>CM072987.1:7500-10007500 GCA_037013635.1 Plagiodera versicolora | reverse complement strand
GAATAGAATTTCAAAAAATAAATTTGTCTGAAAACTTCTCTATACGATATCAACTTGTAAGAGGCACTGAACACGGTACTGAGCTCAGTTTTTCGATATACACTGTGTCCAAGATAAGAATGAACAGCATGGGGATCTCGGAAACCATAAGAGATACGGAGATGGTTAAATTAGAGAAAAGTTGCGCATTTCCTAGTCCAACAATGTGCCGTTCAGAATGTTTCGAAATTCCAATTAGTTCCGGAGATATGCCTGAAAAAGTTATTTGAAGAGATACAAGAAAACAAAAGACACTTTCCCATTGCCATTTTCGAATCCTTACAGAACAGCGTTGAGAGATTTTCCGTACGACGTTTCGTTTCGGAGAAACCATCATCAACTTTATTTTTTCATATGGCCCGTGAAAAAGAAATACCCTATATTGAATAGCATATTTTATTACCAATGCAACGATGTATGACAAGATATGATTCTGCGATATTTAAAACGGAAAAAAGTTGTTTTTATCAAAGATCGAACGTTTTGGTGTAGTGTGCGGTGAAATGATGAGTGAGTATGGTATAGTAGGCTATGATTACTTATTTTTTACACAATGCCCTAATAGTGCGCGAGTTTCTATCGGATAGATTTCCAGGAAAATGGATAGGTACGCACACATTTAGCAGTTTCGTGGCCCCCTCGTTCGCCGGAAATCACTCCGATAGATTTTTTTTCTCTGGGGTATTGCAAAAATTATGTTTACCGGTGTTTTTTTGAATTTGAGGATCAGTTTAGGAAACTAATTCTTGAAGCGTGCGAGTGCATCACACCTGATATGTTGAGAAGTGTTTTCAATTCAACATTTAGAAGGTGTTAGCTATGTTTAGAGAATAATGGTAATTTGTTTGAACATTCTCTATAATAGAGATTAGTTTTTTTTGAGTTTCTAGTCAGAAAATCTTAACTAAAAATTTTAATTGATTAACATATGATGAGACCTACCTACTTATACGAATGAAGTTCTCAAATCTCCAATAACGTGATTTTAATTTAATATTTCGAAACATTCGAATCAAATCATAGCCTACTATACAATACTCAGGGTCATCATTTCAGCGCACACTACATCAAAACGTTCGATCTTTAATAAAAACATTTTTTTTTTATTTCAAATATCGCAGAATCATATTGTGTCATACATCGTTGTATTGGTAATAAAATATGCTATTCAATACAGGGTATTTTTTTCCCGGGCCATATGAAAAAATAAAGTTGATGATGGTTTCTCCGAAACGAAACGTCGTACGGAAAATCTCTCAACGCTGTTTTGTAGGGATTGAAAAATGGCAATGAGAAAGTGTCTTTTGTTTTCTTGTATCTTTTCAAATAACGTCAGAAAAAAATTAAAACGAAATCGGCAAATTTCGTTTTTTCAGGCATATCTCCGGAACTAATTGGAATTTCCAAACTTTCTGAACGGCACATTGTTGGACTAGAAAATGCGCAACTTTTCTCTAATTTAACCATCTCCGTATCTCTTATAGTTTCCGATATCCCCATGCTGTTCATTCTTATCTTGGACACAGTGTATATTATAGTTTTCGAGAAATTTGTCATTTTCTATCATCGACTATATCGAAAAAGTCTGAAAACACCCAAAAACATTCGAAAAATCACCTGTTTGATGAAAAAATGCTACTATAGAACGCGTAACTACATACATTGAAGTCGTATATTATGAGTTTTCCAAAATAATAATCCACTATTTTCACTCTCACTGCTAAAAGCTTTTCACTAACGTTTCGTATATTACGTAAAAATTGTGCGACCTTATGCAAAACAGGAGGTGCTTCTCGTTCATTCATAGTGTGTAATTTTGCAAATCAATCTCGCGAGTGTAAATAATAATTATGTTTGCACAAGGCCACGCTTGGTGGCATTTAACCTAACCTTCTTCCCAATAAAATTCACCTGTAGATCACTCGAAATTAACATCGTGGTTACCCAGCCCCCATACTCACCTGACCTCAGTACCTGTGACTCTTTCCTTTTTTTCTCAATTAAAAAGTGTCCACGAATAATTTTCTAATAAGAATTGCGATGTTCTATACAGGGTGCCCTCAAAAAAGTATGCAACAGGTGTTGAAACTATGGACGAAAAAAATAAAGTTTGTAATTTGAGTGGGACCTTTCTGTGTCGATCGTTCTGCTTTCTTTATTGCCACAGGGGCGGACTTTCGTGGGCTCACATCGATCCATTAACCACACCCACCGATACAGAGTGTTTGGCGTAGGCGGACCCTACGACCTACAACCACGCGGAATATACAGGATGGAATTATAGTTGAATTGAATACTCGATTATGATTGATTTTCAGCATCACCAATGGGGAGAGGAAAATGTTTATGTGGATGAATATCGGTTCGTTATCTTGTTGGTATCACAATGACGCTTTTTTGATGAAATTAGTCGAAAGTTGTATGGTTGGGTTTTTAGCACACCACCCGGTACGAGTAAATGTCATTTTTAATTGACTGCTTGTTCAGAGAGCGTTGTGAATGCACAGGAAACGGCGTAGGTCGAGGAATGAATGAACATTAGTGAACGATGAATGAACTCGTACACAAAGAGTTGCGAAGATGAAATAACAAAACAACATTAACATTATCAACTGAATATTGCTAGAACTATGATATAACAGCGTCATTTTCAGCGTTGTTTTCATTCCATTCACTGATTTTATCATCATTAAACTTTTGGTGTACACCAAGAAATTAAAATGGGGTACCCTTTGGTATTATACAGTGCGTTCATAAAGTGTGGAAACGCCATTATCTTACGATATAATTATTTTCAGAGGTAAAGCTCGGACAGGTCGATTTTGTATTTCAGCCTTCCATCTTTTTTTACGAAAAAATAATTTTTTCCCCACCACCTTACAAGATATGACGTCATCGATTTTTTTTTAAATTGAAAGGGTATATTTTTGTATCAAAAATTGAAAGCCCATATTTTTCTGAGTTCAACCATACCACATACGTCATATCTTACACTTCAAGTAACAGTATACTGAGTATAAAAGAAACCAGTGTTCATATTTCTCAACATTCATTTAATTATTTATTTTGCATTGGAATTACACCAGCTATGTTGTCAAACGTAACCAAAAGAATTCACCAGACGTCTTGGATATTGTCAACTAACCCAAGGAGCTCAGTTCGAGCATTTGCTGTAGATTTGTTATTTGTTTATTTTCACTACTTCTTATGATATTTTCATTGCAAATATTAAATAATTGAATGAATGTTGAGAAATATGAACACTGGTTTCTTTTATACTCAGTATACTGTTACTTGAAGTGTAAGATATGACGTATGTGGTATGGTTGAACTCAGAAAAATGTGGGCTTTCAATTTTTGATATAAAAATATACCCTTTCGATTCGAAAAAAATATCGATGACGTCATATCTTGTAAGGTGGTGGGGGAAAAATTATTTTTTTGTAAAAAAAGATGGAAGACTGAAATACAAAATCGACCTGTCCGAGCTTTACCTCTGAAAATAATTACACCCTTCAGTATATTTTCGAGTAAAATTTCGAAAAATGAATTTGCCTGAAAACTCTTGAAGTGTCTAAGAGGCACTGGAAACGGTGGTGAAATCCGTTTTTCGATATCTAGTACAGTTTTCGAGATATTTCATGTTGAAAATTCAAAAAAATACTAACAACCCACGACAACCCTTGAAAATTTCATTATTTTCAACGAAAAAACCTATGAAAAGTCCAAATCGATGCTTTGGAAGCCTTCATACGAACATCGAAGACTCTAAGACGACTTTGAATTTTTCGAAAAAATCCTAAAGTAAGTATAAGGTGGCGTTGAACACGGTACTAAACTCAGCTTTTCGATATCTATCACAGTTCTCGAGCAAATCACCTGTTTCGACAGTGGGTCATTGCAAATTACGACGTAACGACCTCCCTGGATACGGTCCTGGTACGAATGCAGCCAAGTTGGCAGGTAGACCAACGACCGACTTTCGAGAAATCAAAATAGCTTGGAAAGTTTTCGGTTTGCACTTTCGTCTTCAGTGTTTACGTCGAATTTGAGAAATAATACTTGTGTTTTCACTACAGACAACTTGGCAACTTGCCCTTATCGAAAAAGATGTAGTTCTGTTGTTAACGACTATCAATTCAGCCTCCAACCAATTAGCGAAACTAAAACGCGAATGAGTTCATGAAATCCAGACGGCCGATCCGTGCCCAGCCGCCTATGTGCGAAAAGCTCGGATTCTCGATCGACCACATTCGTTTATTATTTAATCCTATTACGTCCGAAAAAAACAGTCAGTCCGTCTAGCCTGTTCAGTTGTAGTGACTAAGGTCGGTTTATATACAGGGTGAGCAAATTTCGATGTTTGTCAACTCGGTAACTACAGGAGATACAAAAATATGGAGGTCGCATCCTCGATGGCTTTTTTCGATAGCAGTTCACTGGCGAAAACTAAAATCGGCTACTGTCTTTTGTTTTCGAGTTATAAACAAAAGTTCGACTTTTCGACACATAAGAATATCTTGGTTGTTAATGCAGTTGGGGGAAAACAACTTTTATATTCTTGGGACATTTTTTTGCGTAGAATCCAGTGCCAAAATCAGTTGAATTTCGAGTTATAACCTAACCTGAAATTTGCCCACCCTGTACAAAAATAAAATGAGTAAAAAATTTAATTAGAGCGGCGTTATACTAGGTCGAAACTGCAGTAGAACATTCAGGTTAGGTATACAATAGACCATTCCAGGTCACCTGATTTTGACATTTCCGCCATATTGCTTGTGTGGCATACAAAGAATCGATCTTCATTATTCAACAGTGGTGGTTCGGACCTGTTGTGCCAAATTTGGTGATTACAAAGTTTTTTCTTGTGTTTTCCGAGTGATATTATTAAAAATGAATCGTAGTGATTATTATCTTTCGCTTGAGAAAGACATCAAAGTGCGATATGAACAGAATTTGAGTTTTATAAACACCCCTACGCTTTAGTGCCAGGAGAAATTACCGAAGACTTGAGTTTTCTGCCCAGTGTAGGCCAAATTGACTTATTTGATTACCAGTCATAGTTTTTATAGCGGGGAGCAGATGAAGGCTTACAAGTATTTGCGAGCCTATAAAATATTATGAGGCTGGATTTGTTTTGGAAGTTTTGGCAAAGAAAATTGATCCACATTTTGTTGTTGTTGCCAAGGTAGATTATATACCTGAATATTATCAAAAGCTTGTTGGAAGTTATAGTAATATTCATAAGTTTTGTTACTTTTCCCTTGTTAATTGAAAACAAGAAGAGATAAAACAAAAATGAACACTATACTTTTGAGACTATTTATTACTAAATAAATAAATTATTCCATCATGACTTTTAATACTTTGGTATCCCATATATTCACTGAGGGTACCAAATAAGGATTGTTTTTATCCTCTAAGCTCAGAAAGCTTCACTAAAATTTAAGTATATATGAGAAAAACGAATCACCAACAGAAAAAAATACTCTTGTTAGTTCACCTATTTTAAAAAGACAACTTACATACTTGTTACAAAGTGTTTTTCACATATCCTTGCATTGTTTACAAACGTTTCATTCAACATCTCCACGTTTTAGTGCTCGAATCCATGCCATACGACGTTCTTGTGATAATGCATCTAAATTTTCTCCACACCCTTTGTACGCCCTAGGAATTCGAAAAAAAAACGAAGTTTATCCCTTCCCCCCTTTTAGAACACCCAACAACTGCACAAAAAACTAGCATTTTTAAGAAAAACCAATTAATTTTGACCTGTGATTACGTTGTTTTCAATAGGATTATTGATTTGTGTGTCCCACAAGCAATATGACCGCCTGTCAATGACGTCACCTTGGAATGGTCTATATAAAACGCATAAATCCGTTCAGTTTCGACATGTGGCAGCTATTACAGATTTCTGTTGGCGCACTTTGGGGGAGTTGTTTCGCTTACCTTGCTCAATTTTTCGCCCTCGTGATGCGGCAACAGCGACCTCAACGACTGGAAGCCGTTGTTGATGCTCTGCATGCGTCTTCTCTCGTTACTGTTGGCGATCTCACGACGGATCCTCTTCTCCTGGTCCATGTTCATCGTGGGCGGCTCGCCACCCTTGTTTATTCGACTGAAAAACAATTGATGATTAATAGGACAATCGTCCATTTTTTATTCGAGGCGGGTACGTTCATAAAAACCAGAGATAAATCAGGAATCGTTATTAATTTCATATCAATTTGATGCTCTATTTAATTACAGGGTGGCCCAACGAAAACGTAACTACTAGGAAGAGATTTTATCGAGAAATTAGCTGGAATCAACAAAAAAAGAGAAAAAAAGCGCATTGTTTTCAGGAAAATATTCTCGACATTTACTTTAACAAAACGCTTTCAAGCGAAATCGATTTACTTTTTGTATTTTTTGAGAAATGCACTAGAGACATTTCAAAGGTCCATATCTTTGCAACGAGTCGACGGAATTTCAAATGAAAAAGTAATGTATAGGGAATCGAAAGGGCTTTTCAACGAGGTATCATCTGACTCCCATTCCCATTTGAAAAAAATCATGGTAAGCTACCCCTGCTCAAGAGGGTAAAGTTTGGGCTATACTTTTTGCGTCAAAAGTTGTTCCCATCATATACAAAGTTGACGTGTTTCAGGTTTTTCTCGATAAAATCTCTTCCTGGTAGTTATATCTTCCGGTACATTTTCGTTGGGCCACCCTGTATATGATTCTGTAGGTCAAGATACTAAAATATTTATCGACACTTCAGGAATTTCATAGCGAAGGTGCAGTACTTATGAAGGCAGTAAAATATCTAATTCACTGACGGTCAGATGAAAATATATTACATGAATTATTCAATGATAAAGAAAATATGAACAATAAAGGCGATTATTACAGACCAATTTGCATACAAATAAAAAATACACTGTACATACTGAATATTAATTAAGTTGACAAATGGGGCAAACTACTAAAACACTTTCACGAAATTTCGGAAAATACTAGTGAATAAAGTGAAAGCAAAGTATCAGAATGCTTCTGCAAAATTATTTTTTATTGTCTATCGAATAATATATTGTAAACTGTTATGAATGCGAATACATAATTTGTTTCCAGTTATCTACATTCTGAATACTATTCATGAATATTCGACCATTGAACTTGAAGCACACAAACTCAATATCAACCCAACCCTCTTGTGATATCTCAGCTATAACCTAGTTTATATTTATCAACATGTCATAAATCACAGATTTTAAGAGCATCCGTTAGTACCAACTATCAACGCAAAGACACAAAAACCGAAGTCGTTGTGTATTTTCACAAGCTAATGATTGACAAGCGGATAATAAATAATAAAATTTATACAAGCACCATATCAACCTGAATAACGTTTTTGTTTCGTTGTTTACATGGGAATTTTTCTCTGAAGAAGGCTTCTTCCATGCATACAAGGTGATTCATTTACGATTTCCTATCATCTGAAAATTATCATAATAAAACTAAGAAAATTCTTTCTGGAAATTTTCTATAAATAGTGTAGACTTTACGACGAATTTTCCAATAAAAAAGTGGTATACCGGAAATGGGCCATAACTTCTGTATACCATATAGTTGGCTTGCAGAAACGCAAAGCTCGAATATCTCAAAGGTTTTTCTACAATGAATATTTCTCTAAGTGAAATCTTCGATGATACTAAAATGAATGAAACGAAATACGACTCTCTTTATGCTACGACAATCGACAGGAAATGCGACCCCTGTAAAAACCCTTTATTTTCATCTTTAGATGACGGATCAGATGCCACTTTGTCAAAGTATTCTTTGCACAATACTTCATAAGCAAACGTTTCGAAAAACATTTGAAAATCGTACAAGCATGAAAATGTTGGGACAGAAATACAAGACTAAGGTGAAACCACTCTTCAATTGTTTGTGGGTCCAAAGTGTCAATGGGAATTTCATGGAATTAATCCTAGACGGATACTTATCGAATTGTCGTGAGATGGCGACACAATCGTGTTCGGTAACATTGTTTTCTTCCAAGTCAGTCAGAACTAGCGGGAAATCCAAACTTCTTTAGTTTATTAACATACTTTTGAATTTGTAGCCGTCTATTTTTTGCTGTGTGGTGTTTTTTAGTTTCGTATAGTTTGTAGATAAGCAGAAACCGTCTCTCGTCATCTTTATGGAATTCCGAAGGTAATTTGTTAGTTTTTAGAGTTGGAATCAATAATTTACTTCTCCTCAAGTATTCGCAAGTATTTTGAAAATATCTTCTACTCAATTTTCCGACTGTATGTACATATATACAGGAATGACTGAAAGATAATATTTTCACGAGAATTTGTCATTTTAAATCTGATTGACGACTAAACTGACGAGCATAGAAGTCAGCGTTGCCGCTTCTAAAATTAATAATTCACGCAAAACAAATAGTCGCTTCCAACAAAGCCAAAGTTACATTTCTTTTTCAAAATACAATTCTACGTTCTTTTATCCCCACAGATTCGTGAAATAGTGTCGAATCAAGACTTTGTAGACAAACTACTGGTGTATTTAATTAACAATTAGCAACGTTGCTTATAGCGCCGACGGTGTCGCCGCGGTGGTGATTTAAAAAAGCATACGTCTCGGTACGAAAATATGCGTTTTGATCGAAAATATCGGTTTCGGTCACGGGTCGAGATAGGAACTGATTTCACCATATTAGTTATAGGCATCGTGACTACAACACATGTCAATGAATCTCCAAGACAAATAATGACCCATTCAATCTGTATGGCCCAAAGTAATCCAATCTGAAGACCTCAGCTGTGGTCACCACCATATGTACGAGATACTTCACCGAGAAGACATCTGAAGGTAGATGACTCAAAGATGAAAAGGTTCCACATAAGGAGTTCAAATCTTGACCATATAAAGCCCACTAACTTTGACGTGAAGAATGCCTAGTCATCAAGATACTTGACAGGTCGATTTCCACGCTAATTTGATGCTTGTTTATGATGACGTGAGGTCGTGTCTTTATCTGACAGTCATTGTGAGGCGAAAATACGATTACGACATTCCTTCTCAAGCGATTCCTGTCCTAAGAGGTGTGAAAATAAGCCAATTCTGAGGTCCTAGACGACAAAAGGTAAAAAGCATCTGAAATATTCGTGAAATTGGGTCAATAGGTCTCGACTATTGTTGATCGAGAGTCGATCTTTTCGAAAATAGATCAAGGTTGTTAGTCGAATGCAATTTTGCACTACGTTCTACATACAGGGTGGTACATTGAGTGTCATGACACGAACTATAATGGAACTTTTTTCTGACATCCACTCCACCTTGTATAAATACACATACGTGTCAACAATGTCTATTACGTGAACAAGAACGAATACCACAGCTCAACAAAAACAATCAAGAAAATTACCAAATGGAGAAAATGGATAGTCTAGTATGAGATCACCACCCTGTATAAGTGCCACACGATATGAAACCTAAATGACAAAGTTCTGAGTAAAAGTAACGACTATTTCAATTCTTCATTATCTCAAGTCTAAAAATACAACACGGAGTATAAAAATTGGTCGCTCGAGTCAATTTGAATCCATGATTTCATTCATTAGAAACATTCTGAAATGGTGACAGGTTTACCAAAATAGATCGCATCGAATCTTGGGCAGCCATGAGATCAAAGATCTTCCAGGAAATAATCAATTGTTCATTTTCAGTTTTTTTCAAGAATCTCCAGAAGAAAGAAAATGCTATCCTAATTAGTGACACCTTCTCTTGCTTTTTTTTAATAAAAGGTATTTGTTCGATTCAGATCAGGTCTACCAGTTATATCAACCTCGTAACTATAAAATTGTACGTAATTTATCGACACCTAGTGACCGTTATTGTAATTCCATGCACTATAATGCATTCTGAAGGTTTCTACTAACTAACGAAAGCATCGGATTGGCAAATAAGATCGTGATATGGGTCGGTCCGCGGTCGTTGTCTGCTCATAGTCTGAAAACACCAACTTTCTACTCCTGATATGGTTAGAATCTTTCTCACCAACCAGCTGACTTGACACATGTGATGTGTGTGAATGAACTGGATGTGTCGCAATATTTTATTTGCCATTACTTTCTGTAAATAATGTTGTTGTCCTTCGTTTCGAATAGTGTACGATGTTGTCGGTGAATAATTTTTTTCTTCTAGTAGTTCTATGGTTAGTTATTTTCCATGATTTCGGTCTATATTTTATCAATTTCTCGCATTTGCACTTTTCTTTTGCTAACTTTGTTGCCCCAGTTTATTCAGGATGACTTGCTGAAAAATTCTTGAAGATTTCTATCAGATATTTTTAGTGTATTGATTTTTTCGACATTTTTTCTCGTTCGAGAGGAAAAAATCAAGTGTTCCAGTGTTCGTGTACTACAAACCTGTTTTTTTTCCGATTTTATAATATGAATAGTAACCGAGATACGATCAATACGCGCTGTATCTTTTGAACATTTTCCAACTTTGGAATTTTTTTCCCTAATTTGTAGCTTTGACGAAATTTTATATAGAATACTTTTTTGTAGATCGTACTATTTCCTATATCGGTGTATCTTTTCCGATATGAATCTTGAAAAATAGCCCTACATTGGCGTTCGTATTTCGTTTTCTAAGCTATGTATTATCGTTTTCTGACAGCTGCCAATGTCATCTGTCATTTGCCATCGACTAAAACGGATTGACCACCTACTGTAACACGTTTTTTTTGTAATTCTTCGCTTATATTGTAGATTATCTACCCTTTTCAATGCAGCCTTTATTCAAACAAGAAAGGGTGAACGACCAATAATTTTCGTACAAACTGGGTCAAGGACTGACAGTTCCAGTTCTGTGCACCACAAAAAGACTTTCTTCCTGAAGATCTCCCCTAGCGCTGATAAAAGAGCCTCCTCAACCAACTCAACTTCCGTTTTACTGTGTTATTAAAATACACCATTATGAAGACCCTGTATGAAAAGCGCCAAACTGGTTATTCATGTATCCTTGAGGGGGTTACTTTTCAGTTTGGTACTCAAGACGATGTATCAAGTTACGATATAGTTTTTGTACAGGTGATATGGTGAAATTTTAATCATCCAACCCTAAGAAGAACTTGAAAATTCGTGATTCTCACTCCCTTCCGTAACCCCCTACGCACGCTCGCTTCTCTCTCTCCCTTCCCTAGACACCCAACCCTATAACGACGCCGGCAAAGTTTACAGAACAAACATAAACCACTTCCCTCCAGACTCGCTACGAATTCGACGTTCGTCCATCGTAAATCGCATATTTATGCTGTAAACTTCGACGCCGGCGTATTCCTATTAGGTCATCGGGACCGTTAAATGCGTAGTATAGACGACTGGGTGTATCGATTTTTCTGCCAGTCTACCAACCCTGCCGTCAGGGGTGCGAGAGAGGAGGAGCGGGGCGTGCGGCGTTGCCGCTGTTGGGTCTGCGAAAGCGTTTAGGTGAGGAATTTCAGTGCTCCTACACCGAGGGATATTTTTTCGGGGGATTTTGAAGGTGGACGGCGCATGCGCGGACGCACCTGGTTACGTTACGAGCGAGCGGTATGACAAAAATAGCAGGTGCGGACTCAAAGTTGAATTTTCTTTAAACCAATAAATTCAAACCCATCCCAGCGATAAATAGTCGCACAATACTTCGTAGGAACGTGTTGATAATTGTTTCTGACCCAGTCATGGAGTCATACACATTTATCAACCGAGTTCAAGCACCTTTTCGCAAAAGAAATTGACGCAAATCAGCTCGATTATTCGAGGAACATGAAAATGGCGGCGACGAACATGTAATGGGCTAGCCATTGACGTATTCCATGTCATTAATATTCAGTGTAGTCGAAATAAAAATACACGCGAATGATCTTTTATCGCACGATTATAGATAGGTTCTATTAAAGGTAAAAATTGTCGGGGTTGTGGGTATGTTACTGATGCGAAAAATGGACAACACCGTCTTTAATTTTTTCAGAATTCCTTGAGTTTTTGAAGGATACACGAATGTATAATTCAATGAATTTTTTCGTGAATCGAATGTCTATTTCAGACAGTTTTTCCATATCAAACTTTCCAAACAATTCAATCATGAAGATCGATCACTACATCGCCTTGCATGTACATGAAAAAAAAACATATTCATTCAATAATAAATGTTATAAACCGTAATAATAAATAAACAACAACATACATAGAAACACTATACAATTCTATTTAAGTAACAAAATGTCGTAGGCACATAGCAGAAAATGAATCACCGGAAAATAAGAGAGGCAGTACCGGATCAGATCATTACCTATTGGGGCATCTCATTATGCAAAACTATCACTTCCTGAAGCAATTGGATAAAAAAATATAACCCTTGAGATAACATCTTAAGCATAACCTCAAAAACATCAAGATATTCACCCGTAACATCCCAACTAAATATTGTGTTCAATTTGTTGGTGGTCAGTGGGCCCGTCCTGCACTGGACAGATGAAAAATCCCGCGCATATAAATGAACACAATCACCTTCCGACGGCCTTCCTTTAATGATAGGTTAGGATGACAACATTATATCATTTACGCCGGCGTTTTTTCAATATCATCAATACCGTGAGCTAGTGTTCGAGATCTAGCGATAGAACAATACATCATCGAGCATACGAAATTTATCGCGAGAATTACTATGGAAACAAAAAATATATTAAACTTCTCCAAGACAGGCACAAGAAAGAAAGAGAGAGATATATATAACAATTGACGCGCTACACAGCTGTTGGTTCAGTTGGTTGTAAAGGTTATCCAAGGAAGACAGTTGTGCTCAAGAATATGCGCAGTTGCCAGCTCTACAAAAACGACGTATATTTGATTATCTTATTTCCATATTTGTCAGTATCGTCCCTTGATATTTAATTTCGCTACAAACTACTTCAGTTAATATCTTAATCATCGTCATTATTCCTTCATGCCTCATTAAAACGATGCGGCCATTTTTAAACGGCGTCTAATGATTAACAATACGCCTGATTACGTGAACATGAATTCAGTTTTTATTTGCCCTCATTTCTCAATTATTGTGGTACCCTTGTATTATTCGCTCCAAATGATTAATCACCCCAAAGCTCTACAGGGTGGTATTTTCAATGGTTTTCAATTAATGAATAACGTTTAACCTCTGTATAGGAACAATTACAATATGTCTCGCACCATCCAGGCATTTTGTGGTTTCACCCTGTATACCTGACCTCTTAGGCGAGTTTTTCAACTGAATTTATCCGAAATATATATTGATATATTTATGTGTTATGAGACATACGTATCCAAAAATAACTCACTCAACTTTCTGAAGTGTAAAAACTTATTATAAATAGTTATATTAGTTCTATTTATAAATAATATCTCAATTATGATCCATTGTTTTATGGCTTAGTACATTTCGAGAAACGTTTGATGAATCATGTATAATAAATTTCTATAAATATGAACACTAACAGAATTTTTGTCGATTTAAAAAAACCGCAATGGGTATTTCCTGGTTGCATTAATATTTCAATAGAACAAAGAATATCTCAGTTATAAATACTGCGAAAAAAAAGGGGGTGGCGTTTAAGCATCATAAATGATTCAAACTCAATCACTATGACATTTTTTGTTACGTCTATCAAGTCATTCATTCTGTAGGTCTCGGATCGAGGGATAACAATGAAGCACACCTTTCTACGTGGTACTCACAATATTCCATTAATTTTCAATCGAGTAACATCTACCTAATCAAATGAAGGAATTTCAAGTATCCATACACAGAGGAAGACACAAATAAAGAGAGAGAGAGGGAGAGAGAGAAATAACTCCAGGCCATTGAATACCTTCTCATTCGCATATTTAATCGATATCAGATTCGTATTACTATGACTTTACGATATTACTATATAGGTACGTTCTGAATGATAATCACTAGTAGTGAAGCCAAAAAAAAGTGCCCGAAAGGCATAATACAATTCTGGGTACCTACCTAATTTTCAAGGTTGAATTCTCGAATGGGACCCACTCGAACTAATCGTGGGAAGACCACGCAATAAATCTACAACATGAATAGACCCTTCTCTATACAGGTGGAGAATACGAAACCGAGTTCAACACAAAAGAAATTTCTTACCCTGCCCAGTAAATGGGAACAAACTCCATTGTCACCAGGAAGCATGTGTTCGAGAAAAAATAAAACCAGAATATATGTAACAATGATCTGGTGATGACGTTTGCGGGGACAGAATTCTCAGAAAACACACTGATGGTAGGAAACTTCAATCCATATAAATTGAAGTCCGCCCCTGTACGGCAAAAAACTGATCAGATTAGACTTCCTCCACACTCTCTATTCTGTCTACAAATGCCGAGGTCTACAAACAACAGCCGATCAATGATTCATGGTTGACTAGATTCATGCTGGCGTGTCCGTCAGCTGTTTGGTTTTTAGGTTCAAAGCACTGGGCATGTAGGCATGCCGTGGTATAAACATTCGATATTGCCAACCCCTTAACGACAAAGAATTCACTAAATCGTTCCGAAAATCGATGGGGTTAGGTATGCTTCGTTTACACCCAACGAGAATTTCATTAACGATGACGAAGAAAATTATTCATTAGTTTCTACGGTATAATTTATATTTTACTGTGTTTCGGCACGTTTGGACGATTTAAAAGAAATAAAAGTCGGAAAGAAAAAAAGCACTTACATAATTAGACATTTTACACGCCAATATATTTCTCAATTGTTGAGTTTGATGTGAAACAATGGTGATAAAAGTTTTATGTATTGCTAAGAAAATACTATGTAGGCAGATAATAATTCATTGCACAAAAAAATATCATTTGTCAGTATTATTGATCTCACATTAGCAACGATATCAAAAACTGTTTCACCAGAACAGTCACGACTGAAGCTTCGAATAAATTTCAGGAATTACCATATAATATTATGAATCCTGTATTTCATTAAAGTACCTAATACCTATCTACACTACTACCTGAAATTCATGTTATCGTTGGTAATATTGATACGGCAGGTTAATAATAGAATAGACGCCTTGAAATAGTAAAAAGTTATCAATCATTCACTATTCAGGATGTACCGCCAAGTTCCCGATAAAGAAATTCCAACAAGCAAGAATGAAAATGTCGTAACTTTCGTCATGAGATCACGGCACGCTACACTGTCAGTCCAAACGTTCCGACTCACATGGCCGGTTCGTTTTCCGTTAACATGGCTAGGTGTAACAACAGCTGAGCTGCCGATCGTATACTACGAAGCCGAGTGGTTGTTTATAAAAGTACTGCACAAACTACACCGGCAAGCGAACCGAATGGAAGTGATAATTAGTTCTGACAGTTGAAAAAAGTCAAGCAAAACGTCAAAATCATGTGTACGATAAACAGAGCGCGGTAAACGGAAGCATGATCCTCACCTGGAAATGTTGCCCAATATCTCCTTCCTTTCGTCGCCGTTCTCCTCGAAAATCATCATCTCTTCTTTCACATATATTGACATTACCTTTTACCACCCGAAAAGTCCGCAGGCACAATTGAAATGTCCGAGTTTATTCACTTTTCACAAAATTTTCGCTAAGCGCCTGACAGACAAACACACACTACGCCTCACAGCGGTTGTCTGGTAGCGCGTCGCTTGGCGGGAAACAGTCACAAACAGCTGAGACCGGGTTGACGCCAGCCAAGCCAGAGCGATGGCGATATTCGTAGCCTACGCAGAAGCAGTGGCGCTACGATCCGGATAGGGAACTCGACAGGAAAGGTACAGAAACGCTACTAGAGACGAAACGTTTTTATGAATACGTCTCGTATCTCGTAAAAAATGCAATTCTTGGCATTTTAGTATTGAAAATATAGATACGTGATACAATGTCTGAGAATTATCAACAAATTGCGAAAAATTGTGTTTTCTGTAACAACCATTATAAATATTTTCTCATTGACAGCTTCCCTCAGAGAGTCTATCTGCTAATAATAACAGTACACCTATTTCTGAGTTGGTCAAATGTACTCATTTATGCATTTGATGACAAATTGATTTATTACCAAAATCATAACCATCATCAAATATAAAAATTTTCATTGGACAATGAAAATGACTTTGGACACAGAACAATACAATATTGCTCACTGTTCTGTGCTCTAGATTGCGAATTCTAATCAATTTAACTACCAACCACTGAACTCATCCCGTTTTGACAAAAGAGAATAAATGACAAATAGTCTCAGGAAAATTTCAAACCATGTTATTCGAAATATACTTGTTTAGCTTCTAATGCTCTAGAGAATGACCGCCCAACAGTATCTATACACGGAATAAACACGGATAGTTATATAAGATTGCATACAGTTGACGTACAACATTCAGGATCATCGTAATAAACTCTTGACTGGCTAGTTTTGGTTGTCATATTGTATGTTGTGTCAGGTACAAATTAGGCAATCCAAACCACGTGACATCCAATGTGGCGGCTTGGGGCACACAATGCGATACCTTGGCTAGTAAACAGTGAATTTTATTTATTTTCGGATTTTTTTGGTGTTTCAAAACGGTATTCAGATGGAGAGGGAATATTTGAAGACATTGATGTTGAATAGCAGAGACGTTGGTGAAAAGTATGCTTGGAACTATTCATTCAGTTCATTCTTGCAGAGATAAGCTATAACTTATTGTAACTTATCTCTGATTCTTGTCACAGCATTCGTTTTCGATATTAAATGAAGTTGGGATTAATTAATAATCTAGATCCTTTCACATTGGATACTGATGCTGATTTAGATTATTCAATTGATGCTGTTCTTCTTGTAATATACTGGTCAAAAAAAATGTCTACTGCAGACTCTCTGATACATCAGTTTGGAGTCAGTGAGATCATATCTCTTCATCGCAGCTGACCATAGGGCCCTTCGCTTCCTAGTTAAATCGTTCTTTCTCTATAACTGCTCTATAAGAACATGTGATTAGTAACAGTAGAAACCGATTACATGCCGACTTTATTTCGGTTAGTACGAGATCTACAGCCAACCACAATGCATGTGATAGGCCTTTACTTCAGTAAAAGAGTTAATAATTAGCCACAATTTAAAAAACGCACTAGAGATAACTGAATGTAACAGTTTTCAACTCAAGTCACATATGTAAACACCAAATGTGTGCCCCAAGCCGCCACATTGGTTTTTCGCTTTGACAGATCGCTGGATTGCCTAATACTGTTGTGGCATCACGTGACTCTGTATTCTCTAGGCTGGTCATTCTTAATTTCTACTGTTTGTTATTTCACGTATCAATTCAATTTAAAAGTTTAACGGTTTTATGATGCAGTGACTTAATATTCGAAAAAATATTTAGCAATAGTGAATATACAATTGTATATACTTCCTGAAAAACAATGGCACAGCGGGATAAGAAATTGAAGGATGAAGCACAAAAACATTCGAAAACAGTGATTTTACCCAATGGATCAAAAAGTAACACTGAGGAACTTTTGTATAGGATGCTTTCACATGAAGCTTTTGGAAATTCAGAGTAAGCTGCACTATCTATAATTGGCAGTCGTTTGTACGTACCCTTTTTAGGTACAAATGGTCGTTGGATGATTTTGAATTAGGCAAACGGCTAGGGAGAGGTAAGTTTGGTAGAGTGTATTTGGCTAGAGAGAAAAGAACTGGATTCATTGTCGCACTGAAAACCTTATTGAAACGTGAAATAGTAAAGTCTAGAGTTGAAAGACAGACCTTGAGAGAAATTGAAATTCAAAGTCACTTGAAGTGAGTTTTGCATTAGTTTCTGTTAACAATTATCATAATTCTAATGATATAACATTACAGGCACCCAAATATTCTTCAACTATTAGCATGGTTTCACGATTCCTATAGAATTTACTTGATTCTTGAATTTGCTTCCCAAGGTGAATTATACAAGCATCTAAGAGCAAGTCCAGGACAACATTTCAACGAAAAATTGTAAGTCATTGTATTGATTTAAATAACCCTGCCAAGGTGACTTCATTTACTATTCCAGATCTGCCAAATATGTGTACCAAGTAGCTGATGCTTTACATTACTGCCATCAAAATGAAGTGATTCATCGTGATATCAAACCTGAAAATCTGTTATTAACTATCACTGGTGACGTCAAATTAGCTGATTTTGGTTGGTCAGTCCATGCACCATCTCTAGTGAGAAAGACCATGTGTGGCACTCTGGATTATCTACCCCCTGAAATGGTTGAAGGGCGGGCATATAAACATTATGTTGACCATTGGTGTTTAGGTACTAATTCAATGCCCCAGCATCAAAATTATATTCAAAATTTATGGTTTCAGGTGTGCTTTGTTATGAATTTCTTGTGGGGTACCCCCCATTTGAGAGCAAAGAGCAGGAAACTACCTATAAAAAAATTAGAAATGTTGAGATTGAATATCCCCCACATGTATCAGAAGGTGCCAAAGATCTCATTTCAAAGGTATTTATTTTGGTGACAACCTTTTGATGTGTAAACAATCACTGATGCAATTATTGGTTTTAGTTGTTGGTACATAAAAGTGATAAAAGGATTTCGTTGCCAGAAGTGATGAACCATCCTTGGATACAAGCTAATAAGTAGATTATTTAAGTTTTTTTTTGGTTGTTGTAAGCAGGAAAGTTGACTTTGTAATGTATCATTATTCTCATTATTTGTATTATAGGTGTTATTATTTGTGAATGGATTTATTATTTTTCATTTAATTCTCTATTTTAAATTCAATTTCTATAAAAAAAAGTATCAATTCTTGCAAAAGCAGTCACCCAACAAAACAATATTGAGAATTTTCGTCTTTAATTCAAATATTTTGTACTGCTGTGTAATGGTTCAAAGACATTTAGTTGTGAAATTTAATGAAAATTAGAGTTTAATTCAAATAGGATATGCGTAGAGAAAAAACAACATTTCAATGTTTGTTCAATCTATAATAAAAAAAATATGAGCAACCTAATCTTCACACAAAAGGCCATAATTTAAATACTGAAATCAAAAAATATTTACCCTACTATTTACAAATAATCAAACCGAGGTCACGAATGAAGTGAGCATGAATAGGCACTATAAGAATTTTTTGATATTACTTTTCAAATGGCGACCTTGCGAAGGGTTGACTTTAATTTTCAATTGCTGGATAAGATCGTATATTTTCAATGAAGGCCCCACTTTACCTCCAGTGATGTCCAACATTTCTTCCTTGGTGAGATTCAACATCGTTTTACCGTCTACCTTCTGTAAATGAAAAATTAAGTGAATGAATAGTGATTACACAATGAATAGATCAATGTCGAATGATGATAACAAAGGAGGTGATGCGTTTACCTGTTTACTAAATGAGTCACAGTAATTAGCACAGTCATTGACTCTCAGGAACTGAGCAACGTCAAGTACATTCCATTCGTCAGGACACAAATCGCTTCCGGCGTCGTATTTTTCTCCGGTGGCATCAATCAATCTGGGTATCACTTTTGGACTAGAATTATGCGGTTCCTGAAAAATAAATGGAACATTAACGAGGAAAAAACAATGTGGACAGGTTTTCCCTCCAAATAAATTTGACATTAGATAAATCTGGTATCGTGTTGCCAACTGTAAAAACGCGTGATATTCGTAATTTTTTAATTTTCAAAACTTTGTTTTTTTATTTTCTTAATGTATATATATTTAAGAATACACACAGAAAATTTCATATTGATCTCAACATATCGATGATATGGCTTCATTATAAGAAACTGTAAGAATTTCAATTATATATCAGCATTGACCTCTCTATATTTCAGTTTAGTCAGATCTAAACTTGATTCCATAATATGGAATCCTATATCTATTCAATACTCTCGATACTATCGATATAGTTCAAAAGAGATTTTTGAAATTCTTAAGCTTCAAAATCAACTGAACATATCCTCCAAGAGGCTGTAATTATCAGGATTTGCTTCATAGATTTGACTTTATATCATTGGAAAAACGTAGAAATCAGGTAAAATTGACTGTCCAGCGTTAATGTCGCAAGTTGATATTTTTATTCCAAGAATAAACATCTAGATACAACACTAATTTTTTGTGCAAAAGAGCCCAAACAAATTTATGTGCGCCAATAAGTTTTATGTGCGCAAACAAACTTTCCAGTGTTTGTGACGTCTTTTCTTGCAGTGTTTGTGAATTTCCTTTATATTCTTTATTTTAGTTTTCACATAGGGCTTGTGATCGACATTTCTTTCATATTTAGAAATCAGTGCTAAGTAATCTTGTATGATGATTTTTAAAATTGTTCTGTGAATGGGAAACTGTTGGGCAATAAACAATATTATTAATATTATTATGTCGTTCCGGTAAATATTTTTTATATTATATTATATTATTTTTTAATAATTGATCGAAGATTTTTTCTCACCAATGAATATTTTTTCATTTTGAGGCCGAAACTTTGGTCAAAATTTCTTGGAGAAACCGCCATTTTGCCAAAAAAATCCTAATATTCCTTCGATTAATTACTGGATTTAACATAACTTCAACGAAATCCGTTTGGTTTTTCAATTTCATATGATACAGTTCAGAGATATACCTAGTGGTCACCGTAAAACGTGTTCTTGGAGATGAGCTCCCGGAACTCAGCTGTACCTCTTTTCCAAATGAATATTTTCACTAATACTAAGTCTTAAAATACTGTTGAAAGATACCATAATATGTGTACGAATTATTAGATCAATGATTTCAAAAGTTTTCTCAGAAGAAATTTTGGAAAATTCTCTTTTTTTCGGCTTTCTAACTGTACATATATAACCCCCTAATCCTCACACTTACCCCTCCGCTGGCCTGCTGCTGCTCAGCCACCACCTCCGTAGCCACTGGCATGCTCTGATCGGGCCCCACGGGTTCCTCGCCGGTCTCCGGCCCCTGAACGTCGTCGCGCATCGTCTCTGACCCACCGCCAGGCGACGGCGCCTCTTCGACATCCTCCTGCTCATCCTCCTCCTCCCCGAGCTGCCCCACAGGCAAATGGAATGTGGGGGCGATAAGATGCTGAGTGACAGGTGACAAAGAGGGCGCGACGGCCGGCAACGCTTTCGTCGAGGTTTCCTTGCTAGCTGTTTTCTTTTTCCTGTTCTTTTTCTTCACTGCAAGGACGTAGTTGGGGAATAACGCGAGGATTGCTTTCGAAGACGAATTGTTGTTACCTTTGGGCGACTTGACGAGATTGGCGGCCGCCCTAGGCGCGACGGGTGGCCCTTCTAGCTTGTGGCCGACGCTGCGGCACCAGCCCACGGGGTAGATGTCGGGGCTCTCGCAGTCCAGCCACTGATCGTATTCCTCTTCCCAGCCGTCGAAATGGACTTTGAGAAGGCGGCCGGCCACTTTGGCTACCGTCGCGATGCACACGAGACGCGGGTCCATCAGGTCGGCCGCTTCTATCTTCATGCCTTGGACGAAGCCGTGCAAGGGCACGTACGTGTTGAAAAGGGATGCGTCTGCTGGTCTGAACACAGATTCATTTCGGTGAATGGGGGAGACCACTAATTTTTCAAAACAGCATAATCGTGTTCTGTGTGTCCAGAAACTACCATTCATTATTATTTTTAAATTTTTTCTATTCGGTCTATATCATGAATAAAATAATAAAATAAACGGAATTGATTTCGAAAATACAATTTCAAGCGCCATTTTCAAAGGTTGCTCTCATTGGTGTAACGCAGTGTGACGCGCTAGCCCTACAAGTTCATCGACCTTGAGCGAACCAATCATAGATAGACTTATTTCCCGAATAAAAGATGTAAAAGAATACAATATAAATGATATTTTTTCCACAAATTATCATGAAATGATCACTTATCTACCCGTTCTTGAGAAAATCAACCGAAGGAATAAGGAGTTATCCACAAGAAAACTTGACAACACTACACATGGTGTGAGCAAAAGATATATAATGGAAACAGACAGAGATAGACTTAGGGTATAGCACGTCATACGCTCATAGCACCGCCCACTTATTTCTGGTGTTTTAAATTTTTAATGAAAATGCTGATTTCAAAACACTGTAGAATCTATTTGCTTTGATTTTGATCCTTGATATGGGATATACACTGGACCAATATGATTTTGCTATCACTCACGTAGTTTGGTTAAAAAAATGCAAATCTACGAAGAATTTTTAGAAAAAATCACGAGGTCGTAAGAGTAGAATTGCGAAGAATTCAATTATTTTGCCTGAAAACTCATTATATGGTGTCTAAGAGACGATGAAAACGGACTGAAATCCGTTTTGCTACTATTATTTATAACAGTTTTCGAATTATTCGATGTCAAAAATGACTCGAAATTACCAAAAAAACTCAAAACATCCAGAGAAATTGGGAAAACCACCTGTTTCAACAAGAAAAATCACTATTGGCGAATGAATATAAGATTGCTGCCCCAAAGTGGGCAGTCACAGAACCATAAATGTTGACATTGGATAGTTCATTGCATTAGGTTATGTGCTTCGTTAATAAAGTGTGAGTTTATAATGAAAATAAAGACATTTCAGACTTTTGCAGTGAGCTAGGGCGTCTATGTGTACGTATTTTCATTTTTCTAAAAGTGGTAAGCATTATTATTTGTTTTATTCATTGTATTATATTTCGTGAGAAGTTTTATATAAGAAGAAAAATACTTTTGTGAATGTGAATGGATGGCAAGATTTAGTTTAGGGTACTTTGAAGGCAAAAACACAAATGTTCATGAAGAAAATTGAATGAATTATGAGTTTCATAGTATTTGTTTCTTCTGCTGTTTTTTTTGGAAGTGCCAAATAGAATAGATAATGTAAGATCTCGTTTCAATTCTGTTGATACCTGAACAAAACTATGCTCGACTGTGACCTTCAACAGAATTTCATCTAACCATTCACGATATTTATATCATCAGCTTGAGAAAAAGCATGGGAATTAATATTGGAAGTTCGATTTTACCGATTCAGAGTTTTACAATCTTTCAAATATTCAAATTCAGTATAAAATCAACAAAACATAATACCAAACACAAGAACTATGTCAACATTACTAGTTATTTTGAGTGCCCCCAGGTGGCTTATCGCTTGTGTTCATTCCCCAATAGAACGCACTAGACACGCATTGAGGCGAATTTACGACGTTGTGACCTCGGATGGGCGGACAAATCGACCTCACCTGTTGTTGGTCTGCCCTAAATACGCCCTCCAACTGAACGTCGCAGCATCGTACCCTTTCGGCGGCGTCAACGGAATGCCGTTCCGCTCGCAGAACCCCATCGGGAAAATGCAGGGCGACTTGACGTGGTAGCAGAACCAATCGGCGCCGCTGGCGTCGCACTCGTACGTATCGATGCGGATCATGATGTAACCGTAGTTGAGGACGTCCATGACGGTGGCGACGCAGATCGAAGACAAGTTGAGAGGATCAATTGCCTCGAGCTTCATGCCGATGGAGAAGCCGCTGCGCGAGTGCTCGACAGAGCCGACCTGGCACGGGATGAAGAGTTCCTCGGTGGCGTCGTCTTCGTCGTAGATGCCGTGGTTGACGCGCTCCAGGTAGTTGATCGGGGCCACCAGGTGGTGGTTTACCTGGGGAAGAGAAGTAGATTTGGTGGTTTCGGCAGAAAAATGGTATGAAACATCTGTTGGGAGGCACTGAAATGCGTTTTTGGGTATCTAGCATAATTTTCAAGTTATTTCAAGTTGGAAGTTGAAAAAATAATTCCAAAAACTCGCAAAAACCTTCCAAAAACCCGAATTTTCAACGAATCTAAAGACTTTACCACGACTTCAAACAGATTTAAAAAAAAATATTTGCCTCGTATATAGGGTGTCTAAGAGGCGCTGAAAACGGTGGTGAAATGCGTTTTTGGATATCTAGCATAATTTTCAAGTTATTTCAAGTTGGAAATTGAAAAAGAAAACCCAAAAACTCGCAAAAACCTTCCAAAACCCGAATTTTCAACAAATCTGAAGAATTCACCATGACCTAAAACAAATTAAAAAATATATATATTTGCCTCGTATATAAGAGGCACTGAAAACGGTGGTGAAATCCGTTTTTCAATATCTAGGATAGTTTTCGAGATATGTCAGGTTGAAAATTACGAAAAATCTCATAAAGTCCATGTCGATGCTTTGGGAGCATCCATACGAACATTGAAGACTCTACGACGACTTTGAATTTTTCGAAAAAATCCAAAGTTCTTTGTCCAATTTTTGGAAAAATTTCAAATAATCAATTTGACTGAAAACCCGTCCATAAGGTGTCGAAGAGGCGCTGAAAACGGTAGTGAAATCCGTTTTTTGTTATCTAGTATAGTTTTCAAGAAATTCGTCATTTTCTATAATCGAATCTACCAAAAAAGTTCAAAAACACACGAAAAATCACCTAGAAAAATTACACAATTCTCTTATGATGCAATGAATTGTGGAATTACAATAAATTTTATATATAAAAGTACTAATAATCCTAATCAGGACATTAGAACACAGCAATTAATTCAAAGCTTATATACTTCATACACCCCATGTTCGTGAAGCCGTATTTTCTCTTATAAATTCCATGATTCGAACTATGACATCATCTTCATCGCTCACCTTCTTGGCCCACCCAACGGGATGCAGCAACGGAGAGTCCTCGTGGCACCAGAACCCGGCGTCCTCCGGATGATTGTCATAGTACTTCACGTTCAGCCTTTTCCCGACGATCTTATGCACGATCGCCACCTTCACCTGCGATATCCGGTTCTTATCGACGACCTCCAAGTTGAGGCCGCACTCGAAGCGCGACTTCATGCTGTCGCTCGCTTTGGCGCTAAAGTTTGACGGCAGGGTGCGCGCCCCCGTCAGCCTCTTGCGCAGGAAATCCTTCCAGTCGAGGTACTTGTCTTCGACCGTCTTCGGCGGGATGAGCGGTTTGCCCCGGGTGGCGCACCAGCCCACAGGGTGGACTTGGTTCGAGCACAGGCTCACCCAGAAGTCTTTGGAGTTGTTGGAGCCGAAACCTGAAGGAGAAAAACACGAAATATTAATTTATTTATTGGCATTTCAGCTGCCATACGCACAAGAAATTTGACAGAAATTAAAAACGATTGCACCTCGTTTAAGAGTAATAATGAATCAAAATTACCTTCATAACGTAGCTGAGCCTTATACCCAACCAGCCTCATGACCGTGGCCACCCAGAAAGAGTCAGCAAAGGCTTCCGACACGTTCTCGCAGTCCGTATTCTCCACTTCCACTTTCATACCCACCATGATGTTGTGCCAGATATCAGCCATGGGGGCGTGTTTGAAACAGGTGACGGGGGCCGTGATAAAGTAGGGGTCACTTAGTTGCGAGTCCCATTCAAACGAGTTAGCCAGCTCAGCTGGTTTTCTTCTGATTAGAGGAAGAGTTTCGTCTACTAATGGCAACTCTGGCAGTGGAGATAGCTAGAAGGAAACTCAATTAAATCAAAATACAAATATAATTGTCGAAAAGGTTGCATACCTGAGGTAGAGGCTGATCAATGTAGGAATCAGTAAAATCGTCTTCCATTTTCATAGTGTAACGGTACTTGGCATACTGTTGTTTGTTATCAGGGGTGTTTTGGTTGGATTGAGGCAGGGGCTCAGGTATGAGGCCACTGTAACCTCTAGCACAAGCCATACTGCAGAATCTACGTTCTCTAGTATAAAATGCATGCTTGACACCAATGGCCCCACATTTTTCACACACAGCTATGAGAAAATATTTATTTTTCATGGAGGAACCTCACACAGTGTAGGCTACTTACCAATTCCATCCTTTTGGATTGGGATGACAGAAGGATCAGTATTGCTTTGATAAGCTATTGGTGTTTTCAAAACTAGCCCAGGGTGTTTAATTGGCTTTATTTTCCTTGTTGGACAAGGAATAGTTTGAGTTGCAGTTGTTATCATGTAAACAGGATTTGAACTATCATCTTCCACATAACTGGAATCGTTACTTTCATTCTTCATATCAATAAAATGCATCATATCATAATTCTCCATTGACTCCTAGAATTAACCCAATTATGACAAAGTCAAAACAAAGCTGACATAACCTTCAATCTTCAAAGAAGAAGAATTACCACTATCAATCATTGTAGATATGAAAACAAATTCAACAAGACAGAAATTACTCACCATGTGAGAACCATGCACAGTATTTATGTCTTCTATTGATTGTCCTGACATACTGTGATGGGATGGAGTATAGAAAATGTTATCATGATCAAGTAACATATCAGTACTTTCCCCGGAAACTAGTCCCATGGGGACATCTGAAGAGGGTTGTTGTGCCCCCATCCAAATCCCCATCTCGGCAACACCCGGCATCGTATTATACACTGAAAGAATTGTAGTGGAATGACTTTGACTCGAAATTTATATCAATGATGAACTTAAGTGTAGTTTTATAAACTAATTGGCACAAGATAAATGCCCATGAAAACAATACATAAATATCATAATAAAACAGAACAAACAAAAAGTACTAGACATTGAAACTTGATCTTGAATAAAACGACGAGTACCATTCATTTTGGGAAATCCTTCGAGTACTATTTTAATTCACATTCCAAGAAATAAAACGTTCCCCAATATCACTATGTTCTTCTGAAATAAACTGAACCAATTCAATAAAAAGCAAAGCGGAAAGAACTAACATCAAACGTAAACCATCACCCATGAATCATTTTAACGAAAACCATCAAAAGTGACGGTACGTCAATGTCATGTAATAACATTGACAGGCATTTCTGAACGCGTTTGTTTACAAACTTACTCTGCATAAGGATGATTAACACCAGAGAGAAGTTAGCTCTTTCTGCTGCCGATATGACTGCCTCGCATTATGAAAAAGGAGAAGGAAAGTTTTTCTTTCCTTCAACCTGTGCTTCAACCAGCTATGTAGCAGTGGCGTTGCGTGACTGAGGAGCTTTATTAGTTTATTACATAATGCTGGTATATAACGTATTATATAACTTGATGTTTGTGACATTCTTGTTCATTGTTCATAAGATAATCTTCTTTTTCAGTTTACCAATTAATTCATCACGAATTTTCATTCTGTATCTCGACATTGCAGCTGTATCGATGTATTTTTAATTAAATACTTTAAACAAATGATTCAAATTTGATTCATGTTTGTTAGTTTATTATTGCAGAATTTAATAATGAACATATAATAACTTCATTATTTGATAAAAATATCTTCTCAACAACATGTCGAAATGGCAATAACAGTAAAAATAAGGCTATTATTTAACAGGTAGGTATTTATTCAAATTCTAGCGATCTTATACAAAACTCACAAATTTACAGGTGATGTTATGAGAATGAGTACTATTACTAATCGAGAGTGAAACAAAATTCAATAGTGGTCATTATTTTCCTTCAAATTCGGTTATAGCATATCACACATATAAGAACAATATTGAAAATAATGAATGAATCAGTAGCCAAAATTTATTTCAATTCAATCACAAAATAAGGTAATTTTTTGGATGCCTATTAGAAACAATGAGGTGAAATTCTCAAATGGTGTTATGAGCAAAAAATGACCAATTTGGCAACTAAAATATTTCAGAAGCAAAAAAAGTCATCCAGTGATGAAAATCTCATACATACTACAATGATTATGTAAAACTTCGTAAAAATTTTAGGCATATAACAGGTCTCTGATAATTCTTGAGAACTAGCGAATTCTTGAAAGCGGAAATTAACGATACCAGAATTGATAATTCAACAAATTTTATTACAAAATCTCGATAACACATCAACTAGTTCTGAGAATCCTCAGAAAATCTGTGTCAAGTACGATACAATCGTTTTACCATCAGATGTGCATTATGTAAACAATATTTCACATTTTGTTTGAATGGACAAGTTCACCAAGCTTCGTAAATCATAAAAATTATTTTTCACACGGTTGGGAAAATTAATTGTGTGAAACTCACTGTCACATGTCAAGTATTCGTACAATTTTAATGACTGCACACAACAAAAAACTGAAAAGAAACAGTTTAATAAAAATTCAATTATACTATATCCACTTCAGGATTTGAGTTCTTAGAAATTCCGCCAGGGTGAACTTGTCAAATATATAACAAACATTGTGTCATCATCAAATTGGAAAGTGGCAAGAATTGCTGTAGTTATAATCCAACTCTCGACTAAAAAAACAACTATTGATGAATGTGATAGACTCGATCTACTAAACCGTGTTTATAAAATTAACAATTCATAACAAATGACAGCAGCTAAGGAATACATTCGACAAGAATGACATTGTCACTTCCCCCGTCCATCTCAAATAAACGAAACACTGTGATGAACCGTGTCTAACAAAACAAAATCTACGAAACTACCTGATATTTTATAAATCGAAAACCCCCGAAACAACCTCTGTCATCAACGCCTTCTTCTACTACTACCTTCGTCACCGTACCTAGACCGGCGTTCTTCGTACCTGCCGCTCCTGCTCGACCTGTGTCGCCTCGAATCTCGGTCTCTATCTCTTTCGCGTCTCTGTCGTCCGAAACTAAAAATATGCACCCGAATATCAACCAACCATCAGTCAAGCGAACAAGAAGAAGCGAATCATCCCCCGTTATAAGAGAAGTTTTACTGTCCACGCCAAGTCATTGCTGGGGAGGGGGCTCTCAATTCAACCACCAACCATCATACACAACCGTTTTACCAAACCATTTAAATTAACAACCATGTGCCTGACAAATCACAAAACAACAATTAGATATGATGACAGTAGAAGGATCTGTATGGGTGTAAAATCAACTTCTTAAGAAAGATCGTGGCAGTCAAATCAAAATCAAGTCTTTTTCAAAATTGGATCGGATTTGTCTAAAATATGAAAGATTCTTTATGTAATTTTAGTTCTAGAGCCAATCATAAGCATGAATCTCCAGAAATGTTTTAGTTCACAGGTTGTGACAAGTGACGTGTCAATACTTCAATTAAAATATTAAAGATGCATAAAATAATTTTTATTTCCAGTTGAATTTTGAAAAAGACTTTGAAATGGAAAGACAGAAAGTTTTGGCGATAAAAATAAGACGATTCTTTTTTTTTACCGAATGAAAGTGAATATTGAAATGGAAAATTAATTGCTCCTAGTATTTTTCAAATTTCAGTTAATACGTGAAATATACCATGAAGAAGTTGCCATAATAAATTTCATTCTTAATATCTGCCAAAAACTCCTGAAATTCCCAAGCCCGAAATAATTATATGTTGAAAGGATATTCGAATTCAAATTTATGTAAAGGGATCCAAAATATGGTGTATTATATTTAAAAAGCCTCCTTCAGAATACGAAATTTTAAATATTTAAAAAATTAGTCCAAATTCGCGATTTTTGTTAATAAAGAAGAATTAATATTTCTGACCCTCTAACATTCATATATCCGAATTCTAATAGCCTCGTATACCCAAACTTGGAGAAAATATTTGTACATCACTCCTTCAGAAAGACATTCATTGTGGAAACCTCATTATTAACCAAAATTTAATTCAAACACTATAAGCAAGTTGCAAAAACTCAGAGCCAACTTCACAACTATCACAATAACCATGACAAATTGAATCTGGTCAAACAATCAAAGTCTTTCACATGGACATAATAAAATAATACTTTACCGGTCTGTATCACGGTCTCGATCTCGCTTCTCAGACCGGCCGTTAGATTCAGGGCAGTCCCTGTAGAAATGACCACTGTAGCCGCATTGATAGCAGCGCATTTTGGTAGTGTAAAAACGCCTACCAGAACCTCTGGTTCTTGGTCTTGCATAGCTCACACGGATTTTACACCCAGATATTTCTCTGTAATTAATAAATTGCAAATAGACAAAATGAGGTTAGGAATCCATATACAAGCTTTGTCTGTCCAAATCTGACTATCATCTTTCAATAATACGAAAATACTCACACTCCATCTGTGGCAGTTAGAGCTGCTGCTGCTGCTTTTTTATCCTTGAAAACAGCAAAACCAAAGCAAGGAATACTATTTGTCATCCAAACTTCCTTCAACTCTCCAAATGGGGAGAATATTTTTTCCAAATCAGACCTTCTGACTTCGTCGCCTATATCAGCAATATGTAGTCTGTATCCATCTAGTTCACTACTACGACTTCTTGATCTAGATCTGTAACAATGAATAAGATGTATTGGTGGAAATTAAATAATAATTCGGCAGTAGAAAATAACTTATGTACTTGAAGGTAATGATAATTCGACATTGACTAAATACCTGGACGCGCTAGACCTACTACGGCTTCTGCTGGCACTAGAGTGAGAACTTTTACTCCTGCTTCTCCTTGGGGAAGATGGGGAATTTCCATCAGTATCTTTCATGTTAAAACCTAGAAAAATGTATGGAAAATTCAATGTGATATCACGAGTTTTTCTTATCTCTATAATGTCGAAATAATATTTAATTGGTTTGAGAGATAAGAGGCCAAGTCGATAGATTTTCCTGTGATAACTGACGAGACGTATAGGACAATGCGTACCCCGAATTAGGCAAAACTTATTGGAATACTTGAGAAAAACCTGAAACTAGTAGGAATGTTTTCCAAATGAATTATTCGATTAAAATTCAGAATATCACATGACAAGCAAATTCCAAATGAAATAGGCAAATGACATTCACTATTTACTTATCCAGTGTTGCCATATACCTAGAATTGTCAATCACAGAACGACATAAAAAAAATATTTATTTATACAACCACTACAGGCGTATTAGATTTAGATATGGATAAGGAATAATTTATAATCTTTGATTGTAATTTCAATGCACTGAATTGTAATTAACACAGTGTTTAGCCAGTTGCAATTTCGAATTTCTACTTTTCGCTTTACGTGGGATCGATTAGGTGAGTTTACATCAGTAAATCATAGGGGTTTCCCCGGTTACTACCAATGTGTCCTTATGTTCTGGACTTCTGGATAAAGGACATGATAGATACGGTATTTCTTGAAATTTCTGATGGTTCCTACCTAGTATTGAATATGACGTGGTGTTGAATTCCTGTAATTTGAATTAATTTCCAGTCTGCGCGTTATGTCTTCAGACGAATCCAGCATAGAAGAAAGATTCGTAAATCTTGATTTAGACAAACCAGAGGATAAATACATAAATATTTTGCTACTTGGTGAAACTGGAGTTGGAAAATCTACATTCATTAACGCTCTGGGAAACTATTTTGTTTGGAAATATTTCGAGAAAGCTGAAGAAAACGGAGTTGAAGTGGCCATTCCAGCAGTATTCGAAATCACTAACAAAAACAATACAACCCGAACTGTAAAACTCGGAAAAACTCTTGAGGACGATAATGAATGTCTAGAAACTGGTGAATCAGCCACACAGAGGGTGAGAACTTATGTTTTTCGTCTTTGGAAGGGCAGAGTTAGTGTTCGTTTGATTGACACTCCTGGATTGGGAGATACAAGAGGAATTGTAAAGGACGAGGAGAACTGTGCTAGTATTCTGAGATACGTGAAATCCTTGAAAAAGTTACATGCTATTTGTTTCTTGTTCAAGCCTACACAGTCCAGAGAAACAACTTTTTTCAAGTACTGTCTGCATCAAATGCTTTCTAGATTTGATAAAGCAGCTTGCAAAAATATCTTCTTTCTTTATACAAGTACTAGAGGAACCGACTATACAGCTGGAGAAACCAATAGAATTTTGAAGAAAATAGTGGAATCTATTCAAGATCAGTCAAAGGATATCACACTATCCATTGACAAGAACTTTTATTGTTTTGATAATGAAGCCTTTAAATATTTAGCAGCTGTTGAGAAGAACATAAAATTTCAAGACTCCCTCAAGGAAGTGTATAGAAATAGCTGGAGAGTATCAGCTAAAAATGCTCACAGGTAGATATACAGGGTTATTCACCCAGTTGATTCATTAGGGGTTTATGGAAAACTGATAGAGATATCAATTTTTTCAAATGGAACATCCTGTTCATTCTCACATTTTCAAGTTCTAGGTAGAATTCTGGACTGTATGCATTTTGAATCTCTTCTCTTTTCTGATTAGTTTTTGAGATATTCCTTTTTTGAAAAATTTTTACAGATGGACTGACTAACTAAAATTGCTGTATTATCTAAAATTTTTATAGTAAAAAGTTCAATCTCTATATACACATCAATGAAAGAGTATCCTATCAGGTACCCTCAACAGTGTTTCAAACATATAACAGGGTGTTCAATATTTTTATTTACTTTTTGATAATTTTGAATTCCAACAACTTATTCCCTATTTGAAATGTGGTTTATTTATCAGGGCAAACTTAGTTATCAATTATTTTTTATTTCAGCCTGATAACTCAGCTACAAAGAGGAAACCCTCCTCCTTATTTACCTGATAATCTGATAAATATTGAATCTGTTAGAAATATCCTGTTTTTCTGTGCCAAACTTCTTGCAGCTATAACTCAGACTATCAAAGATAACTCAACAATGCTTGATCGGCTACAAACGAATAGAAGTAGGGAAATGAAGGAGATTGAGGAAATGAGCAAATCCAAAATACACGTTACAGATGTTGAAAAAACGTCACTTTGCAATCCTGTCACAGTTTGTACCAGTAGCAAATGTGCTGACGTTCATTGGGTAAGTCAAAACAAAGCCATTTCGCCAATTGCTTCTTGTTTGTACCTCCATTAAGCTAGCAGAACCACTTTCCAATTTTCAAAATTTTCTTCAGCCATAATGTAAGGCTAATTTATTACCCTATTGCCGAATTTATTGGTCTTTGTTTTATAAGAAAAATCGTGCTAGCAGAACCCAACAGATACGAGAACGTTTTTGGAAATTTTGAATACACCATAATTTAAATAAATAAATAATCTTTATTAACGGGACGAACCCAATTCCTACAAAAATATAAACTTTAACAAATAATACATAAACACTACTTATTAATATACATCTCATAGAAACAAGCTATAAAATTTTTCATTTCACTGTACAGGGTGGGCCAAATTGGACACTTTTAAAGGGAAAGTCCTGTTTCTAAACTAGATAGATAAAAACTGATGGCAGTGTCTGAGGGTCAATTTTTATGACAAACTTCATGGTGAAAACTCTATATCTATAACCGTTCCTGAGTTACAGCGTGTTTTCCGAAAATGTGCATTTTCGAAAAGTTGCTGTAACTTCTTTCCTGTGGAAAATTCTTTGTTTCTATAAAAACATTCCCAAAGCACTTTTTTACGTAGGATTCAATGGATTAACTTATTAATTTTTTTGAATCATATATCAATAGTTATTGATAAAAAAAACATTCTTCTGCATACATCAATAGAACTTGAAATTACCATTCCAAAAATATAACACACTCAATGTTTTGCTTGAGTCATCTTTGAAATACAAAGCTTTTAGGTTTTTTTATAGGTAGACTTTAGAACACAAACTTTGAACAAGTAGGCTTTGGACAATTAGGCGATAAAACAAAAAGCCAAAATTCACTAGTAGTTGTGAAGTTAAAGAAGCTGTTCACAACAGTAATTAAAACTGAAAGTTTTATAAAGAGTCTCATCCTATACTTACTAATGAAAAAATAAATCTCCAACATTGAAAACAATCAAAAATAAATTTCTTTAGAGATGGTATTCAAAATGTCCACCAGCTTCTCTTAAACACAGGCGGCACCTTTTTTAAATATTTCTCACCGAATTTATTAATTCAACGTTAGTGAGGAAAGCAAAAATTCGCATCACTGCATCTTCCAAATCGTGTCTGGAGTTGGTCGGCAGAGTCCATAGGCGTTAGGTCTGGTGACCTGGCCGGCCAATGTTTGGGTCCTTGGTTGGCTACCCAATTATTGTCAAAATTTGCAACCAAAAGACTGCTAATTATTGCAGCTTCAATAAAGGCAATTCATCAACAAGATTATCAATTTGACAACTACTAGTGAACTTTGGCTTTCTGTTTTATTGCCGAATTGTGCAAAGCCTACTTGTTCAAAGTTTGCGTTCTAAAGTCTACCTATATATAAAAAAACCTAAAAGCTTTGTATTTCAGAGATGTCTCAAGCAAAACATTGAGTGTGTTATATTTTTGGAATAATTTCTAGGAAATATCCAGTATTTGATTGCTGTCTTTCAGGAAAACGTTGTAGATATGTTTCACTTGTTACTTGAACATTTCGATGACAAGCATAATAAATTTCCAACATATCCCTCTGTTCTTCATGGGAAAATGGCATATTGCAATTCACAAAAGTGGAAAGACTACTGAACTGTCAAAATTCGAATTGAACAAATCTGGGGAGTTTGTTTTCCACGGCAATCTTCGAAAAAATGTTTATTAGGAAATTTCGACCATAATTTGAAATCAAAACATGTTGTGTAGTACATCATCGGAATCAGAAAAAAAACTGCATTCAGAAATATGAAAATTTAATATGGCGTCCATAAGAAAAAAAAAAGTTGACTGTCATTTGTTTCTTTCCTCGTGTGTTAGAAAAAATGTAATATTATTTCCTAATTCCTCGCAAAAAGTTGCTATGGGAATGTTACGGTTGAAAATGGATAACTTGATCGGTTTTCCATTGAAAAAATAAAAACGAAAATCGCGAAATTCCGTTTTTCAGCGATATCTTGAAAACCAAGGAAGATAGGTCGAATTTCTTTTCAGATTATTGATCAGTGCCAGAATGCGCAACTTTGCCCTAATTTAAGCAACATCGTATCTCTCAAGGTAACCGAGATCCCCATGCTTAAGCTCGAATTACGGGCACCCTGTATACAGGGTGTCCCATTTGAAAAAATGATTTTTCTATCAATAACTCTTGATACAGGACTTGAAAAAATCAATGAGTTAAACCATTGAATTCTACGTGAAAAAGTGCTTTGGAAATGTTTTAATAGAAACAAAGAATTTTCAACAGGAAAGAAGTTACAGCAACTTTTCGAAAATGCACATTTTCGGAAAACATGCTGTAACTCAGAAACGGTTATAGATGTCGATATGCAGTTTTCACCATGAAGTTTGTCATAAAAATTGACCCTCAGACACTGCCATCATTTCTCATCTATCTAGAAACAGGACTTTCCCTTCAAAAGTGTCCAATTTGGCCCACCCTGTACATATCCCAAAATCTGTTATAATCTGATTCACCTTTGAACAGTTTTTATGTTTCTTCTGAAATCAGTCAGAGAGCATCTCAATATATCTATATTATTATCATTTATTGTTTTTAGTGTTCTTTGTTGTGGTGAATGTTGTCCATAATTTGTGGGGTGAAAGGTAGTGTGAAATAACTCGTGATTTCGAAGAGTTCTAGTCGGCACATTGAGCTCTATGCACTCCAATATTTCAGGACAAACAGTCATTCCATTCAATATTTTATATATGAAGCATAGATCGAAATCAAGCCTCCTTTTACTAAGTGGTTGCAAGTTTAAAGCCTCCATAATTGGTTTGTAATCATGATCCATGATTCGATACCCACTTTTGAATGCACAATATCTCAGAAACTTATGTTGAGTCCTTTCTAGAATTCTGCTCTTGTTATTATCAAGTGCTGACCATACAATAGATGCATATTCTAAGTTTGATATAACAAGTGTCTGATAGATTCTAATCAATGAAGTTAGAGAAAATTCACTACAGTTACGAAGTATACATCCTAAAACTTCACACGATTTAACAGAAACATTATTTATATGTTCAGCAAATGTGACCTGTTCGAATGTTATCCCAAGATCTTTAACTAGTGGGGTATATTTAAGTTCTTGATTTTCTAGAAAGTAATGTGCGTCAAAGTTTTAGTTTCGTTTGAAAAAACTAATGTGATAACATTTATTAATGTTTAGAAACAGTTTATTTGAATTGCACCAGTGAGACAAATTATCTAGATTCTTGTACCCTTCAAATAATCATATTTTCAACAGGGTCGTGCCCAATGAGATTTGTCCAATAATTGCAATGATACAGTATTTCTCCATAGAATTTGAATACACCAAAAAAACAAATATTTTCCAATGTTACGTCTATGACCCTCTCCCGAATCCCGACCGATAAGGTGGTCGGCCAGGACCAATAAAGCATCGGCGGCCTCTACGTAAAGACCCGTTTGATGCGCCGATTTCTTTGTAAACATAATTGTTTTAGAGTTCTGAGTAGTTCTGATGAAAAATGAGTAAAATTTAGTTATGGACAGAAATCTCCATACTTTCGGAGATTAAATGTCATTGTTTTTCTGTTTATTTGGGAGAGCTCTGGAGTTCTTTGATGATATTTCATGGAATTATATAGAAAAATCAAATACCCTATTGGATTTACGAAAAATGATGGAAGAAGCAATGAACTTGTGCAGAAGTATATTGAAACTTTCGATACTCGATGTTTGATACACGTATCATAGATACTTGTTCTCCCGAAAAGGAACTCGCGTATTTTTTTCCCTTAAATAAAGAGCAAAAAATTCGAAAGTAGGTTCAAGTGAGAGCCTTAAATTATGGCGTATTCAGAATTATTTCCAAAAACTTCCTGGTATCTGTTGGGTTCTGCTAGCTTAACCGTTAAGCACGATTTTTCTTATAAACCAAAGAGCATTAAATTCGGCAATAGGGTAATAAATCAGCCTCAAATTATGACCAAAAAAAATTTTGAAAATTCGAAAGTGGTTCTGCTATAGCTTAATGGAGGTCTTGTTTGTTGGGTTCACCCACAATAAATTAATTCCTCAGGTGAATGGGGAACCTAAGTGGCACTACAAGAAAGTCTGCCATGGCTGTTGTATCGAAGTTTTCGACATCAAGAAGGAAATCGTTGGTTGTCCTCAATTGCTGAACTGTGATGTCATCAACCAGTCCACAAGAAATTGCAACCAGTGTGGTTGTGATTATTCGATCCACATGCATGTCGATTATATCACCCGGATCAAGGAAAGTTCAGTTTTGGACAGCAAAACTCGCGATTCGATCGCTGAAAAGGAGAGCCTTTTGATTGTTTCAGAGGAAATTATCAATGATGTCGTTATCGAGAATAAGGAGCTACAGAATGAATACGAAGTTATACAAAAAGTTGCTTGTAGTTGTGCTGAGTATTTACAGAATAATGCTATTGTGGCTTTCAGTAGTTCATTCAAGGATTATGTCATCTACTTGATGAATCAGTGAGTATCAGTTCAAATTCAATGATTTTAAAATACTGACAGAAAGTAAAATTGTCAATTTCTTCACTTGATTTTTTCAGGAAGGGAGATTCTGTGCCCGTTTCAACTTTGGAAGTATTGAAAAATCTCCTCAATCAATATGAGGAAATCGAGATAATTTTCAAGGAAGCTGCAAAAAAACCAAAGCAAACTGTAGAGATCCAATACATTGAAGAACAATTGAAGAAACTGTTGGATCTCACAAATAATTCAGAGGAAATTAAGGACTATATTGAATTGAGAAACCTTTCCTGTAGACATTGGGTTCCTGTGAATGATCATTACATACAGGAGAAATACTTTGAAGAGGAACCTGTCAAAAAAGGCGGGAGAAACCAGACCAGGCATAATGAAAGAAGAGATGACAGACAATGTCATGTAAATGAAGACAGAAATAGAAATGACAGAGGTCATGTAAATGAAGACAGAAATAGAAATGATAGAGGTCATGTAAATGAATACAGAAATAGAAATGATAGAGGTCATGTAAATGAAGACAGAAATAGAAGTGACAGACAACGTCATGTAAATGAAGACAGAAATAGAAATGACAGACAACGTCATGTAAACGAAGACAGAAATAGAAATGATAGACAATCAAATAGAAGTATGTAACAGATGCAACTTTTAATGTATTTATGAAAAGCGAATACATTTTAAAAAATACTTCATTTCTATTATTCATTTAAGATAAAATATTGTTGGCCCTTCAATTGAAAAAAAAATACATTCTAACATTGTTTCAGATCAAAATAACCATTATCAAAGAGGGAGATCAACCGAACGACAAGATAGTAGACAAAATTATGCACCTCAAGGAGCGTTTGGGGGTACCTCCTATCCACAGAATGGTAAGTAGAATTTATTTAGCTAAATATACTCTCATCTGCATCCTTTCCAGATCCCGGATATCCACCAAAACCTCACACCCCCTATTACTCCTACCCTGACCACCCCTACCAAGCCCCTCCGCATTATACTCCACATCACGCCCCTGGACCTCAACCGACCGCTAGACCAGACAACAGGAATTCCGCTGGAAGTAGTGGGCAATGGGCAAGAAGGAGTGATCGTTACCGGGACCAGAGCAGGGGAGGTGGAAGAGGGAAGGATTACAGGGGCAACCGGAGAGAGGGGAGTACTCACAGGGTGGGCAAAACGAGGTACCGTAAATCTGATAGTAGGAAGGTGGGCGGTTCGGGTGATGAGTCGGATGAGTCTGTGGCGTCTTCGAAGTGATAGTGTTTTGTCTACGATGTGGTGACGGGCGTCTGTCATGTGTCATAGCTAGTTGTTTGTTTCGTTGGCAAACCTTGAATTTGACACGCCTTTGGACTTGTTTCGTCACATTTCTGAAAGCCACTTGAAATATCAAAATTTTAAATAGAGGAAAATAATTATATACATATATCATAGGATTTGACAAATTCCTGAAACTATACATAAAGTGAGAAATGTTTTAGATTTCAGAATTAAGTAACTCGATTATTGAAATTATTCCTAAAAAGTCCACAAATAATAAATATAAAAATTTCCCTTTTAATTGAATTTTTAGGTTTCGAAATACTCTGAGATTGTGCCCATTTTTGTTGATACTGATTTATCAAAATTTTAGACAATTTACAAGATTACAAAATCATAAATTTGCTTCTATATCCGAAAAAAACTTCGAAACCTCTATATCTGGCAAGATTTCAATGGGTTGCAATATTTGACAACTTCGCTTTTGTCTCTCTCTTGGGGTGCGTTCCATTGAGCGTTCACAACGATCACGCTCACGACCACGAATTTTGTCGTTCCACTTGGTACTGTGCGTCATAAAAATAAACCCAAGTGGAATGTGGAATCTCAGTCGTCGCCATATTTGACGTTTAGTGCTTGACAATTGCATGCAATTTCTCAAAACGCTCACGCCGACCCACCTCTTGATGGGTCGTCGTGAGCATAAATCATGACGTCATTCATGACATTTTCGCCACGACCCCAACGATCGTGGTCGCCATGTGGAACGTCTGAATGAGTGTTTTGGGCGTTGTGAACGCTTAATGGAACGCACCCTTTATAAAGCATCTGCACTGTGTAATGTTTGTTTTTGTCTAGTAGTTTGATGGGTATTTTTGTTGGGTCGATTAGGATATTCTTTATTGTCAAGTTTTTTGAGAAATAATAGTATGCTATATTGTCAATATTACTTGATACTATGTTATGATGAAATATTAAATATTTTTGATATTAATAAAGAATTTTATAAGTTTCCTGGTGTTTTTTTTTATAATCTACCAACTTAACCAATGCAATCCTGAATATTGAAAAAAGTGCAAAAAAACATAATTTATGCTATTTCCTAAGGTTTGCTTTATTTAAATATAAATTATTTCATAAAGGTCAAACAGGAATTATAGAATATTCCCATTTCATTTATTTCTGAAAACGATAGTTTATTTGTTATTTCCTGGTAGGGATTTACAGAAATCTAAACATATCTTCTAGAAAAACATTTGAAAAAATTGTAAAAATAAATTTTTATTCTCAAATTTCTACATATAATATTACAGTTGGAATAATGATTTTACTAACGAAGTATTCATAACTAATTATAGCATAGTTTCCTCTTATTTGTACTTATTTAAATGAAATGTTTCTATACAGCAAAGTCCTCTTAATATTCTAATAAATAAAACAATCAATAATAATTTAACTTCTCCAATTATACTTGGCAAGAAAATTTTCGGTACATTTTTTCTCTATTAATCAATCATCTCCTAGGAGGATTTGGGTCTTCTAGTTTCCTCCAGACCACCTGCAAAAAAAGTTTCGCAAGTGTCACTTGTCTTGTAATGTTTGAGCAAATCAACTGATCTTTGCCATAGAGTATGACTGGAACAATAATTCGGGTTTGATGTCTTAAATTGTTTACAAAACGAAATACATGTCCGACAGTCGAAGTTCTAGACATTTGAGTACGGTAGTTGGTAAATTAGTCATTAATTTGAATAGTGAGTTCACGGAGTATAGATATAAGGAGTCCGAACGGTATAGGCTTTTCTGCAGAATTCGTGGTATACAAAATTAACCCAAGATCATAGTTCTCTTTTCTGCCACTAGCTGCGCGAAGATTCGGGAGTCCTAAATCATGACGAATTAATGTTATTATTATTATGACACGTAAATACGCGCTAGTTCGAATATTAATGTAATTGTTTGAAAATAGTCTTGATAAAAAATGGGAAAGTGTTGTGCTGTTCATGGTTGCCTCAGTGGCCGAAAGGCAAGTGGAAATGTGACGAAAGTCGGTATAGGTAAACCTACATTATAAATTTGCGTTGTATTTAAATATAATTGGAAAAATATTATTATTTTATGTATCTTGTGAAGTTAAAGGTATTTTTTTTATAGGATGATGGAAAATGTAAGAAATGGAGCATTGCTGTGGATAATTATTTAAAAACTACTAGTTACATATGCGAATTGCATTTCAATCCTGCAGATGTGATTAAAAGTGATCGGAAGATTTTAGTGGATGGTAGTATATATGTGTATGAGTATGAGAAAATTAATTTACGAAAAGAAGCTGAACCCTTGAAGATTAACAGAACTAATAATGACAACTTGCTATCAGATGATATGTCTCTGAATACTTCTGATATGATTCATGAAGATGAAGTTAGTGACTGTAGCTTACATGCTATGGAGACAAATATTGTTAATGAATTATCAAATGAAGTAATTGGGCCTGAGACAATCAATGAGACTGAGACAACGAGTGAGCCTGAAGCAATGAATGAGCCTGAAGCAATGAGTGAGCCTGAAGCAATGAGTGAACCTCTATTTTTGAAGACACTATGTGTTGTGATAGACTTAGGACTGTTCAGTAATTTATTAAATATTCTGATGCACATATATGAGGGATTTTTTTCTGTGAGTGTTAGTCTGTGTATAGGGAAGTTAGTATTAAGTGTTTGTGTATTATAGTTGGGATTCATGTAATTTTCTGTGAAAACCTCCTTGTGGTTATGTAAAAATGTTAGACATTGGAATAAATATAGTGCAGAGACTGTTAAAATTTGTTTTTCTTTGAATACACCTCTACAGGATTGTCTGAAGGGCATTTTGTAGATAGTTCTCAAAACTCTTTTTTGTGCAATGAATATTTTTTGTAGATTAGGTTCTGTTCCCCAGAACATTATTCCGTATTTCAACACTGACTCAAAATTTGCATGGTACAGAATTTTTACAATTTTTTCATTCATGTATTTTGATGTCATTCTGATTGCATAAATGAATTTGTTCAGTTTTTGATAAACGGAATCAGTCTGCCTATTCCATTTCAGGAAATTATCTAGCCCTGCCAGCTTATACTCAATGGTTTCTCTTTTCTACACCTGTCGGTACTAAAAATCATCAAATTTGTTTTATTTGCATTCAACAGTAATTTATTTTTATCGAACCAATTCCTCGCTCTTGAGAAAAAAACATCTCTCTGGCTTATAAGGTCATCGCATTCTTCAGCACCAATTATCAAATTTGTGTCATCTGCGTAATTTACTACAGTTTCCTCTACGTTCTGGGCAATGGTGCATATAAATCATTCAAGTAAATTATGAATAAAATCGACCCCTTTACACTCCCCTGTGCAATTTCTGTTGTGTTAATCAACAAATCTGATATTTCTGTAACCCCACCCTTTATTGTGATTGTTACCCTTTGGGCTCTTCAAGATAGGTACGATCGAAACCAGTTGTGTGCTTTTCCTCGGTTTTCATAAGTTTCAAGTTTTTCCAACAGATATTCTTGATTCAACGAGTCATATGCCTTCGATAAATCTAGGAAAATGTTTGCTGCTGATTAATATTGTACTTATTCATTTCCTAATATCACACATTTTTAACTTTGCAGATTATCCCTTCATACTATCGGTAACGTTGGAATGAAAGTGCTTGAAGTTCCTAAAAATTTCCTGAAACTTAAATTTCATTTCACATTTTTCGAAATAATATTTTCCGAGCTGTCAGTATATCAACAACATTACCCGCGTAAGGATTTAAACGAGTTCTCACAAACGCGCGCGCGCTCTACCGGCAAAACATTTTGTCCCATAAAATGATACTTACTCCTTATATCTATACTCCGTGAGTGAGTTGTTGACCGTTGATTAGATATTGGTAAATTCTTTTTTATCGGCAATATTTGCCTATATCAGTTCTTTGAAGCCTATTACTTAAACGAAAAAGAATCTTCTTGTCCCCCAGGTACGTTGTCGAAAGATTTCACGTCAACACCTTATAACCCGACTAAAATTTTGTTGGAATTTGTCAGTACTCACGTATTTTGGTGGACACGAATTAAATTATATTATCGTGGAGAAATTAATACTTTTCGAGATATTCCACTTGGAAATCCCAAGTTATACCATTTTTTTTTTAATTTCGAATACTCACGTTGCACATCTCCCTCACTAAAGCCTTCTCGCCATCGTCCATATCCTGCGAGGCGGCGTCCGATCCGTTGTCAACGGGAAGGCGGCTCTCCCTCTCGAGCTGCTCCCTGACTTCAAGCACCTGGAGGGCTCTGACGACGGCCTCCGGCCGGCCCGTCAGCGCGCCCGTCCCCACCTCCTGTAGGTGGTCGCCGGAAGCCGTCTGGCCTAATTGGTGCGCCAACGCGCGTTTGTCATCCTCCAATTGTTTGACGCGTTGCTCCAGGCTACGTACGTACTGCATTATTTGGTCTGTAATGACAAGTGATGGGTCAGAATTAGGCAATCCAAACCACGTGACATTCAATGTGGCGGCTTAGGGCACACAATGCGATACCTTGGCTAGTAAACAGTGAATTTTATTTATTTTCGGAGTTTTTTGGTGTTTCGAAACGGTATTCAGATGGAGAGTGAATATTTGAAGACATTGATGTTGAATAGCAGAGAAGTTGGTGAAAAGTATGCTTGGAACTATTCGTTAAGTTCATTCTTGCAGAGATAAGCTATAACTTATTGTAACTTATCTCTGATTCTTGTCACAGCATTCGTTTTCGATATTAAATGAAGTTGGGATTAATTAATAATCTAGATCCTCTCACATTGGATACTGATGTTGATTTAGATCATTCAATTGATGCTCCTCTTGTAATATTCTGGTAAAAAAAATGTCTACTGCAGACTCTCTGATACATCAGTTTGGAATCAGTGAGATCATATCTCTTGATCGCAGCTAACCATAGGGCCCTTCGCTTCCTAGTTAAATCGTTCTTACTCTATAACTGCTCTATAAGAACCTGAGTGATTAGTAACCGTAGAAACCGATTACATGCCGACTTTATTTCGGTTAGTACGAGATCTACAGCCAACCACAATGCATGTGATAGGCCTTTTCTTCAGTAAAAGAGTTAATAATTAGCCACAATTAAAAAACACATAAAAAACGCACTAGAGATAACTAAATGTAACAGTTTTCAACTCAAGTCACATATGTAAACACCAAATGTGTGCCCCAAGCCGCCACATTGGTTTTTCGCTTTGACAGATCGCTGGATTGCCTAATTGGAATTTCCTGATTATCGTTATGAAAATATCGAGGTTAAGTTGTGTTCTGGAGCACGATCATATACATAGGTCTGGCAACTCGTATGGTGGGGGGTGGCCCAAACATTGAGGAAATTTTTGTGGTTCTCATGTTTCGCCACTTGCGGCGATGTCCTCTATTGTCAATTTGTCAGCCAATCACAAATCAGATCCGATCAGATTTTTGAAAGTAGGAATGATTTTTAATCATTCGAGAGATTTTTGCAAGATATATAATATTTCTGTCATTGATTTCATTTACCATTCAAGTCCTACCCGTTTGTTTTGTTGTCAAAGATTAATCACGTGATTATACCCCTATGTCCCCCTAGCGGATAGTTATAGCAACTTTTTCTTCAAAAATGGTGCCACCCCCCACCACTCAAAAATGCCGTAGATACCAGACCTATGAATATGATCGTGTTCTGGGGTGTTTTGCGCTTGAAAAGTTAAATATTGCTGTTTCGAGGATTCGAGAGCTTGAGGAATTCGCTGATTTTCATTATCGAAAATATTGAAAAGAAAAAAAAAGATTGTCAGAAGTGGGATTCGAACCCACGCCCACAGAGTGGACTGCGACCTGAACGCAGCGCCTTAGACCACTCGGCCATCCTGACTCATACATACTTATGTGAATTAACTTGACTCACATAGCTCATTTCACCCTTTCTGACGTTTTAAAAATAATTCAACACCCAGTTACCTACTGATAGTCCATGTATTTATAGCGAGTTATGCAAATAAAACACTGACAACTCTTGTTGCTGGTATAATAGAACGACTCGAAATGAAATGTCCATTATTTTTCAAGTTGACAGTAGTAGTAACAAGGGGTTGGCTTGGAGGGGAATTTCTAGTAATTAATTTTTCAAAATTCATGAACATGTCTGCTCTACTGACTCTTACCATTGAAAGTGCTCCTTTGCCTCGCTAAATTTTCATGCAACAACCTCTCCCTGCTCTCGGACCTCCTCTGTCCATTCTCCCCGAACTCGCGAGTCACTCCCGGCTCGTCTGCGTTGGTACTCGAACTCGACCCATCACCGTCGTCCCTCATATTCCCAGCCGCAGCACTACCACAAGCAGGACACAGCGAGTTACCCGCCCTCTCCTCGTCCAAATACAAACACAACTCCTTCAACTCCAAATTATCCTTGATCAACTCCTGCTGCTTGTTGTCCAACTCGCGCAGCTTCGTCTGGTAAGCGGACACCTCCTGGCGCATGACGCTGGCCGTGTACCGCCCGAAACGCTGCCATTCCCGCGCGAGCTTCCTGCCCTTCTGGCGGTCGTCGTCCAGGAAGCAGCAGAGGTCGCGCAGCTCCTGGTTGTCGTCGGCCAGGTGCTGGTTGGCTTCCTTCAGGGAGCGCAGCTCCAGGAGAATGCCCTGTAGCTGGCGGTTCTGGTCGATGAACCGCGGCTCCTCGGCCTTCCTCACGAACTTCAGCATCTCGGGGTGCCTCAGCTGGGGTGCGCCTGGCTCCTCCAGAGGTCGGGGCCTCGGGTCCTCCTGGTGGATCTGCACTTGGGCTATCCGCACCTCCTCCAGGTGCTTCGGGGGCGGGTAGTGGGGGTACTGGAGGTATTTGTTTGGCTGGTTCGGGTAGTATTTGGCTGGCTCGTTGGGGTAGGGGGCCTTCACATTTTCGCCAGCTTTGGGCGGTCGTTTGGGGTCACTGGGGGCCGTGTTCTTGAGTATGCCCTGGTTTGTGGGTAACGGGGGCGGTTGGTACCTCGGGGGCAGTATACCTTGATCTGAAGCTGTTTTGCTGGCGATCGTTTTTTTATTTGACATGTTTCACATCGATGTACGCGAAGCTAGTTGAATTTCATTATGATTTCTATTAAATTCTGTCAACAGTCTCGAGTTGGGCTTTTAAAACAAACTGGGTCATCGAAGTAGGTTCACTTCTGTTAGATTTCACTTCATTGTCAATGGCCGTTTTCACTATTTGCTGACGCTTACCAAACACACTGTACACTATTTCAATACTCAACTCCACCATTAACATCACCCACGAATAAAAGCACCACTCGTTTTCAACAGTAAAATTCGACAACATGCATTATACTATAACATGGCTGAAATAACAACACTACTCGAGACGACAATCGCCTCACCTCAACTTTAAACAACACACTGCTGTTTTCCCTTGACTTGCTTGGCCTTCTTAAGAAAACGTCATCGGCATCTCGGCAGGTATAAAATTTACGGTGGTGGTGGTGGTAGTAGAGCAAGAAAGATGAAAGACTATTGAAAGCAATTTACTCAAGTAGTGTACAATCATTGGTATTCCATAATAGGATACATATTTTTTTTTATAGAAAAAGTTATACGATAGTATAATAAACATATTTTGTGAGATATCAGCACATAAATATGAAAACCGAATCCTTTATTCCAATGTAGGTACCGTGCAGATATTTTCAAAACCCTGTATTCAATCTAAACGTAGATAATCTCGATACCCATTCAGTAACTAGATTCTGATTCACCCTGCATATGGGGGGTTTTGTTTTTTGTTTCAAGATTTTTATAATAATACTCAGGAGACGTAAATGTTGTTTTCATTTCTTTTAATCGTATACGCCGCACGTCAATAGAGCCACTGAACAAATGAATTTTTAGAAGTATATACTCGTTCATGCGAACAGATTTTTGGTAACGAGAAATCCGTGGCAGAAATTATAATAGAAGCATTAACAAATCACATCTCCCAAACTGGGCCAACATCGCCCGGAAACCAGATGTTTATTTCCCAACTATTGGTGGTTAGAAACTTGATTAATATTTTAATTGGTTCACCAAGAAGAATATCTATTGGAATGTTCGTACCCGTAGCCACTACTTTCGAATATCTAACAAGTCATGCGCACACTGCTCACCCTATCCCAAGGTGACCTTTAATGTGCCTTTAATTTTTCAACAAGAACAAAGTTTATTATTTTGTAGTGGTGTTCTCTGGTAATTCAAATTTTTGTCCTGGCTGCTGCTGGGATTAGTGAATTAATTTTTGTTCACTGTTAACTTTTTCAATCAATATGGCTGCCCCACAATCGGATATCGAAAGAAGAAAACAAATCAGTGTGAGGGGAATCGCTGAAATTGATGATGTGAATGAAATCAAGAAGACATTCAACAGGCATCTGCACTACACATTGGTTAAAGACAGGAATGTTGCTACATCCAGAGATTATTATTTCGCATTGGCGAACACGGTTAAAGATCATTTGGTATCCAGGTGGATTAGAACTCAACAACATTATTATGACAAAGATCCAAAGGTTAGTTTTTTCTATTTATACCTCACAAAAATATTGATACATGTTGAGGTATTTACTGATAAGTTTTCAGATCTCCTAATCTTTAAGATTCGTTTCTGACCTAGGTCTGACAATAATTTTTTGAACTTTATAATTAACATATGGACCACTTTCTTTTCGAAAATATTGCTTTGCTTCTTGAATCCTCTCCTATAAGAAGTTTCGGGAGATAGTTAACAGAATATCCTGAATATGGAGTGCATGAAACTGTAATTATATTCATTTATTACTGGGAAATCATCATCCATTTAAAAATGGATATTTGTGATCTAAATCTTTCATTCCATCAAAATTTCAATTGAACAAAGATATTGACAGTGTGATATAAGTGTTTGATAAAAGGCACAATACAGAAAGTAAACTTTGTTCCTTTGCTAACAAAATCATAATTTGAATAGTGATGTAAATATAAATACATAATACAATTCCTCAAATATATTTTTTGAATTTGATATAATAAATTCATGTTGTTTCCCTTAGTAACAATAGGTACTTTATTTAATTTCCTGAGACCAAGTTTTTTATTTCAATCACAACAAAATCGATGTAGAAATCTTCATATTGAATGGGGGAAAGTTGTTACTTTAATGAAATCAGCTCTCATCAGTCTATTCTGTCATCAACATTAGAGAAGGCTCGAATAATTGGATGAGAAACAGAAAACAATGGAACAATAAAAGTACCTATGATATAATGATTATTTCAGCTATTGAATTATCATTAATCACTTCACTATTCTTCTTTTATTTCCTATAATGTAGTGTTATGGGATCTATTTCAAACTTTACTTGGTTATTATCTTGCAAGCAATATACGTCATTTCTGAACAATTCATAATAACATATCGAATAACATTGTTTTAAAATTAGTATTACTGTATGTTTTGTATTCGTTGTATTGTCTGTTGTATTTTTGAACCCTATCTTTGTCCACAAGAATTACCTTTTCTTCTGACAATAAAGAATATTCTGATTCTAACGTTATCGAAAAAGCATGATTTATAACGAGACAATCAACAGAAACTGTTTCTATTTATGGTAAATTGGGTATTTTGGTTTACATAAATTACCATCGGGCATCGACATAACCTAGAAGCATTTTTTCATTTGTTATGTCATGTCAGTAATAATGGCTAAAGAACCGTAAGTAGGTTCCCTAATTTATTGACACTAAAAAAAGCGCGAATATTTAACGGATAAATAATACCTCGTTAAGTTATTTCCATATGGATCAATTTCAAATCCTTTTCCAGAGAGTGTATTACCTCTCCTTGGAATTTTACATGGGTAGATCCCTTCAAAACACCATGATAAATTTGGGAATTCAAACATCCGTGGACGAATCCATGTACCAATTAGGTTTGGACATTGAAGAATTAGAAGAGCTCGAAGAAGACGCTGGACTTGGCAATGGCGGATTAGGACGATTGGCCGCATGTTTCCTCGACTCCATGGCCACCTTAGGTATGCCAATTTCTCCAGGGACAGTCTCCAGAAATCACTTGTTTTTGTCAGCCATGTTAGAGAATCTCCAAGCGCGATTGAAATATTCGTTATTTTAGGAATGGCTGCCATTGGATACGGCATTAGGTACGAGTACGGTATTTTCGCCCAGAGGATCATCAATGGGGAGCAACACGAAGAACCGGACGACTGGCTGAGGTACGGTAATCCGTGGGAGAAGGCTAGACCCGAGTATATGTTGCCTGTGAATTTTTACGGAAACGTCATTGATACTCCTGAAGGCAAGAAGTGGGTGAATACCCAAGTGGTGTTCGCTTTGCCCTATGATAATCCTATTCCTGGTTACAACAATAACGTGGTCAACACTTTGAGGTTATGGTCCGCCAAGTCACCAGTAGATTTCGATTTGAAGTTTTGTAAGTACATTTTGGTATATTTTCATCTGGATTTTTTTGTACTCGCCAATAAAAATGCATGATAACTGTAGTCTCACCATTATTTTTCCCTTAGTCAATGATGGCGACTACATCCAAGCCGTCCTGGACAGGAACTTGGCTGAGAACATTTCGCGAGTGCTTTATCCGAACGACAATTTCTTCGAAGGTAAAGAACTCCGTCTGAAGCAGGAGTATTTCATGTGCGCTGCTTCCCTGCAGGATATTATCAGACGGTTCAAGTGTGCCAGCTTCGGTACAAGAAAAGCCACCAGGACAAACTTCGATCTTTTGCCTGACAAAGTCGCCATTCAACTCAATGACACGCATCCCTCCTTGGCCATTCCTGAACTGATGAGGATTCTTCTAGATATCGAAGGTATGATTTTCAAAATTTTTATACCAGTGTAGCCCATGAGAAATTTGGTGATTTACGTGAATTTTTTTAAATGAATGTGCGCCATAGAATGTTTTGAAGTTTTTTGCACATGGTATGGTATATTTTAAGCTATGATTTGGGTTTTTTTTGCACAAAAATATTGAAAAATGACGGAGTTATGTGCTGTCTTCGAAAGTGCCAAAAAAAACTGCTAACGTAATTCCGGCTAAATGAGCAGCTGTAACAAAAAAATTCAAAAAGGTTATTAAAGTTGAAGGCATTTCCTATATAATGACCTGAAATTTTTGAAGAATATAAAAAATTAACAAAATGGCATAGTTCTTAAAAAAGTGTCGTTTTAGGGGACAAAAATGTCGTTTTTCTAACCCAATTGACAATTTTCAACCAATTCAAATAATCGTAGGTTATGGTATAGTAAATATAGTCAGCAATTTTGAAAAATGTCGTTTCAAAAAAACGCGTTGAAAGTTTTGTTTATACCAGCGAGTGCTTCGAAAATTATTCAAGACACGACCTTGAATATTCAAATTATCAGTCACTGTTGATGAATCAATGAAAACGCTACAAAACATTCTGGCAACGCTGTTGACCATTGACATGGAACACTGTGTATACCCGACCATATTTGACATGACCCTCCTTGTTTATTTTCTTCATTTCGCCCTAACTTGCCATCAAACCCGTCCACATCGTCGCCTCAAGTCTCCATCTAAACACTTCTCACATAATCCATCCTCTAGGCCTCCCTTGGGAGAAAGCCTGGGACATAACCGTACGCACCTGCGCCTACACCAACCACACCGTCTTGCCCGAGGCTTTGGAGAGGTGGTCCGTCAGCTTGTTGGAGAACATTTTGCCGAGACACTTGGAAATTATCTACCATATTAATTTCCTGCACATGCAGGACGTCCAGAAGAAATGGCCGGGAGACATGGACAGGATGCGACGCATGTCTCTGATCGAGGAAGACGGCGAGAAGCGCGTCAACATGGCGCATTTATCGATCTTGGGGTCGCATGCTGTCAACGGTGTGGCTAGGATACATTCGGAGATTATCAAGGCTGATCTGTGAGTGGAGTTTTTTTTTTTCGAATTGTTTGAATAACGTGAAATATCAGTCGAGAAATGCTCTAGAACTACTATTTGACAATTATACTCTATTTCAGGTTGAGTTTGATATTTACGTCACACCTCATCTATTTATTGGATTTTTACAGTTGGCTACACTTTTCGACGTTGCCAAACGTATTTTCAACGATTTCTATATCATCAGTTGATCGAAACGCTTTTTTGTATCGATTTAATCGAAAATTATTGGAAATTTTCTTCTTTATGAACCGATGTGGTGAGACCACTAATCGTGTCTTGTATGTCCAAAAACCAACATTCATTATTTTTAATAATTTTTATTCGGTCTATATCATAAATGAAATAATAAAATAGACGGAATTGATTTCAAACATACAATTTCATGCGCCAGTTTTGAAGGTCGCTCTCATTGGTGTAACGCAGTGTGACGTGCTAGCCCTACAAGTTCATCGACATTGAGCTAACCAATCATAGATAATTGTTCCATGGTGAATCTTGCTGGGTTGCAATATAAATGATATTTTTTCCACAAATTATCATGAAATGATTTAATCATCACTTATCAATATGTTTTTGAGAAAATATATCAAAGGAATAAGAAGTCATCCACAAGTAAACTTGGCAACACTACACATGGTGTGAGCAAAAGATATATAATGGAAACAGACAGAGATTGACTTAGGGTGTAGCACGTCATACGCTCATAGCACCGCCCACTTATTTCTGGCGTTTTTGAATTTTGAATGAAAATGCTGATTTCAAAATGCTGTAGAATCTATTTGCTTTGAGTTTCATCCTTGGTATTGGAGAGGTTTGAAAGAATTTCATCACTTAGTGCATTTGTTGATAATTTTTTTGAAATTAGGTTCCACCACTTTTTGTGTTTTTTCCTCAAGGAAAAGAAATTTTACCCACTGAAAAAATTGAGAACTGCAAATTATAAAATCATTCAAATGATATTTTTTCACTGGAAACATTTGAAAAATGATATGAAATGAATTTTACAATATAACTCAGATGCTTCTATTCCGAAATTAGTTTTTTCAATTCAAATACACAGGTCTATACAGTGTGGAATACAAAAACATTTTTGTTTATTTTCGTATGAAACTCATTTCCTTAGCAACTTTGTTTTGTTTATTTTTTACATTATTTGTGAAATAAAATTATTTTCTTTTTTTAATGTTAATTTTTGTTATCCATCTGAAAACATTATTTCCGAAACAGTTGAGGATAGGAATGGGACATTGTAAAAAGAAAGTTGGTATCGGCCACTGTCACATAACACACCCTATATAATTTTTTTTTTGAAAAAAATGCGCATCCAAAAATACAAATCGACGTGTCCAAGCGTTTTCCCCAACACGCTCTCATTTGTTCGTTATCGAATTTATTCCATTTGGCTGTTCCATGCTGTATATATTTTTTTCACGCAATTTAAGGAATTAATAGGGCATTTCTTCATTCTAGTATAAAATATCTCTCAAAGTTTTATTTTTATTTTGGGGCGAATCTTGACATGTTGGATTCGTTCGAACCACCAAAAATCACGTCGGCTTGTGTAATTTATTCCTGATCCGGCACCATCGCACCAGTTGCTCACGTCACAACACTACCAACCCAAAACAAACAAACTACACTAACATTTAACGTATAATCAAACAACAACCGTATCTCCTACAGATTCAAAGATTTCTACGAACTGACCCCGGAAAAGTTCCAAAACAAAACGAACGGAATAACCCCGCGTAGATGGCTGTTGTTGTGCAACCCCGGCCTCAGCGACCTCATCTCCGATAAAATTGGCGACGACTGGATCGTACATTTGGAGCAGTTGCAGAAGCTGAAAAAGTTTTCCAAAGACGTCAACTTCCAACGGGCCGTCATGAAGGTCAAACAGGAGAACAAGCTGCGATTGGCGCAGATATTGGAGAAGGATTACGGCGTCAAGATCAACACGGCGTCGATGTTCGATATTCAAGTGAAGCGGATTCATGAGTACAAGAGGCAGTTGTTGAATTGCATGTACATTATAACTATGTATAATCGGTGAGTGGAAACAAATCGACAAGTTTAGTTCGCAGTTTTGCATGCAAAATTTCATCTATTAATTATTCATTATTATCACTTAGAAATTGAATATATCGAAACAAAATTATGTATACCAAGTTTTTTCTCCAAAATTTGATGTATTTTGAAACGAATTTCTTTGAAAACAATGTTTTTGTGACGTCACAAGTGCTAAGTATGGGCTGATTTCGGATTTGCCAGTTGAATAATTGACGGAACTTTTAACGAAAGAGTTCTTGGTGTATTCGAAGGGAAATGCGTACATGAAAATTAAAAATTTGTTCCTTCTTGCAACAGAATCAAGAAGAATCCTTCGTCAAAATTCACTCCGAGGACTGTCATGATCGGAGGCAAAGCTGCCCCAGGTTACTACACGGCGAAGAAGATCATCAAACTGATCAATTTGGTAGCGAATATCGTGAATAATGACCCGATCATCGGTGACAAGCTGAAAGTCATCTACCTCGAAAACTACAGAGTTACTCTGGCCGAGAAAATAATGCCTGCCGCCGACCTCAGCGAACAGATATCCACCGCAGGCACAGAGGCATCAGGCACAGGTACGTATAGTCTATTTAAACTGGGTTGATACCTGTGTCAGATTTGGTAACTTTTCAATGCCATCAGTACGAAACAAAATGTATTTAGCTATGACAGACGTCTAGGTTTATGCATTAGCTGGGAACATCAAAGCATCAACAATTATGGCAACACTGTCACTTTATAACGATGCCAAATTGTTTGGAGCGAATCCTTAGAATCGTTTGTTTGCATACGAATTTTTCTTTTATTGTGATTTTTTAAAATTGTTCTTTTGAGAGCTTAATACCATCGTATTCTCATCAAAATGCCGAGTGGATTGAGTGAAGATGCATGGAAATGGTTGCATCTTTATTGGAACATTTTTAACAAGAAAGGGATAACAGGAGCCCCTTACTTTCATTGGATTTTATTTGAAAGGTAAGTGAAGAATCTTCATGAATATTTATTCACCACGATCTTACAATGGTTCTATAGTTTTTATGAAATATGATTATTACTACTACTAGAGTGATTGCTGCTTTAAATGTAGGAATTGAACTGTGTAGGGAATATCTGCATACTACATACTACAGAAGGTAAGCTAAGAACTAAACCGTCCTAGGACTTCTAAAGAACAACGGAAGAAACCAGTTGTGGATATTGATCAACCTCAACAACATTAAATTGGGAACTGTACTTGGAATATGTACAAGAACAGTGAGCATTTAGTGCATATCATATATTATCAGTTGATTCTTCATTGCAGAGGAACACATAACATTGAAGTCATTGAAATGAAAGCTTGCTCAACATTTGCCTCACATCTTTATGGAACACATTGATGGAGTTAACTAATGTTGCTATGAAATGTAATGCATTCCTCCAACAGTGCGTTCAGTTGAAAAATGAAGGTTTGATGCAATTTGTTTTCTTTGATGAGACCTGGATATTTCACAATGGAACTCTAAGACATTCTTGGCAAGATTGTGGTGTCAAAAGTGTGAAAATATAAAGATATATAACATTATATTATTTATTTATTTATAGGTATTTAGAATTTGTATATCAGTTAGATGGTGTATTGGAATTATGTTGTCTATTAGATTCATTGTTTTGCATGGTGGTTGTTCGGATGGATTCATCCTGGGACAAAACAGTTGACATTACGATCTTTGACTCCCACCCTACATTTTTGTCTGTATTGTAATTTTTGTTGAAATGTAATAATGTGTAGTGTTTACAAAATGAGCAAATGCACAAACTGTTATCCACATTCATCGAAAACACTTTCGAAACAAAACAAATGGTCAACCTAACCGTAATTTTTATTCGGAGCATCGCTGAAAAAGTGAAAAAAACGTGGCATCACGGCTCAATCTGGCAATCTGACACAACTATGAACCCAAAATAAATAGACTATAGTCATTGATGTATAGAAAGGTTCCTGCGGTTCTACCCCCGATTTTCCCTGAATCTTTAGTTTTAAGAAACCTGTCAAGTCATAACACTCTCTTCTTTAGGCAACATGAAATTCCAGCTGAACGGCGCTCTCACCATCGGCACTCTAGATGGCGCTAACGTCGAGATGGCCGAAGAAATGGGCATGGAAAACATCTTCATCTTCGGAATGACCATCGAGGAAGTGGCAGCGTTGGGCGCCAAAGGTTACAACGCGTACGATTATTACAATTCCAACCCGGAATTGAAGCAGGTGGTCGATCAGATACAAGGCGGATTCTTCAGTCCCGAAAATCCTGACGAGTTCAAGGATTTAGCCGATATTTTGTTGAAATATGACAGGTTTTATCTGTTGGCTGATTACGATGCTTATATCAAGAAGCAGGATGAAGTCAGTGCAGCGTATATGGTGAGTAATTGTGACGTAATCATTGATTTTTGACAGGCGCCGAGTAACGAGAATGGTTGTTTCTGAAGTCTCGTCGAATTAAGGGGTTTCAAATTGAAATTTTCTGGGATGTTACATCATTATACCGGGTGTTTCACAGTGGATGGAACATTAGACGTATCTGGAGAACAGAAAGACAGATCATTTAAAAAATTTGTGAGCGTGGATAATCAATTGATAAATAAACTTGCTCTATCCGTCTAAAATATTTTTATCGATACAGTGTTGCCGCTTGTATCAGAAAGTAGTAGCTACTTTGTTATTTCAAATGAAACACCTCGTATGCATCTTGAATACAGGATAACAATAAAGGAATAACATGTTAGTTCTATCAGAATGAAGTTCATAGCCTACTATCTTGAGCATTATCCAATATTTATTTTATTGAAGACGAATTCATAACATGAGTGATCATAACTGACAAACTGTACGAGATAGGTATAGGAAAAGTATACTCAATTGAAATGGAAAATGTTATAGCTTTTCGAATAATTGATAATATACAGGGTGTTCCATTTAAAAAAACGGAGTTTCAGTCATTTTCATGAGTGCCCGGATGACACTCACTTCTGAGCCTCCCTGTATGATGAAACTGAGATTCAGTTATTCGACAGAATACTTGATGGTCTTATGCAGCTATAACCCAAATTGCAATATTTTGTGAATTTGCATTGGGAAAAAATTGGTATTTTTCAATGGTCAGGTTTTGCACAAAAATTTGACAAAATAATTTTTATCTCGGAATTCGTCACAGATAGGTATGGGGAATTATGTGGGAAAGTTGTGAGGAATCTCATGAGGATTCCAAAAATGATATAATATATGAGGTGTTTCATTTGAAATAACAAAGTAGCTACTATTTTCTTATACAAGCGGCAACACTGTATTGATGAAAATATTTTAGACGGATAGAGCAAGTTTTATTATCCACGCCCACGAATTTTCGGAATGATCTGTCCTTCTGTTCTCCAGATACGTCTAATGTTCCATCCACTGTGAAACACCCTGTATTTGATCTTTTGGAACAAATCAACTACACATAAAAATTCGTTTATCCTTCAGAACCAATCGAAATGGTCGGAGATGGTTATCAACAACATTGCCACATCGGGGAAATTCTCCAGTGACCGCACAATCATCGAGTACGGTAAAGATATCTGGGGGGTGGAGCCTAACTACGAAAAACTTCCCGATCCATCTGTACCCAGAGAGTTGGCGTTGAAAGACAATTGAACCGGTGCCACTTGTCAATGTCACTCTTGTTTAGTCTCGAAATAGTTGAAAGTAGTTTATTTGGTACAAGTTTTGATTTATATAGTTTCATTGCTTCTAGCTTTTATTTAGTACTGAGTATACTCTTCTTTCTCCCACTGATTCAGTTATTCTTTATTGTTTACCGGCAACCATCCGCATGTTTTATCATTTTCAAGTAGAAAAACTTTTATAAAATTGTTTTTTATAGGGACAATATTAGTGATATAACCTAATTGGAGTGTTTTACCCTGGTGGGTAATGTTTTTTATATACTCAATGTGCCATTTTTTCTTGATATTTGTGATAATTCGAAATCATGACATGAATTTTAAATGTTATCTATCTACGAAATTCTGGCATTTGTTAATTGCCATACATATGTTATATATTATGTACTGAAATAATATAAAATATACTAAATCTATTATACAGTGTGTTGGGGATCAATTTTCAGGAACACTTCTGTTTTTTTAGGGTTAGGAAAATGATCATTTCCGTTTATATCGTGCTTTATGTTTAATAGAACATAAAATTTTATTTACAAAGTTTCTAAATTGCTCTATCTTTACATGGTTTCTTATATTTTATTTTGATGAAGCAATTATTCATCAGATTCAGAAAAAATTCAATTTCAAAACTACATTCTCACGCTCACTTCGGTCACACAAAACCATTCTTAATAAAAGCTACAAATCATATAGTTTCCACAAAACAAGGTATAATAAACTAGTTCATCTCTGAGATCTGATAAAATGAAATAAAATCGCCCTATTATAAAATCATTATAAATTAATTACACTCACATACTTCAATTATTATTCTTTGTACATATTTTGATCTAATAAAACTAATTCACTTGATATATAACGTAACTGCCTTAAAAATGAATAAAAGAAAGTTAACACCAACCAACCAAAGTTGGCACCTCTACGAATTCTTTGAAGTGTTAATAAAACAAGTGTTGGGGCAAAATACAAGATTCTCAATGATTCCAACAATTCGAATCTTGTATTCGGGTTCATATTTTATGGACGAACCTATAATATCAAAAACGCCCCGAGAATCCGCGTATCAAGCACCCAAATAATGGTCTATCTCATTCAAAAAATCTTCTTCCGTCTTCATTGACACGTCAACATCGTCTCCATCGTCATCCTCCAACAACAATTGCTCATCAAGGATCTTGCTAGACACGCTCTCCTCTTCCCACCGATCAGTCTGCAGCATCTCACTCTCACTGCCCGATATGACATTCTCGTCCGTCGCCGGCGTTGCCACATCGGCTACAACCACTTGTGCCGGCAATTTCCGACGTAGTTTGATACGTCTGACAGGACTAATCGCGACAGGCGCGACGTTTTCCTCGAGACTCGTGCTTGTTACTTCTTGTTCCTGTGAGGAAATTTGCTTGCCTTTTTCCGCGCGGATCTCGGCCAAGGTTTTTATTTTAATTTCGGAAAAGCTAGGGGATGATGATTGGGCGGGTCGGGGTTTCGATCTCGTTTTTTTCGCTGCAGTGCGGGCAGGTTGGTTCGTGTGGGTCGGGTCGTTGTTGAGGGTGATTTTGACGTGGCCTTGGTTGTCTTCGAAGACGATTTTTTGCTTTTTCCTGAGAGAATCGTCGCCTGAGAAAAGTAGGTCAAATTAAAATCAAGTGACAACTAGCAACACCGCCCAATTCAGTGACAGCATGCACTCGAAAATTCATCCGACTCACCTAAAATATTGGCTAGTTGGTCATCACTCAACCTCTTTTTTGGATTACTAGCAGAGTTTCTTGGTCTATGTGATGGTGGCGGCACTGTAACGACTCTCTCGGGCATATTGTTCAACATGCGATTGAATATCCTCTGCCTCATATCCTCAGTATCCTGCTCCAGGCCTATGATTTATAAGACAATGAGTTATTTATACATTTCTAGCCCATAAGAATTCACATATGATGAAATTCAGTAGGAATATTGACTTACCATTGTACGAATAATATGCAGCAGATTCGGCTTGAATTTTTTCTAGTTTGATTTCTTCCAACGTTTTCACTGTCACTATACGATTTTTATTTGGCGAAAAAGAAGGACCCGACTCGTTATCTGATTCTGCAAGAATACATCATATTAAAACACGTAAAAGTAGGACACAAAGATGCATTCTTGCAGATGAGTGAAACAAGATTCAGTAAAAAAACCGATTTTATTTCGAGAACAATATTATAAAAGTTGTACACTCAGTCATAAAATTACCAAAAATAATATTGAAATTGAATTTATTTGTCCCAAAGATCAACAACTCAAACCAAGAAAAAAACAACTATTTCAGAATTGTCATACAATATATATAAAAAGAAAACAATTCTTGGTACATAAGGCAAAACAGAATACACATCAATCAAATTCCAAAATGATTCTGCGTTATGTACAAAAACAACACACAATAAATACTATATTAATATCCCATAACTGTCAACTCAAAACTATTCATCTTCATAAGAATGCACCTTTTAGCATAAAGAAAACTCATAAGCAATTTCAACTCTTGCAATCAGTGACATTTTTGAATCACTTGATGAAATAAGCAAATAATCAAAGAAAAATTACATCAATACATTTTTCATCATAAATTTCATCAAATCGTCAATTGAATATTGGAAAAATTACTTCAAGAAGTAGTGATTGAAGGAAAACAAATTTAATATAAATCGAGATACAGGACTGTTTTCTTAAAAAAATCCCACTTCATAATGACATACTGTTGATAAATTACTAAAAACTGCCATTGATATAAACAAAAAATCTCCACATAGACATGTGCACTAATGCAATCCAATTTGAATTCCTAGAATTCATTCATTAATGGAGTAGTATTGGAGAAATACTAAAAATTTCACTAAAACATTGCACAAACAGTGCAAATAATTGACTAACCAAAATCTGTCTTCCCTGTCAACAGGGAAGTACAGACTCTTCATTACTTCTTCATAATTGATTTGTTGAAAAGAAAACATAACATGCCAAAGAGTCAAAACGTAACAATAAAATTCAACAATTGTAACTTCAAAATTGACTATGCTATTGTCTCTTGCATGAAATTACTTAATAAGTTGTATACCTTCTTCAAAATTCACCACCAGACTGTCAACTGCAGTTACTTTACGATCACTTTGTTCCTTCAGCATTTCAGGTGATTCTGAGAGAATAAAAATAAGAATCAATTGTAAAATATTGAATTCAATAGTTAATACCATTTCACCAAAAATACACAAATATACTCACCGGGAGACATACTGATTGAATTTCCATCTGATGGTCTGGGATTTAGATGCATGAAGGGGCAGTGAGACTTCAAACATCCCATTGGTTGAGATTCCCAATAACAAGGTATTGCCTTTCGATTTTTCCTGAGTTCCATGTGACGGAAATTGCAGTGAACGTTCAGGCATTTTCCTTCCTTCCAGAAGGAACACATTGTTTCACATCCCAAGGCAGAGGGTTCATGACGAAAAGTACAACTGTCTCCCTGAAAGTGAGGTTAGGTTACATTGTGAAATAACATATGCTGAGATTTTACCTTAACACATGTAGAGTAGTAATAGAAATAACAGTCGTTATTTTTCTTCGGGGAGTCCAGGTCCGTCATTTTCTTGAAGAAATTGTCAGTGCTGAAAAGAAAAAAAACTCATGGTAGTCAATGGAGTACATCAGTTGAAATACACGTTCAATATATCAACAGATCTATGTTATTCGGAATGATCAATAGGAATGTTATGAATGAATTAGACAATTGTTGATATTACCAGTAATAATTCTCCTCAGGCATTTTTTAATAAAATTTGTGCAGCCGTCAAAGATGAAAACGATCGAAAAATGCCTATAGAATATAATTTTCTATCTAATCTAATCTCATATCAGTAAAAACAAACAAAAAAACATGTCTTCAACAATTCGAAAAAAACTTACCGAAAAATAAGACCTGAAAAAGTTTTTCAACTTTAACTTTAGCCAGGGCCTGTTCACTGTTGCCTTCGTAGATGAAGGTACAATTTATGTTTACCTGAGTTTAGTAAGGCTAGTCGTTCTGACCAATCAGAAATAATCAAATATCAGTCACGAGTGACATAGAGTAATTATGTTCTGTGCTCGGATAATTGAACATCGTGGGAATAGAAATCTTTCCTTTCTCGCTAATCTCGCTGCTCCATCTCAGACTCCATCTATAATAAATTTGATTGTTGTGATAACAGGGTAGAGCGATTTCCGTTTTGGTGGTGTAAGCTCGAAACCACGACTCGAAACTCATATCCGAATTTATCATGACAATGTCAATGTCAACAAAAGAAATAGACATGCGAGCAGCTGTTATTTTCAGTCATTCTCAATTTTCTGACTTTTTGGTATGCTTGTGCTTATGTTTATCTTTTGTTTTGGTGAAAATTGATAATTTTTTATCTAAAACAAAAAAAATATCTTCTATCTGTTGATAGCAGAAAAGTTGAGATAATCGATTTCAAAGTAATAAATTCATATTTATAATATGTAAGTAGTTTATATCAGATGATATTATGAGACACTTCCTTTGTTTTCATCACTTTTCAGATTCCAAAATGGGGAAGATTTTTCTAGAACACATGGGTGGAAGCCGTCTCTTTTCATGTGCGAATTGTGGAACGAATTTGACGAATCGGTCAGAGTTGATAAGTACCAGATTCACTGGAGCTACTGGTAGAGCATTTTTGTTCAATAAAGTCGTGAATTTGACATATAGTGAAGTTCAGGATAGGGTTATGTTGACTGGACGTCATATGGTGAGGGACGTTTCTTGTAAATCTTGTGATACAAAATTGGGATGGATGTATGAATTTGCTACTGAAGAGAATCAGAAATATAAAGAGGGTAGAGTGATTTTGGAAAGAGCCCTTGTAACTGAGAGTGATGGTATGGAAGATAGAATATACAATGAAAGGAGGAGACTTCCAAGGGAATTGTTGAGAAATTGAGGCTATATTATTTTTTTGTTCAGTAGTTTCAAGAACAGTGTTAATTTTATCAAATGACTTACCAGATGAAAACAACTGAATATTCAAAAATATCTTGACTAGTATGACATGAATATTTTTGAAAATAGTAAATTTTATATACTCCAAACAGAAACATAATTTATTGATAATTTTCCTGGAAAATGATCTTCAATTCAAATATTGGAATATTGACTGTCACTTGTGATTGTTATACATTTTATAGACTAAATCATTTTGTATCAAGGTGAAATTAATAATGGACAAAGTGTTTTTTTGCATTCCTAGGTTGATAGTGTAGTTTTAAAATAAATTGTTTTATTACTTATATAGAGAAATTAATCATCAAGTTTTATGTCTTCAACAGGTCCGTGTTTGTGCATTGAAAACACCTCATAGCAAAAAATTAAATATTGATTACGATTTACGATAGATTTTTATTCATTAATTGGATAAACGTGTGAGCTAACACTTTTTGTAAGATTTTTCGATATCTAGTTATAAGGTATATATTTATATTGTGTATAATTTGGTACAAATTGATTCTTAATAAACATTGAAACGTACACTGTTTCCGATTTCCTCTTTGCTTCCATCCGATATCCATACTATAAAAAAGTTGTGACTCGAATAAAAAATCCTGTTTGAAAATGTTAACAATTCGGGAAATCATTCCTGAACATTCTTTGCAATGAAAATAGAAATCTGTAATCGCGAGACACCATCTATTAGGTTTTTATCAAAACATCTAACTCAAAAAAATCTGCATTACACAGAACGTGTAGCGACATCTCATAACTATCAAGATCATTACGCCGGAAATAAGTGCATATTTGTTGTATAGATGTCATTAGGTGTTTTGAATCCACTGTAATTCCAGCAGTACTCAAAAGGCATATTCTTTCGGTTCATTTCTAAATTCTACTCCATGGTTGGTTGGTGATCGTTAATTATAAAATTGTTGACAAATTGATCGCCAAATGAAATATGATTATATGTAGGTATAACATATTAACAAGAACCAAGAGGCATTATGATAATCATTCATTATGGAGTATTTAAGTAAAAATGGCGTTCGTATGATTAACAATGACTTTTTTTTGTTGAGGTTTAAATTTGCTTTCACTGTTGCCAGCCCGTCCCATGGACGTCCTATTTACGTCCGGTACATTCGGACGTAAATTGGACCAAAATTGGACGTTCGTGGGACATAAGGGAAATGAATTTCCCCCGAAAGTATAAAAATTCCCTTAATTTTCGAAACGACCTCTCAGGTCGAACTTTGTGAGAATATCATCGAGAAACTCGACCACCAAAAATGAAAGTAACACGACACCAAAATCAATCCGACGGAGACGAGCTCCATTCACCTGGAGATTCTTTCAAGAAAGCAAGGTGTCGGACCCGTCTGTCGGTGCTTATGTTAGAATGACACCGTGTTTGACAACCACTCCACACCTCGATGAATGCGTGTCACCGGACAAGTTCGACAATGGGCGCGCCCAGTACAAATAAACGCGAAATGTGTCTTGCTTTTATTTTTTCGCACCCGAGAGACGGAGGCATAATGGGTTCTTGTCAGATCCTGATGTGCGGACGATGGATATTGTAGATGTGGGAAAAACTGGCAGAAATTGAGACGGCTTCGAAATCTACACGCTACCTCGTGGTGGAATTGGGAACACTTGCACTTGAAGAATATTCCAAACGATAGCTCTTGAAGTTCCAAGATCTTGATGGCCGATAAGCTCTTCACACACTTTTTTCTTGTACAGGGTGGGCCAAATTGGACACTTTTGAAGGGAAAGTCCTGTTTCTAAACTAGATGGATGGGAACTGATGGCAGTGTCTGAGAGTCAATTTTTATGACAAACTTCATGGTGAAAACTGCTTATCGATATCTATAACCTTTTCTGAGTACAAGCATGTTTTCCGAAAATGTGCATTTTCGGAAAGTTGTTGTAACTTCTTTCCTAGTGAAAATTCTTTGTTTCTAGTGAAATATTTCCAAAGCACTTTTTCGCGTAGAATTCGATGAATTAACTTATTAATTTTTTCAAATCATATATCAATAGTTAATGATAGAAAAATCATTTTTTCAAATAGGAACAAAGGAACAAAGGAAGAAGTTACAGCAACTTTTCGAAAATTCACATTTTCGGAACACATGTTGTAACTCAGAAACGGTTATAGATATCGATATGCAGTTTTCACCATGAAGTTTGTCATAAAAATTGACCCTCAGACACTGCCATCAGTTTTCATCTATCAAGCAAAGAAACAGGACTTTCCCTTCAAAAGTGTCCAATTTGACCCACCCTGTACAATTCCCATAGCATTAAGTGTCAACTATTCCAAACTTGCTCACAATCAACAAAGATCCTATCGCTACCACAAAACTCAAAATATCATCATGATTTTTTATTCTGTTCGTAAATAAACAAATTGTAGCAAATTATCTCTACTACTTCTCCCATTAATAAGTACATAGACACCACGATAGTAAAGAAATAGAAAAAGGGCAAATTTATAAAAGTCATTCGATTATTTCAAAAAGTTTGACATCCATCCCACCTTCACCTAATGTTATTTTGTTCATATTCGTTAAAATTTTAGTAGTAATTTGAAGATGGAATTGCCATTTCGAAATATTTTCACAGTATTTCAAAGTTATGCTGAAAAAACGTGATTTTTTATATCCGACGGTCAGCGTATTAGACACTTCCTCATTACTATGTTTTGTCGCATTTCTGCAGAGCTGGCAACATTGTATTCTCTGATGAGCTGTCATGAAATGAATTCCAGTTCCTGCAATTTTAACTTAATAAAAATACTTGAAACTTGAAATTAAAGACCACTGAACCGATCTCGCGTATTTTAATCACGTTCCTTCGTAGTCTTGATGAAAAATCCATTGTCTGAAAGAAGTGCACCCCGTCACTGATGCCAATATCCATACACAAATTCAAAATTTTCGACAGGAACCTTCCTCATCTCCTCATGTGGGCCCCGATGAAAACCTTATCAACAATAATCAGTAGCACAAATATCTACACCTTTGGCTGCTTGTCAAACGCATAATGAAAATACTAGTAAACGCGTTCACGGCACAAAAGTGTCAAACCGTTTTGATGCGGGCCATCCAGCCTTTCATCAGGAATCGAATTCTCACTTAAATTAGCCCCACTTGTTTCAGGTACGATCGGCCACAAACGGACCATTGGCAGATGCGTTCGTAATGACAGCTAGTGGGACAACAATGTCGGTTGTCAGTCACACGGCACAATGAAGATGTGTTGGTTTGTTGTAGTTTTGTGGTTTCGTCTTTGTCGAATAAATTGTAGGGTGCATATCGAGATGTAATTCGAGATTGGAGGAATATTCGTTCGAAATAATCAGTTGTTTTATAGACGGGATCATAGGCATGGTGCGATGTTGTCGGTTCATAAATTGATCATGGAACATCGAATTTATAGACATTATTCAGAAATAGAATAAAATATGACTTGGTAAAGTTAGCATCTGAATTAAATATCAATATTCAAGAATGATACAAAGAGAATATCCCTGCAGTTATTCATCCATTTAGTGAAGAAAAATATTGGTGCATTTACTCATATTGAAAAAATAGATAAAAACAATGGTTCTCCATACGATCCGTGGATAGAACCCATGAAAACTCCTGGGATCATTTACAACTCATTATATCCTTAGTAGAACCACAGAAAAAATTGTTCTTGGAAGAACAAATTCTCAATTCGCAAAGAAATAAGTTTGGCAACGTCGTGGAGTGTTGCCAACTGTGGAAGCATCTAAGGAATTGCCAACTTCACACCACTAAAAATAGTTGGAATAAAGATGATTCAAATAACTAAATGAAAAATACACGGAATCTTCGTGAGAAGAGAATGAAGGAAGTGTATCAAGTACATATTTGAGTGTTTTTTTTTATGGAAGAAAGAAAAAAATTATATACCCTGAATTAGGACTCATTACTCAATCGAAAGATTCATCGTTTCTTTTGGTAATTTCAGCATTAATCACATTGTTACATTAAAAAGGAGATGAATCTAAAATTGAAAATGCCTGCTGTCATATTTCGCAAAAATCTTTGAAAGAATTATGTGTAATAGACTTATGAAATGGCTCGAACACAATAATGTATTGAATAATCATGTCAAGGATACTTAAGAGGCAGATCAACTCTGACAGCGGTTTTCCAATTTCTGCAGAAAATAATCACAACATTAGAACATAAAGAGCTGGCACTGGGGGTCTTTTTTGACCTATCGAAGGCGTACGATTGCATTGACCACAATATTCTTCTGCAGAAGTTGCAGAGATATGGTATTAGAGGGCCTGCATTGAATTGTTTCCGGTCATACCTCCTTGATCGAAAACAAAGGGTCATTATCACCAAAAATGACATTAAATCGAATGAGAAAACTTTCAACACCGGCGTCCCGCAAGGAGATGTGACTGGGCCAGTTTTATTTATTATATACGCGAATGATCTCATTTCAACTATCAATTTGGAAAAATCAAATCTTACGACACTAATTTCTTGGTCTGGTTCCTCATGAACAAATTGATATTGAATGAAAACAAAACAAGTATAATGCTCATCACTACAAATAGGCCACGATTTGCATAGCCCACAAAATTAAAACTGAACACAACTATCTTAGACATATCAAAAAATGTGAAATTTCTAGGAATGCAAATTAATGATGTCTTGTGTTGGGATCATCACGTTCGGCATGTTTGAAAATAATTTCTAATTACACAAATCATGTACTATCAAAACCATTTATCATGCAACCGTTGAATCTGTCATATGTTATAGTATAACTTTCTATGGGAATAGAAGGGATGTAAACACAGTTTCCACAGTTCAAAAAAGGTCTCTAAGGACTCTTTGAAGACTGAAAATGGGCGATTTTTGTAGGTAACATTTCAAACATAATGAAATTTTAACCTTCTATGGAATATTCATACAAGAATGTATACTGTACCTTTTCAAAAACGAATCTCAGTTTGAATATCTGAAGCCACAGTCCAACCATTGCACAAGGAATACTGCCTACAACTATCCCCAACATAAACTTGCATCTACTGATAAAAGTGCTCTCTACAATTGCATAAAATTTTACAACAAATTACCAGTTAACATAAGAAATATAGAAAAACTGTCTCTATTCAAGAAAAAAATACATTACTTCTGGAAATCGAGCCGTATTCAATAAATGATTATCTGCATTACAATATATCTTAGTAATATCAAATGTGCCTGACGATTGTTTCTGTTAATGTTGCCTTATATGGTCTGTTATACATATACATCTATATATTGTGACATTCCTCGAAATAAAATTCATTATTATTATTATTATTATAATTCCAGATTTAGTAGAATCACGAAAAAATGGTTTTTGAAAGAACAGATCATTTAGGAATTGCCAACTTCACACCACTAAAAAAAACTTTGAAATAAATATAGAAAGTTTACTATTATTCGAATGAATTTTTTGTGATTCAAAAAGTGGAATGAAAAATAGACGGAATCTTCTTGAGGGAATCAAGGGAATGTATCCAGTACATATTTGTTTTCATTTTTGCTGGAATAAGGAAAAAATATATATTCTCTGGAGAATTGGGACTCATTACGTCAATTGAAAGATTCATCATTTCTTTTGGCAATTTTAGACTAGACTCATTGACTTATCAATATCTCTGGATTCGAATCAAAGAAAGCAACTTCAACTGAGAGTTTTGGATTGTTACTGGTTGTATTTATCGGAACAAAAAAATAAAACAGACAAATATAATAAGCATATCCGTGAATCCGTGAATTAAATTTCAGTAATAAAGAATTAAACAATTCCATTAATTCCAGTAAAAGAAAAGTGACACCTGGATGAAAATTTTTAAATGCAACATCGCCTGAAGCTACACTTTCACCTCTTCATTTCCGAGTCGCAGCATTCATTTAACTATTCCGCATATTACATCCAGTGTGTGTCTGAAGATTCCATTTCATTATTACGAAACGCAAGCATACGGCTCCGTCGTCGTTACGGGGTGTATCTGTGACCCAACATCCATCCCATTGTGTTCAATTAAAAGTCATTAGTTAATCGCTGTACCGCAATTCGTGTGAGAGAGTGTAGAGCGGTTTAGGAGCCACCAGCCAGATACTGCTCTGGCTCTAATTATCTCTAATTGTAAAACCTCATTTAGAGCCCACGGCTCAGGACCAGGGTCGTACGATGAGTCTTGCTGAGCCAGTGGCTACAGTTCATGTTTGTATAGTATTTTTATTTGGTATGAAGATATCATTGATATTATTGGTTATTTTTCAGTGCTATTAGTGAAGAATAAAACTAACGCTAAAACCTATGGAAAGTTCAATTCGATGTCCTGTTTTTTTTTTAGAAAAAATCATAAGGTATCAGAAACGTCACAAAAATCACCAAAACCCTCAAAATCCCAATTTTCAACAAAAAAAACCTTTTGAAATTCCATGTTAATGCTTTGGACCTTCATTGGCACCTTTGTTCAATTTCTAGCGAAATTTCATAGAATAAATTCGCCTGAAAACTCTAAGAAGCGCTGTAAACGCCACTGAAATCCGTTTTTGGATATCTTGTATAAATAGATAGATAGATTTATTGGTCATGACATGTATACAATACAGTTCATGACAAGTCACAGATTACAAAAAATTGTATATATGTATAAAATGGGAACGTTACAGTTTTAGAGTTATTCGATGTCAAAAATATCTCAAAAATCCCAAAAAAGTCACAAGTTTACCCCAAAACACCCCAAAACCGACTTTGAATTTTTCGAAAAATCCAAAGGGGACCCTTTGGTATATTTTCGAGCAAAATTTCAAATATAAATTTACCTGAAAACTCTTCTATAAGTTGTATAAGAGACGCTGAAATCCGTTTTTTGATATCTAGTATAGTTTTCGAAACATTTCATGTTAAAAATTCCGAAAAATATCAAAAAGTCGCAAAAAATCACGAAAATCCCCAAAAACCCTCTATTCTCAACGAAAAAACTCATGCATTGAAAGCTCCCATACGAACATAGTATAATTTTTGAGTTATTCGATGTTAAAAATGTCCCAAAAGACCCATAGTCCCAAAAACACCCAAAACCTCCACTTTCAATAAAAAAATTAAAAGTATGATTGTTGATTAATAACTCATTCATTCATTGAATTTTTGACAAAAAGAACAATTTGCTAAGATTAGCTAATCGTAAAGTAATAGTTAGATAACTACTAAATGAGTTTGGCAACGTCGTAGAGTTGGATTGTTACGGCAATAGTGCGTCAATATAATTTTTGATTCTGTGCATACGAATTTCGAGTAATTTCTCTCATATTCTAATTGGTGTTGAAAATCTCTCGAAATCTGAAAACCTTGATTTGGTGAATAATGAACTTAAAATCAAGACTGATCTCGTTAATTTGAAGAATGGTTCAGTAATCCAGCATTCCTAATGAATAATCTGCATAATTGAAATGATTCGAAGAATGTACGAGTAATTAAAATATAAAATGGGTCTTAGATATCCAACGAATGAACGTTTTTCTCCATCAGTTTCGTAGGAATTATTTTATGTCAACTTTTTTATTCCCTTATATGATTATTTTGAAGAAATTCAATTTTTTTGAATGGAAAACACTTCATTTATTGTTATTGAGGTGAGTCTGAGTATAATATAAATGCTTGTAAAAGTGTTGCCAACATAAGATATCATTTTATGTGAATATAAAGCTTTGGCATCGTCTCTTGAATCATTCTATGAAAACTGAATACGAAAAACTACCCAATTAAGAAATATTGACGAAATGATAATTGTATGATATTGATATGTCTCACATGATTTCTTTCATTTTGATCTCACTTATTTTTCATACAAACCCAACAATGAAAAAGTTTCAATGTTTCCGAGGGGTAGGTAGGTAGGTAGGTAAATAATTTCTCCAATTTTTTCTGAATGGCAAGCAAATAACTTCTTTGGTGCATCCTGATTATTGTCTTGCACTGTTTCAACACACATTTTTTAAAAAACAGGATTCACAAAAACTTCCCACTTTTGTTGAACCACGACAAAATATTTCACTTCGTCTTTTCGATTATCGTTAAAGACTGAAGCATAAATCCATTGCTGTCAAATAACGAAAACCCCTATTTGAATGGGGTATATCGAATATCAGCCAATCCGACAGTCATAATACTGTAATCGATAATGAAAATAAATCATGGTGGGGCAAAGGAATGGGGTTTGAGGGCTTTTGTTTTCGCCCATACGATCGATTTATTTTAGAGATCTCGATTCGTTAGCAAACTTTCAATGTTGAACCCGAAAAAATCTGTCGTTCTTGAAACGTTTGAGAAAATCTGGTAATACAATTTGATTCGATTATTCAGAAAGACACATCTTTCTTATCCTGTCATTTCCTAGAATCTCGGTTGAAAATCGCTAACTGGGCAATGCTGTTGACATAAACGTCAAAATTAGGAACAGAATTGATCAAGACCTTCTAAAATCTGGCGATAAACATCATGTGACAATGACCAAGTGAAATTTATAGGTACAGAATCGGAAATAATTCATCTACAAAAATGTAGTTTCATGTGAGCGAAAAAAATAACTTGCTAAAAATTGAGAGAGCATTACAACTCCTCCTTGAATAGCTTGATGAAATGCTATTGATACAGGGTGATTCATTGGGAAATGGGCGTACTGTAAGGTCAATAAATGTAATCTTCATCACACATACGGGGTGTTATTGAAATAGTACTTTGTCCTAAATAAGGACTTGTCGACTTATTTTACATCAAAGTTGTGATCCAAAATTCAGGATCATGAAATGGTTAGTAATTTGAGTGATTGAAAGTGAAAGAATAGCATTCAGAGAAGAAATAGTATATTAAAGTATAAGTGGATAAAAAGGTCTTTAAAACACGCGCGAGTTTTCGAGCACGACGGCGCAGCCGAAGTGCTCGAAATAGAGCAAGTGTTTTTAAGACCAGTTATCCACGAATACTTTACGCTATTTTTTTTTATTGGTGCACCATGAAATAATATATAATGGTATTATAACTACAAAGAATAGAAATGAAAACTATAATGCAAAATGGTTGACTTCGTGATGTGACATTAAGACACCTTTCGTTGTCATGGAAATTAGAAAAACAGATATTCATTCACAATTTTATGTTTATTGTTATCGCAGATTTCAAAAATGAATTATTCCAATATCAATTCATTGAATAGTGAGGCAAAATCGAGATTAATACCGGAAATATTCAGTGATATATATAAAAAAGAATATGACAAGTTCATCAAATGAAGCAAGAGGTATCAGAAATAAATGAACTAGTTGTGCTGGCTTACTTTCAGAAAATTTAGGAGCAGTACAAGGCGTCGACTATTATGTACAAAGTACTCCGTCAAATCAATAATCAATAATTTGTCACTTAGACGTCACGTTTCTCGTTTCTTTGTTGATGTTGCCATGGTAACTTTAAAAAACGCGCGTTTTTTAAAGTTCGATTTAAACACGCTGGGGCGTGCTTTAAATGGGTAAAAAGGGGCACCAATAAAAAAAAGGTATTTTTTTAAATTTTGTACCACCTTTTCAAAATTAATTTCAAATTAACAGGTACAAGAATGGCATGCGGAAGTACCAAACTCATTTGTTTAGGAATATTTTTTTCTGCTCTCTTCATATCTGCAGACGAATTTTCGAAATTTCATAATACAGGGTGTTGTATTGAACTGGTGAAGTTCCTTTGATTTTTCAAGTCCGTATCTGGATTATTAGTTTCATTCATTCGGAATTCGGTAGCATACAGGATAATGGGTTAATGTTGTGAAAATGAATGAAATATACAATACGGATCGTAAGTTATAAGCCATTGAAGAAATAGGAGAAATGCATAAAACACTCTGTATCTCGCTTATACAGGGCGCTAGACCCATCACATGGGGGTTTTTCAGAAGCAGCTACACAACATCTACCTACCCTTACAGTATCACCCTGTATATGCTCTGTTATCAGTGTAACGTCATTGGGGAATAGTGTTGCGTCTCTTTTGATCATGTGGGATTAGGCTTGCTATCTTTGTTGCTCTCAGAGATTCTTGCTTCTACCTCAGACATACTTTTTCCGAAACTGTATATTGCACTATGTAGTGAACCTAATATAATAGTGAAAATGCGCCGTCAAACACATGTTTCATTCTCATTTCGCTCTGAATTATTGATTAAGAAGTTAGCTAGGTATTTTTAAAGATATTGAAAGATAGCCAAATCTGTCAGAACTATCTTCGTGAAATAAATAGACATTTCCTTTATTTTCCCATATTTTCTTCGGAAACCCCAATACTCCCAATAAGTCTCGCGAATTTAAAATTCCATCCTTTGTCTTTATAAATTACCATTCTACCATCCCCACCACCTCCCCTTTATTAAAAAACTCTCCATAAAGCCTACCCACTCTTATACCGTACACAATCAATCCCCATTCCTTTTCCCGGACTGTACTTTCAGCCATTGCTGTCTCTGTCTTTCTCTTCGCTGAAAAATCCCCCTTCCCCCCTCCTCCCTCTCGCCGCCCCCCCCCTACCTCTTGTCCGCCCGACTGGATACGCCGAGGACTTTGTGACGCGGATTTTCGATCTTTTGAAATGTAAAAATATGTAAATGGGAACGGGAAAGCCTTGTGTGTGCATGTGTGCGTGCATCGGGATTTTTTCGTTCCGTGGGGGGTCGTGGGGCGGTTCTTCAGGGGGGGGAAGCTGCGTCCCGCTTCTGCCATTAATTCGTAGGCTTATGTGAGCGCAGGGCCGTACTGGGGGTTTTGTATCATGTTTTTCAAGCTGCACGCGTCCTGGAACGAGGGAAATATTTTGGGTATGCGCTGTTGCCACTTTTACACAAACGGAGTGGTAGCTTTGATGAAATTATAAAATTTTGAAGATTTTATTCTATTTCCTAGGTATTTATCATTCTAGGCTGATATTTACATCACATCTGGTGGAAATATGAGTGTTTCCACTGCCAAAATAAGTAGATTCAGTGGTGTTTTGAAAATTGCATAATGAATATTTTGAAATCCAGAGTTGTGACCAATTTAAAATACTTGTCTCTAAAATACAAAATAATATATGTGATTTTTTTATACATTATGTATATGATTGAATTTGTTTTTCATATTTATAATATTTCAAATTACATAAGCATGGGCAATAGTGAATGAATTCATTTTATTACTATACAGGGTGGGGCACCCCATACGACACGGTCTCTGTAAACCAAACCATTGGATATTTCGGAAATTTCTTCTTTTCATTATCTGTATATTCATTGAGGCTGCAAAAGGAAATTCTTTTGGAGTATACAGGGTGGCTCAAAAAAGTGTGACATATCAAAGTTGTGTTTTTTTAAATGGAACACCCAATATTTTGTTACAGTTTTGGATAGTTCAGGGAAGAATAATAAACAGTAAAAGTTTGATGAAGTGAAGTATAATAACTGTCAATGAATTCTGTTACCAAATGAATGTCGTTTCACAGCTCTCTCGATTCAAAGAATGCATTGAATTGATAACTACTATTTAAAAATGCCAATATCTTGAAAACTATTCAAGCTAGGTATAGGAAACCTTGATATAAAATGAAAGACAATCGAATTTTGTATTGTTCAGATTGAAAAAATACAGGGTGTTCTTTTTGAGATAACAAAGTTATTTGCGTTTGAAATTATAAAAAAGTGACAATTAATTTTGAACGTCCTGTATAATATTGGGATACAAGTTCTATCGAACTTAATACCCTGAAACCTCTTTAATGCTTCATCAGAATTGGAAGGGCTGGTTTCCATACACTTCGATGTTATTCAGTCTCCGATTGTACCCTGCACTTTCAAAAAGAAAACATTTACTCGAAAACGGTTATAGTTAGGTACATGGTACCTTTTATGAAATCGTATTATTTTTTCCTGAACTATCAGAAACTGTGACAAAATACCAGGTGTTCCATTTAAAAAAACACAACTTTGATATGTCACACTTTTTTGAGCCACCCTGTATACTTCAAAATAATTTCCTTTTGCAGCCTCAAGGAATATACAGATAATGAAAAGAAGAAATTTCCGAAATATCCAATGGTTTGGTTTACAGAGACCGTGTCGTATGTCTGTATACAGGGTGGCCCAACGAAAACGTACCGGAAGGTATACCTACTAGAAAGAGATTTTATCGAGAAACTAGCTGGAATCAACAAAAACATGAAAAAAAACGAATAGAGTAGGAAAATATCCTCAACATCTACTTAAATGAAACGGTGAGTTTCAAGCGAAATCGATCCACTTTTTGAATTTTTTGACAAATGCACTAGCGACATTTCAGAGGTACATATCTTTGCAACGAGTCGAAGGAATTTCAAAAATGAAAAAGCAATGCGTAGGGAATCGAATTGGCTTTTCAACGAGGTATCATCTGACCCCATTTCAATTCGAAAAAAAACATGGAGAGCTACCCCTGCTCAAGAGGGTAAAGTTTGGGCTATACTTTCAGCGTCAGAAGTTGTCCCCCTCATAAACAAAGTAGACCTGCCTCAGGTTTTTCACGATAAAATTTCTTCCTGGTAATTATACCTTCCGGTACGTTTTCATTGGGCCAGCCTGTATTTATGTATTATTTATTGTAAGTTTTTAAAACAATTGTATTATGAATATAAGGATTTTCTATTATTATCAATAATCTTATTAACTTACTTCAATGTTCTTCAAGTAAATACTTTCTTAAAGTATTTTGTATGATATTTGAAATACTTCACGAGATGTATTTTATATTTGTAAAAGCTTCTCGTGTTAAAATCTTCAATAAATAAAGAAAATTAGTAACTCCATTCGACAGTATTTTATTTGAATAAAGTATTTTCGAAATATCTTTTTTGTATTTTGTATTCCGCATTAGGAATAGCAAATTAGAGAAGTAGATATTTTTATTTTGTATCTAAATACTTTCTGAAAAGTAATTTCTAAATTTTCGTTAAAATCGCAACTGTGAGTATATATGCATAATGATTATGAATCAGAAAGAGTTCAAAGTGAGTCCCAACCTAGATATAGCGTTGTAAATGTTGTAATTAATTCACCCTTGAACCCCGTACAAACCAAAAAAACACTATAATTATTAATAATATCACGTCTTGCAACGGAATTACTTTGTCAACGTTTTATTCAACAAACAAACAAAAAACAGTTGCAGCCAGACCATTCTAACAAAAATGGCTGCGACGTGGTAATAGGGGCGCGTCCCTCCCCAAGTAGGAAACCACCCCATCGAACATGAAAATCCTCACCCCACACAATACGCAATAGCTTCGTTAGCCGAAATCATTCATTACCATATTTAATATAATAAAGACTTTCACAGCGCTGGCTTTCTATCCACGACAAAATGGCGGTTAATTCCTTTCCGAACGGTTCGTTAGACGAGGTGATGGAAATTACTGAAGCCTTTGACTCTCTGGAGGTCTTAGATTGAATCGTTTTCGCGATTCGAGGGCGGTTTTGTGGTGGTCGCATAATTGACTTTTGAACGGTGGATTTTTAACGAAATTAGGAATCAAACGATCGCAGCGACACGGTCGGATATACATATCCAAGGTGAAGAATTGTCTTTTGTTGAAAATGTGAAAATTTTGGGTTTGTATCTGGACACAGATCTTCGTTTCGAAAAGCACATTAGTACTTGTATCCAAAAAGCATATTGTTCCTTGAAAATGCTCTATCCTCATAGACACTTGCTTTCAACTACAACCAAGAGGATGTTGAGTGATACGCTGGTTTTGAGTCATTTTAATTTTTGCGATACACTATACGGCCCTTGTCTGCTCTGAAGGGATATTGATCGTGTGGAGAAAGTGCAGAAATCCTGTCTCAGATTCATCTAAGGTATCCGCAAATATGATCCAGTATCGCACATGTTGAAACCTTCAAAGTGGTTGAAAATGCAAGATCGGCGGAAACTCCATTTTCTAGTTCTGTCACACTCAATAATTCATAAAGAGAGTCCTCCATACCTTTACAATAAAATAACGTATAGGACTGATGTTCATAATCTGAATTTACGGCATAGGGGTCGCATCACTCCTTCACCTAATAGAACCAACATATTTCAAAGAAGCTTCTCGTACAATATTTACAAAATGTTTAATGAAGTCCAAACTCCACTCAAGCAAATGAAGACATTGGCATTCAAAAAGAAAATCAGAGGAAATATTTTGGCTACATGTATGTGATTCTTTTCACGCACAGCAGTAACTATTTTGTTAGTTATTCCGTTTATAAGTTAACGAACAATTCAGAATATGAGTTTTCTTATTTTGGGGCTGAACTAGAACTTTTTCAAATTGTTTTCAGCTCCATTTTGCATGATTGTATTCAACCTTGTTGTTGTAAATGTTATTTTTGTAATGCAAATAAATATTATTATTATTATCATTATTATTATTATTATTATATTGAAAATCGACGAGAAAATTCAAATTTGCCTCGAATGGTATAGTGCCAAATTTATTTGGAGAGAGAAATCTTTAAATTTGTTATTTCTAGTCTAAATCCTTGTGAACATTGAAAAAAAAAATTCATGAACTGAAAACAGTTTTCAGAAAAATTTGAATATGTATACGAAGTATATCGACCGTACTGTATGTTGAGGAACAGGTGAGGTTTCAGGTATGCGGTCTGTGACTAATAAAAACTCATTCGTTTTTCATCATTCTCAATATTTCGTTGATTATTTATTAACTTCATCAGGAGAAGGCTGAAAATATAAAGAAAAAAGGACAAATTGACAGGATGTGACGAACAATAATATATCTAATACTTACAAAACATACAGTCAGTCGAATTTGAAAAATGAACACATTATCGAAGTGCCAGCAATAATAGTAACATTTAGACTAGGAGTATTTGTGTTCAACTATCCATCAAATGAGAGGAGGAAAAAAAAACACTACACAATCGAATGTTTCTTGCCTGCCTTACCGATGGATACCTCAAATTTCTTTTCTCCATTCATAAACATGTATAAGGTACAGGGAGTGAAAATAAAAAGCTTTAAAATCAAATCAGTTGTAAAATATTACAGTAAATATAACTCAATTGACCTGTATCCGATTTGTAATTGACAGTATCTTTCTTTTTTTTTATTATTTATTTTCATGTTCAAGTATTTTGACGATGGAAAAGTCGAATTGGTGACCAGTTTTTTGAAAATGTTCTACCACCGCGCAAGAGGTTTTTCCCAAACGACAATCACATTGAGGTTGCGCGGTTGTTTCAACTTTTCGTTATATAAAGACTCATGCATTGTGATGCCATCGTAGTGTTCCAGTTCAAAAACATTTCTGCAAATCAGTTTTTTAAATGTCCAATTATTTTTATGTAAACACATTCTCACTAAAGATTGTCCCTGATGATGGAATAAAAGAAAGATTGGATAGATTTCAAAGAGTACATCTTTACTTGCAATTCCCCACTACATTTTCTAGTTTGTTTTATATATATACACTGTTTCCAAGATAAGGATGTCTATCATGGGATCTCGGAAACCATGAGAGATACGGAGATGGTTGAATCAGAGAAAAGTTGTGCATTTTCAAGTCTAACAATGTGCCGTTCAGAAAGTTTCGAAATTCCGATTAGTCCCAGAGAAATGCCTAAAAAACGAAATTTGCCGATTTCGTTTTAATTTTTTTCTGACGTTATTTGAAGTGATACAAGAAAACAAAAGACACTTTCTCATTGCCATTTTTTAATCCCTACAAAACAGCGTTAAGAAATTTTCCGTACGACGTTTCGTTTCGGAGAAACCACCATCAACTTTATAGCCTACTATACCATACTCAGTCATCATTTCACCGCACACTACACCAAAACGATAGAACTTTAATAAAAACCATTTTTTCCGTTTTGAATATTGCAGAATCATATTGTGTCATACATCGTTGTATTAGTAATGAAATATGCTATTCAATACAGGGTATTTTCTTTTCACGGGCCATATAAAAATTTAAGTTGATGTTGGTTTCTCCGAAACGAAACGTCGTATGGAAAATCTCTTAACGCTGTTTATAAATTTATAAATGAATGTTTTCTTTTTTAATGAACGAAGGTGGATCACAGAAGTAGCATTGACTACTTGTGTATGTGATTTCCATAGTAGAATTAAAATTTAAGTTGAGAACATCGTTGAAATTTCTTGGACAATAGTAGAAATTGATAAAAAAAATAAAGAATCGATAAAATGGGCAAACATTAGTGGGTTATTGACACAGCAAGGTAAATTATGACATCGTAAATAAAGGGGTTGATATAATATTTGAAATAACATATATACTGAAGGGTTAGTCTTTTTTTTTGAACTAATAACTTACACAAATCAACAAATTCACTCACCTACATATACACTAAAATAAATAATAAAATGTTATACTTCAATGAGTTGATCTCTGGTTAACAATATCAGTGAATTAAGTATATCTTTGAGAATCCATTTTTTAAGTTATTTTTCGAACATTCAGTAGTTCTCTATATATATTTCGAGTGATGTGGCAACGAAGCATGGATTTTGGGTGTCAAATAATTCGTATTACGTTGGCCAATAGTTTTTCCCCTACGTGGGAATAAAATTTCATCAGTCCTTCGAGTATGATATGTGGAGTGAGTTGAATTGTTCATAGTTTTATAAATAGAAGTAGTTTTCGAGAAAAACTCTGTCTTACATCTTTTATTTGTAATTCTTCGTATAAGGAATCAGGAAAATGAATATTAAACTTAACCCAACTTTCTGTTTCAGAGTATAGTTGAAAAAAAAAATAGAAATTCACAAAAAAACTGTAGTTTTGCGTTGCTTTCACGATCCTTTCAAAAGAAATTGCAGACTCTAAAACTACCCCAGATTTTCTATTCAACAATATGGATAGAAATGTTGATGATGACAAACAACCAAAGCTGTGAATTTTTCGATCGAATGAACTGAATTGAACAACTGAAATAATGATCATGACGTCAAGTTGAAAGTTCTTTCAGCAAGGTTTCATTCGGATATTTAATGAGGAAGAATTCAGTATATTTCTGATACATTATTCCGAATCTTACGCCAAGAGGAGTCATCAAGCTTTGTTTTTCGCTCTCACTGAAGCGTCCTTTCAAAAAACTCCTAGGTGGCGCAAAGGAAGTACACAATTATGTATTAATTTTCACTTTTTGTGCAGAATTATACCTTGCCTCGTGAATTTCTCAGCCTCAAGACGACTTTCAACAGGTATTTGCCGCGATATAAAGGATAATGAGGAATTTTCTGCTTGTTGTCACTTGTCATCACATCATCAGCGCTGTATTGTGTTCCACAAGTGGGTAATACTGTTTTATGTATGAAGATTATGGTGGAGTGGAAGAATTACGGTAAAAAGGAAGTTGCACTGCTGTATTTTTCAAAACCTGTCAAATCTCTAAGCTGAAAGACTTGATTGTAAAAAACAGGAATCATGAATTTTTGTTTAGGGGGTTATACCAGTGTGACACTCAGAATAATATTTTTTTTTTGGCTCATTCGGTAGTCTATACTTTCAAAAATATTCTGTGAGAGTGGAAAGATCATATCTTTAATATTTTTTGAAACGACATTCATCAAAATTGTTGGCATCATAATTTAAAGAGAAATTGACCAATCGATTTCAAATAAAAACTGGATATTCTAGAGTATATTCACTATAGAATAACCAAGGATCCTTTTGATTGGTTGAGAATTTTTGATTTGACTTAAAAACTCAATTTTTCACCCTAAAAACAACAAATTTTCTTCAGAACTTTTTTATTTTGTTGATTATTTATATTTTCCAAAAATCATAGGTCATTGTATAGCAAATACTTTCGATTTTGATTACCTTTTTGAATATTTTTGTTGGGGAACTTGAAACTCCAAAATTTTTGTGAAAAAAAATTTAAAATATAGCTGAAAATATACCTTATCATTTCCAGAAAACTTCAAATCATTCTATCGAGTACTTCATTGAGAAAAAACGCGAAAATCGCCTATTTCATCACCTTTTTGTTGGAGAACTCACAACTCCAATATTTTTGCGAAAAATTTCTTAAATATAGCTAAAAATATACTTGATCATGACAAGAAAACTTCACATTATTCTATCGAGTACTTGAAAAAAATCGCGTAAATCGCCTATTTGATTACCTTTTTGTTAGGGAACTTACAACTCTAATATATTTGCAAAAATAATTCAAATATAGCTGAGAATACACTTCATCATTTACAGAAAATTTCAAATCATTCAATGCAGTACTTCCTTGACAAAAAAAAAACGTGAAAATCGCCTATTTGATTACCTTTTTGAATATTCTTGTTGGAGAACTTACAACACTAATATTTTTGCGATAAAATTTCTTAAATATAGATGAAAATATACTTGATCATGTCTAGAAAACTTCAATTATTCTATCGAGTACTTGAAAAAAATCGCGTAAATCGCCTATTTGAGTACCTTTTTGTTGGGGAACTTACAACTCCAATATTCGCCTATATAAATTGTTTTCTTGAATTCGATGATCAACAGTCTTGACAATATTTGTTTACCAATCTCGGGAATTTCGAATGTTTTCAGGGCTTGAAAATTCTGTAAATTTCCCATGGTTAACTGTGTCTGACTGGAAAATCAACTGTACGTCATCCTTCAGATAGATCAAATGTCATATTCTGAGATAATCACAGTCACATTTAGTTCAGCCCTTGCTCAGGGCGCACAAATCTAACAAAATCGACGTGCCATATTTTTCCACTGTTGATTGAACTTCTATCAAGGCCCAAATTGCCCCACGAAGGGTGCGATTCGAACCCCCCAGTCGTTTATTGGTTGAGTGAAATTTCAGGAACGCACAGTCATGTCACACGTTTTTGACATGTTATTCAATAATGAGTAATCGAAAGAAGGGCGAATAAATTGGAAACCCAAAATTCGAAGCTCCCCTAATAGGGGTGGAATGGAGTGGGATGCAAACATCATCCCCTTCAACTTTGTGACATTAGAAATTAGAATTTATCTGATTTTTTCATCGTTTGGGTTTGCATCGATGTAGTTACACATGTGTGTTTTTTGAATTATTTATCTCAACTTTGTTTTACGCGTTTTAAATAGTAACCTATAGGGTGATTCACCTGACTGAACCATTGAAATTTTGTGAAAAAAATGAGAGAGACATCAACTTGGAGTTCCATTCTTCTAGATTTTTTTTTCGAAATTTAGAATCATCATCATTGAGTAGATTTATGCAAATGATGATAAACAGCTCGTCCTAAATACGCATGTGCCAGTAATCCTAATTTCATAAAATTTTTCGTTATTTAAATTGATTTCTGCAGTTTATATTGGTTTATCGTTGTTTAGTTGTTGTTTTGTACATTTCAAAGAGATTATGGGTATTTCTTTATTGAATTTAAGAAATATGTGAAGGATAACTTCTTTGCTATTGGTCTCCCACGCATTCTCAACTCTTTAACTAAACACTGCTCAATTATACTACCATTTCCTGTCCCATTCATTTGGACCACTAATTCATAAAGACAAAATGGCTTCCATTTGATCCCAACGAAATAATCGAACAAACAAATTGAAGCTAACGAAAATTGACTACAATACTTCAAATCACCCAAAAAATATTCCTGTGTCCCTTTCCGGTATATTCTGAACGGAGCACAAAACGGATCGTTCGTCGAATCGAATCCGTGAAATACAATCTGATCAATCCTTTTCACGGCGAGTTGTCAAAACAGTCACGTCAATTACTGTAATGAGAGGAGATAGAATAGGATGGGATAGGTTTTCAGGGCAGTGGCGGCTAAATTGAAAATTCCTACTATTGGACAATTTTTTGTATTTAGATTCCTAGAATTCTACACGAATTTAGACACTTGAGGCGAGGCATAGATGTGAACGTGCTGCTGAAACGAGACTTGAAGCAACATGAGTTGAAGATGTCACTTATCTGTCAAAATGGCGTATATTTAGAGCCACACCATTTTGCGTTATTTGATAATTCATTTTTGGAGTCTTGATACCAAATCGAATCAATGAAAATAATTTCGGACATTGTTATGTTCAGATTCTAGACGTAGCATAAATTTTACATTAACCTTATGATCACGTGAACAGTTCGATTCATATATCCACCATTTTCATTGAATATAATGTCTCAAATGTTGAATACATAAATTCCACATGTCACATCAAAATTGCATTCAATTAGGTTATGTTTTCCCTATCATATCCTGCCAAATTTGATAGTTCGGCTGTGATCGGCTTCTATCGGAGCGATAAGAATAACGAGAAGTTAGTGTCTATTGACTGACTGACGTCACGATTTTTCGAGAAGAAATCTGTAATTCAATAGTTACCATTCACCAAAAAATATCTGAAGACACCATCAACTGTTTTGAAATGAAAATTATTGAGCCAATGTATTACTAAACGAAATAATGTACCCATCAAGCAGGATTTCTCTACTTCTATACATCCATTGAGCAAATCTTAAATGTATTGCAATGTTTGTCGACTTTGAAGTGACATTCCTTGAGCTAAGTATTTTTATCATCAAAAACAACTGAGAGACTAAAATCAACACATTTCAATGTATTTATCATCCTCAATAATTTACTGAGCCAGAACTGAAAACAATTTTTTTTGGTCGAAATGATTTTTTTTGCATCCAAATGAAAAATAACGTACGCCACTGGTCTAAGGGGTGTAGAAGGATTGTAAAGGTATAAAAAAAACTTGTGTGTTGTTGTATATGTACACAAATGTCTGGTTTCATTTCCGATAGCATCTAACAATGTTTTGCTTGGGTATAGATTTGATTTCTCGTTTCAATAGGTGAGATTTTGGGCGATAGCTTTGTTAGTTGACGCTTTTGATGTGTCAGAAGGGATTTTTCATTATCATGCAACGCGTAGGGTTTTCTGATACCGTAATCATGGTGAAGAAAATGTGTTTGGAGTATGATTTTTATCGAAGGAGTGGGACTGTTGATACAGTGTCATATTATTTGTCACACTTGAAAGATTATTGTTGAAGAATTATTTATTGACCCGAAACACGATTATCAGGGGGTGCTTTCATAGTTACGAAGGTACCAAGAGGTTGTACATGATGTAACAACTATTTTGTAACACTATTAAAATTTTTGATTCAATTGTCCAAAACAGTATGATTTTCCTATTATTTCAGATGTCGAAAGAGATACTCTTTGATATATTGTTATATACTGGGTGGCCCAACGAAAACGTAGCGGAAGGTATAACTACCAGGGAGAGATTTTATCGATAAAAACCTGAAAAACGTCAACTTTGTAAATAAGGGGGACAACTTTTGGCGTGAAGAGTATAGCCCTTTACCCTCCTGAGCGGGGGTAGCATCCCCTAATTTTTTTCAAATGAAAAGGTCTTTTGATTTCCTATAGATATGGACCTCTAAAATGTCACCAGTGCATTTCTCGAAGAATACAAAAAGTAAATTCATTTCGCTTAAAATCTTACCGTTTTGTTAAAGTAAATGTTGAGAATATTAATATTTTCCTTAATAATTCGTTTTTTTTTTTGGTTTTGTTGATTCCAGCTAGTTTCTTGATAAAATCTCTTCCTGGTAGTTATACCTTCCAGTACGTTTTCGTTAGGCCACCCTGTAAAATTGATTTTATGTTTTCGTCCTAAAGTTGAACTACCGGTCTATATCAAAACTATACATTACTAATGCGCTAACACTACAAGATCGCAGATTTAAATCAGAAATGGGCTTCTTTTTAAAAAATATTTGAAACATTTTGATGTATGTCTCTGAAATTCACTAAAAAATCAACTTGAAACTGGTTTTGAGGTCTTTTAGGTCTTTTCCTACATAACCACGGACAGCTTCGGCTATGTGGGTATTTTGTTTATTGATAGTAACTTTGTAATATTGATTGTTAGTGTGAGATAAACATTATTATTATTATTATTATTATCATGAATTATTCTCTATTCCTTTTACAAATACCAACTATGGTCAACATTCACCGTAGGGGCTAAAACATTTTAGGATAATTTATTGGAGTTATTTTCAAATTTCGATTTCTTGAAAAGGACTGAATTGAGGAAATTACGGGCTACAATATATTTTTTTCAGAATTACTAGCAGAATTATGGAATTATATACCGGGTGATTCTCCAAGGAAGTTCTCCCCTAATTTCATTTATTGGAGAAAAACGAAATTTACATTTTTTGACATATTTACATGCTTTGCCGTATTTCCGGTTTGACCGGAAATGACCCCAACTTGCGATTTTTAAATGGGACATCCTATATATTTTCAGTTATTTCGTTCGAGAATGACATTCTTAATCCAACAACACCTCAATTATGAATAGTCGACATATAAAATAATTTTTATTTCAATTTCCATCTTGGAAGTTTGGTGATATGAAACTGGAAGAGGTCATGGTATCAGAAATCTCAAACGTGATATTGGTCGAGGTTCTACAATGGATTCATCAGATAAACATGTCGATTTACCGACCAGAATCGACTGGAGTGGGATCGCAGCATGAAAGATCAAGGAACAAGATACAAAAACTACTTACTGCAACATTAAGACAATTCATCCCCTCTGTACACTCTGCCATATTCAACCATTATTCGTGATTGACGGTGAAGTATTTATACTCTGAGCTCTGATCGAAACGAATGGGTAAGTGACCAAAAAAGTTGTGGAACCTCTTAGGATCCAATATTGATTGTTCCTCAGACGATGCTTCAACGGAGGCTGTGATGCTGTAGCATTCTGAACAGTTTTCTTCAAATTGAGGCTCATATTGCTTCTAGAGGCATACCTCTAGCATCTTTCTACCGGTATGTAGAAGGAAAAAAATACATGCAACAAATCTCAGTTCGGAAAATTGGAAGGGAAAGGAGAAATCGGGTTTTCACTGCTTCCGAAATTTGTATATGAATTGACGAGAGCTGTAGGTGAGGATTCAGTTATTTTAAGTGCGATAGTATTACGATTTCATCTCTTTCGGTTTCTATTACAACGATTCCTCAATTTCAGTGGTTGTGGGCCCACTGGTAGTATCCATTAACGGTAAAGATCTACCCCTCTACACTGGCGGGGTGTCGAACAGTTCTGACTACTCCAAAGACATTTTGTACGTCAGTTCAGTATCCGGATTGTTAGTAGGCTGTGAGGATGGTTATGCTAGGATAGCTAGAAACGTCGTGGGATTGCTTCTGAGGCCATTTATTTGACTTACTGAACACTTAGATACATTATTTTTAGTTCAAAAGTAACAGTTCAATTATTCAAATCAATTGTTTTATTCAAAATTATACACATTTTTGCCTGACCCTGTATATTTGAAGGCTTCTTGTCGACGCAAGGATAATTTTTCATCATTATAGGAGGACGCCTATGCTTACAGTTTTCTCTTTGAATCGTTGAGAGTGCAAAACATGACTATGATTATTGCAGAGGTTGAATGATGATTTGAAAGCTGAGATTATTCTTTGAATTGCAAAATTTTAATGAAGAAAATGCAACGGAGCTTGGCTCATTTCCAGTTGGATTATTCCACTGTTCCATGAAAACTAAGAATTTCTCATACTTATGATTTTTGTATGGTTATACATCTGAACTACTCGAATAATGTTGAAAACATTCTTCGTGATAGATTTCATTTTGTTTGTTTGATTGATTGTATTTTCATCAATAATTGGCTTCTGGCGATAATTGAAGGGGTGATTTTTTGACACATTTCGAGAAAAAAACTTCCGATAAACGTATGTCCTCTACCAGTGGCGTCCGTACGGGTTTTGCATTGAATATTTTTGGAGAAAACATACTACGCTACTGCTTACTTTCGAAATAAAAATTACTTTTGAGATCAGATTCTTTCTAAAATCAATGAGAATCTGAAGAATATATTTTTCTTGTCAGATGCTTTGTTCTTGATTAAAATAATTAGATTAAAATTGCTTCATATCGCAGTAGGTACCAACCGTTTAATAATCTATAACACTCTGTATCTTAAGAGATAATACTTTTAGGACATACGTTTATAGGAAGTTTTTTTTTTGAAATGTGTCAAAGAATCACTCCTTCAAATATTGGCATGTCTTTAAGAAACACCCCGTATTTTCGAAATGTGATGATTTGTAATGCCCAAAGAAGATGCCCAAAAGTGGCATGAATTTTGATGAATTTTTATTTGAATTTTGTATTTTGGTCCAAAAACTCGAATTTCTCAATATTATCGTGGAAAAATCAATACTATTCGAGATGTTCCACTTCAAGGTGAATATTCACCTTCTTTCCTGCGCCATTTGCATGCATACTTATTGCTTTTTTATTATTAATATCAAACAATTAACATTTTAGACTTTTTATAATTTTTTTTTATAAATTTTATTAACTGAAAAGAAGTACAATAAATTTTTGTTGTCAAAAAGTTATGATGATGTCAAATATTCACCTTCTTTTCTGTGCCATTTTTTGCACAAGATTATTTAGCTTTCTTGGCTAATTTCTTCAATAACATTATGTCCCAAATTATACAATATCTCGATTATTGACAAGATAATCTAAAAATTGAAAAACTGTTTTGAACGGCATTGAAATGCCTTTATAAAAACATACCTGTCACTTTTTATTTTAAAATGGCACCCCCTGTATATTGTCATTGCATGTTATTCTATTTCGAATACAACGATACAAAATACCTGTTGCTTTTTCATTATTAACAACAAAAAATTAACATTTCACACTTTTCTATATTACCTAATTATCCTTATAAAAATTATAAATTTCCTTCGCCGATGGTTGTAAAAATGTCACTGAAAAGAAGTACATTAATTTTTTATTGTCAGAAAGCGATATCAATGTCAAAAAAAAAACTTCAAATATTTTTAAACACTATCTAATGAATTGTATGTACACGATAATTTGGCACACCCGGTATATTGGCGGCATGGATTTTGATGATTTTTTTTGTACCTACGTATTTTGGTCTGAAAAACTCGAATTGTCGATTGATATTTTTCGAGATTTTTCACTTCAAAGTTTCCCTGTCACTTTGTGCACAAAATTCTACAGCTTTTTGGCCAATTTCTTTGACAGCAAGTAAACATAATCATTTCGTCAACCATTAGTTGATTGTCAACTGTCAAATGTCAGTTGAATGTTACGTGCACGTTTAAATTATGGAAAATATTACTTTTTCGATGTTCATTTGAGAATGGAAGCATGGTAAATCCTCTTTCAGTGTGTTATGTATGTGGTTGATGAAGAAATTCGCCAGGAATCTTGTTCGAAAACGTGGTGAAATTTCAACTTTGAAGTGGAATATCTCAATTTTCCCACGACAATATTGTGAAATTCGTGTTTTTGGGCCAAAATACGTAAGTAATCAATGCCCCCCAATATCAATTCCATTTAGCAATTTTTTTCCTCAATTCAATCAACTCTGTATCTCTTCCGCTCCACTAAATCCCATCAGCAAGAGAAATAAAATAAGGAAGCCCGATGATAGGGCCCCGAGATGATTGGATAAGTGTTCGAACTCGTGTCGAAGGAAAAATGCTTTCGAAGACATTCTCGGTTATCGACAGTTCGGTAAACACTCGAAATGCCCGAAAGCCCCTAAAAACCGCTCGCCAGAGGGTCGAGAATCCCGTGCCAGCTGAAAAGTTAACGGAAAATGATGAGCCATTGTGGGAAGCCTTTCGAGGCAGGAGCAGCAGGGTATGGCCTTAATTCGATCTATTTTGTCATTGTCGAGTTAGAGAGGAGATGCATGCGGAAAAGTCGTGTGGTTTTCCCGATGGAAAATCGGAAATTCGAGTCGAAGGTCTGAAGGAACTTTGTGAGGGTTTGGGGTATATTCAGGAAAATGTTTCGAGCAAGTTGAATTTGTGAAGAAGCCCTCAATTTCATACGTTTCATAACAAGAAGGTGAACTTCAACTGAAACTTTTTGAAACGTCGTTATGCTTGACGTTTTTGTTACGAACTTTCCTTGAAATAGTTTAGAAACTCGAAACATTTTGAAATCCAGTACCAGTATCTTAGTGTAGTTTTGACAGCTCATTAGAAAGTGCAGTATTGCTGCTCGTCTATTTTTTCAACGATACTCCGAAAGTTAGGTTAGGTTTATCATTGCAATTGTTTGAAAAATGTTTTCGATTCATGAAAATTTAATGTCGGTTACTGTTGAACAGTTTGGGTAATTAATTGTTAAATTTATTTTGCACTTGAGAGATATGAAAGAGTTTCATCGAATAAACATCTATCTCATTATATTTTTGAATGCCCTATTGGACATTTGCCAGATGGCGGTTTTTCGATCTTATCGAAATTTTAATCAATGTTACCCTTTTCAAAAATCTGAAATTGACGATATTGAATCAGATCAAAATTTTAATTTCTGGACTGGAATTTGTGTCTTTCAATGAAGTCGTGACGTCACTAACTATAGGTGAATGAATTTAAGATTGCAGCGCCAAAGTGAGCAGTCAAAGAACCATACAAACGGGCATTGAATGGTGTAGTTGTATTTGTTTATATGTGATTTTTAATTAATAAAGTGTGAGTTTATAATGAAAATAAAGACATTTCAGACTTTTATAGTGATCTAGGCCATCCAGGGTGGTAAGCATTATCATTTGGTTCATTCATTGTATTATATTGAAACTTATACGAGGTTAGAATACTGTTGTGAATGTGAATGGTTTGATCAAAATATATAAAGGTTTCAGATATTTTGTTTTGTGTTCAAGAAGGTGAAGAAGTTTTGAGTGCTGGACATCATAATATCATGATGACAAGAAAATTGTTTTTGTAATGAAATGAATTATGAATTTATATTATTTGTTCCTTCTCATGTTTTTTGGCGAGAAGTGCTGAATAAAATGAATAATGTGAGATTTTGTTTCAATTTTGTTGATACCTGAACAATATACAATGCTCGACTGTGACCATTAATGTAAACAGAATTTCATCAATCTATTCACGATATTTATATCACCAGCTTGAGAAAAAGCATGGGAATTAATATTGGAATTTTGATTTTACCGATTCAGAGTTTCACAGTCTTTCAAATATTCAAATTCAGTATAAAATCAACAAAACATAATACCAAACACAAGAATTATGTCCGCACGTCTAGTTATGTTTAGTGCCACCAGGTGGCGTATCGCTTATGTTCATTCGCAATTCACAGAGCATTTTAAAGTAGCTTTGACTCTGATACGCCATTTTGATGTAAAACGAAAAAATATTTTTTTTCCGTAAAAGAGTTGTTTCACGTTGTTTTCGCAGAACGAAAAAATGTGTAGCCTCAAGAGTTATTCAGAAGGCATCTGCTGGAAACTCCATCAACTTTTTCCGAGCATTTACCCTGAACATCCTGTACATTTGTATTGGGGGACATTTTCCCACCGTGGTCCTTCGATGTCCCCTCGAGATACCCGTCATTCAACAACAAATAACGTGTAAACATTCCTCGAACACCTTTCCTTTCGGTAACCACGCCACCCCATTGGTCGTCGTGTGTGCACACTCGACCAAAGTACGCGTCCTCATTGGTCGGCGATTCGCCGCTTCCAATTTATTATTTCTGGTTCTATAGATGCGATGTTTAACTTTCTCTCACCGCGAGAGGCAGGCTCTCATTTGTAAATTGGTGGAGTTTTCTTCTTCTTTTTTTTTGTCGGTTCGGGAGGACGGAGATGGAAGTAGATGGACGCACAAAAGGAGGACTCTTTGGTATTGTAATGAGTACAATCCGAGGAAGAACGTCGTGGGTTTGGGTGAAGCGGACAGGCAGCAGAATTGGATTTGTACAGCTGAAAGTGGAATTATGCCAAACTGGTTTTCTTCTTTATTATTCATCAAACTCACTTACTTACTTATACAATATTCTATAGCTCGTTTAATTGTCAATTAAGGAGTTCGGCTCAAGTTGCCAACCTTATTTATTGTGAAAAAGTCTGCCACTTTTTTCCTCGTGATTTTGCGATTTCTAGAAAGATCGTGCAATAATTAGTACACCTCAATCATTTTTTTGAGTCCTATCATAGTTATTTTGATGAGAATAAATAATAATTTTTGATCTGTCATATTTAGTTACTTTTCATTTCTAAGGTTATTCACCAACTAGTTCCATATGGTTCCGTGATTTATATTATATTATTATAAACACTTCTCGATCAGAAATTGAACCTTCAAATCCTTCAGAAACATAAGTTATTGCACCACTTGGACAAATACCCCACTAAAAATTTCACAGTATTTGAATGTTTATAAGAAGAATGTGACAATGTGTGTTTCCCTGTTGTTGGAAGTTTGATGACATTTGTAAATTAACCTCTGTGGCATCAATAACAAGTGTGATAGAACTTCCATCAAAATTTCTGAAACATTTTGAAATAGTTTCCATATTTCTGCCACCTCGAAATATATTTCCCCTTATGCCAATTATCTGGAGAAGTACATAAATTGAATCCATGTAAAGAAAATTATGGACATGGATGATTTACTCATTGTAATAAAATATGATAATTCTTCTGATGTAAAACCTTTTCTCAATCGAACGAGGGTTAAACATAATCGATCTTTATTATTCATATAATGATGATTCCTTGTTCTTCCTCATAATTCTTGAATGGATTTTTCAATTTGGGTGATACATATACCTGTGAAGAATTTGTAACGATTTGAAGTTCTTGACAAGTTTTCGTAGGAAAAAATATTCTGAGATAGTCCTGAGAAAGTTTGGGTACTACCATCACAGATTGATTCGAAATTTCTTCACAATCAACATGTTTATGCACTTGGTCTCTATTTTATCTATGGTACCTACTTCTGCTCTGATATTATCTGTTTCTGTTATTATTTGTTGAGTATTTGTGAAATTCGAGTTTTGAATTTCTGATTCGGAAGCATTTGGTAACGACTCCTTGCTATACTTTCCACAAATATTTGTTTATTACATATATAGGTATTTTTAGAGTGATAGTTTCCAATGTTAATTTTCCCACAGCGTTTTATCCATTCAAAACACCTTTTAGGATTACTCATTTTGGAAAAAGGGTAAAATTTCAACTTTTTGAGATTTCCGGAATACCTTGAATCACTCTTACAGTTTTTATAGCGACAATTCGTCATTTTATTTATTTGATTCTAGATATACAAATATTCGTAAATGGCGGGCATTTGTAACCATAGAGTTAGTATCTAACCTTAGAGAACTAAAAGTATCTAAATATGACAGTTCAAAAATTTTTATTTATTTTCATCAAAATAACTACGATAGGACTCAAAAAAATGATTGGGGTGTACTAATTATTGCACGATCTTTCTAGAAATCGCAAAATCATGAGGAAAAAAAGGCAGACTTTTTCACGAATAAATAAGGTTGGCAACTTGAGCCGAACTCCATAATTGAAATGAGTTTACTCGACGCGAACGCCATCTACAGAAGAGCAGCAGAAGCAAAGTTGTACAACCAATGAATAAACATCATTATACTTCATGGAAGCGCTGTTAGCATCCCGAATTGAATGTAACACTGTCGGAGGCCCAAACCAGGAAAAATCACGTATCGTACTGGATATTCAACCTCTACGAAATCCCCAGAAGAACACGTAGGTGCCTATGAACCCCATCGAAACGGAATCGTTAATGGAAATTTCACGATATCAGGAAACAAGAAACTATCTAATCCTATTAAATCGTACCAATTTCGACATTCATAACGATCTCGATTATTATTCGACGCTTGTGCACGTGATGAACTCAATAATCAGTATAATGACTTCGGGCAACTTTCTCCTCCTGTAGAAGGGCTTCACTGATGTACAGGGTGTCCCTCGAAGGCATGCCAATATTCAACAACATCTCTTTTTCTTCAAAAAATTCAAGGGGTTATCCCAGTGCAATACTGAGACTAATGAAACTGCCATAACATTACTTTGTTTTTGTCGATGCCACCTTTCTAAAAAAAAAATGATTTTTAGCAAAATTGTGATATTTAATTAACATCTGTGATACATCGTTGTGACGAGAATAAAAAGCGAAATGTTGAAATTCAAAATGATTTTTATTAGAAAAACCAAAGTCGACTGGTGCTTTTCCGCCATTTTGGGAATCATTAAATGATGCTTTATTTGAAAACTCCATGACAAAGTGCCTGAATACAGTTTTGATTCAAAATGGCCAATAAAATTATTAAAATTTCAGTATACTGAAGAAATTTTTCATTTCAGTTTTTTGTGATATCTTCGAAACTATTAGAGATATTCTCATTTTTTTTAGATTATTTTTCAGCTTAAAAATGCGCAACTTTGACTTCATTTAACCAACTTCGTATCTCTTCAAATAAGCGAGATCCCCATAGTGGCACTTAAGGAACGTTTCAATTGTTTGTCAATGAAATGTGGCCATGTTATACTGAAAATGCCAATCTATGATTACAATAATCTTTCCATCGGTATTTTAAGCTCATACACAAATATTTGTGTGTTTTCCAAAAAAAAAAAATTGCTATTTTTGTCTCACCCTGTATTCATGTTAAAAAATATCATATGTCAATAAATGGATTGTTTTTTGAACAGTTTACGTGGACGAATCTTTTTCGCATACCAACTAATCATCTAAAACCAGGCGTATCATTATTTCCGCTGGAAAAATTACTGGAAAACGAGGCGGTTTCCACTACCCGGCATTTTCCGCCAACTCGATTCGGTATTGCGACGCCTCTAACAAGCCTACCACGATTCCGACACGATTTCATTTCATTTCCGAAACAAATGATCGTAATTTGTTAGACAGCTCGACACCCAAACGTCCAAATAATGGGAATTAGCGATGACGATACGATTCGCGATCGCTGATGATGGATGCGATATTGACGAGACAGTGGCGACGGAATCTTTTTCGAATGAGAGTTTCTTCATCGTTTGTTGGAAACAGTAATTGTTTCTTATGTCATTCAGTGGGAATTTTGATGTAAGGTATCTGGGTCCAACATAATGCATAATAGCACCGCTGAAAGTGTTTCACCATATCATTCTAGTGGCTTTTTGAATGGACAGCCTAAGTCTTGACGTCACAAGCTTGAAAACCTTTCCAAACAAAGCGTTTATTTCACGTTTTTGCTTCTGTCAATTGAAACTAAGAATAAAACTGTTTGTATATGGTGGTATTGAGTTCTTCTAAAAGTAATTCTTATGGAAACTCTTATGGAGAAAGCAATTCAATATTGCTTTGTTTGGAAAGGTTTCTTGGGCTCCGCCCATTTTGACGTCACACTTAGGTAGTCCATTGTTATTTCATTTAGACCACGGTCATACACATAGGTCTGGAGACTACGGCATTTTTGAGTGGTGGGGGGTGGCACCAGTTATGAACAAAAAGTTGTCGTCATCCGCTAGGGGGACATAGGGGTATAATAACGTGATTAATCTTTGACAACAAAACAAACGGTTAGGACTTGAATGGTGAATAAAATCAATGACAGAAATATTATATCTTGCAAAATTCTCTCGAATAAATAAAAATCATTCCTACTTTCAAAAAGGTGATTGGATCTGATTTGTGATTGGCTGACAAAGTGACAATAGAGAACAGCGCTGCAGGTGACGAAACATGACAACCACAAAATCAATTCCTCAATGTTTGGGTCACCCCCATGTATACGATCGTGATTTAGACTATAGAATACCAAGATGGACTTAATAGTCATATGTTTTTAAGGTAGCATTTGCTTTGAAGTTCGAAAAAATGCAACTCAATTTTACACACCCTGTGTTGACCTTGGTCAAACAAACTCTGTTAATGACCTACGTGGTTCTATTCCATGATTTCACCCGGTACTGTCTTTTTTGTTATTATCATTATTTTTCTGATGAAGTTCAGTACGATTCCAATTTAATTCCAGAAGTATTGCAGGACCCTGTATATACTATCTGTCACTTCCTACCATTTACTAAATCAGTTTTCCTCATTATCATAATGGAGATCGAGTAGACCTTGTTCTGTCATTGATGTTGTATTGTTTTCCACAAAGCCTCCTTTGATTTGTCAATGCTCATTTCAATTCAATCACAAAGATGTCCATAAATAAGCAAAACGATAATCTTCTGGAGTAAATAATTGCGATGAGAAAGCGATATTCGATATCTGGAGAAATAATGAATTTCCCTCGAAGTATAGCGAGGAATGAAAAACTATACGCCATCAAAGAGAATATATTATGTGTCATTAAAAAAGGTGAGGTCTCAGAATCGAACCTCGTATCTCGATTGCTATCGTTATTTTCATTCTTTTTCAGATAATGAGTTAGTCAATGTCAACTGTATCGTTACGAGCTGACAGAAGTCTTTGTTGGATTGGTTTATGTATCTAGCGGGTGTTTCAGAGCTTCTATAACCATAGCAAACATTTTTTCCGTCGCATGAAATCCCAGAGACGCTGCAAAAATTCGAAAAATTCACCGTCTACACTCAGTACACGTTCATGAAATGGTGACTTATACTTTTCACGTCACAAATCAATCTCTGATTCAACGACATGTTTCTGTCGACCCTGGTGGATGAAATACGTGCTGTCGCATCAATCCAAGAGAGCGTTGATAATTCGCCTGTGAAACAAGTTACTAACGACGTAACTGAGTTAATGGGCGAGTGATGTGCCTCACGGCAAAATAACGTCGGAGACACGCGTCGTGACGTCGTCTTGACCGTTAGACGCCTGCTGTGACGCATGACGAGTAGAATTAGAAAAATGCGTCCTGAGACAGGCGAGCGCTAATTTGAAAGTTTGGGTGAATTGGGGAGCTGTCAATGTCGTAGTTTCAATTTAAATAATTACCATCATTGATTGGATTCATAACTTCCATAACTTCCATGAGCACAGAAAAAAAAAGTGAGCACACTACCAATTACTGTGTAAATTCGAAAACTATAATTTTCTGTGACTGGTTGATTCTCAAAATTGATTCCATCTGAATAGTATCTCTGTCTATTGAAATTATTATCCGTTTCATTTATCTCTAGTGTACGATGAATATGTCGAATATTTACAGAAACTTGACTGTATCTCCATTACCTTCAAGTTTAGCTATAGGAATATGACATAGCATTTCCGAATTTTCATTACCTTTATTCAGTTCAATTAATAATATATAGAGCATTCCATCCGAATATAGTGTATTTTTCCTATTTTCGTAGTAGTATTACGAATTTCAAGTGGCCCTGTATAATGCAGAACAAATTTCCTAACCGATACACGTGTCTTTTTTATACCATACCTCAACTCATATAGATGGCGCAGTTATCAACGTAAAATTGGAATGTTTTGAACAAGAATCATGGAATTCGTTTCAAACTATTCAACAAATCAAAAAAATAACTCACCTTAATTTTCAACATACTATACCGGGTGATTCTTCAAGGTGAAATCATTGAGATCATTTCCGGTCAAACCGGAAGTACTGCAAAGGAAGTGAATACGTTAAATAATGCGAATTTACATATAATACACAACCCCCGAATTTTGTTCTTCTATCTCCAATAATAAAAAAGTTATGGGGGCGAGCCACCTTGAAGTATCACCCGGTATGTCCATTCTTGTCAACTAAACCATCCACCTGTTTACTAATTAAATGAATTCAATTTGGATACCATGAAACAAGCCTGAATTCTATATAGAATTCATGAAACCAAATCAACTCTCATTCAAATTGTATATCAACAAGGATGAAAACAAAATACCATCGCGCGATAATTTACCGATTTTAGTTATTAGGGCTATCCGGATCTTTTGCAGATATGAATAGTGCCTGCCTTTGAGCTACAAATAAAAGAAAACACGAACTGATCATTTTACATACTGACATCAGGTTAGTTCACATGAAATTCGGAACCATAGTTCTGGTAAGCTTCTTCAAAAGAAACCCGTTGATGTATATAACTTCAGTGTATCGAAAATATATCATTATAGAGATTATAGGTTGTTGTTATGGTAACCGATAAACATTACGGAATCATTTGGACTTCAGCTTTTCTTAGTGAAGTGTGTTTTATCAGACACCTCGTATTTTTTGTTTTTCTCTATATGAGTATTTTGTTGAGGTATAACAGAGATAACAAGGTGACATGGATGTGACAAGTTGAGTCAATTTTCTATAACGAGCTAACACGGCAAACAAGTTATACAATTTTAGCTGTTCTCGGAGATATAAAATATTGCTTACTGTGGCACTTTATTTCTCAAGTTCTCAGAGATACATTCGTATGATTCCAAAAACAACATAATGATGTGTTTTATAAGATCCGATGAATAAATCATGCATCGAGAACGAATCTCAAATTGAGTACTTTTTACTTTACTAAATCAAAAAACGCATGAATCCACTTCTGTCAATGGATATGGGTGTATACATTGACAGGTATCAAAGCTGAAATATGAATATCTATTTTCCTATTTATTTCCTGTATATAAAACGTACTTCTCATTAGGGGCAAAAAATCCTAATCCTAACAACCTGGCAACCCTAATTACACTGCATAGCCCTCCAAAACTTATCGATTTAAATTTTAAACCCTGCTTTCGAACCATACGTGAAAGGTTTCTGTCAAATAGGCTAGAGCTCTGTAATTTCGCAGATTTCTACATCGAAAAGCGCAGTATTATAAAAGTTTTCTGCAAATTTGGCGTAGTTACCAATGGAGATGCTAGGAAGCGTTAGTTTGTGTAATCAGAAGTTCTCAAAATGTTCATACATGGTGTCATATTGAATTTACATAGTTTGAATATGTGATATAGAATGACATGTTCATTTCAGGAAATATGAGTGTTCTAGAAATCCAGGACGATGCATACATAGTGAGTGTTTTATAAGCAATGATCATATACTTGACACGAAATACAGATATGATAGTTCAAGGACATAGTTTTTCCTTAAAGTGCCTACTGTATCATTCGTTATTATTCTACTTCAGTGGAACGTGCAAATTTGTATAAACTATAATGAGAGTGGATCCAATTTGAAATTTTATTAGATACACCATTATATCGACTCAATTCTTTCATTTTGCATTTTGTGGTTTCATTTGGGGAATGCTCAGAATCATTGAAATTCATTTAATTTATTGATTTATTAGAATTCCAAACACACGCATTACATCAGCATTGGCTATGGCCAAATTGACATGGAACACGATACATTGACGTAGGTCGACGGAATCTCTCAATTCTGTGGTTTTGTAGATCAATTAAATTTCTCTAGACGTCGTATCATTATCCCTCATTGTTTTGTTTGTTCTTATTTCTCAAACAATTATAGAAAAACAATTGAGTAATTTTGCTGTAGTTCCGTTAGATTTAATACAATGACAGCTATGCACATTAACGCGACATAATTGTCTCATAACGAGGAAACGACTTTATTATTCTGTATTGTTTGTTACCTCTACACTGAACCCTTAACGCGATACGTTCCGGTGCGGTAGTTTCAAATTCAATTTAGGAATTTGCGCCAAATTGCTCAACTTGACGAAAATACCGCTACAATTTACTCAGGAGCGAGTCGGTGCCGGAGGAAAATGAGAAAATAGTCTGATTCATACCCACAACAACTAAATAATCATCTCGGGAATATTCAATGATCCATACGATATGGAATCATCGAACTTTGATTTTTTGCAGTTTCAGCATTTTGAAAAACAATAGAATTGCGCTGAATACGGCACTGAACTCAGTTTTTCGGAAAATCATAAGGGCATATTTCGAGCAAATATTCAAGATATCGATTTGCCTTTAAACTCGTTTAGAAGAAGGTGTCTGAGACGAGCTGAACACGGCACTGAACTCAATTTTTCGATATCTAGTATAGCTTTCGAGAAATTTGTCATTGTCTATCCTCCAATATATCAAAAAAATCTAAAAAGAAACCCAAAAACATTCGAAAAATCACCTGTTTTGATAAAAATATTACAATAGAACGTCTGAGACATGCTTTAGAAGCATATCTACAAAGTCAATGGCTACTTTAAATTTTTCGAAAAAATCCAAAGGGGTTACCCTTTAGTATATTTTGTAAGAAAAAATTTCAAAAAATAAAATTGCCTGAAAACTCGTCTATAAGGTGTGTAAGAAGCATTGAAAACGGAGGTGAAATCCGTTTTTTGATATCTAGTATAGTTTTCGAGATATTTCACGTTGAAAATTACAAAAAATCTCGAAAAGTCGCGAAAACTCACGAAAATCTCCAAAAACCCCATATTCTCAACGACAAAACCCATGAATAGTTCATGTCGATGCTCTGGAAGCCACCACACGAATATTGAAGACTCTTTGACGACTTTGAATTTTTCGAAAAAATCATAAGGGGTGTGTTTTCACAACGTCTAACATGTTTTACCACAAGAACTTCCATTGTTCTCATCATATTACATCCGCATCAGAAAACAGACTCCGAGTCTTCTTCAAATTGCTCACTCGACGTACTATCCGTAAAAACCACCCCGATATTCCCTTTCGATGGAGAAAAAAAATTCATCCGCCGCACACATTAGAAAAAGACGCCGAACATAATGAGACCCAATGGAAACCGAGCATGGCCTGCTGCGAAGAGAGAATTTTTAATTATCCCTGCCCACATGCTTTTGTTTTTACCTCGTTGATTCGAAAAGTACGCCGTACCAAAGGGGAAGGGTTGCTATTCAAAGATGGCTTTCTGCGATTTTTCTTTCTCGTTCGCGGTGGGGGGAATAAGGGAAAGGGGGGAGCAGGCGTTCAATTAATGAAGGGGTAATTTTTTTAATTGCACCAAACTGATTTTCGATGCGGCAACTTGAGAAATTCCAGTGTGCTCAAGATAGAGATATAATTAAAGAGAATACTTGAAATACAAATACAAAATATGTATTTTATATGTATTGTTATATTCCCAATCTTTCATAGGAGGTACACGTGAAACAAAAAAAAATCGCTTTTATTTTCGCGTAACTTCCGTTTCATAGCAAAATCAACTGAAACTCAATAGGTCGATACCAACCGGAAACACGTCAATATAATATACCCTGTATATCACAATGAGAGAAAGTTTTGCACAGTGAGACTTCAATAGACGTGCTGTCTCAGATTGACGTGTGTTGTTTACGAAATCTTGAAATAATGGGAAAAGAATTAGGGTCCGAAAATCGTATTGAGTTTCTTGCATTGAGAATATATTTTGGATCAAGTAAATTGAGGTTGAGAAATATGTCTTGTAGGCGTATAAGCGAAGTTGTCACTGAATTTGAAATTTGTTTAACGAGGCACTCTTAGATATGAGTATGGAATTATCAGTAATGGTTAGTAACAGCAAATAAGAATAAAATTAAATAGGAATGCTCCAATGAAATCACATATTTGTTACGATTTAACATTACGTTCATAACTTCATTGGTGCATTCTTATTTAATATTGTATTCATATTATTTATTTACTGTAACTAACTTTTATTTCAGTAATTCGCATTCTAAAAGTTAACTCGAAACCACGGTCTTACACACAGGTCTGGAAACTACGACACTTTTCAGTGGTGAAGTCACCATTTTTGAAGAATAATTCGTCCTATACCCACTCATCATCTTCAACAGTTTGTATTGTGAACATTTCAAACGGTTAGGACTTCAATGGTGAATGAAATGAATGTCAAATATCTATATCATGCCTTGCAAAATTCTTTCGAATAAATCGAAAAACATTCCTATTTTCACAAAGCTGATCGGATCTGAATTGTGAATGGCGATTTTTCGTTTTTTTTTGCAAATGTCTTCAATGGGTTTTTCGCTATTAGTATTATCAATATTATTGTGGAAAATTCAATATAAAGAATCATATGTCGAATTGAAGAACATGAATTTTTTATTGCGTTTACTGATTATGTGCAGGCTTTCCTTCATTCATTTTGTCTGAAGCTATTTGAGCATTTGTATTTTACTGATGAACTTTATTGATGACATTGATCCACTAGGCTAATAATCCAAAATGAAATGAAGAATAGAACAAATTGGAACATAGAACGTAGGAAGTAGAAATATTAGTTTATACATACTTTTCATGCTAATTTTTATTTATTTCCTTTCAATGTCAATGAAGTTGCAGGAATTATTCCAATGAAGATGATTTATCATTTATAAATGATACGGTGAATTTTTAATGGTGCCCCAAAATATGATGAAACACCTGCATCGGTGCTACTATGCGTTATGTCGAGCCTAGATAACTACTTCTGGCAATATATGGCGAAAGTATGTTTCCTTTTACTCTCATCGGTGTCCCTTATAAAAAAATTACATAGTTTGGATTCAATGTTTGTGAACTGAGAACTCACTTGATGAGAAGAGAAAAATTTCGCAATGGAACTCAATTTTCAGTGTAGGTTTGAAAGTTTAAAAGTATATGAATACTTTTGGGACAAATTTCACGGATAACAATTTCAATTTAATCTCATATTTATGAATGAAAGCATCACTTCGGTGTCATATGTCAGCTGGTGTTGGACAAATTTTTCTCACTGTGTATATGTAATTGACAAGTGCCGAAAAATGAGAAGAAGAATCAATGATGCTTTTTTGAAGGGTAATCAAAAAGTGGATAATGTTCAAATGGAAGCTGAGTTGTCAAAATTGACAATGAAAGTATTTTTCTTTTCCCTTCAATCGATGTCCCTCATAAAAAAATGGATATAGTTTGGACTGTTTGTTCAGTTGACGAGACTGAAATATTTCGCAATGGAACTCAATTTTCGGTGTTGGCTTGAGGGGTTATGAATATAAGATTACTTTGGGAACAAATTTCATGAATAACAATTTCAATTAAAAGTCTCTCGAACGAGGTGACAGGTTAAGGAAACGTCAGTGTCGTATGTCAGCTGGTGTTGTTTATATGTAATTGACAAGGGCCGAAAAATGAGAAGAAGAATGAATGATGCTTTTTTTGAAGGGTAATTAAGAAGTGGAGACTGTTAAATGGAAGCTGAGTTGTCAAAATTGATAATGAAAGGATTTTTCCTTTACCTTCAATCGCTGTCCCTCATAAAAAATGGATATAGTTTGGACTCAATGTTTGTGAAATAAGAACTCACTTGACGAGACTTAAATATTTCGCAATGGAACTCAATTTTCAGTGTAGGCTTGAGGGGTTATGAATATAAGAATACTTTTGGAACAAATTTCACGAATAACAATTTCAATTAAAAGTCTCTTGAACGAGGTGACAGGTTAAGGAAACGTCAGTGTCATATGTCAACTGGTGTTGTTTATATGTAATTGACAATGACCGAAAAATGAGAAGAAGAATCAATGATGCTTTTCTTGAAGGGTAATTAAAAAGTGGAGACTGTTTTAATGAAAGCTGAGTTGTCAAAATTGATATCACCGCTTCGCTTCAATTGACTCAACGATAGAACACGAAATGAACGAAAAGGCTGTATTATACACAAACATAAGTCCCTGTTCGTATAACCTCCATTAAATTCTCTTTCGCTTACATAAACATCTTTCTTAGATCCGCGGAATCAAATCAGGGCGAAAACCGCTTCTTCTCCTTAAGATTTCTATGCAATAATGGCAAAATTATTTGTCGATCAGCGTTTTCGAGAATTGCCGCAAAATTTAAATTAATATCTCGGTGAATCTCGCTCAATTTTCTATCGAGCAAATGCCCGTAATGCTCAATACAGACGTATCGAGCATTGCGTTCATTTCGGCTAAGTCTATTCAGGGGTAAATTGAATGAATAAGACGGCGATTCAAGAGGGATGATGTTTTCAAAGGAACTCGTAAGAGGATATTGAGTTTTTACTTACATCTGAATAATCTTTTTCTCAAATATAATACTCGAATGTCGGTTATCGAATTTGGAATTTTCAACAACGATGTTTTTTTGTTACTCCTGTCATATGTCAACCAGACTTAAAGATTCAAGAATCAATCTTCATGAACACAACACCAACTTGATTTATAAATTGAATTCATTACTTTGATTCTTGAAAATTTTGGCATCAATAATCAGAAGAACAAATTTGTGCTGAAAATATTCCCCATTATTATCCATGTCAGCCAGTCATCGAGATCTCGATATATTACCCTTGACTACTTCACTGATATTACAGCATAATTTCTTGAAAATGGATCAATAATGTAGAATTGAATCATTTTTAATCGAACTGTATTCAAGCGTAGCTTTTTTTGGTGAAGAAGTATTGCTTTTTCGCACATTTTTGTGATGAGATGTCTAAAAAGGCGATGTTGCAACTTCAACAAAAAAGACGAAGATCCAATTCTTGGTTTCTGTATTTCTTTTTTTCACAGATATTTTGATATTCTCTGACCTTTCAGATTCAGCATTCAAACGAGGATGGGAACACCTGAGAATATGTAACGGCCTCATCATTATTATCATTGTGTAGGAACTACCTGATATTATTATTTTTTTCGTGGACAGTATAGCTGTTTTTCGAACCATTGTTATCAAAATAGGATCATCTGGTTAACAGTACAACAGTACAGTTACAGTTTTGAAATAATAGGCAGAGTATATCTTTATTCTTCCACCGAATCATTTGAATAAGTCAATATTAAAATAAAGTGGTCTCCAATATAACACAAAATATTCATGAGTATATGTTTCATGTGTGTCAATTTGTTTGGAAATATCGTACATTATATTTCATCATCTTCTGATGTGGTGTATCCTACTTCAGAAAGGATGACAGTACGTAGTAGGAACTTTGTTGGGATTGAGCAAGTTCTGAATAGTTGACACTTGACATGTTATATTCGAGAAGATGCATAGAATGCAATACATTGAATATTTTTCAATGTTCATGGAAATAAACAATTGGAATTCTACTTTTCCTAATGCAATTTTCTCACAAATGAATTCTTGATGTATGATAATTCATCAATAATTAATAATCCTGTATATTTCTGAAATTAAATTGTTTTGCGTTGAAAATAAAGTGGTCTCCAATATAACACAAAATATTCATGAGTGTATGATTCATGAGTGTCAATTTGTTCGGAAATATCGTACATTATTTTTCATCATCTTCTGATGTGGTGTAGCCTATTTCAGAAAGAATGACTGTACGTAGTAGGAACTTTGTTGGGATTGAGTAAGTTCTGAATAGTTGACACTTGACAGGTTATATTTGAGAAAATTCATATAATGCAATGCAATATTTTTTAATGTTCATGGAAATGAATAATCAGAATTCTACTTTTTCTTATGCAATTTTTCACAAATGAATTCTTGATGTATGATATGATTCGTCAATAATTGATAATTATTTCTGAACTTGTTTTGTATTGAAAGTGGAAGAATTTTTTGAAGATCCAATTCTTGATTTCTGGACGTTTTGGTCTCATTCTATCTCGTTTTTTTTTACAAATCTTTTGATATTCTCTGACTTTTTAGCATATTAATTTTACATTCGTTAGAAATGAGTCCAAATTCATTTCCTCAAGTGACTAAACTTAAGAAATCTATTGTTTTTTTTGTGTATGAAGTGTATGAAGTATTATATGAAGAAATGGAAGAAGAAATATAATGATCTAACTATTTATATAGCTGATATCAACTGGGTCATAGAATAACCTACATATTAAACCAAGAAAAGGTGAATCTAATGGGATTTTTACTTTCCTTCAAATAATAAAAATAATCATCTTCTCCAGCATCAACTCAACACCCTGTACTCACACTAACCAACCAGCCTCGCAAACCGATAAACAAAAACCATTCGTCTACAAATCAGACTCCAAAAAACTATTTCACACTCCGTCGATCCACGGGCCAATTAATCGAATCCCATTATGATAATTGAACACATCACTACTAATTACCCACGTCAACAATTCGACAGTAATCACGACTCGACGCCAACGAAACTCGCCCGTACGCCCCAGGCGATAAGACCCACCCAAACCGGCTGCCCAGCACCGAGCTCCCGCCCAAAACGACCGGAACCCGCGACATTGGTCTCTCCAACCGGATCTCTATGGCCGACAACGGCGTACTCGCGGCTCCGCGCCCGGATTGGTCGGCGCGCAGTCACGCCCACGACGAGGGGTTCTTTTCATCGGGAATATTAGGGAGTATCTTCGTCGACGAGAGACCTACACTACTGCTTTTTCAAATTGGAATAGTCAGTTTACTCTCATATTCAGCCATGTTAAGGTGTGGGCGACTAATGAGCCGTTGAGTGCGCCAGAGAATCAAAGTCCTGCTTTTTTTTCTTGCGGTTCGGGATGGTAGGCTACGCTCCCGAGCACCGGGTGGTTTAGACAGCGAGTGGTTGAAATGTGCGCGTACAGTTTCCGACGGTAAACGTTCCCGGAGTCGCCGGCCTCGAAAATGCACAATGAAAGCTTGGAGAGCGACTACAAGTCCAAAAGCTTCATGGTCAACGGCTTGGAGAACACCATCCACGTAACCGCGCCGAGCATCCTGAACAAACCATCCCAAACCATGCCCCAGAGGTCGCCCTTCGCCATCCAGGAGCTGCTGGGGCTCACCGATTCCCATCACAGGTCCCCCACAGCGGCCGTGTCTGCTATCACCCCCAACGTGTACCCCCAAAGGCACCTGCAAGCGCCCCCCTCGTGTTTTCCTTCCGACCATGGGTTCAATCACCACCACATGACGATGGCGGCGAGTCGGATGGCTTATTTCAATGCCCAGGCTGCTGTGGCTGCGGCTTTTTTTCCTAATAATATTGCTGCAGCTGCTGGAATGAATAACGGGGCGGCTTCGCCTGCTGCTGTTCTGGGACTGGCTGCCCATCAAACTGGAGGATCTGGTGAGTCCATGGCATGAGTTTACTCGTTGAAGATTCATTGGAGGGAACTTTTATATTGGCCGGGAGCTGTCTGTAGCGCATTCGGTGATTTGGCTTCAATCGAACAATCAATCAAAATATCCAGTAAAATCTTGTCTTGTGAAAATTGAAGAGTGAAATAGAGTAATGCATAAAAAGAAAAACATTTCATTCAATAATCAATGTATACTTTAAAATTCATGGAGATATTGACAACTTTACAAATGAAATATATGTAAATAATTACAAACGTTGCACATAACAATTTATGTATAGTTAGAACACAATTACCTGGTTTACTTCACAATTACAACATTCAATCAAGACATCTTTTATTGTCCTAAATCCTTCACCTACATCTTGTCGATAAAGTCTTGTAAAAATAAAAAAAATGAATGTATATAAAGTAAAAATATTTCACATAATAATAAATAGTGTATGGTTAAATTATATGTTTAGTTCTTCATACGAAAATGCTTCAGAAATCGTTCGATAGCTATGCCAAAATCTACTATCAGACAGGAGTTTGTTGAATGATCTTGGACCTTCGCATTCCTCAGATAATACAATTCACTTCTTTTTTATTTTCAGTATTATTCTTATTGATTTCATCGCTTTATTTGAGGAAGGTTTCATTTTGAAAGTAGTCTTATTAACTTTGTGATGTACTCAATTCTACTCCTGTCATGAGAAACGAGACGTGAAGATCATAAAATCATAAATAATGAATATATTTATACAATTGTGTTTGTCAATGATAAAAGAGATAGAATAACAGAGACAGAGTCATATTTCAAAATGTAATTCTGAAGAAATCAACGATTTATCTAGAAGAACAAATAATCTGCGTTTTTGTAATTGAGAAATTCAAGAAAATATGGTGCGATACTTTTACGACTCAATTATTTCAATAATAATAAACGTAATTCATTGATCATAATAAATATAATGATACAATCAATTGGCCATGGACTGGGGTCCTTCAACCAATTTTATTTCATTTTTGGAGTGTACTTTGATTTGATTTTGATCATTCTTGTGAAGTTGTTACAGTCGAATTATTCATTACAATTTTTCGATAATGTGTTTTTAGTGGTTTGAAAATTTAATGATCAACAGTCAGAAGAAGAGTTATCATGTCTTTTTGAAATTCAACAGCATGAATATGCTAATATTATAGATAGCAGAGTTTCGCAATGATGAAATAATGGTATATTTATTCAAAAATTAAAAATTATCCTTTGAAGATTTCCTTTTGTAAATTTCATAATCAAAATTTTCGTTCATCTTAGCTTTTAATCAAAAACACACAGTACATCATATTTTCTGTCTGATTTCTATAGAATGTAGAAATCGTTCACCTCATGAAATCATGAGCTGACGGGTGATGAGTTAAAATTAAAAAAACCCTTGTATTAGCGAGTTTGAGTGCGACAATATGATGATTTCAATCAATATATGAATATATCAATCAATATATAAATTTATCAATCAATATATAAATTTATCAATCAATATATGAATATATCAAAGCACCAATGTATAAATACATGAATATGTATTACATGAAAATGACAAATGTTTCTTGATGACATGTAATAAAACATTTTATTTCATATACTTATGAGAATATAGAAGAATAAGAGAAGAATTCAGCCATTTTAAACGAAGCCACAAAAATTCATTCAGAACTGAAACTTTACGGTACGAAAACAACCCTTCACCATCTTGATATAATTTCCATAAAGAACGTTTGAAGTTCGTTTGATTTTATTCTCTATATTTCGAATTAACTTCTCTTAATTTCAAGTGGATTACACATCGAAAAAGCTGACGCGAATAGTTTTTTCCGGTATCCATTTAGAATAAACTACCACGTTCACCACATTGAATAAACATCGAAAAATAATTTTCTCCAAACCATCCCACAGTCAACGTTGAATTCAAAATTCCGACCAGATAGCGCTTATTCATTAATTATCCACTTACAGTTTCCTGTTTATTTTAACAGGGTTGAATTAACAAATGATTTCGAGGCGCGCACGTCACTTATTTTACTAATTTGACATAATTACAGCTCGAAAAATTGTTTAGTCATGTAACAGCTACGTTTTGGATGGGAACACCTGAGAATATGTAACGGCCTCATCATTATTATCATTGTGTAGGAACTACCTGATATTATTATTTTTTTCGTGGACAGTATAGCTGTTTTTCGAACCATTGTTATCAAAATAGGATCATCTGGTCAACAGTACAATTTTTTCAGTAATAGGCGGAGTATATCTTTTACGATGAAATAATGTATATTTATTCTCCCACTGAACCATTTGAATGAGTCAATATTAAAATAAAGTGGTCTCCAATATAACACAAAATATTTATGATTAACGTTTCATGAGTGTCAATTTGTTCGGAAATATCGTACATTATTTTTCATCATCTTCTGATGTGGTGTAGCCTATTTCAGAAAGAATGACAGTACGTAGTAGGAACTTTGTTGGGGTTGAGCAAGTTCTGAATAGTTGACACTTGACAGGTTATATTTGAGAAAATGCATATAATGCAATGCATTAAATATTTTTCAATGTTCATGGATATAAATAATTGGAATTCTACTTTTTCTGATGCAATTTTCTCACAAATGAATCCTTGATGTATGATAATTTATCAATAATTAATAATCCTGTATATTTCTAAAATTAAATTGTTTTGCGTTGAAATTTTGAAGATGTAAGAAGCGTCTAAATTCATGGAAATAAATATCTATTGAAAGAAAGTTGAAAATATGAGGATAGCATAGAGAATCAATAGAACAAAAATCAAAATTGGTTAAATGCATACTCTTACGCATTGCACTTTGACAACATACGTCCAACGTACAGATACGGTTTTCTACGTTCACTCAGTATTATCGCTCCGATAGAAGCCGACCCCTGCCGAGCTATGAAATTTGACAGCGAATATTAATGAAAACATAACCTTACTTGAGACAATTTTTGATGCCGCCATTCTGCTGATTATTGTTGCAATAAGACTGTGAATGCTGATTCAAAATCGTGGAAAAACATGTATATAAATACGACGTACTGTTTTGTTATCTGTCAGTATGACTCGGAACGATTCATGCCTCCCATATATCTCCAATTTTTGATCAGCGATTCTGGACGAATTGTTTACTCTTTCACCAAGCCAAAATACTGTTGGATTGATGTCCCCACGACGTAGTGGTTACAATACCAGCCAGCTCGCCTAAAATCATCTCAACTGCACTCAATATCCCCCGTAATACCATCACTTCGAACTGGATGGGTGGAAGTGAAGCGATAGGAAACCGGAAGAGGATCAATCGCTCATTACAACGTGATCTGAACATCAATACTAATTGGTAATTTGATGTAGCCCTGATTAGACTACCGTACCGATGGAGTTTCCCTTTCCGTTCCGTCCTTCACCAATCCATTTTAAACGGGTTCGTATCCGATCCGGAGTCCCGGACTCTCCGGATATTCGGCGTCTGCCTGGATATTTGCGTTCACCTGGATACGCCAAATGCAGGAGAGATCAGAATGGCTGACAACTGACACGGGGGAATTATTGTTTCATTATCGCATGATGTTCCCAGTGAACAATCATGGATTCGTCGGGGATTATTTCGCGCCAACTTCGACAGTTCCTTATTCGTCGAAGATTTCAAGTCATTTGTTCTACATTTTGTTATGGAAGTATAATAGTGGTGTATGAATAAAAACCTTGTTTCGATGCTTTTTCTCGCGGATTCGATTGTAACACCACAGTGATCGAAACTACACTAGATTATTTCTTACTGTGTACCACGAACCAAATTCGCATATCGAAATAAACGCATGAACACCCTGCAATGATCATCGAACAGCTAGCACTATCGACGACGTCGGGCGACGAAGAAGAGGGGTCCGATGGTGAAGCACCGTCAGACCTACAAAAGCATCACACCACGATTTTGCACATGAGAAAGCCGGTTAGGATTTTCTGTCAAGACTCCATTTTGACACCAGTTCGTTAGCAGCAAGAATTCGTCGTTTGAAGAGGGACTTCTTCCGATGGAGTCAAGCAGGAGATCCAGGAAGTCAACTTGACAACTTTAACAAATTTGAGATCAAAGTACAGCTATTATAAATGAATATTCGCGAATTTGACTGCCGTTGAGGGCGCTGCGGAGCGTAAACAAATATTCTTTGAATCGAAAAAGAAATTGACCTAACTTTCTCTTTCGGAGCATCTTTGAAAAGATAGACGAGCAGCAACACCGCATTTTCTGTTGAACTGTCACAACTATGTTGCTTAAATAAATACAGGGTTATGATAAAGTAATGCACAAAATTCATAAAACGAACAACTATCACTTTTGAAAAGAATGCAAAAACACGTCAAACTGTTTTTTTTTTATTCCGCATCTTTTGACATAAGTTACAAAAATAACTCGTCAAAGTTTTCAAAGTTATGACGTCATCAACAAATTCTTTTAATGGGATACTAAGATTTTGATCACATTATGTGATAGAGCTTGTGTTTTTACACAAGGGAAAAATAGTTGCAGTAGGGCTCACATAGAAAAAACAAACGAGAAAAGGAATAAAAAACGAAATAAACGTAAGTTTCATAATAACTTGTCAATTAACTAAACAGTCCATTAAACCAAAATTATTTTTTATAGGAATTGTTCAAACTGTGTCCCGTTTACTAATTTACAAAGGCCAAGACGATGGTAGACCGCATTTATAGAGTTTTCGAAGTTCATCTGCGGAGTTATACGAGTCATTTCGTGTCTAATTCGTTCCATTAAGTTTTCTAAATTGTCTGGCCGGCTAATGTAGACCCGACTTCGACTTTCAAATGTCCCCACAGAAAAAAATCAAGGGGGGTTAAATCAGGTGACCTAGGTGGCCAGTCCATTGGTCCACCGTCCTTCAAACTGGTTATCCAGAAACCTTATAAGAACAAATGTTCTTACTATGCTTGCTTATGTTATTTCGTTTTTTATTCCTTTTCTCGTTTTTTTCCTATGTGAGCCCTACTGCAACTATTTTTCCCGTGTGTGAAAACACAAGCTCTATCACATAATGTGATGAAAATCTTAGCTTCCCATTAAAAAAATTTGTTGATGACAACTTTGACGTGTTATTTTTGTAACTTACGTCAAAAGATGCGGAATAAAAAGAACAGTTTGACGTGTTTTTGCATTTTTTTTTCAAAAGTGATCGTTGTACGTTTTATGAATTTTGTGTAATACTTTATCATAACCCTGTATACTATAATCAAGTACAGCTCTACTTAGATGAATCTTATTCATCCTAGGAACGCTAGAATGAGCACGAACACATTTTCATGCTGAAATAATAAAAATACAACAGATTCTTTTCTCTTTTACACTTTTTGGAATTTGTATGTTTTTTTTTTGAGTAAGAGTGGGAAACTTGGACATTTTTCAACTTCAAGCTGAGCTGGGACAACACATTGTAGCAGGAATTTTGTTGATGACGGGCAAGTTTCGAAAAGTAAACACTTGAAACCATATTGATCGGATAGATTCTTGACCATTGTATTGAAATAACGCTTTCGTGAAAAGCGTTTGTTGAATTTTTACCACCAAAATGACAGTTATATCACCCAATAAATTCAATCAGATCTGCAATCCATGAACGAGACTTTTATCTGTTACTTTGGATACAGTTCGAGTCTAAAAGAAAACCAGCCACTTTATGAATTGATTTAATTTTGTTCAATTTCATCAGGGCGTTAGGCTTCTATCCTTGCACAATTCACTACCAAGCAGAAGTATAATGCAAATCCTTTGTGAAGTACACATTCACGTATCTAGCAGTGAGGGCATTGTACATGTTGCCAAACTTCCGTCAGTGAGCGAAACTTTATAAAAAACGCAGATATTTAAAACGGAAAACAACCAGATTTCTGATCATTTCCATGTGAATCATTGTTGAGTTGATACTGATTAAGATAGATGTTGCTTGTAAACAATTATGGATTCGTCGGTGATTATTTACGTGCTTATTTTGGGAAGATTTCACGATGGAAATTATGGTTAAATCCGTCACGGATTCTTGGGAACAAACTTGATGTAATTTCACGTACACAGCTTCGTATTTGCGCTGTTAATTTCCATGAAAACTTGGCAACGTTGTCCCGAGCGTAGACGGAAATGATCCGTTGGTGACAAGCGTACAAAAGCTGCGTGCCAACAGGGTGTTTTGTGCTTACCGCACACCAAAAAGGCACTAAGGATAGGGTGCGAGAAGGACGATCGTGTTCGATTCAGTTGAAAACCTACCGAATGCGACGACCCGTCGCGACACGTTTAAATCGTTTCGGATTTCGACAGAATTAATTCGATTCATTCTCTTATCTTGTCAGACTTGTCACAGTGGTAGTCAATTAAAATTCGTTATCGTCGAGTGATGATGAGTGTGTTTCATTGATTGACAGCCCCGATTGTTCGTTATAGTCGGAATTAAAAAAAATCATGTTTTCTTCCAATTGGTTATACAGAATTCGGGATCAAAAAAATTAAACGAGTTTTGCTAGTTATTTATTCACATTTTTATTGCAGTAATCAATAATTGACGCTTTTTCTAATCCTCAAAACAGTTGAAATAGTCTTTTTCCAGTTTAGCCTTCAAGACCTTCTTCGAGTTGGTTTTACTCTCTTCAATCGTGTCATAACGGCGTCCCTGCATTGACCATTCGAGTTTACTGAATAGCCACGGAGTCACACGGTGCTAGATCAGGCGAATACGGTGGTTGCGGAATGCTCTGAGTTAAGTTTTTGACAAAAAAGTCGCGAAGAAATAATGCAATATGACACGGTGTATAGTCGTAATGAAGGAACCAAGAGTTGGCGCGTTTGAGACACAAAATATTTTTCAAAATGATGTTCCAACACTACCAGCCAGATCTCTAATTATCAATCGACGATTCATAAGCACCAAATCTTTGGGTATTTAGGAGTAGCCTTCGTCGGTAGACTTTTTCTCTCTTTTTATTGAGTTCACTTCCTTATTTAAATCATTTAGTTCTTCATATACTACTCGACCGAATTTTGTTCAAATAATCGCTGGACATATTGTGACCGACAGTCGGATCACTAGCCACATCCTCGCCACTCATGTTGGTCCAGTAGCCATTCCCAACCAATCCGGCAACTTCGCACTCGTTGACAAGATGCTTAATTAAACTGAATTCACCACCACCACAGCTAGAATCGAAAAAAAAGAGGACTTATTACCCCGCTAAGAAATATCAGAATCGTTCGAATCGCGAGAACATAAAAAAAAACGTGTGAAAAGCTTATCAGTCACACTCTGTCAAGTGGGGGGGAGTGGTGCTATTTCCTGGGTAACCTATTCAACGTTTAATTCTTTCAGACAACTGAATGCAGAGGCGTTTTGCAATGTGTTCAAGGGCTTTGTACCTGCACTCGTTCCGTAATAATAGAACGACCTACGAGGTAGTTGAGATGAGAAATTCTGCGATTCATAGTTCTTAATGGGATTCTGGAATACAGTGCGTGCGTGTGTGTGAGGTTAACAAGATAATATTGGGTGTTCTTTCAATTTGGACGTACTTGAGTTCTCGTTTATTTCGAAAAAAGGTTCGAAATGTTCTGAGAAAAAAAAGTACACTGTTGAAAAAAATATTTTCAACAGTTATTTTGCTGTTACAAATTTATGTATCATCATGAGAAGCTAAACGTATCAAAGTCGAACATGTATTGTGTATTAATAAATCTAAAAAGATTTAAAAAACATTTCAAAATGTCTCTTCGATGTAATGAATTTTCTCGATTTCGTTTGAGGTAAATTAGCATACTTTTCATCAAACTCTCTGCATGTTCTACTGATATTCTTGTTACATTGACCATAAATCATAAATAAATCCATCAAAACCACATTCGACTAATTGTTTTCTGCCATAGTACTTTCACACCCATGCAACTTGAATACAGTATGACAATGAAGGAATAACATGTCATTTCTTTGTCAGGTGAAGTTCATAACCTACTATCTAAAGCACTATCATATATTTATTTTATTGAAGACGAATTCATAACATAAGTGATCATAACTAACAAACTGTACGAGATAGGTATAGGGAAAGTATACTCAATTAAATTGGAAGGTGTTCTATTTAAAAAAAAACAGAGTTTCAGTCATTTTCATGAGTCCCTGAAAGGCACTCATTTCTGAGCCTCCCTGCATGCTGAAACTGAAATCTAGTTCGACAGAATACTTGATGGTCTCATGCAGCTATAACCCAAATCGAAATATTCTGTAAATTTGCATTGGAAAAAAAATTATATTTTCAATGGTCAGGTTTTGCACAAAAATTGGACAAAATAATTTTTATCTCGGAAATCGTCACAGATGAGTATAGGGAATTATGTAGGAAAGTTGTGAAGAATTTTATGAGGATTCAAAAAATGGTATAATATACGAGGTGTTTCATTTGAAATAACAAAGTAGCTACCACTTTCTGATACAAGTGGCAACACTGTATTGATAAAAAGACGAATAGAGCAAGTTTGATTATCCACGCCTACAAATTTTCGAAGCGATCTGTCTTTCTGTTCTCCAGATACTTCTAATGTTCCATCCACTACGAAACACCAGGTATACGTGAGAGTTATATCAACCAAACATTTGCATCAATAGGATGACAGTTAAACCTTTTAGAAGACGGAACATTCCTCCGAAAAACTGATCCGCACATGCGTAATTACCCACTCCATACCAAGGATGATAGACTAAATAGGTTCGTTCAATTAGGCTATTTTGTCGGCGAAAAGGCATGGCTTCTAATGGCGCGAATTACGTGAGCAACGGGCCTGAATTCAAACTTATTCGTTCTTTGTAGCTGAATAATGCTTTGAAAATCATTAAATCGGTATCAACAATCATATAACTATAATGTACGTTTCGTGATTATTATATATCTATTAATTATTTGCAATCCATGCAAGACTGAAAATACACATAAAAATGGTATAACATTAATTATGGAAAATGAAAAAAATTACATTGCGGAGAATTTCAAGTACCTAGGAGTCGTGTTGGGTGAAAATTTAAAATTTAAAGATCATTTTAAAACAGTTATGAAAACATATCGAAAAAACTATTCCTTTTCTCAAGAATACTTGCTCAAATATCTATGAAAACAAGATTAACGGTTTACAATATTATGAAACCTCGTTTTGAGTATTGTTCTACCATGGTTTATCTTTTAGACAACAGCAGTAAAGCCTCACTTCAAATACTCCAGAATCGTGGTATGAGATTAATTCTAAAATGCAGCAGACTTTCACCAATAATTCACATGCAAGAAACTCTACAGTGGGAATCAGTAGATAAATTAAAGGACTAACATACTATGCAATGATATTTATTTTTAAAATAGTCAAAGGATTGAAGCCAGCATATTTCAATCAGTTTATCACAGTCAATAACGAAATTCACGATCACTACACAAGAAGCGCTAACAATTTTCACATAGAGAAAGTCAATATTAAGGTATGAATTCAGTATTTGTTAAAGGATTGAAAGAATATAACGTTATCCCCAATGAACTTGAAGCCTGTGATTCTCTCGTTGCTTTCAAGATAAATCTTATAATATATCTGTGATTTGTTTTTATTTTTTACATGTGTATATTGAATTTGTTTTCATATTGTAATAATTGCATAAGCATGAAATGTAGTGGATGCATTTATTTTGATCTTGTATATTTATGTATTATTAATTGTAGGTTGTTAAAGCAATTGTATTGTGAGTAATAGGATTTCCTATTTTCAATAAACTTACTTATATAATTAGTATGTGACTTCAGATATTACTCGTTTCTGTGAAAAAAAAAGTACTGTGAATCAATCTTTTTTATCCTCAGAAGTTCCAGAATATAATACAATCATACAATGAATATCGATCATATCTCATCACTATTTCTGTAGCGATGTCAAGCGAAACAAAATCCAGGTAAAAGATGTGTCAAAATTTGAAAGTATCTTTTTATTTTTCAAAATATGGAAAATGATGTAAATGAAATGTTTTTAACTTCATTCATACGAACATAAAATATATGAATTGATTATTTTCTTCAGTTTCACTAGACCTCATTCTTTTGGTATTCCAGATTTTTTTCTTATATTTGTTGGTTTCTCAAGTTCATCCCAATTTATTGTTCACATAACCTGCGTACTCATTACGTATACACAATTCGTCCTTATGGAAAGGAACACGTGAAATCACAATCTACATTCACCGACCAAAAAATGGCGATGGAACATAAACAACGAAAGGGCCGTCAGTGACGTCAGGAATACCCGCTCCTCTCGAAATTTGCCAACATTGCGTCCTATGGAAATGGACCATCCTGTTCAGTCTATCATCCTTGGTCTGAGGTGACAACTCCTAGAGTCCCGAAATTGCCCACTTCATGATTTGCGATTGCGAACCGAAATGAAATTCCGAATTAAGTGAGACCTGAAAGTAATTACGGCCTCCTAGATGGCTTATTGTACTTGCTTGCAAGTCCTGTCGAGAACGAAGCCAACTCGGGTTGTATACGGGCTAGAAACGATCCCCATTACCACCCTTCTATTTGTTTTGTGCGATTATGTCGCATTTTATCGGAACAGCTCGTCGGTTGGAGCATTGCTCGAGGTTATTACCGGTCAGGGAAGTTCAAGGATGTGGATTCAGACTGATTCAATGGTGGCATTAGCAAGTTGCTTCTCAAATATAGGACTTAGTTTCATAGATGTATCAAATTTATCTTCATCTTGGTCAGTTGTCAACGCTTCACAAAACTCCAGGACCAACATCTTCTAGGCGTTCTGTTGTGTGCTCATAAACACTTTTCGAGGGCAAATCGACTAGCCAAATGCTACTGTCGACATTGCACATGCCTTAACATGCCCATACCATTTAAAACGCAAAATTGCATGCGCGTCCGTACAAGATTGCGCGCAAAAAGAAACTTTAAACTGCTCTACTGAAAAGTGGTCATTTTGTAGATACGACTTTCTTAATTGGGACCATCGATATTTTTAAAATTTTTTTTTGAAAGTCAAAAATAGAAGAAACAAAGACGTTACCTTTCCAGTACTTATAAAAATTGGCTGATAATACCAACACATGTGTACCAACACAACAAAGAAAATCGAATGAACACAGCCATAGAAAATTCAAAATTCACTTTTTCTTTTGAATTGGGAGTCAAATCTGTTTTTTTAGTAAACTTTCATTACACTAAATGTTTATCTATATAAACAAAATGTGCTCACATCTCCTGGGAGAGTTTGAGTCAGGTTTGTATGTTCTCATCAATATGATGACTTCTCAGTTCACTTTTGATAATATTCTGTTGTTTTTTGTGCACATATGTGAGAACCAAAAAGAGAACGAACTTTTACAACTGATCGTAAGAATCAAGCCATTCAAAACAGACCAATTGTGTTGTGAACTGAGATCACATTTTTTCGTCCTCAATATTTCCGATTCAACACAAATACGTTCTGATTTGGAGCGCCTCTTCGTTTTTCAAATACAGCATTTGTACTTCCAAGTTACCAACATTTCAAGTCGGTCCAAGGGCGAACCCAGGAGTTGTTTCTGGGAGGGGGGCATATAGAGAAATAAAAAAAATTCAGCCTCACATTTTCAAGTTTTGAGCTGTATAATGGAATGAAAAATGCCATAATTTTTTAAAGATTTATCAACAAGAAGAAATTGAAACAAGAGTTCCAAAAAATAAGTGATAAAATATTAGAAATAAAATAAAAAGTATATGTTAAAAATGTCAAAAGCTCACAGCCACAATCACAATAGGATGTCAATTATTGTACAAAGGAAATAAATTCACAATGAAATGTCACTTTTTCTCCTCTTGTCTGCCAAAACGTCTGAAACGTCAATTTCAATAAAAAGGTTCGTTGTAGTCTGATGTGGTAGGTTGAAAAAATTATGAATTTGCTCCAAAGCTGATAAAAACTCCATGAACCATCGCTGTACTTTTTCACCTCTAAATTCCAATGAAACAACTCGAATGAGCCCTGTATGATATTATCTGTTATTCTTCCATTCACAGTTCGAAACGAAATACACGTTCTGCATTTTTGAAACACGCCACAGGGTTATTTACACGACGGGGTGCGGGAAAGTAGAGAAGACAAGGGCGGAAAGCGCGTTGGTAATTAACTGCGCCAGCCATAATTAATTAGTTGTAGCCGGAAAAGCTACGTTTGGTGGCCCAGAAATGTTGAAGCGGGGTAGGAAATATCAGAGGGTTGAATTTCCAGTAATCATGTGTGCCGAATAGTTCCTCTCCAGACGGGATTCCATTGTGAAAGTGGCACTTCAAAGTCATTTTCTAGCAAGTAGCATCATCAGGAACAAAAGGAACAGTTTTTTAGCGATAACAGAAAATCTATCAGCATAGGAGTTATGGTGTAAGTTCAAATCATCTTATACTGAGATTCCGGTAAACCTACAGTATAGGTAAGCAACTCCGATTTCGATGAAATTTTCACAGAAACTTCGGAACACTAATACAAGCACCCAGTGATAAAAATGTTGCCGCGGAAACACCTCTAACATACTTTTTTTAGGAAAGTTTCTGAAAATCGATCACGGTAAGACCTAAGAATTTGATTGATATTGTACTCACGTTATGGTTTGAGAGAATGTTTATTGCACTAAAACATAATTAACATGTCCTTGAATCAAATTTCACAAGAAATTTCATGATGAGAAACTTTGGATAAGATATTTTCATGTTTTTATATTTGTATATTCTCGACCCAAAACAATAATAATAATTGCTATGTCAAATGAGATCTGTCATGTCACAAGAAAGCAAGGTTGCCAAGTTGTATTTCTATTTTCAGTGGTAAACAATAAGTACAATATATTTTTATGTGGCCAATTGATTGATCTACGTTTGATTGATCTAGGTGTAATTGATCTACGTTTGGGGTGGATCCCGGCGAAAGTGATGTTTTTAATCAGGCACTGCGATGGCGCGCCAGCGCCGTCGCAGGAACCATCTCCCTCGAGTTTCCTGCATTTTGAATTATCTATGTTTGATTGATCTATCGCGCAAACGCAGGAATCGTGTGCATCGAATTATTTGGATTCGTTGAATGATTGTATCCCGAACTTTGAAATAAATCAAATCTCCGATTTTTTATTCACTTGGCAACGCTGCTTGTTATAGTGACAATAAACTAGTCATTTGACATTTCAATTATTGCACGCGATATTGGGTTGAAAATATACGATATTAAATTATGAAAATGGGAATTTTCACAGCTTTCCATCATGAAATTTCTCGTGGAAATCGATTTTAGGAGATGAGAATGATATTTAAGTCTATTCAAAATTTGTCGTACTAATTACGTAGGTACAATATCAATCAAATTCTTAGGTCTTACCGTGATCGATTTTCAGAAACTTTCCAAAAAAAAAGTATGTTAGAGGTGTTTCCGCGGCAAAATTTTTATCACTGGGTGTTTGTATAAGTGTTCCGAAGCTTCTGTGAAAATTTCATCAAAATCGGAGTTGCTTACCTTTACTGTAGGTTTTCCGAGATTCCTGTCATTAATGACTTTCTGAGGGTCAGAACATGTGAAGAATCACTCATAACTTATGTCATCAGAACGTGAAATATGTGGGGGGAATTCATGAAAGATCTTCATCAAAATAATAATAATGATAATAATATCTTTTATTATGCATAAAAGAGTGAATTTTATACATAAAAGGAAAAGAGTTAGCCAAAGGCTATCTTCCACCCCTCCCAAAAATTATATAGTTTGTGTAAGAAAATAACGATAACGTAAAAATAATTATTCAATATCAAAACGATGATGAGGAAAAAATAGAAAAAAATAATGATAAAAAATTGATGATACAATCAAATTGGTGCTATCAACTAATGGTGCTATTCAATGTCCTACGCTTTATTAGTGTGAGGCCACTCTGCGCATGCCTCAACAGTTTTTTCCATTCAAAGGAAGGCCGTCAGTGTCATTGCCGGATTGCGGTATGGAGAGGACTGTAGGGATGTTTTCAGGCATTTGAGGATACTTACCTTGCCCTGTGCTTACACATTGCAATGTCTCATGCACTTAAAATAATCTTGAAAAGCTATGGGACTAATGACGGTTTACACTCCTACTCAACGCGTAGTAGAGTTATGATACGCCAAGATTTTTTTGCGATTATCAAGAACAAGAAACGGGACAAACTATTATGCATTCAAGTTATTCAATGTTTTACCGTATGAAGTTCAAGTCCTCGAGTGTGTATATTTTGAATCAGTAATTTAGCGGTTCAACAGATTTTTCTCAGTTATAACTCGTTTTATTGTTTTGTCGAATCATACACTGTAGTCGTTATTTTTACAATTTTATATTTTTCAACTTATTCCTACTTACTGTATATCTATAGTGACAAATATTGTATTTTTTCATGTTTACATACTTTATGCTTTTTTGTTTACTGGCTAGTCAAAACACAATTGTGTATACATGACCATTAAAGATCTATCTATCTATCAACATTCTTAATTTCTATTGGTAAATTTAACGATCTCATTACAATATATTGAATCTCAAATTATTCCTGAACAGTAAGCAGCTGTGATTTTATTTCTTTTTCAAATTGATGAATATTATGATGTAAAATATCCTTCTAATTTGAATGTACGGTGCGGTGCCTAAGTATGTTGAATAACTAAATGTATGTCAGAATGTCTGCTCAATGAACTATTCAAATAACTAGGGATTTTAGTTTGAAACGAAATTAAATTTCAACTCATGATTAGAAATTGATATCCTAATGTATTTTCCCTTTAAAAGAAGATAAAAATCTTAGATATGATTGAACATTTCCTGACAAAACGTATTTTTAATTCTCTGATACCCTGTTCTGAAAACATCTTTCATTTATCACTATGCTGAATATTTCAAATCGATTGAATACTGACATCTTCAAGTTTCAATATGTAGTAAAATATAACCAACAAAAAGAAACCAAAATGAAGCAACACACAGTAAACCTATCCAGTACATTTCCAAACTCATTAATCCGGCCCTGATTGAACCAACTGCATGTTTGTGTCCCAATTATTTCTCATTCGAATGTCCACATTATTGAAAGACTAATGAAAAACCGTTTCGGGTAAAAAGTTGACGTTCCGTGTTATCTACGAATAACGAATAGAGGCGGCATAAAATTTCTGGAAACCGATGAAAATGGTGAATAGAGGAATGTGGCTTGATGAGAGCGAAAAGAATAACCTGCCGAAAATTCACTATTTCTGCTTAAAAAGCCCTTGCTGAAGGGCTACCGATATGCTCCGTGATTGACGTTGACATGGCTGTCACTCGAAGAATTGGTAGTTCTAGAATATCGTAGCGTCTCTGTCGATTACCTAGAATTATAATATTGTTACGTTATTCGTGGGTTCCTGTGAAAAACACACTGATTTCTTACTGATGAGATATTAATTTTCACGTGAAACACTAACGAACACTATTTATTAAAAAAAAAATTATTTCCCCATTTTAACCATTTGAAGCACGCCTGAGCGTGTTTAAATCGAACTTGCGCGTGTTTTAAAGTAACCATGGCAATATCAACGAAGGAACGAGAAACGTGAAGTCTAAATGACAAATTTTTGATTATTCATCTGACAGGAGTACCTTGTAAACGTCAAATAAAATATTACTGACAAATGCAAAACTTTATTCAAACGTAAAATGGGGCACAAATACAAAAAATAGCGTAAAGTATTCGTGGATCTGGTCTTTAAAACACTTGCTCTCTAAAAATTGCGCGTTTTTTATTCAAGTTCGAATGTTTTGGTGTAGAGTGCGGTGAAATGATGACCTTGGGTATGGTATAGTAGGTTATGATTACTCATGTAATATTTTCTTTTGTTTTCTCATATTTCAAATGACGCCAGAAAAAAATTAAAATGAAATCGACAAATTTAGTTTTTTCGGGCATATCTCCGGAACTAATTGGAATTTCAAAACTTTCTGAACGGCGCATTGTTAGACTTGAAATGCGCAACTTTTCTTTAATTCAACCATCTCCGTATCTCTTATGGTTTCCGAGATTCCCATGATAGACATCCTTATCTTGGACACGCACTGTATAGATGATGATCACTTGCCTGTCACTTCTGTCAAATGACGTTTATTCCAGCTGTCAAAGTCACTTCGATTGTCGAACGACAGGGGAACGTTAAAAACTTTTTTCAAACAAATGTGACAGTTCCCGCAGAGTGAAGTTCAGACTTACATCAGTTAATAGACCGTTAATAGTAATTAATTAAGTAAAAGGTCGTAGAAAAAGTATATTGTGCACCACGTGCGTGAAAACTTTCACGCACTAGATACATAATATACTATTTCACATCCCTGTAAATGAATCGACCTCCAGAACGAGATACAGATCGAGCAGAAGGAGGTATACTCTTGGCACCTTTCGCATCCACAAAAGGGCGTCTGTGTGTGTTTTCACTTATCCTTACACTCGGTACAAATTGGAGTACAATAAGCTGCCACTTCAGACTGCTCTTGCTCCGCTTCGATCCCATTGAGTAGGTGTCGTGAGGTTGTCATCGGACACCTGACCCTGCCATTCAATCCCGTTTCGCACCTATCTCGTATTATATCGGTCCTCCTTCGCTCCTCGCTAAAGTGGTTCTTTTCGACTATCATAATGGCATAGCTTTTCCAGTACCTTCGCCCTGCTCGACGCTGAATGCCAATTCGAAATATATTCCGGTGTTTCGGATGTACCGGGTGTTTCACGTAGATATGAGAAGCTCGTTGCACATTAGAATTGAGGTATGATAGTTTGAAGTTTGCATACGTTATTATTATTATCATAATATGGAAACATGGGTGAGAGGAATAGTATTGAATTATGAATAATCAATCAGTACAAGATGTAGTTATAGCCCCAAAAGAATTTTTTTGGCCTATAACATGGATCTCCTTACTATAACGTGCATATTTCTGAACTCGAATCCGTTCAACGTCGGTTTTTGAAACATGCCTATATCAGAATTGATCATCTATATCCTCCTGTTGGTTTTCTACATTCAACGCTACTTAATTGTTTTTCGGTTGAATCACTGGAGACGCGTAGAAGCATAGCTCAGCAAGTTTTCTTGTATAAAATCATTTGTAATCAAATCGATTGCGAAGATCTCCTTCATAAGCTTGATTTACATGTACCAAGAACTGCTACTAGGCATCTTGATGTATTTTACCTACTCACTCCTAGGATTAATCTCCAAGAAGCTTCCCCGTTGTATAGTATGTGTAATAACCATAACGTTCTTTCATCTCGTAACAACATAGATATCTTTAACTGCAATGTGGCTATGTTAAAAAAAAAACTTAAATTTGCATATTTTTTTTATTGAGAATGATTTTGTTGAACTTCAATTATATTTACTCACTGACATGTATCCTATCCTTTAAATGGATGCATTTCTGCTGGATAGTGTTATAATAAAAAAAATAAGCTGAATTGTTCTCTTATACAATTGAGGTTCTTCAATGACTTCACGACGATTGCATATTCGGAGTTGTGATGCCACATTTGCAATGTTGAATATCTTTGATATATTCCCAAAATGAACCTAAACTCTAAAAAATATATCCAAGAGTCCTTACAACTTCCCTCATATTGAATTTTCATCGTATTGTGTCAATTGCTTTGAATATCATCTAAGAAATATTGATATTCAGCAATGTCTTCAATTAAAACGAAAATAACCTCACTCTTGAGATGAACTCTTCCTGAAATAACCCAAGGAGGAGGAGCGGGTATTCCTGACGTCACTGACGGCCCTTTCGTTGTTTATTTTTAAAAGCCATTTTTCGTTCGGTGAATGTAGATTGTGATTTCACGAGTTCCTTTCCATAAGGACGAATTGTGTATACGTAATGAGTACGCAGGTTATGTGAACAATAAATTGGGATGAACTTGAGAAACCAACAAATATAAGAAAAAAATCTGGAATACCAAAAGAATAAGATCAAGTGGTCACTAACAAAAAAATGAAGAAAATAATCAATACATATATTTTATGTTCGTATGAATGAAGTTGAAAAATATTTCAGTTACATCATTTTCCATATTTTGAAAAATGAATAGATACTTTCAAATTTCAACACATCTTTCACCTGGATGATATTTTGTTTCGCTTGACATATAGTCTATTTATTCTGGATTGATAGTTGTGTCAGAACGCCAGATTGAGCCGTGATGCCACAGGTTTTATACTTTTCAGCGATGCTCCGAATAAAAACTTGGGTTAGGTTGTACATTTGTTTTGTTTTCAAAGTGTTTCCGATTGATGAAATATATTCATTTTATTTGGATTACTATCGATTGTGGATAACCGTTGAATGGTTCAAATGATATAATGGACTGTTCTCATGCTAGGAATCGAATCGAATATTCAAAGAAAGTACATAATAACTACATAATGAAAAATGTTCATCTTTCAGTATCAAATCTTTTCTTTCTTTCTCATTTGATGGTTCTATATTTCGAAACCAATTACTGTCCGACTCTAATAGGCGTGTTTAATAAAAAATCCAGAAGTTATAGATTAATTCATTTGTGAGACAAGAATATTTGTGCATTTGCTCATTATGTAAACGCTACACATCATTACATTTCAACAAAAATAACAATACAGATTCGAATTCAAATGTCTCTCAATTCACTATGTATCCACGTCTTCACATCTCACATCAGTCATATCAACTCGATTGGATAAAAAGCACAAAGGTAAGGTGGGAGTCAAAGATCTTGTAGTCCATATCTTTCTGCTTATATATCTGCCTTATTTAATAGGTCTGGTTTGTTTATGGAAATCGTAGAATATATTACATGTATCATAAAGTCTATGGCCTACAATTGTACTAAATTAGTTAGTAACTGCAGTTTCAACATTCCATAATCAAATTCAATTACATTATTAGTAAGTCATTCCTGAATTGCCGCCTTATTAGAAGCTGAGGTGGGAACTTTGTTAATAAATGTGCTGTGATAAGAAGCATTATCCATATATAACAATTGTGGAGGGATTTTTTAATTTTGGCAGCAGTTGTGTATCGAATTAGTGGAGAACGTTATCCTGGTTATTTCTCCATGGTAAACCGTCTTAGCAGTTTCAGGAATAAAAACAAATTTTGTCCCAGAAATGAATCCATCTGAACAACCAGCATGCAAAACAATGAATCTAATAGACAACATAATTTACCATCTAACTGATGTACAAATTCTAAATACCTTGAATATGACATTCTTTGTATTTTCACACTTTTGACACTAGAATCATGCCAATGATGTCGTAGAGTTCCATTCTGAAATAACCAGATCTCATCAAAGAAAACAAATTGCGTCAAACCTTAATTTTTCAACTGAACATACTGTTGGAGGAATTAATTACGTTTCATTGGGTAACTCCATCAACTCCGTTGTGTAGTTCTGTAGAAGTCCTAGGACGGTTTAGTTCTTAGCTTACCTTCTGTGAAAGTGTGCAGATATTCCCTACACAGTTCAATTCCTACATTTAAAGCAGCAATCACTCTAGTAGTAGTAATAATCATATTTCATAAAAACTATAGAACCATTGTAAGATCGTGGTGAATGAACATTCATGAAGATTCTTCACTTACCTTTCAAATAAAATTCAATGAAAGGGGCTCCTGTTATCCCTTTCTCGTTAAAAAAGTTTGAATAAAGATGCAACCATTTTCTGACATTTTCCAACAAATTGCCAGAAATGAACAATTCGCATGTAAACTAACGATTTTAAGGATTCGCTCCAAAAAATTTTGCATCGTTGTAAAGTGACAGTGAAGTGTTGCCATAATCGTTGATGCTTTGATGTTTCCAGCTAATGTATCAACCTATTGAGATGTCTGTCATTGCTAGATACTTTTTGTTTTGCACTAATGGCATTGAAAAGTTACCAAATCTGACACAACTATCAACCCAGAATAAATAGAGTACCTATTATTATACCTAGTATTATATTCTGAAACTTCTGAGGATAAAAAAGATTAACCCACAGTACTTTTTTCACAAAAACAGCTTTGATGATTTTCAAAGCTTTATTTAGCTAGACAGAATGAATGAGTTTGAATTCAGGCACGTTGCTGACGCAATGAGGAAGTTTCCAATATTGAGATTTTATTTCTTCCATAAAATATATGAAAAATTATTATTACATCCGTATTTTTTCTTTTTTTTTGTGCGATCGAATTTGACTCCAGAATTTCGTTTTGAAAAACTAGTTTTGGCTCTTCCACCATTCTGATGGCGTACCAAGTGAAAAACCGGGTTCACACAGGAACAAATTGAGATTTTGCGTGCGGAAGTACAGTGTTGCCCTGCTTCTAATTTATTCTAAATATTCGGAAAAACTGACCAGAATATCTTGGTAAAATATGTCGTGGATTTTGCAATACCAAATCATGGATTGTTTGCCTTTCGTGATATAATATCATATATCGGGTGTTTCACAGTGGATGGAACATTAGACGTATCTGGAGAACAGAAAGACAGATTATTTCAAAAATTTGTGAGCGTGGATAATCAAACTTGCTCTATCCGTCTAAAATATTTTCATCAATACAGTATTGCCGCTTGTATGAGAAAGTAGTAGCTACTTTGTTATTTCAAATGGAACACCTCGTATATTATATCATTTTTGGAATCCTCATGAGATTCCTCACAACTTTCCCACATGATTCTTTATACCTATCTGTGACGATTTCCGAGATAAAAATTATTTTGTCAATTTTTCGTGCAAAACCTGACCATTGAAAAATATCAATTTTTTCCCAATGCAAATTCACAAAATATTGCAATTCGGGTTATAGCTGCATAAGACCATCAAGTATTCTGTCGATGAACTGGATCTCAGTTTCAGCCTACAGGGAGGCTGAGAAGTGAGTGTCATCCGGGGACTCATGAAAATGACTGAAACTCCGTTTTTTTAAATGGAACACCCTGTTGATTATCACTTATTCGAGAAGCTATAACATTTTCCATTTTGGTTGAGTATACTTTCCCTATACCTATCTCGTACAGTTTGTTAGTTATGATCACTTATGTTATGAATTCGTCTTCAATAAAATAAATATTAGATAGTGCTTAAGATAGTAGGCTATGAACTTCATCCTGACAGAGAACTAACATGTTATTCCTTCAAAGTTATCCTGTATTCAAGATGCATGGGTGTAAAAATACTATGGCAGAAAATATTTAATGCGGTTTAGATGGATTTATTCATCATTTATGGTCAACGTAACAAGAATATCAGTAGAACATGCAGATAGTTTAATGAAAAGCATACATTGATTTACCTCGAATGAATCCGAAATTTATTAGATTCAAGAGAAATTCTGAAATGTTTTCGAAATCTTTCTAGATTTATTAATACACATGTTGGACTTTGATACTTTTAGTTTTTCATGATGATATAAGCATTTCAAAATTTCTCTTCAATCTAATGAATTCTCTCGAATTCCTTCGAGGTAAATCAGCATACTTTTCATTAAACTCTCTGCATGTTCTACTGATATTCTTGTTACATTGACTATGAATGATGAATAAAGCCATCTAAACCGCATTCAAGTAATTATTTTTACACCCAGGCATCTTGAATAAAGGTTAACAATGAAGGAATAACATGTTAGTTCTCTGTCAGAATGAAGTTCATAGCCTACTATCTTAAGCACTATTTATTTTATTGAAGACGAATTCATAACATAAGTGATCATAACTAAAAAACTGTACGAGATAGGTATAGAGAAAGTATACTCAATTAAAATGGAAAATGTTATAGCTTTTCGAATAAGTAATAATATACAGGGTGTTCCATTTGAAAAAACGGAGTTTCAGTCATTTTCATGAGTGCCTGGATGACACTCACTTCTGAGCCTCCCTGTATGCTGAAACTGAGATCCAGTTCATCGACAGAATACTTGATAGTCTTATGCAGCTTTAACCCAAATTGCAATATTTTGTGAATTTGCATTGGGAAAAAATTGATATTTTTCAATGGTCAGGTTTTCCACAAAAATTTGACAAAATAATTTTTATCTCGGAAATCGTCACAGATAGGTATAGGGAATCATGTGGGAAAGTTGTGAGGAATCTTATGAGGATTCCAAAAATAATATAATATACGAGGTATTCTATTTGAAATAACAAAGTAGCTACTACTTTCTCATACAAGCGGCAACACTGTATTGATGAAAATATTTTAGACGGATAGAGCAAGTTTGATTATCCACTCCCACAAATTTTCGAAATGATCTGTCTTTCTGTTCTCCAGATACTTCTAATGTTCCATCCACTGTATGTCTTATGAAGTATAACTAGCACATAACATGCGAAAATAATATGAATGCGATGATATAATCGAGGGCTATGGCTGAATAGAAAATAAATGAATGAATCAAATTTGTTCTTGAAGTGAATTATTTCAATATAATTTTGTGTTTGAATTTTCGGAACAGCTTTCAATTAATTTTCATGAAAATAGAAAGGTAGATCTGGCAATTGCGCAAATGCATTCGTAGATTTCGTCCGCGATCATCCGGATTACACCATAACATAACACGTTGACAGCTAAATGATAGCTATACTCACTTTAAACTCACTAAGTACGTCACAGTTTTCCGCCTCAAAATTTAACTGGTTTATTTTGAAAATAGAATGGAGTTGAATGATTTGTATTGTCATTCTAGAAAGTAGAGATATCAAACTAAATAGTTGAGTACTTATTTGATGAGAATTCGTCATAAGGAAACTTCCTCATTCGCGCCATTGGAAGCCACGCCTTTTCGCTTAAAAAAATAGCTTAATTGAACCATCCTGTTCAGTCTATCATCCTTGGAAATCGTAGAGACGAATCTACCTCAGTATATCACGTTACATAAAACACGTGTTACGTAGACAAATGAAGAAGCCGAGCTTTCATTTTGGCAACTTAATTGAAGACATTTTAGCGCAGCGCCCTCTTTGGATCCAAGTCGAAGGTAGACGACAGGGAGACATAATAAAACACCAGGATTTAATTAAACTTATTCATCTCGGCCAAGTGGGATGATGTTCCTTCCGCTCGACGAAAACTGCATTTAATTAAGAAGTTCGAATTCTTCGCATTTTTCACGTAATTGAGTTTACGCCGCCCTTTATTCTCAGAATGGCTCAATCGCTGTGACGGAATTCAGTTTTCTTCATTTACCCATTCGCGAAACGACCTACAAATTGGATTATTCAATTTATTATTGAGACAATTAACATACTCTACATCGCGTCTTCAACATTATAACTGCTATTATAAATACGGACTCATGTCAAATGTCAACTGTCATCAGATCGGTTTTATTATTTCTTTTATCAAAAGGGCAATAGATACACCAAAATCAAGGTGAGCCTTCATTCACAACGAAATCTCACCGTTATCATGTATTTATACAGGGTGACCCATTAGTGTATGGACGTAGAATAACTCACTAAGGAATGAGAATACAAAAAAATGTTTTAAATAAAAGCTGTCATATTTGCGACGATATACAGTCTTGAAATATTTTAAGACACACAGGGTGTTCAATTTAGGCTACACAATGTTAAAATCACTTTTTTGAAAGGGACACCCTGTATACTCACCCACCATCGAATTCAGCGTGAGATTCTATATGCAGGCTCATATTACTTCGTTCCATAATATGCGACGTTGTGAGACTGGAGTGAAAAAACTATAATTTGTGGATAACTACAAATTTTGTCAAGAAAAAAATGATGGGTATGAAGATAAAGTGTAGCTGAAATAGAATAGTCTGAATAGAGTAGGAGTCGCGTTTTGTATACAGGGTGTTCTTTAGATGAGCATCAATTCAGGAGATTTCTGGAAGTAAAAAATTCGTCTTTCTAAATGGAACACCCAGTAGATTATCCCAGCATCTTGTTGGACTATTTCATGCCTTCGAATCATATCCTACATGTTTTGTAATTGTTTTTTTCGTGAGAAAATTGCATTCTTAGCTGACGATTCGAAATTCATGTTTTCAATATGCAAGCCATGAATTTATTAACGTTTGAAATTCTCCAATATCTGATAATTTCACGAAAGTGCTCGAATTGAATGTTGATTCTGTATAATTCAAAGTTCCAGATAAAAAAAATGTCCAGTTGCCCATTGCCCTATGCACTTTATATAAATCTCGTTATACGAATCGAGGATTCGCCTATTATATCCCGAAAAGGCAGATAAATCCGGACATCTAAATAATCTCTTCGGAACTCAATAAAATTAAATGTTTTGACTCTCACATTGTAAACCAACAAAGCGAGTAGTATTCTCGTCGTTCAGGAATATAGGATTACATTCGTTCTGACATAAAGACTTGAATATGGTCTATTATCCGAAAAATCCGAGCTCCCACATTCACAAAAGCCCAATCTCTTTCGGTCAAAACATGTTCAAATCGATAGGAAACAAAATCTAAACGGCCACGAACATAGGCGTACATATTTGGGGGGCACAAAGATAACCATTTTTGTAATGAGAACGGAAAGTGACACTGCTCGTCTTTTTCTACAATCACGTTATTTTTAGACAAATAATTCGACAAATGAATACGAAAAATACACTTTTTCATTGCAAAATACATTCTCCATATATTTTTAAATTTTCTGTGAGCGGCACCAATCCATTAAATTATTGGATTATTTTTCATATTCACCTGTGGAATCAGTTGGATGAAGATAAATGGTAAGATTTTTAGAAAAATTTATTGTCCAAACTTTTCCATAAACTCACAATAAAATAATGACATTTCATTAATTTTGTAGTCTACTATTTGCACAAAAAGGTATATAGGGAACCACTATTGCATCTAGGTGTATAATGTATTGTCTACCCTCTGATTGTAAATTTAATAAAATGAGGTTTAATTTCGTTCAAAGTATCTTGGAATATTAATATTTCAACTAAAATAATCAGACTGCCCTACATTATGTTTCAATACACCTACTATTTACCACCTTTCTTTAGTTTATCGTGAAACTACAAAATTTACCAATGGTACGCCTATGTATCTCATCAGATTCGACAGGAGATGAAGAAGAAGAAAACGGAAACCCTCACGGTCCATTATTCCCTATCGCACTTGGCTCGTTCCTCTTCTCAGGTTGAACGCCTAGTTCTTTGTCGTCCTAGCTACAACGTCACGTGACAGCTACTTAACGTCGATGCGGCTAGGTAAATCGGCATTGTGGTCATGCGGAAGCTGTGACGCATATTTTCTGTTCCGATTGAAATTCGATCGTTCCTCTTTGATCTTCATTAGATCACGATTCGGGATGCTGGAGTTTTGGGATTTCTATACCTATAGATTTTTGTTTTTCGATATTGAATAACTGGCAGCCTTATTAAGATGTTTCTCTACTAGAAATCCGTGATAGTTTCTGAGGTGTTGTTCACCGTTCGAGTGAAGCTGTCAATTTTAGAAGCGATTTGTATTGAAATTCTGTTTTACAAGAACTTTTTTGTTTCAGGTCTAGCTCAATTTAAAAACTCCTTCAGTTCCTCTGGACCTGGTTCGTGCTTATCAGGTAAGAATCGCCACGAAAAAGTGCCCATTGAATCAATATAAACAAAAAACGATCGAGCTATGCCAAAAAAGACTTCGGCAAAGCTCACCCTGGAACACCCTGTACATCTTGAAAATATGTCACGTCCCCGGCAGATTTTTTTCTTCCTTTGGCGTCCAACAACCGACAACCCTATTCAAAAACAGTTACTCTCGAATTAGCCGCTGGTTGAGAAGAAACAACAGCATAACGAACCCTCATTAGCACTGTTATGACAGCTAAAAGTAACGAGTCACATCACCAGTTGATGGCGCCAGGATTGCCACACCGATTTTGTATCAAGTTACATCCAACTTCCGGTTTGGATATTTTCGAATTAGTCTCCATTTATGATGATGTGGTTTGGAGTTTCTTTTGGTGAATATCGATGTGCTGTTTATGGAAATAATGAACGAAAGGGGGTCCGGAATTGACCCTTGTGGTACTCCTGATGACTTTTTCTAAGCATTGTCTAAGCTAGCATCTTGAGCTCTTGGCAATTTTTTTTGGATTTCTGTTGATATTATTTCGAAAATTCTTCAACTTTGTTGTAGGGTTGACAATGTACAAACCTTGCCCAATTTTTCTTGTTTCCTGCCAAGTCTCTTGCTATTTTGTATGGTTTTCCTTCTTTCTTACACGTTTCTGCTTCTTCTCTATCTCACGTTTGTTTAAGTCTTTCTCATTTCTTGCTTTTCTACGTTTTTGCATTAATTTTTGTTATACTTCGTTTCTATGGATTGAATTCTTCTTCTTCTTTTTTGTTTGTGAAAGAATTCAGGACTCACGAAAAGGTCAATATTGGCTTGTATACGGTTTCAAAAATATTCATTTTGTTTTTCATAGAAATCCATTCATAAATTTGTTATTCATTATTCAATGTTCTGTTTATTATATTATGAATTTCCAATTCTCACTTTCCAGTTCTTGTATTTCCATTCCCAAACATTCATGATGTAATATATAAAATATTCAATGAAAAATAATCCATTTCCTTCATTATCTGCATCGACTTGAAACCAGCGACCCCTATCTCTATCTCCATCTCTCTCATCCTCCGTGTGAACAACCTTCCATGGAATTGGGAGGTAATTAATTTACATGGCTCTGTTTTAGAGTCGGTTTTAGAGCTAAAAGAGGTCGACGTGTATTGCGGGTCGCCTGCGTGTTTACACATAGACTGTGCGCAGATCGATAGAGGAATTCTTAAATGGTTAACTTGATCGTTGTTTGTTTTTATCTGGTGTAGTCGACAACAGGATCGTTTTTCGTTGATTTTTTGTTTCAAGTTCTACCACCTAGATTGATGTAAACGTAGCCTAGATTAATGCAAAAATAGTTGGTTATTTTCACCATATGAACAACGAAGAAGTTTTCTTCAATTGGTCGATTAAACAGTATCTAAATGTTTTGACTAAAGTTCGGAATACCATTGATGAACATGTTGGATGATGAAGGCCCCAGATTGGATCCTTGTGGAAGTCCTGATGAAACTTAATGTTCTCTAGAGTTGTGACGTCGTGGACTGTCATCTATTTGATTTTATGAAGAAAATAAAAGCACCATAGCAGTCTCTGTGGATTACATCTTTAATTTTTTCAGAGAAAACTAATCTTTGGGGATGCATTTAAAAAGTGATTGTTAGAATGTTCGAATGTAATGGACAAATTAAATTCTGTAGCTCGGATACTCGGACTGAGTTTGTCTCAAAATTGTATAATTCTGTATCAAAGCAATATAACTACGCTTCGCCACTTTTTTCTTTATTTACAAAGAAAGAACTGTACGCTCAGAAACAAACCGTGAAAGAGACCGTAATATCCAATTTTTATATCATTATATATTTTCGCTCGATTTGGCGTATTCAACGAACCCTAAAACTTGTAATTATCTTTCGAAAAAAAGAAGCGAATCTCCTTTATTCTTGCAAACTTTTTTTCCTAAGGCCGATACAGATACGGGAGGGAAGAGATGGAAGGAGGGATTAGAGTTAAAAGGACAGTGGCGTGCGCTAATGGATAATTTTTTTATCCAGAAGAGATTTCTAATAAATTCTAGATATCTTTCTGATGAAATTTTCAACAATGCTTATACAGGGTGTTTCAGAATTTCACGGCAAAATTTCGAGTACGTATTCTCTGATACATAATAAGGAAAAAAGTTCCTATGAACGTATGTCCGATCTAGGTTATCAGCGGAGTTACAGGGTGTTGATACGAAGTGCCAAGGAATCATGAATTCGTCGTGCTTAATGTTGCATTCAACAAAACGGGGGCCACTTTTAACAATTCCTCTACACATTTGTGGATGAATTTCTTTTTCATTTAATTTTGATGAATCAATATCAAATATCAAAATAGTATAAACATTTCAGAGTATGTAACTTTGAGCCAATTTACAAATAAATTAATTTCTGAGGAAACTGAACGGAATTCGACCAAAAGTCTAGAGGAACAAAGTTTAGGCATTAGGTTGAGGAACTTGAAAAAAATATCGAAATTCACGAGTGGCGTACGAGTGAATTTTTCTCAAGGCTTTTATTGATTGAGACCTCAGGAAATGCAACACCCTGTGTGGTATTTGGAAAAAAATCATTTCCATATCAAGCAGCACCTATTGCTTGATACTCATGCGAAATTAGAAAGCTCTATCTGCAGTAGATCAAGCACAATGAAATAAAAACATATTTTTTTTTAACTCTCAACACCCTGTAACTCCGCTGATAATCGAGATCGGACTCATGTTCGAAGAAACTTTTTTCCTTATTTCATACCAGAGAATACGTACTTGAAATATTGCCGTGCAATTCTGAAACACCTTGTATGTTTCCGTTTCAAAATATCTTTGCCTGAGAACGATATACAGGGTGAGACAATGAATTTCTCTATTTTGTTTCGAAATAATTGATTATTATATTTTTGTGTTGAATTAAGATATTACACCACATCAATAATCAAATTGAAATGAATGAACTGAAACAGAAATTTTGAACGTCCATGATCTATCTGGTAGAGCCGTTTCGAACGGATCGACTCGCGAGGTTGGGGGGTGGTAGTGGGGGGGATTAGGGGTTCCTGCCCGGAGCCATCCTCCAATTATAATATTATCAAGTTATTGAAGAGAGATAGAGGCTCTAATTGTCACTTTGGTTTCCAATTAAGTTAGACTCTCGCAGCTCTCGAATGTTCGCGATTCCTGAAGGGCTTTCTACGTTTGTTAAAATATTTCAACTTCGAGGGGTCGGTTGTTAGCTCTAAATGGCACTGTCAATGCGGAAAAGATATCTTTTTAATAAAATTCCGAACTCATCTTCAGTCAGTACAAAAAATAGACGAGTTCGCATTGATAATGATTACAAATAATGCATATAAAATTTTTCCAGAAAATCTTATGTAATATACGGGAAAACTGCAATAAAAATCCTCGAATTTGGTGGGAATTTCAAAACGACGCTCTTGGTGACGTCAGAACTGCTATTTCTCAGTTGAAAACATAAGCGAGTCTATGAATTGTCTTCACTATTTCATTCTGCTAAAGATCTGAAAGAATATAATGAATAACAACATCGTGAAACATTCTGGCGCTGGTGAGAAGGATTCATAACCTATAACTGCTCATATTATCAAAATACGAGGCGAAATCACGAGCAACAAGCAACGAACGTCGTCCCAAGAACATTTCACAAACCATTAAACAGCTATGTGGCAGTTGACAATTACAGTTTTATATTAATAGTTAGTGTTTTATTGATTGAATTATAGCAGCGAAATCTCTGTTGCATTATTCATACGCCGCCGTCTATCTTTTCGACAATAGGATTAGGGTCGATCTTAATTCGATTGTCCGAACTAGTGGTTCGTGTTTCGATGAGATATTCAAATAAAGATTTCATTAGGTTCGACTGCGTGGATCGTTTATCACAGTTTTGAAGATAACTGGTTATTGATTATTCGTTATGAATCTACGCAAGACTTGTCATGGACATCCTAACGTTCTGAGGTTTCTGGTCTTCTTGACAAAACCTTCAAAAAGTTGTGTTGGTTGAGTTCGTGCCAGGAGCAATTGTTGTGAGTTAGTGGGTACTCTGGGTTTTGTTTACCATTCTTGAGGTTGCTTTTCCATCCAAATATTGTTGGAGAAAAGGTTCTGGACCAATTAGTTCTCCTTCTTGAACTAATGCATCACTGCCTTTTAAGGGGTTGGCAGTAGTCAAGATTTTCGAAAAATATTTTTGAGAGTGATATCTTCAAAATATTTTCTGAAAATTTGACCTTGATCTGATTATTACTTTTCGAGTTATTCGACAAATAACAAAGAGTGCTCGGGAGCAGGTGGCTAGCAACTTTAAATGTGTTTTTCTCAAAACTATGTTTTTTGAACTGGTGACAACTGTAACTCGATAACCGCTCAGTAGATTTTAATGAAATATATACAACTTTTAGAATACATAATAAACTCAGGCCTGATCGAAAGTTTGTTTTTTCCTAAAAAAATTCGCTTCTTCAAGACCAATTAACTGTTGATTTTTTCCCTAAAATCTAGAAGAAAAAATTTCCTGAGGCCGCCATTTTGTTAATATTTGAAAAAAAGGCTCCGATCAGGCCCATGAATATCAATTTATAAATATTAAATGAATCTCCAAGGACTTATGATAGTCACCTCAAGGACCTTTTTTTGGAGCTAGGTCAATACAGACAGCTATAACTTTGGAAATTATTATTAATTTTTTAAATTCTCGTGATTTCATGTCGAAACATTGTATAATAATGTCATATTATTACTTTTGTATGATTTAATATAAAAAAAATACTGAAAATTCTCATTTTTTTGTGTCTCTGACTACCCCTAACCCCTTAATTAATTTAGAATTTGATGACAATAAACAGTCTTCGAGAAACTGTCGTTGAAAAGAATTCCGATCTAGTTAATAACTATTCAAATCGAAACGGCGATTCTTCTCTCTGTAAAATAATCCCATTCAAACCATAATGAGTGTTTGGCCAACTATGGCACCCACATTATGTCAGCCTACAATAAGAATTCCTCGAGGGTCGATTTTAGATTCTCTTGAAAGGAATGTTTTTGTGCTTCTTCGCGTTTCTATTCCCAAATACAGATATCGAATGTCCTTCTTCTCAATGAATGAATGAAATAAAGGCGTTAAAGAATAAGAAAAAATAATTCCGGATTGTATGTGTTATGGGTTAGTAGGTACCAGCGGGATTTCAGTGTTCCCAATAGTTTATAAGTGAAATAATTAATGATTCCGATTGATTATACAATATTTTGAGACGAATTTCAAATCAAAAAAATACATAATTTTTGTTAGTAAAATGAAACAAAAAATATATTCACTGCTTCTCCTCATTGAGGTTATTGTTACAAAGTGTTCGTTTCATCTCTTGTTCTTTTTTTTTCGACTTTGGCACAAACAATTCCACTCACGACATATTGTTCCTCTTCGCCATAAGCTTCTGAGAGCATTCTGAGCGCCGCAGTCTCAGATTCTTCAATAATAAAAACAAAATAATTGAAACTTCCAGCAAATACTGAGAATCCAGCTTGAAGTTGACATTTTTATTCGATAATGAGTTTTTGATGTCAAGACAAACCAAAAACTAGTGCTTTTATTGTTTGTACAGTTGGTAATGTTGTATTTTCTTGACATTTACTTGTCGCGAACGCCATCTATAGAAAAGCTGTCATAATTTCGACCTTTTATTGGCTTTGGTCAGATTATTAAAGTGACAATTATGTGTTTTGGATTTACTATGAAATGAAGTGAAAGAGCAGGTCAATGTGTCGTTATATTACTCTTCAATAAATACCCTAGATATCATTCATAGACACCCATGTAGTAGTTCACCATTAAATATTGGTTCCGTCGCATTCACCAAATTTTACAACAGTAGCGTCACACCGGGAGCAGGGGTTAAAGATATTTACCGATCTATGTCTAAAAATAATAATAATCATGACGAATTGAATTTTTAGGCTTGGTATTTTGCAGTTTTTTTTTATTTTTTTTTTATTTCACTACAGGGGTCCAAAGGATATACTGTAGCCGGAGGCTTATTGTATTTCCTTTATCATTCCGATACCCTAAAAGATATTGGTCCCTTTGACTATTTTGCAAAGGTCACTAGGTTTCAGGGTTCCCACATTCTCTAGGTTCGAATCAGGTCCCCCTAGTTGTACTACTCTTCTATAGTTTAGTGCCTCACAATAGCACAAAATGTGTTCAATAGTCTCAGGTTCTAAGCCGCACAATCTACAAGTCGGGTCACCTTGATATAGCCCCATCTTTTGTAGGTGTGTTCTGACAGGAGCATGTCCTGTAAGGAGACCTGTTACTAGTCTTATCTGATCTCTACTTAATCTAAGTATCTCATCAGTTCGTTTATCACTTGTTATCTGAATAACAAGTTTACTATATTCTTTTCCTGGTGTGTTATCACAGGCTATTCTTTGTAATTCTTTGACTCGTCTTTTAATGGAGTTACCAAGTAGTTTCTTGGGTACTCCAAGTACTGGTTCCGGGCCAAAGTAAGGTGTAGCTGACCCCTCCCTAGCTAGTTCGTCAGCTATTTCGTTGCCTTCTATTCCACTGTGCCCAGGTACCCAGATCAGTTCAACTCTGTTTGACCTTGCCAGCGTCAGAAGTTCGTTGATACATTCCCAGATGAGTCTGCACTTTACCTTATAACCTGCAAAGGCTTTTAGGCTTGCCGACTATCCGAATAAATATGGATTCCTTTTCTCTTGAAGACCTTCTCATCAGATATTTTTGCACATTGTAAATTGCAAATATTTCTGCTTGGAACACCGAGGTGTTTTCACCAAGCGCATGGGAGTGTTTCTCCTTCAGGGTAGGGGAACAAATACCCGCATCCGATCTTTGTTCAGTCTTTGATCCGTCTGTGTACCAGATTTTGCAGTATTTCGATAACTTTCATATTTTATTAAAGAGTTGTGAACGACTGAAAATATTATCCATCTGTTGCTAATGTAAGAAAAATTATAATTCAATTCAGTAGTTGGTTGTAATTTTCAATGGATTGAAACATCTGTATTAAATTGATGCTTCTATTTCAATAAATATGACATGAACTTAACGAGTTCAATGTACTGTGTGGAATAATTATAGAGACAGTTGTTTATTCGAACAATTCCAAATACCTGAACTCGTCTATATCATGAAATTGCAAATTTTATAATGCACATTCGTGTTCAATTGGTACGAATATTGCATTGAACATATCAATAACACTCAATCTTGTGTTCTAAAGTATGTGCATATGAAGTTAATAATGATAAGGATAATGATAAGGATAATAGTGATGAAATGCCTGCTGCGGTGCCATTATGCGTTATGCCAGGTCTAGAAATCGACTTATACTAAGTAGTAAATGTCAGGAATATTTTTCGTTTTTCTTTCTTGTTTTGTAGATAGAAATGTCAGTGTTATTTCTCATTGAGAAAACAGACACTAGAGGGTGCCAGATGGTGTTTTTTCTACTATTCGACATTGACTTGATTCATTGAGGAAGATAAATTCAGCCACAACTAGCCATCGAAATGAAACGTACAAAATTTGCACTCTACTCGTGACTCGTTTTATTCGAATCCCCCCCTCTCCATTGGGGAATAAAAGACTAAACCAACATGGCCGTCAAAAGCAACAGAGGGGTCCGACGTTTTCCAGGATAACTCTGGATATTATACGACACGTGGAGCTCCCTCTCTCTCTCTCTCTCTTCTATCCGGATATAATGAGCCCGTTTTCTCCATACATCCGCACCCGGTTATATAACTCGAAAATATGACGATGGGGAACGACGAAGACTGATTATTCGGTTTTCCCCCCTTTCGGTCGTTCTCCCCTAGCGTTCGAGGTAATTGCCAATGGAACCGGAAGGTCCCATTTTTAATAACTTGTTGAGGAATCTTTATAGGATACCAGGTTTGTTTCATATCTTCGAATCGATAGTGGACCAAAATATTCATAACTCTTCACTGAATAAACATTGACACTTGTTGTATTGAGCACAGGATGTTTCTAGAACATTTACCGAGTCCAAAATGGGTTACATTTGGAAATACAGTGTCAAAGTTTGTAATCTGGCAACTGTCAGTATCCTATAATGCTGATTGAAATAAGATGTTTGCTTCAAATCAATTTGTCTTGAAATAGAGCTCTTTGAAGTTAAAATAACTCGAAATAAATGGTTTGAAAGCTATTGGAATTGGCTTTTACTGCTCTTTGAGGCAATTTGAAATTTTTCTAAATAAATCATGAAAAGTTGGTTGGAAATATGAGGGGGTCCATTCGTTTATGGCCCAAAAAAGTTCAGAAAGCGAACCTTAAATCCAGTTATAATTCATAATCCTGTTGGTCATGAAAAACAGGATCTTGAACATACATAGATTGGAAGCTGTCAAAACCAATCTACCTACAACAAATGTTCAACAAAGTCGAGTATAAATTGTTTGTCATATGAACTTGTGAATCTTCCTTAGGGTACAGATTTATTGTTTCTTAGAATCCGCGAAGCTGTCGTTTTTGGGATGCATGTTGTTGCATTTGACGTGAAGATCGATTTTGAATTCTGTCCAGAAGAATCATTCTCTGAATGTCTTTGCTTCTCGCTCCATTTATTTTTGTTTAAAAATCATCATCTCTAAGGTGGAGTTATAGAGAAAATGTCATTCGAACAAAGAAATAATAAATGTTTGACAGTGACAGTTCATTGCTTTGTTGTCGCATGAATATTCATTTGAAATAATTTGAAAAGACCAATAAAACAACAGGTCTTGAAAACATGGCAGATATTTCATGTATTTGCTAGAATTTCCAGAAACAATATGCAGAAATGCACAGGGTGGTCCATGAGGTAGTACACAAATATGCGCGAAATTCAAAACCACTCTTTATCTTCCAATCGGTAATGAAAATCGACGTTCCTCATCGAAAATGTCCAATTTTCCCACTCGAATTAAAAACTCTAGTTAGATTGAATTAAAAGAGCTTTTCAATTTATGCACATACAAATCCTTCTACCTAAGCCAAGAATAATTTCCATTAAGTCAGCATTGTCAAGGCAAACATCTTCATGAATTGCTACGAAAACTTTTCAACTTCGTGCCATTCAAAAGGGTTTTCTGTGCTCGAAAAACTTAGCAGTGGAAAGTCTCGTATAACGAAGGAACTTGAATTAACTCGATAAGCTGGAGTTAAGGCTTTCCCATGTGGATAATATATTGGATTGAATAGAAAATGGTGAAAATGGGATATCATTTTGATAATATAAATCGATCAGGCAAATTTGATGAGGAAATTCAATGTTAAAATCTCCAACCAATACATTTGCATGATTAATAATAATAATGTTCCAAAATTACAATGACTGACTGCACGACTTTTTTTTTTCATTTTGAATTTTGGAACTATGCATGATTGAGTTGATTAAAATTATTGGAGGAACTTTAAGGTTGCGAGATCTCAGAAAAAAACAACTGTTATGGAGGATTAATTGAAATTCGATCGTTATGAAAAGATCCTGCTTATTGGCTAGCAGGGCCTGAAAACAAAAAAATGTATACCTTTACTAGAAACAGGTTATAGGTTGTTCTTATCATTTGTAAATATGATGTAATCAATGAATTATTTTTCATAACCACTTAGTGTATACAGTGTGGAACAGCCAAATGGAATAAATTCGATAACGAATAAATGAGAGCGTGTTGGGAAAAACGCTCGGACACGTCGATTTGTATTTTTAGATGCGTATTTAAAAAAAAAAATAATTATATAGGGTCTATCATGTGACAGTGGCCGATACCATCTTTCTCAATTTAAATACAATCCCCTGTATATTATGAGTTTTTTGTATTCTTCAGAAAATTCTAGACATAATTCATGTACAATGTCCCATATCTATAATCAACTGTTTCGGAAATATTAAGTGAGAGATGGATTACAAAAATCAACATCAAAAATAGAAAATCATTTTATTCCACAAATAATGTAAAAAAAACATTAATTTCAATGTAAGAGATGTTCAAAATGTTGGAATGTAGCGAATTTGTGAAATAAAATAATTTTCTATTTTTAATGTTGATTTTTGTAATCCATCTGAATCCACTTGAAGTTTCCGAAACACTTTAAGAGTTTGAATTGGGACTTGTACGTGAATTAGGTCTAAAATTTTCTGATGAATCCAAAAAACTAATAATATACAGGGGGGTTGTATCTGAAATGAAAAAGTTGGTATCGGGCACTGTCACATGACACACCCTATATAATTTTTTTTTGAAAAAAATGCGCATCAAAAAATACAAATCGACGTGTCCAAGCGTTTTTCCCAACACGCTCTCATTTATTCGTTATCGAATTTATTCCATTTGGCTGTTCCACACTGTATAGTGAAATTGAATAGTTCTGCTTCATTTATTGAGATTTGATAATATAAACATAACCTCAAAACAATGAATTATGTTATTCACGTTATGACGTTATTTTTTACTATTATTGCATCCAGACAATTTGTTTGATTGTGATATCCCAGAATAATTTAGGAAAGCATCGAGAATACTTTCGAATGAGTATCCCTCCTTTCTCCCATTCCACGTTACTACCCTGCCAATTCCACCCTAATCAAGTTGCCATACCGAATGTTCTACCCACCTTTCGACATAATGACGTTCAGCCCCAACGTTTTTATTGGTCGACCAGGTATACAAGCTCGACACGACCAAATCACAGGAGCAGAACAAGAACAACGGAAACATTTCGATTCGGAGACTCTCGAAGTTTTTGTCCTTGGAACCACAGCATTTTACGTGGCAATAATAGTGGAGCGGATGGTGATTGAAAAATGCTCACAACTGCTGTCTTTAGAAATTACAATGAGAACAAAATAATAGATACAGTATAACTAAACATGTAACAGTTTCTTTTCCTAAAAAACGCAATACGCTGTTACTTCCGGTTAAACCGGAAGTGTTATCAACTTTGTTCGTTCAAGTAGAACACCCTGTGTATTATTACATTTTCGTTTTCTACGTAGAATTCTGGAGCTGTTGCATTTCGAACCGCTTTTCTATCGCGATTTGTTTTCGCGATATTCAATTTTTTCGAAAACAGACAGATGGACTGGCTGACTAAAATGTCTGTATTATCCACAATTTTCATGATGATAAGTTCATTCGCCGTTTACACATCAATGAAAGAGTACCCTATCAGGTGCCCCCAACAGTATTGCAAAAAATTCAACAGCGTGTTCGATATTTTAGTTTACTTTTAGGAAATTCCAAACACCAAGAAGTTTCTTACTTCGAACGAAGATACCATGAAGTTTTCACACTATTTTGACGCTGTAGTTGCCACCAAAATTTCAATTTGATTTGGTGAATAACCCTGTATGCGTACAAAGTTTCATAATAATCAGTTGAGAAGTTATCGCTTTAGAATCCAACAAACATTCTTACATTCACATCTATAAAATCAGCAGCCCTGCTCCGACAATTTCAACCCTCTCATCCGCCCCACTATTTTTCAACCCTTTGCTCGGGCGTGTCCCAATGTTAGAGGGTAAATATAGGTGTACGATCTGCGCCAGGATGAGGACGGCAAGGTAAACGACGTGATAACCGGTAAACGGAGTGTACGTTGATTATCCGAATAAAAGGTAATGACAGGTAGGACCTCTTGAGGGGCGGTATGTTGACAGATGTTTACAGGGATTAATACAATTACTTTTAGGGGGCGGGATAGCGAAAGGGTTACATTTAAACATTGTGTACGGAGTGGGATTGTTGGTATGGAAAGAGCGGAGCTGTACCCTGAGACAAGCGTTGGGGATTTGAAAGCTCCAGTTCGAATTTTCGACAATTAACCACAACCATTGCCTCCGAAACCATAAACTACCTCTTGACAAATCACCGTCGACATCGGAGCTCGAGTAACAAATCCTCGCGAATCGCCAAACAAAACGAACCATAACTACTAAATTCGGGTCTGTAATATTGGTAATGCGGCCATAACATCCAATCAGCGTAGATTTACGGCTCGAAAGGGCCTGTAAATTTCACGACGGGAGCCCCAGAATCCAATTGTGTCAACGTACTAGATTAACCAGATTGTTATTCGGCAAGACGGATAGACAGCGAGTATCGAATTATGGGTTGTTTGAGGAAAACCAATGGCCAGGAGGGGAAAAACCTCCGATTTCCTAGCAATAGAGAAGGGAGTTTGCCAGCTGACAATCAAGGAATCATCAGGATTTTACGCTGGAACGTTGGACGATTCTGAATCCTTTTGATTCCTCTCCAAAAACAATGAGGAAAATTTTTAGCAATGAAATAGCTGATGAACTAGCTCTATACCCAGCTTTGGTCTGGAACCAGCTCTTGGAGTACCTGAAAACACACTCACAGGAGCAGTGAACACGTGAGGAATCAACTGACGAGACAGTTAAGCTAAGTAGAGATCGGATAAAATAAGTAACAGGACACTTTTACAAAATATTGGGGTCTACCAAGGTGACCAATCTTGTAGATCGATCACATTATGTACGATTGGGGGGCTCTAAAATCCAGGAGAGTAAAGCAACTAGGAAAATCTCAAGTCTAGATAACGTAGAAGCCTTGAAACCTAGTGATTTTTGTGAAAAACTCAAGAGGACTAATGCCTTTTGGGGTATCAGTTTGATAAGGGGGTACTTTGGACCCCTTCAGTAGAATAAGAAATGAGAATATTGAATATATTTCTTATGATTTCTTGAGTCCTTGCTATTTTTAACTTTAGGGAGGGATTCTAGGAATTGTTTATAAAATGAAGATATACAGGGGGTCCAACGAAAACGTACTGGAAGGTATAACTACCAGGAAGAGATTTTATCGTGAAAAACCTGAAACACGTCAACTTTACACTCCTAAGCGGGCGTAGCATCTCCTAAATTTCTTCAAGTAAGAATGGGGGCCAAATGATACCTCATAGAAAAGCCCTTTCGATTTCCTATACATTGCTCTTTTATTTTTGAATTTTCGTCTACTCGTTGCAAAGATATGGACCTTTTAAATGTTGCTAATGCATTTCTCTAAAAATACAAAAAGTGAATCGAATTCGCTTGAAAACTTACCGTTTTGTTAAAGTAAATGTTGAGAATATTGTCCTAAAAACAATCCGCTTTTTTCTGTTTTTGTTTCTCGATAAAATCTCTTCTTGGTAGTTATACCTTCCGGTACGTTTTCGTTGGGCCACCCTGTATATTGTGGAGAATGAAGTGCTGTAATAGCACAATATGGTTGATATTTTACTTATTTTTTTTTATATTAATTTATATTATATTGATTTTAATATGATCGATAATGCTCATAGAAGTGAGCGAAACGTTTTATGAAAAGAAATATAAATCAATAATGGCATTGACTGAATCAAATCCTCAGAGAATTCCCCCCAAAAGTTGAAAAATATTAAACTACTCGAATCGATATTTTGGTCTGCAATACACTCAACCACTGAAATATTTGTGATTCCGAGGGCATCCTTTAACCCTCATCAAGACTCCTCATTATAATCAGACATCTTTTTCAAGAATATCTTATTACCCCCTTTTCTGGTTACCTTAAAAGCGTCACGGTTCGGCATTCGCGAATTCCTTCTTCCTAAACGTCTTATTTTTGTTTTCCCCTCGCTTGAAAACAACCCTCCTGCCGTTCGAAGAAACCGAAAAAGAAGTATTAATTTCTCTCGGCGTGTCTTTATTTTACAGTTTTTTTGAGGGGTTGCAAGAAACGAGTCCTCAAGATCCTTAGGGGAATCGATATCGGTCTTTCGGTATATACAACGTTATTATGTTTTACGTGGGGGGATTGAGTGATTTGGAGTGAGATTCGTTCAGTGATTTTCAGCTTATCGTACCCAAATTGACGTCTCAATGATCAACAGGATCATGTACCGGGTGGGCAAAACTAGCAATTCACGTTTATAATCGGAAATATACAAGGAATTCCTTCTAGAATATTTTTGTTATTGTGTCACTTCCGGTTTCCCCGGAAGTGACGTCATCCTGGTTATATCAAATGGAACACCCTATATTTTTAATGATTTTTGAATACCTCTCTCGACTGTTTTTGAGTTATTCAGGTGACAGATGCAGCTCATCAAACAAATGGCATTTTTATGTAGATACCAATTTTTTGAGATACGCATCAATCGATCCATGAATATTGAACATTTCTCACCAATCACATTTCCTAAAACATCCACAAGGTGTGGTCGGTTCAAAATGTGAATGAGAAACACAATGTTTTCGTTTGAAATACTATTCAACTGCAAATTTCGACATACAAATAGTAAATATGTGAATGTCTACACTGAAAAATCAAGACCCATGAGATCCTGCACACCTTCAGCTTTATCATCAGCAGAAAGTTTTGAATCCATCCAGAATTAGTCCAGTTAGAAGGCCGAAAAAAAAGCGAATTTTTCTGATTTTTTTCTGAGAAAACTTTCAATATTATTGATCTGATAATGTGTTCACATATTATGGTATCTTTTAACAGTATTTAAAGACTTAGTATTAGTAAAAATATTAATTTGGAAAGGAGCTACAGCTGAGCTCCGGGAGCTCCTCTCAAAAAAGAAGTTTTACGGTGACCACTAGGTATATCTCTGAACTGGATCATCTGAAATTAAAAAACCAAAAGGATTTCGTTAAAGTAATGTTAAATCCAGTAATTTATCGAAGCAAACTAATTTTTATTACAAAATAGCGGTTTCCCAAAGAAAAAAATCGATTTTCGAACAAAATTTCGGCCTTGAATTGCTTATAATATTTATCGGTGAGGAAAAATCTTCGATAATCTCTAAAAAATATATTAAAGAAGCTCGTGTAAAGATATGAGACTAATGAGTTGAGCCGTTTCCGAAAAGTCACCGACTTTGAAAACACCATTTCGAGAAAAACGCGTTTAAAGTTTGAAAAGCACTTTGAAGAACTCTGAGACGGCTTTTCAATTTTGCGTGTAACTTCGAAAATATTCACCGGAACGATATGAGTGCATTCTTAAATATATGAACATTAAAAAATAAAATAAAAATATTTTTCGAAAATTCCAACTGTACATAACCCCCTAATTAATGTTCTGGACAATAATTAATTGAACATCTCTGTACGCCGTTTCTTCACGGACCAACATATAGAACCAATCGATTATCTCGACATGTGTTGTAGTGGCTAACATCCCGAACGACGTAGGAACCAGTTTCGGGGGTAAACGCATCCCCTTCATCCCCAGAGAACGACTTAACGCTCGATTAGGGTCGCTAAGGGAATGTAATACACTTGCTAACATGTCCACATTTATTCACTTAACGAATTGCATTATGCGACAGCGTATAAAGATCTGTTATGTGGACAGATACGTGGGCAGATTGATTTAATTGGTTTTAATACTGTTAGCTTACGCCTCAGTGAATTGAAGTTTGACACACTTCAATTACGGCGAGGAATAATAATTGTACAGGGCAAGGAACACTTTGTCTAGTTCATTTCACCCTGATTTCAACGTTAACGATAATCATAGGTTATGAATCCTACTCACCAGCGCCAGATTTATGTTCCACAGCGTTGCCGATTGTTGGTCACCAGAAATAAGAACAACACATAGACTCACTTTCATTTTTTTTTCTAATAATTAAATCCAATAAATGAATGAATGAAATATCCCCAGAAGCTCTAGAGAATATATATAGTATATTTCATCTGGGTTGATACGTGTGACGCATCGCCAGATTTAGCCACATGTTTTTCACTTGTTCAGCGATGCTCCGAATTAAAACTTGGGTATATATCGAATCATAATTCGTAAAAACTATTAAACCATTGCGAGATCGTGGTGAATAAATATTCATGAAGATTCTTTACTTACATTTCGAATAAAATCCAATGAAAGGGGCTCCTGTTATCCATTTCGTCTTTAATAAAGTTCATCTGTTGCAATGAATGTACGAGATGATCTTCCACTTAACCTTCGCATAGTGATATACACATACATATATGAAGGGAAGAGTAAATAAATCGGAAAAACAAAATAAATGCAATTTCTCACCAAACTGAAAAAAAAACAATACATGCGATAAATACAATAGTAGGTACAAAATACAAATAATATGTGAAACATCATACATGAAATTCTACTAAAAAGGGCATTATTCTATGATGGAGACAGAATTTCAGACATTGGAGGATTTTAGGAGTTCTATGTAATTCTTTCGAAATATAGTGAGGTTTTTATTTTTTAATACATTCGGAATAGCATTGTAAATAGCGGATACATTATAAAATGTTCTAAAAAAGATGCAATCATTTTCTGGGCATCTCCAGTCAATCCCATCGACATTTCGATGAGAATACGATGATATATTTAGCTCTCCAAAGAACAATTTTGAAAAACGCAATAAAAGAACAATTCGTATGTAAACAAACGATGTAGGGATTCACTCCAAACAATTTGGCATTGTTGTAAAGTGTTGCCATAATTGTTGAAGCTTTGATGTTCCCAGCTGATTCATAAACCTATCGAGACATCTGTCATTGCTAGATACTTTTTGTTCTGACACAGGTATCGACCAAGATGAAATAGACTATAGCTGGTTTTTCTGACGTCATAAACGGCGTCATCTTCAAATTCTTGGCTAATTCAACGATTCAAGAGTTTCAAAGTGGGGGTATTTTGATATCACGTAATATTTCCAAGAAAAATTATACAATGACATTCATAAAGTACGAAATAGATGGAAAAAAAATCTTGAATTATGTTGGAATTGTACGAACAATATAGCATATTGACGATGTAAAAAAGTGTAATTTTCAACCTGTGAGCATCGTCTTTCCTAAAAAGAAATAATCCACCTATCTATTTAATGAAACCTCGTTCAGCCTTCCCTCTTCCTGCCAAATTTCTGCTCGAATATAAAGGAAACCCATCGAAGTAAGTGAAGCGTCTAGACGTATTATCGGAATATATAATTCAAAACCCCGACCGGCGTTAAAACGTTGAAAACGATGGAGAAAATGCACGTCGTCGGGAACCGAGACATGAAATTCTCATGCACTTTATTGCAGGGTCGAGTTGAGATAGTTTAGTTTTACGCCGCTGCATTGCGACACATTTTTCGTCATGTTAGTTTTTCCTCATTTCTATACTCTGCACGTACGTGGTTTTTGTGAGGCCTTCTGGCCTCTCACCTTTTCGCGCCAAAGTTGACGGCAACGGGATTGTAGTTAGGATGACAAGCACGTAATACCAACGGTATAAAGTTTGGTTTTCGTGAGTTGGTAGTATAGAAATCATATACATACACGTTCGATAAAAGGGACGTGGATTGTTTCTAGTGTTTTAAAGAGCAGTATAAACAATAGTTGAGACTTGAGCACGTTTTTTTCGAAACTACATTTTCCAAAATTACTGAATTTTTTTGCTACATCACTTTTTTTCAGAACTACGCCATTTCATCAATCTATGATATTTTTCAAGAATGTAAATAATTATACAGGGTGTTCCTTAAAGACATGCTAATATTCGAAGGGGTGATTCTTTGACACATTTTAAGAAAAAACATCCTATAAACGTATGTCCTAAAAGTAATAACTCTCAAGATACAGAGTGATATAAATTATTAAACAGTTGGTACTGCGATATGAAGAAATTTTAATTTAATTATTTCAATCAAGAACAGAGCATCTGACAAGAAAAATATATTCTTCAGATTCTCATTAATTTCAGAACGAATCTGATCTCTTAATTTGCTTCCGCACAAACATTTTCACGCCGCATCAGATTCTTCAAGATAGATCCTGAAGTAAAACGATTTTTATTTTTTTAAACTATGCGTCGGACAGAAAAATCCATGAGATTAATTTTGCTCAATAATGAATGAGGATCTTGAAAGTAATTTTCATTTCGAAAGTGAGCAGTGGCGTAGTATTTTTTTCTCCAACAATAGTCAATGCACTGGTAGAGAAAATGAAAAATTTCATACATCACAAAATGCACCTTGATGCATAAAAGACAATGAAGACATGTACCAATTTCTTCAAAGATGACTAAAATATTATCTGTTATTTTTTCAAAATTCATCACCCTGTATTTCAAAGGTTGAGACATTTAGGACATACGTTTATGAAAAGTTTTTTTCCTCGAAATGTATCAAAGAATCACCCCTTCAAATATTAACATGTCTTAAAAGGTACACCCTGCATAGGAAATGACTTCAAATAATAACGTTTTGAGTTTTTTGTCAGCTGTGGGGGACCTTTTTTGACATCTGTGTGGAAAAAAATCACCTTCCAAAAAACTTCGAAGCATCCTATTTTCTTTAAAAAAATGCCAACATATTCAAGTGAGTTTTTGGAAAAGAGGGATACATTTTCAGATCCGATCCAGAAGGAAAAGTAACCTTCAATTTGTTACGAAAACTATTCTACAAAAGACTTCACAAATTAGTGAGTACTTGGATGAGATTAATTCCCAGATAAACCTCCGCTTCGTTCCTCCAAATCCACGTACAGTACCTCCACATAATTCCTCTTTAATCTAAAAACCAATTCGAATCGCCGCCATAGAATTCGGAGTTTATCGAAGTTTAAAATTACCCATATGTCGAAATGCGTCTAGAATTCAATCGAATCGAAAATAACTAATCATGGAGGGGAGCTCAGGAGGCAATCTCCTGCCCAATAAGCTACCGGTTCGAAAATTCAATTATGCCAGAGTGGAACGTCGTCCCCAGGGGGTAGAGACGGCCCAGGGATCCCCAGGGGGGCCGCTACGGGGCCCCACAGCCGTTTGATGGAAGTGTTTTAACGCCTCGATGATGTAAAATGGAAAATTTATTTTTTTATGGGTATTTATTCGCCTCATGATTATTCAACAACGTTTTTTTATACAATTCAGAATTTTAACCTTGTAAATCTTATACAAAATAAATACAGTTTGAAAAAAATCTAGAAAATACGATTCAATGATGAACTAAGAAGACAAAAGTAATTATCTTAATTATTAATCAAAAAATGAATTAATCAATTACATAATTCACCAGTCTCACTGATCTAGAAACATCCTGTGTATATTTCATATCAAAAGATTTTTTTAATATAAAGAATACCTGGCAAATTCCCTATTCCTAAATTTTATAGATTTGATAGATTACTGCTTTCGAAATAAAAGAACTAGTTGAGAGTTTTTCGAAACTGACATTAATTTGAATCAATTAATGTCCATCTTCCTCTTACGTTTACTTTTACCCTGACGTTAAAAAATATTTACAGCAACAACAACCGAACTTTGTTTTTCTAATCCAGAAAGCTTTGCCGATTACATTAGAGGTAATGTTCACTAATGATACGATAGAATTACATAAACAAGGACTAGCACTTTGTGGTCTCACCCCCATCGATCTTGAATTGTTGCTCAACTTCTTTGCCTCTAAAACTTGAATTAATGTAACTTCTTATCTAATGGGGGTCCAACTTTGTCTAGCAGAAATGATGATGGCTATGAAAGCATCTTGAGTTCAGCTTTTGGTAGCTTTGGAGTAATGACAGATAATACGTTGGACTCGAACAGTGTGACCCATTTTTAATGGAAACACCCCCTGAAATTCGAAGTTTTAGACAGATTTTAATATTTTTTTTAATGTCAAGTAATAAGAGATCCACCTCGGGATAAAATTTGAAATGTCTATTTCAATTTTCAGGGCATACTACCATATTTTTTATACTACGACATTTTTTCTTACAATTAGTCGAGTTTTTCATTAGCGAATTTTTATTGAAAAAATCACTACGTCACTGGATTCATAGTGCCTCTTGACAGGTGTGACCAAAATTTCATGAAGAAATATTCATTAATAACAAAGTTGTGAAAATTCGAAAACTCACATAGGTAACAGTCAAAAAAATACCCTATATCAACAGATATAGCCATGAGAATATTTTTTTATGATTTCAACAATAAAGTGCTGCTAGATAAAAAAAAACAAATATCGTGAATTTTTTAAATGAAACATTTCAATAATTAGTTTTTATAGTTACGTAACTGTTTTTTTTTTTCCTTCATTATTAGTAGAATTGTCTGGATGTAATTCCGTTATTTTCATTTAAAAAATTTATGCTATTTGTTTTTTTTTCATCTGGCAGCACTTTATTGTTGAAATCATAAAAAAATATTCTCATGGCTATATCGTTGATATGGGATGTTTTTGTGACTGTTAGCTGTGTGAGTTTTAGAATTGGTCACACCTGTTTAGAGGCACTCTGAATCCAGTGGCGTAGTGATTTTTTAAATAAAAAAATTGTTAATGAAAAATCACGATTTTCGAGTAAGAAAAAATATCGTAGTATGCCCTGTAAATTGGAATAAACATTTCAAATTTCATCCCAAGGTGGACCTTTTAGTAGATACTTGACATTTCAGAAAAAAAATAGTAAAAACTGTCTACAACTCCAAATTTTGAAAGGGTGTTTCCATTAAAAATGGGTGACACTGTAGAAGCTTCATCATAAGAATCTCCAAGAATTGGAGCTAAATCAGGTGAATATGGTGGTTGCGAAACGACATAGTGCAAAATCAAGAAACTGGTTCGAGCTGATCCAGATGATATTCCAACACCATCAGCGAGATTTCTAACTGTCTATCGACCATTTTGAAGCACCAAATCTTGGATTTTTTGGACTCAGCTTTCGTCGTTAGACGTCAATGGCTGTCCTAAGCGCAGCTCGTCTTCAACGTGTTCTCTTTGAACTCGTTGTTAAAATCCTTCCTAACTAGATGCTGACGCACAAACCATCAGAAACCACCAGGGATTTATATAGGAATAACTATTTTTGTAGTCCAATAGATCAGTGCTTTCTGGTATCAAGACCAGTTGAATACAACTCGAATGAAAACAGCTAGAAAGACCCAGAAAAATAAAAAAATAAAACCGCGTCAGATGGTCACAAAAGCTCGAATGAATGAGGAACCTCTGAAGGCGTCAGCGATCTCGCACATTCGCACTCGAAATCGGATACCACACAATGGAACAGTCGACTGTCGACCATGATGCCTCGATATTTTCACACCTTGGTTAACCCCTTTCGCGGCTAATAGGCGTGCTCTGGAAGGTGCGGTTCCGTCGGTTGTCACCTCCACCTATGAGATGCCATTCACGTATACTTTTCATATCCCGATTGATATGGCATCTCTGACGTGTTTTCTTCTCGCTACCTTTTGTTTTCGCCACGGATGTTGTGATGAAAGGATAGAGGGCGAGGCGAGGCGAAGCATTTTCGAAGATACACAGTGTGATGTATAATAATAGTACGCACAACGTATTTGGGGTTTTACAAAAAAATTTTTTTGAAATATTCCACAACATTCAGAACTTTGGGAAATGTGCCCAGTGTTTTATCTTCTTCTCGCAATAGCAATAAAATCATAAAGTTGGTATTGATACGTCACAAGTACTTCCGTATAAATAGGCGTTGGACTATAGACAATCCAAGTAAAATTTTTAGCAGCTGGGCGGAAATGAATCCGTCTGAAAGCTTATTTTCAAGTTGCCTAGTCCCAAAACTGTTTTTTTTTTCGATTTTTTTAACTCACTGATTAATTTATAACCTGGCAACACACCTTTTGCTTTAATGACGTAACTGTCAACCCAATAGACCAAAATACACTATAGTTGTTTATTTATTATTACGAAGAACCCTGATGGTCCATTTCTGAGGTATTGTTTCCATTGTTTCAGGCCAACTAGATAATACCAAAGACTTTTCAATATCCGATGGATTAGGTGGTTTCAATAAGAAAAAGAAGAAGAAGAGGCGACATAGGTAAGTATTTACTCCAATTCTAACAGTAACAGCTTTGAATAAACCAATTAGCTCGAAGAGAATCAAATTTTGTATCATGTCTTTGTCAACAAAAACTTTCCAATAAAAATTCAAAGAAAGTGACCAAATTGATACTTCGTAGTTTTTTTTGTCTCTGAAAGCATCTTGAAATTTCTTGAGAGAGATTTTCGAATTTCAAATGTCGTAGTTGGTTTTATGGAAGAAGTTAGGTTAGGAAACCTGTACGTTACATTTTGACTACCCTTGGTGGGTGTGTGGTAGGACGATTTTCACGAGCTATCAGCTGGAGGAACTTGAGAAGGCCTTCAAAGATGCCCATTACCCCGACGTCTACGCCAGAGAGATGCTTAGCCTGAAGACTGACCTGCCAGAAGACAGGATCCAGGTGAGGTATTTTTATTACTGATGGGGCCCAAAGGTCCCAATGAGGAAGTTTCCAATATTGAGATTTTATTTTTTCCATAAAATATATGAAAAATTTTTACACCCGTATTTTTTTTTGTGCGATCGAATTTGACTCCAGAATTTCGTTTCGAAAAACTAGTTTTGGTTCCTCCACCATTCTGATGACGTACCAAGTGAAAAACCGGGTTCACACAGGAACAAATTGAGATTTTGCGTGCGGAAGTACAGTGTTGCCCTGCTTCTAATTTATTCTAAATATTCGGAAAAACTGACCAGAATATCTTGGTAAAATATGTCGTGGATTTTGCAATACCAAATCATGGATTGTTTACCTTTCGTGATATAATATCATATATGTCTTATGAAATATAACTAGCACATAACATGCGAAAATATATGAATGCGATGATATAATCGAGGGCTATGGCTGAATAGAAAATAAATGAATGAATCGAATTTGTTCTTGAAGTGAATTATTTCAATATAATTTTGTGTTTGAATATTCGGAACAGCTTTCAATTTATTTTCATGAAAATAGAAAGGTAGATCTGGCAATTGCGCAAATGCATTCGTAGATTTCGTCCGCGATCATCCGGATTACACCATAACATAACACGTTGACAGCTAAATGATAGCTATACTCACTCTAAACTCACTAAGTACGTCACAGTTTTCCGCCTCAAAATTTATAAACTGGTTTATTTTGAAAATAGAATGGAGTTGAATGATTTGTATTGTCATTCTAGAAAGTAGAGATATCAAACTAAATAGTTGAGTACTTATTTGATGAGAATTCGTCATAGGGAAACTTCCTCATTGCACTGTGGTAGGGTCTTTATGCTATTTCCTTCGATCCAATAATCAGATATTAAACATTGACAATGTAGTAGGAAAAGTTTCATCAATACTTCTGAATTGAAAACGTGAATTTCAACAACGAGCAAAGTGGCAATTCCCTGTCGAAATTCATCTATGATTCAGCTGACAGTAGCAGACAAACGAATCAGGAAAATAACGAGATGAACTAGTTGTTCTTCAATTCGTTGACAATTTATATATTCGAGTATAAGCCCCTGCACTGCTATCAAATTGATGTTGGCGGACCAATCGTTCGTCTCTTTGCCGAATCGTGTTCGAAAAACGACAAATATACAATTTTATTTCGAAACTTGATAAATCAGGACCGACTCAGAATTCACTGTGTAAACTGTATTCGTATCGTTGTTTTGGAAATTGAACCATATTTTTCTGTCAATCAGTAAGAATTCATGATACAGGGTGTCCCGTAAAGACCACGTCAAAGGATAACCCACCTGCTATGACAAAATTCTCATTATAAAAGTCTTACCGTTTTCGAGATATATATTTTTTAAATGTAATTTTTGCCCTTTTCAATAGTTATGTCTTTACGGTTGGTACAATTTGACACCATTTTTTCAGTAAAATATTGCTGAAAAATGACTTTAACGTCTACATTAAAAACATTCTCCGAACATTTTGAAAAGAAATATTTTTATTGAAAATTTTGGTAGTGGATTCTTTTGTTCATGAAGTTTAGCACATCGTAGTGGAATTAAAATGTACTGAAGTACTGCTACACATAATATCTACCAATGAAGTGTCTATTTCATAGTGATTTCAAATGTTTGAAATGGCCAAAATTCTTATTTAAAAAAAATATATCTCGAAAGCGATAAGACTTTTATAATTGTCTCCCTTGGTTTTCACGGGACACCCTGTATATTATTATCTGTAATATCTTATTATTCTTTACCTTTCTACTAATTTCACTGGCGTTTTCAAAGTAGCTATCGCTGGTGGAATATGTGCCTTATTTTTGCCAAAGTCAGGTTCCACAATAATAAAAATGCAAATGGAACAAAGGCTTTGACAACTCCATTGATATCTGAAACTAAGAACTATTTTTAGGCATCGATAATTATGGCAACACTTCACAGTGACTTCACGACGATAAAAAATTTATTTGAAGAGAAATCTTTGATCCGCTAAAAAGATTCATTATTTGTCGTATTTTTTTTACAAATATTAAAAAAAAAACGTTTCAATGATGAACTTAACCTAACTTTCTGTTTCGGAATATTGTTGGAATAAAAGAAGCAACAACATAACCTCAACTGTCAAATTTGAAGAGAAATCTTCGATCTGATGATAAAATTGGTTCATTCTAATCAAAATACTTTTCACAAATATCGGAATAACTAATAAAATCATCCAATAATGCGTTGAATAGATATAAGAATAAAACGGGTATAAAAAGACTCGAAACTTCGACAACTTTCAATATCAATTCAATATCAATGAGACATTATGCATTCAGTTGAGAAATTGTTAAAAAAAATACTGGACAAATTTTTCAATCCCTTATGGAAGAATCAAGTTGAGCCGGTCCTGTCGTACCCTATGCGAGGGTGAAAAACATCGAATGTTTTCGACAGCCCGGCTGTACTCTGAAAACGACTTGTATGTGCGTCAGTTTATAATTGGATAATTTTCCTGGAAAATGGATTCCATTGGGAGTTCTTTGAACGACATTTCGTCGTGGCTAAAGGTCCACTCACACGTTTCACTAGTCCATTCTGTTGTGAACATTATTCCAGAGGAGGTAACATTGAATTCCTGTAAGGATAGATTGATAAAGGATTCACATGTTGTAAACGAATTCATCTCACTCGAAGATGACACTTAGCGACAGAAAAGCGACTGGAATCAGTAGAAAACGAATCTTGTGAAACACCCTGTGTTGAACTATCGAGTCGTGTCCCCGACAGAAATTTCAGGAAATCAAAATGGCGTCTCCTCCTTGCACAATCTCCCCTTTGATGAGGAGAACGAGAACATGCCTCTGCCTGCGACCGATTCAAAAAAATCAAAGGAAAGGAAAAATGTAATTGCTAGGTTTGTTAGCGCAATTTTCCGGACATGGATATGCATAAAAAATAGCGATGATTATCTTCGGATCGTGTCCACTTCAGCCGTCAACGGAGATATTAATTTCTTTTTGAAGGATTAATCAACTACTTTTGAGAACTCCTCAACGTATAATGAGATATTACTATTCTTGTTATTTTCTTATGTTTTCATTCACAGGATGATTCAATAAACACAAATAATTAACATAAACCATCTCAACAATGGGACAAACTGTATAATCACAGTTTGAATCTTTTCGAAAAACTGACTCACTTCAGAAGATAATCTACGAAATTCGATATTGATCAATTTCAATTTTTTAGAAACAGTTTTTGTGTTTCGATTTAATGTCGAATATTATTTTTTGAAGCCGGACCTGGTTCTGGCATTTGACAGCAACGTCAAAGGGAGTGACAGCAAGTGACACTACAGTATGTTTAGTTATACTGTGACTAGTCTATTAGGCAATTCAAACCACGTGACATTCAATGTGGCGGCTTAGGGCACACAATGCGATACCTTGGCTAGTAAACAGTGAATTTTATTTATTTTCGGAGTTTTTTGGTGTTTAGAAACGGTATTCAGATGGAGAGTGAATATTTGAAGACATTGATGTTGAATAGCAGAGACGTTGGTGAAAAGTATGCTTGGAACTATTCATTCAGTTCATTCTTGCAGAGATGAGCTATAACTTATTGTAACTTATCTCTGATTCTTGTCACAGCATTCGTTTTCGATATTAAATGAAGTTGGGATTAATTAATAATCTAGATCCTCTCACATTGGATACTGATGCTCATTTAGATTATTCAATTGATGATGTTCTTCTTGTAATATTCTAGTCAAAAAAAAATGTCTACTGCAGACTCTCTGATACATCAGTTTGGAATCAGTGAGATCATATCTCTTGATCGCAGCTAACCATAGGGCCCTTCGCTTCCTAGTTAAATCGTTCTTACTATAACTGCTATATAAGAACCTGTGATTAGTAACCGTAGATACCGATAACATGCCGATTTTATTTCGGTTAGTACGAGATCTAAAGCCAACCACAATGCATGTGATAGGCCTTTTCTTCAGTGAAAGAGTTAATAATCAGCCACAATTAAAAAAAACACATAAAAAACGCACTAGAGATAACTAAATGTAACAGTTTTCAACTCAAGTCACATATGTAAACACCAAATGTGTGCCCTAAGCCGCCACATTGGTTTTTCGCTTTGACAGATCGCTGGATTGCCTAATGAACTTTCTAGCACAACTCCTAACCTCCTCAAGTTTTATGTGCAAACTCGATAACAAAATGGAAGTCAAGACACCGATAAAGACGCTGCCCTCAACCGAGAACATCCGAACCTCGGAATCATCACCACTGATAACCAATTATTTACCAAAACAGTGGGAGGAGCGCTAAAAAGCCGTCGGTCGGTTCATTAGAGCGTTCGCTCCTGTGTTCGAGTTACGTCATTAGTCTCGAACGGAACGAGCAAATGTCAGAACAAAACTTCATAGGCCTCTATTAGCAGCTACATAATTACTTCGTTAGTAAAAGTCCCGTCGAGTTCGTTCGTTGTTCCTGATGGCGCTACACCAGGGCGACCTCTATGTCTTTGCGAGAGGCTTTAATTGAATTAAGACGGCGAGATAGCATGCAAATTGTTGACGGGACTTAATCTTTACGCTTGACGGGAAATCGTTAAGGACCCTCTCGAGGTGGTAAATGGGAGTGAGAGGGGGTTAATTCGACGTGGAGGTGTTTTTTAATGCCACCACGTTTTCCTGTTTCGCAACTACAGCAAGAATATTGTAGACACGGATTTTCATTCTATATCTAAAACAATCCAGTCAATATTTCACACACCCTGTATACTGAAGACCATCCAACTCAAATCACCGTCCAAAATTCAAGAATAGCAGCAATAAAATCTACAGTGAATTCAACAGCAAACAGAAAGCATAATTACTACTGTATGTTGTGAAATCTAGTTGGCCGTTCTGGCTATCATTCGTTCCGCGTTACGTATCCGGCAGCCATTAGAGGCGGCACACCGATTGGCCAATAGAGAGGGTTCTTTGGAGCGCCCCCAATCGGGAAAGGGGTGAACTGCGTTCGAGTCGGGGACTACCTCAATGCACGAGGGTTATTAGACAGTTGAAGTGTTTGTAGTACGAATTTAGCGAAGGAACATTTCTTAGGATTATCGCGTTTGTTAACTCCATTTTGAAGTTGACATAGATGATGGAACATAAATAAATTCGTTGGATATTCATCAAAGTGTTTTACTACTGAGTTTTTACAATTGGAAAAATGATTATAGTTTCACAGTTTCATTCAGTTTTTCGTTACAATATTTTTTTTTTGGGGACCTAAGACTAGGTTGAATTTTTGTTAGCCCGAACCTGGATTTTTCAATAATGCATAGAAATGTTGCTTTAGTAAAAGTAAGAGAACGTGTATATACCAAATATCTGAAAATATTAGTCGATATTTTGCTAGTTATAACCCAAAAAAGAAATTAGTAAGATTGATAAAACATTGATAATTTTCCTCTAGAAGCAAGTTCCGAAAATATTGGAAAGAGTTCTCTAGAATATATTCCCAACAAGTGGTGCACTTTTCAGCTTCCATACATCGTTGATCTTTTCAATTCGATGAAATTCGCGACTACCTTTTCAAGATCTCGAATCCATTCACCTCCGTATAGTCGCAACTTACCAAAACTCTTTCAATTCGAACCTGCAACTAGAAATTTCTCTATATCGGAAATTGGATGAAGAATATTTCGTTTTATACGAACGCTACATCAGAATTGAGCATCTTTCTTGGTTATGATCTTTATAAAGTGACAGCTCGGTGGTATTTCATGAAAAAGTTGAATTGATCATTCGAAATTGAGGAACATTCAAATTTGTAGTGAATTTTATTTTATTGGCAACACTTTTAATAGATTACTAGCTCTTGACTGAAAGCTAAATTAGACTCATATATACGCAATGACAACTACTCTTCCTTTGAAGTGCATGATAATCTTATATTCATATGTACGATTCAAATATACCAATGGATACTATACTTGAAGATAGTATATAGATAAGGTTATTCGGAAATATATCTAGTCTTGAATTGCCACTAAGACAAATTTAACGTGATGAAACGTAGTCTTCAAACAACATATTTCTGTGTTTCCTGAGAAATCATAAATACTAGTTATAAGTACATAAGTAACTCAATATTATAATAGCGATTACTGAAAGGGAGAGTAGCTCGCATCGAAATAACATTACAATCATTCGTATTGAATATATTTCGTCTACTCAACTGAAATCTAAGGATACTCCAAGTGAATATGGTTGATGTTAAAAGAAGTATTGCTAAACTTAAAAGCAGACATAAGTACGCTTGAAATGAAAATAGGAAGCTTGATATACAGGGTGTCCCAAAGGTCATGAATAAAATTGAAATAAGGAAGCTAATTTGCAAAAAAAAATATAAACACTTTTCTGATACTTGAAAGGTAAGGTACGGTACTTGAAAATTTTCTAATATTTTGCGACGGTTTTGTACATTTTTGATATTCACTCAATATTGAATATCATCATCTTACCCGAAGTGCGATTGTTAGCAATCATTTACATATTTATTATAATCGATTTACAAGATTCGACAAGTTCTTTAAGAAATCGATAACAATAGAAAAACAAAACACCGTATAGCAAAAAATCGTATTGTCCATGCAAAAATATCAAAACTGAGAAAATTCACAATATCTTGAAAATAGTAAAGAATTGAAAAGTGTTCTGATAAAATTTTTTATTGCAGACCACCTCCCCTATCTCCTCTTTCAGGAAACACCTTTCATATGAATTCACCATTTACTTCCAAATAATTCAATATATTTATATCAATCAACGGATTTATTCGAGATTGAAAGCTAATATATATGATTAAAGATCACAGACAAGACTTTTTTCAACAATATCATATTACATGAAAAAAAAATGGTTTATTGCGAGAACTATAGTCTCGAATAATATAATAATAAGAATATATAAGGATCGTTCTGGAATCTGATATGGAATGACATTAGTGAATTTCAAAAGTCATCGACATTGAAGATAAAACATTTGATAACATGCCAAAAAATTATCGAGCTCCCTTTAAATAACATATAAAACTAAATTAACTCAATAATTTTAAGACTGTTGCCTAAAAATAATACAGGTACTAGCTGAGTATCTTCAATTTGATAAATCTCCCTAGGGCCAACTGCAAAGCAGTCCTACCATCTTGAAATACGAACCCATCAAGTGATAAACTTAACTGTTTTTTGAGTTATTCCACTTTTTGAAAGAATGCTTCCCAATTCCCCAACAGCATTAATTGCTTTCTTGGGTACATTAATGCAAAATAAGTTTCAATCTGGAAAGATTAAGATGTGGATTATCCTGTGTAAATTTTATAACTAAGGAATTCTTATCTCATTAGATTCAGATTATTATTGGCCAGTTGTTAATGAATCTTTTACAGTTCATGAAGTTCTGAATATTTTGATTAGCTGTTATATAAATCTTGTATAAAAGAATCTCCTCTGGGATCTTCTATTGAGGGCCAACAATCCAGTATTTCTGATAATAACTCATTTTTAGATTCCATTCGATAGTTTTTTTTTCATCTTGAAAATAAAATAAGATATTATATGAAAATCTCTTCTCTATTGAACAGTGACCTATAATGACACTTTATGCATCATTTTACCTTATTCACTAGCCCCTTCAACCATCTAGGGGTAATAATTACCCCTATGACAATTTTAAATTAAAAGGGGTAGCTTGTGACTTTTAAATGTTAAAAGAAGATCAGACGTATTTAAAATTTGTTTCAGTTCCTTAGACTTGGTTAATAATTTTAAGTTATTAATCGTTTATTTCGGCATTACTAATAATTATAAAATATTAATATTAATATAATCTTTTTTCAAAATGAGCCTTTCTGAGACTCAAAGAATTGAGATATTAATATTGATTGCTCGTCACATTTCCCAGTCTACTATCCACGTCCAAAAATCAAAACGCGCTATTTTGCTGAATAGAGAATTGAAAACCAATTTGAACGCGGTATCACAAGCTACCCCTTTTCATTAGAGATTTTATTCAGGAAGTGTAGTTTTATATATAAAAGTTGACCTGTTTCAGAATTTTTCTTTTGCATTAATGATAACGTGAAAAATGAAATTATCCGTTAGTTTAGGACCTTCCTGTAAGTAGGGACTCGTCAATTTCAGTATTCGTACCAACCCCAAAATGGAATTTTCCCCATACGTCCCCAGATACAATAAACAGTATCGGAAAGGGGTGAGTGTATACATATACTTCGACAATTCGGTGGTGTTAGAAGGGTGGCTAACCCTTTCGAGAATTTGGACTAGTCATTAGGGCATTACTTCGAAATTAATTTACAACAGTTACTAGTTTGTTCGGTAATGAATGGATTATAGCTGGGGCTAATGCTCCGATTTCTTTGAACTTGGATGATTGAACACCAGATTTTGTGGATTTATTTCAGCGTTTGGGGGATTGGGATTGTGGAGGTCATTGCGGAGTTTCTATGCGTTGAACAAATGTACTTATGCTGTTTTCTCGTATTTATCCTTCCATTTCGTATTCCCTAATGCTCAAGTGGTCTCCATCTGCTTTTATGATTCTTACGATTATTATTTTCACTCCTAAAATTCCAAATGATCTTCCACAAAACAATAATATTCTTAGTGCACCAATTATCGTCTATTTTTCATTTTCTGCTACAGTTTGACAACGTCGCATAAATGAAGGATAAAAAGAAGAAAGCATGCAGAATTTCACGCTGAATTATTTAGAAAACAAATATCCCGTACCACGTCAAACCGAGGGAGAATGTAGATCAAAGGATAACCCACCTACTATGACAAAATTCTCATGATAAAAGTCTTGCCGTTTTCGAGATATTTTTTTTTTCAATATATTTTTGCTTCTTTACGGTTGGTACAATTTTACACCTTTTTAGTTAGAATGATTTCAACGTTTACATTGAAAACATTATCCGAACATTTTGAAGGGGGGCTGTGAGAAATCACTATAAAATTTATTGGTGTAGTGTGCAGCAGTAGCTCACTACATTTTGGTTCCACTAAGATGGGCTAAACTTCATGAACAAAAGAATCCACTACCAAAATTTTCAATAAAAATAATTCTCAAAGTCCCCTTTTGAAATGTTCAGAGAATGTTTCCAATGTAAAAGTTGAAATCATTCTTCAGCAATATTTTAATGAGAAAATTAAGCAAAAAGGTATAGAATTTTACCAACCGTAAAGACAAAACTATTGAAAATTCATTATTTTCAAAAAAAAAAACGTTTCGAACACGGTGAGACTTTTATAATGGGAATTTTGTCATAGGGGGAGATTTTATCATTTGTATAGTGTAGCATGTTGAATAAATGCAATATTCATCACACATACTGGTTATTGAAATAGCACTTTGTCCTAATTAAGGACCTGTCGACTTATTTTACATAAAGGTTGTGATCCAAAATGCAAGGTATTATGAAATGGATAATAATCTGATTGATTGGAAAAATAGCATTTCGAGGCGAAAAAGCTATTTTGTTTGTATTTCATGTACCACCTTTTCATCGAAAAAATTAAATTTGACTCAAATTAACAGGTACTAGAATGGCATGCGGAAGTAGCAAACAAATTTGTTTGGGAATATTTTTTCTGCTCTTTCCATATCTGCAAACGTATTTTCGAAATTTCGTCATACAAGGTGTTGTATTGAACTGATGAAGTTCCTTCAATTTTAAGTCCGTACCTGGATTATTAGTTTCATTCGTTCGGGATTCGGTATCATACAGGATAATGAGTTTAAGTTGTGAAAATGAATAAAATATACGATGCGGATCGTGAGTTATGAGCCATTGAAGAAATAGGAGAAATACATGAAACAATCTGTATCTCGCTTATACAGGGCCCTACACCCTTCATAGGGGGGTTTTTCCGAACCAGTTAGGTGACTTCTACCTACCCTTACAGTACGACAATTTCCCAATGAATCACCCTGTATAATGGGATATTTGGTTCGAGTCGTCTTGGGTATTGGCAGAGAAAGGTGATAGTTACATGATTCACAGAGTTTTTATTTGATGAATGATGTCTGGTGTGGATCAAACAGACTGTTTCCAAAATAAAGGGGCAGGTGAGGGAAATAATTTGTTGGCCGATATACAGTGGTCTTCAATGATTTCTTGCTTCAGTCTTACATAAATGACGAATTGCTTTCTTCTGGAGGATATACACATAATTTAACAAATGTTGCCTACAAAAACCTCAGTTCATTTGTTACAACTCTAATAGCATAGCAACCTGATAACAGTCTCTTTTTTAGTGACGTTATAAGCTCTTCAAACCCTAATTTTCTGTCAATATATATACCTAGGAATTTAGTACTTGATCTGATTTCAACTTGATGTGTACCCAAAATCAGATTTTCAAACCCAAATTTGAAGGTAATGATACTTTTTTTCTCCACATTGAAACAAAGAGAATTTGAATCGCATCAAGATTTGATTTCGTTGAGTTGCTGGGACACAACTGTTTTCAGAGTTTCTACATCTTTTCCATGCCAAGAAAGGGTGGTGTCATCTGCAAATAGTGTGAATTTTCCTGTAATTGGTTGGTATGTTAGATCATTCAGGTACAATAAGAACAAAACTGGGCCAAGCACTGATCCTTGAGGAACTCCTGATTTGGCATGTGAAATACCAGAAATTTCACTGGAAATTTTAACAGTTTGTTTCCATTCACACCAATTAAAAGTAATCCCAGGAAATTGGATAAGGAGGATATTGTCACTTTGAAATAGTGGAAACATTTGCAGAGGATGACAAATGAATGACAAGTGAAAAAGTATATGAAGGGAGAATTGTAGACAGAAGAGGAAGAGTAGAGTCGAGGAAAACATAGAACAACAGAATTGGTAAAAGTATACGAAAAAAGATGAAACCTGGAACACAGTAAAGCCATTGGCACAAGACAGAAAGATGTGGAAGGACTTCATTGCTGCTTGCCTGACTTTTCACGTACTGTCAAAGTCTTCTATTGTTCTCACCACTAACTCCTACGTCATAATCTGACCTGTCAATTCTCTATCAGCTTTCTCTCATAATATATCATCGCCAGGCTTAATTTGCTCCATACCATCGAGTGATAAATAAAGAGGAGCCCTTCGGGTGGCGATAATTGACTAATGCCCTTCGCGAGACAGTACTAGCGTGCCGAGTCAATTCGCTTTTGGCTTTGTCGGTTGAAGGGCTTGCAGGGCATTCGGACGTTTGTCCTGCTGGACGACTATGCTTCAAGGGCTGGAATGTAACCCAGGAATTCTCCCAGCGACGAAGGGTTGTAGGGTGTATGGGGTGAATCGTTCGTATTTCGATCGATTCTCGGGATAGATTTGGGATTTGTTTGATGAGCTTAGTTTGGTGCTCTGTTCTGTCCGTTTCTATACTAGTAATTATTCTGTGGAGAATTGGGAAGCCTAGTTTGAAACAGAACTGTATAAGATTTATTAGATGTGGTGAATACGGCCCTGAACTTTGTAACGTTGCTCAAAAGTTCTGAAAAGTCCCGAAAACTATCAATTTCCCACAACTATAAAGAGAATCCATATCAATGCTCTGGAGGCCTCCATTTTTTTAAAAAATCCAAAAGGGACCCTTTGGTATATTTTCAAGCGAAATTTCAAGAAATACATTTGCCTGAAAACTCGTCTATAAGGTGTCCAAAAGGCGCTGAGAACGGTGGTGAAATACGTTTTTGGATATCTAGAATAGTTTTCGAGATATTTCATGTTGAAAATTCCAAAAATCTCAAGAAGTCGCAAAACCTCTCAAAAATCCTCAAAATCCATATTCTCAACGAAAAAGCCCATGAATAGTCCATGTCGATGCTCTGGAAGACATTATACGAACATAAAAGTATTCACGACCTAGAAAAATAATATACATATGTTCAAGAAGTGTTTAAGAGGTGCTTAAAACGGTACAGCAATCCGTTTTGCTCAATCTGGAATCGTTTTCGAATTATCCATGTCTGAAAAGTCACAAAAACCCCCCAACCAAAAAATTCAAGAAAAGTCCATGTAGAGACCTTCATACGAACCATGATGACATCCAAGACACAACTTCTGATGTTGCTTGCAAACATCGAAGCCTCATAGCTCTCATTAAATTCTAACCTTGTGAAACCTCAAATATTCCCGAAACTTACCAACCGTTTTCGAGTTACCAGCATTGAAGATCGAATTTGATGCACAAGAATAACAAAACCCGAATACACAAGACTCCTTCCTTGCTAATCCTTTAGCTTCCAATCGTCAGTTAAGCGGATCAGGGCCGAACAGCGCTGAGCCTCCAGAATCATTCACTCGATTATTGCTAATCTCCCGGACGATTCCAGACAAATTAGAGCTGGATTTTAGGTTGACGAAAGCACGGAACGGATAATCAATTAGAGCTATAATTTCATTTCCGAAATTAGTGAGAGAAGTTGCGTGTCCAAAGAATAGATTAAAGAATTACCAAAGTTGCTCGCAGAGCTGTTCAAAACACGATACAAGGTCGTTTATTTCATGTAGATAACTTTTCAAGCAACCACATTCTCGAGATTGAGTTGATCGAGAATTGATCATCGTTTATCGATAAAAGAAAGGGTGAAAATCATCACGTGTAAGGCTTGAAAAATTAGTCGATTTTCGTAATTTTTTCTCTAGAAAATACTAGACATTTTTTGGACAGAATAGGGAATATTTTCAGGTATATTTTGGAATTTTTTCAATTGTTTCAATGCTCACAGACATAACTTTGAACAAAATTCAATTTGAATTTTTAAAGATTATTTATCAAAATTCATCTACAATTATTCACATGGAGCAAAATTTGCTGTTCGATATTTGAGGTTAGGCAACCTCCATTAAGTTAGCAGAACCACTTTTGAATATTCAGAATTTTCTTTGTCCATAATTTAATGCTAATTTAAGGCTAATTTATTACCCTATTGCCGAATTTATTGCCCTTTATTTTATAAGAAAAATAATGGGTTCTGTTAGCTTAACCGTTAAGCTAGCAAAACCACCTTCTAAACATAAGATGTTTGCAAGATCTGATTATACCATAATTGAAGGCTCTCTTAAGGCTTCAATTCTAGCCTATTGCCGAATTTTTTGCTCTTCGTTTTTGGAAAAATATCCTGGGTTTTGCTAACTTAAACGTCAAGCTAGCAGAACCCAACAAATACGAGAAAATTTTTGGAATTTTTCAATACGCCATAATTTAAGGCTCTTTTAAGGCTCTCATTTGAACCTACTTTTGAATTTTTTGCTCTCCATTTAAGGATAAAAATAAGCGAGTTCCTTTTCGGGTATACAAGTATCTATACTACGTGTATCAAACATCAATGTTAAAGTGAACGGAATAATCATTACACACACATTATTTAAGGCTAAGGCTCTCATTCTAGCCTATCGCCGAATTTTTTGCTCTTCGTTTAAAACAAAAATCCTGGGTTTTGCTAGCTTAACCGTCAAGCTAGCAGAACCTATGATTTTTCTTATAAAATAAAGAGAAAAAAATTCGGCAATAGGGTAAATTAGCCTTAAATTATGGCCAGAGAAAATTTTGAAAGTTCAGAAGTGGTTCTGCTAGCTTAATAGAGGTGGTTAGGTATGCTGCACAATTTATTTCCAGCAAAGCCTTCATCGTTATCGGACATAATTCTATTATCGAAATCAACCGAGTCTGATGACACGTAATTGAAGATTAGAACTAATAAAGTCGAATATTTCCATCACCATCACGTTCATCATTCCTATTGGTCCAGTGGCGTAGCATAAATTCGGAATGGTATCGGAATGTATTGACTACATTACTGGATGAAAAAATTCACTGTGTTCACTGTTCAGATTTATCGTAGAAGAGTCGGTCAAAAGTTATGAGTTTGAAGCAGTGTTCGATCAATCTCGTGAGATATTTCAACCTATAATAGGAGGAAAATGAAGAACACCCTGTAAGAATGAATCAAGCAGATTGTGCTGCAAGATTGTTTAAATTCTGATGATGTTGGACCCTTCAATTGTTTGAAAAAAAAGTGACACATAAGGGTAACACTCCGAACACGATTTATCAATCATCACTTTTGGAATAGTGTTTTGAAATTTTATTAAAAGGTCGTTCTCTTTACGAATTTATTGCAGATTGCTTCAATAACGAGACACATGAAGGAATGATTCACCATACATTCATTCCCAGATATTCATTCTACATTTGCAAGAGGAGTATGACAGTTTGACAGCTGTCAATCATACGAACGGTTGACGCAGTGATTATGATCACATGCTGTGGTGTGTTAATATAAAAAAATGCTGCATTTTCAATGTTTCTTAGTAGAATAGGTGTGCAATTTCCAAAGTTCTTGTCATTGGTCTGACCCCTGGTTTTCCTCGGCAGTCCCTACGCCCCTGGTGCCTGCGCACATAATCCAGAAGGCATTTCTGGATCTCCTTAATTGACTAATTCCTGACATATAATGGGTAATTGCTATGCTGGTGACTTATCGCTCTTTCGGTCCGACGTCCCATTATAGTCGAGCCAAACTCTATTGGGTGTTTCTTTCATCCGTGCCAATATCAGAAAATAGCTACATAGGAAAATCATCAGATGGATGGTGATGGGAATTCTGTTTTTTTTTTCTTCGTCCAGAAAGACACCTTACTAGAGATTCAAGTCAAGTAGCTTGATATTCTGAGAAACTACTTGACTTGACTAGAAAATCAAGCTCGTGAAAATTTATATACTTGACTTAACTTGATTTGGGATATTCATTACTTGACTTGAAATCAAGCTACTTGATATTACTTGATCTCGATACGGACGTGTCGAACGGCATATTTTTCTGCAAGCTTGCGCGCGCTCAGACTTAATACGGGGGTTCCCCGACTTCCGAGCTGACTGAATCCATTTTAAAATAGTTTATATTTCTGGTTTTATCAGATATATAATAAGTTTCATGAACAAAAATTTTTTTCGCAACTTCCATTCTCATTTCAGCATTTATTGAAACACAATAAAACTGCTAAAAATCAAGTAACTTGATATAGAAGTACTTGATTTATCAAGTACTTTATGAATATATACTTGAACTTCACTTGATATGAACAACTACTACTTGACTTGAACTTGACTTGATTTCAAGTCAAGTCAAGTAGCTTCAATATCAAGTCAAGTCGTGAATTTCTACACGCAGACCGAACCTTTATTTATTCTGAACAAATATTTAACGTTTCAAATTTGATCTTAAATGTTAATTCATACCCAATTATAATTTGAAGGACACTCTCAAGGGTAAAGTAAATAGACGGTCTAAAATCAACAATTTCATGACAGTTGTGTTATGGAGACGTCAGTATTGTAGAAATTGACAGTCATGATGAAGAGGTAGGTATATCCCAGTTGATTAAATAATGATAATAATAAATATCATGTCGATGGAACGATTCCATGGTCCTTTTTATTTTGAAAGAAAACATCGGAAATGAAAGTTTCTATAGCTTCTTAAAATGTCGCTTTAATTTTATTCTTCGACTCTTTCGTTCCTTTGGTGGCCTCATTCAAACAATCAGGGATGATCACCAACGAATCCATGATTGTTTACCGCGAGCATCCCTTATAATGCTTGGCCTCGCCTACCTTGATTGACTGTGCTGCATTTCGTATTTTCTTCGAGGGTCCATTGAGACGTCAATCAAACAGCCACTTGTTCATTTCAGGAAGATTAACACCTTCCATTCCAATATCATTATATCGTCAGGAGTATGACGGCTCGTTATGTAGGAAAGACAGGCCACTTTTATAGATATACAGTAGGTTTCTGTATTGATGGAGTGCGTGGGAAAACAAATTTGAAATATTCGAGAATTGTTCTACAGATAATTTCGAAGAAATAGTTTGAAATGATTTTTCTGGAGTGTTTCTTCAATACATATTCGACTTCACGATCGATTTGTGATTTTTAACAAGAATAACTGGTCAACACTTTCACTTTCACCCCCTCCCCTTGATAGCCATTTTTTTTAAATAGCAAGTGGGGTCGTCGATCATTACAAACAATTTTGAAGTAGAATTCAAAAATCACCATTTGAATTTTTTTTCGAATAAAAACACAACATTAATTGAATTGGATTCAAGGTAATCCCGTAAGAAAAATCCATGGGGGTCAGATCTGGTGACCTTAGTGGCTATTCTTTGAACCCAGGACGTTCATTTATTTTTGAATCACAGATAGTCAGTTCGATTTTCCTTATTTATTCAGTTCATTTTTTGTATCAGGCTTTTGTTGTACAAAATGAAACAAACGACGATCGATAAATTATGACAGTTGACAGTTTTTGTAGCAGACGATTGGACTCATTTTTTCATGAAGAGGTTCAATGGATCTCACCCACACAAAAGACTTGTTTGAACACGCTCGGTGTATATTTATACAACCATATTAGGTGTCAACCAATTACAATACCTCTCGAAAGTCGACGAGGCCCGTATACGAAGCGGACCATCTCCAAAATTACTAAGCAAAATCCACAACGTATATCTCTTCAACCACAAACAAAAAAGTCCGTGACTTGCGGTTTTTCGAACAATAAATGGCGGAGTCGGGAGTATAATCGTCTCTACGATAAACAAGACAACGCAACGTTCAATTAGTAAACTTCGCTTTTCACTATTTTTGACAAGTAAGGGAATGATAAAAGGATAATTTCGAGTTGTGTTTTAGAATGATCCACCGGAAATCTCCCAGCACCTGCCAAGAGTATTATATGCTGAAGCAGTAATGACGTAATGACCGTTATTTTGTCCCTTGTTCACTGCTTCATTTGCTACAATTTTTGACTCACATTGACATATCAATAGAAAATATTCATTCATTCTCTAAGTTGCAGTTGAATTAAATCACAGTAGATTCGTTTTCGATGGCTCCCTCTGTGAATAAGTCGATTAATTAAATATCTAGTACTTATTGGAGATGGATATTCTATCTGTAACATCTTTTTGCCACAAGAATCAATCATATTTGATGACATTTTTTTCTTCTTCTTCAAAAATGGGGTACCAGAATCTTGGTGATCTTGAGAAAAGACGTTTGTATGAATGTAATGAACAATTTGTTTTGATAGATTTCGATTTCCTATTGCTTGTCTCGACGAAATCAGAAGTGGAAAATAAATAGGATTAATACGGTCTCCCACAAACTGGATGTTATCAATCAACAAGAACTTATGCCGAGGCAACAAAAGCTCCAAAATAGATTAGAGCCAGAAATCCGGGCAACAGAACGATGAAATATTGCTTGATGGAACTTCATAAATTAGATTATTTTTGTATTTTCCGCAAGATAGCGTTCGCGTTCGTATTCGGCTCCAGTCTTCCCTCCATTATCCTCGATCATTGTTCATTTATGCAGCCCGTTTATGGTGTTTCTTTTTCCGAGCAATTTCACCCTGGAAAGTTGCTAAATGGCTGACGTATATCGTCGAGGAAAGACTGTTTGTTTCAGGGAAATTATACACATTCAATTTCGTGCAGGATGATTCTGGAACATGGCGGATACAGGAAATGTTATTGGCAATGTTGCCACATTTTTTATTTTTCCGAAACCCCGAGCAATTTCATTTTTATCACAGACCTAAGAAAAACATACCATGGAAATTATTGACTATTTTCTTTCACACTTTCCATATTGAAAATTCTCACTAGTGACATTTGACAAATTGCAAATTGCAAATACGGTTCGATATTTTCAGGTTACATAACAATAGGCTAGGTTAGGGTAGGTTAAGTTATGTTAGGTTAGGTTAGGTTAGGAATATAAAACAACGTTAACAATCCTATAATAACTGATAAATACAAAATAAAAATGACGAATGATTTCGAGAAAAGATTATCTTGAAAATATATAAAAGGTGAGAATTGAAATGATTAAGATGAATTTTGGAAATATAGGAATACTTTCGAATCCACCATGACCCTGTATAAACAGAGTTAATACCTAAATGTCACAGCTATGTTGATTTTTGCAATATAATTCTGAAGTAAATTCAAAATTCTCCTTTCATTGTGATTTGATGAATTTGATTTTTGTCAAAACCATGATATTAACTGCCATGATTGATACATCGTTGTAGAGACATTAAAAAGCATTATTTGAAAATCTTGAAATTCAAAATGGCGTGTATAAGAGAAACCAAATTTAATAGGTGTTTCTCCGCCATTTTGGGAATCATCGAAAAGGTGATACCATATCCGAAAAATTCATGAAAAATTGGTTGAAGTTGGTTCATCCTAAAAAAAATTGGAACGAAATTTCTCTTGAAATGGGCAACCTGTATAATTAAAATAAATATATCGAAAAATAATCAAGTTACAATGTTGCCAATGAAATGTATCCATTTCTGCGGCTTCCTTCTCAGAAAATACGGTCGCGTTAATACTTTCACATGTAAGTACCAACTAACTATAACAACTCTGCTAATCCTTGGACAAAAAAAAAACACTGAATACAATGTAATGATACCGCAAAGTAATTGGACGTTGTTTGTACACGCGTCTTCACGGTTCGTTAGACTCGGGCAGATCCGCGTCGAAGGGACGCCGACGCCCTCTGGCGGAGCTCTTCCTGCCCGCGTCTGGCACGTGACCATTGTTCGCATGTGTGAATATTACGTTGTAATAACGTTCTATAATGTCGCGTAATGGTGCGAGATGTTTGAAATTTCCTTTCGGATTTGATTTGATTAGTTTGTCCATTATTTTCGACTACATAAGCAGTTTTATTGATGAGATATGAATGGAATCGAAGAATCATGTACAGGGTTGCCTACCACAGATGTGAAAAATACTTTCAAAAAAAGTATCTACTTGTTGCTTTTTGTATTCAAATGATAATTACAAATACAAAATACATCTCTTAAAGTGTTTCAAATACGATATAGAATACTTACCAAAAAATACACAAATAATACTATAATAATAATTACGAATAATAAAATGTGTATTTTGTATTCATATTTCAAAAAATAAATTGAAAAAAACTCAAGTCAACTAGAATATTTACATCAACACGTAATGAAAAAAATAAAAAAATGACAACATTTCTGTCAAATCCGTCTGTGAATGTGAATAAAACTTCACAAAATTGTTGAGAAATGTTCAAATAATCCTGAAATATAAGTAAGAAAAGTCCTTTTTGAATATTTGAAAAGTGAAAACAGAGTTATAATTGATTGGGACAGAGTTTTTCAAAATAGTTTTGGATATGAGTTAGTATCCTGATCTTACCTAAAATCTATCAAAGAAAAGTGATTCAGAATCAACTGAAAAGAGCAAAAATTCAATAGGAAAACATGACTTCAAAAAATTTCTCTTGTCGCCGCCTATGCTGCTAATGCTCATTGGTGCGTCAAAGCAAACGCAAATTGTTAATGGTAGTATCAATCTAATAGAAAAATTAAAACACTCGAAAACTACTAATCCAATTTGCTAATTGAATGAGTCGACATAACGCTCCGTCATTATTCACCATTTACAAATCGAACGAATTCATTATAACGGCGTCAATTTTCGAGTTTAATGGAAAAACTAATCAAATTACAGTTGAACAGGAATATTTAACACCCCGTATTATTATCATCGCATATAAAACGTATGGGATAGTGTTTCGTTGTGAAAACTTGTTATGCCTTGTCTATTTATTTAAGGAAGATAGCTATGACAGATTTAGTTATCTTTTTATACCAATAGTGTGAAATTAAAAGTAACCAGCTAACCACTGAACTTCAGGCATCAATAATTATGGCAACACTTCACAGTGACTTGGCAACAATGTCAAATTCATTTGGAGAGAAATCTTTGATCCGCTAAAAAGATTCGTTAGTTCTAGTCATTTTTTTACAGATATTGAAAAAAACATGATGAACTTAACCTAGCTTTCTATTAGGCAATCCAGCGATCTGTCAAATCGAAGAAACAATGTGGCGGCTTATGGCACACATTTGGTGTTAACATATGTGACTGTCACATTTAGTGATCTCTAGTGCGTTTTTTATGTGGTTTTTCAATTGTGGTTGGTTATTAACTCTTTTCCTGAAGAAAAATGCCTGTCACGTGCATTGCAGAACACAACTAACACAAGGTATCGCATTGTGTGCCATCATCCGCCACATTGAATGTCACGTGGTTTGGATTGCCTAATTTCGGAATATTAGGCAATCCAACCACCTGTCAAATCGTCAAAACCATATGGCGGCTTAGGGCACACATTTGGTGTTTACATATGTGACTTGAGTTAAAAACTGTTACATTTAGTCTGTAGTAGACATTTTTTGACCAGAATATTACAAGAAGAACAGCATCAATTGAATAATCTAATTCAGCATCAGGATCCAATGTGAAAGGATCTAGATTATTAATCAATCCCAACTTCATTTAATATCTAAAGCGAATGCTGTGACAAGAACGAACTGAATGAATCTCTGCTCTGCTATTCAACATCAACGTCTTTAAATATTCACTCTCCATTTGAAACACCAAAAAACTCCGATAATAAATAAAATTCACTATTTACTAGCCAAGGTATCGGATTGTTTGCCATAATCCGCCACATTGAATGTCACGTGGTTTGGATTGCCTAATTGTTGAAAAAAAAAAGAATCACAACATAACCTCAACTATCAAATTTTTCGCAGGATCGAAAAAACAGAAGTCATTAATTTTCGTGGCACAGGGCTCATCTTTTTCTCTCCACAGGAGGTGACACGTGACCTGTAATGAGAAACATTCTCATGGCCTCCCTGTTTATGTACCGGGTTATTCATATGCTGGCCCACCCTTCAAAAATGGAATAATAATGCCTCTCCAGAGAGACACACAGATTCGATACATTATTATTTCGGTATTCATTATTTTTTGGTTGGGAGTTTTGTCACATGATGTATTCCGGATTAATTTTGATAGTTGGTATGGTGATATCGATAAATTTAGTCTCGAGGGAAAGGAATTAGTGCCTTTTGAATGCTTTGGGGTCAGTTTGAGAATCGAGAATAAAGAAAAAACTGTGCAATGTGTAATGCACCCCACAGCAGTTGTGTCCATAGATTTATAAGAAATAGATAGGGCACAACAGGTAGGACGTATGTTAAGAAAGTGAAGCAGGGGTCACGTGAGCCTCGCCTCTTGTGGCTAAAAATCTGTAGCCCTATACGACGCGATGCCAAACTAACACGAGACAACCCTATTTCATATCAATAAAAGGTGATATACTGTGAAATATCTTGATGAGGAATTCCATTGTAGGATATAGAATATCTGTGGGAAAACGATACACTTGGTCGTATTAGTAGCTGTTACTGATAGACACTTAGCTTTCGTGGTGTATTGGTTTGTAAATATTACGTTTCACCATAACAATGTGTAAACGTATACCCCTGTATTTAGCAGCTCTTGAAGGGTGTAACGTGATGTAGGGGGTTATACTTCAATTTGTACGTCAATTTGTACATTATGTGAAATTCTATACATATGATGGAATCAGAACACCCAAAAAACCCAAAAACCCCTATTCTCAACAAGAAAAACGTGAAAAGTCCGAATGAATGTTCTGGAAGTTTTCGTACGAACATTGAAGACCCTACGACGACTTTGAATTTTTGATAATATCCAAAGGGCGGGGCACCCTTTGGTATATTTTCGAGCAGAATTTCGGAAAATAAATTTGCGTCTACAAGGAATCAGAGGCGCTGAAAACAGTGGTGAAATCCGTGTTTTGATATCTAGTATAGTTTTCAAGTTATGTCATGTTAAAAATTCCAAAGAATCTCCAAAAGTCGCAAAAAATCACGAAAATCCCCAAAAACCCCATATTCTCAACGAAAAAAAAACATGTCGATGCTTTGGGAGCCTCCATACGAACATTGTAGACTCTAAGACGACTGAATATTTTGAAAATATCCACAGGGGGTAGTAGATCCCCCCCTCACGGCGGTGAAATCCGTTTTTTGATATCTAGTATAGTTTTCAAGATATTTTATGTTGGAACTCCTAGAAAATCTCAATAGGTCGCGAAAATTCACGAAAATCCCCAAAAACCCGATATTTTTGAAGAACAAACCCATGAATAGTCCATGTCGATGTTTTGGGAGCCTCCATACGAACATTGTAGACTCTAAGACGACTTTGAATATTTTGAAAATATCCAAAGGGGGTAGTAGATTCCCCCCCCCCCCGGTGGTGAAATCCGTTTTTTGATATCTAGTATAGTTTTCAAGATATTTTATGTTGAAACTTCTAAAAAATCTCAATAAGTCGCGAAAATTCACGAAAATCCCCAAAAACCCCATATTTTTTATGAATAGTCCATGTCGATGTTTTGGGAGCCTCCACACGAACATTGAAGAGACTCTAGACTCTAGACTTTGAATTATTGAAAAAATCGAAAGGATATATCATCATGATGCATTGTCCCATTATACTCGGGAAAATTTGAATAATCTTTCGTTTATGAAAACGCTACTGATTTGCTTGAGCTAGCGATAAATTCGAATTAAATTCCTGAATGTGCCATTTATATACGAACCTCGTCTAGCTCTAGTCGCGTCATCTTATTTTGGCGTCTTGACGCTACTTCGTGTTTAAAAGGGTGGAAAACTCGATGCTATACGAGCTCACATTTGCAATTTGCATACGTTGAATGGAGAGCAAAAGTTCTAGCTGATAGGTTGTTTTCCGAGTTTTCGTTACCGTTTTATTGGATTTTTCACTCAGTATCACGCGATTCCAAGGGTGGTTATCTAAAATCTTCAGAGCATTTGGCCTGAGAACTTGCCTACAAGGTGTTTACGAGGTGCTTATAATGGCACCGGAATTCATTTTGGGATATCTTGTACAGTTTTCGAGTTATTTGATGTCAAAAATGTCCCAATAGTCTCAAAAAGTCTCGAAAATTGCCTAAAAACTCGTTTATAAGGTGACAAGAGGCGCTGAAAACGGATATCTAGTACAGTTTTCGAGTTATTCGATGTAAAAAATGTCCCAATATTCCCAAAAAGTCTCGAAAATTGCCTGAAAACTCGTTTATAAGTTGTCTAAGATGCGTTGAAAACGGCACTGGAATCCGTCTTTGGGGATCTAGTACAATTTTCGAGTTATTCGATGTTAAAGATGTCCCAATAGTCCCAAAAAGTCGCAAAAATATCCAAAAACTCCCCAAAACCCCCTATTTTAAACGAAAAGGCCCGTGAAAAGTCCATATCTCTGTTCTGGAAGCCTTCATGCTAAGCTTGTTCAAGTGAAAAATTTTAAAAAAATCGTTTATAAGTTGTCTAAGATGCGCTGAAAACGGTACTAAAATCCGTTTTTGGAGATCTAGTACAGTTTTCGAGTTATTCGATGTTAAAGATGTCCCAATAGTCTCAAAAAGTCAAAAAAATTCCCAAAAACTCCCTAAAACTGCCTATTTTAAACGAAAAATCCGAATAGTTTTTGGGTTATTCAATGTCAAAAATATCCCAAAAATCCAAAAAAGTCGCAAAAACACCCAAAACCCCCAATTCGATGTCCTGGCATCGATTTTTTTCATCAGCTGTATCGAAAAAACTCCAGATTTCCCAAAAATTCTGCTTGTGGTGACTGAAAAAAAAATACTATAAATCGTATGTGAACTCAAAAGACATGGTTTCGAACAATATCTCGACCACATATTCCCAAAACAGTAGTTGGGTAGACAAAAATCGAAGGACCGTCCAGCACGATCCCCCGAGCTGACACCATCAGACCTCTCCTCGAAGAAGGCCACGAACCGCACTTCCTCCCCCGCCCCATATCGCAGGGCGAATCGGCCATAAACGCCGAAATTGAACGTCGAATTATTCAATTTCCTTCAACAAACGGACTACATTAAATAATTACAACACACACAAAACTCATCAGAAACACGCACACCGACGCTACACGAGGAACGACACAAAATGCAATAATGAAATAAACGTCAATAGCACGACTGAAGGGGGCGGCACGGGGGCGTCCGAAACGAGGGCCTGGAGCTCGGGCGCGCTTTTGTGAAGGTGTAATTCCGGGATACAATGGAAACGATTAGCCGCCGTCGAGCAGTGTTACAGAATTAATTATCGAATTAAATTAGAAATTAACTCGTTCAATGAGAACGGATTCGGGAGTCGAATGAATGTATAGAGGGAGACAGCGGGAGGAAGATTTTTGTTTGTATTAACTTCATCGCGACGAGATTGTAACACTACAAATCGAAATTGAACTCAGAGTTCTGATTCGACACACCTGAATGAGTAGCTGAAATAAAAAAAATCGAAAAGATTTTTGAAAACTATGGAAAATTATCAATATGGCGTCATTTAAATGCTAAATTCACAATTTTCAACCAATCAAATGACATGCGGAAAACGCTACGCCATGACGTCATATGCCGAACGACGGCGGATAGCGATAGCTAATTGATTTTTTGATGAGAGCGATAGAGATAGAAAGCTTCAGAACGTTTCTTTTGCAGGTGTGGTTCCAGAACAGACGAGCGAAATGGAGGAAAACGGAAAAATGTTGGGGCAGGAGTACCATCATGGCGGAGTACGGATTGTATGGGGCGATGGTACGACATTCGTTACCTTTGCCGGACACCATACTCAAGAGTGCTAAAGAGAACGAGAGTGTGGCACCCTGGCTACTAGGTAAAGTCTGTATGCCTTGGATTTTCTATATATACACTGTGTCCAAGATAAGAATGAACAGCATGGGGATCTCGGAAACCATAAGAGATACGGAGATGGTTGAATTAGAGTTAAGTTGCGCATTTCCTAGTCCAACAATGTGCCGTTCAGAATGTTTCGAAATTCCAATTAGTTCCGGAGATATGCCTGAAAAAATGAAATTCGCCGATTTCGTTTTAATTTTTTTCTGAAGTTATTTGAAGAGATACAAGAAAACAAAAGACACTTTCTCATTGCCATTTTTCAATCCCTACAAAACAGCGTTGAGAGATTTTCCGTACGACGTTTCGTTTCGGAGAAACCATCATCAACTTTATTATTTCATATGGCCCGTGAAAAAAAAAATAACCTGTATTGAATAGCATATTTTATTACCAATACAACGTTGTTGTTTTTATTAAAGATCGAACGTTTTGCTGTAGTGTGCGGTGAAATGATGACTGAGTATGATATAGTAGGCTATGATTACTCATGTTTCGAAATATTAAATTAAAATCACGTTATTGGAGATTCGAGAACTTCATTCGTATAAGTAGGTAGGTCTCATCATATGTTAATCAATTAAAATTAAATATCGCAGAATCATATTGTGTCATACATCGTTGTATTGGTAATAAAATATGCTATTCAATACAGGGTATTTTTTTTTCACGGGCCATATGAAAAAATAAAGTTGATGATGGTTTCTCCGGAACGAAACGTCGTACGGAAAATCTCTCAACGCTGTATTGTAGGGATTGAAAAATGGCAATGAGAAAGTGTCTTTTGTTTTCTTGTATCTCTTTAAATAACTTCAGAAAAAAATTAAAACGAAATCAGCGAATTTCGTTTTTTTAGGCATATCTCCGGAACTAATTGGAATTTTGAAACTTTCTGAACGGCACATTGTTGGACTAGGAAATGCGCAACTTTTCTCTAATTTAACCATCTCCGTATCTCTTATGGTTTCCGATATCCCCATGCTGTTCATTCTTATCTTGGACACAGTGTATACTCAATTTATTCTCTGAACTTTTTTCTTGGAATCTATGTCAGAGTAGATTCTTGAAATTCTAGTGAATATAATGCAAATAAATAAATAAAAGTATGGGACTCTCGCTTCCAAACAAATTCAAATTTTCGGACATTCCTCATTGGTTCTGAGTGTACGTACCTTTTCAAAGATGTCTAAAAGCACTCAAAATCAAGGTAGCTCTCAGATGATCAAAGGAAAATTCCTCATTCAACCATTCTTTTGATATTAGTCTAATGGACACATTACTCATCGTGAGTAAAACAAAAAGAAATAACGTTCCAAGGGCATTTTGAAGAATGTCAATATGAAGGATGACAATTACGAAATGAAATGAATAGAACAAATAGTTCGAACAAACCTTGTGAGATAAGTAGCAATTCAAGAATCGTATTCACCACTTCGTAATGTTCCCTTATACGCACATCACTCCAGTTATGCAAATTTCACAACGTACACTTCAGTTTTTTTCACTTAAACAACAATATTTTTTTATTGGTGCCCCTTTTTACCCATTTAAAGCACGCTCCAGTGTGTGTGCGTTTTTAAAGTTACCATGGCAACATCAACAAATTACTGACAAATGGCTTCTGACTACGTCATTCTTACTAATTGCCTTCATGAATGCATGCACTTTCGCAAAGGATTTTATATCGACTCCTTTGTTTATCCTCAACAAACATTGTAATTCCGGGATAGCCCACATAATAGTCGACGCCTTGTACTGCTTCGAAATTTTCTGAAGGTAAGCCAGCACAACTCGTTCATTTATTTCTGATACCTCTTGATGCTCCTGCATTCATTTGATGAACTTGTCATATTCTTTTTTATATATATCACTGGATTTTTTCGGTATTAACCTCGATTCTGCCTCACTATTCAATGAATCGATATTGGAATAATTCATTTTTGAACTCTGCGTTAACAATTAATATAAAATTGTGAATGAATATCTGTTTTTCTAATTTCCATGACAACGAAAGGTATCCTAATGTCACATCACGAAGTCAACCATTTTGCATTATAGTTCTCATTTCTATTCTTTGTAGTAATAATACCAGTATATATTATTTCATGGTGCACCAATAAAAAAAAATAGCATTCGTAGCAAAAGTATTCGTGGATCTGGTCTTAAAAACACTTGCTTTATTTCGAGCACTTCGGCTGCGCCGTCGTACGCGTGTTTTAAAGACCTTTTTATCCACTTATACTTTAATATACTATTTATTCTTCATAAATCATTCCATTGAACTGAAAGTCCAATGCTAACTTTTACTCCCTCTATGTATCAAATCTCCAATCACAAACCGAAGCTCCAAACCAGATAAGTTATCCGCGGAACCTGCAAATCGAATTGCAGAGAGTGAAAGCTTTCGTAAATATATGCTAGATGACGCTAGCAAAACCATTTTCGAGTTATGTAATCAGATATTATTATTGAAATTACACATAGAGTGCAATGAATTAGTTCGACTAAATGTACCGTTGTCTTTGTTGTTCCGTTCAGTACATCGTAACGCTTGTTTATACAGAGTGACACATGGAATTCGTTCTATGAAGCTTCCTGTTATGATCAAGCGTTATACAGAGCGTTGATATAACTATTCTACTCTACTATTTTTATGACTTTCATTGATGGAATAGTAGGAGAGAAATAATTCTTGAATTCATATTGAATTTTTACACACAAATTATTGTGTACAAGGTGTTAGATATTTCTCAGTTCACGCATAAAATGGTGAATCGAAATTTTCTCTTGCAGGAATGCACCGGAAATCCATAGAAGCCGCTGAACACCTCAAGGACGACACAAATAGCGATCACGAAGAAACCACCTCTATGAGAACAGACGCGAGCGACACCAGCGCCACCTCCAATCACAACTCGCAAGCTCCGCCAGGCCACGTCCCTTCGAGCGTAGAAGGCGACGGACAATCGCACGCTGCACCCCCACCTCCGCCACCACCGGTTGCCACGCAACCCTTCAAAGAGGATCCCGAAGCTTTCCGAAACAACTCGATCGCGTGCCTGCGCGCCAAAGCGCAGGAGCATTCGGCTAAGTTGATGAGCCACAATCTGATGATGCATGCGCATGCGCAACACGGCGATTGTGATGCGAACGCTAACACAGTGGCGGCGGGTGGCGGCAATGGGGGCGAGAGTTCGGGGATGTTTTGACGTGGGGTAGGCGATTAGGAGGGGTTGTTTGAGGCCGCGAGGATTTCGTGTAAGGAGTTATTCGGTGTTTTTTGAGAGATGCTTTGTAAACGAAAACTGCCCATGATTGAAAACACAAAACGAAAATTATACATTACATCGAGTAACCTCGTACAATAATGATACATAGTTCGAATATGTTTTGAGAAACGATTCCTCCCTCGAAGAAAAGTGTAATTGATTTGTAGTGCAATATTGCCAGTTAGAAACATTCCAATATTATTGTTTCGACTGTTTTTTTTTGCTTGTTTTACAGCACACTAGATGAAGGTACTCATATTTGTTTCTACCAATTTTTCTGCAATCTGTATATTTCTCATGATTTTGTAAATACCTATATAAAGAAAATTGAGGTGTTTTGTAGATTTTTTAAATTATTTGTATAATAACTGTACATTTTAGATGATGTGTCACAAAAACTATATTTAATTGATTATTACATTGTCGTGGCATTTGAAATATTCTGAGAAAAATTAGAATTTCAAATATAAGATGTTCGAAAATTAATTGATATAAAAAACGTAATGTAGGTTTTCAAGCGGATCAAAAAAATTCGAAACATTTTCTAAAGCACGCTATTCAAATCCAAACAGAATTCGAAAAAAAGTAGCGATCTAAAAAGATGATTGAATTTGAAATTCTGTCAAAAACATCTGAAAACCATTTTGAAAATTGCATCAACTTCTTTTTGAATTGAAAAATGTCCACGCCGTAATATGACGCAAAAAATTATTATGCAGCCCTTTTTATCGAAAATATTATTAAAAATTATATTTCTACGAATGTTATGTTTTGAAATAAACAACGAAATAATCATGATACATCGATACAAACGAAACAGAAGCAATAACTAATCGATTATCTCATTAATTCATCTACAGGATTCGTCGAAAAATGTGAAAAATTTTGAAGATCTGATTCACGTAAATTTAAATAAATTTGAATTAATATGTGCCTCATACACGCCACTGCATTCTTCAGACATGTTATGTCATTCTATTCACAATGAACAAAAGTATTTTTCATCCAGATTTGAAATATCCTTGTACATTTTGTTAGATCCTCACCACATAGGATGTTGTACGAAACTTTGTCTACTCCTGATAAAATAAGAGAACTAAATTTGTTTCAATGAGGCTATATTAAACAGTTCTAGAGTCATTTCTAATTTTCATTGAAGTGAAATAATTTTTTATCATATTTCGCCAGGTTCTATTTGATTCGAGAACTCGACACATTTTTTCGGCCATCCTGTATATCTAAAAGGAATCCAAGTTATGATTGAGAAACCGATGTAAGGATGACGAATTCCTATTTTATGTGGTGTTCTGTGGATATTCAATATTGAATTGAAAACAATCAACGTTTGATACAAGTTGAAAGAACAAATATAACTAGCCATCCTGTATAGATGAGTAATTATAACTTGAATTCCTTATTTCATCTCTGAGTATTGGCGTAACTAGATTTGACTAATGGGGGGAGGAAGTCAACCACAATTCTCAAATTTTGATTTTTTCAAATTGTTGCATTTTTTTCATTTCTTCTGACCACAATAATCCCCCCTCTTGCTACGCCTATGTTCCTGAGTAGAAAACAACCTTATATATTGTTCACATTTTCGATATACAGGGCATCACATAATAATCAAAACTTTTGTACTTATATTTGATTTATTTACTGTATGAAGAATCGTGATATATCTATTTGTTTCAATATTAAATGACACAAACGTCGTTTACGTAGTACTTATAGAAAATATCCACGTTAAGAAAAAAGTGCAAAGTGTTGAATAAGTTTTAGTTGATAGTAAAACACACACAAGTCAGTGTAGATATGGTATTCTTATGTAAAAATATATATTAACATTGCGTAGAAATGTCATTGCGTCTTGCAATTTTTATTATTCATTGTCGATAATTGAGTATATGGATGTACGACAAAATATGATAATAAACACTACTCAGATCAATTTTGAGTTTATTTTATCAAAAAATTTCAAATACATAAAAATGTGTACTTTTGGGCCATACCTGAGTTTATTTGCCAAACAGTTTTTTTAATGTACTCTCATCCTCAAAAAGCTCGGTACACAGCTTTATCTCACCCTGTATACAGGGTGGGGCACCCCATACGACACGGTCTCTGTAAACTAAACCATTTGATATTTCGGAAATTTCTTCTTTTCATTATCTGTATATTCATTGAGGCTGCAAAAGGAAAATATTTTGAAGTATACAGGGTGGCTCATAAAAGTGTGACATATCAAACTTGTGTTTTTTGAAATGGAACACCCTTTTTACAGTTTTGGATAGTTCAGGGAAAAATAATACGATTTCATAGAAGGTACCATGTACCTAACTATAACCGATATCAAGTTATCATTTTGTTTCCGATGGAACCCGTTTCCCAATAGGACATTCAAAATTCATTGTCACTTTTTCATAATTTCAAACGGAGATAACTTTGTTATTTTAAATGGAATACCCTGTATTTTTCCAATCTGAAAATTTATATTAGGGTTCTCTATACCTAGCTTGAATAGTTCTCAAATTTTCAAATAGTGGTTATCATTTCAATGCATTCTTTGAATCGAAAGAGCTGTGAAACAACATTTATTTGATTTGGTAACAGAATTCCCATTGACAGTTATTATACTTCACTACCTCGTATTATTTTTCTCTGAACTATCCAAAACTGTCACACTTTATTGAGCCACCCTGTATATTCCAAAATAATTTCCTTCTGCAGCCTCAATGAATATACAGATAATGAAAATAAGAAATAAGAAAATCAGTGGTTTGGTTTACAGAGACCGTGTCGTATGGAGTGCCTCACCCTGTATATTACCATTTTCCAATAGAACTGTTCAAATGAGCATTTCAATATCAATACTGTATTTCTGAAATAATAACAATGTATCGGTCATTTAAATTTCAATAACAACTTTGGAAAGTGAAGTTTTCCATCGAAATTTTCAACTGAATTCCCAATTTCAGTCGATACATTTTCGTGTGTAGATTTTTGTAGATTTTTTTCTTTCAATTTCTCACTAGATCTTGTGTCGAAAGTTTAGAATTCCTGAGGATATATGAAAAACAAATATTTCACCATAGGAGTGTTGTCGTTTTAACTTCCTCTGCATTATATATGAATTGTTAAACATCACTGAAAAAAAAAATGCATATAGATGGAGAGGAAACTGAAGAAAACTTCCTGAAAATCATAACAATAAATTCCATTTGAATGAACTTTGGAATGGAGATTGTCATTCCTGACGCCTTCACCAATACATGAAACGTGAATATGAAAAAATAAGGTACATTCAACGACGTTGACGAATCCTTCTTTATCTCTAGAAGGTACTAACCCAACTAAAAATATTGATAGCGGCAAACCCTCGACAACTTTCCTACAGAACAAAAGAAATTTCACCAAGAAAAACAAATTAATTGCATTTGACACAAAGATTTTGATGTCACGAGTAATGATTCAGATTATTAGATCTCGTATTATTTTTTTTTTAACTTCTATTGAATTGCCAGGAATTCGAAATTCTCTATGGTCATTCTGGAGCAACATTTTTGCTTGAAAAAACAGCAATATATTCACAAATAATCGATTGTTAACATAGGCGTAACGAGGGTTGATTATTGGGGACGTAACCCCCCATTGCCTAGAATAAATGTAGAAAAATACAATTAACAATTTGAAAAAATGGAAATTTCGTTTTTTTTTTCAATTTATTTTGTGGGAAGGAAAAATAATACCAAAAACATAAGATAGAAAAGAAAGTGCAACCATAGTTATTTCAACGAAAGGTACACTAAAATGACAAATTTTAACGTAATACTGTTTATTTACAATCAATTATATTATTATACCGGCAGCAATGGCAGCAATAAGAACACAATGTGAAGGGATACTTTTTTGGTGATATATTTTATATTTAAGCATTTTTTTTTCTCGTTTGATAATGTAATTTCATTTCAGTTTATTAAATTGATATTGTTTATGAGCCATTTCTGATTGCCCTTTCAAAAATAAAATTTATAACCAAAATACCATTTATAAAAAAAAATTATTTATTTAATTTAAAGCTACAAGAATATTGTATATTATATATTTTCTCTCTGTTATGAGATATCTTTTTATTAACCGGGTAATATGTAGGTGTGGTTGACTGGTGGGGGTCGCCCCCCCCCCATCAGTCAACTCTAGTTACGCCAATGATTACTAAGATAAGAAAAGCCCCAAAGTATGTTAATGTCAGAATAGCTCGAAGAAGTTTGAACAGATCATAATTCCAAAGATCTTATCCTTTCGTGAGAAGTTTTATATAAAAAAAAAATATTTTTCGTTTAAAGTTACGAAGGAATGGTCTTTATGTGTATTCCAGAATACCCTATTCGTTTATTCATTACTATCAACATTGATGTATTGTTATAGTAACCAATTTTTATAATGTCAGAAGAGTCAAAATTACGACAAAAAACAAAAAGACAATCAACTAGTATAAGTAAAAGGCATTTGGTTCAAACAATCATAGGCACCATGACCACAGAGTTCACTTATACTCTGTGCCATGACTCTAACAACGTGAACGAAAATAATCTAGAAAGCTGTGGAAATATACACACCTTCTCTGCAACAGATGCAAGATGTCAAAGGGCCGTACTTTTACCTGAGAATGACAATGGCCTAACGGAGATCATACAAATACTCACTCCAACATTTTAAGAATTCATATTTGTAAAGGTTATCGATTATGTTCTTCTGTTGAAGATATATAAGACGGCAGCACTTTCCTCAGATTTTTTATTTTTGCGAGGATTCTCAACAGTTTTAGTTTAAAATATGATTTTTTCCGAATTCAATTATGATGAAACATCGAATCCTAAATTCTATGTCGTATATTCTAGAATTTTTCAATTATCTTTTTCTTGGTCTTTATTCATTCATTAGTTCAGCATTAATATTCAACATCATAATATTTTTCATAATATCCTTGATATTGATCCAGTAACTAAATGAATAACTTCGCATTGAAAAGTTACAACAATGGCCATACAGGCCACTCTGTATACCAACAGCGCCCTTTGTTGAGGTTCCTGAAATGTACGTATTGTCAAGATGGCGACATTTCCGTTATACAAGAGATAACTTACAGCCTACATTTTTTGCGTTTCCAAATCTGTTTGATGGAATTTCATCTTTATTCAGACTTTTTTGAATTGAGATTCTAATAATTTTGTGATTATTTAAACAATGATATAGAATTTAACAATTTAAAGAATAAAATTTCGATATTTATTCTTAGACGCCATATAATTTTACTACTTATTTATTGTTCGCAAATATATTATGATAAGATATATTGAAAGATAAAGCTGCTAAAATTGTCCTCAAAAGAGTAGATAGAAATAGAAATGCTTTTGATTAAAAAATACACATTGAAATGTGTGTATAGGGTCAAATGGTTTACTTTACTTTCACTGTTTGAATATTTGATGAATATCCAACAATATAATTATTTATTCAATGATTTAAATAATGTTGGATTTGTACCAACTGCAAGAATTCTCCGCTGAACTGTCAAAGTCGAATAAAAAATAGTTAGATTTAGCTTAAAACAGTGAATATCTAGGTTGGACAAGTAATATGTCTATTTATATCGAATATGGTATGCGTATGCAAATTTGCAAAAGCAAGAAATTTACAATGATATAACAAAATTAATTGAAAAATAATGTTCACAAAGTTATAAAAAGTAGTTAGAATTTTAATTTCCATAAATAATCTAGAAAGCCATGTCACGAATACTCAAGTTATGCATTTTCAGTAAATATATTCCGTGATTCTCAATACGACTCGTTCCCATAATCACAATGGCGGTGACTCAGAGAGAAATCCAAAAACAACGGAATCGTCAATCGCAAGCAACAGTACGAAGTACAACTACGAAATACTACGAATCCGCGTCACAAGGATTGAGAGCGGCCATAGATAACGAAAATGAGCTACGAACGGCAGAAACCCAGCCGAAACATCAACCAGTGAGAAATCCGAGAATCCGTAGCCTGCTACGCGTCCGCCTCACTTCTCAAGTCCCATATTGTCGACTTCATCACGAGATAATCCAACGATTAATATGGTAATCGGTAATTCTGCTCGAGAATCATTCGAAAGGATACGTCCCTGAACTATCCATCGATAAAAAGCGAAAAATCAATCAAAAATATTTTTTATTCAAAGAAATAAGGCGTTCTGCCAGGCCCTCTCGCGTCAACTATCCGAACACGCATAGATATTCCTGGCGAAAGAACCACGTCCCTATCAACATGACAAGTTAAAGTAATTCTAAAAGTTTCGTCAGTCGTCATGGGTGATTGTTTGTGATGTCTGAAAACACCGATTTATACGTGTAAATCGTACCGAAATTCGAACAGTTTTGTGGATTCTAATCCGACAACACCCCAATTCTTCGAATCTAACTGAAACTCAGTGAAATTTTGACTATTAATAGTAAATTTAGACGATTTTATTAGCCAGTTCATGACAACATTTTGTCTCGTACTTCATTCGGGTTCAGTCGGTAGCGCTCGTTAACGTTGATGGACTACGGAATACGTGCTTTTGGTGAAACGTGAAAGCAAGGCGGCGCATATAGATATAACATAGGTGGCGTTGTGACAATTCAGGGTAAGGTAAGAAACCCTTCTCTTGCTCGTTTGTTTTTATCGTTATTTTGATCCTTTAAGTTGAAGTTGAAAAGTGCAATTCGTTTTTGGTTATGCGTGTGATGGTTAGCAGGCTGAATACATAGAAGAAGTGTTGCAAAGTGAGTTGTTTCAGAGTAAATTGTCTAGCAGGTCATTAGCTTTGTTTATTCTTTTCCATCATTTTCTTGGCATGTTGATAGAATTGCATGAACTTTGACACTTTTATGAACCCAGAGGGCTTTCGTAACGAAGATTTTGCTTGTGGTATGTTGATATTGAGACAATTTAAGTGCGAAGTAAGGGAGTCTAGCGAGTATTCACGAGAGTTGCTGTGTCGAATGAATGCTCGATACGATGATATCCGCTGATGTCTGATTACTCGAGGCCGGTTTTCTATCACCTAGCAGCGCTAGTAGAAGGAACTGCAGAGCCTCCGCGAGACCCAAAGGGGGGCCACATCCTGTCTGTATAGAGGGCGCTGCTCTTCAAATGACTAATAATAATAGCCTGCTGTTGTGAATAAATGAGGAGAGATATCTACTCCGTCGTATTTGAAAACTTGTTGGGAGGTTAGAAGTTTCGCTGAAACGGTTCATGTAATTACGCACTGGCTCGGATTAGATTAGAGATTGATGATAATGAGGAAAGATGATTCGATTCCATATGGAAATTTATACTGATGGAAATACTTTAATTTTCTGTTAGGTTTGGAGAGTTCGGTATCTATTATTTAATTCGATTTTGAATCGAATTCAAATCATTGTTTATTCTGTGGATTGAGAATTACAACATTTTTCACGAATCAAATGAGCATATTATTTCAGAAAATCGTACTATTGTAATGTTATACAGTATCCTTATTCTTGATTTGTCATTCAGCTAATTATATTCATTTCTGAAATAATCATCGAAATAATATCGAAATATTAATAATATTCCTGAGAATACCTTATGGAAATTAAATAAATTCAATCCATTCTTAGCTGTTGTACCAGGTATTCATACGATACTGATATAATTTCGTGGGCGCCAAATAAATATTTATTGTTGCATACAATAGCGTTTTTCTTGAAAAGAACTCATTATCTTACTTTGATTTCGTTGGTAAATAATTTTTATTGGTCACCACTACAGGACATTATCTATAGGGAATTAGATCAAGGTTATTTGAAGGTCATGTTTTCAATAGAAGGGAGTAGTTTTCTCGGTATTTCATGGGCAGAAAGTCCCGAACTACCGTTGACGTAGCATTGAAATTACCCTCACCTGAAGACATCTTCACTCAATATTTGGTGACTGTTTTATGCCTATATAGCCCTTTATACATAACGTGAAATTCAGAGTACGTCAGAAAATATCGATCGTTGATCTATTGATTCAGCTTTTTCTTAGAAGACCGCTAGGATTTGCGTGTACGCAACATCTATGAAAATCTCTTCGTCGATTTAATGCATAGATACATGTTTTATACTTCTATATTTATAGCTTCTATTTGCATCTTAAGTTGCTGAGCTGCATTCTTTAATTTATGATGTCTCATCTCGAAAGGATGACAATAAAGTCTTCTTCTCTAAGGACTTTGTTAATTATTGTTGTCTACAGCCATTTATTAATACATATAGACAATTTTTTTTTCATATGAATTGTTAGGTTAGAAATGTCAATATATGTGATCTCGGATGTGATGCATACAAATTTGGGGTAATATGGCTGCTATGAAAAGAGGAGTGAAAATATCCATTGCCTCTTTTAAGGGGTTATACGCAGTTAGATTTTTCAAAAAATCTTTTTTTTTTTCATTTTCGAAATGTCAATCCGATAAATACTTGATACAAGGTAAGTTTTATTTAAAATTACCTATGTGTAAACTACTTCTGAAACTTTAAACGCGTTTATCTCAAAACTGCGTCATTTCAGAGTCGGTGAGCAAGATTTCTTAGAGATGGCTCAACTAATCGGGCTGAAATTTTAACACAATCTTTTTAGATACATTCTTCAGGTATTGAACGAAGGAATACGATGTGAAAAAAATTTTACTATTTTTTTTTAATTTAGAGTGAAAATTTTCATCGAAAACTAAAATTTTTTTTCAAATTGTCGCCATTTTGTCAAAAATGAAAATTTTGTTTATTCCTTCGTTCAATACCTGCATTTCTATCTATTCTACCATTATCTATCCTTTAAAAGAATTCACCTTATTTTTTAATTCAAATAATCCAAACCGACGAAATCGTGCTAACCACCGAGCGCCTTTTTTTGGAGGTCGTTCGGGACATCATCTGCAGAGGCGGTGCACATCCATATTTTGACACGAGTAATACACAATTATATTCTTCAAAGTGTGCTCTTTCAGAATTACTATCACATGTACTTAATAAATAAAAGCTGTTACCACAACAAAATCGTAAAAAAACGTTATTTTTGAGCCTCGCAACTGCGTATAACCCCTTAATTCATTCATAGTTTTCAGGCACTTGTTTCAATAAATTTGATGAGAAACTAGAAATTGGCGCCATATTTATAGAAAATACAAGAATATAAGTTGTATCAGGAAAAAGGCAAATGAAGGTCATTTGAAAAATGTTCATACTGCATTCAAAATTGTGTATAAAAAATTCAGCAAATATATTTGGAATAGTTTCGTTTATTGACCAATATCTTCGATGAACGGTTTTGGTGGTATTTTAAATTTTGGCGAATGTTCAGTTATTTCGTCAGTTATACAGGGTGATGCATAAAAGTCTTTGGTGATATTTTGTCAATTGTTATTTCAAAGTTCATCGACTACATATTAGAATTCAATTATCAAAATCGTCGTTTCATAGATATCAATAATTCAAGAAATTGTTGAATTTTCGACTATTTCCGGGATCATATTGAACTGAGGTAAATTATATCGTCATGTGTTAACCCCAATTATGCTTCTCGCATCTCCTAGACACCCCTTATAAAAACATCCGTAAGTCGTCGACTTCAATGAACTTTGAGACACCTGGTTTATACTAATATATGCACTACCGGAAAAAATCATGTTTGGATTGTTATTTCTCATAAATTGAAGCATATAACCGATGATACGGGATGCATCACCAGTAATATATTGTTCATAACTAAACAATCTTATCGGTCTGATAATGAATAATCATTTATTTGTAGATCACATTTTCTTGCAGATATTGCATTCATGGTCATGGTAAACGCAGTTTGGTGTGGATTGGATTTTATTTGAAAGAGATACAGATTGGGTGACTAAGTCGATAATTCCATCGCGAATTGATTCAGTCCAAATGTGTACTCAACTTTTTTGGGCAACTCAAAAATTTGGCGAACACGCTGAAACAATTCACTAAATTTGTACTAAACACGATAAATTAAAAATCAGCGTTTGAAAAGGTCAATCAAAGTATCTCATCTTGCATTCATATCAGCTCTGTTTCGATTATTGAGATTTTGTTATAGATAGGAAATCAGGATTTTCAAATTACGTTAAACATTTAAAGATGAGGTCTTTCAGTTTTCAATTCAATCAGTGTTGAAAATTTCATAAGTTGATTAAGGTGGCTCAGAGTTATCAATCGTACATGAAACCAACTTCATTTTACTACAAAAATACATTATTTGCACATAAATCATTATCTGAGATAATGAAGCCAATATATATTCCTTCATATCACTTATTCAAAATTTTATGCATTTGGTTAGGTCGTAACATTTCATCGCATCGTATAGGTAAAATGGCCTCCAAGTTCCTCCGATTCGTACCCTCTTGATCACTTCCCATGGAATTATGCATAACATCGCGTCAACCTCGATTTCTTCGTTTCAGACACCCGAAGACAATCCAAATGATATGGCAACTAGACTCCACAGAAAAAACACAATCGCTACATCAAAGGAGGTAGTACCAACAGAAAAGCCCATAGCTAAAAACGAACCCATAGTTACAGTAGTACCTAACCCTATGACCAAGCCAGCGATAGGCAAGAGAATAGCGAGGAAGAACCAGACGAAGCGAGTCAACAAAACTTCAGTGGCTGTGAAGCTGAAAGCTAAAGCGAAAAAATTCCCCCTCCTACAAAATGCCAAAACAGCCGAAGGCAAAAAGAGGCTGTTGAAAAATGCCAAGCCGAGGACGAGGAAAGTACGAGAAGAAACCGACGAGTCTCCGCCTGTGCTAGAACCGATTTTCCCGCTCGAGGAAAACGTGGAGTCCAAAAAACAGCCGCGAACGCGAGCCACGAAAAAAACCGTGGGGGAACTCCAGGACACCACCAAAGTGAAGGTGGAAAACGAGGAGGACGTCAGTTTGTCGAGTGACGTCTCGAATTCAGAGATACCGACGTTGACCAGGCAGGTCAGGAAGCCCAGGGCCCCCAAGAGACCCAAGCCTGAGTCAGAAACGCTCGAGGACGTCATGAACGACCTCTCTTTCCTAATCAAAACAGAAGAGGCCAAAGAAGAAGGCGAGTCTTTATCTGAATCGAGCAAATCAGAGAACATGTCCAAACCCAAGAAGCTGACCAAGCGCCAGAGGATAGAGCTGCTCAAGAAGAAAATAATAAAGAAGGAGAACATTGAGAACACGCTGAGCAAACTCGACTCAGCCGACGAAAAAGTCATCGACATGCTAGACTTGAACGTTAAACGAGTCAAACAGAAACCAATCTCGAACAGGCGACACAGCATCGAAAAATTCCCCGTGGGCCCCTCTGAGGAATCAGAAACGCCCTTACCCTTCCTGGGCAACTTCCCGCGTAGCTTCAGCCCCAAAACTAGGAAAATAGTGAAGCCTAGGCAAAGCATCGAAGGACTCAAGAGGACCAGCCCTTACACCACCCGATCCGATACCCCAGCAAAAACTCTGAGGAACGGCAAGCAGAGGAAAGCCAAGGGACAGCTGCTGGAGGGCCTCGAAACCGACGTCAAGAAGAGGCGGAGGCTGTGCTCGGATATCAGCGAGATGTCCATGTCGAAGCTGTCTGGATATGACTCGGACAGCAGCTTCTCGGATTTGTCCTCGGTACACGGTGCTGAAATCAACGAGACCGAGGTGTTGAAGACCAAAGAGGAGAGCAGTAGACCTGCTGCTGATTCAGAAACAACCAACACTGCCAGTGGGGGACCAATGGATAATTCCAGAATTATAGACACTAATTCTAACTTTCACGTGGGGGGCGATAAGGAAGAAGAAGACTCTAGTTTACCTGATAAGGACACTTTGCTGGATATCATGAAGCAGGCCTTCAATAACGTGAAGACAGCTCAACAGGAGGTGGACGTGATGGAAGCCTCCAAATTTTATGGAAAGCAGACCAAAGATGCAGCTGACCAATCACTGGACCAAGAATTAAATACCATTTCACATCAGCCAGAAACGACACAAAATGTAGATGATGACCTTGGGGTTCAGGACCAAAACAATACCACAGAAGAACAAAGCAACAGTGTTGATATGGAAGAAGACCACCCAGAAGATAAATGTTCAACTACAGAAGAAACAAAAACCAACACACTCGAAGATGACTCGTTTGCAACTTCTGACACAATGACTAATGTTTCTGAAGTTGTTACCCAATCGTGTGATGAGATGGCAGAGCTACCAAAACTGGAAGAAGAACCAGAGCCTATGCAAATTGATGAAGAGTGTTTGGGTGTAGAACCCGAGAAAGTAGAACTAGTAGAGGATCCCCAGGCTGGAGAAACAAAAAAACTTGTAGAAAAACTAGAAGATGTTAGTGAATGTGATACAACAGATGAAATCGTGCCAGACGATAAGGAAGATGTTAAAGTTGAAGATTCCAATGAAATGCCAAATTCGCTGAGAGGAGCTGGTGAAGCTTCGGGAATTGAAGTAACAGAAGCTTTGGATGCAGAGAGCAAAGCTTCAAGCGAAGCATCAGGATCTCACCCTGTGGATAATAATATAAATGTGACTGATAACTCTTGTGCTGTGATGGAAAATAGTGAGGCTAACGTTAATGTAAATATTGAGGAATCTGCTGAGGAACTTGCTGTCAAAGAAAACATGTTCATGGTAAGAATCACCTGTTACTCAGAAGCAATCCATGTTATTGTCTTTGTCATTCGTAGGCATTAGGTCTTCGTAGTATGAAGGCAGTGGAAGAAGAAGCCAAGCATAAGACTCTGAGGGATAGACCGTCTTGCTCAGGGTGGAAGAATGATAGTTATACTGGGACTCTAAAGACTGTGATCAAAATAAATCGTGATAAGAAAAAAGGTGGGAAGAGTTCGATGAAGGCGACATTGAAGACCAAGCCGAAACCTGCTGTAGCAGAAGGCGAGCAGAATGTTGCGGAAGAGCAGAATAAAGTAAATAAAGACGTGAGTTTTTGCATAAATTTTGCTACCCCATAGGGATAATACTAGCTATTGTCACTATAGGCCAGGTGCGTTGTTAAGGGTTCACCCGTTAATAAATCATTTTCTATCGCACCATCTCTACAATTGTACCATTTCTATACCTCAGTGTAATGTGATTTTTGGCAGATGCATGGTCATACCAATTTTCGTGAAAGGATCAATGAATTGCAATAAGAGAATGAAGAATCAAATCTAGTGTAAACATAAAAAAGAGAATAAACTTTCTGGGTGATGATTTTTAGATTTTTTTAAATTTGTATTTGCTAAAAATTGTAAGCAAATTCATTATTTCTTTTTCCGAAATATTATTCCTTCAAGAAAAATTTATTCGTTTTTTTTTTAGTTTGTGTCTTCATTCATTCAAGGAACTGATTTATGATTAATTAATTGTTAATTGTTGCCAACCCTAAGTCACTTATTTTTTTTGTTAAAATCCTGAATTGAATTATAGGAGGAACATTTCTTTATTTGAAAATTTTATTTCAGGCGATACCGTCAACTTCGAAACAGGGCAGCCATTCATCAGATACAGCTGGTGCGCACAGAAAGTCACACTATTCTAACCGATCTAACCTGGGTAAATTACATGGTTGAGGGTCTTCTGTCCGTTTTTTTCCTGATACTTTTGCACCCTTTCTCAACTCCTAATAGCACTATACACTATCACTGCTTTGTTTTTGCGAATACACATCAGGAAGCTGGGGTATTTTTTTTTTATTCAAAAGTCTTGGACTTCAAATTGGAAGATACACACTTTTTTTATTATTCTCTCATTTAAGTTTGTATTAAAATCAATCGGGAATATTTTTTAATGTCAAAGGATTTTTTGTGATTACAATTACTAATTTTCTGTTTCTATTCTCTCTAACTTGAATCTAATGATGAAATCTAGAGGATTCTACCAAAATATTCAACTCAAAAGTGGATAATTCCAATCAAAATTATCGTGGTGACCTGATCTTATTTTTGTTATATAAATTTGTTGCATTCAAATACTTCAGACGATTTTGTGCTTTGGTTTCAGTGATTAAATATATTTGCACTAACATTAAAGTTCACATTTCATCAGAAATATCGAAAAAAATATATAAAAAACACCTTTTTGCAAATTTTCTTTAAAGAAATTTTCCGATAAAATGTTATTTTTATTATTATTCACCACAAAAAATCGTAACTTTGCCTCAATGTAATCAATTTTCTAAATTTCTAAATTCAAAGAATAAACAACCTAATTTTCCCAAAAAATAGAAAAAGGAATACCAGAAACCCCAAGAATCCCTGCTATGCCATCATAAGTATAAACTTGCTTGAACTAACAGTACAAATTCTCGACAGACGGCAGCAGTGAGCACACTTCAGACGGCGAAACTGGCACTCAAGATGGCGCAATCAAAGCTCTGGTCATCCCGGAAAAAGCCAGCTCGTTCAGCATCCATCCGGGAAGGTTGTGCAAGGACGAGTGCTCGTACTGTTTCGGAAAATTTGGACTGTTCGACACTCCCTGTCACATAGCGCAGATGAAAAGCGTTGAGAGACAAAACAAAATTTTAGACAGTGAGTATTTTTTGGGTTGTGTGTAGTGTTCCCCCTTTTTCGTCCCCAAAACTTTAATGCTTCTTTGTCCTTCTGTGATTTTTTGTATTTTTGCTTATTTCCAAGACAAAATAATGAAAAAAAAAACAACTTTTCTTCAAATAGTTCAGTAGGCATCATTTAAACATTATTCATTCACCACTGAATCAAATATTAACAAAACTAAAATTAAAATAATTTAAACTGACCTGTAGACAATAATTTAAAATAGGATTGCTCAATTTTATACAATAAATTATTTATTTCTATTTTCTTCTATAATCAATAGTTTATCAAAATTATTAACCAGACCTTTCTCGACTTTCTAAAGCCGAAAAACACCTGACCAGAGACTCCTGTCTTTGCGATGCCTGCTACAGGCATGTAGACAGAAAATCAAACACTCCATCGTATACGAATAAGTCGTTCAAACGGAATTCCATGGTGGCCCCGGGTCCAAGACAGAACCATTGTCACGTTTTGGGGTGCGGTATGGTGGCTGCAAACATTTTGAGAAGAAAATGGATCATTAAAATGCGAAAGAGCATCTGTCAAGTAGTAAGTTGGTTTCAGATTGTCAATTAATTCGTACTATTACTCATTTTATATATTTTTTTATTTATTCACGAGGTCAATATTGTGTCTTTTACCTAAAGCTGAGTAAGCAGCGTTGCCATAATGTTTGCCATTGATTTCCTTGATTCATCAGGAGTGACTGATAATTTCCCCGTTGGATTATCGACGGCTATCAACTATAAGGACATTGAAACGATAATCTTGACAGTGACATTACGTAACGAATGGAAATAATCTTAATTTGTATTTAAAAAAGAGGCTCGTCTTAAAACCAGCTTAGCCCCTATTAGATAATCTGAGTGATTTTCAGTTTTTCCAAAAATCGCCTTTTTCGAAATTAACTTTGGAAATTTATTCTGACATAACGACTGCGCAAAAAATCCGAAAAAAACCTGTATTCCTTTCTCGGCATTCTGCATGTCGTGCTTATTTTTTCAATCGCCAGTGATATCGCCCATTATACAGGGTGTTTCAGAATTGAACGGCAATATTTCAGGTACGTAGTCTCTGGTACAAAATAAGGAAAAAAGTTTCTATGAACATGTGTCCGATCTCGATTATTAGCGGAATTGCAGGGTGTTGAAAGAAAAAAATTGGATTTCATTTTATTGTGTTTGATCTACTGCAGATAGAGCTTTCAAATTCTGCATGAGTATCAAGCAATAAGTTCTGCTTAATATGAAAGTAAATGTTTTCCAAATACCACAATGGGTGTTGCATTTTTCGAGGTCTCAATCCATAATAGCCGTCAGAAAAACTTGCTCGTACGCCACTGATGAATTTTAATTTTTTTCCCTAAATTTTGTCCCTCTTAATTTTTGGTCGAATTCCGTTCAGTTTCCTCAGAATTTAATTAATTTGTAAATTGGCTCAAAGTTACATACTCTGAAATGTTATGTACTATTTTGATATTTGAAATTTATCAACAAATGTTCAGAGGGATTGTTCAAAGTGGCCTCCGTTGTTGTTGAATGCAACTTTGAGCACGACGAATCTATGATTCCTTGGCACTTCGTATCAACACCCTGTAACTCCGCTAATAATCGAGATCAGACACATGTTCATAGGAACTTTTTTCCTTATTTGGTACCAGAGAATACGCACCTGAAATATTGCCGTGCAATTCTGAAACATCCTGTCTAATAATCAATATTACGATGCTTTCCACCTTCCAGATCAACATAGACCTAGACAACCCTGGCCTGCACTCGATCCCGATATGCGAGAGCCATTACTCTGCGCTGGAGCACCTCATGATTTGCGCCATGTGCAAACGCCGCCTCGCCAGAAACCACATTCACTATTTGGGACCGGAAGTGGACGATCTCAACGCCGTCCTCGACGCCGAAGGAGTTCCGCTCTCTCTCAACGACAAACCGGTGGTGTGCAAACTCTGCAAGTGCTTCGCCTCCATCATACTCAAGGGCGCCGAGGAGAGGCCAGAAAGCAGCGAGAACTTCTTCAGAGAATATAAGAAGAGGTAGGAATTATTAATTTTTTTAAATCTTCGTTTCTTTTATATAGGGTGTTTCATTAATATGGTGAAAAAAATAAACTGAGAGGAGCAAAATATGACGATTGAGCGCAACATCGCTCATACAAATGTTGATGGTTAAAAAGATACAGTGCGTTCGAAGTTAAAATTGTATTTACAAATTTAGCTTCGATAGTTTTTATGATATCGGTTTAAAAATTGTTACATTGGGGGGTTTTTAGGACGGCAAAAAATAATATTTTATCAGTATTAACGTAGTCCTTAGAGGGCGCCACTTACCCGCTTACAATTATTCAAAAATACGCACAACTTTTTTGTCCGTCAAAAATCAACATTTTCGATCAAACATTCATTAAACTACTTTATCTTTCGATCAAAAAAGTATTTTTCGAAAAAGTCGAAAAACCTTGCCGTTTTTACGGTAAACACGATTTCAAGTATTGAAGTCACAAATAAATTGAAATAATTTTATCAAGAAAAAACAAGTAGGTTGCTGTCAGACAAGCAAATAAATAGTTTTCTGCTTCAACAATGATTTATTTATGATTTGACAAAGTTATAGAAATTGTTGGAAATGCCCACCTTCGACGTCAGTTTTAACTTTGAACGCGCTGTATCTTTTTAACCATCAACATTTGTATGAGCGATGTAGCGCTCAATCGTCATATTTTGCTCCTCTCTACTCTCAGTTTGATTTTTTTACCATTATAAAGAAACACCCTGTATAGTATGAAATATCTTCCAGGCTCCTCCACTTCAACCACATAGTGCCGATGGACTCCGCGGCCGCCGAGGAGCCCATCGTCGTGCCCAGCAAAGCCGACAGATCCGACTCGTGGAACAAGAAGAAGAAGTCGAGGAAATCGGATGTGGAGCGGCCGGAGTCCAGGGAAAGCGCGGAAAAAACGGACGAGAAGGGGTCGAACAGCGGGTCGCAATCACGCGCCGATTCTCCCTCCGACGAATACAACGGCGTGGATTACAACACCCTCATACCGACCATCGCGATGGATTGCGGCAGCGATACGGAGTCCAAGAAGGATCCGGCGGCGTTTCTTAAGAAGTTCGGCTCGCAGTTCGAGGCGGTAAGTTATCGGAGTTCTCAATCTTGGGTAGTTTTGATGAGTGTTTCATTGCAGATTAAAGATTCCATCGAGATAACGAAAGTACCGAAACATAGCAAGATCAAGAATCCAGTGGTTGAGAAGCTCGGGGCTAATCCGTGCCTTTCTGTCAGACAGCTGTTTCCGGGCGAGGAAGACGTGCCCTTGACTGCCCATATTGACTTTGACAACGTCAGAGAAGTCACTCCGGAGGGTTGGGAGAAATGCTCCTCTACGATACAGTACGATTCAGAAACGCAAAGGTTAGTGAAAAAGTCGGTAAAATTGCAAGTTTTGATTTGACATCCGGTATCTTGATCCAAAAATCACAAATTTAGTAATATTATCGTGAGGAAATACATGCTTTTCGATATATTGCACTTCGAAGTTTAATTTTCACCCTTTTCATTGAACGTTGTCGAACCATAAAAGGGTTCATGATGTATTCATCGAGAGAAAACGTTGAAAACGCCATATCTTCTGGAATTTTCAGACCATACATCTTTTTGAGCAACTATAATCTCTCTCATTGGATTCTTGACGGAAGAGCTATTAGGCAATCCAAACCACGTGACATTCAATGTGGCGGCTTGGGGCACACAATGCGATACCTTGGCTAGTACACAGTGAATTTTATTTATTTTCGGAGTTTTTTGGTGTTTCGAAACGGTATTCAGATGGAGAGTGAATATTTGAAGACATTGATGTTGAATAGCAGAGACGTTGGTGAAAAGTATGCTTGGAACTATTCATTCAGTTCATTCTTGCAGAGATAAGCTATAACTTATTGTAACTTATCTCTGATTCTTGTCACAGCATTCGTTTTCGATATTAAATGAAGTTGGGATTAATTAATAATCTAGATCCTTTCACATTGTATACTGATGCTGATTTAGATTATTCAATTGATGTTGTTCTTTTTGTAATATTCTGGTAAAAAAAATTCTACTGCAGACTCTCTGATACATCAGTTTGGAATCAGTGAGATCATATCTCTTGATCGCAGCTAACCATAGGGCCCTTCGCTTCCTAGTTAAATCGTTCTTACTCTATAACTGCTCTATAAGAACCTGTGATTAGTAACCGTAGAAACCGATTACATGCCGACTTTATTTCGGTTAATACGAGATCTACAGCCAACCACAATGCATGTGATAGGCCTTTTCTTCAGTAAAAGAGTAAATAATTAGCCACAATTAAGAAAACACATAAAAAACGCACTAGAGATAACTGAATGTAACAGTTTTCAACTCAAGTCAAATATGTAAACACCAAGTGTGTGCCCCGAGCCGCCACATTGGTTTTTCGCTTTGACAGATCGCTGGATTGCCTAATTTTATTGATGTGATTCGACTTTGTTATTGTTGATAATCAGATAATACAAAAAAAAAACATCTCAAAAAGCATGAACCAACACCTACAAACAGTACTCTCTCGGGAGATTCCAAATAACAAATATTTTCCTAGACTATGGGAGGAACTACAAAAGCCGTACGGCAACCAAAGCAGCTTCCTGAGGCATCTCATCCTCCTGGAGAAGTACTTCAGGAACGGCGACCTGGTGCTGTCCCCCAGGGCAGGCCACCACGCCATCAACTACAGCGAGTCGGTCAACAACAGACTGAGAGCGTACGATAACATGACCTCAGGCGTGAGCAACGTGCAGCCCTTGAGCATGCTGCCCTTCAACAAGATGCAGAAGAGCAACAGCGGTATCATAACCAGCGCTCACGTCGTCACTGGTGAGCATCACCACCGACCCCAATCGAAACAGTTGGATAATTAAACTGTGTATTCCAGCGACCAGCACCAGTCCTCCACCTTCCATCACCTGCAAGCCCATCGGCAACGTCGCCATGTCCGTTACCACGATCCCCAGCTTGGCCCAGCAGGGTGTCACCTTGCTGCCCAATCCCGCCCACTACAAGGCCGGCGTGCCCGTGTTTCCGGCCGCCCCGGCGCAGTCGGTGACGGCGGTCAAGCCTAGGGCGGCCACTACGGCGCCGCCTCCAGGGCTGATATCGCTGCACGCTAGTGGCGGGAGGCCGTTGGCGCCGTCAACGACCGGTTTGGTTAAGGCGCCGCAGTCGCAGAAAATTAAGTTTCCTATCACGAAGAACTGGCGGCCCAATTTAATACCGATTGATCCCAATAAGAAGCAGGAGAAAAGGGTTGGGTTGGTGCAGGTGAGTTTTGACAATTGACATTCCACACATGAAAAATTTGGCGATTTTCGCGATTTTTTTTAATGGTCGATAAAATGTTTTTTGGTCATAACAAGTCATACTTTCAGCTGTGTTTCCAGATTTTTTTTTTTCACAAAAATATTGGAAAATAAAGTGAATAATTCTGGCCGAAACAGTAGCTGAAACGAAAAAATTTAAAAACGTTATTGAATTCGAAAGTCTTTTATATAAAATGACCCAAGATTTTTGAAAAATGAAATAAAAAAATAACAAAATGGCATAGTTCTGTAAAAAAGTGTAGTTTCTTGGGGTGAAAATGGTCGTTTTTTTAAATGTCAAACTGTCAATTTTCAACCAATCAAAAAGATTGTAGGTCATTATTTCGGCGAATGAACATAAGCGATACGCTACCTGGTGGCACTGAAAATAACTACAAATGTTGGCATAGTTCTTGTGTTTGGTATTGTGTTTTGTTGATTTCATACTGAATTTGAATAATTGAAAGATTGTGAAACTATGAATTGGTAAAATAAAACTTCCAATGTTAATTCCCATGCTTTTCCTCAAGCTGGTGATATAAATATCGTGAGTAGATTGATGAAATTCTATTTACATTAATGGTCACAGTCGAGCATAGTTTTATTCAGGTATCAATAAAATTTAAACGAGATTTCACATTATCTATTTTATTTGGAACTTCCCCAAACAAAAAACAGCAAAAAAACTACAATACTATAAACTCGTAATTCATTCCATAACATAAAGCATTATCTTGTCAGCAGTGGGAGAATTCAATTTTCTTCATATTACATGTCCAGCATTCAAAACTTCTCCACCTTCACGAACACTTCTGAAAGTGTTTGTGCCTTCAAAGTGCCCTAAATTAAATCTTGCCTATCGAATCTAAGAACAAAACAAATTATTATAATTCTGTATACATTTTGATCGAACCATTCACATACACAACAGTATTTTTAGAAAAATGAAAATACATACACATTTACGTCCTAGCTCACTGCAAAAGTCTGAAATGTCTTTATTATCATTATAAACTCACACTTGATTAATGAAACATATAACCTAATGCATTTAACTATCTAATGTCAACTTTTATGGTTCTGTGACTGCCCATTTTGGCGCTGCAATCTTAAATTCATTCACCAATAGTGAATATATTCTAAACACTCAGTTTTTTTTTATATATGTAAAACTTCTCACGAAAGGAGACATCCTGTAATGTTCAATGTGAAATCGATCGATCAGCTTCCTTTTTATTCAATTGCTTAAACAAATTGACTGTTTTGACCTTGTTCCAGGTGATCTCTGGAGGCAAGCCCTACCACATAACCCTGGAGGATTACAAAAAAATGTGCGCGATCAAACGCAGCTTCGAAATGAAGCAGAAACGCCTACAAGAAACCCAAGCCGCCAAACCCATCCTGGTCACCCACAACTCGGTCCTCAAGTCAATTATACCGCGCAAGGGTCTGATCATATCCAAAACCGCCACGGTGAAAACCGAAGCTCCTTCGCCGTCTACCCACAGCGAAGAAAACATCTTGGAGAAGCTCGACAAGCAAGTGGAGAAGCTCGAGTCGAAGCTGAACGAGAAGGGCGGCGCGTCGCTGCTGCTGCCTCGGATACCGCGCTCTCTGACGGTCATTCCGCAGACTGTCACCAGGAAGACGGCGTCGAGGCCTCCCAGTCCGGTGTTGCTCATCACGCAGAAGACTAACGGGAACAAATCATGATCGGGTAGTTATTTTTACAAGTGCCTAGGGATGCGCAGGGGGATCGAAATTGGGTAGATGGGAGTCAAAGTCCAAATTGAGGGAACGAAATTCCTATTTTATTTATTTAAATAGGCGTAAAGTAACTCGAAATTCGTATTTGCCGGTCAAAAAACATGCCTTTTTATTATCGTGTGCCGGTATTATTGATGATGCTACTGTATTTTTGGTATATTTTTCGGTCTGATTAAGTATTTCAGTAATTTCGCACATTTTGAAGGTGAAGTTTCGGACTTTGATACAAATTAAGTCGGAATTATTTTGACCTTGTTCTCAGTGTACACTTTCGATGTTTTCAACATTGAGAAATAGTAAGAAAACACTGTGGTGCACACAAAATATAAATACTGCTACTTGTTAGCCTCGAATATTTAGCAATAAAATCACTACAATCATCACTGAACCTTCAAAAGTCCAAAATTTTTGTTATTTCAAAAGTTCCTCAATGATTTCTGCTGAGAATGGAAGTACTCATTTTGAATTTCGAGAGATCATATTATCTTAGACTGTGGTAATAATTTGAATCTAGTGCAATTACATAAAAGGAAATTGGGGTATTTGTACACGTCAATTGTCATAACATGAAGTACAGATGAGTTTGCACTTCTGACATTGTTTTACATAACAAAACCCTCATTTGTCGAGTCTTTGAAATACCTAAAAAATTCGTATAATTTGGATTTTGATTTTTTTTTTCATGAAATTGCCTCTAATTATGATCCCCTTGTGCAATCTCGTTAACAAATTACAAATCATATTAAGTTTTCCTCGTGAGATTGTTGTCGATGTATACAAAATGAAAGATATTGACGTCAGAATATTTTTTTAACGAAAGAATTGTAAATAATATACTGAATTTGTATATAGCTGAAATAATCACTAGTTACTTTTATTTGAAAATATCACATTCAATCAATTTATTGTATTGTATGAAGTATGAAGCAATATGAGAGAGAATAACATTGCATTTTCAAATAGTCCATATCATTCAACTTGTACTTATGAAAATATATACCACCTACCTTTCCTACCTTTAAATATTTATTTGACTCTTCATATTTTTCATTATTCGTATAAAAAGTATATAACTAAGGTTTCTATTATTTATTCCTATTCAGTAATTATCAGGACCGATGTTATTTACTATATTTCAATTCACTTGCTGATTTTGTAATATTTATCATCAATTGATTGTTAGACATTATTTCAAGATATAATTGATTTTCTGCGATCTGTTGTTACTTCATGAATGATGGTGCTTTAGCAAAATTTTTTTAAGGTTGAAAGATTTTCAAAATATTTTATCCCACGTAATTGTAATTCTCGTTGAAGTTTTCATTATTATTGGGTGATTCTTGAATTTCTGAAAGCCTTGATAATTGCGATGACAAATGAAGTTTTATATAAACATGGAAATAGGTGCTTGTTGTTATTTTTTCTACTTTTCCAATGAAATCAGATTTAAGGTTTTCATGAAATTTCTAGATTACGTTTGATTGATGATAAGGTAAATTCAAGTGATAAAAAATTTCAACTGATTTAAAATCAGTAATATCACTTGCTGATTATAAAATAGTTGAATTACAAATTGAATCTTTGTGAAATCAGAGCTCATTTAAAGAGATACCAAGTGTTACCAAATTATAATATTGATTATAATTCAATATTATTTGCATAATTCTTTTCTGAATTCGCCAATTGAAACTGAGTCTCATTGATTTATAATAAAATATTGACTAAAAGAGTATATTTCCACTATTTAAATTTTTTTGAGTGTAATCTCGATATATTGTTGATATATTTTGCGTATTCCCCAATGCATATTTTGTACATTTTTCATTTACAGTTGGAACAATATTGTTTTTCATTTGTTCTGCCTTCCAATGAAAGAGTAGGCATGTGAAGATGACAAAAAGGCTGAGTTATGTTGTTCACTGTTATTTACAAATGTATAAAGCCCATCCAATATTATTATATAATGAAATATATTCTGTTGATGTAAATATTATATGGGCGATCTTTATTAATAAAAATAAATTAATTTCAGCCTGTGAACTTTTGTATAACCATTTACCCACTCCAAAATCGAAGATATTTGAATGTACAGGGTATTGTCAAAGGTAGTCATCGTACTACAAATTGTTTAATAAGCTTCAACAAAAATGTTGATGAAAATTTTGATCCAAACTGTTACAAATTTTTCGAAAATTATTACTTTTGATTTTGAAAAAGGTGATTTTCGAAGAAACTGAAAAACACTTAGTATATATATGATATGGGCTAAATTGGTTCCAAGACGAACATGAAATGAATATTTTTCTATTTGTTGCGTAGTTTATGAATATCACTATATAATTGTATTCGAACTTATGCCAATCACACTGTAGGTACACATATTTCGGTATCGCAGGTATCAATGATGTTCGATTATTCAACAGCATAGACTGGACAATCTGATATATATTTATCCTTCGCTTTCATTCTGTATTGTAGGGATATAATAATTCGACGACGCAAGCGATGTCAAAGAGAGATGGAACTGGGCGTCACAGCCTACGTGCATTCAGGAATGTAAACAAAATGCATCTTAAAAACACGTCGAAAACATAAGCGCATACCTTGATGAAAACAATAAATATAGCGAATTAGAAGTGGAAAACAACTTCCTAAATAAATTATGAACATCATTCAGTATACAACAAGTAGCAAACAATGAACGTTTCTGAAAATTAAGTGACTTTTTAGTGTCTACGAAAAAGATCAACGAACAATAATAAAAACTTCGAGGTAGTGCTCACAAAAAACTAACAAACGAGAGTTTTTTGTGCGATCCAGGCAACCTTAAATACATTCGCGTATGTGCGTTCCGAGAAACGTCAAAATTTAAGTGTCATCCCCATGTGTAAGTAATAAATAACATACTTCTTGTTGAATCTGAACAGGAAACTAAATGAATTATATTGTGATTCGTTGATGAAATGAATTGAGAGTATTGAACGGGTAAGATAAATTTGAATTATTGAATACATTGACATTTTCAACGCCTGCTTTGTATGAAATATTGCAGCATTGCATTTTTATCAGTGTTAACTACGTCAACGCACTATATTTTTAAATGTATTTGAAAAGCAGTTGAAGTATGTTTCGCTAATTGATAAGTATCAATGACATCAACATCTAACTTCATGATAACAAAGAAATACATGCTTCAACTGAGGAAAGAATCATAGTTTGTCCTTCAAGCAGCACTGAGCATGTTTTGAACATTTTCAGTGACTCAAAGACGTTCAGGAATATTTTCGGTCGGTAACATGAATTCCCTGGCTGGAAATGTGAGATTGAAACCCAAGTATGCAGGATCACCGATCTTGAACTCCATTGACCCAAATATCAACAACGACACAAGAACCCAAACTGCTGATCATGAACCCATTTGCAGTATATCAGATGACCTGCAATCCCTTAATCTACTAGAAGATGAACATGAAGACTCCAATAGTGTGTTGCTATTGGATGATTCCGAGAACCTACTAGTGAACTCTGAAGAGAGTTTTCTAGCAGCTTTGAAGATACCCCCCAATGAAAAAGTGAAAGTTGTGTCTATATTCGGGAATACTGGCGAAGGAAAATCATATACGTTGAATGAACTTTTCTTTAATGGGGAACAAGTATTTAGGACTTCACAATCTCAAACTTCTTGTACACTAGGTGTGTGGGCCAGATACAACCCAACACTGAAATTGATTTGCTTGGACACTGAAGGTGCATTGGGTGAGTGAAATTTTGGGAAAATTGCACTAAACTTTTGTTGGTACTCATCTATTTTAGTCGGCAAAACATGAATTTGATAATATTATCTTAGGGAAGTTAATATTTATCAAGATATTCTACTTCAAAATGGAATCGTTTCTTACTTTTACATTTCACTTATAAAAGATTGTGCAGCTGATTTATTCAATAATGTAACACATTATATGTGAGAAAAGAAAAATGCAGTATTTTTTGAATATTCTGATTTGACAGCATGTAAACATCATCATTCTGTCAACCATTAGTTAATTGACAACTGTCAAGCCACAGTAAAGGATGGATTTGACATGCACATTTATAATATCAAAATACTGCAATTTCAATGTTTACCTGAGAATGTGAGCATGGTAAATTGATTCTCAATATGTTATGAGTCTCATTGATGAAGAAATTTGCAAACTTGTTTGAAAACGTTGAAGAAAAGAAGGTGAAATTTCGGACTTCAAAGTGGAATATCTCGAAAAGTATTATTACATATCATTCGAAATCATGTTTTTTGAACCTAAATATGTAAGTACCAACAAAAATTCAGACCAGAATTCTTGTCGGGCATAAGCACAATTTTAATATATTTTTAAGGTATATCAAAAAAAGAAAATCAACGAACCCGACTGCACCTCAAAGTTCTGGCTGTATCTGATATTGTTATATACAGAACGAGAGCAGAGAGACTTCACAGGGACATGTATACTTTCCTGGGCGATGCTTCAAAAGCTTACACAGATCATTTCAGTGCGGCCTTGAAGAAAGCTTTGTCAAAGGTAGGAATTTGAATTGATATGTCTACATAATCCACAAGGAATCACTCATTTCAATCTACAAAAATGTTCTGCTAGTTTAGCTAATAAAATTTGGAAAAATTCTAAAAAAGTGAAAAGTGAAAAAAAATTTCTTTCTATTCGAAGAGCGATGCCGAGAGATTCTCCAACCCCATCGGCCCCGGCATCGTCATTTTCCACGAGACCCGACTGACGGACACCCTGCAGGAAAGCGCCGGTCTGGCACAGTCTGCGGAGGACATTTTACAGTCGACCTTCGCCGACTTGAAGTTGCCTTTGGACGCGTTCAGCTTCCTCAAGTACGTCGGCGTGAGGACGGTCGGCTCGAGGAAGACGTCTTTCACAGAACTGAGGGCGGTTTTGCACAACAAATTGGAAAGTAACGAGGTGCGGACAAGGAGGGATGCCAAATACGTGTATTTAACGTTAAAGGTTCGTTAGTGTTTGAGTCATAGATGCACTGTGCAATTTTATTGTTTCCAAAAGACTTTTCTTCCAGTTATTGTAGGGATACTTTTTTTTATTGGAGTCGGAATAATCTATAATATTTTAGGATTGTTATTTTATGCTGTGAAAATTAAGTTTGACTACCTCACAGAATGAAAAGCTGAATTTATTCACAATAAAAATGTATATTTTCGAAGATTCGGGTAGGGGAATATAAAATTTCTCTGGAAAATAATATGCAGTATCTGGAAAAATTTCATTATTCAGCGAGACTTCAAAAACAACGCTCCTTGTTTCGAATTTTCGGCCTTAATTTCTTCAACCAAACCAAAAATAATAATAATTTGTCCGTGAATCTGAGAAATTGAAAGTTCAAATGGCTTGTTCTAGAATTTCTAACGATTTTGAGAAAAAAGTGCTAACTACATCAAATTTGAATTTCCTCAATATTTTTCTCACTGTCCCCACATTGTTTCAGAGTTTGAACGAAAAATTCAACAACGTACTAACAAATGCCACCCCACAGATGTTTTTGCCCGCTTTTTTTACTTGTCCTGAAAAATGCCTGTCTTGTAAGAGTAGCTGTGATATGTCAGTGGGCCACAAAGACGAAGGAGAACCTCATCAGAGCAAATCGATGTGCTCCTATCAACATCAGTATCAGAACAAAGTGTATCTTTGCAAGGTAAATTGCAACTATACAGGGTATTTCAGAATTGCACGGCAATATTTTAGGTACGTATTCTCATGTAACATGTGTCTGATCTCGATTATCAACGGAGTTACAGGGTGTTGAAAGTTTTAAAAAAATTAGGTTTTCATTTTATCGTCCTTGATCTACTACAGATAGAGCTTTCAAATTCCGTATGAGTGTCAAGCAATATGTGCTGCTTAATATGAAAGTGAATGTTTTCCAAATACCATACAGGGTGTTGCATTTTCCGAGGTCTCAATCCATAAAAGCCTTGAGAAATACTTGCTCGTACGCCACTGATGAATTTTAATATTTTTTTCAAGCTCTTCAACCTATTACCTAAATTTTGTCTCTCTTGATTTTTGGTCGAATTCCGTTCAGCTTCCTCAGAAATAAATCAATTTGTAAATTGGCTCAAAGTTACATACTCTAAAATATTTATACGATTTTGATATTTGATATTAATCGAAGCATCAAAATTGAATAAAAAAAATTAACAAATGTTCAGAGGGATTGTTCAAAGTGGCCTCTGCTGTTGTTGAATGCAACTTTGAGCACGACGAATCTATGATTCCTTGGCACTTCGTATCGACACCCTGTAACTCCGCTAATAATCGAGATCGGACACATGTTCATAGGAACTTTTTTCCTTATTTGGTACCAGAGAATACGCACCTGAAATATCGCCGTGCAATTCTGAAACACCCTGTATATGCTGAAATATTATGTATTTTGTCAGCTGCATCTTTTTCATTTCAATTTACTAAACTTTGAAAGGATATATTTTCCTTTTTATGCATTCTGGCCCATAGATTTGTTCACCCTGTATATCGTTCATCTCATGGGATTTAATTTCAAGGCGTGCCATAGAAACGGTATACGTAACGTGGTGACCAAGAACTGTCAGGGCACCGACGAGTCGTGGACCGGCTACTTGAATTACGTTTGGTCCGGCTACGTGATCGAGTGTAGCAGGTGCGGGGAAATCTACAGGAGCCGGCAACACTGGTACGGCAACGACGACCCCGAAGACAAGGCCGTTTTAATTGAAATGGTGCACGTGTGGTCCGGGGTAGGTGTTTCGTGGTTTCCTCCAGTGGCTCATGAGTACTTGCAGAGCTTCAAAAACCCACAACCACACTTGAAATCGCATATTTTTTCCTCAATTCATCAACAGAGACTGATAATACACACACAGACACACTGTGAATGCTCGTAGGCCACGAATAGACACCGTGCTGTAGACAGTCTGATAATTTTTCAAAAAAGGATAAACGTGTTTCGCAGGAGAAGTCTCTGTTCGGCTCTCAGAATTCAGCCCAGAAAGTATTGGACGGTGTCAGCTCGGTGACAGGTGTCATAGCCAGCGTGACGTCGCAGCCATCGCGACTGATAAGTCATTGGGCTGCTGACAGTATAGCGCCCAGCTATTGGAGGCCGAATAGTGAAATTAGGGTGAGTTTCGATTGATTGATTAATGAGTTATTATGGAGCTATTTATGAACATTTTACAGTATCTTTAAAAATGGTTTGTAATGGGGCAGTATGACGTACTGCTATGTTTATTTCAATTTTATTAGGCGTAATCTGTCACACATTTTCTGTCTGAAAACCATTTGTGGTGCCTGTTGATTCACCCAAGTATTTTGTATCTTTATAAGGTAATTTGGTTGTTTTGAATAAATTATTTCAAATATATATCACAACTGATTTGATACAAAATATTAGATGAAAAGCATAATTTTAAATCTTCTACGTCTATACCCAATCATTTTTGATTATTTTCAAGTGTTACGAGATGATTTCGTAATTTTGAATGATATTTTTCACGTTGATGCCCATTTATTTTGATTATTTTCAATATTCACTAACTAATTTGATAATTTTGTATAAATATCTTGAAATATATTCATCACTAACTAGTTTAATACAGAATATTAGATAAAAAGTTTAATTTAAATTTTTTTTAGATCGATTCCCAATTAATTTTTTCGAGATAATTCAGTAATATGAATAACTCATTTGGAATATATATCTCATAAACTGGTTTAATAAAAATCATTAGATAGAAAGCTTAATTTCAAATTTTTTAAGGTCGATGCCCAATTATTTCCATTATTTTTAATATTTGGGAGCTAATTTCGTGATTTTGAATAAATTATTTGAAATACATGACTAACAGGTTTAGTACAAAATATTAGATACCTCGATACCTAATTAATTTTGATTTTTACGAGATAATTTATATAGTAATATTGAATAAATTATTTGAAAAATATATATGACAAACTGGTTTGATACAAAATATTAGACATGAAGCAGAATTTTAAGTTTTTCAACGTCGATACCCATTTATTTTGGATTATTTTTAATATTCACGAGCTAATTCAGTAATTGTGTATAAATTATTTGAAATATATTCATCACTAATTGGTTCAATACAAAATATTAGATGAAAAGCATGTTTTTTTTCAGATCGAGACCCAATTATTTTCGATTATTTTCAATTTTTTCAGTAATTTTGAATGAATTATTCAAAATATACATATTACAAATTGGTTTAATGTCTGGAATTGAAAAAAAAAATCACCTTTCGCCATTTTATCTCCAGGAATGCTACAAATGCAACCGACCTTTCGGTGACAACGACAGCAGACACCATTGCCGCGCGTGCGGCGAAGGTTTCTGCGACGGTTGTTCTTCCAAACGGCAGCCGGTGCCCTCTCGCGGCTGGCAGGATGATGTCCGCGTCTGCGACGATTGCTACCGCGAGGAACCGCCGAGCGTGGTGGACACACCGGAAGGAAACGAGATCACGGCTCGCCAGATGGGCGAGACGTTCGTCAATACTCTATCTGTTGTCAAATCGGTAAGTGGATTGGTAAACGAAGCGAAAAGATCATGAATTTGCTTGAAACCTTCTTCAAGATCAAGTATAATGATGAAGAATTATGTTTATGAAAGTGTCCTGGAAAATATTATGTGATATTGAAACGAAAACTCCACTCTGGAACACTTGAATTTGGCGAAACTGTAAACGACGCTCTTTGTGACGTCAAAACTGCTAATACTGGGTGCATGTCAGAGGTGTTGCCAGCTGTGTTATTTATTGGGGGCTAATGGGGGTAATTATTGGCAAAAAACAATTGAAACTGTGAATTATTCTTTACATTTCATAACATTTGTGATTGAGTGATTCTTATGCAAAAAAATGTAAGGTGTTTGTTGCTTGGCATTTCTTTGGCAAAATACCTTTCATAACTGATTGATTCTCATCGAAATGGCTATTATGTATACACTGTGTCCAAGATAAGGATGTATATCATGGGGAAACCATAAGAAATACGGAGATGATTAAATTAGAGAAAAGTTGCGCATTTTCAAGTCTAATAATGTGCCGTTCAGAAAGTTGCGAAATTCCAATTAGTTCCGATTTCGTTTTAATTTTTTTCCGACGTTATTTGAAGAAATATAAGAAGCCTACTATACCATACTCAGGGTCATCATTTCACACCAAAACGTTCGAACTTTAATAAAAATATTTTTTTTCAGTTCTAAATATCGCATAATCATATCGTGTCATACATCGTTGTATTAGTAATAAAATAATAATAATAATAATGATAAAAAAACATGAAGTGAATGGTGGTGTCTCCGAAACGAAACGTCGTACGAAAAATCTCTCAACGCTGTTTTGTAGGGATTGAAAAATGGCAATGAGAAAGTGTCTTTTGTTTTCTTGTATCTCTTCAAATAATGTCAGAAAAAAAAATTAAAACCAAATCGGCAAATTTCGTTTTTTTCAGGCATATCTCCAGAACTAATTGGAATTTCGAAACGTTCTGAACGGCACATTGTTAGACTTGAAAATGCGCAACTTTTATCTAATTCAACCATCTCCGTACCTCTTATGGTTTCCGAGATCCCCATGATAGACATCCTTATCTTGGACACAGTGCATAATATATTTTTTTTTTCAATTCCATCCAAAATGTTACTTCATTTTCAAAAATATAGTTTTTTTCTAATTTTGAAGTGGGCGATTTTTAATGAAACTGAAAATCACTGGAAAATATCTGGTAGGGCTGAGTTGGGTTTGAGACAAGCCTAAGTTAATGACAATTTTTGTTGTTTCGTAAAAATACAAGTAAACATTTTTTTCGTAATTTCTATTCCATGTCATCACGATCAATATTATTGTGTTTTTAACCAAAATTGAGTTGGTAGCGTTGCCAAAATTACCCCATCGATTTCTTCAATTCATCAGCAGTGACTGATGATTTTATTCGACGCTCTTGTGAATTGATTACAAAATTTTCAATATTTTCATTGATCATGAAACGCATAGTTCACCACTTTTAGTATTCGTATTCCTAATGAGTTTAAGAATACTATCAGTTCTCTGCATCTATCATATTCATATTCAAAAAATCAATTCATTATCGCTGCCTTCTGTAATTTGACAGTTGTAACGCGATGGGGGAGACCACTAATTTTTCAAAACATCATAATCGTGTTCTGTATGTCCAAAAACGACCATTCATTATTGTTTTATTTTTTCTATTCGGTCTATATCATGAATAAAATAATAAAATAAACGGAATTGATTTCAAACATATAATTTCATGCGCCATTTTCAAAGGTTGCTCTCATTGGTGTAACCACGATCATATACATAGGTTTGGAATCTACGGCATTCTTGAGGAGGATTTAGGGGTATAATCACGTGCTTAATCTTTAATAGTACGTATTGTGGCAAAACAAACTGTTAGGATTCGAATGATAAATAAAATCAATGATAAAAATATTATATCTTGCAAAATTTTCTCAAATAAATAAAAATCATTCCTACTTTCAAAAAGCTGATCGGATCTGATTCGTGATTGGCTGACAAAGTGACAATAGAGGACAGCGCAGCAGGTGGCGAAACATGAGGACCACAAAAATTCCCTCAATGTTTGGGCCACCTCCCACCATACGAGTTGCCAGACCTGTGTATATGATCGTGGGTGTAACGCAGTGTGACGTGCTTAACCCTACACGCCCATCGATCTTGAGCTGACCAATCATAGATGATTGTTCCATGGTAAATCTTGCAGTGTTGCCGCATCAAAATACCACAACATATGAATGATATTTTTTCCATAAATTATCATGAAATGATATAGTTATCACTTATCGATTCGTTTTTGAGAAAATATATCAAAGGAATAATATATACACATGGTGTGAGCAAAAGATATATAATGGAAACAAAGATAGACTAAGGGTGTAGCACGTCATACGCTCATAGCACCGCCAACTTATTTCTGGATTTTTCAAGTTTCGAATGAAAATGTTGATTTCAAAACGCTGTAGAATATATTTGCTTTGATTTTGATTCTCAATATTGGAGAGGTTTGAAAGAATTTCATAACTTAGTGGTCTTCCTCAATCAATATTTTTTTCTGGCGAAACGACTGCGCCAAATTATTGAAACAAAACTAGTTCGTTCCTCAACGTTCTGAACGCCGTGATTTTTTCTTCTGACCTAATAAATGTCGTGGTTTCGTTAGGTGATCAACATACCAACGTCCTTCATCAAGGACACGGCCCGACCGACTTACTGGACGCCGGACAGCGAATGCTCAAAATGCGCAGTATGCGAGACATCTTTCGGCATTCTCACCTCCCTGCATCACTGCCGCGACTGCGGTTTGGGGGTGTGCGACGATTGCTCGCTTTCGAGGAAGCCGGTGCCGTTGCGCGGGTGGGACGGCCCCGTCAGGGTGTGCAACAACTGCCGATGATGGGGTAGCTTGGAGGAGGAGGAGGAGGGGTTTGGGCTGCTTCGGCGAAATAAAGTTTTCTGTCTGGCTTTCTCGTTGAAACATTCCTTTATTGTATGCACCACGTTGGTTTTTTTTTTTTTTTCATTTGACTAGGTTGTGTCGTGGTGAGGATTGGGGCTTGAACTTGAATTTTTATAGTTGAATCTGTTGGAAGTTGTATTGATTCGAATTTTAAAAAGGAATAATATCAAATGTGGCCAATGCGTGAAATAAACTATGCCTCGTCGATGTTTGCCCCAATGGCACCCATTTTTATCGAAAGTGTTGTTTTGTCTGAAGAAGAAGCCAATAACTTGTCAAAAGCAAACAAAAATTAAAATTTGTATGGATCTCCCAGTAGTGAGTGTGAGGAGTCATTAAAGTGAATCAGCAACTGATGAAATTATACTGAACCGAATTGTTTCCAATAGAAGACAGAAATACAGAGTGTGGTACCGAAATCTAACTAAAATCGAACATTTGAACTCATCGGCCAATTTTTATTCAAACGCAGATATAATAACTTTCTTAACTGTCATACGTCTCTTCTCGTCCCTAGATTGAATTTGAATAAAATAATAAGTGTTATGCTTTCTGTGCTACACTTTGTATACAATTTCATATTTTATGTTTTTATGTGCGTTTCTTCCAGTGTTTTACTTGAATCATTTTTTCATGCAGTTATATCTGTTATTATCTGTTGCAGTATTTTTGTACTATAGTTGAAACTCCAGTTATCGATCAACTGAACTTTGCCCAAAAAAAAAATCCACGAAATTGTTCCAAGTGCAAATTCGAAATATTCCCTAGTTGGTAGACTCCCCTCAAATTGTATAAAACCGTAATAATTCTATTTAATTTGGCTTGTGAGAGAACTTTATTTCATCGAGAGAAAATATGGAGTCTTGAAGGGGAATGTGGAATACGGGTTATTTTTTTCGAGTTGTGAAATGAAGCTAAGAACGAGGTGAAAATATTTTAGCTTGCATTCCACATTTTGAACTTCAAATGTTGATTTCTCTTTTGTTGATAAAACAGGGAAGTGTGATTTGTTACATTCGATATGAGAATTTGAGATACTCTTTTTTACAAATATTAGTATGATAGAAAAATTAAATATTAAATTTCGTTTATTCATTTGTTGCTGTTTTTAATATTTTTTTAAGAATAATAATATACTCGTATGTGTCCATAATGAAGCTTATCTGCATTTTCATAGTGGAAATATAAATTAAATAAATGTGTGACATTGACATTGGTTTGTTTTAATTTTCCGTGTTTCATTTTGTGAAGTTTTGGAGACGTACATTGCCAATATTGCTTTTTAAAAACAACATATGTGAGTCATCAAAAGTAATACGAGTGTTGATTTGGGTGAAAATTTTAGGTATATTTTTAGAATATGATCGAAAAATGAAAAAAGTTTCCTCTCGACATTCTGGAAAGATATAAGATTATTTTTCTTCGAACATATTTATTCTTTTATTTTTGGAAAGTGGACAATCGGAATCAAAAACATTTACCATATATATATATATATATATATTTATATGAACTGTGAGACTCAAAATTTCAATTAATTCAGTACGTAACACAAGAATTTTTGTTGGAAATAAGCTCAAACAAATCACTTTTATTTCCAACATTTGTTGCATATATCCATTTCTCATGTACCACTGACGCATGTAAATATCACATATCTCCACTGATTCGATACACAACTGCTGCCAAAATCAGAAAATCCTTCCACAATTGTAATGTTGGTTTCTAATAAGGCAGCAATTCAAGAATGACTTACTAACAATGTAATTGAATTTGATTATGGAATGTTGAAACTGCAGTTATACTAACTAATTTAGTACAATTGTAGGCCATAGACTTTATGATACATGTAATATATTGTAATGGAATCCAGGAGAACTTGAATAATCCCCCTGTATCACATGTTTGGAAGCTCTCGAATATTCTAGAATAGAAGAAGATGGAACATCCTGTGAGCAGTCTGATGAAAAGAGATAAAAAGATGTGACAGAAGACTGACAGTTCTAGAACATTCCAGAACAGATGTAAAACATATAAATATCGAGCTTCCAAACAACGTGAGGGAGTTGAAGAATTGAACGCGAAGTAGTTACATCGTTGTCGATATAAATAGTTGAAATAAATAGTTTGTTGGTGTTTGTACGTGAAAATAAATAGTTAATCAGTTGGAAATCCATCTGTTCTCTACTGGAACCCACGAATAACGTTACAATTGGTGTCAGAAGTGGGATATTCGTGAATTTAGTTGGAGTTTTGATCATTTGAAGTGAAAAGACAGTGACAATGAAGAGACTCAGTGAACTGAAGGTGGCAGACTTGAAACGAGAATTGGAAGAAAGGGATCTTGAGACCACAGGGACGAAAGCGGTGCTACAGCTTCGTCTGAAAAAGTATCTGATTGATGTTGGTCAAGACCCAGAAACTTTCATCTTCGAAGAACCGGAAGACAGGATTGCGAAACAGATATCGGCTCAATCTTCGGCACTGCGTGAAGAGTTTTCGGTACAGCTAGACAAAATGGTGACTCGAATTGCTCACCAGAAAGGAGAAATAGACACAATAACAAAAAAATTACAAGAATTGGAGCAACAAGTTGGGAAAGGTGTTCAAAGGCTGGAAAAATCTGAGGTCAGTGAACAAATTGTGACGAAAATAGTATCGGACATCCTAACCACTACGAATCGAGTGAAGCCTCCTACGTTTGATGGTAAAACATCATGGTCAAATTACTTGAAGCAATTCGAAGCAGCTGCAAAAGCCAATGGATGGACATTGAAGGACAAGGCGGTGGCGCTCATAGTTGCTCTACGAGGGGATGCATTGAATATCTTGCAAACCATCCCAGAAAATAAAGCTGACAGTTACGAACATCTCATCAAACGCCTCAATATGCGATATGGTCAAGAACATCTACAACAGGTATTCCAGTTACAGATGAAGAATCGTCGACAGAGACCCGACGAGAGTCTACAGGAGTTTGAAGCCGACGTAGCCAGATTGTTTCATTGTGCATATCCGTCAGCTCCGGAGTCTGTTATGGAATGTCTAGCTGTACAGACATTCGTCGATGGGTTGAGAGACATGGAAATGCAGAGGACCGTACGTTTGTCTCGACCCAAAGACCTCCCCGATGCACTAGCAGCAGCGTTGGAGTTCGAAGCCGCAACAGAAGCTTCCCGTGAATCTGCTAGAGTTCACAACATGAATGACGACGGTAACAGCTCACTGAACCAGGAATCTACTGAAGGCCTACTCGATGCCATAAAAAGTCTTCTGGATATAAATAAGACAAAGAGAACGGTTCGCCAGCGAAACTGTGGAGAGCTGGGACACAATCGGAGAGTAAGCAAACGAACCAAGAAGTTTGCTGAGGGTCGTTTGGAGATCAAAGAAACATCTATCAACAGAACTACTGTTGTCAGCGATGATTGGTTACCTGCAGCAGTTCAACAAGAACAAGAGAAAGATCCAGAAATCCGTAGACTTCGAGAATGGAAGAAAGTAAATCGTCGTCCCAATTGGCAAGACGTTGCACCATTATCGCAAACCTTGAAGGCCTACTGGGGTCAATGGGACTCCCTGGTTTTGGAAGATGACCTGCTGAAGAGGAAACTGGAAAACGATGATGGATCAGATCATCGAATGCAGCTAGTGATTCCTAGGAGCCGAGTTCCAGAGGTGCTGCGCTACATACACGATGGAACTTCAGGAGGGCATCTGGGAGTGAATAAGACTCTGCAGAAGGTTCGTGAGCGGTTTTACTGGGCGAACTACAGTGATGACGTTCGAGATTGGTGCCGTAAATGCACCATCTGTTTTGCCAGTAATGGACCGCACCGGAAACCAAGAGCTCCTATGAGACAGTACAACGTAGGTAGCCCTTTTGAAAGAATCGCCCTAGACATCGCAGGTCCATTTCCGGTTACTGATGATGGAAATAGATATATCCTAGTTTGCATGGATTACTTCACGAAATGGGTGGAGGCATATGCGATTCCTAACCAAGAAGCCGTAACCGTTGCTAATGTCCTGTTGAAAGAATTTATCAGTCGCTACGGGGTACCAATGGAACTCCATTCTGACCAAGGCCGAAACTTTGAGAGTGAAGTATTCCGGACAATGAGTGACAGATTAGGAATCAGAAAGACCAGAACGACGCCATTACACCCCCAATCGGACGGAATGGTGGAGCGGATGAATCGAACTGTTGGAAAGTACCTCTGCAAAGTTGTAGATCAACACCAACGAGACTGGGACCAACATCTACCCTTCTTCTTGATGGCCTACCGATCAGCAGTACAAGAATCTACAGGACAGACTCCAGCGAAGGTACTGTTTGGACGAGAAATGAGGCTTCCTTGTGACCTGGTATTTGGATGCAGACCTGGCGAGGACGTAGCAGGTGAAGACTACGTAACGAACCTGAGAAGAAAGATGAACGATATTCATGAATTGGTTCGTTCCAAGATCCAAATATCCAGTGAACGAATGAAGGACCGTTATGATATCCGGGCTGAAGAAAACTTCTACAAAGAAGGTGATTTAGTGTGGCTCCACAATCCACAGAGGAAACGAGGGCTCTGTCCTAAACTGCAGAAATCTTGGGAAGGACCCTATTGCGTGAAAAAGAGAATTAACGACGTTATCTACCGCATCAGTAAGGTGCCCAACGGCAAACCAAAAGTTGTCCACTTCAATAGACTGGCACCGTTTGAAGGAACTTCAGATCAATCAGTAAGGCAGATTCAAGTACAAGACGAGGACGAACCAACTTACGAAAATTTCATGAAAACTTATGGTGGTTCGTCGAAAGCAAGGTTTGACGTGACCAAAGAAGAAAGCCGCGACCTGTTCACTACTCCTGTAGAGTATGCATTGGCTCACTGCATCGCCCAAGACCTTCAGATGTTCCGAGGGATAGGCAATGTGTTCCGGAAAAAGTTTGGTAAACTGGAAAAGCTTCAAGAACAATGCCCATCTATCGGTCGAACCTTGGAAATTGAAGATAGCAGTCCTGAAGGAGTCAGATCAATCTTTTATCTGACAATCAAAGAAAGACATTTCCACAAACCATCTTACAAGGACTTATGGGACGCCTTAGTTGATCTTAGAAACATCTTACTGAGAAAAGGAATACAGAAAATAGCTGTACCAAAGCTGGCTTGCGGTTTGGATGGCCTGGATTGGAGAATTGTCAGGAATATGTTGGAAATCATATTCAGGTTCACCGAAGTTGAAATTCTGATATGTTGCTGGAATCCTAGGGCAAATCCAAGACAGAAAACGGTACCATGCTACTTCAATCAGACTTCACACTGCCGAAACGGAACCAACTGCTCCTTTCTCCATCATAACGAGCCAAATGCATTCCAGGAGGAATGTCTCTTAAGGAGGGGGCAATGTAATGGAATCCAGGAGAACTTGAATAATCCCCCTGTATCACATGTTTGGAAGCTCTCGAATATTCTAGAATAGAAGAAGATGGAACATCCTGTGAGCAGTCTGATGAAAAGAGATAAAAAGATGTGACAGAAGACTGACAGTTCTAGAACATTCCAGAACAGATGTAAAACATATAAATATCGAGCTTCCAAACAACGTGAGGGAGTTGAAGAATTGAACGCGAAGTAGTTACATCGTTGTCGATATAAATAGTTGAAATAAATAGTTTGTTGGTGTTTGTACGTGAAAATAAATAGTTAATCAGTTGGAAATCCGTCTGTTTTCTACTGGAACCCACGAATAACGTTACAATATTCTTTGATTTTCAGAAACAAGCCAGCCCTAATAAATAAGGCAGATATATTAGCAGAATGATATGGATAACAAGATCTTTGACTCCCACCTTACATTTGTGTTTTTCATCCAATTGCATCTGTATTGTAATTTTTGTTGAAATGTAATGATGTGTAGCATTTACATATAATAAGCAAATGCACAAATATTTTTGTCCAGCGAATAAATTTTCTTAAACACACCTATTAGAGTTGGACAGTATAATTGGTTTTGAAATAGAGAACCATCAAATGAGAAAGAAAGGACAGATTTGATACTGAAAGATGAACATTTTTAGATATCATTATGTAGTTATTATGTACTTCCTTTGAATATTCGATTTAGCATGAGAGCAGTCCATTATATCATTTGAACCATTCAATGGTTACCCACAATCAATAGTAATCCAAATATAATGAATATATTTCGTCGGTCGAAAACACTTTCAAAACAAACCCAAGTTTTTTATTCGGAGCATCGCTGAAAAAGTGAAAAACATGTGGCAACACGGCTCAATCTGGCGATTTGACACAACCACAGAGTACCAGGGGCGCGTTCATAAACTTACTCACAGAGTAGAGTAAGAGTACGATCACGTGATTAGAAATATATGTTGATCATTGCTCCTCAATAGTCGTTCGGAAACTCTGCAAAATGGAAAATGTCAAGTGAATTCCAATGACCTGTCAAAACAAATTCAATATGGCGGGAGTAGGCACACAATGCTTTGTTTACATATTGTTATGTTATAAATTGATGTAAAAGTTGTGAGATTTTTGTTTTCGTGACTGCATCAAATGATTTTTTATATTGTTTAGAGCTTATTAGTGGTATTCTCACCAAAAAATGCCTGTTACATGCCTCTTAGTCAACTGTGGAAGTCGTTCCAAGGATGATGTAAAATTCTTTTTAGTGCCTGTGGTTTTAAGCCACAGGTTTCTAACGGATAAAAACGAATTGTCTGAAAGGCTATGGATAGCAGCAATTAAGAGGGACGATCTTACTGAATCGATACTAAAAAATCAGAGAGTCTGCAGTAAACATTTTATAACTTTTATTGTATTTACATTGTACATTTTATTCAGAGCAAATAAAAGTGCACCCACATGACTGCAAACTTCACTGTGTCCAGCCATTCATGGGCAATGTGCTGTTAATACACTTCCATCTTTGGCCACAATGCACCAAATGTCCAATGGTTCCTCATTCCCTCTCTGAGAATGTTTGACCTAAAAAAATTGCTGAATAAACAAAAGTCAATAGAGATGAACACAATGTTCTCAACACGTTGAGAACTTTGTGCATAAATGCCATACATATTCGACTGGTCCCCAGCTCTGTGTATAAAGATAGTACTCATGTTTCTGTTTGTTTTGTGGAAATATTACTTCCAGGATCACCCTGTATTTCTTTTCACCACCCATAGAAAAAAAAAGTGACATACAGACAGATGTGAAAGATATTGATGTACTTAATATATGGAATATAACAAGATCGCTTAAAAATTACTGTGAAGAGCACAAACAACACTTGACTATGAAATTATATCTGATCATACAGTTCTAAAAAAAAGTTACCTTTCTCACTACAATGTAGACACCATTCACCACTTTTGTCCTCACATTCACAACAAAACCCGACTCATTTTCTCTTTGGTGTGATAGCTATGGGTGAGCACAAATATGAAACAATATCTATGCTTGAAATATGTGGAATTTCATGAATTGAACTATCTAATTCCTGAATGTTGAATGTAAAAGGGTCTACATCATTTTCTAACTTCAGCTTCATTTGATATCTGTAAATAAACATTCCATTTCACATATAGGAAACAAACTGTTGTGTAAACAAATTGGATTTTTCAGCTTACCTTTTACCAATATCTGGATTTTCCAACAATAATGCCTTTACATTCACACTCTGCATCTTAAAAAGTCTATTCTTTCATCGAAAGTTGATTACTTTATAATCAATTAATAATGAATACATTGAAACTAAGTTCCCTGTAATTGCCAATGTCATTACTGTCAGAGTATATGAATACTCTTTTCAAAAGCAGAGTATGTAGAGTTTACTACGAGTAAATTTCTGAACGATTGTCAATGCATACTCTATGAAGCTATATAGAATGTAGAATACGTTTACGAACGATTCGAAGTAAGCAGTCCATACTCTGAGTAAGTTTATGAACGCAACCCAGTAGCAAGGTTAATTTTATCTTCGCTGACTAAAACGAAGTAGAGAATCTCCACCAATTTCACATATTGATTGTGTATCTAACAAAGGTTTTCAGTAAGTAATGTTAAAATTTTTTGATAGACCTAACTCAGCTTGGGCTCAATACTGCTTTTATTCGTGCCATTTTTTCTTATCTTAAATGCGTATCAAATAGAGATATCCAAGATGCTGTCAGATGAAAATTAAAATGGCTGCTGATAGGCACACATACCGACTTGGCATATAGTTGTGAACAGATAAACGAAGTTATAAGTGGAATTTTACAATTATTTTCCGAAATTAATTTGTAAATTTCAATAAAACATTATCAGTGAATAAACTATTTTGCTATTCGAGGGTTATCTTCTAAAATAGAGCTGAAAAACATGCCAACTACTTGCCGTGTTGTTGAATGTGTAAACCGAGGAAATCGCGATTTTAATGCCCTCAGTGCTACATTTTGAACACGAAACAGAATTTAATGAAGTGAAAAATGAATCCAAGCAATCAGAAGAGAAGATTCAAACTGGAATTGAACTGAAATATTCTACAGTATGTGGTAAACATTTCTTGAAAGGTAAAATATTGCATGTCTTTTTTGTAATGCTAATTCTGAATATTGATTCTACAATAATAAGGTTCTTGAAATTTTACAAAATACAATACAAGGTAAGAAAAGTCTTATGAAATCAAGACCATGAATTTTTTCTTTGTAACACAGAGAATATATTTATCTTCACTCCCTGGTGATAATAGGTACTTACTTTCATCATTGTTGAAATGAGTTTTTATTCCAATGTACATATATGACAGCAGCCATTTTTGGTCACGTGTTCTGGATATCTCTACTCCACGGTCATACACATAAGGTCTGGAACACGGAGTATAGATATAGATATCTATCTGTGTATCTATACTCCGTGGTCTGGAATCTCCGACAATTTTGAGTGGTGGGGGGTGGCACCAGTTTTGAAGAAAAAGTTTCCATAATTATCCGCTAGGAGGACATAGGGGTATAATCATGTGATTAATCTTTGACAACAAAACAAACGGTTCGGACTCGAATGGTAAATAAAATCTATGACAGAAATATTATATCATGAAAAATTCTCTCGAATTAATAAAAATCATTCCTACTTTCAAAAACCTGATCGTATCTGATTTGTGATTGGCTGACAAAGTGACAATAGAGGACAGCGCTGCAGGTGGCGAAACATGAGAACCACAAAAATTTCCTCAATGTTTGGGCCACCCCCCAACAAGTGATTATGAAATTAGGCATTCCAAATCACGTGACATTCAATATGGCGAGAGGAGGCAAATAGCTGTTTGAAGTGTCATAAATCATTTCATTTGGTTCGTTGTGAATGAATCATCTAGGGTGCGTTCCATTAAGCGCTCACAACGCCCAAAACACTCATTCAGACGTTCCACATGGCGACCACGATCGTTGGGGTGGTGGCGAAAATGTCATGAATGACGTCATGATGCATGCTCACGACGACCCATCTCAATAGGTGGGTCGGCGTGAGCGTTTCGATGACGCACAGAACCAAGTGGAACGACAAAATTCGTGGTCGTGAGCGTGATCGTTGTGAGCGTTTAATGGAACGCACCCTTAAACGGCATTATCTCCAAAGCTGTGTGAGTTTGTTGTTGATGATAGACTTTTCAAGATACAGAGTGTGAATTTAAAGGCATTATTGTTGGAAAATCCAGATATTGGTAAAAGGTAAGCTGAAAAATCCAATTTGTTTACACAACAGTTTGTTTCCTATATATGTGAAATGGAATGTTTATTTACAGATATCAAATGAAGCTGAAGTTAGAAAATGATGTAAACCCTTTTACATTCAACATTTAGGAATTAGATAGTTCAATTCATGGAATTCCACATATTCCAAGCATAGATATTGTTTCGTATTTGTGCTCACCCAGAGCTATCACACCAAAGAGCGAATGAGTCGGGTTTTGTTGTGAATGTGGGGACAAAAGTGGTGAATGGTGTCTACATTGTAGTGAGAAAGGTAACTTTTTCTTAGAACTGTATGATCAGATGTAATTTCATAGTAATGTGTTGTTTGTGCTCTTCACAGTAATTTTTAAGCGATTTTGTTATATTCCATATATTAAGTACATCAATAATAATAATAATAAAGTGCTTAACGTGTTGAGAACATTGTGTTCATCTCTATTGATTATTGTTTATTCAGCAATTTTTTTAGGTCAAACATTCTCAGAGGGATAATGAGAAACCATTGGACGTTTGGTGCATTGTGGCCAAAGATGAAAGTGTATCAACAGCACATTGCCCATGAATGGCTGGACACAGTGAAGTTTGCAGTCATGTAAATGACAATGTAAATACAATAAAAGTTATAAAATGTTTACTGCAAACTCTCTGATTTTTTAGTATCGATTCAGTAAGATCGTCCCTCTTAATTGCTGCTATCCATAGCCTTTCAGACAATTCGTTTTTATCCGGTAGAAACCTGTGGCTTGAAACCGCGGGCACTAAAAAGAATTTTACATCATCCTTGGAACGACTTCCACAGTTGGCTAAAAGACATGTTACAGGCATTTTTTAGTGAGAATACCACTAATAAGCTCTAAACAATATAAAAAATCATTTGATGCAGTCACGAAAACAAAAATCTCACAACTTTTAGATCAATTTATAACATAACAATAGGTAAACAAAGCATGGTGTGCCTACTCCCGCCATATTGAATTCGTTTTGACAGGTCATTGGAATGCCCTATAGAGAGACTAATCATTCAATGTTAATTTTATGGAAACAGTTTTCTGCGCATTCCAGGGGCGCATCGTTCCGTGGCCATTGGCATTTACATGCTGTCATTAAAATGAATTGTTCTGTGATTTGTAGGTATTTCAGTTTTCTGTTATATCGAAAATTCAAATAATTGGCGGGATTCATATTTATTCCACATACAAAATTTATTGTCCATGGCATGAAATGAATAAAGTAAAATAACAAAACATAATAACCCCTGAAAAAACGAAGAACTTAAAATAAAATTCCAAACAAAAGAAATAAAAAAGCATTTCTGAACATAAAATAAAAATATCAAAACTCAACAAACATCATATAGTAAAAGAAAAAAAAATATCACAGATGTTTGATCATTTTCAGCTTTTTTATATTATTGAAATTACTTCGCTGAAATGACCTATAAATATCATCATTATATTTTCTGATAATGAGAATGGAACTTTCATTAAAAAAATCTTTTATTGAATTCATGTGTTCCAGACAAAGGAACCAACTATATTCTTGAATAAAATAGATTTCAAATGTTTGATAATATTAACGAAATGTCCATACTTTGGTAGTATAATCGTTATTTATGTATCAAGGGCGTAAAATGGGCTTTTATGGACCGTAGCGTGTAAGTAATAGCCTGAGCGATAGCGAGGGCTATCAACACGCCTATAGGTCCATAAAAGCATATTACGCCCGAATTACATACAACATTTTATGCACGACCAGTATATTTTATTGGGTGCGTTCCATTAAGCGCTCACAACGCCCAAAACACTCATTCAGACGTTCCACATGGCGACCACGATCGTTGGGGTCGTGGCGAAAATGTCATGAATGACGTCATGATTCATGCTCACGACGACCCATCTCAATAGGTGGGTCGGCGTGAGCGTTTCGATGACGCACAGAACCAAGTGGAACGACAAAATTCGTGGTCGTGAGCGTGATCGTTGTGAGCGCTTAATGGAACGCACCCATTGTAAATACATCTTCACTTCTCAAGCATGATAGGAATACATCACCGTTGAAGTGAGATTCAGATTATATCGGAAAAATGAATCAAGAAGTGATGGAATCCACGTTACCATGGTTACTCAGTCAATATAGATTTCCGTTGCTATGACAGTGAAATTCAGTTAAGCGCCTGCTCAACTAATTTATTGCCAAGTGGGCGGTAAAGTGCCATTTTATCGCCCGGCGGGCGGTAAAGTAGTCCTAGGGCGATAAAGTGTCATTTTACGCCCGGTCGTGCATAAACAATATTATTAATATTATTATATCGTTCCGGTGAATATTTTATAGTTATAGTTATAGTTCTTCCATTATCAATTGCAGAATATAAAAACTCATTCCGAACCCTTACCGACAATTTCGTTTGATCTGCCATAGGCGGAGATACCTTATTTTATGAAGTTATCATTTTTATAAATACATTATTACGCCGTTGTTTAGCACTCAATTATTTTCATTCGCCCATGGTCTCCAAAACGCCATATTTCGATTTATTTAATAAAATTTCTAAATTCAACACACCACACTACACCACTGATATCCAGACAATCCAATCTGTTAAGTAAAAAAGATTATAGCTTCCGATCGTCCATAACCCTTCGACCAATAAAATGCCAATGCTTGCCTGATTCACTGTTTTCATTGGTTGAAAGGGATGTTGACACATATAACACGTTGACCCTGGCGGCTTCTCTGTTTTCGTACGAGTACTAATCATCATTTTTGTTTCTTAATTTGGCGTGAGTGCCATGCGTTTATATAGGGCGTATATTAAATATTGATTACTCCTCGCATAACTGTGTTCTGCAATTGATAATGGAAGAACTATACACTGAGCGATAGCGAGGGCTATCAACACGCCCATTTTTTCCGTTTATTTTGTTTTAAGGCATCAGTATGGAAGGAGGAATACCTACAGAATTGCATAAAACATATTAAACAGTCATTAATCACGGAACAATGCGCCCCTGACCTGCGCATTGATTTCCCTATGCTTTGACCAGTCTCTCTAGTCTCTATTGTATGTTTTGTCTCCGGTACTTGTGACTTGATGTAGGATTGACCCTTGACCGCACTCATACTGTTGGACGTAGTAAAAAAATAGCGACTCACGAATGTTCAGATTGAGATATAACTCATTTACCATTTGTAGATGACAAAATACATGGCTCTTGAAGAAGTGAAGAACTGGAGATTTTATCCTGTATATGAATCCGTAGATCGCGTGGTCAAAATTGAAAATCAAAATTCTCTTAGTGGAGCCACATACGATGCTATGATGAAATGTTCACGAACGCAAGAAATAGTAATGACAAAGGATGAATTCATCCAAGTGTGGAAATATTTAATTTTAGAAAAATGCAGATGTAACCAATTCTTAGAAGTTCATAACGAACGTTGTTTATATATGCGAGTGCCTGGTCCTTTATTTGATCTATTGTCTAACCTGAATAACTATACAAGCACAGCTTGTGGAATTGAACTTCGAACCAGTACCCCGTTGGAAAAAGGAGAACCATGGTGGCAACCTGATTCAACAATTCTGACAAAGTGGTATAACTTGATGTTTAATTTAGCACAGTTTTACGAATCTCGACGTTTCCCAGAAGAATCTGAGATTTCATCATTGATACTGACTACGTCTAAAAATTACGACGATTCCAGATTTATCAGAGCATATACGAATGAAACAACGGCTAGAGATGGGTTTATTCATTTTGTCAACGATGACCTGTTTGAAGATAATGCTATAATAAATCATGATAATTGTTTCATAAACATGACTTCCCAACCGTTTTGTGTGGTTCAGAAAAGAAACGAATATGTAATGTCTTTCCAAAAAAATGTTTAGTTCTAATATATCAATATATATATTGTTTTCCTAAATAAGTCAATAAAGCTATTGATATATTAATGTGTTTTTATATATTTATAGTTACCATATAATTAGAGTGAACTACACTTTTGGTAATTCAAATTAACAGCTGATTTTGATTATTGGCGGATCAATTGTGTTGGCAACGTTGAAAAATTAATATTACACATCTGAATTCGAAACAAATAAGTCAAATCATTTATCAGTAATTACATTGTTATGCATATATTTCAATATTGTATGATTCGAATATTTTTATCCTATATTATAATAAATGTTATGACGAATCATCACTTGTTTTACTGTATATAAGTATATTGAGTCTAAGTAATTGACCAGCACATTCAAGAGTCTGCCCTGCCCTGTTTTTTTAGGTTGATGTATTGATAAAGTTTTTTTTGTTACAGATAGATTCCGACTAGAATGGCCAGAATTAACGATTTACCAGTACTCGCAAATAACGTTATAACGCGGGTAATAAATATTGATAATCAAAATACCCTCAGTAGAGAAACATACCGATATTTGAAAAATCTCGCACATAATCCTTCTGATTTTATGAGTGAGGAGGATTTCATAACAGTATGGAAATATTTGATCCTACGTAGATGTAAGGATGTAACTAGATACTGGCAGACATCTGCAGAGCCTAAAGAATATCCTCGTAACCACAGAGTACCAGCACCACTGTATGATTTACTTAATGCTCTTGGAGAATATTACAGTGAAGTACGAGGGTGTTTTTATCGTATCGTTCTTCCTCCAAGAGGATCAGAAAACTGGTGGGAATTCAATGGGGACCTTATGGGCAAGTGGCAAAATACTATGGTAAGGGTATCGTTCAGATTCACCACGAAGAAATTTCCTGATAGAAACAACATTAAAAAAAAACCTTTGATATTGATGACAAAAAATAATGACGAAATCAGAATGTTTACCAATGAACCCAAACCAATAGATGTTCTGGTATATTCTGTTAATGATGAATTATTCCAAGACAATGATAATCTTAATTTCCATAACTGTTTCTTAGAAAAAGATTCTAGTGAAACAGTTTTGTTATATGGTTACGTCAGTGACTATGATCTCAATTATAACTCCAGTTCATCAGATTGATAGAATATCCACCATATATATAATGTACTTCCCTAATAAATATCTGAAAACTGTTAGAAGTATATTCATCCTGTCTCTTACTATTAAAAATATAGGCCTCCATATAAAACTGAAGAAATAATATTATAAGTATACTATCTACAAAAAATGTGGCTATCCTCACAGTAACTGTTTACTTATACCATAGGAAGACCTATAACCTTCCATATGAGCAGATGCACCATTAGTGTGAAGTTATCCACAGATTCCCAGCCACAGATTCTGACGTGGAGGAAATTTCAAATATGTGGCTGGTATACGAATTAATTAGCAGCCGGAATAAGATCTGTGGCTGTGACCAAGATATGAGTATGAATTTTGAATGCGTACATGAGAATGATGTAACAAATGGAAATCATTGTGTGAAATCCTGAAGTCATAGTGATCTTCTAGTTGCCCACACGGTTTTCCAGTAAACGAATTTTCCATTTCGTAATACTGAAAATTGAAACCTCTGTATAATCGGAACCTGAAGATATGCGTCGATGAAAATCATGTCAGAGGAGTAGATTTTGATGTAGAATACTATGGTGCAAACGATTTCCTTGTCACCCACACGGTTTTCCAGTTAACGAATTTTCCATTTCGTAATACTGAAAATTGGAACCTCTGTATAATCGGAACCTGGAAATGTGCGTCGATGAAAATCATGTCAGAGGAGTAGATTTTGATGTAGAATACTATGGTGCAAACGATTTCCTTGTCACCCACACGGTTTTCCAGTTAACGAATTTTCCATTTCGTAATACTGAAAATTGAAACCTCTGTATAATCGGAACCTGGAGATGTGCGTCGATGAAAATCATGTCAGAGGTGAAGATTTCGATGTAGAACACAATGGTGCAAACGATTTCCTTGTCACTCACACGGTTTTCCAGAAAACGAATTTTCCATTTCGTGATACTGAAAATTGAAACCTCTGTATAATCGGAACCTGAAGATATGCGTCGATGAAAATCATGTCAGAGGAGTAGATTTTGATGTAGAATACTATGATGCAAACGATTTCCTTGTCACCCACACGGTTTTCCAGTTAACGAATTTTCCATTTTGTAATACTGAAAATTGAAACCTCTGTATAATCGGAACCTGGAGATGTGCGTCGATGAAAATCATGTCAGAGGTGAAGATTTCGATGTAGAATACAATGGTGCAAACGATTTCCTTGTCACTCACACGGTTTTCCAGAAAACGAATTTTCCATTTCGTAATACTGAAAATTGAAACCCCTGTATAATCGGAACCTGAAGATGTGCGTCGTTGGAAATCATGTCAGAGGAGTAGATTTTGATGTAGAATACTATGGTGAAAACGATTTCCTTGTCACCCACACGGTTTTCCAGTAAACGAATTTTCCATTTCGTAATACTGAAAATTGAAACCCCTGTATAATCAGAACCTGATGATGTGCGTCGATGAAAATCATGTCAGAGGTGTACATTTTGACGTAGAATACTATGGTGAAAACTATTTGTGTTGAGAATCCTGTATATTTGGAATCTAAACAGTGAATTTTGTTGTTGTTTTCGATGGATGAAATAAGTGAAGTGTCATAATATGTTCAGCATTTATATAGTTGAAATAATGAAAATAACAAATCCTAGTAGTAAAATGAATACCTTTATGAAAATAAGTAACTCATCAAAACATAGCTAATTCTATTGAACATATAACTTATGAAATGTCATCACATTTTATAATCATGAAGGACTTAAAAATAGTCAGGTATCTTCTCGTGATAGTGTTTCCAAGAATGCAAATCAAGTAAAAGAATCGTTACTCTTTATTATGAGCCCAACAAAGTTACGAATCTCTGGATCAAGAATGTTCAAATCTCGTTCTGCTGTGCTTCTTTCAGAGTCGAATAACTGGGTATGTAATTTTTTCCAGGAGCGTAGAATTGCCCCTGTGACAATATAAAGCCAAGATTATATAATCTGCTTTAAATCTCCAAGTCTAAACACTCCATGATTTTGAATTAAACATTCAATTCGACAAAAAATTATTGTCTTTGAGTAACTTCACGTGAGATAGGTCTCAAAATTCTTTACATAAAATTAAAAATGATTGAAATCTCAATATAAGCTCATAAATTATATTGCTTATTCACTTGGAATTTATTCCGGAGTATATCAAGAATATTGTAGGTGGAATATTTGCCAATAATAATGACGATATTTCTTCTTGGAAACCCATCATCTATCTTTGGTATAAAGTCACAAAATCAGTCTCTACATTCGATACAATGATAAGGGAAATATCAATAACGACAGGAAAATTCCAAATCACCTCACTATAAAACAAAAATATTATTCTAGCTAACACAACAATATTATCAGGAACAAAATATTAATCAGTCTCAGAAAATAAAAATAAAGGAATATAAACTAGAGCAACATCTGGTGGTTTTCCTAACATCGAAGTATATCACAAATATTTCGTTTCAACTCAGAGTTGAGAAATCACAGATACATTCCATAAATCACTTATCACTTTCCTCTACGTACCTAGGCAATTGAATACTATTCAATTCAATTCTTTATTGATCCATTAAAACGAGCTTAAAAAAGCAATTGGACAAGTCAGCACATATCAGATACAGATATACAATACAAAAAGTAGTTGTTTTATTCTATGTTTGAATACTTGGTCCTTGTTATGCGGCTGATCAAGAGGATGAAAAACAAAAAAACCCAGGACATGTATGAAATCAGTACGTACCTTATTAAACATTGTGCCCGCGGTGTCGCAGAACCGCTATGTGATATTGTGAACACTTGTCTGACTCAAGGAATATTTCCAGATATTTTCAAACCAGCAAAAGTTCTTCCACTTTACAAAAAAGGCAACGAAGCCCTCCCAGAAAGCTATAGACAAATTCACATCCTACCTAGCATATCTAAAATTATAGAATATGCTATCCTCGATCAGCTGTTAAGACATATTGACGGGCATGACATTTTAAGTTCTACTCAGTTCGGATTTAGGCATGGTAAAAAAACATCAGATGCAATTGTTTTTCTCATGGACACCATACAGGAGGCATTTGAGGATAGAAATTGTTGCATAGCCACATTTACCGACTTGACCAAGGCCTTTGACTGCGTCAACCACTCTGTTCTGTTAGACAAACTAAACTCATACGGTATACGAGGAGTTGCAAATAATCTCATAAAGTCATACTTAAACAATAGACCACAAACGGTGACTGTCAATAATAATAAAAGCGATACACGCATTATGAAGCGGGGAGTTCCACAGGGGTCTATTCTAGGACCTCTTCTCTTTCTTCTTTACATAAATGATCTACCAAATCACATGAAAACATTTAATAACACATCACAAATAACCACGATCATGTATGCAGACGACACTAATTTTACTTTTCATCTAAAACATGGGGAGTCCATGGGGAAAGACTTAATAATTAATCAAATTCTAAATCATGCTCTAGGATGGTTCAGTCCCAATGAACTATATTTAAATAAAAATAAAACTGACAAATGCGTCTTTTCACATATCGGTCCATCAGAGAACTCTCATATAAAATTTCTTGGAATTTTATTTGACCCCGCCCTATCGTGGATCCCTCAAATTAACTTCATGAGTGGCAAATTATCCAGGGCAGTATTCGCAATACGGAGAATAGCCAATTTAGTGAATAAAGAAGCGGCTCTCACCACCTACTATGGTTTATTTCATTCCGTATTAACGTATGGAATCTTAGGTTGGTGCAATGCCTCCCACACACATTTACACAGAATTTTCGTTCTACAAAAAGCTGCAGTCCGCAGCATAACAAAAGCAAAATTTGGGGAACACTGTCGACCCATCTTCCAGGAATTAGGAATAATGTCACTATTCTCCATGATTGTCTTGGAAAATCTGATGTATATTAAATGCAACATAAATAAATTCTCTTCACATAGGGACATCCACTCCTATAATACACGAGGTCAGGATAAGCTACTTCACTCTCGCAAAAGTATAAATAAATCAAGAGTCTTAGGCATAGACCTGTATAATGCAATACCACATGCCATATCATCCCTACCCAAGGATAAATTCAAGTCAAAGATAAAAGGTATTCTGAAAAACATGTGCTTGTATAGTATTGGGGAGTTCTACACAAGCATAGGCACGGTAGAAGTGAATTAGCTCACCTGGGTGTGTAATTTTGTCTGTTTTCGATTGCTGTCCTGTATTGTGTATACTTGTCACTGGTGCGTATGTGCATATGTTTAATTTTTTCTGTAATTTTGACGTTTCCACAAATGTAAATTTAAAGGATGAATAAATATTGTATTGTATTGTATTGTATAATTTTGAAAAACTCCGGAAGTGCATTATATAATCTCAGCCCCAAAACCTCAAACGAGTTCAGACGCAGAGATAAACGTGTTTTGGGCATGTGAAAATCATTTCTGATGCGGGTATTATATTCGTGAAAAGATTGGTTCCGTTTAAAAACTTCTTTATTTTTATGGATGTACAACAAAACTTCCAGAATGTAGAGACCTGGCAGAGGCAAAATGTTAAATTTTTTAAATAGTCTTCTACACGATGATGTTTGTGACGCGTTTGCAATGGTTCTGATGATTCTCTTTTGCGTCACAAAAACATCGTGCGCAGGTGGAGAATTTCCCCAAACAACAATCCCATAGCCAATCCTTGACACATGCATTGCCTATACAGTGTGGAACAACCAAATGGAATAAATTCGATAACGAATAAATGAGAGCGTGTTGGGAAAAACGAAGAATTTTCTGAAGAATCCGAAAAACTAATAATATACAGGGGATTGTATTCAAAATAAGAAAGTTGGTATCGGCCACTATTTAATTTTTTTTTTTTTCGAAAATAATGCGCATTTGAAAATACAAATCGACGTGTCTGAGCCTTTTTTTTTCCAACACGCTCTCATTTATTCGTTATCGAATTTATTCCATTTGGCTGATTCACACTATAAGTATACTTACTAAAGGTGATCTGAACCGTTATATTTTCTTTGAACGTGATGAATTTTGTAAGTTGTTGAAAATGTTATTTCCTAGATAGGCACTTTGAACTTGTCCAAAAACGAAAATGTTGAAAATTATAGACGGCACAATAATCGACATATAGGATGAGATTTATTCATAGGTGTGTTGAGATATGGTATGTAAATTTTGTTGAAAATAAAGCGTACATAACGCACACATTCCATTATCATACTCATATTCTTCAACATTTCTATCGATGCATTTCACATGAGCCTCTCTTCTACATGAATGACATTTTACTGTATTTTTATTGAAGATTGAAACTCCTCATATCTTCAGAATGAAGTAGTACCTTCTTCATGAGAGATATTATGAATTTATTTATATCTATGTTACACTTTTTAACGTACCCATAATCCACTTATTGTTGATAATAAAGTATGATATACACTGTGTCCAAGATAAGGATGTCTATCATGGGGATCTCAGAAACCATAAGAGATACGGAGATGGTTAAATTAGAGAAAAGTTGGGCATTTTCAAGTCTAACAATTTGACGTTCAGAAAGTTTCGAAATTCCAATCCGTTCCGGAGATATGCCTGAAAAAACGAAATTCGCTGATTTCGTTTTAATTTTTTTCTGAAGTCATTTGAAGAGATACAAGAAAACAAAAGACACTTCCTCATTGCCATTTTTCAATCCCTACAAAACAGCGTTGAGAGATTTTCCGTACGACGTTTCATTTCGGAGAAACCATCATCAACTAATCTCTATTATGGAGAATGTTCAAACAAATTACCATTATTCTCTAAACATAGATAACACCTTCTAACTGTTGAATTCAAAACACTTCTCAACATATCAGGTGTGATGCTCTCGCACGCTTCAAGAACTAGTTTCCTAAACTGATCCTCAGATTCAAAAACACGGCGGTAAACAAGATAAGGATGTATATCATGGGGAAACCATAAGAAATACGGAGATGATTAAATTAGAGAAAAGTTGCGCATTTTCAAGTCTAACAATGTGCCGTTCAGAAAGTTGCGAAATTCCAATTAGTTCCGATTTCGTTTTAATTTTTTTCCGACGTTATTTGAAGAAATATAAGAAGCCTACTATACCATACTCAGGGTCATCATTTCACACCAAAACGTTCGAACTTTAATAAAAATATTTTTTTTCAGTTCTAAATATCGCATAATCATATCGTGTCATACATCGTTGTATTAGTAATAAAATAATAATAATAATGATAAAAAAACATGAAGTGAATGGTGGTGTCTCCGAAACGAAACGTCGTACGAAAAATCTCTCAACGCTGTTTTGTAGGGATTGAAAAATGGCAATGAGAAAGTGTCTTTTGTTTTCTTGTATCTCTTCAAATAATGCCAGAAAAAAAAATTAAAACCAAATCGGCAAATTTCGTTTTTTTCAGGCATATCTCCAGAACTAATTGGAATTTCGAAACGTTCTGAACGGCACATTGTTAGACTTGAAAATGCGCAACTTTTATCTAATTCAACCATCTCCGTACCCTTATGGTTTCCGAGATCCCCATGATAGACATCCTTATCTTGGACACAGTGCATAATATATTTTTTTTTCAATTCCATCCAAAATGTTACTTCTTTTTCAAAAATATAGTTTTTTTCTAATTTTGAAGTGAGCGATTTTTAATGAAACTGAAAATCACTGGAAAATATCTGGTAGGGCTGAGTTGGGTTTGAGACAAGCCTAAGTTAATGACAATTTTTGTTGTTTCGTAAAAATACAAGTAAACATTTTTTTCGTAATTTCTATTCCATGTCATCACGATCAATATTATTGTGTTTTTAACCAAAATTGAGTTGGTGGCGTTGCCAAAATTACCCCATCGATTTCTTCAATTCATCAGCAGTGACTGATGATTTTATTCGACGCTCTTGTGAATTGATTACAAAATTTTCAATATTTTCATTGATCATGAAACGCATAGTTCACCACTTTTAGTATTCGTATTCCTAATGAGTTTAAGAATACTATCAGTTCTCTGCATCTATCATATTCATATTCAAAAAATCAATTCATTATCGCTGCCTTCTGTAATTTGACAGTTGTAACGCGATGGGGGAGACCACTAATTTTTCAAAACATCATAATCGTGTTCTGTATGTCCAAAAACGACCATTCATTATTGTTTTATTTTTTCTATTCGGTCTATATCATGAATAAAATAATAAAATAAACGGAATTGATTTCAAACATATAATTTCATGCGCCATTTTCAAAGGTTGCTCTCATTGGTGTAACCACGATCATATACATAGGTTTGGAATCTACGGCATTCTTGAGGAGGATTTAGGGGTATAATCACGTGCTTAATCTTTAATAGTACGTATTGTGGCAAAACAAACTGTTAGGATTTGAATGATAAATAAAATCAATGATAAAAATATTATATCTTGCAAAATTTTCTCAAATAAATAAAAATCATTCCTACTTTCAAAAAGCTGATCGGATCTGATTCGTGATTGGCTGACAAAGTGACAATAGAGGACAGCACTGCAGGTGGCGAAACATGAAAACCACAAAAATTTCCTCAATGTTTGGGCCACCCCCCACCAAACGAATACCAAAGGTTACTTTCATCTAAGGTGCCTACAATAACTATGGTCAGAGATAAGTTACAATTATAGCTTATCTCTGCTATGGTGAAACCAGTCCCTATCTCGACCCGTGACCAAAATGCCTCGATCAAAAAGCATAGTTTCGAACCAACATCAACGCTTTTTTAAATCACCACGGATGGCGACACCGTCGGCGCTATAATAACGCGAAATGCAACGTTGCTAATTGTTAATGAAATACACCAGTAGTTTGTCTACAAAGTCTTGATTCGACAGTATTCACGAATCTGTGGGAATTCAAGAACGTCGAATTGTATTTTGAAAAAGAAATATTACTATGGCTTTGTTCGAAGCGACTATTTGTTTTCTGCAGAAAACGTGAATTATTTATTCTAGAAGCGGCAACGGTGACTCGTCAGTTTAGTTGTCAATCAGATTGAAAATGACAAATTCTCGTGAAAATATTATCTTTTATTGATTCCTGAATATACATACAGTCGGAAAATTGAATAGTAGATGTTTTCAACATACTTGTGAATGTTTTCCCAATGCGAGAATCAATTCTTTCCGAACGGTTTCATCCTGTGCTGTGAGTAATGAAAAAGTAAATAATTGATTCCAACTCCAAAAACTTTCAAATTACCTTTGGAATTCCATAAAGATGACGAGAGACGGTTTCTGCTTGTCCACAAACTACACAAAACTTCATTTCAACTAAAAAACACCAAACAGCAAAAAATATACGACTACAAATTTAAAAGTAGGTTAATGAACTAGAGAAGCTTGGATTTCCCGCCAGTTCTGACTGACGTGGAAGAAAACAATGTTACCGATCACGATTGTATCGCCATCTCATGACGATTCGATAAGTAGTTGTATAGGACCTGGGGCGCTATTCTTGACCATTCGCATCTATGAGGATCGTTCGCATGTCATGTATTTGCGAATGATATTTGACTTTGGTTATTCTTGACTATTCGCGATTTTGTGAACGTGCGCATTTTACAACGAGTGGTGTTGGGCGTCCGTAACTTACTTGCGACTGGTTTTAGGACGTCTTAGAACACCGATTTGTTTCTTTTCGCAAGGTTATGTCACAATGTATATGTTTTCGAGTCATTATTTCTACCACGATTTCTACTATAGTATAGTAGAGTATACGAGTATAGTAAAGGATACGAAAAACCAATGATGATCTACAGTATATAGCCCTTTTGGAAAATTTTGAAGTTTCTGGTGAATGGCAATGTAGAAAATATTTTATGACACTTTGTATATTTATTGCTTTTCATTTGATATATTCATAGAATGTATATTCTGTTCATTAAATTTATTTATTAATTATATGTTTTATATAATTCTGAATTTGTGTATACTTTATTAAACAGCAAAAATATTTGCAATAATAATAACATCTGTTCTGAAATATTTTTATTGCAAATTCAAAAAATAACATGAAAACAAATAACAAAAGAACTAAAATAAGAATAACACTCTGAAAAAATTAGAAATACACGAAAATCACCATATATGAGAAAAATAAATAAATCTTAATTGATCATCCAATACAAAATATCACATATTAGTTGAAAAAAAACTAAAAGATAGTAACTTATTGAATTGTTTCAATGAATTCTTTCAAAGTATCTGAGATTACTACTAGTGCATCTGCCATTCGCTCTTTGGCATCTGCAGATTTCTCTTTTGCTATAGACAATCTTTCCGACATCTCAATTTTCTTTATATAATATGATGATTTTATATCATTTTTCTTTAATTCACTCTATAACTTTCTGCAGTCTCTGAAGCACAAATCAACTTTTTCTTTGGTGCTCCTGGAAATCTCTTTATGGGATTTTTTGGTTAATTCAATTCACATATTGGTGAATGAATGGATTTGGTGTTTGGGTTGATATTTTTCCCATTATGTACCCAGCATCAGGGGTCTCTTGAGGATTATCGAACAAGAACTCTGAGAATGATTCCTCAACATTTGGATTCCCTTTAAGAGTCACAAAATTTATAGTATCTAGTACCTCATTCTCAAGTTCAGTAGTGCAATTCTCTTTATGGGGTCCACCACCTGTTCCTCTTTAGTAAACTTTGTTAACACAAGATTTTGTTTTCCTCTGTGATTGAATATCATGCCATGTCTGAAATAAATGTAAAATAAGCTCAACACTAAATCGACTTTTTGATGTATTTCACCTTTCTTCAGTATTTCCAATCCTTGTATGTACCGCCACCACAGCCATTCAAAACATTCGATAGTTCTTGCCACAAATTTCTGGCAACTAGCTGCGTAAAATCGTGAATTTCCCTGACGACAACTTAGGATTTTTTTTCATGAACTCTAACATGATTCTTTTTTGTTCCATAGAGGTATTTGTTCTTCGGGTATTCTTCACTGAATCCATACTTATATTTTTGGATTGATAATAAATAATTATTAATTTGGTATATCAACAAAAATCAAAAATGGCGTCGAAGTGAACTTCACATTTCATGTTTCGAATTTTTATGTAGTTCAGTGGCTAAATAGCGATGTTGCCAAACTAATTCGTACATACGAACGATGTCGTTCGTATGCCTTTGCGAACGGTGGTCGAGAATACGATATCGTGTAAGTTTTCGCAAATAGGCCATTCGCAAAAAGCGTATACGCGCAGTTGCGAACGATGTCAAGAATAGCGCCCCTGTTCCATGAAATTCCCATCGACACTTTTGACCCACAAACAATTGAAGAGTAGTTTCACCATCATGTCAGAGTTGCCGAAGCTACTCCATTCGGAGTAGATCTACTCCCTTTGATCACATTCTACTCCGCTACTCCAAAAGATTGATTTATACTCCGGTTGAATGTACGGATATTTAGTTCGAAAGGGGCAGTTGCCGATTCTTCTGATTAGTGTTTAGCGCATGCGCAAAAGATGTTGACTGAATATGTACTAAATACTACTCCGCTTTGATGTGTATCTACTCCACTTTCAATCTCCAATCTACTACTATTTTTTAGCCTGGTGCGGCAACGCTGCATCATGTAGACACCTTACTTTCATCACAGTTCGCTGGCTAAATAACGAAGTATAGAGAATCTCCACCAATTTCACTGATTGATTGTGTATCTAACAAAAGATTTTGGTAAGTAATATTCAAATTTTTTGCTCGACCTAACTCAGCTTGTGCTCAATACTGCTTTGATTCGTGCCATTTTTTCTTATTTTAAATGGTATCAAAATACTCTGACAGGTTAGGTTAACATACCATTCCAGGTTGACGTCATTGACAGGCGGCCATATTGCTTGTGGGGGACACAAATCTATAATCCCATTAGGGGCGCGTTCATAAACTTACTCACAGAGTAGAGTAAGCTCAGATGAATAAGTACAAAGATGAGTAACGCCACCGTGGTAACGCCTATACCAAAAGCATTAGGGGAAGTTAGTGGCCCCAAGATAAACTCATGAAAATCGGTGGTGGGGATGTTTTTCTTGCGCTCTCGTTGTGCTAGAGTACACACTGAACAGTGGCGTAACAAAATTTATTCTCGTAATATAATACATTTACAATAATGTTACACAGCAATTATTTTGGTTTAATAAGAACGAATATTATTCCAGAAAAGACATATTCATTACATCACAAATTTCATACTTTATATTTCAACTTGTTACACAAAACGATTCCCATAGATAGAATAAATAGAAATAGGTAAAAACGAAATGAGTCCTTAGATAAATATATTATCAATGTTAATCAAATTAGTTTTTTTGCCATACCAAAAGGTTTCTTGACTTTGGATGGACTTCATCGCCAAAATAAGTGTTTCTTTTTTTTTATTCTCATGTTTCTTTGTGGTGTGCCAACTGAAATTATTGAAGTGTGCTATAATTTAATTGAAGTGTGATATGGAAACTCTCCAGATTTTCTCGATGATGTATCAGAAATACTCCTTCTTTTGGGACTCAGACTCGATTTAGAGCTAGGTGGACTCGAATTTGGTGAATCATTTGTCCTCCCTTGAATTAGACATCATATAATGATAAAAATAAAAAAGTTGCATGAAAGAACATACTGTAAACTTCCAGGAATTGATAAAATATGTCTTAAGGTTCATTTCCCAGGTCCTCCATAACAAATAGTACTGGGGAATATCAAATTTCAAAAGCTGTTATTGTGCCATTTTCAGAATCCGAAGCTGTTAGAGTTCTATCTAAAATTTTTGCTGTACCATTGAAACTGGACCTAAAAAACAGATTTATATAAATAAGTACAATTCAAATTGATTATTTAATTCAGTTACATGCCTTGTACATGGAAAAGATATGTTCTCTGTATACTTTGAGGAACTTGGTCCTGGACTATCAAAAATTTCAGTGTTGAAACTCTTTCAGTGTTGGAACTCGTTTAGTGATTATCCACTTGTAAACTACAGAATTGACATTGAGAATCCTTAGATATACCCCAAAAAATCATAAACTTGATACTCACTCATCATCTGCCATTGATAAAAATGGAATAGCTTCTCCTCTCGATACTATTTTTCCAAACTTATTGACAATTTTGGGAGAAAAACAGGTTTTTCAAAACACAAAATGAAGATTATTCGCTTCTCAAATTTAAAGCTATTCACCAACATTGTCTCATTGAATTGTCATCGGGAAATCTGGAAATATTCATTATTTATATATAATAATATAGGTAAGAATAAGAAATGTGTGTCACGCCTATGTTGATCCTTCATTGACAACGTACCTGTGAAATGGTAAACAATCACCAATGTTAACTGTATAATCACAAACTAAATATTTTTTGCCCATTTTCACACTTGGATAAGGTCAAATATACATAAATATGACCTGATCAACCTTTAACAGCACTCAAACTTCTGTAATATGGTAAACTCAAGCAAATAACTGCGCGTAATGGCGGCTTTGTTATGAAACATTAGCATGGGACACAAATGTCAGAACTTTTTGAAGGCGCGAAATTCAAATCAACCAATTAGAGCAGCGATCAGCCAAAATATTTGTATTCCCCTGAATTAATTGAATAAGTCCATTTGGCCTACACTGGGCAGAAAACTTAAGTCTTCCATAATCACTAAAGCGAAGGGGTCTATATTGTTTATAAAACTCAAATTCTGTTCATATCGCACTTTAATGTCTTTCTCAAGTGAAAGATAATAATCACTACGATTCATTTTTAATAAAATCACTCGGGAAACACAAGAATAAACTTTGTAATCATCAAATTTGGCACAACAGGTCAGAACAACCACTGTTAAATAAATGGAGATCGATTCTTTGTGTGCCCCACAAGCAACATGGCGGACATGTCAAAATCAGGTGACCTTGAATGGTCTATACACCAATGATCTATTATTATACAGTGAGGACCAAAAGTCCGTCGCCCCCCCTGTGACTTCTTTATTCTACATATTACAAAAAAATGTTGTAGGGTTTCATTCGATCTCCTCAATGGTTTGAGTTTCATTTATACAGAGTGTCTCAAATAAGCACGGTGACTTGGAAGGTAATTTTTTTAAATGAGACACCCTATATTTCATTGCATTTTTACATTCTACGTTGAATTCTGAACAAGTTTGATAAATGGTTTTCTATCAAAAAAGTTAATAGTTTTGGACTTATGAACACTTGTAAATAATTATTTATGTGTCAAGAAATGCATGGTGGACATGTCGAACATCTTTTGAAATAGATAAAAACTCACCGTTTTTAGTTATAAATTAAAATATCTCTTCAGTTTCTAATGATTCTTGATCTGTATTTATGGACTACCTTATTTGTTAATAAAATGTTTCAACTTCATTTGTACTAGTTTTTCGTGAGATTCAACAACTCTCATCATCATCATCATACAGCCCATTTCACGTCCATTGTTGGACATAGGCCTCCTCCAAACGTCTCCAGTTCTGTCTGTCCCTGCGGCTGTTGCAATCCAATTTGTCGCTATATCCTCTTTAGGTCATCCGTCCATCGAGTGGGAGGTCTGCCTCGGCTACGCTTATCAGCTCTTGGTCTCCATTCAACAACTCTAACAATTGTAAAATGGTACGACGAGGTAAGTTACACATGTTGCCATCAGCAGTTTGCAACATTGGATAGCTTTCAAAAAGTTAGGATAGGGAAGTGGAATACGTTGTGATCCATTTGTTACGATTTTCTCATTGAACTGGCGCAAAAGTAGTCGAAATAATTATTTACAAATGTTCATAAGTCCACAACTATTAACTTTTTTGATAGAAAACCATTTATCAAACTTGTTCAGAATTCAACGTAGAATGTAAAAATGCAATGAAATATAGGGTGTCCCATTTAAAAAAATTAACTTCACGAAACAGGTGAGGATTTGCGTCACTCCCAATACCTCACATTCTGTGTATTCACATTTCCATTTAGATAGAAAGTACTTTCGTCACTAAAACAAATTGTTTTGACATAGTCTGGCTGTTGGTTGATTTTAGTTTCCATATTTTCACAAAATTCTAGTCTTCGGTCTGGGTCGTCGTCTGAGAGTTGATGAACCATTTTTAATTTGTATGGATGAAATTTGTTTTTTTTTTCATCACCCTGTGTACTATACTTCGACTGAATTCACAGGTAGATGCAACGTGAGTTGTTGAAGAAGTAGGATTAACTATTACTTCTGCCAGTATATCAATTTTTTTCTCGTCAGAAATTTGTGGTCTGCCAGATCGTTTCGCATCATTAATACTACCCGTTGTTTCGATCTTACGAAGAAGCTCCCTTAATTAAGTCCTCGAAACGGGGCGATCGGGAAACCTCTCATTAAAAATGCGTTCTGCTGCATGAATATTTTGTCCAGTTTCATCAAGAATTAGGATCGCTGCTACATCACCTAAAGCACGTACCATTTCGCTTCTTGAAGCACTTTAACGTTCGGCTCACAACAGTTTAACAAATTATTAAAATTGAAAATGAACGACAAAAAACTCAAAGTCTTCTCCACACAATAGTTTTTTTTTAACATGTTTCGATCACCGCTGTGATCATCATCAGTGTCACTACAATTTGAAAATAAGGAAAAAGGACAGATGCAACACTAAACATTTGGTGAAAAATTATAAAAACTTACTTGAAGAATGCTAGGTTTGAAAAACCACGCATGGAAATAAACAAAGTCATCACATATATGGACGAAATATTGGCGAAAGAACTCCTCGTATTGATGTCAAAAGAATGGCCATGATTCAAGTATTTCTCGATGAATTTTTGATGTTCCTTAATCCTTGTTTGGAAACTCCTACCTGTTTGGCCCACATAGACAGCCGAACAATTCGGAAACGAGCAAAGAAGCTGGTATACCCCTGACTTGTTGACGAGATTAATTTGGTCTTTAGTATTGACAAGATTTTTTGATAATGAATTAATGGTTTTGAAGGTTATTCTAAGGTTATTGTCAAATTTCCGAAAGATGTTTCTTATGGACAAAGAGATATTACCCAGGAAGGGAAGGGAGGTGAAGAAACCAATGTTTGGTTGAAGCGGAATTAAGTGTTTGTTGATATAACGGACAGATAAATGGTGAAACATCTTGTCGATGATATGAGGGGGGTAACCATTGTTGTGGTCGATTTGTCTTATGATTTGCAGTTCTCTATCAAATTGTGTGGAGAAGACTTTGAGTTTTTTGTCGATCTTTCTCAATATAGTTCACTCCACTTTGGGCTATGGACTATCTCCGTCGAATGAAATTATTAAAATGTACAAAAATATGAAAATTACCAAAAGTTGATGAAAAAGTTAAACGTTCGATCAACAATACACAAATTATTAAATGTACAAAAACTTGGACAATTACGAAAACTTCGAATTAGGTAGACCACGGTCATACACATAGGTCTGGAGACTACGGCATTTTTGAATGGTGGGGGGTGGCACCAGTTTTGAAGAAAAAGTTGTCATAATTATCCGCTAGGAGGACATAGGGGTATAATCGTGTGATTAATCTTTGACAACAAAACAAACGGTTAGGACTTGAATGGTGAATGAAATCAATGACAGAAATACTATATTTTGCAAAATTCTCTCGAATAAATAAAAATCATTCCTACTTTTAAAAAGCTGATCGGATCTGATTTGTGATTGGCTGACAAAGTGACAATAGAGGACAGCGCTGCAGGTGGCGAAACATGAGAACCACAAAAATTTCCTTAATGTTTGGGTCACCCCCCACCACCCGAGTTGCAAGACCTATGTATACGATCGTGAGGTAGACTAACAAAAACGTCAGCTAATTTGACAACTATACAGAGGCGGAGCTCGAATTTCGAATTTTTGTATTAACTGATTTAATTCATCACAGTTTTTTCAAAAGCGAGTTACCAAAACTGCCAACACAAACAAAATTAGTATCATTGAATAGGTTTTTTCGATACCTTTTAAAAGAGGTGTCGCTTGCCGTAGGGTTCCATTTAAAATTATTGGTCACAATGGCCTTATTGTGACGTTATCTTTGACGATTTCGTCATCTTTCATCCCTAGTAGGGCAGTTTACAACCTTTAATATTCCAAAGTTTCCAAATTTCACTTGTTTATTTATAATCGCTCCAAAGATAAGAGGGGGGAGGGGACTTTTGAGAAGCACTGTTTAGGGTATATAGTGATATAACAGTTCGAATATTTATTTTTGTATGGTTTGGTTATACCACGATCATATACGCAGGTCTGGAATCTACGGCATTTTTGAATGGTGGGGGGTGGCACCATTTTTGAAGAATAAGTTGCCACAGTATATGATCGTGGGATATACTGTGTACTTGTGACTTGATGTAGGATTGACCGCTCTCATACTGTTGGACGTAGTAACAAAATAGCGACTCACGAATGTTCAGATTGCGATATAACTTATTTACCATTTGTAGATGACAAAATATGGCTCTTGAAAAAGTGAAGAACTGGAGATTTTATCCTGTATATGAATCCGTAGATCGCGTGGTCAAAATTGAAAATCAAAATTCTCTTAGTGGAGCTACATACGAAGCTTTGATGGAATGTGCACGAAATGATGAAATGATGACAAAGGATGAATTCATCCAAGTGTGGAAATATCTAATTTTAGAAAAATGCAGATATAACCAATTCTTAAGGGGCCGTAACAAACTTGGTTTATATATGCGAGTGCCTGCTCCTTTATTTGATCTATTGTCTAACTTGAATGAATATACAAGCACAGCTTGTGGAATTAAACTTCGAACGAAGGCCCCTTTGGAAAAAGGAGAACCATGGTGGCAACCTGATTCAACAATTCTGTCAAAGTGGGATACATTGATGAATAATGTAGCACGCATTTACGAAACCCGACGCTTCCCAAAAGAATCTGAGATTTCATCATTGATACTGACTACGTCTAAAAATTACGACGATTCCAGATTTATCAGAGCATATACGAATGAAACAACGGCTAGAGATGGGTTTATTCATTTTGTCAACGATGACCTGTTTGAAGATAATGCTATAATAAATCATGATAATTGTTTCATAAACATGACTTCCCAACCGTTTTGTGTGGTTCAGAAAAGAAACAAATATGTAATGTCTTTCCAAAAAAATATTCAGTTCTAATATATCAATATATATATTGTTTTCCTAAATAAGTCAATAAAGCTATTGATATATTAATGTGTTTTTATATATTTATAGTTACCATATAATTACAGTGAACTACACTTTTGGTAATTTAAATAAACAGCTGATTTTGATTGGCGGATCAATTGTGTTGGCAACTATGAAAAACTAATATTACATTTAAATTCGAAACAAATAAGTCAAATCATTCATCAGTAATTACATTGTTATGCATATATTTCAATATTGTATGAATCAAATATTTTTTATCCTATATATTATAAAAAGTGTTATGAAGAATCATCACTTGTTTTTTTTTTCAAGTAAATTGAGTCTATTTTAACTTCTTATCAATGGCCTATGCTTCATAAAGCAATTGACCAGCACATTCACTGCCCTGTTTTTTTTTTTTCAGGTTGATGTATTGATGAAGTTTTATTTTGTTACAGATAGATTCCGACTAGAATGGCCAGAATTAACGATTCACCAGTACTCGCAAATAACGTTATAACGCGGGTAATAAATATTGATAATCAAAATACCCTCAGTAGAGAAACATACCAACATTTGAAAAATCTCGCACATAATCCTTCTGATTTTATGAGTGAGGAGGATTTCATAACGGTATGGAAATATTTGATCCTACGTAGATGTAAGGATGTAACTAGATACTGGCAGATATCTGCAGAGCCTAAAGAATATAATTATCATCGTTACCTCAGCGTACCAGCACCACTGTATGATTTACTTAATGCTCTTGGAGAATATTACAGTAAAGTACGAGGGTGTTTTTATCGTATCGTTCTTCCTCCAAGAGGATCAGAAAACTGGTGGGAATTCAATGGGGACCTTATGGACCAGTGGCAAAATACTATGGAAAGGGTATCGTTCAGATACATCAGGAAGGAATTTCCTGATAGAAACAACATTGAAAAAAAACCTTTGATACTAATGACAAAAAATAATGACGAAATCAGAATGTTTACCAATGAACCCAAACCAATAGATGTTCTGGTATATTCTGTTAATGATGAATTATTCCAAGACAATGATAATCTTAATTTTCATAACTGTTTCTTAGAAAAAGATTCTAGTAAAATACGTTTATATGGTTACGTCAGTGACTATGATCTCAATTATAACTCCAGTTCATCAGATTGATAGAATATCCACCATATATATAATGTACTTACCTAATAAATATCTGAAAACTGTTAGAAGTATATTCATCCTGTCTCTTACTATTAAAAATATAGACCTCCATATAAAACTGAAGAAATAATATTATAAGTATACTATCTACAAAAAATGTGGCTATCCTCACAGTAACTGTTTACTTATACCATAGGAAGACCTATAACCTTCCATATGAGCAGATGCACCATTAGTGTGAAGTTATCCACAGATTCCCAGCCACAGATTCTGACGTGGAGGAAATTTCAAATATGTGGCTGGTATACGAATTAATTAGCAGCCGGAATAAGATCTGTGGCTGTGACCAAGATATGAGTATGAATTTTGAATGCGTACATGAGAATGATGTAACAAATGGAAATCATTGTGTGAAATCCTGAAGTCATAGTGATCTTCTAGTTGCCCACACGGTTTTCCAGTAAACGAATTTTCCATTTCGTAATACTGAAAATTGAAACCTCTGTATAATCGGAACCTGGAGATGTGCGTCGATGGAAATCATGTCAGAGGTGTACATTTTGACGTAGGTGAAAACTATTTGTGTTGAGAATCCTGTATATTTGGAATCTAAACAGTGAATTTTGTTGTTGTTTTCGATGGATGAAATAAATGAAGTGTCATAATGTTCAGCATTTATATAGTTGAAATAATGAAAATAACAAATCCTAGTAGTAAAATGAATACCTTTATGAAAATAAGTAACTCATCAAAACATAGCTAATTCTATTGAACATATAACTTATGAAATGTCATCACATTTTATAATCATGAAGAACTTAAAAATAGTCAGGTATCTTCTCGTGATAGTGTTTCCAAGAATGCAAATCAAGTAAAAGAATCGTTACTCTTCATTATGAGCCCAAGAAAGTTGGTATCGGCCACTGTCACATGACACACCCTATATAATTTTTTTTTGAAAATAATGCGCATTTGAAAATACAAATCGACGTGTCTGAGCCTTTTTTTTCCAACACGCTCTCATTTATTCGTTATCGAATTTATTCCATTTGGCTGATTCACACTATAAGTATACTTACTAAAGGTGATCTGAACCGTTAAATTTTCTTTGAACGTGATGAATTTTGTAAGTTGTTGAAAATGTTATTTCCTAGATAGGCACTTTGAACTTGTCCAAAAACGAAAATGTTGAAAATTATAGACGGCACAATAATCGACATATAGGATGAGATTTATTCATAGGTGTGTTGAGATATGGTATGTAAATTTTGTTGAAAATAAAGCGTACATAACGCACACATTCCATTATCATACTCATATTCTTCAACATTTCTTTCGATGCATTTCACATGAGCCTCTCTTCTACATGAATTACATTTTACTGTATTTTTATTGAAGATTGAAACTCCACAAAAAAAAAACACATACTCCTCATATCTTCAGAATGAAGTAATACCTTCTTCATGAGAGATATTCTGAATTTATTTATATCTATGTTACACTTTTTAACGTACCCATAATCCACTTATTGTTGATAATAAAGTATGATATACACTGTGTCCAAGATAAGGATGTCTATCATGGGGATCTCAGAAACCATAAGAGATACGGAGATGGTTAAAATAGAGAAAAGTTGGGCATTTTCAAGTCTAACAATGTGCCGTTCAGAAAGTTTCGAAATTCCAATCAGTTCCGGAGATATGCCTGAAAAAACGAAATTCGCTGATTTCGTTTTAATTTTTTTCTGAAGTCATTTGAAGAGATACAAGAAAACAAAAGACACTTCCTCATTGCCATTTTTCAATCCCTACAAAACAGCGTTGAGAGATTTTCCGTACGACGTTTCGTTTCGGAGAAACCATCATCAACTAATCTCTATTATGGAGAATGTTCAAACAAATTACCATTATTCTCTAAACATAGATAGCACCTTCTAACTGTTGAATTCAAAACACTTCTCAACATATCAGGTGTGATGCTCTCGCACGCTTCAAGAACTAGTTTCCTAAACTGATCCTCAGATTCAAAAACACGGCGGTAAACATAATTTTTGGAATACCCCAGAGAAAAAAAATCTAGCGGAGTGATGTCCGGCGAACGAGGGGGCCACGAAACTGCCAAATGTGTGCGTACCTATCCATTTTCCCGGAAATCTATTCGATAGAAACTCGCGCACTATTAGGGCATTGTGTAAAAAATAATTAAGCATAGCCTACTATACCATACTCAGTCATCATTTCACCGCACACTACACCAAAACGTTCGATCTTTAATAAAAACAACAACGTTGTATTGGTAATAAAATATGCTATTCAATACAGGTTATTTTTTTTTTCACGGGCCATATGAAATAATAAAGTTGATGATGGTTTCTCCGAAACGAAACGTCGTACGGAAAATCTCTCAACGCTGTTTTGTAGGGATTAAAAAATGGCAACGAGAAAGTGTATTTTGTTTTCTTGTATCTCTTCAAATAACTTCGGAAAAAAATTGAAACGAAATCAGCGAATTTCGTTTTTTCAGGCATATCTCCGGAACTAATTTGTATTTCGAAATTTTCTGAACGGCACATTGTTAGACTTAAAATTGCCCAACTTTTCTCTAATTTAACCATCTCCGTATCTCTTATGGTTTCCGAGATCCCCATGATAGTATCTTGGACACAGTGTATATTCCACAATTGTAATTATCTTCTTGAATATCATAATTATCTTGCTGTACTGTCCATTCTTCTATTTCATTTATTCGTTCAGGATAGAATTCATTCATGAAATTCATAAAAGAATTCATATAGCGTGTTGACTCTTTTTTGAGCGTGCCCGTGGGATTCAAAAAAGAGATACTTCTATTTTCTAAATTCGCGAAACTTACACAAAAGTGATTCGAATTGATTAGGAAAGGCATAACTGAGAAAGTTTTGTCTGTTATTTCGGATTTCTGGAAGTGTTTTCGCAGTGCTGTCAAATTATTCGTGAATATGTATTTTGAATTTGTTGTAAAAATTATATTATGTCTAGTATATTCATTTATAATGGAGAACATAATATCCACGATGAAATTAGTTAACCATTCCGTTCCTTGTAGAATATTGAAATCTGAGGAAGTTATTTCCCTAACATCGCACTGAAACCGACAAAAATTGCCAATTATGTAGGATACATTTGATTGCTTGTAGAATTTAGGATCTTCCACTAAACCATTATCTAAAATTTTCATTTCTTTGTTTGTTCGTATTTCAATATCATGAGGAGATTTTTCAGCCATGACTACATTTTTGATTCATTACACCTCTGGCTATGCTATGTTTATCGATCCCAAACCATCTTTCTACATGTGCATTACTAAGACGTTTATCGGTCAATATGCCATACCACATGTAAATATGCAATATATTTCTTCAGAAATATGTCCAAGAAATTTTTGTTGAAATATTCATTAACTATCAGAGATTCATCCGAAAGGTAGCAATCATATTGAATAGAATCTTTGAAGAATACATAGAAAGGACTACTTTTATAAAAAGGGGTATTTTTGGAATTTGAACTTTCATGGTATGACATTGACTCGTTCGAATAACCTATATGTTGGTTGATATTTTTACAACATAAACAAATCAAGTCCTCCAGGCATTTATTGATTGCAGGTGTTTGAGTCTTGGTCAACAGAATGTTTGAAAATAATCTGAACCACAAACAAATTTCATCCCATTGTTGAAACGAAAAAGAAGAAGCCACGATTTCCTTTACTATGCCCCTAACTTTGCAATTATCAAAATATAGATCTATATCAGATGCCATTAACTTAAAGATATGACTACAACAAACATGTAATGAGGTGATGTTTGTTGGGAGAGTTTCTTTCGTGTCAGTTACGACTTTGAAACATATATTCAAGTACATTAATAATAGGTTGTCAAATATCTCCCTTCCGCCTTTTTGTCTTTCGAATTTCGCGGCTATGTACAAAGCGCTACAGAGCTCGTATCTGGCAATACTATACATAATTTGAAAGGTCTTGACATAACCTACAAAACGAAGCAATGCAAACAGCATTAATCAAAGCATGGCTGAAATCAGTAACGATTTTCGAAAATATTGGCCATTTTTCGATTTTTGTAAAGCGAAAGATTTGAATTTTAATAACCAAGAACAAATGGATGTTGTATCATGACTACATGAATACATTTCTAGTACAGGACAAACCCTATCAACTTGAGGAATTTGTATTACACCCGCATAGTAAAAACACCGTTTGTCTTCATCTTTGGGTTTCCTGACTATAGTCCCAGTGACATCTAGATGTAATATAGGCAAATAAGTAGTTTTCATCAAATCCAGTTGTTCCTGGCTATAAATAAATGCATACAATGGAATACCAACGTGGTGAATAAAATGTTTATTTGCTTTAGCGAATAGCATCACGTCAAAAAAGTCGTCTATATCTTTACCTTTTTCTGATAGCTTTTCTGATTTAATTTTTCGGTAGACATCATCTGATTTAATTTTATCCAAATTTCCAATTTTTATCAATTGTTGATTTGTTTCGATTACATCGTTCTGTCGTTGATTAATTGGATTGATATGTTCTAACTCATCCTTCAAAATATTTCTCTCAATACCCCTTACTTGTGATGTCATTGCTTCATTATGATTGAAATTCTTGAATGTACTCGATGCTATTAGTGAATGTGTGCAATATTTCTTCGATATTTGATTCAGAATTACTTTGAATAATTTACATCTTTCGTGGGCGCAATAAGCATATATTTTGATTGAATCAGATGATTTCAGTTACATCCAGTCTTTAAAGTTAATAATACATGTGTTATTGATATATTTTTTTATTTTTCTTCTCATAACAAAAGAATATTGACCAATAAGTAGTCTAGTACCCTTACAGATTCTGTTGAATTCCTTATCATTAAGTACAAATGAACCCTCTCTGTATGCACATTCTTTATAGTTTAATTTCTCAATTCTCAGTTGAGGAATATTGACAGATTCTTTTGGAAAAATTATAGATTTATTTTTTTTATTGACGGGAATTGGACAATCGGATACTTCAAAATCGGAATCATATTCACCAGATCGGTCATCAGTTATAGCATTTATTAAATCATGTTTTGTTTCGGACAATTCTGATGAAATATCTGCTTTCATTCTTTGTCTCTCGTAATCATCGTTTATTTTTTGTGCTTGTTGATATACAGTTTGTGAAGAAATATTTGATATTTCTTCAAAATTCCTCAAATCGATTTTCGATCGGTGTTGATGTTCTCATTGTCCCAATATTTCTGAAAATATATGCAATATTTCTTATGCAATATATTTGAAGTTTTTTTCTATTATTTAAATTATTTGTAAGTGACATCGATTTTACCTCCGATAAAGCTGTTTTTATTCACGAGGAATTTTTTCGGATATTTCCAGTATTCCTTCTGAAAACCTGACATATAAAATGGCAATAGCGTTTTTCATTACTTTTGAATACATATTCAGCGATTCGTTTTATGTAATCCTTGTTCACTGTTGAATGTTTCAATAAATCAAATGACAATTCCGGATACTCTGTATTAACGAATTGTGCTAAATTTTGTGTATCAATTTTTTGTCGATTCATTTTAGTATTTTTCTATCGAATCAAATCTTAATCATGAAATCGAGTTTCCGAATAAAAAGCAACAGAAAGAGTTTCTATAAAATAAAAATGCCAGTATAATTTACCACAAGTTCAATAACTTCAAAATGCCTAATTCACTCTAAACACAGACTCACGTTTCGAAGAAAACTCAACGACTGAATTAGCGCGAATTTGATGAGAACATCATGATGAGAACGAAAAAGGGTAGTGGACGAACAGAAAGGTCAATGAACTCGCGCGGGTGAGTGATGTAATTTTTTCTAATCAGTCGCCTAGTATATACAGATTGTCAAATAACCAGAGTCATTATCACATTGATGAGTCTTCATTTCACGACATTTCCTATATCATAGTATAAAAGATAGTCAGCTATAAGAATAACTATGCGAGTGAGTTTAAAGTGAATCGAAATCTGTGAATCCATGTATTCGTGAATGAAAACTTTATCAGAAATTGAATTGTATAATTGAAATCGAAAAGTATGTTCACCGAAAGACGAACGTACTTATCAAAAAAGAACGTGGATTTTGTCTAACGAATCTTCAGGTTCCGATTATACAGGGGTTACAATTTTCAGTATTACGAAATGGAAAATTCGATTACTGGAAAATCGTGTGGGTGACAAGGAAATAGTATTCACCATAGTATTTTACATCAAAATGTACACCTCTGACACGATTTTCATCGACGCACATCTGCAGGTTCCGATTATACAGAGGTTTCAATTTTCAGTATCACGAAATGGAAAATTGGTTTACTGGAAAACCGTGTGGGTGACAAGGAAATAGTTTTCACCATAGTATTCGACATCAAAATCTACACTTCTGACATGATTTTCATCGACGCACATCTCCAGGTTCCGATTATACAGCGGTTTCAATTTTCAGTATTACCAAATGGAAAATTCGTTTACTGGAAAACCGTGTGGGTGACAAGAAAATAGTATTCACCATAGTATTTTACATCAAAATGTACACCTCTGACATGATTTTCATCGACGCACATCTGCAGGTTCCGATTATACAGAGGTTTCAATTTTCAGTATTACGAAATGGAAAATTCGTTTACTGGAAAACCGTGTGGGTGACAAGGAAATAGTATTCACCATAGTATTTTACATCAAAATGTACACCTCTGACATGATTTTCATCGACGCACATCTACAGGTTCCGATTATACAGAGGTTTCAATTTTCAGTATTACGAAATGGAAAATTCGTTAACTGGAAAACCGTATGGGTGACAAGGAAATAATTTTCACCATAGTATTCTACATCAAAATGTACACCTCTGTATATTTCATAAAAACTATTCAACCATTGTGAGATCGTGGTGAATAAATATTCATGAAGATTATTTACTTACGAATAAAATTCAATGGAAGTAAGGGGCTCCTGTTATACATTTCGTGTTTAAAATGTTCTAATAAAGATGCAACCATTCATCTGGCATCGTTAACCTCACAACGATGCCAAATTGTTTGGAGCGAATCCTTAAACAGAAATTTTTAAATATTTACAAGCAACATGCGACAATGGATGTATTGTGAAGGAAGAGCAAATACTTCATGCCAACCACTTGATTTGATGTGGTAAGAAATCGAGTATGAAGGACAGTATTAACATTACAGGTATCTGTCTACAAACGGCTGCTCTATAAGGACAGCCCCATCAGATCAAGGGTACATTTTCTAAAATGAAGATTTGAAAATCACCAAGATGGAGTGTACATGCAAATCAGGCTTATCTGAAATTTACAAGCATATTTCAGCATTATTATTGAACTGTGTAAGGTTGTATTTACTACAATACGTGAATTATCGTGCCCTGACAATTTTACTGATCCTAGTATCAAATTTATTGTTTAGTTTTGGGTTTCAGGATTAATGTTAGCTCTATGAAGATACTAATATAAATAAACATGAGTATGTATAAAACCAAGCATAATAAATTATTATCACATGCTTTCGTTCATCAATTCATCACCATTTTGTTGGTTACATATATTTTATTTTCATTTCCTGTTGCACCGAATATCACAACAATTAGCGTTTTCATTTATATTCCTTTATATTCCCTTGTATTTTGCTCAATATTTATTTGCACTCTACAGCGTCACAATTCGATATTTAAAGTTGACCGATACGCCATCTTATGGAAAGAATATGCACTGCTGTCAAGTGATTGATATCACAGATTATTTCCATTGGTGTATGTGGTAGATCACACTTGTCAAAAATAAATGTTTCTGATAGCAAGTAACCGAAATCGAGTAGGGTAAGTAATTTAAGGGGTGACGAAACTATTGATTCAAAAAATTTAATAATTTATTACAATATAAGAGTGGTAAGTTTAGTTCATAAGTACGTTTGGTTTCTGAAAATTTATCTAGATATATACAGTTATACAGGGTGTTTCTTAAAGACATGCTGATATTTGAAGGGGTGATTCTTTGACACATTTTGAGAAGAAAACTTCCTATAGACGTATGTCCTAAAAGTCTTAACTTTTGAGATACAGGGTGATAAGATCTTGAAAAAAAACGGTTTTTTGATAATTACTGACATAATATTCTAGACATCTTTAGAAAATATGGTACATGTCTTCTATGCAACAAGGTGCATTTTGTGATGTACGAAATTTTTCAGTTTCTCTACCAGTGGCGATTTTTTTCAAAATTTTATCACCCTGTATCTCAAAAGTTAAGACTTTTAGGACATATGTTTATGGAAAGGTTTTTTCTTAAACTGTGTCAAAGAATAACCCCTTCAAATATTAGCATGTCTTTAAGGAACACCCTATATATAAACCAATATTGACAGAAAACGAAAAAAAAAAAATAAAACGTGTTAAATCAGGGATAAGCAACAGGCAAGTTGAAAGTTGAGAAAAACTGTGAGACTTGTGTTAGAAATTTAATCATTCAATTATTGATAGCATGAAGTAACTATCGGTATTTATACAATTCCATAAGGGCGAATATTCACAACAACAAGTTTTTGAAGAAGTATAATTTGGTTTGAAAAAATAGAATGCCCAATTGGTTCTTGAGTTGCTTATCCCAATTAGACCAAAAGGTGTATATAATTAGCTGTAGAAGTAAATCGATGTATATTGAATAAATAAAAACTAAAAACTAATGGCAAACAGTTTTTCAGTTGTGTAAAAAGCATCAGGAACACAAACTTTTCATTGCCAGCTCATTATCCAAAAAACAACAGAAAAATTTTTTTTTAGAATTTCGGTAGAATAAAAAAAAGCTGTAACATTTACCGATAGGCTACCAGGCAATGAATAATAGACAGTCCAAGTCTTGACGCCACAGGCTTGAAAACTTTTCCAAATAAAGCGTTCTTGGCACGTTTTTGCTTCATTCAGTTGAAACTAAGAATAAAATTGTTTGTATATGGTGATATCAAGTTCTCATTGACTCAATGTTATAAAAACTTTTATGGAGAAAACAATGCAATATTTCTTTGTTTGTAAAGGTTTTTAGGCTCTGCCCATTTTGACGTCACACTTAGGTAGTCCATTGTTTTCTTCTCAATGATTCACTGGGTTTATTCGTTCGAGGAGGTTTTTTACGATTTTTCCAAGTTCTTAGATATGTCTTAAAAGGCTGAGAACAGCAAAACCTTTTTTTATTAGTATTAACGATTTTCAAATATCTCATCCGAAGATTTATTAATCATAGCGAGAACAAAAAAAAAGAATTGGCAACACTGCATGTTCGGACAAGCTGTCACAACTTTCCTAAAATAAATAGACTATACGTGCTTGAATATAAACGTCTCAGATCACAAATTTCAATACATACATAATTATATTTACAAATTTTTACAAATTTCATCCTTCCTGTAAAAGTCCAATGAATTTATTGCATTTCCTTTCACGTCAGCGACATCTTACAACACGTTATTTAGGCACTATACTTTATAATTGATGCTATGACTATGCATCATCATCACAATAACAACATCAGCCTTCGAATATTCGAAAATATCACTTGAACATCTCATTAAAAATTGTTCTAAAAGTCACCAAAAAAGTATTTGCGTAAAAAAAAATCACAAAACATTAAACGTAATTCTCGCCGGACGGCACATTTTCCCCCGACAGTCTTTTGACTTTATTTTTGTCTTTGCTCTTACTCCTTCTGTCTTTCGAATGGGCGGCAGGCTCCTGCCTGTCACCTGTCGACGTCTCCTGTCTCACTGCTGCGCAATTGTTATTCTGAGTTGTCAAACAACTCATCTCAATCATGTTCTGATTCTGGAAAACAACCGAGCTAGAAATTTCTGGAAATAAGATGAAATTAACCTAGGTTTAGTTGTGAGTAGAAGAAACTTGAAAGCGATACACCAAATAGCTATTAGTAGTTAGTTGAAAGCCGTATCGAGAGATGGCGCTCTTATGGCAGGGCATCATGCAGGCTTTCAGTATAAACGCTGAGCATGATGTGTATGTATTTCGTAGCCATGATACTTTTCTAAGAATTGAATCAACATGAAATAATGCTTTATACGACATGCATCTAATGCGAAGCAAAACGGTGATATAAATCATTTATTTATCTAACAATAGTAGGGTGACATTATTAGCAGTGATTGATTTTGAATGTCAAAATAATTTCACTAACAACCAACAATTTTGAATCAAAGCAAAGGTAGATGAAACTATTGTAAAACTAGATGATGAGAACCCAGTTAGGTTTTTAAAACTCTGCATAGAACAACGAAATCTCAATGTCGATGACATGAAGTTTGAATTTGACAGATCAATAATGTCACATAACCTACATTATTCGTCTTTGACGTTAATTTTGATCAGCGATAATAATCTATCAAGTAAACATGTCAAAAAGTGCTTCAAATCAGGTTAGGAGCCACAAAACACACGTCAACTTACGTCATGGATGTGTTTTCACATTCTAACTGGTTTCCCATCTGGCCTATAATTACTTTTTAACAGACAGATTGAAAAAATAATATGTACCTCACCTTGTTGTCCGCGTCTGCTAGAGGATTCGCGGTGATTGTGATCCTGCTTGGGGTGCAACCATTCGACTTGGGCATGGTTTTAGGACCCACCACGTATTCGTTTCCATCTACTTGGATGTGATGCTCGTCGACCGATTTGTCACGGTTGACCACTGAAATTGAATTCATTTTTTTATGATTCATGAGATTATTCAACACAGTTTAGGAAATATTTCTCTACTACGTCTCAGGAAGTATGATGACTAATGAAAATGAATACATGGAGTGTCTAATTAATGTCGAATAACTTTTGAGTGAATATACAGAGGTGTGCACAAAAATCGGCCAGAGCTGTAACTTCTGAATCATTCGAGATAGAAATTTGAAATTTGGTGGGTACCAACTATATGATATTGTTCATTTTTTGAAGAGAAAAATTGTATTCCATCACTTCCGGTTTAACCGGAACAGAAAGAACAACAAAATGAACTCTACATCAATCTTTATTATTTTCAGTAGCATAGAAAGAGGGACGATAAAAAAATAATAACAACAAATATTCAAATTGACCCCCATTTTGTGCAATGCATTGCTGACACCTTCTAGCTACACTAAAAGTTGCGTTGTGTAATATTGGTTGGGTATATTGCGGCAAGCCTCTAATATTCGATGCTTAATTTTTTTGACATTTTGATCCGGAAAGAGTACTGGTGTATGTAAAATGATACCCTGAATCTGAAAATGGAAAAAATATACAAGGGGTTCCGTTTGAAAATCAAAAGTTGAGGGAATACAATTTTTCTCTTCAAAAAATGAAAAATATCATATAGCTGCTACCCACCAAATTTAAAATTCCGATCTCGAATGATTCAGAAGTTACAGCTCTGGCCGATTTTTGTGGACACCTCTGTATTTAGGCACTGAATGGGGATTTTAGTTTTGATCCATCGAGTCTTACCAGATTTCTTCTGTTTCCACTTCCGGCAAACAAACACCAAAGTTACACCGCACAACAGCAGGGCACAACCAATCACAGCTCCCGCTACAATAACGTACAGACTAAATTCTTGCTTTTCACCGCGGGCTGGCATTTTCGGAGTTGAGGTCGTGCTATGCAAATGAGGTCCCCCTGCAAGAAATTAATCGTTTGAAGAAAATATTCCTCATTCCACCGATACTACTCACCATCTGTTTTTGCTTTCATAGTTTGACTGAACTCACTAGCAGTTTTCGAATTGAAACTCTGCAATTTGATGTCGTAGATCGTGCCTGGTTGGAGAAAGCCAAGAATGAATTCTCTGGTATCCTCTCCATCGACAGTGACCTTCATGTAGTCGCCAACAGTGGATGCAGGCAAGAAACTGATGTAGAAACCGTCTATGCTAGTGTTTGTCGAATTTACCAACTGAAAAAACAAGTATTCTGTAGTCTATTTATACTGGGTTGATAGTTGTGTCAGATTTGGTTACTTTTCAATGTCATTAGTGCATAAAAAAAGTATCTAGTAATGACAGACATCTCGATAGGTTGATACATTAGAATCTTCATGAATATTTATTCACCACGATCTTACAATGGTTCAATAGTTTTTATGAAATATGATTATTACAGAGAGTGATTGATGCTTTTAATGTAGGAATTGAACTGTTAAGGGAATATCTGCATACTTTCACAGAAGGTAAGCTAAGAACTAAACCGTCCTAGGACTTCTGAAGAACTACACAACAAAACCAATTGTGGATATTGATCAACCTCAACAATATCAAATAAGGAACTGTATTCATAATATGTACACAAGAACAGTGAGTATTTTTGCATATAACATATTATCAGTTGATGAAAATTTTTCATTGCAGAGGAATGGGATATAAAGGGGGATTTAGAGACGTGGGTACATAGTGAAGTTGAGAGCATTCGAAATATTTTTGTCCTACAAATAAATTATCTATAAATTCTGGATTTTTTCTATCACACACCTATTAGAGTTGGACAGTAATTGGTTTTGAAATATAGAACCATCAAATGAGAAAGAAAGAACAGATTTGATACTGAAAGATGATCATTTTTAGATATTATTATGTAGTTATTATGTACTTTCTTTGAATATTCGATTCGATTCCTAACATGAGAACAGTCCATTATATCATTTGAACCATTCAACGGTTATCCACAATCAATAGTATTCCAAATATGATGAATATATTTCATCAATCGAAAACATTTTCAAAACAAAACAAATGGTCAACCTAACCGAAGTTTTTATTCGGAGCATCGCTGAAAAAGTGAAAAACATGTGGCATCACGGCTCAATCTGGCGATCTGACACAACTATCAACCCAGAATAAATAGACTATAGGTGTCAATCATGTGTCATTCAAGCTATTGTGTCATCGGAAATCGATTTATTCAATTCTGAATTCGCATTGAAACTAACAACACAACTTCTATGATTTCAGGATTCATCAGCAATGACTGATAATCGGTTATTCGTCATTGAAAAAAAAAATACTCTGAGTGATCTCAATAGTTAGAGGTTATTCGATGACCACCCACCTTCCACTGAATCCTGACAGCTGTCGTATTGACCCTATCCACGTAGGTAATCACAGGGATAGGCAACGGATTCCTGTTATCGAAATCCAACATCTTCAAATGGAACTTGTCCGAGTTCGGACTCAACTTGTTATCGTTGTTGCTGTACACAGTCGCAATGCGAAACTTGTAGATATGGTCGCTTTGCAAGTTAGTCACGTGATAGTCCCTCAAATTCGAGGATATGTCCTCGTTCATGGTTCGCCAACGACTTTTGTTGTACGATTCCGGATTGTTGGATGGACCGAGGTCTCTGTATTGCACTTTGAAGAATAATATCGGCAGTCCTACGGAATTGAAACGTTATTTTTACACCAGTTTAATTCCCTTCAGATACAGTTGGATCCCTAGTTATCTATCTCTTCTGTCTATCTAGGATCACATCAACAAAACTTCTGAATCCAACAAAATGCTCGGTAAGAAATTGTCAACAATTCACAAATATAAATGCACTAAAAATACTGTATTATTCATATGTGAGATCAAAATTAGAATACTGCTCAGTAATTTGGAGTCCTCACTATTTCTGCCATAAATATACCCTAAAAAGGGTACAAGGGAAATTCTTGAAATTCACATTTTTCAAGTGCCATGGAACATATCCATCAAGAGGTTCTGATCACAATGTTCTTCTTGAACACTTTCAAATTGTCTCACTGGAAACAAGACAGTGTGCCTCAGTAATATTCCTATATAAATTACTACACAACCAAGTTGATTGCAGTATGCAGAATTGAATATCGGGGTACCAAGACTTGCGTCATGACAAAATGTCACATTTTATTGTAAAACGGCCAAATCAAATATAATATTACTGTCGCCTAGCAGGAAGATGTGTGAGAACTTCAATAGGGAAGACCACTATGTGATGAAATCCTTCCAAACCTGTCTGAATCGATGAAGAATGATATTGGTTAAGTGTATATCCAATATCAAGGATCAAAATCAAAGCAAATAGACTCTACAGCGTTTTGAAATCAGCATTTTCATTAAAAATTTAAAAACGCCAGAAATAAGTGGGCGGTGTTATGAGCGTATGACGTGCTACAACCTAAGTCTGTTTCTGTATATCTTTTGCTCACACTATATGTAATGTTGTAAAGTTTACTTGTGGATGACCCCTTATTCCTTCGATATATTTTCCCAAAAACGTATCGATAAGTGATAACTATATCATTTCTTGATAATTTGTGGAAAAAATATCATTTATATTGTATTCTTTTAAATCTTTTATTCCGAGAATGAGTTGTGATGTTTTGGTGCGGCAACACAGCAAGATTTACCATGGAACAATTATCTATGATTGGTCAGCTCAAGGTCGATGAGCTTGTAGGGCTAGCACGTCACACTGCGTTACACCAATGAGAGCAACCTTTGAAAATGGCGCATGAAATTGTATGTTTGAAATCATTTCCGTTTATTTTATTCATGATAAAGACTGAATGAAAACTTAAAAAAATAATGAATGGTACTTTTTGGACATACAGAACACGATTATGCTGTTTTGAAAAATTAGTGGTCTCCCCCAATCTATCTGTAGTTTTTGTGACATCAATACTTGTTCGCTCAAACACATAAAAGAGATTACGTTAAAAAAGCTTATATAAATCGAACTAGAGTAGAATGTTTACTTCTTTATTTATAACTGAGGGTTTTTATATAAATGCTATTAGTATGGGTATTAGAAAACTTGGAATAACATATTTAAATTTAATTATTTCCTGTAATTGGGTGTAACCTGTTGGGCAATAAAGCATTATTATTATTATCTCTTTGATTATAGTGTTAACAAGTTTCATTTTTAACGGAATTAAAAACGGCTCCAAGAAATAATAACCTCTACAAACTACCAATTAATAACCGAATTTATTCGATGCAAACGAAACTACAACACGACTGAATGATTGCTTGTAAAGTTCATTCGAATTATTCGACGAATTGTAATTTCTCTGCGGTTGAATAAATAATTGATATTTCAATCGTTAATTGAATTTCTCAATGTTGTCGCCACCACTACCCATCAGAAACCACCCTATTGTGTCATTCAGGAAAGCAATTTGCGAGGAAATGCAATATTTATCGCTTGGGAATCCAACTGTGATATCACTACAATCATGTCGAAGACAAAATCAATATCGTTAAGGAAGATATATCAGAGAGCAGTGGCCCCAAAATGGAACCCTTTGGTACTCCAATTCCATTAAATATTACCTGTATCATGAGGTACTGTCCATCGAACGGCCACCGACTCGTCGGTAACCCTCGTAATAACCGGCTTACTGGGCGTGATCATCTTCGGCGGCTTCATAGACTTGGGCGGCTTCCTGGTGGATCCCGACTTGTTCTTGTGCCGGTGGCTCGGCCTGCCTGGTTTGTTGGAAGAGTCAGTCGAGCCGATGGGGATGACGCTCACGTAGATGCTGCTGTAGACCGTTTTGGCGGAGTTGCGAGCGAATAATTGCAAGTTACCTGCGTGGCGTTTTTCTATCCTGGTGAAGTTGATTCGATTGCCTGTGGAAGCGATTCGGGGGGAAATTAGTTTGAGCCGACTTGTTTAGTTGCAGGAAATGCTGGTCTAACTACTGAAGAATGTGTGGTAAAAGATTTGAAGCAATCTTTGAATCAACACGACAGTTCAGGGGGCCTAAATTTTGGTGTTTTTCGTGATTTTTTCTACAGGATAGAAACAATCAGAAGCTATCCAAAGTGGACGGATATTCAAATGAAGTTTTCCACCTTCAAACAGTGATTTTCAGAGCAAATCTTGACTTACCAACAGTTTCCACTACGCTATCATTGAGCACTGAGAACCCATTGAGAAACCACGACAGCTTCGGCTTAGGTACCCCCTTAACCTGACACTCCAAGTCCAAGTACTCCCCCTGTTTGGGGTCTGTCTTGTTGATTGGACAGTCTATCGACGGTTCTTCCTTGTAGGTGAGGATTATCTGATGGGAGATGGTCCCATAAGAATTGGTGAATTTACAGTAGTAAACGCCTTCGTCTGAGGCTGATACATTTTTTATTTTGAAACCACCGCTCAGCATTTCGGTGCGGTGGGTGGGGAGCTGACCGTTTTTCTTAAGCCACACGACTTTTGGGGTGGGAGTGCCGACGGCGGCGCACTCCAAAAGCACTGTGTCGCCTGGAAAACGGAAATTAATTACTGCGAATTCAACCAGAACATGATGGAAAAACGAGATGGAGTATTTTGCATGTCAGATATGACTCACCTTTGAGAACCTCATAAGTTCTTCTGGGTTCGATCAAGAAATAAGGTGCTCTTGCGGGAGCAAAATCCACCACTTGCAAATTCAGGCGAGTTTTCGAAATCACATCTTTAATGGTGTTGGTGGCTTTGCAAGTGTACACTCCCGAGTCTGTGTTGTTCACATTGGGCAGCACCAACGACTTTACCTGCGAGAATTGTGATCGAAAATTCAGAGTATACGATATATTCAAAATAACTGTCAACATCAAAGAATACACCAGCTAACAAGAGGCGAAAGAAAGCCGTTTTAGCGATCTCAAATTTGAGAGCGCATGCGCGATTTAACTAGTTTAACTGTCAATGTCAATCATCACTTCCTTTCTTCTGATTGTGTCGCAGTGTTGCCGGTTTGCAGGTAATTACTGTCCTTTGCCGGGAATGAAAAATACTGATCCTTGAAATGAAAAGTGTATATGTACTCAATATGTACAACTTGTTCTATTTGATTTATTTATATATTTTAATTTAGTCTCAATTTATTTTCCAATTCATAAGAATATAATACGAATGTTTCAATAATTTCGTTTTATCATGAACTTGAAAAAATTGCTAATATATATTATAAAAAAAATGTGTTGTATCTGTTCAATTATCTAACAACTGAGCAAAATTGCAATAGCCCAGTTGTTGAAGTTCAGCTTCTGTCTTCATTGTTTGTCTAGATTCACCTACTAAGGCTTCCATCTACAAATGATATCAATTGTTCTCTGAGTTTTCTCAACGACCCACGTCTACATACATCTTTTCAGAGTTAGATAAAATTATATACTTTTTAGTCCGTTATGTAAAATAAAAAAATTTTGTACAAATTATTTTATTCTTTTTAGTCATTCACGAAATCTATCATCCCATTGTTGTGAATCGGATAATAATAAAAAAACTCGTCACCATCTTGTATTTTGACCAAAAATTCATAACCTTTGACCTCATACCAATTTTCAATCGAATCGTATCATTATCACAAATCTCGTCCTCCATCTTGGAGCCGCTTTTCAATTTTTTTTTTGTAACAGAAATTTCATAATACATTGTCACCAGGGTTATGAAAACCTGCCTCAAGGCAATCGGACAACTAGAAGTTGGTCAAATTTCATTTTAAAAATTTGTACAGACTGACGGACAAGAAAGCGAGTTGATAAAAATGTTCGTGTCTGTATCCATTTACTTGTTGAAAAAAAAATCCACTCCAATTTGAGAATTTTATGCATAAGAAAATGGCTATTTTATATCAAAATTGACGTTTTGTGTTGAAATACTGGTAAATTTCAATAAAAATTACATTTACGAAAGAAAATACTCAGTAAGTCAGTATTTCAGTCAGACAACTATTTTGTGGTCATAATGGGCAAGGATGTTCAACACCTTATTTTTCTTAGTGTAGTTCGGTTTTGTAAGATTTTGAATCAATACTGTTACTTTTCTCCGTGTACGAAGTAGTTTACATTTCAGGACGTATTTTCTTGCAATATCGTGTGTGTCCACGGTCATATACATAAGGTCTGGAATCTATGGCAATTTTGAGTGGTGGGGGGTGGCACCAGTTTTGAAGAAAAAGTTTCCATAATCATCCGCTAGGAGGACATAGGGGTATAATCACGTGATTAATCTTTGACAACAAAACAAACGGTTAGGACTTGAATGGTAAATAAAATCAATGACAGAAATATTATATCTTGCAAAATTCTCTCGAATAAATAAAAATCATTCCTACTTTCAAAAAGCTGATCGGATCTGATTTGTGATTGGCTGACAAAGTGACAAAAGAGGACAGCGCTGCAGGTGGCGAAACATGAGAACCACGAAAATTTCCTCAATGTTTGGGTCACCCCCCACCACCCGAGTTGCAAGACCTATGTATACGATCGTGTGTGTGTCTGAGGTGTCTACATGATGGTGAAACTACTTTTCAATTGTTTGTGGGTCAAAAGTGTCGATGGGAATTTCATGGAACATATCCTATACGACTACTTATCGAATCGTCATGAGATGGCGACACAATCGTGTTCGGTAACATTGTTTTCTTCCACGTCAGTCAGAACTGGCGGGAAATCCAAACTTCTCTAGTTCATTAACCTCCTTTTGAATTTGTAGTCGTTTATATTTTGCTGTGTGGTGATTTTTAGTTGAAATCGTCATTGAAATCGTCATCTTTATGGAATTCCGAAGGTAATTTGAAAGTTTTTGGAGTTGGAATCAATAATTTACTTTTTCATTACTCACAGAGGACGAAATCGTTTGGAAAGAATTGATTCTCGCATTGGGAAAACATTCACAAGTATATTGAAAACACCTTCTATTCAATTTTCCGACTGTATGTATATTCAGTAATCAATATTTTCACGAGAATTTGTCATTTCTTAATCTGATTGACAACTAAACTGACAAGCATTAGAAATCAGGGTTGCCGCTTCTGAAATAAATAATTCGCGTTTTCTGCGCAAAACAAATAGTCGCTTCCAACAAAGCCAAAGTAACATTTCTTTTTCAAAATACAATTCTACTTTCTTTTATCCCCACAGATTCGTGAAATAGTGTCGAATCAAGACTTTGTAGACAAACTAGATACTGGTGTATTTCATTAACAATTAGCAACGTTGCATTTCGCATTATTTTAGCGCCGACAGTGTCGCCATCCGTGGTGATTCAAAGAAGCGTTCGTGTCGGTTCGAAAATATGCTTTATGATCGAGGGATTTTGGTCACGGGTCGAGATAGGGACTGGTTTCACCATAGTTATTGTAGGCATCTTATGTGTGTCAAACATCAAAGGAACCGACTAAGCTTTCGCCTCTTGTTAGTTTGTGTACTCTTTGGTCGACATTCAGTGTTGATATATACCCGCGGATTGTACTAGATTCACTTGGCGATCGTGCTAGATCAACTCGCGATTGTACTAGATTAAATTACGATTGTACTAGATTAACTCACGATTGAACTAGACCAACTCGCAATTGTACTAGATTAACTTTGCAAGCATTCCTTTCACCTCACCTCACTGTACGGCGACGAAACCGTTCTGTCACCTTGGTGGTACTCGATGAACGCCTCCGGGTTGGCAGCGGGCGGCGGCAGGCACCGCCACAGCACGGTGTTTCCAACGCTGACGACGGCGTCGATGCTGGGCTGGGGCGGAAATTCGGCCAAGTCAGCGATGGTGACGCGCCACGGCACCGACGCCACCACGAGAGCGCCGTAGTACGCCAGGCATTGGTAGTCGCCGGCGCTGCTCGTGCCATTCACCTGAGAAAAAAGGCAAAAACTGTATAATCTTGTTCGAAAAAGTTCGAGAAAAGAAGAAGATTGTCAACTTCTCGAGGAATATTGATTTTCCCACGATAATATTTTGAAATTCGTGTTTTTTGGACGAAATACGTGAGTTAGAATTTTGGTCGCATGATAAATGCAATTTCGCCAAATTTCGAAAAATCATCTCACCTGCACCGTCAATTCGGACTTCCTGCGTTCGAGGCGAGCCCAATGGGAGGGCAGCAACTCGTAGGTGCCGTTGGAGAGGTCCACGTAGGCCTCGGAGTTATACGGCTCGTCCGTCGGGTAGAATTTCCACTGAAACTTGTCGGGTTCTATGTCCATCTCGCAGATAAGAAGAGTTTCGTAGCCGATCGGCAAGGATATTTGCTCCGGGATCGACACCATGTACATGGTGTCTGAAAATCAAGGATTATCAGTCATTGCTGATGGGAAAATATTTTGGCAACGTCGCCCACACAACACAAAAATATTGACAGCGATGACATGGAACACGAATATTCACGTGGCGCGCTTGACAGAATCTTAGTCGTTTGTTTGGTTCAGTTTACTACGATTTCACCACGACCATTGTTACAGAACAAACACAGTTATTATTTTACTGAGGTCAATTTGAAAGAACACAAACATTGAATAATGACATTCGAATGATGGCCGTTTGCACCGGCCCACCTCAAATGTTCATCTTTACTAAGGTGTACTTAAAGTTTAGGTGAACCTTAAGCTTTGGATGGTTTGCTAATGTACTAGTTAACGAAAACTTAGCTAAGTGGCGCGAATAAGTGGCTACACCGAGGAATCTAGTTACTTTTTAGTTTGTAACTAGAAAAAAATAGTGACAATCATGACAATTGACAATGTTGACATACACTTTTCATTCATTCACATCACAGACCACGTATCTGTGATTCACATTCATTCTTGGAGAATATAAAAAATCAATAGTTGGTTCATGGGAGCCACACTGTTGTTACTGAAAAAGAGTCAAAGATAAATCTTATTGTAATTTTCATTTTCAATATATAGAGAGGTAGGTTTTGTCACCCTTAATCGCGAAAAGAATGTTGAATCATCCCAGCTATTTCAATATTCATTTCGATGATAAATCCGTCTAGGAATACCATAAATGATCAAATTTAGATCGTCCAAATCGTCATTATCGTGAACAAAATTATTCATATTATTGTTTAATAGATACAAAATACAATATCCTTCGAGAAAACCACAACAAAAACAGACAGATTGAGGTTAGGATAATCTAAGGAGAACTTTGAGCCGCCAAAATCTCGGGCTTAACTAAGCCATACTTAAGGTCCACCTTAAGAATCAGTTTGACAACCGTGCAAAAGAAATAGTGTTTTTAAGCCAAGCTCAAAGATAAGCTTCACTTATCTTTCGCTAAGTGTAACCGGTGCAAACGGCCATGAGTGATTGTTATCTCTCACCTGAAGAAACGAATTCCATCACTTCCACCAATAAGATGAGCACAGCAATGCTGACAGCACGGATAACCTCCATATTTCTGCATCCCTGAAAGAAAACCAAACCTTTTTAACGTGTCCCTACAGGAGTTCAATCCATCCCCTCCTCATAGCCTGACAAAGAAAATGCTTCCGGCGAATAAGCGACCAAACTTTTCTCCTTATGTTAGGTTTTATGATCGGAAAAACAGATAGGAACGACGTTGTGCCGAAGGAACCGGAAAAGTCCTCTTTTCGGTAATTTGTAGATAAAGTCGAGTCGGGGTTTTTTGTATGGATTCAAGAATATCCTGTCGACCTCATCCTGTGTCGGGTTACAATGACGTGAACTGCGAAATAATACTGCAGGAGCGTTGAATGAGTGACTCTCGATAACGAGTTTTACAGGGCTTGAAAAAATCAAGCGATCGTGCGTTTTAAACTGTCATATCAATTTAATTACTTGAGGAATGTATGAACGCCCTGTGTATTCCTACAATGCCTCTGCACCTATACCCAGAACTCGCGAATGTCAATTATTACTAGTCTGGCGACATTTCACAAAAACCAAGTCGTAAATTGTCTCAAATTGCAATTACCTTGTCTGAGAATGTCAAAGCTCTGTCCTCAGAAAATATGTATCTACAGTCGTATTGTTTTACGAGTAGATTTTTTGTTTTTTTTTTTTCGTTAAAAAATTCATAGTTCAATGGATCATAACATATCATCGATCCATTTAGGCTAACGATAGATCGTTTTTATAGCCCATGTTTTTTCTGGCATGTCGATTCTGTCATCTAATTGGTATAGAGCACGATTATATACGCAGGTCTGGATCTACTGCATTTTTGAGTGGTGGGGGGTGGCACCATTTTTTAAGAAAAAGTTGCCAGAATTATCCGCTAGGAAGATTTAGGGGTGTAATCGCGTGATTGATCTTAATAATAATAATAATAATAATAATAATAATTTATTGCACTTATAGCATTAAAAAAAAAATGTACAAGCCAGTCACAAAAAGTATACAATGAATTAACTAAGTATCTATGTCTAGTTATACTGCAGTGCCAAATAATCCTCAATTGAGTATGGCTCAAGCTCACAAAGTAGTTTAATGAGTGGTTTCTTTACTGTACAGAAGTCAGGGGACAATTTCAAATAGGGAGGTAAATGGTTGAAAAATTTAATGCATGCAAAAAGAGCACCTCTTTCGACAAACGATAGTCTGTGTGTTGGCACACTATAGTTTATATTGTGTCTTGTGTTATGGGAGTGCTGTATTCTGTATTCGGTGAAGTAATGCCTATTTCGGAAGGCAAACTTAATACATTCAAATATATATAATGCAGGAATGGTGAATAACCCAAGTGGTTTGAAATGGTTTCTGCATGAGTCTAAGTATTTAAGACCTGTCATGATACGGAGGGCCCTTTTTTGAATTTTGAATACTCTGTCCGCTTCGCTACAGCCTCCCCAGAGAATAATACCAAAGCGAGCATGAGAGTAAAAGTTGGAATAGTAGAATGTTTTAACTATATTGCTGTTTGCGTGTTTAGCTAAAACCCGGATGCCGTAGCAAGTCTGACTCAACTTTGAGCATAGATAATCAGTATGGAAGTTAAACTTTAATGTTTCGTCAATGATAATTCCCAACAATTTTACATGGTCAGATAATTTTATTATATGTTGATTAAGCATAGTGTAGTCTGGTGTAGCCCAGGCTTGATTAACTTTAAACAAGACCATATTAGTTTTGTCGGGATTTATGACTAGCCTAGAGTTTGCGAACCAATTTTCAGTTGAAGATATTAAAGTGTTTGCGTTAGATATAAGCTCGGGGAAATTAGAGGCACTTAGAAGTAGTGTACTATCATCAGCATAGTTTATGATAGTATTATCTTGATCCGCAAGTAATGCAAAATCGTTCAAGAAAATAATAAAAATTAATGGACCAAGGACACTGCCCTGTGGAACTCCCAAGGACACGTCCAGAGCACTCGACTGCATGTAGTTACCTTTTTCATCTCTTATTTTCACTGAATGTTTTCTTCCTTCCAAGAAGGATTGAAACCAGTTTAGAGCAGTGCCACGAATACCATAGTGTGCAAGTTTAATCAAGAGTATTTTGGAGTCAATGCAATCGAACGCCCTGGACAAGTCCAAGAAAATTCCACAGGCCATGTTTCCCTTATCGAGAGAGTTGTAAATAAAGTGAGTAAGTTCAAAGAGTGCAGTTTCAATGCTCTTGCCTCTGAGAAACCCATGTTGGCTCCTACTAAGGAGATTGTGGTTTTGGAAAAATCTCACAACCTGTCCAGAGACGGCCAACTCAAAGAGTTTTGAAAAGGCACTCAGTAGACTGATGGGCCTATAATTATCAAGGGATTCAGGGTCACCTTTCTTTAAACATGGTTTGATTAACGCAAACTTCAGATTTTCTGGAAAAACTCCAGTCTGGAGAGATACATTAATGAGATGACAAAGCGGCTCAGCAATACATACAAAGCATCTTTTTAATAAGAATGTAGAGACTTCATCATAACCAGAGCTTTTTTTGGCCTCCATTTCATTCATCATTTCATGAAGTTCCTGTACGGTTATTGGCGCAAAAGAGAAGCTGATGTCATTGTAAGGTATGTCACATTTAAACTCATGCTGCTTTGGTAATTTATCTGCAATCAGGTTGGCAGCTTTTTTATTGAAGAGGTCATTGAATGAGTTTGCACCCTCGAGAGGGTGATCAAAAGATGGTTGATTGTTTTTCTTATTTTTACGATCTGTAAGTTCACTGATAATTTGCCAGGATGTTTTGGATTTGTTTTTTGTAGAAGCCAGTCTTTGTTCATAGTATAAATTTCTTTCCTTTTTCAGTAATTCGTTGTATTTGTTTTGTGCCAACTTAAAATAACTTTTATACTGTGGACAATCCAAAGATAGCATTTGATAAATTACCATTTCATTTTTAACAGCCAACAGATCTGGACTTTGAAAGATAGATTCAATTTTTCTCTTGGCGACTTTCTTCACAGGAAAGTGTTTATTGAAGTATTGCAAAAAGGTGTTAATGAATATATTATACTTAGAGTCAACCGAAGCCGCATTATATAAACTTTCAAAATTTTCATCAATCAAGTCAGTACAGAAACCATCAATAGCCTCATTTGAGAAAAACCTTATCTTATTACAGGGTGCCCTGACTTTGCACAGAGTACTGAATGTCAATACCTGTGCATTATGATCAGATATGCAAGTATGGAAATTATCTATTGAAAATTTGCTCACAGAATTGGTTAAAATGTTATCGAGACAAGTTTTGCTAACTGGGCGGGTCACTTCCTTGAGAGTGGGAAATACATTGTAGGATTCCAGTATGTCTGTAAATTCTTTTGAGGATTTGGATGGTACTAGCAAATCAATATTGAAGTCTCCAACTATATAGAATTCTAGTTTATCCTTAGATAAGATGTCAAGAATTTTTGTTAATTTGAGAAAAAATATTTCAACATCACTATCGGGCGACCGGTACAAACAGACAATACGGAATTTATGCTTATTTAACGAGAGTTCTGCAGCACAACACTCAAAAGTTCTGCATTCAGAGATGTTTTTGACAGTTCATATCGTGAACAAAACAAACGATTAGGATTTGAATGATGAATAAAATCAATGACATAAATATTATATCTTGCAAAATTCTCCCGAATAAATAAAAATCATTCCTACTTTCAAAAAGCTGATCGGATCTGATTTGTGATTGGCTGACAAAGTGACAATAGAGGACAGCGCTGCAGGTGGCGAAACGTGACAACCACAAAAATTTTCTCAATGTTTGGGCCACCCCCCACCATACGAGTTGCAAGACCTATGTACATGACCGTGATATAGAGTGTTCGAATAAGTGTAGTAAAAACACAGTTTAATTCCATTCTAGATACAGTTGGGTCATCTGTAGTGCGCATGCCTACTTTTTGACTTTGGAGCCACAAAAGGCGCCCTCAAGTTCATTCGCCCTGTCGAAAAATCGCCAAGAATTCACCGTCCCCCCATAATTAAGATGTATACCGAACGGAAAACGATTCGCGGCGGATAGTCTCGAAAAAAAAAACGCCACGCCGCGGTCTCGTTAAATTAAGTTGAAAATGTCGGTCGTTCCAAAAAGGAAGAAGAAGAATCGCGCGCGGCTTCGACCTTCCGAGAAGCGGGGCCGCCGAATTGAATTGTCATTTGACGAAAATAAAAGAAAATAGGGAAAAAATTCGACGTGTTCGGTCGAAGCACGATCGCCGAACATTGTATAACGACATACTTGCATTTTACATCTGGGCACAGTGTACACGACAACATGTTCGAGAAAAGGGGACCGGCCATCATACAGGGTGATCTCGAATAGATTGAGCTCTACTTTATAAATATCGTTCAAAATAACCAAAAAGTTGAAATAATTATTATTATACGCTTTATGAAAACTGTCTTCTGTAGCACCCTGAGCTTTTTTCACAATAACAATATGTTTCTCAATCAATTCAATTTCATATTAATAAGAATTTTCGCCTTTTCAGTTCACCATTAAAGCCTATTCCTTAGTTTCTACAAACTATACCTAAAAAAAAGAGTATACATAAAAAGATGAAGAAAAAAAATATACAGGGTGGGACACCACATACGACACGGTCTCTGTGAACCAAACCATTGAATATAGCGGAAATTTCTTCTCTTCATCTATCTTCAACTATCAATGAGAATTCTGTTACCAAATCAAATGAATGTCGTTTCACAGCTCTTTCAAATCTTGAAAACTATTCAAGCTAGGTATAGGGAACCTCGATATAAAATGAAAGATAATCGAATTTTGTATGGTTCAGATTGAAAAAATACAGGGTGTTCTATTTGAGATAACAAAGTTATTTGCGTTTGAAATTATAAAAAAGTGACAATGAATTTTGGACATCCTAGATAATATTGGGAAACGGGTTCTATCGGAATCAATAGCCTGAAACCTCTTTAATGCTTGGTCAGAATTGTAAGGGATGGTTTCCATACATTTCGATGTTATTCAGTCTCCAATTGTACCCTGCATTTTTGAAAAAGGAAACAATAACTCGAAAACGGTTAGAGTAAGGTACATGGTACCTCTTATGAAATCGTATTATTTTCTTCTGAACATTAAAAAAACCCAACTTTGATATGTCACAATTTTATGAGCCACCCTGTATACTCCAAAATAATTTCCTCTTGCAGCCTCAATGAATATATAAATAATGAAAAGAAGAAATTTTCGAAATATCCAATGGTTTGGTTTACAGAGACCGTGTCGTATGTGGTGCCCCACCCTGTATATACAGGGTGTTTCACAGTGGATGGAACATTAGACGTATCTGGAGAACAGAAAGACAGATCATTCCGAAAATTTGTGAGCGTGGATAATCAAACTTGCTCTATCCGTCTAAAATATTTTCATCAATACAGTGTTGCCGCTTGTATAAGAAAGTAGTAGCTACTTTGTTATTGTCAGAATGAAGTTCATAGCCTACTATCTTAAGCACTATCCAATATTTATTTTATTGAAGACGAATTCATAACTTAAGTGATCAACTAACACACTGTACGAGATAGGTATAGGGAAAGTATACTCAATTAAAATGGAAAATGTTATAGCTTTTAGAATAAGTGATAATATACAGAGTGTTCCATTAAAAAAAACGGAGTTGCAGTCTTTTTCATGAGTGCCCGGATGACACTCACTTCTGAGCCTCCCTGTATGCTGAAACTGAGATCCAGTTCATCGACAGAATACTTGATGGTCTTATGGAGCTATAACCCAAATTGCAATATTTTGTGAATTTGCATTGGGAAAAAATTGATATTTTTCAATGGTCAGGTTTTACACAAAAATTTGACAAAATAATTTTTATTTCGGAAATCGTCACAGATAGGTATACGGAATTATGTGGGAAAGTTGTGAGGAATCTCATGAGGATTCTAAAAATGATATAATATACGGGGTGTTCCATTTGAAATAAAAAAGTAGCTACTACTTTCTGATACAAGCGGCAACACTGTATTGATGAAAATATTTTAGACGGATAGAGCAAGTTTGATTATCCACGCTCACAAATTTTTGAAATGATCTGTCTTTCTGTTCTCCAGATACGTCTAATGTTCCATCCACTGTGAAACACCCGATATATAACAAAAAAAAAACTACACTTCAAAATTAGGTTGGGTGAAGACTGCTCCCCAATGACAAATTGTTGGATGTTTTTCTACTATTTTTACTTCCCCTTTTTTATTTTTTTTATTTACATTAAGATGTCACCCATAGTCACCCATACACTCACATCGGCCTCCAAGCCTATATTTCTCAATGTCGTAACCTCATGAAACGTCACTGATATAGGACCACATTTGTGCGATACGATTAGGCCAGTGTCAGTTAAGTGACAAGTATGTAGACGCATGACGTGACCTTTTTAATGACGGTTAGACTAGGGTGAATGAGAGAAATCTGTAACTGATGAACTTGAAAGGCGAAAATGGTAATGAACATGGAATTAAATTAATTAAGAAAAACATTTCTATTGCGAAAAGTGTGGGACGCTGATCTTTGTAGCAAACTAATTTCCGTTATTTTTCCACAACGTATACTATTACCTAGACCTATTCTAGCACGTGTTTACGTGTCCAATTTCATTTCATTCATCAATCAGAAACGCGGCAAGCGTAGGAAAAAGTTGAAAGTGAAACAACGACCCAACCTCCATAGATTTTCACGTAGGTTTGTACGTACTATAAGAGTCGGTTGGTGCAATATAAAAAAAATAAATGAGGCAAATTACAAGGCTGGGTATGATTATTATAAGATGTCTGTGGGTGGTGAAATATTGTATAAGTTATAATAACAAGTCCCGGATCATTATTTTCTTGATTTCTGAGAGATAACGAGCGGCAAAGAGTTATGTGGGTAATAATAATAGTGATAGTAAATGGGACAATCGTTGTTAATGCGCACAGAATATTTATAGTTGTTTAATACTTTCAAAATAATGGAGGATTTTGACTTGACAGTATCAAAGTCTTCAAGGAACATCGATGGTTCGCTATTTTTACCACAGTTCAACTGAACATACAGTAGGGAATTAAATATCTTTCGAGACTAGAGGATTTGCTGTTTAATAATAATTACTTTTATGGGTATAAATTCTACATTGTTTATAATGTAAACTGTTAGAAGTTTTGTGTCTGGCTGACTATGCAAAAGAAATCAGGTATAAACGAATGTTCGTGAACCGATCGAGTCTGGCACCAGGGACTCCTCGCCAAGCTTCCATCTTATGACTTGCCTTCTCAGCAATGTTCTCTGCTAACTAGTTTTCTCCCAGGCAGATCACTCCATGTGGTGGTCGATGGAGTTTCATCTGACTCTCTGATTATAAATGCTGGTGTTCCGCAGGGATCAATTCTATCACCAACACTGTTTCTGCTCCACATCAATGATCTGTTGGAGGCAACTTCATGTCCAGTACACAGCTTCGCGGATGATAGTACCCTCCACACTGCCTTCTCTTCCAGGGCTCCAATACCAGCCCGCCAAATCAAAAACGAACGAGGAAGAAATGTTAACAACATAAATATGGATTTGGCAACAATTCTCGGATAGGGATCCAAAAATTTTGTGGATTTCAATGCGAACAAAACACAAGCATGTCTTTTCTCCAGAAAAGCCGACCTCACAATGCCCAACATAAGCTTGTCAGAGGTGACCATACCTTTGAAGTCATCCATCTTGATGCTTGGTATAATTATCAGCAATAACTTTTCTTGGGCAAATCACATGAGATCAATTGCTAAAAGTGTATCCCAAAAACTTGGTTTTCTGTTTCGTGCCAGGAGCTATTTCACTTCCAGTCAGCTGCTCACTATCTATAAGGCACAAATCCGACCTGCCCGGGAATACTGTTTCCATATTTGGAGTGCAGCACCTAAACATATCCTGAAGCTGTTGGATTCTGTCCAAAAATAGGGCAATTCGTCTCGTCGGTGATGCTTCGCTTACTAACTCGTTTACTTCTCTGGAACACCGTAGAAGGGTTAGCGATCTGTCTCTATTCTATAAATATTTTAATGGGCGATGCTCTTCTGAAATATCAACAATTCTTCCTCCTTTGGCGGTATCTTCGAGGTTAACCCAGTCCAGTCTTCACACCCCTTTGTGGTTAATTTGGTGACCTGCAGAACATCTCTTTTCAAAGACTCGTTCATCCAACGAACAGGGAGGTGTTCCCCGAGGCATATGACCTTCAGAAATTTAAAAAGAACACCAATTCCTACCTCCTTTTCCTTGCTTCTTACGATGTTCTCTGAACATTACAGGATGTCTCCTTTCATAAAAAAAAGAACCACTTGAGGGTTCCATCACTCGTCTCGGGTTACTCTGGATTGCGTCACTTCGGCTTATCTCTGTAGGATGGGTGGTGATGATATAATTAGTGTTAATTGTCAACAAAAATTCGGGCATGGTTTTTGTTCAAATAAATATACCAAACTTCTGCGCGCTCCTGTATAATTATTGCGCATTACAGATCAAATCTCGCAGAGCTATCACATTCTCAAACAAACAAACAAAATTACTCTCCCGACACAGCGCATTCCTTTTATTATTCTCGCTCAGAAATTCTCGCGTGAAAACGTCACAAAAACACGCGCACCAAAACAAGAAAATATCAAATTACCCATGATGTATATGCGAGACGCATGCTGCAACTCACAAATTGTGAAATTTGAGACGTAAGAGTGCTGATTGAATCATAAAGAACATTTGAATGCGTGAGTTTTTGAGTGTGGGGGTCTGTCTTGGTTGTTCTCTCCTTTAGAAATTTCCGTGGACAAGAATAACCTAAGGGTAGTCAGTAATTGAATTAATTGTTTATAAGAGCAAAGGAAGAAAAAGGTGCCCGCATAAAATGCGTGATTCATTCATTTGGGGGCCAGTACGGACCTGCTCTGCTACGACCAAGAAGAACAAACAGAGCGATAAATATGAACTTCAAATTCTTGGAGACTCCGCCAAAAATAAAGGAGCTACAGTTTTGACATCACTAGATTATTTCATATAACTATAACTACTTCCACTTACACTGCATGCAAAAACACTTTTCGTCCGTGTTTTTCCATTGGTTGCCTACACAAGTAGTCCATGTAGACTTGTTGGTTGACAAGAGGTAATAAAAATGTTAACTACGATCGCCCCTTCAAAGCGACAAGTGGATTTCCAACGGATCCCAACCTGTTCCAAGCTCGTTTATTTTTTTTTTTGATACTTTTGTCGCCATAAATGGTTCCTTTCGCGAGCCTGACTGAGATAAGTTTTTGGCAACGTCTATAATTCTACGACTTTATCGTGATCGTTTTTTCACTGAGGCGCCGAAATGTATAGAGTAGGCGTTAATTTTGGTAGATTTTATGACTTTTCATCCTCACATAGGACATGATCATGTATTGGTATGAAATAAATAATAATCTGATAATTATAATGAACATTCGAGAACACTGAATTGATTCATCTCGTCGGACAGCCCTAACGACATCTCTGTATCAGTGCATGTACTAAGCTATAAAGGGCACATTTCCCAAGCTTCGGTGTTTGACCGCTAGATGCTGCAGATGCAGCCTTAATTAATCCAACCACTTCCTCGACTTTTTGCATTTTTTAGTCAGAAAAAACTCATCCAAAGAAACTCTCTAGCTGCATCGTCAACCCGGTTATCTCATTAGTGATCTAGAGAACTGCCAAGTGACGTAATGACTTTGGCAACGTTAAAGTGAACACTTTAATTGTTTGTTTCTAGAGATGGAGGATAGATAATTAATGCGTCAAAGGATGAAACTGCTTTTTCTGGTACGCCCTCTTGCAGTATTCTGCTGTACTAACTAAACGAACATTCTGCGAGGCAAAGAGCTTGTTTTTTTCAGTATGTTGGCCATTTTTATTGTCATGTCTTGGTGGAGCACAAGATGGAATCCAAGAGTGTCGATAAAATCTCTGTTTCAGGCGACTACTTACGATTTTCGATCGTCCCAATTCTATTGATAATTACCTACGCCATAGGCGTGCCTGAAGCACTTATCACCATCTATTAGTGGGGTTGTATATTGATATTGAACTTCGATTTGAGGAAATCTGCAGTGTGACTCATTCATCATCCAAGATCGTAGGTGTATGACATCAAAAACATTTGAAACTTTGATATGTCTTGTCGCGAATGTGGAAATGAGACGCCTATGACTTTTTCGAACCTTTTCAGGCCTCGATAGGAGCCTGTACGAGGACGAATTAATCCGACCCAAAGACATTATTCACAGCCATAAATGGTTATTTTATTCAAATTTCCTAATCGTCGTCCGTCCCCTTATTTTGATGGCAAGCGTGAGCGCTTTTTGAGCAGAGGTATTTTATGTTCGCCTCATGGTTGCGGATACTGCGTGTTCATAAATCACGAGACGCTGCCCTTTTTTCCCCGACGTTTGGTCGATCTACGGGGGGTGTTGGGAATGTAGGCGATTTACCAGGGGCTATACCATTGTGACACTGAAGAAATCGATAGTTTTTGAATGGCAGCGTTCCAAAAAGCGACCGCTCGCAGGTATAATAACGATGGTTGAAATTTCCAACACGTTTTTCTCGAAATGATATTTGCTGTCATCATAACTCAATGAGAAATTGACCAATCGACTTCAAATTGAAATTGAGCATGCTTTAGTATATCCACTATGCGAAAATTCGTTTACTCTAAAACGACTCTGTTCAGAACAAGATAAATCGCGTTGTTTGGGGGGTTATAGAAAAACCAATATTTTCAATTCATCCCTGCAGTGTAACGCCTCTGGTTGATGGTGATGCTGATGGTACGAGACTATTTGCTTAAAGCAGATTATATGCGGTGGTATCACGCGACTCAAGTACCATTTCCCATGACCCTGGAACCTGGTCAGCGCATTCTTCAAGAGCCGATGCTATATTAAATGTCCACTGATTGTGTTGGTCCTGATAGTACATCGTACATTCGTGCCAATATTATATTCGTTCTCAATTTTTGTTCGTCTGATCACTAATTCTAGAAGGTGAGATCGTCAGTATTTCCTGTATTTCGAAGTTCTACCCATCGAAATTATCACTGAACGAAATAAAAAATCTCAAGAGCTGAAGTGAATCATTTTTCTGAACAATGAACCAAGCAGAGTTTCAGAATATTTTTGCCTCTTAATGTCGAACATCAATATTGTCAAAAACTTCAAAATAACCTTTTATTGTTTACATCAAAAAAGTGCTGTAATGATTAAGAGTCCTGAGACACTGTATCCACTTTTAATTAAACCAAGTTTCTGAAGAATCGTGTCAAAATCAAAGATTTCTCTCCAGATAAATTTGGTATCGTTGTAAAGTCAGTGGTTAGCTGGATACTTTTCATTTTGCACCATTGGTATTGCAAGATAACCAAATCTGTCATACCTATCATAACGTTGAATAAATAGACTATACAGCTTTCTTTTGTGGTATTTCAGGACGATAATGGATTGTATTTTCTTCACCAAGTCGACGTAAAAACCTGAGGATAAATGAGAGTAGACGACCGAGGTTGGCTGCAATGTATCTGGAAGACATCTCCGGAGGTGCGGCGTAGCTTTCTTGTTCTCCATATTTCACCCGTCCGCATATACCGGCGAATTGTAATTTGCACATAAAGTACCGGATTAATTACTGGAATTGCTTCTTTAACAGTGTGCCGTAAATTGCGAAAATGCAATTACCGGGGCTTTTTTCAACAGGTATTCATACATGTGTGCATGTCTATACCGGTTGGTTGGTCGTCTGCAGTTGGGTCAGTCGTAAACTTTGGAATTTTTATTTCGAGTATCACTATCTCTCTTTTCGATTCACAGAACAGTGGGGTTGTCTCACTTGCCCCGAATGAGTTGAGAAAATTATAGAGAACAAAATAGACGAAGCTGCAGTATCCCAAGCATTTTTCAATTCATTTATTTCATCACTAATTTAAAGTTTCTTAATAAAGGTTAGTTCATACAGCAAATAAAAATAAAATAAAATGAAAATACACCAATGTAATCACAGATTTGTTACTACTTGACATGACATGTGTGATTTCATTGGTGCATTTTCATTTCATTTTATTCTTATTTGCTGTATGAACTAACCCCAACTCTCTGCAACAGAAAATAGGTTATAATTTATTTTTTATCCATGGAAAAGGAAATTGGAATTCTTCAACAAATGCTTTCAAAATGGCTAAACATTTTTTTGTAGAAATCTAGTGAATGCTGATGTCTCCATATTTTATTTCAAATTTATTGGTTCAATATTAAGTTGGCACAGCTAATTTTGAACATATTGTGTTTATGAATCACTAACTCTGAATGACTCCCTAATTCAATTTCATTAATATTGATCGTTGATGATTATATTGATATTGCAAGGTAATTGCCTCATAAATCATCCAATTATGGCGACTCAACGTTGAAATAAATCTCAATTCCCTCGATAAAAACAAGATATTTTCTATCAATCAAATTTTGTTCAACTTGGTACGTAGGGACTTTCTCATTACCATATGAATATTGTATGAATTTGTACGTCAAGAGAATATTCATGAGTATGTATATGATGTTGACTTTGGTGTTCCGCAAGGCACAGTTTTAGGCCCATAGAACTGTTTTACGTTTAACTTCCTTTGATCCGGATTGGATTTGAATATGTTACTAATGGAAAATTCATTCATTGAGCAAAATTCGAGATCTGATAAACACTTTTATGCCTGTTCGAAAATAGGATTTGTCAAAGAAGGTGTTTGTTTCAGCATGGCCATTGTTCGAAGTTCAAGAAATAGTCTCGAGGGATGAAATCTGGAGAATTTGGTGGTCTATGATGTTTATCAAATATGTCCTCCATTTCCATGATGAAAATAATGCTTCTTCGCATCTTTTTTTTTTTGTTTTCTTCATTGTCTTTGAGATTAACGATATTGTTTGCTTCCAAACGACGTTTTCTGTTTATTAAGAGATGGTGTATCACTTCAAAAGTCTCGAAGTTACTACCAGGGTAATTCGAAACGTCACCAACTTATCAAACGACCCTCGTATAGTTGATTTTCATAGCGAAACCATAACGAGACTTGGTGCAATTCACTGCCACATCATTATTAGCAATAAGGCCCCAATGTGGTTCGTTCTACCGTCAAATTACAAACCAAAAAAGATGAGATTGGGTATTTTGGAACCGGGCAGTCCTTTTTTCATCGCACGGTGAGACCCTCGATTGTTAATGATATAAATTCGCAACGGATATCGGCGCAATCTAGATTCGACCAGGAAAAAAAGGAATAAAAACAAAAGAGCAAATATTAGTTCCATGAGAATGGAAACGAGTGGATACGAAGAGGTGGGTCAGTGGTGTATCAGTGATAATTTTTTTTTGGGGTCAGGAACATAATAATGAGAACTAAAAATCCAGACAGTAGAATAAAAACTGAAGTATTCGAGAGAACAATAGAAGGATTCCTTGAAAAGTCCGTGGTAATTCCTAATATTCATGATGAACTATTTTTTCGTGAAAAACTCTCCTTTTTTCTCATCATTATTTTGTGATTTGTAGCGTTTCAACTTTTCAACTTGAGAATATAATTTTTTGTGGCTTCCGATGAAGATTTTGAATAAAAATAATGAAGCTAATGCTTTTCAATATCTCTCGATATTTCTTAACACGTTTCGTATCGAAAATACCTCACAAAAACCCCCCTCTGCTTGAAAACAGACCTTGGCTCTATACATTCCCATTCTTTCATTTCGTCCCGTATAATTACAAATGTGATTTTCGAACACCTGTTTTAATATACGACCTTTTCCGACAGGTATATTGTGTTATGGGTTTAGTATTTTTCGATGAGGAGGAATTTGCCCTGTGGAAATTATTGTTCGCACCAGAGGCGGCGAGCTTACGCTTTTCAAAGGTGACATTGGATACAAAATATTATTAACGTATTGAACATGTTTTTTGAATATAATGTGATTGTCGAAAAAAAAAGTGTCATTTTGAAAAGCATGAGAATTATTATTGGAATTTTGATTTTACCGATTCAGAGTTTTACAATCTTTTAAATATTCAAATCCAGTATAAGATCAACAAAACATAATACCAAACACAAGAACTATGTCCGCACGTCTAGTTAATTTGTCGATCAGAGTCAGTTTGCCTATCGAAATGTTTTCCCACTTGTCCCGTACTATAAATCAAGCAGGATGCATCGGACGTCATGTCTCTGATTATTTATAGCCATCTAGCATAGACCACAATCAAGTAGGCACGAGCAATGAATGTTGCAGGACCCATCTGCTTATTTATAATCACTGTCGGATAAAAATAAACACGCGTTTAATTACCGTAATGAAACGAGAGGTGTGTGGAGTTGGAAAAACTAACATAACTCGTCATTGGATCACGACAAACAGCCGAGCTGATACGATAGAATGTAGTTTCAAAGTAATTATCGATGTATACCTATTTTCCCTTGTTCTACTACTCCACTGTCATACCATCGATGTATAATAATAGACGGGGTACGTTTTGTTATCCCCTCTCCTGCGAGCACGTTTTTGTTATGAATTTTCATAATTATTTCCTGCAATTAACATTTTTGGAAAATTGTGTGTTTCTGAAGATGTCTCACGAATTTTTGAAAAATGAGGTATAGATATTTTTTTCCTTATTGACTGAATACATATTTTGCGAGTCGAATATTTTTCGTAGGAAATGAATAAATGATCGTATGGAAAAATTTCCACTAAAAGAAAACATTTTAACGTAATTGTTCGATAAAAATGTAATTTCCTCAAAAAATTCACTTTTCTAGCATACGCGCTATAGTTAGACGTTATCTATTTCTTTCTACATCTATGGTTCAATCCTCTACGTACCTTGGATCGTTGAATCTAGTTGATCAGTAGGTCAGTTCAAACTTCATTCTTTAGAGGGTTCTGTGAAAGAAAAAAATCGAAATCATTATTATATTAATTAATTTTTAATTCCAACAATAATTCAAAGTCGATTTTGTTTTATAAAGAAGGTGGTGGAATAATCTCACACCAAACTGTCATCTTTGAAATGTCAAATTGTTTCGAATTCAGCGTTCATATTTTTCTGAACCACAGAAAATTTAGGTCACTAGTTTCTTGACTAGAAAAAATTCACACTACGTATATTATTTTTCAACAATTTTCAGTTCTGGCATATTCTATACTGAAACAAATAATTTGAGAAGAGCAAGATACGTGGAGTTTTTTTTTTTATTTTTGCCTAATTGCTCGCTCATACTCAGTTGTTTTTTTTTAGCCAAGAATTTTGTCATTTTCACTTTGACACGTCATTAGTTGCTTCAAAAACAATTCGTTCGGAGTATAAATATAACGAATGGAATGTGAAAAATGATGAAAACAAACCAAATATTGTTCATTTGTTCTAGGAATGGGAACCTGGCCAACTGAGAATAAATACAATTAAAACTACGTTATATTATAGTATAATTATATTATACAGGGTATTCTTTAAAGACATGCTAATATTTGAAGGGGTTATTCTTCGACACATTTGAGGAAAAAAACTTCCTTTAAACGTATGTCCTAAAAGTCTTAGCTTTTGAGATACAGGGTGATAACCAATTTTTTGGATTCTCATTCATTTCGAAACAAATCTGATCTCTTAATTTGCTTTCAGTCGGGGCACAAACATTTCCACGCCGCATCAGATTCTTGAAGTATAGACCCTGAAGTACAACGATTTTTATTTTTTTTAAGCGAAAACCATGCGTCGGACAAAGAAAATCCATGAGATTGATTTTGCTCAATAATGAATGGGGATCTTAAAAGTCATTTTTATTTTGGAACTAAGCAGTGGCGTAGTATTTTTCTTAAAAAATATACAATGCAAAACCCGCACGGACGCCACTAGTGGAGAAAATGAAAAATTTCGTGCATCACAAAATGCACTTTGATGCATAAGAGACATGTTCTGAAGTTTTCAAAGATTCCTAAAATATTATCTCAGTTATCAAAAAACCGTTTTTTTTTCATCATTCTATCACCCTGTATCTCAAAAGTTAAGACTTTTAGGACATACGTTATGGGAAGTTTTTTTCTCAAAATGTGTCAAAGAATCACCCCTTCCTATATTAGCATGTCGTCAAGGAACACCCTGTATATTCAATATAATTTGAACATAATCTAGATATGAGTACCTTTCGTAGAATGGGCTACTGAACTAATATAGAATTTTTAACATTGATATGTCCAGAATCATTGAATTCCTGAGAACATTACGTTACACTTTTGATATTGAAACGTCACTCAAATTAAAATGGTCTGACTAATATTGAGGTTACTTCACGACGTTTGCATACTTGGAGTTGTGGCACCACGTCATGCAAAATCAAATGTCCTCGGTATGACTCGATGCATATTTGACGTTGACTGTAACGAAATCAGGACAAAGTAATGAACTAAAAACTGCTATTGTTGGCACTCAGCAGCCATAGCAAACGCCTTCCTTTTACGTTTCGATCCATTCCACTAGCTATTAATTAATTATTGACAAAAAAAACAAGTGTATGTATCTGTCATAACCTAACATGAGTTTAAGGTTCCCGAACGACCTCATATTCAAATCTCTATCAGGTACAAGAATGCGGTTTCTGATTAGTCACTGTGGCCACTATTCCTAATCACTACGCCCAGACGGTGATGCGTTCCTTTTTCGATATTTATTTTTATTTTTCGTTAACGGAGGAGGCTGCTGCTTCTGCTACAACGTATAATTAATGAGAGAATATCCGACATGATGTTGGTGATACAAGTGTTGATTGTTATCTCTTTTCAGGTGCTTGAAGAAATAAATTTTGAATAGTGAGAAGTAGGCGAAGTTGGAGTTTTCATCGTCATGTTGATGTATCACTCCCTTGTTTTTTTTTTCTTTTATTGAGGCATAGGTGTTAAGACGTTTCTTCTTTCATTATTCATTTCATTCAAAATTTAAAAAAAATCTACGTGGATAGTAGTTTTTTTGTTGGACGTTCCCTTCACTTCAGGCTGTTTTTTCAGATTACGATGAATATTGAATGAAATACAGGGTGATATGAATTAATAAAGAGAAGGATGTGAAGAAAATCGATATTGGACTATACAGGGTGGAGCACCCCATACGACACGGTCTCTGTAAACCAATACATTGATTTTCGGAAATTTCTTCTTCCCATTATATGTATATTCATTGAGGCTGCGAAAGGAAATTATTTTGGAGTCTACAGGGTGCTTCTAAAATATGTGAGATCAAAGTTGTGTTTTTTTAATCGGAACACCCTGTATTTTTTAACATTTTTGAATAGTTCAGGGAAAAATAATATGATTTTATGAAAAGTACCATGTACCTAACTTTAACCGTTCTCGATTTATTGTTTTGTTTTTGAAAATGCAGGGTAGAATTGGAAACTGAATAATATCGAAATGTATGAAAACCACCCCTTTTCATTCTGACCAAGCATGAAAGAGATTTGAAGCTATTGATTCCGATGAAACCCGTTTCTCAATATTATACAGAACGTTCAAAAATCATTGTCACTTTTTTATAATTTCGAACGAAGATAACTTTGATATTTCATATAGAACACTCTGTATTTTTTTTTTCATCTGAACAATACAAAATTAAATAATCTTATATTTCACATAAGGGTTCCCTATAACTAGCTTGAATAGTTTTCAAGATATTGGCATTTATTTGATTTGATCACAGAATTCTCATAAAGTCCGAAATTCCATCTCAGACGATTGAGAGATACGAATGATAATAAAAGAACTTAGCTAATTGGAAATTGTGCAAAATCGGAACCACAAAAATTATTCATGGGAAATATGTGAATGAGCCTATTTTGAATATCAAAAGAAGTTGTTATTTTGGATATCAATAATTATGTAATAATGTTATGAGATCATTTGCATGTTTCTAGCGAGTTATTAATAAAGTATTCTTCTGAGAATCCTTTCTTGATTTCACGTTCTTGATGAAATATGCCAGAAAATTTTGGAATATTCCCCGGAAACTAACAAGGAGAATAAGAACAAATTTCAGACTCTACTGAATTATCTCGAAAAGTTTTAGTTTGCATAGGCACGAGGCCATCCAATTCATGAGTTTAGGACCAAAATGTGAAGATGAGTTAAGAATTTTTTTATCAAAAACTAGGTCTACCCTCTTGATGATGATCACCATCTGTGTTGTCTTTTTTTGACCGTGTTTTCGTTCTCTGTTTGTGAACTTTGTTATTGTATGAGTTCGAAAAGTCAATTTTCAACGTACCCCATACGTATGCACCACCAACTACATCCAGTCACTTCAAAATCACACGAAATAAACCCACTTTCGAAGGAAAAACCACTGAAATACCGTGCGTTGTACCAACTTCGCGCGAGACGATGTTTTCCTTCGGTCCAATCCGGCGCCAACCGACTTCGAGTACCGGTCGACATAGAATAACGATCGGCCGCTTCTAGTACTCGCCAGTTGCCGAGGAAAATCGAGCTTCGTCCTCGCAAGAATGTCGACTACACTCCCGAAGACCCCAACGAGGAACCATCGAGTACCATCAACCTGTCGTGTTGCTTTGTCGACCTGACTGTACGGGGTATACAGTGTCGGAAGGAATTCTTCTTCTTTAAAGGGAGAAATATGTGAGAGTGACGAGGAGAGAGAGTGTTTCATAATTCCATGTGAAAAAGAGAGACACTACATTATTCATTTATTTGCTGCTATCGAGGCGTTTATTTAAACATTGAAAACTCTATGGCGACTTTAGAAAACATCATAATCATTCGTCCAATTTCGAGCAAAATTCCAAGAAACAAATTTGGTATGAAACGAAGGTGACTAAGAGGCGCTGGAAACGGCAGTAAAATATGTTTCTTGGTATCTAGTATGGTTTTCGAGTTATTCGATGTCAAAAATGTCTAAAAATCCCAAAAATGTTCAAAAATCCCCTAAAACCCCATATTTTCTTAGAAAAAAAAAAAACGTGAAAAGTCCAAATCATCGATGTTCAGGAAGCCTTCATACGAACATTGGAAACTTTAAGACGACTTTGATTTTTTTCAAATCAAAAGGTAGATCTTTGTTTAATTTAGTTCAATTCGAAGAAATAAATTTGCCTGAAAAGAGGCAGTGAAAACGGTAGTGAAATCCGTTTCTTGATGTTTAGTCCGTTTTCGAGTTATTCGATGTCAAAAATTTCCAAAAATCCCAAAAATGTTCGAAAATCCCCCAGACTCCATATTTCAGATCTTTGTTTAATTTCGTTCAAGAAATAAATTTGCCTGAAAAGTATAGTATAGTTTTCGAGTTATTCGATGTCAAAAATGTCCAAAAATCCCAAAACTGTCCAGCAATCCCAAAAAGTCGAAAAAACACTCAAAAACCTCCCAAAACTCCATATTCTCAATGAAAAAAACGGTAACGAGTCCTGAAAACTCGTGTATGTAATATATAATACGGGATCAAAAAATCGACCTTACGCCCAATCGTCCTCCTCCCTCAGGATAATCTTTCGCGGTATCTCGGCGCTCAGATCTAACTATCTCTTCCTCTGTGACAGCTGTCAGCGTTTTATATCTCACGTATACCTGAACCACGATAATAATATGAATATACAGGATTAAAGACTGGTTTGTTGCATTCCGACAAAAAGTGCGGTTTCTGTAATACCATCAGATCAGGACAGGACTCGAAAATAAAACACCTACTTTCGTTTTGCCGGTTTACTGAACAAAAGTAATTGGTCAGTATGCAGGTAGGAGGACTAGTTTTGAAAACTCATCCAAACGGATTCAATTTGTGGCATACTTTTTGTTGGTATTTTGCAGAGTTGGATAGTATCCGAATACTTCCGTATTCTGTATCCGGATACTTTATGTGTATCCGAAAGCTGTATTCGGATATTTTTCAAATTTTGTATCCGTATCCGTGGCCAAATTTGTAAGTATCCGAATACCGGATACTTTTTTCGATCATCGGATACTTTTAAATTATTCGATGAATAAGAACCAGACTAAACAGCCCCATTTCATGCAGGCGTATCTTGTCGCATGTTGTCGGGCATCCTCGAAAACGGTGAAATACAATTTTAGCACTTTGTTATTAGAGGGCCTCATATATTAAAAATGTGCAGTAGACACCGCTTGGGGCTTTTTTGGTCCGTTTTGGAAATTCAGCATCCTCGAAAACGGGCTGAGGTAAGGCGGTAAAAGATAGCAAGTACTAATCAATCTCGTTGAATCAGAATCTATGTCCTACCTATTTGCGTGGCCATTTCATAATAGGCGAGGTGACTAATTTCTAAAAAAAATGCCACGTGTTTCAGAACGATTAGAAAAGTTGTCTGTATTTTTTTCAATTTTTTTTTCAAAATTGTTTTTCCATAATATTTTCCTAAAAAAATGTGCTCGTTTGAATACTGTGGAAACCGTGCCAGGATGTGACGTAACAAGTTCTGAACTCCGCCCAAGAGCGATAGAGAATTGATTGGTTATCACCAGAGTAATGTTTTGCAGTGTTGCCAAGCGTTATTTTTGATTTTTCTTCACATTCTAGCACTCGGTACATATGGATATTATTCAACAATAACTAAATCAAGAAAATATATCAAATACGAAGTCATGATTTCAATGTAATATCTACATGCTGACACATGTTGTGTTTATTCATACGACCAGATAGCACAAACATTCTAAGAATATTCCTATAAAGTGCAAAAAAGTTATGTTGTAGAATATTCCAAGGAATATTCAGGAGATGTTCTCAGAACATTACGAATATTCATAGAATGATTCAAGTGAATATACTATATAGTGAAATTAATTTCATTTGTATGAAAACTGTTATCTATTTTTTGATAACCCTGTATAATAGAAAATAAAATACTTGTTGTAGTTTAGTTGTTTTTCAGTTTTCCAATATTACTGTATTTATGACCAAATTGCAATGGGTAATTTGTCTAATAATAACCTTAAAGTCTTCTATCTTTCTGCATTTTTTCAACAACAAAAATTAATATACCTATGATATATGGGTAAACTATATTTCACTTTGAGGTATTGCTGCAAATTGGGGGCAAATTCAAACTCTAAGGTACTATTATAGATAGTACTCTCACAAATATCACATCCGGCGAACAATGTGGTAAAAGCTAAAAATCTATTTTTTTACAGAAAATATTTTACGTTTACGATATAAATATAAACAATTTTTTGAGTTTCTTTTATTTCCTGTTCCTTTTTTATCACTTTTAGTTTTGAATATTCATGCCTAGTATTTTCATTTGTATACATTAAAACACTATTTTAACTAACTTTAAAAGTATCCGTAAGAGTATCCGAATACTTGTATCCGAGTACATTTTTGGGTGAAAGTATCCGGATGCATTGGAAGTATCCGTATCCGGTATTCGGATACTTGTTTCATGTATCCGACCCAACTCTGGTATTTTGACCGAAAATCAAGAATTTCACGATATTATCATGAATTTCAAATTAAATGCCTACAAATTATATTCATCAGACATTTGCATGAGTAGTATGACAGTTGACAATCATACCAGATCAAGGATGACAGACAGAACAGGATGATTCATTTGCATAAGGCGCAATGTTGGCAAATTTCAAGAGGATTAGGTATTTCTGACGTCACTGACGGCCTTTTCGCTGTTTATCTTACGTCGCCATTTTTATTCTGTGAATGTAGATTGTGATTTCACGTGTTCCTTTCAATGAGGACGAATTGTGTATACGTAATAAGTAAGCAGGTTATGTGAATAAGAAATTGGGATGAACTTCAGAAAGCAACAAATAAACGAAAAAATGTGTAATACCGAGAGAATAATATCGGTTTAAAAATTGGTAAATTGTGGGTTTTAAGGAAGGCAAACAAGAATATTTTATCAGTATTGACGTAGAGGGCGCCACTTACCCGCTTACAATTATTTAAAAATACGCACAACTTTTTTGTCCGTCAAAAATCTATATTTGTGATCGAACATTTATTAAAATACGTAATCTTCTGGACAGAAAAGTATTCTTGGAAAAAGTCGAAAAACCTTACCGTTTTTACGATATACCCGATTTTAAGTATTGAAGTCACAAATAAATTCAAATAATTTTATCAAGAAAAAACGAGTAGGTTTCTGTCAGACAAGCAAATAGTTAGTTTTTTGCTTCAACAATGATACTATTCTGATTCGAAAAAGTTATGAAAATTTTTGTGTGAGTGCAAATAAAATTTTAACTTTGAACGCACTGTATCTTTTTAACCATAAGCGATGTTGCGCTCAATCGTCATATTTTGCTCCTCTCTACTCTCAGTTTCGTTTTTTTTACCATATTAATGAAATACCCTGTAAATAATAATTACGACACGTACATTATAGTAATATAATTGTTGATGCCGATTTAATAATGAATAAATTTGAATTCAGGCACGTTGCTGACGTAATTCGTGCCATTGGAAGCCACGCCTTTTCGCCGACAAAATAGCCCAATTCAGTTCATCATCCATGGACTGTTCCATGATTCAAGAAATTCATGAAAGAATAATGTTTCTTGGGAACAATCAAACGTCTCTAACCTGATCGATTCCTAGTAAAAAAAATTTACGACCCCACATGACGTCCAATTTATCCGTAAATCGGTGACTTGTCTATCGCATTGAACACAGCCGAATTTGAATACAATCATAAATAGTAGAAAGGAAGACGTTTCAGGCAATATATCATCTCTGCATGTCGATTCTAAAGTCCAGGAGACATTTGAAATTTCAAACATATTCATAAAGGCATGACAGGCAGGTAAATTACTTCTGAAATGGACGCAGGTGTTTTCTAACAGGAGGAAATGGATGTCGGTTAGTGTTTTGGTAGTACCTAGACGAGTTACAATGGCTAATGGGGCGACAATTCAAGAAAACAGAAAAAAGGAAATTGAACAAACAATAACCGGACTATAATTCGAAAAAGTTTGACTAAACGAGCTCTGTTCAAAAGTAATTGTGAATTCAATTTTTTGGGGGGAAATATTCATTTGCTCTACTTATCCTTATCGTCTCCTAGATCTTCTACAGGGTGACCCATTTCTCAGAATTTCAACTTGTAGTAGTAGAAACAGTCACCTACTGTGAAATTACCCTCTTTTAGTAACCCTTTAACCCTTTCTGCGTTTACGCTAAGCGATTTGATGAAATGGTACGAAGGCAAGGCCTACCACTCCGTAAACAATGAACAAAATATGACAGATATGGCATAGTAGGTGTCTGGGCGCTTGAAAAGGGCGTAGTTCGATTGTGCTAAGAGTATTTTTTCTCTTCGAGAAAAGTGCGATCGACTCTTGAAGAATAACACGAGACTATGGCTTCTCATGGAATGTGTTCTTGAGGAAGGCAAATTATATACAGAGCCGAACACATTGCAAGGGCGAGAAATTAAAGCTCTAGGTACATTTTTACGATTTTCTACAATATCTCGGAACGAAATTATACTTTTGGATTGATAAATTATGACATGGAAAGAGAATATTGGGGTTCTACTGTCAAATTTTAGAAAAACAGAATTTCAAATTTTTTTCAATAAAATTTCCCACGATAGGAGATATCCTGTAATGTTCAAAGACGCGTTTTTTTTCTATAACCTTTCTTGTAATTATTGGAGGCTTTCTATAGTCATTAAGGATCAAATGAGCTTGAAATTCATCAACACAATGACATTTAGAGAGATTTTTCCATTTCAGTAGCTAAACATTATGGTTAATGAAACTCATTTGTTGTATAAAACAACCATAGGTATTTTTAGGGTCTTCTCAAGATCCTATACGATAAGAAGATTATCCACATGATCAAAGAATTGAAGAATTCCTTCCTGATATATGTGGGCACCAATTAAGGTCCATGTATATCTCTTTTGATCATTTTTTACAGCATCCCACTCAAAAAATTCCATATTGAATAAGAAGATGCTCATAGATCATATTCGAAATGATTCGAGAGCCAAAATATAACCTCAAAACTTCAAAGATTCAAGCAGTGATATTACAACGAAATAATAGTCTACCCATTCGAAATTCCAATAATTCTGTATATATATAAATATCAATATTCAAATAATATTATCAGCAAATGTTATCTACTGATAAAAGTCAAGACATTGAACAAACTCAAAGATACAGTTGGTTCAATCAAAATCATTACCAAAAACTCATTACTCACAGTCTTAGTTCACAATATCCTCACCAGATGGCGCCTAGACTTTCGGACTTGCCAATTGTCTGGTCGACACATGAGACGGTTCTGTGCCAACTTACGAATATAAATAACGTAACCGTCCATTTTTTTTCAAGCATTGTCATGCTCTAACGGCGCTACTTCAATAATTCATAAACCGACAAACCTGGTTCGAATTTATTGAAAAAAAAAACTCGACATACAGTTGCAAGACCAGTTCCACCCATTGTGAAAAATAAAATTTTCATCTTTTTGTTGGTACGTGAGTCCACAAGTGATGAATGAATGGTTGGTTACTCAGTTCGATATACAGGGTGATCCATACTTTAATTTAACAGAATTCGAATTTATTACAAGATTGTGCTGATTGTGACGTTTCTACTGTCAAAAATATTACTTGGTGTTCTCTAATTATATTCTGAATTCGATATGTTTTCTGCGACGACGTTGTTCGAGCTCATGGACAACACACTCGAAGAAGAATACTATGGTCGCCAGACATAACCCATAGAGCAGCGATAGTATCGCTCCCTTGAACAGATTCTTCTTAACATCCATATGCTCCACATTGTCCACGAAATTGGTGAAGAATTTATCGAAGCTGTTGTGATCACTTCGATACAAAATCCTGAGGAACTGTATGGTGATACCACTTTCTATGAACTTGGGAGCTACCTCATCGATATACCTCTTGTAAGGCGAATGCTTCTGAACGATGAAGTGATTGTAGTACCACCCCACATCGACGTTCAGAATCTTGTAGTACTTCCAGACCTCATGAGGTATGTTATTCATGTCCACGTACTTGTCTCCCATGATCCTCACTAGAATAGCAGGAGGGTTGAGCATATCACGCAGTACCAACTCGTTGGTGTACTGGTGACTCAACTTCTCCAAGGTATCGTTGTAATTAGAGGCGAATAAGTGCTTGTAGTAGTCTGACCTGTAGTACCAAGGCACTTGGTGCTCCACCATGTCCTCCAGAGTGGAAATATCGTGGATGAAACGAGGGAACGTCATGGTGCTGGTGAGCCCAGCAGAATAGTAAGTAGCTGTGAGCAGCGAAAATATCACCCAGGAAATAAGAAGGAGCCTGGTGGAATTCATCTTCACCGTGAGGAAGGGATACGTCGACACTTGGTAGAGGATGCCGAAGAGCATCATGAACTGGGAGAACCAGGTGGTGGCTGAAGCTGCAGCTGGTTTCCGGAAGTGGTTCAAGATGACAGATGTTGACAGCAGCATGGAGAACACCACAACGTATACAGTTGGTTCGAAGGGTAGGTAGATGAGGTAATCGGAGATTAGAAGCAGTGGTTTCCTAACCAGGAACCTCATTTTCTGGTTGGTGATGGGCTGGGAAAACTCGACCCGTCCACTAAATGTATCGTGAAGCCAGTGGGAACACACTGAGATGTCTCTTTTCTTCTCCTCCACTAGCTTGATGGAGTGGTTCCAGTTCTTCAAATTATCTCCAGTATCATCTATGTAGTATCGAAGAGACCAATCCTTGAACACTGTTTCAACCAGGAGAGATACAAGCCCAGTCGTTGTTTGAGTCCCGTTTTCAATAGACCAGTACGGAGGGCAATTGAACAGAGAAATCCTCAAGGGTTTATCTGGAGAAAGCTTTGGAACCCATTTCGTGCGTTTGAAGTCGTCCCACTTAACACTCAAACCACCTTTTGAATTCAACTTCAACACAGTTCTATTCATGTGTATATTCTTCACCACGACTTGCTGCTTTGACTCGAGAGCATTTAAAAGAAACACGTCGATGAAGAACTCTTCTACTAGCCTCTCCAGGAGGCTATTGGTGGTCTTTGGAGGTACGTCGTAAGCGAATATCATCCTGGACCAAGGGCTGAGCAGGGAAGGAATTGAATCAGCGAATTCTGGGTGGAAAAGTGACTGCAAGAAAGCATCACTGTCCTGAACTAACACCAGAGAATCACTACAGAGGGAGTGATTCATTTGCTTCAAGTTCATTTTGGACAAGTTTTGTGTCTTCAATGAAAGCACTGGGATGTTCATGGAGAATAATGAATTTATGATGGTACTAGAATTTGTGGGCTCGTGGATCAAACAAATTTTGATGGCTTCTGGTTCGAAGACTTTCTTGAAAATTTCGATCAACACATCTTTGGAGGTCGTTGTAGGTGACGTTGCTGAGACAGCATTGAGCAAAGCGCAGAATATAAAAATTGGTATTGTCATTGTTGAAAATGTAACGTAAAACTCGCGGAGGGCTTTAGTTCTTATACTAAAACGTTTATCTTTGACCTAAATCTGAACGATAACAAGATTGATTGGTTTCTATAGAGCATGACCAAATCAGAAAAAAAGTGATTTTCTTCGGAATTAAATGAAATTACCTACTGATTGGTGCTGGAAAATAACTATCATTGGGCAAGTGATTCGAATAATAATTCAGCTGAATATTAAAAAGCGATTTCAGTATATTCGAGCTATACAGTGTGTTGTATTCGAGAATTTCACCCAGTTGAAGAAAACAAAAAAAAAAACACCCAGTAAAATCAGCCCTTCACACATTCATGCCTTTAATTCGAAATTCTACAGACATCAATGTTGTCTTAAAAAAATCTCCAGCTTCCTCTGCGTCTCCTTCTGCTTAATCTCCTGATGAATCTTCTCCAAATCCACAGGACCCAAACACATACACTTGGAGGTATTCAAAATCCTCACTTTCCTATCAGTACCCCAGCACCTCCTGAAGGAAGAATCACTCGTCGAAGAGTACCTCCGATCGTAAGATTCCAAGGCGTACAGTTCTTTGTTAATGAGCACATCGATACGATGGATGCTATCGGATTTGAGGAGCTGGTTGTCTTCCACTGGGGACCTCTTCGGCTTTGGGGTTTTGGGGGAGGGTAGGGGGGTTCTCCATTTCTCCATGCAGGCTGGACAGGTCGAGCGTTTGATGAGGCATTTCGGAGTGGGTGGTTTTTGTTTGTTGATTGGCTCTGGGTGGAGATTTTTCGGGGAGACCTTTGAACAGTTTTTTCACTTATAATTGCACAAGTGGTTTGTATTTTATCGGGTGAATTTGGGTTGTTTAATGAGAAACTGTTTCCTAGCAATTTGACCAGATTCCACCTTCGGTGTCGTGTTTTTAATAGTTGACAGTTATTCCAGTCAAATTGCTAAAGGAAACAGATTAGAATTTGAACAACACAAATTTACCCAATATCAATACAAACCTCGAGTGTAATTCGGCAGGACAATTTGATGAATAAGAAATTTGGAAACATATCAATGCATTTTTTTTTTATGAAACATTAAAAATAAACACATTTTTCTTTTAATGTACAACGCAGTTATTGAAATTCCTACTAGGAACAGTGATATCGCTGCGGGTGCCACAGCTAATCGTTTCTGTAGTTGATGTTGAAGTTTTTTCATTATCCAAACGAATTGATTGAATAATGCTTGAATGATACTATTTGTCAACTTGTAAGTATGGTTTTATTGGTGATGAATTGCTGTGTCCTGTTATTTTTATTAGAGTTTGTTCTCCAATTCCGCGATAATTGATGATGAACAAATGAATAAGTGAAAAAACCACTAGTGTATTCGTCAACAGTAAAAACACAAGAGCTTTTTTTCATCGGATAAATTTCTTTTTGAAACTAAATAATTTTGCCAATCAGTAATTTCACGAAAAAAACTGACATGACATGTCAAATATCAGTTTTTCGAGCAAAATTACTGATGGAAAATTTTTGAGTTAAAAAGAAAATGATCCGATAAGAAAAAAGATCGAGTGTTTTTTGGCAAGATAAATTAACGACTATATCAATGAACAACAACAATAATTATCTTATATTTTTCGTTATTTGTTGAGTCGAAACTTCCCTAAAACGACTCATGTTGTAATGGTTTAGTATTAATTATCAACAATGCTCAAATAACTGACAGGGCAGACATTAAAGTGACGTAAGCATACTAGATATGGATGCTCAAGAGGAACAGGCGTTTTTATCAACAGTAAAAACACAAGAGCTTTTTTTATCGGATAAATTTCTTTTTGTAACGAAATAATTTTGCCAATCAGTAAATTTAAGAGAAAAACTGACATGACAAAATCGCGAGACCGAAGGTTGAGTGATTTTGTCAAATGTCAGTTTTTCGAGCAAAATTACTGATGGAAAAATTTTGAGTTAACAAGAAATTTATCCGATAAAAAAAAGCTCGAGTGTTTTTTGGCAAGATAAATTAACGACAGAATATATCAATGAACAACAATAATAATTATCTTTATTGATACAATTAAATTATTTAAATTAACAGTTATTAAATCAACAATGCTCAAATAACTGACAGGGCAGACATTAAAGTGACGTAAGCATATTAGATGTGGACGCTACAGAGGAACAGGCGTTTTTATCAGTGATAAAAAATGATGCACCTTTTTTATCGCTGTCAAAATGACAAAACAGTCGTCTTTAAATGACACATTTTATACAGGAGTTGATTTATCGCTGTAAAAGTTAAAGCTAACTTTTGCCGCTGTCAAAGTGACAATTGCACTGTGGCATATGCGATTTTTTATACATGAATTAAATTGTCAATATTTGTCGACTGGAATTGACAAACTCTGAAGCGGATCGAAGATGCATTTCCAAATAAATTTGACATCGTCGTGAATGAAATGTTTCATTCAACACCAAACAAGTAAAAACTCATCTACAGATGGCCGAAATTGCTTCGATAATCACTGAGGCTCAAAAGTCTCGAGATTGACATTTCCTACCTACTCAACTCATAATCACAAGGAAAACATACCCTGAAAACCGAATCTTCTTCCATTGTAACCTCGCTCAGTAAACTGGGCGACCCAGATTTGTTGCTCAATTTGAAAGTACTGCCGATTGGTTTTGTATACGTGAAAACGTCACCATCATCAGTCTCGTACTGGATTTTTCTAACATGGGAGGCTTCCCTGATGTTCTTACTGATGAAATTGGTAGAAGAGTGGCGAGCTGGTTGTTTGACGCCTGTGTAATTAGCTGGAAGTGTTACATTGCTCTGGTTGTCATTAGGAGTCAATCCTAGACGTCGTATCAAACTCTCAGACCTCCATTGATTGGAGTTCACCAGGAGCACACCTCTGGTGTCCAATTCCACCGGCGTCTCCTCCTCCACCGCAGCCATGACCACTTTTCTGCTCGGCAATTGCAGAACATTCTGTCTGACGCTCTTCACCAACGCCTCCACATACCCCGTCCTGGTTTTGACGTACAAATCCCTAGTTTTTATCTTGAACGGTGGGGTGAGAACGAAGGAATCGCAGTGGTTCAACAGCGCCAACTCGCCCAGAAAACCAACAAACGCCTGGATGTGCTTCTTCTCGAAAATAGCCTTGAGGGAGTCCGGATCCTTGGCCAGTCTGGCGAGGTCGGCGAGCTTGGCGTGGTTGGAGATTTGGAGAGCGGTGATGACGGTTGTTAGCAGGTCTCTGATGGTTTTGTTGACGAGGATTCTGGCAGCGAGTCTGCCGTCGCGGATGACGACGTCCTTCGCGTCGCCCTGTTCTATGGGTTCTATGGTGTATAGAGGGAGGATGCTGGAGAGGGTCTCGTTGTTCAAGAAGCCTTTTTTGGATCTGTCGATTAAGCGTTCGGTAGGCGAGTGTTCTTTGCAGATCAGACTTTTCTTTTTGGGGGGCGACAACGTTTCGGACCTGGGAGATTCGTAATGTGATGGTTTCAAAGACAAAATCACGATTTTTTTAGTATTGGGGCATTCACTTTGGATTGAATAGTAATTGATTCGATAGCATACTCTTGAACTCAAAGAGAAATTGATTGATTGTCAAAGACACCATCTTAGACCATCATCCAAAATCATTTTCATTCATACAGGGTGCGTCATTGAAGCGTGGCTCACCAAAGTTGTTCTTTTTCGAATGGAACACCCAGTATATTTTCATATATTCCGTTTAGCTGTTCCATTGGCTACTCAAAGATTTTTTCATTTTTCAATTCCGATGTAGTGTTGCCGAGTTAATTGAAAAAAACCTATTTTGTAGACTTCTTTTTGAAAAATCACCCATTTCACATTTCAAGATATTTTGTAAATATAATCAGGGAATCGTTGGTCGATATTATGATGTTCATTGAGAATATCAAAAATTTTGAATATATTGTACAGGATGTTTGAAACAACAACTCAAAATTTAGCCCTTTTCAAACATCAGTATTTTGAAATTTTCAAATGAAACACCCTGTATATTTTCATTTGAATCGGCTCCTTGGAAACGGGATATACGAAAATATACTGGGTGTTCCATTTGAAAAAGAACAACTTTGGTGAGCCACGCTTCAATGACGCACCCTGTATGAATGAAAATAATTTTGGAAGATGGTCTTAGATGGTGTCTTTGACAATGGACCGCGGGAATCCTGTTGACTCACCCTGTATATTGAATTCACGGTAAACCTGCAGCAAAGGGTATAGCAACTCCGATTTTGATGAAATTTTCACGGAAACTCTGAAACACCAATATAAACACCGAGTGATAAAAATTTTTCCGCGGAAACAACTCTAACATACTTTTTTTTAGGAAAGTTTCTGAAAATCGATCACGGTAAGACCTAAGAATTTATTACACTAAAACATAATTAACATGTCCTTGAATCAAATTTCACAAAAAATTTCATGATGAGAAACTTTGGATTAAGATATTTTCATGTTTTTATATTTGTATATTCTCGACTCAAAACAATATATAATAATTGCTATGTCAAATGAGATCTGTCATATCACAAGAAAGCAAGGTTGCCAAGTTGCTTTTCTCTTTCCAGTGGTAAACCATAGCACAAGAGTCTACATATAAGTACAATATATTTTTATGTGGCCAATTGATTGATCTACGTTTGATTGATCTAGGTGTAATTGATCTACGATTGGGGTGGAACCCGGCGAGAGTGATGTTTTTAATCAGGCACTGCGATGGCGCGCCAGAGCCGTCGCAGGAACCATCTCCCTCGAGTTACTTGCATTTTGAGTGATTGATCTATCGCGCCATCGCAGAAACCGTGTCCATCGAATTATTTGGATTCGTTGAATGATTGTATCCCGAACTTTGAAATAAATCAAATCTCCGATTGTTTATACACTTGACAACGTTGCTTGTTATGGTGACAATAAACTGGTCATTTGACATTTCAATTATTGCACGCCATATTGGGTTGAAAATATACGATATTAAATTATGAAAATGGGCATTTTCACAGCTTTCCATCATGAAATTTCTTGTGGAAATCGATTTTAGGACATGTTAATGATTTTTTAGTCTATTCAAAATTTGTCCTACTAATTACGTACGTACAATATCAATCAAATTCTTAGGTCTTACCGTGATCGATTTTCGGGAACTTTCCTAAAAAAAAGTATGTTAGAGGTGTTTCCGCGGAAAATTTTTTATCACAGGGTGTTCGTATTAGTGTTCCGAAGCTTCCGTGAAAATTTCATCAAAATCGGAGTTGCTTACCTATACTGTAGGTTTACCAAAATCAAATCAAAAAAACCAAGACCTGTAAGCTGAGAGTAGGTGTAGACACAACATCTTCTCGATATCCACAGCTTCATCCGTGAAAACCATTTCACGAATCTGATCGAAATCCGTGGGGCTCTCACTAACCTCCTCGACCTTAGCCTCCACCTTCCTTTGGTGTCGAAAACCAGGCTCGTGAGTCTCATAAAGTCCTTCCAAAGACCTCTCTGGGCGAGCAGATAGTTTAACAGAGTATTTGGTTCGGAATCTACGCCGCGCAGTGTTCATTATGCGCATTTCGTTCTGTTTCTCTCTTTCTAGGTGCTGCAACTCCAATTGGAGATGGCTGTCTTCAGCCCTGTTCTTGATGTGGGCGTAGGATGTTCTGTCGCGCCCCATTCTCGATGGTGGTACGTTTGACAAAAATGTCAAATCTGGCAGATATTTCGAGCTGACAGCTTTTTCCCAATCGAATCCACAGTGTTCGTTTGAGGCACAAAATCATCTAAACATGCCCTAACCAAAAATGACGAAATTCCCAAGTGAAATAAAGAGCTTCTTCACACTTCACGCATCTTCATGGACCTCCACTTTTTAAATAAAGCCTACCGCTTCTTGGAGGACGAAACCCTGGATGCAACGGTTTGCGAAGTGGACCTTTGTCGTCAACGCCCAGTGAATTTCATCAAGAAAAACATGAGAGAAGCTTCCAAAGTTCGGAGGATAGAGTACGACACGGATGACATGGATGAATGTAGCACCAGGTCTAGCATTGCTTCTAACAGGTCCAGCAAATCGTCCAGAATTCTCTCACCGCTAAAGGGGAACAAACCGAAGAGGTCTTACAATATGGACGAAAGCCGTCAGAAGTTGAATATGGAGAGGATTATTCGGTAATTTTAGTCACTTGGTGCTACAACTGTGAACGGACTCGTGACTTAATGTTTCAGAGCAAATTTAGGGACACGAAAATCGTCAAAAAAAGAAGCAGAAGCACCAGCAGAATGCTCTCAACCTCTCAAGTCCCATATCAAACAAACGACATGTCAAGCTTGCAAGGAAAAATGGAGGAAACCTCTACCCACGCCAAAGATACCGAGGATAAAAAATACAAGCGTCCTCATGGCTGAGAACTCCCTTTGCAGGACAAACAGCAGAAACAGGATCAGCATGCTGATCCACAAAGAGCTGTACACTCTCGAGTCTTATAATAAACGGTTAGTGAGCGATTTTTCACTTATTTATAGGAACATGTTTGTTTAAGTAGGATTAAAATCCTCAGAACACTGAAAACTATGACGAAAAAATGCGTGGTTCATCCATCAGTTGTCATGTTCATCGAAGTAAGTAGGTTAAATTCAAATTGTTGGACATATGCCGGCTGTGTTGGTATTTTCATTTTCGAGATTTTTACAAAAAAGTGTTTACGGTTAATTGGCATGATCATATTGTTGAAAATATGGCGATGATATAATATTTCCTTTCGAAATGAATTCCAACGAGTCAGAATAATCAATGAACTCTATTGCAATTATTCCAGGCATGTATTTTGAACTGCTGAAAGAAGTAAAAAACTCGACAGATTATTGATATTTTTTCGAAAAATTACCAAAAAATCGACTCAAATTAATATTATATGAATATTGTGACGATCATTCTTTCCACATAGACATAAATAATGAAATAATAATCATAATATTCATGTGATAATTATTCAAATTTCAAGGAAAAAATCCAATGAGCATCAATAATATTTAATCAAATATTTGTGGTACAGCCTCTAAGGTCACCGGGTACGACTAATTAAATAGATTTCGTGATTATAAAAACACCCAAAATATATGAAGGTTATCAAGAAAATTTTCTACATTCCAAACGTATACACATCATTTCAGAAGGAATGCAAAAATTCGCGAACTTCTCAATATAAATGAACATAAACATATTTCGATTCCTCAGCCTATATTTTGACAAGCTGTCATACTCTTTTCTTCTTCTTCTTCTTCTACGACTTGATAGACTATACAACGTTGTAGTCCTGTACCATTGCAATGTTGCCAGCTGTAACTTTTAATTAATTCCAGGTTTTCGTCAAACAATAATGTTGCTAAAAATAGCATAAAAAAGGAAGAAGTATCCAATGATGTGGTAGACTACGTCAAACTCGATTTGTTGGAATTAGCCAGAATTAAGCTAGAAGAGAGAGAAGCAGAAACTAAAAAGAAATTGGACCAATTCCTTAAATCAACACCGCCATAATTCAATTTATAATTTCAGGTAATATACTGGGTTTATATATTTCTAATGCTTCTCATTTGAATTTTTACATTTTTTGACGTTCCATCAATTGTGGTGTTTACCAATCTGTCATTTGTCATTCAGCTAACAGGTTGGTGTGCATACTTTTTTCAATCGAAAACATTTATTCCGGTTTGGAATAACTTTTGCAGGATTTAATTTCGAGAAAACTCTATACTCCCAATCAACCGCATGTAGTTTGAGTTGTGTTATAGGGTTGCCGCTAGAGGGCGCCAATTTATCCATCGTTGTATTTGAAATGGACTAAAATCGGTATTAACAAAAAATGTGTTTTATGTCTTCTTATCAGTTGTTTGGATTGCAGCTTGTCATCGCTTCTAGTCAAAATAATACGGCGCCAAATCGAGACGCCAGTAGGAATGTTATTTTTTGGTTTTTGCTCGGTCCTGGCGCCTCTCGGATCGTTTTAATATATTTCTGAAACGGTAACAATAGTACAGGAAATAACTGTAGACTTGAAACGGATATTCAAAACATTTTAGAAATGTCTCCAAATATTTTCCTAGTGTCTGTTATATAAGTAGATACTAATAACCTACAAAAAGAACTACCGATTGTTTGCTTTAAACAAACTCTCTTTGTTACTTTCGAAACAACAATTAATATACCAGTAAATTAATTAATTGTCCAAATAAAAACGGATCGTTCGATTCGTATGCGGAACACAACAACTCCAACAACAGTATAGCACTGCCGACTTGTTCTAAACAAACATAAATATTGATACATCTCCTTTTTCTCGTGAACGGGTTAGGCGAGCACTAACGACAAACAAGAATGATATAATATTTGTTTGCATACAAATTCTACTTCCGAGTATAGTTTAACCTAGAAATTTGAATCGATTTCGCGATTGTAAAGTTAGGGGTTCTTCAGGGATCAGATCTAGACCCCATACTCATTTTGATATTCAGTAATGACCCATAGTCCATACTAGATTGTAAATGCATGACAATAACGATTCGAATATAGTGTCCCAATGTTGTTGAAATAATAGTTCACCCCTTGACAGTTTTATCATTCTCCTGTACTAAAATGTCCAATGAATTATGAGTGAGAATCTCTTATAGCTAAATCATTATTCGGAACTACAAGAAAAAGACTCAATTGAGAATAAATCTGCAGATCTAGCTGGCCCACTTCATCCGATGTTCTGTGAAATTCTTCTGAAAAAAAAAACTGTGAAAGAAAGATTTAAGATTCTGGTCTGTTATGAGAATAAAATTCCCAGGTACACCTCGAAATGATTCCCATCACTTAACACCTATGTCATGCACAAAAGAAAAGCAATTAGGATTCGAAATGGTTTCTCAGAAGCAAACTTCCGATATCTGGCCTCAACAATCTCTTTGTGAGTAATGACAGACAACAAAACTTGAAAAACGAATAAAGAATAACACGTTTGGACTGGCAATCGAGTTCAAGTCTAAAGCCAGGTTCATGCAACATCGACTAAATTGAGTGCGCATAACCCTACTATAACTATATCGATTTCTTTCAATTGGACACCCCGTATAATCCACGGTAGGCCGTGTTAGCTTGTGACGTTTTACAGGTAGCCATTAAAAAACTTTTGTGCGCATATACGAAACTTTTGCCCGGTGAAATCAAAGTTGGCACAACAGGTGGCTGTTAACGGCGTTGCTCTTTTGTCAACGAGGTTTTCGAACGAAATTTCCATGATGAATAGGGTTGTCGAATAATAAATTTCGTTTATGTTCCCGAAGGTTAGCAAGTTGAGTTTTTCGAATGAGTTTGAGGTTATTCATCTCCGAAAGTAAATATGTCGACGAATTTCCGATGTTAATGGTTAGTTCAAAGAAATGAATGGGCGACGTGAAGCTTCTAAAAGACGCTACTAAGACTTGTGAGGACGCGTTAATTGGCAATGCTTAATTCATTATTTTCAAGTGACTTTTCTGACGAAACAAAAAGTTCGATAGACATTTTTGTCTTTGAAATGAATTACATACCAACCATAAGTTAAGGAACATATCACACTGTACAATAATTGTATAGTTAGCTCAATTACACAATGGTGCGTATACGAATTGAATTAATATTCACACTATCCACGACATCGGTAATGTCTCCTTAAAAGGGCAGCCATTATTGCAGTACTCTGACATAATATTAACGACAGATTGATTATTTACGGACATTAAAATTTGTGTATCGTGTTGGGACAGATAACGATGCATTACGAAAATAGACATGATCTCTATGAATAATAATTCCCCAACGTGACGAATACATGAGAAATATTATTCATCCCCATTGAGCATCACCTAGCATTTTTAATACCAAACTGTCACATATTCAGATGGTATAATGCTTTCTCCAAAGCACCCCCACAAAAAATACAGAATTATATTTTGGACAACACCGCGTGTTGTCTGAAAATGTTGAGATCAAGATGGCGTTCTTAAGTAAAATGACAGATGACAGACGTTTCTCCACCATTTTGAGAATCATTGCAATGTCATGTTCAAAAACTCCATGAAAAACAGTGTAAATGAAAATGCTTAGTTATTCATAAAAATGTTTAAAACGAAAATTGAAAATTTGTTCACAAACTAACTAAATTCAGATTAACGGTAATTTCAATTTATGCATAAAATATTGAAAGGATGCATAGAATTGAATATTCAATCCAATAAGATTTTCAATCCATAAATAAGTTCCAGTCTTATTTGAATATCGTAACTAACACATATGATAAGCTTACAGTAAAGATACCTTCTCTTATCTATGTTCACATCTCTGTTTACATTGACCCAATGTTTATCGGAATAAATTTATTATTTCGAACAGAATATCACTTCAGGTAAGGGATCGTTCCAAGATTTTAATGGTATCTGATCAAATGTGCAGAGAAAATTTTCGCCGATGATAAGAAGTGTATTCATGAGGGTTCCTTATTTGAAGTTCAATAACTTTGATAACGTTGTTTGTTGAAGCGTTTATTGATTTAGGTTTGTAGCTTATTGATATTACCATGGTTTCGAGATAGTTTCCATTATAAGTTACAAGTAAAAGTAGAAGTATGTATCCATAAAAAAGAAAACTAAAATAAAATGCCTCGTTTTCGTAAAAAAAAATATTTTTACGATAATATCATGCTGTAGTTTGTTTACAAACATTCCAACGATTATCTGAATGCTTTGGATGATAAATTTGAGCCAATTTTGAAGACCACTCCAACAACGAATATTCAAGAGGATATACTTCAGTTCGTTTACATTATTTTAGAATAGATCTAACTGGAAATAAAATGTTCATTAGAGAGTATTGTTCTAGTTCCTATTACTATTCAACGTTCCAAAATATGCATGCTTCCAAAATGTTTCATGCCGGACTAATGCAATCTATATTTTGACGTACCATTCTGTGGTTACTGAGAGTATCTGTCAAATTTGAGTCAAGCGAGTGTCTTTTGTAACATCTGAATATTTTGTTCTCTCAAAATTCTTCCTGTCTTGATGAAAAATTTCTGAAATTCTAAACCATTATTCTATCAATATTTTTATACTTTACATCACGGATATTTTAACTAGTTCTGTGATCAACCCAAGTACTTGGTTGATTAATACAAATTTCTTCTACGACCCGTTTCTGGTTCCGTTAGACATGCACATGGTAAATTTTAAGGCTCTTAGGACTACGCGAAAATATCTTTCACTTTCAGGGTCTAGGTGAAGGAAGAATATCTTAGTAATATAACCAGAAAATACTGACTTCAAACTCAATTGGGGTAAGTTTTACTTGAAATTATTTTTCCGTTTTCTGATTTGAATTCAGTAGTTATATTTTTAGTGAAGTTTAATTCAAATTTATATCTTCAGGATTGCAGTTTTATGCTTTTTATTCGAAGTTATTCATATTTTCATTACATCTTGAATGAAGATATGAAATGAATTAAATACATTAATGAATTGTGATAACAGTATTTTTACAGTAATATGTAAATTGAAACCAAATTCGTTGATTTATTGGTAAATTGAAAGTTAATATGGCGGATGTTCGACATTCAACAGAAATAACAATTGACATCTGACAAGACTTTTCCATGGTGTTCCGTGTCAAAATTGATAAATAATATGAAAATAAACATACAATACAAAGAAGCATTAAAAATGAATAAAATATGTGTCTACTGAGAGAACAAAGAATGAAATTAAAAGAAGTGACGGTTGGAGAAAGTGAAAACGAAACTAGTATCTACATCTCATTTTGTTCAATTTATAGTATAAACTCCAAATTCTATAAAAAGAATCGTCGGCTAAATAACGTTTTCCCTATATTTCTTCACAATTTCCGATCCGATTCAACATTTATCTTGTCTTCTATTTTGTATTAAAGCGTTTGAAATATTGCACATTCATTATCCTAGCGTATGCATCAGAGAAAACATTCAGGACACTAAATTAAAGTATCTTGGACGGCTTCCAAGAATGCTTCTTTTCAGATACGAGATGACGAATTTCAATTTCTTGAAGGCGGCTTTTCCTAAATTTATCTCGTCTTCCGGAAATGTCACAAAAATATCTTTCTTACATCCATCACAATTTGAATGAAAAGTTATCAGACCGTTTCCAAGTTATTAATAAATAAATTATAATTTTTTCCTGCAATCACTGACTGAACTAAGCTACTAGTGTAAGATCTCAAAGAGAATACCACTCAGTCATTTCACTTTTTGGTTTTGTAGTTAATTGATTGATTTATAATGACACCATAAATGGTGCTTTTGTATGACCTTGATTATAGTATCAAGGTTAATATCTATTGGACTGTTCGACAAAAGATAAGATACTGAAATGTAATCATTTGGTCAATTATTATAAATTTATTTTGAGAGATCAACACCCCATGAATGCTGACCGAATTTTCAGTTTGGAATTATACCATACACTGTGACCAAAATAACATTATTGAAGTAACACGGTTAGTGCATTTTGAGATGCCTAACGGTGTATATATTGATATTTTAAGACGTAATGAATGAATTTCAAATAAATCGAACGATTCATTTCATAAACAGACTTACATAAAAAATCTTGCATAGAATCTTCTGCAAAATAACAAAATCTTCAACCAGCAAACAATTCATAAGCACTTGACACAACTGTCACAGAAGCAAAGCACACTTCACTGTTTTTATCGAATCCAAACAAACGAAACTTTTCACTGAAAACTAACCTCGCTCTCTATGCATACCTCTTCTGCCCACGAAAACACTTCGCGTCTGTCATATCATGAAACTGTTGTGTAATGTTTAATCGTAATGTTTTGTTTGGAATCTTTCGAACTTGGTCGAGAATAACTCTCGGTGTTTCGTTAATCGTTAGATTCGTTTGTGGTAGACGAGAAACGGCGAGAACTAGCGAAGACGTTGTCTCGATGCAGCACAGACACAGAAGATGCAACAATGCGAGAAAACGGCATTCGTAGGAACTCACTAGACGATTAAGAATTCTTCGGTGCATAAACGTTGGTAGCAAAATCCGATATAGTGCATTCTCATTCAGGCATAGATGGGATACGGATGTTTTGACAAATTTGACATATCTTTGGGTATTTCTAACAGAATAAAGCACAGGAAATGAAACCAATATTGTTGGTAGATAACTTAAAAGAACTTCTTCGAAGATTTTTTAGGACTTCTTCACTAATGCCGCTAGGCGAACCTTAATTTTTTTTCGAATAAATTCTATTTTGTTAACGTTAAATCAGCAGGGATCGAGCTTTATTGCAGTGATTTTTATCATGATAACGTCAGGATAAAGAATGAGCTAGCGCCATCTACAAAATAGAGATCCAACCCGAGTACAATGAAATATTACAGAACAATGTCCCCACGCCCACAGATACAGTTTCCTTTTTCAATTTATACGAAAGTCAACAAAATCCACGAGGGTTGCGAACTGAGATTATTCGTTAGATATAAAGAAACTTTTCCTTGAACAAAAATATATAAAAATTTGTAAAATGTATGTAGCATTCACATTGAAAATCCTCTTTCGTGTAAAACAATTACTCCTGTCTCAATCAATATAAACGAGAAACAAAAATTAATGTCATTTAACGCCTTCACAAACGACTGCCATGATTGATTGTAGCGCTGTTTCAAGATTGTTTCTGTTCTAAAATTCACGTTAAATGTGGAAAATAGCAGTGAGGAACGAAGGTTTCCTTGTTATATAAGACACATGAGAGGTAACAGATTAATTCTCTTTCGTAAAAAAGCTGATGTAAGTCATTTTATAGAAAAAAAACACATTATGTCAAGTACTTCCTTTCAATGGCTACCCGTATCGCCATAGTTGTACAGCTTGCATTTGTTTACGGTTTAATTCATTTATTTCTTTATTTTCAGGTTGGAAATAGTGGCAGATTCGGTTTCAAGAGCTTATAAATGGCGATTGTTGAAGCAATTCAAAGAAAGAGTTGACATGATGATCCAAAAATATCACTTTTCTTTGTTGCTTGGTAATTGACCTTGAAAATCTATAACCTTTTAAAATGTATGGACACCGCAGCTAACCTCATAGTTTGTTTACATTTGGGAAAATTGAATGGGCTGAAGAAAAATCCCTCAGCAAGTGCATAAACGGATTGAAAGATGTAAATTTCAACAATCACCCAATTCACAGTATTCAGAATGGTTGTTGATGTACCCACAAAGAGTTTACCATCTTTTAAAATGCAACCAACTGGTTTGAATCCAAAGGAATTATCCGAGTATGATGATATTGCTACTTCAGTGGTATTGGATCCCCATTTGGGGTTTACTAGTCACAAGATGAATGTTCGCTTTCGACCACCAAGAGTCAATAATGCAGAGCTCAAAAACATCATTGATGATTTTATATGTAATCAGGATTATAACAAAGCTCTTGCTAGAATCACCCAGGGAGACTGGTTGCCTAGGGCAAAATCTAAGAATTTATCAAAGAAATTGGAAGATCATGTAAGTGTGCCTCAAACATTTGGGTAAAATTTAGCCTAACCAGAACAATCATCTAATATTAATTTTTAATTGCAGATCTACAGATATTTGAGAGTTTTTGATAAGGACTCTGGTTTTGTGATTGAACCCTGCTTCAGATATTCCTTGGAAGGTCAGAAAGGGGCTAAAATATCGTCCACCAAAAAATGGTATAAAAACGAGAAAATTGAAAGTCTTGTTGGTTGTATAGCTGAACTAAGTGTAGAAGAGGAAAAGCAGCTGCTTCATCCAGGCAAAAATGACTTTTCCGTTATGTACAGTTGCAGAAAAAATTGTGCCCAACTCTGGTTGGGACCTGCAGCCTACATTAATCACGACTGTAGGGCCAATTGTAAATTTGTAGCAACAGGGCGTGATACTGCTTGTGTTAAAGTGCTTAGAGACATTGAATATGGGGAGGAAATAACTTGTTTCTATGGTGAGGACTTCTTTGGTGATAAAAACAGTTATTGTGAGTGTGAAACTTGTGAACGCCGAAAGACAGGTGCTTACACTGTGGAAACAGACCCAAAAGAGGAAAATGGTTATAGGTTGAGGGAAACTGACAACCGTATCAACAGAACTAAGGTGAAGCTACATAATAGTGCTGTCAAAGTGAAAAGTTGTAATGATCATTTACAAGAAAATGGTAAAGATAGGACTCCTCTGAGCATGAAAGAGTTGCGTCAAAAAGGCCTCACTAAATATGACGCTGAACTGCTCATTGCCCAAGGCTGTAAATTTACTGATATAGGAGATTTTAAACATAAGAGAGAACAAAAAGTTGTACATAAACGTACTAGGAAATGTTTGAATAGAACTAAAAAATCTGTGATAAATGCAACACACCCTACTTCAACTGTTAGCACTAGGACATCTCGCATGCAGAGACGAAATGCCAGTCAGGCCAACAATGAGCTTATGCAAGCTGCCACAAGGACTATTTGCAGGTCTAATCTTCTGGACGATCTTCAGAGTAATGCCAGTAGTTGTCCAAGTAATTTTAGTGATATGGATCCAGTCTGTGATGCTTCACAACATGATAGCAAGTTCATTCCTACACATGAAAATGGCAATGGAATGAGAACAGGTAAATGGAGGAGATGTAGAGATTTGGTAGAAAATTATTATAAACCTGCTTATAATAGATAGCAGATCTAGAATGACTCATGGTGTAGTAGTGGTTGTGAACAAATTGTATCAGTTTAAAAATGAAAAAAGTGACATTGATAATTTGATTAACCATATCTGGTAAAATTGCACTTGGCTCTGACTAAAATCTTGATGCAAATTCTTTATATACTTTATGTGAGTTTTGAACAAGATTGTACACACAAATATTAATTTCCCTATGATAATATTATCTTATTCATGTTTTTCAGACCAAAGTACATGGTTACTCAAGATCATAGAAAAAATTATTATTTTGTAAATGAGCAATATCAACTTCAAAATTATAACTTCCTTTAAAAAATTGACAAATGAGATATTCTAAATCTCACTGAAATCTGTGTCATTAAATGACAACATGTGAATGTTTTTTTTTCAATATTCCCAATAAAGGGACAAATAAAAGTGTAATTGTTGATTATTTCCAAATGTACTGTTATAAAAGTGCCAACCTATCATCTACCATCTCAATAACACCTTTAAAAAGAACATAATCTGGAACTATTACTTGAAAGATTCACCACTCCTGTGAAATCAATTGAATGTGGTGTTCATATGTTGATAAATTCTCAAATGTCTCAATACTTCAATGCACAGAAAAACATTGAATACAAAAAAGTTAATCATTGAGTGCAAAAAATGACCGAGCAATATCAGCAGTTCACTATGTTTGAGAAATTCATTCATACATTTTGTTCATTTAGATATTAAGTAATTCATTTTTCATCACACTCATTAATTCATCTGAGAAAGGCATCATAAAAACTGTTGAAAAATTGAATATTCTAGAACCTTTTATCTCTTCTCAGAACCAGATGACACAAACAGTGTTTTCTCCATCCCTTTGCGAAATCACAAAAGCTTGATCGAGCCCAAACTAGCAACCCCCCTACAATCCTGCTCCACATACCCTCAAGAAGAAGAAAATGCGACAGAGAATTTCAATTGCAACCGGAACGGTATGTCTGACGGTGAAGACATGGACGGCTCGGATCAACACAGAAGAAAAACCCGAAACTCCAACAGGGCTGATTGTCCAATGGAAGAAGCGAAATGTGATGTTTTGGAGGATGTCTTCGACGTACACATGGAAGAGGTGTTTGCGGAAAAAGACGAAGGTCCTGGATGTGATGTGTACGAGTTTAACGAGGAAGAGGCCGCTGGTGGTGTCACTCTTCGTCAAATGCAAGGTAAGCAATGATTTTTTTAGAGATGTCCATGAAACTGCGAGAGACTTTTCGGAAAAACCAAAAAAAAATCATCCGTTATTTAATATACGATTTTAGACAAAAAATAGTCAATAACTAGTTGATTTCTTGTAGTGTCTAGATTGACAGTTGCGTCACATTAATAACAGGTGTGATGTTGAAAAATTTTCATCGATCTGAAAGAATCAATTTTGATATACAGTGACATTCTCAAAGTACACAACAAATGGAAAAAATCTTCAAAGCTTCTTGAAAAAATCTTGATATATTCAAATTTTGTCATAAATAACTAAATAGGACACTCCTTCCCACGCATTTCCCAACATTTCTCATCATAACAGGTGAAATGAGGAACGACGTAGAAGCGAGAGAAAAGTCTGAAGAAAAAACCGAAACTGCCGTGAATGTCGATAAACCAGCACCACCCGAGTGTGTTCAGATGGCAGAGAGGACTCCGGAAAAGTGCAGGCGCTTGAAGCTGACTCTCAGAATGAAACGCAGTCCCGTTCTCGACGAGGTCATGGATGCCGGTACGAATTTGTCCGATGAATACTTCGAGCCGGAATACGAGGTGTTACGTGTCGAGGGCATGGAGGATAGTCTCTTGAACTCGTATGCGCATAGGAAAAAGAGGCATAAAACTAAGGAAAGGTGAGTTGGACGGGTTATTGGCGATTTCTAAAAATCTTGTACAGTAACAAGTATTAAATAGGAAGCATTTAGTTTATAGTTTTATTTAGGCACCGATTGTTTTCACACACACTGACGCATTCATATTTCATTCTATACAGTTTCCTAATTCAATGATTAATTTTTTTATCAGTATTGTTGAGTAGCCTCACAATTTTTGTGTAAATTTTTTTGAATTAAACCACACGTTTTTTATTTCAATTATAATTATGAACATTACCTTGTTTTCTTGGCGGTTCGTTGAAAAAAAAACGACAAACAACAACTGTGTATTATCTGACAAGCTGTCACAATTGTCAATATGCTTGTGCAACGTCATATTTCTTGATAAAATATAGTTGTATTTCTGAAAATGTTAAAATGGCATGAAAAGGGCAATAAATATCATGAAGGACATTTTCTGTCCAAAAGAGATTTAGAATAATGGATGTAGAAAAAACTAGTGAAGAAGTACTGCATGAAAATGCTATTTTTTTTAATGGTACCCGATAGAATGTTCAAGACATAATAAGATATATTCTCAGCTAAATTTTACGTTTTTTTTCATAAAAATAACGGAGTTCCCAAAAAGTTCCCAACTGCTGACATGATTCCGATTGAATGTGTAGCAGAAACAATAAAAAAGGTTATTAGAGTAGAAAATATCAAAAATTAACACAATGTGTAGTTCTGAAAAAAAAAGTGTCGTGTTGAGGGTGAAAATATGGTCGTTAGGAATTTATGCAATGAAAAAAACTAAATAAATGGTCCAAGCACGAAGGTTAGTAATAGGCGCTGATATTTACTCAAAATAAATTATGAATAAATCAGAATTTTTTGTATTATTTTTTCCTTTTATATGGAGCCAAAGGCAGCATTTGAAACTTCATCATTGGATTCCCAAATTCGTGTTTTTTTATCCCAAATACACGTACAAACACGTTGTGAAATTGCCTCTACAATATTCTTCGATTGTACATCGGCAATGGCACGACATTTCAGTATGCTTTTGTTTTTCTTTCTAGGAAAAGAGAAAAGCGTTACAGGCATTCGGAGGAGATTCCACAGATGCCAATGATGAAGCGGTTGAGATTAAAATTTGGTAACGAAAGTCACACAATTGATTTTCCGTCCACTAGTGATAACTGTGAGACTTGATGGATGATTATGGTAAACTTTGAACTGTTCGTTTATCGAGGTGGAAGTACTGGAAAACGCAATGATGGCAATTTGAGTGGTCGGGAAAGGTTTGAGAGTCAGTCACTTGCATTTTCCGGTAGATTTTTTAGTGGGAAATATGATGCATTTTACACATCCTACCGGTACACCTCATATTCCTGTTGCCACATTATCCAATTGCTTCATAATATACATTTTTATTTCAAAAGACTTCTTTTAATAGTGTATTGAACCTACATTGATTCTTGACAGAAAAAGTAGACTAAAAGTCTTCAGTACAAAGTAAACTTAGAAGAAGGTAAAATTACCCCTTTTTGCTGCCAGCAATGTCATTCTTGTAAATGACATCAATTTACTACGAAAATGTGATTCTACGGTCGAATTATCGTATCGTATACACGAATGGAAATGTATTGAAACAAAACCGACCGTAAAATGCCATCATGATGTTGGATGTATCAGTATTCATTTCAAAACTGATGATGTACTGAGAATCTTAGGGAAATTTATTTATATAAATGTTATTTCAGATCTTCGGATTAGTTAGACCTCATTTTTCGCTCTAATGATACTGCTTTGTTGTTTTGTATCAAAAATTGTGATTTCCTAAAACCGCATGTCACTGTTTCTTGGATTTTTTTTTCTGCATCATTATGTGTGCTGAGTATATCATATTTTTTTGTGAAATCGCGAACCATTCAACTGACTTACAAACAAGTTTGGAGAATATCGACACTTTTCAGTTGATTTTCATACTAGTATTATGATATTTGAAAAAGCTGTAAAAGATATTCGAATGAATTTCTCACTTCTCGACTAAACGTCGTTTCTAAAAAATGTGTAAATTATTATTTTTAGCGAAAACTTGAATAAGAAAATCATGACAACTCATTACCCACAATAACCTCCGAAACAATGACATTTTTATTATGAACTTGTGATACAGACCTGCTATTTGGTGACGTGAAAAAATCAGATGATATATTGCGAATGTCTTCTGAACATTTTAGAAGAAAAGTATCCAATATTCTCCGAATCTTGGTATGATACCCAAATATTTCACCGTCAATGTATGAATGTTTTCCAGCAAAAAATGTTGATTCTGTGTTGATAACAGTTCCTTCAATATCATCAAATAGTTTGAAAGCAGTGTCAGCATATTAGCCGTATGCTATAAATGAAAAATGCTATTTCCAATTGAAGTTTTTTGTCTGTTGAATATATCCTTACGATAAGATGTAATCTGTATATATACTTATTCTATCCATTTTATTGAGAACTGTATTATTTTTATACCTTTTTTTTCAATTCCGTAGTATTATTTATATTTATCACCTCTCGAGGTATCTGATTTTTCATATTTAAAAAAATCTTGTTGAAATTTGCTGTTGAAATTTATCTGGAATCATTGTGTATAAAATTGAGCATCCTATGGCACAATATTTGTAAATAAATGTAAGCCCTTGTCGAAGGATATTATGTAAAATGAAATCTCCGGTTTAATTGGTTTGAAATTTTTCATCTCATCATCCAAGGTTGTATTGTATTCGATCTTATTCATACTTAATTGAATGAAATTCCATACGTCACTTTCCTGATTAATCAAATTTCATACTAAATTTGATTTATGTATATTTAGCCTTTATTGCGTAATATATTTTTTATTTGATATAATTCGTTTAATTTCATTCACATTCATAAAATGACCTATTCCCTTTCGAATCACGAATGTGACATCTTGACATCTTTCAAATGGACTAGTCTGAATTTGTATTGTACGATTAGGTATTCAATAAATGACAATGGACATTTAAAATAAACATTTATAGATCAATTACGTCTTCAAACAAAAAAGAATAAAATCATCTCTTCAACACTAAACATATTCACTCATCCTACTTACACAAATATTTCTACCACCGTACAAATTACACATTAACTAAAATGAAAAAGTGGGGTGATTTCTTGGTCAATGAAAAATTATTTCATTTTTTTTTTCGTAAAAATCAAGCAAAACAGCTTATTATCATTTATTGCATCGGACGGTAAAAAACCGTACAAAAAGTATACAAAAAAATAAAATTCGTAAATAAGGTATCAGTTTAAAAAAAGCAAAGAGCTCATTTTGTCAAAAAAAAAATCATCAGATAGTCGGATCCACGTTTTGGTGAATCATCACAATCTAGATTTCAAGTTTATAAGTTTAAGCTAAAAAATAAACTCATAACTTCATGACGGTAGTAGAAAAGCATTATCAAAATATAGCCACATCTCAATTCGAAAATACATCGGAGCTCAAATGTTTCGCGGATATTTGACACAAAGTTTTGAATTTGTTCACTATATTTGGTTGACAAGCTTTCGTCAAATTGTGGCTCAAATCGAAGGGATCCTGAATACAAAAGTACGACAACGATCTGAATTCTTCGGCATCGTTGCTCTTCAATTGTTGCACATACGTCCGCATTTCCGGTGGCAGGCGACTTCCGGAATCGTTGAATAATGATTTTTTTATTGTGTACCCCAATAAGGGACAAACGACCTGCAAAACTTGTTTTATACACACGAAAAGGAGAAATTGTTACATCATAACCAGAATTGTAAAATTATGTTACACCGATTCGGAAATAATTCTTCGTCCATGCAGGAATTCAATGAGAGCGAAAAGAATAGCTTGCATGAAACTGAGATAGCAAACAAATATTTACTCACATCATCTCTGTATGGAAAATTTGCGTAATACTGAAAGAAATCTCGCAGCAATCTGTCAATCGAATGCTCGTAAACATTGACATGATTACGCATTATCTCAATCGGTAACTTATAATTAACAGTCTCCCAACCTGAAACACAATAGCAAAATACACAGGGGTAATCAAAGCTATAATCACCGAGAATTTACCATATATCACTTGTGCTTCGGAAGAATTCAGTTCCCTAATTTTTTTCACGGGTAACAAATAATCGTTCACTTGCAAAAAGAAAATCGCCATGACTGCAAGAGCATACGTGGTGATATATTCCGATAGATTGTTGTTTGCTGACCAATTTTTCAGAAGCAATATGAAAGGTTGAGTTATGGGCTGCAAGTCAATGCAAAACCTGAAAAAACATCCCAACTTGAATATGACGCAAAATAGCCAAATATTGACGTATCTCATGACAGCTGATCATGCGCAGTATCTGTCTAGGTGGGCTCACCGTAAGTATTTTGTGTTTTCAACACTCAAACCATGTCTGAATGAAAGATCGCAGTGAATCTGTGTTTGATCATGAAATAATTTCACAATAGGTGTTCTAGCGGTGGGAATTTGAAGTACGTCCTGGAACAAATGTTTATTGCGACCTAAAACGTTCGCTGCCTTCCTAACGATCTGCACTTGGTTGTAGGGGTCCTGGTTTTTGTCGCCGTTAAACATGTCTCCGGTGTCTATGAATACATCCAAATCACTAAGCTGAAATGAAAGAATAGCGATTGGTTAATCATCCTAAAACATTTATAGCTATAATTCAAAAATGCGCCAAAAATTATGATAAAAAACTGATACATACTTTGTTACCAAGTCCAGACATTCGGCTACCGAATGGATGGGCCTGACACCCCTCAAACACACTATTCAAAGTTACTTCCAATTGTCTACAGCATTCCATTGTTTTGTGGTTGTTATTTGACATATGTTTGGCTTCCTTTGCCAATGATTCTCCTAAATTTGCAACTACAGTAGGAGAGAGGAACATTTTTTTAACCGATTCGGGTAGTTTGATTTCTGCAATTGAAACGTATAAATTGCGATTGAATAAAATAAAAAAAAAATATTCGTCCAACCTCTCTTTTCTTTTTCACGTTTTAGTTTGATTGGGTCTCTATGACGTATCAATGATATTTCGTCACCGAATATTACAAGACGGCAGCTCAAGCATTCGTACTCTGTGATTGCCTTTATTCTACTCTGGCCCAAGCTCATATGCCTTCAAAAAAATATTCAACGATCATTTCTATTATTCTGTTAAACTTCAGAATATGGCATTTCAAACAGATAAAAATGAATCATTTTTCTCAAGAAAATATTGAAAATTTTATGTTATTTCTTGCACCTACTTGTTTGGACCTGTGAAATGTTTTGTCCAAGTGTTTTCATCGGTGAACGTCATATTGCAAATCTCGCAAAAGAAATTGCACTTAGGTACAGGTATTTTCGACATTTTTTCATGGTATTTAGTAAGCAAATGTTTTCTTATAGCTGTTAAATTTTTCTCAAAGTGTTGCTTGCATGAATGACACAGAATCGTCGTTTCTGTTTCACTCAATAATTTTTTGTGATCCTTGAATCTGTGAGGAATTAATTCCATGATATCAGAGTTATGTGGGTCATTCACTGATTTAACTATATGATGTCTTGGATTTTCTAAATCTGCAGAAGAAACATAGAACAATTAAAAACAAACAAACAAGTACTTTTGAATAATACATTATATAATATATTCTATTCTATTCACATTATTACATAAATGTTATGATTTTTTTTTAAATAAACCTTATTAATGTACTGAAAATAAAAAGTATAAAGAAAAAATTATCCATGAGATGATGGTTTTATCAGGAACTTTGATGAAACATCAATATTAATTTTATCACATTGTTGTTCATTATCATTATTGTAAGTGATAAGATAAAATGCATCTCTTTGTGTCTGTTTAGCATAAATGATGACATGGCAAATCTGGCTGATTTAGAATCTGACATAAAATTAATAATTGAATCTTGTTCTAGAAATAACTCACCTATAGACATATCATTATTACCATCCTTTCTTTTCTTTTCTATGGATTTCTTTGGTGTTTTTTCTTTTGTTGGGACATTGTTTTCAGTCGGGGCTTTCTCCACCACATTTTCCTGAACTCCATACAATTTCACTTGTATATTAATCAAATAATAATCTTTATTCTTGCACCTGAACAAATCAAGAACAAATCTTGTGTGTGGTTGACTCATTATATGATTCACAACGTTGGAAGTATGGACTTTCTCACGACATAGAGTACATCTCAAGAGATCAATACCCTCAATAACAAAGTAGACTTGATGTGCTTGATACTCAACATCCAAACCAAGAAATAGTTCATGATACTTTAGTACAGCACCCACAGCAGTGGGGCTCTTAGAATTTTTCAAATGTCTTTGACCAGCCACATGGTCCATGATAACCATTTTGTGTACCTTATTTCGTGATATTATATCACAACAACATATATGACATACAGCTCTACTTGGACCTGTTTTCTGTATAGTATGGCTTTCTACTTGATCCATTTTATGAACAGATCTCATAATTGATTCTGGATATATCCTGTTTTCAACAGACATATCATAAGTCACTTTGAAATTAAATCTGAAAGAGTTGACACCTTCATCCTTAAAAGAGGAATTCCCATTTGCTACTCGTTCACTGTTTTCAATTCCATTATACCCATTCTCAAGATTGTTTTGGTTGTTCTCAGATTTTGACATCTCAAAAGCTGGTGTTGGTTTTGATGAACTTTGTGGTGAGTTTTGGAGGAGTAAAGAACCACTTTCGAATTTGTGAAGAGTTTCCTCTAGATGTTGATGACTTTGAATGGAATCCCAATAGTTGCCTTCATGTGAGATATGAATATTTTGGTTGCATTCTTTACATACAAAATCATGACCTTTCTTAGATTGGCATTTCCCAATTTCTGAGAGTGTATACTTTAGGTTCCTCTTCAAATTTAATAATAAACATACTAGTTCTTCAGAATCTTCTTTGCTTGCATTTAACAAAGGGATACGTCCAATGCTGTTCCAAAAGTTTGAAAACTCCTGCAGTTTCAACTTCACATCAGAAACAGGTACACAGGAATAATTCAAGTAAAGTTTATTTTCCAGAATGTCTAACTCAGGAAATGTGGATGGTACAAATCCGTTCATTTTCAATCAGATTTACTCCTCACTTTCCAAAAAAAACAACTCGATTCCACTATGGTAGTTCTATTGATTTAAACATCACAAATTTAAAAAGAAACTCGAAACAAGTTGCACTTACGACTAAGGAAAAACCCTGGTGATTATATTTATACTTCATTTATTCTGGGTTGATACCTGCATGAAATCGCCAGATTGAGCCGTGTTGCCAGATGTTTTTCACTTTTTCAGCGATGCTCCGAATTAACTCCGAATTAAAACTTGGGTATATATATACATATAATCATATTTCATAAAAACGATCGAACCATTGTGAGATTTGGCATCGTTCACTTCACAACGATGCCAAATTGTTTGGAGCGAATCCTTATAATCGTTTGTTTACATTCGAATTGTTCATTTATTGCGATTTTTGTGAATTTGTTCTTTTAAGTTTTATTTTATCGCATTCTTATCAAGATGCTGAGAGGTTTAAGTGGAGGTGCCCAGAAAATGGTTGCAAGTTTGTTGGAATATTTTCAACGAGAAAAGGTTAACGGAGGTCCCTTACATTGAATTCTATAGGAAAGGTAAGTGAGGAATCCTAATGAATATTTATTTACCACGAAGAGTTTATGATAATTCAATGGGTAATATAAAATATGATTATTACAGAGAGTACTGCTGCTGCACTAAATATAAGAAATGCTACTGTGTGGAGAATATCAGCAAAATCAGCAGAGGGTGTCCCAGGACATCTACAGAAAAGAAATAAACCAATTGTTGATATTGAAGAATCTCAGGAGTCCGAAATAAGGAACTGTATTTACGATATGTATAAGAACAGTGAGTATTCAATGCCATTCACATATAATCGAATAATGAACATACCTATTTGCAGAGGAACACATAACATTAAAAACATTGAATGATAAGCTTGCTCAACGTTTTCTTTTCAATGGTTGCCTCTCATCTTTATGGAAGGTATTGAAAAACATTGGCTTCAGATTTAGAAAAGATGATCCACAGCAAGGAATGATGGAGTTACCTAACATTGCTATGAAACGTGTAACATTCCTCCAACAGTATATTCAATTCAAAAATGAAGGTTTGAGGCAATTTGTGTTTCTTGATGAGACCTGGATCTTCCAGAATGGAACTATAGGACATTCCTGGCAAGATTCTAGTGTCAAAAGTGTGAAAAAAAAATAAAGTAGGAGGTTCTAGATATTTATAGTTTGTATTTGGGTTAGATGGTGTACTGGATTTATGTTGTATATTAGATTCATTGTTCTGCATGCTGGTTGTTCAAATGGTTTCATTCCTGGAGCAGAATTAGTTTTTTCTTCTAAAACTGCTGATGAAGATTACCATGGAGAAATGAACCAGGATAACTTCCTCCACTGGTTTGAAACACAATTGCTGCCAAACTTAGAAAATCATTCCACAATAGTTATGGATAATGCTCCCTATCATAGCACAACCATTAACAAAGTTCCCACCTCAGCTTCTAACAAGGCAGCAATTCGAGAATGGCTCACTAATAATGATATTGCTTTTGATTATGGAATGTTGAAGCAGCAGTTAATTTAGTACGATTGTAGGCCATAGACTTCAAAACTTATTTTAAAGTTGTTTGTAATATATTCTATGATTCTCAGGAACAAACCAGCCCCTATTTATAAGGCAGATCTGATAGCAGAAAAATATGGACATAAAGTTCTTCGAAGAAAAATTCATCATTTGTTATTTATAAGAAAAATTAGTGAGATAATTATAATTTGTTTATTGGGTAAGGTATTGAACATCTGAAAATTATAAATTATACATTTTATTCTTATGTAAATGGATTATATTGATGAGATTAATCAACAGGAGTCATACCTCAGAGAAGACAGCATCATCATTTGGAGTAAAAAGAAGTCATCAAGAAGAAGAAGGGTTGGTTTCAATTATGATATTTTTCAACATAATATATGTCGAGTTGTTCGTTTTCAGTTCCAGAGGATACATAAGTAGCAGAAGACAAACATAATGAATTAAGATACATTTGAATTTGAATCTATATTGTATTTTTGTTGAAATGTAATGATATATGGTGGTTCAATGAGTTTTTGTGGGTTTTCCTCATGTATCATATGGAAACCTTTCATATGAGCAGATGCACCACTAGTTTTCCCAGGAATAAATCAATTTATAACTTCTGCATTATTTCTATAACATACCTATTGAGGTTGGCCAAGAATTGGTTTTGAAATATAGAACCGTCAAATGAGAGTTTAGAACAGATATAATGTTGAGAGATAAACATCATTTCATTACGTAGTTATTGTGTATTTCCTTTGAATATTCGATTTCTAGCATGAGAACAGTCCATTATATCATTTGAACCATTCAACGGTTATCCACAATCAATAGTAATCCAAATATGATAAATTTATAGATCCATCGAAAACACTTTCAAAACAAACGATCAACCTAACCCAACTTTTTGTCACAGAATTCGAAGTTAATTCGGAGCATCGCTGAAAAAGTGAAAAACATATGGCAACACGGCTCAATCTGGCGATTTCATACAGGTATCAACCCAGAATAAATGAAGTATATATGTAATGTGATTATATTTTGTTATCTTATATGTATCACAGAATAGAAGAGATACATATTCATCGACATATAGAATGGGCCGGAATTGTTTCCAAATCGGTATGAAGAGAGAGCGCAATAAACTTTATGAATAATATGCATTGTCAACCGTCAACGTTTTTGGCCGACCCGACTATTCATAAGGTTTATTGCGCGCTCTCTCTACACCGTTTCCAAGGGCGTAGAGCACATTGCCAGTCCATTCTATATGTCGAATGTCGATGTAACAAGTCATAAACAAATAGGAAGAGGACCCACTTGTCTCATTTGTGATTGAACTAGTAAAATAATGATGTAAAAATGGTTATAGAAAATTCCCGATGCGAAGTACCCAGATTCACAGCATGTTATTGGTTATTTTAGACACGTGATAAATTTGTGGATCGAAAATACAATGGATGGTTCAGTGGCGTAGCATGCTTTGGTGTTAAAATGTTACTATGAATGAAATATATTTCATTTGTTCATCATCAAAATCATGAAATCTTCCTGACAAACTAAAAAGTTTGGGAAAATCATGTTGAACAACATTGTTATGAAGAAGTATTCCTAATGATCTATATCTTTATTTCTTCATTTACATAATAAATTCATAAGCACTGTCACACCTCCTTTGTAATAAAACTCTTTGATTTACTAAAAACAATATTTATTGTAACTCCATTTTTAAAAGCACACATTTCATTTATGTAAAATAGACAAAACTCTACAAATTACAGATGAAATATAATAATGACTCGTCACCGTCCTTTGCTAAGCAAAGCCTTAAAGAAATATTGCAACATAAAAATGAGAAATATATAAACATAGACGACAGCACAACAACTGTCAACATTAATAACGATTTTGAAAGAGTTCAAGTTATGTTAGGTATGTAGAGGGACATCAACACTTGTTTTTTCAATCTCAATTTTTTCAATAAATCAACACCGGTTCGCTTACCAACAGATTATTTTGTGCCCCAGTCAATAATTTCTCAATCACATGGTATAATATATTACTATACATTCAAATTTCACTATAATAATAATGTGCAAACTACAAGAAAAATATATATTAAATATGCTAATTATTAAAAAAGGGGCGAAGTTCGGACTGGGCGTCCTCTCAGGTAAAGCGTAAAGATAACAGGTAAGGACCAAAAGAAGTAGGTGATACAAATTATCTGAAAACAAAAAAAATCATCAACTACAAAAATTACGAAAAAACTCCGAGTTGCCAGTATTTTCTGGACGAATCGGCAACACTGCAAAACGTCCTGTCTACGGACCCGACTTACGTTTTCTTTAGAGTAAAGAAGCTGCGGCGTTTAGCATCCTCTCTCTGGGCGGACGCCGGCAGCGTCTGCGAACGTGACGGGCCAGAAGAATCCGTCTCGGCGTGAGAAGTGATGTGAGATATCCACGTGTTCATTTCGGAATCGTCGTGAGCTTGGAACAAGAACTCGCCGCCGCTTTCCAATCTGTCAACAAGCGAGGTTAGGGTTCGTTAAGGGGTTATATTCAGTTAGAATCTTCAAAAAATCGTTTATATATTTTTTTCGTTTTGTACATATATTTAAAAATACACACAGAAAATTTCATATCATTCCGGTAAATATTTTCGAAAATACACGCAAATTTGAGTGTTTCAAAGTGCTTTTCAAACTTCAAACGCGTTTTTGTCAAAATGGTGTTTTTAGTAATTAATCTAAGATTTTCTCTCACCGATGAATATTTTTTTATAAACAATTTAAGGCCGAAAATTTGGTCAAAAATCGTTTTTTTTTTTGAGAAACCGCCATTTCGTTAAATAATGTATTTTGCTTATTCCTTCGATCAATTACTGGATTCAACATAACTTCAACGAAATCTGTTTGGTTTTTTAATTTCGGATGATTCAGTTCAGAGATATACCAAGTGGTCACCACAAAACTTCTTTCTTGAGAGGAGCTCCCGGAGCTTAGCTGTACCTCCTTTGCAAATAAATATTTTTACTAATACCAAGTCTTGAAATACTATTAAAAGATACATCATAATATGTGTACAAATTATCAGATCAATAATTTCAGAAATTTTCTCAGAAAAAATTCTGGAAATTCGCTTTTTTCGGCCTTCCTAACTGTATATAACCGCTTAAATTTTGGACAGTTCAGTATGTCAAGTGTCAAACATCCAGTATGACAGATGACAAAAAACGAGTTGAATTTTTTTCCAGAATAAGTGATCTCGATGAGGATATTAAAACACAGAGGGCGTTCAAACTCACTTCAGCCTGAACACATGCTTCTTTTTCTTGTAGTCTTGAGCGACTGTAGCCACGGCTCCGCGCACGTCCAACGGCGTCTCGCTCTTGAAGCGTTGCTCGGGCGTCGTCTTCGCCGTCTTGACGTCCTTGTAGAAGACCAGCTGGTGACCCTTGAGGACGCAATAAAGCTTGTCCCACGACCTGTTGCTCGCTTTTATCGTCGTGTTTTCCCATTCGTGCTTGCGCACCAGGGTACCTTCGAAACCTTCGTCGTCTCCTGCGCTGGATGGTTCTGAGAGGAGAAGTGAGGTTAGGAAATGGTCTGGTTTCGTCGAGAGACAACAATTTGTTTCTTACTGTGACTGAGATAAAGCCAAGTTTCATGTAATGATTATAAAAAGTCAGAAAAATACTCCATTGGGTTTGCACTAATGTATCAAAAAAATTTTATCTGGCTTCAAATATTATTGGGACCGAAATTTTGTGGTTTCTATTGCTTGGATCATAATACAACATCGATTGGGCATATAAATATACTAAAGAAGCTAGCAAAGCCACACACGAATTACGACTGGGGATTAGTCTCATAATTTTAGGCTCATTTTAGGCTAATTAATTACCTAAGTTTCATATTTTTTGCTCCACGCGTTTTGGAGAAAATCGGTATTTTCTGATTTTCGTGTATGAGTGACGTAATCATTTCAAAATACGACTCTTTGGGAATTTCACTTGTTCAAACTGAAGAAACTGACATGGAAATCAGCCTTAAATTGGTCATAAAATCGAGTGGATTTTTGTTATTTTTTTATGTTTATTTTTATGATGTTCTTCTTGTTACAATATCTTTCTTATGTTCATTTATGGAATGTTTGTTTAGTTGATGTTCAAAATGCGATTTTTATAATAAAGTTTGTCGAAATCCCATATGTATCATTGTCTGAACAAGTCAATTCTCGAATTTGATTACGTCACTCATACACGAAAATCGGAAAATACCGATTTTCTCCAAGACGCGTGGAGCAAAAAATATGAAACTTGGGTAATTAATTAGCCTAAAATTGGTCATGAAATATGACGGTATCGAATCGTGGAAAAAAGTTCGATTTTGAAAAATGGCTCTGCTGAGTTCGGCCGAAGCCAGCAAAGCCACAGATTTTTCTGTGAAGGAGAAGAGCGAAAAAATTGGGAATAGGGTAATAAATCAGCCTAAAATTAGATCTACAATTTGACATTATCAAGTTAGCAAAAATATGTGTTTTTCAAAAATTCAAAAATGGCTTTGCTGAGTTCGGCCGAAGCTAGCAAAGCCACAAATTTTTCTATGAAGGAGAAGAGCAAAAAATTCGGGATTAGGGTAATAAATTAGCCTAAAATTATGAGACTAATCCCCAGTCGTAATTCGTGTGTGGCTTTGCTAGCTTCTTTAGTATCATATAAATATCAAGCACATAAAATACATTTTGCACAAAAAACATAAATTGAAACATAAAGCATAGTTTCATCAAATTGATGATAGGAATATTTAAATGCTTTAGATTTAAACCAATCAATGTAATCTATATACTTCAAATTGAGAAGAAAATATTCATGGAAATGTCGAATTATTGGTCATAACTTATTCATAAACGATTCAGTCTTTCCAAACAGAATTGATAAATGATTTACATCATATACAGGGTGTTAATTAAGTATGTTAACAAACTTTAACCACGAATAGAACTCCGAAAAATAGAAAGAAAATGTCATATGAACATGAGTCCGGAAATGCTTCCTAAGGGAGCTACGCTCCTTTGCATGGGGCACCCTGAAGACGGTTTTCCCTCGATATTAAAAAATAATACCTAAATGTTTTGTGATAACTTATTTAGCGAAAACGAATAATTACTTAATAAACTGACAGTTCTCAAGTTGTTTATCAATTATTGCAATTGTTTTTCACAGCACACTAACTAAATATGTATGTAGACGAACATTTATTTATTTACAATAGCCTGCATCGATTCAATAATTTGCATTTTTCTCGAAAACTGTTAGGCCTATGGAGATGTACCAAGAGACCATTTTTACGTAGAAATCTCTGAATTACCATATTCTAAAATCAAAATGTCAAAAAAATACCATTTAGAAAATGGGGTTATTTTTACCCTTAACTCCTTCCGTATGATACGCCTGTGATTAAAATTATGAAATTCTGAATTCAGAATCAGATTCAGCGTCGAAAGTTTACCCATCCCATCTAATTTCGTAATTTTGTTATGAACGGTTTCGATAATATCGAGGGAAAACCGTCTTCAGGGTGCCCCATGCAAAGAAGCGTAGGTCCCTTAGGAAGCATTTCCGGACCCATGTTCATATGACATTTCCTTTCTATTTTTCGGAGTACTATTCGTGGTTAAAGTTTGTTAACATACTTAATTAACGCCCTGTATAATCTCACATAATCAAGAGAAACACATTACTTTTTTCCGAAATTGCTTTCCTTCCACTGACTCTTCAGTCATCCCTATGCCAGCACAGGCTCTTAATTCGAATAAGTAATTTTTTATAATGAACAAATACAGTGACTGCAATAGAATCGATTCGTTTCTGCTAGGCTGCACACAATCGAACGACAGCTAGGGGAAAAATATACCTTGCGATGTGGCGGATACGTTCGTCACGCCTTCGTCGTCGCTGTGAGTTCCCGAAGCTTTGGAACTTCTCTTCCATCGGAAACTCCTGAAGGGAGACTTGCTCCGTGAGCGAGTCTTTCGTTTCGTTTTCTCTTCGGCTCTCGATACTAGCAATGCAAAACATCAAACATAAAGCGAACTGGACGGGAACAACATACAAGCAAGGAAGCTTTGCGGGTCAGCGAATTGTCTCGTGGAAAAAATCGTTTGTGAAACGTGATTTTCTCATAAAGAACTTGCTTGAATAAATAAACTATATCACCATATACCACTTGGAAAATTAATTTGGAAAATCTACAGCAATATTTTAAACAATATCAATAGAAGTATTCGGTAATTTACTGCAAACAGAGGAAGTTTTCTGTTTGAAAAAGCTCCAGTGAAATTTCCAAATAACGCATACAATACTGTTAGTGAGCACCGTCTTTCAAATTGAAGAGGATGGCTCGGATCGCAGAAGAGGAAATTCTGTTTCATGTCATATGTCACTTTTTCCTCGAGACGCACCGCCAAGACATCAAAAATCATTTTTTTTTTCTCAACTTACGTGTCTGTGAGCGTGGAGATGTTGCAGGTGACGATTTAACCGGCGTATTTGGCAACGTTGCAGGCCTCTTCAGACGTTCTTCATGCACTACGGAACATGCTCATGCGTTACAAATCATGCAGTGTATTATGTTTACTATAATCACTGAATTGACACACAAACGATGGTCTTTTGTATTGTTCACGAGAAAATTATTGATAATACTTACAAAATCATCACCAAAAATGTTTCAAAGAAGTCAAAAGCAATATTTGAGAAACTGCAAAAATTAAATTGAAGAGATGGTATGGATGACATGTTACATGAAAATTTTGAGATCCAAATTGATTCAAGATTATTGAAACCGAGTGATTAAGCATGCAACATAAAACCCAACTAAAGTTTGAACAAAGTTTAAAACAAAACAAATTGCTAAATACAGCTAAAGCACCAAGAAATACATAATTCATGCAATCGACAGTATTTAAATTTTTTACTTACCTTTGTATTAGAGATTATAGTTTAGTGTATTTGCAATAATTCTAAGTATCAACCAATCACCTATGGAATATAAAATTGAGTCTTATTTGCTGGCATTAAACATAAATGTGCATAGTAAGTTGTAGTAATTTATGATCGAAGCAAAAGAAACCATCACCAGTTAATTGTATTGAATCAGAAAGAGAAATAGTATTCATAATATGCAACTGTCATTAAGGTTATGATTTTTTACCTTCACCAGGGGAAGTAGCATTGATAGAGGAACGTTTCCTTTCTCCAGCTGCATTAATCAAGTGATAAATATATAGATATTTTTTTACGTAAAAACTGAAAAATTGGATATTATTCACCACTTTATAGGTTATCCCAAAGATATTTTTCAATTGATGAATAACATTTTGAATATTCATAATTCATTGATCACTATTCGAAATTTAAGTGACAATTTGTCTTCAAATGACAAGTGACTTTGAATACATCCAATTTTTCTCGAACAAAAGCACTTGTGAGGTGTCATATAGGAGTTAAAATGTGTCATTCATACTATGGAATTGAAAAACAAAAAATATGAAGGTTGAATTTGATGCTTTAGAAATATAACATTATACAGGGTGTTTTAGAGGTTAGAGAATGATATAATTTATCATTTTGCACAAAAACTACATAGTTTTTTGTTTTTCATTATGTCAGTACGTCAACACAATGATAAAAAAATCACAATGAGAATATTTATCTTGAAAGATCGTGAATCAATATCGCCGAATTTCTTACCTGGTCGTTCCTCCACAGCGGGCGAGCCGGAGTCCGGTCTGTCGGTGACGGCCGGTTCGGTTTCTTTGGGTTGAGCGGCCGCGATGGCCGCCAACCTATCCTGTTCTTCCTTCTCGCGTCTGGCTCGTTCTTCGGCTTGAGCCGCTTCTTGTCTCCTCTTTATCTCTCGCAATTCGAACTGTCGATGAAAACGAACGTTAACTAGCAACTTTGACAAGATGTAACATAATGAGAAAGCATATCTGAGAATTATAAAATGAGATTAAATTCGCATTGTTCAGTACCCAAACGATGTATTTTAATATGTCAATGTCATTTTATGGCCCGGTACTTTCATGTGTCAATTTCTCGATATATTCTGCAGAGGTTTCGTTTTTCAAGTTTTTTGAATGGGATTTCATTGTTGTCTTATTTGAAATTTAAATGGAAGTCAAAGTATCGGCCACACAGGAAATATAAAAAAAATATCGTGAATACTTTTGTGAAGTTACAATACCAAATTTGCAAAAGCATACTATGACAGATCGGGTATACTCACCAATTTACTACTAGAAGACATCAGAGGAAAAGATTTTCTATAATTCTTATTGAAACCTGCTCCTGTTTTACGCGGTCCTTTCTTTTGGAAGTTATTCAACAAATTACGAACGTAAACCTCTCTATAAGCTTCATCTGTATATTTTTCTGTCACCAAACCGTTGTTTTGCACAAAACTCGCGAATCGTTCCGACATTATAAAATCATTACACTGATACGAGTCCTTTTTGAAATCCGCGACATAGTCAGTGAAAGAAGAACCTCCGACTTCCTCATACATGGAAAAACATTTGATTCTCGGAATGCTACGCTCAACTCTACTAGGTTTACTTTTGTGCAGAAAACTTCTCTGTTTAATACTTTTCATTTCGCTCCTCGGATATTTTATAACTCCGTTCAAATCGAATTTTCTTCTGTAACCGGCAATCGGTTTGTAAAATCTATCGACGTCTCGCACTATCGATTTAACTAAATCCCGAGTATAAGCAGGGGTGCACGAAAAGGAGCAGGCTTCACTTTTTCATAAGTTGGAGGTACTACAGTGAAATCACAGACAGATGAGGTGGTTTTTTGTTCATGCTTTCGACATTCCCCAAGTCTACCAGCACCTGTTTCTAACTACAAACACAAAGAAAGCAGAGGAAATGTTAGAAAACGTAAATACCAACAACATACAAGCGAAGATGAAACGGTTCAATACACCAATTTCATTGCAGGAACAGAAATATTTCAGAATAAGTCATCATCTACTTCAGAATCACTTGCTGTTAAATTAAGATTAGTGTTAGAGTTTCTTAAGAAATAGAAAGGGTTCATGCATAACTAATGATGCGCGTACGGTTGATTTACATTCAGCTGTTGAAACTGTCATTTCCAAAAATGATCATGACAAATACTAGTGACTAGTTAGTAATACTTTCAGACTATAAACTACCGGTGACCTCAACCAAAATATTTCTGTGAAGAAAACAATTGCTACGCACCACAACCAACAACCAAGGCAATCCAATACCCAAACGAAAAACTCACCGTTGTTAACCTTTCGAGAGCGCTGAACCTTTCCTCCTGCGCAGCAGCAGACTTTTCGAAGGCTTCGTGCTTCTTGATGAGATTTTCAACATCGTCAATAGTGTGACCCAATTCTTGGCTCATAAGGTAAGGTTCCTGCGCAATCAACCACGCTTCGGCTACAGCTGCGTCCCTCGCGAATTGGTAGACTTCAAGAATAAGTTGAAGATTTTCCCACCTTGAAAAATAAAATAATTGTTGATTGAGTATTAATTTTCGTGCCAAACAGTATCTTGGGTATGCGTATGAGTCAATGTACGTACCTTTCTTCCCATCTCTTCAGCACCCCAGTCCTGTGATTGGTGAGCGTGACCAGCTTGTCCTTGATGTCCTCGCTGGCGTAGTGATTCCTGCTGAGCAACTCCTTGCCCAACAAGATGCACGACGTGAAGTTGTCTTCGCGCGCCTCAACTTCGGCTTTCAACGTCTGATGGTTGTTCATGAGCAACTCGACGCCGCTCACATCTCTCGGCTTCTCGCTAGTGTTCATCTGTCTGATCCATTCGTCCATCCACTGCATCAGCGTTCGCACCAAGATGAAGAACTTGAAGAGGTCGCCGGTGTCGGCGAGTTTGCTCTGGCGTTGGTCGCATGCCACCTACAACCGAATTTATGATTTTGTGATTTCGCCGAGCGTTTCAAGGTTGTTTACCTGTAAAGCTGCCCAAGCAGCCACGACCTCCTGCTCTCTGTTCGTGATCTCCTTGGCCCTATCGCCTGCATAGCTGGCCTGCAGCTTGGCAGACTCCTCCTGAATCTGCTGCACTTGGTACTGCAAAGTTTGCAGATCCTGCAAGAAGTTCTGGTGTTTGCGCTGCAACGTATTCACGGACCCGGCGTCTCTACCCAGCTCGTCCGACATGGACACCTGCTTCTCGACTATCCTGCTCAGAATATCCTTGCAATCGTGGAAGAACTTGTGGAGCTCCCTGGAAGCGGCCAACATCTGCGTTCGCGTCTCGATGAGCTCGAGCAGGTCCTGCCAGGCCTCGTTCAAGCCGTCCTTCCACTCGGCAATGACGGCGGAGTCCGAATGCCCTGCGGCGATCAAACTGTCGGCGACGTCGTTGACACCTGCCACTCGCTCGCTGCCGACCGCCTCGGTGTCGTGCGCGAACTCCTTGAAGCGCTCCCACAGCAGCGTCACGTGATCGTAGTCCTGGCCGAGTTCGTGCGAGGAAGCGACCACTTCTCTGTCCGCTATCCATTGCTCCAAGTCGCCCACGTCTCTGCTGAGCAGGAAGAGCTGCAGGGCCTCGTCCAGCTTGGCGCGTCGCTCGCCTGCCAAGTCCTTGAGCCCGGCGTAGAGCTTGTCGAGCTGCGATTGCTTGACAGCTACCTGTTCGGCTAGCGGGTGGCCTTCGGCGGAGAGCGCCCTCACGGTCTCGCCGAGCGATCTGATGGTGTCGGCGTAGGCTTCGACGGCGGCCTCCAGACTCTCGTGCTTCTTCATGCAGTTCCTCGCCGACGTTTCGTCCTTGCCTCGGTCTTCCACCATCATGTAGAGTTCCTGTTCGCTCATCCAGCTTTCGGCTTCGCTGGCGTCGAAGAGGTACTGCTGGGCGCGCTCGTTTCTGAGCAAGTTCTCGCGACGCTTGTCGATGGCGTCCTTGAGCTCTTGCCAGGCTTGGTGGAGCTCGTTGATTAACCTACTGAAGTCGGCTGCATCTTCATGATCTGCGATAAAAACGGTTAATCTACATTCTGGATTGAAAAATACGAGTATAACTCACCCTCATCAATAAGTTTCTGCCCGTTATTGCACACTGTGTTGATTCTAGGTTCGTGGTTGTCAACTTCAGTTTGCAGGGACTGATTCTTCTTCTCCAACATATGCACTTGGAACAAACTGTTGCCGTACTCTGTGTTCAGGGCTTGCGGCATTTTTTCGGCGATCCACAAAAGCTCTTCTTCGACATCCCTTCGGAACTGCATAGCTTCCTTCTTCTTTTCCAGTAGCTTTTGCCTCAACAGAAGCGGTTGTTTCAGTTGTTGGAACCGTTGTTCCACCTTCGTCTTTTTGTGATGTATTTCCTGCATATCCTTCTCCGGAGCTGCTGTCACTAGCTGCTGAGTCTGCTTCTCCAATTCCCCAACTTGACGCGCTTTAACAGCCATCTGAGTTTCAATCATCTGAAAATAAAAACAAACGTCAAAAGTTGCGAGTCTACTCGGCAACGGTTGAACCGTACTTGTTGCTTTTGCATCAGGATATTGACAGACGTCAAATCCGAGCCGGTGTCTTCGCTCTCGATCTGCTTCTCGAGATCGTTCATCCAGGAATCGATGTCGTCGCAAGTTTGATGTATCAGCACTTCCCTGTTGGCGTCGAACAGCCTCTCGCCCTTTTCTTTCGTGGTTTGCTCCAAAACATCGAACTGGTCAGCCATTTCCTCGATCTTCGGCTGAATATGGCTGGCGTACTCTGGTTTCTCTTTAGCCAATTCCTCGCCAGCTTTTTGCAGGTTGTGTAGCCGTTCCTTGTTGGCGGCGATTTCCGCCTCGAAGGCCTGATGCCTCGTCCATTTCGAGTGAACGGTCTTGGCTGACCTGTAGGTCTCGTCCTGAGCCGTGATGTGCTTCTCTTGCATCCATTCGCCCAACTCGTCGCAGTCCCTGAGGAACTGGTTGAGTTCTAGTTGATCGCGCAGTCTCTCCAACAGAGCCTGAGCCTTTTCTCTGTTGGCGTACCGCCGTTCGTCAATGTTATCAGCGCGCTTGGCGACCTTGTCCGAAGCAAAGTGGCCTTCGTCGCAGAGCCTTCTCGAGAACTCCACCACGCCGTTGATTTTATCGTCATTGGCTTCCATGGTGGCGAGGAAGGCCTCGTGGCGTTTGAGCAGATTCTCGGCTTGCTCCAGCGTTGTGGGGCTCTCGTCCTTACCAAGAGTGTGCTCCTGTTGGTTGAGAATGACCTCAGCCTGGCGGGCGTCTCTGTCGAGCAGTTGCAAGCTCAGAGACTGCGACAGCAGCTGTTGTCTGTTCTCCCACATCTGGTGGATTTCCGCCCAGCCGTCCTTCAGAGCCTTCAGACGTTCCCTCAAGAACATGTACTGCGGGTCGTCCTGGGTGCTCGGTTCTGCGGTGATCTTCTCGCCGTACTCCATCATCTTGGTGTAGTCATCGGTGTAGTTGTCGATCTCCTCTCTGATAGCTTGATGTTGCGAGAGCAGCTTCTCGGCTTCGGACAGCGAATTCGGGGTGTCTTCGGAAGCGATGTCGGTTTGTGTTTTGGTGAGCCACGCCTGGAAGTGGTCCAAGTCGCGCAGGAACCTGTGAAGATCGCCGGCTTCCTCGAGCTTCGAGTCACGTTCTTTCAGCATCTGCGTCAATTTCTCCCAGATGATCTGTATCTGAGCGATGCGTTCTCTGATGATCTCAGCCTCTTCGGGATGTTCGGCTTCGATAGCGTCAGCCTCCTTTTGCAAGGAGGTTAGTTTAGCTTGAATGGCGGCGAGGTCGCGCTCCATACCCGACAGTCTGCGCTGCAACGTCATTATGCCGGTGAGATCCATTTCCAAACTGTCAGTGGTCTGGAGGATACGGACTTTGTCTTCGATCCAAGTGGTGGTCTCGCGACATTCTATATGGAATGTTTGCACGCCGTGAGCAGAATTGAGTTCCTCCTTCTTGGCTTCGGCCTTTTCCCTGAGCTCAGCCCATTTCTGGTTGAGGTGATTTTGCTTGGCAGTGATTTGTTCCGAGTTGGGGTGCTCTACGTGCAGTAGCTGCCGGGCTAGTTGGTTCACAACAGCCACGCGAGAGGCGTTGGAGTTCATTTCCTTCTCGAAACCATCGTAGCGATGCTTCATGATCTCCACGTCTTCGATATCTCTGGCAGGGATCATGGTTTGCAGCATCCTGTCCTTCTCGCTGATCCACTGTTCGACACCGTCACTCTCGGAGAGCAGTTTGTAAAGCGATAGGGCGTCGAGTAAGCGTTGTTTCCTAAGTTTAGCCAATTCCAAGAGCTCTTTGTAGCGGTTATCGATAGATGCAAGCCTTTGGGATACCTCGGGGGATTCGGCGACCTCCGGACCCAAAGCTTCGGCCTGCTGATGCAACGCCTCAATAACTGACACATAGTTCTTCAATTCTTCCGTGACGTCTTTGTGTTTCTTCAGAAGCGATTGCGCATTGCTTTCGTCTCTTCCGACGTCCTCGCTGGAAACCAGCCTCAAAGTGTCGAGCATCCAGATATCGATGTCGTCGGCATCTGCGAAGAACTGGTGGTAGTCCACGGCTTCCTCCAGGCGCTTCCTGCGGTAGGCAGCCAGGTCTAGGAGATGCTTCCAGGAATCCCTGATCTCGTTCAACCTCTCCTGGATTTTCTCTGCCCCGAAGTGGCCCCCGTTGATTAGCTCTTCGCCGACGCTCAGAGCGTCTTCCATCTGCAGCTCGTGCGCCGACAATTCATTCTCCAGCACCTTGTGTTTGCTCAGGAGGAGATTGACTGTCGTGAGATCGTGGCCGATGTCCGACGTAGAAACGATTTGTTCTTTCTCTTTGATCCAGTTCTCCTCATCGGCCATGTCCCAGTAGAACTGCCACAGCTTCTTGCTCTCTTCCAGCCTGGACCTCCTCTCCAGCGCGAGTCTGACCAGCTGCGCGTACGCGTCTTCCAACTGCTGTACTCTTTCCACGACCAGAGCTGGGTCGCAGGGTCGGTAACCCTCCTCGTTCTCGGCATCGACGAACCTTCGCGACTGGCTGGCGACTGCCTTCACTCTGTCCCCGAGTATGTTGATGTCAGCCTCGAGGAGGTTGTGTTTCTGCAGAAGATCCTCCACGCCCATGAGGTGCTTGCCGTAGTCGTCGGTGAGCAGCCGCGCTTTCAATTCCTCCATGGCATCTAGGATGTGCAGCATTTCTTGGAAGGTTTGTTGTAGTTGCAGTGATAAGTCCAAGCGGTTCCTACGCGCTTTAAGCAATTCCAAAAGGTAGTTCCACAGTCTTAGTACGTTGTCCTTCCTCGCGTTGATCCTCTCCATGTCGTGGTAGTTCTCGGCCTCGAGCTCCCCGGCCACGGCGACCACGGCCTGTACTCGCTCCTCGTAGGCGAAGATGTCGGTCTCGATGGCTTCGTGCTTCTTCGCCGCAGCCTCCACGGCAGCCAAGTCTTGTCCGAAGTTGTCCTGAGAGACCAGCCTCTGGTTCTCGCTCAACCAAGTCTCCCTCATGCTGGCCTTCCTGTTGAATCTGGCCGCTAGCTGCTCCAGCTTCTCCTGGCGGATCAGCTCTTCTCTCAGAGCGAGCTCGCGCTCATGCTCCGCTTTCTCGAGCCGTTCCCAAGCTTTGTTGATGTCGGAGATCATCTTGCCTTCCCTAGGCGTGTAGGGTCGCTGGTTGTTGGCCCTCATCTTGGATTGCAGGGTGAAGAGCAGGATCTCCAAGTTGCCCTTCTCCACGAACTTCGGTGGCTTCTCCACGATGCGGTAGTTGTTGAACTGGCCCAACTGGCTCTGCACGCCCGTCAAGCTGTTGGCGAAGCGCCTGTCGCCCAGGGATTCTATAGTGGCTTCGATCCAAGCTAGCAGGTCGCTGGTCAGGGATTCGTACTCCTTCATCATCCTCTCGTTCTCCATGGCGATGCCGACCACCTTGCCGATTCGCTTACCCTGCACGGTCTCCTGCTTCATCTTGCTGAAGTAATGGTAGTAGGTGACGACGTAGGTGATGATGGATTTCTCGTCGGGTTGTTCTACGAAGATGTCTTCGGCGTCCAAGAGCTTGGTGAGGCCCAGCTTGTCCTCGGCCACGTTGAAGGCGTTGTTGAGGTTGTGCATCGGGTTGGATTTGGAGAGCTTGTCGAACTGGATGAGGTCGGGTCTGTGTTTGTGGATGAGAGCGTTGAAGGCGAGCCCGTCGCGCCAGGACGTGGTGAAATTCCGTACGTTAACGTTGTGGTAGCCCGCCGTCTTCATCTGGCACCACAGGAGGAGCGCGTCCTTGGCCGATTTCGTCTCCTGGTTGTCGGTTTCTTCGATGGTGATGTCTTGGATTTGGAAGCGCAGGATTATGGTCCAGATGAGACCTAGGGATAATCGGGGGTTTCCGTCGACGATGTCGTGGGAGCCCATGTTTTCTAAGTGAACGCGTTGCTCTCGGAGGAATTGCAGTGCTTTGTCTACGTTTTCCAGGCAGTGGATGCGCATTTTTCCTTTCGTCGGTCTCGGTAGCCGTTCTCCGGAGAGGACTTCCAGAAGCTTGATTAGGTTCTTGCCGTCGCGCATGTCTGTGTAGAGGTCGACGATGCGCGAATTCACTCGCACCAAGTGAGAGTTTACCCATTTTTGGAAGGTCTTTTTTTGAACGCTTTCTCTCTCGTCTAGAACACAAGAAAAATCAAATTTAGTGTATGACAGTTTCGAGACAGGATAAAAAATCTGTGAATCAGGATTTTATCACTTCAAGAAATGGAAAAAAAAATCTTCATCTATATTTCTTTAAGGAAAAAAAATTACAAAAGCGATTTTTAAAGTCACTGAAAATCGCTCAGTATATCTGATAGGAGCTAAGTTGCTTTAGAGAGTGTCCCTGTATTGATTGAAAATATTTTCAGTGATACAGCGTTGTCACGCCTTCCAGAAAAATATACCATCTTCGATATTTCAAATAGGGCACCCTGTATATCACAACATTTTTTAACTTGTGATAACTTTGTAAAGATTCAGCTTGTTAATTTCCTACGCCGTTTTTTGGGTGTATCATAACAAAAATAATGCCTGATTTGATGAATATTGAAAAATATTTCCGAAAATATCGGTTAAAAATGAATGTTATAACTAGATTGAGTTCCATGAATAAAACAAACTATAAATAACGTCCCATTGGAAATCATCTTGTAAATTATTTTGGCACGTAGGCAGTCACGGTTACAAAAAAAAAACATAAACAAAACAAAATGGAAACAGCATGGCTTGCTCTGTTCCACATACAAATAATAATATACCTCGTAATTCTCTGACAACATAGTCATAGTATCTTTGTTCGTCAAACAGGTCGGACATTTTCTGGAAACTATGCTAACAAAAATCACATCACCATTTCTCAACCAACTGAGTTATAATGGGTAACGAATTGAATAGTGACAGGAAGCTCGGTTTGGATAATCTTATGTCTGATAAGTTTGAAAATAAATAAGTTTATCTACCTACTTGGAAAATAGTTATAATTGCCAGGTCACTTAATACTTTTATAATGTTCTAGCTCAGATAACATTGAAGAAAATATTGTCATTCAAATACACCAATCGTTTCGATTTTTTGTATATCCAAAAGAAGAATTAGGAAGATATGAAGAAATATCAATCGAAAGAGTCAGTTTTCAATTGCTGTAACAATAGCTCTTTCTTCTGGATTTTATTATGTCATATTTCTGATGAAGATAGTAAATAACAATCGATAACACACTGCACCATCTCCAAGCATCTCATAGTTACATAATACACCAGTTGGCCAACTATGATTATAAATGCAGCGAATTACGAGTACATAAAAGGTGGAATATATGCGATTGTTCGTAATAATCAAATTCTAAATTTGGAACATAACAAATGACGGTCGGTGAACGAATTCTAGCTGAAAATCGCACTGCGAATCGATAGAAGGATAATAATGCAGAGTCGGACCCAGAAATCTGGCACAATTATTGACATTGTTTATCAGAATAGTAGTTACGTAGTTTTCGTCGAAATATTTTTTCCTGAAATATACTCACCAGCTAGAGCTTTTATTCTGGACCTCTCGAAGAGCCTCGATGAAGAATTGCCACCGTCGTATTCGTAGTCTTCGACTATTTCTTGTTGCAAGGTGGGGTCCCACCTCACTATGCTGATGTCTGTCGTCATCCTTCTGAACACCAGCCAAGCTGGTTACCTGCAAAATGAAAGAAAAAATTCAGAAAATGTCACCACTGGAATTTATTGATTTGTCAAATATGCCTCGAATCACACTAAGGACATTTGATATTGCAAACCTAACCTCAATATTTATAAGACAGTTATTGACATCTTGAATAGACTTCTTTTGAAATGAATAAAATTCGAGTGTGAATACATAACTTTGTTTAAATAATCATTCCTTTGTTGACTGAATTAAATATATATGTAATGATGACTGGAATACAAATTTTCATCTTCCGGTTACCTTGAACAATTCTACTTCATCTTTGAATGCTCATTAATTAATTAATACAATGACAATTATTAATTTTTATTATAAATGGTTGCAGTATGCCCCAAAAAATTTAATTTATTATTATTCAGATCTATGCAATGTGACAGATTTGACAATATGTCAGAATATGCGATGTTGCTGCTCGTCCTTTTTTCAGTAATACTCAGAAACTCAATTCTAAGAACGAAAAAAGAGTAAAATAATGTGAGAACGTTTTCAAAAGTTGAAGTCTGTATATAGCTACAAACTATTCAACAGTAATGTAATTTAAACAATTATTTTTAATGACCCAATCGATACATTACTCAACATTAAAATGTAATTAGCTGTAGGCAAACGTAAATATTCAGAATAAGTTGGTTCAAACGCCACATGTTGGAGCCATAAATACTAGCAAATTATTAGCTGATATATTTGTCAGAACGAAATGGAAATTATTAGTAACGAATTATCGAAGTTTTTTTTTTTTAATTGTCTTGACAGTGGAGTGAATATTCATCGATGTCATAGAAGACATTAAAAAAAATTGTGATAGATAAGCTTCCGACATAAACTACATACATACCGGGTGATTATCAACAATGACACAGATGAACAGAACTTTTTTTTTCTCTTTATTTTAGTCCAAGAATCAAAGGACGTTCACTAGGAACAGTTGAATGGGGAATAAGGACTTTTGTATAAAGAAAACACAAAAGTCATTACCGAAAACGACATATTCGAAAAAGTTTTCGGCCATGTTGCCACGTTTAAAATTCTTCCGTTATTCTTATCAACTATTCCCAATAACAGCAGACTTCGTAAATTAGAAGCATCCATCCTATAGTTAGTATTGTTGGGAAAATTATACATTAGATTCTTGAAATCCAGAGTAATTTATATTTCTGTACTTGAATAGGTAAAACCTATTAACTTTCTTCACTTCGTTTTGATTCCTGACACTTTGGTTCGTGTTGATTTTTCTTATTTTTTTGCGATAAAAAAAATCATTCTTCACTTACATTTTCCAATAAATCTGAATAAAATCCGCCCTGACTACACGCACACCTATCCGAAACTGTCCTAAATTCACAAAAACCTCGACATCACATTCCGTTAATTATAAAAACTCGCGGAGGATCGATCAACGCGGACGCCACCGCCTGGCAAAGACGTCGCCGTAGCGTCAGTCGGATGGACGCTCTAGCTAGCCGCCGCGACGCCTGACCTATCGCCTGCCAAACACACTGCGACAGGCAATGGAAACGCTAAATCGACGACCGGGAGGAGGGGTAGACACTACCCCTCTTCTTCTCCGCTGTTCGAACCGTGGCGCCGTGTTCTAGTTGCGGGGGTGCCAGATTTCACGATTAATCGGGAGATCTAGGGATTTTGCTTCTAATGATCCGAAACAGAAAGTTAGGTTAGGTTGATTTGTTTTGTTTTGGAAACAGTGTACAGTACACAGTTTATATTTGATATCGCGCAAATATTTACACATGGGTGCGCCATGTGACGTCATCGGTAACGTTTGATAGTGCCATTGATTTTCTTACAACAATTCGTCCTAGCTGTTTTGACCAACACATACGCTGAAATCTAGAAAAATTTTAATCGAATCTCATCGCAGCCGACAGGAAATTAGGTCACGTGGGCGAACGAACGAAAGAGGATATTGGCGAAGTGGTTTTCAGGCAGAGCTTTCCAACTTCATCACATTAAAGTGCGACTGAAGTTCCGTTATCGAATTGGCGACCAACCAACGTAGACTCGATATCTTGCGGAACAGTGAATTTAGTATTACACTACACGTAATAGTATATTATTCGATACAAAAGGTTCCGCACCTATTGATCCCCATTTCGAGGATGGTTTGATTAATATTTCGCATCAGTGACATAGCCACAACCCCGAGAAAAAGTGTTTTTCAAGTCATCACCAGCCGCGCCATCTATTGAAAAAAGGAGAAGAACAAGTGCTACCAAAAGTTTGTTCTATATAATGAGATGTCCAAAGCAGCCAGTTGTCTGGCGTTTATTTGTAGATACTATTAGTTCGCGTTGATTTGATGTCAAATATTGCAGTCCAAACGCGAATCTAATCGAAATCTTCAAAGGTATAAACATCAAGTTGGGCATTACTCAAACGGATTAGGAATAATATCCTATAATAGACTGGAATTTTATGTCATGGTTTTATTAGTCCATCGTCCCACAACAAGTACATTACATTACTTTTATTTACACTTATCATCATCACTGCAGTATTACGTCATCTGGCAAATAACACGTATTTATCTTCGAGACTGAATGACATTTAGATAGTGTTGAATATAATTGAGCATTTTCAAAAAGGTGAAATTATATACCATTCAGAAATATCTATCTATCTATTGAATTTCATTTGCGTTGGAAACACTGCCAATTGTGGATTTTTGGTTTTCTAAACATTTCTGAAAATATTTCATGTTTCCCCTCAGTTTCCTTATTTCCCATCGATACTTTTCAAGTTATAGCTAATAGCATGAACCATTATGGGTCCAACGTTTCATCCTTTAGAAATCATCATCAGGATTGATTTGGGATAAATAAAGATCCGCCTTTCAATAACATTCACTTGTTATGATGTACCATTTTTTCATCAAATAAACCCTTAAAATAATCATTATTTGTATCTTATCAGTAAGCAAATCTTTAGTGATGTTATAAATTGCTTTGTAATCATCTAACGAGAGCCTAACATTTTTAAAGATCATGGATTCTTCGTGAATCCGCGATTTGATTCATTGACAGCTATATTTAGCGACTTACGTCATTTTCGTTCTCATGGTCACTCTTTCATTAATATTCTAATTATACATTTGCAGTGATTTGGATTATTCTAATACTCCGCAATAAACATTCCATATAATTTGTTTTTTTTTTTTGAAAAATAATGTACTCCATACTGTCGCTCAGTCACCTATTCATGCTGTGTAGGTATAATGTGTAAAACACCACTCAACCACTCATGACTTCGTCGAATTCAATTACATCCAATTTATAATTATGAGCTACGTCACCGTCGTGTTATTTTGACAATGTTCGTTTGATTAAATCACCGTTACATCATCCATTCACTGAAGGAACGCAGTGAAATTCACATTGACCAAATGTGCTATTAACGAAACATTTTTTTGACTGCACAAGCTTAATGAAATTACCCATTCTCATGAAAATCAATTATTAGAAATACTTCATCCATATGTCAAAATTTGCTTGTATCTCAAATCACTTATTTGTTTTATACAGTATTCTACTATTCTGACATAATACCAGTTATCTGAAGAGAATAAAATTCCAAGGCCAATATCTCAAAATTGATGACTTGTGAGTCATGGATATTAATATACTGAGATTATGCCATAACTTCAGTAATAATTTATAATGTTTTCATGTGGTTCTCTGACCCACCATCAATTATCAAATTGGTGGTAAACTTCAGTACATTAGAAATAATTATAGTACTAACTATAGTACTATACCTATGTACTTTACATGACCTACATATTATTGGATCTGAAGATAGACTATTATTTTCCTATGTGAGTACTTGAGTGCTATTCAGATAATTCATGTTTAATTATTCGAAATAAATGAAATCAAGTGTGAAATTATCTGTGATGATAATTATTCAAATATTGTCCAATGTCATTGAATGTTCATTCTATATAATTTATAATCAAGAAAGTCCTATCACTTGATGACAATAATAATTCCAATATTTTTCTTTTCAAATTTCAAACGGTTCAAAAGAATTCTAGAACATTACAACAAACAGCACTTGTTTCACGGATTCCTCTTTAGAGTTCAGTGACATTTTTGGGGCCTAAAAAACTGTCACATAGTATCTAAGCATTTCAAGTTACAATTCGACAATTTCAACCTCAATTATCCATTTGAGAACAATTCAAACACTGTCTAATTCGGCTTTAGCCGTATTGGAGCCTTGAAATGTACCTTAATGACTTTTTAAAAGTGGTTACACCTATAGTCGGCCATTTTCAGGTCACAAGTTTATGTTATTATGCCATATTAGAATATAAACAAAGTGTATATCGTCCATACCTTGCTACTGATCCTATGATAATAGTGTCCAAATATTTTCTGCTCCACAGAAACAGTTGGTTTTTTTGTTATTCAACTTTTTTCACTTGTTCACTATCGCACAAATGTAAACGCCCTTCATGACAGCAAACATCTAGCATGTACAACGCGCATGTGTGTCAAGTGTCAACAATTAAAATAAATGAATCTGTCTAGTGACCGTGTTACGGAATTGTAATAAAGTTGTATTGAGTAAATGACATCCGGAGATGTGATATATAATATAATATATATAATATAATTTGACTGACTTGCATTGCGACTGATAAATGTTAGTCATCCTTAAAATCTATAGTATAATGTAACGTTATTTCTACTAGATATGGGAAATTGTACGTAATCTTAAAGTTAATGTTTTTGCCATTTTTCAGCTTGAAAAGTGCGCACAATCCGGATGTCATAAATCATAAGAAACTATCACGGATTTCTAGTCCAAGCCCTTTATTTCCATATAAAAATAAAATATATTTTCATGACCATATTATACATATCCATATCCACAATATTTTTTTAAACATATTCTGATAAAAAAACAGACTTATGCCGAATAAAGTTACTGTCAATACTGTCAGTCAAACGATTCGACAGGCATATATGAGTACACTCATGATGAACTGAGTGATTTTTTATGTGATTTGTGTAATTTAATTTCGTTTCGTCCTGTACAATATTCACAAAAAAAAAATTATATTCAGATATTTTTATAATGTCCGAATTCGACAACTTGCCAAGAACTGAGTCATCTGCGAATGTTCCATATGGACCACCCTTCCGTCAAAATAGGTCATCAAGACCACCTTATTATGCACCTAGAGGACATAGTCGACCTGATCCTCATGTGCAAAAGGCATTAGATTATTTTGGAGTTCCAGATTTGAGAGATCTTCTGAACCGTAAACATAAAGAAGATCAGGTAAGTAAAAGTTAATGTTATCATATCTAGATCAGTGATATTCTTTTGGCTACATTTTTATATCCAAAATTATTTCCATTAAAAAACTTTGGACGTCCAGTATCTCAAGTTTATTAAAAATTCTGATGTTATACTTGGATTACATCTCTTTGAGTCATCTAATGTGAAACAAATGAATAAGAGAGGAAGAAAACATTACTGATTAATTTAAAAATTTTATACTCAAGTCAAAAATGTAATGAAGTATGATGATAAAATAAATATTAATAGGTACCAAAATTATTCATAATTTTAGTTGAGAGGAAACCTACCAAGTGACCAACAAAACTTTTCAAGAAAACCAAGTAGAAATTTAGACCAAAGACCAGCATATAAGGTAAATAATTTGTGGTGGATGAAACCCTGATGAATTTTATACAATATTATGTATAGTATTGGAAATAATAACAAGATCTTCATAATCTGAATTATAAAATTATGACAGTTGGCAACACTGTCCCTCGTTGCCAAGTTGTTCCATTTTTCCATCACATTTTTTTTTCTATATTCAAGGATGGCAGAGGACAAAAACCTAGTGGTTCACGAGGTAGATTCAAGGGGCTACCTGATGATTCATTCATCCAGAATCCTCCAAATATCAAGGTTGAACTCCAAACAGCAACTGGAGAACGCCATTACACTTTAAATCATGAAAACCTTCTGCCAGATATAAAGCATATTCCTGATCATAACGAACAGAATGAATCAGGTAGAGGTCGAGGTAGATCTAATAGGGGAGTAGGTAATTTTGAGAGAGGGAACAGTATATCACAACGAGGCAGAAGCTCTTCGTTTAGAGGTAGAGGTAAGTTTGATATGGGCAGAGGTAAATATTCCAATGCAAATGAATCCGAATTTACTGGACAAGAAACAAATAGAGAACCAGTTAGAGGTTCGGAAAGAGGTAGAGGAGGTAGGGGAAGAGGTTCGATGAGAGCAAAAAGCTCGGAGAGATTTCACCCCGGGCAATCAGAAGAAAACGGTGCTTACAGCAATGGAGGGATGCGTATCAGAAGCAAAAGTGTTGAGGCTAAAGACGAGGCCGAGACTAAAAATATCGATGTCGAGACTGACGGCAGAGGAAGAGGTGGAAGGCGTAGGGTTAAAAATGGCCGAAGAGGCGGTAGACCTAAGCAGGAAAGGAAGAATTCAAATAACGAACAAGTTGATTCTCCTTCTGAAGATGCTGGAATTCGAAACAAAGCTATTGTGGATGAAGAAAGTGCAACTAGTAAGGCTGAGTTGTCAGATAAACAGATTGAAGAACATGATGATGAGTTAGCTGATGCAACTGAAGATGATTCACAACAAGATGACACAGCCAAAGAGGGAGTTGATAACGATCAACTAGAAGTTGAAAAGGAAAATGTGCTAGTAGACATGAAAGAAAATTTAATAATTACTTCCAATGATTCAAAGCAAAAAAAGAGGACTGTTCGATTTGAAATAACAGAAGGTAATGTGGATCAACCAGCAAACTCTAGCAAAACTGTTGATCAAGTAGAACAGTCTAAACTAGCAGCTGATATCGAAAAATTAAGTTTGAATAGTGGTGAATAATTTAAGATGTCCTAGACAATTCATTGAGCAAAATTTATCCAAATGAGGCCTTTTCGGATGAAAATCAAAATTTATACAATTTATTACTCATAGACCTTTGATATTTTCGGAAAATCATTTATTTGCTCAAGAGTTTCAGATTCACTCTGCTATAATTACATTTTTATCTTTGTTACATTAATAATGATAGTAACGTTTTTTGTTTGTGATTGCATAATTGTTGATTGTGATGAATTGTGAAGCCTACAAATTTTAAAAGTAAGCTAAGAAACACATAAAGTATATATTGAATAATATTTCTCAATGAAGGATCATATTTAGTATGTATTTCAATTAACCGTCTCATATTTTTTATTTTATAGTAAATTTCCATCTGCTTGCACTTCAATGCTTATTCTTTCTGGAATGTAGGTTTTTACAGGTGATATTTTTTGTTTACTTCATTTGTTATTTATGTTAACGGAACATTTTATTATACACTAAAGATCATATTTTTCGCTGATTAATTATATTATATATCAAATAAAATTTTATTCATGAGCTTGTTATAACTTATTTCAATTTTTCGAATTCCTCCTGTATCTTTTCCAAGAGATCTGCATCCTCTAAATTATTCTGAAAATTAAATATTTTGCATATCCAGCAAACCTTTTGCAAACTGTATTTGTACCCACATTTATCACTTGTTGATAACACAAATCCGCTTCATGTGGTTTATGCAACTTCAAATTGATCAAACATAAATGAGCCCACAGCCGAGGATGACGATGATCCAACAAATTTCCCTCATTAAAACACTCTTCAGCACTCAACAAATCGTTTTCCTGAAAACCACCATCAGAAATGTGGCAACTATACTTTCCAATTCTATCCACATACTTGGAAATACAATAAACCGGCCTTCAACCAAGTATACGGAGTGGGAGAATATTTACACGCCAGCAACACCAATTTTCTAGCTTCTTGGTCGTTTCCCAGATCTTCCAGAATCTGAGCACAATTGATGTAGACGAGTTGGATGTTCTCCGGTCTATCGAAAGAATCCAAAACATGATAATACTCTTCTTTGGCTTCTTCTTTTTTGTTCAGAGCAACCAGGCAATGACCGGAAAGAGCGGCAACAGCGTAATCCTTGGAGAATTCGAATGATTAGTGAGTATCATTTGTTTTATTGCGCAACGGACCGATCCGTAAAGCTCTTTTGTTTCCTTCAAGTGCTCCAAAGCGTGTGAGTATTGTTTCCGGTAGTAACAAATGACTGAGAGTAGGTAATTGGCTAGACCGTAATTGTTCTTAAGTTCTTCTGATAGCGCCATTTCAGCCCACTAAAAAGTTAGGTTATGTCACTTATTCACTGTTTTAATCTGGGAAAACCTGCTGACATCATGCAATCGCAGTTTCACCAACAGAATAGCGGTTTTGAAGAATACTGTTCTGGGGCAAATTATAGGGGTCCAAGCCAAGTCTTCGAATTCGTCGAAATAATTCGTTGTTTTTTGCGTGTCGAGCAGTTTCCTTGCCATTTCTTTGGCAACGTCCATTCCTTCATAATTCTCATATTTCCGATAGAAAATATAGAGTACACCCCAAGCTACCAAAACGAATACAATTTAGTTTTGTTTGAGCACAATACAGGAGGTGGATGCTCGACCTTCCAGCCATTTGGATTCTTGAACCATCAGGTTCAATAAACAATTCTCGGCGTCTTCTTTTTGATCTTTTTTGTCAAGCAGAATTGCAATTATTAGAAGACTGAAATAAATAGCTGTAAATGTCAATTTCAATGTCATAACCTAACCTAAAATGTAGTTCAGTTTTAATTTTCTGATATGAACTGTCACTTACCTGTAATTATGATTGGCATTTATCAATAGAGCTCTCTGTAAACATTCAAATGCTGTATCTTCATCGTTGGTCTCGAGAAAATATAAAGCATAATCAAACCAGTAGTCAGGGTTTCCTTCGTTGCTGCAAAGTCTCTAAAAATAACAGAGTAACAAAAAACACACATCCTAGATTCATGCTCACCCTTAAAAAATACTTCTCTGCTAAAGAAACCTGATTCAGTTCCATCGCTTCTTTCGCGTAAAATAAAGTCCGATTCGAAACAACCTCCTTCGGAAGCGGTTGCAAACCGTGCGATATCAACTTGTTCACCGTTTTGTTCATTTCGGATATCAAGAGAATGAAAACTCGGCCGATAAAATCCTGATACTTGTTCGTATTTTTCAACTCCATGACATCGCATTTGAAATGATTGGTTATGAGCAGCGTTGCCGCTTTGGTGATTGAGGTTAGGTACGGCTGATACGAGCCGATTTTTTTCAGGAATTCCACGAAATCCGATGGAGTTTTGTAACTACGAACTGGAAATACACCGATAGTTATCACAGAAGTTGTTAATATGTTTTTACCTTTATAATTCGGATTCTCCTCTAAAAATCTCTGGAATTTATTACTCATATCTTCAATGATACTATTCAACACGTCGTTGTAATAATTTTTGGTTAAACAGCTACTCAAAACGATTTTTGAAGTTGACTCTACTTTTTTCTGCAACATCTGGTGTATTCTGTCAAATGTCAAATGTTTAGTAACGGTTATATAAATTGAAAATCAGAATAATTGTCTCACTCTTCTCTTACGTCTTCTATCTCGCGCTTTGGAACAATTGATTTTGACAGTTCGATTTCCACTATGACAAAACAAGGTTTTCCATTTTCATCAAAAACCGGTTCACTGGGTTCAGGTTCAGGTAACACTGCCGGTTTTGAAGGTAATAACTAAAAAAAGCGAAAAAAAATATCGAAAATTTTCATTTTCAAATCTAACCTACCTTTTTCATGTCCTTATCGACATTTTTATCTTTGTTCGATCCTTTTTTGGATGATTTTGAACTTTTGCTTGATTTCTCCTTATTTTTTGGTTTGTCTTTCTTCGGCAACGCTTCTTTCGAAACTACGTCTTTCACTTCCTTCACATCTGAAGGGAAGAAGAAAGATTCGTCAAGACCACCATACTTGAGAGCTTCTTCCGGACTAAAAGTGGTAAGTGGACTGGCAACTCTTACTTTTGTTACTGAAAAAAAATACATTTCTGTCAATGTGAATCAAAACCACGATCAAAACAACATTTGAAAATCTCAAAAAACAACACTTACTGCCAGGATATAACAGACTAGATACGTCAATAACTGTCATCAAATGTAAAAATGGCTGATGCTTTTGTTTTTTCGTGTACGATTTCTCAGAACCAACCTTTCCCGTTGTCTTTTCTTTTGAACCTTTCTCTAGAACGTTATGTGGGCTACTCAACCTCTAAATACAAACAATATCTCGATTAAAATCTTCAACAGTTTTAGTGATGTGTCACCTCGGTTCTGTTGGTCATGTAAAATTCCAAGACAATTTTCCTGTACTTTTTCAATTTCGAGACCAACTCAATGAGGCCTTCACGATTCAATAAATTGCGTTTTATCATGTTGAATTCCAATTTCGGAGTTTCTTCTGTTAGACTGGGTATAATATCGTAGTCTAAGTTACATAGAATACTCTCATGGTCAGTGCTAATCCTGAACATATTAAAAAGTCGATAGATTTGCTCAACTGGAAAAGTTGTATTGATCATTTCACCTATATTTTGTTGTATTAGCATCTAGTCCTATTTTCCGCATATTAGGCCAACATCTATTGAGTGCTTCATAGTTTTTCGTTGTATGATTCGGATTTGTGAATAGAATCGGTACTGTCGACTGAAAAAAATTATGAACAATCGATAGCTATTTTCAATAGACCACATTAGTGTGACGTCAAAATGCATGCAACCAACAGTAAATTGAGTCACAACGAAATATTTCTGAACGAAGATGCGCTAATATGAACCTTAAGTAACCATTATCTAAGGTTCAGAATCTGAGGTTAGAATTATGATATTATTTATTGAATTATTTCGCTGTTACAAGCAATATTTAAGAAATGTATCTGTTTGAATTCGATAGAAAAAGAATGAATACGTCGTATGGAATGGGTAACGTAAAGAAAGTTTTCTCAAACACTTCTGAATGAATTCCAGAAAATCGTTTTACGAAAATATCGTTACTTCCATCCTTTATATCCAAGGTCCCTTGGATGCAATTCCTCAAATATCAACTTATTTCATGTGAAAGCATAAAAACAAAAAGGCCTGTTACGATACTTTTATTATCGTTCTTATGTCACTTAAGGTCGAGTATAAAACATATCATTTCGCGCCAAACGATTCAGGACTCAGTGTAATGTTTGTTGCATATTTGTGATGTCATCACTAATGCGGTCTATTCACTCGACCTAAATCGAACATTTTGATTCGGAGTATCACTGAAAACATAAAATAGAAGTGGCAACAGCGCATTCGCTGACAAGCTGTGACATGTCACAATAATTGGAGTAAATAATCTACCGTTTCATCTAGTGGTATCATGTAACAAACTTTGTAGTCCAAATCTGGTTTCATCAACTGAGGAATATTGAAAATGGATTCCAGAGTGAAATTCATCATAACACAGTTTGTCAGATTCCATTCCTTGTCTATCGAGATTGTTATGATTATTTTGGGGTGAGCTTTATATGAATTCATTCTTTCGTCTTTATACACTGTAATAGGCTTGATGAGTAATGTTTCTGAGAATGACTTCTCACCTGAAAACTTCAAACGTTAGGCACACATTTCAATGTCATTTTGTCCTGTAACCTTCAAACAGGGGTAGAAAGTCAATAACACACATTCCATAAACTAATGGCGGTGCTGTAGTTTTTACTGCCTGCTCTGAATTGGAACTACTTTTCAACTCTCTCGAACTCGAAGATCTAATTTCTTTCGACGTTCTTGATGAGACTTTACTGGATTTGTCGTCACTCTTTTTCGAAGACTTATCCGTTTTCGTCTTCTTCGTTTTTTTCTCATCTTTCGATTTCGGTTTGAGCGCCTGCATGCTCACTTTGTGATCTGTGAAAGCTTCATAGATGCTCACGATGCTATCGAATGACTTCGTAGCAGTGCCAGTGATTTCTTCGTTGTATTGAAGTTGCTGATAAATATTAGGGTTGAAAGTACCCTCCGCTTGGTTAACTGTCACTGAGGATCAATTGAGCAAATAGGTCAATGTTTATTTTATTTTTTCCAACTCACAAGTGGCTGGGGTAGATATGAGTTGGTCAACTTCTTTGGAGGAGTTTATGTCAACTTCGAATGAGAATGTTTCGTTTATTGATAGATATTCTTCATCAGTAACTGGTATTGAAGTGGATGATCCAATGATTCTATCTGAATAGGAACAATGTGTTTGTATGTCTGCTATTGGAAAAAATCCAATCTATCAAAAAATAGAAAGCTACGTTAGTTCACAATGGTCAAATTTCATGATGCAAATAATTGCAGGCCAAGAACTATATGAGGATGTAGTTGATAAAAAATTCTGGAACTATCAGAGTGAATCAATTTTTCCTAATGCATGACATGGTGCCGACATTCCGAATTTCTCAACTATACCCTACTACTTACTATATTTTGGTAAGATTCCAAATGTATTGTAATAGTCCTGGGGTCTCTTTCTACGGTGTCTTGTTTATCTTCTGAATCAGCGTTTGAGTCCTTGAGAGTGGACACCTTGAATTGATATATTTTTCTTAATAAATGAATTATTGAAAATTTGGTCAGGCAGTTTTATTGTCGTCCTACTCACCAACGATTTCTCAACTTCAATCTCTTTATTAGAACGTTTTGATGCTTTTTTCGACATGTTTTTATTGAACATAGACTGACAGATACGTCAAACTCTATAAATGCGTCAAAAATCATCGCTTACTAATATCTATTAATATAACGAGATCATTATGTGATTAATTGTACTCTAAGTCGGTGGGTTAAGAAGTAGAATATTTCAATTTTTGGGCGCCACGCAATTTTGATCAAAAGGTGAATTTTTATTCAAATTGGTTCATGGTTCAAAGTGGTTCATTAGAGGTTTATGGAGAACTGGAAGAGATATCAACTTGAAATTTTGGTGGATGCTACTCAATGTGATCTATCTTTCTAAAATATTTTCAATACGCTGTTACTTCCGGTTAAACCGGAAGTGATATCAACTTCGTTTTTTCAAATGGAACACCCTGTTTATTTTCACATTTTCGAATTCTACGAAGAATTCTGGGCCTGTTGGAAAATAGAACACATTGAATTGTAGCACCCACCAAAATTTCAAGTTGATATCTCTATCAGTTCTCCATAAACCTCTAATGAACCAGTTAGGTCAATCACCCTGTATATATATAGACATTCCACACACGAATCGAGATTAACCTACAACCTTTCATTTTATATGTATACTAGCTGACCCGGCAAACGTTGTTTTGCCATATAAATAATTTTCAAGGAATTTCTAGTGTAGACAAAAAATAGCAACAAAAGGCAAACATCATTTTTGAGTTACGCCTTTCCAATATCAATTGCAGAACACAGTTATGCGAGGAGTAATCAATATTTAATATACGCCCTATATAAACGCATGGCACTCACGCCAAAATTAAGAAACAAAAATAATGATTAGTACTCGTACGAAGTCAAAGAAGCCTCCAGGGTCAACGTGGACTCGAGTTATATGTGTCAACATCCCTTTCGACCAATGAAAACAGTGAAACAGGAAAGAATCGGCACTTGATTGGTCGAAGGGTTATGGACACTCGGAAGCTATAAATCATCTTTTTTACTTATCAGACAGCCCTCGCGAAGTTCAGTCTGGATATCAGTGGTGTAGTGTGGTGTGTTGAATTAAGAAATTTTATTAAATAAATCGAAATATGGCGTTTTGGAGACCGTGGGCGAATGAAAATAATTGAGTGCTAAACAACGGCGTAATAATGATTCGATTGCCTTTTAAGGAAAACTTTCTCGCATATGATTTCGAACGTATTTTTTAAAATAATAAATTCATAAAATAAGGTATCCCCGCCTATGGAAGATCAAACAAAATTGTCGGTAAGGGTTCGGAGTGAGTTTTTATATTCTGCAATTGATATTGGAAGAACTATAACAATAACAAACAATATCACTCTCTTAATGCTATAGTGTGAACATTATTTTTTGTTAGTCCATCTTTAGCTAACACAAACTGGATGGTTTACTCACTCAAGAGCATGCCACGTATGATTGTCCGTGTGAAAAACATGGTGTTCTCAAATCTAAGCCACAAATAGACATCGTTTGACCTTGGGATTTGTTGATTGTCATTGCAAATGCCAATCTAATCAGAAACTGAATACGTTTGAATCGAATTGTCACATCTGTAGGTATAATAGGAATCCCTGGTATTAATATATTTTCACTTCGGAACTTGCCATTCAAAATGCTGGATTCGGTCACGTTTTTCATTAATTTTTGAATGACTAATCGCGTACCGTTGCACAGCCGGGGCGGGTTCGAATAAAGAAGCAAGATAATCGCAGATCCAACCTTTAATTGAAAAGTATGCGATGACATGCCTGGCAAATCCAGTGAGTTAAAAAATTCTGTAGGGAAATTTACTGCCTCGCTGTCGTCGCACTAAAATGGCTATTAAAAAATAAGGGTTGATCGTGGAAGGGTGAAAATTGGGGATCGTATGTATTTTTGTATGTCGTATCATAAAAAAATAGAAATGGACTACCCCTAACATTTAGGGGGATGAAAAATAGATGTTGGCCGATTCTCATAGATACCGGATAAGCACAAAAAATTTCATCGAAATCGGTAGAGCCGTTTCGGAGGAGTTTGGCAACGAAAACTGTGACACGAGAATTTTATATATTAGATATAATTTTCAAGTTTAAACCCTTCAAAACTCGTAGAGATCATACACCAATTGAGATTGAATATAAAAAAATATAAAAAAATCAAACAAAAGAGAATGGATAGCGTAAACTATTCCAAGAAAACAATGTTCGCAACCTACCTGGTCATAGTACTATGCCGCAGTTACAATATATAAAGATATCAACGTTTTCATGAATGGTATTATCTGAAAAAAATAAAAAAAGGAAATCAGGTCTTGTCTGTCGATAGCTTCAAGTATCCGCTCTGTTGAGATTCGCCAACTGCTCCTAACTTTTTTTGACGTTGTGTGCAACAAAAACTTGACTTCAATTGCGAATCAACAATAACAAAAAACCCTAAAAAAAGTATTGAAATTGGTAAAATGTCTCTACAGAGGCATCAGAATTTGTCATGGGTTCAGCGTTATTTTTTTCTTACTCACCTTCGAGAAGGGTCTTCATACAAAAAAAATGATTTATTGGTACTATTTAAAATTTTCAAGCAGGAAAAATATCGGTGATTGTAGTGATGGGATTTCCCAGACAGCTCTTCCGCACAGATTAAAACGAAATTTGTCTGAATGCCATTTCAATATTCAAAAATATCAATCCTATCTCCTCGCCTGAACTCTGACTACGCTGAACTGAACTCAATCTCGCCTTCGACTCCCACTTGTGGTGTTGTTTCAGCTGCCTAACTCAAGGGACATTGCACCAGAATTTCAAATAAAAAAAAATTAAATAACTGTTGCCTTTTCTTTTTTAATGCTACATTATAATAGTCGAGGACGTCACAAGCTCAAAAACCTTTCCAAACAAAGCGTTCATTTCACGTTTTTGCTTATTTCAGTTGAAACTAAGAATAAAATTGTTTGTATATGGTGATAAGTTCTCATTGACTCATTCTTATGTAGAAAACAATGCTAATAATATTTCTCTGTTTATAAAGGTTTTTTAGGCTCCGCCCAATTTGAGTCCATTTCCGAGACGGTGTTAAATCGCTAATAGAGAGTTGAAGTAATCACAGTACGTGAGCAGTCCTAGACACGGTAACGGAAGAAATATGATGTTCCTGATATACATCTAAAATGGTGTTGAAGTATTTCATCACGTTAGCACAGAACTCACTTAGGCAGGGAATGTAATAATATTAGTAATCTTAACTTCCATTCTGTTTTATGTAGTTTAACTGTATGTCCTGTGCCGTTCGCAAGTTATCGTCCTCGTTTCGTGCGATTTCGGTTAGCGTACGTTCCCTCTTTTAGCACCCGTTAGACAGCGTGAGTCTACGTACACCCGTAGACCCACAAAATACGAAAACGTGAAAACTTGTGCAATGCGCATGCCCAGATGTCAGAATGAATCCTAACGTTACCGTTCGTGGAACCACTTCAACTCTCTAATAATCGAGTTGATACATTCAAAGCTTTATCGTATCATTGACAACGGCGATGCGAAAATAAAAGCAACAAGGTTTTATGTCATTTCATTTTGGCATTTCAAAAAGTCATCATTAAAATCATACATGTTCATGAAAACTAGTTCTAATATTATTTGGTGTCTAACGTATTATGAGTTCTCCGAAACGAAACGTCGGTCGTACGGAAAATCTCTCAACGCTGTTTTGTAGGGATTCAAAAATGGCAATGAGAAAGTGTCTTTTGTTTTCTTGTATCTCTTCAACGTCAGAAAAAAATTAAAACGTTATCGGCAAATTTCGTTTTTTCAGGCATATCTTCGGAACTAATTGGAATTTCAAAACTTTCTGAACGGCACATTGTTAGACTTCGAAATGCGCAACTTTTCTCTGATTCAACCATCTCCGTACCTCTTATGGTTTCCGAGATCCCCATGATAGACATCCTTATCTTGGACACAGTGTATTTGAGGAATATTCTAGGAATATATCATGCTGTCTGGGACTAGTTTTCATAAACATGTATGATTTTAATGATGACTTTTTGAAATACCAAAATGAAATGACATAGAACCTTGTTAAGGTGTCTACATGATGGTGAATCTACTCTTCAATTGTTTGTGGGTCGAAAGTGTCGATGGGAATTTCATGGAACATGTCCTATACGACTACTTATCGAATCGTCATGAGATGGCGACACAATCGTGTTTGGTAACATTGTTTTCTTCCACGTCAGTCAGAACTGGCGGGAAATCCAAACTTCTCTAGTTCATTAACCTACTATTGAATTTGTAGTCGTATATTTTTTGCTAGGTGGTGTTTTTTAGTTAGAATGAAGTTTTGTGTAGTTTGTGGACAAGCAGAAACCGTCTCTCGACATCTTTATGGAATTCCAAAGAAAGTTTTTGGAGTTGGAATCAATAATTTACCTTTTCATTACTCACAGAGGACGAAACCGTTCGGAAAGAATTTATTCTCGCATTGGGAAAACATTCACAAGTATATTGAAAACATCTACTATTCAATTTAGCGACTGTATGTATATTCAGGAATCAATAAAAGATAATATTTTCAGGAGAATTTGTCATTTCTCTATCTGACTGACAACTAAGGGTGCGTTCCATTAAGCGCTCACAACGATCACGCTCACGACCACGAATTTTGTCGTTCCACTTGGTTCTGTGCGTCATCGAAACGCTCACGCCGACCCACCGATTGAGATGGGTCGTCGTGAGCATGAATCATGACGTCATTCATGACATTTTCGCCACGACCCCAACGATCGTGGTTGCCATGTGGAACGTCTGAATGAGTGTTTTGGGCGTTGTGAGCGCTTAATGGAACGCACCCTAAACTGACGAGAATAAAAGTCAGCGTTGCCGCTTCTAAAATGAATAATTCACGTTTTCTGCGCAAAACAAATAGTCGCTTCCAACAAGGCCAAAGTAACATTTCTTTTTCAAAATACAATTCTACGTCCTGTTATCCCCACAGATTCGTGAAATAGTGTCGAATCAAGACTTTGTAGACAAACCACTGGTGTATTTCATTAACAATTAGCAACGTTGCATTTCGCATTATTATAGCGCCGACGGTGTCGCCATCCGTGGTGATTTAAAGAAGCGTTCGTGTCGGTTCGAAAATATGCTTTATGATCGAGGGATTTTGGTCACGGGTCGAGATAGGAACTGGTTTCACCATAGTTATTGTAGGCACCTTAAACCTTGTTGCTTTTATTTTCGCATCGTCATTGTCAATGATACGATAAAGCTTTGAATGTATCTCGTTATATTAATAGCTATACTAATTATTAATAAGATTTCATAATAAAAATTTCATGATCTCCAATGATAAGATAAATGTGATTTATATTCATTAGCAAGAAAGAGTTGATGATTTCTGTCCTAAATTTCTGAAAGGGTCTCATTTGCGTCTTGAAAGGTCCCATCATACTGGAAAAAAACATACCATTGTACAGTGTGCGGAAAGTCTGTCTCATCATCCTCAAATCACCGTGATCACGAAGCAATTCATTCTGGAGATGAGCGATTTTCATGCAACTTTTGCGAAAAATCATTCATACACAGCACCAACAAGAAGAGACCACAGAATTATACAATATGCAGATGCAGATCTTCGTGTCAGCCACGGTATTAGCTGTGATGCTGTTACCTTTCAGTCAAATGTTAATTAAATAAAACACCCACTCAATCTGAATCTTGTGTTGACACTTGATGATGACAACTGAGAGTTATAAATCCACAATTTAAAAATGTTAACACCACAAAAGAAAACTGAAAAGTAACCAAGACTCAAGAATAACAACTGACAAGCGATCAAATCTGTGTGCTCTCATCTTCAATTCAGAGCAGAGCGATCACATCTTTAGGCTCGCTCTGGCAATAAACGAACACGGAACAGATTGAACAGAGGAATGAGATCTGATTTATCGAAAGCTTGCCGAGGTGATAGAGAGAATCGAGCTAACAGATTTGTAATAACCGAACGCACCTTCTGTGGAAGAGAGACACGAGAAAATCCACACTATGGGTGCGTTCCATTAAGCGCTCACAACGATCACGCTCACGACCACGAATTTTGTCGTTCCACTTGGTTCTGTGCGTCATCGAAACGCTCACGCCGACCCACCTATTGAGATGGGTCGTCGTGAGCATGAATCATGACGTCATTCATGACATTTTCGCCACGACCCCAACGATCGTGGTCGCCATGTGGAACGTCTGAATGAGTGTTTTGGGCGTTGTGAGCGCTTAATGGAACGCACCCTAGATCAAGAGGTCGTTCAAGTGTAAATTCTGCGATGAACTTTTTTTACAAGGTTATTGCTCAAAGCGCATAGAGAAACTCACTCTGAGACACCTCACACCTGTAACACAGTCCTGTAATTTCTGCCCCAGATCGTTCCGGATTCTGGGAATGAGAAAGTGGTGTTGGAGAAAATTTGTTCCACGTTTTTTTCCTACTAAAGAAATAGAGGCATTGAGAAACTGAAATCCTTGCCATGCAGTGATTGTCCCAAAGCATTTCCCTGTGAGCAAAGCTACAGGTACATATAGGAGGACTCAAACAGAGGAAAAACCGTTTCGGTGCGCTTTTTGCGATATATCATTCACTACCAATTCGATTCTGAGGCAGCACCAGCACTCAGGAGAGAAGCCTTAAGGCTGGGCCCCACATGCCCGTGCCGAGCCCGACTCGCTGAAATTGCAGGAAACACTCAAAAAACAAGACACATATTGGAGGCAATCAGTGACGCCAAGAGAACGTTTGGCAGTATTTTTGAGGTAAGTTGATTCTAGAAATGAAACTCAGAGTTAGCTTAAAAAAATGCTGTTCATTTTAAACTTACTTGACAACGTAATCCTACCTCGTAATAAAAAGAGAAGTGATACCCGAAACCAAAAATACGCGAACAAAAATTACTTACTTATATCGGAAACAAAAAAGTGTCACCAACGTTGGCTGTCTGGTGTGGTGTTGTTGATGCAGATGATGAGTATGAAGCTGGGGAAAGTGAAGGTGACACGGATTATGGCGGCATACCAATACCGCTTGCTCGTAGTTGCCGACATTCCAACTCCTGCACTACAGCAAAAATTTTGCTTTTAGCTTCATTCTGCAGAATATGATTGAAAGTTTCGAGAGTGGCTCCGATTCCACTCAAAAAGGCATCGAGTGGATCAAGTTCGCTGGTTTGTGGAGTGTTGGCTTTTTCACTTTCTTTTTGGGCCAGGATGTAGGCCATAAGTTGGCTTGCCGGGGAGTCCTGTTGTTTTGTTTCACGGCCTGATATTTTTCTTTTGGCTGCTGTTGGAGTGGCAAAGTAGTTTCTGCCTACAGATGCCTTATTTTTTAATTTGAAGGCACGGGTGTTGAGGAATAGCTTATACCTTCAGTAAAATCAGGTTGGTCGACGTCCTTTTTGTTCTCTGTATATGGAGGTTCAGTCTCCTGTTGGTCCGCAATAACATCTTCATCTTCCTTGCTTTCTGATGGTACATTAGTGAGGGTATCCCTTTCGGTCAGATGAGGCAACAAGAATGTGAGAAAGTCCTCATACTTGTATTTGCGCTGCTTTTGAACAGCCTGGCTAGATTTTGTTTTTCTTCTCTGGAGCGTTCTACGAAACTGATCTCTAGTAGAAGCCTATTTCTTCTTACATTCTTCTACTCCACCTAAAAAAGAAATAATACTAATACTTTGAAAAAAAAATTATAAAAATACAAGGCGACACGTTCAAGACCATATCTTTTAGCTACAGGTTGGGAAAGACAAAACAGTTAAATAGTTCATCACACCGGTAGAGCAATAGTCGCGTTACTTTTGAGTGCAGTGATGCATATCCTAAATGAAGAAAAGTGGAAATCCATTGCTCACGAATATTGGGATAAGTGGCAGTTCCCTAATTGCTTAGGAGCACTGGATAGGAACCATGTAACAATACAAGCCCCAAAGAAGTCGGGAAGTCTCTTCTGGAACTACAAGAAAACTTTCTCCATTGTCATTCTGGCTCTGGTTGACCCATATGATACAATTTCATAATTATAGACGTCGGAGCTTACGGAAAAAACTCGGATGGTGGCATTTTGAGTAATTCTATATTTGGAAAAGCACTGCAAAACGAAACAAAAGCTTCCTATGGTTATAATTGGCGACGAGGCTTTCCCCTTACAACGAACATTATGAGGCCATACCCTGGAAGACACTTGACAGATGCTAAAAGGATTTTCAACTACCGGTTGAGTAGGGCAAGAAGGGTTTTAGAAAATGCATTTGGCATTTTGACCCAAAAATTTCGTATTTTTATGAGACTGCTTCAAGGATCTCCTGATATTATTACAAATATAGTACTATAGTAGGGGAGCCCAAGCGGGGATTTCGGGATTTACTGAAGCGCGTCAGATTAATATACAGGGGGATACCTTGTACCCGGATAAGTACATCCACAAAACATGAGACCCATATATAAGGCCGCCCGTGACCATCAGAAATTCTCGAGCGCGTCAGATTAAGGTAGGGTGAGTAAATTACATCCTAAAAAGTGTATATTCCACTAATCTGACAATTTGAGAGTGACGTAAAAGAAGGGGAGGGCAACAAAGTTGCAAAAAAAACGTCATCTCGACTTTCTCGAGCGTAGCTAATTTTTTTTTATTTCGAAGGAAATAATTCAAGAATAATGAAAAATATATAATCTGACAATTTCCGCAAGCCGAAATAACAAAAATTCGTCGATAAAGTTAAATACGTGCAGCTGCGTGATGCCTACATTTCCTTCTCCGCGCTTCTATTCCTATGTGTATGTGTATGTGTGTGTAACTCGCTTATAACTTTTGAACGACTAAACCGATCGGAATTCACTAAACGGCGTTCTAAAGATTTTCCTCAAAATTAGATTTCCTGTGAATTCGGGCCGATAGATTTTGAGAAATTTTGAAAAATCTCAAAAAATTTTTTTTTCTGAAAGTGTTTTTTTTTAAATAACTTTTAACCGGCTGTATCGATTAACTTCAAAAACTAATCCGTCTTTGAGCTTGAAAAACCACATTGATTGCCACCAAGCTGGTTAAAATCGGTTGATTCGTTCGAGAGATATCGTGAATGAAAGAAACCCAAAAAAGTGTTTTTTCGGGATTACTCCGAAATTTGTGGTTCTATCAATTAAAATTGCGAAACCAACCGCGTGAAAATTGCTTGATCCAGTCAAAGGTTATTGCGGTTTCAAAATTCCAAAAATAGTGTTCTATGAAACTTCTATCAGACTTTCGAGCTGGGAGAGCTTAAATGCACAGAAATATTATTTCTTTGAACTCAGCGAGCTCAAAATATCACATAAATTATATTTTGGGCTCAAAAATATCATAAGTACAATTTTAAGCGCCTAGGAATGGAATTAGCGGGAAGTTGCAGGGATGGCCTTTAAGGTGAACCGTTTTTCAATTTTTTTTTGTCAGATTAGGCGAATCCCTCTAGATAATCGTATGATTATGAGACAGTACGTTTAGAACATAAAGATGAACCATATATATCTTGATCTGACGCGCTCGAGTATTTCAAAATGGCGAATTTTTTTTGCACATTATGAAAATGGCCACGAGTTTGCGTCCCATCGAAATCGTCAGATTAGTGAATGAGAGCTTTTTTTTGGTGCACTTAACACTCCCTCAGAAAATCTGACGCGCTCGATTAATTTTATTTTTTTTACATTTTCAACCCTTAAATACAACCACCCGCATCATGCAAACGATCAGATTAACATATGTACATTATTAAAAATACACAGGGCATCGATGCTATCAATATCTGACGCGCTCGAGAATGTCCATGCAACAGTTTTTTTTTACATATTCAAAAATCTATAGCCGCTTCCCCCACCGATGTAAAGGTATATATCATATAACATTTTCTTCTTCTTATCATCTAAGCTTTGCATCCCAATAGGTCTCTACGACGCTCGAGTAAATCCCCATTTAGCATCGTGGGCTCCCCTACCACTAGCGGCATGTGTCTTGTACAACTTCATCCAAATGACTGAAATAAGTACTTCCACACAACATATCCCACAAACTCTTCAGAGACTTCCTCCCCTTCGAGAAAGAGCAACACAAGATGCATTTGTCGTGAGAGATGATTTCACACGCTTTTTCAATTCCGAAGCGGGTAGCGTGGAGTGGCAAGAAAATGCAGCCCTCATGATAGAATAAATTTTTTTGGTTTGAAACACTGTTTATTATTTGAAAAAAGTGGAAAACCTATTTGTTTAAAAATGATAATATTATCAATAAAAAAGATTTGTGCTCGCACCTTCCGCTTTCAGGTTCGTTGAAATAATTGTCCATACTCTCTCCTTCTACTCCGAATTACGATATTTTTCAGTGGACTGATCAATGATCATACAACAATGGAAAATTGCGAACCTCCTCAATCAACTTTTCCAGGTCCATTGCTACCCGAGGCACGTCCGTGCAAAACTAAACAAAAGTATAGTTTGAGATTGAGACGGTGCGGGCACAGAGTATATGGCACAGAGTACCCAGAGTCACCACTTGACCTCTTTATGAATGAAATAGTAAAATAGCAAAGATGGCCGTGAAAAAGAAGGAGAGGTGGAACAGTAACCAATATGAATGAATGGGTTACGATTTCTGATTGGTCAATATTAACCGTCAAGAGCTGACGTTTGTATGTGTCAGTACTAAAGCTTGGTACACAATACGACGTAAGTTACGCTTCGGTTATACGAATTTCGATCGAGAACACATCGAGAAGTGTTTATAATAATATAAAGCACGGAACCACAAGCAACTAGTTGGTGTATAACCTTAGAAATGAAAAGTAACTAAATATGACAGATCAAAAATTATTATTTATTTTCATCAAAATAACTAAGATAGGACTCAAAAAATTTATTGGGGTGTACTAATTATTGCACGATCTTTCTAGGAATCGCAAAATCATGAGGAAAAAAAAGGCAGACTTTTTCACGAATTAATAAGGTTGGCAACTTGGACCGAACTCCTTAATTGACCCATGTTTACTTCCTATCCGTGTCACAGCAGATGCGCAGCTTCGAACACCGCCTTTGATGTTCGAGGGTTCAATTTTCGTGACCTTGATACCCTTTAGGACCACACTGAAAAAAGTGTATTGTTCTTTCACTACAATCTACACTGAGAAAACACGCTTGCACTTTTCTCTCAATGAAATCGAGAAGGAAGTTCTGCCAAATTCAGATATATCAATTCAGATTTGGGAATATTAGGATGTGAAAAAACATGAAATTTGAGAGAAAATCGACGATTAGTTGTGTTATTTTTGTAATATACATCGAATTGACTGAAATATATTTATAATGAATGTTACAATTTCAAATATTCCAGTGATTTTTGGCATCATATACAGGGTGTTTCACAGTGGATGGAACATTAGAAGTATCTGGAGAACAAGAAGACAGATCATTTCGAAAATTTGTGAGCGTGGATAATCGAACTTGCTCTATCCGTCTTGAATATTTTCACCAATACAGTGTTGCCGCTTGTATAAGAAAGTAGTGGCTACTTTGTTATTTCAAATGGAACACCTTGTATATTATATCATTTTTGGAATCATTATGAAATTACTCACAACTTTCCCATATAATTTCCTATACCCGTCTATGACGATTTCCGAGATAAAAATTATTTTGTCAAATTTTTGTGCTAAACCTGACCATTGAAAAATATCAATTTTTTCCCAATGCAAATTCACGAAATATTGCAATTTGGGTTATAGCTGCATAAGACCATCAAGTATCCTGTCGATGAACTGGATCTCAGTTTCAGCATACAAGGAGGCTGAGAAGTGAGTGTCATCCGGGGACTCATGAAAATGACTGAAACTCCGTTTTTTTTAAATGGAACACCTTGTATATCATCACTCATTCGAAACGCTATAACATTTTCTATTTTAATTGAGTATACTTTCCCTATACCTATATTATTGTACAGTTTGTATTAGTTATGATCACTATTATGTTATGAATTCGTCTTTTTCAACGTTTTCCATTGCCAGTGACCATGAGAACCCAGGTAGTTCTGACGTTAAAATGACGGCATATTTGACGTTCTGTCTCTAACAATCACGTTCTTGAAGTTCTCGCAATTAAAATGTGCAAGAGAACTTGAAAATGTTGAAACCTCATATGGTACTTCATCAGACATACGCCAGTGCGCAGCGTACCGCATTCAGGGTAAACCCAAAAGACATCACAATATAGAGTCGTCATATTATCGAAATGACATTGACGTCATTGTGGCGTGATTTTAAGTCACTTATGGTCATTATTGGTCACATATCGTTACTGTTAGTGCAAAAGGTCGTATGTGAAAGTTAACTACTTTTTACATATGGGAGCATAAAAAAAATCAGCTGCACAACATAATACGACTTTTTTACATTTGACCATAACTTATAATAGATCAGCTGATGACATACAATATTTTTGTAGCAGTTGCAGACTGCAAAATGTCACCTTTAGCAAAAATAAAATAAAAATGGACAATTTTTATATACGACCTTTTGCACTAACAGTAACGATATGACGTCTGATACCAATAATGACCAATGAATGAAGTCATAAAAACACACGCACACGGGAGAGCGACCGCATACGTATCAGACTTAAAATTCTTCTTTACGGAAACATGAGCAAAAGCATAATAACAATTGTAATCAAATATAATGAAACTGTCATTTGGCAATTATTCTATTAAGGAATGTTTTTCACAAAAATATAACGCATCTGTATTCCTTCCTGTCCCATTCATTCCTTTCGTTTGGTATTGACAATGTTACTGGTTGGAATTCCAATTTTCCTCAAAATCCCTAATGGTAACACTGATTATGTCAATCATACTGCAGTATTTTATGGAATATGTGCGGTGCGTCACAAATGGGCGTATTTTTCTCGTCTGAAGGTAAACAACTTCAAACATGTCTATTATTCATATTTTGTTTGGTGTACGCTCAAATCGATGATTTGCTTTTCGCGCTGGTAGTTTTTAAGAGAAAGCATTCCCTACACCATGAACTATTGTTCAGACTCCAAGCGTTTGACATTCGATAGAACATTTGGATGTGACGTCAGGAGCAGATGCTTCATGATACGGCCTAAACAAGATCGCTCGCCAGAAAATGCGGTGTTGCTGAAATAGAGGGTTGGTCACGGTCATACACATAAGGTCTGGAATCTACGGCAATTTTGGGTGGTGGGGGGTGGCACCAGTTTTGAAGAAAAAGTTTCCATAATTATCCGCTAGGAGGACATAGGGGTATAATAACGTTATTAACATTTGACAACAAAACAAACTGTTAGGACTCGGATGGCAAATGAAATCAATGACAGAAATATTATATCTTGCAAAATTCTCTCGAATAAATAAAAATCATTCTTACTTTCAAAAAGCTGATTGGATCTGATTTGTGATTGGCTGACAAAGTGGCAATAGAGGACAGCGCTGCAGGTGGCGAAACATGAGAACCACGAAAATTTCCTCAATGTTTGGGTCACCCCCCACCACCTGAGTTGCAAGACCTATGTATACGATCGTGGGGTTGGTCATGTTCATCATTTGAATTATTTTGAAACATGTTTTCGATATTAATGCACTGAAATTGGAAAACTATTGACGGTGGAAGAGCTTTTTCGGCATAAAAAAAATCGAATATCAACTTCATTAGCGGATCAAAGATTTTTCTCCAAATAAATTCGGAATCTTTGTGAAATCACCGAGAGGTATTGCCATAATTATTGATGCCTAAATGTTCCCAGCTGTCTCAACCAGCGATTAGCTAATATACTTTTCATTTTGCAATCTGTCATTTCTTGAAAAGACTAAAAAATAAATGAAACTAACAAGTTTGGTAATTATATTTGTATAAATGAGCAACTATCAAATAACATTTGTTAAAGTATTATAAGTGTAAAATTGGTCATAAAATTCGTTAAATTTCTTATAACAGGTGGGCTTTATCGCAAGAACAATGAATTATTTATAAGGAACAATTATACTAGGTCACAAAATTTTATGCTTCTCCAGAGACTTCTGAACCGCCAATTTGCATGCGAGAACCCCGTGCTTCTCGATTTTATTCCAAATCGTCGCCATAAGCGAGCTGAAAATAATAAGGGCGATAAGAATTGCCCTGAGAATGTTCACCAGTATCACAAAACCAACGGGCGGCTCGAAAGCCAAGGAAAGCATCAATCCAATACACAAAATGAACGCGAAAGAAAGGTAACTCATTTTATGCTTGACCAGACTCTCCAGCGCCCGGTCCAGCACGACAACCATGTCCCTCAAAACTTCCTCGTTCTCTTTGGGGTCCTTGAAGACGGCGCTGGCCGATTTCTCGCTGATTTCCAGAACGGCTTCCAGGGCTTCGTGGTCGGAGTAGCTGCAGGAGTGATTCGGTACCCTTTCAGGCAACGGTAATCTGTACTTTTTCAAGTCGACTTTCAGTTTGTTGCCGGGATGGTACATTATGTAGTCGATTCGTTGCCCGGGGATTCGGTCTTTGATGCATTTGGCAGGGGTGTAGCTGTTCCTGTGGCTTTGACAAGTAGCGATGTCCTCGTTTGGTACTTCATTGGCTTGGAAGGCGTCTAGGAGGCCAGGGATTGATAGCATTACTCTGAAAAAATTTAATTTCAAAATTTTGAGCTGACTTTCAGTCTGGGTTTCAGTACTTGTAAGCAAGGTCTCCAGGTTCGGTGTTGAGGTCACCAGCTAATACAACCAAATCAGCATTTTGGGACGTGAGCATAATGAATTGAGCTGTATCATAGGCTTGTAAGATACGATGAGCTTGGTATTCATCACTGTTTCTATTATATTCAGCATGTAACTAAAAAGAAAACACTTTCACAATACTGACTAAATAATGATACTAAATCAACTTACATGAGCAGAGTATACATTAATAATGGAATTATTCACAATCAATTTACATAAACCAACTCCTTTTCCTCCAAACCAATCTCCATGGTGTAATTTGTGAAAATATCCATTGAGAGACCACTGGTGAAAGAATGTCTCTTTGATAGGATGTTTTGAAAAAATACAAACGCCTGAACCAGTCACACCACTGAAAAAATTTTACATAATAATAATAATAATAATAAAGTAATATACCTTCTTGTATTGAGTTATAGTTTGAGAAACAGATGGTTACCTGTAAAAGTAATGTGAATATGGTAGAACATCATTAACTTTTTCTTCAATCAAGAAGTAATCTCTGTCAGTCCATACTTCTTGAAGACATACTACATCATATTGACTATTAGATAAGTACTCGGCAATAGCTTCCATTCGAACTTTTCTGTTTTTGGAAACAGCATATAAGCCCCTAAAATAAAAAAAAAAAATACCTGATAATCTTTCCATTGTTACAATGACTTATTCCTCACCAGCAGTTCAATGTGAAAATTTTAAATTGAAGACTCATTTTTAATGAGACAGATAATGGTTTCACTTATTTAGACTTAAAGAGGAAAAGTTTTTATTTTCGATAAAAATCTACTTCATTATATTTGAAATGATTAAATATATATGTTCAGAGAAAAATAATGATTTTTCATAAACTCCATTTCTGATTGGTTGAAATTAAAGTTGGTATTGAGACTCGAGGTGGCAATTGACAACTGTCCTGTCATCTCGAGGCCACAGAACTGTAAGGTCTGTGCTCGAGTCTCTGAACCACGGTCATAACCACGGTCATATAACATAAGGTCTGGAATCTATGGCAATTTCGAGTGGTGGGGGGTGGCACCAGTTTTGAAGAAAACGTTTCCATAATTATCCGCTAGGTGGACATAGGGGTATAATCACGTGATTAATCTTTGACAAAAAATCAAACGGTGAGGACTCGAATGGTAAATAAAATCAATGACAGAAATATTATATCTTGCAAAATTCTCTCGAATAAATAAAAATCATTCCTACTTTCAAAAAGCTAATCGGATCTGATTTGTGATTGGCTGACAAAGTGACAATAGAGGACAGCGCTGCAGGTGGCGAAACATAAGAACCACGAAAATTTCCTCAATGTTTGGGTCACCACCCACCACCCGAGTTGCAAGACCTATGTCAGAGATAAGTTACAATTATTATAGCTTATCTCTGCCTATGTATACGATCGTGGTCATAACATAGGTCTGGAGACTATGGCATTTTTGAGTGGTGGGGGTGGCACCAGTTCTGAAGAAAAAGTTGCCATGATTATCCGCTAGGAGGACATAGGGGTATAATCACGATATTAACCTTTGACAACAAAACAAACGGTTAGGACTTGAATGGTAAATAAAATCAATGACAGAAATTAAAATTTTGCAAGATATAATTATCTTGCAAAATTTTCTCGAAAGAAGAAAGAAAAATCATTCCTACTTTCAAAAAGATGATCGGACATGAGAACCACAAAATCTTCAATGTTTGGGTCACCCCCCACCATACGAGTTGCAAGACCTATGTATACGACTATACGATCGTGCTCTGAACCAACTTTAATTTCAACCAATCAGAAATGGAGTTTATTATTAACATTATTTTTCGCTAACGAAGTTCGGAAGAATTTTGGACACATATTCATCATTGCAAAAATAATGAAATATAATTTGAATGAAAAAAACCTTCTCCCGTTGGTAGACCTTTTTTATTTTTTTGCTCTTCTTTGAAGGAGATGACGTGCTTCAATCGAAAAAAAAAACAAGGGACGATTGAAATAGTTGGGGATACGAAATAGAAGAAGACGAAAGAATAACGTCAGTGTCACATTCAATCTGCAGTCAGCTGGAGTACTAGTTTTGCGCAATAATATTACCGGCAAATTTAACAATTTAGCACATAAGTTCTTAAATTATACTGTACAGTTTAGGTGATAATTTGGTGAGAAAAACTCATTTTCTTGTCATCTACAAGTAATTTTCCCTTGAAAAAAACATTAAGATTCGAGTATTTGTGCTCGGTTTTAAATTTCATTTATCGTTTTGAATCTGTGTAGGACATTCGTTACTAGTTTTTGTTGCAGATAAAAAATATAATGAATAAGTTGGTTGTACCTCCTTCACCAAACTGGTACGAATCCTCCATTTTACTATGCACTCCAGATAATACTCTTATTTATGGTGCAAGACATGACTTGGTTTTCCTTGAAAATACCGAGGATCCGAATCAGCCTGCAAAAATCAGACTTATTCCCAAGGCACATTCTCAGAAGTAAGTTATTTATAACGTCTATCACGGCAAGAAAATATCGAATTCCTAATGATTGTAAAAACTCAAACCAGCCTTGAAATTCTACCTGAATTTGTTTTTATGCCCTTGTATATACAGTGCTTCTCAAAAGTCCCCTCCCCCCCTCTTATCTTTGAAACGATTATACATAAACAAGTGGAAGTTGGAAACTGAATATTAAAGGTTGTAAACTGCCCTACTAGGGATGATAGATGACGAAATCGTCAAAGATGACGTCACAAGGCCATTGTGACCAATAATTTCAAATGGAACCCTATGGCAAGTGACACCTCTTTTAAAAGGTATCAAAAAAATCTATTCCATGATACTAATTTTGTTTGTGTTTATGGCAGTTTTAATGGCTCATTAGTAAACATTAAAATTTTAATTCCATTCAGTATGATATTAATTACAGATTTAAGAATCAGTATCTACTCAAAGAAATTACTCGAAGTGACCTCCATTTACTTCCTGACAGTAAAACATCCTATTTTTAAACTCTTCTCGTACTTTTGCAAATGTGTCTGCGGAAACAGCCTCCCATTCTGCAACAAAACGTCAATATTGTCAGGTTCAGTAACGTAAACCTTCGATTTGAGGTAACCCCATAGAAAAAAATCCAAAGGTGTGAGATCCGGTGATCGAGGTGGCCATTCCGTTGAACCTCTTCGTCCAATCCATCTACCTCGATATTCCTCATCCAAATACTGTCTCACTGCACCGTAAAAACGTTGAATTAGGGAGACTAACAAAAACGTCAGCTAATTTGACAACTATCCAGAGGCGGACCTCGAATTTTGAATTTTAGTATTAACTGATTAAATTCATCACAGCTTTGCGTTTTTTCAAAAGCGAGTTGCCAAAACTGACATAAACACAAACAAAATTAGTATCATTGAATAGGTTTTTTTGATACCTTTTAAAAGAGGTGTCGCTTGCCGTAGGGTTCCATTTAAAATTATTGGTCACAATGGCCTTGTGACGTCATCTTTGACGATTTCGTCATCTATCATCCCTAGTAGGGCAGTTTACAACCTTTAATATTCAGTTTCCAAATTTCACTTGTTTATGTATAATCGTTCCAAAGATAAGAAGGAGGGAGGGGACTTTCGAAAAGCACTGTAGATAAAAATAGTAGATATTAGTAATCACAGGTATAGTTTGAATTCTCATCATTAATTTAACCAATTCTTCCATTATTTTGTAGCATATTTTATTGCATGATATTCAAATGTCTAGTATTGATCTTGATAGATATTCATCATTGTCATACTAAATGTTTTGAATTATTTTTTCAGAGTAGTGTGTGTGCATATTAATAAAAATTGGGGAAAACCATTCAAACACCTTGTATCTGCATCTGAAGATAAAATAATAAAGGTTTGGAATGCAGAAAATTTGGAAAAAATTTCTTCACATAATGCACATGTAAGTATAAGATTTTTCAACCCTGTATATTTTTTTAACAATCTCATATGTTGAAATATTTTGGGAATTATTTGGAAATTGTTAGTTGGTATGATGAAAATCATCATGCATGTTATGAATCTCAAATAAATTGAACAATCTTTTGAAATTATCACCAGCGATATTGAAGTTGCATTGCATGATTTGTTTCAGTTAGATCATAATAAACTAATTGGTGTCAATTTTGCTGGCGATGATAAAATAGTTAGTGTTTCTGAAGATGGTATTATAATTATATGGGCTTTAAGTACTAATTCATTGAGAGAACTGAAGGACGTTTTCGGTTTCAAAGTAACTGTTACTTGTATTTCCTCTTGCCCACATGCCTCATGGTTAACAGCATTTGGTTTGAAGAATGGTCTGGTAGTTGTAACAGATTTAAGAAGTAAGAATAGTTTATAGTTACTAGTAACTAGTGGGTTATGCAATGGTATGGTACAAATATTTATTTCAGAGTCTGGAACACTTTTATACAAACTAAGAGGTCATGACAAGTCTGTGGTTTCACTATCTTGGTGTCCAGCACCAGTTAATATATTCCCAAAAAACCCTCTCAACTATGTAGGTGTTAAAAAAGCAGACTCAGAAGGTATGAGTACTGAATCAACCAAGAAGGATGAGACCAATCAAAGTACTTCTGAGTCAAAAGTTGAGAATGAGGATGAAAATATTACAAACCCATTACTAACAGCAAGTGATTCGGAAGATGTAGAAAATAGTCCCCTATATCAAGATCTGATGAAAGCAATTAGTGAAAAAGAGACTATTGAGGAAGTAGCAACAAAAGATATTTCAGACATAATTGACTCGGTAAGCACAACTGAAACATCAATTGATAATAGTAATGTTGAAGAATCCATGATGGAATGCCAAGGCTATGAATGTGTGATTGAGAAAATTGATACTCAAAATGTTAATCCACCTATGGAAGTTTCAAACTCCGAACAGCAAAGTACCAGGTTAGATCTTCCTGGGAAAGAGAGTGATAAAACACAAGAAATTGAACAACGGGTAATAAATCCAGAAAGAATATCTGTAGAAGAAGAATCAAGAAAAGAATTTTTATTAGCCTCCTCTGCTAAAGAAGGGTGAGTTTTTTGAAGAGTAAACCCCTTCATTCTGATATATCATGTTATAAAATATATAATAATTTTATTTTCAGGAACATTTATATTTGGAGAGCAGGTACAGACGGTAGAATGCAAACTTTCATGAGTCTTCCGACCACATCTAAAGGTCGCCGAAAAGCCCCCGAAAAAATATGGATAACATTATGTTGGGCTTCCCCTACAACACTGCTGTCTTCTTCCAAATACAATGAACTGATACAGTGGACACTTCCGAAACCCCTAGAGTAAGAAAATTAATATTCCGTTAGATATTTGTGACAGCTTGTCAGAAAATGCGCTTTTGTCGCTTGTTTTTTTTTCATAGATACTCCGATTTGTTGGTCGTATTTCTTAGTAATCCCTCTTGTTTTTAGCTCCAAAAATTTGAAACACATGACGGTGGTTCACAAGGATAACAACACAACATTGTTTTCTATAGCGGCTCCCCTTATTTACGGTAACGAATACAATTGGTCGAAAATGAAAGCAACGAACGCTTGGACAGTGAGTCAGGACCGTTTATTGTTAAACACAAGTCTGGAGGTCGAAAAAAAAAATCTTAACTTCTATACTACGTTCGGGGGCCCCATATACTGTCTAAAACTGTCCCCATTGGATCCCAATAGGTTAGTAATATACAGGGTGTCCCATAAAGACCACGCCAAATCGAGGGAGAATGTAAATCAAAGGATAACCCACCTGCTATGACAAAATTCCCATTATAAAAGTCTTACCGATTTCGAGATTTTTTTTTTAAGATAAGGAATTTTTGCCCCTTTCAATAGTTTTGTCTTTACGATTGGTACAATTTTACACATTTTCCGGGTAATTTTTTCAGTAAAATATTGCTGAAGAATCATTTCAACGTTTACATCAAAAACATTCTCCGAACATTTCAAGGGAGGGCTGTGAGAGATATTTTTATTGAAAATTTTGGTAGTGGATTCTTTTGTTTATGAAGTTCAGCCCATCGTAGTGGAACCAAAATGTACTGAGCTACTGCTGCACATTACACCAATAAATTGTTTTTTTATAGTGATTTCGAAAATGTATCACACAAAGTTATACGTTATTCAAAGAAAAAAATATATGACTGTTTTTATCCATATGGCAATATTTTACTGAAAAAAATAACCAAAAAGGTGTAAAATTGTACCAACCGTAAAGACAAAACTATTAAAAGGGGCAAAACTTCATTATTTTCAAAAAAAAAAATATCTCGAAACCGGTAAGACTTTTATAGTGGGAATTTTGTCATTAGGTGGGTTATCCTTTGATCTACATTCCCTCTGGGTTTGACGTGGTCTTATTTTATTATATAATTTTTAGATTAGCTCTTGGGTCTACAGATGGCCTCATCAGAGTTTGGGATTTGAGTCGTCCTCACTTAAGGCAGGTAATGATGACGTCATTCCACCACAAAATCCAAGGACGGGTCGAAACGTTGGCTTGGCATCCTGAAATTGACGTACTTTTGGCGTTTGGTACATCAGAAGGACGGGTAAGAGACAACATAATTCATCGTGATCGAGAAAAATGACCTTGAAAGTCATCCATTTATTCAGTTAATGTTACCCACCTAAAAGATAATAATATAGATGTTTCAGGAGTTGGAAACGACACTTGCCATTCAATAATCATGCGCGATTCAAGTTTTTTTTTTGTATTTCAGGTGGGATATTTGGATAGCAACAACCCATCGAAAGCGCCAGTACTTTTGACCCACTACTTCAAATCGGAAATTTTCAAGGTAGAATGGGGGCCGGTACCTCACAATAATAAGGTGTTTGGATTGTATGCTGTTTCTGAAGGAAAAATTGTCGTATTCGACGTATCTAAAAGATCTGGAGAAGGTATGCATGCTGTCAATCTGGTTCATCCATTTCATATCCGCTTCCATTTGCAGAGCCTATATTATTGAGAGAAGATTTGCCACTCTTTTCTTTCGCTTGGAAACCGGACTATGAGTATGTCCTGGTATCCACGAAAACCGGCAGTTTGAGTGCCTACTCGCCAGACCTGAAGCGTTTGCGCAATTACATGTTCCCGCAGCGCATTCAGGAAATGGTGTGGCATCCCGATTCCGTTCGAGGAGAAGAGTGGAAGAATGTTCGAATCGCGTCCGTCACGGATCACAAGTATGCCTCCGTGTGCGAGATGAATGAGAACGACGATTGTAAAGTGTCTGTCTGTTATCAAACCACCGGAGAATGTGTTAATTCGATCGCGTGGAGTCCGCATGAACCATCAAAGATTCTTGTTGCCACCGATAATGGAATTGTACAGGTAATACAACGGATTTTATGAATAAAAATGCTGAATAATAGGAACATGAGAAATTATGTCAGAACACGTCAGAGTTTATCGTCTAAGTACGATATTGGTGTAAGAACTTGAACTGATAAAAAGGTGGGATTCATGCAACAATGGGTGATTAATCACTAGTTCAAAATCGTGAATTTCCAGAGCAAATGTCGAACGAAGTCGTTGGTTACCATTTTCTTTCCTTGATGATGTGGTTCCAAAAAGAGCATTTCGTTCATTCAACTTGTATATTATCTCTGAAATGCTGATTTTATTCAATTTTTTCCAACTATCACAGTCGTTTGTTCGTAGATTATAGAGACCAGGACCAAAGAAGTTCTTTCTACGCATGTTAGTCCAAATTTTAGCGGGTGCACGTCAGCTATATGGAGTCCAATTAATCAGGATTTCATAATAATCGGAAGTAAAGATTGTATGGTGACAATAGCGAAGGTATCTGAACATACACCCAAAAATGAATGGGGTAAGATGTGTATTTTGATTTGATCTAGGTTTTGATTATCGTGCAGTATTTTTTTTCTTGACAAATAGTGTTCCTTCTTTTTAGAACTCGTCGCTCAGAGGAAAAAAATCATGAGAGAACTTGTAATCGAAAACCAAGATCTTTTGCCCAAAGGTAAACCTCCAGGCGCAAATGAAGTGGTGGTGAGAAAAAATAAAAACGTTCTTCTGCCGAACTTCCCATCGGCAGGTAAAGTCACTATCGATGAACTTAGGATGGTTTTAAAATGGAAAGAGAAATTAGTTAGTGTGGAAACACCAGAAGATAACAAAATTGGTGTGTTTGATGTTTTCGGGACATCAGAGTCAATACTGAGATTAGTCAATATCAATGGTGAGTTGAAATAACATTCAAAAATATCATTGACGTGTTTTTGCTTCAATTGTTGCGGATTAAGATTTTTTCAAGTCGACAACGATTTTTTTCTGTCTAAATTGAAATTAGACTCAATTTGAACATTGTTGATCCCATAATTATCTGTTTGAATATATTATGAGTATCAATAATTGATTCTTGAAGTAATTTCAGTAAATCCCTAGAACATACATGCATTTTTTTTAGAAACCGATCACTTGAGAAACGGACGAGGTCGTTTCAATACCATGTTGAGTCTGTTTAAAGGTGATATCAATACTACTATTAGAGAAGCCATTAACCAAAAACGTGTTGATCCATTGATGATATCCCTCGCTCCAATGGTATCTCCCAAGTAGGTATACACTGTCGGAAAGAATTCATCTTCCTTATAGAAATTTAATTAGAGTGAAAAGAATAGCCTGCATCAAAATGGAATGAACAATAATCAAATTTATTCAAAGATTCAGCTCTGGTGGGGACAGTGGAAGGGAAGCAACTCGATATTCTAATAGACTTTCCTCTATATGGAAGAAGAATTCTTTTCAATACATATTAGCGGGATGAACATTAATTAATTTTGAGGTTATGGCAAGAGTGTTGCGAAGTCTACGCCGAACAACTGTCCGAACAAGCGGATTCGAATCCGCTGGAAATAGCGACACATCTTCTTGCCTGTCACAAAACCGAAAAAGCCATTGAATGTCTTTGCGAAGCGGAAATGTTTAGGGAGGCTTTAGTATTAGCAAAATGTCGTTATCCGGAGAACGATTCCATCGTTATTGACGTTTTATCGAAATGGGCGAGACACTACGTGCACGTGGGGAATTTCGAAATGGCTGCTCTATGGTGAGAAGTTTAATTGACGCACGAAATAAATATGACGACTTCCTGAAATTACAGCTACATCGTTGCGGGCAAATTCGAGGACGCAGCTTCAGTTCTCTCCAGAAGATCTAGCCTTGAATTGTTGGATTTTGCTGCTGAATTGGCTGGGAAGTCTGGAAATTCTGCATTGCACGATGCAGTTGTTTTCAGATACCAAGCATTCCTGGGTGCTCAAAATGAAAACAAAGCACCAGAAGATGCTTGTAAATGAAACAAAGCTAGTGGAGGGTAACATTAAAATATGAAGATGATTGCTGATACAACTGATTCCAACAAACATTTCGTTTGGTCAGGAGATATTTCAAGAGGCGAAACTCTACTGAAATATTGAGAAATTGTTTTTTTTTTGTACTAACTAGAATATTTTTGTTTTTATATCGAATAAATAGTTATTTTTTACGTTGCTTCTGTCTTACTTTTTTCAATGAGTATATTTTGGTTTATAAATTGTTTTTATAGTGGGATTGGTATGTGGTATAAATAAACAAGAGCCCTGATTTAAATACTATATTTTGATAATAATAAATAATACATTGATCGGAGATTCCATGTTAGAGAGTAGAATATCTACAAGTTACAGGTAGGTCTATTTACATTATTGCGAAATAATTATTATTTGTTGATAATTTTGTAATATAAAGTTAAATCCGAAGATGATTTCCAAATGAAATGTTTGACTGTTCTCAAATCCATAGAAGGATCCAACACCTGAAAATAAAAACAAATGAAATCAAAACGTAATACGACATTTTGGAATTCACCGAAACATTACCTGTTCATTACAAGTCAACTCGATCTGGTCAACGTTATAACCGTTATTCGACGGCGTAGATGGATCAGCGTCTCCACACCCAGGAGAACTAGCCGTTCCATCCCCGAGAAGCTTCTCTAAAATATGCTCGGCGACTTTCCGACATTGAATGAAATCATTCGCCACTAATCTGTCGGGCTAAAAACACGAATTCAACAAATCACGAGTCGTTTTCACAGTTCATGATTCTCTAACCTTTTTCATTCTATCTTGCTTGAGTAAATGCGAAGGTACACTGGAATGTGGTTGTAAATAAAACTGTAGTTTAATGAACTTATTAGTACAGTTCTCTTCTATATTTGATATCACCCAGTTGGGGACAGTCTCGTTCAGCAAAGCGTTTTCTGTGTCGCCTGAGGTATCCCCAACCAACACCCGGTATAATGTTCGACCACCAACCTCGCTAAAAACAAAGAAATGTCACTCGCAAAGTACGTGAAGTTTGAACTAATATACCTTAGAATAAGAGGTATGTGGGTGGGAACACTGAAATAAAGTCTATTTTCTGGATCAGTCTCCACTCCCCTCCAGTGCTCGAAAAGTGCTTGAAGTAACAATTTGCCATAGTTTACTTTGTGATCAGGTTCGGGAGTGTCTCTGATGCCCGCGTCTTTTGCAGACACCCAAGCAGAGAAACAGTCGACTTCATCTTGTCCCAGATGGATTGTGAGCATCTGAATATCAGTGAAAAAGAATGTTTTTCTGGTTTGATTTAAAATGTGAAAAAATTTACCCCAGTTTTCAAATCAATATTGAACCAATTAGGGACATAAACCATTTTGAATCGATTCTTTTCCTCTTCTTGAAAATTTACCTGTCCTAAATCATCGACTTTTTTTGCCTGAAAATAATGTTTCAATAATTTCTCAAATCCCCATTCCAGCACATTTCCATTATTACCCTCAAAACATCATAAAGAGCCACGTTTCCTTGGGCATCTTTCGTCAAAATATGTCTTTTATCATTCAAGATGCTAGCCTGCCTAATGGCAGCTCCACCTGAAATTTGCGACAAGGGAGACGTTGGCATTCGGGCTTCTTCTTTGAAGTGTTTATCTGCCGGTAATTTCCAACACCTAATACTCGAATCAGAAGTAGATACCTGAAAAAAAATTGTAAGCATTTGTATGAGAAATTGAGTTTTGACAGCTTGTCAGGATATGCGCGGTTGCTGTTCGTTTTTGTGACTTACCCATATTGCTTGGTGATCTGCTGTAAAGCACATTTTCAAAATAGGCGCCTCTTCTATACACACAGTTATATAATTTGAGATATTTTTCAAATCCGTCATTATCACCTGAAAATAATTTAATCCATTTCATCACATTTTCAACAAATCAACTGATTGATGTTTGACAGCATATCCAATCAACTCTGATGTTTTTTGAGAATATTATTCAGTAAACACAGCAGAAGCAGCTGAAAAACCCACTTTTTTATCTCTTCCTCCTGATATTGCATAACTAAAGCTTTCAGTTGCCAATAGGGCCCATACAGAATCTGTGTGAACACGGATTGTTTGTATATTCCTGGAAAATAATTTTTATCACTCCTTGATTTTGAATTTTCAGGTTTTACCTTTGAGATCCAAGATTCCATAACTTTATGGATCCATCACTACTACCGGAAAGGCATTGGGTTCCATCTTTTGACACTACCAATGCCTTGACATTATCTGCATGACCTGAGTAGAACATTTTCATCAGATAAAGCCAGATTCAACAATCTCTGTTTCTCACCTTTTAATTTGAAGAGTTTGGCACAAGTTCTGGGATCCCACAATCTCAAAGCTTTTTCAGTGGATCCACTCACTATTATACTACCAGAAGGATTCATGGCTAAACTATAAATAGACTCTTTGCTACCCATCAGACTTGAAGCTGGAAATATAAAAATGAAATTCATACACTCCACAGTTTCACCACATTATGCACTAACTTGTTACAGTATTATTGCTAGCAGTTAAAGCAGTCAGGGTGTTGATATCCCATAAGTAAATCGATTTGTCCAATCCAGCTGAAGCGACTTGTTCTCTCTCTTTGGCATAAGCCAGAGCTTTCACATAGTCCTTATGAGTACGTAAAGTGGACATACAGAAACCTTTATGGGCATTCCAAACCTTGACAGTTGTATCAGAGCTTGCAGAAATTACTAAAATTGAATGAAACACTCATATTTTTTCCACTAATGTTCACGGTGGAATCATTTCAATTGGGGTGTTTCATTCATGACTTACAGTGTCTTCCTCCACAACATAATACAATATCGTTGACCCAATCAGTGTGATGTTCCATTCCATGTAAGAACTTTTCATGTTCATAGACTCTTATTATGGAATCCCTTCCTGCAGAATATAAACGATCTAAGGCAGGATCTAGCTGTAGGGCATTCACACCAGATCTATGCCTTTTTTCTTCTGCTTCACATATAACCATAGAAACCTGTGAGCAGACAGGAATTAGGTACAACCCTTGATAGATGTGAGTATAATTAATCATTCCATTGGTATTTACCTGAACCTTTTTACGGGCATTTTGATTCCCAGGTTTCAAATTCGCCATTATATCTAATACAGCATTTTATTTGAAATATAATCAAAATCGTATATCTGTATATTCTTCAAACTTCAACAAAGCAAAACGCAGAGGTTATGTTTTATTTTGACATGAGTATGCCAGTGATGCCAAACATAAAAAGTGATAAAAAGTATCAATGGGTTCTTTCATTCGTGAAACTGACAACATTGTGTTATGTCAAAAATCAAAATAAACAAATTGGTTCACATGTAAACAGGGTTGCCATTTTGCCAGTAATTACTGGCATTTGCCAGCATTTTCAGGTCTTGCCAGTAAAACTGCCAGTAATGGTTTTGATGCAAGTAATTGCCAGTAATATCACACTCCCAAAGAAATGAATCAGTTTTTCAACATTTTCGTAAGTAAATTGTGTTCAAACGCGCTATCTACCGAAAAAAGTAACAACTCTTTCAGCATCTACCACATACCTGAAACCTCACCTGTTCCTCTATACATAATGTATAGAAGTTCTAGTCAGGAATAATATTTTTATTTATTTTTCTGAATATTTTGAATATTTGTTTCTATTTTTAATGATTTTTCTAAATGAACTTTTCTTGAAAATAAACTACTTGTTTCACTTATTTATATTCTGATCAACTACCAAGATTTTGGCGGCAATTTCGAATATTTCACTGTTTCCTGTAAGATGACCTAGTCATCATGGATTCGGCTTTCTGGGCGGCAGGGGGCACCAAACTCGTCTTATTCATTTGAGATTTTTGAGAAAGTTACTTCTGAATTTACAATAATGTACTGATATTACTAAGGATCGGTAAAATCATAGCTTTTGATAAATGCCAGTAATTTGCCAGCGTTGATACACTGATATGCCAGTAATAGCAAGTAATGAATTCAAATATGCCAGTAATTTCGAATACTCCCGTTGGCAACCCTGCATGTAAATTGCACAAATCATAGATTTAATATCTTACCAAGATAAGTAACAACAAACATTTGTTTGGCCCCAACATCACATCCCTTCTATATCTATCAGGGGAATACAAATATTTTGGCTTATCGCTGCTCTAATTGGTTGATTTGAATTTCGCGCCTTCAAAAAGTTCTGACAATTGTGTCCCGTGTTAATGTTTCATAACAAAGCCGCCATTACGCGCAGTTATTAGCTTGAGTTTACTATATTACAGAAGTTTGAGTGCTGTTAAAGGTTGATCAGGTCATATTTATGTATATTTGACATTATCCAAGTGTGAAAATGAGCAAAAAATGTTTAGTTTGTGATTATACAGTAAACATTAGTGTTTGTTTACCATTTCACAGGTACGTTGTCAATGAAGGATCAACATAGGCGTGACACACATTTCTTATTCTTACCTACATTATATATAAATAATGAATATTTTCAGATTTCCCGATGACAATTCAATGAGACGATGTTGGTGAATAGCTCTAAAGTTGAGAATCGAATAATCTTCATTTTGTGTTTGGACAACCTGTTTTTCTCTCCATTTTTATCAATGGCAGATGATGAATGAGTATCCAGTTTATGATTTTTTTGGGGTATATCTAAGGATTCTCAATGTCAATTCTGTAGTTTACAAGTAGATTATCACTGAACAAGTTCCAACACTGAAATTTTTGATAGTCAAGGACCAAGTACCTCAAAGTATACAGAGAACACTTCTTTTTCATGTACAAGGTATGTAACTGAATTAAATAATCAATCTGTATTATACTTATCAATATAAATCTGTTTTTTAGGTCCAGTTTGAATGGTACAGCAAAAATTTTTGGTAGAACTAGCTTCGGATTCTCAAAATGGCACAATAACAGCTTTTGAAATTTGATATTCCGCAGTACTATTTGTTATGGAGGACCTGGGAAATGAACCCAAAGAATTTTTTTTTCAATTCCTGGAAGTATACAGTATGTTCTTTCATGCAACTTTTTTATTTGAATCATTATATGATGTCTAATTCAAAGGAGGAAAAATGATTCACCAAGTTCAAGTCCACCTAGCTCTAAATCGAGTTTGAGTCCCAAAAGAAGGAGTATTTCTGATACATCTTCAAGAAAATCTGGATAGTTTTCATATCATATTTCAATTAAATCACAGCACACTTTTGAATAATTTCAGCTGGCACCCCAAGAAGATACATGAGAATAAAAAAAAAGAAAAACCCATTTTGGGGATGAAGTCCATCCAAAGCCAAGAAACCTTTAAACTAATTTAATTAACATTGATAATATATTTATGTAAGGACTCATTTCGATTTTATGTATTTCTATTTATTCTATCTATGGGAACTGTTTTGTATAACAAGTTGAAATATAAAGTATGGAATTTGTGATGTAATAAAATAATGTAATGAATATGTCTTTTCTGAAATAACATTCGTTATTATTAAACCAAAATAATTGCTGTGTAACGTTATTGTAAATGTATTATATTACGAAAATAAATTTTGTTACGCCACTGTTCAGTGTGTACTCTAGCACAACGAGAGCGCAAGAAAAACATCCCCACCACCGATTTTCATGAGTTTATCTTGGGGCCACTTCCCCTAATGCTTTTGGTATAGGCGTTACTCATCTTGTCCTCTTTAATCTGAGGCACAAATACTGTTTTATTGCTTTTCGGATAATTTGATTTTCAAATGGATTTTGATGATTAAAAACTCTGTTAGGATTAAATATGTCAGTATACGTAGTATGCAGTACCTCAGGAGGGGGGCTGCCGATATTCTCTAAGAAAAAAGGAAATTCTGAAGCAGTAAGTTCATTAACACAAATCGACTAAATCTTGTGATTATTTAGATTTTTTTGTAGTTACCTTTTCCTATAATAGGATCTTTGAATGGAGTTCATATGTTTGGAAAATCATTTGGAATTGAGTTGTTGGAAGCTTTAACTGATGATTATGTAGTTGCATGGAAGGAATTCCATGAAAGGTAAACATAATTTGAGCAATAAAAATGAAGTGAAAATGAATAAGGATATTGTCATTTCTATTTTTTTAGTATTTTGATAATTGGTATAGCTAGTGGTTGTTCAGTAGAGGTACTGAATGATTTACTTAATGAAGTATTTTGCATTGTTGTCTTGATGGTAGGTATCAAAGAATTGGAAGCACAGAGGAACATTGAGAGACTGAAAAGAGAACTCAGGGTATTATAATAGAATAAAAAATAGAGAATCAATTCACACTATAGATATAAATTACATTTCAGGTATGTTCTCCTGTAATTGATAGACTTTTAGATGCTCTAGATTGTGGAGATGCAAATAATAAATATCCATCAGATATTGTGGGATTTGTAGAAACAATACTATGTACTGAAAATCATCTCATACAGGTGATTTCTTTATTGATGTATCACTTTGATTTTGCTTAACCTTGATCATGTTTTCAGACAGTATTGGAATCTTTCACAGAGTGTCTAGATTCCATGTATAGTTGCATACTTGTATGCGGAAAAATAGCAGTGGCAACTGACAGTTGGTGGTCACTTCACCCAACCGAAATAAGACTTCTCTCACTCTTAGCTATCACTGAAAATACCAGTGAATCGAAAGATATTCCAGTATTTTTACCTCATAAAAGTCCAACGGTAGGTATCTTAGTGAATTCTGTTCAATAAAATTCGAAGTTTTATTGTTTTTGTTTTCTTCTTTCGTTTCAATTGAATTGATGAATATAATATTCTTCCTAATTTCAGGTAGCTTTTCGGTTTGTAGTTTGTACTTTGATACCGGAAGTTCAAGTGTGCTGTCTTTGTGGCCCCACACCTGTTCTCAGCGAAATTGAACATTCTGTATTACAGTGTTTCAAAAACTCCACAGATGTTCTCAGTGCCGCCGTTCAGTATTCTCCAAGAAATTTTCCATCAACATGTATCATGGATAGCAGTATTTTAGGGTAAAGTCAACAAAATAGATGGAACAATGATTTATAATTATTGCTTACTAATCAAGGTGGCAAATTTCGATGTTTGTATAGGTTAACTCGTTATAAACATAAGTTCGACATTTTGACACTTGCGAATATTTTTTTTTCCGTTGAATCCAGTGGCGTCTGTGCCTCAATTTTCTTGTATCTCCAATAATGAGGAAGTTTCCAATATTGAGATTCTATTTTTTCCATAAAATATATGAAAAATTATTACACCCGTATTTTTTCTTTTTTTTGTGCGATCGAATTTGACTCGTTGAATTTCGTTTCGAAAAACTAGTTTTGGTTCCTCCACAATTCTGATGACGTACCAAGTGAAAAACCGGGTTCACACAGGAACAAATTGAGATTTTGCGTGCGGAAGTACAGTGTTGCCCTGCTTCTAATTTATTCTAAGTATTCGGAAAAACTGACCAGAATATCTTGGTAAAATATGTCGTGGATTTTTCAATACCAAATCATGGATTGTTTACCTTTCGTGATATAATATCATATATGTCTTATGAAATATAACTAGCACATAACATGCGAAAATATGTGAATGCGATGATATAATCGAGGCTGAATAGAAAATAAATGAATGAATCGAATTTGTTCTTGAAGTGAATTATTTCAATATAATTTTGTGTTTGAATTTTCGGAACAGCTTTCAATTTATTTTCATGAAAATAGAAAGGTAGATCTGGCAATTGCGCAAATGCATTCGTAGATTTCGTCCGCGATCATCCTGATTACACCATAACATAACACGTTGACAGCTAAATGTGGTAATGTGTACTGTTTGTTTTTCGAATTCATGTTAATCGTTTATCCCTCAGATGTTAGATTTATGATTTATCTGTAGATCGTCATTCAGCTGTGATTTGAATTGGATTTTTCATTGGATATTGATATCTGTGATTTGTCATACATTAACGAGTATCATAATATTGGGTTATGGAACTTACGATAGCTATATTCACTCTAAACTCACTAAGTACGTCACAGTTTTCTGCACTTTCTGCCTCAAAATTTATAAACTGGTTTATTTTGAAAATAGAATGGAGTTGAATGATTTGTATTGTCATTCTAGAAAGTAGAGATATCTAACTAAATTGTTGAGTACTTATTTGATGAGAATTCGTCATAAGGAAACTTATACAAATACGAAATTTGCCCACCCTGTAAATAACAAGTTGTATTTTGCAGATTTCTTCTGGTAAACACTACAACAAAGAAATACGTGATATCCAAATGCCCACAAATGACAACAAAAAAAACTTCTTCCAACTCCCACCGTCTTGATATTCTCCGCACGTTTTTCTACCGAGCAGTGAAGAGTGAGCTTATAGCGAATGAAAGCTCTGAATCATCTGCAGCGGATGATGATTCGAAAGAAGAGCCGAAGCACGTAGGTATAGAGACCTATTGGTGCTCCGAATACCACAAATGTCATGCCCTCAGGGTAGATGATAATTTACTATGCGTTTTGTATAATTCTTCTTTGCCTACCCACGCTTTGAAGTTAACTACACAACGGACCATGAAGCTTCTGATATCTGACAAGACAGTGTGTTGGTAGCGATTTATGATGTTCTATTCCACAGATTTTATGAATCTCCTTCAGATATTATTTTTTTATACATATTATATGCATCAGCAAGAAGAAAACTGTGTTTTATTTATGATAATTCTGATATTTTCGTCGGCACCGAGAACTTTGTCCTTTCGAATGTTACGCTACTGACGGAATCCCCGATCGCGATTCCACGATCCGCCCTGCTTTCTCGGTCCCGCGTTGACTCACCGCCTACTTCTGTCGATCCTCGCTCGTTTAATTCGTTCCGTCGTTTTCGTTCAGTGATGCGGCGGAGGCTGTGAGATTTGGGTGTACGTGCATGCGGGACTGCATTTATTTCGTTCCTGCAGACTGCTGGATTGCGAATTCCTCATTTTTCTAAATGAAACAGTGATTTGCGCGAGTGAAATTAGACTGAGATGAGACGAAATGTCAAAGTATTGGTGCTCCTGTCCATGGTGTGGATGTTTGTGGTGGTCTACTACCTTCAGAGCAGCGAGAACTTGAAGGTTTGTTGATTGTCCACTTTTTTGGCATAATGAAATAGTGATTAGGAGTCTTCTTCTTTGCACACTGGCTAGAGATTTGCATAACAAAGTGACATTTATTGACCACCCCTATAAAATATCAATTAATGTGTCATGTAATTGAATAGGAAAGAGGAGGGTAGAACAATTGGAAACCTTTCATTATTGAACTGAATTTGCCAGACTTAAGGAAGCTATAGTTATTATGAATTAAATAAGAAGAAGAAATTGGGGTGCGATTCCGTAATTCTAATCGTTCAAGGCTACCGGATCTTTAAGCACTACAATTTTAAAATAGAAGTGTTTGTTGTTCTGTTTTTTATACTGAAAGTGTTGCTATAAAATTACAATGAAAATGGAGAATTGGTTAGTAAACGAAAATGTGTTTCCATTGATTAATAAATATAATAAGGTTCAAGTTACCACTAGGTATGAAAGTTTCCTCATTTGTATGATAATTATGAGAATATAATCCGATTTGATAGCAACTTTTCTGAATACTAATTATTTATGTGTATAAATTCTCACACTCTCATCGTTATTGAATTTCTCAAAGTTACTCTAGTTTTAGAGTGACTATAATAATATTTTTTCATGAAGTGAAATTCACTTTCAAATGTTCTGAATACATTTAGTAAGAATGTGCTCAAATTTCGTCTTCTTATCACTTATCACATATCGATGCTAGAAATATATCAAGTTTGGCTATCAACTAGATGATATAAGATTCTTTTGGAAACCCACTCACCCATAAAAAAAGAGATCAAAAAATTTCTACTTTCTCCTTATCGAAACATAACATTCAAAGCACGTGAAAATGGATCATTTTCGTTTTACATTCCCAAACTGGTTCTTCCGCAGATCTGATGGTGTTTTTGTATGCCAGTTTCTAATAATCACCAAATCTGTATTCTACACCAATAATTTTCATGCAAACGACAACCATTAGCGGTACCAGAGGTAGGTATAAGGTTAATTTTTACTATCCTTTATTCATTGTACACATAGTAAAAGCAAAGTTTTTGTTCTTGTCAATTAATTAAAAAGGGGTATAAACTTTGGTGAGATTGTCAAAGTATCTTGGCATGGCAGTAATTTGAAGGTACTCAAAAATCAACTGGACTATTTTATGCAGACACTACGTCCATGGTGAAATATATGTATGCACTCGTTTAATTCATTCTAAATAATTGAGCATTTATGGAAACGAGTTGATGATCGCTAGGTTGAAAAAATCAAATAGTAATTAAAGAATTACCTACCCACACCTATTCGACCGTTATTATGATTATATTTATGTACTCGTTACAGCTTTCTATAAGTAATAAGGGTTCTGAGGAAAATATACTATATCGTCGCTTTCTATTTAGATTCATGTCAGTAAAACATTTTTTGTAACATTTGTATTTTAAAAATAATGGCATAATTTCAACAGTGAAGCAAAATATGCCTATCATGATCCTTTTTCCGTTTTTTTTTTTCATTTGAAACCACAAAACCGTACTATAATCGCGAATATTACCATATAGATTGCCATTTTCACAGGAAGCGTACAATTTATTTTTCAGTGCAGAATAATGATAATGAAATCAATGGGAGTATCCGGCTCTCAAAAACAATGTCCGCGCTAAATGTGTCAATTTCTTACACATGGAATTTTACAATGTGTTCAAATAACGCAAAAGTATGGAATATCGAAATTCAGTGATTTTAAACTTCGATTTTTTCGAATCTGAACAAATCTGTGTCTTTCACTGTTACCCAAAGCCTCAACACATAAATTATACAGGGTATTCACATACTGATTGGCATACAAATTCTTGAAATCGGAAACTGAACACCATTAAAAAGTATCCAATGTCAGATAATATTTCAACAATCCCCTATTGATATGCGAATTCTGGGATTATACTCGTCCAATAAAACTCTCCTGTAAACGTTACTTTCTATTTCAATTGTTTATTAGCGAATCGCTCCGATCTAAATAAGTACTTAGTTACCACACAATCGAATACCTTGTTTCGAATACTCTCGATTTCACTACAAAGAATTCTTACGGATGTTCGATTGGCTGACGTAATTGCTGCATATACAGGGTGTATTTTTAGTGAATTCTAGAAGGTACGAATATACACCAAATGCCAAAAGTTTGTATGTTTGAGCAATTGACATCGACTGTTGACAGGAAGAACACTTCATTTGGATGAATCCGTATAAGTTTGTTTCATCGATTTCAATAAATAAAATCAGATAAAATTTCATCAATTTCTTTCTCGATTCTGTTGAAGCAGAAATGGGACACCCTGTAAAATGTTGATTTTTTCAGATGGAATACAATATTTCACAATTGTTCCTCAACTGAGTTTTTGAAGATACAGTTCGATATCGAATCTCGATCTCGATCATCTCCAGCATCTTGTTATTGACTAAAAGTAAAAGTAGAACGATATGACATAACGCTATTCTGAATCCTATTTGAATGTAGCTGAAGGTCATCTAGATGAAGATGAACATCTAGGTATGTCGGACATATTATTCATAATGCTGCTAATATTAGTCAATCTTTTACTTTCAAAGGTAGGATTTTTTGCAAATTCGATCACTGTATGTTCGATAAATGGTGATAGTTGTTTGGTTCACGTTATTTTCTATTGGCAATAATCATCAATAGCTGACATACATATTAAATACAGTGTGGAACAGCCAAATGGAATAAATTCGATAACGAATAAATGAGAGCGTGATGAGAAAAACGCTTGGAGACGTCGATTTGTATTTATAGATGAGCATTTTTTCAAAAAAAATTATATAGGGGGTGCCATATGACAATGGCCCATACCAACTGTCTTATTTTAAATACAACCCTCTGTATGTTATTAGTTTTTGGGATTCTTCAGAAATGTACATTGTACATGAATTATGTCTAGAATTTTATGAAGAATCCAAAAAACTAATAAAATACAGGGGGTTGTATTTAAAATAAGGAAGTTGATATAGACCACAGTCACATGACACACCCTACTGAATTTTTTTTTTTGAAAAAAAATGCGCATCTAAAAATACAAATCAACCTGTCCGAGCGTTTTTCATAACACGCTCTCATTCGTTATCGAATTTATTCCATTTGGCTGTTCCACACTGTATATTGTCAAAATCTGACATTAAAGACGTGGAATTTTGCATCCATGGCTGAGTGACATTCGCTTTGTGTTTCATTATAACAGATATTCGATTCGGAATTCTAATGTCACATAACTATAAGAAGTTCAAGATCAGTCCACTCTTGAAATGATGTAACAGTTGACGACCTCGTGAATTATTGGAATGTCAACTCTCATGCATATGATGGTTTCTTTATTTTAACAAAACGAAGGTAATGGGGAAGATAATACTATGTCCACTGTATCAAAAAAAAACAAAGCAAATTTTTTTCTCCAAGAATAAAAGTAATGATCGTTTGATAGATATGGATGCGACGTTGCCACAACCCAAAAGTTTTCTGGCATCTACCAAAATCTGTTGAAAATATTTACGACCACTGTAAAAATTTTCAAAAGTTTTTGAGCTAATATATATAAAGATGCGACTTCTGGTTATTGAAATGTATCGACGTATGTGTCAAATTTCAAGTTTTTCTTGAATGATCTGTGAAGGGAATGAAAGTGAAGATAAACCTGAAAATGTTTCTTCTGTGGTTGTTAATATTGGAGTTTCATTATCGTGAGACGGTAATTAAATTAATTGTAATTACACGTGAAACTCCTAAGCGTGTAAGGCAATTAGAACTATCAAATTAGTTTGATGGTATAATTCATTACACCGGAAGCGTTTTAGTTTACACGAAGTACTGCTATCTTGTAAATTAGAAATTTCAATACGGAAAAGAATACAACATAGATGTTACCCGATTAGTGACAGGGTACAGCAATTTCTTATAGTTATTTACTGATGAATACCCATATCTAAAGTACGTGGTTTGAATGATTGTACAGATAGAAGAGGAATTTTATTGCCAGAAATACATTTTTAATGATATTACACCTTATTTGTTGTGCATTTTGATATCGATATAATAAAAAAATAATAATAAAAAAAAATACATTTATTGTCTAAACAGGACAAGTCCCAATTACAAGCTACAAATTTTACAGATAATACGAGTAGAAATGGCATGAAAAATACAGAAATCTCAACACAAATAGTACAGACAAAGCAAATGCAAACAGTGCAACCATGTGCAGATAAAAAAATAGGATATGAGTTGTTCGATAATCACCAAATTCAATGTTCGTATAATCTTTTTATCAGGGAATTCTCGAACACACTGTATACTTGGATGCAATAAATCCATCTAGAAACATATTCTGAAAGTAATTTCCCAATCTCGGAAATGTCAGATTATAGACCTAAATACTCTGCCTTTCTCTGTTCGTTGCTATGAATCTTCATCGTGCGATAATGATAAGTCATTAAAACTGCTGTGATTGATGTAGAAGGTGAAATCTTTCCGAAGTGTTTTTCATCAGTTTCGAATGAAAGTGAATTGATATTGTGGCGTTCGAATTAATGAGAATTCAACGCTAATTGTATCGCGTTTGTTTTGGTTTCAAAAGTTTGCAACAACCGATTATTGTTATACGAGGTGGGTCGATATTCTCCTACTACAACAGTTACGTTGTGCCCCTAGCAGTTGTGGTTCGTAGAAGCACCTTGTAGCTTTTTGAAACCAAATTTGTGTTGAATAACTCTTCTCCAACATTCACCAATTTACACAATAAAAGATTTACTTTTCTCGATGCTTTTAATGAACATTGAAAATGCAGGTTACAACTGACAAAAATGGAATGGTTAATTTCATTATAGGTTCCACTTATATAGGATTAGAATAATAGAACAAAGATAATTTGAGGTGTGGAACATATTCAGCAAAAATGCAAAGATAAAGTCCGGTAGGAAGCTGAGTCTTCTATTTTGATGTCTCCACATTGTCTCCGTGTGCAGGACCGGCTTCAGGGACGTAACTCAACACATTCAATAGTCGAAATAAAAGCAAAGTGATTGAACATTGATCGTAGCGCCATCTATACGCAAGTCTTGAATCAATACTTTTATGATGAGTCAATAGATGGCCCAAAGTCTACTAATTCTCGTCAGATCCATATTTAGATCTCTTCTGGTAATCACATGACGATTAAATTACACACATCATCAAACAATTCACATCACACAAAGAAACAAATTACAACATTAATTATGTGGCTGTGACAAGCTGTTAATTTAAACAAATGCCGGCTATGCATTGACTCATTTATTTTGATTGTCCAGATGATTTAATCGAAAAAGTGGCTACACACAGTAAGTTAATATAGCTTCTATCTTATTTTCGACGTAATATCTTCAGTTCGTTCCATTTTCGATCTCTTATTTTTGAAGATTAAGTGTGGATTTATGCAGCACAAAATAACAAATATCAAATAACAAATATCACGTAACAAATAACAAGTAGTGAAAATGTTACCATTCATGCACACCAAATAATAATTAGCACAAAATGGTACGCAGGCGCACAAGCCATTTGAAATTCGAATGATCCGAACCTCAACACACTTTTTAGAATTCTGTAATATTTAGAAAAATTCCATTTAAAAAAATATATTTGTTCCAAACAATACCGTCGATAAGAGCAGACACAAAATATAGTTTGTTTTGACAGAAGTTAGGTTATTTCTTCTCTGGACTGGCCAATCAAAGTCACCTGCGTACTGGTTGCGCACAATAAGAAAATCGCGTTCAATTAACGTAGAAAGTTGAAGTTGACGAACTTCTTATTTGTTATTTGTTATTTGATATTTGTTATTTTGTGCTGCATAAATCCACACTAAGATTAGCGGATTACACAAACCAAATTTTCATAGCCTACTGCATTTTGAGATATACGCAACATTCAAGAGTTGTCATTGAGGTATTTTTCAACTAAAAAAGTGAATATTACCTCCCATAAATTTTTACGTGAAATCCAGTGGCGTAGTCAAAACTCTGATTCATCAATTGAAACACCAATTGGTGCACTTTTGAACACCACTGGAAATATAAAGATGTAAAACCGAATTGAACTGATATTGAAGCTAGATACTTATGTTGGTATTGCTGATAAAAAATCGACTATAATTCCCTCAACACTAACGAATGATTAGAATTTCTCAATCAAACATTTTTCACGAGTATTCAGTCAATAAACGAATATACTAGTAAGTGTTTCATACTTGATAATTTAGGATAAATCTGCTATAGTTGTTCTCATATCACTATCGACTAATTTAATTATGAATCCTCCAATACATTAAAACTGTATTCGTACCTCGATTCGTACTATCGAATATACTATTTGAACTCTAATTAATTGGATTTATTGTCAATATTATTACAACTTGATGAACGTTGATTATTTTAATTACATATCAGCGAGACCATTTCTATTTTGAAAAGACAGACAACCGTAGATATTACTTTCCAAATGAAACTTCTCATTGAAGTCCAGATAATATGAAAATAGATTCGAAAATTATGTGCCATAATGTTCATATATCAAATCGATTTTAAATCACCTGATTTGATTAGAGCAATTCATATGCTGTTCCTGTTCAAATTATACCATTACTTTTTTAGAGTCGTTCAATTCATCTGAATTATTTTGATTACCAATGATATCCTTTATTATCCTGTAATGTCATAGTAATTGTGCGATCCATTTCCTTCAATTTATTATACATTTAAATCATGTTTCTACAGAAAAAAAAAATGATGGACAAATTTCAAAAAGTCGCTATATATTTCGAGTAGTTTTCAGCATCAGATTTCTCACAGAGAACTAATCTGTTTTCCTAACAAAAATATCCAATATGGACCACCCTGTACAGTAGAATATGAAAATCACCCATCGTGATCATGATCAAGGCAGCCATGAAACAGTTGGCGAATACTTCCCGCGTTCGATAGTGATGCAAACCGGAAGTAACGTACCGTAAATTTGTCAGAGTTGCCAGCGCCATCTACCAATTCTCCGTTATCGCTATGCAATTTGGTTGTGGGATCTAGGTCGACCTTTTCCATCCTTCTTATGCGGAATATAAATGAGGAAGGGAATAGGAGTAGATGGTCGGGACGCAATGGGAATTACATGAACTGAACGAGTACTCGCTATTTTTCAATTCGAAAGTGACAGTTGATACTCCAAAGTAATTTTGAGTTTTAGAGAATTATTCAATGAGCTTCAAATTTCAACGCAAATATCATGAATGGACATGTAGAGAAAGTGTTAGTATTACGAATTTTCCCAGTTGACAATTATGGATTTGTCAGTGATTTTTTTAATGTTGAAATGTACCTGCGCTAATTTTGACAGTTTCTTGTTTTAAACAAAGATTCAACACTGTTTCTCATAAGCTTCAGTGACTTTTAAGTTGCAAACAATCCCAACGTCAGAAATTATCAGAAACTATCACGGATTACTAGTAAAAATAACCCTATATCAACATGATTAAAACTTGTTAGTTGCAGTTTGAATCAAATAAATCCCCCAGAATAGTTTTTTTTCAACACTAAACATCAATATTGCGAAAAGATCCAATTCCTGTTCAAGGAAATTGTATTCTCGAGACGAGACTTCGACATTAAGGTAATCAACTCTCGAATAGTTCGTAACGTTCTCTTAACCCATCTTCGCATTCCCATCAAAACGAATAACACCTAATTAAGTTCATTCCGTCTGATTCACTTTCTCTTCCGCAATATCATAAGACTTTTTGTTGAATCTAGAACCAGAGTGGAGCCTAGAGGTCGTGGAAGTTATAAACAACAATAAAAGTGTTGTGGTTATGAGATAAGTAATGTAGGAATATGTTGACTTTGTCTGTTGTCACATTATGATATGAATTTTCTGGTTGGATGCTGTTGGTATAGCTATAATAACAAAAAACGAAATGAGGATTCGATGGAACGTAAAATGACGTAAAGATATGGGACATGATACATATGTTGTTATCATTATGTCAGTCCAGTTATACATGAGAAAGTTTGCTAATAAAAATTATGTCTTTACACAGAAAATGTTGAACTCGTTGTTATTTCCATCGTTCTCTCGATAATAATTTCTTCTTCAACTAAAACTTAAGTCTATTTATTAAAGTAAGACAGTTGTGACAGCTCGCCTGAAAATGCGGTGTAGCTGCTCGTTTATTTTTTCAAAGATACTCCTTGAATAAATAAACTAAATTTGACGTAAGTTTATGGTTTCAGAGTTCAGTAGATCAGTCTCTCAACTGAATTCTTGGGAACTTGTTTATCAAACTACATGATCAATCAATCACTCTTTCACTAATCTTTCGTTTTCCTGCGATTGCTTGATTGATGTTCTTTCATTAGACTCTAACTTAGGGAAGTTCATTAAAGAAATTCACAGAATACGACTCAGATTTGATTCACCCTACTTCTGGTTAAGTAAACACAATAATGGATTTGCTAAAAATTTTGTCCATTTTTCGTGACGTTGCACTTTTTTTTGCTACTTTTTCGATAATTGTGGAGCACAACTGTCATCAAAATTGTTTATTGTTTGAAAAAAAAAATACACTAGCGCGGTTATTACCAGAACAGTACAAGAATGGCGGCTATGACAAATGAATATGACGTGTGATTGACTCTAGAGGCCAAGATCTATCAAAATTGACCATAATTTTACTCAAATAATGAGGGAGACTATTAATTTTTCAAAACAGCATAATCGTGTTCTGTATGTTCAAAAATTACCATTCATTATTTTTTTTTTATTAAAAATAATAAAATAAACGGAATTGATTTCAAACATACAATTTCATGCGCCATTTTCGAAGGTTGTTCTTATTGGTGTAACGCAGTGTGACGTGCTAGCCCTACAAGGTCATCGACCTTGTGCTGACCAATCATAGATAATTGTTCCATGGTAAATCTTGCTGTATTTCCGCATCAAAATGCCACAACTTATTCTCGGAATGAAAGATGTAAAAGAATACAATATAAATAAAATTTTTTCCATAAATTATCATGAAATGATATAGTTATCACTTATCGAAACGTTTTTGAGAAAATATATCAAAGGAATAGGAAGTCATCCACAAGTAAACTTGACATCATTACACATGATGTGAGCGAAATATATATGGAAACAGACAAAGATAGAAATAGGGTGAAGCACGTCATACGTTCATAGCACCGCCCACTCATTTCTGGCGTTTTAAAATTTTTAAAAATAATGCTGATTTCAAAACGCTGTACAATCTATTGCTTCAATTTTGATCCTTGATATTGGATATACACTGAACCAATATCATTATTCATTGATTGAGAGAGGTTTCGAAGGATTTCTTCAGAGGTCTTCCCCGTTATAATTTAAGTTGGTCCAAACGCAAAGAATAGTAAAACAAAAACTCGACCACCCATTTCAAAGACCTCTCTAAAATCACACACTATCTTCAGGTGGAAAACAAAGCTCTACGCCTCAAAGATGGCGTCACCATGGCGTCGTACGTCGCGGACGAAAGCGCCCCAGGTCCAGCCGTTCCAATGGCGCTGCAGGCGCTGCAAAATGTCGAGACAACTGACGGCCGGTTGGCTTGGACCTACTTCGACGAGCTGGGGTACATCGCCGGCGGTAAGCTGAAAAAGGGCGAGGATCCCTACGTCAGAAACAGGTTCAATCAGCAGGCCAGCGACATTTTGCCTAGCAACAGGGAGATTCCTGATACCAGGAATGCCATGTGAGTGATTTTGGGAGGTTTGAGTGCACGAATTTGGTGGGATTTTTTGGGTGAGAGATATATGGAAACCTGATTTAGAATTCTGCAGTTACCAATATCATTGATGTAGATGTTGAAGGGTATTTGCCCCAGATTAGCACCTTGTGTTACTCCAGAAGTGGCAAGATTGTCGACATACTTGAAACCGTTACGACTTTTGAGTTGCCTCAAATAAAGAAATAAATTAGAAGTCATGAGCTTCTTGCAAGAATCTCCTGAAAAACTGTTTCAAAATTCTTAACACCTCCTTACCCCTCCAGAACAACTCTCAACTTCCAAACGCCTTCCAATACTTCCCAATCTCTTCAAAATTCCTTCCAACTTCTTCTAAACTTCATCTTATTCCAATCAATTCCTTCAAAACACCTTCCAATACCTCCTAATCTCTTCAAAACTCCTTCCATCTTCTTCAAAACCTCTTCAAACTTCATATAATTTCCATAAACTCCTTCAAAACACCTTCCAATACCTCCTAATCTCTTCACAACCCCTTTAAACTTCTTCAAAACTTCTTCGAAATCGTACTAGGCATTATATCAGAAATCCTCTGGAGATTGCTTTCATGAAGAAATTGTATGTTTACACATAAGTTGTTAATTTCCACTTTCCAATGGATGATATCGCAAGAACACGTTCACCATCATGGTCCTCAGAAGGTATAATTATTTTGCGATTTCACAAAATGACTAGTTCGATGGCCTTATTTGGGTCATCTGTAAACAAGGAAGTACAGTTTGTATATTTTGTACTGGCACTTCTTGCCATAATGAGATGCTCATCACTCTGTAGATTTTATATTCGTGTTCGTTGATTTTAATGAGAAATATAGCCAAAAATAGTAGTTTACCCAATAAGACCAGAAAGTGTCCCAGGCAACTTTTCTTCTTGTTTGGATTAAGAGAGAAAGATTCTTTGATGAACGTCATTTCTTATAGGTGCCGTAAAAAATCTTGGAACCCAGAAGACCTTCCTGCAACATCTGTGATAATCACTTTCCACAACGAAGCAAGATCAACTCTTCTAAGAACAGTAGTTAGGTGAGATTTTTCACAAACACATAGTACATTTCGAACTTCAAATTCTTCCTTTCCAGTGTTCTGAATAGGAGTCCGGAACATCTAATCAAAGAAATAATTTTAGTAGACGATTTCAGCGATAGTGGTAAGCTCTGAAGAAGATTTTCTTTCATATGGTATGGACATTAATGAAAATTTGAATTCTACAGCTTCAGACGGTGAGGAGCTAGCCAAAATCCAGAAAGTTCGTGTCCTGAGGAATGACAAGAGAGAAGGTCTCATGCGATCCAGAGTTAAGGGTGCCGATGCTGCCACTGCTTCAGTTCTGACATTTTTGGACAGCCATTGTGAATGTAACGCTAATTGGCTGGAGCCACTTTTGGAAAGAGTAGTAGAAGTGAGTTTTAGTCCTAAAAATTACTCAAACAATCCCAGCCCAAAAATAGCTTATATGTTTTTATTGTGCGCAATTTTCGTACCTACATTTATTTTCTAGGATGCATTGTGCAATATTATAATCACCTGTATTAAATGAATCAACCGCCCCGAAAGCTAAATGAATTCAATCGAGAAAAACCGAGCTGTAAAATTTCCATTGTGTTGAACGAAAGCAATTAATCATCAGGTATCTGCAACCTATGATTAATAGTTGCTGATGATAGTAATATGAAAACCGACTGAGTGGATGCATTATATGTATTTACTGTTTATTTATAAAAACAGATATTCAGTTTGTCTTGCATGTTAACATTAAACTTACAATTCTCTTGAATTTTATTTGCCAGATAATGATAACATGACTCTTTATTTCTTAGCTTCATAAAAATTTTCACTACTTGGTGCCAAACATGAATTTTATGATAAGAAAATACCAAACTTTCCACTTCGGAGTTGGTTTTCAGACCATTTTATTACACTTTGCAACATACTGTCAACTTCAGAAACATCTCAAACTAAATTGTTTTATTAGAGTATAGTTTTACCTCTTTCGTACCTAACATTGATAAATGAAAGCTAAAAAATAGGTGAATTCCTACGTCATCGTGAAATAGCGATAAAAATGCATTCCTGAATCTCAAGTATTTAGAATTAGAATATTTATCGACTCATCATTATTCACTACTACAATTATTGGAAATTGTAATGAAGTATCAATCACTACGAGTATTGGAATGTCATGAAATCCATAAAGTCCTGACTGAAATGAACTCAAAAACAATTCATAATCAACCTGACCATCCATAGACTATATAATTTATATTGATAGGTATTGACATTCTTCAAAACTTGACAGTGAATCTGAGCAATACCTGGACGACCATCTTCAACAGAAATTCTTACTCTTTATTCATTGGACTCCCTCGTAAAAATATTTTTATTGTGGACATCACATCAAAAATTTTGTTGAAATCTTCTTGGATATACACATTAACCCCGGTAAAAATTTTCCAGGACCCGTCTCGTGTCGTCTGTCCTGTCATAGACGTGATCAGTATGGACACTTTCCAATACATCGGAGCATCCGCTGATTTGAGAGGAGGTTTCGACTGGAACCTCGTTTTCAAATGGGAATATTTGAGCTTTGCTGAAAGAGAAGCGAGACAAAGAGACCCAACACAAGTGTGTATCGAGGATTTTTTCACACGACCCATACTCTTGGTTTTATAGTATTTGCAATTTATCTGTTGTTTTCAGACTATAAGAACGCCAATGATTGCTGGAGGCCTCTTCGTTATCGACAAGGCATATTTCGATAAGCTCGGAAAATACGACATGCAAATGGATGTTTGGGGTGGGGAAAACCTGGAGATTTCCTTCAGGGTCTGGCAGTGTGGAGGCAGTTTAGAAATTGTACCATGCAGTAGAGTGAGTCTAGTTAGAAAAACAACTTCAAGACGACCCCAATTAATTTTATTGCGATTCTTAGGTAGGGCACGTTTTCAGAAAAAGACATCCTTATACCTTTCCTGGAGGTAGTGGCACTGTTTTCGCAAAAAACACAAGGCGAGCTGCTGAAGTCTGGATGGATGAATTCAAGAATTATTATTATGCTTCTGTTCCCCTTGCCAAAAATGTACCTTTCGGAGAGTGAGTACCAATATTTTTATTCTGGTCTATTCTCAAAGTTTAGATCCCCAAAAATATACACTTTAACAGATATTTCAAAATTACAATTATACATAGTGTCTATTCGTTTGGAATTGTTTCTCAAACTCAAACGCACTTTCTTGGAAACTGTTCAAACTACACAGATTTCTTTGAAATTTATTGAAGTCCCCCTAAACTCGATTTGTATTTATTTCTTTATTTCATGAAGTTTAATTTGAATCGTGATTTTCACCAATTTGAATAAATTGTGAATCAAAAGTGAACATAAATTAAAATAACTTAAACTTCTACAGTGACATCCACAATATCACTCACTCACTGAAAATCACACAGTATTCCTGATTAACTTTTTGAGAAAATAAATACAAACGAAGATTCTTTTCCATTTTGCAAACCTCATGAATCTCACTGTACACTAAACGACCCAAATTTCAGCATAAGCGACCGATTGGCCCTAAAAAAAGACCTGCACTGCAAACCCTTCAAATGGTACCTGCAAAACGTCTACCCCGAGCTGTCCATCCCGCGCTCCACCACCTCCGAAGAGGCGGGGGATTTGAAGCAGGGAGACTTTTGTCTTGACACCGTCGGCCATCTCCTGGACGGCACGGTGGCGCTCTATCAGTGTCATCACACTGGCGGCAACCAAGAATGGACGCTGACTAATACGGGACTCATAAGACACCACGATTTGTGTCTCACTCTGAGGGATTACCTCAAAGGTGAGTGTCATGGTTTTGTCATAAAACATAGATTTAATACCTTAACAAGATGAGCAACAACAAACATTTGTTTGGCCCCAACATCACATCTCGTCCATATGAATTAGGGAATACAAATATTTCGGTTGGTCGCTACTCTGATTGGTTGATTCGAATTTCGCGCCTTCAAAAAGTTGTATCATTTGTGTCCTGTGTTTGTGTGTCAAAACAAATCTGCCGTAGTTTTTGGCTTGAGTTTACTATTGGCAAATGAACATAAGCGATACGCCACCTGGTGGCACTAAAAATAACTAGATGTACGGACATAGTTCTTGTGTTTGGTATTATATTTTTTGATTTTATACTGAATTTGAATATTTGAGAGATTGTAAAACTCTAAATCGGTGAAATCAAAATTCCAATATTAATTTCCATGCTTTTCCTCAACCTGGTTATATAAATATTGTGAGTAGATAAATGAAATTCTGTTCACAGTCGAGCATAGTATTGTTCGGGTATCAACAAAATTGAAACGAGGTCTCACATTATCTATTTTATTTAGCACTTCACACCAAAAAACAACAGAAAAAACAAATACTATAAATTCATTCCATTACAAAAACAATTTTCTTGTCATCATGATATTATGATGTCCAGCACTCAAAACTTCTTCATCTTCATGAACACTTGCCTTCAAAGTATCCTAAACTAAATCTTGCCATTCGAATCTAAAAACAAAACGAATGAATATAATTTGATCGAATCATTCTCATTCACAACAGGATTTTTACCTCGTATTGTTTTCAATATAATACAATGAATAAAACAAATGATAATGCTTACCACTTTTAGAAATATGAGAATACATACACATGAACGCCCTAGCTCACTACAAATGTCTGTCTTTATTTTCATTATAAACTTACACTTTATTAACGAAAAAACATTATAACCTAATGCAATAAAACTATCCAATGTCTGCATGTGTGGTTTTGTGACTGCCGACTTTGGCGTTGCAATCTTAAATTCATTCGCCAATATTACAGAAGTTTGGGTGCTGTTAGAGGTTGATCAGTTCATATTTGGGTATATTTGACATTATCCAAGTGTGAAAATAAGCAAAAAGTGTTTAGTTTGTGATTATACAGAAAACATTAGTGATTGTTTAAAATTTCACAGGTACGTTGTCAATGAATAATCAACATGGGCGTGGCACATCTTTTATTCAAACCTACATTATTATTTATAAATAATGAATATTTCCAGATTTCCCGATGACAATTCAATTAGACGATTTTGGTGAATAGCTCTAAATATGAGAAGTCATTTTGCATTTGGAAAAAGTACCACAAAAGTATACAGAGAACACTTCTTTTCCATGTACAAGGTATGTAACTGAATTCAACAATCTAGCCTGATCAATCAGCCAATCAAACCTAATTATATGAATCTGTTTTTTAGGTCTAGCTTGAATAGTACAGCAAAAATTTCAGATAGAACTCTAACAGCTTCAAATTCTGAAAATGGCACAATAACAGCTTTTGTAAGTTGATCCCCAGCATTATTTGTTATGGAGGACCTGGGAAATGAACCTAAAGACATTTTTTTTCAATTCCTGGAAGTATACAGTATGTTCTTTCATGCAACATTTTATTTTGATCATTATATTATGTCTAATTTGATCGAGGAAAAATGATTCACCAAATTTAAGTTCAAGTCGAGCTAGCTCTAAATCAAGTTTTAGTCCCAGAACAAGGACTATTTCTGATACATCATCAAGAAAATCTGGAGAGTTATTTTATCATACTTCAATTAGAAGGTAGCACACTTTATAGTATATTAAAATATAAGTGGATAAAAAGGTCTTTAAAACACGCGCGAGTTTTCGAGCACGACGGCGCGTGTTTTAAAGACCAGATCCACGAATACTTTACGATATTTTTTTTATTGGTGCGTTTTTTGAAGTTCGATTTAAACACGCTCAGGCGAGCTTTATTGAATGGTTGAAATGGGACACTAATAAAAAAAAATTTCAGCTGGTATGCCAAAATATATTAAAATACAAAAATAAAAACTTATTTTAGGGATGAAATCCATCCAAAGCCAAGAACGCTTTCGATATAGCAAAAATAACTGATTTAGTTAACATTGATGATATATTTATGTATGGATTTATTTCGTTTTCATGTTTTTCTATTTAATAAATGTGTCTTTTCTGGAATAACATCCGTTCTTATTGAACCAAAATAATTGCTGTGTTACATTATTGTGAATGTATTATATTACGAGAATAAATTTTGTTACGCCACTGGTCAGTGCCACTGCTAGAGTAGACTAGCACAACGAAAGCGAAAGAAAAACATCCCCACCACTGATTTTCATGAGTTTATCTTGGGGCCACTTCCCTAATGCTTTTGGTATAGGCGTTACTCATCTTGTAGTAATTCATCTGAGTCATAAAACATCTCTATTTTGTCATGTGTCATGTATTTCGAATTTTCTCCAGGTTCCCAAGTGGTGATGCGAATTTGCGATGGCTCAGAGAACCAAAAATGGCAACTTATCCAGCCGGGCGGTCTTTTGAGGCACTCGAAGTACCCTCTGTGCTTGGACTCGAGGTACAGTGACGTCAGAGGCATCACGGCGGAAAGATGCAACAGTATGATGGTATCGCAGAAGTGGCAAATGGGCGGTAGAATTTCGTCGTCTTGAGAGGATCCCAGAAGGTAAAAAGTCTTCTGGGACATGGATTATCTCTTGGTTGTGGAGTGGTTCCGTGATATTATTGTCTTGTTTCCGTCGAGACTGAATTGTTTTTTATTATTTGGTGACCACAGCTTATTTATTGAATTGTTTGGATGAAAATATCGAGAGTCCTTTCCGGTCAAACAGGACGCGATAAGAAGCAATTGAAAACGCCGAGACATGCCTATTGTGCTGTAACTACACAACTACATATTGAATTTCATTTGTTTATCTACTGAAATAAAAATAAAAAAGTTGGTGACGCACTTTATGATAATACTCGGTATATTATATAACGTAGAAGGTGAAATATGTGGTATTACACTTGAAATTATTTGTTGGATGGATGCCAAAATTCACACTCAAGTGTAAAAAGCGTTTTAATCAAAAATAAATAACTGAAAAAAATTAAGAAAGTTTTTCCAATATTGAAAATATTCAATTATTTTTCTGATGGCTATGGGGCAGAGTGTTAGTCGTTCGTTTTCAAATTGGAGCAACATTGATGTTGAATTTTCTCAATATGGAAATACCATATGAAAATATATTGCTCCTGAGAGAACTGCTGTTAGATCTTGAACGATGAAAAATTAAAAAAAAAGTGCATTCTAATCAAAATCTATAAATCCACATCCACCATGTTTGACCAATATAGTCATAGAAACACCCACATATCTATGGTAACATGGTAAACAGTTTTACTGAAATTTTTATCGATAACAAATTCGCAAAGATGTCAAAACCCACAACAATAAAAGACGCCATCAAAAGATGGGAAGAAAAGCATCCAGGAGAACCAATAAGTGAAGCTACGGATGTAGGATTTCAATTCCAAGTAATTATTTTCGATATATTTATTTCTTGTCCAATCATGCAATTATACTAAAGTTAAATCGTTGCATGAAAAATTATTACAGTCGCCACCGATAGAAAAAATGGACAATTCCTTGTCAGCCCTGACGAAATGCAGGAAACTGAGCTTATCTACGAATATGATAGAGAAAATTTCTGGCATTAGCGCCTTGAAGAATTTGAAAATACTATCGCTGGGAAGGAATTACATAAAATCGTTTTCTGGCTTAGAAGGAGTGGCAGATACTCTAGAAGAACTGTGGATTTCTTACAATTTCATCGAAAAAGTTAAAGGGGTTGGGGTTCTGAAGAAATTAAGGGTTTTGTATATCGGAAGCAATATGATAAAGGAATGGGGTGAGTGTGTAAAGTTGCTAAACAACACAAATTGGTACATTTTTCTTTGACATGGCTTCTCTTCATCAGGAGAATTCATCAAATTACAAGAACTCCCTTCCCTTGAAGATTTACTTTTTGTTGGTAACCCTTTGTACGATAGCATGGAAGAATCTGTATGGAAAGTAGAGGCAGTCAAAAGATTGCCTAATTTGAAAAAATTAGACGGTGATCCTGTTGTTACCGATGATGCTGACTAAATCGTTCATACATAATACCCAATCAAGGTTTTTCATGACTTGTAAAATTTTAATTTGATATGCACATTGTGTAACATTTTTGTAGTTTTCATCAATGTAGACAATAAAATGAGTGAGTCCATTTGGAAAAAAACTCAGATATGAATGAAAATCTCCACATAGCATTATTCTGCCATTGTGTTGCTGTAACTCATATTCTCATCTTACTATTTCTATACTCATTATTTTCATTTGTACATAAATAGGTATTTATAGCATTTTTTGTTCTAATGAATGTTTACACCTAGTCACATGTAAATATTTGAATGGATAATGTAGAGAAATTTGTATAAAGTATATATAAATAAATAACTTGGAATATGTTGAATGTTTTCTTTATTTACTGAATAAAAAATTGCAATGTAAAAAAACTATTATTGGATAACATTATGCAACAATAGATGATTAAACAAGAGAACAAATGAGGTTCATAAGTGGATTTCTATTGTGATTTATTTATTTGGTTAAGTAGCAAAGAGAATACAAAGAATGGATTTCAATAATGAAGTTGATTTTGCCCTTCAGAGTGAACAATTGATAATTAATCAGATTTATTTTGGATTTGCTCTAGTCTTTTCATCAATTGTTGTTTCCACTCATCTTCTGGAATGTTTGCTGCCCAATCAGGAATACCACCTGGAGGCAAAGTAACATTCAACATGGCTTGTTTAACTTCATCCACCTTCTGACTATCCATTTCAATGTCAGATGATTTTGGAGGTGGTGCAGACCAAACTTCTTTCACTAATGTTTCTTCAATGGGGATTATGTTTTCTGATCCTGCAGCTTCATCTGTTGTGGAAGTGGGGATATTGTCTTCTTCTACGAATAAACTCATCAGATTGTATGAAGGAATTAGTCTTAGTCATACCTTCTTCAGATGAATCGAATTGATAGGGGGCGAAAGCAGGAAGCCTTCGATATTGATTTCGATCTTCTTGCCCTAATATGACGGATTCTCGGTCTGAGTCGTCATCATAGATATTAGGACCTATGATTATATCGTCAGTTGAAAATCCGTTATTCTCATCAGGGATTTCTATATCATCAGGATCCGGCAAACCACTATTTGTTAGAACCATGGCAATAAATTTATCACGAAGTTATTCACTCATGAATTTCAATTTCATCTATTAAAATTATTTAAAACAGCTTATATAGCAGAGTAAATTGAAAACAACACTTTGGTGTGCTTTATTCACTTTAGAAAACTTTGACATGTGACAACTTCGGTTGTTATGACTTATGAAAGATTGTAGCACGGATTGTAGATACTCGTTTGGCTGTGACTACTGCACCAACTCTACTTTATATAAAATTTACAATGCTGTGACGTCAGGTGCAGTTACTCTATTGCGGGACTTGCGTTTGACGTATGTCGTTCGAAACACTTGATAAAACATATTTATTATATATAATCGATGGAAACTGATTATTATACGGATGTTTCATGTGGTGGTAGGTAGTTTTGTCATTTCAAAGCGAGTACAATCATTTCGTCCACGGTCTTATACATAAGGTCTGGAATCTACGGCATTTTTGAGTGGTGGGGAGTGGCACCAGTTTTGAAGAAAAAGTTTCCATAATTATCCGCTAGGCGGACATAGGGGTAAAATCACGTGATTAATCTTCGACAACAAAACAAACGGTTAGGACTTGAATGGTAAATAAAATCAATGACAGAAATATTATATCTTGCAAAATTCTGTCGAATAAATAAAAATCATTCCTACTTTCAAAAAGCTGATCGGATCTGATTTGTGATTGGCTGACAAAGTGACAATAGAGAACAGCGCTGTAGGTGGCAAAACATCAGAACCACAAAAATTTCTTCAATGTTTGGGTCACCCCCCACCACACGAGTTGCAAGACCTATGTATACAATCGTGATTTCGTCTACGATTTTTCTATTTCTACGTACGTATTGAGCATTAGCCATTTCCTCATTATCTGTAGAACACCTATAGCTAGTTGTTCTGTGCATGCTATGCATCTCGCGGTTAAGTGTGAACTTTGTTTTCATAATGAGGAGAAACAAATATTGAGACAAAATTACGGATTGAAAATGATACGTATTTGTGCTGAAAGTTATCATATAGAAATACGAATATTAATGATCAACAAGTATTCAGATTGCGTTTTTCGTGTTCTACGCACACAATTCTTGACAACTGGGAAAAATTTTATTTTTTCGACTGGAGCTAATAGACAGTTGAAGTGGTTCCACGAACGGTAACGTAAGGATTCATTCTGACATCTGGGCATGCGCATTTCAAAAGTTTTCGTATTTTGTGGGTCTACGGGTGTACGTAGACTCACGCTATTTAACGGGTGCTTAAAGAGGGAACGTACACTAACCGAAATCTCACGAAACGAGGACGATAACTTGCGAACGGCACAGGACATACAGTTACAACTGCATCAAACAGCATGGAAGGTAAGATATTGAAATTATTTAACATTCCCTGTCTAGGCGAGTTCTGTGCTAACGTGATGAGTTACTTGAACACCATTTTAGGTGTATATCATGAACGTCATATTTCTTATGTTACCATATCTAGGACTGCTCACGTTCTGTGATTACTTCTCTTCAACTCTCTATTATTGATAATACTAACTGTGTTCTATGGTCATTTGACTTTCTTCTTACGCAAATCACGTCACGATAAACGATTTTTGTTAAATCCAAGTTTAGTGAATAAATGAAGATTGTTGTTTGTCATTGACTCAATCGCAATAATCTGATTAGACGAACTCATATACCAGTCCCATGAAGGAAAACAACCTCCCCTAACGGGAACTACTTTGAATGACTTGCAACAATAGACACCCTCTGGCGGAACAATACCTGTAGATACGTTCTAAGATATAGCTCCGGGGAACGAGATTTCACTACATAATAAATCCAGGAGCTTAAATAAAGCGAGGAAGGTATCTGCGGATAGGGCTCCGTTGTAATTTCTCAGATAATCCCGACTGAATTGGACTACTACTGGAAATTCATCAGCAGTGACAATGGAAACAGAACAATTGTTTCGGTCGTGCTATAAAATTAGACAAGGTAAAAGAATTGGGAAAAATTCTGGCGATTGGAGTTGACGCATTGTCAATTGTCATTCGATCATTTTCACGACAGATGAAACTTTTGTAAATACAGTATTTGTCTTTAAACTTCAGACATTATTGTTCTATTTGATTCATGTCGGATACTGAAAAGATTTTTCTGAGGCCGGACCTGGTCACATTTGATTCCGTGAAAATTTGACATTGGCGGGAGAGCTCATCATTGGTTGAACAGAGTGGTGACATGCAGTTCTGTGCATGGTTAGTTTATACAGCAAATAAGAACAAGATGAAATGAGAATGCACCAATGAAATTTCTCATGTCATGTTAAGTTGTAACAAATATGTGATTTCATTGGTGCATTCTTATTTTATCTTGTTCTCATTCGCTGTATAAACTAACCATTACATTTTGTAGTGAAATTCTCACAATTAGAATACATTCTATTGAATCAATCATCTCATCTATCTTACCAATCCATTGAAAAATAAGGTGAGTAATTCATCCATTTTTATATAAATTCTGTGACCGAATCTGCTCCAAGCTTTCTCTCAACAATCTCGACGCAGTCTGGCCATTGACAGGTGAGCACCCTCGAGTTGATTGATGACCAGAGGGCAGCACGGCCGACAGATTGTAGGCAAACACATTTCCTGGCGGCCTCCACGCGAAAGCAATTACTGCTTCTAGCCGATGAGATCGAATTACTCTTCCGTTGATGAGTCAAGAGTGCGAGGTGGGGGGGGGGGGGGGGGGTGGGGAGGGAGAGGTGAGAAGTGGGCGATTGAGTGTTTCGGATATTCTGGATGAAAGTGGCAGAAAGCAACCTCTTGGCTCGAGAATTTCCCACGGAAACTGCGTTTCGTTCGTTGTTAGAAAGTTGTTGTATGAAAATTGATCTTTGTAGCAATCACAATATTTTTCTCGACTGATTTATTTCTATATTAATGATTATTTCTGCCTTTCTAATTCATCATCAGAGCGTGTTTTTTAGTTTTTTCAAACTATATTTACAGGGTGATTCACCTAACTGATTCATTGGGGGTTTATGGAGAACTGACAGAGATATCAACCTGAAATTTTGGTGCCAGCTACGACTAAATGTGATCTAGTTTCCTTGAATATTTTCAATACGCTGTTACTTCCGGTTGAACCGGAAGTGATATCAACTTCGTTTTTTCAAGCGGAACACCCTGTTTATTCTTACATTTTGGAATTCCACGTGAGATTCTGGATGTGATGCATTTTGAATCGCTCCTATATCGTGATTTGTTTTTGAGATATTCCATATTTTTGAAAATTTTTTACAGATGGCGTAACTAATAAAAATGACTACTATTAACAATTTTCACGGTAAAAATTCAATATTCGTATACACATCAATGAAAAAGTATGCTATCAGGTACCCCAAACAGTGTTTCAAAATATTCAACAGGGTGTTAGTTATTTTAGTTTACTTTTGGGAATTTTCAAATGCCAATAACTTTTTTATTCCAAATGTAAAGATCATTAAATGTATACACTATTCGACGCGAAATTTCATTTTCTATCGATTTGTACCAGCATACCGTATAGCTAAAATGGATATTTACAGAGATATCAACAAAAATGTGGAAATACGCTCATTTGTCTCATGTGCATTTTTACAAGTGTGCTTTTTAGATGGTTCTAAATTACATATTTGTAGTGATCTTTCCTACTACCTGTTCCACACTGTACGGTCACATGAAATTCCAGAAGAATCCCTTTTACAGCCCTGAAAAAACGCTCCATCAAAAACATTTAATTCACTTATGAAACTCAATTTTCATCGAGCATAAAATTCGCGCGTTCGATTTCGAAAGACTTTCAGAGACAATCACAAGACTCCGGAGTAAACTCTCGTCGAGTCGAAGTAGGCGAGATATAGAGAGATAGATAGAGAGAGAGACAGAGAGGGCTTCGTTGAAATCGACGCCTTCCGTTCGACCTTCGACGGCAATTCACTGAAAAACCTTTGACTCGTTCGACTGCGCCTTTATGAGGAGTTTTATTAAAAAAGTCATTTCGTGTGGTGACAGGGATTTTCTCAGGAGGCTTGCACGGATATTCTGGAGTTTATAGGTATTTATGAAAGCCCCCGGAGTGCTTAAATAGCAGCCATAGAAAGAGACGAACGAGGAAATGAATTTGATTGAAATGTTTTTTCCCATGCAAAACTTTTTCATTTTTTCATGTGGTATTGTCGGGCAGTGAGAATACGGAATTCACATTTTTTCTTAGTTTGAAATAATCATGAGGAGTTTTATTATAACCTATACAGGGTCAGTCATCGAATAAATTAGCGAATTATTTATTTTTTCGCAAGTGCCAATTGGGAAAAACGAAAATCACTCGAAAATTACGACAAAAAACTCGAATTTTAAATAGAATATTTTACGAAGACAGGATTTCGTTAGGGGCCCAGCCCCCCCCTGGATACGTGCCTGGCATGGAGACTCATATGCCCCATTCTGATCTAATCTCTATTCTACCGTTTCCAATTCAACACTAATTATCGTTTGTACGATTTTCATTCATATCAGAAATCCGATGAAAACACGTTATTATAAGTACGAAGCCATCTCCAATTAGTCCCGAACGTGTCGGCAATATTTTATCACGCAATAATGACCTCATCGTACCCGGCAAGTAAGAGAAAAGGGACCAATTAGGGCTGGCACCCACCCACCTTGATAGTCAAATTATATTACGACTCCCGACTAATCACAGAACCATGTTTCGGAATAAGATTTCCAGAAAGTAATTAATTATAGCGATATTCAAGCGTTTTTCACGTGATCCCTTGAGGACCCTGGCTAAGCAATGCACTTCTAAACAGGCTCACTAAATTCCGCTCAAGCTAATGTCAAATCGATTCACAGAACGCACCAACTCAGCAAACTACAATTCAGAGGTTGGAAGATCACGTGATCAACCTTTGACAGTTCGTATTGCCGACAAAACAAACGGTTAGATCTTGGAAGGTTGATAAAATTGATGATAGGAATATTATATCTTGCAAAATCCTCTCGAATGAATGAAACATTCGTATTTCCACAAAGCTGATCGGATCTGATTTGTGATTGGTAGATGAAGTGACTAAGAAAGGGCAGCACTACAGGTGGTGAAACACGAAAACCATCAAAATGTCCCCAATATTTCTAGACCTGTATGTGAGACTGGGGATAGAGATAAGAGATATGAGGTTAGAGTTTAAATAGAATAGGCAATCCAAACCACGTGACATTCAATGTGGCGGATGATGGCACCCAATGCGATACCCTGTGTTGTATTATGCAATGCACGTGACAGGCATTTTTCTTCAGGAAAAGAGTTAATAACCAACCACAATTGAAAAAACACATAAAAAACGCACTAGAGATCACTAAATGTAACAGTTTTCAACTCAAGTCACAAATGTGTGCCAAAAAGCCGCCTCATTGTTTCTTCGATTTGACAGGTGGTTGGATTGCCTAATTGAAGTTCAGAGTTTAGCGATTTTTTTTGTCGATTTGTGACTGTTCTGAATGCTAATTTGAGTACAGTTGTTTTTTTTCTGATTCACACTTGTCGACAGTTTCAAGTCATGGTCAGAGAGAATCTTGATGATTAGCTTGCTTGGGGAATAGAGACACGTTGTCTTGGAATGCTCCGTTTTCATTAGGTTTGGAGTTATGTGGGTTTTCAATTCTTCACTCTCTCGATAAATGTTACGATGCGGGTTTTCAAACTGTAATTACTGTAATCACGGTAGGTATTTATGAACAGTGAACTTTCTGTCAGAGCTATATGGAATATGTATTTCACAAAGCGAGTACTTAGTAAGTCGAACTACCCAATTTATAGAGTTGACGTGAAATTTCAGCCATTGATTCGCATTTCTATATTTGCTTTATGAGAAATACTGAAATCAAGTTGGGTACAAAAAAAAACCCATTGGAGTAACAAAGACAGCAATTACAGACCAAGAGAGATGCAATGCTGTTCTCATTTCAAGTTACCCCCACTCAATACTCGACAAATGTTATAGCCAATCACAGAGCATATTAATATCCCTTCTTAGAGGTATTTAAACATTGCTCAATGACCTTAAGAAATATGTTATTGAAGGATTTCGTCCACATTGTTGTCAATTTTCCTAAAAATACAAATGGAGATTGCATACTTTATGGATTTCACTGTATATATAGGGTGATTCACCTAACTGGTTCATTAGAGGTTAATGGAGAACTGATACAGATATCAACTTGAAATTTTGGTGGATGCTACTTCTCAATGTGTTCTATTTTCCTAAAATATTTTAAATACGCTGTTGCTTCCGGTTAAACCGGAAGTGATATCAACTTTGTTTTTTCAAGTGGAACACCCTGCTTATCTTCATATATTCGAATTCCACGAAGAATTATGAACCTGTTGAATTTTGATTTTTTTCCCATCGTGAATCATTTTCAAAATATTCCATTTTTACGAAACTGACTAACTAAAATGTCCATATTATCTTCGATCATCAAGATTTAAGTTTCAATCTCCGCATATACATCAATGAAAGAGGGTTTTATCAGGTATCCTTCAAAGTGTTCCAAAATATTCGACAGGGTGTTTAATATTTCAGTTCACTTTATGGAAATTTCAAATCACAATGAATTCTTCATTTCAAATACCATATTACTAAAATTGATATTGTCACAAACACCGCAAGACATAGTCCGAAAATAATAATCACTCACTATAATTAAACAAACTCATGTTCGACCTCAGTATGTGCGTTTATGTGTATATGATCCGAATGTGAGTTATTTCGAGTTCATTTATCAGACGTGTTAATGTTTGGACTTACTTGGTCATGTTCGCATAACAATAAGCAAAACGAATAAATGTAATGGAAGACATAGTCTTAGGGGATTCTTGACTTAGTCTTCAGAGAGTCCTGAGTTAGTCTAGAAGGGTAGGTAGGCGTTCGAAGGCCTAGTTCGGACGCCTATGCTACAATTCTTCTTGATTACCCTCATTCCTTCTGAAGACTGGGTTTCCAGCATCATTGTGTATTAGGGGTAAGAAATTGTATTTTCTCATTTGTTCTCGTTTGTATCATTGAATATTTCTTGAAGGATATACCATCAAAATTGTTAATAAATTATATGTTTCTTTTGTATTTCATTCTTTAATTGAGTAATTGAAAATTCCCTAAAGCCGAAAAATTGCGCCTGGCTTTCGCAAAATTGTCATAAGAAATTGAAAGGTCGACTACTGAAGGTGTCCGGAGAAGAATTATTATGTGTCGTGAACAACATAGACGACATTTTGAACAATTACTGGTTTTGTTTTATCCGTATATCAGAATATGATTTTTAATGCCTTATTATTTGTTTCGTGATAGGTTTGCATAAGGATATCCATAGACGAAGTGGAGATAATCAAATCTCAATTGATAAATGTTCATTTTATATGTCGCATATGAAATTAAGAACCATTCAGAGCACACTTGTGAAAATACGCATGAGACGAATGAGCGTATTTTCACATTTTTGTTGATATCTCTGTAAATATCCATTTTATCAAATGAAATTTTGCGTCGTATAGTGTGAAAATTTGATAGTCATTCTATTTAAAATGAGGAAGTTATTGAGATTTGAAATTTCTAAAAGGTAAACTGAAATATCAAACACCCTGTTGAATATTTTGGAACACTTTGAGCGGTACTCTTTTCTTCATGTGTATACAGAGATTGAACCTTAAATCTTGAAAATTTGAGATAATACGGACATTTCAGTTAGTCAGTCCAAATGTTGGAATAAACAGAGTGTTTCATTTGAAAAAACAAAGTTGATATCACTTCGTATTGAAAATATTTTGGGTAGAACACATTGAGTAGCAGCATCCACCAAAATTTCAAGTTGATATTTCTATCAATTCTCCATAAACCTCGAATGAATCAGTAAGGTGAATCACCCTGTATATTCGAAAATTGCCTGTCTCCCTACAAAATATTTAGAAATGTAAGATAGGTGGGTAAGTGTTGGAAGTCCATAAAATACAAATAAAACCAAAGAATCATTGAACAGTCAATAATCAATTCTAATACACGCTTAGCCATGCTTCAATAATTCACCCTGTATAGAAGTAATTTCCAAAAAACTGTGTGTATATATAGTAAATATCTACCAAATAAAATTGAGAATTCAGAGCAGATTAATCAAAGAAGGAAATCATATTGATTCACCCTGTATACCGAAAGAGTTTTTCACTAATACATTCGAGGACTTTTTTCTCGTCTTCTCGAATTTGGCTACCCACAATCCACTTATCATCCGTGTCTGCTGCAATTAGCCTATCTCTCTCGTAAATAACTCACTCGGTATCAGAGAGTAGGGGTGGTTTCCAGATAATTGATACATTCGAAATAGCTACGATGTTCTAATGGAACATTGTCGTCGTTAGAAGTAAACGTGATATGAACTCTACACTTTGATTAATACGACACGAATGTAGTTTTGGTTTTAGTTGCAGAAGATTTTTTGGTTGTCCGCCGTCTTCAGGGTTACGTTCGAAAAGTCTACACAGGTTCTTCAATTAATTTACATTGATCTTGATGTGGAGAATGAGAACCTTGAGCATAGAAAACAAACTCTTATCAAGAAAAACATCTTTCAGTAAGCATTTCAGTATAATGCGAAATGAACTTCTGATTATATACTATTTTTTCTACGATCACTACCCAAAGTAGGCTTTTGCATACTCAAATCTAACCACAAAGTTGATGATTTCCGTGATCTGTCATAATTTGACAGCATTCTTTTCGATTTACAATAATTTTTTTTTATAAAACTTCTCACGAAAGGAGACATCATCCTGTAATGTTCAGAGAACATCGTGAGAAGCAAGGGAAGGGAGGTAGGAATTGGTGTTCTTTTTAAATTTCTGAAGGTCATATGCCTCGGGGAACACCTTCCTGGGCAATGTGTTCCAGAGCCTCGATGTTCGTTGGATGAACGAGTCTTTGAAAAGAGATGTTCTGCAGGTCACCAAATTAACCACAAAGGGGTGTGAAGACTGGACTTGACGGGTTAACCTCGAAGAGACCGCCAAAGGAGGAACGATTGTTGATATTTCAGAAGAGCACCGCCTATGAAAATATCTATAGAATGGAGACAGATCGCTAACCCTTCTACGGTGTTCCAGAGAAGTAAGCGAGTTAGTAAGCGAAGCATCATCGACGAGACGAATTGCCCTTTTTCGGACAGAATCCAACAGGTTCAGGATATGTTTAGGTGCCGCACTCCAAATATGGGAACAGTATTCCAGGACAGGTCGAATTTGTGCCTTAAGAAAGGTAGTAAATAATAGGTATATTGAAACGAAATGTAGGGAAGCCTGGACTTTTTAGTTGAAATATTTATATATGAAGATATTTCGAACGAAATTAAGCCTTATTTTATGAAATTCAGCTAGTGAAAACATCAGAAGGTAGGCAATACATATACACCTAGATATCTTTATTCTTAATGCATACCATAGAGAAACTATTATACTCGCAAATGAACAATAAATTGCACCACAAACGCAAGGTATGTGTATGGAAATTCTCTACTGAAATGAGAACGTAATGTCTCTTTGAAATAATTCTATATAATTATGTCCACAGAGTTGTTACTGCAAATCTTCACCATGGATTGTAACATAAAGTTTCTGGTTTCTGCAGATGAATTTCGGCATATGGCAACTATGTAATTACAGATTTCTTCTCATGTAGTCGTGACGTCAGTTATTTGCTATCAAAGATCGGAGCGATTGTAATAAGCTTAGATTTCGACAACGATTTGTCGAATGTCAAATTGAAATAGAAAACTTGCATATTTCTTGAAATCCGGATGAAAAAAAATTGTCTAATTACCCATCAATGGGCTTACAATTTCACAAAAAAAAACTACTGGATTACTGTATAACTCATAGCTGTGAAACATAAAAAGACCCAATAATAGCATTTCGATTTTGACCTTGCTATAGATAGCGCAAGTCTTGACGTCACAAACGATGCAATATTTCTTTGTTCGGAAAGGTTTTTTAGGCTCCGCCCATTTTGACGTCACACTTAGGTAGTTCATTGTAGAGAAATCTAACCAAATAGTCTTCTTTGAATATCAGCTGTTTCTTCTCTTTTTTTTTGGTTTCTTCATGGAGAATTCCACCTCTTATTTGGTCATCGCCACAGTGTGGTAGACGAGAAGCACCCTTCAATAGGTCCATCAGGGGCAGACTATACCGCCCTTTTCTAAACTCTACCTCCTAAGCATTTTGATCCCTCTACGGCTCCCCAACTTCCTGCCCCTCCAAATTTATTATCCACCTTGTACTCTCGATTCAATCTAACTTCCCACAAACTTCGATCGAATTGAATAAGTTGCTCAACGCAAATTAGTTTATAAATAATCAAAATATTATTTGTTGCTGTTGCTGTCACGGTAAATGGCTTTATGATATAAATTGCCGTCAACTCCAAACTTCTTGGCTGAAATGGAGGTTTGATGAAATTATGAATGCATTAGCGGGCGGCTGCTGTATTTCGGTAACTTAATTTCAGTTCAATTATTGGAAAGTGTGTGCCTTCAATTATGCATGAAGGGTGGGGGAGCCACCAAAGAACCGGTTAAGCAGAAAAAATCGAAGCAATGATGTCCTGACTTTGCTCCACAGTCAGCTTTAGACGTCACCAACAACACTCTTAGGATCTGTAGGCGAATGAATTTAAGATTGCAGCGCCAAAGTGAATAGTCAGAGAACCATACAAACGGACATTGAATGGTGTAGTTGTATTTGTTTACATGTGATTTTTCGTTGTTAAAGTGTGAGTTTATAATGAAAATGAAGAAATTGCAGACTTTCATAGTGAGCTAGGGCATCCATGTGTATGTATTTTCATATTTCTAAAGGTGGTAAGCATTATCATTTGTGGTATTATATTGAAAATAATACGAGGTTAGAATCCTGTTGTGAATGAGAATTATTCGATCAAAATATATAGATACAGGTTTCTGATAATCTGTTTTGTTTATATGTGGATTCGAATGGCAAGATTTAGTTTAGGGTTCTTTGAAGGCACACATTCAGAAGTGTTCAAGAAGGTGAAGAAGTTTTGAGTGCTGGACATCATAATATCATGATGACAAGAAAATTGTTTTTGTAATGAAATGAATTATGAATTTATAGTATTTGTTTTTTGTGATGTTTTTTGGTGAGAAGTGCTAAATAAAATGGATAATGTGATATCTTGTTTTAATTTTGTTGATACCTGAACAATACTATGCTCAATTGTGACCATCTATCTATTCACGATATTTATATCACCAGCTTGAGGAAAAGCATGGGAATTAATATTGGAATCTTGATTCCACCGATTCAGAGTTTTACAATCTTTCAAATATCCAAATTCAGTATAAAATCAACAAAAAATAATACCAAACACAAGAACTGTGTCCTTACGTCTAGTTATTTTTAGTGCCACCAGGTGGCGTATCGCTTATGTTCATTTGCCAAAAGAAAGCAGCCTCTTTTCACATGTTCTATAGAAGGTTTGTTCCAATACGCCTTAAAACCGAGAAGTGATCGCAATCTGACCATCATCTTTTTGTTCCAACCAAACTTGTGACCGTTCGCAGCATGGTTTCAGGACGGTTTTTGCTTGGGTATTTATTTACTTTCATTTGTGTTAAAGATAATTTCTTCTGTTCGAATCAAGTAAGAAAAAATAAATATGATTGACGATAGAGATACTGATTGTTTATACGAAACAAATGAAGACGATTTTGAGGGCCAAAAATCGTAGAATATTCCATTTTCATAATATTCTGATTATCGTAACCAAAGATTATTCTTGAACGAATCAATCTTGTAGAACGTGGGTAGCCGAAAACCGCCAATAAAACCGATCCAACCCTTGAATGTTTTTGTATCGTCACGAAACTATGCGAAGTTCGCGCATGCGAACTAAACGAAACCGAAACGGCCACAGAACAGTTTCGAAACCATACAAAAATATTTGTTGGAACAAATCTATTAGGTCAAGTTGTATGTATGTAACTTAGCGTGTGGCGCCATCTTTCAAACGAATTGAAAAGTTTTGCATCACAGGTTTCTCCTAATCACCCTGGTCTATTCGACTAATTATTGACATTAAAAACGTGACATCATGCGTTTACTTGTCACTTAACTTACTGGCCTAATCGTATCCCACGAATATGATCTAATATCAGTGACGTTTCAAGGGGTTATGACAAAGGTTCAATAAAGCGACCACAGAACAGCGTCCGTAGGATTTGTTGTTTACATACGAAATAAATATTGGCGAATGAACATAAGCGATACGCCACCTGGTGGCATTGAAAAAAACTTTACGAGCAGTCATAGTTCTTGTGTTTGGTATTATGTTTTGTTGATTTTATACTGAATTTGAATATTTTAAAGATTGTAAAACTATGAATCAGTAAAATAAAACTTCCAATACTAATTCCCATGCTTTTCCTCAAGCTAGTGATATAAATATGGTGAATATATAGATGAAATTCTGTTTACATTGAAGGTCACAGTCGAGTATAGTATAGTTCAGGTATCAACAAAATTTAAACGAGATCTCACATTATCTATTTTATTAAGCGCTTCTCACCATTAAACATAAGAAAAAACAAATACTATAAACTCATAATTTATTTCATTACAAAAACAATTTTCTTGTCATCATGATATATGATCTCCAGCATTCAAAACTTCTTCACCTTCATGAACACTTTTGAAAGTGTTTGTGCCTTCAAAGTACCCCAAAATAAATCTTGCCATTCGAATCTAAAAACAGAACAAATCATCAGAAACCTGTATATATTTTGATCGAATCATTCTTATTCACAACAGTATTCTAACCTTGTATTATTTCCAATATAATACAATGAATAAAACAAATGATAATGCTTACCACTTTCAGAAATATGAAAATACATGCATATTGACGCCCTAGCTCTCTGCAAAAGTCTGAAATGTCTTTATTTTCATTATAAATTCACACTTTAAGAACGAAAAATCACATGTAAACAAATACAACTACACCATTCAATGACTCTTCGTATGGTTCTCTGACTGCTCACTCTGGCGCTGCAATCTTAAATTCATTCGCCTATAGTTTGTGAAAACTGATGAACCTGCTTCAATGGTGAACTAAAACGGCGGACAGAATGAAATTAATTGAAATTGAAAACATTGTTATTGTGAAAAAGCGTGGGGTGCCACACAGGAAGGTTTTCAAAAGGCCAAACGTTTTTATTATGATTCGTTGCATGTTTATTCGATATCCAGTTCAACGCTCAAAGGTAGACCAGAAAGATTAAATTGAATCACACATCATATACAATTAAAATTAAATTATGAGACGTAATTTAGGAAACAACGAATTTTGAAAACGCACTTTTATGTAGTACAATAATGTAGTATAATTTTGATGTTCCTGTTTTGTTTTCTCTTCGCTAAAATTATATTAGCCAGATTCTGGAGAAGAGAAATGAAAAAACTTCATCATATTACCCTCCGAATTCTGCTACATCCCCAAGATTAGAGGTGTTATATTGTGAAACATGGTTGTTACCGAGATCATAACCATTTTTTCAAACTTTTCATCGTAAAGAATGATTCATGTTAATGAAAAAAGATAAAGGGAATAGACTCAACGATTGGAAAATGGATTTCGTGCTTATTTTCTTCAGAAAAAGTTTCCAGAACTGTATTACAAGTGAAGGCATTTTTCTCTCAACATAAGTATCTAATAAAGCGCTAATTTTCTAGAAATTCATTTGCACATGATTTTCAGGTATGGTCACGAAAAAAGCAGTGGAAAACTTCTCGAAATCTTCCAAACTGAATTTAAACAATGGCTCAGGGAATTACGGAAATGGGAAGAATTGGAAATGTTGCCGTTTTCTAGTTAGAGTTGAAATTTCCTTAGAAGCCCCAAAAACGTCACACTTGGCAACCCTGTCAAGCTCCCAGTATTGGGAGTTCTGACGGCAGAAGGAGCGTCGTTTTTAAGTCTCGTCTGTGGTGCGTACTGGATATTCTAAATTAAGGCAGTCTTTTATAAAGTTTTTAGATATGGCATTGCCTTTTTGGTGGTTCTCAAAATGGCGGAGAAACACCTGTCAACTTTGGTTTTTCTTATGAATGCCAACTTGAATATCAACATTTTGGGTTGTCCTTTTGAACTCTCTTCACAACGATGTATCATACAGGGTGGTTCGATATTGAGGTTTCGTCAAAAATTCAATTTTTCATTTTTTGCGGGGATTGCTTTGGAAAAAACATTGTACTACTGTTGTCCAGTACGGTTATGTTCATTCTTGAAAAATTGTGAACGAAAATCGAAAATTTTAGCCAGAGCTTCAAAACGTCGAAAAAATTGCTTTTGAAGCAGGCAAATTTATAATTTTGTGATCTCGCTCATTATTGAGAATGGTAATTCTAGTTCATGAAAGTTCCAGTAACAAGGGCTTGATTCCTTGATTCCAGAGGAATAAATCTCGATCTCCAAATCCGCGTGCCTTGCCTCATAACAACTCCCCATACTTTAATCTCCCTCTCAACTTCCTGCTGGACCAATTCTCTTTCATCGTCAGTCAGATTATCGATGCAGAATTCAACCGTAACGTAACGACCAACCTAACGTGGCAAATCGGATTTACCGTGGAACGTCCAAACGAACATCGCCTCGTTATGTGACATATAATTAATTCGCTTACATATTCATGTGTTTCCAATCAAAAATTCCAATCGGTCGTGTCCGTCGATACTCGGAGGCCGTCGGAAAGCTCGAGTTGAGTCGCTGAAAGCTCGCAGTCATCGCATTGACGCGGAGCTGCTCGTACGTCGAGCGAAAAATCGGGTTTTCGTTGCGTGAAAAGTCGAAAAAGTGTCGAGGAAAATTCGGGAAATCGGAAGGAATGTGAGATTTTTTCGTGCTTGGACATCGTATGATGTGGCTTCGGAATTTTTTTTGAGGTATGTTGTGTTTTTTTTTCTTTCGAAATATTTTACACAAAAATGTCAGTATATTATACGATTAACTATACCAAACAAAAAAGAATCCCTGAATATCACGTCAAATATCAATTTTCAAATTTTACAAAAAACATTCTATCTTGATTTTTTCGTACTGAGTCTCAAATCTTATTTTTTTTAATATCTCCACTGTTTTCAACCTTGATTATTATTCAAACATCCCTCGATTTGAAGACTTCTGTAATGTGATCATTTATTCGTTTTTCATAAGACACAATTTCCAAAAAAAGCCTCGATCACCAATTCAATTTGATTTTTTGAGGTGAATAAAAAAATTCATTTGATTTTCAAACAATCTTCATTTATTGTTTGAATCAATCTTTTTGATCACTCTGTATCAGGTGAATGAATTGAAACCGAAAAATCAAGAAAGTTCATTTGACAATTGAATTGGTAAGCCACAATCATTCATTATATGGCCCGGTATAGTAATTGAATTTCTTTCAGTATTATCCAAGTCGTTAATGGATCTTTCCGTGATTTTCTGGAAATTACTGAGTCCATTATGGAAGCGGAATATTTATAATTAGTTTTCTGCCTGTCCATAGACCGGCGGCTAAAGCGATTCTACACTATGAAAAACAATTTCGCTGAATTCAATGTACTTCGATTGTTTCGTCATATCATTTCCACAGCAAGCTGTGTCTTTGTTGGTTGAATCAAACTTTTGCTGATTTCAAAATCATATCATTTTAATTTGCAATCAACTAAACTATTCAGATTTTATTTCATCACAACGCGCACCCACCATATTTTTACATTTGACAATAGTTCATATGCGCACCCACCATAATTTTCATTTGGCAACATTTTATATGCCTATTCGTTCACCATATTTCTCAATTGGTAACGTTCACATGCGCATTCACCAAAATTTTCATTTGGCGGTTGTCAGTATGCACACCCACCATATTCTCAATCATATTGTTCAATGATGTACCTGAAGCAAGATTGCAACATGACCTTCCTCGACAACTCCTGTCAAAGGCTACCGAGTCCCGTAACGTTATTTACGGTTCTCAAAGCACTTTGGCCACTCCTCGATAAAATCGATGATAGTATATTTTTCCATTCAATCGAAAACGAGCTTGGCGAAGTATAAAATGAAAGTTATATTCATTATATTTCGATGAGGAGACTTTTTAAAGCGAATTCGCAGTGAGTTAAGTTTGCCAGAAGGAAACGGTCGGTTCTTTCATCGAGAACAATAGAAGTGCTTCTTTAAAATTCCTTGTTTTTACCGGATAATACGACGGAGTTTTTCTTTGTCGATGTGAAAAAGTGCCGAGGATGAAGCGGGAGAGGTGGGCGGTATCAGGACGCCTCTTATTCTAATTAATCAATTCGATTTTTCAATTTCATGTACCATGAAAATATTCGTTTTATTGAGAAGAAATAATAATCCTGAGAATTCAAGTGAAACGAAAAATCACTACTAATTTCTGAACGACCCCTGTATGTGATCGACTCGTGAAGAGAAATTTGAATACACGGCAAAAGCTCGTTCTACTCAAATTAATGAACTCTAACAGGCGTACGTGGCGAGAAAATTAATATTGAAGTTGCGAACTCCATATTGAAAGTTGGCTGTATGTTTGTCAGTACGTACCACAAGAGTATTTGTTTTCGAAATTCGAACTTTCGAAATTTATAGTTGTAAAGTGCTCCGACAACTATCAGGCAACGTACAGGCAAGGTTAAATTGGAGTATAATGGCGTTTTTTCAGTTTATTATTCCTGGAACTGAAAAGTACTCGACCGATCATCAAGAAACTTTGTATTCTCGGAAGTATTGAGATTATTAAATACAAAATAATGTGACAATTTGAATGTATTTCAATGTTGATGAAACGACTGCTCTTCCTTATTATGTACCTACTAAAAGATTCGATTCAGTTCAATTATCAGTGTTGGGAAACGAAATTCTTGGGAACAGCTTCATTCGACCGTTCATCAACTATGTTGAAGCAGCCATAGATTTTTTTTATAATATATACGATATCGTTGTCAACTCGTTTTCGGTAATATTCCATCGTTTTTGCTTTCATCATCATGCTCAGGTAGTGTTTTTTTTTGTACTGGAAACGTCATTTTATATTCCTCTACACTGTCACTGTTTTTTTTCTCTGATGTGTTTGTACTATGAAGTTCTCAGCTGATTATAAGTATAAATAAATCATCATCATTATGAAATCATGTGATCATTCGTTTTCTAAACGCTCTATACAATTTGGAAATTAATAGGATAATATTAGTACTGATATCGAATCTTTTTCACATGGACTTATTCATTTGATGAACGTGTCTGCTCATGAAAAGCACTCGGTATAATCAATCTGAATTGGATTATCACAATCAATGTTGTTGTGGCTTCGCCCTCGATTTCCCAAATGTATTTTTAATTCCGGAAAAAATTGTATTTGTGTTGTTGGCGTTCAAACACCATAATTTACCTATAGAATTGTATGAACGAATCACAGAAAAAAATCATTCACCGAACAACTATCGATCGTTTGCCCATTTCCATATGAATATTTAATGTGAAACCAGCGACGTTTTCATTGGTGTTTTGTTCGGAAAAATAAAATTGATACCACTTTTGGTCAAACCGGAAATTACAGAGGATACAAACTACGTTATTTCTTTCAGTTATTGACATCCACTTAACATCCTGAAAAAGTCATATAATAGAAGCACATACGACTCGCGTGTCTTGAAAATTACGGTAATTGAATTTTTTCAAAAAAAAAACCTTTTAAAAACCTTCAGGGGGGTATTCTGGTCTATAGGCCTACTTTCGACTATTTTCGATTTGGGATAAAGAAACAATAAAACATTTCCACTACATTTTCTCTTATATATATAGGTGTGCAAAAAAATCGGTCAGAGCTGTAACTTCTGAATCATCCGAGATCGAAATTTGAAATTTGGTGGGTAGCAACTATATGATATTGTTAATTTTTTGGAGAGAAAAGTTGTATTCTCTATATTATTGTAGTCCAACCGGAAGTAACCCCAACTTGTGATTTTCAAATGAAACCTCCTGTATATTTCTCCTTTTCAGATTCAGGGTATCATTTTACAAACACCAGTAGTTTTTCCGGATCATTTTGGGTGAAACAGAAAGAACAACAAAATGAACTCCACATCAATCTTTATTATTTTCAGTAGCATAGAAAGAGGGGCGATAAAAAATTAATGACAACAAATACTCAATTTGACCCCCATTTTGTGCAATGCATTTCTGACATCTTTTAGCTACATTGAAAGTTGCGTTGTGTAACATCGCTTGGGGTATATTGCAGCAAGCCTCTAATATTCGATGCCTAAGGATTTATATAATTAAATCATATCGAAGAAATTTGTTTGATTTTTTGGTCCGGAAAAACTACTGTTGTATGTAAAATGATACCCTGAATCTGAAAATGGAGAAATATACAGGAGGTATCATTTGAAAATCAAAAGTTGGGGTCACTTTCGGTTAGACTTGAAGTGATGGAATACAATTTTTCTCTTCAAAAAATGAACAATATCATAGAGTTGCTACCCACCAAATTTCAAATTTCGATCTCGAATGATTCAGAAGTTACAGCTCTGGCCGATCTTTGTGCACACCTTTGTACACATGGAAAAACATTTCTAGCCGATGTTTTTCTACATTTACGAACTTTTTTAAAATACTAGAAATCCAAGTTATTCGAAATGCAGGGTCCAGGCGATAAAGAGATGTATAAAGAAGATTCTCACAAAATTTCAAAGGAATCAGATAGAACTGGAGATGTCGTGTCAACCACTTCAAAAAAGCAGTTTTGAGAACAACGCGTCTGAAGTTCGATCACAAAATCCGCTGTATCTACTAAAATAATTGGAATTTTGAAAGTCTGAACTTTGAAAATATGCTCAATGAATTGTTTCAATTTTCTAAACTAGAATACCTCCTTAAATGACGAAATATGCTTGTTCACACTGTATAATTTGTAATAAATCTTCCATATTGTTTCAATTACGAGAAACGTTGCTCAATTCCGCTCAGACACGAAGCAACGTAGGAACGAAGATAGTGGTTCACAAAGTGGTGACTTATTCAAAATACTTGTATTTCTGAACTATAAAATACTTTTTCACTAAAAGTATTACTCTTTTCTACTGAATAATTTTTCCGAACCAACCAGTCAATGGCTTCCGTGTCACGTGACCCATCCATCGGATTACCCTCGATAGATCCGGTTGCCTATCGACGCTAAAAGTTCCCTGTAATCCGGTCCATTATAAACCGATTCCACGAAAAAGCTGTTGAAAAAACAGTATCCAAATTATCCCCGCAGGCTTCCGAAGCGTGTCCCTTGTCATGTTACGAATCCCTTCATTTCTTCCCCGTTCGTCCAAGATATCCCGTATTCCCAACTCAGATCCAGCACCACTCTCGCATAAAATGTGTTCTTATACTTAGTTCGTTCGAGAGCCTCATGGTTGATAGAAAATATGGTTCACAAAAGTTTGGCTCGCTGTTCGCAACGATCTATAGAACGTAAAATTGCCAGAGAGGTGAAAAATGCTCCGAGTGATTTCACGCGACTGCTACATGCCAGATATTTTCAATGAAGGAGTTGTCGATAGAGTTTTCAAGAAGTTTCACGTACACTGACTGAGCCAGTCAATTGTTTCGTCGGCCTCGAGAACGAAATTGGGTGACTGTGAAAATGTCAAGGAATATTCACCAGAACGTGGTCATTTTTTTTTCTTCAGGTTTCGAAACCTTTCCTACTATACAGGGTCATGCAGCTGAGTTATTCGTCGAGTTAGCACTTTGTTATTCCACAGATTTCAAATATTTCCTATTGTACAGGGTGTTCGGAAAAGTGTGATTCGCTTCAATTAAATTAACCAAAAAAATTGTGACTCAAAAGAGTACCTCTTGTCATCACAGGGTGTGCAAAATTCAGTGGCGAACTTCTTGGATTTCGAAGCAACTTATTTTCTTGATTCAAATTGGAGCCTCTGTTTGTCATACGATGCAATTGATGGACATTCATTTTTCTAATCACAACCCTGATGAAATTCCTATCGCATTTCAATACCCATTTCGAAGAATTCTAATGAATTATTTCGAGAAAAGGGTGCATTGATTTTTCGTTCTCATTAATTCGCAATACCCGGGATGAATAATTACCGATACTGTATTCATCAATGGGGATATTCTGAGTGGGGCTTCTCTGACTGGTAATCACCTTTATCCACAATCAGTGACGCTGATCAATTCGAAAGGCATTTATTTTGGCCATTGGCGCATCCACCATTATTTCAATTTCCATAATTCTTTTGATTCGTTTATTATCGCTGAGGCAATAAATGAGTTAACAGAGTAGCTTTCATCTATTATCGATTACAAATCATCAATTTCTTATGATTGAATTCGATGAGGAACAGAGAACGTTCAGAAGAATGTATTGTTGTGAAATATGCTCGTTATAGTAATTGATTCACCATTTTAGATGAGGTCAGAACGAATTTTATCCTACGAAAACTCTGTCAGATCTGAAGACAACAAAGAATTGAATGAAACGGCAATATAAATATAAAATGAGCATTCAGTAGCTTCGTTAAAGAAGCACAACGCTTTATGTTTTCTCATTCGTTCTTGATTCTATTATCCTTCGTTATTATTTCACATAACGATGGTTCATTATAACGGAATTGTCGATGATATAACAGTATCGAAAAAAGATATCTGTGGTATGGACTAGGCGCTATGAGATTTCGATCCACTGATCCACCTGGTACATCCCTCCCAGTTGGAGGTCACCTATTATGAGATAGCGTCGGCCAATTACTAGTCGAGGCAGACCTTTAGTCAAAGAGATGATAGAGCATCTATAATGACTACGATAGTTGGTTATAACGTAACTCCTACGGGCGACCTCATTTGCAGTTGCCATTAGCTATTGTTTCTCTGTAGCCGAATTTATCACATTTAATACCACGTTAAATTAACCTGGATGTGAAGGCCATATCCATAATATGGACGGCTAGGGGTCCAGATTGATACTAGTTCGGATCACAAAATCTGCTTCGAGAAGGGATATAATCGGAGGAGAATGATGCATGTGAATCACTTCTGGGGAATATTATGTAACATTCGAAAAAACACCACTTTGAAACCCCTGAATTTGTTGTAGAGACTTTTTCGAAGCTCTTTGTGACGTCAGAACTGCTAATACGGAGCGCGTCTCAGAGTTGCAAGCTGTACTATTTCATACACTTTCGCAGTATTTTCTACGTCACACTCAAGCCTAAATTAAAAATGCAATTTTCTCAAAAGCAATCAATTTTAGAGAGTACTTTATGAGGACATAATTTGCAGGCATAGAACAGTTCTACAAGATGATGAAATAATATACTGGGTGTTACATTTGGAAAATTAATGTTTTTGCTATTTGAAATCTTTTGAATTGATGCACCCTGTATACAAAACAGCATTCATAGTGCACCAATTTTTCTTAAATTTCCTTTTTTTTTACTCTAGTATGACAACGTCACGAAATTTGAGTCCGATGGTGAGACAGGGTATACAGGGTGATCCCTCAAAAACCGTGAGCTCAATGTTGTCTCGCCTATGCGGAATACCCTGTACGTCTCAGAATATTTTGAGATTGTGAATCTGCGCAAATGAAACAACTTTTATCCGAAATATTTTTATGTATTCCCAATCCTAAGCGAGTCATATCGGGTGTTTCACAATGGATGGAACATTAGACGTATCTGGAGAACAGAAAGACAGATCATTTCAAAAATTTGTGCGCGTGGATAATCAAATTTGCTCTATGCGTCTAAAATATTTTCATCAATACAGTGTTGCCGCTTGTATCAGAAAGTAGTAGCTACTTTGTTATTTCAAATGGAACACCTCGTATATTATATCATTTTTAGAATCCTCATGAGATTCCTCACAACTTTTCCATATCATTCCCTATACCTATCTGTGACGATTTCCGAGATAAAAATTATTTCGTCAAATTTATGTGCAAAACCTGACCATTGAAAAATATCAATTTTTTCCCAATGCAAAATCACAAAATATTGCAATTTGGGTTAAAGCTGCATAAGACCATCAAGTATTCTGTCGATGAACTGGTTCTCAGTTTCAGCATACAGGGAGGGTCAGAAGTGAGTGTCATCCGGGCACTCATGAAAATGACTGAAACTCCGTTATTTTAAATGGAACACCCTGTATATTATCACTTATCCGAAAAGCTATAACATTTCACATTTTAATTGAGTATACTTTCTCTATACCTATCTCGTACAGTTTGTTAGTTATGATCACTTATGTTATGAATTCGTTTTCAATAAAAAAAAAATATTGGATAGTGCTTAAGATAGTAGGCTATGAACTTCATTCTGACAGAGAACTAACATGTTATTCCTTCATTGTTATCCTGTATTCAAGATGCATGGGTGTAAAAATACTATGACAGAAAATAATTACTTGAATGCAGTTAAGATGGATTTTTTCATCATTTATGGTCAATGTATCAAGAATATCAGTAAGACATGCAGCGAGTTTGATGAAAAGTATGCTGATTAACCTCGGATGAATCCGAGGAAATTCATTAGATTGAAGAGAAATTTTGAAATGTTTTTGAATATGATAATATACAGGGTGTTCCATCTAAAAAAACGGAGTTGCAGTCATTTTCATGAGTGCCCAGATGACACTCACTTCTGAGCCTCCCTGTATGCTGAAACTGAGATCCAGTTCATCGACAGAATACTTGATGGCCTTATGCAGCTATAACCCAAATTGCAATATTTTGTGAATCTGCATTGAGAAAACATTGATATTTTTCAATGGTCAGGTTTTGCACAAAAATTTGACAAAATAATTTTTATCTCGGAAATCGTCACAGATAGGTATAGGGAATTATGTGGAAAAGTTGTGGGGAATCTCATGAGGTTTCCAAAAATGATATAATATACGAGGTGTTCCATTTGAAATAACAAAGTAGCTACTACTTTCTGATACAAGTGGCAACACTGTATCAATGAAAATATTTCAGACGGATAGAGCAAGTTCGATTATCCACGCTCACAAATTTTCGAAATGATCTGTCTTTCTGTTCTCCAGATACGTCTAATATTCCATCTACTGTGAAACACCCAGTATATCCATATACTGATTGGTCATCCTGTATACATCGTAAATGCTTTCTATTGATCACTAAAGGCTTAGTCTTCCAATTATAGTATTCGAGAAAAGATAACATTGCCGTAGTTTCATCAATTAACTATCGCTGATCATTGAAGAATACCGTTTACATATTTAAGCTGCATCAAATTATGCTGAATAGCAGAAATTCGTAGCTTTCACGAGACTAGCTCTCGATCCGCATATATCTACACTTTCGAGCCGTCTATCAGTTTCTAAATCTCCGGAATGTTTCTCGGGGTGCTTTATTTGACCGCTGGTAATGATTTGTTTATATTTCGGAAACCGGAATCCGATGAATACTGATGGAGTTTTTTCGTGACTGTATACGCCGATACGATATTGAGAATCGAGATTAGATTCGAAGGGACCGGAATGGTAGAATAATCATTTATTTAAGAGGTCTTTTGCATTTATAGCAGATGTACGAGTTTCTCGGAGACTGGATGTATTCGTCGGTATTCGGGAATATATTGAATAGACAGTAAACAAGGTTTGATGGAGGTTTACAGAAGCTTGAGATTCTATTACGAATTATTTAAGATATCAGATTTCGACGAATCTTTGATATACAGTGGGTTCCTTCACGGAAGAGAACTTGGACCAGTATGATGAATAATCCAGCTAAAATATTCTAATTATTGTGATATTTCCGGTTTCCAAGAGGTGACGCCATCTTGGTTATTTCAGAAGGAACGCCCTATATTTTCGATGATTTTTGAATTCCTCATATGATTTCAAATCAATTTCATGTATCTTACCCCATATCCAAAATAAGCCGTTTCTGAGATATTCAATTTTTTCTAAAAAAAAGTGACAGATGCAGCTCCTCAAGCACATGGCATTTTTATGTAGATACCAATTTTTTTAATGTGCATCAATTGATCCAACAATATTGAAGGTTTGATGAACATTTTGCACCAATCACAATTCCTGAAGTATCCACAGGGTGTACGAAAAAGTCGGTTCAAAGAAAAACATTGCAAAACTCAAGTTTTTTTTCAAATGAAAACCCAATTTGATGCCAGTTATAGATGCTCATTTTGTGCTGAGTATTGATATCGATTCTATTTTTATTCTCGATTTTTGATCGAAAAATGTTTATAGAAGCAAGCGTCTACCAAAATTTGAATATGATGAATGCGGAAAGTTCTGAAAGAAGGAATCGCAATGGGAAAACTTCTGAGTGGTTTTTTACACTTCTATGCATCAAAATCAAATTAGCCAGCTATTAAAGTATTTATCCTGAAGGAATCAAGGGGTAGTTTGGGATGGCAACATCTCGGATGAGAAATGTTCCATGACAGTGGCTGGATGTTCTTAATCATCGTTGAATTATCCCTCTTTGATATTTTCAATTGCTTCCAGGCTTTTTTCCCGTGATTTCAGGATTTTTTCCCAATAATGGGTGTTCATTCCAGGCGAGACAACATTAAAATGATTCGTCTAGGCTAAACACTGTGTATATCTTGAAATATTTCAGAATTGTGAATCAGTGCAAATACAACAACTTTTATTTCAGATATTTTAGTGTTCTCATTCCTAAGTGGGTTATCCTACGACGAAAACAATTGATAAAACAATTTGACAGTTCAGCAGTGATGATTAATAGTGAATAATAGTTTCCGTCAAATGTATTCCAAAGCCGATAAATTTCAGTTCATTCAACGGTATACACGGAGCCGGATAAAATTCTGCCATTTCATTTAGTTGCATGTCCAAGGGTATCTTTTTACAAATACTCGCGTGACTCTTCGAAATTTGAAATAAAATGGCACAGCAGTGTTGAGTTTTGCACTGTTTCCCCAGATTTATTGACTCTTTGACAGTAACAACGAATTCATTGCCAGCTCGAAGGTAATCATAGTCAAGACTTTGAAGAGATAGTTAATGCAGAAACATAAAATTTACGAACAGAATTTTGAGGTTATGAATGTATTAAGACCCTATAAAACTTTGATGACGCTTTAATCCCCCCAAAAATACGTTATTAAGTGATAATTAATATAATTGGCGTAATTTGACTTCTACAAAAAATTTGGGAAGTTGATGAGTGAAATCCACTGATGTACGAAAAAACAACTCCTTTTCTCGAGTCTAGATATTCAGTTATATTGTGTGGAAAGCGATATAACAATAAAAAACAATTTTTCCAGACTGCTATAAAGTGGTGAATTGCTCCGTAAATTTTATCTTTCTGTTGGTACATTCGCAAGGATCAGGGTTATAACGAACGTAATAAAAACGTTGGATATATGTATACGAAGAAAATGACGTTATTAACATTTTCATCCAGTAGCGCCATCTAGAATTTCGTTTCGCAAACCTAAACTAATTTTTGCTTTTCGCCCATTTACAACAAAGTGTTTCGACCCACCAGGTCTCTTCAGATGCCTAGATCATTCCCAGATAGTTTGTCCACTGATATTTACGTCTACATACACGGAAATTTATATTGCATGAAGAATTTTGAGACAGCTTTACAATTTCTCCTTCAATAGCCCGATGAAGGAGGGATATCGGCTTATAAAAATGCATCTCTCTCGACTATGTGGTATTATAATTGGTATTCCTTGTTACTCTTGAAGAGGAGATTTTTTGCGATAGTAGAATTGGCTATTATTTTCCACCGTTTTCGAAGGTGCCTGTTTTGTGAATATTACTCGCTCGTCCAACTAGAAAATGAACTTCATCTTTGGAATCTTCAAAGCAAACTTTTTGTACCATATTTCCTAATCAAGTATAAAAGAGAAAGTATAGGCAGCTTGAACATACAGCGGGCGCGCTTTTGAAAGAAATCATTTCCGAAACTTTCGCCAACTTTATATCTCGTAAAGAACAACGTAATGAGATTTTCTCTTACAAGTTGCAGCTTCTTTCGAGTGACAAAAGAAACAAGTGGCTTTTAGATTCCATTTGAGATATATCAAAAGAGATGTCGACGCTTTGTTTCGATATAATGACACTGAGAGGGAATTGAATTATATCATTTCGAGGCGTGTCGTGGTTATACTAAATTCTAGAGGCAAGGTAAATTTCAATTCCAGGCGAGTTTTTAGAATTCCCGAGTTAACTACGGAACGTTCAGAAGGGAACACAATGGTTTGGGTTTTATTTCATATTCGGGAAATTTAAACTGAGTCTACGTCACTGGCACACACCGTTTCAATCCCTTTGTCCGGGAATTTTTATATAATTATCCAATTTCACAAACTGGAGGACGAAAACTGAAACTGAATTGATTAAACACGTGAATTTCGTTATGTTGAGTGGGTTACAACTCATGGATCACTTAAAAGTAATAACAGGGTTACGGGAAATTCAGAATGACCACGAAATATAAGGTAGGTGCACCAAATAAGGCCTACCTTAATTTTGTTAATGCCAGATTTATTTATTCATTTATTTATTTATGAAATTTTCCAGTAGACAATTACAAAATTGTATAGGAATAGTCAAAGGGGTTACTGTAGGTAGAGTACAAAGTGAACATTGTGTACAATATCAACATGAGTATAAAAACTAACACATAACATAATTGTGACAAGAGAGGTAAGATATAGGCATTTAGCTATTTTCAAAATTTTTGGGACAGATACTCTCCCACCGAACAATAACATTTTTTTTGTAATAGTTGTTTCAAATCTTTTTGAAAGCAATTGAACTCTTACACAGTTTATTTTCAGCAGGTAGGGCGTTATAAAATCTGAGTGCCGTGATATTAGGCGACTGTCTGGTGATATTCATCTCACTAAAAGGGGTGTAAAAATCATCTTTGCGTCTAGTATTAACTTCATGGCGAGAACTATCAGTATGAAATTTATCTTTGTTATTGAACACATAGAGACATGATTCTGAAATGAAAAGAGAAGGTACCGTGAGTATTTTCAAGTCTATGAAAATGTCACGACACGAAGTTCTGTTGGACACACCCACCAGGGAACGGATAACGTGTTTCTGGGCAATGAAAACATCTTGTGATGAGCTAGATAGACCCCAGAAGCATATACTATAACGAAGACGACTGTCAATTTGACAAAAATAAAAATACAATAGTTGTTCTCTGTTGAGAATATTTCTAAATTGATAGGAGTACGAATAGATTTCAGATTTCAATATTACGCAGTTTTTGTGCCAATCTAAGCATTCATCAATGTAGAGCCCCAAAAATTCAACGTTACCTGAATCCGTGGAAATCAGATTTGATGACTCATCGGCTTGTAGGATGATCTCATCACATATTTTTTGACCATTATGAAATCTGATTGCATTTGTTTTATCGACATTCAGAAAAAGTCTATTTGCTCTAGTCCAGTCACTTACTAGTTGCAAAGCTTATTTGCTATTCATGATGAGAATGCACTGGTAATTTGACATATCAATATTTATTCATTTAACTTTATGATAAATGAAACAAAATTGCTTGACGAACAAAAATCACAATTTTGTGAACACGAATAATTAAAATGTCACTCTGGCCTTATTGGGAACCACGTGTCCTAATAAGGCCTTAATAAAAACAAGTAGGCATTTAACTTCCGTATCAATAGAAAACGTGTTTATTGTCATTTGAGATCAGATTGAACAAGTTTCTCATCATGTATGTTCTATATTCATATTATATATCAGTCTTTTTCATATTTCTATAGCTCCTGAAATGGAATGAACACATTGAACAAACAAACTCAGCAGGATATCATATGGAACAAGAGTGGTCAATAAACACCTAGAGAAAGAATCTGTAAAAACGCTTGCCAACTTTGGATCAGTTGCTAGATACGGTATTATTTTCTGGGGAAGCAACAGTGACATTGAAAGGATTTTTGTTATCCAGAAAAGAACACTCAGAATAATCAATAATATGAAACACAACGAAACATGTCGATCTGTATTTAAGAACAACAACATAATGACAATTCTTGCTCTGTTTATCTATGAATGTCCGATGTTTTTATTCAAAAATAGACATCTATTTAGTACCTAGTAGTAGTAGTACACATACCAAACTCCCTGAAATGACCTCACATATCCTGTACATAGGTTGACCCCATCGGAAAAAACGCCTTACTATATGGCAATAAAATACTACTATTTACCCAGCAATGTCAAAAATATCAATGTACTGAGTTAATTCAAAAAAGAAATAAAAAAAATGCTGATTGAATTAGAACCTTATAATATGGATGATTATCTGAAATACCAAATATAAAGTCTACAATTTTCCTCCTGTGACGCCATTTCATTCTGTGTCGCCTGTTACAAAAATTGTAATTGTCAACTCAATTTTGATTTCTTTTTCAAATAAAGAACAGTAAAATATTTCATTAGCGGGCTTGAATCCAACATGATACCAAACATCACAAATGGGACATTGTCGCATAGCATCAACTCGATCTTCTTCACAAGCTGGACAGTACCAAGAATGTCTATTATCCTGACGTTTTGGTTTAGAAGCCGTATAACCTGTTGAAGAAGCACTCTTGCCAGAGGTTTGCTTTCAGGTTGCAGCAACTGCAAGTTGTGCAGATATACGGCAAATTTTTTCAATTTTATAAAATGTATGCGCAACATCCTTATAGACGACCAACCTAGCTTTCGTGTAGTCGAACCACTCGCTAGATGATTGCGTAGCGTTCTCCTTGGTTGCTTCTGGCTGCAGCGGCATTTATACAGTGCGTTCATGAAGTGTGGAAACGCTCCATTATCTTACGATATAATTATTTTCAGAGGTAAAGCTCGGACAGGTCGATTTTGTATTTCAGTCTTCCATCTTTTTTTACAAAAAAATAATTTTTCCCCCACCACCTCACAAGATATGACGTCATCGATATTTTTTTTAAATTGAAAGGGTATATTTTTATATCAAAAATTGAAAGCCCATATTTTTCTGAGGTCAACCATACCACATACGTCATATCTTACACTTCAAGTTACAGTATACTGAGTATAAAAGAAACCAGTGTTCATATTTCTCAACATTCATTTAATCATTTAATATTTGCAATAAAAATATCATAAGAAGTAGTGAAAATAAACAAATAACAAATCTACAGCAAATGCTCGAACTGAGCTCCTTGGGTTAGTTGACAATATCCAAGACGTCTGGTGAATTCTTGGGTTACGTTTGACAACATATCTGGTGTAATTCGTTGAATTTCAGTTCGAATTCTCTCTTTTAGGTCTTCCAAACTGGGCGGTCGGTTTATGTACACTTTACTTTTTAAGTAACCCCAGAGGAAGAAGTCCATGGGAGTTAAATCTAGGGACCTAGCAGGCCATTCAATCTGTCCGCGTCGTCCAATCCAGCGATTGGGGAACGTTTCATTAAGAAAATCTCTAACTACTCGAGCATAATGTGTACCTGCTCCATCCTGATGGAACCAAATAGTAGAAACTATTCGATCAGGTTGATTGATATCTGGAAATGTCTCAGTTAAATATGGAACTACATAAGTTTGTAACATTTCCAAATAATTTCCACCCGTCACAGTACCGTCAAAAAAATATGGTCCTACAATGGTATTCCTAAGAATCCCAGCCCACACAGTGACTTTTTGGGGATTTTGGGTATGAGATTCCATCGTCCAATTGGGATTTTCTGGTGCCCAATAACGACAATTTTGCTTATTCACAGTACCGTTTGTAAAAAGTTGATTCGTCCGAAAATAAGACATTAAATTCATTGGACGACGCGGACAGATTGAATGGCCTGCTAGGTCCCCAGATTTAACTCCCATGGACTTCTTCCTCTGGGGTTACTTAAAAAGTGAAGTGTACATAAACCGACCGCCCAGTTTGGAAGACCTTTAAGAGAGAATTCGAACTGAAATTCAACGAATTACACCAGATATGTTGTCAAACGTAACCCAAGAATTCACCAGACGTCTTGGATATTGTCAACTAACCCAAGGAGCTCAGTTCGAGCATTTGCTGTAGATTTGTTATTTGTTTATTTTCACTACTTCTTATGATATTTTCATTGCAAATATTAAATAATTGAATGAATGTTGAGAAATATGAACACTGGTTTCTTTTATACTCAGTATACTGTAACTTGAAGTGTAAGATATGACGTATGTGGTATGGTTGAACTCAGAAAAATATGGGCTCTCAATTTTTGATATAAAAATATACCCTTTTAATTTGAAAAAAATATCGATGACGTTATATCTTGTAAGGTGGTGGGGGAAAAATTATTTTCTTGTAAAAAAAGATGGAAGACTGAAATACAAAATCGACCTGTCCGAATTTTACCTCTGAAAATAATTATATCGTAAGATAATGGAGCGTTTCCACACTTTATGAACGCACTGTAGATGATACACCTCTTTCTACTATTTTAACGGTTATCCGTTTTCCATGATGTTACTGAGATCATGTCACTGTGATAAAACATTGTCCCAATAAGGCCTCATTAGGACATGACGCATAGGTGAAATAAAAAATTTAATTACATGGAATGAATCGATATTGAAGATGACTCAATTAAGGAGTTCGGTCCAAGTTGCCAACCTTATTTATTCGTGAAAAAGTCTGCCTTTTTTTTCCTCATGATTTTGCGATTTCTAGAAAGATCGTGCAATAATTAGTACACCCCAATCATTTTTTCGAGTCCTATCGTAGTTATTTTGATGAAAAAAAATAATAATTTTTGATCTGTCATATTTAGTTACTTTTCATTTCTAAGGTTATACACCAACTAGTTCCTTATGGTTCCGTGCTTTATATTATTATAAACCTGTGTTATAAACACTTCTCGATCTGAAATTGAACCTTCAAATCCTTCAGAAACATAAGTTATTGCACCACTTGGACAAATACCCACTAAAAATTTCACAGTATTTGAATGTTTATAAGAAGAATATGTGTTTCCCTGTTGTTGGAAGTTTGATGGCATTTGTAAATTAACCTCTGTGGCATCAAAAACATTTTGAAATAGTTTCCATATTTCTGCCACCTCGAAACATATTTCCCCTTATGCCAATTATCTGGTATAGTACATAAATTGAATCCATGTAAAAAAAATATGGACACGGATGATTTACTCATTGTAGTAAAATATGATAATTCTTCTGATGTAAAACCTTTTCTCAATCGATCTTTATTATTCATATAATGATGATTCATATTGTTCCTTATTCTTCCTCATAATTCTTAAATGGATATTTCAATTTATTTATTATAGTCACATCCAGACATTCATACAGAGTTTCAATTACTTATACCTGTGAAGAATTTGAAACGATTTGAAGTTCTTGACAAATTTTCGTAGGAAAAAATATTCTGAGATAGTCCTGAGAAAGTTTGGGTACTACTATCCACAGATTGATTCGAAATTTCTTCACAATCAACATGTTTATCTACTTGGTATTCGGTCTCTATTTTATCTATGGTACCTACTTCTACTTTGATATTATCTGTTTCTATTATTATTTGTTGAGTATTCGAGAAATTCGAGTTTTGAATTTCTGATTCGAAAGCATTTGGTAACGACTCCTTGCTATACTTTAACAAAAATGTTTATTATATATATAGGTATTTTTAGTGATATTTTCCAATGTTAATTTTCTCACAGCGTTTTATCCATTCAAAACACCTTTTAGGATTACTCATTTTGGGGAAAGGGTAAAATTTCAACTTTTTGAGATTTCCGGAATACCTTGAATCACTCTTACAGTTTTTATAGTGACAATTCGTTATTCTATTCATTTGATTCTAGATATACAAATATTCGTAAATGGCGGGCATTTGTAACCAAAGAGTTAGTTTCTAACCTTAGAGAACTAAAAGTAACTAAATATGACAGTTCAAAAATTTTCAGCAAAATAACTACGATAGGACTCAAAAAAATGATTGGGGTGTACTAATTATTGCACGATCTTTCTAGAAATCGCAAAATCATGAGGAAAAAAAAGGCAGACTTTTTCACGAATAAATAAGGTTGGCAACTTGGACCGAACTCCTTAATTGAGGAAACGTATAAATATCCCATTGACGAAACTCAGCACATCGTGTACGAATGATGGAAGAAATATTCGCTGTTTATTTTGCCACATTTTTATAAAATGCATTCCGCACTTCGCGACATGGTTGTTTTCAACTGCAGATTCCAAGACGCTCAAGCCATCTTACATTTGCTGTATTCAGGTGCAATAATTGATGTATACGCACACTTCTACAAACATTGGTGGCAATTTGAAATCGTGAAGTGGGAAATATCGAAAATAGGCCTTATTAGGACCTGGTTCACCTACCTTAGTACTTGTGACGTATGAACGCTGTGCGTTCTCCAAGTGATTTCTTGCGAAACTATTCCGAAAAGAAGAATTGAAAAAAAGGGTACATTTCTTAACGCTATGGATGTCGTGATATATTCTCAAAGAATTAATGATCTTGAAAGGCCCAGCATCAAACTCGTTCCCAAATTGAAACATCTAGAAATTTCCCGGAAAGACCAACGACTTAATGTGGGGTCCGAACGCGAAAAGGATGGCCGATTTCCCTTCTAAAAAATGACCGACATTGCCCTCCCACGGGATGATAAATCCCCTTCGTAATGAAAAAGGGAGTAGCGTAAACAGGTGTTGCCGGCATCCTTTGTCATTTTTTTCTTTTCTCCCCACGCATCCTGGATACAGCCATTTAGGAGAGAGGCACATAACTCAAGATGAAGGCCAGAGTTCGATTTGTTTCAAGGAAAACGTGCAGGAATCGGTGCAGGTGTGTTTTCAGTATTGATCATGTGTCAATTGCATGTGTCGTGTATGGTGCAAAAAGGAAGTTCATCCTCATTATTGTTCGCATGGCCTGCCTTTTGATCAAGTATACAAATGTCTTCATAGAAATACAATATAATACAGTTTGAATAAACCACAACATAAAAATTGGATGGCCATTGAACAAAAAAAATTAAAGGTCCGACAGTGACGTCACGAGCACCCACCACTCTTGTTCCTTGCGAAATTCACGAAATTAATAAACATTGCGGCTTATAATCCTTAGACGAAGAGGAGAATGCTTTGGCAACTTACCTCAAACACCACTATAGGCGAATGAATTTAAGATTGCAGCGCCAAAGTGAGCAGTCAGAGAACCATACCAATGAACATTGAATGGTGTAGTTGTTTTTGTTTACATGTGATTTTTCGTTAATAAAGTATGAGTTTATAATGAAAATAAAGACATTTCGGACTTTCATATTGAACTAGGGCATCCATTTGTATGTATTTTCATATTTCTAAAGGTGGTAAGCATTATCATTTGTTTTTTTCATTGTATTATATTGAAAATAATACGAGGTTATAATTTTGTGGTGAATGTAAATGGTTTGATCAAAATATATACAGATTTCTGATAATTTGTTTTGTTTTTAGATTCGAATGGCAAGATTCAGTTTGGTGTACTTTGAAGGCACAAACACTTTTAGAAGTGTTCATGAAGGTGAAGAAGTTTTGAATGCTGGACATCATAATATCATGATGACAAGAACATTTTTTTTTGTGATGGAATGGATTATGAATTTATAGTATTTGTTTTTTCTGATGTTTTTTGGTGAGAAGTGCTAAATAGAATGGATAATGTGAGATCTCGTTTCAATTTTGTTGATACCTGAACAATACTATGCTCAATTGTGACCATTAATGTAAACGGAATTTCATCTATCTATTCACGATATTCATATCACCAGCTTGAGGAAAAGCATGGGAATTAATATTGGAAGTTTGATTTTACCGATTCAGAGTTCTACAATCTTTCAAATATTCAAATTCTGTATAAAATCAACAAAACATAATACCAAACACAAGAACTATGTCCTCTCGTCTAGTTATTTTTAGTGCCACCAGGTGGCGTATCGCATATGTTTATTTGCCAATAGTAGATCACCTCGTACTGCCTCGTATGTAGTCACATATTCCCAGTCATCAAATCAAGCGAGATGTCAGTGTTGTCTCATCGCTTTTTGAGTGGATTCAGTAACAATATACTCCGGGGGGTAATCTCTCCTAATCATGACCTTTCTCCTTTTTTTATTGTCGATTCTTTCGTCTGGAATTTATGGTTTGAAATAACCATCAAAAAACGATTGCTCTTTTATTTCTTCCGGTACAAACATAAGGAATCCCAGTTTCCCAGTTGAATCGTACATTCGAATGCTATTCGCAAACGTTCTCTAATAAATCAAATTTATAGACACTTTTTATGTTATTCAAACTGATAGTTTCACAATACAGGTCAGGTTATGTCAATTATTTTTCCTTTAAGTTCGTACGTATGAATTTGTCATCAATGCGGAAGTTTCCAATATTGAGATTTTATTTTTTCCATAAAATATATGAAAAATTATTACACCCGTATTTTTTCTTTTTTTTTGTGCGATCGAATTTGACTCCAGAATTTCGTTTTGAAAAACTAGTTTCGGCTCCTCCACCATTCTGATGACGTACCAAGTGAAAAACCGGGTTCACACAGGAACAAATTGAGATTTTGCGTGCGGAAGTACAGTGTCTAAATATTCGGAAAAACTGACCAGAATATCTTGGTAAAATATGTCGTGGATTTTGCAATACCAAATCATGGATTGTTTACCTTTCGTGATATAATATCATATATGTCTTATGAAATATAACTAGCACATAACATGCGAAAATATATGAATGCGATGATATAATCGAGGGCTATGGCTGAATAGAAAATAAATGAATGAATCGAATTTGTTCTTGAAGTGAATTATTTCAATATAATTTTGTGTTTGAATTTTCGGAACAGCTTTCAATTTATTTTCATGAAAATAGAAAGGTAGATCTGGCAATTGCGCAAATGCATTCGTAGATTTCGTCCGCGATCATCCGGATTACACCATAACATAACACGTTGATAGCTATATTCACTCTAAACTCACTAAGTACGTCACAGTTTTCCGCCTCAAAATTCATAAATTGGTTTATTTTGAAAATAGAATGGAGTTGAATGATTTGTATTGTCATTCTAGAAAGTAGAGATATCAAACTAAATAGTTGAGTACTTATTTGATGAGAATTCGTCATAAGGAAACTTCCTCGTTCCACTTGAATGAAGTCATCTGCACTGTGATGCTTGTTGCATACGCCACAGGGGAATCTCATGTGAACTCATGTGTACATTTAAATTCTTCCGTTTTCTGAGATTCTGGTCTCTCCCGCGTTGACAAAAGTAGTTCCGGAATTATATTATTATATTTTGCGACCTCTCCTCCAGGGCGTGTTTTGTCGACTCAGCATTTGGAAAAGGCGTGACGATTGACAGCGTTCCAGGGAGAATCAAGATCGTTGATTTTTCGCATTAGGGCTGTATTTTATTTTCCCGAGAGAAAAATTCCTCACCGGCAGCGAAGTGGAGACGTTTTCCGGAGATGTTATTGAGATATCTCGGATGGGAAAACGAGGTCAGCGATTTCTAGTATCATTCATTTGGTTATGAAATGCCAGAGGCCACGTTTATTTTATTTCGGTTGGAGCTTACATGACAGATATTTCGTTTGATGAGGATATATTCGTTGAAACGTGTGGTTTCAGGGTTTCATGGATTCATGTTATCAATATTGGAGTTTTTTTCATGTGAGCAATTCAAAAACAGATGGAGATAGATAGACTTTATGCAAGAACATGTATGTATATCGGGTTGCCTAAAGTTTTTCACCGAACGTTAAGGGGATATTCTCAATTGTAGAAATATTGGATTGGATTGGGGATCTTGAATCGATGTTTTGGGAAAATATCCCCACAAAAACACATATCCAGTATACGATATACACGTTCTTCTTCCTTAGGTTTTCATGAATACCGATTTGAATACATTTATCTCTGAAAGGAATACATCAAAACGAGACGGAATATATATCTACATTTCCGAACCAGTTAATTTAAATTTGATGAAAATCGCGAGTTTTAAAAACGGTCGTTTCCAAATTGAAAATCCCGGTAACGTACTCCTGGGGGACGAATCCTCGTGAGATATATCTAAGGTAATTTCGGAATTGTCATCCTTCGCTTACATAATCTAAACTCTGTAGATTTCGCGAATATCGAATTAAATTTGAAATGAATGCTGCGGCAGATATAGCAATGAGGAATGATTCTCTGTCTATCGTTCTTTGGAATCGAAACAAAATGAAGAAACCACGAAAGGAATGAAGATACAATCTGCCCCATGTTCTATGTCAGAAAGGAAATTGTTTGGTCTTACCGAATTTTCTGTTCTGTGATGATCTTGTTGGAATAAAACTCACAGAACATTGAGCTATGATCTGCGGTAGAAATGTCAGGTTTTTTGTTGGTCTCAGTAGTATAAATGAAAGTTGACATTATATTTCTCATTATTCAATTATGTATTGAAATAACACTAGTCCTGGCTTGACATACAGCTGGTAAAACTGTCTATGACAAAGTAATGATAAGTTGTCGTTTTGAGAGCACTCAACCCACATAATTGTTGTGATTGAACTAACCTAGAGAATCTTACATGGAGGAACGAATTCAACCTTGACTTCCCAACCCATCAACTATTAGAATAACAACACGATGAATGTAGGCCATGGTCTGAATATTCACCGAGTTCATTCGTGGAAAATAATGTGGAAAATGTGCCAATTCGGTGGTTTTATTGATAAGAGCTATTTGATGTTCGTATATGCTTCACCTGTCTGAAGCATTACTGGATATGATATTGAAATGACATTTCGTAGTTCTTTATTAGTACGAATACATTGCCGCAAATATAATATACTTAAAATGTTTATGCGAATCCGAGTGACAGTTGTTTGACAGTTTGACAGTTTGAAATGTTAGGTTAGGTTCGCTGAGAAACTCTGGGAGTATCTGTTTTATGATGAGATATTCATCCAATAAATATGAGATCAAAAATATTTATGAAGAATATTCTTTTTGTATCGTACGAAAGCCTATGGTTCCCGCACTGGTGGGATGCTGTGAAATATCTTTGTTTCGGTCAGATACTATACCGTGAAATACGCTGTTACTCTGTGTATATTTCTGCAGATGTGGCCCATTCATTACGTGTGACGTTCTCATTGTTTTGCGGATGGCATGAAAGCAGTTTCCTTCGGTTTATTAATTCATTTCTGTTTTTTTCCAGGGTGCAAGATAACAGAGCTGCGAAAAATTATAATGGAAACATTGTTTTTTTTTATTCTATTATTTCGAGCCATATGTTGAATGAAAACGAATCGGCGGTGAGTTGAATACTTTTTTTGGGGATGACGGGCCGATATTTTGGTGATAAATAAGTATGAAAATTGATGGATTTCCATCTAGCAGCTTGTTGTTCTCGCTGAATATAGTATCCGACGATTTTGGATTCATTTTTGTAATCGTTGATTTGAAGACTACTAAAAAACGCAAGTCTTGATTTATTTTTTTACGACTTTTTATAAGATTTTGGCCTACAATATTCGATATGATAGAAATAAGTTTCTATTACTTGTTCTCTATACAAATAACCTTGAGTGAATAAAAAAATTCCCAATATTTTTATTGATGGCGATTTTCGCGATTTTTTTCACAAAGTACTCCATAGAATGTTTTGAAGTTTTTTTGTATATGTATAATATTTGGAGATACATGATATGAGATTTTTCAAAAATATACAAAATGACGTAGTTCTGAAAAAAGTTTTGTTTTTTAAGGAAAAAAGTTTGTATTTTTGATGCTGATTTGGCAATTTCCAACCAATCAAAAAGATCGTAGGTCAGAGTATTCGAGAATACTCAGTTTCAATTTGAAGTCTATTGGTCAATTTCTCTCTGAGTTATGATGTCAGCAATTTTAAAAAAAGTCGTTTAGACCAAAACGCGTTTGAAGTTTCATATATCGCTCTCGTCATTCGAAAACTATTCAAGATACGCTCTTGTCGCTTTCACAAGATATTTTTGAACATATAAACTATCCTTTAAGCCGAAAATTTTCTTCCGAAAGTATCCACTGAAAAAACCTCTCAACTTTCAATTATCGACCCTTATTGTTTCCGAATAATTTATTCTGGTCCAATTTCTGATCATGGCCCAGAAAAAATGGTATTGTTTCTGGTTCTCACATAAGCTGTACATAATCTAGGGATAACTGTAACTGAAACAATCGAGAAATATGATAATTTATTCCCAATTTCTGTCGAGTTGTTCATTAAGTAACTGTTATGACAGCGAATTACTTACAATCTTTGAATATTGATCAACTTGTAGCCGACAGCTTCTTGACGCGCCGATAATCCTGACCCAAGGACCAATTATCGAAGGTACGATGACAGGCTAAGTACTCTTCCAATTTCCAATTTTCCTCATTCCTTTTCGTATTCTCATCAACTTGACGAGTTTGCACTTATTCTCTCGATGATGATTTCGATCGGTTGAGGCAATTATGAAGAGGGATCAAAGAGAACGTAAGATTCTAATATCCATTACGCTCTTTCCAGCTTTCAGAAGCACGGAAATCCATTATACTGAAATATTCAAATTCAATGCACATTATTTGAGTCTTGAGAGCATATCGAGAATGTTGAATCAGAGGATTTTGGGGAATTGTACAAATTTTGAATCGAGTTCGAAGTAACCGCACTATGAACTCAGGACAGCTCATATCTGACGATTATACAGGGTGTTTCGGAATTGCACGGCAATATTTCAGGGACGTATTCTATGATACAAAATGAGGAAAAAAGTTCCTACGAACATGTGTCCGATCTCGATTATTAGCAGGGTGTAGGATGTTTGATTTTAATTTAATTGTGCTTGATCTGCTGCAGATAGAGCTTTAAAATTTTGTATGACTATCAAGCAATAGGTGCTGCTTAACATGAGAGTGGATATTTTCGAAATACCATACAGAGTGTTGCATTTTCCGAGGTCTCAATTCATAAAAGCCTTAAGAAAAACTTGCTCGTAAGCCACTCGTGGATTTTAATATTTTTCTCAAGTTCTTCAACCTATTACCTAAATTATGTCCCTCTTGACTTTAGGTCGAAATCCGTTCAGTTTCCTCAGAAATTAATCAATTTGTAAATTGGCTCAAAATTACATATCCTGAATTTTTTTATTTCAATATTTGATATCAATCAAATCATTTGAATTAAACAAGAAAGGAATTTATCAACAAATGTTTGGGGGAATTGTTCAAAGTGGCCTCTGTTTTGTTGATGCAACATTGAGCACGACGAATCCATGATTCAACTTTCAACAGCCGCTAATAATTGAGATCGGACACACGTTCATAGGAACTTTTTTCCTTATTTTGTCCCACAGAATACGTACCTGAATAAAAACTGCTACTTATATACAGGGTGGCCGAGATAATGAACCTGAAAATTGAAGGATGACAAGTTCGTACATGATTTGCCTACTAATTTTTTTGTAGTGAGAATGAAAACACAAAATAAAAAAATTGCATATACACATACAGTTCATGTTTTGTTGTCTGTACTGTCTGGTTGCTTTTCTATCGTGATTTCAAAACTGTTGATGTTATAATACTGTTTGTTTATAATTTTGAACGAATAATGACAGTTGGGAGTACTTTGAATGGTTCAATAACGGTAATTTTGTCGTAGAAAATCGACCAAATGGTAGAAGATCAGGAGTTTCAGAAGATGGAACCTTAGAGGAATTGTTCAGTGATGACTTGTGGCTAAACCAGATAGATTTGATATCACTAATTTGCGATTCAATTGACACCACTTGTATAAAGTTCAAGAAAGTTTACATGATAGAGGTGAAGAAAAATTGGGAGAACGAAAGGAGCAAGAATATACATTTTAATAATCGTGTTGGTGGAACCTTAGCCTAGCCCAATCAAACACGTTTCGAATTTATACTTTCAGCTCTCTCAACTGGGTTTCTATCTTCACTACACGTATCAACCTACCTTCGCTTCACAATAAAGCACATTCCATCCATTCATATACCCCTCAGACGCTCGTGGAGGCATGAAAATCAAATTTTCATCCCAAGATGATATAAACGTCCCACAATATATCTTCTCACGGCAACGCAAAGCGTAATTTGATGTTATGAAGCACTATTTCCGCCGCTATTCAAATTTTTTTTCTCCTTGATGTATTGTTACCTATTCATGGCTGTATCACGGAACTTAATATATTGAATTTTATATTGAGAAAGCAATGCGATACATGTGTTTTTGAAGCGTCGTGAAAGGAAGAGGAATTCTTGTCGATATTTCAGATTGAAAAGTGGGCGTGGGCAGGTTACATACATGCAAGGATGGTTCAATTTGTCGGCGAAATGGTGTGGCTTCCAATGATGCGAATGACGTCAGCAACGGGCAGCAGCTATTCTGTGTAGCCATAAAATGTTTTGAAAATCATGTGACTTCAGATAGATCGTTTTTTGCGAATCTTCTTTATCCTTAGAAGTTTCAGATTATAATACATATCTTATCAGTATTTAGGTGGTTATGTCAAGCTGAACAAAATATCATCCAGGCAAAAGATGTGTCAAACTTTTGTGAAAATAATATTTCAAAATATTGAACATCATATAAGTTGAGTTCTTCCTCATTATTATTTGCATAATCTGGCTACTGATTACATGTACAGAATTTGTCTTCATAAGAAAGAATCCACATTAACCACAGCATAAAAATTAAACGGCTATTAAAACATTAAAAACGAAATGGCCGTCAGTGACGTGATCAGGAATACCCGCCCCTCTTGTACTTTGCACCGCGAAATTCACCAACAATGCGTCTAATGGAAATGAACGGAATAAAACACAGTCGAATTTAAAAAGTATTCAACCTTTTTTTGAGGTTATTTTATATCACTTACTTTACGTCAAATGTATGCGTTACATTGTTATCTGCGGATTCACGAATAATGTAACAGGTGAACAGAAAAATGATCATCTATCCGTGTCGGATATTCTTTTCCAGATTTTCTCGACCGATGAGAATTATGTTCCACTTCACCTTAATCGAGTCGAGAGATTTAACGACATATAAGAAAGGTTTTCCAATATAACCGATTTATGAAATTACGCGATAGATGGAGCATGGAGTCGAGTCCAACGACTCGAATATTTCGATTAAATCACCGATTCATATTGGATCGAGAAAGATCCAGATTTCCACGAGATTTATGTGGAGGTAGAAATGGTTTCGCAAAATTATTCGGTTTAGATGCTTCAAGAACGGCTGATGACTTTTTGTTATTAATGTTACTTATGAATTGATGAGCGAACCCTTTGACATCAACCAGTCTGCCAATACTCTGGATCTTTTCCTAACCACCAACCCTGATTTTTATAGAATAAAGGTTTGTGCCCACCTGAAAACTCTGACCACACCCTCATCTCCTGCTCCTGCTCTTTCAATGTACCATCAAGCAGCACATTACCGCCCCGTCACATGTGGCATTATAACTCGGCCGACTGGGAAAGTCTTCATATGTTTTCCTCAGCGTTTCCATGGAAGAGGGTTTGTTTTTCCTCAGAGGATCCAACACGATGTGCAGAGTCAATTTTTGAAATCATCGTGTTGGGGATGCAAACTTACATACCGAACACCGCAAGAAGAACATCTTCCAATAAGACCTGGTTTAGCGGAAGCTGCTCTGAAGCTGTCGCTTCCAAACAGGCAGCATTCCATCGATGGCAAAAAAATCCGAGCCCCGAGACTAGAGAAGTATATGTAGAGGCTAGAAACATATGCGATGAGACAATCAAGTATTCAAAAGATGCCCACAATGCCAAAATAAGATCAAAACTTGTTGAATGTCCTAACGGATCCCGTTCATTTTGGTCTTTCGCCAAAGCTGTGGGGAAAAATTTCCTCGTTTCCTTTTCTAACAAAGGAAGATGGAACACTAGCCATGACTGCCCAGGAAAAAGCCAATATTTTTGCTCATTTATTTGCTGGCAATTCGACTCTGGATCCATCGGGAAAGCAACCCCTGAACATTACACCTATTGACAGTCACATGCCCGAGATCACATGTCGCCAACGAACTATCCGAAAGATTTTGTTGGGTCTCAACACCGGCAAGGCCTGTGGATCTGACGGAATCCCACCTATTGTTTATTTTTTGCAAGTTATTCAACCACTCTCACGAATTGGGGATATTTCCGTCAAACTGGAAAATCGCAAGAGTACAACCAGTCCCCAAAAAAGGCAAAAAGACCCTACCTAGCAACTACAAACCTATCGCACTGCTGTCTATTATTTCAAAGGTCATGGAAAAAGCCATTAACATCGAGCTCATGAAGTTTGGAAAACTCAGGATTCATCAACGATAGGCAATATGGTTTCCGTCATCAAAGAACTTTAGAGGAGAAAAAGGTTTTCCTCTATATATTTTCAACAAAATAAGATCGTAACAAAAACAATAACTTTCGGGATCGCGTGGCGGAGTGAGAGTCGTTATCTCTTGGTTGTCTCCGCAGAACTGGCCGAGAAAATCTGGAGTCTGGGCGATGTTTGCTGCTGGAAGTCTGGGCAGCACGGAAGTCGCCGATGCTGCCCGAGTCGGCTTCGGTCGCAGAGTCGGGTCCTCTTTATGATGCAACATCGAGAGTGGACGGAACGGATCACGTTCTGTGGTGCAGCCGTGGAAATCGAGGGTTGTAGAGGCTTCAGAATTCAGCCCTCGGCTGAAGCAGTTCTTTCCTACGGCTGACACGAGATGGAGGTGGCTGCTGCCTGCTCTCGACCACCACAGATCAACTGGTGACCTGCTTGCTTACGTCTCACATATATGGCAGCTATCTATCGAGAAATATGGTGAAATCTTAGCCGTGGCACTAGATATCTCCAAGGCATTCGATCGAGTCTGGCACCAGGGACTCCTCGCCAAGCTTCCATCTTATGGCTTGCCTTCTCAGCTATGTTTTCTGCTAACTAGTTTTCTCTCAGGCAGATCACTCCATGTGGTGGTCGATGGAGTTTCATCTGACTCTCTGATTATAAATACTGGTGTACCGCAGGGATCAATTCTATCACCAACACTATTTGTACTCCACATCAATGATCATCTTCGCGGATGATAGTACCATGCACACTGCCTTCTCTTCCAGGGCTCCAATACCAGCCCGCCAAATCAAAAACAAACGAGGAAGAAATGTTATCAACATAAATATGGATTTGGCAACAATTCTCGAATGGGGATCCAAAAACTTAGTGGATTTCAATACAAACAAAACACAAGCATGTCTTTTCTGCAAAAAAGCCGACCTCACAATCCCCAACATAAGTTTGTCAGAGGTGACCATACCTTCGAAGTCATCCATCTCGATGCTTGGTAATAACCTTTCTTGGGAAAATCACGTTAGATCAATTGCTGAAAGTGCATCCCAAAAACTTGGTTTTCTGTTTCGTGCCAGGAACTATTTCACTTCCAGTCAGCTGGTTACAATCTATAAGGCACAAATCCGACCTGTCCTGGAATACTGTTTCCATATTTGGAGTGCGGCACCTAAACATATCCTGAAGCTGTTGGATTCTGTCCATAAAAGGGCAATTCGTCTCGTCGGTGATGCTTCGCTTACTAACTCGCTTACCTCTCTGGAATACCGTAGAAGGTTTAGCGATCTGTCTCTGTTCTATAGATATTTCAATGGGCGATGCTTTTCTGAAATATCAACAATCGTTCCTCCTTTGGCGGTCTCTTCGAGGTTTACTCGTCAAGTCCAGTCTTCACACCCCTTTGTGGTTAATTTGGTGATCTGCAGAACATCTCTTTTCAAAGACTCGTTCATCCAACGAACAGCGAGGCTCTGGAACACATTGCCCAGGGAGGTGTTCCTCGAGGCATATGACCTTCAGAAATTTAAAAAGAACACCAATTCCTACCTCCTTTCCCTTGGTTCTCACGATGTACTCTGAACATTACAGGATGTCTCTTTTCGTGGGAATTTTATATAAAAAAGTGCATCATCATACTAAGGACATTTTATGTGGAATATGCTTTGAACTAATTTATTTTTAATTGATGCTTCGATCTGAGACATAGAGTGAGAAAATGGTTGGTATGCATCTTGAGGCATGTTTGTATTGATTCATGTAGTCAGTTTACAGCATGTACTTGCCTGGCATATGCAATGTAACAGAGAAATTATGAATTGTTGCCCTGTTTCGGAAATTTCTTACTCCTCTTCATGCAATGATATGCAAAACGTATGTGAATAGAAAGTTCATTGCCCATTCATTAACTAATTTCAACACCCTGTCTCGAAATATTTTTTGTGATACTACTGACATCTGTCGAATGGAATATACGCTCCTGATATTTCCCCCAAAATATTCATGACATTTGAAATAACTTAATTCCGGTATATATCAGAAAGCTAAAGTTCAGGAAAGAATTATCAGCATAACCTTCAGAAGTTCTAGATGTGATTTGTCGACATTTTTATCATAAAATCTTCAATAGGTGTGTGTGTGACGATTTTTTGAATTTGATCATCATGAACTTTTTAAATAGATGGCATGATTTTTATTGACCTACATTAACAGGTACCGGATACACTAGGGTCAAGGGTAATTATCAACGATTTTCAACGAGAAAAATATTTTGAAGTGAAGTATTGCCATAACTGTTTTCGGAAAATAATGAAGGGAAGATTCATCCTATAGTCTTAGGGCCATGAAAGCTAACAATCAAACTGGAATTACAGTAATTTTCTCTCAGCTAGTAATTGCCCCTCTCGACCTCGATCAATATTAGTTATCCGTGCAATTGAAAACAAAATAATTAACGATCAAACAAATGAATATCTCTCTACACTCGATTACCTCCTACGATCCCGTTCGACAGCAATTCTATATCATTCCGAGAACAGAATTTATGGATTAGAGGCTTTGGCTCTCGGCCCGAACTTCCTCAATTAATTAATTTATCGAATTTGAAGTATCTTTCGGCAAATCTCGAGTTTTGCGAAGCTGCACATTTCTGAGGGGCCGCCATCAATTAGCTTGCTGGAAAGTAATTTATCTGTTGCTGCCGGATTCCGGGGATTTTTCGCTGATTTACCTCGGAATTGTGGTTGTCATTCGAAACTGAGAGTAGAGACGACCAAAATATAACGATTGAGCCCAACATCGCTTATAAAAATGTTAATGATAATATTAATGTAACGTTTCTATTGACTAAAACACTGGGTTCGATTTATATACACTTTTATTTCCACTAACACGATTTATTTACAATGCTCGATTATCAACTGATTCCCTGCGCCTCTGTCCGCAGAGCTTTATACCTGCACGCTTCTCCAGAAGTTTCCTGGCGGTACGCGAACATTTCAGACCTCACGTCTCGAACGTTCATGATCCGCGTCGCCTGGAGTGGGCGTGGCCAAGCCATAGGCGTATCATTTCGTTACACTGCTCCCTCCTTAGTTCTGATCGCCCCGATCAGAAATTCTCCATGTGGCAACCCCTGACGTCGGCTCTTGATGGCGAAAACTACAGGTGTTTCCGGCCCTGCAGAACCCTCGGAGAAAGAAATAACAGTCGATCGTCTTTGAGGGACATACTCTTTTCGGGTTAAAGCAGCACACCGTGATCTGTATGCCTGTGTCTCGGAAAATAACTTCTATCATGCTCCTCACGATCTTCCAGTCCAGGTTTTCCAACCCATGGCCAATTTTAGGTAGAGCCAATTTCTTTATGTCATAATGGCAGACGACTTTCCTTAGGTCTACTAACGCGTACCATATATTCTCGTAGGTTGCTCTTTCTATCGATAATTTCTTAGTTATTAGGTAGAATAAGGATCGGTTGCCATCTTCTAGTCGTAGTGCTCTTCCTACTCTGGGCATTTGATCTCGCAATTCATCCAGGCGGCCGAACTTCTCGCGAAAGACTGTTGCAATTCCCTTGCTCATTCGGAGATCTTGAGCGACGCAGTGTGCAATGGAAACATCTTCTGGAACTGTGAAAAGATCTTGCTGGACCTCAACGGTCACGCCAAGCCTGATCTTCCCCCTGCTTGCGTAATCCGACATGAATTCAGTGTAACTCGGTTGGAAGTCGTCACCGTTTGGTACTTGTTGAAGAGTTCTTGCTTCTTCGACGTCATTCGAGCCAGCATATGGTGCAAGACGATTTATGTGAACAACTTTCGGCTTCCCTTTTGGCAGCTTTCCAATTCGATAAATCAGGTCATTTATCCTCTTCTTGATCTCATACGGACCTTCCCATTGTCTTTGGAGCTTAGGGGAAAAGCCTCGACGTCGTCGTGGATTATATAGCCAGACAAGATCACCTACTTCGAAGGTCCCCTTCGCGGAACGGGAATCATAGTGTTTCTTCATCCGATCACTGGCTATCTGCATATTCCGTCGGGCAAGGTCGTGGATGTCGTTCATCCTTAGCTTCAATTCGTCTGCATAGCCTTCACCGGCCACATTCTCTTGTGATGGTTTAGAGCCGAATTCCAGATCACAAGGCAAACGGATTTCACGTCCAAACATCAAGCAGGCAGGGGTCTGGCCAGTAGTCTCGTTGGTAGCCGATCGGTAGGCCATCAGAAACAAAGGAATACACTGGTCCCAATCCCTCTGGTGTTCTGATACGACCTTGGAAAGATGTTTGCCCATGGTCCTATTCATCCTCTCAACCATTCCATCCGACTGAGGGTGCAAGGGTGTTGTTCTGGTCTTCTCAGCACCAATCAATTGACAGATTTTTTGAAAGAGAGCCGATTCAAAATTTCGTCCTTGGTCTGAATGGATCTCCAAAGGAACACCAAATCGGCTAAAGAATTCTTTGACCAGAACATTGGCAACTGTGAAAGCCTCTTGATTAGGGATCGCATAAGCTTCAGTCCATTTCGTAAAATAGTCCATGGCCACTAGAATGTACTTATTTCCAGCATCTGTTACTGGAAATGGACCAGCAATGTCGATAGCTACTCTTTCCATTGGATTACCAACATTGTATTGTCTCATGGGCGCCCTCTTCTGGCCAACTGGACCATTGCCCGTTGCACACAACTCGCATTTCCGGCACCATTTTCGTACGTCTTCTTTACAGTTCACCCAATAGAACCGCTCTCGAACCTTCTGTAAAGTTTTCGTAATTCCAAAGTGTCCTCCAGAAGCACCATCGTGCAACTGACGCAATACCTCCGACACTTTACTCCTAGGTACAACCAGTTGCAACCTGGACTCCGTACCATCTTCGTTTTCAAATTTTCTGTACAGAAGATTATCTTTCAGTACCAGACAATCCCATTGGCTCCAATAAGATTTTACTTCTGGACTACATGCGCTAATATCTTGCCAGGATGGTCTTTCCTCTTGAAGCTTCCAACCCAGAACACGTTTCAGACACGGATCGTTCTCTTGAGCGGCTCGTAATTGTTGAGGCTGCCAATTATCACTTTCGATGGTAGTTCTTCGAATATGGCAAAGTCGTTCATCTAGCTTCGAACAATGGCTGCAATTCTCACTGCATGGTCTTCTTGATAGGGCGTCAGCATTTTGATGGATTTTTCCTGCCCTGTGTTCGATGTCATAATCATATTCCTGCAGCCGCTCTATCCACCTTGCTACTTGACCCTCTGGATTACGGAATTGCAGAAGCCACTTCAAGGCTGCGTGGTCGGTTCGAAGAAGGAACTTTCGGCCATACAAATATTTGTGAAAATGTTCGCAGGCCTTCACTACGCCTAGGAGTTCTCTTCTGGTAACACAGTAGTTCCTCTCTGATTTAGACAAGGCTTTACTAAAGTAGGCAATTACTTTTTCTTGCCCCTCTTGAAGCTGAGAAAGGACAGCTCCTATAGCAGTATTGCTTGCATCCGTATCCAAAACAAATTTTCCAGTCTCTCTGGGATAACTCAGTATCGGTGCATTGGTAAGAGCTCCTTGTAGCTGTTCAAAAGCTCTTTGACATTCTGCATCCCAAAAGTATTCTCTGCCCTCCTCCGTTAGCTTTGTTAAAGGTTTAGCGAGGTGAGCAAACCCTTTGACGAAACGCCTGTAATACGTACACAGGCCAAGGAAACTTCTGATCTCATGTTTATCCTTGGGTACTGGCCATCCTCGAATTGCTTCTATTTTCTCGGGATCGGCTGTTACACCATCACTAGATACGATATGGCCCAAGTATCTAACTTCTCGCCGAAATATGAGACATTTCTTGGGGCTCAGTTTCAAGTTGGCTTCACGTAATCGTTGAAACACTTCCTTCAGATTCTTGGAATGGTCGTCGAATGATCTTCCAACTACGATTACGTCATCCAGGTACACCAAACATGTCTGCCATGTTAGCCCCCTCAAAACTGCCTCCATCAGCCTCTCAAATGTGGCAGGAGCATTGCATAGCCCAAAAGGCATGACCGTGAATTGCCAAAGACCTGATCCTATCGAGAAAGCTGTTTTCTCCCGATCAGCAGGCTCCATTCCTACTTTCCAGTAGCCACTTTTCAAATCGAGGGTAGAGAACCAACGGGACCCGGAAAGAGTATCCAAAGTGTCATCAATTCTGGGTAAGGGATAACTGTCCTTTTTAGTAACTGCATTGAGTTGGCGATAGTCAATACAAAAACGTACGGAACCATCCTTCTTCTTCACAAGGACAACTGGCGAGGCCCACGGGCTATTCGATGGTTCTATAACACCTTGTTTGCCCATATCCTTGATAATTTCTTCCGCCTCCTCCCACTTTGCCCACGGAAGTCTTCTCGGTTGCTGTCTTATTGGCTGAGCATCCCCAGTATTGATTTTATGGGTCACGACGCTGGTTCTTCCTTTGTCATTTTCATCGATGGCAAACACATCTTGGAATTCTTCAAGCATGGCTCTCACTCGACGGGTCTGTTCTCTGTCCAGATCTTGACAAGTATTAATGACGGTGTCCACAAGCTCCTTTGAGTTCTTAGATTTCGGTGGTTGGTCGGTTGTAGTCACACAGCGGATCGACGAAACAGGAACACACTGTCCTACCACAGTTCTTCGGCTCAGCCCGATGGGAGTTTCCTTCACATTCATAACTCTGACAGGAATTACATCTCCAACCCTCACTAGAGCTTTCGCAGTCAAGAACTCATTATTGCCCACTTCTTCGACCATCCTCAGACTTCCTTTCCTACAGTATCCCTCGAGACTGGTCATTAAAATTTTCTCACTATGGCCGGGTATAGTTACATCACTAGTAGTTAGTAGGCGGACTACATCTTCTTTTTCTTCATGAAAAGGGAGTTCCTCACCTTCGACCTTGAGAACTCCTCTGTGTACGTCCAATACGGCTCCAAGTTTCCTCAAAAGGTCCATACCCAAGATTAACTGGTCAGAAATCTCAGCGACCAGTATGTTGTGCTTGATAGTGATCTTACCAATGGAGACAGGAACATTAACTTCGCCATAGACTTTTATCCTTTCACCGTTCGCCGTTCTGAGGTGTGCTGTTGCTGGCGACATTCTGGAATTATCTCTCACTATTTCCGGCCGTGCAATAGTTCTTGTTGCACCAGTGTCTATCAAGAACAACTCATTCTCTCCGTCAATCCGACCATCAACATACAGGCTATGGGCTCCACCAGAAGATGTTACGTTGACGGTAACTACAGGTGCTTTAATTCTCAAGGTCGACGATCGCCCCCTCCTGTCGACCTGTTTTAGTTTTCCGACTGCTGTATGGGTTTCGCCACAATTCCGGCATCTGGAATCTCGTTTCTTGGGCATCGTCTTCTGGATAATTTTCCGAACCATATCTTCCAGATCATTCTTTTCATCTTTCTCGCCAATTGTTCTAACTGGATGACCTTTGGAAGTTTGATTGGCCGTTTCATGCTCCAAAGCAATAGCAAGTGCTTCATCCAATACTTTCGGTCTGGCCAATCGTAGAGCTTTCTGTATTTCGCTATCTCTCAATCCATTGACGAATATGTCAACCGCTATTTCTTCCAAGATGTTATCTGGAGCTTCAGGGTAGGCTAGACGCACCATTCGAGCAATGCCTGTTTCGAATTCCTGCAAGCTTTCACTTGCACTTTGGATTCGGCTGCGTAGTTGTGCTTTGTAAACCTGTTGCAGATGGGCATCTCCATAGCGTTTCTCAAGTCGGTTGAACAATGTTTGATAACATTTTTCTTGGCCTATAGGAATCGATCTTAAAATATCCGCAGCATCACCTCTTAGAGCCGCAGTCAAGGAAACAGCTTTTTCTTCCTGAGTCCATTTATTGGCCGTAGCGATGGCTTCAAATTGTCTGAGGTATACGGACCAAGATGACTTCCCATCAAACGGAGGCAATTTGAATCTCAACTGATGTTTTGTTTCTTCTCTTGTCCATTCCTGTTTAACTTCCTGACCTGTAATTACTGCGGTTTTATCCATATCAGTAATTGGTACTTGTACTGCTGAGCCACACTTAGTCATTAGATATTCCAGCTGCTTTATTTTCTCTTCCAGTCCATCTACGTTTTTATGCACTTCGTCGAATGTTCTAGAAACTTCTTCAAATCGCTCGTCGTTCTTTTTCGAAATTTCATTAATCATATCAGAAACTTTATCGAATTTCTTGTCCAGTTTCTCATCACTTCTTCTAGAAGTTTCTTCTATCTTTCTAGAAGTTTCTTCTATCTTCCTAGAAGTTTCTTCCATTTTCTTCATGATGACTTCGTCCTCCGACAGGAATTCAAACGTTTCTGGATCATCTCCATTATCCGAAAGAACACCAATCAATCGTTCTTGTAGGATTTTTTTAGTTCCACTACTATCGGCATCACGTTCCTCCAATTGTTCACGCAATTGTTTCACTGAGAGGTCTTTCAACTTCATTTTGGTTTATTTATGATGCAAAATAGTCAGTACCGAAAACAAAAATTATCGCACTAAACAATCGTTCAAAAATGTCCTGTTTTCACTACAGAAGTTCAATGTCTTTCACTATTTCTTTTTCTAAGTCCACACTGTATTTATTTTATAATTTTAATCCCACTCACTGACACCACTGTAACGTTTCTATTGACTAAAACACTGGGTTCGATTTATATACACTTTTATTTCCACTAACACGATTTATTTACAATGCTCGATTATCAACTGATTCCCTGCGCCTCTGTCCGCAGAGCTTTATACCTGCACGCTTCTCCAGAAGTTTCCTGGCGGTACGCGAACATTTCAGACCTCACGTCTCGAACGTTCATGATCCGCGTCGCCTGGAGTGGGCGTGGCCAAGCCATAGGCGTATCATTTCGTTACATTAATAATGAAAATATTTATTTACCAATCAATCGAATTGATACAATGATATTAGTTGACGATAAATATAGAATTCCCACAGGAGGATGAACCTGTGCGTGGGTTGTACCATATCAATATACCATAAATAATAAGTAGAATTGAAAAAAAAAGAGTTCTTTCAGTATGAGCAAAGAGCACAAAATGAAATATACACAGATATCACTTCGAAAATTACCCATAGTGAAAACAAAAAAAAATATTTTTCAAAATAAAACAATCGCATAGGTTCACAATGAATGAAACCATAGAATTAAAGAAGAAGAACTATACACAGATATCACTTTAAACACCACGTATAGATCATACAAAAAAAGAAAATACTATATTTTAAATAGAACAATCGCAATCGGGTTATGATGAGTGAAGTTGCAGAAAGTGAGAGTAAAAAAAAAGCACGAGAAGAATCACATATACAGGGTGTAACTAAATAAGTGTATAACATTTGAGGGGGTGATTCCTCATCGAAAAATAAGATAGGATCTTTCATAAAAAAAACTTCATCAGAGCATCTCATAAAGCCCTTTTATTTGAGCGAATACTTGGCTCAATGCGAAGACGTCTAGACGCATGCGTAATGTCTGGGACATTTTATGTTTAGAATGAAACATGCTATCGGAAATAAATTTTTGAATGTTAAACAAATAAGACAAAAAGTTACATTGGAAATAAATTTGAGGGGTTGCATTTTTCACCCCTTACAACCATGGGGTAAACCAAATAAATAACTGGCTGAGTGTCTTTTTGGTCGTAGAAAATGTCAGGTTAATAACAATACTGTAACTTTTTTAGTGCTTGTGAAAAAAATTGTTGAACAAATTTTATGTTCTCCCTTCAAGGGGCTGTATCGTGACATGGGATGCTACAATGAAGTTTAGTTATATAAAAGATCCTATATTTTTTTCGATGAGGAATCTTCCCCTCAAATGTTTTACACTTATTTAGTTACACCCTGTATAGATATCACATTCAAAGAGAGCCATAGACAATATTATGGAAAAAAAATACATTGTTTTTAGATGAAATAAAATAAAACAGATCGCAACAGGTAGTTACATCAATCATCAAATGAGACATAACAATAGGGAAATTGATCTCAACAAACATTTACACACCATAGTGATATGTATTTTTCATATCCACATATTGGTGTATCTGTACTCTGGGCAAACCTAAGATCCAGACTTTGAGCTTTCTTTTGAATAGATTATTACTAGCGGTAGTTTTGGTATCTGCAGGGATTATACAGCCGAGGAGCTAAGTATAACACTTTTGTAAGATGTTTTTCTGTGATTTTGGCACATAGGTTGAGTTAATTTTGTGGCGAGTTGCATAGTTTTGTTTGATTTCTTCAAGTTCATGTTTATTTTTGTGTTGCCTTATAACAGTTTTGAAGAAGCAAATCAATCTAGAATCAATGTTTCTTTATATAGCGCTTCTGTAGGGTAAGTTCTTTTTTTATTATTGATCATTTTCGAAGTTAATTTTTGTATTTGTTCTAGATTTTTTATATGAGAAGTATTTGCTGCTCCCCAGGCAACTATCCCATAGGAGAGGTGAGTTTCGAACAGAGCACAGTAGAGCATGCGCATCTGAGCTATGTCTAGGTGGTTAAAAAGAAACAGAGCGTTAGAATTCGAAATTTTACTTGCAAAATGTCAAAAAATATGTTTTAATTATAGAAATCCTTAGGCATCGTATATTAGAAGCTCTGCGCAATATACCCTAAGCATTTTTACACAACGCAACTTTTAGTGTAGCTAGAAGGTGTCAGCAATGCATTGCACAAAATGGGAGTCAATTTGAGTATTTATTGTCATTAATTTTTTATCGCCCCCCTTTCTATGCTACTGAGAAGAATGAAGATTGATGTGGAGTTCATTTTGTTGTTCTTTCTGTTTCACACAAAATGATCAGGAAAAACTACTGGTGTATGTAAAATGATACCCTGAATATGAAAATGGAGAAATATACAGGTGATTCCTTTTTGAAATCGAAAGTAGGGGAAGTGATGAAATACAATTTTTCTCTTCAGAAAATGAACAATATCATATACTTGCTACCCACAAATTTTCAAATTTCGATCTCAAATGATACAGAAGTTACAGCTCTGGCCGATTTTTGTGCATACCTCGGTATACTGTTTCCAGATAGTTCAGCGATAAGTTCAGTTCGTTAAATGAGTTAACACAGCCACGTAAAAAATAACGTGGAGTCTCCCTCAGGATAACCAATCTTTATGCCGGAAGCATCACATAATATACCGAATGGAATTTGTTTTATTCATTGTTCATAATCGATTCGTTATATGAAATTCCGATTATCCTGAGGCGGATGAGCTACCTAACTCAAGATTATAGATACAAACAAGGGGAGTCTGGATGGATGAAAAGGAGATCGACGAAGGAACATTAACCTGACTTCAGGCTTACATGAATATATAACAACCAAAAATGTACTTGTTTGGTGGATTTACGTGGATCTCTTCCATTGAATTGTTTTCCTTCAAGCCCAAAAGTGTTTCTGAGCACTTGAAGAGTGACTCTAAAGTAGGGATCTGAGTTGAGTACAACTGTGATAGAATATAATATCAAAGGAGATGAAGGATTCATCAAATTCACATTTCTCTACCCTTAGTATTCAATTCTCAGAACTCAAGACTCACAAACTGTAAAGATTTTCAATTCAGGTGAGTTTAAGCCTACACTTTGGAATTGTGAATTGTCCCACGGATTCACAAGATTCACAATTTTTATTTCTCGAATATTTTCTAAATGAATTATTGACTTTCAAAGATAAGTAACTCGTGCAAAAAATTACAATCAATTTTTCCAGAATATCGCCAAGATTATTCCTCGTTTTTCTCAGGAAAACAAGAGAAAAGCAAAGTGAGTCAATTATTCTCAAGATATTATTGAGAGCGAAGACAAACTTCCAGATGTATTGAAGTATGCGAAGGTATTTTCGACTTATGTTAAATAGATTCCCTTTATGATACTGATGAATATATACCTATATTTACGTTTCTAATGAGCTCTTATTTTATAATATATAATGAACCAAGAACTCAAAAGGTTGGAATTTCGGCACGATATAATGCATAATTTCTCAGATTACATTAACGAACTTTGATTTCAAATGACGATGAATGAATTGTATAGTTTGTTTTTGTTAAATTCTTATTTTTCAAGAGAATGGAAATCGATTGCGTATATAATTGGGGCTCAATGATCGATTACTAAATTATTGTAATTAATCTACTTTTGAGCATTTTCAGAGGCTGAGAGAAGGCTATCGAATGAAATAAAAGTTCATTAGTATTATCTATTGCTTGTTTCATTATATTTCTGAAGAATTTACAGTGACATTCATTAAGTACACAATAAATGGAAAGAATCTTGTAATGTTTTAATGTTTCAATGAATAATAAAAAAATTGAGTAACATTTTTCGAATAATACTATTTTTTCGAAAAAATTTAAAACTCAAGCTTGTTCCTAAACCAACTGGCACCTATCAGATAAACTAAGTGATTTTAAGTTTTTTTGAAGAATCGTCATTTTCAAGAATTATATTTTCCGAAAAATGAGTAACATTTTGGATAAAATCTAGATTGAACTTTATAATACGTAATTTTCGGGTATTGTTTCTCATTCTCAATGATTTTGACTGGGGTTATGAATTTTAATATTATCATTTTGCATTTGATAGGATTATCTATCACCTATCAACACGATGTTATTCAATAACTGAATAATGGAACTGGATGAAATAATACGTACATATTGAAATTTGACATATTGAACATTGATCTACTGAATAATTCATCGAAAATCCGCGCATAAAAAGCACCTAATGAATTACCCATTATTCCGGAAAGGTATCAAACTGATAATTAATCGATTTAAACTCAAATCCCATCAGCCCAACTCATCACTAACAATCTGGTGTTTCTAATAGCTTGTCGTTATATTAAACATCTGTTACTGAGGTGCTTTGATGGAAGTTTGAGAAATATTCATAGGGGAGCAACGGAACTCAACTTCCTGATCGAACTTCGAATTCCTTTAATTGGATTTTCTCCGCATTACGGAAAGTTGGAAGCCAGTTCCTCAAAATCCAAGAGAGAAAAAAATACGATCACAATTTTGATGAACAATGCCGCGACATCCAGAACATTATATAGAGGATTTTTTGGTTTCACCAAACCGAGGAGGTGCCTCAATAGGTCCAGACAGTGCTTAGATCAACAAGCAATCTCGTGAATGGTGGAAAATAGCATCGGGAATGAGATAGGCCGAAGAGTTCTTCAAAAAACCAGCGCCGAACAGTCATGGTATTCGATAATATAAACATAAACAACAATTATAGGTTATAAATCCTTCACACCAGCGCCAATAATGTTCTGACGCTACAGACGATGCAAAATACACAGCATTGTGGTGAAAAATAATATGAGAATTCTTTCCACATGAAGACCACGCTTATTACCAGATAAATAGAATTTGCGCATTATTTTCTACCGATATACTAAGATGCAACGAGAAGAGAACAGTAAGGAGAAACAGTCCGGAAACTTCTGAATTGCGAATCTCATTTCCACAATGTTTCTTCCAATTTTTGCTAGCGCTCCATACAGACACCCCAGGAATACAGTAATTCAGTTTCCAAATAGTTTCATAAAAGGATATTAAAAGATGCAGTAGCGCTTTCGTGAAAGAACGTGTCTATTTTCATTGTGATAAAACGTCTCAATTTTGAAATACATAATCGGGCTGTATTCTGGATTTCGTGAGGAAATTACTCAAAGATTTCGTTCTAGGATTCTATTAAAGCTGTATGTTAATCATTTGTTTAGACACCATTGTGATTGAGATTAACAGTCGAAAATATCAATTTTATATTCTAGATCTTGCTGGACTTTACGACCACAAATTTCTTGTCACTACATGACCCCTGCTTCACTTTATCAAGATTAGCACTCGCCTAAGGGTGTGCCATACCTCAAAATTTGACGATGTTCAAATTGTCGAGTTTATTTTACCATCCTAGCATTGCTCAAATTGCTGCTTCTTGTTCAGTTTTCCGATGCACTGACTCTAAACCCGATAATGCATGCAAAGATTGCAGAATCGAAGCCACCAATAAAGATAAAGATGTTCCCGATTCGGGAACCAATCACCATAAACACCACTGGTTCGACGACGACTATTTGGCAACGATGTGGAAGTGCCTTTTTCGTATGCATACGTCATTTCACCGCTTAGAATGATAAGAGATTCAACCTCTAACATGCATGATTACCTTCTGCTCGTGACTTTTATTTTTGAATGATAAAAAGTTTCGAAAGCGACGGCTCTCAGGATGGTCCTTGCATACTAATTATTTGGTCGTGTAACAGGGTTCGTTTTTAGCTCCAAGAAAAATTCCCACAGCAGGGATTTGTTTTTTGCTGAGTAGCTGAGCCGAATAAACTATAGTTTTATGCATTTTCAGCCAAAAACAGGAAATAAACCGCGAGAACTTTCGTTTAACGTATAGAGTATTTTTCATCACTTACACAATTCTATTATTGATAGTACTGAACCAATCTCAGGATGAATTTCTTCAGTTGGAGTACTGTTACACGTCAATTCCACTCTAATCTTCCCTTCCCCTACTTTTCCACTTCCAACCAATCAGAGAGCAGACCGTGACAGATAACATATTTTTCCCAACGTCATCTGTCGATGTCATAATCTACATGTCATCGCACTGCATCACTTGTCAAACAGACCATCTGTCCGACATTTGTCAATGGGTCATCTATCAAGTGTAGCGAGCTGAATTTCAAACCCGAATAGGCTCAAATCAAGATGCTGAAAAAATTTATGCCAGTTCCTCTTCTAATATTTGATTATGTTGACCGTCACTGAGAATAATTAATTTCAACCCCTTAGATTATCTCTGAGCATTGTTGGTTGCGATAAGGTTGTATCCCTTTCCTTCTTTGACCTTTTCAAGTTTTCGAGCCTTCTTTATTTCTTTGTCACAAACCCTCACGAATAAATGAGTGCTTCAGGGTTTGTCTGAACTGATTTACATCGCAATCCTGAATTACCGGTCTCTTCAACTACTACCCGAATGAAGGGGTAGCTAATTTGGCTGTGAATTTACAGTAAGAAAATGAAAGTGCTATTCATATTCGTTACTGTGAAACTTCTTTGTTTATTGTATTATAGAAGTGGACTTTTGATTAGGTTCCTGAGATCTCCCCACATTGATAGAGGTGTCAAATGTGTCAGATGTGTCAGATATGTCAGATATGTCAGATATGTCAGATATGTCAGATATGTCAGATATGTCAGATATGTCAGATATGTCAGATATGTCAGATATGTCAGATATGTCAGATGTGTCAGATGTGTCAATTTCTTTATTTCACTCGTTTCAATTGAAATTGGAAATTGGAAATTTTCATAATAGCGCTGACAAAAAAGACGAGAGACTAGCTGCTTTGAATTAATACACTATACCTAGTTTATTATATATCGTTTCGTTGAAAAACCTACATTTGCGATTCCGCAAAAAATCTTTCATTGTCCTGTCTTGCTGAACATGGTGAAATGATATAAACGTAAAAAACCCATGAGCATTCGGTCGCTTTATAGTCCCTTTCATTACTTCAGGGAACACTTCCGAGAGGAATTATATCAAACATGCTGTCCATACCGGGAATATGTTCCCAGAATCTCGTTTCGCCAGGAATAAAAGTATAAATGACGTGTTTGTTTTGTACTAGTGGTTCTTTTATGATGATGTGATCGTTTTGTTTTTGAGAATTTTGAAGAGAATAATGGATCCTGATAATTGAAACGTCGTAAAGTTTCATTGGGGGAGAGGACTTGTTCAAGTAAACACTCTGTATACAGATGAGCAGTCCGTCGCGAGATTATTATTGCATTGGTAGGGATAGGTATGTGATCACATCACAGGAATGCATCATTCATCGGCGAATAATTCACATACAGTATAACATATTTGAACATATACAAGGTGTCCCACAATACTAACTGACTTCACGACTTGAGAAGGAATACAGTGCTTCTCAAAAGTCCCCTCCCCCCCTCTTATCTTTGGAACGATTATACATAAACAAGTGAAATTTGGAAACTGACGAAATCGTCAATGATGACGTCACAAGGCAAGCGACACCTCTTTTAAAAGGTATCGAAAAAACTTATTCAATGATACTAATTTTGTTTGTGTTTATGGCAGTTTTGGCTCGCTTTCGAAATTTTGGAAAATAATCCAGATGAATTCGGCAATTTGGAAATAACATTCCAACAGGACGATGCTCCTCCACACTTTTACGGTGCAGTAAGACGGTCTTTGGATGAGGAGTATCGAGGTAGATGGATTGGACGACGAGGTTCATCGGAATGGCCACTTCGATCACCGGATCTCACACCTCTGGATTTTTTTCTATGGGGTTACCTTAAATCGAAGGTATACTTCACTGAACCTGACAATATTGACGTTTCAAAACAACGTATTGTTACAGAATGTGAGGCTGTTTGCGCAGACACATTTGCAAAAGTACGAGAAGAGTTTAAAAATAGGATGTTTTACTGTCAGGAAGTAAATGGAGGTACCTTCGAGCAATTTCTTTGAGTAGATACTGATTCTTAAATCTGTAATTAATATCATACTGAATTGAATTAAAATTCTAATGTTTACTAATGAGCCATTAAAACTGCCATAAACATTAACAAAATTAGTATCATTGAATAGGTTTTTTCGATACCCTTTAAAAGAGGTGTCGCTTGCCGTAGGGTTCCATTTAAAATTATTGGTCACAATGGCCTTGTGACGTCATCTTTGACGATTTCGTCATCAATCATCCCTTTAATATTCAGTTTCCAAATTTCACTCGTTTATGTATAATCATTCCAAAGATAAGAGGGGGGAGGGGACTTTTGAGAAGCACTGTATGTGGAATGCCATATGCAAAAATTATCAGGAACTATTTGGAAATGAAAAATATTCAGTTTTGGCCATTAAAATGCATTGAGATACATGGTGAGGTGATTAATTGTTGAAAACTCAATACTAATTGAGTCGCCGATTTGGTTCACCGATAAACTATTGTATCAAACACTGGATCAGCTTAATCTAAATTAATCGACAGCACGTGAATGCAATTAGAGTTTCACGAAATCGATTCCTTTTATAGGCATTTTCACTTTCCCCCTAGTCACGTTCGAATCAGTTTAAAATACATTAACGTTATTACACTAATTTCGAGTACAACGATCACCCTAGTGAACATTCAATTTATTATCGACTTGTAACCAATCTAGAAACCAATAAAATTCATGACTGGCTGGGTACTCATCGAACAAATTAGATCTTGAATTCTTGTTTTATCGTCTTCAAATCGACAAATGAGGGCTGAGTAGCGATAAAAGCTCTACGCTATCTGGAATGATACTGGAGCAACTGGTACAGATCGATCAGGATGCTGCTTAGATGGGATATCTTGTCATCACCGGGATATACGAAGTTAATTCGCTTTTGGGTTTTGTTTGAGGCAATTGAAAACGAGACTTCCTTTGATTCTCGAGACAGGACTTTTTTGATTTTTCATCTTCTAATTGCTTTGTTGTTTTCAAGGATCGTTTCGAAGTCGATAAGCCGAAGGAGTAATATTGAACAGTGTAGGGAAAATCTGTGGAAATGGCAACGTAATCCCTATAATGTATGCTGCAATACGATATTTTGAAATATATTCAAAACTGCTGACGCCTTCAATAGCGAGTAAACACGACTCCAATAATAACCGAGTAAATCTTTTCTTGTTTGCAGAGTCATTTCGAACGGCTTTATAACCCTTATAGTATAACGAAACACGAAATATGGTACATTTGTGTTGTGTAGGTCGGTAGAGGATTTCATTTCAGCGTATTGTTCCGTACTAAGTACTGGAATATTCGAAACACGCATTCATTGTTGTGGAGTATTGGGTATTAGAATTTCTGGTTTATTTGATGAACCGTAGCAGCAATGAGAGGAATGCTTCCAGCATAGAGGTCATACTAGATATGGAGCTACTTTTATTTTCATGTCGTACAATAGCATCAAATATTTAATTGTATTATCAGAGGAGATGAAAAAATTTACCAACATAGAATAGTTTAACGATAAAAATTTTCGTTGTGTGAAATGATTATCCATTATTTTACTTTGGTAAATGAAACTCACTGCAACATTCCCTATTCCACGTAGATCCAAAAATACAGTCGCTGAATGAAAGAACTGTGATCTGGATGATGCAATCTCCCATAAGATAATCTCGTCAAGGGAATAACACGTGACAGAGATGAATCGCCTAGTCCACTCGTCCATGCAAATGACCTTTCGTTTTTTCGTTCTATTTGTGAATCCCAACGAAAGGTCCGTAACGATCGCTTCAACAACGTACCGTATGGTCCATTTTCTAGGAACCAATCAAGCAGAGAAACACATCGTTCACAACACTTTATTGCATGGAAGATAACCTAACACTTAGGAGAATGTGTCAACGATTCTTCTTCTTTTTCTATGCTCTCTTGCATTGCTCATAATGTCGAGGTTATGATTATTCGATCCACTGACATTTCAACTGTTTAGACGTAGCCAATCCAGTACTGAACCATCCAAAGTCAAGTCTACTGATATCTTTCACTACTTGTAATGAAATTTCCAACTTGAATTCACTCGAAAATCAAGCACTCGAGTTTCTTCTTCAGAATATTCTAACAAGAACCAATCTAATTTATATCGTCACGATTTTTCAACCGTTTTCTTTGGAGCCAATCACGTAGTTTGTACAGAATTTCGCAGAACCAATATCGTTCATTTAGCTCTCTCCCCTACCATTCCTTCTTCTGTCTACTTTCAATCGTTCCTATCAATTTTTACCCTCGATAAGATTCCTGTTAACCCGTACACGTATACGGCTAAATAGGACCGTGCACATAAAAAATATTGAATCGTTAAGGCCGACGTGCTGCGATAAGGCACGGTGCCTCGGTGAATGTGTGAGTTGTACAGTGTTGCCAGATCATGAAATCCAGATCACTAGTCAGAAAGTCCGAGCAAACATTCGTGGTTTCTATGGTCTATTTGTTTAAGGAAGATAATTTTGACAGATCCGCTAATAAAGCTTGTTCATTGAATACTATATACTGGGTGAGGCTCTAAAGTGGCTCACCCTTATAACTTTTTTACTATTGGAGATACAAAAACGAAATTTGGGGGTTTTATATTATAGTCTGATAAACATTTTTTGACATTTTTAATTGCTCTGTCGTACTTCCGGTTTGACCAGAAATGACCCCAACTTTCGATTTTTGAATAGGACATCCTATATATTTTTACTTATTTCGATCGAGAATGACCTTCCAAATCCAACAACACCTCACTTGTGGATATTCGACATTTAAAATGATTTTCGTGCCAATTTTTAAACAACCATCAGATATTCTTTCATTCTATCATTTTTTTTTGTAAATGATTGGTAAGACATACAATATTTGTCGAATCATCAGATAAAACCTGAACTTCACAATCCATTACATTTAATAACTCCCAAACAACCAACCCTCCATTGTGCATGCAAGTGTTTTCACATTCAATTGTTGTTTTCATGCCTACTATTTTCCTCATTATAACCCCATTTAATGTGCAGATAACAACGTTACGATAAAGCATCGACATGAAACTTATAGGTTAAATATAGCTTCGGAAAGAAATAATCTCACGATCCATCAAACCTAATTGTGTAAATATTTTCGAATGTCCCTTGTCAGGGTTTGCTCTATGATTTGTTTGGTTTTTGCTTCAAATTACACTCTCCATCAATCGAATGGTGAATGAGGCAGGACAGAAGGTTATTTATCATCATCATGATGGAAATAATTGCATTATTATTACTGGAAATGAAACCCAAGCATTGTATACCGAAAGTCTCAGATCCTTGAGAATGAATAGTGATTTCAATGGAGTCCCTAAGATTAAGGTCTTCACTATAAAACCCCTTGAAGAACACAAGTCATTGTTTTTTCACGAAAGAGTTATTACGTCAGCGTCCGTAAAAATTTTTACGAGCCCAGCTTTTAATATACTTTTTTCTCCACCGCAATCGCTTATAATCGGCCCACCTAGTACATAAGTCACCGTCAGCCATAACTTTCCTCGACAAAAAAATGAAAAGGGGGGACTCGGAAACACATTTTTCCGCGGTCCTGACCCCAGCCTGTTGAGTTGGGCGGAATGTGAACGAAGAATGGTCCATTAAACGCGAATATCATTTTTCATGTTACCATGAAGATGGTAACGCATCTTTTTGATGGTTACTTCCAAGATGAACGATGATGAAAGTCTGTATTGACGGGTTTGGTCGATAGTTCAGTCTCAGGTGAACGATAAGGAAAATGAAAGCATGTCGATTTGAAACATTCTGAGTAAATGCATTGAAACCAAATTTCAGAATTTGGTGTAAAAATATCAATTTTTTATTATAGTCACTGATGGAAATTAATTCTTGAGTTGAAGTTAATTAAAGAACATTAAAGTAAGTGGGTTTATTATTAATATAGGTATCCTAATATACAATATATAAAAATAAATGTTACAATATAAATGTTACATCTTAACAATAATAACATTGTAGTGAATTATTCTTTAAGCAAGAATATGCAATGATATTGAAAAAAAAAAGAAAATAAATGAAAATTATATCATTTTACTTATCTTATAGTCCTGAACAAATGAAATGGTGTAAATATAGTAAATAAACATCAAACTGATTCAAATATATTTTGATTTTAGGTAATCTATAAGTAATTTTTTGGAATGTATTATAGAACTGCTACTTGTAATGTCTTTTGGAAGCCTGTTGAATTCATTGATCCTGTGTAATTTATTCTTGTCACATGAAAATTAATATTAATAAAACACTCTGTCCTTAACTGATAGCCAATCAAGACATTGCAGCTTATATATTATGGGAGTTTATCTGTTACATTTCAACAATATTCTCATTCCTCCATTTTTCAGTCTCTGCAATGATGAGATAAGTTTGAGTTGAGAAGAAATAATAAGGAAGGACAGTAATCAATTCAATTTTTCCACCATAAATTTAAATTTTTATCAAGTTTTTATTCGACAAATTGTTCTTATGCTGAGGGGTTATAATAATTGATTTTGTTTTCTTTATATTGAGTTCCAGTTCATTAATTTTGAGAAATTCTAAGATTTTGTCAAGTTTTCTATTCATTTTTTGGATAGCATTTGGGAGATCAACATCACTTGTAGGGTGTCATCAGCGAAAAGATCAATAAATTCACATTCCTGAATATAATTGGTATCATTCAAGTATGAAATGAACAACAGTGGTCCCAGTACACTCCATTGCGGAACACCGGTATTGATGACTTTATTAGTTGAAAATGAATTATTTATTTTAGAACATTGAGAGCTATTTTCCAAATAGCTTTTGAACCAGCTGTAGGGACCATCGGTTAATCCATAATATTGTTTCTCATGGGGTCCAAAGGATGATGCTCTGCAACTGAAGGCTCATTGTAATTCCAGCATAATCTACAACATGTCGATGGTTCTTTGACCAATAGGAAGCTTGAGCATCTTGAGTTGATGTGTCATCTGTCTTGTCTTGTCTTTGAGTATTCTGAAGCAATCCTAAACTAGTTTATAGTAAGCATCCATTCTTGTTGTTGACAGTATCTAAAATCTACTGAATTCATTGAAAAAGCCCGCTGTATTCCTGAGATTTTACGGTCAAGAGGAGATTTCAGGACCAACCAACCCCCTAATGAATCTCCCTTGTTCCGATAGCAGAAATCTCCGATCAAGGCGATATATCTCCGGGAATCTATAGTTGAATGCGAGAAACTGTGCAGTTAAATCGAAAGTAAATCCTTCCACGACCATAATTTTCCTTTGTGCTAGATGAATGGAAACTCTCCTGACATCTCAGAGACTTCTTCCGCCTTATTGTACGTTCTATCCTCAGCCTGTTGAGTTGTGGGAAGGGAGGGGAACGTGCTTCCTGTTCCGGTGGGTATCTTCTCCACCGGTGTTGCCAGATTCACTTAATTCATTCTTATACAGGTATAGTAGACTCAAATAATAATGCTGGGACAATAGTCGAGATCACATAATCATAAATTTGCTCCAAACCTGCTTCAATTTATTTCTTAATTTATCGTATGGCACAGAGACACATGACATTAATTAATTCAATAAGAATATAAATACAAATATATAGGTATACGACACACGTATTAAGTTACAGACAAACATCTAGTTTACAAATACAGGGTGCGCCAGAGAAACTTACTCATTTGAAAGGTCAATAAAAAAAAAGTTCTTCAGTTATTTTTTAAATTTTTTTTCATTTGAGAATACAATATCCCAATTTTCCCAACATCGCACACCAGACAGTAATCGCTCACGATTAAGTGGCTTCTGGTGAAGCTCATGCGGATTTACATCACACCAATAACGCATGTTTTGCTTGTTGACGCAGCCGGAAATGTGGAAGTGAGCCTCGTCACTGAAAAAAACGACCGCGTCTTCAGGCAGGTTGTCAATCAGCATTTCACATGCATTTTGACGGGCAACAAAATCACGTTCAGTTAATTCTTGCACAACAGCCAATTTATAGGGATGAAATTGAAGGTCTTCATGGAGAATTCGTCGAACAGTGGTATCAGAAATTCCCATAGCAGCTGCGTGTTTGCGAGCCGAACGCCGGGGAGAACGCACAACTGACTGCCTCACTCTTTCGATATTTTCCGGAGTTCTGATGGTCCGTTGAAGTCCATTTCTGGGTTTAGCGACACTTCCACACTCCCGAAATGAGTTAACCCACGACAGAATCGAATTACGGCCAGGAACGAGTCTGTGAGGAGGAATTTCAAAGCGAGCGCGGAAGGCACGTTGCGTAGCAACAAGTGAGCGACCGTTAGAAAAGAAGCTCTCAACTGCGAAGGCCCGCTGCTCTCTAGACCAGAGCATGATGGCAACTGACTGGAGAGAGAAACAAACTTGGGAACTTCCCCCTCCAGATGCGCCCCCTCTTGCCCCTCTACCCGCCCAACTCACCGCGCGGGAATTTTTTCAAATAAGTAAGTTTTTCTGGCGCACCCTGTATAATCAATCGCTTCTTTGGTAGCCATCAGGAAGTCGTTGAAATTGCCGTTGTAGGCTCTTTTCTGGCACTCTGTAACGATGTGGTGAACTGTTTGATTAGCCGCACCGCAGTCACATGCTGGAGATGGTGTTTTTCCCCACTTGTAGAGTGAATCCCCGCACCTACCATGGCCAGTGCGTATTCGGTTAATGGAGGTCCATATCTTCCGTGGTTGCTCATAAGCAGGTGGCTTCTCTGTTAAACAAGGAAGATCTCTACAGTGGGCTGGATAAGCGTCTCTCCATTCTCGTTCCCAAAAGAGTGCAGGATTAAACTCCAAGGCATCCAGCTCTTTGGCGGTTCTTCTGGAACGCAGTCTGTTCTTCTCCAGGTTGTTTACGTCGGCATGTATAGGCAGTAAAGGATTGTCTTGAATTTCTTAATACTCACGAAGGAGGGCAGTTTTACGTCGGAGGTCTGGTGGGGGTATGTGGCTTAGCCAGTGTATGGGAATAGATTTCAGGGTACCAGATACAATCCTCATGGTGTTATTTAATTGGACATCAACTCTATGTGTGTGTGCACTGTTTATCCAAACAGAAGCACTGTATTCTGCAGCCGAATAAACAAGTCCAATTGCTGAGGTGCGTAAGGTGTTAGCAGAGGAGCCCCATGTTGTGCCACAGAGTTTGTGGAGGATGTTATTTCTCGTTCGCAGTTTGGCGGCTGTGTTTTCCAAATGTTTTCTGTAGGACAGCGTTCTGTCTAAGGTAGAGATATTTTGGGTGAATGTTGTGGTGAAGGAGTCTTCCCTCGAAGTGAACTTGGAGTTCTCTGGCTGCGTTTTTGTTGCAGAGGTGGAAACAGGACGTCTCTGTCTTAGTGGGATTGGGCCTCAATCTCCACTTGCGAAAGTAAGTTCCTAGTGTTCTTAGGTCAACTGTTAACGTTTCTTCAGTTTCCTCAAAGGATTGATGTCTGGTAGCTATGACGCAGTCGTCCGCATTGCCAAATTTTCTCGATTTAGTCTATGGCATATCAGATAAGTATAGGCTGAAGAGCAGTGGGGCCAAAACAGATCCTTGTGGTAGCCCTTTGTTTAGTATCTTCGAAGAGCTTATTTGGTTGTGGAGTATAACCTGGAAAGTTCTATTTGCGAGCATATTATCAACAAGTCTAATTGTTCTTGCACATGGAATTATTTGTATGAGCTTATATAGGAGACCGTGTCTCCACACTGTATCATAGGCTGCTGACAAGTCAACAAAAGCGGCTTCAAGATCGAAGATAATGATGAAAAGAAAAGTATCTAATATCCGAAAAATTACACTTTGCACCACCATGAGCAAACTTTCAAAAACAACGCTTCTTTCATTCAATTTCATTCACTGAAATCTCCCCACTCCCTTAGATCACGAATCAGTTTCTGGCAGTGGATTCCCCAACCCCCAACGACCTTCCTAGCTATCGGACACCCCGATCCATTGTTGCGTGGATATCCAGAGGAACAGTAAACGAGTATTTATCAACAGGATGATTCGATTGTCTACGATACTCACCCCATCAAGCCCTTCTAGAGGCAACGCGATCAGATAAATTTGGGAAATTATAGCGGAGGCAAGACACTCGCTAAAATAGCGATATGGCTAACGAGTTTTCTGCGTGTACCGACTGAAGCATGACGTGACAGAAATGGCCGGAATGTATTCGGATTCGTTTCGTGCAGGCCGTTCGGTGATTTCATTGAGAAGAGCAATTTTCATTCGATGGAATATTTCAATAGCGATAATGAAATTCTTATATTCACATGGATTCCCCTGTAATATCATTCATAAACGATTTTTTCTACTCCCCCTATAGAAAATGACGAAATTTGTACAACTCACCAACTATGTAATTGTCTATTTAGGCACTGGGCCACGTAACACTGTACGATTTAACTTTACCGTAAAAAGAGAGCACGATCAACAACCAATACGGTAGCATCTGTAAAGTGAATCGCACGACATATAACCAATAAGATAGAGCCTTCAGTAGTTGCCATGGAAACGAATAACAAGCCGCGTCGTCGATAAAATTTTGACGTTTCATAACTGCTATGAAAAATACGCTACTTTTCATAGCAGTTGTAGGAAAACATATTTTCACTTAATGGAATCCTAATTTCTGATAAGAATGAATGCGGTCGTAGAAAAAATATAGTACACAACTCGAGTTGTGAGACATTACGCACTTCTAGAATCACTAACTTTTGCTAGTGATGTGTAATATGCTTCTTACAACTCTTGTTATGTAATATAGATACTATCACAGATACTGACAACATTGTTGAAATTTTATTCCACAATGTGGTTAAGTTCAGTGATTTGATGAAATGCAAATGCATACTTCTCATGAACTGTCTGCAGAATATTCAATGTAGGTGTTGATTCGTTTTTGCATGTACGATTTGATACTTTCAAATATCGTTTTCTGGTAATTCAGCGAAAATTATGCGTTCAGAACATGTCACAATTTCAATATCAAAGCATATTGACGTTAATACCGGGTGGATATACAGTATCATAATAGTCATGATTTATCTTGGGTACTGTGGTTTCATAAACGCTCGAAACAGGTTTCTGAATATTGAGAGAGCAACGATTTCTTTTTCAATATTTTGAAAGAAGAACTTTGAGGTATTGTTTGGCGAACATAATGAGTCACTGTCTGCGTTGCTACCAGGAATAGGGTGATCAAATATTGAATAATCTAATACCACATCCGAATTGAATCAGACCCTATCATGTCATGATTTTAATTGGATTCAGTATACTACACTCTGAAATTGACCATCCTGTATTTTTGAACCTAAACGGTGCATAAAATTTCACGGCCCAGTACACCTGAAATCCACTTTCGAGTTTTGTCAATTCCATTTCCAATCTGCACGAGTGATGGTTTAATTTCATAAAATTCGGGGATATAATTATTGTTCAGTGGCGATGTTGAAATTCAATGCGATACGTATTTACCATTCGGAAACCTCGCACAGTTTATAATGAAGCATAAAATAGTTCATTCACTGACTACCGTATCATTACACCCATTTTGATGTCGAAGCATTATGATTTTGACAATTGTTGTTCTATACGATGAGTTGGAATTGATTATCAACGGAATTTCGTTATTTCCGTTGAAGACCTGTGTCAACATTAATTGGCAATACAGACAGTGTGCTCGTAAATGTGTATACTGTGTGGTTCAGCATACATCATTCTGCTTCCAGAATTCTGAATTCTTCGCCTAATTTGAAGTAGCTTTTGTCATGATGTATACAGGGTAGTCCAACGAAATTTTAACACCCCAAGTCAAATACAAATGTATGATGGTTCATTATCGTGGTGAAGGAATCAAGAGATCTTCGTCCGAGACGCATTTGAGGCACAAAGCATTCTTCAAAATGGTTAAGGCGGAGCCAAATGATATCCCAACATTATCAACATGTCTCTAAGTGTCAGCTGATGATCTTCAGGCACCAAATCTGATGATCAATCGATGATGATCCAAAATCGCGAAACATCCAGTGGCTGGGTAGCATCAATCTAAGATTTCGGGTTATTCGTTTATTTTTCAAGGCATGGAATATCTTTGAGCTTTATTTTCCAATGTTGTCACTTGATATGAGCTAGACGAGTTTGCAAATCAACAGAAACTGTTTGATGTCACGTACCCCGTAGGTCACTTGATATTAATAATGCTTGTATCTCTACGTTGAAATTCCAGGATAGAGAGATTAGATATCAAATTGGCTGCGGCGGCCAAATTACTAAAACAAAACATATGCGTAGTATGACTAATATCGTGCTTTATAGAGGATACTCGTTTGCATGTATGGTAATGCGACTGTATCCGACAGAGTTTCAAGAGATAATCTGATAAAATTGTACTCCACAATGCTACGGACTTCGATTTACATATTTCCTTTTGAGAGCGAAATACAAAGGAATATCAATAAATGTACAAACAGAAAATACGTTGACCTCTTCGCTGATGTCGAGTGTGAGATTGTTATTGTCTTCACGATCACATTTCTTTGGTGTCCTAGTCATCAATGACTCGTTTTTCAATCCTCCAAGCAAGTGTGTAAGGTATGTGGAAAACCACAGATGAAGTCTCCTCTGATGGTTACTGTGACTTTGACAATAGATAATTCAAATAATGAATTGATTCTGGTTGGAATTCTCATTCTGACTAAGGTGATGGTGAAACTGCTCTTCAATAGTTTGTGCATTAAAAGTGTCGATGGGAATTTCATGGAACAGGTCCTGGACGGACAGTTATCGAATCGTCGTGAGATGGCGACACAATCGTGTTCGGTAACATTGTTTTCTTCCACGTCAGTCAGAACTGGCGGGAAATCCAAACTTCTCTAATTCATTAACCTACTTTTGAATTTGTAGTCGTTTATTTTTTGCTGTGTGGTGTTTATTTTAGTTAAAATGAAGTTTCGTATAGTTTGTGGACAAGCAGAAACCATCTCTCGTCATCTTTATGGAATTCCGAAGGTAATTAGTTAGTTTTTGGAGTTGGAATGAATAATTTAGTTTTTCAATATTCACATAGGACGAAACTGTTCGGAAACAATGGATTCTCGCATTGGGCAAACATTTACTACCTAATGGGTTTTTGTGTTCTGACCATTTCGCGGAGGAATGGTTAGGAGCACTACGCTTGAGACTGGGATCGCCACCATCCAAACAGTGAATATTCAATATATTGTTCATTAGGACAATAGCCATTCTTGTCTCTTCCATTGAAGTTTTTTATAAAGAACATATATACATATATACATATATACAAACTGGGACGATGAAGAGGAATGTATATACTTTCAATTTAATTTTAAACTCTTGATCCAATTGTTCTATTATTAATTATTCTGTAATAAACTATTTCATTTTTATCCATATTTTTCTCTCCACATTCTTTGAATTTCCATGTATAGTTCCAAGTTATATATTATACTCTTCAGGTGTTCATGAAAATGAATCTTCAATAACTCACGTTTATTATAGAATTCAGAAATTTATTCAGGTGTTTTACAGATAGTTCTTATAGTATCTACATAATAATCTTCAATCATATACTTTTTCAATATCATCAAAAAATATTCAAATCTACATAAATTTATATAATGCATAAAAAATATTAGATATACATTTGGGCTTCTTGGCTTGGCTATTCTGGGCTTGATATTGATGTTTTCATGAGTGATAAGGCTACATGGAATGGAAATATGTGCACCCATTTAGGTATTTGAACCCATTGGAACCCTGGTGTCCAGATCTCACGAAATGTCTTCGCCATAACCTGGAGAAGAAAAAGGCATTTCAAGTATGAATTTTCTGAAAAGTACTTCAACTAATGATGCGAAACGCACTAACAACTTTTCTCATTGGAAATAATTCAGATATACATATTATCGAGTCTGAGTATTTGTTGCTCAAGGAAACAAGAAAAAAGTTGGAGAAAATATGAATTTCATGCTAAAATGGCAAAACTACAATAGATATACAGTAACAATAAGAAAAAAAGAATTTTAGCACTTACCTTCCCCTGAAAGTATCGGATAATTTTACATTCCACAAGCCATCCATCCATTTCGAAAAATATATTATCAGATACCATTTTACTAGATTGTGATAGTAAATTTCTTTAAAAAGGAAGAACATTATACATTATCAAATATATAGAATATATCATTCAGCAGAACACACACGTGCATGCAAATCTTTTATTTTAGATGTTTATATTCATCTTCCTAAGTATATGTGTATTTCCTGGTCACAAAGTGTTTTAAAGACCATATCCACGAATGCTTCACGCAATTTTTCCTGCCAGTTATATTTTATTTGACGTTTACAAGGTACTCCTGTCAGATCAATAATCAAAAATTTGTCATTTAGACTTCACGTTTCTCGTTCCTTCCTTGATATTGCCATGGTTACTTTAAAAAACGTGCGTTTTTTAAAGTTCGATTTAAACACGCTCAGGCGTGCTTGAAATGGATAAAATGGGACACCAATAAAAAAAAGATAATATTTTCACCATAGAATTTGTCATCTTCGATCTGATTGACAACTAAACTGACGAGCATAGAAGTCAGGGTCAGCGTTGCCGCTTCTAAAATGAATAATTCACGTTTTCTGTGCAAAACAAATTGTCGCTTTCAACAAAGCCAAAGTTACATTTCTTTTTCAAAATACAATTCTACTTTCTTTTATCCCCACAGATTCGTGAAATACTGTCGAATCAAAACTTTGTAGACAAACTAGATACTGGTGTATTTCATTAACAATTAGCAACGTTGCATTTTGCATTATTATAGCGCCGACGGTGTCGCCATCCGTGGTGATTTAGAAAAGCTTCCGTCGCGGTTCGAAAATATGCGTTTTGATCGAGAGATTTTGGTCACGGGTCGAGATAGGAACTGGTTTCACAATATTAGTTATAGGCACCTTAATTTTGACTGACGTCAAAAATAAAAGGAGCCGTTCTCCTGGTATTGAATTTGGAACACACTGTACATTCAATTGAATGTCAGAAGCTTCTAAATACACCATGAGGTTTTTGGAGTCCCCATGAACCTCTGGAAACGTTCACAGTTCATAAACGCCCGATACGAATACCTAATGCTTTGCTGACTAAAATTATTAAATCCAACAAAGCATTCATGAATAAACAACTTTCAACTCCCTGAGGTAATTTCAGTAGTGGCTGTTTACAGTTCCTGGCGTTTTCAATACAGAACTTATTCGCTAGCAACAGGATCTTGAGAACATTTTATCTGATAGACGAAACAAATTAATGTTTACTTTAACAAAGAGGGAAGGAAGTTTAGTGCTGATGGCGAGAATGTGTTCACGATATTTCAGAACGATTTCGAGGATGTTCTGTGAAACTTCCACTCTGTATATCATTGAGCAAATACCATAATTGTAATTGTGAATGCCCATCAATGAACACACCTGTTTACTTTGTCAAACACGCGATTCTTCGTCGATACAAACCACGTGGGACCATTTATCATAGAAGTTTGCTGAAGTACGGATAATAACCATATCACTAGGTGGGAATCCTCTATTTTCATTTCGAAATGCGGATGAATGATCGCTCGATCTGTATGCTGAATACTGAATGTGAGATGATCCTTCACAGACCCACCTAAAAATATATTGAAAATTTCGTTACGCATATGAAATTTCCAGTGGGACGAAAGAAGTTTTGAACGACATATTACACAAAGAAGCATTCCTGCAATACAAAATTTAATTTACAACGGAAGATGATGAGGTAACTCACAATTGATTGCCTATTTTTCCAGCGGAATATATTTTTCTTTCAACGTTATTGACAATGTTCCTGGACTGTAATGCAGCGTTTTGAATTTCCACTATCTGATGAATTAGTTAAAATCATTTGAACTATGGAGACATGCTTTCACGACGTTCCAACTGTATGTATTTACAATTATCCCCAGGAGGGAACTAACAAATCTCAAGACTGTGGTCCAATTCATATATATGTTTCTGCTCCAGTTCCCTTTGGATTCTGCCTTCTCTTCCAGGGCTCCAATACCAGCCCGCCAAATCAAAAACGAACGAGGAAGAAATGTTAACAACGTAAATATGGATTTGGCAACAATTCTCGAATGGGGATCCAAAAACATAGTGGATTTCAATGCAAACAAAACACAAGCATGTCTTTTCTCCAAAAAAGCCGACCTCACAATGTCCAACATAAGCTTGTCAGAGGTGACCATACCTTTGAAGTCATCCATCTCGATGCTTGGTATAACTATCAGCAATAACCTTTCTTGGGAAAATTACGTGAGATCAATTGCTAAAAGTGCATCCCAAAAACTTGGTTTTCTGTTTCGTGCCAGGAGCTATTTTACTTCCAGTCAGCTGCTTACGATCTATAAGGCACAAATCCGACCTGTCCTGGAATACTGTTCCCATATTTGGAGTGCAGCACCTAAACATATCCTGAAGCTGTTGGATTTTGTCCAAAAAAGGGCAATTCGTCTCGTCGGTGATGCTTCGCTTCTGTTCGCTGCTCTCCTGAAATATCAACAATCGTTCCTCCTTTGGCAGTCTCTTCGAGGTTAACCCGTCAAGTCCAGTCTTCACACCCCTTTGTGGTTAATTTGGTGACCTGCAGAACATCTCTTTTCAAAGACTCGTTCATCCAACGAACATCGAGGCTCTGGAACACATTGCCCAGGGAGGTGTTCCCCGAGGCATATGACCTTCAGAAATTAAAAAAAAAAAACACCAATTCCTACCTCCTTTTCCTTGGTTCTCACGATGTTCTCTGAACATTACAGGATGTCTCCTTTCGTGGGAAGTTTAATATGATAAAAAAAATCCTGTGCGCGGCTCACTGAATGTCTTGTTGTTGGCCATGTTGTTATCCCTTTGAAACCAACGAATCTAAACTGTCCAACACTAACAGTGACAAAACTAGAGGTACGAATGGACGAACAAAGAAAGATTCCTCAAGTAGAAGAAACCAGCAAGAGTTCATTCAGAAATATAATAAGATTCACGAGAGAAAACATTTTCGTATTTTATATTCAGTACAGGAAAGTATTCGTCATGTTTAATGAATAATTTCTCGGACCATAAATGACGTCTATTGAACATCTACTGTTCTAAGAGGTTAGACACCTCCTCAATTGTCAACCTGATGGAGTTTCCATTTCAATTGTCGATGTAATGATCGATTCTCGAAACAATACACTTCACTCATCCCAAAGGAGAATATCCTTGGTTACAATGGAGAAATAGCTCGAGACAATCCGTCTTCAGGTCTGCAGTAATCTCAGACGAGATTAGTTGATGGTCTAGTTAAGGTACTAATGTCTCATTTAGCTGAATAATTAGCACAGAGCTAGACTCGCGCAAACAACCGTCAGCGCCACAAACATTGCTTAATCACGATTCGAAGTTGCGTTAATTGTATTTCGAATTACAAGTGAATGCTTTCATCGCGAGATGCGACTAGTTAGTCGACAACTCCATTGTTTTCGTGTTAGTTGCGATAGGCGTTGGAGATAAGCCAATTACGCAAAATGGCGAAAACGCTGGAAAAGGAATTCTCGGAATTTGAACTGTATGATCTTGTCAAGGGTTCGTTCGTCTCTTTCGCGATTCCAGAAATCTCAACGCTACCTTGTGATGAAATTGTAAACTATGTTAAAATAAATGTCATTTGTTATCCGAGGAGTTTCATTTCCATTTTCCCCTTTGAAAAATACCTTACAAGGTCTCTGTGTTTTACGGTGTTTCTATCACCTAGATTTGAATCAACCTCAACTCATTCTCACTTAATATAAACATTTATACTTTCAGAAGTTCATTGAAATTACAGTTGATGATTTTCTGAAGATATCAAGAGACTTGAGAAGAATCGAACAATATTTGTAAATGTTCCTCCAAGAGCACGCACCTTTCCTTCCATCTGCTCAAATATGCTCACTAAGAAAAAATAATAGAGCCAAGGATCTTAAAATACCCACATGAATGAAAATTCAGAATACATTCATAATAATTTCCGACCCTCGAGACTGAATCTCGTTTGCAATTATAAACAGGAAAGAGGAATTCAGTTTCAGAATCATCTAGTTTTCACAGGGATTATTGGAGTTCCTTACACGAGGAAGGATGTAATCCAATTTTGTATCTCATTTGTAAGAGGGTGTTTTCCTTCATTTCCCTCTCCACCACTCTGATGTCTGACCCACGGCAGGATATAAACACAGTGTAACAGAGAGGGTTCAGATGTGGAACGAAATTTTCAGCTACGAAACACTTCCTAAATATAGATATCGATTTTGGGATTTAGCTTTATTCGTTCATGTCGGCCTAGTTGGCTTATTTAAGGTTCGTTGAATTGAGTGGCCCTGTATTTTATTCATTGTTATGAAAGTGCGAAAGGGCCGCATGAATTTCAGTTCATATTCATTCATGAGTGGCCTCCTCGATCACCAGATCTGACATCACTGGACCATTTCTCCAAAGGCTATCCTGTTATGAAATTCGTTAGAGTGAAATGACTAGTAACCAATTTGTTTTATATTTCAAACCGTTTTCGCAGAATCGTTTCGCTATAAAGAACTGTCAGTTTCAGGTAGTCCCTCGAGACTACTTTCTCGGAATTTATAAACTCTAAAAGTAAGAAAATTCGCCTGCCTTTATTTTAATTTTCCGCCTGTGTGAAATTAGAAGGTTCCTGGAGTAAAATTTCAATAGGCAACCACGAAATGCTCGATTCCCGAATACCAATTAGGAGAGATGATATCCCATGTGAAATGTAGAATTATGCGAGGTTACACGAATCTGATGCTCATTGTTAGGACTTCGTTTGATGTAGGAGTTGAATTGGAGTAAGTCTGTGATCAATTCAAACACAGCTATGTCACAGGGGTAATTTGATGAGTCAGTGACTGTTTGATTGAAGGAGCATGCACTTTGTCTCGTTCGAGAAATTTTTCCTAAGATGTTTATATGGATGAAACTGTAATTTTTCATCATTCCTCCACTATTTTCCGTCATAAATTACGGGTCTACTAGATCGTTTGGCGCTTCCACATCAATATCATCCGAACGATATTTCAATGAACGTCAGTCAATTAGAATTAGATAATGGAAGCAATCACCTACCTTTCTGATGTCGATGTATACTAATGCTGTTAATCGATATGGTGAAGGTAATGAGATTAATCAACGCTCTAGCAGTGTACAGAGCATGAACCCCTATATACTCTACAAGGTTGGCAACCAATTCCGAATTTTGCGGATTTGGTATAAAGCAGAAGTCTGAGTTGTTCTAGAAGCATCACGTTGGGCGTATCCACTTTCCAATAGACTTTCGCCTGACGTCTTCCGTTGCACCAGTGATTTTTTTGGATGTTTTCATTCATTTCATCCAGATCTTGCGACATTAAGGCATCTTGGTGATTAAGTATTTTTTCAATAATTGAGCTGCTTCCATATCTTCAGTTTCTGAACACACTGAAAAATGAGCCTCAACTTCTTCTCAAGAGCAACATAATTCGATGCTATATTGTCAAGATATATAAAATAAAATACAGACATTTGATGTTTATGGTTTTATTTCAGATAGAGAATGGTGTCTAGATACAGAAAGCTCTCGGTCAGGATGTAATTGGTCAAAGACATAAAACCGCAGTTTCTAACCTCGTAAAAGCGAAATCAAGATTTATAACAGAGGTAACCGTGAACACGAACGATAAAGTGTCAAACTATTTTAGAGGGTTGTAAAGGCTTCATTGTCTCCTTCTCCAAAGAGGACTGGACAACAACAGCAGCCAGTTGGAGATTGATAGACCAACAGGAAGATTTTCTCTGTCTGTTCTTCCAATTTCTGGAACAAGTAATCTTCATCATTCCCTCTTTTCCGAAAAATGCTACACTGAACAAGTGATTTTTCTTTGTGAAAAAGAGGATTTCCTAGCTTTTCAACTTCCGTTTTCGCAGGAAGAGTTTGTCAAAGACATACAAACAACTTTTTTCATTTGGATCACGGACCTAAATCACAATACCCAGTCTTCGTAAATCGAATGGAAACTGACAATTCACGGTGACAATATTGCGAAGGAAGTGTCCATGGATCCTTTTCAATAAACTGGATTGGGACCGCCCATAGTCGTTTTATAGTTCTGTTTCTGGAACATTTCGATGTGGTAATTGGAAAAATTTTACAAGAAAAATGAGACATCACTTTGTTTATTAATGTTTCTGATGAACACAATGCAATTCATCTGTCACTTTGTGAAAAAACCGAGATGAAGGCTACGATCAATTGTCAGTATATTTTGAAATTTTTTTCAAGGGCTCTTCCCTTTCCTGTATTGAGATATTGAAAACAAATAACTGTTATTTATTTTGGCCATCACAGAGAAATGAAATGAAAACATTCTACGATTTTTGTCATGATTATCACAGAAGGAATAATTCATCATTATTCATAAAACAGAAAATGATCTGGAATTGTATATAGCAATACAACTGATTTCATACCTAGATATGTATATTCAGGTCAATCCAATTTGTAGGTCTCTCAGATCGATTGCGATATTTTGCTGTCTGGTTGGAAACAGTTTTGCGTGTTGCTGAAATTCTCAGCTACCTTTTCACGCATATTTTTTCCAGATTTTATTGTTTTCCACCACGAATTTCGTGGATTTTTGCCATGATAAAAATATATTAAATCTATAGTAGGAATAATAAATGATTCCAAAACTGATGAATATAAAAATCATATAAATATTTCAATGTTTGAATAAAAATACGAATATTTATCTTGAAGTTGAACGGTTCTATGAATATTCAATAATTTATGCTTATATTGATATTGATTGTATTCATAAATATTCGAATTAATGAGCAACACAAACGTTTTTGTGATTCCAATATGGTTGTAACTATCAGTCAGTTGTCAATTCAATGTTACACTGGTCTCTCCCTTTAAGTTTCAAATGAATAGATTATTCGAAAAAAATAATTCAGAGTATCCTTATAGGCTTCAGTCAGCTTCTTCTATCGTTGGACCGCCATCGTTTCCAGGCCTGGCTGAGTCTGGAAATTGCGGGACAGCTCCCGTTTCATAAAGTCCCATAACAATCGGTCTACACAGATTCTCTAGCTCTAGTTTCTTCATAACGTAGTCTTTTTCACTTCTGATATCATCAGTTTTCAGCCAGGAGTCGATTTCTGAGCATAGCTTTCGAATTTTAGCTTTGTCCTCGGTCCTTATTCTTACTGCTGTGTTTGGATCGTTCAGAAGAGTTTTTATTTGATACACGTACCTGTTGGAGTTACAAATATCAGTACTCACGAATTGAAATTAGTGAATACGAATCATTTTCGGATGATCAATTGTAACAAGTAATTGAGAAATAGTCTTCTAGATTGCCTGTATAGGGAAATAATTGGATATCGTGGTGGAATTCATAGCAAATGTATAGCTACCAACAAGACCTTAATTCACACTTCAACGTATATGTAGATCGTTTTCATGCATTAGTACAGGTACGAGATAATTTCTGTAGGTGTCGCATACTAATTTGCATCGCATGGGGAATTTCAATGAGGAAGTAGGCAGAAGCATCAAAATTCAAGCATATAGAATTATGTTCCATGATACAGCGTGCACCAATGACATTCCATCAATCAGTTGTCATGTCACGTCAATCTCATTGCCACTTGTCAAATTTCAACTGACAGTGGTGATGATTTTTTAAGCTGAGAAGATACAGAAAAATCAATCTTACGTTTGTAGGTCGTTCTTGGAGGAAATGGCTGCTCTCATTTGTAGGTCTCGTTCTCTGAATTTTTCAGCGTCTGAGATCATCCTTTCTATTTGGTCCTTGGACAATCTACCTTTATCGTTTGTGATTGTTATGTTTTCTTTATTACCGGTAGCTATCTCGCATGCACTGACTGTTAGAATTCCATTAGCGTCTAAATCGAAAGCCACTTCTATTTGAGGGATTCCTCTTGGGGCAGGTGGTATTCCTAAGGAGGAGATTCATTTTACTATTCGTATTCGAAAGAATTTGAATTTTCCAATGTTGCCAACACAATCACAGTGACAATAATAATGACGCACACTTCGAGAATCTGTCAAAACGTCATGAAACAATCATGGCTGGTTTTGAGGTTAGGTTTCCATACAAGGAATTATGCTGTACTGAATGAGTATATATATTCCCAAAAAAAAATAACGAATACGAGGTAAATGTAGAATTTTCGTACCCATGAGATCGAACTTTCCTAGGAGGTTATTATCCCTTGTCAGTGATCTTTCCCCTTCGAAAACTTGTATAAGCACACCAGGCTGGTTATCAGAAAAAGTGGAAAATATTTGAGTGTGTTTCGTTGGGATCGTCGAATTTCTCTTTATTAATATCGTCATGATTCCTCCTGCTGTTTCGATTCCTAGAATTTTAAGGTTTATGAAATAAGAATTGACGTCTTTTGAAATATCATGAGGATGAGAAATATTCAAGAAAGACTTAGGATTTGATGGAATTTCACATGAAGACCAGATACCACGAAGAAAAATCAAGGAGTTTTGGAATTTCCATGTAAAGAATTGTAGCTTGATATGATATCGAGTTCATTGACGAATTTCATTCGAAATCTACTATATTTCTACTCATAAAAGTTTTTATCTGTGTGAACATTTCGAAAATCATCATCAGAAAGCTTTTGTGATAATCGATTATTTCAAACATCGAATCAAGCATTTCTTCTTACCTAATGACAGAGGGGTGACATCTAATAATAGCAAATCCTTGACAACTTCAGAATCATCTCCAGTGAGTATAGCAGCTTGAACTGCTGCTCCATAAGCTACAGCTTCGTCGGGATTGATAGACTTGTTCAGTTCTTTGTTTTGGAAAAAGTTTGACAGGAGGGTTTGTATTCTGGGAATACGAGTGCTACCACCTACTAAGACTATCTCGTCGATTTTTGATTTTGACATTCTGGCGTCTCGCAAGGCTCTTTCTACCGGCTCCATGGTTCTCATGAAGATATCATTATTCATCTGGATAATTCACAAGAAACCGAAACATAATATCACCCATTACTTATACGTCCACTTTGTGTTCAGATCGTTCCTCATTATACAGCAACAAAAATTGACAAATGACAGCTAGTTATCGACGTACCTCTTCGAACTGCGCTCTGGTGATTCCAATATACAAATCTACACCGTCTGCCAACGAGTCAATTTCGATTGTAGTCTGAGTTGCTGAAGACAATGTTCTTTTTGCTCTTTCACAAGCACTTTGTAATCTCCTCAAAGCTCTTTTGTTGCTTTTCACGTCAATTTTATGTCTCTTCTTGAACTCGTCAACGAGGTATTCAACCATTCTATTATCGATATCCTCACCTCCTGAAAATATGCTCATAGAAAGTTTTCAATCAGTTGATTGTATCTTGCAGTGTGAGAGAGTGAAATGATTCTGGTCCCACCTAAATGTGTATCTCCAGCAGTGGTTTTGACTTCTAGGATCCCACCAGAAATCAAAAGAATGGAGACATCGAAAGTACCTCCGCCTAAATCAAAAATCAACACATGTCTGTCATCGTCAGTTTTTTTGTCGAGACCATAAGCGATAGCAGCAGCTGTTGGTTCGTTTATTATCCGAAGAACGTCTAGACCTGCTATGGTCCCGGCGTCTTTAGTAGCCTGACTGAAAATCAGAACCAAAATCAGCCATAAGATGATCTGAGATATGAATAAATGAGGAGAAAAAAAATTTCACCGTTGGGAATCGTTGAAATACGCTGGTACAGTAACAACAGCTTTAGTAACGTGTCCACCTAAAAAACTCTCAGCAGTCTCTTTCATTTTGGTCAGTACCATTGAGGAAATTTCTTCAGGAAAAAATGTCTTTGTCTCGTTCTTGTACTTGACTCGTATCTTAGGCTTCCCCTGATCGTTGATTACTTCAAATGGCCAATGTTTCATGTCCTGTTGCACTATTGGGTCATCGAATCTTCTTCCTGAAGATTCAAGATTGTCTCTTGGTTTATAGTTATAGATCTTGGAAACACACCGTAAATATACTCCTTTAAGTTTATTGAGACTTCAGAATAACTCCCTTATTTGAAATAAACAAACGCTACAATCATATTTAAAAAAAAAACGAATGGATACCAGTAGTGAAAGACTGATGAGAATCCCACTAGACCTATCTGCCATCTTGTATCTGTCTGACATTATCAGATAAAAAGCATTAGTGAGATATTGATTCTGTTGGTGATGATATGGGTAGCATACCTATCAATCTTTTAGCATCATAAACGGTATTTGTAGGATTCATAGCAGTCTGCCCTCTGGCTGGATCACCGATTAATCTTTCCACATCTGTGAACGCGACGTAGCTTGGAGTAGTGCGGTTGCCTTGGTCATTGGCAATGATGTCAACAGTTCCTAGAGACGACAATTTCATCAGGAAATAATCAGAACAGTAGGTTAATGGTAGACTGACCATTTCTGAAGACCCCAACACAGGAATACGTTGTACCAAGGTCTATTCCAACTGGTAACTTGGTGTCTTCAACATTGGCTGATGCCATTTCTGATATTTCGTGTTATTTGGGAAACATTAAACTTAGAATTTTGGTATGGTGTGATGAGTATGATTTATGACAACGTCACTATGAATAATTCTCGAAAATTGACATTCCATTAACTGTTACGTCAGGAAAGTACTATTTCTTTTCGATAGCTCAATTCAATTCAGAAATTAGTGATAGCGATGATGGGATATGAAGTACAAACACTTAGAAAAAGTGGATTTGCGCTCCTATTCTCGAAACACGAAACCAATCATCTGAAAATAAAATGGATACATCCTGACATCGACAGAAAACTTTTAATTCCTCACAACCAGCAACGCGTGAAGTATCACGAAAACTTCCGCATTCTAATCCATTCTCGACATCACCCATCCACTCTAGCTGGGCCTTAATTGTACCGCCCTTTCCATCTCATAATAACAAGCAGAACGTCGACAACAACTCCCTGAGTTGAGGGCTGTTGCAGCGGTCTTTAATGACAAGGGACAGACACCATCTGAGTCTCGAGCTCACACCCACCGCTTGTCACAGCCACCTAATTGCGTTAGGTAAAGATATCCTATATTTGTTTCAGCGGGAGACTGGGAGACCATTGGCTACGACGACTCTGATTTCTGGAAAAATCCAAAGGGGGTACCCTTTGGTATATTTTCGAGCAAAATTTGAAAAAATAAATTTGCCAGAAATGTCGGCGCTGAAAATGGTGTTGAAATCCGTGTTTTGATATCTGGAATAGTTTTCGAGATATTTCATAATGGAAATTCCAAAAAGTCTCAGAAAGTCGCAAAAACTCACGAAAATTTCCAAAAACCCCATATTCTCAATGAAAAAACCCATGAATAATCCATGTCGATGCTCTGGGAGCCTCCATACGAACATTGAAGACTCTACGACGACTTTGATTTTCGAAAAAATCCAAAGGGGTACTCTTTGGTATATTTTCGAGCAAAATTTCAAGAAATGAATTTGACTGAAAACTCGTCTATGAGGTGCCTAAGAGGCGCTGAAAACGGTGGTGGAATCCGTTTTTCTGATATCTAATATAGTTTTCGAGATATAATAATAATAATAATAATATCGTCTTTATTATTTCCATATATATGCAATATGATTACATCTTCAATAAAATATATCCCAGGAAATAACGGGCGAAGTTCATTTTCTGCAAATCAAATATTCTTCCACTTAACCCCTGAAAGAGAAATAATCGAGAAAACATAAAACAAACCTATCATTTACTATTTATGATATTTAAATTATTCAGTTCTATTAAGTGTAATGCAAGACCACGCATTTACCTCTGAGAACAAACAACTCTAGAACACATAGTTTTCTGGTAAGCTGTTGTATAATTCGAAAATTTGATATTTGAAGGACCGTCTGAATATTTCAGTTCTGAAAACAGGAATTGTGAGCCTTCCCTTATGTCTTATGTTCAGATTATGTATATCCGTACGATATGTGATTTTGTTATAGAGATAAGGTGGTGTTTGTGTCATGACTATTTTATGAAAGAAACATAATGCGTGATGTACCCTTCTATTTTCCATATTCAACCAACCGATTTCCTGGAGTTCATATCACGTACTTTGTTGTACGTATCTTGAAAATTCCAAGAAATCTTTCGAAAACCCCATATTCTCAAAGAAAAAATCCATGTCGATGCTCAGGGAGCCTCCGTGAGAAATCTGGATGACATTCAGTTATTATCGCTTCTAAACGGAGGTTGTTCAATCACTATCTGTGCGAATGAGAAATGGACTCACTTCATCATAAAATAATGATGGGATTCATCAAGCTGACCTATACAAAGTATTGAAAGTTTTGAGGTTCAAATGAAGTTCTCTGCCTTAGAATCATTACGAAAATGGTTTATTTGTTCTTCATTCTCGAAGAATCTGGAAACCACTGGAGTTGATTTGAGTTGATGACAAACAAATTATTTTTTTCATTTGTATGTAACTTCTTGAATGTCACTGTACATTTCCGCAACAAAACGTTGCAGTCGAATCAACACCTTTGTCCAACTTTGGAACTTGGACAATGAACTTGAATCTAACCGCAGAACTAATCCGCCTGAAATGAATGTTGGAACAGCAGACAGTCATTTCCTCTGTCTTTCTAACCAAGGAAATGTTTCACACCAGAATCAAGATACGTTCGTTTTATTTGTCTTATTCCTTCTAACGCCTGAGAACCTCATCCACGAAAATAGACATAACATCCCGAAAGACAAACGGAAACACTTGCAACTCCTCTCAACGATTGGAACATCCAGCGTGATTTTCCCTAATCCCACCTCCCATTTTCCTTAATTATTCGGCTTGTCTCGGAAGCAGATGCCTCACAAATTCCAGCCGGATACAGTCGATACTAATGGAGAAGACAAAAGATCAGCTCGTCTACCTTAAGAGGACACAAAGGGCTCGGCCATGTCGTCCCCTAATCTGCTTTGGGAACAGCAGGTGGGATACAAATGGTCGGCTGTCATGTCGACTGGGATTACGATACACCAGCAGATATTCCAGGTAATCAAGGATACGGACTAGATCATCCGGTTGACTCTTAATTAGTTATCTTGTGACATTTGTATTAATGATAACGAGATTAAGAGGATAAGGTAACGTGGTGCGAGTGAATTGTTCGCCTGGGAGTAGTCCAGGGTGTTCACCAGCCTTGCATGTTGTATAAGCATTTCGTTTCGGGATATTATTCATGGAAAAGTGCGCTGTAATGCTGTCATCACAATAGAATAGCCATGATCTTCAATTAACGAGATCAAATGAAGAAATGGGGAGGATATGAGAGGTCACTTTCATCATCTTTCAATGTCCTGCACTGATGGATACTCTGGCGATTCGCATCCACAGGAATTTTGATGCCAGGAAGACGTCATCAGGAATATTTTGGATTTTTTTGATGAGAGATTTCTGATCTCGACCCATGGAAGAAATCAGAGGGAACTTCACAATTCCGCATGGATATCATGTTGAAAAAATATTAATTCTAGTAATTAGTCTCATACCAATGGTCTCCTAAAGTTTATACTGCCAAAACAGTCAGACTATGAGAGCATTTCAGTTTCAAAGGCAAAATTCATGGACATCCAGGCATTGTCAGAGTTTTGTTGACCAAGAGCTAAGCAATACTTCTCACCTTGTATACGGATTTTCAGGGCATTTTTGTAATTTTGCTCGACAAATTTTTCGACGATTTAAAAGTGTTCAATATTTGTATGGAGCTCTCCAGAGCATTGACTTGGACTTTCCATTGTTTCTTGGGGGTTTTTGGAGGCTCAGGGAGTTTCCTGGAATCTTTATGATTTTTCGACAATGACAATTCCGTAGACATTGTATATTTCTCTCCTTTAATTTCGTTGATTTTTTTCTTCTCAAGAAATATAACCAAGAAGAGTTTTTTTCGTACTATAGCTCCAAAACAAATATATTTTTCAAAGAATTATATTTTTTTCGTTGAATTGGTGGGCTTCAATGTACTCTTCCAAGGTTCAAAGTGATGATTCAACAATTTCTCAGTTCATTGTCTTAGTGGCATTACATGTATCTTTCATATATATTTCGATTTCCACACGAATACTCACAAAACACAGATGGAAGCAGTGAGTAATTGAAATCGAACAGTTCGATATTGTTTTATTCATTAACACGATAATTACACGAAATGCTGACCACTAAAAACCACTGCAATCATTAATACGTGTTGAAGCACCTTTTCAGAGATACCCCAGCTCCTCTTGAAATCCCCGATTGAAACCTGGATCTCGTGAAAAATCCATTCCGAATCAATTAAGTGTAACGACGACGAATAATAATTTTTCGCGACTTTAGCAAAACCAACCAGCAATCGAGGCACTCGATGGCCGGAACGTGGCTTGTTTTCCGATCCAGTGTTTGTTTTCAATGGCCATCTACTCGGTTTGGAGTAATTCCAGACTGTGACCGAAATGGAATGTCGATTTGGGAACGCCCTCTTGCTTATCGTTATTTGCCAGCTGGTTTCCTTTACGGTTCACCTCAGGGTTGAGGTTTTAGGGTGGATTGCGATAGATAGATAAGGCTTTTCGAATGTACCTACGAGGTTATCGATTGACTACATTTTGATGAAGGGTTGATTGTGTAGCTTCAATGATCGGCATGCGTTTTTTATTTTGTTGATTTCGATGACTCAAGAATCATTTTTCCTTCAAATTCATATACAAAGAGTCTATCTGGAATCGTTCTCATATCATACATAGTCATTGAAACCCCAAAAACGAAAAATCATGTATTTTGACAGAAAGAACCTTTGTCATTGGTTTGGCAGCCTTCATTCGGTATCTTTGTTTAATTTCGAGTGAAATTTTCAAGAATGAATTTGCCTAAAATCTCGTGTTTCGAAAATGTCCCAAAAACCCTTGAAAACTTTCAAGCTATCTACCAAACAGCGCATGTTTGTGAATGAGAAAGCTGCAATATCTTCTATTCATCTTCAATAATGTCACTGTCTGCATTCGAAGAAGTGACGATATCGACCAAGTTCCTTAACTGAAGCAAGTGCATTCACAGTTTTCGTATAAAAAGAAGTATTTCTTTACTATTCGGCCCGAATATTTTCGTCAGCATCAAAGGGTACATCAATAAATATTCAAATCCCATGAACTTTGAATTGGAGAGTCCGGATATATGATGTTCTCTTCCGCTTGGATAATCCCTCGATATTTCTTTGTCCCTTTTCACTGAATGCCATAATATTCCTTTTCTATTTCCCCTCCAAAATGAATTGCTTCGGTTAAGCGATGTTTCCAAATTGATTGTTGCGATTCACAGCTGTTTCATCTAGAATCCAGACGAGCCCACTAGATTGTTGTGGTTGCCATATCCTGAATGATTATTTTGGGGAAACTGTGATCAATCTCACAGCTTCGGAGCCAATCTAATGCACCTGGTAATGAAAGAAACTTGATTAGAAGCGATGTTATCATCACTTATTTGTGATGGTGTTCAAGGTTATTCGTTTCATCAGAGAATCAGTATTTTTTCCATGGATCCTATGGGGATTCTGTCTCCTTTCTATAATAATACATTCGGATTAAAATTTTCGAGTTCTTTCGAAGGATGGAAACTCTTTTTTATTCCAAAGTCCATACTTTTTGTGTTATTTCCCGAGTGGCATAAATACACGTGGATTTGAATCCAATGAGTACTGTGAAATATAATACGCCTGGCTGGTTCTTATTCTGAAATTTCTCAGAGGATTTTTCATCACAAGTAACCCAAACTTCTCGAAAGTTGTATAAAAAATCCCTTCTCACATGATGCTCATGGAACACTGAAGGTTGCTTCCACGAATTTTCATTTTCATTCACTCGAAAATATTGATAATGATGTTGAATTACATCTCAGACAGTTACTGAGATATGCGATGAGAGATAAAAATCGTTGATGGTTTCAAGACAGCAAAAATTTATAGATGATTATGGAGAGACAATAGGCAATATATCAACGATGAAGTCACCTGATAGAATCGAGGTGAACAGTAGTTTTTTTGTGTATTGGTTATTTAAGTGGGTTTATTAACTACTTCTCATGTTGATTACATAATGTTTCCATAAGCTAATTGGATTCTGAAAGAGAATTTTCATTCTCAATTGTAATAACATGGTAAATCATGTAATAATAAAGGGATTCTAGCAAAATATTCTACCTACCCTGAGACCTACTAGGCAACAAAGCCTCTACTGATTGAATTTCGTAACTACTTCAGTCACCATTGTGTCCCAAAACATTGAGAAAACCTATGAAGATAAGCCTCAATAATTTTCTTCAACGTTATCGATATAGAATAATTTTTGTACAGTATTTGAAATGAGAATTGATACGAGACTTGGACTTTGTATATACAGTTTATTGGGAACATTCTTATAATACTGAAGAACCATCAGATCTACACATTATGGTAGAAGAATTGCTCAAATTTCAGCTGCACTGTTTCAAGGTCACACATGAAAACGAACTACAGTAGTGAGACGACATAATGAAGGATTACCCTACATAGCTTCTCTGTTATAATGGTTTTGGGGATTATGTTGGCCTAATTACGTGGTGAACCCTTCCCTTGACACCCCTTTATTTTTGTGTCGAAGACTATCGAACAAAACAAACCAATATTAACAGTGATTGGACGTTTTCAGCCGATCACTAATGAGAATGACTCTAATTACCGAAAGGTAGAGGGATTTGAGGTAATGTTCTTTATTTTTTGATCAAACAAAATGAATACTTGACATGGTCGATGAAATCTCTGAGATAACAGTCGATGAGATGTCAGACCTGCTTTTCATCTCTGGTTCGAGGAAATTTAGGAAACCCACGTTGAAGTTTTTTCTTCCATTTCTTTTTGCTGTTGAGATCTTGAATTCCGAGCCCATATCGTCCATAAATTTCAGAGGACAAATTTTCCCAGACACAATCCGAATTCTTGCAAAACGAACAATATCCTTTTACTCGTGGAGGACCTTTTCTGGAGAAAAACTGCTCTGGCGTGTCCTCTATCATAATTCATCACTCGCTGTCATTGATAAGCTTCGCTCAGAACTTGTTCCCTACTATTACATCGACACGTAATTGATTATGTAGCAGAGGTTACGTCGTCTTGCATAAAATGAATGTAGACGTCAGACGAAATCGAGTTTCTTCAAGCTAACGGAATTTAGATTAATTCAATGTGAGAGGTTGGTGACACTCTGAGAGTTAGCTGATTTGAAAGCTTTCGATTTTTCCAACGAATAACATCTAGTGATCAAGATTGAAGAGTCAGCTCTGCGACATCGAACGTATGGCAGGGCTTTATAGTTGAAAAATCGTCCATAAACATTTTATTCCGAAGTAAATTCAATTGAAAATGTGACTTTGATTCATCTGATCCAAATTGATGCTTCCTTTGCAACCAACACTGTTACAGTCTACAATATTTTTACATGGAACCTTCATTAGATCCAGAAAGGATGCTTCAACCTGTATCAACTAGAAACCAAGATGTTTCCTTCAAATAACTCATGAATCGCATCACTCCCCTCTCGAGGATCGTTGATGTGTCATCCATGGAAAGGGCTTCTGAAGAACCATTACCAATTTTGAGTCCTTCATTCTAATTCTACAACTTCTTCATCAATTCAGCTGAAAGATGCATCGACCTTATCAAAGTGGATTCACATGTAACACTGAAATGGATATTCATTGTCGATATTTGGATCTCGAATTGGATTATCCTGGATAATCCCTCTACGCTGAAGCTAACAGATTCTGGATGTCGATACATTTACATTACATGTGGAGCTGAATGGTGAAGCTGACAATATCAGGATATCGAATGTTTGTTTATATTATTATTCGAGGTATGAGTAAACACCAGTCCCAATCATTTTAAATGCGGGATTAACGATCAGGAGATAATTGTGCTGAGTTGAATTAAACAAGGGTTAAAAATTCACAGATATTCGAATTTCTTTTAATGATGTTGCGAATGCAATTTATTGTTTCTGTTTAGTATGTTGTGTTTTTGACTTGTTCAATATCATCTTTGATGATCCTACTGAATGAATTTTATTATTATTATTATTTTTTATGGTTAATTGTGGTGTTATTATTATTTGCTTGAATACTTATTATATCTAATTCGATTGAAGAATCTTCGAATGAACTTGCTGATGAATAAACACATCCTGATTGGCATATTCTGGATATGCAGAATCAGGAGTGAATTTTTATGAGAATCCTAGCCAAGTTGATTGCTGCATTCATTCAATCATGATTTTGTTCTGCAAAAATTGTTGATTTATGCTAGGAAACTCGTTCGAATTTGAAAAGGAATTAATTGTCTATTCAATTATGGGCGCGCCTAAACTGAATTTACTTGATCCTGATCTGAATAAATTGACTATTGTCCGTTCGTTCTCGGTCTGAAAATTAAATATCAGTGAATTGAGTATGACATTATTTATCCGAGGAAGAGAAGAGATAATGTACCTCAAATAAATAAAAAATACAGTAAATATTGATATATTCATGCAGATATCATTGATTTTTTTATATAAGCACAGTCTGGAATGATTGAATCGAATTGAGTCGATTATCACTCATAAACGACTCTACAACGAATCAATAATATTATTCACATTTTGCCGCTATTTTCGAAATTATCCACTTTTAGTCTGGATCAACTTGGGTTAGATAGTCATTTTCTAACCTCAGGGATTTGTGGTTCTCCTTTTCTGCCCCTCTCATGTACACCCTGTATAAGCAACACAAGTGTGCTGAACATTTCATTCAAAATATCGAGCAAAGAATTTGCTACTATCTCTCATAAATGCGGATAACTACTATGTATAATAGAAATCTAATGCAGCTAGTAGGCAAATTCTCCGGAAAATAACTGCATGGAGTTACATAACTCCGGGCACGTCACACGCAAACATGGCAAGACTTCTCGGAAGTTTGGACGCAACGTCGGTCACAGAGGTTCGAACCTTTCCAAGGATACATCGTTGCCAAGTATAGGCGTGTTGGGTAATGATGAACATAATTTATGGCTTGTAATAAGAACCGAAAAATAACATCAATTTCAATTACTTCCTCAGGAGGAGTCATTATGTCGAACGAAGTTTATGTTATCTGGAAAATAAGGAGAAATAATTCGAACTAACCACAGTAATTTTCGAAGAACAGCTGAAGGAGTACATGCAAGAGCAATAGAATAGGACATTTTATAAAAACCTTTTGGTTAGTTAGAAAGTTTACATCTTGTACATTGTCTCGACAAACGGAAATGAGTTAACTTCACCTGGAATTGGCAGTCCCTTTCAGCCATTCTATATCAGATGTGATCCCTCATATTGCCAATTTGGATCGGCGACAATTCTATAACTTTCCTCAACTTGAAGGCCAAATCGAGGAACGAATGGCAACTCTGTAAAGAAATATATCCACCTTGGACGTGCCGTTCGTTAGTTTCTCAGCATTTCCACAGTGGTCACGCGATCGCTGGTCTCACGAAAATCGTCTAGAATAACCACAGACCTGTAAATACTCTAATCTGACCGAAATTGAGTTAATAGGGATACGAGTTTGCGAGGGAATATAATTTGTTAGCAAAGTATCGGCTCGTATTACAACTCCCAGAAGGACGGACCTACGGAACTTATCCATAGTTCTTCATTTGGGTTCACCTGGGATATGTCTTGCCTTGAAGCCATTTGTTGTATTCCCAAATACCGATTGTTCTCTGATATATAAGAGAATGCAATTTGTTAGTATCCAGTGTATCATTATAATTCAATTTCTTAGCAAACTTTAGCTGTAACGATCGTGTTATTGAACATTGAAACACTGTTGGTTTCTTCGTTTTCTGCTTCTCTTTCCATTCGTTCTGGTCTAATCAACAAGCTCTTTGTACCCTCTAGGATTCTCAATGACTCGTAGAGTAGGAATCGTTTTAATCATCGTTCACTCATGGTCTGTAGTTTCTTCAGCGGATGACAGTGTTATGTTCCACATACTCAAAGAAGAGGACCAATAGTGGAGTTCGGTCTCCAATGCAGTTGGCAGTGGGAAACATCTCAGGATATTCAAAGTGAAGTTTATGGTTATATTTGTGGAATAGTGTCCATTTCTTGAATCACGAAATAATGAATGAAGACTCCACAACTACGTCAGCAACCAGTTTTTGCTGCTTCTGGGTAACATCAAAACAAGAGATACACGTTGAATATTTGTTTCCACCTTGAAACCTTGAGTGATGCTAATGGAAAGATAGGAGTTACAAGTTTCCAAGAGTTTCAAATGGAATCTTAGGTTAGGTTAGGTTAGAATCGAAAAATCTAAATGAAGAATATTACTATACCTCTCTTTCTCCAATGTCGAAGATTTGCTTCCCAGTTTTTGTACTCTGATATTTGCATCATCCTGTTCATTGGATAATGTCGAATAATTTGAAATATCACTCCATACCCCTGAACTACTTGGCCTGGTCGCGAACGTTAATTGATACTAATGGGTCTGAGAGTGCTCTCGGTTATTGACTCTCGAAGACATTTTATAGCCCATAATGGCCTCTATAATATTTCAAACGGAGCGCTATATGCAACCATCAATTTATAAATTGGTGATAGTAGCACTTCTGGTCCACGGACCAATCGAACCATCCATTCGATCGGAAGGGTAATTTATTTTGATGTCGCAATATCAATTACGGTTTACTGGGTGATACCAATTTTCTGAAACTGTGCGGTTTCCCGAGTTATCTAGTCAAAGACATGGAGACATTCTATTTTGGAACATTTTATGGCTCGTCAGATATTGGAGTTCCTTTTCGGTGACCATCATAAATTTCTGGAGAAAAATATGTATGGTAGAAGCTTCCATTTCTTTGAAACAAATAAATAAAATGATATCCTCAAGAATTTTTTACAGATTTCAGAGAAAAACCATCATCAGAAGAATCGAAATTTCTATAAAAAAATCTCTCAATCAACACATTTTCAAGAACAGATGATGAGTAATGTTGGACCTGAACATTCTACGATTACATCTGAAATTTTAATGAAATAATTAATATTGCATCTCTGCCTGAACGAGGCAAACGCTAAGGTATAATTTTTCGAATGTTCAATTAAATATTCAATTTCAAGGAAAACCGTGAACGGAAATTCACCAAGACCAACAAAGCTTCCAGAAGCACCGTCCTTCACTGTATATAAACCCAACTTCGGGATTGTCTCATAACTTTCTGAATTTTGTTGACAAAGAAATTCCGAAGAAACTTGGGGGTATATTAATCAGAAAGTTTCTTCGAAAATAATATGGATATGGGACTTGACAGGCTTTCAATGCATTTCAATTTTCGATTCTACAGTAAAATTTCTGTAGAACTTAGACTATAATACAAACTTTTTCAAATATTTGGCAACAGTGAATGTGTCTTCGCGACCTTGAGAGCTGTCATGTCAAATCACAGTCTATAGCTTTATGATTATGATTCATACTTTCATACTACGAAATGAACGAAATGAGAGATTTCATACACAATGATGAATTATTCTCATGTTCATCATTTGTATCCATGACATTTCGACGGAATATCTTCGTAGAAAAAGGAGTTTCCTTCATTTATTAAGGTGCTTTCTGTTCTGTCAGGAGAACAGTATTACAAGAAAATGAAAGCGAGGGTGATTTATGAGGAATGCAAATGTTCCAGGATATTCAAAACAGACAAGAATAAGAAGGAGAATTAGGACATGTTATTCGTTTCACCATTATATAAATGATGTTTTAATAAGAAAAGTAACACAGGAGTGACGTAGTGAGGAATGAAAGGTTATATTTATGATTCGACTGATAATAATTGACGATTGATTTACAGAGTAGAAACAAATGGAGAAAAACTATATAGATGAACTAACTAGGGGTACTTAGACATTTCATGAGTTAACAGAAACCTACGTTTGTAGTTATAAATCCTCGATAGACCGTTTAACAGCGAATAAATGTGTATCTGATAATTGTGTTTTATTACGAGAACCAGTGCTTTCTGTTGGAAATAATAAAAGAATAAATTAACTCAGCTGGAGTTTTCTCATTTACGGTAGAAGTGAAAATTAGTGTCTGACTTGGTTTATTTAACTCAAAAGAGATCTACAACGAACGAAACGTCTTCCACAGTTTTCTGGAAATTACATTTCAACTCATTATTTTTCTTGTTCCCTCTTTTTTTCTTTTCTCGCATTGTCCCACCTATCATAACAACAACATCACTTTTTTTGCACCAATTAGTATACGAATCAGAAGCCAAACAATTCGTCACCCTTGGGATGTTGTTATTTCCGTATAATTACTGCTTTATTATAATCAAAACTCTGATGAAATCTTCATCATTTTCATGTTGAATTATCGGTATGAGTATTCCTCTAATAGTGGACACAAACTGACAACTGGCATTCGACATATGAAGTACTGGCTCTGTTGCATGAAAATTACCATTCACTCGTCTACTGAAAGAGATTGTCCGTTGTGAAAAATCTATCTCCGGTGTTCATATCTACCGATAATATTGATATTTCTCTGTCTCTGTGCTGAATATTCAAGGTTACTCATACACGTGACAGCTTATTAGCATCCCCTGTTCCTCACGAGCATTTTCTCATTCAATTGGGACACACAACATCGCGTAGATGTCAGTAGGCACGCGAGATCAATATGAATAGAGTCCATTCCATGTTTATGCGAAGCATCATGCTAATCGGCTGAAATAACTTTGGATACCACGAAGTGGCAACATGGAGAAGGCTTTATTAGTTTCGGTAGAGAATCAGGAGTTGAATACTGAAACATTGATACGACGTTATGCTGCCGAGGCAGAGCGATTGTTTTTTCAGATGAAATGAAGTGAGAAAGAAGCGGGTCTGAGGTCTGAAAGAATTCGTTTAGGGTTGCCATGATTGGCAGCCTCGTTTAAATGAGTGGACTAGTTTAGGACACCACGATTTTGGTCCATGTATCAATATTGTCATTTATTGTTACAAATAATTCAGTTGTAGGAGAATTGGTGGGTTTCAAAGACGATTTTTCGTTGAGAATTTAATGTGGTTACTTCCAAAAAAAAGTGATATGCTGGCTAATTATACAGCAGATTATTCCAACATTGTATTCGAAAATCACAAAGCTGGATACAGACGAAAACAGATGTCGACCAAATCAATAGGGTTTCCAATTTTTAATTAAACTGGTATCACCCATCACTGTTCGCGAGAATCCAATATAGTCTAGAATCTCTGGATATCACGTCATTATTTTTTTCCTATCGTACGATACATTGTTGTAGTATGTACGTGTATGCATATGTATGGGATTCATATGGAAAAAAAGTATTATTGGATGAATCCATGATATTCAGGGTCATAGCAGAGATATTTCTCGATCATACTACACCTAGATTTCTAGGAATATTTCACATTGGATGGCAACAATATCGAAGGCTCCAACAATAGTGTATGTATTTGAATTCAGATATCAGAATACAAAATCTCATTTATCGCCTTTCTGACAAAGATGAAACATCGAATAAAAATACAAGCTGGCAATAATTCAACTCTTTTCCACTCCTGTTAACTCTTTCGAACTCATTTCATTCGCTTCAAACCTTCTTTGACTCCTTCCAATTCATCCAAAACTCCTTTTGAATGCTACCAGCTACAAATGACAGACCATTTTTCTCCATCAGATATATTGATTGTATTCTCATTCCAGATCACAATCCACCCAAAGTTTCTGTGATCACTTCCAGAATATGAATGTGAGTATTTTTTCAGTTTTTTACCATCAATTCAAGTATCACAGAGGGGTGAAATTGATCGAAGTTCTTATATTTTATGTTGAACTCATGGTAAATGGTGATCATTGAATCGAAGATCACTTTTTCACAATTAATCCATAAATACCTAATGTTTCATCACGATTTCCATCATTTCCATTGAAACTATGCCAATAATTCAGTTCACGACACTGGAGAACTAACTATAACAAAGTTAGCCCTTGTGACCCTTTAAACAGTGCCTGGTTTGGAATCCGCAAGGCTCGTCTGATTCTTAAACGATCCTAATGAATTGATAAAGGGTTCTCTCGTCGTACCATTTGCGGTGCAGAAACTATTAAGGTATAATGGAATAGATCCTAGCTATTGTTCGGGATTTGCGGAATTAGGCAGCCATGATGAATGGTGATATCGGTAACGATCCAAGGAATAAAACTCGATAAAGAGTTCGGGATTACCGAGTCGGAGGGACTGGGAGCCCTTCAGGAAAATTATGGTAGATTCAACATTCTGTATTAGTGAATGATTACTATAAAATGTCTTAGGCATGCTTTGGAAGCATATCTACGAACAATAAAGACTCTACAATTTGTACAATTCCGAGCAGAATTTCAAATGATGAATTTGCGCCCAAAACGGTACTAAAATCCGCTTTACGATATCTAGTATAGTTTTGGAATCCCAAAAACTCCCAAAAACCCCATATTATCAACGAAAAAACCCATAAATAGTCATGTCTATGCCCTGGGACCCTCCATACGAACATTGGAGACTCTACGACGACTTTGAATTTTTGGAAAAAATCCAAAGGGGGTACCCTTTTGTATATTTTCTAAAAAAAATTCGGAAAATGAATTTGCCTGAAAACTCGTCTATAAGGTGTTCAAGAGGCGCTGTAAATGCTCTGAAATCCGTTTCACGATATCTAATATAGTTTTGGAGTAATTACATGTTGAAAATTCCAAAAAATCACAAGAAGTCGAAGAAACCCACGAAAAACACAATTTTAAACAAAAGAAGTTATGGAAAGTTCATATCGATGCACTGGAAGTCTTTTTTAAAAAATCATAAGGTACCTCTGTTCAATTTCGAACAAAATTTCAGAGAATAAATTTGTCTGAACACTCATTTGTGCAATTCCTCGTCTTGAACTATTTCTACCATGCTAGTTTTCTATGAAAAAGCAACCTCTTACGAAATGTCCTTTCACTCACAGCAACTTTACGGTTGAACTCACATTTGGTGAGCCTCAGCCTCAGATCAACAACTGGAGAAAACGAATCATAATAACTTATCTCAAAATTTCTTTACAAACTCAGGATACAACCTGAATATTCAATGTTGGCCATAAAAGTGTTGCCTGAAGATGAAAGGCCACATAAAACACTGAGTCACATAACATCTGCTGTGGTACTAGATCAAAAAACTCTCAACTAGAAGTAATGACACTGTCGCATTGCTGCTCTCCTCTTGGGTCAGCTCCGTGTGCAAATGGACAACATGGAAAACTTTGAATAATGTAAAAAGGTTTCCGTTATCGTTCCCGCAATGAGAGAAATTCCATGTGAGCAAATGGAGCCCCAGGTGTTCATCTCATTAGGGGTGTAGTGATGGGATATATTCACCACAGTGGCGTAGATTTGATTGTTCTGTCAACTTTGACTTCTTCAGTCAATTATTGGGTTATTTCTGGATACAGTCCAATTTTTCTGATAGTATTTTGGGTATCTTGTATCAACCAATTCGAGGTATCCAAATTCATTAATTCGAGCTACTAACTTCTCTTTAAAGAAATCATGAGGTTGTATTGTTGAGCAAATTTTCGAAAAATCGATTTATCGAGAAATTGTTCAGTGAACACATTAGGTACATTTCGATATCTAGCATAGTTTTCAAGAAATTCGTCATTGCTATTATGGAATATACCAGAAAATTATAAAAACATCCACAATCTTTCGGAAAATCCCCTACTTTGAAAGAAAAATTACCAAAGAACGTCCTAGACAAAATTATAATAATAATGTAGTGAGTTTTGGTGTCGCTACTGGTTGGCACATTAATAATACCCTTAATAGTTTACGGCTTCTGTGGACACGATTTACAGGTGTGTGTGGTCATGTGTTAGCAACCGGAAGCAGAAGTGATTGCTGTTTGTGTAATTAAACTTCACAGGGTGAACCGAGAGAATTCTGCTATGACATAGAGAATCAAACCAAACTGTGGAAGCGTAACACTTGAATTGATCGATTTGTGGAGTTAGGAGGCGGAAAATGTTGTACAAACAATCTAGCAAACATGAATAGGCGATTGAAAGAGCTAGTGGCGTTAGCTTTGATGGCCCTACAACGTTAAATCTATGAATTTACTGTTGTTTCAGGCAGCAGTGTTGGCCCTTTGCTGGCCCATTGTATTACATACTTTTCTTCTCGAATCTGCTCACCAGATGAAACATTTCATCGAATAAAATCTAGTAAAGACGAATAAGCGATTGAGTCGCATTTTACACAGAGTTTGACTAATATTCTTGTTGGATAAAAATGATAATCAATTGTCTTTGTCATGTATATTTTACTCTGTTATTCAATGAGCCTATTTCATTTGAGTATATCTTTTATTTTCTTCTGTTTCCTGATTGATAGCACCGAATCTCAATTAATGGCATCCTCAGAAACTAACAAGAAAATGAAATTATTCTGAGATAACAGACCGATACCCCTGAAATAACATCAACAAATCTCTACCCAAAGTCCAAGCACGAGCTCAGTAAACATACATTACTCAGGGCTATTTATGCTTGTTTTCCTTCAAATAAGGTGGATCAACTACAATTTCACTTTGAGAATATACAGGGTGTCTGAATAGCGCTACGCTCATCTCACCAGGAGTTGACAGCGAAATGCGTTCTTCATTGTTTGATTAACAGTTTTGGGATATGTATGAATAAGGATACATGCTAGGTTTTTTCTGTTCGCACATATTTTCTATTTTTTGGTATTCTCAATTGCTGTTGCATGAACCCCACTTTAGACCAATCTCGTCTCAGTGGATGTTGCATGAACCCGCCTTGACCGTTAGTTGCTAGACAAGAAATCGTATTGTTGTCTAGAAATCTGCATGCCAGGAAATGATGAAATCGTTTTCCATATCTGCTACACGTTCAGCGATGTAAAAATCGAAAATCAGCGACTCCCGACAGATTCCAATTAAGGACGCTTCGAGACAATTGCTATGGAAATCGTTAACAGCGTGGCAGAGCCGTTTTTGTAGCTGGTTTGCACCGCTTTTCACTATGAAAAATTCAATTTGACCGCGTACCGAATTAGTCCATGCTGAAGAACAATGGACGAATTGGATATGAAAATCTGTTCCTGAAATAACAGGATTTTGTGAACGAATGTATTGCTTTTTCGATTACGATTCATTGCTAATCCTGTTTGAAGTCCATTGCCGATGGACGAAAAAATTGGTTTCAATTATGAACGTATGGAAAAGTGTATACAGAATGTTTTTTTTTTTTGTTGTGGACGGATCATAGAGAAAAAAAGCTCAGATGAGTCCTGACGTAATATTGCGACAAGAAATCTGATTCTCATATTATCGAGTGATTTTTCTGTTCCGTTTTTCATGCTCTTTTCGAAAATTTCATGAGATTATGGAAAATCTAAGATACAGTGTGGTTTTTGGGAGACGCAAGAATACGTCGAATTTTTGTTAATCCGGACCTGAATTTTTCCATGATTTATTAGTCAGTCGCTTGAGTAGAAGTAAGAAAACGTGCATACCGAATATTCAAGAATTATACTGGGTATTTTAATAATTATGATCCAAAGAAGAAATTGAAAAAGTTCAAAAATTTCGTTGGGTTTTCGTATTAGTAACATACCATCAACCCCGAGAAAATATCGCTTCACGGTCATCATGTGCCATGAACGAAATAATTAATTAACACCAGGGCGTGGATTCTTCACATCTCATACATGATTCATGAATATCATCCCAACAATTATCGTTATCACGAAGCAAGAACCATCGGACTCAACGTAAAACGAGACGTTGTCTCATATATCATTATTTGCACACAACGCAAACACAATTTCTCTCTAGAGCCATTATTTCGAGGCTGGCAACTCTCTAATGGAAATTTGTTCCAAGTTCGTCGTATCAACGGACATTATTTCCAGGACAAAGCAACTAGGGAACTTGTAGACATTCGACCACAAATTTCTGCCTACGCTGTAGCTTTCCTGATATTCCGGCCAAGAGCACTCCACTCACGTTGAGCTATTTTATGTCTCCAGTGGAGTCTTCTTGCAAATCACGAATATTGAGAAATAGAGGAAGAGATATGAATGACATCTCAACTCTGAAAGAACTTCCTCGTACTACTTTAACTTCAAGAATTTTCACAACTCCAAACACCTGCTGCACTTTTTTCAATATCTCCCTCAATTCAAACTTATTCTTGTTCCTTTCGATTTCTATCAACACTTCCTATCAACATTTTCCAACTCTTCAAAATTCCCCATATCATTATCGTTTCGATCTTTCGACTGTCATTTTAGTGGTTAGAGAAGTACTGAAGAATTAAACTTTCCTTCCAGAATAATGAATTTCGTGTCCAGTTGTTGAACTTGGAAACGTTATTCATTTCAACCCACACATAAAATCTATGAAATCAGCAGAAGCAAAACGCTGTAGCTAAAAATAGTATACCTTCAAATACTCTTGGGATTTCAGGATAAAGTCTCTATCATATATCCGTCTGTATCTCATACATCCCCTTTAAGTCGTCTAGCCTACCTGCTATTTGGAAAGAACATACATCCTCCAGCGATACTCATAAGTATTCCATTGGGAGAGATCCTCTACCTCATATCAATCTTTTGATAGATTTTCAACAAGGATCGTTGCTCGAATGTAACGGACGAAACGTCTTGAATTTCTTTCGAAATAAAAGGTTACATCCGAAAATGAACTACATACAACGGAGTTATGTATTACGTAGTCGAAATTCCAAAAATAACGCGAAATTTCTCATGGTATTGTACATAGAAAAGTACTATTACAGAGTTTGGTAGACAATAAAATCAAAACACTCCATTGGATAGGTTGAACTAGATCCTTCGCACTTGCGAAGTGAACACATCTTATACGACTAAGAATACTCCATTTTCCAGTCTGGAATTCTAGAAAATATGTCTGTTTCGACAGGAAAAATAACATGAAACGTGAAAGGAAAAGCTTTAGGAAACTTTTCTTCAAACTTCGACTTGAATTTTTCGATAAAATCGAAAGGGGTTACCTTTTGACAAATTTCGAGCATTTTGAAGAAAAATATTTAGAACAATTAGAAAATATGCCTGTCTCAATAGAAAAATTACCATGAAATATCATGGAATTTGCTTTGGAAGGGTTCCTATAAACTTTGCGACTACTTTTTTGATAGATTGAAAATTCCGAGCATTGTCTGTAGGTGTCTGATTAGCGCTTGAAACAGTATTTATGTCCAGTTTGATCCATCAGTAATGGTTCCAGGATTATTTGAGATCTATATATCATCTTCTTCGTCGAAATAGTCTGAAATTCACAAAAAATTATCAAGAATATCTCATGTGAAAGAAGTGTCGCATCCAATACCACCAAGATCATGATTTTACGACCTTTCATCCTACATTGACCTTGAAAACTAAGCAGAAAATCACAATGTTGTTGACATAAACGTCAATATTCACGAAGGCTTTCACTGTTTTGAAATTACTTAGAGCAAATATTCCAATTTCTTCAGCTTTGGAAAGATGTATCTTCCTTGTTATGCATTTTGGTCTATAACTTTTTAATCTCAGTATACATTTTTGACTCACCCCGTATATAATTGAGGATATCTATCGAGTTCCAAATTCGAACTATGATTTTTAAGAAATTGCAGATTGCAAGCTCTATTCATTAATAGAACGTGATATTCCACTACAAATTGTTTGTTATAACATTGCGCTCTCGTTATTCTGCGTTAATTATCTCTTTTTCCGCTGGGACTAATAACTCACTCAGAAGTGAAAACCTCCGCGAGTCAGCCTGTCCATCAGATTACATCTGAAATTAAAAATGTTCCTCACTCAACCAAATTAGTTCTCTCGACAGACGTAACTGGAACATTCACCATTCACATTCGCATAGACGCCACTACAACAACAATATAAACGTAGGTAGGTAGGTAGGGTTCTCATTTAGACTTCGGAATACGTAGCGTTATGTTGATACTCCATTTGAAGCTAATGTAGTGTAGCCGAGCTTATCACTTTAGCGTGAAAAAGGAATTTCAAAACATTGGCTATAATGGGAAAGGAACGACCGCAGCTGGGTTGGGACTGGAGCGGATGCTTTTGAAGTTCGGGATAGGTTCGATGAATACCTAAAATACATAGACGCGTTTGTCTACATTCGTATGGGTTACATCAATGGGAATTATAATCCATGCAGGAATTCCAGTTTTGGATCAGAGTTTGCAGGTTAGCGTAGAAACAAATTGTTTTCGAAAGGATTTTATTTCAAGTCAGCCAGATCATTCAGTTCATTTTGTGTTCCCAATCTTCAGCCTTTCTGTCGAGAAGAGAGAATGTATTTGTAATTTCTTTTTGCGTTCTGTAAGAATTTTGACTAAAGCGTTTATAACACTCCATCTTGCTTTTGAACTCCTGTCAAAATTATATAGATAATAATCATTCTGAACAAATCGGTCCCACATTTCAGTTGAAGTGGTCATACTCCTTTTCACTTTTCACTTTTTTTTGTTCCTTGAGCTCATCATCAGAGAACTAGCTGCTGCTGTTTCTCAACCCAGATATGCCCAGCGATTTTTTTTTTCGAAATTGTAGTTTTTTTTCAACAATATTGGATTTATTTAGGTACAGAATGAAGTGTTAAAATCGTGAAAAAATACTGTTACAGATACACAACAAATAGGTGTCCTTTTAAAAGGTCAGTAGGCATATATGCGCCATTAAAATGTATGAACAAAATGCCAAAATACAAAATATTTTATTCTTCATGTCACATCAACAATGGAAAACAATTTAGTTTGATAATTCATAAATTATTTAACATGGATCGTAATATTGCATTTACGACATCTGGTGAAAACTTTCTTGTGACAGACTCTACATCGCGTTTGTCTATCTTGCTCCTCAATCAGATGATCCATTCTGTCATATCTCGATCACAAGTTTTCATATGATGAAGGTTTATTGGACCTCCTGGCTAAATTGTTTCTCCTATCTTCTTTGTTTATTTGAATAAAAGACATAGAAATATTTCTTCTGAAAGCCAGATGATCAAGTTCACCTTCTTGCTTTCGGTGTAGTTGCCAAGCATTTTGCTCGGCAGCATCTAGTAAATGTGTGATGAGGGGAAAATATCATTTTTCCCCTTATGCTGATTCGATAATGACTTCTATCCACACCTACCATATTAGTATTATAGTGCTCGATATTTTGTGGCTGCTGCACTGATATCCTTTCCTTCTCTTTTTGGGAATAACGATTAACCTGATGCAATGGATGAACACCATAGAGGTTAGAAGCCATGTGGACTGAGTTATTATCTGACCATTTCACGCGTTGCGCCGCTGGAAAATATTTCCTATCAGCCCACTGTCCTTTCAGAGGGACACCTTAATGAACATTCAAATCATATTATACATTGAAAGCCAACATAATCTCTCAAGAAATCATTGCTCTCTTTTTAACTTATCATGAAGCCATTCTGATGAATAAATTCACGTAAAAACTCACCCCACTATTTTGAAGTCATAGTGAATATCCGTATCTGTCTTTGATTATCAAGTGAACGACAGATATACAGAGTAAAATCCAATCATTTCACGCTAATATGGTGGTATGGTCTTCCAACTAAATGATTATTGCAGTGCTATCTATGAAAAATACATCAAACTCATGAAATAAATAATTACGCAGTGGCCTGTGAAACGTCCTTTTGAAAGGACAGTGGGCATATCTGGGTTTAAGTATTCCTTAGACTTCTTTCACAGTAACCTCATTCAAACAGGTTTGTTCCGATATTTCTCAGATCGAAACAAAAAAGCACTAAACGAAGCAGCAAACTACTTCCCAATAGTTCCAAAGTTGGAATAATGTTTATCAAGCAAACGCAATCCATACAAGCAATATAATCGAGTATTTTCCTTGAACCTCTACTCATATCTTGCTTAATTTATTATTCGTGACACTCTCACTACCAAACTGCTGCGTCCCTACACCATAAAATGTGGCCACTGTTAGTTAGGTTGACAGGTCCAGGTCCTGCGAAGGTCCAGCAATTAAACCAATGAACGGAGCATCACGAATTAACGGAAGAGGCGCGAGTTAAGCCAATAATGAGAGGAAGAGGGTAAATTGCATTTTAAGTAGTCGGCAGGGTAGAGCGATGATGAGGGTAGTAACAGTGGATTAAACATTTTTCGGTTTATATTTCTCCATTAGGCCAACCCTAATTGTCCCCTTCGACATTAGGGTACCGAAGTTATGGGTGACTAGGTGTTTGGTATTGTCTATTTTTATGAATTTCATCACCGTTAGGACTGGATGATTTCCATACATAACATATTATGGCCTCAACTACATCCCCACGAAAAAAAAAATCGTCCCTTCCCACAATGACCTCGAATAACTGAATACTAGTCGAAGTTTTCACCACTAGCGAGCGAAATTATCATCTTTCTGATATTTCGCAGTTTTTTCACGACACCGTCTCCAAGTGATATCTGCTATTAATGTCTCCTGCAAACTCTTCCCGACCTTATTGAAACTTATAGTCTACTAAGACACTACCGCTTCTCTGGATTATACCCCAGTCAACCAGTTTTGGTTGCAGGGAAGTTGTAGGGAGTTAACATCGTGGAAATGCGACTTCACAATGTTGATATAAAAAACTGCAACCAGTACTTACTGGGGAGTGCTTAATGTCCGCAACATTGTATATCACTGGTAATTACCTAATACATCACAATGTGGATGTGTGGAAGGTACCATGAATAGCAACATTGCGACTTCGCATTTTAGCACTTATTGGAAAGATTATTGAACCAAATGAGCTTTCACATTACATCTTCCGTTGAAGTTATATTCATATGTAATTTGGTAATTACCATCGTGGCACTAAATTTGCTCTCTATAAGCGTCTTCTAATTTAATTGAAATAATGTTAATTCTGAAACACCCATGGAATTAGTACATACCTGGAAAGCAGAATAAATATATCTCAGCTGCCTTATATTTCAACCATTTTATAATGCCTAAGAAATGTGCATAGGTTAAGTCTATGAGATTTATATACAGAGTGGTACACCAGTAGGTATAATCAGGACCAGCATAATAAAACACATCATATGCCTGCTCTTCATATTGAATCTATTTTTCATTCTTAAGGGGAAATAATCAAACAACTATTATAAAATACTGATCTGTATATTTTGAATATAACACAGGGTGAGTCAAGCTGTACGCATTTCTAGCCAGGCATATGGCTGAACAGAATCATCAGATATATATTAGTCCAATGCATTCAGCTTGACTCACCCGAAATACTTTATAAAAACTTCAACTCACATTGTAATATCATAGAATATAAAAACAAAAACATTATTTTCGAAACATAATGAAATAAAAATAGTATTATTTACAAAACAAAAATAGTATGCTGTACAGACAAAATAAAATCAAAGGAAACAACAAAAACATTGTTTGTTACCATATCAGATTATTATACTATGATGATCCAAATAATGGATTGCCACTGTCAACTGAAAATAATATTAATAGAAATTATTTTTTTTTTATAGTTTAATACTGTTCCTGAACAGGTTAGGTACACTTATGTTGATGTTATCATGTTTTATTTCTAATCGAATTATTGAAAAATTCTATATTCAGCTTTTATTGTAGAGAAAGATGTTTCTGAGTATTGAAAACAGTGTATACATGTTTGACATTATAGAATATCATTCAATATTCTGATACTAAATTCCGATAATGATACGACAAAACGGTTGAGGAGTCCATCTTGTTAAAAAGCATTGCTTTTCAATGGGCATCACCTTCCCAATTGCACATTTATGAGCATATTTTTGCCATTGGAAATGTATACTTACCGCATGCACCTAGAGCTGTCTTATATTCTTCTTAACAAACTTCTCAAAATACTGCACACAAAACCAACAATTCAACCAACCATTAAATACGCACCACACAGATCACAATATATTATTTTCATCTTCCCTTTGTTCCTTGACTTTCATTCGTGTGCACGTGTTGTTGCTATGCCCTGCGCAAGCGCCAATTCTATGTTCGAAATATATGAACAGGGATAAGTCGCAAAGTAATAGCAATGTGCACTTCATCTGAATCTCTCGATTAAATGTTCCACTCAATCATTAGGAAAGTTTACATGGGGACTTCGCAACGATAACAATATGTGGATGTTGATATCCACAAAGCGAAGTCCCATGTGAAACCCAGAGAGGTTTCCAAGATGATCTTCAATGTGATATTATTTGGTATTCCCTGCGACTTACTGTTACTTTTTTGGTTGACTGGGACCTCCATTTGGGCAATATTTTGTTTTTCTACACCAATTCAGCGGCTCTTTTCAGAATTGTATTACTTGAACAATGCGTTCCTACAATAAAGAAATGATTTAATGGAATGCTGTGGATGACAGGAGACATTTTTCTTCACAGGGATTAATTTTGACGACAGTGATTTTTTATTATTGTTGCATGAGAATAATTATATACTTACGTAACATTGAATATTTCGTATGGTCCTTATACATGAACTACATGTTCAGTTGTAATATGGAGTCAATTCATTATGAAAACTCCTGAAATTCCCAACCTAACCTAAGCTAGGAATAAATTGTGAGCTTCATACATTTCAGCTCCATTTTCAACGACTTCATGAAGAACATTCTGATACAAATCTAGTGAACACATTCCAACATTCAGCACTTCATATTCGCGTCGACTTTTTTTCCTACTATAATCCATCAAATTTCCCTTGACATCCCCTCGATTGGAATGTATACGACACGTGCATGATAGTATGGAAATCGAATCAAATAAATTGACATTTCGATATGGTGATGACCACATATATCGTATTACGATTCGCATCATTTCCAATTGGAGGTCACAATTCGATTTCATAGACTCAAGTGTCAATTATTATTATATGCAACTGCAGCTATGCGTGCGAAGCTGTTTTGTAGCTGAACAACACTTGCATTTCTGCCCATGAGATAGATTTATGTATCCAAAGGATTTGACAATTTGTCTTTGAGTCTACCATCATATTTCATCATCATTTCCATCTGCAAATGAGCTGGCAGTTTTACACATTTTTCACATCATTCCCCAGTCGATTTCACACATATCCTCACATTCTAATGAGTTCTGTTACGAATGAGTACGTTTGATTTCAAAGTAATATTCGCCATATTGAGCTGAGTACATCGCCAAAGTTCAGTGCTTATTAGAATTGGGATTGAGGGATTTGGTAGTTGGAGGTGGAGGTAATGAGGTGAAGATTCTGCCATTCAATAGAATCTCCGAACAAATAACATGAGCAACAGTTCGTGGAACTCAACAGATCCGCAATAAACTGACGGATTCGATGTTTGACAAATGTAATAGGATTTCGTATTTTGGTTCAATCCCACAAAGTGAGCTGAGATGAATGCTGTAATCAGGTTACTTTGAGTATTACGTAATATCGAATCCATTTCCAGGTATTAACTGCAATTTTGTTCCCATAGTCCAACCGTATTTCATAATCGAAGCATGAATATATTTCATTCCCCAGTACAGATTATTTTTTTGTCTTCATCACCCGAATCTTTGCCATCCAATTCTCATTTAATTCTTACCCACGTTCTAGAAGTTTTTTTTTCTCGAAAAAATTGCTCCTCATGTTTTGTTTCAACGTTATTCAGTATGATGACATTGAATTCACTTCACTTATCAATTGTTCATCGGGGCACATCTCTTATATCTGTTGGCTTCGTCGAATTTTTTATATGAATGATTTTTCCATGATACAGCTCCTTGAATTGATGAAGTCTGTCAATTATCAGCTCCTTTATTATGCAGGCATTGTGTGATGAATAATTCAAGTTATAAATAACAGAGTCCTCATTCATAGTTGAACCCTTCTCCCAAAGCGACTTCCTGTATAGGTGAGCTATAAATAATGGAAGAACATCAGATCGATGAAATCTCTACGGATGATATAATCAGAATATTTCCAATTCATTTGTACAAAATAGTGGAATTATTACAGCAATCGAATCATTTCATATTTTCGACCACTATTAATTGGTTTTCGGGTATGTGGATTTATAATTTCCAATGAATTTTCAATTTGGCAGCTATTATTTTCATCATAAACGATGGAAATATGGTTTGTATAATATTGGTAGCAGCCAATTGGAGTCTGTAAAGCACGAAAACGGAATCGAAATTTGATATGACGTAAGATGCAGACAAGTTATATTATGAATTTGAATTAGAAAGAACTACATATTTGAATTTGTCAGGAATAAAATATCCAAGGATAATTGCCCTGTTGGAAAAGCACCTAATCAGTACACACCCTGTACATCGTGTACACAATCAAAATTTCCTCCTGTCGCAGTGTTGAGCTCATTTATAGCATCGTCGTCAATGCAGACGTCCTCTTACCCCTTTTAATAATGTCTCAGTTGACATCCGTTCAAAAGTTTCAGTCGAGAGTTCTAGCATTTTTCACCGTGTGCAATTAAAATTGCATGTCCTGAATACCTGGAGTCCTAAGAATAGATCTCGCGACTAGAGATGAAAACACTTTGCGTTCAAATCGTTTGCAGCCGTTCGTGAGACGTTGTTATTGGAACTTTCTCGAACTGCAATGGAAAGGTAAAAAGACATTTCTCATTTGTGGCAGACCATTGTTTGCCTCAATCGGCATATAGAGTGGAGCCAAGTGCAGTGTAGTGAGAGCGATTTTCTTTTCCGATGCCACCTACCTCGAGGTGCCCTTTCAGTTCGACTGTTTATGTGGAAAAACGTATTCCTATTGCGATAAAGATAGAATCGTTCAGTTTTTCATCTGGAGCTACCGTATTTCTTAGCATTGAAGAATGTCACCGTTATCGTAGATAGATAAATTTCCAATGGAAATGAAAAATGATCAACTTTTGATCTTCATGTATAGTAACTAAGAAGACACATCCTAATTAATCAAATTCTCATTTCTGGGCGAGAATATGATTGTCTTTTGGACAGATGTCAATCTCCTGGTTGTTGGATGATCACAATTCCTTCTCGAATTATCGTTAGACAAATTTTTCAAACCGAATCCAGACATTGTCAGGTATATTTCGAGTTATTCAATAAATTTCAACCTTCACAGATCTTGGAATTTGTTTCAACGGCGCCTACACCTCTGAAATCTATGAATACCCTAACCTCACAATTCATGAAAATCACACAAGTTGAAATACAACCGAATAAATCAGCCTCCATTTTCCAAAGGGGTCCCATAGGAACCATTTCTCGTGATTCTCATGAATTTATATAAATTCTTGAGATGTTTCTCGATGGAAATATTCATGTAATGGATACACCAACACTAAACTATCGACATATCGCCAATACCAATCAAGAATTTCGCGCATAATCCATTATTATTTTTCGAAATCTACATTGGAAATTATTGGTATTGCCTGATGAACCTGAAATTTCAATTAGACTCACAAACCGACAAAAATACTAAACAACCATCGACTTTCATTGTTTATCATCAGGACTCAGTGTCATGGCCAGCACGAAACCCATAGCTGAGTAGGCTTGACTTCTTTACGAAAATACTAAAATTGCATGGAATACTTCGAGATATTTCAGTCTCCTTTGAGAATTCTAGTCAGCCATATGGTTGTGTAAAAGAGAATTCCAAATACATGTAAGGATCCTGTACGTCACACTGAATACTCACATGGCATGTAATTGGCCAATCGCACGTCAAAGGACGCCACAGCTCTTTCCGAATACGAGAATGCATTGGCTGGGAAATTTCCCCGTCAAATGGCTGTATTTACCCATCAGCACTTCACCTACTATCGAGCGATTCCCGAGAATGTTCTGGGGTGCATATCCTGAAATGCAAGTTGGGGAAAGACTGGAGGCACTTTATCTGAATTTTTCATAACAATTCTAGGATTTCTGTGTCTTTGTAGCGGCAGAAACAGAAAAATTGACGTTCTGGAAAATATCAGACCTGCGGTTCTTCTATTTGAGTTGAGAACTACGATATTTCAATTAGAGAACCTGTTGGGGAATTTAATATTCGTTCAGGTTTTCGTCATCTTGAGCATTCCTTAGTGGTTTCTCGCCTTGAATTATTGAACAGATTAATGAAAATGAGGCGATGTTAGACCACAACACGAATTATGAGGTCACAGCTTCAAGAAGTCTTCGACACATTATGCCGTAAACATTACATGATTGACGCCAACAGAAGATTGACCAGCTTGGTCTCTGGACATCACCCCTATAGATTTGCCATGGCATATTCCCAAGTCCTAAGATTTATTCAAAAGAATTCTAAGGAATTGAAAGGCAGAATTGGAGGAGATATTGTCAAGTTGTCATTTCATGTCAAATCGATGAAGAACAACTCTATTGAGGTTGATGAAAATATCTACATCAATCAATAGTCGGTTTCATGATGAAATTTAATTGGACTCACGTATCATACCTCTAGATATCTGACTCTAATCCATTGTTTTCTGCTGTTGGCATACTGATATGATCCCAACGAACCTCATGCAGCTGTTGTTTATAAATCAGATATTATATGTATCATCATCTGATCCCCTATGGCTCGCAACACATCCAACCGAATTGGCTGTACAACAATTACCACGTGTATTCCACTCATGATATTTTCCTACCTAAAATCGAACAATAGAACCACAGGAAATCCACTCTGATTCGATGTTTCGCTTCTGAGAGGCCATCGCGTTTCTGGGCGTTATACCGCATTGAAAATGAGTATTTCCATTTGGGATTTCTAGGAGAGTCGACATCTATTCAGTTGCTTTGGAGTGAATAAAGAAGGAAGAACTCTTTTCTTTGATACCGAAAGGGGATCAATGGATTCAGAGCTGTGGCTTTTGTAACAGTGCATTTGTTCTTGATTCAGCTCAGATCCACAGAAACGTTCGAGGATGACGTATTTTTTGCCAAGATGGATTGAATCGTATTTTTAGTGTGATCACATGATGAGGTCGTTGCGTTAACGTGGGTTTCGTTCTTGAATAGATCCATCGAAGATTCCGTTTCACTCCTTTGAACTACACAGTAAGCCATAACGACCGTTAATGGTAGTTTTCTGATTCATGTCAGCTGTAGATTTTCGTATCATCATCAATTATAATAAGATACCAAATAATTGAGGGGTTCTGTAAAGGATTTCACTGGATAAATCACTCACAACATTGTTAAAAGTTTGCCAGTAATTCGTGGAAATGCCAAATGTAATTCTTAGAAGGTTTCTTCAGCATGTTTTCATTGCATGGTTTTTCAATAATTTCTCTGCAAAACCATATCCAGATGCCTTTCACAATAAGTTTCTCCTTCTTGCCCCATTTTTCTTACTATATCTAGTCGAAAAAGTCACTGGTGAAGTTTGATAGTTGATTATGGAACACTTTGTAGATGATCGACGATGCTCATTCATGAAATAAAACGGTGAGCAGATTGCAATAAGTTTGACCCACTCCATCTCGAAGTGTCAAGAATATTAAGTCCACAGAAGCTGAGGAAATGAGAGAATTCACGGTCTGAGACATTTCATTTCGTCGAAGGTCCGTCCCGACGCGAAAAAGAATGTCACAATCGTGAGGGGATATTCTACCCGCAATGTCTATCAATATTCACGGATCCGCTGAATCCGATATGGAAATAACAGGGAAAGCAGTTGTGAGGTTCACCAATGGCGTACCCAGCAGAAAAATGAGTTGGGAATAACAGGCAGTCCGTAGTTTGGCTACCATGTCCTCCAGACCTAAAACCGATCGATTATTAATTGTAGGGGTTTGTTCAGTAGAAAATGATGGATATTTTTTTCTATTATGAACTTCCCACGAAAGGAGACATCCTGTAATGTGTTCAGAGAACATCATGAGGACTAAGGGAAAGGAGGTAGGAATTGGTGTTCTTTTTAAATTTCTCAAGGTCATATGCCTCAGGGAACACCTCCTATTGGATATAACTGATGATATTTCGTATTCCATTTCGACCTGTACCATACTGTGATACAAAGAATTATTTCGCTTTCATCAAGTGAAGCTGTCGGATTTGCTTTGAATCTCAATGATTATTTCATTTCTTAATGTATTAAGGCAGATCCAAGTAATCTTTGAAGTCGTGATCTATGCAAAGAGTTACTTTGGTGTAAGATTATTCGTAGGTTTTAATCAGAAAGTCAAAAAATCGAGATCTCTAAGCTTTGAACATAATCAATTCAACATTCGAAGATTTTAGATAGTAGTCAGAATGGTGATGGGCTAAGTTTTTTCTCCAGTTGATGCATTCAGTTACATATTATTTGGTTGCTAATTCGATTCATTCGATCTCAGCACTTTAAATTCACCTGACTTGAATAATTTGAATTTGCAGAAAACAGATTAGGTCAGATCAAGGTCCAGTTTCCTGAAAAGTTCATTCTGATTCTTGGTGATTTCTAGTGACTTTTTGAAATAATTGAATCTCTTGCTGAGTATTTTTTTGATTACACTGTGAAATGAACTATTTTGTGGAGGCTTGGAAAATATGCCCATTCATCATTTCCAGTGAACGCTAAGGAATTTTCTTTCAATTCTCACTTCAGTATTTCCTTCGCCTCTGTGTGATTTCCTCAAGTGTTTGGCTCGAACGAAAAAACGATTCGATCAACACGGATCTGCAGCTAAATAATAATCCTAATCCTAGAACTCGCGAGTCGAATCTCGAACTTTCATTCGTAGAATTCCTTATCCCCACAGCGTGCCACTTGTTTCATATATCGGAAGTTATAAAAAAGGAAATTCGCTCGCAAATTCATATTATTTCTACGGTCGGGGAAACTTGAAATTGCAGCATGTGGCGTCATGGAAGTTAGATTGGGTTTTTCTGTCAGGCGATACTAGATATTCCATTGGCGTCACGTGATTCACTATTTTAAACAGCTTCTTCTATACCCACAACAAATTGTTCTTCTTTCATAGCCGTCACTTCGTATTCGTCATGCTTTCCACTGTTTCAATCGAATACGAAAACAATTCGAGATATTATTATAGCAAAATGTTCATTCTTTGATATTTCGAACGAGGAATTGGACATTTGATTTTTCAGGGAATTTATCGATTTTTTATTAACATATCAAAAGATGCCCTCTAGTGGCATCACTTGGAATTGAATACATCACAAATGAGATGGATTCGATAGATCAATCAATAAGTGCATTACAAAAATTGCCTGGACCCTTTCAGTGAAATAAAATATATATTCATATACATATATTTCCACAACGAATATTGAGTGGTCAGATTTTTGAGGAATTAACGAGCAAATATTTGAAGCTCTCAAGATAAGATATCATTCAGACACCATTTTGAGACGATCATAATGACGTATATGAAAATTTCAAGTTGTGAATTACATTCTTACTAATAATCTCAACTAGATTATCACTTGTGTGTGTTTTCATTGATTCTTATAATCTTAAAGCAAACAAAGATTTGATCTAGGCAAAATCGAAGAGTCACCTAGATTGGTGTGATCAAATCAAGAGTTACGAGGCAATGATGAACCATGAGTAGAAATATTCCGATTGATTCAATCTCATGCTACTTTTTCAGAGTGATCAGGATTGAAATATTCAATGTCGGGCCACATTAGCAAGACGAATTGTTAGTGGATCAACCCTGATTTTTATCGTACACTAAATCGAAGGAGAGTAACAATAATTGAAAAATAAACGCCGAGCTAAAAGCTAACATAAAAATCCCGTTTTCAGTAACAATCGACAACCTAGTAAATGGATGCATTTTGTTTCTCCCACGACTAAAACATTTTATCTTGATTGGAACATCAGTGTAGTGTGGAAACAATACGAAGCTACGGTGCATTAGGAGGAAAGTTGATGAAAGCTTGATTCGAATTATCTATACGTGGAATCAGTAGCAGAAGGGTATGAAATTTCATACTCATAACCGAATTCACATCGATGTAGATATTTGGGAACAATGCATGAAATTCCATTCAGATTAGCACGATTTTCGATGGTTTCATTAGTGATGATGTGCCACGCCTTTCCAGGAATTCTGCTCGTATGTTTTTCGATCTATACAGATTTGAGTTCTTGCCTTGTGTATCGATAAATAATTAGTTTCCGTTGAATCGTTCTCCGCTTTGTTCACCAATATTCAAAGTGCTATATTGATAAAGAGTTCAGAAAAATTTCAACATGACATTCACGGAAATTCGAAAAGTGAAATGGCAATTGTTCATGAGTTAATGAAACGTCATGAGTTGCTCCTATTCGAAATTTTATCATTCAACTGTATCGATTGTCAACCTTCATCTAGATTGTTCCTGAATCAGTACCTCATTTACGTGTTACTGTCATAATAATGATTGGATGCCAATTACATTGGCATCTTAGAATACTTCCTCCATTGGTGCCTTCATCATAGACGAAAACGGAACCACAACCACGCATACATTCCCTCGATCTCGAGTTCGTCTCGACAGCTACGTATATTCGCAATTCGTAAAACAAATTGACGCATGAATTGCTGTCAAAGCTTTGATGGAATTAATAAAGTCTCGGAGAGTTAGGCAACTGCTCATGATATGAATGCATGAGTTGAAGGCCAAAGGATCCGAGCTGATGGACAAATATATATCAAAATAACCTAACCGGAGCGGTTTCAACTTATAATTGAGGTTGGAAAACTGTTCGAGGAGATGTAATTGTCGCGTACTGAGATTATATTCATGATTATTCAGTCACATTGCCACGAATCTCTTGAGTTTGAATATTCGTTCGCACATTCCAGAAATCGATAACCGTTATTCTTCGGAAAATTTCCTCACAGACACGACAATGGTTTTTATTCCAATAAAGCATGTAACTGTCGCAAGGAAATTTCTATTCTGGTAGCACAGCGATAGTATTGGTCATATATTTCTGGAAATCGACAAAACGCCGCCTGGTAATCGAGGAGAACAAAAACGTTTTGACATGTTTATAGGAGGTAACAAACAAAGAGAAAAAGAGCTCAAGAATGAGCGTTTTTCAAATGGTGAGAGAATTATGGTTTCTGCTGGCATAGCAAGGGAACTCCATTCGGCAATGGTGGTGGCAATTCCAGGTAACACGAAGAAAGGAAATGATGGATGAAGAAGTCACACAAAGACCCCCTTCGTGATCCAGTGGAATCGAAATGTCAGAATGCTACTGAAATAACTATTATCCCACATTATTTGCTATTTAAAGTTAGGTTAGGTTAGGAGAAGGAGCACGTGGTGCCCTAATTGGTCCAGGACCTTCATGTAGCGTAACGAAAGCAGCAAGTAAAACATCTTCACTAAGGCTTCCGAAGGTTATTCCTTTTTTTCCCATTCGTCGTTCTTGAAAACTCAAACCATGACATCATACTACAGGTATAAAACAACCATTCTAGAGACTGCAATTGAATGCTACATCTTTCTGGCGTCAACACATTATTCTTTCCATTCCACCAGACAGATAACGCAAAAAAACGTCGCTCTATTCGATTTTATGGTGAGTTCTCTTGTGATTCCATAGCCTGTGGCCACACTGCGCCTGACATCACGTGACAAAGCATCGTTCGCTCATAAAAGAGTACTTCTCGAGAGCTTTCTCCATTTTCCCGGAGCTTTTCCGGAGCGTTTTCGTCGCTTTTTTTTCAATGATGCCGTCCGTCTGCTCGCATAGTTATTGCCGACATGAATTATTGCCCAACTAGGAGTTATTTGACACCGTTTATTTATATGACATGATTTTGCATGGAATTTCATGGTCCAGACTTCTATTCGTTTGGATAGTTCGTAAGTTTTCCTGAAAATTGATTCACGACGTTTCTTTTCTGTCTATCCACAATAATCTTCAGGTGGAGACGAAGACTGAGGCTGACTAAAAAATTAGCTGTCCTTCGCTTATTCTCTCTCATTGCATAACTCTCACGAAAGGAACGACAGTTTATTTTCACTCTATTTTTCTGAAACTTCATTTGTATTCAGGGGGATATAATCCCCTCATCTTCTTCGAACTCGTTTGACTTCAAAAAATGTTTTTGACAGAGAACCTGTTCACAGTTGCTCGTCACGTGATATCAGTACAATCTATTGCCATCAGATGACGTATTGCTTAGATATCAATGAAAGGGGCAGTAGTATAAAGGTGAGAAGAACGATGTTTCATTCAGTGGTTCGTTTTTTGATTCCAGAATTAGAAATGATATCGTTGACAAGTTTTCGCTAATGAAATATGATTCTACCATAAACAATAGATTTATTCAGCTGGCAGACCAATTGTTTCATAAAATTTGATGAGTATTGTTCACGAATATGTTAATAGGTTGTATGAATAATGTTTTGACTATGTTTATGATCCAGGAATTAAATATTCTACGTCATGCATTTCACTACAGAGAATATGATATTATCAAAAATGCTTATTCAGCTTTTGATGTACAACTTCGTTTTCGCCACTTTTCTATAGATGGCGTTCGCGAAAATTGAGTGAAAAAAATTAATTAATGTGTGACTTTATGGACGCATTGTATAACTCAGAAACAGCTTGAATCCACTGATTCAAATTATCCTTTCTTCATTATCACTGGTTCACGCATTTCACTTGCTCATTAAAAATTATCTCTGGTTGCTTTTATGCAAGCAAAAGTTATAATAATTATCGTGAAGCGTACACAGTAATGAGGAAGGAAATGAGTTATTCAAAGACCTTTTGTGTCAATTACAGCGGTTTTGCCTGGGAGCGAGACGTCAAAAGTTAATTTCACACAAAAAGTGACTCATCAGATGAGATTTCAGAGTCATAATCAACATGATTTATTGAAATCTTTTGCGCCAAGAACTTTTTCGTCGCAATCAGCGAGGAGAAAAGGGATTTGTATGAAGGGCGAGAATAATGTAATAGAGATTATTTTTCTTTGCCGACTTTCTGCTCATAATCAGATTTGGATGAATGCATCAAATGATAAGATGACATCATTTATATGTCTTGATATTTCTCAAAAAAGTAGGCTTCCTATCCTTCACTTGACGATAGAGAGGTTTTGGAGTAGGTAGTCAAGAACGAAAATAGAGTTATAAAAACAATTCATGAGATATTATTTGACTAATATTCAACACAAATTCGTTTTGAAGATGTCTACTTTCCTATCCAATATTTTTTTCTTTTTTCGATGCTTGACAGTCAGGGGTCGAGAAGTTCACCCATAAAAATAGTCCATCATTATCGTTGGAAGTCAACTGTAATGGAAAACTTTTCGATTCGTTGAAAAGATAGCGCCACTTGCGGAGTTACATACATACAACTTACGCTTGAATAAAGCATGTACAAATTGGCCTTATCACTAGTTCCTGACAGATCACTTCGAACATTTTAGATAAATTGATGTTTGTTGACAACAGAGAATGCATCTATATAAAATCCAACAAGAAATACAACAATTTCGGATGGTTTGTTTGTCGATATCGAGCTTGAATTCATCATTCATGTTATACTGTCCTGATGCCACTACAAATATTTATCGATCATTATTATGCACAGCCATGATATGCTCTATTTTCCCAACACTAACACTCCTCTCTAGTATTTGAGCTGTATATTACGACTATAGCAATATAAATTATAGGATAATCAATACTCAGGCAGAGACGAATTGATGGTGTTGCAAGTTGACATTGAAAGATCGCCAGAAATAAGCAAAACTCTGCAAGAGGATGCGGGCAGGAAGCCATGAATACGTCGTATTTGCCAGTTTTTTCTGTGTGAGAGATAAATTAGGCAAGGATAGTTGAGGCGTTACAGCTTTGAGGGAATTTTAATGAGTTGAAAAGATGAACGGAATCCCAAAGTGGTTTCGTTTCAAGGGGTTCTCAGATATTGATCAGAAGAAATGACTCTCTATTGCGTTATGGTAAATTTTTTACATAAAGTCATAGCCATAGTACAAATCATATATAGAGATGTAGAAAATTTAAACTTCGTGATATTAATAATTCTAAGCTGAACATATCAAGCAATTGGGAAATATTTATTCAAGAAACATCAGTCGTATAATCGTGAAGTTGTATCTGTATAAAGCAGGAACGTTTCGAACCAAACCGTACACAAGTGGACTCAAGGAGTTGTAAACAATCTTCAGTTTGTTTGATAATCAACCAATTTGCTTGAAGGGTTCTGAAACAGAACTGCATGTATATTCCAGTGGCAATTCGAATGCAGCGAATGCATTTCCATTATAGATCCAGTAACAATTCCTAGTTTTTGTTTGTCTATGCGACATCCAATGCTAGTCGAATCGAAATGTACTTCTATATGTCGTTTGTTTAGATCAATAGGTACAAAGTCAAATACTCCATTTATCAGTTGTTACAGTTTACAGCTAAATAAACTTTCTCATCGACATATCGATTTTTCGAGATGAGGAATTCAATAATCTGAATATTTCACTACAGATTACAGCAATCAATGTTATAACATTACGACCGCTGTTTGAACTGTATCATCAAATATCGACAAATTGAATGTAGTTGATCCAACCAGTAGTAACGAATACATCACTTGGTCAAATATGGATAGATAGTAGCTGATTGATTCAAGAATTCAAATGACTGGATGACGATAATATTAATATAATTCCATAACCGATTAATTATAATAATAATAATTAATAATTTGGATTACTGGACTTTGATATTATGACCTCTTCATACGCATATATTTCCATGCTTTTCCGTAGATTTTTTGTGATCGTTTGAAAGAAAATTTCACCTGTAAAAATCAACTCATGTTATTTTGAAGTGGAGTTATTTTCTAATTGACGTAACAAAAAAAATCCGCATGACTATCTGAAGTGATCTGAGACTGGAGATTCATGATATTTCAATCATTTTTTTGATATTATCTCCGATATGAACAATTTTGACAGATTATGGTATTTTTAGCTACCAATTTTATCTATTTTCAAGTAGGTCTGTCATATCTGTCGATTCATGATTTGAGTAAATACATTCTGGTGATTAAAATACAACAGCGAGAATATAACTACGATATAATTTCAAATTGAAGTGATGACAATTTCATTTTTAGTTCCCTATCATTCATTTTTCCAATAAAAATATTGATAGTAATCCACTAAAAAGTGAAGTTGCTACTCCTGATTTTGAAACATCAACATTTCACTTATGAATCCATTATATTCAATCAATTGAATTTCTCTAAACAAGAATTATCTCACTCATATAATACCTATCTCTATTTTTCTGAAGGGTGGATAGTTTTTTTCTTATTCTTGTGGTGAGAAATATGCATTCGAATATGTGATATACATTTTCGATGATTTCAATGCCAAGTTCTATTCGAAGTATCGAACAACAATTCGAGCTCTGATTCACCAACTAAGCAGCTGATGAAAATGGAACAGACATAACATAATTGACCCCTAATTTCGCAAGCATTTTCCATAGAAGCAACTCCTGAAGAGATGATACATGTTAGTTCATAACCAACTCCGCGAGTGCCGTATATCTTCCGACCCGTAATTTCTTCGACCCCGACCGGAAGTGGAGCCACTCTACCTTTCCAGACTCCCCAGGAAATTGCGACTTGACGGTCGGTATGTCGAGGTGCTCACCCAACCGGGCGAGCCTTTGCTCAGTACTGGGGACTAAACCAGAAATGGACTGGCTCTATCCTTAGAGGACTCCTCACATATCTACTCAATAGTTTTGTTGATTGGATTATACATCGATTGATGTGAAGAATTTCACAACAAATAGCATGAATGAGGAATTTTCCTCAATTTGGGTTCTTACGGGAAATACAAGTTTAAAGTTGATGATTATGAGTTTCATTCATGAATATTCCAAACTCTCTGCAGAAACTATCTAAAATAATTTTTCAAATATGGGGTTTTAAATTTTAAATCACTTTGTTTCTAGTTCACAAATTGGCAACAGCGCCTAGTAAGCTAGAAGAAGAACAACATATATTTGTTCTTTGTTGTTTTTTCATTTACAATCTAGTGTCAAAATTTGTCGGTTGTCATAACCTAACTTTTTGTTTATACTTTGTGGCTGGTAAAGAATACTTGATTGAATTGTTTTTAAGTTATTTGATACCATATTATACATCAATATAATAGTCCAACCCAAACAACAACCTTACTTAGAAGCCAAACCATGCCAAACTTAAACATAACCTTAAAACCTGAGTTCTCTCTTCAACTTGGTCGTTGCCTCCTTTGCGATGCATGGAACGTCATGACTCATGGAATAGAAATAAGCAGAATGGGTTTCTAATCTGATCGAAATCTAGCCATCTTTGTTTACCTAATCAACATAATGAATTTGTTGTCCTTTTTTATCACTGTAATCCGCAGTCGATGTTGCCAAATGGTGAATTAGAAACAAAGCACTTTAAATTCCCATATTTATTTTTGTTTTTTGAGTACTTGAAATATTTTTTTAGGAAAAAGGTTGAAATGATAAATTTGAAATGCGACGTTTCAAAGATATATCATGAAAAATACTTGTCTGAAGGAGAATTCCCCATTACGAAGAATTGTGATTACTGATATAACTCAATTTTATACAGTATCGGGAAGAATATATCTTGTGTATGGACAAAAATCTATAGCAGTCTCTTTCCGTTATTATATTCGACTAAATTACAGTTTGAAACATGCTTGTATGACTTCATTTGTTTCAAATTGTCAATTATCCAAGAAATTTCTGTTTGTGAGTATTCCATACGAAGTTGTAGCAATATGGAACTGTTGAGGACTCTTGAGGACAGTTTATTTCTATAATATTTTGTATCTCAAACGGGTCAAGTCTCGATTGGTGCCAGATTCACGATAATTGGCCATGCCATACTGTATTGGATCTTCTTTTTTGCCAAAAACTCGACTCACATCGTTTCGCAAAATTCCGTGCGACTTGCCGATGCATGGACGTCGTTTTAACATGATTAAAATTGATTTGGAAGAACAAAGCAAGAGTAACATTGCATAAACGAATTCACATACCAAAAATGAGATATCCCAACTGTGATTTTGGGCGAATCCGTTACTGTAGCCATTGTTTGATCTTCGGATAGACGCTACTCGCAATGTTTCTTTCTTGCACTGCCACATCAAATATTTGGTTCGGATAAATACAAAGATGGCGTGAAGAAGGAGCTTTCTCAGCACCAAAAATATGGGAGATTTTCTGTGTGATTTGTTGGCTCTCCCTAAAGAAAATACTCGTTGGGTTGTGATCCGTTACAATAATGAGAAATATGGAGTTTCATGGAGTTTATTCTATGATGAGTCTATGGATTCAAATCTGGGGTCGACATTTGAATGTGAATTTTTGGCAGGGTCCACGATCCTGACCCAGATCAATTTCTGCGCGGTCTTCATTCGGTTTTATCACTGCGAAAATAACCAGACATTTCACAAAAACCACAACGACATAACCAACGTTCTATGCAGTGAAATAATTTAGTTCGCTTGGCCGTATTAAAACTCGCTACTTGACAATAAAATTAGGAGTACAACACGCTACATTACACGCAGAAGCGGCGGCGTTTACCGCCATGATATTTCAATTTTGGGACGTTGGCAACCGTTCCAAAAGTACGTGAAAGTTCACGTTCATGAAGAGTATTAACAACTTCGTCTCTTGCTCGACTTCCTTTTATGATCGCGAGACATATCTTGATAAAGATTAGAAGTTTGGAGGGGTTCATTGTCGACTTTGGCGTCACTGCACCACAGAAAGTTCATCAAAAGAAGCTCCACGAGTTCCAATTTTACTGGCTCGTGTAAGGTTTCTGTTGTCCCCTTGGCCAAACTCCGGAACATCCGGAAATGGCAAGATCAACACGATGGAAAGGAAGGATGTGTTGGCCTCTTGCAAGGACCTAGGTTTCTATCAACGTTCAATCAGGATTTCGGAGAGGGCATAGTTGCACAACTGCTCTTCCACATATTGCGGATGATGTAATGAAAGCAATAGATGAAAACAAATGTACGGCATTAGTCCTAATAGATTTCAGTCGGGCATTCGATACCATTAGTTATAATTTATTGTTGGGTATTCTGGATTATATCGGTTTTTCTGCCCATGCTCTATCTTTGTTGACGGATTATTTGAAGGATAGATACCAGATGGTTAGTATGGAGGAATGCAGCTCAGATCTGTTATATCTTGAATCAGGAGTACCTCAAGGCTCTATACTCGGTCCGTTATTGTTTTCTATATACACTTTCCACTTGCTACATGCTCTTCACACTTGTCAAGTGCATTTACACGCTGATATATTATGGCTTTCCCGTTGAAATGGCAGAAAATGCTTGTGACCTTGTCAGTGCCGATCTGATCAAATTCGTTGATCTGGCTACGGAACATTGTTTATTCATAGACTCTAGTAAATCAAATTTGAAGATATTCTGTCCAAAATATCATCGTTTCGTAGTGACAGATTCTGCGAATATCTGCACTCGAAATGAACCACTAGCTAATGTCAATGAAGCAAAAAATCTTGGTGTCTTCATGGATGTAGAGCTAAGATTTGAAAAATTTATGAATAGACTTCTACAACATGCCTACTCTGCACTGAAAATCATTTATGTTAATCGACATTTTCTGCCCAATCATCTGAAAAAAATCCGTATGTGAATCTTTGGCACTTTCAGTTTTCAACTATGCAGATGTTCTTTATGGCCCATGTATAACCACTCAATATAAAAATAAAATTCAAAAAGTTCAGAACTCTGCCTAAGATTAATTTTTGGTATTCGTCGACGACACAGGATCTCGAATAAACTTCAAGAAATAAGTTGGTTGAATATGGAAAAAAAAGGGTATTTCACGTTGTCTGTCTTTTCCATGAAATAATTGTTACGAAAAAGCCATCATATCTACATAGAAAAATCACATACCGTACAGACATCCACAATTTGAATATTCGGTAAAAAAAATTGTTGGCAGTGCCAAAATTCAAAACAAAAATGTTCAGGCGATCTTTTAGATACCAGTTTTGTCGAAGGTATAATTCTATTTCCACTTTTTGGAAAAAACTAAATAAATTCAAAACTAAATACAAGAACTATTTGTTCGACTGAAGTGAAGCGAAGCGGAGGGATTGATATCTTTTCGAAAATAGGTATACTGCATTTTTGATGTCAAATGTTTGTTCGTATTCGAATTGTAGACAATAATCATGTTTAACAATCACAGGTTTTATTCTTTGGGGTTAAGTGAAAGAACATTTTCTGTGATGCATAACATTGCAGACAATGAACTTCGCCCTTTATTTCATTATAGCTTGAACATATTGATTATGTTATATTTTCATTCCATGAAATAATAAAGACGATATTATTATTATTATTCTTAAAACACTTTTTCATGAAGTTGCAATGGGAATAATCCAGAAGATCGTCTCGCATATACAATTCTTCAAGAAACATTCAGAACTGTGAGGACTATTGATTGAAAGAAACTAAGAAGACTATTCACATCGTAAATAGTCTGGCTGTGAGCTTTCTGTTGACCGAGAGAACTAGAGTTGGTCCAGAAGGACACTAAATTTGATTCACGTGTGCTCTATGGGGTTGTAGGACTAAAGTTTTGGATTTAATTTTTCTTAGAATGAAGTCACAACTGAGACTGATGACAGGATCTATTTTATCCAGATTAATTCATTCAAGGGATCTAAAGAATACTGTGGCAACGTAATTCTGAGAGGAAACGGAGAATAATCTGATGTGTGAATACGAATTTGGAATTCCCACTGAACTGAATTATCAAAATTCCATTACATCGGATTGGAATAACCCATCCGATTTACTGGAACAAGACCAGGAACAGCCATTGTTCTCGTGTGATATGTCGTTTTCCTGTATCGATATATTCGCTGATGTTAACATATCACACACTCTGACAGTTTTTGTTGTTCGATTTGCATTTATTACACGTTAGAGCGCACTTCGTGGACCAATGGCCATCAAATGCTCGTTAAACAATCGTTATGGGTATGGGATGTAGGAGAGGAGAGATTTCATGACTTTCGGACTGTTGCCTGCGGTTGGGATGAGTGTAGGTTGGACTGGGATGCTGGCAGAATTAGAATAGTTATAGGTTGTATCCGGAAAGCTTTCATTTTCATCGCGATCACTGCGTTTTAAGAGGCTTTCGTAATGTGGAATTATTGGCCCTCGCATTTTTCCCTATCGGCTGAAATTGCTGGCACTAGTCCAAAGGATGTTATGCTTGAGTATCAGGAAGTTCCATGTGATTTCACCTTGACTGACAGCAACAAACTTCGATATTATTCTTTTTAGATCAGTCGAACATTTGAAGAAAATGGCAATGTTGGAATACAATGTGGTCCAATCAGAATATATTTTGTTTCATTATCAGAGTACCTCTATTATTTATCTCTTGATTTGATGTTACCAGACTTCTTTCCATTGTATTGAAAGAGGGATTCACCCTTGGATTTTGTTATCCATGTTTATTCTGGGAGCTGTCAGAATATTTATCTCCTCCGATTGGGTCACATATACTCAACAAACAATTCATCAATCAACCATTCGAGTGCTTCTCGTTTAGAATCAATTCTCCTGAAGTTGTTGAAAAAGATCTGAAAGGAGAAAGAGAGATTGGACTCCGATAATAAAACAATATCTTTCAAAACATCGAGAAACCGATGAATCGTCTCGACAATTGAAACGTTCCATCTAAATTAAGAGCAGGCGAAATTGAAAGTCTCTCTCTCCCTTCTCCAACTAGGCTGGAATTAAGGGCCAAAGATTAAAATGGAAATTCTTAAGTCGCTGTGAGATATGATGGGTCTTATTTGGAGGAAAGAAATGGCTGGTATTCGAGGGAAAATAGTAGAGCATTTTCGTCTCGCGAATTAGTACAAAAAAGTGGCCTAAAATGAATATTGCTCCAACTTGGGGAGACGAAGTCTTATTCTGATTTTACTCTCTTGGAATGTTGCTGCAAAAACTGAATATGACAACGCTAGATCTTGGAAAAGAATGAAATCTAAACCATTATCTTTTTTGCTGAATGGGTCCGAAGGATGGATTACAGCAAGGAATTATTATACTTTTCCTATCATTCTGACACCTTGTGATATTTGACCCCTTCCTAGCTAGTTCATCAACTATTTCACTGTGTCCATGAATCATTTTGACCTTGACAGTGTCAGATGCATTCCTAAATGAGTCCTGTCATTGTCTTATCATAACAATTAGTATCATCTCAAGAACGCTGTTATTCCGATGATTTACACAAACTCACGACTCACAAAAAATATACCAAGGCACATTTTTATATCGTCATTTATATCATTCTTATATTCATCTATCATTTCGAACAAATATGTTATCAGTGTAAGAGCAAAATGAAAGTGTGGGCTGTGCATGAATGAATAATAAATTGTGTTGATCTCAAAAAACACCATGGTGAACACTAGTGCAGATCTGGCATCGAATATTAGCCTTCAGAATCTTCAGAGGTCACACTGTCGAGATCCAACAAATATTTTGAGAATCAAATGTTCACTCATTAACACATGATGAAGTTCCGAAATATATCCTCGTATGAAACGAGGAAAACTGAACCGTAAATATTATCAAAGCCTTGTTAGCCTGCAGCTATTTCACAACTATGGAACAGAGTACCTGAATACATGGTCGAAATATAGCAGATTGGGGAGAACTCTCGTATGGGGATTCAGTTGTTTTCCTAAGTGGAATTTAATGTTTCCGTCGACGTTATATGATACCAAAATAGAAAAATGAGGTACTCCTTATAATGAAGAAGTCTCATGAATATTCTGGAAATGACATCGATTTTATGGATATGGAAAGAGATATTCGTAATACTACTTACATAAAGATAACTGTTTATCAACTGAGCTTGAAGAGTAGATATAATTCGTGATAATTCGTAACGACAATGAATGATATAATACGTATCGAATATATTGAGGAACCAAATATGTTCGGATGATTTTTTGGTTTGACTGGATTCTACCAGAACGGACTTGATTGCTCACTTTATTTATTGGATTGAATTTCTTTCAGCAAATTCTCCAATCCCTATTGTTCCTTATCGATGGATTCGCAATACCAGAAATTGTTTGTTCCAAGCATTTCCTGAAGTCCTATCGCGAAATTAATTCCTGCTAATGACTTTCAGACGGAGACACTGTCACTTGCCAATTTAATTGCCACCAGAACGAGACAGCTTTCCCTGCTCTTTATTTATCAGCGAGAGTCTCGTCTCGTGCAATTAGCCTCCGAAATTAATCTCTATTCTCGAGTTTCTCCTATAAATAAACAAATCAGCCCAGAAGGCATAAATATCTGCAGTAAGGCAGGAATCTGCATCGAATTTTCGGTAATGTCCTGTAGAAAATCGGAACACGATATAGGCGGAGATATCGTCTCGAAAGATTCATGAACCAGAATTGAATCTGGGGATCGAGATCTATTGGGGGAATTACGGACCACTTATTGGCTGCAGCCTCTTTGAATCCTTTTCAATACTATCACTTTCTGATTTTGGATTCCGAAGAAACAATGGAATAGTTGTCTTACAGTTTTCTGGATCATCACTGTCAAATTGTTCGAATTCGTCACACCTGTTTATCTAGAGAAATTCACATCAAGATAATCTGTTGACAATCTAGTTACTAACTTCTGTATCCGAAATTAACACCCAGATAACCAATATATTCCGTCATGTAATCCGATCAATCGTCCTCAGACTTTTAAGCTTCTTGTTGATCCTGTAAACGCCAACAAAGCATTGACCCTTGAAAGAAAAAAGGAATACTAGTTAAAAGCTTAGTTGTCAGGATTCGTGAAACCCTCGAATGTGTTGAGTTTTCCAAATAGGACTGGCCAGATTATGTAGTTCACATCCGAACTCCTTTATATCCACTCGAAACTCGATACGATTACAAAATAGTCTAGAGGTTTCTTGAAAAACACTGAAGACTTCGCTCGCAATATCCACATTGGAAAATACTGTGAGCTGGAATTAAGACTTTTGTGAAATAGAATAGGTCAGAACAGGGTTTCTCGATATATTCTGTCGCCTTCAAATGACGTCTACTATCAAAATTAAGCTATAAAATTTGTTTCAGATCCTGCATTGACTCATCAATCGACACAGTGGTATGATGGAGACAGAAGAAGAAGAAAATGACGATAACAAAATCAGATAAGCTCCGCAATATCTGAGTCACCATGTCAATTCTGAATTTATACACTACCTTAGTACTCCTTTATTGCGGCCAGTTATCCCAAGCCATTTGCCCGAGCCTGTGTGAATGCAAATGGAAAAATGGCAAAGAAACTGTCATTTGCGTCAACTCCAACTTATCAGCTGTCCCAGATAATCTAGACGCAGTAACCCAAGTACTGAACCTCACTGGCAATAACTTGGGTACGATAAAACATGAAGAGTTCAGCAAAGCTGGCTTGGTGCACCTTCAGAGAGTCTACCTCGCTAGGTGTCGTTTGAAAACTTTGGAGAGATACGCCTTCAAGCATATCATCAACCTGGTAGAGCTGGACTTGAGCTTCAACCTGCTCTCCAACGTTCCTTCGCACACCTTCGACTCCATTCCAGAACTACGAGAAGTCAAACTCAACGGAAATCCCATACAAAAAGTCTTCAACGATGCTTTTCTCTACGTACCACAGCTGACGCGTTTGGAAATGTCAGATTGCAGAATTTCCCTGATAGAACCCAAAGCTTTCTCGGGGCTTGGCAGCTCTCTGGAGTGGCTGAAGTTGGATAACAATGAACTGTCTGACGTAGCGGCCCAGCCCTTCACTACCCTTCAAGGACTGTATGGTATAGAGCTCGCCGGTAATCCCTGGAACTGTTCTTGCGCTCTGAGACCCTTGAAAGAGTGGTTGATGAGGAATAAAATCCCCTGTGACGTACCACCAGTATGTCAGTACCCTGACCGGTTGCAGATGAAGTCTTGGGATAAGTTGGACTTGGACGAGTTCGCTTGCATTCCGGAGATCTTCGCGTTCAAAAGTCAAACCCAAGGCATCGAAGGCAGGAACGTCACGATGACCTGCAGGATAGCTGGTATCCCCGAAACAAACGTGACATGGATGTCGAGGAACAAGGTGATAGCTAACTTCACTGGTTCAGCGTTCACAAACACCAAAAAGCTGTACACCGTCCGTCTGAGGAACAGCTCGAGCGATCTGACGATCTTCAGCACGGATCTTCAAGACGCCGGGACCTACGTTTGTGCTGCGGAGAACAAAGCCGGCCGTGCGGAGGCCAGCGTCACCCTTGCAGTGTCTAAGAAACCCCCAGAGGGTGGGTTCTCCAGTAAGGTTCTTCTAGCTAGTGTGATTATTGGAGTAGCCCTCGTGGTCTTTTCGTGCTTCGTTTCCCTGTGGGTCTGCTCCATAAGAAAGAAACGGATGTTGAAGTGGCGCAGTCGGGAGTGCCGGCGAGAGGACAACTACGAAAAAATCGAAATGAATCACAAGACAGTGAAAGCCAACGTTGGGGCTAGTGCGGAGCCAGAAAACCCTTTGGTGGTCGAGAAGCGGAATGGGGATTACAGAGTTGTGCCTGGGGGGGAGATGGATCAGGATATCGAAGACGAAGTAGTTGGGAATGTGGATGGTGCCTCTTCTAAAAAAAAAGGTGATGGTGCTGTGGATGAGGGGGGATGGGCCTCGCCGGACCCACTCGTAGATCCTGAAGATCTTCACATACCGAGGAGGACCAAACAAGAAGTAAGGTGAGACCATGACTCAGTAATGATCCATCCTGCAATTCAATCACCCTGACTTGGTTTTCTTCCTAGAGACAATCACAAGAACCCCTGCAGTTCGACGTGTGGTACATATAACCAGTTCCCAACCTCGCCGTCGTCGTCGTCGTCGTCAGCTACTCCCAACCCCACCTCCAGGAGGGTCCTTGCGGTTCACCCCGTTGCCAAGGAGTCGTCGAGGACGGTGAAACGGCCAGAAAAGCGGTTTCCCGATCTCGTCGAGAGCTCGCCGAACGGCAGATTCTTCGACAACAGAGGATATGGAGGTACATCGAGAGCAGCGAGCGAACAAGGGAGTGTGTCAGACTTCAACGAGATCTTCTGCACGCTGCCGAGGAAGAAGGACTTGGTGGGTGGTTCGAGGTACAGGAGTTCCGATAGTCAGTCTCCACTTTTACCCGATAGTAGATACGGTGAGTTGCTGGTTATGAACCAAGTTTTCAATGCACCCCAAGCAGTCACCGTCAGTATTTCTTCATTACGAAAAAAAAACACATTGTCTCTATATCATCTGATAAACAGCAATATGCTGACGATGAAACAAGCTAGATGTTAATCAGTTATCTTTCGGAAGAGTAATATCCAGTCTGACATTTCCAGAGCATGGAAGGTATAATGCAGAACACGCGTCATGAACATAAGGAGCTCATCCAAAGCATACTCCAAGTTGATCGATCCAATAATCGAATATCTTGTTGGCGCATCATTTATTCCAGATTGTTTTATCTCATGCTAAAGATAATATCGAATTCGAGAAGAATGAGGTCAGGAACAGAAATGCAGCTCAAAGCATTCTGAACATTTTGTATAACTATTTTTATTATAACTGTATTTGCACAAAAACTCAATGAAATTATTGATGTTTGTTATTCTTGGAGTTAAAGGCTCTGGGAAATTTCTGACGTAATCGAATTTCAAGAAGTATACTTCCGAGAGTTTTCAATATTTTCATTCAACCAGAAATGCCAACAGACACCCCAATTGGTGAATAGAAGGATAGTTTATGCAGAAATGATGGGATGATCTCCAATTCTACATTTACAGCAGTGACAATGATTACGATGATCACATTCTGTTTTTTCAATTCGCTCTGAAGCAATTTATGTTATTCTCAATATGTGATATGATAATTGATACATCAATTTTTATAGGCAGTAGTGGTGGAGAAAGCTACCTCGGCAGTCAAGATGGTACCAACTGTCCACCCAAGCCGTTCGACTCACAGAAGTATTTATATTTCACGACGGCAGCGAATCTAAACAGAAACAGGGTAAATAAAATATCGAATAGCTACTTGAACCTTACAAGAGAGGACAGCACCGCTTCTAGAGAGGTGAGCCAGATTTTGGAATAACTGAGATCAATAACGTTTTCTCATGGACTGGACTAGAGTCGCAAGAAATGTCATTATGTTTGTTATTTTGACTCGTGGCCAGCATGGTCTCCAGATCTGATACATTCTTGAGTGAAGTCTAGAACTTTACATATGCCAAACATTTTCAATTTAGAAATAACATCTTTGTGAAATGACTATGAAGTGTTGCCATAATTATTGATGCCTGAATGTTTCCAGCTCTGTCTCAACCAATTTGAAGTTCAGTAGTTAGCTAGAAACTTCTCATTTTGCACTGATGGTATTGAAAGAACGATCTTTGGATGAATATACTATAATTCCAAATAGAACGCTGCTAGCACGTACTTGAGTATTTTTAAAAGGTTCTCAAATGCCCATATCAAAAACATATTCTCCGATATCCAAGGACTATCGTTGTTTTCTGTTGGGCTGTATAAACACTCCATCTCTCGAGTAAATACGGATGAAAAAGTTCGTTAGTAGATGGTTGATGGAAGCGTGAGTGCTACGAGAAAATTAAGGAAAGCGGTAGGAAAATGTGGATAGATGGTAGACAAAGCAGAATTCGGAATTTATTGTTGTAGCGTTAAGGGTGCATTAACCCTATAAAACACCGCTAGGCCGTTTTTGTCGCTGGAAAAGGTCCGTGTTCTGTTATTTGCCCACATCGAACTTTCTACTTTACTTAGTAGACGTGTTTACACACTTTATGCTATATGGATAAAATAATGATGAAGGGTCGGGTAGAGTAGTGTGATATTGGGACAATAACCTTGATGAGACTGGGCAGTCGACCTTCAGATCTATCAAAAACGACAACTCGGAGATTCAAATTACATTGAGTGATTTTCGATAACCAACTATGGTAGATGGAAATGCGAACTGAAACTGAATCATTTTGAGGATCAACTAATCGTACTAGATATTTTCAATTATATCAAATATTATTTCCATCCGAAACTTCATGTCAAAACAGTCAAATCATCACTGAAACAACGAATATCTGATTTTGTTTCCAGTCACCACACGACTTGAACTCCACTCCTCTCCTAAACTTCTCCGCTTTGGAGAGCCGCTGCTTCCCCAATCAGAGAAGGGAAACTTCCCCACCCTCTGCGATACCGTCAACCACAACTCCGAATGCCAATTCATATGACCACCATGCGGCACAACTCGAGAGGTTCCTTGAGGAGTACAGGAGTTTACAGAAGCAACTGACGAAAATGAAGGAGACGTGCGATAATTTGTGTTTGGGAAAAGTGAGTTGACTCCATTTTCAAGGAATATTCACAATATTGTCCTTCCTCTATTCTTGAAAGTTATTCCAAATTTGTTTAGATCTCCCTATTGTTTTGTCAAAGATACGTTCTGATGTTTCCACGTTTTTTTTTCAAAAGAGTTTCATGTTCCAAGTTGTATTCAAAATCATTGGTACATGGATATACCAGTTCATGATCATCAGAAATAACAGATATTTATGTCAATGCTATCCTTTTGTATTCATTCGCAAATCGCAATCAATAATGATCATGTATGTATTAAAGTGAACAAAGAATATTCTGAATAGAATATGCAACAGCATAACTACATTCATCTGAAATATAAACTGATTATTGAAATATATGAACAGTCGAAAATAAAACAGAATTTGTATATCCATAATTGTTATTTTTTAGGAGAAGGACCAAATGCCAGATAGCTCTGCATCAACTCCAGCATCTTCGAATCGCAGTAACCAAGCTCTAGCTGTTTCTCCGAATTCTAACCATTCCTTGGAAGATTCTGTGGATTTTAGGAATTTTGAAAGTGAATTGACTAAATATTTAATATCGAAGAAACTATCACCCAATATATTTGAGAACAAATAGACTTGTACCTGTAATCAATTGTTTCAAATCAATTGATCCAGGTTATTTTCTGGTTAAAAATATGTTCAAATGTTATCAACAACAATGATAGCAAATTCAATATTGACATTATGAAGAGGTCGAATCTAGGCCGTATAGGTGAATTTTGAGAATTCACAGTTGATATTGAATACTTGTCATTTTCTGTAACCTATGAATGAATGTTCTGAGCAACACTGTTTATTTTGGTACCTTTAGAAAACAATAAAAATCATCCTCATGAAAAACAATCGATGTAACTCCATTATAGCCGAAATTTTGTGCATGTTTATGTACCTGTGTACCAGATCCGATGTTTTTTGTTCTTTAGGTATATTATATCAGATACATGTATTGAGGAATTTGAATTGACTGATTTTATGGACAATTCAGTGGAAACACGATTCCTAAAAATAAATTACAGAATTGTAAATATATTTATTTCGTTTTATTCTTAAGTATCCATATCGTGATCTGAGATTACATTTGAGATATTGAAATTTATATTGTATTCATATTCTGTTATTCAGATTTGAACTGAAGTGTACAGTCGTTGAAAATTATTGATATTCGTTCGTAAATAGTCGAAATTATACTGTTGTATTGAATTAAAAAAAATACAACACTGAAACAGTATCCGAAATCCAGCTCGAGTAATCTCATGATCACTTGATGAATTATTCATAACTGTCATTGTAAATACTTGGTATTCGATACAAATATTATTGTTATATGATTCCTATACGTTGAATGTTATAGAGTAGAAGGATTTGTGATATTATTTAGGCATAGGATTCCAGAAAATGGTTACTGTATGAATATATTCCACATATCCATTCGAATTTGTAAATGGAAGTATCCGAATAAATAAGTTTCTGTTAGCACGTGTTCTTATTTGAAAAATATGTTTTTCCCTTCGTTCCAATGGTGATGAGCCATAAGATAAAATCTTTTCTATGATGATCAAGTTGCAAAATGAAAGATAGCTATTAATGTAATTTGAAACACTTATGTATAAATGAAATTATCTCAGACGAGATCTGATAAGGAAATTCAACCACAATAAAGCAACAATAATTGATCAGAGAACATCAGTAACTCTCAACGATAATTTCAATCAAAAATAGAATCCCTGACAAAAAATGAATGAAAGACAGAGTTTCCCATTTCTAAATGTTATCTCATAATTTGCAAACACACCAAAGAGATAAATCGGATTCGAAGAAGTTTTTCGATCCCCATATTCATTCTAATATGTTCTTGTAGCTGTCATATCAAAGAAGTTCCCTGAGAACTCTGTTAGTTCGAGTGGCATACGAAACTTTCGAACGAAAGGAAACTTTCCTTATCCTAATAGGAAATTTATATACAGTCCCACTCTCCTCTAGGCCAGATTGCGAATATTCTCCAGCAGATAAGTGTCTACGTAACATATGGCAAATTTATTCATTTTTCATATACGCTTTGTGAAATAGAATTTTCTTTGGATGAAGCCTTGCGTACGATAACGAATCCTCGCATTTCAGCAAAGAGTTTTATCATTTCAGATAAAGTGAGAATTGCTTCAAACTGCAATGATCATGATATGAACTGACACATTGCACTGTTTCTGGACCGTCACTTCTACAATTTGCACCCTATCTGTGCATTCACACATTATCAGTCACTGCTGATGAATCAACGAAATCGCTGCCAAACATTCTGGCAACATCGCTCACTCAACTTTTGATGAGGAACACAATAATATCACTACAGAGGGTTTCTTTAATTCATTTAGTCGCTCGTTGATTTCGCCATGAATATGGGAATTTTTGAATCGTTACCAGTCACCAGTGCCAGGATATTCCATAGCATTACCAAGTGCTCTTCATAATATTTCCTTGGAAGACACATCGCTCTTATCCCGAATCACTTCTCTTCCACTGTCCCCACCACTTCCAATCGTCTCAATACCAGGCACAAAACGATGGGAAAGATTAAAAATACATGCTGACACGAATCATGTTTCTTTCACAAGGATGAAATATTTCTTTAGCAATTCTATCGAAAGAACGTGTGTGTGTGAGAGAGAGAGAGAGGGGTTGGTATTGGCGAATGAACATAAGCGTTACGCCACCTGGTGGCACTATAAATAACTAGAAATGTTGACATAGTTCTCGTGCTTGGTATTATGTTTTGTTAATTGTATACTGAATTTGAATATTTGTGAGATTGTGAAACTATGAATCGGTGAAATCAAACTTCCAATATCAATTCCCATGCTTTTCCTGAAGCTGCTGATATAAATATGGTGAATAGATAGATGAAATTCTGTTCACATTGAAGGTCAAAGTCGAGTATATTATTGTTCAGGTATCAACAAAATTGAAACGATATCTCACATTATCTATTTTATTGGGCACTTCCCAGACGCGAATTTAACCAAGCAAAGAGTAATGGAGAATGGGGTGAATACAGAACCATTCTAACAGACTACAACAAAAAATTGAGAAAACTTAAGAGAGACTCTTGGAGGAAGTACTGCGAGGATATCGAAAAAACCGCCGCAGGTGCTAGACTTCAAAAGGTACTCTCAAAAGGTCCACAAAGTCCGATCGGATCAATAGTAGGCCCTGATGGAAAGTATACCCAGGATGAAAGAGAAACACTGATGGAACTTTTCAGAGTTCACTTTCCGAATACAAGGTAATTGACGACGCACCTGTAGCATAAAGACCGCTTTCTCCGGTAACTCTCAACAGAAGAGTGACTAGGGAAAACTGGGCGTGTGCTAAGAAGATAATCACTTGGCACAAAATGGAATGGGCTATCAACTCGTTTGAACCATTCAAATCTGCTGGACCCGATGGCGTTTATCCCAAAATGCTACAAGAAGGGTCAGAACTTCTACTTCAAAAACTTTGTATGGTACTAGTGACCAGTCTTGCAATGGGATATGTACTAAAAATATGGTCTAAAGTAAGGGTCGCTTTTATACCTAAATATGGTAAGTCGGAACAGGATGGGGCGAAGACATTCAGACCAATAAGCCTAATGTCTTTCATACTGAAAACGTTAGAAAAACTTCTCGATAGGTATATTAAGGATGAGGTGCTTGGGAAGAAAGCTCTGCATAATGACCAATATGCCTTCAGGAAAGGAGTCTCCACAAGATCGTTGAAAGAGCAGAAAATGCGCTAAAGAAAAAGGAAATGCTTCTATGCATATTCCTAGATATAGGGCATTCAATAACACCCATCTAAAATCCATCATCCGTCATACTAGATTCCAGGCTAACTTGGAACCAACATCCACAAAGGGTTACAAAGAAGGCAACCATGAGCCTTATGGTTGTGAGAAGAACATATGGCAAAACTTGGGGTTTGAAATCAAAAATTATACATTGACTGTAGAAAGTGGTAGTTGATTGAGTAGACATTGCAGCATAACGCTATTAGAACACTAAGCAAGGTGCGAAGACTTGCTTGCCTATGCATAACGGGGGAAATGAGGACTACCCCAACAGCGGCCATGGAGGTAATGCTCTGTCTTCCCCCGCTTCACCTTGAAGTGCAAGGGAAGGCTAGACTAGGGCTCCTCAGATTGCCTGTAGCGTCAAGAGATAGTGGTAAAAATACACCACTACAATTCGTTGAGGACAATATCTTGCAGATGCAGATGCAGATAATATGATCCCTGAATACATCTTCGAAAAACCCTTCGAGGTGGTAATCCCGGGTCGAAAGGAGTGGCACGAAGTTCACGTTAGAAAAGAGCAAAACAGAATGATCTGGTACACTGAAAGACTGAACAAAGATCGGGTGCTGGAATTTATTCCCCTACCCTGAAGAAGAAACACTCCTATGCGCTTGGTGAAAACACCTCGGTGTTCCAAGCAGACATATTTGCAATTCTATAATGTGCAAAAATATGCAATGAGAAGGCCTACAAGAAGAAAATAATCCAAATTTATTCGGATAGTCAGGCCAGCCTGAAAGCCCTCGCAGGTTATAAGGTAAAGTCCAGACTCATCTGGAAATGTATCAACGAACTCCTGACGCTGGCAAGGTTAAACAGAGTTAAACTGATCTGGGTACCTGGACACAGTGGAATAGAAGACAACGAAATAGCTGACGAACTATCTAGGCAGGGGTCAGCTTCACCCTACTTGGCCCGGAACCAGTACTTGGAGTACCCAAGAAACTACTTGGTAACTCCATTAAAAGACGAGTCGAAGAATTACAAAGAATAGCCTGTGATAACACACCAGGACAAGAATATAGTAAACTTGTTATTCAGATAACAGATGAAAAACGAACTGATGAGATAGTTGAATTGAGTAGAGATCAGATAAGACTAGTAACAGGTCTGCTTACAGGACATGCTCCTGTTATAACACACCTACAAAAGATGGGGATATATAAAGGTGACCAGACTTGTAGATTGTGCGGCTTAGAACCTCAGACTATTGAACACATTTTGTGCTATTGTGAGGCACTAAACTATAGAAGAGTAGAACCTGATTCAGACCTAGAGAATGTGGGAACCCTGAAACCTAGTGACCTTTGCAAAATAGTCGAAGGGACCAATATCATTCAGGGTATCGGAATGATAGGGGACATACAATAAGCCTCCGGCTGCAGTATATCCTTTGGACCCCTGTAGTAAAATATAAAAAAATGGCACTTCCCAAAAAACAGCAGAAATACTATAAACTCATGAATCATTCCATAACATAAACCATTATCTTGTCAGTAGTGAAGGAATTCAATTTTCTTCATGATATAACATGTCCAGCATTCAAAACTTGTGCTTGTGCCTTGAAAGTACCCTGAACTGAATCTTGCCATTCGCATCTGAAAATAAAACGAATTTTCAGAATCCTATATGAATTTTGATCCAACCATTCACATTAAAACAGTATTCTGAACTCGCATCATTTTCAATATAATACAATGAATGAAGCAAATTATAAATAAAGCCCAAGAGTATCGCTTTGGGTCCTAGAATTCAAACAAAAATGTACTCAAGGAAATTATTCGACCTAATTCACAGATACACCGTGAAAAGAGGAATCCAGATTCTGAGTCAAGACTATATAATTATGATAATTATTTTGAAAATATCTGGAGTGAAAGCTTCGTGACTTTCTGACGAAGAACGAAGAAATTCTGAATGCTTGTTTGTGAGCCATTAAACACAGTTTTTGCTATATGTAATCATGTTATTCTCAAGCACAACATGATCCAGGATTGTGAAAAGTGTCACCTCATGGTATAAACAACTTTTTCTTCGATTGCGACGAATGCGTAGTATCAACTTGAGAGATAAAAATATTCGTGATGAAAAAACGATTATGAAAACAATGTGGAGAAAGTATAATCATTTCTACAAATATTTAGTGTTTTTGTTATCTTTTGCAATCAATCTTTGAATTTGATTGATGCATTGTCTGGAGATTTCGAATGACTAGTGAAATGTTCAATCAATTAATTTCCATATCAACGAATTCAATAGCAAGCAAGTCATTCTGCCATTATCTACTCATAAAAAGACAAAATTTCATCAATGATGAATATTCAATGTTGCAAAGAAATTTATATTTGTACATTCAAAATACTGCCAAAAAAATTGGTCAGGACATGAAACGATTTGTAGCAAATCTGCAAATGATTTTCGAACCAGAATGAAGTTTCAGAATTCCGTTATAATCATTGAATTCAATGATTTCGAATCGAACCCATATGTTATATTCTTTAAAAATCTGTTACCTTTGATCATTTGAACGTTTGTATTTTTGTATTCTCGATGATCTCGAATATATTTTTCTGAAGAATTTCATAGAAGATGAGTGGATGAGTAGATTTATTATTTCGTTATCAGATTATTTTTCTTTTCAATTTCCAATATACGGGTCAACACTTGATAATGATATGTCAGTGGAACTTTTATAAATGATTTTTTAGTGATGATTCCTAGTTTGATTAAGTATGAAATTTCAATATGTTGCGTACATGAAATCGATTTGAAGAACATTCCTGTGAAGTCTAGATCTATTCCACAATGAATAAATAATGCATCGTTGAGTAATTTCAATGAACTGATTTTCAATCTCATCAATATCTTCAATCGAATCATCATCGGATCATCTGAAAAAATCATCAGATTCGGTAGTCGTGAATAGAATAAGATTTGTTCCCCGATAATCTTTCAGCACTTGAAATTGAATCAACATCTGATTTCAGCTACATATAAATAGTGCGCGTTTTGTTACAAGGAACATAAGAAAGTTACAGTCTGTTGTTCTTATTTGATAAGGTGAGTAATAACTCAATATTAAATTCATCAATTTGAATTGACATTTTCCACAGAAAAATCAGAATGAAACTCATCATTGCATTCGCTGCCTTGGTCGTAGCCATCAACGCTGCCTCTGACCAAGAGTTGTGGGCTGATTTTAAGGTAGGAAAATAATTCTTGGTATTATCCTGAGCTGAATCAACACTGTCCACTACAGAAAACCCATGAAAAAACCTACAAGAGCTTGAGGGAAGAGAAACTCCGCTTCAAAATCTTCCAAGACACTCTCCGTAAAATTGAGACTCACAATGCAAAATACGAGAGCGGCGAGTCCACTTACTACCTCGCTATCAACCAATTCTCCGACCTCACCAAAGAAGAATTCAGCGCTATGTTGATGAAGAACGTCGCAACTAGACCCAGCTTGGAAAACGTGGAAATCGCTAATTTGACAGTTGGAGCTGCTCCAGAGTCCATCGATTGGACAAGCAAAGCCGTCCTTTCTGTCAGAAACCAAGGAGATTGTGGAAGCTGCTGGGCGTTCAGTGCTGTGAGTATATTTCGAAATCCTGGTAATTCTCACCAAATTTTAGAATTCAAAATTTGTTATTCATTTGGATCTTTGATAATTTCAGGTTAGTGCTATTGAAGGTCAAGTAGCACTCAAGAAAGGCGGTAGAACTCCCTTGAGTCCCCAACAGTTGGTTGATTGCTCCAAGGCCCAACACAACGCTGGATGCAATGGTGGTCTTATGGACAATGCCTTCGAATACGTCATCAGAAACGGGTTGGAGAGCGAAGCTGATTACCCCTACAAAGCCAAAGACGGCACATGCAAAGCTATCAAGGGAAAGAGTCACGTCAAACTATCCGGATACAAACAAGTTCGTTCCACTGAAGCCAGCCTGAAGGAAGCTGTAGGTGAGTTTGCTGTCTGCTGATCCGAATCATCTCGTTGAACAACTCGCACAAATTGCACATAGACCTGGGTCTGAATCCTCGTTCTTCTGTTCAGGTACTGTTGGACCAGTATCTGTCGCTGTCTACGCTGATTTGTGGCAATCCTACGGAGGTGGAATCTTCAACAACAATCACTGCTTAGGAAACAATCTCGATCACGGTGTACTTGCTGTCGGTTACGGTACTGATAATGGAAAGAAATTCTGGAAAGTTAAGAATTCCTGGGGACCAAGCTGGGGAGAGAAGGGTTACATCCGAATTGCTCGTGATACGACCTACAACTGCGGTATCAACAAGGTTGCCAGTTATCCAGTTGTTGCCTAGATTTGTTGATTCGATACATTAAATTATCTGATGATTATTATGCCTTCCATTGCTCCCGACCAAACACAAATAAGAATAGACAAGTTGTATGTCATAATCACAAGATGTTATCTAGTATTCATAGAATTTTATAGCAAAGATCTTCAGATCAGATATTCCAAAATTTGTTTCAAAACTTTCACTAGAAGATTCATACACAGGCGGATATAAAACAAGAATAAGGATCAAATCGATCATTTCGGATTCAGCAAAAATTGAGGAGAAGAGTGAAAATTAATTTCACTAATTCAATTCCGATTTGTTGTTAGTTAATCTTATAGATACGACAATATTTCGAAAAAAAAAGTCACTGCATTCGTGAACCTGTCGATCCGATATGAAGATATTCAATCCATAATGAAAAATATAAACAATAAATTACTGTTTCGTTAGGATTATTGATTATTGTGGCGTTATTTTTTTTTTATTATTACACTATCCAGCAGAAATACATCCATTCAAAGGATAGGGTACATGTCAGTGAGTAAATCTAATTGAAGTTAAACAAAATCATTCTCAATAAAAAAAAATGCAAATTCAAGTTTTCTTAACATAGCCACATTGCAGTTAAAGATATCTATGTTGTTACGAGATGAAAGAACGTTATGGTTATTACACATACTATACAACTGGGAAGCTTCTTGGAGATTAATCCTAGGAGTACGTAGGTAAAATACATCATGATGCCTAGAAGCAGTTCTTGGTACATGTAAATCAAGCTTATGAAGGGTATCTTTGCAATGGATTTGATTACAAATGATTTTATACAAGAAAACTTGCTGAGCTATGCTTCTACGCGTCTCCAGTGATTCAACCGAAAAACAATTGAGTAGCGTTGAATGTAGAAAACCAACAGGAGGATATACATGATCAATTCTGAAATAGGCATATTTCAAAAACCAACGTTGAACGGATTCGAGTTCAGAAATATGCACGTTATAGTAAGGAGACCAAATAACTGAGGCATATTCAAGTTTAGTTCTGACGTAGGAAATGTACAGTAATTTAAATGTATCAAATTCACAAAATATTTTTGAATCGCGTATTACAAAACCCAAAGATTTATAAGCTTCATTTGTTTTTTTCTGAATATTTTCGGAAAAGGAAAGCTTAGAATCGAACCAGACTCCAAGATCCTTCATCAATTCAGATGTTGGTAAAGTTATACCATCTAGAGTGTAATTACATTGAATAATTGACCGTTTCAGGGTTTGATGATGATATAATGATACCATGGTGATTTTTAACGCATTCAAACCATTGTCAGCATCTTCAAGTCTGAAAAAAGGCAGTGATTTGTAGACACATTACTTTTATTATAAGGTGCAACTTCTACTGCTAAATACAGCGATTTCTGCACGTTCCAACTTGGGTCTTGTAGCATCGTTCTTCACCAGTAGCATCATTGAAGACTACGACGAAGGCAGCAAATACGATAATGAATTTCATTTCGATGTCTCTATGAAAAAAAACTCTGGAATATACATCAACTCTCAGAACTGATCGGAAATAAAATTTGGGATGACAAAAATTGAAAAAGGCCTGCCAGTCTTCAGGAAATATATTTTAGGTCACTCAAGAAAACTAGAGTGAATAATTCGAATATTGTGATTTCAATCTACTTCACCTTGCTATTGAAGAGAAAAAAAACGGGTGGCTGAAGAGGGGAGGGGTGAAATAGATAGCCATTCCTTCTTTAATAAAAATCACCCCGTTTGGGATTGACGTGTCCAAGCGTTTTTCAATTGTATCTTTAGTAATGGATATTAGAGGGGGATGAGACTTTCTTTGTCCAGTTCTCTTCGATATCCCATGAACTACTTCATATTAAACGATTCAGTTCTTTCGATTATTCATCTATAAATAAAATTGTCTGGAAAATATTGATAAAATCTACGTTTACGGATAAGAATCTTGTTGTTCTTTAGTGTGAGAATAATACAGTGGCACTTGAAGTTTTATCACTGATAAGAGAACCCAGGGGATTATCTCTCGTTCAATCACACCTAATTTTGGCGTGAATATAGAAATTTTTGGATCGTCACCAGTCATCAGCACCAGGATAATATTTCACAAGTGTTTTTCATGATATTTCTTCAGGAGACACATCGCTCTTATCCCGAATCATTTCTCTTCAACTGTCCCCACCACTTCTAATCGTCTCAATACCAGGCACAATACGATGGGAAAGATGAAAAATATTTGCTGACATGAATCATGTCTCATTTACAAAATGTAACTAACTGACTCTCGCTTTTCATTTGTTACATATACAGGGTTATGATAAAGTAATGCACAAAATTCAAAAAACGTACAACGATCACTTTTAAGAAAAATGCAAAAACACGTCAAACTGTTCTTTTTATTCCGCATCTTTTGACATAAGTTACAAAAATAACACGTCAAAGTTGTCAAAGTTATGACGTCATCAACAAATTTTTTTAATGGGAAGCTAAGATTTTTATCACATTATGTGACAGAGCTTGTGTTTTTACACACGGGAAAAATAGTTGCAGTAGGGCTCACATAGGAAAAAAAACGAGAAAAAGAATAAAAAACTAAATAACATAACTAATTATAAAAAGAGGTCAAATTTACACTTATCTAGTAAAAACATTTATTCTTATGAATTTTTCCAATTGTTTTACTAAAACAACAGATTGTCAGTGTCAGTCGTACAATTCGTGTCATACCACAGTTTTATTATTATGGCTCGTTTAACCGAAAGAGAAAGGATAGAAGGTAGGTAGGTGGAACTATTTTTCCCGTATGTAAAAACACAAGCTCTATCACATAATGTGATAAAAATCTTAGCTTCCCATTAAAAAAATTTGTTGATGACGTCATAACTTTGACAACTTTGACGTGTTATTTTTGTAACTTATGTCAAAAGATGCGGAATAAAAAGAACAGTTTGACGTGTTTTTGCATTTTTTTCAAAAGTGATCGTTGTACGTTTTATGAATTTTGTGCATTACTTTATCATAACCCTGTATAATGATTATGTTAGTCGTATCAAACAATTTTCTATTGTTTTTTTTTTATATTTTTGTTCTTGTTTTTCGTTTTTTTTTTTTCGATTCATATCTATACTTCATTTATTCTGGGTTGATACCTGTATGAAATCGCCAGATTGAGCCGTGTTGCCATATGTTTTTCACTTTTTCAGCGATGCTCCGAATTAACTTCGAATTCTGTGATAAAAAGTTGGGTTAGGTTGATCGTTTGTTTTGAAAGTGTTTTCGATGGATCTATAATTTTTATCATATTTGGATTACTATTGATTGTGGATAAACGTTGAATGGTTCAAATGATATAATGGACTGTTCTCATGCTAGAAATCGAATCGAATATTCAAAGGAAATACACAATAACTACGTAATGAAATGATGTTTATCTCTCAACATTATATCTGTTCTAAACTCTCATTTTCATTTGACGGTTCTATATTTCAAAACCAATTATTGGCCAACCTCAATAGGTATGTTATAGAAATAATGCAGAAGTTATAAATTGATTTATTCCTGGGAAAAATAGTGGTGCATCTGCTCATATGAAAGGTTTCCATATGATACATGAGGAAAACCCACAAAAACTCATTGAACCACCATATATCATTACATTTCAACAAAAATACAATATAGATTCAAATTCAAATGTATCTTAATTCATTATGTTTGTCTTCTGCTACTTATGTATCCTCTGGAACTGAAAACTAACAACTCGACATATATTATGTTGAAAAATATCATAATTGAAACCAACCCTTCTTCTTCTTGATGACTTCTTTTTACTCCAAATGATGATGCTGTCTTCTCTGAGGTATGACTCCTGTTGATTAATCTCATCAATATAATCCATTTACATAAGAATAAAATGTATAATTTATAATTTTCAGATGTTCAATACCTTACCTAATAAACAAATTATAATTATCTCACTAATTTTTCTTATAAATAACAAATGATGAATTTTTCTTCGAAGAACTTGATGTCCATTTTTTTCTGCTATCAGATCTGCCTTATAAATAGGGGCTGGTTTGTTCCTGAGAATCATAGAATATATTACAAACAACTTTAAAATAAGTTCTGAAGTCTATGGCCTACAATCGTACTAAATTAACTGCTGCTTCAACATTCCATAATCAAAAGCAATATCATTATTAGTGAGCCATTCTCGAATTGCTGCCTTGTTAGAAGCTGAGGTGGGAACTTTGTTAATGGTTGTGCTATGATAGGAAGCATTATCCATAACTATTGTGGAATGATTTTCTAAGTTTGGCAGCAATTGCGTTTCAAACCAGTGGAGGAAGTTATCCTGGTTCATTTCTCCATGGTAATCTTCATCAGCAGTTTTAGAAGAAAAAACTAATTCTGCTCCAGGAATGAAACCATTTGAACAACCAGCATGCAGAACAATGAATCTAATATACAACATAAATCCAGTACACCATCTAACCCAAATACAAACTATAAATATCTAGAACCTCCTACTTTTTTTTTTCACACTTTTGACACTAGAATCTTGCCAGGAATGTCCTATAGTTCCATTCTGGAAGATCCAGGTCTCATCAAGAAACACAAATTGCCTCAAACCTTCATTTTTGAATTGAATATACTGTTGGAGGAATGTTACACGTTTCATAGCAATGTTAGGTAACTCCATCATTCCTTGCTGTGGATCATCTTTTCTAAATCTGAAGCCAATGTTTTTCAATACCTACCATAAAGATGAGAGGCAACCATTGAAAAGAAAACGTTGAGCAAGCTTATCATTCAATGTTTTTAATGTTATGTGTTCCTCTGCAAATAGGTATGTTCATTATTCGATTATATGTGAATGGCATTGAATACTCACTGTTCTTATACATATCGTAAATACAGTTCCTTATTTCGGACTCCTGAGATTCTTCAATATCAACAATTGGTTATTTCTTTTCTGTAGATGTCCTGGGACACCCTCTGCTGATTTTGCTGATATTCTCCACACAGTAGCATTTCTTATATTTAGTGCAGCAGCCACTCTCTGTAATAATCATATTTTATATTACCCATTGAATTATCATAAACTCTTCGTGGTAAATAAATATTCATTAGGATTCCTCACTTACCTTTCCTATAGAATTCAATGGAAGTAAGGGACCTCCGTTAACCTTTTCTCGTTGAAAATATTCCAACAAACTTGCAACCATTTTCTGGGCATCTCCACTTAAACCTCTCGGCATCTTGATAAGAATGCGATAAAATAAAACTTAAAAGAACAAATTCACAAAAATCGCAATAAAAGAACAATTCGAATGTAAACAAACGATTGTAAGGATTCGCTCCAAACAATTTGACATCGTTGTGAAGTGAACGATGCCAAATCTCACAATGGTTCAATCGTTTTTATGAAATATGATTATATATATACAGGGTGGGGCACCACATACGACACGGTCTCTGTAAACCAAACCATTGAATATATCGGAAATTTCTTCTTCTCATTGTCTGTATATTCATTGAGGCTGCAAGAGGAAATTATTTTGGAGTATACAGGGTGGCTCATAAAAGTGTGACATATCAAATTTGGGTTTTTTTAAATGGAACACCCGGTATTTTGTTGCAGTTTTGGATAGTTCAGGAAAAAATAATACGATTTCATACAAGGTACCATGTACCTAACTATAACCGTTTTCGAGTTATTGTTTTCTTTTTGAAAATGCTGAGTACAATTGGAGACTGAATAACGTCGAAATGTAGAGAAACCATCCCTTCCGAATCTGACCAAGCATTAAAGAGGTTTCAGGCTATCGATTCCGATAAAACCCGTTCTCCAATATTATACAGGACGTTCAAAATTCATTGTCACTTTTTTATAATTTCAAACGCAGATAACTTTGTTATTTCAAATAGAACACCCTGTATTTTTTCGATCTGAACAATACAAAATTCGATTATCTTTCATTTTATATTGAGGTTCCCTATACCTAGCTTGAATAGTTTTCAAGATATTGGCATTTTCAAATAGTAGTTATCATTTCAATGCATTCTTTGAATCGAGAGAGCTGTGAAACGATATTCATTTGATTTGGTAACAGAATTCTCATCGACAGTTATTATACTTCACTTGATCGAACATTTCACTGTTATTCAGATCCATATTCATTTCAAATGCTCTGCCCGACAGTTTTTGAATATGTGCTTTCCGCAAAGGTGGATTGGTAGGAGAGGACCACGAAGTTGGCCAGTGAGATCGCCAGATTTGACTTGCCTTGATTTTTTTCATGGAGATATTTGAAAAATGGGATTGAAGACACTCCTTCAATCACATTGAAAAATATGTAGGAAAAAATAAGGGCTGCTTTTCGTAGAGTGTCGCCTCAAATGTTATTAAATGTTAGGCAGTTTTCCATAGAAAGAGTAGCTCTTTGTAGTCATCATTTCGAGCACTTGAATACATTCGTATTTCATGTTTTGTTGAAGTTTTTCAGTTGAATAATGAAAAAATTGTCTGTTAAATGTCGGAGTATGGAACTGAATGAAAACTTCATTTCAGTGAACAGTAAAAGTTTGAAGAAATGAAGTATAATATTTATCAATGAGAATTCTGTTACCAAATCAAATGAATGTCGTTTCACAGCTCTCTCGATTCAAAGAATGCATTGAAATTATAACTACTATTTGAAAATGCCAATATCTTGAAAACTATTCAAGATAGGTATAGGGAACCCTGATATAAAATGAAAGATAATAGAATTTTGTATTGTTCAGATCGAAAAAATACAGGGCGTTCTATTTAACATAACAAAGTTATTTGCGTTTGAAATTATAAAAAAGCGACAATGAATTTTGAACGTCCTGTATAATATTGGGAAACGGGTTCTATCGGAATCAATAGCCTGAAACCTCTTTAATGCTTGGTCAGAATTGGAAGGGATTGTTTCCATACATTTCGATGTTATTCAGTCTCCAATTGAACCCTGCATTTTCAAAAAGAAAACAATAACTCGAAAACGGTTTTAGTTAGGTACATGATACCGCATGAAATCGTATTATTTTTTCCTGAACTATCCAAAACTGCAACAAAATACCGGGTGTTCCATTTAAAAAAACCCAACTTTGATATGTAACACTTTTTTGAGCCACCCTGTATACTTCAAAATAATTTCCTCTTGCAGCCTCAATGAACATACAAACGATGAGAAGAAGAAATTTCCGAAAAATTCAATGGTTTGGTTCACAGAGACCGTGTCGTATGTGGTGCCCCACCCTGTATATATATATACCCAAGTTTTAATTCGGAGTTAATTCGGAGCATCGCTGAAAAAGTGAAAAACATCTGGCAACACGGCTCAATCTGGCGATTTCATGCAGGTATCAACCCAGAATAAATAACCTATATACATATATATATATCATCTCGTATCCTTTTATTCTCGAATTGTATGTACTCTCTGTCCGTAAAGTATGGAACAAATTCATTTTTAGCTAAACAGGTCAACCTGTATATCAGATTATTATTTTAAAATACGGTAAATTAACATCAAAATCGACGTGTTTCAGGATAATTTCTTAAAATGACCTGTTTAGCTGAAAATGAATTTGTTCCATACTTTACGGACACAGTGTATATCAATGAGTTCTGCTTTGTGAACATATTCCAAAATTATTGATAAAAAATCTTCATGAGTACAATTTAGGCTAAAGAGCTACATCTGATTATAAAGTACATTCTATCAACTTTATCTTGTGAGACGGCTGTCATTCAAGTTATCCATTCACCTGCAATATTCCGAATGAAAAAAGAGATTTCATAACACCAAATAGCCATATGATGATATATTTTCTGTGGAATTATGTGTTTCCAGGATCTTGGTAGGATTAATTTCTGTAATATTTTCAGCACATCAACTTTTATATTAATAACTTTTTATAGAATTAAGTATATGAGAAAAAATACTACTCTGCCAAAAATTACCCAGTTTTGATGGCTAGGGCTATCTACAATCCTTAGCTTTCTTTTTTCTACACACTACTTATGAAATGAATTACTTGATGAAGATGCAGAAAATGAATCAAAGAGGAATTAATGTGTGTTGGAACTCCAATATCTGATTAGGCTTGAAGTTCATGAAGTTATTCAAGCATTTGGACACAGTGTTTATCAATGAGTTCTGCTTTGTGAACATATTTCAAAATTATTGATAAAAAATCTTCACGAGTACAATTTTGGCTAAAGAGCTACATCTGATTATAAAGAACATTCTATCTACTTTATCTTGTGAGACGGCTGTCATTCGAGTTATCCATGGTCCTGAAATGAAAAATTTATATTTCATCATCAGAAAATGACCACCGTCACATAAAAATCCACTCCAACTATATTCGCATCAACTACATTTTATGTATATCAGGAAAGGAAGTAGAAGCTGGCCATAGGAAAACGGCACGAAAAATCGGTCAGCCATGAAAGGTAGGAGTGTTCTCATGATATCTGATACGCCGCTATCGACCATATATCGTGCATTCGGTCTTTGGAAAAAGCCATTTTATGATCGGAGTAAAATCGTATATGCCGTGATAACGCAAAGAAAGTATACCGGGTGTTTCACAGTGGATGGAACATTAGAAGGATCTGGAGAACAGAAAGACAGGTAATTTCGAAAATTAATGGGCGTGGATAATCAAAATTACTCTATCCGTCTTAAATATTTTTGTCAATACATTGTTGTCACTTGTATCAAAAAGGAGTAGCTCCTTTGTTATTTTGGTCTAACAGGTCTAACAGTTGATAAAAATTGGAGTTGAAAATATGCAGTTCATGGATGCTATCAAGAAGTTCAATGGCTTAGATTCACTGGAATGTTCTGAATTATTCAACTGTGAAGCTGATAGCAACGTCTTATCAACTTTTATGTGATTGTGAAGATTTTCTAGAAGACCTTATCAAAATATGATGACATGATTTATATATGTTAACAATAATACAATAAAATCTGTAGTTCAAGTAAAGCTCTTTATATTCTTTATATATATATATATATATATATATATATATATATATATATATAATTTTGAATGGTGTTATAGTTTTATATTCAACTTCCTAATAATTTTGATAATCACTCCTAGCTGTTTCCTACCTTGCCTATAGCTTGTGATATTAGGTTTTGCATATATTTCAATCTATAATTCTTTGTTTAAGCTGTGTCCCTCAACTGGATAGTGAATATCGAGTACATGACACTCTTTCAATTAGTTAAGTTTGCCCCAGAAGAATATATGCATCAACTCTTTGCATGGGTTTCCAGAGTATTTTGAAACTTACCAAAGTTTTCTTAACTATGGAAAACTATTAAAACCTCTACATTTTATACATTCTGCAACTGCAGTGTGAAACTCTAATAGAATATCCAAATGTACTAAACTTTGTTATGCTATTGTCTTCTTTTGCATATTTTTGCTGAAAACCCCTGAGAAAAATCATATTTCCCAATGCCAAATACCAGAAAATCCAAAATAACAGATTTTCATTATTATATTCCCACATTAATTTGTTGAAGTGATATTTTACACACCACAGATGTCTATTCAATTTCGAATATATGGAAAATATGTCAGTTCAGCCTTCTTGAATTATTTTCATATCAATTTGGAACTTCATTTTCAGTTAGAAGAATACTTTCAAGATATGATAAATATTCCTACATACTGTTTACATTATTATCAATTCAATTAAAGCTCAATACATGTCGTTATCCGTTTGTGATGAGAGCGATATATGATTGGTTGGAGGGACTGACATCAAGCTAATATCCAATCGAAATTCGTATAACCGAAGCCTAGCTAACGTCGTATTGTGTACCAAGCTTTAGCACTGACACATACAAACGTCAGATCTTGATGGTTGATATTGACCAATCAGAAACGGTACCGGTTCATTCATACCGGTTACCATTCCACCACTACCTTCCTCTTCACGGCCATCTTTACTATTTTACTATTTCATTCATGAATAGGGCGAGTGGTGACTCTGGTACTCTGTGGTCGTGGTCAACGCAATCGAAAGCCTTGGATAGGTCACAGAAAATACCCAATGGGTGTTCGTTTTTTTCGATTATTTCATTCACATGTTCTAATAAGGTGGAAGTTGCATCAGCTGTATTCATATTTGCTCGGAAGCCAAATTGAGAGTCTGTCAATATATCATGTTCCCGGAGGTAAGATAATAGTTGTTGGTTAACATGCCACTCTAGGAGTTTTGAAAAACTTGGTAGGAGTGAAATGCCCCTGTAATTGTTTGGATCTCATTTACTTCCTCTTTTCAGAACTGGAATAACAATAGAGGTTTTAAATGATTCTGGAAATGTACCCGTAGAAACGATTGAATAAGAATGCCAAAGGCTTGCACAAGTAATTTGCGTTATTTTCAATGAGTGTCATCGGAATTTCGTCGATACCAGTCGATTTTGTAGGTTTTTGCGATAGATAGAAATTTTCCGATATTTATCTATCACTACTCTTTCTGAATATACAAGAACAAGTCTAGCTGCCCGGATAATGATTTTACAAATATTACTAAAGATAACTTCGTGGTCGGAACTGCCGAGCCATGACTCTCAGACCATACTGGTCAATTTATTATCCTAAAAAATAGTGTCATTTCAACAAATCCTGCAGTAAGTAGGAAGATTATCACAAATGAAGGAATCGAGCATTTCAGACATGCCGTAACAGAATTCAAATGGAATCAAACTATCAGCGAGACTCAAACAAATGCCGCGGACATCAACCAGCTCGCCGAATACATAACTTAAACCTTGAGTCCCTTGATCAAAGATCAATTTCCAATGAAAAAATTACATTCACTAAATGAGCCACCAGTTCAATGGTATAAAGAAGGTCTTAAAAAATGAGAAATAATTCGGAAGCGACGAAAGTAATAAGCAATGTTTCAAAATATCCAATTGATTATGAAGTGTACAAAATGATGAGAAAAAAGTACAGGAGAAGCTAACAATAAAAAACAAAAACAGACGCTTATTATAACTACTTGACGAATTCAAACAACAGAGTAAGTGACTCGTGGAAGTTGATAAACCATGAAAGAAACCATTCAAACAAAGGGAATTCTGTAAGCTCAATAGAAGTAGATGAGTTCAATATTTTTTTCAAGCATAGCTGAAACAATAATAAAAACGCTTCCAGTTTGCGATACCAATTATCCCTAATTATTTGAAAAAATTCCAACGACCTTGGATACTTCTTTCCTTGCACCTATTTCAGCTGAGGAAATCATTTCTGCAGTTACGCCATTTAACAATTCTAACACTTTTGATATTTTAAAAAATGCCATTGATTTATTGGCTTTCATTTTACCCACGTATAAATACGAAAAAACAAGAAGAGGTCCGCTTTATACTGGTATACAAATTTACAATCATCTACCTGATAATCTGAAATCCCTCTCCATAAACAAATTCAAACGTGAGATGAAAGATTCCTTGAAACAAAATACTTTCTATAGTTTAGAAGAATTCTTCAATTCCTAAAATTGCTTTAACCCCATCGGGGTCCATTGGCGTAGGATATAATCAACATACATTATATTTTCAATGATTTTCCTCTAGATATGACCTCCCCACTACCTACTATGTAAATATAGGTCTTAGGTTATAATCTTATATTTGCAAATTGTATTTTGAGTTGCATATATTATATTCTTCTTTCCCGATGCCTCTGCAGAGGCAGAGATACTCTGGCAAAATCATAAATGTGCTTATACAAAATAATTATGTAAACTCAAAAATATTCAGCATTTAATATGTAGTATATTACAATTATGTAGTATTTATGGGAAAATAAAACTGAACTAAACTAAACTACCACTAGCGAATTCATACAATGCATGCATAGCCGAGAATGTCTTTCCTGACATATTCAAGTGTAGCATAGTTATTCCAATCTTCAAATCTGGTGATCTCAATACACCTGATAATTTTCGTCCCATCTCAATAATTCCGTTTCTTGGAAAAATTTTCGAAAAAATACTCAAATCCCGATTATCGCTCTACTTCTAAAAGTCCAATTTACTGCATAGAACCAGTATGGGTTTCGTAAAGATAGATCAACCATACAGGCTGTCTCCAGACATAGTAGAGGACATAGTGGAGGGCCTTAAAAGTGGTCGCCGGACATCCATAAGCCTGTGTGATCTTAGCCTTCGACTGTGTCAAACATGAACTGCTGATCGAAAAGCTTCAGCGCTATGGGATCAGAGGAGTACCTTTGAAACTCTTGGAATCATATCTAGAAAATAGAAAGCAGTGTGTTAGCTCCAATGGGAGCATTCCTAACTTTGAGCCTATAACTCACGGTGTTCCTCAAGGCTCCGTTCTGGGTCCACTTCTGTTTATTGTATATATCAATGATTTTTTTTCACCAGATGCAACCAATTACTTCCATATTATTTACTGATGATTCAACTTTGATTCACTCGACTCCTTCAGATATGTGCCCAAATGTTTCCATCGCAACAGTAGAGAGAAGAGCGGAGAACTGGTTTTCTTCCAATTACTTGGAACCAAATGAGTCTAAAACAAATCATCTGATCATCTCGATGAATACTCACATGGGAGACTATGCCAAACTTCTGGGTGTTACCCTCGATGATACCCTAAATTGGTCGAAACATATTGAGTCACTTTGCTCCAAATTGTCTAGTGCGATCTTCATTATAAGGCAACTGAGGAAAGTGGTGGGTAGAGATATTCTGTTAAATACCTACTATGCACTTTTTCACTCCCATATAGCATATGGTACAATATTGTGGGGCAACTCGACAAATTCATTGAAAGTCTTCAAACTCCAAAAAAAGGCTGTTGGAGCTATTGCGTTTGCAGGTTACAAAGACCACTGTAGGCCACTAATTCAGGAATACGGTATAATGACATTACCCGCCCTATATATATATATATATATATATATATATATATATATATATATATATATATATATATATATGTGTGAGTGAGTGTTGATGTTCATTTTAATATATATTGATATATATATATATATATATCAATAACTAATAGAAATCCATTAAAATAAACATCAACACTCACTAAATTCAAATTTCCACGACTACTACACTCGGCATGCAGATCAAATTAGACCTATAAGATACATATTGGGAAAATCTATGAATAACTCTACCAATATAATTCTATACAATAACTTACCAAGGCGAGTTAAATCTTTGTCCCCCAATTGTTTCAATGAAAAAGTGGAACAGTTCCTCATCAACTCATGTTGCAGAGTATTTGGACACCCCCCCCCCCATTCGCATGAGGACGTTTATGTATATATTTATTTGTTTTATATAGGGTGTTTCACAGTGGATGGAACATTAGACGTATCTGGAGAACAGAAAGACAGATCATTTCGAAAATTTGTGAGCGTGGATAATCAAACTTGCTCTATCCGTCTAAAATATTTTCATCATTACAGTGTTGCCGTTTGTATAAGAGAGTAGTAGCTACTTTGTTATTTCTAATAGAACACCTCGTATATTATATTGTTCTTGGAATCCTCATCAGATTCCTCACAACTTTCCCACATAATTCCCTATATCTATCTGTGACGATTTTCGAGATAAAAATTATTTTGTAAAATTTTTTTGCAAAACCTGACCATTGAAAATATCAAGTTTTTCCCAATGCAAATTCATAAAATATCACAATTTGGGTTATAGCTGCATAAGACCATCAAGTATCCTGTCGATGAACTGGATCTCAGTTTCAGCATACAGGGAGGCTCAGAAGTGAGTGCCTTCCGGAGACTCATGAAAATGACTGAAACTCCGTTTTTTTAAATGGAAGCTATAACCCAAATTGCAATTGTGAATCTGCATTGGGGAGATATTTATATTTTTTAATGATCTGGTTTTGCGAAATGATCTGTCAGTCTGTTATCCAGATACTTATTCCATGTTCCATCCACTGTGAAACACCCTGTGTGGAGGAGTTCAAGGGTGTAAACCCTGAGTATCGCTCTGGGTCCCAAAATTCAAACAAAAATATACTCAAGGGAATTATTCGACCTAATTCAATCACAGAAATAACGTGAAAAGGAGAATCCACAGTCAAGAATATTCACTGAGAATACAAAAATAAAGATCACTGAAGAATATTTCGAAAAAAGCTAATGTGTTTATGGGGTATTGAACACGGTTTTTTCTGTCTGTAATCATGATATTCTCAAGCACAAGATGATCCAGGATTGTCGAAAGTGTCACCTAATGGTATGAACAACTTCATCTTCAATTGCGAGGAATGTGTAGTATCAACTGAATGACTAGTGGAATGTTCGATCAATTAATTTCCATATTAACGAATTCAATTTTGAGCATGTCATTTTGCCATTATCTACTCAAAAAGGGGCATATTTCCAATAAATGATAGGTAATGTTGCCAAAAATTTCACTTTCAGCTGAACACCGGCAAGGTCTGTGGATCTGACGGAATCCCACCTATTGTTCTCAAGAAATGTGCCGCAGAACTATCACCTATTCTTTGCAAGTTATTCAACCACTTTAACGAATTGGGGATATTTCCGTCCAACTGGAAAATCGCAAGAGTACAACCAGTCCCCAAAAAAGGCAGAAAGACCCTACCTAGCAACTACAGACCTATCGCACTGCCGTCTATTATTCCAAAGGTCATGGAAAAAGCCATTAACATCGAGCTCATGAAATATTTGAAAAACTCAGGATTCATCAACGATAGGCAATATGGTTTCCGTCATCAAAGATCAACTGGTGACCTACTTGCTTACGTCTCACATATATGGCAGCTATCTATCGAGAAATATGGTGAAACCTTAGCCGTGGCACAAGATATCTTCAAGACATTCGATCGAGTCTGGCACCAGGGATTCCTCGCCAAGCTTCCATCTTATGGCTTGCCTCCTCAGCTATGTTCTCTGCTAACTAGTTTTCTCTCAAACAGATCACTCCATGTGGTGGTCGATGGAGTTTCATCTGACTCTCTAATTATACACTGCGTTCTCTTAAAGGGCTCCAATACCAGCCCGCCAAATCAAAAACGAACGAGGAAGAAATCAATGAATCAACATAAATATGGATTCAGCAACAATTTTCGAATGGGGACCCTAAAACTTAGTGGATTTCAATGCAAACAAAACACGAGCATGTCTTTTCTGCAAAAAAGCCGACCTCACAATGCCCAACATAAGCTTGTCAGAGGTGACCATACCTTTGAAGTCATCCATCTCGATGCTTTGTATAACTATCAGCAATATTCTTTCTTGAGAAAATCACGTGAGATCAATTGCTAAAAGTGCATCCTAAAAACTTTCTGTTTTCTGTTTCGTGCCATGAGCTATTTCACTTCCAATCAGCTGCATACGATCTATGAGGCATAAATCCGACCTGTTCTGGAATACTGTTCTCATATTTGAAGTGCGGCACCTAAACATATCCTGAAGCTGTTGGACTCTGTCCAAAAAAGGGCAAGTCGTCTCGTCGGTAATGCTTCGCTTACTAACTCGCTTACTTTTCTGGAACACCGTAGAAGGGTTAGCGATCGGTCTCTATTCTATGGATATTTTCATGGGCGATGCTCTTCTGAAATATCAACAATCGTTCCTCCTTTGGCAGTCTCTTCGAGGTTAACCCGTCAAGTCCGGTCTTCACACCCCTTTGTGGTTAATTTGTTGACCTGCAGAACATCTCTTTTCAAAGACTCCCCGAGGCATATGACCTTCAGAAATTTGAAAAAAAACAACAATTTCTACCTTCTTTCCCTTGGTTCTCACGATGTTCTCTGAATATTACAGGATATAGTGAGAAGTTTAAAAAAAAAACATCCGATATACTGTGAAAAAAATTGGTCAGAACATGAAACGATTTGTAGCAAATCTGCAAACTAACTAAATTCGTAAGTAGTAATAAATAGATAGATAGATCAGTGAATGGTAGTAGCCGAGGCAGTTATAACGTTAGACAGTCCAATTACCTAGATCGATTTTCAGTCTCTTTTTAAAGTTGCTCAAAGAGGAAGATCTAAATTCACTGGGCAGTGAATTATAACATTTCGGTGCGTTGTACGAGAAGCTGCGGGTGAAAAATGAAGTTTTGTGCTTTGGGATGATGAGAATTTTACTATTTCGAGTAGAAAATCTGTTCAGGTCTGAAAATGTTATTAGCCTGTTGAAGAGGTAATCTGGCCGTTGTGTTATCAGAACTTTGTGTGTACTTGTAAGAAGATGAAGTTTCCTAAGTTTCTCTAGATTCAGCCAACCTGATTTCTTCATCGGCTCGGTTATATGGTCCGGCAGTTATTTTGAATACGTTGTAGTCGGTGACAATCAGGATGTATGTGCATATTTATAATTTCGTTATCAGATTATTTTTCTTTTCAATTTTCAATACACGAGTCAACACTTGACATTCATTCGTTTGTGAAACCTTTTATGGATTATGAACGATTTTGTTACTAGGCAACTTACATGAAGATATTTAAGCTAAGCTAAGCGTGCGAACTACTAAGACTCCTAGTTTGATGAAGTATGAAATTTCAATATGTTGCGCACATCAAGTCGATTCGAAAAACATTCCAGTGAAGTCTAGATCTTTTCCACAATGAATGAATAGTGCAACGTTGAGTAATTTTGATGAACTGATTTTCAATCTCATCATTATATTCAAACAAATCATCATGGGATCATTTGAAAAAAACATCAGATTCGGTAGTCGTAAATAGGTTCAGATTTGTTCCCCGATAATCTTTCAGCACTTGAAATTTGATCATCATCTGAATTCAGCCACATTTAAATAGTGTGTGTTTTATCGCAGAGAACATAAAAAAGTTACAGTCTGTTGTTCTTATTCGATAAGGTGAGTTGATATTCGATATAAAATTCATTATCTGAAATTAAAATTTTCCACAGAAAAATCAGAATGAAACTCATTATTGCATTCGCTGCCTTGGTCGTAGCCATCAACGCTGCCTCTGACCAAGAGTTGTGGGCTGATTTTAAGGTAGGAGAATAATTCTCGGTATCATTCTGAGCTGAATAACCATATTCCATTCCAGAAAGATCATGGAAAAACCTACAAGAGCTTGAGGGAAGAGAAACTCCGCTTCAACATCTTCCAAGACACTCTCCGTGAAATTGAGACTCACAATGCCAAATACGAGAGCGGCGAGTCCACTTACTACCTCGCTATCAACCAATTCTCCGACCTCACCAAAGAAGAATTCAGCGCTATGTTGATGAAGAACATCGCAACGAGACCCAGCTTGGAAAACGTGGAAATTGCTAATTTGACAGTTGCTGCTCCAGAGTCCATCGATTGGACAAACAGAGCCGTCCTTTCTGTCAGAGACCAAGGAGATTGTGGAAGCTGCTGGGCGATCAGTGCTGTGAGTATATTTCCAAATCCTGGTAACTATTACCAAATCTTCGAATTCAGAATTTGGAATCCATTCGAATCTTTGATAATTTCAGGTTGGTGCTATTGAAGGTCAAGTCGCCCTGAAGACAGGCGGTAGATTTGCCCTGAGTCCCCAACAGTTGATTGATTGCTCCAAGGAAGGAAACAATGCTGGATGCAATGGTGGTCTTATGAACGATGGTTTCGAATACGTCAGGAAAAACGGTTTGGAGAAGGAATCTGATTACCCCTACACAGCCAGAGATGGCACCTGCAAAGCTAACAAGGGAAATAGTCAAGTCAAACTAGCCGGTTACCAAAAAGTTAGTTCCACTGAAGCCAGCCTGGAGAGAGCAGTAGGTAAGTTTGCTCTCGGCTGATCCGAATCAACTCGTTGAACAACTTGCTCAAATTGGACATGGATCTGGGTCTGAATCTTCGTTTTTCTGTTCAGGTAATGCTGGACCAGTAGCTGTCGCTGTCTATGCTGATTTGTGGCAATCTTACGGTGGTGGAATCTTCAACAACATCCACTGCCTAGGACAATATCTTGATCACGGTGTACTTGCTGTCGGTTACGGTACTGATGATGGAAATAAATTCTGGAAAATAAAGAATTCCTGGGGAGCAAGCTGGGGGGAGCAGGGTTACATCCGAATTGCTCGTGATACAACTCACAACTGCGGTATCAACATGATGGCCAGTTATCCAGTTCTTGCCTAGATTTGTTGATTCGATAAATCAAATTGTCCGATGATTATTTTGCCTTTCATTGATCCCACACAAACACAAAAAGGCATAAACAAATTGTATGCCATAATCATAAGATACAATTCAATACTCAAAGAATATTCGAGCAAAAATCTTCAGATCAGATAGTTTCAATTGTCCGTACGTTTTCACTAAAAGATTTATACACAGGCGGATATAAAATAAGAATAAGAAAACTATCGATCAGATTGATCATTTCTGATTCAGCAAAAATTAGGGAAAATATTGAATAATAATTGTTCAATCCCGATTGGTTGTTAGTTAATCTCATAGATACGACAACATTTCGAAAAAAAAAATAGTTTAAATAGTGAACCATTCGTTCTGATATAAAGATATTCAATCCATATCAACAAATATAACAATAAACTACTGTGTTGTTAGGTTCATTGATATTTGTGGCATTATTTTGTGTTTGATGATATTATAATGATACCATAGTGATTTCTGATGTATTCAAATTATTATCAGCATCTTCAAGTCTGAAAGAAGGCAGTTCTTTGTTTTTTCCATTGTTGTTCTTTTTCCTGTTTTTTTTTCAATTCATATCTATGGTCTATTTCATCTGGGTTGATACCTGTGACGCGTCGCCAGATTTAGCAGTGATGCCACATGTTTTTTTCACTTTTTCAGCGATGCTCCGAATCAACTCCGAATAAAAACTTGGGTTTGAGGCATTGAGGGACTGATCAAATTCCCAATGTAAATTAGGAAAATTAAAGTCTCCGGTAATGATAAAAAGGTCATTTTTTTTTTTTTTAAATATTTTCCAAATTTTGAAAAAAAATGTATTGAATTATTCAAAAGTGCGTGAGGTGGAACATATACACGGCAAATATGTAAATACTTGCCCTCATTTAGTGTCAGTGAAACCCATAATTCCTCAATCATGCCGGATGTGCACCATTCAGAGACTCTATTAGATTTGAATTCATCAGAAACACTGATGAGAACACCACCTCCATCTCTTCTACCACTTGCCATGGCGTTGCGGTCCCGCCGGAATACACTGTAGTTTGTTGGGAATAACTCGGAACTTGAACTCCTTCCTTTAGCCATGTTTCGGTAAGGCACATTATGTCATAATCGTAAGAACTAGCAGATTTGCAGAATTTCTCAGTTTTTGTTCTTAGGCCCCTTGTGTTTTGGTAATAGATGCTAATACTATTATATTTGAATGTCACTACTTTAATTACACATCTTTGAGCAGTAGTTGATTTTAAGAGGAAATCTTGTCGAGCACACTTTCATTTCCACGTGGATAGCCCTACTATGGTCGGATTTTTTTATGAAAATTTGACTATATTTTACCCAGCAGAACCTATAGCCATTCATGCGTGAGAATTTTCTTGTTTTTCTGAATAGTGCCTTATAATAGGGCGACAGGTGTCATAAACTGGAAATTCGTTGTTTGCTATCTGTATCTTCCTCTTCTCTCCTTTCCGGATGGCTTCCATACATGCAGCTTTAGTCACTCCTGTGCTAAATTTGACGATTATATGCTTTGGCATCTTAGGGTTAGAGTTGTTTGAAAATCGTCTGACTCTATGTGTATTGTCGATATCTTGACTTTCAATTTCGAAGCCCGCAGTGTTGCTGATGTTTTTCAATGTATTTATTAAATTTTCTCCGTTCCGTTCAGTTACACCACAGATCTCGATATTATTGTTTCGACTGAGTTGTTGCATGTATTCAAGTTCAGCTCTCAAAGAGGTGCATTCGTTTTTAATGGCAGCAACTTCCCCTATGAGGTTATCTATCTGCCGAAGATGTTTGCGAACATCTTCCATCTGTGCATGAAAATCATCTAGTTTATCCCCGTGAAAGTTCAAGGATTTGATCACCTCGTCCTGCTGTTTTTTCATATCGTTCATATCGTTGTGCATCAAAGCCATTTTCTTCAAGATTAATTTATTCTGGTTTTTGTGATACCACACTACACTGAGTTGCTGTTGTGGAACTCACTGGTACAGAGGTTTATTTACGGAACGGAAGATAAAATCGACCGCTTGCTGTCACAACCAAATCTGACACAGGTATCAACCCAGAAGAAAAAGACTAAATATCATCTCGTATTCTTTTTTTTTTTTTCGAATTGTATACATCAAACATATGGTAGTGAGTTCTGCTTTGTATACATTTTCCTTATTTAAAAAAAGACGGGTACATTCTATCTACTTCATCTAGTGAGAGAGCTGTCATTTGAGTTATCCATCGTCCTGAATTGAAAATTTTTAATTTCATCATCATAAAATGAATAATGTCACATGAAAATCCACTCCACCCATACTAGCATCAACTACATTTTATGTATATCAGGAAGTAGAAGCTGGCTATAGGAAAACGGCACGAAGAATCGGTCAGCCATGAAGGTAAGAGTGTTCTCATGATATCTAATAGACCGCTATCGAATATACAGGGTGTCCCCTCTCAATTGGAAAAAACTCCTGGGGCATATTGAGGAACCATAGACAAGCAGTTTGAGATAAGAGACTGATGTCCGGAAGTGCATGGTTTTCAAAATACAGGGTGTCAAAGTTTTTTTCCAAAAACTTTTTATCAATATTTCAAAGACACGTTAACCGATTTTCTTGAAATTTGCTAGTGATGTAAGCTTCAATAAGACGCTCAGTTAGCACTAATTAAATGTTAATTATGACTTCCAGTGGCGCCCTGGGGGACAGTGTCACGAATAAAAATGACAAAAAATGTACGCTGCTGACTTTTTTTGAAAATTTTATATTTTTTATTGAAAGCTCAGTTGAAAATACAACTTTTTTGTCACCTGATATTTTTTCGTATCTCTCTCCGTTTTCGAGAAAAAATTTTTATCAAAAACTTCATTGAAAGGTTCATTATTATTAGAAAGAAAAACAAGGAGGCTTTTTTACAAATAATTTATTATTAATTAGTGGAGCAAATGCTCAAAGTGTCCACCATGCATTTCGATGCATTTTCTGCACCTGTCGAGCCAGGATTCGCGCACCCGAGCAAACACGCCTGGATTGTTCGCGATAAATTCCGCTGCCACCACAACTCTAGCAACTAGGTCCTCCATGGTCGGCACAGGAGTTGCATAGATCAACCGTTCCATTTCGCCCTAAAGAAAAAAGTCCAGGGGGGCCAAGTCCGGCGACCTTGCTGGCCAAGGGACGGGACCACCTCTACCAATCCACCTGTTGTTGTAGGTTTGGTCAAGGTAACCTCTCACGGTGCGCGCAAAATGCGCTGGACAACCATCGTGTTGAAACCAGTCCTCTCTACGCAACTGGAGGGGTACATCTTCCAGCAGCTCGGGCAGAATATCTCGCAAAAAAACTTGATAGTTATTCCCGTTGAGGTGATCAGGTAGAACGTACGGCCCAATCAAATGGTCGCTAAGAATACCTGCCCAAACATTAACACCAAACTTCTGCTGATATCCTCTGATGTGCGTAGCATGGGGATTCTGTACGCTCCACTCGTGGTTATTACGAGGATTGAATGTCCCCTCGCGCGAAAATCCTTTTTCATCGCTCGTGAAGATTATACTTAAAAAATCAGCGTTTTCATCCGCTTGACGGAGCAACCACTCGCAGAACTCGAGCCGCCGAGGAGCGTCGTCAGGCAGTAGATGCTGCACCTTTTGCAGTTTAAATGGATAGAGATCGTGGATTTTCAATACTCGATGGACAGTATTTTTGCTGCAATCAAGTTGCGACGCAATCAGACGAGTGCTAGTGTTGGGCTCATTCTGAATGCGTGCCATGACTTCATCCTCAACGGCATCTCTGATCGGAAACTGCCTTGCAAATTCTCGAATAGGCTGCAAAGATAACAAAGCCTCTTAGATTGGCTGTAAAACAGAAACGCGCAAGAAAAAAAACACAGAAAGTTGCCATTTCTGCAATACTTACCACGAATGAGCCGGTCTCCCGTAGATTTTGATGAATTTTGATAAAAATATTATGGTTTGGCAATTCACGATTTGGGAACCGCTGCCCGTACAACCGTTGTGCTAACAAAGAATTACCCCGCGCTTCCCCATACAAGAGATGCTTATCTGCAAGCTCGGCTAATTCAAAACGATTCATTTTTTTTTACTAAAGTTTGACATGTTTATGTGTTACCATGACAACATTGTTTTGTTTTAGATTTTCAGATAATGAACCTTTCAATAAAGTTTTTAATAAAATTTTTTTCTCGAAAACGGAGAGAGATACGAAAAAATATCAGGTGACAAAAAAGTTGTATTTTTAACTGAACTTTCCAAAAAATATATAAAATTTAAAAAAAAAAGTCAGCAGCGTACATTTTTTGTCATTTTTATTCGTGACACTGTCCCCCAGGGCACCACTGGAAGTCATAATTAACATTTAATTAGTGCTAACTGAGCGTCTTATTAAAGCTTGAATCACTAGCAAATTTCAAGAAAATCGGTTAACGTGTCTTTGAAATATTGATAAAAAAAGTTTTTTGAAAAAAACTTTGACACCCTGTATTTTGAAAACCATGCACTTCCGGACATCAGTCTCTCATCTCAAACTGCTTGTCTATGGTTCCTCTATATGCCCCAGAAGTTTTTTCCAATTGAGAGGGGACACCCTGTATATCGTGCATTCGGCCTTTGGAAAAATCCATTTTATGACCGGAGTAAAATCGTATATGCCGTGATAACGCAAAGAAAGTATATGGGGAGGTTCGAGGGTGTAAACTTTATCTTTGAAGCCCAGAGTATCGCTCTGGGTCCTGGAAGGCAAACAAAAATAAACTCAAGGGAATTATTCGAACTATTTCATTCACAGAATTATCGTGAAAAGGAGAATTCAGAGTCAAGACTATTCACTGAGAATACAAAAATAAAGATCACTGAAGAATATTTTTAAAAAGTCTAATGTGGAGAGTCATACGTGCCGATCGAAAAAAAGTCAAAAAAACTCTCAATGTTTGTTTGTGAATCATTGAACACGGTTTTTGCTGTCTGTAATCATAATATTCTCAAGCACAACATGATCCAGAATTGTCAAAAGTGTCACCTCATGGTATGAACAACTTTTTCTTCAATTGCGAGGATTGTGAAGTATCAACTTGAAAGATAAAAATATTTGTGATGAAAATACGATTACGAGAACAATGTGAATCAACAAATATTTCAGTGTTTTTGTTATCTTTCGCAATCAATCGTTGAATTTAATCAAAAAGAGGCATATTTACATCAATGAATGTTATCTAATGTTGCTAAGAATGTCATATTTGTACATCCGATATACTGTCAAATAAATTGGTCAAAACATGAAACGGTTTGTAGGAAATCTGCAAATGATTTTCGAACCAAAATGATGTTTCGATATTTTGTTATGATTATTGGATTCGAAAATTCTATATCGAACCCGTTGTTATATTTTTCAATATTCTATTACTTTTGGTCATTTGAAAATGTTTATTTTCGTATCCTCGATGACCTCGAGAATATTATTTTCATGACGTTCATCGAAGATGATGGATAAATGTATATTTATTATTTCGTTATCAGATAACTTTCTTTTCAATTTTCAATACACGAGTCAACATTTGATATTCATTCGTTTGTGAAACCTTCTATGCATTATGAACGATTTTGTTACTAGGCAACTAACATGAAGACATTCAAGCTAAGCTAAGCGTGCGAACTACTGAGACTCCTAGTTTGATGAAGTATAAAAATTCAATATGTTGCGTACATTGAGGGGTTATTCTGGTCTAGAGCCCTACTTTTTGGGTAGTTTTCTCTCAAAATAATTCGAATTTTGAAAAATCCTTTTGGGAGCATATTCTTGAAAGTCTAAGCTTTGAAAATATGCAAGAAAAAAATTGATTCTTTCAATTATCTAGACCAGAATACCCCCTTGAATCGTATCGAGAGTGAACACGTGAAATTGAGAAGCTCAACAGTATGTATTTTAAGTGTTGTAAAACCAAACTATCAAGTCATTATGTTTGTAAAACATGTTCTGGTATTCACCATAAAAGTTGTCTGTTGAAAAAAAAGACAAAATTCGGTTTCTGAGTGGAATCATTATTAACTGTTGTAAAGATGACATTATTTCTGAAGAACGAGATGAAACTAGTATTCTGGAAAAAAAATTCAAGACCTGAACAATGAAAGCCTGGCGAGAGGAAAACACATCCAAAAATTGAAAGAAGAACATAAATCTTTTTCACGAGAAGCTGTGAAATCAGAGACTGAAATGAATCTCCTCGTCCAACAACGAAAAGTTATCATAATAACATTTATTCATTTAGTAAATAGGACATTCCTAACAATACATCAACAATTACTTGTGATTGATTCCCTAATTATTATTCTAAGGATGGTAAATTACAAATAATGCTACGATAGATATATCAAGATACTAATATACACAGTAAAAATTCAGGTAAAAGTTTAGTTACACCTATTGAAAATATATTGCAATCACTTGGATTTAAAATCTTTTAGGGATGAAGCAGATTTCATTGAGCAAGGTTATCCATTGTATGTATCAAAACCCTTGAAGAAGACTGAGTTCATGCTGCTTTTGTTACTAGTTCTGTTTATATGTATGTCAGTCTTGTTTCGAGTGTTGTATTGATGTATATCACTGTTTAAACTTATGGATTGTTTGAGATATGTTGATGCTAGATCATTAACAATTTTATGTACGAATATCATTGTCTGGTATAATAGTCTTTGAGATACCGAAAGCCAGTGAAAGGTTGATAACATCGTGATTATAGAGGTATATCGGTTCACTTCCAATATAATTCTCATTCCCCTATTTTGTAGTTCTTGTAGTTGAGACTGTTTGTTAAGGTTTAAGGAATACAAAATTGAAGAGCAATAATCAAAGTGTGGCTGTATGATTGTTTTATAAACCAATATCTTTGTATTTAATGACAGGTGCCTTGAAATTCTAGAGTAAAAGTATAGTTTCGAAATTTTTTTCTGTATATATTGGAAATGGTTTTTATATGTAAGATTACAGTCCAGTTAAATATTGTGCCCACCAAACACCAGCACTTGTCGAAACTATCTTCCCAAAAGAGCCGAAAAACCCACTCGCACAGAACTCTACACCTAGACCCCCGATGTCAAAGTCCCCTCCAGAACTCACGACCGTAATGCCAATCAAAATGAGGTACGAATGTACCGCACTGCAAATCTGTGTCCAACAAACACCTCGTCCACATAAAACTCGTTCGACAATCGAAAAACATAGTGTATAAAGTTGAACGTTTTTTTTTGTCTCCACGCTGATATTATTAATAAATACAGGATTTGGTTTGACCTGACCTTCTGACGAAAGCGAAATTTTTAACGTAACAATGCTGTGGCTATACCAAGGGGGGAAATTTGACTTGTCAATTGATTTGATGGGTACAAAAAAAATTGTGCTGAATAAAAAACCTCATAGAACTGTTTAAGAGCAAAATTAATATCTGTTTTACAAAGAAAGTTAAACCAGTCAACTAAAGCAATATAATAGTTAATAGCATTATAGTCAGCTCTCCTGAAATCATACTTCCCTACTTCCTCGTAGGGTAAAGATGCTATTTTGTGAGCTGGTTGAATGTCAAAACTCCATTATTATGTATACTATTGTGATGAAGCAAGTCAATAGCGGGTTTCGCATCAATATCACTCAAGTCTGAAAATGAGAGACCCAGATACACTCCACGACTATTTGGAACCTTATTCTGTTGAAAGAACTTGAGGTAGCTGAATGATTCGCACAATGCAATTGCTGAGGAATTAAGGGGACAAAGCCTCTGGTACATTGTAGTCACCAGCGATAATAAATGAATGGTCTTTTCATATTCGACATCATTGACATGTTGTACATATTTATCGATTCTTGAGTTAGGCGGGATATAAATACCACCTACAACAAATTTTTCAGAACCATTTCGTAATTCAGCACAACACTGTTCAATCTGTGAATTGGTTGCAATCAGTCTTGAGCTCAGTTTATTGTGAATAATCAACAAGGTACCCCCACCTCTCTTTCTCTCACTTGTGAGACACGATCTGTCACACCTGTGAATTGCATAATTTAGAATTGAAATTACCTTATTGCTAATGTCTTCAGACAGCCAAGTTTCTGTTACTATAACAATGTCATATGAACATTGTAGGACATAATTTTTGAAATGGGTAAAGCTTGACTTCAGACAACCAACATTTTGATAGTAGAAGGACACACCTACTTGTAGTTTATTGGAGCTACACTGTCCAATTCGATATATTCTTGTATATTTCATTGTTAAATCAGTCTCTCCATTTGATTTTCTTGTATTCAGCTCATCTCGAACCTTTCTGAGCAAGTCTCTCTGAATCAAGATTTGATCAGCAGAAATGAAGTATCCTTCATTTGTAAGATACTTTCTCTTATTATTATTCAATATGAAATTCATTATTCTGAATTGGAATTTTCCACAGAAGAATCAGAATGAAACTAATCATTACATTCGCTGCCTTGGTCGTAGCCATCAACGCTGCCTCTGACCAAGAGTTGTGGAATGATTTTAAGGTAGGAAAATAATTCTTGGTATTATTCTGAGCTGAATCAACATTGTCCACTACAGAAAACCCATGAAAAAACCTACAAGAGCTTGAGGGAAGAGAAACTCCGCTTCAACATCTTCCAAGACACTCTCCGTAAAATTGAGACTCACAATGCCAAATACGAAAGCGGCGAGTCCACTTACTACCTCGCCATCAACCGATTCTCCGACCTTACCAACGAAGAATTCAGCGCCATGTTGATGAAGAACATCGTAACTAGACCCATCTTGGAAAAACATGGAAATCGCTAATTTGACAGTTGGAGCTGCTCCAGAGTCCATCGATTGGACAAGCAAAGCCGTCCTTTCTGTCAGAAACCAAGGAGATTGTGGAAGCTGCTGGGCGTTCAGTACTGTGAGTATATCTCCAAATTCTGGTAATACTTATCAAATCTTCGAATTCGAAATTCGGAATTCATTTGGATCTTTGATAATTCCAGGTTAGTGCTATTGAAGGTCAAGTTGCCCTCAAGAGTGGCGGTAGAACTCCCCTGAGTCTCCAACAGTTGGTTGATTGCTCCAAGGAAGAAAACGAAAGGAAGGAAAAGCAATGGTGGTCTCATGAACAGTGGCTTTGAATACGTCATCAAAAATGGTTTGGAGAGCGAAGCTGATTTTCCCTACAAAGCCAAAGAAGGCACCTGCAAAGCTAACAATGGAAAGAGTCACGTCAAACCGTCAGGATACAAACAAGTTCGTCCCAATGAAGCCAGCCTGAAGAAAACTGTAGGTGAGTTTGCTTTCTGCTGATCCGGACTATCTCAATGCACAACCTGCCCAAATTGCTCATAGACCTGGGTCTGAATCTTCGTTTTTCTGTTCAGGTAATGCTGGACCAGTATCTGTCGCTGTCTACGCTGATTTGTGGCAATCCTACGATGGTGGAATCTTTAACAACATCCACTGCCTAGGAGACAGTCTTGATCACGGTGTACTTGCTGTCGGTTACAGTACTAATAATGGAAAGAAATTCTGGAAAGTTAAGAATTCCTGGGAACCAAACTGGGGGGAAGAGGGTTACATCCGAATTGCTCGTGATACGACCTACAACTGCGGTATCAACAAGGTTGCCAGTTATCCGATTTGTTGATTTGATAAATTGAATTGTACGATGATTATTTCGCATTTCATTGATTCCACGCAATCACAAATAAATATAAAGAAGTTGTATGCCATAATCACAAGATGCAATCCAGTACTCATAGAATATTCGAGCAGAGATCTTCAGATCAAATAGTCTCTAATTTTCAAAATGTTCACTAAAAAATTCATACTCAGGCATACATTGAGGAGAAGAGTGAATATTAATTTTACACATTCAATACCGGGGGCCGTGGTAGCCAAGTAGTCTGAGGCCAACATTATACCTAAAACAGCCAAAATACACAGCGGATGTATCAGTGGTTCGAATCCCGCTGGTATGTCCGTCCCCCTAAGTGGTTCGGATTCCACTATAAACTGTAGGGACCGCCTTTCTTCACCCCGCACAAGTTTCGACTCATGGGGAGTTGGTTGAAAAACCAAACTTTGAAGAGGTGAAAACATTGGTTATTAGTTGATCTCATAGATACGACAATATTTCGGAAAAACAGTCACTGAATTCGTGAACCTGTCACTCTGATATGAAGCTATTCAATCCTTATTGAGAGATAAAACAATAAACTACTGTGTTTATTGATTATTGATGATTTTGGCATTATTTTGTGTATGCTGTTGATATAATGATACCATAGTGATTCCTAACGTAATCAAATCATTGTGAGCATCTTCAAGTCTGAAAGAAGGCAGTGATTTGTAGATATATAATTTTTTCATGAGTTCTTTCAAGTTATAGTGTGTTTAGAGCGCTAGTTTACTGTTGCAGGTAAGAATTGAGATGCAATGTGTGTGTGTGAGGTTGGTATACTGACTACGAATTCGCGAGGATTCCATTGGCCTATGTATGCATATATATAAATATTCTGTAAGGGAGCTGTCATTTCAAATATCCATGGTTCTGGAATGAGAAATGTATAATTCATCATCAGAAAATGATCACCGTCACATGAAAATCCACTCCAACCATATTCGCATCAACTACATTTCATGTATATTAGGAAGTAGAAGCTGGCTATAGGAAAACGGCATGAAAAATCGGTCAGCCATGAAAGGTAAGAGTGTTCTCATGATATCGACCATATATCGTGAAATCGGCATTTGGAAAAATCCATTCGAATCGAACCCGTATGTTATATTTTTTAATATTCTGTGACTTTTGGTCACTTGGAAATTTGTATTTTCGTAGTCTCGATGACCTCGAATATATTTTTTCGATGAAATTAATCGAAGATTATGGGGATATATGTATGTGTTAATTCGAAATTTTGTTATCAGGTTATTTTCCTCCTCAGTTATCAATATACGAGTCAACACTTGATGATCATAAACTTTATATGATTTATAAACGCTTTTGTTACTAGGCAACCAACGTGAAGATATTTGAGCAAACCTAGTTCGATGAAGTATGAAAATTCAATATGTTGCGTACATCAAATTGATTTGGAAAACATTTCTGTGAAGTCTAGATCTATTCTACAATGAATAAATATAGTGCAACGTTGAGAAATTTTAATGAACTTATTTTCAATTTCATCAATATCCTCAATCAAATCATTATAGGATCATCTGAAAGAATCATCAGATTCGGAAGTCATAGATAAGGTAATATTAGATAGCTCAATGAGATTTGTTCCCTAATAATCTTTCAGCACTTGAAATTTGATCATCATCTGAATTCAGCCACATATAAATAGTGCACGTTTTGTCACATAAAACATCAAAAAGTTACAATCTGTTGTTCTTATTCGATAAGGTGATTTAAAATTCGTTATCTTGAATAAAAGTTTTCCACAGAAAAATCAGAATGAAACTCATTATTGCATTCGCTGCCTTGGTCGTAGCCATCAACGCTGCCTCTGACCAAGAGTTGTGGGCTGATTTTAAGGTAGGAAAATAATTCTTGGTTTTATTCTGAGCTGAATCAACACTGTGCACTACAGAAAACCCATGAAAAAACCTACAAGAGCTTGAGGGAAGAGAAGCTCCGCTTCAATATCTTCCAAGACACTCTTCGTGAAATTGAGACTCACAATGCCAAATACGAAAGCGGCGAGTCCACTTACTACCTCGCCATCAACCAATTCTCCGACCTTACCAACGAAGAATTCAGCGCCATGTTGATGAAGAACGTCGCAACTAGACCCAGCTTGGAAGACGTGGAAATCGCTAATTTGACAGTTGGAGCTGCTCCAGAGTCCATCGATTGGACAAGCAAAGCCGTCCTTTCTGTCAGAAACCAAGGAGCATGTGGAAGCTGCTGGGCGTTCAGTACTGTGAGTATATTTCCAAATTCTGGTAATTCTTATCAAATCTTCGAACTCAAAATTTGGAATCCATTTGGATCTTTGATAATTCCAGGTTAGTGCTATTGAAGGTCAAGTTGCCCTCAAGAGTGGCGGTAGAACTCCCCTGAGTCCCCAACAATTGGTTGATTGCTCTAGGGAAGGAAACAATGATGGATGTAATGGTGGTCTTATGAACGATGGTTTCGAATACATCATCCATAACGGTATTGAGAGCGAAGCTGATTACCCCTACATAGCCGTAGACGGCATCTGCAAAGCTAGTAAGAGAAAGAGTCAAGTCAAACTAGCCGGATACAAACAAGTTCGTTCCACTGAAGACAGCCTGAAAGAAGCTGTAGGTGAGTTCGCTGTCTGCTGATCCGAATCATCTCGTTGAACAACTCGCTCAAATTGCTCATAGATCTGGGTCTGAATATTCGTTTATCTGTTCAGGTACTGTTGGACCAGTATCTGTCGCTGTCTTCGCTGATTTGTGGAGGTCCTACGGTGGTGGAATCTTCAACAACATCAACTGCCTAGGAGACAGTCTTGATCACGGTGTACTTACTGTCGGTTACGGTACTGATAATGGAAATAAATTCTGGAAAATCAAGAATTCCTGGGGAGCAAGCTGGGGAGAGGAGGGTTACATCCGAATTGCTCGTGATACAACCCACAACTGCGGTATCAACATGATGGCCAGTTATCCAGTTGTTGCCTAGATTTGTTGATTCGATAAATTAAATTGTCCGATAATTATTCCGCCTCTCATCGATTCCACCCGATCACAAATAAGAATATACAGCTATGAACATGTTTTCACTAAAAGATTCATACACAGGCGGATATGAAACAATAATAAGGAAACTATCGATCAAATTGATCATTTCGGATTGAGCAAAAATGGAGGAGAAGGGTGAAAATTACTAATTCAATTCCGATATCTCATAGATAAGAGAATATTCCAAAAAAAAAAGACTCACTCAACTTGTGAATGATATTAAGATATTTAATCCATATTAACGAATATGAAAAACTACTGTATTTTTCTACTGCTAAATTAGCGATTTCTGCAATTTCCAACTTGGGTCTTGTAGCAACGTTCTTCATCAGTACTAGGACTACGACTAGGACTACGACGAAGGCAGCAAATACGATAATGAATTTCATCCTTTTTCCTTTCTGAAAAAAACTTCGAAACCCTCAGAACTGATCGAAAATGAAATTTGGTAGGACATAGAATAAAAAAATTTGAGAAGGGACTGTCAGTCTTCAGGTTAAATATTTCTGGTAACTCATACTCGTGGGATTCACATGGGAAACAAAAACAAAGATAAACCCTTCACTGTGGTGACGGGAGATGGGACGGAGGAGTCCGAGGGTACCTCTCGGACGCCCCGCCCGTTGACTGTTGCCGCAGAGCAAAAAGCAGCTGGACAGGAGACAGTGGGCCCCAATGTAACATTGGAGAGCCCACAGACCCCTGGACAGCTGCAACCAAGCGGGGGGGACGAGGACCTACACGGCCCGTTCCTACCTGAAAGAAAAAGCGGGGCATACCGCAAGAAGCTGGCAAAGCTAAGGAGGAGGGAGGCAGGAGGTGACTCCAGACCCCCGCTCCAAGCTAGTCAGCATAAAGAGCCAACCCGCGGAACGTCGAATAGGAAGAAGGGGCCCAACGCGACCCCGCCCTCGACCTCCAGGGTTGACAAAAAGCCGCGACGCATGCCTCCAAAGGGAGGAAGCGCCAGCGGTAAGAGCCATGATCCCGCTATCGGGGGGGACCGAAGGGAGGGAGGGGGTAGTGGCCCCTTGGGCGCAGCCGGTAGAGGCGTGCCTGGGGGGGTGGGACTCACCGCCGCCCAAAGGACCACTGGAGGAGCCAGCCGAAGTGCTTAGCCGGCTAGGGGCCTACAACCCCACTTCAAATACTAGTGCGTGGCGGGTGGTCAACCAGCCAGCACTCAGAACAGACTCCGGAAGGCAGAGAGAGGTAGGCAACTATGTCCAAATCTACCAGCTGCCGGAGTCTCAAGTCAAGGCTCTCAACAGCCTTGACAACAGGCCCTGGTCGGAGCTGGAAAGGGTCACCTTTAAGGTGACACTTCCGACCAACCAGGACGATAAGGAGGTAAGGGAGATGGAGGCAGAATAGTCCTAATGGCTCCGCATCCACTCAAAATCACTCAGATTAACTTGCACCACAGTAAAGGCGCCTCTGCTGTAGTGCAGAGGGGCATGACTGCGGAGCACACAGGCCTAACACTAGCCCAAGAGCCTTGGGTAGTGAAAGGCACTATAAGGGGAATGGGAGGGCTTTTATGTTTCAGAGACACCAAGTCAACCAGACCCAGAGCATGCATCATCGCCAAAGGAATCAATCTTGTGCCACTGTGGGAACTCTGCACGGGGGACCTAATGGTGGTCATCACTGAATTCGACAACATAGGGAGAGTGGTGATAGCATCAGCATACTTTCCACATGATAATCCAAACGTACCACCTCGGGAGCTGGCACAACTGGTAGAATACTGCAAGGTAAGGAAGCTTCCCCTACTGATAGGGTGCGATGCCAACTCGCATCATGTTATCTGGGGGAGCACGAACACCAATCAAAGGGGCAACGACCTTTTGAATACCTGGCAGCAACGGACTTAGATATCCTCAATGTCGGCAACACACCGACCTGAAGGGACTGAGGCAGCCAGGCTGGATAAAATACTCTCAAAAAATCCAGAGGCTTTACTCGGCTCCCTTAAACTACCCAATGGCAGGTTCCCCACCTCAGACGAAGAGACCCTGGAATGCCTGATGAAGACACACTTTCCCAGCTTCCTAGAGGATCGGGGAGGGAGTCACAATGATCAGCGAGAAGAAAGGAGGACAAGAGCGAGCTCAGTCAGAGTGAAGGTACAAGTTTGGCGCCGCAATCGTGAGCTCGCTAACAAAATTGTTACTCCGGACAAGGTAAGATGGGCAATTAGATCCTTCAAACCATACAAGTCACCAGGGCTAGACGGAATATACCCTGTGCTTCTGAGGAAGGCATGTCAGTCCATTGTAGGGCCCCTGACCAGAGTGGTAAGGGCTAGCCTTATACTTGGACACGTACCTGCTGCCTGGCAAGGAGCAAGGGTTGTGTTTATTCCAAAACCAGGCAGAGGCGGATATACTTCTACGAAGGATTTCCGCCCAATAAGCCTGACATCGTTCATGCTGAAGACGGCCGAGAGACTCGTCGATAGATATATTAGAGACGAGGTACTCCGGACGAAACCACTTTACATGAACCAATTTGCCTATAGAGCAGGACTCTCCACCGAGACTGCTCTATCGAAGGTCAAACAGCTGATACAACCCCAACTCGAGAATGGAGGTTTTGCAATCAGCATTTTCATGGACATAGAGGGTGCGTTCAATCATACGGCCAGTGGCGTCATCAAATATGCTATGGAGAAGTTTGACACACCTATAATGCTAGTTGACTGGGTAGGCCACATGCTGAGAATCAGACAACTGGAAGCGAATAAGGGCAACACAACAATCAGAGGAAATGTTTCCTCGGGATGCCCACAGGGTGGGGTCATGTCACCCTTGTTGTGGAGCCTGGTAGTAGACAGCCTATTGGTGGGACTCAGCCGAGGGGGCACACAGGTAGTGGGATACGCTGATGACCTAATGATCATAAGGCGCGGACCCTTTCTGGGCCCACTCATGGAGACCACACAAGAAGCAATAGGGACTGTAGAAAGCTGGTGCAGGAAAACTGGACTTAATGTCAACCCCAGTAAAACGGAGGTTATGGTTTTCACCAGAAAATATAAATGGAACAGACAATGTTCGTTGACACTGAATGGAAAGGCTCTTGAGCTAGCCAGAGAAGTGAAATATCTGGGAGTCACCCTAGATAGCAAGCTAACATGGGGAAGACACCTAGAGAATAAGAGCCGCAAATTTGTGGCTGCCCTATGGCAATTTAGGAGGGCTATGGGCAGCAGTTGGGGCATCAAACCAAGCACAATGAAATGGCTTTACGAGGCAATTCTAAAACCCAGACCCATGTACGCCTCTGTAGTCTGGTGGGATAGAACGAAGCTAAAAACGGCGGCGAAACAATTGAAGAGGTTGAGAGGTCTGGTAACGAGGTGCGCTGTGGGCGCAAGTGCGTCAGCGCCTACAGCAGCCCTTGGGGCAGCCCTAGCGATAGGACCGTTTCATTATGGACATTGAAGCCGCTGCCGCAAAAGCGATGCAAAGAGCTAAAGACATCCTCTCAGAAGGGAAATACCAGGAGAAGAAACCAGAGATCATGAGACAAGGAGGCATCTTCGAAATGCCCACTGACAAGATGGTCACGAGGTATCTCTTTGATAAACAATACCGCATCAGTCTCAGAAGTAAAATTGAGTGGATTGAAAAACGGGCGAATTTTATTTGATCTGTCATAGGCGGGGATACCTTATTTTATGAATTTATTATTTTTTGTAATTTATGTAACGAAAAAATGAGGAGTGGTTTTCATGTCCCTCTATAACACCCACCAACTTTTGTTTTTGGCCGGCCACTCTGAATATTTGAAAAAAAAAACAAAATAATTTTCGAACCATACAATGAGCTATATTTCTATCCGTAGAGCTAACCCCTTAGAGTAGATGAAATGAAACAAAAAAATTGTTTCCATTTATATGACTGACTAATTCTCGTTTTTGGCTGTCTCAGAGACAACCCAAAGATTCAATCGGACAGACGAGAATCGGGTCTAGCTGAGTTCGTGAAATTATATTCAAGTCCAATACCTTTGTGGTTAATTTGGTGACCTGCAGAACATCTCTTTCCAAAGACTCGTTCATCCAACGAACATCGAGGCTCTGGAACACATTGCCCAGGGAGGTGTTCCCCGAGGCATATGACCTTCAGAAATTTAAAAAGAACACCAATTCCTACCTCCTTTTCCTTGCTTCTTACGATGTTCTCTGAACATTACAGGATGTCTTCTTTCGTGAGAAGTTTTATATAAAAAAAATATATTCGACCGTGGTGGAATTGCGCGGCTTGGAGCTGGCCGGCCGGGAGCTCACATCACCAACGTAAACCTTGAAGCATGCTCCGTATGAAGAGGTGGTAGTGTTTTGTTGAAAGTGAGAGATCACTGTCAGGCTGTTGAAATTGATTTATTTGCTTTTGAAGGTAACTTTTCCACTATGAAATCACAGGTTGTAAGATTGTATTCAGGCACAACATCTTTCACATCTTTGTTATTTACATACCTCCAAATACTAGCGTAGGGAAACGTTAGAGTCACTTGAATGTTTATAACAAAATCCTCTTGACAGGCGATTTGGATTCATCATATTATTCAAGCGTTAATCTCAAAAAGAGGGATATGAACTTGGAAAGTCTCCATCAATTCAATATGTTTCATGATGTGGAGCAATTCAACTCTTTACTTAATATTTTTAATCCAGTATTTGACCTTGTCTTATCTAATTTCGAATGCTCAATTTCTGGATCCGCGACAGCTCTATTTTTTCTTCTCAAATATTAGGCGAAGAAAAACGGTCGCGAGCGCAAAAAAATCAGAGCATACTTATAATACACGTCATAAAGATAATACATTTATATCACCATTCATGACAAAATCAATAGGTCAAAGGAGTAATGCTTACTTAAGCCCAAAGTTGTACAATCTACTTTCAAGAGAGATAAAGAACACTATATCTCCATATGTATTTAAAAGACAATTGAAGAGGTTCACATTAACAATTCCAAGACAAACCAAACATGAAATAATCAATCTAAATGCTAAGAGGAACAATATATATATCTCATAAGATTTCCCAAAAATTTCGGGATCTCTGAATTATTATTGAAATTATATACTTATCTGTATTACTACTATATGTCCTTCTCTCTTATATATTCCAATCTTTACATTAGTAATTGTGATTTTAATTGTGTATGTATGAAAATTGTTAATAATTATAGCTATATTCTTATATATTAAACTCTTACTATTTTATATTGTGCTGCAGCACCAGGAGTATACATCTCTGTATCCCTATTAGTTTTTCTTACATGTTTATACGTATCAACTAATAGTTGTATTTTGACTTGTGAATATGTAAGCGAATTCTAGTTAGTTATAGTTAAATTTTTACAGAAAGGTTGTAGGTTAATCTCGATTCGTGTGTGGAATGTCTACCGGTGCAATACAGATCTGTTTCGGCTCGCCAAGCCTCATCAGTTGCACTAGGCCAGCAGACAAACCACCCACGTTAAATTTTTATATCTTGAAGTTTTACCATATTATATTCTTACAGTGTTTTAATTTATCTGTATAGCCCCACACAAGCTTGCTTAAGGGGTCTTTTTCGCATTTATTTCTACTCCACAAACAAATTATAAATTATCGCACGATCATATACACAGGTCTGGCAAATTGTATCGTGGGGGGTGGCCCAAACATTGAGGAAATTTTTGTGGTTGTCATTTTTCGTCACCTGCAGCGCTGTCCTCTATTGTCACTTTGTCAGCCAATCACAAACCAGATCAGCTTTTTGAAAATAGGAATGCTTTTTATTTATTCGAGAGAATTTTGCAAGATAGAAAATGTCTGTCATTGATTTCATTCACCATTCAAGTCCTAACCGTTTGTTTTGTTGTCGAAGATTGATCTCGTGATTATACCCCTTAATCCTCCTGGCGGATAGTTATGGCAACTTTTTCTTCAAAAATTGTGCCACCCCCCACCACTCAAAAATGCCGTAGATACCAGACCTATGTATATGATTGTGACCTACACTTTCTAACTGAAGATGGTTATCACCCAGCATTGAACATAATTTTCGAATTCATATCATCTGAACAGGTGATACCATATAACTCATCAGAAGTCAGATATAACTTCCGTAAAGCCAATTTTCGACTTTTATATACCATTGATATTGTACGGGAGTTAACTTGGCTCTAGGATTATTTTATTCACTACTAACCCCAATCCTTAATCAGTGTGTTCCGGTTAGTCATAACTTCATTAGCAAATATTCTTCTTGTTTCAACAGTGAAATGATCAGAGCTATCGAAATAAGGAATGGGATTCTCAGAAAACTGAAAAGCACAGACTCAGATATTCTCAAAGAACAGTTCCGATCTCTTCGTCGATCTATCAAAACAAAAATCAACTTAGCATACAGAGCATATGAAAATGAATCTGAAAGGGTAATTAAAGAAGATCCTACCAATTTCTGGTCTCACATCCAAAATAAGAAGGGTACATCAAGATAACCTAGTATATTGTTCTCTGACGATGTAGAATACTAAACTCCCTCCGAAATAGTAAACGCATTTGCACAATTTTTCGAAAGTGAATACTTTCCAATGCAACAAACACATGAACCCACAAATGTGACTTCAAACAATCCTATTATTTCGGTAAAGCATTTTTCAGGAATTGAGGTCTGCATTTCTTTTAAAAAATCAGAATCGAAACTTACTAGTCGAATCTAACTTTCGAAGGCTTTCGAGATGTGCTTGTACAGTAGAATTGCTCCTTATGTTAAAGATTTGATATCAATCAATCAACACGGGTTCTTCAGCCAAAGATCAACAATAACCAACCTAATGTGTTTCACTCACACACTAAGTAATGCATTCAATGAAAAATTACAAGTATATGCTGTTTATACTGACTTCTCGTTTGACAGATTGGATCACAACATCCTCATACATAAACTTCATTCATACGGATTTGAATCCCTACTCTTGAACCTCTTCGGCTCGTTCTTGGCCGACCGTATCCTATTCGTAGATTATAGAGGTCATGAATCCTTCCGATTCATTGCAAACAGTGGTGCTCCTCAGGGAAGCAACTTAGCACCTCTTTCATTCTCACTCTTTATAAATGACATAGGTAATAACCTTTCAAGCAAATTCTTACTGTTTGCGGACGATTTGGAGATATTTCGACCCATTCTATCGAAGGAGGACAAAATTCAAAGGCATAAAGTTGTCCTACTAGATGGTAGAATAATATACTGGGTGATCCATTTGAGAAAATGAAGTTATCGTTAATTGAAATCTCCTGAATTAAAGTTTCTCCTGAAAACACCCTGTATTAAGACTGGACTTCTACTGTGTTCAGACATTTCAGTTATCCTGGATCTTCGTATTGACCAAATATGAGCACCCATGTACCATTGTGTGTCTAACATACAGACGAAATAGGTAGTCTCAAATTGTTACTTTGTCGAGTGATACCAACAGTTACCTCATATGATGCTTTGTTCTTATGTACTAGACACACTGTCTCGAGAATTGATAACGACGGGGCTATTATTTGACGCATTTTAAGAAAAAAACCTCTTATAATCATGTCATAAAAGTATTGACTCTTAAGATACAAAGTGATATAGATTATTTAACAGTTGGTATATGCGATATGAAGTAATTTTAATTCAATTATTTTAATCAAAAACAGAGCATATGACGAGAAAAAGATATTTGTTGGGTTCTAATTCATTTTGGAACAAATCGGATTTCTTAATTCGCTTTCAGTCGATGCACAAACATTTCCATGCCGCATCAGATTTTTAAGGAATGGACCCTGTAGTGAAACGATTTTTTTTTATTTGGAGCGAGAACCATACGTCAGACAAAGACAATCCATGAGTATGATTTTGCTCATTAATGAATGAGGATCTCAGAAGTAATTTTTATTGTGCAAGTAAGCAGTAGCGTAGTATTTTTTTATCCAAAAATATTCAATGCAAAACCCGTACGAATGCCACTGGTAGAGAAATTGAAGATTTTCGTGCATCACAAAATGCACCTTGATGCATAGAAGACATGTACCAAATTTTTCGAAGATGTCCAAAATATAATCTCAGTTATTATCAAAATCTGATTTTTTTTCTCAAAATTTTATCACCCTGTATCTCAAAAGTTGAGACTTTTAGGACATACGTTTATAGAAAGTTTTTTTCTCAAAATGTGTCAATGAATATCCCCTTCAAATATTAGCATGTTAGCATGTTTGTGTACGTCATACATATGTTAATGAGTTCTGCTTTGTAAACATATTTCTGAATTATTGAAAAAAAATCATCGTGAGTACGATTTTGTCTAAGAAGCTACATCTGATTCTGAAGTACATTCTATTTTCTCTATCTTGTGAGAGAGCTGCCAACCAAGTTATCCATGGTTCTGAAATGAAAAATTTATATTTCATCATCAAACAATGATCAACATCACATAAAAATTCATTCCAACCTCATCCACATCAACTACATTTTATAAACTCAATTATTCAACCTAATTTTTTCACAGAATCATCGTTAGAAGGAGAATTCAGATTCTTAGTCAAGACTATTCGATAAGGATACAGAAATGAACATCACTGAAAAATATTTTGGAAAAGTCTTGAAGGACTTGAAAAGTAAAGAGTCCTGAGTGCCAATCAAAAAAAGTCGAAAAAACTCTGAATACATTGAACATGGTTTCTGCAGGATATTCTCAAGCACAACAATGTGTAGTATCAACTTGAAAGATAAGATTATTCGTGATGCAAAAACGATCATGAGAACAATGTGAACAAATATTCCAGTATTTTTCTTATCTTCTGTAATCAATCGTTGAATTTGATTGATGCACTGTCTGAAGATATTGAATGACTAGTGATGTGTTCAAACAATTGATTTCCATATCAACGAATTCAATATCAGGCATGTTATTCTACCATGATCTACCCAAAAAGAGGCATAATTTCATCAATGAATAATATCGAATGTTGCTAAGAATGTTATATTTGTACATCATACAATAAACTGTCAAAAGAATTGGTCAGAATATGAAACGATTTGTAGCAAATCTGTAAATGGTTTTCGAACCAAAATGAAGTTTCGAAATTTCGTTATAATTATTGTATTCGACAATTTTAAATCTAACCCGTTATTATATTCTTTGATATTCTGTTATTTCTGGTCACTTGAAAATTTGTATTTTGGTATTCTCGATGACCTCGAATATATTTTTCCGATGGAATTCATAATTTCGTCATCAGATTATTTTTAATCTCAATCTTCAATACACGAGTCAACACTTGATCATCATTCATTTGTCAAACCTCCTATGATTTATAAACGATTTTATTACTAGGCAACTAACATGAAGATATTTAAGGTTAGCTAAGCGTGCGAACTACTGAGACTCCTAGTATGATGAAGTATGAAAATTCAATATGTTCCGTACATCAGATCGATTTGAACAATTTTCCTGTGAAATCTAAGTTCATTCCAAAATAAATAAATATTGCAACATTCAGAAATTTCAATGAACTGATTTTCAATTTCATCAATATCTTCGATGAAATTATCATGGGATCATCTGAAAAAATCATCAAATTTGGTATTCATAGATAAGATAATAGTAGACAGCTCAATGAGATTTGTTCCCCAATAATCTTTCAGCACTTGAAATTTGATCATCATCTTAATTCAGCCACATATAAATAGTGTGTGTTTTGTCGCAGAGAACATAAAAAAGTTACAGTCTGTTGTTCTTATTCGATAAGGTGAGTTGTTACTCAATATAAAATTCATCAATTTGAATTGAAATTTTCCACAGAAAAATCAGAATGAAACTCATTATTACATTCGCTGCCTTGGTCGTAGCCATCAACGCTGCCTCTGACCAAGAATTGTGGGCTGATTTCAAGGTAGGAAAATAATTATTGGTATTATTCTGAGCTGAATCACCATATTCCATTCCAGAAAAATCATGGAAAAACCTACAAGAGCTTGAGGGAAGAGAAGCTCCGCTTCAATATCTTCCAAGACACTCTTCGTGAAATTGAGACTCACAATGCCAAATACGAAAGCGGCGAGTCCACTTACTACCTCGCTATCAACCAATTCTCCGACCTTACCAATGAAGAATTCAGCGCCATGTTGATGAAGAATGTCGCAACTAGACCCAACTTGGAAAACATGGAAATCGCTAACTTGACAGTTGGAGCTGCTCCAGAGTCCATCGATTGGACAAGCAAAGCCGTCCTTTCTGTCAGAAACCAAGGAGATTGTGGAAGCTGCTGGGCGTTCAGTACTGTGAGTATATTTCCAAATTCTGGTAATACTTATCAAATCTTCGAATTTCGAAATTCGGAATTCATTTGGATCTTTGATAATTCCAGGTTAGTGCTATTGAAGGTCAAGTTGCCCTCAAGAGCGGCGGTAGAACTCCCCTGAGTCCCCAACAGTTGGTTGATTGCTCCAAGGAAGGAAACAACGCTGGATGCAATGGTGGTCTTATGGACAATGGTTTCGAATACGTCATTAAAAACGGTATTGAAAGCGAAGCTGATTACCCCTATACAGCCAAAGACGGCACCTGCAAAGCTAACAAGGGAAAGAGTCAAGTCAAACTGTCAGGATACAAACAAGTTCGTTCCAATGAAGCCAGCCTGAAGGAAGCTGTAGGTGAGTTTGCTCTCTGCTGATCCGAATCATCTCGTTGAACAACTCGCACAAATTGCACATAGACCTGGGTCTGAATCCTCGTTTTTCTGTTCAGGTACTGTTGGACCAGTATCTGTCGCTGTCTACGCTGATTTGTGGAAGTCCTACGGTGGTGGAGTCTTCAACAACATCCTCTGCCTAGGACTCACCCTTGATCACGGTGTACTTGCTGTTGGTTATGGTACTGATAATGGAAAGAAATTCTGGAAAGTCAAGAATTCCTGGGGACCAAGCTGGGGAGAGCAGGGTTATATCCGAATGGCTCGTGATACGATCCACAACTGCGGTATCAACAGGGCTGCCAGTTATCCAGTTGTTGCCTAGATTTGTTGATTCGATAGATTGAATTGTCTGATTATTTTGCCTTTCATTGATTCCATCCAAACACAAATAAGAATAAACAAGTTGTATGCCATAATAATAATAATAATAATAATAATAATAAACATAATAATGGTAATAATGATAACAATATTAATAATAATAATAATTTTGTGTGTGGGAAGGAAAACAATTAATAAAGATAAATAAAGTAAGGGACAGAAGACTCGAATTAAGAAATACTTTATCAACACGATAAAATTCGTATGGATTACATGCATATGATATCAAGAACTCACAAATCGTGAAAACAGGAAGGAGGTACATGGAGCTATGAAAAAATGGTAGTAAAAATAAAAATGAAATATAGTATTCATGATGATTACATTTTTATTAAAATTGAAATTGAAAAGGCAATCACAAGATACAATCCAGTACTCATAGAATAATCGAGGAAATATCTTCAGATCATATAGTCTCTAATTTTTGAAAATTTTCACCAAAAGATTCATACACAGGTGAATATAAAACAAAAATAAGAAAACTATCGATCAAATTGATCATTTTGGATACAGCGAAAGTTGAGGAAGATAGTGAATATTAAAAAGAGAATAACAATAAACTACTGTGTGTTGTGGCATTATTTTGTGTTCAATGATAATAAAATGATCCCATGGTGATTTCTAACGTATTCGAATCATTGTCAGCATCTTCAAGTCTGAAAGAAGGCAGTGATCTGTAGACCTATTACTTTTTCATGAGTTCTCCCAAGTTATATTGTGTTTATAGCACTAGTATACTGTTTCAGGTAAGAATGGGGATGATATAAATAATAAATCTGATGATTTTCTTCATTAAACCTTATCAACAATTCGTTATTGATGAAACTAGTTTAAATCATTCCTGGATTTTCATCCTTTATTTTTAGTTGGGATAAGTTCGCGTAAATAGCAGCAAGAATACAACAAAATATATGAATAATGCTAGTTTCAAGCAATAATTGGATAACTTGCATCTTTATCGATACCACAGTTGTATATGGTATCGCGTTCAATTCTTATGTAACCTTCTTCTCCCCAAGTTTTCCCCCAAGAATTCTTGATGATCCAGTATTTGGTTCCATTATCGATACCATATCCGACAGTAGTGACGCCGTGGTTGATGGCTATTCCAAGACAATTTTTATCGCTGAATACTCCACCACCGTATGACATCCACAGATTGGCATATACACCGACAGAAATTGGTCCCACAGAGCCTATATAAAAAATGATTGAGTCAGAAATTCGTGGGGATTTTATTCTACTTCGGAGTTCAATGAAGCAATGTGAATATGTAGGATGATAAAATCAGTACTCACCGACAGCTTCTTTTAAGCTCTTCTCATCAGCAGCGATAACTTCGTATCCAGTGACATTGACGAGACTGCTAGCCTCGTCAGCTTTGCAAACACTATTTACTCCTTTGTATGGATATTTCTCTTCACTCTCAAGTCCATTATTCTTTACGTAAACGAAAGCGTCGTTCATATTACCACCTTCACAACCATCGTTGTAACCTTCAGTCGAGCAATCAACCAGCTGCTGCTGGCTCAGAGGAACTTTGGAGCCCTTCTTGATAGCTGCTTGTCCTTCAATACTGACAACCTGAGGTCATCAAGAGAATGTTTGAGTATTGTTCATTTCTGATATATCAGTTCTGCAAATGTTTACTCACGGTGCTGAATGCCCAGCAACTTCCACATTCTCCTTGATCTCTGACGGGAAGGACAGCTCCTTTGGTTCTCCAGTCGATAGCTTCAGGTGCAGCTCCTACTGCTAAATTAGCGATCTTCGCACCTTCCACCTTGGGTCTTGTAGCAACATTCTTCATCAGCATGGCTTCGAATTCTTCTCCGGTGAGGTCAGAAAATTTATTGATGGCTAGATAGTATGTGGACTCGCCACTTTCATATTTGGCGTTGTGAGTCTCAATTTTACGGAGAGTGTCTTGGAAGATGTTGAAACGAAGGTTCTCTTCTCTCAGGCTCTTGTAGGTTTTCCCATGGGCTTTCTAATGTAGAAAAAAATCGGAGTGTGAACTTAGTTTAATATTAACTAGGCTATAGTTTATTTTTAATAACTGAGGTATTACCTTGAAACTAATCCAGAATTCTTCATCAGTAGCAGCATCGAGGACTGCGACGAAGGCAGCAAATACGATAATGAATTTCATTTCGATTTCTCCCAGAAAAAAAACTTGGAAATAATAAACAACTCTCAGAACTGATCGGATATTGAATTTGATGATGGTAAGTCAGCTGCTTACCTATGATCTGAACTGGAAGACTATAATGTCACTTCTGTATGCTCAGTCCAAAGAAACGTGGACTTTTTATATGCCAGAATGTGAACAGTGATTAAATTTCAAGATAACATCATTCTTATCCATAAACGTAGATTTTATCAATATTTTCCAGACGATTGCATTAATAGATGAATAATAAAAACAAGTGAATCATTGAATATGAAGTTGGTGATGGAATAACGAAGAGAACTGGACAAAATAGGTAAGTAGGTACATTTTTTGTACATACTTGAAAACAGTCCTATCCCCCTCTAATATCCATTACTACGGACACAATTGAAAAAGGCTAGACACGTCAATCTCAAATGGGGTGTTTTTTATCAAAGTAAAAATGGTCAGCTATTTCACTCATTTCCTCTTCTTTTCTCTAAATAGCAAAGTATTAATAAGTAGAATTTGAGAATCACAGTTTTCAATTCGTTTAGTTCAGCTTTTTACCAAATTTCATTTCCGAACAGTTCCGAGGGTTGTTTTATATTCCCAAATTTTTTTCAGAGTGAAGCCAGAATAAATGTCATGAAAATGAAGAGGCTGTTTTCTGATATCTTCATTTCCTTGATATTATGAGATAAGAAAGTATGCGTTAGATTGCCTCAATCATACTTTGATAATCAGTCCATACCTTTTTACAACGTTTTTCATTTCATTGAGTGGGTGAGAATATATTCTTGCAGGTAAAACAAAATGAAAGTGTTCATAATATTTACTATCTTCATCGTTGCTGTCAACGCTGTCAGTGATCAAGAATTATGGAATGATTTCAAGGTAAATATCTGATTACTAACTTCTGCTTACTGGAACATGAATCTTTCGAACAATCTGTTTGTTATGATCTCCTTAGAAAGCTCATGGAAAAACCTACAGAAGTATCAGGGAGGAAAAACTCCGCTACAACATATTCCAAAATTCTTTGAGAGAAATATCTGCACACAATGCAAAATACGAAAGCGGCGAGTCGACTTACTATCTAGCCATCAACCAATTTTCTGATCTGACTGAAGAAGAATTCAAAGCTACTCTAATGAGGAATGGTCCTAGGAAACCTAGTTCAACAGAATTGGAAATCGCTGATTTGACAGTCGGAGCTGCTCCTGAAGCTATCGATTGGAGAACGAAAGGAGCTGTACTTCCAATCAGAGATCAAGGAACTTGTGGAAGTTGCTGGGCGTTTAGTGCTGTGAGTAAAGTATTCGCAAAGTTTCAATATTTGTTTTGAATCGATAAAAATATTTTCCGCGCTGAGATGTCATAATAAACACATATCATCGAATTCAGAATAGAATGATATCGAAGAATTCATCTAGGTGGCAGCAGTTGAAGGTCAAGAAGCAATACAAAAAGGTTCCAAAACTCCTTTGAGTCCACAACAGCTGGTTGATTGTTCGAACTCGTACAGCAATGAAGGTTGTTATGGTGGTGAAGCTGTAAATGCTTTCGAGTACATCAAAGATAACGGTCTGGTCAGCGAAGAAGAATATCCGTATACAGGAAAATATGGTAGCTGTAAAGCTCAGAATTCTAGCAGCAACGTCAAATTGGCTGGCTATAAAAAAATTGATTCAACCGAGGCTAGCTTGAAAGAAGCTGTAGGTGAGTTTTGATTCTTCGATTATCGAAGAATTATTGTGGAAATTGGTGTCAATTTGGGAATACCTCACACTTCTCTACTCATTTTTTCATTGGTATAGGTACGATTGGACCAATAGCTGTTGCTGTGGACTCAAATATGTGGAAAGCATATGGTGGTGGAATTTTTGACAACATTCTTTGCTTGGGAGCTTTTCTCGACCATGGGGTCACAGTTGTTGGTTACGGTACCGATAATGGAAAGAAATATTGGCTCATCAAAAACTCTTGGACAACCAAATGGGGGGAAGAAGGCTACATGCGGCTCGCTCGTGATACCATGCACAATTGTGGTATCAATAGAGAGCCTAGTTACCCAATTGTCGGATGAATAGCTGATAATTTGAAGTGTTTATTGTCTAAAGCTTTATAAAACTGAGAAGTATTGATTTTTCTCTTATTTTTCATCACTGATATTATCATGTACAGAAAACTATTTATTCAGTTTTCATTGAATTCATCGAGAAAATATTCCATTCAAATGTTTTTGAAGGAAAATAATCAACTGAAAAATGAAATTTGATTCCTTAAAAACAATATCATTCATGATCCTTGATATTAATGAAATTATAGAAAACATTCTGCTTTCTGATGAGAAACCATTTTGTCATTCATAAAAGACAATCACTATGGTGAATTACCTGTAGATTATCTACTCTATAGATATGTAAATCATATGAATACGTGACAGGTTTCATTGAACAAATCAGATCACTTACGATTTGTTATAATAAAGTATCATTTGAGTTTTTAATTATTACATACTTATATATTTTACAGGAGCATCAATATGAGAGTGTTCATTATTTTTGCTGTATTCATCCTAGCCGTAAATGCTGCTTCCGATCAGGAATTGTGGGCGAACTTCAAGGTAAGAAATTGGGAATATGAAAAAATAATAAAAAATCACAGTATAACACATAAAAGTACTTGAATGTTCTTCTGAAACAATTGTGATGAATCTTGATCTGTGAATTTCTTCTCTCTTATTCTTTTTTTCAGAGAAATTCATATCGAATAATTCCAAAAAACCAGAAATGTAACTGAGTACAGTATTTTAAAGTAACGATGACAAAAACCTCCATTTCGAAACTACTTTATTATTCTTCTAATTATAAATATATGATTGTGAAATATATTCAGGAATTAATACTTCTGATATCAGCTTATCAACAAAATAATGGTTATTGATAGAAAATACTTCATACTCATTTATATCGATGATTTTAATTAATGAGGTTAACTTTTATCACCTCGTAATAATATGCTTTCCAATAATCTCTTTGCTAATTTCTTTCCGCTATCGAAAACCAAAACATATCTCCTTCCATTAGCGATCTCATGGAAAAACCTACAAAAGTCTGAGAGAAGAAAAACTTCGCTACAATATTTTCCAAGATACTCTCCGTGAAATTGAGACTCACAATGCCAAATACGAAAATGGCGAGTCCACTTACTACCTCGCCATCAACCAATTCTCCGACCTCACCAAAGAAGAATTCAAGGCCATGCTGATGAAGAACGTAGCGTCGAAACCTAGCTTGGAGGGGTTAGAGGTCGCAGATTTGGCAGCAGGAGCTGCACCTGAAGCTATCGACTGGAGAACCAGAGGAGCTGTCCTTCCCGTCAGGAATCAAGGACTATGTAGAAGTTGCTGGGCGTTCAGTGCTGTAAGTCCTATGATTTGCACCTTCACCAAGTATCACATCATCCTTAATGAATTCTATGAAATCTCAGATGAAAGTTGACAAGGTTACCTTCAATGAATCCATCCAGAAATCCTTGAGGCGAATTCACTGATGGGAAAAATCATTGAAATAATTAAAAAAGCCTATCTCCACTATCTACCATTTCTTTTCTTCTCAGGTAGGTGCTATCGAGGGACAAGCAGCGATCAGAAACGGTTCCCAAATTCCTTTGAGTGAGCAACAGTTGGTCGACTGCACCCCAACCAATGAAGGTTGTGCGGGAGGTTTCATGAACTATGCTTTCGAATACCTCATGAAGCAAGGTTTGACCAGTGAAGAAGAGTACCCTTACAAAGCCGAAGATGGAAAATGCTTGGATAATAATGTCAGTACCATCATTGAATTGAGTGATTATCAGACGATCAATAAATCTGAGACAAGCTTGAAAGAAGCTGTAGGTAGGTAACTTAGATGATTGGGATCATATAATTCTCCATTAACATTTCCATAAGCTTTAGTTCACTACCTGATGACCATTGACATTTTTCAGCTTCGATTGGACCCATTTCTGTTGCTGTCGATGCCTCTTTGTGGCAATCGTATGGTGGTGGAATCTATGATGATGAAAAATGTAACAGAAACTACCTCAACCATGGGGTTGTCGCCGTTGGATATGGTGTCGAGAATGGGCATAAATACTGGATAATCAAGAATTCATTTGGGCCTGGCTACGGGGAAGATGGTTACATCAGACTCGTCCGTGATTCTCCAAATAACTGTGGTATCGATAGGGAACCAAGTTATCCAGTCCTTAAATAGACTGTTATTGATGTTGAAGTAGAATAAATTGATTCACATCCATAGGCTCTCTACTGTATTCTTCTTCATATCGTTTCTCTCCTATATATTTGAAACGAAAATACCAATCACATTTCAGTTTCGTCGCCGATGATTTTGATAAACGGTCTTTAGGACGAAAAATAATCAATAAATACTGTTTTGCTGAAGATATGGAATTACAATATCATATCATGATAGACACTTGGAATCAGATATAAATAATACCTGTCTCGATCAATGAGTTGTTATAAATGACTTTTCTTCGAAGAACAATTATAATGAAACTATTAATCGTATTTGCTGCACTCGTCATAGTTATCAATGCTGTTACAGATCTGGAATTATGGGTTGATTTTTAAGTGAGGAAATCATTATTATGACTATTATTATAGAAAGGAAAAAATGAACATCAACCCAATACCAACTTGATATTTCGAAAGAGTTTATTCTGGGTATAGTGAATCCGAAATATTATTCTCATTGAGGAGAACATCTTCTGAATTTCAATGAAGTGGATTGAATTTCATTATGATGTTTTAATAATTGTATATATCATTCAGAATTTAATTTTGCGATATTGTCAATATGAGGCTCGGCGTGTATAATATTCATAATTTCTGATTGAAATGAAACAAAATGAATTGAAAACAATCAGTTATTGAAAATTGGTGCATGATATATTAATACGCCAGTATTTCATTATAAAATATTATTAGATTCAGGCTCAATCGATAACAATCATGAAATGTGTGAAACAATGCATATTTATCTCTTATTATCAAAACAAAGTATGATAATCCATCCATCATACACTAGACATTCGTAATCAATAAACTCTGCCCAGAAAAGACAATCTTCGTGAAATTGACACCCACAATGCCAAATACGAGAGCGGTGAATCCAGTTACTAACTTTAACATTCTTAGTTGGTTATGGCTCAGATGTTTTGTTAGGTTGGAATGAAGAACTGAGTGGTTGTTGAAACACGAACGGAACTGTCACTGTAAAATTGCATAGAATAACTCATGTGACTTTGAATTCTAGGTAGCTAGCATCGAAGGTCAACTAGCCCTGAAATATGGTTCAAAAATCCCAGTGAATGAACAACAGCTTGTCGACTGTTCGCGTTCCTATGGCAAAATGAACATAAGCGATACGCCACCTTGTGTTTGGTATTATGTTTTGTTGATTTCATACTGAATTTGAATATTTGAAAGATTGTAAAACTCTGAATCGGTAAAATCAAAATTCCAATAATAATTCCCATGCTTTTCCTCAAGCTGGTGATATAAATATCGTGAGTAGATAGATGAAATTCTGTTTACATTAATGGTCACAATTGAGCATAGTATTGTTTAGGATACTGAAGAAGCTAGCAAAGCCACACACGAATTACGACTGGGGATTAGTCTCATAATCATAGGCTTATTTTAGGCTAATTTATTACCCTAACCCCGAAAATCAGAAAATACCGCTTTTCTCCAAAACGCGCGGTGAAAAAAATATGAAACTTGGGTAATTAATTAGCTCGAAATTACCATTCTGTGGCAAAAAGACTGAGTGCTAATGCCAATAACCAAAAAAAAAAAAATTAGCTCGAAATTGCTCATGAAATATGAAAGTATCAAATCGTTGAAAAAAGTTCGATTTTGAAAAATGGCTTTACTGAGTTCGACCGAAGCCAGCAAAGCCACAGGATTTTTTTTTAATTTTGATGAAATGGTTTTTCAACATGTTTTCTATTCGAACAAGTTAAATCCCCAAAGAGTCGTATTTTGAAATGATTACGTCAGACATACACGAAAATCAGAAAATACCGTTTTCCCCAAAACGCGTGGAGCAAAAAATATGAAACTTGGGTAATTAATCAAGTCAGCAAAAGTACCCATTTTTGAAAAATGGCTCTGCTGAGTTCGGCCGAAGCTAGCCAAGCCACAAATTCTTCTATGTAAAAGAAGAGCAAAAAATTCGAGATTAGGGTAATAAATAAGCCTAAAATTATGAGACTAATCTCCAGTCCTAATTCGTGTGTGGCTTCGCTAGCTTCTTTAGTATTTGTTCAGGTATCAAGAAAATTGAAACAAGATCTCACATTATCCATTTTATTCAGCACTTCTCATCAAAAAACATCAGAAGAAACGAATACTATAAATTCATAATTCATTCCATCACAAAAACAATGTTCTTGTCATCATGATATTATGATGTCCAGCACTCAAAACTTCTTCACCTTCATGAACACTTCTGAAAGTGTTTGTGCCTTCAAAGTACCCCAAACTAAATCTTGCCATTCGAATCTAAAAACAAAACAAATTATCAGAAACCTGTATACATTTTGATCGAACCATTCACATTCACAACAGTATTCTTACCTCATATAATTTTCAATATAATACAATGAAAAAACGAATGATAATGCTTACCACCTTCAGAAATAAGAAAATACATACACATGGATGCCCTAGATCACTATAAAAGTCTGAAATGTCTTTATTTCCATTATAAACTCACACTTCATTAATGAAAAATCACATGTAAACAAATACAACTACACCATTCAATGCCCGTTTGTATGGTTCTCTGACTGCTCACTTTTGCGCTGCAATCTCAAATTCATTCGCCTATGGCAACATGGGTTGTGATGGTGGTTTCGCGCCAGACGCCCTCAAATACGTCATACGAATACGGATACGCAGGCACAAATGGCGAATGCAAAGCTGACTCTTTCAGCAGTGTTATCAAACTGATTGGTTGGAATCAATGATATCGAAGGAAGCTGAAAATTGTCTGGACTGTTCGTAAATTCACCATTTCTTTATGAAATCTTTTCGTAGGTACAATTGGACCAACCTGAGCCGGCGTCTCTGCAGATTTATCGTAACTATGTAGAGGTGGAATCTTCAACAACCATGAATGTGAAAGATTTTGCCTGACTCGTGCGGTGACAGTTGTTGGATACGGTGTTGAGAATGGGAAGAATTACTTGTTGATCAAGAACTCTTATGGAGCAAGTTGGGCAGAAGAGGGGTTTATATCGGACTCATTCGTAATTCTGCCCACAATTGTGGTGTCAATATAGATATTCAATATCCGATTTACAGATCGATTTTCAGTCCGAGACATAATTTGCAAATAGATATCAAATGGTTTCATCATAAAAAACAATAAAATGAGAACAATACACCATTGTGAAATTGTTCGAACAATCCAGTGACACGAAATGAAAAACGCATCTAATTCACAACAAAAAACATGATATCAACTTGAAATTACCACGATTGAAAATCCATTTCATCAAAAGCTTTTTCGACATCGAATATGATCAACTGCCGCTAGACTGACTCGTAATCGTTTGTGAGGCTGACTGGATTGCAATTTTTACTATTTCGACGAAATGTAATTTTCCAAATCACCGAGCTTCGATTTCAAACGAGCAGGCACCGCGAAAACCAAAGTTTTTTCCACTATGCGAGTGAAATTTTTTATTGCGTTCGATAGGTATGCATCGAATCGAAAATGAAAACGATTATGGTGGAAATCAGCTACATGCTGATGCGAGCTCACAATTGCATTACAGCAATTTTTACACCACAAGGTGGTGAAATAATGAATCAAATCTCTCATGTGTTGTAACGATATAAGACATCGTCAATAAATCGATAATAAATTCACAGTCTGTGAACTTCAGAAACGAGAATACAAAAACAATATTTTTTACGGTCAGGGAAGGTCATCATCAATAGCAGCAGATCTGAGGTGGAAAAAAATATTTATTTATTAATAATAATAATAATAATAATAATAATAATGATGATAATAATAATAATAATAATAAAAATAATAATAATTATAATAATAATAATAATAATAATAATAATAATAATAATGATAATAATAATAATAATAACTCGTCTTTATTCATCCATAAAATTATAAAAGTGATATAGATGAAATGGCGAAGTGTCACCCAAGGGTGTTTTTCAACTTAACCATGATGTGTTAATTGATTATAAATACATAACAATATAATAGGTTGTCAAATATCTCCCTTCCGCCTTTTTGTCTTTTGAATTTCGCGGCTATGTACAAAGCGCTACAGAGCTCGTATCTGGCAAAACTATACATAATTTGAAAGGTCTTGACATAAACTACAAAACAACGATATGCATGATTAGTTTTGATGTTGCACACAGGGAGGCTCAGAAGTGAGTGCCTTTCGGGGACTCATGAAAATGACTGAAACTCCGTTTTTTTTTCAAATGGAACACCTTGTATTTCATTAATTATCTGGAATTATATAGGAATTACATAGGAAAGTTGTGGGGAATCTTATAAGGACTTCAACAATGATATATTTATATAATATAATATTGAATTACATTAATACTGGCTAAAACTATGATAATCTATCTAGCTATGTTTATAATACTATAGGTTTATATCGATATCAATATAAGAGAATTAACAAAGAGAATATAATATGTCACTAATAATCATTAATGAGCTAAGATACGTTAGTGAAACATTGCATTAACCACAGGAGTGCCAGAGGGGTCAATTGATTTCATTCGAAAACTAATTTGTGTAGATACTAATAATGATTTCAGCTTTTTATATACACAGGGAAAAACCCCTTTACAGACGATACATATAATGTTAGTAGTAAAGAGAACAAAATTGAGTTTGTCTTCATATACAATCACAAGCTAGTTTCTGAGTATAATTCAGAAGATCATAAATCATGACTATGTTCACTGTTTCAATAGTGTTCTTCATCTCGAAAATTTTTATTCAGGATCTCAATGATGAGAGACAAAGGGAATCAAATATTCATACACCACCACACAAATTTCATTAAGAAAATTCACAAAATCTCCCAATACTGAAAAATTCCTACAGACATCGAAGTTCTCCGAACAATATAATAAAAACCTTCGATAACAAGCCTTTATTGAATCTTCATAACGAACGTCTCGTCATTCGCCAAGTTCATGGAGGAAAATAATCAGAGGAATTTCATTTGGCGGAACATTTCTGATTGAAATGTGTTATTAAATTCGCACATCTCTGAGGATATTCATGTAAGAATTTTCGAGATGCTTTTGTGTTCTTTCAACTCAAACTATTCGTATGATATCTTCATTGGGTATACATGGATTTTAAGATTAGTAGAGAAGGGGATTGGATATCAAACATTTTCTTTTGAATGAAAAATGAGTAAGTACAACCATCATAGTTGTCCTAGATCCGTTAACGTAAGAAATATAACGTTACTCGTGTATACTAAAAATGATGTTAAAGTAGTTCATTACGTTAAAATTATAACAATATCCTAATTTCCATGCTATGTTATGTAGTATTCACAAAAATCCCACAATCAAATTGTGTAAAAGAATGGATGACATTGCCCAATAAGTGTAATGGCAATCGTATTGGGCACGCCACTGTCAATGCTTTCCCCCCATCGGAAATAACTTATTTACACTGTTTTTTATTACCCTCGAGACTTTTTGTGAATGCCAAACATGGCACCTTCAATCTCATTCACCTATTTTCCGCCTGTTTTATTTATGTTCGTTCAGGTGACAAAATCTCCAAAATAAACTTTGTGAATTTAGAGCATGAACCTTTGTATGGTTTGGAAGGGCTATGACGAGGTGATGTCATTGCAAGAATCAAGAAATTGATGTCTAAGAAACAGAGAGAAAGAGGTATTTTTCCTAGATGTTGATGAGATTGAAATTATAATAATTGCTATTATAATACGTTCATTAACTGATAACTATTCATGCAAGCAGTGATAAGGACAACGGTCTGATGGAGTGAAAATATTCTATTTTCATAATATTTAATTCATTCTATTTGTAGCACATTATATCTGATTTGAGATTCTAATTGAGAAATAGTTCAATAAAAACATCAGAATCAGTTTCTCATTCCATTTTCCTGATTTGACTACACTGATTATTCCAAGAGATGATTAAAAAAAAAACAATATCTTCAACAAATTGAATATGTCATACAAGGAATCAATCATAGCATAGTTTTTACTTGAAAATTATGGATATCCTAGATGAGAGAATGTACTGGTTTATTACATATCCCTGTATATTTGGAACCTGTGAAAGATCAACAGCTGCCACTTTCTCTAAAAACCCTATGTTAATGGATATTTTTTCCTCATTAGTCGTATACCTGGTTCTCAAACAGGTACATGTGAATAAAATTGAAATATAAACTTTGAAAGGCAGTATAATTAAAAAATCATCAGTCCAGTCGTAGTTAAATTGGAAATTTTGTATAATTGTTCGCAAAGTGACTCGATGATTGGAAGTGAGAACATGAAGAACATTATATTCTTGGTGAGTGTATTCTGTAGTTTGTTTGTGAAATTTCGTCATTCATTCTTTGGTAACATTAATACCGGAGGTTTAAGTATATGAAATTCTATAATGTTCATGGGTTTGAGAATTTCCAGAATTAAATCGATGTAATATACATGAAGATCAGTGTTTTACACCTCAATTGTTGAAATTTCATAAACTTGTCATCATCAAATGTATATTGGACACTTGAAATTGCAAAGACGATTTGAAAACATTCTTATACAATATAGTTTTTGAAATGAGCGAAATTTTATTAGTATTGAGTTTCATTTATATTTAACATGATATACCCAAGTAATGATCAATCTCATTATTTTACCATCCTGCGTCTGAATTATCATCACTGTTTCGATGTTGCAGATATTATTACCTTACTTCGTGACAGCGAGTGAACCTTGCTCGGAGAACACATTGCTCTTGAATGAAATCATTAACGGACGCATGGTCTATGTAGGTCATAACGAACCCACTTTCATCCAAATCAATTCACCTCATCACAGGCATGGATCAGAAAATTCGAAGAGCCAAACAATTGCAGAAATATCTGGATTCAAAGCCATCGATGATTTGACTGGCAAAAAACTCTCTACCAATCCAGAATTTGATGACCAGATAGTTATACCAGTCCCTCCTAACTACCCATGGGTTTTCGGGGGTTACAGGAAAGAAATGAAGCCATCTCCTGCTGAGGTCTTCGGTCGATTAGCTCTAGAGCAATTTTTATATGAGCCAGTATTAATGAACCAATATCAAACCTCACCAAACATTTACGATCAGAATGAACAATATGCAGAACAATTTGGCCCAACTCAAAATGCTGAGGCTAAGGAATCCTTCCATGAGAGAGATGAACGATATTTCATTGAGCAACATCCCGAATTATTTTATCAAACTGAAATTTCAAACTTTCATCCGAAAGTCTCAAACGGTGAATTTCCTATCGAACCAATAGCTCAATTTCTGTATGAAAACCCAGTTGAAGAAAAATTGCCGGAAGCTGTCCAGCAGCAAATTATTCCTTATCAGATGTTTCCATTATCACCAGAACTTCTTTATCGAAAAGAAATGCCTCAATACTTTGGTTGGCCACTACCATATGCACATCCATTAGTTTTACCACGAAAACCTGAGATAGAAATAATTCCCATAGAGGTACTCTCAATGCAAAGAACCCAAACAAAACTTCCTACCTTAAAGGAGACAGATCCAACTGAACTAGAGCCAGAGAAAAAACGGCACTATAAACATCACAACGAAAAACTATATGAAAGCACGGATAGCTATCTTGTTGGGGATGCTTTCAGAAATAAGGCTTTTATAATAGACAAGGAATATACTGGAAACCAAGACTATCAAGACAAGGAAAATGGTGAAAAATATCATGAAATTGATACAATTGCTGAAGAGGGTTTCAAGTTCAACAAACCTGAACTAACGAATGAAGGATCCTTTGAACCAACCATAACTTTGTCTATTAATCTACTTCCCAAAGTCGTTACAGGAATATTCAATGTGATAAAAACTCCTGATGACAGCCAAACCACAGATTCGGAGAAGCAATACGAACAAAACGAACTCTCCACTAATTATTTGACATATGAAGTGAATCGTAAAAGCAACGACATTGATAAGAAGACTTCCACAACCGAACAGGCCGACAATCCTCATTTTATATTGAGTGAAGACAAATATACATCAAATATGGATACAATCAGGGAATCTGAATCTTCACTCTTGAATCTGACTACAGAAACAACCACAGTGAATTATTTTAGTACCTCCGAATCAGGTAATTTGGTACAGAAGACGATTGTTGTAGAGAATCCAAGAGTTGTGACTGCACCTATCAAATCATCTACTATCGAGGAGATTAAAACAACTGAAGATGATTCCGAAACGTTGGCTTCAACAGGAAATAATGAACTGACAAAAGATATTGGTGCATTCGCTGAATCTCTCGTTGAGAACAGTGGAATTACTTCTTCTGAGGCAAAAACCCTAACGAAGAATACAACTGTTGTAGAAGATTCAAGATATGTGACTTCAACCATCAGGATACCTGCTAAGGCCATCACGGAGGGAATTGAAGTGATCAGAAGTACAGATGGTCACGAAACTATTACGAAGGAACACGAGCTGATAAAAGGAATTGCTGGATATGTCCAGAAATATATCATTGATCGCGTAGACTATGAAAACGACACTGAAGATCTGATTGATACGAGACCTGAACCAAATCACAAAATATCTGATTATAAATCCCCAGGGGAGATCACAAAGTATGGCGTAGCACATGAAAAAAGTGAAGATATAGTTGTTGATTCAATTTCAAAGACTCTATCAAACCATGAGGTCATGTCTTCTGGTACTAAGGAGAAGCTACCAGAAGAGGTTGATGAAACTGGTCATCAATCAACATATGCAAAAGAACATCGTGAACCTAACCTGGTCGATAGTTCCCCTTCAGAACTCGAGGTATCTAGTCTTGTGACACAATATTCTACTGATTCAAATGAGAAAATCACTTATCCTGGTGCATCAGAGATCTCACCTTACGAATTAGTGAATAAAGAAGAGAATAAATTCGCTTTGGACGCAAAACCTATAGTTATAGAACCAATTCCGAAGGCCCAATCTAACGATCAGATTATTTCATCTGGAGCTGAAACTCTGGTGACGAAAACAATCGTTACAGAGGATCCAAGAGTAACAACTCCAATAATCGAGTCACCTTCAATTCCTAGTTCTGAAACGATCAATGAGACCAATTCTCCTGAAGCAGAAACGTTAGTGAAGAAGACCACAATTATAGAGAATCCAAGAGTTGTAACTCTAACCATCAAACTACCTCCTAAGACTATCAGTGAGGGAGTCGAGTTGATCAAGGCTACAGATCCATCCAAGAACCAAGATTTGCTCAAGGAAATCAATGGCTCTGTGCATGGATATATCACTAACATCTCAACAAGTTATCCTTCTGACTTACAAAATATCTTATTAGACAAAGGAATCGTTGAGTTAGTCAAAGATGTTATCGGAAAATCAGAACAGTCAGCCTTGAATTCAACTTCTTGGTCTCGATCATCTTCCACAGAGAATTCTTCTGGAAGAAAATCCGTGATTGAGAAGACGACTGTTGTAGAGGATCCAAAAATTGTGACTTCAACTATTGAAGTATCTCCTGAAATTATCACTAAGACAGTTGAAGTGACAAAGTCATCGGATAGTTACCAAACAACCATAGATTTGTCGAAGGAACATGAAGTAGCCAAAGAAGTTGGTGGGCCTGTTCTAACATCTGTGAAGAATTCCAAATATCCTGAGCAGGAATAGAAAGTAACCAATCTTGAATCCGACAAAAAAGTTGATACTACATTGATGAAATCATTTTCGAATTGTAATAATTAACTTGAATAAATTGTTGAAATTCCATAACTTTTCGTTAAGACTCTTGGAATCCATTATTATTTACCACAAATCAATCAATTGAATGTATTTTTCAATTATCAATTGATTTCGTTTTTTCAGTTGAAAACTCTTCTTCCATATTTTGTCATCAAAGAGGATCCTCCACTGTGGAAATGTTACATTTATGTAGTTGAAACTGCTTTGACTGTGCATCACCTTTCATGAAACTCTATTCGTTAGTATTTCTGTAATTCGTAGCTGAGGTTCAACTATATTCAGTGAACCGAAAAGCAATCTGACGGAGTGTACCTACATTTCCGGAGTTTGAGTTGTGTACATGATATACAGTGTTGCCAGTTAGTAAGCACCTCATGATGAGACATTGTTGAACTGTGGTTAAAATTACTTACTTGGGTCAAAAATACAAATGGTGAGAAACTTATACAGGGGGTACTTTTAGTATATTTCCGATCAACATTTCAAAAAATAAATTTCCAGCAAGTTATAGGAGGTACTGAAATCCGTTTACGATATCTAGTATACTTTTCGAGTTATTTCATGTTGAAAATTTCGAAAAATCCCAAAAATCTCAAAAAGTTAAGCATTCTGCATTATTTATCCTAAATCTTGAATTTGCATAGTGGTTCAGAACTATTTCATTAACTGCATAATCAGACTACTATAAATAGATCGTCACCTCATGAAATGTCATGTTTTTCGATTGTTTCAATTGGATAAAGTGAGTTGTTTGAAATTGTCAATTGAATAACATCGACCATTCCTACGATCCCAACAGTTACACGAGAAAATGGATAATATCCACTCGACTCCCTCCTCTCGTTTTCCGTTGTCTCTCGGTATGTAGGTTACGGATCCCATTGATGAAATGAACTCTGTGCCAGAAAACTCCTTCTATCACAGTATATCACGGGAAATTGCTCCTATGGCTTCTTTCTAGCGGAATGTGTTTTTCTTGGGAGCGTCATAATTTCTTTAAACGACATCTCTGTCAAGAACTGATGCCAGAAAAACAATCCGAGAAGAATGAATGATCGCTGCCGTTGACATCTAGCATCGGAATAAATATATAAAATCCACCATCACGTTAGACTTCATCGCCATGTTGCCAGATTCAATCAATGCTATCACACGAGATTTTGCTTATTTCAAAAAACTCCAATATTCAAAGAAAATTTGTGTAAAAGTTTCCTCGTCTTATTGACAGAACCCATTCATTGTGTTCACTTGTCCAATACTTTCATTCAGTTCAAAGCACCTCGTGAGGATCCTGATGATCCTGATTATGAATTTTGACACATTGTGCTTTCTATATGTATTTTGATTCCTCTAATCCTCATTACTTATTATAGAATGGTTATTCTGTCAGAAATCCTACAATATATACATATATCGAACACTGTATTGTATTATAACATACAATGTTTCTTTAAAAAATGATTCAATTTTTATCTTTGACATTACCTATGATGTAAATGGCAACATAGCATATCTAAACTTCCGCTATTTCAAGAAAATAATATTTTATCGTTTGAAGATCTTAGAAAAGTGTCAGTTTCCGGAAAGGCCCCAACAATGAGATTGTTCTGCGGAGATTTTTTTTCATTTTCAGGTTCGTGGAAGATATGTCCGAACAATATGTGAACGTTTAGTCTGATAACGGATATTTATTTCACCTTTCTTTTTCAGTTTTCAATAAAGATTTTAGGAAGATTTATTACCGTTCAAGAGTGGAGTGATAAACGAGAAAATTAGTGATAGTTCAGAATTTTTTATAATGGTCCAGCATTGACAAAATTGAGATATATCAGGTATCATACAGTATTCTCTCACCAATCCAAAATATTCTTATGTAAATATATCTTAATACGAGATAACATTCAAGAGTCGTTAAGATCAGTATTCATAAATTAATAAGTTCTCAACGTACTGTCAAAAATGCAACGAAAATCGCCACCACACGTCAAAAATCCCATCAACAGAGGAGAATGTATTCAATTATTTGCAGCAATCGTTGGTGAGTTATGACGTATAGCATTCAATTCGAAACTTCCACAGACGTACAATTCATCAGAATCAATAATATGTCTCTTGAAATTTTCAGTGATTGGTGGTTATCCTAGAAATTGAAATTATTGGATCTCTGTCACTTTGAGAAACCCTGTATATAAAAATCTGGGTATTTGCTCGGATAGCTTAGCTCTCCATAGTTTTTCAACCACATCTTATTTATCACATTTTATATGTTTCAGCCAATTTGATGGCCATTTCTGATGGAATGACAGTAGGCTGGACAGCTCCAATGATACCTTACTTTCTGAGCGAGGAGAGCCACATCAAAATGACAGTTACTGAAACGGAATGGCTAGAAACATACGTACTCATAGGAGCAATATTGGGCCTACCCCTCACCATATACTTCGTCGACAAAATCGGAAGAAAAATGTCCCTGCTCTTAGCCTCATTCTCTCTACTAGTCTCCTGGATAATCATAGCAGTGACAGATAAAATCGAGTACATTTACGTGGCTCGAGTGGTGTCAGGCATGGGCGGTGATATGGCCTTTGTGGCAGCTCCAATGTACATTGCTGAAATAGCAGACCAGAAGATCAGGGGTTTTCTCTCTAGCATAATCTACCTGATGATGTTGGTAGGCATCCTGACGATTTATGTTGTGGGGCCATATTTGCCTTACTATGTCCCATCAGTGATTGGGGGCATTTTGCTCACCACAGAGCTCGCAGTATTTTCTATGTTGCCAGAGAGCCCTTACTTTCATCTCCTCAACAACAAAGTGGAGCTGGCGAGAAAATCTCTAAAGAGGTTCCGTTCAGATCCAGAATCCATAGAGAAGGAACTCGGAGAGATAGCTTCAGCTGTTGAGAGGCAAAAACTGGAGAGAAGTAAACCTCAGGATATCCTACTGGTGAAGAGTAATCGGAAAGCTATGCTCATCATGGCTGTTCTCAACTCGGCCCAGCAGCTCAGCAGCATCAACGTGATTCTGATGAACATGCATCAGATACTTGGTGAAGCAGGGTCTATCTACGTAGACCCTCCCATAGCTGCTATCCTTTTCGCTAGTCTGATGTTCCTAGCTGCTCTGAGTGCTTCCTTTACTATAGACAAATTCGGGCGTAAAAAACTGCTAGTTGCCTCCAGTGTCTTAACTAGCCTCAGTCTACTAGCTCTGGCGATTTATTTTCACATCAAAGCATCTGGATTGGAGTATGCTAGAATCAGTTGGATACCAATAGTGTCAGTGATGGTCTATGCAGGTGTCTATAAATTTGGTCTGGGAATGGTACCAATAGTAATCACAGCTGAAATATTCGCTTCTAAAATGAAGGCTATTGGTATGACGATAGCTGATGGGATTTATGTGACGATGGCCATTTTGTCCATCTATCTTTATAATGTTTTGAGAGATTATTCTGGGATGCATCTGCCATTTTATTTGTTTTCACTATGCGCTTTCCTCACTAGTATTTTTGTTGTATTCTTTATACCAGAGACGAAGGGGAAGTCTCTGGATGAAATCCAAATTATTCTAGAAGGGAAAAAGAATCGTGTTGGATGTTCATAGAATCGGTGATTTTTAGAATTAATAACTTTTGATAACATTTATCGGATGAAACATTAAAATGTCGAATAAATATTAAGAGGACAAATGAATAATTGTAAAAATTGTTATTGCTATGTTTTTTTTATTTTCCACAAACCGTCTACATTAACTTACCTCTGTATATCTCAAATCAGATATGGTGAAATATGGGATAAAGGGATTCAATAAAAACTACACGGATTGAACGAATGAGTTATCAACAGGACAAGTGATATGATTTATTTGTCTACTCAACAATGGCATCCATATTATCTCATTTTATTCTATAGTTCTCACAATATTCGCAATGATAATGAATGATGATGGTTTATTGTTCTGATTATAACATTCATAAATCAATTGGTTAGAATTAAAGTGCTATCAGCTACAGCTACAGTAATATGAAAAGCCATTCATATATCATAAAGGATTTCTTTTTTTTTTGCTAGAACTAGATTATTATTATTATCAGTACACTCGTGTCAGCTATACAGTATAGTTCAACTAAACTATGCCAATCCTTTAATTATTATGCGAATATAATCGTTAGATTTCATAATACTCCGATATATTCATAAATGGTACATAAAATTCTACTTTCTCGAGGAAACATGAAATGTACATCAAGTTGGTCAAGTTACTATGAGTTTCTGAATCATTTATTTGTATCATGCTCTCCAGGATATGTTTTCTGTCAAATATATGTGAGTACATTTCATCAACTGAAAACAAATTATTTAATTTTTATTGGTTGTGTTTGAAGGTTATCTTGTCTTCGAAATGAAGCTCATAGTTTTTCTGATAATTATTAATAATCACATAATAATCAGGAACGTTGAAATCAAGCTGAATACAATACTTTTTTCTCTCTCTTATACAAATATTTGCGATATCTCCATTTCATACGAAGATGTTACATTTTGGATAACTTCAATTAAAGATAAGATATCTGAATAATCATAATGCAATCCTCTACAATATTCTTCAATTCTTCAATCCCGTATTTGGTGAATGATTTTCCGAAAAGCTCTTCAGAAATTTCTCAATTCCTGGTATTTTTCGATTGGTGAAAAATTGATGATATCGAAAATATTTCCTAACCAGAGAAAGTATACTTATCTGATTCGATATCATACACGTCAGGTGAAAGGTCTCATCCCAATTCCCATGGTGGAATTTCCTCGTTAAATATATACGTATTCGAGGGTCTTCCATCTATCGGGATATAGGCAAAATGTAGCTTCAGAGAAAAGGCGACATTTTTCTATAATATAGGAAGTGAATAATATACGAAATATCCTAAAAGACTACCCAACAATTCGTATATAATCCACAACTATTCCAAAATAATCACATAATCAGTATGGTACACAACATTCCAACATTTTATTTATAGATATATATTTACAGAACTGTCATCAGTCAAAAAACATACAACTGCATGACGTGACATTCTAGCTGTTGTTTTTTTTCAGTGACACAGGTTAAAGAATGGAAGAAGATAATATCAATATCAACTGAGTGCTAACTATTTAATCAAATATATACAATCAATTCAGATTCAATCTACCTAAATAAATTTTATTCAATATCAATGTAACGAAACGGATTTTAGACTACGTACAAGACAGTCTGACTATAGGCGGGCTCTCTAGATTGTATGTGCAAAAGTTCAACGTTTTCAACATCACAAAAATACTTTCGATACAGTAAATCGATCAGATATCGACAGTTTTCCATCAAGCACATATAACCATTAAGTATACATGTAGCACAAACGATGAATAGGACTTATTTTATTCATTTCATAACAACGATGATTATCTATGTGTTCAGCAGATAATTGAAAAAAGAAATGGTCACGAAATTCATTTTTGAATTTTTCGTTGCAAAGAATGGAATCAACAAATTCTAATGAATCTACAGATTTCAGTAAAAGTTCTCAGTATATGTGGAATCAATGAGAATATGGGTAATTCACTAATGAGATTGGTATTTGAATTCACTAACCTCTGTGTATATTTTGTGGTGTTCAAACCATGACACTATCGATATTGGTACAGAATATCTATTGTCTGAATTTTTATTCATTCTCAAAAAATTCCAAAATTTTCAAACGATAATAATCAACAGTTAAATTCAACACTACTTCAACCTCATCTGTACAACAAAAGTCCGAATCTAAACTTTATATGAAATAAATCATACAGGTTTTACATCACAAATGAAATTTTTCGAAGTAGAACACTTCTATAGATGGATACTCCATAATCTCAAGCAAATGATTCAACTACGACTACGATGGATTCTCATGATGGATGTTGATTTCAGAATATCGAAAATAATATTAAATAATAAGCAATTAGAGTAACCAAGAATGTATGGTTCCAGAATGGATGAAAAACAGGAAGTTTAATGAACATCGACGTAATATGTTTCGCAAGGTATATCTTCATAAGATTTCATAATATGATGAGGAAATCTGCAAATATAGAAAAGCAAAATTAGTTGCTACCTCGTAAGCCCCATATAATTATAGTGAATAATAATTTTTCTTTGAATATTTTTTCATAATATCCTATATTATTTTGTAGCCCATTGAATAAATCATAATATCAGTTGACTAAGTTGGAAACCACTGCCTTAAGAAAAGTTCCTTCCAGAAACGGAAGACAAGAATTCAGAATTTGAATCAATATGAAGCTTGACGTTGTCAACTGTCTGTTTCATAACAAAAAAAACAAAATCACAATCACCACATACATTAGATTCCATCGGCGTTGTCAGCGACGTTTCTGCCTTAGTCTTTCTTGTCATCGTCAGGTTCCTTCAACGTATGCCACTGTGCGATTGGCCTACGCGGCGACGCCAACATGTCAGACCAGTGGCGTAGCTCCGTTCCAGAGGCGTTGTAGCCCAGTACGACCTTGCCAATCGGTTCGGATGTGCCGATTCGGTCGTAATCAACGACGGTCACTACTAGATTAACTTTCTGAAATAATGAAATTTTATTATAATTTTTGAGCAAACTATTCAAGAATCAACATGATCACAAATTCTTGACAGCAGACATCGCAATTCATCTTCAATGTCAAAGTTTTCAAATGGCTCTATATAGTTAAATTCAAAAACGAACCTGTATTTGTTCGAATGGTACTTCAAATGTAAAGGACTCGTTATAGTAAGGATTGAGTGTGCATTTTTTGATGCTGGTCTTCTTCTTCTTCAGCCTCTTGCCGTTTTGCATCAGAGCAATTTTCACATAAGGATCTGAAATTGAGTTTATACAAGATAATCGAATAACCTAAAAAATTTAAATTCTATTAGTTGAATCATTTATCCTCTCTACCACCCATTCTCCCTCTCTCTCTTTCCCTCTCTCTTTCCCTCTCTTTTTCTCTCTTCAAACTATCTCTGTCTCTTTCTATATTCTATGTAGAGCAATTTTTTCGTATCACCAATCATCCATATTGGCAATTAGAGTCGATTTAATGGCTTACCAGATAAACCACCTACATCCATCTTCTTCAAATTCTTAGCTTCCAAAATTACAACTGTGAGTTTTCCGGCTGTTGGTACATATCTCAATGAAAAGCAAATGTCTCCCAACTTGTTTTCCTGGAACATGGTATCGAGAAATTGAATAAACCTGAAGCTAGTGTAAGAGTTTGAGTGTCAATGATATCACTTTTCGTTTATTCAATAATTCTTCTTACTTAATATCAAACACGTGTTCTACTATGACATCATGTTTCGAGATTTTTTCCATAGCAAATCCAAGAAAACTCAACTAAACGTTGTTCAGGTACTGAATTTGATTTTATCCAGTTTTTACAAAATTTAGACCTAACTTTTTTTCGAGCCAATATTTGCATTGAATTTGTTTTCTCTTCTGGACAATTCGAAACTTTCGGATACAAACTGTCGACAAATGAATGCGAAAGAGTTGTCAGGAGTGTCAGTTGTCATGGGAAAAACATTTTCGTTCGAGAAAAAAATCAATCTCGGGTTGCATTTTCGAACCGTCGCCTCCACCAAAATAGTTATAGAATGCAATCACAGATTCTCCTTCGCCCCTTTTCATTGATTGAGTTTTCTGATGTGTAGGACAAAAATTTAACCTCGAATTCTTTCGCACTCACCCATCAGACTCTGTGAACTCATTTCTGTGAAATTTCTTTATCGAACCCGTAGACATTCAAGGAATTAGACGAGATCAGTGTTTCTGCTCTGATGATTTGAGATCAGCTCACACAGGAATTCGAATTGAGGACTGAGGTAACTTGAAACACTATGCATGCTTTATCAGAGAGCATTCAAGCATTAATCTCAAGTGACTTGAGGTCAGACTGAATTGGTACATAATGTAGATAGATGGTATTTTCTATTTGCAGGTTCATATTTCATCGGAATCCCAAAAAAACGGCATACAAAACCATTACTTTTCATTACAAACTTCAGAAAACCAATATAGATAACGTATGTGCAATATTATCGGGGTGATGCGAATGAACTAAATGTAAACTAATAATTGAATTCGCAGAAAAATCATTGAATGACACATACTATTGAAAATTACATCTGCAAATAGAGTACCAGGGTTCCACAACACAAACAAGGGTGGGGTTCAATTTTGGAACGAGAAATAGAATTTTTGGAATGCTTGATCATTCGTTCAAAGTGCTAGTTGATTTCTAATGGAACACATATTGGTGGGGTTGGGAGAGGAAATTAAGCTAGATAACTAGTAGGTAACTGTTGACTCAGTTTTTATCCATATGGATTATTTTCTAAACACCCAGCTCGAACCGAATATATCAAATCTAACAGTTACAGTACAAACTCAGGAACACCACAAAAATAGTACGAGTTCTTCTCAATTGTTTCAAAACGATAAAACCTGTAAACTCACAAACTATTCTTTTTGTTTTCGAACTATCATACTTGGAGCTTTTGACAATAGCGAGAATGTCCCCGTTGTTTTAAATTCAGTAGCTGTGATTGTGACTACTATTTATATAATCTACAATAAAAAGACACAGATACATATTTTCTCAATGAACAGAAAAAAAAAATTCTCAATATGATTAAATAATCGTTGTAATGTAAATGCTCTTTATGACTGCTATTCGAATTCAATTGAAGTATTCCAATTATTATTTCATTCAGATAAAGATATATGAATTACTGTCAATGAAAATACAGAGTATCAAGTACCATGCATAGTGCCACGCGATAAGGTTTTTTTTTCTATTTGTTTTTTTTTTTAATAACTTCGAAAAAAAAAGAGAAGGGAATTGAACATTTTCCAAATATTCAATGTTTTTTTATTAATCAATCAGTCCTTTGCTGTTGAAATTTTAATTATTGAAGTGTTTTCCCTTGTTATTGTAAGTAGGTTACTTTGGCGCTTCTGGACAAATGGCGCGCATCATAACTTTTCGATGCGTTTTTACCGGAAACCGTTGGTCCTAGCGACTCTAAAAATGTTTACCTTTCTGAAGAAGAAATGATAGAGGAATCGCTTTTCTAGTCCAGAATGACATACAGTGTAAGGCAAAAAAGTTAGGGTGAATTTAAATTCGAAATAATCCTGTATGTGGCACCATCTATTAGTAATCTAAAAACTAATAGGATATTTGGATTCTGCAACATATGAAATCCCCGCTTACCAAATTTTGTTCAATTCTTACCTCTTATGGTTTCCGGTAAAAACGCATCGAAAAGTTATGATGCACGCCTACTTACGATAACAAGGAAAAATAACTTCAATAATTGAATTTTAGGAACAGCAAAAGAGTGAATAATTAACAAAAAAACGTTGAATATTCAGAAGATGTTCAATTCTTACCTCTTTGGTTATTCAAAAACAAACAAATGAAGAAATAAACTTCAACACTCTTTATTATTTAAAGGCAGCAGTTTCGACCCTCTATTGCGTGGCACTATGCATGGTACTTTTTTTCTTGACACTCTATATATTCATCTATTTCATCTGATGGCACATGGATTAATATCCGTGTTGATACCTTTCATTCGTTTTCCTTATACGATAATATTGATCATTTCACTCGACTCGTGCATTTCATCAGTAAAATGAAATTCTAATAAAAATTCTAATAAAACTCACCTTCACCAGATAATTAATTATTGAGAAGAATATTGAGATATCTTGCAAAACAAAATAATGAAATGGTTTTGAACCTGTGTTCCGCATTTTCGAAGTAGTTATAATAATGGCAATGACACTAATCAGAGAAAAAGAGTGTTCATGATTTCTTTGTTCATGTAATTGAGATTATGGTTACGATAAAAACATAATGAAAGACACTTGACAGTGACCATATAGACATCACGATGTGGACATTTTCTTCGTGAAAATCATTTATCTGTGTGGTCCTATTCGATAAGAGTACTGTGCTTTCGTAACTAACTAGGTGTGCTGACATGCTCGGTTTTCAACCTTAACGTTCTGAATCTCTTCAGGATCCTTCAAACTCAACATTGAAATCAAAAAAGAGCAGCCCAATGCAATGCCAAATATGGGATCATGCATATGCGAATATTTAGGATTAAAGGTGAAAGACAGTGTGGGCTATTGATGAACGAAAGGAAAGTAAAACATAGAAATCGGGTGAATTGGTTGTCAGACGAGTATTTCACAAAAGTTGATTGGCTATAACATACAGGGTGGTCAAGTATTTGGAGAAAAACTAAATCACAACATAGCCGATGGTTTATAATTGTTGATTATTTCAATTGACACATGAGTCCATGTCTAGATATATGTATAAGTACACTTTGATCAAGACGCGAAATTGAGATTTTGCGGAAAGATAACTAATTTTCGAATGCTCTAAATCGTTCGTTGGTCATAATATTCGTGAGCTCTTCAAATTCTGTACTGTAGTATAATTATTCTAGATTTTGATCTGTTGGTTAGTGAGAAAACAAAAGCTATCCAAGACGTATCACGAAAATTGAAATATATCGATTGTAAAGATTCGAAAAGAAAAGAGTATCATGATCATAAATAAAACTTATTAGTAGATATGTGAAACTAAAATACATATGTAGTAACTCAAATATTTTCCTTTTGAAAAGTGTAAGAATATAGGTTCAACCTGGTGATATTTCTTTCGATTGTATTTTGGTTCTTGAAATCTCACAGTGGCGCACCAGAAAAAAGCTAGGGGGGTAAAGAAGAAGAAATCTGTGACCCTGTTGAGACCATTTGACATGTCCATTAGTGCATATTCTGAAACTTGCCCCAAATATAAACAAAAATGAAGGAAATCTTGAATTTTCAGTATTTTTATATATCAATATTCAACCTAACCTAACCTCTAAAAGTTTGTCTGAAATATCATGAAAATTTAACAATCGCCTTTTGACTTCAAATTGGAGTATACCCAAAATGAAATTTGAAATATAACCAGGTTTGATAAATGTATAATGATGAATATATACTTACGTGAAGAATTTGATCGTTTTTGGAAGCGTGTCATGCATTGAGCGTCGGCGAAACACGAACCATTACACAGCCATAACCAAAAGCAGAGCAGAGAAATTTTCGAGGGAAAAGAGAAAAAACAATTTTACTTCAATACATCGTCAAAAATAATGAGTTTCGTGTAATTTCGTTTGTCTCGATCAACTTTGCTTCTGTCGGTAAAGGTCACGATCATATACATAGGTCTGGAATATACGACATTTTTGAGTGGTGGGGGGTGGCACCATTCTTGCCATAACTATCCGCTAGGAGGATTTAGGGGTATAATCACGTGATTAATCTTTGACAGTTCGTATTGTAAACAAAACAAACGGTTATAACTTGAATGGTAAATAAAATCAATGACTGAAATATCATATCTTGTAAAATTCTCTCGAATAAATAAATATCATTCCTACTTTCAAAAAGCTGATCGGACCTGATTTGTGATTGGCTGACAAAGTGACAATAGAGGACAGTGCTGCAAGTGGCGAAACATGAGAATCACAAAAATTTCCCCAATGTTTGGGCCACCCCCCACCAAACGAGTTGCCAGACCTGTGTATATGGTCGTGGTAAATATTATCAATTTCTGTAACGATTTCATCCAACAGTACAGCAGAAATTTCATTTTCAACGTTCAAGACGTAATACCTGATAGGTAATACGTGATAGGTAATACGTAATACGTTATACGTAATACGTTATACGTAATATGTGATACGTAAGACGTGATACATAAGGCGTAATACGTAAGATGAACAGTAGATTTCGGATCCTTACTATAAACTGTTATTCCCGACCTTTTTCTCTGGGTTGCAGTAATGTGACTGATACGAATAATAAATCATTGTTTGAAAGGTAAAATACCCTCAATAATCATTGAAATGTTCGAATTTTCGATCGAGAATCAAAAATATGAAGAGGCGAAGAAAATAATTGCTACGAAGTATGTCATTCTTGGTTTCAGGTGGAGATAGATCATTATTCAAATACAATATATCAGTTAGCTCAAAGTAAATAGAGAGAGTATATTGAAGTGAATTCAATCATCGCTAACATACCAGTTCATAATGTACCTTGAAATTATTGACAAAATACCTCTTGAATCAATAATTCTGTTTACATATTCAATTCATTATTTATATTTCTGCTGTACTTTGATAAATGGATATGGTGTGAGAATGTGGTGAATTTTTTGTATCAAATGAGAACAAACACTACTCTTAATTCAATATCAAAATAGGAAAAATGTTCCCAAAAATAAGCCATTTTGTTCAGATAAGTCTACGTTAATTTCCACAATATTCATCTAATTAATACTTATATTGGATTGTTACCATGTACTAGTCGTACAATCATGTTTTTTTGTTTGAATGAATATCGCAGAAAAATTTCAACATCGTGTGAAAGATATAGTGCAGAAAAATCTTATCTTACTTGTGCAGGCATCCATAGGTCAGAACTGGGTGTAAAATACATTGTGGTATTTGATAGGAAATGAACCATAAAAATTGATAATTTGAAATTATATTTCAAAGATTACCAAAATGTAGCGATGAGAAGCCATATTTGAAAGCCTTTCTGAAAACTATCCAGTGCTTTCTCTTTTTAAACAAATAATAAAATTTACGGCATCATTTATCCAATAATCAGCAAAAATACATATTCCATGTGAAATAGTGTTCGAAAATTCGATAAAATCAAAATATGTTTGTTCAAAGTATTTTTGTTTACAAAAGAATTTGTGTCAATCTTTACTCAAGATAAGATATTCCAACTTATATCAAACCGAATAATGGTTTCGCTACAAATAAATTTGTGAAAAGACAATTTCATGCTCGAAAGAATATACAGGGTGATTTTTTTGACGACGACAATAAGAAAATTCTTGCAGGATCATGACTTCCAATGACAAAAATCACTTGATACAGCGATGTTATCCCTTCATTCATTATTTTCATTATTTATTATTGAAAAATACTTGAATAATCTTTTCGACTACATGGTTCATTCCCTACCACCACTTTTTCCCGATTGAAGCAAAGACCGGACTAAGTTCTATCAAGAACAAATTCGTCGAGAAGAAAAAAGAAGAAGAAAAACTGTTATATCACCTGACCGCCTTCCCCTTCGACGCTTTGTAGCTCCCGCCATTCTTCTATCGTCTGCGCCAAGTCGACTGTGCAAAGTGGGACTTTCACCTCCCCTATTTGGTCGTGTTTGGAAAAACGGTCGAAATCGAAGATGGCGAATACCAGGGTCTTGTTCATGGCCTCCGAGTATGGTAGACTCTAGAAAAATTACATGGCTATTCCCCTTTTCCTGTTACCCTACCTGACACGTCACAAAGCTGGTCGATATCTCCTCTTCGAGCTGTTCGAGGGGAGTTCTATCAAACATCAGCAACCTATTCGATACTGTATAATTCTTCTTGAAAACCATTTCGTTATTTCGACACTTATCAACCTTTTTTTTTGTTTTTTTTTTGTCATTCTGGTCTCGTTGTTTGTTTGTAAATATCAAAAAGAGTGAAATGTCACTTATCGATTAGTGCTTTATTCAACCCTCTTAATTGTGCTTCAATCGCTATTTATATTATTTGTTTATTTATTTGTATATTGAATGAAGTTATTATTATTATCAGGTATTATTATTATTATTATAATTATTATTATTATTATTACTTGTCAACAGTGCTTCCTCGATGTTCAGCTGTTTTCAGTACAATTCTCTTGATTAAATTTGATTCTAGGGATATTTCAAAAGGTTTGGCATCATTGTATGCATGCTTACCTTGGCATTTTTCATGCGCCAAGTTCATTGATCATCTGGTATAGACTCGAACCATGTGTTTTCGTTCAACATGCGAGCTAATACATAGATAAACAATATCCGGCATCAAATACAGTAGACATTTATGAAACTCGCTGTTGATTGTTTAGTTTTGTGAAAAAAAATTTAAATTCTCAAATGGTGTGTGTGCCTGAAGAAAATTCAATAGATAACTGATGAGTCCACCAACCTTGTAAGTTATTTAATGTTTTAAATTATATCTTGTTTATTGTGATGTTTTTTTTGTCACTGTCATTAAAATTCTCAGATACTGTCAATTTTTAATCATTATCAGCATATTTTGCATTCAGCCGCCAAATTGTTGAAGATTCGGTATCATTTCTTCTCATCAAATGCTTAAACGATCAATGATATACAGAGTGTTCTTACAATTCTCAATAAATATCTGTTCTTATTTGAATTATCCTTCTTCTGTCAAAAAACGATTGATCAGTTTTCAGTTACTCAACTTATGACATAAAATTTCAGTTACTTCATATCGGGTGGTTCAAATAAAATTATTTGATAAATCAAATCTTTCATTTTCTATTACCCATTGAAATGGTGGACTCCTTTGATTGTTCTTGAATTGTTATCGTAATATTAATGTTTCATTCAGAAAATAAAAGGCACATCATGTATCATCAACCAGGTGTTCTCATTAGTATATTCAAGTGAGATCTAATTTCCAATCAATAACAATTAACAATGTTGTTTAATTACTCATAACAAGTGAGAAACGAATCAATTTGTTGTTTTCGTGTCTAGTACAGAGTACTTATGAATCAACTGATTAATCTACACGTAAATTGAGTCAATTAAATATGTCTCAAAGCTAATTTAAAGAATGTATTGCTAATGGGCACAAGCATGATCGATAAATATCTTGCAGTGTATGCCATAACAACAGCAGAAAACTTAAACTAGTGTTTTATATCTCATAACACTGAAACCTTATTGATATATGAGTTAACTATTACAATTGACTTCAAATCAGTTGATCTCTCATTCACAGATAAACAAATGAATTATTTCACCGCAGGAATATCAAACAGAGTTCGAAAAGCGAGTATCATTTTATTTTCAACGTACAAAGATGGAAATGGACGACAGTAATAGCCATGTGAAAGGGACTTGCTTTCAAATTTTTGCATCAATCATCGGTAAGTCATCACTAGAAAAATCATTCAGATTCTATACCCTACTAGATCTTTCTTTCAGCAAACCTGATGGCGATAACTGATGGCATGACAATGGGCTGGACAGCTCCAATGATTCCCTACTTCCTCAGCGAAGAATCTCATATAAAAATGACCAGAAACGAAGCAGAATGGCTGGAATCCTGCATACTGATTGGAGCAATCCTCGGTCTACCCTTCACTCTATATTTCGTAGACAAAATCGGGAGAAGGAGGTCTTTGATCCTCTCCACCTCCCTCCTCATAGTCTGTTGGGTCGTGATCGCTCTGGCAGACAGAATCGAGTACCTTTACGCCGCCAGAGTCTTTAAAGGCTTGGGCTTGAACATGGCCTTCGTGGCTGCCCCCATGTATGTGGGCGAAATTGCCCACAAGAAAATCAGAGGGTTCTTGGGGAGCATCACGTTTGTTTTGATGCTGATTGGGGTACTGTTGATTTACGGTTTGGGGCCCTTTGTGCCCTATTTCGTACCACCGGTGATAGCTGGGGTGGTGCTGCTGGTCGAATGCATTGTCTTCTACTTCTTGCCTGAATCACCGTATTATTTGATGATCAATGATCAATGTGAAGAGGCCAAAGCATCATTGAGGAGGTGCGTACCCCCTACCCACCCAGATCACTACGGGATTCCCAACTGTATTTTTCGTTGCAGGTTCCGCGGAAAGGATGCGAATATCGATGAAGAGCTCCGAGAAATAACAGAAACAGCTGCGAAGGAAAAGGACGAGCAAATAAAATCCCTCAAAACCCTCTATCGCGTCAAGAACTATCGTAGATCCTTGCAGATCATGCTCACTCTCAACTTTGCGCAGCTGTTCAGCAGCTTCGAAGTGATCATGATGAACCTCCACGAAATACTGGACAGCGCAGGCTCCATCTACATGACCCCCTCAACTGCAGCTATCATATTCGCAGCCATAATGCTGGTATCAGCGTTGATAGCTGCTGCAACTATGGACAGATTCGGCAGAAAAATTCTGCTCATAGTCTCCTGCATCCTAACCGGAAGTTGTCTGTTAGTGCTAGCTGTTTATTTTAACCTAAAGTCGATAGGTTACGACGTGAAGGCGATCAGTTGGATCCCGATAGTTTCGGTCATGGTGTACGCAGCTGTGTTCAAAATTGGTTTAGGAATGGTTCCTATAGTGATGACAGCTGAGATTTTTGCTGCTAAAATCAAAGCCATGGGGATGACAGCAGCTGATGGAGCTTATGTACTAGCTTCGATCCTAGCTTTGCAATTGTATTTCAACGTGAAGAATGCCTTTGGAATTCATGTGCCATTTTATATATTCAGCGGTTGCGCCTTTTCCACTGTTGTTTATATTATACTCTGTGTGCCAGAGACTAAGGGAAAGAGTTTAGAAGAAATTCAGGAGATGCTGAGAGGCAAAGAAGATGAGACTGTCGTTACTGAAGCTAGTAAAGGAACTTCCACGTGATGACAAAGTTTCTAAAAACTACTCTATGGACTTGATACTTTGTAGTACAAATTTATCAATGAAAAAATCAGTTACGATGGGAAACGAAGCTGAAGAATCAGTAGTCATCGTTTCTTCTTCTCGAATATTACAAACTACAAACACGGATCAACTATTCTATGACGTATTGAGTAAATCTTACAAATCACATCGACTTACCTTGAAGACGAATGTTTCATTGAAGACGGGATTCAGAGTTTTCCTGTGTACCTTTGTTTCGAATTTCTTTTTTTTATCCGGTAGTAGATAGACCTTGACGTATGGGTCAGAGGTACCACCCATGTCGAGAGCTGGTAAATCTTCAGCTTGGATGACGGTGACAGAGAAACTGTTTTGATTGAAATCATACTCCAACTGGAAATTAAAGATTTGTCGTTGTGATTGTTCAAATAATTGTGACTCCTTTGTTTTAAAAATAATAAAGATCTTTTTCATAATATATCAATTTTATTGTCTCTATATTGTTGTTTCCTGAGGGAACCCTTTGAATGTTGTACGAGTTTTCAGTGATGAAAACGAATAGAATAATTGATTCTATATCAATAATTATTATTTCAAACGTCTTGAATGCTGTCAGTCCCAGTTAACACAAATTCGTCTCAGAGATGTGATAGGGCATCACATTCATCTTCCAGATCACAGCCGTGACTCGAATTGAGATTCTAACTAACATCACAATGACTTCTATTCCGGACCCTTTTGGTCGTTTTTCGATTTTCATTCAGCATCACAAAAGAAATCACATTGATGCATCGGATTACTCACAATGTGAAGTTCGAACTGCCCCACATTCTTTTATCTGGAATTCCGTTTGAGGAGAATATTGTGCTACTGAGGGAGTCACATATACTTAATTTTCGGAATCAATAATGAAGTCTCATGCACGTCACATAGACAAAATGATAGGTTTCACAAGAATACTCCATTTTATTTGATTACGAATCTCATTCTGAATCAGTTCATGGATCTTCCAGTAGGAAATGGGATTTAAGAAAAATGCTTATGATCAAGATTCCAATAACATTTATTTCTGGGAAACCTTCAGAAAATCATAGATATTAGGACTTTTTAAGTAACTGAACTTTCACTTCAACATAAAAAAACTCACATCACTTCACTGCTTTATTCTTGCAATTCTCTCTGATTTGTAGCCACTATCTTTTTAGTATCTCAAACACCTCTTGTGTAACAGCATCTGAAAATCAATAAAATACATTTTAGTTCATGTTGTCAATGTTCAGTTTAATTATAGAGGTTGAAAAGGAGTTTTCAGATATTCACATTAAATAAATTACCTGAATCTTACAAAAATACTTGATTATCGATGGCTGAATGATTTACTGAAGAATGGTTCATATTTTCTTTTGAAAACACTGCTCAGGCCATATTGATATCATTATTATCAATTCTAGCTTCTGGGTTATTGGTATTGGCCATACCAATAACATTTCCACTGTTTTCAGGAATTTAATAAAATCTCCGATTCTATCCTCATGTCCTCCTACTCATATGTGATCAAGTGTGAGTGTGATCAATGAGTTATAACCCAATGACTGAAATAAAAATGAAACAATATACGTATTATTCTGAATAATTGTGTTGGAAGAACAATCATACAATACTCACCTTTTCACTGAAATGAATTACAAAAACTCATGTGTTCTCATCCACTATGCTATTCTTCTGAATTACATTAGCCTCAGTCAGCCAGTTGATTTATATCACGTAATCAGTTGTTTTTTTTTGCAGAAACTTCGCATATTCAAACGAGTCTGGCATAGCCCTTCCCTTCTGCTTATAACATAAACCTCAACAACTATACTTTGTTTTTACAACACTACTATAAACTGTTCGAAATAACATTCGATGCAACTAATTTATATCGATTTATGAATACGCCTTTTCGACTCTTCTCATCTACTAGAAGCAAATAATTAGAAAGAACAATGAAAGTAACAGAACGTGGAAGAAAACAAACCGCCATATTACAATACTGAATACACTCTCGAGTCTCGACTCTCGTTTCACGATCTCGTCACATGTTGCACCAGCGTTGCCGCCTGTGCATGAAATAAGCACACCCTTTCATTTTTATGGAATTATTGTGGAGAGATAAAAACAGATGACTACACTTTCAGATCTGAGGAATTGATGACGAAATAATTTCTCAGTGATATGTTTATATTTTTATTACACATACATTATTATCAGTTTAAGAACACTGGGAGACTGCGAAATCTCTCGAGTCGAGAAAAATATTTGAAAGGCCAACACTGAATATTATCTTGTTGAGTTCAATGTTGCAAGTCCTCATTTTTACATATTCAAAATCCAGAAGATCATTAGATTTTTCGTGTTCTATCATCTGGTTCTTATGGGTGATACCATGATTTTTGGGTATCATTCTGGGAGCAGATCGGATCATTACATAAAGCACGTAGATATAATGAATGATATTGGGGACATGACGACATAATATATGGTATTATTCATCAACACCTCTTTAAAAGTCACTTGGCAACTGCGTATGCTGGGAATTTCCTAGCCAATCATATTCTTGTATTCCCAAGTCACATTGTGCGCTGTATCTATGACTATGTGATTATGCACGGGCTTTTCTCAATACAGTCAAATTTGGGCGAAACGTATATTTTAAATATTTGGTTGGGAAAGAAGTGATTTTTTTTTTCCAAGCTGGCCCAATAGGCTTCACATTTTGAACAAGGGTTAGAGACACATAAATGATTCAGAAAGTTATGATTTATAGGATCAAGAGTGGAAAAACTTCCTTAAAGTGCTAATTTTCTCGATGCCCATATAAAACACGCAACTTGTTGTGCCCGAATAATGAAATCGTCTTGATCGAGTACTTTTTCAATTTTCACTATTGAAGTAAAGAACATCAAATGAAGAATACAATGAATCATCGTTCTTTCAATAGACTTAAAAGAGGCAGATTCAAAAATACGTCAAAATAACGTAAAGGCGGTACAAATAATCTCCATATCACAAATGAAAAATAATTGTAAAGTAATTTCATTCCACTTGATGCGAATCACTCTCAAAACTCGGATACATTGAATTTTGATTCTCATCGACTGAAGTTTTTGATTCAAATATAAATGTCCCTGTTATGTTAGAGTGCTTCACTAATTCATCACCTAATAGATCTCACATCCAACAAAATAAGACGAAGAATGTGAATAGGCTTTCTCATGAGGAATCCCGTGGCAGTCTCTGTGATGTATGATTGTGATTCGCTATGATACATGGACTGACTTGAATGCGACATCCCATAGATGTTTGTGTTAACTGGGGTGTTTTGATCGTCAAATGAACATACTAGCGACATCTTTGGGCACAGCGTGAAAATCAACAAATAAGTAATAAATCGTATGAGTATATTAATAATTCAATTTTGATTCCGATATTCAATGTATGTTCAGGCAGAGAATTCATGGAAAAACAAGAAGTTAGTTTAATTGAGGAGATTATATCTTGAGGAAATGCAAAAATATTACTTCAATACCTTGTACTGCAGTTTTCCTAATTTCTGTACTTCTGGTTTTTCTCCTTCATCTGGTTCTTCTGCATTTTCGGTCAATTCATCCATATCTGGTTGGACCTGTGAAAAATAACAAAGTTATCGTAGAATCTCTAGATACCCTTATCTATCAGTTACTTTCTCTTTGTACGATGACCCAAGAAGCTGGACTGACTTCAGATCTACACCCTTCATGCCCTTCTTGCCATCTTTTGCCCTCCTTTTTCGGAAACATCTCCTTATACAGCAGAAGCATATTCCAAGAATTATGATCGATACAGCTGTAATTCAAAATCAAATATTTCAAGATTAATTGACCAACAAAGTGTTGGAATTCCTGATTCCTGCTTTCAATATTTTTATGTACATCAACAATAATGATTTTTAAAACATCACTCACCAATCAATATTGTCACTAAGACCCATGTATCGATGCCTTCCTTATTGGCAAATTTCTCAACTTCATCGAAAAACGTCTTGGTAGCGTTAGTTGGAACTGTAAAATACCGACTTACTTCAACCAAATTTTCATACTCAACGCAGGAAAAAAGTGCCCCAATCACGAAGTACTGAGAGAGTTGGTACCACTTGAGAGTGTGTCTGCAAGGTGTTTCGTCGTGTTCTAACATGTTTTCTGATATATTGAAGGTTGTGATTAAGAAATAAACATGTGAACTGGTGTACCTACTGACTATTAAACAGCAATTCCATTCTCAAATTCATGTATTGTGTAGTTTACAAGCTGAACTATGTTTCCTGGAGTTCTAAGTAATGTAATTGATAAATATTCCTTGCAAAAACTTTTTCTGCTAAATGAAAGTTTGATGTAATTATTTTTAATCAGATAAGAATTTTTACATTATTGTGAAATTCTTGAGACGTTTGTGTACATGGTGTGTGTCTTGTATGATATTGTTTTGTTCGTCATATTTGACAACATCAGTTGGATGAAGACATATGACATATAATATGAATCAGTCCTGTCAAAATTCTTAGAAAAAACGTAATATCTCGGAAACAAATCACGATAGAGAAGCGTTTCGAAATGCAGTAGTTCCAGAATTCTACGTAGAGTGCAAAAACGAAAAAATAAACAGGGTGTTCTAAGTTGATATCACTTCCCTTTTAACTGGAAGTAACAATGTCTCAAACATATTTTAGGAAAATAGGTCACATTGGGCGTAGAGAGTAGATTTCACCAAAATTTCAAGTTGATAGTTCTCCCTATTCACCTCTGATGAATCAGTTATGTGAATCACTCTGATGAATCAGTTATGTGAATCACCCACCCTGTATATTCTTGTATAAAAAAATCAACCTCGTATATCTTCATCCGTGAATTCCACACCACACCACACCAAAATACCTGCTTCCACATGGGGGGTCGTTCGACCATGAGAGGGATGAAATTGTTTGTTACCGAAAATATGCTTCTCCAATTGTTCCCCACCTGTGGTTTCCGGTAGGGTAACAGGAAAGCTCTCTGGCGACGTTGCCGCAGGGGCTTCGGTAACGTCGGACAACATCGTCGTCGGTTTGACAGCCCCCAAGTCCGCGGTACCTGAGGGTGCCTCTCGTTTCGATATCAGGGGGTAGATCGACGGCATGGTTCTGGAAATTATTGTCCGAAAATCAGGTGACACCCTAACCTAACATACTTGCTATCATAGGCGTAACGAGGGGGGTTATTGGGGACGTAACCCCCCCCCTTGGCAGAAGACATAAAAAAATTGCAGGTAACAATTTGAAGAAATATGAATTCGAAAGTTTTCGTTTTTTCGAATTTATTTTGTGGAAAGGGAAAATAATGCCAAAAACACAAGATAGGGTTACTTGGGTTACTTGTATTTAGAAGCCATTTCTTGATTGCCAATAATAATCAATATAACCAAAATAACATCTTTAACTTTCAGAATAACATTTATGAAAAAATATAATATATTTATTCGATTTGAAGCTACAAGAATATCGTATAATATATATTATGTCTATATTATGTAATATGTAACTATGGTTGACTGGTGGGGGTCGACTCCCCCCCCCCATCAGTCAACTCTAGTTACGCCAATGCTTGCTATGTTATAAAAAAATTACCAGGAGGCATTCTAGAGGCTCTTCAGAGGTAAAAAAATGCAGTATCTGTGATATTTAATAGAAGGAGATAGAAACTTCAAAATATCGATAAAAATGAGCGCAACTCAAAAACTCATGAATAAGTTTCGAGACTAGCAGATAATATTACAGTTATTTGTAGAAAAAGTTGAAAACCACCTTCGTATATCACTGAAATTCTGGAGAAAATCAGATTCATTGAAAATCACTGAAAGATGGAAAACAAAAAAGCTCACATATATTGCATGTAGAAAAATAGTATACATATTCAAAAAATGTATAAAAATAAAAAGCTACCCATTAACAAGAACGCAGTTGATGTCAGTGCCGCCATATTGAAGATATTTTCATTGGACAGAACTCAATCGATAACCTCTGCATAGAAATTTTCAGATCAATGGCATTTTCATTACTCCAAATACGACTTTTCAATAGCTACAACCAGCATAAAAATATTGAAAATTATAATGAATACTGACGTTTTTAACCTTGTATAATATGTTTTGAACTAGTAGTAGAATGACAACAAAATATTGAAGTAATTATTGATGTATCCACTGTACCTCTCTCATTGGAATGTCGATTCAAAATAATGATTCACATATTCGATTTCATTGAATTAATTACTTTATGTAAACTCATGGAAGCTTTCACTGGATTGCTTCAAGAGTTCCTCTCATATGAAATACAAAATCAGCACTCACTCGAATCGAATATTATCGTTTCAACACCTTTATTCACTGAAGAAAGAGATGAGAACAACATATCCATAGTCACATTGTCGAATGGGCGAAAATTGCACACCACGCTGATGGAAAATAGTGATCAAGCTCAAATAATCAACGTTTTTATCGGTTTCCTTGTAAGCAACCTACAACGCAGTCATTATGTTTATTGTTCAGACAACTGTGCAATATTTCCTTATAATTTCCATTCAGACTTCGTCCGCATATGTCAAAAATATTTATTGGAATAGGAACATAACAGGAACATAACATCTATGTTGGTTGGATGAAGGAAGATGGCAAAAAAAATAAGATGAAAGAGGAAAATGGATGAAGATTGGTGGTTTTCTAGTGATCAATCGGAGTGAAGAAAATTTATATGAAGGAAAAGAAGAAGAGGAACATTCATGAGATAAGAAAACAAGACGAATAAATGTGAGGGAGAAAAAATATTCCACATTAAACTGTGAATTAGAGAAACCATATCATATCATAACAGCATGCCATTTATAGATTGGAAAATACATATTTAATTCCCCTTTGCCTTTAATCCCAAGAGAGGAAAATCTCAATCGAGGTGAAGAGATTGAAGTGTTTGACTTTGAGGCATGCGCATTCAAGTTCAGTTCCCAATGAATCGACTGTCGACACGCACTGAAAGTTCCCTTGAACTCCCTATTCGTACATCAGGATACGAAGTTGGGTATAAATCTCAGAAAACTCTCAGTTATTTTGAACAAAATGCGATAAACGAGACATCACTGTTTGGCATAATTATTTCACGCAATTATCATCTGGAATAAATCGTCATTATTCATCAGATTCTATCAAAAATCAATCATACAAACTACAATTTGTATTAATTTTGCTTGATGGTATATTTTCACGAGAAAGTACGAATCACGATGATGCCGAAGAAGATGAAAGAACTTATGGCCTAGTTTCATTCAAGTTGACAACTATTCAGGAATAATTGTTTATTCTGAAGGCATGTGCATTCATCAATCAATCATAAATAGCAGTGTTCACAGTAGAATTAGAAGAAATACGAGAAGAGTCAAGCGAGAAATCTAGATGTCATTGGTATTGATGTATTCGATTGATTCTTCCCAAAAGTGGTCCTTCTTAAGCTAGATTTTATCAGTGAAAAATTATGTATTCATTACACGAACAGATTTTCTGTCTCATTGAACCGTGGATTAGCGAGTTGGTTCTTTCAATTTATAGAATTCGATGTGACCAGCGAGAAAAATACCCTTTTTCTGAGACACACTGATTTGAACGATACGACTAAAACAATTCAATGTCTCGAAAATAACATTGAGCCTTCAATGACATCTCCCAACCGAAGTAAGATCGAATACTACTAGCAGTAATTCACAGATACTCACATTTGTTCTGATCTTCCTCTCTCGATTATCAACTTTTCACTTGAAACGTCGATTGAGGAGCATTCTGCGCTTATTACCCGAGATTTAGTGACCTGAATTTCACCGAACTCCTCGATTACAGAACCCCGGAGCTAGAGAGTTTCAGTAAAATGGCTGCTATGCCAGAATCGATACCCACCAAACTTCGGATACGCAGGACTCGTGAAAATGTATTGGAAGCGCGCATGCTGGGAATTATTAGTTGATACAGCGCTTGTCTTTTGTTATCATATCAATTGTTTCACCTGATACTCACAGATCGTAATGAAGTTTATCGGAAGTTTGAATGAATAAAATGAAAGAAAATTACAGATAACTTTGTAGGAGTCCATAATTGAAAAGTAAGCTTGTGAATACAGTGGGAATTTATAGATGACCCCAAACACCAAGGTGGAAAAATAAATGTTCTGGTTCTTCGTCAGACTGGGATACCTGTCAATAAAGGATCAGACTTTCTGGTACATGAAACGCAGAGATTGGATCAGAACCAGCCATATTATTATTATTATTATTATTATATCTTGGAAGACTTATTCTAGGACATATAGGAAAGGATCAAAGGATTGAAATGATCAATTCTATACCAATAATTCAATGACCAATCGATGTTGAAGATTCGAATAATTGGCTTTCAATTAGAAACTCGAAATCCATATCTTGATCTACATATTGAATCAAATCATAGGCATAGTTTATTTTTACTTTATAACAAAAATTGGATCAATAAATACAATCGTAAATCAATACAACATTCTTTCATCACTTTGTTACACGGTTGGGTCTGATAAAAGGATTCAAAGGAAACGAGTCACTATGAATACCCCCAGATATTGATCTCCTCTTCCGACCACTGATGGTTCCTAGCTGTAAAAGAACTGGATTCGTTGTCATAGCTGCAGCTGCTCCTAATAAAGCTATAGCTGCGATAGGTAATATCAGTTTCTTCAAACTGATTTTCTGAAAAAAAAACAAACGCTATATTCGTTGACGTACAGGAATACCACAATACTCACCTTATGAATGAGATCTGTCAACCCTGTGAACCCCCCTCCACTAAGCGCGTAGTCATGGCCTACTGCACTGTGGCCATAGGTGTTAATTCCTCCTTCGTATCCGAAATTGTTCAACGCAACTCCACCATATCCAAAATGGCCTAGTCCTCCTCCACCATAGCCAGAAGCTGGCACGACTCCTCCAGAAGAATGAGCAAATCCATAAGCTGGTTCATTGATTCCTAAAACAAAATCGGGAATATGTGTAGGTAGAGAAATGTCGAAGTAAAGTTGAATTTTATTCAACTCCTACTTACTCGTATTCGTTATGAACTGTCCTATATTACTTTGGGGAAGTCTTGCATCATCTGGACCAGCTAATCCATAGCCTTCTTGATCCTGACCCTGATGTGTTCCACTTGCACTTGGTTGACATTGGGGGCAATCTTGAACAAGATGTAGTTAAATCAAATATATCTATACTTGTTCAATCATGAAGTAATGTTTTACCCTCAAGCTGGTGTTTGGGATTTAGTCCTATAGCCCATGTATCCCTTTTGAAGCTAGCGTATTGGTCTTGATCAGGCTCTTGTTTTATTTCATTTTGTAATAATCCTGAGCCTCTTCTTTCTTCTTCGCGTATTATGTTCTGTGGAGAATTTTTATTATTCATTTCTTAAAATGACCACAATGATCCTGGAGGATTATTCTTCATTCTCAAAAAAAATTACATTGGGTTTCGCCAGTTCAGCTTACTTACGTCTAATCAAATGGCGGACAAGATAGTTTTAATCACAAGAATCATGTCATCTACCTCTGTTTCAAATTTCTCATTACAAACACAAATCGGCATACTCAAATTCCTTTTACCTTTTCATCGGTTTTGATGATTCCCAGTACACATCCAGGAGTGAAAAGTAAGAACAAGAAATCCACTTGAATGACTCTCATTCTCACTAACCATGCTATCGTTTCAGTACACCACAAAGAACAAGCCCGTCACGTTGAGTGACTCCTTTTATGTGGCCTGGATGTTCATGAGTGAACTTGAGAGATTCTTCTGTATACTTACAGGGTATGCATTAGGTAGCAACTCATTTTTGATGTGAAAAGAAATCTAGGATTCATCTATTCACTTAATAATCGATGTTCATATGTCTATGAAATGTATTACGTCAAAAGCACTGATACTATTTGAGTATGAATAATTCATTGGTCATTATTGTTAGAAAAATCCGTTTTCGAATGTTTGAGTTTGGAGTACTTGAAATTATTATTTTCTTTTTGGCATTTCTATGAATGTGATGAATCTAATTTCGAGAATGGTCGTGAAAAAATTCTGTGATACGATGACCTTATAGGAGGGATCACCCTGTATATATAATTTTATTTCTTGTGACACAACAAATTGGATAGCAATAATAATTGAATTTCTCTTTTGTTATTTGTTTAAAACATGTGGACCGTGTAGTAGGTATTTATTGCTACTTTTAAATGTTCATTCTATTGTTTTGGAATCTTCTCGAGTTTCCTACTCATGATGATTTGGGTTTTAGAAGGTGGGTGATTGAATACTTGGTGAAAAACAGTGAATTTGTTGAATCACAAACACCTCCAGCGTGAAAAAATATATTGTAAAAATGGTCGTCGTTTCTAATTGAGAGGATATATTAGACATTCATTACGTTTGAGTATGTAGTGAATCGAAATCATTATTCAAAGCTATTCGAATGATGAACTAAACCTAACTTTCTGTTTTGGAGTATCGGTGAAAAAATAAACAAGTGGCAACACCGCACTCTTTGGCGAGCTGTTACAAGTATCTTGCTTCTCATGACAGTGTTATCAATTTCTCGTTTTTAGGTCAAAATACTGTACAAACAAAAACAAAATTGATTACATTTCTCACATTATGAGTTTAAAATCACTTTAGAATATATGGATGTTCAAAAAAAGTCAACTCATATGCAAAATTCTTTATTATCATACAATCAAAGATCAATTGTGATGTAGTTAAATCAAATATATCTATACTTGTTGAATCATGAAGTAATGTTTTACCCTCAAGAGAGGATATATTAGACATTCATTACGTTTGAGTATGTAGTGAATCGAAATCATCATTCAAAGCTATTCGAATGATGAACTAAACCTAACTTTCTGTTTTGGAGTATCGGTGAAAAAATAAACAAGTGGCAACACCGCACTCTTTGCTTCTCATGACAGTGTTATCAATTTCTCGTTTTTAGGTCAAAATACTGTACAAACAAAAACAAAATTGATTACATTTCTCACATTATGAGTTTGAAATCACTTTAGAATATCTGGATGTTCAAAAAAAGTCAACTCATATGCAAAATTCTTTATTATCATACAATCAAAGATCAATTGTGATGCATATACAAAACGACACATTAAAATTTATATATTTCCGATAATTACAACAATATATTGAAGAACTTTCATTCGATCCCAAAACCATAAAACGTAATCCGAAATCCATCCTCAGCTTTTTTGTAATTCACTGATAACTTTCTCCAGTTTCAACGCTTGCTGGGTATTTCCACTGACTTTCAACTTTCCAGTCATGTAGGCCATGGTCGGCTTCAATTCTCCCGCTGACATTTTGCCAAAATTCTCACTTGTCAAGGTGAGGGTCACGTCAGGGGCAACAGGTGGTTGGCCTTGGCCACAGGACCCTCCGCCATTTTTCATATCCAAAAACCTGCAACGACATCAATTATTCCATCAATCATAGTCAATAAATTGCAGATTTCCCGATTTTCCGAACATTTTTGACAGTTGATAGCTTTGTACCAAGATTCGAATTGTTTCCCCTGTATATATTTTCACATACCATGGACCCTCTTCGTTTCCTGTTATTTTGAAAGCGAATACTGCTTGAGTTTTAGTTACAAGCTCTGGAGACAGCATGGCGTTGATTTTTTGGAAAATTTTTCCAACTTCACCTGGGAAATTCTCAGCTGCTGAAATAGTGGTATCAGCTGCTACACTGCTCTGTTTTTCTCCGACAATATCAGGAAATATTTGTGGTATGTTTTCATCCAAGAAATAGTCAGGAGTCAACCTTGTTTCGGCAAAATAAAGAAATCATGTATTACTTCATGAATAAATCGTTATCGATTTTGTATACAGTTGTGTCAATACCTGTCATGATATTCAGGATTGCAAGCATATTGCTTGAAATCTGTTACTCCAGCTTTTCTCAACACATCTTCATCGACGAAGAAATTTCCACTACAAGCTTTCGGGTCTTGCGTCAAGATGGCGTAAGCTGAATCACCCATAATGTCAGTTTTCCTAGATTTATTCTGAGATTGTTCGCCTTTCAACATCACGATTGCTGCTGTACTGATCACTATAAAGATTTGTTCATTCATTCTAACTATTTGGCATGAACATAATATTTCGTTAATTTGTTTTGATGTTTCGAATCGTAGGTACCTGTTTTTGGCCAGAGGGCGTTGACAGCGATATTGAAAGGTTTCAGTTCTTCGGCCATTCCCAGAACACACATCGACATGCCGTATTTGGCAATAGTGTAAGCCACGTGATTTTGGAACCACAGGGGGTTCATGCTCAACGGTGGCGCCAAATTCAAAATATGGGCATGACTACTCTTTTTCAAGTAAGGTAAGCAAGTTTTTGATCTGGAATGAAATATTATTGATGATATGATGAACCATCCGTTGTATTTTCTTTTCAATTTCAACGATACTCACACGAGAAATGTCCCTCTGGTGTTGACACCATGCATCAAATCATATCTTTTCATTTCAGTCTCTGCAGTCCCAGTCAACGAGATAGCAGACGCATTGTTAACCAAAATGTCGATGCCCCCGAATTTTTTCACAGCTTCTTCTACAGCATTCGCCACTGCCTTTTCATCTCTGACATCAACAATACATGGTAGACCACGTCCTCCGGCTTTTTCAACTGAAAAATATCAATGAGAGACATAGCGCCATCTGTCATTCAATGTGTGCAAGCTTAATCAATTATGAATCAGAAACTTCACTCATCAAAAGCGATATTTCTCGACTAACTTTCTTCACAAGCTGTGTAGATAGTTCCAGGAAGTTTTGGATGGGGTTCTGCTGTTTTTGCAGCAACAACGACGTTAGCGCCATCTCTTGCAACTTTCAAAGCAATCGCTTTGCCAATACCTCTGCTCGCCCCGGTGATGAAAACTGTTTTGCCAGCAAGTTTCCTAAAAAAGCCTACTCATTATCGTTTTCTTCTTGAATATTTATGGTGTTAAACTCAGCAATGAAACAAAATACGTGTCTACATTTATGAAATCGAAAAGTGCGTGTTGTTCAATTCAACTAATTAATTCAAATAATTGTGCTAGAAGCATACGTACCCAGTGTTTATCATGATGCAGTCTGGTACAATTCTACAAGTATTCCACAAATCAACACAACAAAATAAAACGAATATACCGCGATTGTTCAACAAGTTATTTATCAACCTTTGCCTTGTTGGACTTTGACCTATAAAAACAGATCTCTGTTGTGAATCCGTCGATTGAAATACCAATTCACTTATTGAAAATGTATAGGTATTTTGTAGATTGAGATAATAAAAAAACGGTATAGGTTAGGTTACACACTATATTTCATTACAATTTCATGAATATGAAGGTAAAGATTGAGTAAATAGCATATTTTAGTTACAGAAGTGGTAATTGGTATTAGTTGAAATTGTGATCGATCTTTTTTCTTCATTTCCAGCACAAGGCCTTTCAATCTTTCAATTGTCTCTTTCTCCTCATATATTGATTCAACACTTTTATTTTTCCTTGTAATGTTTTTGTGGGAACAGGTAAACAAACGTGGTTTGAGCATTATTTGACATATCTAGACAATTCATAGAATGAGATCTACATCTATACTTCATTTATTCTGGGTTGATACCTGCATGAAATCGCCAGATTGAGCCGTGTTGCCAGATGTTTTTCACTTTTTCAGCGATGCTCCGAATTAACTCCGAATTAAAACTTGGGTATATATATACATATAATCATATTTCATAAAAACGATTGAACCATTGTGAGATTTGGCATCGTTCACTTCACAACGATGCCAAATTGTTTGGAGCGAATCCTTACAATCGTTTGTTTACATTCGAATTGTTCTTTTATTGCGATTTTTGTGAATTTGTTCTTTTAAGAGCTTTATTTTATCGCATTCTTATCAAGATGCCGAGAGGTTTAAGTGGAGATGCCCAGAAAATGGTAGCAAGTTTACTTCCATTGAATTCTATAGGAAAGGTAAGTGAGGAATCCTAATGAATATTTATTTACCACGAAGAGTTTATGATAATTCAATGGGTAATATAAAATATGATTATTACAGAGAGTGGCTGCTGCACTAAATATAAGGAATGCTACTGTGTGGAGAATATCAGCAAAATCAGCAGAGGGTGTCCCAGGACATCTACAGAAAAGAAATAACCAATTGTTGATATTGAAGCATCTCAGGAGTCCGAAATAAGGAACTGTATTTACGATATGTATAAGAACAGTGAGTATTCAATGCCATTCACATATAATCGAATAATAAACATACCTATTTGCAGAGGAACACATAACATTAAAAACATTGAATGATAAGCTTGCTCAACGTTTTCTTTTCAATGGTTGCCTCTCATCTTTATGGAAGGTATTGAAAAACATTGGCTTCAGATTTAGAAAAGATGATCCACAGCAAGGAATGATGGAGTTACCTAACATTGCTATGAAACGTGTAACATTCCTCCAACAGTATATTCAATTCAAAAATGAAGGTTTGAGGCAATTTGTGTTTCTTGATGAGACCTGGATCTTCCAGAATGGAACTATAGGACATTCCTGGCAAGATTCTAGTGTCAAAAGTGTGAAAAAAAATAAAGTAGGAAGTTCTAGATATTTATAGTTTGTATTTGGGTTAGATGGTGTACTGGATTTATGTTGTATATTAGATTCATTGTTCTGCATGCTGGTTGTTCAAATGGTTTCATTCCTGGAGCAGAATTAGTTTTTTCTTCTAAAACTGCTGATGAAGATTACCATGGAGAAATGAACCAGGATAACTTCCTCCACTGGTTTGAAACGCAATTGCTGCCAAACTTAGAAAATCATTCCACAATAGTTATGGATAATGCTCCCTATCATAGCACAACCATTAACAAAGTTCCCACCTTAGCTTCTAACAAGGCAGCAATTCGAGAATGGCTCACTAATAATGATATTGCTTTTGATTATGGAATGTTGAAGCAGCAGTTAATTTAGTACGATTGTAGGCCATAGACTTCAGAACTTATTTTAAAGTTGTTTGTAATATATTCTATGATTCTCAGGAACAAACCAGCCCCTATTTATAAGGCAGATCTGATAGCAGAAAAATATGGACATCAAGTTCTTCGAAGAAAAATTCATCATTTGTTATTTATAAGAAAAATTGGTGAGATAATTATAATTTGTTTATTAGGTAAGGTATTGAACATCTGAAAATTATAAATTATACATTTTATTCTTATGTAAATGGATTATATTGATGAGATTAATCAACAGGAGTCATACCTCAGAGAAGACAGCATCATCATCTGGAGTAAAAAGAAGTCATCAAGAAGAAGAAGGGTTGGTTTCAATTATGATATTTTTCAACATAATATATGTCGAGTTGTTAGTTTTCAGTTCCAGAGGATACATAAGTAGCAGAAGACAAACATAATGAATTAAGATACATTTGAATTTGAATCTATATTGTATTTTTGTTGAATTGTAATGATATATGGTGGTTCAATGAGTTTTTGTGGGTTTTCCTCATGTATCATATGGAAACCTTTCATATGAGCAGATGCACCACTATTTTTCCCAGGAATAAATCAATTTATAACTTCTGCATTATTTCTATAACATACCTATTGAGGTTGGCCAAGAATTGGTTTTGAAATATAGAACCGTCAAATGAAAATGAGAGTTTAGAACAGATATAATGTTGAGAGATAAACATCATTTCATTACGTAGTTATTGTGTATTTCCTTTGAATATTCGATTCGATTTCTAGCATGAGAACAGTCCATTATATCATTTGAACCATTCAACGGTTATCCACAATCAATAGTAATCCAAATATGATAAAAATTATATATCCATCGAAAACACTTTCAAAACAAACGATCAACCTAACCCAACTTTTTATCACAGAATTCGAAGTTAATTCGGAGCATCGCTGAAAAAGTGAAAAACATATGGCAACACGGCTCAATCTGGCGATTTCATACAGGTATCAACCCAGAATAAATGAAGTATAGTTGCAGGGGATCTGCTTCTTGAGGTTGACAATCTCCCATGGAATTCCTAGTAAGTATACGGTTCTTGGGAAGAGGCTGATAATAAGTTGAGAAACTGTCAAATAGTGTCGAAACAGCACCCTCTTTCAACTTTTCCCTTCTTTAAAACTTTCTTGCATCTCTATCACAATAAAATCTTCATCTTTGAAGTGTATACTACACACAGTACTGTACTTAGAAGGTTCGAAATTAATTCTCCGGGGGGCTAACACCCACTTCTTTCTCAGCTTTACATCTTTTGGAACAAAAAATGGGTAATTTCAAATGGTTTTAGTACATGAATGGACTGGGACATTTCAGGATGAAATAAAGCTATAATGTACAAGTGTGTTTGAGTAAACGGGTATCTTGTTTGGTAGGTATTTAGTGAGGAGTATTCACCAGTAGAAGTTTATTCCAGAGTCTTTCACAAATCTTTTTTTACAACCGTGGCAACAAGATACTACCATGATTCTTTTCATTGCGTAAAGTTCGAAGATAATTGATTTTAATAAAATTACTATATATAATTCCATATATCCGTAATTAAAGGAATAAAATGAAAATACAATTCGTATTCATCCACATACTTCCATGTATATTTTATTATGCCAGTACTCGCCAATTATTGTTATGGTAACGCGTCCAGAGGACAGCTTCACAACAAAACATCGATTGCGATATCTATTTCTTATATATCTAAGATCGAAACCACTTTGTTCGAGAGAATTTTGCAAGATATAATATTTCAGTCATCAATTCTATTTACCATTCAAGTCCTAAACGTTTGTTTTATTTACAATACGAATTGTAAAAGATTAATCACGTGATTATATCCCTGAATCCTCTTAGCGGAAAGTTATGGCAACTTTTTCTTCAAAAATGGTGCCACCCCCCACCACTGAAAAATGGCGTAGATGCCAGACCTATATATGTACAGATATGTATATGATCGTGGGTCAATGTTTGGGTGCTGACGGAAAGGAATATGTATTTTATTTTGCAAATGCCTAATTATCATTTTCACATAACGTTCTCGAATTTAGCTGCTAACTGCCAACCTCTCACATCGCTAAAAATTGGAAATAATAAAATAACTGAAATTTATCACGTGATTACATTCCCAAGTCTTCCATAATACTTCATATCATATCTCATTAGTCGCTTATCTCCGATCGAAATTTACCCAATGCTCAATATAGTTGTTCGCCCTCCAGACAAGTAGGACATGCCTTTTTGTGACGCGCCGCAGATGCTCGATAGATATTCCTCGATCTATTTATTTTTATTTTATTTTTCAAACGTCACCTGTCTATACGTCAGTCAGACAATTTGCGATATGTCACTTTGGTTAAAATTTTCTAACAGTAGTACTACTCTGTGAAAGAAGTCAAGTCAACAGAAAAGATTATACGAGTTTAATTACATTATAAATAAAATTCAGTGAAGTTGCGAGTTGAAAAGTAGTGCTTATTTTGTAGTTGTTGGGCATAATTTGTGAATTTATTCGGAAAAAAATCATAACATTGTGTATCTTTAGAATTTAGTATACAGTGGTTATGGAATACCTCATTTGACCAGGATATATTATTTAAAGGTGAGTATCACGTTTCGTTGAACCATTACAAGTCGAACAGGTTGGCAATTTGGCATTCGTAGTATAGTGGCTAATCTGTTGAATAATTTTATGAATTGTTTATGAAATATTTAAATTTTATTACTGATGTTTTTCTTTTGAAAGGAAAATAAAATTACTGACATTTAGGCTGTATATATTCATTATTTCATATGTAGTGTGCTTTTCTATTAACTGATAACAAAACATAATAGCACAATTTCAATTGTTTTACATTTTGTTTTGACAGATATTGAGTTACATCATGTGGGTTTCAGTTCCAGTATATATGTAATTCAGGAAATTCTGTATGTTTTTGTTTTGATTCTGTTTTTGTTTTTTCATCAGATGAGTCATTTTGTTTTCAAGAAAGTACATTTATGTATCTTCGATGATTTCCTCAATTATAAATGCATATTATTGCAGATTCAAAAATGAGTTTTTCCAGAAGTAAATTCGTTAAATTTTTTCAAGTGCACACTTTTTTTAGTCAGAATAGGTCTCATACTTGATAATGAAAGTGAAGTAGTTTGTTTTGTTATATATTGTTCTGCTTTTTCCCTCATTCTTGATAAATCCATTAAGCATATTTGATAATTTATACTTTAATATCTGTTCACTGTATTTACTCATGAATAAACATAAATCATGTATATGAATTGATTTTGATGAATTGGTGGACAATTGAATGTTTTTATTTTTAATTATGATATCCATTATAGAACATGAATGATGGTACTTCAGTTGGTCCTGATGGACCTGTGACTATCAATCCAGATCAAATTGTTAAACAAGGATGGCTACAAAAAAGAGGAGAACACTGGAAGAATTGGAGATCAAGGCAAATGATATTCTTGGCATTAGTTATTCCCAATAACCCATTTCTTATTTTCAGATATTTTGTTCTTTTGGATGATGGAGCTCTAGTTGGATTCAAAAACAAACCAGATGATTTCTTCAATGTGGAACCTCTAAATAATTTCACTGTCAGAGGTTGTCAAATTATGTCTACTGATAGGCCTAAACCATATACTTTCATAATGAGAGGGTTGCAATTATCATCAGTCATTGAGAGGACATTTTGTGTTGAAACAGAAAAGGAAAGGTATGTCATACCAACGATTGTTTTTTGTTTTATTTTTGCTATAACCTAAAATTTCACATTGTAGAGAGGAATGGGCTGCTGCTATAAAAATGGTATCAGAAAGACTCTATACTGATTGTGAAGATGTGGAAATGAATACAGCCAATTCTGAGACAGGTATTGTGGAAGACCTGTGTGAAAAATTCTCTCTACAGGGCACATCAATCTCCAAATCAACTGGAAAACGTAAAGTAACTTTGGAAAGTTTTGAGTTTCTTAAGGTTTTGGGCAAAGGCACCTTTGGAAAAGTCATTCTGTGTAGAGAAAAAGCCACTGGGAGATTGTATGCCATCAAAGTCCTCAAAAAAGAGGTTATAATCCAGAAGGATGAGGTTGCCCACACACAGACTGAGAATAGAGTACTTAGAAGTACTCATCATCCATTTTTAACTGTAAGAGTTGATTTTATGGAGCATGAAAACTGTTCCACTGTAGATATTGTAATTTGAGTATTTTTTCCAGGCTCTCAAATACTCCTTCCAAACCAACGAGCGCCTCTGTTTTGTTATGGAGTACGTGAACGGGGGCGAACTGTTCTTCCATTTGTCTCGTGACAGAGTTTTTTCAGAGGAACGGACGCGTTTTTATGGTGCAGAAATAATTTCAGCCTTGGCCTACCTACATTCTCAGGTGAGTGAATTCAGAAGATAAGAAGTACTGATGATTTTCTCATGGATTTGTAATCAATCACTTTGTTGCTCAGGGGATAATCTACAGAGATTTGAAGCTGGAGAACCTTTTGTTGGATAAAGACGGTCATATTAAAATAGCAGACTTTGGACTGTGCAAGGAAGACATCACGTACGGACGTACAACGAAAACCTTTTGCGGCACCCCCGAATATTTGGCACCAGAAGTTTTAGAGGATAACGATTACGGCAGGGCCGTGGATTGGTGGGGAATTGGGGTCGTCATGTATGAAATGGTTAGTTTTGTCACAGAAGAATGGTCAGCACTAAGTAATTCATATGTCGTGTCCATAATTAGATGTGTGGGAGGCTGCCGTTTTACAATAGGGATCACGACGTTCTCTTCACGCTCATCCTAATGGAAGAAGTCAAGTTCCCAAAAAATCTCAGCACAGAAGCCAAGGATTTGCTAGCAGGTCTGCTGATCAAGGACCCCACAAGGAGGCTAGGAGGGGGCCCCGAAGACGCCAAAGAAATAATGGCGCATCCGTTCTTCAGTTGCATAAACTGGAAGGATTTGGAACACAAAAAGGTGCGTCTTTCTTCGATGTTTATTTCTTGTTGTATTGATGTATATACCACGTTTTCTGTACAGATTCCTCCACCTTTCAAGCCGCAAGTAACGAGCGACACCGATACTCGTTACTTCGATTCCGAATTCACGGGCGAGAGCGTTCAACTGACGCCGCCAGACGTCAGCCGCCCGCTGGGCTCCATTCAAGAGGAGCCCTACTTCCCGCAGTTCAGCTTCCAAGATTTGTCGTCCACCCTGGGCAGTTCGGCGTACATTGGCGGCAGCATGACGAGCGTGGGTCCGATGCAATGATTCATTTGTTTCATAGGTAAGCCAATTATTTAATACTTGAATATTTTGATTTCTCAAGTTTGGTTTCTTTTTCAGTTGCGGGTACTTAGGGATTCAATTAGCCAGTAAGCCAGGAATCGTTATCATTTTTGTGATAATCTTTTATATATAATGTAAATAGTTATGTTATATCTCGATAGTTCGTTTCCAAAACGACATTACTAAACACATTGTATATAAGTTAGGAGTATAAATTATTATCGGTTAGTTAGTACCTCAAATCATAGTCATAAAATGCAAACGAACTGAAGAATGAATTAATTTGGGATATTATTCAATATACTTTGGGTGTTCCTCACGGGCTAGCATCAGTTCCATCGATACACACTGAAAAACTGTCAATTAATCAACCGATACTGCCAATTATCTCGATAATCATTGTTATTTGCCGCTGGCAACACTGTTGTGGATCCTTTTTTCAAGGTTGAATCAGCATTCTAAGATAAATTTAGGCGTACTTCAAATTGAAGCGCATTATTGGGATTTTTGTTGTTGTAAATGCTGATTTTCCCTTCATTATTATTGTTTTTCTAGTTAGATTTTATGATGTATGAAACCAGAGCTCTGTTGCCAAAATGTTCACAAGAATAATACATCTCAAGTCAAGTTATTTTGGCAACAACGCACGATCTTGCCAAAAAAACAAAAACTGTTGCTAGCTTGTGACATATTTTGAAAATTTTTTACTAATATCTTATAAAATGTTAACATGTCTATCGTAAAATATTGACGACTACTATCAACTGATATAATACGTTATAGGAATTTTTTTGAATATATCTAAAGTTATTAGGTTGAAATATTTTGGTTAGAGATTAAATATACTAATATGCTAGGAAATGAATTTTTTGGTTATATTAGGAAACGAAATGTGTTCCCAACTATTTCTGATTATTTGATATTGCTAATTATTAATGCATAACATCTATTATAAGGGCGAATTTCAGTTCCATTGTGAGCTCAATGTTTCAAATAAAATATTCTTTATGCTCGTAAGTTATTTGTATTTCTCCATTGTCATACTGAATGACTAATCAATCTTCACAAGAAATTTCTGAAAGGTGTATCAAATTGTTTAGATTGAAGAACCTGATTATTTCAAAAAAGGCATCCACTGACTCAGTTTGAATATTTCAAGTTGAATTTATGTTTTTCGTATTATCAGAAGGAACAGTTTGAAAATATCTACGATAAACTTCATTTAATCGATTTATTATAATTTTCGAACTCATCTATTCAAAGATTTTCCTGTATACAGAATAATAGTAATATATCATTTTATGTTCGACCAATTTAGTGCATTTTCATTGTCCCCTTTTGAACATCTTCACGAGTTATTTACCCGTCAAAATTATGATAGAAGAAACTAGTTTCTAAAGTTAAAAAAATGAATCAAAACACCTTTTTAGTACAGCTCAATAGCTGAAAGACTTTAATAACTAAAAAACGAGTTCTTCGAAGATAAACACATCAGCATTTGGAATCAGTACGAAGCACTTCAAAAAGACTGCGCAGCCATATCGTCCGCGCAGATCCCCAACATGGCCAAATCGTCGTCGGGCGGCAGCGGGGGCGGTTCCAAGGGCAGCCCGTGTGGATGGGGCGGCGGCGGAGGCGGGATGGGTTCATCAGTCGACTCGTACGAGTAGACGTCGTTCTGTGGGTACATCGAGTTCTGGTAGTCTTGGTAGTAGATGCTCGGGTCGATGCCTCCCGGACCGTAAAGTGCTTCGTCATCGCTCAAGTTCATCGGCTTCTCCGTCTGTAATGAATAGATATAGTAGTTTGACAGAACTTTTTATATTTGTACACGAGCACACATTTTGGGTATCATAAAATCATTAATTGGCCTCAAGCATGCCTCAAGATCAAATACAATAGTGAAAAATAATAATAATTTTATTTCAGCAATTGTCTTGTAAAATACACAGGGAAATTGTGAAAAATGTCAAAAGGTAAAAGTATGTAGGTAATAAAGCAAATCATCATAATACACCATGGATTGAAAACATTCCGATCTACCCATATTCACACAAATATACACTTGTTTACACACACAGCTATACATTAATAAGCAAATACATGAAAAACATGTTGACTATCTATCACACTCAAGATTATGAAGTTTCCTAATCGAAAAATTCCTCCATGGTGTAGCAGTTTTTGAGTAGGTGTTTTTTCAGGCGATTTTTGAAAATCGTTAAGCCACATTCCTTATGTGATCCGCCAGAGAATTACAGCACTTGCATCCAATATACTCAAAGTTTTTCTGGTACCGAACTGTACTATGCTGGTGGGGTAAAATAAGGTTTTTCATCTAATATTATGTTCATGTTGTGTTCTGACTATAAGTAGCCCTATTTTTGAAAATGAAACAACACGCTTCGAGGATGTACGTGCTCATAACAGTCAGAATATTTAGTTATTTGAAGATATCTCTGCATGAGTCTCTTATAGTTAGTTTTGCAATTATCCTAATTGCGTATTTTTGTAACAAAAACACCCTTTGTACGGAAGAACCTGTTCCCCAATTTAATTTCCGTATCTCATATGAGAATGGAAGTGGGCGTAGTATATTATTTGAAATTGTATATGAAATTTCTCTGGAAGATATTATTCAGTATCCATCCATTATACTCACCGATTCGTCCAATTTAGGTGGTGGAGGCGCCGTCGGCGCCTCATCACTCTCCTCCACCTTTTTCTCCACGCTAATTTTGGGCGGTTGAGGAACCACCACGGCCGGCGCCACTGTGGGTGGCGGCGGTGGCAAATTCAGCGGCGGAATCGACGACAACTTCGGGAAACACACAACGTCCGGTCGCGGTATGAACGCTCGTGGTAAATTGCCGGGCTCGAACCTCGTGCGACGCGGCAATTCATACGCTTGCTTCTTGATCTCTTTCACGTCATCTTTCTCTTCGGGCGCTTTGTTCTTGTTTTTGAACAGCGGCATGCGTCCAATGAACGGAAGCTTCTTGTAGCTGGGCGGGCCGGGCGGCTTCTTTTTCGAAGCGGAGTCGTCGGACTTGCGCGCGGGGCTTCTGCTGCGGCTGCGCGATTCGCGTTCTTTGTACGAACGGCTCTCGCTGTCTTTTCTGTGTCTGCTGAAAAAATATTCGAAACGATCATATTGATAAAAATTCCTGGGGTAATATGAGCAAACTCACCTGCTACTACTACTCTCATGCCTGTAATGCCGCTCCTGGTGGTTTTCTTCCTCAGCGCTTCTAGACCGCGACCTTCTCCTTCGGTAATTTGTCTTGAACTTGACCTGATTCCTTTCTTTATCTCTGATACGGTCCATTTCCATTTGGTCCCTACGTTTACGATCCTTTTCGGCTTCTTCTGCGGCTAGTCGTTCTTCCATTTTCCTCTTTTCCAACCTGAAAAAAAAAAAATAAGACACGCACTCAATTGTCGTATTCTATAATGCAGGCGTGATTCGTTACCTCTCCAGTTCTTCTCGCTCTTTCTCTCTCCTCCTCTGCTCCATCTCCGCCAGTTTGGCTCTTTCTTGTTCCTGTTTCAGCCGCATCCTGTCTTTCAAATTCTCCAACATCTGTTTGTCTTTAGGTGGTGGTTGGGACACGGTCATCCATTGATTGATAAGCGGATCCTCAGGAGCTTCCTTCAAATTGGAGACAAGTAGAGTGATTTCACGTGGCATATTCATTTCATTCTCACCTTTTTATCCTGCTCTTCCTTATCTCGCAATTCCTTCTTCTTATGCTCCTCGACCAATTTCTCCAGAACATTCCACTTAGCCGAGAGATCCTCGTCCATAATGGACTGCACCTGCTTCATATTCCTCATAGCGACTCTGATACTCCTCGATTTATCATCGTTGTCGTCATCGGAACTACTGTCCGACGAAGAACTGCTACTGGAATCCGAAGATTGCTTGCGTTTCTTCTTCGATTTCCTCTTCTTCTTCTTGTCCTTGGCGAACAGCTCCATCGAGTGACGTTTGTCTTTGCGTTTCTTACGTCGCTTGGACGAGTCCGAGTCGGATGAGTCTTGCTGAACTTTTCTAGCCATGGTTTTTTCTCGGTCCTTGATCCAATCCACTTCCCATTGGGGATTTTGGGAAACGAAGTTCTGTAAGAGGTGTTTGGTTAGTGTCGAAAAATGGGGAGCATATTAATTCGTCTACCTGGTAGTTAATCAATTGAAATCCGTTTCGTCACTCCTTTCAGATTGTAAGAGTTGAATATTTTTGATATGGCTAAATCAATCGTATAAATATCAATAAAGATAACGCCGTTAAAATAAATTGAAAACCAAGGAGACTTAAAAATATATAATTATTTAAGAATGCACAAGAATACATTTTCTTGGAGCTGGAAAAAAAATACTGCTAGACAAAGTCTTTCTCATTTCATTATTAATAATCTGCACTTTGTTGTTTTACCTGGTGAAAAACAACACATTCAAAATATTTATAATCTCTTTTGTTTCGAAAATTACATTATTCATCTATGTTCTATTATTTTTCACATTTCGCACTTCTTATATAAAAATCATGATCATCACTCAACACATTTGCACAAGACACTGTTTTTTCACAAATTCACATCTGATTTTGTATCACTAATTTTATGAACAGGAAGGATTACATAAAAGATAAAGAGTAAACATAATTTTACTTGACGTGAAATAGACAATATCTTTGAAGTTACAAGTGGTAAAGAGCATGTAAAAATAAACACATTGAAAAATCTATCATCTATGTAAACTTCAATTGAATTCTGCGGGACACACATGAACACATTCTAAAATAAATTAATTTCGGAAAAACTCAGATACACATATTCACCTTCAATCCCGAAACCTGAAACTTAAAAATCTCCTTACCTCATAATTTTGAAAGTGGCTCCTAGACTTCAAGTGATGTGATGCACAATGCAGGTCCCCAATCCAAACATCACAAAGTTTGCAATACCACGACGGGGCAGAAATGAAAAACTGCAAACCTATGGAAAAAGACAAATGCTAAAATCATTTCGACGCTGATACCTATATAAAAGAAAAACTCTTAACTGTCAGTATTTTTGCGATTCCTTTTGCCGCACCTTATAGTGAGCAAGTGAAACACATTCTATAGGCAGATACACTCGGTAGATGACGTCCCACGTAGAATTCAAAAAATAGTACTTTCAAAAATATTTTGTACGCTTATGTGCTGAATGTGGGAGACCACTAATTTTTCAAAACAGCATAATCATGTTCTGTATGTCCAAAAACTACCATTCATTATTTTTTCAATTTTTTATTCGGTCTTCATCATGAATAAAATGATGAAATAAACGGAATTGATTTCGAACATGCAATTTCATGCACCATCTTCAAAGGTTGCTCTCATTGGTGTAACGCAGGGTGCCATGCTAGCCCTACAAGCTCATCGACCTTGAGCTGACCAATCATAAAAAATTGTTCCATGGTAAATCTTGCTGTGTGGCCGCATCAAAATACCACAACTTATACACGGAATAAAAGATGTAAAAGAATACAATATGAATGATATTTTTGTCGATAAGTTTTTGAGAAAATATATCAAAGGAATAAAGAATCCACAAGTTCTCTGAACATTACAGGATGTCTCCTTTCGTGGGAAGTTTAATAAATAAAAAAACATTACACATGATGTGGGCAAAAGATATATGGAAAGACAAAGATAGACTTAGGATATAGCACGCCATACGTTCGTAGCACCGCCCACTTCTTTCTGGCATTTTTAAATTTTGAATGAAAATGCTGATTTTAAAACGCTGTAAAATCTATTTGCTTGGATTTTGATCCTTGATATTGGATATACACTAAACCTATATCATCATCCATCGATTGAGAAAGGTTTTGAAGGATTTCATCACTTAGTGGTCTTCCCTATTGAAGAGTGGTGTCAGTAATAAGATAAATCGAACGGTTACTAAAAATTCAACCGACAAAAACATTTTTTATAATCAGTGACAGAAGTTCGCGATCGATTACAACAAATGTCAATATACGCAGCGCCCTCATAAAATAATGGTCAACCTATTGTCAATTAAGAATCAAAATACAGTATTGAAAAGGTCTTCCTAAGCGATATCGTTATTAAATATTTAGAATATTATATTAATCACGAAACTAATATGGAATTGCACCCAGGATTTGCAGAGGCATGTCTTAATTTACCTTTAATAGGAATTCGCTTTTTAGGCGCATTCTCATTCGAAGGCAGCACCGGCTCGGCCGGCAACTTGTGCCACGGCGTGTTATCCACATCGTTCTCTTTCGCCATCTCCCTGTGCTTTTTGTCTTGCAAGTGCAGCAAAAAATCTTTCGCCGTCTCGGGAAACTCGTCGCACAGCCGACACCAATGCAGTCCCGTGTCGTAATGCACGTAACAGTAATTCTCGATCTCACTGCCACCCGGCTCTGGCGTCTTGCTCTTCGTCACGGCGCGCGCCGCCTCTTTGGGCGACTTTTTCGGCGATTGCGGTTCGCGTAAGGACGCCTCGAGATCGCCGATCGAGCGATTGTCTTTGATTATGCTCGACAACATCTCGATGACGTTGTGGATGGCCTTCATTTTTCCTTGGATTTCGTCCTGAAAGGTTAAAAGACGAAAGTTAGCCTGTCGGACGAGGTTTAAGGAAACGTGAAACTGACAGGATAATACATACTGGAACGTAGCAATTCCTCTGCGAGAAATTTTTAATAATACTATCGGAAAATACAGTGAAAGTGTTCGGGGTTTCCGGCGTATGCAGCTGCTAGCCAATGCCAATTACTGTGAAATAAAATACTGGTACCAATTGAACTCATCGTATGCACTCACCTTCTTCTTATTCCATATTTATTATTCTGCATTAAACATTCAAACTAGACAAAACTTAGAAATGCGTTCTGATTCTGAATTTAATCAATTATGTCTAGTTCATATGTGATACAAAATATACCTTAAACAATATCTTACATAATTCAGGTAACAGACTCACTTGTAACTTGTCATTCTGTCGCAAAATATTTGCCAATTCATGATCGTCGCCTCTGCCATCGCCGGCCAGGTCGTTTTTCTGAACTCGCAGCTGTTCCAGCTCATGACGCAACACCAGACCCTTCTTGACATAATCTTCACGTTGCTTTGTCAACTGTGCTTTCTGCTGTTGCATCTCTTGGGCCACTGCTACAAAAGGAATATTTCAGTAAAAGATCAGTGTGGTTGAAGATAGTGTATATAAATTCGTATCGACTGTCGGATACAGATTGGATTCGAATTTTTAACCTTTGTGCTTCGAAGCTGACAGGCCAATACTGGTGATTCCCTACGAAAAAATCATGTTAAAATGTTGATTCAAGTTTTCAGAAGCACGATATTGTATGTGACAAGAGAAATCCTGGAAATGAATTCTAGATATCCACCAAATAAGTCAATCAGTTTTTGAAAGAAAGGTTCACATGTCACTAGTCAAATGTCAATGTATTGAAGCTGTTCTTCTCGGTTCAAAACAAACTATTTAGGGAACTAGAACATTGTATTTTCCAGACAGAACAATAGATTGTGATACTTCGTCTCAATAAAACCCTTTTACCACCACATCAAAGTGATATCATTGAATTAAAGTTTGGGTTCAACACTGATTATGGCTATTTAAATGATTATAATTGTCAAACCATTCTTTCAAATACATTAGTTAATTTTACTCAAAGAGCAAAGTGTATACTTACCATCTTTTTGACTTGACCCATATCCAGAAGAATTCCAATTTGTTGGAGCACTGAATCCGTCTGTAGATTGTTGAGAGGGCTGAGGAAAACATAATAATTATGTTATCGCATGCAGTAAATATATTTTAATTTAGAGTTCTAACCTGATTAGCATATTGCCCATAACCTTGATAATTGTAGCTACCACCATAGCTCTGTGGGTACTGTGGGTAAACACTTTGGTATCCAGAATTGGGATAATGGGAAGACTAATGAAAAGAAAAATTCAATCAGACTCAATGTAAATTCTGAAATCTATTCAAACTGAACTGTCACATTGCTCATTGACATTTGCAATGAATAATTTCTATCATGCACTTTGACTTTTACATGTTTTGCATAGCACAAGTGTTCGCAGGTTCTCAATAAGGGAATGATATAATACAAACTTCAACATAAATGAACTTAGAAGGAACTACTTACATTATTATAAGACATGTTTGATTCAACTTCTGGTAGCTTTCAATTTGAAGAAAACCCAATTACCAAATTGTTTTAGTTGATCTGAAAACATGGATAATAAATCAGATGATACGTGTATATTAGGAATTGCTTTATTATTGAATTACTAGAAATATGTGGAAAGCTATGAAACAGCGACAGTAGCATGCATAAGAACTTACATTAACACGATTCATTATTTTAAATACATGCACAGCACAGTCGGATAGCACAATTATGCACGTATTTCGAACTTGAACGTTACTTAGTCACAAGAAACTATAAAAATACACAATATTTCAAATTCATAAATTTTCATAGATAACAATTCGATGCCGCCATCTTAAATAGTTGATATATATGTATAGTTTAGTTTCATTAGCATTCCACGAACACAACTGACAGAATATCACAGACCATATCTAAATGACAAGTTGTCAAATATGCTCTGCTATTTATCAGTGGCTGCAACAGAGGGCTCTACGTGGTAGTTTTTCGAATATAATATCCTATGCAATCCCAGAATTATAATTATTGTTTCTGCAATGTATCTTGAAAATGATGTCTGAGGATATTGAATACCTTAATAAATGTAATCTGAAGAATCGAATGAAAAGGCTTTTCTGGGTTCTGGGGTCTGAAAAACATCTCAGAACATCATGTCTATCAAAATGAATTTCCAGAGGATTTTCTTTGGAAAGTTGCTGTCTCAATTTTTTCCGGTTGACCAGCATTCTTCAATTGACGTAGGTAGAGATGTTCATAACGAAATTAAAGGACACCATTCACTTGCGCACAATCGATAAAACATAGCTGCTCTGCTCCCAGTGGCCGACTTTGGCCCTTCATCACGAACATTTTGAAATTTCGATTCTTCTTCCCTTCGTTAAGTTGCAGTAGAAAAAAAAGTTGCAACCCTACGTTATAGTGATGGGACCAAAAAAGTAAGTAACGGCATCTACTATATGATCAGTAATGTAATATCAGAACGATAGATTCTTATAGAAACTGTAGTGGAGGAAATTGATTTTCTGTTCAATTTCTCATAGATAGGAAAGGTCAGTGTTTTGGAACACGAATTTTCTGTTTATTGTAGATTGAATGAATTTTGTATCTTGTTTCTTGGTTTGAACATCATTTGATACATTTCATATTTTCCAATATTTTTTTGTGAGATTTGAAGAGTATACTGAGATGAGAAATCATTTCGATTTGAAATATTTATAATTTGGGAAAACTGAAGATTTCATTAAAAAAGTGTTCAAGGTTATAAAACTTGAGTATACGTATTGAAGAATTAGTCATTCTGCTTCTGTCAAACTTCTGTGGATCGAAAAATAATATTTCTCATGTTTTTCGTTGAATCATATCAAATTTCTCATCAGAAATTGTCTACCCTATATTACACTCCGCGTAGGCAGGCATATGCCGTCATAAAATCAATATGGGCTCGGGTTTTGGCGACGCCAGGCGTCAAGACGTCTACACGCAGACGTATCGGCATTTTCGTGACATCGTCGTCCATAGACGAATTCTGTCGCCAATGTGAGGTTTCACAAACGGTAAAGATTCTGGTAGAAATTATGTAGAAGCGTAGAATTAGTGAGTGAAATTAGGAGTCATTTTGGGTAAGATTGATTTGCGACTATAATCTTGATGTCGTGTAGTGGTTGTTGGTCTTATTAGAGGATTTTTCGCTAGTCGGAGTTTCAGAGGATGATGGCAGCGATGGCCTTTCAAGGATCATTTTGAAGAATATCATTAGGATTGATTTTGAATTGGATACGTAAAAAAATGTACTGAAAAATCAACTTCATGGCACTGATTCTGAAAGGAATAAAAATCACTATAGTTTATTCAAACACGATTTAAATCTTCGACCACTGCCCAAGAAATTGAATTTATCAGTTGTGCTCACGCAAATAACTCATAATTTGACCAAATTCACTCAGATTTCTCATGAATAACTGTTGATACGTTTTCTGTTACTTCAGAAAAGTTGGAAATTCGGTTACTTAATTGAAAAATTTAATATTCGATTGAACGATGTTGTTCTCAAGAATTTCGAAGACATACACAGAAATAATCAACTTGGTATTTAGACGTATATATCTTTGACCATCGTTGAATGTGGTATCGATTTCTCATCATACTAAGCCTGGTACATCCAGAATTCGAACGAATAATTGAGTTCTTGAAGAATTTAATATTTAGAGATGAAGTGATATTTTCACTCAAAAAGACGTGAAATATTTGTCTCGCGTAGGTCTCTCGATGCGAGCACTATTAGATAATGCACAAGATAACCAAAGGTTTGAAAAAGAAGAAGAAAGGTAAAAAATCGAAACACAAGGAGGAGGACCTCTTCAAGCCAGAAGAGCTAGAAAACTACAGACGCGAACACCAAAACACAGAAGGTCAACCAGCCCAGAACGAAGAATGGAAGAAATTCCTGGCTCTCACCTCTGAAGTCGACGACATCCTCAAGAAAACCCAAGGAGACTTAGACCGCATCAAGAGCACCTCCTTCTTCCAACGCAAACCAACCGAGAGCGAGGTTAAAAAGCTAGAGGAAACTAGGATAGTCGAAGAGAGGAGGTCCCAACAGATAGCAGCAGCGAGCGTCGTCAAAGAACCCACTCCAGCTGAGCTAGGCATCGTCGAGGTCTCAGAATCCGAGTCGGACGAAGAAGAAGACGACAATCTCTTCGACACTACGTACTTGGAGGCTTTGGAGCAAGCTGATGTGAAGCTAGCGTATATTCCGGACTCTCCAACTGACAAAGGAGAAGGAGACGATCCTTTTGATACCTCCATAGCTGAGAGGGCTATCCTTGGGCCAGAAGTCGAGAGAAAGGGGAAGAAACTAGTTCCACTTGGAGCTGCTGTTGAGGTCCTTACAGGGAGAGTTGAATTGCCCACTTGTGCCACCAAAAGACCTGCGAGCAGGAGGCAGATACTCAAGGAGAAGGACTTGTTGCTTGGAAGTTTCGATGAAATAGGAACAACCAGTGGTGAGTAGTAGTAGAATTCAGTGAGTGATTTGCAAGGACCTTGTGTAGATTTGGATGAATTCAAACCAAACTATTTCAATTTCGTGGAAAATTCGCACGTTGAAAACTATTTTCCAGGGATATCTGAGCCAATTCAGAAAACTCTTCTCGACGAAGATTCCATCTCATTGCCAGAAGCACCAATTGATTTGAGCAATCCCATTCCATTTCCACAAGCTCTTCCTCTAATTGGCGCTTCTGATAACTGTATCAACGCAGATAACGATAACATTAACGTGATCAAAGAATTTGAATGTGAAGACGAAGACGACCTTGAATTTGAGGCTCTCGCTGCAGAAAGTTTAACAAAAACTGTTGTTGCTCCAGTTCAGACTTTCCCAGTTGACACATCAGTTGGTTCTGCTGATGTCAAGTGGGGTGCATTTGATGCAGAGTAATAATTCTGCCACTTTTAGCAGCATTGAATGATTACTTGAACTAATTTATTGTAGATTTGCGGATTCGACCGTGTACGATGAGGACATTTTGATAGATGATCCGTTCGATACAGCATTCGCAGAAAATGTTATACCTGATTTGATTCTTGATAGAGTCACTTCCATTGAAGCTGCGTGTGAAGAAAATTTGTTCTTTACTGAAGAACGTATTACAGGTGATTAATTCTTTATCCACGAATAGGTTGATGATAAAATTATTTTCAGAAAACGAGCTGAACTCAATAAAACCCAGCGACAGAGACCTTCTAGGTGGAAGCAACGTTGATTTATCTTTCAGCTCAGCACTGCCAATCCAGAAACAGACTGTACCTAGTTTCGACCACGTTGACATTCTTAGTGACGACGATTTTGATCCAAGAGCCTCAGAAGCTTCAAAAGAACGCACTCTTTCGCGTCCAGATGTTCTGAACATTTCCAGCGCAAAAACTGTTTCTTTCGAATTACCTTCAGCTGAAGAAAACGCGTCCAATGATCACAACAAGGTTATAAAACCGTTGACTCCTTTCTACACAAGGAAAACTTCCATTGCAGACGAGCCAGTTGCTGATCCGTTCGATACTTCATTCGCCACGAATTTAGCACCTGGTAAAGCTGAGTTGAGGATCATTGAGAACGAGTTATTTGACCCCAACGTTGAAAGGAACTTGGTGCTGCAGGACAAGAACTTTGATCCAAGAGACGAGTCCAGAGCTAAGATCGAGAAAGTCATACAAGACTTGGTGAATCCTAAAGCTGACACTCTCTCACAATCAATTGATTTACTCGCTATAGATAATGACATTGAAGTGAAAGTGTTGACACCTAGTGACGTGAATGGTTATGAGACAGAGCTGTGCTATTCTGATCCATTCGACACTTCCATAGCGAAGAATATACTGCCAGGAAAAACTGAGCTGAAACTCCTCGAAAGCGAGCTGATTGCTTCTGCAGCAGATCACCAGGTCCATAATCGAAAAGTAGACGACCTCCTGCTCCAAGAGGACCACAGAGTCATAGCCAAACCACTCTCACCATCGGTCGGTCTCGACTTCTCGCCAGTCCTTGATTCGGACGATTTCGACCCCTTCGACACGAGCTGCGCTAACAACATACAACCAGGTCGAGCTGAACTCAAAGTGCTCGAGTCTGAATTCATCTAAGATGTCGGCTAACCCGTTCTTGTTCAATGAAGAGCCCTTCACTTCTCCTGGATCCACAGGGTCGAATCCTTTTCTGATGAACGATGACGAGGGGGATGTTGGGTTCAACGACAACCCCTTCTTGTCTCAAACAGCAACCACCATCTCGACCAACCCGTTTAGTTTCGATCCTATGGAGCTCGAACCAGCTGAAGGCGAAGTCATTCCTGGACCTCTGCAGAATGATCCATACGGAGATGTTGGTGAAAGAGTGAACGCACCATTTGGTGTTGGCGAGAGATTGAATATACAGCCAGTAACGATACAGAAGCCTTCAGATCTGGACCTGAAATCCGCCCATCAACCCGCAAATGGGCCCCCACGTCCTCCACCTCCTAGACCTCCACCGTCTAAGGAAACCCAAGATCTCCTGATGTCCGTCATGGGCGCCATGGACGCCACTAGCTCAACTCTCTTGAATAAAATTCCACCCACTAGGAGTCCGAGTCCAGTATCCATGAGGGATCTCCACTCTCCGAGTCCTACACCAGAGCAAACTTTCGGAGATCTGCTCGATGTCACGGATAAACCTCCAGAGAACACCGATTTGTTCGATATGGAAGACGAGAAGAAGTGTGATATAAACCAGAACCCAGCTGTTGCACTTGAACCTCCCTTGCAGGTCAAACCACCAAGACCTGCACCTCCTGTCAAACCACCGAAGCCTCCTTTGCCAGCAATACTCAATCAAAGACTGAAGGAACCCGTTGTGGTTCCAATCCCAGCACCTGAGAAGGTTGAGGTTGAGGAAATGGATATGTTTGGGGTCGAACCGACCCCCAAAAAGAAAGAGGTGACTAAGGCGGACATCATGAACTTATTCAATGCCCCCAAGCAAGAACCACCAAAGGCAGACCTCCTCTGTGACTTGATGGACTCCGATAACGTGGAGGCACTTGATGTAGGGGAGAATGTTATCGAGAACGTGGTGACGCAAGAGGAAACGTTTGTTCCACCTGTTTGTCAAGCAAATGAATTGGTCGTTGACAATTTGATGTCCTCCGGTCCTTCACAGGAAGACTTGCAAATGGATTTGAGCGATACCCAGAGTAAAGGGTCGATATCTAGTGTGACTTTCAATCCATTTGCTGTCGCAGAGGACGCTATCGAGGAAAGTGTTATCCAGCCTTCTATAATTATGGATAATTCAAGAGAAGTCAACCAGAACACAGAACCAAGAGCAATGAATATTTTCGAACATACAGATGAAGATAAAGAAGAGAAAAGTGCTGTCTCTCAGAATATATTTGGAATTCCCAGTGGGGATGATTTCATAGATCAAAATGACCATTTCAGTGTTTCCAATGATATTTCCGACAATTTCAACGATCTTGGAACCCTTGACTCTTCAGCCCCAAATAATATCGACGCTTTCGGTGACATAATAGCTGGAACTACTTCGAATTCTGTACCCGACGCTTTCGATGATTTTGCCAAGAAATTCGATTCAGTGAAAACAGAAGAAAAACTAACCTCTTCCCAAGTCGATAGTGCTTGGGGTAATGAGTTCATGAACACAACCAGTGACGTGAGTGGTTTCGGCCAAGACGATGGTTTCGATTCCTTCTTGGCCCTTCAACAACCTCCTGCAGTGCCACAGAGTACCCCTTTGAAGATCAGTAGGGCAGGTTCGCAAGACTCGGATGAAGATAAGGATTTTTCAGTGTTCATTAGGTATGTCCTGGAATCAAAAATGATAGTGGCTTTCTACAGCCGTGCTTCCGTTTGGATTTCAGGCCTAAAGGCAACGAAGACTTCGATGCTGGATTGCTTCCTACGATTGCTCCACCACCTCCAACTGTTTCTTCCGCTTTCGTAGACATTTCTCCTAGATTGAATCCGTTCGATGTCCAAGCAGAAGCTGCACCTGCTGAAGTTCCAAATGAAATTCCTTATGGTGAGTATATTCCGACAACCTGGACCCAGCAGTTTCTAAACAACTCGCTTTTCAGCTGGTGATCTGAAGCGGAGCGATTCTCAAGAAACTCCACCCACTCCACTCTACGATGAAGACGTTTCCCAGCCTCTGGAGCCGTTCCCAAGGACACGCTACACAGGGGATGGCTGGGAACTGCATCTGCGTCAGCCAAACAAGAAAAAAATCACCGGGCAGAGATTTTGGAAGAAGATCATCGTCAGGATTCAATACCAGTCTGACTGTGTGCTCCTTCAGTTGTTCAATCAACGCGACGACAAGGATCCCTTCCAGGAGCTGCCCCTGCAGCCTTGCTACTCGGTGTCTGAGATCGGTGCCCAACAATATGATAACTTTGGGAAGATCTTCACGTTGAAGCTGCAGTATATCTTCTACAAGGAGCGGCCAGGGGTGCGACCAGGGCAGGTGAAGAAGGCCGAGAGAATCACCAATAAATTGAGCCAGTTCGCGGCCTACGCCATTCAAGGAGACTACCAAGGTGTGAAAGAATTCGGCAGTGATCTGAAGAAGCTGGGGCTTCCTGTAGAGCACGCTCCACAAGTATCGCAGCTGATGAAGCTTGGCTCTTTGAACTACGAAGACTTGAAGCAGTTTTCGTTTTCTATCGAAGAGGCGTTGTTTGTGCTTCAAGCCCACAGGGATCGAGCTTTACACTACAAAATGGAGGAGGTTCAAATCACAGCAGTAGATGAGTTGTATGTGGAACAAGAGGCTGATGGTAAGAAAGTCGTTGATGTTTTGGGAATTGTAATTTGGGAATTGGGGTTGTAGGGCACATCGAGAAGCAGATCGCCAGAGTGAGACTTTTCTTCCTGGGCTTTTTGACTGGCATGCCTGATGTTGAGTTAGGAATCAATGATATGAGGAGACAAGGCAAAGAAGTAGTGGGTCGACATGATATTATTCCTGTGGTAACCGAAGAGTGGATTAGATTAGAAGACGTGGAGTTCCATTCTTGTATTCAACAAGAAGACTACAACGATACGCATATCATCAAGTATGAACACAAAAATAACCCTTCGAATCCAGGTTTTATGGCCTATTTTCCAGGTTCAAGCCTCCAGATGCTTGTTACATTGAACTGATGAGGTTCAGGGTGAGACCACCGAGGAATAGGGAGCTTCCACTTCAACTCAAAGCTCAAATTTGTGTCACAGGGTATAAGGTGAGGATTTTTTTCATGTGAGAGAGTAGCCAACGAAGAATTTTGGTGCATATTATTGGAATTTTCAGGTAGAACTCAGGGCAGACGTTTTGGTACCAGGGTTTGCGTCCAGGAAATTGGGACAAATTCCTTGTGAGGATGTTATGATTCGTTTTCCTATTCCAGAGTGTTGGATCTATCTCTTTAGGGTGGAAAAACATTTCAGATATGGGTCTGTGAAGTCTGCACATAGAAGGTAACGGGTCTAGTGATAAAAACTCATGAATTGAGATAGCCATTAGATTAAATTAAATTAAATTAAATCAATTGAATTATTTGTTATAGAATATTATTCACGCAGAAGGAGAAAGAGTTTAGGAGAGAGATTATTTATGTTTCAGAACGGGAAAAATCAAGGGTATTGAAAGGATATTAGGAACTGTAGAAACTCTTCAGGAAAATCTCATAGAGGTCACTTCTGGACAAGCAAAGTATGAGCACCAGCACAGAGCTATAGTGTGGAGGTGCCCCAGGTTGCCCAAAGAAGGACAAGGTAGATTCAATTCCAGATTACATGTTATATACAGGGTGGGCCATAAAGTTGAACGGATAATAAAAAATATATATAAAACTGCAAATCTGAGGAAAGAAAAAGTATATTTATTGTGAAGTAAACAAATGGGAAATTTTAGTTTTTGAAGATAACGTCGCTTAGATGTTTGCCTTCTTGATGTACACACTCCCCCAATCTTTTCCTTGAATTTGTCAAGACTCGCTGGCAAATCGCTCGTGGGATAGCTGACATTTCCTCGCGAATGTTGTCCTTGAGCTGGGCTCTTTCAATTGGGAGTTTTCTTCGGCCCAATATCGACAATTTTGTTCATTGATGAATCCACAAAGTGGAAATGAGCTTCATCCGAGGAGAAAATATTGTTCAAACTTTGAAATTGCTCTAACATTGTTTCGGCAAATGCACGACGTAAATGGTGGTCATTTGGTTTCAATTCCTAGACTAATTGTAGCTTATACGGGTGTAATTTAAGATCTTTAGTGAAAATACGCCTAAATGGTGTTCTTGATATGGCGAGCTCATCTGATCTCTTTGGGGATCACGCCGTACGGACGCCATATGACTTCGCTCACATTTTCCTCCGTTCTTACCGTCCTCGAACGTCCCACAAGTTATTCATTTAATGTCGAACTCAAAGACTCAAACTTTCTGACCCACAATCTGATCACACTATCACTTGGACATTGGTTTGAATCATGTAAATTGAAATGCGGGCGAAATAGACGCTGCGCATTAATGCACGAATCGCCATTTTCGTAATACGCCTTCAGATACACAAAACGCAAGCTGCTCACCGGTGAAACGCTCCATGGCGACTGAATTTCCGAGAACCAGCCTACCTATCCCTGCTACCCGCACCCCGCTCCCGCGTTCTTGTCACGACTAATACGATTTTGAAATTCGTATGCCTTTCTGGCCCACCCTGTATAACAGCTATAGCTCTGAAAAAATGTTTAATACATTTTGATACAAGAGAAGAATTGAGCAAAATTGAATCCAATATTTCAGGCTCGATCTTTCATTAATATATTTTATGTTTTGTCTACCTGATTGGCAACAAGAATTTTTCATTCGTGTTTTTAAATTTTAATATTGTCATATTTTTACATTCTTATATAATTACATTTATGAATATTTACATTTCCAAATTTTTATTTTGCAATATTTTTATATTTCTGCATTTCCATTTTTTATATTCTTATAGTTTCATAGTTTGTAATTTTTATGTAGATATCAACCTATTTTCAATTCTCAATTGTACTCAGGTATACACTGTGTCCAAGATAAGAATGAACCGCATGGGGATCTCGGAAACCATGAGAGATACGAAGATGGTTAAATTAGAGAAAAGTTGAGCATTTCTAAGTCTAACAATGTGCCGTTCGAAAAGTTTTGAAATTCCAATTAGTTCCGGAGATATGCCTGAAAAAACGAAATTCGCCGATTTCGTTTTAATTTTTTTCTGAAGTTATTTGGAGAGATACAAGAAAACAAAAGACACTTTCTCATTGCCATTTTTCAATCCCTACAAAACAGCGTTCAGAGATTTTTCGTACGACGTTTCGTTTCGGAGAAACCATCATCAACTTTATTTTATCATATGGACCGTGAAAAAGAAATACCCTGTATTGAATAGCATATTTTATTACCAATACAACGATGTATGACACGATATGATTCTGCGATATTTGAAACGGAAAAAAATTGTTTTTATCAAAGATCGAACGTTTTGGTGTAGTGTGCGGTGAAATGATGAGTGAGTATGGTATAGTAGGCTATGATTACTTATTTTTTACACAATGCCCTAATAGTGCGCGAGTTTCTATCGAATAGATTTCCAGGAAAATGGATAGGTACGCACACATTTAGCAGTTTCGTGGCCCCCTCGTTCGCCGGACATCACTCCGATAGATTTTTTTTCTCTGGGGTATTGCAAAAATTATGTTCACCGGTGTTTTTTTGAATCTGAGGATCAGTTTAGGAAACTAATTCTTGGAGCGTGCGAGTGCATCACACCTGTTATGTTGAGAAGTGTTTTCAATTCAACATTTAGAAGGTGTTATCTATGTTTAGAGAATAATGGTAATTTGTTTGAACATTCTCTATAATAGAGATTAGTTTTTTTAAGTTTCTAGTCAGAAATTCTAACTAAAAATTTTAATTGATTAACATATGATGAGACCTACCTACTTATACGAATGAAGTTCTCAAATCTCCAATAACGTGATTTTAATTTAATATTTCGAAACATGAGTAATCATAGCCTACTATACCATACTCAGGGTCATCATTTCAGCGCACACTACACCAAAACGTTCGATCTTTAATAAAAACAATTTTTTTTCGTTTAAAATATCGGAGAATCATATTGTGTCATACATCGTTGTATTGGTAATAAAATATGCTATTCAATACAGGGTATTTTTTTTCCACGGGTCATATGAAAAAATAAAGTTGATGATGGTTTCTCCGAAACGAAACGTCGTACGGAAAATCTCTCAACTCTGTTTTGTAGGGATTGAAAAATGGTAATGAGAAAGTGTCCTTTGTTTTCTTGTATCTCTTTAAATAACTTCAGAAAAAAATTAAAACGAAATCAGCGAATTTCGTTTTTTCCAGGCATATCTCCGGAACTAATTGGAATTTCGAAACTTTCTGAACGGCACATCGTTGGACTAGAAAATGCGCAACTTTTCTCTAATTCAACCATCTCCGTATCTCTTATGGTTTCCGATATCCCCATGCTGTTCATTCTTATCTTGGACACAGTGTATACATGCATGTCTGTGTCTTTCACTGAATAAAATATTAGTATTATATCATTATTATGAAACGATTTTGAATTCTTCGCATTTTGTTGTCCATTATTTTTCTGTCCAGTTGCAGTGTGGCTCTTGTAAAATTCTTTTTAGATAAGCGTTAGTGTTGTATTTATTTCGATTTTACACTTTTTAACCATTATATTTTTATATTCTTCCTATTTCTTTTGCTGAAATAAGTTTTATTTTTGTCCAGTTTTGATTCTAATTTTATTTGTACCTCTTATATTTTGTATTTTGAATTTGTGTTTTTTTTTAAATTAGTATCCTCATTTTTTATTATAAGGTTGATATATAAGTTTAGTATCGTTTTTTTTTTATCATTTCAATTTTCGCACATGAAAAAAAAATATTTTTTTCTTCTGTTCATATTGGGATGCGGCAAATTGTTCTTATATGTAGCTATTATGCTAAAATGAATGCTTCCATCTCTATTTCTTTTTTTCTTACTATAATGAACAAATCAAATAACATTTATTGAAGGTTTTGTATCAGCACGAGCTTGTGATCTGGGTAAATATTTTATGTAACTTTAGTTACCAGTTTTTTTTTTTCGATATTTACAGTTTTGTTGACCATCATTATTGTCGTTAATGTTTTAGGTGCTTATACTACCCACAATATGGTTTGTCGAATCGCCCTGACCAGCTACGACCAAATGCCCGAAAAATTGGCAGATTACTGCTACGTAGAATTCACTATGCCTGCGACACAAGTCAGTCATACCACTTGCCGAAGTGTCAGCTTGCAAAATTCTGACAGCGACGAACCACCCGAAAAATACGTGCGATATTTAGCCAGACATGAATACAGGTAATTTGTGACAGTTGACAGTTCGTTAGAGATTTGTGAACAATATGTTTTCCTGTTTGTTTTCCAGGGTTGGTATTGAGCATACTGAAGGAGAAAACCCGAACCCATACGCAGCTGCAACTTATGTTTCCAAGCCAGCTGCGCCTCCAAAAGTGGAACCACCTCCGAAAGTGGTGGAGGAATCCAGTTCAGACAGTGATTGAATCACTCAGTTGTAGTTGCAAGTACTGTACAGGGTGGTGAATAATATTTTGTCGTACTTCGTAGGGTAAATGTCGTAGATCTAGAGCAAGGAGATGTCGTAGAAGTGAACAAAACTGAGTTTTTGGTGGACAAGGTCAGTAGGACTCAAAACAAGTCGATTTGTTTGAAAGTGTACATACAAAAAACGAACGATCTAACTGAGCTTTAGCTGTAACTTATTTCATATTCGTTAGTCTTCGATATAGTTAGCTCAATTTGAGGGTACAATTGAACTACTTTCTGGGACTTGCTCGGAAATTCCATCATTCTTCTTCGAAACAAGAGACAGAATGAAACAGTGCTAAATTCAATGGTTTTTCTTTTCATTTTATCACTCGCTCAGATATTCGATAATAATTATGGTAGGATGAGAATTTGAAGGTTTTTTGTCGAGAAATAACCATATTTCTCATACACGCACATCGTGGATCTTTATTAGCATAACCAAAGCGTCCGCTTCCATTTTTTGCTATTTTCGTGTTTCATGATCAGCAGTTATATTTCCTGTGATGGGAACAATGAGAAAATTGACTGGATCGGAGCTACAAAGTACATCGTGATTGTAGAAAATTTGCATGTCAGTTGTGTAGCAATAGAAATAATGATAAGCTAATGAGTGTTGCATGAAATTAAAAATATACTTTCCAGAAAAAAAATATATTCAGCTGATGTGAGGGTATAATTCAACAGAATTCTTGAAAACAGGCCAACAAAATCAATAATACCATAGAAAATTTCATCAATTTTGAAGATGCATTCAGATTCTTAAACCACTTTATCCCGTTTCATAATTTGCATGAATATTATTGAAAAAAGTACCAATTGTGTACTGGGCCATGAGTTTCAGCCGTATAAGATTCTGAAATACAAGAAATAAAATATAAGATCTTCGGTATAATCTTGAGTATAATCTTCAACATATCTATTTTGAAGCTTGATTTAGCATGTAAAGTAAGGTTATATATTCATCATTCTCGTGTATATTTGTATATGTCATACCGCTAGAACCACCAAAGACAAATAAATAAATGAATGAGTGTTTAGTTGATAAAAAAAAACATGAAGTTATGAATAGACATTTCTTTCTGTTGCTGTTATTTGATTGTTGAGTAGCCTGAATACATAGAAGCGTTTACTTTTCATGTTGACTAGTTTTAAAAACATTTCATTTGAGTTTCGAGTTTATTTGAGATTTTTCGGAATTCATCAGAAGGATGAATTTCAGTGGAGTCAAACTCTAGTCACTAGATTCAAGAACATTATGGATGATATAGTATAAGTCAAAATATATATTTAACGATAGGATCCTGTATAAACAACTATAATACGAATCGTAAATATGTAAAATAAATGTACTCAGTGATAGATCAATAAACGGTGTTGAAGCTTAAGCTGGTCTTTATTTCCATTATCTGAACAACTACAAACAGACGAAGAGCTAATTATGAAACACCCTTGGAGGAAACTGAATGATGAATTCACGATTATTACCACTCACAGGGTGTCTTCCAGGAAATTGGACCTGAAAAAACATTTTCGGTGAATTGTAGATCGATCATTTCAGTGTGGGAAAAAGTGGGAAGCTCACACTTACTATATGGGAATTGGGACTCACATTTGCGTTTTCTGATTCCGTATGATGATCTGAAAAATCAACTGATTTGATTCAAGTATATGATGAGCTTTGTCGAAAGTCTGTTGATAAGCTAAGACTGATTTTTGATTCTGGGCCCTTAAAAATCTTCAGTTATGTGTAAAAAATCTCGCTCCTGATTTGATGCATGTTTTCTTACCAGTTGAGATAAGGAGATGCCCTTCAAATTTCTGGAGATGAGGTAAAATTTCTCTAACTACATCAGTTGAAGTCAGGAGCATTTCAATTCTGGGATTTCCTTCAATGTACAATTCATTCAAACTCGTACACAGCTTCAGATACGTCAAATTCCTCCCATCTAAAAAGTTTCTGGAAAGAATATACAACAATCTATGATTCCTTGGCTTGTTGCAACAGGAAATCATGAATGAACGTCTCTATTAAGTTTGATTACCTTCTCACGTCTAATTTCCTCAAATTCGTCAAAAATGCACAAGGTGCCAAATTCGATATTGTATTATCAGCAGCATACAACTCCTCTAAATTTTGAAACCCAAAAACACCATCAATGCAGATCAACCCACACCTATTCACTCTCAGAATCTTCAGATTCTTGAAGCCGTCCCCAAAGTCTCTCAAAGAAGCTATCAGACTTCCATCCAATATGAGTTCTCGTAATGCTGGGGCATGGATATTCAAGTTTTGTAGAGTGATTTCTCGGGATATTACTCGCAGTTTCACTTGTGTGACGGTTGTTAGGTCTTCAGTGTCTGTAATCCTCATCTGAAATCAGGGATTCAAAAAAATTACACACAGTTAAAATCCCATGAAACTTTCAAAAACATCCCTCTGCAATGACCTTCAATCTGCAGGTATATTATATAAATTCATGATTCCTTTAAATTATTTTTTTACCAAGAGTTCTCTAGGATTCTGTTCCAATGGCATATGATTGGCTTCCTCAGGTAACAAAACAATATCAATATCTGTCTCTCGTTCAATAAACAACTCTTCTGATACTGGATCTTGATCAGAAATATCGTTTAGAAAAATTGAAATGTCATCATTCGAGGAGACATTTTCTTCTGGTAGTACTCCTAAATTTGGTGGCATGGTTATTGAAGAGAAACTACAATATTTAAAAGAATCCTGATGGGCTGAACTCGGCAACAGTCGATCGAGCTACTATCGATAAAACTTTCAGAAATCATGAGTGTTCCATATACGGGGTAGCCACAAAGAGAAAATTCGATATATACCACTCAAGATTCTTCACTTCCTGATCTGAAATCTCTGATATAGTTCCTTTCTTCAATGTTGAAGATCGCGAACGCTTGTGACATTGACAAACGTAGCGCCATCTATGGAAACTTTGCAACAGACTTCACAAACGATCTAGATTCGAGATTAAGGCAAAAAAATACAAAACACTATTCTACCTTGAGTTTATTATAAATACACTTCTCAACTAATCACGAATTGCAAATGTGGTTATGAAATAGTGAGCATCCAAATTTCTGTGCAAATGAAAACTGGCATTGATTTGATATTGAAAAGTGTAACATTCAAAAATGCAACTGGCACAAGTGATTCTGTAGTCTTAACACCAACTAATTATTTCTTTTCTAATATCTACAAATTGTTAAAGTTGCTAAAAATGCTAAGGAAAACCGTCTATTGATTCTGAAGATAGAGTTATTTTCGGTAGCAGGTCTTTCATAAATTTCGATAGTCTGCTGGGTTGGTCACGGTGATCGTTATTTCCTGGTTCCCCCACTGTATTGTGTAACATCTTGCAATCCATGTCATCAATAATATCGCAAATGAAACCGAAAGTCATTGTTATAGCCTGAAACATAATTGGAAAATCATTGATTCTCCTTGAAATGTGAAACACCTTCGAATATTGATATACTGAATTTTGCAATCTTCGAAATGTAAATCTGTTCAACATGTTCATTCTGGAATTTTAAAACTGCAACAGTATTTCACAGAATGATTCTATAAATCACTACTCAAGAAGAAAATAAAGAAACTTTTAAAATCCTGCACTATGGAAGAATAAATAATATGTTAAGGCCGGGGACCGCTCTCAACTGACAAATTACCGTCCAATCTCAACCATGAATAACTTTGGTATATTATTTGAGCAATCGTTGAAGCATAGGTTACAAAGTTTTCTGAGCAAACACCAAATACTCACTGCAGATCAATATGGCTTTAAGAAAAACTCTTGCACAGAGAATGCTGCGATGAGTTTGCTGAGGGAGGTGTCGGGGGCCCTTGATGGGCCGAGGAGGTGCCTTGCAGTTTTTCTCGACCTCGCAAGGGCTTTCGACACAGTATCTCACTGCATACTCATTGATAAATTGAGTAAATACGACGAAAGAGGCATTACACTAGATTTATTTAAAGATTATTTGAAAAACAGAATGCAAAGAACGAGAGTAGGAAGTAAGCATAGTTCAGAACAAACAGTACAGATAGGAGTCCCCTAAGGAACAATTCTAGGGCCCATTCTATTTTCAATGTATATTAACAGCATTGCCAAAATGAAAACCTTCGAGGGAAAATTAATTAGTTACGCTGACGATACCGCGATTGTCTTTACGGGTGAAAACTGGAGTGAAGTCCACAGAAAAACAGAAACAAACCTAAAATACATTAAACTTTGGCTGAATCACAACCTATTGAGCCTGAACATTGATAAAACAAAATATATCACATTTTCACCCACAAGAACCGATCAGCCCACCATTAACATTAAACTTCATGACCCCAAATGTAATCTCCCCGAATGTGATTGCCCATCTATAGAGTGTGTAAAAGTCATAAAATATTTAGGTATCATGATTGACCAGCGTATTAGATGGTCGGATCAAATAGTTTTTCTTACCAAAAAGGTACGATACATGATGCATAAATTTTACAGCATCAGAGATATTTTATCTAGAATAATTCTATTGATGATATAAAGGTCATTGGTAGAATCTATATTAAGCTACTGTATAACCATTTGGGGGGGAACGTTCACAACCACAATACAGAACTTGCTAACGGCTCAAAATACCTTAATTGAAATAATATTTGAAAAAGACAAAGTTTTCAACTACAATACTCTACGAGGAAACCAATTTGTTTAAAATCAGACAAATATACGTCTATCAGTGTCTCCAAAAATTTTTTTCTGAGCAGGATGAATATACAAAAATAACCTTTAATATAAAAATAACCGTATTCAGAAAAATTCTCACAAAAAAAACATATTTTTACTATGGACCCAAGCTATTCAACTCACTGCCCGTTAACATAAAGACTAAATTCAAAGAAGAAATAAAAAAATTGCTCTCACAGTGCCCTGAGAAATTTGATATATTTCATTAATACCTAATTCAATTACTATTATTACTACCACTGCAAATCGTAAAAAAAAACTGCCATAATCAATTAATCAACACCATAAGTTCCGTTTCTTTTTCTGCCGTTCGTTCATTCGTCCGCTCACTCTTGGATGAGGAAAAATCGAAATAAAGCTCAATTTACTAAATGTAAATGATCCTACTGAGGGAATTCAACAGTACAGGTACTCGTACCTAGGTTGTATCCTCCCAGCAGGATCATCACTTGAAAAAGGAAATTTACTTTTACTTATACATTAAACTCAATTATGCAATTATGAAAAAATAAATGATATGTATGGGTGTAAGAATAAATTTTGGATTGATTTGATTTGATATACTCGAATAAGTGTTAAATAATAAATGGAACAGATATTCAATGGATTTTTCTATAAGGTTCAGGTTACTGAAGTTTTCATTGTCCAACTATTCATGTTGACTCACCGTATCATCAAAAACTACTTCATCCTTGAGCTGGGATAAACATTTTCATTGAAAAATTTTATTGAACTGAACAATGATAATGATATTAGTGGTAAGTGCGGAGACGAATCTCAGCAAAAATTTCCTATTGACAGTAAAGAGTCTCATCGCAGTTATTTTTGGTGACATGTCCTTGAAGAATATCGATAAATTGGTCAGTTCGTCCCTCAACTGTTTGTGTTGGTGCCACTTATTTCCCTCCATTTGAATGCTGAAGCATCTTGCTGCAAATTTGTCTCCTATCACGTCAATTTTGTCACAGAAGAAACTTATTGCCACTGATAAGACCTGAAATATTGAATGAAATGACCTTTCATCAAATTCATCGATTAATTAAACTGTGAAAACTCTATATAGTACATCGTTTTTTCAAAGCACACCACGCATAAAATTTCAAAGTAGATTTTCGACGAAACCGTGATATTGGATCACTAAGTGTAATACAGTTACAATTTCGTCGTGAAAAGAAAGGAAAACTCTATTTGAAATTGCTGAATTTCAAGATACAAATACTCACCAAAAAAACCAAAGTTTTTGAAACCGAATAAGCAACTATCATATGAGTATATGACGCACCAAATTTGAACACTTTCATGGTGACATTACATGTCGTCAAGGCTTCAGAAAATGTCATTAAAAACGCTGAGAAAATAATCACTCCAAAATAATTATTGAACGCTTTGATACTTCGGTGAAGCTTCACATTCTCATTTCTGAGAATCCTTACGCGTACTAAAACATATGAAGCAGGCATTGCTACTGCTCTCTCTAGCAGAAGAAATGATATCCTGAATCTTCTCCTCATCAATGTTGTGAACTGCCATATTATGAATGTAAGAGCAGATATGCACATTATTCTTATTGAGATCATCACTGGTATTATCATATCGTACAAATTGTGATTTTGGGTATTGTAATAATGATATAAATTAACGAAGATAATTAGGATCATAACACTAACGAAAGCAGCGACTATCTTCACCAGATTTTTGCCGTGAAACCTATCGCCATATTTGATAACACCTTTGTAGTTCAATAATGCGCTGTCAAGTTCCTCGTACGAATCACTGTGTTTTAATGATGAAAACAAACCGCTCAAATGAAAGAGGACACCACCAACGAATAAGGAACAGAATAAGAAATTATCGAAGTTTTCCCTCCTCTTGTTGAATGCGGCATACAAGTGATAAAAAGGAAACGAATCTGATACTATAATGGTGATATTCAGTGCTACGATGAATGTAGTCGTGATGATTTTATTATTGCTGATTGGTACCAGACCTAGAAAACCAGCAAATTTGAAGCACATTCTGAGCAGCCGTGAGTCTGGTTCAACCTTCTTCACAAAAAACATGATTCAGAATGTGTCAATCGATTGAAGGTACTGTCCTTACGAATGAATATTTTATGGTAATTCATGAATGATTGACGATTACTTATCATGATGAAAATATAATAATTGAGTTTTTCAATTACTCAGAAGTAGCAGTAGAATGAATTGTTTGTAATCCACCAGGGAATATTTCTTCAATTCGAAAATGCTTATGTGACAATGCAGGAAAGGAAGATCCAGCGTTTAACTATTATCAATAAGAAGGAGAATACCTGATACCTGTGGGACGAGGAAGCTGGAATTTCAATCTTCAGCAAGGATTATTATAGTACTTTTTTTACCATTCCTGAGTTTGGACACGTAAAAATACTCACCAAATTCAAAATCGAACCTGGGAATGCGTAGTGTAGTATTCTGTTTCCATATTCGGCTCCTTCGAATTTGCTTGTTTGTATAGCAATACTGAAAATCTCCAAGATCTCTGCGAATGACATGAGGAAGATAGACAGGAGGATATTTCCGAAAAAGGTATCGAAAGCGGCGACAGTTCGGTAGAGCTCTGAGTAACAATTCTTGAGAATCTTCAATCGTATTAGAATCACATTCGTAGGCATAGCTTTGGCATTTTCTAGTGGTAGGAAAGTCATTTTGAATCTTCTGTCCATCATCGAGCTGAATTCCCACATTGTTACTGTTATAATGAATGAACGTGATATTCTTATTGATACTTCGAGAAGGTTTACCAAGCTTTTACCAATTCCACGTTTTTTGTTCATTCCAAGCTGTTTGATATTTGCTACAAACAAGATGATGATGTAAACAACTATGGTTGTAATATATTTCTTGTAGCATTTTTTGTCTTTCTTGTACGCGAATTTCTTAGTATTCGATAATTTCTCCATATTATTCCGAAGCAAAGTAGCATGTCTCAACGAACTGATCGTGAAGCTGAGCTGAAAGATTATACGAGATATGTACACTAAGTAAAACAGGAATAACGAAAAATAACGATTTTCTTCCACGAATATCTTACTGATTGGTAGAATGATAAAAAAAAACAAAGACATAGTTAGAAAGTTCAGTGCTAGGATGAATGTAGTTGAAATGATTTTGTTGCTGCTGATTGGAATAACGCCAAGGAAGCTTGCAAGCTTCAAGAGCAGTTCTAAGAATCTTGAATCTTTCTCAACTTTGTCCATCGAATACATGATAAGTGAAGTGAAGTAAGGATAAATGAAAGTCAGTCACAGAATTGTTGAGCGACGAACGATAGGAAATATGACTGACATTAGATTCAATGAGATATCTAATGTAAGCTTCGAAGGCCGAAAAACACACTTAGTCGAATTAACCCTCCATGTCATCTGAAAATGTTAATATTTTATGATGATTTGACTCTATATGAAAGATTGATCAATGCTTAATAAAAATTCGTGTTACGTAAATAACTTTATTTTTCTTAAGGGGTAAGGCCACTGTGACGGTCCAAAAAGAAAGGTTTTTTCACGAATTTTTTGCTTCCGAAATTGAAGGTAATTGAAAAAAATCTTTTGGGGGTGTTATCGGGCATACATTAAACTTTATTATCCGATTTTTTTACAGCGAAAAAAAAAACAAAATGGCGGTTCCACAGCCATCTTCCCGGGGCATGTTTTGCTTGCAGGGCTCCGCGGTACGCAGCACCACTGCTGTACTTTTGAATCTAGAACAAAAAAAAAACATTAATCTAGAGGGTTATAGCTAGAGAATGTCGATCGGATTTTATAAATAATTAATTTTTGTGGATTTGGCGTGCGTTTGAAAAAAAATGATTTTTTACGAAAAAAAAACGGCTAGTTTTTTGTTGATAAAAAAACAATAAATGAAGTTATTGAAAATCCCGATCGACATTCTCAAGATAATGTTAATGTTCACATCTGGTAAAAATTTCAAGTAAAAAAAATGAAAACTGTTCGAGTGATGCTGCGTGCCATTTTGAAAAACCGTGTTTCGAGAAACACGCGTTTTTCGATTAGTTTTTTATGGGAAAAAATTAAAAACAGAAGGTAAAAAAAATGTACCGTTAGTCTGCAATTCCAGCACCATACATTTGTCCTTCGATGGCCCAATTTTTGTCTTCTTCGTCTTTCCTGGTCGATTTTTGAAGCGCGCGCGCACTTTTTGCCGCTTCGCTCAGAGATGCCTCGGCGTGCGTGATGCGTTTGGCGTCGGCTTCGATGCAGAAATTATATAATTGGGCACCAATTTCCACCTCCAACATCTTGAATATTCGCAATATGTTGGTGAGGCCTCCATTGAATGTGCAAACAGCGATATCCGTCGCGATATCCAGTACAGTTTTTCCGCTTGAGGATGATTTGGGGGCCAAACTCCAAACGGTAGCGTTGAAGCTCTCGTTATTGTTTTGAGTATAGGCCGCCAAGCAACGCTCCAGCAAGTCGTCCCGGCTCAATTCCACGTAGATGGGTTTAATGGCTTGATAAACCTCCACCCTCACTCATTGGCTGATTGTGATGATACGCATCCAAGGGGTCGTCGTTTCATCCCGCCTGATCGACGCCGCTTTGGATACGCGGTTTTCGTACCTTTTTTTCCAAGATACACTCGATCACCCATTTCAACTAACGCGTTCGTAAATTTTACAGTGAAATCGTAAAAAAAACACGGAAATCACGCAAAAATCGTCACTTATGAAGAATAAATCGCTCTTTACTGTGCGCATGCTAAACTAACGAAATTTTTCTTCATAATGCTCAAAAGGCTCGAAAGGACACGTGGAACAACAATACAGGCGGTTGGGAGCAATAGAGGGGGCCTATTGTGCCGTCCCTTTTCACCGTTATGTTAGTCGTTTTGCAGCAAGTTTTGACGCGCTTGGCGGCGACCTCTATTTCCCAAGAAAAAAATATTGTTCCCGCACGGGACCTTTTTTTTCTCATTCTAAAGGTTTCAAACTATTTTTTAAGCCAATAAAAAAATTGATTTTTCAAAAAATTTACAGTGGCCTTACCCCTTAATGTTGGTAGCAGTGATAGCTCTCAATGTTGGCACAAATGAATAGAAATATATAACTTCACATTTTTATTAATATATTCTACAATATTGTTCACATATACGTATAAAAACAAAGTTGATATGCTAACTTTTGGCACAAATTTGTAACATATATTACACACATGTAAAATTCCAACCTTACTTCATTAACAATAATCAAGTACTGAAACTGACTAGAATAATGTCTTTTCCATATTGATGGACTTGTGTCTGCACCTTTGGTTCAGCCGAAATAATGAACTATTGGAGATGATAAATTTTAACATGTGAATATTTCTTTATTATAAAATGTGTGTTGGTATGAGTATCACCATGAAAACTGACTGGGAGAATGAAATATATATATTTTCATCTTTAGATAGAATTTGATGTGATTTTTCGTTATTTTCTTATGTCGATGTATGAAGGAAATAACGTCATACATTAATATCAATTTCTACTGTCTCACATACAGTTCATCATTTTTAATGAAGGTAGGTAATGATGACCATGATAATAATTCTATAATTATTTATGATATTGGTTTTCCGATAATCCACTACAGTATATAAATATATTTTTATATATATGTAATCTATATTTTCCAGTATCATTAACAGTCAGTACAATAACAATTCGAAATACTATTTGAAAGTAATCTTAATCTCATGCAAAATTCAAAGACTTTTCTAATTGAGCATATTCTATCTAAGAAGACAAAAATGAAAAAGCTCAACTCCCGAAATTGACAAATTTTGAATGAATTCAGAGTAGTTCAGCAACAGTGAAAATGATATGGTTTTGTTTTACATTGATCAATTTCGAAACTTTGGAATAGTGCATAAATTAAGATTTATTTCTCAACTCAAGAACAAACACATACCCTCATTAAAGTATCATCTATAAATATTTCGAAACTCTTGAAGAAGAACATCACATCAAATGTTGAGGAATTCCTTCTTTGAAATCTAATTAATCTTCAGAAATATAATCTAAGTGATCCAGTTGACATACCAGATGAATCACAAATTGAGTGACATCTCTTAATTCAAAACTAGTCATTTACAATCTTATCACCTCACAATCATCCCAGAAATTGGTTTATTATTATAATTGCCCACGAAAATAGAAGGTACTATGTATAATTCAAGAAGCATACACCGATATCACTTATCTGAAGTAGAAAATTATTATCACCACATACATATGTTGAATTGATATGCATTTTGCATATTTTAATATCTTAGGTATACTCATTTGTCTTCTCCTCCCAAAGATCCTGCTTGAAGTAAATTCATTTTGAGTCAAACTTCATTTTCACTTCGTATGGACAAGGGGTTGAGTGGTTTCCTAGATGTTTCTTTTCTAAAATTCCTTCACCTGGACATTACAGAAAAAATATACTGAACCTGGTCATTTAGCGTTCATCAAGTGATTGGAAAACAGTGATGGAGTTTCTGATGAAAATGCCAAACTCATAGTATGACATATCGAACTCACCTGCCATTCAGGCAACTCAGGTTTATTGCACCGTCCTTGAGAGGAGGTACATTAGATGGTATCGATTCCATTAGGGGATACCAATGGGCAACAGGTCTTCTAGGATTATCAATCATTTCCGTCCAATGATCTCTTCCCTTACCGATAAAGTTAGGACCTATCACTATGCAGCCCATGAGCTCATTCAGTCCAATTCTGAAAAAGACAACTAGTGTTATTTTCATTCTGGAGGTGATTCAAAATTGAACACTGCAATAGAAATATCTTTTCACAGTATCTAAAGTTAGAAATTGCATAAGAGGTGCCAAGGTCGTCTCGAATTGAGTATCGCTGCCAATATCGAATTCAGGGTGAATTATTAATGCCTGAATACCTGTCACAGTCAATAACTTTCACCATATTCCAGAGTTGTGAAGCTACCCGATTAGTTATCTAAACAGAAAATCTCCTCTAACTTTGATAGTCACCAACGAACTTCTGAATTTTGGATGACCATGAATATATTATACTATAATATCAAACTCAATGGCAGCTGTCTGTTTTAGTAAAAATTAGGAGCAGAACTCAGTGTATTTTGGCAAACTATCGGGAAGAAACTGATCTAGAAATTGACAGATATTGAAGGCAACTTCGTTCTGGAAATTCGAGTTGGTTCTGCTTCACGAGTTGACCACAAATACAGCGGATTCTTGAAATTTAGACCTTTCAGGATGATAACGGTTTCGACACTAACCTGTCATAGTCGATAACTTTGATAACTAGCGAAACATCGTTTATATTTTCTTCGGGAACGTCAAATACCAGAGCCTCATTGTATACCGGTGAGAGAGTGTTGTATTTGACGCTAGTCTTCTTTTTCCTTATCCTCTTCTCTTGACAGAGCAGATAAACTTTGACGTATGGATCTATGAAACATTTTTTGTGAGAATTACATCACCTAATCATCTCATCCAGTTTATTATTCATATATAATCACAGTTTGGAATCATACAGTATATTATTTGATTGTAATCATCCTACCTGATTTTCCAGTTATATCCATCGCTTTCAAATTATGGCCTTTGATTATGGTCAGGGTCAGTCTTCCAGCTTTTGGTAGATAGCAGAGGCATATCATCATTTCACCAAGATCAATTTTATCCTGTGAAAAAATGATCCTTTCAAATACAGAAAAAACTGCTATCATATAATGAACTCAAGAAATCCATCGTTGGAATGGGTTTCATGAGAATTGAATCGTTTAGGTGAATAATTTCGAATATTTAAAACTCCTGGAATGTATGAAAGGAACACGAATCCAAGTAGTATGATGCTGCTTATGCTGAACAATGCCCTTGAAATGGAAGAAGGTAGGTTTTGAATTTTTCGGTCGGAAATATTCCGGGAATCATAAAGACTTTTCCCGTTCCCATCGAGAAATTAAAGTTGAAATTTTCTCAGGTAGGAAAATACTACTTCATATTTTGGTAATGCTACAACTCAAAGGAACGGAGAATTCGATATCAAAAAGTGGAATGTTTCAATCTGGTAAAATTGGGGTAGGCTTTCCCATAACTTCAATTGTTCAATTGTATGCCTTTGTTCAGGAAATCAATTCTCGCAGATGAAACTCGACTGCCTTATTTGAAACAGGACTATATTGCGATTTGGGAAGAGCTTGTTCATTTCAATTTGTGAATACCGAGTTTGATGTGTCACCCTTTCAATGACTTCTTCTTTCTCAGAGATACCAACCTTGCATAGTTGGAATTAACAATTGGTAATGCTGAAAAAATTGCACTGGACATTTTCAAAGTTCTCAATGCATCGATTTTTCTCATATAATTATTGACATGCACAAATTCTTCATGAATAGATAGTTATTCAGTAGTGAAAGAGTGAATATTTCCAAATTACAATTTGTAACAGACATATCGGGAATCATTTTTGACCTGCTAATGTTGATTTTTTGGTGAAGTATTGTTTGCTTCTCATTTCCTGTGTCCCTTTTATAAGTAATTAGAGAGTAGTTATCCAAGTATCGAAGTTCAAAGCATGTCAGTTGAATATAATCGTTGTTGGTGTGTTCTGTAATCTGTGTGGTGGTTTCAAGTTCGATGGAGTGCTCGAAATCCTTGTCCACAGTTAATTGGGTTGAGATTGCGAATGTGAGGAACGTAAACACAAACAATGGTTTTGATTCCACACTGGATTTTTTCCTGTGATTCAATTTTCTCTCTCAGAATAATTTTCCGACCTCTTATGGAATACTGCTAGACTTAGTAAACATTAGATTGTACCACAATATCAACTTGGTTTTTGTTAAGTCAGTAATGGTATTGGTCTGGACTTGCAGCTTCAATAGAACTTAATTTTCCTACTCAATTTTCAATTAGATTCACCGATATTCTGAACGAGCTGAATTCACAGAAATCTCCTCTATCATCCGCTCCGAGCTTCTACTAATCAGCGCTTCATCAAGAGTTACTAGAATATAATATAAAAAGCAACTTTGTTTGAAAAGTACCATTTCAATATAGAATTATTCTGGTGTTGCTATTATCAGTTGCTTGAGGATTAGGGATGGGAGTTGTACCTACACGAATCCCTGAGGCACTCCACATGTGAAAAGCTTCGAATAGGAGAAATCTTTATATTTCATATTCTTTGCATGGTTTTCAGATGCCACTATATTTCAAGCGACCGTTATACCTTGAAAATATTTCTCTTCAGGCTTCTTTGAACTTGAGCTTTTTTGTATCTAAACTGTGGTTTCTAAAAATAAGGGAATATGTAGAAGTGGAGTTTTTCCAAAGTCAATATTTACCTCTAATGCCTGCAGCATTGGATTCTCGAAAACTACTAATGACTCTAACAAAACTATTGGAATTTTCATTAGTGAGAAGTGCGCTATAAAAATTGAACGAATTTTCTAGCGAAGAAAAAGCGGAATTCTCGTTCGATAATCTACAGAGGTCAAGACTGGAATTTACAATCACACTAATTTCGCCAATTTTCGCATCAGTTTCATCAGAGAACAATGAATAAAGTAGCTTTTCAATTTTTATTCTCAAATATGCAATTTCATCGGAATTTGAATGCTCAATATCGAGGATGTGACCTGGATAGCTGGTCAGAGTTTAAACTCCCAGAACTGAAATAGCAACACTCTGTACACCGAGTTCACCTTAACAAGTTGACATCAAAATCGATTCATCAATCATTACAGTTACAGGATGAATGAAATTTCAGCAAATGAGGAAAGTTGGGAAGAAAAACAAAAAACGTATTAGAATTCTTTAATATCTAAATCTCGAATCTTTAGTTTCCCATGACACATGTCAAATCCAGATCCAGATGTTTTTATATCAGGACATTTTCTAATTGAGCCTTGATAAGATAATACGGGATGTCAAAAAAGACACGCTCTGACGTCACGGAGCCCCGAATTTCCCTGAGGCTCACGCAAAGCTGGGAACCGGGATGTCGTTCTATTTTTGAAGCGACGTTGACCTATTTTCGTAACTGGGTCAAGGTACACTGTATTCGATTCCGTCCCTCCCCGCCTGAGGGAGGGGGTTGGATAATCCTCACTGCTGATGTCGGGGAGAATCGAAATGAATAAATGATCCGAAATCGTCGGAGATTCTGGAAAACGGGTGCATTTCCACTAGCATCGTTTTCTGATCGCGAACGCTTCTGATAAGTTGTAATACACTTCTTCTTCATTCCAGTGATTATATATAAAATAGCAGATTTGCTATATCATGATTCGAAATCAACTGTTGCATTTTCGTCTACTAATGATTTTATCAATGCGAAAGAGTTTGGGAATCTTTCAATTCTGCTACAATTTATAGTTCGAATTGATCATTGATTTACTTCTTCATTTTTCATTTGATATACTCAAAGTACTTTTTATGAGTGAACAGTTAATTTGAAGAAGGAAAAAAATGATTCCGGATCGCAGAATCAATATGGTTTATGTAAATACGAGCCTCTGATGTTTCATTTAATCAGTAACGTAGATTTCTCTCATACACGTTTGATATTGTCAGTCATAATTATTCCAGACGAATACAGGAATATCAACCGAAAAACATCAAGAGGAAATTAGGACAAGGATCTAAAATGATTCATTTCATTCAACTATGGCTTCTAAAATAATGAGTGTCCATCGAAACATGGGATTCATCAAGAGAGATATTTCTGCATATAAATCCAAATTTTCCAACCGTTTTTGTGTTTGCTTTCCACTCTGAATCACCGCACTCGCCTCTATCCTTCTGAATGAGATTTTCACCTAGTTACAAGGGAATATGGTCATGGAGATTTCTCAAGTGAATAGACTACGCAACAAGAGAGATATTATAAATATAAACGAAACACCGAAGGCATAAACTGTGTCACCAAGAACACTGGCATTCGTTTGTTGCAAAAATTCTCCAAAGTTTGTTAGTTCATTTGTTAGAAACTCAAGAAACATCATCTATCTAATGATCTGCTACGTCTATGGACCAATCAGCCTTCATTTCTCTGGAGTGCCGTCGAAGGTCCGTCAATAAGTGTCAGGAAGAGATTGAGTATCCCAATTTTCCTTTGTTATATCGCCTATCTTATTTTGTGATTGATGAATGAACGTCCGGCTCTAATATTATTTTTCAATTCAAACTCCAGTAGAAAGCATAACGATGTTTCCATGTATTACAATTATAGTGTGAGTTTTTGAGGAACCAGATCAACAATATACGATGTTTGTGATATTGTCTTCGTTATTTTTCCCAAACTATTATTCTTTGTGTATCAAATCTGAGGCCAAGTTGCATCAGGTGGTTGAATATGACGTTCTTGACGTATTTCCAACAGGTGGTTCACTGGAAATGACGTGAATTTCAGTTCCAGATGATAATCATCTGAAGGATTGGCCAGAGGCTGATTGTTAATGAAGCAGAGGTTGAGGGATTATACGAAAGAGAATGGGCAACTAAGACTCGCTTTGGAGAATGCATGGTTCGTTAGCAGTAGTAACAAGGAAAAATGATCCTGGCTTTGAAGAGGAATCGTTCGGCAAAGGAATCCTTTCAGTGATTTATGTTTTAGAGTGTCAGACATTTGAGTTATACTCGCGAGCTTTTATAATTATGCGTTCAAAGAGAATCACTAGGTTGAGTTTGTTTTTGTGTGGAATGCATTTTCTGAGGTAATTCAACTTGATAGTTTCAACACGTGTCGCTGTATGTGAATATCACAATATTCGAAATCCTCATTCCCTTGATCTTTTTTGTAGATGTATTCATATGCAAAGTACCTATTGCTTATCTTAAAGAACTCCAATTCTGGGCACATACTGCTCATACTAGAACACCTTAAAACAATCGAAATAAGCCAGTATTCGTCATGATAGAAATGAACTTTGAATATTAAACATGGGATCACTATCGTCAAGAGATCCTTATCAGAACGTCTATCTTGTCATTTCTCGTGAATGAAGCAGAATACACCAAAAACACCTCTTCCGATCCAACATACTGGGATGTTCATGTCTTAGAAACACTTTCAAGGATCGATCCATGCCTTTGACAGTTAAATGACTTGACATTGACTCACAAGTAGGAAGTATACACTCTCTGTTCTTCCATTACTAGGCAACTCGATATTCCTTCGTAATTGTGTGTATTGCCATTTAAAGCCTGCAATCTTGCCCATTGAGCTCTTTCACATTACGATAACATTGCCTTAAATATTTCGAAGCAACACTGTTTTGAAATATTCGGGTAGTAACAATAGCAAGAGTGAGCTCGTCCTTATCTTAGAGAGTATGAAAAGGAAAATAATAGAGGATTGATTATTGAAGTTTCAATGGCATGACATTCGAAAAGATATTTGAGTCATTATTGAAATTTGATGTCGAATTCTTTATTTAGAAATTAATAAACAGAACTTCTTTCATTTTTCTAGAGTGATCATCTGGCTGTATTATGTTGATTTTTTTGTTTAGTGCAGATATCATGCTGTATGAAGACTACCATTCTTTTAATTCATTCCAAATTTCAATGAATATTATCGAACATCAAATGACTCTTCAATTGAAATTTGAGCTACTCGAAAACTCGTTTGCTCATTTGTTTTTTTCTGAGGTCTGAAACTGGAATGGCATTCTACTATGAATATAATCGGGCATCTTTGTTGTGTAACTCAATATCATTCGATATTTGTGCTGTATCAACGAGAGTCCTTTGAATGCATTACATATAGAAATATCTAAGTCTACTTTTATTTAATTTTGATTACAACTAATTCTCCTTCATCATTGTGAGAGAGGATAAAACTGGTTGCTTATGTAGAAGCTTTGCAAGTCCCATTGTGAGCCTTTCTTTTCGTCTAACTTTCAAAAATACTGAAATCGAATATATAATATCGTTCTCTGTTGATGGACGAAACATGAAAATACACACGTATCAAACACATGCCAAAATTGCCAATATGCATGGACTAGATGTGTTACATGTCAAACATCAAAAACCTCTCTCTAGGTTTCTTTTTGCTATTGCTCCCATATTTATTAGCTCATAGACACCGTCCAATTAAATTTTTTTTGCTGTTTTCATATTCAGAGAGTGAATAACGTTGTTTGTCGTCCATGGAACTGCGTTTCAGTGAGGATCCCACAAGAAATTTCCATAAGCAGGGTCTCTTATTTATGTTATTTCGAAGGCATATAGGAACATAACAGCTAGCCAGCGATCTTTATAGGACAAAAAACTTGAGTGATAGTAGACTCTGAACAAAGTGGACTTTTCAAATTATCCTCGAATTGATTCCATTCGTGATGGTACAGAGATATAATGGCAACTGGAGCTGGGTTGGATCAACTCGGCTTAACCAAATACAAGAAATTTCAAGAACCATCAAGGACACTCATCAAAACTTTGTCATCATCTGCTCGAATAATCTGGCGGAATTGGTGAAGGAATGGAGTTCCTTCGACCAAAGAGGCGATAACAATATGTGCAGTTCACTTGTTATAAAAATTTCTGTTTATTGAATATAATAATCTAAGCAATAATTCAAGAATATCCAAACATATAATTCTCCAGTATCTTTCGAGCGAATTCAGGTGAAGGAATAATGTAAAATATTCCACTGAACATACAGCTATCATTCATATCATCCTTCTGAAAGTCGCTTTTCATAATAATAATCGCATGTCATGATACATAAGAGAAATTTTGCTCCATTTTCAAGATGGAAATATATCGCGGCAGCTTTTTTCTGCAGACGGTGAAATGAACATTTTCAGTCAAGTGATAAATCATCTTATTATCCCAAGACAACTGCTTTTGTCATAGAAAATTGGAATTTACTTGTTTTTTCTTTCAGGCGATTTTTGAGCTGCTTTATCAGAACCCCGTTAAGCTTTCATTATCGAGCTCCGTTTTTATTGGCTATGTAGGCATGGGAAAGATTAAATTTGAGGTTTTGACTCTCCCACTCCAAGTTGTGTCTGCCGATTTTTGGAAAACTCTCTTGATTGTACTAAGGAAATATAGCATCTGATTCAGTGAAACACTGTTGTAATGAAACATTAAATATACCACAACTAACGAATTTTTACTCACCTTAGGTGGACAGAGTATGTTCATGGTATACTCAATTTCTTGCTGAAGATCTGCTATCTCGTATAGTCCTTTGAACACTACGTGTCCAATCAAATCATGCCTCGAAAAGCGATCGAAGTCATACAAGGAGAATTGAAGATAACGGTCTCTGAGTTCTTCATACAAAACACTGAAAATAATATTATAATATGTAGTGATGCTACAGGAATATCTCTGAGATTATAGACACTATATTTTTTTATCTCCATACATGTTTTTTTCGTAACGAATGTCTTATTATTTGTTGTGAATCTGTTGACACCTCCATTAATCTGCTCGAATCTATTTTTATTTTTATTTTTATATTACTACAGGGGCCCAAAGGATATACTGCAGCCGGAGGCTTATTGTATTTCCCCCATCATTCCGATACCCTGAAACATATTGGTCCCTTTGACTATTTTGCAAAGGTCACTAGGTTTCAGGGTTCCCACATTCTCTATGTTTAAATCAGGTTCCCCTAGTTCTGTGTTCGACCTGCAATTCATGTATAGTGATATTTTTCTTTTTCTCCACGTAAGTGCTTACTCAACCTCAAACCTTAGCCATATGTCTGCAATGTACTTTCCTTTTAGGATTTTCTTATAATACAGCTGATGATGGACCTATATAGGTCCGAAACATGTACTGTGTGAACTATTATATGAAGATTTATTGTGGGGGCGACTTAGAGTTCATCTTTCCAGTATTGAGCACAAAATGTATTCAATAGTCTTAGGTTCCTGCTCAAATCTAATCCCAGAATTAACTGCTTTGATGACATCCAGAGTACTCTAAATGTACGAACATTTGTAAGATAATCTTGATGAATGATCACATCAATTAAGGAGAATAGTTCTCCAACAGAGAATGATAGGAAAAAGCAGACGAATTCACTGATCTATTCTATTTCCTCCACCCTATAAAGGATGTGTGGCTATTAACTCGTGACTAGTTGATAATTCATCGATGAATACGTTTTTCAAGCTACTGCTTTATTGGTTTGGTTGAACATCAATAATTATCCACCAAAATTGAATTCGGGTTTTGCTTCTCATTGAAATGATGATTGCATATCAACTTTGTATTACCAAATACTCAATTTCAGCCACGTATTGGCTTTATTGATTACCAGACCAGGATTAATATCATGAAATTTATGATTAATGTATGTAGTGATATAACTGACGTATATAATATAATACATCAATCACATTTCAATAGAATCTTTGGAAAGTTCTTTGTAGATGAAAAGTACCATTTTCCTAAAACAACACTTTTTGAGGAAGAGTGTAATCTAGAATCGATGCTGAAAACATTGATATTCTTGATCGAAAAAAATACCATACAGGATGAACCATCGAAAACTTGTCAAGGAAGCTACTAACCTGAATATAAATATTTCATTGAAGACTGGATTTTGATTCTTCCGATGTACTTTGGTCTGGAACTTCTTCTTTCTGTCAGGAAGCAGATACAACTTGATGTATGGATCGCAGCTCCCGTTCATGTCTTTCACTGGCAAATCTCTCGATTCAAATACCTGTTGGAAAGTTCAACCTAGTTTTAAGCAAGATTGCATTGGAAACTTCAATCGTTAATTAGTTCTCGATGCAATCATACAAAGATTCATTCAAATCAACTGAAAACTTTGAATCGACATCTATTCGATGACGACCCTGTTGAGTTTGGAGAATTTTATCTCATTTATTCAACTGTGTTTTGAGGTTGAATGTATGATATACAGGATGTGTACAAGAAGCCTTTCAGCACTCGTTTCATAAACAATATTGCGGTGTCAATTTTCAATATATTGTTTATTTCTCTTTAGTCAGTTTGACTTTTGCTATGAAAGGAATGAGCGGTTTTCATGATAATAGTCCCTTCCACACTGTATATACGAATATATTTCCTATCTTGTGAACTCGATATGATTTCATTTTCCGTCCATTTCCGAGTTAATTTGCTACACGAGAAAAATGCATTCCTTTCAATTTAAGTGTTCACTTAGAAAAATCTCAGTGCATGTAAAGCTCTCGTATAAAAATTACCTTCACTACGAGTCCTTCCAGCTCTTTATCATACTTGAGTGCAAAGTGCAATTTGCCGCAGTATTCCATATCTTGGCCAGCATTGCTCTCATTTGATGGTTGTCTAACTAGTTCTTTTCGGTACAGTTCAGGCTGGAACAGAGTGAGTCTATAATACTCTCTACGGGTTGAGTTATTTCTGTCTAGAAAAAGTCTCGCAAGAAAAAGGGTAATGAGGGGAAAATAGAATTGAATACCGACTGTTTCGGATAAAGAACCTGAAAATGCGAAAAAATATATCGTTATTGGTCCCAGACAAAACAGACGAGGAGTTTCCAAGTAAAGAAGATTGGGGTTTCAACTGGAAATGGTATGGAAAAATATACAGTATCGGAAAGAATATATCTTGGGTATAGATAAAAATTCATGGAAGTAACAAGAAACGAGAATATATTATAATATAACATTATCAACAGAGACGTTGCAAGAATGTTCTTCCTCTTTAGTGCTTCACTGGACTTGGACCAATTTAAATTTCAATCAAATTTCGTATCCTTTTTCAATTTAATTTTCAGGATGAACCATAACCGTATGTATGATTTTTTTTTTGAAAAATCTATATTATACTTATTGTCGTGTTCCTTTCCCTAATTCAAATGGAATGTCTGGAGAAATTGATCCTTCATTAATGGTCTGGGTCACGTGTTTGCAATCTAGGCTACATACTGAACGTTTTGTTCTTCGTGTTATTGAATGTAGGTTCACTTACCTATCACTGATAACGTTTTTGGTAGTATTTATGGTCCACCAGTTATCGTAAAATTTTTGTTGTTTCTTTGCTCAAGCTTAACAACATCGGAAGATTGGACCTGACGCAGAATTCCATGCAAAATTCCATATTTAATAATGTGAAATCTATGTTTTGTCGTCTAGGCTAAACACTCTGTATATTCACATTTTTTTCAGAATTGTGTATCTGCGCAAATATAACAAATTTTATTTCCCGAACATTTTCTTGTATTCTTATTTATAAGAGAGTTATTTTACTTCCATGCATTAATAGGTCACCCTGTATATGATTCTCCAATGGGAAAAAATCATTTCCTGAACGTATGTAATCAATCGATTGGATTCTTAGAATCTATCACCGAAAAATAAAGTTCTGAATGCATATCTCTCAAACTTCTATAATAACAATAATACTAATACAAATGTCACTGGAATCCTTCATTTTCAAATCTTGTTTGTTCACTAATTCCTCTAGTTACATCCTCTAGTTTATTATTTCCATTATTCAAGCTTATTTCTATAGTATTTACTCAGCTTTCGAGTCGAGAAATATCGGAAGGAGGTGAGATCGATATTTTCTCCTGTTTCTTTTCAGACCTTTTTTTGAGCGGAAGATATTGAATGTACATGTCTTTGGAATGATTCATGACAACTCATAAAGCTCCCGAGAAGAAAGATGGAATGTGGTCAGACGAAAAAAAATGCGGTACACTTTTAATGGCTGAGATAAATTATCAGTTTGATATTTTCCACGAAGGTATAGGTACGTTTCAAATCATGGACAGATCAGATCCTCTGAATAACTCACTAATGAGAGTTCTTATTATTTTATTTATTTCCGTTAGAGTTTGCTCAGGACTGTTCGTGGTATTTCAATGGAATATATCTCAATCAACTATCAACAATTCTAGCGAAAGCTATGGGGAATCACTAAGTTATTTCCAGATCTAACCCCCTTTCTGGAAGAGAAAAAGAAATATTACACTACAATGGCTGATAACAGTAACTCGCTAAACTCTTTATTCCCATATCCGGAAAATGGTCAGGTTCTTTTTGTTGATTCCATATGAGTGATCAATATAGGATTCTGAAGAGCTTAAAAAGGAAAACATTTCGATTGAAACAAACAACGCATTAAACATCCGATGGTCAAAATACGACCATGTCGGAACAACACGGAATCGAACAAAAAAAATTATCGCCTCAATAATTTCCACTAACCTTGATGAGTCCAATGGTGCAGCTGTTGTGCCTGTTGTTTTTCTCGAGAGCACAAATGCTGAACTGCACATCTGTAGGTATATCCAGTCTGTGTGATAGTTGACGTTGGAACGTCTGATGTCGATCTGGTACTATTGGAAGGGTGGTTTGCCTCAGGACCTAAGAATTGACACTATGTCATATGTCATTGTTCATGTATTGTTTGCAAAAGTCGCAAAAACTCTAAAAAATCCCCGAAAACCTATGAAATATACATGTCAATGCTCAGGAGGCCTTCATACGAACATCAAAGACGAAAAAATCAAAATTCAATAAATAAATTTGCCTGAAAATTCTTCTATAAAGTGACTGAGAGGATCTGAAAACGGCACTGAAATACGTTTTTCTGATATCTAGTATAGTTTTCGAGTTATTCAATGTAGAAAATGTAAAAAATAATTAAAAAGTCGCAAAAATACCCAAAAAACTCCCAAAACCCCAAAACTCCAATTCGATGTCCTAGAAGACTTGGAGTCTAGCCTATGAAGTATAGTTCCTGAACATGGAACCCTAACATAATGAGAGGACGTACACAATAGATTTGTGAAAGTCGCAATGTAGAGATGACCAGAAGCACACAGGACCCATTCTAATCTAATCTAATACATTTTCTAGCTACGGCTTCATACTACAAAACATTCTTGGGGATCACCAATTGATGGTTCACCTTCTTGGCTACAATATCCTTGATTTCCTGCACGTAGTCAGGTTTGGCTGGTTCCTGCAAATCAGGCAACGAAGTGCTGATCTGAATGTTGCCTGGCTGTTTGCCAGAAGACGCGAAATCTTCGTCTACACCCAACACCCTGCTGCATGCCTTCTCGCGCAGCCAGCGCCACGTGGAGGAACACTGGAAGCTGATGGCGGCTACAACAACTAATGTCATTGCACTTAACATCAATATGGCGACAGTGAGGAAGGTTATACCTGTCAGCCAGTCGGGGTCGTCTGGAATTGATAAGAAACAATGTTGATTTTATTTTTAAAAATTTACCATTCATGGAGTGCAACTGAGTTGAAGAAAATCAACTGGAAATATTAATTATTTATTATGTTTGTGGACATTTGTAGATTAATCGATAGTAGAAGATTTGGCAATGAAAAGATCTACGATTCTATGCTCCAAGTGTGAACTGTCATAACATCCGTTGAACAGTTTTTCAATATTTTGATTATAATCAACAAACTTCCCAAAGATTTATCTCCAAATAAATTTGGCATCGTAGTAAAGTCACTGTGAGTTTTGTCATAATTATTGATACCTAAATGTTCCCAGCAATGTCTCAACCAATTAGAAGTTCAATAGTTAGCTAGATACTTTACATTTTGCCCTATTGGTATTGAGAGGTAACTAAATCTCTCAGATCAATCTTTCCTAAATAAATAGGCTGTACTCAATTTTTAAAAGTTCGCAGTTCAACTAAAACTTCTGACGAAGTAATAGCACGTCTTCTTGATCCTTCCTAAAAGCTCCTAGTTACTAATTTTGGTGGGTTTCGTCGGAAATTACAAACGGAAAGTAGAAGATTGATTGATGATTTTCTACCTTAAGCCAGCAAGAACTTGGTGGCATACTATGCAAATATTCAACCTTGCACGGGAAGGAACAATACCGATACTTACATCTTTTAGAAGATATATAACTTCGAAACAAGTTCCTTGGCTTTATTCCGTAAAACAGAAGTTAGAAGATGAGCGAGAAGTCCAGGGGCGAAAGTAAATTGAAAAATCGATATTAAACGCTATCCAGAGAGTTGAGGACACAGTTTTACGCTTGGCTGGGCGACAAGAAGTAACTAAAAATGTTTTTTGCTTTCATCAAGCTCGAACTGAATTGAGAATAAAAGAGTATGAAGCCACAATAATGAAAGAGATTTATCAGGGGAGCAATAGGAGAGGAAAATGGGGATTTTACACTTGTTGCTCACTATACGCCTTCATCGATAGACGATACAATTCAAGATTGCGAAGCAGATATGACCAATATTTTAGCCATTCCACAAACGGTATAGCGATTATTTGCATCGTATTCCGTTTTTGAGTTGAAGATGCTCAGGTAAATTTTCAATATGAGAAGTAAAAAGTTCTACTTTGACTTTACGACTTTAAATCGATAGGTGATTTATTTATCTTATTTTATGTTATAGTAACGAAGCATTTCATAACTATGCATCACTTTCTGAGTTTACTGAGATTCAATTTCTGAATAAAAAAATCATAGAAACAATCATCAGAATCAGATCAAAATTGAAATATATTATGAAATACATCCATGAAAATTCTTCGAGGACAAATATTCTAGGGTTCTCGAAATAATATTTTCAACTCAATCAAGTTTCATTGAACTTGTAGAGGTAGTTTCGGAAGGAAAAATGCATGCATAATATACAGGGTGAGTCAAAATCGTGTACCAAGATGTCTGAGGGTGATTACGTCGAAAAAATTGTCGGATGATTGAACTCATTGCCCAAAATGCATATTGGGAAAGTTGACTAAATCAAAATGATTCATCCTCGTAATTCCTAAACGGTGAAAACAGCCAGATGGAAATTTCCTGCATAAATGGTTTTTGTTAGAATGTATTTCTTAAGGGGGTATTCTGGTCTAGAGCCCTACTTTTTGGGTAGTTTTCAAACTAGGATAAAAGAAAATAAAAACATTTTCACTATCAATTTTTTATATAATGTTTATTGATCCTTTATGTATGTAGAAAAAAATTCAGAAGGAAGAAATGTCAAAAGTTTTCAAATGACAGGCCAGTGAAGTGGGGGCTGCCAATCAAACAGGGCTACCTGGTTGACATGATTCCAGCCCTTGTAGTCATCCAAATCGAACAAACAAAAAAATTCTTAATTAGTAAAGATGTCGCTATCGTTTGAACTACGGCCGAAAAAAAATATAAAAAATTCACAAAATGGCGTCTACTCAAAAAAAAACATTCATTTTTACCCCTGTTTTTCGACCTTTACGAATTTTTTAAAAATACTTCAAATTAAAATTTTTCGAAATCCTGTTCCTGCGATAAAGAGATATATGAAGAAGATTCTCACAAAATTTCAAAGGAATCGGTCAGATAGAACTTGAGATATCGTGTAAACCACCTCAACAAAAGTAGTTTTGAGAAAAACACGTTTGAAGTTTGAGAAAGATTCCCAGTTTCGTGTCAACTTAGCTCCAAGATCGAGACTAAACTGAACAGTTCCAGGTATATTGGGTACGTACTGGTAGTCAGGTATACAGTGCGTTCATAAAGTGTGGAAACGCTCCATTATCTCACGATATAATTATTTTCAGAGGTAAAGCTCGGACAGGTCGATTTTGTATTTCAGTCCTCCATCTTTTTTTACAAAAAAAAAAATTTCCCCCACCACCTTACAAGATATGACGTCGATATTTTTTTTTAATTGAAAGGGTATATTTTCATATCAAAAATTGAAAGCCCATATTTTTCTGAGTTCAACCATACCACATACGTCATATCTTACACTTCAAGTTACAGTATACTGAGTATAAAAGAAACCAGTGTTCATATTTCTCAACATTCATTTAATTATTTATTTGCAATGGAAATATCATAAGAAGTAGTGAAAATAAACAAATAACAAATCTACAGCAAATGCTCGAACTGAGCTCCTTGGGTTAGTTGACAATATCCTGGTGAATTCTTGGGTTACGTTTGACAACATATCTGGTGTAATTCGTTGAATTTCAGTTCGAATTCTCTCTTTAAGGTCTTCCAAACTGGGGGGTCGGTTTATGTACACTTTACTTTTTAAGTAACAACAGAGGAAGAAGTCCATGGGAGTTAAATATACTAGTACTAACTACTGAGTAATTCTCAGGTTTCCATTGCAAAATAAATAATTAAATGAATGTTGAGAAATATGAACACTGGTTTCTTTTATACTCAGTATACTGTAACTTGAAGTGTGAGATATGACGTATGTGGTATGGTTGAACTCAGAAAAATATGGGCTTTCAATTTTTGATATAAAAATATACTCTTTCAATTAAAAAAAAATATCTTGTAAGGTGGTGGGGAAAAATTATTTTTTTGTAAAAAAAGATGGAAGACTGGAATACAAAATCGACCTGTCCGAGCTTTACCTCTGAAAATAATTATATCGTAAGATAATAAAGCGTTTCCACACTTTATGAACGCACTGTATATAAAAACTTAATTAAAAGGGTATACTACGAGCTCAAGTCGGATACAAAAGAATTTCTGGAAAACATCTGCCATTCATTGTGTGATCACTCCGCGTCACAAAAACCTCTGTATCTCTCAAAATAAATCGAATTTTGAAAAATCCTTTTGAGAGCATATTTTTGAAAGTCGAAGCTTTGAAAATATGCAAGAAAAAAATTGATTTACCACAATTTTCTAGACCAGAATACCCCCTTAAATTAATTTCTAGATTTTTGATATTGCTTAAGAGATTTCTGAATATTTTCGAGATATTTGAGTTTTTGTGGTCACATGATTCTGATGTTTATGTCAACATTATTGAAGGTCATTTCTTCGTGTGGTTTTTCTGCTCATTTATATTACTGCCATTTTCAACCGAGATTTCAAGGAATAGCAATCTCATGAAAATGTTAATGATGTTCTCAACTTTCACAGAATTGGGTGAATCTGAGCAAACTGAACAATGAAATTAACTCATTTTCCTAATTGAATTTTTCTTCGGAGAAGATTTTTCATTTATATTCATGCCTTATAATTCATTTATGGTTCTATTGAAGCCGACATCAATCATTTTGAACACGAATTTTCTTGAATTCTGCATCCGGCGCTCTCTTATTTATGTCCCTGATAAACCCACGTAGAATGTGAGTTTACAACTTTACCTGTTGATCGAGCACACTCGCAACTCCCACATGCCCTTCACACCAACAACAACAACAACAACAAATCAACAAAAACAACACGAACGAAAGCCAACAAAAAAATTACCTTCTTCGAGAATGTCGCTCTCCGACCGATTCTGGTCGACAATCAGATACGAGATAGAATCTGAATGCGTCTCGGCGGCCAATTCCATGACCGACCGACGCTGGAGCACTGTCGACGTCGCGACGTCTGCGAGAGCAAAGTTGGCGCGGAGAGAGGGGCGCGTGCGCGAGTGACGTCAGCGTACGACCTAGGCATCCATTGGTCCAGGTTCAATATCGCTAGGTTAAGGGCATCGGGCTCCAGATACAGGTTGGTATGGCTGGGAGACCGATCGCCAGTGGTCACAGCTGTAACTGAAGAAGTTTGGATTCGATAGTCAGCGTGGAATGTTTGAGGATTTTGACATTTATTATACTTCAACTCGTGAACTAATTTGTTGGCTAGTTTGTCACAAAACTCCAATTCATAATTTCGAATTTTCTCGAATTATAGTACATTGAAAAAAAAGTATAGTTTGATGAATAAACTCATGTTCCAAAATGCAGATTGGGGAAAATATATCCTTCCAATCCTGTTAAAACTGAAAATTTCGCTTGAAAATCGTAATAATATAACTAAACAAAATAACCACACGAAGAAATCAACTGCAACAATGTTGATGACATAAATGTTGAAAATTCAGAACGAAATTGGTCATAACCTTTCAAATTATGACCGATGAAGCTTGCAATGCGACTACAAAAACTCGAATATCTCGAAATTATGTTGGAAATGAAGGGATTATTCAATGTTTTGGCAGTAGAAACAAATGAATCCAAAAAGCTACTATTGATATTTATAACGACTGTTTACATTTAAGGAGTTCGCGGTATCTTTCCCCTACTGTATTCTGATTATAATCTTCATGGATTTATTTCATTAATTTTTAGTTCGTTACGTTACGTATTTTTTTTTGTATTTTGACGAAGGCATATGTTCATGTTATTTTCTTCTCTCAATAGAATGTTTCTATTTTATGACCATTACGAGTAGAAGGAAATAAGTTGTCCCGAAAAAATCACAGCACCCTTTATAGCAATATCAGGAATGTAGAAGTGCAATTGAATAATGTATTTTAATAACAAACTATCAAGTAGGAACTTTCAGTCTGATGGCATTCACCGTTTAGAAATAACGTTGAGAAGTTAAAATAATAGTATGTAATTTGGGTCCTACGTTCATTACTCAAAATATACTTTTTTAGATGTACTACCTCTCTCACAAAGCTCGTATATCAGAAGGTAGTGACTACTTTGTTATTCCGAATGTAACATCTCATATGTTTCCCACATAATTCCCTATACCTATCTGTGACAATGTCTAATTCTTCTGCAAAACCTGACCATTGAAAAATATAAATTTTTTCCCAATGCAAACTAACAAAATATTGCAATTTGGGTTATAGCTGCATAAGACCATCAAGTGTTATGTCGATGAACTAGATCTCAGTTTCAGCATACAGGGAGGCTCAGATGTGAGTGCCATCCGGGCACTCATGAAATTGACTGAAACTACGTTTTTTTAAATGGAACATCTTGTATATTATTACTTATTCGAAAAGCTGTAACATTTTTCAATGTAATTGAGTATACTTTCCCTATACCTATCTCGTACAGTTTTTCAGTTATGATCAATTATGTTATGAATACGTCTTCAATGAAATAAATATTGGATAGTGCTTTAGATAGTAGGCTATGAACTCCATTCTGACCTAGAACTAACATCTTATTCCTTCATTGTCACCCCGTATTCAAGTTTCATGGGTGAAAAAAATACTATGACAGAAAATAATTACTTGAATGTGGTTTCAAAATCAAACGGAAATATTAATTATTCATTGTTTGTAGACATTAGTAGATTAATCGATAGTAGAAGATTCGGCAATGAAAAGATCTACGATTCTATACTTCAAGTGTGAACTGTCATAACATCCGTTGAACAGTTTTTTCAAATGGAACATCTTGTTTATTATTACTTATTCGAAAAGCTGTAACATTTTTCAATGTAATTGAGTATACTTTCCCTATACCTATCTCGTACAGTTTTTCAGTTATGATCAATTATGTTATGAATACGTCTTCAATGAAATAAATATTGGATAGTGCTTTAGATAGTAGGCTATGAACTTCATTCTGACAGAGAACTAACATCGTATTCCTTCATTGTCACCCCGTATTCAAGTTGCATGGGTGGAAAAATACTATGACAGAAAATAATTATTTGAATGTGGTTTCGAAGGATTCATTCATCATTTATGGTCAAAGTAACGAGAATATCAGTAGAATATGAGTTTAATGAAAAGCAAAAAGTGATTGCAGAGGAATTTTGAAATATTTTTGAAATCTTTCTATATTCATTAATATCTACACATGTTGGACTTTGACACTTTCAGCTCTTCATTCAATTCTCCAATTCAATTTCTTTTCAATCTGATGAATACAAATATTTCAGACGGATAGAGCAATTTTGATTATCCACGCCCACAAATTTCCGAAATAATCTGTCTTTCTGTTCTCCAGATACTTCCAATGTTCCATCCACTGTGAAAATCCCGGTATTTATTCGATTAATGAATACAAAATCTGAGGATACCACACAAAGCTATCATTGTATTTCAATCAAATCAACTGTTATCAATTCCCTTGGCATCTCCCTCCATTCTCATTCCCTCAACATAAATTGCATCATTATATGAAAACCGTCGCGATACTTGAGAAGAGTGACAGTTCCAAAAGTAGTATTGGGTAGGGTATGCCTAGCTAGCTCTAGAAGATATATTCCTATTCATTGTCGGTCTATCCTAAATCCCTTGCTGAATTCTTCTTCATACCGACGTCACCCTCGTCGCAGCATCGTACAATAGTTTTCACCACATTCTTACAGGCTACCTGTAGATTCTCCCATCCGAAAATTCGTTTGTTTTCCGTTTTCCACGGCACACTACGCGAAAGGACGGCTCGACAATCTCCGGATGTCCTTGAATGATTACGCAAACGGAAACAGGACGAACTCCGCCGCACAGAAACGACGGTGGGGTAGAGTTGGAGGGGGAGGGGGGCAGGAGGAGGTAGGGGGGAAGCCGTGAAAACTGTTGCATGCACCACTTTCCCCCCGACCCGGCCAATGCGAGCTCGGCTCCCGTTTACCGTACGCGAAGCTAACCATGTGGATGGGGTTGGATGCCGTTGTCGCCATCTGTAGGTTTTTATCAGAATCGCAACTTATTCGCAAATCAGTCATTGGAAAGATTGGTGATGGAAGGCCATACTGAACGAAGAAAAGGGTAGAATAACTGAATAAAGAAAACGAAAAAATGATACAGGATCATGCTTAGGAGCAGTCCAATGTGTAGATTTTGTCAATGGAATAATGAGTATTTCTACACATCTTCTTCAGATGCTCAGGCCAAATTCACAGGTATTTTGGAACGGTGAAGAGTCAAGAATTTCCTGAACTCTTGAAGACAGATTTTTGATTAACCTTCCAAGATCACCTTCCAAATGAGGGACCTCGATGGATTACCCATAAGTCTGGAGGAACCACGTGCTTCAACTTTGAAAGTTACGGTGACTATTTGATAATTGGTACAATTTTGATCAATCAAAATCATTTCGATGGTGAATTTTTCATCGAGAGGCGGAGAAACGTTGGAGAAGACCAGTGATGGATGATCTTCCAAAATTAAGCCGTTCAAATGTAGATATCGAAGCAGTGCATGGACAATCCAGGAACCTCAGTTCGGCGCCATGAACAAAAATTGCAGATTTCAAGCTCAAGGTCACTAAAGATCTGTCGCTATGTTGAGTTATCGGACGTTGTTGGATTCTGTTGTAACCTCTGAGTCGCACGTGCACTAATGACACGGATTTGTCGTTTCTAGAACATCCAGACTTCTTGTTGACTTCCCATTAGCAAGAATCATTCGAGTTAACGGTATCCGTGAGATTGGCACTTCAATCTTAACGCGAAGTTTCATTGAAAACATCAGATTGAGCGGCGTTTCAGTGCCGAACGAAGCACTTTCATTAGGAGAATGAAATGTACAAGGCAAGGCACAATGGGAAAGGCGACCAAGTGATATAACTAAGAGGTTGTTTCTTTATGTTCTATACATTTTCTGTCCCATATTGAATTTGGAGCTCCAGGGGATTTCCTAGAAGAATATGGAGCAACGTTCTTGAAACTTTTGGATCATGTACTGTTACAATTATCTTCGGAAAATATATATTTCCGGAAATATCCACTCATTATTCGACTATTCGTCAGAAGGAACAGATGAATCAAAAAGCTTCTATAAGCTATAACGACTGTTAACATTTGAAGAGCTCGAGGTATCTTCACCTACTACATTCTGATATTAAGTGTTCATCTCGATGGAATTATTTAATGAATTTTTTTTACTTATTAGTTCGTAACGAGTTTTCTGTCATAAGTGGCAATAAATCATCATCTGTAGAGCAGAACTTTTAGATGAGTTTTATTCAGGTCGTTATTAGTTTGAGATCATCACATAGCAGGAAGATATTATTTCCACACTCAATTATTTGAACAGTTGGTAACTTTGGTTTATGATCAGAATCACCGAAAATGAGGATTCTGAATGTCTTCAAACTCCATACTGAAAACTTGACCAACTATAATCTTCCTTCTGTATATTCGAGCTATGTTCACAACTACTTCGTCTTGTCCAGTTCTCTTTTCATCCAAACTCTAATTGCCTATGAGAATTTTCTCCATCATGCAGAACTTTTAATAATACTCGCTTTTCAACGGGCCTCATCTGCGCCAAGGACGATCCTAAATGAGCAAAACGAACTTGGTACTTGAGATGAATAGAATAAAGTGGAAGGTATACAGATCGATATAACCAGGACAACGAAAGAGCTATTTTCATATCATTATGCTTACGTTATGCGTAGTTTCGTTCTTGTAATTAGACATTCAATTACGAGTAGACAGACTTCTAAGAGTCTGAATTTGAATATCGGTATCAGTCCTGAGGAAACTCTCTTTCTAACCCTAATCCAACTTTCTGAGCAGCAAGGATCATGGAACTTTGACTCCAATTATCTCTAATCTTCGCGATAAATATAGTGAATTGATATTGGAACTTTGAGAGTCAAACTCGATTATCCAGGCGTTGGAGTCCATTATCTTCTTTTTCTCGAAAGGTTACTCATTCAAGAGATACGGATTTTCAGCGATAGCCCTCTTCAGTACTTGGACAAACAGGGCATCTTATCACAAAGACCTCAGGTAGAAACTTCAACAATTTTGAGTGTCAAGTGATAATTGCATCATTGAGGTTATGACATCTGACTTGCTGTCATTTGTAAAACAATGAACACCACGAAAAGTTAATAATATTGTATTCCAATTATAATACATACATAATTTACAAAATAAAATCATGACAAGAAAGTTGAGCTCATGAGAAAGAGATATATCAAGATTTCGTAAAACTATCAGTAAAACTATGAACAACTATTGCATCTAACTAATCCTACTTCATCGCAGTTCATGCATTTGAGAGCGACGAATTCTGTCGTGAAATGATTCCTGTGGACGGATTTCTTGCTCCCTTTGCAGATTTGACAAGGCAGAAGTCGGTATCCTCCACAAACTTTGCAGGTCGTGCAAACATCCAAACTCTGAAATGATAAGAGATGAATTGAAGATAAGTGAAAGAGTTCTGGAAATTTTCTGTTTGGGAATCAGGGAAACCGGTCAGAGATTTTATAACTATCAATTTGTTATTTCATTGTAGTTGACAAAATGGTTGAGAATGCAAAATCATAGAACGAAAGCTATCAATGTGAATTTGATATTGAATCTCAACTCATTATGATTCTTTTTGGAATTTTCAATATTTTAATAGCCCAAAAGTCGTTCAATATTGCATTCCAATTTATATGTCCTCATTCATTCAAAATATTCCATATCTTTGCACGAGAATGACATCTATCGTCGTTGTGTGTAGTTATCGTTGACAAGAGCATAAAGGAACAATGACACCAGCTTGAGTCTAGACTGGATACATTTATCTGACATACAGCAATTTGAAATGAAATTTGCTTCCATAACTTCGATCTAATGAAAAGTTTCACTTTTTACATAGTTTGTCGATATTTTGAATGAGTTTCAGCTCTCACGATGCTATGGAGTTACGTTTTTATGTGTCCTTATCAGATATCGAGCGAAATTTTAATACCATTAATTTTTTATCTGTTGCATATTTGTCAACATGTTATATTCCAAAATATTGGGATTGCATCTCAATCATCATTTGAAATTTTGTTTCAATGAAGCGTTATTTCTTAAATATCGCATAAGAAATTTGACGTTTTGATATTAGCAATATAACATCACTCTGTGAATAGAAGAGACACCTACCTTGTAAGGTTTCATTATCCTCCTCAGTTCTCCTGTTTCGTTCAACCTTTCGATAGTCTCTGCATCCTGGAACAGAACATGAAAATATGAATAACAAATTGAATTACTATATTTCGAATAAAGAATATTTTTAAGATAAATGAGTTCGATCAAAATGACAAATGATTCAACCAGTCCATAAATTATAAATATAATATGAACTCAACAACATCGAAGCTGCAACAAAATATCGGAGTAAGAAAGTGAGAATAGAATGAAAACAAAATAGTGAGGCGGTTCATAGCATCAATAAAGAATACAGTATGTGAGATATATAAGATAACCTAGAAACGATTGTCGATAAAGACACAACGAACGAGCTGCCGTAAACCCAATTTCCTCCTTCCAATGCCACTGGATCTGTTTTTATCCCGCAACCATCTTCCTTTATTTTTCGATATATCCTCTTTGGAACCCTTTTGTTTATATTCAAAATAACGCACTGTAGACAGCTCGTTGGAGCAATTCAAGCATCATCCGTTGAATGTTCACCTGGAAACTGTTGATCGTGATTTTGTCTCGTGATCTGTGTGTCGGCTTCGAGGAAATCTCGTGGAGAATTCGAATCTCGGTTTGTTTGATAAATATTTGCGTTTGGAAGGCACGTGTCTCCAATTGAGTTCACACATGAATGAGGTTGGATAAAGTACTTCTTTGTTCCTAGAATCGTTCGATATTATGCCACATTGCAGGATAGTTTATTAAATTGGATGCAAGATATAGGCCTTAGCTATCGAACTATGTGTGCTACTTATGTTTATACAGCGGAAGGGATAATTGCACCATTACAAACTATATCGATTGATCGAACAATATCTTCGAATATTTTAGGTCTCTGAAGACACATGTGAATAATTGACTAACTGAAATTAACCGACCTTGAGGAGAATACTGGGAAGCAAAAGTTTGATAATGAATGAAGTATGGAACCAGTAAGAAACCATCCTCTTTTAGGCGTTATGAATTGATTTAGGGAGTATTTCGTATGTATTTTCATATATGAATGGTGACAGGTGGTTCGTGATGTCTGAAAAATAGCCAAATACTGAGATGAGAGCAAAAGAATAATGTATTATGTAAAATGGGACCAGGTGAAAGTGAAATGGAAATTGGACCTTAGGAACGTTGGATAGCTATTGCATAAGACATGGAAGAACTTATTGATATATGCGACCAATTGCTAACTCTAGAGCATTAAATATACGGAGTGTCTCATAATGACAAAAAAAGAACAAATCAGAGTCATGTGTAAAAATTCGTGGGCCATTCATGACATTGAACACTTATCTATAAGTTGATGTATACAGTGGGACACCTTCTATAACATTTTCAATTTTAGCATTCTGCTGTTTTAAATGGATACTCAGATTTCTTGAAGTTTCCACAAGTTGGTATGAGTGGAAGTATGACTCGTATATTCCATACCAAATAAGCTACGAAATAATCTGTCAAATTACATCCAGAACTCCTCTGATGGAAATATCCAGCATCATCGACTGTCAATGAACTATTTTATGAAGGCGACAGTCGAGATGAATTCTCTTTTTTCATTTTGTGTTTCCAAAGTCGTAAACAAGAGCTTCATGTTCAGACTTAATAAAAATGTATCGATCTATGTGTATATTTACAAACAGTTCGTTGAACGTTGGAAAAAAAGAATAGGAAACAGGAATGAATGCATTGGTAATGTGGCAGAATACTGAGGTGGATGATCTTGACTTTGATGTGCTTTTTTCTTCAAGGTTTCTTTACATTTAGAAATTAGTAAAAACTTGTGTCCACTCCGTTGCATTGGAATGGCCAACTCGCTGACTCGAAATTGCACTGCTTGACTACTAATATTGGAGCGTGAGTCAATAAAACAAATGATATGGAAAGTTCTGAGATATGAATAACTTTAAGCAAAGAAATCTTCACCAATAGCATACCAAATGTTCCACTCATTTCCATAATAATAAATGAATCCTCTCGAGAAAACTTACATAAAAATTTGCATAGACCCATTCCAACCTGAAACAATACTGAGCACATTCTTTTATGAATTCTACCAGCTGACCATGCAAACATTGATGAAATTTCATAAATCTGCTTGAAAAGTCACGCGTCAGCTGGTACATCGGAGAATAACCTGGTTTTGGAAAAAGTTGCTTCTCCGAACTTGACATGCGACCAGTGGGTCAAACAACTGAAATCTGGGTCGAATTTTCAATTTGTTACAAATATAGAAACAAAGTCTACGGAGTTAGAGTATGGAAGTGTGGGAAAGTCAGATTCAATTCTGAGGTTCCTTCTCTTCCTTTGACTAACTGAAAGGAGTGTGAGATACTCAATAGTTTTTCATTGACAATTGGCAACTAACTAAGTCGTTCTCTGATGAGTTAATTTTTCATTCAATATTTCACATATCATGTATCGGAGTTCTGATAGTTATTGTTGAGCCTTACGAAATGGAAAGTCTTTATATCTACGTTGATATAATTGTTCATTCTCCTATGGTTGTTATGGAATAAAAAAAAATTAATATTGACAAGATTTCGATGTAGTGTTAATTATTCCGTTGCCTTGGTTTGGTTGGTAAAAAAATCTAGGGTGTAGCTTGAGCGTATAAGCCGATGGAAATCAATCTGATATAGAATACGAGTGTTCGTTTCCTTATAGATAATGTGAAATTTTGCTGAACGAAGAATTGAGGACTGATTATACACATTTTTATTTTCAACTTTGAGAAAATCAAATTACAAAATTAATTAAACGTGCTACCAGAATCAGATATCCATAATAACAATCAACTTCGTCTAGCAGACGACAAGAACAGCTGGGATATTATAATTGGATAGATATCATCAGTGAGTTTGGACAAAAACAGTGAAAGGTTGACATGTTGTGGAAAGTTTCGATATAAACTCAAATATTTATTAGACAATCTTAATTAGATTCAACTTTTCCAGACATTTCTACTAGAATGTGAAACAGAAATAAGATATCAATGTGATTCCAAACTTCAATTCATCGAATTCTATGAATCATATCACCACAAAAGATTTTCAATGATTACAATATTCGGTGGTGCAAAGAGTCTTTGATTTATAGCCAATACCAGCCCAAATTTCGGTGTACTCATTACGATTCCAATCTGCTTTCAAAAACTATATCCTGATAGTGTCGTCTCAAGAGATATCGCTCTCTTATTGGAAATGGTGTCAGCTGCAAAGACATTGACACAATTTCCAGTTGGAGCTGAACACAACAATTTCTTGTTAGCGAACTGTTCGAAGGAAAGCAATTACATACAAGAACTTCATAACTTTGTCGACGTTCTGGCGATAAGCGGTGAACATATTCAGAACATGATATTTATGTCTACGTATTGGTTCCAGGAAATTCTAAAGACATGTGTCATCAGGTTAGACTCCTATAAACATGATATCATAGTTCTACTGATTATAAGAATAGCAAAACGACGTCAGATATATCATCAAAAATATGTTTAATTCTGCATAAGAATAAATGATCAATGTAGAAAATGGTTTATCAATAGAGAGTTACATTATGCTGATTAATACGACATAACATAACTGTGAGGAAGTTGGGGTTGTAGATAATGATAGCATACCATCAAGACATATTCTACTCTATATTCTATGTACTAGAGGAGCGTGTTATTCAATTTCCATGTTTCTGATTTCTCCTCTCATGTCTCAATCTCTGGAGATTCCTTCTTGCAAATCATCAATAATTCTCATAATTTTATGTGTTCTCTTCCATATTGTTAATAAATCAAAATGAAAATGATTCACAATTCCATTCCAGATATAAAACCCTGACTACGTCCACTGATTCAAAATTCGAATTGGAATAAAAGTGAACATAAAGCTGTTCACAATAGTTGGAACTTCATCAGATCCTAATGTCACAATCTTTCAATTCGTCTCATCCCAATCCTTTCTGGTTCATTTTAACATTTCTCACTTACGAACTCATGACTGCGAAGGTTAGATCACGATATCCAGCCTCTTCCTCTTTCGTGGAGTGAATAAATCATCTGTTCCCCCTTACGGATTCACGATTCGGTCTAATATCCTCCTAGCATTCCAGCAATTTATAGGATCTCCATAACTCTGGTAACAACGCCGTTCCCAGAAAGTGCATGATAGAAACATTGCTGCAGGCATTTGGAGTTCGTCGACAGAAGGCCGACTGTATTGAGAACCGGAATTTATCGATCTCTCTATCCAGACGGTTCGTTCGTATCGTCCACCTGGAGTCTGGATTCGAAAGATGAGATCGATTTATAGTGGTTGTTAGTAGATTCGATAGACGCTACTTGTTATTCATTGGCAGTAAATGCGGCGTTTTTATGTTCGAGCAACATTTTTTGCATTGCCTTCGAGAAGAATTTAATCATCATTCAAAGTGTGGGAATTTGACATTTATTTATCCAGAACAAAGTAAGTGTCAAAATCCATATATGGGCCTCAACACTTCTGAACGAAAATATTCTATAAATATAGACATCTTTCTATATTCAATACTACTTGAATTCAACTACTACCTCTACTTTTTTGTCATATTATTAATCCACCGTTAATCCAATTAAACTCGTTTTTTTTTATCGACAAGTACCAGTTATTCATTGTCAATTATAAGTGGTCAAGTTTTATCTCTCACACCCCGTATATAATACCAATAATAGATTCCATACTCGATTATTCATTCTCTTGAAGTAATCTACCCGATGATGAGTTGTTAGTAGCTTCATTGTATCTAATGAAGCAACCCGTATCATGTTAGCGAAGTAAGTTCAAACAGCATCGTTTGTGTCTCCTTGTTTCCATGTGCAACCTAGCACCTCCCTAATTATCTATATGAATACATATACTCTGTTGAAACTGTCGATAGAGTTGAACATGGATAGCTATTTCACGCGTTTTGGTATTGTAAGTTCAAGACGGAAATGTAGTGGAATGGAAAATAGAGGAACGTGCTTTCATCTATCGCTCCACGTGTTTGCATTCTCACTTCTGATTATGTCACCATTATGAACTGCTGGTATCGACTAGCTGTCGGATATTGTTTTGACTTGAATTGACTCACAAATTCATTACATACCACTAAGGATATTCGAGGTTATTGATGGCCTAGTGTAAGGTGTTATTCAATAAAATGTAGAAGTTCTTGATGGGCGAGATGGACAACTCTGACTCTTTGTACTTTTCCAGGGATCTCCATTTTGACTCTAGCTAATGAATAAACACTCAATCAAATCACTTTAATCCCACTTGATCTCTTCGAAGCGATTTCTATTTCAGTATGTTGGAAATCATCTTATTTCAATAATATTTCCTCTGATATGTCAATGACAGGCGATGAATTGATAACATCGATCAAAGTACATTCAACCCAAAAGGCCAATGATTTATTGCGAAATTGATACGAAATATCCAACAACTTCGAACTATTCTCATCTCCTCTGCCGTTTTCCGTTTCCGCTCTCATCCTAGGAAGCAGAAGTGAACTTGTAGCTGGTTGAACTCAAATGGCTTGCAGTGCTGCATGAACTTGGGAATGAGAAGGAAGGAAATAATTTGTCAAGATGATATCGAATTGATGAATGGTGCTGTATATCCAACACTTAACTCGAGTGAGTTTGCGAACATGAAAATGAAAATGTCTCTATGGAACATCGGAATGAATAATGTCAATGGTTGTTTTGTCGAACTCAATTTGGTAATCATTCCTTCATTGCAAGACACATGAGTCATATGTCAAAAAGTGCACGTTTGAAAATAAAAAGTGATTTCTATCTTCTGACCTCGAAGAGATTTCTATCCACTGCAATATGATTCTGGAGAGATGAATTGCGTTTCTTGTAATCAAATCATATTTCTGTGTATATCGGTAATTGCCTGATCTACGATACTGAATCCAAGTCAACATTCATCGAGTCATATGGATGAGCTTTCGATATTAACCGATTCAGTTCCTGAACTCGACTTTGCTTCAGTTACATCGCTGAAATGAGTTCTAACTTATTGGACAATTTGATGGATTCCAGTCAATTGAGTTTGTGACTTTGAGAATACGACTCGATGTCGATGTCAATAGCTCGATTAATATATTTCCAATTGTATTTCAAAGAGGTCTGGTCGAATGTGGAAATTCAATAAACAGTACTTGGTAATGTGGGAATTCAAACCGGAAATGATTTGAATTCTTGAAGATTTTCTCTAACAACAAATATCAAATTTCATTGTGATTTCATATACGTCATATTCGTATTATCACAACCACGAAACTAAAAGGTTATTCCTTCAATAATTCATGGAATATTTCATTTCAGATTTGTGGTAACACATGCCTCAAATTTCAATTCATGGAATTCGAATCATTCCATTTCTCTCGTCCTACGCAAATAAAGCGACATCAATTCTTGAATTGATACGTCAAAGAAGATATTACAAATTAACTGGATTCCCGTGCGAATACCTACTCCTACCAATTTTCCAGAGCATTGACAGAATAGCGTGGGCGAACAAATAATCTAATAATTTCCTGCATCGAATATTTCAGTCTCGAGTTGTTCGAAAGACAGAAATTGAATTGCAACGTGGGACGAATCTGGTGAGGTGATGTCGATTCACAGAAGTTGGACGATAACTTGTATATCTCTTTTCATAGGTAAAAAAAACTTTAAAACGTCATACACAATGCTTCGGTCTCAAAATTTTCGAAAAAATCGTAACTCACCCCAACATGTACGCCATCTACGAACACCTGTGGTACTACGACGTGTTCAGTACGCATGCGCTCCTGTATCTCGCTCTGATATTCTGAGCTCATGAAGACGTCGCGTTCCTCGAATTTGACCATCAGCAACCTGAGGATTTGCTTGACTCTCATGCAAGCCTGGTACGTTGTTCTCAAGACACCCATCGTTGTCGTATAAACTACTACTTTGCCAGCGTCCTTTTCCTTATAGTTCTGAAAAAAAAAAATGCAAATTTGATAGATTCATAGAGTGGCTAATGAATATTAGGAAGGTGAAATAATTACAGATTCCAAAGTTGGTATTGAAAGTTCTTCGTTCAGTTGATTCGTTGAATGAGTTTGAATGGAATCAAATCTACATAATTGATCGTATTTTGACTAAGCTTCAACTGAGCCAAAATTCGATATTCAATTATAAACATCATTATCTTCAAGAATGTATCAAATCGGTGAAGGATCTTGGTGAGGACGAGCCAGGTGAATGGATCCATCAGCCATTGGAAAAGTTCATTCAACTGCATGTTAATGAAAATTAATACCCCATGATATCTACTCTTACAGATCATTTTTCGGGAATAATAAAGAGCTCGTGATATAAAGTATAAGACTTCAACTTCGTCAAACATGCATTCATGAGAGAAGAAACTGATTGATTGAATTTCAGAGGAAGTATAAACGAGATGATAGAAAATTATTTATTTTTAGGATACACCATCCATGAATTCATGGAATAGCTGTATAGTAATCCCTATAAAATGTCAGGAATAAATTAATTGAATTCGCTAACACAACACTCTCGATGAGGTTATGGGTATGTAATTATTGACTCAATTCAATGAGATTTGAAGGACATTAATTTTCGAGTTATTTGCCATTTTCTACCATCTGCTGGAAATTCTTAGAAATATTCGTTGAAAAATATTTTATAACATCGAAGAGAATGCTTTAGGTGTTTGAGATGAGTTGAACAGGACATTGATCGTCAATTTAGGATATCTGGAATATTTACGAAAAGAATAAAAGTTTTTTTTGTTGATAAAACCATTTCGAAGACTCAAATATCTGACATAATATGTATCCATTGAAACTGTTCAGCGATTTCTGAAGAATTTGACCAGAGTCGTGTATATTTGGTTTCAGACACCGTTCAAGAGGTCATTGTTGAATATTTCAATTTTATTTCACAAACCACAACTTCGACCTGCTATGTAGTGTTGGCATACCAAACATATTCTGAAATCCGTAGTATGCATATGGGATCACATTTAATTTATTGAAAATCCTGGATTCTACAACGGGTTAATAGAAGACATAGTTTGGACTAATCATCATTCGATTGGTGAGCTCTAAAATGCTGTAATACGAGACGAAAATAATTTCTTCTTACAATAGAATGACGAATTGAGATCATCACATAATGAGGTCTTCCTCAAGATGAAGTAATTCGTTAATTTTATAGGTTATGAGTGAGAAAGATTAAAGTGCTCCTGATTCAATTCAACCATCAATTATCCATGTAAAGATAACTCAGTTAAATGAAACACCAAAATAATGGTTTCTGTCTGAAAAATAAGAGCAATCTATACGAGATTTAATTGAAGTCCTTTCAAACAACCTTCACAGTATATTTTGGTTTCATTCAAATTGTTAATTGAAAATATCGATTATACTTTCAACGAACATTGTTGTGGGTGACACATCAATGCGCTTTGTTTCCATTCGAGATCCGGAATGCCATATGAGTTAACGTTTCTATCTCATATTTCAATTTCCGATATTGCGCAATATATTCAGATTCTAATCAAATTCATGACTAGTATTTCTGAGTTGCTATACTGAGCTAGCATACCAGCATATCCAGGATAATTTCAATGTTATAATGTTAAATGAAGTATGAAGAGATCGAAAGAAACGACCTATTCAGATGAAAGTTTTCAATCTCTACAACTGTCTATCTATCAACAAATTCTCAACACAGTCCATTCCAAAGTTTTCTACTTGTGTGATGGTGTGAATTCTTTTAACAGGTTTCAGAAAAATACTCGATAACCTTACCTTCTAAAGAATTCATAATGATATGTTGTACATGAGGCAGAACCAGTGGATTGTCTTGGAATCTTGAATGACCTTCAAAAGCAATGTTACAGGACTGGTGACCATTTGAAACAAAGTATAGATTTGAAATGTTGTAACGATATGCGTTTTATGTTTGCTGTTTAGTATAAGACTGTTCTGTTGATATCTTCAATGTTTCAATGTTTTCACTCGTTTAATTTGAAATCAACCAACAAATATTCAAATAGTTACATTTTATGTATTCATTTTTATATATGCTTTCATTCTGTTGCTTTACTCAAATCTTTCAGTTGAACACAAAGTAATGTAATGTGAACGTCATGGTTGAATGAGAAAACATATTCAGAATGGCTGGTCATTAAGTCGTTTGTTTTTGATGTTTCACTTCAATTTATTTCACCTGGTAATCTGTATTGTTGGAATTTATTTCGAGAAAGTCCGGTATTATGCAGTGGAAATTACTACCGTACTAACCTGGCATTTTGTGCTGAATATTTGAGGCTTACGTAATATTAGATAATGACCCGTATTGAGCTAATATTTCATGATTATGAAAGTTTTAGGATATTTTAATTATCAATTATCTCTTAATGGAACTTGAAGTTTGCATGTATGCATCATGAAAATCAATTCATAGACATTTTCGTCCAAAATTTGAACTCGAAGTGCGCATCGGAGTAAAATTGGATCGGGTTTTGAAATTCAACGATCTACATCTCCTAAATGAAGATCTCTTTTCAGTGATATATAACTGAAGTTCTCACTATACTTTATATGTCCAAAATCATTTTCTCCCTGTAAAGCCTTCCAAACTGCTGTACGTTTTCGCTGAAGCACCCTGTATGAACAGATCCTAGTTTTGACTGAGGCATCTCAGGAATTATCGTAATTGTATGTTATTTATTCGATATTGCGTGTAACTGTAAAATGCTTACTGCATATTACCGTATTCATGCAATTGATAACTATCTTGCAACTGAATGATGATTACGACTCATCAACGATTCAGTTGTTTGGAATTCGTGCTGCCATTTCTCAAGAACGAATCAATCACGATGGAATATCAGATGGGAAAAACACCTGCATGAATAATTGTTGGGTAGTATTCGAACAGCAGAGTAATCGTAATGATGTTCTTACGCTACTAAAGCTCCAAAAAGAATAAATTTGTCTCAATTTTGGTTGTACAAAAAACGTCAACACATCATATTCCACAAAACAAGAGGATATTTATTCCGAGATTGAAGGGATAAACCATAACCTGCAAATTATGGCTTACTTAACCTCACAGTTCAGTGAGCTGTCAACATAAGTGACATTTTATTCATTACGAATTGAAAACAGAGACAATAATTTATCACGAATGGTATTGGTTATGGATTATTAATTGTTCTTTCTATATAATGATATGATTCTATATGGATTTCGACTACTTTTATTCGTATGTATCGAAATTAACTAACGCAAAATATAACAGGATATTGAGACTGTGAGAGAACATCCTTCGAGCCAGCATATTAAGTTAATGGATTTCTAAAAGTGGGTTTCAGTTTCATTTATATTGTAATTTGGGGTGACCTTCCGTTAATTGTTTAGGATATCTCATTTTCGGTATAATATACAGGTCGACACAGATGAGTTTGCAGGTTATCATCTTATAAATGGAATCGTCGATTTCACTGTGTGTAATTTTTCAAGTCATGGCAAAATAACCATATTCGGACATCACTACGTGATGAAAGACTAAAAAAAAAAGAAACGTGTCTCCCAATTTTTCCCAAAGTCATGCACTTATTTTTATGGGCCGCCAAAGATTTGGGCCCTCGGTATCATTTTCGCAAAAAAGTGATCATTTTGTCAGGCTCATATCTTGCAAACCGACCAGAATTTCAATTTACTCTCTGAGGCAAAGTTGTAGCTCTTGTCATAAAGAACAAAAATTGTGAACATACCGGGTGTTTCACAGTGGATGGAACATTAGACGTATCTGGAGAACAGAAAGACATATCATTTCGAAAATTTGTGAGCGTGGATAATCAAACATGCTTTATCCGTCTAAAATATTTTCATCAATACAGTGTTGCCGCTTGTATAAGGAAGTAGTAGCTACTTTGTTATTTCAAATGGAGCACCTCGTATATTATATGATTGTTGGAATCCTCATGAGATTCCTCACAACTTTCCCACATAATTCCCTAAGCACTATCCAATATTTATTTTATTGAAGACGAATTCATAACATAAGTTATCATAACTAACAAACTGTACGAGATAGGTATAGGGAAAGTATACTCGATTAAATGGAAAATGTTATAGCTTGTCGAATAAGTGATAATATACAAGGTATTCCATTTAAAAAAACGGAGTTTCAGTAATTTTCATGAGTGCCCGGATGGCACTCACTTCTCAGCCTTCCTGTATGCTGAAACTGAGAGCCAGTTCATCGACAGAATACTTGATGGTCTTATGCAGCTAAAACCCAAATTGCATTATTTTGTGAATTAGCATTGGGAAAAAATTGATATTTTTCAATGGTCAGGTTTTGCACAAAAATTTTACAAAATAATTTTTAACTCGGAAATTGTCACAGATAAGTATAGGGAATTATGTAGAAAAGTTGTAAGAAATCTCATGAGGATTCCAAAAATGATATAATATACGAGGTGTTTTATTTGAAATAACAAAGTAGCAACTATTTTCTTATACTAGCGGCAACACTGTATTGATGAAAATATTTCAGACGGATAAAGCATGTTTGATTATCCACGCTCACAAATTTTCGAAATGATCTGTCTTTCTGTTCGCCAGATACGTCTGATGTTCCCTCCACTGTGAAACACCCGGTATGTTCGCAATTTTTGTTCTTTATGACAAGAGCTACAACTTTGCCTCAGAGAGTAAATTCAAATTCTGAACGGTTTGCAAGATATGAGCCTGAGAAAATGATCACTTTTTTGCGAAAATGATACCGAGGGCCATTTGGCGGCCCATAAAAAAAAGTGCATGACATTGGGAAAAATTGGGAGACACGGGTCTTTTTTTAGTATTTTATCACGTAGTGGTGTCTGAATATGGTTATTTTTTTCGTGTTGCACTGTGTTTTAATAGGAGGCATTTGTTGGTGTTTCCATACCTCAAAATCGCCCTGCAACTAAGAACGATGGCAGTTTCACTTCAATTTTTGAAGAGCAAGTAGTCACTTAGTTTTATTACCCTCTCTCATGAGATTCCCGAACGGATAATTACCATGAATTAAGTGGAATTGCTCTCAAATTTAACAAGCACTATCTTTAATGAGAAACTAATACAATTGTTTGATTTGTAGTGAGGTTTATCCCCACAGCATCTGATAGACATTATTTCCATGATTTTTTTTATACAGGGTGATTCACGACGAATTGTACATAATCCAATCATAAGTGTTATGTACTGAGACCATTCCATATCTAGTATTAAAAAATTCCTTGCTGCGTTTTTGACATTTTGATAAACAGGATGATATTTGAAAATAAGGGAATTATTCTACGTTGAATATCTCTAAAAGTGAAAAACTCAGACATATGGAATTTGGCACTTGCACTGTTTTCAAAAGTAATTGTTGTTTAACACGCTTTACAGGATCAATTAAAACGTGAAAAAAAAAATGAATTCGGCCTGGAATTTCAACGGTTAATTGAATAATACTTTCTCGAGTAATATGAACTTTCCTCATGATTTTTCTTGAAAAATGATGATGTGCTACCGATGAGTTGCCACGTCAGTCATAAGCAGAATGAGAATCCATGAAAGTTTGACTATTTTTGAAAGTTTTATTTGTTTTAACTGTTGCTTTGTATCGTCCTTAAGCTTTAAAGTGAGAAAAACAAAATCTGTGTCTGATCTGGCTTACAGGGTGTTGTTTAAGAAAACCAATAAGAATCTGAAAAAACTGTTATTGAAATTTTTCAAAAACCTATTTTATTGAGCTCAGGGAACATAGTGTACCAAATTTCATATGTCTGAGTTTTTCACTTTAAGAGATATTTAACGTAGAGTAATTCACATATTTTCAAATATCATCCTGTATATCCGTCAAAAACGCAACAAGGTATTTTCCAATACCAGACATGAAATGGTCTCAGTCCATAGCACTTATGGTTGGACTATGTACAATTCGCCATGAATCGCCCTGTATACATTGGTCAAATTCGATACATAATGACTGTTAGATATACCAGATGTTCCAAATGATACCAAAACAAATCGCAGCAACAATATGGATTTCAACTCACCTTTCCAATCTCCTGTATCTGCAAAAAGGTCGCGATCCCAGCCCTCACCCTATTCTTCACACCCCTCACTGTACCCTTAGCACTCCGAATTGTAGAAGCCCCGTCACCCAGAATGTCCCTGTACCCCGCGAAAGTCTCACTCCCATTCACCGAGTCGACCCCATCGTCCACTTCACCATTGTCCACTTTGTGCTCGTTGATATGGAAATTGAAAAACATGTCGGGATCGAGGAAGGCGTTTTTCCTGGTGATTTCTTCCCCCTCCTTTTGCCTTTCTTCGTAGGATTTTTCGTCAACTATGGGGGGCATCGATACGGATGGAGATAGCGATGAGGATGGCGAAGTTGGAGGCTTGGGAGTTCTTTGTCTGATGTCCTGAAGGAGTGTTGGAGGAAGAAAAGGGGAGCTGAGAGCTTTCTTCGGGGAGGTATTGGAGGAAATAGAAATATTCCCGGACTCCTTTAAGGGGGTGCTGCTGAGGAATTGCACAGGAGATTTCTCAGAAGAGTTTTGGAAAGAGTTTTTGTTGATTAGTGTAGATTGAGGTGAAAGATTCAGAGGTGAGATTTTTCCACTAGTGAGAGAGTCACAGCTGGAATTGCTTTCGTTGTCATCACTGTCAATTTCAGCACCACTGCTTGAACTGGGAGCACGTTTGTGAGAACCTGAAATAACAATAATAGTTTTGAATGTACTTGTAGCGATAACACGCAAATTCATCTACTATCTATAACGTTGACGTTTGAAACAATTGACAACTCGATAACGCATGCGATAATGAACGCAATTTCTAGATATCTTCACAGTTATCGCACGCTGCGTCATTTCTTATTCTTATTATTTATGATTATAGAATCACAAATACATCATAAACCAAATCGGATTTCTTTCACAAATTGGATTTATCAGTTCTCATGAAATGAAGTCAAAGTCTGAAATATAAATTGAATTATCATGTCACATCATTTTGAAGGAAGAAACAAGATATATTTGAGATTTTTATGTTCAGTTATATCTCACGATGAATGATATATTAGTCGATCACAATCCAGGTATATTATGATATATTGAATGCCACCGTGTTCGATCAAATGCCGAGATGATTTCTAATCTGATATAAAACTTATCGATATTGTATAGGAAATAGAAGTGGATTCTCCTTCACCTTGTAAATGTATTCTACTTTGTCCAAAATGTCATTTTTCTATAAAAATTTCTGATATCATTATAAAGAATGTCAAGTGTTATTAACAATACGTCTCTGATTTCTGTATTTCTCTTCATGGTGACATGCACAGAACAATCCTCTTGGTCTTTTAAGAAACTCATTACTTGCGATAGAGACTGATCCGCTTACTCTAACATAATTCCGTCTCTTTCTCTGCCTCCACTTTCTTCATCAGTGCATCCAACCACAAGAAGATGCATAATCAAATGAAGTGCTTATATGGTTTTCAGCCGCATATAATGGATTTCACAAAATTAACATGGGAAAATCGAGCAATTAATCACTTGAGAACTTGTAGAAAGGATGATAAACCTTGTGATATTGTCAACGAAACTCAAAATTCCGGTCTGATGATTCTTCAGGGTATCAATAATAACTCACCAATAACTGTCACAGATACTCCATTCTTCTTCTTGGTGCTAGCAGGCGGAGGGGTACCGTCCAGATCACTGCAAGTACCTGAATCCAGGGTATCACTCGGCGATACTTGTCCACTAGACATAACCCCGAAGCTGTATCCTCCATAGTAGAAGAAGTTGTTGGTCACTTCTTGGTTCTGTTTCTGTATCATTTCTGCCTCTGAGTAGGGGGTATTTCTGTAATGAGATTGATAATTCAATGTATGCTATTTGTATGGGAATTTGATTCTTTCAGGTTGAAAAACTCCCATTCGCATTCAATTCAACCAAGTCAACCGTTCCAAATGAGGATTCATATCCGTTGACAGTTGCAAGAAATCAATAACCAACGAAATTAAGATTAATTCCACTGTGCCAAATTGATTTAGATTTGAAGATACGATGGATAGGGAACAACAGATTAGCTTCGTCCAAATGAATCATGCTTTTTCGGCTTCAATTTGAAATGAATCGTGACTAAGTCTGGATTTGGAGAGTTCCGTGAACCATTCACGGATATTGCCTCATAAATATATCAGTTCACTTCTCTTTGCTGTATTCTAATATTCGTGAAGTGTTTTATAATTCATGCGATCTTCAGTGCTCAGTCGTCCGTTGTAGAGATCGATTAATATATTATTTGCCAATTTATAAGAGAATTGAAAGTCCTAAAAAATATCGCATGTCATCATTAGGAGTCTCTTTCCCTCTTTGTATTTCTCTCTGTCTCTTGATTCATCTCAGATGATATCTAGATCTAGGAATCCATTTTATAATAATCTAAAATGTTTCTTAATGAAATGTATTTATTTGTTTGAATATTGACATGGAACTAAAAATTGAACGAGACGAAATAATTATGGTTGACGTTGCCAATGTATGGAATTCAAGGAATTTCTCGTATGAATTCTCGAACCAATATCTAAAACAAATATTTAGGGTTCATGAGGAGACGGGCTCCTAGCTCATAGTCGATACTGTTCAAGGTCACAAGGGATCGATAATTGTGATATTCAATGTTGATTATAAGACTACTCGAGACGGACGAACGGAAAAGGAGTTACTGTTATTGGAAGAAATGGAAGAAAATTAACGGTACCGTATTCATCTTTGTCATTTAACGTTTCTGCAATGTTGATGCGGTCACAATTCCATCATTCTTTATTCTAATCACTCATTTTGATGATTGAAAATCAATGAACACTAGCACTTACTTTTATTGGTTCTTTGATTCTTGAATACTGTGATGATTTGTGCGATATAAAAAAAAACTCGACCTCACATCGCGAGACGAAAACTTTCAAAATGGAAAAAAAAACGAAAGCATCTCACCTGTTCAAGCTGATCCTCACACACGCCGAACTATCCGCTCCCAAAATGTCCGTTTGCTGCCTGTCATCACTGTCACCGTTCACCAGGGTCCTGGTGGTGCTGTGACTATGGGGGTTGATCGAGATTTTGACGACGTGGTTCTGGGGTTCACCGACAACGTACTGACGACCGTGGAAGACATCTACGGCGGTTGTACCGTTGGTCAGTACCGTTGCGGTCGAGGATTCTTGCGGTGCCGGACGATGTTTGGTCTTTGGGGGAACTGGTGGAGGAAGAGCAGGGTGCTCCATGTCGGTAAGAGTCAACTGGAATCCGAAAGAAACACACAGAATGAGACTGAATTCAATAGGTATACAGGATATAACTAAATGAGTGTGAAACATCACCTCATCGAAAAAAATATGGGATCTTTCATATAAAGAAACTTCATTGGAGCATCCCTTGTTAAGATACAGCCAATTGAAGAAGGTACACTTTTTTTCACAAGCACTAAAAAAGTTACAGTATTTAAATCAACCTGACATTGTCTACTACCAAAAAGACACTTAGCCAGTAATTTATTTGGCTTACTCAATGGTTGTAAGAGGTGAAAACGTAACCCCCCAAATTCATTTCCAATGTAACTTTTTGTCTTATCATTTGTTTACCATTTCAAAATTTGTTTCCGATAGCATGTTTCATTCTAAACAAAAAATACCTTTTGAATAAATATATATAAATAAATATATATAAATAAATATATATATATATTTATTATTAACAGAACATACAACATGCAGAAATATGTCTACCTTCAGAAATTACGTATGCGTCTAGACGTCTTCTCATTCGCTCAAATAAAGGGGCGGTATCTTAACATGGCATGCTCCAGTGCAGTTTCTTTATATAAAAGATCCTTTTTTCGATGAAGAATCACCCCTTCGAATGTTACACACTTATTTATTTACACCCTGTAAATATTATAATCGAGATTCAGTCAAAATGGTGTTGATAAAAGAGTTCACAGTGGGCTAACTGATCATTTTACAATCAAAACAAGAAACGAGCAACTGTGGCTTCCGTGAGGATAAATCTTGGTAAATCTAATACGAATAATTAACCTTTAATTGACCTCTCCACATGTTAAATATCTGATGAGTATCTCACTGATCCTGAACCGTGGATTAATTGAGTATTGAAATGTTTCAAGGATAAGCACACACGAATATCATATCTCAAACCCCGTTAGATGGTTTCATGATAATAATTGCTAGAAAGGTAATGCAAAGGTCACAAACTCCATGATTTTATGATGGAATGTGATAGAAATTAACGTTCTCCAATTATATATAAAATTCATTTACCATATAACATTTTTCATTCAGTAAGAAATTTGCATAGTTTTCACGAAAAAGAGGATAATGCACACTAGTTTAAATATTCAAACTCATGGTCCGGAGTGGCCTTGATGAACTGGCCACAATGAAGACAGAACTTGGGTTTCTTAAGAGGACATTGTCGCAGTTTCTGCGTGAAAGACTTAATGAGGCACGGTCATTAACACAGCACTAGAAGCAGAATTGACTGAAACTTTGTTTGGAACTACCAGATTCGAAAGTTCTGTATACACAAAGCAGACACACTCAAGAGTTTGATTTATTCGTCTGAGGTGAGCTGAATGGTTCTAATCTGCTGGATTATAAGGAATAAGACAGCGATATTTACCGACCGAGCAAATGAAGCAGTCAGTATTATTACAGGAATCCCTGAGTGGCATTAAAAAATATACTATAGAATTTTTCGAAATTGATTGAAATATCTGAAATTGTTGATTTCATCGACACTGGAGAAAAATCTTCCAGAACAAATCGACAAATTCTGCGATATACAATCGTTCCTGCTTTCTTGTAACTGAGCTATCGACCATAACTCAATTGGTCATGAAAAATAAATTCAGAGTGGATGGAAAAATAACAATTTCATGAGCAGGTGAGTATGACGAGGATCTGGACCGAAAAATAGAATCAATCTAGCTCACTACATGGACGAAAACATTCTATGGTTGCAGAAAACTGATACAATTTCGAAGATGATGGAAAAATAACATAAAAGCTATTATATCATTATCGCAAATAATGATGAAAAACAGTTCGTCTTTGAGTTAGCAACAAATTTTTCTACCAGAAAGACAAATGACAGAAACATGACACAGGGAAACAATTGGGAATGGAGCAAAAACAATTGTTATTTGCCACACGAATCATCAAATCTCGAATGTTTTCAATGGAATTGAATAAAAGTGGAACTTGCTAATTTATCTACTTTCATTTTGACATCATCAAATTCTCATTCTTGTCGAATGACCAATCAAGCGTTAGAATAGAAAGTGAGATTCGTCCCTGGGCTACACCCTGTTTATATTTGGCAAGTCACACCTCAAAAAATCGTTCACTAATAGTGAGAAGGTTAACAGAACTTATAACGATAGGAAAATTTGAATAAGAATTGTGGGAATATATCAACGAAACAAGTGGATTCAATAACCAATTCCACTGAAACATATTATCCATGACAAACTAGAGAACAGAATACTCAATTCTTCTTAGTAGTAGAATAAGACAAAGTGAAGATGTTTATTCACTAGTGTTTCAAAGATGTTCAATGTGTATTTAACTGTATCATACCGAAGGATGAGTTGTTTCCATTATCCTTTTAGCAGCCATAATAATAAAAATATTCATGAGTTCAGTACCGTCAATTCCTTATTCATAATGAGGCCAATTATTCAATACCTACTTCGTGAATATCAATAACAGTGGGTTAATTTTTCGTTATTTCTCAGATATCCTCTTTCTAATTCCACGAATATGTCACAGTCTAGTTCTAGGAATAAATGGATTCTTTTTTGGATTCGTTGAAACTCATTATTGAATTCACTTTCTGAAGAAAATCATCCAACGGAATGAAAACCAATCAACCAGTTAGAAAGAAAAAATGATCAGCGTTTCGCTTCGAATCCCGATACCACTAAATGTATGTCAACATATCGATGTTTTTTTTTTCGTTCTGAAACCATTTCTCAATTTATGCTTCGAATATAGCAACGTGTTTGATTGAATGATTATTATTATTATTCTCAGGATCACGTATCGGAATAATGTCAACGAGAACAATTTGGTGGAATGATATATTTCACAAGGCTATCGGTAAAACTATTAACAGCACGTGCCAACTATTTCACGTAACAAAAAATTTCAATAACTTATTTATTTATTGCAGGAAGAAGATCGGTCCAAGAACAGAACCGTGTGGGACACCAGACCCAACAGACGTTGTCTAAAATATATACTAACAATTATTTGGTAGATGAGACCACAGGAATATTGAAATCATCATTTTATTTTTCATTTTTATAATCCATTGGACCAGTCAGTTTTATCGGCATGCTGAAGCAGATTTGTTAAACCTGTTCTAACTGGTGTGAATAAACGTTCATCCGAAGTGGTCGCGGCCAAAAGTTGTAGTGATCAGATTCAAGGGCAACATGTTGGCAATATCGAAAATGATTTTGTCACCCGTCCACGTACTCTGCTTCAATTCTAAATAGCTTTCACGAAATTAGCGAGGATCTTTCTTTTCCCAAAGTTCATCGATCGAAAGTGGCACCGCATTTGAATAAAACCATCCGCCTTACCGTTCAAGGAAAAGTCATGATTTTAATCCACGAAACACAAAGTCACTCAAAACAATCACGTTCACCGCATTTCGGAATCAATTAGAGACCATATGTCGAGCGATGGCTATCTATCTAAGATAGAGATTCACTGTTACGATATACCGAAGGCACTCGAACGGCGTGCAGTCTTGGATTTGTGCTGTTAACGGCTGTACGAAAGAACCGTTTTCGACGAGCGCAGTATGAAGGTTGAATCGAAACTACCTTGCAGTCAATAGGTGTCCCACTTGGTCGAAGAACACCGTACCGACGACCAGAAGGTAGGTCTGAAACCAAATCCTACGGCTTTCACGAGATTCTAAAGGAAACCAGCCAACTCGGCGAAAGAGAAGGTTTGTTAAGCCTCTAGGACAGTGGTTCCCAAACTAGGGGGCGCGCCCCCCTGGGGGGGCGTGGAGAAAGTCCAGGGGGGCGTGACACCCAAATGAAATGAATAAAAACAAGTACGAAAATAATTTCCCCAGTTTTTTTAAATAAAGTCTTTCTAAGTTTTCAAAATTGTTTTTCAATTTCCACGTTTTTTTACCAATTTCCACGCTTCCACATAAAGAATATTCACTTGACATAATGGTCAAGTGTTCGTAAAAAATTGAAGCCATTGTTTAAAATAAAACATATCAAAACACACAAGAGTTCGATATTCTGTGTGATATGTGTAGGGGGGGGTCTCCAAATAACCAGAGGGGGGCGTGGTACAAAAAAGTTTGGGAACCCCTGCTCTAGGAGATATTTCTCATCATAGCGCCAATTTGATAGTTCTCAAGATGTCCCCCTGGAAAAAAATACTGATTTGAGAGAATGTTGAAAATTCAATTTCTTGACAATATATTGGCGATATAACTTAAGCATCTGTTGCATTTTCCCCTGAGTATCATACTGAAGACACGCTACCCACGTTTTTTCTCGGAAACTTCACAAAAATTTCCTCACGATGGAGCAACAAGTAAAGGAGAGTTTCATTTCAACTCTGAATGTAATTCAATGAAATGTTACGTAACTGACTACAACTTTGCCACTTCTTACCACTCCAAAGGGTTCTTAAAGAGGGTTTCACAGGTTTCCATGATTTCAGGAAGTTTAATTTCGTAGTCCACTTCATTACCGTGTCTCTTCGTAAGGAAGTAGTGATTAATTAAATGATATATTCAACATCAAGAGAGTTTGGAATTCAGTGGGACTTGCTGAATATAATGAAGATATAAGTATCTCAATCTTGTTCGAGAAAGAATACTTCAAAACGATGATGTGATCACAGTTTCAGGCATGAGTAATTCTATATAATTCTATCACATTTATCTCCAGTCACTCAGTGAATACAGTGAATATGAGACATTGGACAGTGATTTGGTATTCACAAAGTCAGTTTCCTCTGTTTCGCAGATATGTCTAGGGTACATAGAATTCTCGAACGGAGACCCAAATATCTTGCAATAAATCATAGAATTCGATACCACAAAGGTACCTATCTTTCATTCGCCAATAAGCCCAGTTGGCATTTTGAAATGAAGACCCGAGACTACCAAGTCTCACACTCTCTCTCTAATCGTAATAGGGTCTCATCTGGCTCTAGGTAACCTGAATTCTATATTCGCATCGCAAACGCTTATATCATATAACCTTATCTCTGCAGACGCATCAGGTGTATTGGCCATCGTGAATGAAACAAAACCGAAAGAGAAAACGGAAGGTGCAGTTGATGACGAAATTAACAATTGAAGATTCAGATGGATTTTTATTGGCCCATGGGTCTTCCTCAATCTCGATATCATCAAAGGAAATAGTGAGAAGGCTGATAAAGCTTTCATCACGAATAATTGCGAAACAATTTGATATACTTTGAAGGCATCTGAAATTTCATCTGTGGTGAATGTGCAGAAAACAGTTGATATAACAACAAAATGGAGACCATTGAGAACAATTGAAAGACTCATATATCGTAAATTGATCAATATAACTGAAATGGGATGCTTTTATTTTGATTAATCACCATGGAAACCAGAGTCATCACTTGACATTTTCCAAAAGCAAGTTGATCATTAGGTAGGAAGTTTTTGACAGTTGGGAAGGTGAACATTAATGATCTCTGCCTCTCTGTTCACAACCACTGATTGGTGTTCCTGTTAATAAAATCACATTTTCATAAATCAGCATATTCATTGATTTGCAATATTTATTCATGTCGTCCCATTCGTGATATGTTCGAATTTGAGGGATATTAAAAACGTTTTAGCCTAGATTTATTACATGTGAAATTGATCAATGCATAATAATTTATGTAGAATTTGATTCATTCAATTGGAATTACCAAATATTACTGGTTGTAGATACATATTCTTGATGTATATTCATGACTATCAGTTGAATTTCATTGAAAAATTGGTGGGAAGTGGATTTGCTTCTGTCCAACTGATCGTTTTTCAGATTCCAGTGTCATGAAAATGATAATAATGATGAAATGTATCTGAAATAATAGTTGTTATCAATTTCTTGAAAAAATATTTGAACAATTCCAATATCCCAGAATCTCAAATGTATTCACTGCATGTCAGATTCATCGAATAATAGTAATAGATAATAGTCACATCATAAACTCTTCGTCAATGAATACTACCTTGTATAATCCATTATACATTCGGCACCTCATCGATTCAATGAAGGGACGAACATATTTTGTTCCAGTCCCTTTATTCAATTTTTCAGTGCACCAATTGATCTACATAAACCTATGAATATGCATCTGGCCATAATATATGTATTCAGAATATTGAGTTTGATCAAATCATAACTGTGAAGCTCATGAGCAAGAAATGTAGAGCTCTTTTATTTTTCAATAGGATATTGAAGAATTCTCTGGGTTTATTATTCACATCTTATAATCCATCTTCATACTCCAATCGTCGAACATATTTGTAACGGAATAAGAGCCTCATTTCAATCTTCGATCAATGTACCAAATAAAGGAATTCACTTTGATATCTATTTAATCATATCTTAAAATATCTGATCTTCAGAATATACCTAGCTATACAAAAAATGGACTTCATTAAGGATAGATGAGACACAGTGAAGTTGACCCCATAACAATAAAATTAGTACGCGTCCCACATTTTGAAATGCGTTCTCTAAAATGAGATCAATTAGTCGGTGCTGTAACAAGAGTTTTGAAACTGCAATCTCACGGTTATTTGCCCGAATCCAATGGCATTGTTCGAAAACAAGCTATGAAAGGAAATAGGTAGTAGTATTGACACTCCAAAACAGAACAGATCAACACATCAGGTCCAGAAGAACGAATAGCTCCAATTTTATTCTGCGTGAATTACATGCATGTTATTTATTGTCATATGTTCCTTGGCCTTTGTATCCACCAACGTATCCTGAATTATCCGTCAAATCCTCTCTGCCCTCCTTTCCTTTGCCATGCCCACTCTCATCGAATCTCTCCTTGTGACTCCCAGTATACTTGGAGGTATCTGTCAATCTATCCACAGCTCCTGTATGTACAGCCTGTGTAGCCTTGTTGGTGCCCGGCAGACCACAATTCTGCAACTTATCCTTGATACTATCGATGGGTATCTTCTTCTGGTTAGCCAGATCCTCTATGAAGTTCAGGAAATCAGCGTATTGTATGGTCTTGGATTTGAACTTGTTGAAAGCGATGCCAGTGTCTGTGGTAGTCAGTTTTTTGTCGATGACCGCTGCTTGTTTGAACCATTTGTCGATTTGAGTAAGGGTTATGGTTTTTCCATCGGCTTTGGTGTCCCCGAATTTGGCGAAATTGATGAACTGTTGATCAAGTTTGAATCCGCCTTGAGCCATTTCACTGTGAATTTTGAATCAGCACTCGTCAGACGTGACTGATATATTTGACAAATATCAAATCAATTTGACAACGTTGTGTTCGATTTGTTCAATATTCTGTCAAGACTGTATCGTTTTCATTATCTTGGTGAAAAACGTTGAAATATCTAATTGAATAGTGGGGGTGAAAGGAAATCGAAAAAATCTGAAGGTGCTTTCTATTCAAGTCATTGGTAGCAAAAATAATCTTACATTTTTACTCGCAGAACGAGTCTATGATTATGTGAATTAAGAAAAATCTTGAGTGGGATTTCTACTTTCAAGATAGAGCAGTTTGAATTATGGAAACATGAAATTAATTCAAGGTGAATATGCTGTAATTGGGTAGTCGGTCAGAAAAATCTCCATTCACATAACCACTTTTAGGAAACATACTGTGTGTTGATATCTTATAATAAATCATTTACTGTTGTTGATTTCTCGGTGAGCTTTCGTCATCACATTTTTATGTGGATGTACTAACTTATCTCGAATGTAATATCGTAGTGTATTTCCGAAATTCTATACATCTATTGTTAATACACTCACGAGTCTGATTAAATCTGAATATTTGGAAACTCATTAGACTAATGAGAAAACATACATATTGATAAATGCATAATAAGTAGGATGGGAAAATGGTGCAGAATTTAACGCCGACTCACCTAATGACAGAAATTCATGTGAATTAACTTTCAAACTTCCTGTCATCGATTTCCGAAAATTTTTTTCAATGGATTTTTTTTTCAGAGTAGTTGGTTACCATAGTCATAATCCATTTTATATAAATTGTTTTGGTTTTGGAACAAACTAAGCTTGATGTCGAAGTTTAACGTATCATTCAATTATTTTGTTTGAATATGTATCAATTCATAGAATTCATTATGTTGCTTTGATTCTGCTCATTCCAATAATGGATAGTTATGTTAATTATGTGAATATAATTGAAAATAATATTGAAGTAACCACTACCCAATTCGCACAAATGATTTCTGAATATATTTCAAAAACATGCAGACAAAAGAATATAAATATCTTTGCAGCATGAAACTAAACGTGTGGAAAATATCACGTGTGGTCTACTTCTGTTCATATGTACGCAAATATGTCCCCTTCCATTTTGAATTGTAATTATACACCGGTATGACATTTTCTCCACCGTCCTCTCAGCTGTACTTATCTCAAACATGCAAAGAATTGGTCATTAAATATTTCCTGCTTTAAAGAGGTCAACATGAGACATTATAGTAGAACTACCTGTGTAGCTAGACAGGGTGACTAAAAGAATAGTGAAGAAGAAATGAAATGAGCAATTCCTATAAAATGCTCAGGTTTCCAAAAAAATTGCCACTGTTCTCAGTCAGATTCTGAGTTTTCCTTATTTCACTCATGAACAACGACTCAATTCCTATCTCATCATTTGGAATGTCTTCTTTTCATTTCGTTTTTGCCAATTATCTCACTTTTTATACAGCTAACTCGAAATTATCTTGAGGATTCAAACTCTAATCTCATCTGAATCTGTCCCCAGGCCTCCATCGTTGTAATCAATCACTACGTTTACGTCAAACTATTTCATTACATTCATCAGCAAATGTATTTTCAATGAAATCAAGATTTTTGCCCAACAGGTGTCTAATGAATCGAACTGAAATAACACATTCACTTCTTCGGATAGTAGTTGCGAAAATGCCCAAAAGCAAAAATCACCTGTTCTAGAAGAGTTTGTTGAACTTTGAATGATATTGCTATATAACTATTACTTTCGACATTGATTTCGATATTTTATGACTGTATGAATACATACCACACCAAACTAATGATCTTATGAAATTTTAATATAATATGCCTCATACTTATCGTACTTTTTTCACTATACAGGGTGTTAATCAAGTATGTTAACAAACTTCAACCACGAATAGTACTCCGAAAAATAGAAAGAAAATGTCATATGAACATGGGTCCGGAAATGCTTCCTAAGGGAGCTACGCTCCTTTGCATGGGGCACCCTGAAGACGGTTTTCCCTCGATATTATCGAAACCGTTCATAACAAAATTACGAAATTGGGTGGGATGGGTAAACTTTCGACGCAATTGTTGCAATTGTTTTTCACAGCACACTAACTAAATATGTATGTAGACGAACATTTATTTATTGACAATAGCCTGCATCGATTCAATAATCTGCATTTTTCTCGAAAACTGTTAGGCCTATGGAGATGTACCAAGAGACCATTTTTACGTAGAAATCTCTGAATTACCATATTCTAAAATCAAAATGTCAAAAAATAACCATTTATAAAATGGGCTTATTTTTACCCTTAATTCCTTCCGTATGATACGCCTGTGATTAAAATTATGAAATTCTGAATTCAGAATCAGATTCAGCGTCGAAAGTTTACCCATCCCACCTAATTTCGTAATTTTGTTATGAACGGTTTCGATAATATCGAGGGAAAACCGTCTTCAGGGTGCCCCATGCAAAGGAGCGTAGCTCCCTTAGGAAACATTTCCGGACCCATGTTCATATGACATTTTCTTTCTATTTTTCGGAGTACTATTCGTGGTTAAAGTTTGTTAACATACCTAATTAACACCCTGTATTACTGAAAAAATCCATAAATTATTTTCTGGTGAACATAATGATAATCCATGCAATAAATATCGTGAGAAATCGTATATTTTCGATAATCTCTTGAAATGGGAATTCTGCAGACATTGCCAAGTTTTTTGAAAAAAAAAAAACTATTTTGTATACTTTCTTCAGAATAGTCATCTATCTCATATTTCAGGATATCTGGAGAGCATTTTTCGAAAATCAATAGATAATTCGATGTTCTTCAACTCAAATACTACATATTTGAAATGATATATACCGAATGTTCAGCAGAACAATCCAAAATTAGCACTTCGAAATGGTATATTTCGATATATTTCTCTGTTGATATAAGATTTTCCAGACCTTTAGATCTTTAGTTTGGGTTTGAAATAGAAAGTGAAACTCATCAAAATTTGTCATCGGATCGCCTTTGAAGCTCTGAGAAAGTTAGGAAGGTATGTACCCAATATACAGATAGCTAGCAAAGGTCCTGTCCTTATTTCAGTATTTTTTGTTTCCAGAGTAAAGTTTGGGAACTCTCAGGTGGACGTCAAAGACTGCACAGCAAGTTTTCTGGTACTGAAAAGTTCGGAACTTGTTAGAAAGTGATATACACACAAAAAAAAATATTCTGATGCAAACGTTGGAGTTTTTGTTTTTTTTGAGATGAAATAATTTTAGTTAGCTCCTACACCTACGAAATACAATAGTTGCTTGAAAATCTTCTTTGTTCTTCCATCATGTAGAACATTCAATTTAAAATCTCAAACAATTCGATTCTTGATAGTGAGACTTCCTAGCAGTAACATTCCATGATAATCCGTGGTTATTCATAAATACCAATGAAAATGTTTATTTCGGTATGGATCTTATAAATTATTCATTATTATTCCACAAATATTCGGAATGTTGGCATTAATCGAGGACCCACGCTTAAGAATATCAATATCATTTCGGGACCTTGAACTGAAAGAGGTAACTCGGAAACATGACCTCCAAGGTCACCACGCCTGACCTTTGTCATGATAGGTCAAGTGGACGCGAAATAAGTAGAAAATATGTTAAAGCTCAAATATAACGGTTTTCCAATAAAACGTGATGCCTCAATAGAGAATAATATCAAGAAATCTCTTTATACAACAATGAGATCGATCAAGCTCTCAGGTTTTATTGAAAAGACGCCTACTCAGACTCAAAGAAAGACAGTCTGTAACGTCCTACTATGTAGCATTTACTATGACGAGTGGGAAAAAGCTAGAGATTTTCCAAAAGGATTAGAAAATTGAATTCCAGATAAATGTTTCTGTATCAACGGTAAAAAAGCTTTGTTGGAAATCAAAGTCAAAATAGTTTATGCTCATTGAGCGGTGAATTAAATTATAGTCCATTTAATTAAGCGAGATAATGATAGCTCCCAGAAATTGCGGTGTTGCGGTTGGTCTCTTTTTTCATTGATCCTCCGAAAAAGAAAGTATGGTTAAGATTATAATTTGAATTTGGCAAAATCGGCAGTGGAGGATGTAAAAGTTATAACGTTAATTATCGAAGTAAATAATTATCTCTTATGCGTGAAATACCACTGAACTCAGTTTGAATTAATTCACTGTTGGGGAATTTTCAATAAGAAAAGGAGCCTCAATGACCAGATGAATTCCAATATCCAACCGTGGATTCCATCACCATGTTCATGCAGCAATCAGTGTTGAATTCCCCATTTATTTCTTCTACAGTGTTATTTATTTCGTTAGCGCCTAGGGGCCTCTGCCTGCCTTGAAAACAAGGTGAACCACCTAACATCAGAAACAAACAACTTGTCGCCTATGCATTCGATCTATACCTCTATGTAAGGTATCTGTGGAGTTAATAAAGATTCTTCTTCTTTCTTTTTCTTCTTCTAAAATACGCACTTTTACTGTGTTACATTTACAGGGTGTCTGATTAGTGTACATCCATGGTCAATCCTTTCATTCACGAATATCTCATTGGGAATAAATAATTTGAAAGCCTTTCTAAGTACAATTGAACGAAATTGGGAATACGAATAAGAAACGAGAGTTATTGTATATCATTCGAACATTTCTGAGAAGTAATTGTATTACGAACACTGTGCTGGATTTTCACAATTCAGAGTCATTATTTCTCAGAAAATTACGTTTCACGATTTTTCATTCGAACTCTAAGTAATGTTAGTAAAAGATTGATGAAATAAATAACACTCTGATTCCAAATATTTATAGGAAATCATCGAAAGAATCATCATCCAATAGCTCTTAGTAATATCCAAACATTGGCAAAACAAAGTTTTCAATTAGAAATCCTTCGATTTGATCAAAATATTGAGTTATAAATGATACAGTATAGTAATTTGAAAGTCTGACAAATCAGACATATTCTTCATTAGTGAATAATTCTTCTCTACAGAAAATAGTATAACAAAGTTTAAGTGGATAAAAAGGTATTTAAAGACCAGATCCACGAATACTTTACGCAATTTTTTTTCATTGGTTCCACATTTTACGTTTGAATAAAGTTTTATTCAGTCAGTTATATTTCATTTGACGTTTACAAGGTACTCCTGTCAGATCAATAATAAAAAATTTGTCATTTAGACTTCACGTTTCTCGGTCCTTCGTTGATATTGCCATGGTAACTTTAAAAAACGCGCGTTTTTTAAAGTTCGATTTAAACACGCTCAGGCGTGATTCAAATGGGTAAAATGGGGCACCAATAAAAAAAACAATTATTTGAATCCATATCTGTCAAACAGTAGCTAAATGTCAAAGAGTTTATTTGGTGATCAAGCAATGTTTGAATTCATTTGAAATGCAATGAATTGACTCCATCAAATAGAAAACCCCATTTTGTATGTCATTTTTGAATTCTGTATTGAATTCTCAGAATGAATAACTCTGCTATGAACTCAGGGTAATACTGTGGAACACCATTTCACTTTGATTCAATTTAATTAACCTTGATTCAACATAGAGTGCATAGTTTTATATTTCAGAAGTGTCTGTCTATACAATGCCTCACAATTGATAACAATATACAAATTACTCTTAGAACGGTACTTTTATATACCGACGCCATATGGTCTACTTAATAACAAAAATTAGACTGTAACGGTATCAGCAAGATATAACAAGTCCGTGATTGCCGCGATTCAATTTTAAAACGGCCACTTATCTTGGGTAATAGGTTAATGGATTAGATAAGTTGGGAGTGTTTTGCTTTATTATCATTCTTGGATATTTTTGGCCCAACAACGATATTAATTTAATTGGAAAATAGGCATATCGATGAGTTACATTCTCTAAAGAATGAAACATTTCCCTATTCATTTATTATTCTTTGTGCCATTACTTCTCTCACATGTTCGTCAATATTCAAAAATTAAAGTGAATTCATCCTTTATCTCCTTTATCCCCACTTTTTACTTTCTTGTGAAGTCATCAACCTGAAAATTGTTGCCAGTACAATGATTTGCACTATTTTCATCGTGACACAAGAAAGTGTGGACTAATCTTCAAATCGTGATAACTTTTATTGTTCAAGTAGTTTGTTCCAGAAGTCATACACGACTAGAAATGCCACAGTTTTCTGTATAAATATTTTTGGAGCGAGTGGTAAAATCATGTTCAATGTCACTTTCGTTTGTATAATTATTTTTGGCTTCGATAGCTCCGAAAAATTTCTTTTCGTGGAATAGAGAGTTTGTTTTGTTATTGTATGCAAGCATATGAGAATTCTCCAATTACACGAATCAGATTTCTTGTCGTCTTAGTCAGCAAACAGCGGAAGCTGTCCACTTCATTCATCAAGAAGGAGGTTACCAACAAATGAGGAACACTTCAACAAATACGATATTACGGAAACTGAACACCGTGCTTAAGTGTTTTATGTGATCGTTCCAACGTATCCTTCTTCAATGATCACAGTTCTTCAGACCACATCTTCGACTGAATCAACCGTAGACATCCATGTCCAACTAACAACGACATTGATTTTATGCCTTGTAATGCAATGGGAGAATGTAGAGAATAAAACAATTTCAACAAATTTATTTCTGATGGAAACTTCGTTCAAAATTTCTGACATTTACTAACAATCCATGAATTCATTTATCATTCGGAGTTATGCTTCTTGATCCACATCACCTATAAAATCAACAGTATCTTGACTGTTATATGTGATCAGTAACTCATTTCATACCAGTTATGGCTGCGTACTAGATATATCATGCAATCATCATGAGTTATTTGTGAAATGTAATAAAACCACACTTGTAACAGGAATTATGTATTTATTCAAGTGCATTCCACTAAGTTGAACAAGAAAATGACACCCAATAACATAGAATATGAATGGCATTATGTTTTCGCAATATATTCACAGAGTGTGGCACCGATAACGATGCAGGCTCGAAAAATGTATTCAATATTCATTTCAATATCTACAACGGTCATGATTGAATTTGGAAAAGTGTGGTAGTTGAAGAATAATTATTTTTCGTACAAGTTATTTGAAAAATAACTACTAGTATGCATTAAATGTAATAAAAAGTTGTCTACATAAAAATAAATATCTTGTGAATGTATAACTCAGTGTTTCCTATATATTTGAACAACCTCAAGATTAATTTCATCATTTCCTTGATAATTAATTCATCTACCCTATAATCTTGCATTTATTATCGCTACCAATACGAATGACCTAGATTGAATCTCGTGAATATTATAATAATATCGCTCTACAGGTGATCATTTTATTACCGTCCAATTATATTTCCTCACTAACAGTTTGATTTATCGAAATGTATATCTCCATCATAACTATATAGTATCCATTTGTTTATTTATGAAATCACTTATATAATCTCGCTAATAAATATGTGAATCACTATATACTTCGATGACCAACTCGATGTGATCATCCACTATAGAAATTGGGAGTGAAGTTGGTCAATAAAAGTTTGATCTCTTCAAAGCTTCGCTCTTGTGAGAAGATAGCAATCCATCGGTTCGGATTTACCTTTCATTGAAACTGGGCCTCTATACTCGAAGTTGAATTGTTCATCGAAATTCTCTTCATTAGTGAGTATACTACAAAAAAACATTCAATTCGTTTGCTCCATCGAAACTATACACCAGGAAGCTTCTCTTCCAAAATTTTCCTCACCTGTACACATCCTTGGTCACATTTATTCTTCCAGGTACTCCTGTGGTTTCAGTTCTGCTTGTTAGATTGACAGTGTTGCCATACAAACAGAACCTTGGCATTCTTTGACCAATGACACCTGTCACTACTTCACCAGCATGGAGACCAATGGTGATTCTCTGAAATATATAAAACCCCATCATATTTTCGTGGTGAACCTAAATTCTCAGAATTATGAACTCACCACCACTTCTCCATCGAAAACTACGCTTTGGCTTCTCTCCATCATATCCAGTGCAAGTCTAGCAATGTTTTTGGCATGAGTAGTACATGGTTCAGGAATACCGCTCACTGCCATATATTTATCACCCACTGTCTCTACCTAAAAATTTGAGAAAAACAAATCCAAAAAATCTTAAAAATTTTTCGATATTGGGAAATTTTGTATTTCTTGAAAGGTAGTTGATGAACAAAAGTAAATCATTTGGTGGTGAAGGAGCGGCTGAATGGCGTACAAGATCTAAGGATTTCACACCTGTGGATTATTTCTTGAGGTATCACTTGATACCACAAGAAGAAACAAATAGGTATATAGAGAAAAAATAGATAGTGTCACATACATAAGAAACTACCTGTTTAGGAATATTCGCACGTGTGAGTGAGCACATATGTCTAAGTAAAAGTATTGAAATATTGGAAAGTATTTATTATTTCGAATGCCCAACTTCGTTCACACGTTGATCAACCAGAACGCCGAGCTATTCCTATGAGCGCATTTCAATTTTGCAAAATGCATACGATGCAATTCCAGTGAGGTCTAACTTGAAAATTTAATGAGCATCCGTTCTAGCTACGACGAATACTAATCACTCAGAAATAGTGAGAAAGTACAATTCGCAGTGCGGGCACGTATCGGGCGATGACCATAGACGAACACAGATAAAAATCATTGATTTGTGACTTTGACAGATACGAGCGGCAGTCAACATTTTCAACTTTCATTGTAGAAGCTACTGCATATGCATCATTAGGTTGTTCGTCCCGAGAAAGATTGTATTTTATATAAAATAGTAGAGAAGGCTTTATTTGAAGAAGATTTATCCAGAACACGACTATAGCTGTCATCTTTCAATGATGATGAAGATTAAGATATGAGTGTCGTCTTTCTAATATCGAGGATAAATTCTTTCATACAACTTCCACTCTATGGTTGTCCTGGGCTTCATGTTCCTCCATATCTTGAATGATTCAAAAGTAAATCATACAAAGAGACAAACAGCAAAGAATCAAGAAAATTACTATTTGCTTCAGGAAGCTACCTTGTAGATATCTGGATTGACCTTCGGATCAGTCAAATCGTCGAATTTCGTGTAGAGTTCATTCAACATTTTGATGATTTTCATGGCGCCCTTGGAGTCAGCATTGGCTGCACAATAACCGGCAAAGCCAACTATGCCTGAGAACAAAATGGTGGCCTGTTCGTATTTCCTAGCTGGGACTGGCCTCTGATGTCTGAGTTCGTTGGCAACAGTGATCGGTAGAACAGAGTATAGTAATCTGGAGAAAAAGAGGAAGAATAGTGAATATATTCAGTTGAGAAGGCTGTGTCTAATTTTGTTTTTTATAAAAAAGCTCAGATCATTTCCACTAGTTTGAAACAACAAATTCAAAATCAAGATGAGAATGGAAGATAACGAAAAAGCATCGATTTTAATGTTACTTCTAAATACTTGTGAAATGAAAGTTGTATCAGAATATTCTCAGAAAGAAAACGCTGTATATGCAGTGTTGAAAGTGAAAAGTGATTTGAAGGTGAATTATTACCTGCCTTCAATACCAAATATGTCACATTCATCCATATACTGTATTCAGCAATAATGCATTGGCATTTTATGTTTCTTGAATGACTATAAAGCACTGCCAAACGAAGAGCATGTTGGTTGGTCTATTTATTCAAAATAGACAGTTATGACAGATTTGTTTATCTTTCAATACCAACAGTTCAAAATAAAAAGTACCTAGCTAACCCCAAAACTTCTAGTTCAGCTTCATTCAAACATGAATATAAAAATTCAACTATTCACTTGTGAGAACAGCTACTCATGTCCTGAAGTAAAAAATAACCCCAAAATCATTGAACTCCTCACCCATCTGTTTTCTTCTTCTCGGTATCTAATTCTCTATAAGTTTGTTGGAGTTTGTCGGTTAAGATTTCCAAGTTTCTTGTCAACTTGTAATCGGCTTCGAACTGTTCCGACATTAAAACTAAGTCTCTAGTGGCATCGTGTAGGGGAATGTCACTAATGAAAAGTCCTCTCCTTAAAATCAAAGTTGCAATATGTTATTCGTGAATAAGTTCAGACAGTTAAAGGTATTTCAAGAAGAATCACTTGAAATTTAATGGTGTTTGATAGAAAAATAACTCAGTGTTTTTTTCCGTTTGTTAATTTGGTATATATCAAACAACTATAAAAACTAAGCTTTTTCACCTAGTTAGATCATCCAAATTCATTACACTTGGATAACAAAGAAATAATATAAGATCTGTTTCAGGGACATATAGCATCTGGCCCTTAAGTCGCAGAAATCTGAACTCAGGTGGTGCGTTCACTTTCATAACCCCAGCTTTGGTTTTCAGCACGTAGATGGTATTGATGTGAGACAGGATGTTGTCGAAAGTCAGATCCAAATGTGGCCGAATCTGTAGGAATCAAAATTTCCTCAAAAGTTCGTTTTTGACGACCACTCTACATATTTGGACAAATTTGTGTTCCATACTTACAGTGTCCAAAATGTCTGTTATCTTGCATTTAAAAGAATTAGCTTTGGGAATCACATGAGCTACTGACGATCCGGTTTGGACGATTTTCATGTCTCTATCGAACATTATGTGGAAAGGAAAAAGTCTACAGAAAGTTGCTGGACTCACTTTGGGTTCTGAAAATCAAATGAAGTTTGTCTTGACAACAGATATTTTTGATAATACCAAATGGAAAAAAAACGAACTGTTCACCTGAGGAATATTCAATCATTTCTGGTGCATTCATTGCATAATATAACAAAATATTCAACCAAGAGAAAAGGAGGAACTGTGATTTTTGGATGAAGGGCAATTATATTATTATCAATAAATAATAGTAGATATTTCATCGACGAATGATATCATAACTCAATATCTTCAAATGAGTATGCTTCACTTATAAACTGACCATTAACAGAAATAGAAAGCATTGAAGAAATTGTAATTGATTCTCTCTGTTTCTACTCGATTTATTTATCCAATCAGTCATAAAAATATTAGTGAAATTTCTTTGTTTTATTATATAACGGAAAACGATTATGTCTGCTGTGATAATATTAACATCATTAGTTATGCAGTTATTTGTTGTATTACTTCCTCATACTTCATATATTGTAGTGAATTATAGTTTCGGGTGAAAGTTAAATTACATTATTTATATGAAATGATATTTTATCATCTCATATATTATCTCAAAAAACTGTATCAATATGAAAAAATACCCCTACAAACCAAAAGCTATTTAATGAATATGACACTTGACACATGACACATTTACGTGCTCACCGAGTGAAAGAGTCTCTATTTCGACAGTTTCAGATAATTGACTTTTTCTCGGGCCTGATTTTTCAGTTATTAAAAACTGAACATGATCACACTCTTCTTTCGTCTTGATTATTTCAACTTCTACTTCAGTATTATGTAATCGACTAGTGACGGTCTGAAAAAATACCACATTAACTTTACTGGAATTGAAATCAGTAAAATTTCATTATTACCTTGACTATTCCGATGACGATGTGTTCGAGTCCGGGCCTGTCTGAGTAGTAATGAAGCACTAATGCGCCATCTTCCGGTCTTTCCGTACACCGGAAAGAAGGAGCCTTCATTCCAGGATAGAGCGTGCCTAAGTGATCGTGCAAAGCATCAAGATTCTGCAACAAATTTAAACGAAACGGATTTAGTACAGTCAATCCATGAAATTATTTGACTATACGAAGTTTCCAAGCTCATTGCATTCTTTTCTGTGATGGTGCAGCTAATTTCAGAATGAAACAGAGAAAACTAGAAATCTTCAACAATTGGCGAAAGAAAGACGATGACATTTTGTTAGTGAGCATGAAGGCTGTGAACACATTGGTTTCGAAAACTCGACTGTTGAATTTATTGGAAGGCATAAACAGTGAACCATTTTTTTTCGTGATGTTTGGTGAAGAAGCAAAATGATTTCCCAGAAATTGTCCCTGTTGCCTGAACTAAACTGAAATACACTCCGCCGAAGATGTTAGTAGGAACTCGTATAGCAGCACGAGATAACGTCTAATGTATTTTTGGTTGCCTGACTTCAGGCGTGATCTATAGGAGCACTTCTTTGAAAATTTATGACCCTGCAAGATTCGAACCTTTTACCAACATTATAGAAAGTAGGTAGGAAGGTGTCAGGGAATTTCCATATTCAATGGGTTTGGATGAATCGAATTGAAGATAAGATCACTGGAATAATTCCCAGTGAAAACGGGATAAGTTGAGGAAGGTGAGAAAGAAGAATGAAATCTCGGGAGATGTCTCAGTCCAATGAGTATGAACTAAAGGAGGGTTTATACAGCCAATGCAATCAATAAATAAGGATAAAAATGAAATAACAAAAGAGCTGGGACGCAGTTACATGAAATTAAATGAAAACACACGTAACATATAGATTGAAAATGTCATTACCGTCAAAAAATCTCTAGGTGTCGCTCCTAAAACTTGGAGAATTTTATCATAGCCAGAATCTTGACAAAATTCGAAGAATGTCTTCCCGAAGAGTTCCAGAATGGTATTCGCTGGTATTTCTGCAATGTTTCCGATGCAATAGTACCATAAAACATGCGAATCGTTCTGTTCATCTTACTCAAAATGTCTACTGCTGCACCAATGAGATTGTAAGTCAGCTCGTCTTCATATATTTGACGAACCAAGAATTGTCCTTCCATTTGCACCTGCGCATTTTTCCTGAAAAATCACGACAAACCGAATGAGAGAGCAATAAGTATAGCAAGGGCAGGAACATGAGAAGTATCGTGTTCACACTCTCGCGCTATAACATTCAGACCAATTTCATACTAACTTGATGATTTCCCATGTTTCTTCTCCAAATGTTTTGATGACTAGAAGCTCAAGAGCGTAGTTCACAAAACCGTACTGAAAATAAAATCCGATCATAGACCCAGATCTACTTAATTTATATGGAATAGAATCCTGGCAGCGTCCAGGATATCTTAACATCATAAAATCTTCTCTTAGCTATCAAACCATGAGGACTAATTGGTGTTTCATTATGAAGCTCAACAGAAAATCTCTTTTGGACTTGATCTAATTCGTTCATGAAGCTGAAAATCTCTGCTTTGTTAAATTAATGTGAATCTCATTACTCTTGGTGTGAAGGATCTTCAAAATTCAAATTCATTGCAAGAATATGAGAGTTAGGGAGGAAGCGAAACATAACCACAAATTGTAGCAACGTGCGCTCATCTATACAAAGTGTCCGAGAAAGTTTCATTCGAATAGAACCTCAAAAGTGGGAGGATGTGATATGGTCTCTAAATGACAAAGGCAAGAAAAATCAATTTGGATAATCAGAACATTGAAATTATTGCAGTAATATACGAATTCAACAATTGATTGATTTGTTCATTATTATTTTGACCCCAATTTTGTATTCTTGAAGGCGAAAATGAGATTCAAATATCGTTATGGACGCCCTGTATAGATGCAAATATTTCCCCTCATACTAAAATAACAATATATGCACCGCTAAACATACTCTCGAAAGCATCAGAATTGGAATTGCAAATGTTCTGGACCTATTATGAGGTAGAATAAAGGTAAGAGTGACAGATCCAACCAAAACAATATTTTTCTATTTTCAGATTATTCCGTTTTGTCGGGTACAATGTAATTCTTTTGTTACAGGTTATTCTTACACACTATCGTCTAGCCTGAATATTATTTCCGAAGATATTGTTCAGTGATATCTTCATACACGTGTCATGATATACAGTTTACTATAAACCAGAATTTGACGTTGATAATTTGTCATTTTTCAATCAGAAAAAATATCTTTCACTTGTCTGTATAATTATGCAGTTCCTTCGATTCATTTTATTTTAGTAGTCATTGAGTGTCAGATGATATTTGAAAGAACCACGGTCATACACATAAGGTCTGGAATCTACGGCATTTTTGAGTGGTGGGGGGTGGCACCAGTTTTGAAGAAAAAGTTTCCATAATTATCCGCTAGGCGGACATAGGGGTATAATCACGTGATTAATCTTTGACAACAAAACAAACGGTTAGGACTTGAATGTTGAATAAAATCAATGACAGAAATATTATATCTTGCAAAATTCTCTCGAATAAATAAAAATCATTCCTACTTTCAAAAAGCTGATCAGATCTGATTTGTGATTGGCTGACAAAGTGACAATAGAGGACAGCGCTGCAGGTGGCGAAACATGAAAACCACGAAAATTTCCTCAATGTTTGGGTCACCCCCCACCACCCGAGTTGCAAGACCTATGTATACGATCGTGGAAAGAACTATGTTCGGAAATCTTCTTCTCGAATTCGAAATCAATCAATGAAATATAGAGAAAGAAATGTTCATATTCAGCGTTTTATATTCTTCCATTTTTATTTTATAGTAGTTATTTTGACTCCACCATCATCTACAGATGAGCAGTAATGAAAAATTGTCCTCACTCCATTATACTCTCAAAAAAAGTTCATTTCATCAGTACACATACGAATCACTCTCGAATGTGAAATTGCAACAATAATACAATTGTTTATAGTTTCATCTGTATGAAAATGAAATGAATAATTTTGTTCATCCCCCCAAGAATGTTTTGTTATTTTATTTTGTACCACAAATCATCAACACATACGAATCACCCTCTATTCTAATCGAAAAGTGTAACAATAATACGAATTCTACAATTTCACTAAAAATCAACCTTTCCTCAATAAATGCATCGTATGCAACAATGCAAATCATTGTTTCATTGATATCATAAATACAAACGATGACTTCCAAATTGCTCACCATGTTTCAGCGGTTATTTACAAACAGGATGAGAAAACGTCGTGCGATCAACGTTGGCAGGACTGAAAGCACTGATAGGAGTCGACGAAAACCATATTCCCGAGTAGGATCGATTTTGGTCCTGCGCTGACATCGACGTTTGTTTTCAGCGAAACTCAAAGTCGTCCTTTCGAATAGGTAACATTTACCATTTACCAGATATTTACCAATTCTTCTGGTTGTTCCTTTAGGAATCAAAAGAGCCCGAAATTATCAGAAGGACTTTGGCAAATGCTAGTTGCAAAATTATAGAATAAATGTTATTTCTTTCGAGAGGGACAGCAGAAAGTTGGAATAATTCCATCAGGCTCAGGCTCACTATATCAAATAAAGTACGAAAAACACATTCGATCGTATCAAATCTGTTGTATTCCTGTTTTTTCATTGACTATTGTTCATTAGAGTAGAGTGACAAATTTAATATATTTTGTGAAGTGGTAAAAGAAAGTCAGAATATTCTTTGTATTTCTATTCCATTGAATTATAGAATGAATGATTTTGAAAAAGAATAGACGGTTGATTGCCTTCTTAAACGGGGTCATATGGTGCCCCAATTTCATTAAAAAGAGTAATCAATTTAACATACGATTATCATTCTGGAGTCTTTCTCAATAACATTTTTGATTTGTTCAGAGAACTTGGAGTAGACCTCTAAAAATCATTGAAATGAATCCATGAATATCATCGGAAATCTTTATTTCTCGACTATAGAAATCCAATTTTATCATACTTTCAGTTTGTGAACAGGGTTGATGATGATTGGACGTACGCTATAATACGAATTCATCAGCAAGTTCTACCATATACAGGAAGACTATTCACACATCAGTGGAAGCAATCAGTTACCAAATGATTCGATTTTGGAGTGATTGAATGGCATATGATTAAAATTGAATTGGGTGTTCCATAAGTTTGGGCTATTGTGAATCAATATGTATCACCGTTAACGTTTATGATGAATGCGAAGACTGGGAACTTTGAATGTTGCTAACAGAATGACAGAACATTTAATTCCAAACAGTCGTGACAACTTGTCAGAATATGCCCTGTTGACACTCATCTTCTTCACCAACAATACTATGGAAAATAAATCAATATCACTCCTAATTGAATTCGTAATAGAAAATGCATAGTTTGATTCATGAAATATGAGAAAACAAATTGTGCCACACTAATGACATTGAAAATCTCTTTCTCAAATGAATAAACCACAATCCTATTGATGTTCAGACTGGAAACCCCTATTACGACAATCGAAAATGTGATATATTTTTACCTTGGTATTGATGGGTGTTTATATGACACTTCCACCCACTAAATATAGAGAATTCATTCAATAATGATCACACTCGTAGCGAACGATCGATAAGTATTATTATGTCCTGTCACATGATAAACATCGAATAGTCCATATTTGAAAATAATTATGACGTTACATTTGCTTCTATATGTATTTTTATAGACAAGGGAACAGTAAAATCAACAATAGGCAGTAAAGCATTTTTCATTGCATCAATCAGTGATATTTCATGAAATAAATGTAATTAGTAGATCAATTGCTCAGTTACATCAAAACATAATTATATACTTTAGACACAATTCAGCGATGAATATGTTTAGAAGTAATGTTACTATACCAAACGTAAAAAATAGATATAAATCCAGTTTATATTGATTCTAAAATGAATTTCATGTAGCATTTAATTTACATCGTGTCAATTTATTTATTACACGACCCTGATTATTTCATTCAACATTCGATTTTTTATCCATTTTGTATTTCAAAAACATAGTAGTTAATTTTATTGTCATACCAATTGGTCGAGTGTCGAGAGATGTGAATAGGAGAAAATTCGGGAAGGAAAAGATGGAAACCATTCTGGAAAATTTCCCAAATAGAGACTTTTTCAATTTCTAAATTGTTCAAATAATACATTCCTATTTTATTCCTGTCGAAAATTCGTCTGCTTTAACATTCGTGCATTCAGTTCAATAATAATTCAATTCAAACCATGAAATCACTTTATTCTCTGTCGTTAAATTGATCTGGATTGTAAAAAAAAACTTATGGATTGGTATTAAAAAATACCTCCTCTGTGACCCCATCCAGCCCGAAGAAACGTATATCCACTGTAAGTTCGGAATTCAAACAGAACCCATCTGTTGAATTCGTAATGAAATATCGATTCAAGGTGAGATAGATCTTTCTTTGAGGACCGAGATTCAGCAGCTGAAAGATCTCTTGAAATGACAAAGATAATCGCCGAAATGGGCTAAATAAATTGTATTTTCAGATGTGTCAAGAGACTCAGCACATTGGTATCCTGAAGAATCTTTTTGAACTCGTGATCGAACGCAAATTTTTGAATTCAAGCTGTCGTCTTGTAATGAAGAGTTTTCTCGAAGAATAACCTAGTTATTTTTTGCCATTCCTAGAAAACCACTTAGAAATAACCATTTTCTCAAGCAGGGAATTAGAGTTTACACTGCAATATATTTCATTAGTGATTATTAGACATACATCAATTATATCCTTCTAATGGATACTTGAAGCTTTCGAAGTTAAAATTACCAAGGGGCAACAAATTATGGACAGTATGAGGATGTTTATGATGTTATCAATTTAATATGTTTGCTTTACGGAATTATGTATCGACGTTTCTCTAGAGAGGTTGTTTGGTGGACAAATTGACATATTTAGAAACGAATGACTTCGCCTACCTATGCATTAGGTGTTGATATAATATTCCTATAATTTATGGATGACGAAGATGATGCAGGAATCACTTTATTATATTATCCAGGAATACTGTAGTTGTGGAAGTTGAAAGCAACACTTCATAGCTCAACAGGTCTACAGGTAAGATGAAATTGTTATTTTTTGTATTGGAAATAGTGAATATATCATGATGAGATGACCGTATTCATTCAATAATGAATTTCGTTGTATTGTTTCGAATATTTCTGGTGAAAATGACACTTAAACTAAAACGGATAATCAACTGAAAATAAATTGCAGAATATAAATAATCCACATCAATATCATGATTCGTGAGACATAATCAGTGTATTTTTCATCCAATAGCAACATATGACAAAATTTCAGTCAATCAAAAATATATTTTTCCGTCATTGGCCTTGAATTCAACTGTCAACTTGTCTAATATTCATTGAATAGCAAAATTTTTGCTCGTCAATATTCTGAACACACTTTTTTTAAATTAGCAATGGAAAAACATGTCTGATTGATAGGTCAAGAGTTTGTTCATTTTCAAAATTATTCAAGAATAATAGGAAGTATGTCAAGTGTCAGACATCACATAGACTTCAAATGTCAAGACGAACACTATTTGGATTCAAAACAAGATGGTCTGTTTTGTTTTCGGTAGTACCTACCTAGTTATTGTTTTCGGGATACACATAAAAACTTTAATATCTCAAAGATGTTCTTTTTGTTCTCTCTTATTTTTCTCTCGATACTATTTCAGCTAATAAAATATTTGAAATACGAGGAGCCTTTGAAAAGTTTTAAATAAGTGTAGCATCTTTTTCGTTCGATAAATGTTGTGATAATCTATAATTAATTAACCATGAAGTTTATATCCATCATGATTTTTCAGTTCTCCTCAATATTAAGAAACGAGTTTTGAGCACCCGGTATATTCCATATTGTAGGGGAGAATTCACTATGGTTTGGATATCATTGTTGCCACTACAAATGTCATCATCCCAATTCGCAGGGCCACTTGAACCATTAGCAGAGAGTTAATCGTATAATTGAAATAATTATAATCAAAATGTTGTTGGCTGAACGGAATTGCTCGTTGTCATCATCAACCGGAATTCCATGTATTCATACAATTATGTAAATATTTCGGTACATCCCAGGTCCTCGACAATTTAATATAACAATGGCGTATGACATACCTCCCTCTCCCTTTCAAATGAAGTACATGACCCAGTTAATGATGTTATTGGGGTGTAATAGTTCCGAAATCTGATTTTACCTCATTGAATTTCCGGTGAACAGCGAAGAGCAAACTCAATAACAAGGAGAGCAGAGAACAGCCTTGGGCAATTTACATATACTGGGCATATTGATTTCCAGACTTCTGAATGCATAAGAGATGAGAGAAATTTCATCTTCAATCAGTAATTGTTTGCCAAATGATTGATATTGTTTCTTGAGGATCGTGGATTGTGATTGAGATGTGAATCTTTTTCCAAAAACTCTTCAGCAAAGACTCAGGAGGAAATAAAAAATCGTTGAGGATATTTCAGACATGAACAAAATTATTCATCGTCTTCATTAGTGATGAAGTGGTGGGGTAACCAATTTTCAAAACTAACTTTCTGACCAACACGTTTCCAACACTCCCAAAGTGTAAAATGTGAGCATATTTCTTCTCTCGTTCAAAGTAGAATCTCATGCCAGGAGTCTTCTCTCATTCTTTCTGAAATATCACCATGATTTCGAAACTCTTAGATCTCAAAGTCGAAATAAACTATCCCTAGCCTGAGGACCAGGCCACGTTCGTGAAATGGAATATTTGGGATTCTCAATTGATTCCCAACTAAAATTTGATAAACATATAGACCATATTTCAAAAAAATCGGTAAAAAATTTGGATTCATGAGACGTATATCTGCATCATTATCTCAGTATAGTCCATTAACAGTGTACAACACTATAATATTGCCTCATTTCAATTATTGCAGTTTTATAATTTATACGAACATATCCAATTATGCAAAATTCTACAAAATAAAGCAATGCGTCTTATTCTTGGTTGCAACAGATATACGAGTACGAAATCGATGTTGAAGTTCCTAAACAGGTTCGATGTGAAACAAAATCATTATATTCAAACAATGAGTTTCATTTTCAAAATGATCAATAATCAATTATTTACAGTGTCAACTTATTCCTGTGAATAATATTCATGATCGAACAACACGAGCGGCAAGCAGTATAAATTTTCATGTAAAAACAACCTCGAAGTCTAGTTCGATGAAATCTGTCTTTTTAAAGGTGTCGTTGAATTCAATCTGCTTCCTCGTGAATTCAAAGAAGCTTCTTCCATCAGGGTATTTAAAACAAAATTGAAGGAATATATGAAACATTAAATATTATTATTATAATATATATATGCTAGTTGGTTCTTATTCTTGTTCTTGTGGGTATATTGAATACATTATTTTATTTATACATAGTGTGGAATTTGTTATGTTTTATGCCATTTTTGTCTTTTTATGTATATTTTTTTACATTGTAATTTGATTATCTGATGATAAATAAAGCGTTCATTCATTCACCGCTTACAAGGGCAACCAAGAGGATAATACGCTATCCCGGGGAGGAGGACAAAGTGTCCCAATTAGTCCAGAATCTTTCTGTAGCTTCCATCCAACAGTGCTTGGATCAACAAAGCCGAGAAACAGACAGACCGAAGAGGTCATCAAAGAATCATTCCCAAAATTCTCCTTCGTTGAAAAATTCAGTGTGATTCACCTAACCAATTCATTGGAGATTTATGAGAACTCACAAAGATATCAATTTGAAATTCTTGTGGGAGCTAGAGCTCAGTGTGATCTATTTCCTCATAATATTTTCAATACGCTGTTACTTCCGGTTTAACTGGAAGTGATATCAACTTTGTTCGTTCAAATGGAGCATCTTGTTTATTTTTACATTTTCCTTACTTTGGCCCGGAACCAGTAATTGGGGTACCCAAGAAACTACTTGGTAACTCCATAAAAAGACGAGTCAAAGAACTACAAAGAATAGCCTGGGATAACACACCAGGACAAGAATATAGTAAACTTGTTATTCAGATAACAAGTGAAAAACGAACTGATGAGATACTTAGATTAAGTAGAGATCAGATAAGACTAGTAACAGGTCTCCTTACAGGACATGCTCCTGTCAGAACACACCTACAAAAGATGGGGCTATATCAAGGTGACCCGACTTGTAGATTGTGCGGCTTAGAAACTGAGACTATTGAACACATTTTGTGCTATTGTGAGGCACTTAACTATAGAAGAGTAGTACAACTAGGAGAACCTGACTTGAACCTAGAGAATGTGGGAACCCTGAAACCTAGTGACCTTTGCAAGATAGTCAGAGGGACCAATGTGTTTTAGGGTATTGGAATGATAGGGGAAATACAATAAGCCTCCGGCTGCAGTATATCCTTTGGACCCCTGTAGTAATAAAAAAAAAATACATTTTCGAATTTTACGCAAAATTCTGGATCGGTTGCATTTTGAATCGCTCCTCTATCGTTATTTGTTTTTGAGATTCTATTTTTTCGAAAAATCTTGACAGATGGACTGACTAACTGAAATGTCAGTATTATCTTCAACTCTCATGGTAGATAGTTCAATCTCTGTATACACATTAATGAAAGAGTGTTCTATCAAGTATCCTTTAAGGTGTTTCAAAATATTCAACAGGGTGTTCGATATTCCAGTTTTCCATATTTTTAATCCCATCATTTCTTTATTTCAAGAGGAATGACCATGAAATTTTCACATTATCCGACGCAAAATTTCATTTCCTATCGATTTGTATGAGCACATCATAAGCTAAAATGGATATTTACAGAGATATCAACAGAAATGTGGAAATACGCTCATTCGTCTCATGTGTATTTTCACAAGTGTGGTTTGGATAGTTCTAAATTTCATATTCGACGAATAATAAGTATATCGGGGATAAATTAGACTTCGAATTTTGGAGAAGGTTTTTGAAGAAATCCGCTCAGTAAGCATCATGGTGGGCGTACACCGGAAGAAGACCTCTTTGGCGCTCCGGCTGCTTCTCTCGACGGCAACGACGCCCGTTTTGCGCCAGCGTCACCGCGTACGCGACGGCATCACGAGCCCGGCGACCAGCGGCCACGGCTAGTCGCGATCGAGAACGCGAAACTTCAGCGTCGGCGGTTGTTTTCCAGGCGCACGTGACGCGATCTCGGGACGCGTGCGAGCGCCCTCGATTCTCGCACGTGCTAATCGGCCGAGACGGGTGGTTTACGGCGGCCCCATCGCGCCAACCAACGGCCAGGGCGACATGGATTGTTGGCGTTTTTACGATGAGAACAACGTTAGGGTGCGTGTTTTTCGACAAATGAGAAGCAGTTTATGTTTGTGACAGCTCTCGATTGTAGCTATTCGTAAAAACTGACAGTTGACAAAAAAGCAAAGTTCAATATACAGGGCGTTCGGTGATAAAAATTCGGATAGTTATTTCTCAGAATAATATAATATTTATTCGTTTCCTTCCGTGACGATTTTTTGTTTGAATATTATGGATCAAAATATTGCCTTGGTTGACAGAAACTATGATCAACGTTAAGGACTTCGATTTAAGGACAATCAATTATGAAATACTGTTTTATAATCATCATTCTCATTAAATTATATTACACTACGATCTCCAATATTTTTTTAGCAGAGATCACAAGATTTCAAGGTCAACTTCATATCAATCAATATCAATAATCAATCCAAACAATTTTCAATATAAAAAACAAGCTCAGTTCGATGTAAAAACATCACGTGTCAATAAATTTGATGAAAACTCCTCAAAAGTCGAAAAGCTGCAACCGATTCAAGAGTCACAAATTTCATCGCTTGAAATTGAAACCGATTAGTAGTTATACTACCCAAACAATGCCAAAACTGTTTCCATCTAACTGTTTTCGTATCTTTTATAGTTTCCAAGATAGCAATGAATCAATTTTTGGAACACTGTAAAAGGACAACTTGACTTACACAACGTATTTCCTTCGTGATATCAGCTGATATGATGTATTAGTATTTTATAATCACATACTATGGGTAGTAGAGGTTATTCTTCACATTTCGGTTATTCATTCCACAGTATTTTTCCATTTTCCTGATACCTTATGGCATTAAACAAATAATAAACGGCAATGAGTTGTAAATCCACCATTCTTCTTTGTTCGGTTTCTTAATGTTGATGGTTTCTGGTGTAAACTCATTATCAATTGAATTTCATGAAATGAATAGCAGTAACAGTCATGTTTGAGAGCTAGGTTGGGTCTAACGAAGTTTCACTCAAATTTTATCCTAATTGAAGAGTTTCAGGGTTACCTATCCACCTACATGTTTTGTAAATTACAATTCACCAGATCACACATTCATGAAAATTCATGTTCAAACTAGGACAATGTTGGTGTGAAAATAGTCATCAACAAGCCAATTCCACTCCATGTAGTTTCGACAGTTATTCCCAGAAATCCAATTCTGAAAGTCGAACTGTTCGTCGAACGCGTAAAACCAAAACTAGATCAAGTTCGCTGTTTGCTTATTCAGGAAACTCATGTATTACACGCTCAATTGATCCTGCACTTTGGCTATGTCATCAGAAAGTTTCATCCAACACAGTTATAAAAATGGGACGTAGGGGCTCATAAGGAAACTTTTCCACTCACGAACTCATATACGTTCTCATTTCCTCCAGCGAACAACATATACATGAAAATAGAGTTGAGCTGGTACGGTGATTTGGGCTCTCGAATTGTTTCTTTCGTGTGTAATGAAATGAAGTGGAAAAGGTGTCGAATTATCGTCTAGGTGACGGGAAGAAACATTTTCTCCCATCTTTCATATCGATAATTACAATACCAAAAAATTTTATTTTAATCATAAATTCTGTTGGGGTGCCAAATCAAACATAGAATATTTCCCAAAAATTTAATTCTTCAAAAATGAGAGAATTGAGAATCCTTTGTCGATTTCTCCGAAAACTATTATCACCGTGATTCAAAATATCCAGAAGCTATCATAAACTTGTATGGAACCAAAATCACAGTTTCCCAATTGTTATTCACTCTGAACAGTTCTTGAAACGAATAAAAGCATCCCCCTGTACAGATCCTGGTAGTTGGCGCCTGTGAATGAACCACTCTCAATAGCTACCATAAATTTTTTTCATGACCATAATGGGATTTTTCACTGTCGAAGTGCTAAAACTAATGACACCGCATTACTATCACGTTTCGACCCTGATGGGTCCCAAACACCTTCGAAACACTTAAAGTTTCCATCGATTGGGCCATCAATAAAGAAACAGAATCAGGCAGACACTGTGAATACGAACACTAGGCTTTCCTGACGTGTGTCTGTTTGAGTTCTCTGGAACGAGGCGATGAATCTCTCGTGAATATTATATTGAAATGTTTGTTGTTGGAGGTGGTTTCACACAATAATAATTATGATTACATTCTCGCTTAGATAGATGATTCGCATGTTGAACTCCCGCTCTGGGTTGAATCAGATGCATTATAAAGTCAATAAACAATGATTCGACACTCTAATGTTGAATTAGTGACTGAATAATTGCACAAGTGAAAGATTGATCGAATGAATAAATAATTGAATGAATGAATGAATAAATAAACGAATGATAAAGGAATCAATGAATGAATGAATGGATAAATCAATGAATAAATGCAAAGTGAATGAATCAATGATAGAATATACAGAGGTATGTACAAATATCAGCCAGAGCTGTAACTTCTGAATCATTCGAGATCGAAATTTGAAATTCGGTGGGTAGCAATTATATAATATTGTTCATTGTTTTGAAGACTAAAATTGTATTCCATCACTTTCGATTCCCAAATGGAACCCCCTGTATATTTTTCCACTTTCAGATTCAGGGTATGATTCTACATACACCAGTAGTTTTTCCGGATCAAAATGTCAAAAATATTTCCTCAATACGTTTTAATGTTTGAACAGTGTGCCCATTAATTGGTAATAGTAATCGAGATCGAGGTAGCCTTGTGAGTCAATTCCAATGTGACAGTAACATCCAATAATAAGTTTCAATACAGGTGATAATATTTTCTATTTTGATAACATGAATAATAATGAGTTAACCGATATGTTACAACTTTATTTTGAATGTTTGAAAAATTCGCACGATGCTGCTCGTGTATGTAGAAACAGATATCCGAATAGAAATCATCCTAGCCATCAGAAATTTGACAGATTGGAAGCTAATCTACGTCAATTTGATAGTTTCAAAAAAACAAATAAACAACAGCGAGAGTTTGATGCAGATTCGGAATTGAATGTTTTACTCCGTGTACAAGAAACGCCCAGGACATCTACAATTAAGATTGCGAATGTTTTTGGTACGTCACGAAAAACAGTTCTTTCTATTTTGAAAAAACACAAGTACACGCCATACGTTCCCCGCAAAATTCACGCCTTGTAGCACGATAATGACAGAGAACATAGGACACATTTCTGCAATATTTTTTGAATGGGTTGAGCTGCTCCTCTTCCAAGCCTTATCTTCATTTGTTACTACTGTAGTGTGCAACCAGTGGTTCGTTTTAGTTGATGATTAATTTTCCTACTGAAGGGGTATTTTTTCAATGGCCGATGAACACCTAGTACCAGTTTGAGACCAACCGCTATACTTTTGGCATCAATCCGCAGATCATTCAACCAAGATGATTTCTGCGATATTGAAGTGTCAACACGGAGTTTGTCTGTGAAAATCTGTATAGGTATTTTGATTCATCGGGGCGATAAATATTCGAGAATACATGCCTCGTATTAAGGGTTGTATCGACATTTTCAAGCTATGTAAATATGACAGAAATGTGCTCCCATTTGTTTCGTTGACAGTTGGTTCAATTTACAGTGAAGCTCGAGTTGACATGATTTATTCTAAAATTCATGACTTCACGAGTCTCAACACCATTATTGTGGAGATGTGTGAGTTCTTCGATCCCTGTATAGAGTATTTCTTTATAGAGGAAGTTCTCTCAAAGGGTTCTTCTCTGAGAAAAGCCCACCACATAATATTCAAACCGAACGAAAGAGTTGAATCAGAGCAAATAATTCAGTCGGAAATGTTCCTCATTACTTCATTCCACTTCACTCAACGGACTCGGATGTTACATTTTCAACATGATATTATATTCCCAATGCAGGTGGCGCTCTCATGTAATAAACATAAACTTCAGAAATTCGCATTCCTTTTCGCGAATTAATGAGTTTTCCAGTTTGCCATGAGATGGGAAGAAAGTTCAACAGGAGTAGAGTCTAACATTTGAATTTAACATCTTCGTGAACTAGAACTTTACATCAGAAGGGAAAGATTTTGGAAGTTCAGGAGATAACCGAGTTTTAATGTTTTATAGTTGGGAAACTTTCAGAAGAGCGTCAGCAGAAGCATACTCGAAATAATAACATAATTTGATAATGATATTTTTGGGATCATCGAGACAAAGTTATTGAATGAAAACTCAACAAGTTCATCTTGATACAGAAGACATCATTTATATCTTTGGAGCATCAAAATTATTCGTGTTTTTACTCCAATCACACTGATCCACTTTCACTTCACTGATTATTTTATTTTGCAGACCTCCAAGAGAATATTTTGAAGCTTCACATCCAGCTGAGCATCCCAGCGTCATCTGAACGTCAACATGGCTTGTCCATTCCGCAGACCGTCGTTCTCGAATCCACAAAATTGCGGAGCAGCTCATAAGCGTAGTTTCACTTCGAGGCAGGACTCCGTTCAAATTGCTGGAGAAGAACCAGAAGAAGAGGACAAGAACACGCTCACTTTGAAGCATCTTAATGAAGCTATACTCATTCTCACATCTCCTACAGTGAGTATTTGGATAGTTTCAGTTTCAGTACAGATTTCAGGAGATGGTGGGTGAGATTGAAGAAATCTGTATGTGGTGCAGTAACCAATACATCATGAAGAACAATTCTCTCATTACTTGAGTAATTCTTCTGATTGCTTCAGGGTACCTACCTAACGCTTTTCAGGTTTAATCTCAGATCAAACATGGAGCAACATTCTCCATTAACCTCGAGATGTTGCAAGGGATTGATAAACTCCGATTCACAATCATGAAACAGCAAAATTCACCAAACAAATATCATTTATCAGTTGAGAGATTTCCTACAGATTCTCCCATTCGGTTATTTCCTCGATTTCAGATGAAACATCAATTCAGGTTTGCATGAGAGATTACCGCAATATTCCATCACACTTGGAATTAATGCATCGATTCTGAATGGCCCAAAATATAATTCGAACTTGGTGTTCCTTGTTATTTCGAATATAACAATAACATTCCGAATATGGAGTTGGAGAACATCGTATGTCTATCTTCTCATTCATAATGTATTCAATATACAGGGCTATTGACGCCTGAGGACAAAGAATATTATGTTTAAACTGAGTCTTCAGTAATTTTTATATAATTCAATAATGTTTCTGGCCGAGGCATGGAACATCACAGTCATAAGTGATAGGAAAAGCTTTCCTAACTTTTAAATGCATCCCAAGTGAAATTTCTAAGATATTGCCGGGGATTGAAGCGATCTTATTTCTCTCAAAGTTTCAGTGCATCTCGAGTAGTCTATCCTTGCCATAATCCCTTCAGAAGCTAGACTTGAATGAATGCTTTGACGAGATTTTGGAAGGGCTTATCGAAGTTCAAATCAGGAAGAATAATAAATGTTGGCTAGGTTACATTGAACCGGAAATGCACGCCCCTGACAACATTCCACGTGGCTCTTTCGTGTTATGTTATATTCTAATTGATCCAAGTGAAGCTAAAACTGCCAAAAGTCCAACAAGCCCTGGACCCAGCAGTCTGGATGAATAATGTAGCGAATCCCTCATCCAGTTGCATGAATACCAACCGAATCTTGAAAAAAACCTTGAAGCAATCTCTCGGATAATAACATCGACCCAGTTTTCTCATCAACTCATGAAGACCAATCATTATTTTACGTGCCTTGTATTCCCACAACGATCCAGACCTTCACGCTCGAACGTGATGAGAGCTGTAAATGATCCAGGAATTGATCTTCTCGGCATATTCCTAGCCAACGGATGGCATTTGGCTGTGGGAGATGCACCCCTGATTGGGAGGGTGAAAAGGGCGCGATGGAAGACGCATCGATCCGATAGACACAATGCCCGGATGGGAGATGACAAAAAGCGGATTGTGTTGATTGATGTGGGCAGAATTTTGCACTTCTTCCAGCGTTTCTTATGCGACTCGAGATCAAGGATGACTGATGGTTCAACATTAATTCAAGAATTCTCCCATCTACAATCTATGCCATTCTACCTCAATTAAGTTAGGTTAGCCTATTTTCCGAAGAAGTGATTACAAATATTGTGTTATGTGATTGCTGCATTCAAGTGGCCTTCACGGTCACCCGAAATAAGTCCTTCAGATTATTATTATCTCAGGTGAGGTGGGTGAAGTTTCAATTCTAAAAAATAAGGTATATACGAAGGTGATCTTCGTACTGTATTCGGAATATGCAGAGTTTATCTTTTTTTTTCTGTTTGTACAATCTAAAGTAAACAAAACCTGTAGATGGTTTGTGTTGATGTGAGTATCTAGGGTTACTCACGGTACAAACTTTATTTTTTATGGCATCATAATATTAATAACTTCATATAGTGTGTCTCGTTTCAAGTTTTTCCACTAAAGAATCTGAAAATATTTTGCTTGTATCTTAAAATTTAAAAAGCCGAGAAAGGTGAAACATAAATTTGATTTTTTCATTTTCTATAGTCCAAAATACGAAGCTGGTGACCGAAGAAAATACACACACTGTACTGTTATTTTCATTCTGATAGCTCTCTTCTGTTACGTCAGATGCTCTCCAGTTCCTTTCAACCCAAACACAATACGTATTTGTGTTGTCGACACCTCCTAAAGTGCTTCACTTTATTCCTTTGGTCCCCTATAATTTCCAACAATATCCTATTTCAGAGTCTGTCATAGAAAAAGTGGGAACGCCTAATGGTTCCAGTTGATGTTTTTTTTCTGGATAATCAATAATTCGAACACTATGTCTTCTGTTTCTTTTGGAAATAATGAGGTGGTCCAAGAAGATCCTCCACACGTTGCCAAACTGTGGATAGAGAGGAATGGACCAGTAGAATAACCTTCTAGATTGCCAGACCTGATTCCAATAAATTTTCCATTGAGTAGTCTGAAATTTGAAGTATTTATCGTTAATTTTCTTTCTTGATTCCTTGTCGAGAAAAATGGGGAATATTAAATATTACATAATTCTGGAAAACAATGTTCACGGCTCCTCATTAGACTATCCCTTTGAAAACAGGAATTTAATTGCGAAGAAAGTCATCATAGACAATTATTATGGATGAATAAAAACAGGGTCCTCACGAACAACCTAGTTTTTCTTCGACAAACATTTTCATTAGTTTTTTTCATTAGTAACTTCATCTTCGGAAACTATTGATCTCCAGAGCTCCGCTTTCCTCATGCATCCCTAGATATATTCTGTGACAACCAAACATCCCTAATTAACAATATAGCTCAGGTCTCTAATGGCTGACGAAATAAGAGGTCACATCATAACATCGATCACTTGGAGCCTATCCTAGCAATACTCCCAGTAACTCTGTGATCATCCCAAATATTGACGTCCAACATAAATATCCTGAGGGATACTCAGACGTTATTGATATGGGTCATCTGCAAATCAAGAACGTGACAGTGAACGATATGGACTAATCCGACATCTTTGTCACAAACCCATTGAACGCTTCCCATGGTATATTGAGATTGAGATTATGTTGGTAATATGACAGCAGAACAGGGCGTCGTACTGACATCTTGAATCCAATATTTCTCTGGAGTTTGGCAGACTTGTGAGATGGACCAAGAAAAGTTTCATAGATAGGAAGGCAAAGTCATGAGAAAACTCTTGACAGCTCATGGAAGACAAAATGTATATTGATGATAAAAACATCACAGGGATTCGGACGCAGAGAGAAAAAGCAGACCAGGAAAAGTTCTTTTATATATCTCGAGTCTCGTGTTCTGCACGTAGCACTACTGAAAAAATCTCTCAGAAATTGTTATATGACCGGAAAAATTTATTGCCGAAGAAGATTAAATGTGAAATAACCTGGTCTTCTGGATTCTATTCGTGCTCAGTATTTTCATTTTCATCTGATTTCGTCGTGAAATGACAGTATTTAATTCATGAGGTCCCTAAAAATGCATTGTCTAGATATCTTTTCCTCTGATGGAGTCCAAACTTCGTGCTTATATTTCAAATAAATCCAGGAATATTCGCGAGAGAACTGAATGAAACTTCACAACTAATCAGTCAGTTATGTTTTCGCATAAGATTTATTATAAGCTTCGAGTTAATTTATTTTTGATATTTATCCAAAACTTGAGTGAATATAATTTATGGAAACGTCCATTCTATTCATGTAAACCTTGAGGAGATGTTTATACCAGAACTCCAAAGCTATTTATGTTCATGGAGTCTTACCAAAAATTCACAGAGCTCGAATATTTGATGAATTCAAGATCTGCAAGGTTCTGAATGAATTTTCAGATTGATATCATCAAATTCACAGTTTTTGTCGAATTTAATCGAGATATTTTATGATAAAACACCCGCCCCTGTCTTTCCTGGCTCGAGTCTCATTAACTTCTCTCAATCCAATAGCTGGCTATAAAATCAGGAGACGAAACGGGCTGATAAATGAAAAGCAATCCCTACTAAATGAAGCATAAAATTAATTAATTATCAGTATATGGCGACGTTTCCCGCCTTGAGTGTATTCGTTGAGTAGACAGCAGATAATGGCTGTGACAATATGTACCATCAGGAGGGATTTTCGACCTCGCCATCTTGTTCGTGTTGATTTATAGCTCTTTCATCTGGGATGTTTCTCTAGTATCGATAAATCAAGAGGAAAATTGCCATTTTATCGTGAAGGGTACTCGATACAGTGTAGTCCGTAGAAGAGCAAAATGAGGCATCTATCCATGTAATATCTTTGACATATCGAATCAAATAACATATCATATCCATTCCATATGAAGTATTCTTCATCCTTCCTAATTGGTAGTTATTGTAGGTTCAAGATTCAATGACATCCTTTGAATCATTACTAAATAATTCAATTGCAATGGAGAAAGATATAATCATTGATTTTCTAGTGTTGCAAAATTCGACAAATCATATAGAGTCTGTGGAAATGCTGTTTTTCTTCGTATTCTACTGTGTGATACTCTATTTTAGATATGGATATGTGTATACCTATTTCTGCCAATATGTGGCGGAAAAATTATTCCTCGTTCTTATCATTAACATCTTCTAAGTAAGGTTACTACTTAGTCTACATCTCCTCCATTATATTTTCGTATGGCATCATCAGTCCAGACTATTTCATCAACAATTTTTATTCCTGTTCAACCGTGGAACGAATCTTCAGTTCAATAAATCACAATTTAGGTATTCATGAAAACGAATCTGCAATCAATGTTTTATTCATCGAACATTCCCCATTCCAATGTTTGATTGAAAAACATGTCAATACGTCAACTGGTAGGTGTATTTCATAAATACTACAACAATACTTTTTCCAGCTCGTTATCGTAATTCTTATAGATGTTCACTGGCCTAAAAGTGTCAATTCGTGCTCGTATTTATTTTGGAAATGAATGAGAGTTTGTTATTTGTATGCAGCCCTCGTTATTCAACTGAAATCTAATTGACAGCTGAACTGAGCTTGAAATTAAATTTCAGCGAATTGTAATTGAAAGAATTGTCCTTTGAGGATTCACAAACAACGCATATGTAGGCGGAATGTATTTTTGGAATGCTAATTATCGAACATCGTGGTTTTGTTGTTGTATCTAAAATAAATTGCATCAACCATCAGAGATAGTTCAAGTTCAATTCTGTGAAACCAACGAATTTCTCAAATTATGAATCAACTGAAGCTTGAATCGATTCAATAATATTATATGAGCACTATGCTGGTATCATCATTATACGATCTAATGGAGCAATAATCGGATATGACCCCAACATCAAGTAGATATCATTCCACCATTGAATTCTCTAATGCCTTTCGAAACTATATCTACTATATCAAAACAATAACGTTTCATGCTTAAGTTCACTATCTTTATTTGAGAATTGCTACATAAACCATCCACTGAGGTATCAGTGATTTTTCGGATGTCTTCAAACGATTCCTCGTTGATAAAACTATGAATCGACTTGGCTGAGTAGTCTCAACTCAATCTGAATCTGGAAAATTCCATCTATTTACTACTTCAAATTCCAAAGCTTATACTTTTCAAGAAAGCATAGACAATTCGGATTCGAGACATACTGAGAATACTTATGAAAAGACAAATTCCAGATAATTCCATACATAAATATAAGTGTAATGAAAACGTCTAGGAAACGAGAATCGCCTCTATAAGGCCTCGTTTTCCATCCAAGTTCCTAGAAACTTTCAGAATGAGCTTCTATGAATTTCACGTGAAAAATCTTCGAAATGAAAGAAAGTTTCCAAAGTTTGATAGAACATTTCGGGTTATATGGATCAGATGAGCAACATATAAGTAATTCAGAAAATACACCACGACAATAAGTATTATATAATTTTGTTTGGGTATACATTCAAAAAAATTTACTCTTTAATGGGTCATACTCATATCTTTATGCATTGTACTTCTCTCATGTGCGCTTCTAATTTCTATGTTTTTATTTCCTCCAATTCGTCGATTTTTTCATCCAAAGTTCCAACAACCATGAAGTTGAATAATTCAGTTCACTCTGAAGCGAGTTCGTACTCTACTTGAGGATCTGGAAAGTTCCCGAATGAATGAGAGAATTTTATCTGAATTTCCTGCTTTCCCGAACTTGATAACGGCTTCAGAAGGTTTTTCTTGAAACCCTCATTTTCAAACTAGGATTTCATTTGATTTCGACTAATTGAATAATGTATGATGGTTGATTTTCACATGAACTACTGTTTCTACTAATACTAACGAGTCATCATCATCAATCTGGAAGTATATGGAGAGAACGCATCTTCAGATTTATGCAAGGTTGAGAAAAATTGAGAAGAATAAACAAGTCAATAATGTCAATTCTGAAGAATAGTGTATGCAAAAATGTTCGTGACAAACTGTTATAAAATCTGCAGAACGCTTTATTCGTTAATTTCAGCCACACTATATTTAGCAAATGGCAAGCAGAATAGTATCGATCCAAGTTCTGATTCGATGAGAGTGAGTATAATAGGCCACCAACCAGAACTGATATAATTACGAAGTTCGCTCGAATTCCAAGAAACTATTTTGAAATGTATATCTGCTATGAATTGAACCTCTCAATCAATTCATTACATTTGCACTAATTGATTGAAATCTGCTATGAAAACAACATGCAAATGAGGTCTCCATGAGTAATTGGCTGAAAAAAAAAGTTATAATAATCAAGTAACAAATACTAGTGATTTTACTGTGGACAATGGAAATGTATTCTTAATATATCACGCACAATAAAAGCACTTCAAATTCATAACCAATATCTAAGATTCAAGAGGATAAAAAAGAAAACATCGAATTTGCATGGGCTCGAAATGTTCCCCGAAAAAATGTAAGCCAATATCACGGTATGGATGATATTTCCCTCGACACGAAACTGGATATTATTCAAATGAAAAACCCAACAAACAACAATTCCTGAATTCTATCTCCTGTTTTTCTGGTACGACGATAGCACGCAAGCGATGAAATTCGAAATCCTGACAAACTTGTATCATCAATCTCAGTGAACGGAAGATCGGTAGGATCTTTTTTCTATTCTGCAGGTTGTCACAGGATCAATGTTTCCTTGGATTCGATGAATAATAAAATATCTCGAAGCTGCTGTTGTACATAAAATTCCTGTCAAATTTTATCTCGTATTTCAAAATAAATCATCATCTCATAATGTTTCAGAATATTCCCAGAATCATACTAGACTCTGATGGTTTTTTTGACCCATAAATGCAAGACAGAAAATTTTTCCACTCTCTACACTACTTTTTTGTAAGAGTTCTAATGCGGCATTTCGCAGTATTCTTTATCCATTAACATCATTTTGAGCTAGGCAAGCGACAGTTCATTGAAAAAACCTTTCATCAGGCTAAATCAATTAAAGATTGATTTTTCCTTTTTTTTTCAGAACGAAGCCGTACAGCAAGCGCTGGCATCGTTAATGCTCAAAGAGGCTGCTGACGATTCTCCCAGATATTCTTGTTTGTAAGTACAGAGTTTCTCGGATATTTATCGACTGCTGGTAAATTAATTCCGAATAAATAATCAGCAACTTGTTCTAGACATATGAAATAAATCGAATATCTTAGAGCAAAGGGGAAAGAAAGAATAACCATGACCATGACCTTCGCACTTTGCAAAATTCGTCTATTTGGAAACAACCCCCAAGAAGTTTTATTTTCAATTCATGCACCTTCAAATTCCATTAATTTCATTGATATTCACATTTACCTGAATTATTCGTCATTAAAACCTGTAAAATGTTCAAATAATCCGAAAACTTCGACGCATGCTGACGAAAAATTGTCTGGCCTACAGTCTCTCAATATGAGAGGCACGAAATACCGTGCTCCTGGTGACAAGGAGATCAAAGCTGAAATGGGAATGCTTTAGATTCTATAGAAGTTATGACATCGTCAAATCCGTGGAATGATTATTCCTTACATTTCAGAATCCTTATGAAAGAATCAGTGGAACGTGGAATCGAGTATCTCACACGTATTCATTCTTAGAAACGACATACTCATCACATTTTTCACTCTATAGATCGATTGATAACCATCTTAATTCATGGGTGAAGTGTGATATCATGGAACGTATCAATATAGTTTTGAGACAAGTTTTACAAAAACCATTGGTCATATTTATAATCATTGTCTCGAGATCTGAGATCTATTTCACCCGAGGTGAGAATGGAAGAGAAACCTATCGCTTTCTTTTTCGTTGGACTTGAATATACACATTTGTTTTAGCTACTCACGAGTAGTTCAGAGATAGTTTACAAATAGTTGAAATTGTGCTAGTTGCATCATGATGTGGGTGTAGTTTGTTTCGTTCTGATATTATTCTCCCTGAAACCAAGAAACTTCGAAGCCATAGAGCGATAGAGAAATTCTAATTGAACTAGCTGTTGAATTCAATCAATACCGAACGTTCATACATTCATCCATCTATCTATGAAATCGAATTATATCTATGCCCATGATTTCCAATTCACTATTGCTCTGTTTTGTCCATTCAAACCAGGTAATGCATTGTTTCTGACCAAATTAACATTGGTTTGTGCAACTAGTTACACGACATCGTGTCATTGTACATTTGTATAATTGATGGTCCAAATTTTCCCAAAAAACAAAATGACCTTGATATTTTTCCGCTTGTTCCAGAGAGACGCTGCCTCAAAATGTAGCTGACTGTTCACATTATGCATATTTGGAAGACATCTACGATATTGTGAGGTCAGAAGAGGGTAAGTTTTTATCTGGTATATATTGCAAACCACTGTAATATTTTCCTCTTTATTCGGGATAGTATGATATTTGGAGTTTGTTTTAGTTCTCGAAGAAAATTACTTCCACTTTCATCAATTTTCTCGAGTGCAAACTCAGAAATCATTCTCCAATCCAATTGAAAATTGATTGTTTCTAAAGTAACCGAATTGTTTTCAGTGTTGAAATTATAAAAAAGCACCTATTTCTTGACATTCTTTGAAACTCAAGGTTTATTAATTGAACAAAATAGAACTATTTGTTGTTTTAACTTCTCACTGTCATCAACAATATTTTCCTGATTTTCTTGCAGATATAAACGACACAGAATTCTTCGACAAACTAGGACAAGAAATCATCACATGCACTTGTACGGGTCTCATGGAAAGAGCCTTCATATGTCTAGGAGGCGACCTCAAGGAGTTCCTCACGACCTTAGACGGTGTACATGACGTCCTCAAGTACCAAGAAAACACGCAAGATGGCGAGCAAGATTCGGACGCCTTTGTTTGCACAGCTTCGAGCGAAGAGAATTTGCAGCTTGATTTCATCACAGACAGACCAGCTATAGCTTCGCTTTTGGTGGGGAGTATCAAAGCTATCGCAAGGATACTGTATTATACAGAAACTGAAGTCACTGCGATACAGGATGCTGCTGATGAAAGGCATTTCAGGTAATGATCAATTCTTTTTCATCGATAAATCCCAAAGGAACAGAATGGATGGTCCTAAAAAATTTTTTCCAATATCGACCTCAGAACTCAAATGAACGTCTGTCTATTCTACATGAATTACATCGACATAACAGTTGAATTTTTTATCTGTCTCGAGAGAATCCCAATAGTCACCGATAATGAAACTTCTCCTTTCTCATTCTCGTTTATTGTAGCAAAAAAAGTTGACAAAAACAATACAGCGAAGTAATAAGGTCGTGGGATGAGATGCTCCCTTTAGTTCGAGAATTCCATTGATACTTTTAACAAGGCGCAAACTTTATGAAAGTAAGAAATATATTATTACAGACGCTATGGTGAATTCACATAATGAATATTAACATTCTTCCTAGCATAATATTTCATAATGGCTTACTATGGATGCAAGAAAGTAAGGATAGGATAGATGGATGAACATCTTGAAATGAATTCATCAAATGATTTACCATCACCTTGTGCAACGAAATTAGAATTTCAAATTATATCTAGAACTCATTTCACTTCAAACTGAAGTCCGCTGAATCTGTGTTGTTGACATTTCCGATTATACGAGGAATATATCAATCGATCGAAACCGCTCTGCCTGAATTCTCGCAAAAAATATAAAGAGTATTATTGAATTCATTAATTTTGGATGAATTCCATTCAACTATCATACCATTGATATCAGGTCTCAATAACATTGACCACACTGAACAAATTGGACCAAGTGAATTGATGTTTGAACGATATTGTCGATGGTTCTGGTTTGAAAATCTCAACTTCAGTATCCTATTGTCCAATTAATCAGTAATAATCTCTTGTAGATATACAGGGCCAAAACATCTTGAGAACAATTATTTATTTCTCGGTGATTCCAACTAGTTATTTATGGATGTCCGAGCCTCGAATTTCTGGTTGCGTATTGTTGGAGTTAGTCAACTGTTCATTTCCTTCAATCTCGTCTGCTGTCGATAAACTCAATCTAGCAGAAAGGTGAGCAAATGTCTGCTCTCCTCTCCTGTTGACCGTCTCAGACTGTCGCTTTCTTATTAGTCGCTAGAACGGCTCTGCTATATTTGAAACGATCCGGATGTAATGCCACACAGACCGCTCCGAATAGGATTTCCGTCTCTCCCTGGAGCCCTTATCAAGTGTGAGATATCATTAGTTTTGAGGCTCTGAGGCATGAATAAGTTCCATCATGAATTTCTTGTAAGAGAACTATGCAGTAGGGGTCTACGAATATGAATGGGTGTCATGGATCCCTTCTGAATAGAAAATGGAGGCATCGGATGGATTCATCTAACTGAAATGGAGAACTGATACAACAGGAATTATTCATACTCAACAAGTGCTAGCTGAACCAGCTAATACGCTTTGTCTCCCATCAAAGGAAATCCTCAAAACTGGTATCGTTAAAATGGTCTGAAAGACATAAATAAGATGGAGAATATGCATTTGCTCGAGATGCTCGAATCAGAATCTAGAATTTCTATACTTAGAGAACATTCAGGAAACTCCTGGTTGACATATTCATCCTGATGATGACAATGATGAAGTTATTCTGGGATCAACAGTAAAGTGCTCCTCCACCCTACTTTGCCCAAAGTGATGCTACGTAGGAAGGATATTGAGCGTCACTTGAGATAATCACCCATTTCAATCTAGGTTTACTTACTTCACTTTCCAGAGTTGAATTGGAATCAAATTTATAAGAACTTATAAAAATGTGGAATGATTCATACGAAGAGAATAACACGTTGAAATTCCTAGTTTTGGTTAGCAATCGATAGCTATTTAAGTAAAAATTAACCAGAGTGTGAATATGGTACTCTAATATACACGGTGATTCACCTAACTGGTTAATCAGAGGTTTATGGAGAAATATCAACTTGAAATTTTGGTGAATGCTACTTCTCAATGTGTTCTATTTTCCTAAAATATTTTCAATACTCTGTTACTTCCGGTTAAGCCGGAAGTGATATCAAATTTGTTTTTTTGAATGGAAAAACCTATTTATTTCTACATTTTCGAATTCTACGAAGAATTCTTGACCTATTGCATTTTGAATATTCTTCCTATCGTGATTTGTTTTCAAGATATTCCATTTCTTAGAAAAATTTGACAGATGGACTAACTGAAATGTCCATATTATCTTCAATTCTCAAGATTTGAGGTTTAATCTCCGTATACACATGAATGAAAGAGTGTTCTATCAGGTATCCTTCAAAGTGTTCCAAAATATTCAACAGGGTATTTGATATTTTAGTTCAATCTTTGGAAATTTCAAATGGCAATAAGTTCCTTATTTTATATGAAATGACCATAAAATTTGGATAATGTGGAAATACGCTCATTCGTCTCATGTGTATTTTCACATGTGTGCTTTGGATGGTTCTCCACTTCCTCTAAGGATATACCTACGAAAACCTATCACGAAACAAATCCAAAGACACTCATGAACAATCGTGACAATCGTGAAAGACACATGAGACGAATGAGCGTATTTCCACATTTTTGTTATCTCTGTAAATATCAAGTTCAGCATAATGGTATGCTCATACAAATCCATAGGAAATGAAATTTTGCGTCGGATGGTGTGAAAATTTTATGGTCATTTTATTTAAAATAAAGAAATTTCCAAAAAGTAAACTGAAATATCAAACACCCTGTTCAATATTTTGGAACACTTTGAAGGATACCTGATAGAACACTGAGAAAGAACCTCAAATCTTGAAAATTTAAGATAATATGGACATTTTAGTTAGTCAGTCCAACTTTCGAAATTTTTCGAACAAATGAAATATCTTGAAAACAAATCACGATGGGAAGAAAATTCAAAATTCAACAGGACTAGAATTCTTTGTAGAATTCAAAAATGTGAAAATAAAAATGTTGTTCTATTTAAAAAAACAAAGTTGATATCACTTCCGGTTTAACCAGAAGTATGAGAATATTTTAGGAAATCGAGTAGTAGCACCCACCAAAATCTCAAGTTGATATCTTTATCAGTTCTCCGTAAACCTCTAATGAACCAGGTAGGTGAATCACCCTGTAGTTCTGACAGAATCGTAGAATATTTCACGTACCCCTATAATTGGAAATGCTACTTCATTTCAATGAATATTGAATTTTGTGTTATCTCTCTTATTGCAGGTTCACGATACAGGTCATGTCGTCAACGAATAAACTCCAGCATTTCAGCAGAAATACTGTAGAAACATCACTCGACAGCTCTAAATTAAAAATGGGGGTGAATACTTTCTGTAAAGCATTCCCTTGGCATTTCATACTAGGTGAGCATCAACTTGTCTCGAATTATTGGTTCTGAATACATTATTTCTTATGAGCCGTGAAAATTCCTTCTGGATATATTTTTCTCTTGAAGGGTATGGGGAGTTTGACAGCGTTTTTTCATCTCAAGCGGAAACAATTTCCGTTCAGCGAAGATGAACGATATTATTTCTGGCCTCAAAGTTTTTTCAAGCTCCTTCTACCTCGGAAGCAAATGTATTGTTGGGGGAAAAGTAACTGGATAAAATGTTTCAGTTTCCGCAGCTTCAGTATCAGAGTAGTCAGATAAAACGTGAAAACAGGGTTGACTAGAATAATAAAAGGATATTTCCCCTACCGTTTCCCTGATTATCAATGTCAATTGCGAAATTAAAATCATCCAACCCAGTACAATTTCCAGTACTCTGCATTTCATAATGAATTCAAACAAAATGTAAACTCCAAATGGCAGAGGAAATATCCCTCGAAGCAGGGAAGCTGAATCGAATGAAAATAATCAACTGTAATTATTTGAGCTGGGAACGACCTATTGTCTCCACAACTAGGCAATATATGATGCTGAAATGTGGAACACGATTTAGAACGAGCCCAGCACTACTAAAGGTTGACTTATATGATCTGATGGGGCTGTTATCCATAATGAAGTGTGGATAATTTGCAGTTTAAAGCTTGGAAGGTATTTAAGTGAAGAGCTTTCCAAAGCCTAGCCACTTCGTAACGGATTTTGGTGACCAACAACTGAAAACTCAAACTGCCAAACTTCAAATTGACTGCCCAAAAAATAAGAAAGAATCGTGACCACCCTCAACCTCAAACTGCCAGAAGAATCTGGATAGCTGTCATTTGTATCCGTTTGAACTTTCTGAAGTATTTTCTTGTAGATCGACGTTTGGAATTGGTTCAACTCGGCAGCGGTTTCATGCGGCTTTTCGGCAAACTGCTGACTACCAAGGGAGCGTCTGTCGCGACCTACTTCGATTTCCAGAGACCGAGAAGTATCACTTTGGCTTTCGATGAAATCGTCAAGAGAGCTAATACGCCTTTCGTGCTCGTCATCAGGGATATGTCTGAAGTTCCTGATTTTCCTGCAGCGGTGAGCATACAACCTATTAATAGTGTTTACAAAGCTATTATAATTTTGGAATCTTTATTCCGTACAGGAGTTCACAAGAATATTGAAATATAAAATTCATAAACATGCATGTTGAATTGATAATATTAATGATGATAAACATAATGAATCATAAACAAAACAATGATAAACCAGCACAGAAAAAATATGTGTACAAAATCTCTTCCTTTCTGTTGTTTCTTCTTGGATTATACACAGTGTACTCCAAGAAACTGTAACAGTCGCTTTTACAATTTATTCAATTGCTGACCGTTGACGTAAGATAAGTGGTATTGCTTCCAATCAGACATGAAGTCAAAAATTGTTGGGAGTAACTATGTTCAAATCTAAAAACAAAGAATTCATGGAAAATATATCTCAATACAAAGAAATAGAAATGATTTCTTTGATACATTTGACAACTTTTCCACACCCCGTGTCTCAGCTCGTCAAAATACACCTTCCTGAGAATGTGGAGAGGGTGTATAATGGTAGAATAATCGACACTGGAATAATTACGAATTGTTGGTAAATGCGGTTGCGAAACTTTCCGTGAATTTTAGCATGTGGAACGCTCATTGAAGGGAGGTCGAGGTAAATCTAAATGAAATTTTCCACATTTCCGTGAGTAACATACAAATTGGAATAATTGTAGAATGATTTGAAAATGCAATTATTTTGTCATAGACATCGCAGAATTCATTCACTTGTGTACCATTCCACTCTTACTTGCATCCCATATCACTATTTTTCAAGAATAAAATCCTGAAAATGAACCAACCAACATGAATATATTCATCCAAATTGGTGGACTGGTTACTGTTGCAATTCCATCGAATTTCCAAAATAACTAAGTTGAATATACAACGTTCGCTCTTATTCACAGATCTCATTAAAAGTTTTATCAGAATAACCCGTCGCAATAATTGGGATGTGGCATACAGTTCAAGAGTAGACAGCAAGTTTTCAGGTTTATGCTCAAAAATGTTCTAAAGTCGTAACTTTGGATGTCATAAATAAACCTACATTAATAATAGCTGGTGTTTTACTCGCTAGTTTCAACTGAGCTGTCAGTTATGCACATGTTCATCATCCATGAATAGTTTTAAAATGAAGAAAAAAATTCTGACACATTCCCTTTTTTTTTCATGCCGAAAGGAATTATTATATTTTTTCTCATACATCACTTCAAGAAGAGCAGATTATTTGACTAAAAAGTGTAGAAACTGGACCAGATACTATAAGTTTTAGTCATAAAAAAATCCCGAAAGTGAAACTCCAGAATTAATAATAGAGGACATCTGGTAAGAGATAATCAAAATTTCCTCCCTTCACTAAGATAACCAAAAATCTTTCAACATTGACCAGAAGGGAAATCAGACCTCTGGTAGGGGCCATTGTCTTTCAACATTGAGAGGATTAGTGAATGCAAATATTGTCTAATAGTAGCAATAATATGGAAAAAAGTGTGAGATTGGTTACCCTGATTACCAATAATCCGTTTCCTAGGATCTTCCCAATCAAGTATATTCAATGGTCATGATTTCAATGGGAAATATACGTTGGCATTCCTGATCAAATCAATCCTATAAACCTAACAACATGCTCATAATCCGAACGAGCACGTTAGATACATATACATCATATTCTCAGACAATACAGCCACAATAATCATGATAACAACGATAAATCTCCGATGGAAGACGCCCGCAGAGTTGATAGGAAATTGATGTGGGCAGCAGCCCTGTTTGCGATTCGCTTCCCACTGGAAATGCTTGAATAGAATCGGATTTTAACGGTTATGAATATTCGCATAGATTTTCCACAATCGCTGAAAAGCAGCGGACATTTTCACTGAATATAAATTGGATTAGCACTTTTTGTTCGGGTGAAACAATGTACGATCATAGTCAGTTTATACTCTGAAGATAGCGCCTTCTACACGTCAGCTACAAATTAATGTACAGGGTGGGCAGATTTCGAAGTTTATACAGGATAACTTGGTTACCATAGGAGATGCGAGAAAATGGAGGTCGCATCCTCAATTTTTTCGAGTTCTGTTCAGTGGCGTAAACAAAAATTGGCTATCGTCTTTAGAGAAATAGAGTAAAGTATCATTTTCGCTATTAAAGACTTACACATCGATTCAACATATGGTACATAGTTGAAAAATAAGAAAACCATTCCCAGCTAACTCGAAATTGAATAGTTTCCATAAATTCCTCTCTACGCTACTAGATTTAACAAAAATGTGGAAGTTGTTTGCTTGAAACTTTAAAAAAGAGATCGAGGATGTGACCTCCACCCTGTACATAAATTGTTTCGTCCCCATCTAGCAAAAGTTTAATAAGATCCAGGATCCAGAGTTACCAAACTTCCACATGGAGATCTGAAAAATTGAGCTCATCTTCGTTCAACCATGTACGAGAGTTTAAATTTAATATTCCGCGAGATCCAAGACCATCAAACGTCTCATAATATCCTCGAACAATCTCAGTATATTTTTCCAACCGAATATACTTCATGAAACTCCGTCTACTCTAAGCGTTCGTATACACCCAGAGCTGTCTACCCCGGCTCCGAGCAAATTGATATATTCTACTCAATCCTTCGTTTAGAGGCGAGTAATTGTTCGTTCGAAATAACCAGACCAGCCATCTGGCAGTGATCAAAGACGGTTTGCTGCTGGGTTTCCCGCTGAAGTGGAGAACGGAGACCGGAGGCGTTCCTATTATTTCCTTCTGTCGCGGTTCTATCTCATTTGCAACCAGACTGAACGGAACGTTATCGAATTAGCCCGATCTCAGATTAGATTCGCCGAGATTGGACATCTGGATAATTTGAGTTGGTCGTCCCGCACCACCAGATCAGTTTCTTGTGACTGATTGTTCCATGTTACTGTTCGACTCTGACAAGCTAGAACATTTAGAGAACGTATCTGGTCGATTTGAAGGTGACTGGAAGTCTGGTCGATATCAAGCCAAGTTATTCTTTATACCAGAATTCAAGGGGGTATTCGTGACCATACCCATGATTTCAACCGCCCAAGTAATCTGATACTGAAAAAAAGATTATCAATGTTTGAAAATGTTACAATGTCAGGAACTACGGAAAAGTTGGAAAAAATTCTACATAATGGCGACTGCCTGAAGAAAAAAAAATTTGTACCACTTTTTTTGACTTTCTTGAATTTTTTCAAAATAGTACAAAACTAAATTTGGGGATAGGCGTAGTTCCGGACATAGACCAGTCTCTAAAGGAGTCCTATGTTTCTTGAAAAATGTTTTCGACTTCCAGTTCCTCCCCTAAAAAGCAGAGCATCACACCTGAGACTGAGCTTTTGTTTTCAGGGCTTGCAGCTAAAAGGGCAGATGGTACATTGCCCCGAATCGAATTCAATCTTGTTCATTTCTTCGCCCTTCATAGACGGCCTGGAAGGACTTACCGGAAGCGGTCTCTTCATTTCCGACATCCCCCTGCATGACGCTACCCGAGATGTCATATTGGTGGGAGAGCAGGCGAGAGCACAGGTAAAAGGTCCCCCCTTACCCCAATTCGTCCAAATTAGATCACGAAGTTTGTGAGGATACGAGCACGAACTACGATCGCCGTAATTCATCGTTTGGTTGGGAATTGGCAAATATTGTCGCAAGGTGGTTTTCGGTTGACTTTGATGGAAGATTTCAGATCCAAAACGATTTTTTGTAGTCGAGAAAAAGAAACGTGATCTGAAAACATTTTGCAGGTTCAAGAAAGGGCAGATTTTTTTCCCAGTAAAATCAAATTATTGGGAATTGGCGAAATCAACAATTTTTCGAAAATATATAACAATATCCAGAACGTTGAGAAGTGTAGTCAGTTTTTTTTTTCAATATTTCTTCTCGCAGTAGTTTCGTCAGAATGAATACCCAACGTTGAGGTGCTTTTAGAACGCACAGTGTTGATACGTCATAAATACTCACGTATATATAAGCGTTGGACTCGCCGCTGATCGCGACATAATAATATTTCACAGTGTTGCCAAGAGTTATTCATGATATTCCTTCACGTCGTCAGCAGACCGTAACTGGATCTCTAACAACCCTGAAATATGGTATAAATAGTATAAATTTCTTGCAACCACCTCTATTGGATGCCATTAAAGTTTCAACAATGAAATATTCAAGAATAAGGGGTACATTTATGAATCCCATAAATTTAATTTATTCCTCATGCAACATATCTATTCAAAGGCAATCTTGAAGCGATGCAGTTTTCTGAGAAGTTACTTTTATTACATTGCCAGATCGCGAATATTTCTCTTATCCAGTATGTTTTCCCTCATTCTTCTCTACTTTCGCTCGTATATCTTGGTGCTTTACAACGTTATCCTTTCGAATGTATTCATTTTTATGCTTTCCGAATGCTATCCACGTCGTTTTATTGAACGTACAGCTGCGGATATTATTCCATCGCTGAAATAGGAAGTTTTCATACAAAGAACCACCGTTGTTTATTGCTGAAACTACATACACATTACGAATCGAATTACCATTCTCAGGAAATTAAATAAATACTCCTACCTATCCAGGAAAAGGAAGGAGTTGTACTGGCGAACAAATCTCCACTAGTAGAGAAAGAAGTTTAAGAACTATACGAATTCAAACGCTAATGAATTGGAAAGTTTCTCAAATGTCCCAAAATAGTTATCTGCATTCTGGATAGATGCCAATTCGATTCAATCAACTGTATTCTAGAGAATTCATTCCGTCGTTGATATGCCAATCTGCCTTGGACAGAAGAATTCCGGGATATCCAGAGAATAAAATGAAAATAAGGTCAACTAAAATGAGTCTCTCAACAATAATCGTTCAAAGAACTGCACTTATCATATGGCTTGGATTTTGATGAAAATGTTTGTTGGTACCTACGTATTTTGGTCCAATAAACACAAATTTTATGATGATATCATGAGGAATTAACGACTCTTTGAGATATTTCACTTTGAAGTTGTAATTCCACCTTTTCTCCTTGAACGTTTCCGAACAAGATGTACAGCTTCCTGAGTAATTTTTTCCAGGCCGTAATACATTATATGTTAAGAAATGATTCATCATGTATTCATCAGGGGAAAACATTGAAAACGTCTTATTCTTGGAATTATCCAGACCCTAAATATTTTTAGCAATTGTCAATTCAATACTTTTACTAGAGATCTTCTGTAGCTTTGGATACCCTGTATATTCCATATTAAAATTGATTCTCCAGTTCATGACACCCAGGTCTCGAGTAAGTTACACATTGGTATAATCCTGCTACTATATTTGTGTTAAGTAAGCATAAATAGCCTGTACTGTACTAATAAATTAGCGAGTGATATCACAGGACAGGATTATCCCTCTGTAACCCAGGCCAAAGGAAACAGAATGTGAACCACAAAGTGAATCCTTAGCAGAGAACACACAATATGATTGCAATCCATGTTGGAATATTTTTCACTCTCCTGGCAAAGATTTCTATAAATTCTCGTGACATGAAAGCCATTGTTATATTTTTTCATTTGTCGCCTAATGATATTTATGACAGCATTTGAACAGGGGAGAGTGGTTTGTCTTCCTAATTCCAGAGTTTTATGATGATGGCTGCAATGAAAACTTTCGAATTAAAACATTTCGCAGTTGAACCTCGGAGGAAAATTCTGATTAAATTGTGAATATGACAACACTGTTCATGAATTCGAATAAATGGAGAAGCTCTCATAATGGTTTGAGAGAGTTGGTTGAGACTTCGTGGTCAGTTTCCACCCCCATAATACAGTTAGTTCTACCATCGTTTTCTCTTTCAGAAAGTGCTGCTCATGAATAGCGAAACATTTTCTCTCTTCTGAACGGTGTCGCTAATTTATTATGCAAAGCAAGTGAGATGATTTATAAAATGAAGTTGCTATAATTCACGCGAAAACTTCTGGTATAACAAGGAGAATTTAATTTGAATACATAGAACGGCTTATACAATTGGGAGTTCGTGAGAATAATACTAATGATGACGAATTAGTGACTGTGGTGTATTCGATTCATATGCAAAATACGAAGTTTGTTGAACTATAGAAAAAAAAAAAGGATATGGACTGGGAATTTGCACTGAATCAAGCTGATGAAATTGAATAATACCCATCTTCGAAAAGGTTATAGATATTCTGGGAAAACTCATTAGCAACATCAAGTCTCTCCCATTTCCATGGCCGCAATTCACGATTTCTCATTCCAGTGGCGTTGGTATTCATCTCAAACCTTTTACTACCTTTTGAAGCACCTGGTTCTCCTTCTGAGACTAGTACATCAACCTCTTTTTTGTCCTTGTAGCCTGTTTGGCTAGGTACCCAGACTAGAGATGATCTGTTTTAACTATCTAGCTCTTGTAGGGTTCTCAAGTTATCCCAGACAGTTTCTGATTCAACTTGGCTGGGTCACATTATAGCAATGGTCTTGTCTTTGATCTAATTCTATCACTCCTCCTACAATCTGGAAACGTTCTCCAAATATTGTCCTCTCAAGTTAAATCCCGACGTGGATATATGAATAGAGAAATTAAATGATATATTTTTCACAGGATGGTTTACGACGAAGAATGGATAAGCTGAAGAGTTCCATAGAAGAGGGAAATAGAGCCGTCGATAAAGAAAGAGAGAAGAATGTTAGTTTATTACATCTTATATTTCCGCCTGACATAGCAAAGCGGCTTTGGCTGGGTAAGAGAAAATATTTTCTATTCAATCTTGTAGAGAGAAATATTGGATTATTCCTGGGTTCAGCTGGGCGGTATTGTGTATAGGGTAAGGGCTTTGAGGTGAATCGATAACTGAATCATATTTTCCTGAAGAAATATCACTGGGAACTTGTGCACATCAATGACAACAATAATCCACATTTTTTCCAGGTGAGTCAATAGAAGCCAAGACCCATGAAGATGTCACGATGTTATTCAGTGATATAGTTGGATTCACCTCGATATGCTCCACAGCTACTCCCATGATGGTGATAAATATGCTACAAAATCTGTACAATCAGTTCGACGTTTTTTGTGGCCAAATAGACGTTTATAAGGTTAGTAACAATGTTTTTATTGTGACGATAATTAAATTCCGGATGAATACTTTATTATTATTTCAATGAATATGGTACTTTTGTTTCAGGTAGAAACTATTGGCGATGCGTATTGTGTAGCTGGAGGTTTACACAAAGAAACCAAGACACATGCTCAACAGATAGCTTGGATGGCACTGAAGATGCTTGAGACATGCGCATTCCATCAAACTCATCAAGGGCAACCAATCAGAGTAAGTAGATCCATAGCCCAGAAGCCTCAGTTATTCTTATACATGTTAATACAAATTCCCTATGCATTTTATTTTTTTTTTTTCGCTGAAAATCGAAAATGCACACTCCAAAACTCAACAACAATCCATGAACGAAAATGAAACATCATACTTAATCGTCATTTTCCGCTGGTAAGGATGGGACTGGTTTGGGTATAAGTGTATAATTGAGGAACAAGAAGTTACTATTTGTATTCTGATACTAAACTCAAATCTGAGCTTGATAATTAAATTTTCATATTCACTATGAAATTATGAGACTGTGTTGGTTATAAAGAACGTCATTTAAATATCCAAGAAATAAAAAACCTAGAAAATGATGCTAGTTGATTTTTCTGGTATTGTAGCATTTGTTCTTCATTTCATTTCAAACAGCATGTGTCTGGTATTCAAGCACGGTTTCCCGATGCATTATTCATCGAACAGAATAACAAATCTCAGACGAATCCAAACGATTCACGTCATTAGACATCCATATCTCACAAAATCCTTACGACGCTGAAAGATGCTGATCTCTTCGCTCCGGAATCCATAATAAATCCTGTATGCAGAACTTTGGCTCCGGGCCAGGAGCAATGAAAGAGAAATATCATTCGAGATATTTCACGTGGATTTATATAATTGTCGTGTAGTTTATCATTGAAATTAGTAGAATGTGACCTTGAAAGCGAGAAGGTACTTCACAAGGTTTTTATGAAATGATGTAGCGAAATTTATACTGATGATGTCAATAATTTCATCGACCAATTCTTCCTTGCTTTCAGATGCGAATTGGACTTCACACGGGGTCAGTTCTGTCGGGCGTGGTGGGTGTTAAGATGCCCCGCTACTGCATGTTCGGCCACAACGTCACAGTTGCCAATAAATTCGAATCGGGCAGCGAACCACTTCGAATAAATATTAGTCCCACGACTTTTATGTGAGTACCACTCAGGGAATTTTGGATGAGCGTGAAACACCTGCGATCATGGTGAAGCACTCTAGGCGACCTAGAAATATAAATCGTCGCATGCAATTCCCTGAACGAAAATAATCCTGATTATTCGATAACCTGTAAGAGGGATCGTGATGTATCCCACAGTTGGGGGTTAGTTAAATTAGTAGAGGAATGTTGAAGATATGGGGAAGTTTCCAGATAATTAAAGTTCCTCTCTTTCAGAACAGTTACAAACGATCAAATCGTACAAAAAATATCGAAATAGTATATTACACAACAAGAGTTGTGAGAAGCATTTTACGCACGACTAGAAAAAGTTACGCACGAGCTGCAAAGCGGCTTATTGTTATTCGTTTCCATGGCAACTACTGAAGGCTCTATCTTATTGGTTATATGTCGTGCAATTTACTTTACAGATGCTAGCGTATTGGTTGTTGATCGTTCTCTCTTTTTACGGTGAAGTTAAACGTACAGTTTTACGTCGCCCAGTGGTTAAATAGACAGTTACATAGTTGGCGAGTCGTACAAATTTCGTCATTTTCTGTAGGGGGAGTAGAAAAATATATTATTTCTATATTCAACTATCATTTATTGATTCCAAGATCTCTTTTCACAAAAATCTCACAAAATAACCTTATGTGCTATAGACTATACAATTGTTTCATTTCTAAACATTGAAAAGGCTAATGTTTTTGTCACAGCCGCCTATTCCGTAGTGGAGGCTTCTCCACCGAACAACGAGACCCAAGCTGTTTACCCAAAGATTTCCCGCCAGACATACCCGGAACCTGTCACTTCTTGACAGGCTACTCGCATCCTGAAGTGGCGGTCGATGCTCCTTTGTCGCAGCACATCGAAGCAGGCCTACTGGATATCGGAATAAAAGCTGACCTCTCGATTTAGGATTCAAGACTGTATATTTGCCAGCAATAATTGTGACTTTGCTATTCGCGATGTTAATAGTAACAATGCACTTCACACTCAGAAGGTTTTGTGGCAATTGATACAGTAGAGCGAGGCTGGTTGGTTTTAGAAGTTTAACGACATGCAAATAGCCGAAGTATTCTGCTTAAAACAGAATTAGTCAGTTCTGTACTAGGAAACGCACAATCAATTTCAGACACTTACTTTTGAATTCATTAATTGTGTTCTGATTTCAAGAGTGGATAGTTTCACCTCGTCAAAGCATAGGTGCTTTTTTGCTATTGAAGTATCACGAAATTTACATTTTTTTTTCAATAGACAATTGGTGATTTTCAAAAAATTTAAATAGGTATAGTATAGGTATACTTCTTTCAGTCAAAATGATATATCCAGTATTTTAAAAAGCTCAATGCCTCTGGTTTCAAAATGGTATCTATTTAAATTTTTAGATCTTACACTTTTCAGAAATAATAATCATGACTTGGTACATCCTCCAGACCAAAATATTACAGTAATATACAATACAGTACAGCAATAATATAAGGACTATCGACAAAATATGATACGCAATATTCGTAAATGTAATCAATGTATATAAGTGTAAAAAATGTGTATTTATGATCGTGAAAACAAATAGGAGCCCCAATGGTTAATCGTTACGGTCTTCTCATTCGATTGAAATTATCTGTATATGGTTTAAGGCTCCTATTCCCTAAAGCAATGGTTCTAAATTTGAGAGTTATATGAGTGAAATTGTTAAGGCATTTTCATCTCCAAATTTATAATAGTTTATTTATGTATGATGGAAAAGAGATGTCGCAGAATCTTATAACGTCCAGTGTAATTCAAACTGAGAGAATCTCAGTCAAATCAATTTTATAATTAGGATCATCATGCTCGAGACTTCAAATATTATTTCATTCTATTCATCAAAAGTTGATCTGATAGGATAGATCTGAATTATAAAAATTCGAAAAATATTTATAAATAATACTGATGAGAATATGATTACAACTTGATAAAATTGAACATTGCTCCTACTTTTATTGTTGATTCAGTATCTGAATAATATTAGACGTTATTAGAATATCTCTTTCATATTAATCTTCAAGAAAATATAGGTAGATCGTGATTGTGATATTGAAATAATTGAATAGCTTCTTTCCTCTCATCCTGTCAAAAATCATCATTCACATTCTCCTGATAAAGCTCGAGTAGTTTTGTATTTCAACCTGGTGCTGAAGATCAATCAACAATTATTCGAACTCTTGCAGTCACCTTGAATATTTACTCTCTAGAAATTTTCAAAGCACACTCTCAATGTGATAATCTACCACGAAATACTATCAAGAAGGCTATGATGAATGTTGTTTATCACTATTTCTTATGCACCACAATCGAACGGTGGTATCGTATTTTCTGGTTTATGTAATTCTTGTGTTACAAATATTTCATGTATAAAATATAAAGCTTTGAATAAGGTTCAGATGTGTTTCAGTCACCATCTTAATATTTTCTGGCTTTCAACTTCCCTTTTCAACATTTTTACATGGTGAATGAAGGATAAATTCTAGTTCTCAAATTGTCCTGGGACAAATCGATTTTGGATTGAAAGTTCCTACTTCCAAACCAACCGTTCAATGAATAGTGTCTACATCGTTTTTTGAAACATGTTAACGATACCCGCAACCCAACGCCATATCACCCAGTATGAAGCCTATTGTTGTTGACAAGATGACAAGTTACCATGGTGATAGATCAATCAGCCTAGGTTGCCATATCGATTAAATAAATGAATCGCAGACCTTCAGTCATTCGTGTCACATTTTAGTTCTCTTATACAAATATTCAAAATGTTGAATTTTCAACTGATGACTGAGAGAGACCGTAGGGAAGCAGCAGCGATAGAGAGAAGAAGAGCACTGGAAGAAGAGAGGAAGAAAAGAATATTCAATCCCAGATCTCGAATTATTGGAGTGCGTATTCACTGTAATCTTCTTTTTCGTGTTTCTTTATGATGATTTCGTGAAAAGTTAGGTCGATGCTGAAATACTGAAGCTGCAAGTTGAGGAAAAAAGGAGGAATGATGAAGAACAGAAAAGGATAAATGAAATATTCGAAGATCAACTGAAGAAAGCAGATAAAATTGCCGTTGCTTTGGAACATAAAGAGAAAGAGGTAACTCAAGAAGACTAAATCATGCAATCAGGAAGATGAATTTTCTGAATTTGTACTAGGAAAGGTCTAAAATACAGCAAGAAATAAATAACTTTCGTCAGAATTACCAGAAACCAGAAGACAGGAGAGAATTCGACTTGAATGATCCGCAATTAATCAAAAAACAGTTACCTTGCAGAATCAGAGATGACGATCCCAGATTGGGGATTTCATCGGCACAAAAGTAGGTGATCAAATCAAATTCCACTGTATCCAGCAAAGTTCCCACCAATTCAAATACTACACTCGAGAAATACCAGTCAAGCTCATTTTCTTCTGCAGATTCGAAGGTGAAGATCTGTCCAGTGAACAACGTGCCAAAATCCAGAGTGAAGAGATAATCGCATGGCTCGACCAGCAAATGAAAGAAAAAGAAGCAGCTGAGAAAGAAAGAAAAATAGCAGAAGATGCGTACAAAGCAGCAGTCGTGGCACGTGATCAGAGAGCTTTAGAGTTGGACATGATGGAAAAGATGTGTAGGAAAAAGTTACAGGAAACTTGTCTCAAATTTAACAAAGCATTAGTATGTGGTATCATATCATAATCATAATCGATTCTGTACTTGACCGTTCAGTTAACTCCCAAACTTTTTTCCATCTTACAGGCTGATGAAAAATTGGGTCGTAAGCAAGCTGAAGAGCAACAAACCAGAAATGATAACCTCGCAGAAATCTGCAATTTCCTCTCGAGCGATTTGTTGACTGAGAATCCAGACGTGGCTCAAAGTAATTTGGGTTTGGGTAGAGCGATTGGGTTTCTTTATAAGGGCATGACAGAAGAGCAGAAGAAGCAGGTTCGAAGAGACCAGTTGGCCCAAATTGAAGAAAAAAAAGTTGGTGGATCCTTTGACAAAACTAACACACAAGCTTCTGGCCCTATTTTTGTTATAGAAACAAAAGGAATTAGAAGACAGAATGAAGAACGAAATGGATAGTTATATCAATGGAATACAAAGAACTATATCTCTGATGGACCAAGAATCGCAAATAAAACAAAAGGCACGCATCAAGAATCTTGCTGAGGAGAACAAGAAATTAGCTGAGGAGCAGAATAATAGAAAGAAGTTCTTGGAAAAAATTGTTTATTCGAATGTACCTACTGAAGAATTTTATGATCAATTCAATCGATCTTCCAGATAAAAACTTTTACTCGGATGAATATTCACTTCCATTCTACTGTCCTTATTGTCTATTTATTTCAGCGAGATAGTTGTGACAGCTTGTCAGAAAATGCGGTGTTGCTGTTTGTCTTTTTTCAATTCCGAAACAGAAAGTGAGGTTAAGTTTAGCATTCGAATTGTTTTCGATTTATGAAATATATACGCCAAAATTGGATAACTTTTTCAATATTTTGAAAAATCTCAACTAGAATTATCAAACTCTACAGGGTCACTCACGGTTGATGGTAGGTTAGACGTATATGGAGAACGGGACGTAGAATTATTCTGAAAGTTTGGTTTCTCGAGTAATCAGTTTTGTTCTATCGACCTAAAATATTTTCAGCGTTGCGGCGTTGCCGCTTCTATCGAAAAGTAGCAACAACTTTGTTATTTTAAATGGGACACACTATATATTATTCCAATTTTCGTTTCTCTTATGCTTTTCAATTATTTTCGTATGATACTTCCCCATACCTATTTCGATAGGTTTTCGAGAAATCAATTAATTTCCTAATTTTTCGTGCAAAACATAGCTTCAATAAAATGTTTAGTACTGCGGTATTGGGATTCGTAGAATGTTGAAATTTTGGGTGTAGTTTAACAACGTCCTATGTATCAATAATATCCTAGGATTTCAGTTACAATAGTACAGGGCCGTTCTAATTTTATGACCTTGACGATGGATACAAAAATGGTGAAAAGTGCATTTTTTAAATGGAATATCCTGTATATTATTCAATATCCTGAAAGATGATTGATGATTCTTCTGCTATATTTTGTATTAGATAGCTGATATATGTCATGGAAACATGTCGTTATGGGTCTTGAAAACGTTCGTGCCTTCATTTACGATAGACTGATTTGAAAATATTCTAATTTTTATACATATTCATGAACTTGAATTTTTTTTCAGAACAAGATACATCATTCGAAAGGAACTTCAATTGTCTTTCAGGATATTGAATGATATACAGGGCACTCCATTTGAAAAAATGCACTTTTCACCATTTTTGTATCTATCGTCAAATTCATTAATTTAGAACGACCCTGTATAATGGGGAACGAATTTCCTCAAACATAATTGATACACAGGACATTGATAAACTACACCTGATCCAAATACCGCAGTAATAAACATTTAATTGAATCAATGTTTTGCAGGAAAAATTTGGAAATCAATTAATTTCTCGAATACCTTTTGAGATTGGTATAGGATACGGATATAATTGCGAAACGAAAGATGGAATAAAATGCAGGATGATCTATTTGAAATTACGAAGTTGTTGCTACGCTGAAAATATTTCATATGGATAGAACAAAACTGATTACTCGAGAAACCAAATTTCCAGAATAATCCTAAGTCTCGTTCTCCATAAACGTATTACCTACCATCGACCGTGGGTGACCCTGTATAAGCAGATCAAAGATTAATTTCCAAATAAGTTTGGCATCGTTGTGAAGTCACTATGAAGTGTTGCCATAATTATTGATAACTAAATGTTCCCAGCTGTGTCTCGACCAATCGGAAGTTTTGTAGTTAGCTAGACACTTTTTATTTTGCACTATTGGTATTGAAAGATAATCTGTCATAGACTCGAGCAAGTCCGCAGCTTCAGAAATATTTTCATAATTGTAAATAAGGGGAAATGCAATAAAAATCCATAATTCTTTGCTCATTTTTCGAAAACCCAATCTAGCTCTCCCTTAGTAACAATGAAAGTATCTCAATCTATCACATATCCCTAACGATTTATATATATTCAGCAAACATAATCCAATAAGTACAATTCAAAACAGTGAACAAAAGTGGAAAGAATATCCTGGAGAATCTATCGATGTTGATGGCTCTACTTCTCTGTCTTTGAGCTGGACTCACGCTCGGAGGTGGATTAGGAGCACTCAAAAGAACAGAATGATCTTTCGACACCACCTCGAAAATGTTTTTGGAAGCCTTAGATTTTTTTGGAGGCGGTTTAGGTGCGTCCGAATCCCCAAGAACAATGTTCACGAGACAGTATTCCATAAGAGCCATGAATACGAATCTGAAACAAAAATTGAAATGCAAGATAATGTCTCAAAGTTCAACACCATTTTTATGCTTACACTGTGCAAACAGACATGAAAGCATCCACTGCTTTCAGATAAGAAACTGGTGGAAGAGACGCTTGGCTTTTAGCATGTTGTGTGGATAAAGTCAACAAAGATGTTACACCGAGTGTTACTCTGGCAGGAGCAGCTTCAGGTTTTATCCAAAATGATACCCACTGAAAAATAATAAAATGTATTGGTCACAGCTCCGAACTGAATCAAATTGTCTACTCACAGACATTATAACAATGAGACAAGTAGGTATATAGGTATGAAACAAATAGTACCCCAGTCTCCTCTTCAAGACGAAAACTACTTCCAGACAGGTGAAGTTGCCTGGAAATCAACCTGTTAGATTCTAGATCGAAGATTTTTTCTGAATGTCAACTCACCAGTGGAATATACTTGAGTACAGTCAGCTGTGTTATTTTTGACTAGAGCTAACTGAGGCAGCTCTATATTTTCGTCTACTACCAGGGGCACATCGGGATCCCATTCGAAGATCATGTCATCAGTAGTGTGGGATACTAGAAAAAATGTTTTGGGTTTCTTTCTCAAGCGGAATACTTGAATCATTCTCCTACTCCACCGAAAATAATAATGTAATTTATTTATTTATGGTAGAAGCTTTATCTGCGTAGAATGCGAAAATGCTTACAACTTTCCATTTGAAGTTTGCATTCTTGAGTATCGTGAGGGTAGATCATGAAGTTCATTGCACATGAGAGACGTAATGTTAACCTAAAAATGTAACATATACATGTAAATTCCTCATGAATCCAGGTTTCGAAGAATAGACGTTCTAAATCAAAAGTGTCAAAGTCTGAATCGGAAAGTAGTTCACTGATTGCTAGAGTCATAATTTCAGAAAAATGATTCACATGAAATCAGAAAATAAATACACAGTGACCATTCTAAAGTACGCAACAAAAAATCTTCATTCGTATTAGATCGTGGAAAATAAAAATTGTCATCAACTCAGGCTCTTGAAACTAACTCAATACACTTACTTAACCATATACAATATTTTTTTATTTTTGTACAACCACATGTAGTGGTTGGGAATTGTCATCGTCTGGAAAGTAACAGATTTGGCGTTTTTGAAGAAGGAATCTGGCCTCCACATATTCTTCAGCCACTCAACTTCCAACAGTCTGTACTCGGCGGTCATATTTTCTGGTAGCCTCAATCGATGATCCATCCAGGTTTGAGCAAAAAAGATATCAGCAGCGTAAGTCTAGAATCATTTTTATCAGTGCAAAATCGCAGTCAATTAAACTGAAATCCTAGGTAGTGGTAAAGTATAAACTATAAAAACTATAAAATGACTCAAGAGAAACTGAATTATATTCGGGAGTTTTGAAAATGGATCCATGAGGAGAGAGTGATTTGAAGCGGGTAGACAGTTACCATGGAATTTTCATCAATGCTATCCAAGCCCATCACTGTCACATGAAAATGGACGATAGTGGGTTTACCATCTATTTTGGGGGGACGCATTTTGTCATATTTGCTCGGATCCAATGGTAGAATATCGTGAATGCTGAGTCCTGCACTGAAAAAATATTCCTGGTTTCGAAATATACTCTCTAGACTTGACATCACGAATAGTTTGTAAAATAAATTTTACATTTGACATGTGTGCCTGAGATTTTGACAAGCTGTCAATTCATCATTTCAAAAATTATTATCGAAATCAGTTTCTCCAAATTTACACTTGAAATCCGAGTAAAAATTGAGTATTTCAGATATGTTATAGCGGATTTATTTATTTTCATCCAATGATAGTTCAGTGAGTAGAAAACAAAAAAAAACAATTATTCTCAATCCTTTCATGCAAAAAAATGTTGGGTGATCTAATTCCAAAATAATCTGGTTTCAAGGGTCTAGCCTACTTACGCTATTTCTTCCTTTTCCTTTTCCACTATTTCTGTATTTTGTTCATGATAGAAATCTAGGGGACATAAGCTATAAATAATGATGAGAATGAAGATGATTAGTAATCGATTGGAAAAGCATTTCAATCACTCACGAAATCTCGGCATCGATCAATTCCAGAAAAAGGAGGAGCAAGGAAACGATAATTTTCAGCTTTTCCATTTTTCGAATACCATTCTTTTCAATCTGAAACAGGATGATTATCCAGGAATAGAATGAAATATCATAAAAAGATTAATGAATAACGAATTTCAAATAGAACTTGAACTCTCTCAACTTGATATGGAAAATAACTTACACTTCATCTATCGGAGCATGTTAGAGCACTGTCTCTATCAGAGATGGGACAATCAAACGATCACAAAGAGAAAAGTCGCTGAACTGAAATATTCAATTTGGCCCAAAGACTACTTATACTCCCCTTGAAGGCAGGGTGGGCTTGCGTCCTTTTCAACTTCACATTCAGGGAGAATTTTATTTAAAGAATCATCAGGCAATGCAGAGAATGAGATGTAACATTCCTTTTTCACAGATTTACGTCACGTTATATTGGTATTCTTCCTTAGTTAGTTTTGAATTTAATGAAATCATGAAACTCGTTTCATTTATTTTCATCCATTCATTCGATAGAGAAGACATTTTACAAATTCCAGGCAGCTATTTTCAAGAAAGATATTCTGAAAATCAAAATCTTGTTTCTCAAATATTTTTTTACTATCTATTAATCATTGAAACAAAATTTACATATCCCTCGAAAGTCATGAAATTCAAACATATTCTAGATGTAAGCAAAATCAGGAACTTATTATTTATATGTAGTTTAAAAACTATAGGTGAATATGGATAATTTGTGGTCCTCATTTGAAAAGAGAAGTCGTTACAAAGTTGAATTTTCACCATGCAACAAGTGGAATCACGGAAACCTTCCCAACTGAACCAACATCCCATTGTTCCATGATCCATCCTGTAAATCATTCAAAAACATGTCGGCCATCTTGAACATTCCACGCATCATGCTTTCATAACGATGCCCTCTTCTGTTGAAGTCCCAATTTGGTCTGGAGAGAACAAGATCAAAAGGCTATGAAATAAATTCTGGATTATTACATATACCTGCGTTTGTTAGCATTGTTTCGCATTATTCATTGTATTCTGAGTACCCGGAATTGTCCTTCAAAATGTGAGGACAAATAATACTTCACTGATTTCACAAGATATAAGAATGAGAAATTTGGCATTGAGTGAGTAAATTTGTTTTCAGTTACAGGCTCAGGATTGTCCCTCTTCCTCCTTCCACTTATTCAGAAATTATTCATTAAAATTCTAGCAACGAAAACATCTTAAAATTTATTCTAATTATTTATTGACTCAAGACACTTCAAGACTCTTCAGGAACGCATCCCACGTATTATGAAACATCTTGTATGCTCACAAGTCACAATTTTCACTACGAGATTTGACTATGCATTTTCATTTCCAGAGCTCGAATTAATTCTATTATTACCCTATCTACTTCATCCGACCCTGGTGCTTTGCCTTTTTCTCTTTCCTTTGACTCTTTGAATGTTGAAGGGTCATTATGTCACAAATCAGAAGACCTTGTGCGCACACGATCTACCAGATGTTAATGATGCAAAATACCTTAATCTCGACATCGATACGGCACATTGTATGGTGGTTGAGTTGGCCTATATTCTAGGGATATGTCGGATGGCCCAGTTCGGTTGTTTTCAACAAGACAATGAGACAAAGCAATATCAAATATATCTAGATTATTCAATATGATAATAAAAACGAGAGAAATCAATTTTCCGAAGAATCATATCACATAGCTTAGATTTTTTTATTTGTAATCGAAATAATGTTGGAATGCACTTGATGATAAGTGAAAACGTGACAACTAGTCAAATATGCACTGTTAAGGGATGTGGAATAATCGATTTTTATATAAATCAATCATTTTATTCTTGAAATCGATTATCAATTATCTGAATATCAAAAATTGGTTGTCAATAAATCGATTATATTACTATATCTTCTTCAGTCTAAAAAGATAGTTTGTGTTGTTTAGATTGAATCAGTGGTAAATGTATTTCAACTTGACTTTTGAATAAAAAAAAACAAACAAATTGCTGTTTTAGTTATAATTGCCTCGCTATAATTCCATAATGTACCAAAATACAACTATTAAAATTGATTATTTTTGAATCAATTGATTTTTGATTAAATGATTGCTTGAACAATCGATCGTTTTTAATCGATTTTCTTGTCTTTAAAATCACATCCCTAGCGTATGTTTGTATGGTTTGATTCATACAATATTGACATGTTTGCAGAGAAAATCAATTATCATTGAACGGTCCATTTTCTCATTTTTTCTGATTCCTTTGTTTAAATATCTTTGAAATATTCCAACTCAAACTATATCGATATTCCTTATCAGTAGATACAGCGAATAAGCATGCATAAGTATACATTGAGAATCTCTTTTCTACAGCCAAACTGTCTAAGGAAGCTGAGCCAGTATACTATAATCTTCTCCGTTTGAGTCCTGGAGAATTCAAGGGTCCAATCGGAAGTTCTCCAGAATTGCTGAAGTCTGTAAGACGTGCTCGAGAGACCACTAATAACGTAAAAACGAAGTGTATGCGGAATTTTATCTCCGCGAATCTCACTGTGTTTGCTCTTCCTTGCTTTCATTTTACACCCTCGATTATGCTATACTTAACTGGGAATTCCAAGAAAGAAGGAGTGTTTTCCTCTATACGACGTTTCCTCTCGCTATTCAATTCAAAAATTATACTGGGTATTTTTATAACTTTCATTTCAACAGCCCTACTTGCTACTATGTAGGAGAAAACGATCAACTAAAGAAGAGTAGAATTGAAAGTTGGAACAAATTCTTCGAAATCTTCACAGGGTCTTTTTGATTGTATTTGGAAGTTTCATTCGTGAGAGGTAATTTTTCTGCTTGGTTCAATAAAAATAAATCAACTATTGATAATTAATATGAAATTACATAACAATTCTCCATGTCCAATAATGAAATTAAGATTGATTTCTAATTTTTTGGATTTGAAATTAGAGTGGTTAATTGAAATATATTTTTTAGTTTCAAGAAAATAATTCAGAAAATGTTTTAGGTAGAGAATTGATGAAAATTTGGAGTTTTGGAAAAAATATGATGTTGAATCTGGACTTTGTCGGTCTCATTCTGACCCACCCTGTATTTTTTTTTGATGGTTTCTGATGGTTGTAAAGTGAGTACGCTCATAAATATCCTTAAATAAAACAAACACTCACTACCACATAATGTATTTTAACTTTATATGCGTTAATTAATCATTACAATGTAAAGGTTGAATAAATTTATTCTCGTCACTCTTGAATTTTCTGAGTAGCACCTAACCTCGTTGGATCTTGACTTGGATAATGAACGACAGCCGGCTTTGGCATCGGCTCCCCACCTGAACTCGATCCTGCATTAAAAGAAAAAATGAAATGATAAATATCCTCATTTAATGACACATAAAGAAAAGAAAACGAAAATTTTTCATCACGTCTTTGTCGCTTTATTCAAAATTGACATTGACTTACCTTGTGCGGCCGAGGGCGCAGCAAACGGCGGCATTTGCGGAGCATTAAAGAAGAACGGCGGAACGGGTGGCGGCGCGAAAATGGGCGGCACCATAAGCGATGCAGGCGGCAGCGGAATATGACCGGGTTCGAGGTTGAAAAAATTATTGCTGAGCTCAGGCAACGCCCCTGGCAATCCGGGCACTGGCTCGTAGCTCTCCACGAGTTGACCAACAACCGGACCACCGGTTCTTCCCTGTGACCTGCCCCACTTGATAGTGAGCCGGCGGCCGCCCAAAATGAGTTTGTTGAAGGTTTTTTCGGCGGCTTGCTCGGCAGCAGAGCGCGTGGTGTATTGGACAAAAGCGCATTGTTGTTTCGGTACAAGGCTTATAGAGCGGATCTCTCCGTATTGGTAGAAGTGGTCCCTAAAAGGATCAATTTCCCCATGATAATATTATTAAATTCGTGTTTTTTGGGCCAAAAATTATAACAATCACTCTACTACTGGCCAAGTGAAATCATTAAGAGTGATACATACCTTATATCTTGTTCAGTTAGAGTGCCAAGATTACCCAAATAAAGAGTAGTAATAGTTTTGTCATCAGGAGGAGGCAATGCTGGCATTGCAGCAGCCCTCTTAAGAAGTTTATCAGCAACTGGATCATTGACTCCATAATAACGATCTTTAATATTCTACAACAAAAAATACATCAACACTGCACAAAAAACTGAACTAACAACACAAACCTGATCAGCCAATGGATCATCAGGATCAGTAGGTTTCTCATGTCTGTAAGGACATTCTTCACCCCTCCGGCATTCCCCTTTCACCCAGAAAGAGCACACATGAGGCCTGTTCCTCTTGTAGTAAGGTGCAGTCCTTGCTAACCTCATCAGTAGATCATTAGGTTCACTCATTTTACCTTGAACTGCATCAGGATCTGACCTGGACAGCTCTCTTTCCATGTTCTGTATGTAATATTCTTTATTAACATCACTCTTGGGCAAATCATCTTTGAGTTTCAGAGCAGCATCTCTGACTTGTATTGGTAGGCCATACTCCAAGTCTAGCAAGCATGTTTGGCACACGTTTTTCAGTTTACTACAAGTTTGGCAAACTTCTGTTTTCTTGAAACGCATTCTTGCACCAGGACACCACCGAAATACTGTGAATGGGCGAGAACATATCTTGCATTCTTTGCCATATTTTTCTTTAGTCTGAAAATATTTGCATGAGGAAGTTGGCCATTATATATTATTTCAGGTTACCATTCTGATATAAGGGTTGTCACCCAAGCATGTTTGACAGAGTACTGGAAAATCCTGGAAACGAAGACAGACATCAGGAAATGAAAGTTATTAGTGTGTTTATATTGAATTTCTACTTACAGCATCTTCCCAATTCTGTCTATTATAGGTGTTGGTGGTTTTTGAAGTAGCCATTAAAAATTAAAATAATGCTAAGCAAGTCGATTTGGGAGTAAAAACCTAAAACTATTAAATATAAAACCAGCTATGAAAATATTAATAATGTACCTAACCTAATGGAAACTCAATCAGTGAATCAGATAATATGTCAATGTCAAAACTTCGATCTATAATGGACTAGTCCAACACGGTTGACGTCAGTTAACAGTAAGGTGCCTACAACTATGGTGAAACCAGTCCCTATCCCGACCCGTGACCAATGACCAAAACCCCTCGATCAAAACGCATGTTTTCGTACCGAGACGTATGCTTTTTCAAATCACCACCGATGGCGACACCGTCGGCGCTATAATAATGCAAAATGCAACGTTGCTAATTGTTGATGAAATACACCAGTAGTTTGTCTACAAAGTCTTGATTCGACAGTATTCACGAATCTATGGGGATTCAAGAACGTCGAATTGTATTTTGCAGAAGAAATGTAACTTTGGCTTTGTTGGAAGCGACTATTGTTTTGCACAGAAAACGCGAATTATTTATTTCAGAAGCGGAAACCCTGATTTCTAATGCTCGTCAGTTTAGTTGTCAATCAGATTAAGAAATGACAAATTCTCGTGAAAATATTATCTTTTATTCATTCCTGTACATACATACAGTAAGAAAATTGAATAGTAGATGTTTTCAAAATACTTGTAAATGTTTTGCCAATGCGAGAATCCATTGTCTCCGAACGGTTTCATCCTGTGTGAGTAACGAAAAAGTAAATTATTGATTCCAACTCCAAAAACTAACAAATTACCTTCGGAATTCCAAAGAGATGACGGGAGACGGTTTTTGCTTGTCCACAAACTATACAAAACTTCATTTCAACTAAAAAACACCACACAGCAAAAAATAAACGACTACAAATTCAAAAGTAGGTTAATGAACTAGAGAAGTTTGGATTTCCCGCCAGTTCTGACTGACGTGGAAGAAAACAATGTTACCGAACACGATTGTGTCGCCATCTCATGACGATTCGATAAGTAGTCGTATAGAATATGTTCCATGAAATTCCCATCGACACTTTTGACCCACAAACAATTGAAGAGTAGTTTCACCATCATGTAGACACCTTAGTTAACGGGATTGTTGCAGCACGGATACCAATTTCAAATTAAACTGAAACTTTCGTGCAAAGTTATCAAGTTTTAGAAAATGTTTCAAAATTTTAGTAAAGAAATTTCAACCAAATTCACTTTTTCTGACCTAGATAATTTCATTAATCAATGCACGTCTGAGTTTAAAGGGCATATAGATGTGTTTCATTTACAGTCCATGGAAATGAACAAATTATTCTTTAATACATGTAAATATCAAGAAGAACTGGAAGTTATTCACAAGAAATTGATGTTGACGAACTGTTTCCAGATCGAAGTGGAAACAGTTATTGAAATGATAAACGTAACAGAAAAAGAATTGGAATATGAAGTAACGAATTTAGAAAATGATATCTTTCACACTCATAATGTTAAAGGTGTAGCATTGGACATTTTTAGGTAGGTTTTAAATAAACTACAATAATGTAAGATGAGAATTCAAAATCTATTTTCTTCGAATCAATTATTATTCCAGGAGGAATACCTATGAACTGGCAGAAAAAATCAATACTAGACTGGGTAACATTAAAAAAATCTTTAACCAAATAGAAAACGATAATTTATCTAGGGATGATTCAAATTTTGATATTATCACTCTGACATTAACAGCTCCTCTCAAAATACTTGAACACTTGGAAATTGAAATATATAAATTGAGGGATAAGGTGAATCATATTAGTTTCATTCAGAAAGCTGTTTTGGAATCACTCAAATTGTCAATAATTTATTAAAATTGGAATAAAACATTGAGAATCGTATAACTCTTTATTAAATAATATATCTATATGTACAATTTTATTTCTATAGGTATATATTAGTCCAACACAATTTCCAGCAGTTGGTTTTGAGTCAATAAATATGTCAAGTATCAAACAAACCTTACATAATATGAAGTGAATGCTCTCAACATCTAATCAATATACATAAATGTTACGTTACAGTTTAATAGAGTAAAGTAGTTCATGTTGACACACAGGGTGTGTCAGATGGGCCGTCATTCATGAATTATCCAATATCTGGATGATTAATAATAAACATCCTACATGTTATATATAATAGATAATTTTGATTCAAATTATGCAATGGAAAATGCTGGTATAAAACATTCAGATATCTATCAATGTTCTAGCAATATATTTATAAAACTACATCAATTCACTATTCAATCTAAACTGACTCAATAATCTCATTGAGACTTTCATCGTAATTTCGACATTCACTGCACACATTTTGAAAAGAAGTAAATTCAACTTTGGCCTTTCAATTAAGATAATCAATCACAATATAATCGCCTATGTAAACAATTATAAAATCAGTCCATAAAGTTTGCAGATTTTTTTAATGTAAAAAACAACTGCTTTAGTGCCTTGTAATAATTTCCAATTACCATACCTAGGAAATTAAAATACAGCCAAATATCTCACAACCAATACAACGATTATTTTTCCCAAACAAAGTGAAGAGAAATTTGAATTTGGCAAGCCAATTTTATTCTGAGGATTATAAACTCTTTGCAATAATTACCAAGTCATTGGTAAGTCCTGTTTCAATTTGAATATTTCAACTTTTCACACAATTCTACATGTACCAGAGTGGAAAAGCCTCGAGTTTATGTTTTGAGGAAGATATTGAGCTATCGGTATCAAATTTTCAATCCCGTTATTTTTCAGTTCACCCTGAATTCAGATCCAATAAAACTGAAAACATTTTCAAATACGAATTATATGGTATAAAGCTTCCTGAGCATTCACTCCTTCACAGAAATATTACAGACTGACACTAAGCAACACCAAAGTTAATCTAATGCTCATACAATTCGTAGTCGATTGGCAAAGTTTTCACCTTGAAAACACCAAAATTCAATCGTTTATATCCAAAATTCTGATCTTATTTTCATTGATTCGTGTACTTCTGTTTGATTGTTTCCAACGATACCACAAGTTGTCAAAAATACTGCCTAGCTGTCAATTCTGCCACCCGACTGCCCTATTCGCTGCCCGCCCTCTCGCCTCGTTGCTTAGCAACCTCCCTACTCCCCCTCCCTTTCTTTCTTCTGCCCGCCTCCCGACACAGCGTTCGGCAAACGTCGATGCACGCCCGGTCGTAATCGACCACGGTCGAGGTGGAAGTACGACCGCTGTTCTCTTCGGTGGCAGTCTGCAAGATGCAATTACAAACGAGTTTGGTCAGTCAATCGACCATGATGCGCTGCGATATGCCCACCAGGGTCTCTTTGAGCACCTTGAACGAGGGCCGGTTCTCTGGCAAATGGGCCCAGCATTTCCTCATCACCTAAGAAACAGACCGGCGATTAATATTAATCAAATCGAATTTTATTAAATCCTTTTTCCTATTATACAATGGATTGGACTGGTCTGATGAGGTGTAAAATTCACACAATTACTTGAGCCTAAAGTACTAATTTACAGGTTAAAATATCATTTCCATTGACAAAATAGAGTATATACAGAGTGGCCACTTTTTTATTGAGATTGTATTGGTAACTTTTAAACCATGAAATTTAGAAGGTCGGTCAAATGGAGAAAAAGTTGCATTCGTAGAAGCATTGTCAAGCAGTTCAAAACAAATCGAGATTATCAGGGCCGGTTATTTAGATATAAGAAAAGTAAATTCTGTCATTTCGATTTTTCTCGTTTTCCCACTTTATTTTCGAATATTATCAAAAATATTTTCAGGAATTTTTCATTCGACAGTAAATTATCCTCAATTTGATGTAAACAGATTTCGTATCCAACGTTTCGTACGCACTGGGCCACCCTCAACCTCATTTTTTTCAATACGGACCTGCATATTTTATGACACTTTTCGAAATAACTTTCAACGCTGAATTCAACGACATATCATACAATGTCATTCAAAGTTGATTTTCAGGTGATTTTGAACCACATTTTGTATCACATTTAGGTACCTTTAGTTCAATTAACAAGATGCAATACATTTCGATAAGAAAATCAACTTACTCTCAAACTGAATGGAACGTAACAGAATCAATGCAAGTAACAAGTAATAATCAATCGAAACTATCATTTAATGAAATACAAATTAAATGATTATTCGAAAGTTAATGATAAACATTAATGAATAAAATGTTCGAAATGTCCACCATTTTGTAAAATGCACTTTGCGTTTCTGGAACCCATACTTCTTATACATTTGCTTATTTCGTCTTCTTGAATACCTTCCAATACATTCTCAATCTTCACGCGAAGACTCACTAATGTTGGATTTGTCATTTGTTCTGTCGAAACAAATTACAGAACCGAACTGAGATCATTACGATTAATTTGTGAGAGGCATTGTATTCAAATTTAAAATCATTGAATTCGTGTATCTTGACTATTTTATTAACAACAGTTTTTGATAAATTTCATTCATACTAAAAAAGTGGTCACCCTGTATATACATACATGGAAATACATTCTACATCGATGAGGATCGAACACTAATGTCACACAAAAGACAAATATATAAGATATTGGTTTTTAAATGGGAGCGTTGTAAAGAGCGCCTACGATATTTTTGATCAGTCGAAAATCGTCAATCTGGCATTAAAAAACGACCATTTCACCCCAAAAACGATACTTTTTTCCAGAACTAAGCCATTTCTGGAGTTTTTGATATTCGCCTTTTTTCAAATCTTAGGTCATTCTATAGCAAATACCTTCAATTATAATAACCTTTTTGAAATAAAAAAATCTTAGAATACATTACAAAATATACCTTATGCCCAAAAAACATTCTATAGAGTACTTTATTTTAAGAAAACCTAATTTTAAATAGGTTAATATTTTATTGAAAAATCACTTACATCATAAACTTCTTTATAACAGGCCTTGGGTTTCTCCAAAATCAACCCTTTCTGAACCCTTTCAACAACTTCAGCGTTCTTCAACCTCCCATAGGGCATTTTACCACAGGAAAACACTTCCCACATGAGCACACCTGAAAGAAACATTCGTGTCAGTAACTCCAAATCAAACTCCAGGCTAATTTCGACTCACCATACGCCCATATATCCGATTTGGAAGAAAACCGAGTATAATTCAGCACCTCCGGTGGGGCCCACTTGATGGGAAACTTTGAACCACCAGAGGACGTGTATTGATCATCAAGAACATATCTTGCCAGTCCAAAATCTGCTACTTTGACAATGTTTTCGGTGCCAACTAAGCAGTTCCTCGCAGCTAAATCTCTGTGGATGTAGTTGTGCCTTTCTAGGTACGCCATACCCTTGCATACCTACAGAAATGGTAGTTTGACAGGTAAGAATGTGAGTTTTTGTTTGGTGTGGTGTGACTCACTTGGATGCACATATCTAGCAGAAGACCTTGATTGTTGCTCAAAGATTGCTCGTGTCTCCTCAGGTGGTTCAAGAGAGATCCGTACCTCATGTATTCAGTGACAATGAAAATTGGCCTATTTTTACTACAAACTCCGTACAATTGCACCAAGTTAGTATGCTGAAGTTTCCTATGAAGAATGATTTTCAGTGTCAAAATGTAATTTACTGTGAATTTAACATTATACAGATTGTGAGGTATCAGAAAAGTTGTTTTATCAAGGATGTTCATATAAACCCTTATGATATGCATCATGTCAACACAATATCTGCAACTCATTGTTTGCCTACTGAGATGAGCACATAAAGTATTTTTTTTTCTCAATTCAATTAATCATCATTTATATAATGGAAAGAAGGAATCGCTTACGTCATAACTTTGGCTTCTTCAATGAAATCATCCTCAGACATGGTACCCTCCTTCATCATTTTGACAGCCACGTCTATGGATCCCCTCCATTTTCCTCTTCTCACTACACCGAATTGACCAGATCCTAACTCTTCCAGCAGCATAAGTTCATTGTGGTCTATTTCCCATTTGTCTGTCAAAAACAAAGAATTTATCATTAGTTTCGTGATTGATTGGATGAAAAGCAACATTACCATGACTCAATCCTGCTGTAGCTGGTACAGGTCTGTCACAAGGACTAGTTTTAAGCCTCGATGCCAAACCACCACTATTGTGTTTATGATAGTTGATCAGGTCCGGTATAGATTGGCAACAATGTTTTTCGGAAAGGAAGAATTCCCCTCTGGAATTTTTCTTTATGTGGTAGTGTTTGACGTGAGGATGTGGTCTGAAAAGTAATTATAATTGGCGAATGAATTTGCAGCGCCACAGTCGGCAGTCACAGAACCACACATGCTGACATTGTTTCAAGTTATATGTGTTTTTTCGTCAATAAAGTGTGAGTTTATAATGGAAATATTAATATTAATTGATATTTCAGACTTTTGTAGTGAGCTAGGGCATCCATGTGTATGTATTTTCATATCTCTAGAAGTGGTAAGCATTATCATTTGTTTTATTCATTGTATTATATCGAAAATAATGCGAGGTTAAAATCCTATTGTGAATGAGAATGATTTGATCAAAATATATACAGGTTTCTGATAATTTGTTTTGTTTTTAGATTCGAATGGCAAGATTGAGTTGGGGAAATTTGAAGGCACAAGCACTTTTAGAAGTGTTCATGAAGGTGAAGAAGTTTTGAGTGCCGGACATCATATTATGATGACAAGAAAATTGTTTTTGTAATGGAATGAATTATGAATTTATAGTATTTGTTTTTTCTGATGTTTTTTGGTGAGAAGTGCTAAATAAAATGGATAATGTGAGATCTCGTTTCAATTTTGTTGATACCTGAACAATACTATGCTCACTGTGACCATTAATGTAAACAGAATTTCATCTATCTACTCACGATATTTATATCACCAGGTTGAGGAAAAGTATGGGAATTAATATTGGAAGTTTGATTTTACCGATTCAGAGTTTTAGAATCTATCAAATATTCAAATTCAGTATAAACAAAACATAATACCAAACACAAGAGCTATGTCAGCAAGTCTAGTTATTTTTAGTGCCACCAGGTGGCGTATCGCTTATGTTCATTTGCCAATTGTTGATGATTGTGGCCAACAAATTCTGATATGACGTTTGATATGGTTATACTTTCTTACATCATGTATTATATATGCAGTTTTCGTAAGTAAGAGAAATACAATCATAGAAATTCATTACCTCTCAGGGTTATATTTAAAGACTATCATTAAGACTATGATCTCTCTATCAGTACTACTTATTAAATTATCTCTCAATATACTACATATCCAATAGTAATATTCGTAAAATAATGCAAGGTATTCTATTAATACACAATATATTTGGTAAAAGTCTACATATCAAGTATTGATTTCACTATGATGATATTGCCAAAATCGTCTTTCTTGAATCAAAATACGTGATCACAAAAAAAATCATCAAAATCCAGATCTCTTGATATGTAGACCTTTACCCAAGTATGCACCCATATAACCTCTATGAATTATCTTGATTTGACCTTCAACGATAACGGAAAGGTCGAATTGATATGTCAGTCAGGGTTATTTCTTCAAACTACAATAGTTGTACTCACATTTTTGTATAAAGAGATAATGTGTAAAAACCTTTCGTGGACGAATTCCGAACTACAAAACACCCTTCTTTATCTTCATTTTTCAAGGTTGACTCGGATCTCTGTCTTGACATGTCATTGACGTACCATCTGCAACGACAAAAGGGACGTTATCAAGAATATTTATATTTCAAAATTAATTCACGTACTCGTATTGTTGTAGACCCAAAGATTCTTTTTCTTTCACATAATTACTTGGAATGAACCCCACGTTCCTAGACAAAGAAATAACATTAATAATGGACGATCGGGTGTTGAGGTTATGAGTAAATTTTATACCCTTTCGTGTCTTTGGCGTTCCACCAATGTTCTTGGGAATCATCTATGATGACGTATTCCTGATTCTTCTCGAGCGATAAATCTCCACTTTCCCTGGCTTTGTAATCATACAGGGCGACGACTACTTTCGGCCTAGGCATTACTTTTTCTCTTTTCGACGAAGGAGTACCAGGGGTACCTTCTCCAGGCATTGTATTGTTGGAGGAGTGGGTACCTAAAAAAAAACAAAACCATTATCAACATCTTAACCCCAAAATGCAGGCATTTAAAACCATTATTTGATTCCATCTGTTTTTAGTAGATCACACTCTAGATATTGAGTACCAACCTCTCCGTCTATATTCACTAAACATTTTATTATAATAACCACTCGATAAAACACGATTTTCTGTTTCTTAAAAATTTCATTCAGTAATGGAAGTGAAGACAAAAAGCGCCTGCTATCATGGCAATTAAAAACCCATCAAACTCAGGTATTATCGACCTTTTAATAGCTTCAGAGTTTCTAGAAAATATTGATATACTGGGTGTGCAAACAGTGATTATGTGTTCTATATTATTTGTTTATTTGTGCATTACTTCAGGATTCATCTAAACTCATCATGATGTAGAAAATTGAATTCCAATTTGGCAACATCGTTAATTTCATCTAGATTTTTTCAATAAATACCCAGCATATTTCTAGTTGGCATAAAAACTTGTCTTAATAGAAAACAATTAAACGCGCCTTTCATTCGACTGGTTGAATACAAATAATGCAAATCCAGGCAGACCGCCGAAGCCACCTGTGACCATGAAAAGAGCCTTTACTTTTCCAAGAAGCACACACATCCGAAGGAATCACAGCACAGGAAGTTCGCCTTATGAAAAATGCATTGAATACAAACTAGGACCTAATTTCATGCTAGTGCGGTGAATATTTGCCTTGTGCTATGAGCAGTGACTGAAAATCCAATTCACTTTCATTTTTAATGGCACCGTACTTCCTGAAACGCTCTGTACACGTTCGATGCGAACTCCAAGTCTATCCACCTGTTTCTTTTGAAATCGCACTCACAGATTCACGAATACACATCTCTATAGAACGTTGTGAGGTTAACAACAGCAGATGCCACTTTGTTTCAATTGAACGTTCGTTTCCTTGGCCAGCATGCTAGATTGAATCAATCAATTTCGATTCAGTTGCGGACTGGCCATATGCAAGGACTGAGGGAACACTAAAATAAAGTTTGCAAACTCACCTGTGGCACTCCGAAAAACGTTCACGAGCATATCGAACTGCATTTTTTTGGCGAACAAATGAAAGTGCGTTAGGAAATCAACATGGTGCAGGTAAAAGAAGACGGCCGAAGACTGCTTTGTGCCAAGGTAAAACTAGCGACTTGTTCACCGTTAAAATATAGTTGGTAGTTGGTGGGACAGGTTTTCAGACGCCTGTCCATCGGATATTAAGCCGCCGTTCGTCTCGGGTTCTAGACAACAAAGGCGAGAGTATCACGTGTTTCGTGCAATCAAGCATTCAATATGGAGCATGTGCATCTGACGTCACAGACACGAATATCAGAGGCTAGGAAAGTGAACAATAACTGAAGACAATAGCTCATTGTGTAGACATCGCTTTTTCAAACATTCAATAAACTAGAGGCACAGTTTAAAATATATTGATACATTTGGGTCAGTTGTTGTCGGTATCTACCAGTTTCATTTATTTCAAGACGTGTGCGCAGGGAAAAATAATAATCCCTGCTCCACCATGAAATCGTTAAACGAATTATCATTTTTTATTAAAAATCGAAAAAAAAAATGCAATCACAGTTAACAGAAGAGCGCGGGATCAAATGCACACACATAACCTCACTACTACTGGTACAGCGTCTTTTATACCATTCTGATACCATTCGAAACGCGTTTATAACACAAAGAGCCTGTTCATTGCGGTGGACATGCGCACTCCAAACGAAAAGTACTCCAACTATATTTCTAGAGTAGACTTAAACTTTGCCAGCAGTATGAAAATTGGAATAATTACAGAACGTAAGCCGTTCAAGATACGTTAACGTATAAAATATAACGTTCAAGATGTATATCTAAAGTGTTGTTGAAGTAGTGCATCACACAGAACTAGTTTGAGCAGAGAACGTTAAAGTATTTCAATATCCCTAATTTTCATGCTGTCTTATTTAGTTTTAGTTCTGTGCTTTTCGTGAATTATCGTCTTCATTTCGTTAGAATTTGGTTAACGTACCTATAGTCTTTTTATTATTAGAGAGCTGAAGTAATCACAGTACGTGAGCAGTCCTAGACACGGTAACGTAAGAAATATGACGTTCCTGATATACATCTAAAATGGTGTTGAAGTATCTCATCACGTTAGCACAGAAATAGCCTAGGCAGAGAATAATTTCAATAATCTTAACTTCCACGCTGTTTTATGTAGTTAAACTGTATGTCCTGTGCCGTTCGCAAGTTATCGTCCTCGTTTCGTGAGATTTCGGTTAGCGTACGTTCCCTCTTTTAACAACCGTTAGATAGCGTGAGTCTACGTACACCCGTAGACCTACAAAATACGAAAACGTGAAAACTTGTGCAATGCGCATGCCCAGATGTCAGAATGAATCCTAACGTTACCGTTCGTGGAACCACTTCAACTCTCTGATCTGGGTTGATAGTTGTGTCAAATCGCCAGAATGAGCCGTGTTGCCATATGTTTTTCACTTTTTCAGCGATGCTCCGAATTTAACTCCGAATAAAAACTTGGGTATATAATCATATTTCATAAAAACTATTGAACCATTGTGAGATCGTCGTGAATAAATATTCATGAAGATTCTTTACTTACCTTTCGAATAAAATCCAATGAAAGTAAGGGGCTCCTGTTATCCATTTCGTGTTTAAAATGTTCTAATAAAGATGCAACCATTTTCTGAGCATCTCCAATCGAGAACAATTTCAAAAAATCGCAATAAAAGAACAATTCGTATGTAAACAAACGATTTGGCATCGTTCACTTCACAACGATGCCAAATTGTTTGGAGCGAATCCTTACAATCGTTTGTTAACATACAAATTTTTCTTTCATTGCGATTTTCTTAAATTATTCTTTTGAGAGCTTAATATCATCGTATTCTTATCAAAATTCTGAGAGAATTGGGTGAAGATGCCCAGAAAATAGTTGCATCTTTAATAGAACATTTTCAACGAGAAAGGGATAACAGGAGCCCCTTACTTTCATTGGATTTTGTTTGAAAGGTTAGTGAAGAATCTTCATGAATATTTATTCACCACGATCTCAGAATGGTTCAATAGTTTTTTATGAAATATGATTATATACCCAGTTATATATATTCGGAGTTGGTTCGGAGCATCGCTGAAAAAGTGAAAAACATATGGCAACACGGCTCAATCTGGCGAATTGACACAACTATCAACCCAGAATAAATAGACTATACTTCCTTTTTTCTATCACCTTTAAAATATGATTGTATGTACACCCGACTCTAAACCTCATAGGACGCCACTGTACACTCGCTGATAATCACGTATGGTGTTGTTAATATCCGATGGACACAAGGTGTTCGAAATGAAAGTCTGTATAGTGCATTAGAATAGGTAGCAAGAGATTATCAGAAAATTGTAGAAGCAATATATAGCCATCACAAGACTCTTATAGGTCTACTTAGAACTTATATTGAAACAAACGATACAGAGATGCTATCAAGTGAATAACAGGTCATTTGTGCGCCATTAAATTGTTGTTTTTTGATAACAGTTATCTTCAGATGTGTACCTGTGTAGAAAAAAGTTCATGAAACTGGAAAATGTGCTCATTTTCTTCAGAAAGTAGCGAATAGACTTAATAATTGAGAATGTTTACCTAATTTCGTGATGAAAAGTTATGAAATCCACTAAAATTTCGTTATAATTTCGACTTCAATACGAATTATCATCTTTTCTTCTTACTTACTCAAATCCGAACTGCTGAAACTTGGATTTTCAGCCCAATCTCCACATTTTCTGCAACCCTCTGAATATTTGACGTTGCTCAAACAGCAAGGCCATCTCTTCCCATCCCAAGGTGTTGGGTGAAACTCGCCTTTAATGCATTTATTGTTAAGACAAGCTGAAAAACGAATACTGAAATTGCAATTTCAATAATTGAAAAATTCATTTCAGAGACAAATTCTTGTATTTTATCCTCAACGAAAGTTTGAGGCCGGCCCTGACTATGTGTCAGTACAAGTGTCACCTACTGCGCAAGCTCAGTGTGCTCGCGCTAAATCAATTGAATGAGAGATATTCATTGAATTTGTCGTGTGTTTTGTTGAGATTTACCTGCTCGTATGGCCACGATCCAGTCGATCCTGTCTTCTTTTTTCAACGCACAAAGGAACAACGAATAATCGGTCTGTCTAATTCTGTATCCAATGATAAATGGCCATACTTCCTGGTCGATTTCAGCCTTAATGAATTGAGAAGCTGTTTCTACAGTGTGTATGGTTTCTAGCTGAATGCGACCTTTTTCTCTACGTTTCTAGAATGAAAAATTGGACATAATGACTAATTCGTTCAATATTTTCTGAGAATATCAAATAAAATCAATAGCTACGATACTCTAAATCAAAGATGTCATCATTAAAATCCTCTTCACACTATACTTACCAGAATCTAAACCGTACAAACAATGTACAGGGTGGTTCATATTAAACACCTTTGAAATTGTATGTTCTTTTCAAGAGGAATCCAGTGGTATATTTATTATTTGTGAAAACTAGTTTTGAAGTAATGAAAAACTTATAATTGGACCACCCCGTATATATTTCTGCATCTAAAAATTGTTGTTAAATTGCCGTTTACGAATAGTTTCAGATAAAAAATTCATCGAATTCAACTGTGATTAAACAATAAAGACATTCAATCCGTAAAAATAAACATATTGTGCTCTGCGAGTGAAAGATGTAAGATGATTTCCGGTGAAAAATCCAATGAATAAGGTTTGATTGAAGTATGATTCTTTATCAATAAATTGGGTCGTGAGCGTAAAAATTAGAATTCACTGCACACCAACCCAATGATATTGAAATGTGGGTGATATTTTTTTTCATCAGGCAATTCTTGATAATACAATTTTATTATTGGTGATAATTTCAAATGACTCCATTCATTCTTTGGTATACCGTATAAAAGCCAGTTGACAATTAGGAATCGATTCAGACTAAAATAATTAATTCACCCTGTATACTAAACGACTCGAAAACAATATTTTTTCGACAATCAATATGTATAAATTTTTCATATATTACCAATGCATAAAATGTGTAAGTGGCACAAAAAGAATGATCTGCCTTGTCATTTATTCTTCGCATAGTAACAAAAAATAACAAGAAGACTTTGAAATACGTACTACAACTTCATATCCCTTCTTAAAAATGTTCACCAAAACTTACTCAATGTAGAAAAACGGTTCAAACATTATAGAATCAACATTTAACAATAACTATTCGACACAATCGCGAAAACTGTATTGTCTTTGAAGCAGTTCCACCCATCACAGTGCGCATACACACCCCTGCATGTGACAGATCTCTCCCTGTCCGCACCCCTTCCCGAACAGGACCGTCTCAAGGGGTCATACTGCCAAGGTCAAACCAAGTTATACATATCGCGAAGTAACTTTATAATGTGCTTTTCGCGGATCATAAATGAAATGATTCAAAAGGTTTGTAAACTTTCAACTCACCAAGTTTCTACCCGTATTATCCTCATTTATTTCATAGTAAACTATGAAAGTCTGGTGCAATTCAAACAGCCTCTTCCTGTAATTGATGACCGTCCAAGCATGCTTGTTCAACGATCTCTTGATCATCAAGGTTTCTTTTGGTGCGTAGTTGACAGCTCTACCTGTCAACACGTACCTGCCAGAGATCGCCATGGAAGCCACATTAAAAGGGAGGCACCAACTACCGCAGTCCTAGCCGTGTTGAAACCATGCCGAAACGCGTGTTTTAAAATTAAACTCCTCTGTATGGGGTGCGTCTATTTCTAAAACCATGTGAACGGAGTATACAGCGGACGCTTATCAGTTTTCCTGTTGATAAATCCAATCGGCACGGCAAATCTGCACGTCTGAATGGAATCCGAAAGACAGTGGCGTGCTCAGGTCGAGAAGCAGGCATTTCTCACTAAATGTCAGCTGAACGTTTTTTGATTTGCCACTCTGTTTCAATAATGTTGATGACAATGAAGCAACAGAAACGTAATTTTGATGAACATTGCACTAAGGATTTTAATTATTGAACCAAAAGAAACTGAATCTATCTGTACATCCATATGATTTTTTGCAACTTGGGATATTGAAAGCTATTAATAATTGCGTTTTTGTACAAAACATTTCCTTCTGTTATCATTCATTGTAGCAGAGGTCACAATATAATTGATAATTCGCAGTGATCCAATCGACGTAAACATCAACTACCCAAAATAACAAAACTTTGTGAAGGCATTCAGTCTCGTTTTCCGCAATCCTTGTGAATCATCTGAAATTTTACCAATGATATTGAGGGATTTCCCTCTCACACAACTTATCCCCGAACATTTTACAGTTTTCTTTGTGCTTTAAAAACAACTTCTTTCATTTCTGCATACTCATTTGGTCAGTGATCTTGCCATGAGATTGTGTCATTATAATAAGATGGAAACGGGTATTCTGCTGTTATTTTCTCTGGTTCTACTTGAATTTGTGAGTGGTTTGCCTTTGGACGAAAACAAAAGAATTAATGGACATGGAAATGACGAATCTCATCAGGGAAATTCAGGTTAGTCACATTGATGATGTCAACAGTGACATTATTTGAGTTTTCTTCTTTCTCCTCTTCTAGTTTCGTTACAAAATCTAAATAAAAAGACGAATGAAATCGCAACTTCCATTGATCTAAGTCAAGAACAAAACAATGAAGATTCGATACCGATGGAAACTCGTTTTGCGTATGGTAATACTCCCAATATTTCCAGTGAGCAGCCCCGTTACGGTGGTTTTGGTGAGTATCAGATATATTTAACAATTATAAGCATCACCCACTATAAAACTATTTGTCTGTTTATTTTTTGGTGAAGGGCATTCTTTCATTCCCCAATGGAATTCCAATCGTATGGAAGACGCTGATGAGCTACATAACCAGAATCAAAATCAGAACGGTAAGTAATGACACTGAAAAAGGGATTGAGATGGCATGTTTTCATTCAAAAAGTTCAGTATATATTCATGAAGAATGCATATTAATAATTCAATTCAAAAACAAAGAATGTATTCTCGTATATTGGTGTAGGTATGGCCATCTACTTTATGGTAGTCGGAGTTATGTCAGCACAAAAGTAGAAACTATGTAGTAGATCTCTAGCGGCTATAATGTGAACTTCCCGAAACGTGTATTGTTTCTTTGTTTCGTTTCGCTATCGTGTGTGATTTGTATAATGAAAATAAAATATATGTAACCAACAAAATGGGAATTATCGAAGAAATTGATGAACGAAAGGCATGTGATAATAATTTATTGTGCTTGGTTTTATACATACTAATGTTTATTTATATTACTCTTAAGTACAGACTTTTGACAACCTTCAAGCAATTTTTGATTCCCTCTTCTGTCAGATCTCTAACGGGTTTTATCCTACTTTGTGTTTTTATTTAACAAGGATTAAGTATTTTAGTAAATGCAACCTTAAAATACAAGCCTGATTTGCATGTGCATGTCCATCTTGGTGATATTCGAATCTTCCATTATAGAAAATGTACTCTCGGCTGTCCTTGTAGAGCAGATACCTGCAGTTGGCATGATGGTAGGGGAGCCCACGATGCTAAATGGGGATTTACTCGAGCGTCGTAGAGACCTATTGGGATGCAAAAGCTTAGATGATAAGAAGAAAAAAATGTTATATGATATATACCTTTACATCGGTGGGGGAAGCGGCTATAGATTTTCAAATATGTAAAAAAAAACTGTTGCATCCTCGAGCGCGTCAGATATTGATAGCATCAATGCCTTACGTATTTTTAATAATGTACGTATGTCAATCTGATCGTTTGCATTATGCGGGTGGTTGTATTTAAGGGTTGGAAATGTAAAAAAAAAAATTAATCGAGCGCGTCAGATTTTCTAAGGGAGTGTTAAGTGCAGCAAAAAAAAGATCTCATTCACTAATCTTACGATTTCGATGGGACGCAAACTCGCGGCCATTTTCATAATGTGCAAAAAAAAATCGCCATTTTGAAATACTCAAGCGCGTCAGATTAAGATATATATGGTTCATCTTTATGTTCTAAACGTATTGTCTCATAATCTGACGATTATCTAGATTCTAGAGGGATTCGCCTGATCTGACAAAAACAAAATTTGAAAAACGGTTCACCTCAAAGGCCATCCCTGCAACTTCCCGCTAATTCCATTCCTGGGCGCCTAAAATTGTACTTATGATATGTTTGAGCTCAAAATATAATTTATGTGATATTTTGAGCTCCCTGAGTTCAAAGAAATAATATTTCTGTGCATTTGAGCTCTCCCAGCTCGAAAGTCTGATAGAAGTTTCATAGAACACTATTTTTGGAATTTTGAAACCGCAATAACTTTCGAATGGATCAAGCAATTTTCACGCGGTTGGCGGCATTCGACGCAGTTTTATCATCCTCATAAGTTATTTTGCAATTTCAATTGATAGAACCACAAATTTCGGAGTAATCCCGAAAAAACACTTTTTTGGGTTTCTTTCGTTCACGATATCTCTCGAACGAATCAACCGATTTTGACCAGCTTCGTGGCGATCAATGTGGTTTTTCAAGCTCAAAGACGGATTAGTTTTTGAAGTTAATCGATAGAGCCGGTTGAAAGTTATTTCAAAAAAAAACACTTTCAAAAAATTTTTTTTTGAGATTTTCAAAAATTTCTCGGTCCGAATGGGTTTAAGTTCACAGGAAATCTAATTTTGAGAGAAATCTTTAGAACGCCGTTTAGTAGATTCCGATCGGTTTAGTCGTTCAAAAGATATAAGCGAGTTACACACACACACATATACACATAGGAATAGAAACGCGGAGAAGGAAATGTAGGCATCACGCAGCTGCACGCATTTAACTTTATCGACGAATTTTTGTTATTTCGGCTTGCGGAAATTGTCAGATTATATATTTTTCATTATTCTTGAATTATTTCCTTCGAAAAAAAAAAATAGCTACGCTCGAGAATGTCGAGATGACGTTTTTTTTTACAACTTTGTTGCCCTCCCTTTTTTTTACGTCACTCTCAAATTGTCAGATTAGTGGAATTTACACTTTTTAGGATGTAATTGACTCACCCTACCTTAATCTGACGCGCTCGAGAATTTCTGATGGTCAATTTTTTTTACTAATCTGATCCTGTATCCTTCACGCGCGGCCTTATATATGGGTCTCATGTTTTGTGGAGGTACTCAACCGGGTACAAGGTATTCCCCTGTATATACCTTAATCTGACGCGCTTTAGTAAATCTTCCCCGCTTGGGCTCCCCTACTATGAATTATTTGCTCTCTCTCCACAATACATCGACTGTCGAGTGTTGCTTGTAGATATTTAAAAATTTCTGATAGATTGAGTAACATCTTGCAAGTCGATCTAAAATATGAAACAAAAAATCAGATTGTATTCTTGCTTGATTATACTTACAAGTAACTTATCTCTGTACTTACATAACAAGTCCAATTAATAAAAAAAATCCACCACAAAAAAGCCTTTTCACACAAAATTTCAACGATAAACAATCACTACAAACACGTAAGAACCATATGAAACTGCTGATTGCTGAACAATACGCGTTTCGGGAACAGCTGATGCAGCGCCACCATCGGTAAATATTTTGCAGTGAACAAAGAACCAAAACAAGAACATGCGTTGAACAAGAACCGTGACAGAGTTGAGAGAACTCATTGGACTTTCGAAGAAGACTACTTCAAGGACAGGGTTCCTGATTTCCAAAGATCAGGCGATAGCCATTCATATCATACTCGCTCTAGTGAAAACCATCACGAATGCCACCATCATCACCCTCATCACAATCACCATTCTCATCACTGGCATAGTATTTTCAAATCCGAAGCTACCACGACAAAAATCAGTAGAGAAACTAGTGCAGTTTCTACTACTTTACCGCCAATCGACATAAGAATGAACGTATGAGATTTACTTCAACAAATGTGTATGAAATAAAGGTATGGTGATGGTATTAGTCACTAACTAGATGTATTAATTATAATCATTTCATAACTAATAATCGACTAATATTTAACCCTCAGACAAAATGAATGGATACTGTATCTAAAAATTCTTGTTTAATGGAATAGTCTCTGATATATGTCTACTGAGAGCAGCAAAAGAAATGTGTTATTTGTGGAAATCGGGAAAATTGTATAAAAAAAGGTTTTTATTAAAAAATTATGTACAAATAAATTATTAAACATTAGGGAGGTAATTCAATGTTATATCTGAAATAATCACCTGATTTTCAAATAGTATAAATCAGAAATACCATTGTGAATCACTCAGTCAAAAAGTTAACAGTAAAACAAATGCAACAAACTAAATATGAGTTTGATTCAGGTTTTCCTAAAGCTTCTCAATATAGGATAAATATTATTTAATGCTTCTTTGATATCCGCTCTTGTTTTGGCTCCTGTGAAAACAATCTTTCCATTAACAAAAATCATCATGACCAAGCGAGGTTTGACCATTCTGTATACCAAACCAGGAAACAATTCAGGTTCATAGCTGAAACAAAAATGGGGTGATTCAGCAAAAATAATTGTTTCATGAGCTTGAAGTAACTCACCTGCTGAATTGTCCATGCATCATATTGAGATTTTCCAGTTTTATAGGAAACCTCAAATCACAAGTTGCTACCAAATTTTGAATTTTAAAGTTTGCAAATTTCACCTGAAAAATAATTCTGTATAATTGAACAAAATACTAAGGAAGCATCTAATGTTCTACCCTTACATTGAATCCTAGCTTTTGTATGATCCTAGCAAACTTTTTGGAAGCTAATAAGCTATCATTCTCATTCCTTGCCCCAGTGCAAACAATTTTTCCAGAACGAAAAATTAGAGCTGTAGAGCGTGGTTCTCTTAGTCTCATGACAACTCCATGGAATCTACTAGGATTGTATTCAGAATTACGTGTCCTGGTGTTGATAGCTGGTAGATCTAGAGTAGTTTTCAGGTCCACAGTAGACACACAATTTCTGAGATTGTAAAGATGAATTAGATTTACTGAAATCTATAATAATTAAGGGACTCACTGCAAAGTAACATTTGTGTGTGGTTCACCAACTACAGATCCTGGAATAGTTACAGTTATGACAGAGGCATTCGGTTTCACTAATCCAATCTGAAAGAATCAAACAAGTATTATTGTAGTGATTTGTAACTATGGAATGAAGAGAATGTATATCAAATGCTACTCACAACTGGAGCTAGTGATGTAGTTGTATTCCAATCAGGGGTTGGTACTGCAGGTGTTGTTTTTACAGGAGCACTGAGTATGGTTCTCAGATTAGGATCACTTTGAGGTAGGTTTTTGGCTTCCATATTGATAACACTATCTACTTCACGCTAAGGAAATTATACGATGAAATTGCAGAGATATATTTAAATTTATAAATTTTCCTCATTCATTCAATCGAAAACACCTACCCTATCAAATAGAACTACCACGAATTCAACTACCAGCTGATATAGTCAACTTTGTATACAACACGCAAACACAACATAATACATAACCTATGCTGTTTCATCTTCCTATTTTATGTGTATAGTGATTATGTACCTGAAATGTGATTGAATTCATTTATGTCAGTAGCTTGTCGAAAAATGCGACCTCTGCTGCCATACCATAAAGTTCAGTGAATGCTGTGGTTAGGTACCACGGTCATATAACATAAGGTCTGGAATCTATGGCAATTTCGAGTGGTGGGGGGTGGCACCAGTTTTGAAGAAAATGTTTCCATAATTATCCGCTAGGAGGACATAGGGGTATAATCACGTGATTAATCTTTGACAAAAAAACAAACGGTGAGGACTCGAATGGTAAATAAAATCAATGACAGAAATATTATATTTTGCAAAATTCTCTCGAATAAATAAAAATCATTCCTACTTTCAAAAAGCTGATCGGATCTGATTTGTGATTGGCTGACAAAGTGACAATAGAGGACAGCGCTGCAGGTGGCGAAACATGAAAACCACGAAAATTTCCTCAATGTTTGGGTCACCCCCCACCACCCGAGTTGCAAGACCTATGTATACGATCGTGTTAGGTACAAAACAACCAGATGAAGCCTGAACTTAAAGAAATCTGTAGTGCGATGTCGATATTGTCGATCACTTTGACAGTTTGACTTATTTTGTGTGTTCAATATAAGGTGTCTACATGATGGTGAAACTACTCTTCAATTGTTTGTGGGTCAAAAGTGTCGATGGGAATTTCATGGAACATATCCTATACGACTACTTATCGAATCGTTATGAGATGGCGACACAATCGTGTTCGGTAACATTGTTTTCTTCCACGTCAGTCAGAACTGGCGGGAAATCCAAACTTCTTCATTTCATTAACCTCCTTTTGAATTTGTAGTCGTTTATATTTTGCTGTGTGGTGTTTTTTAGTTAAGATAAAGTTTCGTATAGTTTGTGGACAAGCAGAAACCGTCTCTCGTCATCTTTATGGAATTCCGAAGGTAATTTGTTAGTTTTTGGAGTTGAAATCAATAATTTACTTTTTCATTACTCACATAGGACGAAACCGTTCGGAAACAATGGATTTTCGCATTGGGAAAACATTTACAAGTATTTTGAAAACACCTTCTATTCAATTTTCGGACTGTATGTATATCCAGGAATCAATAAAAGATAATATTTTCACGAGAATTTGTCATTTTCAATCTGATTGACAACTAAACTGACGAGCATTAGAAGTCAGGGTTGCCGCTTCTAAAATGAATAATTCACGTATTCTGCGCAAAACAAATAGTCGCTTCCAACGAAGCCAAAGTTACATTTCTTCTTCAAAATACAATTCTACGTCCTGTTATCCCCACAGATTCGTGAAATAGTGTCGAATCAAGACTTTGTAGACAAACTACTGGTGTATTTCAAAACGCAATAAGCAACGTTGCATTTCGCATTATTATAGCGCCGACGGTGTCGCCATCCGTGGTGATTTAAAAAAGCGTTGATGTTGGTTCGAAACTATGCTTTTTGATCGAGGGATTTTGGTCACGGGTCGAGATAGGGACTGGTTTCACCATAGTTATTGTAGGCACCTTAGTTCAATATTGTCATATGTTTTGTTTTGTTTTTTTTTCAATTATTTAAAAATTGACTTGAAAGATCACTGTGATATTTAAAAAATGACACAAATCACGCAGCACAACAGGGTGATACAATTATATAAAACGGTTAGTATAATTACGTTAAATTGATAACTTCTGATTGTTTACTATTGAGAGAATAAAACTGTCTGGTTATTGTGCAATTGTTCAACAAATTAATGCCTTCTGTTGACATGGACAATAGTTACATAAAAAATTAATTATATAGCTTTTCTTTCTCTCAATCGTCGCATTTCTGTTCAATCCACATCAACAATTTGACCTTTTGAACTCAATGATGGTCATAAACGTTGTTTCCAGTTGTTACATTTGGGAAAAGACTGGCCCAAAGGATACGATTTTTTTCGAGGCCGTTTGCACAATGCTTTCTTGAAGAATAAAGATGAGAAAGATCCGGAAAAAATAGAAAAGATGATCAAACACGGTGAATTCGTGTTGAAGGAAATTGAAACTCTGTATATGTTGAAGAAATATAGAACTTTGAAAAGAAGATATTATGATAACTGATAATTATAAGTACGTTGTTTACATATCGTGCTATGTTTGTAATATGTATATAAAAATATTTTCAACGATAATTCTTATCGGGGGATGGTTTCTGTATAATAAAAACACTGTATATTTTCCTAATATAGTTCATTTATTCTGGGTAGATAGTTTCTGTCAAATCGCCAGATGAGCCGTGTTGCCAGATGTTTTTCACTTTTTCAGCGATACTCCGAATAAAAAACATGTGTTAGGTTGACCGTTTGTTTTGAAAGTGTTTTCGAATGATGAAATATATTCATCATATTTGGATCACTATCGATTGTGGATAACTGTTGAATGGTTCAAATAAAAAATTGGATTGTTCTCATGCTAGGAATCGAATATTCAAAAGAAATACACAATAACTATAGGCAATGAAGTGATGTTTATCTTTCAACATTATATCTGTTGTAAACTCTCATTCTCATTTGATGGTTCTTTATTTCAGCCAATTTGAATAGGTATGTTTCAGAAATAATTCAGAAGTTATAAATTGATTTATTTGTGGGAAAAAATAGTGGTGCATCTGCTCATATGGAAGAATTCCATATGATACATGAGAACATAAGGAAAACCCACAAAAACTCATGTAACCACCATATATCAGTACATTTCAACAAAAATTACAATATAGATTGAAATTCAAATGTATCTTAATTCATTTTGTTTGTCTTCTGCTGCTTATGTATCCTCTGGAACTGAAAACTAACAACTCGACATTTATTATGTTGAAAAATATCATAATTGAAACCAACCCTTCTTCTTCTCGATGACTTCTTTTTACTCCAAATGATGATGCTGCCTTCTCTGAGGTATGACTCCTGTTGATTAATCTCATCAATATCATCCATTTACATAAGAATAAAATGTATAATTCATAATTTTCAATACATAATATAATGTTCAATACCTTACCTGATAAACAAATTATAATTATCTCGCCAATTTTTCTTATAAATGACAAATGATAAATTTTTCTTCCTCGACTTTCTGGCTGCGCTGATGCTTTTTCTGAACCTCATATTCCTTGCTGTTCATATGACCTGGAAAAAATATTCGATCAAGCATGCAATATGAAAATCCAAATTCCCCAAACAGAACTAACTGTTCCTCTTCTACCTTCTTATGCTAATCTATTTTATGTTATAATTTCGAATTGAATACTATATAAATGTTTTTAATCTTCATTTCCTACAATTTCATCAACTTTCACATTCTGACTCTTCTCTTCGTATTAGTTCATATGGTAATCTTCATCAGCAGTTTTAGAAGAAAAAACTAATTCTGCTCCAGGAATGAAACCATTTGAACAACCATCATGCAGAACAATGAATCTAATATACAACACAAATCCAGTACACCATCTAACCCAAATACAAACTATAAATACCTAGAACCTCCTACTTTATTTTTTTTCACACTTTTGACACTAGAATCTTGCCAGGAATGTCCTATAGTTCCATTCTGGAAGATCCAGGTCTCATCAAGAAACACAAATTGCCTCAAACCTTCATTTTTGAATTGAATATACTGTTGGAGGAATTTTATACGTTTCATAGCAATGTTAGGTAACTCCATCATTCCTCGCCGTGGATCATCTTTTCTAAATCTGAAGCCAATGTTTTTCAATACCTTCCATAAAGATGAGAGGCAACCATTGAAAAGAAAACGTTGAGCAAGCTTATCATTCAATGTTTTTAATGTTATGTGTTCCTCTGCAATTAGGAATGTTCATTATTCAATTATACGTGAATGGCACTGAATACTCACTGTTCTTATACATATCGTAAATACAATTTCTTATTTCGGACTCCTGAGATTCTTCAATATCAACAATTGGTTTTTTCTTTTCTTTAGATGTCCTGGGACCGTTCAATTCTTCACCCTCTGTTGATTTTGCTGATATTCTCCACACAGTAGCAATACTTATATTCAGTGCAGCAGCCACTCTCTGTAATGATCATATTTTATATAACCTATTGAATTATCATAAACTCATCGTGGTAAATAAATATTCCATAGGATTCCTCACTTACCTTTCCGATAGAATTCAAAGGAAGTAAGGGACCTCCGTTATCCTTTTCTCGTTGAAAATATTCCAACAAACTTGCAACCATTTGTTGGGCATCTCCACTCAACCCTTTCGGCATTTTTATAAAAATATGATGAAATTAAGCTCTCATCAAAAGAACAAATTCACAAAAATCGCATGAAAAGCACAATTCGAATGTAAACAAACGATTGTAAGGATTCGCTCCAAACAATTTGGCATCGTTGTGAAGGTAACGATGCCAAATTGTTTGGTCTCACAATGGTTCAACGGTTTTTATGAAATATGATTATATACCCAGCTATATACATTCGGAGTTAATTCGGAGCATCGCTGAAAAAGTGAAATACATGTGGCAACACGGCTCAATCTGGCGATTTGACAGAAACTATCTACCCAGAATAAATGAACTATATATCATATTTATAGAATACTCAGAAGATTTTATTTCGAAAAATTCTAGAGGCGAACGCGAAAATTTTGTATATACCAAAGCAAATATAATCCATGAAATAGCTAAATCACGGTTCACCACATTTTGGTCTGATTGTTTTCTCGAAAAAGGTCAATATCCTAGCTGAGTCCAAGATTCGGGCTACACTCGATGAATCAGATGTACGTGAAAGCCGGCGGGTCTAAAAATAGCACATCTGGGCCATAGAAGTCCCACACCCCGAAAATTCGAACTCCCACCCTCAAGGAAGGGATGACGCGGCAGTCTGGAGCCGGGAACAGGGTCTCGTTCGTTAGGAAAACTTTAAATGCAGTAGTGACTCGTAAAAGAAATCGTCGGAAAAATTGGACTCTCATTCACGATACCCATTAAGGCCTGTAATTGAATCCAAGAAAATTATATATTTCAGTTGAATGAGTTGACAAGGACGAAAAATATCTAGCATACAATCAAAAAATGAATGAATTGATATTATATCAGTAAAAATATTGATGACAATTGACAAATCTCAACAATTCTTTTTTGAATAGAATGCGAAAACGTACATGAACCTAACTTATCATCCGTTTTTCACTATGTTCAATATAGCAGATCAAATATTGATGACCAAAATACCTTTGGCAACATTACAGATAGAGGTTTCAAGAGCTACTACTTCATTTCAAAATTTTTAAATAATAATAATAATAGTCCTGCCGAGTCACTTGTGTTGATACTTCTACCTTCAAGCAGAAATTCCAAATAGAAATAATTGTTTGGTTGCGAAAAGTTTTTCGGAGGAGGAAGAATCGTGAAAATAACGGATATAGCTATGAGGTTTCATATTTTACGTGCCATTAATTCAATGAAGTTAGTGATGAGCGTTATTAAAAATACTGAAACGGTTTCAATGGCAACTTAATTAGACAAAAAAAAAACATTGAGAGAACTTATGATTAGCGACCAGAGCATGGTCATATCTCTCCAACAATATTCGTCGAAATTTATCATCGAATACTCGAAATTATTGTCAATGTAAAATGTGAGCATGATTTTTCGATTTCTTCATAACTTTGATTTGATTCGGTTTTTTATGAAAAAAACCTAAAACCACGACGTTTCAGTATTTATTAATAGATAAACAGGTCCAGTATGATTTCCTCTTTGACGTCAATGGTCATCGATTTTCAATGGACAGCCTAAGTCTTGACGTCACAGGCTTAAAAACCTTTCCAAACAAAGCGTTGATATTGATGTTATCATTGACGCTTTCTTATAAATATTCTTATGGAGAAAATAATGGAAATATTTCTTTGTTTGGAAAGGTTTTTTGGGCTCTGCCGATTTTGACGTCACACTTAAGTATTCCATTATTCCACATCATTTGGTATTATCGAGAAAATCTTTGTAGAACTGGTTAATCGTGATATGGTGAAATTGAATTTGAAATCTTACAATCAATTTCATTATACGGGAATGATGATCTACGTTTAGTGAGTTAAGAACAACATTTTTCGAATACACATAACCTCACTGTCACTATTAGGCAATCCAAACCACGTGACATTCAATGTGGCGGCTTGGGGCACACAATGCGATACCTTGGCTAGTACACAGTGAATTTTATTTATTTTCGGAGTTTTTTGGTGTTTCGAAACGGTATTCAGATGGAGAGTGAATATTTGAAGACATTGATGTTGAATAGCAGAGACGTTGGTGAAAAGTATGCTTGGAACTATTCATTCAGTTCATTCTTGCAGAGATAAGCTATAACTTATTGTAACTTATCTCTGATTCTTGTCACAGCATTCGTTTTCGATATTAAATGAAGTTGGGATTAATTAATAATCTAGATCCTTTCACATTGTATACTGATGCTGATTTAGATTATTCAATTGATGTTGTTCTTTTTGTAATATTCTGGTAAAAAAAAATTCTACTGCAGACTCTCTGATACATCAGTTTGGAATCAGTGAGATCATATCTCTTGATCGCAGCTAACCATAGGGCCCTTCGCTTCCTAGTTAAATCGTTCTTACTCTATAACTGCTCTATAAGAACCTGTGATTAGTAACCGTAGAAACCGATTACATGCCGACTTTATTTCGGTTAATACGAGATCTACAGCCAACCACAATGCATGTGATAGGCCTTTTCTTCAGTAAAAGAGTAAATAATTAGCCACAATTAAAAAAACACATAAAAAACGCACTAGAGATAACTGAATGTAACAGTTTTCAACTCAAGTCAAATATGTAAACACCAAGTGTGTGCCCCGAGCCGCCACATTGGTTTTTCGCTTTGACAGATCGCTGGATTGCCTAATTGAAGCGTCTTTTATACATAATCGAAAACAGTTGTCAAAAGAATTAGGCAATCCAAACCACGTGACATCCAATGTGGCGGCTTGGGGCACACAATGCGATACCTTGGCTAGTAAACAGTGAATTTTATTTATTTTCGGAGTTTTTTGGTGTTTCAAAACGGTATTCAGATGGAGAGGGATTGATGTTGAATAGCAGGGACGTTGGTGAAAAGTATGCTTGGAACTATTCATTCAGTTCATTCTTGCAGAGATAAGCTATAACTTATTGTAACTTATCTCTGATTCTTGTCACAGCATTCGTTTTCGATATTAAATGAAGTTGGGATTAATTAATAATCTAGATCCTTTCACATTGGATACTGATGCTGATTTAGATTATTCAATTGATGCTGTTCTTCTTGTAATATTCTGGTCAAAAAAATGTCTACTGCAGACTCTCTGATACATCAGTTTGGAGTCAGTGAGATCATATCTCTTGATCGCAGCTAACCATAGGGCCCTTCGCTTCCTAGTTAAATCGTTCTTTCTCTATAACTGCTCTATAAGAACATGTGATTAGTAACAGTAGAAACCGATTACATGCCGACCTTATTTCGGTTAGTACGAGATCTACAGCCAACCACAATGCATGTGATAGGCCTTTTCTTCAGTAAAAGAGTTAATAATTAGCCACAATTTAAAAAACGCACTAGAGATAACTGAATGTAACAGTTTTCAACTCAAGTCACATATGTAAACACCAAATGTGTGCCCCAAGCCGCCACATTGGTTTTTCGCTTTGACAGATCGCTGGATTGCCTAATTAGGGAATCCAATCACCTGTCAAATCGAAAAAAATATGGCGGCTGAGGGCATATATTTGGTGTTTACAAATGTGACTTGAGTTAAAAACTGTTACATTAAGTGATCTCTAGTGCGTTTTTATGTGTTTTTACGATTGTTAAATATTAACTCTCTTACGGAAGAAACATGCCTATCACGTGCATTGTGGTTGGCTGTGGATCTCGTACTAACCGAGATAAAGTCGGCATGTATACTCGGTTCCTACGGTTACTAAGCACAGGTTCTTAGAGCATAAAAACAATTTATCTAGGAAGCGAAAGGCCCTATGGTTAGCTGCAATCAAGAGAGATGATCTCACTGAATCCAAATTGAAGTATCAGAGAGTCTGCAGTAGACATTTTTTAACTGGTCTCAGGCTCAGGATACTCATACATTAAATATTCACTCTCCATCTGAATACCGTTTCTAAACACCACAAAAAATAAGGGAATGAAGAAAATTATCTGTTTAGTAGCCAAGGTCCAGAACACAACTAACACCACTAACACAAGGTATCGGATTATTTGCCCTCATCCGCCATGGGTGTTACGTGGTTTGGATTTCCTAATCTAAATGATAAACGTAACCTAACTTTTTGTTCCAAAGTATCCTTGAAAAAATACGAGTAGCAACACCGAACTTTCTGTCAAGCTGTCACAACTATCTTGCTTGAATAATTGCTCGCATAAATGAGACCGAATACCATACAGCTACAACCCAACTAACGGATAGGTCGGAACCTATCTCAAATGCAACGACAAAGATAAGATAAGATAAGATAAGATTAAATAGGAGGCTTACTATAAGTTAAGCACCTCGACCTGTTGAGATCTATTGTGCCCTCCCTGTACTTAGAGCTCCTCTGTGAGCTCCAGTTGCTTTACCAACTTCCAGAGGCTATTAATATTCCTCATGTAGCTTTCTGGCTTAGGTTTCTCATCACCCAGGCACAGAATCCGGCACCTTGCCAGTCCCACACAGTGGCACAAGACGTGCTCTGCCGTTTCCTCCTCTTCGAGGCAGAACAATTAAGGAGTTCGGTCCAAGTTGCCAAGCTTATTTATTCGTGAAAAAGTCCCTTTTTTTTTCCTCATGATTTTGCGATTTCTAGAAAGATCGTGCAATAATTAGTACACCTCAATCATTTTTTTGAGTCCTATCGTAGTTATTTTGCTGAAAATTTTTGAACTGTCATATTTAGTTACTTTTAGTTCTCTAAGGTTAGAAACTAACTCTATGGTTACAAATGCCCGCCATTTACGAATATTTGTATATCTAGAATCAAATGAATAGAATGACGAATTGTCACTATAAAAACTGTAAGAGTGATTCAAGGTATTCCGGAAATCTCAAAAAGTTGAAATTTTACCCTTTCCCCAAAATGAGTAATCCTAAAAGGTGTTTTGAATGGATAAAACGCTGTGGGAAAATTAACATTGGAAAATATCACTAAAAATACCTATATATATATAATAAACATTTTTGTTAAAGTATAGCAAGGAGTCGTTACCAAATGCTTTCGAATCAGAAATTCAAAACTCGAATTTCACAAATACTCAACAAATAATAACAGAAACAGATAATATCAAAGTAGAAGTAGGTACCATAGAAAAAATAGAGACCGAATACCAAGTAGATAAACATGTTGATTGTGAAGAAATTTCGAATCAATCTGTGGATAGTAGTACCCAAACTTTCTCAGGACTATCTCAGAATATTTTTTCCTACGAAAATTTGTCAAGAACTTCAAATCGTTTCAAATTCTTCACAGGTATAAGTAATTGAAACTCTGTATGAATGTCTGGATGTGACTATAATGGATAAATTGAAACAACCATTTAAGAATTATGAGGAAGAATAAGGAACAATATGAATCATCATTATATGAATAATAAAGATCGATTGAGAAAAGGTTTTACATCAGAAGAATTATCATATTTTACTACAATGAGTAAATCATCCATGTCCATAATTTTCTTTACATGGATTCAATTTATGTACTATACAAGATAATTGTCATAAGGGGAAATATGTTTCGAGGTGGCAGAAATATGGAAACTATTTCAAAATGTTTTTGATGCCACAGAGGTTAATTTACAAATGCCATCAAACTTCCAACAACAGGGAAACACATATTCTTCTTATAAACATTCAAATACTGTGAAATTTTTAGTGGGTATTTGTCCAAGTGGTGCAATAACTTATGTTTCTGAAGGATTTGAAGGTTCGTGGTTCAATTTCTGATCGAAAACACATCGAGAAGTGTTTATAATAATATAAAGCACGAAACCACAAGGAACTAGTTGGTGTATAACCTTAGAAATGAAAAGTAACTAAATATGACAGATCAAAAATTATTATTTATTTTCATCAAAATAACTACGATAGGACTCAAAAAAATGATTGGGGTGTACTAATTATTGCACGATCTTTCTAGAAATCGCAAAATCATGAGGAAAAAAAGGCAGACTTTTTCACGAATAAATAAGGTTGGCAACTTGGACCGAACTCCTTAATTGAAATCAGGAAATAAATTGACGCACGATGCCAAGCGACAATGCTCGATGCTTCCATCCTGAGTTGGCTGTGGATGCCCCAACCGTTTTTGAGGCATAATTTCGAGCCGATGGCCGGAACTGGGCGGCAAGGAGGGAAAATTGGAGTAAGAGCTGGGGTCGTCGACTCTACGGGACGGGGCAATGCAACATGCAATCTCCCCTGGTGACCCACTTTTCAAGGCTGTATCGACTATTATGCCTCCCTGATGGGGAAGCCACCGTGAGAATTTCGTAATCACTGCAACATCGCTCGTGGAGTATAGGCCAGATAACTAACTCATGAATTTGATTTAAATGTACCGATACGAAATGAGGTATACCAAGTTTTTTTTTCGTTAATTTTCATGTAATTTTCGAATAAACGCCACTTGAAAATCCTGCAATTTTATGTAACCTTAACCTAACGTCACAGGTGCTAACTATGCAACTATATCATTCAAGAGTGTTTGAATAATATACGTCAATGTTTAACAATTAATTTTTTACCCTCATCATATCTCAAAAAATATGAATAACGCTGTGAAATATTAACTGAAACTGAGTAATAAAAACAGTAACTTCATTTATTATTGTTTTTTGTTTCTGTGAAAACCTTCATGAAAGACTATTTCAAAAAGCTATCGTAGAATCAAACTTTTTTGACAACCTTCTTAGGCTTTATTGAATATTTATCTTCCATTATTTCTTTTCGTTTTTGGTTATTTTTGAGCCGACTGGTGAAAATTCATTTTCCTTATAACGATATATTTTTCGTGAAATCACTGACCGTTTTCAGCAAGAAGTGCCAAAATGTATTTCAAAATAAATACCGTGGACATCGAAAATATCGACTAATAACTTAGCTATAAAAGATAAAAGGAGTTCAAGACCCTGCACATGTAAAAGACGTAGTGAACTTTATTCATCACTCTTCTTGTTCATCCAGTTTGTTTACGAGCTATCGGAACGACATGGCAATAGTAGGAAAGCGCATTCCGTTTTGAGTTCGGCTAACTGTTCTTCTGCTCGATGCAAGAATGAAAAATAGCCATCTCATGATATCCGTAATGCCAAAAATGGTTTTCGGCGCCAGTCTCTGTTCGATATCGCCGAAACGGTCTGGAGTTGAAGCGTAAACCGAATGTGAAGCAGAACATTGGGGGATTGCATTTAGAGTGAGATTGGAGAAGTTTGTTGGATGTTGTTGAGTTCGAAGGGGAACTGCTCCCATTGATTGGTTTTCTGAGTAACATAAATTCAATAGGTTTTTACCAAATCAGATAATGAACAACTTATTATTTTATTTCATATCATTCCATTCATTTCATTCTCATTTTATTTGGTATTTGAACTCTCCTTAAAATCATCCTATATTTCTTTTTTATATTATCATTTATATACAGGAAGGCCCACGAGATTTTGACCAGTATATATCTCGAAAACTATTCGGAGTACGATATTGAAATTTGGCAGTTATATACCGTTGGTAATAAGCTGCAACGTTGTTATAACGTCACATTTTGGATCACGTGGTATCATTTTAAGAATTTTCAATGGAACACTTGTATAATTTTTCCACTGCTCTCTCTTATACTCATTTACCCATAGATTTATTTTTATTTTTTGGGTAGATAAGTACTTCGAAACGATAAACCAATTTCTATGTATGTTTTTTATTCGAAAAACAATAAAGATAGCCTAAAAACAAAAAACATATAGTTAACGATTGTTCACTAACACTGACGACTTTTGACAAGTACAATAGCTGTTGCTAGGATACGTTTTTTGTTTCTAAGCCATGGTTTTTCAAATAAAAAATCCACCAAAAAATGTGTACATCGTTTCGAAGTACTTACCTACCAAAAGAAAAAGAATAATAAAGCTATGGCTGAATAAGAGGGATCTTTACAATAGTAACGTAAAAATCAATAATGTGATGTAATGAGGCAAAACTAGTATTAAGAATACGTTTAGAGATTCGTAAACATTTATTCAGTCAGATTAGAATGTACATATATTTGATATTATACATTGAAGCAATAACATACATTTACAAAAATGATTAATAAACTCATAACGAGTGATTTACAGCATAAGAATGGGTATCACTCAATAACATAAATAACAAGTGTTATTTTGTATATCCTATCAATTCATCTACATGAATCTGTTACGGAATCAACAACAACAAATCAACAACAATTACTACTAATTCAATAAATGTTCAGCAGATGTTCTACAGTATGAAAATATATAGTATTTACATTTTTATTCGAAATATGCGGGGATATGTACAATTTATGTGACATATGACTCAGGGTAGTAAACATGGAATTCATTGAAGAACATTGATACCCACATGAATTTTCAATTATGATTACAATTAAAACTTGGATTTCGATTTTTTACACTGAATTTCATGATATTGCAACTATAATGGACGAAGCTTTTTAAACTACATTGAGATTAAATGAACTGCATCAACTACTTCAACTTATGAATATCAGAAAGGACACCCAATAACTTCAACGTTTCAAGTTAAAATCAACAATGACAAGTTACTTCTTCGACAGTTGTAGATAAAATTTGAGTAGTTCATGCTAGGGGATGTTATGAATAGCTGAAGAGGAAATGAACGTTTCGTTTCAAAATAGATAATGAATGTGTTCAATTGAATGAACTCTCTCTCTTCTAAGCGCCAAACGTCACAATTCCATTCGTAACATGTCATATAAGAACAGCTGTCGCACCCTCTGTTTTTTTCATCAGGATTCAAGGTCATGTAGGAATTCTCAATTATTTCAGAACCTTGAAGTGATTAATAAATAGCCAACGCTATTCTATGAAATTTATCTGCAATGCTGATTCGATTGCGAATGATTTAAACTGGATTTCTTGTCGTGTTATCAGGCAATGAGTCAGGTAAACAATGGAAAATAGAAATTCTTCTATTTTTAGAATAGATTCATAGGAATCGATATTTCTTAAATGCTTTGTTCTCGCTTTTCTTGTCACGATACTAATGCTTGATTAGACATTATGCCTAAAAATGTTTTGCTTTGTTTCTCTCCAAAAAAAAAATGTCAGAAAAATAATGTCCAATAATGTAAGTTCTTCACAAAAAGAGTTTCATGATGCATTTCTCAAAAATATTCACATTCATTTTCTATGTATTCAATGAAGCAATAATAGAAACAACTTGGCTAACCATTGACGTCTAAATATTTCAATTGACATATAAGATTTGCACTTTTCTATCTAGAAATTCTCAGAAGATTGTTGTCATTCTACGAGAAGCAGCAGTCCTTGTTCTCTGTATCACAGAATATCTCTGCAATTAGAAGAAAATAATAGTGGAATATCCATCAGTACCGCCTAAGAAGAGCCACCGTTATTTAGGCTACAATTTCATCCAGATGCGGTTCTGGAGATATAATGTCCCCACTGTCTGTACTACCCATCCACATTTATATTTTTATATATCATGTACAATATTTCCTCTTCAATGAGAATAACAAATAGTTTAAATATACTCGAACGTCGTCCTTTCGAAAAAATGTCCACTTTATCTACTACTCTTAGGGCAATCAAAAGATGACTCAATCCCCTCCTGGATGTAGAAGTAGGTTCTATTTTTTAAAATGGACGCATTTCACTAACTAAGGCGCATGATTGAATACGACGAAGAATACATTATCTAATAAATACTGTACCCAACTTATGATCAGAAAAAGTATCATTGAACATATGACATATACAGGGTGTTAGTGAATAAGTGCGACAAACTACAGGGGGTGATTCTTTGTCATTTTTTATGAAAAAAAGTTCATGTAAACGTGTGTCCTAACTTGCTTCATTTCCGAGTAACGGGGTGTTTATAATTTTCCATCCTTTTCGATAAAAGAAAAATTAATTAGGTACTCATAAAAAACAATGTTATAACAAACTGAAAGCTCAAAAATGAAGGGACGCTAATCGTATTTGACAGGAATGTTGACAGTAGCCTACTTGCGTCGCTACTAGATAATGGATTAAAGAAATGAAAAATACGCATTGAGTTGTTTCATTTTTTGCATAAAAACAGCGCCCTTCACGAAAAAAAGGCATGAGAGACTTTTTGTCGCAAATTGAACGAGACATTCAAAATTGAATTTAAGTTTGGAATATCTCAGTGGCGTACCATTTTTTTCTTTAAAAAAATTGAGATCATTACGCATATGCACGCCAATGATGAACATAAAATTCTTAATTTCATGTCAAAAAATGCGCAATAACTACCTCTTGGAACCTACCAAATTTCATTTGCATAACTCGACCGGTTACAGAGAAATAAATAAATAGTCAGTTTTTAAGAGAAAACTTTAACACCCCGTTACTCGGAAATGAAGCAAGTTAGGACACACGTTTACATGAACTTTTTTTCATGAAATATGACAAAGAATCACCCCCTAAAGTTTGTCGCACTTATTCACTAACACCCTGTAGATGATGAATGAGAATTTATTATTGTATCATTTGACGTTTCATTAGTGAACTACAATTGCACCTCATTGCAAAAAATATTGAATTATTTTTCGTTTTACTTAGCATTTTGAGTCACAGTCACAAATCTCAACTATCTACAGTCTACGAAAATATACCTCATATGTTTAATGATATTGTTCGTCACAGTTTGTGTCAATTTATTGTCATACTGTCATATCTTTTTATCTTCAACATAACTTCTATTCAGTCTCATCAATAAGAAAAAAGCTCATACTCGCTCTCTCTCTCTAATTCACAGTGCTCGTCAAACTCTTTACCCATTTCTTTTGAATAAAAAGAAATAACAATAGCAATAAATACAGAAGTCACATTTATTTTGAAGCACATCAAATATGTGTACGCAGCTAAGTAAGTCTTACGTAGATATTATCAGTTTCATCATTGACGGATTCTTTAATACTAGTTTTTTCTGTCAGTCTTGATACCCCACGTACTTCCTTTTTTTATTTTTGTCTACTTTGACTCGCTTCTGGAGACCAACTTATTGAAAACACATCGCCATTGGAAGTGATAAGTTATGAGAAGGAGTCTGAACATGACAGAACATGTATAGTTTGGTGCTCGTTTTCGATTGGCTTACTGTGCTTTCTTCAGAACTGTCAGCTGTCGCGTCAAGCTTTCTTCAGGTGTGATGATTCGTTTCTTCATGGCAGGACGAGGTTCGGTCCCTTCCTGCAAAAAAAGAAGAATTGATGGTTAAAAATTGATGAGAATTCATTTGTCAAATTGGTCTATTTTCAGAAGCAGTGAAGCATGCGTATCAAGACCCATACGTCTTCTTCACGATAGCATCTTTCCGTGAATTATATTTAGAACTCAAACACGTGAAGTTCGTCCACCTCAGTGACACATATCAGAGATAAATCTAAATTGTTGAGAACAGGAAATGAACTTATGTTGGCAAAACTTCAAAGTTCCATTCAATTTTATTCAGGACCGTCTCCAAATTTACAATATTTGCGTATCCACATGGATTGTTTTGAAGTTCTTTTTGTACAGATATGAGAAAGTGAAAGCATATTTCATTGAGTTGCTTGGCAGACAGAGATAGACTGTGTCCTTGTTCACTAAATGCCTGAATATTGAGAATGAAAACACGTGACATCGTTCGAATGTATGGCCTTACGAAATACTTGTGTGGATATTGAATCAACCCCAGCAGCATTATTGACGTCAATCAATAAATATATCCTTTTATAGAACATAATTAACGTTTCGAAATAATCCAATTACCGGAACGTATTTTTTCTGCAGTATCGAAGCCTAATTACCTCACGCTCACCTGTGGAGCATTTTAGTAGTTTCGGGAGCTGAATTTCCCCTGAACTCGCCCCGCTCGCTACATTTTCGTTTCGATTTTCCCATCCCACGGTTTTCATTCATGTCTGCAGTGCGCTGAGCTATATATCAGTCCCTTGGTAACTGGAGGCGATTTAAATTGCTGGCACATTCTCAGAATCACTACAGTTTTCGTGATGCTATTGGGATAGGACGTTCACGGTATGGATAACATGCAACACCCTTGTGAAGGGTTCTTGGAATTATTCAATATTCATGGAACATTGTTGTACAGGAAGATGGAACCATAAAAATCGTCAGGGATACGAGAGATATTCTTGAAGAGAGTCTATTTGAAGAAGAGAGCCATGTGAACTTGTTATCCACGAACTTACAAGATACTTATGTTAAGTGACTTCAGATGATAAAAGTAACAGGTCTCCTTACAAGAAATGCGCCTATGAAGAGACAGAGAAAAAGAAATCACCAGAGTTTGATGAACTCATTGAAAGTTGAAACTTGAATGTGACCATCAACCAAAAAATAAACAATAATTCACCATCTGTATTTCAAAATTTTTCTCGAACTCTTGACTCGTCGTGAAAACACTTCTCGAAAACTCAAGACAACCTAACCTATAATTCACACAATGAAAATAATTTGATGTTGATTGAAATCAGAGAATATGACAAAGTTCTCAAAGTCAAACGCAATCAGTCTTTTGTTCCAATCACCAGTTGAAATATGACGGAAAATTTCTGTTGCTCGACGATCAACAATTCATCAAGCAGCCACACCCTTCAAGTAACTGACCTCTGACCTTTCAACTGAGAGAAATGAGAAGAAAATTCCACTGATGTATTTGCAGTTATCTCTTTGTATAGTAAGAAGATATAAGTTGCGATAAATTCGATATTTTCCGAAAAGGTTTGGCTGACGCAGCCTCCCGACGAACTTTTCTGAACTATGACATTTAACTGGAATTGGGTCTACCTGGATTTTGATTTTGCCTGGGCTTCACGAACGCTTCACCTTGTGATACACAAAAACAGCTACAAGATCTCATTCATTATGAGCAAGAAGAGGCAATCAAAGAAAGCTCGATTGGAACACGATCCTTATTTTTAATTATCCAATTATTTTTCTCCTTCGGTTCAGAATTTTAATTTCGGTGCTGTTTGTGAAGCTCCAATGATATTTGACAAGCAATTCAACAAATTCCCTTAGTATTCTGAAAAATGAGGGCAACTGATGAAAGCTATAGGTATACTAATGATAATTGAACAGAGCACACACTTTATGTATCATTTATCTCATTTTCTATTGACGCCATTCGTGTGTTCCACGGTGTCATGTCAACACGATTAGATAGTGGAACGACACACCAATTCAATGATTGTTACACCAGCAAATCCAGTTTGAGCAAACAAATTGTAGCAAGCAGATCAAATCAGAGACATGTAGTGGATCGTGTATTGGATATTCAGCTTCAAGACAAGCACTAAACAGGAAACTCAGCAATCCTCTCATCAATGGAGTATCTCCTGATGAACAATGAATTAATGAAACAACAAAATACTTACATTTTCAAAGCTTTTCTCCATATCTAACAGATGCTTGATGGTATCATATACGTTGGGTGTCCTCTTCTTTTCATGCCTGCCAGACATCACCTGCATAACCGAGCTAGCAAAAGGTCGTCTCACTGGAGTAGCTGGTCTCATCTGAAACTCTTCCTTCTGGCCTCTCGTTTCTATTTTGGGCTCCTCAGTCGACGAGGCAACCATCTGAGGACTGCTCGTGGATTTCACTATAGGTTTGCGGTCGTAATAAAGCAAATCAGCTCCATTAAGTGAAATGATATCGTTCTGGGTACCAGCTCTCTTCGTTTCCTGCTTCCCCTGCTTCCTCTGCTTCTGCTTGTTTCGGCGCTGGGCTTTATTTCCTTGCTTGTTGACTTTGTTCCAATGTACTTCGTTGTTCTTCACGTCTTTGTTCTCGTACTGTTGCTCCTGGCTGGTTTCGGATAGCTGCTTCAGCTCTCTAACGGTTTCGTCTTCGGATATGTGGCTTGGTTTTCTGTTGACATTGCTGTCAACCCTACCAAAATCCTCATCGTAATAATCATAGCCGTCTTTGCTGGTTCTGTCCAAGCTGTCTTGGTACATTTGGGAGAGAATCAGGTTTTGTAGGAAAGCAGCGTTGACATCTTCTAAAGACTCGTCCTGATTGACAGCCAAGTCGTCTTCGTAGTATGATTCATGCCCAATGGGCTGGTTATCCTCCCTCTCTTCCCGTTGGACTTCCTGCAGAACTTCTTCTTGTTCATCCACAGGGTCTACGTAATCGTAGTACCCACTGTAGCCTTGTCTAGGCACCGGAGTTTCCTGGTAATAATAGGGCAACACCGCTTGGTAGACTTCGTAATTAGACGTTCTAGCTGGAGCGTAGTACATCGGGTACTGGTAAGATTCCTGCGGATAGTAGTAGTAGTTGTCCGGGTAGCTTTGGCTGTATGGGTTCATTTTGTAGTAATTGACGGGATATCTGGGGGTTTGGTAGTATGAGTAGGGGTCGTAGGTATTTACGCGTTGTTGCGATGATCTTCCGTATCGTTTGGTGCCGTAAATCGGATTTGGATACGACAGAATGGAAGTGGTGTTGAGTAGGAGGATTAGCTTGAGAAGAAGAGTCTGGAGGGCCATCTGGAATAAATCGATATTGCGTGTTAAACAGGTACTTCAATTGTTTGATGCCATGACACATTCATCAACATTCATACAACAATGTCAAAAGTGAATCCTCATGAGGGACCCTTTCAGAATGTTATCCGTAAACAACAAGATCCCTTGTAAATATGCCAGTGTCACTTTTCTAATGTAGATTCGGAAAAATACGAGAGATATGAATTCGGGACAAACAAGCGCTTTTGATTCACGGCTTTGACGTCAATCTATGACGTCAATATTGATTTTTGTACGTGGAGGCGGTGAAGAAGTAAACAAGATGAAGTGGCGTAGTTTTTTATGATACGTGATATTCTTTCATGGAAACACGTGGCAGAATTTCTAGATGTTAAGGACAACGATGGAAATAAACTATTCATTTCATCATTTCGAAGGAAAAATTGACTTTCCTGCAACATACTTTTATCTTTTTTCCATTTCTAAAATACTCTTGATAGACAGAATTCTTCATCACTTTACTAAGCGTTTTCTATGCTATATTATATTAATAACCTCAAAAATCGATATCAATGCTAGTTCCAAGAAGACTTGTCTGAACTCTGACCTTTAGTTTGACGTACCCTTTCGTGCTAATTGCATGTTTTATGATGTTGAATCGAGGACCGTTGAAACGTTGCCACCTGTTACTCTCATCAGCGCCAATCAACAGGTTATGGTTATAGATGATACGGTTTTATTTTGTTTTCGTTGCTATGCTACGATCATCTGATTCAATATTCATTGAAATGTTCAGTGTATGAAATATGCATTGACGTCGTGATCCAATTTTTTAACTACAGGGGTGACACTGGTAACCACGTGAAATGTGACAGCCGCCAACTAGATTTTTTGGATTTCATTTACAGATTTAAGATCCGTTTTCGCATTTTATTATGAAAAAACTTTTGTTTTCAAGGACAGAACCCAAGAGTTCCACAATAAAAATTTCTTTTCAGGCCTCATTATTCAATTGAGACATTTATTTCAGTTGAAAAAAAAAATTGTGAGAAGTAAAATAGAGTGGGTGTGTTTCGCATCTTGAAAATTCACAATAAAATTGGAACAAAAATATTCATAGGTAGCCTTTTAGCATATCTTGAGCATGTTGACATAAAATAAAACCTCTCAGAAGAGCTGCAAGAATTTTTTGCTTTTATTTCCGACAAGGAATCACCCTGTATGAATGATATGTGTTTCGATAGTGAGCGAAAAAATTTAAAGAATTATGTTTCCATATTTTCTCGCTTTCAACAATCACTTAGAAATCTAAAATACATTTTGTTGGTTATCAAAAATTCCAACGCATAAAACACCATCAAAGCTCTCTTTTTACTCACCATATTTCTCGTCTGAATGTCCGCAGAATCACCGAAATATCTCGTTCCACTTTCCACTATCCACCAAACGACAACCAACGTCCGTGTCAAAAATACTCATCCCCTCGAATCACCCCTATATATAACCGATTCTTCCCCTCAACGACGGTGGGGGTATCACCCACACATAATGAATGAAATTTCCACTGGTGGGGGGATTTGCGACAATCGTCGCCATTGGTCGAATATTCAACAAGCTGGCAGGTGATTGGTGGTAACTGACGGGATCGTATTGATCGGTGGTTCACAGGGAAACGTCAATAACTCCTACAGGAACGGCCTGGCGAGTGGGTTTCAAAGGGGCCCCACGCAATTCATGCAAGAAGGGAATTCTGGTGCGATATTTGAATTTATTCTTGGAATGGATTCTGCATTTCCACGTGGTAATTTAATGGAAAACAACATATTGCATTGTTATGAGCAGATGGCAACGTTTTACAGTGATGCCAAGTCTATTCTGCTCTGAATTGATCGTTCAACCTGTGCAGTAGTTGATTATTTTTTTCTACTCCCGCTACAGAAAATGACGAAATTTGTACAACTCACCCATTATGTAACTGTTTATTTAAGCACTGGGCGACGTAAAACTGTACGATTTAACTTTACCGTAAAAAGGGAGCACGATCAACAACCAATACGGTAGCATCTGTGAAGTAAATCGCATGACATATAACCAATAAGATAGAGCCTTCAGTAATTGTCATGGAAACGAATAACAAGCCGCCTCGCCGATAACATTTTGACGTTTCATAACTGCTATGAAAATACGCTACTTTTCATAGCAGTTGTAGGAAAACACATTTTCACTAAATGGAATCCTAATTTTTGTATATTACACAACTCGAGTTACGCACTTCTAGAATTACTTTTTTTAGACTTGCGTAATATGCTTCTTAGAACTCTTGTTATGTAATATACTATTTTGTATATCTATGTATATATTTCAATCTATGAATCAAATTATACTCCTAAATTTCAGTACAAATTATCAGTCCCATCCTAATCATTATTAGAAATATGTTACTCTTTCGGGACATACATGGATTATCAGTCAAGTAGTAAAGTGATATACAAGGTGTCTCAAAACTCATAGATATAATCGAAACCAGAGGTAGGTGGAGTAATATTTACTAAACAAAAACTGTTCATGAACACCTGTTCGATTGTTTTTGAGACGTGGTTTCTGCAGATAATACAATTTGCTACACTGATTATTAATTTGATTGTTACATGTTGATTTCTTTCAGTCATTTGCTAGTTACCTATTTTCTTTCTGTCATTAGTAAATAATGGATAGAAATTATGATGGACAATGCGAGTTCCAACTGAATCTATAGGATCTTTGCTCACCGAGTATTTTCATTCAATTTCCATGTATCCGAAAGTCGCCCGACTAACTTTGAAAAAGTTGAATTAGTTGTAACAGTATAAAACTCTTCAGCAATCGATTTCGTGTCACATAAGTCAATTCCGTTACCAAGAGGAATTATTATTCGTATCATTCCTTTCCTGTTTCATCGATTGATTTATCAAGACGTGCAATGGCGTTCGAGAGGAACTCAGAAATAGGTGTTCACCAGATTGTAATCGATTTCCTGAGCACTTTCATTCAGAATATGTTGGTTACTTCTCACTTCTAACTTCTAACTATGCAGAAGTTTGGAGCGGTCTGTATTTCGAGTCTCTTCAAACCTACCATTGATCTTCTTTCTTTGGTTCTCAATCTTTCAGTACTTTTTGTAGGAGCACTCGTGAAAATCATCGTGAATAGTGGAATTAAATATAATATTTTTCAGGTATGAAATGGGCTCATGGTAATAAAAACAATTTCTATTGGATAGAATGTTGTATAAATCACTGTAAACAAAGGCTGGAGTAGATATTCGACAAAAAGAGCTGTGATTGACAGTATTTTCGAAAAATCAACGATGAAACCTGAAAATTGTTTGAGAACTAATGAAACTTGTATTGAAAGTGTTGACCAACTAGTATTTATTTCATAAGAGTTTCTTCCTTGACAACATATTTTTTGAAAGTACATTAAGTATTATGAATATGGATGTAAATGAAGTGGGGGTTGGTAAATTTATTGAGATCGAAAAAGGATGAATTGTATATTCATTGGAAATTATTGAGATCACATAAAGTATTCAACCTATAAGAATTACGTATTAAATTATAGCTCAATGAATAAACTCAAGGCCCAAAATGCATACTAGTGAATATATTATTTCAATCTCGGTTGAAAATCGCAGTAATATAAACAAAGCATAAAAACCACACGAAGAAACCAAATGCAAAAATGTTGTTGACTTAAACGTCAAAATTTAAAACAAAATTAGTCATGGCCTTCTGAAATATCATAACCAATAAAACTCGCAATGAATTGTAAATTTTTTTTTTGTTTTTTGACAAGAGCATGTTTTTTACGTAATCTTCTTCCCTTTATGAATGTTTTTTTGGCGTTAAATTATCAGCATTATTTTCAAAATTGCGTCGAAAGAATTATCTCTTGGATAGCTAATGTGAACTGAAGTCCACTTGATAAACACTGTTTTCAAATAACTCTTTGAGAAGTATACGTGTGGGCGAAGCCGTCCCTGTGAATCTGCAACTTGTGTGTAGTTAAATGTCTCCGTTTCCCGCCCCGTGTGCCTGTGGCTTCCATTCATGAATGCGACCGTTCTACGAACTCCCGAAACTCCTAAATCAATGGGTCCCGCATCACATAAGATGTACGAATGAATATAGGACGAAAGGGTTGTTTCGAATAATTGGGTGGATGTGTCGCTTGAAATGGAGTCCGAGTTCTCATGAGATGCCCAGATACGATCATGTAGAATGGGGAATTCTCCTTCAGACGATAATGAAGTATTTTTCATGATATATCTTTAAAACGTCGCATTTTAAATTTATCATTTCAACCTTTTTCCTAAAAAAAATATTTCAAGTACTTAAAAAACAGAAATAAATATGGGAATTTAAAGTTTAAAGTGCTTTGTTTCTAATTCACCATTTGGCAACGTCGACTGCGGATTACAGTGATGAAAAAGGACAACAAATTCGTTACGTTGATTAGGTAAACAAAGATGGCTAGATTTTAATCAGATCAGAAACCCATTCTGCTTATTTCTATTCCATGAGTCATGACGTTCCATGCATCGCAAAGGAGGCAACGACCAAGTTAGAGAGAGAACTCAGGTTTTAAGGTTATGTTTAAGTTTGGCGTGGTTTGGCTTCTAAGTAAGGTTGTTGTTCGGGTTCGACTATTATATTGATGTATAATATTGTATCAAATAACTTGAAACCAATTCAATCAAGTATTCTTTACCAGCCACAAAGTATAAACAAAAAGTTGGGTTATGACAACCGACAAATTTTGACACTAGATTGTAAATGTACAGACAACAAAGAACAAATATATGTTGTTCTTTTTCTAGCTTACTAGGCGCTGTTGCCAATTTGTGAACTAGAAACAAAGCGATTTAAAATTTAAAACCCCATATTTGAAAAATTATTTTAGATAGTTTCTGCAGAGAGTTTGGAATTTTCATGAATGAAACTCATAATCATTAACTTTAAACTTGCATTTCCCGTAATAACCCAAATTGAGGAGAATTCCTCATTGGACATATTTCACTGTATGAACTCACTAGTCATTCTTTTATCACGCACACGGTATATACATACACATTGTACGTGATCTTTTTCAGGAAATTTGTAGAACGTTCCTGCCAGTATTCATGAAAGGTTTTTGCACTTTATACAGGGTGGCCCACGAGGGTTTGGGCAGTATATATCTCGATAACTATTTGGAGTACCATTTTGAAATTTGGCAGTTGTAAACCGTTGTTACGCACTTTAAGCAAGCTGCAACCTTGTTACAACGTCGTATTTTGGATCACATGGATTCATTCTTATGATTTTTAATGGGACACCCTGTATATTTTAGGTAGGTAAGTACTTCGAAACGATAAACGAAATTTTTATTTAGGTTTTTTATTCGGAAAGAAAAAGATAGCTTAGAAACAAAAAACTTATCCTAGCAACAGCTATTATAGTTGTCAAAAGCCGTCAGTGTTAGTGAACAATTGTTCACTGTATTATTGTTGTTAAAAGTCTTATGACTTGATATGCTGATCATTTATGGAGAATGTGGAAAAACAGCAGACGTGCTACAGTGAACGATTGTTATAATATCACTGACGGCTTTCGACAACTACAATAGCTGTTGCTAGGATACGTTTTTTGTTTCTAAGCTATCTTTGTTTTTCCAAATAAAAAACTCATATGAAAATTTGTTCATCGTTTCGAAGTACTTACCTACCAAAAATAAAAATAAAAGTTATGGCTGAATGGGCATAAGAGGGGTCTTTACAGCAGTGAAAAAATATAGAGAGTGTCTCATTAAAATTCTAAAAATGATACCACGTGATCCAATGTGACGTTGTAACACCGTTGCAGCTTGATTTAAAACGCGTGATATTACCAACGGTTTACAACTGCCAAATTTCAATATCGTACTCTAAATACATTTCAAGATATACACTGGCCGAAACCTCATGGGCCATCCTATATATTACATATTATATATGGATCATGAAATCCGGTTTCTATGTAAAATCGATACAATAACAGTTCGAATAATGAAATTTTCTATGAATATGCGAAAACAATGGATTTTATAATGCGGTTGGCTTCATTCCCACACACATATAGAGGGGAGGTACAGTATCAATCAAATAACCAAGAGTCCACACCGGAAATCATCCCCAGACGATGCTGAAGTATACGCAGGTTAAGTATGTATTGCCTAAGTAACTTCCTTGAAAATAAATTGTTGAATTGAACATAATACGTAATCATTCAGGAAACAATTAAAACTCTAACGGCCCCAGAGCTGAACCTTGTGAGATTGCTTTTACCGAGTAAAAGAAACAAAGGCAGATCGTACCTCAGTTGAAAGCTGCAAACAATGTTTTTTGGTGTCTATAGTTGGTGTGTAAACCTCAGATTTTTCCAGCAAACGACATGCTCATTTTCTTTATCGATTTATTGTGAGTTATGAGATATACTTCGATGCATAATAATCATTTACTGTGAAATGAGATTAGGTAAACGAATGAAGCTGCCAGTCAATGTCGTTTTCAGTTACTTACATGTATCCTTCAGGAATAGCCTCTCTGGCTGTGACGTAGGTGAATTAGAGAGGATAGCATTGTGTCTTGGAATGAATTCTTCAAGTCTCGCGAATCTGACTGAATACTAATAAGATTTGAGCATGTAATCAACGACGGAGTATTTTCCATTAGCATTTCACTTTTTTTTTTTTTCTACAATGTAATATACAGGGTGATTCACCTAACTGGTTCATTAGAGGTTTATGGAGAACTGATAGAGATATCAACTTGAAATTTTGTTCTATCTTTCTAAAACAATTTCAAAACGCTGTTACTTCCGGTTAAACCGGAGGTGATATCAACTTTGTTTTTTCAAATGGAACACCTTGTTTATTTTAACATTTTCGAATTCTACGAAAAATTCTGGACCTGTTGCATTTTGAATTTTCTTCTTATCGTTATTTGTTTTCAAGATATGCCATCTTTTCGAAAGATTTTGACAGATGGACTGACGACTAAAATGTCCATATCATCTTCAATTATCAAGATTAAAGGTTCAATCTCCGTATACACATTAATGAAGGAGTGTTCTATCAGGTAGCCTTCAAAGTGTTTCGAAATATTCAACAGGGTGTTTGATATTTCAGTTTAATTTTTGGAAATTTCAAATCCCAATAACTTCCTTATGTCAAATAGAATGACCATACAATTTCCACACTATCCGACGCAAAATTTAATTTCTTATCATAAAATTGATATTCACAGATATATCAACAAAAATGTGGAAATACGTTCATTCGTCTGAGATGTATATTCACAATTTCCACTGATGAATTCGCCAAGGTGGATCATGATAATGGCCTTCGATGTCACATGACCTGACGCCTCTCAATTTCTATCTCTGTGGTTTCAGAAAAAATAGAGTTTTCAAAAAGTCTGATTACTCTAGAAAATCCCTAGAGCCGAAAAATTGCGCCTGGCTTTCGCAAAATTGTCATAAGAAATTGAATGATGGACTACTGAAGGTGTCCGGAGAAGAATTATTATGTGTCGTGAACAACATAGACGACATTTTGAACAATTACTGATTTTCTTTTATCCGTATATCAGAATATGATTTTTAATGCCATATCATTTGTTTCGTGAAAGGTTTGCATGAGAATATCCATAGACGGAGATAGTCACTTTTCAATGGATTAGAGCTCATATTATTCGTCAAATATGAAATTTAGAACCATACAAAGAACACTTGTGAAAATACACATGAGACGAATGAGCGCATTTTCACATTTTTGTTGATATCTCTGTAAATATCCATTTTAGCAATATGGTATGCTCATACAAATCGATAGGAAATGAAATTTTGCGTCGGATAAAATTTTATGGTCATTCTATCTGAAGTAAGAAGTTAACGGTATTTGAAATTTCCAAAAAGTAAAATGAAATATCAAACACCCTGTTGAATATTTTGGAACACTTTGAAGGATACCTAATAGAACACTATTTCATTGATGTGTGTACAGAGACTAGTCCTTGAATCTTGAAAATTGAAGAAAATATGGATATTTTAGATAGTCACTCCATCTGTCAAAATTTTTCGAAAAAATGGAATATCTTGGAAACAAATAACGATAGGAAGAGAAATCAAAAACAGGTCCAGAATTTTTCGTAGAATTCGAAAATCTGAAAATAAATAGGGTGTTATATTTGAAAAAACAAAGTGATATCACTTCCGGTTTTAGGAAGATAGAACACATTGAGTAGTAGCATCCACCAAAAGTTCAAGTTGATATCTCTACTAATTTTCCATAAACCTCTAATGAACCAGTTAGGTGAATCACCCTGTATAAAGCTTTTCGACGAACTTCCTAGAAATACCCAGTTTTAGATATAGTAGCTGTTGTTTCAAGTATAGAACCATGAATTATCACACTATTACTTTCATAATTTGAAACTTTCATTCTTCAAAGTGTGAAAATATAGTTTATTCATCTGGAGAATGAAGTTCGGTTATCTTTCAATATCAACAGTGCAAAATGAAAAGTATCTAGCTAACCACTGAACTCCTGATTTGTTGAGACATAGTTGAGAACATTTAAGCATCAATAACCATGGCAACATTCTACATCAGTGATGTCCAATTCATTGAGAGAGAAATCTTTGACTGGTTTGTTAATTTTATTCGAAATTTTTACAGATATTGGAAATATTCAATAGTCATACAATTTTGGTGTAAATATTATGATAATCAAAAACAATTCGGATGATGAATTTAACCTAACTTTCTGTTTCAGAGTATCGTTGAAAAATTAGACAAGCAGCAACTCCGCACTTTCTGGCGAGCTCTCACAACTATCTTGCTCACAGATAGATCATATCATATTCATGAAGATTCTTTTTCATTTTCCGAAAAAAATCAAATTCCAACAACAATCAGCGAACTTCAAACAGAAACAGCTAATTTGCTTTGAAATCTAAACTAAGGCATGTGTGAGTGTCATTTCCATTATCAGTAATTTGTGAAATTCGTGACACTAAATTGACATCATTTTGATACAGTTTTGACAGGACCAAGCATGGTATTCTAGTCAAACTGCAATTGGTTGAAAACCGGGTACCAATATCGTTCCTCTCATCCATGACATATCAAACTTTTATGTTTCGATTCCCAGAATCCTATCCAAGTTAATCCATTTTAAGGGTATAATGCATTCAATTTCCAGAAAAAACGTGTAGGTTGGTCCCGCCTCGAATGCGTCAAGCAATAACACGACAGGCCTGGAATCCGCATTCTGGGGCGGCGCAGGCCACGAGAGATTTTGTGGAGGCGGCAGCTTTGCCTGGGTCAGAGAAGATTCTCGATTTTTTCTTAGAAGGCTTTCGATGAATTTTTTGTATTCCCATTTTGAGTTTCGAGTACTTCAGTTAGTACCAACTGAAATAGTGCCCAGTCAGACTCTAACACGTTGTGATCAATCATCTACACTAAATTCTTGTGTCATATTCACTCAATTAACATTCAAACATTCATTCTCTAGCGACGAATCTAATCACAATATATTGTATTTGGAGACTCAAAAGTATAACTTGCATCAGTTCCAAAATTGAAATTTCAATGTCTGACAAAGTGCAGGAGGTTGTAATTTTTGGAATTCCTGACGTTTCGAAAGATGGGGGAGTGAAATATTGTTTTTTATCTTCATTATCATTGTCATCAAGACATGTCTCGGGCTACTACGAGAATGAATCAAAATAAATTTCCCTTGATTATAATCTCGTGACTGTTAATAAGTTCAATTTCCCAGTATGTGGATTGTTATCTATGACAAAATGCTCACCCCCTTATCGATGGATTAAATACAATAATAACGATTGTGTTTTCGTCATCGCAATATAAATTATCTTGGTATTAGTGTGTTGTTGCTTGAGTCACCAAATTCAAATTTTTGGGACCAAATATGTAGGTAGAAACGAATCAACAATTGAACTCCCATATTCTTCCCTCGTCAACTTAATCGACCTCGAAATTCTTGAAGATATTCTTCAAATCTTTGGTAAGTGTGGTAGGAAGGTACAATGACGTAAACGATAATAACTTGTAAAAATATATATTCGAAAATAGTTCAAACAATAGTAGCTATCTACATAAAATAATTGCTTCAAAATAAAAATGTTTTATATAAAATTACGACTTTCAAACTTAACAACAGTACAAGCACCACAGCCAAATCATGTGATGCAAAATCGGGTCATAGGAAACACATTAAGTATCTACTCCATGGTTACAATCAAGTCTTCTGCTTCGATTTTCATCCCCATACTGGCATCAATATTAGCTATAACACCAGCTACTGGACTCTGCACTACCGTTTCCATCTTCATAGCCGACAAAATGAGCAGAGGATGACCCTTCTCGACCTTATCACCGACTTTCACCCTGATGTCAATAACGGTTCCTGGCATCGGAGCTCCCACGTGCTTCTTGTTAGTCTTATCCGCCTTGGGGTGATAGGCGATGTCTTTTTCCGCATCCTTGTCCCTTATCAAAACCGACCTCAGAGTCCCGTTGAGCTCGAAGAACACCTCCCTCTCCCCGTTCTCAGTCAAATCTTCAGCCACAGCTAGAGTCTTGATGCCCAGAGTTTTCCCTCTCTCGATCGTCACATCGAACTCCTCTCCTACTTTCGGACCCACCAAGAATATCCTGGTGTCCAGCTTATCCACGGGGCCGTACTTCTCGTTGAACACGAGGTACTCCTTGGTGACTTGGGGGTAAAGAGCCGCAGACATGACATCTTTTTCAGTCACAGATGGGAACGTTTCTTTCAACTCTGTAGCGAGCTGATTGAAATCCAGTGGTGGCAGACTCTCCCCTGGTCTCCCCTCGATTCTGGGCATGTCGCGGAGCACCTTGGACCTGAGTGGCTCAGGGAATCCTCCGTAGGGTTGCCCGATGTGACCTTGGAGGTATTCCACCACGGACTTCGGGAAGGACAGCTCTTCTGCTTTGGCGAGGACTTCGTCTGCGGTGAGCTTGTTCTGGACCATGAATTGGGCCAAGTCACCGACCACTTTGGAGGAGGGGGTTACTTTGATGATGTCTCCCAGAAGGACGTTGGCTTCGCTGTAGGCTTTCTTGACATCTTCGAAGAAATCTCCCAAACCTGGAAACGACTCGAATTCAAGAAGATGTACAGTGGAGGGGAATTGTCGAGCTCACCTAGGGAATATGCCTGGAACTGTAAGTTAGTGTACTGGCCACCAGGTATCTCGTTGCCGTACACGTCGGCGTTGCCGCTTTTCATCGTCGTTGTGCATTCAAATGGGGCGTACAGGGTCCTAGTCTGTTCCCAATACGCCGAGTATTCGGATATCTTCGGTAAACTGAAACCTGTGTCCAGTTCGGTGCCCTGCAGGTTGAATACAAACAGTTGGATCGTTATATATCACAACCAATGCCATCGTTATTCACCTGTAAGCTAGCCACCACCGCTCCCATACTAGGTTGACTGGTGAGTCCCGACATTGAGTCGACAGCGACGTCAACAACATCGGCACCTGCTTCTGCGCATGCCAGCATCGAGGCAACACCAGCGCCACTCGTGTCGTGGGTGTGTATGTGGATCGGCAAATCTGGGTATTTGTCACGAAGAGCAGTCACCAACAATCTGAAAGAGTTGTAGTGAGAGAAACAGTCCATAGAGCCACCAATTTTCACTTACTTTCCAGCTTTCGGTTTGAGTAGTCCAGCCATGTCTTTGATGGCCAACACGTGAGTTCCTGCCTTCACCAGTTCCTCAGCAATTTTCAGGTAGTAGTTGAGATCGTATTTCTTCTTTTTCGGATCGCTGACGTCACCGGAGTAGGCTATGACACCTTCAACTATTCCACCAGCTTTACCAGCAGCATCCATACCCACAATCAAATTGGGTAGGTAGTTCAAGGAATCGAAGACTCTGAAGACGTCCATGCCAGTTTGCACCTGGAAGTCAAGAGGATTATCATAGAGAGGCTACAGAGTGTCTTGTATGAATCTTACCGCCAATTCGCAGAATTTGTAGACGACATTATCTGGATAGTTAGTGTATCCAACGGCATTGGCACCTCGAAGCAACATTTGAAACGGAATGTTGGGGATGAGCTTCCTCATCTCTTCCAGCCTCTCCCATGGACATTCGTGGAGGAACCGTAGGGCTACGTCGAATGTGGCGCCACCCCAGTTTTCTAACGCATACAACTGACTGAAGTTGTGAGTGACGAAAGGTGATATTTTCAGAAGATCGTGGGTTCTGAAATTCACAGAAGGTTATGTAACGTATATGTGACATAGGTTCGAGATGATTTGCATTCAATGTGCTAATATATTTTCCGTATCAGAAATGAATAATGATCTAATAAGAATTAACATTCTGGGATCTAAGAAACTCCTTAATAGATAGAATAACATTATTATCTTTATTATATAATGTTGTATATTCACCTGACTCTAGTGGCAAGAAGTGACTGATGTGCGTCACGATATGTGGTGTCCATGAGAAGAAGACCTTTATGATTCCTCACTGCTTTCGCGAATGCTTCTGGTCCTTCTTCTTTGTAAATGTCACGGAACCCTCTGGGTGGTTGGACATCTTCAAATTAATCGAACATAAATGAAAATTCTTCACACTAGACACACTACTGACTTCATCACGTGACTGGTAGAATTAATCAAAATATTTAGAAATATTCGGACCAATAAAGTATCACTGACAGTGCGTCCAAATTTTAAGATATCCTCCCATTCACAAGATTTCAGTAGAGGTTACTATAGACCAGTTTGAAAAAATAATATAGATAATCTACAATTAGTATAAAGCGATAGATTTGTTAAAACAATTGTACTTTGAAGATGTGCTGTGATTGTTCGAATTTGTGTATATTGTCTGAATTGAATTACTAACTACTACATGATGTATTAAAGGATGAGCTGTCTCAAATCAAGTTGAAGCACCATGAATTGAAGTCAAGAGTATGCTGATTAAATAAGCCATTTCTCAAATCTTGACAAGAAGCATGTAATTGCAGTCACGTTGTCTTATAGTTGTATAGAATTGTAGGAACATTTCTGGAAAAATCTGGAAAATTCATTGGGTATTGAATGATACTTTGTTTTAAATCACCCCATGATTTTTCGATTTTTGAATGCCTTAGTATATGGATGAATGCAATAATTTTGAAGTTGTCATTCGCACCGATGTAATTTATAAAAAAATATACTAACCTTTATTCTTATTCCTAGTATCTGCCAAGTATTCTGTGTAAAAAAAAAAACAAAACCATGCATAATACCAAATCAAAGAAAACAAATTTGAATATCGATTTGAACTAATGGAAAAACCTTGGTTGACTGAATAAAAATTACTAGAAATTTTTTTTGCGATTTGGAGAACGTGTGCTGTGTTTGTATCCCACCACCAGAAAGAATCAAGAAACAAAAAAACAGCTTGATAATGATTTAGTGTTCTGGATGACTCAGGATCTCACAGATAAATGAAGAAATTTGCTTTCACGAGATCCTGGAGCATCAATATGCAGAAGTATAGAGGAAGAGAAGTGCTTAATAGCAAGACTAATATGTGTATATTCTATTTCATCAACTGTAATAATTAGTCACCAGCTTCCATTTATATTTTCAAGGAATATAAAGAGGAAACTATGAGGAGACACTTGGATTGATTTGTATATGGTCATGGAGTATTACTTATTGAAACAGCAAACAAACGAACGCAAAAGTAGCAAATTAAATACATACCTTATGAACTAGCAACTTTGTAAACGAATCTACGAGCTTAATCTTGAGATAGTAGCATAAAGATCTCGACCTTCACCCCAACACGGAGATGTTTATAACAAGCTGCTCTAACATCACTCACATTGATTCAATCTACTTTTCAAATCCCTCGAAGAGTTGCAAATACCTTTTTCACATACCTCTGGACACTTCAGGAACATGCGGCTTCACATCAGCCGGCTTTAGACTAGTAGCCAAAGGAGTCTGCGGTCCATTCACCAACACCTCCCCCATGTAGTTCAACAACTTCTGCGCCCTATTCTTCGTAGGCGCAAAATTGAACAGCTGCGGGTTCTCGTCTATGAAGTAGGTATCCACGGAACCGTTGAGGAACTTCTGGTTCTCCAGAACGTTCAGCAAGAAGGGAATGTTCGTTTTCACCCCTCTCACACGGAATTCTCGCAGGGCTCTGTTCATTTTCGCGCAGGAGCTCTGCAGGTCCTTGGACTTTGCGATGACCTTGACCAGCAGCGAGTCGTAGTAGGGGGAAATGATGGCGCCGGCGAAGGCGGAGGCTCCGTCCAGACGGATACCCATGCCTTCTCCGGACCGGAAGACTTCTATACGGCCAGTGTCCGGTTGGAAGTTTTTGGCAGGGTCTTCCGTGGTCACACGGCATTGGATGGCGTAGCCCTGACATTACAAAAGAATTAGAGAGATGCTGGTAACACGAGGGGACTGACGTACTTGAGGCTCGATTTTTTCTTGTGAAATTCCCAACTCAGGTAGAGTCATGCCTTCTGCTATCTTGATTTGCGCTTGCACCAAGTCTATCCCGGTGATTTCCTCTGTGACGGTGTGCTCGACCTGCAGTCTAGCGTTGACTTCGATGAAATAGAAGTTGCCTTTTTCGTCGCACAAGAACTCCACAGTGCCAGCGTTCTCGTAGCCTACGTGTTTGGCCAGCTTCACAGCCAGATCTGTCATCTGTTTCCTTATTTTGGGGTCCAAATGTGGAGCTGGCGCCATCTCAACGACCTTCTGGTGACGCCTTTGCACCGAGCAATCACGTTCGTACAGGTGGACGACGTTACCTGCCTTGTCACCTGAAAATTCCACTTTCATTTCTCACCTGGACAAGATATAACTGACATTTCGACTAACCTAATAACTGTACTTCAATATGCCTTGGCCTCTCTATGAACTTCTCGATGAACATGGCTCCGTTTCCGAAAGCACTCAATGCTTCCGAGGATGCTCTCTGGAAATTCTCCTCCACTTCTTCCATCTTCCTCACGACTCTCATGCCTCTGCCGCCGCCTCCGTAGGCGGCCTTGAAGATAACTGGGAGACCGTGCTTGTTGCAGAATTCTTTGGCCTCTTCTTTCGTCGTGATTGGACCGTCTGTACCAGGGACGATCGGAACACCTGAAGAAGTTCGGGTGTTGAACAAATTGTAGATATTTTGAACCTCTTTGATATGACATAGTGCTCGGGTACAAACTGTCACCACAGAATTGAAGATCGAAGAAGAAAAAGAAGAAACTTCGAAGAACAAACAAGATTTGTTTTTTTCCAACTTTGATGTCCATAAAACTGGCACAGCCGTTTTGGCACAACCAAATAAAAATCATGCAGTAATTAATAACTATTTTCTAACACAAAAAAATTCGAACTCAAACGGTTTTCGAAAAAAAAAGGGGTTTGTGCCAGCTTTACGTAAAGCTGGCACAGCCGCGTTGTAACGTTTTACTCGAAGTAGGTATAGCTACGAAGTTGATTCAAATGCTCAATTTTTCAACTTTTCAATAACTCTCGACTGGTATATACAAATTTGAAGATTCTACGGGGGCCGGACTGGCATATACATTTCATGAAATCTCGGTAATACGTTTTCTCATAAGAATTGATCGATAATCTATGATAATGAAGAGATTAACTAACAGGAAGGGCTTATTTTATACCATTATACTAAATGTTTCGAAAAACTGTGCAAATAGGAAAAGCGAGAAGCGTTTTCGTCTTAACAATCACTTATTTTGGCAAGATTCCGATTTATTCCGATTGAAACTAACGTACAGTATTCTTGATTGAAATATTCAGAAAGAAACATTTTATATTTCACGAAACATGATAAATAGACCATACGAGAAACGTTTTCGTCTTCTTATATTTTCTAACTCCAGCACAACTGAAGAATTCCAGAACTATACTTGTTTTGAAAATCAAAATCAAAAATACTGTACTACGTAAATTTCCATCATAATGAATCGAAATCTTGCCAAAATTAGTGATTGTGCTGGAGAAAATAGTAACAGACGAAAACGCTTCTCGTGTTGTTTACTTTTTCCTGATTTCATATAACTGTATTGCACAGTTTCTCGAAACATTTACTCTAATGGAATAAAATAAGCCTTCCCTGTTAGATAATCTCTTCATTATAATAGATCATTGATCGATTCTCATTAGAAAACGTATCACGGAGATTTTATGAAATGCATGCAAGTCCGGCCTCCGTAGAATCTTCAAATTTGTTCAAAATCAAATTTTGTATAAACCCGTCGAGAGTTATTAAAAAGTTAGAGAATTGAGCATTTGAATCAACTTCGTAGCTACTTCGAGTAAAAAGTTACAACGCGACTGTGCCAGCTTTACGTAAAGCTGGCACAACCCCGTTTTTTCGAAAACCGTTTGAGTTAGAATTTTTTTTGTGTTAGAAAATAGTTATTAAATAGTTATTGAATACTGCATGATTTTCATTTGTTCCTGCCAAAGCGACTGTGCCAGTTTTATGGACATCCAACTTTGATTAGGAAAAACATGAGATTAGTAGTTCAAATGACCAGAACTAATCTCCATCAGATATCAAAATAAAATCAAGTTTATTTTCCATCACACCTTGAGTGAGAGCTATTAAAAGTTTATTCAAATTCTTTCATGTAAATTAGCTATAAATAATGATATCATGCATAGTTGTTGTAGGTCAGTACAGTTACGAGGCTGTTTTGCAATAAAATACGTAAGATTTCTTATTCTGTTCAGGTGTAAGCTCCTTTCGTTGAGTAATTCATTCTCACCATTGATAATGGATATTTGTCATTTTTACATTTTGATTTTTGGATGAATGAAAGCTGTTGATAAATTTCAACATTTCTATCATACATATAATTTTACTCCCATACGTTTTAATGAGTGCTAAAATCAACGACAAACAACATAACTGAATTGAATTTATTATGTCAATGTCTATACAACCAGTTTCGCGAAAACTGTCCAGAACTATGTTATCAGCATTGATATTCTTATCGATCATAGAACTGAACCAATTATAATTTAGACGCACTATCAGGAATCGTACAAACAATAGTTCAATAAAACCGATACATGTTTTTTTAATAACCTATACTATCTATAAAAATCACTCAGTCATAGCGACATTGAGATATATTAGGTCTGGTTTGAATAATACTTTCCCATATTTATTTGATGAGAATATGGATTTCGTAAGTATAGTGGGTCAATGTTTCTCAACCCCTAGTTTGAATTATTGAACATGTTTTCATTACCAACTAATTAAATTACAAATTGTGATGATGTATTTCGCATTAAACTGGATTCACTCGAAAAATTCTAGTAGACTAGTGGTGGTGGTTTTCAATTCGTCAATGCCTGTTATTTTGTAAATTGAGTGAATATTTCCAATCTCTAGCAATATTGCCAATCCTCAAAATCTCGGTTGAAAATCGCGCCCTGTATAATCGCTATCATCGGCTTGATTGTTGGAAAGCATCATGAAGTAACTTATTTCACTAATCAGAATGAGATATCCTTAATTTTCTCTTCATTTTGTTTGACTGACATAACCTCAATTAATCTTTGTACCACTTCTCGAACCGTATAACTCACCTGCTGCTATAGCTGCTTCTCTGGCAGCTACTTTATCCCCCATTTGGTAGACGACCTTGGGAGAAGGCCCGATAAATCTGATCCCTTCATCGATGACGGCCTGAGCGAAATCAGACCGCTCCGAAAGGAAGCCGTAGCCTGGATGGACGGCGTCAATTCCATTATCCTTACAGATTTTTATTATCTCCGGGATGTTCAAATACGCTGCCACTGGAGCTAAACCTTCGCCTACTAGATAACTTTCATCGGCCTTCAGCCTAAGAAATCATAAAGTCGTTGTTGGAAAATATACCACAAGATCCAGAAGTTTCAGAAATGTAGCTATTTTTTGGAAAATATTTTTCGAAAACTGGGGTACGTTCACAGACAAAACGTTCAGCGTCCTGACGTCATAACTGCTAAACGACTGCGATGGTTAATTAATTGCTCGATGAGAGCAATAGAGATAGAAACTTACGGACATGTTGTTTCTTAGTTAAATTCATTCATATTACGAATACTCTATGAAATCGAAAGACTATCCATTTCGTATTCATTGAGAATATAGACAATATTCTGATCAATTTTGGGGCCTATAAATCAGCGTCAAATGAAATCATCTGTAGCCGTCAAGGATTCAAAGAAATCAATGGAAAACATTTCAATAATGCCTTCAACTCAATTTTGGTCAGAATTGATATGGATCGATAGTCATTGCAACCTTTTTGACAATATAAACAACAATCAATGGTTATGAATCCTTCTGCCTTAATAATGTTCTATAGTGTTGCCGATTGCTATTCATTATTATATTTCTTCACATCGTTATCAGACCGAAAAAATAAGGACAAATCATTGACTCACTAACTAATAACTTGATTTATAACAACCATAAGATATGGGGCATCCTGTTATGACTGATACACGTACACCTTGCCTTGTTTACAATCAACAACAACAAAAATATCGAATCTACAGTCCATCTATTTTGGGTTGATAGTTCTGACAAATTTGGTAACTTTTCAATGCCATTAGTGCAAAACAAAAAGTATCTAGCAATCACAGACATCTCGGAAGGTTTATACATTAGCTGAGAACATCAAACCATCAACAATGAGGAAGTTTCCTTATGACGAATTCTCATCAAATAAGTACTCAACTATTTAGTTTGATATCTCTACTTTCTAGAATGACAATACAAATCATTCAACTCCATTCTATTTTCAAAAGAAACCAATTTATAAATTTTGAGGTGGAAAACTGTGACGTACTTAGTGAGTTTAGAGTGAATATAGCTATCATTTAGCTGTCAACGTGTTATGTTATGGTGTAATCCGGATGATCTCGGACGAAATCTACGAATGCATTTGCGCAATTGCCAGATCTACCTTTCTATTTTCATGAAAATAAATTGAAAGCTGTTCCGAAAATTCAAACACAAAATTATATTGAAATAATTCACTTCAAGAACAAATTCGATTCATTCATTTATTTATTTTCTATCCAGCCATACCCCTCGATTATATCATCGCATTCATATATTTGCGCATGTTATGTGCTAGTTATATTTCATAAGACATAAACGATATTATATCACGGAAGGTAAACAATCCATGATTTGGTATTGCAAAATCCACGACATATTTTACCAAGATATTCTGGTCAGTTTTTCCGAATATTTAGAATAAATTAGAAGCAGGGCAACACTGTACTTCCGCACGCAAAATCTCAATTTGTTCCTGTGTGAACCCGGTTTTTCACTTGGAACGTCATCAGAATGGTGGAGGAGCCGAAACTAGTTTTTCAAAACGAAATTTTGGAGTCAAATTCGATCGCACAAAAAAAAGAATATTCATATATTTTATGGAAAAAATAAAATCTCAATATTGGAAACTTCCTCATTATGTCTACACTTTACTGTCACTTTACAACGATGCCAAATGCCAACATGCGAAATGTTTATTTCTGGAAATTTGTTCTTTCAAGAGTATATTTCAGTTCTGTAATTACGATATTATTGAAATACTGAAAGCACTGAATGGAGGTGTCCAGAAAATGGTTGCATCTTCTTTAGAACATTTTTAAGGAGAAAGGGATAACAGGAGACCCTTACTATCATTGGATTTTGTTTGAAAGGTAAGTGAAGAATCTTAATGAATATTCCTACCTGTGGATATGCGATCTGTCTTCTTTGGAGTATATAGCCACGGATTTGATTCCGAGTTCAGTACAGGCACGAAAGACACGGACTGCTATTTCTCCTCGATTGGCTACCAGGACACTCCTGATTGGCTTGTACTCGACTTTGGTGGAGTATTTCCATTTCGAGTGTTGCTTGAGTAGTTCAGAGTGACGCAAGAGTGGGCTTCTCGTGAGGCGTATGAGCATTTTGGTTGTTTTTCAAATATTCTATTCTGAAACAAAGTTATCAGACTCGATTTTTTCTTGGACTGGCTTTGGAAAAAGTAGTCAGTAGCAAATAATTCTTGGAAATAAAACATTTCATCTACATTATTCAAAGTATTGCCTATTATCTACTTATTACCATAATATCCCAGTAACAAAACAATAATATGTTGAAGGCTATTCATAATGAATCGGACAAAAAGAAACAGACTTCTCGTAGTAAAGGACCAATATTTTTGAAATTAGAAAAACTCTACTGCGATATGACGCACGATTCAGATTGATATTTGAATTAATTCAAGATGACCTCAAAACAATGTCCATCAATGTTCCTACAATTTCGTTGGAGTCCTATATTTATCTATATTCCCCAAATAAATTGATACCTATTTTAGAGGGTAACTATCCAGCGTTCACTTATAATAGCAACACAAATTCTCACTCAGTATTTATCGATGAATATCTTGAATTCACATCACGTTTGTGGAAAAACCATTGATTCCTATTTAGTATGTCTTGTAAAACCTTGGCAAGTACTGCGAGAACACTCGTTTGTATTAAAACTTGCACACTGTTTTTTGAATTCATTATACAATCTCTAATTTGAATGTTCAGTATTTTCATGATAAACAATATCATTCAGATAGATAGTCATATTCATAATTTATACACACAGATACATCAAAACATATCATTTTTTTCAACACGTCTCCCCCTCGATACGGTCCTGGTGTCTTGATCCTTCAATTCACATCTGATCAAGATACGATTTCGACATTGGCACAAATAAATCAACAAATAAAAAAAGGTGAAAGTATTTCATATGATTTGTATACGTACAATTTACATTATTATTCTCTAACAAAGATGTCGTTAATTCTTTCGAGATAATTTTCGGAAATTTGCTAAAGTATTAAAAAGATGAAATGGATTAGATTTCATGAGAGTATCTATTTATTGGATTTTCTTTCATGATTATAACTCTTTTTTTTTTGTTTTTGGATACAGCTGAAAGAATTCTAGACTCTAGAGATTGGTAAAAGTTCAACAATATTTATGAATTTGATGTTGATTACGTGTTTATCTATACTTTTTGTTACGTCTACGTCGAAATGAATTACATGAAAACATTCCGAGTTCCAAGTACATGCTTTTGCGATTACTCCAATCATTCAATTGAAACATTTTCGATCCGAATGGAAACCGTGGTATTGAGACTCATATATTCAGTATTGCGATTCTATCAAATTTAACACGCGTGAATCAATTAACGATGTGTCAACAAGAATTGCAAAGCCACCATTGATGTTTTGGATTCGGAATAGTGGAATTTTGTGATAAGTGACTTGACAGAATGAATGATTCAATCGAAATACCTCTCGAGTGCGTTAACAAATATTTAATAAACGCACTTGCAAAACGGGAAAAATCGATATTTTCACATCTGAATTATCAATCAATCAATCAATATCAGATATTGACAGATGTAATCAGCGTTTTATTCGTTCTTAAAAGCTGAATCTGACAACAATTTGAGTGGGACTTGAACATGAAGATGTATCAGCTCACTTCAAAAACGAAAATTTTACTTATAGATAGAATGTATTGGTCTCCCCTTATCATGAACAATATCATCATTCTCTTTTTTATCTGAATTTGTCTTTGAGTAAACTTCCTGACGCATATATGCAAACAAGAACAACAACAAGAAATGAATATTTTAAAGTGTTTTTATAATATGTCAATCATAAACATAACTGAAATTTTGTCATGTTAAGGGTTTTATTTTTTTGATCAAAAGTAAATTTATAAACACTTTATCGAATTATACAGTTTTAATTTCACCATAGGCGTAACGAGGGAGGGTTATTGGGGTCGTAACCCCCACCCATGGCTCAGAAGAAAAAAAATGCAATTAACGATTTGAAAAAATAACAATTTGAGTAAGTATCGATCCCCCCCATTAGTCAACTCTAATTACGCCAATGAATTTGACATCACTTAATGACAGTGACAGTGATTACTATATATTAATTATTGCAGCCTACTACGACTGGCAATTCTTCTTCTCATACATTTTTGTAATATTGTTATGCAATACCATTTTGTTTTGTGTTTTCACTCTCTCCCCAATTGTTTCTGTTTTTTCAAGAATATTTGGTATATTTGGATAAATTTCATTTAGTACCTACTGGGATTTAATTTATTATTATGAGCTATGTTTTTTTTTTAATTTAATTTATACGGAATGTCTTCAAATATATGTAGACAGCTACGTTATGAAATAAGTATAATGAGAGAAAATATCTATTACAATACAAATACGTATCAAAGAATTTAGTTGACTTACAAAGTTTTGAGTCATGCATAATCCTAATGGACCTTTCACTTCTCTCGTTGCTGTTACAGTTCAACTACTATACCATTTTGACTTGCTGCAAATTATAGTTTTTTCAGAAAACAGTTCGAAATCGAACTTTGATAGACAACTATCAATGAAGGACTTTGAATTTTAATGTAATATAGATCAACGCAAAATATGCATATCACTTGACCTTTTCACTTCGAAAAACAACATTCAGAACTAATTCCATATATACGATATTTACCTATTCGATATGTGGAATTAAGGGACTAATACTCATATATACAGTGTGCTTATGTTAGCCGTCCATCAACGTTTTGAAAAATAACATTTCTGTTTGTGAATTTGAAAATATTCATTTAGAAAAAGTTGCTTCAACGTTCGACGTTACATTTATTATTTTTTCTGATTACGAAAAGAATAAGTTGAGGTCAGTTCAGTTGAAAAAGTTAAAAGAAGGTCAAGTACATTTTGAGGAAATGAAAATGTAGTTATGGTAGTAAATATTTCATTCGTTATTGAAGTAATAGCAAATATTTTTCAGGCGTTACAAAAACAAAATGATTGATGCACTTTGAATTTCTTTTGAAATTATTGCATAATCAACCATTTTATAACAATGAGACAGTCGAATAATGGCTACTGAAAAATTTTCGAATTCTTTCACTGACACATTTCGATCACGAACTTTAAAAACTAAGACCGTAAATCACTTGTCAATTAAATTCCTTGGATTTTTCAACATATAAACAAAGTTTCAATAATTGATGTGGGGATATGTATTAGAATTTGAATAGTTGTTGTTATTAGTGTTGTTCCAAATATTCCCTTGGGTCTAAAAGATTACCACACCGAAAAAAACAAACCAAGATTGTGCGAGTTCTGATTATTCAATACTATGAAGGTAGAAGCCAAAATAGGGTCACGGATATCAACATTTAAAAACCGATTCTTATCTGGAAAACTGCGCATCTACTTTCGATCCAGCCAGCTTAACGTTTTGTTGGGTACCTTTGATATGTGACGTGATGAGCCGGTTTCGAAACGGAGATCGATGCCGAACGAAGCCTCGTTTGTTTCTGTATCGAATTTTCTGTCACTCCACTCCGCACGGCTCCTTTCACCGAACTAAGCGCTGCGAACGCGAAGTTATTTTCGAGCAAACTTCGTTTTTCTCGAGTCCAGAGGCGTGCAGTGTAAGACACTGTTGGGTTCTTCATTCATAAACAATTAAGGATGGGTGATTCTGAAGACAGTTCCACCACAATATAACTAGACCACGGTCATACATATACGGTCTGGAATCTATGGCAATTTTGAGTGGTGGGGGGTGGCACCAGTTTTGAAGAAAAAGTTTCCATAATTATCCGCTAGGAGGACATAGGGGTATAATCACGTGATTAATCTTTGACAACAAAACAGACGGTTCGGACTCGAATGGTAAATAAAATCAATGACAGAAATATTATATCTTGCAAAATTCTCTCGAATAAATAAAAATCATTCTTACTTTCGAAAAGCTGATCGGATCTGATTTGTGATTGGCTGACAAAGTGACAATAGAGGACAGCGCTGCAGGTGGCGAAACATGAGAACCACAAAAATTTCCTCAATGTTTGGGCCACCCCCCACCATACGAGTTGCAAGACCTATGTATACGATCGTGAACTAGACATACAGCAGTGTCGCTTGCTGTATGTTCCTTTGATGTTTGTGTCCAAATGTCAAATGTCAATGTCAAATTTTCACGGAATCAAATGCTAGGAATATTCATCTTGATTTCAAATCACTGATACAAATGTTCCAGTGTTGGCAGTTTGGTTGAATGACATTGAATACATACAAACATAATGTCTGATAACGTGGACCCCAAGGTCAATAGATTTGATTAGTTTTTTATTGGGTTCAGTGTACTTGCAACAATTTCATAAATATTATTAAAAATAATGAATTCACAATTGTTTTTCCTTCTCCGTATCATTCAATCTCAATTTATTGAAAAACTGTGCCAAAAATAAATCTACGCCTATGAAAAAATTCTAACATTCCAAAATCATCACGTTGTCTCATGAGAGGTTTGTTATCGAATGATTAATAATAAGGTTATTAAAGTCTAGCTTTCATTACGAAACTGCTATAATTTTGTATAAACTAGCGAGTGAAAGTATTTTGTTATGAAAAACAAAACAACAATCAATACATGACAAGCATAAAGAAGATAGATCAAAAAAATAAAGATTTGTCAGAACGTGCATACGATTGATACCCTCAATTTACAAAAATAAAAATCGCTGACTAGTCAAATAAATAACATCGAGATCTGTAATCCTCGGTTCTATAATCTCAACAGTAACTCACGAATAATTTGTAGATGGCGATACTAGCACTGTCGATAACATTTTCATATCAGATCAACTCAATATATTATCAACAATCATAATCATATTTTAGTATCATATCCTGGTTATTTCAAATGAAAATTAGACATATTAACAAATTAACTTGTTCACTTATGATCAATACTAAACAGGAATCGGTGATCATTCCAATAAAAATATTTGATATCGGAAAATGTTCGAAGAGATTGCACTCAAGGAGTCCGTCAACAAGCAGAGAAACTTCTTATGCCGTGTGATTTATTTCCAGGTGTTACTTTTTACTATCATTACACACAAATTCATTAAAAACTCCTCCGCATAGTGATGAAAGCAATTGACGATATTAATGGACGAGCATCATTAAATTGACGTACTTATATACAACTGCGGATGATCTTTATTAAAGAATATATGAAGGCAGGAACGGAGTTAGGACTGACTCACATTTCTTGGGGTCATCGAAATTGTTCAGACTGACAATGATTAATTTATGGGGAAGGGGTATGCTCTGAGACTATGATTAATAATCATCATAATAAAAATCAATACTGTCAGAAGGTTTCAATAGGTTCATCAAATACTCATTATGACACAGAAAGTGAAGGAAATTCTTCTGTCCTAAGTGGTGTTCATGAAAATGTTTACTCCTTCGGATTTCACACGATCCTTCGATATTTTTTCTCGAATATTATCTGACGTCACGATTTTATGAAAAGGAATCTGTAATTATTATTCATAATGATTGAACACAAACAATAATCTGCAGTATTGAAGTTGAACCTGAAGCTAATAACCTCAAAACTTTCAGTAATAATATCCAATCCAGAACACGTGACCAAAAATGGCTGCTGGAGGCAGGCATAGTTGTTCGTCATATATGTTCATTGGAATAAAAACCCATTTCAACAAAAGAACACCCTTTCTTCTTTACCTATGAAAAAAGTAAGTAGATACCTATTTTCACCAGAGAGTGAAGATAAATATATTCTCTGCGTTACAAAGAAAAAATTGGAGTAATTCATGGTCATGATTTCATATAACTTTTCTTACCTTACTTGTATTGTGTAAAATTTTAAGAACCTTATTATTGAAACATTTTGTGAACTAAAAATTATTTAGTTTTGGAATTGGAAATATATTTCAATATGCTTGATTACAAAAATATAGAGATATCTATATCAATTCCTATAACATAAATACTGTGCTAAATAAAGTGAATGTGGAATTATTGCAGGACAAATATTTATTAATATGCAACATATTGTTACAATTTTGTCCAATATAGGATCATTATCTCCATAACATGAAAGTGTGATCATCTGAAATAATTCTATATACTTTTGCAGAATACATCTAATAATCATTCAAATATGAATACGAACATGAGCTAATGATCTGGGTTTCTCTCATTCTCCGGAATTTACCTGTTTCTTGCCTTTGATGATTTTTTTCTCAAATGTAGAATCAATGTTCAGAATAAGCATTACAAAGAAGACATGCAAGATTTTACTTTTCAAAAAATATTTACCACATACTGTAGAATATTTCAGTTCAATTCCAGTTTGAATCTTCTCTTCTGATTGCTTGGATCCATTTTTCTTTTCATTAAATTCTGTTTCGTGTTCAAAATGTAGCACTGTGGGCATTAAAATCGCGATTTCCACGGTTTCCACATTCAACAACACGGCAAGTAGTTGGCCTGTTTTTCAGCCCTATTTCAGAAGATAACCCTCGAATAGCAAAATAGTTTATTCACTGATGATGTTCTATTGTAATTTACAAATTAATTCCGGAAAATAATTGTAAAATCCACTTATAACTTCGTTTATCTGTTCACGACTATATGCCAAGTCGGTATGTGCCATTTTAATTTTCATCTGACAGCATCTTGGATAGGTCTATTCTTGATGTTTGAAATGAATCAATCTTCATTAGGTTCAAGATCCTCTTTCCATTTGGTCCGGTCCTGAACGCATCCAATTACAGCGTTAATCCGAACCTGGCAAAGCGTTCCCGGGCGTTGCTAGAAGCAACAGGGAATAGGGAAGAGAAGAGGAGTTCGACGTCCACAATTTCACGGTGGTTGGAAGTTTAGTATACGGCGACTACCCGATCTTATAGGACGACTAAGGAGTTTCCAGATTTCCTTCGTTTTGTACAAGAACCACACTCAGGTGAGTCTCATCTGTCAGTCTCAACTTCATTTAAGTCCATAAGCGATTGGTTATATCATTCGAGGTTATATATAGAGGGTGTTTTAAAGACTGTGGTCTATTAGACGTTTGAAGATAACTGATTTGAAATCTGAATACTAGTACAGTTTAAATCGCCCTGTATAGTAGCTGGATCATCATCGATATAATGAAACATTTGATACAATTGATATACCCAATGATGAGTTTTCTTTTTTCTTTCAAGAAGCTCCACAACGATGAATTGCTTCAACAAAAAAATGGTTGATATTAAAAAAATATAGATATATTTCAACAATTTTTTCTTTTTATTTTATTTTTTGATATGAGTTCTTGATAATTTTTCTCAGATTTTCTCGTAGGGTGAATGCTAGTGAAACATTTTTACTCGTTGTACAGGGTGTCTCAAGAAGCGTCATAATTGAATACCTTCTATTTTTTTGCACATTCGAATGTTCGTTTGTTGAAATTTTATTGAGATCGGTTCAGTTGACTGGATGAATTGATGACAACATAAAAATGTGAGAAATAAGTCATCACAGGGCGTGCAAAATTCAGTGGCAAACTCAAATTTCAAAGCTCCCTCTTTTCGAATTGAAACCATTGGAACGCACCACGAAACAGTTTGAATTGTTTCGGTTATGTTTCACCTCCAAACCGACTACTGTGATTATCTGTAAGCAACTCCGATTTTGATGAAATTTTCACGAAAGCTTCGGAACACTAATATAAACACCCAGTGATAAAAATTTTTCCGCGGAAACACCTCTAACTTACTTTTTTTCAGGAAAGTTTCTGAAAATCGATCACGGTAAGATCTAAGAATTTGATTGATATTGTACTCACGTAATCAGTAGGACAAATTTTGAATAGACTAAATAAACATCATTCACATGTCCTAAAACCGATTTCCACAAGAAATTTCATGATGGAAAGCTGTGAAAATGCTTATTTTCATAATTTAATATCGTATATTTTCAACCCAATATCGCGTGCAATAATTGGAATGTCAAATGACCAGTTTATTGTCACCATAACAAGCAGCGTTGCCAACTGAATAAAAAATCGGAGATTTGATTTATTTCAAAGTTCGGGATACAATCATTCAACGAATTCAAATAATTCGATGGACACGGTTCCTGCGATGGCGCGATAGATCAATCAAACGTAGATAACTCAAAATGCAAGTTACTCGATGCACAATTCTCTCAAATAAGAATCCGATAACTTCGAACGAAAAATTCACTCAAACAAACACGTATTTGCGTATAACTCACTCTGAAAACAATAAATCGTGCTCGACAGGTCACGGAATAGCGTGGCCGGTCTACGAGGCGCCTAATACGTCATCAACCCCCTCGAAGGAAAATGGAGTACGGCCCCATTTCCGCCGAAAACTTCGACAAGGTGATCGACCATCTGCGACGTAGTTTTCCCGACGAACCTCTCAACGCCTCCGTGGGACTGAGCGTCCACGGTCAACCCTGCGAACTACTCGAGAAGTACGATTTGCACACCATGCAGGAGGGTATGTCGGTCATGGCGTTGGATACGGAGACTGGAGAGGTTGGTATCGTTTTTATTCTTTATTAATAACTTATTTCAACTAGGTATAAATGGGTATTTGGGCAAAAGGCATGTTCACCTAGCTGCCGGTGGATGGCGCAGCTGCAACTGATTGGAAATAGTATATTTCAGTACCAGTACAGAAATGAGGATTTTTCCGTGCGCGCGAGACAAATTCTCGTGTGAGGCGCAGCCGAACACGGGAAGTCATGCAAGAACGGAAAATCCATTTCTGGACGAGTAATGCACGATATTTTTTATCAAACTTAGGTACCTGAAATCAACATAAACAAAAAATATCGCAAGAAATTATTAAGAAAATCGGGAAAGAGAGACATGTGTCAAAATATCTTTTTTATTATACTCAACAGAAAATACTACAATTTCAACTGTTTATAAAATACAGTAAATATGACATTTTCGGAACAGCGCACGGAAATTTTTTCCCGATCCCTATTTCCGTGCGCTTACGAGTAATGTGTCTATAGCAACGATTTAGTTATTAATGACAAATTTTATTTTTCTGCAAATCGCTAGGAAATTTTGACATTCCTGTCAAAATTTCTTGAAGAAAACGTCAGGACTTCCTTACTGTGAGGAAATGTAATTTTGTTTATGTTGATTTCAGGTACCTAAGTATAATAAAAAATATCGTTCATTACTCGTCCAGAAATGGATTTTCCGTTCTTGCATGACTTCCCGTGTTCGGCTGCGCCTCACACGAGAATTTGTCTCGCGCGCACGGAAAAATCCTCATTTCTGTACTGGTAATGAAATATACTATTTCACTGACAGAAAATAAAATTTGTCATTAATAAATAAATCGTTGCTATAGACACATTACTCGTAAGCGCACGGAAATAGGGATCGGGAAAAAATTTCCGTGCGCTGTTCCGAAAATGTCATATTTACTGTATTTTATAAACAGTTGAAAATGTAGTATTTTCTGTTAAGTATAATAAAAACTACGTGCGCTTACGAGTAATGTGTCTATAGCAACGATTTATTTATTAATGACAAATTTTATTTTCTGTCAGTGAAAAAGATATTTTGACACATGTCTCTCATTCCCGATTTTCTTAATAATTTTTTGCGATATTTTTTGTTTATGTTGATTTCAGGTACCTTGCATGACTTCCCGTGTTCGGCTGCGCCTCACACGAGAATTTGTCTCGCGCGCACGGAAAAATCCTCATTTCTGTACTGGTAATGAAATATACTATTTCGCGAGGTTGCGAGTATGTTACTGATAAGAAAATACTAGTTCTACGGAATTTCTATACTCTTTGGCTCCATCTGGAGTAGTTTCGAAGTTTTTGAGATTCCCTGTCAACTTCCATGACCGAAAAGTCCCAAATTCTCTCACGATGTGTTCGTTTTTTGTAAGAAACGAACCCAGCTCCTGGATATTTTCGAAATTGAATTGAAATTTCAACTCGTTTGTGTCAATTTATGATTAAATGTAATTTTTACCGAAAAATGTGTTGTACCATCAAGGCAGCTCTTCACAGTGACTTCACAACGATGCCAAATTTATTTAGAGAGGAATATTTTCAAGAATATGGATAAAGCTGTTCAACGGTTAGATTTTTTAGTTGTTTGAAGACCAGAACCAATAACAATGAGGAAGTTTCCTTATGACGAATTCCCATCAAATAAGTACTCAACTATTTAGTTTAATATCTCTACTTTCTAGAATGACAATACAAATCATTCAACTCCATTCTCATTTCAAAATAAACCAATTTATAAATTTTGAGGCGCAAAACTGTGACGTACTTAGTGAGTTTAGAGTGAATCCGGATGATCGCGGACGAAATCTACGAATGCATTTGCGCAATTGCCAGATCTACCTTTCTATTTTCATGAAAATAAATTGAAAGCTGTTCCGAAAATTCAAACACAAAATTATATTGAAATAATTCACTTCAAGAACAAATTCGATTCATTCATTTATTTTCTATTCAGCCATAGCCCTCGATTATATCATCGCATTCATATACTTTCGCATGTTATGTGCTAGTTATATTTCATAAGACATATATGATATTATATCACGAAAGGTAAACAATCCATGATTTGGTATTGCAAAATCCACGACATATTTTACCAAGATATTCTGGTCAGTTTTTCCGAATATTTAGAATAAATTAGAAGCAGGGCAACACTGTACTTCCGCACGCAAAATCTCAATTTGTTCCTGTGTGAACCCGGTTTTTCACTTGGTACGTCATCAGAATGGTGGAGGAGCCAAAACTAGTTTTTCAAAACGAAATTCGATCGCACAAAAAAAAAATACGGGTGTAATAATTTCTCATATATTTTATGGAAAAAATAAAATCTCAATATTGGAAACTTCCTCATTGAACATCGTATTTTAGCTCAATACAAATCGTGGATTCGATACTGCACTTTGTTCATAAACACCTAAAACACTCTGTATAAAATGCTATCCTATAAAATAGTAGAAATGGTATATCGCGCTCCTTTATTATGATGGAAATTAATGAAATAAAATGGATCGTGATCATCAATGAAGGCGTCTGCGAATAACGATAGGTCGTCTCGGCCACCCATGATCTGAAATGCCTTTGTTGGAATTCCTCGTATTCCGTTATTAATTCCCGTCTCCCTTCCTCTTATTCTTCCGAATTCCAATCGACGGATTATAATCGTGGTGAGGAATAGAGAATATGGGATTCCTCATGATCGAGAAGAGTGCCATGACAATGATCAATTAAAGTTAATTGACAGTTCGAAAAAGTCAGACGCCACCTAGTGATGGAATCATCAATTCGATCTGGGATTCAGTATTGAATGTGAGCATAATCAAATTTTGATTGTTTTTCCTTTATGATCCTGTCATTTTCATCCATGAAAGTATCACGACTTCTCTCCCATATTGCTCACGAGATGATTGAAATTTTATGAGGGCATAATTGTTCCTCGTTACAGAACAAATAATTTCATGCTACGTCCTCCATTCAACGAGTGCTCTTCAGTTGTTTTCGTCTGAAAATGATTTAGATGCTAACAATTGCTATCGACATGCTGTCAATAAAAACGCAACATCGTTTATAGTTTTTTGTACTCGAACTTGTACGTGAACTTTGTCTTTCAGTAATGAAACAGTTTTTTTATGAAAAAAACGCTGAGATCTTGCGAGAACTAGATTGCATTCCTTGCCTAATTATAGTCCTCCATATTTGTTGTCTTTGGCGGCGTCCTCAACGGTACTAGAGAAGAAAAAAATACCCCACCTTGTTCTACCTGACTGTTAAATGTTTTCAGATCGCCGGTGTCGCGTTAAATGGGACTTCCAGGATAGGTGACGTCGAGAAAACCCTGGAAGAGATGAAAACCATCGAGAACATTCCCTATCAACGAATTTTCGGCCTATTGATCGGCACCAATAAGGAGCTGGATCTGTTCGCTAAATACGAAGTCGACAAGATTTTCGACTTGCGGATCCTGTCAGTTGACAACAGATACAGAGGACGAGGGTTGGCCAAGGAGTTGTTTGCTAGAAGTGAAATTATCGCCGAAGAAAATGGTTTCAAGGTTGTATGTTTTTTTATTGTCGAATAAAATTGTCTAGCGAGCAGAAATTCTGGAATGAGTAGTTAGATTTCCACTGGAAATACGTTTTGTATCAAGAGGTGTCAAGTCGGGGCAACGTGGTGGATGATCTTCTATAATAAAACAAAGCTTTTATAAGTGTTATAATTTGTTTCAGCTGATGAAAGTTGATGCAACCAGCCTATTCACCCAAAGGATATGCGAAAGTTTTGGGCTGACAGTAGAGAAAACAGTGAAGTACCACGATTTCCGTGATGAATATGGCCGCAAGATCTACAATACTGAGTCACCGCACGATTTTTACAAAGTTATGGTGAAACGATTACCTGCAACAAAAAGTAGCAATTGAGTTTATTGAAAGCTCATTCATTTACAACTCAACATCGATCTCACAAAGAGATCAAAATTTTATTTTGACTTTTTCTGAGACCGATCAAATTAGACCTCAATTTTTGATTGAATGTTAATACTGCCACTGCCATGCAGAATTAAACATTTTTTTCAAATCGAATGCGAAGCGTTAAGTGAAACAAACTTGTGAGTTAAATAGAAATATATTTATACCAAATATTGAAACAGGCCTGAGAAAACTGAAAATAAATAACTCTTATTTTCAATAATAATTATAAAAAATGTATTCTATCACTGATTTCATGGTAGTTGTGAAGAATATTTTGTACAAAAGTACAAAAACGAAACAGTACAAATCGAAACCAAAATTTCATAGTTTTCAGTATCATATTTGAGTTAATCTATAGTCTATTTATTCTGGGCTGATAGTTGTGTCAAATCGCCAGATTGAGCCGTGTTGCCATATGTTTTTCACTTTTTCAGCGATGCTCCGAATTAATTCCGAATAAAAACTTGGGTATATAATCATATTTCATAAAAACTATTGAACCATTGTGAGATCGTGGTGAATAAATATTCATGAAGATTCTTTACTTACCTTTCGAATAAAATCCAATGTAAGGGGCTCCTGTTATCCATTTCGTGTTAAAAATGTTCTAATAAAGATGCAACCATTTTCTGGGCATCTCCACTCAATCCTCTCGACATTTTGATGAGAATACGATGATATTTAGCTCTCAAAAGAACAATTTTAAAAAATCGCAATAAAAGAAAAATTCGTATGTAAACGATTGTAAGGATTCGCTCCAAACAATTTGGCATCGTTCACTTCACAACGATGCCAAATGGTTGCATCTTTATTAGAACATTTTAAACACGAAATGGATAACAGGAGCCCCTTACTCTCATTGGATTTTATTCGAAAGGTAAGTAAATGATCTTCATGAATATTTATTCACCACGATCTCACAATGGTTCAATAGTTTTTATGAAATATGATTATATACCCAGTTATATATATTCGGAGTTGGTTCGGAGCATCGCTGAAAAAGTGAAAAACATATGGCAACACGGCTCAATCTGGCGATTTGACACAACTATCAACCCAGAATAAATAGACTATACGATCCTTTCATTCCCGATGAAAATCCGACACTTTCCTCATAGACTCTCGCTAAGCTGAGCTAATCAAAGTTCAATATTGATGTCTATGGCTATCTCAGATGATGATTATATTACAAGGACCTATAAAATGTACATTTCCGATTTGACCACACAGTAGAGGATCGATCAATTCGCGATCCGAGTTTAGAAGGCAACACGGAGACGTCACTTGATCGAATCACATTGCAGTGTAAGGGTTGAGCTATCCTCTACAATGGGGTTCAAAATAACGTCTGCTGAATTTTCCATGTTTGTGATTTGATTATGTCTGATCATGTCACTCATCGCATATCCTGATTCAAAAAAATGGAGCAAAAAACTGAACATTTATTCTGTAATATTCTATGGAGTTAGATTGTGGCAATCGCAGCGGGCTAATTGTGATACATTAAACTAATTTTGAAGAATACTTGGGTTTCATTCGTCAGCTCATGAAAAATACGATCATGTTTGATGTCATCAACAAATATTATAATAATATTCATTATAATAAAATAGCAGCGCAGAAATTTCAAGGTAAAACACTCTATATAACATGAAACTGTTGTCAATAATGTTAACAGAAATCTACGAGAACTCAAAAACATTGGAACATTGGAAATAAAACAAGGTTTGGATGCCAGCACTCTCTTTATTATTCTTAGTTATAATATATTCATTATAGTTATATTATTCCTATTTGTCACATCTTAATTGCACAACGATGATTAATATTATTATTATCGTTATTATAGTAGGACTTCGGATATAATTACAAATATTTCCCAAAAATACATAACATCACAATGATATTCAATAACATCCTGTAGCACATCTTCAGTCATTCATGATTGAAAAATAATATAATAAATCATAATGCACGGAAATTTAGGAATCGATGGCTGATACTTTTATATCTGTAGTTAATTTATAAAGAAGGATTATTATATGTGGTATGAACATTGAAACAAATTTAGATCCTATATCTTTGGTTTATGAATACATTCATTGGCTAATTTCAAATCATCACAAATTCACTATCAGAAAATATTTCAAATTTGAATTCCCAAATTTCCAAATAAAATTTATGAAATTGATGATAATGTTCTTGAAATTATCAATATAATTATTGAGACAAGATATGTTTTTTACCGATAATTACAAATAACGATACATAATCCTGAAGATATGGTAACAAAAAATCATTTCTATCTGAAAGTTCAAACATCAGTCGAATAGAAGAATATTTTGAAGATCTGAAGATTTCAATACCTTTTCATACCTGTCATCTGAAAAGTAATTCAATATCATTCAGATTATGTGAATCTAATTCACTTCAACACATTTATCATTGTCAGAGAAGCTGTTCATATCGTTTGATTTGGCACTGCTGAAAAAAAATCATACCTGATGTTGATTAAATTAGATTCAATTCCGTCCGCTCCTCTTCCCCCAGACTCCTTTCAAGTTGTTCCAGGCCGGAGATCTTTTTCCCCAAGACCCTGGAAGAAAAATGAGGAAATTAACTGAATGGCCTTTAATACGAGCGACGACGATCAGTTTGTTTCATCTAAGGAATGTAAAAGAAATAATTAGAACGTCATCACAAACAATGTGGAAATCATAAAGGTGAAGAATCGAGTCACCGTTGCATGTTATTATTGCGACGATTTCATAAAGGTGCGATTATAATTAATTGTACCTTAGATATCGACTACTTCACTTTTATGACAATGAGATACAAAGAAATATAATGAATTCGAATTTGAATACATTTGTCCATTTATTGCATCCTCTTTCATCTCGTATCAGTGATCTGTGTATGTTTATTCTTTTTTTTTTGTTTAGTTTCGACAGCTCGCCAAAAAGTGCGGTGTTGCTGCTTGTCTTTTATTTCAACGAAACTCCGAAACAGAAAGTTAGGTTGGGATGTGAATAACCGTTGAACACCTTCGAGAGAAAATGAATCCATATTTATTCGAATAGTCAGGCCAGCCTGAAAGCCCTTGCAGGGAATAAGGTAAAGTCAAGAATCATCTGGGAATGCATCAACGAACTTCTGGCACTGGCAAGGTCAAACAGAGTTAAACTGATATGGGTACCTGGACACAGTGGAATAGAAGACAACGAAATAGCTGACGAACTATCTAGGCAGGGGTCAGCTACACCCTACTTTGGCCCGGAACCAGTACTTGGAGTACCCAAGAAACTACTTGGTAACTCCATTAAAAGACGAGTCAAAGAATTACAAAGAATAGCCTGGGATAACACACCAGGACAAGAATATAGTAAACCTCCTTTCCCCGTTGTTTTGCTCGATCTTCCTCCACGCCAATATAGATAACTCACTTGAGTTTGTTTAGTGCTTTGTTCTTGCGAGAGGTGACGTCTCTGATAATATGATTTTTCTTCCACGATCATTTGCGCGTTCAATGCAGTGACATTTTGTATTCACTTACTGTTGTTACAATGTATTCAGTCCTTTTTCGTGTGACTTGGGGGTCTTATCCTATATTATTTCGTCTATATATGTAATGACTTTGATTATATCCATGCGTGGTTTTTTAAACCTAGCATTCTCCGAGTGAGTTTTTATATTTTTTTAGTGTTGCATCGGTCCTTTTTCCTTATTTTCAGATGTAGTGACACTGATGATGATCACAGCGGTGATCGAAACATGTTTGTTTCTCCTTTTTGAGAATACCTACTATTGTGTGGAGAAGACTTTGAGTTTTTTTGTCGTTCTTTTTCAATATATAGAAAACTTGTCAGATAACAGGTGAAGAAAGAACTGATGAGATACTTAGACTGAGTAGAGATCAGATAAGACTAGTCACAGGTCTCCTTACAGGACATGCTCCTGTTAGAACACACCTACAAAAGATGGGGCTATATCAAGGAGACTAGACTTGTGGATTGTGCGGCGTAGAACCTGAGACTATTAAACACATTTTGTACTATTGTGAGGCATCAAACTATAGAAGGGTAGTGCAACTAGGGGAACCTAGAGAATGTGGAAAGCCTTAAACCTAGTGACCTTTGCAAAATAGTCAAAGGGACCAATATTTTTTAGGGTATCGGAATGATAGGGGAAATACAATAAGCCTCCGGCTGCAGTATATCCTTCGGACCCCTGTAATAATAAAAAATAAAACCGTTGAACAGTTTCTTCCATCATTTTTAATAATTTTGACTAGAATTTACAAACTTAATTGACGGATCAAGGATTTCTCTCGGAATAAATTTGGCATCTTTCCGAAGTGTTGTCATAATTATCGATGCTCAAATGTTCCAATAACCAAATTATGTCAGAACTATTTTTCTAAAATAGACTTTATGTCACTCTCGGTATTCTCTGACCGATTTATCATCATTTATTTTCGATTCCCAATGTCGCTATCTAGAATATCGATACAAAATGTTTAATTTTTAAATCTATAATTCGTCCGTACAGAAGTTCATATAAATATTTTATGACTACAACTGAAAGTTATTTCATCGTTCTCAAGAAGTCATTCATTAAATACCTCCCACTTTCTACCTCGGGACAAATTCCCCAACACGCACCATACTAACCTCTGAAGTTATCCCATTGGCTTCGTTTGCCCCAACCATCATTCAGTTCGTGCCAGCTTCTTTTGTCTTCTTCCTTCAAGTTGAAATAATCTGCGGTTTCCATAGGGATGTTGTTGGAATCTTCTCGTTCTAACATCGTAGCGATTTCTTGTAGAGTAGGTTCTTCGTTTCCTGTTGGTACCATTCGTTTTCCCCAACCACCCTGAAAATACATCGATGGTATTCGTAGGGGAAACAAATTCCTCTAATTGTCTCATTTTTGCGATACTCTAGAGATATCAACCCGAACATGGGAATTGCAGCCATCAGAATAAGAATTTGTAAAGATGAATTAATTTATTAGCCATTTAGGTACAGTGCGTACATATAGTAAGTCATACAATACATGAATCATATGATACCATGAAACCATATGGTTGGTCATCGAGTTTAAATAAACCGAATAATGATCATATGTATGAATGAAATCAAAACGGATAGGACGACAGCAAAACACAAGGCATATTTAAGAGTGAAACGATTAACAGTATGAATTAAATCATAACCTGAGTACAAATAAACCACTACCATACATAATTAAAATCATTGAATTGAAGTTTTATTACGGAACAAGTAAGATGACAGCACACTACAAGTAACAAATTAAAAGTAAAATAATTCACAATAATGGATCATCCAAATATTCTTGATGGGAATAGTAACTTTTCTCAGTAAGCAAACATTTTATTTTATTGAAAAAATATTCTGTCACATTCAGAATTTTTAATTGCCGTTGGCAGTTTGTTGTAGAAACTCAATGCTCTGTAAAGAGGAGAATTTTGGAATTTCGTGGTTTTGTGGTTTGGTATTTTCAAGTGACCACCATGGTGCCATAGTTCAAACTAATGGTTGGTCATCAAGCCCAAATCTTCATTGATCATTTAGTGAACTCACCTGTAAATTCTTCCAAGACCTCTTCTCAGTTATGGGTACCGAGGCGTATAGTTGCTGGTCCAACCAAGAAGGTATGCTGCGTTTCACAGCGAAACCTCCATGAAGGTCTGGCCATCCTCTCTTGCCCCACATACCCATAGACTTGCTCCAATCCCGTTTCGGCATCTCGTTATCAATCTAAAAAAATGTAATCTTTAATCAACTCAAGTGAACACAACATAAAGAATGTCGTCTTCAGAATGGTCTAGCCAAGATTTTATCTTTTGAATTCCATTCAAATATTTTTAACGAGTTACGTTATAGATTGATTGTAGTTGGTGGAGAATGAAAAAATAATAGATATTCGAAAAACTGTCACATTGAAAATAAGTTTCTGGTGTCCTGTCGCCATCTTGATGGATATTTTATCAGTTTTCTTCGAGAAAATATATATTCTGGGAAGTCGATGAAACTTCATACAACCCCGAAAAACTAGTTTCCCTCTTTCAATAAACAGGACGTGATGTAACATTTGTTTGGACATGTAGGAAAGTTTTTTGGAAAACTGAATTTACTTTAGAAAACTTCGTTTCAGAATAGGATTTTCATAGTAAGAATCTTTGTCAAAAATTGGATGTAACCAAGACCATCCTTCGTACTAAGATCTTAATGAATCATTCATCTCACCTGAAAACTGTCATCTTCGATTTTAGTGTTGACTGTTTCTTCTGTTTTCACAAAATCAATCAAGGTCATTTGAAGACAACAAGCCAACAATGTTGTCCACAACACTTTGGCGGATCTGACGGACTTTGTTGATATTCTCATTATTGCTGAAATAAAAAAAAGTATAAATTATTCTCGTTGTCTGGTATCGAAATGGCCACTTTGTTCTATGTTCTGCATTCATTGAACTAGAAATGAGTAGATTTAGAAAGGCATAGAAGTCATATGGTTGAAATCCCAAAGATATATAAAGAGATGTCTTCGAAAGAATTTGAAGTTTTTGAATGACCATCAAGAAATAAATGGTTTATTGATGAAATCATTGCATTGACATCGCATCGCTAGGACTGTCAAACGTCAGCTGTCTGATTCGGTTTCAATTAATCGACTTGCAAGTCAGAGACCTTGTTGCTACCCGTCGAGAATGTCTCTGATTCAACTTCCCACTGTGACCTTGGTTCACGACCTTTTAATTAAGCCAGCCATCAGCGTGAAGTTAACAGCATCATTTTCATATAATCCAATGGCTACATATTTTCCCTCTCAATCAGTGTGAGACCACCTTCCACTCAACTTCGATTAGGATATCGTTTGTTTGCAATATCGGAAAAACTCTGAGTTGACTTCATGATGGAGTAAAGCATAACCGTGCTCGTTATGAAAGTGGAAAAGAACATAAACTCATAGTTAGGAAGTCTGTTAATTCCGTATTTGATCTATTCAGTTTCTACAGTTGGCAACACTTCACGACGATGCCAAACGTATTTGACATATAGAAATTCCACGTGGAATAAAAACCATCATTTTTATATCATTATCCTTCTTTCCACGAAACTTTCGAATTAAATTTCAATTATTTAAGCCCGTCCCTGCACTGATATATCAGCAGTATGATTTTCAATCGATAGAACAAATACGGAAGTCATTTAGGAAAGTAGTTCAATAATTCAAACTAAGTATCTTGGCAATTACCTCCAACAGATTTTCGTATCATACACTGTGGACATTTTTCATTCCACTTATGACAATTCTAATTTAATGATCTTGAATACATACTTGCATTTTCCATGCTTCCTGTATATCCTGTATAATCACCATCCATTGAATATTTATAATAATTCCTAATGCAATATTGAATAGATATTTATTATGTAATGGCTATTATTTAATTCCATTGATAGGAACGATGCTATCGAACATATTTCACAATTTGGAATTGTTTAGTTAGTAACAATAAATTATCAATTTGATCAGGTGAGTTGTCTGAAAGAATCATCAAAATTATTGGATACTAATTCGTCTGAATGGATAACGAGCTAAACAACAAAATTTGTATCATGAGCATGTTTAATTCAACGATAGAATGGCTGGATTCCTCATTGGACCACTTTATAAATTGGACAAAACAAATTTTCACAAGCTGAAGCTCTAGGGGCATTGATAGCAATGCAAATGATGTTCACATGCCACGTTGTTTTTTCTTTTTGAGAACGTAGGCAGCGATTGCGATAATTCGAAAACAGTGGCGTCGTTTTGGGGAACTAGAATGCAACGTCTACTGATTCGATGATGATATGGTCAAGTGATGCAATCTCGGTCGAATCAGTAGTCCATCTTAGCGATGATTCTGAAAATCCTTCGCTTCATTTGATATAGCAGCTTACCCAAAAATGTCAAAGGATAAATAATTGGTAACTTCTGAGAATCGTAGAATATCATCCTTGATCCGCAAGTGTAACAATATGATTATTAAGCTGGGTAAAAACATGTTTTATACTATAAGTGAATCAGTTCCCAATAGTAGATAAATATGGAATTTCGCCAATCGTCCAACTTTTCACTGCGCCACTGTATTGATTAAGTCCCAGATGAATACAATGATGAATAATAAATAAATTATAGTTTCATCCATTTGAGATGAACTCACAAAAAACCGATAATATGCAATGGGTTTTTGAAATTATCCTATATTTCTGGACAGTATTGGACATTGACTAAATAGATTGTTGTTAATATCACAAAATGGACGAAAATCGAAGTAGGAAATACAACGCGATTTCTAATTGAATTCGATGATTAAATTGTGGAACACTTCTTCCAATGAGAATTCTGCCCCTTCATTTGACTAATCGATTCTATTCATTAAGGCAGTCGAATTATAGGGAAATTAAAATCATTCATAGAGCTGTAGTGAATCAGATGTGAAAAAACGTCATCACCCCTACTCTCAACATTGTATAGATTTCAATTTAAATCTGCAAAATCATTAACGAAATGAATTGACATACACGTGCTTCTCGTAATGAAAACACCAAATTAATTAAGGTATTATCTCATCAATACAGTAATTGAATTTCGATTATTGAAATTGTTGGTTATCGACTCATTAAGCTATCATACAAGTTAAATTTCAAATAAAAGAGCTACCTTATAGCAGAGTTGATAAAAATATTTTTACATGCTTTATGTTAGCTTGAGTTGTACTTATGTATGTATATAGTTTTCTATGTAACTCTGGCATCATCTTTCGGACGAATTGAAAAGTTTTTCATTATAGGCGTCTTCCAATGACAATGATAATAGTTATAGGTTTCTCTCAATCACCTCACACGTCACATCGCGCGTTTACTTGTCAATTTATATAATTCTCCACAACTGCAAAATGTGACAATGACACGAGTGAATATTCTTCGTGTGTCAACAACAGCAAGAAAGCTATCTGACAGGTAACAAATAATTATTATCCAACAATTAGTGTTTTGTGAGGATGTCTATATTCGATTATTCCAGTTAGACAAGGAATGAGATCCATTACTTCCATGCCCGTGTCCATGAATCAAGATTATATTTAAGTACAATAGTGGATTTACATCATCTCAATGTTCATTGATAGTGTGAAGAGAAATAAATTTGGTTCTTCAAGAAAATACTGTTGGATTGATTCTGTATTGTCTAAAAAATGGTAGCACCAACTTGAATAAATCAAGCACGATTAATGTTTAAACCATTTCATGGTAAATTAGGTATCGTTAACCCCATTCTGGAAAAAAGTTCCTAAACTTCCTGTTGGTAAAACTTGAAGTAACGTCTGAAGAGATTGAATGTATCTCGACATTCGGAATTACCATTAAAATCGCTTAACGCTAAGTATGAGTTTTTATCCGGAACTTTTTCAATTATGAGCTGCCACAATGGAATGGGTGCCCCATTTTGGTGTTTCCACTGTACATAAGAATGATATAAGTATAGCATGTATACTTCGGTACTTCAATGTAATTACACTGAAAAAAATTCTGTTCATAATATCAATAAACGGTGGTTATCAACCTGTTATACGTTAATATCATGAATTTTTCATCAATACAACGAAATAAGCTTTATTAATCGATGATGCTATTCATTGATATTATAAACCTGGTTTATTGATTTTTTATACGTTAATATTATGAATTCTTTATTGATACAACGAAATAATCTTCATTAATTGATGACGTTTTTCATTGATATTATTAACCTGCGTTCATTAACATGTTATACGTTAATAACATAATTTTTTTCATTAATACAACGAAATGATCTTCACTAATCGATAACGCAATTCATTGATATTCTTAACCTGCTTTCATCCATATGTTTTACGTTAATGTTATGAATTTTTTATCAATACAACGAAAATATCTTTCTATCGATGATGCTATCCATTTATATTATTACCATGCTTCCATTGAAATTCACATGTAAACTTCCATAGAATACGTCAATTTCTTATTGTTCGGCGAACTATTTCATTATATTATCGAAATACTTTGGTAGTCTATCAATTCATGTTCTACAAATTTGTTGACTATGAATTACTCATTTCTCAAATGGTATAGAAAAGATCTTCGATTGTAACTGAATTTTCATAAAATGCCACGTCTTGCATTTGGAATTTGAATCTTTGGAAGAACCCAAGCCACTGTATCATTGATAGAATATTAATGAAATTTAATCATACATATCCAACGTTCATTTTTTTTTTCTATAAGCAACGTTATAACGTATGAAATGAACGAATTCCTGTGATGATTCAATACAGATGGCATAGTTCAATACTTTAGTTCATTTTAACAGCGTATCTGTTCATCAGTCAATGAAATGTAACATCATTCAGCGACCAGTTTTGTTTCTATTTATGAACATGGACATTGAATTCGGATATTTCCAAGAAATTTGACTAGACTAGACCTACAAGATTGAGCAAGTAGTGCGCGCCAATTTAGCATTTTACCCTTCTCGAGTGAAGACGTATTGAAGAAGTGTTTTATAGTGTTTGTTCTTCATTCTATTGCAAGAAAAAGTGAGTTATTTTTTTTTTCTATATTATTCTATTCTATATAAGATTCTTAACAATATAATTTTAGGTATATATCTACGAAAATAAAAAGGCTAAGAAGAGAACATGATATGTTTTTTGTGTAGAAAGAGATTGAATTCGCTAAAAATTCTCATTTCACATTTTAGAAAAACCCATGATAGGTACACATTCAATGGTTCGATGTTGCGAAAATGATTGTAATCAAATTTTCAAAGTACGTAAAAGTTTTCTGCTATTCAAAGGATATATTATTAACATTGCAAAATGGTTATGGTTAATTCTTGCAGATAGACATGGATTTTCGATTCCTCTTCAAAAACGGAGATGAACTACTAAGAAAATGGACTGGTGTATCGATAAGTTGAAAATATTTCTTTCTAACATAAATCATGTGAGGGATGAATCCATGAAGGGACTTATAGATCACCTTAAAAATGGAAATGAAAGTGAAAGGTAGTATCTTTCAAGTGATTTTTTGAACTGAGTATAAATTTGATTCTTTTTCACAGATGGTCGTAATGCTGTAATGTTTTATGGTTCACATGGTTCTTTCATCCCCACAACTAGAGGACCATATATTCTTCTTGAAACAAATGAAATCATCCATTTGATCATTCATTATCTGTATTGGTGAAGATATTTTTTCAGTGACTGATGTACATATATGTTTATTCCGATGCAGTATATATTTTGACAGAAGTGTTATCGAAGCCAAATGTTTAAGAAGGGAACCTCAAATAAATGTATTTATTTCATATTAAATAAAATTATTTTTGAAAAAATTAGTGTAATTTCATAATATCAATAATCGTGAATGACACTGTTCGTAATATTGAAGAATACAATCATAAATCAATGAACTGTATACATAGAAACAATGAATGTCATTGATGATTATGATAAATTGTATACATTTTATCAACGAATATAAGCATTACTCAACGAACTAAGTTCGTTTGGACAATGAACAATGTTCATTAACACTGCGAACACAGTTCATAACATTAACGTTTGCCGTACATTGGTTCAACGAATGCCAATTCATCGACATAACGAACAGAACATTCATTGATGAATAGGTTATAACTCAATGATCGGCTTTTATTATATGGATAAATTTTTTCATCGGACCAAAATTAATCACCGAATTATCAATATAACGTACTTTTTTATTGTATTTACACCACTTTTTGGTTCAGTGTAAATATATACAGAGTGGGTCATAGAAGTGGGATATTAAAAGAGACTGACCACCTGATCGATAAGCTGTCCACATTTTTGGGGTTCAAAGTCTCTTTCCTGTATTTCTGCCACTTCTGCTTTGGTATCATATGTTCAGAATCCATACTCTGTCGAATAATAATGGAAAATTCGACCAAATTAATCAAAAACTCGGTTGGGATCTCCATCTCTTCCAAACCGAAGTCAACTGTGCATTTGAGCCATTGTTTTGGTTTCAGCGTACAATTCAATTAAGTCTCACAATGAATGGTATCAGATACATCATCTGCATTAATTTGCATAGAACGAACGTATCTAGCACTGAACAGGACGACTCACTGTAGGTTTTTATCGCAGAGGAGTTTTCATCCTTGAAGAGGGATCAGGCGACCGCTGCTGACACCTGAAAATCCCCGGAATTGGTACGTGTGTTCGGAGTCCAGTATCCTCTAGGCTTTTTTAGGTCAGTCTTGGAATCCCAAAATGCCAGAATGTAGAATGGATTGTGGGTAGATGAAAGATTAGTTCACGAAAAAAGGTAGAGCAAACTGATACCACTTTTCAAAAAATTTTACCAATTTAAAGCCATTGGAACGGTTCTTGTTTTATTTTAGTTGACACCCTTTTGAGACATACAATATCATTTTGTGCATTCGCTAACAAAGAACAATGTACTGATCTACAAAGGAAATTTAATATTTTTGTCGTCAGCATAGGAAAATGTTCTCCAAGATCATATTAGGTTGATTGTTCCAGATGTATTGTATTGCTGGATATTTCAATTCTAATTTGGAATTCTTTCAGGACGTTTTGAATCAGCAGAACTAACGCATTGTGGGACATTTATCTACAATATATCAAGTCATGTTATTGGATTTTCATCTTCCCGTACAATGTCTGGACAATTGAAATTCATATAAAAATCCAGGATTGCCATATTCAATACATCCTGAATAGCAAACGTTTGAAACAATTGATCAACTTCACGTAACGAAAATGATTGGCTTTTATTGGAATCGTGAATTCCATAGACTAGCAAATAAAGTGGAATTCGAGCAGTAGACGTGAATCTGACATTCCTCATTAGAATGAAAGGCACAAAAAACAATACCAAATTGTTCAAGTCAGATCCTCGTTGATTACTTCAACTTGACAGGTAATTTCTTTGTTTAGGAGAGGATGCGTCTTTTCATCATTTTACTGGTGAGCGGAAGTGAGGTGTAAAGGAAAATCTCATCACGAATGGTCCTTTCATTCCATGCTGCCAGTCACAGGAAGACGATACATGAGCGGATAATCTGAATGAACAAATTGCTGGAAATTTCTATAGACGTATCGGTGTTTCAAAAGAGAATCTAGCAAATACGTGACAAATACGAATTCCTGTTCATATACAATGTTACAGATATCCAATTTGAACTGAACATATACTGAATATGCTTGTTGTACTTATATCTGAAATGTCATCAAGGTTTCCAAACATTCGATACATGTACCAGAGTGTATTTTTAATAAATGTTCCTTTCTTCACACAAGGTGATGATCAAAGTATGGTACAAAATAGAATTTTATTTGGCCCAGCCCAAATGATTTTGAGGAATGTTTTGTATCTCATATGCATCAAGTCTCGCTCTATTTTTGGAAAAATACTGCATTGGTCATTTCGTTGTGCAACCACCATATTTGCCTGATTTGGCTCAATGGAACTTCTGGCTATTCAACAGATTCAATAAGCCAATGCAGGGACGCTGTTTTGACACGTTTGAGGAGATCAAGTTAATTCGAGAGAAAAAATTTAGAATTTACATTCAATTTACAAATTCACATTACTTTTTAATCGCAGTAGTATGATGCAACACAGCAAAAAATATCACTTGTCAATCACAATGAATACTAAGGTGCCCACATAATGGTGAAACCACTCTTCAATAGACCACATTAGTGTGACGTCAAAATGTATGCAACCAACAGTGCATTGAGTCACAACGAAATATTTCTGAACGAAGATGCGCTGATATGAACCTTAAGTAACCATTATCTAAGGTTCAGAATCTGTGGTTAGAATTATGATGTTATTTATTGAATTATTTCGCTGTTATAAGCAATATTTAAGAAATGTATCTGTTTGAATTCGATAGAAAAAGAATGAATACGTCGTATGGAATGGGTAACGGAAAGAAAGTTTTCTCAAATACAAATACTCAAATATCGTTACTTCCATCCTTCATATCCAAGGTCCCTTAGATGCAATTCCTTAAATATCAACTTATTTCATGTGAGAGCGTAAAACAAAAGGGCCTGTTACGATACTTCTATTATCGTTCTTATGTCATCTGTATTTGAGGTCGAGTATAAAACATATCATTTCGCGCCAAACGATTCAGGACTCAGTGTAATGTTGGTTGCATATTTGTGACGTCATCACTAATGCGGTCTATTGTTTGTGGGTCCTAGATGGATACTTATCGAATCGTCGTGAGATGGCAACATGATCGTGTTCGGTAACATGTTTTATAATACTACGAACAAAAACCTCATAATTGTTAACTCAAACATACAAGGTGCTCTTGCAAAGAAATCGGATGATCTCAACATTGTAATGCAAACCCATAAAGCAAAAATTTTATGCATCAGCGAGCATTGGATCGAAAGTGAGGAATTGAAAGTGGCACAAATAAAAAATATGAAGCTTATATCATATTTCACCAGGAAGAATATGCAACGGGGAGGTGTGTGCCTATTTGCAGACAATGATACGTATATGGAACATATCGTAATCAACACATGTGTAGAAGGGGAATTTGAAGCCTGTGGAGCCAAGATGAAACTTCCGCATGGGAATCAATATATGTACCTAATTGTTGTTCACAGACCCCCAAATCATAAAAATTTCAATAACTTCTTATATCAACTCGATGCATTATTGTATAGTATATAAACAAAATACCTGTAATATGTCTAACATGTCTTTTAGCAATAAACTCAAACGTTTTCTGACAGAACAAATATTTCATAGTATAGAAGAGTTTCTCAACTTTTAATATGTATTTTTGTTTCAAAACTTTTAAAATTTTAATTCAAACTTTAATTTTACTCGTATTTCAACTGTATGTTAATTATCTAAAATGTATATTAACATCCCATTTTTCTGACTAGTCCGATAAAGATGCATCTGCCTTTGATCCTTGTTGATTGAATATTTTTGTATTTTTTTGTGATGAATAAAATTTGTTTCGATTTTGATTTGATTTGTTTTCTTCCACGTCAGTCAGAACTGGCGGGAAATCCAAACTTCTCTTGTTTATTAACCTACTTAGTGTCCTGGATGTCATAGAACTGAATTTGGTACTGTCAACTGTGTTTCTAAACAGGAAAGAATTTCAACCACACGAACATATTCATCAGATAATGTATACAAACCCACATGAGGAGGATATACAAATCGAATATTCCCGAAGAAGTTGATGTCGATGAAACGAAAATGGAAATATCCATGGATAAGCTTGGTGGATCATATACCCTAATGGTGCGGTTCGGTCACATAATGGATGTTCGTTTACTTATTCAAAATGAGTTTCTTTCAGAGAATGATCGAGAGCTAGAACAATTACTGGAGGATTTATAGCCCTTGGAAATCCAAGATAATTGGAAATATGAGTTGACGAGACATAAATTCTGCACAAGACTTACTTTTTTATCGGAAGGTGGTGAATGGTATAGATATCATTTTACTCAAACTGTTTAAATGAATCGAAAAGCTTGCACTTGGTGGATTGATCTTTCACGCTGAAATTCCATAATACTCATGGAATTCAAATAAAATAGTGTTCAGTTCATAATTACTTTTAAGGTGTTATTGACTTGACTGGCAAAGATCGAATCTGCCACAAACAGAAATCTTGAACACCCATTTTCTCCTACTCATTCAATTCACAACGTATTACAGTATATATTTTGTGAAATTTAATGATTTTGCAGACCTAGTCTCGGCAGCAAATGAGTTCTATGAACAAAACAGAACATCGATAAATCCATTGATTGAGTGAATTATGAACACTTTAAACTTTCGATTCCATTATTTTCGAGAAATGAATTAGGTTTTATCGATATCATTATTGAAAGAAGCATTCTTTACGTTAACGAACATAACTTGTATTTTCGGAGTACCTCGGAAAAAGATTGGCAACAGTGCATATTCTGACAGGCTGTCACATCACTCTCTCACAAGAACGTGGCCGTTCCATCTATTTCAAGATGATTTTGACAGAAGATTTTGACAGAAGTTGTTTTCTTTCTGAACGTGAAACAAATCAAATCCTGTCATGTTTGTCAAGAACATCAAAATGACGTGTAAAAGATGCGGGAAATGAACTTTCCTCAACCCTCATCTCATCACCATCTCGGTCCATTCCAGTAATAACGATCAAGTTTGCGATTAATTTAAATGCAGCACTGGAAACCTCTCCTTAATAGTCCGTAAAAAAATGCATTAAGTAAGAGACTCCATTAACTTGTTGGAGTATGTTTTAAATTATTTTTTCTGATATCTAGCGCTTACCAGATTAGGCGAATTTGGTTTGGAAATGTACGTTAACGTAGCATAAATTCATTGGCTTCGTTTCTTCTTATTTTCTTTGAGGAGATCCCGGGGAAAAATATTCCAAATCTGTTTTGAATTCGAGTGAGGTTTATTTGCAGGCAATGTGGATTCAGGCGAATCGAATAAGCAAAGCTTCATGAAATCTATACAAAATTCATGAAATAAAAAATAAACACTGAGCTCTATGAATTCTGTGTATTGACTAAAATAATTGAAGGGAATGGAGAAAAATATCAAGGTCATTCATAAATACTCATCAGGACATCATCTTGTATCTTGTCGTCTTACCATAAAGTATACAGTTTGTCCCAGCTAAGACTTGTCTCCTCCCTATCTCCGAACTCGTGAAAAAATTTTAAATCGCTCAGACCCGCCGATTTTTATGTCAAGAAAAAACAGTTTCAATGAAAACTGAGTTTCATCAAGTTTTTTTTCACCACCCAAACTGAGGGTGCACCACTGTATTGAGAAATAATATCAGCAAAGTTATATACCTATCAAGATTATCAATACAGATTTCCAAGTTCTAATGATGATCGAAAGTATCCGTTGAACAGATTGGAAACTCGAATTTTATAGACACAATAACTGTACTTCCCTCCTTTTTCTCATACTACTAATGATCACCGAACGTCTCACGAAGAATGGGTGATAAACATGGCTATTAAAAAGATCCGTCTGAAAATGAGTAATCTTTTAGACAAATGCCAATAATTCCGTGTTATAAAATTCCACTAGCTGTTCAAAAAAGAAGAAATAATTATGGATCGATGTTGTATACCATGAATATCGAACATTTGATCAATTCGCCCCGCTGTATTCTTGAAATCACCATTGAAAGTCTCAATAATAAATAGGCATTTAGCAGGTTTTACAGGTAATAAAAGAGGGTTGAGGCAATCCTGATGGGAACATCGGGGAATATTGAAAAATTGGTGAACTGAAGCTCCAAACAACCAACACAGTATAATTCTAAGTTGTATTGAAACGAAACACAAATCAGACCACAACATAGACGCCACCTGGTGACGAAATGATCTGAGTTCATGTTATTTTATAATGATGACATCATGAAACTTCTTCCCTCCCGAAATCGACTAACCAATCAGATTCAACATGCTTGCATTATTTCAACTTCCGGTCTGACGATTATTCCAGACTCTGATATTGTCCCTGTCCTTCCGCTCTTCTCAATTAACCTGTGAGATCGTGAGCCCTGCTACCTCTAGGCGAGGAATTCATTTCATCACTCATCCATGCGGTCTGCATTAAAAATTCCCAGAATATCCGGAACTATCAGAATTCGGAAAGTGGATGTAATGCCGGAAGCAACGAGCAGGAATTCTGCCGATTTTCGTTCGGAGTTGCTAGTTTCATTAAGAATTTGGAACTTGGGGGTTCAGATTGGGTGTAACTCCTCTTCAAGCTAAAGCTATACTTGTTAGTTCTGTGGATATTGCTTTGGAACTAAAATTGTAGGTTACGAAATAGTGACTTTAGAATTCTTTTGAAACAAATATAATCGCAATTGCAATAGCCCTATTTTTTCAATTGACAACCGGAACGAATTTTCGAACTTATCATAAGGTATATTTCGAGCAATATACAGGGTGATGATAAAGTAATGCACAAAATTCATAAAACGTACAACGATCACTTTTGAAAAAAATGCAAAATCAAACTATTCTTTTTATTCAGCATCTTTTGACATAAGTAACAGAAATAACACGTCAAAGTTGTCAAAGTTATGACGTCATCAACAAATTTTTTTAATGGGAAGCTAAGATTTTTATCACATTATGTGATAGAGCTTGTGTTTTTACACACGGGAAAAATAGTTCCACCTACCATCATTAGAATTTCTATCCTTTCTCTTTCGGTTAAACGAGCCATAATAATAAAACTGTGGTGACACGAATTGTACGACTGACACTGACAATCTGTTGTTTTAGTAAAACAATTGAAAAAATTCATAAGAACAAATGTTTTAGATAGATAAGTGTAAATTTGACCTCTTTTTATAATTAGTTATGTTATTTAGCTTTTAATTCCTTTTCTCGTTTTTTTTCCTATGTGAGCCCTACTGCAACTATTTTTCCCGTGTGTAAAAACACAAGCTCTATCACATAATGTGATAAAAATCTTAGCTTCCTATTAAAAAAATGTGTTGATGACGTCATAACTTTGACAACTTTGACGTGTTATTTTTGTAACTTATGTCAAAAGATGCGGAATAAAAAGAACAGTTTGACGTGTTTTTGCATGTTTTTCAAAAGTGATCGTTGTACGTTTCATGAATTTTGTGCATTACCTTATCATAACCCTGTATAATGAAATGAAAATTCAACTCGTTTATAAGGTGTCTGAGATGCGCTGAACACGGTACTGACCTCCGTTTTTCGATATCTAGTATAGTTTTCGAGGAATTCGTTATTTTGTATTATCGAACATATCAAAAAAGTCCAAAACACTCAGAAGCATTCAAAAAACCACCTGTTCTGACAGAAAAATACTATAGATGATTCAGGACAATGCTTTGGAAGCATGTTCTATAACAATGAAGAACGATTTTGAAATTTTTGAAAAAATCACAAGGGGGTACCTAAATTCAAGGTGAAGATATTACTTGATTTTTTCATTATTATAATTGTTCTAAAAGGAGATTTGAAACAAGTTTTCGATCTCGCAAATTCATCAAAAACGCAATGATTCATCCATTTGAGTAGTAGCGTTCACTAAAAATTTATCCGTGAATTTCAATTAATCTAAAATCAGTTTCCTTTCACATCACCCCTTTCACAAATTGCGAGCTCTGCGACATTGTTTCCCGATAATAGCCATTCAGTAATGATGAGAATAAATAAATAAGTGATTAGCGAAAACCCGTTGGAGCTAATGGCGAGAAATTAAGAAAACGTTTGGGAAAGCGTCTGCACAAACATTACTTACTTCCTTGGAATGTAAGAAGCAATTTGTCCCGCACCAGATGTCAATATTTTCGGAAGCTAGTCTATCCGAGGCAATCTGAATGATTGGTTCATTCCAATGTAAAGCTTGCAATGTTTGGGGATGATGTAAGATTGGGAAATCTCTCATCCAAGTACAGTCACAGGATTTAGTTTCAGGATAACGAAGAAATGGATTACGTGACAAACATATTGGAAGGTATGCCCCATATTAGGAAGTTATTTCAAGAAATCTATGTGAAGTGGATATCGACAACAATTAGACACCTCTCAACATCAAAAGAGATGAGTATGATTTGGATTTTTTTGGTGGAATCAAAAGGGGGAGCCCTTCAGTGAATTTCGAGAATTTTATGAAACGTTTATGAGTATGAAAATTCGCAGACGAGGTGTCTGAGATAAGGTTTCATCGAGACGAGAATGCTCGGGAAAACGTTAAATGTACTTAAAAATTCCCACTAAGAACTGTTTCGTACTGAAAGTATTGGCATACTCTGTAGCCATATACAGGGTTATGATAAAGTAATGCACAAAATTCATAAAACGTACAACGATCACTTTTGAGAAAAATGCAAAAACACGTCAAACTGTTCTTTTTATTTCGCATCTTTTGACATAAGTTACAAAAATAACAGGTCAAAGTTGTCAAAGTTATGACGTCATCAACAAATTTTTTTAATGGGAAGCTAAGATTTTTATCACATTATGTGATAGAGCTTGTGTTTTTACACACGGGAAAAATAGTTGCAGTAGGGCTCACATAAGAAAAAAAAAACGAGAAAAGGAATAAAAAACTAAATAACATAACTAATTATAAAAAGAGGTCAAATTTACACTTATCTAGTAGGAACATTTATTCTTATGAATTTTTTCAATTGTTTTACTAAAACAACAGATTGTCAGTGTCAGTCGTACAATTCGTGTCACTACAGTTTTATTATTATGGCTCGTTTAACCGAAAGAGAAAGGATAGAAATTCTAATGATGGTAGGTGGAACTATTTTTCCCATGTGTTAAAACACAAGCTCTATCACATAATGTGATAAAAATCTTAGCTTCCCATTAAAAAAATTGGTTGATGACGTCATAACTTTGACAACTTTGACGTGTTATTTCTGTTACTTATGTCAAAAGATGCTGAATAAAAAGAACAGTTTGACGTGTTTTTGCATTTTTTTCAAAAGTGATCGTTGTACGTTTTATGAATTTTGTGCATTCCTTTATCATAACCCTGTATATATAAATCATATGAAGAAATGTATTACGTTGATGAAGACAGTACCGATATCTTTGATTTACAAATAAAAGAAAACTAAATAAAATAAGGATTATTTTATGTCAAATATTTACAAACGAAGTGTTGTTGGATATAAAATCCATTCCCAATCGAAATAAGGGAGAAAACATAGGACGTTCCATTTAAAAATTGAAAGTTGGGGTAATTTCTGATCAAACCGGAAGTACGTCAAAGCAAGTAAACATGTCATATAATGTAAATTGAACTATAATACACAACCCCCAAACTTCATTTTTCTATTTCCCATAATGAAAAACTTATAAGGGTGAGCAACCTTGGAGAATCACGTCTCGTCTCGTCTCGAATTCCTCTATCTAAAGTGATCCTCGAGTAATTTGATTTTCTCTATCATCCGATAGATAAAAAAAATCCCATGATTTACAGAACTATTCATAAAATATCCCCAAGAAATGCTCTTGATATATGACCAAAAAATGCCTTGAGACCATCCATGCCAGAATTGAAGGCACATATTTTTCTATTTGGCACAGTTCTTCAATGTTTTTATAAGTAAGTAATCAGAGTATCCCTGGTTTCTTTCTATTTGTAAGATTTTGTTACGTGAAACTCTGTTCAATGGTAGTAACACTAAATTAATGATATGATTTGATTAGATATAATTAATTCTATAGAGTTCATTTCGTGGTAGTTACGGCTCTAAAATGTTTCATTAACAATTTGGGGTGTGTTCAATAATTGGCACCTTGTATAAGAATATTACATAAGGAAGTAAATTTTAGGGGAGACATATATTCAGTTACAAGAAAATTACTTCAAGTTCTGAGGACTACCACAGCTAAAGTGTAATAGGAATACCTGACTGAAGTTCAGTTATCTCGCAAAAACTTTAATTAGTAAGATGTCGGAGCATTCCAACATGAAGTGCGATTAATTGTTCATGAAATAAATTCGTTTCTACCATACAAGGTGATCAAAACGAGAATCGATTGTATAGGAAATAGTGAGAGATACAGAATTATTTGAGTGAGAGATATGAAAATATGAATATCCATATAAATTAACAACAACACTTTATTTTTGAATCTTGGGATTTTGAATCTCCTTGTATGGTCTATAATCAATCAATAAGGAGAGTTCATTTACTTGATTTGAAACCCCAAATGTGTTCATTGTTTCTTCAATAATGTGCGTCTTACTATTCACGAATTTCGTTGGTTTTCCACTGATATGAAGAATCCTAGAGATGTCGTATAAGTACAGTTTGGTATCTATAAATAATCATCCTATGGAAGGATCGTATGAAAATCATCTCCTGAAACTTTTCTGTAGTTATTTTACATGAGTTCAAGTTGAAGTTGATTTTTTCTAAACTACCTTATTTTCTTTGTCCTACACTATACCATCAAATTATTCTTCACTACTAAACTAGAAGATAAATTATCCCATGATAGACCGAATAAATCAAGGATAGATAGCCATTATTGCATACCCAAGGGGTACCTAGGGAGAAGTGATGGAAAATGTGTTTTTTGGACCTATCACTGAATAATAATCGAATACAGAAATGGACCTTCATAAATATACTTCATAACGACAGCGTTTGTCCAAGAACTTATGTACCTATCACGTGTATTTATTGCGATAATCTTTTATACGGCCTGTCATAACCACCTTTACTTTATGTTCATGTATGAGTGAGTTTTAGAGCGGATATTCCGAATATTTGATATAATTTTTATATCTAACTGCTTCACGTGTTAAAGTAAAATTATTTTACAATCCGAGTGCATATCTCTCATCACAATAATATTCGAAAATACTTACCACCCTTGAGAAAAATTAAGATATTATACAGGGTGATTCATTGGGATATGGGCATACTGTAAGGGTAGGTATGTATTTCTCTTAATTAATTCAATGGCTCATAACTCACGATCCGCATTGTATATTTCATTCATTTTCTCAACATGAATTCATTATCCTGTATGCTACCTGATACCGAATGAATGAAACTAATAATACAGATACGGACTTGAAAGAATTAAAGAAATTCCATCAGTTCAATACAACACCCTGTACGACAAAATTTCGAAAATCTGTTTGCAGATATGAAAAGAGCAGAAAAAAATATTTCAATAGAAATGTGTTTAGTACTTTCGCATACCATTCTTGTATCTGTTAATTTTAATCAAAACTAATTAAAACACCCCGTATGTGTGATCAAGATTGCATTCATTCACTGAATACAATTTTACAAATCTGTGTTTCTTTAAAAAGTCATACTTTTTCGGAATGTGATTTCTTCTCATTTCATCATTTGTAGCATGATCAATAAATGCAATCAAGAAATAGAAGAACTACATATGAAACACTCTGTATCTCGCTTATACAGAGCGCTAGACCCATCATATGGGGGTTTTTCAGAACCAGCCTCTTACCTACCCTTACAGTAGGCCCGAATCCCAATGAATCACCCTGTATAAGTGAGATCATTTTCGTTTCAAGAGACTCAATTCTTTGAAAGATGATGGTTTCTAAATATAATACTGAAGTGAAAGGTTTCTACATGAAAATGTTGATGTTTTAAAATCAGGTGTAACAACTAATAAAATAAAACAAAAAATCGATTAAATATATGATAATCGCTAATGTCTTTTCATGAAAAAAAATCACCCCGAATTATATTGGAATCATATTTTAACACTGTTGTATTAAATTAATAATCAGAATGTATGTTCTGAAATTATGAATCGCCGGATATCACAGACCTACTTGAAAACAGATAAAATCGATAGCTAAGAATCCCATCATCAAAATTATCCATATCGGAGATGAAATCAAAAAACTGAATGAAATATTATAATCATGAATCTCAAGTCTCAGATCACTTCAGACAGTCAAACACACTGGATGTTTTGTTTTGAAGATAACTTAATCTCGAAATAACATAATGACTTAATTTTTAGAGGTAACATTTGCTTTCGAACGAATACAAAAAATCCACGGAAAAGTATTTATGCGTATATGGAGGTCAAAATAAAACAATATTAGCTCCTTTTTTATAAAATTTCCATAAATGGGCAGGAAATGATAATTTTATTTAATGATCAAAATTTCAAATATTGCGTACACATTTCAGTGATTTAGTGATTTTTCAAAAATTTATTCTCCAAATAGCCCTTAGGCGTCTGAAATTTCCGTTCGAATCACAAAAAATTACTGGAAAGTAATATCTTCGGTTTTCAACACCTCCCCGAATATGAGAGATTCTACATGGAAAGCAATTTATTTTTTGCTTCCGAATTAAACCCACAGAGCACACATTGTGGAAGTTCGGATAAGTGCTTATCCAACCTTATATTTCGATCTGTGCAGAAATCCTCAGAGGTTGTTGTAGTTCATTGTTATTTCATAATTGCAAAAAACTTCATGTTCTATCCCCAGAATTCTAAAGCAACCATTCGAGAAATAATCAAGCCGCCAAAAGCAGTATAACCTCAAAAACATTCCAATTGTTTGGGTCAAAAATTCGAGAACAGTAGATTGACACGATTCAAGGTCACCTTATATTTTTTCTGTTTTTTTTTTATTTATTCAATTCAATAACTTCAGGAAGAATGTTTATTTCAGAAGTTTTTATTTCACATTTGTTTTTTAATAACAATAATGAAATGATTGTCAAAATCACCCTATATTGAGGTTGCGAAATATTATCTGCAATGAGTTATCTGAATTTCAAGAACGCAACTCCCCTGATGATATTCCATGAAATTCCGGGATTTAGGGATCCAGGGCGTGAAAAAAATGTGTTGCTCGATACATCCATATAAAGGTATCTACCCTGATCCTTATCAGGCTAATAAAATAAATCATGGTGTGGAACCATTTATTTCGTCACTAAATAAGGATTGTGGAATGTTAAATGAGTATTCCACCAGGAAGATAATAAATTTTTAAGCATTCAGTATATTTTACAGCATTCGTTGGAGAAATCGGACAAATGATACGATGAAAAATGAATCTGAAACATTTGACAACCCCATTGAATCTCTCGCAACAGTACTTAATCGAAAAATGATTCAATTTGTATTTTTGTCAATATTTTCATATTTTGCGTTGATTCTCACTACTAGTAACTGAGTTCATTTGATTTATTTTGCATAAAGAGTACACTGTAGGCAGCAAATTATCCTCTTCGCCAGAGAATAATCAAAATGTTTCCACTCCTGGAATGTTACCAATGTTACCAGATTCAAATTCTTGCAAAAGGAAAGCTAGTTTGATATCATTAGAGGAATATTACTTCTCCTGGAATATTCTCATTCCAAATGAATACAAATGGTATTTAGAAAAGAGAATGCTAGAATTATGTGACGTCACGTGAAATATTTCTTGGCTTGAGGAGTGAAAAGTGGTATAACGATAATGAAGAATTACACCATTTACTAATTGGAAATTTGTTTCAACTACTGTCAAACCATCTAGTAAGATTCTTAACTAAATTTTCAAAGAAATCACTTTTTATGACTTGGTAACTTTTCTAAAGTCTACTGCTATGAAACCTTGATGTCAGAGCAATTCTCTCCGACATGATATCCAAAAAGATTGTCTTCAAATTAAAAAATATCTATCTAAAATTTCATTGGAGAGGACCAATAGCAAATACGCCACAGAATACAATCCTGACGATGTTTCTCTGGTGCATTCATTTGTTTTTATTTATAAATACGTAATCTCATCAATAAAACATAAGCAGCTAGAAGTAACTTCGCCAATGCAGAGAACTTGTGAAGTGCACGGTATTTAGTGTTCATATTATCTCACAAGGAGCAGAGATAGAAACTTTCGTAACTGCCATACCACGTTGTTTGGCAACTTCTATTCTTTATAATTTGTTGGTGTGTATTTGATTGGTGACAGTAACGAACTAGTTCAAGATATATGCAAGGCAAATGGCGTATAAATACCAGATTTTCATGCATCAATGCATCAACTAGAAGAATTTCTTCAGAAACATGTGACAACGTAATAAACAATCAGGTGATGTGAAGTTGTATGAACTGACAGTTTTAAATAGACAGTTTAATGAAAAGTATATCAAAAGATGAAATGCAAATGTCCATGAAATATCATTCAGAGAATATTTTCTTCATGAATAACTGAAGTGAAAGAAATAAATTTAATACCTGTTAAAATGCCAAAATGAATAGTTGTTATGTTGAGAACTGAAATCGATCCAATGTGAGAGAATATTCCTTTATTTATTTGATCCGTAGTTTGTCATATATCCAAGCTCAGAAGTATACCACAGAAATTCTGGAATTTTCTTGAATGTTTAGCATCACATGTGAAACATATGTTGCGTATATTGGTCCTTTTTATCGAAGGTTCAGAACATCTCCCTTATCTTTTACAGCCAACATAAATTTCCCTAATGGATATAATCTCAAATCCCTAATCTTTGTTCAGAAAGTTTGACAGATTGAATTAAGATATCTGATGTGTAGAAAAGTTTCATGTACAGGGTATACATTCTGTTTCGTCTAAAATGGATATTATTTAAAAAATTGTATAAAGGGGTTGTCGATTCAGTTCTTTCCAATAAGAATTGTTTCAATATAACATTCATTCACGAAGCTTTCTCGGATTCCTAGCGTTGTTTCAAAATGAGTTTTACTATATCAAAGTCAGTTTTTTTGAGAATTCATGAGTCTCCATTCCTCAATCAAGTAATGGTATCGAAGGAAACTCATAAATAGAATTGAATTCAAAAATTTTATGAATATACTTATTTTCAAAAATTTTGCGTTAAAAAGACTCAACTGGATAAAAATATTAATTTTTAAGCATGGAATTTTTCAAATAATCAGTCAATGATTTTGAATTCTTCAAATTCTGTAATATTGAACAAAAACTGGTGGAGCTATCTAAAAAAATGAAAATTTTCATTCATCTTATTCATGAATTTTCTTTAAAGAAGATGGATGAGTCTCAGCTACACAATTGACAAATTTTGCACTTGGAGTATTGTTCCAATAGCTTTTTGTCACCGTTTATGGTTTTTGGCAATCTTATCAAATAATTGAAGATATTAATTATAAATTCAATCGACCAACTTTGTAATTTTGAACTTGAAATATTTTAAAGTGTAGAAAGCTCCGTTTGTTTGAGAAAATTCGTCAATTCATCCAAACTGTTTCCGACTTTAGATGAAAAATCCCCATGATTACAATTATACAGGGTATTTCTTAAAGAAATGCTAATATTTGAAGGGGTGATTCTTTGACACATTTTGAGCAAAAAACTTCCTATAAACGTATGTCCTAAAAGTCTTAACTTTTGAAATATAGGGTGATAGAATATTGAAAAACTGTTCGTTTTTCAATAATAACTGAGATAATATTTTAGACATCTTCAGAAAATTTGGTACATGTCTTCTATGCATCAGGGTGCATTTTGTAATGTTCGAATTGATTTTTTTTATTTTCTCCACCAGTGGCGTCCGTACGGGTTTTGCATTGAATATTTCTGGAGAAAAAAAATACCACGCCACTGCTTACTTCCAAAATAAAAATCACTTTTGAGATCATCATTCATTATCGAGCAAAATTAGTCTCATGGATTTTCTTCGTCCGACGCATGGTTTTTGCTTAAAAAAATAAAAATCGTTTTACTTCAGGGTCTATTCCTCAAAAATCTGATGAGACGTGAAAGAGATCACATTTGCTTCAATATGAATGAGAATCCAAAAAATATGTTCTTCTTGTCAGATGCTCTGTTCTTGATTAAAATAATCAAATTAAAATTGCTTCATATCGCAGTACCAACCGTTTGATAATCTATATCACTCTGTATCTTGATAGTTGATACTTTAAGGACATACGTTTATAGGAAGTTTTTTTCTTAAAATGTGTCGAAGAATAACCCCTTCAAATATTAGCATGTCTTTGAGAAACACTCTGAATAATGCTTTGTATGATTTTTATCACCACTCAAACTGAACTAAAATTGAACTACTTTCTCCCCCGATGCAACTAACTACAAAAGAAAACCAAAATAATCTCACCTATACCTCGAGCAGCGCTGGTTTCTGGATGACGCGCACTTTTTTCGAAAAATTCTCAACCCTCCTGACGTACCCGTAGACGTGAAGTGTTGCCGTGACTTCCTACCCCGTTGGACCGCGAATGGAATTGTCGCGCGCTGATATCTACTTTTATAACGGACAAACTCCCCTTTTCTCAAACGTACTCCCACCAGGGGGGAGTCGACCGTGTGGAGGATTGTTGAAAATGTAGGGAACGTGGGCGAAATTGTTTAATGCTCGAGATTTTATTGATTGGGGAATTGTTTGTTGGAGGTATTAAGCAAAGGAGAATCTTTGAACGGATTTTTTTTTGTGGATGCCATATGCTTGCAAATTGTAGAGGATTATCGATATAGTCGGTGCCTGATATCGCGGTTCATAGGACGGACGCCGACAAAAAATGGGGATCGGATCAAATGAAAGGTTGTTTCCATGATAATTTCGAACGAGGAATTTTTATTATGAACCATCATTTGATAGTCACAAAAATATGTTGAAAAGTAAACAAATATAATGTTTTTCGCGATGGAGATGGAGAAGCAAAATTGAAAATTATTTCATTCAAGGAAGTTATCCTTATTAAAAAAAAACTTGATCATCATCAAGTTAAACTTCAGGTTTGTTCCAACACGTCCTAAAACCGTCACGTCATCGTTACTCTCATGCGCAATTGATTTAATCCAGAAGTGATCGTAATCTGACCATCATCTTTTTGTTCTAATCAAACTCGTGACCATTCGCAGCATGGTTTCAGGACATGCACAAAATTGAAAACTGCGTATAAGAAACTCTTTGCCAAAAGAATAGGGTAGCTAACCAAGCTGTTTGTAAGGGTATTTATTCACGTTCATTTGTGTTAATGATAATTTCTTCCGTTCGAATCAAATAAGAAAAATAAATATGAGTGACGATAGAGATACTGATTTACGAAACAAGTGAAGACGATTTTGATATTCAGTACAATGAAACGAGGGTCAAAAATCGTTGCATGTTCCATTTTCATGTTACTCTAATTATTGTAACGAAAGATTATTCTTGAACAAAAGTATAATAATCTTGTAGAACGTGGGTAGCCAAAAACCGTCAATGAAACCGATCCAACCCTCGAATGTCTTTGTACCGTCACGAAATTATTCAATGTTCGCGCATGCGAACTAAAAGAATCCGCAACGGCCACAAAACAGTTTCGAAACCATACAGAAATGTTTGTTGGAACAAACCTCTTATCTACACTAACAAGTGCTAGTTATTTTTCATTTAATTCCCATGTATAAGTTCTATCGTTATATTATTGTTTTCGAGTAATGGAGAATGTAAAACTTCGAAAATAGTTTTTACTTTATGTTTGATTCTAAGTTTATATAAATATTGATCAAGCAAATTATCGGAATATTCATGAAACCACGCATTCCATGATTTCTTGCATGTGGAAATGTTCTTGATGAACTAAATGTCACTCAAATAAATCCATGAATTGGTAGAAGAAAGAACAGGAAGTATACAGGTGTCTAGATTCTTATAGAAGTGAAAAAATAATTGACAGCTCGCCAGAAACTGCGAAAATCTCTTCAAATGACTATGATTCAATTATTCAAGGGAGCGAGTTATGACAGCCAGTGACGATATGCGATGTTTCCACTGTTCTACAGTGGAATGTACGAGAAAACATTCAGGATTCATTTATTTTTCGAAAAATCAACCATAGTAATCGTACAATAACAATAAAGGTTCCATGGTAGGGACACACATCTGCGTATATCTTTTCGTTCCAAATATCATATACTCGTATCTCTCTACATCTGCCCTTACGATATATATCTTCGGTTTGATGACCAGAGTCGGATGGAAGGAATACCTTTTCAAGACCGGACTTAGCAATAACGAAAGCTGTGAAACGAACCTCACTAGCTGATATAGAAATTTTACGACAGTTTTCTCATCATTACCACTGTGAGAGTATCGATGAAGAAAACATCTGGATGGTGCATGATGTATTTGAAAATAATATCTAGTCACTGGATGAAGTTTTTTCGAGATAAATCGATCGATGATAAATTTGGTCAACATTTTCTTTCAAGGTAAAAATTTCAATGAACAAAGAGCCCACTGACTTTTTGTGAATATCTAGTCAAAATAAGGTGAAAAAAATATTTATATTTATTTCAATTCAACAATATCAAATCATGTGTGGGGCATAAAGAAGTAAACAACCAACGTTCTCTTCACCCTCCTTGCTCTTCAACAACTAGTATGCTGTATTTTGATCTAATCAATCATAGATCATGATATGACACTGTGATCATTTGTTATTTCCATTGAACTGAACAAGTATATTCAGTTATTTCTCAACCTATCTGTTGCCTGTGCTAGTGTGCTGTGAGTGTCACTTCTGTCAACTTCTTTCGTGTACTGTGTTTCGTGTATTAGATCATACGGTTCTACGAACGGGTAAGCCGTCGAATCTATTTATTTTCGTCCCTTGTGGATTTTTTACTTGAAGAATACCTAATTTCCAATAATATCAACGCCCCATGATATTTCATTATCAATTATATTTTTAGATGCTGCAGAAAGAGCTAACATGTCCCAAGATAGAACAGACACTGAAACAGCTATACAAACGTGGCTTAAGCGAGCAAGTGAAAAAACAGCAGACTGAATAAAACATAAGATTATAAACAACAGTTTATTTCATTGGATTTCGTATTTCTTTTGAGTAAATATTTTTCTCAAATTAAAATATATTTTTATTTTAAGACATCACTTCAACGGATTGCCATAGATAAGATAGATGAATATGAAACCCAGCTACGAATAACGTATTTTTCATATCTTTTGTAAGCCTGTACAAGACCAGAAATGGACCTTATGAAGACGTCTTAAAGACGTCGTGATTTTTAACATCCGGCCTAAAAAAAGACGTCTTATAGACGACCCTAAGGTGTACATGGACGTCTTTGAGACATCGTGAACGTCTGAAAAAGACATCTTTAAGACGTCTCAAAGATGTCTTTGTGCTATCTGGGATAGGTTTTGATGTTATGTGTGTTTAATATTTAAAACTTCAATTTCGTAGTTTGCCGTAAATCGAGATCCTTCTCGATCTCAGTTCCTCTGTAAAATATTTTTCCTATCATTTGTTCTCTTGTTTCCAATGGATTTCATCCTAGTATAATTTTCTTTGGTTTCAAAAATTATCTACCTATTGATTGCACAAACCACATTGATGTCGCTCAATTGCTGATAAAAGTATTACTTCTGCAAATGTTCAGGCCGTGTCACCGTAATCGACCATCCGTGACATTCACGGAATTTCATGTCAGCATCTAATCCACACTGTTAGATCGAATTAGCCATGATTCCTGTACAAATATTATCTAAACGGGAATATGATAGCTATCCCAGGTCGGAACATGCAAAAACGATCCACATGAATCTACGTGGATTCATATGCTCCGATCCTGGATAACTCCAAGGGCATACAGGGTCATACTGATTGTCAAACTATGAAAGAATAAACGAAAAACATTATCCCCATTACGAAAAAAAAAAAGAACATTAAGAAAGGTTAACAATATGACCGTTTTAATCACGATCACGATCATATACACAGGTCTGGCAACTCGTATAGTGGGGGGTGGCCCAAACATTGAGGAAATTTTCGTGGTTCTCATGTTTCGTCACCTGCAGCGCTGTTCTCTATTGTCACTTTGTCAGCCAATCACAAATCAGATCCGATCAGCTTTTTGAAAATAGGAAAGATTTTTATTAATTCGAGAGAATTTTGCAAGATATAATATCTCTGTCATTGATTTCAAGTCCTAACCGTTTGTTTTGTTTACAATTTTTGCGGTATGTAGCTTTTAAGCAGGGTATCAATACAGTAGATATTGATTATGCAAACTTACGTACTGAACTAAATCTGCTGCCTATTACGACTAGACGCAAGCATAGGGATCTTAGAACACTATATGATATTCTCAACTCTTTTATACCATGCCCTCAATTACTTGGTGAAATTGGTATTCATGTTCCGGCCAGGACTACTCGTTCAACCAACACTTTCAATATGCCTTTTTATAGAACTAACTATGGACGAAACACATTTATTGCTCGTTCGACCAATTTAGCAAATCACTTCAACGAATGTCTTGACTTTTCTGATACCCGAGATAGTTTTGTACGCCAAATGAAAGACCTAGTCATATGATCATATTTATTCTGTGCCTTGTTTATATTTGTTTAGGAATGCTTGTGATTGTAAATTAAATTTAAACTTTTTATTCTCTTTACTACTAACATTATATGTATTATCTGTAAAGGGGTTATTCCCCGTCTATATATAAATGAATAAATAAATAAATAAATAAATAAATAAATAAATAAATACGAACTGTCAAAGATTAATTACGATCATATAGTCAGGTCTGGAATCTACGGCATTTTTGAGGGGTGGGGGGTGGCACCATCAAGAGATTAATCTTTGACAGTTCGTATTGTAAACAAAACAAACGATTAGGATTTGATGATAGGAATGATAAATAAAATCAATGACAGAAATATTATATCTTGCAAAATTCTCTCGAATAAATAAAAAGCATTCCTATTTTCGAAAAGCTGATCGTATTTGATTTGTGATTGGCTGACAAAGTGACGATAGAGGACAACGCTGCAGATGGCGTAATATGAGAACCACAAAAATGTCCTCAATGTTTGGGCCACCTCCCACCATACGAGTTGCCAGACCTGTGTATATGATCGTGGTTTCAAATAATCAAGTATAAAAATTAGAATGAACACCTAACAATTTGTGTAATCATGAGAACTCTGTGACAAAAATTCGTAACTGTCATGATGTTACTAGAGAACTCAAAGAGAAAAATCAATATCTACTGTTTAGGCGTTTAGGGATTCATCAACGAGTTTGTTTGAGTGTTCAATGAAAATGTGTCAGTACATTCATTATCCTTTGGATATCCTGTCCGTTGAAAAAAATGTAATGCTTGATACCTTGTATTGAAGGTTATTCGATGGACTTTAAGAGTAACAGTGAAAGCCATATTATTATGATACCACATATAGCGCTATTCCCCTTTTCCTGTCCCCTACTCGACTCACTACGTCACAGCTAGTTGAGCTTATCAATATCCCTTCTTTGCTATTCAAGCAGAAATTGTAATGCTATTCAACAAGCTATTCACGTATATAAGAACTTTGCATCACTAGATGAATACCCGCTGGTATTTTTATTGAGAATTGGAAATTTAATTCCCTCCAAATCAGTTAAGCCACCGTGTGGTGTCCGACCTAATGAAAAACAAAGGATTATCATAATCAGAGTCAGTGTTGTGCTAAGTGTTACAATTGTAACATTAATGGTACAATCGGCATGTCGTGTTACGGTGTTACTACATCTCCTAAAATATGCCTAATATGTTACATTTTCTATTTAGCAAGATGCGACATCTATGAAGCAAGAATATTACTAAATAAGCGTACCACAAAGGTTTCTACTTGTTTATTTGTTCCCAGTGTTTTGCAAATTGTCAACTTCAACTTATTTCACAACAAATATCGAAGGAAGACTTGAAAAATTTCAATGTGAAATGTTTGTCTTTTTATATTGAGTTATGTAACCAAATAAGGGAACGTTTTCCATTTCGTGACCCAGTTTTGAAAGGTTTAAGCATACTAGATCCCCAAGTTGCAATGTCTGGGAGTATAATTTCATTGGTACTCCTTAGAAACGATTTCCTTCGATTGTCACTAATTTAGGAAAGGTAGATGCAGAATGGCGTCACCTGTTGGATTGTGATGATTTGAAGAATTTGAGGGAATCTACATTCGAGGATTTTTGGAGAATTGTTTTCGAGTTGAAAGATGGATTGAACGAATGTGTGTTTCCAAATCTTACTATATTCATTAAAGGACTTCTGGCATTGCCCCATTCATCGGCTACAACAGAACGTGTATTCAGTCAGCTGTGCCTTATCAAGTCGAAAACGAGAAATAATTTGCTCGTGAAAACGTGTGAATCCCTAATCCACACCAAAGAACTTCTGGGGCGAATAATAAATGTTACACTTTTCAGCCTTCGGCGCAACTAGTTTCGAAAAATACTTCACAAGAGCGAAGTAAAATGTTGACAGAAACGGAAAATATCAGTTTTTCATTATTTTGGTTTTGTGATTTATTATTTTTTGTTCCTATATTCGTTCTTTTTTATTGTTATATTTATTATCTTGTTTTATTTTTACTTTTGATTATTATACTTGTTAATTCAACCAGTATTTTATTACCAACAACCCTCCAAATCACCTGTTTACTATTATTTTCTGATTTTATTTTGAAATTCCCGCCATGTTACATTATGTTACAATTTGGCCACTCGAAGTGGTACGCCTGACCAATCCTTGAGAACAACACTGATCAGAGTCGACGATAGTCACGTACTGAACGCTTCACAAAAATGTTTGAAGTGTCATTATTGATACCTATAAATCCCAACACGTGTTTCACAGGAAGATAGACGAATAAATGTCCCATCGTGCAAAGCAAAAATGTCGTTACGGCCGTAATTTACGTGTTTGTACTTTTTTTTCAACGCCAGCTACGATTTAACTTGTAATTTATGTTTCTGTATGATATTTCAACCAAAAGTCGAACTGTAAAAAACAATTTATGAATTGTCGATTTATCGAACCCGTGAAAATACGATACCTGTGAATGTAAAACATGGTGCATTTGGATATTGATGTCACTTCCATCTGATGAAGAGAGTAAGAGCAGAAGCATTCACATGGGAAAATGTGGTTAGCACTGTTTAATTAATGTGTCATGTGTCAGAATGGTGTAACTGAGTGGGCATACTATATTCGTTGCAATAACAGATAATTGGCCTGTGTGTCTAAGCCAGATTGGATTCAATTATTTTGAGCTACCCCCATTTATGATGTCTTCTTACACCTTGGTCAACCGGTCGATATACAGGGTCTATTTTGGGTAACATAAATCAAAATATTTCTCTAAAATATTTTATTCAATCATATTGCTATGTATGAGTTACGATTATATGAAGGTGAGATTTAGAGACAATTGTCTATATATTTCAACTCGTACAATAAGTCAATGGATACTAAAATATTATATCAGCAATATCTGCCTATCACAATATTTGAAGTAAAAAACATCAATAAAATAAATAGAAAGTATTTGTGTCCATAAAAATATACATATGAATTAGGTGGTAGAACAAATTTTTTTTTTACATATTCGAATATTAGAATAAATTCAATTCGATTTGACTTCGAAACCATTTTGGATAGAACAGGTCGAAAAATGTTGTTCTCTATCTCATAGAACTCAAAATCAAGAGAACCGACAGAGACCACAGGTTATAATAGAGATGCAGCTTCGTCTTGAATGAATAATGAAAAAATTACCTCAATAAAAGAAAATGAATATTTTGTTTGTCTTATACACCCGTACATACCTATTATTTTTCGCATCATCTGGATTTGCATCTACCACTTTAATTTCTTTAGTCTTCTTTTTACGTTGTTCCTAGAAATATAATGTGAACCAATAGCTAAATCAATGAGAAGCCAATCTCACCTCTACAATTTCACCAATTTTGAATTGTTTCAATTCTTTTTTAGCCTCAGCAGAATGGCCAGCATCACCAAATTCTTTCGTTGCATTCTTGCCAGCAACTTCTAATAGCAATTCTTTGCCAGCAGGATGCTAAAGAATACACAAAATATGAGGCAGTGATTAGAATTATAATAACATACATCAATATTCAATTTCAAGGTCTCTTGAAACCACTTAAACTTATGAATACTTACATCTTCCATATAATTAGTCACATCATACACACTATCCTTGTAGATAATCCAAACATCTCTCCCATCTTTTCCATCACGTTCACTAACTTCTTCCAAAGTATAAAATTTCGTAGCAGTATCTTCAGTCATGTTGTGCTATCAGAAATGACCAAGAAAAATATATGTAAGCGATATGTATTCATACAAACACTAATATGTCGCTGTATCTACTTAGAGATCTCGCATGAGCTGTCGTAATAATCAACTTGGATCCTTATTTTAATTTTATAGTTAACGTATTTACGCTTATCAATAATCATAAAGCCTTTGAACGATATTTCACATTACTCTGTGGACCAAATAATACCAATATTTTTTCGTACCTCCTTAGCTACCAATTTTGGCAAGCATTTTTGGGCTCATGCAAATGCTCTTTTTGTGTGGTTAGTTTTATTTTGCACTAACGGTATTGATGAAAGATGACCAAATCTGTGAAAACAATATTTCTCAAATGAATAGACTATAATTTGGTTTCTGTCCTAATATAATATCATAAAACATTTCGAACAAAAAATACCAAAGGGATCATATATTGATCATTATTCATTATTTAGACCATTACCAGAGGTCACGATCATATATATACATAGGTCTGGAATCTACGGCATTTTTAAGTGGTGGGGGGTGGCACCAGCACGTGATCAATCTTTGACAATTTGACAGTTCGTATTGTAACACACGGTAAATAAAATCAATGACAGAAATATTATATCTTGCAAAATTCTCTCGAATAAATAAATATCATTGCTACTTTCAAAAAGCTGATCGGATCTGATTTGAGATTGGCTGACAAAGTGACGATAGAGGACAACGCTGCTGGTGGCGAAACGTGAGAACCACAAAAATGTCCTCAATATTTGGGCCACCTCCCACCATACGAGTTTCCAGACCTGTGTATATGATCGTGCCAGAGGTCTACTTTAAGCTGTGTTCAAATCTCCATTATAAATCAAAAATCTGATATCGAATCGGCACGTATAGATAAAAAGACATTTAATTGTACTTGTGAACTCATGACTATCTAAAACTATCTACAAATGAATCATTATTTTTTATCGACATCTCAAATAAAAAAGGGGGAATTAAATAAAATTAGGAAGGTTATCAGACTTCCCGGAAGGAATTGATAGCGATTTATCGGAAAGTTGCCAATATGAAATTTTATTTTATTATCTCCTATACAGAATCAATCAGGACAATCATCAACTAATCAAGGACTCGTTTTTTTGCTTGACAACATAATGTGTAATTTTTTGTAGGGGCTCTTCCGGGGAGAAATGAAACAATCATTTTTATTTCTAGAAATGTATTATCAACTTCACGATATCTCACACACGATTGAGGTGGACGAATAAAAATGAATAACTAATTTGAGATCCATACTCCTACTCACTATTTCAGTCAGCAAATGTGTCGAATAATTTAACTAAAAAAAGTTTCTCACTCTAATCGAAAAAAAGATCACATTGAATGCTTACTCATTGTCAATCTCCAACTGTATGCAGTAACTATAAGCAGCGTCTCTATGAAACTTTCAGTTTATTAACACGATTTAAGAAAGAGTATTCATGAATCAGACAAAAACCTATCTATATTAGACAGATACAACAGATGTGATGTATTTTGATTTGTGAAATTGTTAAATTAACTTTCAAGATTATATTTCATCACTATGGTCTTCAAACGCTTCCAATGAACTTGACATAAATGTTGCGGATTCAACCATAATGACATGAGCATTAAAAAGTAGTCAAATCCATTAAAAAAACCAAAACAATACTCATAACATAAAATTTTCGCGAATAAATAGGAGAATGGCTGTTTCACGAAGACAAAAATCAAATGAAACATTAATATAGTTAATTTTGCTGGAATTGTATAACAGTAATGAAATAATCAACAAGAAAAATCAATAAGAATACTTAATAACCATCAATATCAAAAAACTATCAAATATCATCAAAAAGTTCACCAGTCTTCAACAAAAAGTAGAATTACAAATAACCTATGTCTACAATAAAATTGGCTAAAAGAAATGTGTATTATCACGAAGTGTCAAATGCGACAATCGACACTCTTATGATATTTGATGATTACATATAATTGTAGAAAAACAAATTGTAAATGTTTTTAGGGTGAATATGTACTGTATGTACGAAAACGAACAAAAGAAAACAAAACCCCAAATTCAAAACGAATTCATAAGTTCCAAAATGTTTCTAAAGTTTAGAATGAAATTTAATAACATTTTCTGCAATTCGCCCTAAAATCATTTATTATATTGACTTTTCGAACACTCATAATCTCGATTAAGGTGATGACTCAATTATGGCATTAATAACTTAATTGTCTAGATATCGGAATCAGAAGAGTAATTTATCAAATTATAACGGATGTAATAAAATTATTGGATTTGCACCGACTGGATATCAAAAATTTTCCTTTCATATTGGGACCATCCAAATTGTTGCCAAAACGAACATCAAAAGTCAATAGACCTAACCTTATCTTGAACTTCGAGTTGAAATTCGAAAAAGCACATCAAAATCTCAGAAAATATCCATGTGCACAACTCCTAGAAAATTTTTCTAACGCCTAATTGTGATAAAAATCTTCCAGATGGTGCTCCTTTAAATCAAGCCACGAATATTACCGATATCTAGACACTGGCGAAAACACTACAAAAGGCAATAAACCCTTCATCTACTGAACTCTTCAGAACATCCTCGGCGAATGCAACCCTTCCGTTTGGTAATCCAGCTCGGGATTATGACTAAAACCCATCGGGTCCCAGTCGTGCAATCCCTCGCTGTTCGCCAGTCTATGAGTCAGCCGATGAGCAATGGAGAAGCCCCCGCTTCCCTCCAGCTGCGTCAACACAATAATGACCTGTCTAGTCATCGGTGGTACCGAATCCACCGTTCTTAAAGTGCCTCTAGTCGATACGACGTTGTAGCTCTCCTGGCAATCGCATTTTACGTGGATCCACTTGTTCTCGTGGCGGTTTTCCACCATAACCACCAAGCCCGCCCAGCCTGAGAAATTCAAATCATTGATTTCGGATAAAAAGTTTGTGATTATTATCGAGGAGTATCCCTACCCTTCGTGAGGTAGTAAGCTGTCATCCCCTCCCTTCCTTCATGTCGTTGACCCCTCGCTAGCGTCAAGGAAATAATCGCATCTGCTAGAATGTGGCTAGGAGGATTTATATTCTCGGCTATCAACTTCTTCGAGCTATGTATCGCTAGCACATACCTAGCCAACAAAGAAATAACATGGTTCGCTGCAGGATGATTCCAGGCTAACAAGGGAAGGGCACGACCTTGGAATTTTATTTTGGGATGAGACTTCCTCTAATAATTCTAGTCCTCCAGGGTACTCATCCCTCAATAGATCAGGAAAAAATCAGGCTTAAAAATTCAAACTCAGCTTATATACCAGTAAGATTTTTCTCTGAGCAACAGCTAAATAGCCTAGTCAATCACGTCTCTGCTCACCGCTTGGGCGCTCGGTGTTCGAATGCTGCGTTCAAATTCCTTTTTTTATTTATTTATTTTTACAATGAAATAAACTTCTTCTTCTTCCTGTGTGCCTATTCGTTTCGAATATTGGCGACCATCCTGGCTATGATTATTTATTTTCTTTGTCCACGAAGAAGAATCCTCAACTTTTAAATTGTAATTTATTCATAGCAATTATTCTACGTTTATTTTCATAGACAGGTTAGGAATCTCAAAACATTTACAAAATTCGGCGTATTCAATCGAACAAAAACGAGAAATAAATTCACGAGAAGATTGTATTGAAATTCAATCAATTGTTCATCATCAATTATCATCACCAATTTTTTATAAAATGATTCGATTTGCTTGGTACGCTGCTAACCTTTCTGAAGAAATTTTCGTAAATGTTAACGATGTTTGTTTTTCAACTGATCTATTGAAAAATTATTGTTCTGGTAAAAATTCCGCTTTTATTCACTGTGCGAGATGCAAAAAATTTTTTGTTTAAAATGTTTTTATGGTGATAAGGCTTATGTTTATAATGAAAAATAATGAAAAATGTACATAAAAGAAAATCAAATATCACAAATGAAAATTTTTATTTATTGATACTACTATAATTAAATCATCATCTTAAAGTTGAGGAATATTTTTCGCGAGCAAAGTAATATTATTTCAATCCAGAAAGTAATTATTATTGAATGTTCATTTCATCGTAAAAATAATTAAATAAACAAAAAAAGTTGAACGCAAGATTCGAACACCGAGCGCCTAAGCGGTGAGCAGAGGCGTGATTGACTATGCTATTTAGCCGTTGCTCAGAGAAAAATTTTACTGGTATATAAGCTGAGTTACCAACCTAATTTTTCCCAAATCTATTGAGCGTTGCGCGTTACTACTGCAAGGGACGAGTACCCTGAAGAAGTAGAATTATTACACGAAGTCTCATCCCAAAATAAAATCCCAAGGTCGTGCCCTCCCCTTGTAAGTTAAAATTACCTTGGATAAGCCATCGCGTCGTCCAGACCTGTGTGCCAGTGATTGAACGCCAGAGGCGCTACGACGTATTCGCCGGCTTCGAGCATCTTGTTGCAACCCACGAACCCTCTGACTTGTCGTTTACTATGCTCGACTAGGTTGCCTATCGTCGTACCTGTCTTGGCTTTGAACAAAACTACGCAGAGGTCGAGTTGAGATCGCTGAGATTTCTCCGATTTCCTTTGACCTTCCTGTTGGTTAAATCGCGTTAATCAAGGCAGGTTTACAATCGCGTATTCCACTAACTTGAAACAAAGTAAAATCTACTTCCGTGGGTTCTAGAATGGTGAGGTATATACAGGATAAATGCTGTTGACTAGCTAATGGAGGCAGTGTCCCGGTCAGCCGGACTTCATTCCAACCGCTTCTCGCCTTACAAATATCGATGCAGTCGAAATATTTCAGCACATCCGGAAACGATATCCAGAAAGTACCGTCCTGCGAACCAGTTGGCAGTAATTCCTCGCGCAGTTCCACCGACCAAAGGGTCGAGTCGTCGGACCAATCGCCTTTCCACACGAAATGACCTTGAAAATGGGAATTTAACACACGGGGATGATTTTTCGGGTGTTCAACTAACCCCATGGGTTCCTGAGTTTGAGTAATCTATGACCATCGACGTCTCGCACGTCTAGTAAAGAATAGGCGTGCCTCGGGCGCAAACCTTTGCAATGGTACTCGTTCTCGTCAACTTTCATGTTGCCTCCACCACAAGATGCGCCCATCAGAAACAGGGCTTGGCGTGATGATAACAGCCTGAAATACCACAAAGTATGAAAGGTCAAGTGTCAATAGTTTCATTGTATTCGCTTACTGAGCCCAAATGAGGTCGACGTCCAATTCTTCCTCAGCTGGCGCAGGCGCGGATGACGGTTGTAGTGGAATGCTTTCACAGGGCGCTCCTGTCAGAGTGGCCAAACCCTCAATAGCTCGTCCAGAAACCAAAGCTTCATAGCAACCGTGAATTTTCGCTACAGCTTTCTCTATCAACGGAACCCACAATTGTTTTCGTTTCGCCTGCAAATCAATTATTCGAATAATCATGATTTCAGCTACTCTCATCACAGTATTTCAATACCAATATCCTCATACCAACCTGCGAATAAAATAAATGCCCTCGTTTGTCACAAGGGAAGTAATCATCGACAAGAACTGTCGTCCAGTGTCCGTCCTTGCATAACCTCACTTGGTACACTCCTTGAGGACAATAGTTGCTGGTTACCAGCACCGCTCTAACCAAATCTTCTCTTTCAGCCAATACAGCTAAAGCACTTAGTAGCCAACAGTTACCCAACACCCCTACACAAAAGCGTCAAATATCTGAAGTCGAATCGAATGTTTGACGTTTGACAAATCAGTGCATGCCAAGATATTTTTGATGAATCCAATGATAATTTTTTTGAGATTTCGAATTGTTATCAAGGAATGAAAATGTCAGAATTTGACTGTTATTAGAATTTTTATTCCTGATATCCCCAAATTGAATTGTAATGAAAGAAAGAGATCAATTGGGATCAATCAATGAACTACTTACAAAGCGCTAACGCGACCTTTCCTTGTCACATCCAATGATAAATCACACGAAATAAAAAACATGCAATATTTCACACAACTTTCGTATCGAACCTTGCGATATATCGGAGGGCTGCGGCTTCCTGAAAACCGCCCAAACCAAGTCCTTATCCTCCTCTACCACGATGTCGCGTAACCTCTTCCACTTCACCACGTGACAATCCTTCATCTCCGCCGGATTGTAATAAAGGCTAGTCGGCATCGGCGGAAAATCTTCGTCCAAATAGCTCTGCTTTTTCAACTTACAGTATTTTACAATGTAATTCCAGTGTTTATTGCTCATTTCGTGCTGAGTCAGTCTGGGTGGGTCTATAGGGTGCAAAGAATTCACGTCTTCCCGCATTCTTTGACACATATCACAGATAATTTGAGATTTGGTATTTTCAAAGGTACACACCAAGCACTGCCAAGGTTGGTAAGGCCCTGTGGTGAGTGAATCTATAAAAAAAGAACAATAAATCATTAATCATAATTTCAATCATTGAACGACTTACCTTTATCCAGATCCGTACGGAGATTAATTTTCCCCTTCTCTGAAACCTTCGCGCCTGAAAAATGCCCCTGTTTCGCCACCCCCACCGCTTTGCTCGTCTTCTTCGATTTGCCGTGTCTAGGCGAAGGACTCCTACTAGGCGTGGCCAATTCCAGACCCGCCCTCTCCGTCTTGCACACCTTACAAGCGGTGGACGTCAGCGAGTTTTTCAGCGTGCACTTGGAACACGACCAAAACTCGCCCTTCTTCAAGGTCATGTCGTAGTTCGAAGATATGGAGCGCAGCTTCGAACCGTAACAGGCTTCGCATACCAGCGAGCGATCGCTGTTTACCAGGGTGCACTTCTTGCACGTCCATTTTTGGTCCTCTTTATCGTCACCTACCAAATTTGATCGATTGACAACTGACAATTGACTGCAATAATGAAATATTCACTAAATTTCAGTAATATTTTTACCTGGTAAAACTTGAAAATCGTCGTCTAGATCTTGATCCAAAGTGGCTATAGGAACCTGAAGTTTTATGTCACTCCAATAATTGATGGCCCTGTATATGATATGGAAATAATTATTGTGAAATTAGTTTCAGATTTTTTAATATTAGTTCATGAAAGAAATTTCATTGATTGTGAATAAATGATGAAATATAATTATTGAAATGAACGTACGTCGGAGAAGAACCATTGAGACTTCTGTCTTCGGTGACGGTGACAGTACAGGGTTGATTCAACGACGGTGGCGACCTCCAACTTCTGCAAATATCGCATCTGTCCACGCTGAAACCGTTATAAGCGAAAGAACATTGTCGACAAGTCCACCGCCTCTCGTTTGGTTTCCAACTCAATTTCGAAGTGTTATTCTGTTTCATAATTTGCATTCTAGAATGAAAAAATAATCATCAGCACAGTGAAGAAATATGTCACAAGGAAACTCCTTATATTAGCGGTGCTATTTCAGATTCTTGCTTGGTTTCAAATATTCATCTCCTGCACATACTCACATCTTATTGTGCTCATCCTGATCGAACTCCATACTTTTCTTCTGAGCATCAATCTCACTCTGATTCTCGTATAAATGTTTCTCTTTATCCGGATCTGAGATTCCAATGTACGTATATAGGGTCTTCGGTCTAACGCCGGAGACGTTCAAATTTTGCTGAGACTGGACTGGGCTGGACTGAGATGACTGGATATCGGTCATGGAGGAGCTGGATTTTGGGCCTTTGGAGAGCAAAGGGCTGCCCTCCAAAGATCTGCGGTTTATATTGGGCACATACAGGTTTTGGGCTGAGGGCAATTCGGAAAATGATCTTCTGTAAATTGGTTTCTGGCTGGTGCTGCGTGGAGTCTCTCTATCTGCCCAATTGTCGACCTGGAAGCAATTTCTTGAAATGTAGAGCGTCTAAATCTTTTTATCTTGTTCCACATGGAATTTTCTACTCGATTGTATTCATATTAGGAAAGATTTCATGGCTAATTTGTATTCAAAATAGAGAAATAATGGTTTAATTTGAAGAGAGGAAACTACTTCCTTTATGGTAAATTTCTCTGATAAGTGTCTAAAACACGAAATATAAAGTTTGCGGCTAAAAATTGATAGAAATGTAAAACTATTGCTGTCATCATAGTTTATTATCATTTCACAATTCCATTATCTCAAATACAATGAATTTATGTTTTTATTGTAGTCAATAACATCAAAATTCGCTGTTTACACAATGACTATTTAGATATCTTGACAGTGAAATCTAAACTTTCGCCTGAATTAGTCACGGAAATGGGAACAATAAAGTTAAAAATGAAAAAATTAGAAAACATTATTTAGTGCAGAGACAGAATGGATATCAAGCCGCAAAGATAAAACAAACATGAGAGTCAGGTTCAAAAGGAGACATGTCTAAGGTAAAAACTATATGCACAAGCAATGGTACAATGTGAAATAAAATAAATGACATTTGTAATTGTAACATTTTATTTTTTTCTGTTCTTCAAGAATTGGTTCTTGAAGAATAGAACACATATAATTCCTAATCTTGTTCAGAGTACGAATGACTAGATTCCTGAGAATATCTGCTGATTTTACTGCTTTGGGATAAATGGGAAAGAAACGGACAAATTTTATAATTAACAAAAAATAAGAAGCAAGGTTGTCTAGAAGATTTCAGGAAATCATGCAGCAAAACAATCTCAAGGTGGAAAATCACAAGTTACCTTGATGAAGACACTAGGCTTTAAGTTACTATTCAAATCTGGTGAATATGGAGATTCACAAGCCTCACACATTGTTAAACTAGCACAGTTCAACAATGTACATTGTTTACAAGTCCAAGTACTGCTAGGTATCATGCCTTTGACTGTCCACATAAAATTTGTGGAGGGATTAGGTACTGCATTTATACCACTAGCAGTAGTCCTTATATTTTTTGGCTGTTGACCATCTATTAGTGGATCACAGGTGCTTTGTTGGGCCACAGAACAACTCAAACTGTTTATCAATGATAAAGACTCATTTCTTTGACAAGTACATAATGGTGGTTTATCACAATTCAAAATATTGTAGTCAGGGTAATTCTCTACAGATGTCAGTGAACAAATCTTACAGGAAGACTCCATAAGATTCATTCTCATCAACTCAGAATTGCAGATGATGCATTTGACTGAAGCAGTGCTTGAAAAATATTCACAGCTAGTGCAGTATTTTCCAGCCTCCAATGAAGCTAGACTAGGATATCTTTTCAAAACATTACTTTTTGATAATGATTTTGTTCGAAAAATTATGTTATCATTCAAACCAGAACAGTGTCCTTTGTCTACAGCACTGAAAGAAATTGACCCATATTTATTGATCCTTTCATGAGTGAAGGTTATCACATTTCAAAGTGTCCTACCTGTTCACTTTATTCTTATTTGTTGACTTTAGTTTTTTATTGATGGTATATTTTGGTAGACTTGAGGACTCTGATTCGTAATATCGGTACTTTTCACTGGAATAAACTCTTCTAGTGCCACATCTGATACATTTTGATTGTTCTGTGAGATTGATCAAACTACAAAAAGTACAATGCCATTGTAATACAGATGCAATCGCTCCCATGGTAAATCGCACATGGCTACGAGACCCATTAAATTACTAACAACGAAAAATTTTTCAACAATAACAAACAGCTGATAATATTTATATTTTGAAAAATTACAAAAACATTGAAAAGGACACCCGACATCTAGACACGAAATGTCAGTTCCATGTCAATTCATGAACACCAATTAAAACCACAGGATCCTGAAAGAGAAACCACAGAGAAACCGTCAACACACGAAATTTTCTATATACAGGGTGATTGAACGTCAATTTTACCAAACTATACCTGGGTGAATCTCTTTTAATGAAGCACCTCGGTTTTTGAGTGACAAGTAATATTAGAATAGCTCTTGAAAAGTGTAGACTCTCGAAAGACAGGGAAATAAATTGTTCATACATATATAATTATAGTATTATTCACTATAACGCGTAGCAGATTCCAAAGTATATAGATATATATTTTTATCAATTCAAGAACTATAAATAATACCCATTATTGAAAATTTATTTTTACTGCTTAATCTAAGTTAGATTCATTGGTAATACAGATCAGTTGTTTCAGGAGCTTTGGAAAAATATGACATCTTCTGCTGCTATGGCTGTAGTTGTTTTTGGTGACCCACTTTCAGTTTTTATTTCTCCATAAGTTATACGACCTGTAACATGAACTCTCTGTCCCTTTTTCAGATAATTTAATACTGTTTCTCTAAGCCCAGGCTTGAAACATACAACTCTATGCCATTCTGTTCTTTGTAAGAATTCTCCAGATTCATATCGGTAATTTGAATGAGTTGCTACAGAAAATACGGCAATAGGATGTTCCTCTGTTCCTTTCCTTTGAGGATCAGCGCCTACTCTACCCAAGATCTGTACACTGTTGATAGCTTGAAAACAACAAGTTATTGATTTTGGCACCAGGTGATCAACAAATTATACTACCAACTTTTTTCTATTCTTGGTGGTTCTTGCTGGCTAGTGGAAGTGGATGAACATCTCACTAAATATTGGCAAAGGTTTTTTGGGGGGGCTTGAAGAGTCGCATGCAAAAATTTTGCCGCCTGAAATTTTCATTTATATAATTAATTTTAATTTTTAAATTTAATAAGTGTATGATCATTATTTCTACTGCTGGATATATTTGAGATATATGCATACCTTTGACGAAATCATTTTTTATCGAAGTAGTCGCCTTTAAATATTGAAATGCTTGAAGTAAGAAATAAAAATAAGGTTATATTTGATCTTTGATCGGATTATTCGAAGAGTGCACATTCACCTCAATCAAGCACGAACTATATTTTCAGGCCAATCATAACGATCGAAATGTCATAGGACTATCTACAAACTGACAAAAGGGATCATTCGTCTGGAAATCTTGTATTTCTTATGCTTGCTTATTTGTTGATCATTTGAGTTTTGGCATTTGACATGCTTGTACTTCATAGTTCCTCTTTTCCTTTGACACATTTTGATATTTGGAAGTGCCAGTAAATTGCAGAAAAAGTGGCCAGCTTATAAAATAAAACTCCATTAGATCTGAAACATTGAAACTTGTGAGTAGATAGTTATATAGTTTTGTCAGCTCATAAAATATATACATATCTTTTGTTTACAAATATACCATCTGAAGCTGTCATTCATAAGAGATCAAATCGTATGGTATATTTTCACTTTCATTGGAACTTCTACACTAATGATTACATATCTTATTCAATATATATTTCAATTCGAATAATTATGTATTTGTTTTTCCAGTTCTGAAGAAGAATACCATAATGGATTGTGAGCTAACTGCCTTAGTAGTAAATATTTTTCTCCTGTAATGCTACTGTTGGTCTGTCGCATGTACCTGTTTCTTGCATGGATGTATTCATTGAGCTGTACCAGTTGCACGAAATACACATTTATTCCACACTATGCAACTATGCACAGGTAAATATACACAGCTTTTTGATTAATCTAAACAGTATAATGAATTTTTCAAATGAAGCAATCACATAATGATCTGATTTCTTGATGAAAATTCCATGCTAGTACCATTTGAATAATCAGATAATTTGACTTTATTAAATTGATTTTCTTATGAATAAGTCTTTTTTTTATTATTTATAGATAGTACTTAATTTGTGTGGTGCTTTATTCTGTGTAATGATGTTGAAATAAAAAGAAACTTTATAATTCATTTCAAGAACTGAACTAGAACAATATGGTGCTCTAGAATCTGTTACATTTAGTGTATTTGACACTGAATCAACATTGTTCTATAGCTGTATATAGAATAGTATCTAAATCAATTTTATCTAATTGTTTTGCCCTTGATGAACATTGTACTGCAGTCATAGTTTCTTGTTGAGTTGGGAATATAGGTGAGGGATACAAGTTTTGACCAATACATTGTTGGTTATCTAACTTTTGATGAAACAGGATGGTTGGGAATATGTAATATAACATTAACTATTTTTATTCTTCTCTTGTTTGCCTCCTGGTATGTATTTAAGTTCAGGTGAAATAAATTTAAAATTTTGTCTGAAACATTTCAATAGTACTGTGAAATTCTTATTCAATATGATGACAGTGCTGTTCAAGTGATAAGTGATTGTGGATTTCAAAAAGTTTGTGTTACTGTTACAAATATAAAGTAAGCGCGAGTGTAATCCATACCTAATCCATTTTAATTTGTTCTAGATGCGATTAGGCCCCCTTAATTGGAGGATCACTTAAAAGTCGTGTGATTTTGTGCTATAGTAATTAAAAAACAATCCCATCAAAAATGGCCTATCAATTTGATAGTGCAAACTCCTGGAGAAATTCCATAATAACACAGCTTCAAGAAAGAAATCGAAAGGAAAAAGGAATTTTTGAGGAAATAATCTATGATCGCAACAAAATATTTGAAAATTATAATATTCTTCATTCAGAAAATATTCAATTATCCATACAGCTTGAAAAGTTGAGAATAGAGGGTGTTGGACCCAAAAGCTCTAGCGTCAGTGATGTCAGATACCAAGAAAGGATTCAGCAGCTTGAGCAAAAATTGCTATCTCAAGCAGAAGAGTTGGCAGAGCTGCATAGAAGAAAAGGCGAGAATGTCCAACAAATAATAGATCTGACTGCAGCATTACAAGAAAAAGAAAAACTCATAACCTCCAAAGATATAATGCTAGCTGATAACTCAGCTAAAATCTCCAACCTCCAAACCAACGTTTCCATGTTAGAGAAATCAAAAAGCGAACTAATATACCTCAATGATACTCTAAGAGATGAGCATCAAGCACTGCAGATGCTATTCTCATCTCTGGAAGAGAAATTCAGGAAGCAACAGGAGGAGAACAGGCAGCTAGTCGAGCGACTGATAAAGTACAAGGCGAAAGACGCGGACAAGATGAACGAGGAAAACGACAACTTCCTCAAAAAGCGTTACGCGAAACTGCAGAAAGAAATCGAAGACGCTTGTCGAGACGCGAGAGCCAGCACCCCCGAAGAGCAGCTCTCCGAGGGCTTCGGCCCGATGTTCTCCTCAGCGTTGCCCACCAAAATGAGCGCCAAGTTCGACGCACACGACGGCGAAGTGAGCGCCGTTAAATGGAGCCCATTGGATAGGATCCTGGCTACGGGTGGGGCCGACCGAAAACTCAAGCTGTGGGAAGTGTACAAAGGCACGAGCGAGCTGAAGGGCTCTTTAGTGGGCAGCAATGCAGGAGTAATGGCCATCGACTTTGACTCAACGGGCTCGTTGATTCTCGGCGCTTCGAACGACTACGCCGTTAGAGTTTGGACGGTCGCGGATCAGCGATTGAGGCATACCTTGACCGGGCACTCCGGGAAGGTTATGGCCGCCAAGTTTCTCGGTGAGGCGTCGAAGGTGGTCACCGGCAGCCACGACCGCACATTGAAAGTGTGGGATCTGCGTAGCAGGGCTTGCATCGAGACCAAGTTTGCTGGGTCGAGCTGCAACGATTTGGTGACGGTGGACAGTGCGGGATCGATCATAATAAGCGGACACTTTGATAAAAGCATCCGGTTCTGGGACAGCCGGTCAGAATCGAGCTCGAACAACGTGGTGCTGAATGGTAAAGTGACCTCTCTGGATTTAACGAAGGATGCCAAGTATTTGGTTTGCTGCGTTAGGGACGATACTCTGAAACTTTTGGATCTGAGAATGAACCAAGTGGTAACGTTGTTCAGCTGCGATGGGTTTAAGGTCGGTTGTGATTATTCCAGGGCTACTTTCAGTCCGGATGGGCAGTACGTAGCTGTGGGGTCGGCCGACGGAAGTCTTTATATTTGGGGGGTGGCTAGTGCTAAGGTAGAGAAGATACTCAAGGAGCATGGGTCGGCTATTACTGCTACAGCTTGGCACTCGTTTGGGAATTATTTAACTAGCGTGGATAGGTCGAAAAAAGCAATAATTTGGAGTGATATTTAGAGACTGAATATTACTTTTGAAATGAGGATTGATGGGCTGAGACAAACCACCACTGAATTATTGAATCTTTTTCAATTATTTGCCATAAATTTACACGTTTCCTCTTTCAATTGGTGAAACTGAGAATATCGATCCTCATTGACTATATTGGATTCTATAATTACGCTTGTGGTAACATCATTTTAGTTTAAGATTGGTGTATATATAGGAATAACTGAATCATATTAGTGAGAAGTTACAGATTTATGTTTTTCTATTGATTGGTTAATTTTATTGTTGAAGTGCAGTACAAAATATTATCCTTATCACATGATCAAATATATTGTGTCAGTGATAACAGTGTTATTTTAATTAAAAAATATACAACTAGACTGGAATATCAATCAAATGGCGTTCCTGTACTTGATCAATATATGAAAAATTAACAGTGACAAAATTGCGAAGTTCATACAAATTCCATTCGTGGTTTAGAACTAGAAAAACAGTATTTGTGATACAATATGCCTTAATTTCGGATACAAGAAGAAAACCAGGGGATTCATTTTAAATTTCAAGAGATCTATTTTGTTAGAATTTTGATCGTTGTTTCCTTTTTTTTCTCATACAGCATGAGTGAGTTTGTTCCTATAATTGTTTATAGATTTATTTCAGCGATAGAGAATTTTGCTCCTTCATACGTACCTATATTTCAAATTTGTGACTCATGTCTACGTAGTAGTTATAGTAGTATGTACTAGTAAATTTTTCTTTACTAATAAAAAATAAATGCGTTTGCAATAGATAATATGCTTCCTAAGTTCATATAGTTTTATTAAGCAATCGTTTTTTAACAAACCGTTCCATAGCTAACCACTACAAGCAGAAAAATAAATGTTTTGAGACAAAGTTCCTGTGATATACAAGGTGTCTCAAAACTATATCGTTCCAGATTCAAAACTTATAGATTTCCCTCAAGAAATTTTGTTTTACTGCACTAATTGTTGAAAATATATTTTATCAATTCGTTTTCCCCGATTAAATCCTAAATAATTACTCACACTGAATAAATCATCAATCATTACAGTGGCGTACTTGAAAGGTATCTCGGATATTTTTATAATCCGACGGTAATAGTAATTTTCCTAACAAGTGCGGAAAGTGATGCTTTCCCGCACGCTACTGCCGTTAAATCGAACGACGCGGAGCGGAGTTCGGGTAAGCAGTCGAGTACGGGAAAGACACTTTCCGCATGAGTTAGGAACAATATTTTTTCTACAAGCGTAGGAAAAAAATTCATTCATTGTGGCAATTTCACTGAATCTATAATTTTATATAAGTACGCTTTGTCTGTCACTCTGACAATTTCAAACAAATTTGTGTAATCAAAGCCTATATATAGGGTGATTTTCATAACAATACATTTTTATTCATCAATATTTGTTCATTTTTTCAATAAATTGTGCAAAATGATGGATGATTTTGAACAAACTCACTTAGTATTGCGATAAAAAAGCTTGAACTTTCATATTTTGTCACCCACCACTTATATTTTACGAGGATATCATAGAAATGTTTTTTCCGCACTAGTGTGGAAAAAAATTCCCGCACTAGTGTGTGAAAATGACACTTTCCAAACTGAATTGCGTGCGGGTAGAGGGTGAATCACGCACGCTTGTAGAAAGAAATATATACTTGATGGCATAAACGGTCTTATTCAAATCTAAAGTGTAAATGATTATAATAATCAGACCATTTCAGACTAATACTCAAGAAACAATTAATTTTCACTGAGGATCTTGTGTCCTTGAACATCAGATGGCGCTGAAGTCTGAATATAATTCAATAGTTCGTTAAACTCTGTACCATGCTTGAATATTGAATTGACCAAATGTATCTATCAAAGCTTCACCCACACATTTTTCTCCATCGAAAACAGACTGAAACAGGAAGTAGATAGTTGAAACATGAATAGCCCAGCATCCATAAGCACTTTATGAGTTTCGAAACATCAATTTCAATGATAAGTTATTCCAATTTACATAAAATTACTTGTTATAAGCAATAAATGTGTGTTCATCATTTGAGGTTGATATAACATAATTTACGAATATAAAAGTTGACCACAGAGTTCAATGAGTAAAGATTCTTGTAATTTATTCCATTTTTAAATAAAAGCAATGGTGCGATGATTGGTGCATTATTATATTTTATTAAAGTCATCTATAAAAACTTTTTTTGTATTCTCTTTAAACTCTACTTTATCGTTCTTTAAATATTCTGGATATTGAAAGTTTCATTAAAATTGAACAATTGAATCAAATCGAATCACTAACAACACGATTTGAAACACCAAACTGCGCTTCCACATCAAGTCTAGGAGTCAACGTTTCCTCTCTTATATTCGTACCAGTCATCAGTGTAGTTTCGAATTTGTTGGTGAACACTAGTGCGGATAGAAGGCGCTCTAATCCGGCGGGAACAATGAAGAACGTATACGGTACCATTACAGGCTCTAGCCAACTTGTAAGTCTTTGTTATGATACTAGTAGGCGGTAGGATCAAATGCGATGTGCATTTCACATTTTTAGGGGCACTACTCCTAATAACTAGACTAGTTTAATGCATTTCTGAAACCAGTCAAAATTAATCATTCCAAAAGAAGGGTTGGGGTACATTTATTATAGAATGCAAACTGGTCTTTTCACCTCAATACCATCCTGTATACCTGTGGTTTTGTTTTATCGATTTGTAATTCGATATTCCTAAGCAAAGTAATAACGGATTTTTTATGTGCTGAGCTAGAAATTTCACGGCTCTTATATGTGTTGATATCAAGCATATTATCATCAGTCATGAATAATACTTTGTTGGTAATGTTGGTATTATATTTCCGCGAGCGCACGCATGAAGTTTTGATTTTTATAAGAAAGTTGATGGCCGATTGTTAAAAATTGTACTGTTTCAATGTTTGTTCATGGATCGGATGAACAATTCAGGAATTAAATAATTTTATCATTTGACTTCCATCAACTCTTCTATATAATTGTATGTTGTAATAAAATAGGCACCTGATGATAGATGTCGCTTAGTGGTCCATTCCAGATATGTTGAAATTCATCATTCTTTTTTAGCCGTATGATGTTGAATGTTGATAGCACTTTCTATTTTTGCATGTTCCAATGAAATTATTTCAATAATTCTAGTTCTGCTATTACAATTTACAACTCAAACTTGTATACTTCTTTCGAGTGATGGAATAATTGAGAAAAAATGAAATTCAACACAATCATTAATATATTAGTTTGAAAACAAAATTTTTTTGATTCCTATGTTTGATGTATCTCATTTTAATTCAATATGATTGGGTCGATTTATGTTATCAATATTTTAACCTTGGCATAATTATGCTTTTAATGCAACAGAAATTAGCACAACTTAGTAACAACATAGTGTAATATCGAATACCAATTCAGTTGTACATTTCAAATATTTTCTGTCTACTTTCGATAAGTTTGTTTAATTTTGCATTTGAAATAATTCAAAAAATTACAGTATTCTGTTTCAAAATCAACCTTGAAATGGTAATCAATGTCATCGTTATAATTGATACTATGACATTGATTCATATTATACGTTCATCTATATTTCAAACGTTTCTGAATGAGTTCTGTATGTCAAGCGAGAACAAAGCTATACATTAAAAATTGTAAAGAAATCAATTCTTCCAATCCAAAAATTTCTATGAAAGATAATTACATATTTATTTAGAAATATTTTATGTATTTATATTAGTAGACCAAATAAACAAATGCACCTAAAAGTATAAATAAATATTGAACTGTTAACGTTATCATGCCTTTTGGAAATATTTCGAATGGAATTTTCCACAGCTGTAAAATATATATGAATGACCCCCATAAACTGATTGTAGATTCCTGAAAGGTTTGAATAAGATTTTGTAGGCCTCAATAGGTCTCAAGAGAATTTTATACAGCTTTGTCCTACATATGACTACAGTTTTGTAAGTTTCGCTAGTAGATGGCTTCAATAAATTTCCATCTAATTATACGTTAAAAAATAGAGAAAGGTTTTTTTTAATGAAAGAGTTTATCATTCCCAAGTATGACACCAATATCTAATAGAGGAATGTCCTTATCGATCGAAATTTTCCGAGGAATTTTTTCCCAGGATTGATGATGCACTAGTAGAAACAGAGTTCACCAAGTCACAAGAATTGTTTTTGTTATTGATTAGCTTTCGTTAGAGCATATGCTGATTGCGGTCATTATCATAGGTTTCAAAAGACAATAACTGTCAGTAATTTTCCCTTCGACAATTTATCATCACATCTGCTTCATATTGATGTAATATGATGTTCTCTTATCAGTTCAGTTGAATTAAAGCGATTGAGTTATATCAGAGAGTATAGAACATAAATGATTATGAGAGAGATTTTAATATGGCTGAATCATAGGCTGATCAGAACTTCAAAAAAATAACAAAACTTTCCCTAATTTTTTTTATCTTTTAACTGATGAGTTTTTAAATGCAAGACTCTTGGGATACCATCAAAAGCTAAATCACCATTTATTTATCTCGTTCCATTTATTCAATCAATTATGACATGAATCATAATTTTAGGTTGGAATTAAAAAAAGAAAATATCAATAACCACGGAAGTTGTATGATATATAGACATATACTATATACATTTCGTAATATAAAATATAAATGTTATCTCAAATACAAGAAATAATAAAAAATATTTGAATCTAACATTATTCTTTAGGAAAATCGACCGAAATCAGTGGGAAAATTGCAATGCGACGAAAAGCAACACCTCCTGGACAGCGACTATCAAAGTCAGAGCACCTCCATCAACATTATGGAGGGATCGTCTACTCCTTTGAACGATCCTATTTTGAACAGGACCGTCGAACATCCTACTTCCAATTTCGATACCATGGTCCATCTACTCAAAGGTAAATTTTGCATCATCACCACTTTTCTATTGTTCAGTATTTAGATATAGGTATGCATAAAAATTCAAGAAAGGAATCCCTCAAACGATTGAGAAACAAGAACCTCATCAATGAACGCCAGGGAAATTTCAATTTAAACATTTCATAGTATTGGAACTCATTGCTATTGTTTTTGGTTAATTAATATTTCCACAACTTTTTTTTTCTCTTTACAGGTTGTTTAATATAAGTTTGAGGTGCCTATAAGCCAAAACAATGTGCAAGGTTAGGTTAGGTTGGAGATTGAAAATTTTTAACCAATATCAGTCAAACATTGTAATGCATATTATTATTTTTGATGACTAGACAGAAGAAATAAATACTCCTGAGAGCAGGTGGAAAGTTTATTCGTCATTGAGATAATGAAAGATACACTTTGTAGTTCCAATATTTATCCTAATCATTTTTATACACACATTGCTCCAAAACACAAATATTCAAATACTAGTCCATTACAGTTAATACAGGTGCTGGCAGCTCACTATAAGTGTGTAATTCCTCTGAGAATTTCTGGGCTCCCTGCATAATGTATATACTCATTATCATTTTCTCATTCTACAGGTAACATAGGCACCGGTATTCTGGCAATGCCTGATGCTTTCAGGAACGCAGGATTGATTGTAGGTCTTTTCGGTACCATGCTCATGGGTGTCATATGTACACACTGCATGCACATGCTGGTGAGATGTTCCCATGAGTTGGGTAGGAGGACTCAGAAACCAGCGTTGAGTTTTCCTGATGTGGTCGAAACAGCTTTCAAAACGGGTCCTTTACTTTTGCAAAAGTATTCTGGACTAGCAAAGTAAGATAATTTCTTTATTAGATACAATCAGCTGCTATTGTTGTTTTTGAAAAGTTTTAGACAATTTTTATGCTTCAGAGTGAGATTTTTTCAAAATTGTTTGTTCAAGAAGATTTGCATCCATTCTATGGTTTAGATTGAAGAACTTAGGAAAGTAATAAAAATGGTACTTATTTTTCTAAAAATATAATTCCAAGAGTTTCTTTATTTAAAAAAATCGATGTTTGATGAAACTAAGAGTTGCCCAGTATATCTGATAGAGGCTTAGTTGATTTTGAGACGAGTGTAAATTGATGAAAATTTTAATTTTTTTTTATCGAAAAAATACATATCAAGATGTTTTTCCATTTATTGCACAAAGATGAGAAAAAATTAATATAATGACGACGAAATTTCTGTCATCTATCAATATGATATTCAGTACAAAATTTTGAACACGATAATAAATTTATATCTGTCATGTCATAATTTCTAGGGCATTGATAAACATATTCCTGTGCGTGACACAACTGGGCTTTTGTTGCGTCTACTTCGTCTTCGTAGCTGTCAACATCCACGACGTCATCAAGCACTACTTCTTCGACATGAGCGTCCACTGGTACTTACTGTTGCTACTAATCCCTATGACTTTACTCAACTGGGTGAAGAGCCTCAAATACCTCACTCCAGCGTCGCTGTTCGCTTCCATAGTGACATGTAGCGGGCTTGTCATCACCTTCTTCTATATGCTGCAAGGATTGCCGAACACTTCAACGGTGCGGGCTTTTTCTTCTTGGTCGCAGCTGCCACTTTATTTTGGGACTGCCATTTATGCCTTCGAAGGAATTGGGGTGGTGAGTAGAAATACATAATCAAGTCGATATATCGTCATTGCGTTATATTCATCATTAAAACTGGAATATTATATTTGGATTTTGATACAAAATGATTCAGAAAATACGTATTTTGGTAAAAAACACGAATTTGGCAACATTATCGTGGGGAAATCAATGCTTTTCGATAACGTAACACATAATATATTAGGAAAATGCAGTATTTTTCGGATATTCAGATTTGACAGCATAAACATTCCTCATTAAATAGTCAACTGACAGCTGTCAAACCACAGTAAATGTCGGATGGATTTGACATGCTCGTTTATAATATAAAAAATACTGCATTCTTAATGTTAATCTGTGAATGAAAGCATGGTAAATCTTTTCCCAATATGTTGTGTCTCATTGATGAAGAAATTTGTAAAGAATCTGTATAATCTAGCACAAAAAAATTATCTAAATCTAGTACAAAAAATTATCAAAATCCAGATCGCTCAATATGTGGACTGTTACTGAAATTCTGATAATCCTCAGATATTACCTTTGGAGAACAACATGAAAAACCCACAGGATTTCGGTGGTTGGACAGGAGTTCTCAACACTGGAATGGTTATAGTAGCCGTCTTATATACAGCTGTAGGATTCTTCGGTTATCTCAAATATGGAGAGCAAGCAGTATTAGGAAGTGTTACCCTTTTGTTGCCAGCAGATGAATTGTGAGTAGCTGTTGAAGATCGTGAAATTTCGTCACAACCACTCTTCTCAAATAATCAGATGGTAAAATTGCACCTATCACCCGACTAAAATTTTGATGAAAATTCTTGTTGGTTCTTGTATTTTAGTCCAAAAAATATTAATTCAATGATATTATCGTGGAGAAATTGATATTTATGGAGACATTCCACTTCGAAGTCAGGTGCAATTTTACCACAAAAAAAATATTTATGCAATTATCCGGAATTAATTTTTCCAGTTTGGCCCAATCCGTTCGTATCATGATGGCTATCGCAATTTTCCTATCCTACAGCCTGCAATTTTACGTCCCATTCAACATCGTCTGGCCCGTCATCAAAACCAAATTCAACACTGACAAATCCAAAGATCTCGCAGAGTATGTCACTCGAACCGTTTTAGTTTTCGTGACATTTCTCATGGCTATCGCGATACCCAACTTGGGAGCTGTCATTTCATTAGTCGGTGCTTTCAGCAGTTCAGCGCTTGCTTTGATTTTTCCACCGCTTGTGGAAATCATTACTTTTTGGCCGGATAATTTGGGAGCGAAAAAGTGGGTCTTGTGGAAAGATCTAGCGATAATTCTTATCGGTTTCGTTGGGTTTGCTCTGGGGTCGTATACGAGCTTATTAAATATCCTGTATCCCGAGAAATGAATTTTGAGAATGTGAGGTTAGTAAATATTGACAATATCCATGACAATAAAGTAGTCAGAACTAGGGAACAAAGTCGACCGTAGAATAATAAAAATATTTCATTTTGATTTTCTATTTCTCGAGTATAGGTTTCTCGATGAATTACTGTGATTTAGTAAATGCTTCTTAATGATAAGCATGACATGTACAGACGCATTTTTATCTATATATAAATATATGTGTGACTCATTTGACAATACTGCCTTGAAGTATTAAATATGAAGAGATATCTAAAAAAAGAGTATTCGCTGTTCCTTCTTTGTGGAACTTGAAAAACTGAGAGTCAGAATTTTCTACTGTATGAATATGAGATGCAAAAGTTCATATCATATAACCCAGTAAGATTGACAAATGACAAATAATTTCGTTTGAGCACGTTGAAGTCGGTTTATTTTGTTACTTGTGTTTTGCAGAAATATATGCACAACTTTTTCAATCGTTTTTAATGATTTCCATTAAAAACATTTAAATCTACAACGTAGTGGAATATGTACAATACATTCCATTGACTTTTATTAATTGTGATTTTAGGATATATGTTCTTAATTTGATTGATTTATTATTTATTGAAAATATATTTCATGAATATTATATAAACTTCGAAGCATTTTGTTGCTCACCATTACTATCAATGAAGTTATTTATTTATACATTTTATTATGAATGTGAAGCTGTTGATAATTTGTTTTTATGTGAGTTATCAATAAAAATAATTCTTGAACTGTTTGTATAATTTTTGTATTAGATGCAATATTCTCATTGGGAAGAACAGAAACTCAATATCGGAAAAAAAAATTCTACAGGGTGTTTCATTAATATGTTAAAAAAATGAAACTGAGAGTAGGGAGGACCAAAATATGACGATTGAGCATAACATCGCTTATACAAATGTTGATGGTTAAAAAGATACAGTGCGTTCAAGGATGAAATTTTATTTGCAAATTTCCTTATAGCTTCGACAGTTTTTATATCGGTTTAAAAATTGGTACATTGGGGGTTTTTAAGATGGCAAAAAAGAATATTTTATCAGTATTAATGTAGTCCTGAGAGAGAGCCACTTACCCGCTTACAATTTTTTAAAAATACGCACAACTTTTTTGTCCGTCAAAAATCAACATTTTCTATCTGACATTTTTTAAACTACGTTATCCTTTGAACGAAAAAGTATTCTTGGCAAAAGTCGAAAACCTTACCGTTTTTACGATAAACCCGATTTTAAGTATTGAAGTCACAAATAAATTCAAATAATTTTATCAAGAAAAAACAAGTAGGTTGCTGTCAGATAAGCAAATAGTTAGTTTTATAGTGTCAGAGAAACAAGAGTATTGTATTAATCACTTATCAGTGCGTGTTTTTGTTTGAGATTCATTCAAAAAATGGTGTACACAAATAATGAACGCACTGTATCTTTTTGACCATCAACATTTGTATAAGCGATGTTGCGTTCAATCGTCATATTTTGGTCCTCTCTACTCTCAGTTTTCCAGTTGTACTACTCTTGAGGCTTCTGCGGATATTCCATCCAGTTTCGTACATGGAAAATAAGCATATTTATACAGGGTGATTCATTGGTAGGTAGAGGTCGCCTAGCTGGTTCGGAAAAACCTCCATATGATTGGTTTAGCGCCATGTATAAGCGAGATATAGAGTGTTTTATGAGTTTCTGCTATTTCTCCAATGGCTCATAACTTACGATACGCATTGTATATTTCATTCATTTTTAAAACATAAACTCATTATCCTGTATGCTACCGAATTCCGAATAAATAAAACTAATAATCCAGATACGGACTTTAAAAATTTAAAAAAATTCATTAATCAATACAACACCTCGTATGATGAAATTTCGAAAATTATTTTGCAGATATGAAAAGAGCATAAAAAAATATTTCTTATAAAATGAGTTTGGTACTTCCGCATGCCATTCTTGTACCTGTTAATTCGAGTCAAAATTAATTTTTTCGATGAAAAGGTGGTACGAAATTCAAAAAAATACCTTTTTCGTCTCTAAATGCTATTCTTTCACTTTCAATCAATCAAATTACTAACCATTTCATGATATACCGAATTTCGGATCACATCCTTGATGTAAAATAAGTCGACAGGTCCGTATTTAGGACAAAGTGCTCTTTCAATAACCAGTTACCAATACCCCGTATGTCTGATGAAGATTCATCATGCTACACTATACAAATAATAAAATGATTGCAAGAAGCTATAATAAAAACAAAAATTTGGAATGGATAACATTTTTTCTATTTTCTACCTTCTTCCTTTTTTAAATGAATAATACAATTTTACAAAATTTGTGTTTCTTAAAAAAAGCATACTTTTTCATCATTTGTCTAGTGTAGCATGATGAATAAATGCAATCTTCATCACACATATGGCGTGTTTGTAACTGAAGAGCACTTCGTCCTAAATACGGACCTGTCGACTTATTTTACATAAAGGTTGTTATCCAAAATTCAGGATATCATGAAATGGTCAGTAATTTGATTGATTGAAAGTGAAAGAAAAGCATTTAGAGATGAAAAAGATATCTTTTTGAATTACGTACCACCTTTTTATCGAAAAAATTGATTTTGACTCAAATTAACAAGTACAAGAATGGCATGCGGAAGTACCAAACTCATTTGTTCAGGAATATTTTTTCCTGCTTTTTTCATATGTGCAAACGAATATTCGAAATTTCGTGATACAGGGTGTTGTATCGAACTAATGAAGTTCCTTTGATTTATTCAAGTCCGTACCTAGAATATTATTAGTTTCATTCATTCGGAATTCGGTAGCATACAAGATAATGACTTTATAATGTTGTAAAAATGAATAAAATATAAAATGCGGATCGTAAGAAATATGAGAAGTACATAAAACACTCTGTATCTTGATTATACAGGGCGCTAGACCTATCATATAGGGGATTTTCAGAACCAGCTAGTCGACCTCTACCTAAACTTACAGTACGCCCATTTCCCAATGAATCACCGTGTATGTATTGTAAATGAAAACTTCCAAACACAGCCAAACTTTCAGGATTAATTACTCATCCTGAGACTCAAATTAAAGTATATGATTAACATAATTTTCTTCCAATCTTTATTTCCTAAATGACAGATTGACATAAACAGAGTATCCAAATAGTCAATCCTCCACTTCTGTCCATTAATGTCCAAAAAAGTTTATAAAATAACTGAGGATATGTACATTGAACTGGTCAACAAATGAAATCACTGCTTCTTGAAACTCTTCAGAATCGGATAAATATTATCAAAAGCCTCATAAATCTCTTGCCTGACTTTGGCACCTGTCAATACCACTTTACCGGACACAAAAATCAACAACACTATTCTAGGCTTCACCATACGATAAATCAATCCTGGAAACAGTTCAGGTTCATAACTACTGAAAGAGCTATGAGTGAGTACGAGTCCCTCTAATCTAATCGGAAACTTGACGTCGCAACTGCCGACCATGTTTTGGATTTTGAAATCGAGGAATTTGGCAGGAAAACCGAGTTTTTGGATGATTCTGGCGTATTTTCTAGCTGCCAGTCGGGAATCTTCCTCGCTTTTGGCGCCAGTGCAAACCATTTTGCCGGAAGAGAAAATCAAAGCAGTTGTTCGGGGTTCTCGTATCCTCATTATAACAGCAGCAAAACGTTTGGGGTTGTATTCAGCATTCCTTGCATGTAAAGCAATCTTTTTCAAATCCAGTTTGCAATTCAAGTTAACTGTTGAGACAATATTCCTGTAAAAGGACTTGAATGTACCTGCATGTATGGCAAAAAATAATAGTGGTACAATTTCAACTTTATGAATATTTGAAAAGTTCAAAAACCTACTGCAATTGTGGAATTATTCCTGGTTCTGCTGAATGAGGAGTCATAGGTGTCATTGGTGCGGGGGTAGCTGGTCCCATAACAGGGGTGGTTCCAGCATTCACAGATCCCAAATTAACCATAGGACTCATCATGCTATGTTGCTGAAAAAAATTGTTGAAATAATTTCCACTGTAATATAATAATTCAACTCAGATTGTGATGAATACTCACTGGGGTCTGGGCAGTCATAGAATTCATGGACATGGGAAAACCAGTAACATATTTGGTTGGTTGTATGGTCATTGCATGACCCATACCAAGTCCTAAAGTTGGAGTCAAACCCCCCATTGGAGCTAACGGGGGGATTTGAGATGAATTTGGCTGTTGTTGTTGTTGTTGAAGGGCGTTTGGTAAAATCATCTGATCTTCCTCAGGCTGGTGAAGAGGAGTACCTTAAAAGTACATCCCTTAATAATGCCACGATTCCTATTAACAATATATGGTATTCCACTTACCTATACTAGGTATGCTAAAACCTGGACTTGGTAGCATTTGATCCATTTTCACTGATATGAACGTTAGAGGATGCCAAAGAAACAATAGAAATTCGCAACTACCACAATATTTTGAACACCTTATAGATAGGGTTTTATCAACGTTGACTTTTAAGAAATTACTATCAGAACCATATCTATGCCCTTATTTTTTTTTTTTTAGACTATAAAAAAGCTGAATTCAATCATTAATTGCCTCCAGTTACCAGAGATAAGTTACCAGTAAGATATACGTCAATGTTGAAATTTAGAAATATTTTTCATCGTGGTTTTGGAATCAACCACTAGGTAGAGCAAGTATCCTTGCATCCACAACAAAGAAGATAGCTGCCAATTTGGCTGCTACGCTATTCATTCAAATTATAAGAAATAACACGGAGTATAGACACAGAGTACTCTGTGGTATAGATATCTATATCTCGTGGAAATAAGAAGAAAAGTTTTTTCTTTGCCTTCAACCAGCAGGGTTGACGAAGCTACTCCATTCGGAGTAGATCTACTCCCTTTGATCATATTCTACTCCGCTACTCCAAAAGATTGATTTCTACTCCGGTTGAATGTACGGATGCATATTGAGTTCGAAAGGGACAGTTGCCGATATACGCTTGAGAGAAAATAAAAGATGAAAACCGCTAGATGCTAGACAAAGTTGTTATATTGTCATCATGTTATCTGCGTTTTATCTCCTAATTCTTATTCTTTTTTCCGCGATAGTTGACAATTGACATTTGATTTAATGGCAATGGCTGATGGTGAGGAGCACGGTCATATACATAAGGTCTGGAGACTACGGCATTTTTGAGTGGTGGTTTTGAGTGATTAATCTTTGACAACAAAACAAACGGTTAGGACTTGAATGGTGAATAAAATCAATGACAGAAATATTATATTTTGCAAAATTCTCTCGAATAAATAAAAATCATTCCTACTTTCAAAAAGCTGATCGGATATGATTTGTGATTGGCTGACAAAGTGACAATAGAGGACAGCGCTGCAGGTGGCGAAACATGAGAACCACGAAAATTTCCTCAATGTTTGGGTCACCCCCCACCACCCGAGTTGCAAGACCTATGTATACGATCGTGGTGAGGAGTTTTATAGCTGTCATTTTACTCTTTGGCGCATGCGTAAAAGATGTTGACTGAATATGTACTAAGTACTACTCCGCTTTGGTGTCTATCTACTCCACTTTCAATCTCCAATCTACTACTATTTTTTAGCCTGGTGCGGCAACGCTGTCAACCAGCTGTGTATCAGTGACGTACGTGCCTCGAGGAACTTGGTATAAAAAAAATTGTCGAGACCCAAAGGAAGGTATATAAATATTTATCACAACAACAAAAACAAAAATATTTGAATTTAATAAAAAACATCATTTATTCATTATAATTTATTGATCCCAGAAAACTTAGCTAGCCAAACGAATTGAATATACACTATCTGTACAGTACGTGTGTCACGCAGTGAGTGATTTTTTTATTCCTGTAACTTTTACAACGACACAATAATGCGAGCTCGTCGCACATCAGAATAATTTTTAAATTGTCCATTATGATTTTTCGAATTCGGGCCTTGAGTGCGGCCTTGTTTAAAAAAAATTTCGGTACTCAAAATGTAAGGTAAATATTTTCCAGTTCAGGAACAAAAATGTTTGCATTCAATCAAAATAATATTTTATTGATTGTAATTTTTAACTCCTAAAAACTAAGCTACCCAAACAAATCAAATATACATACTCTTTAACCGATTTCTTTTAAAAATTTTCCATAGGTGGTATGTGTATAGTGAACAGATATGTGGTAATAAATAGGTGATTCGGTGCGGGTGAATCACGATGTGTCTCTCATCCAGTGGGGACTAGATATATGATATCAGTTTGTCATTAGCATTCCAACTGAGAGCATGTGACAATAAGATTCCTGTAACTTTTGCAAAGCCACTTCAACCTCGTCACACATTAGAACAATTTTGAGGTTGTCCATCATTATTTTTCCTATTCAGATATTTATTCTTGAAATTTAATGGATTTTTTCGATTCATACAGATAGTACGTATATTTTCTTCTAGAAGAAGGTGAGTGATTTTCTGATGATGAATTACTTTTTGCAGTAGTTTTAGGGGGTGGATGTAGAAATTAATCGAAATTTCTCTAAAAGTACCACAATTAAGTATCGGAAACTTGATGTCATCGTGATCGTCGAGAATACAATGCGACGGTACACGAGCCTACTTTTCTTTTCATGAAGTATTTTCAAGTGGCAGATCCTTCAACATACAGTACTTCATAGGATACTGAATAGAATGTTTATTTTCGAATTAAAATTCTTGACATCGCAGTAGTAGCCGAAGTAAGTCGTTTCCAGTGCGATATAGTACAAATCAATACAATCTCAAAGATGCGCTTGAAGAAATCGAACACGACGAGACTATGATTAAAAAAAAAGTAGAAGAAAAATAGTTCATTTGTCATAGCACGGAGTATAGATATGAGGAGTCCGAACGTAATGTTAAATAAATGGTAGCATTTTATGGGACAGAATGTTTTGGCGGTAGAGCGCGCCACGTTTCGGAAGTACTCGTTTAAATCCTTACGCGGGTAATGTTGTTGATACTGACAGCTCGGAAAATATTATTTCGAAAAATGTGAAATGAAATTTAAATTTCAGGATATTTTTCGCGAGCCAGCGCGTATTTACGTGTGATAATAATGATAACATCGGTGCGTCCTGAACCTTTGCGCAGCTAGTGGCAGAAAAGAGAACTATGATCTGGGTTTGATATTGTATGCCACGAATACAGCAGAAAAGCCTATACCGTTCGGGGCGTTCGGACCATGTTCGGACTCTTTAGAGAGTTGAAGTGGTTCCACGAACGGTAACGTTAGGGTTAGGATTCATTCTGACATCTGGGCATGCGCATTGCACAAGTTTTCACGTTTTCGTATTTTGTGGGTCTACGGGTGTACGTAGACTCACGCTATCTAACGGGTGCTAAAAGAGGGTACGTACGTTAACCGAAATCTCACGAAACGAGGACGATAACTTGCGAACGGCACAGGACATACATTTAAACTACATAGAACAGCATGGAAGTTAAGATTATCAAAATTATTTAATATTCCCTGCCTAGGCGAGTTCTGTGCTAACGTGATGAGATACGTCAACACCATTTTAGATGTATATCAGGAACGTCATATTTCTTACGTTACCGTGTCTAGGACTGCGTGGACTGCTCACGTACTGTGATTACTTCAACTCTCTCTCATACTCTCTCTCACGGTCCTCTCTCTTATATCTATACTTCGTGTGTCATAGACTGCTAGAGCCACTGCTAGACCCACAGAATTATACAATAATTGTATAATTGTATAATTCTGTGTTGTGACCACGTCGTTGTGAAGTTTTGCCAACATGAAGGAGAATTTATGATCACAAAATATAGGCAATGCACAGAGTCTGACAGAGTATCGACAGAATCTCAGACTTTGTGACATTCATAGCACAGAAGTAATATAATTGTTGTCATTGTGACAGAAAACATGACGAATACGTCCAAAATTTGCTGATATCTGTGCTAATGTTGCTATTATATAGTGTCTGTTATTGTTTTTCGTAACAGTATTTTTATTCGTATTCGGAAAATAAATATTTTAGGACTTTGTAAAATCCAGTGCTAATACAATGGCGTGTATGGTATGTCGTAAATACGACGTTCTCCTTCTTAGTGTTGGCCAAAATTATGGCACTATCAACCATACAGTAGGAGATGATTTGGTAGAGATATATGGAGAAAAGGTAACAAACGAAAATTAAACTAAATGATGAATAACATATACGAAATAAAGCTAGCAGGTGAATGCTTGAATTTATTATTCATTGTTTCGGCGATTTCCTATTGGTGACTCTGATATGCCTATGAATTTGTCCATACCTTGCGAGACTTCTCAATCCTAACCATTACATTATTGTTTCTGCTAACAACTTCTTATTTGTAGGTATCCTTCCATCTGACTCCCGAAAGTTGTGTTTGCAATACTTGCATGAATATGTTGGAAAATATTGCTAAGTTAATCAGGAATATATGGTCACTGATATCAAATCCATGTGATCAACCTACACCGGACAAACTTGGCAAGTTGTGGAAGATCTTTGCTTCTCTCAAAGTTGACTGTGATGACATTGAAGAGGAATGCCAAAGCTCACTGAATAGAACCCCTACACCCTCCAAACTAATGACTCTTGTTTTTTCTGAACCATATCAAAGTACACAAGAGGACAAATTTGCAGAAAAAGAGAGACAGAGGAGTTTAAGTAAGTTGATGAATACATAAAGTAGTTACATGATAATAACTGTTTGTCAATTTTAGGTCGAGCTAGCAGTCATTTTGCTCGTTCAGAAGTCTCTTCTACGTACAGTGAAGTGAGAGAAATTGTCAAACCTAGGCGAAAACGCAAAGGGCACAATTGGACTAGACCAAAAAGAGGCAGATCAAGAACTAATTATTCAAGGCCTAGTACTGATATATCACGACTCACGAGTCCTGTTAGTAACTATTCCTCAATGAGCTGCAGGTCATACCGAAAATCACCCTCACGGAAGAAAAAGGTAATGAAAAATTGAAATCGTAATTTACTAGTAATCTATGACTGTGTGAAGGTGGTAGAATATGACGACAAGGGGAGATTGACAAAGAAGAGAACAAGGTCAGTGAGTAGAGCCCAAGGAGAAGAAGAGAAAATAAAGTTCTACTGTAAAGAATACCAGTGTCAGCTTTACTTCCATGATGTGGAGGTGCTAAATTACCATCAAATAACTGACCATAGGTTACCAGCTTTACATTACTGTGATGAGTGTCAGCAAAGATATACAAAGGCGTAAGTAAGGTGTTCCTAGCAATAATTTAATTTTATTAAATCTTTGTAATCTATTTGTTGTCCATCCTTGTGCTCTTTCAAATTCCTTACATTCATTGACTCTATTGTGGTCTTACAGGGAACTTCTTCGAACGCATGTTGGCCTACACGACACTTCTCCCCTTTACTGTCTGATGTGTGCCATGGAAGTGAAAAACAGGAACGAGTTACAAGACCACCTCGACGAACACATGGTCTATTCCATACCCTGCAAATACTGCGACAAATCTTTCCTTTCGAAGGGTATAAGGGAGGAACACATAAAAAAATGCCACCGGGGAAGAAAGAAACGCGATTCTCACAACCGCACAATGATTATCGACAGGATCGATAGTGGGTACAGTGAATCGGAAAAAACTGAGGAGAAGGTCCAAGATAAGGGGGATTATTTAGAAGTGATAATGATGACTTATGCGGAGAATATGTCTGTGGAAAGCGGAGATCTTGATGTTACCGAAGAGACTCTCAGGTTACAAAATGCCGAGATTTGGAGTAATGAAAATGAAGAAAGTGAAAGAGAAGAAATGGAAGATGAAGCAATTGAAAATGAAGAAATTGTGGGTGAAAAACTTGGAAATGAAGAAATTGTAGGTGAAGAAATTGAAAATGAAGAAAATAGAATGAACCATTCCACAGAGTCTGAATTAATTGTAGAAAACATTTAGTAAACTTTCATTTGTAAATATGTAATTTGGTTCTTGATCAACCAGTATTAAGTTCTTGTACATAATTGATGGACTGTGAATTTATATAAACTGTCAGTTGTCACTGTGAAAAATTTATTTAATAAACATGTTCTATATGATGATTTCTTGATCTACAATGCTTTATAAGCTTCATGAAAACTATTGGTTTCAATCAGTATTATGACAAATGAAATATTTTTTATCTGTTGGTACAAATTTATTTGTATATGTTGAGACAAATTAAGAGAGAAGCAAGGACATATTAGGCATTGATATCTGGCTTATTTAACTGACACAAATCTTGAATCAAACTCATACACTCCAACTGATTGTTTACTTTTTTCATCATATTCCACCCATTCCTTCTCTGTCAAGTCAACATTATCAAATAATTTCCCACTTTCTTCAACCTTGGCAAGCCATCCTTCACTTGGAGAAAACTCAACTGGTTCTATGCCTCGACATTCAAATGTTACAATAGTTTTGAAGTTTCCTTGGTCAACATTGGTGTACTTTCCTATGAATTTATTTGATTTAATGATGAAAGAGAGTAATAAAGGTACACACCATTACTGCCTGGTACAATATCAAGGCAGTTTTCTCTTCCACATAACTTACACTTGGCAATATAGTTATTCTCAGATTTTCCAGTTTTCCCTGGAAAAGTTTGAGATTCCGAAATATCATGCCATTTTTCAGAAACTTCTCCACAACTGGAACATTTGATTTTCAAAAGAAAGTTATAATCTGGATGGTTTGTATACAACTCTTCAATTCCTTCAAGAGTTGCTTTGATTTGTAAACTTAGTTTTCCCATTTGATGAATGAAATATTTAATAATGAATATGTTTTGACCTAAAATACTCTGTGATAAGGTTTAGTGCAATGTTGTCACCACGTTGCCACCATGATATAATTTAATGGTATTTTATAATAGGTGGATCTGAGCAAAAATGTCAAAAGTCAAAATACAGTTGCAGGTTGCAGATTTGCGTTTTGTCAATTGGGAAAATATTTATATTTTATTGTGCGCTAGTTAGGATTTGGGGAAAAGGATATATAATATGGTAATTTCAAAATCATTGTGATAAGATGTGTGATATTCTGGTCGTAATTAATTTTAAAGGTATGTTGAGTTTTAGGTACTTGTCATATCCATAGAAAACCTTGAATTATATTTTAAACTCACGTTCTAACATAATACAAACTAAAGAGAATGTGTCCATATATTATATTGTAGGAAGTAGTTAGCATAAGACATCATTGATGTTATCCTTGATTTTGAGGTCGAATCCTTAAAGGTAATCAAAACAACCATTATTCATTTTTCAGATACAAATGAGCTGTGAAGAATCGTTAATTAAAGTTGTGAAAATGAAGTGGATAGCAAACTTAGAGGGTGGTCCCAAAAGAGTTAACCATGCAGCTGTTGCTGTTGGTCACAAAATATATTCCTTTGGAGGATACTGTACTGGAGAGAATTCTAGAGAATATACTTCAATGGATGTTCATATTCTCAATACAACAACATTTCGATGGAGTCAACATCCTGTGAGCATTCTACCATATTTTGAATATGATGATATATTACCCTATAAGAGGTGAGTTCCCTAGCAATAGCATATAATGAGTATTTGTTCTTTTAAAAATGTTTCAATGTATTCAAGGTATGGTCATACTGCTGTTGTTTATGGTGAATTAATTTACATTTGGGGAGGCCGAAATGATAGAGCTTCTTGTTCAACACTGTTCTGCTTTGATGCTACCTGGAATTACTGGAATTCACCTAAAACTACAGGAAATATTCCTCTTGCTAGAGACGGTCACACAGCTTGTATTTGGAAAAATTACATGATCATTTTTGGAGGATATGAAGAAGATTCTGATGCATTTGCAAGATCCATTTATACATTGAATTTAGATACCATGCATTGGACATGTATTGACATAAGTGGTAAGTTTTCAGTCATTGTGAGTGATATAAACAGGGTTTATTTCTTCTCACAACTGATATTTTCAGGCCCAGAACCGCCTCTGAGGGACTTCCACACTGCAGTTGTGATAGAAGATCGAATGTATTTATTTGGTGGTAGAGGTACTATGAATGAGCCTCAGTTTTCTAGAAGAACTCAAGTATTATATTGCAACAATTTGTGGTATCTGGATCTTAATTCCTATACATGGGTCAATTGCAATGCTGGTGGAAATATTCCAATTGGAAGAAGAAGTCATTCAGCATGTAGGTCATTATTATTGGTACATTAAAGTAAATGCGAGTTTATTTTCTGTTTCAGTTGTACATAATAACAAAATGTACATCTTTGGTGGATATAATTCCTTGATGGATGAACACTACAATGATATATACGAGTATAATCCATGTGAAAACTCATGGAAACTTTTAAGTGATTGTAGTGGACAAAAACCCTGTAAAAGGAGGAGACAAGCTTGTGTTGTGGTGGGAGATAAAGTTTTCATTTTCGGGGGAACTAGGTAAGGATTCTTGTATATTTTGACCAATTTTTATTATTGAAGTATTTTGTGAAACATGAAAATTGTCTATTTACAGTCCTCATCCTTCGGAAATGCTGAACAATTACAGTATTAGGAATACAGATGATAAGTTGATCGATCACAGTGATATGTTTGTGTTGGATTTCAACCCATCTCTGAAGACCCTGTGTATGATTGCTACCAGGAAATTGGAACTTGATGAATCAGTTCTTCCACAAAGCATAAGGTAAGTGAATAGCAAGAAAAAACTTTTGATAAACATTTTCATGGAATTTACCAATCTCAGCAATCAATTTTCAAACTATTAGGAGTGTTTATTTATAATGATATTTCTATTTCAGGTCCGGTTTGTCAAATATGTTTACGCCAAATAAAATTACAAAGAACAGGCCAAACAACTCTGCAGGGTAGATTCGTTTGCATAGACTAATTTTATTTTTATATATCTCTCAAGAAAGTTGTACAGAATGTTGTATATATAATTATTTTTAGTATTTATTATCATACCGTTTGATATTAACTATTTGAGCATTTGCTACATACACATGACTAATATTTCGTGTCAGTATTCATTCAAGATTCTCAACAATTTGTTATCATTAGGCAATATTGATTCGAAAATGAGCTTTGCCAAATATTTAGTATTTTCAATAATAAATCAATTCAACTCTGCAGGGTAGATTCTTTCGTTTAAAATAATTGCCAAGTTTGTTTTTGTATATATTGCAAGAAAGTTGTACAGAATTTTGTATATATTTATTTTTCGTATTTATTATCATACTGTTTGATGTTCATTGCCCAATTACTGACTATAATTTTTATTATTAGAAAACATGTGCTTCGTCGAATTTTTGTTATTTGCAATAAGAAATTCTTTTTTTTAATAAAAGACTGTTCATTTTAGTTTGAACGCATCTCTGAATTCTGTGCAATCAACAGATTGCGAAAAATGTTACCAAAATAAAAAAAGTTCAACGCTATTGAGAAACAGTGTGATTGACGTAATCCCCAAAGTTTGTCCACACGTAATCCCAATTTTTGGGATCACCCACAAGATCCAACGGCAAATTCCCAGGTGGTACAGCCGTTGCATTATACCTTTCCAAAATTTCTGTCAACTCTTGCACAATTTTCGGATACCTATAAAAAAATCTATAGACTTGCAGCATACCAAACAGAAAAGGACAACTCACTTCATCGCCAAATTAATCCTTTCGCAAGGATCCTCATCAATGTTGAACAAACAAGGTGCCTCAAGCGGCTTACAATTGTTCGTAGGATTGTTCGAAGGCATTGTGCACTGCACGTCGGCTTCCTTACGCAATGACTCCATTTCAGGAGGAGTTGCAGCGCCACCTACCGACTTCAAGGCTTTTCCGGCTGGGGAATGTTCAACCAAGGAGATGTTGTAACTGTATCCCCTGCCGCTGGGTCCGTACCACCCGTCCCAAGTGCCTTCGTATGTCGTTCCTATGACAAGTGACGTTGAGAAATATTGTTACATATCAATTTTCAGTATAATATAATATACTTTAAGCCTTGGCATCTTGTTTTTTTTGCTTTAATCAGTGAATGAAGTCAATTTTCTACTTTCGAAATGCGAAGTCTATAGGATAAATTGCTTGTTAATAATTTTTTCTCCGATAGGCAGCAAATATTAATTTTGCTGACACATATCAATCAGCAAAGTATTACTTTTCCTGCCTAGGCAGCAAAGTGATTATACTCAATGTCAGAAATTTCATGAATTGTCAAACTATAATTATTATGGACATTTCCATGGCAACCAACCATTCCAACAACTGCGATTTCTATCAAATTTTATTTTAATTGAACACTATACAGGAAAAATAAAGAGATTGTGGGAATTGTAATAATTTGCAAATACAATATCCTCCTATATCATTATGAACAATCGGAGAAAAAATTATATGTTCAACTCGGCAGCAAAGTAGATTGACTGCCTTAGCTGAATTCCTAGCCTCGCTGCGCTCGGCTATGAATTCAGCATCGGCAGTCAATCTACTACTTTGCTGCCTAGTTAAACAAATAACTATATTCCAGAAGCCGGCATCATGTTCGGATTCTTTACCTTTCAATAATTTCCAAGAACCTACAGTTATCGCAGAATTATTGTATATATCATCGATGTTATGAAGAATTTCAGTCCTATTGGATTGCTCATTCTTAGATAATGCTGGCCATAGGTTTATTCCATCTATTCCAGATAATTTGCTGAAACATACTATAACGTGAGAATAAATGAAAGAAGTATGAACGATGTTGAACTCTCCATGATAGACACTTGGCTAATAAGAACGCCCCTTCTTGGTGGGCGGGGCTTAACAGAATATCAGCCAACCCTTCATCAAAGCTTCATATAAAATTCGCCAAGGTCATTCGAGTGACGTTGATATTTGTGTTTTTTTACTAACCCAACATCTCCTCCCGCAGCATCAATTAAAGTAGGCAACCAATCGGATATATGCATTGTCTGCAGCGCCACTCGTCGAGGCACCTTAATTAGGGGGCTCCAAACTAAGGCAGCACCCCGAACGCCTCCCTCCCACAGGGTGTTTTTAACGCCTCTCAAGGGCCAGTTTGAGGCTGCGTTCAAGTTGAATCCTTCAGCTGGCCCACCGTTATCAGTTGTGAAAACTATTATGCTGTTGTTCAACATGCCTCTTTCTTGAAGAGCCTTGGTCACTTCTCCGACTGAATGGTCCAATCTGCTGAGCATTGCTGGAAGGAAAATTCTAGAGAGATTTCTGCTCGGTTTGCTGGATGCACGTATATACCTGCAAACCTTCGTCTTTTATACCCCTCGACGTAAGAGAACCCTTCTATGATCTCATCAGGCGCCGGCAGCGGATTGTAAGGGTTTCCAGAGTGGACAGCGGCATGTGCGAGGTAGAGGAAGAGGGGCCGAGTCGGGTCGTGCTGGCGGATCAACCGAACGGACTCGTCGGTGAAGACATCGGTGGAGTACCGACCGTGAAGGTCGTAGGCAACGTCGAGGCCGCGACGCATGTCCAGGCCCCAGCCCGGCCTCTCTACTGCGGTGTGGTCGAAGTAGTCTTGGTGACCGGTCCAATAGCCTGGAAAGATTTTGCAGGGTAGTGACGTCATTTGAGTTTTGTTGTTCTGTGGTTAAGTAATTCTGTGGTCTAACCTATATGGGATTTAAATCCCCTGTACAACGGCGTGAATTCTTTCTTATAGCAACCCAAATGCCATTTTCCAACGATGTGATTTTCGTAACCCAGTTCTTCGAGATATTGCGGTAAGAGTTTTTCCGATAGAGGAAGTCCTCTAGCTTCCGCTCCGTACAACACAGTGTGTTGCATCCCCGTGTGGATGGGGTGTTTGCCTGTCATGAGGGCGCTTCTTGAAGGAGTGCATATGGCGGCGACGTAATATCGGTTTAAAATTAGCCCGCCGTAAGCTAAGGCGTCAATGTTGGGAGTGGGTATTTGGTTGGATCCGTGAAAACCAACATCGTTCCAGCCCTAGACGAGAAGTAAAAATCGATTGAAATATTTCAAAGACAAACTAACTGTCAAATGTCATTAAGATAACCCTGTAAAATTATAGAGAAATGCATTATATTTCAAATTCCATGAAGGAACGTCTGGTTCAACATTGGTCCATGCTGTATATGTTTATATTCACCAAGTCATCTGCAATTATGAATAAAATATGTGGTCTTGTTTCATTGGTAGCTTCTGATATAGAACCTAAGAAGATGAATAATAGAGTTTGCAGAATCATTTGTCACTCCTTATCAAACCTGCAAAGAAAAAATAATGTTGGAGTTAGGAAAGAAAATATTATTCAATTATATTTATTTTCAGTGACACGCCCTGTATACATTTTTACAATAAAAACAATTCTTACTCAATAGCAAATGAAACAGTATCACCGACTGTGGATTGTTATTATTGGCATTAAAAAATTATTATTGTAGTAATTATTTTTAACAAAAGATTGGTAGTTATCAGCTAACACTGTAGGTGATGGTTATTTGTTGCTGTATATGAGATTATCATACCAAATCACCAATGAAAACAATACGCCTTGTTAATATTAATTAATGTCTTAACAGAGCCGAACTTGGTTATTTGAGAATTGTCAATATGCATTAGAACAGGGAATAAACATTTTCTGAATTTTGTTATTGTTGTTCATATTGAAAACCTTCAAGATTTTTTGTCCCAACTCAATCCAAACAGATAGGCTATTCAAAATTGATCATTTATATTTCTAATTCGCGAATGAATGTCAGAAATTCTCTGCTTATAATTCACCAAGACATAAAATAGATGAAGTTACCAGCACGGCTCGTCCTAGTCGTAGTCACAACTTTGTATTGACATTCGAACACCTACGTAGTTGCCAATACCTGTTGCAAGAAAGCCACAAAAGTTAACGTGGAGTGGAATAAAGATAGACCAAAGCACCAAAGTATCGTACCATCCACTAATCTCTTACAATAACCTCTTACATGAGTAAAACTTGTGGTTAAACATTTTCTCGAAATATATCAAAAGTTAAATCTCCCTTCAAAAATAAGGGGCAGGTATAATTGAATAAAATGATATTGATCATCAATCTCAACTTCAGGAAGATCATCAAATTCCCGGACCAATTGATGAATTTGGCAACAAAGCAGGCATATCAGATAAATTGAAATCATTTACTGCGTTGCCACTGTTGCCAGACATCAACTTTTTTTTTGATAGAAGAGCTCAAGGGATTCGGTAATTCGTTACTGAAAGCTCAACCTTTACTCGAATAGATTATTTCTAATGCAACAATTACGTTGAATATAAGATTTGATTTACATGTTATTTCGAAATACTTTGAAGATAAATTCTCATCTGGCAACACTGATAAATGGTTTCCGTTCTCGCAAATGTTTGTCATCGGCAAATAGGCCGGATTGTCTTAAATTTGAAACAGTTCAGTCGACATCGACAGTATTCACAAACATCCAAAATGGTGCAGAAACATTTCGTTGATGGGTACGATGCCTTTCTGGAATTTTTCAAAACCTTCGATAGCCAAGGTCAGAAAGTCCACGTACTTTTCTCCAGTGCACCGGGGCCAGATGGGGATACTTGGTGTACTTATTGCAAAAGAGGTATGGAAAAGTGTCTTTTGAGTACATTACAATGTGTAGAACGCACATGATTTCAATGAAGTGTATTAATATGTAAAGAAACTCCATTGATGTGGGAATCACTTTTCAGCTTGGCCCGTTATTGATGAAGAGCTAGAAAAGGCAGATCCAGAGTCACATTTTGTGAAAGTAACAGTGGGAGACAGGCCTACGTGAGTAATAGTAGAAAAGAAAGATTGATTATTTCCATTGTTGCAAATTATCAGCACTTTGTTTTATCAACATTAATTTGTAGGAGCAGATATTTTATGTAATATCTTGATATTTCAAATGAGAATCACGAAATATGTCTAGTCATTATTTTGATTCAGCAGTTATTTGAACAGATTAAATTTTGAATAAAATGAATGTTTGTAAATTCACAAAGAAAATTAAACTCCCAAGATTCTTATTTCATTTTAGCTTTAATGTATTTACAAAGAAAAACATTATGTGAATGTACTTGAATTTTTTGATGACTTATTCAGAATCTTCATACTTGATGATAGTTAAGCCAAGCCATTATTATAGCTCAAGGTCACAAGTAATAATAATCACAATAAAATAATAAATAATCTAACCAGTGAAGGAATATAGAAATATACCATAGATGTTGGTTTCTAGGTGGAAAGACCCAGAATGTCCATTCAGGAAGGACCCTAAAACCAAATTGAGAGTTTTACCAACAATGGTCAGATGGGGAAGTCCACAAAGATTGGAAGGTGAACAGTGTGATAAAGCAGATTTGGTCAACATGCTTTTGAATGATGAAGATGATTAAATTAATATCAATATCATGTACTATATGGCTTGAATTCGTTTTTGTTATTTTATTTTGTAACCCTGAATAAATAAATAAAAATGCTATGTGTATGAATCTGATTGAACGATGAAAATGCATTTATAAGGATATCGTGTAAGGATACTATTTGATTGTGGCTTTTAGACAGGGCGCCACCTCTTGAAACTTCATTTAAAGTATGATATTAGTCTTCCTGAATTCTACCTAGATGGCGAGGCCATCGATTGAATTACTGACTCGAGTTCACGGTCATACACATAGGTCTGGACTCTGGAGACTACGGCATGACTACGGCATTTTTGAGTGGTGGAGGGTGGCACCAGTTTTGAAGGAAAAGTTGCCATAATTATCCGCTAGGAGGACATAGGGGTATAATCACGTGATTAATCTTTGACAACAAAACAAACGGTTAGGACTTGAATGGTGAATAAAATCGATGACAGGATTATTATATCTTGCAAATTTCTCTCGAATAAATAAAAATCATTCCTACCTTCAAAAAGCTGATCGGATCCGATTAGTGATTGGCTGACAAAGTGACGATAGAGGACAGCGTTGCAGGTGGCGAAACATGAGAACCACAAAAATTTCCTCAATGTTTGGGCAGTCGTTTTGTCTGTTTTTTATTCGAAAACATGCGTTTTTGAATTATTGGGAGTAGTAAGAGAGTTATAAGATAACGATTCGAAATTTCAGACCAGTAAGCTAGTAAAACATTCACTCGGTCATGACAGGTTATTGACTTCATTCGAAAATGTGAAAAGCATCCAATCCGAAAAAAGAGATATGTGTTCCACCTTGTATAACCATTGTATTTCCGATGAAATCATTTTAATTTGCATGGAAGCAAAATTCCCAATCGTATGAAATAGACAATATTCCAGTTATTCAATCTCGAAAATTCCAGAATAACAGATCGGAATTGCCCGAATTATTGCCGTGCCCTAGAGTTGCAGCTCCGAGTTTATTATATCAACAGTGGCGTACAAAAATATTTCGATAATATACTTTATTATCAAAATCTCCATTTTGACAGTATGACTGGAACTGACATATCTTGAACATTATTACAGATACAGAAATTCTCAATAATCGATCGAAACTTTTAGATGTTTCTTCGAGATGATAGATTCTCAGTTAATTATGTTTCTCTCAAACGCATACATTGTTTGATTCAAATTTTTATATTCAATCATTTATGACCAAATTAAACATTAGAGAGTTGAAGTGGTTCCACGAACGGTAACGTTAGGATTCATTCTGACATCTGGGCATGCGCATTGCACAAGTTTTCACGTTTTCGTATTTTGTGGGTCTACGGGTGTACGTAGACTCACGCTATCTAACGGATGCTAAAAGAGGGTACTTAGGCTAACCGAAATCTCACGAAACGAGGACGATAACTTGCGAACGGCACAGGACATACAGTTAAACTACATAAAACAGCATGGAAGTTAAGATTATTAAAATTATTCAACATTCCCTGCCTAGGCGAGTTCTGTGCTAACGTGATGAGATACTTCAACACCATTTTAGATGTATATCAGGAACGTCATATTTCTTACGTTACCGTGTCTAGGACTGCTCACGTACTGTGATTACTTCAACTCTCTAATATCTTGTATGCCTAATGTAAATTCAGAAACTGTCAAAACGTCATTAATGTTCTTAGTTCTCAGCTTAATTCTAACTATAACTCTGAAACATTTCTCATTAATAAATTGAATTTTAAAATTTTGTAACGAGTTTTTCTCGTTAATAGCACGCCACTGTTTTATGGAAACTTTCACATGCTTTTTCATACTGAAATTCGATTCAGTGGAAATTCTGCATCGTTATTGAGTGAATATTTTCCATAGAGGTATTCGCCTCTCAAACTTTGTTGAGTATCAACATGAAATGACATTTTATGTAGCTTTTCAGTAAATACTTTGTCGAGATTATCGGACGAATATCTAAAACCCAGGATTGGTTTCGTTCGGGATTTCTACTACATTCACAGTTTCCCTTTTTCGTATATAATCAATTTAACAATCTCGAACTATTGACAATAAGATTGGAATTCTTCCGTTTCTAAATTAAAGAGGGGACACGGCTACCTAGGGTATCAAAACGAAACACAGTCTATTTATTCAAGCAACATAGTTGTGACAGTTCGCCAGAAAGCGCGGTGTTGCTGTTTGTCTTTTTTTCGACGATATTCCGAAATAGAAAGTTAGGTTAAGTTAATGATTCAGGTAAAATACAGGGTGATTCACATAAGAACCGACATAGAGCAGGGACATGTAGGGGATCCCAAAATATGGCAATTTAACGCAACTTACCTCTATACCAAGTTGCTTCCCTAAGGAGTTATAGGCTTTGAAAGTGAAGTTCTAAATTTTGAAAAAAATCAATATCTCCGTTATTCTTGAAATTAAAGCAACCAAATTTGGTACACTTTGTGGATATATTTAGGGCGTTACTTGACAGTAACTAGAGTTTAATTGAAATTTGTAAAGGGGGTATACCGGGTGGCGCACCATTAATATTCAACAGAATTTTGTTAACCCTTGATGGATTTCAAAAATCTTTGCTTTGTGGGCAATTCAATTCTAAAACTTTTCTTACTCTAGTAATTTTTCGAAAAACCTCATCATTTTCATGAAAAACTCGAATAACTTAAAACGCGCGCTCTATATAGGTGTGATATTTAAAATCGTCGAAAATTCAAAAGTTGGCTATGCAAATAAACGTCAAACAAGAAAGTAGTACATTTAATGTGATCAGTAGTAGGAATTGGCTGGCAAATTATTATTTAGATACGTAACAAAATACTTAAAGTAAGTACAGATAATTTATAACTTCACTTTCAAAGCCTATAACTCCTTACGGAAGCAACTTGCTATAGAGGTAAGTTGCGTTAAATTGTCATATTTTGGGACCCCCTATACACTGTGTCCAAGATAAGAATGAACAGCATGGGGATCTCGGAAACCATAAGAGATACGGAGATGGTTAAATTAGAGAAAAGTTGCGCATTTCCAAGTCTAACAAGGTACCGTTCAGAAAATTTCGAAATTCCAATTAGTTCCGGAGATATGCCTGAAAAAACGAAATTTGCCGATTTCGTTTTAATTTTTTTCTGACGTTATTTGAAAAGATACAAGAAAACAAAAGACACTTTCTCTTTGCCATTTTTCAATCCCTACAAAACAGCGTTGAGAGATTTTCCGTACGACGTTTCGTTTCGGAGAAACCATCATCAACTTTATTTTTTCATATGGCCCGTGAAAAAGAAATACCCTGTATTGAATAGCATATTTTATTACCAATACAACGATGTATGACACGATATGATTCTGCGATATTTAAAACGGAAAAATATTGTTTTTATCAAAGATCGAACGTTTTGGTGTAGTGTGCGGTGAAATGATGAGTGAGTATGGTATAGTAGGCTATGATTACTTATTTTTTACACAATGCCTTAATAGTGCGCGAGTTTCTATCGAATAGATTTCCAGGAAAATGGATAGGTACGCACACATTCAGCAGTTTCGTGGCCCCCTCGTTCGCCGGACATCACTCCGATAGATTTATTTTCTCTGGGGTATTGCAAAAATTATGTTTACCGGTGTTTTTTTGAATCTGAGGATCAGTTTAGGAAACTAATTCTTGAAGCGTGCGAGCGCATCACACCTGATATGTTGAGAAGTGTTTTCAATTCAACATTCAGAAGGTGTTATCTATGTTTAGAGAATAATGGTAATTTGTTTGAACATTCTCTATAATAGAGATTGATTTTTTTAAGTTTCTAGTCAGAAATTCTTAACTAAAAATTTTAATTGATTAACATATGATGAGACCTACCTACTTATACGAATGAAGTTCTCAAATCTCCAATAACGTGATTTTAATTTAATATTTCGAAACATGAGTAATCATAGCCTACTATACCATACTCAGGGTCATCATTTCAGCGCACACTACACCAAAACGTTCGATGTTTAATAAAAACAATTTTTTTTCGTTTCAAATATCGCAGAATCATATCGTGTTATACATCGTTGTATTGGTAATAAAATATGCTATTCAATACAGGGTATTTCTTTTTCACGGGCCATATGAAAAAATAAAGTTGATGATGGTTTCTCCGAAACGAAACGTCGTACGGAAAATCTCTCAACGCTGTTTTGTAGGGATTGAAAAATGGGTATGAGAGAGTGTCTTTTGTTTTCTTGTATCTTTTCAAATAACGTCAGAAAAAAATTAAAACGAAATCGGCAAATTTCGTTTTTTCAGGCATATCTCCGGAACTAATTGGAATTTCCAAACTTTCTGAACGGCACATTGTTGGACTAGGAAATGCGCAACTTTTCTCTAATTTAACCATCTCCGTATCTCTTATGGTTTCCGATATCCCCATGCTGTTCATTCTTATCTTGGACACAGTGTATATGCCCCTGCTCTATGTCGGTTCTTATGTGAATCACCCTATATACACTAAAATTGGGTAGCTATTGACTGCAGAAAACCGTTGAACAGTTTTTTCAATATTTGTTGAATTTTCAACTGAAAACAACAAACTTCATGAGAGGATCAAATATTCATTTCCAAATAAATTTGGCATCTATGTGAAATCACTGTGAAGTATTGCCATAATTAATAATTCTTAAATGTTCTTAACCAATCAAAAGTTTAATGGTTAGCTAGATACTTTTTATTTTGCACTATTGGTATTGATACATAACCAAATCTGTCAGAACTATCTTCTTTTATTATATAGACTATATTATAGTATAATTCATCCTGAAGATGCATGCAGATCATGATCTGTCCTGAACCTGTCTAAAGAAGGACTGAAGATCCTCAGACCCCCAGAGACTACCCCTGGCAGAGATCTGAAATGTATCTTTTTAGTAAATCAATATGAACACAGCTCGCAAACGCCCAGCAAAATATTGTGGCTCATTACTTTATTGATGGCGTTCTGGTATATTTTGGCATCTGGGTGTGTACGAACACAGATCGTGAGTCTGCACACAACATTAGCGATACGGAAACATAATAACCAACCCTTTTCACAGTCACAGTCTAAGGTTCAAACTGTTGCGTTCAGGGGTGAAAATGGATGGTGTTATTCAATTTAATTGGTGTATTATTATGTTATATGGCGAGATTTATTGAATGGAATCATCTTCCTGATTGTGAGGTCGGGGAAAAGGTGCTCAAAAGGTTTGGTTTTAAGGTATAATTAAGATATCAGATGTAAAATGATAGCGAAAATTTCTGAAATGGCTTGAAGAGAGGCTGTTAGCGGAAATTGGGAGAGTAATTGGGACATAAAGGAAGCCGTTTTTGGATTAAAGAAATGTATACAGTTTAGAGGCGAAGTATGTAAAAATAAAAGTTTGAGCAACATCAATGAAAATTCTTTATTATCAGAGATGGATGACAATATAATCAGAATACTTTTCAACAACTTTTTGCAACTTCAAAATCCGCATCTGTGCAGTGAAATGAGAAGAAAAGGAATGTATATTTTTCGAGACATTAACAATTTTAACTGTTGAAAGTAAAGTAATCCAGGATTATAATAAAAATGGGATAAAACAGATTGGTCTTTTAAAAACTCAATAAAACTTTGCAATTCTCGTCTACATTCTTTCAAGTTGGCAACATAAAAATGTTCGAAGCTCGTAAACATGGTTGTAACGTAGCTATAACGTATTTAGTAGGGTATCTGAGGATTCCTGAAGGGTCTTTTCACACTGCAAAGTTTACATCAGACTGAAATATAAACCAACATCCATTATACTTTGGATACAATCTATAAAATTGAGTGAACGCAAAGTGTCTGTACATTCTGTCCCATTTTCTCATTTGACAAAAAATGTTTTTTCCTATAACTCTCATTATCTCCTGAGATCATGCTACGATTTTTACTTTTAAGTGCTGCAGAAAAAGTTAGTCTGTTACAGTTTTGCTAGATAACGGGCTCGATTCTGTGAAATGGACCATAAAATCTGAACAATTTGCGTGAAGTCCACTCTGGAAAAAACAACTCGCCATTTTGCGAAATTGAATTTGTGTGAACCAAATGGGGCGCGCTTTTCGTTCAGAAAAATATAAATGTGTTTCTCGAAGGTAGGAGTCCAGTTGTGACCAAAATATTGAGCACCATAATTGCAAAATAAAAACTAACCAGTCTACCGAAGGGTTCACGATTCATAGACAGCAATTAAGCAATATTTTGTATCGTTATTTTCTACAACACCAGATTCAACACACGCTGTATAAAATTCCTGTGTGTGACGTATCCTGGATAATCCAATTATCCATTACTTGTCAGTGCTTTATCAAAGAAACATCGCCAAAAAACCTACTAGGACACGTAGGTGAGCAATCAGAATCAGTTGGGCCCTTGAAAGTTCATTGTAGACTCAACAAACACCTGAATGTTATCGAACTAACAGACACAATCATTTGTAGGTTATGTCAAGAAGACGAGGAAGCCTCTGCGAATCTTGTGTATTTGAATTTCCTGCATAAATATGGCATGTATGTAAAACTCTGTATAAATTTGATTTATTCAATATGCAGACGAGCTTAAGTTTTTCAAGACTGTGCAATCTATCATCAATGATATTGAACGTATTCAGATTGACCTGGATAATTTTTGTACCTACTGCGACACTAATTTGTTAAAAGTTAACGTTGAGAAATGTAAAGTATTCAGTTCATTCTTGCAGAGATAAGCTATAACTTATTGTAACTTATCTCTGATTCTTGTCACAGCATTCGTTTTCGATATTAAATGAAGTTGGGATTAATTAATAATCTAGATCCTCTCACATTGGATACTGATGTTGATTTAGATCATTCAATTGATGCTGTTCTTGTAATATTCTGGTAAAAAAAATGTCTACTGCAGACTCTCTGATACATCAGTTTGGAATCAGTGAGATCATATCTCTTGATCGCAGCTAACCATAGGGCCCTTCGCTTCCTAGTTAAATTGTTCTTACTCTATAACTGCTCTATAAGAACCTGTGATTAGTAACCATAGAAACCGATTACATGCCGACTTTATTTCGGTTAGTACGAGATCTACAGCCAACCACAATGCATGTGATAGGCCTTTTCTTCAGTAAAAGAGTTAATAATTAGCCACAATTAAAAAAACGCACTAGAGATAACTAAATGTAACAGTTTTCAACTCAAGTCACATATATAAACACCAAATGTGTGCCCCAAGCCACCACATTGGTTTTTCGCTTTGACAGATCGCTGGATTGCCTAATAGAATACGGCAGCCAGTCGTTGGAAATTACGCCATTAATGATGTTTCTCTTCAAGTTGTCAATAGTTTGAGCGATTTGGGGATTATATTCGATGAAGATCTAAATTTTAATGGTCATGTGAATAATATTTGTAACAAGGCACTGAGAATGCTCGGGTTCATCAAGAGGAATACTCGCCATATTACGGACTGTGCTGCTTTGAAGTTGTTGTACTTTTCACTGGTTCGGAGTATTTTGGAGTATAACAGTGTTATTTGGTGTCCTCTTTATGCTTGTCACAAAGGGAGAATTGAAAAAGTTCAGAATCGTTTCACTAAATACCTAATATGGAGACTTGGCTTGCCATATTTTGGATTCAACCCTCAAATGAGGCTTTCTGTATTGGACTTAATGTCACTTGAGGATAGACGCAAACTTGCGATGGTTCTATTTCTCCATAAAATTGTACATTTTTATTATGATTGTTCAGCTATTTTAGGCCGGAGAACTCTGTCTTTCTGTTAACTCTAGAACCTCGAGAAGTAATCGTAGTTTTTCATTTGGGCTACGGTTCCATAGGACTAACTATGGCTCAATGGCAATCAGTTGTAGACTTAAAAAAATTTTTATACCAATTTTTCAGAACTTGATGTTTTTCATTTGTCACACTTGAGATTCAAGAAAATGGCAATTAGACAACTTAATCCTACCATTGTTCGCTAGATTCATGATTATTTGATTGATTCTATGTTTACATTTTAGTCCTGGTATTTGAATGTTTTCTTTTAAATTGAACTTTATTGGTTTAACATTTGTGATTTTATTACAATTACGTATTTTATTTATTGACTAATGAAAATGAAAACATTTATTTATTTTCAGGTTATGATTTAACTATGTAGTCTACTAGAGATATTTATGTTTTGTTTTATAAGACACTCCTGGTGTTTGCTTGTTTTTTACAATATTTTATGTTTTTTTTTTGTGGATCCTGCCTTGTTGTACCGTTTGGGATTTTATTACGATCCTGTAGTGTACTTGACTGATAAATAAATGAATAAATAAATAAATATCTGCTAGATAATACACCAATTCTTTTTTATATATCTGTTGCCTTTCTCATCAGAGTACTCATCATTCCAATACGATCGATTTGACTTCACGATTCCTCCTAATCCTGTTTCAATTTCCTTCCAATTCAGTTTGTATTTATGTCAAGCCCTTTCGGATCATTTCCTGATCATATCTCTTGCTTTATGCCCTATATAACAAAACCGTGACATCTGAGATAAGTCGCTACTTACACTATACGTACCTACGTCATGGACATCTTCTCACTTCTCTTCTGTGTAGTTCGACGATAGAAATTGAGATAAATTCACAATACGCTTTCCACTTCCATTGTGTCGTACGTACAATGGAAAATGGAATGAAGCATGCTGCGTTGAACACGCGGACATAAAGGAAAACTCTATGTTGCCAAGTTACAAAACTATTATATAATAATTTTTAGGTCAACTTTTTGGCAATTCAAACGAACATTTCGGAATACGTTCTATTCGAAACTCTTGAATGCATGGCAGACAGTTGACAGCTTGTCAATTGGTACTGTTGTCACGCACGTCAACTGCCAATTCGATTGAATGGCAAACTAGATAATTTTATTTTGCACTCGTGGTATTGAAGATTAACCAAATCACCCTCTTTTGTATTATAAATTGATGAATTAATAATTATTTCAATACACGAATTCAATAGAATGGGAATTATTGCAAACCAATAGAGTAATTATGTATCGACAATTATCAAGATATGGTTTCATTGATTAAAATTGGTTTGCTGTCTTTTCAGAAAATTCAATTTCATCTCGGAGCACTGAAGGTTAATAAGAAAAGTGCCTGTGAAGAAACCTTTCTCATTTTAATTCGCGAATCAAATTGATGGTGACTCAAATGCTTCTTCATCCAAGATTTCATTTGCGTTCCTCTGATTAAATGTAGCAATGATGATTTTGACAGTGACTGGAATGTGCGTTGAACTATTTTACTCCATTTGTTACTTTTACAATCATGACAATTGATACAATATAATATAAAAATACCTACTTCTTCAATACCAAAATTGATAATAATCGTGAATTCAGTTCCATTGCAGCTCGATTGTAACCTACAACTAATAATCCAGTAATAACATCATTTCCCCGATAGGCTGCAACATATCAGTTAATTTACATTGTGGTAACATCTCCCCTCTAACGCATCGTACGTGTAACAATCGGCAACCTTGTCCCGATTCAGGCAGAATCAGGGCACGCTGGATGGCTTAAAAATAGCGAAGTAGGCCATGCCGGGAACGACAGCGAAAGAGCCGAGAGAGAGGTCCGTCCGAATGTCCCAACTTCCACCCCGCTTGGAACTACCTGTGGCTTGCTCGACTTAGGGTTGTGAGATGAAGTATTTCGTTATATTTGAGATGCTTGTAGCATTTTTTATAAGAGTTTATATTTTGGGTGTTTGCAGAAGAGAATCGAGAGATTCATCACCTTGTATAGATTATTTTCTTCGTTAAAGTGATTTTGTTTTTCAATCAGTTGTTACCAAAAAGAGAAAACCAGAGCGTCAGAATTTGACTCTCTATCATAATTTTGTCATGAATTTTCAAAGTTTTCAGGGGAAGTTCTAATTCATTTCATCTCCTGATATTTTTGCAATTTGCATTTTATTATATTTGTCAATTTCTATAAATTCAATAAAAGACTGCCTCGACGTTGATGGGTTGAATACTCAATTTTTGAAGTTACAGTTCAAAATCATACGTACTCAATCAATTTGGAGCTATTACTTTGAAAACATGGAGCAAATCACATATGTCAAAAATTTTTAAAAAGAACCAAATAACGAAGGCAATTGACTTGCACTGGATGCAGTAGAGAAAAAAGTACGAGAACAATAACTTTGATGTTAGTAGTAGTAGTAGAGTGGTGGCAACCCTGTAATTAAAGAAATCGACAGCTGGCAGTTTGAGGTTGGTAAAAATGGAGCGTTACATGGTACAACGAAGACTCTGCGTTAATTTTGGGACACCCAGTGATTTCCGATAATAAATCCGAAAATATTGTAGAAAAATCTCAGTGTGATTCGAGTTATGTTCTTTTTTATAGAGAATAAACAATTGAGTGGCTGTAGGAATTTGTCGTGTTATTTGTCATACTCGTATGAATCATGAATATTGATTCAAATACGTTAGCGATGCTGCATTTGCTCGATATCGAATATCAAAATAGGCCAAGCTAACCCAGGGATTTATGATATCATATTTTTCTGTCTTCCGAATAATAGAAAGACACGTTGGCACAGACATTCGAGAGAAATTCGATGAATTCGTGCCTTCTCATTATCACGCTATTCTAAACGACTAACAACGTTTTCGGATCCCTCTTTTTCACGTTTCTTGGTACCCTCATTAGTGTGCAGAGAAATCGTAGACGATGAATTTCACTATCCAGGTCGGATTCCAATTATACCGAGGTTTCAATTACTTGCCAGTAACTAGGGTAGATCGATGATGAAATTATCTTGCCAATAAATTCATTCGGTCAGGATAATTGGGAATATGTTCGACAAGCCTTGAGGACATACCAATAGTACAGTGATTCTTTCATTTGAAATAGCGTTTTTTATTATTGTTGCCCCATTTTACCCATGCAAAGCACACCTCAGTGTGTTTAAATCGAACTTTGACAAACGCGTGTTTTTTTAAGTTACCATGGTAACATCAACAAGGATACGAGAAATGTTGAGTCTAAATGACAAACTTTTGGTTATCCTGCATCCATTTGATAAACTTGGCATATTCTTATTTATACATATCACTGGAGTTTTTCAGTATTAACCTCAATTATGCCCCACTATTCAATAATAAATCGATATTAGAATAATTCATTTTTGAACTCTGCGGTAACAATAAAATTGCAAATGAATATCTGTTTTTCTCATTTCCCTGACAACGAAAGGTATCCTGATGTCACATCACGAAGTCAACCATTTTGCATTATTAGTTCTTATTTCTATTCTTGGTAGTAATAATACCAGTATATATGATTTCATGGTGCACCAATAAAAAAATAGCGTAAAGTATTCGTGGATCTGGTCTTTTGAACATTTTTATCCACTTATACTCCAATATACTATTTACCAGATTCATCGCAAGATTCATCGGTGACGATATTCTAGAAGGCCATGACCAATTTTATTCTACATTTTGACGTTCATGTCAACAACATTGTCGCAGTTAATTTCACTTGTACTGTTAAAATAAAAGAGAGTGGCATTGTTGTGTCCCTATGTTTGTGAAGTTTTTCGATTCAAATCCGATGCCGAATTCGATATCAAAGTGGCTTATTGGAAATATACGTTGCGACTAATAAAACATGCGAGAACGTCGAAACACATGGAGTGTGTGCACATAGACACTGATTAGTGGTTGGGGCTTTCACGGACCAATTGGTAACTCTTTGGCGATTCGATTCATCATATTGAGTGAATGTTTGAGATGTATTCGATGAAAGAGTAGAGCTACTGATTGAAATTACTCGCAACATATCGTGGTCCATCCATTTATGAGTTTAATGACAACAAGAATCGTTGCATTCATCATGGAAATTGGAGTATGAGCTCGCTCAAAAGAGAGAAAGCATGAATATGGAATATAACTGTCTTGCTCACGAATTATATTCAGATCCTCTTGTGCTATTTTGAAAATATCCCAAGAATAATGAAGGGAATGAAACAAAAACACGTTGAAGTATATGTACAATTAATTTCAGAGAAAGAGCATCCCACATCAAACAAAGTCCTCATTGCAATTCCAATTAAGGCCAACACTTAACAATTACATAGAAACAGATTCTCCGCATTTTCTTTTCAATTTCAGCACGACGTCACCTTCTAATTTGCATGCAAGATTAAATCTTTTGACAGGCATTCCACTACATAACCTCTCAAAACTAGTGCAAACTTTTTAAGAGGATAAACTCTGTCAAGTGTCAATAATCATGATGATTTTCTTTATTGAGGTATTGACTATAATAATTTCGTTAACTTAATGATGAATTGTCTCTTCTATGTTGACTTCAAGGAGTTGAATCACCACCATGGTTACCTAGCTATAAAGATTCTAGAAACAGAATCAAAATGTTACAACTAACGTTTACTAGACTCATCTTTTGCGAATGACAAAGACGTCAAAAGTCAGAAGTAAATAATACCCAGCGCATCCACCATAAGCAGGAGTTGAAGCATCCACCAAAATTTCAAAATATACAGTGTTTTTTTTTTTAATAAACTTGGTCTTCCACTTTGAGCATGGACCACTACTTTCTTATACCGGGTGTTTCACAGTGGATGGAACATTAGACGTATCTGGAGAACAGAAAGACAGATCATTTCGAAAATTTGTGAGCGTGGATAATCAAACTTGCTCTATCCGTCTAAAATATTTTCATCAATACAGTGTTGCCGCTTGTATAAGAAAGTAGTAGCTACTTTGTTATTTCAAATGAAACACCTCGTATATTATATCATTTTTGGCATCCCCATGAGATTGCTCACAACTTTCCTACATAATTCCCTATACGTATCTGTGACGATTTCCGAGATAAAAATTATTTTCTCAAATTTTCGGCAAAACCTGACCATTGAAAAATATCAATTTTTTCCCAGTGCAAATTCACAAAATATTGCAATTTGGGTTTTAGCTGCATAAGACCATCAAGTATTCTGTCGATGAACTGGATCTCAGTATCAGCATACAGGGAGGCTCAGAAGTGAGTGTCATCCGGGCACTCATGAAAATGACTGAAACTCCGTTTTCCTGATTTTTTTTTATATATAACTTCTCACGAAAGGAGACATCCTGTAATGGAACACCTTGTATATTATCACTTATTCGTAAAGCTATAACATTTTTCATTTCAATTGAGTATACTTTCCCTATACCTATCTCGTACAGTTTGTTAGTTATGATCACTTATGTTATGAATTCGTCTTCAATAAAATAAATATTGGATAGTGCTTAAGATAGTAGGCTATGAACTTCATTCTGACAGAGAACTAACATGTTATTCCTTCATTGTTATCCTGTATACAAGATGCATGGGTGTGAAAATACTATGGCAGAAAATAATTACTTGAATGCGGTTTAGATGGATTCATTCATCATTTATGGTCAATGTAACAAGAATATCAGTAGAACATGCAGAGAGTTTGGTGAAAAGTATGCTGATTTACCTCGAACGAATTCGAGAAAACCAACGATAGAGTGTCGCCAGATGAAGAAAAAAAAAACAAATAGCAAACATTTTATTAATGAAAACATCGAATCAAGTACATTCACACAATTCAACTTATAATGAAGGAAAAAAATTCAATTCAGTACAACAATTGATTCAAACTCATATTCAAGTAGCCTCAACATTTGTCGTAGCGCTCACGAATGTTTCTGATTACGTTCCTTAGTTTTAGTTAATTTGCGCGAATCAATTCATTTTAAGGGGGTGTTTCCATCAAAAATGGGTCACACTGTATACGCTGAGGAAGATAGTTCGGATAGTTTCGGTTATCTTTTATTATCATCAGTGCGATATGCTTGAAAAGAGAGAGTCGAATTAATTCCTTCTCGAACATCGGTACTCGACATGAAATTCAAGATTGTTCACGAAAAATAATAGGGTAGCCTTTTACTATAATTATTCCATTGTTCGTAGAATTTCCTAATGGAATCACAACCTCTTCGCTAAATGAAAAGACGATATTGTAGTGAGAGTCATAAAAACAACGGCAGATCAATCGTCAAAGTTAACAAAGCATCAAAAAAAGACGTTGCTTCATCAGCTCTCGAACTACACGCTTTACAGAGAACACAGCACTTCTTTTGTTTATTTTTCCTCTCTCTTCATTTTCATTTGTTCTGGTTCAAGTCGACTCAACAAGTGCACCACCAAAGAATCATTCCGGCCATAAATTTCCTCCACTTAGTCGGCAGCGAAACACTCTCCAGGGCAAGCTGTGTTTCCGCGGGAAATCAATAAAACCAATTTATTTACTCTGAGTAAACTTTGACGTACGTCCCATTCGAGCTTATTGCTCGTTTTCGTTTTGAGTTTCATCGCATAGGATGGAAACTGATCGAGAGGTCTGGTAGGAAAATGTCGCAAGTTCCAATTATTTATCAGATGAAAAACAATAAGTAATTTATACATGATGGTAGTAGAATAGCTCACGTAGGAATGAGAATACAGAAAAATTTCCAATAAAAGTTATTCACGCAGAAACACAATTCTGAAATGAATCAAAATATACAGGATGTTCAGCCTAGGCAAGACAACATTGACTTCCCTTGTTTGTGACGTTGTCGAACTATAGCAGAAAAAAGAAAACTTCAAGAAAATTGCTACGGTAAATGCTGCCAGAAATAACGTTCTGTTATAAATAAGTGAACCCATTTGGTACAAAGGTGAAAAATGGCTGAAATGTCTAAAAAGAGTAGTCTCGATTTGTGGAAGCACAAAGTTTTTATGTTTTCAATGAGCAAGGTATGAAGCACTTACTAATGGGCCATTCACAAGAATTTATTTTATGGAATATAGAAAGTAGAGATTTTTCGAACACATCTTTTTTGAAAAATGATATTACAAAGAGATCCATCCGTACAAGTAATCAAACTTTCGAAAAACTTAATCTTTCTTAATTGCAGTTCTTCTTGAACTTCCACAAAGGTGATGCTGTTGTTATTTCTCAAAATACTTATTCATTAGAATTCAATTAAGTTCGTTCATTCAGAAAGAAACCTCATCTCGATCTAATCATTTGAGATGAAAGTTTCAACAAAATGTCTAGAAAAAAATTAAAACTTTCAGTATGGAATCTGTCACATCACTCATTGTCACCATAATTGTTATGAATTGTATATCAAATAGCGTTTAATAATATCATTAAACTACGGTTACTCGCGAATTTTGAACGTTGACAGACCTCAAAGTTGTTGATATTGCCGTGGTAACTTCAAAACACGATTGTTCGTTTTCCAATGCAACAACCTCCTTTTTCTTCCGAGTTCAATTCCTCAGAGAAAATTTCGTTTCTGTAGGTAACCAATAAAACCTATTTTTAATCTGAATAAACTTTACCGTAAGCCCTCATAAGAGCCAGGAGAGATATTATTTGTCGGTAGTTTCATTCTTCGGAGTCAACTAATCCGGGACTGCTGGGACCACAAAGACAAGTCGTAGAAAATACGAAATTGGGGCGTTTCATTTTCGAGCTACAAAAAATATTTACCCAATGAAGTAGACGATCTTGAGCTGGGTAATTTCTTTTTATGAATATGGTTATTTCATATTGTTTCAGTCCATATTGCGAAACATAATTGTACAAACGGGGTCTTCTAAAAATGATGAATGAAATCAAAGTAGGACAAACAAATGACAATGAAGAAGAAAAAAAAACTGTTGACATTTAAGAAAGTGATAAATGTGGTAAAATTGTCACAAGACACACTGCGCAGAACAAAAAAATTGAGACTGATGTCAAAATGTATATTTTTCATGTGGAATTTATTTTCAATTCAACCATTTTTCAATTTCCTAGACGTGATAAAACTGAACGTAAAATCACAAAACGCTTTCGAAGTTGCCTGCGAATTTTTTCTGATTTACATAATTCACAAAAGGTATTCAGATATGAAGTTGAAAACAAGTTTACATGAATAAATCTGCCTAAAGCTGGATGAACTGTATCATAACTTTGTGTACTACAATATGTAATATTTGTAAATGTTATTTACTTGGGTATATTGGGGTCTTCGACTTACAGAGAGTTGAAGAAGTTTCAGAGAAGTTTCTGGAGAACAATTTCAATTTGTCTTATCCAAATAACTCTAAGTTGTATTCTTTCGAAAGTGTAGGAATTATTCATGAGATGGAGTGAATAGTAAAGATTTGTGTAACCTTTCATTCAAAGATACAAGTTGTGTAAGGGTTTTTCATATACACATAACTAATGCCCACTCTATATCTAATTATATTTTAATGCATATAAATAATCATTACGAGCTGCTCTTTCATTCAATATAATTAAGGAACCTTGAAATGTGAAATGATCTGCGAATGCCTGAAATTCTAATATTTGTTCAGAATAATCGGAGAAATGTAGAATTCAAGCACTTCCATAAATCTTAGGAATTTTCAAGGATTCCCCAGTTAGCCAAGTTGTTCGGGTTTGGTAATAGGACCTTCCCAGATGCTTTTCGAGAGCATTGGTTATTCATCAATAGATCCTTCAGATACCTTTTTTGCTTCAAGAAAACTGAATTTTCAGGAAATATCGGAATGGTATGAATTGTATGAATGGATATATAGGAATTTGATCCCCAGGAAATTGAAATTGAATAATTCTGCAGATATCCACACAAGATTTAATCAATAGTTTCTGAAGAATTACATGGATGATTGATCGATTTGTCGTTACAACTGACTCATAGAAAAAAAAAACCACTCAGACTTTTGAGCAGCTGATATTGACTGAAGAAACATGAACTAGAAATCATGCTTTCCAATTTGGATTGGCATGAATATGGATCTTGATGGGATTTCCGATCCGGTCTCTCGCTGTTTCGAAAGCTTTCATGGTGTCCTCCATCTTGAAATGATGCGTGATCATAGGTTTGACATTAACCCTACCAGACCTAACCATTTCGATGGCATCCGCATAGTCATTATTGTACCGAAACGACCCCCTGATATCAATCTCCTTAATAAGCGCATCAGCCAGCGGAAGTTTCATTTCCAATTCACGCATCCCCAAGATAACAACAGCTCCCCCAGCTCTCGTCACTTGCAGAGCAATCCTCGTGCATTTCTCCCCTCCTGCACAGTCGAAGCTGGAGTGGGCCTCTCCACCCAAAATCTCCAGCACCTTCTTGCAGGTCTGCTCCTCCGTCATGCTATCCTCGATCTTCAGCGTGTAGTCTGCACCCATCTTCTTGGCCACCTCCAGCCTGTCTTCGTACAAGTCCGTGATGAGCACCTTGGAAGCCCCCCAAGCCTTCACCGAGACCATCATGGAGAGTCCTATGGGCCCGCTGCCCTCCACGAAGCAGACGTGCCCCATCTGGACTCGCCCCAGCTTGGCTCCGTGCACGCCCACGGAGAGGGGTTCCATGAGTGCTCCCTCCTCCAGGCTGACATTGCAGGGGAGCTTGAAGCAGTAATCCGCGTCCGAGCAGTAGAACCTCGACAGGTTGCCGTCTATGGGGGGAGTGGCGCAGAATTTCATCTCGGGGCAGAGATTGTACTTGCCTATTCGACACAAAGCGCATTTCCGACACGGTACGCCTGGCTCGATGGCTACTCTGTCTCCTGGTTTGAGGTTTTTGACGTTCTTGCCGCACTGGACGACCGTTCCGGAGGCCTCGTGGCCGCATACCATCGGCCCGTCCATGACGAAGGGGCCGCACCTGCCTTCCGTCAGGTAATGGACGTCCGAGCCGCAGATTCCCACCACTTCCATTTGGAGGAGGACCTGGTCGTCGTTAGGTGTTGGTATCGGTCGCTGTTCCATCCTGATATCGTTGATGCCGTATTGGACAGCGGTTAGATTGTCTTGAGTCATCGTGGAGCTGAGACTGAGTTGTAATTATGTGCACGAAGGATTTTGTAAGCGTACTTGACATTGACAGGAACTGACATGATAGGTGGCACAGGTTGTTCCATTTGTAAGTCACTGATTTGGAAAGTTTTGGTTACTTTCGAGATTTTCATTGCACTGTCCAAAATAGTATAACTTTATCGCAAATTTTGGACTGAAGTGGAATATCTCGAAAAGTATCAATTTCCCCATGAAATCACTATGGGAATCACTCAGGACGAATTAGGAATGGAAAACTTCTGGGAGGAACATTGTTCCAGATCAGCACCGAATTAAATTAAAGTTAATATCAATATTCGGTTAGTTGGGGTTTGATGAGTTCAGTTTGACGTTGAAGTTTAGTTAGTCATTTCATGACTAATTTTTGGAATTTCAAATTAACCGTCAGAAACATCGCCTGTCAGAATCAATTGTTAGTTTTATCGATATTGTAATATGTAATTAAATTCATATCTCCTCAACCAGAATAATTTTCATTACATCAGATCATTTTGAATGAACAATATCAAATTTCAAACTCGATGCTACATCGATTTCATCTAATCATTTATATGAACATACAGGGAATAACTTGAGTTTATTATAGATAATATATAGAGTGAATGATAAGTTTTACCCCCTCTTACTGAAGACGAAATAGAAAAACACTTGGAGATGTCAATGTTTCAAGTCAATCCCTCAAATTCTAAAAGGGAGCATTCGATACGTTATTAAATAATGTGGGATTAAAAAATTATCATTTGATAGTTTTTTAAATAAAAATAAATAAACAAAGGAAGTGTCCACCTCGTGCAGCAATTAATTTAATATTTTTTTTTACTTTTATGTGAAGAAATTTTGAATGATGATTTTACTTTTGGAATCTTTATGAAAGTTGGATATTTTCAACTTATAGAACTAAGGACTACATTCCATTATAACGAACCATCTCGTGCAAATAAATCATATTCTTGGATTGGATCATTTCGAGCTATGTGAACAGATAATCTCAGTCTCCTTTCCTTCGATATCCGCCTCATCCTCCGATGCCGATATGTCTATCCTTAATCCTAAACTGCTTGTTTGGGTGTCCTTGAATCTCCCGGAATTCACAGCCTATTAGTGGAATGTTCCGAGTCTTACAGTTCCTCGTGTCGTGTTATGAAAAGCCCGATTCATCGTGCGGCCTTTCGATTGCCCCGGATTTCCTTCATGTCATCACCGACGTATCCGCAGGGAATTCCGGGAGACGTTGTGGAATAGCATCGGCTTGTCTCAACTCCAGTGAAAAATTGGGGAATTGACTCGATTGATTGGTCAAGTTGAACATCCTTGGAGGAAAACGTCTACATTTATAAACCTCTAGAAGAATGATTATTGAAGAGTGGATCGTGATTTTTCATCTGATGTATGGAGGTGCAAAATCATAGATCAATCAATCAATCAATCAAAAATATACTTTATTGTCAAAGATTTTACCTTATTGACAAAGCATGTAAGTGTAATAACACAGAAGAAAAATTAAGGAAAAAAGAAATTAAAACAATGAAATTTCAGTACAAAAATTCATCATCTCGTCCATTCATAGCAGATGTACACAGTTCATAAATGAATGTACTATAAAGTAGCGTTAGGGTCAATAAAGTCAAAAAAAAATAGGATCACACTATTGATATCACATTATCAAGAGTCACAATGAATTATTATCAAAGCGCTACATTGATTTCGGGGTGTATATATACATATGTATACCTGTCTCCATACGATATATCAATCTCTAGACAATACAAAAATCGAAAACACATACATTGAAATTCAATTACACAATGTTACATTGTGAAACAAGCATACCAAATTGAAAAATTTTGAATCAACATAAAACCCAAAAAACAGCATATCACACATATATAACTCATATAAATTACAATTTTCAAATTGGAATACACAATATCGGACACGGAACAACTGGGACAATTGAAAAACCGGGACAATCAAAGAACAAAAGAACAAAAATGGTAAAAATGGTAAAAAATGGTCAGAGTACGCCATCGTAATACTCCTGCAGGTTATAGTATGCCTTCTGCAAAAGTGCTTCTTTCACTTTTTTTTTGAACTTTTTTGGGCAAGTTGCATTTCTGTAGGCTGCTGGTAGATGATTATACATTTTTTTGCCTTCATATATTATTGAATTTCGAGTTAGGCTAGATTTGGGAATAGGTAAGGGAATACAGGCTTTATTTCTCATCTCGTATTTTCCCATTTCAGTTGGAATTGATGGCGTATTTCTTATGCATCAGGCACACAGTTTCCAGTACGTAGAGGCAAAATAGAGTTAATATTTTTTTATCAATGAATAATGGTTTGCAATGATCACGGAACTGAGCTTTACAGAGGCATCGAATTGCTCTTTTCTGTAATATAAATACTGAGTTAAACAAATAATCACTGCACAAACCCCAGAAAGCAATGCCATACCTCAAATGGGACTCTATCAATGAGAAATATACCAACCTAGCTGAAGCTGTACTTAGTTCCTTTGAGACTATTTTTATTGCAAAGCAACCAGTTGATATATTTTTAGTTAAGCTAGAGACATGTCCATCAAATTTCAGTTTGTTGTCTATGTGCATGCCTAGGAATTTTGTGTTTGGTTTATTCATAATTATATGGTTCTCCAAGAGTAAATTATCAAGGTTGAACTTAAAGGAGATAACATTTGTTTCGTTCAGGTTGAAACACAATGAATTGGAGTCACACCACTGTTTTATTTTAGTGAGGTCGAGATATTCTGAAAGATCAACAATTTCATTGTTAGCATATCCTGAACCAATTCAACTGATCTGGATACCTGAACACAGTGGAATGGAAGGCAAAAAATAGGAGAAGCACAAATAATATGCAATCCTGAACTGGTCATTGGTCAGAGTAGTGATCGAAAGGCGATTTCAACATTGTCAATCATCATGAAATCAAATCGAAGGTTACATATTAGGTTTGTTTCAACACGTCTTGAAACCGTCACGTTATCGTTACGCTCATGCGCAATTGATTTAATCTGTTCCAACCGAGAAGTGATCGCAATCTGACCATCATCTTTTTGTTCCAACCAAACTTGTGACCGTTCGCAGAATGGTTTCAGGACGACAATTTCGGTACATGCTCAAAATTGAAAACTGTTTCGAATCATGAGTATCGGCATGCGCATTAAGAAACTCTTCTCCGAAAGAATAGGTTAGCTAACCAAGCTTTCTGTAAGGGTATTTATTCACGTTCATTTGTGTTAATGATAATTTTTTCCGTTCTAATCAAATAAGAAAAAATAAATGAGTGACGATAGAGATACTGATTGTTTATACGAAATAAGTGAAGATGATTTTGATATTCAGTACAATGAAACGAGGGTCGAAAATCGTAGAATGTTTCATTTCCATTTTATTTTAATTATTGTAACCAAAGATCATTCTTGAACAGAAGAATAATGAACTCCATCTTGTAGAACGTGGGAGCCAAAAACCGTCAATAAAATCGATCCAACCCTCGAATGTTGTTGTACCGTCACGAAACTATTCAATGTTCGCGCATGCGAACTAAACGAAACCGAAACGGCCACAAAACAGTTTTGAAACCATATAGAAATGTTTATTGGAACAAACCTATTATAGGACTGGTTCACATTATTATGTGATCCCAAAGGGATCTAGTTATTTGAAGTATGAATAGATACAAAATAGATTGTCAGCAGGAATAAACATGCTATAAATAGGGCGAAATTTATTTTCACTTAATCTGAATGATCTCTTGGTATTCATCGCTAAATGTGTTTTGTATTGATGACCATCTCACACTGCTTTACAAAAAAATGTCTCGGGAATTCCATCGCCCACAATTGAAAAAAGGGTGACTGAAATATATTACCCTGAAGAAAGCTTTAGCTCAACATCACTGAAACTCCTGGGATTTGACCAACATCGAAATGTTTCAACAATGAACTTTGGAGGAAGAATGTGGATAGGAATTTCATGATCGACTTGAATTTCAATTGACTGTTATTTCTTTCACATTTTTGTTGCATTGGGTAGTTCATTGAAAGACAAGTTTCTCTATCTCCACCTTTCTTTCGTTGATTGATTTTTCATCTGTCATCTGTTCAGCTTCAAAATTGTCCCACAACCCGCGTTGTTGTAAAAGGCAAAACATTCATCATCTCTCTCATGATTTGTGAAACAACCGCTTGATAAATCCAACACATGATCTTCTGGGACACAATTTGCTTAGGTTCTGCCTAATAAGCTCGTTGAACAGTGATAACGTATGGAAGTTAGCTCGTTATATAACTTCTGGTTAGCCGTATTTACAGAATAAATAACTGCGGTGCAGCGCTACAGTGAGTTTTCCATAATTGCTCCATGAGTTCGTTACGTTTCAGGTTCAGAATCAGATTCATTCAAAAATGTCTACACAACCATTCAGGAATCCTTCTTGTGAATGTATTTCCAATCGATATAATATATTTCACACCTAGATTTAGTCACCGTTTCCAAAGGAGATCTATTGCTGCAAGCATCTTCATTGACAGCTAATCTTCGTGAAAATCAAAGAAACATATTTTTGAAAATGTAGGAGAGAGGTACTGCCCTGTATATATGTGGCTGAATCAAAGCATTTGTTGAATTCCTTCAGAAGGACTAGTTCATTTGATCTGAGCAAAAGTTTTCGTACTGTTTTTTTTTCACCAAGACTTTATGTTAGTATTTTCTACAAAACCAGACTGGAATAAATCTTCAGTGGTGATTCAATTTACTTGGGAGTCTTCTGAGCCAACATTCCCTCTAGTTTTTCTTCCTGAAGTTGTCGAGGCAACTTTGAAGTTCTAGTGGTTTTCTGTCGATCTCTGGAACGCTCAGAGGAGTTTAACTTCGGAACAGAATCAATTACAAATTGGAATACGGTCACATAGTTCTCCTTCTAATTGAAAAATTCAATAGATAACGGAGATGGCATCTGAAAACTATAAAATTGAAACGACTTTGAGAGCGAGTTTGATGCTTTGAGTACCCCTCAAAAAACATCTAATTGGAAGACATCCATGTTTAATTTCTGAATTCAGAATGAAAAAAGGAAAGCAAGTCAGTCACTGAATAAATGAAAATTTCATCTTCAGCATAAAATTCATTTCGAGCGATTTATTTTCTGATTGCACGTTCGCAGCATCTCCTCGAGATGGATTAGTGGATTTCGTCTCGTGCAGGTCCCCGTCACTCCGAGGCAGCCTCGGTGCTTGCAAAAGTAGATCCATTTGATACAATGCCGGAGGGTCCATTAGGCCATACGTTCAGTTGCTCCATCGATCTTTCTCCTTTGGGCTTCGCTAGAGATGCGCAACAGGCAGAGTAAAATACAAAAGTGGCTGGTGGTTGGATGAGTTTCCTGAATTTTAGCAGGGTTCCAGCAAAGGTATGATGGGACAGGTTTGATTGAAATGTATATTGAAGATTTAAAAAAAAAATCACGGTTCAGAACTCCGTTTCTCAAAATACACTTCTCGATAAAATTTAAGGAACAAAATTTTCAGTTTATCAAAGATTAATTTTGAGTAAAATGAAACAAAACTCATCAAAATGCGAAGGAGGATCTCTAAAAATATTACGTCAACTTCAGAAATGAAAATCTTGTTGATTTAATTCCTTTTCAAGTTTAATAATTGTCAATTGTCCGCTGAGCCGATTGATTAAAAAATTCGGGGGTTCATTAGGGTTATAGGTAGTTGAATGAAACAGGATTCTTTCGAATCAAAATCAATGTCCTGAATTAGTTTTTCACCACTTAGTATTCAGATTAAGTGCAGTCATCATTTCAAACAAACATTACGAAGTTGATGAATTACTGATCTTTTTTCGGGAAGCGAGTGAAACATTTAATTAAACAGAAGTGAGTGACAATATTATAGTAGAGAGCTTTTGATATTATAGGTGTGCGCTTTTGAAACAAGTATTTACACTACTAAAACATTCCATATAATGAAAACGAATTAAATGTCTGTTCATCTTCGTAGATTATAGGGGTACTCTTCTTCTCTTGCTCTTCGAATTAGTATCTAACAGTATTATTGAATTCGAAAATAACGCGACTGAATTTCAGTTTCATGAAATAATCTGCAAAATGTATTTAAGATAGATGTACAGGTATGCAAATTCCAATATTCATATTGCTTAACTCGATCACATCCAGGATCTCTTCGAGTTAGCATCGGCATCCAAATAAATTGAAATGAATAGCTCTCCCTGATCAATCTTCCCGCAGGGGTCAGGCATGGTTCCTTTTGTGAATATAATAGGCGTGATCGTTCATCATGTATCCATGAATCCCGGAATATTAATTACGATTCGGTAGCATTCAATACCCAGGCATCGCGTTCTGTCGACTCATGATCAATATTTTCAATGGATCGCAGTTCTAATTCCGGCTGAGATTCGGTCCCCCTCGTATTCGTTCCATTCCAAAATGCTGTAAGGATTTCTCTGTTTACATATTCAATAGGTGGATGAAGAAACGATATACGTATCCATATTTATTCTGAATCAGGTTATTGATGTAACTCTAAAGGTGTGTTTTTGAAGAAATCAAAAGCGTCCATGTAGTAAAGTGGAGCTTTATCTTAAAAGTGAAAATCTAAAAAACACACCCCGATGATAAACTGAAAATGATAAAACAATTATCAATATAGAAATACGTCAATTGGAAAAATAATGTTATTGTAGAAAATACACAACAATATTTTCCCCAATTAATTTCTATATTCATGATTATTTTTGCCTTCATTTCTGTTGAAAATACATTCTCTATTCAGAATGGACGATTTCATCCTTAATTGGTTGTTAGGTATATACAAACTCACATAGAAAATTTATACGAAAACAATTAAAGTATGTAGGAGTTACACACAGGATGTCCCATAAAGACTACGTCAAACCGAGGGAGAATGTAGATCAAAGGATAACCCACCTGCTATGACAAAATTCCTACTATGAAAGTCTCACCGTTTTCGGTATATTTTTTTGAAAATAATAAAATTTTGCACCATTCAATAGTTTTGTCTTTACGGTTGGTACAATTTTACACCTTTTTGGTTGATTTTTTCAGTAAAATATTGCTGGAGAATGATTTCAACGATAACATGAAAAACATGCTCCGAACATTTCAAAAGGGGGCTGTGAGAAATATTTCTATTGAAAATTTTGGTAGTGGATTCTTTTGTTCATGAAGTTTAGTCCATCGTAGTGGAACCAAAATGTACCGAGCTACTGCTGCACATTACACCAATGAATTGTCTATCTCATAGTTTCTTCAAAGAGGTATCACACAAGTCATTTGTTATTCAAAGAAAAAATATATGGCTGTTTCTATCCAACAGGGTACGTTTCTGACAAAATCAAGTTTGTCAATTCTGTCAAGAAATCTTGGATGTTGCATTACCTAGTGAACAATGGTAATTATTTACATGCGAAAATATTACTCGCATAAATTATTCACTTCATTAGGGTCATTTGTCGCGGACCTAGTGAAGTACTTGCCATCTCGCTCATTCATCCACCTGGCTTAGCCAACAGAGGCAGTACAGCTGTTGATATGTCATTCTTCAGTATGTGACTTGTGACATGAATCTCCACAATTTGCAAAGCTGGAATGCAAGGTCAATTTATGGACTGGAATATTTAATGGTGCAATTTTGGGCCCGATCGAAGTGCCGCCATCACTGAACGCAAACAATTATTTGGAATTTTTAACCAACCAGCTGCCCATTTTATTGGAAGATGTGCCACTGGCGCTGCGATGTAGTTTCAACATGATGGATGCCCAGCACATTATGGACGCGAAGTTACCGCACATTTGAATCGAACTTATCCCCACCGGTGGATTGGAAAAGGAGGTGAAATTTTGTGGCCTTATCGTTCACTCGTTCACCTAACCTGAATCCTCTGGACTTTTATTATTGGGGCTGCCTAGAAGACAAAGTATACGCAACACCCATACATGATGAAGCCGAGTTGAGAGAACGCATCCGAGTTGCTGCAGCGGAAATATCCGACATTCATTTGACGGCAGTGAAAAGGTCGTTTCTCAGTCGATACAGAGCCATTTTGAAAATGTTCTGTAATAATTGTGAATTGCTCTTCATGTCATTGAAAATATTATTACCTACCCTGAATAATAGCCATATATTTTTTCTTTGAATGACAAATGACTTGTGTGATACCTTTTTGAAATCACTGTAAAATAGACAATTCATTGGTGTAATGTGCAGCAGTAGCTCAGTACATTCTGATTCCACTTCATGAACAAAAGAATCCACTACCAAAATTTTCAACAGAAATATTTCTTACAGCACCCTTTCAAAATGTTCGGAGAATGTTTTTTTAATGTAAACGTTGAAATCATTCTTCAGCAATATTGTACTGAAAAAATTAACCAAATAGGTGTGAAATTGTACTAACCGTAAAGACAAAACTATTGAAAGGTGCAAAATTTCATCATTTTCAAAAAAAAAAAATATCTCGGAAACAGTGAGACTTTTATGAGGGGAATTTTGTCATAGCAGGCGGGTTATCCTTTTATCTACATTCTCCCTCGGTTTGACGTGGTCTTTACAGGACACCCTGTATATTGAGCTCATTTGAAAAGGCGTGAACCACGAATATCTGATTTGTATTCGAATTGGCGTATGATTCAGCTCTCAATTAGTTCCAATGTTATATCATATGTTGTTAGAAAATACGTTTTGATATTGAAGTTTTTTTGAACTAACAAAAATGAGACCCGGAAAGTTAACTGTGAACTTTCGAAACAAGTTTTCGTGGATCCAATTTTGAAAATACAAAATCCTGAAATAGCCTAAATTCTTCTACAACATTCTCTCAAACATTTTTTGATTAATGGATGATGATATAATAATTGATCAGAACCTGTATCGGTTGAAAAAATATGTTTCGATATCAATACATTAATATATGTATGTGATTGTAGAAATGATTTTGCAGAGTTTCCAGAAGTACTGGTCAAAAACTTTTGGGTACCCATTTATTTCCCCAATAAATTGTAAGAACTCTTGATGTGTTTCCAGAAAAAATTGATAGGAAATTCCCCATTTCTAATTCCAGAAAATTTCCGTAAACGCACAGTTGACAATTAGTTGATGTACTGGTTACTGTTAAATTTTACTCAACCAGTGATTGGAAACGTTTCCCACTCCTGGATTGTTATTAAATTGATGTAATCCCATTTGTACCCCTTCAACCGTAACCTGATGGAGATCTCAGGGACTCTTTTCCAAACATACATATTCGGGATTTTCAACGTGAATGAATTTTATCAGATTAGGTTTTTCGAATTAACATCGCAGAGCGAAGCTTAACTGAACTACTTAAATTACTCAGCTCTGATTCGAAACATCAGACTGTTAGTTCTTTACAGGGTGCTTGGTGTTCAGTAAATAAGACACAGTATTTTCGTTGGGAATTTGCACGAAAAGGTCATTCGAAGGCCTTTCAAAAATTCTTTCAACTCTTTTGAAACTCCTCCCAGCTCCATGCAACTGCTTCCAATAGTAATGAGCTATAGATGCAAATCCGGATACTTGAGAGGCCATTGAACAGCTCCTCTTTCAACAATCCACCTACTTTTGTTTGTTGAATATTAAGGAAAACGAATTTCATATCTAAAATGATCCATGCCGTAATCAAATTTTGGCCAAGCTCCATGAGATATTCTCACATCGAAGATCCATCCAAGCAGAATTCCTTCAAAAATAATGGATAATCACTTTTCTTTATGTTTGACAGATTATCGAACGAATGAATCTGGAACTGGAACTAAGCACCAAAAATAACTGTGGTTCATGCGAATGGATCAGAGGAATTGAAAATGCGCTTCCTCATCACTGTTTCACCATCAATCACTGAAAAACCTTTCGAGTTTTTGGATAGAAAATACGAGATGGGATGTCCTTTGATTCGGAGCAAGATAATCAATATCAACAGCATGCCAAAGAAAGTTTGAGATCGCGTTAAAAGGAGAGAAATTATTTCAGAAGTGGGATTGTGAAAATTTTATCATCGATTTCATTTGGGAAGGAGATCAAGGTTGCCTTGGTTGACAGGATGATTCGTTGTTACAAACAGTCGATTTCTTCATTATTATTACTATTACCTATAGTATATATTGGTTGTATTTCATTAGTGAAATCTCAATTTTCTGCTCATTCCACGAGATTCATGGACTTAAATCAAAGCTGCAATTCTTCAAATAATATACCTCCAACTCGATAACTGCATTGAGAGTGGTCATAACATTTTGTTCATAAACATTATCGAGTTCCATGATAAACTGCCTGTCGATACTTGAAATGGATGTGTAGAGAACTAGCAAATTTACGCCATTGAGTGAGTAATGGTTTGTTTATACCTCGTATGAATTCTGATTCACTTTTTTGTACTATTATTCCACTATCCATCACTGGTAGGAATAAGTCATAAGTTTGAATGAAAATCGTGAGGTTGGATTGTGATTGATCAGATCTCATTCTGAGCTTATGCATCCACAATTCTAAAACTGATGTAATATCTGACACAGCACAGAATGATATTCTCGTAGTATAATTCATTTGCCCAAGACAGTAAATGCTCTCATTTGAACTTAACCATAAAGTGACTGCGACGAAATGAAACGTGATGAATTATAGCATAAACTTTGCTTATAATCATGATAACACTGATTTATTGTATTCCACTGATTATCCTTCTCAGAAACACCATTTCCCTGCAATATTTCAGGTCATGTTACTCGTTCAAAAACAAAACTCATGAATTTGCTCTTGCCAAGTATTTTGGCATCTTGCTTTAATTTTTTTATGGCTGAGGATAATTCCTGGTGCATATTCGGAACCAATCATAACGCTTCTCACACCTTTTCCACCTCGATCTAATCCCCAAATTTTTTTATTGAGTTTTGACGATTTTCTTCTCGTGCCAGCTACTGACGTGTAAAAACTTTATTTCGTTTAACGATGAACAATCTTCATCAAGAAGCATAGCACACTAGTAATATACTACCTGAGATAGAAGTAGTTCACTTGAACTGGGTGTGCATCTAGTTAATCGATTATCGTGCAGCTTTGATCCCGACCACAACGAAACCGGAACGCAGCGTATTTATAATTTGGCAAATTGCAAGTCTATATCGATCGATGTTCTCTCCCCATTGTTTTCCCTCTAAATAGTATCGGGAACTCCGTCGGACAATTCACCTGTTGTGTTACTCGGCGTACAGTTTCAAAGCTTTCGTCTACTTCTCCAACTACTAAGTGTACACAAAGCACAAAGAGCTACTGTGTCAGAGAAGATGTGAACAACAGATGCCAAGACAACTTATCAAGATGGATGATGGAGTTAGGAAATTGTGATGCAATAATGAGAACGGGAGGAACTGCAGAGGTAGCATTTCTTGAATTAGCTTCAGAAGGGACCAAAAGTTTTACCGCCAACCAAATGGTGATCAAAACAATCAGTTCCAGTATCAGAATTTGCCTGAAAATGCTCGAAAAGAGTTGGACAGTCCTTAGAGGTTGCAAGAGCAATGAAGAGGCTGATGCATTAGCATGAGAAATGCTCCAAATAGTACAGAAATATTCTGTGGTGTACTGTAAGAGCTGATAAAAATATAGAACAGTGCTTAGATGAAGAAGCAACCACAAAAATGGATCTGGGAATGTGACAGATCAATAAGTATCTTCGCCAAGATCTTAGTAAGGCTTCTGAAGGAAAAAATGAACCAATGAATACAATTGCTATTGCAAAAGTCTGTCAAGCCTCAAGCTTTAACCATCTTGTGAATTTGTGATTGGTCGATAATTGGAGCAACATGTTTCTCAAGAAAAATGTGAACCAGCTGAATTTCTGAGAATTGCGTTCCTTATGAAAGTAGGATTGGTTTTATTGAAGCTAAAATTCAACAAGCGGAAAATAAGAAAGCCGGATTGTCGATATATTCTGGATTATGTGAGCGATACCAATAGTTTGCTTCGAGCAACAAATAAATATCCATAAAGATATCGTTACGGTTTAAACGCATGTCAAGACTGATATTTCGATCAGATAATCGTTTTGACAACTTTTTTTCATATCAGAGAGAATTAGTCTTCGAATGGAACGATTTATTATTCATTAAAATTTTGTCCCTTCACTTTTGATGCTTTTCTCTCATCGCTGGTTTTTCTGACATAACTTGATTATTTTTCCAGTGTCCATTCCTTCGAATCTGTTTCAAAAGATTTCTAAACGTGACAATGCCAAATACACTTTGCTCAGTGATTAGTCCAGAAATTGTTTTACAAGGAACCACCGTATTCCCAAAACTGTTTGAAAAGATCGAGTTTAGCTCGTGAATGAAGAATTATAATTTTTGGCGTTGAAGGATGGAAAAGCTTGTTGAGGTCGAATTTAATTACGAACGAATTAAAAAATTCATCGAGCTGGAGACTGAGTCAACAAGAGAAAAAGGGTGACTGAAAACCAGAGAACGAGAGGAAAACCAGATACAGAGAGAGAAGGTGAGAGGCTGCGGAATGGACAACATACTATTCTCGTCGATACCCTATTCCACAGGTCGTCATCCAGCCTCAGCCTATTTTTTTTCGAAGAAAACCCTCGTTTCGTTCGCATCCCCCAAACGATTTTCACGAGCGTGACGTCATCAGCGTGGGGCGAGCGACGCGCCGCGGCGCCGAGCTTTCTCTCAGCATCATCTTCGAAAATTCAGTTTCAATGCAACTCCATTGGTAGCGAGTCGCGTGAGCTGTCGGCCAGCTGAAACAACGGAGTGACAATCATTAGAGGAAAACCAACAGGTTTTCCGAATAAGGAAGTGCATCTCTCTAATGTAAGTGTTCCATTTTCCAACTGTTTACTTCCCCACCACCCCCCTAGCTAACGACTTGTGAGTTTTTTTTTCGGCAAACCACCTGTTAGGTGTCTATACTAAATGGATTCAAATGGTTGAATATGGAGGCAAGACCATGTCATGCGGGCATACAATTTCATAAAATCATTACTAAACGAAAACTCTTTTGACTCTGTGAAAAAATCAGATAAAAAGCTGATGTATACAACTCAGAATTGAAGTTCAAAAATTTGCTCATCATGTAAAATCCACATAACCTCTATTTTCGTATTAAATTGATAGACTTTTCAACAGGTTTCCAAATGATCTGAAAGCTCAATTCTCAGTAGGGTTCAAATCTTAATTGTTTCATCTTGTGTGTTGTTGAGATTGAATTTTCTTCAGAATTTTATGGTAATTTCTTCAGTGTCGATTGAAAGAACAGATTTGAAACGTTCTTGGCAATGTATTAAGAAACTGAATTCTATTTTTATTGTTGTAAATAATGAAAAATAAATTTTCTTCCATTATAAGAAATGAGAAATTGTTGCACCTATAAAAATTATCTATTAAACAAATATTCACAATGAGTTTCGGAAAAATTATAATAATGATATTTATTAAAACTTGTTCGGTGAAATATATTATCGCTTTTCTCAAGCCAAGAATTTCAATGTATTTTAATGTTATATCAAGAATTATTTCAGAATTTTTTGGGTAAATATCTTGCACCTAATATTTCTCCATTCTTGATCTCAACAATATTCACGATGATTTATTGGTGTCTATTTTATAATAATTATTGTCCATTATCCTTCTGACATTATTCTGGATCGACATTGATCACAAAAATATTAAATTATTAATTTTCAACGACCAGGACAATTGTATGAAATGGTTGAAATATTCGCACAATTAATTATCTCAAAAAATATTTGTTTATGTTTTTTTTTCAAGTACAATTACGAAGGAAAATTTTTGTACGAAATAGAGATCGCAACATGGACTACTATTGTCTATAAATAGCTCTAATTAACACTTGAAGTGTTATTCATTTACTCATTCCTGTTTTCATTTGCATTGACAAATACAAATAGGACGAAACAAAAATAATCACAGGAAGGTACAATATAACTATATAGTTATATTTCAAGTGTGATGTTTGTGTATAGTTTCGGTTGAAACTTCGGATTAAATTTTGCTAGCCTCCATAAACGATCAATTTACTCTCTTCAAACTCAATGGGTTCAAAAAAATGGTCGATCTAGCTCTAGCTATCATAAAATATTCTCCCGCACTGCGTTTACCTTTGACACATATTAATTATTTCCAAAAGAAAACCCACATGACGCGCCCTTGTTCTAACCCTGTTTTTATCTCCCCCCTTAGAGGAAAACTCGTTTATTATTGGAACGATAACTTATTGTATTCCCTCGTTGACATGGTTATTGATTAATTTTTTCTTGTCACCTCTAATGTGTGTTTAACTTATCTGCGAGCCTGTTTCCCATACGAAAAGCAAGAGAAATTATCACGTTATAATAATCTTTCGCATACCCACAGGTATTCGGAAGGTTTTCCGATCATATTTTTCGAGAGCGGGCTTGTTGATACTATACAGGGTGGTAGAACGAAAACGTACCGGAAGGTATAACAACCAGGAAGAGATTTTATCGGGAAACTAGCTGGAATCAACAAAAACAGAAAAAAAGCGAATTGTTTTTAGGAAAATATTCTCAACATTTACTTCAACAAGTTTTTAAGCGAAATCGATTTACTTTTTGTATTTTCTGAGAAATGCAAAGTTATTCCCCTTTTTCCTGTTACCCGACGCATTTAATAACCACGTATTTTTATCGCGAAGAAATTCCCAGTTGAAAATTGTATCCACCTCATGTTCATCAAGCTTTAAAAATTCATGGTCCTTTTTGAGGACACGCTTGAAATATTTGGAATTCATGATCCTCGAGAGCTAACAAAGGATCACTTTTGACTTGTGATCAAGGAAAATGTCTCACATTTTTTCAGCGCTACTAACAGACGTTAAATTAGGAATGACTATTGAACGTAACAAGGGAAATCCATTTTGTCATCTGAAGGATTTTTAATATTTCATCAATGATTAGTTGCAATTCCAGGAGCAAAAATGAATACGATCAAAGTCACGAGGAAAACTCCTTAAACGGAATAATTAAATTCTTGCACTTATTCATTTTCTCATGGAAACATGAAATGAAGTAAAGTTTTGTTTATATTTCAATTACCTCCTTTTATTTCAGATGAATTATTCAAACATTCATTAGCATCGAAAATTCGCATTTATTCTTTGAAACCAATGTTCTCACTGTTGAGGTATGATTTGAATTCTCATGAAAATATTTGCATCAACTCATGAAAGATTCAATTGGAAAACCTAATGAGAATATATAGTTTCTACGAAATCTGTTATATCAATGTCAAACTAAACATCTACTGAACCTACAAAGAATTAATTACTGTTCTATGAAGAGTAATTCGTCCTGTTTACCTGACTCCAAAATAAACAAAAATAAACTCGACATTTGTCTTGTGGGGTCCTCAGGCTCGAGTAGCAATTCCGATACAAAATTTCGATTCCCCGAAGTACCATTTTATGTTATCAATTATTCAACACGAAATTACTTTTTCGAAGATATACTAAATTCGAACTTTCTATCCATCTATAGTATAATGGTGTTTTATAAAGTTCTTCAACTCCTCAGGCCTTTTTCAAGAAAAGTGTAAACGAAAAATTGGACCAAGTCATGTGAATGACAACAAGGCAGTGTAAAAGTTTGGATACATGAATTTATTGAATAGGTTTACTGCTCTGATACCTAGGCACTCATTTATTTCAAATATAAAGATGAAATTCTTGGCAATAATATAAAACTATTCTTCTATCTATTATTCTTTGAAAGATGAATAGACTTCATGAAATTCTTTTCCGTTTTGCTGGCCCTTTTCACTTGAACGATGACAGCTGAAGTTGTTTTTCTTGCATGTTTCTAGTTATTTTCGTTTATACTTCTATCCGCAATCTGTTTTTATTGATTACATCTCTCAACAAATTTTTTACAGTATTTTCTTCGTGGAAAGCCTGAAGTGTATTGTTCTGTGTGATAAACTACTGTTACAAACATTAACGATTAGTGCAATTTATCTATCACGGTCGTGCAATTTTTCTCCAGAACTGTCAGACAAAATTTCTAGATAACAGCCGATTCTGCACGAATTTGTCATCGAGAAATAATGGGAGCGAGGCTAGAGCGACCGAAATAATGACAATTTATGTTTCTGTTCTGTTTTTGACACAATATCTAGCTATCAACATAGTTACAGTGCTCTACATGTCGATCGGTAAATTTAGTCTACATTCATCCCAGCGCAGCACAGAGCGTGAACGCTATACTTCTCATGCTCCTGCTACTGCTACTCGCAATGTTTCGTGCGGATTTCGAAAAAGAACAAAGCTTTTCTACAATTGAGCAAATGCAGTAGAAATACTCAATGCTGTGAAATACTGATTGCATTCAAATGTCAACGTTTTATGATCGTGATAAACGTTGAAATTGACAGCTTCAATCCGTCCAATTCAACTTGAATGTGTTTCATTCGAGAAGAAGAAAATGATGAAGTAGTGTAAAACAAATATCTTGAGCAACCCGTGAATGAATATTGAATACTCATTTCATATGGTATCATATCTCAAAACGAATCACATTCTACATTCTGATATTATTCTAATTCCCCTTGAAAGGTAATTCGTATTGAAGTTAGCTATAATGCTTGAACAGAACATGGTATTAGCTGGATATGTCAGTGAAAATTCTATTTACCGCTCATTGTGGCATCGTTTACTTTGGTAGCGTCTATAGAGAACGTTAATGATTCTGCGATAACGGGAGGTAATGAGGTTGGAACACAAATACTATGGAACAGAAGCTCCAAACGAAGGATAGGGAGATAATAGAGTGGTAGGGGAGCTTTTGATGTGTCAGAAAAGTGTTACATTTACTCAATAAAGATTTAGCTTGTCATATTTCCTCTCCCAAAGTATTCGCTTTATGAATATCTACACCTGGGTACAGATATGTCAACGAATTATGATGATTCCGTTGTTCAAAATATTCATTAAATTCCTTGATCGGAATTGGAATTTACAGCTATTTCGTCAATGTTTTCCTCATTTTTTGATATCACGGGACGCCCTGAAGCGAGTTCGCAACTGCAATTGGCATTTCTACATTTTTTAAACGACATGGAACGTACATTCAAACCTCATGAAGCGTTATATCATAAATTACAGATGAGTTTTATTAGATTTTCAAATTTCGTATGGTTAGTGGAATACGTCGGTTTAAATCAGATGCAGGAAAGAGAACAACCAGATTCTAAAGCACGATAAGACGGCAGCCAGTCAAGCATTCAAATAGATTAGAGTCAGAAAACGTGTTTGATTCAATCGAATTCCTTCAGAGTACAAGACTTTAGGAAGTAGAACATTCGAACTGAATTAAGTTAAAGAAAAATGAAGTCAAGAATGGAGTTGAGAATGAAATGAGTTTGATAGAAATTCAAATGAATTTCAGTTCTAGTTCTTTCAACTAATTATACTGATAATCAATCTTCATTTCTTTCGTCTCTAGAAATCCTATTATCTTTCAATACAACAAGTCTAATTTTGCCGATATACTGAAGTGTCCTCTGGAATTGTACTCCCAAAATACAGCCTCTGATTCCATCAACATCCAGAATTCATTACTGGTATGTAAAATATTTCAGAGAACTCAAACTGACACTTCAATATAATTGAAATTCGGAGGGATTGTCTACTGCATAAAAGAAACAAAGGAACTTGAAGGGTTGCTTCTTTTGTTCGTCAAACGATCTGATTCACAGAAAGTCACGAAAAAGGAGCTAAACAACAATATTCCTGGAACACAACAAGTTATGATGTTCTCAAGAATTTCTGGTCCAGTTGACTTCAACACTGGAAATCCTCTTTCAATTTCCATTGCTGGACTCGACGTCAAACTAGTGCTATATTGAGTTAGTATGCAACCTCTACAGATCTATTGGGGTGCGTCCACGTTAAATCAGAGTTTCCTCTCTAGGAATGTGACTGCATAAGTCATACCCTAGTTTCTTCATGTATTGGAAAAGTTTTGGTTTTCTTTTCCTATCGTATCGATCGTTCTTCTTTGAAGAACCTTCAGCAAAGTTTTCAGCCTTTTGCTAAGCCGTAGGAACGTTATGGACCAATTGGATCTCATGCTTCTTCTGGAGCTGATGAATCAGTGTCACCTATGCCCTCATAACCTTTGTGTCCAGGCTAGTGATAGTTAGTTTCGATATCCTATCTTGATATAATGCACCGAAACACATCCAACTGACTAGTTCTCTTCCACGGTTCGTCTTTCAGGAGATGTCAATATTTTCTTCTTATTTTTGTTGAACCCCTACTGTGTTATATCCAAAATGATGCTGTCTGGACCCAATTCCTGTGATCCAGGCCTCGCTCATTATGTAGGCTTTCATGGACTTGTTACAAGTTACCTTTATGATACAGTATGATGGAATGAATAGGTCCGAAATTCAATGCACAAAAGGTTATTGTAAATGAAGCGGACAATAGGAACACTGTTTGCATATTGATAATAGCTTGATTGATGTATTGGTACTATTGCGGTGCATATGATGATGCCCATACAAATAGTATACCTTTATCCCACCTCATATCTTGATATCAAGAATTCATCTTGAAACTCTCAACAAGTTGCTTCCTTGACAGAGTAATCTTACAAAAATCTTATCATATCAGTATTAATAAAAATCAATTATACTTTTCTCGTTTCAAAAATATAAACTTTTTTTATATAAACGTTTCTTCGAAAGTCCACGAGGTATTCATAACATACAAAAAACACAAACAGTGTGCGAATATTCTTCACAATTTTTCATTATCACTGTTTTTATAATCGCTCATAAAGATACCCCAGAAAATATGATACCAGGAAAAATGTATGGGGCAATGAAGATCGATTACATTCATCTGAATAAGTATCCTATTCCATTGAAACAACTCTTATCAGTTACGTGCTTAAAGGGAATTTGAGATAATTATATCGAGGGTAATGATCTATCTCATTCATTATTTGTATTCGATGTATTCCCAAGCTTATTATATTTAATTTGAATCAGTAAAAGTCACTACACAATAATTGTGACGTTAACTCATTTTTTAATTCACTACAAATGTTTGATTCTATCGATAAATATGAAAATAATGAACAAGACCGTGTTCACGATCGTATACATAGGTCTTGCAACTCGTATGGTGGAGGGTGACCCAAACATTGAGGAAATTTTGTGGTTCTCATGTTTCCTGCAGCGCTGTCCTCTATTGTCACTTTGTCAGCCAATCACAAATCAAGAAAGTAGGAATGATTTTTATTTATTCGAGAGCATTTTGCAAGATATAATATTTCTGTCATTGATTTTATTTACCATTCAAGTCCTAACCGTTTGTTTTGTTGTCAAAGATTAATCACGTGATTATATCCCTATGTCCTCCTAGCGGATAATTATGGTAACTTTTTCTTCAAAACTGGTGCCACCCCCCACCACTCAAAAATGCCGTAGTCTCCAGACCTTATGTGTATGACCCACAGGTATGACCTTGACCGTGTTTATAACCTAACCTAACATAACCTGAAATACTCATTCAAAAAAAGATGTCCTGTCACTCTGTTGCCAAACGACTAACAACTCCAATTTTTCTATAGCGCCAATCAATCTGTAACCTGTATACAGACAACTTGTTTCCGTTTTCAAAAACAGAATCGAACATGATAATCCCAGCACGGCGAGTTCTGCATGGCTGGAGCTGAATCCGTATGCGAATTTGCTTCATGGACTTTCAGAGCTCATCAATCGAATGTGTTTTTTTGTCTTCGAGCTTGACCGAGAGGCAGGGAATTATATTTCCAGCAAGGGTTGAGGAGGAGGCTCGAATTAAATTGCATTTTTTTCAGGATCGGATTATGAAGGAGGCAATGAAAAATTGTTTTGAAATTCTCTTCACGGTCAAGTGTCATTCGAATTTATAGAAAGATTATACTTGTACTCGAACACTAAGAAGGAATTATTTAAATACACAGAGTGTTCAATTTCTAAGTGAGAGAGGTGCTCAACAAAAAAAATTGAGATAGTTAAAAAATCCAATTTCATTCCACTTCTTCATTACACTTACAGAACATGTTTTATTGTATGGAAATCAGTGGTAAAGCAATGTTTGATTAATGAACACATAATGACACCTTAAAATATTTAACATTTACTAAGATATAAAGGAAAAACGAATAACTTCTCTATGTCCTGTTTCGAATCAATTCCATGAATCCTGGATATTTTATCCTTGAACAGCAAATCAATTATTGGTTTGAACTCAACTTCAAAAACAACATTTTTCAATTATGATTGCATTGTATGCCACATATAAACATTCCATCATTGTTAATAAATTGATTATTTCAGTCCGGAACCGAATAAGGTTTATTGTAACTCGCCCTGACTAGTTTTCATTATTTGTTGCATTTGGTACGCTATATAAAACCATTCTTGATGGTCGTTGAATATGCTTTTCAGTTTCCAATCAACATGGATTCAATATTGGTATTGTGTTCCAGTGCTGTGTTAATAATTAGATTTTTGTATTCTGCATGTATATTCAGAATAGATAAACGAATATTTGTTGAATGGATTTCCGATATTTTCATGCTTCCGAGTTATTTGAATTATTTATCAATAACAGAGTTAAAAAATATTATCTATATTAACAAGAATAAACAAGAGGATCGTTTCGGTATTTTTGAGTTCAAACTACTTGAATTACTTTCTTGGACCTTTATCATACAGAGTGATTAAGACCACATCATGGCCATCTACTAATGAAAATTGGCATTGAACTCAAAGAGTTATGTTTCATAACATTTTGTTTGAAAATAAAATAAGAGCATTTCAATATCTTGAAGTGTTCTCGAATATCATCCATCTAATGCAGATACCGGCATATTCAATTTCTCTTTACATTTGTATTCATCCATGCAACGGCGATAGAAAGTGGGAATTGTTTGGGAAAGATACTATTATAGGATCGAATAGCAGATCTTGTCGGAAATAACCTAGCATATAGGAAATTGAAATGGTCACAAAAAACCGGAAACCGAAGCGAGAGATATTGAAAAAGCCCTGAGTTTCCAGTTTCATAGGAATAGTGTGTACAGGGTGAAGTGAAATTCGACGGAATTTGAGGAATTATCAGGAAGTGGGAGTTTTGCTATAATAGATTTTTTATGCATTGAGAATTCATTTCGGAGGAAAAAAATCATGAACCAACTGAACTAAGTGAGATTAGTTGAAGAACTCTAAGATAGAGATGTCTGTGTAAAATTCACACATTCACAAATTCTAGTGGTGCAAATATTTTCTCATGATCGATTTCCGCACCTTCAAGCCTGCGAGCAGACAACACATTTCCTTCTTTCCAACTTGCGTTTGAATATAATAGAATTTTCCTTACCAACCCAATGATAAATGACTATCATATATCGCATCTGCAAGATATATTATTCTCCTGCAATGTGACAACCAAGGAAAACTAATAATCATATATTTTTATATTCAGTGAGTTCGTATGGAAACTGGCTGCTCCGAATAATTTGGAAACCATTATGAAACTAATTTTATTTTGTAAAATTTAAATACTTATTAGAATATAGTCGAAAAAAATCATGGTAAAATACACAAAAACACCTGTAACTCCCAGATGATTGGACCTTTTGACAAATAAACGCTTGGCGAATATTAAAGACAGTCCTACCATCCTAGGAAAAAATTCCCCTTCTCCCCAATGGCGGAGAATTTTAAATAACAATTCAATCAATTCGACGTGAATTCTTTTAACAAATGAAAATATATTATGTACTCACAACTTCTTTCGAAAAGCAACCAAAAGCGAAACGAATTCTTGAGTAAAAAACTGAACCTCACTTTTAATAATCCGGACTGTGATTTAGCAACGATCCCAACCCATTTAGGTAATTGTCGGTATCCGATTGAATTCCTGGTGTCAACAATATCCCCATGCAAATGGATCGCTTCAGTAAACACTGTGGATCTGAAGTTTTCCAATCGCATGACGACATTGCAATTGAAGATTGATTGGGGTTGCCTAGCAACAAATTCATTTGTTTTCCACAGTCTACCTCAGCGCAACAGATATAAAGTAGAGCTGAATTGTCTGCCGTTATTGCTTTTTTCAGGCATTCTTCTCGTCATTACATGTAAATTAGTCTTGATGTTTGCCGTCGCAGAAGGGAATTAAATGCTCGCATTTCCACCGTGATTATAGTAGGTAGGTATTTTACTGTGAACTTAAAGGGATATGAATGTAGTCGATAATTTGGTGTTCATCCTGATCATCATTCATCATTTCTAAACGATATTGTTTGGGATCTTTGAAATAGAGCTTCCAAGATATTTTTGAGTGGGCTTTTAACTTTGAAATCGGGTAGGAAAAAGCGAAGCTGGAGCTGTTTTATACACGATGGCAGAAAATTGGAAACACACAATAGACTGAATGATCTGACTCACTCAGAATTTCATTTGTTTTCATTTCTTTAAGAATTGAATGTCTTATCGTATTTAATAATGATAATATAATAGTTCTAAACATTAAATATCATTTTTCATACTAGAAATTTTACTTTCCATGAAAATTCCTTTACTTATCTGTCTGTTTCATGTTCAATAATTTCGGTATCCAGATGATATTCTCTTAACTTGACATATGATATTTATTATCCCTGACTATATGAGTAAACGGTAAAAGCTCTACGGATATCAAAGTTCCTAAAAATAGACCATGGAATTCAAGATATGATTTCAATAATACGAGCACACCACAATCGTTATCTGATATTTTTTTCAGTAAAAATGATTGATTATCAGAATTTAAAAAATCAGAAAATACTAGAGCACTTTACTTTGAATACATACTGGGCGATATATCCAGTATTGCCTTGAGACAATTTTATGAAAATTCCAGGAAAAATTGCAAACTGTCGAGCTTATTAAATAATTTGATTGATGAGGATTATTACTGGTTGCAAATTCTTGTGCTTCCGGTTCAATATTCAAATGGAAAATGATGATATTTTCTTCGTACCAATATCTATTTCATCGGGAAATTCTAGATACGAGATTTAAACTCGTGAAGAGAGTTATGTTTGTATAGTAGGAGGTGATTACTGATACCTCTGAGGCATGCTGTGATTCTCTATATCAAGATATCAGAATAAGCTTTTGAAGTTTCTTTTCAAAAGCTTCTCCATTCACTTTGTTTATGAATTGGTGTTGGCGTATAGCTAGGATTGAAGTGAGATAATATGAATACAGTACAAAAAGTATATCAGAATTCATGGAAAGCATCTCAATAGCGAAAAGGATTTTGTAACCGAATCAAGAATTTCTTATATCGCAGTTCATGTTGATTTCGAAAGAATAAGAACAAATAAATTAATTCATTCTATATCATCTTATTGTAATTGAGATACTCCTCTTCAATATTAGCATTCAATTCAAATTGTACTGGTCAAATTAAACTAAACTTCTTGATGACCAAGACGGATAAAGAAATATCACAGACCTGAATTCTGCTAGACATGGTTTCGATTCATCATCTATACGAGAATCATTTCATCTCCAAAAAGGATGGACAAACACCGCTCGAATTTTCACTCCATGAACTTCAGATTTCATCATCCGTGTGTTTTCTTTGACGAGGATGATAAAAAACCGGTCGGATTTTTTGGAATTATAGTTGGCGTCAGCTTCGAATCCGCATAAAGGAGCTTTTATATATCCTCAGGATTCTGGTATAAATAATGCAACCAAAAAGAGGACATGGTAAACTTTCATAAGCTTTGATGAAACGGTACGATGAAATTGCAGATCATATAAAAGAGTGTATATACAGTATACGCGTACCTACTCTGGTGGTGAATAGATTAAAATGTGAATTTTGAGAGTTACATTTATATTTTCGCGAGGTTGAAATATTCATCAACATATCCAATTCATTCGCTTGGGGTTTACTGAAAAATAAACCAGTTCAATGTGTTTTCAAAGGACTGTATTATTTCGAAAATAAATAAAAAGCTCAATTATTAGAAATAATGAAGGAAAATCTGGAAACTACATGCAAAAAATGAGAGGGTTGTGCGTGACTCAGGTTATTTTCCAATAATTAGTATGATGAAAACCCACTATATTGAATACTGAGTAATATCAAACTGTATCAATGAACGTAGTAGGCGTATCAAACAAATGCTCAACGTATTAGTTCTGGGAAACTGTTAATATCCAAAGCGTCAAAACTGCCAGCAGCAATACTCCAGAGGAATGGGATATGCTAGTACAGTTCGTTCATGTATGCTACGTAACAGATTTAGAGTCGATTTCCCTCAAAGTCGAATGGGTAATGAAAACTTCCTTTGCGTCAGACGATCTGACAATGAGGTGAATTATACAGAAGCGGTTGTTTTGCTATCCCAACTGTAGAATAAGAATATCTCGATCCTATTGTGTTATTGGTTTTGCAATTATGGATGTCAAAGCACGTTTTTCAAACCAAAACTTGTTCCACTCAAAAACAAATAGTGAGACATGTGCCTAATTTAAATATGTGTCATTTCAAAGTCAAGCTCAACAAAATATTGTCGCGTACAGGGGGTGTTTTTTGGGGGTCACCCCTGTCGCTTGGGTCGTACTCAGGAAATATAAATGATATGATCTCAATTACAAAATGAAGTACAAACAAAACTATAATTCAATGATAATTTTGATGGTACATTATTTGAGAGAAATTCAATGATACAAACAGAAATGAAAATGCTTACCCTAAAATATACAAAAATGTTGAGAACTCAGTCTTCAGGCGAAGTTTGGGGCAATCAAGAAAAGCTGTAGCATCTACCATTCCAGACTGACTCAAGACTCTCTGAACACTCAATACTGGGAAGAGAAACTCTAAGTCGTCCCCACAATGAATCTTTATATAATAATTCACACAGTACATGTTTCGGACCTACATAGGTCCATCATCAGTTGTATTATAAGAAAATCCTAAAAGGAAAGTACATTGCAGATATATGGCTAAGGTTTGAGGTTAAGTAAGTACTTACGTGCTCTGAAGACTCCCCGAAAAAACGTCTTCCATTACAAACAGAATGAGGGATTTGTTTGTAACAATAATGAAATTGAATTTAGAATATAATTGTACTTGGTGTTTTACTGGATTGGTTTTGAAAAATATATATCTTGACAATATCATCAAGGTAAAAGATGTGTCAATCTTTTGAAATAATCATTTTTCAAAATATTAAAAAATTATATACATTAAATTTTTATAATTTATTCATACAAATTATATCAACTGATTATTCAATTCATATTTTCAGTTTGTCTTTGACCAGTCTGACCTAATGTCATTATCTCATTATATTTTTGTTATTTTCCAAAATTTATTATCAATAAATGCAGAGTGTCCGGTTGAAGTCCGAATAATATTTGTTATACATCAAAATTGGGTGTGTGTTTGTATATATCATGGAACATTTCCATCCCTGATTTCATCAACCTAAAACAACCTACTTTGATGTCCGCCATCGATGTCCGTTTACTTTGCTGCATCCGGCAGAAGACCTCAACAATGGCGATACACGTTCCAATAATGTATCGAAGGGTGATGATCGTAGAATCGATCAACAACTCAAGTACACTTGCGGTCGCAATAGGGACCCATATAGAGAACCCTGAAATGGCGACTTTCCATCAGGTTATGTGTAACTTGAAGCAATATCCGTGTTTCGTAAGGATGCTCTCTGGGAGTGAAGTTACTAATCGACCTGAGACCGATATAGACGAACACATTTTTCTACGTGTCACAATAAAATAGGAACTTACTCTCACTTATGAAAAATTCAAGCTGTTGAAGTTGAATAATGAACCGTTACAGATGACAGAAACAAAATAAGAATGCACCAATCGAATAATATAGATTTCGTCATTACCGCTCTATTCAACCAATGATGAGCCAATGTAAATTTTTTACCGAATCAAATGCGCCAGGTCCGGCTTCAAAAAATTATAAAATAATTTCGATGACAATTGTAATGTGTCAGATTATCGCTGTGAGAAATTATTCGCAATGTTTCACCAACATGCTTGAATTGTCAGTAAAACCATTGAAACTCTGGTCAGTAAGGTTTTTATTCAAATCGACAATGGTGTCTCAAAAATCTCATAAAATCCTCTTGCCACGTATAAAGAAAACTGCATCTGCGATATTCAATATCTCTTCGGAACCATTTCCATATCAACTAGGTAATATTCTGATTTACTGAAGTATCTTAGGTAAACGTGAACAACTTCCGAGAAAGTTTCATGAATTATTAATATATTTCTTTCATCTCGAAGGATATTTGGGTAGAATATTTCTTTGAGAGTAGTGATTTATGTTTCTAAGTTCGTAAAGTTGCTATCAGATGCAGTATTTACAACATTCTTTTTTCGAAAGGGTCACTACTACTTTCTTTTGGGTTGCAATCATTTCAATCACTCCAAGTATAGTCTCATACAGATATCTTCATGAAACACTGTTAAATAAATGAATACTATATATTCATTTTATAGTTACTCTTGAGAAAAAAGGTTTCAATTTTATGTTGAGAGGTCGTTGAGACCATGAGAATTTTTGGGTGAATATCAAGGACACGTTATGTGGAACTGGACCAATTTATGAGAAATATTTTTTTCATCCTAGAAGCACTCGAAATAAATCATGAAAAACTCTTGATACGGAAGACCGTTTTCAATATCGACTCCAAATACAATAAACCGCTGGCAGTAGATTCGAAGTTTCTACAAATGATACATTAAATTTCCACGAACTGCTGTTGCTGACGTTTTCATTGCAAATCTAATATGAGAATAAATGTTCTTGGTATTGTATTGCTGCTCTATTTGACATGATACATCTTTCCCGGTATTCCACAATGGTTTTAGTTGTATATTATGTGCATTATTAGAAATACACGTACATGAAGCAATATTTGGCACTCATTACGGCACTGAATAATTATCAAAGAGAGAAATTATCTGTCTCAATTATATACGATATGTCAGTTGTGTCATAGTCTATCACAGAATTGATATCAACTGTCAGAATACACTAGACATTATTTCTGTTGAAAAACTGTTGTAAGACACTTGTATTCTTTCATAATCAAAGATTCAATATGTGGACCTAATGCAATATGAATATAAAATACAGAAACCCCGAGGTGTTTATCTCTAAGATTATTAGCAGTGAATTTCTTCAAAACAGCAATCGATTTTTCAGTTAATACTCCTTCCTACTTTTTGTAAATAAAATAAAGTTATTTGATACATTATGAAATTTCCTGCCAATATAACTGTATACAAATGCCTGAGTTGGTAGATATTGGAATTATGAACGCCTAGATGTCAAGATAGATAAAAGACGATGACAAGACTTCCTGGAATCCTGTAGGCGGTTCCATATTTTCATTATAGGCTCCGTTCTGATATAAAAATATACGTTGAATACACTTCGAGCAAAACATAATAAAAAACTCACATGGTGAATAAGTTCAGTTTTAATGAAACCGTTCTAAAGTTCCAGCTTGAAAATCGTTACAATTTCCATAATAATCAAATTAAGGCAATGCTACTCCAGTAACGCAACTTTAAATTCAACTAATATCCCTCTCGCAGTTTCAGAATCACTCGCTTTGGTGAATTCGAGTGGAACATTCATAAATAATTTCGCGATGAATCACTGTTACGTGTATTTGATTCGAGTACTCATCTGTGGAACAAAGTTGTGTACTCCGAATGCTATAATGCTTTAAAGAGATAGCTGACATGTTACCAACGGGACCTCTCCTGAAAACGAGATAGGAAATAAGGACGGATTATCCGAATTTAATTTCACCAGCTCACTTGATTTTATATGCACGTATAAACCAGCAGACGACTGGATCTTCTGCATTGTTGATGTCGAAATGTCACAAAGAGAGTATGAGGGTGAGAAGCTGATAACTATCTCGACCTTCCTGAGGTGGATAATTATTAATTAACAACAATAGAAATATAGTCATAGATAAAGTGAATATAGTCTTCCAAAGCTTTCTATCCAAAGTCAACATCAACATAATATTCTTATTTTTTTCGGTTTGAATGGCCTCAGTAACCAGGACTATCCGGCCAAGTACACACACTGTTTGGATCACTAACCTCAAATGCCCAGTCAACCAAAAAAGTAACAGTAAGTCGCAGGGAATACCAAATAATATCACATTGAAGATCATCTTGGAAACCTCTCTGGGTTTTACATGGGACTTCGCTTTGTGGATATCAACATCCACATATTGTTATCGTTGCGAAGTCCCCATGTTAACTTTCTTAATGATTGAGTGGAACATTTAATCGAGAGATTCAGATGAAGTGCACATTGCTATTACTTTGCGACTTATCTCTGTTCATATATTTCGAACATAGAATTGGCGCTTGCGCAGGGCATAGCAACAACACGTGCACACGAATGAAAGTCAAGGAACAAAGGAAAAGTGCAAATAATATATTATGATCTGTGTGGTGCGTATTTAATGGTTGGTTGAATTGTTGGTTTTGTGTGCAGTATTTTGAAATAATTTTTGTTAAGAAGAATATAATAAAACAGTTAGGTGCATGTAAGTATACATTTCCAATGGCAAAATGATGCTCATAAATGTACAATTGGGAAGGTGATACCAATTGAAAAGCAATGCTTTTTAACAAGATGGACTCCTCAACCGTTTTGTCGTATCATTATCGGAATTTAGTATCAGAATATTGAATGATATTCTATAATGTCAAACATGTATACACTGTTTTCAATACGCAGAAACATCTGTCTCTACAATAAAATCTGAATTTAGAATTTTTCAATAATTTGATTAGAAATATAACATATGATATGGTTTCAACATAAAGTGTACCTAACATGTTCAGAACAGTATTGAACTATAAAAAAAACAAGTCAATTTCTATTAATATTATTTTCAGTTGACAGTGGCAATCCATCATCATAGTATAATAATGTGATATGGTAACAATCTATATTTTTGTTGTTTCCTTTGATTTTATTTTGTCTGTACAGCATACTATTTTTGTTTTGTAAATAATACTATTTTTATTTCATTATGTTTCGAAAATAATGTTTTTGTTTTTATATTCTATGATATTACAATGTGAGTTGAAGTTTTTATAAAGTATTTCGGGTGAGTCAAGCTGAATGCATTGGACTAATATATATCTGATGATTCTGTTCAGCCATATATGCCTGGCTAGAAATGCGTACAGCTTGACTCACCCTGTGTTATATTCAAAATATACAGATCAGTATTTTATAATAGTTGTTCAATTATTTCCCCTTAAGAATGAAAAATAGATTCAATATGAAGAGCAGGCATATGATGTGTTTTATTGCTGGTTCTGATTATATCTACTGGTGTACCACCCTGTATATAAATCTCATAGACTTAACCTATGCACATTTCTTAGGCATTATAAAATGGTCGAAATATAAGGCAGCTGAGATATATTTGATCTGCTTTCCAGGTACATACTAATTCCATGAGTGTTGCAAAATTAACATTATTTTAATTTAATTAGAAGACGCTTATAGAGAGCAAATTCAGTGCCACGATGGTAATTACCAAATTACATATGAATATAACTTTAATGGAAGACGTAATTTGAAAGCTCATTTGGTTCAATAATCTTTCCAATAAGTGCTAAAATGCGAAGTCGCAATGTTGCTATTCATGGTACCTTCCACACATCCACATTGTGATGTATTAGGTAATTACCAGTGATATACAATGTTGCGGACATTAAGCACTCCCCAGTAAGTACTGGTTGCAGTTTTTTATATCAACATTGTGAAGTCGCATTTCCACGATGTTAACTCCCTACAACTTCCCTGCAACCAAAACTGGTTGACTGGGTGGGGTCCACCAGGGAGGGGGTCTGAGGCAGTCTCATACCCCTTGAGGATCCTGCTGATATTCAAAAAACTCTAGTCAAAAGCCCAACAGTTCAACCATTCTATAATAAACATATATAAAGCCAAGCAAAGCCACTAGGTTACTTGCTGTCTTCTTCTTCTTCTTCTTCTGAACTTCAAATATATCACATATCTGTATTGTTGTTATATTCAAATAACTTGAAAAATATTCTTCTCATTATGAGCTCGCATTGATTACTCTTCATTATTGAGATGGAGATATAACGAACTTGGGATGAAATGAAGTTTCAAAACTTGTCAGTTAGTGAAAACTTCTCTACTGCTGATAACTTTCAAACTGTCAATAAAAATTCCAATATCACCCCTTCGCCACGTCTTTGCAAGATTGAAACTGATTTCAATCAAGGGTCTCCATTAATCACCATAACCGAAAACGTAGCGACATATTCCATTCCATGATTCATGAATTCAATTAATCCCATACGTCTGGAAATGTTGATTCTATTTCCAGTTCACATTCATACCTTCAGAAACCTTCAGAAGATCGTATACCCCTCGATGTTACAGTTTCCTTTGGACCAATAAAGTAAAACAACCCCTAACATAGCAGGGAACATGATGCTCTACATGCACAGATTATTCAAATTGAATTTCACGATCTCGTGACCCATTACAGGAGAAACTCACCGTAGTTCAACTCGGAAACGAATAATTCAAGACGAAATGGGTATGGGAGACGGAGACAACGTTCTCGATTCGATGGAATGTGAGCGAGAAAAATATAATTTCGTCGTCGCCGGATTCCAAATCAGAATTTTGATTTGTTCACAATCCAACGAATATTTTGATTATATAGTATATGTATACGTGGATAAATCATAAGCTTCAAATTGGAGGAGGAGAGATTCAAGTTGGTAATACTTCATGTCAGATAAGTCGTGTTTCTGTCATTTGGAAAACTTCAACAAGAAGCTGTCAAATCAGCGCGTGTGCATTTTAACAATAAGAAATAATCATTGACGAATCCCTTACTAGAAACATCCTCAGACCATTTTCCAGTTCCTGAATAGATAACATCGTTCATACTGTTCAAACCACAAAGAGCCCACCCTGTTTAGCTTGTCTACTGCGCATTCAGAGCATTGGGCAACAAATGATACACTAGCTGTCAAATCTCATAATTATGACGTTGATGTGCGATCAAACATGTACACACAAAATATTGTGTTTACTTTCCAATTTATACACTGTCAAACCTAAATGAATGAATCGCTAATAGTACCTATTATTATGTCGATAAATAATTCCCCGCCCTCATTCATTCGTTCGCACTATGAAACTTTCCGGTTGTTAACGACTACAACACTAGTTTATTGCGAATCACGATCATATACACAGGTCTGGCAACTTGTATGGTGGGCGCTGTCCTCTATTGTCACTTTGTCAGCCAGTCACAAATCAGATCTGATCAGCTTTTTGAAAGTGGAAATGATTTTTATTTATTTCAGAGAATTTTGCAAGATACCGGGTGATTCATTGGGAAATGGGCGTACTGTAAGGGTAGGTAGAGGTCGCCTAGCTGGTTCTGAAAAACCCCCATATGATGGGTCTAGCGTCCTGTATAAGCGAGATATAGAGTGTTTTATGTATTTCTCCAATTTCTTCAATGGCTCATAACTCACGATTCGCATTGTATATTTTCTTCATTTTCACAACATAAACTCATTATCCTGTATGCTACCGAATTCCGAATGAATAAAACTAATAATCCAGGTACAGACTTCAAAAAATTGAAGGAACTTCATCAGTTCAATATAATACCGTGTATGATGAAATTTCGAAAATTCGTTTGCAGATACGAAAAGAGCAGAAAAAACTATTCCTTTTTAAATGAGTTTGGTACTTCCGCATGACATTCTTGTACCTGTTAATTTGAGTCAAAATTAATTTTTTCGATGAAAAGGTGGAGTAAAATTAAAAAATTACCTTTTTCTTTTGTAACTGCTATTCTTTCACTTTCAATCAATCAAATTACTAAGCATTTCATGATATCCCAAATTTTGGATCACATCCTTTTGATGTAAAATAAGTCGACAGGTTCGTATTTAGGACAAAGTGCTCTTTCAATAACCAGTTACCAATACCCCGTATGTCTGATGAAGATTGCATTTATTCATCATGCTACAGTATACAAATAATAAAATGATTGCAAGAAGCTATAATAAAAAAATAATCTGGAATGGATAGCATTTTTCCTATTTTCTACCTTCGTCCTTTTTTAAATGAATACAACTTTACAAAATTTGTGTTTCTTAAAAACAGTCATAATTTTTCGGAATAGCATTATGAATAAATGCAATCTTTATCACACATATGGCGTGTTTGTAACTGATTATTGAAAGAGCACTTTGTCCTAAATACGGCCCAGCAAACATAGTAAATACGGGCCGCTTGAGGTACTTTAAAAACTGCCGATGCCGACATTAGCGGCCCTTAATCGTGATACGCCGTCGGCCCGGCTAGCCCGCGTCCCGGCGGCCGCTAGTAGGCCACCGGACTATCAGCCGCCCTGTCTAAATAGCGGCACTTTAGCGGGCATTTGAAGTTCCGATGCATTGGTATTGCATGTTACAGATTGAGGTGGGATGATGGCTTCACACCCTAGTTTAACCAGAGGTTTCAGGTATCTCAATAAAATACAACGAGTAAAATATTAAATAATATAATGAGAAAATTAAATCACAATGATATTAGAAAATAAACAAAAAATATATATCCTTTGGGCAGCAACTACACAGAAAAAGTAAAAATAAATATGAAATGTGAAAATAATAACGGCTGTTAGGTCCAAATTATTGCAATATAAGCAACTTACCATGTAATAATTGAAACACATTTTTTAAATCTTTAAAACCAGTCTTCTCATTCCTCCCTCTGTCCGGTTTGATTTCCTTGCAAGTCATTTGTTATAAAAGTTCATATTCATTTTCCTCCCAATATATTGCAGCTTACAACACTGATTTCAACTAATTAGTATTTCAAAAAATAATACCTGTCGACTTATTTTACATAAAGGTTGTGATCCAAAATTCAGGATATCATGAAATGGTCAGTTATTTGATTAATTGAGAGTGACAGAAAATCATTTAGAAATGAGAAAGATATTTTTTTGATCGAAAAAATTGATTTTGACTAAAATTAACAAGTACAAGAATGGCATGCGGAAGTACCGAACTCATTTGTTTGGGAATATTTTTCCTGCTCTTTCCATATCTGCAAACGAATTTTCTGAATTTCGTCATACAGGGTGTTGTATTGAACTAATGAAGTTCTTTTGATTTTTTCGAGTTCGTACCTGGAATATGAGTTTCATTTATTCGGAATTCGGTAGCATAGAAAATGAATAAAATATACAACGCGGATCGTTAGTTATGAGCCATTGAAGAAATAGGAGAAATACATAAAACACTTTGTATCTCGCTTATACAGGGCGCTAGACCCATCATATGGGGGTTTTTCAGAACCAGCTAGGCGACCTCTACCTACCCTTACAGTACGCCCATTTCCCAATGAATCACTCTGTATAATATTTCTGTAATTGATTTTATTCACCATTCAAGTCCTAACTGTTTGTTTTGTTTACAATACGAACTGTCGAAGATTAATCACGTGATTATACCCCTAAATCCTCCTAGCGGATAGTTATGGCAACTTTTTCTTCAAAAATGGTGCCACCCCCCACCATTCAAAAATGCAGTAGATTCCAGACCTATGTATATGATTGTGTTACGAATATTATTCTCAAGAGGACTTTCCACTGGATATTTACTCGGTTATTATACTCAACCAGTTCCGCAGCTATATACAGGGTGAGTCGAAAAAGAGTACCAAGCTTTCTCAGGGTAATGATACATTGAATGAATAGATGAATATCTACATATTGAGCAATATGGAATTTAATGGATACTTTTTTTGGTATCTTGATCCAAGTATCACGGATTTGGGAATATTGTCGTGAGGAAATTAATACTTTTCGAGATATTCCACTCTGAAGTCCGAAACTTTCTTTTCTTGAACGTTTTCGAACGAAAAATCTCATCAAGATCCGTACGCTCAATACTATATTTTCCTCAGTATGCATTTTGGACCATCACCCTCAGAAAACTCGGTACACATTGCTGACTCACCCTTTATATACACGTGAAATATTCATAATGGCTTTACGCTTTTATCCTCTCCCCATAAAAAATTGATAATGACTGTGTAGTTAGAGTAGCACTAAGTGTTTGATGTTCAGCAGGCCGCAAAACCGGACAGAGCTAGTGGAGCCACCTAGCAGGAAGGGCTGAAATCGCAGGCAGGCGAAACAGAAGCCCAAACGGCAGAATGAACTATGGCACAGATACCTTCTCCGCGCCTTCATCATTACAGGTCCGCACTTAGGTCTCAGCACGGCGAACGTGAAATGATACCCAATCGATCAACATCGAATCACAAATATTCAAACTTAGGTGTCTATTTCTTGGGAAAATAAAAATTGTCGTATTGTATTATTGAGTAGTTTTTTTTTAGTGCAATTTATCGATGATTTCTGATTCGATATCGACCGATTAGGTACCATTTTGGCGACCACTGATCGCTGAGGAGCACACGATTTTTCTACGGCAGTTATATTATACACCCACACCATCTTATTCACGTGTATAAAATCCAATTTGTGTGTAGCATGTTGCTGTTGATTGATAGTCTGCACTGCTCGCACCGTTGCATCAATTTATGGGCAATCCTTCTGTCCAGAATTTTGACTAGATTATAAGATTGTTTCATTCAAAAGTTATCACTTTATTCAGGATTGATTTTTTTCTTCGAATCTAAATTGGCTCTTGGATATTTCTCACTCTTCTCAAAGTTATAACTATTGATTGATCTCTACAAAAAAGCAGCAAATATCGGATAATTCATGAAACATAGTCGAATACAAAAAAAAACAAGACTCAACGAGTTGATGAATTATTTACAATAAATTTAAATTGTATTGACCATCATATCTTCATTTATCATCCTGTGTTAGCTGCTTTTGAATTGTTACTATATGTTAATATATTTGTGAATGTATCTAACCCCTTTGACAAAAACAGATATTTCATCGAATAAATATAAATAATCCAGGTGAAACCATTTCGCATTGTTAATTCATATATCTGTCTGTATTGAAATAACAAAACAGGTAGGGATTTGGTTTTTGCCTCATATTTCAAATAAAAAAATCATGACAATCTATATATTTTTTGATTGATCAATATACAGTCTCCATTGATGATGAAACAACGTAGGAATATCAAAAATAATAACTATTTCTTTCTGTCTAAAACGTGTATATAAAAAAAAGAAAATGTGTTGAAAAAAAATCAGAAGAATTCAAAAATTTTTCGCAACCCAAAATATCCGATTTTCGTGAACCCGTTTGCTTGTCAGTTTTGAAATCTTCACTACGTTGTAAAACTCATTTATTGAAACTGTACCACCAGAAAATTCACCAGAATGTGAATCTTAAAATTTTTTTCTGAAACGTTCTCTTGACACTTCGCGAAAAATACAAAACTGACAAGACATTGAGTGTAATAATTGATTTTACTTCCAGAACTATGACTGCCATTTGTTTCGTCTGCAACCTACCCATTTTATCACACCAAGTGGGATTGGTCTGGCAAGGAGGAAATGGTTGGGACGACTTAGTACGAGAGCAGGTATATCAAGAAAAAAATTGCACCCAACCAATAAATCGTTCTACGACTGTCAGCTGAACACAGAAGTCATTTTCGTCTCCTTACAGGTAGAAGAGATGACAATACGCCAGAGACTTGGAGGTCGTCGAGATTCGGCCACCCAGTTATGTAACATTTCCCCGCCAGGAGAATTGGCAGACGGTCCCAATGTTGCTAATAGGCGAAGAAGACGAAGTTCTTTGGCGCAGCTCACAGATCTCTTCAGGTAAACTTTTGCTTAATCGAGTTTTTTAAGTCTTGCACATACTTGAATCAAAATCTTCTCTAGGGACTGGGGCAGCTCCAAAAAGGGCCAAAAGAAACTGTACAGACGCGAAACTCTAGCTGATTTAGTGAGGACGTTACCGTGGGAGAAGCAGTCAGAGGCAGAGGGAATGCCAACACCCGGTATATCAACACAGAGGTGAGCAACATAGTGTATTCAACTTGGGCTTCCCTGAAAATCATTTATTATTCACTGCCGGTCCGATCCATCTCTAGAGTACAACAGATGAATAATTTATCAGGAATGATTGATAATCCAGAGGTAGATTGTCCTTTTCAATTCCGTGGGACGATTCCCAATACCTGTTCGATTATTCCTAAGGATCCATTGGGTTTACTTTCATTGAGGTTTTTTCCAATAACATCTATAATGAAGCGAGTCAACCTTAACACTAAGGTAATTTTCCAGAACCCGCAGAGAATCAAGCGCCGATTCAGGCATCAGAAGCTCCCTCGCCAGATCTCGCAGAGACTCTCATTCAATCATCTTCGACTTCAAAGCAGAGGTGGCCAAGCTGTGGCATCGTAAAGACAGCCGCACCACCACCATCGTGAGTCCCAGCAGTCCTCATGGTCAAGCCATCTCGCGAAGAGACAGCGAAGAGTACCCTGGAACCAGCAGGAGAGACTCCAGTGCCAATTATTCGCAGTACGCTTCGAGAAGGGGTTCTGGGGAGAGCGGCAAATATACCAGGAGGGACTCGGGGCCGACGTCACCTCCCAGGGTGGTCAGTGTGAAGAGGAAAGTCCGGACGCAATCAGAGTCTCCTTATTACAGGTGAGGAATCTGTGAATCCCAGTGGAGTTACTTGATATTGGAGCAATTTGTTTTGTTCGCAGACAAGAACAAAGACCTTCGACGTCTTCTACAGCCTCGGATTCTGCTCCACCAGTCGCCATTGCGTCCACGTCGACAGGAGCTGGTACTGTGGACGTGGGGACAGGGGCTCTACCTCCTCCTACTATAATAACATCCAGCGTCACGCCTCCAGCTACTTCCCCGACTGTACCGAGTCCATCTGCGGGTGCACAGCAGCATCCTCTCGTTTCCACTAGGAGGGACTCGACCACCCAATGTGGTAGGACAGGTACTGCTCCAACTCAGCTCTATCTCTTTCTGCATGCAGAGTGTAGTAAAGACCACGTCAAACCGAGAGAAAATTAAGATCAAAGGATAACTCACCTGCTATGCTTTTTTTTATTACTACACGGGTCCAAAGGATATACCGCAGCCGGAGGCTTATTGTATTTCCCCTATCATTCCGATACCCCAAAAAATATTAATCCCTTTGACTATTCTGCAAAGGTCACTAGGTTTCAGGGTTCCCACATTCTCTAGGTTTGAATCAGGTTCCCCTAGTTGCACTACTCTTCCATAGTTTAGTGCCTCACAATAGCACAAAATGTGTTCAATTGTCTCAGGTTCTACGCCGCACAATCCACAAGTCTGGTCACCCATCTTTTGTAGGTGTGTTCTAACAGGAGCATGTCCTGTAAGGAGACCTGTTACAAGTCTTATCTGATCTCTACTTAATCTAAGTATCTCATCAGTTCGTTTTTCACCTGTTATCTGAATAACAAGTTTACTATATTCTTGTCCTGGTGTGTTATCCCAGGCTATTCTTTTTAATTCTTTGACTCGTCTTTCAATGGAGTTACCAAGTGGTTTCTTGGGCACTCCAAGTACTGGTTCCGGGCCAAAGTAGGGTGAAGCTGACCCCTCCCTAGCTAGTTCATCAGCTATTTCGTTGCCTTCTATTCCACTGTGCCCAGGTACTCATATCAGTTTAACTCTGTTTAACCTTGTCAGCGTTAGAAGTTCTTTGATACATTCCCAGATGAGTCTGGACTTTACCTTATACCCTGCAAGGGCTTCAGACTGGCCTGACTATCCGAATGAATATGGATTCCTTTTCTCTTGAAGGCATATTTTGCACATTATAGAATTGCAAATATGTCTGCTTGAAACACTGAGGTGTTTTCACCAAGCGCATAGGAGTGTTTCTCCTTTAGGGTAGGGGAATAAATTCCCGCACCCGATCTTTGTTCAGTCTTTGATCCGTCTGTGTACCAGATCATTCTGTTTTGCTCTTCTCTAGCGTGAACTTCGTGCCACTCCCTTCGATCCGGGGTTAACACCGAGAAGGGTTTTTCGAAGATGTATTTGGGAATTATATTATCTCTTGGCTTATAAAAGTCTTACCGTTTTTGAAATATTTTTTTATGAATTTTTGCCCTTTCAATAGTCTTGTCTTAAGGGTTGGTACAATTTTACACCTTTTTTGTTAATTTATCAGTGAAATATTGCTGAAGAATGATTTACATCAAAAAAACATTCTCCGAAAAATTTTAAGGGGGGCCGTGAGAAATTACTATAAAATAGTCAATTCATTGGTGTAATGTGCAGCAGTAGCTCAGTACATTTTGGTTTGGTTTGGCTACGATAGGTTAAACTCCATGAACAAAAGAATCCACTACCAAAATTTTCAATGAAAATATTTCCTACGCCCCCCCTTTAAAATGTTCGGAGAATGTTTTCTCTTAATGTAAACGTTGAAATCATTATTCAGCAATATTTTACTGAAAAAATTAACAAGCGTGAAGACATGACTATTGAAAGGGGCAAGATTTCATTATTTTCAAAAGAAAAATCTGTACACCCTGTATATTTATTTTGTAGGTAGGAGAGACTCGCGGACACACTCGAGCCCAGAGCAGCGCCATTCGCGATTGCAACGGCAAAACACAGCGTACGATGAAAGCTGTCTGCCCCCAGGTGGGTGGACGCCCAAAGAGAGTCGCAGAGATTCCCAGGCAGCCGCCCTGAGTCCAGACGTGGACGAGTCGGGAAGGAAGGCGAGACGTGACTCTCTGAGTCCTGACTCGGCTTCCAAGGGTCGCAGGGACTCCAGGTCGCGGTTGAGCCCGGACAGGTCGATGGAGAGGGATATTAGCCCCGTTAGGAGGAACAGGAGGGCTCCTAGGAGGCAGTCTACTACGGTGGGGAGGCCGCACGCGCATAGGTCGCCTGATTCTTCTAGGTGAGCTCATCAATAGAATTATGGTAGTTTGAATTCTCGAAGATTCGGATGAAAATTGACCAAATGATTGGTGAATATTTCTAAAAACATGAAAAGCTATTTTTATGACGTTTCGATTGTGCTGACAAAAATGGTTTTGTAAATAAATTGGATTACAGTTACTGAGTTGCAAACGAATATACCTGAACGATAATTAGCTATAAAGTCACCAAAAAAATATGAAAGAACAACAGAATTCGGAATAGTATATTTTTGATTCCATTTTGAAAAGGCACTGCTTTTCATGAATTGTATTCAAAAAAAAATTTTGGTTTCCTCTTTGAAATTCTTCTTTTATGAACGTGTTTTTGCTATTCTTCAACGTGCAATAATAATGTAATAATTAATGTGATTTATTTCATTGAAATTTATGGGCATACACATGTATTGTTATAGGTTTTGAATCACAGTGGAATATAAAGGTATTAATGTAACAATGTGAGATGAAAAAATGAAAAAATGTTGAATGTATAAATAAGAATAAAATGTAAAAAATATCAAAATATAAAGATGTCTATTTATGAATTCAGAGAACTATCTACCACAATAATAAAGGAGATCCGGTGAGGTACCTACACTGAAATACAATAAAGAAAAAAACAACAAAATGCAGTGAAATATGTACACATGGAGAAACATGGAAAATAAGCTACATGAGGATTAGTACCAATATAACTGATTCCGGCTATGATGAATAATAATGAATCACCTGAAATAATTACTTATTTCCACCATGTTTTCTACAGACAAATCTTGAAGTGCAGTATCATTTATGTCTCTGATAATCTGTAGAACCCGACAAAACAGCCTTGGAGCTGTGTGGTAGAATGATATCTGACCAATTGGTTTTGCAGTTTTTTCTGTAAAAAACTCTTTTTTTGTGTCTTATGTAATGATGAGGCCCCCATAAGGAAGGGAATACATATTCAGAGTTCAGAATTATCTGACACTGTCGAGGTCTAGTAGAATTAAAGTGATCTAGGTACCTGGGAAGGTTGATGAAGGCTGATGATAAGATTAGTAACAGGTCTTCTCACAGGCCAAATTTGTAGACTGTCCAGCTTGGAGCCTAAGACTTTTGAACACATTTTGTGCAATTGTGAGGCACTGAGCTACAGGAGAGTGAAGCAACTAGTGGCATTAGATTCAAGAGTAGATAAAGTAGGAGCCTTGAACCCTAGTGCTTTTCTAAACCTTCCTGAGGTGTGAGGTGGTAGGGAAAGTACAATGCCTTTGAGTGCAGTACGTCCTTTAGATTTCTTCAGTAAATTTTTTTTAAAATGTTGTCAGCGTTGCTAGTCTCTTGAGTTCAGAAATAATCACTTACTAGTCCATGATGGTTCACTAGGAATATATCTTGAGACCACATCCACCATGATTAAATTTTTTTCGTAGTTGCTCGAGTCGGGACCCGAGCCCGAGCAACAGGGGTGGGCAGGCGCCGCCCCCAGTGGAACACCACCGGCCAGCGATTCGCAGACAGTCCACCACCGAGGAGATATTGATCGCTCGAGGCTTCCGAAGACAATCCACCACAGAGGAGATGATCCGTTGCAGGAATTTCCGTAGGCAGAGCTCGCAGAGCGACGACTCGCAGCGGTACCGTGGCCGGAGAGATTCTTCCACGCAAATCTTGGACGGTACCGTTGCATCCATGACAGTAGAAACTTCTAGTACGGTTTTTGATTCTAGCACGCAGACAGGTAAGGGGGTTTGTGAAAGACGTTGGTCGATTCTTGGTGTCTGCCACGACGTCACGTGTCTGTCATATCGAGGATCTCAAGGTGTGATTCGGATAGATTGGAATAGAATGTGAATTTATTCGTACCAACAACAATACAGTTTCACTACATGAAAGTAGATTGTCGAAACAAAAAATTCATCGTCTAAAAAAGTGGGTTCTGCTGTTATTCACTTTTTTCTTATAGTGTCTTTGAGATTATCGGGCAGTGAATCATTAAAATTTAGATTTATAAAAAACATACAGCGAATTTTCATGCTGGGGATAGCGAAAAAAATTAATCATAAACAATACCCTGCAGAATAATTGATTGCTTTGAACATAGCAAGAATATTGAAGAAAACTAATAGTGCTGTACAAGTTAGGAGTTTTAGATTCTTGAAGTAACCTACGAGAGTCAGTGAACCTTAAATTTGAAAAAAATACTACTCTCTCTCTCTACCAAAAATCTACTTTTATGAAAAAATTTAATCGAAGTCAAATTAGGCAATATTTTTAAAATATTCAATAGCTGATCGGAAATTCCATTCAACAAAAATATTTCGTACGGTATTGAGTTACAATTATTTCATACTTTTTGACCTAGTCCATCAACTGCTGAAAAAGTTATGAAATGTCACAATGACTGGTTTGATGAATCAATGCAGTTAAATCATTTATTTATTCATTTAAGTTAAATGATTTACAAAATAACTATATTATCGCGTACAGGGGGTGTTTTTTGGGGGTCACCCCTGTCGCTTGGGTCGTACTCAGGAAATATAAATTAAATGATTCCAATTCCAAAATTAAATACAAAACAAAGCATATAATTGAATGATAATTCTGATGGTACATTCTTTAGGAGAGATTCAATGATTAATACAGAAATATAAATGCTTACCCTACTTAACAATAATGAAATTGAATTTAGAATATAATGATACTTGGTGTTTTACTGAATTGGATTTTGAAAAATGTATATCTTGACAATATATTGTTAATACATATTAGTAGTAAATAAAAAAAACCCTGATGATACACCGATGACAATTCGTTAATGAATAATCAACAATTTTGTTCTCAAAATTTTATTTAAGCATCAGCACTTTGAACACCAGGTATTAGATAACTTTCAGATAACTTCATCAGAGCCAATTGATGTTTGTATTTGGAACATTCAAACGTAATTCACTCAATCATCTACTACAATCATATGATTTGGACATTGGATTCATTAGTTATGATATTCAATTCATGATTGAGGTGACTGACATTTCGAAAATATTTTTTTCCAACAAGTGGGAAGAATCGTTTTTGTTCAAATTCGAATGTACCGTTAACTTTTTCTTCAATTTCAATATCAATGTGAATTCTGCTAGTTATAGTAGTGAATAAATATAAAAGTAAACCAAATATGAATGAGAGTTAATTTAATTATCCAAAATGACATGACATGAAATGGCTTAAAATGACATAAAATCACATACAATGACATAAAATGACTTTTAATGACATAAAAATAATAATAATAATAATAGGTTTATTCACACAAGAAAAATAATTACACAGAGCAGCATTATTGTGAATAAACAAAAATATTTCCACGGAAGCAGTAGGTACTGCTTGTGTGTGGGCGATACACCACCATGAGTATATACAAACAAATTTTTCGAGAATACTATACTAAAATTACTAACAATAAAAAATCAAGTATACAATTGTATAGTATTGTGAGAGCAAAATGAGTATAATTATTAATATAGACTACCAAACAATAAATTTACATAAACACACACGCTCATATCACATGTATGCTTGTACACATTAAATGATCGCATACAATGACATATACAGTGACATAAAATGACAATTTGAATAAATAGTATTTATACATGATAAATGTTGTCCATTAATTTTGTAATTTGGCAACTCATTCCAATTCACACTTTGAGAACACTATCTTTGGATATTCAAAGTGGCAAACGAGACACCAAGGTTGAACATATGAACAGGGTTGATGTTTTTTTCTGTATTCTCTGTTCAAACTCTCGCAATTAAATCGAGGGCTTTCATGTGCCCCTACCTCCTATTTTATAATTTTACGCAGGATTATGCTTCCATGCTTACCGCCAATCATGAAAATGCATCTTTTTGTCAAATGAGGATCGATGAAAGCATGATGAACATTGATTGTTAAGGTGCATGAAAAATATAGGATAGTCAATGACGAAATACTAGTTGAAAAGCGTTCTGAGAATTCACCAAATGTGATATTGGTGCTACCTTCAAATACACAACTGGCAAAATGAACATTCTAGGAAATTGATATGCATACGGAGATACATATGTGAAAGCAACGTTGTTAAATGTTGTAGTTCATTCCATGAAGAATTTTCAGATAAAATCATATCTTAGAGAATTGAAAATTTTATACTGGAGATTTTTCAGTAAAAAATCTCGAATAAAGAAATCGAATTTCAGGATTTCCACGGAGAACGTTCCTGAATATATTATATTTTAAAACAATCATGATGAAAAATATATAATAGTTCCAATATGTTTCCAAAAAGTGCAACTGGTTGAGTTTCATAATATTTCAATTGTTTATAAAAGTCTTGAGTTTGAAAAAAAATCATGCTCAAACAACATTGATGTTTCTTCAATTGCTAAATGAAACAATCGGAAATATCGAGTATCTACGAATTTGAAGATTTGTTTTGCCAGATGTGCATCGACATTTTTATATCGTTCAGAAAATAATATTCATGAAGCTCAGGTGAGTAGATATATGTGATTATTCTTTATGGAAGTTCCCACGATATTTCAATGCTTTCGAGATAAAATAAGAGTAAAATGATGAAGCTTCTATAGACATACTCGTATGATGTGGATATGCGTCTATTCTTTATATCTTTTTCCAATTTTCAATTCAACTGAAGACATCCATTATAACTGATCAAAAACGGTACAAAAACTATTGAATAGATTTGGCATCGTTGCCAACCCAATGGGTTTTTGTCGTTTTCGTGTCATTTGATATTTGGATTGCGCATGACAGTTCATAAATGTCAAAGTCAATAAACGCCAGGTCAGAGTCTTCAGGTGTGTAAATATCAAAATATTCCTCTTATGTCACTGGAATTTGAGTTTGCAACAGATGTTTTTTTTTCAGCTGATGACAGCTGATTACATATCATTATTGGTATAAAGCACGATCATATACACAGGTCTAACAACTCGTATAGTGGGAGTTGGCCCAAACATCGAGGAAATTTTTGTGGTTCTCATGTTTCGTCACCTACTGCAGCGCTGTCCTCTATTGTCACTTTTTCAGCCAATCAGAAATCAGATCCGATCATCTTTCTGAAAGTAGAAATGATTTTTATTTATTCAAGAGAATTTTGTAAGATATAATATTTTTGTCATTAATTTTATTTGCCATTCAAATCCTAACCGTTTGTCTTTTGTCAAAGATGAATCACGTGATAGTACCTAAGTCCTCCTACAGTATAATTATGGCAACTTTTTCTTCAAAAATGGTGCCACCCCCACCACTCAAAAATGCCGTAGATTCCAGACTTGTGTATATGATCGTGGTATAAAGACAGTTCAGTGTTTTTGACAAATGATAGCAAAATTATTTCTAATTCTCGATGACAGCTGATTACATGTCATTATTGGTAATTTATAAAAGCTTCTTGTGATGTGAGGTTAGAAATCCGTAATGGCGACTGACAACTATTGGATATCCAATCAGAATTCCACAACTCAATCGACCGAAATCAACAATAACATACGGTCCAATTTGGTAACTTTCAATTCGCATTCACCACCCCAAAAATACCCCAAGGATCCGATTCGACCGCCGCCACTGCCTAGCCGGCAGGATCTTCGTGTTTGCAATCGATGTCGGGGGGTGGGGCAAGCGTCGGCTCGTCGCGACGTCCGTCGCTATACGCTCGACTCGCAGCTTCAAGCTTCAGCATTCGTCCAGTGCTGTGGAAGCTGCGACGGACTATACGAGCAGCCCCGCGCTAGCTGAAGAAACGTGTCTGACTTAAACCTGCGACCAAATGGACTCACAGACTTTATCTAGTGTCGTGCTGGACGCTAGACGACTTTCTATTCTCTCTGAGTAGTTTGCACAATGAGCGAAGCTCTTTTCCTCGTTGATTTCAAGGTACTTTGGTGTCTGTGTTCTTTCTCTCCCGTTTCTGCAGTATGAATGAATGCCTAGTGGGTGAATATTTTTCAACAAGTGATGAAACGAATCACTCCAACCAAATAAACTAGAGAACTCCATCTGGACCACTTTCCCTGAACAAGATGCCTGCGTGGAAGTTTCCCCTTCGTTTGGTGTGGTTTGTTTACTTGTTGCGATGTGATGTCTGTAGAGCTTCATTTGTTTTGTCCACACTGACTTGATTTGGTAGACGTAGACAGTCTTCAACAGGTGATGATGATATGTATGATATATTGAACTCTCCATGAAACGTTTCTCTTTGATTTCGATAGATTATTAGTATTGTTCCAGAAAGAATGTTGTTTTCCTCGTTGCAAATATCTGATATTCTCTCTATTGTTGAGTTTTCGCAACCATGATCCTCTCTGGTCGTAAATATCAAACTTGCTTTCCCAATGGGATTTTTCTGTTACTACAGTACAAAAACGAGCTATGGAAGTCCCATCAACGTTTTCTATTATGAGATCTCTCTAATTAACAGTATGTCTGAGTTTTTGGAGGTGCTTATCTAGTTACTTTCATCCGAATTTCCAATCTTGAAGTATGAATGAGAACATATGATATCATAGAAACTAAAGGTTGACATTTCATACCACAAATAAATATTTCGTTGAAAGAGATTATATACTGACTGACTAATAGCTATACCGGGTGACTCTTCAAGGTGGCTCGCCCCTATAACTTTTTTATTATTGGAGATAGAAGAACAAAATTCGGGGGTTGTGTATTATATGTTAATTCGCATTATTTGACGTATTCACTTGCTTTGCAGTACTTTCGGTTTGACCGGAAATGACCTCAACTTTCGATTTTCAAATGGAACACCCTATATATTTTTACTTATTTCGATCGGGGATGACATTATCTATCCAACAACAACTTCGTTTGTGAATATTTGACGTATGAAAGAATTTTTATTTCAATTTTTATTTTTCGATCTAGCGTGTCATGGATCGATTGAAACGCTTCCTTTTTGATCAAGTGACATGGGAAAAATACAACTTTGAGGCATATGACTTCAGAGTCGTTTCAATAATTTTTTCAATGTCACAAATATCTTTTTTTTCAGTTTACTCGATTTTTTCCAATGGAAAAAGGGTGGCTCGTCGGGTTTTTGTGAAAGATCATTTTCTTACGAACAATTTGATACCACACACTTCCACTTTATTTTCACCATCTTTCTCAATTAATTAATCATGGCACGATAGATCGAAGAATAAAAATTCTTTCATACGTCAAATATTCAGAAACAAAGTTTTGTTGGATAGATAAGGTCATCCTCGATGGAAATAAATAAAAATATATAGGGTGTTCCATTTGAAAATCGAAAGTCGAGGTCATTTCCGGTCAAACCAGAAGTACTGCAAAACAAATGAATACGTCAAATAATGCGAATTGACATATAATACACGACCCCCGAATTTTGTTCTTCTATCTCCAATAATAAAAAAGTTATAGGGGCGAGCCACCTTGAAGAATCACCCGGTATACCGTTGTATACAGGGTGAGAAGAAAAGTCGATAGAGATGACATGTCCCATTTTGAATCAATTCTAATTATCTTCAATCTATCATCTTTTTTTATATATCTGATAAATAATTACCCATGCATGGCAAATGTGTATTCTAAATTATGCGACCAAGAAAAAAAATTCTCTGCTTGAAAATGGAAAAATTCACATTGAAATATTGTGAGATATTTTCAGTCTACTCAATGCGACATCTTCTCATGAAAAATTAAAAAAGAGTATTCCTAACATACATTGTATTCATGTATCAAGTCCTGAATATTTTCATCGAAACATGCGTTTTCATGTTCCTTTTGAGATATTCCATAAATCTTGAGATATATATATCGTGAGACACCCTGTACTATTCCGAATAATCATCGTGGTGATATTTATCGTACCACATCGGACTTCCTCTCGGCATTGTTTTGATTTTCTACAACTATGTAGATCGTTTTGTGAAGATGAGAAAAATGTCAACTATTTCAAGTATTGTGTATTTTCGTCTTAAAATATGCACAAACAACTTTGTGAACTAATTATTTGTGGTGAGTCGTTAGAATGTACTAAATAATCACCTAATCACTATTTATTTTATTTGGAGCTTCGGGTTCAAATCAGGTTGAATTTTGGAATTCTCGAAGAACCTATCAAAGGTCACCGAATATATCTGCAAAAATAGAATCAATCCAATATAAAGTAAGCTAAACAGAGCATCTGGGGAGCGTGTTTCATACTAAATAAACGAATGATATTGGTTCATTATCATAATTTACGCTACGACTGGGCAAATATTGATACGTTTTGTGTTAATATGTTGGTTAACAATACTTCATATTACTATTGTATGCCAAAATAGAAATCTATTTCACATATACTGCATCCGTCTCATTATCAAATACCAATCATTTGCTAAGGTTTCATAAACAAATAAAACGAACAAGTGTTTTACAATTTGACGTTAACGTGAACATAAACAACAGCTGCTGAAAGACTCTTCAAAACTTCCCCCTGTCCACAAATTTCTTGAATTATCATACCTGTCAGTTATGTAGGCAAGTAAAATGAAATATAATTTCATTACCAAGAGAAATTGAGGTGTGTAGAAATATTTCCATTTCCAGTTCCATTATTCCAATTGCACATCACCAAAATAAATCACATCGTTCATTCATAACCTGTTGGCTGGTGCCCAAGATATTTATGGCAATATTGGCAACTCACAATAAATCAATGTGGTATTTGGCTTCAAAATTGAGGCAATGAGAAATTTTGAACGAATTGTCCATTTCCTATTTAGCAACAAACATTATTCTCCAAATTTTATAAATAAAGTTCAAATTACGAAATGATTTGTGAATAAAAGCAGGGCGCAGATATTCTGCACTGCTCTATTCGTTTTATATAGAGCAATTTGTCCTCGAATTCCCTTGATAAATAATTTATATCCTTGAAACGATTCTCATGTACAATGACGTACCTTCATCATTGTTGACGAAGGAAAATTTCATTGATAATTTTTTTTCGAAAAAAGACAACCACTTTTCCCGCCTCAATTCAAAATTAACGCTAATTTCTAGTTGGACGTTTTACATACAGGGTCACTCACGGTCCATGGTATGTTATCAATTATGTCTGAGGGAATTCGTTTTCCATTGTACAGAGCCGTTCTAATTTGATGACTTTGACGATAAATACAAAAATGGTTAAAATTCAAATGGAATACCCTGTATATTATTCAATATCCTGAAAGACAATTAAAATTCCTCCCAAATGATATATTATGTTCCTATACCTAAATAGTCAGGTTTTCGAGAAAAAATAAAGTTCATACATATGTATGTATAAAAATCGGATTACATATTTTCAAATCAGATTATCATAAATGAACTCGCGAACGTTTTCAATCTCAATAATGACATGTTTCCATGACATTTAATAGCTATCTAATACAAAATTTGGCAAAATAATCTGACTATTTAGGTATAGGAACATATTATGTCATTTGTAAGGAACTTCAATTGTCTATCAGGATATTGAATGATATACAGGGCATTCCATTTGAAAAAATTCACTTTTCACTATTTTTGTATTTATCGTCAAAGTCATCAAATTAGAACGGCCCTGTACAAGGAGAACGAATCTCCTCAAACATAATTGATACACAGGACATTGGTAAACTACACTCAAAATTTCTACGAATCCAAATACCACAGTGATAAACATTCAATTGAATCCATGTTTTGCAGGAAAATTGAGGAAATCAATTAATTTCTCGAAAACCTTTCAAGATAGGGAAATATCATACGAAAATAATTGAAAAGTATCAGAGAAACGAAGAATTTTATAAAATATAGGGTGTTCTATTCGAAATAACAAAGTTGTTGCTACTTTTTGATATAAGCGCCACAATGCTGAAATGATTTTAGATCGATAGAACAAAACTGATTACTCGAGAATGATTATACACAATCAATAGTAACTCAATTCAGATGGGTATATTTTATAAATAGGAAACATTTTTCGAAAGAATCTCACTGATGAACTTAACCTAGACAAGCGGCAACACCGCACTTTCTGGCGAGCTGTCACAACAATATTTGCTTGAATAAATAGCCTATAATATCTCTGTTGCATAGTTGAAAAAAGAAATTATGTATACACTTTTTGTTGGGAAGGTCCACCACTGTCTAGGTCCACCCTTTCGTTATTGCTTGGTCGATTTCAAGATAGCAGTTTTGATGGCCTTGTTTCGCTTGGTCATGTACATACGCAACGGCGAAATACGATGAGAATTTCATTACGACGCAAAATAGGTCATGGAAACCCTAGAGAATCAGAAAGATCGAATTAAAACCAAATTCCTTTCGTGCCATCCATCTGGAACCAGATGAATAATACACGATGACTTGGGAAAAGTGATCAAAATTCTAATGCCAGGATTCTCGCTTATACAGGGTGAACAATTCCCGATTTACTACAGGGTGATTCATAATTCAGCAGATCTTTCGAGGTCTTATTCCTGGGATCAGAATGTGATTCAAAATGTTTGGACACTGGTTGGATTCTGTCAGCAAGCAACGGTTATTTCGATATTAACTCAGAAACATCGATGAGGTCATCATTGATGATTTTTCATGGTCAATGAGAAAATAATATTTCAATTTTGTGTTCTTTATTTCGATTATAGACTTTCGGTCATTGAAATTCCTCCAAAACTGGATTCAGCCAATTCTTTAAAGGTCGTTTCATCCCCAATTCCAATTTTTATTTCGATAATTATCTTCTTATTTACGCATTTTATGGTGATTGAAGTGAAAATATATATGTCAACATCGTGACATCCATTCTTTTGAGCGGCTCCTATGTTTTCGAGTGTTTGTTCGATACATGTGTTTCCTGATTAGTTATTACGTCGAGCCTTTTAGATATCTGACTTCCTTGCGTGTCAATATTTTTCTAGTAAATTGCTTCGAAGCTTCCGAAAGGCATTCTCTAACGGAAATGCTACCTCTTGTTCATGCTTCTTGGACATGCCATGTCAAGTTTCTCGTGACTTTCTCCCGAAAATATATTCAGCCATTCTTCAGCATTACTTTATACACTGAGGAATACAATGGCTGTACAGGAAAGTGTTATCAGAACTACAAGTTGTTCCCTGACGATTCAATTTAGGAAGTGATTGAAATAATCTGGTGATTGGAAGTAAAGAGAACAAAATGTAGATACGTAAAGAAGATTGATTGGGAGTAAAGATAATATAAAAACGAAAGAACCAAGTCCATTCAATCGACAAAGTAATTATCGAAGACTTTTCGGAACAAAGTGTGTATTTTTGAGATTCTTCGAGATATAAGAGAAAAATAGCAAATAAAAGGAAGAATGTCAATTGTATACACATTTGAGATCTACATTCGATCAGGAATGAATGAGATTTAAAATGCCAAGTAATTGGAGGATGAATCTTAAAATGACTTCTGTGATACGAACTTATCGTAAGCCGGGTTTATTAGACAATATCTGTATCTGCATCTTCCTCACTCATTCGCTGAATTTCAAAAGTTGTAGCGCCCATTTCATTAAAAAAAAACGAATAGGACGAACTAGAAATCAATTTGCTTTACTTCACATTTCGATTATGCTGTCTTCCTTCTTCATGTGACAATTGACAGGGATGCCATGCAATACATTCGAGGAGAGTTTCTGGTTCAGTGAACCGAAAATGACTTCGCGGTTTTCATTCATTTCGACTACCTATCCAAACGCTGGATTAACTCCATGCTTTCATCATATAGTGCCTCTTTGAGTCTCTTGTTTCCGTTATTTCTGAGGTTCAGTGGTCTGTCAGTCCAGATAAATGAAGTTTATAGAGTCGCCTATTGAATTTCAGTGTTTATTTTCAAGCTAAGCAAATTCGCTATAGACTATCTCTACCTGACGTCACAGCCAATTACAGCAAATCACAGCAGTCGAATATCAAACGATCTGGAGCTAAACAATAGCTCATTTTGTAGAGAACATAAATGTTTGAAATTGTTTTCCTCCAAATGAAAGACATGCCCATTTTGTAACGCATCGCAGATGCGTAATGAGTGATATTGGAAAGACCACATGACATAAAAACTTTCCACATAGCACACCATTAGCATCCATTGGATGTCAATATAACAAAAAAAAAACTATTAGATGAACATAACAGATTATATCCAGTGAACTACCGGTAGGGAGATGGAGAATGTTCGCGAGAAAAACTGAAAAACAACAATAAGGTGTTCAATAATTTGATTGTTGGAGTGCCTGATAGAGTGAAAGCTCATCTATACCATCATGCTTCTCAGCCAGCTGCTTTCATGCACTTACCATCTCCAACCAGCAACCTTCAACTCCAAAACTCTTCAATCTTTGCAGATCCCACGCCTCTCTACGAAAACAACCACTACCATGAAGAATGTTTGCGTTGCAATTCTTGCGGCCTTAATTTGACCGGTCCCAACCAGAAGAGGGCGCGCCGCTTCAAGAACCAAATACTCTGCGACCTGCACTTTGCGGACGTTTCTCTCATGGAGACCTCAGATTTCATGCAGCAGCTGAGGTCGTTCAAGCCGCAGTCGTTGGGTTGTGCAGTGGCTAGAAGGAAATCTTCCACCACGCTAATCTTTCCTCTGCCTCCTCAAGCTTGCTCAGGTCAGTGTCAGTTGGTGTGAATTCTATTCATTTTTTATGTATTTATCTATTCAGGAACAGGTGAGATTTCAGGTATGCGGTCTGTGACCAAGTAAATTTTCAAATATTCATCATATTCATATAAAATAATTATTTATTCATGTATTTATTTTCCATTCATTCGTTCATTTATTTTTAATTTTTTCATTTTATGTTTTCCACCTATTTATTTTTCATCCATTTATTCATTTATTTATTCAATCTATTATTTTTTTACTCCAATTTGAAAAAATATAAATATTCAGGGGACAATTCTCATGATATCCTTCGGAACGGTCAATTATTTCAGTTCTTCTGAAATTGATATTCAAACTGTAGAGTTCGATTAGATTTGGGCAAGTTGTAGTTCTATTAACAACTCTGTGAAGAAATCTCCAATTTATGTTAGGTCTCCGATGTTCCAAGCTTGATTATTTCAATTCAATTCCATGTTCAAAATGTCAGAATAATTATAATCATCTCTCTGATATCCAAATTAGAATGTACATAAAAACTTATTTTAGACTCTCTCAATCCTATCGATATTATTTTGATAAAACGGACATACGAATACACAACAAATTAAATGTGATTTATTTATTTTCATTTTTTGTTAATTGGTTTTCAATTGTCCACTCCGTATAAGTACAGATTTTATTCTTAGATATTCAGTTTCTGATTGGCGTACTTGTATGAGCATGAAATTGATATAATTTCAGGACGAAAGTATCCTAAATTGGAAACACTATACAAATTTGCCTAAGTGATCTCATCTTGACCTAATTTGCGAATACTGTCGGATATTCAAATTATTCTCTAGGAAAATAGCAACGTTAACAAGTTCAGTCACTAGAGTCGAGAACGTGATTAATTCAAGCTAACTTGACTATAAACGTCACATAAAATCAGTGACGTTTCTGCTATCAGCGATATGACAAGGCAACTCCACTTCACACAATGGAGTTTTGATTACTCTGTTTCGATTCAGTCGAATCAGCGTCCTCCAAAGTTTCGAAAATCAAACCTGATATCTTCATTTATGAGATCTGAAATTGTTCATTTGACGACTTTCAAAAGAAGGAAGCGTAGATAGTCAGCTATTTCAAACAGTTGCTTTGGGATATCTAAGGATAAACCTGTAAAATTTTATATTTTGATATTCATCTGTTATAAACTTAACATCGGATATGGTTGAGAGATTTGCAATATTTTAATAAGAACTATCTAACATTATTTCCTGATATAACACGTCTACTACACAGTTGACGTAGATGAAGCTAGCCCTTTCAGGCAACAATATCCTACCTTCAAAAATACAGTCATAAGATATAAATGATGTATCGATCTATAAAAATTTACAGCGAAATGCCGGAGATATTTCCATGCCGTTGTGCATAAATTCCAATTTATACGTATACATCATCTGTCATCATCGCAACTTTTATGTGAAAAGAAAACCACACATTTTTATAGCCATATTTTGCTATTAAACTTTCTACAGTATCGTCAACTTTGATGTCTATGTCGTTGTATCCTTCACAATGTAGATCAGAATGAAAGCTGAGAAAGCTTTTAGGCTAGCCCAATAAATATAGCATTCTCGTTGCATATTTTTGCACATTGAAGAATTGCAAAATGTCTGCCTGGAACACTGATGAAGAGTTTTCGATTTTTTTTTTCTCATAAAGGGTCTTGGATCCATCTGTATATCAGATCTGATAGCCAACCAACAAACCAACGGAAATTCAAACTCATACTCTCATAAATTATCAATAATTAATAAAGCAGCTAGATTGGGCATGAAATTCTGAAACTGATGCGTTGATGGAAGATATTTCGAGGTGAAATATAACGAATTGATATTGGAGCTGAGCTCATGAAACTTTGATGAAGTTCTAAATCCTCATAAGCTTTAATGAATAAGTAACGAAGAAGCATGCATCGGCACATCGATTGGTTATTCTGCATATCACGTATCAGCGAAACTATTTTCGAACCAGAAACTTTCTGTAAATGTATTGTGAGGTTCAGCACCGAAATAGAACATCGATAGTTGTTCATAAACCTTCGAGCTTTCATCACGATTATGCTGGTGCACAAAAGATTACCCACAGCTGAAAGAAAAACGAACTATTCCAGTGCGATTGGGTCGATATATAAATCAAACAAAGTGAAGGACTTCGCCTTTATACAAACACCATTTTAGTTGGGAGGAAATCCGATGAAAAGTTATCATTGCGTATATTTGCCTATGTCTTTCTCCTCTAAAGCAGGTGGTTATCGATAACCTATTGACACGATTTATTTCTCACCTAACAGAAGCTTTCCCATTATTCATTCATTTCGGATCATTGATCTTCAGCCAAATTCAGAAAAACCTCTTGTGAACGATGGAACTTGATCAAGAAAGCATTCATTTAGAATGAAGTGGACAAGTGAAGGATCAAGATTGAAGTGGGCATTGTTGGGTCACTCTAAGTTTGAACACCAAGCTTTCCAATTCGTTTGGTGTTCTACCTTACAGTGAGCGAACTCTGCTTCTAAACGTCGAGAAAAGGAAGAAAGAAGATAATGAAGAAGAGGAAGGAGAAGTATCTGAAAGGATGCAGAAAAAAATGTAGAGGTTCCAATTATAAGCAAAATTTTTCTTGGATATTGATGTACTTGATTTCCTGTTTTTTTCTTCTACTGCAACTACAGTTTTGCCATAAATTCTGAGTGATTTGAATGATTTTATTTCCTAAATATCGTCAGTTTCATTGATACCACTGGTTAAGAATTACTGAAATGAGGATGGCATTTTGAAATAAGGGTGTGTTTTTAGGTGAAATATATTTGGAATTTAATCCTTCAGCATTAATATTTTTCAAAAAACAATTTATACTTGTTTCTCAATTCCAAACATTCCTCGTGAAAAGTTTGCAGGTAGCTTAACAACTTCTCATAGCTATTAAATCTTTACATGAACAAACTCAATCTACCATTTTCCACATTTAGGTGGAAAGTAAAACAAAGTTTGTCAATCGAACAAAGTTGAAATAATTGGTTCTCTCATTTATTGTTTTTCTCTTAGAAACTCGTTCGAATGAACATTTATTTCGTATTTCTTCAGGGAAAATAAATTGCTTCGCCATAACTTCCATACAGGTTTTTATTTGAAATTGAATTTCGTAGATAGTTCGTCATGATTTGAAATTACTGTATACGAAAATTAAAAAAAAAATTATCATACACTCACCGTGATATTTTTCAACTTCACACTTTTAATCAACACTGTATCTATATATTTTGTTTTATTTTGCCGAACTCTATTTATAAATTTAAAGTCTTAAATACGTTGGCTAGTTCACCTAATAAATATTTTGAAAGAAACCAGAAATTGCTTTGATATACTGGAATGTAGTGAACTACCATCCAGAAACTGATTGATCAGTGAAACTCTCAACATCTGGAGGTAATTTCATTGAGCTTGAGAAAAATATATATTTGCTTACATTCCATTTTGATTATATCTGACATTTGATCCATCTTCATCAAGCTGAATACGGTAGTGAAAAAATATCACGTGTGAACGTGTGAACATTGATTGATAGGTAAATAATATAATATTATTAACTGTTGGTAACGTATACAACGTATCTGCAAAATGAAGCACATGAAAAGAGCCTCAATCCCATTATTGATTCATAACAGCTTACCAATTGTAGTGCCAGCAAATTCAAATTTTGCGAGGATATTTTCACGCCTATTGATTGATTGGGAAAAAATCTTTATTGAAAATTATGACGACACAGAGATTCTCCTGTTCTTTCATTAATACAAAACATCCTAAAGATGTATCATAAAATCATATTGATCCGAAACAAACATGTTCAGATGTTTCAGGTCACGTTGCCTGATACATTCGTTGAATCTGTTACGGGCAGTTTGTCATCATCGATTTAACATTTGATGACTTCACATTCATCCAGGGACTCTCGATTGTTACAATTAATGAGATCGTTAGTACGGGATTAATGGATTCACGATTCCAATACAAATAGTTTAACGAGTTTCACGAATTTTGCTTCTAGCTGTCTGATATCATTAACTGCAGAAACTGCCAAATGATACCATCCAAATTGAATCCAAGGAATTGTAGAACATCGATGAATAATAATTCCGATGTTGCAGATGAATTCTGTGAAGAATATCCGCACAATTTCGTGGCGACTGCAGGATACTGGATAGAATGTTCGAGACAGAAAATCACCAGCGATACCATATGGGACGAGAGCGAATCTGAACACGAAAACGACCTTCAAGAAGGAGCAGAAGAAGACGAAGATAATGGGAAGGATCACGATGATCATGGAAATGGTTATAGGAAAAGAGACAGAAGTGAGTTGAATTATAAAATTATGGACTTTCTGCATTTTCATGATTCTCTGTCACATACACAGTTCATATTTTTCTACACACCATTCAGATTGTTATATGACATTCGACATTATTTAGTATAAATGATGTAACTCATAAACTCCTGATATAATGCAAGATACTTCATCTGGGAAATGATATTTCAACGACTATGTATGATATTTTTATGGATCACTTGGCACTTTCATGCCATGGAATAAACTTGGTTGGAGTAGATATTTATGAGGAATAAGATGTCAATTTCCACCACTAATAAACTCATATTATACGTTAGAGAAGCTAACATAACATAGCTCACGATATGTCATCAAATATAATAACTTTTCATTCTTTACTGCTGCTGTCCAGCTTGTCACTTTCTCTTAAGTGCACACAGTAACGATGATTGATATCATTAGAATTTATTCAAGGTGACTCCATTTTATTTTATATGTGTGCAAATTCACATGACATTTATTAATGGGACACTCCACTCGTGATAATAATCATTAAGTATTCGTGTTAATATGGGTAATATAAGGGCACGAACAATGGTTTGGTAGGTTTACCATCAAAATGTACGAGGCACCTCACAGAGAATAGAGACTAATTACATTAGAGGTTATTGGCTATCACGTGATCAAATTATAACTATGCACCATGACTCAATTATCGTCATTGGATTACTGATGGCATGGACACAAATGGACGACTAAGCATTACCACTTTGCATCCATGTTGTCGTCAAACTCCTAGCAAAACATGAAATACTTTCAAACAGACCCTGTTGATGTGTAGGTTGTCACGATCTTTACGAAGACGACGAAGACTCTTCTTCGCCGAAGAAGAAGACCGTCATAGAAGAGCAGTGGGAGAAAAATCAAGGCTTTGAACTGACCAGTGTGGAACAAGAGACTTACGAGAAGTACTTTTATGGTACCGAACACTGGAACTACTTCACCAACGACGAAGATCTAGGTCCAATCATATTATCAATAAAACAAGAAACACTTAACTGTAGGGATCAATTCAGGTAAAAATTATCAATTGGTATGCTGCAAAAATGTTTCTCATTCAAATTTGACATTAACCTACCAAAAATTTCGCTTTCAATCGCTTCGTGTTCACAGGATTTTAGTCCGAGCTATCAGCTACACTATACATGGCCTGATACCAGCAAGCTGTGTTTTTGCCGATAGATATAATAGAGAAGAAGTAGTTAGATCATTAGGAAAAGAAGTCAATATCAACCCCCCATTGATATTAGGCCAACTTCCGGATACCCCGGAAGAATTACTCAAATTAGATCAAGTAAGTTCTTCCAAAACAAATGCCTTTCGTTACCATAGATACGAATAATACATTGATTTTCAAATGGAGTGTCAAACGTCAATATCGAACTGTTAATGGCCGTTAGGAATTGACAACGTAATTCCATATTGCATGAAGATGATTTATTGACAGCAACATCCTCCGACCAAGATCATAAAAGAAACTCCAATAATGATGGAGGAAAGGAAACTTTCGGGTATTTCGAAGCAAAATATTGCGAGTCATAAAACGAAATGTTCGAATTCTATAGAGGATTAACGGCATTCAATATCGAGTGTCAATAATGCATTTCAGATACTCGAGCTTTTGAGTTGTGAATAGAAGAAAAATTATGGTTCTTTTGTTGAATTTATTTCAGCCGATTTACGATGATAATAACATTTTCTCGAAAAGTAGGAATTTACGAGCGTTTACGATCGATTTTTCTTGATATTAATCATACATTTCTATGAAACATTGACATCAAATTATCAAAACCACGTTACTTTTGATAACTTTCGAAACGACCACCGCTTAAGGGCGAATTCTTCTCCAGGTATTCATCAAGTCCGAGCTGAAAGTAGGCGTGATTTACGTCAAAGAAGGACAAAACACCGAAGAAGAAATCCTAGACAATAACGACAACTCCATGATGTTTGAGGAATTTCTGCAAATTTTAGGCGAAAAAGTGAGACTTCGCGGTTTCGATAAATACAAAGGAGGTCTGGACACCGTCCACGACCTCACTGGTTTATACTCGGTATATACCAACTGGAGAAACATCGAGATTATGTTTCACGTTAGCACTTTGTTGCCCTACGAGAGGCATGACCCGCAGAAGCTGCAGAGGAAGAGGCACATCGGGAATGATATCGTTTGCGTGGTGTTTCTGGAAGCGGACAATACGCCTTTCTCTCCAGCGTGCATAAAGAGCCATTTCCTACACACCTTCATCGTAGGTGAGTGAGAGATATCGATGATCCTTTGTTTATTTGTGTCAGCTCAGCGAATTTCCTAACCAAACCATTGATCTTCCAGTTCGAACATCGCCTAGAATAAAACGTAAACCGACTCGTTACGAGGTCTCGGTGGTGTCCAGAGACGAGGTAGGAGCCTACAAGCCGTACCTCTGGGAACAGAGCGTTTTCGACAAGGAACCGATGTTTCGCGAATGGTTGCTGACCAAAATCGTGAACGGTGAAAGAGCCAGTTACTCAGCACCAAAGTTCGCGAGAATGCAAGACAGAACCAGGTCGCAAATGCTCGAAGACATCGTCGCCAACTTGCAGAACCACGCGGAGACCGGACAAATACCCAAGCCCTACAGGAGAGGTGAGTTGTGGGAATGCGAGTTCAGGGAGTTCAGTGTCTCGTTGTAGGATCTTGGAGGCCGATCGGGCACATGCGTCCTTCGTCCCCTCTGCTGGACAGCGTCCGCGACCAATTCGAAAACCACGACCAAATGGCCAGGGACTTCACCAAGACCTTCTTGAACAGCGAGGAAAACACCGTGACCAACGCTCACTTATTCGACGTCATCTTCATGGTGGGCCAATCGAAGCAAAAAGTCAAGCTAGTGGGCGTCCGGGCCATCCTTGGGGTGAGTATTCCCCCCTAGAGCTCCATAATCTCCCAACTTTCTCTCCCAGGTGCGCAGCAGAGTCTTCCAAGAAATGCTTTACGGCATACAAGCTGGTTTCGGTTCGCCCCAGGTGCCGGTGGCGGAGCTCCTCGCCAGGCCGGTGCCATCGATTATCAGTCCGCAGCAGATGAGGCCCAAGAGCAGTAATTTCCTGCAGGTGCCGGACATGGAGACCCCGAGACCGAAGAGTGTGCCTTCCTCGCCGATGGTGAAGAGGGCGTTCACTCGACTGGGCACCATCACCGCCGGCTGGGGCAGATCCATAAGGAAGCACAGTGCGCAACAGCTCAACGTCGAGGATAAGAAGAAGTGGGCGAGTAGCCAAGATTGCTCGAGTGGGTTTATATGAATGGGTGAATGAATAAAACGAACTTTCTACCTCGTGTGCTTCTTTTGCAGATAAAGATGGTAAAGACAAACTGGGCAAACCATCGAGCTCGCAACAGGCTGTACCGAGACTGAGCGTTTGTGCTGATGCCCAAAAAGTGGATAAGGCCAAACTGGCTCAAACTGAATTCTCCATTATCGAGTTCGATTCGGATACCTTCCGGATACTGTTGGACTACCTCCATACAGGCTCCTGTCCTTTGACGTGCAACACCATTCCGGGACTGATTTGTGCAGCGGAGCACTATGATTTGCCGGAGTTGCTGCAGGCGTGCTTCCACCATGCCAAGCAGTTTCTCAGAATTGATGTGGTGAATACATTTTTTTGTTCAGTGCTGATTTATTGACGATTTGAGGTAGACAAACTACGTTAGTTCTTGGATCAGTGTAAGGGTACTCCTGAAACGTAATCAAACACAAGAAGGATTGTGGCCATAAACGCCAGATGCTTCCATTGAATAGAATCTTTAAATATTGAAGACTATACAGGGAGTTTCTTCATGAGTTAACGCGATCTATATAGGGAGAACTAGGAGTTGAATGATTCTAAAAATTTCTATATTCACCGAATCTAGCTGAAATATTGTCGCGTACAGGAGGTGTTTTTGGGGGTCACCCCTGTCGCTTGGGTCGTACTCAGGAAATATAAATATAACTATTTTAATTACAGAATGAAATACCAAAGAAACATATAATTTATTAACAATTTTGATGGTACATCCTTCAAGAAATATTAAATGGTACAAACGAGAACAAATGAGAAAATACAATCGCTTACCCCTAATATACAATAATGCTGGAAACCCAGTCTTCAGGTGACTATGTCTTCAATTACTTTTATTCGTTTTACTTGTTATGGGAACATGCCTTAGTGAGTTCAACGTGATTATTTTGCCTATTGTAACAACACGTCTGGTAATGAACTTGTGAACTTGAAATAACTCACATTCGGGTCATGTAGGTATAATCGCACCTGAGGTCGAACATAGATTAGTTTAATTATAGTGAGTGATTATAATTCTTGGACCATGTCTTGCGGTGTTTGTGACAATATTTTGGTTATTATTTCACTTCCGGTTTATCCGATTACGAAAATAATAATAATAATGATAATCTTCGTTCAATAATCAAATACATAGAAGTATTCCACAATGAAATAAAATGAACAAAGCTGAAGAGCGAGTAGTGCTGTTCCACTTGTTTCGCATAAATATAAAAAAAGTCAATAGAAATTAGTATATAAAAGTGTACCTATAAATTAGAATAGAGATGACAAAAACATGCTTGCAAATAATAAACGACAGTAATAATATGAATAAATAATATGAATAATTTTCATGAGTGATATCATGAAATATCTTCGAATTTATGAATTTTGAGTATGAGGAAGTGAAGTAGAATTAGGGTTTATTTTTAGACTGGAATCGAATTATGCAATGAAAAAATCGGGTGTCCGATTAAAAAATTGAGTTTCGCAATGTTTTTCATTCACATTTTGAACCGATTTTTTCGTACACCTTGTGGATACTTTCGGAAATGTGATTATTGCCAAATGCTCATTCAACTTTCAATAATCATAAATCAATTAATGTATATCTCGGAAAATTGGTATTTACATGAAAATGCCACATGTTTGATGAGTTGTCACTATATCCAGAAACATCTCGAAAACGATCAATTTCAGATATAGGGTATAATACATGAAGTTGAATTGAAATCTCAAGAGAAATTAAAAGTCATATAAAATATAGGGTGTTCTATTTGTCATAAGTTTCTATAAGTGTCACAGTAAGTAAAATATTTCAGCTGTATTTTCCACATCTTCTTCAGTTTGTATTTGAATTTTAATGCAACAGCTAGCTCTCCTTGTATAAATGTTATGAAGGAATTCCCAGTATAATAATTAATTCTGCTTGATTTATTGATCATTCATTCTGATGCAGAATTTTTCCAGGTGTGTTTCATGTTATGTTCCCTCGAGAATTATTACTGGAGGTACACCTCAGCCTCAGAGCTGGTGAACATGATATTAGCATTCGTTGAAACACGAGCTGTCGCTGTATTCCAACTTGAAGACTTCCTCAATTTGAGCGAATCAATGGTCCAAATGATTATGTGCAGGTGAGTGCAGGCTCTCCAATGGCGAAGCATCAATGGGACACTTTTCTGATATCTACTTGCTTTTCTAGGAATCTGGAAATTCCGGAAGTAGTGAAATTCGAGGCGATGCTCACATGGGCCAAACACAAAATTCGTACCAAGACTTCGAGTAAAGTAGACACTAAGTTGGAATTTAAATGTATCATGGAACGGTTATCCAGAGATCTGAAACTGTACAGAATAGCTCCCCAAGAGCTGATAAAGGTATTGAACAGTATCTGCATGAAGCAGAATGATTTTATTAAATTTAATTCCAGATTGTGTTGCCTTCCAAGGCTATCAAGAACGAGATAATATTGGAAACTTTGATGTTTCAAGCCAATTCCGGTATGTACAGAATACAGGATTCGTACTTGCAGGAATGTACTCAAAGACTGCAAAAACAGGACTCTAGGTTTTCAGAAATGGAGTCCTTTGACTACGGTAATTAGATAGGTATCTATCTATCTACTCATTTCGTGGATTCTAGAATAGACGACAATCATGAAGAAAATTTCCAAATTTTGGATCACCGTGGTATTCGATAATGATCTCAGAAATTGCTTCCAATTTGAGCTGCTTCAAACATGGATTGGTGGTAAATAATATTTTTTTCTTCATGTAGATTATCCAAATCTAACTAGTTCGTTGTTACCAAATGATTGAGGATGACATGACTCGAATAAATTTCGGAGGTGAATCCAAAATTTCAATGTAAATTGATTCGAAACAAAGAGTGAAATTCAATAATTGAAATAATTTTCAAAAAATATCTTCAGATACAAAACACAAATATCAATTACGAACTAAGCTTCAAAACTCGTTATAAATTGAGAAAATAATATTTAAATAAATCACACAATACTGGCAAACAGTATAAAAATTTTATGAACTACAGTGTATTCTGTGTAGCAATAATATAGGTAAACATATTCTTTGTATTTTTCATATGTTATAGTATTTATAAATAATTCCATAGTAGAATGAGTGGATAGAATAAAAGAAGTTGAATTTTTTGAGAAATAATAGGTCACGAAACATCAAAAGATGTGATTCAAATTCTGAACTGCCAAAAGAAATAATTTCAAGTGAATGAAAATATAATCACAAGTCAAGGGTCGTTAGTAATTCAAATATTTTTAAATCCATGGTATACAATGATAAAAGGCACATGCAATCTCACATTATCTGAGGCTATGTCAAAAACAAATTGTCGATGTCATTTTCAACATTATTCTGTCTCTGAAAAATATTATAATCAAGTCAATTGAAAGAAATTTGCCAAATGAATTTAATTGAAGTGATTCAAGCATTGAAGCATTTCTGAGACCATTTCATTACAAACCAAGTGTTGATATGTAGAAGATGTTGATATGTAATAATAATATTGTGTTCGATGTCCACACAAAAAATTTTTCAAGACTAACATGCATGTATATTTTAATTACCTACTCTTAGATATCAGAAATCATTACTATATTTTGATACTTGGAGTAAATCCGAACTTTGATATCAGGATAACAGTTATGTTATGATAATTAGGAATTTGATAGATATTGTGTTAATTTTTTCATTCGTTGGGGTCTATGATTTTTTCGTATCTGTAATATCATATTTGTAATAGTATAGTCAACTCAAACCTCTGAAAAATGTGCTACAGTGGTTGAATTGTGTAATAAAATTTATTGAAATTTACTCATATCAGGGGATCCCATCGTATATTCATAACGATTCAAGTGTTGCTAATTATGTTCAATGTACACACTGTTTCCACGATTTTATTCAGGATGATATAAAAATGCAAGGATATTCAGATCAAAAAATAACTATAAATGTTGAAGATGGTATATCGGTAAAGATTTCATAAATTTGATAATAATGTTTTCAACTATCATTTGACATTGTCCTTTTTTAGTCGTTTCAGGGAAAACCCGTAGAGCTTTAGAAATTAATATTATATTATATTATAAATGGATAAATTCGTGGAAAATTCTAGGATCAACTTTTGGAATTGGTGGCAAAGCCTTTTGTTTTAGTACAGTGTGTTCAACTGTGAAATGGCTATTTTGGTAGACTTATAAGAATTGCTTTTCCTGTGCATCAATTTCTTGTTCTAATTTCTGTATGTACCTATAGCAAGATTATAAGTATATGATCCACGATCAATTATATCAACTTCCATAATATCAAAGTACCTATAACTGATGTTATTTTTATGAAAAGCAAAAATGATTATTATAAGACTTGTTGTAAAATAATGTTGCCTGTTTTCCGAAATATATATTGAGTTTTAACAGAATGTTGAATAGATGTTATATAAAATGATGACTGTTGATCAAGGATACTTGCATAAGTGTTAATTTAGAAAATGACAGTCAAGCATTGTATGATATACATAATTTTTGATATTCACGATAAGATTCTGTAAAGAAAGTCATCTGTTACACAATGGAAAATATACATGAATTGAGAATATACTTCATTCATTTCACATGACAATTCGTCTCAGATGATAAAACTTGATTCGAGTTGAATAAACAAATGGTTCACATAGAAACGTTTTTGATTTTTTCCAGTTCTGGAATAAAAACAATAATCAAGATCCTAAAAATATTTAATAATCTTGTGAGAATTCTTTCATAAAACTAATCATGTCTAGAATACTAATAGAACAATTCTTATGGTATTTATCACAGCTCCCGTTTTTTCGACCACATTTTTCAGCTTCTACATATTCCGGTGGAAGACCATCATTCACTGAAGTGGAGGGTCTAAAAATTAATGAGTTCATAGTAAGTTATAAATATCAAGTATTCAATTTTAATTCTGCTTACGTTAGTATAATATGCATCAAATCATCTATAATCCCATTCGTTTTGTGAAGCGAATCCAGAGCTAGTTCGCAAATTGTTCTCAATAAACAAAATTTTCCTGGATATCCTGACCTGAAATAACCAATATCTTTGTTGAATGGACTACCTAAGTTTGACGTCAAAATGGGCGGAGCTCATAAAACCTTTCCAAAGAACCTTTTCAAAGAAATATTTGCATTGTTTTCTCTATAAGATTTTTTTTTATTTATTTATATACACTGTGTCCAAGATAAGGATGTCTATCATGGGGATCTCGGAAACCATAAGTGATACGGAGGTGGTTAAATTAGAAAAAAGTTGCACATTTCCAATTCTAACCATGTGCCGTTTAGAAAGTTTTGAAATTCCAATTAGTTCCGGAGATATGCTTAAAAAAACGAAATTTGTCGATTTCGTTTAAATTTTTTTCTGACGATATTTGAAGAGATACAAGAAAACAAAAGATATTTTCTCATTGCCATTTTTGAATCCCTACAAAACAGCGTCAAGAGATTTTTCGTACAACGTTTCGTTTCGGAGAAACCACCATCAACTTAATTTTTTATATGGCCCGTGAAAAGAAAATACCCTGTATTGAATAGCATATTTTATTACTAATACAACGATGTATGACACATTATGATTCTGCGATATTTAAAAAATGGTTTTTATTAAAATTTTAACGTTTTGGTGTAGTGTGCGGTGAAATGATGACACTGAGTATGGTATAGTAGGCTATGATTACTCATGTTTCGAAATATCAAATTGAAATCACGTTATTGGAGATATGAGAACTTCATTCATATAACTAAGTAGGTTGCCTTTTATGTTAATCAATTAACCAATTTAGTTAAGAACTACTGACTAGAAACTCAAAAAAACTAAACTCTATTATAGAGAATGTTCAAATAAATTACCATTATTCTCTAAACATAGATAACACCTTCTAACTGTTGAATTCAAAACACTTTCCTAAACTGATCCTCAAATTCAAAAACATGGCGGTAAACATAATTTTTGCAATACTCCCAGAGAAAAAAATCTAGCAGAGTGATGTCCGTCGAACGAGGGGGCCACGTAACTGCTAAATGTGTATAGTTCTTCCATTATCAATTGCAGAACACAGTTATGCGAGGAGTAATCAATATTAAATATACGCCCTATATAAACGCATGGCACTCACGCCAAATTAAAAAACAAAAATAATGATTAGTACTCGTACGAAGTCAAAGAAGCCGCCAGGGTCAACGTGGATTCGAGTTATATGTGTCAACATCCCTTTCAACCAATGAAAACAGTGAATCAGGCAAGCATTGGCACTTTATTGGTCGAAGGGTTATGGACACTCGGAAGCCATAAATCATCTTTTATACTCAACAGATTGGATTGTCTGGAAATCAGTGGTGTAGTGTGGTGTGTTGAATTTAGAAATGTTATTAAATAAATCGAAATATCGATGGTCCCAATTGAGAAAGTCGATAGTTTCATTTTGTCGATTTTCACTTTTTTACATAAATGTATTCGCAAGAATGAGTTTTACAAAATTTCATTAAAATTCTTTATTTTGACACATTTTTCAATGTTAAAATTGTCGACATTGATCGCGCGTCCGTACAAGATTGTGCGCAAAAAGAAAATCTAAACTGCTCTACTGAAAATTGGTCATTTTGTAGATACGACTTACTTAATTATGACCATCGATATGGCGTTTTGGAGACCATGGGCGAATGAAAATAATTGAGTGCTAAACAACGGAGTGTAGTAATGATTCGATTGCCTTTCAAGGAAAACTTTCTCGCATATGATTTTAAACGTATTTATAAAAATAATAAATTCATAAAATAAGGTTTCCCCGCCTATGACAGATCAAACAAAATTGTCGGTAAGGGTTCGGAATGAGTTTTTATATTCTGCAATTGATAATGAAAGAACTATACGTTCCTATCCAATTTCTCGGAAATCGGTTCGATAGATACTCGCGCACTATTAGGGCATGGTGAAATGAGTAATCATAGCCTACTATACTATACTCAGGGTCATCACACTACACCAAAATGTTCGAACTTTAATACTTTTCCGTTTTAAATATTGTAAAATCATTTTGTGTCATACATCGTTGTATTAGTAATCAAATATGCTATTCAATACAGGGTATTTTTTTTTTCACGGACCATATAAAAAAATAAAGTTGATGGTGGTTTCTCCAAAACGAAAAGTCGAAAAATCTCTCAACGCTGTTTTGTAGGGATTCAAAAATGGCAATGAGAAAGTGTTGTATCTCTTCAAATAATGCCAGAAAAAAAATTAAAACGAAATCGGCAAATTTCGTTTTTTCAGGCAAATCTCCGGAACTAATTGGAATTTCGAAACTTTCTGAACGGCACATTGTTAGACTTGGAAATGCGCAACTTTTCTCTGATTTAACCATTTTTGTATCTCTTATGGTTCCCGATAGATCCCCATGATAGACATCCTTATCTTGGACACAGTGTATATAGACGGGGAAAAACCCCTTTACAGATAGTACATATAATGTTAGTAGTAAGAAAACAAAAAATAAGTTTGACATAATATACAATCACAAACGAGCGAGCAATGAAAGTGTTTCGTCCATAGTTAGTTCTACATAGAGATTTCGAAAGTGGTGGTTGAACGAGTAGTCCTGGCTGGAACATGGATACCAATTTAACCTAGTAATTGGGGGCATGGCCACGGAGAGTTGAGAATATCGAATAGCATTCCAAGATCCCTATGCCTGCATCTAGTTGCAATTGGCAGTAGATTCAGCTTAGGAAGTAAGTTTACATAGTCAATATCTGCTGTGTTGATACCCTGTTTGGAAGCAAAATACCGCAAAAATTTCTCAAGTTTAGTAATATGACTTTGGTAAAACGGTGACCAGACACAAGAAGCATATTCCAAATGAGACCTGATCTAAGAGCAATACAACAACTTAATTGTTTGAACATTTGTTAAGTCCTGAGTGATCCTCTTGACAAAACCCAATAGCTGAAGAGATTTGGTTGAAATATGTTCAGTAAAAGAAAGTTGTGGATCGAAGGTAACTCCCAGTAACTCCTAGGTCTTTCACATGTTCTTTCACAACGACATTGATATTGTATTGAAATTGAGTGATGTAGCGGGATCTGTGGAATAGCGCAACATGGCATTTTTCAGGATTCAATTCCATGCCGTTCAACTCATTCCCGTTGGCCAAGTTTTGTAGATCCGACTGTAACAACATGCAGTTAAGATCGGATGTTATCCTCGAATACAATTTAAGGGCGTCGGCAAATAGAAGAAATTTAGAGTGATGAAAATAAGACGATGTCAACGATTACAAACACATTAAATAGTAAAGGACCGAGGAGGGAACCCTGAGGCACACCTGACGTGACGATGAATTCTTGGGACCTGACGTCGGTTATCCAGATAGCTCTCAAACCAAGAGAGTAGGTTTCCCCCGATACCGAAATTCTTCAACTTATGAATCAGTTTTTATAAGAATGAGTCAAAGATAACTTAATATCACCATATACAATGTTATTCTTAGTTTCAACTGAGAGAAGCAAAACTGTGAAATGAACGCTTTGATTGGAAAGATTATTAAGCTTGTGACGTCAAGACTTAGGCTGTTCATTGGGCGTTTGGAAACACTCACGTTTCTATTTTATGTTCCACGACACCGTAGACGAATTTTCTGTCGATTTGCCTTTCCACCAAAGGAGGGAAGTCATACGAGGTTTCATTACTTGGCAGACTATAAATTGCCTCGTAAAACCACCCTATGTAAGCACTTTCCAATTTCAGAGTCACTGGCATAATTACAGCTCCGTATAACTTGAAAAAAAATAAAACTTGAAATCTCAGGAATAAAATTCGAAAGTAAATCGATATTTATCGTCACTTACCCCCATCGTTCCTCCGGGAATAAATCTCAAAGAAAAGAAGTTGGGATAGCTATAATAGTTATCCTGCATATTGCTGTCTTGAATCATCATACAGCAGAATAAACAAGACATGTATATCGAATATTTGGTAAACATTTTCGTTCGAGTTCTTGTTACAGAGTTACCTAACAATAAAATAACTCGAGTACTTGGGAATTTCAAGGTATAGGTGCTAAATGAGATTTGTTGATATAACTGCTTGTATGAGAAACAGTAATTTGTCAAGAATATCTTGTTAATATGTACAGAGCACGGTCTTATACATGAGGTCTGGAATCTACGGCATTTTTGAGTGGTGGGGGGTGGCACCAGTTTTGAAGAAAAAGTTTCCATAATTATCCGCTAGGAGGACATAGGGGTATAATCACGTGATTAATCTTTGACAACAAAACAAACGGTTAGGACTTGAATGGTAAATAAAATCAATGACAGAAATATTGTATCTTCCGAAATTCTCTCGAATAAATAAAAATTATCACTACTTTCAAAAAGCAGATCGGATCTGATTCGTGATTGGCTGACAAAGTGACAATAGAGGACAGCGCTGTAGGTGGCAAAACATCAGAACCACAAAAATTTCCTCAATGTTTGGGTCACCCCCCACCACACGAGTTGCAAGACCTATGTATACGATCGTGGTACAGAGCATATGTTCTGTAGATGAATAAAAGTGTCTTTTCCCAAACGTAATTTTTTCTTAACAGAGTTCAGATGAATTTTATATCGAAGTTCGCGAAAAGAATATACTAGCACTCTCGAAATAGTTTTGTAGAATCAAAAAAGACGACCAATGATTAGTAGTAAAAGTTATAGAGGATGACGACATGGGAGGATGAGAGAGAAAACAATAGTTCCTGTCACCGATCCAACGTTTATCTCTTTCGTCTACTAAAAAGGACGTAACATAATCCAAAATAAATGAAAAAACCACACAAATGCCAGACGATAAGTCAACTGATGCGTTTATTCAATAGTATAAGTCAGTGCCAAATCGGCGTGTACAAAATACAAAAAATAAATAAGGCAACACATTGAAAAGATAGTCGGATGTAACAAAACAATTTGAATTTATTTTCAAATCAAGAGTATATTAAATAGCACAGTTCTCAACAAACAGACGTCTGGCACAAAAAAACGAAGGAATCATTTGAAAATTTTTCCTTGATTGAACTTTCTACCGTCCTTATCCGTGCCGGTCCACGAAAAGTATTGTCCCACCAATTTTTTCGTCTCCTCAGATGCAGGATCCAGTTTCTTCCAATCGTACGACTCGTAATCGATTTGCCAATCGGGGCTCAACTGAAATATGACATTATTAATGCCAAATTTTTCAAAATGAGCAGAAAAAATAACACAATCCTTTCCTCAAGATCCAACACAGTAATAGGAAAATTGAAAGAATTCACACTATGCTGATGCAGAGTTGGGTAGTATCCGAATACTTCTGTGTTCGGATACAGTATCCGGATACTTTATATGTATCCGAAAGCTGTATTCGGATATTTTTCAAATTTTACGGATACGGATATCCGTGGCCAAATTTGTAAGTATCCGAATACCGGATACTTTTTTCGATCATGGGATACTTTTAAATTATTCGATGAATAAGAACAGCCCCATTTCATGCAAGCGTATCTTGTCGCACGTTGTCGGGCATCCTCGAAAACGGTGAAATACAATTTTAGCACTTTGTTATTAGAGGGCCTCATATATTAAAAATGTGCAGTAGACACCGCTTGGGGCTTTTTTGATCAGTTTTGGAAATTCAGCATCCTCGAAAACGGGCTGAGGTAAGGCGGTAAAAGATAGCAAGTACCAATCAATCTCGTTGAATCAGAATATATGTCGTAAGTGCGAGGCCATTTCATAATTCCCATATCAATTATCCTTTCCTTATTAAGAACCCTGATGAAATTCATTTCATTTGTAAAAAAATACCTATTTTAAAATAACTTTGTATAATAGAAAATAAAATACTTGTTTTAGTTCCAGTTGTTTTTCAGTTTTCCAATATTACTGTATTTATGACCAAATATTAGGTAATTTGTCTAATAATGAGGAATTCTCCTCAATTTGGGTTATTACGGGAAATGCAAGTTTAAAGTTAATGATTATGAGTTTCATTCATGAAAATTCCAAACTCTCTGCAGAAACTATCTAAAATAATTTTTCAAATATGGGGTTTTAAATTTTAAATCGCTTTGTTTCTAGTTCACAAATTGGCAACAGCGCCAGTAAGCTAGAAAAAGAACAACATATATTTGTTCTTTGTTGTCTGTAGATTTACAATCTAGTGTCAAAATTTGTCGGTTGTCATAACCCAACTTTTTGTTTATACTTTGTGGCTGGTAAAGAATACTTGATTGAATTGTTTTTAAGTTATTTGATACAATATTATACATCAATATAATAGTCCAACCCGAACAACAACCTTACTTAGAAGCCAAACTTAAACATAACCTTAAAACCTGAGTTCTCTCTCTAACTTGGTCGTTGCCTCCTTTGCGATGCATGGAACGTCATGATTCATGGAATAGAAATAAGCAGAATGTGTTTCTAATCTGATGAAAATCTAGCCATCTTTGTTTACCTAATCAACATAACGAATTTGTTGTCCTTTTCTATCACTGTAATCCGCAGTCGATGTTGCCAAATGGTGAATTAGAAACAAAGCACTTTAAATTCCCATATTTATTTTTGTTTTTTAAGTACTTAAAATATTTTTTTAGGAAAAAGGTTGAAATGATAAATTTAAAATGCGACGTTTCAAAGATATATCATGAAAAATACTTCATTATCGTCTGAAGGAGAATTCCCCATTACCTCAAAGTCTTCTATCTTTTTGCATTTCTTCAACAAAAAAAATTAATATACCTATGATATATAGGTGAAGTACATATCACTTTGAGGTATTGGTGCTGACGAAGGCAAATTCAAACTCAAAGATACTATTATAGATAGTGCTCTCACAAATATCACATCCGGCAAACGATGTGGTAAAAGCTAAAAATCTATTTTTACGGAAAATCTTTTACAATTTTTTGAGTTTCTTTCATTTCCTGTTCCTTATTTATCAATCCCCTTGTATGATTTTATTATTGCCTTAAAACACTATTTTAACTAACTTTAAAAGTATTCCTCAGAGTGTCCGAAAAAAGTATCCGAATATTTGTATTTTTGTACATTTTTGGGTGAAAATTAATTTTTTTTAAAAGTATCCCAATACATTGGAAGTATCCGTATCCGATATTCAGATACTTTTTTCCTGTATCCGACCCATTTCTGTGCTGATGTCATTTATTTACGATTTCAATCAATATTTCACTCACCGGGAAAGCCAACTCTTGTCCGCGCCACACCCAAACCCCCGAGATGGTGCTGTTGTTGTCTTCGCCGAAGAGGCACACGGACGCGAAGGCCTGCTTACGCATCTTGTCGAGCCTCTGCTGCATACCGCCGATGAGGTTGCAGCTCATGAAGACTTTGGTGAGCTCTTTCGGGTACTTGTATTCGCCGTACCAGATCGAGTAGTGCTCCGGGTCGAACTTCTGCCAGAAGTACGGGATCGATTTGGTCTCGTCCTCGTTGGAGTAGAAACGTTTGAAGTCGTCCATGTCGAAGGTTCTAGTAAGGAATCAAAAATGAAAATGTTTTCTCTCCAACCTTGTATCGTGCACGTGCTGAATACGTATAAATAAATGTTGATCTCTCAAGTTTTGTATTGATATTTCAGTAATTTTGATATCCTCTGGATTGATACCCAAGTGTGAAATATCAAATTTAATATATCTCTCCTTGTTACAAATATAATGAAAGTAGCAAAATATTTGCCTTTGCAGAGAGATTTCTTCAAACATGTTGATTTATTTTTCATCATGATTACTAACCCTTTTGGCATTTCTGAGAATGGATCTTTACTTTTTGGCTCTGCTGCCAAAAGTGCCTCAGCCTCATCCAAGGGTTCTTCTGGTTCTTTTTCTTTCTTCTGTTTCTTCTGTTCTTGTTTTGGCTTCTCTTCCTTCTTCTTGGCCTTAGCTGAAAAAAAAAACACAAATAAAAAATTGGCAAACATTTGTAATTTTTATTATCTACATTGTATTAGTTTTATTTATAATGCTATGAAATTGATATTACTAATTTGATGATGGAAAGAGTTATCTCACCTTTTTTCTTGTTATTATTTTCTGTCACCTCTCCAATTTTTCCAATATTAGCAGCTTGTAAATTAATTAAACATTTAAGGGGGTATTCTGTTTTAGAATTTGGACAATATCGTTTTTTGCATATTTTCATTTTAGACCTTCAAAAATATGCCTAACAGGTTTTCAGAATTCAAATTATTTAGACACAACTAGGACAAAAAAAATATCAAAGAAATTATAGAGAAAATGGTTTGTAATTTTTTAGTATCTCAGTTTGGAAAATGCACCAAGTTCTAGACCAAAACATCCCCATAATGAATTTTATGACTTGAATCCAGTATAAGGAAAACTCAACAATTGAAAATGTTATATTCACAAAGCAAATGATTATATATAGGGTGTTTCCCAGTGGATGGAACATTAGACGTATCTGGAGAACAGAAAGACAGATCATTTCGAAAATTTGTGAGCGTGGATAATCTAACTTGCTCTATCCGACTAAAATATTTTCATCAATACAGTGTTGCCGCTTGTATAAGAGAGTAGTAGCTACTTTGTTATTTCAAATGGAACACCTCGTATATTTTATCATTTTTAGAATCCTCATGAAATTCCTCATAACTTTTCTACATAATTCCCTTTACCTATCTGTAACGATTTCCGAGATAAAAATAATTTTGTCAATTTTTGTGCAAAACCTGACCATTGAAAAATATCAATTTTTTCCCAATGCAAATTCACAAAATATTGCAATTTGGGTTATAGCTACATAAGACCATCAAGTATTCTGTCGATGAACTGGATCTCAGTTTCAGCATACAGGGAGGCTCAGAAGTGAGTGTCATCCGGGCACTCATGAAAATGACTGAAACTCCGTTTTTTCAAATGGAACACACTGTATATTATCACTTATTCGAAAAGCTATAACATTTTCCATTCTAATTAAGTATACTTTCCCTATACCTATCTCGTACAGATTTTTAGTTATCATCACTTATGTCATGAATTCGTTTTCAATAAAATGAATATTGGATAGTGCTTTAGATAGTAGGCTATGAACTTCATTCTGACAGAGAACTAACATGTTATTCCTTCATTGTTATCCTCTATTCAAGATGCATGGGTGTTAAAATACTATGGCAGAAAATAATTACTCGAATGCGGTTAAGATGGATTCATTCATCATTTATGGTCAATGTAACAAGAATATCAGTAGAACATGCAGAGAGTTTGATGAAAAGCATAAAGTGATTAACTTTGGATGAATCCGAGGAAATTCATTAGATTGAAGAGAAATGTTGAAATGTTTCCGGAATTTTTCTAGATTTATTAATACACATGTTAGACTTACATACTTTCAGCTTTCCATGATGATATAAGCATTTCAGAATTTCTCTTCAATCTAATAAATTTCCTCGGATTCATCCAAAGTTAATCACTTTATGCTTTTCATCAAACTCTCTGCATGTTCTACTGATATTCTTGTTACATTGACCATAAATGATGAATAAATCCATCTAAACTGCATTCAAGTAATTATTGTCTGCCATAATATTTTTACACCCATGCATCTTGAATACAGGATAACAATGAAGGAATAACATGTTAGTTCTCTGTCAGAATGAAGTTCATAGCCTACTATCTTAAGCACTATCCAATATTTATTTTATTGAAGACGAATTCATAACATAAGTGTTCATAACTAACAAACTGTACGAGATAGGTATAGGGAAAGTATACTCAATTGGAATGGAAAATGGTATAGCTCTTCAAATAAGTGATAATAAACAGGGTGTTCCATTAAAAAAACGGAGTTTCAGTCATTTTCATGAGTGCCCGGAAGGCACCCATTTCTGAGCCTCCCTGTATGCTGAAACTGAGATCCAGTTCATCGACAGAATACTTGATGGTCTTATGCAGCTATAACCCAAATTGCAATATTTTGTGAATTTGCATTGGGAAAAAATTGATATTTTTCAATGGTCAGGTTTTGCACGAAAATTTGACAAAATTATTTTTATCTAGGAAATCGTCACAGATAGGTATAGGGAATTATGTAGGAAAGTTGTGAGGAATTTCATGAGGATTCTAAAAATGATAAAATATACGAGGTGTTCCATTTGAAATAACAAAGTAGCTACTACTTTCTTATACAAGCGGCAACACTGTATCGATGAAAATATTTTAGAGGGATAGAGGAAGTTTGATTATTCACGCTGACAGATTTTCGAAATGATCTGTCTTTCTGTTCTCCAGATACGTCTAATGTTCCATCCAATGTGAAACACTCGATATAGAAAAATATCTGTTTATCCTTCAGTTATAGTTTCAACAAATTGAATCAACAGATTCAGCTTTCAGAATCTTTTATAATAACACTGTTAACAGCCATTCAATTTCATAGAACTTACTTGATTTTTCTGACTCAGCAGGCACATCAGCAGCTGCTGAAGCTGCTTTGCTGCACAGCTGAACATCACCTAAAACAGCCTTGAATTGTGGCTGGTTCACAAGAGTCGTGAACCACCTGTTCACATTTGGAAAAGGCTTTCTATATTCTGGGTCAAGGACATACTTGTAGGGGTTGAGCAAGTTGCAGGCTACAACAATGTCAGCTAGAGTGATTCTCTCTCCAACTAAGTAAGTGCGAGTCAGTAAATGGCTATTAAGGATTGTCAGGGCAGCCTTCATATCATCTTTAGCCCTTTGGAAGGCCTGCAAAATTAGAGAACATGTTTTTAGTTGTTTCAAGAGTAACAAAGAACTCTCAATATTGAAAAAATCGGAAAATTACCTCTTGTGCTCCTGAATTATTTTTGATAATTCCTAAAATAGGAAATACCCAGGCACAACCGGCAGGGAGGATTTCTCCTTCCGCAAAACCAACCCATTGAAGAATCTGAGCTTTGTCAAACTCGTTTGTTCCTCTGAGTTGTTCATTGGCTACAAAATATGCAATGGCATTGCTATCTTGCAGGCACTGACCATTGCTTGACTCGAAAGCTGGCACCTAAAAATATCCTCGATTTTTAACCTGAAATTTACTCGGTACCTTTTCAGTTTGGTCGTTATTTTGATAACTTACTTTACCACCGGGAAACTTCTTAGTGAACTCTTTAGTCTTGTTGGTTTCACCAAAAACAAAATTTGGTGCTAGTTTGACAGCTGTGTTGGCATACTGTGCCGCAATAAGGGCTTTTGCGGCACGGAAATTGTCGGAGTAGGTGTATAGAGTCTAAAAAAATATTGATTTATTAATATAGAGAGCAGAATTCTCTTCCAAATGAAAATGAATTTTTCATCGGATGATGATTTATTCCATAAGAAAATAATGAATTTGTGTAAAAACTCACCCCGGCAGCCATTCTTCCTACACTCTCAATTACAAAAAGAGCCGAGTCTTGGAATGTTGACGTTTTATCAGACTATTTTGGACGTATATTGACGTTTTATCGGACGTAAGTTGACGTATGTAAACGTCAAATGAATGGAACTCATTGCTCTCACATTGAAGCAAGCACCAAATATATTTCTTTCCTATCTGGATCGTCAATATTATTGATATTCATTCTGACAAAAAAAGTAGCAGATATTTTCATGAATGAATCACCATAATTGCATGATTGCATAAAAAATTTGAACCCTAATTGACGTGACGCAATATATATGACTTTGACATTACGTGACGATTGACAGTAACTGATACTGATATTGGATTATTGGTTTGTGAACAGTCATAAATGGAATAAATTGTGAATGGGATAGATATGAATTGGTTTCCTTTATTAATCAAAAAATAATTATTAGTTGGCGTTATGGCTGACTCCCAGAATAATGTTGTTGCTAATGATTCTGTTTCATCCACGACTCCTTCGAGTGCTTCAGGTCCAGGAGAAAATGGAGATACTGTTGCAAATGTAGGTTAACTACACACCTTACTGATGAATAAATGTGTTTAACTCTTCAATACTTTTCTAGGCAAACAGTGGGGCACCTCAGAATGCTAGGCAGCCATCCAAACTTGAATCATTCCTAGCTGTTGCTAAATCTCTGATTGTTAGAGCACTCATCATGTATTTTGTATTTTCTTTCTTCAAGCCACAGCAACCCCAAACAGCAACAACAATCAACGATAAAGGAGCTAAAGTACCTCAAACTGCAGCTAGGAATATATTTCCAGAATCTACTGTTATGAATCTTTATATTTATCTGTCTGAAAATGAAACCATGGATAATTACCATCCATCTAATTTATTTTGGTATAAGGAAGGTTTAACTTATGGTGACTGGAATGCAGGGCCTTATGGAGATGGTTCCTATGCAGTAGAAAAGAATGTGCCTGTCACTCCACACATGAGAAATAATGGGTCACTCTTTCTACATGCATATTTGACAAGGATGGGGTACAGCCCTGATCCTCAGGCTGATAACTATGCCAAGCATCAAATGTCCTCAGTTATGAAACAGTTGAATAGGTAAGTGAATTGATTATCTTGAAAAGCAATTATCATGTTTCATTTACATATTTATTTTATTTTTGTATGGAGGTTTTAATGTATATGTTTGCACTGCAACAGATAATGTATTCATATCTGTCACTGATTTTAACAATTTTAATCCTTTGATTTTACTGATAACATAACAACTGGCACTTCTTCTTGTATATTCACTTGTATTTTTTTTATTTCTTTCTTCAATTCTATTATTTAGCAGGAGCTTTTTATTAAAGAAAATAAATCAAATCTGTATGACAATCATCACTCTCTTTTAATCAGTTTACTAATTTTTAATTATTCCACAACCTTTATTATTCATGGTAGATCCATATATTCCAAATTCAAACTGTTTTATTCATCGACATATAGAATGGACCGGCAATATGCTTCAGCCCATTGGAATCGGTATAGAGAGAGAGAGCGCGATAAACTTTATGGATAACCGACATATAAGGTTTGTTCCAATACGTCTCAAAACCATCACAATAATGTCACACTCATGCGCAATTGATTTAATCTGTTCCATCCAAGAAGTGATCGTAATCTGACCATCATCTTTTTGTTCCAACCAAACTCCTGACCGTCCGCAGCATGGTTTCACGGGCGCTATTCTTGACATCGTCTATTTGCGAACAATCGCAGTGGCAAATGAACATAAGCGTTACGCCACCTGGTGGCACTAAAAATAACTAGACGTACGGATATAGTTCTTGTGTTTGGTATTGTTTTGTTGATTTTATACTGAACTAGCTGACCCGGCAAACGTTGTTTTGCCATATAAATAATTTTCAACGAATCTATTTTAAGTGTGTAAGAATGTGGTATATGCCTGAAATAGGCATGGAGCACTGTGAACAATGAGGGAATATAAAAATAACAAAAGACGAACATTATTTTTAAGTTATTATAATTTATTCCTTAAAATTATATATCATTTATTAATCAATTACAACAGTAACACTAACAAACAATATCACTCTCTTAATGCTATAGTGTGATAGTCCATGTTAAGCTTACACAAACTGGATGGTTTACGCACTCAAGAGCATGCCACGTATAATTGTCCGTGTGAAAAACATGGTGTTCTCAAATCTAAGCCACAAATAGACATCGTTTGACCTTGGGATTTGTTGATTGTCATTGCAAATGCCAATCTAATCGGAAACTGAATACGTTTGAATTGAATTGGCACATCTGTAGGTATAATAGGAATCCCTGGTATTAATATATTTTCACTTCGGAACTTGCCATTCAAAATGCTGGATTCGGTCACATTTTTCATTAATTTTTGAATGACTAATCGCGTACCATTGCACAGCCGGGGCGGGTTCAAATTACGAAGCAAGATAATCGCAGATCCAACCTTTAATTGTAAAGTATGCGATGGCATGCTTGGCAAATCCAGTGAGTTCAAAAACTCTGTGGGGAAATTTACTGCCTCGCTGTCGTCGCACTAAAATGGCCATTGAAAAATAAGGGTTGATCGTAGAAGGGTAAAAATTGAGAATTGTATGTATTCTTGTATGTCGTATAATGAAAAGATAGAAATTGAAAATTTTGTCTGAAAAATAAAAAAAAATAGGGGTGGACTACCCCTAACATTCAGGGGAATGAAAAATAGATATTGGCCGATTCTCATGGATACCGGATAAGCACAAAAAATTTCATCGAAATCGGTCGAGCCGTTTCGGAGGAGTTTGGCAACGAAAACTGTGACACGAGAATTTTATATATTAGATTTCAATATTTGAAAGATTGTAAGACTCTGAATCGGTAACATCAAAATTCCAATATTTATTCCCATGCTTTTCCTAAAGCTGGTGATATAAATATCGTGGGTAGATAGATGAAATTCTGTTTACATTAATGGTCACAATTGAGCATAGTATTGTTCAGGTATCAACAAAATTCAAACAAGATATTATGATGTCCAGCACTCAAAACTTCTTCACCTTCATGAACACTTCTTAAAGTGTTTGCGCCTTCAAAGTACCCCAAACTAAATCTTGCCATTCGAATCTAAAAACAAAACAAATTATCAGAAACCTGTATATATTGATCAAACCATTCACATTCACAACAGTATTCTAACCTCGTAATATTTTCAATACAATGAATAAAACAAATGATAATGCTTACCACCTTTAGAAATATGAAAATACATACTTTTGGATGCCCTAGCTCACTATAGAAGTCTCAAATGTTTGTATTTTCATTATAAACTCACACTTTATTAACGAAAAATCACATGTAAATAAATACAACTACACCATTCCATGTCCGTTTGTATGGTTCTCTGACTGCTCACTTTGGCCCTGCAATCTCAGATTCATTCGCCTATATCGTATTCTCGACCACCATTCGCAAAGGCATACGAACGATGTTGGAATTAGTTTGGCAACATCGCTATTTAGCCACTGAACCACATAAAAGTTTGACACATTAAATGTGAAGTTCACTTTGATATTAATACCGACGCCATTTTTGTTATTTGTAAATTTACCAAATTACTAATAATTGATTATCAATCTGAAAATTCAAGTATGGATTAAGTGAAGAATACTCTAAAAACAAACATCACCCTGGAGCAAACATTTTTTTCTAAGTGATATTTTTATTTTATTTTATTTGTGTGTTAATGTTGTTTTTTGAATTTTCATTAAAGAAATTTCAAAACAGAAGCAATGTTTTTATTATTGCAAATAATTTTGCTATATAAACAAGTATACATAAATTCAGAATCATATTAAAACTTATAATCAATAAATAAATTTGATGAAGAGAATATCACATGATGTGACTATACATTCTATAAATTTATTAACTTGAAAACAATGAATAAGCATACAATGTGTAAAGATTATTCTTGAACAAAAGAATAATAATCTTGTAGAACGTGGGTAGCCAAAAACCGTCAATAAAACCGATCCAACCAACGAATGTTTTTGTACCGTCACGAAACTATTCAAAGTTAGCGCATGCGAACTAGACAAAACCGAAACGAAACCATGCGGAAATGTTTGTTGGAACAAACCTAGTGTTTGTATCCGTCGCACGGAACAGTTTGCATTGCCCGCGTTTTCATACTGTTAAATACTGCAACAAATTTTTTTGTGGGCGTCAGTCAGATTATTCATAAAGTTTATTGCGCTCTCTCTCTGTACACCGTTTCCATGCGCGCAAACCACCTTCATATGTCGATGGTTTTATTTGAAGATCATTTGATGATTTTTTGAGATTGATAAATTTGCAGGTATAAAAAATTGAAATCGGCTGGAACAAAGAACCTTTTAACAGGCGAATCGGAGAAAATAGAAGTCGAAGACGGCAAAATAATATCACACTGGCACCCGAATTTCACCATCAACCTCGTAACCGACCAAACGATGTGGACGAACGGAATGGTGCCTTCCCCTCTCGACCAATACATCAGATTCACCGAAGACGGCCGTTTCTACAAACCCGTACTCTTCCCCAACGACTTTTGGAACATGGCCAGAGACTACAAGCCACTCAACGAGACCTACTCGCTGAGAATCACTTTCCAACCTCTCTCCTTATTCAAATGGCAACTGTACGCCGCCCAACATATGAGGCAGATGTGGAACGTTTGGGGCGACTCCGAGCCCACTCAGTCCGACGAGGAGCAGGATACCCTCAAAGAAACTCTCCTGGATACCAATCCCTACTTGTTGGGCATCACGATATTTGTTTCTATCATCCATTCCATCTTCGAGCTCCTGGCGTTCAAGAACGACATTCAGTTTTGGAACAATAGGAACTCCTTGGAGGGTTTGTCGGTGCGGTCGGTGTTTTTCGGGGTCTTCCAGTCTTTGGTCGTGCTTTTGTACGTGCTGGATAACGAGACCAACACGATGATAAGGGTATCGTGCTTGGTCGGGTTGGGCATCGAGTTTTGGAAGATATGGAAAGTGGTTGATGTGAAATTCGAGAATGGCTGGTTGACTTTCAAAGATAAAAGCTCCTATGTGGAATCCAGCACCAAAGAATACGATAAGCTCGCTTTCAAATATTTATCTTGGGTATGTTTCCCTCTGCTAGCCGGTTATAGCGGCTACGCCCTTTTATATCTGGAGCACAAGGGATGGTATTCCTTCGTATTAGATCTGCTATACGGGTATCTCCTCACCTTTGGGTTCATCATGATGACTCCACAGCTGTTCATCAACTACAAGCTGAAGTCTGTGGCGCATCTGCCTTGGAGGATGTTAACGTACAAGTTCCTCAATACTTTTATTGATGATATGTTCGCTTTTGTTATAAAAATGCCTACAATGTATAGGATCGGATGTTTCCGAGATGATATCGTGTTTTTGATATTCGTTTATCAACGGTGGATTTACCCTGTAGATAAATCTAGGAGGAACGAGTATGGGTACAGTGGGGAGCAGGAGGAGGGCCAGAAGAGTATTGTTTCTACCGAAACTAATGGTGTGGTAGAAACGAAGAAAGATAAATAAGTCGGTGGTAGGTGTATTGTGTAGTTGCATACTCATAGTATGAATGATGTTATTCTGATAAAATTGTATTTCAAGTGTTGTGAGCACAAATAAATGTGTGGATTATTGAGATATTCGAGTTTTTTTTTCGTAAGAAACGACCAAGATTTTTTGGCTTGCAAGGGTTATGTCTTCGTATTCATGAAAAACAAGTTTTTCAACAATGAATTTCGTTTTATTATTAAACATCTGGGGCACATACGATAGTTTCACAATATAAATTGAAGGATCACGGATTCACTCGATATTCATCTCACGAAATATTACTGAAATTAACTCAAATTATTTCAGTACAGGCATATCCGATTCAAAACTTCCCAAGAGAATTTAATTTTTGATATCATGAATGTGAACATATGAATCTTATTTTAACTTAATCATAAAAACAATGGAATTCATAACAATTTAGAATATAGCTTTACAGAGGTAACAAGAATTATTAATAATAACGATGTATAGTTTAAAATATTTTAAAAATTTGTTGCAATAAATACCTAATTCTAGTTACACATTGGTATATACAAAGAATTGAGATTGTGGAATCGTTTATCACGCTATTTTACAACATTGTGGTAGGCATATTAAAATAGTTGAATCGATAGCGATAAAGAAAGTAGTAACAGACGAGCATATTTTTGTTATCATTTTTTGCGCACGGTACGATTGATATTGAAATGAAAACTTCTCTGTATTCGGCCTACCACTCAGTTGTAAATAATCTGAGGAAGGTAAAACAAATCTTGGGCAGATATAGGTATGTATCTATATACTACCTCCGACGAGATTAAATTACAATTAATACCCTATACAGATATTTGGTGTTCAAGAGGTTTTTGGAAAGGCATTTGGCGAATCGGGTGAATGATGGTCATCCTGAAAAAAAAAAATAATCATGATAATTAATGAAATAAGAAAATAGTAAAAGTCGACATGTTAGGCAATCAGAATTTCAATGAGTATTTACCTGAGAGACGATACTTGATCTATTACTGGTCAAACCTAAATCTCCAGTGAAAGGAGTGTGTAAAGCTGATTCTGCAACAACCGCTTCATGAATATCATTGCCCATACTCAAATCCACAGAGGACTCACTAAAAACAATGATAATAAATCATTATCTAACTCTTTCCCAACATCTCAAGTGATACACACCTTATAATACTCCTATTACAATCTGAGACATCCAGCATCCGTATCCGATCATTTAAATCCGGACCAGTTTTCTCTTCCTCCGTATTGATATCCGCCAGAAGAGGAAGCTCTTCCTCTCTAACAGGTGGCTGCTCCTTGGTCCTCTTCTCCTTGTCTCTGCCTAAAATTGACGAAATCAAAAAACGATTCTGATACATTCCACAATCGTTCATCACCCATAGTTTCGTGACATTCGCATTTGCATTCCTCAGGATTCACATAATTGTAAATAACGCTGTCTTGCAGAACGCTCTCCGGCACCTCAATATGCCCGAGCGATGGGATTGTCTGGATACGTTTGGGGGCTTTCCTCTTCTCTGGAATATTATTCACGTTCACCCAGGCTTTAGGGGGTAAAGGGGGCGGCGTTTCGTTGAGCGTGGAACGAGATATACCCCTCTCAGCGAAATCCGTCCAGTTCGTGTTGGAGCCTTTTCTGGTTTTGGTTTTGTCGAAGGACTCGTTCCGCGGCAAGGAAATTTTGATTTTATCGACGTTTCTCTTGTCTTCTTCCAAGCTGCTCGGTCCTCTAACCTGGAAAATAAATGGTTATGACATTTGACACTCACGATGCGGTAGCTGAATAAGGAAGACCCTGATACAAATTATTCTCAAAACTGGGACATACCTCACAGTACTCTTCTAAACAATTTGGGTTCATGGGAGTGGTGGATTTGGGCCTCTCAATGGAAAACGTCTTCACTTCATAGGAAGATCGGTTTTTTATTGGAACGATCGGCACGGCGGCCGAACGTTCCAGCGGCAGTGTGGTCGGTATGTACGGCAATTCGTCCTCGAACGAGTCCTGTTGGAGGACGATAGCTTTGCGTTCAGGCTCCAAGACGTCCAGTTCTAATTTCAAGTTCACGTCGTTGCGGAGTTTCGCCAGTTCCGGAGGTTCTCGTTCCGAGCCCGACGAGTTTTGCTCTTCTTCGGCATGAGCACCTATTTATTTATTTATACGTTTATTTTTCAGTAGTATTACAAAATAATATTCATCTGAATTTTTTCAATCAAAAAATTTTCGATTTCTACTTTCAACTTTGTATTATAAGGTCTATGTCCTAATAATGCCTATTTTCGATATTTCCCACTTCACGATTTCAAATGACCACCAATGTTTGTAGACATCAATTATTGCACTTGAGTACAGCAAATGTTAGATGCCGTGAGCGTCTTGGAACCTACAGTTGAAAACAACCACGACGCGGAGTGCGGAATGCATTTTACAAAATTCTGGCAAAATAAACAGTAAATATTCCTTTCATCATTCGTACACGGTGTGCTGAGTTTCGTCAATGGGATATTTATACGTTTATACATCTCCTGAATTGAGTCTGAAATCTTCAATATCGATTTATTTCATGTAATAATTATTTTTTTTACCCATGCGTCATGCCCCAATAAGGCCTATCAAAAAATGTGAAGGCCTTATTAGGACAATGTTTTATCACAGTAAAATAGTAAACCGTTGCACTCAGTATAACATCACGGAAAACGGATCACCAGTTTCTAACGAAAGGAAAAAGGGATTCGTTACCGTTAAAATAGTAGAAAGAGGTGTATCATCTATAAATGCTGCTGCAGCCAGAAACAACTAAGAAGAACCCTAGCGAGTGGTTCGACTACACGAAAGCTAGGTTGGTCGGTTATAAGGATGTTACATATCTGGATAACTTGTAGTGCAACGTGAAAGCAAACCTCTGGAAAGAATGCTACTTCGACAGGTTACAGCTTCTGAACCAAAACGTCACGATAATAAACATTCTTTGTACTGTCCAGCTTGTGAAGAAGATCGAGTTGATAAGTATGCAACAATGTCCCAATTGTGGTGTTTGGTATCATGAGATGTGTGTTGGATTCAAGCCCGCTGATAAATATTTTACTGTTTAGGAGCTTATTTAAAGAAGAATATGAAAAAGGCCGGTATATAATATGAATATAGAACATACATGATGAGAAACTTGTTTAATCTGATCTCAAATGACAGTAATCACGTTTTCTATTGGCAGGGAAGTTAAATGCTTAATTGTTTTTATTAAGGCCTTATTAAAAGACATGGGGTTCCCAAAAGGCCACAGTGACATTTCAGTTATTCGTGTTCACAAAAGTGTGATTTTTGTTTTTGAAGCAATTCTGTTCCATTTATTATAAAGTTAAATGAATAAATATTGATATGTCAAATTTCCAGTGCATTCCCATCATAAACCTGCTAGTTAGGCATTAACAAAATTAATGTAGGCCTTATTTGATTCATCTACCTTACGACCTCCCCTGCAATGAATGGGTAGCTGTCAAGGTAAAAAGTGTGAAAGATATGACAATTCTTTTTTTTTTGTAAAAAAACACCCCGTTTGAAATGAAAATTGATGTGTCCGAGCTTTTTCAATTTTGTCTTCAGAAGCGGAGAATACAATTCCTCGCTGAAAAAACGTTTTTTTCTTCGATAATTTTTATTATGTAATTTCAATTCAATGCTCGAATATTCGATTTGATACGTTACCATTGCTTATTGCTTCATCCACTGAAATCTGAGACAACCGTTTTTCTTTACTTTCCACAGAATCACCAGACACTTTCTGATGATCAATTGACTCATCCCCCTTTGGCTTCGTCTTGGTGACCTCAACTTCACTACTCTCTTTCTCCTCACTAACACTAGTCGGGATCTTCTTCGATTCTATCGTGCTATCCTCCGGTTCATTGAGATCAGATGTTAATTTTTCTATCTGGGAGTTGATGGCTTCAATGCCATTGATGCTGACTTCTTCCTTATCTGGCTTCGACACCTTTTTCGGTAGTTTGGTGGTGAAGACTTCATTGCTGCCCAGTTTCGTGGAAAACACCACGTTTTCGCTGGTGGTGCTGTCCTGTCTAGCGTTTTCTTTCGCAGCTTTCGATTCCAGGATTTCCACTGGTATAGCTGCAGCGTCAACGCGTTTTATAGGAGCTTCAATGACCGTTTCCTGAGAGTCTTGGCTAGACGTTTTCCAGTCTTGGATTGTTCGGTTTTCGTAGTAGGTGGGTGAATGCAGAGGGATTCTAATACTAGCTGATTCCAGAGGGTTCTCGTAATGACTTTTCCGCTCATTGAATTTGAATTCTATTTTCCCGATGCTTTCCACTGGCACGTTTTCCTGCGAGCTGGATTCCGATTCAGACTTTGCCCTATCTTTTTTGTTGGCTTTGAACAAGGATAGCACGGATTTGTGTTTGGATTTGCTGTCGATGCTTTCGGTGGAGGAAGGCGCAGGGGATTGCGAGGATTTGTGACTGTCCCTGTCTCTACTTTTCGACCTACTTCTACTCCTAGTTCGTAAATTATCACCCACTTCCTTCAAAACACCTGCCAGGAAACGAAAACAATTAATTATAACTCTGCCTGAATGTTTCACTCACCTGTGAGCGTTCCTTTTCGTTTTTCGCCCACTAAAGATGGCGATTCGGGGCTCAGAGCGCCCTTTCCTCTGAAGAGGGACGTAAAGGAACTCCTCCTGGAAACCGAAGGCGATGGACTAGCGAATTCTCCAGCAATTTTGGAATTGGTGCTATTCGTCTCGACCTCAGGACGTTTCGTCGCTTTGGCGTTTCGGGTTTCTTCCATTTCACGGTAGAATTCCGTGGTGGTTTGAATTTTGTTCAAGTCCAGATCCAAATTGGGTTTGGGAAGCTGGAAATTGAGGAATTGTTCTGAATAATTGGTGAAAATCTGTAAATTGAACACGCTACGGAATATAGTACAGTGGGGTTGAATCTGGCGAGCGAGCAGGCCAATCAGCTAGATCGGACTCAAAATGTACCATTTGGGAATTGGGAAGAAACATTTGGAATGGGGATTCCAAAGAAATCATAAATTTTGAATGATCGTGGATGAATCCAGAAGGATCCTATTTCGAAGTTGAGGAAGATAAATTGGAAAATAGACACTAACTTCTGTATTATCTTCATCTGAATAGCACCTATCAGGTTTTAGCCGTATCCTGATATATTTCGCATCTTCCTGCTTTTTGATAGAGGGCGTTGGAGTCGAAGATGCTGACCTACACCTCGTCTCAGGCTCCACGTTTTTCGACCTAAAATGAACGAGACATTTGAGAATGTAACCAATCATTCATACAGCTAAAAAAATTACCTGTTCGTAGTCTTTGTTTTATTGTAGTTCAAAGACTTGACCTCTCTCAGCTTCTGGTGTTTGGCGAAGGTGATGACATTTTTGGAAGTCTCCAAGTCCGCCGGCAGAGGGCCTTTCAGAGGAATGTAAATGTATTCCACGCCACTCTCGGCGACTATCCTACTACTTGGTCTCCTCATATTATTGCTTTCAGTGGAAGGCTTCTCCAGCGTTATGGTAACGTCACATTTCTTCTGTTTGAGATTCTCGTCCGGTTTGACAGGTGATGGCTTGGTGGATGCTTCTGATTTCGCCACATCGATACCTACAATGGAGGTTAAAGCTCTGGTGGCCTTGCCTCAGGCTTCCTACTAACCTTCAGCTAGAATTGCTTGGGTGGGGTCGTGTTTCCTCGATAACAGTATCTTCTCCATAGCGTCCACTTTGGTCCCGTTTCGATCCGCCTCGGTTTTCGCCCCTTCCGCTGGCTTGGTGCCGCAAAAAGACGTCTCCAAGAGCATCTTGTGCGGCGAAGAGGCTCTGGATATCCCGGATTGTCCGGACATATCCGAAGTATGGCTCACGTTGGACAGGCGACTGTGTCCGGAGCCTTGGCTTCCTATACTCGACAATCTGAAAAGCCAATCATTCACAGTAAGTTCGCAATCATTCCTCAATTCATTCACCTGGAGGTTCTCCCGGAGATTGACAGCAAGACTATATCCGAGCACTGCGATCCCTTTCTGGAATGGTTGTTTTCTTCGTGCATCGAAGGAGATTGTGGTCTGCATTTCGACCGTCTTCTCTCCGGGATCTCCTGGAAGTCCAGTTCTTCCGTTGAGGACCTCAGTTCGAGGGCTCCGTCCTCTCGGAAACCTAAGCCTAGCTTAGCGCTATGTTTGTCTTGACTGTCGAAAATTTCTCGTTCTGAGCTGCTGTCTCGACTGTCGTGGTGAGAGGAACTGCTTGCACGGGAGATGTCTGAAGGCAGAAGATGATTTGGTACTACAAAAAGCACGAATATTTCTTGAAAAAGATATGGTTCCAAAGAGCTATCCAATCTGTTCTCTCTCATCATATAGGTATGAAAATCACATATAATCCACTGACAAACTAGCTACACCCTACTTTGGCCCGGAACCAGTACTTGGAGTGCCCAAGATACTACTTGGCAACTCCATTAAGAGACGAGTCAAAGAACTACAAATAATAGCCTGGGATAACACACCAGGACAAGAATATGGTAAACTTGTTATTCAGATATCAGGTGAAAAAAGAACTGATGAGATACTTGGTTTAAGTAGAGATCAGATAAGATTAGTAACAGATCTCCTTACAGGACATGCTCCTGTTAGAACACACGTACAAAAGATGGGGCTATATCAAGGTGACCAGACTTGTAGATTGTGCGGCTTAGAACCTATTGAACACATTTCGTGCTATTGTGAGGCACTAAACTATAGAAGAGTGGTTCAACTAGAAGTACCTGATTTAAACCTAGAGAATGTGGGAAGCCTTAAACCTAGTGACCTTTGCAAAATAGTCAAAAGGGCCAATATTTTTTAGGGTATCGGAATGATAGGGGAAATACAATAAGCCTCCGGCTGCAGTATATCCTTTGGACCCCTGCAGTAATAAAAAAATACATATAATCTATGCAATAGACTACATCAACCATGGAGTTGATGATGAATTATTATTTTAGGTGTTATAAGAAAAAACTTGTTCTTGTCAAAGCTGTAGAAGGAATGGAAAAGAGTCAATCATTGTCAAGGAGAACTAGCATAAGAATCGCCATCTTCAAAATATTTTGAAGATGAAACTTCTTAAAGGGGTTGTGCGGTGGATTTTTCGATATTTTAAAAGAGAAAATTTGTAGTTTTGATTTATGTTCATATTTTATTGGATCATGATAATAATAAAGTTTATTCACTAAGAAACAGGAGTATTTATATAAAGCAGGTGGTTATAGGAAATAAACATAATGGAACCACATAAGCTTTATTAGTTCCCGGGAAAATATAGAACATTTCGAATTGTGTCCAGTAAAAAGTAGAGGAATATTTTATTATATAAAAAATTTATCCAAGCTCACATATCAAGAATTCATTTCAATTAATATGTACATTTTGTTGATCACAAGAAAAAATAAATATTACGCAACACATAATCAGAAATTATATTATTGGAAAAGTTTTTTCCATCTTCACAAATACATTTTAATGGTTTGTCTTTTTTTCTCAAACCAAAAATATTTTATATCCAAAATTGATTAAAATTCTGTATATTCTCTTTATTGGTCATAAAGCGCACAGTTTTTCAATTTATAATATGAATACTCATCAGTTTAAAATGCTACCTAACTATGAACAAATCGAAACGAAAACATAACCGTGATTTTACATTTTTATTGCACTCATCAGAAAATCAATCAACTGTCGCTGTCTCCAGTCGTTTAGCAGTTATGACGTCAACGCACCCAAAACTTTGACAATTTATTCTGGCTCCTAACTATTCTATAAGAAATAGAGAAAACGCTCACCAATTCTAGGCGTGGCTGGAGGTCTGATGCTGGTTTTCGGAGGGGTGCCCGCCGTTTGGGCACCTCCAACTGAGGTCGTATTCGCCCCGATGATGCTGATGCCTTTGTGGGAATAGGCTGGTGAATGCGCTCTCTCCGACATGGCTGGGGTGGTGGCCGGGGTGAGATCTTCTCGGATGCCGGGCAGCCTCACCACAGAATACTCCAGGTTCTTCTCCTCGGGGCTTCCCTGCTGGAAACGAAGGACTTTCACGTGGGTGGATCGGTGTAGAAATATTAGCGACGCGTGACGGTTTGGGACGAATTGGTTGGAAGCTTGATATGTACAGTGTTGTTCTGGTAATTATTGGAGAACGAACAACGTTGATTTTTTTATGTTTCATCGTTGAAAAATCTCGAAAACATTCTCTGAGATTTTGAAGTGAATCTGGCAAGTAATTTTCGAGTTATTCAGAAAATAACAAAATGCTCTCGGGCGAAATTTACACAGCTTTTGGAAATAATTAAAAACAAGTACCATATCGATTCTTCCAAACTTCAATATTTCATGAACAATCAACTGTTTTTTTTTTCAATGTAACAAAAATAGAAAAGAAAGCTTCAATCAAACACTACATTATTTATTATGAAAAATCTCGAAAGTATTCTCTGAGATTTTGAAGTGAATCTGGCAAGTACTTCTCGAGTTATTCAGAAAATAACAAGATGCTCTCGGGCGAAATTTACACAGCTTTTTTTAATGTAAAAAAAATAAAAAAGAAAGCTCTAATCAAACACTACATTATTTATTGATGAAACAATTTTTAGTCCGATTTGAGATGGTCACGACAAAAAAATAACTGTTCATGTTGTGCATCAATGCAAACAGCCATGACAAAATGTCACGAACAGAAACAAGTGTAAAACAATTTTCAGAGCAGGAAAAGAATAATTTTCCGCAGACCACAAAAAAACTTTGACACGTTTGAGTTCAAACAGAAAATCTGAATAAAAAAAATAAAAATGGTTGACAGCAACTTCCGGTTTAACCGCAATTCTATGTTGATAGCAAATCTTCACACATTGATTGTTCATGTTGCCTCTTATCTGCTGCTACATTTTTTAAGTTTTTTTCGTATACGAACATCGGATAGTTCTTATAAAGAAGTGGAGTTATCAATCTGATGTTGACAAACTAATTTTTGTTTGGAATTCCTGCTGGTAGCGCGACTCATCGATACCTTAACATTCGCGCTCTGCTTCAAGTGTCATCTCTCGAAGTCTATAAGAGGATGGACGAAAACGGGTAAGGACAGGCACTTAACAGAAGTAAGCGATAAACACTCAACAGTAATTTTGGTGTGAATACGTACACGGGATGCTCTCACCTCGTCTGAGAGGTCCTCGAAGGATGCGAAAGGAGCAGGACCCATGCGCTTTTGCCGTCGCAACGTACCAGGAGACGACATCATCTCGGATGAAACTACTAGCAAACTGGATGACGAAACAGAAAGGGTACAGTGAGGTGATGAAAACTACGGAAGAGCTGAAAGTCAAAGATGGAACTCCCTTAATCGCGATTGGGTCAGTTCGGATTTCATGCCAAAAAGCTTGTTTTTAGTAGCCAATTAAATGTACTGGGTGAGTCGAAATGTATAGTTATATATTAACTTATGACCCAAAATGCATATTAAGGACTATTCGCCATGATTTTCAAGAAAGCAATACGATCATTAGTGATTTGGGACACTCTGTATAACTAGTTTTTCGTGTGGTTCACTAAGTTAACATCGATTAGGTGATTCCTAAGCATTCCTACTTTAATTTAAGATGAAATGATATCGATGAAGGTACATTCGGAGAATTTGTACATTTGAGAATTCACTTATTCCATTCAAACCCTCATTAATAATGACACATGTTTCTATACACTTTTTTTTTTCTGTTCCATTGGGACTATTTGAATATATGTTATGTTCGTTTCTCATAAACTGTTCGCATCAGTAACATAACCACAACCCCGATATAATGGCATTTCGAATTGGAACGTTTAATTTTCTGTTAAGGTTTTTCCAAGATTTAATGAAGTTTGATCGAAAGCCACTCGCTATTAATGACGAAGAGATGAAGGAGGCCATCTCCAGCGAGAATCGAATTAAATCAAACTTGTTTTCGCTGATTATCCAGCATCCCGGTCACAGTGCTTACAGTTGATCAACCAAAGAATATGCCAATCAATATAACTTCCACCTACTTCATGCGAATGGAATTGAATTGAAACTACCTACAAACCTATTAATAGATATCGTCCTATTTTCTATATAATATTGTATTGAGGCAGCACTACATCCTACCATTTCAAGTTTGACGTAAGTGTCGAACCAATCGAAAGATTCATTCGGAATAACACGAAGTATTTACTGATACTTGGAATCATACGTCTGGATTAATGCACCAAAAGGGCTTTATGGTATCAAATTATCGATAAACTTTATATGACTGAGATGTAATCGAAATATTACTTTTTGGACATCCCTCGTAACAAAATATTTTTACCATGGATTTGCAATTCACAAACTCACTATACATTAATGAGATTTATTCACAGCAGGGACGAACATTTGCCATAGCGTTCAATTCTTGAGATTGAAAATATTGTTTTTGAAATTTTTCATCACGGGAATTCCTCCTATGCTCTCTGAATTGATGAAAAAACGATTCGATACAAAAATCGATAACAAAAATTTATGAATGTAACATGATTTTTCTGCATATTTATATTAGAACGTCTTTCTATTCTTTATGTGTTATTACAAAATACTTATTCTCAACAGAAATGCCAACGCAATGTCGTAATGAAAAATGCCTGCAGGATATATAATGAAAGTTGGATTATGCTCGAGAACAATATACTTTTATTGAGTATAGTGAGTATTTTTACTCCCACACTCATCTCAAGTACGCCAGGGATGCAAATTAGATATTAAGTTTAAAATTAATTCTGAGACATGTGTATTAGAAACATGCCTGAAACTTGTTATATTGCGAATCTGATGATATTTTCGTGAATGATAATATTCTTGAATATTGTTGCTACACAGTAACTGCAAAATATAGAGACTTCATAGTTCAATTTTATCATACATATTTCAATCTGAATTAACAATCTCCTTTTTGTTATTTACCAAAAACAATGTTTCAAAATTCATGATACACTCTCTAATATCTTTATGACAACAGAATGGATAGAAAAAAATTCAGAGATTTATTTAGCTGAAAATGATTATGATGCTGTTTTCAAAATGTTTTGAAAATGGGGTTTTCAACGATTTATTCATACCACAATTCATCACCTATCAAAAACGCTTCTAAACATCATTAATCACTTCAAAATGGTTGGTTGTGTTCATTGATTACAGTTCATTGCTTTGAATAACGTCAATTCAACATGCACCCCTTATTTGGGTCAATGACTTCTCTAAGGCATATGCATATATTCCCTAAAATCAACCTCCACAATCGATATAAAATGAGGTTAGCGAGAACAATTCAAATGAAAACTATATCAGAAAACATGCCAAAGTAAAGTACACGAGCTTAGATGAGAGATACCTGGACCTTTACTCACCGGCTATCGGCAGACCAGCCCTCGAATATTCACACGCAAACATGCATATCACATAATTTTAATAACGTTTCTAGTAGCTATTTACATGTAAGTGGATAATAAAGGCAAGGAAAAACAGGTAGGTCACGATGACATTACGCCACCCAAGAGCGCTAGGAAATACGTAGTCGTAGTAAATCGGAAAACAGCGAGTGTCGATTTTCCAGTTTCCACGCCAATCGGATGAGGGGTGGGGGAACGGAGCGCATCCTCTGCTGCTGGAAATGTGGGGATTGGGGATATATAGGGGGTGTACGTAGGTATACAAGGAGGCCAAGGTGAGAATCAACATTTAGAGGTTGAAGAAAACAAAAATCAATCGATTTGTTTGGACAATCAGCAGGAATAGCAGTTTGATTAGTTGATTCAAATTACGCAGCACTACTTCAAACCACTCGTTCGTTTTCAGTTGTATTCATTTGAGACACGGGGTATTTTCAGGTGAGCATCACTGATGGTGTCACAGGTTTGGAACGCATTATATAGCCTCTAATCAACACGGGCACTGTTACCTATTTATTCTTATCCAAGAAGGCAGAATTTAAATTTTAAATGACAAAGCTAATGATAGAGATTTTTTTTTTCACCTCATAATCAAATCAAGCTCTTATAAGCTTTCCATTCTGATCAGTAGGCCATTTTTTCGCGTATTACCTATATCATATTCGAACTCAGCAAGAGCGATGCGAATAAATAAACAGCTTACAGAAGTGAGAAGTTAACCTACAAAGTGTGGGACTGTGGGATTAGGCAATCCAGCGATCTGTCAAAGCGAAAAACCAATGTGGCGGCTTGGGGCACACACTTGGTGTTTACATATGTGACTTGAGTTGAAAACTGTTACATTTAGTTATCTCTAGTGCGTTTTTTATGTGTTTTTTTTAATTGTGGCTAATTATTTACTCTTTTACTGAAGAAAAGGCCTATCACATACATTGTGGTTGGCTGTAGATCTCGTACTAACCGAAATAAAGTCGGCATGTAATCGGTTTCTACGGTTACTTATCACAGGTTCTTATAGAGCAGTTATAGAGTAAGAACGATTTAACTAGGAAGCGAAGGGCCCTATGGTTAGCTGCGATCAAGAGATATGATCTCACTGATTCCAAACTGATGTATCAGAGAGTCTGCAGTAGACATTTTTTTGACCAGAATATTACAAAAAGAACAACATCAATTGAATAATCTAAATCAGCATCAGTATACAATGTGAAAGGATCCAGATTATTAATTAATCCCAACTTAATTTAATATCGAAAACGAATGCTGTGACAAGAATCAGAGATAAGTTACAATAAGTTATAGCTTATATCTCTGCAAGAATGAACTGAATGAATAGTTCCAAGCATACTTTTCACCAACGTCTCTGCTATTCAACATCAATGTCTTCAAATATTCACTCTCCATCTGAATACCGTTTCGAAACACCAAAAAACTCCGAAAATAAATAAAATTCACTGTTTACTAGCCAAGGTATCGCCTAATTTAGGCAATCCAAACCACGTGACATTCAATGTGGCGGCTTGGGGCACACAATGCGATACCTTGGCTAGTAAACAGTGAATTTTATTTATTTTCGGAGTTTTTTGGTGTTTCGAAACGGTATTCAGATGGAGAGTGAATATTTGAAGACATTGATGTTGAATAGCAGAGACGTTGGGTGAAAAGTATGCTTGGAACTATTCATTCAGTTCATTCTTGCAGAGATAAGCTATAACTTATTGTAACTTATCTCTGATTCTTGTCACAGCATTCGTTTTCGATATTAAATTAAGTTGGGATTAATTAATAATCTAGATCCTTTCACATTGTATACTAATGCTGATTTAGATTATTCAATTGATGTTGTTCTTTTTGTAATACTCTGGTCAAAAAAAATATCTACTGCAGACTCTCTAATACATCAGTTTGGAATCAGTAAGATCATATCTCTTGATCGCAGCTAATCATAGGGCCCTTCGCTTCCTAGTTAAATCGTTCTTACTCTATAACTGCTCTATAAGAACCTGTGATTAGTAACCGTAGAAACCGATTACATGCCGACTTTATTTCGGTTAGTACGAGATCTACAGCCAACCACAATGCATGTGATAGGCCTTTTCTTCAGTAAAAGAGTAAATAATTAGCCACAATTAAAAAAACACATAAAAAACGCACTAGAGATACCTAAATGTAACAGTTTTCAACTCAAGTCACAAATGTAAACACCAAGTGTGTGCCCCAAGCCGCCACATTGGTTTTTCGCTTTGACAGATCGCTGGATTGCCTAATTATGATTTGCGGTTTATTCAAATAACTTGGTATAGTCAATAGGTGTAGTCCTACATAAATCAACAAAATGACTTATAATTCACCATTTGATGCAGCTCATAAGGGCGACTTTGAATATTTGAAAAGTAAACTGGATGCAGAACCCAACTTACTGAAAGAAACCGACACAGTAAGATCTAATTACGTATCCCGTCTTTTTTTCAAACACTGTTATTTTAGAATCAACGAATGCTAATACATTGGGCTGTTCTTAGTGGCAATGTAAAACTTGTAACATATTTGATAGATCTCGGTTCACCTATCAATCCAATGGACGATACAAATATGAATCCATTGATTCTGTCCAGTTCAGCTGGACATGACCTAATCGTCAAGATGATACTTGATAGATGTGATGACGTTAATCACAAAAACCAGCAGGGTCATTCTGCGTTGCAATATGCAGCTTCTAAAAATTGGGTTGAGGTATATGGCAGTACTTTTCCATTATTAATATCATGTTTGAAGAACTTATGAATTATATGCTTTTCTGACAGTGATATTTCAGGTTTGCAAGCTATTGTTAGAACATGGTGCTGATGTTAATATTGCTGATGAACGTGGAAGCACTCCACTACACAGAGCTGCTTCCAAAGGGAATATTGATATTGTCAAATTATTGCTGCATTATAAAGATACATTGAAAATCAATAACAAAGATGTTTATGGCAATACTGCCTTGCACAATGCTTGTGGTGAAGACAGACAAGAGGTAGCCCTATTACTGGTTGATAATGGTGCTGATCCAGAGATAAAAAATCGTGACCAACAAACTGCTCTTGATATATCTTCAATTAAGCTGGCAAAACTCATCGAGGATAAAAAACCACAATAGTTTATTATATAGATGTCTTCTTTCTATTATAGTAGGAATAAGAATGTCTGTATTTTTTATTGTGGGAGAATATATTTTTCATGGGATATCGGATGTAGAAATAAAATAATAGTTTTTAAAATTATTTAATATCACAAAAGTGCCAGTCACCTACTTTGAATAAGCACATGAAGAATTTCAACAGCTATTATGTTATGTTAGGAATCGAACCAATGATTTTGGTTGACAATAAAAAATTATGAATATAAATTAGTGGTATTGATAACAAAAATCGTCTAATGAAGGGAAATTAATTAGTAATTCATATATTATAGATTTGAAACTTATGTTGGTTTAGGAAATGCAGCAGAAATAATATTCTGATAATAAATGCAAAAAACAGTGCTGTTATGGGAAACGATTCTGAGAAATTGTCCAGCAACTTCAGTCAATTCTTTCTGCAAAGTAGTCAATCCGGAGGGTACTTTCTGAGGGGCAGCTGTTGACGATTCAATAATGTCTGCAAAAAACTCCTTGGATCGTTGTTCTATAAAAAAACCAAGGTGACGCATCCATAAAATTGAATTTTATTTTGGCGATATAGAACACCAGTACTTACTAACAATGCTCCTGACTTTATGATCAGGCTTTCCCACGTCCAGAATCTGCTGTTTCAAGTTGGCTTCAGCTGCTTGATACATTTCTGGAAGTCCGTGTTTGATTTGTGCTTCTTTCAAATCATTTATTATTTGTTCGGCGACGTTCGGTAATGTATCATTCAACTCCCTGCAAATTGATGACCAACAAGATTTATAATCTGAATAGTTTTTCGTCCACTCACTTATCGTTTTTAACATTCTGCAACAATATTGAGATGTGATCTTTTAGATCCTGTTTGAATGAAGCTAACGATTGCAAGTCAGCTCCAACATTGCTTATAGCTACCAACAGAATTGTTGCTATGGATATTAATGTGTTACATCTTAGCTGCAAATCTTCCAACCTCTCGATATCCAACATAAATGTCTATAAAAAATCAGTTTTGTGCTTTGGAAAACGCATGAGTGAAAAGTGGTTAAATAACTCACTTCCGGATAAGGTGTACTGTCTGGCCAGTCTAACAAATCTATGCACGAACGCAAAAATGCTTTTCTCAAGACTCCCTTTATAAACTTCTCATAATCAATATCTTCCGGGATGGGTTCGTTACAATTGACATACTTCATCAACCATTTTCGTGTGTGTTCCAAACCATCTGATAATTGAAAACAAAATGATAAAAATATTCGTAGGACACGTTTCCTCGAGTTTTATGCTTTGTCCTGAAATAAATACTAGAGGATTGCATTAATCAATGAATGATTACTGTTTCTCCATTTGTGAAAAGCTTGTTCTGATCCTAATTCTACCCTGAAAATTAAAAATCGGTATTTACCATGTTGAACTGCGAGGAAATCGGCAAACTTCTTTCTCTCCAACTCTACACTACTTGCTATGATGTCGGGACGCGCCATTTGAAGTGTAAAATTTGCCATGTCAAGTTGCATCAATTCCAACACCTGAATTCATAGAAATCAAGTCTAACCTGGCGCAAGCTACTTTTGAATTAAAAATGTTTCACCGAATGTTTTATTAAATTGGAACATATTTCGTGACTTACTTCAAGGATACCCTTGAAAGTGTCAATAACATCCGAGGTTGCTGTCAGTTCTTGAATTTCATCGTCACGAACCGGGGCGCATAATTTTCCCATCACAGATACAACATAGTTGGCATAATTCTGAAAAATAAATATAAAGTCTTAGGTAGGTATGTACTTCTCTAATTCCACTATATGTGAAAATGGAACATCGTGGATATTTACCTGGAAGTCAAGAGTTCCTTTTTCAGCTTGTTGTTTAATAAGATCCGTGTCCAAGATTTCTGAAATCTGTTGTTTTATCCTTGTGTGTTGTGGCAAAAGTACAGCAAACAATCCTTCTTTTATCTCTCCCAGCAAATTCAATGCCTAAAAGAACAATGAAACATTTTGCCTGATTGAATGTTTGAACAGATCTTATATCACACATTTCAGAACTATATCTGAATATCAATCCTCCCAAATTTTATTACTTTGCAACTTGGAGAACATGAAAATAATCATTTTCCTAATCTATCTATTCACACTTTATCATCAACTGTTAAAAAAATGGAATATTGCATCTAAAAACAAATGCAACTTATTGCATGAGTCATCCAATATATTGACCTATCCCACACTCTGACCATGGCAATGGAAAACCCACACACCCAGACAAACCGTTGTACAACACATTGTTTGTTTTTGATTACTCAAATTCGAAGTTGATTAGATAGATAGATAGCTTTATTCAGGTGGTAATAATTTTTACAATATAATTTGATCCATAGGATGTCACCTAAGCAATGCTTGTGTCATGAACATCCTAGGATAGACATATTCAGTTTCAACCCTGTAAAATAAAAATAATAAATTGTAACAAAATCAGCAGTAATTAATGTACAAAATCTGGAGGATGCAATTGAGGAAGAAAAGACAATTAGTCGAATAGATGTCTGAATGTGTCATAATGTATGTCAATATATTTTTTTATATCTTTTTTCATACTATTCTTAATTTGCAGAATTCAGATTTAGTATTTTTATTTATAATTCATTTAGTACATGGGTATTTTGATTTCTCATTACCTTTTATATCAGGGTAGAGGATAAATCATATCAGTGATAGTTAAAATTAGAAATATATGTATGAAATGAAACAATGCTATATGCTATATGGCTTGTATCATAATCTCAAGCCAATTTCACTAAATAAGCATTGCATAATCAGCATCATGAAATGAAATGAAAATTATATTATGTTACTTTCACTTACTTGTGTATAATTTGGTGGCTCCTCTGCTAACTGAGATCTCAGTACATCCCAGAATGCCTTGTGCATGGTCTCTTTGATGATTTTTTGAACACTGTTAGGGTCAGGTTCTGGTTTGGTCAGTTTGAAATCCTTATCCACTGCTATTTGGTGCACCAATGCCATGTCTCTCATGCCATTTGCTGCTTGCATAATTTCTTCAAGAGAAACAAATTTTGGAGGAGATGCAGCAGTTAAGCCACTTGTCACCATGAACTGCTGAGAGGTTGTTCTTTGTCTAATTAAAATCAATGAAATCAAGCAAAAGCTATACATATGGCTGAAAAGCAGAATTTTCACCTCTTTCCAGTAAAACCATTAGCTCCATCATCACTAGTATTTGAGCACTCACTAGCTGTCCTAATCCTTGATGATGCTCCAGTGTCTTTAGGTTCACTTGACTTCCTTTCTTCACTCATTATGAAATTTACTCTACGGAAACAGTTGTGATCTAAATGTTTTGAAATGATTCTGGAAATTAGGCCACTGGAGCTATTTCCAGCTACCAGCCACCACACAGTCATTCAAGAATGCGGAAGATATTTGCAAGGTCTCGGCAAGGATAATTATCTTGCCATTATGGGCTTCCTATTGAAAATTATCTCTTTGTTGAGAATTAATAAAATTCGAAACATTGTTAATCATTTATAGTTTCCATATAGAAATGTTAAAAACGTGTTTTTACTTACGTTATGAAGGAACAAAATCACGATAATTTCGAATTGTCTGCTTAAAATCTCATTTCATTCTGTAATCAAATGAATGTCAAACACCAGCTGATTCTTGTTTTCAAAACATAGAGAATACATGTGACGCGATGCCACAGATATATGGAAGGGATGGCTTATGATATTTCGGCGTTTCTTGCTACCTGCTTATTGTCATTTGTCGTTCAGTTATGGTGGGGATGACACAATAATTTACAAAATTCAAATATAATGTCAAGAATACCGAAAATGATAACACAAAAAATAATTGCACTAAAATTCTCGTATGTAGTAGTACAGCAGTGATAACTGTTTCCACTATGGTTTATGTAAATTCGTGGCAATGAGAATTACACATTGCATTTATCAGGGTTAAATAAATTTCTAATTATTGAGCATCAACTGAGGCTTGAAACCACAAATGAAAAAATCCTTGGTATAAAATCTGATCAGTTTAAATTTTTTGTGATTTCATTAAATTAGTAGGTTTCAACTTCTCATTAACTAACTACCGAAAAATGGATTCCAGCAGCTATGTATTGAAGCTACAACTGATCACATTATTTGTAAGTGGATATACTTTTTTTAAGTTATGACAAGCTCATATTCATTCGTAGGATTCTATCAGTTTCGGACTAATTTACCCCCTACTTCCCCCATATTTGTTAATGCTTGGCTGCAACAATTTGACCACAGGAGTTTTAGCAGTACTTACTCTAATAAGCCAACTTTTATCATGGAATGTTGTAGTAAGTTAAGAATAATTAATGGTTCCAAAATTTAAATTTTTTATCCTTTTAAATTGAAACAAACATGTGGTAATTTCCAGAAGGATCTTGTAAGTTACCAAGGAAAGAAAAGTGCACTGTTTACAATATATAGTTTTGGGATAGTATCTCATCTTTTACTAGTTGCGACTGGAAATTATTGGGTCACCATCTTGGGCAGATGCTTATTTGGTAACTTGTATAGTAATTGGTTTCATAAAAAAACAGCTAATTGTAGTTTTTCAGCTTTGACTAATCAATCAAATGAAATAGTAAAGGAATTGTTAATGAAAAAGATAACTAAAGAAGATACCGAGTTGCAGTTGTCAATTCACAATATCTTGGGTTCTGCTGGCTTCATAATTGGTCCAGTAGTTGGTGGTTGTTTATTTGACATTGGATTTTCCTCAGTCTGTGTTCTGGCAGCTACTTTCACATTGATTAATGCATGTAAGTGAAATTTTCATTTCTCAAACAAATCAATCAGTTTATATTCCTTTAAGGTCTTGTTTTGGCAATACCCAAAGATGAAAGTGATGTGCCCAGTGAAGGTCCTGATAAATCTCTATTTGAAAGGACTGTTGAAAGCATTCAAAAAATGGTGGATCTGACCCAAAAGGCTGACTACAAACACAACTGGGACATACTAGCATTGAAATTTTTATTTACAGCTAGTTTCACAATATTTTTCACCAAATTCCCAGTAATTCTTAGATCAAATTATCAGTCAGATTTTATTACTATTGGATGCACTACAGCATACATCAATGTAGTCATGTTCATAGCAACTTATGTCACCACTAGGACACAAGAAAAATTGAAAAGTGTACCTGCAACAATTGTTTGCCAACAAGCTTTGTTGTCACTGTTTTTCTCTATACTATTAGCCTGTTATTCCCCGCATTATCTATTCTTTGCTCTGTCAATTCTACCAGTTATATTTTCAAGAAGTTATATCAATACATCTTGGAGCAAAGTGTTATCTGTGAGAAATAATGAATTTTTGGATCCTGTGAACAATTATGCAGGAATTATTGCAGGTTTGACAATTCCGATTTTGTATGGTATTGTATGTGACATGATGAAATTTAGTTTGGATGCTGTGGTGCTGTTTTCTTTATTACCAATTATGCTGGCTTTGTATGTAATCAATAGATATACTTGTGACTTTGAAGATCTAGAAGTGATTGAAAACTCCAAAGAAGATTAGGTTGTTGGGGTACATTCCATTTTTTGTGAAGAACTTGATAATATATTTTATTATATTTTCTATATTTCATTTAAGCCTATTTTACGCCCTAGATACATAAATAACTATTATATTGGTGTTGCAGAAATATGGATTCAACCTTTCGTGAGAAGTTTTATATAAAAAAAATCTGTTATTTTCAAATCACAGAATGAAAACTAGACTATTCGCATCATAAAGGAGTAATTGCGAAAGAAATTTCGAAACCAATTTTGTTAAATTATGTACTGTACGCAGCTAAGTACTCATTTTTCCGTTTTAGATAATACATTTCTTGCAATTAGTCATGTACCTAAAATGTGTGATATAACCTACTCTCATAAAATTTTGTCACTGCCACTTGACCTGAAAATTACTCATTCAATTCACTTTACGAATCAAATTATCACTTATATCTCGAGAAAGAAACTTTTATTGATCATGATAATAATACCATAATTATTTCAATAATATATCTATATTTGTTTTTTATACAACATAGTGAGACAACATTATTAAATTTTATAGAAATCTAAACAATATACTTATTACAAAGAATAAAAAATATATCAAAAGGTGATCTTGATATGCTTTTATACTTCAATAAATGGCCACTTTATATTTAAAGCTTGAAATTTTCTATAAGTATACAAAATATTTTTTCCACAAATTCCTATTCTTGTGACTAAGAGAAACTATTATATTTTGCTAGCTCCTTATGATTCGTTTTGATTATTTTTTAGTCATGACGTCCATCACTCTAAACCTAAATAAGGCATTTTCCGTTGCATGGTGCAATTCATCTAGATATTGACGTGAGAATCTTATTTGATTATATAAGTTATTTATTGATGAATTCAAAAAACGGTCGGCTAATTTCATTATTCTTTGGAAAGAAAAACATTTGTCGAGTCCAACAAACTAATCAAAATGCAACAGCTGTTTCCAAAAATGTGATTCAAGAAATAGAAAAAAAATTCGAAATCAGTACTATATTTCCGAGATAATTTGATTATGAAAGTTGATATTTCGTTCAAGCTTATAATTTGAAATGAAAATCTCGAGCAATTATAGATAATTGTAAAATATAACCCCAAAATGATTTTGATAAGATCCAAAGAATTCAAATATTTTTTTGTAACATTTTATGATGCTAAAAATTTTCCTAATAAAAATCCTAGAAAATGTCGAATATAAATCCAATTTCTATAACCATAAAAAAGTTCACTGCAATCGTCAGTTTACTCAAAAACTGAAATTGGTTTTTCCCAAAAATCCCCCTAATGTAATTTCGATTATTATTTTTTGACGAACGTTACCGGCTCCTGCCTTTCTTTCTCCAATATATTTCTAGTGATATTGAAAGCTTGCGTCTTCATAAAGTCAACCTTCTTATACACGGTGTCCTCCTGCGGCTTGGGCAGACTTTTTGTACTGCTGCTGGGAAATCCGGAACCGGAATTCTCCAGATCCAAGTCAAGATATTGCATTTTGCCGGCTAAATGATGGTACACTTGCTCCCCATCGTTCTGCGACAGAAGACTGTCGTGGGACCGCCCCAGGTTGGGCGGCGTCGGACTCGGAGCAGCCCTTATCTTACGGTGCTCCTCGTCTACGTTGAAGTGCTTGCGCATATGCGCCTCTTGAAGTGGCGTCGGAGGCTTCAACTTTCTGTCTACAGAGGGCGCGTGCCTCGGCGATGACGGTTCCGGATTGGAAGCGATCGAGTGTGAATCGGACAGCTTCCTCTTCGGCTTGAGCTCTCTGTTGACGATGGGCGGCGGCATGAGCTGCGTGTACGATACGAGCGACGGACTGGGCAGGTTCGAGTAGGCCGGCGCCGACGACGAGTGCGAGTGGGCGGGCGAGGGCGGCTCGTTCGGGTGGGTCTCGTCGAAATCGTAGCGGAATACCTGAAATTCGATGAATATGGGATTTGAGAAGCGAGACTAGGAGTGTGAAGAAACTTACCGCTGTACTTGTGCCAGGTTTGGGGGAAATATCGTATCTGAATACTGTGCCCTCGACGCAATGAACTGGCGCAGCGTTATTATAGCAGTGCTTTCTTTTTAACGTTGCCTCACTTTCGATGTGGTGCGATCGTGGAAAGTCGTAAGTTTCGTCTGTCAAAACTTTCGTCTGGGATTCGTTGATGCCAGAATCGTTTTTTTCTTCTGCCTCTTTGCTGCCATAATAAATTAGTATATTAAAGTAAAAGTGGATAAAAAGGTGCCCCATTTTCCGTTGGAATAAAGTTTTGCATTTGTCAGTAATATTTTATTTGACGTTTAAAAGGTACTTCTGTCATATCAATAATCAAAAATTGGTCATTTAGACTTCACGTTTCTCGTTTCTTTGATGGTGTAGCCATGATAACTTGAAAAAACGCGCGTTTTTTTAAGTTTGATTTAAACACGCTGAGGCGTGCTTTAAATGGGTGAAATGGGGCACCAATAATAGTATATTGAAGTATAAGTGGATGAAAAGGTCTTTTAAACACGCGCGAGTTTTCGAGCACGACGGCGCAGCCTGGGCACCAATAAAAAAAATTGTATGATTTTCAGTATATGTATTTGATAGATAGTATGTCGGCAAAACAGTGTGAAGAATTCAAGATATTAGTGGATCCCTGAAAACACTCCTCTAATGAACATTGTGAAAACGTTTTTACCATGATGTCACTTACTTTGTCTCCAAAGGTGCTAAATTCAGGTAACAAGGTGCATGTATATGAGATGGTTTTGGTGGCCTCGGTGGAGGCGCCACAGTAGCTTTTTCTTTGTTTTCAATAACCTTCACAAACTTTTTGGTAGCAGTGATATCACTGTCTGCAGAGCTGTCAGAAGGTCTCGTATTTTTTGATGAATCTGTGGAACAATACTTGTTGGTAACACTACCTTTCGATAGAAAAACGAATTCATCATTCTCAATACAATCTAAATCACCTACAAACTGATATCTTATGATCAAACTGAGAAAAAAAATTTATTCAAATAATTACACATAGCAATGAATCATACTGTAAGAGAAAACTTACTGAATTCAGAAGAAGTATTTGTATTGTTCATCCAATCTTCATCATTGAAGACGCTGTCGGAGTCGGTGGGACTTTGTAATGGCGAGTGATTCTTTTTGTCCGTTTCTTGCCTCTGTCCAGACGGGGCCAATTTTCTTGGACAGTCGTAAAACCTTGGGTCCGGAATATTCATGTAGTTCATGTAATTTCGTTGGGAAAGATCTAAACTCTCTCGGACGCGATTAGTCGTAGGAGAATTTTGCAATTTGTGATCGAGAAGGCTTCGAAAATCCTAAAAGTAATCATATTTTTCAATAAAACTTCGTTCGATTCATTTTTGCATTACTAATGCTCGCATAAGATATCACAAGAATCTACTGAAAATAATCACAGGACAAATGAATATAATTCTTTTCTGAAAACTTAAATTCAATATTGAATAAGGTTAATGACTGAGATTATTTTGCACAGTAATGCTAAATGATAACCTACTCATACATGATTCATTTGTGTCTTATCTAAATGGGTAGGTCAAATTTGTTATTGTTGATCATGATTATTGAATACTAATTGTCTTGTTTTGTGAACTTGAAATGTCAAGTGAATACCAAAAAACACCAAGAAACTCATTCATTAATTGATCAAAGGTTCAGAATAGGAGCATGTGTTTTTAATGGAAAATAAAATTTTTCACATACATTTAATTGTTTTACCTCATCCATCTCCTGTAACTCTGGTATCATATTTTTAAAATGTTTTGGCCAGATAAAATTATCATAAACTCTGAACTCATTATGATACAAACAAAAATAATTGAACAGAGTTTCATTAGACCTACATAAAATACATAAGTCACACTTACCTTTGTGTCAAAAATAGATTTTCCTGTGATACATTCAGATACAGGTATATAAGGACTAGGACTAATGGGTGACACAGGAGGTGTGTCACTTAAATTGTTCATTAAAGTCATTCTTTTTGTTTCTGGAAGTTCTTCTGTGATTTCTACATCTGAACAGGCAACTGAAACTGAAGCATACAGATGTGAATATGTTACCACTACAGATATTTCATCAGAATTTGCTTGCTATGTAAGAAAAAGTTTATTTTAATCAAACAATGCTCACCATCCTCATCTTCATTTGTTGATTTCAAACCACATACTTTACATATACAAGTGACCCAGGACCTCATCTCATTTTCTGTGTCTGCAGCCAAATAGTAAGTACGGGTAGGTGTTTTTATATCAAAAACATGGTCAAACTTTAATTTCCTTTCATCTAATTTGAGGCCTAAATCTACTTGTTCACAATGATCTAAATCAATTACACCCTTTAGTTTTCTACAATTCCTATCAGTATAATATGTTAGGATATATTGCCCTGGGAGTTCCCCAGAATGTGTCAACAAAAACCATCTCCTTCTCCACCTCTGAAAATAAAATTTAAAATGTTTACATTCATTATCTCCCAAGTATGAATCACTACAATAATTATTCATACGTATGACATCAATATGGATTTATGGGTGTTGATAACTTGATAACTTACTGCTCTCCATATCCTTTTAGTGGGTGGAGATTTTGTCAACCATCCCTCACACACAACATCTTGAGAATTGTTTGCCATTATTTTTCAAAAATTACTACAGCGAACGAACGTCGGATTCGATGACTAATAACCCATATTATCAACAATGATCACTCCTCAAATTCACTTTCCCTTTTCTTTTGAGTTTCCTTTCGATATTCACGAGAAAATCAAGGCCTAGTTTTAAGGCCATTAATATTGAACAGTTGAAAAAAATATGAAAAATAGTTTGTAGCTGAACAAAATTATACAAATGAATTCAACATGTGTAAACAAATTTAAAATAGTTCCAACTGCCAGCCATATCTATTTGATTTGGACAATTTGGACATTTGGACTTGGACGTTTTTTCTTTAGGAATGTCTGCTGTCCGTCAACTGTCAGGTTGCCAGAGATCGTGCCAAAGATAAACAAAATATGGAAATATTAGACGATGTAGAAAGAAGAGAATTCTCTGAAGAGAATGGAGAATAACCAATGATTGATATTTTGACGTTTCTAATGTTTAGATTAGATTTTGTTGATATTTTTCGTGACTTGATATTTTGGAATTAGATCTGGAGTAGAAATGCACGAAGCTTACTTACTGTCGCCTTTGCTAAAAGTTACCTATCAGGTGGAATCTATTTCTGCTTATGGTGAGCTATTTCTTATAGGACATTTATATTCTTTAATATGATCTCCCTTAAATAAATACAGATGATAACTTGTTGGTTGGAACAAGACAAGGCCACTTGTGTATGTACAATCTAGTGAAAACTGATGAAAAATGTGACGTCCAGTTGATGAGATACAATAAGTCTTTCAGTAAAAAAGCAGTCCAACAGTTGGAAGTGATCCCTGAACACAATTTATTGCTGAGCCTCACAGATAATTTAATCCAAGTCCATGACCTCAATGCCATCAATTTTACAACAATACACCAAGTTCAAAAGTCAAAAGGGGCAACTTTTTTTGCTATCAATGTAAAGGTAGGTTATTCTTTGATTTAGATATGATGAATATATATTTCAAAAATTTCTCCATTCAAGAAAACCACTTCTATGACTGGTGAAGTAACCAGCTTGGTTCGTATGGCAGTTTCAGTTAAACGCAAAGTTCAGTTGTATTATTTGAAGAACCATGAATTCCTGTCATTGGTGGAAGATATCAACTTGAATGATATACCCCGTTCCTTAGTATGGTGTGAAGAAGCCATATGCGTGGGTTATAGAGGAGAATATGCATTGCTAGAGGTAGATAAATAACTTAATGTACAGGGTTATTCATCATATTTTGACCCCCACCCTATATCCTTTATTTGATTGACTGCATAGGTCACGTGATAAAGGATTAAAAGTAATTTTTTTAAATAAAACACCCCGTATATTTTTTCATTTTTGATTTCTACAATCAGTTCTAGACATTTTTTATCAAGCATGTCCTATACCTATCTTCAAAGTTTTTTGAGTTATTTCTCATTATTAATTAAATAATATTGTCAAGTTAATTCTTGCCTTTGGTGTGAGCCTTTTTAATGATACAAAATGATAAATTACTGACAAATATCCAATTGTTTCTGTCAATATTGTCATGGTAAGGTTGGCTACAGCCTACCAGTTTTACAAGTAGGGTGTGCGTTAAAAGAATATGCATATTTCAGAGGCCACTTTTTGAACCTCCATAACTCAAAAACCTTTGAAGATAAGCATAGGACATGCTTAATAAAAAATATCTAGAACCAATCAAAGAAATCAAAAATGAAAAAATATACAGGTGTTCTATTTGTATCACGTGACCTATGCAGTCAATTGTTTTCTTTGCAGTATATAACAAAAGTCTAGATGTAACCCGTCAACTTTTTACTTATACTTTCTTTTGTAAAACCAAAAATAAAGGAAATAGGGTGGGGTCGAAAGTATAATGAATAACCCGGTACAGTCTTTGATGAAATGTACTTTTATTTCAGTTAGATGGCAAACAGACAGATTTATTTCCAACCAGTAGCACACGATCAAATGAACCTTGTATAGTTAGAATATCTGATTCAACTTTTGCATTATGTAGAGAAACCCAGACTATCATAGTTAATACAAAAGGTGAAACAGAACAAAACAAACAACTTCGTTGGTCTGAACTACCTCTGATCTTGGCTTGGGATGAGCCTTATGCCTTAGGAGTCCTTACAGATTGCATAGAAGTAAATGTCTTGCATTTCAATTGTGAGATTGTGAATGATGGTTCTATTGATTTATTTTGAAATTTCATAGGTTTCAACTTTGGAGCCAAGTGGTCTTGTACAAAAATTGGAAGATTTGCCAAAAGTTCGATATATAGTATCAGCAAAACCGGGCTTATTATATGCTGCATCCATAAGTCAAATTTGGTGTATTCGAGCTGTGGATGTAGCTAAACAAAGAAAAGTGCTGGTTGATGCAAAACAATTCCAACTTGCTCTGAAACTAACTGTAAGTTATTAAAAACCATGATATTGCCTTAGTTTGAGACCATTATTTGTTTTATTTTTCAGCAAATGTCCGATGAATCTGAAGACGAAAAGAACGAAAAAATTCATCACATCCAGACTCTTCTTGCTTATGACCTATTCCACCGCAAACAATTCCCTGAAAGCATGAAGGAGTTCCTGAAACTGAAAACTGACGCCTACGATGTTATCAGACTGTTTCCTGATCTCTTACCTCAAACACAACAAACTGTCGAGATTCCCGACCCCATGCGAGATTTGACTGAGAAGGAACAGGAATCCAGTCTTCTAGCGTTGATCGACTATCTAACGGAAATGCGTCATCAGTTGCAGTCTTCCGAATCGCAGGTGAACTAATTTTGTCTTCTTTGAACCCTCATAACTCTGTGATTACCTCTATCCTATCCACAACCTTGACAGGTGGGTATGTCATTTTATTTTCCTATGATTAGTATACGCTCCATTCCCCTGAATGACACTACTGAATCTTTGACTCTTTAAGGCTAACATCAACGCCAGAGGCAACCTCAACGATAGAGTCACCAGCAAGTCCACCAACCAACTGCTCCAAATCATCGACACCACCTTGCTAAAGTGCTATCTTCAGACTAACGATGCTCTTGTTGCCCCCCTCCTTAGGCTCAATCGGTGCCATCTAGTGGAAGCCGAAAAGATACTCAAGAAGATGGGCAAGCACAACGAACTGATCATTCTTTATCAGACCAAGGGGCAACATCGTAGGGCACTTGAATTGTTGCAGTCAGAAGGGGTGATCGAGAGAACGGTGGGGTATTTACAGCATCTGGGAGTGGATAATATGGGGTTGGTACTAGAATTTGCCGACTGGGTGCTGACTGAATCACCAGAGGATGGTTTGAAGGTCAGTGAAGAAGGATTATATCCATTATATACATATATGCTGGGTGGAATCTTCAACCCTTTCACACTCGAGTTGGTTATTTCATTTTATAAATAAAGGCAATCTTCATAGATGATTTTGTGTTAACGTCAGCTGTACATTTTTATTGAAGATTTTCACGGAAGACATAGCAGAAGTCGAAGCTCTCCCGAGACCTCGCATCTTGGACTTTCTCCTGAAATCCCACAAATCAGCTGTGATTCCCTACTTGGAGCACGTTGTGCACACTTGGGAGGACTCGAACCCACTTTTCCACAATGCTCTCATCCACCAGTATAGAGAAAAAGTAGTTTCTGATGGATCGGCAGTCTCCGAACACACTCGAAAGAAGCTGTTACAATTTTTGGAAAGCAGCAAGCATTACAGCCCAGAAAACGTGTTGAATAGTTTCCCTATGGATAATTTATTGGAAGAGAGAGCCATCGTGTTGGGGCGGATGGGGAAACATGAGGAGTCGCTGGCTATTTATGTGAGAGCTTTGGGAGATGTAAAGAAAGCTGAAGATTATTGCAAGAAGCTCTATGAAGATAACATTGTAGGTTGTAAAAAGGTAAGTCCTGTTCTAGCGTTTCTACATATTTTATTTAGTATAAACTTCTCATTACTTATCATTACTTCCACTCTAAAACATCTCATACTGAGTGTTTACTTACAGGTGTACGTTTTTCTGATAAAACTGGTCCTTGACCCCATCAGCTGCCCTTTGCCCCTCCCTTCGTCAGTCCTATCACCGAAAACTGCTCAGCCGGATTTGGAACTCGCCTTGCAACTGTTGGAAGCGCACGCCAGCCACATGGACTGTCTAGAAGCTCTGGCAATTCTTCCGGATACCCTGCCGATATCCAGAATTCACAAATTTCTATCGGTATGTAATTCAGTGATTCAATAAATACGAATAATAAGCAAGCAGTACAAATTTTTTCTTCTGAAAATTTCTTCGAAAGATTTTCTGACGTATAATCAATGTCACCCGCCTACTTGAAATAAACACAAAACGCCAAAACTAAAATTGCTTCCTAAAAAACACAAAACGTCGAACGACGAAGAAGAATAGCTTTATAATCAGGTCGAAGCCAACTGATTCCCTTTCGATGCGATCTGAAATTTTCAGGTGGCTTTGCAAAAGGCGATCGAAGAGAGACGTCATATGCAGCTGATGAAGGGGCTGTTATACGAGGAGCATTTACGTTGTCAGGAGATGAAATTGGTGTTGCAAGGACAGAGCGTGTTAGTCACGGAGCTGAACGTGTGTCCAGTGTGCAAGAAGAGGTTTGGTAATCAGAGGTGAGATATAAAGGATATTTCAATTGACGATCTGACTGATTTTTTTATTTTTACAGTGCACTGGTGCGGTATCCAAATGGAGATGTGGTTCACTTTTCATGCCAAGAAAAAAAGCTGTGAACAACCAAGCCCCAAATATTATTTACCTTTATTTGTGATATGATTCTAGTTGATAATTTTATATTGCTATAAATATATGTAATAATACAAAACAATAAAATCCTCTTATATACATACTTGAAACATTATTTTTACTCAATTCAACAATTTTGAAAATTGGCACCAAGTCATGCAAAACGAAAAAATTACCCACCTTATTTATCCTGCTACTATCTATTTGAACAATTCACACACATTTTTTTCAGTAGTACACTTCAATTATGTCATATAGAGTTTCAGTAACAGAAATATACAAACAGATTTTGCATTTTTTCATCAAAAGCATTCTCTAGATAATACTGAATTCAGCTAGAAATATGATCTGAAAACTTATGTGCAAAAAATATCTATAAAAATCCTCAATTCGAGAGCTTGAAGAGTAGGAAATGATTTTTCGGGTAATGTTTTTCGATTAAAGAAACATTTGAATTGTCTTGAAAATAACTCTGAATTTCACATTTGTTCAATTCTCAACAAAGGAACTACGAAAATTTCGGTCCCTAAATGCATTTCACACTTTCAAGCAACAAACTATTCTTACATTCACTTTATTTATGCATCAGCATGTTATTATGCTTTCAAAGCAATAGTCCACTGTTTCGGATATTTCGAATAAATCCGCCAAAACCATCTAGACAACTGATTGGTCGAAAAGAAATTTACCGATAGAGGTCCGCCATGGGTACCCAGTATGTTTGTAAACTGGGTTTTTCTATAATTTTGCGAAAATACTGATATTTCACGTGAATATTATTTGTTTTCAGGACTATTATATTCATTTATAAGGTGTAGTTGTTATGGTTCAAAGGATCTGGACGTTGTGAGCCTTCCGAAACACGTATTTTTTTGGACGATAGGGGTTAGGTTACCCTTGCGGCCTTACTGTAAACGTAATTTGGTACCTACAATGAAGAAATTGAGTGAAAATGTTTCTGTGTATCCCTTGTCGTGAATATTAAGTGAGTTTGAATTAGAATTTGGTGAATATTGTTCTAGTTAGTTGACCTACAAAGTCATTAATTTTGGTGCAAGAATATAGAACTTTCTCAAATGTCATCTTGCAACTTGTCAGATTCCCAAAGTTTCTTACTTAAAAAGATGAATGTGATAATGTGGAAAGACTTGATTTTCGTTACAAGAATATATCAGGAGTTACAACACATTCACTAAGAGTTTTCTCATTTTTGTTTTTGTTATTTAGATATGGACCAGCAATGCTGTTTTGTTGATGTTGATTTTTTTATAGGCAAGGTTGTATTTATGTACACTCTGTAAATAGCAAAATGAGAACTTTGAATATCTGGCTATCTGAATGTTGATAATCACCTGGATCCAAGGATGCAAAGCCTGGAGGCTGCATGTGAGGAGGGCGAAGTAAGTCTAGGTTACTGTATGGTCAACATAATGAAATTTACAATGAATATTGATTCAGTTTCGAACATAATATGTGTCATATGTATTTCTGAATATGTTTTACATCATAATCTTTGTACTAGATTTCTCAATATAAACTGAGATACTAGTCTTGGTTATGTAGGAAAGTTTGTGGATGAAACTATGATGGATACTCATTTGAACTGAAAGGAAAATTGCAGATTAAATTGTTTACACAACACTATAATTTATCCTATTTCAATATTCTAACAAAAATACAATATTCACCTGTATTGTTGTTCTTGGAACTGTTTCCATTTTTAATCAAAATTTCCATAATATAGAGATGGAAAATTGATTCATTACCTAATTATAAAATTTGAAAGATATTTGGTGAAGCCACTTCAGAAGAAAATATGATAAGAAGGCCCCCTAGATTTCATGATTGCCTTGATTTCTATAAGATGCCCATATCTTTATTTACGATAGACAAGGATGCAGCATAGCAGCATAAAAGAGCTGTTGTTTTTTTTGTGTGATCGAAAAAGATGTCTGCTGAGTATTATTTTGGAGACTATATTCCATGATTTTCGGAATCGTGTGTCCCATGTGTTTTGTTCATAATGAATGATAATGAATGAAAAGAGTAAAACGTGTTTTGTGTGTAACTCAACTGGCTCAGTTAAAAATTTTAATGACAAAACCTTCGAAAGCTGTTCAAAAAAGTTGGCTTATCGTAAAATAAAGAAACTTAAGTACGCTAATATTCAGTTAACGGACGAATCTCTTGAAAATGTTGGTTATCATTCTCGGTGTTTAAAAAAAGTTAACAATATAATCATAGAATCCAAAGAAAATTTCAATACTTCCAACATAGATGTAGTAAGTAGATGATAAATTTTGATTGAATTTTACCTTACAATGGATTCTTCAGTCAATTGTATGAATTTTTCAATAATACTTTTCTATCTTAGTTTCACAAATTTTATGCAATAACTATAAAAAAAAACCTCTGGAGAGATTGAATCATTGAATTTCTTCTTTAGCGATCAGTCAAAAGGGTCAAGCCAAATAGGCCCCTCTTACCTCTGCGACCCCAGGATGCATCAACTTCTGCAACAACATATGCATCAACATTGAAAGATATCACAGAAAATCCTTCTGGTAAACCTCCATTCGATATATTTGCCAAATTGTTAGAATTGTATGAAGAAGAAAATGAAGAGGAAGAAGAATCGGAATCGGAAGATACACCGGTAAGAATATTTCCTTTTAATTATCTATTCAAATTACGTCATTTTATTGGGCAATACATTTTTGTTTTCTGTGTGAATCACTGAGATTCACTTTGTTGATGATTTTCAGAATGTGAAATACAACACTCTTTTACTGGAGAAACTCGTGGCACGAGAAAGACTGAACACATTGATCGTAAATCTCTATCCTGGCAACAAAGGCTATTCCTTGGCTTTCCGACCATTGTCTATCAGCGATCCGAACTACACAGACGCAGACACTGCCAATATGATAGAAACCGAACAGTGGCCTTACGAAGAGGATAGCATTCTTCGATGTATCGACAATGAAGAACTTCCACCTTCCATTATAGATTTGATAGAAAATGAATTTAGTTATCTCTTTTACAACGGCTGCATTATAGCCGAAGTCAGGGACTACCGACAAGCTTACCCGCATTTCAAGTGTGAAACGCACCACGTCCTCCTCAGGCCTACGCAGAGAGTGAGTTCTGCCACAGTTCTCTCATCTCTGAGCTTCTCATCTCTGATTTTCATCCTTCTAGAGCATGATGGCGGATATCAACAACATGACAGATGACAAGACGGACTGGGGTAGCGAGGAAAAAGACCAACTGGAGAGCCAGATGCTGATGGCCAACGAACCCAATCTCTGTCTCGATCCGGACAGTACAATATCGCGTCAGTTGACGCAGATGCACAATCGAAAGTTCACGTGGTGCACTCACAAGTACCGGCGGATGGCGCAGAAATTCTCCCAGGTGACCGCGAACCGCAAAAGGAAATTGGACCAGTTTACTCACAGGCCTGGTTTGGAGTTGTACGAGTTTTTGAATAGGAATCAGAATAAACCAAAGATAGGTGAGTTTGTTTTGGTCTGAAAATGCACTAAACACCGATAAAACTCGTTGTTTTTCTCTTCTCAGGTGCAACGACGAGCATCTTCTCGAAACCCGCCAGGAAACCTGTGGAAGAAATCCGACCCGTGGCGGTTCCGAACCTGGATTCTCCCGCCATTTCTCCGCCATCGCAGCCCGTCGTTATCAACGAGTTCAAAACGTACCAGCGGCCGAAGGAGACCGGCGATTGTCTGCCGCAACTTATCGAGGAGTACGTCTTGGAGACGGACATGCCGTCGAAAGATAGGGGAGTGCCGAGGATCTACCACATAAAGCTGTCGATTCTGCAACGGCCGTCGAATTCGGAATACCTCGGCGAACTCTACCTCGACAGGGACCACAATAAGAACGAGCAGAAAGGCGTCGCCTGCCGGTTTCCGCTTGGATCCAGAGCTAACGCTAATAGGTACTACATTTGACCTACTTTCATCCCAAGAATCCCATAAATTATTTTGTTTTGTAGGTACATCCACCAGTTCACGGAAATCTTCACGGAAAGCGGCAGGAAATCCGTGCGGATCCGGTACGGGCTCAGTCCGGGCTTCAAAGAGCGCGTCGCTATCGCGCAGGCGCAGCAAGTGCAGCAGCCGCAGAATGGAGCGCAATCGACCACCCCGCAACAACATTTACAGCAATTGAGCCAGAGCCTGCTGAGCCAGGCTCAGGGGGGCGCAGGGGGCAGCGGGCCGAGCCAGCCGGCGGCGGTGAACGGCAGCGTTAGCGCTACCTTGCCCTTGCAGGGCCAGTCTCAGGGGTCTTCGAGCGTTCCTATTTTGGTAGGACGGTGGATTGAATTGGATGAATGTATAACCTAATCTACCTAATTATTTTTTTTTATTTCAGAAGAGCCATCTACAGGGAACTTCGCAGGTGAAACAAGCTACCCAAAACATTTCTACCCAAGAATTAGCGATTAGTGCACTCGCTATAAAATTGGAGAACTCTGCACAACAATTCCAAGCGGCTGGTAAGATTTTTTGCAGTGCGCTGCTAATTCGAAGGTTCTACATTTTCCGATATTTCAGCGAACGCCAAACAACAGCAACAGCAGCAACAAAAAATATCTAGTAGTAATCCCGCCTTAATAAACATACTGAACAGCTCCCCGACCACCAATATCAACAGTGACGCCGTCATCAACGCCATAACCAACTCACCGCTATTACCTCAACAAGTCCAAAACGTCAACCAAAAAATCCTAGCTCGCAAAATGATGTTGCCGAACAACGCACGCGTCATCAACCACGGCAATCTGTTGGCCCTCAACAATAACCGCATCAGCCTGCAGGAACTCTCGCAACAACCGCAAACCATCACGTTGACGTCGGTGAACAACGCCAGCTTCGCCAACTTCAGGCAGCAGCCGGCCAATCAGCAACAGCCGACCGGCCAGCAGCAACAGGTGGGCGGGGAGAGCAACAAGTCGGCGTTGTCCGCGTTATTGGTGGGGACGCCGGCCGCCGACAGGCCTGACATCGTCGGTCCAAATACGAGCTCGTTACTGTTGGAAAAGTTGGGCGGGACTGCTGGAGGGTCGCAGGCGACTACGCACTTCGTGCAAGGTGCCAAAGGCGGGCAGTTTGTGGTGCAGTCGTCCAAGGGCAACTCGGTGCTCAGTCCGATGTCCAGCCCGCCGCCGCAGACTGGGAACACTATAAACGTGCAGAGCTTGAATTTCGCCCAGCTGCAGAGTATTCCGGGACTACAAAATTTACAGGCGAGTTTCTCGAATATTATTTTATTGATGAACTAATCGAGTACTCTTCTGTCGCTTTTCTAACGAAAATAATCGAATGTTTCAGGTGCAGTTGCAAGGATTCGCGCAGCCCATATCGCTGTCGCTGAACGTGTCATCGACGGGCACCATTCAAGGCCATCCGACTAGCTTGCTCGTCTCGGTTCCCGCCACAACGGCCACCCATACAGCCAACAGCATAACGCAATCGGCTGTAGCGACTGGCATCAAACCGCAGACAGTTGTGCTGACAAACGCCGGAGCATCAGGTCTCAGTGAGTATATAGCCGAGTTTCATATTGATCATTTAGATAGATAGATAATCTTTATTCACGTATAACCTTAACAGGAAGTGAAAAGTCACAGCCATAGTATTATATTAATTGCAATCATATATACATTGAAACATAACATATAGTCTATTCATTCTGGGTTGATACCTGCTCCACCAGATCTAGCCGTGATGCCACCTGTTTTTCACTTTTTCAGCGATGCTCCGAATTAACTCCGAATAAAAACTTGGGTTAAGTTGCCCGTTTGTTTTCGATTGATGAAATATATTCATCATATTTGGATTACTATTGATTGTGGATAACTGTTGAATGGCTTGAATGAAATAATGGACTGTTCTCATGTTAGGAATCGAATCGAATCATCAAAGAAAACAAATTGCCTCAAACCTTAACTTTTCAACAGAACGTACTGTTGGAGGAATGTATTACGTTTCATATCAACATAAGGTAACTCCATCCATGTTTTCCATTAAGATGTGAGGCAAATGTTGAGCAAGCTTTCAATGACTTCAATGTTATGTGTTCCTCTGCAATGAAGAATGTTCATTAACTGATAATATGTGATATACACTAAATACTCACTGTTCTTGTACATGTACAGTTCGTTATTCGATATTGTTGAGGTTGATCAATATCGACAACTGGTTTCTTTTGTTGTGTAGTTCTGTAGAAGTCCTAGGACGGTTTAGTTCTTAGCTTACCTTCTGTGAAAGTATGCAGATATTTCCTACACAGTTCAATTTCTACATTTAAAGCAGCAATCCCCCTCTGCAATTATCATATTTCATAAAAACTATAAAACCATTATAAGATCATGGTGAATAAATATTCATGAAGATTCTTCACTAACCTTTCAAACAAAATCCAATTAAAGTAAGGGGCTCCTCTTATCCCTTTCTCGTTGAAAATGTTCTATTAAAGATGCAACTATTTTCTGGGCATCTCCACTCAATCCTCTCAGCATTTTGATAAGAATACGATGATATTAAGCTCTCAAAAGAACAAATAAAAAAATCGCGATGGAAGAACAATTCGTATGTAAACAAACGATTGTAAGGATTCGCTCCAAACAATGTGGCATTGTTGTGAAGTGTTGCCATAATTGTTGATGCTTTGATGTTCCCAGCTAAAGCATAAACATATTGAGACGTCTGCCATTGCTAGATACTGTTTGTTTTGCACCAATGGCATTGAAAAGTTACCAAATCTGACACAGGTATCAACCCAGAATAAATAGACTGTACATACATCAGTTTGTGAGGAAACAAAAAAAAAACATTTCAGTAACAATTCCTGCAATATGTTTATGGCTCTAGGTACTCATCTATAGAGTAAAATGAATTCTCTTCAAGTTATTTTTTCAACAGTTTTTTGAATTGACCTACATTATCAATATTTTTTACCCCAGAAGATTAGTAAGTATTTTAAATGGAGATACACTAAAGAATAATAGGTACTCATCAATTGTTTCTGGGATAAAATAGATTTCAAATTTCGTATTGCAAAATATGCTGAACTAGCATCAATTCGTTCAGAGGACAAATTGGGCAGGAAATTACCTTCTATTATGCATCCAGCTGTAAAGCACGAATGACAAATTATTTCTTGAATCTGGTCTATCGATACTAGGAAGGTTGTTCTGTAGGTCAGCTGGTATCCTCCAACGCAAAGGGGGTATCCCACCAAGCGGTCAGAACTACCTCAACCCCCCAAGCAGTATCTCTAACTCAGGGCGGACAGCAGTTCCAAATTATAACCCCTTTGCAAAGGCCTAGGGTGCAGCAAGTGCAGCAAATACAGCAAGTACAGCAAGCATCGACGACGCAGCCGACTTTGAAGGCACGAACGATGCAAGGGAAACCGATCACCATCAAAGTTGCCGCTCCGAACGCAAGTCAGTTGACAGATTTGCCGTTAAATAACGATAATTGACATTCACTCAATCTGTCGATGCTCATAATTTAAATTGCATGCCTCTCAAATGAATACTAGTCAATTTTTTCGAGTAGCTTCTTATTTAAAGTTTTTTTTTCGTTAACTTTTGCTAGATGATTCTCAAGTAAATTTACCGTCAAGCCAACTGCAGAAACAAGCTCAACTGCAACAGTACCAACAAATCTGCTTGAATCATCCCAGCGTTTTGGGAAATAGGAGAAGATCGAACACGTCGGATCCACAGTAACGATAACTTTTAGTAGGTAGCTCTTTGTAAGTTATTATTTATGCTAGTCTTTTTCTTTGTCTTTTTTAATAAGCCCACTGAATATATCTCACGTGATCTTAGAGATGGGACCGATCGAAAGTTGTTACGTGTCGACATTTGAAAATGTCTTCAAAAACTATTTATTTGAAAACTTATCAGACTTGAAAATTTAAATAGCTTATAAAAAAAGTCAAGTTCTACAATCTCATATATTTTTATTTATCAGTAGAACTAATAAACGATTATATATGAGATGAGAATCTATTTAGAACTGTATATTGAACATTTTCACAACCTCACTCTTATTCAATATCGATACATTTATTTATTAGTTTTTCCATAAAAAGTTACTTGTTTGCTATTAGAATAAGTACTCATCAGTATTTCATCATCAAATAATCTTTTGCAGTAACTGCCGTTGAATAATTATGCCGTGAAATTACACACGAGTCAATAAAAGTTAGTGGACATGTGTAGTCATTTATGTGTCACCTTGAATTCTAATTGATTGTTGTGATAACGACTTTATTGAATTATATATGATGAGAGTATAACGTGTGGCTCATCTTTTCCTCGAATAAATTCATTTTTGTTTGACACTCTTTCATATGAGATATTTTCAGTTGGGTTGATTCCACCATGTACTTCAATGACTGGAAACTGCCATCCGTTGTGGTGTTTCAACAAATTTCTATGCACGATATAATCGATCACTTGAATGAATACTTTTCAAATCCCAACTTTATAGCAAATATACATCACTTGTGTGGACATCACTAGTAGATTTGTGATAAAAATAACCAGCATTGTTTTATCAGATGTATAATTTACTCGTTCTTCCACGTTTTCTTCCAACTACAGAAACCCAAAATCTGTGTTCTTTGTATTGAGTATTATTTATCAATAGTACTTTAAGTTGGGTAATCGAAAAAAAAACTGTTCTTGAACATTCTAGCAAAACTGATATTATATACTGTCGTTAAAATTCTTCTGAACACTCACATTTTCATTGGATTACAGTATGTCATTAAAAAATATGAATGTTGAAATACAATTGAGGTACTTGCGGTGAATGTACTTTAACTACAGCTGATCTAGCAATTTTTTCAATAAAAAAAAACGGAATTGTATATAGAAATTTGTTTGCTATATGTGTGTTGCTTCTGGTGAAGAAATATTGACATTTTCAAACTGTATCTTTCTTTCTTGGACATGAGAGAAAATTTCAGTATTTCTTCCTCTAAAAGTTGACAGAGATATCTGATCTCAAATAACTGCGTTACATTGCACAATTACTATTGTTCCTACTAATTGAAGATGCAATGTTGCCAAATGAATTTGTTAGATGTTTTCCATAATGTAGTAGTCGATTGTACAGATACAGTAAGGAATTCGTTTCGAGGATTCTTTCTGTCAGAACAGTACAAATTAATTTTATTGTCTTGTATCCATGATTCAATGAACAATTGTTTGTGTTGAAGCGCAGTTTTTTATTTCAAATTAATATATTTTATATTTTGTTACGTTATGTTGTACATATTAGGAAAATATTGACATTTCATTATTGTGACTGATGCAAGGTTTGAAGATAAGTTTTCCAATTCATTTGCCAGAGACATTGACTAGAGCAATTGTTTTGAAATTTCCAAAACGGATTCTCATCTCATCTACAATCGTATTCAAGAATTGTTGATTGACCAATAGTTGAAACTTCTGCCTATAGATATTCCATTTATGACAAGAAGAATTCCTGTAGAAATTGAAATTCGCGAGGAAAGTTAGCAGAATAGTTTACAAAACAATTGACTCTTTATTGATATTCTCTTAATTGCAAGGATACGTTTAATGGTGAAATGTCATCTTATAGCTCAATAAAATTCTGAAGTTGTATATATACGTTAATATGTATGTATGTGTAATTTTATGTATGGGAGTGAGAAAATGTTTAAAAATTATTCATTCTTGTTATAATAGAATTTTTTCAAATCATGTATGAAATACAGGGGGATTTTCAAAACGATTGCATTTCTGATTCAACTTATGATGTTGAGATATTTCATGAGGATCTTGTATTGAATTATTGTTTTCAATTCACGATATCACACAACAAATAATGTTTTTTGCCTGAAGAAAAAAATAAGTTGAAATATTGAAAGCAAATTGGAAATCAATAATCAAGTTATGTTTTTCACATGATATTTTAGATGAATCAATTGAATAATTATTGGATTATTAGTTGACATGTGACAATGCATCCATGCAAGTGTATTACCATTTTTTTTGCACCCGAAAAATAGTATGTTGCAGGTGAATTGATAAAAATACGAAACTACCAATTTATTCCATGATGCTTGAATATTTCTTTTGATTTTGCGAAATATCGTTTCAAGACATAGCTTTCTCATCTTGCCATTTTTCTGTCTTATCAGTTCTATATTTTTCACAAAGCGTCGTATTATAGATTGGTCCTATTTGGTATGTAGTTAGACTTGTGATATAAGTAGTAATTTTTTAAAATTCTAGTTTGAATGTCAGTTAATCGTCGATCCTTTATCACCAAAATATTTGGACAGTTTTTATATCTTTAGTAAGTTATTGTTTTACGTCATCTTTTTTTTACAAGTGGTTGTGTAATGTGTCTTAATTTATTTTTTATCATCATTATCGATTTCATTATCGAATAGTTACGAATCTTGTACATCCTATTTGTATATACCAGGGATATTGCTTAGAAACAGTAGTTGTAGTTAGAACAATTTGGTAATTGAAAATATATTGAAAAAATAAATTATTCACTTGGCTAGATTGAAAACTCACTAATGAGTCCGAAATTACAAATTTCTATTCTATAATCAATAAACTATTTCTTTCATGACATTCTGGATATCTTGAGTCAATACTAGTTTCTCAAGTATATTGACAGATCTCTTATCAATTTGAACTACCACAATATGTTTTTCATCAATTAACATTACAATTGCCATTTCCAGACGAGACATTTTGTTGGTTTCATAAACATAAAAAAAAGTAGAAGTCATCAATATTACACATTTTGTTGTCTCTTTTCAGCGATTTTTTCAAGTTCGGCTAAAGAAATATATCCTATTTTAATCAATTTTTTCCGCATATCTGTTTTTACTTCTAGACATAAAAATTCTATATGGTTTATAATAATTTCAACTGTTTTCGTAAATTAATGGATGCATGATTGTAATCGTGTTTCATATTGTTAGAATCCTAAAAGTTGGACGTATGTATAGATGTCTTAGTATTTTGTGATAAATGTATATAAACTTGCAAATATCGTGTAAATAATTTGAATGTATTTTTGCAATAACAATTCATTACATACCGATTATTTTTAAATTGTATAAACTGTATAAAGACAGAAAATTTAGTTGATGTGATCATTCGGCTGAACATAGAACTGAAGTAAATAAGTTTTTGATTGATCACTTTTTTATAAATTACTAATGGAGAGAAGATAATACCTGTTATATACTATTTAATAAATAGTAAAATACATTTTTAAACCTGACTTTTCTTTAAACTCCCGGAACCTACGACATTTTTTTTTGCTAAAAAAGAAAGATGATTGAATTGATTCGAGTGCTGACCAGTTATCCTAATTCCATGTATTTTGATAGTGATTTTCGATCAAGGGATTGTGTATTTGACGAGTTGATATAACAAATTCAGAAAAAAAAAACTTTTCATAAAATTTTATGATTTGCTCAACAATTGCTATGAAAAATTACGTCGAAAAAGTAAAAGATAAAGTTCCTGTCACTTGCACCTATCCATCTGACCCAATTTTCCCGATATTGATCTGTTACTAAAAACGAGTTACCTAACTGCCAGTATGAATGGCGGTCTGTATTCGACATTCATTTGATAATATTCCCAAACCCCTTGAACAATCATAATGAAATCAACACATTTCTCCCTGAATGCGGGGTAGAATATAAGCACAAAATTTTTTTCTCGCAATGAAACGCAGTTTCAAGCGCACAAGCGCACTACGTTCAGTTTTTTCAATCCGGACTGCTCCGTTGTCGACTCTAGTGAAAACATTCGTCCGGGCGTGGAAATTTAGTGGAAATCAGTATTCTTCAGGACATTCCAGAGGTGAGTGCTGCCACTTACGCTTAGTTTACTGGTTAGGCAATGCTTGTAGATTATCTTTCGTAGTAATTGGAGGGTTTTAAATATTGAATAGTCAATGTGAAAATTCGCGAGATTAGTAAACGAAGCACACTCTTGATTTCCATAGGAAACAACGTATTGACATATTTTAAAACAAATTATTTGGATTATGTTGCAATGCTATTAAAAAATATTCCTTTGCTGCGGCATTTAGCGATGTATAGATATTGATCCGGGCTACATGTTACCAGCGGTGTGCCTCACAATTTATATGGGTTGCGAAAATACTCACATATGGGGGAGACTGGTGACATCGAATGTTTATTTTAGGTTTAATTAAGTGTAGGATCGGTGGAATTTTATTTTCACAGTTGTTTCTGTTGTTTCACTAGAGCATCTTATCGATTACTACTTTGTTCAACCCTATTCTTTGTTATTCTATTACCATTTTTATACGTAGGTATATGTATACTGAATAAAGTTCTTATAGCGATAAATTTTGGGTACAACGTTTTGTTTCCTTGTATTATCATCAAGAATAATTCATAATTTGTGGGAGATCTGATATATTCGGTAATCATTTCGTACTATTAATACAAAATAGAATGTATCAAGCGAGCCGTTAATAAATTCTAGATGATTTGAGACTGTTGAGGCACGAATTGTTGTGACCAAACTTCAATTTTATTTCTTCATTCGGAACAGAACATTCTTTTAATTGAATTATTCAATTGTTATCAATTTCTCATGTGCATATTTCGAAATTGTATACATTTCTTGATAAAAAAATGACAAACAGCAACTGTGACAGGCTGTCAGCATATTCTCTTCGGTCGTGACAGAAATTGAATTTCCTAAAGTACAGATGGATAAGTTTGGGGTTGAAATTGCCTACAATGGTCTCTTGATGACGCCACTGGTTACCACAATCTATAATGAAACATTTATAGCCTGAAGCCAGCATATGTATATGCAAATTGAAGTGAAGGTACGATAAGAATTGTTTATCAGAAATTCTGTGTTCCGGTATATTTCAGTAATACTCTCGATATCCAGGATTTCAAATAATAACTGTTTATTTCAAGGATCCTGCGTTCGAAAAATTCAACTACAAGGGATGAATGATGGAATGAGGAAGTTTCCAATATTGAGATTTTATTTTTTTCATAAAATATATGAAAAATTATTACACCCGTATTTTTTCTTTTTTTTTGTGCGATCGAATTTGACTCCAAAATTTCGTCTTGAAAAACTAGTTTTGGCTCCTCCACCATTCTGATGACGTACCAAGTGAAAAACCGGGTTCACACAGGAACAAATTGAGATTTTGCGTGCGGAAGTACAGTGTTGCCCTGCTTCTAATTTATTCTGAATATTCGGAAAAACTGACCAGAATATCTTGGTAAAATATGTCGTGGATTTTTCAATACCAAATCATGGATTGTTTACCTTTCGTGATATAATATCATATATGTCTCATGAAATATAACTAGCACATAACATGCGAAAATATATATGAATGCGATGATATAATCGAGGGCTATGGCTGAATAGAAAATAAATGACTGAATCGAATTTGTTCTTGAAGTGAATTATTTCAATATAATTTTGTGTTTGAATTTTCGGAACAGCTTTCAATTTATTTTCATGAAAATAGAAAGGTAGATCTGGCAATTGCGCAAATGCATTCGTAGATTTCGTCCGCGATCGTCCGGATTACACCATAACATAACACGTTGACAGCTAAATGTGGTTATGTGTTATGGCGTGTGGGTTATGGAACTTACGATAGCTATATTCACTCTAAACTCACTAAGTACGTCACAGTTTCCCGCCTCAAAATTTATGAATTGGTTTATTTTGAAAATAGAATGGAGTTGAATGATTTGTATTGTCATTCTAGAAAGTAGAGATATCAAACTAAATAGTTGAGTACTTATTTGATGAGAATTCGTCATAAGGAAACTTCTCCATTGTGGCATCAAGTGACTGTTATTTACATTAGAATTTAGTATACAGCGTGTAAATAATCATAAAAAGTTCAAATATCTTGCGCGATTGTGATAAAATTCATATCAATCATGAAATTATACTGGATCTGATTAGTATTGCTGCCAAAATTGTAATTTTTTATTTGAAAAAGGAACATATTGTATGAATTGAAACCATACGTATACTAGCAACTCTGTATAAACTTCAATAAAAATACTATACCAATTTTGAAATTGAGATATGCTTACCCATATTTCATCTTTAAAAACACATTTACATTATTTTCGCAATAGAATTTTTATAATTGTTCCGAGGGAATTCGTTTAATTTATTTATTTAGAAAACAGAAATGAATGAATCCATATTCTTCACGAGACAACATAAATAAAACAAGAGCACATCAGACCGTTTACTTTCTACACAGAAAAAGGTGCTTTACCGACAGCCTTGGATAAAAATCCACACTGAAATATTGCAGTGAGAATGAAATTAATCTTCTATTTGATTTGATAACAGAAACTCGCTGAACACACCATTCTTCCAGATACAATTGGCTGCGCTCCAATTCTGGTATGACCCATTTCGTTGGAAAGTCGATACAGAAAATGGACAGGTGACCCGCTGAGCCTCAAACATGTCGACGGACGAGGAACGACAATTTTTGTGCCCTCGGCTCATAGACTATCTCACTATAGTCGGGGCGCGCACCACTAGTCATCCTTCGAAGACCAATTCCAGTCCTCACATCCAGGTGTGCATTTGAATAGACTGTTTTCAATGTTTACACCACACTTTGTCACTTGTCAAAGTCTCGATATGGAATGATTTCTAGATTGGAGGCTCTTTATTCAATTTGGACTATACAGGGTGTTGATTAGGTATGTTAACAAACTTTAACCACGAATAGTACTCCGAAAAATAGAAAGAAAATGTCATATGAACATGGGTCCGGAAATGCTTCCTAAGGGAGCTACGCTCCTTTGCATGGGGCATCCTGCAGACCGTTTTCCCTCGATATTAAAAAATAATACCTAAATGTTTTATAATAACTTATTTAGCGAAAACGAATAATTACTTAATGAACTGACAGTTCTCAAGTTGTTTATCAATTATTGCAATTGTTTTTCACAGCACACTAACTAAATATGTATGTAGACGAACATTTATTTATTTACAAGCATCGATTTTCTCGAAAACTGTTAGGCCTATGGAGATGTACCAAGAGACCATTTTTACGTAGAAATCTCTGAATTACCATATTCTAAAATCAAAATGTCAAAAAAATACCATTTAGAAAATGGGGTTATTTCTACCCTTAACTCCTTCCGTATGATACGCCTGTGATTAAAATTATGAAATTCTGAATTCAGAATCAGATTCAGCGTCGAAAGTTTACCCATCCCACCTAATTTCGTAATTTTGTTATGAACGGTTTCGATAATATCGAGGGAAAACCGTCTTCAGGGTGCCCCATGCGCAAAGAAGCGTAGGTCCCTTAGGAAGCATTTCCGGACCCATGTTCATATGACATTTCCTTTCTATTTTTCGGAGTACTATTCGTGGTTAAAGTTTGTTAACATACTTAATTAACACCCTGTATACTAGATCAATTTTTCTTTGAGTTTGAAGAAAGAGCATTTGATTTCCTGCCGTTTTAGATACCAGAGCTGCTTCGTCGTTATCCCATCCAAGACCACAAGGACTTTCCTATGCCTCTCGACATGGTGTACTTCTGCCAACCAGAAGGGTGCTCTTCGGTGGGGCCTAAGAGGACCGCCCTCCGTGAAGCCTCCTCTTTCGTTTTCACCCTCACTGACAAGGACTGCGGGAAGACGCGTTACGGCGTCTGCGTGAACTTCTACAGACCCGTCGAACGGGCGCAAGGGGGCGGCGGGGGCGTTTTGACCAAGGGCGGAACCAACACCAGCCTGAGGAGGGACTCGTGGAGGAAGAGTATGGAGAAGAGCTCGGATTCGGCGTTCTCCAGGTACGATTTATCAGGAAATTGAAAAGACTTTGGTACGTTTTAATTTTGCTGTTATTTTATACATTGACTAGATGAAAAGTAAGCTAATACTTTACAAGTTGGCCCTAACATAAGACACCTGTTCAAATTTGACAGCTGTCGTACTATCACTTTGTAAGCTATAGCTTTTTGGGTGGAACAACATTTGTTGATCTGAAAGATCAAATCATACTATCGTTCTTTAGGAAACTTTTCAGCCCAATTTTTTTATCAAATTTGCTTGAAGCAACTCGTATTTCCTACAGCGATTACAGAAGTAGCAACCTCGGTCCGAGCGACTCTGATCACAGCAGGCGAGATTCCGAATCGACAGCTGTCAACCTACCTCGATTAGGTGTCATTCCTGCGAACGATTCCGAGAGTGGGGGTAGTCTAACACCTTCCCCTAGAGCTACACGTCGCCGTCAGGTTAGGAAACTATTTTATTGCTCGTTTTAGAATAACTGTGAAATTAATTTTTCCATTCGCAGCGAATTAGGAATCTCTCACTCACCTCGCTCTGCATTCTGTCCCACCACCCATTTTTTTCGATGTTCAGGGAATGCCTGTTCATACTGAAGAAACTCATTGATGCTTGCAATGAATCCTCGAACCCCAGAAGGGTTGGTGGTTCCAAACAATCGTCCAGGTGAGATCAAGATTGTTTATGAACTCTTTATTCACTTCACCGTACTGTATTAAAAGCTTAAAAATATGTTCGTTTTCATGCAATTTTGTACGAACACCTAGTATAGTCTACCTACTCTTGAATTTGAGGAGGAATGAGGAATCAGATTTCTCCAGAAATTCATTCATGTGCGAATAATGGTTCAAATATCACACAATTTCCACTGGAACAAAGTGGGCGTTGTTTTTCATGAACAAGTGAATGCTATAAAGTTCTGATATGATGAGACGATGCAGCCTTTGGTGCCTATAAATATCTCCAAAGACGGGAGAATCATTATAGAGAATCTGTTCATGAAAATTCATGGGATTACGGTCGTCAAGTGTCTAGACGAAACCTTTTAATATTGTCGAATTGATCAATTCCAGTTGACTGGCATTGTCTTATGAGGTCCCAGTGAATGAACAAGTTCAAGTGATATGATGTTATTAACTTCTCCTGAAATGATGATTACTTCATAGTTTATCTGGTTGACATTATTCTTCGAGATGAAATGTCCCTTTTCATGGTTAATCATTTCATTTTCAGAGATTCTGTTTGGAGCGTACTGACAGGCAGTGCCACAGATTATACCTCCTCTATTGTTCTTCATGACGTCAAAGAAATTGAGACGTGGATTTTGAAATTACTTTCGTCTCCCGTGCCAATACCAGGAAAAACTAAGTGAGTAATTGATAATAGTTGTTTTTTCTGGAAAGTTTCCATGAGGAAGTAAGGGAAATGTAAAATTTTCTTCATTTGTTTTTCTTTCAGAGTTGAAGTTGAAGTACTCTCGCCTAGTGTATACGATCCTCTAGTATTTGCCTTACCAAGTCATACCAGATTTAGTTTGGTTGATTTTCCGCTACATCTACCTCTAGAGTTACTGGGTGAGTTGATGATTTATTGAAAAAGCATTTTTTTAACCCTTCATTCAACTGAAATAATAATGCAATTATTAGAAATGAGTAGTTTATGTTTCATCTTCTGGATTATAATTCAAATATCCTTTGGGCATTATTGACAAAATTCTGAAGGACATCCAACTTCGTGACATGATAGTTAGATCGAATGCAACGAGTATAAATCTGAAATTGAGTCAATTACAGTGGAATGAAATGAAGTTAGGGTTGTTGCGACAGAAATTAATACTCTCGACAGTTTAATAGAATTCAGCCTCCCTCACAAATATGCAACTTGCGTCATTGCAATTCAGCATTTAAATATAGAGAGATCGATAACAAGTATTTATCGTCCCTGAATAATGACACATTGATGTAAATATACTTGGAAATTTCCCCTTGAGCTTGTCTTCTCACAAGGCGATGATATTGGTTGTTGGATAAATTGGAAAAACGTTTCAAGAGTCATGGTTGGTTAGCTAGATACTTTTTTTTGAAATATTGGTATCTTTCAGAACTATCTTCCTTGAAAATATTTATATAAATTATGTCGTTATTGGAATTGGATACCTATCCTTGATTTTTCAGGAGTGGAAACATGTTTGAAAGTACTAACAATAATACTACTCGAGAACAAGATTGTTTTCCAATCGAGAGACTACAACGCTCTGTCAATGTCTGTAATGGCTTTTGTGACAATGATTTACCCCTTAGAGTACATGTTTCCGGTAATCCCCCTATTACCCACATGTATGAACTGTGCAGAGCAGGTGAGCATGTATATCACTAATTTTTGACAGATGATTATGACAGATTTAATTTTTAGCTCTTACTCGCTCCAACGCCCTTTGTTATTGGTCTACCGGCTAGTTTTTTATTGTACAAGAAGAATTTCAGGTGAGTATTCTAATTTTCAATATTTCAATTCCGAATACCTCTATTTGATCATTGATTGTAGGTTACCAGATGATGTGTGGCTGGTTGATTTAGACTCAAACAAACTCATTTCCCCCCAAGAGATCCCGCCTTTACCGGAGCCCGAAGGAACTGTTCTGAAAAATCATTTGAAACAGGTGAGCATCAATCTCATCCATGTTAATAAATCTACTTTTCTCTTTTTTCTTGACATTCCTTATCTTATACGCTTTCTCAAAAAGGCAATGCAACTCATGGATCAAGTTGGCACTGGAGTAAATATCCACAATATTTTTATAGCACATATTGAAGTAGAAATTAGAAATTGACACAAATTAGCATGTAGCTAAAATCGGACTGATCTGATTCTTATTATTTCAGAAGTATGCTTTCAACTTCGCACAACAAATGCAAGTCTATTTGCAGTTTGAATTTTCTGGATAATTTGACACAGTGAGAATTTTGTGGTTGTTGAAATTATGAAAAACTAGAACTATGCACTTATTCGAAAACCATTATACTATGAGCTGCTACCCAGATTCAGTCCGAACCAATACTATTGTTCATTTTACCAACGATTAGTTAGCATTCAATAATATTATTCATAATGGAATATAAACACAATGGAATGCATGTTTCACAAAGATAAATTGTTGTTTTATATTGATTTGAATAGCACCATTATCATTCATTAGTATTTCTGTCAATAATGTTTGTTTATATCTAGGAAATTATGAGAAATAAGAATGGGTAGAGATATAGGGAAATATAGAACTTCTAGGAAACTGGGCATGTATTTGTAATAAAGTCTTCTTACACAAGGTAACTAGATATCTATGCACGATGAACAAGGCATGTTGAGTTTTCATTTATTCAAGTCATATTAGTATATTGAAATAACATGTAGTTAGGAAATGATCATGTAACTCTGGTATTTGAAACAAGTGGTAGGTATATTCAACACAGAAATTCCGCAGATTAGTTTTTGGAGAATTGGATGAATGCATATACAGGGTGTTCCTTGAAGACATGCTAATATTTGAAGTAATTATTCTTTGACACATTTTAAGAAAAAAACTTCCTATAAACGTATATCCTGAGAGTCTCAACTTTTGAGATACAGGTGAATGACAAAATTTTGAAAAAAAAACAGTTTTTTGATAATAACTGAGATAATATTCTGACATCTTTAGAAAATTTGGTACATGTCTTCTATGCATCAAGGTGCATTTTGTGATGTACGAAATTTCTCATTTTCTCTACCAGTGGCGTCGTTACGGGTTTTGCATTTAATATATCTGGAGAAGAAAATTCGCCATTGCTTACTTCCAAAATAAAAATTACTTTTGAGATCCTCATTTATTAACGAGCGAATTCAATATCATGGATTATCTTTGTCCGACGCATGGTTTTTGGCTTAAAAAGATAAAAAACGTTTTACTGCAGGGTCTATTCCTCAAAAATCTGATGAGGCGTGAAAATGTTTGTGCATCGACTGAAAGCAAATTGAGAGATCAGATTCATTACAATGTCGAAGTTAGAATCTTTTTAGCTGCTGCTTATGAAAACATAACCTTCTGAAAAATAAATGAATCCGGACTACCTTAGAAAGAGTGCAATATTTTGAAACTCTGTATCTCAAAAGTTAAGACTTTTAGGACATATATGTTTATAGCATTTTTTTTCAAAATGTGTGAATGAATCACCCTTTCAAATATTATAGCATCTCTTTAAGGAACACCCTGTATAACATTAGAGGCTAGCATATTAGTTTCGTAAATAACTTGAAATGTAGATGAGTTCTGCCAATAATTTATCAATGAACAAAGATTGCAGTTTTTTGTAACAAACGTAATTTTTATTGTTCTATCTGCATATCCACAGGCTATTGGTAATTTGACGACTCCTAGCTCAACATCGCAGCAGCTTCAGCCATCGAGAAGAGAAAGTCTCGCCTCTCCAAATACACTAAGGTAAGTCGAAATCATCAGTAGATTCATTGCTGTACATAAAACCCGTGTGCTTTTAGCATTTCTAAGAGTAGGTCGCCAGAAGCTGATATATCTCCTAGCTTGTCACCTGTGCTGGGAAATATGCAGCAGAGACTCTCATTGACGCCTCAAGTACCTTACACACCACCTCCACGGTTGCCAACCAATCAGCCAGGATTCAATCCTTTTATATATGGAAACGACATCGATTCAGTGGATGTAGCTACTCGAGTTGCAATGGTAGGTTCATGCAACATAATACTTTGTTGAGCTTTTGGTGATACCTCTTAGGTACGCTTCTTCAACTCCCAAAACCTCCTGGCCAACTTCACCGAGCACACTCGAACCCTACGTCTCTATCCCCGGCCAGTAGTTGCTTTCCAGATCAACAGCTTCCTTAGATCACGACCAAGGGCCTCCCAATTCCTCAACAAGTTCGCGCGCACTCAGGCTGTCGAGTTCCTCGCCGAATGGTCGCTCACCCCCACCAACGTGGCCTTTCAGCGCGTCCATACCGGTGTTTTCGACCCAGCTCTCATCGGCGATAAGGCCAAGTGGTTCGCCCATACTCTGGAACCCATCAGGTTTGTGGAATATTCGTTTGTCCATCTATTAATTTATTTATTTACTCATTTATTGAACGGACAAGCCAATTATACCATTAGAAACAGAACAGTATACAGAGAATAAAACTAAGAACTAAGTAAAACAAAGCAAATAACATGTGTTCACATGACAGCAGTAATGGTAAAAAAAATTATAACTCTTTTACAGCCCTTCTAAAAGATGCTAAAGATGAATAAAACAGTTCAGGTTCGTTGTTGTGAGTGTTTGCTGATCTCATTATTTTATTGAGTGACTCATTCGAACCATAATTAGTTCTGCAAAAAGGAACCTTGAAAATATCACTATTCCTATTTCTTCTTACGTTTACGGAGAGAGGAGTGAGCTGAACAATTTGAGGACAATCAATATTGCCATTGATAATTTTATGAAGGAATACCAGACTGATTTCCAGTCTTCTATGCGTTAAAGTATTCAAATTCAGAGCCTTTAATAATTGTGGGTAATTGTACTTATCTCTATTCATTCCCAGGTGATAGCCACAATATATTGAGAATTCATTTTGAATACTCTCCAAGAGATCAATGTAAACCTTGTAGAATGGCGACCAGAGTTGTATTCGAGTATAGATCTCACCTGAGAACAATAAATAATCCTGATAGCATTGACAGACAGTTCATTTGCTGAACGAAGAGAGAAGCCCAACATATAATAATAGGTGATACTTGAAAGTAATTTTTGTGTCAAATATAACCCCCCAAATCTATGATTTTGTTGCTCTCTAATAAGTTTGTGTCGTTAATTTGATAATTATAATCAATAGCCTCGTTATTGCGTCGAAAAGTTATTTTTTTTTACATTCAGCTAAGTTCAGTTTTGATAAATTGATGTTACACCATCTTGAAAGGGTGTTTAAATCAGATTTAAAACTGTCAGCATCAGACATGGATTTAACTGTTCTGAACGGCGAATAATAGAAAGGGACTACTAGTGATAACATTGGGAATATCATTGACAAATATACTGAATAATATTGGTCCAATGTCAGATCCCTGTGGTACTCCTGAATGAACTTTAATTGCATCTGATACTGAACTCCCATACTTGACATATTGAACTCTACCACCAAGAGTCTGTGTAAATGGAGTCGACCTGGAGTCTATTCTCGGGAGCGTTGATAATGTAATTTTGGCAAGGCAACAAATTTGTGGATGTGGATCTACCTCTACAGAAACCATGTTGCTCACCGATTATAATGTTTTTGAGGTGCCATGATAGTTTTTTTGAAATCAAACAGTCCAGCATTTTTGGTAACTCTGATTAATTACAAATACCTCTGTAGTTATTAATATCATCACGTGTTCCACTCTTATGGATGGGTTTTATGAAACTGTGTTTCTAGAAGTTGGGAAATGTCCCTTTCTCAAAAGATAAATTGAATATGGAGTGAATTGGTTTGGCTAAAGTGTAAATACAATTTTTGATCAAATGCAGAGGGATCTCATCAGACCAGTTGATAGTTTGCATGGCAGAGAGAGTATCAAAAATATGATATTCTGTATTATTTTCGCAGGTTTGTGGTTTGGGACGACGGTGGATCATTGAACGGAGCGCTTCGCAGCGTCCAAAACGCGGAAAACCAACCAACCGATGAAAGTGGTTCCGATTCCGACGAGGCAGACAGCACCAGCTCCAGCTACTCGTCCTTGAGTGATTTTGTCTCGGAGATGGCTTCGTCCGATCTGTCGCCCGGTTATTCGTCGTACCAGGAGCAAAGGAAGGCATCAGCACTGAATATGTCCTTCTCTTCGAGTATCGATGCCGGAACGGTGAGATAAATCAATGATTTTGGGCTGAAAGTATCACTTAGTGGCCTCTTTTTGGTTGTTGTATTCGTTGACATCAAAATTCTCGGATTGGAAAAGGAATAGATGGAATCTTGAGGAGCTTTGAGTTCACATCCAGCATTTTATCTGCGATATTTTTGCAGGTTTATAAACCACCCTCAGAGCTACAATATCCTGGTGGTGAAGTTCCTGTAGCTAGGTCAGAATCGCCCCAGTCTTCGTCTTCCAGTGACTCTGATCTCAGTTCTCCCTCATTCAATAGGTAAGTTCACCCATTTATTCATTATTCCCGAAGTTACTACACGATTCTTTTTTGCTTTTAGAGACTCTGAGTTAGAATTTGGTGGCAGAGCCAAAAACGAACAAGTCAATGCTATCAAAACCGTCTACGATGAGTCCGGAAGCTTCGAGAACGAATCCGATTCGAATTCGACCACTACCCCCAAGACGGTGGTGAGTTTGACCACCGCTAGGCCGGCGTCTCCAGGAAGCGAAACGGATAGACCTGGAACTCCGCGGAAAGGAAGGAGATCGATAACTCCAGTGAGTTGTGATTTTTTTTCGTTTTGGTCACTTTGGTCAATCTACTGGAAAATCAAATGAATCCACCTTAGGATGTGAAATGTCACTTCCAAATTGGAAATATCTGCCTCAAGTGAGAATGAGAGCAGTGAATTTCAAATGGAGCGCTAATATCTTCTTTGTAAACTCTATTCAAACACTTTCATTTGAGGACCTACTCCGAAATGATTTTCTTTCTTCCCTTACTAGAATTTTTAGTGGTTGAAATCCACCATATTCTTTATTATTTGGGCATCGCACACACTCCACCATGACCGCTTCACACTACTACCCTCTTTCCACGTTTTCTGGAAACATGAGGACAGATAAACCAATTTCTCTAGGTCCCACCCATCCAACCATGTTTGCAAAAGCAACCCAGCGTAGGAAACGTACTGGCGTTAGCTCGCAGAACCAGTATCAGCTCTTCCGGTAACGAGAGTCCGGTACTGCCGTCCTCGGCAAGCAGTACCGCTTCTATGGGCGTTACACGCCAGAATTCCCAAGGCTCCTTGTTCGAGCAGTTCGCGTCCCAAGCGAAAGAACTAGTTAGAGAAACCACGAGGCAAACAAGTCAGGACAGCTTGATGGCCCAAATGGATAAGGTACTTGTACCAATAGTCGTCTGCATGATCTCTTCTGTTAGTACGTGATTATAGAATTGAGCACTTGTTGATAAAGCACTGGTTGTCGCTTGTCATATCGAATGTTTCCCAAGATGAAGTCTTCTTTTGATTGTTTTTCTGTGGTTCCGATAATGGTGCAGGCTTCGAAGGCACTTAAAGATTGCTTCAGCAACTGACGAGTTATGACTATCAATTGGAAATCTTATCCTACTTTGAGTTTACAGAATTGAAAAGTTTCTGGATGTCGTTTCAGAAATCTCTCGAAAAACGAACGAAACACCCACAATTTTGACAAATGTGTCAGAACTGTCAATTTCTTTTGTTATCATATTAATGAATCATTCCTGAGTCTAGGCATTCTTTATCTTGATTCCACGATGAGTTTTCTTCCCTTTTTATAAATCTAAGTGAAAAACTATTGAAGTTCCCAATAAATAATGAAATTCAGAATGTAACAAGAATATATTGATGTTTATGTGTTTTATGTTGTGTGTATTACATAAAAATCGCATGTTGAAATCATGGTATATTATTATGCATCTGGAGGAGAAAAGTGATGACACCATAAAACACAAAACACAACACCACTTGAGAATTTGTTCAATAACAACATTCTTTACAGTTCAGAACACATGCCAAAGAGAAAATAACAGAAGCAGAGGAGAGTCATATATTTGCACCACTAGATAAGGTCAGTTTGATATTCTCACTTGAAAATATAATTTCTTTCACATTTATCTTCAAGTTCCAGCTGCAAATCATTGGAAGATGAACACATTTCATGTGTGACGATAACAAACAATACACTCGAATGATTTTTCTTCTCCTTTCAAATCTCAATGTTCTCAGGGTTGTTGTTCTTGGTTTGAATAGAAGATGATACTGATATATCTTTTAGCTGACTTCCCATGCGAAGAAAGCTGCTGAAGAAGCGACGAAGAGTGTGCAGGTAGCAGGAAAAAGTGCAATAGAAGCTAGTAAAACTGCCACTGCGATGAGCAAAAACACTTTGGACGATCTAACATACGTTGGAAAAACCACTCTAGGAGATCTAACGAAAAGTGCGAAAGATGCTGTCACCAAAAAAGGATTACTACGGGTAAGTTACATCATAGCATTTTTATTGACCCGAATATTGTTCAATATCTCTTCAAGGGCGACTCTTTCTCAAAATCTGACCATCACACAAACCCCAACACCTCCCTGGTGGCATCCTCCCACGTCCTTTCCGGCGCTGGCAGAGAATTCTTCTCAAACATCAGCTCAGATATCAACGGCCTAGCGACCAGCACCAGCAATATGTTCTCCGATCTCTTCGGCTCAAAAAAGGAAACCCACAGGGCCGTCGAGGCCTCACAGCAAACGAAACAGCAGCCCAAGGAGCCGACGAAGGGAATGTTCGGACCCTTCAACAAGGGACCCAAAGGTTTGGCAGAGAAGAGTCCGCTGATCAAACACGCGCCGAGGAAGCAGGATGATCAGTGGAAGCAGGTGGTTGATAAGAATGCGACCAATAATGAGAACCAGGCCTTTTTGAAAGACGTAAGTTGTATTTTCCATCAAATAACAAAACAAATGAACTATAATTGGAATATGTTTCACCTTCAGGTGGTTGGAAATGTACTGGAAGGTGAAGGAGTTGGATGGCTCAAACTCAACCGTCTGAAGAAACTGATGGAAGACGAATCTTACCGGAACTTTGTGCTTAGCAAACTGAACAAAACATTAGATAGAAAAATTGCTCCTGATGACCACATCGACGATGTCGTGAGTTCTACCACATCAAGAACAATAACTATATCACTTACTGAGTATTTTTCAGTGTATTTCCAAACCGATATGGAAAGGCATGTTGAAAGTAATACAAGCCATCGTTCATGGTTTGGAAGTGACGTACGGAAACTATGGTTTAGGAGGTATGGCGTCAGCTTTTCAATTGTGTGAGATCGCTCATACGCACTATTGGTCGAAAGATATGGTTGAATATGGACAAGACCTTACAGAGGTAAGATATATTCTGGTGTGCGTGAACTGTTTTTTTTTTCTACGATATTTCCAACATATTTTTGAATGTTTGTTTTCTTACAGAGCTCGAGCCCAAGATCCCCACAAAGTCCTAGATACTCCCTGCAGTCTTCGGACTGGGAGGCTTCCAGAAAATCATCACAAACTGGTAATTAATAGTAATGATAATAATAATAATAATGATAATAATAACCACGTACAAACAATTACACCTGTAAGAAGGAGGTAGAAACATATTGAAACAGTATATAGTTACACAAAACGAAACAGACTATGAAAACTATTCTAGGTGTGCTTCTAAGTACTCACTTATGGAGTAGGGCTTCGAGTGCATTAGGAGTTTCCAAATTTCTTTTTCAAAACCTTCAGGAGACAAGAGTGATATCTTTCTGGTAGCTTGTTGAAAAATTTTATGGAATTATATGAAGATTTTTTTTTCAGTTACAGTCAATCTATGTACAGGATAATTATACTTTATATTTCTAGTGTTATAGCTAGTTTGGGATTTATATTCAATAGAAACTGCTTACTCTTAATGAGAAACAAAAGACATTCTTGAATATACACAGCGACAATTGTTGATATATCAGCTGAACGAAACTTAGTCCTACATAATTCTCTATAATTTATTTTATACATAATTGTAACAACCCTTTTCTGATCAATAAATAGGTTTGTTCCAACAGACATTTCTGCATGGTTTCCAAACAACTGTTTTATGGCCGTTTCGGTTTCGTTGAGTTCGCATGCGCGAACTTCGTATATTTTCTTAATGCGCATGTCAATACTCAAAAAAAATCAAAACAGTTTTCAATTTTGAGCATGTACCGAAATTATCGTCCTGAAACCATGCTGCGGACGGTCACGAGTTTGGTTGGAATTGAAACATGATGGTCAGATTACGATCACTTCTCCGCTGGAACAGATTGAATCAATTGCACATGAGCGTGATCATAATGTGACGGTTTCAAAACGTGTTGGAACAAACCTTATAAGTGCTGCAATGAGGTACTTCCTCCATAGAACAATATACCATATCTAAAAATAGATTCAAAGTTTGCATGATACACAATAACTTTAAGAATATAAGAATACTTCACATAATTTGCCGACTAGTTCATTTATATGGACACTCCAATTTAGGTATCGGTCGATATGTATTCCTAAGAATTTGGTACTAGGTCTTTTTTCTAAGATCTTGTTTTTTAATTGAAAGTTACTAGGCACTGCTTGGCTTGCATGTACAGTTGTGAACATAACTACATTAGTCTTTTCTTCATTTACAACTTGTTTATTGTCAATGAACCAGTTGTTTATCTTATCGAACATTAAGCTAGATTTTTTTAATGTACGTTCAACCATTAGTCCTTCAATCAGAATGTCAGGACATCACACACATCACCTAGATATATTAGTATAAAGTATTGGGCCAGTAATGCTGCCCTGTCTATGTCGTATACTTGGGATGAAGCATTCATATTATCATTCTGTACTGATTCTTTTTGCTTTCTATTACTAAGGGATGATTTGAACCAGTCTAAGGGCTCACCTCGAACCCCGTATGTCCCAAGTTTATCCAGCAATATCTTGTGGTCCAAACAGTCATAAGCTTTTGATAGGTCTAAGGAAAGTCCTAGAGCTACATTCTTGTTTTCTAATGCCTTCAGTATATGCTGGACAAATACGACCACACCAGCTGTGTATCACTCAGTAATTCATTAGTAACTAAGAACTCCATTAGTCGATTGCACATTGCTGTTTCGAATTGCTCGAATGCAACAATTCTACATCAATATCAAATTAGACACCATATCAGAGCATGTACTGACTAGTATTCGTTCGATGTTTTTACAGATCCTCCAGAAGTTCGACTGATTGGTGACGAAATGCTTGAGAAAGACCATTCAGCTTCCACTACAGATATGCTCAAAGACATGCTTACACAAAAAAAGAACATACTCTTTAGCAAGTTGACATCTTTCGATTCTGAAGTAAGTGACATTTGACGTAACGCATTGGATAATTTTGTAATGAATCCTTCTGTGTAACATAATGAAATGAACTGTCATAGGCTGACAACAACGCACTCGGTTCTGGAGGCAACGTTTCACCCTCCACAGGCTCCATCACGATGGGGCCAGCCTGCAATCTGAATAGAGGTGGCAACCAGTCTTCTTTCCGATCTACTGTTTCGGATACGGAAGTTGAAACTCTACAGGTACGCACTCCGAACTCAGAGCAAACAATAATGATAATATTCAGTGCACAACACGGCGATCTTTCCAGGAATCCCTTCCTCCACTTAAAAGAAACATTTCCTTTTTTTTTCAGTTCACCAAGCTGGCAAAGCAGCGCACTTCTAGCGTGTGGTCTAGCAAGTCTTCTCTAAGCACCGGCTTTCGGTACCACGGTGGCCACATCGTTAACACAGTACCTGCCATGAGTCCGGATGCGATGAGGACGTACCTCTTCGAGGGGTTACTGGGCAAGGAGAGGTCTTCGCTTTGGGACCAAATGCAGTTCTGGGAGGACGCATTCTTGGACGCTGTGTCTCAAGAGAGGGACATGATCGGGATGGACCAAGTATGACCAGATTTTCCAGCAGGAATCATTACACAACATTGATACGTGTTTTAGGGCCCCAGAGAGATGATGGAGCGCTACAAAAGTTTGAGCGACACCGAAAGGAAGAGATTGGAGCACGAAGAAGACAAATTATTAGCTACACAGCTGTACAATCTGACAGCCATCCACGTCATGCTGAACATTAATAAGGAGGAGATTAAGAGAAAGATCAGGCGACTGCTGGGGAAGAGTCATATTGGGATGGTGTACAGCCAGGAAGTGAATACGCTGCTCGATCAGATTCAGAACTTGGTGAGAAGTTTGAATATCCATCAACAGTGACAAAAACTGGGATATATTATTTTTTATAGAATGGAAATGACATCGATTTGAAACCTCTTGGATCTCGTCTTCTGCATAGGCAAAGTTTCACTGTCCATCAAGGAGTTGACTGCACTGGAGAATTGAGGTACTCACTTTTATTGACACAAAATTACACATTTACTTGAACTTCCATTTCAATTTCGATTTCTTTGTGTTTTTTCCACAGATTCATGGAAGTCAGAGACGACGGCTTGGTTTTGCGATCAGTGACAGGTGTTATAGTCGAAAGATGGTGGTTTGAGAGGCTGGTGAATATGACTTACAGCCCCAAAAATAAGGTTTTGTGTTTATGGAGGAGAAATGGCCAACAAACACAATTGCACAAGTATTACACTAAAAAGGTGAGCACTAAGAAAGAAAGTTCTTAGTGAGACAGATAATGTCAAAGATTTGGGTATTGTATTTGATTCAAAAATGTCCTTTAAACAGCACATACATGATGTATTTTCACGCTCCTTGAAAATGTTGGGATTCATTCTCAGGAACTCTAATTATTTTAATGTAAACATCGTCAAATTGCTATATTGCTCATTGGTGAGATCCATTACTGAATATAATTCTACTATATGGAGCCCATACTATAGTACGGATAGAGACTTACTTGAGGGCATTCAGAGGAGGTTTTTGAGGTACTGTGCATTTAGGTTAGGTTATGATAGAGGAAAGTATGAATATAAAACAATCATGGAAAGTATGAATTTGAACACATTAGAACACAGAATGTTGGAAGCAAATCTCATATTTTTATACAAAATCATTAATGGAAATATAAATTCACCAGAAATCTTAGAGCTTGTAACGTTTAATGTGAATGAGAGAAGGACACGAAATTCTGAAATGTTTAACATTCCCTTTCATCACACTAATTATGGACAAAATGAGTCGATTGTTAAAATGCTTAGCCAAGCCAATAGGCGCAGTTCTGGAATCGATTTCTTCAATATGTCAATAACCACTTTCAAGAGAGTTGTGAAAACATTATGATGCATTCTATAATATATATAATATTTTATTTTTGTTTTTTCTATAATGTACATATATGTTTCTCTATTATATGCAGTTGAGTGGTGGGTGGGGCAATTGTACTGTGATTGTAATGTATGAAGACTTTTGTTAAATTGACAATGTCGTGAATAAATAAATAAAAAAAATGGAGTCACTGAAGATTATTTTTCTGGTTTTTCTGAAAAATCTAACGTATTTACGAATTTCTAGTGCAAGCAACTTTACTACTGCATCAAGGAGGCCATGGAACGTGGTGGAGTCGCTGGGACTGCTCCGGAATTGGGAGGAGAATTTCCGGTGCAGGATATGGCGACAGGAGAGGGAGGCCTCTTGCAAGTCTGCATGGAGGGCGTCGGTTTGCTATTTGCAAACAGCAAGGTATTTTCTGATGAACGCATAAAAAATTCTCAATATCATACAATTTTCTTTAACGAATCGGCTTTCGATAAAACGAGTGAAAGAAACGATGATTTTTATGGATGTTCAAAAGACGATTATACGGCGACAAATGACAGTAATAGCAAGGATGAATTGTCAATGTCAATTGTCACATGGGAACTCAGTGGAACTAATCATTGTAGTTAGCATTGATTTTCTTCTCTTTCAACCATGCAAAATTTACACATAATTCAATCTTTAAATCTCTCAGAGTCCAACAGACTAGAACTGGGGTTGTTTTTATCTTCAATCTTAGTTTCAAACTTTGTTCGTCATTAATAATCATTATTTCTTTCTTCTCATTTCAATTTCGTAGTTGGTGTACATTGTTGTGATCTGTAGTTTAATATACACGGTGTCTCTGAGAGGTACTAAAGAACTGCTGTCACAAATTGCTGGGATTGAGATATGACAGTTTGACATCAGTTATGTGTGACGAATATTTACGAAACAGTAGAAAAAGCGAGGTATAGTCTGGCTCAAAATTATTTGTACGTAATACCACAGGCACGCCCTTCTAGCCATTTTGGAAGGACTTGCCTCAAATCGTTATATTTCAGCTTTGGAGAGTTGAAGTACATGTTTGCTTGGACCTTTCAGAGACAACCTAAATATTGTAATTCTAATGATACCCATCATTGAAATACTGTTGAATTTAAAATGGAAACTTCCATTTCTCAGCTTCACACATCAATATACACTCACCAATTGATACCGATTTATTTAGTACTGATTCTAATTGATATTGAATATCGAAATATCCGTTTTGATTCGAACGTATTTCGACCTTCAATAACGGTACAAGACTCGTTGTTTCATGTCGTTGTTACGCGATGTTGTGCATTTGTTTTGCAAGGACCACTCAAACTTTCCTATTTGCTGTCGCCACTCGCTCGATGCAATTTTTGTATGCATTCGATATTTTTTATTCATATACGATATAATTAGAATAGACTTCGGACATATGTATGCTCTATGTTGTGGATAGTTCTGACTTTTTGTACTTGCAACTGAGCAATTTGAACCTGTTTATGATGAACTATTACGAAATAATGCATTTATGTATAGTGTTTTCTTCCTAGGAAATATACAGGGTGTCCCATAGCTCGATGACCATAGCTTAATGGCATATTCCTTGAACAGTTTTAAGTTCGATATGTTCTCAAGAAATTGTCTAAATAATCAAAGGAATACAGCAATTTCAAAAATGACTAAAAATTAAGATTCACATCTAATTCGACATGATCCCTGTTTATATTTTTCGATGTACTTCTTATAGAGGTATTGAAAGGACAACAAACTTTTAGAAATTCTACCTAACATCAGTGAGAATAATCATCAAAGGAGGTCCATTCCTTCCTTTCAATTCTGTCAATTTATTTCATCCGGTTTTTGAAGACCAGATTTCTGAGGAAGTGATTGATTTTTCTTTTATTGTTCTCATTGGAATGTTTTGTTTGATGATGCATGTTTTACGATATGTGACTGTTATTATTTATATTCTTGAATGCTGAATGTTCCTGTCTTCTGATTCTTCTTCTTGAATTTTATTGTATGTTCAGACTGAGTGGTCATGAATGCAGAAAGGCCAAAGAATAAGGAGCTGTCTTAATTCTTGATACAAGGTGATCACTTTCCATGTCAGTTGAAAAAACTTGAATGTATACAGTGTGGGAAATTTCTTGTAGTATGTCCTCTACAAATATTCATGTTATTGAACTTTTTCTTGCAAAGTTTTAACTGATTCAAACGACAGTCTGTCACATTAGAAACAAATTTCATGACCCAAAGTGTGATATTCAGAAATCACCGTGTATGGCATATAGAGAGCTCCCGAAGACAGTGGCTTGATAGGAACTTTTGAGATGGTCCTTTCTACCAAAAACCGTTACTAATTGTGATTATTTTTCCACATACGTCCACGTCGATGCTGCTTGCAGGATTTCGAGGTATACAAAATTGGTCTATTACTTTTTTGGTCGTTAGATTTAGTATCTAGTTTTTGTTTAGTTTAGCCGCTTTCCCTGTAGATTCAGCTAATGCATCCTGAGAGTGTGTTCACAAATTTCTTCTCCGAACAACCGATACCTCCCTGTAAATTCTGCTTTCACTCGCTGTGAATGGTTTCTCCCACATAATGTAGACACACTTGAGCCCCAACTTCGACTTCCGGTTTCTGGCCGTCCCCACGGTCGAATCACAGTATGCGTTGATTGATGCTTTGAATCGCGGTAAAACGCCGCATGGCAACTAACACCATTTGCACAATAGTCTTTGACACCTTTTCGACACCGTTTATACCACACACATCTGATCTGTAATCTAGTTATCTGCCAAGTAGGTTCATATTAAACCATCTCTAAAGTTGCCTATAGGGCTTTGCTTTTTAGCGCATGCTTACTTTCTGCTTTCTGCTTTCCTACGTTATGCGAAGTTAACGTGTTAAAAAGATTCCTCAGTTGTATGAGAAGATGCAAATGTTGTCATTTTTCAATGTGGAAATCAGAAGGGTTTTATCTCCAATCAATGTAAATCGAGTTCAATTCTATTTTACCGTCATCATGAATGGTCTAATTTTTTCAAAGAATATAGCTGTGACAGATGTGAATTTGAAGATTCATTATCATTTCAAAAAAGTATTGGCGACATAAACTGCATATTTCAAAAAGACAGTGAGGAATGAAACCTCGTTTCGAAGAATTGCTGTCAAAAAATAAGAGTAACGTTAGCGTATATTTTGACAAGCTGTCACAGCTCCGTTCTTTGAATAAATATTCTACCTCGAATATTATATCAAGCCCATTGTGATAAATTCGAACTTCGAAACAATTGGAAATTGAGAATCTTTTTTCACTTGACTTTATTTACATTAATAACAAGAACAATGTTAATGAATAATTTGATATTTTCAGTTTTTCGTCAGAATTGCTCATATAAGAAAGTGTTTCACTCAAAAAGGAAATATCTTCGTAATCGAAGAATTCAGTGAGTATATCTTACAACTGTTTTACATTATATCATAGATTTTCAAATTGTGTTAGGTACTAAATAACAGAACCAATTTTCATATAAGCAGGTTTTGATTGTTTGATTTATTGTTCTAGATCCCAAAACACGTCATGTAATTCAACGGAGATACAAATCACCTATGGTAAGCTTTCATTTTATATCATGACGTCATCATACTATTTCTGTTCAGTAGTACTTCGGAAGGGACAATCCTTTCACGTATCATCAGTAGAATATGAAGAAAGTGCTTTTGATAAATTGTGTCATCAATTCATGATTAGATATTATGAATTTTTGTTTTCTGCACGTTGATGTTTTTTTATTAATTTTTTTTATAGGCTACCCACATCTTACATATTTTCCTCAGGATATTTTCCATTTGCATGGCACATCACATTGTAGACTGTACACTCAACCCTTCTGCATGACAAGCATGGAGTAAGAAATTATTAAATTATCGAAATAACTATAAAAAAGTCTATTCTGGGTTGATAGTTGTGTCAAATCGCCAGATTGAGCCGTGTTGCCACATGTTTTTCACTTTTTCAGCGATGCTCCGAATAAAAAACTTGGGTTTGGTTGACCGTTTGTTTTGTTTCAAAAATATTCTCGACTGATGAAATATATTCATCACTATTGATTGTGGATAACCGTTGAATGGTTCGAATGATATAATGGACTGATCTCATGCTAGGAATCGAATATTCAAAGGAAGTACATAATAAAAACATAATGATATCTAAAAATGTTCATCTTTCAGTATCAAATCTGTTCTTTCTTTTTCATTTGATAGTTCTATATTTCAAAATCAATTACTGTCCAACTCTAATAGGTGTGTAAAAAATCCAGAAGTTATAGATTCATTTATTTGTGGGACAAAAATAGTAGGTAGTGCATTTGCTCATTTTGTAAATGCTACACATCATTACATTTCAACAAAAATTACAATACACATTCAAATGTCTCTCACTAAGTACACACATCTTTATATCCCACATCAACTCAATTGGATAAAAACACAAATGTAAGGTTAGAGTCAAAGATCTTGATATCCATATCTTTCTGCTATTATTTATTAGAGCTGGTTTGTTTCTGAAATTCAAAGAATACATATATTACATGTATCATAAAGTCTGTGGCCTACAATTGTACTAAATTAGTTGGTAACTGCAGCTTCAACATTCCATAATCAAATTCAATTACATTGTTATTTTTGTCATTTTTGAATTGCTGCCTTATAAATAGCTGAGGTGGAAACTTTGGTAATGCCTGTGATGTGATGAGTTGCATTATCCATACATAACAATTTTGGAAGGATTTTTTAATTTAGGCAGCAGTTGTGTATCGAATCAGTGGAGAACGTTATCCTGGTTAATTTCTCCATGGTAAACTTTGTTAGCAGTTTCAGGGATTGAATCGAATTTTGTCCCCGGAATGAATCCATCTGAACAACCAGCATGCAAAACAATGAATCTAATGGACAACATAATTCCAATACATCATCTAATTGATATACAAATTCTAAATATCTTGAATCTCGTATTCTTTGTATTTTGACACTAGAATCTTACCAAGAATGTTGTAGAGATCCATTCTGATATATCCAGGCCTCATCAAGGAAAACAAATTACCTCGAACCATCATTTTTCAACTGAACGTACTGTTTGAAGAATGTATTACTTTCCATAGCAATATTAGGTAATTCCATCAATGTTTTTCATTAAGATGTGAGGCAAATGTTGAGCAAGCTTTCATATCAATGACTTCAATGTTGTGTGTTCGTCTGCAATGAAGAATGTTCATCAACTGATATGCACTAAATGCTCACTATTCTTGTAAATTTTATAAATACAGTTCCCTATTTGATATCGTTGAGGTTGATCAATATCCACAAGTCTCCCAAGTCCTAGGACAGTTTAGTCCTTGGCTTACCTTCTGTGAAAGTATGCAGATATTTCCTACACAGTTCAATTCCTACATCAAAAGCAGCAATCACTCTCTGTAATAATAATATTTCATAAGAACTATTGAACTATTGTAAGATCGTGGTGAATGAATATTAATGAATATTCTTCACTAACCCCTTCCTCGTTAAAAATGTTCTAATAAATATGCAACCATTGTCTGGGCATCTCTAGAGGATTCATCCTCTCGGCATTTTCATAAGAATACGATGAAATTAAGCTCTCAAAAGAACAAATTTGAAAAATTGCAAGAAAAGAACAATTCGCATGCAAACAAACGATTGTATGGATTCGCTCCAAACAATTTGGCATACTTGTGAAGTGTTGCCATGATTGTTGATGCTTTGATGTTCCCAGCTAAAGCATAAACATATTGAGACGTCTGCCATTGCTAGATACTGTTTGTTTTGCACCAATGGCATTGAAAAGTTACCAAATCTGACACAGGTATCAACCCAGAATGAATAGAATATATCTCAACAACGAATGAATTGCTGTATATAAATGAGTGATAGTTACATGAAAATAAACGAAATCTTCCAGGCGGATCAAATCTGCTACTCAGTGCTATGCGTATTCTCCTACATAGCAGCTGGGAACGAAAAAACCAACACCAACACCCCCAAGAAACCACCCCCTGTTGCCATAACACCCCAACCTCTGGCCATGTGTATCGTGCCCCCGATTTCCCCCGAAGAACCACCGTTCAGCCCAGCACAGCCCAGCCCACCGCTCTCGCAGCCGATCCCTGTGACGCCAGTAGGCGGTCCGCCGAGGTACCCGCCCCCTGCGCTACCGCCGGGCGTGCCTCCGCCCGCTCCGCCCCCTGGTGGGAGAGTCTTGGTTGGTCAGTTATCGTTGCAGGCCGGTAAACCCCCTCCTATTCCGAGTAGGACGATGACTTCGCGACAGTTTTCGGTGACCCAGCCCCCCAAACCGCCTCCTAGACCTAAGTGACGTAGCAGGAGGTATTCGATACCGTTTGTTCATTATGGGGGAGATGGAAGGAAGTCTTCCTGCTTGCCTTGGGTGTAGGCAGGAGCGTGAGGTGATTGTAGGGAGGTGGATAACGTGTCTACACAATATTATTGTCTTTTTATTTAGACAAGATAGTTTTGACAGCTTGCCAGAAAGTGCGGTGTTGATGCTCGTTTTTTTTTTCGGCGATGCTCCGGAACAAGAAGTTAGGTTAAGTTGATGAGTTGTTTTGTTTTGAAAATGGTGTTGTCGATCAATGGAATATAAACACTATAGTTTGATTACTATTAATTGTGGAAATTCGTTGAATACTTGATCTCATTTTAGGAATCGTACACAATAACTACTACTACTTCCAGAAAATCTATCTTTCAACAATGGTTCTATATTCTAAAACCAATTATTGTTCAACTCGAGAAGGTATGTTGAAAAAGATCCAGAAGTTATGAATCCATTTCAATAATAATTCAATCAAATAAATTGTAAAATAAATATGGACTATTGAAAAAATCAATTTTCGATAATTGTCAGAAATGAACAATTCATTCATTGTGAAGTGTTCCATATAAGTCTAATATATAAAAGTATTGTGGGTTCTGTGATTGCTAGATATTTTTTATTGATGGTATTGACGAATATCCAAATCTGTCAGAACTATCTTCCTCGAATGAGAATACTATACTATCAGCTTCTATTCAGTCTATTCTAAATGTGTCAGTTAGTATAGGAATATTCAAGTTGAAATTATGGAAGCGCATCAGCTTTTTTGTATGTGATGATATATTGAGATATTTTGTCATAATCAACTTGTGAGAGAACTGGGCAGAAATTTTCCAACAAAAACAAAATGATAAACCACATAACTGTGTTAAACCTCTAGTTTTTAACTTTTAGAATATATCAAGTTTCATTTAACAGACAAAAATCATACAAAACATATACACCAATAATGTTTTTTGGATCTTTGAAATATAGTATTCGTGCCTGAACAATAGTTCATATCTGTCACGTAAACTGTTGAGCGATAGATGTTTTCGACTAGATGGAAATCGAGAATTCCTGAAGAACAGAAAAAATGTTTAATGCATGTATCTAAGAGCATGAAATAATAATCTCTCGTTATGATGATTGATAGTGCCTCAATCGCTGCCCATTTTAATGTAATATTGTTGTAAATAATGATTCATATCGCTATGTATAAAATTGTCAGATCATTAGTGAGCAATATTAGATATGTCAACTGTCGAGGGCTTGTAATGTATTGTAAATAATTTTTCATGTAATAAAGTATTGGGTGAGTCGAAAATCCTGGTTTTATTTTGTCGCAAATTCATATTCGATCTGGAAAATCATGAAGTTGCATTCTTCTTTCTCTAAAAATTATCCAGACGTCACGAACCGTATGAATCACTATACCAGCGCTGTGGACTTCAAATAGTATTTCACTGACTCTTGTGAAATTTCCATACCACATACAGAGAGAATTCGATCTATGACGTACAAAGAACGTTCTCATAATGTCTCTGGCATAATTCCCCCTAACGAAGTGGTGACATCGCTAAAACATAATGTCCTTCCATTTGTGAGTAAATGTTTATTTTTGCCAGTCCATGAAAGGAATGGAGTTATCACTGCTTCATCTGAACGCTCTATTCTCGAAGTCGGAACGACTTTGCATACTAATTTTCCGGTAGCATCGAGAATTTGCATGGAAATTTGCATATCCGAGGTAGGTGAAGAAGTACTGAGAAAAAAAAAATGGTGATTTCCAGAGAGGTTCGCGATTAAGTGTCCATGAGAGTGGAAGAGAAAAAGTGAAATAGGTAAATGAAATATATTTCATCCAGGAATTTTTCCAGGAAATCGTTTGCGAGAGAAATAATTGGTCTCCCTGGAAATGGAAATTTCCAATGTAACGAGCTCACGTTTTCCACTTTCAAGATAGACTTGTTAGACGTATTTTATACACTCAACTGGTAATATTGGTGATGACATAATCCTAGCCGTGGTTGATCATGTTACAGAGGAAACATTACATTTTTGTTATGACAAAAATACACAACCCAACATCACAATATTTCACATCACAGCATACCATAAAATAACTCATCATACCATAGCACATCGCAACTGAACACACATTCACAAGGCTTGTCGGAAAGAAATCTAACACAATATGTCATCACAGCATACCACGAAATACCTTATCAGAACATAGCACATCGCAATTGAACAAATAATTATATGACTTATCAGAAAGTTATAGTTATTACTTATTGCACCATGCCACTGCATAACACAATAATACAATATGAAATATATCAGCGCATACGAATACTACTTTTTGTTATTGTCGATTATTGGAGAATGAAAGAAATTATAGCATCATATGAACGAAAGCAGTGACATCTCTAGTAACTTCCAAATGTGAAAATGATGAGTTCATTCCAAAACTTTCTCTCATAATCGAACAAAAATCACACTTTAACTACCAAGTTGCAATCATCAAATTTCTCTCGCACTCATGAATTGCCTTTTTCTTGCTATCAAGCAGATTGAAGCTTTGTTGTCCATAATTTGGATTTTGTGATACAAATGATGAAATAATGAACGGAATTATATTCTCTGCATTAATTTTTCAGATGCCCACACCTTGTTTTCTTGACATTTTCCTTCAACCGTATGCTGAAGTGATAAATATTTTGTTCGTGACGTTTCAGCTCATTACATTTGTATTACAACTATAGTTTACTCACAATGACAGTCAAATATATCAGGACTGCGACTCTAGGAACAGAAGTTTGAAAACAACTAGTATGTAACTTCTGCTCATTGCATGCTGAGTTTTATTCTTTCATTTGTAGCTTCTCATGAATCCTGTGGTATAATAATACAAAAAAATTATAATACACTTCCAAATATTTATAGAACATACATAAAGGAAATAAATTCAATACAAATGATCAAAAATATATTCAAAAAGTATATGAAAACAATTGACAGGCAGACTCTTTACAAAATTATGAATCTCAAATGACTGGGCAACAAAGTTTTCTTTTTTTTCTTTCATCCATATATTGTATCTACACAATATCTTCCCCAAATATGTAACGCTTCCCTCAGAGTGTAATAGATGTGTTTGTTTCTACATGCTATGTAGTGAAAGTACTTCATGAAATCATTATGTTTAATCATATTGTATTTCATTGCATCTTCCTTCTTGTATTCATTTATTTGTCATTTTTCTATGAAACTATGATATAGCGTGAATAGACAAACATCATCCATGTACAACCTAACGGTTATAATGGAAACCCCTGTTTATTTGCTACAAAAAATGTAATGCACAAAAGAAATATGTAAAATCCGTTTGGAGTAAATAAATTATTATTATTATTATTAAAATTATTATTATTATCATTATAAATGTTTTCATTCAGAAGAACTGATACCGCGAATGGAAGACTTATCCTCATAATAAGTGCCGGTCGTGGATTTTCCGCATCTTGAAGCCTTGCGGCCATCATGGCCGCCCGGTGAGTCATCAGAATTCGTGGCGGCACGTCAAAGTTGAAAGTTGGTCGAACTCACGAAATGAAATATCCGGTGGACCGCGTACTCACAACCATAAGGATCCTCTGGAGATTTGCCGTTTTCGACAGGAGTCGTCTGGTATGAATACTGAGATCCGGAACGGTCAACTTCTCCGCTAGAAACTTCGAGAACGCTTTTTATCGAAACGACATTTTTAAAAATTGCTGACATCATAACTCGAACAGATATCGACCGAATATTTTCGATTGGTTAGAAAATATCAATTGAGCAGTAAAAAAACGTCAGGAAATTTTTCTTGTCATCTCCAAAGACAGCACACAAATTCTTCACTTCTCAATATTTCTGTGGAAAAATGATAATGAAATATACCTTATTATTTCCAAAAAACTTAAAAGCATTCTATCGAGTACTCTTTTCAAAAGAATATCGCGAAAATCGCCCAATTTTTCATGGGTTTTACTAGTATAGCCCCTTGATAATATGATATAATTCGATATAGTCGCTAGTACTTACGTTCCAAATTTTAAAACCAACCTCCAACGAGCTTACACCACTGCAACACTGACACATTGAACCAAAATGGCCACCTCTACTGCTGAACAACCATTCCTATATTTCATTCGACGAATCAGATCAGACGTGACTTTCTCATTTCGATGTATTCTAGAGGACAACTCCAGAATTTCGCTGCGAATTTCAGCCTCTGAACGCATTGGCGAATCCACAATCCCCCCAGAAGCGTCAGTCGACTTAAACATCCAAAATTAAATGTCCTGTGAGCGTGCTTCGAGCCCCAATGATACCCTGGAGATTTGTCGTTCTCGACTCATTAGGCCACTCCTCACGAGGCCAAGGTCATCCTCGTTCTGTTCACTCGGGGGTAGTCTGGATTCAGCAATGGTCTTGATCCTCTACTAATGAGAAATCAACCACGACCAGAGATGAGGCTGGAGTTTCTCATGTCAAATCTGGCTGAAATTCAGAAACTATGATGAATCAAAAAATGATATTCTTGATCTCTTCTGGCGTTTGATATCTTCAATTGGTGATGCTTAGAACATTCCCTGTGTAGGTGAATTTTTAATCATTCTAGACCCCTACTCTTTGGATTGGTTTTAATCATATTCGAAAGGAAGAAGCTGTGAATCAACTGCAGACATGCTTTATGATTAGAGAGCTCATCATCAGATAATACTCATAACTTCCTATGGTTGACAAATGCTTTCAGTTGGAACATTGCCTAATACCCTCTTTACCTTCGACTTGCTACCCCATGCAATTTTCGTTATCCTAGTGACTCAGAAATTATGCTGTGTAGTGCCTTCAGAGGGTCAGGAAGTTTGTATAACCCACTGAATATATACATACCCATTCTCGTTCCATCCATACGTAGACGCATTGTTCAGCTCAGAACGGTAACTACTGTATTCATTTCCCAAACAGACAATTCACCTGAAACTTTGCCGTTCTGCTGGAAGTTATTACATCATAATCCTAATCAACTCGAGTCGTTTGCTTGAGACTGTTCAGTCCTTTATTGTTGCTTGTCGAAAATTACCAGAGAACCTTCACGAAAATTAGTATGTCGTTATATTTCTTGATTATTGTTTCCTCATTCTTTCTCCTCTCCCATTATTTTTCTCTACTCTCATTATCTGTTGATATCTTTCAATAGATGAAGAACCCAGGTCTGTCTTATCGGACCTCGTGAGGACCAACCAAGACAATTCCCTAGCTCAGCTTCCTATGGAATTCGAATACTCTACAATGAATACTCGAGGCTGCACAGTGACATATGACGTGGACGTATCTAATGAAAGCTGAGCATGCGCAGTTTTTAACTAGAATCGATTTCCCATGTTCACTTGATCACTGAATCATTACCATCAGTTTTTGAAGCTAGATCATATCAATATTCAATTTTATTTACTAGTTATAGTGGATTGATCACTAGACTTGAGTGTAGTTGTTCAGAAAACGTGTGAGCACACAGTAGGTTATGTGCATTTCATAAATGTGTAAACATTATTTTAGATTTCAATTTTCTGATAAGTTCAATATGCTGCTCTGTATTATACATGCAAACATTGTGAATTATTTGTATTGGAGCGAATGGTGTTTTTGTAATTGTTGTATGTTCGAGAATGATTATTTTCCACATTACGCTCAAAATCAGTAATAATAATAAAATGCAACATAACCATTCGACAACAGTTATTAAAGAGTTTTATGTAGGTACTGCTCCACGTTATAATTAAACCAGTAAATTAGAGTAACGATCACGTCGTGTTTCCTTTTATGGTGGGTCGTTCAAAACTTCCGAATTGGAGATTTTATCTCTCTGGGTACATTCCATTTTGTTCCACACAATTTTCACCAACTAAGCATAATTATAACTGTCAGGTGCGACGTCGTGTCAAGATAGGAACTCAGATTAAGGGTTCACAGTAAATGGTTTGTTTGGTCAGGAGCTGCCTTTACTTTTCATCATATACAAGGTGCCCCGAACATTTTGTTACAGAAATCTACTACGTATTCTTGAAGCCACAGCTCCTTGATATTTTTGTAACTTGATAATCAAAGATTGACTACTTGAATTGATAAAGAAAGTTCAATAATCACGAAGAATTACATAGTTCCATTCATTCATATTCAAATTGTGCATTTCATCTATATTATTATAATTTTTATCATTGAGTAAATATTATTATTATCACCAGATAATCTAGAAAAATAGAGATGTCGATGGATGGAGAAGAAGAATGAAAAGGCTTCACTGCAACCATCTGTTCGAAAAATAATTACTTTGTTCTTGTACATGCCTAATATTTGTTCTAAAAAACTAAAAATCATGAATCACGAGTTAATCCAAGGTGCGGAAAATGTCAATTGGGATCGTGCTATCATACCACTTGTGTTATCATTTGCTAGAAAGCCGGAGATCGGCTTTTGGATAAAAGGAGTGAATAAGGAATTCCGGGAGTGCCGGAGTAATTACACGTTTCCAGGTAATCCCCTTATAATAGCTGTCGACTCTGCGACAATTGCACTATGGAACGACTACGTTTCGCGAAATGGGGATGACTTTCTAACGAAAAACCTTCTTTCATAAAATACATACTGAAAAGGAAGGACTACTACGCCCATGATTTTTGGGACGAGTTTTGGAATAAAATTGGAGTAAAGAAGGCGTCACGATAACAATTACAAATTTCGAGATTGATTAGAATTGAATTGACGACATATGGGGTTAATTGAACTGTTGTCGAAAATCCGAAATGAATCGAATATTCATTATTTCCAAGACGATATCTATTGTTCCCTTTTTCTGTCGAGAAATGGAAAGGAGAGCAATCGATTCATATTTTTCTTCCTGTTCCCAAGAGTATATAATATTCAAATATGCAAACCATTGCAAGACATCTGGATGGAACTCATGAGATTGATATTCAGAATGTTGAAAAATTATCAGAAATATACAGAAAAAGGAACTGGAAAGGAATATATGTTCTAGGAAACCATGATCTCTGCCTTAATGTTATTTTCTGATTTGCAACAGTTCATTTGAAACCTATACATTTTCCTAGAATATCTTATGTTTCACTGGATGATCTCTTCTTCTCTTTTCATATTCGATGTCATTTCCATCGTCAAAATATCACAATAGAGCCGGAAACGTCCGCCAGGAGAATTGTGCTGGCACATTATCAAGTCAAGGGTCTCTCGGGAAGCTCTCCATTCGGTCGTCGCATCAGCGAAAGAAGCAATTAGAGCAATGATTGCTGGCAGATTATCTCATCAGTTAGGGAAAACGAGGAATCAGCGTTTTTTTTTCAGTGTCCCGAACGTTGGAACGTTGAATTGTCAAATTCGCCTTGCCAAAACCATTTCGCGTCGAACTATGGCAAAATTATTGGAAGAAGGGGTTAGTTCACTTCTCGCTGTTCAATGCTCACCGTTGATTTTTCATTATACATTGATCATCGTTCACTGTTTATTGTTCACTGTTCATTGTTCATGGTTTGTTCACAGTTCACGATTAACTGTTCACTGTTCACTATTCATTGTTCATTATTCACTGTTCACTGTTCCCTATTCATTGTTCACATTCATTATTCACTGTTCATAATTCACGGTTTGTTCACAGTTCATTGTTGACTATTCACTGTTAAGTGTTCATTGTTCAGTATTGACCACCGTTCATTCATCTCTACTTACTATTTTGAGTTTTCACCATCTATCCAGAAGGATTTCTTCACGTGTAATATCCGGATGAAAATTCACGAAAGTGAGGTCTGTATTCAAACTTCGCAAGTATTCTTTTCGAAAGTTATTAGGTCAGTTCCAGTCTAAGCCCCTTTAATTGCTGCTAGTGCGGATTGGATCAATTTATGGCTTTACTTCAACTCCCACCATTGACTTCTCATGGTTGGCATTCTCCCGAGGGATACAAGATTACAAAACTTCGAAGGGATCCGGCATAGACTCTATCCATGAAAGTGGAAAAATCAAACTTCTCGCATATACCACTGGCTAACAACAAACTTTGATGGCGGGTTACATAAATATGTCCGGGATACGTTGCCTGTGCGAGTTTCCGGGAGTTTTCAGCTTGTTAGCAAATATTTATTGTACGGTTGTTCATGAAGCTGTGACACTGTGAAAGGAGGTGGTTGTATGAGGAAACGGAATATTATTCCATGTTTCTTGAACCACGAAAAATCGAGCACCGAATTAAATTCTTGGAATGTCGAGGATTTATATCACTGTTGTACGTTAGAGTAATTGCAACAGGCTTTTGAGTAGAGTCTGCTCCAATTACAACGACAATTGATATTTAGCATTTTTTTTTGAGACTGTCATGTACTGGATAACCAGACATGAATGGTGAGTTTTGCATCTCGGAATTTATTAATCGTAGAGACTTGCTCTAAAAAAATCATGATATAAGTGGCCAAGACCCTTAAAATTATTGTTTTATATCCAAGATGGCTGCCAGGGAGCGTAATCGTCATTTTGCTACCATAATATCTGAAAAATCAATCGATATCAAAATCTGATAATTTTAAATTCTTCCAGATCAACTATCCCTATTTCAAGAATTTTTGAAACATTTCGGGGCCTAATGAGCAAAACGATTGCAAGGTATGCAAAATTAGAAGTGACGGTCATGATTGTGATCACTACATAATTTGGTGAATTTCATTGTGAAATTTTTCTGGTACTAGTGCAAGTGAATATATTGTCAAATATTAAACATGATCCCCATGAGATGATGATTTTCTTTTGTAAATTTCATAACTGAAATCCTCATTCATCTTGGCCATTGATCAAAAACACACAGTTCGTAGAAGCACCTTGTAGCTTTTTGAAACCAAATTTTTGTTGAATAACTCTTCTCCAACATTCATCAATTCACACAATAAAAGATCAACATTGAAAATGCAGGTTACAAGTGACAAACATGGAATGGTTAATTTCATCATAGGTTCCACTTATATAGGATTGAAATAATAGAACAAAGATAATTTACGGTGTGAAACATATTCAGCAAAAATGTAAATATAAAGTCCGGTAGGAAGCTGAGTCTTCTATTTTGATGTCTCCACATTGTCTCCGTAGGCAGGACCGGCTTCAGGGACGTAACTATTATGTGAGTTAATACGGTAACGTTGTTTTTTTATATTTCCTCATGAACATGCTTTCTCTTAATTTTTTATTCTGAATTCTTGTTCATCTTATGTAATAAATGATTTTTCGATGATAGCAGCAAGTGATTTATTTGAGAATGCATGTAATTGGGTGATGGGTTAAAACTAAAAACCCCCTCGTATTGCCAAGCGAGTACGGAGTTGCGACATTTGCTGGATGCGCCAGCTTCGATTCTTTTTAAAATGCGAAATCATCTAATTACAATCTTCAGATTTGAAAAAAAATTAGAATTTCACCTCCTCATGGACGTGAAGAACAAATAATATTTCACGTATATTCCAGAACAGCAATTTATCGAAAAAAAATTCTAAAAGCTTCATGACATATTTATCATGAACTAACTCTCTCAGAAATAAAATTCACCTCTGCCACCGAGTTAAATTAAAAGCAATGTTATCCATTGCCAAGTTTATATTGCGAACCAAAAAGGTAATCTAGACGGCTGCTATATGAAAAGTAATAACTTATTGTTTCCGACGTTATTACGGACCGAACAGTTCCGTATCTCTTCTCATATTAAAAAATAATATAATAGGTAGGATGCTGTTTCGTGTTTTCTGTACCGAAAGGCTATAAAAACAGAGAATGGATTTCACGTTGGGTGAATGAGAGAGCAGACAAATGAACGAGAATCAATCCAATTTTCTCTTACGGTAATTCAATCATATGCCACCAATTTCGTTCTCACTAAAATGGCGAATATAAGCAAAGCCATAGCTATATGAAGTCAAAATAAACATAATAATCAGAACTCAAACAAGACTATATTAGGAGCACTTATCGAAGCAAATGAATCTCTCAGTGTTTTCCATTAATATTGTTGAAATTAATGAATTCGTCGGAAAACATGCCTAAATTGCGAATTTGGAATTGATATTTCAGCTGCATGAAGTAAGCTATGACATGAAAATTAGGAATCATTTGTTCACTTTTGTGGACGTTTTGCGTTCCATGAAGAAAGAAAATTGGTGAATAATGATCTGAGCGAAAATCAGGTCGTCGCCAGGGAAACATCTCACTTCACGATTATCCGTTTCAGTCCCAATTAGGTATACGCGATTCAAAGGTAATAGAACCAATCAAGACGCCGAGATTGCTAGGATTCCAAATATTAAATCTGTGGAGGCGTCGTGCAGGAAGGAAGCCCCGAAGACTCTAACTTTTGACACTGCATTTCGCTGCAAACAACTCCCATCAAGATCGAGTTTTCATTAACGAAGGTGTGCGATTACTATTTCAACGTAGTTTGAACTTGCTGGGCTGGTGGAGGTTTGAGTGTAAGTTCTACTGAACTAATTGGAGTAATTGCGGAAGAAGTTCTACCGCGTCTCTCCTTTCGCATACTCGAGTTTCCTCAGAGTGGGAAGAGAAACCAAGTAATGCTAAAACACACACCAGTTGGAATCCTTATATTATAATAATTTATTCTTCAAGCTGTCTAAGAATCGTTAAGCTCTTGAAAGACCACACGATGGTTAGTATTGTAAGAAAAGTGTATAAAATTTTGAGAACCAGTTCTAGTTGTGAATATCAATAATCATCCTGTTCAAAAATTTAACATCTAAGGGGCCCCATCAGTGTAATCCATGAAAAATTTGTACATTTTCTCAAATTTTTTGAAAGAAAGTACCCGATAAAATGTTTCAGATCTTATTGGAAACAATAAGATAGAATTTTAGTTATATTTTGAGATTCTTTGAAACAAAAATATTCGAAAATAATAAAATTCATGCTGTCTTCTGAGGTGCCCTGAAACTGAAAACTTCGATAATATTGAAGGTATTCCTATACAATGACCAAGATTTTCGAATAATATCAAAGATCAAAATCACGTGGTTTTGAAAAAGTGCGCTTTCTTGTGGTGAAAAGATTGTCGTTTTTTTGATTTCAAAATGAGAATTTTCAACCAATCAAAAATATCGTAAACCCTTTTATAGTAAATATATTCAAGAATACTCAGTTTCAATTTGCAGTCGATCCTTTCGGGAAAAACGCATTCAAAGTTTCAAGCGATTTATATCTGCGAAAGGCCATAATACTTCCAGTTCGATCGAACGCAACAAGAAGTTAGAAATATCTGTTGAATGTTATCTAGATCACCCTATATAAAAGAGAGTTGCTTGTACCGGTTTGAGTTTTGTATTTGTATGAGTTCCTAGATTCCAATAACTATTCTAGTGAATATTCACAATATTTTTGGGAGATCTGTTCATTCAAATCACTTTTAATTGTTAAAAAGCGATAGAATGAGCAAAGGTGGCAGAAATTTATAGATTATTCAAGCTGGAGCGCGAGTCCTTTCGAATTGTCGGTATAAATCCTCAATTCTGCATATTTGTCGTCGGCGTGAATATTTTTTCAAGATGAATTCGATTTCGCGTTTCGCATGAAAATCCTAGAGCTTTCAGTGTAATAAAATACTTCTCGCTTGTAGTGAAATAGCTCCAGAAAAGACAAAGAATTCGATATTCAACGAACCAAAGGATATTCTTCATTCTATGCAACGGTAGGAAGAGAAAGTATCAAGATTAAATTCTACACAGATTGTTGGGATTTTTCAGCAACATCAACTTCGAATATGAAAATTATTGTTCTAGAAAGGCCTGTTTGGAAAAGTTCGCTGAAGAAAAAACGTGGAAATACAGAACGTACTTAGGTCGAATGGGAACTTTTATCATCAATCAGGAATACAAAGAGAGTGAGTTTTTGAATTCGATTTAGGTCTAGACACAGAATTACGTAGAATTCGCGGATGTTAAAATGAATAGAGTATTCCATTTAGAGATTCATCAAGTCAAGTAGCTTGATATTTTGAGAAACTACTTGACTTGACTTAAAAATAAAGCTCGTGAAAATTCATATACCTACTTGACTTGATTTGAGATATTCATTACTTGACTTGAAATCAAGCTACTTGATATTACTTGATCCTGATACGGACGTGTCGAACGGCATATATTTCTGCAAGCTCGCGCGCGCTCAGACTTAATACGGGGGTTCCCCGACTTCCGAGCTAACTGAATCCATTTCAAAATAGTTTTTATTTTTGGTTCTTTTATATAAAATGTATCATGAACAAAAGTTTTTTTCGCAACTTCCATTCTCATTTCATCATTTATTGAAACACAATGAAACTGCTAAAAATCAAGTAGCTTCATAGAAGTACTTGATTTTTCAAGTACTTGATCAATACATACTTGAACTTGACTTGACTAACAAAAATTACTACTCGACTTGATTTCAAGTCAAGTCAAGTAGCTTGAATATCAAGTCAAGCCGTGAATCTCTAGTTCCATTTGGAAAAACAAAGTTGATATCACTTCTGGTTCTATTTTAATTTCAAGTTGATATCTCTCTGGGTTCTTCATGAGCCCCTAATGAATCAGTGAATCACCCTGTATGCCCCATTCTGCTCGAACCTTACCACAGTAAAAATCGAATTGCCCCAATTCGTACGTATCCCATCGTTTGTACTGGATAGCCGCATCTCAAGAGTGGAACGTGTCGATATCCTTCTCCAATGAAAACAGAAGGTGATCCATCAAGATTGGCACCCGGAAAATAAACAAGCCGAAGAAATTAATCCTTCGGGAGAGCAGGGCGCGGTGTTATTACGAGAGACGACGTTAACCGACCACCTCACAACTCACACCAAAGATTTATGATCAATTCCGTGAGAATAACAAAACCTCGCAGAGCCTCAGAAATATTGTTCGCTCAGATCGATGCGGAACCGTGGCATTCGACTTTGGTGCGAACACCGAGAGGACAGAATTTGCGGGGTTGGTATAATTTAACGTGTATCATCTCTCCAATTATTTTCATTGGATAGGTCGTTAATATACACTAGGGGAAATAATTTATCTTGGGTATAGACATAGATCTATTGGAATAACAAAGAACTCTCTTCTTGTTACCCTGCTCGACATGTCAATTGTCCACATCTCTATGTCAGATATAGAGAAACTTCGTAGCCAAAGAGTGTTGAGCTGAACTCAATGTTAGTTTATACAGCGAATAAAAACAAGGTACAATAAGAATGCACCGATGAAATCACATATTTTTCACGACTTGACATGACAGGTGTAATTCCATTGGTGCATTCTTATTTTATATTGTTCTTATTTGCTTTGAAAGTGGAAATCTGTAGGAAACTCACAGACGTTCCCGCAATATGGCCTACATGGAATGTAATTCAAGGGGTTATACGCAGTTGCGAGGCTCAAAAATAACGTTTTTTTTACGATTTTTTTGTGGTTACAGCTTTTATTTATTAGGTACAAGTGATAGTTATTCTGAAAGAGCATACACGATTTCGTCGGTTGGGATTATCTGAATTAAAAAAAAAAGGTGAATTCTTTTAAAGGATAGATAAATGCAGGTATTGAACGAAGGAATGAACAAAATTTTCATTTTTGACAAAATGGCGGCAATTTGAGAAAAATTTTTAGTTTTCGATGAAAATTTTCGCTCTAAATTGTCAAAAAAAATAGTAAAAAATTTTTTACATCGTATTCCTTCGTTCAATACCTGAAGAATGTATCTAAAAAGATTTTGTTAAAATTTCAGCCCGATTAGTTAAGCCATCTCTGAGAAATCTTGCTCACCGACTCTGAAATGACAGTTTTGAGATAAACGCGTTTAAAGTTTCAGAAGTAGTTTACACATAGGTAATTTTTTTTTAAACTTACATGGTATCATCAAGTATTCATCGGATTGACTTCAAATTTTCAGAGAATATACTCAAATATATGTACATTCCGAAAATGAAAAAAAAAGATTTTTTGAAAAATTTAACTGCGTATAACCCCTTAAATAAATGCATTTTGACGTGGTTTATCGAACTGAATCCATGAATTCTCGCTTTGGAATTGGTTTTATAGGAATACTCCATCGTAATGACATTGATTGATTCACATCTGTCGAACATTAATATGTATTTTCCCATTCTTTTCATCATGTCCCATTTTCATCAACAACAATATTTGTCTCAATCATTGCAACAGCGTTCACCGCGGATATTGAAATATTTCCAGAAAAACAGACTCGTTTAAGCCACCTGTACACCATTTTATATGAAAACACCCGACAACCGTAATCCTTGAAGCCCTGCAAATAAGTTCTCGACAGCTGCGGACAAATCAGTGACGTCATTGCCTACAGCGATTTATTAAATCAATCCTTGAGAGATTTTTTTCCATTTTTATAATCCAATTTCATCCTGGGTTATCGAATAATCAGAAAAGTATACACCTAAGCAGTTCTCACTGTTTTAAAAGTAACGAATACAAATATCAAGAAGAACATTATTGGAGCAATATTAAAATGAGGGAGTTGATTAAGTTTTCGAATGTGTATAGATATATGATGCAATCTCTCATTTGAAAGTTTTAATAAATCTTGATGTGCGCTGAATATGAGATTCCAGACGTCAAATGTCAAATTTCAAAAGTCAAAAGTTGAAAGTTAAAAGTCAAATATCAAAAGTCAAATGTCAAAAGTCAAATGTTGAGAGCCAAGAGCCAGAACTTTGTACTTTTTGGGAATATGAAAACTTGACCTCAGGCGATCGTGGTTGAAAACTCATCGGATTCCAACTCTGGCGTCGCGGCGGCAAAGAAGTCGCCGTCTCTGTCGCCGCGGAGCGTTGCTCTCAGTTCACCGCCAACCGTGCCGGTTTGACACAGAGAGAGGCGCCCGCAGTACGTTCTAGTCCCACTATCCCAGTTTTTCGAGGGGACGCGTGCTACAGGGATCGGCGCCGATTTCTCTTCTCCATCCACGTTGTGACGGTCAGTTACCTATACCGATTCCAGCGGGATTCGAGGCGACGTCGTCGACTCTCGGATAGGTCCTCCGTAGCGGGTTCGTGGCGATTTCGGTGACGATGCACCAGCTTCAGTGACAATCGAATAGTGGAGTTGAGGATTCGGGAATTCTGGTTTTATGACGTGGTCTGTTTGAGGCTGTGAGTATGGATAGATTTTCGTAGATACTTCTCAGACTCCAGGAAAACAAACGATTCAACTTCAACTTTTCGAGCCGAAAGAGTGATTGATACAATAAAATTAATACCTTCACAACATCGGACAATATTGGTGAATTAACGAATCATTCGGAATTTATCTGTAGAAAATATGTGTCTGCATAATCTTCCATGGTATTTCGGAAATATGCCATAGAATAATGAAATGTCCATCCAAGATAATATCAGAAGAACGATAGAAACTCATATCATATATCATATCATGAACTATTCGAGGATTTTATTTTCGAGAACGAAATGTAAATGTTTTATGTGCGCTCTTTACGTTTAAATTTTGTCCAGGAATTTCAGAATGTTGGAACATCTCACAATGCTTTTGAGATAATACAGTCGTCCATATTATTATGAGAAGAATGAACATAGCGAAATCACTTTCGAGTATTAAACTAACTCAGAAAAGCGTTTATTAACATACACAATAATGTCTCGGTATAGCAATGTTCAACATGCCAATGTTGAAAAGTTCATGAAATCGACATTGTTCACAGAATATTCAGTTGGTTAGTTCCTCCTCTACGATTATTTTTCTAGCATATATTGATGATCACATGTCCTATCATGTGATTTTCATATTGTCAAACTTGTTCAGTCGATCCGGATTCCTTATTTGATAATATTTCATTTGTCTTGCTAGATATTTTATAACAGACAGTGAAGGCATGAATATTTGTAGAGGTAACCCTTTCGCAAAGAACAACCATAGATTTAGTTTAATGTGCATATAAAACGAATAATTCATTAATGTAGAAAACTAACTGCAATAATTTCATTCACGTTTTGAAACTTCGACATAAGTCCGACAAATTATGATGTATGTAGCATGTATAATTTGTAAGTTCGAATCAAGAATGTTTTCATATCGAATGATAACTGTAATTACAGAGATGAATTACTGAATTCAATTCTGTTATTCATTTGTTATAACCTTTTGGGATATCGCTTCATTAGTATTTGATGATTGTTTTCATGAAGATCTTGAAGATGAGCAATGGAGTTTCCATTACAACTCAACTAACTTATCAATGTGGCATCTGCAGTTGCTCCATTGTTTGAATAACACGATATTCGGAGCAGATAAGTGAGGCCGTTCAAGCTCTATAAAATTAATAAAACAGGTGAACACGACATCTCGACATATATCAAAACGAACACCACAACCTGATTATTTAGTCCGGAAAATATGCTGCTCCAGCTGTTTTTTTTTCAATTACGAACTTTGCACCTGTAATTTGAATCTATCATGTGATTGGTGCTTTTATAGAGCGTGTGCAATATTTTAGAATCATTTGTATATTCGCAGGAATGAAAAACTAAGGATACATTTATACATTTCGAAAAACTTAAATCTAATAATGACGTATATTAAGAACAAGTTATATTTATCCTTCTCAGATAGTAATATCAAAAATAAGATGAAGCAAGAGGACCTTGGAGAAACGAAATTACTATGGAAACAAACCATTTTATAGAGTTCTCTCTCTATTTGATTTGGAACTGTGAAAGTCCTTTCAATCCACTTATAGCAATTTATTAGGTTATCCTAAGACTATTGGAGGGTGATACAGACTTCCCCTCTTTCTTCAGAATATCCAGAATGAAGTAATCCTACAGAACATAATGGAATTCTCCGATATTCCAAACTTTTCTCAATAATTTGGAATCCAGGAATTCAATACAAATTTTTAATGCAATGTTGAGTCATTTCTAACTGAATAGCTTTATTATGTTTTGGTTAAAAATAACCTTCCGATGGAAGTTGATTGAATGTGAAAATGGACACACTGTAAATATTCCATGAAAAAAAAAAACGTATGGGATCGAATGCATAGGCAGGATTGAATGAAAACAATAGACCAAATGCGAACTGTTCTATATTTTCCTCTAATCAATTGGGAAAAGTATATATGGAATCACAATGGAATGTAGATTTCCTGCTCTAGATATGTAGAATGCAAAAGTTCCACAAACAATACAATACTTTGAAAATTCTAGATTTTTCAATGGATTTGCACAAAAAATTAATTGTCTACAAAGTTTTTCAGATTACAAGATCATATATCACCTTTTTCTTAGTGATGATTTTTTTCAGTCTTCAATCGCTCTGAATCAAATTAATGGGAATCAATGGAATATTAATCTAGTTGTGTGTTATTTCACAGCAAAAAAATTTCAATAGAAGATTCACCATTTCGGACATTTATTCGTACTCGGAATGAACGTTCATATCATCCCATCCAATCCAATTACGGGCGCCTCCCCTAGGCCAATATTACGCTTGTTTGAACTTATCCCTTTAACCAAGGCCGTACTCATTAATTTCATATTTCCCGGAGTAATCTTTTCACCGCCGCAATTTATTTTGAAGTTTCTAGCAGAATTCCAAACGGACGGAAAGCAAAGCAACATTCATTTTCTAGCGAGAGAAATGGTTCCGCCTCACAGCGCGTCTGCGGTTCACTTGCTGCTTTCAATCATCTCATAGGATTCGAAGTATGCCTATAGTGTGTTGTAATCGGAATTATCGCAGAAATTCAAAAAGTCTCCTGTGATGACTTCAAAGTTATGGTTCACAATGTTTTTTTGTTGGATTCCTCTTATTAATTATAAGTCATCATTTAGTTAATTAACCGTACGAAGCTGCTGAATTTTTGAAGCTACATTAAGGTGTGTATTGATTCTTAATCAGCTATATATATTGATTTCTTTCCTTAATCTAGTGGTTTTTAACCTGTGAGACTACGATAGAAATGAAGTCGAATAGGTGTATTTTTTTTTAATTTTTGTAAGATTTATTTTTATCACATTCGCAATCATCATTATTATTTTTTATGTATATTTTTTCATGATATGATATGATTTTGTGGCCCATGAATGAATTATAATTTCAGTTGAAATCAGATCATTGAAATAATCAAGAAAGTGCAACAATTCTTTAAAAGGGGAGCCGCAGGTACAAGAAGGTTGGAAACCATTGCCTCAATCAATAATATAGATATGCCTCGTCAAAGTATTGTATGAATTTTCCGAATACATTTTATTATATTTTTTAATGAATATGTAGTGAAAAAGTTCAGATTCGTTGATTACGTTGATTGAGGTCGCTGAGATTAGCATATGGTGAGAGATATCTGTTGGAGTATCAAACAGAAATGTCCTGCAGATCTAAAAAGGAAAGTTTCTCACCTTCGAAACGTTTAAAACCAAATTCAGTCATTCGTTTTTGAATGAATTGAATTAATGCTTTTCAATTTGTTTTTCCCTGTTGAATCTTGAAAACTACACATAGCTTTGAAAAAGTAAGAATCAAGTTCTTATTAATAAGTTTTCCTTCTAGTGGTTCCAAAGTCGTTGTAGACCTTAGTAATTGGTTGGTTCTGTGAAAAAATTGCCTCATATCAAACGTGGATTCTGCGACACTGGACTTTTGGTCTAGGATTTATGAATGGAATAAACCTTGACATTTTTATGCTCCGATTATAAGGGCACCTCAGATGATAAAGTGTTATCGTTAATCATCATCTACGACGATGAGACGATGTTTAGCTTCGCTCATTTAATACTGCTGATGGTGAAAGTGTGTTTCCTTCATTGCAATTACACTCTTTTTCTCTCCTAAAGCTCCAAGTTTATGAGCCTATAAACTATATTTTTCGTGACAAAATACGGACCGGTTATACCGCACCAAATTTTTATGAGAATTTATGGATATTACTACAGTGAATGAAATTCCATGTCTCAAATATATCTGATATATCATCTATCGCACTGAACCAAATTCGTGCATGAAAAACTCTCCAGTTCCTAACAAAACATACTAATTCGAGAATTCCAATAAACAATTCACCTTATACTTCAGTGCAATCTCCACAAGATACGTATAATCATGAAACACTGGTTGAAAACGAGGTCTGAATTGATGAACCCAAAGATACAAAAGGCTTTGTGGAAATTTTGTTTGTTCTGTGCCATAGATGAAAAAAGCTCTTTCGACTTCTAGTTCTGTACGGTTAGGCCAAGTGGAAATTGAGGCACTAGAGAGATGGTGAGTTGGTTTTCAGGTTCCATATTGCTAGCTGGGATTATATTTCTCGGGATGAGTGGTTTATAACGGTTCTCCGAATATTTCTATATCTACTCATCATGTAATAACTTCATAGAGGAAAAAAAAACAATGCAAGCAATCCATCATCACTCTGAAATGAATTAGGGAAAAACCCTTCTTTAGTTTTATATCAGTGATGGATGAGGTAACGCGAACTTTTTCGATACCTCAGCCACAAAATATCAACAAGACAAAATTAAAATATGAAGAACTTATGGAGACATATTTATACCAAGAAAGCGACGTCCCATTGGAATGTATTCGAAAGAAAATAAACTATCCTTCATGCCCTTCGTTGACTATCTTTGTAGGACAAATATATATTCAAATAACTCTTTGGGGACCAGAGAAATTATATAATTTCGATACATCATGGTTGTTTGTTGCCCCTTCACTATACTTGTTGTCATTGTTCTGTTTGAAGCTGATTCCATAATATCGGTATGATCAATATAGGTGTTCCTGTGCTATCGAGCATCCATCCATAATTGATATTCTAATTAACTATGTTGTTGATGATGCTGTATTATAGTCAGTCATATTTGTCATCTATGAAGTCGATTGTAATGTTACTGAATGCATTAATAACATTTGGCCAATCAAGATTTATGATTCACATTGCTCTCAATATTCGTATACATCAGTGGTCTACAGTGGGTTCAGTTTATATTCAGAGTAGGGTTTACAACGAGCGAATAATTGCATAATTCCACTGTCTCTATTCGACCTTGACAGTGTCAGGAGTTTTTTGTTACATTCCCAGATGAATCTGGACTCTACTTGGACCCTGCCAGAGCTTCTCATTACATATTTTTGCACATTGAAGAATTGCGAAGAGTTCTGCCTGGATCTGTCTACGACCTCATCATCAGTTTGACATCGTTCTCAATACACCAGAACATAAACTATAACAATAAAAAACGAAGAAAGCGTTAACGACTCGAAGAAGACTTATATTTCCTTTGAAGCATGCACATCAAAAGTATCAACTAAATATAAACTCATAATTCGGAGTGTCCAGAGTGACGATTTATTAAAATATTCTGTCACAGATGAAAGAAACTGGAATTAGTCTAATTTTGTCACGATCCATGCGTCAGCGATCTTTGAGACCGATGCAGCATTTCCAAAATACATTAATTTGATTTCAGGTGACAAATTCCAACTTTTTGTTATGAACGGATTGATTAATTGTCCGGCGAGGTCGCATATCTAATTAGCGGTGTTTCAGTTTTGAAAAACGATTTCCTACCAATCCATCATCTGGACAACATGATAGATATATTGGTTGAATTTCTTAGTGGTTGTTGAAATCTCATTTCATTATTAAATGTTGAAAGTGATGTAATATCTGAAAGCAAGTTTCTTCCTGAGTAGAGCAAATTCAAGAAAAACACCTGTATACAGGGTGTGCCAAGTTAGTAATAGCAAATGTTTTAAGAAATGAATGATATAGTGTGTATGACATGTCTCAATCTCAATTCTTCGATAGTAAATATTTCCAAGAAGGAATACTTGTCCTTTGAACTGTAACAGTCAATCTCATAAATGAGGAATTCTGGATCATCAATGCATATCTTTCAGAAATCGACTTGAGGTCCTGGTATTCAACTACAATTTCAAAGTTGGCTCGAAATTGCGCAGAAGATTCAGACGCTATTTCATGGTCTAATAACTCGGAATTCATGTTCCTGATATGTCACCGGTATTCAGCAAGCATGCTCTGTTCGGTGATGTATGGCCGAAATGCCGAACAGATACCAGTTTGATTTACCGTTTCCCAAATAATCTATTTTGTGCATTATTCACTATAAATTGTGACACGTGTTTACTCGAATCTGGTGCACAATCTATGGCAAATATTAACATGAGCATTATTATAAAATGACTACCAAAAAGATAGCTTGGTGTACGGAATCATAAGAGATTTCATGTTTTCGTAATTTCATGCTGACAGTGTGGATTTTTTTTGCTGGAAAATATCAAGCTTCAGAATATTGCACATTTGTATATATTCCAGAATTTTTCGTAGAAAAAAGAGATATCATAGTCATATATGTATATTCATTGAAGATTACAATGACCTTGCAAATTGTTATGATCTCATATATTTGCATTCGATTATACAGTGACATTCATAAAGTACACGACAAATGGGAGAAATCTGTATCTTTTCGAAAAAATGAGAATTTTTATCACCTCAGGCTCGTCTTAGAACCAATTCAGCCCATATCAGATATACTGAGTGATTCAGTTTCTTTAAAAAAGTTATATTTTTCGAAATATAAGTAACATTTGTGGTTTTTGTAATAGTAATTCGAGTTTTTGAAAGCAACTTGAATACTTTGAGTACTTTACGAATGTCACTGTATATTTGCTCGATTAGATTGGAATCTGTGGTACAAGCAATGAAAATTGGCAATGTTCTGGACATATGCTAGCCAATTCACCAATTGACAAATATTCCCAAGTAACGAAAAGCACATGCAGATCGATACAACCTAACGATTTCGTACAAAAAGAGATACAAATCTAGCGGTACAAAATCCCCGAATATCCTGTGGTCGCTCGGATTTATAGCGAAGAGCACTGCATGCTCAAATTCATTGTCCTATTGTTGAATTCGTTAGACTTTTTCGGAACGAGTGGAGAGTTGAAAGCACATCAATCTGCAAAAATATTCCATCGTCAGTCGAGGATAGGGAAATTCTATTGCATGAATTCAACAGTAATGCTATCGAAAGCTCTCATCATCCTTTGTTATAACGGTCGTAATATTATTTATGAGATTTCTGTGTTTGTTCAGCATGGATCGATAATAGAAGACAAAACATGATAAACATTTTTCGAGAAGTTTGAGTGTGATACTTCTTCTCTTTCAACTTTCCATAGATATTATTCGTGGTCGTATAACACATTGTTTAACAATAACAGAGTAACTATTTCCAATTTCCAGTAAAATTTCAAAGAATAAATTTGCCTGACAAAACATATAGAAACACCCAAAAACCCACCAAGTTGCAAGAAAATCTTTTGAAACTCTGACGATGATATTTCTTTCGAACAAATCAAACAGTATGATTTCCATAAAAATTTTTGAACAGTGAAAAATAGATCAAGTAAAAATGTTCATGTTTCACTATATTTCATGCTCCCAAATTATTGGGGAAGGTAGGTTCTCGAATGGACACAAGAGTCTTGAATTGAATGAAGAAACCTTGAACGCATAGACAGAAAATGTTCTATATGTTGAAAGTTGAAATGAAGACCAGAAATGGACTCTTGCTAAAATTGTGTTGTTTTAGGTTTCTCAAAGTCGAACTTTACTTTGCTCATGACAATAACATATTCTTGCATTAGCATCAGAGTACTTTAAGTGAATACACTCATCAGGAAACGCGGTCGGTAATTGATTTTTCTAATAGCCGACCTGGAAATACTCCCACTGAATGTTCTCGGTGAATTCGACTTATTACCCGGAGTCACGGAATCATTACGAGAAAAAGTTCTTATTATCCTAACATCAGTTCAGAATTTGCTGTTGCGTGATCGCGAGTCGTCTGGAGTATTCAGAAATTCATAATGAAATATGTCATTCGATAGGACACAATGTATCTGAATAATTTCGATATATCATCGTTAGAAATTTCGAGTGAATAGACGAACGTCTTTTATGTTGCTTCATCATGATGAAGATGATGCAAATAGTGAAAAGGATTTAAAAAAATGCCACTGTGAAGCAGTGGTGGAGGATCTACGAGACTAGAAATTGGAAAAGCATATGTTGAAAACAGAAAGTTTAGGTTGATCAGGAGATTATTCACTTTCGGCGGTTCCAGCTGGAATTATCAGCACCCGGCAATATTCCACATCGATATTGTCTCAAAATTTCACACAAATGAGAAATCGAAAATCTTTATCGAACTGTTTGAGTGGTAAACCCTGTATAAGGATCTTATTTACGGTAGAATTAGACAGTTTGGATTGGACAATTTGTACTTCAATTCAGCAATACCTAACCTAAAGTATGCCTATCAATTTCTTCTTCAATTTAATGTGTCCCTGAGTACAGAGCAATTTCCTGAAATTTGGAAAAGCCGTTATGTAGTACCCATTTTTAAAAATGGCGTCAATTCCCAAACTTTTAGAAATGTTACTAACACCCATACTTATATGGCATTGTAAGGTCCTAGTCATTGACCAGCAATATGGTTTCACAGCTGGGAGATCTACAGTCACCAACCTCCTCGTGTATCAAAATGAAATAATCAAAAGTTTCGAATCAGGACTACAAATTGATACAATCTATTCCGACTTCAGCAAAGCGTTTGATCGTGTTAATCATAGTCTATTGGTACAGAAGTTGGTCATGTTCGGTTTTCCCAGTTTTATTAATCACTGGATAAGTGATTATCTCACAAACAGGTCTCAAGTAGTAAAAATTAAAAAATTTCAATCTGAATGAATGGTGCCTTCAGGAGTTCCTCAGGGCTCTCACTTAGGACCTCTGCTGTTTACCTTATTTATAAACGATGTTGGCAATTCAATTCAATACTGTAGATTCTCACTGTTTGCTGACGACCTGAAGTTATATTTGCCTATTGAAAGCATTGAAGATTGTCATTAGTTACAGGATGATATTGATTCGCTATTTATTTGGTCTGAAAATGATGGTATATCTTTAAATCAAGAGAAATGCTTCTGTATAACATTCGCTAGAGTGAATAAAAAAATCATCATTAACTATGTTCTTGATGATGTCGATCTAAAACGGCTCAACGAAACTAGGGACTTGGGCGTAATCTTTGATGAAAATATAGATAGATATACTTGATATTATGAGTCTTAACGACCTTTCTTTTCGTAGAACAAACAATGACCTCATTACCTTATTCAAAATCATATCAGGTGACACTAATTGTAATGATCTATTACGTGAAGTTACATTTCGAGTACTTGTTCGTTCAACTAGGAACAACCAACAATCTCAATTGTGATATAATAGGAATTTCTCTTTCAAAAGACTTTAAGAATTTGATCTTGTGTTCACTCTTTTTATTTACATTTGAATGTTCACTTTTTATTTTTACATTTGAATGTTTACTTTTATACATAGATTTAGGTAAAGTTAGATTTAAGTGTCATTATTGTGTTTGTATATTTTATTTTTCCTCATGGGGATTACCCGTATATACGAATAAATAAATAAATAAAAATCCCAGGGTGCAGTCCAGTCTGTCTACATCATCGCAATTACTCTGGAACGATGTCAAAGCGTACGAAGAACGCAGTGTTCATGAGATAAATCAACAATTACACGATACACATTTGCCAGTTACACAGATATTTACTTTGTGTTGGGATGAAGTTCGACATTATAACTCCTATTTGCTCTAACGAGTCTCACGTTCAATCAACATTTATCCAAAGCCACCGTCGACTTTACTGGAATACGTTCCTATTATTCGCTCCAACATGCTTCCTACATTTTTAATTGGATCTTCCCGTACGTCCGTCCATTCCTCTGTTTATCTGGAACGGTTTCAGTCTCACGGATAATGGCATCGAATTTAAATCTTCCTTGACTCGTTGAAAGGATACGTGAGTAGTTACATCGCCTCTTTCATGGCATAAATTTAATCATTGAATCTAGAGTATGTATGACATTTATGAGATTATATATATACAGAGCGATCCAGGCTTCAAGGTAGAGCAGCTCAATATGTCTATCAAATGTGTACTGAGCTTTCTGAGGGTGATAGCACATTGAGGAAAATAATAGTTTGATGGATAAACATACTGAGGAAGACATATTTTTCCGAAGTTGATGGAATTAAAATGATATCTCTACCCTAAGGATGAATTGAACGTTAATCGTGAATTGTTTGTCATTTTTTGCTGATTTCGCAGTCCATTAGATCGGATCAATATCGACCAATGAATCCTTTATGAACAAGGTGACATACCAACTGTGAAAAAACTTTGTTTGACGGAAAAGAGAAACATTGTACGTAAATAATTCAAAAGCGAAATTCCGTTGTTATATTGACCCATAGGTCTCTGCTGGGATGGAATTTTGTGTTGCAATATTCAGCAACGCCAACAGTATTGAGAATTAGAGAATCCAGCGAGAGTTTCTCTCAATTCTCAATCACTCATGAAGGCTTACTTCTACTCTCAGAAATTGATTTGACAGTTTTCATTAACAATCAGAACCAAAAGAATGCCACAATACGGTTGATTCTCGACTAACAATTTCGTGTTTTGTGATTTCCATTCGACATTTCCACAATCCAGATGGAGTGCTCCATGGAGTATTGCCAAAGGGTTTGAAATTCTGCAGATTCCTGAATGATATCGTCGAGTTGAAACTTTCCTCTCTAATCTCACCATTCTTGAGTAGAATCGAGAACTCCTATCAAACCGAGGATTATTCTTCTCCGAGCTCTTCCAAGTGCAGCGTGCATGTTCGAGAGCTTGTCATAATCGTATCTGTAGTGGTGTTTCGGAATTGAATATGTCTGCGGGACATGGCTGGATCTCGTTTATCGACGTTTATTGAGAAAGTTCGCAAGGACTTCCTCTCAGGATACCACTCATCCGAAATGGCACATATTTCCAGCATCCGCCAATTCAGCTATCATTTCAGTCGAGCACACTTGACGCGAAGAAGTTGCGATGATTGGCAGGGTTCCTCGGTATTAGAGAATGCGATAGAGGCGACTAGGTCGATGGCAAATGGAGGGTTAAAATCTCCGAACGAGGACAGAGTGAGTTTCACTACGGTCCACAAGTTAGTTCGAACTGTTCAATGATGAAATCGTTTGAGGCACGACTGCTACAACTGAGTCAAGGATAATTTCCGAGAAGTTGGAGGTATTGGTTCCCCTGAAAAAATGCAATTTGGAAAGTTTGTATTCTGTATCAAATCTACTAATTTACTAGTTTGAAAATACAAACCCTCTACAACAAATATGGACGCGGTGATAAGGACAGCTAGACGAGGCTGGAGCATAAAGTAGTTCTTCACTTTTGAGCTCACAAGTATGAGATGTTGTTAAAGTGTCCCTCTAAGATGCAAAGTGCTCACTGTGTCTTCATGTAAGCACTTATAAGTATATTGTAATTTACTGCTGACTTAGCAAAGGTTTCTTGTGCGTCTCATGGGGAAGGCCCTGATCATTCCATTACATTTCGGGAATAATGAATCACTTCCTGGGATTATTAACGACCAAGATTGGTCGTTATTGTTTTAGTGTGTATACTGGATGAGTTTTTTTGCTCTTTGCGATAGTGGGATTGATCCATGGATTTGTTTTTGAACCAAGTTGTTATGGTCTTCTAGGTTGAATGTAATGACTCCTTTTCATTCCTCGTGTTAATTATTCTGTAATAAAATTCTCCTCTACCTTATTGAAGGGTTTCAGGGAACAGGAACACTATTATTTCATTCAATTACGTCGTTGTAGTAGATTGGGAGGAATGAGTAGTTCATTTATGTTGTGGTTTATTTTTCTTTCCATTCTGAAATTCATTTCCTACGAATCTCATTCTCACCACTTCAACTCTGAAGAACCCTTGAGGAAGAGGTTCATGCCAGAAGTGTTTCCTAGTTTTACTCTAATGTACCAATCAATGAGATAATTGGATTCACAGACATTGCATGTAATCGACATTACTTAGGAATATTATTTCGGTTCAGAGATAAAAAATGGTAGTTCCATTGCTGTACGAGTTACTACAAAAGTCTATGAATCTTGCGTGTTTCGCTTTCCTGAACACTCACAAAATATTCTTGGAATATTTTTCGATGTTGAATAGGGCAATAATATGCCTGGATCAATTATTACAGTTCAATTATCGAACGAAGGATATTTTAACATCTCCACATCACAAAGAATGATCAGAAATGGAACCTTTCAGGGGATTTGACGAATTCGATTAGAATTGCTATATATCTATTCATAATTAGCTTGGTATGACTATTAGTCGACAATCTACCTTTGCCTCTTATCAAAGGTCAAAATCATCCCATTTCTACCCACCGAGATACTTTCGTATATTTCAGAGTAGCGTGTGTAATATCCACACAACATAATAATACACGTTATTATGGAATAGAGGTCCCGAACCAGATCGCTGCAATGCATACAAATGAGAATTATTTGAAAGTGGAAAATCGAACATGCTCGCCAATAGCATCCCTATTTATTCACCAGACAGCCAGTGAACTTTGCCAGCTTCTATCATCGTCGCGTCATCAACGGTTTTTTGTACGGTTTCCTGAAATTGATTGGGTTTTGCAGATTTCATCTGAGGCTGTGATTAGTAGAGTATACATCAGATATGTGTTTGTAGAGTGTTACATTTGACATACCCAGAAATGTCTGGTAATAAATTGTGATTTCTTCAGGCGGGTATCACAAAAAAAGAACATTGCACACACAAGCAACCAAACAAAAATTTGGTGAATATTTTAGAGAAATTACTGTATGAAATGTTTAGGAGATTTTTGAACGTAATTCACGGGATATTTCCCAAAGAATGAACTATTGAAAAAGCCAAAAAAAATAATTTTACAAAAGTATCACAGGCCTCGTTACGGACTTGTATAACGACCAGATTTTATATATCATTATGTCAAATTAATATAATGATCCGAAATATAAATCAACTGAAATGCAGAAATAATAATCCGTTGTAGTAATCAAATAATTACAGCGAAATATTATATTTACCAGTGAAATGATAATTGAATCATTAATTCATTATATTACCTGGCTGTGATTTGATTACACCATGAACAGAGGTTGATTTAAAAAAAAATAGACCAGCATTCAACATCTGATATAATTACTATTGATTCAACGAACTCAGTAAATTTTACGCCATGATCATAACTATGAATTCTATAAACAATTACACATGACTGTGTTCACCAGTAGAATTGTTGAGTCTGAACAAATTTCACCAGATCTTGATGAAATATTTCACAAGACATTTATTCAATTTCAAAGGAAATCCTCAAAGGTTTTGTATTCAAATTCATCTGGGTGAATGTTTTTCAAGAGTTCCATGAGAATGAAACATTGACGAAAATAGATTGAAAACTGACAGTACGTTCATAAGAGCCTCAACATGATTTTTTCTGTTGGTTCTCTCTTTTCTTTCGAGTATTTCATCGACCAGCTTTCAATTCAGAGGTTTAAAATTATTGAACCAAGCCACGTCTTAAAAGAGGGACATAAATTCTCTCTATTCTTCCAGAATCAATCAATTAATTTCGAGTTTTTGCGAAGTTTCAATCCAATTTGAATGTTGAACCAAACAAATTCGCACTCTCAATGAATTGTATTCTATTCATGGGCGGAAATGCAGGGCTTCATTCCGTATTCAATGCATAACTCATGTTCCATTCCCGAAGGAAATGGAATGTATATGTTGAAAGTTTTTTGAAGGCGCTGTTAAATTTGCCTGATCTGGCTCATGTTCGATATGCCACTTAGATTTTCTTGACGTCATGGAAGCACCCTATTCATATTTCGTACGAATATCCACCTGAGAGGCTAAGAAATGCCGTGGATGCGAATATACAGAGGAAACGATACAGTTGCTTTGTGGGTCAACAGAAACAGCTCATTCTTGAGTTGAGTATTGTGGCATCCATAGGTATCAGTAATGAGACAAAACTACGGAGGAAGTTGAAATTTTCATTGAGGTCATGAAATATTCAACAGCAATTATTTCAGTCATGGCACACTTGTAGACTATTTCACTAGGACTTCAGCATTTTGAAGCATACTTGGGCCCTTGAGGATTGAATCAAATTATTTGAGACAAGATATTAGCTTCTACAACGATGAATAATTGGATATATTCAGACACCAAATACTTATGTAGTGACATTCATAAAGTACATAACAAATGGAGAAAAAAACTTCATTTGTATTCCTAAAAGGAAATGAAAAGTGTTATCAACGTAAGCTTATGCACCTATCAGATGAAGAAAGATATATTTTTCGAAGAAAAGCTATAATTTTGGATGAAACTCTTCAAGAGCCTCTGTTGTTATTTTCTTTTCTCGTGAAATTTTACCATATCTGATGTTTTTATCTTCTTCAATTTATTACATATATCGTATATCAGTAATTGATATCAAAACCTCAGCAAATGATTGGCAATATTGGCAACATTGAAAAATGTAAGGTTTTTGTTGCACTTACAAAATGTATTTTATTCGCTGACGATACAACCCTTATATACATTGGAAAATCTTGGAATAACCTTACTAAAGATAAATCTGAGAATGTTAGTACAGCCAATAAATGGTGTGTTCAAAATAAACTGGAATTGAATGATAAAAAAACTCAAAATATGATAGTTTCTTCAAACACAAATTACCAAGAAGGGAAAAACGTTACGTTTCTTGGTCTCGTCATCGACGACAGATTAAATTGGTCCAATCACGTAGATCATGTAGTTCGAAAATTGTCTGGTATTCTGTTTTGACTGAGAGGACTGAAACCCATTACAAATTGCAGTACCTTGAAAATGACATACTATTCCTTATTTCATTCGGTGCTTTCGAATGGTATCTTACTTTGGGGAAATTCAACGAATGCTATAGCAGTTTTTAGATGTCAGAAAAAAGCCATCAGAATATTGGCAAACGCGGGCTTTAGAGACCATTGTCTTCAACATTTTATCCAGCTTGGTATCATGCCACTGCCTACTCTGTACATATTTACAGTACTACTGGAAATACACCAAAATGTGAACAATTTCTCCAGACATTCTGATTCACACGGTTATAACACAAGATCGGCTGATTTACTGACTATTCCAAGACATAGATTAGCTGTTTGCTGCAAAAACTCATTGAACCTCAATCTCTATAACATTCTTGAAAACTCTGTCAAAATGTTGGAATTCAAAAGATTCAAAACTGTGATAAAAAAATTTCTGCTCAGCCATTGTTTTTATGACATTGATAGCTATATCGTCTCTGCCAGTTCATTGCGCATTTGATTTTAATCTTTTACCTCCTTTAATTTTTCATCCCGACTCTCTGTATCTTCCTCTGCAGATATCCAGATGTGTACTGATTGTCTTTATTTGTTTAGTTCGGATTTTTTAAATTTTTAATATTTGTAATTTTCTATATTGATTTTCAGCTGAAATTTATATAATATTTGTAGTGATAGAATATTTTATTATTAATATCATTTTATATTCTTGACTTTGAAGTCATATTGCCTATTCGACTCGCCATACATGTTTTATGTACATACCATGGTCAAATGAACACTATCTATCTATCTAACATTTTTTGGCAAAATATCTTTCATAACTGACTCATTCTCATTCAAATGGCTTTCAAAAAATCCTGATCGTTTTCTTCAAATGGATTACTATCACAAAGATCAAGAATGTTAGTTATTTTTCCGAAAATATTCGGGACTACTCTAATTTTGTACAGGGCGATTTTTGAAGAAACTAAAAATCAGTATATTTGATAGGGGCTAAAGGGGCGTTTCAAGATGAGCCCGAGTTGATGACAATTTTGATATTTTTTTCGAAAAAATACGAATAGAGATTTTTTATATCTCTTGCATACTTTGTGAATGTCACTGTATATTAATTATTTATCGATGAAAGGACAAAAACTACACCTGGGCACAGTGGACTAGAAGAAAATAAAATTGATAACAGACTAGCTAAAGACATTCTTTGGACCTCTTCAGTAAAATGAGTAAAATATTAATCTTTGAAGATTCAACCGGAATTTTTAGTAAATGACGTACCAAATTGAATAAATGGTAATTGGCATATCTAGGAAAAGAGGGAGAGTAATAATTCATCCCAATGATCAAAGTGGGCTGTTAAGTGTATATTCAACTGATTCGAGTCGATCAAGTTGAATAATCAATCATCACATTGACTAATCTCCGTCATAAATCCTCATACAATCAACTGAAATATGTTCGATATGATTTATTTCACAGCTGTTCGCAATCCAAGGGAGATTTTGACGCATCCAGCACGTTCATTTAGGTCAGCCTTCACCTTACCTTCACTACCGATCGTATATTCCGCGAAAATGAATATTGCTGTTGGATAGTTTGTCATTCGGAAAGTTCTACGCTTCCGTGTTTACAGCGCTCCAAATACCTAGCAAGCCATTATTTCCGGGATTTGTTTTGCAAAGCTTTGTGTAGAGCTGCGATACATCAACCGCTGAAAAACATTGATAAAGTGAGCCATTGTCGCTTATAACCGAGTTAAGGAAACGGTCTACCAGAAGTTCTTCCGAGTTGGGACACGCGAGCTTTTGTTTTGAACTGGGGGATAGATTTTTAGTGCCGTTTCCATTCGAATCTTCTTAAATAACCCCCTAAATTTCCTGAATGGATGTTACCAGTGTATGAATGTGGATGCTTGGATATTGTATCAAATGCAGAACACTTCTCATCTCTCAGCAACACATGAATTCATACGATTTCAGTAGTCCAATTGGCGATTGGAGGTGAAATTGTGACCTATCGTAAACAGTCATTCCTCGTAATCAACGTGCTTCCGATAAAATGTGTTAAAATACAAGTATAATCAACTGAAAAGAAATTCTTATCCATAGTTTCTAGAAAAATATATAATGAATCCTAATGAGTTGCGAAAATGAGGATTAAATTTCAAAATGAGAAGTTATATAATGGAAACTTGACTGTACAGGATGATGAGTGAGTATGTAGTACAATATTTCAGCTGCTTCCAGTTCTCCTGTATCTTGAAAATATTGATGGAGCTTGGACATTTTGACTATAGAACCTCTATCTCGAGACGTTCAAGGAACAAAGCTATATACAAAATATTATATTCAACCGATTTCTGTATAATCTGTCTGGTAACCCACGATAACGTTCGCGAGAATTCAATCAGATTGAGAGATTGTATTCCAGAACAATGCTCATTCGTTCTGAGTGCTTTTCTCCATATAACCACTACGATGGAATCATTATTCATCATTTTTCACTCCTTAACCTTGAGACTCTTCTCCAATGTAATAATTTAGAGAGTGGTATTTTACATCTCTCCACCGTATCTCGTATATCGTCTTTTTGATGTTGAAGATGTTGCACACGATATGTCGACCTCATTCTCTTGATGATCCCAGAGTAAGTTGCCTGCATCTGACACATGTAGGAAATTTATATTTCAATATTATCCGAAGCAATGTCGATCTATAGATGAATGCTTTATTGGAAAACGGGAAATATATATGTAGTGGTAACGGAGTTTGACATATCACGCGAACTCTCCTAGTGGTAGAATTGAAGTTGTATCAGATGTTTTATGGTTTAGTGTTTTCATGGCAACGTGAGCAGCCGTTTTCACTTCTTGGTATCGTGGAAATGAACAGAAGTTCCCTTTATCAACATTTCCACCAAAAGGGTCAAAAGCAGTTTTTATTACTCAGTTTTTGAGTGAGTCGAGGGAGGTGACAGGAAGGAAACACATAATTCTGTCTCTTTTGATTTTATTTGTGAGATGTAGTAGTTATAGTAGTTCAGGTTAAGTTTTGAATGTATGTTTTCTGACTCTTCCTATACAGTTTTAAATCTGTCAAGAAGGAAATAAAGGATTATTATTATATATAATACCAAATATATATCCTTTTCGATTCGAATGCTGTGTTGGTTAATTTATAGCATCAAAATGTTGATCAGAGTTGACTCAGGATAAGTTATCTTTGTTATCCATTTTAAATGAAATTGAGATTTAATCCTATTAACAAATTCTGATTGGAAATCATGAGAATGCGAGTGGATTAATACTACTTCGTACCATGAAATTGTATCCAATTCATATGCGACTGGGCTCATAAACCCCAGAACTAATTCCAGTTGTCTACTTAAAGCAGCCTCAATTGAAGATTAAAGTCAATCCATCAAGCTAGCGCGTTCCGGAATTCCCGGAATAGCGTATATATTCAGATCCAGATTACTATTACAAGAAAATCATATTCTAGATGCACGTGCATTGTTTCATGCTTGCTTGGTGGTGTTAGCAACTTCTAGGAATTTACGAAGAAGTGTCAGGAGAAAGAAAGTGGTGTCACTGTTACTGTCACTGTCACAGTCACTGTCACAGTCACTGTCACAGTCACTGTCACTGTCACAGTCACAGTCACTGTCACAGTCACTGTCACTGTCACAGTCACTGTCACAGTCACTGTCACAGTCACGGTCACAGTCACTGTTACAGTCACTGTCACAGTCACTGTCACGGTCACTGTCACAGTCACTGTCACAGTCACTGTCACAGTCACTGTCACAGTCACTGTCACAGTCACTGTCACAGTCACTGTCACAGTCACTGTCACAGTCACTGTCACAGTTACTGTCAATGACAAATTGTTAGATTCATTCGTTAACAAAAAGTAACTGTTGGAATTATCGTGAATATAAGTATTTAAACCTTCAATAATTCAATAATCTGAAGTGAAGTACAATAAATCTAGTTTTCTTATCTTTACAATCTTCCTCATCTGCCTCAGAATTCAAGAAGAATTTATGACAAGATATAATGAAATCACCGTATGTAGCGTAGCGCATGCCAAAACAGAGCATATTCTTTATGATGTCATCTCCATCATATCTCTACATCTATTCATCAACTTTATGGTTTATTCTGCATGAAATGAAATTCAGACTCATTAATTTCAATGCAATTTGAAAATGTCATTCAAATTTATTCATTCTTATCTGGAATATTTTTTTGATATCTCTATTAACGAGATATAGATAGTGGTCACTGGTCTTGGAATCTTTGAGACATTGTAAAGTTACAATTCTTCGAATCGAAGGACTAGTGATCTCTTAACTCTAATGTTCGTAGTTTGCAGCTGAAATGTCAATGAGCCTTAAAATTTGGACTTTTTTCTCGACTTATTTTTACTAGAGCAGTATATGTAGAGGCTTGAAACATATGCAATGAGACAATCAAGTATTCGAAAGATGCTCACAATGCCAAAATAAGATCAAAACTTATTGAATGTCCTAACGGATCCCGTTCATTTTGGTCTTTCGCCAAAGCTGGTGTCCCGCAAGGATCAATTCTATCACCAACACTATTTCTACTCCACGTCAATGATCTGTTGGAGGCACCTTCATATCCAGTACACAGCTTCGCGGATGATAGTACCCTCCACACTGCCTTCTCTTCCAGGGCTCCAATACCAGCCCGCCAAATCAAAAACGAACGAGAAAGAAATGTTAACAACATGAATATGGATTTGGCAACAAATCTCGAATGGGGATCCAAAAACTTAGTGGATTTCAATGCAAACAAAACACAAGCATGTCTTTTCTCCAAAAAAGCCGACCTCACAATGCCCAACATAAGCTTGTCAGAGGTGACCATACCTTTGAAGTCATCCATCTCTATGCTTGGTATAACTATCAGCAATATTCTTTCTTGCGAAAATCACGTGAGATCAATTGCTGAAAGTGCATCCCAAAAACTTGGTTTTCTGTCTCGAGCCAGGAGCTATTCCACTTCCAGTCAGCTGCTTACGATCTAAAAGGCACAAATTCGACCTGTCCTGGAACACTGTTCCCATATTTGGAGTGCGGCACCTGAACATATCCTGAAGCTGTTGGATTTTGTCCAAAAAAGGGCAATTCGTCTCGTCGGTGATGCTTCGCTTACTAACTCGCTTACTTCTCTGGAACACCGTAGAGGGGTTGGCGATCTATCTCTATTCTATAGATATTTTCATGGGCGATGCTCTTCTGAAATATCAACAATCGTTCCTCCTTTGGCGGTCTCTTCGAGGTTAACCCGTCAAGTCCAGTCTTCACACCTCTTTGTGGTTAATTTGGAGACCTGCAGAACATCTATCTTCAGAGATTCGTTCATCCAACGAACAGCGAGGTTCTGGAACACATTGCCCAGGGAGGTGTTTCCCGAGGCATATGACCTTCAGAAATTTAAAAAGAACACCAATTCCTTCCTCTTTTTCCTCAGTTCTCACGATGTTTTCTGAAAATTACAGGATGTCTCCTTTCGTGGGAAGTTTTATATATATAAAAAAACATTGAAATCAGGAATACAGCTCGACCAATTCCTGGAAGTAAACTTTCCTTCCAGTAGGAATTATTCTATACTTCTTTCCTTCGATACAAATCCCGAAAACCACTCGAAGAATTCCGTATGGTATTCGGCCATTCTTTGCTTTGTCCTTCATGGACCTAGTCTCAAAGAACACGACGGAATGTTCGAGAGGACATGACAGCTAGGACATCCATCACCGTTCGTAGATTCACAACTAATTTTGGTGTACGATGTTCACGACACACGGAATTAACTGACTATTGTCTGGCCCTGGAAATGGGTCGACTGTCAGATGATGAAAGGTGACAAACATGGAGATAGTCGAGTTGGTTATAGTGTGGTACGGTGTTTGGAGGTTTTGTGAGGAACTGGAGAACTGGCACGTAGCCAACTGATGGCACAGAGTTGGTTTATATGAAGGTTTCAGGTTGAATCGTTCTTCCACTTATTATTCTAACGATTCTTAAAATCATTTGATCTTTTTGGAACATTTTACTTGTCGACATGAAACAGGAACAACTTTGTTGTCTGAAGAATTGGTTATGAATTATACGCCGAAAACTCTACTTACAAAGCTTATGCCATTATTCAGTTCTCAAAATAACTGTATGAATGCAGTCTATAAATAAAAAGTACCAAGACAAAATAACCTACTCTCGTGAATGACTACGATTAGTTACTTACGGTTAATGATTAAAAGAAATGTTGAATAGAATCGAGCAGATGTTCAAATCGCACAAGTCCACATTGTGGTTGCGCCAAGACGAGTTTTAATTAGTCGCAAAAAGAGGAAAACTCTGAAAACAAACCACATCCTGTCTATGCGAGGCTGTTGGCGTCTAATTTTGAACGGATGTGAGATTTTCGTGTTTTGCTCAATGCACCTGGCGAAATATGATGAAATCGGAAACATTGGATTTTCGTCTTTGGTAGGTTAGATAATACAGTATCTAAATTATGTATAATATGGGTCGGGAAAAACATCTAAATACGTCAAGCAATTCGTAAAAATAAGCTTCCTTTACTACACATTATGTATAGGAGGATTTAGAGATTGAATTTTTACCAGGGTCATTTGTTTGTTCATTTGTTCAAATTCTCATTCTTGTGTACCTTATCGTCAACATTTTTGTTGTAGATCATTTTATCTCCATGTTATGTTTGTTGAAGTTCGTGATAGATGTCATATATCACTCATTCGACATATGTCCCTCATTTGACATGTCAATCATTTGACATATGCCACTCATTTGACATATGTCATCCGATGAAATGAAATGGTTGTGTATAGAACATGGATTCTCCACTTACTGATGAGTATTCCGAGAAATAAATAAATCGTTTTCTTGCAGGTTTCATCGTGTGAATAAAACAGTATAATTGAGTTCCATGGAAAGTCATGAGGTAAGCAATTTTCTTTATATTGGATAAGCTACAATAATGTGTAGAATGATTTCGCGGAAGTAAAATCAATTATCTATTTGCATTTTGAAGAACTCCCAATTTCTTTTCTTTCATCCTGTCAGTAAATCTGAAGAAATATCAGTGATTATTATGAATCGTATTCAGTTTTTTATTAATTGATTTGGAATTTCACGGGTTTCATATAATTCGAGTCAGAATCTTCGCAATTCTCAACCCAGATATCGAATTTATTCATCTCTGCTTGCCTTTCTTTTTTGAGTATCGATATCGAATAATCCATAACCAGAAAAATTCCGTCTGTAAATATGACGATGAGAAAAGCGTTTCCATTGTTATTTCGAGAGCTCCAAGATACGCGAGTTGAATAGTTGTCAAACTGAAAAAGACAGAATTTGATAAACCGAATCGCTGTGTAATGGATTATATATATTCCTCTTACTCGTTTCATTCCCACGGGAAAGTTTGTAGAAAAATAAACAAATACGAAACGAGAATTTCGCATCGCATTTCTATTTGCATATAGACCATATTCGTGAAAGGAACGAGATCCTTTCAGGAAATATGTTTTATGGAATCATATCATTCGAATGGGCTGTAAGTAGTTCGTGAAATAATTCAGGGAGTATCTAATAGGTCAGTATTGAGAGCATTCCAATTCTTTATTTATATGGATAACCTCAAAATAACAGCTAAATGAAAAAATTTTGCGACAGAAGAGAATATACCTTCTTGACAAATGGTTTATTTTTGAGACGTCACAACATTCTTCATTATAAAGCATTTTTGTTGAATTTGATTATTGTTAATTTCCTCATTATTTAAATCTCAATTCTGCTAATTTTGAGATTTTCTACTTTGTCATTTCAGATCACGAGAATATTCTCAACAATTGGTGATACTGTGTAGCTGTCATGAGCAATATTTCAAATTGGTATTTTTTCGACATGATCCTCAAATCATCTCTCCTACAGTATTCAGTTGTTGTTTTATCTTTTTTATATACCCACTCGAAGTATTGTCTATCAAGAATAGGTTCATTCTTTATTTATTTATAACGAATTATCAATGAATGTGAGGAGTTTGATAAGTATAAACTATCCACACAGATTAGTCGGTCTAGAAGAGTCATCGAGTTGATTTGGCATCACTGCTAAGTGTTGCCAACTTAATTGATACCCGCCAATTCAACGGTGAAGTCTCTACTTTGTATTTCTCAATGAATCTGTGATAATTCTCTCCTTTATCTAAAACCCCGTAACCATATCTGCCCGAGGCAAGAAAAAGGGAGCTTCAATTTACGATCTTAATGAAGCTAACGGCTCATATTTTCCGGATCTTTCCGGGTCAAGGTGGTAAGCGGCCGCCTCCCCATCTCGCAAGAGCACATCACGTAACAGAGAATCGGTAAAAACGAGGGTTTATACCCAGAGCGGACTGCGCCCTTTTGAAAAATTAATGTAGTACGACATGGCTGCCGCATAAAAAGTTATATCGAAAGCTACAGCGAATTTTATTGTTTTTCTTCGGTCGTCTCGCCTTTTCGAACATTAAACTCCGACAGGTATTTTATGAGAAATGAAAGGTTGATAGAAATAGGTTAATTGGATATATCTTGGTTTGTCTTTTTAGGACTGAATCAAATATGAACTTTCATGGTACTTTTGAAGTCCGACATTTCACCTCCTCTTCTTGAATGTTTTTGATATCATCAAATTCGCGCAAAATACATGAGTACCAACAAAAATTACCATCGAAATCCAGATTGCATGATTCAATTCCAGAATATTTAATTTCGAATGAATATTCATTGATTCCCAATGTGACCTTCATCAGTTGATATTGCCAGCCTTAAAAATTTCTGAAACGTGAAATAATTCCATGTTCGTTTGTATAAAGATAGGCATTTCTGAATTTAGTTGAGTTGAGAATAGAGTTTCAACTCATAATTCATGCCTGATTGTGAGTAACGATACGACACATATACTTCACCTGTCATTAATATCTAACAGTGATAATCACACTATAATTCATCAGTGCTGGATAGAACCATAGATAATCATTTGATGGCTCCAACATGTCATCGCAATACTTTACATATTGGATGTGTGAAAGAAATAATGACAAGTATACTCCCGAGGGATTCCTATTGAATCTCTGGAATGCACTTTTTTAAACGAACATCCCAGTAATTAACAGCAGCTGTCACATTGAACATAATGAATTGACACGTAGAGATACGCTAAGAGATTTATAACAGCATCATCGAATGTCTCCAACTCATTTTCACTTTTTCATTAGTTCCGTAATTCGAAACAGATGGTCTCCTCTTGATAACCCAAGTTTCTTGGGGAAAGGAATTAAGTAATTGGGTCAGAGGAATTATGTTCCGGCTATTCAGTCTGGAGAAATTTGCATCTTTGAATTTTTCGAGTTTCCAGATTAAGGAAAAGGAAAGAGACGAAAAGTGGAACAGAGTTTGATGGAAGCACTTGTGCAAAAAGGGAATGCAGATGAAGGATATAAGTGAATGATTATTCAAGATTTAAAAACATAGAGAAATGAGTAGATTATTTGGGGAGTATTTGTCTGACTATTCATCTTGTTTTCTGCTTCCGACCAAGCTTCATCTTTTTTTTTTGTTTATTTAATGAAATTGAAGAATGATTTACCATACGCGAATCTCTCAATATTGATTTTGCATTCCGATTTTCAATCCCTACCCTTTCATGAATGACTTTTCAGAATTTTTCCTATTATTTTTCAATTTATCGTCTTTCGTCTCCTGAATGTACAGCTTCATGAAGTGAAAAATAAAATACACGGTAAATTAATGTATTCTTGAGATATTTCAGGTCATTAAATCCGAATTTTTAAACAGTCTGTGTATTATTGAGTGTAAGATTTGAAAGTCTCAGTCTTGCAATTTTAGATTTTGAAATTCCGAACAAATTGAATGGTGAGCTCAACCTGACTTTCTGTTTCGGAGTAACATTGAAAAAAAAATACAAGTAGCAACATCGCACTTTCTGGCGAGCTGGCACAACTATCTTGCTCAACTTATAGACAATACTATTATTATTCTGGAATGAATTATATACCAACTTATATTGTTGATTTAAGCTAATGGTACAAAAGATCTATCTGCTTCTAGAATATTTCTCGTGACTTTATTTATTCTGAACAGATGGCGCTTTCTCATCATCGAAGCATTGTCGCTAAAGAGTTATGAAAAGAAATTATGGCAGATTATTGTGGAAGCCGAAGTTTTCTCGAAGTAATTTAAAATCTCTGTTTGTCTTAAGTTTTCAACAATTCGAATGACTCGTTTTTCATCTCTCTCTATTTGATTCACGTGAAATTCTTCCCACGTCTAGATAACTGGAATTTATTTCAGTTTTGTACCAATTATTTTCTTTTACTCGAGGAGCTTGTTATTCAAAGCATGACAGGAAGTATTTGAGAGAAAATGGGAAAAATGTCCATTTTAAATTTTTATATTTGAAAAAAATTGAGAGGATGACCTTTTTTATTTTTTTTAGAACATGGCGGGTGATAGTGACTTCTTATTTAATATGTGAGGTTCAAAATTTATATTTTCATGACATCACACGATAATCATTGATCAGAAGCTATTGAGGGGAAGGATAAGCCTATTTCAATAAAAATGTTTAAAATTCAATATGATTCAAAGATTCATTCGTCTTTTTTGACTTCTGTAAAGTTTCATCCTTCCATAATGAGGTGGAAAAAAAGTTCTCGGAATTTCACACGAATCAGTTGATAACTTTTAAGTCACGACATTACCAGTTTTTGAGAGAACAGTTTGAAATAATGAAGTTTAAAGCTTCATTTCAACATGAAAACCACTTTCAGTTACTTAGCCATCAATTGAGATATTTATAACTCCACTATTTTCCATCTGATGACAAACTATCACAAGGACTTCCTCTTTAAAGAATATGGAATACATTAGCCAAAAAAATAATCGATAAAATAATTAAATCTATATACTGATTTGGGCATGCATTTCAGTTATTTGGTGATTGGTTTCATATTACCATTTCGAAACGATGTGTTCTGCTGTAAATCACTGGGAATGGTGTAATGCGAAACATTATATTGAATGTGACGTTTCATTGACAATAAATCCTGAAATAGCCAGTGAATTAAAATGGTTGAGGGACGTGATACACACGTTTATCAATTCTCTATTGATATGAATTAGACAACTCGATTTCAGTGGTACAGTATATTAAATTTTGGTAGGAATGAATGATAATATGGACCAACTTATCCGTAATAATCATGGTGAAACTTCTGAGAGAAATATTTGATTTGAAAAGTTTGTTCATCCTAGTAGGATTTTTCCCAAATATTGAGACGACTGTTATTCACAGTCAATATTTATCCAATTTTGATTTAGATATTCCATAGTCCAAAAATACTTGTCGAAACAATTTCAATAATAAACCATATCTAACCACCTGTTACAGAGTATCATCTAAATAATTGAATATCAGGATTTCATTCGTGAAAACGATGCACTGCCATCACGTGTTCTTTAGCAGTTCTTATTATATGACGGCAACGTCGGCAAATACTCCGTTGGCGTTTTCTCATCAAATATAATTTTCTGCCGCATTAATTTCCATCGCCGCTACTTTCAGCTCATGGAAAACAGCCTGACCAACGAGAACACATTAAATAGATAATGGAAAAAAACCTTTCAGACCAGAAATTAATTCAGGACGGCAGAGCGGATTTCGAAAATGTGGAATTTCGATTCGTAACAAACAGTACGTGTTTTTGGTACGGGAAATGAAAACAAGGGGGGGATTAATGCAGTGAATAATAACAACGTACCATGGAAAAAATTGAGAGCGAAATGAAGGCTTTTCAGCAATAGTTAATCCATATTTACGTATCTCTCCAAGGTCTTCTATGAATATGAAGAATTTGTGATATTGCTCTGACAGAAAGAAGGACAAGTGGGGAAATACGCTGATCTGATGTAATTTCTTCTACGTTTTCATGACTAGATCATTACTAAATCTCAAAACGTGCCTACCTCAATTTTGAATTCGAATTGGTTTCGTCAATTCTAATACTCTGTCGAATTTAAAGTAGAACTTGGACCGTTGAAAGTTATTATTCCTAATCCTGGAATATTTTAAGATAATCAGGGTTTTTGGTCTAGGCGATGAGATATACTGAATTCAATTGATGATTGAGTGAAATTCAAATAACCTCCAGTATATATTGTTCTGTTTCTTTAAATGAACTCTGTTGAAGTTCCCTGCTAATTTTGACAAATATTTGAGATCCTTCAAACTCTTGTGGTCATACCTCTTTCAAAATCCAGTGTCTCTCAAATAGTACTCAGTGCCATCTTTCTTTTCCATGAATTGATAATATTGTCAGAGTGGAGCGAAAAGAAAATTAGAATTTGACAATAACTGATGCACCACAAAATTCTGCCAAAAAGTATTTTGGACGTCAAAACCTTAGCTGTAGCTCTCAAAATATCTTGGGATTCAGTATCCACGTAAATTTAACAATTTTTATTGGAACCACTTTGGGACACACTAATGGGTCACCCTGTATTTAAAAAAAATGATTGAAATTTCGTGCAGGAAACCCTGAAATATCAGTGATTATTATGAATCGTATTCAGTTTTTTATTAATTGATTTGGAATTTCACGGGTTTCATATAATTCGAGTCAGAATCTTCGCAATAGTACTCAGTGCCATCTTTCTTTTCCATGAATTGATGATATTGTCAGAGTGGAGCGAAAAGAAAATTAGAATTTGACAATAACTGATGCACCACAAAATTCTGCCAAAAAGTATTTTGGACGTCAAAACCTCAGCTATAGCTCTCAAAATATCTTGGGATTCAGTATTAACGTAAATTTAACAATTTTCATTGGAACCACTTTGGGACACACTAATGGGTCACCTTGTATTTGAAAAAAATGATTGAAATTTCGTGCAGGAAACCCTGAAATCGCCCTTAACAATATTCGGAGTTGAATTTGGTCCTTCTGATCGATCTCCTCTGTCTTTACATCCGAATACATCAAAAGAACCCACAAAGCGAGTTTACCATCTTTGAACCCTGCTACTATTTATGAAAGGAACATAGTTATTCGCGCAAACTTCTTTATTGCTTTCCCCATTCGCCGCATTAATATATCGCCTCTTCGCCTTTAGAGTCCCGAGTTCCGAATAGATTCGCTTTCGAGTGGAAGTTTCGTGTTCAGTTTGAGTCGAGACACACAATCGTACTGTATTACTTGAAACAAATCAAGTTGTCTGAAGAGTTTAGAAGCATGTTGCGAAACTTTGAACCAAGCAATGCTGTGAAAATAATTTACTGCTAACTGAATGTAAAGTAGGAAATAACTATGTCAATATCCATCTGTATGAGGAGAACCTACAGATATACATGTCATACAAGTTTCTTGTACAAGTTCTGATAGAATAGAATAATATTTGTTGACAGTAGATGGAAACGAGCATTTATGTCAGGATTCCCAATTTGAGGATAATCCTGGTTTTCATGCCTACCCGTGAAGGGTTATTGATTCAGAAATAGAAAGATTGGGAAAGTATAGATATTAAACGATCAAGATTTTGATGATTTCTTTTTTGAAACTCACGTATTTTGGTCGTAAAAATCGCCATCCCAATATCATGGGAAAATTGATAGTTTTCGAGATATTTCCTTCCAAATATTCAAATACGACAGCATTTAAACATAATCATTCTGTCAACCATTTGTTCATTGTCGATTGTCAAACCACGGTTAATGTCGGATGGATATTGAGAATGAAAGCATGTTGAATCCTTTATCAATATGTTATTTGTCTCCTTGATTGAGAAGGTGAAATATCTCAAGATGTATGAACTTCCCCATGATGATATCATCAGATTCGTGTTTTTTGTACCAAAATAGCAAAATCCACATCGCTTAAGGGGGTATTCTGGTCTAGAAAATTGAAAAAATATTTTTTTTGCATTTTTTCAAAGCTTAGACTTTCAAAAATATGCTCTCAGAAGGATTTTTCAAAATTCGAATTATTTTGAGAGATACAGTGGATTTTGTGACGCGACACTTAAACCGGCCGAGCGGAGTGATCACACAATGAATGGCAGATGTTTTCCAGGAATTCTTTTGTATCCGACTTGAGCTCGTAGTATACCCTTTTAATTGAGTTTTTATATATACCCGACTACCAGTACGTCCCCAATATACCTGGAACTGTTCAGTTTAGTCTCGATCTTGGAGCTAAGTAGACACGAAACTGGAAATCTTTCTCAAACTTCAAACGCGTTTTTCTCAAAACTACTTTCGTTTAGGTGGTTGACACGATATCTCAAGTTCTATCTGACCGATTCCTTTGAAATTTTGTGAGAATCTTCTTCATACATCTCTTTATCGCAGGAACTGAGGATTATGAAAAATTTTTATTTGAAGTATTTTTAAGAAATTCGTGAAAGTCGAAAAACAGGGGTAAAAATGAATGTTTTTTTCGAGTAGACGCCATTTTGTGAATTTTTTTTCGGCCGTAGTTCAAGCGATAGCGAAATCTTTACTAATTAAGTTTGTTCGATTTGGATGACTACGAGGGCTGGAATCATGTCAACCAGGGAGCCCTGTTTGATTGGCAGGTCCCACTTCACCGGCCTGTCATTTGACATTTCTTTCTTCTGAATTTTTTTCTACATACATAAAGGATCAATAACATTATATAAAAAAATGATAGTGAAAACGTTTTCATTTTTTTATCCTAGTTTGAAAACTACCCAAAAAGTAGGGCTCTAGACCAGAATACCCCTTTAATATCTAGACTTTTGCCGAAAATTATTCTCTCAAATTCATTTCTCGTCAATACTTTCTTCTACCCATTCTCATTGAATTTCACGAATAGAAATTGACTGTTTGACCTCATCAGTTTCAAATATTTTCTTCAAACTTACGACAGTGTAGTCGCCGAAGAAACAAATCAAGTCTTACGAAAAGTTCGTACAACTTCGCGGTGACATTTGGAAGTCAGTATCAGTTCCGACATTAGTTATAGTTTCAATCCGAAACGCAATACGCTTCTAGCTTTTGTGTTTGTAGAATTTTCAGCCGAGACCAATTTTGAATTGTTCAGAACAAAGTTACTTATTGTTTTATTCGGAAATTCGATTTCAAATCGTAGGATTCAGCTCAGAACAGGCTGAAATTGATTCAAGATAGCTCCTAGTGAAGAATCTGATTGAATATCTCCAAAACATATTCAATAGAGATTATTTCATAATTAATATTATCCTTATTGTATGTCTTTGTGAAATTCAATCGTATAATTCACGAACAATTTACAATATTTATTTTTGGGCCCTCTGGTATACATATTTGCCCTTTTCGTAAATGTCAATTATACTGCATATATATTCGTACCATTATCGCCCCCATTCACTGAATATTAAATTGGCAATAAATCGCAATATTATATTCTGCCAGTGTCAGGTCCTGCTCTCCAGTTCTCTAATATGCTTTCACACTCGGTTCGGACCAACTGACAATGATAAAATCGATAAAAAGTTCTCTGCAAGTTTCGATCGACATCAGTCGCAAAAGTTGTATAACTGCAAGTGCCAGTAATACGAAACGTATTGCTGTATGATGTATTTATGAGTACTTATATGTAAATTTACTCGTGAATTATATTGTTTGTTCAGTTACTGTCATTTGAGATAACCCAAGGAGGCAAATTTCCATAATTAACATTTATAATACTCACGTGACTCGTGGGCAATGATTAATGTGAATATTATTTAGACCATGAGATGATAGATGGAGATATTCGAGTACTAATGGGAAATTTGATCCTAATTCTAGTTGAGGAATTCGAAACTGGAAAATTTGAAACATATTATTCTCAATTCTGCAATAAATCATTGCTGGATTTTTGATTCATCTTTCTTGAAGTAATAATAACTGAATAAATAATTTCCAGCAATTTAATTCTTATTTCATCAAATAAATTATTTATCTGATCCAAATCAAATGTAAAGCTTGAAAACAATGAGTTATTCCTGCGATTGTTCTTTGGCACCTGAATATTTTCTGTTTGCAAATGTTCTCTAAGAACAAACTTTCCGCGAACATTCTCAGAGGAATTGCCATATTTTTCCAAGAACACTTTTGTGCAAACTTCACGTGGAATCTTTACAGGGAGTGTTCGTTCAGTGATCATAACCTCAAATTAATTTCAAACTTTCAACCTTCTAGAAAGCAAAACTTCTTCAAGTTTCCCTAATTAATTTCTTGATAAAGAGGGGGAATGAGTATACAATGTATACAAACGAATTTTTGCTTGCATTTTTAATTCTTCTTCTCGATACTGATACTGAGGTAGGGTTGCTTTTGAAATAATTAATTTGGATGAATTTCATAAGAATCAGAAAAAAAAGTTCTATTTATTCGCGTTCGAATTGGTGCATTCTTTTGGGTGAATAATCTATATGAACAAGCGTTTTTTATCGTTTATTCTTGACATTTGATTGAATGCCAACATGAACTGAACCCAATTTGAACTTAAAAACAAAAGAAAGGTTCATTTCCAATGGTCGGCATTGTTTTTCTTTATGTATACTCATCATTTCAGATAACTATTATTGCATTCGCCGAATGAACCAAATAATTGTTTATAGTTTTGGAATATTTTCATGTTTATAAACTGACTAAAATAACTTGACCACCTTTCTATGGATGTCTGTCCCAGCTCTAGCATTGTTGGTAGATGGAATTTCTATGTGAATTTGCCCATGGTGGTTTGAAATAAGTCCAAAAAACGAAACTTAGAACAAGTTTTTTTTCCATACTCGAATCAGCAATTTTATTAGAAGTTATTCGTTCATGGTTGTTCGAAGTGAGGTTGCATCAGTATCCCTCGGAAACGAAGCTTCTTTCTTTCTTTGGGTATTATTCAAGTGTCCAACTTGGTATGTTCATTTCAACCTCACTCATGCCCACAAAAGATTCCCAACTCACCATATTGGAATTTGGGTTCAACATACCTTCGTCGATTACAGATCTCTCATTCTTCCCCTATCATTCTTGGGGTGGATTTAGTTTAATCAACGAACACACATTCTAATTAACTGTTCAACAATGGTAAACGAGTAGTTGAAACAAGCTTGATGCTAGTCAAGTCAGGGTATGGTATGGAACACTGAAACCTTATCATACAATGTGCTCTTTGTTCGTACTTCAACAAAAGCCAAATTGATTAATTATTAACGAGTAAATCTCGAATAAATGGTGAATGGGGTTTCGGTGGATATTAGAATATTCAGGCATATTCAGGCTTCCTAACAAGATGAACATCAGTATTGCGTAAATGTTCTGACAGTTAATCCCCATTCTATGATTTCTTCCTAGATTTTAGAAGAACTATCGCACTCTGTGTTGTTGAACTGAAGCTGCAACTCATAATGACATCAGACAAAAGTTTTACACATACATGAAACGATTGAATCATTCAGAGAATTTGCTGAAAACTACTCTGAATGGAAGAGGACGATATAGAAATAAATTTTATTATCCAGGTTTCATATTTTCCCGAATTGGTTGAGATCTGCAATAGTAGTGACTTTTTGTGACCAGGTCTGTTTGATTGGTCATCGATTTTCTGGATTTCCCAAATGTAACACTTATATGCCACTAGATTTCGATGGGTACAGCTTCCAAGAGATACCAAGGTCCCAAAGAGGAACTCTTCGAGGTATACTGATTTCTGGAAAAGTCGCCACCTCCATATGTTAACCATGTTATAGAAACACACAAACAAAAACCCACTTTCATCAGATTTCTTCTCACAACGATGTACTCCTAGAAATGCATCGTCAATTCCCAGACCGACAAGAAATCATCACCATTCGCGGCGAGCAGGCAAAGCCCATGTCTGGAATTGCAGGATGTGCTCAGCGCCTGGAGTAGCCTCCTGGGAGCCCGGATTCTCGCCTCCGGTCATCTTGTGGACATTCCGAGTCCGCAGAGGAATGTTCTGTCCGGAATCCATCAACGGACTTGAAGATAAGTAATTGGAATTTCGCGGATAACTGTCTGCTCGGGTGTAGATGTGCGTGTCAGCTATTCCGGATATGTCACGCGATTGGCTCATAATTAACGAGCCACATATGACGGAAGTGGGGTTAGGAGATTCAGGAAACAATATTGTATACGCGGGAAATGCTCAACAACTTATTTATGCAACGTTTGCCTCGTTCAGCTGAGCTAACTGGCTGACGCTCAGGAGGTTACTGCATTTCGGTCTATAAACTAGAAATAGAAATTTCTCAGAAGAATCCCAAAAGTAATTATGGCAACACTACATAGTGTGCCCACAACGATGTCAAATTTGTTTGAGAAGAAATTTGATCCGGTAGTCCATAGTCAATGGTTATCCAATTTTAGTGTATAAATTTCATTAATCAAAAACACTTCCTTAAACTGTTTGAATGATGAAATAGAAAAAGACAAGCAACGTCGCACTTTCTGATGAGCTGTCCCAACTATCTCGCTCGACTATAACTCAATTTTGGGCATATAGAAACTGTATGACCAGATTGAAATCCGTCAACTCTAATAACATTGCGTGACTCTCATAACTTTGAGAAAACCAAGCGCAAAAAGTCCTCCCCATCGCCAGTGAATGTTGGTAACTAGCGAAATCTGGCGTGTCCTGGCTCACGACCAAGCGAGTTAATGGTCCAGCATGAATAATTACAGGAAAGGACGTTTTCACCTCCATTGTGTGCTTTTCAATGTGTGTCCAGCTAGAGAGAATATAGACGGTAGTTAGAGTCTGCGTTCTAATGACGATGATGTAGGTAGTATATCGTTCTCTCAGAATTTGATGAAGGAGCTTCGATGTCATTTGATATTGAACTGGAGATCATTATGAATTCTGATATATAAATAGAAGACAAAATAATATTGCTTTCATACGAATGTCGATGAATAATCTGCTGGATGAATAATATGCGATCTAATATCGAAAGCCTCTCAAATGAAAACTCCTGTGGACTCAAGGACACTCTGTTGCTTGCTCATGACGCTATTTCATATTTCATCACTAGACAATTTCCAGAGTCGATTGTATATATTCCAGTATTGATCCCTAATGAAGCTAATAGAACCAATTAAGATATCGACCTTGTACAGCTTGCCGAAATTTGAATTCGTAATGGAAGGCATTCAAATGAGATTGGCTGGGAGAAGTTCGAACGGAGAGGAATGTATGGGTACTGATTCGTATCTTGAAATCGTCTAATACTGCTATTCGCCTATTAGTATTGCTGTTTCTCGGATACGAATATAGGTATTGCGGAATTTAGTACGATTCAAAATTGTTATCGTTACTATCACTGCTCGCTTATGTTTGTAAATATTTTGAGACATCGTATAAAGGACTCGAAAGTGGTAAGCTTGAAAAGTGAGGTTAGATCACTCTGAATTGGTGATTTTTAATTCCGTTTTGAACCAGTCAATGATAAAAGATGTCTCTTCACAGTTCTTCATGAAAACATTTTTATGAATCCTTCATGACGACGCTGGCAGTGAGACAGACCGAAGAATCATTGTACTTGAACTTGAACTTTATTCATGAATATCCGCTTAAAACGAACGTTATATTGGTGAAACATTTGAACACTTCCAACACCTCAATCTGCTTCAATCTGTGAGACGACTCGTCCCGACTTTTTCCATTTCCTCGAGTATACCGAATCCACTTCGAGAGTGAGTCTATAGCAATTAACGTCATTATTCTCCTGACTCTTCGAATACTCGTGATCTCGGCAGAGCTGCTCCGCCACAAATAAACAAACAACAAATCACTTCTTGACGTGATAAATTACTCCCTTTCGAAAATCGAATCAACCCCAGAAAGGAAGAGTGGACAAGAAAGAATCGAAATATCGCAATTATATCTGAGCTAGTCACGGTGAGCTGTCAAATGAGAGTTGAAAAGCGGAGTGTGTATGGATTGGTGGGTGATTGATTGCCAATCTTTCATCGTGTTCTAACCGTTCTCCATAAATCTATCAAAAACGATTCTATGGATAACATGATAACGAGATTGGGTAGGTAAATTTGCCTCTGATTCTATATCAGCTTAAGTTGAGACAGTTGTCACGCTTTTTTATTTATGAAAACTCATATTCATGTATGCATTAGATTATGCCTATTATTTGTGCAAATTGATCTAAAAGGATCATTATTCCATGTGTCAAGTTCGTGCTTGTTGTCATGGTGACTCATTCTGAAACAAAGTTAGATAAGTTGTTTTTTTGAATACAGGACTTTTTTCCAACTCGTGCGTACAAAAATAAAACTATTTTCAGTTGATAAATCACTCGTAACATGACTGATTTCAAGAAACATCATCAGTAAACCGACTCGCTTGTTTCATTTTTTGAATTATTTCCTATTATTATTGGATACAAGCTACCAATCTAGATATTATATTCGATGGTATCAAAAGAACATGATCAAATTCTGCATTATTTAAAGTGAATATGAAATCTTTCTGGCATCGGAGTGATATGTCATATGAAAACTTACTTCACCACAACCTCATCACGAAATGCCTCATGACATATAATTGAATTTATACATTAATATCTGGTTTCTATAACGATCGAATTGAGAGAAAAGCCTTCATTAGAAATTTCAATCTCTACCGAGCCCCCTACTGCATATAATAACAGGCATTAGTACTCGATATCCATCCAGAATATGGAATTAATTACTGTCAACATATTTATTTCAATACATTCTGATTGCGAATGGAAATTACGATTCGATTCCACGCAGCCCATTCAACTGCGTTCACTTCATCTAAATGGACAATTTGCTCACGTTGGCCATGGTTGTATAGGAGGGCTGAGAAAGACAAATGACATACATTCAATATATCTGAAAGCCCCCCGATTCACTGGGAATTAACGTTGAATGAAATTAACCTCTTTTCGTATCTGTTGCTGCATTGAGGTAATAACATTCATATTGTCACAGAAAATTAGAGGATTCAACTAGTATCAGCTAGTGTGTTTTAACTGTATCTTTTCATCTCTATAGTCTTTGGATTTTTTTTTTTATTTTTTCCCTAATATAGCATGAGTCGTTGGTACAAGATAACGTATTAGTTATTGACAATGATTGGAAGAAATAATGTAAAATGATTTATTGTTCAATAAAAGATCACGTGAATTACAATATCAACAATTCGTTTTTAACAAAAAAAAATCATGCAATACATTCGCTCGATTTTCCATTCCTCTCAAGGGCTGTTCAGAAATAATTCAAGTAGGTGCTTCCTCTGTAGCTTAACAGATGGCGTTTTAGGTAACTGCTTGACGAACTTTATGCCTCCCACTAACCTATGTCGCTCTGTCATTGTTCGAGCAAAAAAGTCATCGATTTCTTTCGCACTAGCAGAAGCTCCTCTTCTGAGAACTATGCATGCTGCTGGAAGGAAACCATCGCTTATGTGTGGTATACCAAACACTCCGGCTTCTTCAATTGACGGATGCTCTTCTAATACCGATTCCCAATACTCTGGAGCAACCTGGAGAAGGAACATTACTATCCAAAACCGATTCCAATTCTTGGAATATGAGTATCACCTTCACGACACCATATTTAAAGTTTTCATTGCATCTTCCAGTCAGGTAGATGCACTCGTCTTCATCGTAATAACCTCTATCCCCCATTCTTATGAAGCCGTCTTTGTCAATTTTGGTGGATGTTTCAATGTTTAAGTAGCCTATCATTCCGTAAATACTCCTGACGCATATTTCCCCTTCTTTATTGGGTCCCAGGATCTCCTCTGTTTCTTCATCGATGACCTACATCCAAAAACAAGAATTTGTGGTGATTGAAGGCTCCTCATTACATGTGACTCACTTTCAGTTCGTAGTCTGGAAGGCATTTTCCGATGGATGAGAGATTTTCCTTTTGCTTTGGATCCTTTTCGTAATCAAAACATGTTGCAATCCCAGCGAACTCTGTGCTACCGTAGACATTGTATATCTCGGCATTCTTGAATAATTTCCTGTTCTGTTTGTATTGTTCTGGGGGTATTGAGGTACCAGCACTCAAATAGCAACGTACAGAAGAAGTGTCATAGATTTCCTTATTCTTCACAGCGAGAATTTGCCTAGCTGTGCTCGGAGGAATCAGACAGCTGGTTACCTTCAACACGGAAATTATTTGAGAACTCTGATGTCATTGGACAAACTAGAACTTTCAACGGAAATGACTCACTTTAAGATCTTGGATAATTCTCAAAGTGTTTTCTGGCTCGAATTTTGGTACTACAACTCTACAACCACCTGTATACATCGCTCCGACTAGAGCCATCATACTAGTTATCCAATAGTAGGTAGAGAATAATAGATATACATCGGAATCCAAGAGAACGGAATTCCTGGAAAGAATTGTCTCAGATGACTTCTGTTTGCTCAAAAATAAAAATCTTCCATAATCATCACAGATAGTTTGAAATATACGCAGAATGAGTTACGAAATTTCACATTCCAAAGTTCAAAACTAGTCTAAACATCGGAAACAAAAATGTACATGATAAAATCCTCACCAGCCAATCTTATTACTTCACAGCTGATAATTGAATATTATAATTATTCACTAATGATCTCTTATTATTCTTATGAACAAATATTTCATCATTCACGTGGTATGATAACAACAAGATAACATTGATGAGTCTCCAATTGCTCTTACAAATTGGTGTTTACTTTCCTTCGTTCCTATTGTGGAACTACTGAAGGGTTCATATTGATTCTTCGTTTGTCATACTCACCTGATATTTATTTCTTGATTGATATGCGCGAAATGTGACAACTCAATCGCCTTTGGTAGCCCAGTTGTACCACTACTGAATAAAATAGAAGCAGTTTTGTGACAATCAACAATTACAGGTTTGAAATTCGTCTCATCCTCTGGATAGGCCTTCACCAAGTCATTGAAGGTTTCATACACCGCCGAGCTCCCAACAACAACAATTATTGGATTCACATTCGTGCTAGCCAAGCATTTTTCCAATTTCGGTATTTGATCATCGTCCACAATGATGATTTTTGGGTCTGCTGTACTTAGACAATGCGTCCACTCTCTCTCGGACTGCACTGGATCTATGGCTGAAAATTTAGCCCCAAGGAACATGGTGGAGATAACAGGAACCATCGCGTTCATGCTCATTTTGAGACATGTTACGATGATATCGTCTTGTTTGACTCCGAGATTCCTGAGACTGATAGCGAATTTGATCGATCTGAGCTTGATGCTAGCAAAAGTTTCTTTTTCTCCTGTGTCACCATGAATCTGGAACAATACGCATTCTTCAAATGGTTCAGAAAAAGAGTATCAATCAGGAAGACAGTGGTGGAAATGATTTGTCCATTTTTTAAGGTGTATCTCACTCACCTGTATCACATTATCTCGAAATTTATCAGCTTGATTGAAAAAGTAAACTCCCAAATTATCTTCAACTTTTTTGAAGTGACTTGCACCACCTGTTAGTATTTTTTGTCTCATGATTGAATATAACAGTACGATAATGTAGCTTACTGTGCTTCACTCATAGACTTATTACCTACTACCTTAGGATAATAAGTCTTTGGCTTCACTATTCCTCAATTGTTTTTATACCACCAATGAGCTTTATCTGTTGGAAGAATGATAAACTCGGCTAATGAGCAAATACTTCTCAATCGTGAAACGACCACTCAAAGTATTCTCTTAAATAGGGAAACATTTTCTCAAATGTATTTTGAAATTCTGAGGACCAGGTTCGTTTGGTCCGGAGTCTAATTATATAATGATGGAATATATAAATTTGCGAATGCTTAAATTCCTCATTCTGTATTTTCTGTATTCTGTTCGTTAACACAGGGAGGTGTTTCCCGAGGCATACAGGATATCTTCTTTCGTGGGAAATTTCATATAAAAAAAATAAAGATCAAGTATTCAATTTTGATATGAGAGATCAGTTTTTCGAGATTTATTTTTCACATGAAGCTCAGCTGAGACGGCTTTTCCCACAGTTGATTGTTGATGTTATACAAACTAATTGGTTCAATCATCTTTCACGTCATGTCAATGGCGCTGATTGAATAGATTAACCTTATATTACAAAAAAAAAAATAATTAAAAATTCCATAATGAACCGTTTCGAGTTGTGCTCTACTTTTCTTTAATTCTTCATACACACAAAAATTCTCAGTGGCATATCTACAAAATAAGTGTATAGTTCAAGTGATGCATATTGGTTAGTAATATTGATCACTATTGAAATGATTACGAAATATGTGATAATAATTTTTGTTTACTTCATATACGGTTGGGTGATAATGAAATTTTTATGCACATGAGTATGAGTTTTTTTTTCTGTACTACAGGAAAATAACTTCAATTGTACAATATCGAAAGATCAAAGGATAGAAATGTTTTTAAACAATTGTCATTGTAAAGCTCTCAGTTGGTAAACAAAAATTGAAGATAACGTGAACCCATGTATAACGTGCATAATATGTATATTTACGGAGTGAAATCCATTACATATATCATTCTATATTGTTTACTTTGTATACTAATCCAACAAAAGAGTCACATAACGATGACAACAATTATTCGTTCCTCTTCTGTTTTCCACTAGTCCACCAATTCCGTAGTTGACTGTTGTTTTCTCGCTTGTTTTGTTTAAATGAAATTGGCTTTTCATTTAATGCTTCGCTGCATTATTTTCTCTGGCATAGTAGCTAACACTATCAAATCCCAACTTCAAAATTTAATTTCGTCGGAGGTAGTTATGAACAACGAACAATTGGAATGTGAAATGCAACGGATTCGAACATGATACAGAGTGATATGAAATCTTAAACAGCCAGAATACATATAGAGTGTTCATTTATAATTGGAAGGTGTTCGGTTACGAACTTTTTCAGAAAAGTAGGAAAAATGCATTGGATTTCAAATTGCTCCGCATCCTCCATATCCTCCAGATTTGCCCCCCAGCGGACTTGGATAATGCTCGCTGGATAGTCTCTTCTCCACGCCGAGGAAGAGGCACTGAAACCTTAATTCCATTGAACAAAATTTTGTTTGTATAACAAACTTTCCAACTGTAGACCGAGCCCATATCATCCTGCTGTGACGAATTTGACATGTCGTCGAAGAAACCTGAAGTAAATATTGATCGTGTGAAGGAAAAGTATACGATTACTGTGGACAGAATCGAAAACACTACATCACCCCACCCTTCAATCCAACCGGTCTCTGCACGTTGCGCTAGCCGTTGCGTTCCAAAATAAACACAATTAATGAGTGTCATTCTCAGGAAAATTACGATAATGATAGCCATCAATAAAAAGTGTCGCTCCAAAACAACGAGCAGAGGTAATCAATTGAAACGCGCCATTATCAACACAATGTGTGAGAGGATATGCCAGGAAAATGATATAGTGGTGATGAAATTCGAGTATTCTAATCGCTGAACAGGAAACAAATTGAAAATCTCTCGAATTCAGATACAGTATCTCGAAAACATATATCTGTGGTATAGGCAGACCTCTATAGGTGCAACAAAGAACGCAATGCAAATGGATAATCAATCATATAATACAAACTGACACCTGGGTAAAAAATTCAAAGATTGGAGGGAATCAGGAGTTTTTCTTGCTTCTGATTGATCTGAAACGATTCTGCTAGCGAGAAACTTATACTTCCACCCCAGATGCAAATATCGAGAAAGTTCTAGACGTTCCTCGGCATTATCCAGATTCAAAAAGCCTCTAGATTGATTAATGTTTGAAATACGGATGGAATAATGAGCATTGTTCCAGATTGGAATAGAATCGCCACAGTCGTCTCCAACATAGAAGTTGATACGTATTCAGTAAAAAGGAACAGGAAGATATCGACAACAACGCAAAGACTAACGATTGTCTTCCTGTCGAAATGCTTTCAATTAGGATCAGGATTGTAATGCATTGATAAACAATAATCAGATTGAAATGGAATCATTCGATGAATAGATTAGTTCCATAATGCTTGATTAACTAATGGATATCGATTATTGAATGGACTGAGGAAATAACTTTTGATATTTGTCGATGTACTGAGGAAAATAGTTCGAGAAATTCTCTATTATATGAGAACTGGGTTGGAATATTATCCAAATATAACCAAAAAGAATCTGTTGTTCGCGTGGTCAAAACAAACACAACGGCACAACCGCTACACACCAGCAACCACTGTGTTGAAATGTTGAAAATTCACGGCTGACCTGGACCATCCATTAATCTCCTGACGTCGCTGTTTTGCTGACTAATGAAAAGCGCTCGCTTCATCATCTGTTTTGCGGATCGTTTGCATGGTGTAATATTTTTCGCGAATTTAATATAACGCCCCGGCATGCCTCTGACACCTGCAACAAGCTTTGTTTCACTTAGGAAAGACAGATCGCCGATCCGTGTAGAAAAATCCAACCAGATCTACTTCGAAATCAATAGCTTATAGGAATTGGACAACTTCAACATCTACTTCGAGTTCAAATAGAATATAAAATTGGGCGCAGTCGATATATCTGTTAGAAAGATAACGTTCTTGCATAACATTTTGATACAGATCGTGATGATAATTTGAGGTAAATATATGTAGGAACTAAGTTTTGGATAATAAAAACATCATATTTCCTGCGATAATCTGAACAAACAATGTACTCGAGCATACATACTTCAATATTTTTCGAACAAACATAAAACTTGTATGTGATATTCTATCTGCTGTATCCTGAATCCAATATTATCAGACGAAAGTATATTCTTCGACAAATACTCGTTTCTTTCTTCGTCGTACTCTGGTTACAAATAATACTTATACCATTCTGAGATATTGCTGCAGGATTATCTCTGCAGTTTCCATCCTTGTATATCGACGAAGTTCATAAGCTGCAGCTCCTCTGCTCCTATTCAGCCACTCGAACATCTAAAATGGCACACATCTTCCGAATCAGCGTTCGTTCTGCTCGGGTACACTTCATTTTACGAGATTATAAGATGATTGCTCAGTTTTATCGAGTTTGTCGAACATGAGATTATCCTTTCAGTTCGCTCGTCAAAGAAAACGAAAGATGGATTGGAGACAACGAATGCAGTGGAGTTTTCATCTCGAATATCATCTCCAAGATGAATTTAGGTCGTGATGCTTCGTGATGTGATGCTTCGTGGATGCTTGAGGCGTTAAACTTCATTTCATTCATTCATTCTCATCCGTTCTATGAAAATTATATCAAAGAATACATCATTGGGTACAAGGATTTGAAATTATGCAAATTTCAGGAGATAGCTAATTCCATGTTATCCATTGGCCAACCACACCGTGTCCCTTCCATTTTGTAATACAGATAGCAGATTATGTGGTACCGATAAAGTTTCGATGCGTAGGATTCGTTACATAGGCGAGATATACGAGATAATACCCTGTTTTGGCCTAAATGGCGGTTTATTATATCCCAGATTTGAATTACAATAGAGCCCACCTGGCCAAATTCTGTTACTTGTAACACTGTCGGTCTAAATGAGAGGCTAGAATTTTCTACACAAAACAGGCACTATCTAGTCTATGAATTCGAAGATATCAACTGATTATTCAACTTTACACAATTTTATGTCGGTTAAAGAGTAAGGATTATTATTTTTTGGATCCGAACCTGGTCGCGTTTTGATCTGTGGTAACTTCTGCAGATTTTACTACAAAATGAACTATTCAGATGACGAAGATTTGGTTGAATTGAACTGGATTATGGGAGATATTGTCGCGTACAGGGGGTGTTTTGGGGGTCACCCCTGTCGCTTGGGTCGTACTCAGGAAATATAAATTGAATGATTTCAATTACAATATTAAATACAGAACAAAACATATAATTTGATGATAATTTTGATTCAAGAGAGATTTAATAATACAAAGAAATACAAAGAAATATAAATGCTTATCCTAAGATACACGAAAATGTTGAGAACTCAGTCTTCAGGAGGAGACCCCCCGAAGACTCCCCGAAAAAACCGTCTCCAATTACTTTTATCAAATCTATGATTATGAATCAGCAACATCAGCAAAATTGTATTAGTTATTCTCTTCTTGTGATAACACACTTTTCATAATATAATTTGTACTGACCTACTTTAATCATGGACTTGTAAACAGAAATGATTTGTTTATAACAGTAATGAAATTGAATTTAGAATATAATTATACTTGGTGTTTCACTGGATTGGATTTTGAAAAATATATATCTTGACAATATCTTAGGAGTGAGATAATGCACAGGAGATGTGTAGCGAAAACAACAAAATTTAATATTTGTCTTGATTATGCAGTACTCATTGGAGGGCAGTCAACTATACGTTCAACAACGATATCAAACGGAAACATTGTTTTGTATTGAATTCTCTTCTCTTTTTTGATATTGTCTATAGCTTTCTTTCACGAAGCTGAAGTGTGGCAGGAAAACAGATTGCTCTCTTTGTTTTTACTACAACTTATGACAGCCCAGATACGTCTCATTTCAATCGATACTCTATAATAGATATTTCCGTCGGTCACAGCAACTTTCTATCTGACCGAAAAAAAAAACACTGTGGTAGAAAAAGGGAGAGAACGCCGAGAGATAACCGTTTTCTACTGCGGGGCCCTCGGCCGATTGTGATTGCACCATTTCCGACTCACAATATGAGCTTTTTATTGCGGAAGTCGGCGCAAAGACACAAAGGCCGTACTTTCTGAGGACAAACAAAACCATCCCATTTTTAGCACTGGAAGAATGGAAAAGACGACTTATCTTTGCGCCGTGGAAAAACAGGTGGCCTTTGGAAAACACACAACAATTGTCGCAAAGATATGAAGGTGGTTGCTTTTATTGATTATCTGTTTGAATTTCCTGACAGAAAAAAAAAACGTTGGGAATTGGTTTTGATGATATAAATGCAATCAAGTCGAGTGCTTACGGATTCCAGGTATTTAATTTGTTTGATTCCACGTCTGAATGTGGACAATCGTCAACATTGTACCGATCCAACACGATTCAAATTCATTAACTGATTGAAATAACTTTTTTCTTGAATTTTTAGAAAAATCCAAAAATAAATTAGCCTGAAAACTTGTATATAAGGCGTTGAAAACGGCAGTGAAATCGGTTTTTTGATATCTAGTGATGTTTTTTTTTTGGAATTATTTCATGTTGAAAATTCTGAAAAATTCCAAGAAGTTGCGAAAACCTATGAAAATCGCCAAGAACCCCATAGTCCCATCGAAAAAACCTATAAAGAGTCAAGATCTAAAAGCCTTCATACGAACATAGACGACGATTTTCTTCAATTTCGAACAAAATTTCACAAAACAAATTTGCCTGAAAACTCGTATATTAAGTGACTATGAGGCGCCGAAATCGGCGGTGAAATCAGTATCTGGAATAGTTTTAGAATTATTCATTCTCAAACATTCCCTAGGAGTTCGCAAAATCGCAAAAACTCCTAAAAGCCCCGGAAAAATACGAAAACCTCTTGATTGTAATGAAAAAATCTAAACATAATATACAATACAATAAAATAGTTGTATACAAAACTCGGTTGCATCTGTTTTGAAATCACACCAACATTGTCTCTTGAAATACTTCGCAGATGGTGTAATCACTCCTCCAACTGTATCTATCAACTTGATTGAATCTTCGATAAGCCTCAGTCTCTTTAGATGACACACTTCCCCTTCACCATATAAATACCTGTCAACGATAGGTATATTATCTGGGATCTGCGATGAGTTCCGTCGATAAGCCGACATTCGATTCGACAATCTTCCGCAGCCAGTATCCAGCATCTGAGCGGATGGGGTCAAATAGTGAGCGAATGGGGTCAAAAGCTCTCGACCGTGTGGAATGAGATGGAAAGACGGGAATAGCCCCAGATAAGATGTTACCCGGCGAGCATTTATGTACTCTGCTAAACCGGTTAGATTTTCAATTTGTGTTGAGAGCAATTCGATAACGATAGGCATCCAGCGACCCTGGGAGATTCACAGAATAATATTGTTTTGATTCAGCGATTTGGTGCATGGATTGGGCGACTGGACAATTCCTTTTCCCGTTTGGGATTGTGAAATGTTTCTTGATCAACTTTCTATTGGTGATTTTGGGAGGTTGTAGTTCCCAAAATCACTAGTCTAATCTAATCTAATCTTTCAAGATAAATTTTTTCTGATACTGTATAATCTCTCTCGATTCCAAATAATGGAAATCTTCATCTTGAATAAAGCTCTTCAGATCCATGCGATCCACATTGCTCTACATTGCTTTCTGTTAGGAAAACGGAATATCATCTCTGGTTTCCATTTCCCTAATTACTTGGTGAGAGTTTATTCTTTATCACTCCATACTCTGGCTACTACCTGAGGAACGTCAATGTTCAAGCCGAAGCGAATTGTGATAGTTCACAAAATCAATACAAAAACGTCCTCCATCTCTCTCTGTGCTACTATTTGTGTGGGATAGAGTAATGAGGACACTTTTCTCTTGGTATATTGGATTTATGCATTAAACATAGGAATTGGTGTCGGGGGATTTCCACGAATACCGTTGGGATATCCTAAAGTTTCATGTAATATTCGTTACGTAGTGATTTGTAGAAACTGCTATAAAACCATGTAGTCAGTGGTCAACAGAGAAATAACTTGTTACAGCAGAGTTATTTATCACACCTAGTGATTTAAGCTCAGTCTATTATCAAGCAAAACGATAGATACACTCATTATAATATAAAAATAATTAGAAAGCCAAAAAGATGGGAATTTTCCAGATTTTTTTCTGAGAAAACTTATGAAATCATCGATCTAATAATTTGTACACATATTATGGTATCTTTCAACAGTATTTTGAGACTTAGTATTAGTAAAAATATTTATTTAGAAAGGAGCTACAGCTGAGCTCCGGGAGCTCCTACCAAAAAAGACGTTTTACGGTGATCACCCGGTATATCTCTGAACTGGATCATCTGAAATTGAAAAATCGAACAGATTTCGTTAAAGTAATGTTGAATTTAGTGGTCATTCAAATGAATGAGCAGAATAAATTTTTTTGAAAAGAACTCGGTTTCTCAAAATAAAAAAATTGATTTTTGACCAAAATTTCGGCCTTAAATTGTTTATATAAAAATATTCATCGGTGAGGAAAAATCTCAGATTGATTACTAAAAATTATATTCAAGAAGTATATTAATCGGTTGGGCCGTTTTCGGTCACTGACTTTGAAACGCCATTTTGAGAAGAACGCGTTCAAAGTTTGGAAAAGCACTATCAAGAACTCTGAAACTTCGAAAATATTCACCAGAACGATATGAAATTTCCTGTGTGTATTCTTAAACATAAGTACATTACGAAAATAAAATAGGAAAATTGATTTTTCGAAAATTCTTACTGTATATAACCCCTCAATGAAGCTAATCTTTCGAATGGCATGAAGATCAATATCAAAATTCACTAAAGACATAATGAGACACGACAACATAAACAAACCGAAAGATAGTCACTATCCCACACCGTCCAGGACTGATATATTGAATAAGTAAATCTATTCTGAGGGTGAGATAGAATGAAAAACTGGCGATAAATCTTCTCTTGTGTCCCGCAGTAGTGATAATGTGTGAATAGCGAGTTGAAGATGGAGCATTTGTTTTTGGGCAGTGTAAACATTCGGTTGTGATCGCAGCCCTTTTTCTGACCCTTTCGATATACTCTTCTCGCTTGGGATAATTGAGAGCTCTGAACAGAAAAACATGTTGGGCAAATTACATTCGGAAGAACGTGTGGACCTGTAGGTCTACGAAAGTGATGAGCTTGGTACACATTTTTGACTCATATTTCTGAAAATTAACAAATCCAGGCTGTTCGGATTTAGGAAACATTGAAACATACAAACGTAAACCTAACGATTGCGAACGTATAACGCATCGATTTCTATTCTATTTTATGGAATCATATCGCAACAGTAATTGGATTTGAAAGGTACTTTGCATGTCACTGATTAGCTTCATTATTTTTGCCAACAAGCCCCTTGATCGTGTTAGCAGCGAACATTTTTATTCAATAAACTCTTGTTTCAATGTTGCCCGAGCTGTTGCTGGTCATTATCATGGAATATCTGTAATCTGCTTAGATTAACCTTGTTAACGTTCGGATCAGGAATTAGTTGTAATCTTGAATGCGTTCATGATTATAATAATTTTGTACCCACAAAGTTTCATTTAATTAAAATCGAGCATCAAGAAAAGTGAGGTTGGGACCAAAAATTTCATCGACTAGGTATATGAATGTTCTGTAACGTCTCAAAATAAACAATCCTCAATATGTCATGATATGTAAGTCGATAATAATAATCGAAAAAATCGATTCATCGTCACAGAAACTGAAAAATCTACTCCAACCAGAATCTCTGATCTCTAATCCAAATATGCCATTAGCAAAAACCCCAATAAACTGAGAACGATGAAGCGTCAAAGTTTTCTTCATGAAACATTTACATTTTCAATATCGCCAGAAAGATCAATCTAACTTTATGCCCATCTACTCTTCTCTATTTTTGTATGGTCGACAGCTAATCGGATTTAATGATGTGGAAAATGATTTGGACAATAACGACGCAGAAAATTCGAAAAGGGGCATCTAACGGAATATACACCGGTTTTATGACTTTACTAGCGGAAATGGTCCATTTGTTTCATTGGATGTTGTTGAACGATTCCCAGTAAATGATGGGGGAAATCGCCATGATACGATGTTCATTAAGGAAATGAAGAAGACTGGCGCAACTAAACGGTGATAAATTGTTATTGGCTATGAAATCTACCAGAATAAGTATTTCGAGTATATTTCCAAAATTCCGATCCATTTAGCAAAATGGATAAAATTTTTGATCATTTATCATTGACTACAATTCAGTATTATTGAAACATTGATCATCAATGCACTGGTAGCCTCTAAACTTCACCAACCTATTGGTTTTGTGAAAAAGAATTACTTTCATCCATAGAAGATCTTTGAATTCAGAAATTTTGCGTCAGAACTGTCACAACCAAAATCAAAGATCTTTATTGGTGAAAGTCGAAATCCGTGTAAACCTCACAATCCCAACCTGAGGAGGTGAATTTATGACGGTCCGAAGCATAGCACACAAACACACAAGAAAGATAACTTTCTAGAATAAACAAAACAAGGAGACCCTTCCCTAGCTCTGGTCCCTCTTCACATCTGCTTTGATATATGGCAGACATGAAACGGATTACGTATAAACTTGTATTTATGTTGTAATGTAGTAGGTGTGACAAATTTGCCACGATGTTTAGGCTGTTAGACCTGCCTCAGCTCATATTTAATTCATTAACTGGTATAAACTGATAGAGATATATTTGTCTAGATGTGTACTATTGATAATTATGGAGAAAATGTCACAAAGCCATTGAATTTCGGTTTTGATATAGTTTCGACTGTTGGACACATATTATACATTTTGATTTTGAAAAATTACGCACATTGATATAATTGAATATATTTTGGACTCGTGGAGATGAAGGTGACCACAACTGCAAGCAAAAGAGGCTAGCCTCCTGACTAATGATATTTTCACACTTTTGGAGCTTATGATAATGCCCCTTAATCGTGATGACCATATTCCAACTACTGGACACTATGTAGAGGTGTAGGTAGCTGATTAATCTTCATTCTTCAATATTGTGGAGCTAGATTGGAACCTAGTGGTTTGTCAAAAGTCTTCCTACCCATTTATGTGTCGCTCCAGCAGGTTTTCAGAACCATCAAAAGAGGAACTCTTGAAATGGAGGTTTGCCCATTTATTCTGAAAATTTGACTATCATTTATGGTTCTTCGATATTCTACCAGAAGAAGACAACTGTGTTTTTTCCAGAAAATATAATTTCTTTATCAGAATACCTGTATAGAGAAACGTACACACTGTATACTCAATGAATCCCAATTTATTTATGACATGAATTGTAACCAATCCCAAATTCATTATTTCTCCGACAAACAACTCCTGAATTCCCGTTCCTGAATAACGAAAAACAAATTTCAATTCAGAAGTCACAAAAGGCACTCAAGCGTACACTATAATTCAGTCTCCAATAAGGTGTAACCAATTTTGATACTCCCCAGAGCTACCTATTCGGGAATTTTCAAAGCGCCGACTAATCAGATTTAATAAAATATGGTTCATTCCGCCATGAATAGATGAATGGCATCATTGTTGGTAGTCGCCTGTATAATAAGAACGTTTTTCTTCGAAAATTGAACCGACCTACCTTTGTACCAGCAACTTCGAAGGAAAATTATTTTGAAGACCGTCTAGTATTGATAGCAATGCTGATTCTATATCCTTGAAGAAATGGAGCCTTCGTAGCTACCCATATCGTGAACAATTCGTGATAGAACATAATTTAAATCTAGTTCAATTAAATTGAAACCATTATCTCCTGGTGATAGAAGTTCAGCATTTGAAAGTTTTATTGAATGTCAGATTTCGGGAGTTTGAGAATGAATTTGTCTTTCCCATCAAAACGAATTCTCTTTTAATTAGACAATCACAAGAATTTGAATAAGAGTTTGCAATCTTCTCGGAGAAAAAGAAATACCATTCATTATGCTTATTTGCGAAAGACTCATTCCGCGGTACGGAGAATTGAATTGAGTTTCACTCGGCTTAAACTAAGGTTCAAATAAAAATACGTGGATATTTCCATCGCAAATTAAGGTTTGATATTGCGTTTTTAACGAGAGCATAACATTTTATATTTCGCTGGATTAATTCAAAGTTAATTCCGTTTGGAAAGTCAGTTACCATGAAATCAGACGTTAGGAGTAATCTCACTTTACAACCTAATTGAAACAAAAATCGACCTACCAATCGCATATCTCGAGTTTAGTTCTTACCCCTTTCATGCCGTTGTGGTTATAAAATTTTCAATAGGGAACAAAAGGGCGCAATCTGATCACTGTGGTAAACAACCCTGCGAATGTCAATAAGAAAATATAATATGGGAAGCTTGGGAAAACTGAAAAAAGTACAGAAATAATACAGAATAATTATTGATATAGAAATAAATTGATTAATGCGAATATCGACATTGTGAAAAAATGGGAAGAGTGCTACCTACAAAGATCAGTCTTATTTCTATATCGATAATTCGCCATACAGGTGAAGCTAATAGAAGCGTAGTAAATATTGAATACTTATCCTGGATAATATCAAAGAACTAAAATTTGAATCTGAACTCAAAAAAGTTGAGCAACGATAGTATGATGCACATAAAATTCCCAATATTAATAATTCAATTCCGAGTGAGATTTTCATCAGAAAACTCTTCAAATAACATATACTCTACATCACGTACACGCACTGATCGGTTACGAAGAAGGAGACGGTTCGAAGACGCTCCCGTGTAGGAGGATAGAAATCTGGAGAGACCGAAGATGGCATAGAGACGGAGGATCAACGTTTCACGAACAAAAACTTGAGGGGTTTCCTTTACACAAAGTCCTGTCCTCGAGGAGCTGCGAGCGTTTTTAGCGAATAATATGATAAAGGAAGCTGTGGTATGTAGATAAAGAGCTTAGAATGATTTTGTTCTGGAATCGAGCAGGTATTATGGAATTTTCTCCATCCGAACTTGTATTCGGGAAGGCTCAGCAGTACCGTTTTTGTATATTTATACGCCAAAGGATGTCGTAGGGGTAAACCTTATGTACATTTCTTCCGAATACACCTCTTCTATTGAAATATTGAAGGAATGATAATTTGATATTTGAAATTCTTCAAGTTTGTAGATGAATATTCGGTTCATCGATCAATAAATTCAAAAGAAGTGGAGTTATTCTCGTACCACGTTTTTTTATTCATGTATTGTCTATTTATTCAAGAAAGATAGTTGTGACAGCTTGCCAAGAAGTGCGGTGTTGCTGCTTATCTTTTTTCCAACGATACTCTGAAATGAAAATTGAGGTCAAGTTTATTATTCAAATTATTTAGATAAATGTTTCCGATTCAAAATATATACATTGGAGACATTATTCTATTATTTCGATTTGAATATTTCCACAGGAGAATCATTTTAGTCCAATTTCTGAGATTTAAAAGGATATCCGACTTCAATTAAGACTTTCGTTGTGACGAACATGGATTTCCTTCAATATACCCCAATCATAATCAATGGGTTGAGTTCAATCATCAATTCGGTTACTGGAATTTCTAGATATCCCAATCATCCAACTACGGTATCTCAACACGATTTAACAATAATATTTTTAAAAAAATTGAAACTTTCTGAAAAAACAAGCTCAATCTTGAGCCATCTACGGATGCGCCAGTGATTCGAGTAAATTGTCGTTGAGATAAACAGAGCCTTGAATCCTGGATAAACGTTGGAATGGAGAAGTGGAGTGTCGCTCGAAGGAAAACGATCGGGAGAAAAGAGAGACTGAAATTAAAGATAACTCTCAGAACCGTCCCCTTTCCCTTTTTCGAATATCTCCCGCTCTTCATCCAATTAGCTTCTTTTTGTAACTTATATATTATTGGTTTGTTCAGTTGGACCTTTCCTCAAGTTTTCTCACTATTTTATGCTTTAGAATACCCTAATTTGTCGACAGAAATTCCTATGATACGGTAACAATCACTGCTTGACCAGCCCCATTCTCAAGAAAGTTGAGTCCAATTATGAACCCAGCTCAAAATCCACACCAAACAGTTATACGTTGTGGATGCATTTGTTTTTCGCATGGTAATTTCGATCTATCCCTAACTGTCACCTGTCTATATCTAGGATGAGTAGTATACACAACTCATTTTCTCAAATTTTGTGGATTGCATTGCAGTACCCAGGTATTCTTACTATTTTCAGTACACTCACTATCCATCTTCGTGAAGCTAGGTATTGAAATTCCACATTCTCCTCGTATTCAGTCATTCCATCGTATCAAGATTTGAATTTACGGTTTAAATCCCATGTTCAATTCTCTCATCGACCCTATAACCTACGAAACGTCCAAATATCTTTATGTATATATATGCCATCGTTACTGTTGTATCAAAATCACGATCCATATACCCCAGTGACATTTACGATAACGCTATCTGCTTTTTCCACAGACACGTACACGGCATTGCTCTCAGCGATCTACTTCAGCATTATTAAAAGCATCGAAATACTTACTGGTGATATATGGAAGACATGGAATATAAAACAATACCTTCGTAGATCTCCATAAATTATGAACTGAGGTGGTTGAAGCATCCAAAATTCACTGAGGAATTCGATTGATTCAATAAGCAGAATTGATTTCTGCTTATAGGAGTGCGTCAGACATGGAGATGAGAATCGATGAAATTACCAGCACGATACTCTGATCTGACTCTATTAGACTTCTTATGGTGACATATTGAAATTGTTGTGTACAGAACCAAACCATGCCACTCAAAAGCCCCCTCAGTCACATCTGAGAAGTTGAGTGCATTTTCACTTTGTCAGCAAAAAACTTTGGTTGCATCTCTATCGTTGCTGAAATCAAAGTAATGACTTTACAGGCGAAAGTCGAAATTAATTTGTGAAATTCCTGGTTACATCGCTGAGTAAAAACTCTGCCTGACAAAAAATAATCGTGGAAGACAAATGGAGTTCTTGTTTATTCAGAAGTTGAAATTGGGTAGATTCCTCAGTCAGTAACAAAGGTTTTTATTTAGAACTCCAATTTGCTGAATCACAACGAATTAGGTTTCATCAACCATTTATGCCTTGACATCCGCTACTTCCTGGTTGATGTCTATCCGTAAAAAGTTTTACTCAACTTTTGACGCTGAGATGGATTGGAAAATGAAGCGACTGAAAGAATTAGCTTCATCGGTTCGAACTCGGCCATTGAAGGGTCGTGAAACGCTTATCTCTTGAATGAAAAGGGTCCCGAGGAACAATTATTTCTGATGACAATTCCAATTACAAGTTTTAATTAATGCGTCGGTGGCGAAAAGTTATTAACGCTGAAGGAGGAACTTCTGCTGATCCTAAAAAGAGATATTACAGTTTTCTGTTAGGCAGAGATTGTGTTTTCGCAACTGTCCCTTGATGTGAGATGTTTCGTCAGTACATGCTGGAAAAGGAATTCGAACATTGGTCCAAACTGTACTCCGTACTGCGTCTATACAACAACTGAAATTGGCACTATTTGATTTAACAACCCAGTAAGTGTTAGTATTCATGAATAATCAAATATAGTCGATTTATTTGAGTAAGATAGATTTGCCAGGTTGCCAGAAAGTTGGGCTGGGTGTCATTATTGATGCCTTTATGTTTCCATCAATGTTTCAACCAAATAGTAGTTTAGTGGTTTGCTAGATACTTTTTATTTTGCACCAATGGTATTGAAAAATAACCAAATTAGTCAGAATTATCCTCTTTAATTAGAGTATAGTATTGTGGAGGTAATAATGGAAGGGTAATGAAACGAATACACTTACCGAGATTACCTTGTTTTCAGCAGAACATTTCTTCTGGCGATATAAATCTGCTTACAATGAGTACTGATGATAAGAGTGATGGAACGTTGTCAATGCACATTATGCAGAATACTGTGTTACAACTATAATTTTTTGTGATGAGATTTACGTTGAAAAGTTACCCACTACTATATAAATCTTGAACTCAAGGAATGTTGAACATAAATATACAATAAATCTCCGCATTAGATGAAAGACGTAGCTGGATATCCTCAGCAAATAGAGTTGCTACATAACATGGAGGCTTTGGTGACCCATTTCGTGAATGTCACTTTTATTGGACATCAATATTCATGCTAGGCATTTGAGCCCGGACGTTGTATATTAAATATGATTTACTGCCTATACTTTCTAACCTAAACGGCAAATGCTCTAGCGTAGAATTTCTCCATTCTGAAATATTTCATGTTATAGAGGTGTTCGAGTTTAGGAAAAAGGTAATTCTATTGATTTATGCACGGCTGTGTGAAAGAATTTAGAATATCCCTGGATAAGGATAAGGATATCAACGGTGCTATGGATTCGGCTTCGAAAAGGCATCAGAAAATCTGGTTGAAACCATTATGGAATTTCCATAGAGCTCATTTTGAAGTTTGATAAGCTATGGATTTAGATTCATGTAGGAGAGCAACTCATGTTTTTTCAATACGTATCATATGATATATTGAATAATTTGATGCTAATGATAATGATGAGTTATGAAAATGAACTCATAACGTGAACTGTGGATCATAATCAGGAAATGAAAAGCAAAAAATGGAACAACAGATTGAAATCACGTTCAGCAATTCTAGAAATAATGTCTGATACCTTGCTATTGTGTATCTATATTTGTTGTCGACTGGTCCACGTAAGGGTTTAGGTTAGGTAAGGTTAGGTTAAGTTAGGTTACATCAGGTTAGGTTAGGTTAGGTTGGGTTAGGTTGGGTGAGATTATGACTTGATACAGATTTGAAAAAAAAATCATCTTCATCTTCGGTTTTCAGAATACAGTCGATAACTGGGATGATATTGTCTTCAATATTCCATCTCAGTCGAAATAATTGTCCAATGTTTTGATTTCAATGAACTCATCGAAATTTCATGTTATTTGGCGAGGTTATATTTGTCTACTGTTCAAGAATACATTTCGCCAAATAAATTCGTTATAATTATATTTCCAGCCAATGACTCATTTATTTTGATCACGTTTTGAAAAGATACGATTTAATTAGGCCAATTAATGATACCCTCATCCTAGAACGCGGTCCCTTTATGCATGGAATCGTCGGTTTATTCCACCTTAACAGGCGAACGAAGAAGAAAGCTATATCTAACCTGACGCTCGGTACTCGACAGTAATAAACCATGCGATTTTCTCATTCGAATGTAATGAAGGGGCCATAAAAGAACCAATTAAATAAATCAGAACTCCAGCTAATCTGAATCTATTAGAGACTGACACGAGCTAATAAAAATCGGAAATGACAAGAACGATTCGAATCAGTCACGGAAGATTATGTGAATTAATCTATACTTGAATTTATTTGATAATTGTCTACTGAAAATACAAATACTCTAAGATTTTCTCATCAAGTCGATTTAATTTCTTCACAAAAGTTTTATAACGTTCTGATTAGGCGTCTGTGGATATTTCTTTCAGTTTTGCTTGAATATACGGGAGTACTTATGACGTATTTTTAAAAATTTTGTGATCTCGCCCATTGTCAAATGAACATAAGCGATACGCCACCTGGTGGCACTAAAAATAACTAGACGTGCGGACATAGTTCTTTTGTTTGGTATCATGTTTTGTTGATTTTATACTGAATTTGAATATTTGAAAGATTGTAAAACTCTGAATCGTTAACATCAAAATTCCAATATTTATTCCCATGCTTCCAAGCTGGTGATATAAATATCTTGAGTGGATAGATGAAATTCTGTTTACATTTATGGTCACAATTGAGCATAGTATTGTACAGGTATCAACAAAATTGAAACAAGATCTCACATTATCCATTTTATTTAGCACTTCTCACCAAAAAACATCAGAAGAAACAAATACTATAAATTCATAATCCATTCCATTACAAAAACAATTTTCTTGTCATCATGATATTATGATGTCCAGCATTCAAAACTTCTTCACCTTCATGAACATTTCTGAAACTGTTTGTGTCTAAATTTAGCCATTCGAATCTAAAAACAAAAACTAATCATCAGAAACCTGTATATATTTTGATCGAATCATTCACATTCACAACAGTATTCTAACCTATCGTATTATTTTCAATATATTACAATGAATAAAACAAATGATAATGCTTACCACCTTTAGAAATATGAAAATATACATACACATGGATGCCCTAGCTCATTATAAAAGTCTGAAATATCTTTGTTCTCATTATAAATTCATACTTTATTAACGAAAAATCACATGTAAACAAATACAACGACACCATTCAATGTCCGTTTGTATGGTTCTCTGACTGCTCACTTTGGCGCTGCAATCTTAAATTCATTCGCCTATTGGATGATACTCGAGTTTTGATCGAGCGTTCTTCGTTTTTTAGCTGTAATCACGAACTTATGAAAAAGCAAATATACGAAGTATGGAAACTGGATTTTGAAGGGAGAACGAGAGAGCATAGCGACAAAATAACTTATGCAGTAAAAAAGACCAAGACACGTGCCCGATACACACCATTTCGACCTTGAAACATCCTAGAGTATCAAGCGCCATCTAGACTATATTGGTTGAAACCACTACATCCCTCTGTTGGATTTTCCTCCGAACATATAGCTTCGGCTTTTCACCGCTTGAAGCAGATTTCCAGTGAAAATCGATTCGGTGTAGTATTGGCAGAGAAAACAGTCTGCTCAACTCGAATACACTTTATTGATTCATGAAAAATGACTCCAACATGGCCGTGTAGATGGATGGAAGAAACTGTAAAGAACGAATTTGTGATGTTATGATATCTAATACCATTTTTGATAAATGATGAAAGCAATTATGCGTTGGGTTGGTGACGCATAGAAGCAACCCCTTTTGGAATTGAAGGAATATTTTTTTGCTGCAATTCATCTGTCTTAGGTCACCTGATATCTCCGGGCCAAAGTATAAACCTAATTAGAAGAGAATAGAGTTACGAGCTCCGAGTCTTTTGCTTTGCATGTTTTCGTTTTCTCGAAAAAAAAGGAACAATGCAATGGGGGGGTTTATCAAGCATTGCCTCCGGTATGAGCCGAACTTTCTAGGTAACTCATTTAATTTAAAAAGTTCCGCCAATAACGTTCAGGGAACCTAAACAATGCAGCTTGTTAGAGGAAGTTTATGTTTCGTATACTCACTAAACTCGACAAGGGCGTAGATGAAGAATAAATCACAGGAAGAGAAAGTCAATACCTTCGTTGAGACAGACGAGAACTTCTGCACTATTCATCATCTCGAAGGGGATGTTCAAATTGACTTGAATGCGATTGTGTGGTTCCTATTACATCAAATAGTCCCCTGAATAATCAGTCACCTTTCTTTGAGTTAATTTCTAGAATTCCTCTAACTATTTTTATTACGTATATACGTATTCTCTTTCAATAACAGAGTTTCTTTCCTCTTCTTGACACGAAATACAAGTATCAAATCTCATACAAACTCAAGCAAGACACAGTGACGATTGTTATTTTTTGTGGATGTTATATCTCAGACTTTCTGCGATATTATGAACGCTATAGATTGGTTGATCCAGTATGATTGAATTCGAAATGTAGCTATTGTTTCGTGGGTAGTTTTTCTGTTGACAGATGTCTGTCATTTGTCTTCATGACTTCCCACTCTCACGTCCAGCAAGAGCAAGGTGATTCCAAAACTCTTCATTATCCAGGAACAGTGAGGATCTCATTGGGAGTTCTGTTTCTTGAATGAAGACTTTTCGTGTCAGCCTGGCATTCATGGGTAATGTTTTGAACTAGAAATCTATAATTTTTCATCATTTTTCCATCCATCTAGCATTAATGCTATTAGTGTGACGATCACCCTTCATTATTGAATTTCCGAATCCTCACTAAGTCCACGATCGTATTTTTCTCGCCTCTTCTATCTCGCTCGTCCTGATGGCGATTATTTCGGACGAAAATAGTCCGTGACTCCTGACTTATCTGCGGAATTCGCTTAGCGCCAGATTGCTAGGAGATCAGCAATTATTGATCACATTGTGTCATTAGTTGCCCCTACGTGTAAACAGTCGAGGGATAACAAATATCACTAACCCTTCCGGTGGTCATCCCGGACTATTTAATGCACCCCTCGGCAAACAGGCGGCCAAACGCGAATAATTATGCAACTCGAGTTGTGTAATGACGTTTTGTCTCCCTAGAGTACGCATGGTTGAACGAGCGCCAGTACCAAAGTATAGTGGTAAGGGGCATTCTCAGGTGGAAATTAACATTTTCCTACTCTTTGAAGGAATTCTGAATGAGTATTCATTGAATGAAGAATTGACAGATTTGAAGCTTTCGATTTCTTAAACTCAGAATAACACCCCAAATCAATTCGTAGATATGTTTGTTGATATCGAACTAGAACGCTCCAGATCCAGGAAGATCTTCAGGATTGATGATTCTGATTAGGAATGGTTCTTCGATAAACTCTTTGACCTGTATCATTTCCACCATTCACAAGATTGCTTGTTGATCTTAGCACTGTTGGATGTTTTGTTCAGTGCTTTCGCTGCTCCACAGAAAGGTTCTGGACCAATTAGGGCACTTCGTACTCTTCTTTGCCCTTGTAGCCTGTATGATTTGGTACCCAGGTTAGAGGCTACGCCTACAAGAACTCCTAAAGGTCACCACTCGAGTGATAGAATTGCATTCAGACGTTTTTCAATTCCAAAGGATCAAATTGGATCAAATTTTCAATTGTGAGTGTGATCTGTTGTCGTCATTCTACTGGAAAAACGTCCTCAAGATGTCTTTTGAAGAGGATAACGCCAGTGCGAATTCCAAAGACCTCCAATATTTATTGTTCATTTATTCAGATTCAGATGAGATGCAAATTCGCAAACGCTTGGTCGGGGTTTCGATAGCACGAGAAACTCCAAGTTTGGATATGTAAATATCGAGGAGATTCATGAGCATCTGGACCCATTTGACGAGAGCTTCAAACTTCGAGATAGTGATCGAGCCCTTCGAAGAGATGAATAACATCTTAAATAGTTCCGCCAAGTTATTTCCTCGCGATTTGCCTGCGAAAATGTTCGATGTACTGACAAACTTTTAATTGTTTTCAGTAGTTGGATAGTTTGAGGTGTTGATAGGATCTCAATACTTCAACTTTGAATACTGAAAGCTCGCTCTTATGACAGAAGATTCAGTAAGAGTGAATTATTAGGTCAATATAGAACAGTTACGTGATTTGACATTTCAATGGATGTTGAGTTCAGAAATGGAGCACGAATTGCAATCAAATGATTCAATGGACCTATTTTTGGATTGGTTCGGACAAATCTTACTTCCTACTCGTGTCAAAGAATCTCGAGATCCAAATTCATAGCTCGTATTTTGGATAATTTTAGACTGATCGATTCAGATCAAGTGATTCAGGTGACCATTATATCCTCCTACAGTGCTTCTCTGAAGTCCCTTTGGAACGATTATACATAAACAAGGGAAATTTGAAAACTGAATATTAAAGGTTGTAAACTGCCCTGATAGGGATGATTGACGAAATCGTCAAAGATGACGTCACAAGGCCATTGTGACCAATAATTTTAAATGGAACCCTACGGCAAGCGACACCTCTTTTAAAAGGTATCGAAAAAACCTATTCAATGATACCAATTTTGTTTGTGTTTATGGCAGTTTCAATGGCTCATTAGTAAACATTAAAATTTTAATTCCATTCAGTATGATATCAATTACAGATTCAAGAATCAGTATCTACTCAAAGAAATTGCTGGAAGTGACCTCCATTTACATTTACAGTAAAACATCCTATTTTTAAACTCTTCTCGTACTTTTGCAAATGTGTCTGCGGAAACAGCCCCACATTCTGCAACAATACGTTGTTTTAAAACGTCAATATTGTCAGGTTCAGTAACGTAAACCTTCGATTTAAAGTAACCCCATAGAAAAAAATACAAAGGTGTGAGATCCGGTGATCGAGGTGGCCATTCCGTTGATTCTCGTCGTCCAATCCACGTATCTTGATACTCCTTATCCAAATACCGTCTTACTGCACCGTAAAAGTGTGGACCATCCAAGGAGCACCATCCTGTTGGAATGTTATTTCCAAATTGCCGAATTCATATGGATTATTTTCCAAAATTTCAAGGATTAACGCTTCTATTGCGTTTTGCAACAGCTCCAGATAAACCTCACCAGTTGAATCAGTATTTAAGAAAAGAGGCCCAACGATGTGGTTTCTCAGGATACCTGCCCAAACATTCACCTTCTGGGGAAATTGGGTACCTATGTGTTTCACGAAACAGGTGAGGATTTGCGTCACTCCAATACCTCACATTCTGTGTATTCACATTTCCATTTAGATATAAAGTACTTTCGTCACTAAAACAAATTGTTTTGACATAGTCTGGCTGTTGGTTGATTTTAGTTTCCATATTTTCACAAGATTCTAGTCTTCGGTCTGGGTCGTCGTCTGAGAGTTGATGAACCATTTTTAATTTGTATGGATGAACTTCGTTTTTTTTTCAACACCCTGTGTACTGTACTTCGACTGACTTCACAGGTGGATGCAACGTGAGTTGTTGAAGAAATAGGATCAACTATTACTTCTGCCAGTATATCAATTTTTTTCTCGTCAGAAATTTGTGGTCTGCCAGATCGTTTCGCATGATTAATACTACCCGTTGTTCCGAACTTACGAAGAAGCTCCCCTAAATATGTCCTCGGAACGGGGCTATCGGGAAACCTCTCATTAAGAATGCGTTCTGCTGCATGAATATTTGGTCCAGTTTCACCAAGAATTAGGATCGCTGCTACTTTATCACCTGAAGCACGTACCATTTTGCTTCTTGAAGCATTTAAACGTTCGACTCACAACAGTTTAACAAATTATTAAAATGTACAAAAATATGAAAAGTACCAAAAGTTGATGAAACAGTCAAACGTTCGATCAACAATACACAAATTATTAAATGTACAAAAACTTGGACAATTACAAAAACGTCGAATTAGGGAGACAACAAAAACGTCAGCTAATTTGACAACTATCCAGAGGCGGAGCTCGAATTTTGAATTTTAGTATTAACTGATTCAATTTATCACAGCTTTGCGTTTTTTCAAAAGTGAGTTGCCAAAACTGCCATAAACACAAACAAAATTAGTATCATTGAAAAGGTTTTTTAGGGTTCCATTTAAAATTATTGGTCACAATAGCCTTGTGACGTCATCTTTGACGATTTCGTCATCTATCATCCCTAGTAGGGCAGTTTACAACCTTTAATATTCAAAATTTCACTTGTTTATGTATAATCGTTCCAAAGATAAGAGGAGGGGAGGGGACTTTTGAGAAGCACTGTATTTTATATCTATCAGAGTGAAAAATTTCAATCAAGGTTGATTTATCTTCAATCTCAAATTGAGTACCGTTTTGAGAAGCAGTTAATTCTAGTTCTTCAATATGCAAGAACCTCTTATTTCGGTGCATTCATAAATTGAAAATCTTCGGAACAGAAGAAACAAATGATTTTAAATAAAATGAAGAGAAGATATAGCTGGAGTTTATCTTCTATATTCAACTTCATTTCTATTAACTACAAGATTATAGATACTAGATATTTGACTGCAATTTGAGATATGAAGAAGACGAGATATGAGATACGTTCCTGTGATACACGTAAATAGTTGATCGTTCGGAAATAACAATTTATACGATCCAGCTAGAGTATCATTTTCCGACACAAATGAAAAACCATTTGATATTGAGCCGATACATTTCCCACTTAATGTCAGTCGAGGGCTGTTAGGTCATTATAAACACGAGCTCACAATCTGATTGGTCGCCGCGTACTCATCCTGAATGTATTATAACTTAATGGTGCAATAATATTCTTTATTAGCGGCATTCCATTATACGGCTATTTGATTTTTATAAGCGACACATATTGGGGCTTGAGGAAATGTTCAGGTTGTATCGTCATAACGTTTTCATTGGAATTTCATGACACCTGTTTGATTTACATTTAGTTCTTCCACACTGTTTGCAGGCATGTACAAGTTTAATCGAAAATATGTACCAGGAAAATTGAAAAAAAATGCAGTTTGGTGAATGCACTAAATGCATACTATCAATGTACTATCACCCTCATTAAGCTCGGTGCATATTTTTAGCTCACCTTCTATACTAGAAACATGAAAGAGAATCAGAGGAATGACGTTGAAACATTTTCCAGAAGTAATTAGTTCACTTGTACGAATTTTCTCGATACAGCAATCGAACTGATTTCTTATGTTCATGAAGTGAACTCACTTCTTTGACACGATATAAGCCGTAACGTTTTCCATCATATGGGAAAGCCATAATTGGAAAAGACTCCACTCTCACTTCTCGTGAAGGAAGCTACAAATTTCCGCTCTGCTGCGAATAGAAGTTCAGGAAGTTGGAAAATAAAATACATCTCAACAGGGAATACGATGAGAAAGCAATAGGGTCGCAATTAGGCAATCGATGTTTGTTGAAAGAAATTGTGTTTGTATAGAAAGGCAAGCGTGAACCATTAGGTAATAATTTACTTACATCAATATATATTTGAAAATAAAAATTATCCTTCAATTTGAGAATTGTTGCAAGACTAAAGGTAGTTGACTAAATCCGAATTTTCGTATAACTCCAGAATGTATCGAATATCAGACAGACGATCAGCTTCAAATCTGAGCTTTCTGAGTCCAATCTCATTTCAGAACCTTTGATTCAATCCTCGGATCTATTCTACCTATTCCTTTGCAGAATCTTGTGTTCCTAATTCATAGATACAAATTGTGAATCATCCTACAGTTACAACTTTTCAATTTGTCGAAATTTCGATTTTTGATCACATGTTGCTAATCTATCAGAAAAGTCATCACCATTGCCATCTTCAATCATATCCAAGAAAAAATACAACTTGTTAGTAAGCTGATCCCTCATGAATTTCATGTCAGTTATTTTTATTCTAGGCAAAGCTTTTCGATTGAATGAAATCTTCCGGTAGTTATTGGGGTGACCACACACCAAAAGACATGTCAAACATGAGGAGGCAAAGAAGCTCGGAATGGCGTGAAAGAAACTACAGCTCAAGCGAGGAAGAATTACCTCAGAGGCCAGTTGACAGCCAGGTCTTCGCCTCTTTGCTTGCACAGGCGCAACAGGAATATGCGAGTGAGTCCACAAGTGTTGCGTATTTACGATACTGATCTGCAATCTAGCACAGATGATTTTCTCTTCCTAATGAAATAATCAAAATAACCCATGATATTCGTACCATCAGACAAACGAATCAATAATATATAAACGAATTCAGCTAATAGGTGCATGAATATTCAATCAATCATAATTTGTTGGCTGTTAATTATTTACCGTGAATATAGAAAATGGATTATTACAGTTCCGAGTTTGTCAATTATTTCCGAAATGAATAGATTTGTTGACGACATTTTATAATGATATTTGGTATTTCTATTACAATTGAGGTTTGGAATGGAAATCACAGACAATGTTTATATCAATGATGTTTAAACCAGAACATTTGATTGTCGAGTGGTTAATTCAAAATGAACACCAATCATCAAATGTTGGTTCGAAATGTATAATTCAATGTAATATTCCATATTCCACAATTTACTTTGTCAGTTGCTAGTACATATAGTGTCCATTCCGTTTTAACTCAGTTGAATCGAAAATGGAATTCGTTTGAAATTCATTGCTGACCGGAAAGATTTCATAAAATTTCGTTTATATTCATGATATAATAATGATAACATCGTTTCTCATTCACTTCAATGCATGTCTTCCATATCTAAAGATTTCCTTTTTCAGACTTTTATACACCTACTTTTCATTCTTGTGACAGAAACTAAATAAAAGCATTTCTGCTATGAATAAAACCTTATCTTATTGTGATAATGTACATATTTTATGTGCGTTGTCGATCATTGCAGGAGATAGGTTTGTTTACTTCATTTCACAGAAAGGAAGTGAAGGAAAATGTTGACCATTGTTTCATGAGTGCGTGCTAGCTCTAGCAATTTCAAGAAGTATGAAAAGATTTCTCATGCTCACGAGTACTTATGAAGAAAAAAAGATATACCATATAATATACCCACATCGTGATGAGGAATCTTTCAGTTTTCGTCATCTGAAAATCAGTCAGATAAATAAAAACCCTCTTTTCCACTATTGAACATTCTTCTAACATTTTTTGATGATAGCTTTCTCAGAATCCTGAAATCTATGATGATAGTATTTATAGAAATTCATAAATTCTATTCAATGAAGTCGAAATATAATATAATACATCAATGAATTTTTCAGAATCGGATATGGAAAATCATAATTCATGATAGCAAGATTCCTTTCTGATGTCTGCATACCAAGACAGGAAAAATATATCCGACATTCACAGAGGATATCTCCTGAAAACAGGAATAATAGAATCGATGACAAAGAGGAATAGCAAAGGATTCAATTTGTCATTCCCGTGTGCAGGAGTTGGTGTGATAATAAATTTTTATAGACAGGAAGCTCGTCTGGTAACAGTAAATGAAATATCTTCGTGGTAATGAAAAACATCTCAATAACAGATAATCAACATTTTTCAAGTAACATATTATCTTTTTGGAATTATTATTGTCACGAATCATTGAGAGTGATCTGAAACACACCGAAAACTAAAGCTTTTAACACTTATACAAAAAATTCAACCAATTACCCAACTAATGATTGATTTTCATCCATGTTATGTCGATGTTCGAACATCCCAACTTTTCCGGAAAACGTTCTGGGCTATTTGGATTTCTCTCTCACATCCACTTCTTAACACTTCATTGAACAGCACCCTCCTTCGGAAATCGCATCCTGAGCTGTAAAGAACCTTCACTACTTTCCTGTAATCAAAAGACATCAGGAAATTATAGAAGATGTTTTCTACGAGACCACTCAGTCACTGCATTATATCGAATTCTTTTTCTCTGGTTTCGTCTTCATTTAGTGGGAGCATTGAATGTAGATTTCATGTAATGAACAATAACGAGATGATGATATAAATAATGAATATGAAAATAGCAGTGAATAGTTCTGACTTCACAACGGAGTTTGTTAATTCTAGTCGAAATTCTTACAAATACAAACTATCTGTTTCGGAGAATCTTTGAAAAAATTACAAATGGCAACACTGCACTTTCTGGTGAGCTGTCACAATTATTTGGCTTGAAAATAGACCATATCAATAATTTCACTGATAAATAGGTACTCCAGGAACTAGTCTTCGCAGAAATTGAAGGAAAGGTTCGAAACTTCCAGAAACAGTTCAAATATTGGTGAAAACAACGCCTTTGAGGATCTCATCGATGCCATTCTCCATATGATTAGTCATGTGCATCATCAGTTTCTTCATCGAGAATTAAGTCACTTGTATGTATAACCAATCGTGATTAGTCGCGCAGGGTTTTTGGTCGTTTCTGATTTCTTGTTTGGGAATATATTTCCGGAAAATGATTGAGTGGCTCCATTGAAATATTTCATTCCTTTGATCTTGGAGCAATATTCAAACGGAATCACTACATCAACTGGAGCTTGCGAGCTCTTCAATTGACGGTTTCGAAATAAGCGTTGAAGAATCAATAGGATGCGAAATGTGCTGCCAGTATAATGGCGAAAATTCATTTGATTTGATTGCCTCCACAGATCGCAGGTGTTTACCGGATCTTCCTCATTTCACCTCCGACTTTGTGGTCCGATGCCGCCTTTATTGCAGCCTCGCCGAATGCGGCGTTTAATTTTCTTTTTTGGGGTCTCTCGCGGCCCTCCATAAATGGAAATTGCGTTCTATACGTTTCTTACCCCACCGATGCCTTCGAATGTTATTGTTTCAATACGCCCCGAGCAGACAGCCTCACTGCCTCGGAGTACGGGAGAAAATGTTTTTCTCAACCGTTTCTGAATCCGTTCAGTTAGAAAAGAGCACTTAGTTGTTATTTCGACATTATCATGTCATGAATGTTGGGATAAAATTACTGGGTCTTTAGAGGGTCGACATGAGATCTTTCCATGATAATGTTGGCAGGATTTTCCATCAAAGGACCATATGGATATAATTCTGACCCATTTCAACATCTGGCTCAGACCTCCTTATTGATATTGAGGTTATCGAATTGATTATTTCTAGAATCATCTCATTCATCAATTCCATAAACCGTAAAAAATCCAAAAATGATTGAATCTCCTCAGTACAAAGCTGTCAGATACTTATATTGAAAACAGACCAAGAATTAAACCTTGAAGAACTGCACACATCGAGAGTTGTCACTTATAATTGCATAAGTGGTTTATATTTTATCGGGTACATTTTGGTTGTTTAATGAGAAACTGTTTCACCGAAGGTGGAGTGTTTTCAGGTTGACAGTTATTCCAGTCAGATTTTTGAAGGAAACAGATTAGAATTTGAACAACACAAATTTACCCAATATCAATACAAACCTCGAGTGTAATTCGGCAGGACAATTTAATGAATGAGAAATTTGGAAACATATCAATGCAAACTTTATCAATGGAACATTAAAAATAAACACATTTTAATTCTAATGTACAATTATTGAAAACGCAGTTATTGAAATTCATACTAGGAACAGTGATATCGCTGCGGGTGCCACAGCTAAGTAGTAGATGTTGAAGTTTTTTCATTTTCCAAACGAATTGATTGAATAATGCTTGAATGATACTCTTTGTCAACTTGTAAGTATGGTTTGGAAAACCTACAGTATAGGTAAGCAACTCCGATTTTGGTGAAATTTTCATAGAAGCTTCGGAACACTAATACAAACACCCAGTGATAAAAATTTTTCCGCGGAAACACCTCTTACATCCTTTTTTTAGGAGAGTTTCTGAAAATCGATCACGGGGAGACCTAAGAATTTGATTGATATTGTACTTACGTAATTAGTAGGACAAAATTTGAATAGACTAATGCTAGACTAATGCCTGATTACAAACATCACTCTCGCCGGGATCCACCCCAAACGTAGATCAATTACACCTAGATCAATCAAACGTAGATCAATCAATTGGCCACATAAAAATATATTGTACTTATATGTAGACTCTTGTGCTATGGTTTCCACTGAAAATAGAAATGCAACTTGGCAACCTTGCTCTCTTGTGACATGACAGAACTCATTTGACATAGCAATTATTATATATCGTTTTGGGTCGAGAATATACAAATATAAAAACATGAAAATATCTTATTCCAAAGTTTCTCATCATGAAATTTCTTGTGAAATTTGATTCAAGGACATGTTTTAGTGTATTAAACATTCTCTCAAACCATACTGTAGGTTTACCACTGTATTAGTAGGCACACAATTCGACTAATTTCGGCGTTCGTAGACACACCGAATCGACTCATTGTTAGTTCTTGAAAATTCAATAAGTTGTTGACAAACATGCCAAACTATTTATTCTGGATACCAACACCGCGATAATTGATGAACAAATGAATAAGTGAAAAAACCACTAGTGTATTTGTCAACAGTAAAAACACAAGAGCTTTTTTTATCGGATAAATTTCTTTTTGTAACGAAATAATTTTGCCATCAGTAATTTTGCGTTACAAAAAGAAATTTATCCGATAAAAAAAGCTCGAGTGTTTTTTGGCAAGATAAATTAACGACAGAATATATCAATGAACAACAATAATAATTATCTTCATGGATACAATCAAATTATTTAAATTAACAGTTATTAAATCAACAATGCTCAAATAACTGACAGGGCAGACATTAAAGTGACGTAAGCATACTAGATGTGGACGCTACAGAGGAACAGGCGTTTTTATCAGTGATAAAAAACGATGCACCTTTTTTATCGCTGTCAAAATGACAAAACAGTCGTCTTTGAATGACACATTTTATACAGGAGTTAATTTATCACTGATAAAAACGCCTGTTCCTCTGTAGCGTCCACATCTAGTATGCTTACGTCACTTTAATGTCTGCCCTGTCAGTTATTTGAGCATTGTTGATTTAATAACTGTTAATTTATATAATTTAATTGTATCAATAAAGATAATTATTATTGTTGTTCATTGATATATTCTGTCGTTAATTTATCTTGCCAAAAAACACTCGAGCTTTTTTTATCGGATAAATTTCTTTTCAACTCAAAATTTTTCCATCAGTAATTTTGCTCTAAAAACTGACATTTGACAAAATCACTCGACCTTCGTTCTCGCGATTTTGTCATGTCAGTTTTTATCGTAAAATTACTGATTGGCAAAATTATTTCGTTACAGAAAGAAATTTATCCGATAAAAAAAAAGCTCTTGTGTTTTTACTGTTGATAAAAACGCCTGTTCCTCTGTAGCGTCCACATCTAGTATGCTTACGTCACTTTAATGTCTGCCCTGTCAGTTATTTGAGCATTGTTGATTTAATAACTGTTAATTTAAATAATTTAATTGTATCAATAAAGATAATTATTATTGTTGTTCATTGATATATTCTGTCGTTAATTTATCTTGCCAAAAAACACTCGAGCTTTTTTTATCGGATAAATTTCTTTTCAACTCAAAATTTTTCCATCAGTAATTTTGCTCGAAAAACTGACATTTGACAAAATCGCGAGACCGAAGGTCGAGTGATGTCAGTTTTTCTCGTAAAATTACTGATTGGCAAAATTATTTCGTTACAAAAAGAAATTTATCCGATAAAAAAAAGCTCTTGTGTTTTTACTGTTGATAAAAAACGATGCACCTTTTTTATTGCTGTCAAAATGACAAAACAGTCATCTTCAAATGACACATTTCATACAGGAGTTGATTTATCGCTGTAAAAGTTAAAACTAACTTTGGCAGCTGTCAAAGTGACAATTGTACTGTGGCATATGCGATTTTTTATACATGAATTAAATTGTCTTGATAAAATCATTAGCAGCTTTTCAGAAAATAAAAATCTCTCTTCCTCGATTGCTACTTGTGAAGATTCAATAATGTTTTATTCAATATTAAATAATGGATTGTCGAATTCTGGTGAAGAATTCAAGTCAGCTATTTCATCTCCCAGTTCACAATTGTGAGATTTTTTCAGGTTCTTCTTTGCTATATAGTAGTTGAATACTCATTACATTCATATTCTTTCAAGATCTCTGGGTTATGGAGAATCTGTTGTGATCTGTAGCGAGTTATAGATCTATTTTTGATACTCTTCATTCCACCCAAATAGTCAGTCATTACATTTGCGAACCATCTCGAATTCCAAGGAAGTATAAACTTCTTGAAACATGGAGTCTCTTCCCTCTAGGATGTGGAAAAAATGGGGATTGAAATACGAGACACGTTCTATGCAGGAAATGCATACCTAAATAACATTAGTACGGGTCGCAATTTGACTCGTTTGTTGGATGTAATCATGTCACTTGTTGCTTGGACACCCCCTGTCTGCGAAATCTCTCGCTACAGCGCTAGTATATTGTTACGCTCGCTGAACTCGAAAAATCATTCTGGCCTGATGAAATTGGAATATTTGCTTGGAATCAATTAAAATGTTTCAGCCTTAGTTTTGATCAGTGTACGCTCATGAATATCGATTATAGAATACAAACTTGATGGGAGGATATGCATGCGAAGGAAGACGTTGAGCACTGTACTTGGTGATCAATATGTATTTATCAATCACTAAACTATCTTTTTTGAAGCCATTCACTGTGTTTTTCATAAGTAGATCGAAGATTCTCTTATCTCAATAAAGTTACTGTGAAGTGTTGCCATAATTATTGATGCCTAAATGTTCAAAGCTATGCCTCAACCAACCAGAAGTTGAGTTGTTAGTTAGAAACTCTTCATTTTGCTTCAATGGTATTGAAAGAAAACCAAACCTACAAGAACTATCTTTTTTGAATGAATCCAATGGTCAAGATTATTCAGAAATAATGTTTATGATATAACAACCTTTGCTGAGTCAGTTAGTAGACTATACAAAGGTGTGCACAAAAATTTTTTAAAGAGAACAATTGTATTCCATAATTCCCGGTCTAACCGGTCTAACCCAACTTTTGATTTTCAAATGAAACCTCCTGTAAATTTTTCCATCTTCAGATTCAGGGTATCATTTTACATACACCAATATCAAAGACTTATGCATCGAATATAACAGGCTTGCCGCAATATACCCCAAGCATTGTTACACAACGCAACTTTTAGTGTAGCTAGAAGGTGTCAGCAATGCATTGCACAAAATGGGGGTCAATTCGAGTATTTGTTGTAATTAATTTTTTATCGCCCTTCTTTCTATGCTACTGAAAATAATGAAGATTGATGTGGAGTTCATTTTGTTGTTCTTTCTGTTTCACACGAAATGTTCCGGAAAAACTTCTGGTGTATGTAAAAAGATACCCTCAATCTGAAAATGGAAAAATATACAGGGGGTTCCATTTGAAGATCGGAATTTTGTTTCACTTCCGGTTAGACCAGAAGTGATGGAATAAAACTCTTCTCTTCCAAAAATGAACAATATCATTAGTTACAGCTGTGGCCGATTTTTGTGCACACCTCTGTATATTTGATTGTCTGAGCTTATTAATTCTTCGAAAATATCAACATACAATGAAGTTTGTACTTTAGGTTTCAGCTAATGGCATGAAATAGCTAGAGTTTGACATTTTTCAACGAATATTTCCGTCACTTTCCGATCAATAACTGAATCTGCAGTATTTCTGAAAGTGCCTCAAGAAACTTGTGCCGGAAGCAATCAAAGCAAAACGGGGTAATATGAATCGCGGAACGGCAGCCGACGCGTATCCTGATGAAATTCAACTCTGGCAAAAGAGCCTGTCACTGTAAATGCGAGTCCTGACAGCTTTTGATGCGACTCGAGCTCCTTGTTTTGCGAAACTGCAATCAGGTTGTTCGACACCGGACTACCCCGATGCCACCCTTTCCAGTGTCGGATGTCGCGGCGGCAACAAATGCGAGGGGGCGGTTTGCATTCCCCCCTCCCCCTCCCCTCGCCCGTCCCGCTCGGCAGGTGTAACACGAGCGGGCGTCATAATACGACGCCCAATTCATTACGGCGGACAAGTTGCAATCTGTACGCCGCACACTGAATGGCCGTTCTCCGATATCGCCGTCGCTGTACTCCGGTAAATGTCAATTATAGTGGCGCAACAGCGACCACCTAATTAGTAGAGACGTTTCGTTGGCGTTGGCGGAGGCTCGTTTGGCGCGAAGCCTAATCACCGGACCTCTAGCGGTGGCGTCTGCTGATGCATTCATAGGTGACAATTGGTGTCTCTTCTTCGTTTTTGGAGTTCGACACTCAGGCATTCGCAATTATACTCATCAATATTCCACACATTTCTCATATTTCAAACAGAAAATTTGTTTCGATGAAACGTCTACTTATACAGGGTGGTTAGATAAGAATGAGTGCAGTATCTCGGTTATTATTCGTCGTGACCTTCATTTCGTGTCCCGCATAATTTGAAATTGTTCCGCTCATTATGACGCAAAATGTACAAGAAATTTTTCAGAAAGAAGAGTATAATCGAAAACATATGAGATTATAGGATTTTCCACAAAAAAAAAACAAAAAATTGTTTAGATACTGACAGGAAAACTACCATATTTAGTATTTATTTTCCTTTGGACATACATATATGTATAGAAATCGTCACAATTTTACAAAATTTACATACACACTCAAAAAGACAGATTGAAATGTACAGAGAATACAGAAAAAAATAAAAATATATCATGCCTATGAGTTGAAGAATTTGCCAAGGTTGTAGTAACATTTATCTAACAAATATATTTTCAGCAATCAGGAAAATTCACAAAACTTCGTTACCTGTGTTATATTCTTCGGTAATTTATTGAAAATGACGAGTCCCATTACAGATGGCGTATCTGTTGAGATTTTGTACCTTCGATAAGGAACGTGAAAATCATGTTTTTGACGAGTGTTCATTTTGTGAATTTCCCCATTGCTGATGAATTTTCATTTATTTTTGAAAATATAAACAGCCATTTCAAATATATATGAAGAGAATAGTGTAAGAATCCCGAAATCTTTGAATAAGTTTCTACAAGAAAAATTTCTAGGAACACCAGCTATCACCCGTAGAGTATGTTTCTGTGCAATGAATATGTCCGGCATCGCCATAGAGTTACCCCACAAACATATACCATATCTCAACCTGGAAACAATTTGAGCATGATACAGAGCAAGGAGTTGATGTTCAGTTAGGATTTCTCTTAGATTCCTCAATAGATAGCAAATTGAGTTAATTTTGCTTATCAAGTCAGAGCAGTGTTTTTTCCAATTCAGGCTTTCATCGATGCCGATACCTAAAAACTTACTTTCATGTGAATTCCGAATCTCTTCATCCTTGATGTTAAATTGCACAGAGTCACAACGTTTCTGTCGATTGTGGAATCGCACCATTTGTGTTTTTCCTGCATTGAGGTGAAGACAATTGATCCCACACCAGTCAATAATTGACTGGAGGGTATTTTTACATTTGACTTCAAGTAAGTTGTCATTTTTTTCAGATACTATCCATCAGACTAGGAATGAAATATCGAGATATGGTTGTCACCATTTTATATTTTCACTTTCATGTTGGTATTTCTTCTCTACATTTTCATGAAAAAAAAGTCACAATGTTGCTTTTGATTTTTCAGAAAATTTTGTAATATTTTCCAGCATATCAATTGGTGCACTCAATCACATTACATATGGGATGGATTCGATAGGATATGGAATACTCTTGTTAACGGAACTAAGTTTGTTGAAATCATTCACTACTTAATTCTATCAATAGATACGTCAAAAAGTGTTCGACAAAAATTACTTCAATGAAGGTCAATTTCGAAATATAGATATATTTGGTGAGTTCACTAGGTGTGAAAACGATTCGATAATAAGTCTAAGATAATCATTCTGCTCCCTGATGGCCATTTCGGAAACGTGAAAATATTTCCAAGGGTTTTCTCTTGGCCACTGTTATCATTGAAATCTTCATCGCAAGTCTCCACAACGAATATTTTTCAAGATAAAGCACTCAGAAACTATTACCGATTTCAAGTAGGAACAATCTCACGATACTGTGAATGGAAGACATCAATTTGTCTTCTTCATTTGGTTAACGGAGTCACCTATAAAAAATCCAATCCAACTTTGTTTTAAACTCATTTGTAAGTGAATAGCTCTTGACGAGAATTCCCCAGAAATGATTTCCTCTTCAGTATAAATCGCCATCAGTTTTTTTTTTCTCTTCGCTGACTTGTCAGGGATTACCTTGGTATGGACAGCAATCACATGTTATCCCTTGACAGACTCTCGGAGTGTTTTTACGGATCATTGCGACTGACTCAGTTTCCAATTACGGAAGTGTTTTTGTTTCACTGTTACCTCTAACATCAACTCCATTTATTTCCCATCACAACGGTTTGATGGCACGAGAAGGTCGATGGAATAAATCCGGAGGAGAAGTTGAAAGGAGTTTGGTAACAAAAGTGGAATTGATTTCATTGTATTCTTCTCTAAGAACATAGTGGACGAAAGTTGCAATCTGCTGGTTAATTTAGAAGCAACTAGAAAGTTTCAAAACGGGACGTCAACAAACTGAAACGTATCTGTCAATTCGTTTTCGAAATCAACTTTTTCCATATCGATTATTTCACTGAGATGAAACTGAAAATCATCTATTCTCAGCAAGATTCATTTTTTATTTGTCTTGATCCATTATCGATCCCTTTATCTTCGTTGAAACTCATGAAGTCTGGACACAAACACAAATTGGATGTGTACCCCCACGCAATATCGAAAGCAGCATGGCGGCCACTCTATTATGAATTAATTCTGTTTACAACCACTTACACAGCGAATACCTTTCACTTTACGTCCCCTAATTCTGTTAGCGCAGGTAAAACATTTCGCTTGATTGTAGGAAGAAGCGTTTTTGAGTTGTTATGATTAATTATTTCCGGAACAGTAGCGCTGATGTGTGGTGGACGGAATTACGAGAGGTCATTAAAATTGACGAGGTGGCTTCCATGCTTCCGATTTAGACTCGATTACCGACCTATTTGAACAACATCCAACTCGATGTAGAAAATTTCGACGTGGACACCCGAATTTCACAGTGTCAGACAGGTAAATACAGCAGTGGAATATAGACTGGTGAAAATCTATTTCAATATCAATTAGGATGCTCTGATTGAAATTCATCAGTGATTGGTAATGATAATGATAATAATGATGATATTATTGATATTCGGAAATGTTTGATCGGTGATATTTGTTCAGTTTCACCCTGTATATATAGGCGCATTGTGAAGGGTTCTTTGTAAAATATTAGTTTATAAAATTCGAGTTTATATTCAACTGATGTGATCATCTTTCCAAAGTGTTAGAATACCGAACCTTTTCTGTTTGTTTTCAATCGTTTATGTCGCATCTTGGGTCATGTTTCGTATACATTTGTTTCATATCTGAATTTATTGAGAGGCCCTTACCTAAGAAGATGTCGATGGTTATGGACGATACTTTGTTAAGAAAGCCAGTTTAACTTGTAACTCACTCGAGTTCGGTCGAGTCTAGTCCAGTTTCTAACACTGGCATTTTGTAGTCTGAATAATCAGACATATTACAACCGAACAACAAATAAATACAGTCCACTCAAATTATAATCGAAGTGTTTTACTTCTAATCAAACCAAGTCGTGCACGGTGATCCAGGTTCCGGCAAATAGAATTACGGGTTGTGATCACTTCTGAAAATATACCTGAGGGCATCACAATCGCACATGACACCCAGTCAATATTCACCATGTATTTTTACCATCTTATTAACAGTACAAATTAATAAGAATAAATATAATCAAGGCTAATTGACCATCAGCAGTCGACACCTCGAAATAAATAAAAATATGATGATAATACAGGAAATTCAATTGTGAAAACTCAGTAGTAAAACACTCGTATATTCTGAACCACCCTGTATATTCCTAGAATGGGAGCATACAAAACCACTAAAATAAAAACAGATTCTGGAAATGAATTCATAACGAAAACAGTATGAAGATATAATAACAAAATGAACCTTGAATCAGTGGTTTCAGTCTGGAGAATATCACTGACCGGTCTTGTTGATCTGAATTTTATATTCATTCTGCAATTGAATTATAGTTCGAACAAATTCCGCACTGATTCCAATGAAAATACGCGAAAATCATAAATACTTTTCACCGCTCCACCTTCCTAAAAGCCACTTCATAATTGCCTTACGATTGGAGTGGAAAATAACTTGGGTGATAAGCTAGTTTGTCGATAATTGCATTTCGAACCGACTAAGGCGGCTTGTTGTAAAAGTTGAGAGAAGAGTAAGTAAAGGAGCAGCTACAAATAGAATTTCGCAGTGCCCGAGAGCACGGGCGAGGGCATCATCCCCTATGAAATTACCTGATTAAATTTTCATATTCAATCTTGAGTTGTTCGCCCTAGGGAGGAGGCCAGACTCGAGCTTCGACTCGTACGATTTCTCGTGCAAAGTCTACCAGTTATAATGGGGACTGATACTTTTGGTTTATTTTTCGGTTCCATAGCATGGAAAACAAGACGGAAAATACGTTTCTGACTTCATTACATTTTAATCTCCATGTGATGAAAAAAGAGAAGTAGAAGAAAAACATTTCATGGTATAAAACCGACCCAAATCTAAACATGAAATTGTTTTTATACGATCAATAGACTCAAGAAGTCTTTCGCAGACTCGAATCTAACTACAACGTTGATGACTGTAGTGATCCGTCATAATTTGACATTATTTCCGCTCTAGTGCGTACTTTTCCAGTCTTTACCATCATTTTCAATATACTAAAGAAATGTAGGAAATAATAGATAAATTAAAACAAAATGTAGTAAGAATATTTGAAGATTTTCAAGTACCTTCTATAAATTCAATGATACGTCACTATTTCATTTTTAGTTTATGAATAAGTTGTCTGTTCATAAATAGCTATTTGAAAATTGGATAGTGACAGTGAATTCTTAATCACACCTCTAGATATAGCAGATTTTGTTTATAATATTACTCTTAATCTTCTGCCAACTAAAGTCAGAGAGAAATACAAAATTTCCATAGATTAGTGACGCTCAAAAGAAATCATAAAATATTCGGAGAATGTTTTGCTGACTCATTTTGGCGAAAAATCAATTGATAAATGATGTTATATTTGATATAATTTGATATAAAGCAATTGCTGTTGACCACTACTGTATGATATATCCTGTAATCAATCCAAAAATACTTTCATTGGGATTTTCATACGAAGTTTCGTTGAGCTCCTTTCAATTAACCTCATTTTCTAAATATCCAGATAACATCCTCAAGGAATACTACTTGACTTAATAAAATCACTGAGATCAGATACTGAATGTGACTTTCAGAATGCCTTTATTCCCATTCGGCTTACTCAGGAGCGTTAGGAAACCAATTACTGTTTCCTTACCGGTATATTTATGTATCAGATACGGTTTAATTCATGGTGATTCCACACGAAAGCTCTAGCCATGAGAGTGATAATAGCGAAAGATAACAAAAATATTAATTGAAAGGATCTTATTGCGATCTCACATGAAAAAACAGAAGGCGTTGAACAAAGGAGATTTCATCGCAATGTGATTATTGTTATATTGTGAATGAATTCAAACCTGAATTATTTATCACGAATAACTAAATCACTTACCATTGAAATTGCTATGTTGTAACCGTAAGATCGTTTGAATATTCTGGGTATTTTTAGAATAATTTATTTGTTGAATATAGGTAATAAAACAAAAATATACTCTAAACATAACACATGAATAATTCTCAAACACCCAGATCGTCACTGTATCCGAATAAATACCATGTATATCAACGTGAAAATGCTTCAAAGTCCCCTTTCTCTCTCGTTTTTATCCGCGATACTTTTTCATTCAGAAGATCAACATGCTTTTGATGAATATTCATTTTACAAATTGCTCGAGAAGAATTCAGTATTGTAATTGTATTCAGAATATTCAGCTCTATTTATTCGCACTCCCATCAACATGATGATCTCCAGTTCACCCTAACTGAAGAATAAATTAGGCCACATCGACCTGTCTGACTCAGCGCATCTCCACACAGTTACTGTTGATTGTGTAGCACAGCGTCGTGTTCTCCTTTTCCGCTACATTTGATCGTTTAATGTAACAATTAAGCAGAATATCGTCTCGGAATCATGCGGACCAACTGATAAACCCGTTTCAATTAATTTCTGCATCAGTTGTACCGGTGTAGATACATTAGAACCAGACGGGGGAGTAAGATAATCGGTGATTTTAACTGTTCCACATAGAGAGACGTTTGTCTCAGATTAGTCTTCGGGAAACTTCTCACCCATCCATCCGTTGTGTTGAAAATCGAAGCAAAGCTCATGGATATCTGCCCATTCATTGAATCCTGATTGAAAACGTGAAAAACATCCCAATAACATCGAACTCCAAACCTCCAAAAATCACCGGAAATATCAATCACTTAGTATTCCTCGAGGTAGCTATCTTGGCCCTCTAATATTTTTTCGGTGCAACTTTCATCTCTGTATTGCATTTATTCTTACTGTTTTTCCATCTGAAATTTCATCCATCCCAAATGTTATCTAAATGTCTCCTCTCCGTAGGTATGGAACGCTCTTACCGTTCTGACGATACCGAAGACGCCACTACAACAGATAATCCCACCAGTCCTTTTCCAACACCGACTCCTTCCATGGCATCGCCAAGGTCACCGATACCTTCGCATAGACAGGCGTCGCCGTTTCCACTCGAGAGCGTCAACTCCAGAAGGATTCACTATCAGTCACAGGACAGAATGCGCCCCACCAACGGTTCGTATAATAATAATAATAATAATGAATTCATTTCATATTGTAAGAATACAAGAAAATCAATCCTGGTAAATCAGACAAAAGAAAAGACGTCAACAGACAAAATTAACATCATTTACAAAAATCGATTGATTGATAGATATGATTTTCGATCCAAATAACTAATGAGATTCATATGTGTGTGTGATTGGTGATATTGTAAAGAGTCCTAAGAATTGGTGGGTGCATCTCGAGACCAACAAACTGATAGTTAAGAACTGTACATAACAAGACATGATGACTTTCATCTTTTGTTCCAGGAGAAATAATCTATGCTACTGGAAATAAGAAGAACCACTCGAATAGCACGTTGAATCGAAGGAGACACAGAGGTATGATATCCAGTGGCAGTGCAAATTCATGCAATAGCTGTTCTGACATGATGCCCATTCCCAATGGAGATTTGAGATTCACAGATCAAAGCAAACAGCAAAGGATATCTTTGAATAACGGTGGGTGTACTCACAACAGCCATGATTCCAATTAAGTGTCAATAAAAAAAGAGATAGACAGATATAAATAGGGAAAAGTGAAGTGGAAGAAAAAGAGAAAGGTATAGAGGAAGAGATAGAATGAGGTAAATTCTTATCACAAATTCATGAACCACTGTTATGTTGCTGTTATTATTAGATAAATGAAGTTTTACATATAAAAAAATCAGATGATTCATTCATTAATCAACTGTTTCAAGAATTGTGGAAACAGTCTTCGATTATATCACATAAATTAACGACAATTTTCTATGGGTCAAGGAAACTCCTAGTGTACCAAGCTCCTCACTCGAAAGATAATGAGATTAACACGAGCTCAAGTTATGGTAATGAGTAGCGACTGATAATTAACTTAAAACTAGATAGGTGGCGTCGTTGCAAGTATCTCGCATCAGTTAACCCGATTACGTCATTATCCCTTAGTGTTATTTCTATGTGCGACATGGAGAGCACAATTTGAAGATTGCATTTCATGATCGAGTTTGAATTTCGTGTGAAAGAATTGTTCTGGACACGATCCTAATCTGACTCAAATTGGGTGAATTATTCCAGATGTAATCGATGATATTCCTTTCTTTATGAGCTGTGTGAATATTTGGAGGCTGCAGGGGTTTGGTTTTCGGATTGTATAGCAAAGTGCAGGGGTCTGTGAATTCAAATCAGGCGAATGTTTGTACAAGTCTTCAGTTCTATCCGAATATCAGAGAGAAATAACACGCAAAACAAACACGGACCACACTCAAATTGAATAAAAATTCATTAATAATGAGAAGTTCAACCACTAAAACGCCTGCGAAGAAAAGCAAGTAAACGCTTATGAATTTTCATGGAATTCATAAAATGTAAACCCATGCAAATACTGTCAACAACATGCAAATTTATACGAAATTAATACTATGTAAACAGGATTTTGATGAACGTGTATTTTTGGAATTCCATCACATTTGAAATAATAACATCTGCCAATTCAATTCCGCAGAGCAGTTCGTACTGTCATTTAAATTGCTAGAGTGAAACGCGAACGTAGCTATTATTTTCAAAGGGATGAGAGGGTATTTTAGTGGTAGGGTATTATCAGTCCAATATTGAAATGTTTCTGGTTATTACAGCATTGACTATTATTTATTCACTGAGAGCCTCACCAGACTTGGAAATGATCAACAAGCGTGAAATTGTGTTTCATACAAAATTACCAATCGATAACGTTACATTGAATTGGTGCAGTTTTCATCGAAACAAAATGAATTGGAGATACCAGATCATTCGAAATTGGAATGGAAACTGATATTTTGTGATCTAGTTGTTGCATATTCAATCTCAACCCATTCAGACTGAGTTTTTGATTCCAGATGTTGATGGAGAATCTCCACCAGAGCCAGCACCTTCAGAATTACCTCCTTCGGTGCCACCAAGAGGTCAATCTTTACACGCTGCGTCTTTGAGACGTTTAACAGACTTTGTTCTTCAGCAAGAAGAAAACTCAGCAGCCAATCAAGAGTCCCAGTTCCTGGGACAAGCAGGTGAGTGTTCTTCTTAGCTTATGATGGAGAGTTTGGTGCCATTATTGAAAATAGTTTGTGCTCGGAATGGACCTCACCGAGGAAGTCACAACTTCAACTGAATTCGCCTTTTTAGAAGAGGAACCCAACTTGGTTAAAGTATACCCAATACCCATTGATTTCCGTCTCAACTCCTCCATTATTCAGTCCAACATATCTCATCTGGAGAAGATACCAATTCAGATTCCCCCTTCAACTATTGGTCTGCGACTTGGTCCTTTTTATCTTTTCCGTGATAATGGTCACTGCATTATATTCCACCTTGTCAATGGCAGCCTCCCTCTCAAGATATGAATTGTAGACCTTATTAAAATGAACGGAAGCTGCAAATCAAGTCGACAATAGCTCAGAAGGAGCAATGGGGACGGTTTATGAGATCATTAGTTCAATTTCGTAGCGAAAGGACGCACAAAATACAGGATGGGAGCATAGCTTCTGATTTAATGCTGTGTTACATCATAATTCTGAATAATACAAATAGTATGAGGGAAAGATGATGCCAAGGAAGGAAAAATAATTGGGATTATGTGTGGTTTCTCGTTCCAACGTTGATTGGACTTTTGTCATTGCTTCAACTTGGATCTTTTCACCGTTTTTAAAATTCTTCCTTCTTCAAATGATGCCTCTCTCAACAGCTCATAATATAGTTTTTTGATTTCAATTTATAACTTATTTCATTCAATGTGAAACATTGTTGAACTACGTTCATGACCTCAGAGATCTCGACTTTTTCTTTTTTCCTTTTATCCGAACAAATGGAAGAACTAATCACTACAATGAGGTGTACACGACAAGATTTGCAATCACTACTAATGCAGGGCCAAGTGGCAATAAAATTACAGCATTCAGGGGGACTCGAAATTAGTATTCAACACGACCAAACGCGTATATACAGTGGACTCGCAAAGCAAATCCAACGGAAAGTTGGTATAGGAAATGCAATATTGTGATAACTTTTGTGCAATAGTTGTTGCTGGTCTCGGAAAATTCACAATTAGAGCAACAACAAGGACATCTGAAATGTTTCGTGAACTAACGAATGTAATTTGAACGTGCTGATTCATGTGGAGGTGTTCTAAATAATGTCCATAATTTACTTCTGGGGTTTTTCAGGGAGTTTTGGAAGTATAATCATATAGTATTTCCTTGGATTATTCAATATCTATCACCATTGCTGGATATTTGTGATGTGAGGATGATTTAGAAAAGTTCACTGGGATACAAAGCATCATGTCTCCCTATTCGAGGAAACATTACAAAATTAATAATTTCCATCAATTTGAAGAATTTTCATCAAACATTGGTGTGTCGTTTGACAAATCAGTAGAGTTGACATCATACCTATATGATAATATGGAATGCATATATTCAAATGTACCTTATCTTAATTATGTTCATTCTTGCTATTTAATTTTTCCTCCTTCCAATATTTCTTATTTTTGAAATTTTTTTGTTGGTAGAACAAGGTGATTTGTATGAAGATTTCTCTATTCATTTATCTATACTAAAAAATTGAAGAAGTGTAGACCCAGATCTGAACACCCCGTACTCTATCAAGAGGTCCAGAAGAAGACCAACCACCCATTACCCCGACTATGCCCATGTCTCAACCTCCTTGATCGTTTAGGAGGCTCCGCCATTTTATTAATGCATTTCGTACGAGAGAATAATACCGGCCAAGGGTAGCAGGACTCGCTCCTGAATTCTATTTGAGTCGCTGCTTCTACGTTCTATGAATGAATAATTCCCTGTTAGACCTGTTTACATGCTGTACTGGGGTCACTCATCTTGAGTAGGTAGGTAGGTGTCTTCAAGGTTGTGGAATGAACCCAAGAGTAGGAGTTTGTGGTGGGAATAAAGGGGGGCTTCAAGGGCTGATGTGGTTGTTGGAATTATTCTGAATAAGAGTCGTTCAGATTGTGGAAACGGTACAATGATTAGTAAATGATTTATTCGTTTTTCGAAGGGTTTTATGCTTTCAAAATTCCTCACTTTCAACAAAATCAGAAAGTTATTCTTGTGTACCCTAAGCTTTCCCCAAGACCCTGACTTTTTTTTTTCATCACAAAGGTCCGAAGGACATACTGCAGCCGCAGGCTTATTGTATTTCCCCCATCATTCCGATACCCTAAAATATATTGGTCCCTTTGACTATTTTGCAAAGGTCACTATGATTCAGGGTTCGCACATTCTCTAGGTTTAAATCAGGTTCCCCTAGTTCTACTACTCATCTATAGTTCAGTGCCTCACAATAGCACGAAATGTGTTCAATATCTCAGGTTCTAAGCCGCACAATCTACAAGTCTGGTCACCTTGATATAGCCCCATCTTTTGTAGGTGTGTTATAACAGGAGCATGTCCTGTAAGGAGACCTGTTACTAGTCTTATCTGATCTTTAATTAATCGGAGTATCTCATCAGTTCGTTTTTCACCTGTTATCTGAATAATAAGTTTACTATATTCTTGTCTTGTTCTTCAGGTACTGGTTTCGAAGGCCCAGACTTGAAGAGACAGTACTTCCATGAAGTTTTCTGATATAATAAACAAATAATAATAATAATAATAATAATAATACACTTTAATCAACAATAAGTTATCAAAACCATTACAATGATATGCATAACAAATTGCCGAGAGCGTCAGTAAATGGAAGTATACACAGGAACATACAAGACAAGTAATACAAAATAGACTATCAATAAAACACGAATACAGACGAACCACACATATGTAAATATACAGTGTGTAAAAGCCAAATGGAATAAATTCATTATTTCGGTTACTGTACATATTTCTAAAAAGTCCCGAAACACGTCAAATTTAAATTATAACTTGACATTCTTTTACGTGAAAATGCAACCCCTACCTTCAACCCCCTTAGAATGACAGGTACAACCCCCAATTTTTTAAATGGGAAGTATAGGCTTGTGATATATCATTTGAAAGGTCTCTTCATTCTCTATTCAAAAATGTTATTGTTTTTAAATTTAATGCAAAAATTAACATAAAAAAAATTAATATCATGTTGTTACCGAAATTCGCTACATACAATCAAAAACTAAAATGTAATGCAAAACGTAATAAAATGTAGAACACGAAAAAGAACTATGAATGTTAATGAAGTAGATGTTCAAAATGTTCTCCGCGAACGTCTTGGCAACATCCTAATCTCAAATAAAACTGTCTTCTAACATTATTTAACATATCAGGCGTGATCGACCTAATCGCAAGCGTTATTCGTTCTTTTAAGTCATTTAAATCAGAAGGTTTAGTTTTGTACACATGGCTCTTCACATATCCCCATAAAAAGAAATCTAATAATGTAAGATCAGGTGATCGCGCTGGCCATTCAATCGATCCTCGCCTCCCTATCCACCGATTGGGAAATATTGTATCGAGGTACTGCCGGACATTAAGTTGGTAATGTGGTGGTGCTCCATCCTGCTGAAACCATATCGTATTCGCTGGAACTTGAGGATTACCTGGATCAGGATATAAATTTGCCAACGTTGGAATGACATCATTTTGAAGTAGTGCCAAATAATTGTTGCCATTCAAGTTGCCCTCAATAAAAAAGGGACCAATTATATTGTTCCCTACAATCCCTGCCCAAACATTAACCTTTTGAGGGTATTGAGTGTGTTCTTCTCTCATCCAGTGAGGATTTTCCGTGGACCAGTAGCGGCAATTTTGCCGATTAGCATGACCGTTAAGTAAAAAAGTACACTCATCAGAAAACATAACGTCTTCTAATTGGATAATATTGTTATCCAACATGTCCATCATTTGCTCACAAAAAAAAGTTCTCCTATCAAAATCGTCTTCCATGAGCTCCTGAGTAGGTATCATCTTATACGGATGCAATTTATTTTCTTTTAATATGTTTGCTATCGATGTATGGCTAGCATTGAATGTAGTGGATGCCTGTCTACTCGATGTATGTGGGTTTTCCTGAAACTCAAGCAACACATCTAATTTGAGTTCATCACTCAGTGCATTAGCAGCTGCTTTTTTTATCTGCCTTACATGACCAAACTCGCGAAATTGCTTTTCTATTTTACTTATTGTTCCTTGGGATATAGGCGGTAAATTAGGAAATTTCTCATGAAATAGGCGAGTTACTTCCTGTTGTGTTCGGATGTTATCTCCGTAACCAATCATTTGTAAAACTGTTATTTTATGCATTTCCGTTAATCTAACCATTTTTCAGAATTGAATTGAACAAACTTTATACTTAAATTACAACAATGACAACTTAAATAAAACAATTTACTACTGCTTGTTAAAATAGCGTTGCCACGGAAATACTTTAAAGTTTTTTAATGGTTACCATCTAAAAACCACATTGCTACGGTTTTTGTTCACTTTCTCATATTATGTTAATTTTTGCATTAAATTTAAAAACAATAACATTTTTGAATAGAGAATGAAGAGACCTTTCAAATGATATATCACAAGCCTATACTTCCCATTTAAAAAATTGGGGGTTGTACCTGTCATTCTAAGGGGGTTGAAGGTAGGGGTTGCATTTTCACGTTAAAGAATGTCAAGTTATAATTCAAATTTGACGTGTTTCGGGACTTTTTATAAATATGTACAGTAACCGAAATAATGAATTTATTCCATTTGGCTTTTACACACTGTATACAACTAGACCCACATTGTTCCTAACATCATCTTAAGAAAAGAATTCGTCAAGTGTGTAGAAGTTATTTTGGGTCAAGAAGCCTTTGAGCCTATTTTTGAAAATGAAAATATTTTGCGCACTTTGCACATCTTCAGGTAAGTTATTATAGATTCTGCAGCCATTGTAATACAAGTTTCTTTGGTAAAACTTGGTCGAGTGCTTTGCCGGAAGTAAATTGTTCTTAAATCTTGTAGAGTAATTATGCTTCGATCTGTTGCAGCCAAACAATGGAAGATTCTTATGAACATAGCACGATATTTCATATATGTAAGTATCAACTACGGTTAAAATTTTATTGTTTTTATACGACTCCCTGCATGAGTCCAAAAATCTTTATATACTAGATATATTTGAATTTTTGGTGGATTCTCAAGTTTCGCAATATCCACCATTTTTTGAAATCGCGAAGACTTCCGTCATTTTTTGAAATATCAACATAAATCTTGTGATATTTCGAGATCAACCTCAAAGTTCTGCCACCGTGTAAATGTTCCCATCGGAGACGATGAACCGAAAACCTCTCGATTATTCTTCCATCATCGCCGCAAGAAAAGCTCGTTCATCTCGGCAAAGATTGGGATGACGTGCGAGGGTGTAAGATGAATCGGTACGTGCCACTAAGTAGGGCACTTTATGAAACTTTCACACTCCCTTTTATTTATCCATAGCCACGATGCCAAATCTACTACATGTTGTCACCTGTATCGGTTCGATTGGATTCAACTTGTTTCGTGAACGCTTGCAAGGGGTACTGTAGACTTGCTTTCCTTGTTACACTCATAGATTTCTGTCGTACCCAAGATATTTTTTCTGATATTTCATATAGTTGATAGCTGGATTAGGAATGAAACGATCTTGGAACAGGAACAATCAATGTTCTTTGCGATAGAGTAGATTTTGCAATGCAGCATAGAAAAACGCTTGTTGACACATCTGCCCATCTGACCACTAAAATATATGTTGGTTTGAGAGCTGCAGAGCACCCTGTATATCCAACATCTTCCTCACCATCTTTCTCGTTCTTATCCCAGCAACACACGTCGCCATACATCGATTGTATGCAAATGTCTCTCTCGATGACGGAACAGGGCCACGATAAGAATTCCATTTTTAGGGTGGCACCATTAGGTGGGGAGTGGGGGGATGGAATATATACAGGAAACAAAGTATCTTTTCGAGACACGAGACTACTGGAATGCAAATATTATCTGGAGATGAGGTCGAAGCGGAGTCGGAGGGAATTTTTATGTCCGGAATTTTCTTCTGATTCAACTAGTATTGGTCTGTGAGAGTTAGATATTCTGGAAAAAAATTTAATAGACCAATTCACAAATATCTCAAAATATGGAGTCACTCTTAAGGGGAATTACAACATTTTACATTTTTCATATATCATCTATCATTTGTTGACGATTTGTTTTCTGCAATTCAGCTTCCAAAATTGTGAGTAACAATTGTGTTACGAATTAATTTTCCTCTCAGTTCCCGGAAAGCCACATTTTGAATTCGAACAGTTCACGTCATCAGCTCTTCTTTCATTTCTGTAGCATTCAAACACTTGCCATATTGCAACTATCTGGAAAAGCCCACATCTTCTTGACAATTTCTCAGAACAATTAAAAATCAAGTTGAGAAGACGTGAATGGAATGACGATAATTTTATATATTATATTCACGCTTTGTTACTTGGTGAAATCCTGATTCGCCATTAGAAAACATTCTGGTTACTTTAATATAAAAGAACAGAAAAAGCATTCTTGTGTTGAAGAATTACTTTCTGATATGGATTTTTCACACGAATGAGTTCAACAGTAGCACTGGAGATTTACATGTCAAAAGTTGAAGATTTTTCAGTAATCACCTGCAAATTCGAAGTTTTCTTCAAGAGATCTGGAAATAGATCTAACATTGTTTTTTTGTGGAAGTCACAATCAAATGAAATATCATCACAAAATCCAAATCTGCTCAAAGGTAGTTTCAGAAACGTTCGATGAATATTTTCTCATTTCATCGTTTATACAGGGTGTTTCATTAATATGTTGAAAGAATGAAACTGAGAGTAGAGGGAAACAAAATATCGAATAAACATTCATCAAACTACGTTATCCGATTTTAAGTATTGAAGTCACAAATAAATTCAAATAATTTTATCAGGAAAAAACAAGTACTGTCAGACAAGTGCTGTCAGACAAGCAAGTAGTTAGTTTTCTAGTGTCAGAGAAACCGATATAATGAAAACTGTCAAAGCTGTCAAGAAATTTGCAAATAAAATTTTAACTCTGAACGCACTGTATCTTTTTCACCATCAACATTGTTATAAGCGATGTTGCGCTCAATCGTCATATTTTGGTCCTCTCTACTCTCAGTCTCATCATTTCACTATATAAATGAAACACCCTGCATATCTGAGTATATTTTGAATATTCTTGCTCATACATGGAATGAAATGAGGATAAGAATCGTCTTTATCATTTTATTGCAAGCCTCAAAATTATAAATTATAATCATATTTTCATTTGAAAACTCTAGTCAGTTGAATTGTTTACTGATTTTGTAAACGATTATCTGTTCATAATTTTCGAACAAATTATCTCGGTAATTTCTTGGACAATAATCTGAATATGACGCGACACTTCCCCACTCTCGCCATTCTTCATGACTTTCCTGAACCCAATTGATCAGCCCTGTTCGACAGGTGGCGCCTCCTTCGTCGAGCATCCGAAACTCCGGTGCCTGTATCGACCGCCACGACGCCGTCTCTTCTCCTCTGCCGTCCATCTCGCTTTTGCGTCGTGACGCGCCACTCTAACACGAATCGACATTTGCCAGCATTTTCATTTTCATATCCGATTCTTTATTATCGTGCATACGCTTTTGAATAATAAAATGCATTTCCAATTCCTAATAATACAGGTGTTATTTATGGACGCCCCGAGTGGAAAATCGACTTTTCCGATCGAAAGGGGGACGACGATGTCTAGGGGGAAATTCTCGAGGAGTGGATATGAGCCAAGAACTCCATTACCTGTTCGGGATATATGGGGAATATGGAGGTGTGTTTGGAGTTTGCTGTAATGAGGATGGTGCATAGCTTTGCCATTTTCATTTCACAAATTATAACACTTACACAAGAGTAGTCTACATGTTGATATTTTCTTCTTCAGATATCATCCGAACTCCAATTTTGCCCTCAATTATAGTGGAGTTGATGGCCTTTCACGAATTCGAAGTTCTTCTCAAATAATAAAAAACGTCACAGAAAATATTCCTTGTCTTGATGTGTTTTATCTCAGGCTATTTTTCGTAGTATTTCGACCCGTTTTTCGATCACGAATCACGAATTTCTAATTCTCATAATCTGGTATTCAATCTGACTTGTCGTAATGATGTGAAATGATAAAGAAATAAAAAGGCTTCAATGGAATAAGAGATGGAAAATTTGATCGATGAACGCATTAAAAAAAGCAGGCGTTATCTTTACAGAGAGTCATCGAAATGAAATAACATTCTATCGATAGACATTTGGAGATCAATCGTGGAATGAGTCAAGAAAATAAATATCAACTTCCTTCCTAAGAGAACCCAACATATACCTTCCATCCACAGATAGGAGAAAGTTACGATCGAAAGTCTCCAGCACCCACCATATTCCGAATCTCAAACTGTGCGAAGAATTTGAAGTGGAAATAAGTTGAGTGCTTTCCAGCTTTCAGCTTGTTGCCTGAAACATGACCTACTCGTGATACACTACTCAACTTCCGAGTCAACTTTCTCGCGAAAACTTGAAAAAATTGGAAGCCAAACAGTTCGGGGTACATACTTGACTGAAAAACATTCTGAATCGATTTCCCTTAGGTATTTTTCTACACCTATTCGCATTGAATGAATTGTTTTGCTTGGTGTGATTCCGATACTGCACTATCGAACTATCGAAGTCCAATATTATATAAAATGATGAAAATACTGCCTGTTTCAACGAAGAATAAAATACGACGACTTTGAAGTATTCGATTAAATTGTAAGGGGCTAAGTATCCTTTGGCAAATATCTAGCACTTCAACGAGAGAAAGATTTACCTGAAAACTCGTATATAATGTTTCTTAAATGTACTGAATACGGTACTGAACTCTGTTCCACCATATCTGTGATAGTTTTCGAAATTGTCGCAACTTTCTATCATCTGCTCCGTCGAAAAAGTTTATGATTCTCAAGAAAATCAATCTCATCCCACTTGAAAAATTCCCTACTCGCTGAAACACGTTTTTTTCACTTTTCTAATCTCTGCAGTGAAATCAATTCGAGTTGATGCGAGGTATGTGGAAAAGGTGAAAGGGGAGATCTGATAAGCGAATAGGACAGGTGCGCAATTTGTGAGATGAGGGGTGTTTCTGAAATGAAATGAAAAAGATATCTGAGTACCCTATCCATGGTAGCCTCTCGGGAACACGTGTCGGGAAAGATTTTCCGATATAGAGAAAACGCAACTTGACGTTTCACACAGATTTTATTGAAATAAAGTGTCTGTACCGGATTCCCACTTTTTCCTACAGGTGTGTGGTGGTTTAGCTTGGTTTTCAGGATTCATTGGAAAAATAAAGTCGAGCAAAATGTCAGACCTTCGAGGGTATCATTCATGGTGATATTTGATGCTCAGAAATCGCCACTCGATTAGTGTACTCCTTCGTTGAAGGATGCAGAAGGAATTGATGAACTTTTCACTGGCTCAGAAGCATTTCTCTTCATTGAGTGATAGGTTAGGCGTGAAAATTTTTGATTGATCATCGTAAAAATATTATACAGGGTTATGATAAAGTAATGCACAAAATTCATAAAACGTACAACGATCACTTTTGAGAAAAATGCAAAAACACGTCAAACTGTTCTTTTTATTCCGTATCTTTTGACATAAGTTACAAGAATAACACGCCAAAGTTGTCAAAGTTATGACGTCATCAACAACTTTTTTTAATGGGAAGCTAAGATTTATATCACATTATGTGATAGAGCTTGTGTTTTTACACACGGGAAAAATAGTTGCAGTAGGGCTCACATAGGAAAAAAAACGAGAAAAGGAATAAAGAACTAAATAACATAACCAATTATAAAAAGAGGTCAAATTTACACTCATCTAGTAAAAACATTTGTTCCTATGAATTTTTTCAATTGTTTTACTAAAACAACGGTTTGTCAGTGTCAGTCGTACAATTCGTGTCACCACAGTTTTATTATTATGGCTCGTTTAACCGAAAGAGAAATGATAGAAATTCTAATGATAGTAGGTGGAACTATTTTTCGCGTGTGTAAAAACACAAGCTCTATCACATAATGTGATAAAAATCTTAGCTTCCCATTGAAAAAATTTGTTGATGACGTCATAACTTTGACAACTTTGACGTGTTATTTTTGTAACTTATGTCAAAAGATGCGGAATAAATAGAACAGTTTGACGTGTTTTTGCAAGTGCAAGTGATCGTTGTACGTTTTATGAATTTTGTGCATTACTTTATCATAACCCTGTATAAGCTGCCCAGAGATTCCTGTTTTGTTCAACTCTGCATGACTGAATTTCGTTTGGACTTTGAAACATGTAAAACATATTAGTGAATAGAAGTTTTGAGGAAGAGGCGATCTGTATTCACTGATCTCAATATGTCAATAATTAAAATGGTCAGAACTGACGGTTTGAATGAATAATGATATAGATTATAATGCCAACTTGTGATATCTTTGGTCGGTAGAGAGTTGGATATTGATTATTTTGGACAATTGATTTAGACTCTGTTTTCTGTATTGTGTTTCGGTTTGCATTGTGAAATGAACGACATACATATTCTCGACTAAATGTTAATTGTGAGCATTTTAACTTTCATTCACATAACCCTAGAAGCGTTGGTGATACTAAAGTGGAGTATACTTTTTCATTGGAGTTGCTTTATCGAATTTCCTTCCACGGAAGTGTTGTTGAACTCTCATTCATGTTTGTCTGGTGCTGTGATGACAAACAAAACAGTGTAATGCGAATCGGAAAGGGAGTGCCTGGGAAATACTGGACAACTATCGAAGAAAAAAACACTTTTCCTCGCCATAAATCCCGATAGATATGGAGGGGGATATGAACCCCTCGACAATCTTGCCAGCAAAATTGTCAGCTCTTCCTAGTACTTTATCACTTAGCAAACTTTCCTCTCCTATAATGAATTGGACTATTTGTTCTTCGTGGAGAAAACTCTTGGTAATGCCTTCAGTATTATGTTTAGATTGAAGCAATATTTCGCGGGCGAGCTTAACTGGGCAGTATTTTCTAATTGTGCAGCGTTTAGTGACATCGGGACGCGATAGGGGGATGAGGCGACCGCGCCAGTGGATGAAGGGGGTTGGTCGGTGGCGGTAGGGATGAAAGCACGGTCGACGGTATATGAAATATGAACTCTACGCAACGTTTTGAGCGATCGGGGCTCTCTCACTACAACCCTCCGAGTTGTTAGACGCGTCCGGTAGGGGGTGAGACAATGTAACCGGTGGTGGTGGGACGACTACCCCGGTGATACTGTTGAATGTCATTGGCGGAGGATCATAAAAAGTCAAAAAATTATGATAATACTTGATTTTCCACTTAGACAATATCACGAATTGTAGAGGAAGTTGTCAGAACACAAAAAAGAGAAGAAGAATAACAGAAAATGTAGAAACGACGATTCAAAGAACAATCTAATCTATATCTAGTCTGAAATTTCTGTTAACGAATAAAAACATTTCTGCACCAAAAAACTGTTCAGCGTCTTTTTGAAAAGAGCGAAATGCTCTGCATTCCTTATGTGGTCAAGAAGTTTATTCAAAATCCTTCTTCGTTACTCTTAGTCTTGTGAATGGTACAGCAATAAAATACTTGGTTTAAAATTCATGTTGTTGGTGCATTAACTCGGCGTTTCACTAAAAAAATGGCTTATGGAAGCACCAAAGGGTCACACTTCTAGTTCCAGTATTGATATTTTATAGGAAAAATACAAGGTTGGAAGTCTGGAGTTTAGTTTCTCACATGTCACTAGCGGAAAATTCTCTTACAGTTCCAATCTGCACACATGAATACTAACAAACCTCGGAACATCATTGACAACAAATCGAAATTTAACAGAATCATCCGGAAATTTTTCACAGTCATTACAATTCCAGAGTCTTGGTTCTTTCAGGTTATATTATATTTTAAATTTTATTGAGAATATATCAACAAATTTGCCAAGAGAAATCCCAGGAAAATACTGTCATATGTCAATCAAACGCAACAGTACGACTTTCTTTCGATGAAAATGTAATGAAACAATACCAAAATGTCCAAATGTAATTTTTTTCTTGGTTTTCTCGAAAATCGATATCGAAGTCTGGAAGTTTCTTGAAATCGTCGAAAAATGCTTTTTGCAGTTATAGTGAACATTTCCGGCCGTAAATCGAAAACGTACCTCAATTGAAAAGGGCCGCTATAGTGAAATGTATAAAGAGCGGCCGTATAGCGAGGTGAATAATATACGAATATTTGTCCACAGACACAAAATTCCATTTACATTCAACATTATCTCACGATTGAAACGCATTAAATTTATTATGATACGCCACTGGCTCCACTGTCATTACCGTCATTTTCTTTCTCTTGTGACCAGTGCTTGTGATGTGGACGCATATTGAGAGGGCGTGATTCGAATTTCCGCCAGTTCTTCTGTGGACCGAATGCCTGTATTCGAATTTTCGACGTGGCTAATTGGGCTATTCAATAGAATATAAATCACTTTTACAATTAGGTCGTTACGATCTGAATACATTATTTCATGCAATCGACTTTGAGAAACGAATTTCTGCATTTCAGGGGGTGATTCCTCATCGAAAAAGAAATAAATTACAGGCTAAGTAGTCGTTTGATGATGGAAAATATCATATTGATTCCAATTTTGTAATTTTTTCAGTGTTTGTGAAAAAAATTGTGAAAAAATTAATGTACTTCGTTTAAGGGGCTGAATATTAACAAGGAATGTTCCAATGAAGCTCCTTTACATAAAAGACTCTCTTTTTCCGAAGATAAATCACCTGAAATGTTTCACACTTATTTTATCACAATCTGTATATTTTTATTCTTCCGAAGCTATTTGAGAAACAGCAACTTTTCAGATACTATTGATTCAACTAGTCACACATAGACCCTCGACAATTTGCAATTTGTCTTTGAAATAATCTCTTTTCACCATTCGGCCGGGCAAATTGATAAAATTCCAATTACTGAAAATGAAAAACAAAGGGGTTGCTACGTTTGGATCCGGGATTAATTGTATCCCTCAAAGGCGTCCAACTGCGAGGCAAATTGGCTCTAAATACGTCAGGTTGTCGACGTCAATATTCTGGCAATGAATCATGTGGAAATTGCTTCATGATGTCTACGTTGCAGGATTGTTAGATGGAGGGTTGTCCGAAAAAATAACAAGTAATTATTTGTCTTTCGTATTTCAAGTGTCAACCTGTACATTTTATTGAAAAAAACACACACAAAGTCGTCTCTTTCTTCAATAAACTTGGTCTTCCACTTTGAGCATGGACTACTACTATCGTCTGAACATTTTCATCAGACTTTGACAGCATTTTCCATTCACGTTGACGTGTTGACGTGTCAAAATGAAAAAGGATGTCATAATTCTGGTCCTGACAACTTTTCCGATACAACTTGGCTTTTCCCCATGCGAATATCGATGGAGAAAGTAACTCATCAATTTTTCCAATGAGCATTTCATAATGACAACTATTGGGGGCATCTTGAAACTTATGTTCACTGTACCATCCTCCTTTCCTGAACGAATCTCATCAGAAATAATACCATTGCATACTGAGATAAATTGAGAACTCGAAGATTAATTAACAAATCCATCAACCTGGAGATTACCTCAAAACCAACAGCATAAGATAAGAGAATGGGCTTCTCGTTAATCCGAACAACTCGAAGACAAATACAAGAAATGGAAGTGGGGTTGAGAAATAATCAGTTAATCAGAAACAGACGTAGTGTAATCTCTCGACAACTCTTTCCATAATGCACTTAGTTGGATAATTTGTACAACAAAACTAGTGGGATGTTTGATTTTAAAAGACATTCGAGTATGTACTCCATATAGTATTGCTGAAGTCGTTATTCGAATGCATGGTTTTTCGTGGTATCAATGTTGAATTTGGTGCATGAGTTTCATTGATTATGATGTCATAAAAAATCAACTAGGTTTCTGTATTTTCTATCATTTCCAGAAAGCAGCACCTCAAGACTCTAGTGGAGAAGTTTTTGACTTTCTCTTCATTCCTTTTCAAGCACCTCATGAAATTTACCCGATCTCCTAGTGCATATCACCAGTAGTATGAATGATATTCCTATAGGAGTCGAGACTTTCATTATGACCCGGTTGCGTTAAATATAGCAAGTGTACATTGAGATTATTTTTTTATTGTTTCAAATTGTAACCGTTATTTTTGAGAGTGCGATTTGTTAGAACGAAGAAGTTTCCTAGCAAGATGCGCATTAATTGACGTTTTAGTCGCACTGATGACGTCATTAATGTTCCAGCTACGACGCCATAGACATTTTGAACTTGTGAGCAATATTTTCGATAGTGTCATTCGGAAAAGATGGGAAATTCAATGATTTATGACTTTTTTCAGTTGATTAAAGATAGACGATAAATGAAAATGAACAAATGCTTTGTACGTTCCTGTTTGTGTCAGAGTCAGATACCGTGGCAAGAGCATACGTATAAAATTTGAATTTAAACCGCAGCCGAATTCGCAGAAACGTCGTAATTCCTTCCAAACGATAACAGTTATCGTTGAAAAATGGTGATTAAATTTGTATTACCACGACTATTTTCCCCTTGTCTTGAGCTATCTGAAATATCATCCAATCCTTTCAGTCTTTATTGGGCTCCGAAGGATAGTTCTAACAATAATTGTATGCAGTAGATAAGCCAGGAAGCTCCGTATACGCTAGCAATTTATCGACATTTCCAGGTAATAACAATGTTTCATGTTCGGGTTTGGCCCCGCCATAAAAATGAATTTCACATAAATCGGTTGTGGACATTTATTCGTGAAATTATCAGACGTAATTATAAGGTTTGTCACTATTTCCGATCTGATGAACAGCAAAATGGATGACAGAAACAGTGGATTTATTGTGCTCGTTACTGTATTCATGAACTATAGTGGAAAATGGAAAAGCATTATTGAATTTTGAGTGAGGGTTGTCACTGAATGTTATTTGCTTTTTCTATGGAATTGAATACGATTCGGAACAATATGTTATTCCATTCGTCGATATCTAGTAACCATTCAATGGAAAAATAATTACTAACAAACAATTTGTGGAAATTACACTAGCTAAAATAACCCACCCAATAATATATTGAATATCAATAATGCAATTCTCGTTCTGGTTATGAAGATTCATAATGAACATATCTGATGTTAAAAGTTAGATATTTCGAAATTCCATCACGTATTCATTGTGTATTTATTTCTATGGGATAATTTAAATAATTATATCAAACTGTCAACAATTATTACATTTTTCAAAACAATTTCACTGATGAACTCAACCTAACTTTCTGTTTTGGATTATCGTTGAAAAAAAGATAAGCAGCAACAGCGCACTTTATAATGAGCTGTCACATAACTATACCCATCAAATAAATAAACTGGTTTTGTGGGTGCTTCAGAAAAATAAGTTTTCAAATTGAAACTAACTGATTTTCAATGAGAAATCAAAATAAATATGAATCAGCAAAGAATCGTCGAAACCAGAACTAATCACTGACGAATCCATGACTGTTTACTGAAAACATCATTTATACTGAGCTACTTGATGATTTCTCAAGTAACATCCCATAATGACCTTGAAAATCACCTAACACAGTGAGTTGTGAAATCAACCAATGTATGAATTGAAATTAACCCTCTACTACCCCGAATTCGCTGCCAGAATCGGGGTTACCCTGTTATGATGTTGAGTGGTGTACATTACGTCTAGACCAAGTATAACACATACATTCCGCTTAATATTTTCAAGAATGGTTTCCTTGAAATCTCTGCACTCGATATGGCTCTCCACTTCCAACAAATTATATCCATTCGACTGGAGCTCGGACAATAACAATAACAATGAATGTATTGTGCCAGAACGGCTGACACTTAATCTAATTGTATTACACAATTCTGTCCGTATTCATACAGATTGGCGATGCCGGGTCGATATTTAATGGAGGAGGTTATGCTGTTACGAATCATAAGAGACATATGCCCAGAGTTGTTGTGTGAATGTGACCGTTTATACTCGAAATATACAAGGTGAAGTAGTGACATTTTTCAATAAAATAATCACACTTGGAATCTAATCATTTTGGTACACTGAAATACAAGTGGATTTCTATTTGAACTTTGTGACTTTCATGTTGGAATTATTCGTGTTTCGAAAATATTGAAAATAAATGATACTTAAGTTCATACTACCAGAGAATAAATGAATTATTCGAAAAAGACTCGCCTCTTTCCTCTTTTCTAGGATAATTTTTTGTCAACATGAGGTCCGCAAAAAATATATATCTGAAATCGACAAATGTTCTAATCGAATTCGTGAAATATGAAAAATGCTCAATAGGAAAATCTTAAAAATGTTAGAAGAAGCATAATTACTATCATTAAACATTGAGCTAACTCTATTATATTTGATTTTATATTCTTGTTGATTATATATTATGTGAACTATGATGAATTGTCTAGCTCAAATATACTGCTATATAGTCTGGTTATTATGATTTTGATATATGTTATTATCTGTGCACTAAATCAACATCATTATCTATCAATTGAAATATTATTGGAATGATTTCACTGCTCGGTAGTTTCCCATAATACAATCTAAACATAATTAATCAATTTTACCAATAATATCAGGAGTATTTTCATTCAAGCTCTATAGAATCGTCTTGAGTTCAGATTTTTAGAAATAAAAATGTATTCGGGAATTTTTCGAACTCAATCTTCATCGAAACTATATAAATCGTTCAATGATCTAGATTCTAGAATCAATTATTTTGAGGTAAGTCAATCTTTTATCAATTTGTTTTCCATCGTTTTAATGTTTTTCTTTGAAATAAAATATGTCGTGAACGGATTGAAAGTTAGGTTAGGTTTCATGAGAGGTGGAGCATAATATACTATTCTACTATTATTCTTTCGGTTGTGGATTTTTTAATGTACTCTCCGTATCGATGGTCCCAATTAAGAAAGTCGATAGTTTCATTATGTCGATTTTCACTTTTTTACATAAATGTATTCGCAAGAATGAGTTCTACAATGTGCATATCGTTACTGTTAGTGCGAAAGGTCGTATGTGAAAATTACCTACTTTACAGGGGAGCATAAAAAAAATCAGCTGCACAACCTACGACATTTTTACATTTGACCACAACTTATAATAGATCAGCTGATGACATACAAAATCTTTGCAGCAGTTGCAGACTGCAAAATGTCACCTTTAGCACAAATAAAATAAAAATGGACAATTTTTACATACGACCTTTGCACTAACAGTAACGATATAAAATTTCATTGTAATTCTTTATTTTGACACATTTTTCAATGTTGAAATTGTCGACAGTGATCGCGCGTCCGTACAAGATTGCGCGCAAAAAGAAACTTTGAACTGCTCTACTGAAAAGTGGTCATTTTGTAGATACGACTTTCTTAATTGGGACCATCGATATAGTAGCAATACATATCGTGATATTTTCCCCACAAAAAAATGGGATTTAATTCATTGTGATTTGCAAATTCCATCAACATCCCCACCTCAAAATTCACTCTTATTCCTCAAAGCAGTTATTCATCTGATCACACGAGAATTCATTCGAATGTTTAGTTCAGTTTACATTTTACATTATACAATGTTCACACTCGTCAAAAAGGTAAGAGTCGAAAGAACTAAACATGTAAACAATGGGTAGAAAATATAGACACATAAAAAAGAAACACACATATACATATATATATATATATATATATATATATATATATATATATATAATGAAACTTTCACAATTGTAGACAACTCTTCTGAAGAGACATTATTCGTCGAAATGTTCGTGAACTCTTGAATGGAGTAAAAGCATTTTTCAATTAAATACTTTTTCAATTTCAGCTTGAATATTTTCGTGTTTAATATTCTGAAATCATCAGGTGATTTGTTGGAGAAATTTGGGCCATAAAAGTTGACAGCTTGTTGGGATTTTTTGGAGTCGACTTGCAGGAATCGCAATATTACTTTTATTCCTTGTATTATAATCATGAAACTCACTGTTGTGTTTATATTTATCCAAGTGCTCTTTTACATAGATCATATGTATACATGCTAGGTAGGGTTAGAAAATTGTATTGAATAAACAGTTCTCTACAGTGTGTTCTTGGACCTACACCAGATATAATTCGGATTGCCTGTTTTGCAGTATGAAGAGGTTTTTCATGTTGGCACTGTGGCCCCAGATCAAAATTCCATATTGAAGATGACTGTTTATTCAAGCAAAATATGCCATTTCCATCATATTATGGGACACAGACTTTATCAATCGACGCAACAACAGGTGTTCAATATGCACATTCCATGTAAATTTGCTATCAATATAAAAGCCCAGTAATTTAACTGGTTCTGTATTTGTGTTGTTCTGTCTAGTTGATAAAATTAGTTTTTGAGTTTTCTCCCCATTCATTTTCAGTTTATTTGACGAAAAGTGTTGCCAACTGTGGTGGTACAATTTACTCACGAAGTGTGCCATTAGTATTAACTCTGAATAAATATACTATACTACTGAATACTGATGGTAATCACACAAACTGAGCTCAAGTTGATATTATGTCAGTTTCCTAACTCGTTTTCGGGATCAGTAATATTCCCCTCTGTCTATTTTCATTCGATTCCATATTCACTCTCCACGGTATACGTTCTAAGCTGTTGCTGGATAGGAATTGTAGCCGTAAGGGATGGTTTAGTTTCCAGACAAATAAATAAACTCTAGTCTGGCTTTGTGTTCATGAGGATGTAATGTGGCGAACTTAATTGTTCCTTCTGCTTGAAAATGTACGGCATATATTTTGGGATACTGTGTATGCATACATTTGCGGCTCGTACGCTGAATGATTAATACTTGAATTAGATTTCGGGTTATTAATTTGCCCGAGAAGCTCGTTGTTGATGGTACTTACCTCAGAGGATATGTAATCAGATGATTAGTATACAGTGGGGTGTATTTAAGATCAACACAAGGTGTGTTCAGGGACTTCTCCCATCCAGCTGTTGATTATGTCTAGTTCTCTCTTGAGAATAATTGTGAATTCAAGTGTACTAACATTCTTATTCAGAGCATTGATTTTCCACTAAAAGTCCAACAGTATCGACCATGTTATGTTTTCAAGTCCGATTCTTCAAATACACATTTCTATGAACAATTATTTATTTATTTATTCATTCATTTATACGGGCAAGCCCAATTGGAGATATAACAAGATATACAATATGTGAGTAATACAGCAACAGACACAACATATATGATAACTAATAACAATGAAGACATTAAAAAGATAAATGAAGAGCAAAAGTACAAGTCCAAGTAAAGTCAGTGCAAAAGTGATAAATAAAATGAAAAGATGTTCACCGACACAGTTGATTTTTAAACTTATGAAGAGGTGCTGAGAAGATGTCAACATCGAGGCGATTAGCCGCTCTAAGGGATCTTGGGATATAGCTGAAATAAGCGATGTTGGTACGATAGTAGGGAGTATGGAAAGTAGCTATTTGTCTCGTAAGGCGGGTGGGGACCACTAAACTGATTTGTGATCAGGACAGTCATATTCACCATTAAGTATCTTGTAGAGAATCAACAAATCTCGCTGGATACGTCTATTCCCCAAAGTTGGAATATTGGGATAACTCTCAATTGAGGCATAATCACCAAAGATGCCGGATTTGAAAGATACATATCTAAGAAAACTCTTTTGAACACGATCAATCTTGGATATATGTGGTGACCAGATAGAGGAACAATAATCGAGGTGAGTTCTAACAAGTGTGCAGTATAGGATTTTAATGGCACTCAGACTAGTGAAGTCACGAGTAGTCCTCTTTATAAAACCCAACATTTTCATAGACCTGTTGACAATGGAGGCTATATGGTAAGATAAGGTTAGGGAGTCGTCAAGAATCACTCCTAGGTCCCTAACACGGCTGACAGAATCCAGAGGTTGTCCATTTGATGGTATAGTCGAAAATGACAGGTTGATGGGATTGAGTAAAACGTATGACATGACATTTGTTAATGTTCAGGTCAATCATAAACACGACAATGCTTCTCTTCAAGGTACAGAAGAGCTAAAGAGAAATATAATACTTGATGAAGGGACTCCCTTTCGTGGTTTCAAATATCGTCTGATATCAAAATCCATCATAATATTTGACACGAACATCAAAATTATTTTGGAGCAATCATTTCTCATTCAATTTAATGAATGAACAGACTCTTCTATGATTGAGTTTTTCGAATGGAAACAGTGACAAATCGTTACAGTGCAAAGTTTGCACCTAACCTCAAAGCAATGTTTCTGAGCTTATTCATTAATGGATATTGGTCGCAGAAGAATAATTCCATATCATTTTTCGTTATAGCTCAGGAATCAATTATTCAATGCTTATTTCCTCATCTGTACTGAAATGTGATGATCTAAAAATACACTTATCAAATCAAAACTATGGGCACTATCACACAAAATTATTCAGAGGAAAAAGAGTGGTTATTGTCGTCTTGTTGAATATGCATGGGTTCCATGATAATTTGCCCTGCTATCCTTCCAGAAATACTTTATGTTGAGTAACAAAAACAGAGGAAAAAAGTAATTCCAACGCCAACTAAGTCACATATGCTTAGCAACGGATATGCTGTTTACGAACCGGTCGATAACCACCAATCTCTCAACCCGACATGACCCGTATCGATCGATACCAAGCACAAAAACAATTCCATCATAATACACCATCAATCAGGAAATTAAAAAACGGAATGATCCGAAGCGCTGGAAACAACAAGTGTTGCTCATTACCGAACGTGTTGCCACGATCGATCTCTACTGTCAAGCGAGCGAGTGGAAAGCTGCTCATTTTAGCCAAAAACGAATTATTGGTTTCGATATAATATATGTGTCATGAACACTATTTGTAGCCAACATATTGTGTTTCGCGTTTGATTTTCCATATAAGGGGAGTGACGAGCTGTGTGTTATTGAAGGGAAAACGATAAGAAGCAAGGGGTGAGTTTTCTCGACATGAAATCTGATTCGATGTGTTCCTGGACGAGTATTGATCCACATGTTTATGTACACTCGATATATGCGATGAAGGTTTTATTTCAGAGCTACCAACCATCTACAATGGTCTGATGAGTTAGAAAACGTAGTTCAGTATATTGAAATTCGCTTCACCTTTTCCTTTGGACAAAACTAAAACAATATTGGACTGAACAGAACATGAAAATGATATGACAGACTTGGAGAAAAACAATAGTGATCAACAGCAAATTTTGGAATCAAATTGAAAACTTGTATTATTATTTCAAGAGCTCAAGTTTTCTGTATATCAACTGATGAAAATGAGTCTTGTCTATATCTTTCATGACTTCCCAAATTGTCATTCGATTGTTCGAATATTCGGAATCTAATTCGACCAAACACCAGGATATACAACGCTGCCATAAATATTCATACAGCAAAATCTCGGTTATTAAAGGCAGAGCACGTAAACGTGTTTACCACATATGTCTAAAACATACAGAGAGTTGTATCGCCTCGAACCACTAACATGTCCCGGGGATAGCGTATCCCCCATTCTTATTGTTATTATTCCGATGCTACTGAATGTGCGGCGTAACAATATAAATAAGAGACCTTTCAATGGGTTTTGTTTACTCTACTCGACTAGCAGCTGGAAATGAAGCACTAGATTGTCGGATCCGAACAAATACTCATAGCTACTTCTTCGCCGTTTTTCTTTGTTTCCAGAATTAATTGAATAAATCCAAAATAATAGATAACGTGCTGTTCGAATGAATTCATGTTTCAAATAGATTGGAAATCACTTCACACGTGATGAGGAGGTCCTCAAGAGAGAGGGAGTCAGTGTATGTGTCTGTCACTTTCTGTGGACACACAGAGCTCCTATTTTGTTTTCAACAGCCAACTCTGCGTATATATTATTTAGCGTTCTGAGTCTGAATTGAGGACAGAATGTACACACAGTAAGTGAATGAATTATTCTGGATTCATTATTGTCAGAATAGATGATCAAAAGTGCGCAGAGCTTAGTACCTAATTGTTAGAGTTGGACCCCGATTGTTGATCATGAAACGTTTCACCATGTTGAACCTTGATTACTTCATTTGCAATGTCTGCACTGGTCCAATAAATGTTAGATGTACTAAAACGAGTACTTTCCGCTGGCTTTGACGGTCCGGCATGTCATATCTAGTTAGGGTCGGTAACAAAAGGTTACTTCTGGTATTTCGGACTCTCGCCTGTCGCATGACCATCGTTTCATTACGTTTTCCGCTTTGACGGCCCTCTCCAAAGCGAATTAGTTCGCATCTAACTTTATTAATTTTACATTTACGCATTCTCGCTTCCCTACAATGTGATTACGAATGGGGAACAGCAAAACAAGATACTTGCATAGTTACCTACAGGATTAAGGATGGTAAAACTGTCTGGACTCCAGCGTAATATACAATGTGATTGTTTTCATGCTACGATAGTTTTTTTTTCAATAATTGATTGAGAATTAAGCATGGCATCCTTTATATCTTTTTGAGATTGTCAGTATTATTTAATCAATGAGGTCATTGATGTCTCTTAATACATCTATAGTCTATTTATTCGAGCAAAATAGTTGCAACAACTTGTCATGAAGTTCATAATTCAAATTATTTTCAATTTAGCAAACATGAACATGCACCAAAATTGGATAACTATTATCTGTGGATACATGTTAATTTTTTTTTTGTTTATGAAATTTTTAACTTGAATCAACAAACTTCATCAGCAGATCAAAGACACAAAATATGGATTGAAATTATTTTATATTTACAATTATGATAGTGAAAAAACTTGAAGCATATCATACAATTGCTTCCATATTCTTTGAAAATTTGCTCCAATTCCTTGATGATAACAAACATTTTCTTATATCTGCTTTGGTAAAATTTCTCCTAAGTAGCAACAAACAATAAATTCCGAGAAATCTATTCAGAAAGCTTCTTTCATCTCGATTGTCCCTTCGTTGGTCTTCTTTTTTTGCTTGTTTCTTCTTCTTTCAACCTCAACAAATTGTTGTAACAGGGAGTGTAGGACGTTCAAGTCATGACGATTTGTTCTCAATTGTTCTTGGTGAACTTGCTGCATCAGATCTACTTTTTCTAAATATCTGGGTTCCTCCGGGATAGGCTCTGCTTCGAGTTCGGAAGTATTTTCATTATTGAACAATATTTTGAAAATAATGCAAGAATATGATGAATTGACTTCATGAACCGTAACTAGATTGATCACAACAATGAAATTGAACAAACAAATAGTACAGCAAGTTCAGACAAAATATCAGTTGAACACTGAACTTCAGAGAACTATCAGAACAATTTCCTATCCAATGATCGAAATATTGTTACGAAACGATGATTTGATGAGATATGATTGCTGTGAACTTCATTTTACCAATTCGACTCCTCCAATAATCCCCTTCCCGCTAAAAAGTAAAGTAAAAAGTGGTGAGTGCACTACAACTCACCACTTTTTACTAACCAATAGGCTTTTTTTCTCTCAATGGTCATGCAGAATTCAGTTAATCAAATCGGCACGATCCACTCTAGAAATCAGTTGAGTGAACCATTCGGGAATGCACATCAACACGAGTTTTGAAGAGGGTATCGTGTTATGAACGGCGCAAACTTTGATAAATATAGTAGTATTTCATATCCGGACTGCAGAAATTCGATTGCAAGTGGAGTGGTTCTCATTAATACATCCTTTGATTACCTCTTCATTCATTGAACGAGGAATTGGGATATTGTTGAACTGAAGCAAATTCCCATGTGCTACTCGTTCACAAGAGCAATCGAGCTGGTTGGAACATGTTTGGTTTCGATCTATGAATTTGAAATATTCAGGTATTGCTACCATGAGATCAGGTAGAGAGATATGCTGCATGACTTCCATAATTGGGAATATCACAGTGAAGCCACAGTTGCAAAGAGGACTCTGTCTCATATAATAAAAGTCATGGATACAACTGACACAAGACATGGCGAGCAGATGAACGAAATCTTCGTGAAGTTTAAAGGGGTATTCTGGTCTAGAAAATTGAAAAAATCATTTTTTTTTCTTGCATATTTTCAAAGCTTAGACTTTCAAAAATATGTTCTCAAAAAGATTTTTCATAATTCGGATTATTTTGAGAGATACAGTGGATTTTGTGACGCGGCACTTAAACCGACCGAGCGGATTGATCACACAATGAATGGCAGATGTTTTCCAGGAATTCTTTCGTATCCGACTTGAGCTCGTAGTATACCCTTTTAATTAAGTTTTTATATATACCTGACTACCAGTACGTACCCAATATACCTGGAACTGTTCAGTTTAGTGTCGATCTTGGAGCTAAGTAGACACGAAACTGGAAATCTTTCTCAAACTTCAAACGCGTTTTTCTCAAAACTACTTTTGTTGAGGTGGTTGCCACGATATCTCAAGTTCTCTCTGACCGACTCCTTTGAAATTTTGTGAGAATCTTCTTCATACATCTCTTTATCGCAGGAACTAAGGATTTTGAAAAATTTCAATTTGAAGTATTTCTAAAAAATTCGTAAAGGTCAAAAAACAGGGGTAAAAATGAATGTTTTTTTTTTTCAAGTAGACGCCATTTTGTGAATTCTTCATATTTTTTTTTCGGCTGTAGTTCAAACGATAGCGACATCATTACTGATTAAGAATTTCATTTGTTTGTTCGATTTGGATGACTACAAGGGCTGGAATCATATCAACCAGGGAGCCCTGTTTGATTTGCAGCCCCCACTTCACCGGCCTGTCATTTGACGAATTTTTGACATTTCTTTCTTCTGAATTTTTTTATCAATAAACATTATATAAAAAAAAAGATAGTGAAAATGTTTATATTTCTTTTTATCCTAGTTTGAAAACTACCCAAAAAGTAGGGCTCTAGACCAGAATACCCCCTTAATTGACATCGAACCTCACCTAGTGATTATTGTTATCGCTTATTTCCATTCTCTCATTCATTGATCTTCCAACAACTCCCTGCTTTGTATGTGAACGTCAAAACAATGCGGAGCATGAATGACACCCACCATCTTGATTTCATCTGTTGCTTGAGGAGAAGAACAAATCGAATCTCCAATTCCTAGCAACGAGCAGCTGATCTGTTGATTCATAAAATCAAATCGACATGTTGCGAACAGTATTCTGTGACCACCGAACCGATACAGGTACCGAGTCATCAATCCTTGTCCACTAACAAATAAATCTGACTCCAGCATTCCGAATTCGTCTCGTGGGATGAAAGTTTCGTGATAGTCGCAGCAGATGTTCGACTGAGCGCATCCATCCGTGGTTTCCATGTGCAAATATACGCGTCCCCAAAACGAATTGCAAGGACAATTGTTTGTCAAATATAAACTTGTAGTTTTCGCAATCGTGTTGCCACTGATGGAATATTGGATATTCGTGCCCTTATTGTTTGATCTTCTCATCTTCGAACACTTACCATGTCCTCAATGCTGAATCAGTTATTTTGTTGGATGCATGATGGAGATTCAGCAAATGAAATAACATGCGATTTGAATTTTTTTCGAGAGTCTTTGTTGGTACATTCATTATATGTTAGGACATGTTTTTACCATTTCTTCATTTTTTCTTGTTTCAATTTTGAATTCGTAGATATTATAAGTCCATGAAATAGTACCGATTAATCAACCATTAGTATGACTGCTTTACTGTCAACTGTGTGTGAACGACAGCTTAGAGTCGTACGAATATTATTTGTATAAAGTTGACAACTGCAAAAAGGGTCCAAATAATTCCAAAAATACGTTTCCAATTTTTTTCTTTTGTCACGTTATTGAAGAAATTGACCAGGAAACTGTTCGAAAAAGTTCAAGAAGAAAAGGTGGAATTTCAACTTCAAAGTTGAATATCTCGAAAAAGTCTTCACGATATCATCATGGAATTCGTGTTTTTTGAACCAAAAATATACATAAAAATTGAGGTCGCATGATAACTGTAATTTTACCACTATGCAATGTTATTCTTTGTTCCTAACATATGACAGAACTTTTGCTTGCACCATATTTTCACGTGCTACTATCAACTTGTTTCTTTTCGAAAAATATGTCAGAATAGACTCAAATGAAAACTGTATTCTGTGGTGATCAAACGATTGTTTCCTGTGAACATTTAGAAGCTTTTTCTTTAGACTATTTTTCGAATATTTCATCTCGAGATGCTTTCATTTCAAAAATACAAAATTTAGGAATGATACGACTCACTAATGAAGATCTCGATCATCTGAAGAAATCTTCTCGAAGCGTCCTGTTTCATTCCTTTTTGAATGTCACTCAGTCTCTGACAAAATTCGACAAGTTGATCTAGGAGAAGTCAAACTTGGCTTCATCTTCGCTCGCAAACTCGTAAATGCCTCTTTCACGTTCATATAAGTCGGCAGATTACGACTCCAGGATCCCGGCTCTTGACAAATTATCGACCAGTTGTTGGTCAGGAAGCAGATTATTTTTCGTACAGATGTCTGTGGCGTTATGTGGCGCTGTCGTTCGAAACACTTCGAAGTACCGCATCTTTCCCCGTGTATGAAATATCCGGAATGTGACAAGGAAGCTTATCGAACGATTCGCAACTTTCTGGAACAGGTGTGCCAAATCTCTCAAAGGCTTTTATGGATGACAAAATTTGATCTCATATACAGGGTACAGGGTAGGTAGTTTGAGATTCGATACAACATGAAGAAAAAAATCAAATATTCAGGTACTTTTTCATAAAATTGAATTCAAAAATATTCAGAAGACGCAAAATGAAAATCATAAAGATTTCTGCATGAAGTTTTTCAACACTTTCCTATTGTTGATTAATTTCCTTCACTAAAAATGGAACCGATTTCTCACAAAAACAATATAATCGAACATACTAAAAAAAATAACATTCTGTGTTCAGTTACAAGTTATTGAAGTTGTTGCTAACTTCTGTGAAAAATTTGATCCTTCTCAACAATTTGGTCCATAACTGACAAGAACTTGGTTTCTTGAGCTTATCATTGGACATTTTCTTCAACGTCTTCCACATTCACCTGGCACTGAACTAAAAAAGGGTTTGGCCATGTCTAACTGTATTTATTTTTGCAAATTTTGGAAGAAAAAATTTCTATGAGAGCCCTCTTTGAAGAGATCTTGAAGTCTACGTCAGGTGGCGCATTAAACTTTCATCGGATATCATTCAGAAGTGGGATCTGAGTCCAAATCTTCAACTAAAAACGTAATATTGCTGTCTGGGTCGCTTTTTTCCATCTACCTTGATCATTAGATCGAACCTACCCCTGTACGGTCCTGAATGCCGCCAACTGGGGCAATCGATATAGGGAGAAGCATCCGTCGAGCATATCCTCCGCATCCCTTTGGGTTACTAGAGTGCGTGCCTTCTGTCAAATTACTCGAATTTAGTTGCCGGCAAAATCTGCAAGTAGCTTCGTGACCGCACGGATCCGATTGTGCAGTGTTTGGTGTACGCTTACGACATCTGTGGGTCATCCTAGGAGTTTAGATGAATCGGCGTGATTCTCAGAGAAAGTCGGATTTCGCGGAATATTTAGATGAGATTGGTAAATTTCTAGTTGATAACGACATGATTTATCGAATCTCATATTTTCTGCTTTGGTAATGGGGGGGATTGTCACACTAGAACTTCGTGATAGGTTCTGATGATTTCTGACATCTCAATTGTGCGCACTCGATCACTAATTCTCGTGGCAAAAGCACTTTATAAAGTTTTCATTGTTTCAATTGAAGAATCGTTACAAATTCTTGAGACATCATTTTGAAACTGAGACCTGAAAGCATTTGGACCTTTTTTTTGTTGAATTCATTCGAGTGTATAAATGCACTTGTTTTCCGTAGTTTTTTGGTGACAAATGAGAAACTACGTTAGTTATGGCGGTGAAAATCTCTGGATCCCATCCGATTCAGTTTACATTCAAGTGTGCCATACATTTTCTGCTTGATCAGTTGAAACGATTTGCAGCAACAAACCGAATTTCCACCGATCAAATAAAGCCCTTCAGTGAAAATAATAGAGCGGCTCTACATTCGAGCAGCTTATAATCAGATTCTGTATTGATTGCCGCCTGCATCGGGTGTGATATTGACATTTGATAGCAAACAGGAAATTCAGTGAACAAAGGCATGACATATTACTATTTGACGTAACAAGTATATAACATTGTAATTTGACTCGAAACGTGTCGCTTGAATCTATAGACGAGGTTATCGAATTCCAACATGTAGGAAGATAACAAAATGGTAGAGGATTCACTGTTGACAAAGTTTGTTCTTTCACCAAACTATCCATTGTTGATTCTCAAGTATCAGTTAGAGTAATCTAAGAGGAACACTAATTCCTGTACAGAGTAGTTTTTCTGATGTTTAATAAAAATCACTTCATCATCTTGCAAAAGATAGATTTTCTCCTAGAAAACTTTGAACATAATGCTTCATTACAAAGATGCGATGAACTTATTGACAAGATTATGTGATTTTCCTCGTGTTTTCCATGAGTCGGTTTGCTGGATTGAAGTTCTGAAACTTGATATCATGACAGAAATGGTGTACGTGATCTATATGAATACAATGGGGCCGTGGTAGCCGAGTAGTCTGAGGCGTACACTATACCTAAATAGCCAAAATCCATAGCGGATATATCAGTGGTTCGAATCCCGCTGAAGCGAACGCACTTTTGTGAACCACAGTGTGGGATTCATGGTATTAGTGTGGATTTATGCAGCACAAAATAACAAATATCAAATATCAAATATCACGTAACGTATAATAGTAAAGTAGTGAAAATGTTACCATTCATGCACACCAAATAACAATTAGCACAAAATGGTACGCAGGCGCACAAGCCATTTGAAATTTGAATGATCCGAACCTCAACAAACTTTTTATAATTCTGTAATATTTCGAAAAAATTTATTTAGAGAAAATATATTTGTTCCAAACAAAACCGTCGATAAGAGCAGACACAAAATATAGTTTGTTTTGACAGAAGCTAGGTTATTTCTACTCTGGACAGGCCAATCAAAGTCATACCTGCGTACTGGTTGCGCACAATAAGAAAATCGCGTTCAATTAACGTAAAAAGTTGAAGTTGGCCAACTTCTCATTTGTTATTTGTTATTTGATATTCGATACTTGGCTGCATGCACACTGTCATTGAAGAATAAGAACTTCAAAATATACTTGTTATTTGTTACGTGATATTTGTTATTTGATATTTGTTATTTTGTGCTGCATAAATCCACACTTGATCATACTGGTATGTCCGTTCCCCCGAAGTGGTTCGGATTCCACTATAAACTGTAGGGCCCGCCCTTCTTCGCCCGGCACAAGTTTCGACTTATGGGGAGTTGGTTGAAAAACCAAACTTTGAAGTGGTGAAAACATTTACATATACATATTTACATTTACATTATTGAAATATTCCATCATTCCTCCTTCTTGACATTTTTGAAATATCAGCCTCATTTGGAAATTTCAGGTGATGCATAGTTTCAATTTCGGTATGATGATGATTGGTCTTCAAGAACATATCGTCAAACAAATCTGGAAAGGTTGATAATCATATATGATCCAATATTTTCATTGACGCTGTTATACTCCGTTTCACAATTCATTTCTATATTTACTGAAAAATCATCCAGCATTGATAAAACAATCACAGAAGAGTAATATCCGCTACCAAAATTGAGAGACTCAACGCAGAACCAATCTTTCAATTTCAACAAGTTTGTCAATAGCCTTGTGGACATTTTCCATAGTGTTTGTTCAAGATATCGAATTGATGGAACGGAGCTCGTCGTTATTGGAACAGTAAATTTTGATCACTGTAATTGATTGACTCATTTGATGTATGAGGACGGGTAATCTACTGATTGTTCCAACAAATTACTAATCTAAATTGAGCGACGTGTTGGTAGCATTACGTAATTTGATGAAAAGTAGAATGGTGGACAATTGAACACAGAATTGGTTGGTAACATTCGAGATGCCTATTTCACATTTCAACAAGTAGAGATAATAATAATTCGAAATTTCCCAAATCACGTGTATAAATGGAAAATCTAGATCCAAAACTGTAGATAAGATGACATATTTCTCGATAACAGACCCTTCACCAAATGTATATGCAGACAAATCCTTCCCTGTCTCAATAAAGGACCCCTTTTTGTATTATTCAATTGGATTGAGGGTTAATAACAGAGATATACTGTCACTTTCTTGCATCATATTTCACGTCACTCTGCCAGTCGTCTGCACTTAAGAGATATTTCATTAGATTAAATAAACAGTAAGTTGTTTCTGAACAGAAAACTTGTTTTTATTCGAATAAACTGTGAATTGAGGGTCAGAAGTGGTTTCTATAAAAATCCAACAAATTCCCAACAGGAAACACATGATAAATCTTCCAACGATAACGTATTCCTTCTGATAAATGATCGAAAGATAAATTTGATCTCAATTGAAATGCCTAGATTTCAGGACGTTATATGCCGACATCAATCTTCTTACTGTATCCAATTATATCTGAGAGGATGGACGAGTTGTTTCTAGCAACCCTTCACTGACTCCTACCATATTTTATCAGAATTTGACGAGTCTCGTAGATTGCCGAGTCCATCAGCCATCAGTGTCTGACAAGAAATAATTGTGATTGGGAATCGGCATTGGATCGGTGTAGAAGAACGACTGCTCTGGTGGATAGCTGTGGTTTGCTGATAAATCTTTCATTTTTTGGATCGAAGAAAAAGAGCGACAGTAGGTAGAAGCAATGCATCATGTTGAGTTGAGTACGTTTCCAGAAAATCAGAAAAATTAGGTTAGGTTTTATCAAAACAACGAAAAAATGAATTGCCTTCAAATATTTATGAGGATGCTGTCATGAAGGATCTTTCTGGATGAAAGAATCTAATTGGAAGACATGTACACAATTTTTTAGTGAAACTGTGAATTTCGATGACAAATCAATCATTACGACAACTGAAAGTGGTATACTATATCGTCTTGAGACCAAATGATTCGAAAACTTCACTGATATCTGAAGGGTACTCATATCATTCATTTTCAGCAATGCATGCTTTTCCTTTCACTTTATTAGACTCGGAAGCAACAGTGCTTGCTTTGAAGTGGAATGATGACTTCAGTGTAGTGAGGGATTCACATAATAATTGGACCCTTCCCCTATTGGTTCTTTCTATGCTATTTATCTGTTATGCAGGGGTGTATTTCTATACCTGCATTATCAAAGACTAAATCTATGAATGAAACCTTTGAAATGGGTAGGCAAGTTTGGACCATATTTATGATATTCATGAAGGATTAACGTTTATTCAAAAAGTCTCATGGTGCTCATTGTGAATTATCTGTATTTGATACATATTTTCTCTTTCCAGTCAATGTTTGAATTTCATTCTTGATACTCATGAAGTAGCGAATAGGTAACGAAACCTTTTTGCGATCACCGATATGATTTTCTTCTTGCTAACTTATTTCAGGATATGAAAAAGAAGACTTTCCCCTTCATTTCGATCCCCAACCACTCTCTAGCTACCTTTCCCGTTCATATTTCACGGCCACTATATTCAGTAAAGATTTTGTCTGGAAGACCGATGAGGGAACAGCTAAATCACTGTCGCTCGGCAACCATCTCAAATAGCAATTAGCAATTAGCTCACTTCTCTCCGGTATGTATTTGCGGATCAACACTCCCCCTTTGACTGATGCCACGCTCTGCACCCCCATTTGGCTTGGGAGGATTCTTGAGCAACTTCAGAAGAGGGGGGTAGTTATGAACTTGAAGCGTGCGCGTTATTTTTCATGGCGAGTATTTAAGCAACCAGAAAAGAGAATGTTTTTTGTGATAAGACACTTCTTGTGAAGTAGAAGGATGAAGTCAGAAGATTGGCTGAACTCGTTAGGAGAAATATGCAACCAGTTGTTGTTGTTGACAACACCAAGAAGGTTGGTGTGGCTCCATCTAGTAGTGAACCCAATAACTGAGTTTTGAAAACTCTAATGGAAATAAAATGAAACACTCAGATCTATTGATGACTCGTATTGATCAAAATCATTCTTGTTTCCTGATGATTGTAGATTGAATATCGATATCAAGCATAGGCTAATATGTAGACAAAAAAATCCAGATTCAATTGTTGATGAAGCAAAATATTCACATTTTGATAAGAAATTACAATCTCAGCAAGATAGGAACTACACTATCATCATTAATTTCAGAACAGATTTTCAATGGGTAAATGAGTGGCCAGTGAGGTCTCCAGATTTCATACCACTCGTTCATGTTGTGACTGTGAAAGATTCACATTTGGAAAGTCAGCATTGGACAAAAGAATGCACCATTAGCAAGTGAATTTTATACATCTTAAGCAAATGTTACATTGGAAATGAATCAAGTTCAATAAAAAATCAATCGAACCTTTGAATATTTGGAGAGAAACATGTTCAGGATGGTTCAATCTGGTTTTTTCTTCCTATTCAGAGTTTAAGAATTTCGAAATTATTGTTTCTGCTGTCAATAACATTGTTTTTAAGTCAAACATTTTTCCATTCAGGATAATGTTCGATGAAGAATATAATATTCATTGCTATGTTGGGAGTATATATTTCGATGAAATGTATCAGAACTGACTGTTAAACCATATAACTCTACTATGACCTATTACCCGAATTTATTCTTATCGGCGTAATGTGCAGAAAATTGAATCCACGATAACATCACCACGCAGCACGATATGTCGCTTTTCGCATATGTTCTAGTTTGTTTCACTTTTGGTTCTAAAGCTAACCGTAAGTTTAGCGGTTAGGTCATGCATTCGGGCTCCTCCATGTTGCACGTGTGGTCCAAACGTTTCGTCGCAGACATTCATTTCCTCTCTGATGAACTGTTTCTATTGAATCTTTCATGAAGCACCTGGCTATATATCCGCACCGAGATTGGTGAAAGAGATGAATCGGAGGACGTTTCATGTAGTCAAGAGATCGGGAATAAAACATGTGAGAGGTATCGATTTATTGGAGGTACATATGATGGGGATGAAATAAATGAACTTCGTCATCAATTGGTCCAAAAATATTCCAGATGGATTACTGAGGAACATCGAAATACTCATGGGCATGGATAAATCCAAATGCGATTCAATTATTTATCGAACATCAGGGCACAACAGAGTAAATAATTACATTTCCTGGTATCCCATTTCAAACGATTGAAAATTCTGATCACGAGGCTCATCCACATCAAATACTATAGAATAACAAATGACATCTAATTATCCCCAATCGATATGATGTTTCAAAGTAACAACCGAACTTGTTACGGCAGATTCACATAACAGTTCCTAGTTTGTAATTTGTGATTGCGAATCCATAATGACATTGGTACTGGTGATGTGCTCACCTGCTTCACCGTATTCTGTTTCAAACTGAATCATCTCAGCGATGATTGGTAATCCATTCAGTTGAAAGTTGGGAGATTTAGAACTCATCAGAGTGATTTGAAGGTGACATTTTGTTGTACAATCCGTAGAGTCAACTACCAACCAAAGCGTTAAATTTTTGATGGTGTTGGGGACTACATTCAGCTCAATATTGACGATTGTGTCAATTAACTGTACATTCATTACGTTGAAGCCTACACCCCACATATGCGCAGTGAGAATTGAAATATGAATTGTGAAGTAAAAAAGGTTTGCTGGTATCATACAAGGATGAATTGGGCAGTCAGATTGGTCGTTTCAGAGTATATAATAAATATAATATTTGTTTATTTACGAATATAACAGATTATGGTAACAAAGTGGTAACGAATCATGGTAACAGATTATGGTAAGATGGTAACATGCTTAGTGAAGGTTGTAAACAAACATGAAGAGTAAACCCATTAGAACCTATGGTCGTACATGGGTTGTCTTTATATCATTATTTACAATTACATGTATGTTGGTGTGGCCATACATCGTTATACATTCTCTGTTTGGATACTAATGATATAATGAGAATAATAATAATAAAACAATTGTAGAATTGTGGTGTTAGTAATACTAATAATCAATGCGGTAATTATACATAGTGATGAATATTGGTTAAAAAAGAAATAAAAAATAATAATAAATAATAATTATTGATGTGGGGGAAAATTAAGATGAAATGAAAATTATTATATTCATAATGTACATACATTAAAATAACAATAGCTACATTGAATCTACTAGGTGAATCGTTATGAACCTTACTTCACTTAGTCTCAACTCCAAGCGAAGCCATTTTATTCAACAAGTTTCCTGACCTCGATTCTAAGTAAATGAAGTACATATGTTTTAAATATTTTTTTCAATAGCTCAACTGAGTTTATGGTTTTCAAGTACATTTTGTGTATATCAGGCAATGTATTGAATACTCTTGATGACAAATATAGATAATATTTCTGGCCTATCGTTTTGTTGGCTGGCGGTATTTTGAGATTTACCAACAGAAATTGAATATAATTTTTAGCATTTTTATAATTACGAAAAAAAAAAAATAGTTTTGAAGAGATTGAAAACTATTCATAACAATTTTCATTTGTTACGAAATCTTGCGAAACGATGCGTGTTGGAATTTTATGAAGTTTTAATTCGGCATTAGTCGTACCATCCATGGAGGCAACGGCGGCATTTGTTTGAAACATTGCTCCCTTGACGGCCTCGGATGCAAGGGGAGAGAAGCAATTGTCAACTCGACACCATCAAGAGTAACGGCCGCCATTTTTCTTATTCCTTTTTGATACACGTTTTGCGAGCGTGCCAGTGTATTATGCTGATTAAATTTAAATTCTTAAAATATTGTGTGTCTGCTGACGGGTCTGGATAGATATGCAAAATATCGGATGAAAAGGAAGTAGTGATTACGAATGATTTATTCAAAGTTTTCGGCGCACTGCTCGAGTACCAGGAAATATATGTCTGACGTTTTTTCTTCATTTCCACCTTCATTTCATACAGAAAGTTCTCACATTGCTTCAGGTAAGGAAGAAACAGTGACAATTTCATTCAGACCAAAAGAGTTCACGACTTCAAATCATTCTCCTATTGGCGATTGCAAAGGACGCTATCTGGTGGTGAAATTCTGAACTTTAGTAGATAGTTATGACTTGAATAACGTTCTTCCAATAAAACTTTATACTTATTTATATCTATTGAACGTTATTGAAATGAAATAACGAATGAATGAGATCACTGAAATCTTGTTTAAACTTCGACATCTAGTGACGCAAGCCACCTCTTTTTCCATATTAGTTACTCGTGATTCAATAACAATTATTGGGAATATAGCAAATTTTGATTTCACGAGAATTGGACTACAATTCCTGGCCAATTCTGTTGAAAATGGCTACCAAACTGTAGAGAATATTGTACACCCGAAAACGTACAATACCCTCTGTACCAATCATTCTCTGCTCTGTTAATTTCGAATAGCGGTAGTAGCGGTGCATCCAGGACATCCGCATTTTAATCCAGGAATTTCTGTTTCAGAGTATGTGCTGAGCGGAAGCCCACGAGCACCATCGTTTCCTGCCAGGTCTCCCATGGCAACAAACGTGAACTCACTCAGGTATGTTTCTGTACGGATATTACCTGATTTATTTACGGCAATTCGTATACAAGGTCGACAACAATATCACCCTCAAAATCAAGCGGCTATACTAGTGGAATCCATGTAGAATTAGATGCCAAAAAAAGTTCTCTAACTGTTGAAATAACTAATGAATGACTAGCTGAAAGGAAAAACTAAAAAAATTGACACCAAATGTCCATTTACATGGAAAAACGCAATCGAAGAATATTATTATTTCATCAAATATATTCATTGCTACAAAATCTGGGGCATCCATTCAACTGCATAAATATAAAGCAGCGAACTCAATAATTGATTCAATTCCATTTTCCGTCTGATGAATATTATTATTTCAGTTCCGAACATTTGGAGAACTCTTTCCTGAAATAACAAGTGATGTATATATTTCGCAAAATATGTAAAGTCTTCAGTTCAAACCACACGCACGTTTGAATTTCACCGCTCAGACCCACTTTATGAATCGCTGACAAGCTTTCCTTAGATCTTTGAGAAAGGAACAGCGAAATGTAAGTGGAGGAAATGATAAAGCAGTAAGTGAACTGGATGTTGTTTCGAATAACCATCAGATCACGTGAGGAATATTGATTTCTCCATTGCAAATGCAATCAGAGATCCTGAGATTGTGAAATCTATGGGATTTGATCAATTGGTTTGAAAACATCAAATCAAAGAATTCAAGAAGAAATTAACATGAGTTTGAGGAAGAAAATTGACATACGAATAATCAATGATTATTTACCCTGCATCACATATATTTTCCCAACTTCTAACACTATCATATACAACGAGGCCATTCCATGAATAAACAAAGGCAAGAGCATAAAGCCCCAGCCAACTACGTATTTCTCAGCCTCTTTGTTTATATGAGCGAACTCCGTTGAATATAAGAAGTCGGCATCTGGACGTTCGTAGAATTTTCCCAGCTGAAATAATAGCCACGACCACCTCGTTTTCTCTTCTGGAAGGTGAATGCTCGTCAATCTCCCAAAGAATGTCATAAATCGACCTTCCAATCCCCATTCGTCCGCATCTGGATCTTCTGACAATCTCAAAAATGTTCCGTTTATCTCCTTTATCAATTTAGTAGGAATTTTTGCGTTGAATTTGAGCATACTAGATCATTGCTGGTATCTAGATGGAATTTCTTCACAATTCTCAATAACCTGTCGAAAAATTCGCAACATCTGTCTATATTTAGTGAATAATTCAAATGTAAGAAATTTCATCATCCCATCCTCCAATTCTAGTTGGTAATGTCTCCAAAGAAGTGATTTATTCCATATCAGATAAATATTGAATCATCTCATTTTTGTTTCTCACTGTGTATTCACGTCACCAAAGCCTTTTCTTGGCATATCAAAGATGAAATATACTGAAAATGAAAGAGAGATCTATTTCAGTGAATTATCATATTTGAAGAGCACAAATTGGGTCGCAGTAATGCTGTCTGCATGAGAAGAAATTGAGTATCGTCTTTCCGTTGTGTAGCATCGCTTCTGAAATACAAGATGGCTCCGAAACACAAAAAAAGGTTTCATCTCATTATTCAGAATAAATACGACGATTCTGCAGCGTAGGGAAGATGATACTGCACTGAATGAACGGATATTGTTTAGTTTTCAATTTCGTCACTGAATATAAATATCATTTGGAGCTATTCATCAATGGGAGAAAGTCATCATCAGGCACCCTGTACATTCTACTATTAATTTCGAACGGAACAATGTCTGCTCTGATTGGAAATGTTCTATTTCGATCTGATTACAGTTCTGAAAAGGCAACGCTATAGTGAATTTCTATTTTACAGCATAGTCTGGATTGCTGCAATTCACACCACGTTGAATATGATAGGGAGGCATTGTTGCCATTTCCAGAGTGCAGGAAACAATATCACCCAATACCCTTGTGTTCACATTCATTCTAGATGGATTTATCCCTAGAAGTATCGCTTTCATTCATTTTCTATGTATTTCTAATCATATGACTCTGGATAAATTCACAATTTTTCACTTTATATTCTTCAGTTTCTAATAAATCATTCCTACAATAACTGAATGAAAATGTACATATTATGATGAATCAATGAAGAACAACGAAAAATCCTCGTACCATTCTTCACGAATTGTTTGACGTGGCAACATCGCAGGCGCCACATTCAAAAACAAGGTGCTCACTGGCACCGCGACGTCTCTGAATGTTTAATGCCAATCACGATCTAGTTGGATCTGAAAAACGTCGCTATGTAACATACCCAGCTCTATAGTCGTGTCGACTCTGATCCACCACACGAACGCCATTTTTCAACAGTGGCAGAACTGTAAAATCACGAAGAGGGACTGGGTTTTAACGTTACAAACTTATGCACTACCAAATACAGTGGAGTTATATTTATACTATTTTTTTGAGTAGTAGTATCGGTTTACTAGTTTTGTTTCGTCTAGATGAATTTTTCTTTCAATGAGTTGAATCCCCGAAGAATATCTACGAATAAAACTCCCATCAGACTCTACTACTATTATCCTGAGTAAATCTATCAGAAATTTGTATTTTGAATGGTCACTTGGTCGGATGAGAGAATCAGTATGAAAGTTCTTATACTAAGTAATGTCAACAGTTTAGAATCTTCTTACATCTGGTTGTGTTCAAAGAATGTATCACTACTAGTATCGAAGATTGCAAAACTGAAAGAGAATACAGTTTTTGAATTCTAGTTCTAGTTTCCATGGATCAACTTGAATTTCATCTACGACTTTTCATTTTTCATTAAGTTTTCCACTGGAATCTTCCGACGCCACTGGATCTGAACATGACTGACTCGTATTTTGATACATGCAAATTATGCCATTCGAACGTTTTTTGCCATTTCCAGTCGCGTATTCCTTTCGAGATATGATGTATACGGCAGGCTTGGAATTTTTCGTTACGAACAAAAGGGTTTTATGCGGCTTCTAACATGCTAATGTCTTGTGATGTGCTTGTCTTACAAGATATCCGAGGAATTTGTAATATAGCTGTGGGGATACAAGCAGTTCTCGAGCCCTGTATGGAAATTGCGTTCACCTTCCTTTCAAAATGAGTTAACAAAAATGTCTAGCATACTACTCCTAAACTTCGAGTTAGTTCAGGTAGTGTAAGTGAAACCTTGAAGAAGATTTTGAACCAGTATTTTTCAAAACCATGAAATGATTCAGATTGTTGCCAGTTGTTATTGGAATCAGACTCTAGAAGTCTGATCCAGAGTGACCTCAATTCAGATGATATGCTGATAATTTTAGGATCCAAATATACTTTGGCGAGATATTCTCACGGTGGAAATGGAAGATAATATGCTATGAAGTCCCTATTGTCTACGGTCCAGCATGAATTCTTTTCTCCTAGATAAGAGCAGCATGGAACGGAATTTTCTTTAACAATGAAGAATTCAATATCGTCCTTTGCCAGATATAAAACTGGCGATGAGACCAAGTGTATCGTGGACATCGGGGATATTAGATTCCTCTTATTATGCTGTGATCATTTGTAAATTCTTGGTTATATAGGCGATGGAGATTCGTCTACGAATTTATTTGATTGAATCCTTAGGTTCATTTGATTGGAATCTACCTCATGAAACCTTGACACCTTGAGAAAAATTGAAAATCCAAAAACGATCACTTCATGACATGAGATAAAATGCTATTGTCAACTAGTAAACATATATAGATCACAAATAACAATATTTTCTGCTCGCTCTTCTTCCCTACTTCTTCTCTGAATCGAAATGCTTCATGCGTCTTCGATTTTAATAATTTTAAAAACCGTCCTCCATGCATATAATCTATTAGAAATGAAATTGAATAAATAAGGCTGAGTACAAAGGACTTCCAAATTGGTTTATCTTCCTACAAAGCCGTGCTTAAAAGCTCGGTGAATAATGTGATTAGGATATACAAAAGTCAACTTGGACGTTAATAGATAAAAAAGTTGGTGGAGAGGAAGGTCGTAATGACATTAAAAGGACGTTCGGAATGGTTTGAACGTGTCTGTGCTTGTTACTCGATATTAGGTGATGCTGGTATATCCACTCTAAACCCTTTAAATGTTCTCGGGAGCCTTTCAGCAGTGGGAAACACTATATGATACGAGAGCTAAGTAAATTTGGTATCATTTTAGTTACTCCCATAAGCTTCCAAATTCTTGACCAATATACTATGAAACATTAATTCCGTTACCAGTTTCAATAGCTGTTTTTACAATTGGTATGTTCAATATACCACGTCCTCTCAACAATGTTCTCTATTTTCCATTTAATTGTGTTTTGTTATTCATTGTTATTCATTGTGCATTTTTTGTTTCGATAATAATGTTTCGAAATGTCATTTTCGATTGTTTCAGTAGCAAAAAGACCAACAGGGTCACAAAATTCCTATAATGAAGTGAGAGATCTAGAAGAAGTATTCTTCGATGTTCCTTCAAGAAAATTGATAACGACACGACACTGAATGAAACGACCAACCACGTACATTCTTTCCAGTTTCGTCGTTTATTGTCATCATCCATCTCTGTCGCTACACAATGGTCATATCTGGAAAGAAAAATGTTATAAATATTTACAGCTAAATCATGGAATAGACCTTCTTGGATGCTACCAGCAATATGTAATATAGAGAATGTTTCCCAGAATACTCGAGCCAATATAATACGGGTCTCTGAAAATGCTAAAATGTGGTTTCTCAATATGGTGGAAGAGAATCGTTGATTATTGGACAGTCCTTCAGTTTCTGAAGCTTCACTTCTTTTAATGAACTCCTGATTATTTATACCCAATTCCAATCGATGCTCATAAACTATAGTGTCAAATACTCTACAACTGGGAATAAAATGAATCGTGCGCACTGGTTTGAGATGCAAATCAAGCACAACCCTTCTCGTGGACATGCGTTGAATTTATTCTCACCTCGATGTGGTCATCAGCTCTCAGTCGAAGTTCATGGGGTAATTATGACTCTAATCAAAATCCCTCAGTAGATTGAAAGGGTCACGTGACTTGGATTCTCTCGCGAAGCTGTGCTGATGATTTGTCATGCAAGGCATAACCTAGGAGGAATCAGAAGGAACGAAGGGTTGCATGAGGATGTGTCTTGATTCATGTTTGGGGTATTCGATTTTGAGATCATAATAAAGGGGTAAGAGGGTATTCTGGTCTAGAGCCCTACTTTTTGGGTATTTTCTAAACTAGTAAAAAAAATAATTGAAACATTTTTACTATCAATTTTTTTTATGTAATATTTATTGATTTCTCAAGTATATAAAACAATTTTGAAAAAAGTCAAAAATTCATCCAGTAACAGGTCGGTGAAGTGAGGGTTGCTAGTCAAACAGTGCTCCCTGGTTGACATGATTCCAACCCTTGAAGTCATCTAAATCGAACTAATAAAAAAAAATCTCAATTAGTAAAGATGTCGCTACATCTTGAACTACGGCCGAAAAAAAAATCACAAAATGGCGTCTACTTGAAAAAAATTTTTTTTCACCCCTCTTTTTCGAACTTTACGAATTTTTTAAAAATACTTCAAATCAAAATCCTCAGCTCCAGTGATGGAGAAATGTATGAAGAAGATTCTCACAACATTTCAAAGGAATCGGTTATATAGAACTTGAGATATCCTGTCAACCACTTCAACAAAAGGAGTTTTGAGAAAAACGCGTTTGAAGTTTGAGAAAGATTTCCAGTTAAATAACTCAGATAATTATGTTTAATACTCACTTTGGATTAATCGGCGATCCCATATCCATACATTGGACCGTACTGGTAGTCAGGTATATATAAAAACTTAATTAAAAGGGTATACTACGAGCTCAAGTCGGATACGAAAGAATTCCTGGAAAACATCTGCCATTCCTTGTGTGATCACTCCGTTCGGCCGGTTCAAGCACAGTGGTTCAAGTGCCGCGTCACAAAATCCACTGTATCTCTCAAAATAATTTGAATTTCGAAAAATCCTTTTGAGAGCATATTTTCGAAAATCTAAGCTTTGAAAATATGCAAAGAATTGATTCTTTCAATTTTCTAGACCAGAATACCTCCTTAAAAGGATTAAGAAGATTGCTGATTGAGGACAGTGAAACAAGATGTTAGGATTATTTTCTACTACAGGATTCATCTATATAACAATAGAGAGTTCTACTTAATGAATAGTATCATGTATCCATATGAATTAACTCGGACTGAGGGACATTTTTTCTTTCGATCAATCAACCACTATCTGAAGAATTATGTATCTCATTATCTCCTCCACTATTGATAACAGGCAGAATGTATTATTCCATTTAGAAAAGATAAAGAGTTCACGCTCGATAAAACTCCAGAGTATGCGTGTCTAACTCTAGTAATCGTGAGAGCCAACTGGTGCAAGGACCCTTTCATTATACTTCCGAATAGTGCTCGGATTTTTAATCACTACAGACGGACTGTAACATTCCCAAGAAAAAAAGAGTTGGTAGCTATAGGGAGTTTCAGTTCTGGTGAAAAAACATACGCAATTTTAGATTTTCATAATCGTTTTTTGAATAAATGAAATATTGTATATGAGTTAAAGATTCCATCTTCACCTGATTCAATTGGAATCATGATTACCTCAATATTTTCTGAAATATTCGAAAAATTGCATTGTTTTACAGAAATAGTACTATGGACCTTTCATGCGAACATTGAAGACTTTACGACGACTTTGAATTATTTTTATAACCGTATATAAGGCGTACAAGGTATACTGAACACGATACTGGATTCCGTTTCATGTTATCTGGATAAGTTTTCGAGTTATTCATGATTTTCCATCATCCGAAGAACCGAACGAGTCCAAAATTCCTGAAAATATTCAGAAATAATTTAGTAGATATAGAAAAATTTTTACAAAATGTCTAAGAAAATATGTTTGAGAAATTCTCTGCAAACATTGACTTCAGAACGACTTTGACTTTTTTCATTCAATTTCCATGAAATTGCCATTTAAAAACGTTTATCTGGAACTAGATTTGCTTGAAAACTCATATACCGGGTGTTTCACAGTGGATGGAACATTAGACGTATCTGGAGAACAGAAAGACAGGTCATTTCGAGAATTTGTGAACGTGGATAATCAAACTTGCTTTATCCGTCTGAAATATTTTCATCAATACAGTGTTGCCGCTTGTATAGGAAAGAGAAATTTTGAAATGCTTATAACATCATGAAAAGCTAAAAGTATGAAAGTCTAACATGTGTATTAATAAATCTAGAAATATTTCAAGAGCATTTCAAAATTTCTCTTCAATCTAATGAATTTCCTCATTTCATTCGAGGTAAATCAGTATACTTTTATACTATATACTATATAAATTTTTATCTCGAAAATCGTCACATATAGGTATAGGGAATTATGAGGAAAAGTTGTGAGGATTCTCATGAGGATTCCAAAAATGATATAATATACGAGGTGTTCCATTTAAAATAACAAAGTAGCTACTACTTTCTTATACAAGTGGCAACACTGTATTGATGAAAATATTTTAGACGGATAGAGCAAGTTTGATTATCTACGCTCACAAATTTTCGAAATGATCTGTCGTATTACGTTATCTACGATAGAATAGTTAATCGTGATCTGCCATCATCTGCGGCATCGAAAAAGTCCAAAATTATCCTTCCCGTGCTGCTATGACAAGAAGAATATCCTCTACTACCTTTCTGCAAACAAACTTTCCGTTTCCATTCCTTTCTGCTTTTTTATTCCAATCAGGATATTATCGACTTTTTCGAAAGTGCGAGTATCTGTGGCAATTTATAAACTCGCATTATCGAGACCGTTGACAGTTTCAGATACTGTTCACAAAACTCCAGGGAGCAACGTCATTTGTATCTTTCAACGCCCATTTAAGATATTGTGTTATAGATTTTGAATTTATTATGTCTTCGCTTATATCCTTGTAGTGAGCAGATAGAACATGGCTTAACAGTTATAGATGATTTGTTAGGCTTGTGAAATATATATCTCAAGCGATAAAGAGCTTTTAATATAGGCTTCCTTAGACACCTACTTCTGTCAATAGAAGGTGAAGGTATCATTTCCAATTGTTTTCATCGATATTGAGTAGGTAGATTACCTCTGGGAATAGGTAGACTATGTGGATCATAAACCGACTCAGTACAACTGACGATTCCTAGTGGGCCGAAACAGTTGTCTTATATTAGCTAATAATTCACACACGAATTACTCTTTGTAAATGTCATCTTTAAATTATAAATAATTCAAGTGAATTCCAGAACTGTTTCAGGTTATGGTTCTTCTCTTGAGGATAATAATAATATCAATAGTAGTATCAATAATAATAATAATAATAATAATAATAATAATAAGAGTAGCAGTAGTAGTAGTTATAATAAAAATAATAATGAAACTAATAATAATATGGTAATGATGGTGATTATGATAATAATAATGATAATGATTAAAATGGCTGTCACTGTAGGAATATTATTTTCTTCGAATTTATTTTTATGAATGTTGTATTAGTGAGATAAATTCTTGATATTTATGACCGTTCAGTATCAAAGTCGAGTTTACCATGCGACACAGGCGTAGGGATTGAATTCCTATTACAGATTCCTACAATATCAGCAGATGTTGAGTCGTTGTGCGAGAACCGCTTACTCGCACTTCCATGCGATTTCAGACAAGAATTGATACGGCTTAGTTACAGCCAGCCATTAGATAACGTTCTCTTCTGCTTGTGTGACTAATTTCACCAATTAACGATCTGTAATTTCCAATTACTGAAGAGATTACTTTCGAATAGCTATAATTTCGAGGTAGATCCTAATTTGCGCAAAAACGATCAAGCCGAAATGGTAGATGGGGTGTCTACGTTGGCTTGGACGAAAAAATACCCAAACTGATGTCTCATTATACGCTAATGTGAGTCGGAAGAGAAATGTTCATGCCAAAAACGTATTTTTTTATTTAGAGTTGAACAGGAAACGGAATCATCACTGGTGGTTTTTTCAAGGTTATGAATACTTAGAACTCCCAGTGATATCAACTGATCACCTTGACCTTTTGAACTGAGAGATCAGTATCATCCATACATTTTCCACTGTAAATCATAAATCACTTTTACCTACACAAACGATTACTTACCATTGTGACATATTTACTCCACATTTTTATTCGATGATGTTTGTTATCGAAAAAATCCCATGCACTAACATTTACTGAATAAAAAATAACTCCAATGTTTCATGTTCCGAAAGAAAAATGGTTCAGGAAATGAATACATGATTTCGACCTTATGGTTTATTATGTGTGTGCCAAGTGTCTAAAACAGAACAAATGACCATCGATTTTCCTATTACGTCGCATGAGTAATTACAGTTAGCTTTGCCTGCTTGATTAAATGGAATTAATATTTATCGCACAATGAAGGCGATATTTAGAACGGATAACCCCCACATACACAGAAAAAAAGTAATGTAAAAACGATATCTATCAAATCAACTTAGCCCACCACCATTCGAGAACAATTCGTGGTGAAATCAACAAAATAAAGGAGGACTTAAGTGATCAATGGAATGAAAAATGACTCGAAATAAAATTGAGTAGATTGATGTACTTATTCGAGAGTGTACTTACGAAAAACCGACATGGGCGTCAAAAATTCATATTCATATCGAATATGAGATCATTGTAACAAAAGCTCTGATTCAATTGCACAAAAAAATCACCTACTTCTTATCTATAAGTTGCATACGATACAACATTTCATCAATCACTTTTTTTGTGTAGCGATTTCTTCAGGTGATTCCTAGATAATTGATAACTCCCACATCACCAAAACGTAATCAATTAGGCCGAAAAACACCAGGAAAATTTGTTATATCTAAAACCAGTTCGCATCAAAACATGTAATTAGGCTGTCGTAAAATAAAATAATAATATGTATGAGGGTGAATAAATTTGGAAGGAAGGAAAGTGTGGCATCACGAGAGAGGGAGGAACAGATTTATGTGGAGAAGTTGTTGGAAAAGTTATAACTGATTCGTTTTCTAAAGTAACAAGGGACTTGTGATACGTTTTTATTACCTGCGAAAGAAAACCATAGGAAGGAATTCAGCCTCAAAATGATAAAAGTAGAAATATTTTTTCATGTTACCAATATCAATAACCAAACAAAAAAGGCAATCACGAAAAGAGTACACAAGAATTTATCCATCGATTGATGATGAATCGTTGTTTATATTTGGGCGAATGACCATAACATCCAGTGCCTGATGAGGTGAAAATCCATTACAAGTCAGATCTCTTTCTAGTCCTTGACGTTTGCTCCATCAGCCAAGCCAAATAGACCCATGCCGTTTCTTATTCTCATGAAACTATGAGAAGTCCCCCTAATATCCCCCGTTTACCCCAACTTTCCGAATACTAATCCGCGGTGTCTGCTTCTGCATGCCTTTTGTCTGGTACGGAGGTTTTTCTGCTAATCCTACAATGACTAGACTCGGAACTGTTATTTGGCTTCTTCAACAATCTGGGATTATGTGCCGACTAAGTTTACGTTTTGCATTTGCGATTCTGTTGGTCGTGTAGTCGTTCCAAATCGTATCCATTTAGTTTTACGGATTTCACTTATGAAATCCGATATATTTCAGTACTGTGATCAAAAAGTAAAGTGAGTTTGGTTATTGAATATGAATTCCTTATTTATTCCTCCAAATCAATTTGATCTCCTTCAAAGTAAGGGGAAAAATACATATCCTCCTAATGTCTAGGAGTTTCAAATGACAATTCCAAATAACTTTTTGGTAATGATATAATTCGTGAATATAATGTTGAGAACTTACTCAAGAAAACTCTCTTCATCCTATTATCTGGTGAAGAATGATTGGCATATTGAGTGGCTTCTAAGGGTATTGCTAAGGCTTTCGCATCTCAAGCAGTAGATGAAGGTCAGAATGGAGAAATGTAACCTGCAAAGTAGTTCTCCAAGAGCTAAAAATATGGCCGCATCATCAAACTCTTCTTTGCTACATAAATATTGTTATCTATTTCTCGTGTTTATGCCACGGAAACTCTTTTGTGTCAGTTGCTTTATTGAGCATTATTCTCTGCCCGAATTCTATTCAGCGGCTTCTGCCAATGATGCATTTATACAATATCGACTGATTCGGCAATTGAAAAATTTCCAATTAGCGTATACATCAGAAAATCAGTCGTTGCCGATTATTTTCTCCATTTCCTATCGCTCCTGCTACATCGAAAAAAGAAAAGGAAAAGCAGGTTGGCATGGCAGCAACCAATTTTTTCCGCACCAGGGGTTGTAATCCTGGGACAAAGGGCAGACAGGTCGTCTCTTTCCAGAGATCCGTTTTGTCATGAATTTTCATTCGGCGCGGCCCTGCCGACGACAGCCTAATTAATAGTCCGAGTATCGTTTTATCTGAGATCACCCTGCATTAGATCACTTAAGGTTTGATATAAGTGACGCCCTTTCATTTCAAGCTCGCTTTGACTTTACGACATGGCCAGATAACAGAACAGCAAATGTCAAAATCCAACTCTCGGCTGGATAACATACTTTTCTTCGACAATACATTTTAGAATTTGTTTTTGGTACCAATCAAAAGCTCAGTCTCGACTTCTGAATCAATGATTCAGTATATAATTCATCGATTAAGGTGAATTCTGAATGAACGAATGATGGGTTATTGGTAGAATATAGAATATATTCATCATCAGAGCATCGATATAGAAAGAGATAATCTATACACCAATAGCAATATGGCGAGACTATTCCAATCCGCTTCTTTCTGGGCAGCCATTTATTGGTCGTATTTTGCTGAACAATCAATTTATATCGGATCAATTTCTGAATCTGATTAAATCCTCGATGTTTTGTATGCGGGATGTTTGTTATCTATGAATTCCAATTAATGCAGAAACAATACCTAGTCAGGACCAATAGGCCTCGATGCAAAGTTATATAAATGCTAATTATTATATAGACGAGGATCACGGGTATACGTTATCATTATTATCGATGTTTTTAGAGATTGAAGCAACACAATAGAATCTATTTAACATAACGAATATGTAGATTGATCATAGAATTTTCAGCTGGAAGCCAAAAATATACGATGATTCAACTACTAATTTCTACAATTTCACAAACTCAAAAATTTGGTATCGGTGAGGAGTGTTGTGAAATCACGATGCTTTCCAATTTCAATTCCAACTAGATTATTTTTTTCGTCTTCACAAAATCTGTCACGACTGTCTCCTTCCTGACTTGTATTTCCTCCACTTCCTCCTCCTCCTCCAATTCAGTTCCGATATATTCAAATACGAATAATATATGTTCGAAGTTTTTTTTCAGGAGAATAAGAAATTGTTAACTATTTCCAGATATTTGTTGATTTATGTTAAACCAAGAAAATGTTTGACTTCAATATAAAATATTTCAAGTGGATCATTATTGCACATTGTTCCCAAGTATTGCTATATTTCTTCATGATAAATATATTTTCAGAATGAATTTCGTAGTTCAGTGGAGAGAAATTGTCAGATTATTTGTTTATTTCTTTTATTTTTGATTAAATTCAGTAATGACATAATTGAAATCAGAGCACGAACCTCAGTCCTCATAATAATCCATCACGTTGTTATATTTCCAGTTCTGACACGTGATACACTACTGGTTTCCACCAAAATAATGTTAATTACTTTTAAAATTCTTCGTGTGATTAGGGCCTCAAAATTGAAGTCGTGGTAATTGAAGAGACACACGTCTCACCTACTAAATTCTACCATTCATAACGGATCTAATGAGGCGTTATCTCATCTGAAAATAAGCCAGCGTCGTATTCACAAATCACTGTCAAAGCTGGATGCCATGTGTGTTTAGTTAGAAATGGTTGAGCTTATAAAAGAGGAAGTGTTTTGAATTCATCTTGAGACAACAAGAATGCATTCAGGAAGATAGTTTATGTTTATTTGGATCAGATGAATCTGTTTGGAAAAATAACAATTGTGTTAGATTCAGAGTTCTTTCTTAATAATACTATATCACAATCTTTTTCCTAGGTTGGTAGGGTTGGGTTACACGTGTTCTTGAATTTTTCGATTTTTATAATAGGTGATTATGTTGAGCAAATTTTGTTTGTGGAATGAATATTCTTGTGCAGACACGTTGAAAATTTTGCGAAAAGCGTTTGGTGATCAAATTATGGCATAAAAAACGTTCATAAGAGGTACAACGACTTCAAAGAGGGCCGAGAATGCGATCTGGACGACCATCAACGTCTACCAACGAGAGCTACGTCAAGAAAATCAAAGATTTGTTACTTGAAAATCTCCAATTGACAATTAGAAATCTTTCTGGTAGTATTTTGCTTAGCCCAGACCATTTTAAGTAGTTTTTGGTATCTCAAAACCGTGAAGTCTCGATTAGTGCCAAAATCGCTGAACGATACTTGGATTTACACCTATGACCCTGAAACCACCGACCAATCCAGCGGATACCATGCAAAAGGTGAAGCCGAACCGAAAAGACCTCGGCAAAGTCGCCCGAGAGTCAAGGTCAGGTCGTGGTGTTGTGTTTGAATTTTTTCCAAAGCAATGAGTAGCTGAATCATCTTCATGGTAGTTTTTTGTGATAGCTGTAGACGAGGTACAGTCCATTGGAGATTAGAATAATATTCTCCCCCCAAATCCATGATAACGCCAGATCCATCGATCGGAACGGTCTCGCGGGATCATCCAATCGATCACTCAGTATTCGACTTGTTGACTTCAAAGACAGACAATAGCCAGATCGCTGATACCGGCAACCCTATATATGCATTTTATTAGTTATAATTGAGTTGGCAGACACTAAATTCAGAGTAGAGAGTAGAGGGTAGATGGATCTTATCTGCAGACGCAACCATCGTGCCAATTCGGGCGAATCTATTGAGAGCACAACAGACCCATTTAGGTGCTGTACAGTTAATTAATGTTAGGTAGTCAGACCAAAGGCAACTTCATGATGTGTATTGGTTTAATTCAATTTACGTTCATAGTGTGCAGGCGGTTATGAGTTTGCAGAACCGTATTCTAATATTTATACATGGGTTAGCAAATTTACCGTCCTGTTGGATGCGTTCTGGACCAGTGTGGCTGATTGGATTCTATTTCGCTTCTAGGAGTATTCCTCGAAGTAATAGTGAATTTCATGGATGATTCAAACATTGTATTGTTTCCTCAGATATCCTCTCAATTTTTCACAGAAATGATAAATACAGTTTGAATAACTACGAGAAAATATTCAAATCTGTCCTATTCATCACTATTTTCAGAATAATCATCTCGGAAATGTTATGGAAACGAAATACAACATAAGAATCATACATGTTCAACATCAAAACTACACAAGTTTCAATTTCAGTATTTTTTTCCAGAATATCAATCGATTAGAAAATTCAGTTTCATTACAAAACATTGTGTTTCTAGGTCTATGAAATTTTCATCATGAATTTGTTAGTTGTAAAGTGATCAGTTCTTGATTATCTGAACAGTGATTTTGTCATTGAAGTGTGTAGATGTGAGCACTCATGATTTTCGAGATTCAATAAAATGGTGATCCTGCAAATTATGATGAATCCCAAATGAATGATAAACTTAACCTAACCGTCCCTTTCGGAATATCGTTGAAAAAAAAGACAAGCAGCAACACCGCACGTTCTGGTGAGCTGTCACAACAATTTTGCTGACAAAAGTAGACTATATCACCGATTACCTCATAATATTAGTCAGACATTGTCCTACTAACATCTCATCAACACCTGTAATTGTATATCAGCACATTTATTGTTTTGAATACATTGGATAATACATACCATTTTCTCCCGCCTATAATCAATAAAAAAGGTAATTACATCCATTTATTTTCGTGGAATTATGGAATGCCCAATATTAACAAATTCCTAACAAAACCAAAAACAACAGCGCTCAGATTAGTCATAGAGAAAACATTCCATACGAAATTGCATTATTCAAATCAATAGATGAAATAGCAGTAACGTAAAGTTGTCCCTATTTGAATACCGAGCCATATAAATTTCAAGGGAACGAAATTCGAAATATTCCCGCTTTTAGCGAAATTAATAGCAAATATTAGCACGAAACTGAAAGCGGAGGCGTCTAAAACAAATATTGTATTTAACAATGAGTGTTAATGATTCCGGGCTCGTATTCACGGTCTGCTTCAAGACAACCCTTTTTGTGTTGACTTCGCTGATATTACCTTGAAATTTGCATAAAGTCGGTTAAACCGCGGTGCGCCTCGGCAGTCTTGCTGCCTCTTTAGCGCTTTCCAGATCCCGATTGGATTTGACCAATCGATGGGGATTCTAAGGAATTGATTGGACGGAACCAGGAAATCAGAATAGCGGAAGCTTGGATTAAAATAGATGAATTTATGAATATCCTGCTGAGAATACTTCTAGCGAAGCAGACGTAGACTTTGGGGTTCTTCGGGGATTCATATGGGAGCCACTGATGTTTTGACTAAAAATAAATGGTCATATGGTGTTCTTCACTGGAATTTTAATGAACCAAACAATACGCTGTTTTTTCTCTTGTTGTCATTTTCTTCTCTGATTTCGTTATTGATCTTCATCATTTTCTATTATTATCATTATGGATGTAATTTTGTTGTTATACAGTGCGTCCATAAAGTAACGCATAAATTCATCATTGGCTAAATGAACAATAAAATCAGGAATTCCCAAAACAGGTCGATTTTTGATTTCAATCTACTATTGTTTCAAATCATAATCTAATATAAAGGGTGAACCACTTTCGTGTAATGACGTCATCACCATTTTTCTCAAATGGAACCTCCCCTTCTTTTTCAATTTCCAAATTGCCTCTGCTGAGCTGATTCCAAAAATGTATAATATGTTGCTTCAAATTACAAAAATGAATGAAAAAGTATGAAAATTGTTTATGGAAAGTAATACGTTACTGAATGTAATAAACAAATTAAATGGAATTAGTAGTTATGCAATTAATGTGATACACTTCCAAAAACAAACAAACGAACGAAAATTTACAATGAATGTTCAAATTGACCGTTAGACAATGACTGAACCGGGCATTACTTTCGTCTCTAACATTCTGTAGCATAGCGGGTGTTGTACTCCGTATTTCTTGTCTGATTCGGTCTTGTTGTTGAGGGATATTTCCAGGTCTATTTAAGTAGACTTTAGATTTCAAATAACCCCATGAAAAGAAGTCTAATGTGCTCAGATCAGGTGATCTAGTAGGCCATTCCACTGGCCCCCTTTCTTCCTATCCACCTTTGTGAAAAAGTTGTGTTTAAAAAATCGCGCACAGTTACTGCGAAATGTGGCGATGCGCCATCCTGTTGAAACCAGATTCTGCGGTCTACATTAGTGGGTATTTGAATATCAGGAAAAAGCTGGATCAGATCAGGAATCAATGTATTTTGTAGGAAATCCAGATATAATGCTCCTGTTAAGTTTTCATCGAAAAAATATGGACCAATAATTGTCATTACTCGGTAAGTAAATTTTTGCATTTCTGCCCACCTTGTACCAATTTGAAGCAACATTTTATACATTTTTGGAATCAGCTGAGCAAAGGCAATTTGGAACTTGAAAAAAAAGGGGGAGTTCCATTTGAAAAAAATGGTGATGACGTCATTACACGAAAGTGGTTAACCCTGTAAATTAGATTATGATTTGAAACAATAGTAAATTGAGATAAAAAATCGACCTGTTCTGGGAATTCCTGATTTTATTGTTCATTTAGCCAATAATAAATTTATGCGTTACTTTATGGACGCACTGTATATATGCTTGTATTTTTTCACCACATATACAATCGTCGTGTCTTTTCTGGTCATGTTATAAATACTTATCATTCTCTTTTACCATAACCATTACATTTGTATTTTGACAAGTCAAATATTGACACTTTACTGTTCCGACCTGCTATAAACATACTTGTATGTAACACAGTTGAATAAACTATATCTATCTATCTACATCGAATGTAGATGAAAACTGAATCGACACGACCAATTATAGAACTGGTCTTTATGAAATTATTATTTAATTGGTTAATCACTATTACATTTGGTGATGCTTTTTGGTAGTTAACCTTCAATTAATGAATCGTTATTGCTATATATCAATTAGACCATCTGATATCGTTTCGGCATCGTGACTCAGATAGACTGTAGAAATGATGAATTATAGCTAAGGAGTCTGCAGAATTAATTGATAAGCTGTCCAGATTCTGTCACTTCGTACTTAATGTAGTCAAAATCTCTTGTTTCAGTAATCGAAAGCTAGGTATATCGATTTGAATCCACTTGATACTCAGTTACAGTCATCTCGAACTGTCCATGACAACTCCGATATTTCTTGCATACCATCACATTTTCCATGCAGGTGTTTCAATTAGTGATGAAGCTTCACTGATGGCAAGTTCTGTACATATTGGGACTATTAATTATGAATCTGGTGCATCAACGATTCAAAATCTTTGCGGCAGGTCATAGCAATTCACATGGGAGATGTGATGAGCCTTCTGTTTCCGATTCGATACCTCTTGACTTATGCAAGGGTCGATCGTTTGGGTGAGCTTTGGTCTTCAATGAAATGGCAGCAATTCGAATACGTAGACGTTGACATGGAGTTTTTCATTAAATCATGTCAGATACAACACCACAAATATTTCTTCGCTTTTTCGATTTGAAGTCGAGTTTTTTCAAAGTTCGTGCATTGTTATTCCAACCAAGATAAAATATTTGCTCTTTTGAGGTTTACTAATGTAGTTGAGTCATTGTAATGGGTAGTCTATTATCAGAAGTTTCGCTATAACGGAACTACTTCAATATCAAACAAATTTCCATTCACATTTCCTTCCTCTGCAGTCACTTCAAATTGAATAAATGCAATTACACTCTGCGTCGGTTCCAATAATCATTTCAACAAACTTCTCAAATAATGTTCTACTCAATTCAGAATCAAGTAACTTCAATAGTTACTAGCATTGAATAACTATACAAGAATTGTGAAAAATCTTGAATCGAAATTCGAAAGTGATACTGAATGAATCTGAAATGATCGCAGATCTCATCGAAAGAAGCGACCACATTTGACTTGGGTTACTGGGCTGAAGATGATTCGATAATTGCCTCGAGTTGTTGAGTTTGGATTTTTACAATTTCAAAGGAGATTTGCAATGTTTCGGAAGGTTGGCGCGTCACTTCAATTGGACATTCATATCTGAGCTCAAAGAGAAATGGAATGTGAGCTAAATATATTCAATTTTTCAGGAAAGATTTATTCGAATAAATGCCTTGTTGGTGAAATTCGAATACCGACGTAAAACTCAGGAGTATCCTGAGGAAACTAGCAGACTTTCCATATTCTTCAAACTTTAATGAAAATATATTACAAATGAAAGCAGACAAGACGAACGAACAAGACCTGGAACAACTTCAGAACTAATTTTATTTCGTTTACGTTTGCATGTTTGATGGAATGTTTGCTTCCTATTTTACTTTCCGTTACTGATAAGTTCCGAATTGCTACGAGGTAATTGGAAGCGAAATCATAGTTCGTTCATACTCGACAGTGATTTGAAATGTATGCACAAGAAATTTTCATCCAGAAAAATTCTTATAATCTGATAAGCGAGGAAATTTGATCTAACTGAATCCAACAAGAAAATCAACTCACACAAATCACAGAAAATAAGAATTATAGTGATATTTCCTAATAAAAATTGTTCATAATTCCTACACAAACATTGACTCTTTCAGGATTTTCATATTCTATGTGAATTCTTTCTATCTAATTAATATACATTTCCACATTCATTACGGTAACGATGATAAAGTTATTTTATTTTATGGAATTGTTGATTTATTCCATACATTTGCATCAAACTGTATATCATTTTCAGTATCGAGTTGATTCGAAATGGTGGATTCTGAAATGGATTCCGATGTAATATTGACAGGAAATATAGGTATACAAATCAACACATGAGTAAACAAAAAACTCTGCGAAATATCGATGAGCATTCAGCCAACATATTTTTTATTCCCATCTCGATATGAAAACAGACCTGAAATTCCAGTAGACACTAATGGATGGAAATATATCGCTAAAAGCAACAATACTCTGCTTACAATTACTAATTCACAAATGGTTGCAGTCGAATGATTTTGCGGAAATGAATATGGTATCACTTTCTCAACCATACATTCGGACATTCGTATAAAGCTGTGTTGAAAGAGATGAATCAATATGAGTATAACAGATATCCTTGTATTCCCTTCTCATCTGATTGAAATCCGTATAGTTTTCTTTGGTAACAGGTATTTTGAAAGCATCTCCACCACACTTCATTCAAACTTTCAACTATACATTCAACAAAAAATACAAGAGAATATATTTAGTAGAATTTGTAATTATTTATTTCCATTCACAACTAATCTGACATACAGAGAAGTCAGCGTTGCTGCTTCTAAAAAAATGCAAATTAACACTATAATTGTGCATAAACCTTGAGTTTTAATGGGTAGGGAATTAAAAAAATATTAGAATTTGTGAAATACATCTAATTTTAAATCTGCGGATTGGGATGCCGTTGAGGTTATATATCGTTTTTTATGTTATATAAGTCAAAGATAAGTTAAGATTTAGCATTCTTAGCCATAAATCAAAAATCATCAGATGCAATAATTGAAACCAAAAATATTGAAAAAGATTTAATTTGTTAGTTCATCGAGGCATTTCAACTAATTATCATTTTGATTCGTTTCATAGTAACGAAATTGAAACAAAATAGGAAAAACTATGACTTGTTCAGATCTAGTAGGGTAACCTATACCGTATCTGGCACAGATGCAGGAAATTCAAATAGCATAAAAAATCAATTTTATGATAAAACGATCTCTGTTCAACGTCTTCCTCTCTCATATTCTCATCCCTTAGGATAAATAGAATGTATGTATGCAATTTCCAATCCAATCTCATGGAAAATGTCATTTCTTTTATAGAAGGGAATCCGTATTATACCACAAGCAGGTATATCTCAATATAATAAAGGTACATTTTTCTCTTTTTTGCATTCACCGTGGATATTCTTGCGAAACATTGTTCACATTTAGATTGCAGATATGTACTCGAAAAGAAGCAGAAAGAAATGAATCTGAAGCTTATATCAGAACATAATATTGTGATCGCCACTTCTCAATAAATTATTCTTCAAAGAGTGATGCCTCATTCATATCCAGCGAGGAAACTTGTCATTTAATGAAAGAGTGAGAGGTAAATAAACCCTACTAGTCTCTGGAGGACCATCTCATGCACGAGACTTCCACAGCAAGTACTTATTCAAGAAAACACATTCGAGGATCAGAAAAGCTTTTACTGTGGCATCACAGCAAACAAAGGACGCTAATCCTCTTCTGGTTGGCATCCTCTCGAATACTTGTGACATTCATTGAGATTAAAAAGTCGAGGAATTTCGCGAAATTAACTGAAACTTCTGCTAATTACAACATTAAACTTTTTATGTCTCGGTGTGAAATGCAAAATTGTCGCGAGTAACATCTGGAACTATTTCCTTACAGTCGAAAGAATCGCAATTCTTCTGTAAGAATATCTATGGACTGGCGCCGATAATTCAAGGACTCTTGGGGGTATTTTGACATTTGATAGTAGTTTTTTTTTTAAAGTGGTGAGCTAGTGAAGATTTGGACGATGAGAAAAATGAAATGAAGAAACAATTCTTTGAACACGAATATTCTAGTTCTGAAAAAAAAACGGCCAAGATTAGAGCGCGTGCATTTCAACAACTAGAAATAATCACTGACGAACCCATGATTATTTCGAACATCCTCAGCATATTCCACGTGTTGAAAGAGTATCATTGTCATCGATTCAACAATCCTTTCTCATTCACAGTGCGTCAAAATTCGTAGTCGTAGCGGAAAATCTCATTAGATTCTTCCATTCAAACACTAATTCTACGAGAAGCGAACGAGCAAAAGCAGATATCGCCCGTATCTTCTCCGCAGCAAGACTTTCCACGACGATTCGTGATTAACGTAGAGGGCTTTGAGACAAAGCGCTGGATGATAGTCGGTTTCTGGATCGGAAGGGCTGACAATATCATGTCGAGTACCTAGACGGTAAACCTCTTCACAGCGAAGAGGATCTCGCGATATGACGGACCGGCGACGGCGATGGTGCTGGATTGCAAGCGAAGGAGAACTCAGTCTGAACTCGAGAAAAAAACGAGCAATCCGGGATCAAGTGGACGATATATCCGTCTGGAAGGCATTAGCGCATACCTATTCGATATTTTATTATGAAATGTTATAGATGCTACAAGAGTTCACTCTTATTGTCAGATGACAATCACATCAAATATATCAGAATGATCAAAAAGTAAAGTTTGATTATCTGATCTGAGTGTCACGTGTTTTTGTACTACTACACTACTACTGAAAATGGATATTCCTCAATTCTTGAAATGGGTAATTTTGTTGAGCAAAAAGAACTTGCATCAAATTTTTCAAGAATATTTTGTATCTCAAAGACGTGAAGTATTAGAAAACTGTTTTCTGCCAAAAACTCTACTCATATTGTTTCTCAACCAGCATATTTACCTGATCTGGCTCCGTGCGACTCCCCGCTATTTAGCAAACTCATGAGAGAACACGATTGGAATGATTGAAAAACTGAAAAAGGATTTTCTGACTCTTTCGAGGACTGCAAATGCATATAAATGCATATAAAAATGATAATATTCCTATTAAATCTACTCAACTTTCAGATATAACGGCAATCTATGTCAGATTTCATCATTGAATAATAAAATAATTTTTCATTCTTCTCGTCTTTACATTTGGTGAGGGGTCCATGAATCACCACAAATTATCTAGAGAATCCTCGTTCATATCATATTCCCGATAAAACAAACGATGTGTTGTCACCTCACCACCCTGTAGGTGGTTGTAGACATCAAATAAAAAAAGATGGGAACATATTGTAGGGATTTCGAAAGGGGGAACGTGTAGTTTAATAAAAAACTTCCACGATACAATGCCCGTGACAAAAGCTGGGTAAAGGAGGTAGTAGGTAATAAATCACAAATAAGGGGGTCAAATTCTTGAATGGCTCGTGCGGCTCCATTTTTATTAACTAACTTTAGAGCTTTAATACATAACGGATTCGGGGAGATGCATGAATGAGTAGGGGTTGCTTTATGTCATCTACATATCGCTCGTTTCAGCTAGGATGATGTAATTCTTTCATGGGAACTAACTGCTCACTGAAATCTTAACCTTTCCAATTCAAACAAAATTCATTGAAATCTGAACTACTTATTGTCCTCACAATTACGAGAATGAGCAAGAATATTTACGTCAATAGAGGGTGCCTTAAAAAAATTCAAATTATTCATACCCACCTTCAACTTTAAGAACATCGACGAATGATAATTATTATAGAAGTGTCAATCTTCGATTCCTATTTTTATTCAAGATCAACATTCATTACATTACCGAAAAACCTGTTGTTATGTATCAGTGGAAGCTTCACTAGATTTTCACCTATTCGTATCCACAAGTGAATAAATGATACATCTTCACGCAATAGTGTTACGCCAATGGATTGGTCCCCACGGATTCAGCGAAAGATTATTATCTACCATCAAAGTTGGGACACATCACGGTTTACACTTCATTTCTCCGACTGGATTTAGGCCCTTTCACTATTAGTATCGGATTTTTGTGCACAGATAAAATAAACTTTTGGAGAGGGGATTATTATAGGTAGTTGTCCCTTCAAAGATCTCGTTGAATTACATGGACACTTTGAAGTGGATGAACAGTTTTTTGTCATCAGGTTCAGGATGGATATCAGATGACAAAGGACCCTTTCAGTTCAGTTTCATTCAAATTGGTGAATTGGTATGAATGGTGACATTAAATCAGGAGATCTAGCAGGCCACTCTACGAATCCACGTCTACTAATCCATCTGTTGAAAGAAAAGTGAATAATTCTAAGGAAGTACTGAGTCAATATCATTGCCATTACAATAGCTATCAAAAATTACTCTGAATCATCAGATACTCATGCTGAAAATGATTACTGAAATGTGATTTCTGTAGTGGTTATAAATAAAAAATATGAGATATAGTCTACTCATTCAAGGTTGATACTTACTTCACACCTGGTGAAAAAGTGTTTCCTTCACAATACCTTCTTTCACAGTTGGCAACACTTTGGGACGATTCTAAATGCATTTGATATTTCCCAAAAAAAATCTCTTTCGATATAATTGAAAATTATTGAAAATCTGGTCTATTTGTGAACCAAATTTTCTGTGAATGCAGTTGAATTTCGAACGTGTTATAAAATCAAATTGTGATGTTAAAAGTGCTTCAATGAGTTTTCGTAGGTTTTGGTCATCGTTTTCGTTTTTTTCCAATATGACTAAATGCATCCTCATTTTCTACTACTGTTCTAGAGATATAATGATCTGGAAAATGTTGCAATATTAAGACAGATGTTAGCTCAAAATTGTTTCTCTCAGTTCAATGATTACTTGATGATTTGGCAACATCGCACCTGTTGTTATACTGAAGTAACAACCACCCTGAGATGAATAAACCATAAGAATATTTCAATGCTCTCACACTCAACTTATTTTCTGAGGACAGTTTATTGAATGATCTCATAACTATCATAAACTCCCTTGGGATATTCCAGCTGGAAATCATTCTCTCAACTGGCTAGAATCGTTGAAGGATGAACAGCTCGCGTAATCTACGATCTGCCCTAGCACAGACGTTCTCAACGTAACCCCAGATACGCCGAATCCAGAGTGCTTAATCATCTTCCTAAATAAGGGTTTTATGCACAAACGAAGGTTTATATACCCTGCTATACAAGCACTTCAAACTTACCCTCTGGAAATGACACAATACGAAAACACAATGCGGGGCTACAATAATGCATGTCTCCTACGTATGGAGTACCTAAGGTCTAATCCCTCTGTTGTATTCAAGGTCGGATTTTTCACTTGTGTGATAGCAGAGACGCTTCTAGGGGTGCCTCAATTCGTTCACGGATTTCATGAATGCTTGATGACACAATTTTCTGGAGGAAATTTATTGTTTGCTTTCGATGATGTTTGTTGTTCTACCAACACTCCTTTTTACACCACAGGAATAGTTCACCATATTCTAATTCTCGGCGTGACATTGAGAATGATAATAAGAAGGATATGAATAATTCTATTGAAATGATCTGACTGGCTCTAGAAGAAACAGGTTTTCATTTTCATATTCGAAAGATTATGGGATCATTTTGTTGTTTTCTTGCGTTTCCCATATATGATTCTACTTATTCCTCAGGAAATCAACTTTCTTCATCTTCAAGAGGTTAACTGGATTTTTGACAAACAATTGGTACAATTACTGTTATCTTCATCAATTGTAATCTTACCTAACCTAATCTAACTTGACTTAACCCAACTTAACCTGACCTAACCCAACGTAACATTTTTATTCAGATATAGTTATTTTCTTGCTTCAATTTATTTAATTATGAATCGTTTGAGGTAATGATTCCCATTTTTTCCAATTTCACCATGAAAAAAATATTATGCATTTCTTTCAATACGGCCCTGCATATGCTAGTGCCGATAGCTATCGAATCATGTTATTTGGTACGATCAGAGGCGTCGTCATAGCTACGCCTCCCCTGCTCCGATATTTATATTGGCTCCGATGAAAAATCTAGACGGAAATTTCGGTCTGTTATTCAGGGATACCGTTCAAGATCGACAGGATCTCAGATCATAATCTGTTGTTTTATCTACTTAACTGAAATCCCTAGGAACCAAGAAAATTGATCCACACTTTGAGCCAGCACGTTTTTTTCCGAATCTCCTACCAAATGCTTCCAGAATTATATTCCAGAAACTCTATTCCGGTTTCTACCTCCATTTTTCCTTGTGTGACATATCTCAAGAGTCATGTTAATGCTATACTTTGATCATAGCTAATTTTGATTGATGTATCATCGTAGCTCATGAATTATTTTTGATTCATCGTCTTCATTTTGAACCGAGCACATTTATTGTGATATCAATTCTACTTTTATATATTCATTCTTCCGTAATTTATTATCGATAAGTGATACTTCAATTTTGATTGATGACTCGAAGAGTCTCGTGTGTTGTTTTAGACAGTAATTTCAATAATTGGCGAGTGTTCACTCTAGTTTGACTAACCATTATACTTGCCAGAAGGCACCATTCTCAGCGTTGAACGTCAATGTATGGATCCAACTTATGAAGGGAACTTTCTATGAGAAGATTTCTTTTGCTAGACGTGTATAACACCATCAGTCCCCGTTAATGATTCATTCTTAAGCTTCTTCTGTACTATATTATTTTTTCTGATGATTACCTCACCCGCTTCGACTCATCAAATCCTAATTCAACCAAGATCTTTCCGATTCGAATCGGATGGTATATCAAGCCAAAAAGTAATAAGGCATTTCCTCTTATTTCATTAGGGCTTTATGACTGCAGGATTCGCTGGCGGCCCTCGAGAGCAATAAGTTCATGAAACCGCCATATTATTGATCTCCCATCGTCCCCTGTGCCAGACTCATCAAAGAGGAAAAACGAAGATTCGATACAGTGCGTTTGTCAAAGATATTCTGTTAGTTACGGAGAATGATTACTTTCTCGGCTCGGATATGTATGCATATTCAGAAGGGCGATACTCACGTCACCTTATTAGCTCTAGTTTAATAAAAAAACAGTGGCGTAACGCCTCGATTCTTGAGGGTTGAGATATAGATATCAGAATCAGAATTGAATTGGTCCAGGATTTTTCTATAGATTTTGCAATGGAAATGAGGAATTATCAGCACAAATCCGTGCTATTGTGAAGGTCAATTGAGATCCCATTTTTTTTTATATGGGAGACCAAAAAACGACAACCTTTTTCATACATCTGATGATTCTTTCACTTTGACGTTCTTGATATCTATTCGATTATTTGAAAGAACCAAATTTCTAAATTCTTCATTACAAAAGAAGAACCATTCTGTGTAATGCTAAAACAATCAATGCTAAATGTTCCAGAAGTATTCCTTCTACCTTCGATAATGTCCTGTCCAGGATTTCTCCATATTTTTTTAACTTTATTTTCACTCCATCATTGAAACAGTTTATGAAATCTGTACAGATTCATCCTAACATTACAACACAACATTCTCGCTCCTTCTTAAACTTGCACTAGGCTTTACCGGAGGGAAATAAAAAGAGGTGATTCTTTATTAACAATTCACGAGATTTCTCTTGAAACGAATTTGGTACAACGATCCGCATTATTCTGCTACTTCCGTCTAATGGAAGCTGCTTCGTAAGTCTTCATTGCAACTGAACTGTTGACTTGAGTATTTCCTGAGCTGTCGTGCATCATTGAGAGGTTCGAGAATTTGTTGGGGGGCTTGAAACTATTCATTATCTACTACCGAATTGATTATTCAACAGCTGATATTATTTTCTGATTCAATTTATATATGAAGTTGACATGGAAGAGCAATATTCCTTGAAGAATCGTTAGAAATTTATAAAGAACACCAACAGAATAACAGAAAATTTCCATCCAACTGGAAAATCGCAAGAGTACAACCAGTCCCCAAAAAAGGCAAAGAGACCCTACCTAGCAACTACAGACTATCGCACTGCTGTCTGATATTTCAAAGGTCATGGAAAAAGCCATTAACATCGAGCTCATGAAGTATTTGGAAAACTCAGGATTCATCAACGATAGGCAATATGGTTTCCGTCATCAAAGATCAACTGGTGACCTGCTTGCTTACGTCTCACATATATGGCAGCTATCTATCGAGAAATATGGTGAAACCTTAGCCGTGGCGTTAGATATCTCCAAGGCATTCGATCGAGTCTGGCACTAGGGACTCCTCGCCAAGCTTTCATCTTATGGCTTGCCTCCTCAGCTATGTTCTCTGCTAACTAGTTTTCTCTCAGGCAGATCACTCCATGTGGTGGTCGATGGAGTTTCATCTGACTCTGATTATAAATGCTGGCGTTCCGCAGGGATCAATTCTATCACCAACACTGTTTCTGCTCTACATCAATGATCTGTTGGAGGCAACTTCATGTCCAGTACACAGCTTCGCGGATCATAGTACCCTCCACACTGCCTTTTCTTCCAGGGCTCCAATACCAGCCCGCCAAATCGAAAACGAACGAGGAAGAAATGTTATCAACATAAATATGGATTTGGCAACAATTCTCGAATGGGGATCCAAAAACTCAGTGGATTTCAATGCAAACAAAACACAAGCATGTCTTTTCTCCAAAAAAGCCGACCTCACAATGCCCAACATGAGCTTGTCAGAGGTGACCATACCTTTGAAGTCATCCATCTCGATGCTTGGTATAACTATCAGAAATAACCTCTCTTGGGAAAGTCATGTTAGATCGATTGCTAAATGTGCATCCCAAAAACTTGGTTTTCTGTTTCGTGCCAGGAGCTATTCCACTTCCAGTCAGCTGCTCACGATCTATAAGGCTAAAATCCGACCTGTCCTGGAATACTGTTCCCATATTTGGAGTGAGGCACCTAAACATATACTGAAGCTGTTGGATTCTGTCCAAAAAAGGGCAATTCGTCTCGTCGGTGATGCTTCACTTACTAACTCGCTTACTTTTCTGGAACACCGTAGAAGGGTTGGCGATCTATCTCTATTCTATAGATATTTTCATGGGCGGTGCTCTTCTGAAATATCAACAATCGTTCCTCCTTTGGCGGTCTCTTCGAGGTTAACCCGTCAAGTCCAGTCTTCACACCCCTTTGTGGTTAATTTGGTGACCTGCAGAACATCTCTTTTCAAAGACTCGTTCATCCAACGAACAGCGAGGCTCTGGAACACATTGCCCAGGAAGGTGTTCCCCGAGGCACATGACCTTCAGTAATTTAAAAAGAACACCAATTCCTACCTCCTTTTCCTTGCTTCTCACGATGTTCTCTGAACATTACAGGATGTCTCCTTTCGTGAGAAGTTTTATATAAGAAAAAAAATTCCTACCTTCTTTCCCTTGGCTCTCACGATGTTCTCTAAACATTACAGGATGTCTCCTTTCGTAGGAAGTTTAATATCAATAATCATTTGACATTTATAATTGCGATGAGATTCACCCAAGGACATAGTTTCACTGAATTCTGAAAGCTTAAGGTGCCTCCTAACCTAACCTATTTCCATGTGGAAATTTAAGGACCTCTAGTATTTTTCAGCTTGATATTGAATTCATTCTACGTTTTTTGAGGCCCCCTTTTCGATTCTCCGCTGCTGTACCATGCGTTCGGCATGAGTCAATCTGGGATACGCACTGTGATGTTCGTTTATCCATCGGGCTATTGCAATTTGCAAGACTGCGCCTGAGCTTCGCAGAGCAGCTCACGGTATTTCTAATGGTGTTCCCAATCCCGCCACCCTAAATATCGACTCCGGACCTTCCACCGTCGTAATGCACAAAGAATGTCGACGCAGTCGGAAAAGGGTCCGATGAAATTTCATTAGTTGTTTGATCTAATTGAAATGCAGTTTTGGATTTAAATCATAGGAAAGGCGACACTTCCTCCTGATGTGTTTCAACGGCAAGGGTGGCGTAATTCGGTATGGCGATGTATGAAGTTACTTAGAGGAGGGTTTAATTCGTTTTGGACTACTGCTGAATATCACAGTTCCATCGAAAGAACACTGAGGGACTTCTCTCTTGATTAAACATTCGAATGATGAATATGCCTGCATTGCCTGTATAGAATATTGCACACTGATTGATTAATTGAAACTATAAGAGCTGTTCTCCATCAACGATGATTTTTTTAAAGATCTGCCACACAATGAGGTAGATTCCAAGAGGGAGGCTCATAACCATCCACTTTCCTCCAATTGTTCTCTTCCTAATGGTCTACATTTTTCATTATCTTCCATATGCAAAATTCTCATCTGGTTGAATCATAACCTACTAAGTTTGAACATAAACAAAACTAAATTCATGACATTCTCTCTGAATAACAGAGACACACCTCCAAATGATATCTTAAAAATACAGCTACCACTCTGCAATGATAGATACACATGTAACTGCGCAACGATAGAAAGAAATTCCTCGATTAAATATTTGGGAGTTACTATTGACCAACATATACGATGGGATGAGCACATTACACATGTCATGAAAAGACTTAGACTACTCATGTACAAATTTTATATGCTTAGAGATATTCTCTCACGGAAAAACCTATCCCTCGTTTACACCTCTCTGGCTGAAAGCGTAATACGCTACTGTATTATAGTGTGGGGAGGAACATACAACACGACGTTGCACCCTCTACAAGTCATGCAGAATTCATTATTAAAAATAATACACAGAAAAGATGAAAGGTTCCCTACTCAAATACTATTTCAAGAAACCAAAGTCCTAAATATTAGGGCTCAATATTGCTATCAAGGTCTAATTTGGATGTTTTCCAACTTGACAAAATATACCACAAGCTTTTCGAAAACAACAAGATTCTCTGAAAATTTAAATATAAAAACTCCATTTTACCGAAAGAGCCACACGCAAAGATTCATCTTTTTTTTCGGACCTTCATTGTATCTCCCTATGGATCTAAAAACTATAAAAAAAATCAAGGAATTCAAACTTGCTATCAAGAAACACATAATAGAAAATCCAAAAATACTAAATATATTCTAGGAAAACATGAATTATATTTCAATCCTCTTTTATGCTCTCTCTCCGACCCCCCCCCCCAGACGAATCTAAAATTTCAATTACTACTTAGAATTAGTCAATATTGTACTAAAATTGACATTCCATCTACGAGTGTGTGTAACAACACAAACAGGCGCCCTGTGCCTAGGTGTATTTCACCCACTTGTGGTGGATTGAACTCGATAAAAATTCTATTTATACCACGTTTTGTACCGAATAACTGTACTGACTATTGTACTGTTATTATTGTATATAATGTACTGATTATTATGATTAAACTGATTAAACTAAAACTAAACTAAACTAATATATTCTAGTTGGGACAAAATAATCTCAAAAACCTGTTGAACTATCATGAACTTCACATTCTGAAAATAGATCTAAAATTTCACCTTCACAAGATTTGATCATTGACTCACTACTAGTCTATATAGCTTCAAAAACCATCGATGAAAAACTGTGATTGTTATTTCTCTATCCACTGCTACCTCAATTGAAAAGTTATAATAATAACTAGGACATGGTTTCAACAAGATAGCGTGATGTACCGATAACACGTTTAAACAGGATCCCAAGAGGAATAATGAATCCTTAGGGGCATGCTCTCCTAGGAGTCTGAACTGAACATCTCGTGATTTATTTCTTGGAGAATACTTGAGCATATGTATCTGCAGGAACCGAAATCGTTGTTGTTTCAGAATAATTCAACATTATTGAATATCCCATGTACTGAGTGTACTAAATAGTAATTCCCTATTCCTCTATCATCTCACGCTCCACGATTGCTCATCAAGAAATTAAATGAGTGTCGTCGTGACTCAGAACACCCTCTGTTTATTTCACTCCTTCAATAATGGCACGGTGATAAAATTCAGCGTTCACTATAAAGTAAGTAAGAATGAATTAATTTTTTGAGCAACTTTTACTGCCTCTCTCGATGGTGATAGCAAAACGGGCCCCTTCTCTGTGACTGTTTGCAGAAAGCGTGGATCATGAAAAATTAAATTATTATTATCAGAGCTGTAGGAATATTTTGTTGAAGATATTATTTTTATATCGTTTTATATCGAACAGCTATTGGGGGCTATGATGAAAAAGTAAGTCATAATGTTTTATGAAATTCTCTTCGAACAATTCATCAGCGTATCAGGTCATGCCTAAAAGGTTATAATAAAATATATTTAAAACATATTTAGTAGCATCAAAGGCATGTCATGATACTAGTTGAATAAGAACATCTGAATTTTTCACGAATGTGCTTGTTTGACTTGAAAAAAAAACGAAAACTGGAAAAGAATATATCGAAGGATGTTAGGTTAGGTCAGGTTAGGTTAGGTTAGATGAGTTGTATGATCAATGACGTGACCCTTGATGTTTGAATTCTTCAAATGAAATCCAAATATTCCAGGACCAAAAATTATGAATTGTCACGATTTCTTCTTGAACGAATTGGTTCAGAAGCTTTCCCACGAAAATGTTCTCATTGTTCGATTTTTTGTTTATTGAAATTAATGTGGTTCTCTTTTGCTGCAGGTCTTGTATGGAGTGTTATCATTACTTTCTCATGGGTAGGATTTTGTGAAAGCATCGTTTTTTTACGAGTCGAAAGAGTACGAATTTTTTGACCCACCACTGGTTGAAGTCTAAGCCCGTCTCAAATTACATCAATTCCGGATCAATATCTGGATAGTGTCCCGGCAGAAGCGTCTCCGCTGAGACGTTTGTCTTCCTAATGGCATATTGAGTGGGAAAACTGATTCGGTAGTCGTGCCAAACACTATTTTCCTTTTCCATGCTTCGTGATATTGTGTTAGTGGGAGTGAGATTTTCGAGCCAAGAATTTGCTCACAATATAAAGCAATGAACTTTCTTTATTGGATCCTCGAAATGGATATCAAGGGTTCAAAGCACATCAGTTTATATTGCAGAATTTTTCCAACTACTGAAACATAATAGGAAGATAACAGTTCAGTACTGAACTATCTGTTCGACAGTATTCAATGAAATAAAAATGCCTCGATTTGTTTCAATTATGAGTGCATTGAGTTTTTTCTCTGACCATCTCAGTTGATTGCTATCCACAATTTTAACTGCTACTCGTGGATCTCAATGATCAATAGTTTTTTTTTGGGCATCACTAAAAATCATCAATTTCCCCACTTTTTCACGTACATACGGGACCACTACTGGCAACCAAATGTTTTCCTGAACAAACACAACTTTCTTTCCACAAAGAAGAGTTCCAGAAGATCAACATCAACTATGTTTCGGCACGAGTTTTAGCGAAGACGAATACCTACCTCCAATTTCCCGTACGAACGGGTGGAGGTGCCGTCTGGAGAAGGTCGGTTGGGGGGTGAGGAGGGGAAAGGGGACAGACAAACAGTCGAGCGTAGAGCAGCGTGTTGCGGGAGAGAGTTTTGAGCGCCAGATGCTCCACACTTCGGGGCGTGTTTGGAGTGTTCGGTGTTTGCTTGTATTACAATAACAGTCTTGAGAGTTATCCTGGTTGGAGATCTTTTCCATTACTGGAGCGGATTTGCGAGATGAACAGTTCGTTTTCCTTTGGATCACGTGCTCGTAGAGGAATATTGTTAGATTTTACTTGGACCAAACGAGAGAGATTCTAGGCATCGCATTCAAATTGAAAAAGTGATTTGAATGCCAAAGTTTCGGAAACGAGGAGTTGTTGAAAGGCTGGTGTACGGATCTCTTAGAAAACGCAATCAATAATCCACTGATCTTGACCTACTGTGAAGTTTTCCAACCCCTTTCTTATATTTAATTCCTGATATGAGTCTTGGTTGAAGATCTTTCCATTCGCTAGCACTCATGTGTGGTTGTTGTTTGAATCATGGATCATGAAACTATTTCGGATCATTGAAGATTAAGAGTAAGATCTTCTGCTAATAGGTTTCCTTCATCAATATTCTTGATATCTATATCAGAATTGATGTTTCAATGTTCCTGAAGACCTATAGTTATAAATTTGATATCTACAAACTTAGGTAATCATCCGTAATAGATGTTTGATTGGTCGAACATCAGGGAAAAGTCTATGCTCTCACCAGATCGACTCTAAGAATTTTTAAAGAACTAGAAATGAAAAATGAAAGACGAATAATTCCATGATATTTCACTGTTTTATCGTACGGTTATCCCTAAAATCACAATGGTTATAATGAAATTGGCCGAATATTTTGGAGATTGCCTCCACCTGATATCACCCTCCATTTATTTTCACCTGCAACCGGATCAATAACACCAACATAGCAATATATGGCCTTTGTAATGATCGGAGGCCAGAAATACAAATAAAACCTTCCGAGGCCTTCATAACATACTCCAGAGACTCATATAATGCGAGAAAAAGTTTGCTTCTGGCGTTCAGTAATGCAGTATAGATAAACTAATTTATTGTTCCGAGATTACGATTCATAAAAAATTATTGGTGGGTGTTATATGATTTTGGGATGATTTCAAACAAAATAAATTAGCCAGGTAGCTGTGCAATCTAGGAATCGAAATACGTGAGATCAAAATAGTTCTCATCAAAATTCAGATCGCTTATTATGTGCACTTTTACCATGGATTCGATAAAAAAAGATCCGATCTTGAGTACGATATTGCGAAGAAACACTATTTGCTAAAGACAAAGATAGTCAGGAATAATGAAACACGGCTATAAGTGAGATATATTGTAATAGAGGAAGTTGGCCATTACTCAAAGCTTCAGCGCTTTCTCCTTGAGTCGAGCATCACTCGCGTTAGAACCCATCGGACTGACTGGTCTTTTTAGGTCATGATGAAACAGGGTCGTTTCTCATCAGCCTCTGCCGAGAGCCAAATTGCCCAGTAATTAATAATTATCACTGTTCTTGTTGTATTCGGGAAGTTTCGGAAATAGCCATCCTAAAAAGTTGGACCATAGACTGTGACGATGGACATCAACAGAATATTACTCGATATCCTAATTGAAGAGAAAAAACCACTCTGTTGGTGAATAGGGTGTTAGGAAAACTTGGTCAGACCCAGGTCCTTCTCGAGATGAAGAAATCTGGCTTACACTTGGGAGAATATCAACTTATTATCAGATTTGCGTTGAATCTGTCCAAGGTACAGAATTTGAGAATTTTTCAGAAGCAGATCGATTAGAGAATGATGACATCACTTGAATAAAAAGATCAAAAATTTTTTTAAACTTCCCACGAAAGGAGACATTATTATGAATAAGTTTCTCGAGACAGTATCATAACTTCTCCAAATTATAACTGTTGAAAAAATACTAGAACTCCCTATTATCTCCAGATTATAATCCACACATTCCTCTGATAATTTTTATGATCGACTCATAATACCAGACAATATATACCCACAAAGTTACTCATGTCCATTAATAATTCAAGTTGGAGTTTGACAAAAATTACTCCGATGAAAAATTACATTGTGAACTTCGATGATATAATTTGAATGTGGTTGGGACACTGCCCATGTCATATTCCTCTTCAACTAACAAAGATAATGCAATCAATTCAGCCCAGAGCTGAGACGTAATATACACTCTAATCAATCAGTCTCCAATTATTTTGGATGAACTGTCACGAACTCTCATCAGAAACTGATCCTTATATTATAAATTGATCTATGTGTGGTCATTCGGTTACAGTATGTTCATTTCTGTAGAAGGGAAATATGGAAAATATGGAAAAATATGTTTCTAGGAAAAAAAGTGAGCTAGATACTCATAATTTTGGATTATTTTGATATACATTATCACTCCTCTCCTACGTCTTGTCTTGTCTTGTCAATTTCAATCATAAAATGTCAAATAATGGAAAAAACGCGTATTGTATGATGGTAATATCGTCATAGTAAAAATAATCTATGGCTTCACAGTACCTTTCTCAAGGAATGTGAAGAGAAGTAAAAGTTAGATAATCAATCTCCTTCGGTTATACGATCCGGCTGTTATTCTCCATCCTACGTTGCCAAGGAAATCCTTGCACGTCATGATGAAGCGTTCAATCGAACATACAGGGTGATCTTTATAAAGTAAGTGAAAAGTTTGAGCTAATATAGTGCTGGTGTCTTCTCTAAGTGAATTTTATGAATCAAAAAGTAACTGACAAACGTCAAACAAAATATTGTTCAAAATTTTAGGAATATTGAAATACATTTAGATTGGCGACGGAATACCATATCATACATACCATACATGTCTGTCAGACCACCTGATATCCTTGAAATTATTCTGAGAGACATCACACTATTGGATTGCACAACACCTAGTTTCATCCAAATTCGATCTGAGAATATTTCGGCTTGATTTATCATTTAATCCCCTTTGGTATGTGAAGCCATTTCCTTTCCTCTATACCCAGTGCCAGGATATTTGCATAGTCATTTTGATATTGTGATATAAAGTTTCCTATTTTCAATTCTTACAGGATGATGAGGTACTTTGGGGATTTGATTCTCAGCAGCGGAGAACATGAAAACAGTGGTGATAAGTCAAAATTTATTGTTGCTCAGGTTGGTTGGAGGTTTTTTTCTTCATTTGGAGGTGGTTGCTGTGAGGTTAGAGAATGAATTTGAGTGAATTAATAATATCCCACCTAATTGCACAACTCCACATTGACATAGATGATCGAAGTGTCTTCCAGTTTCCTCCAGAAATATTATCATTTAACCAACCTGATCTTTCGTTGGTTCTATTTTTTTGACGAACTGACAAACATTATGAAAGAACTGTAATTGAAATTTCTCCATTTGTCTTTGCATCTTCAAGCTATGTACTCTAAATCACATGTGACATAGTGAGGTTATAATGACTTTTGAAGAAGCAAGAGAATGAAATGGAAAAGGAACTTTATTTTTCGTGATGCCTTGTAGTCGTGCTCAAAGAACTTTCGGTATGCAGAAAACTCCACTGGAATGTCCTTGTTTCATGAAACAATGTCCACGGAGAACAATTCGGTAACCATTAACCTAGTTTCTTGCTTGAAATGTAAATGAAACAACCCTTTCCAATATCCAGCAATTCAACTGGAGCCGTACAATGGCGATAAAAATTCAATCAACTGGAGTGCGATCTAATTACATAGTATTCAGAATTCGTACTTGGTGACATGAGTGGACTGTATTATCTAATATATCTGATCGTAAACCTATTTTCTCGATTGTTTTGAGACTCACTTGTTTTTAGCAACAATTGGATCAGCTTATAAATAATCTGATCAATTACTTCCCCACAAAAATGACATAAGGAGACTGAAGACGTTAACAATACAACAACGACTTCGTGTAATCAAGATGTGTTGTTCAATCTTCAAACTCCCTAACATAGCCTGAAGTTTCTGAATTATATCAGAGAGGAACTTTCTATAGAAGAATGTGTTCACCATATCATCATTCTATCATACCATGAACGATTTACAGTAAATTGTCTTGTTCCAAAGTTGGAATAGTTTCCTAACGCCCTGTATTCCACCATCGCCACTCTCATCTAGAATCCATTCGAATTGAAAGAACCAAACTTGGAATGAGTTCTTAGCATGCGATTATACTAAGCCATCGTTTTCATTTGATTCAAACCATTTCAGGTTGAAGCTGACACATGGTCATGTTTGGGGTTCATGTTAATATTATATTTGCTGTTTGTTCACATGCTAGCGGCCCAACAACAACTTTGCTTGATGTGAACAGATTTGTTGTGAATGTTATGAATGCTGATTATTCGATACGATGCAGCTATTTGCATGGTTATTAATGTTCGGAAGGATATGGTGTACATTGGCGGTATTACACCAAAGACCACATTGATTTGATATATAAAGTCTAAAGGGAGTGTTTAGTTATAATTACAATGAAAGGCTGATTCGTTTGACATCGGATAATGGCGTTCATCCTTTGTATAGTGATTAGAACAAACACACCAGTTTGCTCTCACAATATACGAACGAATTGGACATCAAATATCATCATGTTTCACAAAAGACAATTGATTTTGACAAACGAATATTCGAATTTTTGTTAACTATTGTCATATATCGAATATAGGCTATGGAAACTTTCCACTTGAATTTTTTTAATTAAAAATTAAAAACACAGTATGTAGATAAATAAACGAATGAATAAAACCAGCGAGATCACAAATGTTTTGAAAATATACAATGATATCCAGTGATTTTTTTGCAAAAGTTTCGCCAAAATATATTTCCGAAGTTGGAGTGCGTTTAGAAATCGTCACATACGTTACAAGAAACAAGGAAAATTTATAGCCCCACGTATATTTTTCACCCTTAACTGAATCTTCAACAATTATAAAATATAGGGATTTCATTTCAGTACTTGCGCAGAAACCCCAAGAGTAGTACAGCTGGCAACTCTGACAAGTGCCAAGTGTTAGTACAAATGACGAAACGAGGAGCAAAATTTCATATACACTATTTTTTATCATTATATTTGATCTTGGAGCAGGTTTGAAGCAAAATTGTGATTTCGTGATACCGTCTATCATTGAATTTTTGTTTGTAACATCTGAGATATCCAGAATTATTTCGAACAGTTTGTGAGATCAATATCTTAATATTTCGAAACAGCATAATCGTGTTTTGTAATTTCAAAAACTGGCATTCATTATATATTTTCATCGGTTCTATATTAGAATAAAATAATGAAATAAACGGAATTGGTTGAAAAAATACAATTTCATGCGCCATTTTCAAAGGTTGCACTCATTGATGTAACGCAGTGTGACGTGCTTAACCCTTCACCCCCATCGACCTCGAGCTGACCAATCATAGATGATTGTTCCATGGTAAATCTTGCTTTGTTGCCACATCAAAATACCACAACTCATTCTCGGAATAAAATAGTAAAAGAATACAATATAAATGATATTTTCTCCAAAAATTATCATGAAATGATATATTTATCACTTATCGATACGTTTTCGAGAAAATATATCAAAGAAATAAAGAGTCATCCACAAGTAAACTTGACAACATTACAGTCTCTTCGAGGTTAACCCGTCAAGTCCAGTCTTCACACCCCTTTGTGGTTAATTTGGTGACGTGCAGAACATCTCTTTCCAAAGACTCGTTCATCCAACGAACATCGAGGCTCTGGAACACATTGCCCAGGGAGGTGTTCCCCGAGGCATATGACCTTCAGAAATTCAAAAAGAACACCAATTCCTACCTCCTTTCCCTTGCTTCTCACGATGTTCTCTGAACATTACAGGATGTCTCCTTTCGTGAGAAGTTTTATATAAAAAAAAGTGGTGTGAGCAAAAGATATACATATAAAGGAAACTGACAGATATAAACTGTGTACTATCGCCCACTCATTTCCGACTTCTTTGAATTTTGAATGGAAATACTGATTTCAAAACGCTGTAGAATCTATTTGCTTTGATTTTGATCCTTAATTTTGGAAGTACATTGAACCAATATCATCGATTAATAATAATAATGATAATAATAATAATAATAATAATCCTTTATTTCATCATTTGAATGCAAACAGGTTACATAAATGATTAAAAACGTCAAAATTATGGTTACATTCAGCAAGTACATATCAACAATCACAGACTTAATAATGAATGTGTATATAAAAACAACAGCACTACAGCTCACAAGAGTTAAAAATAATGAAAATATCACAGAAAGAAATCATCCAAGGAGTAACAACACTTACGGAGTAGGATTTTTTTCAGCCTTCATTTGAAAATATAAACATTGGGGGATGACTAAGTATGATCATCAAGAACATTATAGAGCCTACAACCAGAACAATGAAAGTTTCTTTGGTAAAGCGATGTGCAATGAAAATTAGGTTGCAAGAGATTTCTATGACGGGTGTTATTGCAGTGATTGTTATCCAATGCAAACTCTTTTTTATTCTTATAGATATAAGTGCAAGCCTCCAGTATATACAAACTGTAAACTGTCAAAATACCAAGTGCTATAAAGTAATGACGGCAACTGGTTTTCATATCAATACCCTCAACAATTCGAATTGCATACTTTCGAAGGATGAAGATTCGACCCCAATTCAGAATACCATACTTCATATGGGAGTGAAAGTGTGCAAAGTACAGCGTAAGCAAGACATTTTTGCTGCAGTGATTTTTTGAATATTTTATGCTGTAGCAACTACTTCTCAGCTTATTAGACAGTAGTTCTATATGATTTGCCCATTGCAGATGTTTGTCAAAAATCAATCCCAAAAGTTTCACTTCACCACTACAAGTTATTTCCCTTTCTGTATTTTCGAACAACACTGGTGCTCTCTCTTTGAAGCGTCCAAAAAAAACCGTGACTGTTTTGCTGTGATTCAACAATAGGCAGTTGCTCTCGGACCACCGAACAATATCTTCATAAACCCTCTCAGCTTTGATCAGTAGAATGTCTATGCTTTTCTCAAAAATTAATAAACTGGTATCGTCTGCATAACACACTACTTTTATATCTTGGTTTCTTTCTATCAGTTTGATTAGATCATTGGCAAATATGTTAAACAATGAAGGTCCCAATAAAGACCCTTGAGGTACACCTTTATTAATTTCACGGCAACTACTCAGAACTTCATTCAGTCTAACAACCTGACTTCTGCCATTCAAATAGGATTTGAATAATTTCAGCGGTACCCCTCTAATTCCATAAGATTCTAACTTATTACATAAAAGCCCATGGTCAACCAAGTCGAAAGCTCTTGAGAAGTCAACGAAAAGACCAAGAACATACTTTCCCTTATCAAGATTGTCTACAAGACTTCTTTGAAAATCACACAGAGCAGATTATGTGCTCATGTTCTTACAGAATCCATGCTGGTTCCTGGATAACAGTCCCCGACTCCACAAGAATGATGAGAGTTGATTATTGATGTCCATCTCAAAGAGTTTGGAGAGACTTGACAATAAACTGATGGCTCAGTGACTGAAGTCATCAGAATCACCTTTTTTGTATATCGGCAGAACCATAGCCAACTTCAAACATTCTGGGAAAATACCTTCAGAATAACAAAGATTAATCAGAAAGGCTAATGGTTCACATAAACTTGCAAACGATTTTTTTAGTAAATTATTCGATATCTCATCAAATCCACTTAAGAGAGGTTTGGAAGGATTTCATCCCTTATACTGGTCTTCCCCATTCTTGTTGATATCATACTTTCTTCAACTAGAACAGAAATGTATTTTTGAAATACTGATTTGAAATGACATGAAGGACACCTTACGAATCCCCGTGATAAAACACCCGACGTCCTCTCGAAGCTACCATCGACGGTGGCATCGCGTCTGCGCACCACCCCCTTGACGTTGGCGCCCCCAGCCCGCTGTTCCGCATAGCCTTCCTCCTCGCTAGCAACCCCACTTCGGTGCAAACTGTTGAGCCGTTCTGACAGTGCCGGTGCGTGATTTCCCGACCTCTTCTCTGCGGGTCGCTCGTTCGGACGCGTATCTCGCCTACTCGATCGTCATGTTAACACCGTGCGGTTATTCAATTGTTTCACGTTCGCGCGGTTCTCGTGAGATAGCCATCTAGACGGCTGGGAGATTTTTCGAGCGCGCGAGATCGAAGGTAAGTGTCAGCAGGTTGATGAGATGACGGGGTGTCCACCCCTTGGAGTGTTCAGGTTGTCGAAGGAGTGGTGGTGATTGAGTGGCCTGGTTGGTTGTTCGATTAGGTGGTTTCCGGTTTGGTTGGTTTTCAAAGACGTTGAGGTCGCGTGCAGGAAGTTTAATTTCGTTTGGAGTGATTTTATTAGGCGATTCGGTGATTGATTGCTATTTTCATTCACAAGAATTTGTTTACGTGAGCTTGCATATCCAGTGAACTCGATACTGTAGTAGTAAGCAAATGAATCAAGGCTCAAGAAAATTTAACGAGAGAAATTAAGGAAAGAGTCTACGGATAGGTTTCAAAACTACAAAGTCGCAATTGGAACTCATGAATATAATTGAAAATTGATGGTGGTTAATCACAAAATAATCCCTATTGTATTTAAAGGGCTATAACAGTGTAACCCATGAAAAAATGAATGAGTTTCTCGAATTTTTTCGAAAGAAAAAACTCGGTAATACATACATAAACAATAGGGTATATTTTTCACAAAAATATTGAATCTTTAACATAATGGTGTAGTTTTGAAAAATAATTGTCCTTTTCAAGTTTTTTAAAACATTCATTTCTTCCAATGTCAAATTGACAATCTCAACCAATCAGAAATATCTTAGCTCATTGTTAAGTAAATATATTCAAGAATACTCAGTTTGAATTCGAAGTCCATCGGTCAATTTCTCTTTGAGTTATGATGACAGCAATTTTGAAAAATGTCGTTTCGAGAAAAACACAAGTTCCAATTATCGCTTTATACCTGTGGACTGTTGATCTTTAGAACGCTCTCATCGAAAAATCATCCAAGATATGACTCTGCCGCTTTCATAGGATATTCTTCCACTCAAAATCTCTGAAAGAATTGAAACTCTAGTTTACTTTCCATACTTTTCCGATTCATCTCTGCTAAAGGAGTTTGACTATTGAGTTTCACCCAGACTTCTATTTAATTGGTATCGATAAAATTACTTTAATTTGGTCTAATCTGAACTGTATTCGCTATTTCAAACTGATTGAAGAGAAGAAGTATCAGATCGTGAGATTTATTCTGAAATATCTGTAGTTATTACTTCCATAAATTTTGTTAAAATGAGAAACTATTATGTGTAATAATCAACAAAAGTTCTTCTCAAATTTGACATAATATTTCGCTGGTCACGAGCTCCTGGTTGATTTCCTAAAAATAATATACTCACTCAATGACAGCCATGACAGCTACTTAATGAAATACAAACACAATGATTCTTCAACAACCTGAACACTACGAGAACCAATATTGGAATCCAAGATGGAACAGCGAGTAATCAAGATATTGTTGCCATTTTCCATAGATATAGACAACTTTATCATGATATATTTATAATATCACATGATTGACCAACGTAACAACTTGCTTGATTACTTCTGTATTTCTCCTTCTATTACAAATGCTCACTGACCAACTCAAATGCAATTAATACTGGAATTTATCGCTGTGATATTGCATTCCCACAATTTAATCTAACCCATTCAGTATGAGATACAAGCGTATATCTACTGATTCATATTAACTGCGACAATGTAGAGAATATAGGATTTCGTCCTAGCCGCAACAAATTGCATCATATAACTTTGATGTTCCATTAATTCATAATACAATATCTGAACGTCTGGTAAAGAAAATACCATGAGGATCCAATCAAAATTTAACGAGCTCTGGTTCCTAAAATAAGAAGTGACTATTACAGAACAAGCTTCTTTCGTTTGTGCAAGATATGTTTTTTTTCTACCTTGCTTGTTGTGTTGAATACACTTCTGTCGGAAGACTTCTGATGCCGATTTCAAGCATATATATTTGGGGATCGAAAATATGATATTCAGAAAAGTCATAACAATCGATTGCAAATTCACGAAGCGACTGCAACTTAGAAACCCTCATGGTTCACTCATCTATAATTCATGTGAGGTCCAATCGCGAATACTGAACTGGTCTTAGAGACAAAACAAGTGAACGCCATAATGGTCCAATAAACCTTTAACAAGAGCATATGCCCCATTACTACTTTTTATTGTTTAATGATTCCTACTCCGTCTCTCAACACAATGTTATTTTGATTGACTTGAATTGAAGACGAATATGACTCGAATATATTCAGGAAATAATTGAATGCTAACCTCAAATTCACCACAGCAACGCTGTATCTGCTGGCCAATTGTCTTATAGAGCGGGGGCCATTATAAAGAAGAAGAAGAAGACAGCAACGCTGCCTCTTTGAAAAACATATGCCAATTGTTGGTCAGTGATGATTTGATGATTTCAAATAATTTCTCGTAGGTTTGACACCATCATTTTCTTTTTTAGACGCTCTGGAGATAAATGAAAATGAACAATATTGGTGAAACTTTCATTGCATAGTGAAACATGAATCTGGAGAAAATGCACGCAGAAACAATGGATAGTTATCATTCCCGTCCACCGCCCTTACCGAGGAGGGTTAGAAATATATATGCGGAGCCCTTTTCGCATGAACCAAGGTAACCTTTCACGTTGTAAGGAGGACAATTCATATTGTGTGATCATATCATTATTCTCAATATTTCTGGTGTAGTATAAGGATCATGACAGTGAGGGGTGTAATAAAAACGTGCATGTGAGGTGATAAAATTGAATTTACTGAGTTCAGAAACAACACACATGGATGATCTTACATGATTTATTGTAATATTGAATACAACATACATCGTGTTCGTAATTGAACGAATAAATTGAACAATTATTGACGAATATTCATCGATTTATTTATTTATTTTTCCACGAATACAAGAGTTTTCACAAATCAAAATCCACCATAGTACTTTTGTATTTCTAAAAGGTATAGAGAACGATTCATGTGATCTACAAGTCTTGTATTAATTTTATTACAAATTTCAGAGGCATACACCATTTCTAGAATATTTAAAAAACAACACCATATCTGACACAACTTACGATCTTGCGGTCAGTGGTGATAACAGTGGATGGAACATTAGACGTATTTGGAGAACAGAGAGACAGATCATTTCGAAAATTTGTGAGCGTGAATAATCAAACTTGCTCTATCCGTCTAAAATATTTCATCAATACAGTGTTGCCGCTTGTATCAGAAAGTAGTAGCTACTTTGTTATTTCAAATAGAATACCTCGTATATTATATGATTCTTGGAATCCTCATGAGATTCCTCACAACTTTCCTACATAACTCCCTATACTTATCTGTGACGATTTCCGAGATGAAAATTATTTTGTAAAATTTTTGTGCAAAACCTGACCATTGAAAAATATCCATCTAAACCGCCTTCGAGTAATTTCTGCCATAGTATTTTTACACCCAATGACAATGGAGAAATAACATGTTAGTTCTCTGTCAGAATTAAGTTCATATCTTGAGCACTATCCAATATTTATTTTATTGAAGACGAATTCATAACATAAGTGATCATAACTAACAAACTGTACAAGATAGGTATAGGGAGAGTGTACTCAATTAAATGGAGAATGTTATAGCTTGTCAAATGAGTGATAATATACAAGTTATTCCATTTGAAAAAGGAGTTTCAGTAATTTTCATCAATTCCCGGATGGCACTCACTTCTGAGCCTCTCTGTATGCTAAAACTGAGATCCAGTTCATCGACAGAATACTTGATGGTCCTATGCAGCTATAATCCAAATTGCAATATTTTGTGAATTTGCATTGGGAAAAATTAATATTCTTCAATAGTCAGGTTTTGCACAAAAATTTGACAAAATGATTTTCATCTCGGAAATCGTCACAGATAAGTATAGGGAATTATTTAGGAAAGTTGTGAGGAATCTCATGAGGATTCCAAAAATTATATTATTTACGAGCTGTTTCATTTGAAATAACAAAGTAGCTACTATTTTCTTATACAAGCGGCAACACTGTATTGACGAAAATATTTTAGACGGATAGAGCAAGTTTGATTATCCACTCTCACAAATTTTCGAAATGATCTGTCTTTCTGTTCTCCAGATACGTCTAATGTTCCATCCACTGTGAAACACCCGGTATGTTCGCAATTTTTGTTCTTCATAACAAGAGCTACAACTTTGCGTCAGAGAGTAAATCGAAATTCTGAACGGTTTGCAAGATATGAGCCTGAGAAAATGATCACTTTTTTGCGAATTTTTTTTTATATAATGATACTGATGCTCCAAATCTTTGGCGGCCCATAAAAAAAGTGCATGACTTTGGGAAAAAATGGGAGACACGGGGCTTATTTTAGTCTTATATCACGTAGTGGTGTCCGAATATGGTTATTTTTTTCGTGTTGCACTGTGTTTTTCAAACATCGCAGATAAAACACAGCATCTTGAGCATTGAAAAACATTGATTCATCTTCTCACATTCCCGAATTCGCTTGCTTCAATTCGAGTAATCGGGAACGTCGTTTCATTTCGTCTTCAAATTTTATTGAAGCTTCCGGGCATTAGGGTTGCTACCCCTATTCTGTCGCCATTCAGGGCGTTGCAATAAACGCTGTTCCAGTCATTATAATAATAGCACATTCTCGTGCGAAGAGACATTGATAATTCCACATCTTTTGCAGATTTCCAAGGAAAATATTATGCTAGCTGGTATGAATATTTTTTCTGAGTTTCTGGGAATCAATGAACAAAAGTCCTAATCGATGTCCTGAAAGCTTTCATACGAACATAGAAGACTCCACGAATACTTTGAATTTTTCGAAAAAGTTGTTCAATTCCGAGCAGAATTTATATAAATAAAATTTGCCTGAAAACTCTTTTATAAACTGACGCGGCGAAAGGAGCGGTGAGGCGCTGAAAACGGCACTGTAATCAATTTTTTGATGTCGATTATACTTTTCGAGATATTCGTTGTCAAAAGTCCCAAAAAGTCGAAAAAAACACTCAAAAACCTCCCAAAACTCATCCTTTCCCACAAAAATCCTATAAAAAGTCCAAGTTTACGAACTTTGAAGACTCTACGACGGGGTACCCTCTGGTATATTTTCGAGCGAAATTTCAAAAAGTTAATTTGCCTGAAAACTCTTCTATGAGGTGTCTAAGAGGTACTGAAAATGGTAGTGAAATCCGTTTTCCGAGATATTTCATGTTAAGATTTCGAAAAATCTCGAAAAGTCGCAAAAACCCCATATTCTCAACGCAAACACCCATGAATAGATAGATAGATAGATAGATAGATAGATCTTTATTGGTCCATTTAAGAGAACTTTCACAAGTTATGGGACAAGTCATAAAAAAAAAACTTATAATTAAAAATATACAAATTTGTCACTTTCATAAATTCAACATAATATACAAACAAAAACATATAATATACTTATATATACACACACATATAATAATATAATGACAATAAACTTCTTTCCACAATTCAATTGCATACAATACATACATACTGCTCGCTTAAGAAAATTCAAAAATTTGAGGACACAACAAAAACGACTCTATTAAAAATAATTAGTGAACTCATCTATATTGTAAGGACTTATATTCAATATAAGCTCCTTGATATTATTTTTGAAATGGTGTAACTTGGTGAATCTTTTATATTCATCAGGCAATACATTATACAGTCTAAGGCCCACCATCTGGTATGATTTTTGGTACAATGATGTACGATGTCTTGGAATATGTAGATCGTTTTTTATTCTTGTGTTGTAATGATGTACTGACTCATTTTTCATGAACATGTCTCGATTTCTGTGTATATACATCAATAGTTCAACGATAAATAAACCATAAACCGTAAGAATATTATACCTCCTGAATAGTCCTCGACAGGAAATTCTTGTTGATACACTAGCAATGTTTCGCAATATTCTTTTCTGTGTTATAAAAATATCTTTCATAGAAGACGAGTTACCCCAAATTAAAATACCGTATATCAATCTTGACTGAATTTGACCATAATAAAATAAAAGTAATGCTTGTTTATCCAGAACATTTCTCAAAACTCTAATTTGATAACACTTGCTATTTAGATCCCTCATCAGATTTACACAATGATTGGTGAACGAGAGACTAGAGTCAAAATCTATTCCCAAAAATTTTACACAGTTTGATTGTTCTACTGATTTATAATTTATATTTATATCTATTTCGGTGGTACTATTACGATGACGATTTTGAAAAGACATATATTGTGTTTTGTACGGATTAAGGTACAAAGAATGGCTGGATAACCAGTAACCAAGACTCTGGAGAGTGGAGTTGATCGTATCCTGTAGAATACACTCATTTCTTTCACGAAACAAAAGCGTTGTGTCGTCAGCATACAAACAAGAGTAGGCTTTTGGTGAAATTATAGGTAACTCATTAATATAGAGCACAAACAAAACCGGACCCAGAACAGAGCCCTGGGGTACTCCAATTTCATTGGGCATAATTTTCGATACGAAATGATTTTGAACATTTCGTACTCTATGATTTATTTTGACACTCTGAGTACGATTTCGAAGATACGACTCGAACCACTCATGAGCCTTTCCTCTAACTCCAAAATTATATAGTTTTTGCAATAAAAGCTCATGTTGCACGCAGTCAAAAGCTCGACTCATATCACAAAATACAGCGGTAGTAATCTCACTCGCTTCCACACCTTCCAAAATTTTTTCATAAAGAGAATACACAGCAGTCATCGTTGACCGACCTTCATGGAATCCATGTTGGTTTCGGTTGAATATATTATTCTTTATTAGGAATCCCATCAAAGAATTCAGCATTATATATTCAAAAATTTTTGATATTACAGGAGGCTGAGATACTGGTCTGTAATTTTCCATATTATGATGAGTGCCTTTTTTGAAGAGAGGTGTTATAAGTGACATTTTCAGTCTGCTTGGAAAAATTCCATCTCGAAAAGACCTATTTATGATATGACATAGAGGCCTTGTGATTTGAGTGGAAATTCGTTTTATAACATATGCAGATATACCATCTGGGCCAGAGGAATGTTTATTTTTCAATTTATGTTTTATCACATGCTCTATCTCTTCTTCATATACATGCTGAAGAAAAACACTCCTCTCGATGCTAGGAGAGGGCATTTTTCTTTCTGATATTATATTTGCATTATTTATTCTACTTATAATATCACGAGGAGATTGAATGAAGAAACGATTAAAACTATCAGCTACATCCTGAGGATCTGAACAAATCTTGTTATCAATTTCAATTGATATATTTTTTGAAAAATGTGTCGTTTTTCCCGTAAGGTTTTTAATGACAGACCACGCACCCTTATTCACGTTTGAGGAAGAATATATTTTATGCGAGTAAAACACATTTTTTGTTTCCTTAACTAATTCATTGTGCTGCTTTTTGCGCAATTTATAATATTCATTGAGTGACGGGTCTGTTTTCTGTAAACTAAAAATGTTCTTCAAATTTCTGCTAGACTCTCTTACACTCTCGTTCACCCATTCCCGGGACTTACTCCTGCTCATACCAACACTCCCAAATGGACATTCGCGATTGAAGTAATTCATTAACTTATCATGAAACAAATCAAATTTTTCATCAACACTAACATCCGAATAAATCTCCAACCATCTTTCGGTTTCCAATGCATTTTTTAGATTGTGCAAAGTTTGTTCATTTATAATAGTCCAAGTCGATGCTCTATTAGCGTTGATATGAACTTTGAAGATTCTACGACGACTTTGGTATACATACGGTACATGTTTTCTTGTTTGAAGCTTTTGACGTTTGCATTTCAACCAACATCAAACAATCGCATGTGAACTCAAGATTTACGATTGAACATAAAACTGTGTCGTCATCAAAGCAACACTTGTTTGTGCTTTGCTTCCTCAGTATTCATACGGATCACCTGCAGCATCGTCTGAAAGCCCCGAAGAAACGAATAAGCGACCTTAAATAAATATGTCCTCCGTGCTTATCAAAACAAATCATTCCGAGCGTGATGAACGCTTTCAGTGAAGTTGTTATTTTCCGTTTTACTAAATATAGATTCTCCGACTTCCGAGGGCACCAACCAAGGATACATTAAGACTAGAATGACAGGAAATAATAAACAACTTCTCCCGCAATTTGCATATACACCACTGGAACCCTAATCTTGTAAAGGGAACTTTATGTGTTCCCTTCGCGTAAATTATTGCATGCCATGATAAACTTGTTCATCACTCTGGTGCAGTAATAAATTCCTACTATTTCCTTTTACCATGAAGGCCGCATGACCTAAAGTAATTTCGATACATTGCTAGTATTGAAATCTAACTCAAAAATGCTATCGATGCTAAACAATAACTTATTTGTTTTTCTATCAAAGATAACATTATAAACTCGAAATACAAATGTCCATCGAATCATTTTTTATTCGGACATATGCTGTTAAAAATATCATTTCAGATTTGGGGATATGAAATGTTCAATGTTTTGGACTTATGGACTTTGGGCTATGTATATTCTTCCTTAACCTTGTGAATATAAATTTATTCGTTGAAGTAATTTGATATGTCATTTCACGAACGAAAACCTATCAACCACATGACAACTTTATATTCTATATCACAGACAGAGCTAATCGAATGACCAGGTAAATGTTAATCTTCCACCCTCTTTTCGTTTAGATACTCGTAATTATCGGAAGTCCCCATGTACCCAAATATATCCGTATAGAAACGGGCCCTTATCGTGCATCAATCAGCTTCTATTTAAAGATAACACACAAAAAATGTACTCAACTTCCATAGTTATCACACCCGTTATAACGATGCATTTCGTACCAAACCATTAATTTCTCTTATCGACTCTAACGGATGCGTTGTGTATGGTTAGACTCACAGCCCTCATCTGTTTTATGTACAGAATGAGTGGGGCTTGTATGCCATCGTCCATTTAGTAGGAGTATAAAGAAAATGCAAATACACATCCAAAAAGCAGCAAACATTTCGTCGTCATATTTTAATCATGAAAGTAACGTCTGTTTTCATCAAAGTAGCCGTTGGATCATTTGTCCGAAAATACAATTTTGGTGAAACTAGAGAAACAATGTAGTCTGAGGAAATCAATGAATTTGCAAGGATTTATTGAATCTCCATAATCTCACGTCTCAAGTGGTCCTAATCACAACCATAACAATTGAAATCCAAGGCCATGTTTCATGACTGTAATAATCTGTGAACGCTTCAAACTGTTGAACCGTTTGAAGTTCACGATATGACCATGATTATGAAGTAAGCTCTTATGTTTGAACGATATTTTCGATAATATGGCTAATGCGTTCATTTGAGTTATTTTGAACCAATTTTTCATCCAATTCCAATTGCCACAATGTATTCTTTCTTCTTCATAATAATTTTCCAATATTTCAGTATATCTGAAGTTATTCGTAGCAAACATTAATCTCCAAAATCTGTTTTATAAGCTTGTATAACTATCATACATTCCACATGGATGAATCCTCCCCTTTATTGCCTATAAAAAGTGATTTACTGAAACAACATTATCATTTTGTCATCGCTGTCACCGATAGAATGAACTCGAAATGGCTGATTTTTCAGATGAGCTGTTCCATATTATATTGATAATTTCCACATGATTTTGTGAGAGATATTCTCAATTGGAATCATCGTTCAGTATTGTATAATTGCCGCTAGATATGGGTACCGGAATTCGATTGAATTCATCATCCACTGTCTGAGTCTAAATCACATGCATCTAACAACTTAGCATATCGTTTTTCAATTCCTGGAAAGCAAAAGATCCAGGCATGTCGACTCGCAATCGCAAATGGAATAATAGAATCCAATAAAGTGAGTTGGAGTAAAGCTCCAATTTCTATTCATGAAAGAAAAACAAGATATTAGGTGTAGTTGAACACAACGCCCGTTTTGCAATTCAAATTTCGTTGCTTTTAATGCTTAAAAAACGTTCGTTTTTCTTATTGAATTTCCAGTTCGCTCCACTCTTTCGATAGTGCGTTAATAGACTTACGACTTTGCAGCAGATTTAATTGAAAATACCATTTCAATGTGGCAATGTGGGTTATTTCTCACGAAACACGTATTTTTATATTCCTGAATTCAAAACTTGATTCAACTTGAATGAATCAGAGCCAGATATTAAATCAGGTTATAACAGTGACAGTGATTGATATTTTTTAACATTTTATTGTAGTTCTTGTGTCACAACAACTACTTGAAACTTCAGTAGTTCCAGAAGTTTATTTCAATAACATGTTCATTCTATCTTTTTTTAGCTGTTGATTTTGATTTTTGCTGCATAAATTTTTGTTGATTAATTTATCTTTTCATCAAGAAATGATCAGAATCTTGTGAATCTAAAACTATCTATGTTACATGAAATGAAATCAGACTCATGAAACATGTGTTTGAAATATTGAAGATGGCACTTCAAGAAGAAAACTGACGTTTCAGTTCAATCTTTTCGTCACTCCACATGAAAACTATATTTCTTTATTCTATATTCCCGAATATGAACCCCTACATAACAAATGCCTTGCATATTGCCGATACGACCCTTCCTTCGTTAGCATGTACTGACAGGATGGAAAAGATTAATCAAAAATGCAATTTCGGGATCAAATCTACGGATCTCCTCGGAGATTCGACTGATACAAGCTCTTCTGTCACTCCCCGCTTGTACCGCTGATCCGTCTCCTCCCTCTGATGTGGAACCAACCACCGTGAAATGATTACGATTTTCGAATCGGATGGACTTCTCCATTATAAAGGATAATTATTCGGTTGCGGTATATCGAAAGAATATCTCTCATGTGACAGACTGAATGGGATGAACGACCTCCGATGCATGTAGTATGGATCAGAAGAATTAAATTGAAGTTGTGAAGAGTGATGTCAATTGATATTTTTAGAAGCGTACTTCATTCTAGTCTGATCTGATCAAATGCAACACCCTGCATTCTAATCGATTGTTCTCCAGGAAGATTTTGACTGATTCTATCCAAAATGTACTGGAACTTTCTCAGAAAATATCAAATATCGATTTGGTTAGTATAAAAATACGACTTTTCCAATGTCTTCTCATGATGAATAGATGATCAACTCTCTCCCAACTTATATGTCACATTATTGTAGAAATTAGTCAAAAGACTAATCTAACCCAATACGAGACATGAAATGCGAAATTTCAACGTCGAAGTGGATTATCTCGAGAAGTATTGATTTCTCCACGACAATATCATCAAATTCGTGTTCTATTGACCGAAATACATGAGTGCCATAATAATATATTACATAACAAGAGTTGTAAAAAGCATATTACGCACGACTAGAAAAAGTTACGTAATTCTAGAAGTGCGTAATTGTCCTACAATTCGAGTTATGTACTATACTTTTTCTACGACCGCATTCATTTCCATAAAAATATTAGGATTCCATAAAGTGGAAATATGTTTTTCTGCAACTGCTATGGAAAATAGTGTATTTTTCATAACACTTATGAAACGTCAAAATGTTATCGGCGACGCGGCTTGTTATTCGTTTTCATGGCAACTACTGGAGGCTCTATCTTATTGGTTATATGTGGTACGATTTACTTCACAGATGCTACCGTATTGGTTGTTGATCGTGCTCTCTTTTCATGGTAAAGTTAAATCGTACAATTTCACGTCGCCCAGTGCTTGAATAGACAGTTACATAGTTAGCGAGTTTTACAAATATCGTCATTTTCTGTGGGGGGAGTAGTCTGACAACGGTCAGCCAAATACGAACTGAACCACGTCAGTGCAGTACCTCTAAAACCATAGAGTTCCAGCTTTCGGAGGAGTATCTCATGATTCACACAATCAAATGCCTTTATGAAGTCACAAAACACTGCAGCCGCATCGTCTTTGTCATTTAGATTCAGATAAAGGGTTTCCAGAAACGAGAATTAGGCATCCTGTGTACTTTTTACTATAATTGAAATCCGAACTAGTATGAATTTAAAATATTATGTTTTTTGAGGAAAGCTATCACCCTTTTTTTCACAAGTTTCTCAATTAACTTCGAAAAACTGGGTAGCAGTGATATTGGCCTGAAGTTTGCAGGCAAATCATGATCTCCGCCTTTGTGCAGAGGAATTTATTCAGTTCTATTACCACTTCCAGAATGTCCCTGAATTGATACCAAACATTTTTCCTACAATAACTCAGTGCGAATATTGACGTTATGACGAATTTGACAGTGATTGCTTTTCAATCTAGTAACGGTGTTCAATTTTCGCTGGAAGCTTCGCTACGAATCTCTTGCAGCTATCGGATTCGGTCCGACCGCGTTTATCTCCATGAATCGGTAATCATCCAACGAACGGTGGGTTGGTGCTTGCCCACGCATCACTTGACACTGATTCGCATCGGTCCAGTTGACGCGTACAAAAGATGGTAATGAATATGATCGGAAGTCGAAATGATTTAACGGTGGTTGATCACATGCGAGAGGGACATTGTCAGGAGGATTTGGGGACACGTGGGGAGCTCAATGTCTGTAAACCGCAGGACTAATCGTGGAATAAAGTTTTGATGGATGATCGGTAATGATGATGGATTCTAGTATTGACAGATTCTGAAGAGTTTTCGAATGCTTCGATAAATGCTGTCTACTTTCTCACTCAACCTAGACTAAAATAGTAAAATGCAGGATTCCATGAGCTGTTACTACATGAGACTACATGTTGATGACATTTCTCAGCTGTAGCTGATATAGATTGTTCAATGAATATTGATATCAGTACTTGGGATGATAACAAAGAGTAACAGCTACTCATTGACTATACTCAGGATTTGGTCAATAATTTCTGTTGTCGTCTAAGAAATCTTGACAGATGACAGATGAATTTTCAGATTGGTCACTTTTGTCTTCAACCATAGAACTGCATCTTTTTGATACTCCCAACAAAACAACGCCTGATTGTAACACCAGAGTTTACAAACAAGAACTAGAAAAGTTGATATTTAACCAGATTCAAATTTTCACTTTAGTTAAATTGATAATATCTTTGTAAATGTGTGTTATTAACGACCTCCTTTCAATGTATGAATGAAACACGATTAGTAAACAAACATCAGCTTTGAAAGAATATGCCCAGTACCTCATAATGACCAACTCAATCAATTCCACCCCAACCCTTCCATGGAGCAAAATGAAATGTCGGTGAATTAAAGATAAAAGCAGAAAATATTCGATTCTAGACCGAGTCCAGGCAAACACGTTACGATACGAATACATCAATAATGCTCCAACCTGTATACACACTCATGGACGAAGCGAGATCGCAATCAATATTCCAACATGTCCGAGCTCGAAATGAATATTATGGATGTTTCCTGAATTGGGGGCTGTCATTTTTAATAGCGAGCTCATACAAATTAATGGGTTCACGAGTTCGATTGAAATTTTACCTAATTTTATCAGTAACGGTTATTCCTGTTCACATGGAATGAGATCAGACTGGATGGAGTCAGTTTTGTTCTAACGAATGAAAATTATGGAACTGAATATCGTTATTGGATGATGTAATTGAGAAACTAATCAATAAAATGTGCTTCAAACAGTACTAAAACCGAATTGCTAGTTTGTAATTGAAATCGTTTTTATGTCTAACTATTGGTTCAAGGCATCGAGTGCTTCTCATTCTCAGTCAGATTTACAGAAAAACTGAGCTTTGGCAGACTTTCGCAGTAAGAGAGAATGTGTGATGAGATTTTTTTATCTTCTTGACGAAACTCTAAAATGTTTGTGTGTAACTCGAGCAGCATTTTTTGTCTTTAATTGTTTATTCGAGCATATAATTATTCACGGTGGTCCAACAGTTTGACATTTAATTTTCTGGTTCACATTTATCTCTGCTGTTTTCCTCTATTACCTCCCATATTGTAAAAACAAGTCGCCTGCGATAAAGGGGGCGTTCAACACCTCCACAAATACATAATAACCACAAAGCCAACACATGCTAACAACGGAATCTGCATTCAACTCTCACCGGCAATTCAAAAACGTTGGAAGTATAAACAATATATGTAAATGTTTCCCATTCTTTCCAGAACTTTCATGCCGGGCATAAATTTGATGTTTACACAAAACGCTGGCTCACCAGATTCCAGCGCATGAGGTGAGGGCGCTGTTTACTGCTGAAAGGGTCGAATCTAGATAATATCTTCAAATTCAACTTGCTTTATCACCGCGAAATACTAAGTTTTAGTTGGTTTCCTGCAAGTACGCTTAAACATAAAATCAAATGCGGATTCTTTATAACATCTATAACACTTTAAACGTTAGATTTATACGAGTATATACACGTACATACAGTAAAATACAACACTGTACACATTCGCCGCGGTTTATTGTTATTGCTCCAGTGAAACATCGACCTTTCAAATTGAACGAAATAACCCGCATACACGGTATATGAGATGGAGATATAAAATGTGATTTGGATCGACCCTCATTATTTATATGCCACTTTCATCATGAATTTATTTTCGGATGAGATGAATTGTTCTGTCAATAGATGATCGGATTATATATCTCAATGAAATCACGAGATATCTCATCAGGTCTGAAGTTGCAAATGATTCATTTTCACTTTGAAACCAATATGATGACTTTATTCTAACTCGTCATCATGACAACCAGAACACTTTTTGACATGGATCCACACTTCTTTGACGTATTGTATATGGCTGTAGGTGACATTTGATAATTGTTCAGCCATATAGAATCTCCAATTGTGACTTCTCATTCTGTAAATCTAGTTGTGAGAAGAAGATACGCAGCTCTCTCCTGTATATTTTCAAGGTTATAAATGAATCGAACTGCTGATATTTGTTGGAGAATTCGAATGCTGATGCTTCAAAATTATCCTTCTCTACTGACCAATGAATATCTATTCATCTGTCCATTTATTTTACCAAAATAGTTGATACTGTTCTGCAAAAAAAAGCGCTGTTGCTGCTCGTCTTTTTTTTTCGACGATTCTCCGAAACATAACGTTAGGTTAGGTTAGGTTAATCTAAATTGTAATTTTAAATGTTTTTGATTCATGAAATATATACACCAAAATTGGATAATTATATGGATTAGCGGTATCAATATTCGTGAAAACTCTTGACCAGATCGAAAAATTATATCGAAGTGTTGCCATAATTATTGATGCCTAAATGTTTCCAGCTATGTCTCAACCAATGATTGAATAGATACTTTCCATATTGCACTCTTGGTGAGTCTATCAGAACTCTTTCTCAAATAAATATAGACTATAACAGTAATATTTCTGGAGAAACACAGTATTGCCTCTACTGTCGTTGTGCCTTATCCCAAATCTGTGAATGTGGACAAAACAGGATTTCTTGATTTGGAAGAAAACTCCCGATTCCCCGATAACTCCACGACAAAAACATTCGAAGAATTCTATTAATGCTACTATAAGCCTTCCTACATCCCATCGCTCCAATATATATTTCGCAGGAATGTTGCCGATATTTCGGTATTATTCTGTCGCTAAAGGCAGAAAGAAGTGAAAAGTTGGAATTCTTGGACTCCACGCCGGATTTTTATTGGTGGAAGGTTTATTGACAGAATTGGATGTCGGAATATTCACGAAGAACGTGTGTATCCATTCTTTGTGCTGGAATATTTTATGGTCGCCTTGAATCGGGAATTCCAGACGCAGTCATCCAGAACATACTTCCTTCTAGACAAGATGAATGTGTCATTCGGACCCTTTAGAGTCAGAGGAAAATATTTCAGATGAATATATGCAGATATACCATCTCGTTGAGATCAATACATGTTCTACGTTGGAATATTCTTCGTCATAATGAATACACGAAATCTATGTTCTTCTTTATCAAAAATAACACGACTCAACACGAAATTTGACCTCGACATAAAAGTGTCAAATTCCTTTAGTTTAGGTCACAAAAACACGGTAAAAAATATATGACCTACAAAATTTTGCTTTTGTGATCAGAAAACTAATTGAAGAAATTTCTTAAAAAATTTGTAGTTTCAATGTTGAATTTAAGATAGAACTAAATGGATCATTTTTATTGAGTTTCACTATTCAAATAACTTACAAAAGAACAGAAAATGAGTTGAAAGTGTACAGTTTTTTTTTGTTGTATTCATAAGGTCCCTTAATTTTTTTAGTATTTATAAATGATCTCCCCACCTATATATCTCAAGCAAAGGTACTAATGTATGCTGATGACACTTGTATGCTTATCGCTGATCGTTCGAGAGGTGTTTTATCACAAAAAATACATACCACATTCATGGAATTTGACAATTGGTGTTCTAGGAACAGGGTTATGATAAATCTTAAGAAAACGCTTTGTATTGTGAAACCAACTTTAGACAATTTTTCTCCAAAAGTGAGTGGAGAGTTATTTATTCTAATCGTTGATCTTCAAGGCTCCGGCAGCTTTTCGTCTGGCGAGCTGTAATCGTGAATTCAATACCAAGTTGAGAATATAGGGCGCCACTTAGTTTGTGTCAGATTCGAAACTAAGAAATACTAAGCTTTAAATTATAATTATTTTCCTGTAACAGAAAATAATAAGACACACTGTGTGAACTCAATTATGGTTTAATTATGTTTGTACAACCTAGATACACCTTAACATGGAGTCTCCATGACACTCAAAAAAAAATCCCTCAGTACAAAAAAATAAATCCTATTTATAATCTCTTATATGAAATGAAAGCGAGTTCCCGTTATAAATTTATATCCTGGGCGAACATGTGGTACATCCTAATCATACGGTAAACCTCATATTTAAGGGGTGATTTGGTGAAAATCAAACTTGGTTAAATGAATGGCCACTTCAAATACAAAATAATAACATGGCAACTTGAAATACTTAATTAGAACGTGGCGACTTTGAATACGTAATCAGAACACAGCAACTTTAATCTTACTCTCTCTCATGACAGTGGAACCCGAATAATGTTGAAGGTGCACCTCAGCCCCTATGTAGCTGACCCTCTTTCTATAGCATGGGATCCTCAGGAAACCTTGGCAGCAGGAATGTAGGAAGCTCAGACTGCAGAGTTGTCAGCCAAAGTGTCAGCAGAGAACACCGCAAAGATCCTTGGGGAACAGATTGCACAATTGTCAGCCGAAAGCACTGCAGGGATAGTTGCAGGAGTTGCAGGCTTATAGCGACACCTCTATCAGACTCCTATGCCAAAGGGTCGGCTCCACCATCCAACAGTCGGCCCGAAAAGGTACTCAGCGATGTCTTCCAGGTGTCGAGCGAATAAATCGAAGTGCTAGGCGAATTGAGCAAGGGAGAAAATCCTCTTTCTGGCAATCACTTCTCTCAAAATGGAGGTTCAGGTGGGGTCACCCACAAAGCCCACAAATCTGCAGCAAAACACCACAAATACAACCGTTGTAACAATCGAAGTCTCGTTCATTCCCAATCAAAATCACTTACCCCTATACTTAGGACGGGCCTCACTCCAAGAAATTTCGTTTTCAGAATCCTACAATTAACCAAAATGGTTCCAACCGAAATAACAAAACTAAGGAACAGCGACGCATTCCCTTCTCCTCGGTTTGATTCCTGCGCCTTCTCGAACTTTACCGCCCAAATCCTATTCAAAAAAAAACGAACAAACTGCTGCGCATCATGACAACAGGAAACGTTGGTCATGTGATGGTCATCCGGACCCCTGATTGGTCAACTTCACCGATTCTACCCGATTTAGTCCGAAATGCGAACCTGTACCTACTGCTCGATACCCACAACCAGTATGCTCACTAAACAAATTGGAACTTCTCTCGCTGACTCCATGCACATAGAATCGACACCTGTCAGACATACTAAGCGACAAGAGATAACCCCTTCATCACAATCAGATGTTACTGTCGAGTGCCAAGTCTTACTCAAAATATAAACAATAACAATTTTGATATTTAGTTTATCGTCAGTATTCATCAAACATACCCAAGGCCACAATTCCCTATCAGGTACAACCAATCAATTCAAAATAATTCGTATTGAATTAGGCCATTACATACAGTGTGAGTGCTTCAATATCTTTTGAAGATTGAAAGGCATCAGTCAAACACCTGATACTCAAAGAACCCTACTTATTCATATCTAAGTAGTAAACAATTAGCAGGAAAAGTAAATCTTCACGTTACACTCACCCCCCCACAAAAGCATAGAAAAATTTTAGGATATAAAATTTTTCGATGGAACTTTCACTTCCGTTAGTAAAATGAGTTTTACCAAAACCGTCTCGTGGTGAATTCGTTTTTTTTTTTTTTTTTTTTTTTTTTTTTTTTTTTTTTTTTTTTTTATTATAGCTAGGCGCGCCTTATTCTATTTATATTAACTAATCCTAAACTATTCCTTACCCACTAATATTCTATAATAATCTACTTAGCCACTATCTATATATACAATTATTCCACTTCAGATATGCATCAAGCTACTACTGACTGACCCAAATCACTCATCCGATGCTTCAAATCCTGCTCTTTCTTCATCAGAAAGGTCAGACATCGATCCATAGTATGGTTTTAAGTCTTGAATATGCCAAACTCCGGCATTGGAGCCATCTTCATTTTTAAGGACATATACTAATTTTGATTTCTTCTTTGCTACTGTGCAAAGTACGAAACGCGGTGCCAGTTTCTGTGTAAAATTACTGCTAGCATTAGACAGAACATAGTTCTTCTTCCAAACCTTATCCCCAACAAAAAATTCCTTATCACGTCTACGTAGGTTATAATATCTAGCGTTTTTCTGATGTGCCAGATGAATTTTATTCTGAACGTCCTCGTAAATTTCTGAAATTTTACCTAAATTTTGGACCCAATAATCGCGATTAATCAAACTCAAATCTACATCACCCTTCCCATAATATTGACCACTACTCGGTACTTCCCTTCCAAAATTTAAAAATGCTGGGCTATACCCTGTAACCTCGTGCACACTAGTCCTTAAAGCATACCCTATTTTTGCCAATTCTCTGTCCCATAACTTATGGTTCTTATTAATATAGCTGCGAATAGCTGTGCAGATAGTTCTATTTGTTCGTTCGACATAGTTAGCTTGCGGATGATAATAGGCGGTGTAAAATATATTTGAGTCATAACTCCTAACAAGTTCCTTGATCGATTTACTGATCAGCTGCCTACCATTATCGCAAATGATATGTTGCGGAACACCATACACCAAGAAAATTTCATTTTCTAGGAACTTGTTGATACTAACTGAGGTGGCTTTTCTGAGAGGACACAAAACTGGGTATTTGGTTAGCCAGTCGCTAACAACCAAAATATACTGATACCCACTAGACGTACGTGGTAAAGGGCCCATTAGGTCAAGCGCAATCACTTGCCATGGAAATCTAACCTTTTTTTCTGCACCCATTAATCCAAACTGGGCATAGTTAGTCGACTTCTGAGCGGAGCAAACTTTACAAGATTTAACGTAACGAAAAATATCGTGCCTCATTTTCGGCCAATAGTAGGTAAGCGCAACCCTAGAAAAGGTTTTATGATAACCCATATGTGAGGCAGTAGGGATATCGTGACACAATTTTATGACCTCAGAACGTTGACATTTTGGGACCAACAATTTCCAATCGGAAATATTGGTGCTTACAGGACACTTGGAAGGTACCAATTTATAAACAAAATTATCCTTCACTAACCACTGTGGATAAGTGTCAGGACTTCTTAGAATTTTACTGCGTAAGTTCTGATAAAATGAATCTAAATTTTCCAATCTAATATTCAGATTTATGCATCCCTTTTCTTCTAATAAGCAAACATCATTCTCTTGCACCGCTGGCTCTACTGGACTTCTAGATAAAGCATCTGGTACGACATTAAATTTCCCTTTTCGGTGTTCGATTGTGAAATCAAATTGGCTCAACCTAACACTCCATCTGGCAATTCTTCCAATGGGTTCTTTAATTTTGAACATCCATTTAAGTGACGCATGGTCGGTGATCAACGTAAAATGCACCCCTTCAATATAACCCCTAAATTTTTCGCAAGCAAAAATACATGCTAAGCACTCTTTCTCAGTAACTGTGTAGTTTCGCTCATTCCTTGATAAACTTCGTGAAGCAAATGCTATTACCCGTTCTTGGTTGTCCTGTATTTGAGTTAGAACACAACCCAGTCCGGAATCAGAGGCATCACATTGTATAGTGAAATTTAATGAAAAATCTGGACTTGACAAAATCGGTGCTGAAACCAATGCATGCTTGATATCTTTAAATGCTTGATTTGCCTTAACGGACCAGCTTATTTTCTGACCTTTTTTTTTTTTCTTGAGTAAGTCATTTATTGGGGCCATAAGGGTTGAAAAATGAGGAATGAACCGTCTGTACCAACTGCACATACCAGTAAACCGTTTTATTTCTGTTGTATTCATTGGCTGCGGAAAATCAACCATCGCTTTAACCTTATCCGGATCAGTTCTTAGTCCGAACTTGTCAATGATGAACCCTAAATATTTTAATGATTCTCTAAAAAATTCACATTTTTCGAAATTGACGGTTAACTTCGCGTCCTTTAGTCTCTTAGCTACTTCTTTGAGTAATTTAATATGATCGTCAAAGTTTGAACTAACTATTATCAAATCATCCAGATATACAAAAATATTTGGTTCTAATTCCGGTCCAAAAATTGCATCCATTAAACGTTGTTGAAATTGTGCGGCATTTGCCAAGCCGAACGGCATAACCTCAAATTGAAACAACCCACGCGATGGGACTGAAAAAGCCGTTTTCTCTTTAGAACTCTCATCAAGAGGAATTTGCCAGAAAGCACTGCGCAAATCCACTGAAGACATAAATCTTGAATGGCCCAGCATAGACAAAATACGGTCTACTACTGGTAATGGATAACTATCTTTTTTCGTTAATGAATTTAATTTTCGGCCGTCGAAACAGAATCTAAAGTTACCATCGGATTTTTTTACGAGAAGTACTGGAGATGACCAACTACTCTTTGAAGGTTTAACCACTCCCAACGAAAGCATCTTATCAAGTTCTTTGTTCAAGTGACCCTGCATATATGGAGACATGACGTATTGGCGTTGTTTGACTGATGGTGCGTCACCAGTGTCGATATGGTAGATCATCTTGTCAGTCCTACCTAAGGCCTTATTTTTACCAAGATCTTGAAATAAAGAAATCACTTCACGAGCAGTTGCTAATTCATCTTCAGGCAAACCCTGCAAGGAAGAAATGTGACTGTCTATATTTCCAGGTACATTCAAAGCTGATACGCAGTTGACATTGATACTTGAATCTGAATCAATTTCCCAAATATTATTTTTAAAATTTATTTTCAGCTCGAACTCCCTACAAAAATCACTTCCCAAAATGAAATTGTAATTTAAGGATGGAACTATCAAAAATGGAATTATTTTACATTTATCTTCTATGCAGATAGGCAGTGATACTGAACCTATGACAGCTTGTTTGACACCATCAGCAGTGCATACAAAACGTAATGTTTTATCTATTTTTAAACCTAGTGCATTAATAATCTCTATCCCGCTATTTCCCACTATGGAATTATTAGCACCAGAATCCAACAATGCCACAATTTCTTTATCAAACAATTTCACCGATATGTATGGTCTATTATCTCGTTGTTTTTCAACAAATACAGGGGCTGTAGAAATTTTAGGATTCAACTTAGACAAGAAACTTTTGATGAATATTATTCCCTCAGCCTGCTCAGGGGAAGGATAAGGTACTCTAGATTTGACTGAATTGGCCGGTGTAAAAGGAGGTGAATGGTGGCCGGTAGGAATATATTCTACCTCCCTTGCAAGTTTCCCGAGCACTTTTGACAGTTGCTCTTCATTTTACCCGGCTCACCACAACCATGACAAAAAATATTTCTTTTCACCGTGCAATTCCTGAACGTATGGTTTGCCAACTTACAATTCCAGCATGTCACTGTCTTCCTCACATTTTGTTCACCTGCTGATCTTTGAACTGTATTGTTGCTATGAGAACTATCATTACCCGAACGATAATATTTAGGCTTACTTGAATTTCCGGAATGTCTTGGTCTAAAATTCTTATTTCTATTTGGGGAGTTAGTAGTACTACTAGGTCCAGCCTCATCACTCATTGCCAAATCATATTCTAGGGTGTTAATATAGGATTTTTTCAAGGATTTATCTTTAGATTCTCTAAGAACTACTTCCAAAATCTTGACATCTCTTATTAATTCATCAACAGAGCTATACGTGTTAAGAGCTAACCGATCTACGAACGCACTTCTCAAGTTTTTCTTGATCCACTTTACTCGGGTAACAACTGCAGGAGGAGAACTGAGACGATTGAAAAGTTGTTCCATTACTGCGACAAAAATTACAATGGATTCATCCTCGCTTTGTTTTTTATGTTTTATTAAATCCCATAACTCTTCGTCATGATCTTTGCTGAGAAAATCTTGCTCTAGTCTATCAGTTAAAGACTCCCAATTTTTAACATTCCCTGAATCTTTAATATGCCTCAACCACAAAAGGGCATTTCCAGAAAATAAGTCAACAGCTGACTCAAACAGCTGGTCCTTAGAAACGTGTCTAGCCTCTGCTAGTTCATGAACTCTTTCTAAAAATGCTTTGACCCCGTAAGTTTTCTTAGTACCATCAAACTTAACATCCCATTTATATAATGATACTGGCTTGAATGATGGAGCCGAAACCTGAGCATTACCCATAGACATGAAGGATTGAGTAAGATCCCCTATCTGACCCGGAGGCACTCCCTCAGTCACAACACGGTCTTCTAATTCAGATTCTAACAGAATACAGGTGGCATAGGATTCTTGTTTGAATTCAATGTGTTCCTTAACACCTGTGGAAACATCTATCCGTTGAATTCTAGAACCAACGTGTGATAGGCGAGAACGTAGTCTTTGATAAACAGAGTCAGTGGTTGAACCTTCAAAATCGTTAAGCAGAACCCTAATGCTATCAAGTGATGATTGAATTTCCACAGTTTCGGTTTCAAATGAGTAGTCAGGATCAACCAGTTCAGCCTGAATAGGACCACGCTTCGACATAGCTTTAGCAAGAATTTTTCTCTTCTCGTTCATGTCCCTATTAGTAACAATTCCCCGGATTCTCAACTCATAGTTCAGTTCATTGACTAGTAAGTGCTTGACCTTCACCGTATCCATTTTCGAAAAACCAATTTATACCGTTTGCTAAGAAAACCGTTATTTATATTCAATTACTTATATGAGGACTGACTGCGTGCCTGAAATCCTCAGAAAGAAACTTTGTAAGGTTTTCACACTGTATGTAATGCTTATAATTCAGAAATTTCTAAAATTCTCAAAGAAACGCATACATGACAAGTTGTTCACCCTGTATGAATATTTGTCTAATGCTTATGCAAAAGTCGAGCTAAGATCCTGACTGTATCAGAAATAATTATAAACTTATTTTATAAGTTATTCCCCCTGTATATGGAAATTTGGGATTTTTCTGTCACCCAAACCAAAATAAATATCGATTGAAATTTTCCTAATTCCAATAAATGGACTACTAAAAGTCCACACCGTATAACCCTAAATAATGAAACTTTTGAAGCTTCAATTCAAATTTCAAAAATCATAAATAATATTCGGTTCACCCTGTATATGGTCAAAGGAATCTCATAGTAGCAAAATATACCATCAAAACATAATAAATTCAAAATCAATCCAAATGAGTTCACAAAGTGTTTTTTTTTTTTTTTTAAGAGAAAAAAAAGTTTTCTTTTTTGTTTATATTATTTTTATTTTAACTCAACAGGGCCCCACGTTGGGCGCCATTTTCTTGAAACCAACTTTAGACAATTTTTCTCCAAAAGTGAGTGGAGAGTTATTTATTCTAATCGTTGATCTTCAAGGCTCCGGCAGCTTTTCGTCTGGCGAGCTGTAATCGTGAATTCAATACCAAGTTGAGAATATAGGGCGCCACTTAGTTTGTGTCAGATTCGAAACTAAGAAATACTAAGCTTTAAATTATAATTATTTTCCTGTAACAGAAAATAATAAGACACACTGTGTGAACTCAATTATGGTTTAATTATGTTTGTACAACCTAGATACACCTTAACATGGAGTCTCCATGACACTCAAAAAAAAATCCCTCAGTACAAAAAAATAAATCCTATTTATAATCTCTTATATGAAATGAAAGCGAGTTCCCGTTATAAATTTATATCCTGGGCGAACATGTGGTACATCCTAATCATACGGTAAACCTCATATTTAAGGGGTGATTTGGTGAAAATCAAACTTGGTTAAATGAATGGCCACTTCAAATACAAAATAATAACATGGCAACTTGAAATACTTAATTAGAACGTGGCGACTTTGAATACGTAATCAGAACACAGCAACTTTAATCTTACTCTCTCTCATGACAGTGGAACCCGAATAATGTTGAAGGTGCACCTCAGCCCCTATGTAGCTGACCCTCTTTCTATAGCATGGGATCCTCAGGAAACCTTGGCAGCAGGAATGTAGGAAGCTCAGACTGCAGAGTTGTCAGCCAAAGTGTCAGCAGAGAACACCGCAAAGATCCTTGGGGAACAGATTGCACAATTGTCAGCCGAAAGCACTGCAGGGATAGTTGCAGGAGTTGCAGGCTTATAGCGACACCTCTATCAGACTCCTATGCCAAAGGGTCGGCTCCACCATCCAACAGTCGGCCCGAAAAGGTACTCAGCGATGTCTTCCAGGTGTCGAGCGAATAAATCGAAGTGCTAGGCGAATTGAGCAAGGGAGAAAATCCTCTTTCTGGCAATCACTTCTCTCAAAATGGAGGTTCAGGTGGGGTCACCCACAAAGCCCACAAATCTGCAGCAAAACACCACAAATACAACCGTTGTAACAATCGAAGTCTCGTTCATTCCCAATCAAAATCACTTACCCCTATACTTAGGACGGGCCTCACTCCAAGAAATTTCGTTTTCAGAATCCTACAATTAACCAAAATGGTTCCAACCGAAATAACAAAACTAAGGAACAGCGACGCATTCCCTTCTCCTCGGTTTGATTCCTGCGCCTTCTCGAACTTTACCGCCCAAATCCTATTCAAAAAAAAACGAACAAACTGCTGCGCATCATGACAACAGGAAACGTTGGTCATGTGATGGTCATCCGGACCCCTGATTGGTCAACTTCACCGATTCTACCCGATTTAGTCCGAAATGCGAACCTGTACCTACTGCTCGATACCCACAACCAGTATGCTCACTAAACAAATTGGAACTTCTCTCGCTGACTCCATGCACATAGAATCGACACCTGTCAGACATACTAAGCGACAAGAGATAACCCCTTCATCACAATCAGATGTTACTGTCGAGTGCCAAGTCTTACTCAAAATATAAACAATAACAATTTTGATATTTAGTTTATCGTCAGTATTCATCAAACATACCCAAGGCCACAATTCCCTATCAGGTACAACCAATCAATTCAAAATAATTCGTATTGAATTAGGCCATTACATACAGTGTGAGTGCTTCAATATCTTTTGAAGATTGAAAGGCATCAGTCAAACACCTGATACTCAAAGAACCCTACTTATTCATATCTAAGTAGTAAACAATTAGCAGGAAAAGTAAATCTTCACGTTACAATTGAATATCACACTATTTACAATTCACCATCTTATAATCATTTTTCTTTCAATAATTCTGATTTCGTGTCTTCAAAGCATGTTAAATTTTTAGGAACGGTTTTTGATAGTAACCTGTCTTGGGCCGTTCAGACTGACATTGTTTGTAAAAAGCTCAATCAGTGTTATTATTTATTAACTATATTGAAATCTATGCTTGATACTAACACTCTTATGAATGTTTATTATTCTTATGCCTATGCTGCTATTGCATATAACGTAATCGTATGGTGACAAGGACTTGACGTAGAAAGAATTTTTGTTTTACAGAAGCGCATTTTGAGGCTTATTTTTGGCATACTATATCGGTCGTCGTGCCGTGATATATTTAAACAAAAGAAAATCCTTACTCTTACCTCAATCTATCTGTTGAAATTGTTGACATATATATTTAATAATCGAAAGTGTATTGTGAAGAACAAAGATATACACACCTACAACACTAGGCATATGAATGACTTTTTACTAAGCAAGGTAAATCACACCTTCTGTCAAAAATCTCCAATAATGGCTGGCATACGTTTTTTTAACAGGTTGTCTTTGTGTATCAAAGAGAGTAATTCTTGTGAGATATTCAAGAAAAGGTTGAAAATGATACTCGTAGATCAATGTTTTTATAATCTCGATGAGTTTGAAAGATATCTTTCAAATATTTGATGATGACATTTTTCTTAACTTTGATGTTAGGGTATACTTAACATTATGTATTACGATGATCTGTTGTTATGTTTTTTATTGTGAATGGCATATACTTTGTGTATTTCTTTGTATACTTGTATGTATATACTTCCTTGTGACACGTTTCATCTATTGTAAACAATGGCAAAAGGCAATAAAGAATTGAATTGAATTGAATTAAGTGCTTTCTCTCAATAAACCCCAAATATAGTCTCCCATCATGTTTTCATTATATTGGCCTTGAAATCGCTACTCAAAGTTCATGATGTCGTGATGAAAGCGCTCTCCTTGCTCCTCTGAATACGCTCCCATGTTGTTTTGAAATTTGTCTAAATGAGCATGTGGCATATGTACTTTTAAAGACATTCTGCATCCCATGGCCTTAAAATTTGTTGACATATTTTAAACAAACTTTTCATAGTTTTTAGCTTTATTATTTCCTAGAAATCCAGGAACTACAGCTTTAAAACTGTTCCAACTTGCATTTTGAATGCCAGTTAGCAACTTCGGAAATTGTTCTGATTTGTGGACCAATAAAAATCCCAGCTTCAATCTTGGCTTTATTTACACTTTCTCGATGACATTTCAACGTTTTCTGGACATATATGAATCACCTGATCGTTATTTATCACTTGAGTGCCATATGAAAACTCCCCTCCAATCTCGCGGTATATTCGAATGCATTAAAACTAATTGAAATTTCTTAAAAAAATCTATCGCAAAAGCAAACGTTATACCAAAAAAAATTATTTTCTTTTCGTTTTTGTGTCTAAATAATTGAAAAATTGTAGTATAAAGTTTAGGACAGACAATAATTATTTTTTTGTTGACCCGTGTAATATTTGTCAAAACCATCAAACATCGGAATATTACTGAGACAAAATCAAATTCTATTGTAACACAAATGTATTGAAGAAATATTGTCTGCATGGTATATTTCTTTCGATTGACTATATCCAAGTTTCCGTAAAAAACCTTCAATTGAAAACATTTTCTTCACTGTGTAGAATTAACAAGAGTGATGTGTCCAATTATAAAAAAATTGTAACTCCATCATCGAACAACACTTTAAATTAGCTAAAGCATAGACTGAAACATCACAGCAAGTAGAAATACTCATGAGGTCTGTGAAAATGTTACACGCTACATCGAGCAACAAGCAATCTGGAAGCACAGATATTATGGACGGAATTTTGAAATGCAATTTCATGGCTCAGAGGGCCCTAGATGAATTCGTATGTGACGTATCGTTACGTCGAAATAAAATCCATCAATAATACTCCAACGCTTCTGTATTCCTCTACGCTCGAATAATGTGATACGTATTTGCTACATTTCTGGCTGAATGATGTATTGTTGCTTTCTTCTCAGTGGTCGGTACAGTGAGAGGAAATCGCAGTAGAAATGTTTCCAGAAGTTGACCATTTGAAACGAATTTTTCACATCTCAATCCATGTATATTTGAAACCCTTTGACAACTTTCGAACATTTTGACAGCAAATATAATGGGCGAGGTCACTAATTTTTCTAATATAGAACGTACAGCGTTGTTACGTCACAAGTACTCGAGTACATATAACTTAAAAATATGGGGTTTCAGTACATACTCACACAATACAGGGTAAAACTAAATAAGTGTAAAACATTTGAGGGGATCTTTCATATAAAGAAACTTCATTGGAGCATCCCACGTTAAGATACAGCCCCTTTATTTGAGCGAATACGTGGCTCAATGTGAAGACGTCTACACGCATGCGTAATGTCTGAATTATTTATTAATAAATTAGTTTTGTTTATTCCCCTTCAATCATTTAAAGCAGGTAGTAAAATAATTTTCTGCTGCGAACTGGTTTATTTTGAGCAAATAATTCAGGGGACATTTCTTGTCTAGAATAAATATGAATTTTTGAATGATTAACGAATAATAAAACAAAAAGTTGCATAGGAAATTAATTTGAGGGGTTGCGTTTTCCACCCCTTACAACCATTGGGTGAACCAACTAAATTACTGGCTGAGTGTCTCTTTGGTAGTAGAAAATGTCAGGTTAATAACGATATTGTAACTTTTTGCTTGTGAAAAAAATTGTCAATCAAATTTCATGTACCCCCTTCAACGGTCTGTATCTCAACATGGGATGCTCCAATGATAGATAGATCAAGACACAGCCCCTTTATTTGAGCGAATACGTGGCTCAATGTGAAGACGTCTACACGCATGCGTAATGTCAGAATTATTTATTAATAAATTAGTTTTGTTTATTCCCCTTCAATCATTTAAAGCAGGTAGTAAAATAATTTTGTGCTGCGAACTGGTTTATTTTGAGCAAATAATTCAGGGGACATTTCTTGTCTAGAATAAATATGAATTTTTGAATGATTAACGAATAATAAGACAAAAAGTTGCATAGGAAATTAATTTGAGGGGTTGCGTTTTCCACCCCTTACAACCATTGGGTAAACCAACTAAATTACTGGCTGAGTGTCTCTTTGGTAGTAGAAAATGTCAGGTTAATAACGATATTGTAACTTTTTGCTTGTGAAAAAAATTGTCAATCAAATTTCATGTACCCCCTTCAACGGTCTGTATCTCAACATGGGATGCTCCAATGATAGATAGATCAAGACACAGCCCCTTTATTTGAGCGAATACGTGGCTCAATGTGAAGACGTCTACACGCATGCGTAATGTCAGAATTATTTATTAATAAATTAGTTTTGTTTATTCCCCTTCAATCATTTAAAGCAGGTAGTAAAATAATTTTGTGCTGCGAACTGGTTTATTTTGAGCAAATAATTCAGGGGACATTTCTTGTCTAGAATAAATATGAATTTTTGAATGATTAACGAATAATAAGACAAAAAGTTGCATAGGAAATTAATTTGAGGGGTTGCGTTTTCCACCCCTTACAACCATTGGGTAAACCAACTAAATTACTGGCTGAGTGTCTCTCTGGTAGTAGAAAATGTCAGGTTAATAACGATATTGTAACTTTTTGCTTGTGAAAAAAATTGTCAATCAAATTTCATGTACCCCCTTCAACGGTCTGTATCTCAACATGGGATGCTCCAATGATAGATAGATCAAGACACAGCCCCTTTATTTGAGCGAATACGTGGCTCAATGTGAAGACGTCTACACGCATGCGTAATGTCAGAATTATTTATTAATAAATTAGTTTTGTTTATTCCCCTTCAATTATTTAAAGCAGGTAGTAAAATAATTTTGTGCTGCGAATTGGTTTATTTTGAGCAAATAATTCAGGGGACATTTCTTGTCTAGAATAAATATGAATTTTTGAATGATTAACGAATAATAAGACAAAAAGTTGCATAGGAAATTAATTTGAGGGGTTGCGTTTTCCACCCCTTACAACCATTGGGTAAACCAACTAAATTACTGGCTGAGTGTCTCTTTGGTAGTAGAAAATGTCAGGTTAATAACGATATTGTAACTTTTTGCTTGTGAAAAAAATTGTCAATCAAATTTCATGTACCCCCTTCAACGGTCTGTATCTCAACATGGGATGCTCCAATGATAGATAGATCAAGACACAGCCCCTTTATTTGAGCGAATACGTGGCTCAATGTGAAGACGTCTACACGCATGCGTAATGTCAGAATTATTTATTAATAAATTAGTTTTGTTTATTCCCCTTCAATCATTTAAAGCAGGTAGTAAAATAATTTTGTGCTGCGAACTGGTTTATTTTGAGCAAATAATTCAGGGGACATTTCTTGTCTAGAATAAATATGAATTTTTGAATGATTAACGAATAATAAGACAAAAAGTTGCATAGGAAATTAATTTGAGGGGTTGCGTTTTCCACCCCTTACAACCATTGGGTAAACCAACTAAATTACTGGCTGAGTGTCTCTTTGGTAGTAGAAAATGTCAGGTTAATAACGATATTGTAACTTTTTGCTTGTGAAAAAAATTGTCAATCAAATTTCATGTACCCCCTTCAACGGTCTGTATCTCAACATGGGATGCTCCAATGATAGATAGATCAACTTCTTCATAAATTTAAAATAGATAAACTGAAAGTAAATGAGGCTAAAAGTAAGTATATGTTTATTGGAAATAATTTTCTGTTATAAAAGTCTCTGAGTATGAACTTAGATATCGAAATAAACCATGGACGAATAGAGATGGTTCGTGAAATGAAATATTTGGGATTCGTAAATGATACCCAACTAAAATTTGATTAACACATAGACTATATTTAAAAAAAAATCGGTAAAAAATTGGATTCATGAGACGTATATCTTCATCATTATCTCAGTATAGTCGGTTAACAGTGTACAACACTATAATATTGCCTCATTTCAATTATTGCAGTTCTATAATTCATACGAACATATCCAATTTGGAAAAATCTACGAAATAAAGCAATGTGTCTTATTCTTGGTTGCAACAGATATACGAGTATAAAATCGATATTGAAGTTCCTAAACTGGTTCGATGTGAAACAAAATCATTATATTCAAACAATGAGTTTCATTTTCAAAATGATCAATAATTTACTACCCAATTATTCACAGTGTCAACTAATTCCTGTGAATAATATTCATGATCGAACAACACGAGCGGCTAGTTCGATGAAATATGTCTTTTTAAAGGTGTCGTTGAATTCAATCTGCTTCCTCGTGAAATCAAAGAAGCTTCTTTCATTAGGGTTCTTAAAACAAAATTGAAGGAATATGTGAAAAATTGAATATTATTATTATTATATTTGCTAGTTGGTTCTTATTCTTGTTCTTGAGGGTGTATTTAATACATTATTTCATTTATACATTTTATATATTATTATTGTATTTATACATAGTGTGGAATTTGTTATGTTTCATGCCATTATTGTCATTTATATATATTTTTACATTGTAATTTGATTATCTGACGATAAATGAAGCGTTCATTTATTCATTCATTCATTCATTCGATGGAGTTTCTTTATATGAAAGATTCCATCTTTTTTTCGACGAGGAACCACCCTCTCAAATATTTTACACTCATTTAGTTACACCCTGTTTTTGTATAATTTTCGTTGACGAAACTGAATGAAATATCGGCAGAAGCTTCCAAAGTATTACAACTGGCAACTCTGACAGGCGCCGAGTGTTAGTACAGCAAGTTTTATCGTATATTTCTCAAGATTATTCAGAGAAATTTCAAATACACGATTCTGAAGCAGAGCCCATTCTTCAAAGCACCTCAAATTCCCCATTTTTTTTCAGAATGGGGACGATGCACCAGACGCAGCTCTCCCAGTCCATCCCCACAGCCCCACCTCCGTCGGGGGGTGGCACCCTACAATCCGCCGCCCCAGGGCAGACCACGAACCTGGTGATGCCGGTGTTTCCGCTGGTGCGACCTGCCCCACAGACCGCCCCATCGCATTATTCACCCTATTCACCGTCCAGGTTCCACATCGACAAGAGATGTCAGCACAGGTGCTCGTGGAAGTGTCTCAGCATAGGCCTGATCGTATTGGCTGTAGGATTGACTGCCATGTTAGCTTATTTCGCAGGTGAGATACCAAACTAGGAATCTAACAGTTTCACACTGTTAAGCTGTCTTCATAATCCTGTTTATCTGTGAAGGTTTTCTAGATCTTGGATTTAAATCGATAGGGACTTGAACTAAATAAACCGTAATCTAAAGTAGAAGTCCATTGGTAAGTGGAGTAACGATCATCAATACTGGGAAGAGAAACTCTAAGTCGTCCCCACAATGAATCTTTATACAGGGTCGCTGATATGTATGGAAACGGTCGATTATTTCCTAAAGTAAGATAGATAGCGAAAAATGTTGGGATACAAAAGTTGTAGGGTTTTTCAAAATCCATTAAACTAATGAAAAATTGAGTATACAGGATGAGTCAAAAAGTCAGGACGAAAAGAAGTTGCTTTTTTCTCTAAAGGGACGCCCTGTATATTTTTCCACATTTCAATTCTGCTCAAAATTCTGAACAAAATTGATAGAGCGCTTCATTTCCTAAATTCTACCGATTTCGAGATATCGAATTTTGAAAATAACTTATAATAAATTATAGGTCTCCCGATATGACCCCACTGGACTTTTTTCTATGGGGTCACATAAAAAATGTAGTCTACAAAAATAGGCCGCCAAATATCGAAGAGTTGCAAGAAAGAATAAGGCATGAAATTTCTACCATTCCTCCTCACATGATTTTAGATTCACTACAAAATTTTGTTCAGCGAGTTCATTACTGTCAGGAGGTAAATGGTGAACACTTTGAGCACCTTATTAAATAGAATTTCAAACAAAAAATTGTTGTTTATTAAAACTTGTTTCCTCTCTTTTCCTCCTGTCTTGACTATTGTTTTCATAAAATTTCAAATATCCTGGACATTCATTAAAAAATACATTTTATTGTTTTAATTGCATTTCAATCAACCCTGAACAATTATGTTTTTTTTTATTTTCTGTAAAAAAATCATAATTAAATTGTAATCATAATATCTACATACTCCACCTTTTGTGACTTTCATTATAAATATGCATCATTTCGTGCTTTTTCTTTAATAAATTTGAGAGTAGTGAAAAGTTATTTTCAAAATTCGATATCTCCAAATCGGTTGAATTTAGGAAATGAAGCGCTTCATCAATTTTGTTCAGAATTTCGAGCAGAATTGAAATGTGGAATAATATACAGGGCGTCCCATTAGAGAAAAAGCAACTTTGTTTCGTCCTGACTTTTTGACTCATCCTGTATACTCAATTTTTCATTAGTTTAATGGATTTTGAAAAACCCTACAACTTTTGTATCCTAACATTCTTCGCTAGCTATCTTACTTTAGGAAATAATCGACCGTTTCCATACATATCAGCGACCCTGTATAATAGTTCACACAGTACATGTTTCGGACCTACATAGGTCCATCATCAGCTGTATTATAAGAAAATCCTAGAAGGAAAGTACATTGCACACATATGGCTAAGGTTTAAGGTTAAGTTAGCACTGTCTGGTCTGTCTCTGCGTGCCATTATCAAACAAAATGTCGCCAGGTATTGCAATAGTGTTCTGCAACCATTATTCTCTTTCAACCTGTCGTTTCTGTGTCGATCATGATTTTTTGTATTGATGTGGTTTGACCTGCAATTCATGTATAGACCATTCCAGGTGACCTGATTTTGACATGTCCGTCATATTGCTTGTGGGGCACACAAAGAATCGATCTCCATTTATTTAACAGTGGTTGTTCTGACCTGCTGTGCCAAATTTGTTGATTACAAAGTTTATTCTTGTGTTTCCCGAGTGATTCTATCAACAATGAATCGTAGTGATTATTATCTTTCGCTTGAGAAAGACATTAAAGTGCGATATGAACAGAATTTGAGTTTTATAAACAATATAGACCCCTACGCTTTAGTGCCAGGAGAAATTACGGAAGAATTAAGTTTTCTGTCCAGTGTAGGCCAAATGGACTTATTTAATTTCCAGTCACAGTTTTTATAGCGGGGATCAGATGAAGGCTTACAAGTATTTGCGAGCCTATGAGTATTATGAGGCTGGATTTGTTTTGGAAGTTTTGGCAAAGAAAATTGATCCACATTTTGTTGTTGTTGCCAAGGTAGATTATATACCTGAATATTATCAAAAGCTTGTTTGATAAATGGAAGTTATAGTAATATTCATAAGTTTAGTTAGTTTTCCCTTGTTGATTGAAAACAAGAAGAGATAAAACAAAAATGTACACTATACTACTAAGACTATTTATCACTAAATAAATAAATTATTCCATCCTGACTTTCAATATATATGAAATATGAAAAAAACGAATTAACAACAGAAAAATGACTCTTATTAATTCACCTATTTTAAAAAGACAACTTACATACTTGTTTCAAAATGTTTTTCACATATTCTTGCATTGTTTACAAACGTTTCATTCAACTCTCCACGTTTTAGTGCTCCAATCCATGCCATACGACGTTCTTGTGATAATGCATTTGAATTTTCTCCACGCCCTTTGTACGCCCTAGGAATTCGAAAAAAACGAAGTTTATCCCTTTTATAACACCCAACAACTGCGAAAAAGCTGGCATTTTTAGGAAAAACCAATTAATTTTGACCTGTGATTACGTTGTTTCTAATGGGATTATAGATTTGTGTGCCACACAAGCAATATGGCCGCCTGTCAATGACGTCACCCTGGAATGATCTATAGTGATATTTTTCTTTTTCTCTACGTGCTTACTTAACCTCAAACCTTAGCCATATGTCTGCAATGTACTTTCCTTTTAGGATTTTCTTATAATACAGGTGATGATGAACCTATGTAGGTCCGAAGCATGTACTGTGTGAACTATTATACGATAAAGATACGTATAAAGATTTATTGTGGGGACGACTTAGAGGTTCTCTTCCCAGTATTAAATAAAACGTCCTGAAATGCCTTGATATTCAATCAGTTCATAAAATTCTACGTTTTACTCAAACTTTCAATTATATACTGGTTCCAATCTTCAAAGACCTATTTCAACTATTAATTCCATTGGCAAGAGTAGGAAGAGGCGGTGTTCCAAACGAGTGTCTTGAATTCAATGTGATAGGCAATATCAAGTTGATTGATAGAAATATTCTTCATAAATGTTGTAGAGACATTATTTCAACTTCTGTTATAATTTTCTAATGACATCGCATCAGAATTTAATGAGAAATGTACACATTGATCTCGGTGCACATTGATTCGAAACCAAAATGATGAATGAAATAGACGGATGTATGGGATGAGACAAATAAGCTTTTGGAAATTTTGTGAAATCTTGCTTTGTTTCAGCTGTTAGCTCTATGAAACCGAATATGGATTCATCGAATTGTATTCTGGTTCAAGATGTTAAAGATGTCAGCAATGATCAGATTACCATGGGCTCTTCAACACAACAACCGACTGAAGGTAATTCTTCGATGTTTTTCATGATCGTCATTTGGTGCACATTATAGAGATTTTTATACGTATTTTTGTCAATAGTAGGACTAGTTAATATCGTGAAAGTGCTTCTTGAACAATAAGCTCTATTGGTCACTTATATAATGTGAACATTTAGAGAAAAATGTCAAGATATTTGAACAAACGCATGATTCAAAGTATGTCTTGAACAAGAACCACATAATCGTGAATATTATTGATCTGAGCTGAATCAATGTAGATTATGAATATATGAATGATTTACATTACATTAATAGTTGAATTCGCCAGAAGCAATTTATTGCAGTAAATATGTTCGTGGAACTGTAATCGAAATTCGTTTCTTCGATAAGACGATGTAGTTTCCCAATTTCGCAACACCAGACGTGGAGTTCAATAACTCCCAATACTCCGAAAGCAATTATTTCTGAGCGACTAATTCACCCCACGTCAATCGGAGAGACATCAAGCATTTTGTACGTTAATTTTCTTAATTTCACAGTTTGAACAGGAAGTTTCACCTGTTTAAATCACTAGAAGTTAGTTGATGTAACGAGTTGCCGTTAACTCGTTAACTGCTGACAAAGACGTACTCTTATTGCCTGCCCATCTACATAAAGTTGGTGCAGCTCATTCTGCTGGTCGAAGTTGACGTTTTTTTTGCTTTCTCTACTTCGCGAACGATGGTGAAGAAGAAATAAATAATTGCATTGAGTAGACGGTGTCGAGTGCTTCAGATATAGTAGAAGATTCAAACGAAAAAATGATTTCTTTGAAATATTCATCCATAGTGATCCAATTATACAGGATGTTTTCCATATCGAACCATAATCGCTCATTTTTTTTTTTGGGATCACTCATCTTTGTTTTCTATGAATATCCATAAAGTGACAATAAATTATTCATTAATATGAAGATGAAAATAATAGTTTCATTTCTCAGTTGGCAACATATAACCAGTGAATTTTTTTTTTAGTAATTTAAGGTAACGTATCTGCTATAGAAAACAAAATACTTGCATATAATCGTAATCAATGAATCTAGATTTGGTGTGATTTCTAAAACTAATGTCGTATTATCGTACAGGCAAATGTAAGAACTCTTCAGAATTTCCGATACTGACTTACATTGATGCTATTCTTTGAACAGATCATGAAGTAATTGAAACAGTATTCGCTGCTTCTTCAACGACACTATTATTCCTGTTTTTTTACTATACAAAATGTCGTCAAAAGTGAAGAAATCTATCAAAATTAGAATTCATCAAGAATAATGTTCCGTACGTTATGGCGATCATTGAAACCAAGACTGGTTAATTTTATGACTCTGTCTCAACGTCTGCAGTGACTTCTATGAATTCGGATCAATCATGATCAAGCTTCTCATGATGAGAACTCGTTAGATTCAACGAAAATTTAAACAGGGTTCCTAGAACGCATTTTAACATAACGCATAACTTTGATAAGATACAAATTAAAATTTTTATGTCATTATGTTCGTTGCCATTCCCATGAGCATGAACATGTCAAGTTTTTACTTTCGTCAATATATGTTGAAATAAGAGTTCTTCAAAATCAACATAGTATAATAATACTCGCAATATCACCCCAGAAATTTCAAATTATGATAACTCTTTCATTATCTTCACGACTTCATCACCATGCTCCAAGAAAATCCCTAATCTTTTTTGTTAATGCTATGTTCGTCTTCATTGGATTATTTTGTCGACGTTGAAAAACGCGAAATTGAATTAAGCTAGTTGAGGTAATTAGATGAAACGAACGCAGACGACTTGCAACTCTGGAAGAATTTTCTTCGAGATGTTCCAATTCAATTAAATGAAATGTATACGTCGTAGGAAATTTCACTTGCAAATCAAGAATGAAGTGCATGTCAGGCGGAGTTTCAAAAGTGCACGAGTGAAAATTAGGTTCGTTGTAGCGCCTTTCGAATTCACCGAGTCATACTTATATGAAGCGAGCTAAATGTATTTGTGATGTCGAATCAGCATAAATTTTTCAGGAAATATCCAGTACAACTAGAAATATGCTTGAATCGCAATATTCCGATGGATATTTTTTTTTTACTTTTCATCATAGCATAATAAATCACATCAACAAATTTGTATCGGGAAACTTTTGTAGCATTAACCAAGATATATCTAATAAATCGGTTTCTTTCGATTCGATATTGTGAAATATATTTTTCGCTTATTTCATCAAACAAATCAGAAACCATTCAAAGTCGTATACTTTCAAAAAGGGCATGGAATTAATAGGATGATTCCTTTTCAGAAACAAATTTTGATTGACTGCAAAAACACTTGAAACTCTTCAAAACTAATCACATCGAACTCATCTTAATTTCCAACCAATTCGAATTATAGTATAAGCTCTGGTAACTTCGGAAGAGTAGACTGAAATACTTACGAACATTGATTTGTTGTAGAAATATCAAATATTTCTCTCGTTCACTATAATTTGCGATGGAGACAACAGGGAATGATGGTTTCAATGATTTTCTTGAGAATCTGATGTGGTTTATGTCCTTCCGATAGCTCCATAGGCTGAACTGTAGGTCTTGAAATATAATCAATTCCAGAAATATCTCAATACATTGCTTCCATACATCATCAAGTGTCTATGTTTATTTAAAATGGAATAAAATAGACTTTATTAACTAACCTAACCTAACCCAGTCCTTGAAAACTATACAAAATCTTGAGAAATTCAAATACTAATAGAATGTAAATAAACCGGTATCATACATAAATAGAATCATTTCACAAATGTCGGTCTTTGAAATAACAATGAAAATCGACACGTCCATGGTCTCCACCTGAGCCTTCCTTTCCTGAATCCAAAACTTTGTCAGCAGAATCACCTCCAACGAGCACTGCCGAACATTCAGCCAGCGCCACCACCCAACACAACGACCAGCAGCACCAGCTCCCCTCGCTGCAACAGCAACAGCAGCAGCAGCAGCCGCAGACGCAATGGCCGCCGCTGCCGCTGCTCGAGCAAGCCGAGCTGGACGCTCTGCGATCAGCTACCATCCCGCCGTATCAGTTTTGGAACAGTGAGTTCAGGAATAAACAGCCCGCTTTCATCAGGTTCAATTTCACGTTGCCTTGGGGAGCGAATTTCGCGGTTTATGGACGACGGAATGTGGCGCCGAGTGTTACGCAATACGATTTCGTGGAATTTGTAAGAGGTGGAAGGGTCGATCATCGGCTGCGAAGGAAACGAGACGTCCAAGAAGGTGAGGATATCAATGATGATTCATATTTGTTCGTTGAGAAACTCAAGATTGCAACCTTGTTAAATATTTTCGAAAAACTATTGAGCAATGTCTCCATTCGTTCCTCAACAAAAACAAAGAAATAATTCACATTGAAAAATTGAAATTTTTCAGATGAAACAAATATTTAAAATATCTGTCAGTTCCACAAATCATTGTGGCAACGAAACCTGTAAATTTCAATGAAATGCATTCCTTGCAGAGGTGCAGTGTTGATCGATATCTCAACTAGAACTAGTCGAAATATCAAAATATCAGCATTTTATCCAGAATTATATCTTCAAAACTCATTCACAAAGTCTTCTTTCATCACCACAAATTAAATTGTAATTGTACCTCGACTTCAAGTATGGCTTTGTGAGAGAATTGAGTCAAAGAATGACCAGCCAGAGGTCGGGGTTGGGGTGAAAGCGAAGCCCTAGCCAGTGAGTCCTGTTTGCAGAACGAAACTTTCGCGTTTCACTTCAGGCTATTTGTAACATTTTAGGTTTGAATTGAATTCGCTTGTTTTCGTTGTTGATCTTTCGGTGTGGGGGTCAATTTATTCATTGTTATTACAACGGATGGGGTTGACAAATTAGCGATGTGTTGAGTGTGGGATAATTAATTCGATTCAAGAACAGGAATGCTTAATTTCTGCTGCCTAAAGAACTAGAGGTCAGGTTAGATCGAGTCAAAATTGAACCCTAACATCATTCATTCGACTTTCTAGTAGGCTTCTATTGCCTACTCTTTGAGCATATTGAAAATAGTCCCGTTTATTGTCCTGTCATTGCATTCCACTGAAAAAACACTGCCACAATTATCCTCCTTCACCGAGATTTCCATTTGATGCTCATATTACGGCTTAATTAATGGTGAATGGCGAGACAACCTCGCTTTAAAGACATCACAAGGGAATCATAATCGCGCCCAGATCAGGGGTATATCCGGAACGAGGTAAGGGAAGACCGAAAAAGAACAATGTAAGCAACAAGGGTGACTGAAAAGAGACAATGTGAGCAATTATCCAGTAGTCGGCTTTTTCATGAAAAAGCCTCGAATCTTCCTGACGAGAACGAGGGTTACAAAGTAATTGTGTGAAGTGAAAAAGGGGTAGCTTGAAGCAAGTGTACTTGCCATATTCTTGAATCCATATCAGTTCCGCTTCAGTAGATGGTTTCCACTCATTTCGGTTTGTTCCAACGAAAATCCTGGAAAGATAAATGATGAATGTATCCAAAAAATCCTTGATTTGATGTTGCAGATGATGACCTAGGCCTGTCCCACCGCAGACTCCTAGACTACTTCAAAACTCACAAAAGTGACATCATCGACACGATCGCAAGCTCTTACGATGGTGCCAGGAAGATTCTTGCAGACTCCGAACCCAGAACACCTTTCCGGGTTCCACCGAATATCCGAAACGAATTAGACTTGGCCACTAGTAGACAGATGGCGCCATCACTGCAAGACGACACCGGTCACAATATCCAGAAACGCGAAATTGGTTTAGACTCCATGATGGTCAACGTTAGTTTGCTGCATTATCTGGACACAGGAAGATGGTTTCTGTCTGTGAGTTTTTTTATCTGTTCTTAGTGAGTACCAGATGTGCTTGAATAAAATGTGTTTTACCTCATAGAGAATTCGTTCATCATGACAATTGATTTTTCTTGATCTGTTGGCCATGTATCAGATATTTGCCTTATTTCAATGGTTTCGAACAAAAATAATGCGACTTCAAGAGGCCGTATTATTAGAATAACTTTTCAATTCGACAGTTCAAGTGCCGCTAAACTTGATAAAAGAAATATTTCAGTCGATTTCGAATTGGAAGGTGTTCTTTATATCGACAAACATTCCAGACGACTGCAAATTGCGAACACATAATATTTCTGGAATTCATAACGCCACGTTCACAAAGACCAAATGGTTAATAACTAGTAAAGTGTCACAATCTGCTACCCGCATTAGCTTCGGAATGAAATTTCCCAGTAGCGACGTTTCCCATTTACTCTCTTTTCCATTTTCCTGCCAGGTCATCATCCTTTTATTCTGATGTATGGTTAATGAGGAAAGGAACACCGAACACTCGTTTTGAAGTATCCGGGCACTGAAATGGCGTCAGATTGACGTTTACCTTTATGCATGGAGGCAATTTCCGGCTCCACATCCCGTAAAGCAGGTTCATTGGTGGCCCAAATTTATTTATGTGAATTCCGTGAATTCCATTTGAGGGGCTATACGATTATCGTTTCGCGGAACATTATTATTTTTGATGAGAAAACCGAAGGAAAGAAATCGTTTATCTATCAGAATTTTCAATTATCTCTTAGTCATAATTCTGTCAACCACACAGCCTCAGACCATACATAGCACTAAGAACACATCATATCGTGTATTCCAATATTTCCTGCAATTTCATACCATCATGACATTTTGAGGGATTCCTTTAGCCTCGTTTCGTTGTAGGATATAGAAAACCGAGGAGAAATCCAGGAAGGATATTGATTTCTGTCAAGATTGTAGAAGTTTCATTTCGGAACTAATGATCGCTAGATCTATATACGTAACGTTGATTGAGATACACTTTGGGGTTCCTTTTCACGTTATAAATCCTAAGATAATGTCGGAGTCATCGATTTTGCAGCTAGGGGAGATTCTAATCTAAAGTCCACCAGAGGAATAAATCGAAAATCATATCTCCATTATAAAAACACGAGCAGAACACGAATAATATCATACATCAATGAAATTGTTGAAACAAAATTATTCAAAAGGTCTGAAGCGATGATTTTATTTCGACCATCTTCAATTAGTATTCCCGAAAGTAATCGCAACTCGATTCAATTTTTCTTACATTACAGTATTCAAGTCACGTAACCAAGTAGATGTAACTGATAATTAATTGTGATCTATTCCTCCCCATGGATCTTCTCGTTCCACTCTCCCCCATAATTGAAGATTCTTCCCAGGAATCCACCGCATAGCAATCTCCTCGCGACCTTTATATCTCCAAGCGTTTTCCATTCCCGCAAATGATTCTACCTAAAACGGTGAACATGGCAGACCCTCGTTACTAGTATCGTCTTTTCCTTCCTGTTTCAGGTGTACAACGATGAGCTGCAGCCACATAGCGTGTCTCTGATCATTTCGGAAGCCGAAGGAGTGAGCACGACTTGCCCAAATGATTGCTCAGGACGTGGGTCTTGCTATTTGGGCAAGTGTGATTGTATAGACGGTTTTCAAGGCATCGACTGCTCTAAGAGTGAGTATTCTCTTTGTTTCTTGAGAATTTGGCGTTCTTCTTCCTTTCATTTCATCGAATTCATAAAGTGAGTTTTTCACTAAGTCTTGAAAATTAGCTGATCGATCAAACTCTGAGTGATGAACTACAAATGAGTTTATATTCCATTTCTAATTTCAATATGACAGAAATCTAAATGAAAATCCAAGTAATAATATGTAGAGAATGATTTTTCAGAGATAGAAGATTGGATCCAAGATTTGATCCAATATCTATAGTCAAACATGTTCAGGTGCCTCATGCTCATATTCCCAATGAATCTACTATTTTATTTATATCAACAACGAGTATATCATAACGCTTGAATCATCACGAACCTCTCGCTCTTTTGATCAAATGATTTTATTCAAAGAGTCTTCCATATCATCACTAAAACAACTGAACCATCCATGACTGGGGATGCAACGGATGTATCGATCGAGCCTCATCGTTCATAAAACGCCCCAGAATAAATCTCCATGACAGTTTCTCACTTACAGCACAATATTTTATCACCCATTCATCCAGGAGGTGATTTTCTCGAATACAATGGATTCAAGAGAGTACATATATACTGGGTGTTCCAGATAAAAATGTATTTGCCAATTAAAATCTCCTGACTTGATGCTTATCCAGAAAACATCCCATATACAAAACGAGACTTTCACTTGTCAATTTTCTGTTTTAATTCGACAACGTTGTATTTTATGAATTAATCCATCCAAAAAAAGTATGTATACTTATCAATCTCCTGAGCGAAAAAGTGAAATTTACACTTAATCACATTTCTGACAAATGTTTTGGTATGTTTATGTATGTCTATGAATTTAGAGTCTTCTTTGGTTGAAAATACACACCAAAACCATATTGATCTCAAATTTCTTGTTATAATACATAAAATGTTCGACGTTTCACCCATCTAATGGCATTTATAAATCTCTCTCAAAGTTATTCATTAACGAGACGAAATTTCAAGATACATTTAACTTGAAATCACCTTTGTTTGGCGGCGTTCTGTCGGAAATATGAGCAAGGGTGAAAACAGCGAAGATATCGTTCGTTCGCCCTTAGTGCGTTTCGACAGGCAAGGCAGAAGGGATCGAATTAAAACTCGCGTTTTCATCAGGAAAAGGGAATAAAGGACGCCACGAGGTGGTGTAGCGAAGACTTATTCTCGTGCGGTCAGAGATTTTCTAGGGCATTTCGTGAACGCTACATAAGATTCGATCAATAATAAGGTTCGGGTGGTGAGCCTTGATCCTCTTCTCGACAGCTATCATCAACTGGTCTTTGATTCCCGTAGTCGGTACGATAATAAATAAAAGAAACATTTGAATGCTGCTTCTAGATTAATGATTTTTTTTATTTTTGTGGTATAACTGCTCTATTTTAGCAGTTCTATGCCTATGATTCTATTGTTCCATGTCATTATATGAAAAGTTATGTGTTCCAGCCAATTTTGTTCATTCTATTCGCTATGTAAAAATATTTGGAAGTAATCGAACTCGGTTCGTTGAAGTTGAAATATCTATTTATTCCTGTTGAGACATTCATCGATGCTAATATTCGGCATTCGCACAATGAAAACTGGAATGCAATTAGCTGGAAAGAGCTGTAGGTTCCAGAGATGTCGAATATTTGATGTAATAATTAGGAAACGGTTCAAACAGAGCGCAGTAGGTGATTGAAAATGCAATCAATCTCATTCTCTTTGGCGTAATTTCAAATATCAATGAGGAATTCTCAGCAGTCAAACATGGCGTGGATGAAAAGGAACATATGAATTTTGATGAAATGTTCAAACAAAGATTGAAACTATGAAAATATCGACAATTTTGATTGCTTGAGAATATCCAGAACAATTTCTTATGATACACTAATCTATGGAATTCAGGCCTACGTACTATGATCGATAACCTAATTGATTGAAATGTGTAATCAATCAACGTCTATATCCTCTGCGCTTCGAATTGATTTCATGATACATACGTCACTTACCTCATCGATCAATTTCCAGAAATCTCTAATTAATTATTCAATAACAGAGTTGTTCTGGAATTGACAAGATATTAGAAGCATCGAGCTGACAGCTTCTATAGGTAATTTGTGTGCTCATAGTTTTTATAGTATTGTAGTTGTCAGTGAACTCTCAGACTCTGGTTGTTTCCTCGTACTGTTTGATGAAATACGAGCCTGTCCCCAGGGGTCTCTATTGAACCTCTGAATCTCTTTGTTGACAAAATTGGCGGACAAAAGTTCTCCCAAATCCTCGGAGCTCTCACCTCTTTCAATATTTGGTGAAGATCCAACATATTTTTGTTTTCTTGTTGTCTCTTTGAACAACCGACTAGACGAAGTTATCACCACATATACTGATGTTTAACTCATCTATATGCATCGTCATCAGACCAAAATCGTATTATTATTCTAGTAAATCAGTAAATCAGTAAAAGTCATGCAAACTTCAAAACATCAAGTTGGCATAGCATCAGAAGTGAAGATGTAGTTTGATTTTCAATGTTACTGTAATCCAAACTTCTTTAAAATTTAATACTCACTAGATGGGAGTTGTGTGAGTTTGAAATTGAGTACTTCCTGGCCTTATCCTATTTATATGAAAAAGTTTCTCTCAGAGTAAGAGCGCCAAGGAAAACAAATTAATTCAATTTCGAATTAAGTGTAACGCCATTTCTAGGAACGATTCTTATTATTTCTATGGGGAGAGGAATATTTTTAATTAACTTCGAAAAACAATGGAATATCCAAATGGAAGTCTGCTGGTGATTATAGTAATCTCAGAGAAAACTTTCAGGTAGTCAGCAATTCTCTCGAAAGTAGCGAAAAGGTCTTTGCATGTCCACGACTAAAGCTATCAATTTATTGTGAGAAACAATATTCGATCGACGTAATTATACATTTACCATTTTCGTTCTCAACTTGAATATTAGAAGACATTTCGTCCAACATTCCATTCAGCAGACATATAGTCTATTTATTCTGGGTTGATACCTGTGTCAGATTTGGTAACTTTTCAATGTCATTGGTGCAAAACAAACAGTATCTAGCAATGGCAGACGTCTCAATATGTTTATGCTTTAGCTGGGAACATCAAAGCATCAACAATTATGGCAACACTTCACAACAATGCCACATTGTTTGGAGCGAATCCTTACAATCGTTTGTTTACATACGAATTGTTCTTTTATTGCGATTATCAAAATTGTTCTTTTGAGAGCTTAATATCATCGTATTCTTATCAAAATGTCGAGAGGATTGAGTGGAGATGCCCAGTAAATGGTTGCATCTTTATTAGAACAATTTGAACACGAAATTGATAACAGGAGCCCCTTACTTTCATTGGATTTCATTCGAAAGGTAAGTAAATAATCTTCATGAATATTTATTCACCACGATCTCACAATGGTTCAAAAGTTTTTTATGAAATATGATTATATACCCAAGTTTCAATTCGGAGCATCGCTGAAAAAGTGAAAAACATGTGGCATCACGGCTAAATCTGGCGACGTGTCACAGGTATCAACCCAGAATAAATAGACTATAGACTATATACTCTGTGACTATAGTTTCAAATATTAAATACAGTCGATACCGATCAATCTCACAAACATTTAATCAAGACCGTCATCTGTCATAATTCGACAACTGCTTATGAATGCTACCTGTTATACATAGTAGTTCGTTGATTTATACATTCACATAAATGGATTATTCGATAATTACCGCCGCTATTTTTATCGTTTTCAATAGCAAACTAGATCGTTGCGTCAAAGCTTAGTCTCGATCTCTATTCACAGATATCCCTCACCGGAACTTTTTATCTGTGCGGATCAGTCAAACAATTCCCTTTGAATCCAAACCCCCCCTGGATATTCCCACCCTTCTAATATTTCGTGGATCCTTCAAGTACCTCGTCGCATACCAGCATAAGCGGAGTTGGATTTTCTGGCGACGACAAGCCCTTATTAGGATGCACGTATTATAATCAACCCCTTTATTCCCAGCCACCCATGATTATCTTGTCAATCCTTTATGCCGTGATACGGTCGACGGTAATAATCTTTTTGTTGTGTCAGGTGTACCCTGCATGCGTTTACTGACATCTGTTGAGGAAACACTATTATCAAAGGATATATAAGACGATTCATGAGAAGCTTTCATTTCGAATGTTTAGGAATCCAAAGAGAATGATTAGTCATACCACGAAGGCCCCTTACAACGTAAAAAGCTTTTTTTAAATTGTAACGAAGGCAGATTGCAAATTGCCACTTGTTAATGAAATACACCAGTAGCACAGCTTATACCTTATATTCTAGATACTGTTGGTTCACGGCAATTTTTATGTATGTCTAAATGACTGCGCATCTCAGATCTGCGCATGGTAACCGTGCGTTAGTTGAATTTGGGCAGGGCAGGCCTTTTGTATTTTGACCACGTTTCGAGTCGTACGAGAGAAGCTGTTACAGTGATAGATTGATAAATGTACATTATCGTTTTATTACAATTAAATATTGATCAATCTCAATTTTTTGGAAAACAGTATTTTTGTATCGATTCAATTCGTAGGGAATACTATTTCGTGAAGCCGGACCTAGTGGCATTTGAATTTGTAAACATTCCACATTGGCGGGAAAGCTTATCATTGGTTGAACAGAACGATGACTCAGATCTGCGCGATGGCGAAAGCGCAGTGGTGTTATAAAAAATGAACTAATGACCACCAACATCAAAGGGTCCGACAGCAAGTGACACTACTGTATGTTTACATGCTTATACTGTGCCAGTAGTTTAGCCGCAGTTTATTCAACAGTATTTTTCAAGTCTGTGGAGATAAAATAATATAATTCAAATGGAGAAATGGAGTTGTAAGATGTAATTTTGATTCCTGTTTGAGACAGAAAATGTACATCATCAATATTAGAAGCGGCAACGCTTACTTCTCTGCTTGTCAGCTCAGTTGTCAATCAGATGAAAATGACAAATTTTCATGACAATATTCTCTTTCATTTGTTGCTGAATATACAGTCGGAAGATTGAAAGTGTGACATAGATTCTAATGAAATACTTCAGAAAATGAATGATAAACATTCAATGTCCTGATAGTACTGAGCAAACAATTTTACCGGACACGATCGTGTCGCCATCTCATAATTACCATCGACACTTTGGTGCGACAAACAATGGAGAAGTTTCCTTATGACGAATTCTCATCAAATAAGTACTCAACTATTTAGTTTGATATCTCTACTTTCTAGAATGACAATACAAATCATTCAACTCCATTCTATTTTCAAAATAAACCAATTTATAAATTTTGAGGCGGGAAACTGTGACGTACTTAGTGAGTTTAGAGTGAATATGGCTATGGTAAGTTCCATAACCCATAACACATAACCACATTTAGCTCTCAACGTGTTATGTTATGGTGTAATCCGGATGATCGCGGACGAAATCCACGAATGCATTTGCGCAATTGCTAGATCTACCTTTCTATTTTCATGAAAATAAATTGAAAGCTGTTACGAAAATTCAAACACAAAATTATATTGAAATAATTCACTTCAAGAACAAATTCGATTCATTCATTTATTTTCTATTCAGCCATAGCCCTCGATTATATCATTGCATTCATATATTTTCGCATGTTATGTGCTAGTTATATTTCATAAGACATATATGATATTATATCACGACAGGTAAACAATCCATGATTTGGTATTGCAGAATCCACAACATATTTTACCAAGATATTCTGGTCAGTTTTTCCGAATATTTAGAATAAATTAGAAGCAGGGCAACACTGTACTTCCGCACGCAAAATCTTAATTTGTTCCTGTGTGAACCCGGTTTTTCACTTGGTACGTCATTAGAATGGTGGAGGAGCCAAAACTAGTTTTTCAAAACGAAATTCTGGAGTCAAATTCGATCGCACAAAATAAATAAAAAATACGGGTGTAATAATTTTTCATATATTTTATGGAAAAAATAAAATCTCAATATTGGAAACTTCCTCATTGAGAAGTGCTTTCACCATTTTGTAGACACCTTTAAGAAACCACACGTCTGCAGTTTCGTATGTCTTGTCGTTCTAAATGAGAATCGAGGACCTTTTCGTATGATTGGTTTGTTTCTCCCTCAACTCCACTATTGCAAATGTAATTGGTTTTTATAGCCTATATTGTGGAGAATGGCCATCCAAATATTATTCATCCCTTCGTTGCATAGGACCGTGCACTGTCCTTTTCCCATCAGCGGCTATCGGGCAAAAACCAGGCCTGGCACCGTAGTAGGTAATCCTATTAGAAGCAGTGGTGGGTCTCTCTCTTTCAGGGAGCCTGGACAATTCCGGTCGAAATACAGAAAAGAAGAGACAACGTCCCTTAATCCCTGCTGTAATTACCGGCAGGCAGCGCTGTTTTCGGACCAGCCAATGTTTTGTTTCTTCTAATGGTCGATCTTGATTAATGTTCTATCAGTCTCAGTGCACACTTTTATCTCAGAATAGTTCGCCGTTGTTGTGATACTGAGGCCATTAAGAGTCCATTTATTGTTTCGGAGAAGCAATCAGCAATATATGTATAAATGTGTTGACTTTTGATTGACATTGACACACTTCAATCGTCAGTATTTGAGACAATTGACATTTTTGTCAATGTCAACTGTAATTTCATTCTGAGAGGCAATTTATTTTTGTATAAAAACAATATAAGGAAGAAACCTTCAAAATAGACCCATACATGGTTTGATCATAATTTTTCATCGACATTTCAAGAAATTCATCTGGGAACACTCTCACGCCAGACCACGGCAAAACTAATTTCCCAACTTATCCAAACTTTGCGGATTAATCCACGAGAAGGGAGTATTTGCTGGGTTCTATACAGAAATGTGCGCCTTTGAATAAGGTCGGGAAGAGTGTAGATGAATATCTTATGCGTATTATTTTATAATTAACGGTGGAAAGGGAGAGATAAAGAGGCAAGCGAGCACGAAACTGCAATGCTGAAAGCTTATTTGAACGCTTACTTCGGAATTGAAAAAGCAAAATTAGTTGAATCATACAGTCAGTTTTTTTAATGGGATTCGTTGAAAGGGCTAAGCAGATTGGACGATTCAAAGGACAGTATTTTATCACGAATGCGACTGAATTCTGGATGAAAAAGGTATACAAGGATGATGAAAACATAAACACATCAAATGCAAATGAATCATTCAGTTAAATGTTACGAAAACGAAAAAAAACACAGTAGAATTAAAATAGATGACATTTCAAGATTTCATTGCCTATACGATTCAAAGAATCTTCAATAAAAATTACTGTATAAATGAGTATATGGAGTTCAAATGAACGACACAAAAAACGCCATTTATTTCCATTGGTTCCTTCACCAAATCCAACGAAGTCATAATACAAAGATCCTTTCCTGATTCAATGAGACATAACTGTTACGCGTCATTACCCGTCTTGTTTCTTTTCAGGTGTCTGTCCCGTCCTATGTTCAGGGCACGGCCAATATGGCGGCGGTCTTTGTCACTGCGAACAGGGATGGAAGGGACCGGAATGTGATATACCAGAGAGCGATTGTCGCATAGCGGATTGTTCGGCACATGGACAGTGCGTGAGGGGATCCTGCCACTGCAAACCGGGATGGAAAGGTGAGAGGGAACGATTTTCGTCGTAGCCAAATGTCAGCTGAAAGGTGAACCGTAGCTGCGATTCAGGGATCCTCTATTTTATTTGAATGGTGGTTCTTTGATTCTGATTGGTTAGAATTGACGAATTTGTCAGTGTCAGACTTTAATTAACTACATCAAAATCCTACTGGCGAATGAACATAAGCGATACGCCATCTGGTGGCACTAAAAATAACTACAAATGTTGACGTAGTTCTTATGTTTGGTATTATGTTCTGTTGATTTTATACTGAATTTTGAATATTTGACAGATCGTAATACTACGAATCGGTAAAATCAATCTTCCAATATCAATTCCCATACTTTTCCTCAAGCTGGTGATTCAAATATCGTGAATACATAAATGAAATTCTTTTTACATTGAAGGTCAATGTCGTGCATAGTATTGTTCAGGTATCAACAAAATTTAAACGAGACATTATCTATTTTATTTGGAACTTCCCAAAAAAACATCAGAAAATACAAATACTATAAACTCATAATTCATTCCATGACATAAAGCATCATCTTGTCAGCAGTGGAATAATTCGATTTCCTTCATGATATTACAAGTCCAGCATTCAAAACTTCTGCACCTTCATGAACATTTCAAAGTACCCCAAACTGAATCTTGGCATTCGAATCCAGAAACGAAACAAATCATCAGAATCCTGTGTATATTTTGATCGAACCATTCACATTCACAACAGTATATTCTAACCTCGTATTATTTTCAATATAATAAAATAAATAAGACGAATGATATAATGCTTACCACTTAAAAAAAAAATACATACATATTGACGCCCGCTAGCTCACTGCAAAAGTCTGAAATATCTTTATTTTCATCATAAACTCACACTTTTATAACGAAAAAAATATGACCTAATGCAATAAAACTATCGAATGTCAACATTTATGGTTCTGTGACTACCCACTTTGGCTCTGCAATATTGAATTCATTCGCCAATCCTCATTGTTTTCATTTGAAAGAATTCACCTCGATTGTCGAAGGATACACGACCAGTCATTAATCAAAGATGCCTTCAATTGAATATCCCACGCTATGAAAATACACAAAGCGTCTCTCAAAGTTGTGAAAAATATCACACCACGAATTCCTATTGTCAAAATCCATAAGTGGGTACAACAATTTGATGTATATAGCGAAAAATATTCCAAATGAAGGAGTTGAGCAACACCAAAAATAGGTATTCAATAGTTACCTCCTTTCAATTACGAATCACCCCTTACGTTAACACTCGCACCTCATGAACCAAATGGTCTAGATGACTGATGGTTAATCAAATATTTTGCTCCCCTTGCTCTTAATGAAAACCCTTCCGTTTCAATCCCGTACGTTTGTTGCCCCCTGGACATTGGGGTGTAAAAGCATATCCAAAACAACGCAAGACCTGAGGCGATTCGTTTATTAAAGTTGTTTCCCTTCCATGCAAGAAAAAGTCAAAATTTCAGGCTGATTACCTCAGTGAGAGAGGGTGACGTGATAATTATTTCCATCTGAAACTGTGACATATGACCACCAGTTTTTGTGGTCTTCCATTTCCTCTTTCTGCTGGTGACGGTATCAACGTTGAAGCTATAGGCAGCATGAGGGGGTTTCTCCATACTGATTAAGATCGAAAGAAGTGGTTTTTCACTACCATATTCCACTAGGCGATGGCTGCGAAGAATCTGACTGCGAAGACCCCACTTGCAGTGAGCACGGCGCATGCGTACACGGTCAGTGTTACTGCAAAGCAGGCTGGAAAGGTACCGATTGTGACGTCATCGATGAGCAAGTCCACAAATGCCTACCAACCTGTTCCGACCACGGCGTTTATGATCTGGAAGCGGCCAAGTGCGTGTGCAACAGGCACTGGACCGGTCCAGATTGTTCTCAAGGTCAGTTCGTTTGACATATGTCAACCATCGAATAGTAGCTTGTTATTTTTTTCCTTTAGCTCTTTGTAATCTGGACTGTGGACCTCATGGCCAGTGCGATACTGGGAAGTGTCGTTGCGATGAAGGGTGGACAGGGCCGAGATGCGAACAACTACCCTGTGATGTTCGATGTCAGGAACATGGACAATGCAAGAATGGCACGTGTGTGTGCTCTCAGGGGTGGAACGGACGCCATTGTACTCTACGTGAGTTCTGAATTATTTTTTCAACGTATTTCAATCTAATGCCAATACGTGACTTGAAAACTTTTTTGTTGAATTACAAAACTTAATCCACCTTGGAGCCTCATTGTTTGTAAAAATTAATATTCTATTAGCGATCGAAGTTCCTGTCAGAGTTTTGAAAAGATTTCCTCGGTGCGCCATAATTCAGAGCACTCAATACTATTGTCTCTGATCGCCCTCAGGTGACATGCCTTGATGAATTTCTAATTAAATATTCAAGGAATAGTTCGTTAACGGTAATCGCAATTACGGTAAACATTCGACTCATCCTAACTGAGTAAACTTGCGAATTCCCTTTTCAGGAGTGGTTTGCAAGTTTTCCAATTTAATCCAAACTTTCTATACATTCAGAGAAATACTGGTCAAGTCACCGATTCTGAAATAGTTCAATGGAAAGTAGATAATGGAGTGGCATTATTTACTTGACGTTTAGTCGAGGTTTCTAGGTGATTTCATACATCAAAATATCTCTCCATCGAACCATTATCGTTCGGAATGGAAATGGGTATTTGGCGCAGGCTACTTAATCTTTATCCAAAAATTACTGATAGCACTCAAGGTGCTTGAAAATTCATCACTTCATCCATAATGTTTCGTTACTATTCTGATGAGCAATCGTAAATAAATTCACATCTATCAGCAGAATCAAAATTGAAGCCAGTTTCTTTTGTTTGGTAAATATTTGAGTTATGAAGGAGTCTTTTTGTTCTCTCACTTTTTTTCTTCAATGGACTCCATCATACCTAAAATCTAATATTTATTTTAGTTTGTCAGAACTTCTGTTCGTGAACTCTGTCTTAATTGGCTTCAGATGTAACTTAAAATAAAATAAAACGAAATAATTTCCATTACAGCTGGATGCGAAAACGGTTGTTCAGGTCATGGACAATGCACTTTGGAAGAAGGCCTTTATAAATGCGTGTGCATCCAGGGATGGGCTGGCTCTGATTGCAGCATCGCACTAGAACAAGAATGTCAAGATGACTTGGACAATGACCATGGTGAGTTGAAAATATAAAGAACCAACGCCCTGACTGTAGCATGGAATGAATCTCAGAACGAATTTTGAAAGAAGGAAGAAGACCATCGAATATTCATTCTAATTTCATTGTTTCCAGATGGAATGATCGACTGCTCAGACAGCGAATGCTGCTCGCATCCCAGCTGCTCCGATCACATCATGTGCATTTCTAGTAATGATCCTGTGGAGGTTCTTCTCCGCAAGCAGCCTCCTTCAGTGACTGCTTCGTTCTACCAGCGCGTCAAGTTTCTCATTGAAGAGAATTCTGTGCAGTCTTATGCGCACATGGACGAGTACACGGAAAGGTAAGTGGGAAAGTTCGATTGGTATCTTACAGCTTCTTTATCGATTGACCCACTGTCGGAAAAAGATATTCTGTCAGGGATAATTACAATGTTTCAATTGATAGTGAGCAAAGTTGTGCAAGGGAAAATAATGAGTAGACTGTAGCTTTCAGAGGAAGTTCTCTTCGGAATCAGATGCAATTAATTCAGGAAATCAATTAAAAAAGAAATGATGAATTCTTATTTTTGGACCAAATCTAAGCCTCATCCAACTGGCAACGCAATCCGAACTCTTATCTGAAAAAATGTTATTCTTTTTGAATGAGAAAAATTGAGATACGATTTGAGATTTCCAATTGATTTACAGAATCCGTTACTAGATGCTTTATAAAAAAGTTCTTAATAGTGCGATTCTACATGAGAATCAGGTCTACATATCTCGTTTTCTATCTGAAGATAGTCAACATCAAGGAATTCCTCACAAGTTTTGATGACACTATAGAAGTGTTGGAAGAAAAACCATCCAAAACTTTCGATGAGGAATATTTCTTGAATAATTCATGTGGCATTGAAATCCCTGGCAGAACATTTTTCCGTCGCGTACTTTCGACAAAATTCCAATACCAGCCACGATGCGCGAATCCAAACGCGTTCACAGGAATTCGGCTCTGCACGTTGAGCGGAAGAAATCTTCCCAATCTGGCTCTTTGCTCGGGCATCGCACCTTCTTTAGCGGAGCTCTTTATCCCTCGCCCGACCTCGTTCCTTCCCCTGCGACCGTCGTGCCCCTACGCCAGGGGGCGCGCCGACGCAGGATATCATTGTGTCTTTGTCTAAAATATCCCTGTGTTCGTCTAAACCCCCACTCCTAGCCCGAGCTGTCGCTCAGTATGCCCCCAATTTTGAAAGGTCTCAAAGGCTATGGTTTTGTGAGAGTTTATGGTTTTGATAGTGTTAACTATTTTAGCTCTAGGTTTGTTTTATCGAATCGACATGGTGGACACAAGTTTGAGCATGACAGAAGATGGTCTTGGTGTTCTGTGTCTAATGTTTAGCTCATGGAGCATGAAATTTATTTTTTATTATCTCACTTCGAAGGATATACAAAGAAAGTAACGTTATATATGTTCATGAAGAAGGAAAGGAAAACATCGTCTTAAATAAATATATTTCACCACGACTACAAAAATTGGATGAATTCTATCCATCTAAATATACAATACATATTTGCTTCAATAATTTAATTGGATTTCGAATGCTGATTCGATTCAGTAATAAAATTATATTTTAAATTAGTGGCATATGGATCAATCGGGATGTTATGATTTGAAATCAGTTTCATTCAAATATTGATATGTAATTGATTATTGATATTTTGTTACATTTTCATGGCCACGAGTAACTGAGATTTCGGAATGCATACACGTATTCTATCACTCTACAATGAAATATTACCCATTTTTTGATTTCGGTTTTTATACTCATCATTCATTCCACCATCTGTTCGCATATACTTTGGAATCGATCCTCCATTTACTATTATTTGCATTCCAGCCTCTGCCTAACTTGTGTCTGTCATTGTCTGTAGCTATGATTTATTTTTTATTTCAGTTTTTATTATTATTTGTTGTGTGTACGTCAAATTGTATCGTCAATACTGGAACGCAAGATGAGAAGTATGAATGGGTTTTAGAGCAAAATGTTCGTCTTAACTTGTTTTTGGTATACCATGGTGAAGATTATCCTCTTTCGAGGTTATAAAATGATATATTCGAGTGTGGCTTCAATTTCATCATTAGGAACAGAGAGTATTGGTGTTCCACATTCACGTACTCGAATAACCACCGGAGAATTAAGAATGGAAGATGTCAAATGTCACGTTCATATAACAACGATTCAGGAGATCCTACGACGAAGCGAGTATGTGAAAAGAAATGGTGATTTTATTTCTTCCTGACACAGCCGAGAAGTTATATTGGTCAAGAAATCTACTGATTCGGAAATGTAACAAATTTACTGATTTTAAGATTTCCATCAAGATCAAAATGTATGGATGATAATAAAACATTTCTTTCCACTATGAATGGATCGGAGTGATTAAAATTTTCACCATGGTATGTCAAACGCTTTGCAGTACATGCGCAACACCGCACTCTTTTTAAAAAATATCAAGTTAAAACTGAAGTGCGAGGTGCGCATTGTATAGCAGTGTGATTAGTTAATTGTCCTTGTCTTCTGTGTTCCCTGTGTCGCTGCTGCTGCTGCAACCCCAAATGTAGCGAGTTCTGGAACTCCTTTACACCGCGGTAAGTGGCAGCATCTCCCCATGTTCGTATACTGTCTGTCTGTTCGTCAGTCCGTGTGCTGCCTGTTATAAAGGAAAATGAAGATATTTCAGCCTGAACCCAATGCGAATAAATCGTGTATCCACCCCCCCAGCTGGTTAATCGTTCTGAATTCAAGATTGAAAAATTCAGGTATTTTCAGCAGGAAATATTCCAAGAGCTGAATCTTCACTATACTTTGTTGGCAGATAAATGAGTCAAAAGATATTATATATGATTCATAATTATTGTTACGATAAACTCATAATCCCTCATGGACTAGCAAGTCATCCTCTTTCATCAATATATCACAAACCTAATTGTTCAAATTTACTAAAAAAAATGTTGAATTTTGAACGTTTATACCTTTGCCCCTAGTACAACTCTTTTTACATTTCATGTGTCCTACTATCAATGTTTGTTCATATCATGATCATGCTTTCATTTCCTCGGAACCTCTTTCAGGATTGTTCAGTGATATTATCACATCCTGATCCAGACTCAAAATGAAACGATTCGCATAGAGAGAATTGGAAGTGATAAATAAATTACTAGAATCAAAATTATGAAGGAAATGAAAACAAATATGTGCATACAAATTCCCGTAATTATGCTTTTTCTTGCTGTCTTGATATGGATCGTTTCAGCTCATGAGAAACTCTCTGATATTATTAGTGATCATGGACTGTAGGAGGTTCCCGAACATTTTCATTGCAAGGAATGTTCTTGTGCTCTTCTACTGTCTATATATATCCTTTCATGTACAGCATAATCATTTCGTATTACACTGATAATTATCTCCCTCAATTTTGATAAATAATCATCTAGAACAATATTCAAATAAGTGAAGAAAAAATTTGTATGGCGATTGAATGCAATACTCCTTATCAGAATTATTTGAAGAATCAAATTTCTGCAATTTGTTCTGTTCATTATGGAGAAAATTAAAAGTGTAACAATTCATATTCTCATGATTTTCTGAAACATAAAATGCATCTTAGTGGGGAGTTATAGAATGTTTAATTATCTATGAAACTCATCATGAATTCTTAATCAAAAATAATCAGATAATACTCACCTAATCATAATGATGATTCGTGGAATTAAAAACTCATTCACATCAAAGTGTTTTCGAAAACTAAGAGTAAATTTTAATTCGAATAAAAAATTGGGGTGAAAAATGAAACGATCAAGAAATTAGGGACTCACTTTGTTCACATAAATTCTCTTTTGATGTTGATTCAATTCGATTAAGAGGCGCATTATATGTTCAGAAATCCCACACCGAAAGCGTGCGTCAAGCAAATATAACAGAGGGCGCTACCCTCGCGGTACAACGTAATTTTTTTGCCATCAATCCTGCGAGATAAATGATGCATTTCGAGAACGAAACTCCATACCTTGTCCTGTTTTATCTATCCCTGTTATAAATTGTGGAGGAAATTTGTGTGTAGCTCCATACGCGGAATGAAATAAGAAAAATGATACTTTCAGCAGCCAGAGAAAAAAGGTCGCATTTATTTCAGTAGGGTCTACTTCGTTTGCCCAGAGATAATGCCCCTTTCTCCATAATGAGAACATAAGAAAATGTGGTTTCCTACTCATTCTCGGACCTTGATGAAAAGTACATCGTGTTTTAGAGTTTTTCATTGAACGTCCTACCAAGAACAATTCCCATATTCTTAATGTCAACAAAATATTAAAAAGCACCGTTGTGGTGTGAGAAGTTAGGTTAGGATGATTTCATTAACAGATTCTCTCGAATATATTATTTCAAAACTCTTGGAATAAAATTTGCTATACCCAAGCTGAAAAGTTTCAAAATATCTAGTCTAGCACATGATCATGACAGACATTATGAATATCTGTTTGCTTCAATTTCAAATATGTATATTCTCATCTAGTTATAAAGTTTTATTCATTTCACCTACAAATTCGCACAGAAAAACTGAAAATAAAACACGACAGAGTTTCATTGATGCCATTTATATTTGCTTGATGCATTTGCTACCGCAAAAAAAACTCATAAAGTGATGAACACATTCACCCAAGAAATCTCCGAAAATATAAATATGGCGGCTCGGCCGGAAAATCCTTCCTTTGTCTACGTGTCATTCAGCCACCTTTTGCTCTTACCTTTGTGAAACCTATTCCTACCGAGCCCTCTTGCCCTTTGCATACTGCATTTTGAACAAATCACACACAGTCTCCAGAAGATGCTTATCGTGGAACGATGAACTATTTCTATGAAAAATGTCGTGTATTTCGGTACTTTATTTTATAGGTATATTATGGTATGCACAGTCGTAGTCTATTCAGGGTTTTCGAGATCGAGTTGGCGATATTGCTTCGTTTTTATTTCAGCTACCAAGTGACATGAGCCAACTATAGTGTATTTACTCAAGCAAGCAAGGTAGTTGTGACAGCTCGTCAGAAAGTGCGGTGTTTGCTGCTTGTCTATTATTTCAACGATACTCCGAAATAGAAAACTGAGATGACTTGTTTTCGATTTATTGAATATATTCACCAAACTTGGAAAATTTCACACTAACATAAACAACAGCAAATCAGAGATTTCTTCTCAGACAAATTTGGCAACGTTGAAAATGTTCTCGAAAGTTCAGTGGTTAGCTAGATACTGTTCATTTACACTAATGGTATTGTAAGATAACCGAATATGTCAGAACTATCTTCTTTAAATAAATATACTATAGACTGATGAAAACGGAAGGAAATTGTACCTTACGTTCAAATGTTCTCAAACAAACAATATTTCAATCGATAGGGAAAGAAATGTTCTGATGGTTTCCCAAATATATACAGCTCTCACTTTCAGTTTTCGTTTTTTAAAAAAGAACCTCAACGATGAATAACTGAATAACTGTATCATTTTAAGAAAAATAATTATTTCAACAGTCTGTTCATAAATAATACTTGTTAGTGGCTGAGGCAATGATCATTATCTTGGTCATGATAATCAGAAAACAAGAAACCACCTGTTTGCAAATGCCAATAAACTTCGTAGCTCCTGATTCTGAAAAAAAAAGAAGCAGTAGTACCAACTTGAGTAAGGAAACCCTGTACTTTCACAGTATTTCTGCTGATGGCACTCCTAGAACTAAGGTGTAGAGTACAAAAGTTTTCATAATCGACCTGCACAATAAATGGATTTCTTTATTCTAACAGTAAGTATTTGGAACGCTTCGGGTGAGAAGCGTTCAAGACATACAACACAGAACAATTATTGGCCGAAACTTTTTCGAAAGTTTCAAAATCTTTTTATTGCCATCATTATGGTTTTCATAACTCTTGAGGAAAGTTCGACATGAGATAAAGTCATTTCCAGATGGGAAGCGTTGGAAGTTTCCGTGAAAAATCAGTCGTGTCTTTGAAGGAAAAGACAAAGAAAATCACAGAATTCACCCTCCAGCTTTACTTATGAATTTCGCAGAATCGGAGATTTATAGGAATTTTTACGTGATTATTCAAATTCAAACATTATCCAAGACTTTCCACAATAAGATTTTCTAGTTGATATCGTTGAATCGTATCCTTCCTCTTCGAAATATTCTTTATCTACAAATAACATCTAACCAAATATTATTATATCTCTCTAGATATCTCATATCTAGATAATCTTCTGTGTTTGGTAAGTAGATAGTTATTGATAATTATTCGCTGATCCTTTTGTCTAGACGAATTTTTCATAAAAATACTTCATCGTATCCACTGAATGAATATTCATATTCACATTTAGATGTTGTATAGAAAATGGATGTCATACAACTTCACAGTTATTAATGAAGTGTAGAACAAACTTGCCTGCATTGATAACTAGTTGTAAAAATGATACAGATGAGAACAAAAAACAAAAAATAATAATCTGGAAAGAGATTTCATGATAAAACATTCTTAGAATATTTTTACAACAGTTTGCAGCTTCTATTGAAACAGCTTTATTGAACGGTGCTATATGCATGAAAATACATCGTTGTATTATAAAATACACCTCTTTTTGAATATATCTCTATACTATTCACAGCAGTGCCTCATATTCATTGTGAAATAAAAGTTTCTGTATTGTCATTGAACCGAAATTGAAAAAATCTCACTTGTTATGAATTAGATTAGTGTAACCAATGAAAAATAATTCCATAAAATATAACAGATATAACAGAATATCCAATACTTGATTTCTGAATCACTTTCTCATACTAGATTGTTATGTTGTCATAATTATTATTAACTAATCGAAAAGTTTCAGAGGGAGAAGAAACAAATCAAATTATTGTGTGAGGGCACTGTTATTTCCAATTAATCAGAGGTCAACTGCATACGGTATCGATATTAAAACAAAACAATGGAATATACCAACAAATTGTTGATCAATCAATTCAGTAAACACGAGTGCTTTACATTTCAACTCTTTTATTTTATTTCAAATTCGTCTACCTACCAGAGTATCATCAAGCAAAACATGAAATAAAAGAATCAATTTTGATGTGAATTTAACGATGAACATTTTCATTATTCGACATCCCCATTAGGAGGGATGAAATTCGTATCGGTATATAAATGAAATGTTTCTGGAATATATTGCCATTACAAATCTAGGTCGAAAGCTGGTACACAGAAAATATAAATATCCATAAATGAGCCTTAGTTGTTTCATTCGAGAAAAAATCTTCTAAACGCAAAGCCTCGAGTGTCTTTTTAGCGCACCGAAGATAAGTATTCCTTAAGCTCATTCTCGCTATTGTCTGATGCAACCACCGAGCGATCTATGAAAAATTGAGCACCGCGTCAAACAAAAGTTATATCAAGCTTTCCAAACAAAATGTCAGAGCTCTCACGACGAGAGAATGGGAATATCGATCGAGATTTGAATAGGATCACGATATTCTCATCGACAACACGTCTAGCCAGATTCCATAAAATCCAGGTCTCGATAATCAGGAAGCTCTCAATATCCATAAACTTCAATTCCAGTTAGTAGGTAGACTTCTCAATTCCAGAAGTTGGCTGTGATCGTCCATAACCTCAATGTTTCGTAATGAGCTGGTTTTTGGTATATTCCATTGGTTCCACCCTTAATTTTGTTTGGTGTTTTCCACTTTGTCGATTCAAAGATTCTGATAAATACGTATTGGATAGTCGAGTTGCAGTAATGCGGGGCCAAGTGGTGACACCCCAAGGCTTGGGGATCGTCGGGATCAGAGTCTCAGTGGACAGGGAATCAAGATTTGGATTCACCCTCACCAGACAAGGAGGATGGTGAGTACTTCATTGATGATAATTGTTTTAATTGTTGGTTCTTTTACAATTGCATGAAAGTTATTCATAATTTGTTTCTCTCCCAAATATTTGGTGTAACATCCTGTCGATTGAATAACACCATCAAACGATTAACGGACTTTCGACACTGTGGAGGTTAAACTGATCTGAATACTTGAACACAGTGAAATAGGAAGGGGTCTGCTACACTTGGAACCAGCCCTTGGAGTCTCTGAAAACACACTTAGGAGAGTTCAAAATACTACAAAAAGTAACCTGGGATGACACTAAACTGACGAGATACTTCGGTGGAGTAGAAATCAGGAAAGATTCGTTAAAGGTCTCCTTACAGGCCATGTACCATACATTTAGAAAATATGAGGCTCTACCAAGGTGACCAAACATGAAGATTGGTAGCTTTGAGTCTGAGACCATTGAACATATTTTGTGCAATTTAAAGGAGAGTAACGCAACTAGAGGCGTCTGAATTTGAACCTAGAGAATGTGAGGACCCTGAAACCTAACGGTCTTTGTAAACTACTCGAAAGGAATGATATGTTTCAAGGTACCAGAGTGATAGAGGGAGTACAATATGCCTCTGGCTGCAGTACATCCTTCAGTATAATAAAAATAAAATAATCAAGCTATTCTGCGATCTTTGTGGAGAAAATTACGAAAGATAAACCATCATGTAACCCACTGATCCACCTACATGAATTCCCGGTTGGTCCGAATACATCCCATCGAACTATCTGGAATAACTCCCAGCATCCCGTTTCCGCACCGAGGAAAACAACAACTCCTTTACATAACATCAATTACCGAAGTTTGCGTTACACCCTAAATCGACTCATTTCAGTGTAGTGTCCTCATAGGAAATCAGTTACCGAAGAGTCGAGAAACTTTTAGATTTAGTCGGAAACTTGGGAATGGCTTTGCGCTGCACCGAACTGGGCGGGCGGGTTTGTGGGCGGCTGTTCGTTTCTCAAAGATATTCGTTCACAGTCGAACACAGAATAGGGAGAAAAGGCGAGGAGATTGTTATCCTTTCCATTCTCAAAGAATAAACAAGTATACCAGATGTGTATAAAAACGAAAAACAAGCGAACCATTGAAATTTGCTGAATACGTAAATTCTAATGTTCCCTATCACTTCCAGTATATTTTAACTAATTTCAGGAAAAAAATCACACAATATGTCGATTCATCCATATCTCTTTGAGTTATGATGTCAATAATTTTCAACTATCGTTTTTCACCTGAGAGCAGTCGTTGCCGTTCAAGAACTATCCAGTATAGGGTCTTGTCGCTTTCATAGCATATTTAGCAAAGTATAAACTACCGAAAGCCAAAGAAATCGATTTTTTGGAGATGTATGGTGTTTAATTCCACAGATTTAATTAATTCATATATCTTTGCGTTTTTGTTTGTTGTTATTTGTTTTGTGATATCGGACCAATCTATTTTCAATCAATTGACAGTTGATGTCACAAGTGGTACCTAGGAATAATTCAATTCATAACCAAACAATTGAAATATACCTTTTCCAACCTGGAAAATGTTATGTGAAAATTTTATTCATCCACATTTTACAAATCAAATTGCTGAAATGCAGCGAACAAATAGAATCGCATGAAAATTGAATTTATCCAATTAATTTCCTGATATACACAGGCAACTATTATACAACAATGTAAAAACAGATGGAACTCTGGAATTCAATAACAGTGGAAAAGTAAATTAACTCTTAAACTAATTAAAATTGGAAAACGTTCAGTGCTACTAGAATAGATTCGAGAGCTACTTCTAGAATTGTCTATTTTGTTGCCCTTAACATATTTATAGGAAGGTATAATTCAGATTGAATATTAAAGTTTCTACCTAATTTACTCTGAAAATTGGATAGATTTCTGGAAAGAAGTCCCAAAAGAAATTGTCCCAGTCGTGAAAGTGAAGACAAGTGACAGATAATCCATTCGTACAGGACGATATCTAGTATTCCGAATCTGATCATGAATACAGAAATTCTCAGTTTCAGTTTAGTATCCTTTAGAATATAACTCATGCCAAGCTTTCATCTCATTATATTTTATTCTCATTTCTATTCCATCCATATCTCTCGAGGTATCTTCTCAATATTTTCAGAAAAGTTTTAAGCTTCTAATTTTTATATGACATTTCTCAAACAACTTATTGATCGTCATTTCATTCAATGTGGAATCAAAGAGGATCCCAGACATTTTCGCTTGTTCGAAATCTATAATCAGGGCTCATTCAACTCTATTCGATTACTAACGTTGTTTGACATCAATCCATGATTATTCGATCTCCGTAGTATTAAGACTGAAGTTTCCATCATTAAAATCACGGATATCATAACAAACCACGAGCTCTTCAAGCTTAAGTGTTCTTAGTGAGCTATGTGTCTCGCCCATTAGTCCCCAGTTGTTATTCTATCTGCAATCTCATTATCCAAGGATAATTGAATTGAATTTCCATTTATTTCTTGGGATCAATTAGAAATCCAATAGTGAATTGGATGCGAAGTCCCCTTGGACTTCCTGATGAAATTGAATGTTTAAAATTCCCAACAACAAAGAAGAAGCACAAACAATAAATAACACTAAGGTGTGTGTTAACTAACAAGATTTACAGACGATATTAACGATATCCATAACACAGATCAATCAGTTTGTAACTCATGTCAAAATGAATTGTCGTGTGTATACGAGATAGAGGACACCATGGGATCTATTGACTGATAAAAATAATGAACCCCATCATCCAATTGACATAACAAGCCTAATTTATATACGGTTACATCAAAGGTGGCGAATAATTTGGCTCGGCGTCCATTGCTTGTTACATTGGAAGCTATTAATCTAGATAATCACTATAATATCAGGAGAACAACATTGGATCATGATGGATCTGAAACAGTATAATGGGAAAATGATGTTTAGATTATGGAGAGCTCAAATTCATCGAGGTTGCATTAAACGACTTCAAAATGTCAAGATTATTCAACTGTTGATCAAAATAAAATCATGGCCTACTGTGCAGAAATATTCAATTAAACTGTTCATTATATCAATAGAGATTGATGTGGCACTTAGTTTCGAGATTTTTGAACGTTTTCCTTTCTGAAAATCGAGAATGATTCCGATCAGTTGAAAAATAACACAAAGTGAGAGAGTCTAAAACTCGAAAACGGCTAGAAAGTATGAATAAAGTTTATCTAGAAATAAAAGTATTTTCTGAAAGTTGGATGGAACCTGAAGAAATCATATCACGGTGGATATTCTGTTTGATATAATGATAATAAGACCAAACACACTACAAGGCATTTTCATTTCTCGAATCTGTTTTCAGAATGCCTAAATATCACACCTCTTGAATAATTCAACACATGAATCTCTCGATTCCGCATGGCACATGGAGCACGGTTTTTTCACGTGAAACAAAACAAGATTTCCAGAAAGCTATTCCATATCTCTGGTAGGATTTCGATGGGAATCTAGCAGAAGCAAATCTAATTTCTGTGGCAGCATATAGAACACCTTTTTGTAATTGTGGGACACTAAACTACAGGGGAGTAACGCAACTAGAAGGATCGTAATTTGAACCTAGAGAACCTTGGAACCTAGTGATCTTTGTAAAGTACTCAAAAGGAATAATGTCTAATTGGGAAAGTACAGTAGGCCTTTGGCAGTGCATCCTCTGGACCACTTCAATAAAATTTTAAAAAAGCTAACCAAACATCAACATCCTGAGGCAACAAAATAGGTCTCGTGAATATGTAACGTTGCAGCCATTGCAATAATCTCGCAATAAACCCACATAGAGCAGCAGTTCTATGACCTCGAGAGAGGAATAAATGCTGCATAAGTAAATAATGCTTAAAGGGGTAGAAAGTAGAGGGATTCAACGTATATAAACCAAGAGACGAAAGTCCATGAATATAAATTAAGGGCCAGGAGACACGCCGACTGCTTGCAGAATATGAACCAGGATAGGCTACAGGAGGTTTTCACTTGTTATGCCCATATCACAACAATAAGAAATCAGAAAAATGCTTTACGCTGGTTTGGTATTGTCACAGAAAATTTTACACTCCAATCATAACTAGAACTTGAAGATCCAAATTTCACATAATTCCACACAAATTTCAAGAGATCGTGATTGTTAAATATGTGATTTTAAATTGAGTATCACTTGACACCTTGACATAGAATGTCACAAATGTGCCTTGCATTATTTTGAGGTTGTTCTGATAACTCTGGCAACTGTGTAACTTTTAGGTGACTAAAAATGTGAGTTATGACAAATATTCGCTGTATGTCAAAAGTACCAGTCACAATTCAATGTTCTATCAATTCTAAATTGTTTTCGGAAGCGATATTCTCATAAAATAATTTTTTCGTTCGTTAAATATTTCATAAAAAATACAGTTCTTGATAGTAATAATTTTTGAATTGATGTTAGAATTTGATGAGTCTGGTCTTGCTCAGATCGATGTTTGAATAAAAAAAAACAAGCGTTCACAAGTGAAAAATATTGGTTGATTTCATGCTTTTTTTTCATCACCAAAAGAAATCCCATCTTTCTACTCGTTCCAACCCTGTCCGCAGTTCGGGATAGTTTCCTTGGGCACGTAATCTGGGCCAATGGAGTTCATTCGGCGTCGTGGCCCAGGCTCTTTCAATAATATTAAAGTTTCAGGAATTTTCGAGAAAATGTAATTTATTCTTGTTCGCGAACTGAAAGCACAAAAACGAATTCGAGGCAATAAAAGTTCTCATCTTTTATGAAGGCCAGGAGCGAAGGTCCTATACTAGTAAGTTTGTTATGTTTCTGAAAAGGAATTTCGAAGGAAAACATACAAAGTAACGTGGTTTATGGTATCTTCACTATTTTCCAATTAGGAACTATTGAAAGCTATTCGATACATCAAAATGAAAAAAAACACGGATTTCCATCGAAACTATTGTGATTATTCCGTTATATTTTCAGGTTTGACGTCTTGGTTAATGGAGGAGGAGCAGTCACGTTACAATTCCAAAGATCCCCATTCAAACCAATGACTATAACTGTTTTCGTACCATGGAATCAAATTATAGTACTACCACCAATCCATATGCAACTCAGTGATGAAGCTGATGTTGGTCACATGCCAAAAAGGTAAAAACCTGCAATTCTATCTCATCCAAACACCAAAGAAGTTTTTATACCGAAGAACTTCCTGAGTAAATGTTTGAATTGAAATGAGTTCTCCACATTTCACGAATTCGAAGATCTTCTGTTGTCCAGAAATACATTCGGATCCACGCATATTTTATTCCAGTTTCTTGGCGAAGAACCCAGCTCTCAGCTTCCCCGGCGTATCCCGTAGCTTCTTCGGACCTGGAGGCATTCTGCCTGAAACTTGCGACGATCACGATCCCGAACTTCTCTCTCCTGTCATAGCCGGCACTTGGATGCCAGAGGCAGTAGGTGGGATGCAAGGAGCCAGCGCCATCTTGGCCGAAACGCAAATCGTCCAAGAGTCGATCAGGATACCCGGTTCCGATCTCAATATTTTGTATCAGAGCTCACAGGCAACTGGGTATCTCAGTACCATCCACATGAGGCTGACTGGATCCAGCATACCGGCTACGTTGACGCATGTTTATGTGAGGTTAGTTTATGAAGGAATTTTTCTTTCGGAGGATAATATAGCAGCTCATAAAATAGTATCGTCAGGTCTTGGTATCTCTTTTTGATCAAATTATTTCTTTGCCACATTGAATTGACTTCAATTGAATTGCCCAATTTTCAAAACCATCCTGAGATTACTCAAGCAAATTCATTATGTCTTCATGTTTCAATATCACACGAAATGATTGAAAAATTTACTCAAATGAATGGAGTTTGTATTCGTCAAAGACACAATCGTTCTTGCTTCTGAAGCGAAACGATGATTTCAATCACGGTATGGAACTTTGGACATTATTCATGATGGAGCACATTTTTTTTTTCTCACAGAGTTGAAGTTGAAGGCTCGCTCCACACGAAAACCTACGAGGCCGATCCAAATTTGACTCACGTTTTTGCATGGAACAAACGGAATATTTACAAACAAAAAGTGTACGGTATAGTCCAAGCCAAGGTTTCCATCGGATACCAGCACGATGGATGCGTGGAACCCGTTTGGGCGTCCCAGACAGCGGGTATCAAAGGTTTCGATGTCGACATTTCAGATATTGGTGGCTGGGGATTAGATATTCATCATCACTACAACTTCCATGAAGGTAAGTCACCAATAAACTCCATACATGAACTAACCTTTCCAACCTTCAACCAGGTATCCTCCAAAAGGGAGATGGTTCCACGCTCCACTTCAAGCAGTACCCTCGCATGGTACGTGTAGTGATGGGTACCGGCCTGCAGAGGGCGTTGAATTGTCCGGGTCAGTGCGGTGGACCTGCCAAAGACGCCAAACTACTGACGCCTGGATCGTTAACCGCTGGTTCAGATGGCAGCATCTATGTGGGCGACTTCAATCTGGTGAGGAGGATCACACCGGAAGGAAATGTCTACACTGTGCTCCAGTTGAGGTACGTTGGTGTCAATTGAAAGAATCTTGACGATGTATGATTATGGAAACTTCTGGAGAAGTAAATCCAACAACATATCAATATTGAATTGTTAACAATAGACCACATCAGTGTGACGTCACAATGTATGCAACCAACAGTGCATTGAGTCCCAACGAAATATTTCTGAACGAAGATGCGCTAATATGAACCTTAAGTAACCATTATCTAAGGTTCAGGATCTGTGGTTAGAATTATGATGTTATTTATTGAATTATTTCGCTGTTATGAGGAATATTTAAGAAATGTATCTGTTTGAATTCGATAGAAAAAGAATGAATACGTCGTATGGAATGGGTAACGTAAAGAAAGTTTTCTCAAATACTTTTGAATAAATTCCGAAAATCGTTTTACGAAAATATCGTTACTTCCATCCTTCATATCCAAGGTCCCCTAAATGCAATTCCTTAAATATCAACTTATTTCATGTGAGAGCATAAAACAAAAGGGCCTGTTACGATACTTCTATTATCGTTCTTATGTCATCCGTACTTAAGGTCGAGTATAAAACATATCATTTCGAGCCAAACGATTCAGGACTCAGTGTGATGTTGGTTGCATATTTGTGACGTCATCACTAATGCGGTCTATTGGGTTTTCTTTCATTCTTTCCTCAATTATGTCTAAACAAGTGCCTAACACCAAGGGATCATTTCCTATTACTTGTCAATACTGTAGTATCATTTAGATGGCATTCAATTGGGTTAGTACAATCACACACAAGGGAAATGTCGATGTTCTGTTCCAATTAAGGTAAGATGTATGCCTTTTTGGGGTGCAAGATACGCTGACAGCTCCATTGCTGTAATGATGAATTATACTTGCGAGGGTGAAGAGAGAAAGATTTTTGCTCACCATTTCTGGAAAGATGGTGATGTGACCATGTGAATACATTCAACATCTGATTTCTGGCATATTCAGTTGACACTTCTTCTTCCCGATTATTTATACGTGAGAGATTGGTCAAAAATTTGGCACAATGAAAATGAATTCATTATTTAATCAACTTGACTAACTACTGGTATTTATTTCAGAGCTACACAAGTAGCATATCAGTACTACTTAACTATATCACCAGCTGATGGTTTGCTGTACGTTTCTGATCCAGAAAAGCACCAGATTCTCCGGGTTTTATCTCTGGAGCCTGTACAAGATCCAAGTATTAATAGTGAACCGGTAAGTTGTTGTTTTCAGTTGAAAAGTTGAGTTGATTCAAAGTTTCAATACATCTCCTCTCACAGGTGGTTGGAAACGGGGAACGCTGCATTCCTGGCGATGAGACGTTGTGTGGCGACGGCGGTCCAGCCAAGTTGGCGCGTCTAGCCCACCCGAAAGGCGTCGCGGTGGCCGTCGACGGTACCATGTACATCGCGGATGGCACTAACATACGTGCCGTCGACTCTGCTGGTATCATCAGAACGCTGGTTGGAAACCACGGCCATCACAACAGGTGGACGCCGATACCGTGTAGAGGGGCTGTGACAGCATCGCAAGTAAGTCCATGATATTTTTAATTGTGTGAATTGACTATAAATGAACTAATTTCAGGCTCAACTGCAATGGCCCACCGGCATAGCCTTGAGCCCTCTGGATGGCTCTCTCCACTTCATCGACGATAGGCTTATCCTCAAGCTGACGCCTGATTTGAAGGTTAAGGTAGTGGCAGGTACACCGCTCCATTGCAGGAGAGAAACCAACGATACTAGGGCAGACGGGGAGAACGTGCTGGGTACGGTGGTAGCGCTTTCCTTCGCACCCAACGGCGACCTCTACATAGCCGAGTCGGACTCCCATAGCGGGTACTACGCTAGATTGATAGACACCGCAGGCAAAATCACCCACTTTGCCGGAAAAATCCCCGATAAATCCAAGAGGCCGTGCGACTGCCCCTCCAACTCCACCACAGCCACTCCCACCGGAAGACTCTCGGAATCCTCGCCATCTTGCACATGTCTCAGCTCTGACGACACTACAAGCAACGCCGAGACATTATTATCCTCCAACGCCAAGTTCCAGTCCATATCAGCTCTGGCTGTCTCCCCTGGTGGTGTCCTGCACGTGGCCGATCAAGGCTCCTTGCACATACTCTCCTTGGAGCACTACCTACCCACTCACGACGAGAACGGGGAGTTCAGGATACCGTACCCGGCAGCCAGCGAGGTCTACGTCTTCAACAGGTACGGGCAGCACGTGGCTACCAAGGACCTAGCGTCGGACAAGACCAGATACACTTTCCTCTACTCGAAGAACACGAGTTTCGGGAAACTGTCCACTGTCACTGACAGCTCTGGGAATAAGATACAGTTCCTGCGGGACTATAGCAACGCGGTTAGTTCTATCGAGAACACCCAGGATCATAAGTCGGAGCTGAAAATCTCCGGGATCGGGTACTTGATCAAGCTGAGTGAGAAGGGTAGTGCTGATATCGATTTGGATTATGATATGAATACTGGATTGCTGCTGAGCCGATCTAGGGTAAGCGACTTCGATGGAGTTTGCATTGTTGGGTTTATACCATGGATTTTTTCAGGGCACTGAAACATTCATTTACCAATACGACTGGTTGGGTAGAGCTACAGGTGTCATATTACCTAGTGGAGAAACAATTCAGCTATCTTCAAGAATATCTGATGATGGAAGCTTGGAGATCTCCGTCAGTGATCCACCGAATGTGTTACGTATCAATGGAAATGCAAATAAACATGTTCTAATAATAGATAGTGAGTAACATTTGATAACATTTCACTTCCACGTCTATAGTCTCTACTATCTCTAACTGAATATTTTTTTTACAGATAAAGAAGTGACTGATGCAGTCACACTAACCAATTCAACTGTAGCTTTGACATCAGCCTACGATGGTTCAATGAAAGTATGCGCAATCGCTCGACATCCTCTCCTGGAAGCTTCCCTTCCGGTAGAAGCTGAACTCCTTCCAGTTTGGTCAGAACAGACCGTAACTTTCGGCGACAACCTAGTCAACGTTATGTCAACATCGTTTAGTCTTGTAGGTGATGTTAGGAACCCTCAGCAGACTCTTTACAGGGAGATATTCGTCAACAAAACGAAAATAATCGGTATCGAATTCGATCAATTCACAAGCAGAGAAACGTTTTTCGATCACGATAAGCTCCCTCTCTTGACCATAACTTATGACCCTGCCGGGTTGCCACTGCTCTACACCCCGTATAACGGTGCTGACTTCCTGAACATAACCTACGACCACTTCAACAGAATCGACAGCTGGAAATGGGGAGTGTCAGAGCTGAAATACAGCTACGATAGGCACGGTTTACTTTCAGAAGTAACTAGTCCGCTCGATGGTACTCTCATGTACACCTACGACGACACAAATATGCTATCGAAGATCACTTTGGCCAGCCAGAGGAGTTTTACTCTGAGCTACGATGACAACGGGGGTCTGTGCAACGTGACTCTTCCGAGCGGTACCAAGCACTCATTCAGCCTCCAACCGTCTCTCGGTTTTCTCAGAGCCACTTACACTCCTCCAGGGAGCAGCAGATCGTACCTGCAGCATTTCTCACACTCTGGGCTGCTCTTGCAAACAGTTTTTCCTGGTGAAGGCGCCAGGTTGGTCTACAGATACTACGACAATAACAGACTGAAAGAGGTTGTTCATGGTGACGGCAAAACCTTGTACCAGTACTCGGAAACCTCAGGACTCCCCAGTCAGGTCAGCCACGTTGAACAAGACATCGAGTACCGTTGGGATTACCAGTACACTGGTGGGTTGCTGATGGAAGAAAGGATCGATTTCGGTCCCAAGACAGGGCTGAGTAATGCCAAGTTCACTTACGATTACGACAACAACTACAGACTCGTAGCAGCTCAAGGGAGAATTGGTGGTCAAAATTTGCCGCAACATACTCTGGCGTATAACTTCAGGACAGGGGCTCAGGAAATGATTGGACCTTTCAAAATAATCAAGCAGAGAGTGAATGAAACCAACGTGTATGATGGTACTGCGTTGTTTTCGAGTAGTACCAACTCTAGGTTCTTAGAAACCAGAGTTGCTTTAACGATACACGGAATGGAAGTGTTCAGAATGGAGTTTAGTCACGATATGCATGGGTAAGACTGAAACTATTCCAGTTGTAGTTGGTTGTATATCTAACAAATTATTTCAGGAGGATATCTCAGACAAGAACTTACACGAAGAACGTTGGGGTCAACACTTACACCAATGTGAAAAACTACACTTGGGATTGTGATGGACAGCTTTTGGGGGTGGAAGCTCAAGAACCATGGGGGTTCAGATATGATGATAACGGAAACATGCTTTCTCTAACCTATCGGTAAATTCTTCAATCAGCCGTAAGGTCACATGAATATTGAATGTTTATATTTTCTCAGAGGCAACACTATACCTATGGAATACAACACGATGGATAGAATCATCAAATTTGGTGAAGGGCAGTACAAATACGACAGCAGGGGACTAGTTATACAAAATGCTAGGGAAGAAAAGTTTCATTACAACGCCAGAGGATTGCTCATTAGAGCTACCAAGAGAGGGAGATTTGATGTCAGATACTTCTACGATCACATGGATAGGTGCGTTTTTACCAATCTGAATCAGAACATGAATCGTAGCACGGCAACTTATCCAGCATTATATTTCAGGCTATCAGCCAGAAAAGACAATTTTGGTAACGTTACCCAGTTCTTCTACAACAAGTTGAACCATCGTGAAGTCAGTCAAATTTATTCTCCAAGAGATGGTAAACTCATGTCTCTGGTGTATGACAACAGAGGGCATTTGATATACGCGCAAGTCTACAGACACAAGTACTACGTAGCCACTGACCAATGTGGTACCCCAATTATGATTTTCAATCAATATGGAGAGGGCATCAGGGAAATCATGAGGTCTCCGTATGGACATATCGTGTACGATTCTAATCCCTACCTTTATTTGCCGATTGATTTCTGTGGAGGAATATTGGATCAGGTAACATTTTCGATCGAGTTAAATGAAATCTATAATAGGTAAATGTCAAGAAACGATTGAAATGATTTTTTTTTTCAGGTGACCAGTCTCGTACATATGCCTAATGGCAAGGTGTATGATCCTTTGATTGGGCAATGGATGTCTCCGTTATGGGAAGATGTTTTGGAGAGAGTCTCCACACCTACACATATCCATCTTTATAGGTTCAATGGAAACGATCCAATCAACGTTAGATTGGATAGGAGTAGGCCTAAAGGTGAGAAAACCTATAAAATAGAAGTAAGAGGAGGTGAAGGGCAAGAGAACAGTCTTTGCAAATGAATAATATTCACCTTTTGAAGGAAATTGAAGAACTATTTTGATACTAGCATCTAGCATCAACTAATAACGACCCTTATGACTGGTTCCATCAAGTTTCAATTCATTTTTGCAGATCACCTCGACTGGTTGGACAAATTAGGCATCTCCCTACGCAACCTGGCCCCCCAGCTCTACCCCTCCCTGCTTCCAGGCGGCCGTATGCCCCCCCAACTTACCCGACCCCCAACCTTCTGGAACCCATTGGGCGAAGCCCTCGCCAGCCAACTCACTCACCATCCCTCCTCCGTCGAAGTTCAGTCCGGCATCCTCGCCCACTTGGACGCTCGCAAAATGCAAACCGCCGAGGAGCTGTCGGTCTTCGCGAAGTCAGCTCTCAAAGCCGATGTTATCGACCCGGCGCCTAGGAAGGTCGGATCGTCCTCAGACCCGCCCTTCGGCAGGGGCATCCTGGTGTCGAGGACAGCTAACGGGCGGGCTGTCGTTTCCAGCGTGCCCGCCGCCAACGCCATCTACCGGGATGTGTACACGTCGGTGTTCAACAGGTCGCAGTTGTTGCCTTTCACGTTCGTGGTGCACAGTGCGCAACAAGATGCTTTCCATTTCGTCAAGGAGGATGTTTGGAAAGCCACCGATGATAAAGGTAGGGTTATCAATTATTGCTAATACTATATATATCTTTCCAGTCCCAGAGGCAATTAATTGTACTCATCAGATTTATGACACAAACTTATCAGAGACCAACAAGATTAAAGATCTGGGGGTTATATTCGACACAAAATTGAATTTCAAGAGTCACATGACAGAGATTTCATCTCATTCAAAAAAAAAATGCTGGGCTTTTCTCTTCGTTCTGCAAGAGAACTATCTGTCAAATCTCTCAAGATCATCTATTGTGCCCAAGTCAGATCTATTCTTGAATACTCTTCTATCATTTGGTCACCATGCTATATATAGAGTTGACATAAAACTCTTGGAGAGTACTCAAAATAAATTTTTGATAAACTACTATGTGGATACAACTTAGGAATGAATAGAGATGAATACAATTATTCACAAATTCAAAGAACCCTAAATTTGAATACTTTAACACAGAAAACTTGAAATCGATCTGGTATTCCTCCATAAAATTATCAATGGCAGTATTGATTGTCCTGAAATTGTTAAGCCCCCCACTTTCTGTAAATGCTAGGAGAAGTAGAAATATATAGTGACCATTTCAGGATCCCTTTTTGTAGAACAAATTATGGTCAGAACGAATCCTTTAACAGAATACTGAAGTCAGCAAACACTCACACAAGCTTGAGGTGTTCGGTTCATCTCCACTATATCTTTTAGTTAAAAAATTGTAATAGTTTCAATTTTTAGTTTTTAATACTAGTCATCTGTAATATGTATACATTGTACAATCTTTTGTAATGGTATTATTGGTTTGTCCGTTGATCAATAAATAAAAAAATTAAAATGAAAATAAGTATTGTGTCTGGCATAGTCAGTCGGGGACAGTGGAAGGGAAGCAAAGATATAAACCAATTTTTTCTCCACAGGCCAATTGAAACGCCTCCAAGGTCAAGTCAACACGACCTTCAACGATGCCACCAAAGGGAACGGCAGCGGCAACCTCTACCCCGACTTCAAAATCCACGGTTCCAACGTGGTGATCAATTTGCGGTACGGCACCACGGTCGAAAAAGAAAAACAACGCTTATTGCACCACGCCAAGCTGTCGGTGGTGCGCAAAGCCTGGCACAAGGAGAAGGAGTGCTACAAAAACGGTTTCGCTGGCAGCAACGACTGGAGTCCGGGTGAGCTGGAAGAGCTGTCGAGGCTTGGCTATGTCACCAACTACGAGGGGCAGTACGTGCATGACGTGCAAGAGTACCCGGAGCTGGCCGAGGACCCCTACAACGTGAAGTTTGTTAGGAAGCACTCTGAGCCGTCGAAGAAGAGGAGGAGGAAACGGGACGCGGCGAAGGCTTGCCAAGGTAGGTGGTGGCTGGCTTTTACGGAATTGTGCTAGTGAACGAAACTCAAAACTCGAGAAAGAAAAATTCTTCAATTAACTAAGTGTGATGTACCAAAAAAATGGATAGGAAAGCTTACAAAGTGAGTCTTTTTATACCTAAACCAAAGTCTATTTGTGTAAGAATTTCAAAGATGCCAAAAAAAATGTATATTATTTATTTACACTATGTTACCTATGTATGTGATTCGAGGTTTGACGTGGATTTTACACAATCAACTGTTTTTTAATGTTTCCATATGACTGATTACTGATTTGCAAAATTCATATCAAACCATATCTGTAAATAGTTTCTTAAGTTATTAAGGATTAGGAGAAACAAGAACAGAATAGAATTAAAGGTGGTCCATCGTTCCAAGAAATTCTCTCACACAAATAAAAACTACTCACAAGAAATCTTGGTCATTATTCAATTCATATTTGAATATCTTCCTTATCAGCATACGAAAAATAATAATCAAATAATATGGTGATTTATTCTATAGCAGAAAAGTTGATGAGAATTGAAAATTAAATTTGTCTATGAGTGTTTCTTGATAATTCCATGGACGAAACTAGTGCTGCATAATGATTAAGCCAAATACTACGCTGAACGAACGAAAAGATCTTTCGAAGTATCAAAATATTTGTAAATATAGTCCAGTAATTATACCTTTTTAATAATTTCGAAATGAAAGAACGAATTTATCTTAGATAGGGAGAATGATATTATTAATCGTATATGTTGTATTGCTTTACTCATTTACCAATATATCATTGTGACTGATCTATGTTTAAAGATATGAGAAAATAGAAGAACCTTATCTGCTATGTACCTTGCGATTTTATCACATCACTTCGATCTTTTATTTTAATACCTATGGATATGATATGAAATGGAACAATATATATTTTCACTCTAATCTGTGCCCGCCACATAGTATATTGATATTCTGTGTGCTCCTTGTTGATAAAAAATTGTAGAAAGCTGAGTTAGAACCATTTTTTGAATCATTGGTTTCATAATTCTGGAAGTTTAATAATACTCGAATAATTAATTTTAATTTCCTTCAGAACAAATGAATTTCGAAGGATAGGAAGGAATATGTGTAATTGCTTAATTGTTTTAACGATAAGAATTGTTTAGTGTACGATACCAGAAATGCATCACACACAGACTTGTTTTGGATGAGTATAACAACAGCATGTGGAAAGTGAGACAAAAAAATGGTTCAACTGTTCGGCGCTTCTACATAAATATAATAATTTGAATGTTATATATGTTGTCAACAAATCTGTAATACAGCTGGTAATTGTTTATAATCGATATGCTGTTTGCCCTATTTATAATCCAGATGAATAATTTATTTGTAAAATATTTTATTTACATATTTAATGCTGAATGAATTTATTTTTTTTAATGAGCATTAAGTATTATGAATGTTTTCTTTTATGGAAATAAAGGAATTGTTTTCTAAAACGATTGTGGTTTCTGATTCGACGGGTTATATTCACCTAAATATACCATCAAGAAAACAAACTTTGTACAACGTAGTTTTTATTGAAAATTATGTCAGATATGAAGACAAAGAATTATATACAACAGTAACTAGACAACAAGCAACTGATTAGAAAATGTTGGAAATAAAGCTTTATTTCGAAAGACTCACATAAATTCAAATGAGAACATACAAGTGTTTGTGGTTAATAAGTCAAGATAGATTTCAAGATATGTATTAGAGAACAGTAGAAGTATTGAACACCAATGTTTACATCAAATGTCAGGTCAATGGTTTACTAACATTCAATTCGTTATTATTGTGAGACCCCTGTATAGATTTCCAATATGTACATCAATCAAAACTTGGATAGATCAAGAAAATATAGTATTCGAAAGATCCTAACACCAATAGTCAGTGATTAGGTAAGTCTTCACCTCATGAAATCGTCTAAAACACCTTACATCAATTGTTTCACATTTGATTCTAAACATATACAACCCCTATTGCAAAATAGTTTTGAAATTGTTAATATATTTCATTTTCATTATATTCACATTAGTGAGACTATGAGTCAATTTTATAGCATTAACACTTCTTGAAGCTGAAATTGTTAAATGAAATGAAAATGAAATATACCAAGACAAGTGACACATAACACTCAGTAATTTGTGATACGGTGTAGCGTTGAACTGAAAAAACATCTCAAAAAATGTCACATACAATATCGTTCCTATAAATTCGAATTGTTTCGCCTCTAAAGAGTCTTTCAATCATAAGAACAATGGTAACATTGAGAAGTGCACATTGTGGAGTGATAAAATTTACAATAAATCAGGTCTTGTCTGCTACACTTTTCATGAAATTCAGTGCGATCTGACACATACCACTTATCACCATGCTCCGCACTACTTCTGACTAGTCGCATTTTTGGTCAATAAATGAGCACCATTTGTAAACTGCGATTTGCTTTTTCATGGAGAAACTTCAGCTTTCAGCGTTAAGTTGCTCGATATATTTAATGATTTAGTTTATCAAAGCTGGATAGCAGTAGAAAGTAACATCAAAATGGAGCGGGATGGGACGTACATCTCTCTAATTGCGAGGTCACATTCCAAGTTTCTGACATATATAGAGTTTATAATAGCAAACAAAGGGGATGATTACAAACTTGATATTTATGACAGAACAAGGTATATGACGTCATAGAGTGATGAATTGAGTTCTGCTGTAATGACCAATTATGTCAGAAATGCCGAGAACTTTTGCACAGAATAGAAGACAAAAGAAAAACTGATGATGGAATTGAGTCGTCACTCTCAATTGTTTGGAAATTTTGGTGGATAAAGATGATGAGTGATTCAATCACAATACTCTTGATGTTATTCACCACTTTCAGTCTTACCTGCACGTTTCAAAATCACAGAAGGTTAATAATTATATCTTCAATCAAGATTCGAACTTCTGTGGTAAGAATATTTGTCTATTTATTCAGTGAGGAACAAATGAACGTACTAGAAATGTTTTATTCAAAAGCTTATTAGATAATGACACTATGAAATGACATAACGTCGAGTTGAGACAAGTGTACGTCGTCTGGAGGAAGTGAGCATATCGATCAATAAGAAAATAAAACTTTTTCAACTTATAAATAGTACCTCACCAGACAGACCAAATATGCGATGACACAATGCTAATAAACCAGATAGCTGTAGTAACTGTATGCTGCCGCCACCATTTGCAGGTGTAAATAAGTCGAGGCGATAAAAAACATGTGATAAATCACGTACCGGAGGCAGTCTTGAACCACCACTTTGGGCTTGTTGTACTCGTTTTGGCAAAATTTTTCAGGGATTTCGCCAGTTTCGTAAAACTGCTCGAGCATCTGCTCTTTTTCCGACCACCTGCAAAAATTATAAGCTACAAACTCCATTCGTTTCATCAGCAGTGACTGACTCAAGATTTATTTATTCCCATTAGACAATTTACATTGTATTGGTACAGCCATTTTGAAAAAATAGGTGTATATACAACAGTCGATAGAGAAAAAGACACTATTTACAGTTCAAAGGTTTTCCGAACTACAATATCTTCAGAAAGACCAAAACAAATACAATAAATAAACTCAAACAGTGCTTGAAAAAAAATCACTCATGTTGTTAAAACAGTTATCAATTAAGATTTTTTTTCAATTCGATTCCAAAGTTAGTCAATGATTTACTGGCTTTTACATATAGTCTGGTAACTTATTGAATACTTTCAAACCCACACGATCTGGTGACCTGTATGATATATCATTTTTGGAGAATGGTACATGAAAATACCCTCTTTGTCGAGTACTGTAATTATGAAAATGTTCATTAAGTGGAAATGTTTGTTTTTTTTTATACACATAAATACCTAACTCATATACAAATAAGCATGTCCAAGGCAAAATAATGTATTCGATAAACAAATTTCTACATGATACTCCACGCGAGACCCCTGCAATGCATCTCATAATATTTTTTTGAGCAATGAAAACATTTGATTTCCTCAAAAACAGATACCGTACCGCAATCTTGAATCTACTTGTGCATAATACAAATTCAACAGCTGATTCAGCTAACAGCTGAACATGCTTTCAAAAATATTATTTCATGTCATCAAAGAGTGTTTTAATTTATTCTACAATAACCTTTCCAATAGAATTATTATTGTCTGCATACAATATTTTGAAAGTGATTCAACATTATTCAATGAGTGACCTGTTAGATCAATTTACGATTGTTTTAATGAAAGAAAAATATTTATTTGAATTTCAATTATGTGCACATTGTAGAATAAATGCATAACATTATACATATTGTCGAATTTCAAGGTAAGGTTAGATTAGGTCATTATTTTCATACATCGTTTTGACATTTTTACCTGTCAAAGAGCCACTGGGTGAGAGCTTCAGAATCCTGGGGTACATCCTTGCAGGCATAGCGACGGTAGAACAAAATCGTCTGACATGGTTCTCTGTGACCGAAAACAATATGTCCAATATCGATCGGCCATCCTTTGGGGTAGGCAATCGTGATATCCAATATCCATTTGATGTTGGGTAGATTAGCAGTTTCGTCTGAAAAATAATCGCTTTTAAGATGTGCTATTTAATAAACAGAATCGAAATACTTACTCTTGACAGAATTGGAATTGTTGTTGCATATAGATTTGTTACTCAAAGTATCCATGATAATTTTCATCGCACCGATTCTGGGTAATGAAACGTTTTCAAATTTGGGCAAGTTCATTTTTTCAGCATATTTTTGAGATATAGCTTTTCTCTTCCTCAGGAATCCGCCTTCAGGAAAAAGAACCAGCCATTTTCGCTTGAGCGGGACATATAAATCTAACAAATGCCTAGTTAAATCTTGCAGAGATTGATCCCTGTATTTTTTGCCCTAAAATATCCTTAGACTTAATAATCAAAATTTCAGGAAGACTGAAGATTTTCGAGTACTGACTGACATAATGAAGAAATCTTGGTGTAACACGCTGACAACACCAAAATTTGTATACTTAAACACACTATCCATGATCCACATGATATTTGGTAGAATCTGCTTCCTTGGATTGAAACATGAAAATAATAAAGGCACATCTGCTGTTGATTGGTGATTACATATGATGAGACTCCTTTCGTCTATACATTCTGTGATGTCGTCTCCAGCTTCAACAACTAAAAAAAAAAAAAGAAGATTGAATTGAATTGAAAAGAAACATACACAAAGTCGTCTCCACATATATTAATACAACAGGATCAAAGTCCTATCGGCCAAGACATGTTTCGAGTATATATATATACCCATCATCAGTTAGCATATAAAAGAAAAACAAAGAAAAAACATTGAAATCATAAAAAACAACAAACAAATCTTGACATCGAGATCCCAAAGATATAATGCAGGGGTAGAACAACAAATCCGTAAAACAAAACTTCACCCACTTTCTCGAATACAAACAATAAGGTGTGGTGGTGACAAAATGCGCGAACTCGATAAACAACGAAATATAAAAAAGAGTTTAGATTTGCAATATGGCTTTCAGTAACATCATGTGAACATAATGATTTAATATTTACCATCATAACCAGCAGAATGGCTCCAAGAAGATACTATAGCTAATAAACCATGAAAAAAATGTCCTTCGATTTTCCAATAAACGTCGGGTTTAACTTTTCTTAGAGGTAATAATAAAATCATCCACATTACATAAGTAGGTATACAATATAAATTATTGATGATGATGAAGCACAGCCTAAATATTCCTTTTGGTAATTTATACCAGTTCCTGAAAAAAAAAGGTCGTTTTTAGACATTTATCCGTGAAAAGTTTTTCTCATGTTCATTTCATTGACAGACATTTCGCAAGTAACTAATAACAAACTGGAATTTCGTAAAATGCTTTCATTCCGTTGAATTATTCATTTATTAGTGACTTTATTTCACCTACATCGAACATTGAATTACATCAGTCAGTGAATTTATCATACCTCATTAAAATCATCTATATTTATTTATTATCGCAATACATGTTAATGAGGGAAATTCATTAGTTTTTGATCATTTTTATTATTTCAATGACTATTAGAAACGTCAAATATCGTTAATTAGCATAACAATTGTATATAGGTTCACATCCATTTATTTCATGAACGGTTTGAAATTCTTCAAAATTCAGCTTTATTTAATCTTCTCCAATTATGGTACCTATATCCGAATTGAATTAAAATTATACATTTCTTCATTTGTTTTGTTTACAATAATTATTGTCAAGGTACTAATTCTACTTGAAAATGACATAATTGCTGATGATTCATAATGGATGTGAATGATGGAAAAATTACATTTCATGCAAAATACATTTTTTCTGTCAAATGAACAATTCTGTGTGTTATGATGTCAACGATATTTTCAAATACAATTTGAAATAGGGTATTTTTCTGCATGCAATACTTATAATTTGTCCACCAGTCTGCCATTTCCCTCTTAAAATTATCCAAGGTAAAGTTAAAAATGTTTTCATTTGAATTATAAGCCATGATTTTACTTCAAAATAAAACACATTTTACCATCAAGATTTTTTTATTTGAACGTATTGAATGACGATTGATTATTATACTTTCAACATTTTTGCTATTTTTTTTTATGAATTCCTTTTACCCTAACCTTGTAAAAAGGTTGAATTAAATATGCAAGTGTATTCATGTTAGTATAATAAAAGAAATAATCACCAATAATGAAATACTGAGTAAATAATTTACCAACAGCATGTCAAGGCCATAATATGATATGAACGACTTGAATGCCAAAGATCACACCAGGATCCATTAGGAAATATTTCAACAATCGACTTTGTTAGTCATAGTTATGATACTCAGGAAGTATCATTTTTGTTTGTCAATGAAAAAATGTACAGATACTCTTCACCAAAATGGTGATGCCAGGAAGAGAATAAAAAAAGGTTTATTACTGACAAGGTTAATTGGAAATGTTTATATCTAAAACAAAGTCTTTTTCTTGACAATGATACTCTCCAGAATATTCAATTATTTTAAAAAACAATTAATGTTGATGGAAATGCTTTTTCAAAATCAGTTAATTGATATAATTCCAATAGTACAATAATTGAACCTTTAGCATACTTATTGTATGGCTGAATTATTCGGTAATCTTCTGAAGATTAGATGATAACTTTGTCAAAATTATTAAGATGAGACAAGATATTATGTTACTCATATATTCAGAACTCAATTTGGATGGATATTATAGCAAACAATTGAAAATTTCCATTCTAATCTGAAAATAATTCCTTATCTTATTTATTCAGCTCTTTGATATATTACAGTAGCTAATACTGCATGATATGGTTTTTGATCAGATATTTGTCCTTGAAAGGATTTGGGAAATGAACCTATCACCAGGGCTGTTATCATCAAGTAGTTATTGACATTGAACACACCTACCCATCAATATGTTCATCTAGAGTGAATATCAATTCATGTATAGTATTAGTATAGTATATTTTCTACAACAACACAACACTTGACTCATAACCTAAAATTTCCTAGTTAGTACTACAAACTTGTGGAAGTGTGGTGGAATATGAAACTGAAATAAGTTTACAATTTTCGTTGGGAAATACCCTTCAATCAATCAAAGCAGAATCTTAAATAGTTTATTATATCCCTAGAATTGAAATACACCTTGAACAATCTCCACAAAGAATTTTCAAAACTGCTTCATTAGTTAGTTCCAAATTATAGGCAATATCAAGAAATATAATCTATATAAAGTCATGAAAATTATTTTCTCATCAATGAATAGAAGTACGAATTGAAATACAAATAAATTAACAAATATACTAACCTCACATTATCATCCATAGTTTATTTATTTAGATTTCACCGTTTCCTTGTACTTATCATTCCAAGCACTTGTGCATTACGTCACTTTTAATTTTAACAATAATGCTTTCAATTTCCTTCTACATATTTTGCAAACTGAAGAAACAATCAATATTTATCCTGTGGTTAGAAAATTACTTGAAAATACAAAATTATATCACGAAATTTCAACTAAACGACAATAGGGAACAAATGGCTTTACCGGCTGTATAATTTTAGGATTCTAGAGGTCAGTTTAAAAGCAACAGCTTCATTACAACTAACGAGGAATTCAATTATAATCCAGAATCCTGACTCAGTTTTAGATTTTCATCAACAATCACTACTGAACAAAGACTGACATACAGAATATTGCAGAAAACATAAAAAATTAATGAAATAAAACAAGTGCTTTGATTACTCGGCTCGCTCGGCTCATTCATGAAATATGACAGATGTCAGTGACAAGACAATTTGCCTCTGGTTGCGTTCATAAACTTACTCAGAGTAAGGACTGCTTACTTCGAATCGTTCGTAAACGTACTCCAGCTTTATGGAGTATTAAGGAGAAATAATCAACATTATATATATTTTAAATCACGTGACCGTACTCTCACTCTACTCTGATAGTAAGTTTATGAACGCAACCTCTGACATCTATAAAAATTTTCGAAGTATTTAGGTTGTTGACGCCGTGGTCGTAGCTGATATTCGAATATTTTGCTACTTTTGACATAAGAAATCGAAATTGTATCACAGTCAAAATCATAAACAACGAAATATGAGTTGAGACTTGAGAACTGTCCTCAGTGTAATCAAAATCAATCAATATCCATTCTCAATCTTCAACAGACGACGCAATGTTTTATGCAATCGGCGTCGGGTATTGAACCACTTCTTTTCTTGCACGTTAGCATCATAGCAACGTGTACTGTCACTGTCAGGTCACAGGTGAAATGTGTCAGATGTTTTGTTAGTTAGGAGGTTATAGTGGTAATTTGAAAAATATGTTGGACTTATTTACAATTTTTAGTAAAGGAGGTATCGTATTATGGTGCTTCCAAAACACAAATCAAATATTCACACCTTCTGTGAATGCATTGATAAGAAATGTTATATTACAGGTGAATATTCAGCGTATTGAATTGATTATTGAATTAAATATGTTTCATTCTGATATGGAATATTATTCAAGGATGAATTGAGATCACGTATGAGACTTATTTGTTTCAGGAAAGAACAGGTGTTAGTTCTTTTGACCATAATGGTTTGGCCCTACAATATAAGTTGGATAATGAATTTGACTTGATATTTGTGGTGGCATACCAAAAAATTCTACAACTCTCCTATGTGGATAAGTTTCTGAATGATATTCATCTTGAATTCAGAGACAAGTACAAAAATGAGCTGACTGATGGGAAATATTTTCGAAATTTCAATTTCATAGACACTTATAATGATACTTTACAAGCAGCTGAAGAGTGGTCAAAACTACAAGCAAAACAACCAAAGCAGATGAGAAGTTTTGAAGATTCTTCCAAGTCTAAAAAAACTGTAGCATCTATGATCACTAGAAAAGGAGAAGAAAAACCTATTAAGACTGTCAAGAAAAAAGAAGTTTATTTTGCAGAAGGTATATATTTATTAGAATTTATTATTATAAATCCATTCTAATAATAATGTTCAATAATTCTTATTCTTCTTCCAGATGAAATATTGCTGCCATCTCCTCCTTCATCGCCAAAGTCTCAGGAAAATGGCTTTATTGATGAAGATATTTTAGCTGCCAATAGAGCAAAGCTGGCAAAAAAAATGATGAAGAAAAAACCAGACGTGAAGTAATTCAATCTATACTTTTGAAAATAATGAACTATCATCAATATTTATTTTCTCAGGAAAAGTCCTAAAAGTCCCCAATCAGAAAAAGCTGGAAAGAAACCCAGAATATGGGAGCTTGGGGGTTCTAACAAAGATTTGGAAACATTGGAAAGAACCACTGATAGACCTGAAGATGCTAAGAGCAATTTCACTCCACAAACAGAAGTAAAATGGATTTATAACTCTTATCATCAAGGCAATTCTGCATTCATTTTATTTTAGATGGTTGGACAAATGAAAGGAACCATCAAAGATCTTGAGGTTGAATCTTCAGATGATGACTATGAGGAGAGGGATGAAGAAATACCAACCCAGAAGGTTACTAATAAGGCCTCCAAAGGGGGGATGTTTTCCCTTTTTAAAGGTCTTGTTGGATCAAAAAATCTAAAGTTAGTGTGCATTTATAAAAATCATTTCCTCAAGAAATAATTCCAAATATTCTCATTCTTCAATTTATTGGGAGTCCTTGGTATACTATGTGGAAAACACCAATTCATTAGCAATGATTGACACAATCAAAGTGATGAAAATTACTATTCACAAAATACCATTAAAATGTATCTCTTTACATACAATAAAAACTTCATGATTTGCATAACATAACATAATATCTGTTGTTTTGTTTCTGAAGCAAGTCTGACATGGAACCAGTATTGGAGAAAATGAAGGATCATTTGATAGCAAAAAACGTCGCCGCCGATATAGCAGTGAAACTCTGCGAATCCGTCGCCGTCAAGCTGGAGGGAAAAGTTTTGGGTACCTTTGAAAGCGTAGCCACCACTGTCAAAAACACTCTAACCGACTCGTTGGTCCAGATCCTGAGCCCCAAAAGGCGAGTGGACATTTTGCGTGATTGCATGGAGGCACAGAAGCAGAAAAGACCGTTCGTCATATCATTTTGTGGGGTGAGCTGAATATTTCGAAAGTTCAATCGACGTATCAACATCGTGATTCTTTTCCAGGTGAACGGCGTAGGAAAATCGACTAACCTAGCGAAAATCTGCTTCTGGCTGATCGAGAACGACATGCGCGTGTTGATAGCCGCGTGTGACACGTTCCGCGCAGGCGCAGTGGAACAGTTGCGAACGCACACGCGTCATCTCAACGCGCTTCATCCAGCTGACAGGCACGGCGGCCGCCAGATGGTGCAGCTATACGAGAAGGGGTACGGCAAAGACGCCGCCGGCATCGCCATGGAGGCTATCAAGTTCGCTGCCGATTCACGAATTGATGTCGTTCTTGTTGATACTGCAGGTCGGATGCAGGTTTGTGCATAATCTGTAGCCTTGATAAGATTTTTCAAAGTGTCACAGTGGTATAGCCCAAGAGTCGGCAAGTAGTGTCTGGTAAGGTCCGGATACTGGGGGAAAATGTTTACAAGGTCCAGAAAAAAAAACACCTGATAATAATTTAGTGTATTCATTATCTCATTATCAAATCAAATTCTGAATATAAAATACAAGACCTAACATTAATGTGGCTTGAAAATATTGTTTCAATTAATGAAGATATAGAATACCTTCTTAATGTTTTGATTTATACAATACAGTACAATATTTGGCGGTATGGCCCCTCAAATCTCTGTCGGTGACTAAAATTTCAATTCTTTTTTGAAGGATAACGAGCCTTTGATGAGAGCCCTCACCAAACTGATCAAAGTCAACGAACCGGACTTGGTTTTGTTTGTTGGCGAAGCCTTGGTAGGAAATGAAGCTGTAGATCAGCTGGTAAAGTTCAATCAGGCCCTTGCTGATTACTCCACGAACGCAGACCCTCATCTCATAGATGGAATTGTTCTCACCAAATTTGACACCATCGATGACAAGGTAAATTAAGGTTTATAACTTTTGTCTCTCTGTTTTCCTACAGATGGCGTTGGCGACAATTAAACGTTGAATAAATACATCGCAGCCGAATTCTCATTATTTGTGTTTTCATTTTAATATTTCAATTTCAACTTCTGAATATTAGTATGAAAACTCGTGGAGATATTTGTTTCTCAGATTGTGATTTTCTTAAGTTGAGTTTTATTTTTTGTTTTTCATTCAGGTTGGAGCAGCTATTTCGATGACCTACATAACAGGCCAACCCATCGTTTTCGTTGGAACTGGACAAACTTATACGGATCTAAAAGCTTTGAATGCGAAAGCTGTGGTGAATGCACTCATGAAGTAATATCATTTTGAAGTTGCCTTACAATGTCGAGACCTGTTGAATAATGTTATATACGTTGATTACTGAACATTTACAGGAATTATCTAGACAAGTTGATGCATGCAAAATACAGCCTAATTGTAAAATTATTATTTTTCAAGAATTATGAACAATCTCTAATGATTTCCTGATTTTGAAACGATCAAGCCATAATCTCAGTTGTTTGAAAATGCGCAGAAACAGTAAAAAAATCTACAAATTTCAACTTTAATTCAACCCTCTTTTTCAAATCAAAATATTGATAATCGTATCAGCTCCTAGTACTTTCTGTACAATGATCAATATTATGTTCAATTGATTCTTAGATATTATTTTATATATTTGGTGATTAGGTACAGATTCGTATTTTTAATTGTTTCGATTTTTGAATATCTCAAAAAATCAAGGGTATTCATTATTTATTTCTATTTTCTTTATGTTATTCCATTTTATTGAAACAGGTGATATTTTATATGTGAAAATATGATTGGGAAATAAAATCATTCTCAGTTATGGCGTTTCATTTTTTGATCCCTAATATTCATGATAAATCCTTCCTAAACCTATTGACGAAATTATTATTCAATCTAAATAGACTATAATAGTCAATTAAAAAGAATATACATATGGTGATACCAAAATAATGTGATAAAGGTGCTCAGGAAGGTGAGTGAATAATATTTTCTTTATATACTCACACAATATTTTTTCACTGTTCTTTCAATATATTTTTCTGCATTTCACAATCTTCATTACTGCTATGACTCTTTCCATATACATTTATTTACTTACAAAGGATTATTGTTATCAACGTCACAATGTTTATTTCTTTATGCAAGTAATTAGAGTTGCTGGTGTGAAAACGATGGACGTTAACTAGAATGATATGATAATGAAATAAATTGGAGCTAATTTTTGGTACATATATGCACGCGTCCTTATTTACTTACTGAAAGTGATGAAAAAAGTAGTATCAAAAAGTTTACTACCTTTGAATAATGCAGGAATGGTCATGATTTTATCGTAACATTTGAAATAGTGAATGAATTCTCAAATAGTATTATCCTCAGTTATATTCAATCCATTTTCTGTTTCGGATACGATAAAGTTGCTTGTCAAACAAACGTAAATCATCGGAGCTTTTAAGCTATTCAACGGTAACAAAAATCTCTATCTCTTACACAACTTACAGAATCCCAACAACTACACTCGAATTTCAGTCAGACTTTTGAATGGACCTGTACGTTTCTTATGTATCCCACTATCGAAGAAAGGAATAACGATATAACAACTTCTGCCAACTCGGTTAGCAAAGAACTGTTAATGACTTGTTTCAATGATATAAATATTTATTCTTCGTATCTAATCAAGAATAATAGCGTTTAATAGTTGTGCCAAATATTGACAATTTGAAACAACCGAAATCGTCCTTTTGGTCGAGGGGTACGAACGGAATATACAGTATCGTAAAAATATATCTGTGGTATGGACAGAATTCCATGAGAGTGACAATATTATCATACCACAGAGACGCAACGACACTCGACTTGTCACGACACAGACAGTTATTATATATAGAGCTTATCGATTTCGTTTAGTACAAAATCTGTTCATCGTACCTACACCTACAACGAATGCGTTGTGAAACATACAAGCCGGTCGTGAAAACGAATGGATTATCAGCATTCCACGAATCAATTTTCCAGTAAATTGTCCATAACGCCATCTCATTTCCGATCGTTCGTTTATGGTTCGATGTTCGATTAAACGTATTATCGAACGTCAGGTATCTACGATGTTTTACTAGAAATTGACTGGTAATTGACTTACCTATCTCGTCTCTGCTAGAATCAATATCTGCTGTTAGTTGTAGGGGAGAGTGAATCAGTCTGAGACGACCGTCTTCAAATTCTTCACCCAACAAAAAAGGCATTATAAACTGTCAAATTAACGTCTGCGAATCAGAGTTTCTCTAACTAAATTCCCAAAAATTACATTGATATGTACACAACACAACTAGAAATTGATTATAACTCTATTGGTCGGAGCTTTCCATGTATTAAAATTAATTTGTATATTACGTCTAGAAAATGTATATGAATATGCTCCTCAAAAAGGAACATGTAAAAATAGTATAGTTTCAATCACTCTTCGACGCTTAGTCAGTCAGCTGTAAGAATATACGAGTCAACAAATCAATTTTGTTTTTTGTTTGAGAAGTTTTGTGAAAATGCCTCTGATCTGTCTGAGTTCTTGAATTTTTTCCAACATCTAGTCTATTACAATTCCATCTTTCTTTCCATTAAACTGACAATTCTTGAATAATTTGAGCTCTCATTCGAACAAATCAATATCAATCATTATCTGCCTTATGATTTGTAGTACCTATTCCTTTTTGTATCCCACTCTTCCCTAAGCTTTCGTTTCGAGAAGAGACGAGAGAATTTATGAGGATTTCAGAGATTCAGAAGTCACAATAAAAAATAAACGTCGTGTGAAATGTGCATTCGCAGAGAATTCAGAAATCTTGTCGCTGAGAACTTACAAGGATCTGATGAATATTTCAATCATGAAATTTTGAAAATTCATTGAGAATGTATTGAGTTTCTCCACGTAATATTTCAATTGAAATCACCTTGTACAGCAGTAACTTGTGTGTTTCCTCGAGGCGAATTTGAATGACTTCAGGACGATCAGATTGGTTGAAACGTATTCCTTATAAGTGGGCCATTGAATTGAATTTGAATTTTTGGAATAATGGGAAATGTCATCGTGATTTTCCACTTATTGATATGTACTGCCACTGATAACTGTTAGTTTATATTTAATAATACTAATGAGCAACATTTTTGCAAAAACGAGAAGCATTCAATGAATAAAATAAACACTGTCAGTTATTTCTCTTATTAGCATAAAATCTGCTAGAAGCGCAAAATGCAAAACAAAATTCGTTTAACTTGAAGCATAAATCAGTCTGACTGGTCCTCGCGAGTGTGAAACTTAGCTCGACCATAATCTGAGAAACTATTAATACATCGACTGACTCTGAGCTCATCCCGTTTCCGTAAATTGCAAACACAATAATTCCGGAAGAACGTGAGAAGTTTCCTCCGTATTTTTCGTAAACTTTTAATAAAGAAAGCTCATGATACACCCGGGAAGGAATATAATTAAGACTTTTTAATGGATACTGTGCAAGAGGAAAACAGGTAGGGTGCTTTGTTGTTGTTTAGGGCCTCGGTAGTCGAAGCAAATTTGAAATTACTTCGTAATTATATTCAGTGCTTTGCCTGATAACTTGGTCATGAAAATGTTGATCTCAAGAAATTTCAGATTGTCTAGCTACTGAGGTTCGATATTTTGTATTATCCATGTCGTTTTTCTGATGATAAGTTTGTTGTTATTCTCACACCTTTTACTGCGAGATTCAGTTTATCAACATGCTATATTTCAGATACGATCCTTTGTTTTTTCTGACACTGAGTGTTCGAGTTACATTCCAAAAATATTAGGCAATTCATTTCGAAATAGAAAAAATACTCCTTTTCGATAAAATGTCAGTTTACTTTTGAAGTTTTGGTGAAGGATCTGGGAGTAAAGACTCGAATCTATTCTATTGATCAATAATTCAAGAAATGGAATCTCGTTATTGGGTAAAATTGGTCAGAAGCTACACAATTTTCTTCGTGAACGTTCAAGAAAAGAAGGTGAGATTTTTCCACAATAATATTATCAAAGCCGTGTATTTTGGAACAAAATACGTTCAAACCAAGGAAAATTCACATCAAAATCCAGATCGCATTATATTTTAAGTGTAAAGTCACCAAGATCATCGAACATTTCAGCGATATTCAATCCTTTCTACCACAAGTCGATGCAGACGAGCTATTACTTCCTGCTGCATCTGTTCCAACGATAACTATCCAGAACGATGAACCCAGTTCACGGAGATGCTCAGAGCACGACATCAGCAGACTGTCTTCCAGAAGACCGTCTGCTATCATTGCAGCCTTAAGACGACCATCCCAAGCTATAGCTTTGTCAGCTGCTCAGGCTGTGATGAACCAAAGAAGGTACATAATGAGGTAGGTGCTTTGTTTTGCAACCTTTCGTTGTAATTTTGACAGTTCACACGTTGCCTTGTATAGTCCCCACATGAATGTGAGATATCCTGAAATGTGCAGATATCATCATTACGTTCATGCTTTCAACTCTCTATTATGCGCGTCAGTTGGAAACCGGTTATATCGCCATCTGTACGCAATTTCTTGCTTCATGCTTCAAATCTTACAAATGATTGCTAGAGAATGTGGGAACCCTGAAACCTAGTGACATTTGCAAAATAGTCAAAGGGACCAATATGTTTTAGGGTATCGGAATGATAGGGGAAATACAATAAGCCTCCGGCTGCAGTATATCCTTTGGACCTCTGTAGTAAAATAAAAAAAAAAATAGGTCGACGTTGATTATAGGTTTGTCCACGATCGTATACATAGGTCTGGCAACTCGTTTGGTGGGGGGTGACCCAAACATTGAGGAAATTTTTGTGGTTCTCATGTTTCGTCACCTGCAGCGCTGTCCTCTATTGTCACTTTGTCAGCCAATCACAACTCAGATTCGATCAGCTTTTTGAAAGTAGGAATGATTTTTATTCATTCGAGAGAATTCTGCAAGATATAATATTTCTGTCATTGATTCTATTTACCATTCAAGTCCTAACCGTTTGTTTGGCCGGTGCATCTTCAAGTGAGCATTGCAGGCCTTTATTCATTCATTATTCTTCATCAACAATGCCAAGTTTGTATATTCGCCAAACTCTGATATATATTAAAAACAATATTTCAATTATTCCTAAAAATGAACAAATCCATGAACATTTCACTAAAAATAATTATCAACTACATCATCAACCTTATAGTAGATTGACAGTATCACAGAGTCATCCCATGTGCTATGGGGTCAAGCTATATAATAAGCTTAGAGATGACATTGAATCCTCGAATATCAATGTTTTTAAAAGGCGACTCAATTTTTTTTATTGCGGGGAGCATACTACTACTCCGTTGAATAGTTTCTCCTTTAATCCTAATGGGATTATACAGTTCCATGATTTTATTTTTGCAACGTTCTGTCCTCATTTGTTGGTCAGGTTGTACATAACAATTGACCATTGACTAATTGTCTCTTTATACAGGGTGTTTCACAGTGGATGGAACATAAGACGTATCTGGAGAACAGAAAGACAGATCATTTCGAAAATTTGTGAACGTGGATAATCAAACTTGCTCTATCCGTCTAAAATATTTTCATCAATACAGTGTTGCCGCTTGTATAAAAAAGTTGTACCTAGCTACTTTGTTATTTCAAATGGATCACCTCGTATATTATATCATTTTTGGAATCCTCATGAGATTCCTCACAATTTTCTTACATAATTCCCTATACCTCCTGTAACGATAAAAATTATTTTGTCTAATTTTTGTGCAAAACCTGACCATTGAAAAATATCAATTTTTTCCCAATGCAAATTCACGAAATATTGCAATTTGCATGTTAGTTCTCTATCAGAATGAAGTTCATAGCCTACTATCTAAAGCACTTTCCAATATTTATTGTATTGAAGACGAATTCATAGCATAAGTGATCATAACTAACAAACTGTACGAGATAGGTATAGGGAAAGTATACTCAATTGGAATGGAAAATGTTATAGCTTTTCGAATGAGTGATAATATACAGGTTAAAAAAACGGAGTTTCAGTCATTTTCATGAGTGACCGGATGACACTCACTTCTGAGCCTCTCTGTATGCTGAAACTGAGATCCAGTTCATCGACAAAATACTTGATGGTCTCATGCAGCTATAACCCAAATTGCAATATTTCGTGAATTTGCGTTGGGAAAAAATTGATATTTTTGAATGGTCAGGTTTTGTACAAAAATTTTACAAAATAATTTTTATCTCGGAAATCGTCACAGATAGGTATAGGGAATTATGTAAGAAAGTTGTGAGGAATCTCATGAGGATTCCAAAAATGATATAATATACGAGGTGTTCCATTTGAAATAAAAAGTAGCTACTACTTTCTTATACAAGCGGCAACACTCTATTGACGAAAATATTTTAGACGGATAGAGCAAGTTTGATTATCCACGCTCACAATTTTTCGAAATGATCTGTCTTTCTGTTCTACAGATACGTCTAATGTTCCATCCACTGTCAAACACCCGGTATATGAATTGTGTAGTACCTGTATATTGTATCTTATTGACTTTTTTATATTTGTTTGACCTGTTGAACTAACTAGTATTTTACGATGATATGTTTCTCTATTGTGATTGTGAAAAAACTCAATAAATGATTGATTGATTGATGGATTTATTGATTGGTTGTCAAAGATTACACGTGCTTATACCCCTACGTCCTCCTAGCGGATAATTACGACAACTTTTTCTTCAAAACTGGTGCCACCCCCCACCACTTAAAAATGCCGTAGTCTCCAGACCGATGTGTATGACCGTGGATTACGATCACTTCTTGGTTGGAACAGATTGAAACAATTGCACATGAGCGTGACCATATTGTGACGGTTTTAAGACGGGATGGAACAAACCTGATATGTTTCTTAGGTTCGAAAAGCCCTATCAGAAGCTCAACCATGATTCTAATTATTCTTCTGTTGTGACTTGGTTGATACAATGTGAATTTTGGCGATGTTTTTTCGATAAACTATTCGACTTGTCTCACCCAAGTATTTGTTGTATGCTGTTTTTAGCACGAGACAGTCTCACTACTCAACTTTTGAAGGGTGTTAAAGCAATCTTAAGTTTTAAGTCAGTTGGTTGCTCAGTAACTTCACAACACAGCATTACTGCAATTTCCGCCTTGTCACGTGTATTCCTAAGCTCAGTGAAATTCTTCTGTTTGGCTTGGCTTGTTTTCATTTGTTCAAAATTGGGTACAATTAAAAACATTTCAAATAAGGATGATCTGAAAGTTGGCATTTGAGGCGATTGATTTCGGTCAATATATTGATCACTTCTATGTAAACAAATTTTTAGACCTGAAAGTCAAAAAACGATGCCAATCTTATGTATTATTGAATCATTTCGAAAATAAGGAGCATAATCTTCGAAAAATAATTATATGTTGATTTCAAAGAGATGATTACGAATCAACGACTTCAATATTATGGAAGTCACTGCAAGTTTACATCAGTGTTCAATAATGATTTTGTTTACAATTATCCGTGATAATGTGTAAGGAAAATAATATTCAAAAGAAGGCGATTGTGACGATATCCAATATTGTTCTAGAATACATCTCAATAATTCATAAAAATGCAAATTCAAAGTCAACACCAAGCACGTGATGATCTCTAGATGATGACATTGGAACGGTTCTCTGGATTCTTTGCTCAGTACTTACTCGTTATCGAGTACGACAGAAACATAAACTAGTATAATGAGTGTTCCGGAGGAGTTTGATATCGTGCAATTTGTCGAGTGAGTTTGGACAAGACACATTGTGCTTTGTTTTTGTTATGCCATTTCCTTCACTGAACACAAAAATAAAATGCTAGAGAGCTTATCTCAGTTCTGTTTGAAGCTTTCAGCGTTATGGGTTTGAAATTTATATGTCTGTGAAGCTAGAAGATATTTTCAAGTATCATAGTGTCGAGTGGGTGACGAAAATGTTCTAATTCAACATTTTCCTGATGACGTATTTTTCCTATTCTATTATATCCTATTCTATTCTAACTCTATTCATACGTAGAGTTCCTGTCATTCGATAATTCGGTAGGATTCTATCTTGTAATTGTATTGTATCTTGGTATTGTTTTTGATGTTTATTGTAGAGTCCTCTTGAAATTATGGTTATATTCTTTATTTTTCACTGTCACTACATGATTGAAGAGTATAGAAGAATCACATCGATGATCAGTTGACAAAAGTCTACTACAGAAGAGAATATGATAGAAAAAACTTCTCGTATACCGGACTGTTGTTTTGCTCAACATTTTTTCGAAATCTTTAGGCTTATTAGACACATTTTATAGGCAATCTCGTTTAAGTAAATTATTGTTGTTTCTTCAAGGTTATTCAACGACAACACTGAGGAATCCGAACAAAAAATGGCTGACAAGGATTCTAGGACGATTGAAAAGCGACGGAAAAATCAACGAGTAGGAGAGTAAGTATGATTTCGTTATTCCAAAGTGAATTGAATACTTTGCCGTCTTCAGAGGAGAAGGAAATTTCTATGTAATCAAGTGAAACGAATGAAATATCGACCATTTGATATACCGAGTGTTCCAGAAGGCATTGTGATGTTCAACAACAATTTCACCACTAATCGTAATTCGTTTTATTGCGTCATTTCCTCCAACGAATTAAATATCAAATAACTAGCTCAAAAACTGAATATATATCGAAATGGACTGTGGCTTGAACAGTAACAAACATGGGGAAGTTATTTGCGACGGGTTTGATTTTAGTATGTTACATTGAAGTGCTTCATAACCTTCTATGACATTTATATTTTCTATGAGAATAACTGAAATATCTGATAGCCCAGAAATTCTGAGATATATTTGTTTATCATCTTGATAAAGTAGTATGATCTATATATTTGAGCGAAATAGTTTTGACAGCTCGCCAGAAAATGCTTCCATTTGTTTCTCAACGTACTTGTTTTCGATTTTTGAAAATATTGTAGATATAAGAGAAATTGCATAGAATATGGAGCAATAATATTGCATTTTTACTTTCATTCAATTTCAGTGACGCACTCACCATTATCCTGTCTGCCCTCTATGCAAAGCTTCTGGTAGTATTAGGGATGGCTTTTCCTACAATTCAAATTATATCATCCGAAGTCATCTCGTTTAGCTCAAGAGGATTTTACCTCTATCTGTACATTGGAAGTATTGCATTTGTAGCATACATTTACGCTACGTTATTCAAAGAGAAGGCTGTGGTAGAAATCATCAATAATTACAGTGAGTATTGAAATTTTTATTGGCGAGGTGTGAATTGGAGTTATTTTGTGCCATTCTTGGTAATGGAGAGCTCTGTTAATATCGTGATGGTCAGGAAAAATGATAATAATCTGATAAAATAGCAGAATTCAATTGGAAATAGTTCAACTAATCTTTCCAATTTCTGAAAAAATTGAATAAATGATCATACAATATTATCAAAATATTTTCATAATCTCTTCATGTATCTACTGGGTGTTTCAAAATTAACGAATACTAAAGAAACAGGATGAAATGGAGGTTGAATGCTGAAAAAAAAAGATCATATACAATCTTCTGATTTTTGGTGTCAAAACTAATTTTGAGGTTTTTTCGAGAATATTCTGTTGAATTCTAGAAATTGTTGAATGACCAATCTGAATGACAGAATTCTCAACCTTACCTGAGCTTGAAAAAATCACGAAATTGACAACATTGAAGATTCTGTAATATTCGTAATTTGTCCATGACTTTTGGAAGCCCCTGTATAAATACTATTGGGAGTACTATAAAATATTTTTATAGATATGGAGAAAACAGATGTGATTAAAACAACCAATCCTACATCACCTAGGAAGTTTGGAAGTTTCTATTTACGATTAGGAGCTATAGGTAAGTCAACAATATTCTAGTTTAAAGACCCCAATGTGAAAAATTTTGTAGAGATAAAAAATAAACTTGAATTCGAGATGAAGAATCAGAATTATCAATTGAAATATTGTAACGCAAAATTATGAAGTACCTTTCATTACCTTGATTGATGATTGAATCAATTTGTACATCGTGACGTTTTTCGAATTTCTCAAAGAATACACTGAATAACAAACTAACAATAAGCTGAAACCCATGTTAGTGACAGAGATTAGTTGAACATCATTGATTATATTCATTGGCCAATTTTCCAAAATTAACAAAAATAAAATGTACCTTTTACAATCAATTTTGTGAACACTGCAAAGTGAGACAATTAAAATTTTGAACCGACTTCATCGAAACCAATCCGATGCAAGAGTAAATCGATTGCTACATTCGATGCGTTTAATTACAGGATAAATTGCAGGATTATTACAGCAGGGCACTGCGGAATAGCGTTCCGAACTCGGTTATCGCGGGATTTACAATAACTATTATTGTTCGAATGTCCGCCATTTTAATTGCTAATATGTGATTAATAACGATTAGAGATCCGAATCAATTGAGCGAGGATCAAAATCGACACCAACACTCCCAGTTTATCATTGATCATTCTGGAAGTTAGTTGGAGAATAATTGGCTTCATGAAATGTACGAGTAGGATCATATAATGCTTTCCAACATTTTTGAATTTTGGCTCAATGTACAAGACGATATATTCGATGGATTTGAAACACGGAATTGTCAGAAACGAGTGACACAATCTGAAACTTTGTGAACAGCTGTTCCAACGAAAATGTGTTCAAGATGGCGGCACATCTGGTCACACTAGCAGGAGACATCAATTTTGATATTTCAAACAGATATAACTTCCGTTTTTCGCAACTTCAAGTTTTTTCACAACTATTCGAAGAATTATTGTGATATATACAGTACTATCGATTGTTTCTTCATTTCAGCTTTCGGTATTGGTAGCATGGTCTATTCTGGCCTCGAATTTGGTCGATATTTTGATCTGAAGGAAAATCCTGAATGTGGAACAACGATTTTGCAAGCAATCACACCTGCGACTAGAATGGTGTTGACTCTAGTTCAAGTTCAATTCATATTCTTGAACAGCAAGGTGAAAATAAGCATATTATATACAGTGCTAGTCAAAAGTCTCCTCCCCCCTCGTATCTTTTGAACGGGTATACTTATAATAATGAAATTAGGAGGGTGGAAATAAACGGATGTAGGCTTCTCAACTGGTCATAAATGACGTCACAAGGCCACTGTGACCAATAACTTCAAATGGGACCCTATGGCAAGTGACAGCTCATTCGAAAGGTATTGAAAATACCTATTCAGTCATACCAATCTTATTCGGGTTTCGGCTGATTTTTATTGATAAATTGAAGAAATACGAAAATTATAGTTTCGCATTTAATTAATAAAGATTTAAGAACCAGTTCTTATAATAGGTGTTCAAAATGTGCTCCATCTACTTCCTGGCAGTAATGCATCCTACTGCTAAATTCTTGTCGTACTCGTACCAGAGTGTCAGCGGAAATTGCCCTACATTCTTCAACAATTCGTTGTTTCAGAATGGCAATACTGTCAGGTGCTGTAGCGTAAACCTTAGATTTCAAGTACCCCCATAGAAAGAAATCTAATGATGTAAGGTCCGGTGACCGAGCTGGCCATTCGATCGAACCTCGTCGTCCAATCCATCTACCACGATATTCTTCATCTAGGTAACGTCTTACTGCACCGTAATAGTGTGCAGGAGCACCATCTTGTTGAAACGTTATTTCCAAGTTGTCGAATTCATCTGGATTATCTTCCTATCAACCTTTTTGACAATTAACCAGAGGCGTACTTTAAAATCTTTATTAATTAAATGCGAAACTATAATTTTCGTATTTCTTCAATTTATCAATCAAAATCAGCCGAAACCCAAGTAAAATTGGTATGACTGAATAGGTATTTTCGATACCTTTCGAATGAGCTGTCACTTGCCATAGGGTCCCATTTAAAATTATTGGTCACAGTGGCTTGTGACGTCATTTATGACTATTGCGTCACCTGTTATGACCAGTTGAGAAGCCTACATCCGTTTATTTCCACCCTCCAAATTTCATAATTATAAGTATACCCGTTCAAAAGATACGAGGGGGGAGGGGACTAGCACTGTATATACTCAATACCGTGATGAAGCGTTTCACATGGTTAACATAACCAAATCTTGTTCTTCTAGAACGTGGACTTCAAAAAACACAAGATAGTGGCTCGATTCGGCCTCATGCATATGGTCGCAACAAATTTATGCGAATGGTTGAATGTTCTCGTTGAAGAAACCAAACACGAGATCATGCATCTTTCAGGTAAGCGACCGAGACACAAATGCACCAAGACAGGAAATTATCTCATGGTGATTTTTTCAGAGGAGACGTCTTCGAACGCCACTACCAAAGCACACTGTACGGGTCACGTGATGAGCTCATTGTTGTCCAACTCGAGTCCTTTCCTGTTCCCTTGCACCATTGAGTACAGCCTCATTTGTGCCGTTATCCTCTTCGAACTGTGGAAAGACGTCAAAATGGAATCGGGCGATAAAAACGGGGACAAGAAAGTCAACTTCAAGAGTTCGCCTCCCGAAAATAAAGTCGCTACGACCTACCAGTTCAGTGAGTTGGAAATACAAACTTTATTCTTTCTCGGCATAAACAGTCGGCGTTTTGTTTTCTGCAGGCCTGTTTGGTAATCGATTGGTCAATTCCGATCACCATTTCACGATTGATTGCTCGAATTCGCATAAGGGATTGTTCGCAGGAATCATGGTGAGAAATTCAATGATGACATGATTCAGAATTGTTCTGAACTGACGAAAGAAAACGTGGTAACTTTGTGTTTACAGTCCGCTTCATGTTTTGATATGATTTTTGTTGCTACTCACGAATCACGAATTTGTCAAAATTATCATGAAGAAATGAATACATTTCGAGATATTCCCCTTTGAAGTTGCAATTTCACCTTCTTGTCGTGTCACTTTTTGAACAAGTTTGTTTAGTTTTTTGGCTAATTTCTTCAATAATGTAACACATTATGTATTGGGAAAGGGTTTATCATGTGTTCACTCTGAGGAAACATTGAGAATGCTGTATTTTTCGAATATTCTGATATGACAGCATGTGAACATGATCATTCCTCAATCATTAGTTAATTGACAACTGTCAAACCACCTGTCGGATGGATTTGACATTCACGTTTAAAATATGGAAATATCACATTTCAAGAATGTTTATTCAAGAATAAAAGTATAGTGAATCCTTTCTCAATATGTTATTTTTCTCGTTGATGAAAAAATTTGTCAAAAAGCTGTATAATCTTGTCCAAAAAGTGACACGGAAAAGAAGGTGAAATTTCAACTTTGAAGTAGAATATCTCAAAAAGTATCGATTTCCTCAAGGTATTTTACCAAATTCGTGTTTTTCTTGACCAAAATACTTGAGTTCCAACAAAAATCATATCAAAACATGAAGCGGGCCTGTAGACACAAAATTACTGAAAACGTCATAGACTCGTAGGTATCGATGATGACATTTTTCAGGTTATTGTACTGACCATCATTTCTCTTATAATGTTCTTCGTTCTGAATACAAGCCCTGATACAGAATTGATGGCAATTTTCGAAGTGAATGTGGTTGAATTGATTCTTTATATAATTACGACGCTAGCTGTTATAATTGCAATGCTGAAGTTGAGGAATTTGAAATACGACAGGAAAAACGGTGAGCAAACTATTTTTTTACTGCTACTTCACCTTACCTGATGTGTTCATCCACCATTCACAAAACAAACGTCAAAATGACACACGTCAAACATCACTCAAATGTCAAACGTGATATTTTATGACAGTTGCACGAACGTTGAGTGATGCTTTTTGTTGCAGATCACGAAGGAAACAACAGTGGTGTAGGCTTAGACTGCACCCTCTTGGTGGTGGCCCAAACGGGGATGTTCATCTACTGCATGTTCTCCATAATAGGCTGCTATTTCTCCAAAGACCCCAACGGTCGAATAGAAATGTTCACCGAGGTGGTATCTTTCGTACAAACTTGCATACAAACCATTTTCGTTCTGGATGGCTGGTGGCGAAGGTGCAAAAACATCAGCCAGAGTCAGAACCAGCCTGGACGAGAAATAATCACGTTTCTGATAGTGGCAAACATGGCCATGTGGACGGTGAATTCGCTGGAGAAAAACAGGGCTGAGTTTAGGCCAGGTCATTTGGAATTTTACGGTCGATGGGGATGGACGATCATCACCCATGTGTCCATGCCCTTGGCTATATTCTATCGATTCCATTCGACCATTTGTCTGTTCGAAATTTGGAAGACGGCGTACAAGATCAAAACTCCTGGTTCCAATTATTTGTCTCAGATATAAAGATTATTATTGACAATAAAAAAACACATTTTCAACTACGAGGGCAGTTTGATGAGTCAATAATTTTTGGGATGTAAGAAATTTTTTTCGACAAATAAACGTTTTATTTCTCAACATAGTCTCCATTTAGCTCGATACATTTAGTCCAGCGTTTTTCCAATTTTTTTATTCCTTCCAAATAATAGGTTTTTTCAGAGCCTTCAAAATAGGCGTTTGTTTCAGTGATGACCTCTTCATTCGACCCGAATCTCTTACCACCCAGCCATTTCTTCAGGTTCGTGAACAGGAAATATTCGTAGGGGGCTAAATCTGGAGAATATGCTGGATGGGGTAGCAGTTCATAGCCCAATTCATAAATTTTTGCCATTGCGACTACACACGTGTGCATCCGTGCATTGTCTTGATGGAATAACACTTTCTTCTTCGCCAAATACGGTCGTTTCTGCTTCAAATCAATATCGAATCTGTCCAAAAGCTCTGAATAATATTCACCGGTGATCGTTTCACCCTTTTCAAGGTAATCTACACCACTGTCTTGATTGTTTCTTGGTCTCTGGTGTGGTGTGATGGATCCATGATTGGTCTACGGTAACAAAACGGCGCAGAAATTCGTTCGGATTATGGTAGAACATCGCCAAACACTCCATTGAAATGGTCACACGGTTGCGCTTATGGTCGAGTGTTAGCAATCGCGGCACTCATCGCTCGGATAGCTTTTTCATGTCCAAATATTCATGTAGAATGTGATGTACCCGCTCAGTTATCTCACGCACTTTCATTCTCCGATCGTCCAATATCATTCCATGAATTTTATCGACGATTTTTGGCGTGACGACCTCTTTTGGGCGACCTGAACAGTGACGCCGAAGTCACTTGTGCTGGTACGACCACAACGAACCCACTAAACCACTTCTTAACTATTGAAATTGATGGTGCCGAGTCTCCATAGTATTTATCAAGACTTTCCTTGGTTTCGGTGATGGTTTTTTTACACGAGAAATAGTGTTTAATCAGCACACAAAATTCACTTTTTTCCATTTTCGATAAAGTTTACGAGGTTGGCTGCTTTCAATGGCTGTCAAACACAAACTAAATGCCGCAGTTTGCTCAAAATTTTACAGCTGTCTATTAATAGATGGCAGTTGACGGGGGCAGGGTTATTTTAAAGTTACTATCCGGCAAATTGAAAAAGTCACTGACTTATTATCAAACTGCCCTCGTATATCGAATGAATGATGAGAGTTGAATGAAGTTGACGACGAATACACAATATTTGTCGAAGTGTATTAAGGTCGAAATAATCATATATTATTTTTATGTCTACCTATGTATATTTGTTTCTGAGGTAGACTGGCCTCTGTGAAGTGAAATTATTCAATTAATTAATTATGTTCTAATAAATATCATAGTATTTAGTTAATCTGCGTTGATTTTTCCACGAAACTTTTTATATATCACATGACAATCCTGAAGAAAGGTTCATTACTATCACTAAAATTATAACACTAATTAAATTATGAGAATAACTGAATTTCTAACAAGGTTGAAGGTCAAAGAGTGCTTTTAGTTATGGTGACCCCATTGTGTCTCAACTCTTGGAGATATCATTTTGACGTCGGAAAGATGTACTGACTTTAATTTCAAAAATCAATTTTCAGAAACTCTTGGGCTTATATCATCAGAACAGTTTGACATCGGTATATCTCTAACTATGTACATATTCAATTTTAGTACCTTATATTTGTTAGGTACATATTTATTATCACAGTATCCAATCGATACAGAAGGATAGCAACAGCAACCGAGTTTTCATTGTTCCATTGATGTTGTCAAATTATTAGCACTGAATATAAATTAGAGTCTGTATAAACTCTGATGAACGAATATATATATAATAATTGCATGATATTGAACAACATTTTGTCAATGGGTATCAATTGTGATAAACAGATACAGAAAATCTCATGTACTTAATCCAAAGTGGCAGTGAAAATAATTTAGAGTCTACCAGGTAAGGACAAGGTTGTTTGAAAAAAATTGTGTGATACCGCAGCAGCGCTATTCAGTCCCGAAAAATTTAGATATCCAAAATTCCGAATCTCGAAGAAATATTGTGCATAATGAGTTCTTCATATAAGTTACCAAAACAATAACTGAAATTGCTTTCGTTCTGTGACATGTTCTGTAACTGTCAGTTTTAATACTTTATATTACTTGAAAATGTTGTTGATGCTATGTAGAACTGAATGAAATCGTTTATAAAATGTGATCCCTGTCAAATTCCATTGAAACCAATGTCTAGAAGTCATGTTATTCAGAGATGATGTTGTTCTCACTATTACAGATACATATCAAACAGGGTTTAATTGGAAGAAATCACAAAATGGATGGTTATTCGGAAAAATGTGGGATACTCAACTTTTACTATCAAAAATTGATATATGTATAAATTCTTTCATATATCAAACTCTGTCGCTAATCCTAAATAACTATCTGAACTATTGAAAACCAATAGAACTAGTACAATTTCAATAATGATAGGAACCGTCCAGCCGAAAATTTTTCTTCAAATCGCAAGTATATTTGAAGGACAATATTAAGAATGAGTTGACAGATTCCAAGGAAGAAATGAGAGTATGAGGATACTCATAATGCTTGAAGATAAATGCAGAATATCCTAGAAACTATCAAATTGATAATATTTAAATTTCAACTACCTGTGGATCGAAAACAAAATTTTTACAAACCAAAATCTACAAGAACTCTCAATCATAAATTGGGCATTACCTCCTTTCGTACATACATTCAGCATCATCCTGTATTATATTCCGGGCACTACCCACATCGAACGTGAGATGATAAATCCCTATGCGATTTCGTATTCATCAAAAACAATACTGGATATTCTTTCTTTATTTCTCTTCCAGCATAAGACTGATGCACAGGTCTCTGCCCACCATGGATATTCGGTATTTCCCCGAGGCTGCTGAGCCTCGCAAGAAAAAGAGGAGACAACGCGGAGAGTAAGTATAACAAAGAGCTAATCCCTAGGCTTTTGTTGCCTTCTTCACGAAGGGAATATCGATTGCGGTTTTGCGCTGAATTTTCAGCTCTTTGAGGCTTTCTGCCCATTATTTGATTGTCACTCGATCCACAACGAGAAATGACTTTAGACTGATGCTTTAGTCGCTATCGGTATGAATACTAGGTTTGAATTAATATGTGGCTATATTCGAAGATCAGTTCACGCTTTCCATTCGAAGTGGAACAACTGTAATGAATGTTTTGTTATACTTCTCTGTATGATGTCACCACAAAAAATAGAAGAGTAAAAATTTCACCATAATTGGGGGAACAGGTCTTATATTAGTTTGTTATTTCCATTGGTCCATCCAGTGATGGTTCTTTCGAAATTATAAATAATCATCTCCAGGCTTCGAATCTAAAGTGAAACGTATTTTTATGTATCAGACAGAATTTGAAGAATACATTTTGGTATACTTTTTCAACACACAGTTACTTCAATTAAAAAATTACACTTAACCAGCCGTATATTTTGATATTATACTGTGAATCAGTTACTACGAATCTGTAAGTTTTGTTGAAAACATCTCGAAATAAGCAACAATCACAGTGAAATAATTATTGTAGATTGAAAGTATAGGATGAAGTTCTTCAGTTTCGACCATCGTCAAATCAGGAATAATAATCATCAATTGACCACTAACAATCAAATGTCAGTTCATTAAGAGAACATCTGATATCGAAATCACACTTACATTGATTTGAGTGATTCAGGTGAAAATACGAAAACGTGAATGCTGGATGAATGTCATGATTTCATGAAAGAAATCATTTTCTTGATGCATTTGAATCATTCGAAAATATCACCAGCAGTACGTCATCAATGGGCAATGCCAAATATTCCAAGTCGTATGTTGAGAATATGAAATCGATTCAACTAGAAGAACATGAATACACTTGGAAAATATAGCTCTAACTTTCGATACTTTTTTAGGGAGGCATTCACACATTTGCTGTCTGCATTTTATGGAAAAATTATTACCATCATTGGTATATCTCTTCCTGTTGCTGGAGCTATAACAACCACAGAATATTCTTACGAGGTACAGTTATTAAGGGAATGCAAATATGAAATCCACGTGTTAATATTTTTCATCAAACTCCTGACGAATTATCGAGTTTTCTCTTGGTTGCAGGCATTTTATATCTATTTATATCTTGGGAGTATACTGTTTCTCTTTTACATATATATAGTTCATTTGAAGGTCAAATCCATCCATGACAGGATGAATAACTGTGAGTATATCCAACATGACAATGAAAAGTTCCCAATGAAAAAGGAATTATTGAATTTCAGGCAATGTTGGTGATAGTCTGATAAGCTACAGGCCATATTCTTACATACGTTATGGAAGTTTTTATTTCAGAATGGGAGTTCTAGGTGAGCTCGATTGTTCACCAAAGCTGAGCAGCTTCATTCAGTTGAATAAAATCCATGATAAATAAACAATAATACAAATAATGTTATTTTTCACAGGTTTTGGAGTATGCTCTTTCATTTATTCTGCTCTAGAAGCAGGCATGTATTACGAATATAAATCAACAAACTCTTGTCGAGATTTATTCACAATCTTGAAACCTCTGTCGAAAATAGTATTCATTCTCCTACAGATGCTGTTCATATTCTCATTCGATAACGTAAGTATATTTCAAATGAATATGCAGTTATTCTTCAATTTACACCACGAATGTTATTACAATTTCCTCATTCATCCTGATCAACCTAATCGACTCGATCATCAATTTTTTCAATTGCATAATCTCAAAATATTGTGATGCGTCACATTTTCAGTTCCTGGATGTCCAAAAAAGCAAACTCATTGCCAAATTTGGCCTGATGCATCTCATAGCAACAAATTTGAGTGACTGGTTTTATATTCTGGTAGAATTCACTCAGCAAGACATATTTTTCTCAGCCCAGCTTTTGCAAAGACAGTCAGAGCGTTATAATAGGACCTTGGATGTGGACGATTTGAAGATACTGCAGATTTTCACCGGATACCAGGAGAAAAAGATGGGTTGCTTGAATTCTGATATCATGAAATCAATTCTATCGAGATCTGGGCCTTACTTGGCCCCTTGTGCTGTCGAATTCAACATTCTCTGTATGGTTATTCTTTGTGTTATGTGGAAGAACAACCGCAGTGATGATTCTAGAGGTAGATATACCAAAATTCAAAACGTCTTTCATTAAACGAATTCGATACCAATTAAAATAATACTTGTTGATTTTTTGTGTGAGATTTCAGAAAGTTATTCGTGATACACAATGTTTATTGAAGTTTCTGAAAATTGATTCATTTCGAAATTTTGTCCTGACACCTCTTTTGTTGTCCAAATGCATCCACCAAAGTTTCAATTGAAAACTTCCACCAAAGTTCAAGTATATTTGTGATTGGAATTTTTTTCGTAGTTTCTTTAATGCAATGGAATTTCAAGTGATTTTATTCATAAAACAAGAACCTTTCTCATCTGAAATGTTTATCTAATAACCTTAATATTAATCGAAGCACCTTTTCGTGCATGGCATCTCTTGAGTATGCCCACTCTAATCAAATTTCAATCAAACAAGTCTCATCGTAGGTTCGAAGTCACCGTAATAAAATTTCCACGAGGCTTTTAACTCCAATTTTGATTCGTGTGGGACGCCCGAACGTTGTTTACCGAACGAATCGAATTTTCAGAACCTTCCGCAGACCTCTCGGCCGAAATATCGAGACAAAGTGGTTGTAACACGATTTACGGTAGAAGCCAAAGTCAATTTTCTGTCGATTGCGCGCAAGCAAAGAAAGGTCTGTTCGCAGGAATCCTGCTGCTTGCCATTACCATCATCAGCCTCATCATGTTCTTCGCCCTACTGTCAATCGAGAGCCTCAAAAATTTGGCTCTATTACAAGTGAGTTGCATTTAGTATTCATTAGTGAAAAGTGGAAATATAATATGGGGTACCAAGTCGATACGTCAAAATATATACCGGGTATTTCACAGAGGATGGAACATCAGAAGTATCTGGAGAACAGAAAGACAGATTATTTCGAAAATTTGTGGGCGTGGATAATCAAACTTGCTCTATCCGTCTAAAATATTTTGATCGATACAGTGTTGCCGCTTGTAGCAGAAAGTAGTAGCTACTTTGTTATTTCAAATAAAACACCTCGTATATTATATCACTTTTGGAATCCTATGACGATTTTCGAGATGAAAATTATTTTGTCCAATTTTTGTGCAAAACCTGACCATTGATAAATATAATTTTTTTCCCAATGCAAACTCACAAAATATTGCAATTTGGGTTATAGCTGCATAAGACTATCAAGTTATGTCGATGAACTAGATCTCACTTTCACCATACAGGGAAGCTCAGAAGTGCCTTTCGGGGACTCATGAAAATGACTCTCGGTTGAAACTCGTTTTTTTTAAATAGAAGACCTTGTATATTATTACTTATTTGAAAAAATATAACAATTTTCAATTTTATTGAGTAAACTTTACCTATACCTATCTAGTACAGTTTGTTAGTTATGATCACTTCCTGAAATCTTTCTAGATAATACACATGTTAGATTTTGATACTTTTAGCTTTTCATGATGATTCAGCATTTCAAAATTCCTCTTCAATCTAATGAATTTTCTCAAATTCATTCGAGGTAAATCAGCATTACATTGACCATAAATGATGAATAAAGCCATCAAAACCATATTCAAGTAATTATTTTCTGCCATAGTATTTTTACACCCATGCAACTTGAATACAGGACGACAATAAAGGAATAACATGTTAGTTCTCTGTCAGAATGAAGTTCATAGCCTACTATCTGAAGCACTATCCAATATTTATTTTCTTGAAGACGAATTCAAAACATAGGTGATCATAACTAAAAGACTGTACTAGATAGGTATAAGGAAAGTATACTCAATCAAATTAAAAAATGTTATGGCTTTTCAAATCAGTAATAATATACGAGGTGTTCTATTTAAAGAAATGGAGTTTCAGTCATTTTCATGAGTCCCCGGAAGGCACTCATTTCTGAGCCTCCCTGTATGCTGGAACTGAGATCCAGTTCATCGACAGAATACTTGATGGTCTTATGTAGCTATAACCCGAATTGCAATATTTTGTGATTTCGCATTGCATAAAAATTGGACAAGATAATTTTCATCTCGAAAACCGTCACAGATGAGTTTAGGGAATTATGTGGGAAAGTTGTGAGGAATCTTATAGGGATTCCAAAAGTGATATAAAATACGAGGTGTTTCATTTGAAATAACAAAGTAGCTACTACTTTCTGCTACAAGCGGCAACACTGTATTGATAAAAATATTTTAGACGGATAGAGCAAGTTTGATTATCCACGCTCACAAATTTTCGAAATGATCTGTCTTTCTGTTCTCCAGATACTTCCAATGTCCCACCCTGTATAGTTCTGATATATTGGGTTTTCGTTCAATACCAATAGTGCAAAATAAAAAGTATCTAGCTACGCAATAAACTCCTTATTGGTTGAGACATAGCTGGGAACATTTGGGCATCAATAATTATGCCAATATTCACAACGATGCCAAATTCATTTGGGCATTACATATAAAATGAAACTAAAATATTCGGTTCAATCTAATGATGCAATGATATATAGAATGTGCTGTTTGAAATGTGAGAAATCGAAATTAATTTTCGCTTTAACCGGAAGTGTCTTGAATCTGGCGATAATTCACATTAGTTGTTCCCATTGACTTGTATTGAAATATTTTTCAAATGAGAATACTAAAAGCTATCATTCATTATCTTTTTGTTCTTATCACCAGTAACTTCTCTTCATTCAATTTTTGTTTTCGAAATTATTATAACTATTACCATGCAATATTATGGTGCGAAGATTTTCATTGTTCAACATATATTTTCAGGTAAACATTTGGGAAGCCTTTCTTTTTTGGACAGCAACTCTCGCCATATTGTTTTCAATGAGAGCATTGAGGAATGTCGAAATTATCCAAAAGAAAACAGAATTGCAATTGGAACATTTGCTTTTATTTGTTACTCAGAGTGGATTGTTCGTATATTTCGTATTTCAAATCATAGGAGCTTGTTTAATGGAAAAAAATGAGGAAACTGGTACAATAATGAGGTTAGAAAGATTTTCATTTATGTAGTAGTAACAATCATATTCATCAATAACTTCCATTCATACCTACATGACATCGATCAGATAAATTTTGGTGTGTTCAGTGAATCTTTACTGGTTTTCAGCTTTGTTTTGAATATCAATCATGCTATTTCGACTGTTTGATGATCAGAAGATGACTCAATGAAATTTGGATTGAAGCCGTTGATTCTGAGGAAATAGTCGTATTTGAGGTTGATAAGAATACTTCATTCATGTTCCAGAATTGTGACCCCGCTATCAGCATTAATCCAAAGCATATGTCAAACAGTTTTCATACTAGATGCCTGGCCTAGACGATGCTTGACGAAAACTGAGTTGAAGAGAAGACCAGGACGCCAACTCATAACGTTTCTGCTGATCATAAATATATGTTTATGGGTGAGGACACTTCATCTTCTATCAGCTCTCTGACTGTGGGGTTATCGAAGGCAAATCAGCCTTTAAATTAATAGAGTCACCATTTTATAATAGTACTAATTCCATCCAACTTCACCTCTAATTGAAATTTAATATTAAATTTTTGATCAATTGTTACAAATTGCTGTAGCTATGAAATCATTGGTTCCTCAGCATTTTTTCCTTTTTTGAGCTGTTGTTTTTGTATCTTCCATGTTTTTCTTTAGGATTATGATTGATTATTCTATCAATCCAATTGTCTGTTCATGCAGGTTTGATTTCTTCGTTTTTTTCTATAATGTATTTTTTTTTCTATATTGCATCATGTATTTACCCTAGAATTGGGTTTTCCTGTTGGCTAAAGTGATGAATAAATAAAAAATTAGAATAAAAAATAAAATAATTACTTTAACAGGTTGTTAATAGAATGAAGAACACCAGATCGTTGTCTCATCCAAACCAGATGGATTTCTACGGAGTCCTGACCTGGAATATAATCACACATCTGTCAATGCCACTTGTCGTTTCTTACCGATTCCAGTCAACTGTCTGCTTCTACGAGATCTGGAAGAGAGTCTACAAAATGCGTTCTCCCAAACAGAAAATCGAGGAAGATGCAGGAGAATATGTAGTATCAATATGACTTTCTTGAATCCAAATCATTAAAAGTAGTGAATAGGCTATTTGGTGATATTTCGATGTATATCCCAAGGACTTTTCGTCCTGTAATATCAAAAATATCTGAAGTAGGATGTCAATATCGGAAAAGGATAAATGTTATGCCCGAGAGTTTACAACTCAGCTTTCGTTGTATTTCAGAATCCTAAGGCGATTGTATTCTTAGATTTGGCAGTCATAAGAGTTTAGTCGTTTTATCGTATCATTACAGATATAATAATACGAAACAAAGTCGTGTTCGGGTAATGATTGACAGAGAAGAATATACAAGATGTGGGTGACAATTTTGTAGGATTCTAAAACCAGACATCATTTAAGAGCGTCACTAATCCATTTGAAGAAAATCATGTGTAGTGTCGAAATTCTCATTGGAATCATAGTCTGCATCTGCACTCCCAACATTGCACACTTCGTCTGTATCTGTTGTATATCAGTTGATATAATTCTGAATATACATAATCGTACTGCAACATTTCTGAAGTTTTTTCTGGAACTTCCTCCGTTGTTGAACCATTACTTTCAAAGTTTCTGAACCAATTTATAACAACACTGTTGTCTGCGACCGTAAAGGGTAAATGATAATGCGAAGAGAATGATTATTGGACGAAGATGAAAATCTTCTAGATTTTATACTTCAACTCCATTCAATCTGACATGCTTCGGAAATGAACTTTGTATGTGATGTACTGCTTCAATGATGGTGGTTTGCTTCTTCTTGCATTAACTATTCACGTTATGGCAACAAAACTTGTGGATCTCATTATTGTACCTACTGGTGATGAACTATGGATAAACTAGCAAATGATATGAAGATGGTTCGATGATTGATTTGAGACAATACTTAAAATTGATGTTCCTTCAGATTGTTTCGCTTAGGATGTGATCACGAGTGTGTGTAGAATTGGTATATCTCTCGAATCAACTACACTACCCATCAGATATCCTGTTGCATTTGAGTAAAATAAACTACTGGAAACGAATTATTTCGGAACCTTAGAGAGTGAAATTAGCTCTTGGCTTTGTAAATAAAAAACAGTTAACAGTGTGCAATTTCACAGTTTATTCAGCGATCCAATATATAGGAATCAGCAGCATTTCACCTAGATGACATTAAATGACGAAGAACGATGAAGAGGGAGATGAAAAGGAGAAGCCACTTTTCAAAATGCTATGTGGATTTATGTCGTATTCTTGAAACTCGAAGAATTTCTCGATATAGATATCATTTTGTGATTCCTAAAGGGTTGTTGAAGTATGAATTGACAGCATTCAGTTTCAATGATGATATGATAAATTCAACTTCTTCAACTTATTGAGAAATTGGGTATAGATGTTTTGCTACTATGAATCACTTATATGAGGCCTAATTTTCTCATGTATACTATCAATCATTCATACTTCCATATTTTTTGAGCAATAGTTTACCTGAAATGGTGACCTCCTAGGAAAAAGCCACCATCAGGTGATGATTGATGTAACAATGAATATGTTGAAATGTAGTCAATTCATGCAACAATGCAAATATTCAGTGACTGGTGATGCAGAAACCTTGGAGGTGGATCCTTTTCGACAGTGATATCAATTCGAAATGGAAGATATTCAATATAACCTAGAAATATTATGGTAGCATCCATGCTCTTAAAGAACTCATTGTAAAGCTGTCAGAGTCCTATTTATTGCAGGTTTCGTCGACAACGAACCAGTTTGAAATCGGTTACGATGCCTCGAAACCCGGAACTTCTAGGACTAGAATAGTATTTTGTATATTTTCTTGAACATGAGACTCATGGAAATATTGCTATCGTCAGCACATTATTACTCCAACTGGACTCACATTCTTTTGAACTAACAAAATGACCAGGGAAGAATTTGAAGGAAGCTGTCTTCGAGATTGCTACTTACAACTCATGGAGAATATCTTCCCACAATATTAAGGATTGCCACTGTTACATATAATAGGGAATGCGCACATGAAATGATTTGAGATATGGCAAAATTGATGTTGACGTATGGATAAAGCATAATCTTATGTGGAAAACACAGTAATGACTGATTGATGCTTTTTATTTCATCTTACTGAAGAGGTTTGAAGGATGTACTGAAGCCAGAGGTTTATTGTACTTCTTCACCTCGAAAGATGATAGTTTCTGACTCTGAAATATCTCATTTCTTATATAATCCTCGAGATTTCAATGAATTTTCTTCAATATCTGCCCATTATATTGATCAAAATCATGATGAGTTTTGACTGTCATTAATTCATTCAAGTTTTTCAAGGGTGCCTCATATTCTTCGGAGAATCAACCGATCACACCATCAACATTCAACTGATGATTGTTGTTACTCTAGACGAATGAAGTCACATTTACCCATCAGTAACCGCCTCCTAGCAATTTCCTCTGCAATATTGGATGTCTCCTACTCCGCAAATTCTGTTACAGCCAGTGTATTCAATCAACGGTATGTCCGGGAAATACTGTTTGATAATTAGATTGTTCACTCTCGTTTGATGTACACTGAGTCAGTTAACCTTGCTGATGATAGAACATCGACGGCCCTTAATTGGTATGTTGTTGCTGCTGATATCGAAGCGTTATGCAATAAAAACGTACGCTTTGATATCTGATGAAAGCATGTACGGTTGAAAACATGTATAAACTATTAAATTATGTTGGAACGTTTGCTTCGGAACCACTTTATTGCATCTCTCACCCATCATAGCTGATGCTTTTAGCGAGTAATTGAATATGGTAACCCGATTGCGGAGTCATTATATGGAGACCATTTTTGCATTTCATGTGTATACTGAGTCGATCCTGTGGAAATACTAATAGAGTTACTTATCCTAAGCCGTATGCGTTATGGAATGAGGTGTGAATTGTTCATTTGGGGGTGTCACGACTGTACACGTATTTCAAAAATGTAGAACTGATGAGCAATGTTTTCAAAACATATTCTTGCGGGACACCTGATATGCTGCTATACGTTGTACGTAGTAATAATAATAATAACTTCATTTCCAAAAAAAGCAAATACACAAAGGCTGGATAAAATGGTGGCGAATAAAGTGCCGAGCACTTGTTTCCCATAGAAAGAACAATATACACTGTGTCCGTAAAGTATGGAACAAATTCATTTTTAGCTAAACAGGTCATTTTAAGAAATAATCCTGAAACACGTCGATTTTCGATTTTAATTTACCGTATTTTAAAATTACGTTCGAGTAATGGTGTCACCGTCATTTTTTTTTAATGGAACACCCCCATTTTGTCTCAATATTCGGATTACTCTAGCTGAGCTGACTACAAAAATGTATCACATGTTGATTCCAATGTTGATTTCATATTCTGTCTGCTAGACCACAAGTACCAAACATGTTTGGAAACAGCTCATTTTTATTACTCTAAACATGTAGCAAACTACGGGGTGTTACATTTGAACCAATTGCCGCTAGATAATAAGTAATTTGATAATATTGTTAATTTACCTAATAAAGAATGTTACGCGTTACTTTATGAGCACACACAAAACTATTGTATTTTTGTCCACCCTGTACCAATTGGAATCAACATGTGATACATTTTTGAAATCAGCTCAGCTTAAGTAATCCGAATATTGAGACAAAATGGGGGTGTTCCATTGAAGAAAAATGACGGTGACGTCATTACTCGAACGTAATTCACCCTGTATATTACATTATTATTTTAAAATACGGTAAATTAAAATCAAAAATCGACGTGTTTCAGGATTATTTCTTAAAATGACCTGTTTGGCTGAAAATGAATTTGTTCCATACTTTACGGACACAGTGCATAATATAGCATGAATAGTTCAAAGTTGAAAATTTGAAATATAGCTTAATATAAAATGTTAAAAAATATTAATGAAAAATATGTTTTCTAGAGCTTATATAAACGATAACCATGAAAACGAGGATTGGAATGACGATTTGTAAGGAGTTTAATCCCACCTAGTTAATTGTTTGTTTCTCAATTGCATGCTCGTGATAAACATTTCCAAGCTAATTAATTTGTGTTGTAAATCACAGGGATAATTGGGAAAATCAGTAGATTCCCGAGACTTCAACATTTATATACGATAATTATCTCTTTCCCCACTGTTTCAAAATGAAAATCTTGCTACAAGGGTGTGCAGATGAGTGAGAGCTATTATTATCATCTCTCGGAATTGTAGCAGCAATTTTAATGACACAAAGTCGTATTTTATTGTCTCGACTTTATTCAGAATTGCTGACATCATAAGTCAAAGAGAGATTGACCGATCGACCCTTGCAATACAACGATCTACGACCTTTTAGAAATTTTTCACCCCAGAAGAAGGCGCCATTGTGTTATTTTTTGATATTTTCAAAAAATCGTAGTTCATTGTATAGAAAATATAATTTTTAGAATTGTTGCTTCAACCACTAAGTAGGCTGGGATCATGTCAGCAGTTGGGGAATGTTTTTGGTACATTCGAGGTCAGCACATAACTTCCGTATTTTTCAATATGTTTTCATTAAAAATTCGTGAAATGTTGGTTGAAATATACTCAAACTTCAAAACATTCTATCGGGTACTTTCTTTTGGGAAAAATTTCGAAAATCGAGTGTCCATATCCAAAATATAAAAACAAAGATTATGTTGGAGCCAAATGAGCAACTGAACCATTCCAGTTTCAACTGCCCTTTTTCCCCATTTATCCGCCAACCATCTCTGAGTGGATTTAGAGAGGCAGACAGTCTTCGTTCCGTGGAGACCCGAATATAATTATTACTAAATGAATGCCAACGGCCATGCAAATATTTGATCATGCCGAGATACGGCGAGATACTCTTTAGGCTTCGAAGCTCTGAAATTCGGTTACCTTCACCGTCATCCTACCATGATTAACGAAACACTGTAAGGTGTTTTAATCATATATATTGCTCAGTGGATATGGGGATGCTGGTTTAGCAATAGATTATCATTATCACCGCATGTGGGATACAGAATAACACGATATACCACTTTGGTGGTATCCTGTAAATGGTCTCGGGCTATAGCAATTGAACAAACCAATATATATAAACATACCAATTGGTTTTTGTGAAAGTCTACACCTTTTCCAACTGTATTTCGTATAGTGTTGAATGTTTTTCAAAAGACTCAAAAAGCGGCAAATATTATTCAGAATTATCAAAGGTATTTTGGAAAATGCTGGATATATTTTAGAACAGTTGAATCCATTTCAGATCGAATATAATTTGGAATGCAGTAAATGTATGTCAATTGTAATTAGGAAGGCGTTAAATATATTATGGATATTTAATTACCATTATCTAAGATAAAAATTGTGTTTGTTACTCTTTAATTGTACCTACATTCAATTCACAGTTAAAAAAATCCAAATAGGTCAATATTCATACTACAATTATGTTTGTTGGATGTGGTTGAAAAATTTTTTCCTGTCGCCTAAACTTTCAGAAAAGCATTTCTGAAGAATTTCTGTGATTCATTTGTCTGCTATGAAATATAGCTATTGCTCTCCATCATTTGTGAAATACATTATTCTGAAATACATCTGGTTATCCTGAAATATGTATATATATATATATATATATCGATTTTGCTAAATCATTTGATTATTCTGAGATGCATACCTATGTAACTTCCTGAAATACATTTGACGTTTTCTTAGATACAATTGGAAAAGGTGTAGAAGTCACTCAATTTCTGAGTGACCTGTGACCTGTTGTGTGTTACATTGAATGCATTGCTATAACTTTTGTAGTGGGTAACATAAAAATTGAGAATATGACCCATGAATGTACTATTTTCTAGATGGAATGATCGACATAAAATCGAATATCTGATATTTTAAACTCGCTCACCCCCTACAAAGCCTCAACCACTCTTTATCGCCTCTAAATAGTAAATGAGTCTTCAAACTCCACTGTTTGAAAACACTCAAACTTAGCCACATATGTTCTTGAAAGAATAACTTGTAGTTCTTGTTTGTTTACGTCTTACGCAGCAAATCGCAAAATTCTTTCGAATAGCACAATGAGTGGGTATTTGAATGATTATCGAAAATATTTCACTATTAATGGCAAATTTTCTTTGATATAGTTTCAGGTTGAGGAAGAATTAACGTATATGGTAGTCTGAAACATAGAGGATTGCATAGAGGTTTTATTTTAGTATGTATCATTTTCGTAGATAGGAGTTTCGTGTGCACAAGTATTAGAAAATTTCGTGACTTCCTCATTGATCCCCTTCTCAGAAATATTACCTTCATAACTAGCTGCAAGTAATATTCAGATATTAGAAAAGATGAAGAAACGTTTACATTTGCAAATTCAAAACATTACAGAATGATATAAGTAAGACCTTGAGCAACAATCAACAAGTCATTCTTGATCTGACAATGGTGCGTCTACCTCAACCATGTTTTTACTTTGATCTCTAACGTGAGTGTCCAATTCATCCAAGCCAAATTGAAACTGTTGAAGTGTCCTGCAAGAAAACCTCACAATGTAATTCCCGAAGAGTATCGCATGGAACAAAAGAGATTTCAAGGGATCCTGGTCACAATCCACCTGATGTTTTCTATAGATGAAAAGTTTCCTGAGTAATGCGGCGTACGAACTTTGATAAAGTTTGTGGTAGTATTTCATACAAGAAGGAAGAGAAGGGACGTTATCATTATGAAGTAGATGACAAAAGCTTTGTGAATTATTTAGCCGACTTCTCGTGATGTTTGCTTTGGGTTATGGGTATCATATACAATGTGTCTATTTTATTCGACTCATGAGCAGTGAATTGTCACGGTTTGTTCGAATTATTATTGAAGAAAGTAATGTTAGGTTGGGTGAGACATAAATTCCACATATTCTTGAATGAATCGAAATATATGAAGGGGAGTTGCAGTATTCGATAATGTTGACCTTATTGAATGAATCACAGGATATATTCCTCTAAATATTATTCACGCTTCATTCGATACTAGAAATAATCATCAGTAATTTATTAAGAAACAGCATTGATGACTTTTTTTTCAATATGGTACAAATGCTTTTCAGAAGTCAATTGAAGTTAACCGTGATACAATTTCAAGAAGGATGATGCCATGTGGTCATTAGTTGAGTTATACTTCGTAATTGATGTTTTATTTTAAATAATCACTATCAATAAATGAATGAGTCGATTATTTCTTCTCCTTTAGTAAACAGACTGAATTAAAAAAAAACACGATAAATTTTCGGAATATTACTTTTGAATTATTTCAAAGCAAGTTAACTCAGAATGCTATTCGAGAAATAAATGATGAATGCATAGGTTATAATGGAAGAATAAAATATAATTTAAATAATAAACAGTAGATATAGAAGAAACGAAAATCACTAATCACACTCAATACTCACACATTTTCGTGTCTGGATGAGAATTGTCGAGGAAGCGGATGCTTCCAGGCGCCGCGACGCCACACACAAGACTGAAGTGTCGACGGCCTGTTTTCGACGGCGTCCCCAGCGTCGTTCGCTATGACGAGGGAGGCTGCGCGACGCCTGCTCGTGTCATCTCCCGAAGGTGAGCTCACTAGCGAGGATTTCCCCCCCCCTCTCTTTCCCCCCATTTCCCCTTCACTCCCATCCAACTTCCGGTCGCTTCTCGAATTGTAACGACGTTCGTTGGAATAAATGCGATTGGCGATCGGAAATGTATGTGCAATATTCGATTTGAGACCAGACAAGCCATAGAAATAACTAGAGGGAAGTGGAAATGTTTAAAAGCACTTGAGTAACAATTTATGGGGAAACACCAGCAGAATAAGTACTCAGTATATCCATTCATCACATACTATACTTTTATTTGATCGGAACATTTTCACAAACCAATGTATTGCATTCTCATTCATCAATCTCGAATGATAAAGCGTGCTATTTGAAAAAGAAGAAGAATTTTGACAAATACGTGATGATATCTAAGTTTCATGATGGAGGATCCAAAGTTATATATCGAGAATTATATTCTTATACAGTGTGTTGACACTACAAATGTAATTGGTCTAGATCTAAATGATGTCTCGAAGCACCGATCATTTCAAAATTCTTTCTTTTCGATTCAAATCAACCCCCATCCACATCAAGGTAGATTTTTCAATGATTAAGCACATGTACGATGAATGGTTTAAAATACATTTCATCTGTCAATGTAAATCTTCATAATAAATCGATACTGGATGATTCCCAAAAATGATCACCCAATTTGTCCATACTGAACTGTTCTTTAATTTGTTGTCTGCCCCATACAATGATAGTACTTCGATTCTGGAGTTCCGCAATATTTCGAATAGTTTATCTAATCGTTGTTGAATATACATCAGTAGAGGACACGCGAAGCATTATAATGTTCATATTCATCGGCTGTAATTGTGATTCTATCAATAGCCAGAAAATGTGTATAATGAAGGGTCTATAGAAATGTACTCTGATTACAGAATAATTGGGGTCTGATGGATTATTCTACCCCTATTTCCTCCTAGTCTATTCAGATGTCAACTTTTCGAAAATATTCATGTGGTTCCTCGTCCTAAAATCGCCTTTCCTTCATCTTGCAATTCCTCAATATGAGCTCCTAGTACAGAAGATTCTGATAACGAAGATGAATCACATTCGAAGTTTCAACAACCTCCAGCATTATTCTAATTGCGTTTTGAAGACACCGAGTCAAAATCGAACATCCTTCCCCCATCCCCAAGAATACTTGTTAACCCCCACGTATTAAGTCCCCCATTCCGACCTCATCTTATTCTTTGCTTACAGCAATATTCCGAATACGACGACCTTTTATTGCGAATCTAAAATTTTCACGCCGGAATATTCCAATCCCCGAGTTCTGATCGAACGACTTACTTTCTACCCCTCTATAGCTTCTTCTTCCCGAACGAGATACGATCACCTGAATGAAAGGAGGGATGAGGAATGAGATCTATCAGAAGCCTTTTGTGGACTGCGATCTGCAATGTGAGCTTTGCGAAGTGACCCATTGCGCTACTGATTCGCTTCAAAATGGTCTTCTGGAGTCTTTCATAACGGAAGACGTATTGATTCTTACGTAATTGGCTAGGTTTCCCGCTCTTTCACGTCTCAATACCAAGGAAATATGTGAAGAAGGGTAAGACCTCGAGTTTGAGGTAGAATCGTCTTTGATTCCATATGAGGACCTCGTCAATGACTTCCACGAATTTACTGCAACAGAGTTGATGGTTGATGAAATTTAACAGATTTCCAACACTGGTAGGCAAAAAATGAAGTGAACAAAATTGATGCGGGTTATATTTCAATGGGGATAAAGAACTATGAGAGATGGCAGATCGGAGGAGTGATCCATGAAGCTCACCAAACGTGTTGAAGAAATAAAACCTACGCACTTTTTCCTGAATCAACTCTTGTATCCAATGAGGCATTTGGCATTTCTGACATTATTAACCAAAACTTTATCTCCTTCTGATTCGTAATTGTCTCCCGAAACACTACACGTCCATCCTGAAAGGATACTGGAACGTAATGAAAGTTGCCGTCAAAATGTTGAAGTTCACTTCTCGATTGTATTGGCGGAAATCGATTGGTCGAGGGCCCTTCACGTCTTCTTCGATCACTCTTTTTCTGTAACACTTCCATAAAAGCCCCGATTCGAGTTTGGTCTCGTTCATTGAACGGTCTGGCTTTGACGTAAGCTCAAATTGAGATGAATAGGAGATAGAATGAGGATAAAAGAAATTCGTACTGAATTTGTATGGAATTCTTACAATTTCAGATGGTCGCGCAAGTGGAAGGAGAACAACCATGATAAAAGGTGAGGTGGTGTGGAAGTTGATGTGAATAACTGGAATGAAAAATATTTCGAGGTCTTGTATTGATTACTACACTAAAACATACAACATAAATTATTCATTTTCCTTTTCCAAAGAATCAGTAATTCAATATTTCGAAAGCTGTTTCTGTGATGAACAAACTGATATAGTTAAAAACTGACATTTCGAAAAACAAAACTCGTTGAAACGACATATGAATAAAGGGAACTCTCACAAAAAATCATTGGAATTCGGGAAATTTCAGGAGAATCTCTTCGACCAATATAATTTTCTTTCACAAATGGAGTTGAAAATGAAATAGCAATATCTTAGATCATTCTGGATTTCACATCCACAGCTTTCGTTTCAAAGTTATCTGGTTGAAAACATGCACCGAAATTGTACATATCTGAATGAAATAACCAAGCAACTTGATCTCCTTAAGAGATTTGATGTTTCATTCAAAAGTATCCTAGTAACTTTTCAAAATTTCATCAAAGCTTCTTCAATATCTTCTTCTCTGATTCAATTTGATATAAAGACTAGCTTTTTGCATCGTATTTGGGTTAGAGTGGTTCGAAAATATATTCATCTTATCCTTGAAGCTTGACAGAGATGCAGTTTCTAGAATTTATATACGAGCATTCAATATATGGTGACATTCATGAAGTTCGCAATGAATGGAAAAAACAAGTTTTTTGTCGTCTTCTTGAGAATTAGAACAATGATAAAAATCATATTTTTGAAAGGAAAGCAACATTTTTAATGAAATTCTACAAGACCGTCTTTGTTGAAGCTCATTGAACAATGTGGAGATGACGTCAGTGATATCATTACTTGTGAATTGATAACTGTCAATTATTTCTTACATTTCATAGAATTCGTTCGTGAATAAATTTTGTACGAATACTTGAGGTTGCATGCCACTTTTTTGGCAAAATACCTCTCATAACTGACCGATTCTCATTCATATGACTCCTCTAAAAGGACCCAACGGATTTCTGCAAATGAATTACAATCTGAAACACAATAGACTTCGAAAAATAAGAGTGCTTGGTAATTCTACGCCTAATTAATATATTTCTTTCATTTTGCAAAAGCTGTATTTGAAGAAAGTGAAAATCACCCAATATATCTGATGAGGGCTAAATTGGTTTTGAAACGAGCGTAGGTTGATACCATTTTTTTTTTTTTCGAAAAGACAGCTAGATTAACAACAAATCCATCCGTTCACACTAACTAGGATGAGTAGCTTCATCACCATTTCCGACCTGCTGGTTGTGCTCCCACCCCCCCCAAGAAAACGTTGTCAATCCTATTGTTCCCAATACTCCAATATTGTCGAAATTGACGTTATCTAATGCCTACAATTGCATAGCAGCCGGCGCGTTGATGTTGATACATAATAGAGCGCACGGTTGCACGACGATGGAAGGGGTTCGAGGGGTGGTAAGGGGGTGTTTTCGCAATGAATAACCGCAGCTATACCTACTGTGTTGCTGCTATGGGTCGACTCACTTATCAGCCGACAAGTTTGTCTTGTCTCGGTGCCGAACCGTTTTTGTCGGCAGCTGGGGGGACGATTTCTATGTAATCTGGATGCTTATTGTTTACATTTTCTCTATTATATTCGAGCCTATTCGGTTATTTAGACGCTTGCCAGTGGCGGATGAATCAATAACAGATCTGAAGCAATGTCTTTTTTTCATTACCTACATTGGTGTTGAAATTTTCTTCAGAATTTTTATCGATAACATTTACTTAAAAAATTGATCATTAATCGACGTCAGGGTCAACAAACTGCATTTATAATACAAGAAATACTTTCTGCTGGAAGATTTTCTCTATTTATTTCTGTTGATTCTCTTCTATTGGAATATTCAGTTCAAATCAAGAAAATGTCCACGATATTTTCGATGGCAACACACTGTACCTCATTACTTTCCATAAACATTGGAACACGAAACTTGAGTCGCTTAGGAAGATTATTTCTGTATCAAAAAAATGTCATCCAAATATTTCATTTCGTAGCATTCGTTTGAAAAAATAATTCCTTCACCACCTCAACATTATTGGTTTTTGCTCCTTTGCCTTATTTGGTTTCGTTTTTCATTCATCCATATCATTATACTCAAACTCGTCATTGTATAACCCAAATCTGCTATTAAATACTGAACACATTGCCCAGGGAGGAGTTCCCCGAGGCATATAACCTTCAGAAATTTAAAAAGAACACCAATTCCTACCTCCTTTTCCGTGCTTCTCACGATGTTCTCTGAAAATTACAGGATGTCTCCTTTCGTGGAAAGTTTTATATAAAAAAAATACTTTTCCTCATTTTGTATTCCTTTTCATGCATCCTCCTCAATCAATATTCTTCTATTGAACGAAACGAGAAGAAACAAACGACGAATTTCAGTGTACGAGTCTCTTGCTACCAGGTTAACGTCACACGAAAGTGTTTTGTGGCCATTTGGATGTCGATTCGCAAATTTGGCGCGCTCCGCTAGCCTTGAAACGATTTCGTTTCAGCTCATCTACAAACGCTAATACTGTTGTGGTGTGCCAGACCAAGGGGTTGTCATCTATAAAATCACATCAATACCGAACCTAACGTGTTTCCTCGTGTCCATTCGGTTGATTATATAAAACTGAAGGCGGCTGTGATCTATCGAGCGTTGTTAAATGATGCCGTCAGAGGGAGAAGTAGCGACCGTGTGGAAAATATCGCGGTGGTGTTGTCGAATAATATGTGGAATCTTCGATGGTTTTATCGTTCTCTGTATGGATATGGTTTTCCACGTGATTGGCTACCCTTGGAGCATTCAAAGGGTGCACTTCGGCAGTTTGGCCGTTTGGATATTTGAAACATTATGGGTAGGCAGATAATTCCACCAAATACGGTGTGTCTGAGAGTCCCGGCCCTATTAAGGGAATTTACATATTGACCGACATTTTTGTACACCCTGTAAATACTTCAGGAAAAGTGATTGTTGCAAGATGTTCATTATTCAATCTTCAACAAAAATTGGTATCCACATAAAAATGCCAACTGTTTAATAACTCAAAAATTGTCAATTTTAGATATGGGGTATAACATATGAAGTCGATTTGAAATCATAAGAGGAATTCAATAATCATATGAAATACAGGGTGGGGCACCACATACGACACGGTCTCTTTAAACCAAGAAATTTCTTCTTTTCATCATTTGTATATTCATTGAGGCTGCAAGAGGAAATTATTTTGAAGTATACAGGGAGGCTCAAAAAAGTGTGACATATCAAAGTTGGGTTCTTTCAAATGGAACACCCGTTATTTTGTTGCAGTTTCGGATAGTTCAGGGAAAAATAATACGATTTCATGTGAGGTACCATGTACCTAACTATAACCGTTTTCGAGTCATTGTTTTCTTTTTGAAAATGCGGGGTTTATTTGGAGACTGAATAACATCGAAATGTATGGAAACCATTCCTTTCAATTCTGACCAAGCATCAAAGAGGTTTCAGGCTATTGATTCCGATAGAACCCGTTTCCCAATATTATACAGGACGTTCAAAATTCATTGTCACTTTTTCATATTTTCAAACGCAGATAACTTTGTTATTTTGAATAGAACACCTGTATTTTTTCAATCTGAACAATGAAAAATTCGATTATCTTTCATTTTATATTGAGGTTCCCTGTACCTATCTTGAATAGTTTTTAAGATATTGGCATTTTCAAATAGTAGTTATCATTTTAATGCATTATTTGAATCGAGAGAGCTGTGAAACGACATTTATTTGATTTGGTAACAGAATTCTCATTGACAGTTATTATACTCCACTTCAAACTTTCACTGTTCACTGAAATGAAGTTTTTATTCAGATCCATACTCCGACAGTAGTTCATTTAACAGACAATTTTTTTTATTATTCAACTGAAAAACTTCAACAAAACATGAGATACAAATGTATTCAATTTAAACTAGGTGCTCGAAATGATGACTACAAAGAGCTACTCTTCTATGAAAAACTGACTAACATTTAATAACATTTGGGGCGACACTCTTCGAAAAGCAGCCCTTGTATTATCTCCTTTATATTTTCCAATGTGGTTGGAGGAGTGTCGTGAATCTCATTTTTCAAATATCTCCATGGAAAAAATCAAGGCAAGTCAAATATGGCGACCTCGCTGGCCAATTTCGTGGTCCTCCCCTACCAATCCACCCTTGCGGAAAGCACATATTCAAAAACTATCGGACAGTGAATTTGAAATTAATATGGATCTAAATAACAGTAAAATGTTCGATCAAGTGAAGGTATAATAACTGTCTATTTAAAATAACAAAGTAATCTGCGTTTGAAATTATAAAAAAGTGACAATGAATTTTGAATGTCCTGTATAATATTGGGAAACGGGTTCTATAGGAATCAATAGCCTGAAACCTCCTCTTTAATACTTGGTCATAATTGGAAGGGATGGTTTCCATACATTTCGATGTTATTCAGTCTCCAATTGTACCCTGCATTTTCAAAAAGAAAACAATAACTCGAAAACGGTTATAGTTAGTTACATGGTACCTTTGATGAAATCGTATTATTCTCCCCTGAACTATCCAAAACTGTGTTCCCCGCGGCATATGACCTTCAGGAATTTAAAAAGAACACCAATTCCCACCTCCTCTCCTTTCGTGAGAAGTTCTTTAAAAAAAATACAGGGTGTTCCATTTAAAAAAACCCAACTTTGATTCTAGAACACTTTCATGAGCCACCCTGTATACTCCAAAATAATTCCCTTTCGCAGCGTCAATGAATATACAGATAATGAACAGAAGAAATTTCCGAAATATTCAATGGTTCGGTTTGAAGAGACCGTGTCGTATGTGGTGCCCCACCCTGTATAGGGTATTCTATTTGAAATTACAAAGATGACGTAATTTCCGGAGAAACCGGAAGTGTCACGTTAGCTGAAATATTTTTGCTGTATCTCCCACACATCCTTCAGTGTACACACAAATTTTCAGAGTCATGACACTCCTAGTTAGGTCGCTGTAACGCGTTTGATTTGACATGCATATGAAAAGCAGCACTGATATGATTTCAAGTTAATACCATTTCAAGGCGTAAATTTCCAGAGACATTTCCTTGAATGGGACACCTAATTCAGCGATATCTCTTCCAGAAAGGCACCCCAACCAGCTGAAAAGCATACAAGTATCGAAATTATCTTCACTTCGCAATACAGCTGTGAGCTGTGACGACTCTCAAATCCGGCTGATGATAAATAAAATAAGCGAGACGATGCGACGACAATCGGAACCCGATTCGTATGTATGGGACGATGTGTTCGCAATTACTTCAAGCGAGTGTCACACAATCGAAGCGGCCATCTTGATGTGTACGTGCTCCTGATATGCACACCCCAATTAGCCTAGCTGAATGCCAGTTTTAAAGGAGATTCCGCTGCGAATCATACGCGGAATGGATTTCGTTTAGTCGAATGGGATTTAATTCCGCTAGGATTTAATTGGGGTGGAAGGTGCTCGAGGTGAAGGGCTCTCGTCGGAACTAGCCGCAGATGGTGATCTTGTTTTTCAGGTCAGGTCATCGAAATCGGGCAGGGCGATTCGATTTCAATTAGGTGTGCTGGACCCTTTCGTCAGGAGACTAATCCTGTTTCGTAGAAGGTCTAGGCAAGAAAACAAATGGATTTAGATGATTTTGCCAATATTATCGTGGGGAAATTTATATTTTTCGAGATATTCCACTTTGGAGTCCGAAGTTTAACATTCTTCGCTTTTCAAATGAGATTGAAAATTGCTTCATCAACAAGACACATAACAGATGAAGGATTTACCCTGCCTTCATTCTCATATGACCATTAAAATGCTGATATTTTCATATTGACATAAATATATTCACTATACAATGACCTACAATATTTTCGATTAATTGAAAATTGTTGATTTAGCATCAAGAATACATATTTTCACCCCAAAAACGACCTTTTTTCAGGACTACACCATTTTGTTGATTTTTGATATGTTCTAAAAATCATGAGTCATTGCATAGGAATCATATGAGCAGATACGAATTTTTTTGGCACTTTCGTAAACACCATATCCCAGATAGCACAAAGACGTCTTTGAGACGTCTTAATCTTAAAGATGTCTTGTTCAGACGTTCACGATGTCTCAAAGAAGTCCATGTACGCCTTAGAGTCGTCTATAAGACGTCTTTTTTAGGCCGGATGTTAAAAATCACGACGTCTTTAAGACGTCTTCATAAGGTCCATTTTTGGCCTTGTACAGGCTTACAAAAGACATGATAAAGACGTTATTCGTAGCTGGGTTTCATATTCAGCTATCTTATCTATGGGAATTGGTTGAAGTGATGTCTTTAAATAAAAATATATTTTAATTCGAGAAAAATATTCATCCAGAAGAAATACAAAATCGAACGAAACAAACTGTTGTTCATAATGTTTTATTAATTGTGCTGTTTTTTCTGTCACATGCACGCTTAAACCACGTTTGCATAGCTGTTTCCGTGTCTGTTCTATTTTGGGACATGTTAGCACTTTCTGCAGCATCTAAAAATATAATTGATAATGAAATATCATGGGGACGTTGATATTATTGGAAATTAGGTATTCTTCAAGTGAAAAATCCACAAAGGACGAAAATAAATAGATTCGACGACTTACCCGTTCGTAGAACGAAACACAGTACACGAAAGAAGTTGACAGAAGTGACACTCACAGCACACTAGCACAGGCAACGGATAGGTTGAGAAATAACTGAATATATACTTTTTCAGTTCAATGGAAATAACAAATGATCACAGTGTCATATCATGATTTATGATTGATTAGATAAAAATACAGCATACTAATTGTTGAAGAGCAAGGAGGGGGAAGAGGACGTTGGTTGTTTACTAACCGTTTCCACTACGTCACACATCACAAGCGCACGCGCATTGCCGAGTGCGTCCATAATTTCTTTCAACTATAATGATCGTATTATTGACGACGTCTCTAAGACGTATTTAAGACGTGAGAATCAGACGTCTTTAAGTCGTCTGAAGAAAGACATCTTCAAGACGTCTTATTCAGGGACTAAGACGTTCAGACCAAGATAAGACATAAAACGTACGTCTTTAAGACGTCTTGTGCTATCTGGGATATCTCTGTTATTTTTCAATATTTTCGTGAGAAAAGTTTTCAGAATATAGAGGCGAATGTACCTCATCATGTCCAAAACTCTCTAAACATTCTATCGGGTACTTTCTTCTAAAAAAATTTGCAAAATTCGCGTGATTTTTCATGGATCACTCGTTAACATTACTGAATCTCACTTCCAGTTATATCTAAAGAAGTTTGCGAGGTCCTCCTTTTTCCATATGAACTAGGAGATGATCTTTTCATTTCACAAATGGCGAGTGTGAGCTGGTCCTCACAACACCCCCAGCTGTCATTCAATCCGTGAATCCCGGCAATAAATTATATCTGTCCGGAGCAGACCAGCGAATTTTGCGTCCTCTGGGAGATTTCCGGCAGCGATTCGGGCTAATGAGGGACCACCTGACGAGATCCGAATGCGATTGTTGCGGTCGTAAAATGAATTCCGGACGCAAGGATTATGTCACCGGATCAAGGCTCGCACGAGTTGGTTGGTTACACGGATACGAATCGAAACGACGTCGTGTTATGTATGTCGTTTCGGGAGTTTTTATTGAGTTTGAAACCAGGTTTGCTCGGAACTCATACGGAGATGAGATGGACGTGTTTTCGTCTGAAGATGACAGCATCTCGATGAAGAATTATGGATTGGAGGCATGCATATCTTATCTACTGCTTGACGTTTGGAAATTGAAATCGTTCGACAATTTAATTCAATAGAACTGCAAAACTCCAGGATATTAGAAACAAATGAAATATGGGTCGATTTTATAGCAACAAATGAAGGAAAGGCCGTCTGAGGATATAACTTTGAACTGTGTCGTGATGATTCAAAAATATAAAAAAAATCCAAAATGTTGAAGTATTTTCCATCCACATATATTGTGATTGACCCTCATTTCCTTCCTGAAAATAGTAATATTGAGTGAACTAATTGAATGCAACTCGAAGTGTAATTTGAAGCAAATGATATTAACGTTTCCTGCATCTCTAACCTATCCGTAGTTGGAAAATAAATTGACTTCCTGATTGACAATGGATCTGAAGAACCGGAAACATGAAAATAGTCGATGGAGCCTGACGAAATAATCCATGACAACCAATCATTCTGTGTTTATTATCCCTGACTCAATAAACATCCTTTATTCTGTCAGATCCAGACTAAACAAACAGTTTTTCTAGTTTTCGTCACTAGGAAAATAATTCCTTGATTGCAGAAGTGAATTAGTTTATAACATCATTGAATCTCTGAAATTTGAGTAATACATATAATGGTGTGTCCTCATTTCAACCAATTTATTGTTGAATGCTTTTGAATTTGTGTACGATGTTATTCATCAGAATAAATGTCAAGTTGACAGAAATAATCAGTGGAATAAATATCACTGGTAGTTATTTGCTAGAACCGCCTACGAAGAAACTCTCTGTTATTATTGTTTATTTCATTATGATATGTCGCTAACGTGTGGTCTAATTACTATAAAATAAACGAAACAATTGAAATATTGAGATTATTCAATATATTTTTCAGAATCTAGGATTTGCGAAAACGAATTCAATAGTCGTAATCAAATAGATGCGTGAGATTGAAACTAATGCAAGATACACTTCTGCTGTGATCGACAATCAGACCACGAGACAAATTCATCTAATCCTCACGAAAGTTGGTCTATTAGTCACTTCCAAAAATCTGACAACGTTGCACTTGAAGATGTAACTATTAACCTTGAATACACTGTTGTGATATGAGAGTGAGCTAAATTTTACGGATTAATTGCTAGTGTTTGTCTACAAGATTCCATCCTTCGTGCAATAAACATATACAGGCTGTCCATTCTTCGAATACCATTATGATGATATCACTAATTTTGAAAGACATGTAAATACTGAATTATAATATAGAACTGAATCGAAAATATTTTGTGGATATCGTGAAGAAACTATTTTTTGAATTTTTTCCGAATAAACGAATCGTACCTGACAATTTTGACTGAAATTTTATTCAGGCAGTTTTTTATGGAGTTTGTGAAAATGGGAACGTTGCTTCAGTGATTTCCAAAATGTTGGAGAAACTATTGTCAATTTTGGTTTTTCTTACGAACGCCATCTTGGATTTTAACATTTTCATATAACGTTTTCGGTTGTCCTCACAACGATCTATTATACATGGTGGTTTGATATCAGAATCTTGTCAAAAATCTAATTTTTATTTTTGCAAAGAGTGCTTTGGTTCGAAGGACGGGCAGCTTATATTCTCTCTCCCTCTCTATTTATCTATCTCTAGTTCTGTAACTCACCGGTGACAGTCCAGAAGCTGGTCGCGGCACCTGCGATTCTGGATCGATTGGAAGCCGCGTTTACCGAAAGAGGACCAACGACTATAAAATGACGCTCACTTTGAGACGAACCAAACTACGATGATAGAAGCGCATGAATTGGAAGTGAATCAGGTAATTGCATTTGCCGAGCCGTATGAATAAGTGTCACGCCTTCGTCGTTCAGGCGTATCTCCTGGACGGACGGTCATCAATTCCGCCGGGTCTATCCGGAAAATTGGCAATTCTTTTCGTCAGGGGAAGAGTGTCGTTTCGGAATATCCGAGATGTCAAAGGAAAACTGACTGAAAAGTTGAACGATAGATGATTTATAGTTGGAATTGTATCGATAATAAATATTATATTCTGTCGATTTCTTCGAACCATTCGCGATGGCTTTACTTTTGTACTAATGTCCTCACTAGGATCATCAGGGTGTAAAAACATCTCAAAGGGTGATTCCCCATCGAAAAAGTGAACTACAATTCATTTTCATTTAAATTTTTTATTCGGTATTTATCATGAATAAAATAATAAAATGAACGGAATTGATTTCGAATATACAATTTCATGCGCCATTTTTGAAGGTTGCTCTCATTGGTGTAACGCAGTGTGACATGCTAGCCCTACAAGCTCATCGACTTTGAGCTGACCAATCATAGATGATGGTAAATCTTGCAGTGTTGCCGAACCAAAATACCACAACTAATTCTCTGAATAAAAGATGCGAAATGATACCATATAAATATTATTTTTTCCACAAATTATCATGAAATGATATAGTTATCACTTATCGATACGTTTTTGAGAAAATAAATCAAAGGAATAAGGAGTCATCCACAAGTGAACTTGACAACGTCACGTCATACGCTCATAGCACTGCCCACTTATTTCTGGCGTTTTTGAATTTTGATTGAAAATGCTGATATCAAAACGCTGTAGAATCTATTTGCTTTGATTTTTATCCTTGATATTGAATATACACTGAACCAATATCATTATTCATCGATTGAGGGAGATTTGGAAGGCTTCCCCATTACAGAAGAGAAATCAACCCAGCACAGTTCGATTTTCGCATTCGAATTCGAATCTTCTCATACAAACAGTGAGTAATCAGTAAAAATCATACATGAACGAGGAAACACAATCGACAGGTGCTCATCCGACCGTCCTTCGACCACCTCTGGTTGGCCAGACTCGTACAATGCTTTTTTGTCCTGCATTTATTGAATCAAATCCGACGTATCCGTTTCATAGCCGATCCTAGTTGAGTTTTTAATGAAAAATATCAAATAGTGACCGATGTGCATGAGTGATTCAATTACTACGGGATGGCCTGTTCTATGTAGGCATTGTCTATCGGGTTAAATGCAATAGTTTTTTTCCATTTCAAATCGAATAGTGGGATTAACCAATGATGTTAAAAAAGCAACGAGGTGATCGGATTTTCTACGCATGAGAGGTAGTAGATTTCTCTCATTTTTCCTGCATTGTTATTCCAATACAATAATACTCAACTTGAATGCCCATATGACATGAAAATATAACAGAAGAAATCGAGAAAAAAAAGGATATTCATCCTCAGTATAAATAAGGTTTATTAAACTATATATAAAAACTTATTCAACAATAATATATTAGGTTCAGCACATGGTGCATTAGCGAGAAGAAAATAATTGTTAATAACTAGAAATGATAATTTTGAGTCCATAAAACAATATATCACATCCCTGGTATACTACGATAGTAGGACCAAACTGATATAATTGATTCGTAATCAATCTATTCCCAGACATTCATGAACTGAAACAGATTAATTCTGGTATATTTTTTAGTAAGGTCCTGTATGAATAATATTCACTACTTATAATCTACATGTTTCATATATCATAATGTCATTATAACGAAAGCATTAATAAGAATGATATTATCAGCAGAACACGATCAATAACTAGCTTGCTCAACAGAAAACGATTCAATGAACTTGGCTTGCAGAGTGGCCGAAAAAGGCAACTTCAAACTCCAAAACTGGTCGCCTGTAATACTTATTGTATAATTCTCGATAGATCATCAGTATTAATTTCCAATTGAACTACACTAGAGATTCTTTCACATGGATACGAATAATAGGGGCTCCAATAAGTACCCTGTGGTAGACCAAGAATCATAATCCAATCGCAGGTGATGTGATGTACGGAAGATGAATTTGATATATACTCGCATGATCGAAATCTAGATTCGTTTATCATTATTATGGATTAACTTTACGGACATCAACCCAAAGACCTCCACTGGCTGTCAACAGGAAATAGAATGGATCGTATTTGACAGGTACTCTCGCTTTAGGGTTCACAGTAAATTCGTAGTTCTTGATGAGGTGGGCAACTCCAATTTTGATCTGGGAAAGAGCGAAACGGGTACCTGGAAATTGAATTCGAGTAATGTGAAGATGAAAAAAAATTGAAACGAGGAATATATATCCCCACCTATGCACATTCTGGGTCCTCCACCAAAAGCCAAATATGTAAATTTGTTGGTATTTTCCTTGTCCAAGAATCTCTCTGGTACGAAATCGTCTGGGTTCTCGTAGTATTTGGGGTCATGGTGGATCGCTGTAGAGGGGATTATTATCGATGTACCCGGTTGTAGGGTGACTTCGATGGGTTTGAACTCTGGATTGGTTGGTACGTACTTGTAGGTCTCAGTACAAATTTTTGGCATGAGTGGTACAGTAGCATGTTTCCTAAGATTTTCTGAAACAGTTCATGAATTAGGTGTTTGATGGATCAGAATCTCAGTTTTTTGGGCTCTTACCTTTGAAGCAGGCATCTAGATATTCCATATCCTGAATAGATTCATACGTGAAACTGTTGTTATTCTTCTCGTAGGACTCTTTGATTTCTTTCCTCAGTTTTTCTTGTTTTTCTGGATTCTGCGCCAATTCGTAGATCAAGAAAGACATTGTCTGGAATGCAAGCATTGTAAATCTCGAAATGATGATCAATCTGCAGCAAAAAAACTCACCAATGAACTCGTCTCGAAGGCATTGGTGAAGAAAGTGGCAACATGAGAGGTAATATCCAGTTCAGTGACATTTTGAGTGGTGCTTATTTGAGCAATTGAATCAAGAATATCATTGATTACTATATTGTTTTCCTTCCTGTACTGCAAGGTTGTCTTCACTATATCCAGTAATTTATCTTCCACGTCTCGAGAAACAACTCTGAAATATTCAATTGATGAATCGTATGAGATTCCTTCATCAAAAACACTTACTTCAGCCTTAGGAACTTGGATAGAGGTGGGAGGTTGAAGATCAGAATGAATTTCAGACTGGTGATACCCTTGGAGAAGAAGAAATGGTCTGCCATTTTCCTGACCTCAGAGTAGGGTTCGTCAAAACATTTTCCTTCGATACCAAGAGCACAAGCAGCTACATTATCCAGCATGAATCTCACGAATATCTCTTTGGCTTCGAAACAAGAACTCGTTTTCATTTGATCATTCATGTAAGACATCATTTTGTCCACGTTTCTTTCGAGCACTGGAAACAGGCCTTTCATCTGAAACAGATATGAGCTTAAGCAGTTTTGTGACATAAGCAACACAAAAATAAAGAAGAATGTTAATGAACGAAAGAATCTTGATGGATCCCAAGAAACAAATATACTTACATACCTTTCCAGAAGTGAAACAACTCGTCATTTGTGATCTGATCGTCTTCCATTCTGCTCCTTTTACTGCGAAAGGGTTTCTTCCAAAAATAGGATCAATCTGCTTGTCAACAAAAATGTCATTCTCGTGGAATATGTTGAAATCTTTCTGCACTATATTCTTGATGAGATCTGGATCTCTGACAAGGAGTACTGGTATGCCAGCCTTGTAAACTCCAACGAAAGGATAGCCTTCGTATTTCCTGGAATCAATCGATATCGTAATCAGAATTGGTATATCCTTACAACCTCAGACTTTTCCCTTCAAATTATTTATACCTTCAGTGAAATGATGAAGGCATCTAGTAAATATAAATCTCAGATTATCATTTCACTCATAATGAGACAACAATTTATCAAGAAAACAATGCATTCCTCAATTTTATCACAAATTTATTTATTCATCAGTTGAATATTCGATGAAAAAATTTATTTATCTTAGATTGGAAAATCCAAAATGTCAGAAGGTTCATCAATATCATTTGCTAGATTGGTTGATTATTCGTTGAAATGTGTAACTTATCAATAATTATTTCTCGGAAATAGGCATAAAAAATCCATATTTGCCCCTTGCAAACATAGATCAATGATCTCAAACTTGATAGAAATCGCAAAATATTCAAGTGATTTTTTATTTGTAGGGGTCAGATAACCTCGTTTCTAAAATTAAGTTTTATTGAAATAAACAAACTTAGCTGACTCCATAGATCTACGTAGTTGATGTACTATATCAATGTGCTAAATATACAATGCGCACGTGAAACTTTGGCTAAAACTCGTTCATGACGTGATATGTTCATTGGGGAGAACGAAATAACCACATTATATTTTTGTCAACATTTCAAGTGTAGTTCTTATTCTTCTTTTTTACATTTCATCGGATTGTAGGCCTCAAAGTGTATTTTCCTGGATTTCTATGATGAAATATGATGACATTGAAACTTCGATTTCCTACAAATATAGACTATCAGTAATTGGAATGAGCTTTATCATGTTATATTCTTGAACATAGGAAAATGAGGGTTCATGGAAAAATTGACATTTGATCTTCACCCATATCGAGTGGAATTGCATAATTATGATATATGTATGTGGTACTGATTGTCTCAACTCGATAATGAAGTCAGTTACACAATTCAAAACTATCGATGTTTTTTTTCATAATCACTGCATTTTTGACCATATTTTGGCAAGTTTGATAAATTACCGAATCAGTAGTCTTGGATGAAATGAGAAAACATGAAGGCTATACTATTTCATGAGATACAGAAGCTAAAGAATCGATCTCTAGAAATGATCATCACTTGTTTGTGAGTTTTGTGATGTTCATAGAATAATTTGAAAAATTTAAAAACCACTGTCGGTACAGAAGTCATTCAAAAAATAATCTTTCTTCACTCCATTCAAGATAGTGCCACTATTGATTTTCTGATTTTCTATTTCAATTTCCTATCGATCTTCCGAATTTCTTCACTCAATGCATTACTCTGTATTTCACGGATTCTTTCAACTGCAGTCTCGACAAATTTTTAAAATAGATTTATCCATCTCATGGAAATTTTCGTCAATATTTCATCATATTTTCTTCGATTCAGCACAAAAAATCATTTCAATCTATCATGCCAAGTCAGACTGACGAAGTTGAAAATTGTACATATTGAAATATGCATCCGTTTATTCATCCCATTGGATCTCTTTGGAGGAAAAAACTTCTACAGTTGCTACAAATTCTATGATATTCCCTATAACCTTATTAACTTGAAAGTAGAACTTAGGGTTGAAAATTCATAAAATAATATCGAGTCATTTGAGGGATCAAACTCACTTCAACCCCAATCAAGATTTCGTTGATCAAAATTGACAGATTGGTAGATCATTTATATGAGGAGATATTTCCTTCTTCCGTTGTATACGTCATAGACTCACTTATAAATGTCACCATATATTTCCTCTGCACCTCGTTTTCCGATGAAAATGTCCCCCATATTTCCAATGATGGGATACGGTTTGGGTCCAGGAATTCCTTGACGCTCCCAGTAATTCAGATTCCGTTTCGATATGTAATACAACACCGCTATCAATACTATTATCACCACGAAAAACATGTTGACGGTTCAAATTTAGCAAATACACTGATTGACTTTTATGTGCATATTGTATAAATCAGCTCAGTTGAGAGATAAAAGGTCTTAACCTCTATGCACTCATCAATAATATATGTAGAATCCTGGCAAATTGATATTGGCACAACTTTTTGTCTTGAATTTCGTCGAGGAAAGTTTCTGAGACGATCGAACATATTTTCTTCATTCGGAAGGTTGCACCAAAAAACATCCCTCGAAATAGAATCGATGGAGGATTAAATATTGTTTCTTTGGTAGTTTTCCTCTCCATTAACTACTAGTTCATAAAATAATAGTTATCTTCATTAATTTTAATAAAAATGCAATTGCGTAGTGAAGTCGGGCAAGGATGATAAACATTTACAAGGAATTGAACTTTTCCTCTAAATGAGAACAATAATATTTTGAAATAGAAAGATACCCTTAATTCTTGAGAATATTTTTTCTATAATCATGAGTTCATCATTGGCCAATATATTCATAAAACAGTCGTGAGAATATATCAATCGACTAAAGTTATCATTCGTTATTCTAATTGTATGCGAAATTTGATCTGATTTAAAAATTTCTGCTCAAAAATTACTGTTGAATAAGTGACTGATATGGAAGTCATGATTTATGGAATTTTCAATCAGAATTAAAATTGTTCACTAGGTGCTTTTCGTTTTGCAATGATGGTATCGAGACATCACTGATTTTTTTTCTATTTCATCAATATGTCTGATATTGATAAATGTTTTTCACATCGAAATCGATGTGGTATGTTGAAAAATTATCCTTATTGTGACGTGATATAAAGTTCATATTTTTCTTGTTGTTTACTCAATTATGGCTATTTTCGAACATAAAAATGTTATTGATTGTGTTTTCGTGATATTGTATTATTTATAGAAATACCGGAAAATGTGATAATTGAGAGTATTTCGGAATTATTTTCAAAAAGATATCACAGTTTCTACGTCATTGAATCATTCAGATACAGGACTTATTCGATATGTATTTCGGTATTTGTGCATGAAACGTTCAAGTAAAAACAGCTTTCGTATAATCTGACAGACTAATTTGTTTATCTAAAACATTCGATCTCGGAGAGCTATATGATATCATTTTTAATTGGTGTTGATCTTTCGATTTCAAATACCAATTCCCCAGGGGTTTTTCTGCATGGAATTTTTTGCATCTGGGAAAACCCGCGATGATTTTATTGATTAAGAAGAAATGCCTTCTGATCATTTCAAAATGGTTTATGAATATTATGATCATCATATCACTCACAGCCAATTTCAAGAGTATTTATTTTTCATTTGAACAGTTCCCGAGAAGAAAGATTAGAAATGTTTCAGTGTGTCGTGAAAAGTATAAAACATTCTTGTGTGTTATAAGGAAAATAAAACTTTAATAATTGTAGAAATAATTCGTATACAAAATTCATAGCTTCTGGTTATCCTCTTTTCCAATAAATATATCGATTGGTAAACGATAATTCAGTATAATAAAAAACGATGGAAGATGATCGTTATTCAATACAAGTAGGGCATTTATTATCAATATTCTGCAATTTATCACTGCGAATGATTTTTACGAGGAACATCTCGGAAAAATCCGATTTCATTTGATTCATTCGATTTCTTCGTCATTGATTAAAAAATTAAAAATACTACGAGATTAACATTGAATTGCAATTTCGAAAACTGAAATGATAGAGGTGGTGATATGTTACATAAAAGTACTGCAAAAAGCTGACTCTATGACATCCGCATTATCTCTAGTCTCGAATCAAATAGCACAACTACCAATCAACACCAAATTCACAAAAACACCTAGATTCGTAATCTATTCGTTTATTTTCATCACATATCTATCATACATTTTGATGAGTACATTTTCAGTTATCTTCAATTTTACGTAATTCAATCCAGAGACCACTCTTTACTGATAAAAGGAAGAACCATGGATCGTACTTCAAGGGGGTTTCTGTCTTAGAACTGACTGTGAACTCGTAGTTTTTGAGGAAATAAGCCAAACCAACTTTCATTTGGGCGATGGCGAAACGGGAACCTAAAAATAAATGGATTGTTTGATATATTTTCGAATGTCCAGAATGAATTAGTAAACTGGACCCTTGAATTTCAATATCCAGATGAGGTAGTATCTTACTGAGGAAGGAATTGTACCTGAACTTCAGATAAATTAATTGAACTCTCACTATAATTCAATAGATCTCACCTATACACATCCTAGGTCCCAGACCAAACCCAAGATAAACGTATTTGTCGACATCCTTATTGAGGAATCTTTCTGGTTTGAACTTTTCTGGTTCATCAAAATATTTGGGATCGTGATGAATGGCCGTTGATGGAATCACAATAGAGGTTCCTGGTTCGATTGTCACTGAAATTTTCTTGTATTCGGGATTCGTAGGGGTGTATGTGAACTTTTCCGTACAGATCTTAGGCATCAGAGGAACCACAGAATGTTTTCTCAAGTTCTCTGAAACATGAATATCATTCTTCAGAATGTTGAAGAGTTTAGGAACAAATAGCCAGAGAGCTACTCATCGAATTTGAGGTTTACCACAAAAAATACTGCCTGAGTGTATCAGTTCATCAACACAGAGCGATCATGCTCAAGAAACGTTCAGTTTCATTTAAAAATAATCTGACCCCTAGGAGGTTCGATGAAATGGCTCAACAACTTTTTTGTTTCACCAGCAGAAGTTAGACTGAGTTAAAGGTTGGGAAAAGAGAACTCGATCAATTTAGAAGCTGTTAAGATTGAATAACAGGTGTTACATGCACTATTTTGCTTCCACTTTGGACTAACCGTGAACACAGGCATCTAAGTATTCCAATTTCATAATTGATTCGTAATCGAACTGGTTTCCATTCTTCTTGTAGGCTTCAACAATTTCAGCTCTCAGTTTATCTTGGACATCTTTGTTCTGAGCCAACTCGAAAATCAGTAAAGCTGTTGTCTGAAATAATAAAAATATCCAGTATTTTCCATTGTATATCAGGTGTATCATACTAACCCTTGAACTGGTTTCATATCCATCAGTGAAGAAACTTGCTACATGGGCGGTGATATCAACTTCATTGAAGATGCTATTCGAACTATCTAGTTGAGAAGCAGCTTGCAAAAAATCATGTGCTACAACGTTGTTCTCTTTTCGGTATTTCAATGTGGAACTCACAATTGACATCAGAGTGTCTTCAACTTCTTGGGTAATAACCCTGGAACATTAGTATTATTCGGATGACCTCAAAACAGGAACGCCCACGAATATAAGTGTTGAGTTTGTATGTCACGTATGACAGAAGAAACAATTCTTGAGTCGAAAAGAATATATTTTTTGAATATTTATAGCGGAAGAGCGTTATCAAATCTACTACTATTATCATTTGATTATTTTGGTAAACATACTGATAGCCAATTTGATTGTGCATATTATTAAAATTGCACAACTTTTTCGATATTCCGCAGATTTTCAATATTATAATTATCAATATCAATATTGGCCATTCAGCTATTAGAAGGTCAATATTTGATATTGAAAAATATTAAATATACAGGGCGTCCCCAGTAACCTGCCAATGGTTGAGAGATTAATCTTTGGAATCAAGACTCGCGAAAATGATATTCTCTGAATATCAGGTGAAAATCATTCGTCATTATTCAGTGCGTAATTTTTGGAAAATAATATTATTCTTGAATTGATTTCACTAGATGATGATGATACATCTCGTGATATGAATGATCGAAAGAACAGTTGTAAAACAAAGCCCCACCCTGTTACTCGCAAAATTTGTTCAATTGTATCATACGACGGCCATTCAAAATTTTCGAAATAAATTATCTTCAAAACCCTCAATGAAAAGCTCCCACGTGACCAATATCTTTCCAGACTTTTTCCTACAAGAAGAGTTTCATGAAACACCCTGTGCAGGCTAGGATACTGCTATACTGATTAAAAAATCAGTTGAACTCACTTTACTTTGAGGAAATTGGCCAATGGAGGTAAATTGAAACACAAAATGAACCTCAAACTGGACAACCCTTCCGTGAAGAAGAAATTGTCCGCCATTCTCCTGATGTCTGAGTACGGTTCGTCAAAGCATTTTCCTTCGATTCCTAGTGCACAGGCAGCGACATTGTCCAGCATAAGCCTCACGAAAATCTCTCTGGCGTCGAAACAGTTCGTGTTTTTCATTTCGTTATCAATGTATCTCACCATGTTCTTGCTGTTATTATCTACGACTGGGTACATGGCCTTGATCTTTAAATGGAAAAAATCAGTTAACGGATGGAAGATAATATTTGTTGACTGGACAAAAATCGGTAACAAAGATTTGACTAAACTCAACTCAAGAAAACGATAGTTGCTAGTTTTTGTTGATTATCATTAGTTTTCACATTCAAAGTTGGAATTTAGGTGAAAACATGTAATGATAATAGATTGGTATAATTTTATTATCAAATTTTGAGAATCTACTTGTCTTACATCAAAAAAAGTATAGATGCAAGGGGTATTGAATGAGTCCCATTTATCTTCAAGTGAATATTTATTATCAATTGGAATTTCCATCTGTATGAATATAAAAAAATTTTATACTCAACGGGAGGGATTTTGAGAATCTGAAAAAATCAAGCATTCCTAACCCAACTCGTATTGTACACACGTTTTGAGAATTAAGATTCATGTTTCGTCCCGTTCAATAGATCGATAGATCAACAATTCGGATTGGAACATAACCATATGAAAGAATAACTTCACCATTTCGATTAGACGAATATCTTCGAAAAATTCGAGGTTGAAGCTACCACCCAATGGATTTCTCCACTCCAATAGAAATACTGATTTCGTTCCAGAAGAATTCAGCAGGTTTTCAACCTACTACGAACAGGTGACTAATAATCACCAGGAATGGGAAGAAGAATTCCTGCCTTGAATCTTACCTTTCCAGAACTGAAACAGTTCGTCAACTGTGCTCTTTTCGTTTTCCATTCATTCCCTCTGAGCGCGAAGGGATTTCTCGCAAAAATTGGATCAATCCTCTTATCAGCAAAAATATCATTGTTCTGAAAGCTTGTGAAGTCTTTGAGTGTGATGCTCTTGATAAGATCAGGATCCCTCACTAGGAGGACTGGAATTATCGATTTGAATACTCCGACGAATGGGTAGCCTTCATATTTCCTGTGGAATCAAAACACAAATCAAAATAATACCCAAGAAACTGGGGGAGTTAACCAGTCAGTCCCGTTTTTCGAAATTACCTGTATATGTCAGTATAGATTTCCTCAGCTCCCCTTTTACCTGTGATGATATCTCCCAAATTCCCGACGATGGGGTAGGGTGTGGGTCCTGGTACCCCTCGTTTCTTCCAGTAGTCCAAGTTCCTGTATAATAGATAGTATGCTAGCACTAAGATTATCGCGAGGAGGATCAACAACATCTTGACGCTTTCGACTCCTCGAATGGACTGAGCGATGTTGATTGTCCAATGAAAATATTCGTAGAAGTTGCTTTATCAGTTGAGATATCAAAGGTCTGGATCTTGGGTTAAAATACAATATAATGATCACTTGGAATTGATCGTTACGGTCAAGAATTGTTCTAATGATATCATGGGGATTTTCCGATTTTTTTATTTTATCTATGAGCATCCCTACTCAAAGATTTTTTTTCCGTTGCCAAACGAACTATTACTATCATTTATTGGTGAAAAGGGAATTGTTTAGTGCGATTTGTGAAACCAAGAAAGATCTCAACATATGTATATCGGATCTATGAACAGCATACATCTCAGTTTGGACGATTGGACCTCGTCTTCTGAGGACTGTTTATGCACATATATGAATAATTACCATATTCGCTCCAGAGTCACATGAGTTTACAAATAATTCTCTAGTTTATTCTAATAAATGCATTGGTCTCGTTCATTTTGTGGAGTGATAATGTTTAAAAAAATGCAAATTGATTGCATCATGAACTTCGAACTCTACACTATCGATTCGCTTCGGATGATGAAAAGCAGCTTGAAATTTCATCAGTCGATTGACAAAAATATCACTAGTATTTCATTCTATTGACTATAAACTGAAGATGTCAGAAAAAAGAAAAATATCACCTGCGAAAAAATTCAAAAAGTGATACTATAATATATTTTATTCATATCATACTATAATATTTGAAATAATATGTGTCAACATGAGAAAAATTATCCATGATCCTACGATTATTGGGGATTATTGTTATTTTAAATCAGATTTCCATCACAATCATTCATCTGTGTTCAATTCTTTGTAACTCAATATCCAAACCATCACGAATACATAGAATAGCATGCCATGGATTATATTCCAATGGGACTTTAGCTTTCCATATAACTCTGAAGTTCTTGATCAAGTGTGCGATACCAATTTTCATTTGAGTTATAGCAAAACGAGAACCTGAAAATGAAAGTTGAAAATTGAAGACTGAAACGTTCACCACTGTTACATTTGATCAAATCATAGCACATATAGAATATTCAGCTATTTTTTATTTCAGCTCATAGTTTTGATTGTTTTCCAAAAAGAACTACGGAAAATTATGAACAAACAATGTTTCGAATAGCAACAATCACATTCAGGAATCACACAGAGGATTCTGAAAAGTACTCTTGGAATTTTTCATCAAAATCTCATACACCAGAAGGAAGTTAAATATTTGATCATCATTCAACGATATATTGGTAATGACAGATGGATACCTGGGCATTTTCTTGGACCCATCCCGAATCCCAAATAAGAGAATTTGTTGATACTGTTTTCGACCATGAACCTTTCTGGTACGAATTTCTCTGGGTCTGGGAAAAATTTAGGATCACGTTGAATCGCAAACGGTGCTATCATTATCGATGTTCCTGGTTCGATGGTTACTGCGATTTTCTTGTATTCAGGATTGGTAGGCGTGTAGGTAAATTTCTCTGTGCATATTTTTCCAATCACCTGTACTATAGAATGTTTCCTCAAGGTCTCTATAGAATAGAAAATCAATAATGAATTGCATGAAATCGATGAATGATATCCCTTCAATTCTTTTCTCATTATCTTCCATTGCTAATGTTGATGAGAAGAAGTTCATTAATCATAAGGCGTCACATGTTTTGATTGAATCTTCGAAAAAGAGTCAACAATATTTATTTGGTCTTCATCTACCTACCATGGATACAAGCATCCAGATATTCCAGTTTCATGGTATCATCGTAATCAAAATTTCCGTCGTTGCTTTTATAGCATTCGTTAATTTCTGCTCTCAGTTCATCTTGAATGTGTGTGTTGGATGCCAACTCATATACCAGGAACGACATTGCCTTAAACAATGATTTAAAGGTTAGTATTCATTATCTCCTTCACCTCTTGCACTCACATTCACTATGGCTAGATAGCCATCAATAAATAAACTGGCTATAGGTGCGGCTTTATCATGATCTGTACCATCAGCTTCCATGGCAGCGTGCAAATAATCGTTGACAACAAGATTATTATCTTCGCGATATTTCATAGAAGACTTCATTGTCGATAGTGTAGAGTCTGCAAGTTCAGGACTAATAGCACTGAAAAGATCGGGCTCATTATCATACAATGCTGATTTTTCTGAACTGAAGATTTTTCTCGAGCTAAACCATCTACTATCTTGTTGCTGATATTCATTGCAATTAGTTAATATGATATTGTTATATTGTATTATATTGTTGATTGCGTGTTGTGAATTCTCATATCATATTATAATTGTTGTATTATATTACATTTTTTACTTACTTTGCAATTTATAATATTAATATTAAGAGTATAGTTATACTGTGTACTTTTTTACTACATCTCTACTCACGCACAAGTTTTAGTTTTAGTCTTCTTTTATTCATTTACCATTTGTTGTATTATAAAAATTATATACTTGGATTTGAAATTTTCACAAATGAATATATTATTATTTTTATTACTATTACTATTACTATTACTATTACTATTATTATTATTATTATTATTATTATTATAATTAGATATTATCATCATTATTATTATAAACAAATTGTATGTCAGAATAGTCCATAGACTTTGTTTGACCTACAGAGAGATTTTGAGGGTTGATGATTTTGATATCTACTAAATACCTTATGAACATCCACTTTCTTCAATTTCGAAGGATTTTATTACCTGGCAACCAATTATGCCAAAAACTCTTGACAAAAACGTGTTTATCTGTGAGACACAATATTCCAAAACCCTTACCTTAGTTCGAGGAGTTTTGATAAGGTTGGTAGATTCATCCAGACTAACGAAAATAATCTATCGAAAAAACCTTCAGCAATGACACATGCGTCAACCATTCCTCTCATACCTGATGAAATTTCTTCGAAACATGGACCTTCAACGCCTAGAGCACATGCTGTGATATTGTTAAAGATGAGACTCTTGAATATTATAAATATATCGGGATTTTCAGAATCTTCCAGCTGCTGTTTGATGTAATGGACCATGTTCAAACAATTTTTCTCCATTTGCGAGTACATATATTTGATCTGTTAACAATAATAAAACGAACTCTTTAATGTTACGTAATAGAAGTGTGATTATCACGTTGAGCACGGGCATGAAACACAAAAAATATTTACACAGTCGGCTCTACTATTCTCAATATTTCATCCATTTTGAACTCAAAACTAACAAGCAATCAAGATACGGTCGTGGGTATATTATATCTTTTGCAAATTTAATATTTTTTTAAAGCATCATATATGTGCCTCGCCGTCTTGACCAAATAATCCATTCAGAGAGACGGTGAGGTTTGGAAAGATACCCGCGTTGTTTTGTTATTGACTACGAAACATATTGATGAAATCGTGAAAGTTCACCAACGTGGAAAGGAAATAGAAAAACCCCAGGCCATAGTTGATTATAATAAGTGCAAATCATATATAGACCTATCTGATCGGTTGAAAGCATATTCACATTGTCTCAGAAGAGGCTGTAAATGGTATAGAAAATTGACCATTGAACTCATTTTGGGTTCTGCCTATTTGATTTTCAAAGAAATCCAACAGAGCAAACTAACCATCACTGAATTTAGAGAGATCATTGCTCAAAAACTCATGAAAATAAATGATCCACTCGCAAGGTTAATAAATGAGAATCTACATGAATAAAAACCGCTGTGTTGTATGCTATTCGAACAATAAAAACAGTTTGGGTGGAAAGTAGCGCAGAACAGATCAACTAGGACAAAGTGGTATTGCCAACCTGTGAAAAAACTATTGCGTTCCATGTTTTTTCTCGACACATAATTCCACAAAATTGTGAAATTATAATAGAATATACTCTCTGTAGTTGTTGTTGACTTCATGTAGTTTTCCAATCCAAAGTACATGAAATCAAGGAGTTTGCTTGAAAATTCACGGACGGGCAATACGAACAGTCAATATAGACGGCTAGTAATCGATCCCCATGCAATTATCATTGTAGCGAGACAATCAACAGACCCACACCGTCTTGTTATGATTCTGTTGTGAGGGTTTCATCGATGCCAGAGAGGCAGCAATGTGATGCCACACCGTGCTTAACGTCTTATTTCCATAAGGTAAACTGCCAACTAAGGCAGGATTCATGGATTCCCAAATTGTTTTTTTCTTACATCAGTTCCAATGGAGAATTGATCAGAAATATTAATATAATTTACCTTCGAAGGACTCAAGCATCTTGCCATTTCCGCCTTTTTCGTTTTCCATTTCGATCCATCTGTTGCAAACACAGTCTTTGAGTATACTGGATCAATATCTTCATATATGAATATGTCGTTTTTGTTGAAACTACTGAAATTCTTCACCATTATGCACTTAATGAGATCAGGATCTCTAATCAGTAGAACAGGATGCGTGAATTTGTATATACCGACGAATGGATATCCTTCATATTCCCTACGGAAATGAATCACAACTATATCTTGTGTTCCTTTTGTATTTTCACGAGATATCTGAATCTCCTTCAATTTGAATTGTATCCTGAATCAAACTCACTTACACTACATATAAACGTTACTCACTTATAAATATCGTTGTATATCTGAGATAATCCTCGTTTTCCTATGATCAATTTCCCAAAGTTTCCAATAATTGGATAAGGATAGGGTCCAGGTATTTCTCTTTTTTTCCAATAATTCAGCTTAGCACAAACCAGGAAATAAATGAGTATCAGTAATGATACAATTATCATCAACATAAGAAACATACTTTAACGTTTCAACACGCATTACCCATATTTCCCACAATATTTATTCATAATTATTCATATCAACAGTTATCATGGGGTGAGTGGGAAGCCATCAAGAAAACAACGATAAGATCATGTTATGCTCTGATTTTTTGTCGACTACTACATTAATTGGGGAAAAATAAAACCCCCTGTTCTTCAATGTCACGTCTTTTAGTGAATTTATATGAATATTTTAATTTCAGATATGCGATAATAAATGAATATGGGAATCATGAAAACAATTCGATAACATTTTCATAAGCGTATTCTTTATTTTTATGCTGGATTCTCATAGAATAGCGATCAATACAACTTCATGACAGCACTTATTTTCTTGAGAGTATGTCACAATTATTTCATATAAGACTCAATGGATAACAGTTCAGTAACTATCTTATCATACAGAACTTATTTTTATAGTCCTTGCGTCTGTTGAATTCTACCTTCAATAAATAACTAATTCTACTAGGTATGATATTCTATAATCCCTAGTATAGTGTCTATTGCATAAACCACACCACAAATAACTTCAACTACACCTCCAATCAAAAGTGCTTTGTTCTTGTTACGCATAAACCTCAAAATGGTTATGATTCCGCAACCTATGAATACCACAGCAATGGCAGCTGTCACCAAGATGCTCCACTTCAGTACAGGCTCCAAGTTTTCATCAGTAAGGCTTCTCAATAATAACATCAACAGCGAGAAGACTGCACCCCATAATGAGCAATCTAAATATAAGCAGCACAGAGGCCGGAACTCCAAGAAAATATTCAGAAGGTATATCGATAGACACATGGCTATTTCAATGAATTTGCAAATGCCTATTGCAGATTTGGGATATTCATTTCCACGAGCTACCATCTTGTTAGGTTTTGGACGAAACTGTCAAAATGACGCGATCAAATATGACCGATAAGGTTCGCAGTATATACGGTGTTTTTTTAGACCATATATTACAAAGGATGAATCTGTTACGGAAATCGGGATGACTTTCTATACTGATTTATAAATATACTATAATATTTAGTAAAAATCAGCATGGCTTTCTGGGAGGCAAAATCATTGAAACTGCGTTATTCGAATTTACTGATAACATATATAATAGCCTTGATAATGGAGATATGGCTTGCGGTATTTTCCTGGATCTTTCCAGGGCTTTCGACTGCATTGATTTCTCTATACTATTAATGAAACTTTGCCATAATGGAATCCGAGGGATTGAACTTAACTGGTTTGAATCTTATATCAATGGGCGAACACAAGCACTTCGGATCAGAAATCAGAAAACAGGACAGAAGGTGCAGTCGAGGGCTTTGGATGTCGGTCTCGGGGTACCGCAGGGTAGTGTTTTAGGTCCACTCCTTTTTATAGTCTATTTCAATGATTTTGCTATGCTTGCTGACCACAATGCAACCATAATAAACTATGCTGATGATAGCACATTGCTGCTCACTGCAGCAACTTTCATAGAAATAACTAAAATTGGATGCGCAATTATGGAAAAGGCCGAGAAATGGTTCAGGAACTCCAGACTTATTTTAAAAGCGGACAAAACGAATGCTGTTCTCTTCAAAACAAATCAATCCCTGACCACTCCCAAATATATTAAACTGAATAAAGAAGAAATCTGTTATTCAGGCCGCATCAAACGCCTAGGAATTATGCTTGATGAAACATTGAAATTTTTGTACCACATTGACTATCTTGCCAAAAAACTAAGCCAAACATGTTATGGGCTAAGAATTTTAAACAAGAACTCCAATAAATCCATTGCTAGAACTTTTTACTATGCAAATTTCTACTCGAGAGCATGATATGGTATTATTTTATGGGGTGGCACCAGCAGCGCCAATAATATTTTTATAATTCAAAAAAGAGCAATAAGAATACTAAATAATTTACCTTTCAAAGAATCCTGTAAAGGTCATTTCAAATCACTCACCATACCTGCTTTATAATATACATCTATGAATGTGTTAAATTCATTTTCAACAACAGACATTACTTCAATAAATATGAAATATCACACTCGTACCACACCAGGCATAACATTAACTTCAATGTACCATCTCATCATTTGTCACTCCTTGAAAGAGGAACCCTATATTCATCTATCAAGTTTTATAATCACTTACCTCCTGATATCAAATCTAAGGAAAACTTTCAAGCAGTGAAAAAACCTCTATTAAAGCTACTTACTGAATTAGAACCATACAGTGTTGAGGAATACCTCAGTAGGTTAATTTGAATCAAAGCATTTATCCTGATTCATCTTTTGTGTACTTTTTTTTTGACTGGCTGTTACATTTCCCTATGTAATACGTGCAATAAATTATTATTATTATTATTATTATTATTTATTGCATTTGAAAATTCAAACTTCAATTTTCCGTCACAAAAATTCATGAACGACCTCAGAGGAACATATTACAGTGAGTTTGCTACGATTACAATGATGAATTTGTCATTTAATTCTTCGTAAATCTATCCACAATCCTCCTATAGGTGAAAGAAGTACGTGATATGGATTATATTCCAATGGCAATTTCGTCTTGGAGTTGATTTTCACTTCAAAATTCTTGATAATGTGAACAACTCCAACTTTTATCTGTGTAGTTCCGAAGCGTTGGCCTTAAAATTCATCCGTTGTGATAACTCAAAAATTTGGTGAAGAATTTATATACCAATACATATCCTCGGTCCTTCTCCGAATGGTAAGTAAGTGAATTTCCTGATGTTTTCCTTGACCAGGAACCTGTCAGGATCAAACTTTTCCGGTGACTTCCAGTATTTCGGATCACTGTGTAATCCAGTGAGGGGGATTATAATAGGTATCCCAGTTTCTACTGTCACTGATTTGTTTTTGTAGTCTGGATGAACGGGCGTGTAAGTATAACTTTTAGTGCATACTTTCACCAGGTGATGTAATATAGAGTTTTTTCTCATACTTTCTACAAAATGAAGTAGGTTATATGTACTGTTTGAAAACATAATTATCAACGTGGTACCATTGAAGCAGGCTTCCAAATATTCCATATCGTTTATCGACTCATATGTGAATTTGTTTCCATGTTTTTTATATGAATCCATTATTTCTATCCTCAATTTCTCCTGGTATTCAGGATTCGAAGCTAATTCGTATAAGAAAAATCCCATTACCTATAACAATTCCGAAGTATGTTGAAAGCAAACTGTAAAATTGCTGAAATCTCAACCAAATAAAAGTGTCAGTTTAGTTGATTTTCTCAAGTGGTAAAATGATAGCTAATTTTAATTACAACATACTCTGGAGCTAGTTTCATATCCATCACTGAAAAAACTGGCAGCATGTCCAACAATGTCCAATTCTGTAAATAAATCGGTATTTCTTGATAGTCCGCTAACGTAATCCAGGAAATCATTCCTAATAATATTGTTTGTCTTACGATACTTCAAAGATGTTCTGACCGTTTCGAGTAATTTTTCTTCCACGTCTTCAGCTACGAATCTGAAAACAGGAAAAATAGAATTCCTCACAAATCAATGATGAATTGACAGTTGAGACCTACTTCAACCTCAGTAGTTTTGCAAGCCATGGCCAGGAGAATATGAATGTTAATTTCAGCCCACGTAAAAGACCTTTCGGTGAAAGAAACTCATCGGCCATTTCTCGAAATTTTGGGTAGTCCTCTTCGAAACATTTGCCATTCATTCCAAACGCGCAAGATGCCACATTTTCCAAAGTGAAACGAACACTGAGCTCTCTGCATTCTAATGGATCAGATATTTGTAATTGCTGCTCTATGTAGCTAACCATTTTAAGGGCCGATTCTTCCAACAGTGGATAGAACGCTTTCATCTGCAATTATCAAGTATTAAGTACGGTATCGCAAAATGGCTTGTGTAATAGTTTTTTAGTGGTTATGTACATATTTCTAATTCTATTCGTGAATTGTAATGGCTATGATCATCGGTCACGTTATTAGCAGAAATCACACTGTCAATTGACAACTGAAAAATATTCAGTATTTTTACTTTTCCAGATGAAAAACATGGCGTCAATTGGGCTCGTTTCAACTTCCATTCTGTGCCTTTGATAACGAACGGATTTCTGGTGAAAACGGGATCCACGTCCCTATCGACTGTGACATTGTTATCTTGGAAATGCTTGAAGTCTTTAACTGTTATATTCTTGATAAAATCTGGATCTCTAACGAGTAAATACGGGGACGACCCTCTGAAGATACCAACGAAAGCATGACCCTGATACTGCCTGGAAATAAAAAATACTCAATTTGTTGATAAGTTCTTTTTTGTTACGTTGAACGTTTTCAGTATATGTTTGAGTGATCATATTATATCAACTGCAGTATCGAGCAACTGACAAGGTCGAAGTCAAGAATTCAGTTATCGGTTTGATTACCAAAATGTGTTCTTCTTTTCATAGATATATCAATTGAAAATACGAATTCTCATGAAAAGTTGTCAACTGAATGTTTCGCGATTCAACTCACCTGTATATATTCGTGAATATTTGACCTTGCGATACTTTTCCTAGAAAATTTTCACCAATATTACCTACAATTGGTAGTGGTTCAGGACCAGGCACGCCCTTCTCTACCCAGTAAAGTGATTTTTTTCTCATGAAAACAAAAATCAAACTTAGCACAAGTGCAAGAATGAACAACCACATTTTATATAGTTTCGTGTATGACTGACTTGTTGTTAATGAAATGATTTTCGTCTATTTATCGATGATAAATAAATTATAATTATAACAAGGTCACAAATTTTCTTGTGTTATTCTATTATAGGATAGAAACAGTAATGGTTCGTTTCTTGGTTTCTCATTATTGGTTTCATAAATTTTTACAGATCATTCTGAACGTTGGATCAATAAAAGAAGATTCGAAAAATGCATTAGTTTATTTGCACATTGTATACACATTTATAAGCCAATTTAATGCCCTGAGCGTTCGTAGGCATATTTCCAAATATCCCCAAAACAGACAGCTGAGTGAAATCTATAAAACATCATCAACGGCAAACACAGATGCCCCAATATCGTCCACAACTCTTTCCCGTAGAATTCGTATCTGTTGTCTTGAATACCGTGAGCTTTAACTTCAAACGTTTGCATCAGCCATAAAGCAATGTTAGAGATCACAAGAAAAGTCACTAACTCTCTTCCCGGCTTCTGTTTTCTCAATTTTCTGGTGTTGCTCGATCTTCTCACTCCATCCAACAGAAACACGGTTTGAATCAGAACTTGGAATATCTGGAAAATATGAGCAGATCGAATTTTATCATCACCATGTGAATTGAAAGTTAGCGGTTACGATTATCTGTCAGATTGGGAAATGACATGGGAAACACCAGAAGATCTTGAAGAATTGTTGATGGTATGTGAAGCTCAGGCTGGGTTTGCTTGACTCCTGAGTTAACTGTCAACAAATGATGAAATAACTACTCAATACTCACCTCTATGACTATATTAACAGCTCCGATTATATTGACATATACGATTGATGCTATGAGGCTGAACACCCCGTTCAAAAAAAAAGCTGGCATACAGATAAACAGAAGAACATCGTCGAGAAGGTTGTGGTGCGCAGAGTTCAGGTCCAGTCTGGTTATTTGTCGGTATCCAGCGATGCAGGCGAGAATCATCAGTGACAAGATGGCCAGAGAAGTAGACAGTGTGACTGTTATACCCAATTCTACTCTTGACCTGCGAATATGGATAATTCAATGGACCATATCAAATGATTCATCAATGTTATTAGAAGTAAAAGCATGGTCTGATTCGCGGAAAGTTCGAGAGGAAAATTTTGTGCTGTCCAAGATCCATCTGGAAAAATATAAAACATCTTCATAGACGTAAGAGCACATCGTCATATTCAAATTATTGCTGGAAATTCAATCTCGAAAGTATGAGATCCTACTGATAAACAATGATATCCAGAAAATGTGAACTTGGGATGAAGATAACTGGATTATCATCATTATATTAACCTACCCATTATCCAAATAGTGAGAAATAAAGAACAGAAAGCAGGTAACAAGTGTGACCACAACAACGACTATGCCTGCGAATAGACCCTTGTTAGATGCCTGACAATCAGCGTGGACGACGACATTGCTCTCAGGTTTACCAGCAGCGTCTGACATCTGTTTACATTGCATTGAAGTGGCTGCTTCATCTTCGTCTTCGGCAGAACATATCCCGATATTTTCCCACAACAGGTACAATACTCCAACTACAAATTAAACGATAGGATATATAACAGGAAATGTCGAGATTGAGGTGCTGCAAGGATCAGATTTGGACTCATTATTGTTATGTCAACATTCGTTCACAAATATACAATTTCTTGAAACCATCAATCATCTCAGAGGATGGTGAGAGATGAAAGGAAATATCGAACTGAATCATCTGAATTTTCACCAAAAATCTTCAAAGATTTATTAATCTCATCTGATGAGTTTTCAATATTCGTGGTTTTTTCATTTTTGAAGATTTCTTGACAAAAATCGTATTAACGTTACAAAATACTTTGACACGTGTATCATTGAAGCTACATTCTACCAATAAATGTATGTTTTGAATTATACTAATCTCGTTATTTATGTTATTCACTTTGTTCATACTGATGGGGAAAGCTTCCCTCAGTTATTAACCAAATATTCTTCATTCATCGTGTTTGAGAACTCCATTTATGAACCGAAATGAGAAATCTTGTAATATGAACAAACCATGGATTTTTTTATCTTGTAACGTTATGAAAGGAAAACGTGAAATATCTTCAAAACATCATCAGAGTCAGGTCTGCTGTGTTATTACAGAAAGTAGGTATTGAAATTATTCTGGAAAGTTCCAAAGAAATGAGTCTCTGTGAAATTGCATCGGGTTAGTCTTTTTACAAGACCACTAAGTTGAAATTTCCTCAATAGTGAATAAGTCGAAATGATACTCACCCACTAAGATACTGAATTCTACACTGAACGGGTACAGGTACGGAGAAATATCATTATAGATCACCTTCATACTCTCATCATCATAGTTACAAATCTCTGTAAATCTTTTGAGTGAGATATTTATTGGACGCTGGTTTGGATCAAGGTAGATGAGTTCGTCACTATGATTAGATGAGCTTTCATATTCTTTGGATTTCTTGCTGTCAATGGCTTCTAATACTTCTCTGCAAATCGTCCAAATCCAAAAACATAGGCTTGATGATAGACAATGCATTATACCAAACCTGGCAAGAACCACGTTCTTGTTGATTATTACCTAGAATGTAGGAAATTATCATGACCAGATAGAGGAACCTTATCAATGGTCAAGAGCATTATAAAATCATTCAAGGTAGAGATTCTGTAGAGTTTCCCCGTTATATACGAACGAATAAAAATAAAAATAAACACAAAATGATTATTTTACTCACGTTGGAATACTTATAGATGAAGAACAGCAACAAGAATGAATATAGAGGATAGATGAAGTCCAATATTAGTGTTGGGATTGATGCACATTCATAGAACTTATTGGCACTGTCAGTCAAGAATATAACTTGATATCCTAGGATGAGACCAGAGTGTATCAAATGTCCAAGACAGAAAGCTGAGGAAGATTTTACATTATGAGTATTTGGAAATAACACAGTAGCTCAGTCAACAGCATTTCCAAGATATACAGTATTTAATCTTTCCATAACGATGTATTCATCGTGTCATTTAATAAGTTAAAGGGAATCACAATGAATTGAAGAGATGGAGGTAAGGAAATGGATACTAGTTGATTTTCGAACAGTGAGCTGAAATTCTGAAACCAATCAAAGCTCGCTTTCTTACAAATTGAATAATTGAAACCGACCTGTAGCACCAACTTTGAGAAAGAAATTAGAAGAATGTCGGTCCTTGCTGAAGCAATATTCATGCCTGATTGCTTTGCCAAATTTCGTAACTTCCGGCAACGTTATTTTGGCCTCGTAATGACCCTCCGGAGTTTTTGTCAACTCCATATCGTCCGGTAAATTTTCTTCCACTAATTTCTCATACTTCAACTTTTTGTTCAAGAATATTGAGATGTCGATCGTCAAGTAAATGATGTACAATTCTGCGATAATCACTAGAACCAAACTGAATATCTGTAAAAAACATGAAATGTTTCTGTCTTGTTTGAATGAATGAACAAATAAAAGTTCTTTCAGTGCAATATCAAACTAACATGAAACGAAGTAGACTCAATAAAAATGTTCAGTTAACTAATGCGAACGTAACTCACTTCAGCAGTAATACGAGGAGTATCCGAGATTATATCAGCAATATACACTGCTAATCCAACTGTGACATTGAAGACGGCGTATAAAATGCTGAGAGACTTCACCAGAAGATCGCTGAAAAGCATTTCGAGAAGATCGTTGTCAGGTATTACTATTCGTTAAATTGGCTCGAAACATTGAAGTGATAGATGAATATCATTGGAAGGATACTCACGAAAAGGCCCTCTTCTTCTTAACTTTAGGTGTTGGATCATCTGGAGGATGTGGTGTTGCTAGTACCGAAAAGGTACTCGGTGATCTAGGTGAATATTCATTGGAGTCACAGATTGAGTAGGCTTGATTTATCTGACCACCGTTCAAAACTGGATATACTATGGGGGTCAGTCGATTCCTAGAGAAGATTTTGTGTCTCTCCCGCAAAGTGTCATTCTCTATGAATTCATTATGTCAATTAATCGGTTGTGCTCCTCTTGGTCATTGGTTGTGAGTATTGAATTCAATGACACTTCTTTTAGATTTTTCTCTCATTAAACGATGATTACATTGAAGTGATAGATGAAAAACTCAAAATATTTACTCACCTATAGTACTGCTTATGGAATCTGTCGAAGGCATCACCACTTTCAGATTCATATTATTCCTATTCTTATCGCTCTAGACATAAAATCAAAACAAATTACTGATTTCATAAGGTGGATGTAATAGTTCATATTGCATTATGGTATTTCCCAAAATCAATTTCAACAATGTGGAAATATTCTATTTCACAAATTTATCAATCCAGGAAATCGATAGCAATGAATAGTCCTTGTTTACTGATGAATTGGATTACCTTTTGAGTTCCGTTCTTGGAATATACGCTTCCATCAGGGGATATTATTTGTTTCCTTCCTTCACGAATTTCACGAGGTCTCAAGATCACTTCTGTGTTCAACTCATCAACTGTAGGTTTGTTGAATATCTATTTATATAAAAGGTGCATTGACAAGACAAGAATATAACAGCAAACCAATAATTACCTCAACACTGTTAGAATTAGAATCGAGAAAATCTTCATTTCCAGTAATATTTTTGTTGATTACGCCCTGACTGAGTCTTTCTTCTGTCATTTTATGATCTTGACTTCTCATTCCACACTGATCATATTGAAGGAAGATAATAGAATATCAAATATTTTTCATTTTTCAATATATTTTTCCTTGAAATAACGTACTACTGTACGTCAATAAAAAGATCATGGTAATCTCTAAATATAATTATCGATTCCTTTATTGAAATTTAATTGCTTTTCACTCATGTAGATTCAATATATCGATAATATATTGCTGATCTATCAAAAATGAGGTGTGGATTTTAGATATAGAGTTTTTATTGTTAGTTCCAATTTTGAAATACTACTGTAATAAATATTGCGATAATATATTAGGTGACAAGTTATCTGAATGATGAAACTCGCTACTCCTATCGATATAAGAAATATTATTATTATTTTTCGATGGTCAGACAAACCATTGATGAGAATTTCAAATCTAGAGTGCCATCTAGGTGTATTTTTCCCTACTAGTCCCACAGCAATCTCTCATTTTGATTCCTAATCAATCGATAAGATTACTACCTCGAACATTTTCCTGAAGATGGAGCCATACTCCGAGTAGTTTTCTATGAAACTATAGATTTCTATCATTCAAGATAGAGGTCTGTAATTACATCTCTCTAATCAATACTTCGGAGGAGATTCAGATATTGAGCAAAACACAACTTTATGCGACTCTAGCGGCCATAATGTGAACTTCCCGAAACGCGTATTGTTTCTTTGTTTTGTTTCGCTATCGTGTGTGATTTGTATATTTATTTCGATTTCAAATCCAATTATAAAATGTCTAAAGGAAACATAAATAAAAACGTCAATTGTTGTGATATTGGGAGAAAATGAAAATGAAGTATATGTAACCAACAAAATGGGAATTATCGAAGAAATTGATGAACGAAAGGCATGTGATAATAATTTATTGTGCTTGGTTTTATACATATTAATGTTTATTTATAATAGCATAACCATAGAACTAACAATAATCCTGAAACCCAGACCCAAAACTAAACAATAAATTTGATACTAGGATCAGTAAAATTGCCAGAACACAATAATTCGCCACTTAAGTATTGTAGTAAATACAACCTTGCACAGTTCAATAATAATGCTGAAATATGCTTGTAAATTTCAGATAAGCCTGATTTGCATGTGCACTCCATCTTGGTGATTTTCAAATCTTCATTTTAGAAAATGTACCCTCGATCTGATGGGGCTGTCCTTATAGAGCAGACGTTTGTAGACAGTTACCTGCAATGTTAATACTGTCCTTCATACTCAATTTCTTACCACATCAAATCAAGTGATTGTCATGAAGTATTTGCTCTTCCTTCACAATACATCCATTGTCGGGTGTTGCTTGTAAATATTTAAAAATTTCGGATAGTTTTAGGAACAGCTTGCTAGATGATCTAAAATATGAAATAATATGGCTTGATTATGCTTAAAAGTAACTTATTTCTGTACTTACATAAGAAGTCCAATCACTGAAAAAAAAATCCACCACAAAAAAGCCTTTTCACACAAAATTTCGAATATTATCAACCACTATAAACATGTAAGAACCATATAAAACTGCTGAAGAATACGCGTTTCGGGAACAGCTGATGCAGCGAATGCAGCGCCACCATCGGTAATTATTTTGCTCAATAGTTTTCTCTACACATTCTCACTTCCAATTATAACATCCATCAGAATTCTGAGGCAGATTAAACGATTAAATATTCATTACCTTTCTATTACGTTTTTGTCTTGTTCAATAGCTTATACAGGGTGTGTTATGGCTCGATGATCATAGCTTGAGGGCATATAACTTGAACATTTTCAAAACAAAGTCCAAATGGATCAAAGAATCTGTATCAAATTTTGTGTGAAAAACAACGAGAGGATTGGAAAAAATGTTGGCACAAGTGTATTATATCCGAGGGGAATTACTTAGAAGATGACGAAAGAGATATTTATGAATAAATAATACTTTTTGGAGAAATACAAAACTCGAGATACTTTTTGAATAGACCTCGTACCTACATGTATATTTTCAGGAAAAATATAAACAATATAAACAATGACAATTCACCAAATTATAACAAGAGGCATCGAACAAAAAAATTAGACTTGCTTTATCGCTCACTTTAAGCGAGAGTAAGTGAAATTGATGAAATAATATCAACATTTGCAATGATCCAGGTGTGACCCGCTCCAATGTCGGCTTTCATGCATATTCCACAATCTCATTTGACTGCATAATCTCGGCCCGTACACACCCTTGTTTACAATGACATGTAACTTATTTGCCCTCTCACAGCTCACGCCTCATCCAGACAAACACGTGTCATAACGTCACTTTAAGGTGCTCGCTAATGGAATACTAAACAGGTCGTTGGATATGCCTATCAATTATTACGCCTAGAGATGTTCGAGTGAGGGTATTCCTCGACCCTTTTGCGGAATAACAATGATTGAAATATCAGGTGGGGGATTTAGAAGTCGTGTGGGCGGGGGTGAGCCGCAGGGTTGCGTATTGAACCCCAAAAGGATATCTAGACCGTTAGTGTAGAATAACTCACTTGGGAATGAGAATACAAGGACATTTTTCGAATAAAAGTTGTTATATTTGCGCAGATACTCAGTTCTGTTCACTGAAGTGAAGTTTTTATTCTGGTACATATTCCGGCCGTAGCTCATTAAACAGACATTTTTTTATTATTCAACTGAAAAACTGCAACGAAACATGAAATAAAAATGTATTCAATTCAAACCAGGTGCTCGAAATGATGACCACAAAGAGCTACTCTTTCTATGAAGGACTGCCTAACATTTAATAATATTTGAGGCGACACTCTTTGAAAAGCAGCACTTATTCTCTCCTTCATATTCTCCAATGTGGTTGGAGGAGTATCGTGAATCTCATTTTTCAAATATCCCCATGGAGAAAATCAAGGTAAGTCAAGTCTGGCGATCTAGCTGGCCTATTTCGTGGTCCTCCCCTACCAATCCACCTATGCGGAAAGCACATATTCAAAAACTGTCGGACAGTGAATTTTAAATGAATAAATAGATTTTATGGATCTAAATAATAGTGAAATGTTCGATTAAGTGAAGTATAATAACTGTCAATGAGAATTCTGTTACCAAATCAAATAAATGTCGTTTCACAGCTCTCTCGATTCAAAGAATGCATTGAAATGATAACTACTATTTGAAAATGCCAATATCTTGAAAACGATTCAAGCTAGGTATAGGGAACCTCAATATCAAATGAGAGATAATCGAATTTTGCATTGTTCAGATTGAAAAAATAGAGGGTGTTCTATTTATGATAACAAACTTATCTCCGTTTGAAATTATAAAAAAGTGACAAGGAATTTTGAACGTCCTGTATAATATTGGGAAACGGGTTCCATCAGAATCAGTAGCCTGAAACCTCTTAAATGCTCAGTCAGAATTGGAAGGCATGATTTCTATACATTTCGATGTTATTCAGTCTCCGCAATTGTACCCAGCATTTTCAAAAAGAAAACAATAAATCGAAAACGGTTATAGTTAGGTACATAGTACCTCTCATGAAATCGTATTAATTTTTCCTGAACTATCCGAAACTGTAACAAAATACAGGGTGTTCCATTCAAAAAACACAACTTTAATATGTCACACTTTTTTGAGCCACCCTGTATACTCCAAGATAATTTCCTTTTGCAGCCTCAATGAATATACAGATGATGAAAAGAAGAAATTCTTGAAATATTCAATGGTTTGGTTTACAGAGACCGTGTCGTGTGGGGTGCCCCACCCTGTATATATGTTATGAACTTATGACAATCTTGACATATGGATGGCGATGTAGCTGAGGTTGATTATACTCGCTGACAATGTTTTTCGAATCATTGTTTGAGAAATCACATTCAACCCTCTCACTCTTCCAGTGTAGACAGACAGTATGGGCTTAGCCTACAAGATTAAAACTTTTCAACGACCTTAACGGAGTAGTTGTAATCACGTCACGTTCCAGATATTACCATATTTACAGGAGATTATTGTTACATCAAGGCGTGTTCTGAAATTTAATAATTCCCGCATGTGTATTCCGGAAATTGTTGGCGTATATCTAAGTGGAAATATCATCGTAAACGGTATTGTCATAATCCTTGTACGAAATAGATGTCGTGTAAATCTATAACATAAACTTCATAAACTCTTCAAGCTATCGAACCATTTTCATTAAAATTTCTTTGTTGAAAATTATAAGCGTGAAAATATACCCCATGGGCTGAGATTGACTTCGTTGTATTTCAGAAACTACCTCTTCTTACTTCACTATCAATGACGTAATATTTGCTGAATAATTATTGCCACCACTACAGTAAACAAAATACCCATTGATACTTAAGCTCGCGCTCACGATTCAGTTGGCAATACTTCGCATTGATGCCTAATGTGTTTCACATTCCTGCAGGTGTTTCCAATGTGATGTAGTACTGCATTTGACTATCATCAACAATTTCGGAAATATTCCCTTGTTATGTAGATGGAAATATTCACGAAATGAGCTCCCATATTTCGGAAATTTCTTCTTTTCATTTTCTGTATATTCATTGAGGCTGCGAAAGGAAATTATTTTGGAGTATACAAGGTGGCTCAAAAACGTGTGACATATCAAAGTGGTGTTTTTTCAAATGGAACACCAGGTATTTTGTTGCAGCTTCGGATAGTCCAGGGAAAAATAATACAATTTCATTAAAGGTACCGTGTACCTAACAATAACTGTTTTCGAGTTATTGTTTTCTTTTCGAAAATGCTGGGTGGTGCCCCACCCTGTATAACCAATAATTCAAAATTGGTGATTGAAGTAATTTCGATGACTCATTTTCTCAATAGCTGTTTTATATTGATTTATTAGTCCCTCATAACCTCGATACCTTTTCATCACGATAATTCAAATTTCAATTCATATCGTTGATTATATTTGAGTAAATTGGTCAATTTAGTATGCTGCAGACAAATATCAGTGGTTTCATATGTGATTCTGATTGAATTTGAGTTCACGCCTCTCTAGTGATTGAGAGATAATAGGTAATATTGACTACGGATGGGCATGATTGGACATTTCCAGACAAACTCTGCTAATGAACTAATTGATACGACTGGCAAAATCAGCTCATGTAGTTTTGTTCATTCAAGGAACAATGATTCCATAATTCGACGAAAAAAAAATTAAAGAAGTTCAAAAACAATATGAGATTCAAAATGATATTTATATCGATTGATTATTTTTCCTACTATTTTTGCCAAATTTTCGAAAAATAATATTAGGGGATACTTTTAGGGGACAGTGGAATGAATCACTCTGTATATATCGAACATATATATTTAGTTCGAAATACATTCTTCATAAGATTTATCTATTGAGAGATTTTATTTCATGAAATATTCTCAATGAGAACTTCAGAAAGTCTATTGAAGATTTAAGCACTCTGTATATTGCACACATCATATATGAAGGCAATTTATAAGTTTGTGCGACAGTGGTTGACCACTTCGATGAAATGACGGTAAGCGATTCACTCCCTTCCGATACCTCCGTTTCCCGAACCGAGTTCATTCAATTTTTAATATCACTTCGAAACTTCCGGATTACATATAGAAGTTGAATAGTTACTCGCCTGAAATTCACTTCTACGTAGTCTGGGGTGTTTCTAACGTTTCCTTTCATGATGTTCCATTTTCCGTGATACAATTTCACGGCAATGGATATTGGACTATCACTTGTTTCTCTTATTCCGCCATTATCTGCATGAATCCAAATTCGCAGAATAAACCAAGATATTTCGTCGGGAATCATAGGAAATCGCGATGAAGTTCATTAAGAATTGCACGATGGTCGTGTCGACTTTGTTATAAAATAAACAAGAGTAGATTGTCTTCTACCTTAACTGGAATTCAATTCGAAAAGTCTACATTAATGATGAGTCAGAAATGCAGTTCTAGATCACGAACAATTCCCAATGTATTATTATATTTTTCACTTGACTAACATAGACATCACGAATTACTGATTCTTCCAAAATTCAGATGCTATATACGCAAACATTTTTCCCAACTTTGCTTCATTCTGAAGTCAATTATTGGGGAATACGTCACAGTGACTAAAATTGTATTGATTTTATTTGGAATCTTCATATATTCTGAAAAAATTGTTCATTGATTTATAAATCGAAAACATTTTCCCAAAAAGTTTGTGTCTTTTCCATTCGGAGTATTGTTGAAAAAAAAAACAAGCAGCAACATCGCACTTTCTGGCAAGCTATCACAACGGGTTCGGTGAATTTTGTGAGGTTATATTTTTCTTTGTCGCTTCTCATGCATTATTTAGAGAGGAGCGATTCAACAAATGAGCGTATCGATGGTTAGTATAGAGAAATGAATGCGGAATGTTATTATTATTCCTTATCTTATTCTCTCCTGAGCTTCGAAATAAATCGTCTTTGAGGTCACATCCAGTTATTCTCAGAGGTCGAATAAGCAGAAAGCCAACCTGAATTTCCGGTAGATACCCACGTCCCTTGTTCCCAACGTTTCCAATTCGCATTCAGATTAGAAGCTACCTAATCGGAAGAAATAATATAGGGGGTCCGATAATGTAACGTAATTAATTGCCTCCTGTCCAATAAAGCAGCAATCACTGTAAATCACCGATAGATAGTAAGTATATCATGACAAGTCGGTGACTATCTGCCACATAACATTGGAAATGCATTGCTTGTTCGTATCTCCTCGCTAGAACATTATATGCCTATCAAATCATACCGTGATTTACTATAGTTACTGATGATTAGGCTCTATTATTGTTGGCTACTGTTTAACATTGATGCCTAAGATCATCTCTATTCACAATTCAAAATAGACTCAAACAAACTTCATTCGACTAATATTCAAGGATCGATTACTATCCATAACCTCAAAATTCTTGAATCTTGAATCTCATTTTTTGCTGCTGGTTCCAATTGCACGAATTGTTTAAACCGTCTATAATTTTTTCTTTTATTACATCTAGCAAAAGGCTGCAGTATTTGAGTTTAGTTGCGTTCGAGAGGAAAAACTGTGAAGTTTACTTCAGTAACAGTAACTTCAAAATACTAGGATACCAAGAAAATGTATTTGAACAGAAAATCTGTATTTCAGATGATTTTATCTAAGATAAGGCTGACATATATGGTCATCACCAATTTTCATCCAATAGACTGGATAGCAATATCAAATTTTCACAAAACATAAAACGCTCAAAGATATACCTCAAATAGAGATAACCAACCACTCCCCGTACAAAAATACACCACTACAGAGTCCAAGTTCTTTGCTCAAGTTCATTCGGTTGATAAAGTGAACGATAACTCTAATCATGTTATTGTTTGTGAAACCTTTGTTGGAATTTATTTCGTTTTTATCTCTACGGGCTTATAGCTTTCCTATCTTAATGAGTGGCTTTCAGGAGTTTACTCTGGCGGATTAGGTGGGTTATAATATCCGACGATACAATTTCAGTCGGTCTTCTGTCGACAGAAATTGGATCCTGCAAGCATACTGGAGAAACGATTGTTTGTGGTGGATTATCAATATTTCAGTGAATAGCCACAAAGAAAAGTATATACAGTTTGGAGGAAACAATGGACAGCAACGTTGTTCTTTGTTTGAATCGACTACAGATATAAAATATCATAAATATTACTGGGGATTTCGTTTCGATTTCGTGTAAAGAAACTAATCACTAGTTTCACTTTTGAATAAATATGGTTCATAAAAACTTAAGAACGTGCTTTGATGATGAACTGAAGAGGTGAAAATAATCATTATGAATGTTTTTCAGACAATTTAAAGACCCTTTATCAAAGCAAATTATGGATGAATAACTGATCCCAGATATTCCAGAGTCATTAATTATCTCATGTAAACTGTTAGGCTTCGATTTGGATATTTGGAAGTTGTTTGTTTCTCGAAGTGAAACTAAAGATTTACGATAAAACTTCACAATCAAAGGAACTCGTATACATCCATCTGCATATACTTGTGAGCTCCTACTATCCACAATCCTCGATTTTCTCTGTTTCAATTCGCAGACATTAAAGAGAATCTGAAATAACTTCCAGAAGCAATCCGCTGAAAGTTTCCCGTTTTAATTGACCCAAAGTTCAATGCTGAGATGGTTTCCGCAAAAAGAAGGGATCCTTCATGAAAATATCCTATTGGCTTTCAAACAGGTGACTAATTGGAGCTCCAAGTTCCTTCTTCGACCATCTTAGAGCTAATAGGCAAATTTTTAATTATTCAAAAGATCGAGAAAGTACCCAACAGTTTTATTGAAGTTTATCAAGATCTGGGAGTTCTGATAGAACTATCCTTTTGATATTTATTTCATAAGAGCATTTGAGTTCTTGTTTCTGACTGTTCCTTCTATCCTTCAACGATGAGAGTCAGAAATGGAGTTTTCTTCAAGGAAAATGTATCTCAGTGAAATTCGAGGAACATATGGAACGATTACAACAAAATGACACAATAGAAGACTATAAACATAATATCTGAGGAATATAAGAAGCCAAGAAGAAATAGAAAATTGGAACGAAATAAAACCTCAATTCCTTAATGTCTATGAAATCCGATATTGAAGTATCAATTTCCGTTCAAGTTGTGAAAGCAAATGGAAGTCTGGATCTAGTTTGACAAATGACTGAGCAATTTGCTATATATTATTACTTTGATTGATCTCTACCCCTAAAAGGTTCATCATTCTGTATGCCATTTAATGTCAGTCCGTTATGGACTTTATGATAAATCGCTTTCAACAAATGTTATTCATCTTTATTCATTCCAATTGTTAGAATGGGAGTCTATTAACTCAAATGTCAACACTTGTATATCCATATCGATGAACGAGTTGTTATGATGACGCTCTGGATACCATACAGGGAATGAATATGAAGACCAAAACAGGCCAGAAGTTTTTTGTGGCTCGAGTTCAATTAAATTAAATTTGATTAATTAAAATTTGAAATTGTTCGCACATATGGAGTTTACAGCCAGAGTGTCTCTTCGTCTTTTAGACCTCATACGAATGATTGAACAACTTTGTTCACTCATCGATCCCATCAAATTACTACTATAGTTGACACTTCCCACTCAAATCATATTAATTAAACGAAAGGAAATAAAAGACTACATCAGGATATTCTGTACTTGAAAATCAAAATGGATCAATCCATTCGACCATTGGAACAGATTTCATAGTGAAATATACTCGATATGTAAGATCATGATTGCTTGAAATGATGCCCATTCGCATCATTGCAAATGGAGGAATTAAACAGATGCGAACTGTCTAGCATTATAGGTGTGATTATCCAGAATGCTCCTGAAATAGGTAAAGTTCAGGACGGAGTTCAGGATAACGTTAAGCACCTACGAAACTGCAAACAGGACAATGGAGGTTAGGTTTGAAACATAAGATATCTGAATCGATCGAGGGATTACATTATGGAAGATTATTTCAATCATAGGCAGAAAGTTTATATCAAACTACATAAAGAATCGGAATCGATAGAAGTTGATTCTTCAATTCTTCAAACAAACTTCTCGATCCAAAGGAGCAACTCTCATGATTCCTGTAGAGTTTCTCTCATGATTTCAACACTATGCCCGATTCCTGCCCTGCTCCAACGGAAACACATTCAACATTCTCAAAATCAATGCGATTTCGTGACTTCTAACTTTCATTCCGACCCCGAGATCGCATCGGAAAAGGTTAGTAGTCGGAAAAGGTTAAAATCGGAAAAATCTCTAAACATGTATAACGCGTGGCGACGCTGGAATCAATCAAGGGAATTTGAAGGGTTGGCCCTTTAAATCTCTAAACTTAATCTAAACTGCTCCGACTTGTTGTGATATATGCTCGACCACAGAAGCCATATTTCGCACGTGTCAGATAATTCTCCGAAAGCTGTGGATTCAAGTCACTTTTGTGATGCATTTTCGTCTTGGGTATCCCTTCCAGAAAAAATAATTCAATTCGATTTTCATAGAAGTAAGAAACTACAAGGTTTTCACTACCCACCATTGTCAAAGTGGCTAGGGGATTATTTTTCACCCACTAATTTCCCCAACTTCTCAATTCCATTTACAGAAATTGAGAAATCAATATTTTTTTTTGTTTGGTGCCACTAATTCCATGTTTTTATTTAGTTCTCATGATACCCGATTCAAAATAGGTGCTGTGATGGTCCCAAAAACTCTCAAAACTATTGGTCAGAGATGTCACGCATTTCTTGCCCCTAAGTTGTATAGCAATTTGCCCCCTTCATTCAAAAGCTTGCACTCCATCACACTTTTCAAGTCCAAAATTAAAACCTGAATTCTGCAGCAACCGAGACATATTATTCAGAAGCAGATAGATCTGAAGAATAATTCAATCATGTTCTGGATCCTTTTGGAATTCTCTTCTTCTTCTTCTCCTCTTACCAGCTTTTGTTGTTTTTATTGTTATTCATGTCGCAGTTTGTTCATGTGGAATATTTGTAATTGGTAAGTTGGGAAAGGAAATAAAGAAAGATATTTATATTGTTGAATGCAGATATAGCAATGAGCATAGGATATTCGAATGTGCCAAATTACCCATGCACAGGTTTACCTTTATAGGATTTTGTATTTGTTTACCCTTCTGTGAAGTAGCTATCGCCTGTAGTTGATATATTATGTATTTTTTTTGGGTGAATAAATTTATTATTATTATTATTATTATTATTATTATTATTATAGTTAGCCTGCAAAACGATGTTTTTCGATAATAAGTAATATTGATAAATAATCCAAATACATTTAGTTATATATGTGATGAATATTGTAATGGTATTCAGCAATGTCATGATGGATGCATTGGGGAACTGGCAAACTTGAATAATCCCCCTGTATCACTTGCTTCCACCTAAATCTCGATTATATTGGAAGCTGTCGAATATTATGGAGTAGAAGAAGATGGAAGATCCTGCGAGCAGTCTGACGAAGAGAGATGAGCAGATATGACAGAAGACTGACAGTTCTCGAACATTCCAGAACAAATGTTGAAACATATAAATATCGAGCTTCCAATCAACATAAGTTGAGGAATAGAACGCGACGTAGTAACATCATGGTCAATATAAAAAGTTGAATTAATTCGTTGCTGTTTGTACGTGAAAATAAATAGTTCATCAGTTAGAAATCAGTCTGTTCTTTACCCATGAATAACGTTACAATATGTAGTGAAAAAGTTTAGAAAACCTATGTCTAATTCATAAATCATGATCGAAATAATTCTTCTCGAATTTAGTCAGAATCTGATCAGCAACTTGTTGAGTTAGAATTAACTATTCAATAATTATTGTATGAGTATCCATAAAGGCTCCAAGTTTCCTGCAATTTGTCTCCTATTTAGCTCACTTCGCCAAACACGAAGCTGAACACTTCAATATGGTCTCCTTAACTGTTGCGGTTTTAAATACCTTACGCTTCAATGGATGTTTCACTAACATCAAGCTTCTTGTAGAATCTGAGGATAACTAAGCTGTTTCAAATAAATCCTAGTACCGAGAATTCATGATGAGTTTTCATCTCGATACAAGGATCATCATACGAGAGAAGTGAAATTTGAACAGTGAAAGAGTACGAAATATTTCTAATCTTTCTTTCTCACTTTTCGTGAAATTTTTTTAGTAGTTGTTGATAATTTGAGCTTGGGTACTCATTGATTCATTGGCAATATGGACAAGTGGCAAAATGTATGACAGTTAATGTAAGAGTCAACTCTGAGAATATTTTTCATCCATCTTCCTTCAGTAGGAAGGGTCTGATGTGAGGTCGCCTTGTGTCAATATTGTGGTTGGATTATGTCCATATACGTGGCCATATCCTGAATTTACAAAACGCTGCTGAAGTCGGGAAACTGTAAATGTGTTAGCAAACAGAACGTCGCAGTTCTCCGGTTAAATGTATGGAGTGAAACACCTTTTCAGTTTGGCAATATATGCTTCAGAAGACATTTTATTGAGAATGTTCCATTTCAAGCCTCCAGAAGAATTTTTTCATTTAATTTTTCAACAACTAGTTCTCTTCCATCTGTGACGTAAATTCAAGAGGAGCCCCATGGTTCAAATCAAATTATCAAAGTATTTGCAATGAACATTCCTAGAGACTCAGGAATTGAAATGAAAATATGCATCATCTTCTGCAGTGTCCCAAACGATTTACTGGCAATGATAACGATATTGATATCTCTGAGGATTATTACGTTCTTCCACATTTTTGAGAAAAATCCACATTGTTTCATTACTATTGTTCAGTGCAAAACCATGCTCTGTCGCGGATAAACCCATTTCGAGAATCAGATTATGACACCGTCTTCGTAGCTCCTAGTGGAAAGCCGGTCCAGCGAAAACTCACAATAAGCTCTCCCATGTTGCTCTGGCAAGTTTCTGATTCGATTATGGGAATTCTCTAGCTCGGGAAAAGCAAACACAACGCGACGCGCCGTATTGTTGTTATCCATTTGCATCCTTATGTAAGTGTCCTCGGTATATATATATGTATATCTCTGACGAAGCAGACACTGGAAGGATCGTTGTCCTAGTGAATACTCTATCTAACACGTTCTGTGGACTGATGAGATTTGTTTGTCTTCAAGGATTATACCATTAATAAACCACCGGGGACCACTGAATACAAATGTTTCAAAGGATAATCCATTATATTTCACTTAATGAGTCACAGTAGAAGTTCAACTTGACATCCAAGATTCTCTGCTTTCAGCTATTCTCGGCTTTTTTTTCAGTGGATGTGGAAGATTTGATGAAGATAACAATGGAATCAGAAAATACACGACAACCTCGAAAAATGTCGTATCATCATCATCATCATCATAATATTGTTATGAATTTGAAATAGTACAGTACCCAAGATGATTTCCATGAAACAGTCACTTCAATCACCAGAATAGTCCAAAGTTGTTAAATCACACTTGTATGATTCGTAAAATTCTGTAAGTATTTGTTACCTCAGATTATATATCTGAAAAGATGCGTTTATGTTTGGGCCACTGCTCAATACTTTCGGTATAAGCTTCACTTCTCTTGTCCTGTAAGAGTATATGACGTATGATTGATTAACCCATTCGATTATTCATCTCTTTTAAGTTGCTGTTTAAACTCCCATTCTCTTTCAAAACATCCATGAGTTTCCAATGCACATTGAGGTTCATGCATCTATGCAATTCTAGTTGAAAGGAAAAATCTGGAAATCTGATGAGACCCTCGGGCTTTGTACTCCACTTTTGGTTACCGATGGCTCGTGTTCACCATGTATGACATCACAAGCTCCATCAACTTAATTAGTCGACCGATAATTGGATCATGAATACTGGAATATCCTAGCATGTTTGAGTAAATTTCAATGTTTTGGAGTATATGACGATGTGTGTTCAACTGATTTACAGAAAAGTTCTGAATCAAACAATCAGATCTGGTGTAAAACAAATGTTTATGCTGAGATCAAATGAATGTAACAAAAAGAACAAGAATTTTTGTGTGTTTCACTTCTCTACATTGTAATTCCGATGTATCTAGTTGTGAACTGAAAATGGTCAATAAATTTACGATTCAAAAAACTTCCAATACATTTATTACTGAACCAATATTGTAATGGACTTCACGCGGCACATGAAAGAATATAAAGCAAATAAGTGGGATAGTAAGAAGATTGCCTTATGCACAGTGGCGTATAATTCGTTCACCCCACCTGTCAACCTTATAGATTCCATCATGCTCAGTAAAGTTATCATTGAATTTTAATCCAAAATAGTCATGAAAAAATTCATTATGAACTATAACAACGACAGCTCCTGTCAGGGTTGACAGTTCTGACATGGAACATCACATTACAGGTCCAACATAAATCAGTCATGCTACGCTATCAATCACAGCTATTTTTTTTGTTCGATCCATGACTGAAAATTGAACTCACAGGACTGATTCTTCGTGAGAGTATTAACGAAATATTCAGATATATTTGGGGATATTCACAGTGAAAAACTGAAATAATGTACAACTTGTTAAAAATGCATCAACTCAGATATACCATTCTAAATAAATCAAAGTCGATATTTTCATTTGGGGATTCGAAACAGGGCAACATTTTCCTTCATATTTTTTTTCTTAAACAAATAAAATGACTTGAGATATTTGCGATCAACTGAATATGTCAAAAGCTCACATATTCTGAATTTCTCCAATGGATATACTGCATATTCTGAGTACGACACTGTGGCCTTCACCAAGCATTCCAGAAAAATGTCGGCCGAAGCAACAGAATTGCAGAGAACGTGGCATGCTGGACCTGAATTTCAATAGCACCGTTCGAAACTTATGGTGGCCGAATCTGTTCTCGATGTTCGTTTCAATTTTTGATGATATCTCCGATTTTACGTGGGAAGTTCTTGAACGAGGTCAACCACATGTAATGGTTGACGTATTATCGTTAGTAGAAGGTTTACTTCTCTGGACATGCAGGGTCTTGATCGGAAATAAAATTCGTTGGAATACATAGTGACGTTTGACAAGAGATTGTTAGAAGCTCTCAGTTGATCTACCAAATGAAACTCCGTCTTGCCGAGTGAAATATCTTGACATTAAGGAAAAGATTCGTCTGAAAGAAATTAAAGAGGCAAATTTGATGTTTTTTATTCTGTTTGAATTCCACCACATTTTTCAAATAAACGTTTCCTTATCTCAGTTAAATCTTCATATTTTATCAACTGTCATAAAAAACTCTCAACTAATCAACTCACCATTGAAGTTTTTTTTCAGCAAACTGAAAATGTTCGCTCAGAAAGTGAATTGCCCAATTCTCTTCAGAGATTTATTAAAAAGTATCCCACTATGGAGAGATTTAATAATGTTTTCCCAACAGAAACTTGAAAGTCTTGATCTCATAAGGAGTTTTTTATTAGACAAGTTCGCCAAAACAATATGCAGCTGTTAGATTATAATATTTCTTCACGAATACGGGGATTTTGGCATAAAATACCACCCTATCAGAATTTGGCTTCATAAGGTGGATCTTGTCGAAGTTTTTACATTCGTCAGGGTGCGGCGGATCCGATAAATTCCTTTTGTTGACGGAAAGGCTTCCTTTCAAACTGATAGCAAGTGTATGAACCGCTTTTTTCAACGTTTTCGAATTATACAGGGAATTTTAACAGAAGCACACATTGCTTGCTGATTCTTAGGGAAGTCGAAATCGTACAAAGGAAGAAATCAGTCACAGTTTGGGCTTTTCTATGTTTTATTTGTCAAAATATATTTCAGGCTCAACAAAAATTATAGGGAACAATATACAGCAATATTTACAGTACCAAAAATACAAATGAAATTGCATACGTTTCTTGATTCTTATTTCAAAATCATACCCAACATGGGAATTCGATCTACACATAGTTTATTCTCAGAATTATAATTCGAGAATTGGGTACAATTGAATTCATTTAACACTGCTCGATATTTGGAGAAGCTCACTCTCGAATACACTTTTTCAATATTGCAATTATCGGAAGCATCAAAGAAAATGGGTCAGGTATTATACAAATCAGCTTTCACAAAATGTCAACTTCGAATTTGGAGCGGTATTTATTTTACAATGCAAACAATTAAAACAACATACGAATATCATTGTATTAGATATTATACATAAGTCGCTACAATGGCATTGGGTCTTATCACTGATGCATTGAGAAAAAACAATGACGTGTTAATTAATTCTCTTGTTTTCCAACTCAACGTCAATAAAACATATATTTTCAACGTTTATTTTGACTATTATTTCAATCTGACTTTCCAAGCATTGATTTTCCGTCATTACATGATGTTGTTTTGTCCCAAAAATTCACGAAGTCTTTTGGAATTTTTATCAATATTCAAAAGAATACGAGACTTCAGACATTCTTCTTTCATTAAGAATATTCGCACCAAATCCTTCGGTTTTAACGTATCAAAATCTCATTGCAATTAGAAATATTCCAGAAACTGTTCTTGATTCATAAGTGAAATGATGCTGAAACATAATCTTGTGATTATTAAATAAAGATAAAAAGGTTCATCATATATCATGAAGGATATCTGTAGGCGAGAATGTGCTGTTCCCTCGTACTCCTCTGTATAATCCTTTTATTCGTTGAATTTCAACAATAATTCGTACCTCTAAGTCATGGTTATCAAATAAGTCCTACCAAATTCGGTACGAATCATCCTTAATTTCTCATAATTCGATGTCACCCTTCAATACCGATCTATAATCTATTAATTCAAGCAAGATATTTGTGACAGCTCGCCAGAAGTTCGGTGTTATTGCTTGTCTTTTTTATCAACGATGCTTCGAAACAGAAAGTTAGGTTGAATTTATCATTTGAAATATCTTCAAAAATGTTTTCGATTGATAAAATATACAGAGGTGTGCAAAAAAATCAGCCAGAGCTGTAACTTCTGAATCATTCGAGATCGAAATTTGAAATCTGGTGGGTAGCAACTATATGATATTTTTCTTTTTTACTGGAAGAAAAATTGTATTCCATCACTTTCGGTCTAACCACAACTTTTGATTTTCAAATGGAACCCCCTGTATATTTTTCCATTTTCAGATTCAGGGTATCATTTTTCGTTCTCGGATCAAAATGTCAAAAAAATTTCCTCAATATGTATTGATTATAGAAATCCTTAGGCATCGAATATTAGAGGCTTGCCGTAATATACCCCAAGCATTGTTACACAACGCAACCTTCAATGTAGCTAGAAGGTGTAATTAATTTTTTATCGCCCCTTTTTCTATGCTAGTGAAAAAGATAAGGATTGATGTGGAGTTAATTTTGTTGGTCTTTCTGTTTCACATGAAATGATCAGGAAAAACTACTGGTGTATGTAAAATGATACCTTGAATCTGAAAATGGAAAAATATACAGGGGGTTCCATTCGAAAATCAAAAGTTCCGGTTAGACCCAATTTTTCTCGTCAAGAAATGAAGAATATCATATAGTTGCTACCCACCAAATTTCGATCTCGAATGATTCAGAAGTTACAGCTCTGGCCGATTTTTGTGCACATCTCTGTATAGACTAAATTTGGATAACTATTGACTGTGGATAATCGTTGAGTCGTTTTTTGAATATTTGTAAAAATCTGCACCTGAAATACTAAAAGTGACTCAAACATTTCTACCCAAAAATAAAATTGGCATCGTTGTGAAGTGGCTGTAAAGTATTGCCATAATAATTATGGATGTCTAAATGTTCCCAGCTATGTCCCAACCAATGAGAAGTTCAGTTGTTAGCTGGATATTTTTCATTTTGCACTATTCGCAAGGAAATATAACCAAATCTGTCGAAACCATCTTCCTTGAATGAATAGACTTTGGTTACCTACTACTCCAGTCTCGTACCGAATTTAACTCCACCTACAAACCGATAAACAACAGTTCAACTTCCGCCAGCACTGTTCCTCAACACTATCGACACAACCTATCGTCGTTCTCTGAAGCACACACTAGGTGGGGGGAAGCCAGAAAGAGTTTGCCACTTTCACATACGCACAGCTGAAAGATGTTGTGCTTACCGCTGGACGCCGGCCTTGGGGTGACCTTGGCAGTTGGCAACAGTGGCATGAGGATGGAGCCGGCGTCTAATTTGATGGCTCCTACTTCTGACCTGAAGGTCATGTCCAGCAGGATGGTGGCGTCGAGTTTGCCGCCTAGCGATTCCATGTGGATGCCTCGAGGTGCTTGGATTTGAAGCGTCCTGGTTGGGGATTCCAGTCTAGGAGAGAGAGGCAGGTGAAATAATTCTCGAGGAAGAAATTCACAGTGCGCGGCTAAATTATGGAAGAAATTCGATAACATACATGAAGGGCGAAAACCAAAAAAACGTCATTAATATCCGAGGTATGACGTCTTTGATTTTCTTTTAATAGCAACCTATACTTTTGAGAGTGCCGTTTGAAATAGGGACTCTTTCTGCATATGGCGCACTGAATTCCATGGTATCTTCCATAACAATATTTTCGAAACAAAAAAATGAGGAAACAAGAAAGTTAAGTAATTTAATGAAAGTGACAACTCGTACATTCAGGCAATTTTGAAGCTTATATTACATTTATACGATTAAATTAAATGTTCGAAATGGCTTCCACCAACTGCTTGACTACAAATAAAACTAAACGCAGAAAAATAAAAAATAAAACAATTTTTTTATCTGTCTGAGCGTTTACTGTCAAGTCACGGCGATATCAGTCAACTACCGTCAATTTGAGAGGTCCCCACCTCATTTTGCACGTCCTGTTCGCCAATTTTTAGATGATTGCTTTCCTAAGTGGATTGGAAGACAAGGAGAGATATAATGCCCTCCTAGGTCCCCGAATCTCTCACCGCTTGACTTTTTCTTATGGGGATATTTAAAATCGACAGTTTATGTAAATAGAATATATGTTGCTATTTAAAAAAAAAACAATCATGTCATACCTCGGATATCAATGACGAAAGTTAATTTTTTTTTTGGATTTTTTTGTTATTCGCCCTGTATATAAGTCATCGAATTTGTTCCATAATTTAGTCGCGCACTGTATATGTAATTCTGAATCGTCATAAGTTAGACTACGCTCATATTTATTTCATCAGAGAAGTTACATCGAAAGAAGGGATAAAATATTAATAGAATGGAAGGCATTTTCATCATAAAGAAGGACAATTCAACATGAAATATTCATCAGATATTTCAATAAATATTATCTAGGTTGAATGACATTAGTGTCTTGACTTTATTACCAAATATTATTTATCCATCGATTTTTTTAAACTTTAACATATTGAATAATATTCGATCCAAAATAAATTTTGTTTTTTTTTTCAATCAAGTACCTTACCTTAATTCGTGTCCTGCTGGTGACCGGACTCTTGTAGCTTGAACAGATCCGGTAAATTTGGTACCTCCTTCACCTGTCACGTGTAGGCTATCAGAACCAACAGTGATTCCGCTTCTGTTGGCAGCAAAAATTACGGATCCTTTCTCGTCGAGGATCTTGAAATGTTTCGCTAAACTCTCCATTTTATCATTTCCTATTACAGAAAAAATTAATGAAGGATAGAGAATTCGAAGTTCATTCTTAATGGTATCAAACTCGACGAATTTTTCTTCAAATACGATAATGTATGATATTCTTACCAATGACCATCCAACTGCTTGGGTATCCATTTTCGTCCCTTGCTCTCATGGTCAAATTTTTTGTTGCCTCGATGATTATTGGTTGGTTGATCCTCGATTTTATACAACTCGCTATCAGACTATCCAGAATGAAAGCTTTACCTTCTAGCCTCAATCCTCCTGAAACGATTTTGAGCTGACCCATTCCTTCCTGAAACAAAAGAAATAATATGTAACCTTGTGATTCGATTTCTCATATTTCACAAATTCAGCGTGATTTTTAAAGAATGGTCAATATGGAACTCTCATATATAAATCTTCTTTCGATATTGAAAAAATTTTCACACCAATAATTTCCATTTATTTCATAACAGTTCAATTAATGAACCATTCCTATAACTTTCTAAAAATTTCATAAAGAATCTCACTGAAGCTGAAATATTCTTCACTGCAGTGTTATATAAACATTGTTCTTAATAGGATCATTTGTTGGTTTAGAATTGAAAGCCCCTCGTTCATGAAATACGTGATACTTCTGAAGAAAAGATTATTCATAATGAACATCTTTATTTCTAGACCTCAGGATATAATTAGTGAGTACTGTTATAGATGTGCATTGCTCTTTTTCTTTCAATTTCTAGAATATTTCAAAGAAAGGAAATTACGATTGTAATGATGCAATGTGTACCAAAAAAAGTTTCTGGTCATTCATTATTTCATAGCGATAGGCCTGAGGCTTCCTCAAAAGTAATTCGTATCGTTAGAAATATCGATTATTTGTTAAGGAACCAGTATAACCGGAATGAACTGAAAACACTGCCTTCCATAATAAAACGAATTCTCCTCCATTTTGATTCTACACTAGTTCAATTGAAACGTTGCTGAAAAAGATATTTGAACTGCATGAAAGTGTGCTGGCAATGCTGGTGTTCCACGAGGTTCTGTTCTTCGGTTCTATAAATGATTTGAATCATATAATCATTGAAAGCAAGTTAACATTACTTGTTGTAGAAGAAGCGCTCACCTCAAAAACAATTCATGAAAATAGCCTAATTTTTCATGAGTTGGAATCATGTTTGGACGTTTCAAAATAAACAGAATGTATAGCACAAATCAAAGACCACTTGTGATGCTATTATCAAGAATATTCCAATAATTATGGAAATTTTATCGATATTTATCACGAAGATCCTGTACGAAATTTCGATCATAAAAGCAAATATGGAAATCCTGTGAGATTACTGGAGGAGAATCCTCAAAAGCCTCTTTCTCGAACATTTTATGAATCCACTATTGTTCAGCGGTGAATATTCAATTCTGTTGCAAATTGAAGATCACTCTGAGGTTGTCAAATCCAATAATTTTGATGTATGTGTGCGGCCCGTTCCCGTCGATCGTATGTCAAATATTAGCTGTAAAGGATAAGTCAGCTTTGGCCTCCACAACCCTGTGGTCTCCCGCGAAATCGAGTTAGGCCCTTTGGCGATCGCTTTGCAGACTACGATCAAATTGTTCGATTGTACAGAATTGGCTCTACTATATGGAGGCGAGAATGAAAAATGTTATGGAGTTCAATATTGTCGATCGAGACTGCTCGAACTCATATAGACTTTTCAAGTATGGTATATTTCCATCCATTTTGGAAAAATCCTCACCTGCATTAAAAAAAAATAATCAACAACTCAGGCTCGTCTGATTGATTTGAGAGAAAGCATTTTAATTGGAAAACATCATGATGAAAAAGTTTTCAGATCGTTCAAAGTTGACGCCACTTACTGTCAGTCCAAAAGAAAGTTACATACATACAAGCATGTAGAAAAACGAAATTTCCAATGTGTAGGAACTTACCGAAGAGAACTCCATGACCTTGAGTACCCATAACGTCAACGCCAAATTCACAACAACCATTAACAACAATACGAATATCAGGATGTAGAGGCACTTCTTTCGCCAACCATAAATTCCAATCCTAAAGTTATATTTTGGGTCTAAAGTATCGGAATCTTCCCGGATTTGGCTTCGGGATTCTGGAGTATCACAGGCGGCGGCGGCTTCACTTTTCTTCATCCTGCAACACCAGTCAAACTGTCAGAATATAATGATACAATCTAACTCGGGCGTTTTCGGAAGGAACAAAGAAGTACGTGCAGGCCAGGCACCATGTGCGATATTATAATGGAGGTAGATGCGTTTGTCTTTGATAAATGTGGGTCATTTTTTGGGGTTGCGTTTACGGCCGTTTAGAAATGAAACTTATTCGAAAAGGAGACTGTTTATCCATTTATTTCCAGAATTACATTGATACAATCTTATACGAACCAGAAGCGACAATTCGATTTTCTTCTGTGAAAGCGAAGACGAGAAACTGCAATTTCTGTTTCAAGATTTCTCACATGATATATTCCAATCATTATATTTTATAATGAGAAAAGAATAAGGACCAATCATACTTATGATCAAAGTGACCAATAGAAAATTCTGTTGATTATTTTCAGGATGGCCACCAGGGGCGTATTTGCCATCTAACACTTTCGGAATGATTTTTCACCTAGATATTCCCAGTAAATGTTTCGAATATGCTTGGATGATGAGCTTCCTCGAACTAAGTTTTGCCAGACATTTCTGACATATCTATTAAAATGACATCGAGTCAACAGATTTCAAGAAACTCAGTCTCGTTAGAAAGAGCACTGATTGATCTGTCGGGGCCTTATTATTATAAATGTGTGAGATTTCGCTGCTAGAGGGCATTACTTGATATACTCCTCGAAAAAATCAAATACCACACCATGATCTTCTCTCCATTAAAATGATCTTGTGAAATCCATATCCTAATACCTCAGTTCGATTTTTCGAATTCAGAAAACATTAGATCAAGGTTGTGAATTTCAAAAAAATAACTTCCAGATTTTCCAATTAATTCAGTGCCGTAGAGAAAATTTCAAGAAAACTAACAGAGAGGAAAGCTAATTCCCGAATGTGATCCTTGTGGTACTGCATATGTCAAATGAAATTAATTATGATGTCCCATTATGAAATGAAGGGAAATTTCGATGTGTTTCTCATTTGTGAAGAATAGTCTCTTTGAATCAAATGACATGAACATATCAAGGATGTATTCCTTCTTCCATCACCTTCTAAATATCCCCGAATGAAAACGATCCGTCTTCTCTTCTCATACATCCACTTGTTGCGTCATCATCGTTGTCAGAAAACGAAATATCAAAGACAATACATGTGAAAATCAACCTAAACAAGTACGCATATTATAGTTAATCCACGACAAAGCGTCAGGCATTCATGAACAATACGAATATGCTTCACATAGGAAGACACATAATGAGATAATGTGGAGACAACTCGTTCTCCAACAGAAATTTGACATTTAATCATGTAAAAGAGACGAGGAACATTTCCTTTCGCGTATCTATCTGTCTCGCTCCCTTTGCGTACTGTTATAAATTATTGCGTTGTCTTCTCCGGCCTCTGATACGGGAAATCCTCAGGGAAATGAGAAATTTACTATCCAGCGCCGGTGATATTTCAAAGTCCTAAACACTTTCGTACACATTCCGAGTCTATTCATTTCCAAAGTGACATCTCTGAATTAGGCCATTCGAAGATGTCCTATACACTAACTATAATAACTAACTGCTGAATATATGGGGACTTGTGCTTTACTAGTCGAGATACCTATCGAAGAGGAACACAAGTTTGACATGTTAAGAGCAAATCTTCCGAAAATATACGGAGGACTATGAATTCTTGATATTTTTCTGGTCTACTATGGATGTGGAGAAATATAATGAATAACGCTTGGCAACGCTGCAAAATATTGTTAGAATCAAGCATAAGAAATCCCAAAGTTTACTCTGAAGATATTCATGCTCCATTTACTACCCAAATGTACTTCTTCCTTGTTTCTAAAACTACTTCAACTTGAAATACTGGTGTATTCCTCTAAAATTAATAGACAGTAATAAATCAAAGCATAAATAACATCTTCCCGATGAGAGATTTCTTCGTCAAGTCTATCGTTTATTCAAACGATAAACGGAAAGAGATGATCTGATAAGTGATTTCGGGATGGAATAGCTGTCGATAAACGGAAATAATTTATCGACGGAGAGTAAAATATAACCTGGATGTGGCTTGCTCTCCTGATACTTGACGGCCAACTAATAGTTACACGATAGCAGCAATTGATGGATCTTGATTAATCTTCGAGAGTTTTAGTCATGGTATTTTTCTATGATCAAGCACGTGATATGAATATTTTTCATACAATAACCACTACTGCATATTGCAAAAGCGATCTATTTTTTTATTATTTTAATGAAAGGGTTCAAAGGATGCACTGCAGTCAGAAGCAATATATTATTTTGTTTATGATGGTACATAAATTGAATTCAACTTTCAAATAATGTATGTTCACTGTGTATTATCGAATATGAAACATGAACCGTCATAAGGCGTTTCTTTTTGTAAATTTCGTACACAAAAACTTCATTCATTCTGGCCATTGATCAAAAACATCCAGTACATCATATTTCCTGTCTAATTAATATAGAAATCATTCACCTTATGGATATCATGAGATCAGCAAAATTATGTTATCGGACCTTTCGATATCGAAATCGTAGGTGAATTGTCGAATAAGTATTCAGAATCATTCAAATATCGGTAATTACCCATAACAATTCATCATTTAGATAGATAGAAAGATAGATAGCTTCATTTCCACAAAGTATTTTATAGGCACAAGAGGGGGGGAATAAGAAATACGTCGAAAAAAATTGTAAAAATATCAATATGTTTACAATGTGCGATACACTACAAATGATTTTCAAAAATGGAGATAATTTCGACACATTCCCGCATGCCATGATTCTGAAAAAATAAATTGATTCATGACCGAAAACATTCATCAATTTATTTCCAAGAACTCGTGAGTTCGACCTTTTAAGTTAGTTATGGTAACGTTGTTTTTTTTATTCTATATTTGTGTCATTTTTTTTTAAATAAAACTTCTCACGAAAGGAGACATCCTGTAAAGTTCAGAGAACATCGTGAGAACCAAGGGAAAGAAGGTAGGAATTGGTGTTCTTTTTAAATTTCTGAAGGTAGTATGCCTCGGGAAACACCTTCCTGGGCAATGTGTTCCAGAGCCTCGATGTTCGTTGGATGAACGAGTCTTTGAAAAGAGATGTTCTGCAGGTCACCAAATTAACCACAAAGGGGTGTGAAGACTGGACTTGACGGGTTAACCTCGAAGAGACCGCCAAAGGAGGAACGATTGTTGATATTTCAGAAGAGCACCGCCCATGAAAATATCTATAGAATAGAGATAGATCGCCAACCCTTCTACGGTGTTCCAGAGAAGTAAGCGAGTTAGTAAGCGAAGCATCACCGACGAGACGAATTGCCCTTTTCTGTACAGAATCCAACAGCTTCAGGATATGTTCAGGTGCTGCACTCCAAATATGGAAACAATATTCCAGGACAGGTCAGATTTGTGCCTTATAGATCGTAAGCAGCTGACTGGAAGTGAAATAGCTCCTGGCACGAAACAGAAAACCAAGTTTTTGGGATGCACTTTTGGCAATTGATCTCACGTGATTTTCCCAAGAAAGGTTATTGCTGATAGATACACCAAGCATCGAGATGGATGACTTCAAAGGTATGGTCACCTCTGACAAGCTCATGTTGGGCATTGTGAGGTCGGCCTTTTTGGAGAAAATCCATATTTGTGTTGTTAACATTTCTTCCTCGTTCGTTTTTTATTTGGCGGGCTGGTATTGTCATACGATTATGACCATTAATCTCTTCGTTTTTTATTATGGAAGCTTTCATTTCGAATGATGATGAATGTATTTTTAATGAAAGCAACAACTGTCTCATTTGAGAATACATGTGATTGGAATATGAGTCAAAAGTAAAAACCCCCTCGTATTACCAAGCGAGTCCGATTTACGACTGTATCCTTCATATCATTTCGGGAAAACTGAATGAAATCATGCAGATTGCTTTCAAAGCACGAAGATATGCAGTTGATTTTCAATCGAACCCTCTGCCATGGTTGCTAATCTTGCAAAAACTTGTGCTCACACTGTTCCAATAATTTCCGCACATGTTGACTCCTGAATACGATTTAGTGAGTCTCCCAATGGAAAACACAAGGCACCGTATGAAAAACCTGCTCATCCCTTTCCCGCTCTTTGTACCTCTTCCTTCCTTCCTTCGGCAAGAAGGGGTGGGTAAAGGGAATGTAAACTCGACGTCAGGCCACGGGTCTGGCGACCCCTAATTAGTTCCTGTGTTGCTTCGTGGTCGCTCGTGGAGCTACATCCTTCCCCCGAAATTTAGCGGTACTTAAAAGTCGGTTTTTATGTTTACGAGGTGAACAGGTGACAGGGAGATTCTCTCGAGTTGTAAATGAAACCGTGCATTATGTATCGTTATTAGGAAGTATACAAGTGACGGCATTATTTGAGGGTTACCATAACTTTTTTGCAGAAGCTTTTTCGTGAAATCTTATAAGGCGATGATATTGGAATTAATCTTCTCAGACAATACTATCCAAAGGTCTTTCAGGTGTTTCCTGTCGTATTGTGTCTGGCCTAGGAACGAGTGGGAACTGTGGGAGGGAAGCAATGCAGGAGAATAGCGATGAGTCCATCTTGTTCATGTGTGATTATAATACACTAACTCTTCTTGTCACTCTTATTTTTCCCCATATAAGGAAACAATTCTTTCCGATACTGTATGACCGAACTCTTAATTTTTCATATGCGTAGTCGATGTTTTCACTCTAAAGGGAGTTTTGTTATTCATAAATTGATTTTTGTTTATCCCCCCTTTTTTTGCTGCGAACTGGTTTATTTTGGGTAGAAAATTCAAGATACATTTTTTGTTTAGAATGGAACATGCTTTCGGCAATAAGTTTTTAAATGGTAAACAAGTATTAATACAAAAATTGGAAATGAATTTGAGGTGTTGCGTTTTCCACCCCTCACAACCATGGGGTGAACCAAATAAATTACTGGCTAAGTGTCTTTTTGGTAGTAGAAAATGTCAGGTTAATTTCAATACTGTAACTTTTTTAGTGCTCGTGAAAAGAAATGTTAAATAAAATTTATGTACCCCTTCAAGAAGCTGTATCTTAACATGGGATGCTCAAATGAAGTTTCTTTATACGAAATATGCTCCTTTTTTTTCGATGAGGAATCACCTCCTCAAATGTTTTACACTTTTATAGTCAGTTGATTCGAAGATTGTTCCCAGGTAGCAATACTGGCGAATATGACGTCTATGGGACCGCTATCTGCGGTCTTTTTTGGTCCTATACATCTTTTGACCAAATGATGACGTCGTGAAGACGTCATTTCTGTGGTCTTAATATGTTTACCGGTGGAATCAAAATCAAACGAAAAGAATCACAACTACTTTACTACTACTCATTATTATCGAACAATCTTGTTTGAAACCAACAACTTTTCTAAAATATCCGAACAAAGTGCACTCGATATCAAATAAGTTAATCAATGAATTCAACCTGTATCAATGTAAAATAGGTTTATTTTTTTCCGGAGAGTTCTGTTGATTCTTACAGTTTAAATTCAGCGCCAAAAACAATTCTCATTTTACCGAAAAATGCACCAATCACAGCATTTCTCGTAACGGGCGATGATCGGCGTAGCAACTGCAGCGCTCGTGCACGAGCACCTGACCGACCTGAGTGACCTGCACAAACAAACGCTGAGAGTTGAGGTTATGTATGGCGTTGGCGTCTGTTTATTTTGAGTGTTCGAGTTTTTAGTAATTATTCATGCATTCTCAGTGTGAAATAAGTGAAATTATTCATCATGTCGTATTGTGTTATTCAATTTGATGACAGCGGAAATAACAGCTCAGCTGTTGTCCATGAAACTTGGCTAACACGCTAACACCTCTCAAGAGGAGAAGTGTTCTGGCCGCCATTCAAGGACAGCAAATTTTACAAACGAGCTTTTTCTGAAGGGGCAGCTATCGACACAGGAAATTGGAAATTATTTGGAGTCAATCGGATTTTTTATCAAACTGGTGAGTATATATGTGTCTGCCTTTTTGCAAAAATTCTTAAATATTCTTATAATTAGAACTATTGAATTTTCAGCATGAATCAAACGCGCATCTTAGGTATAGAAATTATTTTAAAATACCAAAGTACCCCAAAGTTATATTTTTGAATAATTTTTGTACACAAGATGGGTTAAATTCATGCTGGAAATTCAATAGCATTTCAATTACATTCATTTAAGAATTATTGCCTAAGATATACTTCATCTCTCAATGTACAGCACATTGTATGTGTAACCTTATATTTTTTGTAAATATAATCTTCTTTCATAGCAAGTTTTTTTTTACCACAAATAATTACCTTCCTTACCATATGCAAAAATAACTGAATAATTCTAATGCAGATAATATATTTATACAAAAAACAGACGTCCTTTTGACGTTGGAAATTGGTCAGCAAAGTCAGTTTAAGGTCTCAATAGAAAACATACTGACGTCCGGAAGACCTTGTAATAAGACGTCATTTGGATGTGACTTACTTACGTCATTTAGACGTCACTTATGTTAAAAAAAGACGTCTTTTGGCCGAATGTGATGCGGTCTATTAGACGTCATATAGTCGTCTTGTGCTACCTTCTGAACACTTTGATGACTCCAGATGCATCCCAATTTGATTCAATATTTGGATTTCTCCATGTGAATATCTTTTCTCAAAGGTGGATCCAACTGAATTGAATTCCAAATATCCATCTGTATACCGGGTGATTCTTCAAGGTGGCTCACCCCTATAACTTTTTTTTTATTGGAGATAGAAGAACAAAATTCAGGGGTTGTGTATTATATGTCAATTCGCATTATTTGACGTATTCACTTGCTTTGCAGTACCTCCGGTTTGACCGGAAATGACCTCAACTTTCGATTTTCAAATGGAACACCCTATATATTTTTACTTATTTCGATCGAGGATGACATTATCTATCTAACAAAACTTTGTTTGTGAATATTTGACGTATGAAAGAAATTTTATTTCAATTTTTATTTTTCGATCTAGCGTGTCATGGATCGATTGAAACGCTTCCTTTTTGATCAAGCGACATGGGAAAAATACAACTTTGAGGCATATGACTTCAGAGTCGTTTCAATAATTTTTTCAATGTCACAAATATCATTTTCTCCAGTTAACTTGATTTTTTCAAATGGAAAGAGGGTGGCTCGTCGGGTTTTTGTGAAAGATCATTTTCTTACGAACAATTTGATACCACACACTTCCACTTTATTTTCACTATCTTTCTTAATAATTGCAAGAAGCCCAATACCTAAATTGAAATAAAAATTCTTTCATACGTCAAATATTCACAAACAAAGTTTTGTTGGATAGATAATGTCATGCTCGATCGAAATAAGTATAAATATATAGGATGTTCCATTTGAAAATCGAAAGTTGAGATCATTTGCGGTCAAACCGGAAGTACTGCAAAGCAAGTGAATACGTCAAAAATGCGAATTGACATACACACAACCCCCGAATTTTGTTCTTCTATCTCCAATAATAAAAAAGTTATAGGGGCGAGCCACCTTGAAGAATCACCCGGTATGTTTGTCAGTTGATTTAATGAGTTATATTACTTTTATCAGTTGGCAAATTGTAATGATGCATCAAAATATGCTTTCAAACACGCTCTGCTATTATAACGTGTTTTTATATGAAAAGGATTGGAATGGTGTCTGCACCAGACGTCCTTTTCCCGACGCCTCGCTCCATGGCGGTAGGCAAGCATCGAAAACACTCCGACCAGGATTAAAGAGATAACGAATCGTGCCGAACTGCCGTCCCGTAGTATTTGCCATTCGGTGTTTGCCATCGGCAAAAATACAGCCGGATCGAGAACGCCGTTACTCTGAAATATTCATGTTCGTGTCCGTACGGAGCATCCCGAGGATGGAAAGTGGTTGTTCAGTGAATTCCGTAATGGGAAGCGGACCGGCAGTTGTTTTCCTCCGTAAATCCCGGACTCGGCGCGTGACACGTTCTTCTAAATGCCGGTCTGGTGATATACAGACATTGGCCTACATGAAGCACCCCACAGGAATCAATGAGGAGAACGTATTTTTGAATCAACTGATGCTCTCGCTACACCTTTTATTATTATTATTATTATTGTCGACCTCGAGAGTCGACTGTGGAGTTGGGGCACGTAGAGCCTCCAGACGTATGGGTAATCCCTTGACATCCCTCATATAGCTGTTGGCTGGCACCTTTTGGATAGCATTGAATTTTTAGCCAAGCACGCACTGTTCAATTGTGATTCATTCCAAAAATCGCAGCCAAGCACCAATGAGAATACTCTCAAATCATCTGGAACTGACGATATAGCCAACAACAAGGAATACCATGCCAAATGAAAATGGTAATTTTTCACATAATCGATCAGCCTGAATACTCGTATACAGCTTCAGAAAAAAATAATCTTCCATATAGGAATTTAAACAAAGCAAATAGATCTAACGATTCAGCACTGCTATCCGCGAATTGAACTAGAACACAACTGAATGATTTTTTCTGCGATTGTATAAATAGTCGGCGTCTGTCAATTGAATTTCTCAATTTTGTTGCCACCACAGTCCATCAGATACTATTCATTTTTCCCGTCATAATATGTCTGCTATAGGGGCGAGTGAGTCTGGTGGGGACAGAGGAAGTGAAACAATTCAGGAGTGAAGCGATATATTCATCTTGTTTATATGGGATTTGCTGTCCTCATTACTTTTATAGATTCGTTTGGTATGTTTTCAGATGCGGTTTCAATTTATGAAGTATAAGAAGTCAACGTGAGACAATCTAAAAATATCAAGCGAGATATCAATTTGGCATGAAGCTGTGAAACTAGTACACTCATCAATTGAAGTATCTTGTGAATTAATAACCGCATTATGATTCGAGTTATCGGAATAGATTTATCCCATTTCAGAAATAACTATGATACAGTCTTATACGCGAAGAGAAATGAAATATAATGAAGAACTATGTTTTCGAAAAACTATCGAAAAGACTGCCAAACAAATCGACAGTGTTAAACTCACCTATTCGTATTCTTTAATGAGCCTTTGTTGATTTGGTTACATATGGAAATCTGAAACAAAGAAAAGGTTAATCCATATTTTCGATCCATTTTGATTTCATGCGGGGGCTGGCCTATCAAATAAAAATTTATAATGAAACAATCAAAGATTAGGAGGGTATTGAAAAGGAGTATTCTCGATTAGTTTCTTCGGCGGTAAAAATGAAAAAAAAAATATTCAACAAGTAAGCATTCAATGATCCAGCAATTAATTGATAGTAGTTTCAACACGTTTTCAGTGAGATTGAGTAATAAATTTCGAATGCTTACATTACACTGTTATGCTATTTTAACTCGATTATGTGAAAATGTTTTCACTTCGGATTATTTGTAATTCTGAAACCTCATTATGAAAATAAAAGTCTATTTCTAGAATCTCGATATTTATCAGGTTTGTTTATAAACGTGAAAAAGCTATCAAAATGGTTTGAAAATAATTATCTCAGTCCAATTCCGGATTCCAAATTGGACAAATTTCATTGCTGGAATATTTTCCGATGTTATTTCCCTTCATCCTGTTTATTAATATCCATATATCAAACGAAGCAAAGAGCAGCTAAATGTAGCTTCATATTGAATAATTCAGTTCAGAGACAAACTTTATCTTCCCACAGAACTCGTAAAATCTGGAAATATGTATGAGTCGAAAATGATACGAAAACCAAAAGGACTAACTGAGTATCTACATATAACCGAATTGTAAAAATGATCAGAAGGTCTGAAAACGTGATTCAGAATAAAAGATGAAAGCAATTTTTTCTGCAAATAACTGAAATACTTCTTGACGCACTGGTGTGAAACACCCAGTATAAGGTATTTTATATTGAGAGATCTCAGATTCGTCAATTATTACAATTCATTCATATGATGATATCATAAATATATTGAGTCGATCAAATTCAGTTTCTGTCCAAAAAAAAAGAGAGGTTCTTCTTCTTATTCTTTTCCAATGTCAAAACATCCTGATTCAAGTATAATATCGAAATAACTTTTGAATGTCATATCCTCACAGATGAAGAAATGTTCCTATCACGAACTCCTGATAGCTTTTTCTTAATAAAGTTTATATTTCATTTATATAAACGCAGCACCGTTAGGAGTTTTCGAAAGTGCACCAACCGATCATCCGTTCCGTCCCCACTATGAAAGTTTACGTTATTCTATAAGGACACTAATAAAATTAGGTACGAACCGAACTTCTAGCGTGAAAATCGCGTAAATCACGTAATACGGACCGAATGAGATTAGCGTAAAGGCGAAAATTAACTGACCGAAATAGCGAACGAAAGTTTGTGCTTGTCGAAAATCTGACGCCGCTCACAGTATCCGTTTTGAAAAGTCCACTCGGATATAAATATCCGTAGGAATGGATTCGAATATAAGTGCCGAGGAATTTTATTTCTGCGGTTTTCTATACGATGATCTTTTTGGAGGATATTTTTGGCACGGATGTAGGCACTTCGTTTGAGAGTCTCACGCAAATGTTGACATTACTGAGTGATAGTTTCAACTAATTTGAAAATGTTCGTTAACAAAATACCGCTGTCGAATCATGTATTGTGAGTTACTTTGGGATTGACAGCATCGAATCAATATGAAAATATTTCAGACTCCAACATAAGGCTGAAGGACTTCAACATGTATAAATTACACTACATTATATTTACAGGAATGTTGATACTCAATATCCAATCGGGTTATAGGTGTACATCTAATGAGAATAAACATCAACAAACACATACTCATACTGCTTTGTGAATCACGATTGATACATCGAGAGCATTCTAATTGGTCCTAATCACCCACCAAATTCTGGATATATCTCCACCGATAACGTTGAAGTTTAGTGTTCCATAAAATTATCAAATTGAAAATTAGAATGAGAAACATATTCACGTATATACTATCCTCAACAAACTGTTCCATAATGAAATATTGAAGAATAATTTAATCATCAGATCTTCCTTACCCACTTTCAATTCGTTCAGTAAATGTCCTGTTAACTTTGCTATCACTCGCTTCAACTAGGGAGATATTTTCGAGAAGTGGTCAGCTCACACGAACTATATATCCGGACCTAGGGGATCTTTAGAATGAGGATAATAGAATCTGTATCAGGAGTACGTGGATAAGGTAGTTTTACAGAGTATATGAATGAAGGATTATGGCCAAACTGTTCTGTCAGCTACTCCTTTCACCATGATACTATTGATCTTTTATTGTATTGTGTGGCATTTCCAACATAGTCTGCTGGTCAGATCACCATCAAATATTTCAATATCATTGAGATGTTATATAGCCAGTCGAGAGTCCTCTCATGATCTTTATCTGCATCCAGCTGGGGCATAGCAATTTTGTAGCTCTTCTGCAATATTGGCCCAGTGAGTATAATTATCTATTGACTTCCAGACGCATGGAGGTTATCGTCTATTGGTCCTCCAATTCTCACGAGATCACCCGTAGTAAACATTCGTACATGTTGTTATTCTTCTTAGAATAGAGCTCATGAGTCATTCGACATTTCGCTTCTCAAGTATTCGTTTGTAGTTCCTTTACTTAGTCAGTGATATCAGTGCGTTCACAATGGATCCTTGTAGATACAAAGACGAAACCCCGTGATGCTGAGATGCTATAATAATACTGCAATTAAGCTTGCTACTCTGGAAAGTTCCACGGATATTTCCAAAGATATTTACATGTCAAAGCAAATCTGAACGCTTTGGATGTGATTCATGCTCAATATAGCACTAATTTCCTTCACTGATCTTGACGTCATTATCGATTTCTCAAGGTGATTTCATTTCTGAATGGTGTCGTTATTATTATTTACCAAGTTGACTTTGCTCCAATTTGTAGAAATCACACTTTCAGAATTTCAACTGACTCCTATATGAAGTCCAAACTGTTCCATATTTCAAAATGATATTGAAGGTTGTGTTCTGATGTCCTTGTTTAATGTTTGATTTTTCAAAATTTATTATTGATTGATAATACACTATACTAAGGAGGATGAGTCTCTCGTTACGTTCCTTACTCTTCCATTGTTTTCATTCACTTGCTCATTTTTCACTGGATCCTAAGATATTTCAAGAGGCATTCAAACAAGGCAACCAATCTAGTCTCAGAAAGTGTGCATTTTTCCATACCCATCTCGAATCGACTGTTGTCTCAAATTGTACTCATGAAGTATTAAATAAGACGATTTATTTCAGGTATCTCAGAATTGGAAAATATCCTCTGTTTCAGTCATATTTTATCTGCAAGAAATGCTTCAAATAAACAACTTTTTCATGGATCTGAGATATTTCAGTGAAATATCGAGAAGATCATCTATATGGTCATTTCGATCTGTTCATTTTGTTTGAAATAAATGTTTCACCTGCGTTTCCGATTTCTGGACACATATTTATTCAGTTGCAGCGACACGGTCTCTGTAAACCAAACCATTGAATATATCGGAAATTTCTTCTCTTCATTATCAGTATATTCATTGAGGCTGCAAGAGGAAATTATTTTGTTGTATACAGGGTGGCTCAAAAAAGTGTGACATATCAAAGTTGGGTTTTTTTAAATGGAACACCCGGTATTTTGTTGCAGTTGATAGTTCAGGAAAAAATAATACGATTTCATGCAAGGTACCATGTACCTAACTATAACCGTTTTCGAGTTATTGTTTTCTTTTTGAAAATGCAGGGTTCAATTGGAGACTGAATAACATCGAAATGTATGGAAACCATCCCTTCCAATTCTGACCAAGCATTAAAGAGGTTTCAGGCTATTGATTCCGATAAAACCCGTTTCCCAATATTATACAGGACGTTCAAAATTCATTGTCACTTTTTTATAATTTCAAACGCAGATAACTTTGTTATTTCAAATAGAACACCCTGTATTTTTTCGTTCTGAACAATACAAAATTCGATTATCTTTCATTTTATATTGAGGTTCCCTATACCTAGCTCGAATAGTTTTCAAGATATTGGCATTTTCAAATAGTAGTTATCATTTCATTGTATTCTTTGACGTCATTTATTTGATTTGGTAACAGAATTCTCATCGACAGTTATTATACTTCACTTGATCGAACATTTCACTGTTATTCAGATCCATATTCATTTCAAATTCTCTGCCCGACAGTTTTTGAATATGTGCTTTCCGCAAAGGTGGATTGGTAGGAGAGGACCACGAAATTGGCCAGCGAGATCGCCAGATTTGACTTGACTTGATTTTCTTCAAGGAGATATTTGAAAAATGGGATTGAAGACAAAAATAAGGGCTGCTTTTCGAAGAGTGTCGCCTCAAATGTTAGGCAGTTTTCCATAGAAAGAGTAGCTCTTTGTAGTCATCATTTCGAGTACTTAGTATGAATTGAATACATTTGTATTTCATGTTTTGTTGAAGTTTTTCAGTTGAATAATGAAAAAATTTTCTGTTAAATATCGGAGTATGGAACTGAATGAAAACTTCCTTTCAGTGAACAGTAAAAGTTCGAAGAAGTGAAGTATTATATTTATCAATGAGAATTCTGTTACCAAATCAAATGAATGTCGTTTCACAGCTCTCTCGATTCAAAGAATGCATGGAAATTATAACTACTATTTGAAAATGCCAATATCTTGAAAACTATTCAAGATAGATATAGGGAACCCTTATATGAAATGAAAGATAATCGAATTTTGTATTGTTCAGATCGAAAAAATACAGGGTGTTCTATTTAAAATAACAAAGTTATTCACGTTTGAAATTATAAAAAAGCGACAATAAATTTTGAACGTCCTGTATAATATTGGGAAACGGGTTCTATTGGAATCAATAGCCTGAAACCTCTTTAATGCTTGGCCAGAATTGGAAGGGATGGTTTCCATACATTTCGATGTTATTCAGTCTCCAATTGAACCCTGCATTTTCAAAAAGAAAAGAATAACTGGAAAACGGTTATAGTTAGGTACATGGTACCTTGCATGAAATTGTATTATTTTTCCCTGGACTGCAACAAAATACCAGGTGTTCCATTTAAAAAAAAAACAACTTTGATATGTAACACTTTTTTGAGCCACCCTGTATACTTCAAAATAATTTCCTCTTGCAGCCTCAATGAACAAACAAACGATAAGCAGAATAAATTTCTGGAAAATTCAATGGTTTGGTTCACAGAGACCGTGTCGTATGTGGTGCCCCACCCTGTATACTCACCATAATAGTCATGATTTCATTGTCTTCAACACATCACCATAAATTGAATTTTCACAATAAAGGGACTTTGTTTATTTTGAATAAAGACCAAAAGAAGAATTACTATTTTTGGAAAACAATGAAAAGATATTCATCTTCAAGAGTTCGTTGATCATACGCCAAAATATAATTTCACAGCTACAAACAGCACTCAAAGAAGCCATTGAATAATTCAGTAGGTCATTGCGAATATCTACGGCATTGAAACTAATAATTCCCCAAATAACGTGATCAAGAAAACGGAAACCTTGCAGATAAATCAAAACGCTTGGTGTGTATCCTATAATCAAACAATTACAACTATCAAAAGAGTAATTCATTCCAACCACACGTCTGGAATTTATAGCATGCGGTTGAACATGGAATTTCGTATCGGACATTGTGTTTCCTTCTTTCCGAATTATTTCTCTACCTTTCCATAGCACAGGAAAATCTCGGATCATTTGGGGATAGCACAAAGAAGAAAGTAGACATGAGAAGAAATCAACAAGTTGTCATCTCCATTGAATGACACTCCTTTTGACGAATCCTTGAAAGTAAAGAGGAAATATGTCGGTAATGTATAGATCTGTCAGTTCAGAGGCTGAATTTTCTAGAAAATCACACATTTTCCCTACTATTCGAGGCAGTATATCAAGAATTAATGCCCCTCAGCAAAGGGATGTCATGAATTACTCTAGTTCTGGTTTAGCTTTGAGATGCGATAGATAATTAGGGTTATCTTCGTGGGAATCCATGTTAATTGAATCAGAGTAGACTAATAAATAAAGTTAATATGTTTTCGTGATAGGTAGTGATAAATTGTGATTTTCAGCTCGATATCGCTGAGCTATTCTTCTCAGGTGAATATTTATGTCTGGAATCACACGTAATGTGTGGAAGAAAAACAATTATAAAACAAAGCTTGATTATCGAATATCTATTCTGAATATTTCTCTCAGAATTGCATGTCAATCCATAAAGCGAACTGCATTGTACAAAACGATATCTGCTACTCCACAGTCACCACGATTTCCTTTGTTTCCTGGAGTAGGGCATTGACTTGGAGATAAGTCTTCTTCTTTTCATGTAAAGAGCCTATCCATGCATACTCAAATGATCGATGTCTACAGCCTTTTGAAAGATCATAAAAACGAATGAAAAAGCTCGAAGTATTTTGGATTTCTCATGAATAATACCTTGTTGTTCAGACAATTCCATGAAGAATTGTTTTGCTAGTTAAAATAGCCGAAATGACATGAATTTGAATGTCTATCCAATTGAATTGTTGTTTTGTTTGTAGTTTCTGATTCCCATCTAACACAACACAAAATCACCAAGACTAACAATATGAAGAGCTCAGGGTGATATAATTGTGTATTAATAGCTGAAAGTGAACGCATTTTGATACATTGTTCAATGATATTCGTTCTTTCTCACTGTCGATCACCTGTTAAATTCAGCTTGTATATCCTGAAAATTAATGTAAATGGTAGATCATGTTTCCGCGTTTTTGCTCACCAAGATGATAAAGCCAATACACAAAGGTGTATTTAATTGGTTGCCTGTGTAACATCGTCATGTAGAAAGATGAAAGGCTTCTAGAAGGAGAGGAGCTTCATAGTGAGACACGTGAGAAGATTCCAAAACCCAAGACCGCAACGAAAATCTTCCTTCATGCCCCTAACGTCTATAACAAATGATTTTCTTTCGAATTCAATTAGCTCGCGATCTTCCTTGATTTCCGAATTTCAATTTTATTCCGGATCGCACGGATTATCGGATAGTATTTGAATTCGAAAGGAAATCGTTCCTTTGCTCAAAGGAGGTTTTCGAATTGAATAGGATTTAAACGCAAGATGTATTAGCAGTATGTTTCAAGAGGATTGATGAAACCTAGATGATAAATTCACTTGCATCAGTTGGGTTGATGAAAAGTATTTCACTACTCAAAGTAAGGTTCTTCACACTTGAATCTATCCATTTAATCATTGAAATAATATAATTTTTTCAATCCGGTTTATCCAAAAAACGTTTAAATATGGGATTCAGTCTATAAAGCGATGAAAAAATCCTAGCACCCACTAACAACTGATCACATCAAGGAATATTTCTAGTAATTCAAATTATTCTGATTTCTTGTCAAGACTCATAATTCAATTAAATTCCTTCCAAATATTTCCTGCTACCCATCAGCTTCTTTCCATTCGCAAACATTCAATCCATACTAAGAACTCCTTCTTTTTCATCCATCTTGTTTCTCATGGAGTTGCCTCGCAAAGGGCCTTATTACATTTGCCTTTTATTTTTCACAAATCCAGTAGTCCGAAAGAGGCTTTATGTTCCAGTTTTCTTCTCAGAGAAAATTATCTTTTCCCATTCGAAAGTCTCCTACTCTCTTTAATACAATCATAATGTTCCATGATAGCAAAAAAACAGTAGAACAAGGTTTTCCACTCGAAGGATAGGGTCCAATCGCATCAAATGAATTTAAGAGCAAGTCTAGGTAACAGCTCTCCATTTTTTTATACACACACACACATGATGACGTTCAGTTGGGTTGTCAATCGTCGAATACTCATAATTGATTCATTAGTGATTTTTATGAAATGTCAGCTATCAGGAATCAGTTTCCGAAAGGTTATATGGCTTATTATTTCATGAAGGACTTTATTAGTTTCAAAACGCTTCAAAACTCATCAATTTTCATATAGATTCATTCAGGAAAGAGTTTGAATTGCAAAATCTGAGGGTTTTCCTTGTCATATTTATCCATTAAAAAAAAACATGAATTCGGTTGAAGTATCCCATTCCTATTGTTCATAGTTCTTCTCTCGAATGTCAAGAGTCGTTTCAAAAAATCTGTGATCGTTTCAAATTTCCGTTCTACACAAAGCAGAAAATCGTAAGCACCATCGACAGCAATAATCTTTTGAATGGCCAAATGATCTCGTCCTCTTGTACTTGCTAGATTATACTCTGGGGTAAGTATCGTCAGTCGAGAGAACTTCTCATATTAGTCTCGTTTTAATTACTGAAGTTTCGTATTGCTGTGAGAACGATTGAACTGGGGTTGAAAAAAAAAATCGATGAGCTTTAGCTTCGATGGATGAAAAGGTTTTTGAGTGATTAGCATATATTCAAATAATCGTTGCTTTATTCTTGATCTTTCTCTGTTCAGAAATCGTGAAGGAAATGTGTAGCATTTTTGATTACTGTTATGTTAGTATCATCTATTTGGGAGCACTATTTCTAATTCTGCATATTGAAGATAGAGATTTTCTTCTCTTCAGTCAATTTTGTGTTATATTATTTCATGATTTTCAGGAATCGTCAATCGATCATCTTCAACGATGAATAGAGTCCAATTGTTCTACAAAAAATCTGTTCATACTATCCTTGGTATGTTAATGATTTTCATGGCCATTGTCGTTTATTTCTGATAAAAATTTGTTCTTGAAGTAACGAATATTTCCTTAATTGATGAAAATCGCCTAGAAATCGAGGAATTTTGAGTTGTCACGAAGTATTGACACTCAATCAGAGGAGCAAATTGACGTACATACTAAAAAGGGAAATGACTAGAAGAAAGGTGTATGTTCATGTTCCTACATGTTCATGTCAAGAAACCAGAGCACAATTTCAATATTACATTGCGGTTTTTTTTTTTCATGTACACCGTTCAATTATTTTTCCTGATTAGATATAAATTTTCCATGTAATTTCGTTAACCCAGGTGTTCGTTTGATTTATATTACGATAAACGACTCCGATATATTTGATATAATTATCCTAATTGCAACAGTAATTACCGTAGTTTAATCTACTGAAAGGAAAATCCGTCTTGCAGATATCCTGGCCGCTTGATGCCGCACGAAGATTTTCGTGACGATAAAAATATAAAAATGTATCGGGGGCTCAGGGCTGAGGCCTTATTAGGCGTCCTTATCAGGAATACTTTAGAGTTATTGGTAAAAAATGAGCAAGGCAGTCATGCCAAAATTATATTGTTTGCAAGTTTGCAAAACTCAGTGCCTTCATAACTAATAATATTGATCATTGAGATCAGATTATACTGTAAGCTTATGGGAGTGGCTTCAAAATGTATCTACAGTTTTGCCGAATCCAGAAGACACCAGTGTGACATTTCTGAAAACTCGTTTTTTTTTTGGCCCAATCGATAGTTTATACTTTTGAAAATATCCTGTGAGAACGACAAGGTCGTATCTATCAATTTTACTTAAAATGACCAACGATCTTTTTTTGGTTGAACGTTGTCAATTTGGCATTAAGAGAACGACAATTTTTCACACCAAAAAATTACACTATTTTTCAAAACTACGCCATTTTGTTCATATTGATATTTTTTTATTGTAGATCATTGTATAGGGAATATAGAATTTCAAAAGATGATTTTTTCTTACTCCACGTATACATTGGTTTGTGTTGATTATCCTCCACGATGAAACATGAATCTGACTTCAATACAACTTTCCCAAGATAAAAAACCTTTTCTTGTTCCTCGAACAACGCCTTCGCTTACATGATGATTATATGTTTTTCTCAGAAGTTATTCTGATGACTATCGTTATTACGTTTCATCGGATCTGAATGGTGTCGGTGTTGAGAATATATAAGATAATGATTCATGCCACGTTGGTTCCCCTTTATCATCCCCCCCTCTCCCCAATTTGACGAACGCGATGGATCCAATCACACCCCGTAATTGTAGTATTCGCCATACGGCAACACAAACGAGACAGAATGGAAGAATTATTTCCATATTATCGCCTCCATCTCGAATCCCGATCCGAAATCCAGACCGGAACCGAAGCGATGGAGCAAATATACATTTACTAGTGCTTCCATACGTCGAAAAGACAATGCCCTGGCCCGAACATTCGCGAATATGAATTATCATTTCGCCCTAAAACAAGCAAACCCACGTGACCACTTTGACAAATGCACTGGCATTAATGAAGAGGAAACAAAGGGAGGAACGAAATGTGTCCTGCTGCAATAACAAAGGGATGACTTAGTTCGTATCTGAGTCATTTCAGGTCCTTTGACTGACCAAATTTGGTTACCGCTGCCACAAATTGGATAATCTTGTGTCTCTTAGTCTATAGACTGTTGCGTCAACTATCACTGAATAGGTTAGAACAGAGAACGAAGTTCTGACAAGATGGAGGATTCTGGAATAGAATTGGAGTTGTTCTGTTGGATATGGACAATTGAACTATTATAAGCTGAGTTCATTGGGAATCTAGCACTAATCATTCCTATTATACTATCCCAAATTCCAGAGGCCATCCGTAAAGCAGGGTAGCACGAATTGATCGCCTCTAGAACATAATATTTTCAGCTCTACTTCAACGTTTTTTCACAAAAATATTGAATAGACAGAATCACAGAATATTTTTGAAAGTATAAACTATCGAATAAATAAAAAAATCAGCATTCAAAGTGTCACACTGGTAGAGCCACTTAAATATGTGTTTCTTTCAATTGCAATTTTAAATATATTCAGGATAGTTCCAATTTTATTCCATGACTGAAATATTATTCTCATCCTGACATAAATTCAAATCACGATTGTGACGAAAGAAAAGCACGTCGAATTTACTTTTGCCAAACAGTATGACTCCAAAAGAATTACATTCAGCTTACATAAGGCTATTCAAGTATTCAAATTCCGGAATAGTTTTAATGAATTCGTTCTTTCGTGGATCCCCGCAAGCTCATTCCTTTTTTATTTTCTTCGGAATCTTTCCACTCGGTTTATTGCCGCTATACTCTTCATTATCCTCCTCTCATCCTCTGATAATCTTCCATGAATTTGATTAACAGAAATTGAAGTGAATAATCGTGGAAAACCATGGGAAATCCACCCCTTCATGAATTTGTCCTGTGTGGTAATTAATCCAGCAGATTTGAGTTTTTTTAGGGTCATTGCTCTTTCAATCTCATGAGGCGGGGTTTCGAAAAAATCTTGCAATTTGCAAAATACTTCGATCATATTCGACAGATGAATACTGGAGATGAGGCAACATTTGATTCCAGAGTTGAGTAACTGTATGTATCTCTACATACTCTCAGAATACTTTTATTCCACAATATTTTCGTGTTTAATGATCAAATAGTACTGAGAATGGAAAAAGCGATATGATTGTCATGTTTTCTATGTGTTTATCTTCTCAAAACTGAATCAATAGTATGTCACAGGCCAGATAATTTATAGTCAATAGACCGATGTTTTCTTGTCACATTGATGTACGTAGATAAACAATTATTATTGATGAGAAGGTTAACAAGCGAGGTTTATTTTTGTATTGAATTGGTGAAGATGATCTGTTTGTATAGATATCATCGCGGGTATAAACTGACAATTGAACTTTCAAATCCGAAACGACTGACATCAGAGCTCAAAGAGGAATTGACAGATCGAGTTCGAATTGAAACTGAGTACTCTTGAATATATTTACTACATAAGGACCCACGATCTTTTTGTGTTATTGAAAATTGCCAATTTGGCTTAAAAAACGAAAATTTCTTTCAGAACTACGCCATTTTTTTAATTTCAGATATTTTCCAAAAATTTTACGTCATTGTATAGGAGATAATTCAAAGTTTGTTTACCTTTTTGGATTTTTTTTTTCGACAGCACATAACTACATTATTTTTGAATATTTTCCTTACAAAAATCCTCAAATATGTATCGTAATGGAATCCAGGAGAACTTGAATAATCCCCCTGTATCACATGTTTGGAAGCTCTCGAATATTCTAGATTAGCAGAAGATGGAAGATCCTGCGAGCAGTCTGATGAAGAAAGATCAGAAGATGTGACAGAAGACTGACAGTTCTAGAACATTCCAGAACAAATGTTGAAACATATAAATATCGAGCTTCCAATCAACATTAGTTGAGGAATAGAACGCGACGTGGTTATATCGTTGTCAATATAAATAGTGGAAATAAATAGTTCGTTGGTCTTTGTACGTGAAAATAAATAGTTTATACGTTAGAAATCAGTCTGTTCTTTACTGGAACCCACGAATAACGTTGCAGTATTATGACCAAAAAACTTCAGAACATACTTTCTTTAGAAAAAAATGTGAAAATCGACTAATTTCTAATAGGTTAAAATGAATATCCAATATAAAGTAAAGAAAAGTACAAAAAAAAACATTTTTTTCAATATTTAGGGTCGAACCACATTGAATATAATATTATTCACGAAATTATGTCAGTCTTCTCCAGTTATTTGTTGTTTAGTGTTATCAATTGATTGATATATTTGTGAAATCATTAAAGAAATTGGTAAGTTGATGACACTTTTTCCAAAAATATATTGTTGAACATTTATTCCTCCTGCCAAATGAAAAATTAACATAAATTATCACCTATTGAAGACCTCCATTACCATTGCTTCATTCAACTCTAACGCTACCAACCCTAAAATCAAGTCACCCTATGATCCAACTTCCGGCCATTACGCCATCAGCCAATTTTCCCGGAAAAACTTGGACCCTCGCTAAACTTCCGGAGAGCGGACGAATTGACTATCGGCCGCCTAGTCAGAACGACAAACGGAAACGGTCCTCCCGCCGTGGCTGGCGTATCTAGCGCCGTCTCGTTTCTCTTAGAGCCGGCAGCGGGTTCCTAAGCACCGAGATTACGCGGCGGTTGAGCCGAGTAAGTAATTTCGGCGGCCGGTTCGGGTGGTTTGTCGCCTAATTATCGGCTCGCCGTCAGCGCTGCTCACTTTTCATTAGCTTAACGTCGAGCGTCAAGTTATCGGCGGCATCGGCTGGGCGGTTAACGTCGTCGTTTGTTGTATCGCGTTATCACAGGGTCTTTGGAATCGATGCGGTTTTCTTAGTGGGGGCGACAAAGAGCTTTGTGGACGTTCGCTAGCGTAAGGTCGATCTTATATTCATTTCAACGGAGTCTAACATTTTACGTATGATGTGAATGTCTTACAATCAAATCACATCAAAAAGCATTCATAAAGAATACATACAGGGAGTTATTTCGTGAATTGAGAGATTTATGCATGGCCTACTAGAAAAAACATTATTTTTAGAAGAAGATATGAGTGATGATGTGGACTAACGAATTTTATAATTTTGAGTACAGGGAAGTGAAGTTGAGTTTTGCGAAGTTTTCCATCCACACTTTGAACCGACTGTTTCGTACATCCTGTGGATAATTTAGGAAATGTGATTGCTGCAGAATGTTCATTCAACCTTCAAAGCTCATGGATCAATCGAAGCATATCTCAAAAAAATTGTATCTGCATGAAAAAGCCACTTGTTTGATGAGCTGAATCTGTCACTTTTTTAGAAAAACTTTAACTCAGAAACGGTCTATTTTAGAAATAGGGTATAATATACAGGGTGATTCATTGGGAAATGAGCGTACCATAAGGGTAGGTAGAGGTCGCCTAGCTGGTTCTGAGAAACCCCCATATCATGGGTCTAGCCAGATAGTCTAGTCAAGGTTGTGATCCGAAATGCAGGATATCATGAAATGGTTGATGATTTAATTGATTGAAATTGAAAGAATAGCATTTTTAAATTCAGTACCACCTTTTCTTTAAAAAAATTAATTTCGACTCGAACTTATAGGTACAAGAATGGCATGCGGAAGTATCATCTTTTTGGGAATATTTTTTTCTGCTCTTGTCATATCTGCAAACGAATTATCGAAATTTCGTCATACAAGGTGTTTTATTGAACTGATGATATTCCTTTATTTTTTCAAGTCCGTACCTGGATCATTAGTTTCATTCATTCGGTATTCGATAGGATACAGGATAATGAGTTTATGTTGTGAAAATGTATACAATATACAATGCGGATCGTGAGTTATGAGTCATTGAATGAATAAAAGAAATACATGAAACAACCTGTATCTCGCTTATACAGGGCGCTAGACCCATCATATGGGGTTTTTCAGAACCAGCTAGGCGACCTCTACCTACCTTTATAGTACGCCCATTTCCCAATGAATCACCCTGTATAAAATTGAATTTAAATCACAAGAGGAATGCAAAAGTGATAAAAAATATGAGGTGTTCCATCTCAAATAACAAAGATGGCGTCACTTCCGGAGAAACAGGAACTGTCACGATAAATAAAATATTTCAGCTGAATTATCCACATCTTCTTAGGTGTATATACAAATTTTCAGAATTATGCTACTCCTAGTTCTCCTCATATAGGACTATATAGAAGAAAATAACATTCACCGCTTGATAAAGAGATAAATGTATATCCTCGATGTTATAGCATATAATATGCGTATAAGTTGCTAATCATCCGGTAGTGTTAAATGGAAAGCTCAACCGCAAATCCTATAACTATCACGAAATCTCATTCGACGCTTCTCAATGGAAAGTGTAATCTTATGTTGATCGATCGATCTTGAGGCAAATAATACATGATACCCTTCCAAGAATCGCACTCGATGCTGAATTGGAGTGAAATTATACGTTCACGTCATAGGTACATGAAAGCAATGTGGTGTATTTTTATCCAGACTGAGTTTATGTGTCGCTTCTATCTTTTCATTTCAACATCGTAGGATAATGTCAATTTTATTTTTAATGGCGATTTCACCTAACGTATTCCACGACTCGAAGCAACAGGTCCTCTTCTGCATGGATATTCAAACAATGGTGAAATTATCTTAGATCATGATAAAATTTTTAAAAATGAGTGAACGATGATTTGATATCCGTTTTTCATTTCAATTCCTCGTCAAAAAAAGATGGATCCTCTTGCGATACATAAGATTATTTTCCTTTTTCCAAAGATGATGTCCAGAATTTTTGTAATTTGCACACAACCTCGTCCACATCTTGCTTCACACCTTTTCGTTTTCTCTGAGAGCGAAACGTACGACCTTGAGGAAAATCGTGCGTGTTGTTATGGTTGAATGTGCGGTGTGATCAAGCAAACGAAATTACAAGTACGCTGGAGCTTGTAAATTATTCCGCTAAAAGTTAATCTGATTATATTGTAATTTGCTGAATGCAATCAGGGCCACTCGCGGGAGTTCTAGACCCTTTTTAACGATGAAATACGGCCGCCACTCTCGTGTTCTCTTTTATTGTTTCGGGTGGAAAACATCAGGTGTAATTATGGCGCGCATAAGTTCGGTCTAATTGCAGTGGATTTCAGCGCACGTGACGACATTTGATTGTCAGTACAACATGGATCATACACGTTAAAAAACACGTTTATTATTGAAACTCGAATTTTTGACAATGACAATCCACAGCATACGATATCCTTTGGAGGTCTTTTTGAAGTTCAATCATCCATTGGACGTCCATTTCTCGTCTACTAACTGAGGTCCAAACTTCAACTGGACATCCTGAGGAAACGTCCAATGATAATCTAGATTATTCGAGAATGACATGCCGATAAAAAGGGTAGAATATAGTAGAAACCATTGGCTGAATAAAGATGGAGAATACGATGGCAAGGAGACACATTTCACATTTCGTCATTGTCAAAACGATATTTCATAGAAGCGAATTCATTTCATCATTTCTGTCATCAATGTCTGATTGACTTTGACGTTCTTAAGCTCCACCCCATTCTCAACTGTATGACAGTTCAAACTCTCACCTTGAAACAACTGAACTGAAACTAACTTGATGTCGTCACATGTCGCCAGTTCCATCTCCCAAAGTGAAATAAAAGAAATTCCGAATCCGAACTCCCCATCAGGATGGCTAGAATGTATTCATAACCATTTATTTATAATACCCCCGAGTCTACCTCCCATCATTTAGAGTTGTGTACACGTCTCGAGATAAACGAAAAGGAGAAACATCCATTGCTGTCGACGGGAAGATCCCTTCTCTCAGGAGCCCTCAACTCTCCAAGAATTGTTTAGGTGTCTTCGTATTCGGAAAATTTAGAGCGCTGTATTTTGAGCGTTGAGAACTTTTAAATCATCATGAAAAGTCAAACGGTGGAGATTTAATTTTGAACTTTATTAAGGTGAGTGTTTCGAGAGTTGAAATGTGGCAGACTTTGTAATGGTATTTATTTTCGCGGAAGCCTTCTGTAATTAAAGTTGTCGATTATTTTGCTTCGAGTGAGAAAGGTTCTCCGTCATTCGCTAAGCATACACGGTCGGAAAGAATTCATCTTCCATGTAGAAATTTTTTGAGATAGCATCACTCGAATAGTTCGCAGAAAGGATATCGAACAACATTACCCATGTGGAAAATTATAAAAAGTGGGGACAGTGGAAGAGAAGCAATTGAGGAGAAAAACGATTGTCCTCTTCGTCACTCTAATAGATATCTTTTCACATGGATCCTGGATCGAAATGATTAGTGAATAGGAAATATTTTTTTGGGGGTTGATTTATTTTGATATTGTATGAAGTTAGATTTTTAGAAAGAGATAAATTTCCTGTAATTCTGGAATTCTGGAATGAGCTCAATTTTGTTGCTCAATCTGAATATATAAACAATCGCGATGTGAGAATTTTGATTATTTCTGGTGACGTTGTGTAGATTCTTAACGATCCTCATTCTGTTGTGCAGTAATATTTTTTCTGTTTCTGTTCTTCTTCAAGCATCTCGTATTTATTTTTTATCAAATAAAGCCGACCGAGCTGTACGAGCCCACATAAATCATTTGCAATCTGACTGAAATATAAGCAGCAGTGAATATTTCAAAAATCTTATTATTTACGTGTAGTTGTTGTGACAAGTGGGGCGTCCTGCTTGGGGGTGCGTCCTGATTTATTAGAAGCCGGCAAAGTGACTTTCCTGCTATAAATTGCTATCCAAGGCGAAGGGCGAGACTTTAATGAGACGTTATTCCTGAACCATCTTCCGCATTAATCATAATGTAGTTTGAGTCGTCGTCACGAAATTTTACCAACGTTACGTGACTTTATCGAGATACGTTCCGTTTTGATGTACCCTTTGGATGTTGTTATTGATTCTCACGTACGAGCTGGATTCTGCTGCGATTTCTGAGTCTGGAGATGATTCTAACGTTCGATACATCTGATTGATGGGGCATGGGAACAAAATGGTAACCCTTCACGCAAATCTTCTGGGTCATGAATAAATACAGCACATAAGATGGAGCGATACAAGGGAACTGATATACAGGGTGTTCCTTAAAGACATGCTAATATTTGGAGAGGTGATTATTTGACACATTTTGAGAGAAAAAACTTCCTATAAACGTATGTCCTAAAAGTCTTACCTTTTGAGATACAGGGTGATAGAATATTAAAAAAAAAAGTTTTTCAATAAAAACTGAGATAATAATTTAGACATCTTTGCAAGATTTAGTACATGTCTTCTATGCATCAAGGTGCATTTTGGAATGAATCTGATATCTTGATTTGCTTTCAGTCGTGCACATCAGATTTTTGAGGAATAGACCCTGAGGTTAAACGTTTTTTATTTTTTTAAGTGAAAACCATACGTCGGATAAAGGAAATTCGTGAGATTGAATTTGCTCTATAATGGATGAAAATCTTAGAAGTAATTTTTATTTTGAAAGTAAGCAGTGGCGTAACACTTTTTTCTCCAAAAACATTCAATGCAAAACCCGTACGGACGCCACTGGTAGAGAAAATGGAAAATTTCGTACATCACAAAATGCACCTTGATGCAGAGGAGATATGTACCAAATTTTCTTAAGATATCTAGAATATCAGTATCAGTTATTATCAAAAAACTGATTCTTTTTCCAAAATTTCACCCTGTATCTCACAAATTAATACTCTTAGGACATACGTTTATAGGAAGTTTTTACTTCAATTATGTCAATATATAACTCCTTCAAATATAAGCATGTCTTTAAGGAACACCCTGTAGATATACAGTACTTTAAATACGCTATTTTTAACTGCCTCTGTGAGCTTACTGTCTTACATACTTGAACAACAAATTTTGATGTTCCTGAATATTTCAGAAAGTTTCCAGAGAGTTCAAGCGTGAGTTCATCCTCTCAAAAAAAATCTGCGAGAGTGGCAAGGTCGTATTTTGAATAGTTTTTGAACGACAGCGTTCTAAAGATCGATCGCTTGCAGGTATAAAAATCGATAATTGAAACTTCAAACGCGTTTTTCTCCGTTTTTTTTTTTTAAAATATATAACTTATTATGTACAGAAAACATGATTCAATCGAAAAATTTCACGAAAACCGCCCATTTTTTCATGAATTGCACTGGTGCATCGCCAACTGAGATCTAAAAATAATCGTTGCTACAAACAACTCCATAGAGAATTTTTTTCGAAGAAGAAATATCATCTACGAATCGAATTTCTTACTTATCAAGAATTCTTGTTGAGGATTCACATTATCATCGTTGTTTATGAGGATCACTATGAAAAAGTTCAAAAATAGTAACAGTCATAAATATTCTATCATCTACTCAGGAACCACGATCTTACAATGATATTACAAAGATGGCATTTCTGTTATCTAGGAAACTCTCCCCCACAACTCAGCAACATGTAATTGAATTTACCCCATATATGGAGGCTTCTGTCATCTATAAGGAAGCGAGAAAGCGAACGTAGCATATCGCAATGATTTAATGGCCAACTTCCCAAGATCCATCATCCCTAGACGTACGAATTTACCAGCAAAATCCCCTCGAGATGGATAATATATAAATTCTGGTTGAATATCTTCGAGCCACAGTAGAATCAGATACAAAAAGACGTAAATCGGAGAGTTGAATCATTACGGATTGTCTGAGTTGGATTCGGAGGAACAAAACAGATCAAATTTGGTACCGTGACTCGTTGGATCAGATACGAAAAGTTGGGGAATTTTTCATGAAGAAATTCAAATGTATACGGAATATACATTTATTTCAGGTTGAAAAACGTCACACGTGTTTCCAATACTGGACTAATCAAAATACTACATTTCATCATTGAATTCCATATATCGAGTCACTGCTGCAGTTGTCAACACTTCACGACGATGCCAAACGTATGAAAGATGTCCACTGAGTGATTTCTGATTCAAAATCTGAATTTATCGATTGTTATTTCCTGATCAGAACTTGCATGGACCGGACGTAATTTCATAAAATTAATGAAGGATTTACAATGCTGCAGCGATGATCCAAACTAATTATTCCAAATATCCACTGGCCAGCCATAATTCTCAATACAGAATCAATTCATCATCATTAATGTCGTTTTATTCAACATTTTGTTAGTTTCATTCAGAATTCCAATCAACCTATAATCATACTGAAATTTATTGATAATATATGGATAAACTGTAAATGAGATACACGAATTTGCATATTATTCGTTCAATTTTGTCAACATTGTATTATCCAGAACGATTACTGCAGTGATTTCGAAATTGGACTATTGATTTTCATTTCCTGAAAAATTACAATCTTGATAGTATAAAAAGTGGATTATAAAAAGTCTTGAAAGCATAGGTCGGTTTCAATCATTCTTGAAAAATTGACAACGTCACTCTTTGACATCAGCAGGTTAGGTTAGGTTATGTAAGACTATATATATATGAATGACCATGTGATCACCACAAATCGACTGAATGTTGGATATTGTGGATATTGCGTGAATTCCATATTTGATAATTGAAAAAACCTTTCATACCTATGTGGGATGTCGAAAGGAATTATTTCAGTCAATTAATACAGTCGAATGAACTTTGGGGAGTGTGTGATGAATTGTAATGCCTCGGTGAATCCCTTCGAAAGCCCTGTCAACAATTGCTCGAAATTTTCAATTTGAAATAAACTATGAAGTAGTCGATCCGCAACAAATTTAATTGAAAATCCATGTCAGGTCTGATCAGAGAGCTGAAGTGAATTCACATTTCAATTTTGTTATTGCCATAGAGAATCATAAAAAACTAATGAAATCAATCGAACCAAGGAATCGCATTATTCAGATCAGTCCCATATAGTTTTCATCATAGTATATCATGGCGTCAGGATATAAAATTCAGAAATGTCATTTTGGTGACATTGGGTTCAGCTTTTTTGTCTCGACAGTTGAATGGCCATTATCGATATCATTCATTCATTTATCAATTCCTTCATCAACCATTTATATTTCATTTATATTCGAGCATTTTCGATCCATAATTTCTTAATATTTTATAGATCCTTTGCCTTATCGTGAAATGTTATTAGTGATGTTTGTTCGCAAAGATTTTCATGGAGTTCTATTTATTCATGAATAATACTCAGAATTCACTCTGACAGAAAAATATCATGTAGGTCCCTATCGAAACCCAATGATCTAATGAGATATGGCCGGCCAACGTCATTAATAGTAGCTGCACGGTTTTACGTGACATTCTGTTGTATCGCGTGGCAAAAACTCCTTCAACTTCGTTAAACTTCAAAATTCACTGAAAGACATTTTTATTTTCCAATTCGAGTGGAAGGCGTATCGCCTTTTTGGTTCACATTTTAATTTAACGTTTCTGCGGGTTGAAATTGCTCCAAATTGCTCATAAATTGGCGCCAATTATACCGGGTGGTAGTTTTCCAAAGACAAAGTATATCATTCCTGAGGAAATGTTGCAGCATTCCTGTGTCGATCTGTTAAACTACTGATTCCATCTTACACGAAGCCAACATTCGGTAGTTTATAGTTCATATCCAGGGACTATCTAACCGAACGTATTTACGAAATGGCATCATGTAAATCGTAATTACTTCGAGACAAGAAGCACCGTCGGCGGCAGGTTGATGTTGCCATATCACTTCGAGGTTGGCAAACTTATTCACACCCAGAGACATGGAATTAACAACATTAAGACAGCTGATTTATGTAGTGAACCATCTAGTCCCGGCACTTTCACAATTACGTCTCAGTTGCTCTTGATATTAGTGATGGCTATGGCGTAGATAGTGAATACAATATTCCAGACGTAATGATGAAATCCTCGCTTACTAAGTCTCAAAGAGATATCCATTATAGGCCTGAATCACTAGCAGAGAATATCTCAGGTACAATTTCTTAACTAAGAATTTGAAACTATTCAACAGAGACAAAACATAGGAAAATCAAATAATATTGTTATGCGCAGGTCAGGGGCGCATTGTTCCGTGCTTAATGACAGTTTTATATGTTCCATGCAATTCTGTGTGCGATTCTTAACAATTATGTCAGAATGCCAGATGTCATTGGATTTCAACTAGAATGGAAGTGCTTTAAATACCTACTTCATCTATGTTTTAAGTTTAATAAACGGTTGGACAAAATACTGTTATTAAAAAATTAACGATAATTTTGTATAGCAATGGAAGGTATAGGTGTTCTGCTATTTTCAATTTTCTGAAAGAAATTTACAAAAGAGAAAACATTGGTTCATTGTACTGAATATACCAGAGACTACCGGCAGTTTTTATTATGTGAGTATCACTTTAAAACGAAATATTTTACAGATTTTCATAAAAAAGGGTTATATCCTTATGATATACCCTTTAACCTGAAATGCATGAAAAAAACATAGAGACAAACTCAAAGTAATATTTAAAGACAACAATACAAGAGGAAAACAATACAAGAAAGTTTTGTGAAATCATATGTCTTTCAAAACTGGTTGAATCAATACTCTGAGTAAGAGAGTTATTGAAAATTTGTGATAAATTAGGATTCAAATTTCTTAGAACAAGATCTTTAAACCAGGATTCTGTAGAGAACTTATTTGTTACAGATATAGATTTAATTTGTTTTTTTTTTTTTGTATGTGACACATGAGTTCTATAAAAGAAGTGTTTTTTAATGAAAGTTCCATTCTTATAGTTGAAAAATACATGTCATTTCAGAGAAGCAATTTTATTGTAATGATATGATTGTAATATATGGGACTTTTTCAATGATCTTCCTTTTTCAGGAGTTATTATGTTTTGTTATTGTATTTTATTCAATTTATGTCATGGGCAATGAATTTTTATAACTACTCTTGCATTTTTATTTCAATACCTTGTATTAGAATAATTATGAATTCCGCCAAATTATTTGAATTTTTGATATAACAGAAAACTGAAATACCTACCGATCACAGAACAACTCATTGCATGTAAATGCCAATTGCCACGGAACGATGCGTCTCTGGGATGCGCAGAATACTGTTTCCATAAAATTAACATTGAATGACCAGTCTCTATTGTATGTTGTCTCTGTTATTCATCTTCGGACTTGATGGCAAATGATTTGATTCTCATCTGCCAGATCACTAATTTCGGAGAAAAAGATAATTTCATTCATCAGTTCAATAGTGGCTTTTTATTTGGATGGGATAAAAATTGGTACACGAATATTTTGCCAGAATCTTGAAAATTAACTCGCTATAGTTGAAGTGGTAAAATCAAAATGAAGATATCAATAATGCCATTCTATTCAATGTTCTTGAAGCTGGCAGTTAATTGTGAGCATCCACAATTAACTAGAACGAAATAAATTGGAAATATAATATCACTGCCACAACATTCATAACTTAGTTTACCTTCTGTAAAACTTATAATTAAATTCAACAGTAAGGTGAAACTCGAAATAAGTTCGATGAGGATTATCACTTATATTTCAATTAGAATTATTCATAAGGTGATATCAATTAAACCTTCAAAAAGTTGCATCTATTTTATAAGTCTTCAATATCGCTCCAAGAATTCTTCACCTGCTACAGTTTTTTCCTTTTTCAACAAATTTTAAGTAATTTTCCATTCATGAACATATTTTCCTTAATCTAGAATGGTTCTTGAATTATTCCAGGTTCTCTAAAGTCTTTCAGGTCGAAAAAAAAAGTGACATTTCAGAAAATAGATTTGCTCAAAATATCTAGCACCAAAATAATTGATTCAACGCTTCGAAATTTCGATTAAACAACTATATCAAAACAGTTGAACCTCCTAATAATAATATAGATGACATTCCTGTCATATCTAGTCTAATAAACCGACTATTCCTAATGGACTCCCCATCAGCATATTCGCCAATAAAGATGGACCAATAATCTCCATTTATAAATTGTCATCTCCAACTCCCATCAGGATAGTATCCTCCATATTGATATTTCATTACTGCCACTCTTCATATCGAGGATCACTTGAGCTTAGCACTGGGAAGTGTCTATCATTCTTTGAATTAGGGCAATCCATGTATCCATGTCTGATGTTAGAACAGCCGTCTGGAGAAATTAGGAATGTATTCAGAAGGTGGAGATAGTAGGTTTCATTTTTAGCTATTCATGAACTTCCACAGAGTTGGCAGGAATATTGAGAATAGCAATAATAGCTTCAAAGAATTGAATAATTCACAAGCGTAGATCAAAAGTATAATTTTTATTCCAAAAATGTTGCTTCAAAAGAGTTATAAGCAACTTCAATATAGGATTATTATGTTCATTATAGTAATTATTTTCATTTCCAGAGGAACGCACAAATTCTAGAATTTTACGATAGCCCTAGAATAATTTCTGGGCAAAAATTCCTGAACATTCATCCACAAAAATTGGGGAGGAATCCCCCTGGCAAATTCTCAGATTTACCGCTCTGTCCGTCGTATCCAGTGCCAGGTTGAGAATTCCCCACGACCCCGAACGGCATATTTTCCAGAAATTAAAACACAGGCAAAAACCAAACAAGGCACTGAATCATGTCAAATCAGATTTCATGTGGGAGAAATCTGCGAAAAAAGGGCAAAAAGATCGTCGGTGATATTTTCGTCTAGTCCATTTGTTTTCATTAGTACGCTGCAAGTGGCTCTGAAAGTTTGGTCATAATTTATGAGGTGAAAATCGGGTGTTCACTTCAACAACGTATATTGGATGACCGCGAGATGACAGCTGTATGATTATTTCATTGTAAATTTGGGATCTTCTGGACGCCAGAATATTCGAAATGTTGCTACAAAATTAGTGCCTCTACGTCCTGAATCAATTCTAAAAATAATTATTAAATGAAATCTATTGTTTTATCTAGCATAGAAGCCTAGAAAAAAAGTCAGAAAAGATCTTCTTTATATTTCTCTAGACTGGACATCTACTTTATGAATGTATTTCTCGAAATAATTGTCGAAATCGAACAGCGACAAACTAGATTTAACAAATGAATCAAAATTAAAAAACTAACAATGGTTCGGCCAGAATTTTTATTTGCACAATCTGTCCTACAAGAAACATGAGAAAGAATCTGAAAATTGTTATGCAAATATTCTCATATCCTCGTTTATATATTTGAAGACAAGACGTATTCCTGAGAGCTGCCCTACTTCTAGTAATTCATATAGCAAGCACATCTGCTGCAATATCGCTTGTCCCAACGTAAATATCGGATTGGAAAAACAAATCAAGGGGATTTGCATTGAAACGTGGAAAATATCTGCACCAGGCTCACAACTTCTATTATTCCAAAGATAAATAAAACGGTTCTTCCATTAAAACATCATATCGCTCAGACATGCATAGTGTGTTTATTTTGTATTATATCTACTGCAGCAGCACGTCCACTCGTATTCAACTACGTCCAATAGATGGAGATTTTATTCTTCTTATTGGAAATTTCACTCCAGCTATGACATATTCCAAGATAAATAATGAAACATATATTATGCAATTCGAACTCTAAGTGATTAGAAAATTATTAATACGAAACCCAGAAGCACCATGAATAATTCAATTATTCTCCTCAATATTCTTTGTATTTCCTTTTTAATACCTTTATACTATTGCTATATATATGTAATATTCGTATCGAATTTCTGGCATTATTGCATTAATATGTATGCTCCTGTATATTATGTCTATTAGAATGCCTAATTATTGAAAAAATATATATCTTGTAGCAATTACAACATCCCTGGAAGTCAAAATCGCATTCACCTCATGAAACAATCTCTTTCAAAATATCTGATCCGTTTTAGGTGCTCCGTTTACGCCAATTGTATTCAAGGAATTCGTCTATTCCCCTCACACTTCCAGAGATCACGTAGCGACCATATCCTGCATCGAATCTGGCCGGGAGAGCCATTTCTTGTCTAACTTATGGCCAAACTTGTACAGCCACTTGCTGCAGGTTAATGGAAATTGATAACATCTGCGCCAAAAAAATCTCTTTCGCGCTCTTGATATATATGTGAAATAATGCGATTCTTGAAGCTTGGTTGGAACGTGGGAAGAGCGAAAAAATTATTTTTGTATTGATTTATCGTTATTGTAATTGTATAATACATAAATCGAAAACATTCTTGAAGAATTTAGTGATAAACTTAACATTTCTTTCTTCTTCCGAGTATTTTTGAAGAAAATAGAAGCGGCAACACTGCACTTTCTGGCGAACTGCTCAGTACTATAGCTTTTCCTAAAGAGGTTTGAAACCATCGTTAAGTAGATCATTATTGCTTGTCTATCTCTACATTATTGAAAAACCTTGCATCATTGTTATTATTCAATCCAATATACAGGGTGTTCCTTAAAGACATGCTTGAACGTTAAAAAAAACAGTTTTTCGCTAATACCTGAGATAATATTTTAGACATCTTTAAAAAATTTGGTACATGTCTTCTATGCATCAATGAATTCTATGAATTTGCTTTCAATCGATGCACAAACATTTTCACGCTGCATCAGATTTTTGAGGAATAGACCCTGAAGTAAAACGATTTTTATTTTTTCAAGCGAAAACCATGCGTCGGACGAAGAAAATCCATGTGATTAATTTTGCTCAATAATGAATGAGGATCTCAAGAGTTAATTTTATTCTGGAAGTAAGCAGTGGCGTTATATTTTTTTCTCCAAAAATATTCAATTCAAAACCAGTACGGACGCCGCTGGTAGAGAAAATAAAAAATTTCGTACATCACAAAATGCACCTTGATGCATAGAAGACATGTGCCAATTTTTTTAGAGATCTAAAATATTATCTCAGTTATTATCACCCTGTATCTCAAAAGTTGAAACTTTTAGGAAATACGTTCAAAGGAAGTTTTTCTCTTAAAATGTGTCAAAGAATAACCCCGTCAAATATTAGCATGTCTTCAAGGAACACCCTGTATAGATTACTACTATTAATTTCATGAAAAACTGGCATAAAATGGAGCGACACTCCAAATAGCATGGAAAACAATTAACTTATTAATCCTTCAAGTTTTACGACTCATAAAACAGGCAGAGACACACAATTCCTACTTTCATTCGGTCCCGCCAATGCAAATGGGCATGATATATCATCTCCGAATTGGCAGTTAGTTGGGCATATTTCGTGTAGATTAAATTTCGAGTTTGTATTTCTGGAGATATGTTGCCACAGCAACAATTACTCAGATTGAATTGGAAGAATTATTTCGAATATGTAGTTAACTACAATGTAAGGTTCATTTCATCAATAATCAGGAATCAACAATAGATTTTTATATTTGTATTTGAAGAATACATTCTTGATAATTCCAGGGTTATATAATAATATTTTAATAATAGGGCATTCATTCAAGAAACCGTTTAATATTTCATTTTTGTTTCGACAGTATTTATTTTAAACTAATATATCTAATATACAGGGTGATTCACCTAACTGGTTCATCAGAGGTTTATGGAGAACTGAGATATCAACTTGAAATTTTGGTGGATGCTACTACTCAATGTGTTCTATTTTCCTAAAATATTTTCAATACGCTGTTACTTCCGGTTGAATCGGAAGTTATATCAGCTTTGTTTTTTCAAATAGAACACCCTGTTTATTCTTACATTTTCGAATTCCACGGAGAATTCTGGACCTGCTGCATTTTGAATTTTCTTCCTATCGTGTTTGTTTTCAAGATATTCCATTTTTTCCATTATTCCATTCCATATCCTCCAAAGTATTCCAAAATATTCAACAGGGTGTTTGATATTTCAGTTTACCTTTTGGAAATTTCAAATCGCAAATAAATTCTTCATTTCAAATAGAATGACCATGAAATTTTCACACAATCCGACGCAAAATTTCATTTCCTATCGATTTGTATGCATACCATATTGCTAAAATTGATTTTTACAGAGAAAAATGTGAAAATACGCTCATTCGTCTCATGTGTATTTTCACAAGTGTGATTTGGATGGTTCTAAATTTCATATTTGATGAATAATATGAACACCGTCATATGGTGTTAGAAACATTAAACAAAAATTGATGACTAATAGATTCGGCAAGATAGACCATGGTAATGGTCAAGTCACATGACTTGACGCCTCTCGATTTCTATCTTTCGGGTTTCAGAGAAAATTGAATTTTCAAAAAGGCTGATCACCCAAGAAATTCCCTAGAGCCAAAGAATTGCGCCTGTCTTCCGCTAAATTATCATAAGAAATTAAAAAGTCGACTACTGAAGGTGCCGGAGAAGAATTATTATGTATCGTGAACAACATGGACGACATTTTGAACAATTATTGGTTTTGTTTTATCCGTATATCAGAATATGATTTCTAATGCCATATTATTTGTTTATTTGTTTTGTGTGATAGGTTTGCATAGGAATATCCATAGACGAAGTGGTTATAGTCACTTCTCAATAGATTAATGTTCATATTATTCGTCGAATATGAAATTTAGAACAATCCAAATCACACTTGTGAAAATACACATGAGACGAATGAGCATATTTCCACATTTTTGTTGATATCTCTGTAAACATCCATTTTAGAAATATGGTATGCTAATATAAATCTATAAAAAATGAAATTTTGCGTCGGATGGTATTAAAATTTTATGGTTATTCCATTTGAAATGAGGATTTTATTGCGATTTGAAATTTCCAAAAAGTGAACTGAAATATTAAACACCCTGTTGAATATTTTGGAACACTTTGAGGGATACCTGATAGAACACTCTTTCATTGATGTGTATGCGGAGATTTAAGCCTGAATCTCGAAAATTGAAGATAATATCGACATTTTAGTTAGTCAGTCCATTTGTCAAATTTTTTCGTAAAAATGGAATATCTTGAAAAAAATCACGATAGGAAGAAAATTCTAAATGCAACAGTTCCAGAATTCTTCGTAGAATTCGGAAATGTAAGAATAGTCAAGAAAAGTAATATACTTCGTGTGAAATTTATTAAATAATATTACGAAGCGCTTTCAGGAATCTCTTCGGGCAGTGTGTTGTCGATGTTTTTTTGGAGATTCCTGTAAATACCTGACGAGTGAGTAATTCTATTCCGACTATTTCATATCCAATATTTTGGTTTTCTGTTGCTCAGGTATGGCACTGAAGATGGCATAACAGCCGAAAGCGCTTTGTAATATTATTTAATAAATTTTACACGAAGTATTACTTTTCTTGACTATGCAGTAACGTGTACACAGCTTCAAGAAATTTCACCAATGTAAGAATAGACAGGGTGTTTCATTTGAAGAAACAAAATTGAAAATATTTTAGGAAAATAGAACATATTGAATAGTAGCATCCACCAAAATTTCAAGTTGATATCTGTATCAGCTCTCCATAAACCTCTAATGAACCAGTTAGGTGAATCACCCTGGACATCTCAAGTGCTAGTTCTCTGATTCATAATGTTTTGTTATATATTTATGTTTCAAAGTTTCATGTGATAATTCATTCATTATTATGAATTGGCTTATTGAAATGTAATAGGTTGGTTCAGCTCCAGATTAAATATTCTTTGGTCACATGTACAATTAAAACTTGAATTTTGAATAAAAAAAATACCTGATTTTGCTTCCTGGTAGCATCGCCATCTTGTGATGTCCTCTTCTCCGAGATATGAGAAGGAAGTGAGCTGGTGGGATAGAAGAGTACATGCTTCTCCCCTGTGGAGGCCTGTTGGTAGATGCTTTTTGCCCTCCCAGTCTTCTTCAGAAACAAATCCTCCTCGACGGACATGATTTTGAAAGCTTTACGAACTATTGGACGATCGAATATTTTTGGATCTAGAAGGCGAAGGATGAGTGAGCAACGGATTTCGTAACAGATTGTTTTTTGTTATTTTCGGTTCAGGGTGCAATACAAATATGGTTTATTCATTCAAGAGAGGATTTTACGAAACTGTTTTAATGATAAACCCAACCTAATTTTTCGGAGTATCATTAAAAAAAGGAAAAGCAAAAAAAGTTACCCCTTTCACACCTTTCCCTTTTTTAGCTGCTCCCCATTTTTTTTTTTCAAATAGTAAGGGGGTCGAGCGTTACATCGTTGAAAAAGGTTTCAAAAGTAGAATCCAAATTTTATTATTTCTGATTCTTCAAATTGCGAATAAAAATAAAGAACTGGATATTTATATTCAATAACTCTTCAAAACCAAAGAAACTGGACGAATTATTCTAATTGACAAGTTGAATTTGTCAAAAAGTAAAAGGAAAAAATTTTCAACACATTATTCACTGAGTTTCTTCAATTCGGAAAATATAAAATTGATTCGCTCAATACAGATGAAATATTCATCCAATACCCCAAGATCTACAAATATTGGCAATCATCGAAGAACGTTTCTAACCAAATTTTTTCACTACGATACGAAAAAGTTTCAGATAAACAATATGAAATCTGAAGAAAAAATGAATGAATGAAATCATGAAACTATTTGATTTCATTATAAAAAAAAAACAAATTGATATCGAAAACTAAAATAGAAATGTCTCAAGTTCATCAAGTCCCAAAATTGTCGGTCGATTCAAAACGTGACAGCAACATTTCCTACTCCACTTTTTTTTTGCAAAATGACCATCCCTTATATCATTACAAAAGCTATTCCATTTCCCTACATCCTTACCATTTCTGCGGAAAACAGTTCAAAAACTAAACATCTTGCGATCGTCCTTCGTGCACGTGTTGAAGAACCCCACGTCAAAAGCATCTGTCCGTCATCAGAAGCGTCGCGGCGCCCAACTGAATCTTCTCACGTGCACGACGGCACTTTTTGCTCCTCGTTTCACCACGCAAAAGCATCGTCGACCAATGGGAACGCCGAAGATCACCGGCTGCGCTCGAGATGCAGGAGGATTTTTGAAGTTTTTCTGGTGGAGACGCAGCTAAGGTCCATTCATAATATATCAGCTACGTGATTCGAAATGTCGCCGATAGCGGAAAAGTGGTCAATTTAATTTCGTATCGAGGCATATCCGATTCGGCCAGGTAATTTGGTCTGGGGATTGAAGATTAATGTCACGGATAGTTTCTGTTCTAGTTTTCATTTGAATAAGTAATGAAAACATAAATCGAAATGAATACACAAAGAGATTCAATTGATCATTGATAAAGAGAGATACACCATTTTATAAAGTGTATACCAAAAAATCATATTGGGAATTTTGCTATTCACGACCCAAAAAAAGAAATTGGTAAAATTGATGAAAAACCTATATTTCACTTATAAAAGATAGGTCTACTATCACTTGATTTTTATTCTTGATATAACACCTTTCAATCATTATATCCCTGATAAATATAAAATACAATAAGCAAAGACAGTGAAGCTGTAATGTATAATTGACTTCGAACTTCCGAATGGAGATAAGCAAGTGGAATTATAAAATTGAAATCAATGATCAAGAAAATAATTGTTGAACCTGCAGCAAAGGGAACCAACTCCGATTTTGATGAAATTTTCACAGAAACTTCGAAACACTAATATAAACACCCGCAGTGATAAAAATTTCTCCGCGGAAAAACCTTTAACATACTTTTTTCGGTAAACCTGCAGCAAAGGGAACCAACTGCAATTTTGATGAAATTTTCACAGACGCTTTGAAACACTAATATATCCACCCAGGTCTTACCGTCATCGATTTTCAGAAACGTTCCTAAAAAAAAGTATGTTAGAAGTTTCTCCACGGAAAAATTTTTATCACTGGGTGTTTATATTACTGTTCCAAAGCGTCTGTAAGAATTTCATCAAAATCGGAGTTGGTTTTCCAAATAATTATTGATAAAATAATTGTCATTTACATACCATACATTTTGTTTTCATTATATCAATCACTGATGAATCTATGCGTGTTTACTGTGAACATCCGTTATATCTCATACGTCAAATCACAATAATTAAGCTGACAGCTGGTAGATACTTCATTGTGGTAGTTGAGAGTGACCGACCGACGGCAGATAAGGACTCTCGATGACATAAGAAACTGTCCGGCGTGACGTTATCAGACGCCTGCAGCAGAGAGAACTTCAGCAGTGAATCTCGTCGTTGTCTTATTACGAGTTTCGCCATGCCTTCTCTCACTTAGTCCCCAGTAATGCTATGTTAGTGCGTAGTTGGCACGCCATGCCGTATGATTAGACAGATTTATTCGCGGGGGATTTCCGATGTAACGCCGGAGTTGCTCCGCTTTATGAAAGTCGTTTTGTCTCTAATGAGATTTTCCCTGTCGGCAATTACGATAATTTCCTACTCATTGCGTCGTTTACATATGTTCATTCAGACTCTATTGCCGTCTCGGAACTCGACGCTTAACCGAGATGTTTTTATTGTACTCCAGGAATTTGTGTTGAAGCGTCTGTGTTGATAAGGTGCCCACACGTCTCAGTTCCATCACGAGAGAGATTGGTGAGACAGAAATTACTTGTAACGTAGCAAAGTAGAAGCTATTTAATCAATGTCAAGATTTCAGACAGTTTATCAAGGATGGTTTATGGTGTGAAATTAATAGAAATGTCCCAAACTTATCTGGTATTTATCAATGACCTTCTAACACTCTCAAGGTCAAACACAGTTTGGGGTATATCAGTGTGACAATTCAGACACAGGAATGATGTTTGTTTGTTTCACACAGCATACCTTGACTTCTCCGCTCAAAAGTGAACCCTCTAAAACCAACCATCTATTTATCCCGTTTTTCCACTTTCAACAACCCACTCTACGTCGTCGGGCGAGTATATCTCTTCGCAGTTCGACGCCGCAAATCTGATTATTCCGGATTATTCCGTTTTTATCGGATAATCTAGGGGGTATATGCTCATTCAACTGGGCCAACTCATCCGTGTCATTTGGCGTTCAGATCGAGTAGGCCGATCCGAGAATAAAGACGCAAGAGGAAGACTCAATTATCCCGGCTTTTGATCGCACTTTCGAAACATCAACATCGATATCACGCATTCGGATCGGTGTCGAAAAGGCATTCGGATATCTTGAGGGAAATCTCGCAACGCGATATTTTCATTGCTGATTCGGTGTTTATTCTGAATGCTCAGAGGAACTGTGGATTTTCTTCTGTACATTGAATCAGAGGATAAACATTCACCTAATAACCTTTATTATTCTTTTGTTTCAGTTACTCATTCGTCTTTTTTTTACCTCTGAAGATAGCACATGACTCCTCTGTTTATCAATATTTTCGTGGAAAAAAAATCTTCAAGAATAGCTGGAAGTGTACCTTATTTAGTCTAAAAATTTTCAAAACATTCTATCTAGCACTTTCTGTGAAAAAATTCACGAAAATCGCCTAATTTTTAATGGTTTACACTGCCATTCATTTCATTTTCTGACGATTCAGTACTCCCAAATGGGGAAATTCATTCTCAAGCTTATTATTTTTGAGTTGACGAAGTTGTCAAGGCATCCAAAATTGAAGAGGATCCCCGATTCCGGAAACAGTCACATTATAAAGACGTTGGAGGCGTCAGGGCATACAGCACCAGATAATATCTCGGACTCCTCTCCTCGTTTTTCGCCAACAGCTGTTGGCACTCGTGCAGAAAATGATTTAGTACCCATCTGATTACAATTTGATGATTGTTCCTCTTTGAGACGCTCTTCATTCGCCATTATGTGAGCCAAACTCGAAGAACGCCGCTCAGACATTAAACAGTGAAGTTAACTTTTGTGAAATATTGAATTCATAAAATGTTGAGCCAGTTTTCTGATGGGAGTTATGGTATCCCTCTGATGGGTGATTACTATGATACAGATGCTGTGGACAGAAAGTGTAGTTGATAGTAGTTCAAATATTAATGAAATCATCGAAAATATTTCTTTGTGCTTATATGTAAAAGAACGTGATTTCTTTGAAACGAGATATATTTCTTCAATTCAAGATATTACTCTTCACTGTATAATTCTGTAACTACATGTAACAGTGAATTATCGTCGAAAATTCAATACTAGCCCAAATGCCCATTCCTTTCTCTGTGAACGTCACATAATATAAAACTTCTCGCACGAAGTTATTAGGTACCTTATCATGGATTCCAGAAACCTACTACTATAAAACACGTGGATTTACCGGACTCGAATGTAGTCGATACCTTTATAAAAGTCGATTCTATATCCATAAAATAGAAATGGAAGATTAGACCAAGCAATAAAAATTTGACAGACAATCCGTGTAGCGCAGCCGAAATACAATTTCGAATCCACATCTCCAGGAAAAATGTAAAATAGAAATTCCAGCAGTCATAGTCGCCACGATAGAGAAATTTTACGAAAATCTCACTTCGATAATTGGTATACATATATTATTCCTTTTAATTTCAAACTATTCTGATCTGATTTAACATGAAAACCATAACATAAATGAAAATATGACAAATGACAAATTGTCAACTACAAAGTAAATGACGAATGAAACATGACAAAATGTCAACTATAAAGTGAGTTCAAGGACACAGCTTTGGCGTTTTTAATTTTCAAGTGCCTTGTCGAAAATGTTACGACACTGGATAATCTGATTCTCAGTTACGTGGGGAGAAATTTAAGAAAAATTAATTGAAAGACTTATTTGTTGTGAAATATAATAAATTCGACACTGAATTATTCATTGATGTTTGGGGACGACGAAACATCTGCTTCTTCTCAAGCTGAATTATGCACAAGATGTCTGTCTGATGAGGAGATTTTCAATGGGAAGCGAAAAATAATTTATTTCAGTTTGATTTTCAACCAGTGTTATATAAGAAATGATTTTCAAAGATGAATTGAATTATGGTTATATTTTTTGAACTTTGATGTAGTGTATTTTCTTAGAATTTTTCTTAGATTTCGTCGATTGAATCTATCAATTGTTAGTTATCTAAGAAAAACCTATTTCCGGTGATATCCGGTGACGTTGGGAGTGCCTTTTAGAAACATTATTTAAGTTATTCTCTCACATTCTCCTGGATACCCTCTAGATATATAAAGAATCGAAAGTTATCCAACATATAAGGATATTGTGAATTGAATGAAAAATATTGAGGTTATGGCATCGCTCTTTTTGTATTGCTCACAATTACCAAGTTCGATAAATCCAAATCTATACTCATCCTTTGCATGAAAATGGGGATTGTCGAGAGATTCCTTCAGGCAGGCCATCTCAAGCTGCTCGATAGAACGAGTTTTTCAGACTAAACGTCTTATCGAGAAAAAGTCTACTACCCCTTATGGATGGAATGCCATTCTCCCATAGAATCGTTTCGGGAGCATGAATACGCGGTAACGCTGAAATGGTCCGGATATCTCTCACAGAGGCCACTCGCACATCATATCGTAATAAATATCGCGAACTGCATATCAGGGCTGGCAGGAGAGAAGAAGAAGAAGAAGAATAAGGAATGCCACCAGCAGGGACGGCTCAATTTTTAATCTTCCTCTAATAACTAAGCTATAAACAGTTCCTCGTCTACTGAGGAACAACAACTACCTCAATCGGTTCACATTGACCTCTGGCTTTGATCGTCTCCCAATTATCTCGTAGTTTCTTTCCGTGCCATCTTGGTTATTTTTTATCCGAAAATTCGCCTTCATCTCTCGTATCTCGACGAACACTCGTCTTGCGGAGGAGCCGAGAGCCAACAAAAATATACCTTTTTTCTTTTGTGGCGCACGTGTGATATAAGGAGGATTAAGCCCGTGATATACGAGACGTTAAAATGGCTGTTAATTTTTGTTATCGCTCGCGCTAATATTGCCGCAACGCATTCAAACGTTAGCCTCGAGTACACCATCATGATGATATTATTACATAATAAAAGTCTTCGAGGGTTCTGCATTATTCAGGACAGTGCCGTAACATTAGATGTTATGATTTATATCTCAATCCAGGAACAATCCATTTGATTAACAATTATTTGAGAAGTCGAAATATCACCAGAAAAATGTTTCGGTTTCTAGTTTCCAGTAATCAGTTTTCTGTAGGATGCTGTGGCAATATTTTACAGTCAATATTTTTATTATCTGTCAAAACTCTCTCATTTGAACAAATCTGCTGTCATCATTCAATTAGACTGAGGTCGCGTAGCAAAATTCTGCGGTCGCGAGAGATTTCAATGTCAAATATTTTATAATTTTTTGTGCAATTTTTAATTCTAGACTTTTGTATGATTCAAAATGATTGCTAAAACTATATATTTTTATATGTATATAATAATAATAATTCTTTATTTGAAATAGGAAATCCTAATATAAATACAGGTTCAAAAAGGCAAAGTAGTTTATAAAAAATAGTATAAAAATAATTGTAACAATAAAAATACGTTCAAAGAATTTGTCACACATCACAGAACAGATAAAAGCGTGAACCAGTAAAACAGTCCAACGACGTGAAATAGAAAAATTCAAACAGTACGTGATGTAATATATACCTTCAACTGGGCCTTGAATGAATATAAAGTAACAGAATCTTTTATGTGGCACGGTAATTGATTGAAATCATTCAGTCCCTTGAAAAACAAAGATTTCATAGATTGTTTTGTTCTTGTCCTAGAAATGTGGAATTGATTAGTGGTTCTTGTGCTGTAGTTATGAATTTGATTATTGTACGTAATGAAGGAATCAAAATAATTTGTTGAATGAATCATCAAAAAATATTAATTTATTTTCCTTTAATGTTTGTATGGGTTCGACAAGAAACTCACAATCATGAATGGGGTCGTGAATGATAAAAGTTTAAGACTATGCCAGTCAGATCCGCTCAATTTTTTATCCTAGATGTGTGATTTTAAACGTATTCCGGTTAAACAAAGCATCTACACCTGCTGTCAGAGTCAATCACAGAATTCGAATGTCAATGAACGAAAACAACAGCTTATACGAATATTTAATGAAGTAGCAATACGAAAAACAATACGAAATATCATGAAATTGTAATAGTATATTACATAACAAGAGTTGTAAGAAGGATATTATGCACGACTAGAAAAAGTTGCATCTGAAAAGTAAATCGCACGACATATAACCAATAAGATAGAGCCTTTAGTAGTTGCCATGGAAACGAATAACAAGCCGCGTCGCCGATAACATTTTGACGTTTCATAACTGCTATGAAAAATACGCTACTTTTAATAGCAGTTGTAGGAAAACATATTTTTACTTAATAGAATCCTAATTTTTGATGGGAATGAATGCGATCGTAGAAAAAGTATAGTACACAGCTCGAGTTGTAAGAAAATTATGCACTTTTTCTAGTCTAGTTTCTACAACTCTTGTTATGTAATATACTATCACGTAAGCTACTTAGATCCTTGAAACAATGTACGCCTCTGTGACGTGCCATATTTTTCGATTATTAGAAACTACTTTCATCGCCTGTGATGATAAACTCGAGTGATATAGATGGGTTTGAGGTCAAGATTAACTTTGGGAATCCGTACTCCTTCATTAACATTGTATATGGAGTTATAGATAGATATCACTCTGTATTAATTGCTCATTTGGAGATGGATTTGGCAGTGAAATGCCACGTAAACGAAACATTAATTAAATATGTGGTTCATATGAGCACCATAATGGTATAGTCAAATGACTTTTGGAATACAGTACAACTACAGGGTTGTTCAATTCAGTCTATCATGATTGAAATCACAAAAGTTACAACTCTGAATAATTCAATTATACAGGGTTATGATAAAGTAATGCACAAAATTCATAAAACGTACAACGATCACTTTTGAAAACAATGCAAAAATACGTCAAACTGTTCTTTTTATTCCGCATCTTTTGACATAAGTTACAAAAATAACACGTCAAAGTTGTCAAAGTTATGACGTCATCAAAAAATTTTTTCAATGGGAAGCTAAGATTTTTATCACATTATGTAATAGAGCTTGTGTTTTTACACACGGGAAAAATAGTTGCAGTAGGGCTCACATTGGAAAAAAAACGAGAAAAGGAATGAAATACGAAATAACATAACCAATTATAAGAAGAGGTCAAACATACACTTATCTAGTAAGAACATTTGTTCTTATGAATTTATTCAATTGTTTTACTAAAACAACGGTTTGTCAGTGTCAGTCGTACAATTCGTGTCACCACAGTTTTATTATTATGGCTCGTTTAACCGAAAGAGAAAGGATTATTTATTATTTATTTTATTCCTTTTCTCGGTTTTTTTCCAATGTGAGCCCTACTGCAACTATTTTTCCCGTGTGTAAAAACACAAGCTCTATCACATAATGTGATGAAAATCTTAGCTTCCCATTAAAAAAATTTGTTGATGACGTCAAAACTTTGACAACCTTGACGTGTTATTTTAGTAACTTATGTCAAAAGATGCGGAGTAAAAAGAACAGTTTGACGTGTTTTTGCATTTTTTTCAAAAGTGATCGTTGTACGTTTTATGAATTTTGTGCATTACTTTATCATAACCCTGTATATTGATCATCAGTTTCCGAAATGTAATTGGTTTTTCGTTGTTCTCAACAACATCTGGGCTTCAGGAGTACTAATTTTCTTAGGTAATCATGATGATGGGGATGGGCTCAGTGGAAGAAAATATACTGAGGCACATGTCACCTTCAATTTGTCCTTTTAGGTAATCAGGAAGCGTTGGAAACGATAGAAACTTTCGACTGTTTTGGATCCTTGTTTTTCAGCACATTATCTAATTGAAACAATTACATTACCTACCTTATTTGTTCGTGAAATCTCCTGAATTTTCTCCACCAATTTCCATATCAAATTGTGGTTACATGAGTATAAAGATCTCAGTTATTTGAATTCGTAACTAAACGCGTTGCAATATGCCTTCTTTTCATTTATAAATTCAAATAAAAAATCAAAATTTATTTCAACACATTTATATCAGCCACAATATAGAGATATGAAAATGTCATCGACAGAATTGATATAAAATATAATCATCAATATTTGTTCCTCTGCAGTGAAATCTCATTTCCCATATTTGCTTCACTGTGGTTTGCTTTGTCGATAAGATTTTTATCTCTACGTAATAAATTTGTTGATTACAATACAGTATACATTGACAGGAATATGTTTGTCAAATAAAAAAGCACCTTGATGCCTTGGTAAACATTTTTCATGATAATGACCAGATAATTATCGTTGAAAAACATATTGCACTGATGATATTCCATTCAATAACCGATACTATATCAATTCAATGAATCTTCGGCCCTTTAATTCTTTCACTTCTATAGATTCTAAACTTTTGACATACATACCAAAATCAACAATAACAAGGTATCGGGTTGAAAACTTTGATCATTTCAATAATTTCCAATCTGGTTAATTCGTAATATTGAATGGCAGGGACAGTGACATTGACAGTTGAAGTATTGATGGAGCTTCCATCTGCCCAATATTTTATTTTCTGTCAGTAAGTGAAACTTCATCATACTCAAGGACCAAATTTGTAATTCTATCCAAACCAAATACTTTCGCTGGTATCCTCTCCAAAAAGATTAATATCTTTACCTATGATCAACTTCTGTTCAGAAAAAATTGAATTCCTGATTACCCACTTGTTTTCAGTAGGTGAATCACATTCGTCGTATAAATCAGTGAACGAATTTGGGTTGCTGCTTGCTCAGAATCATCCTGCAACTTGTTCTCGAAGTAAAAACGATATTTCGTCGTTTCCAGATGACGTTATTTCCTTTCCGACTCGACAGCGGTGTCTTTTGTTTTACGACTACATCAAGTGCGCCATGCCGGACCCCTAAGCTCGAGTTGCCGTTCTCCTAATCTGACACAGGACCGGAACCCGAAAGTTTACTTCCCTTTGTTTATATATTCAATATTTTATGAAGTGAATATACTGTTAATTCAGATGAAACCCCAAAAATCTTGTTAAACAAGAACCAAAGAGATTCGAGTGACTTTTTAAACATAGACTTTATGATACCGATCTGAAAAATGTACTTTCTTATAAAATCTCGTTGAACTTTCGAAACAACGAAATAAAAATGTTGTGAATGAAAACAAAAGAGTCAATATTTGGAAATGATGGCATTTACAATATTGGCGAAAATAATATACAGGGTCACTCACGGTCGATGGTAGGTTAGACGTATATGGAGAACGGGAAAGGGAAATTTGGTTTCATGAGTTTTGTTTTATCTATCTGAAATATTTTCATCGTTGCCGCTTCTAACGAAAAGTAGCAAGAACTTTGTTATTTCAAATGGAACACCCTGTATTTTATTCCATTCTTCGTTTTTCTAATACTTTTCAATTATTCTTGTATATACTTTCCTATACCTATCTCCAAAGGTTTTCGAGAAATTAACTGATTTCCTCAATTTTTGTGCAAAACATAGCTTCAATTAAATGTTTATTACTTCGGTATTTAGATTCGTAGAATGCTGAAATTTTGGGTGTAGTTCACCAATATCCTATGTTTCAATTATGTCTGAGGAAATTCGTTCTTCATTGTACAGGGCCGTTCTAATTTAATGACTTTGATGATAGATACAAAAATGGTGAAATTGAATGCCCTGTATATCATTCGATATCCTGGAAGACAATTGAAGTTCCTTTCAAACGATATATTATTTTCGAAAAAAAAAAAACAATCCATATACATAAAAATCGGATTATTTTCAAATCAGATTATCGTACCTAAATGAACGCGCTAACGTTTTCAGTCTCAATAATGACATGTTTCCATGACATTTCATAGCTATCTAATACAGAATATGGCAAAATATAAAAATGCAGATCTATCCATTCATTCATTCATGGTAATGATAAAAAAATAAAATGGTATTGCTCATCAATTTTTTTTCTTTCGTAATTTTTGATCCTTCAATTCAATTAAATATCAAATATTCTCTATTCGATTCTTTTCCTGATAAAGTGAAAATAATCAATCAAGCATCTGCAATGTACACATATTCCACATTCCACAATAATTCTTATTTATAATACAAATTTACATCAGTAATACTTGAGCCGGCCCTGATCATATAGACTACCCGATTGGTGCAAACTGCTGTATGAGATATATTCTAGCACAGAGTACTCGTTACGAAAATATCTTCAACTGGAGATTATGAATGCAAAATGAATCTTAATTAACAGACTGATCGAAGTGATGATTTTATGACTGGGATATCTCAGCTGTCGTCCAATAAATCCTGATTCATTGGGGGAGATTTGAGTGCTCCGATAATAAAAATATCGAATAAAACAAACTAAAAACAAAGAAGAGGAGTCAAATGTGAATAATGTTGGCCTGTGTTGTTTTGTTTTGATGACGTTTATTGAATTATCCGTTGATATAATAAACTAACAAAAGCCAATTACCGAACCACTATGTTTTGTGGAAATATGAACAGCAAGCAGCATCACAGAAATACCATGATGTGGTCTGAAATATTATTATTGATCGTTGCCTATATAGAGTTCAAATATGTGTAACCTGAATATACTGATAACAGTGTTATTTTCACAATGAAATCCAGCATATTTAACAATGTATTTTGGTGTAATGATAAATTATAATCACAGTACCCAGAAAAAGTATAGAAAAAATTGAGAGAAATGAATATATAGAAAAAGTGACTGAAGTCTTTTCCTTTTGAATTTTTAGCTCCTTGGTGAAATGAAGCTTCATTCAAACAAGTTTTGGTCCTTTTTCTTCCCTGGTTACTATTAATAGTCATGTAATAAAAACCAAACTATCACATCAATTTGCTACTTTTTCAAAGAGATTCATACCTATCATGTAACGTTTTAATATGGAAGCGAAATGATATAAAAGTCACGTTAGCCGCATAAAATATGATACTTTAGAAAGCGTAAAGTACTACAATATTTCTGAAATATTTGAATGCCTGGTAAAGGCTGGAACGAATTTTATCAAGCATGAAATTTCATTTCGTAATAACATCGTTATCCGGCAGATGCTGGAAAAGATGTAGAATAGAATTTTACTAGGTATACAATCAGTAGTTTTGCTACAAGAGAATCCGTGATTTTGTCTTCTTTCTCCCTTGGAGTTATCCATTTATTCAATTGTGTCATCTAAAAGGTACAAGAATGGCATGCGGAAGTGCCAAACTCATTTGTTTAGGAATATTTTTCTCTGCACTTTTCATATCTGCAAACGAATTTTCGAAATTTTGTCATACAGGGTGTTGTATTCATCTAATGAAGTTTCTTTGATTTTTTCGAGTCCGTACCTGGATTATTAGTTTCATTCATTCGGTATTTGGTAGCATACAGGATAATGAGTTTATGTTGTGAAAATGAATGAAATATACGATGCGGATCGTAAGTTATGAGCCATTGAAGAAATAGGGGGTATACATAAAACACTCTGTATCTCGCTTATACAGGGGGCTAGACTCATCATATGGGGGTTTTTCAGAACCTATACCTACCCTCACAGTACGCCCATTTCCCAATGAATCACCCTGTATAATTAGCATCAGACACCAAAAAAATCAACAATGACATCTTCCTCTTCTCTTCTGTTTTACGGCCTCGAACTGCCAAGGCTATGCGGTCGAAATGACAATGACAATACTTTAGTATTTGTGAGGTTATGTTTCGCACTTTCGTTTTCTTCATTCGATTCATTATCCCCACAAATGCACTGGAGATTTAAATATACAGTGAATTTCACAATATAAAGAAAGAAAAGATTCCTCAAGTACATAAACAAATATTATTCTTATCTATTCATGAATTTCCATTAGGTAAATTTAATTTCACGTTTACTCAGAGTCAGTAAGTTACATACATCAGATAAGATATTCTTCCACAAAATTTCCTGTAAAATTATCTGAGTCACTTCAGTACAAATATTTGTTCATATTCTATAACAAAAACAAAGTCTAATAGTTTGTACAATTGAATGCGATTCAAGCAGTTTCAAACCAATTTTCAATAACTGTGTGACAACATAAACAATTCCAGTACCGTCAAATGAAATATTCCTGATAGAAGTTTCAATACTTTTTTTCTACTCCTACAGATAATGACGAAATGCGTAACTTTTTTAGTCGTGTGCAAAATGCTTCTCACAACTCTTGTTATGTAATATACTATTATTCAAGCATCTCTCATTTTGTGGTAATAACTTCAATTCTGCTTTATTTTTCTAGTATTCAATGATGGAACCAATCAGTTACAAGTGTGTTGACATTTATCAAAATATATGACGCGTCTGGGTGTTGAGTTATCGGACTAATGACATATCGAGAGTTAATTTAATAACAGTATTTGTAACCTATTTGAAATGCTCTCGAAAATTGATGAGATAAAAGATAGGAGCGCTATACCATACAAGGATTTCCCGATTTCAAACATTGGCAAGACAGTCGAGCTATTTTTATTGCACGTCCAACTTTTTCCGGCTTCAGTTGACTGTAACGTAACACTATGTGAGTTCCAACCAACCCAGCAAATTAGTGTGTTTGTGATCGTGAACGCAATGAGGAAATTGCAAGGATATGGCGCAAAAGTTATTCTATTCGTCATTGCATGCAAGGTTGTTTATCTCATGTATGACCAGAATATGTTCATGAAGGAATCTCTACCAACAAAGAGTATATTCGAACTGTCTGGAGATGAAGGTATAAAGAATAGCGAAGTAGTATCACATGCTTTGAATAGTTCAACATTATTTCATAGAGAGCTAGAGTATCCAGTATTTTCCAATCCTAATTTGAAACGTTTCACAAAGAAATGCAATGGCAACAACTATACGATTTTTCTCGACTATTTTCCAGATAAAGAATTTCTCATTGACACACCTGGTTGTCGAATAAATAAGTTGGATACCTACAGTCCAGAAATCCTTCCTTTTGTATACAAGGTGAAGAAAATCTCCTGTTCTGATAAGCCCCTACTCACTTACATACAACGGAATAAAAATATATTTACATTACACGTCAACAATTCTACATTGGATTACAGTTATTTCGATGTAAGATGTTGTTATAGAAATGTTAGTAGGGGTTCGACTTTGGCTGAAATCGACGAAAGTATAAGGTATTTTATATTTAATTGCGATAAATAAACGTCCCAACAATTGGTTTCAAAGACTTCGAACGTTGTATTCCTCATTTTCAAATCATATAAATATTCTCGCCATATCCCCCATTTAACTAATGTCAGTTATTCATCATTTGCAGCCTCACAGATTGCCGTTCATTCAACAAAGCAATCCGCATCTATTCCCAAATAATCAAAGTAGAATGTTCCACGATTTTTGGTCTCGTTTACGAAAACGTCCACTACATCATGCGACCTCCAGAGAGACGCGTTAGCAACACAGCTGACCCCAACGTCATCCTCGTAGGTATTGACGGAGTTTCAAGGTCCAACCTCCAGAGGTCTATGCCCAAAACCCAACAGTTTTGCGAGAGAAATGGTTGGATCAACCTCAAAGGGTACAACAAGATTGAAGATAATACTTTTCCGAATTTGATCGCTGTTTTGGCGGGCATCAAATATACGTATGGAGGTTCGGATAGGTGCGATCCTCAAGATCGGGAGAGGTTTGAGAGGTGTGAGTTCATCTGGAAGCGATACAAGAAGCAAAATTATAGTACTGCTTATGCGGAAGATACACCTCATATAGGTAAGTGATGGGAATAGATATCGATCTCTAATCAGTTCCTCAGGATCTTCTCCTCAAGGAAGATGACTGATATCTAATCCCTCACCTTTCAGCTACATTCAACTTCAATAAAGTAGGATTTACTACCCCACCAACCGACTATTACTTCAGGCCCTATTTCCTAGCAGCAGAACTTCTTTCCCCGAAATATCTCTGCCTCAGAAGCCACTGCACTGGCCCGGAGAAAACCGGGATCAGAATGCAAGATCTGATATCGAATTTCCTCTCCTCCACCAGAAATTCCACCCCAGGCTTCGGTCTCTTCTGGATGAACACTTTCAGCCACGAAGGCGTCAACTGTCCCTCATCAATGGACGTCGATTTTGCCGAGTTTCTTGAGAGGTTGTCGATAAATGGGCAGCTGGATGACACTATTGTGATTTTCTTCAGCGACCATGGATTCAGGTTCGGCAAGATAAGGTTGACGCACACTGGGTGGTTGGAAGAGAGGCTGCCCTTCATTTACATCCATGTTCCAGAGAAATTCAGGAGCTTTCATGAGCAAGAGTATGCGAATCTGCTGGAGAACTCAAGGAAGCTAACCAGCCCATACGACCTCCACATGACACTGCAACACCTGCTGACTATCTCAGACCCAAGTTTCAAGGAGACCCAAGCGGAAGGCTGCCCTTCATGCAAGTCTCTCTTCAAGAATATCAGTTCTGAAAGGTCTTGCGAACAGGCTGGCATCCCTGAACACTACTGTACTTGTTCCTCGTACCTCGAAATCGACAAGGACCTGCCACTTGTCAAGGACGTAGCCCAGTTTTTCATCGACGATCTCAATGAGAAAATTTTGTCGTTTGGATCAGAGTCTAGAGGCTGTGCTAAGTACACTTTACAGAGAGTCACTCATGCGCAGTCACTGGTTCTTGAGTCAGGAAAAGAGGAGAATGTTTTGATAAGTGTCGTCACGGATCCCGAGGCTAATTTCGAGGCTACAGTGAAGGTTTTTCACGGGCAAGTGATGCGATTTTCTGTTTCGAACATCAACAGGTTGGATAGGTATGGACCTAAGAGTTTCTGTGCTAGAAATTCGCCTGTGCAGATTTATTGTTATTGTAGAACTGTTTTGAAGAGACTGACAAATATATTTTGTAATAATAAATTTTGTTTTATATACAAGGTGTTCTGTTTTATAACTATTCATTTGAAAGAGAGTCCTCGAACGTCTTTTCAAATTTGATCTCCCAACGAGAGCTGACAAGATTTCATGAGTTTCATGATTGAGCTCAAAACAGTTCATTGTCAATTGTTCGGCATCTTTCCATCGAAAATCGAATATAAATCACCTATTCCGATCCTTGGAGAAAAAGTAATTCATTCAACACGATATCTCGGTCTTGAAAAATGAAGAGACCATGTCTCGTCGCAAATTAATAATCCTGAGAGAGAAGAACGATTACTCAGCTGCAAGTGTCTCGGTTGGAATCTTGGAAACGTCAAACGTCTTAGACAAAAGCTCGCGAATATCACTATTACCGTTCGAATTCACAAAAACAATAGACAAGTGTCTGTATATTACCGCAAATAGGAGGACACTCAAACAGCCATCTCGGATTGAGCGGCTAAATCACGAAGACAAAAAGGTCCTCGCGAAGACAAAGTGTGCCGAGTGGAAAGGCTGTCTCTTCATTCTCTCGAATTTGTTTCGAGGTATTAGTACGGGTGATTGACCAAAATTGTCAAGTTGACACTTAAAAACGATTCCTTCTCGAAAGAATCGCGATTGAATAATTATCCATTCAGATGTAATTCACACAACAAAAAGGTTCAGTAACCATAATAGGATGCAAGTGAAACTCTGACAAAAAATTGTCCACGACGTTTTAATGGGAGTAGATTAGAAGCGGAGCGTCCACCATTAGAATACCAACTAGCTGCATGAATAGCAAATCGAAATAAAAACCTCAGTGGCGTCACACGAAGAAAAATGTTTGAATGCCCAATATATTCCACACAGAAGAGTGAATGGAAGGAAAATGTGATATCTAGTTGCTCAAACATCAAACTAGATTTTTTGGTACACAGATATCAACTCCAGTTGAAGAAAATGTCGGCTACAACTCGTATCCATCATCTGAGAGAATCACGAAGAAATCCATCTGGGATTTATCCGACTATTAGTGCCCCTGAAGTTGTTCCCTAGTACACATCAGTGGATCCACAACGATTTCATAGAGCTGTGAAGAGGTATTAGACGATGCACTGCCTACTAAAAAGATGCAGTCCTCGTAAAATATGCGTTATCATGAACGGCAATCTTCTTCGCGTTGAAATATTCAGAGGAGTTTGGAATTATAATGTCTCCTGATCCTAAAACTTGGACTACAGACTCGGTAATGGATTATGTTCGTGAAGTATTTCATTGAAACAATGCTATAAACCATTCAAACTAATTCGATGTGAACCTTTTCTTAGCCAGTTAGTAATTGAATAAATATAAATAAATAAGTTAGAATTTATTCAAAAATTGAGTGATGTGTTATCTCATAGAATATATGAAAAAATATATAAAATCTGTAGAGTCATGTGGAATGAAAATGTGTTCAAAATTGAAGATTCAACCTGTTCCACAGTTCAATCATCCCCTTAACCTAATAATTCATAAGATCGTATTGAATTTGGTATGAGAAAAAACGTGTGCTGGTGAACAATTCAGAATTTTGATGTATGAAAACTCTAAACTTGACTACTGGATGTATGAAAACTTCCCGAATTGTGAAAACATAGCACCCATCTATCTCCAAAAATAAACACTATAGGATCAGGAAGCCACAACGTTTCCATATAAAACTTTAATGAGATTTCAGAGGTACATTTGTAACACACACATCCTGCATAGGGAAGTAATGATGTGGAGAAGTTAAATGTGTTTTCCCTGAAATGGCATAATACTCTTTCCATTGTCATCCAGTTAGATATATTTTTCCGTGTAAAATATGGCCATCTCACGTCGAAGTTATATGAGATTTTTCTCTCTGAAATATGCGGCAGAAGAGATAGGTATATACAAAAGTGGAATGGTACGGAATTCCACAGAGATGATACTCGCAGAAATGTGTTTTTTTTTCCTGCTGGAACCGCTGACGAATATGTCTTTATTCACGTTCGAATCAGAATAATTTCTTCGGCAATCTTCTTCCTGTCTCGTGTTCTCCTTCGAGATCCATTTGTCAAAATATGTGAAAAGCATATAATGTAGATCGAATTATTGAGTGCATTATTGAAAAGAAAACAGTGAAGCATTACGAATCAAGCGGTTACATTGGAAGTAAAGAAATATAAAGAAACATACATAGAGAGTATCAAGATGAAACAAGATTCATTGACAAAGAGAAGATACTTACAAAATTAACGATATTCAAGACCAGTGTATTAAAATAAATAAATTATTGGTATAATAAGGACAAATGAAATCAGACATTCAGAAATGAGACGAAAATTAAACAAACGAGAGATTCATAGAGAACACTGGGGATACTTACGAAGGATGACAGACAAGTGACAGGTGAAACAAATATACAAAACAAGAATCCAAAGAAAGAAAGAGGAATATCCAGGTTAACACGTAGTGACGACATAAGAAAAATTGATAAAAAGGAAGATTGAACTCGCACTATAAGTGTGGTGTTCTTCTTTCATAACATCAAGGCATTTTCGTCACCAGAGTTTTTCCAAACTTTGTTGTTGATGGAAATCCTCACTAAACCACACTGAAGTTGAGGATCTGTGTTGAGAGAAATAGATCTACGATATATCAAAATAGCGTTTCTCACCTTTTCAGTCTTCAAAATTACCTTGAAGCTCGTCAAAGAATATGCAGGCCTACGCTAACCAAACAAATAAATTGTTTTCCTCGGGTCGCGAGGCTTTTCTAGCGGAAAATTATGAAATTCAGGGATGGCTCCACGAAAAGCGTTCTCTTTTTCCGGCAATTTAACAGCGATATTTCATAGGCATCGAGTTTTCTTCGAGCCTCTGCTCGTTTGACTACACATCGGACATAAACCCGTCATTCTGCTAACCGCTTTCTATACCTTCTCGTTCAACTATTTTCCCTTTCCCCCGCTTACTTTGATGTCTCGCGTGCCTTCTTATTATCGGGTTTTCTTCTTGACTTGGTGCAAAGTTCGTCGAAGGATTCGTTTAGAATTGTCCTGTTTTTTGTCCTACGTGGTTCGATCTACGAGTTAGCTGAGACACACCACTTTGGGTACAAAGTATCTCTTCATCGTCTACGGAATATGTTTGGCATGGAATAACAGAGTTTTGCATAAAATAACAGCAGAAACGAGGAAGAGTCCTCTTCAACATCTAAATGGATATTTTAGTTTTCGCAGCTCAACAGATTCCACGAGATGTGACTGAAGACGGTTCTTTCATTGATTATGAAAGAACTTTCAGAAAAATCAAGACATATCGAATATCGAAAATGTCACAATTAAAATATGTTGTACACGTTTTTCCATTCCCCAAAAAGTTTAATATGATATTTTCACAGCTGCCGAATCAATCCAGTATAAAATGTCACCTGTCAAATTCACTGAGAGAGATTCTATAGGGATCGAATGAAAATGAGAGAACTATTCATTGAAAATTCCGTCACAAAACGGGAATTTTGGTATCATTCTATTTTCATTCCAAACGTTCAATAAATTTTCAAAAATTCTCCTCAGGTAGACGATCCTTGAAGTCGGAGACTCCAGAAAACGAGGGAGAACGAGCGAAGATCCTTCTGCATAGTTATGTGACACTTAGAGATATCAGCCGTGGAAAATATTTAATTAAGATTCAGCTAATGGCACTGAAACGAATGTTTGCCTTCCGAAGAAAACGCTCCCAAAATTACGTACCATAGCAGACATCTATTAGTTTCTCTGTGTCAAGCACATTTCACTCTACCTGATTTAAATCCACGCTTTCGAATAAATCAACCCCGCAACGAGAATATGAGCGCGTGTTCATAAGGGATGTTTCCTAATCAGCAGGATTTATAATTCATATGGCGCCTTTACCATGGCCGGTTATGACCAAAAGTGCATATCAGATCGAAATCAAATCCGATAGAAGCGATATTGATATTTTTAGTTAATAAGGACAGTGTGAATGATGAGTCTTGCCCCCTTTATCTCCATTACTGATGAAGACAAAATTAAAAAACACTCGGAAATGTCAATTTTCATTTCAAACGGAGTGTTTCTTAACGAAAAAAATTTCACACTCTTGCCTCTTGATAGCTACCCCCTCAATTTTTTTAAAAAGCAAAGGGGTCGTGCGAAACATCTAATTAAAATACAAATAAAAATAATTGAACAAATAATATTGAATTGCATTTTTAGATATTAATGAACTGAATGAATTATTTCAATCAACAACTTGATCACTGCAGCTGGTATTTTAAAAAATTCTCCATTTAGTTCCTGGTGAAAGTAAATTCTGTATTTGGTTTCCAGTCCAGCCTTATCAATTTTATAACATTCTTTATGTTTCTTTGACGAAGTTCATCGAGTGTTTTCAACCGGCTCGCATACACTTTGGATTTAAGGTAACTCCATAGGAGTTAGATCTGGTGACCTTAGTGGCCACTCAACCTCCTGCAGCAGTAATTTGTCCAGTTCATTTATTTCTGGAGATTTAATCCAATACTATTTATTTATTTTCATAAGTAAAAATTCTAGATGAAATTTTTACAATTCTCGGAATATTTTTTAACGATGAATCGCACGACCCCCTTCTGGCTATCAAAAAAAAAATTTAGGACATAACTGTTGAAAAACACCCTGTAAGAAAGAAAAATTGACGTGTGTTAGCGTCTTCTGTAATTATAAATGGATATATGTATAAAGAGTGGGTCATTTTATAATATTTCTGGGAATATTAAACTTCATACCAGAATCCATCAAACTGAAAATTTGTAATTTTGGAAAGCTATGGTATATTCAAATTAATATTCCTGAATTATCTGTAATCATTAGAACATCAAGAAGCTTTCAGTAAATGACTATTATGCTTTTTAATTATTCGTTTTTGACGAATAAGAGGTGAATGAATGGAATCGTTTTTTAGGCAAACAAACAGGTGAATGCCTATTTGATCTTCAATATTAGAGCTCGTTCATTCTTGATGTCCTATTGAATGCGGGTTACAAATTATGCGCTTGGCATGGGGAATGTGATATTAACTATTCGGACCAGAAAGTTACGCCATTATATCTTCCAGCCGCACGATTTTATCAAATTAAAATTTTCTACTTCCTACCCTTAAATCTTAGCATTCATAATAGAATTCAATTCGGAATACCATAGCGAATTCCTTTCCACTAGAAACGTCAGATAATCGTAATGATTCTTACAACGGTGATGAATTCAAGTTGAAATCTGTTTCAACGAGAGATTAAAAGAATACGAAAATATGGGTTATACTGGGTTGAATGTATAAAAAATAGTTATTTTCTCCAATGAATGGTTTGGTTAATCTGGTCATTTTGAATTCTACTGACAGTCTGGTCATTCTCAATTCCGCTGGAAGTCTGGTAATTTTAACTTTGTCTATAAAAGGCCATGATATATTTGAATTCTCTATGAAAAAGTGCCTGATTTCCAGTCTCCGGTTGAAAATGTCTAGTACAGGGTGGGCCAAATTGGACACTTTTAAAGGGAAAGTCCTGTTTCTAAACTTCATGGTGGAAACTGCATATCGATATCTATGACCGTTTCTAAGTTACAGCATGTTTTCAGAAAATGTGCATTTTCGAAAAGTTGCTGTAACTTCTTTCCTAGTGAAAATTCTTTGTTTCGATAAAAACATTTTCGATGCACTTTTTCACGTAGAATTCAATGGTTCAACTTTCAAATTTTTTCAAATCATATATCAATAGTCGTTGATAAAAAAACATTTTTTCAAATGAGCCAACCTGTATATTTCAATAGAACTTGAAATTACCATTCCAAAAATATAGTACACTCAATGTTTTGCTTAAGACATCTTCGAAATACAGGGTTTTTTGATTTTTTTCAGATTATATATAGGTAGACTTTAGAACACGAACACAAACAGATTTTGGACAATGCGGCGATAAAACAGAAAGCCAAAGTTCACTAGTAGCTATCAAGTTGAATAAAGCTGTCCACAGCACTAATGAAAACATGATCTCCAACAGTAATAGTAATTGAAAACAATCAAGAAGGTGTTCGAAATGTCCACCAGCTTCTCAAAACACAGGCGGCACCTTTTTAGAATATTTCTTACCGAATTCATTAATTCAACGGTAGTGAGAAAAGCAAAAATTTACATCACTGCAGCTTCTGAATCGTGTCTGAGGTTGGTCAGCAATTTAAAAATGGGATCTTCCAACCTTCCCCAGAGGTAAGAGTTCATAGGCGTCAGGTCTGGTGACCTGGCCGGCCAACGGTTGGCTACCCAATCATTGCCAAAATTCATCAACAAGAGGTTCAATTTGATAACTCCTAGTGAACTTTAACTTTTTGTTTTACCGCCGCATTGTCCAAAGCCTACTTGTTCAAAGTTTGCGTTCTAAAGTCTACCTATATATATAAAAAGCCGAAAGCCCTGAATGTCTCAAGCAAAACATTGAGTGTGCTATATTTTTGGAATGGTTATTTCAAGTTCTATTGAAATATGCAGAAATATACAGGTTATCTCATTTGATGGAAGAAACAAGTTGTGGATATTGATCAACCTCAACAATATTGAATGAGGAACTGTATTGTGATTTTTGTTGAAATGTAATGATGTGTAGCGTTTACAAAATGAGCAAATGCACTACTATTTTTGTCTCACAAATAAATGAATCTATAACTTCTGGATTTTTTCTAAAACACACCTATTAGAGTTGGACAGTAATTGGTTTTGAAATATAGAACCATCAAATGAGAAAGAAAGAATAGATTTGATACTGAGAGATGAACATTTTTAGATATCATTATGTAGTTATTATGTACTTCCTTTGAGTTAATTCGGAGAATCGCTGAAAAAGTGAAAAACACGGCTAAATCGGGCGACGCGTCAGAGGTATCAACCCAGAATAAATAGACTATAAATCTAAATTTTGGTGCATATACTTTACATTTTTCGAAATAATTTAAATGATGAACTTGATCTGACTTTCTGTTTCGGATAATCGTTGAAAAATAAGACAAACAGCAACACTATCTGGCCAGCTGTCACACCTATCTCACCAAAATGAATAGACTATAATTCAATTATTTTGTATAGTATGGTGAAGTATTTGGAGGCATTTTGGAAGCATAATATCCCATTGTCGAATTCAAAATTGATTGATTCTTCTCATTGTCATCTGGGATATTTCATAGCAAACCGATTTTTCTGAAAATTTCGTGAGATCCAACCTCACAAACTCACCGCATAAAAGGTTAATATATGCTAGGAACTATAATCTCACAGTTCGAATAACATTTACTCATTTTGACATATCCGCCAATCAAAGCAATATCCGTCATTCAAATCCAACCACAATAATCCGTGCAAACATAAATCACGATGAAAAAATCGTCCCGACTGTGTTATACCTACACTCGCTGATGAATGCAGATGTCATGTGCCCGAACGGAAATCACTTTCCAGCGCTGAATTCGAATTTCACAATTTCCCCTTCGAGTCGTGCTTCTAATTCTACATTAAGTGTTCCTAATGTATTTACATGCCAATTTTCGGAGCGGAGCCCCGTTCGCTCCTAGGCCTTCGCCAACCCTCTCTTCCGATATAACGGAGATTTTTCGTGTCAATAATTGCTCTGCAATAGAGCTATTTCCTCAGGTGAGGGTGAAGCTTTTTATTTTCACAATGACATAATATAACCTCGAAAATAAAAGTTGCCTAATAACTTAATTTACTTTAATGATAATCACTGTTCAATATCTGATAGTTGGTCAGTGACTATTTTAGTCAGTTGAGGGTCAGTTGAGATTGGAATCAGTTTATTCTGATTTAAAAATATTTGTACTGATAAATGTGGATTCTCTCTCAAATGAGAGCCTTCTCAATACATATTTTTGCACTTTTTGCATTTGTTTCATAGCCTACCTTTCGATCAAAACATACATCAACAATTGATGAAAAGGTTAAGAGATATAGACAAAAATAAAGGATCAAAGCTTAAAGTGATCGACTATAAATGTCGAGCGATAGAAGACAGTTTGTAGGATTCGTTTGTTTCAGGCACGATCGTATACATAGGTCTTGCAACTCAGGTGGTGGGGGGTGACCCAAACATTGAGGAAATTTTCGTGGTTCTCATGTTTCGCCACCTGCAGCGCTGTCCTCTATTGTCACTTTGTCAGCCAATCACAAATCAGATCCGATCAGCTTTTTGAAAGTAGGAATGATTTTTATTTATTCGAGAGAATTTTGCAAGATATAATATTTCTGTCATTGATTTTATTTACCATTCGAGTCCGAACCGTTTGTTTTGTTGTCAAAGATTAATCACGTGATTATACCCCTATGTCCTCCTAGCGGATAATTATGGAAACTTTTTCTTCAAAACTGGTGCCACCCCCCACCACTCAAAATTGCCATAGATTCCAGACCTTATCTGTATGACCGTGGTTTCAGGTCACCAGGAATACTTTAGAGAATATCTGGTATACAGTTTCTGTAGGTATATTTCAATATAGTACTAATTTTCGCCACTATTATAATCATGATAATCATAATAATAATAACAATGATAACAATGATAATGATAATAATAATAATGACTGATTAATAATATTCATCAATTGAATTACAATGAAAAGGGTTGAATAAAGTAGTGATCGATACGAACAAATAACGAGAGTAGAATGAAAAGAATAAAGAAAAATATATTTCAATAGGTGAAAAAAATACGAGTGATCAAACCATGTTGATGTTGACTATAAAGTATTTAATGCAGTATCGATAGCGTGAAAATGAAACACACTTCAATGTAGGTACGTACCCGCTCTTTGATTATGAAAACTGAAATTTCGATGAAAAAAGGCTTTTGTCAAAGGGAATAACGTCAAGCTCTATGTTGCATAATAAGGCTGTGTTGACAGCAGCTACGGTGAAAAAATTGAAGAGTAAAAGTAGGATTCCAGGTCCGGGTTCGAATTATTCAAGCCCCACATTCTTAAACAAATATGACAGGAACGAACCTGTTTCAGATATGATCCTCATAGAAATTGATACAGATAATTGAATCGCCAGTACTACGAGAAATGTCAAGATCAATGGGCCATGCTTAGTCTCTTAGCATCCACCAAAAATGAGGAGCATATCAACGTATTTGTTGGAAGTGAAGACATTTTGAAAATCAACAATATCGGTGCTGATCTTGTTCGTCATCTAAAACCCGTAAAAATAAAACAAAGCACATTCTTTAATTTATCTTTCTCTGTTGACTGTGGAACAGCTTTCTCAATATTTGTATTTCGACTAGACATAACGAACTTCATCAGCGGATCAAAGATTCCTCTCCAAATAGATTTGGCACCGTTTTATCATGATTATTAGCCTAAATATTCCCAGCTATGTTTTTTTTTTCATTTTGCACTGCTGCTAACGAAAGATAACCAAATCTGTCAGAACTATATCTCTTAAATAAATTGACATCAATTAAATGATCGTTGAATGAGGAATTAAAACAGGTAGTGAGTTGATCAGTAACGAATAAATATCGTATTTTTTTCCAGACGTAATCCATCCCTGTCGTGGTCCATGATTGCAACGACGAGGCGCTATTGTAGACCAAGTCCACACAGTCATCTTCGAACAAAGCGGCTACCGTCAGAAGCCACTAACGAGCAACACGACCCCAAAAAGATTGTACGTACTTCAAAGAAGGTTTTATTAAAAAACGCTCTCAAAGTCGGAATTTTTCCTATCGGATAATTTGCAAGAACAGAGGGAAATCTAAATGGCAGGTTTTTGTGTGTGGTGATAGAATAACAACAGTTATTAGTAAGGAAATTGCTAATCATGTCTTCAGATACCATCCTTCTTCATTCCATTCTCATTACTTGTCAGAACTCTTATCAATGTTTACCACTGTGATCCGAAATTGGGGTGAATTTTTGCATAAACTGTTGATTCTTAATTTGATCCCCTCCTTGTTTCAACGTTTTTTCCAGTCATCGAAAGAGTCGAAATAATTTTTTCCTGGTATAGCCTTCAAGACCTTCTTGAATTGGCATTGGCCTTTCGATTATACTGAATAGCTTGAAGTCGCACGGAGCCAAATCAGGTAAATACGGTGGTTGGGGAGAGATATGAGTCGAGAATGTCGAGATTTTGTCAAAAATTCGTTAAGAACCAATGCAGTATGACGTAGAGCATTATTGTGATGAAGGAACTAAAAGTTGCTGTGATATGCTTGAGACACAAAACATTCTTCAAAATTGTTTGGGCAGAGCCAAATGATATTCCAATACTATCATTGGCTAAGAGTGAAGTGAGTACCAACATAACGCTACAAAAAAATTAAATATAGCCCGCGGAAATTCAAAATTCGCTATTGGCAAATGAACATAAACGATACGCCACCTGGTGGCACTAAAAATAACTAGACGTGCTAAAATAGTTCTTGTGTTTGCTATTGAGTTTTGTTGAGTTTATACTGAATTTGAATATTTGAAAGATTGTAAAACTCTGAATCGGTAAAATCAAACTTCAAATATTAATTTCCAGGCTTTTCCACAAGCTGGTGATTAAAATATCGTGAGTAGATAGATGAAATTCTGTTCACATTAATGGTCACAGTCAAGCATAGTATTGTTCAGGTATCAACAAAATTGAAACGAGATCTCACATCATCTATTTTATTTAGCACTCACCAAAAAACATCATCAGAAAAAACAAATACGAGAGATTAACCTACAACCCTTTATTTTAAAACAAATACTATAAACTCATAATTTATTCCATTAAAAAAAACAATTGTCTTGTCATCATAATATTATGATGTCCAGCATTCAAAACTTCTTCACCTTCATGAACACTTCTGAAAGTGTTTGTGCCTCAAAAGTACCCTAAACTAAATCTTGCCATTTGAATCTAAAAACAGAAAAAAAAATCAGAAACCTTTTTATATTTTTATCGAATCTTTCTCATTCACAACAGGATTCCAACATCGTATTATTTTTCGTATTATTTTCAATATATATTTTCAATATATAGACTCGCAAATGGGTACGATCAATTGGATTTCTTCAGCCTGTCACTGCCCGAGTTCAAAACTTGTCTTATCCTGCATGTTGTCTCGTAAACAGATTTTAACAGTTTTGGCTTTCTTTTTGAGTTTTCCTTTCTAATATGCAACCGTATTTTATCATTCTTATTGAATTTATTTTATATGTCTATTTATTGTATATATGTACTATCGTACTATTTTACCGTATTACTTGTGTAATGTATATGTAATCTATTTTTGCTTTGTTTGTTGTCTCTCTCTCTCTGATTGACACAACTTGTAATTAACGTTGTCCTGTACTGGGCTTGTCCCGTAGAATAAATAAAAAAAAAATAATAATACAAAGAATAAAAGCTTACTACAAAAGTCTGAGATGTCTTTATTTCCATTATGAACTCACACTTTATTAACGAAAAAATACATATAACCTTATGCAATGAAACTATCCGATGTCAGCATATGGTTCTGCGACTGCCGACTGTGGCGCTGCAATCTTGAATTCATTCGCCAATTCTTTTTGAACAGACCTCGTATAGGCCACAGCAAAAATGTAATCACAATCACATACCACGAGTACTTATAACGATAAACAACGTTGATAAGCTGCATCATCGTCCACATACGTTTTTACCGAATCCAGCAAAGCGACGGACAATAAGAAAGCCGTACTTTGCATTCTGGAAGGGAAGCTCCGTAGTTCCGGAGTTATGGAAAAGGCCTCCGTTATTAGTCAAGCGGCTCCGGAAATTAGACTGTGAGATATGTGCGGCCGCGCTAGCCATGTTTCACAAGATATACGACGTCGATAATGCCGAAGCTCAGTTTTAGAGACGTTCGTGAGCTCAATATCACAGAATGACATCTCGTATAAATTATATTGCAGCATAATAGATTTCTAGGAGTTCTGTGCGAGTCGCGGGACTTTGAGAACACGGAACATACCGCAGTTCGTGTCGGAGGGGGGCTGCTTGGTGGGGAATGGGGAGCTAGTGCAAATTGCTCCACTTTCCCGACAAGTCTTAACGGGGCAGAGTGGATTACGGGAAGGAATGGGATTATGAACGGGAGCTTTTTCATCTGCCTGTCTCGAGAGCTAAAGGAGCAACATCAAGTTGATTTTGACATTTTAGTTATTCCTATTTTGTAAACTGGAAAAAAACGGAGCGATATATTCAGAATATAATCCAATAACGTTAATAACAGCAAATCGGGTTATTATAAGGAGGTATTCTGGTCTAGAAAATTGAAAAATCGATGATTTTTTGCATATTTTCAATGTTCAGACTTTCCAGAATATGCTGTTTGACGGATTTTTCAAAATATCTCAAGTTGTATTATAATATGTAATATCTGATCGATTCCTTTGAAATTTTGTGAGAATATTCTTCAAACATCTCTCTATTGCCTGGACCTTAGATTCTAAAAATTTTCAATTCCAAGTCCTTTCAAAAAATTCGTAAAGGTCGAAAAACCGGGGTGAATTTTTTTTCAAGGGGACGTCATTTTGTTAATGATTTTTTCTGGCTTTCCATTTTTTTAAATATATACATTAAGAATCAATGAACATTAAATGAAAAAGTGAATAGTCAAAATGTTTTATTCTTTTCTAATAAAAAATAATTTCTGAATCAAGAAATTGCCTTCGATTTTCTGGATATTCACATACCACCCAGTATATCGATGATTATAATGGCCTGGACTGATTTCGGTGAGTCTTCAAGGGGCAAAACAACAAAGAATCTGACTCTCAATCATCGAAGATTCCAGATGTGATATAACAAAAACCCATCTGGGATTCCTCTGGCGAAAGAAAACCGGCTCCCTCTCCATTCTTTCGGCAAAAGAAAACGAGTCTCCGCAAGAATGTCGTCGAATTAGTGTGAGCATATCGATATTGATTCGGTTCTGGAAACAGAACATAAAGCAGGTATGTGGACGGCAAATACACCTCCGGGTGCACTGTAGCTATTTTAATATGATTTCTGGTTGGCGCACATTATTGGGAATCGGAACAGATGCCGCGTGCCGCTTGCCTGTCGTTCCACCTACGAAATACCGAACGGAGATCGAGTTTACGAGGGCAGTACGATTAGTTTTCATCCAAGAAGGAGTATTCACATCGAAAGAAAGCCTCATAAACAAAATAAACGATCAAATAATACAAGAGATGAGATAACAATACTAGTTATGACAGTTGGTGATTTTAGATACCGTTAGAGGCGCTGTGAAACGTGAAGGTAAATGTTGCACACTAATCTTTGTCAATAATTCATCGAAGAGAAATAATAAACACATAGTAGTGTTGTACATACACAGTTTCTCTTCATTACTTTCTTCTAGTTTTATTATTGTCAGCGCCCTCGTGAATCGAATATAATCAAGATTATTTAGTGTATATTTAATGCGATTGCCTTCCAAACGTTATATTACTGACAATGCAGAATGCCATGGGTTTCTATAGGAAGACCCACAATTTTGATTTATTCGATTTGATACCATTTCAACATTCAGAAATGGAGAATGATACATATACTTACCTCAGAAACATCGAATGAAAAACCAGTATTGAAGATAGCAGAGAAAAATTTTAATGCACAACAACGAGTTATTTTTTTATTTGGTACATGGTTATCATGTTTATCGGTTTTTCCAACGGAGGCGATCCATAACATACAGTGGAGGTGAGATGATATTGGGTAGGTGAAACACTATCAGTCGAACTCCACCAAATACTTGTGTTTCTTCTTAGATCCATGTGATTCGTGCTATATGTAAGGCCTTGGAAGATGAGCGGGAATTAATACTTGTAGACAGAGAGATGTAACTGGGGGTTAGATTTCTTCTCAAACATTCACTATTGAACCATATATCTAACATAACCATTTTTCTTCTCAACAGGCTCTTGTAACCTCGGATCAGTGCAGCTTGACTAGCATAGTTTATCCACATACAGTGGAGGTGAGATAATACTGAAAGTCGAATTTGGTGGAGTTCGACTGAAAGTTTTTCACCTACCCAATATTTTTATCGGTTTTCACCAATCACAAGGATTAGATTCTAGTCTCATCATTAATTTCTCGCCTCCCCTCGTACACGAAAAAAATATAAATCTGTCTCGCTCCTCTGCACTGATGTTATTGGTAACGGAAAGCGGTTTTCGTTGGTAACGTTTCGGTTTTTCGACGAAGACCGAGATTGACTCTGCATCACCTCGACTTATGAGAGGTATCGCGAAATTGAATCTCGGCCGTAAAGAGCGTATCTTTTTTGTACCGGCACTCGATATTCTCCTCCAGGAATATAAACATAAGTAATCCGATTTGGCGGTTCGATCGACCGAAGAAAAACGGATCGGCGGGAAACGACGCACCGTTCAACTCATTCACGGTGGGACATTTCAACATATAGCTCGAAATCATTTTTCTTGCTCCTAGCTGGCACCATTCTTATCAGGGTCAGTTTCAACGTCACTTTGTTGATGGTGTAGCTGTTGAAAAAGTCTCAAGGTCAAACTGCTAGTGTCATTCTTTCAAATGTCAAGTCAGGGCTGGAGAGGGTTGTGAAGTTGGCGTTCAATCGAAAAATTATTGTATTTTATGAGATTAAGTATCACCTAGAGGTTTTTCATTATTGAATTTAATCATGAAGGGTTTTAATAATTTTTCACACTGACGCAAATAATTCAAAGTAATGAATGTCAACATATCAACATCAGATAAAAAAGAAGAACGTATATTGCATGTCAGAAAACATTGTGAATAGGATCACAAAACATCAAAGGAACTTGATGACATCAGAAAGGCTTCTTAGTTCCCGAGTTTGGGTCTTCGATTCGAAACGATGCCCATTTATCAATAATTCGAATGGGAGGAGAGTGATTCGGAAGCTTCACATGCTCTAAAGGGATTTGGTAGGTAACGTATTGTTCTTGAGATCAGAACAATGGATAACATAGTCCAGGGCTCATAAGTGGAATTCTTTATTTGATGATAACAATATGATATCAACACAATTCGCAACTACTGTTACAGGTTATGTTCATGAGATATTAATCAGTATATGGCGAACACAATCTATAGAAAAGCACCGATAGTGAAGTTGTATACTTAATGATTCAAAAATACTTTGAAGAGGTACAAACAAGCAGCGTTTAATTGAAGAGTGTTATTTCCAAGTCCACTTTACGATATGCAATTGTTTTTTAGGAGTTGACACTTCACACACATGGTGCTCTTCGATTTAACAGCATTTCCTCCTTCAACTGACGTTATTTTTCAACTTCCTTGTCGTCGAAAAGTCGATAAATATCACGTGCGCCATCTTTTTCGTTATGAAAAGAAAACATTGTTCAAGATAAACCCTCATAGCACGCAAAGCTCCTCTTCCTGATGACTTTCCTTTTTCCTCAGTTGAATAATTAATACGCGGGCAACGTCTCAAGTCAAAGCCTCCGGACTCGGCAACTAAGAAGCCATCGAACGGCATTAGGCGTCTTTGATGTTTTCCGATCAACCTGTTTACTGGCATTGTAATTGAAATCCGAACTAGATGGCTCAGCTGGCAAATGCGTAATCTGTATGCAAGGGCGTCTTCTGTATATTTCGTTGGAAACCGCCGACTGTGAATCCTCATTCCTACGCCTTACTCCACTTTCGTCGGTAAACGCATACATTTTTCGTCAACAAGTTAACATTCGAACGCTACGTAATTGTTCAGAATTAAATCTTAGTAATTCTAGTTCAAAGTTTGTCAGGTATTGAGGAAACTGTTCTACGGTTATCCACAGTAAATTTGTTATTTTATTTTGATATATATCAATCACAATAATCTCACTTAAATAGACACCCTTCTGCATGTGTATTCTTGGAACGTATGTATCCACCTTTGTTGAATTTTTCGAATAATCTCAAGAAATGCCTGAAAACTCGTCTGTGAGGTTTCTGAGATGCGCTGAAAACGGTGGTGAAATTCGTTTTTTGATATGTAATATAGTTTTCATTTAGAAAATTCCGAACAATCGCAAAAAGACGTTAAAACCACCTAAAATTTCCGGAAACCACCTATTTAAAACTTGAAAACCTATGAACAGTCCATGCCGATACTCTGGGAGTCTCCATACGAACATTGAAGACTCTACGACGACTTTGATTTTCTATCCACCCTGTATAACATGGGGGTACCCTTTGGTATACAGGGTGATTCACCAAACTGGTTCATTAGAAGTTTATGTAGAACTGATAGAGATATCAACTTGAAATTCAAGGTGTTCTATTTTCCTAAAATATTTTCAATACGCTGTTACTTCCGGCTAAACCGGAAGTGATATCAACTGTGTTTTTTCAAATGGAACACCCTATCTATTTTTACATTTTCGAATTTTACGAAGAATTCTACACCTGTTGCCTTTTGAATTTTTTTCCTATCGTGATTTGTTTTCAAGATATTCCATTTTTACGAAAAATTTTGACAGATGGACTGACTAACTAAAATGTCCATATTATCTTCAATTTTCAAGATCAAAGATTCAATCTCCGTATACACATCAAAGAAAGAGTGTTCTATCAGGTATCCCCCAAAGTGTTCCAAAATATGCAACAGTGTATTCGATATTTCAGTTTACTTTTTGGAAATTTCAAATCCTAATACTTTTCCTTCTTATTTCAAATGTAACGCAAAATTTCATTTCCTATCGATTTATATGAGCATACCATATTGTTTAAATTGATATTTACAGAGATATGAACAAAAATGTGAAAATAATCTCATTCGTCTCCTTTCGTATATTTTCGAGCAGAATTTAGAAAAATGAATGCACCTGAAAACTCGTCTATAAGGTGTCTAAGTAGTGCTGAAAACGGTGGTGAAATCAGTATTGTGGTATATGTCGATCACAGCAATCGCACTTCAATAGACACTCTTCTGCATGTGTACTCTCGGAAGGTATGTATCCACAAAGAAAATTTTCAATATATCTGGAATGACATCAGTAGTGTCATCTTTTGCTTATATAGTTTGTTCGTACATCATTGTTCGAAACTCCAAATCGCAATCGGGTACAAAACTCTACCGAGGCATTTGGATTGAGAACGACACATGCTGACATGTCACCAGCAAACCTATAGATCCCGTCTCCTTTGTGCTCAATCCTAATGAAAAGTCGGGAAATCAAAACACCCCCGCTCCCGACCACGATTACTATTCCGACATCGGCGTGGGGCAGAACGAGACCAACCCCAACGAACGAATCATTTCCTTCGTTCATCGGTAGTTTTCTAATCTGTCCGCCGTTTGACAGCTACAAGAATAATCGGCACCAACGCTAACGAGTTGTCAATTCAAAAGCGTCCTTGCACCTCGAACGTAAAAGGAAATTCTAGGAAATTATTAGTTATCGAGAGTTACTCTGATTAGACAGTGCAATGAAGCAAGCAAAGCAATACGGGATAAAAGACCTTGCGCCTTTATGCTATCTATATTACTCAATTTCATTTCAGATGCAATTGTTAGACAACTAAGCATACACTAATTGGCATTTCGAAATTCAATTTGAAATCTCAAATAGAGATTCATCAAGTCAAGTAGCTTGATATTTTGAGAAACTACTTGACTTGACTTGAGAATAAAGCTCGTGACAATTCATATACTTGACTTGATTTGAGATATTCATTACTTGACTTGAAATCAAGCTACATGATATTAATTGTTCTTGATACGAACGTGTCGAACGGCATATATTTCTGCAAGCTCGCGCGCGCTCAGACTCAATAGATCATTTTGAGGTGACGTCACGACCATATTATCGGTAGAGCACACAAAACGTTCCTGTCATTGTAGTATTCACTACAAGCCATTGTAGAAGAAGTTAATAGAACACGCAATACACACACACTAAAAACTCGAACTGAACAACTCAAAACTGCAGATAACAATGAAGCTAATGGCAGACGCACCCTTGTATGCCCTACCGTTAAAATGGCCGCATCTGTCAAAAGTGACGTGACTCAAAATGATCTATACGGGGGTTCCCCGACTTCCGAGCTGACTGAATCCATTTTAAAATAGTTTATATTTTTGGTTCTTTTATAGAATGAGTGTCATAAGCAAAAGTTTTTTTAGCAACTTCCATTCTCATTTCATCATTTATTGAAATACAATAAAACTGGTAATAATCAAGTAACTTGATAGAAGTGCTTTGATTTTTCAAGTACTTGAAATATACATACTTGAACTTGACTTGATATCAAAAACTACTACTTTACTTGAACTTTTCTGGATTTCAAGTCAAGTCAAGTCAAGTAGCTTGAATATCAAGTCAAGCCGTGCATCTCCAATTTCAAATGATAGCTCATTCACCACTCATATTAATGATAATAAATTTAACTACAATACACTATTTGACTTCAATGGACACAGGACCGCCGCTAGCTGTTTCGTCGCCCGCGTGCAATACCGATTATGCCGCCATATTTTATCAAAAAAAGAATAATCAATGGTTTTTCATTATGGTGGAAAAAACAACTTGTCAAAGCAAAAAATAATTTATATGTATACAGGGTGATTCACCTAACTGGTTCATTAGAGGTTAATGGAGAACTGATAGAGATATCAACTTGAAATTTTGGTGGATGCTACTACTCAATGTGTTCTATTTTACTAAAATATTTTCAATACCCTGTTACTTCCGGTTGAACCGGAAGTGATATCAACTTTGTTTTTTCAAATGGAATGAAAAATGCGTCAGCCTGTACATTATTGCATCAATGATATTTTATCTACGATCAGCTAAGAGTAAAGGTAATGAAATCTTATATTAAAGCTGATAGTTACTGTGTAGAGGTACACTGATACTTTACCGATATTGCTGTTTAGCTCATAACTTCGAGTTAGTGAGGTAATCTACGAGACTTTTACGTCAAAAAACACATAATTATTCATTTTCCGTTATGGGAAACATAAAGATCACATAATGATAGAAACTCGGTAGTTCACGTGTAGCATAATTGTGAGAAAATATCCGCTTTCCACAAATGTTCTCGTCGATTATTATTCTTTGCAAGCGTGATTAATGCAAATGAATGCATGACATCTATACATTAATCTTTCAACCCCTCAAAACGATTTCGAGTTGGGAATTATTCGGCGACTAAAGTGTCCAAAAAAGTGTTCCTTTATTATTTCTCCTTTCGCCACTGTCATGTAAACAAAAAACGTTTTGTGCAGTATGTATTCTAAAAGTTGTTGAACGTTTTCACAGATCAAATACGCAGTTTTATACAGGGTTATGATAAAGTAATGCACAAAATTCATAAAACGTACAACGATCACTTTTGAAAAAAATGCAAAAACACGTCAAACTGTTCTTTTTATTCCGCATCTTTTGACCTAAGTTACAAAAATAACACGTCAAAGTTGTCAAAGTTATGACGTCATCAACAAATTATTTTTGATGGGAAGCTAAGATTTTTATCACATTATGTGATAGAGTTTGTGTTTTTACACACGGGAAAAATAGTTGCAGTAGGGCTCACATGAGAAAAAAAACGAGAAAAGGAATAAAATAAATGATAAATATAATCCTTTCTCTTTCGGTTAAACGATCCATAATAATAAAACTGTGGTGACACGAATTGTACGACTGACACTGATGACAAACCGTTGTTTTAGTAAAACAATTGAAAAAATTTATAAGAACGAATGTTCTTACTAGATGAGTGTAAGTTTGACCTCTTTTTATAATTGGTTATGTTATTTCGTTTTTTATTCTTTTTCTCGTTTTTTTCCTATGTGAGCCCTACTGCAACTATTTTTCCCGTGTGTAAAAACATAAGCTCTATCACATAATGTGATAAAAATCTTAGCTTCCCATTAAAAAAATTTGTTGATGACGTCATAACTTTGACAACTTTGACGTGTTATTTTTGTAACTTATGTCAAAAGATGCGGAATAAAAAGAACAGTTTGACGTGTTTTTGCATTTTTCTCGAAAGTGATCGTTGTACGTTTTATGAATTTTGTGCATTACTATTTATCATAACCCTGTATAAAAAGTTACAAGATGAAATATCCAGGTCTCGTCAAAGAAAACAATAAATTGCCTCAAACATTCATTTTTCAACTGAATGTACTGTTGGAGGAATGTAATACATTTCATAGCAATATTAGGTAAATCCATCAATGTGTTCCATAAAGATGTGAGGCAAATGTTGAGCAAGCTTTAATTTCAATGACTTCAATGTTCATCAACTGATAATATATGTGATAAGCACTAAATGTTCACTGCGTTGTTCTGTACATATTCCTTATCATATTTCATAAAAACTATTGAACCATTGTAAGATCGTGGTGAATAAATATTCATGTATATTTCACTTACCTTTCAAACAAAATCCTGTTATCCCTTTCTCGTTAAAAATATTCTAATAGAGATGCCACTCAATCCTCTGGGCATTTTCATAAGAATAAGATGAAATTAAGCTCTCGAAAGAACAAATTTACAAAAATCGCAGGAAAACAACAATTCGTATATATATGTAAACAAACGATTGTAAGTGTGGATTTATGCAGCACAAAATAACAAATATCAAATAACAAATATCACGTAACAAATAACAAGTATAAGTTGAAGTTCTTATTTTTCAATGACAGTGTTCATGCAGCCAAGTATCAAATATCAAATAACAAATAACAAATAAGAAGTTGGCCAACTTCAACTTTCTACGTTAATTGAACGCGATTTTCTTATTGTGCGCAACCAGTACGCAGGTGACTTTGATTGGCCTGTCCCACGGTCATACATAAGGTCTGGAATCTATGGCAATTTTGAGTGGTGGGGGGTGGCACCAGTTTTGAAGAAAAAGTTTCCGCTAGGAGGACATAGGGGTATAATCACGTGATTAATCTTTGACAACAAAACAAACGGTTCGGACTCGAATGGTGAATAAAATCAATGACAGAAATATTATATCTTGCAAAATTCTCTCGAATAAATAAAAATCATTCTTACTCTCAAAAAGCTGATCGGATCTGATTTGTGATTGGCTGACAAAGTGACAATAGAGGACAGCGCTGCAGGTGGCGAAACATGAGAACCACAAAAATTTCCTCAATGTTTGGGCCACCCCCCACCAAACGAGTTGCAAGACCTATGTATACGATCGTGGCCTGTCCAGAGAAGAAATAACCTATTTTCTGTCAAAACAAACTATATGTTGTGTTTGCTCTCATCGACGGTTTTGTTTGGAACAAATATATTTTTTTTAAATGGAATTTTTCGAAATATTACTGAATTCAAAAAGTTTGTTGAGGTTCGGATCATTCAAATTTCAAATAGCTTGTGCGCCTGCGTACCATTTTGTGCTAATTGTTATTTGGTGTGCATGAATGGTAACATTTCTACTACTTGTTATTTATATACACTTGGATTCGCTCCAAACAATTTGGCATCGTTGTAAGCCACGATCATATACACAGGTCTGGCACTCGTATGGTAGGGGGTGGCCCAAACATTGAGAAAATTTTTGTGGTTCTCATGTTTTGCCACCTGAAGCGCTGTCCTCTATTGTCACTTTGTCAGCCAATCACAAATCAAAATGATTTTTATTTTTTCGAGAGAATTCCGCAAGATATAATATTTCTGTCAATGATTTTATTCACCATTCAAGACCTAACCGTTTGTTCGAAGATTAATCACCACTGCGCTTTCGCCATCGCGCAGATCTGAGAGTCATCGTTCTGTTCAACCAATGATGAGCTTTCCCTCCAATGTCAAATTTTCACGAATTCAAATGTTACGACTCGAAACGTGGTCAAAATACAAAAGGCCTGCCCTACCTGAATTCAATTATCACGCGCAGTCCAAATTTGGACATACATAAAAAGTACAGTGAACCAACTGTATCTTGAATAGGTATAAGATGTGCTTTGATGTTCCCAGCTAAAGTTTAAACCTATTGAGACGTCTGTCATTGCTATACCGGGTGTGTCACAGTGGATGGAACATTAGAAGTATCTGGAGAACAGAAAGACAGATCATTCCGAAAATTTGTGGGCGTGGATAATCAAACTTGCTCTATCCGTCTAAAATATTTTCATCAATACAGTGTTGCCGCTTGTATCAGAAAGTAGTAGCTACTTTGTTATTTCAAATAGAACACCTCGTATATTATATCATTTTTGGGATCCTTATAAGATTCCTCACAACTTTCCCACATAATTCCCTATACCTATCTGTGACGATTTTCGAGATAAAAATTATTTTGTCAGATTTTTTTGCAAAACCTGACCATTGAAAAATATCAATTTTTTCCCAATGCAAATTCACAAAAAATTGCAATTTGGGTTATAGCTGCATAAGACCATCAAGTATTCTGTCGATGAACTGGATCTCAGTTTCAGCATACAGGGAGGCTCAGAAGTGAGTGTCATCCGGGCACTCATGAAAATGACTGCAACTCCATTTTTTTAAATGGAACACCCTGTATATTATCACTTATTCGAAAAGCTATAACATTTTCCATTTTAATTGAGTATACTTTCCCTATACCTATCTCGTACAGTGTGTTAGTTATGATCACTTATGTTATGAATTCGTTTCAATAAAATAAATATTGGATAGTGCTTAAGATAGTAGGCTATGAACTTCATTCTGACAGAGAACTAACATGTTCTTCCTTCATTGCTATCCTGTATTCAAGATGCATGGGTGTAAAAATACTATAGCAAGAAATAATTACTTGAATGCGGTTAAAATGGATTTATTCATCATTTATGGTCAATGAAACAAGAATATCAGTAGAACATGCGGAGTTTTTCTTTTCAATAAAAAGAATGAAGTGATTCACCTCGGATAAATCCGAGGAAATTAGATTGAAGAGAAATTTTGAACTGTTTTTAAAATCTTTCTAGATTCATTAATACACATGTTAGACTTTGATACTTTTAGCTTTTCATGATGATATAAGCATTTCAAAATTTCTCTTCAATCCAATGAATTTTCTCGAATTCGTTCGAGGTAAATCAGCATACTTTTCATTAAACTCGCTGCATTTTCTAATGATATTTTTGTTACATTGACCATAAATGATGAATAAATCCATCTAAACCGCATTCAAGTAATTATTTTCTGCCATAGTATTCTTACAAACATGCAACTTGAATACATGAGGACAATAAAGAAATAACAAGTTATTTCCCTGTCAGAATGAAGTTCATAGCCTACTATCTTAAGCACTATCCAATATTTATTTTATTGAAAACGAATTCATAACATAAGTGATCATAACTAACAAACTGTACGAGATAGGTATAGGGAAAGTATACCCAATTAGAATGGAAAATGTTATAGCTTTTCGAATAAGTGATAATATACAGGGTGTTCCATTTAAAAAAATGGAGTTGCAGTCATTTTCATGAGTGCCTGGATGACACTAACTTCTGAGCCTTCCTGTATGCTGAAACTGAGATCCAGTTCATCGACAGAATACTTGATGGTCTTATGCAGCTATAACCCAAATTGCGATATTTTGTGAATTTGCATTGGGAAAAAATTGATATTTTTCAATGGTCAGGTTTTACACAAAAATTTGACAAAATAATTTTTATCTCGGAAATCGTCACAGATAGGTATAGGGAAATATGTGGGAAAGTTGTGAGGAATCTCATGGGAATTTCAAAAATGATATAATATACGAGGTGTTCCATTTGAAATAACAAAGTAGCTACTACTTTCTGATACAAGCGGCAACACTGTATTGATGAAAATATTTTAGACGGATAGAGCAAGTTTGATTATCCACGCCCACAAATTTTCGGAATGATCTGTCTCTCTGTTCTCTAGATACTTCTAATGTTCCATCCACTGTGACACACCCTGTATAGATACTTTTTGTTATGCACTAATGGCATTGAAAAGTTAGCAAATCTGATACACAAGTATCAACCCAGACTAAACGTACTATAGACTTTGAAGAACAGGATCTTGATTTTAATTTTCGTTCCAATAGATATCGCATAATGCATGAATTTCTTTTTTTTTTTAGCTATGTGAAGTTGGCAATTAGCAGCTAATTTTGAGAACGTATATACCTACATGTATATATCCTTACAGGAAAAAATGAAACAATAAAATAACAATTGATGTATGTATATATTAGGCTACACACAATATGACGGAATAAATTTCTAAAAGGATAGATAAATCACAGGAAGGAATAGTAGTAAAATAAATACTATGAGACAATTCGAGGTAATTATCAGTCACATATTAAAAGAGTATATCATAAACTCAGTTGCTTTTTTCTGCTGAAGACAAGTTGAGATCAGTTTCTTCAACGTTCGAATCCGAAGGCACATGCCAAACTTCAAGAGCTTTCCTGTAACAACAATGTCAGTCATAAATTATTTTGCCACATAAGACATGCTGACAACCGACCTTATGCATTTTTCTGGAAGATTCAACGCCTGATAGTACAAAATGGCTGCTAAAATGAGAGACCATGTTCTCAGTGGACCCAAAAAGAAAGCCATAGTGCCATAGGCCAGCCAAAACAGATAGGCCATTATGACTTGAATCAGGAAAATGACCGTGAAAGGCATGTGTCGACATATCTTCTTTGGCAATGTCTCTTTCGATTCGAATTTCGATCGCAATTCTTGAAACCTGAAATTATCATGAATTCTCGATTGTTCCACTGAAAAATCTTTGTTTCAAAAATAACATCAAGATACTGTTTAAGTTTATTTCCTAATAGATTACCTGTTTCATATTTCAAAGAGAAGATTCATTGAGAAGAATTGCAGATATTAATTCCAAGTTAATGACCGTTTCGTATAAAGATAAAATTCAACTGAAGTGAAACATCCTTACCTGAAGAAAACTGCATTGGCTACTATGAAGGTCAAAGGTATTTGAAAGGTGACAAACTGAAATGTACATCGTTATATAAGATTCACGACACTGAAAAAAAGACAAGCAGCAACGCCACACTTTTTGGCGAGCTGACAGAACTATCTCAAATAAATAGACTGTATTTCTAGGAGTACTTACCTGTACGAAGCCGTAACAATAAGTGAATGCACCGGGAAGAAAGGTGCCGTTGACGAAAATTCCCCAAGCGAATATGGCGCCGACGTGTTCTTCGACTATGTAACCAATCGACCACGGACCGACAGCCAAGTATATGGGATACAGTACGATCGGCCAAAAAACTCGATCTATCGTTGTCATTATCCACATTTTCCGCAACCAAGAGAACCAACACGATTTTCTAACTTTTGGTTTCACCAGCTTACCACCTGAAAAAAAATAGGTGGCAACATTGTCATAATGTGCGCAGTTCCCGTACGTGGGGTTTTTTCAGAGATCTTCCGAGGTCGTACAATATTGAAATACAGACACAAAAAAACTAATTACAGTTCAAGGAATCAAGTGAAGAAAGTGACTTATCTATTCAATAAAATAGCCCTAAGTGAATTCAATTATTTATAACATGAAGTCAACGATAGTTTATCATGAATTATCAAGTATTAGGCATTCATACAAACCTGCCACAAGAACATGAATGTATCTGATGAGTACCAATGGTAAAACAGTCAATCCCATTGTCACGTAAAAGATTGATTTAAACTGAAAGAAAAAACACCGTCACTACAACAAAATCAAAAATGCATTATACTCGACACTTACTATCACACTGGCATTCGTCATAAGGGCTATTTTGGATAAGATTCCAAAAGACAGTCTGCTGCCGTCTAAAGAAAATGGTTGTGAATCGGACTTCGTGCGACCGTCCACATCTTTCACAAAAACCTGGAATTACGGCAGGTTTTTGAGGTTTGTTTGGCTTCGAAGTTGGTCACGATCACAAATGACAAAATGTAATGTTACTTGTTGAAGATACTGCATGAAATTGTACCTCAATATTATGAAGTCCTTGTAGATAATCCTTGGGATTCCATGGAGCAACAAATAGTGGACCTTTAACTCGTTTACAATTTATCCAGTTGCCGCTGTCAATTTTAACTTTGACAAAGTCGATTCTTGACAAAGAAAAAGCTAGAATTCTGAAGGAAATCATTATTAGTTCACAATAATTAGCCTATACCAGAAGTCTACCAAATCAAGACAGATATTCTTGTTTGGAAAATCGATTTTGATTTTCCATTTCATTCCAAGAGTATTACATGAAATACAAACCTTATGTTCGTTGAATGTTTCAGAATATCAATATTTTCTTTGGCTGGATTGATGAATAGGGCATGTTTAGGAGTTGTTATAAGCACCACAGGCCATTGCCTATGATGAATATCAATGAATGATAACATTCCATGATCTATTGCTAGTAATCGATATCTAAAAAAAGTAGGTCAATTCTAAAAATGTTACCCAAATATTCCATATATAATTCAATGCCAACTGTGTAGACTTCACTGCCATTTGCATATACACCTGTTAGTGACATTCGAATATTTTTCCACAAGTTAAATACTTTACTGAGTATTTTACATGATCATAATCAAATCTATTTATAGCCGGAGACTTCAACATCGATACTACAAACAAAAAGAACAAAGACTGTGTGGAACTCTTTCAGCTCGCGGGTGGTTACGGTACGGAGCTGACAATTTCTGAGGCAACCAGAATAACTCCTACTTCAATAAGGACATGTCTGGACAATATTCTCACAAATTATAAAGGTTACAGGTCAGGTAGTGTTATTCCTACTGGAATTTCAGATCACCTAGTACAAATTCTGAAAGGTGATATACAAAACAAAAATGACAAAACGATTAACAATTTCAAGGAAAAAAGAAAATTCAGTCACGAAAATATTCTTAATTTCTGCTCTCAGATCAAGGAAGAAACATGGAATGAAATATACCATTACCAGACTATAGACGAAACTGTTGCATGTTTCCTAGGATCTTTCATTACTACTTTGATACTAACTTTCCGAAAGTGAAGTACAGAGTTAAGAAGGGTATTACAAGTATTGGTTTAAAATCGGAGGAAATAAGTATAATGGGGAATCGTTTGGTACTATTCCAGACATTATCAAACTCAGACGTAAATTATAGGGACATCTACAACAAGACTACTGAAGACATCAAAACGAGAGCATTACATGAAAAAGATTAATCAATCTAAAAACAAAATGAAAACCATGTGGCAGACGGTGAAAGAAATAGTTCAGCCAAATAATTGCAATAATGTTCAATCAGACAACCCTATAGAAGAAGCTGAACAGTTCAATTATTATTTTGTGAATAATGCTGCCCATACATTATCATCCTTTAAAATTAGCAACGACGAAGAAATCAACTATCAAAGACTGATTGACTTCCACAAATGAAATTTTTTCTTTTATCCTGTTACACCAAACGAAATTGTAAATGTCATCACGACCATGAAAAATAAAAGAAGCACTGTATTCGACGAGATTCCAATCCGGGTCCCGAGAGCCTGTGCTTGTGAGATGGCCACAGTTTTGACTTTCTTAGCCAATAAGTCATTTGAAGATGGAAATTTCCCAGAATGCTTTAACTAGTATGTTGACTTTCTTTGCGAAAATTATGGAAATTCTAATGGTAAGAAGATTGATACAGTTCTTTGAAAAGTATCGCTTATTTGAGGATAACCAGCATGGATATCTGAAAAACAAATCCATCGAAACTGCCTTATTTCACTTTAGCACCGAGGTTTTACGGCCTTTGGATGACGGTGATCTGTCTTGTGGCGTTTTCGTGGATCTCTCCAGGGCGTTTGACAGCATCGACCATAATATTCTGCTTGACAAATTGTACAAATACGGTGTTCGTGGTAATCCACACAGTTGATTTGAATCATATCTCAAACACAGAAAACAATAAGTAGTCGAATTAACAACCGCAAACGGCCCAGCAAGGTCGAGTGCTTTGGAGACGTCGATGGGCGTCCCGCAGGGAAGTATTCTGGGTCCGGTGCTTTCCATAATTTTTTTGTGATGATGTTAAGAATATTGTAAATGATGAGTCAAACAAAATCGTGACATACGCTGACGATACAAACCTATTGCTGAGGGGTCCTAACATGCTGGATATAATTAAAAAAGGAACCTTACTTATGAAAAGAACTGAAGATTACTTCAATGAGAACAAATTACTTATCAATAACGAAAAACCCAACTGTATGCTACTACGAATCAACAACACCATAGACGAGCTGAGGTACATTCGCATTGACAATCAAAACATTTCATGTAACACCACTGTGAAATTTTTGGGAGTATACATATAAATGACAGAATGACATGGGCAACACAAGTGGAACATTTATGTAATAAATTATCATCTATAACATACGCCATAAGAGTACTAAAACGAATTGTTGACCGGAATACACTGCTACACTGCTAACAGTCTATTATGCAAATTTCTATTCAAGAATGAAATTTGGCATAGCAACATGGGGAGGTGGCCCCGAGCTGAGTAGGGTTTTTATTTGTCAAAAAAAGTGATGAGGATAATTTTTGATCTGAGGGTAGATGGCTCATGCAGAGGAATATTCAAGAGTAATGGTACGTTAACTCTACCAGCAGTGTATATATATGAAAACATAAAGTTTCTCGCCACACACGAAAGTTACTTCAATAGTTTCCGAATTACCCACGAACACAACACCAGATCTTAATACAACTACAATTACCCAATTCATAAAAAGAGGATTTTCGAGATGGGTCCATTATACAATGCCATCAAGTTTTATAACTGGCTTCCTGAAGAAATCGAAAATATTGACAGTACAAAGGAAATGTTAAAATCGATGCGAAGCCACTTTTGTTAGGTGGAGTCTTACTCGGTCAGGGATTTTCTCTCAAAATTTTAATCTGTTATATACACATTCAAATGTGATTTGTATAATTTAGTTTTTATAGAATTGCTTTGTCCAATTGTTTTGTCTCAAATTGATTGATCTTGTGTTGTTTCTTGTTTTTTTTATATTTATATTGTATCGCAATGTATTGTATTGTATGTATGACTCACTTCTCAGACGAGTGAGTGAGTAAATATCTATCTATCTATCTATCTATCATTATACTCTAAGAAATTGACTTTCACATCAATATTACCAGTTGATAGAGTTTTGAATAAATTTAAATAGATTATTTTGACTTACACTCTGTTATCCTTCCAGTCTCCAAGTTCTAATTCCAAAAAGCCAGCTTTTTGGAGAGTGTACATCTTGGGGACAAGTCCACCTAACATGTGCAAATGTCCACAGACATAAACAATGCCATTTTTGTGTTTCCCCATTAAATCTCTAACATTATCTTCTCCAGCAGTTGTTAATATACAGGATGTTGGAAAATGACCAAAAAACACAGTGTAATTATTAGGAGTGGATTCTGTTTTTTTAATGAGAGAATTTATTTCATCAACTTCCACATCATCCAGCATTCCAACAAAATTGAATGGTCGTCTAGGTCCTACAAATAATGACATGAGAATATACATAAATATTTAATAGGCAAAGTGCAGATCCCTCTCAAATACATCAAATATCTTACCAGGTTCCAGACAAGCATCAATTCCAATGAATGTGTACAAGTTATTCCTTTTTTTTATTTGATACATGTATGACCTAGGATGTGCTTTTCCCTGTACAGAGTAGTTTGTAAAATAGTTTTGTTTGGAAGAAAAATCAGCAACATTGAAGTTGTCTAAAAATTGCTACTGTTTATTATGTATTTAAACAAAGTTAAAACCTGAACATACCATGGTTTCCCCTGATATCCAGCCACAAAGTTTTTTCTTTCACATGTGTTTCATTTAGAATATCTCTATAATATTTCCATTCATCTTCAAATTGCTGGGATCCAATCTCATCTTTTGTTTTGGCATCAGTGAGATCTCCAGAAGCCAAAACAACTGTAGGCTTTATAGTATTTATTGTGTACTGACAGAACTCTTTGAACTCTGTAATTCTCAGGGGATCCCTGAATATGCTAATATGAATGTCAGATATCTAGAATGTACAGTAATGAATCTGTGTAACATGACAATGGTCTAAAGGACTCACCTGAAGAAACCACATTAAATTCTCTGATGTTTCAGTCACATTGATAAAATTATCTTTTGAAAAGTCGTCTGCATTTAAAGCTTGAGTACTCAACAAATTTAAAAGGTTTGCAAAAAATACTGATAAAAGGATCATTGATACCAAGATTCCCACTGTGAATTTGGTGATTCTCATGATGTGAAGGTAGAATTATTGGTAATACACATTATTTACAATATTTTCTAGCCAAAAAATTCCAGGATCAATGTCATGTTCGAGATTTTTGAATTCAAATAATCAAATTCAATAAACTGTTGAAACTCAAACCTGCAAAAACATCCAATATTCAAAAATCTTATCACATTTTTCAAACTTATAGAATTCACTTACAAATTGCACAATAATCTGACAAAAATAAACCAAAATTCTTTTAACTTCATTCCTGTCATCCGTATGGATCAGCTGATCTGAATTCCGTTTATTGATTGTTGTCATTCGCCAGATAGAAGAGGAGAAATTTCAAGGTTAGGATTTTGGTTTTATTAATTTGAATTCAAATATAATTTCATTGACGATATACTTGTTGTTCTAATACTTAACCATCTAGTAATTCCAGCACAGTTGGATAATACTTCAGAATTCAGATCTGAGTTAAAATGTCTACTCTAACCGGTTACTGAAAAATTATGAATTCAATAATAGATTATATGACCGTTTGACCTGCAGATATGAAAATGTTTATCTTTTTAAGATATAACCATTCGAATTTGCTTTTGGAATTCATATTCATAAATATAATGAAACATTCAAGATGTACATACATTGCAATATCATTATTATTATCTGTTTTACTAGGAAATGTTGTGCTTTTTCTGTGTGAAGATCCATTATCAAGTACAGATTCACCAAGTGACGAAAATATAAAATTTACAGACACCTCTGACGATTTAATATGGTTCTTACAGGTATAATATATATTATCATCCAAAGTATAGGTACCAGTTTATCGTGAAATATAAGGAAATAAAATAAACCTTTGCAGATATCTGATCTTCACCTTAGCATATTTAGTAATTCTTCAAGAATAATTCAGTTCAAAGAATTTTGTCGTGATGCCATCGGTATCATAAAACCAACTGTTGTTCTTGCTACTGGAGATCTCACTGATGCAAAAGATAGCAATGGTATAGGTACAAAACAGTATAAAGATGAATGGCAAATCTACAAATCTATACTAGACAGCACAATAGTAAAAAACCAGACAATATGGCTTGATATAAGAGGAAACCATGGTAGATAAATATAAAATATACAATAAGAGAGTGAAGAATAATATAAGTGGATAAGTAGTAGTATTTATTATATCAAAATGTTTTAGACACTTTCAATGTGGCTGGTTTGGATTCGCCCCAGAATTTATTCAAATATTATTCCTCTCAAGGACAAAATCATTCTAGATCTTATAAGTATCAAGTCAGGAAAAAACATAGTTTATACACATTTATTGCAATCGACGCTACTTTAAATACCGGTAAGAAAATTATTCTTAATTCATTCTTTGATTTGAATGAAATGATAATTTGTCAGGTCCTAGACACCCTTTTAATTTCATTGGCATAATTGATCAGCAAGAAATCAACAAAATAAAATCATTGATTCAAACAGCTGAAAGTAGTGGAACAAATGAAACCATTTTTTTCGGCCACTTTCCATCATCATCTATTGTGAGCAAGGGATCAGAAAATATTAAAGAAATAATTTCAAAGCATAAAAGAGGTCTTGCCTATGTTTGTGGACATTATCATACTTTGGGTGGTCTTGTTGATAGATTGTACACTCTTCAGAAAGAAGGGTTTCTTGAGTTGGAACTTGTTGACTGGAAGGATAAAAGAGAGTAAGTGACAAAAAGTTAGACGATTTTTAAATTCAGTTATATTTTGCGACTTTATTCAGGTATAGATTGATGGCAATTGACCATGGAACTTTATCATTTATTGATATTCGGCACGGAGATTGGCCGGTTATACTCGTTACTATGCCAAAAAATGTTCTATTCAACAATCCATCGAAAGAAAACTTGAAAAATCTGAAAAATTCTACGCACATCAGGTATATATATATTATATAACGTCGATGTTGAATTCTAAATTATTTTCTCAGAATCCTTGCCTTTTCTATAGCACCTATTGATATTGTTGAGGTGAGAATTGGTAACAACGAGTGGATGATTTGTAGACAAGTCGAAGGTCCTTTATTTGTTGTCCCATGGAATCCTCATGATTATATAAAAGGTCTTCATAATATAGAGGTAAGGACGGTAACTTAACCGTTATTATCGGTATCAAATATTCAGTTCTGTGATGTTCAAAGATTTCTAGATTTACGTAAGAGACATTGAAGGGAGAGAAAAGATTGAGAGTCAGTTTTTTTCTTTAGATGGAACGAGAACTGCTCTCAGTCTATGGTCAAAAATGTTTCTTCTTATACATGCTAATATATTGGTGAGTATATTCTCCGAGCAATGATTGCCTCAAATTATATTACTATAGTGATATTTAATTTATTGAACAGCAGACATAAATAGTACATTGTTTACCGGGTAGGAAAAGCTTAACATTCCTGGGCGACTGTGAAGATTGCGAAGTCGAGGCGCAAGCCGAGACTTAGCAACACAGAGTCATTTTCCCACACTAGTGCGGGAAATTGTTTCCCACACTAGTGCGGGAAAACATTTATATGATATCCTTGTAAAATATAAGTGGTGGGTGACAAAATATAAAAGTTCAAGCTTTTTTGTTGCAATACTAAGTGAGTTTGTTCAAAATCATCCATCATTTTGCACTATTTATTGAAAAAATTAACAAATATTGATAAATAAAAATGTATTGTTATGAAAATCACCCTATATATAGGCACAAATTTGTTTGTAATTGTCAGAGTGACAGACAAAGCGTACTTATATAAAATTTTCGATTCAGTGAAATTGCCACAATGAATGAATTTGTTTCCTACGCTTGTAGAAAAAATATTGTTCCTAACTCATGCGGAAAGTGTCTTTCCCGTACTCGACTGCTTACCCGAACTCCGCTCGGCGTCGTTCGATTTAACGGCAGTCGCGTGCGGGAAAGCATCACTTTCTGCACTTGTTAGGAAAATTACTATTAATTCCACATTATTTCAGTTCAGTTGTTTATTTTACCTGTTGATAGCGATATCAGTTTTACCACTTGCTGTCTGCAGATTTGCTTCAGTTTCGATGGAAGGTTGGTTGGCTCTTATGTAATTTACGATAAATTTTACGAACTTTCAAGTATACGTTGTACCTATGACATGCTGATTTGAAATCATTTTCAGAAAATGAACATCGACAAATATTTCGTAAATATAGCTGGATACCGTTCTTCGAAAAATTATGGTTATTGTCGAAAATTGATAGAATATTTTGGCCTACAATACTATATCCTCTTTATTTGATAGTAGGACCTTGGACCATTGGATATTTAGTAGAGAATCATATCGGTGTAGTCTTTGCTTGGGGCATATTTATCAATGGAACATTCATACCAGATGGACTCGCATACCTTTATGGTTCATTTGAGGTGACTACAATAGTGCAACAATCTTCAAACCAATCTCTTATGAAATTGTTCTCACAACTTTACATTATGTTTCTTTCCAATACTTGCCATAGTCTATTACAAAAAGAATACAATGAAATATTATTTTAGCTGGCTACATTCCAACTGCCATTGATACTAATCCTTGCAAATGCAGTATATCAAAGGTTTGTGTGTCAGTTTTATTGAGGTTCGAACCTCATTTTGTAATTTTTTTTAGATTTCATGATATGATTCCTTCTCCATCTGAAAAGCCATCTTTCTTGAACAAATTATGCCTTTATCTAATTTCCTTCACGTTCATCGTGGTACAAATCATATTTTCCTACATGTTTTGGCTGGAATATGGCACCATGGCTCTATTCTTCAGTGTTATCAGAACATGGTCTTCAATAATGGGAACAATTTTGTTCTATCAAGCATTGCATCTTCCACAGAAGATGTTGGTAGGTCTAACAGCCAAAAGTTACAAGAAATAGTAAATTTAAGGGAGAAACATTGATTCGGATCATCAAAACTACGAACAATACTCAATTATTCAACGGAATAATATCAGTTTTTTTATAATATAAAATATCGAAGTTTGGTGTACATCATATTCTGTACTAACCATAAATAACTAACAATAAAACTGTTCCTAATATAAAAATTTCAAACATATTCCAGTTTTCTATTGTACCCCGCAATAATTATGAATGATATTTGCAACATTGTTAAACTTCCCTTGGCACTTGTGGTAAACACATGTTGTAATATGAAGTTTTATTCCAAAAATCAACATTCTTCCAACCGCACCAGCCTTTATTTTGAATCACGTGAAGGTCTTCACCCCCTGTATAATGTGGATCCAAAATAAGGAATCTCAAGTTACCGGTGTGTTGGTTGTAATCCACCCCCAAAATCGTATGAGCCAGTACTCCACCACCTTGAATATTCCGTTGATATTTCGCTTATTTGACATTCGTAAATGGTATACTTTACCTATCATGATGGGTGATCCATGATTCTGGAAATGACTGACCAACTCCGGACCCTTGAATGCCATTTCAGCCCCTGAACTCACATACAAAATCTTATTGTCCACTCCAAGCAGAGTGTTGAGAACAAAGCTGACTTCAGTCGATCCGATCCATTGTCTGGATCCCACAAAATTTGCCGGCTTATCTTTGATGTCGACAAGGCACTGTTGGATCTCCGAGAAAGTGGGAACTGCTCGCTCGACATAGCCCTGAAGTTTAAACCAGGATGCCAGCGTTTGAAGAGAGCGATATGCGCAACCCCAACCGTTGTCGTCCATTTTGTTTTGGCAGTAATGATAGTATTCGTATTTGCCTTTTACAAGGGCTATAGTGCCGCCTTAAAACAATATCAACTTCCGAATTTTTGGAACAACAGTATATATAATGTGAACTCTATATGTAACTATGTAAATTTACTTACCATTGTCTGTTAATTTCAGACCCTCATGGGGGTTTATCAAAGGTTGTCTGCTATCATGATTATTTAGAAAAACATATTGATTTGCTCTTCTGAATACAGGTGCTAAAGTATCTAGCAATAATTGTTTATGAAGAAGCAGGCGTTTAGACTCTAGAATTACAAAATATGTATTAATCTTATTGAAAAATATATCAAATCTTACTCAAAGATAGTTCTGAAGCATTTTTCGGATATAATAATGCCAAAAAATGGCCACATTCGTTAGGATAAAAATGGATTGTTTGTGTAGCTATTTTATTAGTTTTATGTTTGTCCAAAGAAGCTAATGTTTCCAGGACATAAGCTTCATGTAATCTGACAGATCTTTGGAGACTGCCCAATAACATGAAATAAATATCACCTACTTTTGAATCTGCATCTACCATTAATAAGGAATCACATCCAATTGTTATATCAAGGGCTGTAATAGGATCTAAAACACCATCCATAAATATCTTTGCCAGGAATTATATGTGAGCTCAATCACTAGCATACTTTTATCCAAAATGCAAATTGGAGCATGATCTTTATGAAACTTTGAGACTTCTTTCAAAGCATTGATGGTCAATATTCTTGGTTTTGTTATCTTCTTTTTCTTTTTAACAATTTCCTCATTAATACTATTAGAATCATCACATATTTCACTTATGTTTACATCATTAGTCACACCAATTACATTATTTTCAGTTTTATCGCCCAGAAGAAAGATATCTGTTTTTGATACATTAAAAACCAAAGCTCCACTAGAAATAGTTTTCTGAATGCTACAGAAAGCAGTTTTCAGTGCATTAGCAGAAAATTCACACTGTAGAGGAAATTCTCCTGGAATATTACATTAGTATAACATGATTAGCTCAGGAAAATTACTTATTACCAGTTACTCTAACAAACAAGAAAAGATTGTTAATTTCTTGTTCATTGATAATAGTATAATCCACTTGTTGGAGTTTTCCATTTTTAATTGAGTTGATAGTTGGATCTGATTTTATTTTTCTGTGTATAAGAACTAGATTTTCACCCAAAGCAATGTCATCTTGTTGTTCAGTATCTTCTAATTCAACTTTGAAAACTCCACAACACTCCAATTGAACTGGAAATGAGTCCTCCAAATTTTCTGCATCAGAAACATCAGACTGTAGAGCTATTATTGTAGTACTGTGTTTACCAGATATCCCAAATAATTTACCAGAACAGACTTCCTTGGTTCTAGTAATTCTCTGAAATTAAAGTAGAATATAGTAGGGCCATGAGAAGGATATGTTTCAATTAACCTGAAGGAGTTTTTCTGATATATTTAAGGAAGAAACAACCATTTTATGAAATTGTATAGAATTTCCAACAGAACTTCATGAACATATGTTTGTTCAGTTCACGGTTCAGTTTATCTACTTGACAACTGAACCTAACCTCTCTTAAATTTCTTCTCAAAAAATTGTGTTGACGTCAACCTTAGAATAACATCATAGTGCCAGTAATTCATTGATTGTTTGGGTGAAGCTACAATAAACAATTATCATTAGGTGAGTTTTTGATTCATTTTGTGATGTGAAGACTTGAATCTACTGTCAGGAACTGGTTTACAACACAGTATTAGATGTTGCGGTTTCAATGAAAAGACTGATGAGTTATAGGGACTGAGTAAATGCAGATATTCAATTTTCGATTTACTGTGTTGAATTTGTTTATGAAAAAAAGACAATCTATGGAAAATAGCCTTTATGTGGTAACAACTATACAGATTTTTTCATACTTCCAGCATTTCAACTTTCAAACAATTTCTATGAAAACAAATAATGAAACATCAACATTTAGCTTGAAAAAATTTCCACTATGACTTGATTTTTATACTCCTGGATACTGATGCTTTGATACCCGAAACTTCACCACTATATCTGCTAAGCTCTGTCCTTGGCTCACGAACCTTAAAGAAAAATGATATTAATATATTGTTTTGACTTAGCTAGACTCATTTGATCATTCAAAAAATCATTCTGCTACTTACAGCACCCTTCCTTCTGATGACAGCTTTCCTGTACTTGAGCTTATGTTTGACCCTAGGATTCCTTTGCTCCTTCTTCCTATGAGGTGTCAGACCCTTATTTTTAGCCATTTTATAGGTAATAGGACGTTTTTCTGGAAAACAAGTCAATTGATGAATACAATTAATTTTTGAATTTGGGCAAACAATCTTACCATTTGGATCTTCACCATCGCCCAGTAGAGTGGCATCTTCTTCATTATCAATGTCAGCATTATCTTCCTCAGATGAGCTTGCTGCTTCTGGTTTTTCCAATGATAATCCTTCCATTTCATCATCAATAGATTCTTCAAATCTAACTGTCTTTTTGGTCTTTTTCTCGCTTGTAGTTGTTTTCTGTTTGTCTGATTTTGGTCCTCCAACTTTTTCAACAATAGATGAAAGAAGTTTCAGTCTCTTCTTATTGTTTTCAGCCTTGTCACCAGATCCTTCTACCTAAGAGTCATTATTTTTCATTAGGTTCATTTGTTGCCAAAATGTGATTGTATGTACTTACTGGTTGAATCAGTAATTCAATTTGAGGTTTGATAATCTCTTCAAACACAGGTTCAAGTTGTAACAGAAGTTGACGGTACTGAAATAACCTTTTGATTACTGGGTGATTTTGAATATTCACTTTGCTAACTTTCAATAGCAGGTACATATAGATATTAGTACAGTAACTGAAAAATAATACTCAAAATTAGAAATAATCCAGCACTTTTGTATGATAACTCACTTCAATGTCAATTCATACTGTATCTGGACAAAATCAATGGCTTTACATTTGGATATTTCCCCCTTTCTATATTTTTGTACTACAGGAGCTAAATAATTCTTTGCTGTAGTCATTTTCACTGAAAAAAAAAGTTATGAGATGTGGTATGAGCATTCTTGATTCAAAAAAGTTTACCTTTGAAATCTTCCAATAAGTTAAACAATTCGGGTGATTCCTTTTGCAATATTTGTCTCTTCTGCCTTTTTGACAACATAGATAAATCTGTTTTGATTACTTCTTCAACTTGTTTTCCTTCTTCTTGGGGTTTCTGGTGGGTTGAAATGAGAATAATATATAGAGCATCTAAAAACTCATCCAATTACCTTTGAGAAAAACTCCAGCCCAAAATCATCATCATCTAGTTGTTCAGCAAGCTGCTTTTGTAAATTTCTAGCTTCCTCCTCCTCCAGTTCAGCAAGTTGGGCATCTTTTCCTTGAAAGCCTCCATAATCAGCATCAACATAGTCTGTTTGATAATATTTTCTCTTGTCTTTTCCCCAAGCTCTGATGTCTGGTAAATCATCATCATCTTGTCCATCCACATCACTTACTGCCAAGTCACTTTCTTCATTATCACTGTCTGATTCTTCAACTCCAACACCCAAAACCTCATCCTAAAATATAACCTAAATCAGACAACTGGCAAAGCACTTCATACACTTCATTACCTCCTCATCAGAATAATCTCGGCCACCTTTTCTAACATTATTCAACAAAAGTTTTTCATTTTCTGTGTAATCGTCATCTGATTCAGATGTGATATCATCATCAGCAAACCTGAAAAATTAACATGTTAAGTTAACGATTATGTATTTGGTAAACTATATATAAATATATACCTTTTACCTACAGGCATCTTTTCAGTGATTCAATAACCAGTATCATCTAATCAACACATTGATTTTCTATCGAATAAAACATTAACTAATTTAGTCCTAACCGTTTAACGCAATGCTTGAAACTTATTTCTATTTAGTTTACTCGTGCCATCTAGACTGCCCGGGTAGTTAATATCAATTCGTCTTCTTATTTTCAGTTTCAATGGCTTCAGCTGCCATGATCATATTTATAGGTTATTTTCTACCTCCTTTCATTAAACGAATACTGCGTTATGTCATGTATCACCAATAGCTCATAGGCACTAAGATTCATTGTTGCACACATATGTATTCAATCACAGAATTAATCATTATAAATAGCATATCGTTGAAACGAAATAAAAATGAAAGAGACGATCGACAACTGAGAACTTGCCGGCTAAAATAAAAATCAAAAATTCGAAAAGTCAAGCGTCAGTCGTCAACATCTCGACAAGTGCCAATTATTCATTTCACCAACAATTTTTGAATGTGATTCTGATTGAAGAGCTTCACGTGAGATTTAATGTAAAATGTTGAGATTGATACATTTATCAAGATTATTATTCACTTCTTCACCAAAATTACATAATTCAAGATCTGTGAACTCAGCTTGGACGAAAAAATCCCATTTTGACACTCCGAGTTGTTCATTAAGCAATAAAAGCGGCAATGATAAAACAGGAGAAAACAAATCAAAAGATAAGGAATCAATTCAAACCCACCCTCGAACAAATCAATCTCAGGATAACACCAAGGAATTCAGTAATTTGAAACTTAAACAATGCAAACCTCTAGATATAAATCCGCTCAGTTCTCCTGTGAAGTGTGATTCAAGAATCCCTTCTATAAAAGACTGCCCAACTCCTAACTTTATGAGTGAAATTCCTGATCCAAAATGTGGATGGGAGGACCATGACCAACAGCAAAGAAGTAAAAACAAAAAACTGTTGTTGTTAGGTTTGTTAGTTATGGCACTAACATTGGGTGCTGTATGGTATGTGAACCCCTTGGAATATAAAACTAATAAAACTAAACCTGTTGAACAGAATTCCAAAGGAAAAAAGAAACGAAGCATTGTCAAGATTCCTGCTAGCTCTAAAGAAATTCCAAAGAAGGTACCTTACCTGCTGATAGGTGGGGGAACTGCTTCATTCTCAGCTTTTCGTGCCATCAAATCCTCTGATCCACAAGCTAAAGTTTTGGTTATATCAAACGAATCTTTCTACCCCTACATGCGACCTCCTTTATCCAAGGAAATATGGTTTAATGATGATAAAGAATCTGTGAATAAGCTTATCTTCAAGCAATGGAATGGTTCTGAGAGAAGCTTGTATTATGAACCAGACGATTTCTATGTGCAGTGCAAGGAATTAATGGATAATCAGAATGGTGGTGTTGCTGTAGCAAGAGGCTGGACTATAACTGAATTGGATGTCATGGAAAAAAAAGCTTATCTAGATGATGGATCAGTAATTGAATACGAAAAGTGCCTTCTAGCTACTGGAGCAAAACCCAAATTGTCACCTGTGTTCCAAGTAGCCATTTCTGATGAAAAAGTGAGTGATCTTGTTAAGACATTCAGAAACATTTATGACTTTGAAGAAACCATGGAATTATTCAATGAATCAAAAAGTGTAGCAATTATTGGAGGAGGATTTCTTGGAAGTGAATTAGCTTGTGCAATGGCACGCAAAGACAAGAAAAATTCTAAGAGAATATACCAGTTGTTCCCTGAAGCAGGAAACATGGGCAAAATCTTACCAGAATATTTGAGTTTTTGGACCACGGAAAAAGTAAGAGCTGAGGGTGTGAATGTATTAGCGCAAACTGAAGTTGTTGGAGTTAAATCAGAAAACAATGGATTAGAACTCACCCTAAACAATGGCAAAAAATTGTCAGTTGATTTTGTTGTAGTAGCAGTTGGTGTAGAACCAAATACAGACCTGGCTGAAAAGTCTGACTTGGAGGTTGATCCCGATCTAGGAGGGTATTTAGTAAACACAGAACTCCAAGCTCGTTCCGATCTGTTTATTGCAGGAGATTGTGCTTGCTTTTATGATCCCCGATTGGGTCGCAGGCGTATTGAACACCATGACCATTCTGTGGTGACTGGACGTTTGGCAGGTGAAAATATGACAGGAGCTCGAAAGCCTTACCTGCACCAAAGCATGTTCTGGTCCGACTTGGGACCTGATGTAGGATATGAAGCTATAGGAATCGTTGACTCAACTTTACCAACAGTAGCTGTCTTTGCAAAGGCTACTGATAAGGACAATCCCAAAGCTCAAGTCACAGCTACAGATGAGGGTATCAGATCAAATATTGAACAAGTTCCCCCAGAATGTGACAAATATTTAACTGAAGAGCAGAAGTCTGAAGCTATTGAGTTGAGGAAGCAAATCGGTACTGCTAATAAAGCAGAGGGTGAAGATTTTGGGAAGGGGGTCATTTTCTATATGAGGAATGACATTATAGTTGGGATTGTTTTGTGGAATGTTTTCAACAGGATGTCAACTGCTAGGCAAGTTCTGAAAGATCAAAGGAAGTATGAAGATTTGAATGAAGTAGCAAAGTTGTTTAATATCCATGAAGAATAGGAAATAGCATTCATTTATTTTTTGAGAACCGAATTGGAATGAGTCAAACTAAGACTCCCTTCAACTTGCCAGTTCTTTGTTTGACTCATTATTGATACATTCATGAGAATGAAAGATAATATTGTTGAAATATTTTTTTGGTGGAAATACAGAACGTTCATGAAATTTGTTTTTTTGTTTGAGTTGAACTGTTGGCAAGTGTAACTTTTCCAAACCTAATAGATATAAATCAGTTAATAAATACGATTGAATTTCTCGCCTATTGAACATTCATATAATTTCCGTTGAGTTCATTGGCACTTACAAATTATCTGTAATACCAACTAATAAAATTTTGATTAGTCAGAGTAAGCAGAGAAAAAGTGCTAAACAAACCAAAATGTAAAGGATGTTGCTGCGAATTTACACCTATTTGGCGCGATACTAATAATGAAAAAAAGGTATAAAATTATCGTATCCATGAAGTGTTTCAGAATTACTGAAATTGGAATTTATGCGTTACGGTTGAAAATGAATTGAAGCACGCTACGTAGTGAATGTCATATTCAGTTTAAATTTGAAAATCATTCAATCATTTTCGTGTTTCAATAATTGACTTGCTCAAAATTAGTTTATTCTTTATATCGAGATTATTTAAACGTTTTATTGTTATCTGTCAAGTCGAAACAAAAATGTTTATTTCAAGTGATTTCGTATTGGTGGTTGAGTATCATCAATAAACGTAAAAGTAATAAAAATCATAATAGAAGCAGTGGCGAAGGTATAAAAAATTCAACAATTTAATTATTTTTTCGAAATTCCGAGATATAGATATTCGGAATTTTGAGTTCAACACATATTTTTGTGACATAAATACGCCACTCTGCATGTTTACAACAGTCGAAAACATCTCCGATATCAAACATGCCGCACCGACAAAGGTGTACGCCACTGGCGTAAGGCAAATGGGCAAGGGCTCATTTCCAATCCATTCATTCACCACTCGCCGCGACCCCGTTACCACCGCGCATCCTTTCTGCGTTTCATGGCACGACTCGCGGCGTGGTTGGTGAATGTCCGACGCCGGCCGCCGATGCATTCCGCTGCTCGCTCGACTGAATCCGTTCCGCGGTTCGCCGTCTACGCTCACTTCAACTGAACCCTTCTGGCAGAGCGTTTCTTTGCCGTACGGTCGTAGCGCCAGACTCATCCCCGCAACAGGTTGCCGGTCATTATCAGTCTCGCCCTCTGTTCGATAAGATAGTTCCGAGAGCGTCAATCTAGCTACGGCGTTGAATTATATCGACGTTTGAAAAAAAAAGGGATAACTTCGGGAGGCGTATACCGCTGTTTTGGAGTCGCGCTTGTTTATCTTTTTCGTTTGAGTTCCTCGTGGTGTGCGTCCATATGGAAGTTTTTCGTTACCGGTGACTTTGAACTAGGGAACTGTGGAGTGCATTCGCTTTTTCATAAGAAATATTGATACGGTTTTCGAGTTGATTTTGGAAGTTGTGCGGTTTTGGCGTTGATATGGAAACTTTCGCTGTGGATAAATCGTTCTACGATATGGGGGAGTTGAAGGAGTTGTGGGAGGAATCGGATTTGGATCCGGTAAGTAATTTTTAATTCTGGCTAGAATCACATTTGATACCTCAATGAAACTGCGCTTACACATCAGTAAGAACAACATTACAACATTGATATCAAAAACCTACTCATGGAAAAATGGCAATTAATTGAATTAACCATAACATAAAATGTATTTTTCTTGAAATTAAAATAGTTTGAGGAGCAGTACCAATCATTATTAAACTACCATTAGTCTAGACCAGACTTTGTCTTGTTGAGTGTCTGATCTCTTGTCATCTACCAAATTAGTCTTGTGTTCATTTTCTTAATGATTTATTTTCATTTGGATAATGGCGAAAGCGACCAGTAGTCCTTCTTGGAACTACTTTCATTATGTTTAATAATATTGAAATTGGGAAAAACATTTCTCATATTCAGTTGAAATGTAAAATGAAATTATTCAAAATTATCGCAGAGATTTTAGAGAACCGGAATAAAACAAGGTAAGTTGTTATAGTAGGGTTATGTTAAATAATAAACCAGTTTTATCTTGCTGAATATAACTGAGACCGGGTGTTGAAAACAAGACACAAGTATATCTTAAAGTCCTACAACTAATGAAATTTAATTTGTCTGAATTTTCAAGTTGTTTTCATTAGGCTTCAGAGATTTGCGAGGTACTATAAATTCAATTAATTCTGTGAAGTTGCTTGCTTGTATCCTTTCCCATTTTCTGGAAGAACAAAAGCGGGTAAAAATAGAATTCGATGTTTATGTGAACTGAGATTCGTTAGAAATATTTGAAGTTACTAATAACCAATCTCCCTACACGCTTCTCAATTCTCCTTTGAAAATAGCTCCCAGTATTTTCTATTGATTCTTCAATTCCGTCGAGCTGTTTCTAAGAAATCTCCATAGCCATCGTATTGTGGTTTCGATCGTCTTGAGGGTACCACAAACAAGTTCTCATATATCCATGGCTGCATTTTCGAAATTATCAGAAGTAGGTAATCATTCGAGTCATTATTATGGGAACCATTGAACCGTCTGCTGATATAATCGCGTGTCTGGCATTTTGATTACCGTTCACCTCAGCGTCCATCGGCATCAGCCATAACCGCACTGTAAAAGTTGAAATTCACGAGAAATCAGACGTATGAAATTGTTGATTTGTTTCATCTTAAATAACTCGCCCTGTATTGAAGCGTGAATGGTTTACAAGCGTGTGATAATGTTTGTGTTTATATTTATTGACTTAATTTTCCCTCGTTTTTCACATAAAAATCGTTCGGAATTGAGTATTGCTTGATAAGCTGTGCAGTTTTTCTGCCAGTTTTTTATTGCTAATTGGTAGATATGTACAAAACTCATGTTTACGTAACCTGGTATAAAATTGTTGTTTGAAGCGATAATAGATAATACACATGCATAATATACTGGATTTAGTGTCTTTCCATCATTTTCATTAATTGAATAAAATCAATTCCTCGAAACCGAACGATAATATAAGAAAAGATGTATCACGTAGTTATACAAATAAAATAAACATAGATTAGTAGTAATTGAAGCATTGTATTTATAAGCCTGTTTGGTGAACGTTGTGAAGCAACAGGTGACTGGCTGACAGGTGTCCATCGGACACAAATCCAAACAGCTTAGGAATAATTAGTAGCATCGTTCTTCTTCCATTCTTCTTCGTCGCGATTGTTCGAAGACTAGAACGGCAGGCAAGAAATACACGATATAGTAGTACCGGCCTTTCCTTATTATTTTTTCGTCGACAGGTAACAGTACCGCGGTGTAAACGACCTTCGCGCTATTCGAACACCTTTCACGAAAGCGACGAGCTTTTACTGCTTTTCGAATCGGGTATAACCTGCCAGAAGTGATGGGAACCTTCGAAAGAAAATACCGAATACGAAATGGTTCAGCGCTGACGATGCGCCGTATTTAAATTTTTGGGGTCCTCTTCAGAGTTTTATTCTTCATCACATCTTCACTCGTGTGAAGTTTTAGCGCCGACTTTTTTGAAAATAATTGTTTTTTACAGAGTTTTGGGTAGTTTCCATATAGTTCTGGAGTTATTCACTAAAATTTTGAATAGTTCCAGCAAATTACGGACGGAAATCGAAAACTGTGTTTCTCGGAACGGGAACTTGAAATCGCTAATAGATCATTTTGAGGGGACGTCACGACCATATTACCGGTAGGGCACACAAAATGTTCCTGTCATTGTAAACAATAGAGAAGATCGATTAATTAAGTGTGAATCATTTAAAATGCTACACACACACTAAAACCTCGAACTGAACAACTCAAAACTGCAGATAATAATAAATCTAATGGCAGACGCACCCTTGTATACCCTACCGACAAAATGGCCGCTCTTTCAAAAGTCAAGTGACTCAAAATGATCTATAACTAAAAAATTATCAACTTTCTGAATAAATGTCATTGGGATATCTTCGGGCGCTATCCACAACTGCAAAAGATTCTTTTATATATCGAAAATTTTCATTCGGAGTTTTGAAACTCGGAATTGTTTTTTCAAATAAATTTTCCATTACACCAGAACTATTCTCGAAATCATCAAAGAACTCCAGAACTATTCCAAATAAACAGGAAAAAATAATCAGAACTCATATTTTCGAAAAAGACGGCGCCTAAATTTTGAGTTTTCCATTTCCTTCCGTAATTTGCTGGAATTATTCAAAATTTCAGCAAAGAACTCCAGAACTATATCGAAACTACCCAGAACTCAAAAAAAAAAGATTATTTTTAAAAAAGTCGGCGCTAACTTCCCACGAATAACATCGTCACTTGTTGAACATTTCTTTCGTTCGGAATATCTCCTGGTTTTACGTCATTTCGCCAAAAAAGGCTATAGAAAATGAAAAAATGATAATTGCGCCTGGACCTGTCTCATTTCTGATAGCGAAATCTTCAACGTTGTTTGGCTGAAAACGATGCATCTTATTCAGAAATAACCGGCATCTGTTCAGTAAGTTTAGACCGCCACTAAAAACGAATCGGTTTCTCATCAAACATATATAACGTGTCGAAAAGCAGATCGTATACAAGACGTTTTATGTTCGAATTTTCGAATCCCCCCTGGTTTTGTTTTCGGTTGAGTAAACTTTATATTCTATCGGAACGATTCAGTTCATCACAACACATTGTGATTTTTTTATGACAGCGACAAAGCATCAATAATCGAGACAGAAATATTTTGGATGGCTCGATGTTTAATCTGTTCAAACATTTGCAATAAACTCATCAGAGATAATGAATAGTATTACAGTCGGAGAAGTTATTCTTTGCGTTTCGATACGAATCCAGATTCATTTACTACAGAAAAGTCTGGTATGATTCAAGATGTTCTTGTAACACGTTATGCATCGTGAAGGATTTTCTGATATGTAATATAATAATTTGTGGTTACCACTGGCGTCACTGTGCGATTTACACTGGATGGTTTCAAAGTGATACGCCACTGCCTACCATAATTACGAGTTTGAAATCTCCAAAAACTATTATTCGAGCAATATTATAAGCTGAAAATAACAAGGAAATCACGTGTATTCAAATATCGCATAATAAATAGAGACGCTATAGACCATCTGCGACGGTCTGGATGTAAAACAACCTCTAATATTTCTGTTCTGCTAATTTATATTGTGTTCGTTCAAGTGACGTCAAGTTTACGTCCGAACCGTTTGTATAGTTTCTGTTATTCTATCCAAGAAGTACAATACAACATAAATATGATGGTTAATTCACCAAAAGCAGCGGGCTACTTAGTCCCAGACTTTCAGCTTTCCATTCTGCGTTTTTATACATGAACCACCATCAATGCCATCATTATATCGGATATCAAAATGGTTTTATATGAATTGTTCTATTAATTTTAATCGTTCTATTATAATAACCCACATGAAGCTTCATAAATAACCAATTATTATTTATTGAACTCCTGAATTGTTTGGTTGCCAAGCTACAATATCCGAAATACACAGGTGGATGGATGTGTTGGGTCACGAGTTCATTGGATTTATTTGTGTTTTATTGAATCCAATTAATTTTATTCGAATATTTGATAGAAAGTATATAGTTGTAGCGATAATCGACGATGTTAACTTCTTTAATTGATTTTACACTACTCGATGGAAAGCCGTGAATATAACTGTTCCATCGATTGATACAGGGTGTTATGTAAGTATGTGGCCAAACTCGAAACTTCCGGAGAATTGCAAATATGTTTTTTGAATATATTTTTGTAGTTGCATAGTATATTATTGAATTGGATGATGAGTTTTTTTTTCATTGCACATGTTTATTTATATTAGATACATATGACGAGCATGGTACGTTATCAGATTATTTCTTATACCACCTGTAAACAAACAAACCCAAATTATTTCCAAAATATCCCATTATATTTGTTTGCTTCGTTTTTTTTGCAACATTGTATTCAACAGCGATTGTTTCCATCTGAAACCAGACAAAATTATCCCATTGTTCATATTAATTAGGCAAATATTTTTTGGAGACATCAGTCTAGCATCAAGCAGTGATTAAGAGTCAAATAAAAAAAAGCTTAAATTGTTGATTGCCTTAACAAACAAAAAATAGCATCAAGTCCGTTCGAGACTGATTAGATAAAATTTATCTTTAATTTCAAAATAGGTATAATATTTGTTTAAATTTTATGATATAGGTTTGAGTATCTCATTCGTGAATTTTCGAGTTATTTCAGTAGTTTTTCGAATATTTATAAATTGCTCGATAGCAATGAATTAATACAAATGTTTTTGAAATAAAACTCCGATATACTAAAAAATCGTTAAAACATGAAACGACAAGATATACATGAGACAATGCATAAAATAATCATATTATTTATTTCATAAACTGAAAGAAAGATTTTTCAAAATAGCATAATTTCTATCTATATTCTACTTTCATCTAACCAATCATATAGGTAGGTATTTCATTCATCACAACAACACAAGAATGCAACCGCATTATCTCACTTTCTACGGATCATTTCATATCATAAAAACACAATTCTTCAATAATTTGAAATGGCGTCTGCAAAGAAAATAGACAAAGATAGATATTGTTACGTCACCGCCCACTCATGTTGATATTTTGAAATACTACAAAATCATGATAGCGTCTGTACACTAAAATCTCAACCTAACAGTATCCCTCATTATGTAACATTTTGGAACAAACTAAGAATATTCAATTATGATAATTTCTTATCGTTTCTGATGAATATTTGAATAACGATGTCCTCTAGACACATATGCAGTTGATACAAAGAATTCGAAGAATATTCTGGATGCCCTGAAACATCTTCCATCTCCTTTACTGAAGACAAAATTGAAAAACGCAACAACAAAAATTGTTATTCCTCTCACCCCCACCCCTGGACAAGTACCCCCTCAATTTTTTTAAATAACAAGTGGGGTCATGTGATATATCGTTGAAAAGGATTTCGAAAGTAGAATTCATAACTATTAATTTTTGAAATGAAAATCCTCCGCACTCTGTTTAGTTTTCTATGCAGTCGTAGTTTACCCTGTAACATATTTGTTATGGAAAGTGCGTTCTTTGTATGTAGCCTGTCTAGATAGATCAAATCGTGAGACAGTGATTCGAAAGTAGTTTGTACTGCGTGGGTGATGCAACAGTTTATATCGTTCAAATAAACCGGTCGAAGACATTTAAGAAAAGGCAGATCGGTCACTGCAGAAAACCAATTTCTAATGACTCGCAGATAACAAGAATTTATTTAGGTCATTATCTGCTTTCGTCTAATAGGTACCTCAGTGGCGTACCCGAAATGTTCTACAACGTATTGAAGCATGAATAATGTTGAATTGTGAATGCGACGGGGCCATAATTCCGAAATATTTCAGCAATTAGCCCAGGGTTTTTGATAATCGTAGAAATCAAATTTGATGTTTTTTTTTCAATTTATTCCAATAAAATTTCACCCACATTTGGACCAGCAAACTAGACCAGTTGGTCTCACAGTTTAAGAAAGACTTTATGCCACATTATTCAGCATTCCATAACAAAAAAAATAATAATTAGAAAGGCCGATAGCAACAGGATTGAAAAAACTCGTCTCAGCTATTGGCGAATGAACATAAGCGATACGCCACCTGGTGGCATTAAAAAAAACTTTACGAGCATTCGAATATTTTAAAGATTGTAAAACTATGAATCAGTAAAATAAAACTTCCAATACTAATTCCCATGCTTTTCCTCAAGCTAGTGATATAAATATCGTGAATATATAGATGAAATTCTGTTTACATTGAAGGTCACAGTCGAGTATAGTATAGTTCAGGTATCAACAAAATTTAAACGAGATCTTACATTATCTATTTTATTAAGCACTTCTCACCATTAAACATCAGAAAAAACAAATACTATAAACTCATAATTTATTTCATTACAAAAACAATTTTCTTGTCATCATGATATATGATCTCCAGCATTCAAAACTTCTTCACCTTCATGAACACTTCTGAAAGTGTTTGTGCCTTCAAAGTACCCCAAACTAAATCTTGCCATTCGAATCTAAAAACAGAACAAATCATCAGAAACCTGTATATATTTTGATCGAATCATTCTTATTCACAACAGTATTCTAACCTCGTATTATTTTCAATATAATATAATGAATAAAACAAATGATAATGCTTACCACTTTCAGAAAAATGAAAATACATGCATATTGACGCCCTAGCTGACTGCAAAAGTCTGAAATGTCTTTATTTTCATTATAAACTCACACTTTAAGAACGAAAAATCACATGTAAACAAATACAACTACACCATTCAATGACTCTTCGTATGGTTCTCTGACTGTCCACTCTGGCGCTGCAATCTTAAATTCATTCGCCTATAGCGCATTTTCACGAACTATAATTCTGTGGTCTATTATTGATTTTACTTCCGGAACATAAAATATGAAACCATCTAAGCAGTTATAACCGGGAAGGAATTCACGTGAAAGTTTCGTTCTTACATATTCCGAAATGATTCCCAACATGGTTTCTTAATAATTCATCAATAGTGGGAAAAAAACTGAAACAATGCAATTAATAATGATATCATTATGCCAAATGAACTGCATTCTGGAAAATTGTCCATTCCTCTCACAAGTGGTTCGGATTTCACTATGCACTGTTGGGTCCGCTCTTCTCGATTGACAGCTTCGAAGCGATGAAATAAGATACTTTTCGTTGTATATGGTCGATAGCAGATGTTTTTTTAAAATGTAATCCCAGATTGATATTCGTTTCTATGGTTCATGCATACTTGTCAGACTCACATTTGACAGCTGGGGCATAGAAAATCGACCTTGAACTTATTTTCCAAATCGGAATTTATTATTTCCCCGTATTGACTGTCGTGTTTGTAGATGATATTTGAGTCTTGTGAGAATTTCGTCATCCATATTTTCGTTTTACATGAACCATGACGGTGTTTTCTATAATTATGTGTAGCATGTAATAAATCAGACAATAGTTGAGAAAAATAACATACATCGCAATATCCGAACTGTATTTCAATAACATGAAAGAGGACATAGAAAGTATGAATAAACGCGATATTAACTCAATTTTTGTTTGAAACATAATATTTTTTATACAGAGTGCCGAAAAATTCCACAAACCTTGACCCGATGCGTAGCCCCTTCAGTATCTCGATCTAAATCCAATTGATTTTGTTTCTCCCATTTGTGAACGGAATCGATAACTTTCAACATTGTCAGATTTGATATTTTTATTTTATCGTTTACAGGCATGTGATTCAATATTTGATAAGAAGTTATACAATCTAAGATTGAAAGGTCGCCGAATTGGATTCACATAATTGATAGTAATACCAATTATCAAACTGAATGATTCCCTATCGAACGATATTATTCCAAAAATGTTATTGTCGTTCCTTATTAGGGTCCTCCATTGTTTGTATGTAAATGTTGAAAATCAAACTCCAATATGCCCTATGTCCCCCAGGATTTTGAATCCTTATTAATGGTTTTTACATTCACTGATACCCTTTTATTTCAAATCGATTAACAACTGTTCAAGAAATTTCAATATCACTATGCTGGATGAGATGTCATCATATGTGTAATTCAAAATATATCGTTTTATGAGCTTTGATAGCATTCAAAAGTAATAGTTCCCCATGTCCATACAATTTGGAATACTTAGTATTTTCCGCTTTGAAATTGTTAGTTTTTAATAAAAAAAATATATCATATTTGTATGCTGCGATAAATGATGCTTCGCTTTATATCGTTACAAATCTAACTAACAAACATGAATTATTTATTATTTTCGAATGATATATTCAAATATTTAAATCCAACAACGGTGAATTATTCAAATCGAAGCATCCAATTCTTCAATTTTGGTTGATTTACCATAGATTGTTATCGTTATTATCTCACAGTAAAATTTCAATTTTATCTCAATTGGTCTTGAGTTTAATGATATGTATACCCAAGTCCTTATAGATACGTTCTATTTTAGGTATTGCCCACCAACTTCAGTACAATAATTATCAAACAATCGATTTTTACTTTTCTGAATGAGAACAGTGACGTACTAGTATCTTAATTATATGTATGATAAAAGTAATGCATCAATTGAAAGTTCTGAACCGATAGTTCTCAAATTTTGATATGATCAAAGATTAATTTCATTTATTTTTCGCACCAGTTACATGTCCGCAACCCTAAAAAAACAACTTTCAAGCCAAGAAGAACATTTGCTAAACCAATGAAAATAAAAAGGGAGTTACACTAAAATATCGTTTTTCATAGTTTGTAACAACGAAGAAGTTATTATTTAACAATATTAACGTCATATGGAGTCATATTAGTATAATTATTTTAATAGCTGAACATTATATAATATTATTTAGCGTTTTTATCGTTATCGATATTCAATTGCTTTCCAGTACTAATAATGACCCGATTTGTAAAGCAGTGGCATATCTCTGGAAGTTCAGAAGGCCGGGTGAATTTACATTGTTATTATCAAAGATATACAAAATATTTGAGTTTGAATGTTCAGATTCTCGTCGAGTCAATAAACACCAACTTTTCAAAAATATTGTGTCTGGTAGTTTATTGAACAACAACATATTATGTCACTACCTGCACTGAAAAAGCTTGATTAAACAATCACCATGTATATTCAGTGCAGAATACCCAGGCCAGATAAGCGTAGATTTTTCACAACCGCAATTCTGACGTCATCACTATCACTATTCTCATTTTATACGTGTAGTAGCTGGTTGTGTATATTTAAGTGTCAATCGAAGTGCTTTGTGTTATGGTTTCGGTTAAGGATACTGTTGATAAATACGGCAGTTTAATGTATTGAGTTTTGTCAATAGCAGTAGTTTGTTTTATCCACAATATAGTTAATAGGTTAGTATGCCGTTGCTATGCTTATAAAATCAACCATAAACAACTAATTGTCGAAGCATTAGAAGTTACCTTTTTTAACAATTCCAAAGAGTTATACGTAACCATGAGAACAACCTTTAGATTCGATCGTCTCAAGATGGCGCGTCAATGTTCAAGCGTACTCAAGATTAAATGTGATGTTCTCAATGAATATGACCATCAAACTCTATTTGTGCAATAAAATTTGCATACTCTGGTTAGTGCGTTAATATGACTTGATGCATTTGATTACACATTCGATCGTAACTATTGAGAAGTTGAACAAAATCGACATCTGAGTTTGTCACTGCAGCATTTATGGTTCCTACATGTAATTGAGATATTTTTCGTTAGTTCTCCACATATTTCATGACGTGAATGTTTGCATTCATGAACTGTGGTAGATATTTTGGTTCAAGCATCATAATAAGATTTAAAATTACTTCCATCAGGATGTGATATGAATAGACCAACTTTATGATCTCTCATACATAATGCTCTTGCGAAGGAAATAACAATGTTGTAAGGAAGAAATTTGTCAAATTAATTTGAAATAAACTCTTGATCTTTATTCTTGAACATGAATAAGTTATGTTCTTTTATAGAAAGAGATTTCAATTTATAAACGCCTTAACAATCTTCACTTCAGGTTTCTCTAATGAGCGACATCCGTTTGGCGAAGTCGGTTGTGGTTTTGTAGGAAGTTCATTCGGAAAATCAAACATGAATTACTTCCTCATGTGTAGTGATGTCATTATAACAGACAGAGGTGTCACCATTCAAGAAATATGTGACTGAGAATAACACATTCAAAGAGAAAACTTTTGATTGGACCCAATTGCGAGGGTCAATGCGTCAAGTTGATTTACTTTGTATCATCGATTTCTGACAGAATTCAAAATTTTTTCCTTTTCTAAAATTATCTTCACTAAACGACTGATTTGACAGTCTCAATTTGGTGCATGTTGCATGAATCCATCTTTACTTAGAGAGTATTAATCACAGTACGTAAGACGTCCAAGATACGTTAACGTAGGAAATATAACGTTGCGTATGCAGAACGAGTATTTCACTATCTCAATTTTCATGCAGTCTTATGTTCTGAGCCGTTCGTCAATTATCGTTCTCTTTTCGTTATCTTTCGGTTAGTCAATATTCCTTTTTGTAGCACACGTTAAGTAACGTTAAACTTAAGAAATGTGCATGCCCAGATGTCAGAATTTTTACGTTAACGTTCGTAGAACTCTCTCATATCGAATACCCCGTTTTGATGTACGCTCCTGTACAGTTAGTCACTGCAAATCTAGAACTGCACTAGCATTCCAAAGTTATTGCCACAAGGACATTATTCCCACCCACCGCAATGGAAAATCTAAGAAAGCATTCAGCATTCCATTGACTGACTTACATTGTCTCGATTGAACTGTCCTTTTGAAGTTAACCTTTCGATTACCTACCTCGCCGATAAGGCATTGTGAATGTTTGGATGAAATGGTTGGTCTGAGTGCAGAAAATATCGATTTCTCCTGCTAATCATTGGAACCCCAATTGGTGGTGTTGATAGTGATGATAACAGAATGCTATCGGTTTGCACGGTAGCAACATAAATAGTCTAGTCCAGTGGTCTTCAAAGTGCAGATCTTTGAAAAGGAAACATGGATTCCGGTAGATAATCGAAAAAATCGATTCAAAATCGATGTTCTTGAACGGATTTTTCCAAATTCGAATTATTTTGTGATTTAGTTTTTCTCAAAACTTTTTTTTTCTAGGTGGTTGACACAAAATCTCAAGTTCTATCTGACCGATTCCTTTGAAATTTTGTGACAATTTTATTTATATATTTTTCTATGCATTTTAGAAAATTCCAAGTATTTGAAAAAAATCGTAAAGGTCATAAAACAGGGGAAAAATAGTAGACGCCATTTGTGATTTTTTTTTCCGGCAATCAGGCAATAGCGACATATTTTCTTATTTTTTTTTATTTGTGTGATTTATATCACTACAAGTGTTTTTTATTCTTGCAATAATTATTCAGAGATCATACGGAGTTAAATCAATCTTATCCTTTCATTGTGCATTATTTGTAAATTAAGAAATAAGCTACCACTTAATCTTCTTATTTGCTGAAATATTATGAAACAATTTACTAGAAACAGAGATTTATAGATGCGTAGACAGCATTACCATCAGGATTAATCTTTGAAATATGTTGGACCTTGGGAATTTGCGTAAATTCAGAGAACCCTACATCCTCTAAAATCCAGTGTTATCTCAAAGATGATGATTTATCGAACTATAAATAATAATCATTGCGTGAACTTCAAACTCCACGTAGCTTTATTGTTATATTTTTCAAGCGATGAACAAATAAATAATTGTATATCATTTTATATATATCGTTTTATACATCTTATTATACAGCAGAAATGAAATTTTTACTCATTGAAGCCATGAATTCTACCATAAAATATGACCCATCAACTTGATGATGTAGTAACAACTCAACAACACATTTTTTGGGTACACTTAAATTTTGCTATGAAAAGATATCTTCTTCACTATTTCCAACAGTTTTTTTTTTATGTTTTATGAAACAATCTTCACAAATATACCAGTATCTCCCCTATAATAAGTGGTTTCTTTCTTTTTTTTTTACATCCTATTAAGAATAATGATGATTGAATTTAAGTTGCCCACATTGCGCAAGGGCTTCCTCTTCATTATGCTTGTACTTCGAAATTCTCCATATCCGGTTCAAACCAGTGGTGATTGTCGATTTATACAGGGTGGGACGAAATGAGCTTAATCATAACGTCTATGAATAGTACTGTGTTATCCATATAATGTAACTGTTAGATTTTATAATGTAGATATGTATGTTTGATTTAAATGAATTGATACAAATTGATAAATGAATATGATAACACATTTTGTTTCAGTAGGTTTCCAAATCGACGAGATAGTTTCAATAACATTTACAAATATTATAGAAAATATATTTTTTATGCTAGTACATTACTGATTACAATTACATTATTTATTTAAATTTTTTCTTCAAAATTGCAATCATAATTTTGTTAGTATAATCAAAATTGCATTCGAATGCGTTAGATTCCAACCTGTTCTACCAACTGTTAATCTAAACAAAAATATTTCTAGATATATAGGTGAAATTTGATAACAGTTTGTCATGTTTGAATCGCTCTTTAAATAGTAGAATTCGACTCGCTATCTTTACTTACGAATGTGTACACTTTCCGTTATCACTAAAAAAAAAATCACTTGGGGAAAGACACAAAAATGCACGTGTTTCAGGCGTGGAAGGAATAATTTCAACAGAATTAACAATTTTGTCATTTATTTTAATTAGTTTTATCCAGACAGTTTCGGATTATTGCTTCTATATACGTGAAACTAAAAAACAGACAATAAACACTAACTCCATTCATTCCAATAAGATATGATCTGAACAAATCATCAGATGAATATTCATTCTGTAATAACATTTCCTCGGAATTTGATACAAAAAATTGTAGAAAATAATCGGCCACCTAAACCAACTTTCTAATTTTGATATCGATAAATAATTCCTTATATTTTAAGAAAAAGGGTTTCGTTTTTTCGATGTAACAAATTTTTTGGTTGAATTTTTGGAAAATAATTTCGATTTGCGATTCTCATCGTAGTACAAGATTTATTGATATTCATTCGTACTTTTAACATTTGCTTCCAATTTTTTTTGTTACTATAATTATTATTCTAATATTCGTAATCATAACAAATATAAAAAACAAAATGAATAATAATCTGAGTAAGAAGGTTTTAATCATTCATTTTGATTTGTTTTTATTTTAGCAACTGTTTTTATTAACTAATCAATTTCAAATCGAAGTCATCTTGGATTTTATAGAAATATCAGATTAACGAGTCAATATTCCGTTGTTTTGTCTCTGTATAAAATGTTGCTGTTCTGTCCAAATATTTGTTAATTTTGTTGATCAAATGTTGAAACTCGGGGAATACCAAGAGAAACAAAATCGACCAACCTGTACTAATATTATTAAACAATTTTTCACTGTTGCTTATGTCATCTATTCTCGTCCATCCGTTCGAATAAAAAAATTACACAATATTATTATTTACATGACTGCACCGTTGATAACCGAATCGGATATATACAAACATAGTTTCGTAATAGTCAAATTATCCTATGATTACCTTTCATGGACGTAAAGTTCAATGGCTTCTTGGTCGTGCAAAATATCGACATTATTTTGGTAACCAATGTGGAAATGTTTGCTCATCATTTGAATAATAGACAATAATGTATTGAATACCGATTCTATGATGCTTAGACGATAATGAATTGAGGTTAGTTTAGCAATAGCATTAATTAGAATTAGAGAATAGTCTGAACAAACTAAAAATCTACACGAGAAAATGTGGATTTTAAACATTAATTGAAACTCAGATGATAAACAAAAAAATCCTCTGTTGTACATCCGATGATGCAATGAAAGTCATGATGATTATACAGACACCTGACCTGTGATTTTCAGTAATTATATTTCGATTAACTATCGCAAATTGTTAATAGAAAAAAATACGGAAGTTGCGGATGTGTAGATTTTTCTTGCATAATAATAACATGCAATTTTGTGTGGATATGTAGGAAATTTCTTTGTGAAAATGAGTAGGTACCGCTTTAAAATTGAGTCATCGATATTTTTTTCATGATTTTTTTATGATGGATTTTAATTTACTTTAGATGAATTGCCAACTTTGTGATACAATTAATATACAGGGTGTCCCAGCTAAAACTTGTCACCCCCCTAATATCCGAACTCGTGAAGAAAATGGAAAATCGCTCAGACCCGTCGAATTTTCAATGGGACTTCTATACTTGTGATACATCATTTTGAAGGGAATCCAATCTCAAATACATTGGTGTACTAAAATTGAAGATCGATCAAGTGTTGTTGAAGTTTTAATGAAAACTAAGTTTTATCAAGATATTTTTATTTGTCATCAACTAAAATGTTATCATCGTAAGAAAGGTTCACTGTGGGTACGCCACTGTATTGAAAAATAATATGCTGCCAGAAATAATAGTTTAGAAGGTCAGACAGACGTTTTTATAAAAAAAATATCGCCATATCTTTGATTACGCCTTGGTATATTGATGTATTCGAGTAACTTCAATCAACAATTTGAAAACTTTTTAAAATGGTTCATACTATACAAGAGAGAATATCCATTGTAGCTGCGTATTTTGAAAATGAACGATGTGCTAAAGCTACGGCTCGAATTTTCAATGAAATTCATCCAGAAAATACCATATCATATATGTACGTGCTTCAATTGACGAATAAGTTCATGGAGTCGGGATCAGTGCTGAATAAAAAACATGAACGAGAGAAGCCTATGAGAAATGAAGGACATTTGTAGGACATGCAGTGATGGACAACATTCAATCTCTAAGACGTACAGAGTTTTGTGAAATCATGAGTCAATTATTGATTGGTGATAATAATTACCTCTATAAAGTGTGCTTTTCTGACGAATCTTCTTTTCATTTGCATGGACATGTGAACAGGCACAACTGGAATGACGTAAATCCCCATTGGTACAGGGAAACTCGTGCACAAACTCCCCAGAAATTGAATGTTTGGGCTGGTATTCTGGGAGACCATATTGTAGGTCCATATTTTATTGATGGTAACCTCAACGGGCAAAGGTATCTTGAACTTCTTGAGTCAACTGTGTACCCCAGAATCACTCAGTTACTTGAAGACGATGATAGGCTACTTGAAGGTCAGCTCACCTTTCAACAAGATGGAGCTCCTCCACATTTTGTTGCATCTGTACGTCAGTTTTTAGATGACAATGACAATTTCACAGGGAGATTGGATTGGAAGGCCAGGACCAATAGAATGGCCGGCTAGATCTCCTGATTTATCACCATTAGACTTCTTTTTATGGGGTCATTCGAAATCCAAAGTTTACATTTCACAGCCAACTTGTCTTGATGATCTACGCAGGAGAATTGTTGTGGAGTGTCGTGCAGTGACTCCATCAGAAATCTTGAGCAATGTGCGAAGACATTTCGAAAATCGTTTATACTTCTGTATGGAATTGAATGGTTCACATGTTGATCCTTTCTTACGGTGATAACATTTTAGGTGATGATAAATAAAAATATATTGATAAAACTTAGTTTTCATTAAATCTTCAACAACACTTGATTGATCGATCCTCAATATTAGTACACCAATGTATTTGAGATTGGATTCCCTTCAAAATGATGTATCACAAGTATAAAAGTCCCATTGAAAATTCTGAAGTAGGGGGTGCTGCGGATGAGGGGGTTGACAACACAATGATGATGTATTTGGTAAAATAATGGTTTGAAATAAAAATCGATGGGTCTGAGCGATTTCCAATTTTTTTCACGAGTTCGGAGATTAGGGGGGTGACAAGTTTCAGCTGGGACACACTGTATATTCAAAAGATTAACATAGTTTCTTCTGAGTTGAATGTTCGATAAGGTTTTTTGAATGCTTAGTGATGATTTCATCATGAACTCAATAATTATTTATAGCGTTATGGAAGAACTGATAAATACGGATTTATCAATAACGTAAAAAATGTATGTTACCATTGAAATTCGATCAATTAGATTTTCATTAAAAAATCAATTGAATTCAATGCAATATTCAAAATGTTTTCTGTCACTTATTTTTCAAGTCACTCGACTGACTGCTGTCAAATTGAATCTTCAGGAATACAATACACCCCGTATAACCTGAAAAATAACCTCAGTTCAATGATCAGTACCTATCAACATGCTTTCTGATCATACTTTTAGTCTACTCAGAGAAATACGTTTACGGAACCCACACAGACTATCGCAACTGATTGAGAGATTTAAGAGAGTTGTTTGAGGCTTCTACACATTCGTAGAAGATGCCAGTGAATGTCAAGGTTATAGAGGTGGTAATCGCTGCTTTTTCGCAGACATCGGGTCTAAGAAACGATAATTTTATTCATGTTACGTCGTTTTAACGGTTCTGTAAGAAGCAATCGTGTTAATTGATTATTCCATAGGTTGGTAGATTTTTGTCGGGATGTCTTTCATACATATTTATAAATGAAGATTGTGATGTTTTTTACACAATCATTATGATTTTGGTGATTCTTAAAATCTTGATCGAAAGTTCAAGAAATCGTTAGAAAATAATTTGGTCAAAATGCGTAAATAGCCACTAAAATTTTCATTGGAATTCAGATGCAAACTTACCATATTTTTTTATAACAATGAAGTGCGCTCAGGATAGTATCAAATAGTGTTTTGGTATGTTCCTTCCATTCTTAGGGCATCTTTTTATGCATATTCCAGTGGCGTAGAGAAAATTTTTATGTTATGGCCTGAAATTGTATTTTTTAAGATAAAAATTATAGTTGGTCGATTTGCGGTTCTTCAATAGCGAAAATGAGCAAAATAGCAATTCATTCCTCTTAGCGTTTTTTGTTTATTTTTCACGAGCACGAGGAATTATAAAGAATAATGCGTAACTCCGCTTGTTGAATTTCTCTCAACTTCTCTTCGTATGTTGTGCGACTTTGATTTTTTCGTATCTCTTATAGCTACCGATTTACCCTATTCAAACCGCGAAATTTGCCCACTCTGTACACTCAAAGCTTATTTTCGAGTATCCGGTGCTCCACCATCTCGTTGCTTCCCACGAAAGTGCGTCATGATAGTAATAAATAAAAACAACACACCCACAACCACCCGTCCCATGCGGCTTTCCGTCTACTCAGGGTGTCGTGAGGCAATGTGGCCGTTTACACGTCATTTCCACCCCCCGTCTGACCTCATTCGTTCGGAAAACCGACAGCGGCGCCGGCGACAGTGACTGCGTTGACAGAAGGTGTCATTGGGAAAATCACATTGCGTACAAGAAGTTTTCCGTTATTGGCGAATTAACATGAGCCATACGCCACCTGGTGGCACTAAAAATAACTAGAAATGTTGACCTAGTTCTTGTGTTTAGTATTATGTTTTGTTGACTTTATACTGAATTTGAATTTGATTGTGATCGCAGATATTCCAATATAAATTTCCATGCTTTTCCTCAAGCTGGAGAGATAGATGATATTCTGTTTACTTTAAAGGTCACAGTCGAGCATAGTACTGTTCAGGTATCAACAAAATTGAAACAAGATCTCACTATTTTATTTGGCATTTACCAAAAGAAAAACAGCAGAAAAAACAAATACTATAAACTCATAAACATAAACCATCATCTTGTGGAAGAATTCAATTTCCTTCATGATATTACATGTCCAGCATTCAAAACTTCTTCACCTTCATAAACACTAAAACCTAAACTAAATCTTGCCATTCGATTTTGAAACCAAAAAAAAATTATCAGAATCGTGTATACATTTTGATCGAACCATTCACATTCACAAGAGTATTCTAACCTCGTATTATTTCTAATATAATACAATGAATATAACGAATTATTATGCTTTCCACTTTTAGAAAAATAAAAATACACACACAATGATGCCCAGCTCACTGCAAAGGTCTGAAATGTCTTTATTTTATTGTAAACTCACACACGAAAAAACACATAAAACCTAATGCAATGAAACTATCCAATGTCAACATTTATGGTTCTGTGTCTGCCCACTTTGGCACTGCAATCTTAAATTCATTTGCCAATTGCTAGCTGCTTTGACAACATCTTTGTACCATCAAGTCATTCATGGTGCTGGTGACTAATTGATTGGAATTTCCGAGAGAAATTTTCATGATCTTCTAAAATCGCTGAATCCTACACACCCACAACAAATATTGAGGTTAAGTTTTTTATTTATTCGGAGTTGTGGTGGTCTGCAATGTAAACTTTCCTTAATATTATTTGATGCATACTCGATATAATAAATCCATGATGCTTATAATAATGAAATAAATTTCAGAATGTTCTCTACATTAACCACTGTGACCAAAAAGTTAAATGAATTTGTTTATAAAATGTAAATTCCTCATTTATTATTTTTAATCAATTCAATTCCCTCCAAAGCAATCGGTGTAGCTTTCAAGATCTTCTTTGATTCGGTTTTCATCTCCCCAATAACGTCAAAACGGCGTCCTTTTTTATTTATTAAGTCGCACGGAGCCAAATCAGGCGAATACGGTGGTCCAGTCGTCCATTTCTGGAATTTTTTGAAAAACATCGTCATTACTACTTTTACCTTTCACTACTCAGCCGCTTGTGGGTAATCAAAGGTCGAATGAAATGAAAAAATTGCACACCTCGTGAACACCAACACTCGGTCCTAGCATCGAATTTCGCGCTGACATTTCAATGATTTTTTTTGCAACGATTGAATCACGATCAACGAAAGTTGCGCCATATCCTGGTGGAATAGAAAGCGATAGATTTCGCGTTGTACTCTATTGACAAGCATCGCAGATATCAACAAATTCATGATTTATCTGTATCGATCCAGTTTATTTGATTGGAACGATCTGATTACGAGAGAAACTTTGTGTCGAGACTTTCGTTAATGTCGTCAGACATACCTGAAAATCAGATTCCAGCTATTGGTGTACAGTATCAACATTTCGGAATAGGTTATAAAGTGAAAATAAATTATCTTTCTAAATTTCTTGAATTATCTGCGAGTCACAACTCTGTTCAACCAAAGACCAGGTCCGGCTTCAAAAAATCTTAACTCCTATTCAAAATCTGGCATGAAAACGAGCAAAAAATACTGAAAATGCCAAATATTGACAGGCTGTTGCTGCCTTTGAATCAGTCAATGCAATGCATTTCGATATATTTTCTCGTTGAGACGTTATCAAAGATCGCGACATCATTTTGGTTCACCCTGTATATACCACATGTTCTAAAGTTTGTGAATATGTATCAGGTGTTCCAATTCACTATACCGTGTTATGAATATTTTTGCGATAACATTTGTTTTTCATTTGAGCATTTTTCTAGAATAATTAATTTCGTAATGGTGAAATACCATTCACTAGATCGGAAATAATGAAAAAATATTTGTCTTGCGATTAATTATTGCATAGATCCATCAATCCAATTATGTTAGCATTAAATTATCGATTGGATATTGCTGAAACAGAAAAAAAATGTAAACATAGAAACTCGTGTTGCAATCTTGCCTTTTCTTTCTTTATTCTCAAATTAAAGATGTCTGATAAAAAGTATCGCTGAATTGCAGTCTCAATCATTAATAGATATAAAACCATAGTTTGAATTGAATTTTCAAATTTCCCTGATTTTCTGGAATGCGTAGATTTAGTGGAATACAATATTATAATAAATTATATTACACTTTTGAAAACAATGAAAAATTCTTCATATTTAATGGACAAACTGTACACAAATTATTTGTGGGGTATCCGATAATACATGACAATTCAAAGTACTGGGCGTCTCTCATTTCAGTATATTCTCATTGATGCAAATTTTTTAATAATTTATTTTCAATCGTATTTTACGTGATTCTCTTGTTTTCAATTGGACATCCGGTATCATTCTGTTCAATCTGTGGTATCCAATTATCAAAAAAAGAAATAGTGATAAACCACCTGTGGTCTATTCGAAATTCAAATTATGTTGATTTTAGAAAATTAGAAAGGAACTTCTGAAACAGATGAAAAATAGGTACGCATAATTATCCATAGATTAAATATTTATTTGTTGGAAATATATTAAGTACCTACTCTACTTTATTGTATATTGGAAAAATTGGAAATTGGAATAAACTTATATTATATTTGCATATTCGTAATCTCAATCATTGATGAATATCAAACAACAGTTTTTGATACTTTCCTGAAGCCCCTCGTATAGTTAATTGATATCATCAACCGTGTAATGTTGCTTAAGTGTCAACATTGCTTTTTCTTCTATTGATGTACCTTCAGGAAATGGACGAGAGTGAAAATCGAATCGGTTCATCGATTTCAAAGCGAACGGACAAGTGAAAGACAGGAAAAGATAAGTAGACTATAAACCTACGTACTATACTGTTATCTACAAAGGAAGGAAGTCGACTTATTAATTCTACATGTATCTTTCCCGCAGGCCGCAGACGCATATAATTTGGAGTCTACAGAGCGTTGATGAAAACAAGAATGTAACAACGTTTTTAAGAATAAGGAATCTTTGGAGCTTGACTAAAAATTGTCGATGATACTTTTTCTCAGATTGAGGACATGCTGTATAATATTTGCATTGAAAATAGCACAAATACCAATCGATAAAATCAACCAAAAAAACTGACAAGGTCATTTATTCATTTAGATGCATTTTTCTTTCCTCACCTAATTAACATAATAATTATTGAATGCGAATATTGAAATTTACTAGTTGCGTTTTTCAAGTCCAGTGTTTATTCTGTACCATTATTTGTTATCGCGTCTTAAATTATTCATAATAATGGTCCACAGATAGGCCAACGACTCTTTATCGAACTGTCACTCATTTGTCATGGTGAAATAAGTGATACCACTATGGGTGACTTATAAAAATGTATCGCCGTTTACACAGTTGAATATGTAAATGTCAATTTAGTGGCGTTAAGCGTATATAGCGTAACAAACTGGTGACCTACTTTCCATTGGTGGTAATGCATTTTCAAAATATGTTACCTATTTTCATTATTAATATAATGTTTTGATTTTTTAGGAATTCGTGCACCCTGTATATTCAATTTCTCGATGTAGCTAATTGAAATGTCTTACTAGGTGTCTTGAGTTGTTGGCTATATTTCAAAACCGAACTTTCTGATATTTTTTTTTGTTTTAAACGAAAAAATGTGTGCCTAGATGTTGAATGATCGATTAAATATGCCTACACAAACTTCAGAAGAAAATTTTACATGTGTTTGAACACTTTCCAGTTCGTGATTCACATGTCCATATGAGAATGTATGAGAAGTACATTCACTTCTGTGAATCATTCACATCATCAAAATTTCAACGCAGTACCGGCTAATATACATCACCAACAATTAGCATCTATTTGTACTCAATACTGTTGGTAATACCGGTTCCTGTTCTTAGAAAATTATTACAAAATGTTCATCACGTTATGAATACTTGAAGCGTCATTAGAAAAATTATATACGCAAATTCATACAATTGGATTTCTGAAAATCAATACAATACAAGGATTAGTTGAAAGAATCCATGAATATTTCCCGGAAACTAGTATGGGAACAAAATTTATCAATTGAAAATATGTGCTGAATAGATTAATTCATTGCTTTACTTCAATTCTTCAACAATCTAATAGAAAAAAATTTCATCTAATGTTTCCAAACTTCTCACATGAAAAACCAATATCTTGAATGAAAAACTCTTTTTCATGTTCAACAAAAAATTGCAATGATCGTATTTAATTTGCAACATTCTATTTTTTTTTATACTCCTATCAATATTTTCATTTGTTGATTACTGTTTAGAGCTGTTGTTTACAAAAGTCTGTGATAGGAAATCTTTATGTGCTTACTGTAAATATTAGTATTAGTTTCGTATGATCAATTATTTAGTTGGAACATATCTTCTGATTAACATTATTGAAACTAGATTTCACAAATAATTATTATTTATCTGGGATTTTACCGTATGAAATATTAATTATCGGTTATAATTGAATTCTCAAATTTCACTGATTTTCTGGAATACGTACAATATTAGTTGAATCCTTATAATCTTATTAATTAGTGGAATACATTATTATATTAAACTTCCGAAAACGCAAAGTTCTCAATTGAAATAGAAAGAAGAATTCAAACGAAAATGAAATTAGTTGCACTATTTTTGAAGGACACTCTGTATTATACAAACCATTTGTGAGGTATTCGATAATTCATAAAGATAATTCGAAGAAGCAATTCATTGCTGCAAATGTTCAATCGCGCTTTACCCCTATTCTCTCATTTTAATTAGGACACTCGGTATCTGTACTCATTCTCTGGTATCCATAAAAAGATATGGTTTTCCACCTGTGGTCTATTCGAAAACATTGAGTAACAATTTTGGAAAATTAGAAAGGAATTTGTGAAACAAATGTGAAGTATCGTAGAGAAAACAATTTTTCCGGACGTTTCAATCCAAATGCGGTACATATTCGCAAAAATAATAGAAATAGAATGTCGTTACTGGAGTAATTTCCGGCTTAACCCGAAGTTGAACAACTGATCAAAAAATGTACAGGGTTCGGACACTTTCAAGCAATACCCCGTATGAAAATGAATGAAAAACCGTACCGAATTTAGAAAAACAGCCCAGCGAAGAAGGCCGGTCGATGTCAACGACTTACGAGGTTGCATTCGATACGGTTTCTCGGTTTTTGTATCCTCGACCTTGTTGGTAAACGCCTGCCTATACGTAGTTTTATATTACATTGTGATCGCGTTAAGTAATCATTATTATTATTCATCGTTACGAACGCTTCCGGATAGTCTGGTGCATTCGGATATCTGGCTGCGAGAATGGTGCAAAACACGTGAAGTGACTTCGCGAGTCGATAGAGATGACACAAGAAAAACGAAGCCTCGGTGTGTACTGTAAACTACCAGTACGGGATTTCCCCAGAGATATTATATTTTAAAATATTCGTCAAGCTATTATTGAAAGAAATGGAAATACCAATCAAGTTATAAAAATAATCCTGAACAGAAATATTTTTGAAAACGGACGATTAAAAAAATATCATGTTCTTCTTTTGTATATTAGGCTTGCCTACTTAAATTAATAAATGAATAAATGAACCAATGAAGTGGTACAGTTCAGTTTTGAAATATACAGGGTGTCCAGGAAACGGTGGAAATTCTTTTGGAGCCATGTCATCGTAAGGAGTTCCTATAGAAAACATTCTTATAGGAAGTGCTATTTTTTCCAGGTTCTATCTGAATTCGAGAGACTTCTCATGTTTTCCCAGACACCCTATAGTTGCAGTAGTTGCAAGGATTTTGTGGATTTTTTCTTCCATACCGGATGTTGCAATTATACTTGCTTTGTTTTTTTTTCAACAATAGTATACCTTGCTTTACGGCCTAGATACGTCTACTAAATTTGTTTTTTTCCAAATGTGGTTCTTTGTTGTCGATTTTAATATCTTTCATAATTCACTGATCATGTCAACAGCATCCTTGCTTGGCTGTGGATTAAAGAGGGCCGATATAGCGAAACGCCGCATACAGAGCAGCCGTATAGCGAGGTACAAATGTTGAAGAATTCAGGAAATAAACCTCATAGACCTATCATTGCTTGAGAATTGAATGTTTATAATTGAAAGGTACCCAAGTGCGTAAACCTGTACAAAAATCAGTCTCCCCTCTCTTTCGAATAATTGATCATCACCGCAATACGAGAAGTCATCGACTCCTTAAGACATCCACGAGAATTTTTCTGGAATTTCTCACGCCCCTCCCTGTCACATACAAGTGCCCACGAAGCGTCTTGAATACGAAAACGAGTTTTCATTTCGTCGAAAATATTTATGGTCTATGATGGGCTATCGAGACACCAAAATTTAAAGTGCGTTGACTCGGTGAACAAAGTTGTTTTATTATAATTGAATAATGACAAAATTATTACTTAATTGACGTTAGTCGGACGGAGAAAGTAGGAAACTTCATAATTTTATGGTGAAAACCCTCAATCGAATATTCGCGAAGCATTTTTTTGAGTATAATTTGGAATTGAGTTTGCTGAAGAAGATTTTTGTCAATTATAAATCAAAACCACTTTCCCTTTGTGGAAGCTTCAGTCGAGGATGGAAAACAATAATAATTATTCAGAATTTTGAACACAAATTTCCACATTCATGTAGTTCAAATTCGCCTCATTTTATGACCAAAAAAATATCAATAATCAACATGTCGAGATTTTCAACCATTATTCTTTTTATCAGAAATGTTCATGCATTGAAATTGACGTTTTTTTCATCAAATATTTCCTAACCTAATTTAGGTGAAAAATCAATCAATGATTAGGATATGGTATAGTCTATTTATGTAAGCAACATGTGGCAGTACGTCAGAAAATGCAGTGTTGCTGCTTGTCTACTTTTTCGCAGATACTCCGGAACAAAAAGTTAGGTTAAGTTTATCATTCAAATTATTTTATAAAATACTAATCTCAACTAATCGGTAGTTCTGTCGTTGGCTAGATATAAATACCAATTCAAATCTTCAAAATGTCCAATATCATACATACTGTTCTGAAAATAATAAATCGTTGATCTGAATTACGGTTGATCAGACTACCTATCCAGACGAAAGTGAAAGGCAATCTTATGAATGAAATGCAGTAGAAATCTTGACAAAAACCAATTTGAGTGTCATGCTGAAAATGGGTTCTACATCTCAAGTTTATGTAACTTTTTTTAATTGATCATTTCGAATGTAAAAAGTTTTAGTCTATATCTATAATTGATCCGAAATTAATTAACGAGAAAGTTCGAACGTGTGCGTGCTATATTATTGTATGCCTTGTGTGTTTTATCTATTTTTTTACGTTGTAGGTATGCGTTTTCTTTACGTAACGACTAAATGGATCGTAGAGTCAGTTACGCGATTTTTTCTCTACATGCGAAATATCAAGGTCATGCATATTGCAAACTGAAATTATATTTATAGGTAGATATATTTCTATATACTGAAAAAGAATTTGCACGCATTAACTGCTGTGTTTGATGATCTATTAATTATTATCTGAAATAACCAGGTCATTCGAATTTCCCCAATTTTCTTTGAAGGAGTTTATTTTAAATTAAAAGTTCAAATCTTCAAGTGCTTATAAAAAATTATAAAAAACATCCAGTCTTCAGCTTTTAAACAGCATTGAAATTTAGAAAAATACAAACAATTGTGATGTACCTTAGGAACGATTCCAAAACTGCCAATTTCAATCGATCTATTTTCAGAAAATTTCTTGGAATTTCTTGGTATCATATTATCTTATATGGAACTGAGAGCATATTGAGTTATTTCTGCGAATATGAATGCATTACCTATTTGGTGATAAATATTACCTACCACTTACGTTCTATAAATTGCTTGACTGACTGTATTCATGTTGAATGTCCAGACACCTAAATGGTAATGAACGTCAATTGTCGAGAAAGTTGCTCATTCTCGGGAATCTAATGCTCTCGTTCGCCTTGACCATTCGAGAATATGAGAGATTTGAATAAGTTCGTTAATGAACCTTTACGGATGCGGAAAATTCACACTTCACCGATTTTGTCGTGTGAAATATTCATTCTACGATGCAGGAACTAGAAGTTGCATGCACACAATGAGGGGAAAATGAAAAATCAAATTTGAATATACAGGTTGTCCATTGGTCTCCAATGTTTTTTCTGAAGCACTCCTCGCAACGAATGAAAAATTATATTGCTGACAAAATATGAAAGCATCATTTGTGATACATCGTTGTTAAGAGAACCAAAAACGAAAATGTTGAGATTCAAGATGGCATTCATAAGAAAAACCGAAGTTGACAGAGGTTTCTCCGCCATTTTGTGAATTACTCGAAATGCGACATCATTTTTATATGTTTATAAACTCCATGAAAAACTGCCTGAATGAAATTTTACGTTAAAATGTCCAGTACGATTATTTTCGATACAGAGATATATATTTTTTGCAATATTATCATTGAATTCCGATGAATAGGGAGGAAACCATTAGGAACTCATTATATATATTTTTTATAATACAGGATATGGTCGCGGTTAATGTCAAGCCATACTATGATTTCATATTCATACTCACCAAACAGTATTCGTTTATTTTTAGCCTAAATTCACTTACTTTAATCCCATCAAATCAGTTCAGTTTTTTAGCTTCAATGTAGTTTAAATGATAATCACGTTGAATAGTAATTTATTTGTTTTCCCGTTCATAAACTGACAGCTTTGACAGATGATGTTACAAGAAGCCCACCTATTTCTAGGTTCAAAGTCTCAAATCAATCTGAATACATTTCTTGCAAAGTTACATTTGAATCAGATATGTTGGTCAACTTTATTTTACTTCTTTCAAAACTTGTTGAACCTGAAACCAGTTGTTGAATATCTAATGAGTTATTACCCAATATTGTAGTACACATTATTATTTGATACACCCTGTAGTTGACTATTACATAATTGGCGATATCGAATTATTCAATTGTTCGCGGGAGTAGAAAGGCATTTTGCAATACTCGCAATCGATGCCGGTCTATCATTGTTGCAGATCTTTGATATCTCCGAGACCATGATCCAGGTCTCGTTCTGGGATCGTGAGAAAACGTGGGCGATAGTCCAGGCAATCAAGACCAAATGAAATGAACAGTTACTCAAAAAACCACTGGAAACATCTCATGTATGAATACGACTTTAAAATTTGTTCTCGTCTGAGGATGTACACAATCGAAACGTCGTCAGAACATCTGTATCATTTGGTGATTTCAAATAATTCTTTAGACAAGTCCGAACTATTTTTCTGAATGAAGTTCAGATGATCCCTGTTTAAGCTAAATTACTTACTGTATAATGTTTTGTGCCTATGTGAACATTGACATGGTTAGAACCTCGCCAATAATTCCATAAAGAAGAGATGCGTACACACAGTATCTTTGTATACCATAGTGCGCCAAATTCAAGTACTAGTTTAGGTCGAATCGTCTAAATGGACAATCTTTCTGTTTTCTATAGACCTCTTAGAATATACTTATTTTGTAACTGTATTAGCACCTCTACTGTATATTACTACCTTACTATTGCTGTTGAATGAACATGTTTTCAGTTTTTTCAATGTTTGCGAAAATTTCGACTAGAATCAACAAACTTCATTAGCGGATATTTGGCATTGTTGTGAAGTCAATGTCAGTCAGTCATTATTTTCCTAAAATAAATGGACTATATATGCGTATTCTCATTAGAAACTTAGTGTTAATCACTCTTCCGAATCACTACACAAATAAAGTAGGTAATCAAAGTTATTTCGGATTTTACCAATTCATTTAGAATAATCATGCTTCTTCTTCCTATTCTCATCGAACTACATTCCGCATACCAACAAGGTACATGGACGTAGCAAGTATAATATTCGAGAAACTGCAACTATTTATCAAACAAATTCAACATCTTATCAGTTTATTGATGTCACCTCACTTTGAGTAACCATAAACATTCATTGATAGCTAGCTCACTGTTGATGATGATTTATCTCTTATTTAACTACATACATAGATCCATTTTTGATTGTTCCTTCCTGTCACGTGATTCAATTGGTGTTTGCTGTCCAGAACTAGAGTCAGCTTCATGCAGATTTTCAAGTTTAAATTGTTGTCTTATTACATATTTCAATTCAGTCGCTATAGTTCTAAATCAACTTTGGTTACATTTGACGCTTACGAATTCTTGACGTATGTCGTTCGCCCTTCCTGCCCTAAATCCGCCACCACTGTCCCTAACCCGTGTGGCTGACTGGCTAATAGAGAGAAGAAGAAGAAAACGGAAGTCGAGGTGGATGACCTGCGCTCAGCAACAGGTTCTTCCATCAACGAGAATGTTTTTCGGACAGTAAATTAGCAGGACGGCTCTAATTATTTAACCAAAGCAACTCTGATTCGGTTAACGAGGAAAACAGATGGACCAGCCAGAAGTCGCATGATGAATTGCTCGACATGAACAGACGTTACGGAAATGTTACGCATGTGCGTTCGTTCTGATTACTTAGTTTTTGAAATTCGACAACGTTTTGTTGTAAAAAATTCTGACACAACTTGAATAGGAAGAACACTTTTTTTTCAACTGTTAGCATCGAGAATTCTGCTATTCAAGAAATGGTCCATAGGTCCTAAATCTGGAGACCTGGGAGCCCATTCAACCGCTTCACTTCTACCAATCCATCGGCTCTCTTATACTATATCAAATTCATTATTTCTTAAGTATAGCGATCTGAACAATTTCACAATTTGGAACCTAAGAAAAATTAGTCGATTTTCGCGAAAGAAAGTATACGATGGAATGTTTTTGAACATATTGACCATATTTTCGGTACTTTAAATTGCACACATTCTCGAATTTGACAACATTGCATGCACATTGGCAACCACGCATGTTCGAAACCGTTATGTTTCATATTAATTCCATTCTCTACTTAATATTCATGTTTCACACGTTCTGGAAAATTAATTTTCATTTTTAATGGTCTCATTCAGTCATAACAACTAGTTTTTAGGAATAGTTTGTTTCTGATCGTCCTTTTCTAACTCGACGGTTGACATCAGGATTCGTGATTCTGTCATTTCACCAGCTTCATCTCACGGTAATGTCGTTTGGTGGAGTAAACTTGTTGAATAACAAACAGGTTCTTGCGAAAAAAAAACGAAAAAAGAGTGTATCCATTAACACGATGCCTTTGTTATCGCACCGTTAGAACGAGGTACATGGCTTTAATTTGTCACATGTCGAAGTCTATTCGAATACAAATCGACACTCGCGAAAAACAAACGCCTACTTAGCACCACCTTCACAGCATAATGATCAGCAGTTCGATAACCTCTCAACGAATGCGCAAATAGACTAGCCACGGGCACAGCTACGGGCACCGAGACACCGCCTTTTCCGAATCTGCGAGAATTTAGGCGGAACGGAGACCTTGAAGAAGAACCATTGACTCTCATTCGGAGAGCAGTGGTCAACGAACCACATTCCAGTCCGAAGAAACGCAATAGATACGGTCACGGTCGTGGTCGCCATTTCTAATGCTAGAAGTGGCCTAATCGATCGGTACACGAGGAGGTCCTTTTAAGGTCCCGTCAGACGAGATTTGGTCAGCAGAATCGGTGGAATTGGTCGTTTGGTCGAAGGCACTGGCCATATCGATCGACAGATTTGGCACCTCTTGAACACTTTGGTAATGTTGGGATCAATGTTAAAGGCCAATTTCTGTGTGAATTTCATGAACGTAAACAGACAAACCTTCTTATACTGATTAGAGCAATTTTTAAGAGATGAGTTGTCTATCCAGTACCATAATAGACGAAAAAATCATTGACAATTCTTCTGTATTCGATAATCGAATCTAAAAAAAATGTTGCATCACAAAATGTCACAAGGATAACAACTACTCAAAACAAAAACATTAAGTATAATTAATCCTCTGAAAAAAATGTTCAATCTACTGATTTTGGTGGATAATCTGCATAACATATCTGCTATTTCAGTTTCCATTTTCGAAAACAATATATCATGTCGTTATGTGTTGTAGTCGAATATTTTTGAATGTCGGATATTTAAATTTGAAGGTTATCGTTTGTATCAGCAATGCAAAATCTCTCAAACATATTTCGAATTCAGTCTACAGGAAACCTGCATCACTTTACAAACATCACTATTCAAAAACATAACCTCTCAAAACCTTGTTCTCTTAATGATGAAATAAAAGCTTCATCCAGTATATATGTGAGAATATTTATTCACGCTTTCATCGCCACATTTCTAGCATCATCTAGCGTGACTTCTCAATTGATATTGACCGATTTGTTTTTTGGTTTCCAGGCCATGCAGGACATGTTGAAGTTCCAAACAGGTGACATGACCATCGAATGGAGTTACATGCCTAGCAAAGATATACCGGGTGTTATTCTGCATGACAGATTGATGACAGACGCGGTTTTGGGCAACAGGCCAATCAAGACGGAACACTCGTATAGTCTGACATCTGACGGGGATAGTCTGCCGGATTCACCGATATCACATCATAAGGTTGACGGTAAGTATTTTTTTTTCATTATTATTTTCAATTCATCTGTAATAAGTTGATCATCCTGTAGGATATGTGGCTGCTTTGAACCATTTTATTCCACGCTTTGCATTCAAAATTTTCACCAATGAAAATTACCGTACAAAAATTATCATGACAAATTTGAAATTCCATTCAGACAAAAAAATTCGAAATATTCTAAACATGTTCTGCTTTAAATTTCACTCGTGTCAAGTACGAAACGTTTTGAAAAATTGAATCGACAATATGAAATTGCAGAAATCCAATAGAATCCATAGAATTTCTGTACACAATACATAATACATCATTCCGAATGTTAAAAATAATCGTAACATATTTCATATTTCAATATTTATGCTTCTTATCTACATTTACAGCCTTATTCGAATTGCTATTTTTTCCATGTGCGCTCTAAAACATAATAGCTTGATAAAAACAAAATACTTGAACGCATTATCTCGTTTCCTGAATGACTGAAATCATGAGTACTTGAGAAAAAAACTCATGAAACAGAGTGACACTTTATCAATTCTAAGGAAGTTATTTCGATATTCAGTTCATTCGAAAAATAATCAAAAATGTGTTACACAACGAGAAGCATGTCGGTGGATTTTATATTAAACTCTCCCCTATCATTTTGAATAGTTTGGTAAAAATATGATGGTATCTTTATGACCTGAAACCTGATTTTAGAGTTGGTTGAATTTTATTTATTTTTTCACAGATATGGAAGACGAATGTTTCCCCGCCATTTCGATGAAAACTGCATGCGGTAGACTAGAACAGGATTCTATCTCCATCAAGGACGAACCGCACAGCGAAACAGACAGCAACCACTCCTCCTGCCCCTCTTCCCCCCAATCCATATACGTCAACGCCAGCGATATGCCTCTAGATGTCGAAATGGTCAGTAGGTGTATACGGGGTGGTTATGTGGTATTGAGAATAAAAATAGAAGCGATCATTGGCAGGCTGGGTCGCTACCAACGTGAATAATTCAGTAAAAAAACTATCGAATTCATGTTCATGACAAAGTTGAATACTGCAGAATTAACTTGAGGTTGTATCAACCAGAATAAAATGAAAAAATGTCACACAAAATCAAAAAGTAACCATGCATTTGATCCAAAAAATTATTCGCGATTGTCAGCAAAATTTCAGTATGGGATCCATCCATGATAATAATATCTCATTATGATTTTATTAACCATCAATAAATAATTATGATGCACCATATGCTGGGAATACTAACTTTCACTATAAATCGATATGCGTTTCCAATAATCTAGTTACAAATTCAACAGACGATTTCTAGAGTGGGAAACTTATATATCGGGTGTACCAGTCAAGCTGAAATCGGGCAATAGGCCAAGTTATAATAGTTATCAGAAAAATCTAAGTTCACAAAACTAAAAAAATCCTGATTGAATGTGCTAACTTTCAATGTTAGTTTTTCAAACTAGTATAATACATTCTTCATTCAGTAGAGTCATTGAAGTTGGGCAAAAAGTTAGTTCTGAATTTTTGATTGGGGTTTATTGGGGCGAATAATATTTTCTTCCAAGCTGGACCTGGACCACATGGATTCACATCTTGAGCAAAAGTTTACATTATTCAGCATTCCATATAAAAAAAAACATTGAAAAGTTTAGCTTTGTGTTGACAGGGGTTAAAAAAAACTGTCACAGAGTGAATAAACAGACTATACCAATTTTTTCATTTGCAATCACTAATTATTTAGATAATTTGCTGAAATTATGGCGCTAGTCATCAAAACTCAGCTGAAAGAGTTCAAACTGCCAAAATGCGTTAACAAAACGAATTTTGATGGCGTAATGCGTGCAAATTAGCCCAACCTAGTCGCAAATCCAAATGAAAAAATCATACAAGACATCCCAAACTCACGAAAAAAAAAATTTTTTTTGCAGTCTTCTGCGGACCACCCTGCTCTTCTGTCCGCCAACGTAATGCTTACTGCCCCGCTCACCTTGCAGCTACCACAGCGATTGCAGCTACCTCGACTACAGCCTGCCGTCAAGCTCGAGTCCTTTCACCAGCTGCCGCCGACGCCGCCCTCTTGTAGCAGTAGCGGCGAGGACAGCGAAGACAACGCCGTAGTGTCGCAGCCCGGCTCACCGGCCGCTAGAAAAACCGCTCGGCTCATTCTCAGCAGCTCGTCGACTCGACAGCCTATCAATACGCCGCTCATCAGCTCACAGCCGGTAAGAACTCGAATTAAATCAGGAGTTGCTAAGTTAAAATCTTGACACCAGAAATCACCAATCGTACAGAGTGGGAGAGACCACTAATTTTTCAAAACAGCATAATCGTATTCTGTATGTCCAAAAACTACCATTCGTTGTTTTTTTCATGTTTTATTCGGTCTATATCATGAATGAAATAAACGGAATTGCTTTCAAACATAAGGTTGCTCTCATTGGTGTAACGCAGAGTGACGTTCTAGCCCTACAAGCTCATCGACCTTGAGCTGACCGATCATAGATAATTGTTCCATGGTAAATCTTGATGTGTTGCCACACCAAAATACCACAACTTATTCTCGGAACAAAAGATGTAAAAGAATACAATTTAAATGATATGTTTTCCACAAGTTATCATGAAATTATATAGTTATCACTTATCGATACGTTTTTGAGAAAATATATCAAAGGAATAAGAAGTCATCCACAAGTAAACTTGACAACATTACACGTGGTGTGAGCAAAATATATATGGAAACGGACAAAGCTAGACTTAGGGTGTGGCACGTCATACGCTCATAGCACCGCCCACCGCCCTCTGGCGTTTTAAATTTTGAATCAAAATGCTGATTTAAAAACATTGTAGAATCTATTTGCTTTGATTTTGATTCTTGATATTGAATATACACTGAACCATTATCGTTATTCATCGATTGAGAGAGGTTTGAAAGGATTTCATCACATTATGTTAACAAAGTTTTTTCTATGAAACAACACAGTTTCATCGGAGAATAAATAAAAAAATCACTCAATGACTTGTTTTCTCATATCTCTATTCACATTTCAGAAGGGATCCACTGGCACATTAATTCTGACGGAAGAAGAGAAGAGGACACTCATCGCCGAAGGCTACCCAGTTCCTACCCGTCTACCGCTCACGAAAGCCGAAGAAAAATCCCTGAAGAAGATACGGAGAAAAATTAAAAATAAGGTCAGTTGAACTTGAACTTCGTCGAACCAAAATGCGATAACTAAATTCCTTTTTCTCGCACAGATTTCCGCTCAGGAAAGCCGAAGGAAGAAGAAGGAGTACATGGACCAGCTGGAGAAAAAAGTGGAGCACCTAGTGACGGAAAATAACAACTACCGGCTGAAAATTTCCGGTTTAGAAGATTCCAATACCAGTTTGTTGAGTCAGTTGAAAAAGCTGCAGGCCATAGTGGCCAGAACGCATCCGCAGCTAATAAAGCAACTAAAACAAATCAATTGAAGAGTATGCTCTTCTGATTCTATGTTTTTTTTTCAGTCGCATCTGTTGACGTAATAATGTACAAAAATTTGAATAATCGATAAAGTGGGAATTTGCAGAAAATGGAGAAATGCGGAAAGACTAAAGTGTGTATTTAAATTGTTTCACTTGATTTTCAAGAGTAATTGAGATGACTTGGGTAAAGAGGGTTTTTTTTTTCTCTTGGTGATGATTCATTAAATTTTTTGTTCAAACCATGACTCGAATGTGTTTCTCTTTGCTATCATCAACGTCAACAGGCTTAATTTGTAGTGTTTTTCTGCATAAGCGGCCACTCTAGACGTTGTCGCCTTCACATTTGTAGCTCCTCAAACTTCATATAAACGACCCACCTTCGATTTCTTCTTGCCTGACTAGTACCAAACTCATTCTCAATCATCATCTATTGATTGTCTCGAAAAAATTGCTTGAAATTTGCATTTCCAATCCACCTTAATCTTTCTGTGCTCCATTACTACATAATATTAATTATACCAAGTAGAACTGTTATTCCTCAGTTCGTCTTCCAATTAAACTTCGAGTGCATTCCGTAACCAATTAAAAAAATTAAGGATATAAGGTCGCTTACAAAATACCAAAGGTACGAATGTGAAGAACGAGTGAAATTTCACCTGTCGATTGTTTCAAAACATATATTTTTTACAAAACAATTCATCAAATTCATTGGGATTTTATTGACCATAAGCATATAATCACAATTTTTGTTGTCAATTGTCATTGAAGTAAAGCCCTTGAGAAATAACGTGTTTGAAACAATAAAATGTAAACCCTTTAGAAACATAATGTATGTTTTCATGAATCAACCTCTTAGGTCAATCGTATTACCAAAAAATTATGAATTCGAGCTACAGAAATAAAATAAATGTTGGTATATGAATTTTAAACACCTCATAGTTTGCATCATTCACAAGAAAGTGATTCTTATACTTCAACATTGTTACCGTAACAAAAAATCCAACGTATTTCTGTATGTTCAAGTTTTTTCAACGAGCCTGTCGCTATTTTTTTGTCTGCCTGCAACATCAAAATCACGTGTCGACATGAAATTTAAAATTTCAACAAATTTTCTGTCCATATCTCGACACCAATGGATGTTTAAATTATTGATTTATTCGATATTGAATTTGTATATACCGTTCAAAGGTTGGTGCAGACAAAAAACAAGTGCAACGCCCTTTGAAATATTTTAAGTTGTACTTAATATTCCCTGTGTAAATGTCGCAAATATTATTGTATATGTGCCTTGAATAATTAGCTCTGAAATTTCGAGTCGAATATTGTGTAAATATTTGGCATTTCAGATATTTACTTTTCATTTTATTTTCGCTTCGGGTTTTTAATCGCTGTTCCAGACTCGAGATTTAGGATGCTGATGTATATTATTGAAAGCTGATTATGGGACCATGCTTCATTTAGACCAATTGTGCCGAATCAATGTGGACTGAATTTTTTGAGTTCCATGCTGAATTCACTCAGGTCAATCGTAAAAAAAAATCAAAAAGTGCAATTAATAGATTAGTAGTATAATGAAAATTAGGTAAGGATACTTATTTATATACAGGGTATTGATGGATTTCAATTGATTCTCGATTTATTAGAAGCCCTACAAATTTTCGATTCGTTTGAATGTAAATATATATCATAATGTTATGCTATTGAGAGTCTAAAATATTTTTATTATACTGTTATGAAATTGAAACGTTAATATATTCGGATATTTTGGTTAAAAGCGCTATATTTATAATATTAATTGATGTTCAGAGAGCTTTTTCAGTAAACTACATTATTCGCCATTTAGTTGTGCAATTTTGAATGGAGTGATGTCACTTGTACTGTTTTCTTGGTCAACTATTGGTATTAGTGTCGGTGTTATGAAAAATATTCGAATGCATTCCAGAAAAGAAACATAAAATGTTTCTGTACAAATTTTCGTGTCATCACTGAACATAAAATATCAAGGGTGTGTTCAATAATCAACATTTTTTTACTGATGTGGCTCTCCATTTTTCAGGGGATGATACAGAAGTGTGTAAATGTTATGTCAATTCAGAATTGTACTTTAAGTATTTGGATTTCGAAAATGCACTCTCTAAGCAGTTTGTGTGTTTCTTGGAAGACTCCATATTGTTTTTTTTTATAACCTATACACACTTTATGGTCGTCCTTTGAATTTAAATTCCGTGTTCGAATCAATTTATTGATGTATTATTTTTTATGTAAATAATGTTACTTAACGTTTTAGCAAATATTGTATTATTCGGGATATTAGTGTCGGTTATCTCAATCAGGGGTACAATAAATGTTTATCGAAGATGTCCTGTTATAGTAATAGTGTGAAATTTACTTATATTGAGTACAGTTTGCACTGATATTGAATCCATAAGGTGCATATTTCGTTTCGTATTTGATTGCGTCCAAAAATGGTTTTCCTACACCTTGAAGCATTTTATTTGAAAATGATTTTATAACTATTTATTATATGTATATTTTCATGCATTTGTGTGTATTTATCTAGTGAAGCACAATATTGTGTGCAATGTGTCCGTCAAGAAGACGATCCGTATGTTACTTGGTAGAGATTTTTTTGTTTGCTTTAATTGCACTCTGGGTACCAATAGCATTGTATAACGGATGTAACAGAATAAAATTTCTATATGAAAAGTGCTTTATTATAAATTAGTCCTATCCCGTATGCATTAGTTAATATCAAGGGCTTTTATTGACCGTAGCGTGTAAGTAATAGCCTGAGCGATAGTGAGTGATGATGCACTCCACCACAAATTAGTAAGGCAGCTGAGGATGCAAAGTTGAGTTTGCTGCCTACTAAATAAAAAAAATACGATAAACTTTATAATGCATTTGTAAGCTGGTGCGACGGAAATAATGTGAAGAATAAGAATTACACAGTGCCATTTTACCGCCCGGCGGGCGGTGAGGTAGTCCGAGGGCGGTAAAGTGGTACTTTACGCCCGCATATCCGTGCGATAAAGTGCCATTTTACGCCCGGTCGTGCATAATAGTTATTTATGTATCAAGGGCGTAAAATAGGCCAAGCGAGCGGTAAAGTGCCATTTTACCGCCCGGCGGGCTGTAAAGTAGTCGGAGGGCGGTAAAGTGCCACTTTACGCCCGGTCGTGCATAAAAGTTACATATTTGACGTATGATAAACAGAAAAGGGATGTGCGAAAACGAAAGGAAGAAGAATCTTAACTTGTGATTATTTTTCTGCTTCTTCCTAAATTTGCGTGCTCTGTCAGAAATTTGCTTGGTATATTAAATTGAGGTTATTGTAGTTCGACAGACGTCTGACGTATGGGTTAGTAGAATGGAAATAAATATAATTATTTACATATATTTTTTCAAAAAATAATTTTCAAATTCAAGGAATATGGTTCAAGCCTTGGAATGATTAAAAGTTGTCTCTTTGCAATTCAGTGATTTCAATATTCCACAGAAATAGACTTCTACGTTGCCCTCTCTGTAGTTATTGGGCCATCTATATTAGTTAATTAAATAAATCATTTTATTAGGAAATGATTTCAATCGGTGTACTTTCATAATATGCTGACATTGGACTGATCAACAATGGCTGATTTTGATAAACAATTCCAAGAAGATTTGGAAAGAGCTCAAGCACTAAGCTTAGAATCTCTGGCCCTAGAACAATTCAAAACCAAAAAACTGCAAGAACTGAATAGATCTGCTACAAGTGTTTCAGTGACCTCAAAACCAAAGACTACGTCTGGTAAATTTGGTGTGATTTAAATAATTCAATTTCATCAGTTGTAACATGTTTTAGTAACTCGTGCTTCATCTATGAATGAAACTGATTCAGTACAAATCAGATATGATAGACAGCAGAGCAAATCGAGACCTAGGCCAGGAGTTTTCAGTAGTAATTTAACAAGTGCACTTTTAGCACCTCCTCCCCCTCCCCAAAGAAAGAATAGCAATACAAGTGATTCACCAGATCTGATTTCTTTCTCAAGCCCACCTCCTACAACATCTAGCTCTACTGCCTCTACAGATATCATTGATTTTTGTAGACAACAAACGTAAGCATCTAATATTGCTTTTACTACTGAAGTTAAAATAATACACCCTCATCAATTTTTCCAGATACAACAATCAACAACTTACCTTATCCTCAACACAACATTTCAAATATTGGCCTCAAATGTCTATGAACATATCAAACCCTTCTGTAGTACCAAATTTAGCACAACATGGGATAGTTCCTGGAAATGCAGCTTTTTTTCCACCTCCTGTTCCCCAAATGCAATTACCCTTATCAAAAGTCGGCAGCCCTGTTGTACCTAGTATGTCCTTTTACCAACCTATTTCATCACCAGTGGGTGGGAATCCATTTCCGAGCCAGTCTTCTCAGATCCAAGTGAGTAACATGACTTTTGTGTAGGACAGTAACAAAATGAAGAACTCATGCACATATGGAATCTGATTTCTTACTCATTCAAATATTTGATTAATCAGTATTCTCAATGTTTTGATATGTTTATTGAAATTCTATTTACCATTGTAGTTTTTTTGTTACAGCTATCATAATTACAAACCAAAATTTATATTTTCAACAATGATTACAAATTTCTTATCACATTTTCTTCAAATTGATTATAAACTATCATATTTGAAGGTAAATTTCATATATATAGTATGAAGTTTATCATAGACACTTGTCATTAATCTATTGGAGTGTTATCAAATACAAACAGTACCTTTTATCGTTTACCTACTATTAGAATAGTGCAACGCTCTTTAAGAATCTAGAATTTCAGTTGTATGAACTTGTACGAAGTAAATATTCAGTGTGAAACTTATCAATTTAAGAATGTAAATTATTTGAACTGTGTTGGTGAAATCATAAGATAAGAAACGTGTTATTCATTAGTAGGAAACGAATGTCGATATTGTTGTGAAACATTTTTTTATTACCCGGTATCGTGAGTGTAAGTAATTTATAATTTTGGAATCAGTTAATCGATAAAATCATAGTGCAAATATTGAATATTGACTATCTTATCAACACCTTACTGGTTGAACAGGTCAATGAATTTTTAATGAATAGTGAGAATGTTTTTAAACGAATTCAGTGCTATTATGAAAGGTTGTTTACTTCATGAATCATCATCCAGTTTATCAAAAATTATTTAATAAGCCTTGATCAATAATTCCATTTGCTGTAAATATCAGAATAGATTGATTTAATAAATACAGATTCAATGTTTCACAAAATAAATACGACTGAAACCATTTGTAATTGCTTGATTTGTATCTTCATTTTCGCTTAGCTACCACCTGCTTTGCCGCCAAAGAACCAACCACGAACACCACCACCTTTGATAATACCGAAAAGCTCATCGGTACTATCGAAAGTGTCTGCAACTTCATCTACCAAGTCTCGCAAGAAAGTAGAGACGAGTCCGCCAAATTTGATCGACTTCGCGCAAGCCGACATACGAGACAGCGTCAGGGTGAGCATCTTGCAAGAGTTTGACCCGCTTTCCGAGTCGTTTTACGGGACTGTCAGCTCCAGGGCGATAAGTCCAGATTGTTCGGGTAAGTTTATTCTTAATTTTCATCATATATGTATTTTCGTCTAAAACTTGACTGGATCGACTGACAGTTACTCAACAATGTTGAGCGATGTTTCAGTGCCTCTAGCACTGGATTCAAACATATGTACTGCGATTTTTCCCATCTCAATATCGATAACAAATCTCCAAATTCGATTTAAAGTATTCATTTGATTAAAATTACTTTTCAGTAGACGATTCAATGTCCGTTTGCAACAGCGTTTACGAAGAATATGACCCCTACGACTTTATTTATTCTGGATCTGGCAACAATAGCGTATCAGATCCTATTTATGCTACCATAAACAAACCAGATAACACGCCGCTTTCTCCAGTAGCACATCGAATGACAACAATTGACAGAAGAACCTCCAAAAGCTTCAAGGTATTTTAATTCGAGAGTCAGTTCATGCAAATTTCATTCATTGATTTTTACGAATTCAAAAGCTGTATAAAATGTTGATTTCCAATAGTTCGAAACAGTCTCGTAAACTCGCGTTCAAGCAAAACGAAATGTAATATTCAATATTCCAGAAAAATCTATTGGATATAATTGAAGAAGTCGGCGAGAGATCGTATAGTAAAGATCCAGATTTGAGAGCCTTCTACAACATGGTTTGCAGTGTCAGAAGTAAGTTATTCATCCAGTTATGAAACTAGCGATAGCAATAAATTTCTATGCACACAAATTTGATCAGAAGCTTTCAAACGTGTCAAAAGCATTGATGGAAAAGTAGACAGTAAAAAATAATTTATTATTTCCAGAACAGTACCGTTATAATGATCCAGACACTAATATGGGTCTTGTTATTAGTCCTATGGTGAATTATCACTACCCTGATGGTCTCAGTATAAAGTTGCAAGTTCACCCCGATTTTGAGGGCGCTAATTTCGACCAACCCATCAGTTTTACATGCGATGGTGAGTAAAGTTCAAATGATACCTTATATTCGGTTTATAGTTAAAACTTACTACCTTATTCATGTTTCAGTAACTTCTAGTGTAGAACATGTAACTCTTCAGTTAATTTGTGGACTGGACGCGTCTCCCTCTAGCCAATACACGCTTAAAGTATGGGGTAGCAATGAATATCTCGTACCAACTACGTTCCTTAGTGATTACGAATATATCCACGATTGCATCAAATTAGATGAAGACGTTATATTGATTTTGATACCGGACTCTAAAAAAGACAAAACCTTCGCCAGAACTGTGAGTATAAGAGGATAAAACTTAATTGCAAGTTGAGTTAACACTTTTTGTAGGTTCAAGATGACAATGACCATGAAGCTTTGAAATTCGATAACATAATTCCTAACGATACTTCCGTTTGTGTAACATATGAAAGTCTAATCATATCTTTAGGTGAGTCGGTCATATCCCTCAGACTGTTGACATCATTGCTGCTGTTGTTTTTCAGAAATTGCAGAAAAGGAGATGAGAAAACTGGAAGAGAATGCTCTGCAAATGGAAAGAACAAGTAATTCTTCTCTGCAATGTTTGGCAGTAATGCAATCTGTCAAATGTATCGTTAATTTAATGGGAAACCTGTGTACTTTAGACATTATGTTGACCATAGGAACACTAGAAGATGCTTGCAAGACCTTAATGCCCATTAACGTAACATCAATTGAAAATGCTAGGGAAAACGTCATAAACACATTATGCTTTTCAGGGTATGAGCTTCTCTGAAACAATCAGCTACAACTGTAATAAAGTACGTTTTGCTATTCAAAACCTCATCGAGATGTACTGCCAGATATATTCAGTGAATTTTGAGGCCAACAGTACAATTTCAAATGATTGTGAGTTGTGTATTATTTGTTATATGCACCATATTGATTGAATTAATCTTGATTACAGCGACGGGATATGTCCATGATATCACAGATTCCCTAATCGTGAGATTGTGCGCAGTATATCGACCTTCCTTCGAGTGGGAATACGAAGATTACAGTGTCACTGTTCAAATTTGGCATGGAACCAAAAAAATCGGACGATCCGTTTGTTCACAAACTAGTAAGAAGGTGGAAATGGACAAATACTGGCCATCGAGGATCATATTTGATAACTGGTATTCAAAACATGATTGAGAAATACGGAGGAATACTAAGGCGATGTTTTTTTAGGTTGGAATTCGAAGATGTACCAATTAGTAGCTTGTCAAGAGAATCTCGATTGGTCCTACAGTTGTTTGGTAAAACTCTGGTTACTACCGAAAGTGAGGAAACTAAACATACTAACCTTCCTTTCTACAAGGAAGAAGAAATCGGTTGGGGAGCCGTGCAGTTCTTTAATTATGAAGGGTGAGTGAATCATATTGCGTCATTCTGTAATTATAAATAATGGAAATTATTGGTTTTGCAACCTCCAAGCCTTGTTTATACTTACTGTGCCGACAGATCGATGATCCAGGGTAGTCTTTTGCTGTCGATATGGCCAAAGGAATCGAATTATATCAATGACCACCTCTACGGACCGGCCCCTGCTATGGGTACCCATCCACTACTTGACCACCCAATGATCGGCATCGAGATAATCACACCTACCAAAGTGCAGTTTCCAGTCATATCCCCCGAGGCTTACCACGACGTCGTACAAGGAGATTTCGACACGCTTGATAATGAAACTCAGCAGCTTCTGGTTGACGCCTGCGATCAGGACTTGTTGTACAGGTTCTCGCCAGAAATCAGAGAGGTTAGTCACACCAAACGTCGCTCTTCTGTTTCTTAAAGTTATAAAAATCTCCCAGATCTTGTGGGAGAAGCGCCACTATCTGCACCACCTGCCCACAGCGCTGCCCAAAGTCCTTCTGGCCGCCCATAGTTGGGAGTACGACCGATTACCCGACTTGCATGGTATGCTGCACACTTGGACCAAACTGAAGCCGATACAAGCTCTGGAGCTGCTATTGCCAGTGTAAGTACTATTTCATGTCCGACGTAGCGAGCATCGAAACAGCTATCGAAACGCTTTAACTCCAGTTATCCAGATCTGGAAGTGCGAAAAATGGCGATAAGGTGGATCAGGGGACTGACGAACGACGAGCTAGTGGATTATCTGCCGCAGTTAGTTGTAGCGTTGAGACACGAGACGTACGAGAATTCGCCGCTGGCGCAGTTCTTGCTTGACAGGGCGTTACGTTCGCCGAGGTTCGCTCATTATTTGTTTTGGCTGCTATGTCATAGTCTACCGAGTAATTCTCCGCAGGTATTATTCATGGGAAGAACTTGCGAGAGAGAGTTTCTTGAATTAATTTTATTCTTTCCAGAATTCTTCTAACGAGAGTAAAAGTAGCGAAGATAGTATTAGCGAGGTTAGGCATCACAGAAGATTGAAATTGATGCTAAGAGCGCTGCTCGCTGTGAGTGGGACTTCGTTGAGGGATTGTTTTTTATCACAACAATCTCTTGTGAAGGTAACATTCATTAATGTAACACACTATTTGTATTGTATGTCATTTTTAGTCATGATTATATACAAGAAAAATGCATTTTTAAAAACTTTCAAATACTCTAGTCTCCCTCCAACAATGTTATTGATCTCCAGAAACTGAACGACGTGGCCGAAGACGTACAAAAAACCAAAGAATCTCACCGTTTAACGATCCTGCATAACAAACTAGGACAAATCCACAAAGATCTCCAAGACACCCCCACCAGTCTGCCCCTGTCGCCCACGCTCAAAGTGAAAGGTGTCGATGTCGAGTCTTGTTCGTACTTTCCCTCCAATACGCTACCCTTAAAAATTAATTTCTTGATGGAAGACAGCTCCATTAGACCAGCCATTTACAAAGTGGGTGATGATTTACAACAGGACATGCTTACGCTGCAGATGATACGGTTGATGGATAAGCTATGGCTGAGCAAGGGTTTGGATTTGAAGATGGTTGCGTTCACTTGCATACCTACTTCTAGGATGAAAGGTAGGAACAGTGTAGTATATTATTGTGTAATATATAATATATCTCAGAGAGATTTCTTGTACACTTTTTTCATCATTATATTTGATCTTGAAGCAGATGTGAAGCAAATTCATGAATATGTGATCTTGCCTATTTGCGACAGCAGATTTTTTTGCATGTTTTGTCAATTGATTCAATTTTGTGTAGATTTATTTATTTATTTTATTTATTTATTCATTTATACTGTTACAAACAGACATAATCTGATTACATGTAGCAGTGTGAAAGAAATGCAACTTAAAATCCTAAATCTAAACATCCATAAAAAGTATAAGAGGTGCCCATAACAAGATCAAAATATACAACATGACACAAACACGATACAAACATGGACAACTCATCTGATATAAAATTGCAATAAAAAAAAAAATACATTGAACAGTACAAGTTAAAATTCACAGTTTGGAGATCAATAAGTTTCTTGAGATATTTAGTAGGTCTATTTCGGAGACTTTAAGGAAATCGTTAACAGTAACTAAGCAGTTATTAATGGGGGAATTATTGTTAATAGTTTTGAACATTACATTTCTAGTTCTCAGTCTTATGTCAGGTACATTGAACTTGAAAAGTGATAAAATATAAGGCACATTGATGAGGCCATGTAACACATCAAAAGCGAACACAATTTGATTTTTTTTACGACGTTTGTTCAACAATGTGACGTTGAAGTCAGTTCTTTGGCTTTCATAGGATATTAGCATGGGATATGTTCCATACCTTCTGAAGTGCAATGATCTCAGAAACTTTTTCTGAATCTTTTCCAGCATTTCAGAGTACATTTCAGTTTTAGGGTTCCAAATGATGCAGCAGTACTCTAATTTGGATCTAATATATGAGTTAAAAAGCATTATACATGTTGAGTACCCAAAGTCCCTACAAGATCTCAATATGAAACCAAGTTTCCTATATGATTCTGAACTAAGCCTGGTAATATGCTCATTGAATTGGAAATTTCTTGTAAAAACAACGCCCAAGTCCTTGATCTCATCAATGTATTATGATGTATTCAAGATGATAACTCGCAGGTATGATCGAGATGGTTACTAAAGCTGAAACTCTGAGAAAAATTCAAGTGGAACATGGTTTGACTGGATCATTCAAAGACAAACCAATAGCGGAATGGTTCGCCAAGCACAATCCATCTGAATTAGAATATGCAAGAGCTGTACAGAATTTTACAGGTAAGATCTCCCAAGCTCATTTATAGAGCTCAACTTTACTGTGTTTTGTTTCAGCATCTTGTGCTGGTTACTGTGTGATCACGTACATTCTGGGAATCTGTGATAGGCATAACGATAATATCATGTTGAAAACTTCTGGTCATCTGTTCCATATCGATTTCGGGAAATTCTTGGGAGATGCACAAATGTTTGGCAATTTCAAGAGGTAAAGTGGTATTTTTTTGTGAGGGAGAAGATAACATTGTGGATTTTTAGGGATCGTGCCCCCTTCGTTCTTACATCTGACATGGCGTACGTGATAAATGGTGGGGATAGACCAACAGAAAAATTCCACCATTTTGTCGACTTGTGTTGTCAGGCATTCAATATCATTAGAAATAATAGGAACCTTTTTCTATTTTTGGTAAGCAATGTCACTTTCAATTAGGTCTCTGTGTGAGTTGTTGTAACTATCTTTTTTTTTAGATAACGTGTTCAGGTATATGTAGGATAACTCCCGAATCCATTAGCTACATGCACAAAGCTCTGCTCCCGGAACTGTCGAATCCGGAGGCCGCAGCGTATTTCACCCGCCTCATCGAGGAATCGTTGAAAACGCGGTTTACTCAGTTCAACTTTTTCCTGCACAATTTGGCCCAGTTGAAATTCTCGGCCGACAACAATGGCGGATCGCTGTTATCCTTCGTCCCGAAAATTTACAGGTTAGAACACAAATACGTTTGTATCTCTTTCTCTTGTTGAAGAATAATTTTAATAATGTCTTTTTTTTTTTCGTTTTTCAGCGATATTATGAGGATGATTATTTGAATACAAAAATACAAGCGAAGTGCGAAGTTATCCCTGGAATAGAACATTTCAATTGTTTTAATAACATTCCTTCATAAGTTATACATGATAAATCCAGAATGACAAAATTATTGACAATCACATAACCAAAATAATGTAACTCATATTATACTTCTTTGATCAACAAGATATTTCGTAGCTATACATGAGCCATTATGTGTTATGAAATTCATTGAAATATAGTTTTATTTTCCAGTTGTACTTCCTGTATTTATTCAAATATTTCTTATACGCCCAAACTTTCATATTTGCCCAAACTCGTCTTGAACAAAATGAACATTTTATTTCAGTATGGTGACAGACGGACAACTGGTACATGTAGAAGTAGTGAATTACAGGAAACGTTATGATCCTGACAAGTATTATGTGTATATACTGAGGGTTTATCGAAAAGGCCAGAATCAACCAATGGAAATCCAAAGGAAATACAAGGAATTCTGTGAATTGCATCAGAAATTGTGCATATATTTTCCACTGGCCAAATTACACAGGTAAGCAGTTCTTTCATTTCTAAAGATGATTCTTTGAAAATGAATATCTATAATAGCTTAGAAATTGCCAAAGATTATACAAATAAATTATTCACGAATATTTGTCAGGAACATTCTCTATCAAGACTATAAAATGCTGTGCTGTTAAATGATTATTATGAATTATTTACTATCCGATCTCATGGAAACTTCAACATTCTGCTTCACCGTCCTCCTCATTTTTATCATTCTTATCATCGTCTCTTAACCGCACTCTCCTTGGCCGATTAAACGTAGCTGGTTCTTCGCCACCAAAAAATATGCTGGCAGCCTGACTACTATACCCCATTGAAACGAATTTCGAGACCTCCTCCTGCTCAGTATAAGACACTTCATCCTCAGAGGGTGGAGGCTCTGTGGTAGATTTGTGGCGAACTACGTTCACTTTAAAATCATCTTGATCGTCTTCGATAGATTTTTGATTGTCGCTTACCGGTTCAGTTTTACTGTTTCTTTTCATTTCGATTTCGGTCTGATGTTTTGAAGCATCGTGGTTAGCGGGTGGTTTTCTAGCGTTGGAAGATTGTTTGTTTTCTTCTGGAATTCTTCTGGATGAGTTTTCAACATTGTCACTTGGTTCAAACTTGGTCAATGAAAATGACTTGTCAGTTTGTACTGTACTAGCCTCGTGATTTGATTCTTGTAGAGGAAAGCTGACGCTCTTGTGTTTATTATTGGTCGTTGTTTCAGTAGTGTTTTCACTAGCATTAGGAGGAAGTATGATTGATCTATTATTGTTTTTTGAATTTTGACGTATAACTGCTTTGGGGGTGTCATTCGTAGAAGACGCTGTAAAATGAAAAATGAATAATGTAAATTCAAAAGTAGGTTCGGTTCCTTTTACTCTCTTCAACATCAATATATCATATTATTTCAATAGTATGTTATTAACAGATTTCCTCAGATTTTCAAAGAAATTTTTGTAAAAAAAAATCTAGAATTAGCGACTCGAGTATAAAATTAACTACTACAATGGATATTAATTTGAGATAAATTTACAAATATCTATAAGAAAAAAATTGACAAAACAAAATATATGCTCCCTATTAGCATTTGAAAATTAATTTCATCAAGACTCTAGTTATCGAAAAATAATAAAACATATTTTGGTTCAGCTATAACTTTATACAAGACTTACAGGAATACGAATCAAATTCCGAGTTAACTTCATATCTTAAAACTACCACCCCATCAGATTTCTGCTTGATTTTCTTGTGTCCCTTGAATTTTGCTTTGAAACCACCAAACAAGCCCATTACGATGAATACTTTTCGAATACTTTAGACATCGATATGTGGCGATAAGTTTATCTGATAAATATAGACGACACAATTTTAAGTGTATCAACGAGTGTCTGTGTCATTACACATCAAATTGGTATTAAGTAGTTGATTCTTATCAGGAACGCTGATTTAGATGATAACACGGATAGCAATCTTGATTTTACAATACACTACTGAAACAAATATTTGATGGTAGGTATGTTTATAGCTTCCATCAAATTGGAATTGGCCCTAGTTGAAATTTCATTTAAACAGTTCACTTTTCAATTGATGTTATTGAATTAATCAAAAAGTTCTGTTTCAATTTGGTGTTATACAAGAGACAATTTAAGCACATATTCAATTAGTACATTCTTAAAATACAATCTAAATACTGATATTATCAGTCTCAGTATGAAGTTTTATCAAAGAATTTCAACCAATAATCTTTTGCTATCATCATCAATTGTATATCTGATAGAATAATAATTCAACCCATTTCCCTCAAATAAAACAGTTCAATATGAAGCCAATTTTATGCTCAAACTGAGGAGCAAATAATGCAGAATTAACAATTATTTTTGAATGAATTTACTCGATTATTAGTTGACAATGTACTCGTATTTTTCAGTCTTTCTACTGGCCTTCACATGGGACGGTCGAACATCAAACAAGTTGCCCAGAAGAGATTCAACGAAATCAGTCTTTTCGTTAAATCGCTATTCCTTTGTGCCCACGAAATAGCCCATTCCGACCTGGTGTACACGTTTTTCCATCCTCTTTTAAGAGACCAGCAGTATTCGGAGGAGTACTCAAAGAAAGTTAAAGGTAAAAAGGACATACGTTTGACTTACACTCATATACTGCATACGAGTTGTTTCTTAATTTTTTTATTGTAGACCGAAATGACGTTGTTCAATACGAGGCAGGACGATTGAAAGGTCAGTTGAAGTTGGCGTTGCAGTACAGAAAGGGTGTGTTCACTGTGATGGTTCAGCATGCTAGGGGCCTGCCCAGGCTGCCCAACGGCCAAGAACCTTCGACTTACGTCAAAGTCTACCTGCAACCTGATGCACCGAAAGCGACCAAGAGGAAAACCAAAGTTGTCAAGAAAAATTGTCATCCCAGTTTTATGGAGATGGTAAATGTTTTTTCAATAGCATATTCAATGTTTCTAAAGTTCTGTTTTCGGTTTGAAATTATCCAGTTGGAGTACCGGATGCAGCTAGACGTGATAAAAAGCAGGAAACTGCAAGCTACAGTGTGGAGCTACGATGCGCTTCAAGAGAACGAATTCATGGGTGGAATCGAGCTGGATCTCGCTTCGCTCGAATTGACGGAAGAAATAAGCGAATGGTACTCGCTGGTGAATCTGAGCAGATAGCATACAAGCATATGGAGACGTTAACTCTAGCTGAATTTATATTTATACAAATTAATTGTTAGTTCGAGAGGAACCGAAACATGAGTCTGATTTTCGACAAATGGAAAAATGGCGTCGAGGTGCTTTATTATGTAATTCAATGTGAACAATTTTATGTAGCCAATATTATATTTAATATTTATATTCTACACTTGCATTTATTTTTGGTTGTAATTTAATATTTTTATTATACAATATAAACTGAATAAAAAAAGTCTCCATTGAATTAGAATGATGCGTATCATTAGTTTTTGGAGAAAACTCAAGAACGTTGAATAGGAGGGAGGAAGTTGAATGAAACACTGATTTGTATACACAAAAATTTCATTTTAATGTTTCCATCCTTTTCGAGAATCAAGTAAAAAGACCGGTATACAAAAGATTCACCTAAATTAATACTCAATAGTCAACAGAAACAAAAAATACTAGAGCTGTACACGAGTATTATTAAAAACAATTTCACAATTTGTTAGTAAATCGATTTGAAAATATACACTACCTATTCACAGAGCTCGAAGGCTGCACTACATCAATCCGAATCCATGAGAATAATTTATTGCTTTGACCAGTCTATCTTTGAGTTTCTCTTTGGATGCATATTCAGGAAGCAACAAAACATTAAAACACGTATGGGCCGTGGGTAACCTAGAACAAAATCACAATTTCCCGATATATTACTTGAACATTGGTCATCACATTATTCTAATCGAGGGCAACATTTAGATGACATCAAGCTATTGACATGTTTGTTATCGAAGCGATTGCTCATGCTCTTACCTGTCCGAATCTGGCCCGTTCTTTGCTATGATAAGTTTCAGTCGACTGAGGCCCCCTACAGGTATCCTATCAGAGCCTGTTGTGAAACGCAAGAGGTTCCTTTTATCATCCACAGATAGCGCGTGTACTATCGACCAGAAATCTTTGATGATCGGAGTTTCGGTTGTATAACCGCCATCGTAGTCAGTAGAAATTTCCAATTCGTCAAAATCGAAATTCTACAAGACAATTTGGGGTTGAGAATTATTCGAGCACTCGATAAAACGAAAAATCTTCTCACTTTACTGCCACATATCAAAAGATCGATTTCTTCTGGACGGAACAGCAACTCCAAAGGAGATTCGTCTACGACCATCTGAAATCCCTTGTAAAAGGCACGGAACTGTTTATCGACTGATACATTCAACAAGAAATCTGCATAGAGATCCACAAATTCCTAGTAAAGCAAAAATAATTTAAATAAATGTTCAACAGGAGATGCAAGCCAGCTCTCACATATTTATTCTCTTGTGTAACATTTATCTCTGGTCCGTTTTCTTTCAGATCGTAATCGATATTTCCTTCGAACACATCTTGGTAAGTAATTCTGAAAGATTGCATGAACACGTCTTCAAAGTCTGCTTTGTCATATTCTAGCATCTGTTTCAGGCTGTTGTACAAGACCTGTGATCAAAAAGAGAATAACAGGGCGTTCGGATTGAGCCAACAAGTTTATTTACCGGGTTCCAATCGTGCAAATCCTCGAAGCTGCCCCTTCTTCCCAACAGCTTTCTGTACAATACCATTGGAAAGTTCACCGCCAATATGACGTTGTTGTAAATTGCCAAACCTGAAAAAATACATTGACATCTGACATCCGATTCAGACTATCATTGAGGGCGCTGCAGAACGTATACAAATATGGAGAATGACGAGTAAATATTTTACAAACGAATAACGAATTTTGTTACCTAAGACGATGCCGATCAATGTGAACTGGGCATCACTCTCGAAGCTGTTCGGGTTGAACCAGACAGTCTTTGATTCAGGCTGGACAGTGAACATGGCATAATCAGGATTGAAAATTTCCTCGATAACAAGCTGAAAAAACTCTTTGGAAACGCCGCCCTCATCGATTCCCTGTTCGCCTTCAAACTCTACTACAAGTTGCTTTTTCAGGTCGCTTGGGTTTTCCATTGATATCATCTCTAACTAGAGAACATTCATGAAGGAAAATTTGTGTGCGGGTAATGGACATACTCACTTCCACCAGAGCATCGTCTATTATATGATCTCTCCTGACTTTTAGTTTCAGGAAAGGTTGTGACGGCATTCCGGTGACTGTTTGTAGATAGCTTATTCTTCTTTCAGAGTACATCCGTATCCGGTTATCGAAATAAAGTCCCATGGTTTTGGTCGCCGGTGTCAAAATGAACGGATAATACATGAAAGTAAATTTACCTAAAGGAAAAATAGATACTTGTACCCTTTTGCAATTGAAGCTGCTCATCAACAATTCATTTCATTCCTGAATAGAGGAAGTTAAACTTCCATATTTATATTTTTCTACCTGATTCGCTCTTGTAATTGGCAAAGTCCCTGTCCATCTCCACAGTGTCGCTGAGGAGTTCATTATAAAATTCAGAAAAATTTATGAACGGCTTCCGACAGTCCAGGACGTGGACTCCCAATTCGTCGGCGAGTGGGTCAGATGGAGGCGTACTTTTTGGCTTTGATGAAGGAGTTTCGGGAGCTTCATCAAGATTGTGGCATCGCAATTCTGGCGACTCTAGGCAACCAGCTAGCATATTGGCATAGTAAAGAATCTATAAAGAAAGTATCACCTTGGGCTTTTGGTTCATCAACAAAAATATTGTGGGCATATCACAGGAATTCACAGATCAATTGTTTGAAAAGATTGTAATTGAAAATACCTTCATGAGTTTAGTAGCAGAAGTAATGACATTTTCATCCTGCACAATAAAATCTCTCTGGAATGGTGTCATTATGACACGCAGGGTTATCAGTTGTTGCAAGTTCTCCAAAATGCTCTTGATACTGGTCCTCGCTGATAAGCCAGACCAGATTCTAGCCAGTTTGGCTTGAACTTCCACTGACAGATGTTGTACTGCTCGGCAAATGGCCGGTAGAGCCGTTTCCAGGAAATCTCCAGATCCTGAATACACCAGAAACAATAAGTAATTGTACATTATGCTCTGGTTGAGTTGTTTCTTACCTAATGCTGGAATTTCAAAGACTATTATCAGAGCATTAATAATGTCTTCTTGGTTATCTTTTTCTTTCCTAGTAGGCAACTCCATTTGCAGATTGCCTGCTAACGTAACCAAAGCATTGACAAGGGCATTCTCAAATATTGAAGAGTTCAATTTGAAGAGAGCAGCATATGCCCTCCTCACTGCTGGTATATCTACTGGGAGGATTGTATTTTTACCACTTTCTGCACAACTGTCTTCATCCTTGTCTTTCTCCCCTTCCAGTGTCCTCACTTCCTCTTTTTTCAAACCTGATATGTCACCTATAATAAATTTATTCAACAATCTTTCATTCATACTCTAATGTGATCATTTTTCACATGCACAAATTGAACCTCAAAGAACTCACCTGAACTACCCAAATTATTTTCTGATTCCAAATTAGACCCATCTTCAGAAAAACTTCTAGACAAATTTTCAATGCTACTGAAAATTTCTCCAATAGTTCTGATTAATGGAGAATAACTGTCTTTTGTTTCACATTCATCAATAATATCATACAAAGACTGTTCATTGAGAAATGTTGGTGCTGGTGCTGCCAAAATATAAGATTTTAATTTCTTGAGAACTCAAAACCTAAATTATACCTACTAGTATTGTATTTTGGTGGATTTTGTGATAAGAGAATATCATTAGTAGGTAAATTACAACTTCTAGTGCTGATACTGTCATTATTTTTTTCTCCAATAATAGTTTCATGTTTACGTGCTATCTTATTAGGGTGTCTTTCACATAATTTTGCATCCTGAGAAAATAGTTGAATAGCTTGAGCTGCTGCTTCATCAGGAGACAAATCATTCAACTGGAATGAAAAAATGTCAGTTATACAGAAGTTCTCTCTTACCCTTCACAGTTTGAATGCTAACCAAACCACTAGATGCACAGTACTGGTTATCACAGGATGGGTTTCCACAACCATCAGTGAGCTGGTAAAAATATCTTTCTATAAGCTTCCTGGCAGCAACACGTTTCATAACTTCGTCTTTATTATCAGAAGTGTCTATTGTATGACTGCTTGACGATGCTTCTGGGTTACTCCTGAAATTTAAAGTTTATTTATTTTTTCGAGAAGGTCAATACAAAACAGCATGACATTCAATATTGATAACCTAGAAATTCCAAATATTACAATTAACTTTTACAATAAAAATATCACAGGAGGATTACTAGCAATTTCGAGAAGTATTTTTACCTTGAAGCTTCGTCTGAATCAGATGGTTGACTGGAAGAGCTCATAGAATTTAATTTCGAAAGAATTCAACTACCTAAAATATGAATTACAAACTGGCTAGAACTTCGGAAACCGCTCATCAAAACATGAATATTTGTATTCGTGTATTTTTCCTGACTTTATCAATTTTCAACACAATAACAACAGTTACGCACAGATATCTCATCTAGACAGTAGCTGTGTCTACTGTCAGTTGTGTCAGTGTCAAGTCATCCCAACCATGAACCAAGCAGAAGTTATCTGTTTTCGATTTTTACGCAGCGTGAAACCACGTGAAACTCTCTTAATTCGAATTGAATTCGAACACAATAAACGAATTTATGAAAAACAAAAAGGGCTTCAGTATTTTTTATTCAAGTATTCACTGCTTAATGAATACATTCTTAGAGTTACTTATTTCGTCTTTCAAATGTTGTAATACTTTTTTCTCTTTCATTCTAATCCCATTGGTTAAACTGACTTTTTTACCATATTGCTGCCGTTTTCTGAAAATCTCCAACTGAAAAAATAGATAGTTGCACTAGGAAATGATATACATCAACGAAAATACAAAATTTACCTTGTGAGTTGGGATTTCAGGTCCTAGACTTCCCATTTCTGGGAGCTTATTCGTGTTCATTTTAGAATATGTTCTTTTTACTGTAGTTGTTTTTTTGTGCGATGGTAAATAATGTTTTCGTTCTTGCTCGGTATAATTTTTTTTTGAAACTGATGTATTAGTTATGAGAAGTGCCAAATCTGGATTTTCTCTCAAGGTTGAATGATTATCACAGCTGAAAATTTGTGAATGCACAGTAAGTAGGAGAATAATCGGAACTTCAAAAGAGATAAAAAAATTCAATACCATGAATCTGAATCTTCAGTTCTGAGATAAAATGACTCTCCTTCTAATTCATTGTAGGTCGAGCGGCTATTCGTGTAACTATTCGAATCTGATGATTCCAAATTTTCAGGTGATTCAGGACTTATGTCTCTACAATAACCAGCGCGCTTTTTACGAAACATGTCTAAGTAAGAGGTGCTTTTCAATTTGTAGCCACCTCTCCTTATGCTTTTTCTTCTGGACGTTGGTTTAGACTCTCGCACAGAAGCAAATGAGTTTCCACTCAGGTCTATCTCGCTTCTACTGATATTTTTGCCATAAAAAGGGATCATGTCGTCAGTTTCATCGGAAGATTCTGAGGGTTTACCTGATTCTCCATCATCCAGAGAATCATAAAAGTGGTCTGATTCCATGACGTGGGTCTGCTTATAATACTAAATATTTATACGCCCGCACTCAATGTGACATTTGTAATGTCAAAAATGCTTATCGTCCGAACTGAATTTGATGCATGATACAAAAAATTCTTCCTGTCGGTTTTTTTTTATTTTCATGGTTTTATTTTCCAAACCCCCCCCCCCAAATTTGAAAAAAGTGAAAGCCTTTCTTTTAGTGTACGTTTATACAGAGATAAGTTACCCAATAAGATGAACAATCCTTATGGGAGATTTGGCCATCAGATATTATATTTCCTCAAGATGATACTAGATGGCCCTGGTAGTAAGATTATCGCAATATTTATAATTCCCGGACATTTGAGCAGCAAGAAATTAGCTCACGCCATACAGCTGGTACTCGTTTCGATTTTGTAACGTCATATTGTTTCGAGTGAGATGGATATAGGTTTCAGATGGGTTTTTTATTTGATGCCAGAGTTGATGCATTCCAATACGATCGAATCATCGACATCGCGTATGAATATTGAGGGTTGGGAGTGGTTTCGGAAGTGAAAAAATATGACATTAAAATGAAATTATGGAAATTTAAATTCAATAATATAAAAAAAATAATTCAGATTCAGATGAATTTTTCAGGTAAAATCAAAGCAAAGAAAAATCCATAAACCAATTTTATTAAAACGTTTATATTTACACATTCTAGTCAATGTATTCTCATATATTTTTACACCCATGCATCTCGAATATAGGATGACAATGAAGGAATAACATGTTAGTTCTCTGTCAGAATGAAGTTCATAGCCTACTATCTTAAGCACTATCCAATATTTATTTTATTGAAGACGAATTCATAATATAAGTGATCATAACTAACAAACTGTACGAGATAGAGGTATAGGGAGAGTATACTCAATTAAAATGGAAAATGTTATAGCTTTTCGAATGAGTGATAATATACAGGGTGTTCCATTAAAAAAAAACGGAGTTTCAGTCATTTTCATGAGTGCCTGGATGACACTCACTTCTCAGCCTCCCTGTATGCTGAAACTGGGATCCAGTTCATCGACAGAATACTTGATGATCTTATGCAGCTATAAGCCAAATTGCAATATTTTATGAATTTGCATTGGGAGAAAATTGATATTTTTCAATGGTCAGGTTTTCCACAAAAATTTGACAAAATAATTTTTATCTCGGGAATCGTGACAGATAGGTATAGGAAATTATGTGGGAAAGTTGTGAGGAATCTTATGAGGATTCCAAAAATGATAAAATATACGAGGTGTTTCATTTGAAATAACAAAGTAGCTACTACTTTCTTATACAAGCGGCAACACTGTATTGATAAAATATTTTAGACGGATAGAGCAAATTTGATTATTCGAGCCTACAAATTTTCGAAATGATCTGTCTTTCTGTTCTCCAGATACGTCTAATGTTCCATCCACTGTGAAACACCCTGTATTTCATAATGGTGACTTCTTGTTCAGCCGCAATGATTGTATCAACAGACAAACTGACCATTGAATATTTGCAAAATAAAGTTCAAAGATCCAACAGGAAAATTCAAACATTATGTGACCTGATATCTCATTTGAAAAATGCCTAAGAAATAACTCCAGAGTGTTTGTTATTCAATACTTCAGCTTGTTGCTTCTTATGTTTGAATTTATTTTTATTTTGGCCCCTCATATTATTTTGCTTATTCTTATTTTGCAGGTTTCCTATTTTTTTTCTTTCTATTGTTTTGTCCACTTTTTTTTTATAAAACTTCCCACGAAAGGATTGCATCAAAATTTGCCCACCCTGTACATTCGGAATATTGCCAACATTTTTCAAAGCCCACCTGCTTCAACTTTTTGTACAAATAAAGAATGAAAATTACTTTTAGGTATACGGTATACCCCATTATATTTATTTGTACTCAATAAAGTGTATATACCTACTTGAATTGAAACAATTTTTATTTTTATACCTGTTCGATTTTTCATCGTCAGTTCCTACCTAATAACTTTTTTGAATATTCAAATCATGAAGTCAAACATAAAGGTGCTTCATCAGAAAGGAGGCAAGTTAAACTCATATTTTTCAAATTTGAGAGCCTATAATGATCAAATATCATACAAAAATAATTAATTGTCAACAAATGCTTGGCAGGCAATGGATATTTTCAATTAGAATCACATAATTATTCGAAATTTTGAAAATTCAAAGTATCTCCCATATAACGCAATGTTAAAATCATTGCTTTTTGCCTCTCATCTCTACCCTTCTCAGTTGCTCTCAACATATAGTCTATAGCTCTTTCTCTCTTTAATGTTGGAATCGATGCTTTGCACAGCACATCGACGCAAGGGATCTCATTAGATCATTGTTCACTCCACAGGTCACACACAGAACATATTATCATTGATTCATTGACACGTGACAACTGAGTAAAATCGCAGCGTAAATTTGGAGCATGCACCCAACGCGGCCCAACTTCAGTTCGAAGATCTCAAACATGTAAGCGACATCTAAGTTCCAGATCTTGAAGCTCATAAAAAGTATGGCCATTTTTAACATGGGAAAAGTATATCTTAGTGGGTAACTTATCTCTGGTTTATATAAACAATTCCTCAGTGTGGCTTCGAGTAGCTCACAAGGTCACTAAAATTGAACCAGCGAACATCGAAGTTGGTTCATTTGCACTAAAATAATAAATCCTAATGATATCTGAGAGGGTTTGTGATGCGCTCATAGCAAAGGAAAAATACCTTCCGTAACACTTCTCTGTCCTATCGATTTCATTCCCAACTCCATCTAGCAAACACCATGCAGGAATTCCTCTATTCCCTGTCAGTGAGAAGAGATCCAAGCGCAGGGAAGGGTGTGTGAAGTGGGATAAGAAAGAGTAGTATGAGTGAATGATAGGTTAGGTTTGGGTCGATCGTATATTCGTTCAGTTTCATCTACCTGGGAATCATTTCAATAACCTGGAATGAACAACAAGGGAGAGAGGAAGAAGGAACATGGTATGGTTTATTTATAGATTTGAGGGTTAGTTCTTGACCTTAGAAAGCTTTATCTCACATTTTGGATAACTCCTTTTCAGGATTTTTCAGAATACATAACAATGATAACATCTGATAAGGTCCATTCTTCAATCAGTGATTTTCACTTTTTCTTCCTGAAATATTATATATTAATATATATAATATTAATATATTATATTCTCGAAAAACACGTAGAAACTATGTATAATGGGCAGGGCCGTCTTTAAACTATTTGAGGCCCTGGGCACATTAGGATCATGGGGCCCCTATGACCTTGAGAAAACACTATTTAGTTATAATATATAAAGGAAATAGACAAACATGGTTCTAAATTTATTTTTATTCAGTTACTAACTATAAAAAATAGGATATATAAAAAATAATCTACGAAAGTAACTCGCTTAGCATAAAATCCTTAGATTAATTCTATGTCGATTGCAAAGGTACCCTTCTAGATTTAAGATGAGCAAAATCGTTAATCACTTCTTCAAAATCTATGGTATTGAGAATATCACATTCTATGGACATCAGCGACAAACTAGTTAATCTCTCTTGAAGCATTGTACTTCTTAATTCATTTTTTATTCGTTTCAATTTGGAGAAGGAGCGTTCTCCGCTGCAGTTAGTTATCATCATGCTTAAAAATATTCTCAATGCAATTTCTACGTTAGGAAATGTGTCTTCAATTTTGTTTTGCTTTAATAGATTATATACTTCCTGTACACTGTTAGGTGCTTCATTTTCACTCTGAACATTTTTTAAGTATTCTTTTAAATGTTGACATTCTATTTCTAACTCTTTTTCATTTACATCTTCGTGATAGATTTCAGTAAATTGTTTGCATCCTTGTCGTATCTCTTCGGAATTCAGAGTTTTTAACTGAAAAAATAAACTAAAACGTTGACTAACGGTCTCATATGAACTTAGTCGCTGTTTTAGATGAACACTCAAGGTATCGATTATTGGGAGAAAGGTTTCTACGTTGAATCGCTCTTTTCCATTCAATTGGACTGATGGCGCAGAGCCGTCCAAAAAACTCTGCCGAGAGCTTCTACGTCTTGTTCTTTGAGATAGATCCTTGTAGTCAGATTCTGGGTTCTTTTCTTTGGCAGATGATTCGAAGTTATCAAATTCATCCCTGAGGTTAGTAATAAAATCATAAAGTGAAGTGAACAAATTGGTTGCAACGTCCAGTGTTATTGTTTCTTTCTGAAGATAATTACTTGTTTTGTCTATTCTTTCCAATATACAGCTCCAGATTTCCGTCAGTATAATGAATTCTAGATTTCCCATTTTTCTAGACAGACTAAGGGCTTCGTCTCTAGTTTCTCGTGCCTGTTCAGTATCGTTTGCGATGGTGATTAAAGCTTCTATTATTCGTTTATAACCCCCATGCAAAGCGCTTACTGCATCAGCTCGGGCTGACCATCTGGTTTGTGAAAGACTTTTAACAACTTTTTTTGAACCTAAATGTTCTGTTAACATATTCCATCTGTGGGTAGAGCCCGAAAAAAAGTTGTACACTTTCTGAACTACTTCAAAAAACTGTGATGCCTCCGGTACACACCCAGCAGCATGGACACCTACCAAGTTTAGTGAATGTCCCGCACATGGTATAAAGGTGGCAAATTCACATTTTTCCTTGATTCTTGTTTGTAGACCACTATACTTTCCCGACATATTTGAAGCATTGTCGTAGCTTTGTCCTCTGCAATCTTTTATGGGAATATCATGTATCTCTAAAAAATTTAAGATAGTCTCCGCTAAATACTTAGATTTATGCTCTTTAATAGGTATAAATTTCAAAAACCTTTTAACAGGAACACAATCTTTTACGTATCGAATGATGAAAGTTAGTTGGTCAATATGAGACAGATCGGGAGTACTGTCAACGCAAATGGAAAAATATTTTGCTGATTTAACTTCATTTATAATGTTTTTTAGAACCTGTTTTCCCATTACTTCAATAAACTCATTACAGATATTTGCTGATAAATAAGAAATGTTACCCTTTCCAGGATTCCCAAATTTTTTTAGGTGATGGATCAAATTCACTCAATAATTCCACACAACCCAAATAATTTCCATTGTTTGGAGATCCTAGGATTTCATTGTCGCCGCGGAACGGAAGCCCTCTCGATGCCAAAAATTTTACAACAGCTACAATCCGTTTGAGTACGTTTCTCCAGTAATCCACTTCCTTTTGATGTTGAGATAATAAGTCTATATCTACTGTACCAACCACTTTACTTCGTGCCAGATAAGTCATCATAGATTGCTTATGCGCTTGGCTATTTTCATGTGATAAAATTATGTTATTAATATGCTTCCAATCATTACATCCATTCTGAGAGCAAAGATTAACATCAGTTGGGTTAAATAAGCAGCATGAAAAACAAAATACAGAGCATTTGGAAGGCGAATATAGCAACCATTTTCTTTCGACGCTTTCATTGTTCTTTAATTTGCGAATAAATAATGCTTTGTTGAAATATCTCTTTACTAATTTATTACCATCTTTGTAGGTTCTAGATGCCTCGGAAAAGTCAGAATCTTTATTTTGAAAATATACTGGTCCCTTACGAATTAAAATTTCGCGATTTATTTCAATAAACTTTTTGTGAAAATAATCGGCGGGGTCGTGTGATATTAATTCTTCTGTGTTGGAAAACTGCTGTTCAATTGACACAGTTGTCGGTTTTAGTGAAGTCACTGAAGTTATTGCACTTTCGTCGTAGGAATATTCGCTTTCTGATTCAACCTCTTTTTCAATATTGGAACATGAAGGTTTGGAAATTCCCTCAATTTGTGATTGAGCTGACTCATCATGTGGAACATATATTAGTTGATTGCTACTTACAGAAGTTTCTCCAGTAGTAGTAGTGAAATAAGATGTTAATTTTGGTAACTTTTCAATTACTTCTTTCTGATGTAGAGCTTTTTTCCTTTTTTCAGATCCACTAGGATATGACCGTTTCGACATTTTATATAATAATTCAGTATTTAATTAATTTTATTACGAAAATATTCGCTAACACAAAACAGACAAACGACGATTTAATCAAACAATACTATTTTTATATCAGAGCTCGAGCACAGACAGTAAGAACTACAAGCAAAACAAACGTCACAACATCGCAGACAAATACAGGGGAAATCCCGTTCGTCAAGTCAAACGACGATCGGAAGTCGGGAATTCCCCTTTTTGTCTTTGGTATTACGTATGACGTTCCAATAGGTTTCTTTATGACATAAACCACGCCGCATCAAATTGTATTCTTACATCTACATATAGTATAGGTATTTAATTAAGTGGAGTACTTATACCCTGTTTATAGCTGCATTCAATAGTTTGATCTTTTTGACTTTGCAACGACGAACAATATTTTCTTATTTTAATAATTGTTAATAATCATAAGAATAGACACACTACACAAAAGTACCTGTTGAGGACTCAAGCATTTTCCGAAGGTCTTAAGTGGTTTTTATTGCTTCAAAGTAAAATTTAAATAGAAAAACGGAAAACAATGGTCTTTTGCCTACCCAATGTTTTTATGTCCAGTGCAATAAAATTGATTGATGAATGAATTAATTTATTTTGAATAGTTTAAAACATACATACAGCTACATATTTTTTACACCAATAGATATTTTGTGTTTCCCATCACTGACCCATCTGTCAAAAAGTTCAAGCCATGTTGTACAAGGTATATAGTTCATTTATTCTGGGTAGATAGTTTCTGTCAAATCGCCAGATTGAGCCGTGTTGCCACATGTATTTCACTTTTTCAGCGATGCTCCGAATTAACTCCGAATGTATAGTGCTGGGTATATAATCATATTTCATAAAAACCATTGAACCATTGTGAGACCAAACAATTTGGCATCGTTACCTTCACAACGATGCCAAATTGTTTGGAGCGAATCCTTACAATCGTTTGTTTACATTCGTATTGTGCTTTTCATGCGATTTTTGTGAATTTGTTCTTTTGAGAGCTTAATTTCATCATATTTTTATAAAAATGCCGAAAGGGTTGAGTGGAGATGCCCAACAAATGGTTGCAAGTTTGTTGGAATATTTTCAACGAGAAAAGGATAACGGAGGTCCCTTACTTCCTTTGAATTCTATCGGAAAGGTAAGTGAGGAATCCTATGGAATATTTATTTACCACGATGAGTTTATGATAATTCAATAGGTTATATAAAATATGATCATTACAGAGAGTGGCTGCTGCACTGAATATAAGTATTGCTACTGTGTGGAGAATATCAGCAAAATCAACAGAGGGTGAAGAATTGAACGGTCCCAGGACATCTAAAGAAAAGAAAAAACCAATTGTTGATATTGAAGAATCTCAGGAGTCCGAAATAAGAAATTGTATTTACGATATGTATAAGAACAGCGACTATTCAGTGCCATTCACATATAATTGAATAATGAACATTCCTAATTGCAGAGGAACACATAACATTAAAAACATTGAATGATAAGCTTGCTCAACGTTTTCTTTTCAATGGTTGCCTCTCATCTTTATGGAAGGTATTGAAAAACATTGGCTTCAGATTTAGAGGCAATTTGTGTTTCTTGATGAGACCTGGATCTTCCAGAATGGAACTATAGGACATTCCTGGCAAGATTCTAGTGTCAAAAGTGTGAAAAAAAATAAAGTAGGAGGTTCTAGGTATTTATAGTTTGTATTTGGGTTAGATGGTGTACTGGATTTGTGTTGTATATTAGATTCATTGTTCTGCATGCTGGTTGTTCAAATGGTTTCATTCCTGGAGTTTTTTCTTCTAAAACTGCTGATGAAGATTACCATGGAGAAATGAACCAGGATAACTTCCTCCACTGGTTCGAAACGCAATTGCTGCCAAACTTAGAAAATCCTTCCACAATAGTTATGGATAATGCTCCCTATCATAGCACAATCATTAACAAAGTTCCCACCTCAGCTTCTAACAAGGCAGCAATTCAAGAATGGCTCACTAATAATGATATTGCTTTTGATTATGGAATGTTGAAGCCACAGTTAGCTAATTTAGTAAAATTGTATGCCATATATTCAGAACTTATTTTAAATTTGTTTGTAATATATTCTATGATTCTCAGGAACAAACCAGCCCCTATTTATAAGGCAGATCTGATAGCTGAAAAATATGGACATCAAGTTCTTCGACTCCCACCTTATCATTGTATTTTTAATCCCATTGAGTTGATATGGGGCATCACCAAAAATTATTATAGAGACCATTTAGATCCAACTGGAAGTTCTGATATTGATTCAGATAGTGATAGTGAGGTGGAATAAGTAATTTATTAAGTCCGTGGATCATCAGATATCAGATTATCTGTGTATTATTAGATAATCACATAATATTATAGAAGAGGAAAATGAATATTGTATTTTGGAATCAGTTATAGGCAGAACAAAAATTAGGTGAGTTGATATAAATCAACAATACCCAGGAATATCACATTATCACATATTTTATGTCCTATGAATATTTTTTGATTTCAGATGTTGGATTGGATTGGTTGGAGAATAAGAACAACCAATGCAAAATTATAGTACTTCCCAAAATTTGGTAAATCATCATAATTTTACTAAATTATCTCTTCGACTTATTATGCCATTAATTTTCTGTTTTATATGTAGGTGATACATGAAGAATAAGAATATGAACTAATACGGAGAGAAGAGTCAGAATGTGAAAGAAGTCATCGAGAAGAAGAAGGGTTGGTTTCAATTATGATATTTTTCAACATAATATATGTCCAGTTGTTAGTTTTCAGTTCCAGAGGATACATAAGCAGCAGAAGACAAACATAATGAATTAAGATACATTTGAATTTCAATCTATTTTGTAATTTTTGTTGAAATGTACTGATATATGAAGGTTACATGAGTTTTTGTGGGGTTTCCTCATGTATCATATGGAAACCTTCCATATGAGCAGATGCACCACTATTTTTTCCCACAAATAAATCAATTTATAACTTCTGAATTATTTCTGAAACATACCTATTCAAATTGGCTGAAATAAAGAACCATCAAATGAGAATGAGAGTTTACAACAGATATAATGTTGAAAGATAAACATCACTTCATTGCCTATAGTTATTGTGTATTTCTTTTGAATATTCGATTCCTAGCATGAGAACAATCCAATTTTTTATTTGAACCATTCAACAGTTATCCACAATCGATAGTGATCCAAATATGATGAATATATTTTATCATTCGAAAACACTTTCAAAACAAACGGTCAACCTAACACATGTTTTTTATTCGGAGTATCGCTGAAAAAGTGAAAAACATCTGGCAACACGGCTCATCTGGCGATTTGACAGAAACTATCTACCCAGAATAAATGAACTATAGCTATGCGCATGTGGCAAACTAAAGCTAATAAGCGTAGGTATTGTAGTAGGTCATTATCATCAGATTTTTCAAAATTAATGTTTTTCGGTAATACCTAAATATCGGTTATCATTTGGTAATCTGGCAGGAACTAGGGGGCCCCATTCGATCGCGGGGCCCTGGGCACGTGCCCATAGTGCCCAGTGGAGAAGAGGGGCCTGATAATGGGTATGAATGTCGAAATTTGTCATGGACTGTAGATTTGAGGTGAAAAAAGGAATTGAAAAAGAGGGCCGTGTTCAATAAACTTCTTCTTCGGATATATATATATACACAGGGTGAGTCAACAGGATTCCCGCGGTCCATTATTGCTCCGTTGTGAATCACTATTTAAATTACTTGTATTTTTTTTGTCAAAGACACCATCTAAGACCATCTTCCAAAATTATTTTCATTCATACAGGGTGCGTCATTGAAGCGTGGCTCACCAAAGTTGGTCTTTTTCAAATGGAACACCCAGTATATTTTCATATATTCCGTTAAGCTGTTCCATTGACTACTCAAAGATTTTTTTCATTTTTCAATTCCGATGCGGTGTTGCCGAGTTATTTGAAAAAAACCTATTTTGTAGACTTCTTTTTGAAAAATCACCCATTTCACATTTCTAGATATTTTTTAAATATAATTGGGAAATCGTTGGTCGATATGATGATGTTTATTGGGAATATCAAAAATTTTGAATACATTGTACAGGATGTTCGAAACAACAACTCAAAATTTAGCCTCTTTCAAACATCAGTATTCTGAAATTTTAAAAGGGAACACCCTGTATATTTTCATCAGAATCGACTCCTTTTTTATAACTCTATACTTTTCATTCTAGACGTCATGTACCTAAAACAACCTGTTTTCGAGATATTCTACATCCAAAAGTTGGGTATTTTTCCACAGAAAATATTGACAAATGTTCTCCTTTCGTGCCTTATTTGGAATTGAGCTAAGCATAAAAAATCATATCGACTAAATTTTAGTACAAAAAATCATATTTATTCGAATCTAATAGAAAAGAACAATAATTAATGCAGTAAATGTTCACTGAGCTTGCCATTTTCACCAATACAGACTCGCAATCTGTTTCGGAAATCAGTCTCCACACGTTCCAGCATGTCTTCAGAAATTCCCCTGAAAGCAGAACGTATTCTTGCTTTCACGTCTTCAGGAGTTGTAGGGGGAGTTTTATAGACAACCCATTTAAAGTATCCCCATAGAAAAAAATTCATTTTTGTGAGGTCCGGTGACCTTGGAGGCCACTGAACTGGCCCTCCTCTACCTATCCATTTTTCACTGAATTCCGATAGTAATTTTTTCTGCGGCAGTCACGGATTAAAAAATTAAAAGAATAAATAATAAAAAAAAACACAATCACGCTAATGTCTGAGTTCTATTCAAAAGTTAAAAATGTCTGGCTAATTGGTATACTCCAAAGCCAAAATTTATTCACACACACACACACAGTTACATTTAAAAATTTCTTTTGCAATGCTAGTAATTCATGAGTTGCCAGAATGCTTTTGAAGATGGAATGAATAATTGAAACAGCATTCAGTATCAGTATTTTCTATGAAAAAACATGTAGATAAAAAATTGTGTAGAATTGTTGGTTTGATATTAAACAATTTCTTTATACCAGAATATCTGGAAAACAGGTTGTTTTAGGTACATGACGTCTAGAATGAAAAGTGTAGAGTTATGAAAAAGGAGTCGATTACGATGAAAATATACTGGGTGTTCCATTTGAAAAAGACCAACTTTGGTTAGCCACGCTTCAATGACGCACCCTGTATGAATGAAAATGATTTTGGAAGATGGTCTTATATGGTGTCTTTGACAAGAAAAAATACAAGTAATTTAAATAGTCATTCACAACGGAGCTATGGACCGCGGGAATCCTGTTGACTCACCATGTATATATATATATATATATACTATATATATATATATATATATATATACTAGAAAATGTAGTGTATTGACTAACAACATTGTAAATATTCTCCCTTAAGATTCTCCCTGAAGAAGGAAATAAGCATTTCCGAAAGCTTGGAACAACTTATAAGAGTACTCCTTTACATATTGCTGCACACCCCAATATTCGCAGTTCCATTCATACTGGTCAGCAAATACCTCCTCTATATATACAGGGTGTTAATTAGGTATGTTAACAAACTTTAACCACGAATAGTACTCCGAAAAATAAAAAGAAAATGTCATATGAACATGGGTCCGGAAATGCTTCCTAAGGAAGCTACGCTCCTTACGCACCCTGAAGACGGTTTTCCCTCGATATTATCGAAACCGTTCATAACAAAATTACGAAATTAGGTGGGATGGGTAAACTTTCGACGCAATTGTTGCAATTGTTTTTCACAGCACACTAACTAAATATGTATGTAGACGAACTTTTATTTATTTACAATAGCCTGCATCGATTCAATAATTTGCATTTTTCTCGAAAACTGTTAGGCCTATGGAGATGTACCAAGAGACCATTTTTACGTAGAAATCTCCGAATTACCATATTCTAAAATCAAAATGTCAAAAAATTACCATTTAGAAAATGGGGTTATTTTTACCCTTAACTCCTTCCGTATGATACGCCTGTGATTAAAATTATGGAATTCTGAATTCAGAATCAGATTCAGCGTCGAAAGTTTACCCATCCCACCTAATTTCGTAATTTTGTTATGAACGGTTTCGATAATATCGAGGGAAAACCGTCTTCAGGGTGCCCCATGCAAAGGAGCGTAGCTACTTAATTAACACCCATATATATATATATACACCCTGTATATATATATATATATATATATATATATATATATATTCTCATTGCTTTCTCTTTGTTCATTGATTCTTATTGAGAGTTATCAATCAGATTTTTTATAATTCAATATGCCTCAAATGTCAAAGGGTCCTTGCTTGGCCAAAGACGGTCCTGTTTAGGCAGTTTAAAACAACCTTCTCCAAGCAAAAACGGAGCCTGATACATCTTTATCGTGGATATAATAAATGAAGCTACTTTCTCTTATATCAAGCTAAATCTAAGAGTTGATTCTGATACACGAGACAAAAGAGGTGTTATTTGCATGATTTCATTTTTTTCTTTTAGTTTCAAATTGTGCGGTAAAAACAGCCCAGCCGCAGAAAACAGAAACATGAGAGTGGCATTACGACTTGAAATCGAAAATTTGTTCGCATAATTTTCTCTGAACGGCCCCTGGAAAACATCAATTTATGTTATATCTGGTGATCTTGTAAATCATTTCATAGAAACCCGGAGTTATTTTTGTTCATCCGCCTTATATTATTCAATCGTGAGAGGTTAAGATTGATAAGTGAAAGTTATTAATTGTTCGAAAGTTGTTCTTAAATTGAATAATGAACTTTTCCGATGGCTATTTTCGCAATCTGAATGATGCGGATAATTCAAAATATCCATAAAAGCAAACATTCATCGAAATTACGCTGTATTGATACACGATTTTTTATTAGCTTTGATTTCGATCTACTTGTCTTTTATTCGTCACACTTTTTCAGTGAAATATTTATTTATTGGAATAGATTTATAGTTTTGGCTTTTTCAAAAAAAAAAAATCCAACGAAACTTGTATAATTTGTGTATCTGCCACATTTTTAGTATTTCTGTTCACCATTTATTGATAAACCAATCAGTACGAGATTTGCTTTATCCTTGATGACAGGCAATTTTCTTCGCCATTTAGCTTTAAGCTGCTTTGCAAGTACTAAGAAAAGGTAATTAGTATTATCAAAAATGCTACTCGTTCGTTGAACGACGCGTTTTCACCGTACAGCTAATGGATTTCTATTTATTTCGAAAATGAGTAGACATACATTTGTAGCACGTTATTTACGAATTAATTCAACATCATTACTGAAGAGAAATCATGTGCCGTTGGTAAACATTCCAATAATGTGTCGAGTACCCACAATACAATACTTGCTATATGTTCATATGGGCGAATACCTAGCCATAAAGTTGAGATGTTCGAAAGTCACTTTTAGTGAATATATTACTGAACAATAACGATATGGCTCTTGGCTATTCCGCATTCTAGATACCAAAACTAGGATAATTAATAAAGAATGCCTGGCAGGTATATTAACGACAATGTCAAAAAAAACTTTCTCGTTTGTCACACTGAGTGTTCAATAAATCAAATAAAATTAATGTTGAAGAGAATCCCACGTGCTTCAACAACAAATTAAACATTTTGATACTTCAACTATTCAATAATTTGACGTTTGACGTCCTCAGAATATCTTGTCTGCAATTTTTTCAACTCTAAAGCATTTCCTTTTCTTTTTGAGTGAACACTACTTCGACTCAAAGCTATCATCAAGTTAGAGGATATTAAGTATGGCATCTGCAATTATCAACAGCTTTCCATGCGTGAATGATTATTTTCGAGCAAAAAACAGATTTAAAAATCAATCATTGCTCGCTCATATTCATCATGATCATTACATGACAGTATTGAAAAAAAATTCACTTCCTTTTATGTCTTCGACATTCGCGAGGAATTCTACACAGGATGAATTTAATTAGACTAGTCAATAATTATTATCATGAAATAACATTTCTCTTAATCAACTGTTGTTTGTAGCTAATCGGTGTCAAACGAATACAAAAAACACTATTATTTTTTGTGAAGCAATCAATAGTAGAAACAGTTTAATTAAAAAAAAATCGTTTATTAATATCGACAGTTCATTTGTGGTCTTCGAATTTTGTTAAAATTTCTGAAGAATCTATACACCCCCTGATTGTCTTTTGTTTTTTATTTCCGAAAAGTAGGCTAGTATACTATTTATTGACCTAACAAAACAATCCATCAATGATGAATTTGTTTCTAAGCATAGTTGATTACAGTTACTTTATTAACCATCTAAGGTTAAAACCTTAGCAATTTCTAATCATTATTTAGCATTTAGAGCATAATCGCCTAGTTCTGAGTAAGTGAACCTCAGATCAGTTGACACGGTATCATTTCATTTCTTATTCCTCTCTACAGTGAAAGTGTTGGTTTTAGTGACCGCCATCTATTCATGTTAAGTATCCAGGTATGTGTTTTACGCTTTCTATAACGAAGTATCGATTATGACTGAATATTTTTTGCACCTTTACTATTACATGTAAAATTCACAGGGGAATCCGGAGTTTATATGTATTAGATATATTCGTATATTTATATTGAAACACCTTATATACAGCTCTACACTCAGTATATTATGGCGATGTTTCTTTGATGAACTCTTTGGCCTGTCTTATTTCTGAAGCCACAATTTTCGGTATTGGTTTTTCATCAAAGTATTGGTCGATGCTCTTTCTAGCTAAACCCTTCTCGGGCTAAGGCTAAAGCCAGTTTATTTTGACTGTCTCTGTCTTAAATTGTTCTGAAACATTCCCAGACAAGTTTTGAGTTATTTTGACTCGAGTTTCATTCTTCATGTATGATTTGGACATTTTACGAGCAGTTTGCATCCATTTCAGAAACTTTTCAAAACACAAATTTCCAAGATCCCATCTAAATCCGGACCTGTCCTTCCGGTTAGCGTAATGGTACCATCTACACACAAGACGACGGCCCCTCTCCAAGAGTAGTACTACGACCACATTTCCACCGATATGCAGTACCCTTTTACAAATATGCTTTCCAATCAATTTACGAAACATTCTCTTGTCCAAAACCGAAGCATCAACACGGGTGTTTTTTCTCAAAGTGTCACACAGGGTGAAAAGTATCCATTGCAAGTGCGGTATTGTTTTCGTGATGGATAGAGAAGAAATTGTGGAAATAGTACTACGGTTTCTTCTTGCGTAGGAGTTATGCAACTTCTGTTTTGGAACCTTGGGATTTGATAGAGAAGGACAAGGACGATTAGTGACTTTGCTTGAGAAAATTCAGTGAGTCCTGAAATAAATTGAAATGAGGTTTTTTGAACGGCCAGCTGGTTCACCAGACTTCATTCCACCGCATCACTACTCATTTATGAATTAACGAAAGAGTTACCTTGAAAAACTGAGTTTTCTATTGGAATATGAAGAATTTTCATTACGTTTTTTTTTTTCAAAAATTATATCAGGAGGATACTACAATAACAATAGTTTTTGCAATATTTGCAAATTGTTCTGATTGTTATATTTGAAGTATTCAAGTCTAAAACACCACTAATTGAAAATTGAATACGTATTTACGTTATGACCTACCAAATTTCTCAAAACAGTAAAATATACAGGTCCGTAGTTGATTAACGCATTGTATTGAAATACCAACTATAATGAAATGAAAAATGAAATGTTTCGATAAAATGAACCTTTTATGTTTCGATATTTGTTAAGAAGTATGTCTGATTGTTATTGTCCTATTATTAAATTTCTCAAAGGGAATTCTCGAGCAAAAATAAGCATGTCTAGGCATTTAATGTATTTTTTCGAAATTCACATCGAATAGTAATTTTTACTGTATAAGAGAAATATTTCTCTGTGATCTCTTTCATGAATTCAAAGAAGACAAATGACAATGGAAATAATTAATTTGTTCAATAAAACATGGACTCCACAAAACAAATTACATGTCAATATTTCGATGGTTTAAAGCGCAGATATTGTATGTCATAATCTGCTCATTCTCCAGAATAATGGAAAATAGGTTTTGATTTGCATTCAAGTAGAGTTCGTATTCGTTCCACGTGAGAACTGATATTTGTCAGTCATATTCGGGACATACAATATTTGCACAGACTCTAGATCTGTCTTCCTATGTTCAGAATATCACTTTACCCTGATATTGGCAAAAAGTGGACATACAATATCTGTGCTTTGAACCATCGATTTTTGAAATAAAAAAATCGAAAATTGGGACTATTATGAGTAACAATCCTTATAATGGCCGAAAAAGCGGCCATCTTGAACATTTCATGCGACTGACAAGAATCTAGTCATGTAATTATATACCTGCCCATAATAACTCTCGTTTCTTTACGGATACATAAACCCACCACATTAATGTAACCAAATTTCGAAGATATAAGGCTGAATTGGAACTTCCTGAATTTACAATTAGATAACGAATTAATAATTTATGGTTCGTCATAATAATTACAGTGGAGCAAACTGCAAATGATAATTAACCTGCGCTTTCTTCGATTCACATGCTTTCAGACGAAACGAAGAGAAACGGAACCTGTTACTTGCATTCGAATCTCGTTTGAGTCGGAGAAATTTTATGCTAGAACAACCGTAAAAAGCTGATTTGTCAAAAGTGAAAGTAGTACTCGTTCTTCGTTTCCTGAAGAGTAAATTAACGAGATTTTTGAAGAAATTTGTATTCGATTTGTTTAATTGAGGCTTAAGAATATTCTGATATTGGAATTCGAATATGCAAGAATTTTGTTTTTTTTTTTAGATTTTAATTAGGATCTAACAAAATGGCGAACGTGATGAATACAACACAGGATCTTGTACACAGAGTGTACGACTATTATTTGTGGACATTATCCTTATCAGGTAAGGGCAAATCAGAATAGAGAAATTAGTAAAAAAAACGAAGAAAAGTTATGGAGAAAAGGAGATTTCAATAAATATTACTATTCATACTATACAGGGTGATTCACCTAACTGGTTCATTAGAGGTTTATGGAGAACTGGAAAAGTTATCAACTTGAAATTTTGGTGGGTGCTACTACTCAATGTGTTCTATCTTTTTAAAATATTATCAATACGCTGTTACTTCCGGTTGAACTGGAAGTGATATCAACTTTGTGTTCTCAAATGGAACACCCTGGTTTACTTTTACATTTTCGAATTCTACGAAGAATTCTAGACCTATTGCATTTTGAATTTTCTTCCTATCGTGATTTGTTTTCAAGAAATTCCATTTTTCGAAAAATTTTGACAGATGGACTGATCAACTAGAATGTCCATATAATCTTCAATTTTCAAGATTTGAGGTTCAATCTCCGTATACACATAAATGAAGGAGTGGTCTATCAGGTATCCTTAGAAGTGTTCCAAAATAGTCAACAGGGTGTTCCATTTGAAAAAACGAAGTTGATATCACTTCCGGTTTAACCGGAAGTGACAGCGTATTGAAAATATTTTATGAAGATAGATAATATTGAGCTGTAGCTGCCACCAAAATTTCAAGTTGGTATCTCTGTCAGTTTTCCGTAAACCTCTAATGAACTAGTTAGGTGAATCTTATCTCTTTCAACAACATGAGTTTCATAATTTTAGCATTTATCTTGCGATCTATACCGTAATTTTTTTGTTAATTCTTTGTATTTTTGCATTTCGAATTGAAAAATACGACCTAACTGTTCTTTCACCTGTTTTGTCTCAAAAATGTTAATCAACATTGGAATATTTTGTTCAATTTCTCATTCGACGATTTTTCAAAATATTTAATTGCTGACACGTAGTTTAAATTTTTCCTGCAAAAACTTGGATATTTGCTGATCTGAAAGCTCTGGAACACCCAGTATACGTATTAATGAAAAAAACCGGAATTATTTTAGTTTCTGTAATAATTATGAACTATAGAAAAATAAAAGTACTGAAAAAGGAAGAAGACACCATTTTTCCTAGATATTTGTTGAGAAAAAAATTTTTGTTTTCCAGATGAAAGGACCAAAGGATGGCCTCTCGTAGACTCACCTGTTCCTACTCTATTTTACATTGGCGTCTATCTATGCATAGTGTGGGCGGGACCTAAAATTATGGCAAAAAGGAAACCCTTCAAACTCACCTGGTTGTTGATACCTTACAATCTGTTCATGGCTTTATTAAATGGTTACATTGCAGTTAAGGTGAATTAACATTTCGTTTTTCTTTTTAATACTTCATGCATAGAAATATACAAAATTATTTTGTGCAGTAAAAAAATTAAGCATTCTAATTTGTTTTTATTTTTCCAAGCTTCTGACAGCATCCACGAGACTGAGATACAGTTATATTTGCGAACCTTGCAGACAGAAGTACAACCCAGACGAATTACAAGTAAGTTTTCAAAAATGGAATTGCGAACACATTCTTGAATATCATTTCAGATCGCTGATGCAGTTTGGTGGTACTACTTCTCGAAACTGTTGGAATTTTGTGATACATTATTCTTCATATTGAGGAAAAAAGATAATCAGCTCACTTTTCTGCATGTCTATCACCATGCCACCATGTTTGCCTTCTGGTGGATTGGAATCAAATGGGTACCTAGTGGATCCAGTGAGTAGTGCAATTTTATAATAGTTATGTCAGCTGTCAATTTCGATTTAATCATTTTCTATCCGCGTCAATGAATTCAGATCATTCAAAAAAATACAAATGAGAATGTTGAAGAGCTGAAAGACAACACAAAATACTGAATTTTTCTGACCTCCAAATAGGCCGGCCATTCAAGTGTTATGAATGATTTTCAGCATTTTTACCTGCCATGGTGAACTCGGGTATCCACGTCATGATGTATTCCTACTACGGTTTAGCAGCTCTTGGCCCGAAAGTTGCTCAATATCTGTGGTGGAAAAAGTATCTCACGATCCTTCAACTGGTATAGTAATAAACATGCATTGGTGATTGGATTATATAACGTTTTGTTTATTGTAGATCCAGTTCACTTGTGCTTTGATTCTGGGTATGAATGGAATAAGAACTGGATGCGAGTTTCCTCTATGGATGCACTACACCCTAATCCTGTACATGGTTTCGTTCATTGCGTTGTTCGGAAACTTCTACGTTAAAGCTTACATGGAAAAAGTAAGTAGCAATTACATATATCATCATCGGGTCTCAACATCGTCTGATTTGTTATTCTATGTAAAATAAAAACTAAAAAATCACCCAGTACTACGATCTACCGGCTCAATTGACGAATTAACTCAACGAAAGTTACCTTCTTCACAGTTATCTATACTGTACCTACAATTTCAACTGTTGTTGCGTGTAATCATGGAAACCACTCCGTTGCCATATCAACACTCAACAAAATCCAACAACAGTAATTATATGTGTAAAGATAATCGATACAAATATGACCAGTAGGTTTACGGTGTAATGAATAATAGCTAAAGAAAAAGTGCAGTGAAAGATACGCGTATTACTCCTCTATCTTTATAATGGTGATTCAGTTGTTCCTGTGTCCCATATGAGAATAGAATTCGAATAGTTTTCAGTGGATTTATAGACAAAATGTATTATGAAGATTACTCAATATTTTTTTATTAATTTACAGGGTAGCCAAGTATTTTTCGGAATGGATGTGGGATGTGGACAAGGCAACACTTATTTGGAGAGGAATAAAAATATGATAATACAATCGCACAACGGAATCCAGAATGACGCTGAGAAAAAATACATGTAGGATCTCGAAAACCACACGGTTTTCTGGATTTTTAAGTAGAAAGTGTAATCAAGTTCTTCCTCCATGAAACTGATGTTTATGAGTTTTGTTAATTTTTATATTTGATTATGCGTTGAAGGTTTTACCAGAAATGTGATTTCTTCAAGGTATTATAATTATATTTATGAAAGTTGTGTATCACTATATGAGTATGATGATTTATGTATTGTTGATGTTTTTGTATATAATTTTGTTGAGTATTTTTATTTTTCATATTGTAGAAGTGTATTGTCAATTCGAAGGAATTTTACCTATCAAGCTGAAACTTTCAACTGCCCTCTTTACCTAGTTCTAATTCACTGCCATTTGCATGCAAAATAAGTAAAATCGAATAAGAATAATTTCATCTCAGGGTGAATTTTTAATAAAAAAAGTCGAATTCTACTAGAATTTTATCGTTGACAATATCTTATAAGCTTCATAATATATACATTAAAGTGTTTGGAATTACAACTTTTGTATCATTTCTAAACCGAGTCTATTTTAAATTGATGTCAAATAGTGACAGGTTTCAATTTTGGACATTAAGAGTACCAGTCAAAATTTCAGTGATGAAGATGAATTCACTATAGGGAGGTAAGTTTTAACTCATTACAACAGAAAAATGATTATAGTAATTTCCAAATCAACTCAAAATCGAGAACGCTCACGGGAAACCCAAAAATGAAATGAGATACAGGGTGTGTTGTATGTGGGCTTATATCAACTTCCGGTCTAACCGGAAGTGCCGAGTTCAGGTGATTTCTCGAAGAATGTAAATAAAGGCATACATAACCATAATTCAGTACACGTCAGTTCTCAATGCGATTAGAGTAACACAATTAGTATACCTACAACGAAAAAACACTCCTAGCATTTCTAAAAACCCTCTAGAAAATCCACGCTTGCAGAAAGTAAAACGTGCATTTCCAGCAAAACAAAAAGCGTTCTCTGACACGTGCCATTCAATTGTTTCCTGCGCGCGGATCGCAGTAGCTAATCGATCGCCGGCCCGCGAAAGCGACGACTGGAGCGCCGCGACGCCAGTCGACCTGTTGTCGCGAACTCCGCGCATTCGTTATCGTTTCCACGGCCTAAAAGACGGAGAGCGTCGTCAGAGATAGTCGTGCGTCCAAGAGAATTATCAGAAAATTACAGAGGGTGAGTGAATTTTGCTTAATGTAGGGAAAACACGACGAGAAATTCTACGAATTTTCTATCCTGTGGTTTCTGTTCATTGAGAAATGTTGTAGAGCACACACTGAGAAAATTGGGACGAATTATATTCTGTTTGATTTGGAAATTGATATAGACGAATTATTATTATCATTTTATTTGATCAGTACCAAATGAACCATAAAAGTAATCTTTATTGTTCAATAGAATGGTGCTCAGATTGGATCGAGTGGATATACGAAAAGTGGAACATGTTTCATGTGATCTTGAATTAGTCTAAGATTCATTGATCCTCATTACACATCAAGTTACCTCATTCAAGGAAATGAGTTAATTGGATGAAAATTATATGGCATCTAACATCTCATTACTATTGAAACGTTTTGTTGGGGTTTTAAAGGTAAAATTTAATATAATTACATTCTTTGAAAATCTGAATTTTTATGAAATCAAAAATTCCTTGATGTTTGTAGAGCTATCCAAATCAAATGATTGTTATTGGTTAATTATAATGATGAAAACAGAAATACAATTGAACATCCCACGTTGCGGTATCAATTGAAACAATCCAGAATGTCATATGTTTTCCATAGCCACCTTGATATTCTCACCGAATCGCAACTGTGCACCAAAAATATCAAAATATTGACTGTGGTAACATTTGAACAGATATTTCAATATTTGTGAAAATTTCGGCTAGAATTAACAAACTTTATTGGCGGATCAAAATAAATTTAGCATCGTTGTGAAGTCACTGTGAAGTGAGAAAAATCACAGGTTATTGTCCAAAATTAATATTTCGTTCGTATCAAGCTGATAAAACAAAATTCTGATTCAAATTCGACAAATAAGAATAGGTTTTAGAAGGGTTTCAAATAACTCCCAGTCTTACTGTGAATAAATAAAGCATAAGGTTTGCCTTCGATATTTATACTAATCAAAAATTAAATAGGATTCAGAATTTTAATGGAATCAGAATTTAAGTGGGATTTAACCAAACCCACAGGAGCTTATGAACGAAGCAGACCAATTCGAAGTCAATCTCTTCATATGTCGTTTTCAATCACCAACTCAATCCATCCCCCATTTTTCCCCATTCTACAAAGTAATAACTGCCAATGATGACCACCGCCGTTAATCGACCCCGAAAAACGAGAGTTAAGGTCGAACCGAATTGCAATTTTCGATTTCCTCATTACTTGCGCCCGAGCCATCCCAGGCTCCTATTTATCTCGTCCGATAAGTAATTTCCTTTCCAAACGGTCAAGTTTTCGAGAAAGAAAGCAAGCCTGACAAATGACAATGGTTGCAGGGGAAATTAACTTTTAGTTAGACAGGAGTTTGTCTTCATTTCAACTTGTGTAATGTGTCATTTATACGACGTAATTAATTTATCTGGATATATCTTGATATTCAAAAAACAATAGCTGTAATCCTTACAGAAACCCAGCTGTTTTCAATATGAAAACTACGGTAATTTGGTGCCTATTATTTTGACCCAAATATCATACTATTTTCGAAGGGAAATTAAAAACTTTTCGTGATAATCCACTTTGAAGCGATTAAACATTCGTTATATTACGAATCTATTTATCATCATGACATATTATACAGGGAGTTCCTCCATGTAGAAGATGTGGATAGTCCAGCTACAATATTTTAATTATTGTGACACTTCCGGTTTCTCCATAAGTGACGCCATCTCGAATGGAGCACCCTATATTTTTCATGATTTGTTATTTCATCTCACGATTTCAAATCAATTTCATGAATTATATCCTTCATCTAAAATTGATCATTTCTGAGTTATTCATGTTTTTTTTTCAAAAAAAGTGACAGATGCAGCTTATCAAACATACAGGGTGTCCGTAAAGACCACGTCAAACCGAGGGAGAATGTAGATCAAAGGATAACCCACTTGCTATGACAAAATTCCCATCATAAAAGTCCTACCGTTTTCGAGATTTTTTTTTTTGGAAATAATGAATTTTTGCCCCTTTCTATAGTTTTGTCTTTACGGTTGGTACAATTTTAGACCTTTTTGGTTAGGTTTTTCACTGAAATATTGCTGAATAATGATTTTAACGTTTACATTTCAAATATTCTGCGAATATTTTTAAGGGGAGCTCTGAGAAATATCTTTATGGAAAATTTTGGTAGTGGATTCATTTTTTTATGAAGTTTAGCACATCGTAGTGGAACCAAAATGTACTGAGCTACTGCTGCACATTACACCAATAAATTGTCTATTTTATAGTGATCTCAAAAAGGTATCACTCAAGTCGTTTGTTATTCAAAGAAAAAAGATATGGTTGTTTTTATCCAAATGGGTACGTTTCTGACAAAAAGGTGGAAGATTGTACCAACCGTAAAGACAAGACTATTGAAAGGGGCAATTATTCATTGTTTGAAAAAAATATCTCGAAAATGGTGAGACTTTTATAATGGAAATTTTGTCGTAGCAGGTCTGTTTCCTTTGGTCTACATTCTCCCTCGGTTTGACGTGGTCTTTACGGGACATCCTGTATAGCATTTTCATGTATATACCAATTTTTGGAGATACGCATCAATTGATCCATTGATATTGAAGGTTAAACAACGTACTAACTGCTAAAAATGATGTTTTTTCTAGTAGGCCATGGATATCTATCAACAAATAAGATATTCATCCCCAAACCATTGTGGATGTAATGAAATTTCTTCAAGTATGTAAATGTAATATCCATACAAGATATTCATTCAATAATTCTGAAACAAGGTAACATCAAATTATGCAAACAGCAATATGACGTTCCTTTGAGATTCTCCTTAAATCTCTTTTCGTTTTTACTTCAATACACGATCTTGATTTCTTTCACCAAACGTATATGCAACAATGTTAGACCGCTCAACTGGATATATGACGAAAAGCTCATTGAAACGATTTTCGATGTATTATTCTCCAGTATGGTAATATTACTACCAGAGGCACATTATGAATGCATTGTGAATACTTTGCTTTGGTAGTTCAAAGCGTGTTTGTCAGAGATCCGCTTCAACACCTAGTACTTTCAACTTCAAAGGCTCTATGTTCAAAGCGAAGACGCAAATTGTATACAAAAAGAATATAATCCAGACCATTCCAGACTTTGTATAGTTCTGCTAGTAACGTTTTAATCAACTAAACTTGTGATTTTATTCGAAATATCTCCATTCTAATTGGAAGTATAATTTTCAAGTTGAATTAAAGCGAATAGAAACCATAACAATTTGATTCTCTTAGTTAAAAAAAATAAATGCATAATTTCTTCTCAGAGGGAAGACATTTTGGGCATCATTTGTTTTATGTACTTAGGTATATGACAATATTATTTCCAATGAACATAATTGAGTTTCAAGAAAAAACGTTTGAACAATCCTATTATTATTATTATTGAATCATCCTGTAGGATATTGATACATAATTTCGGACATCGAAAACTGAGAATATAACGAAAGATTGACCCAGAAACTTTACGAATATCATAGCGTGTAACTTTCTCTGCATATTTGTCTTACAACGTCTGCATGGAACTAAGGAAGTCGTTACTTTATTGTAAAATCCTCGACATTATGCAAACCCTTCCTGCCTTTACGTGAGACTGGAAAATGCATACAAAGAATTTATCGTCCCTCCTCCTGGCCAAAGTAAGCAATAAAACATGAGAACGCTATTTCTCTGATATAGCGTGAAAGCTACTATATGCCCCTATTTCCATTGACATGGGTAGGGGGTTCGTATAGGGGTATATCACATGACACTATCAATTCTTCTTCTTCTTTATAATTTGAATGAATAGTATGGCAGCCTAATTGATAGCAGAAAGAGCTATCTTCTTTGTTAAGGATGCAAGGACACTAATTTTCTCTCTTTATCTAGTGGTTGATTTCAAAACCACGATGAAAAATATTTCCAAATTTCAACATCGACGTACATATCTTGTTGGTGACTTATTTCCAACACTGTCATGTTTTTTGCTCGTTCTCGGCTGGTGAGACTCAGACATTACGTTGTTCGGGTTGTTGATGTTGCCATGGTAACGACTTCTCGAAGATGGTAAATACGCAAAAACGTTTTTAAAATGAGCAACATAAATACGCTACTATAATCCATTACTCTATGATGCTGTTTGGTGAAAAACAAAAACATTCTACAATTTGATTTCGTGTTTCATTATTAATTTTAGCGCCCACATGAAAATCGGTTACGCTCGTGGTTGTTTCGCATTTTCATGGAATATTTAGTTTTCATTATGAGAGACATTTGGGTTCACCTTCGGAAACTAAAATACTATATCTGCATAAATGCCAAATGTCGGGTTTGTAATCAGACAAGACATAAATATTCACGTATTGCACGATAGACAAATGAATTTAATGAAATGTACGGGATGGAACACAAAAACTCATTTGAAATAATGTTTCAATTTAGGATTCAGCAAAAGAGCACAAATGAATATTGTCAGAATAAATAACATATTCTTCTTTTAGTAATTCAAGAAAAACGGTAAATTGACTAGATTAGTTATATACTCATTCGAGAAAGATACTTTTGACAGCTTGTCAAAGTACGCATATGACATTTGTCAATGTTTTTTTCATTAGTGATATCCAAAAATAATATTTTGAGGATAATTCATGGAAGCTTTTGAGGAAATATCAAATTATACAGGGTGATTCGTTTACCGTCTCCTAGAAATATCTCAACAACTGGAAAAAATAATTTTCAGAAAGTATTTTCATGAATGGAACAATTTTGATTGAGATATCACGCCTCATTTCGAGAATTTTTCAATTAAGAATGAATGAATAGATCACCTATAGTGATTGATGATGAACTGGATCTTGAGTATGAAATTTCATGGTAACGTAAATCAAGATGGCATCTCAAAATTCACTTTGAATTTCGGGATAAACTAGGTGATTAGGCACATCTCTGTAGGCGAGAGCTGTGATAAATTATACCAACCATTAGCAAGGCGACCACGAATATCCTTCATGCATTTGACAAGTGACGTTCTGAATTAATTTCAGAAATCGAATATCGCGGTTAGACATCGTGACGGATTATTCTATTCGCTTTACTTTTTCAAACTCATCGCTCATCATCAGTTGATAGAAACACAATTCAACAAAATATTTGTTATATATAACTTCGCACGTCACCTGTCAACAGTAAATCCAACGTATTCTAATCTACCTGAAATCACCTTATATATCTTTCATGGCAATGAATTCGACTTCGGGTGAATAATTTCCATTTTGAAGTTTCCGATTTCCATGTGGACTGTGCGCCATCAAAAGAAATACTGAATTATTCATATGAAATGCTCCTTCGGCAGTCGGAAATTGAATAGTGAGTAAGATCTCTTCATGCAATTCATCGGCAACAGTTGACACAGCTGATACGAATAATACTAATTATAATAATATAATAATAAACCTTTATTAAATCCTTTCAGATCACATAATGATATAGGATACGTCAGGAACAGTACATGTATATACAATTTATCCGTAGCAGCAACGATCACATCTCACGAATCATCATTCAATTATTACAATTTAAATAAAATGAAAATGTGTATTGAACATCTGACAGACTAAAACAAATCATTTGAGAATCCCAGTCAGTTTATCCTCATCTACCAAGATATTCATCAACACTGTAAAAACAACTCCTGAGGAGAAATTCTTTCAAGTTTGGATTTGATTTTTTTTCTATTGACTCATCTCGTATATCTCCAGGAAGATTATTGAAAAATGTAATCCCTGCATGTGATGGACAATTTTAAAACAATTTAGTTTTATGTTATATAGCTTATAGCTCTCATAATATTACGTTCTGTTTAGATTTTCTCAACTAACAAATTGAAATTTCTCAAAATTAGTTAGTGAATGGTTTCGAAACAACTTCATGTGTTCGAATATACAGGGTGGCCACTTTTTGATTGGGATTTCATTGGTAACTTTTAAACCATAAAGAAATTTTGATAAGGGTCAAAATCACCTGAAAATCAACTCTGAATGGCATAATGTATGATATGTCGCTGAATTCAGCGTTAAAAGTTATTTCGAAAAGTGTCATCAAATATGCAGTTCCGTATTGAAAAAAATGAGGTTGAGGGTGGCCCAGTGCGTACGAAACGTTGGATACGAAATCTACTTACGTCAAATTAAGGATAATTTACTGTCGAATGAAAAACTCTGTTAAATTTTTTGATATTTGAAATAAAATGGGAAAAGGAGAAAAATCAGAATGACAGAATTTACTTTTCTTATGATATCCCAATAACGGGCCCTGATAATCTCGATTTGTTTGAACTGCTTGACAATGCTTTTATGAATGCAACTTTTTCTCCATGTGACCGACCTTTCAAATCTTATGGTTTAAAAGTTACCAATACAATCCCAATAAAAAAATGGCCACCCTGAATACAAGTACGTCCCAAAAGCATCGTGGTTGTTGGCAGTTCTTACTACTGTGTTTCAATGCGATCGTTTCACATTGTCAGAAATTCTGGGCTTTTTTGTTCAACGGATGTTTCTTAGACAACCATAAACATTATGTGGATTCATTTATCTTTGTGGCTTTCACACCATTCTATTGCCAACATCCAGTCTACACCAGACGGGTTTATATATAGCGAAACTTGTGGTATTGAAAATGTTTAGAATGAACAAAACGTAAACTACATATGAAAAACACGTTCAAAACAGTGTTCATATTAGACAAATTCGAGGAGATTGAGAGATAGCTTTTGTATCGAAAATATGAAGTCGCTCATCGATCTTCTGCTTCTATATTGTGTAAATTATCACCGCGAAATGAAGCGAAGCAAATTCTGTTTTTCAGATAGATGTCCACAGAACGATTGAAACGATATCACGAATATTTGAACTGTCACTATACGTCAATCTCCATGTCAATAGTGAATTGTCACAACTTCGTCACTGTCCGCAAACGTTAACCAATCACATCACAAGAAGACACTGACGTCAAAACAGAGGAATTTCAAAGAACAGTTACCAGAATAAAGTTTTCAACATTGAAAAATCAGTGTTGAAATTTTTTCACGTAAAAAAGTCTATTGAATGCATCGAAGGATCAAATGTTCTTGAATAATGATTCAGCGAATCGAAACGACAAAAAGTATTTATCTAACCTAACAGTAATATTGGCTGGTATCCACAACCGAATCATTCTTGGTTGTGAGAGATAAACTCGTATTAGGTTCAGTCGATTTTCCAGTATCCAGTATCGGACCAATTGGAAATACCTCATGAGTTCCAGCGGATGTTCATTAATCACAGAAGATCGATTGTTGGAGAGCCATCACTTATATTTCGAAAGCTCTTTTCGATTCCCTAACAATCAGTCATTTTGTTTTGGTGTTGGCGATATGTTTGGCAAAATGTCATGGACGAAACTGGAGCTTCAATTTTATTGTACGCTTATGAAAACAGTGGGAGGAATGAAAGCATGAAAAGTGATGCTTGTTATGCAAACAAGATATGCAGATGACCATAAAACAATATTGCTACTTTCATTGCCATCGTAATCATATGCATCAAGTACCGCGTAGGGAAATATTCTCTATTCAAATTTTGTTCGGGGGAAATTTGGCGATAATATGTTCAAGATGGTGGATTTCCGAGTACTGGTATTGACTCAAAAACAAATGAACTTTGTAATACAATGTACTAAAACATAAATATTCTGATTTACAACTTTTCGAATTCCAACGATAAAACTCAAAATCTACTACTAATACCAAACTCATGCCAATTTCATCAAGAGTCAAGAAAATGAGCATTGGCTGAAGATTGGAAATGGCGCTTTTCCAACATTACGTCTCTTATATTAGGGGAATGCGACAGTTCGTAGCTGTTCCCAAGTCCTCCAACCGTCTTTTTGTAATTCAATTTCGGAATATTGCAGCTCCTGTTTCTCAAATGTTCATGTCAAAGCCAAACACCGTGTTGACAGGGGTCCATTTTCATAAATTTCGAATAGAAACAGGAATATTTGATCACGATAATTCAACAGTAATTTGTTTATGATGAATGAGAGAATAATGAAGAACGCATATCTTTCTGAATGAAAATGAGATTGATTCGTTTCAGAGTGAGCCATTCAGAATACGAATCTAAATTTGGTGATTTTCGCAATTTTTTTCAAAAGAAAGTCTCTAAGAATGTTTTGATTTTTTTTATATGTAAGGGTATATTTTCAGCATTATTTTTAACGAAAACATAACGGACAATGAAAATGCCTTTGAAGAATGTTTCTCAAACCACTTCCCCATGAAGTGGTATTCTCAACGGAGACATAAGCATCCCTTATTCAGCCTTTCAAAGTGCACTTCAATCCTTTTTTGTTCCTAAACTGAACTATCGAACAAAAAATAGGACGAAGCTCTCAAGTTTATGTGGTTCTTGAAATGTCTCATCAAATCCCAACTTCCACTAAAATATCGTTGGTAACGTAGAAAAGTCTTCTTTATACAGAGGGTTATGTTCAACTACCATAAAGCATTTTCATGGAGTTTAATATTAATATATGCTTTGTTCAAAATTCAAATTCAAGCCACATTTTTTAAGTAGTAATGTTAGTTACAAAATTTTTCTTTCATTGGTCCATTCGAGATGTCAATAACTATGTAAGACTTTAAGGTTAGATTCTTAACTCTACGACGTATGCATACTCGAAGTTGTGGTTGTGCTACGTCTGTTATTTAGTGTTGATGGAATCTGTACGTTTATATCAATACTGACAATATATAATGGAAATAATAATTTTCATTTTCAAAGTTTCCAACAGTGTCATGATGTCTACAAATCAGACTGTTTGAAAATTGTTTCTCAAAATCTTTCAAAAAATCTGATCTAGATGATTTTGCATAATTCTGGGATCCAAAAAAAATAAACCACTCGCCTATTGAGACGTTGAAGAATGCACAGATTATGATGTGATAGAAAAATGTTTCGTAGGGAATAAAATTCGACCTATTTTTTCTTTGTTGCTTTTTGGGTCACGATGATGCTGTATTATTTCAGATTGAGAGGCACGAATATGATGGAGGAGGATAACGGAAATGTGGCAGGATTGCTGAAACCTACTTCGAGTAGCAATGAAGATTTGAGCGAATACACGGATGCTGACGAAAGTATATCGGCTCCCACCGAATTTTTAGCAGAGGTGATAAAACTGAAAAAATATTATTGTACTATTTTACAATCATCATAGAAAGTTGATTTTCGAAGAAATTTATAGAGCATTAAAAAGTAGTTAACAGAAAATAAAAAATATAAGGATATTTGCAATTTATTAAAGAAATAAGAGAATTGGGGTTCTTTTCAATCATTATTTTTGCTTGTATGAATAGTTTCACGAATTTTATTTTCTGTGTAAATTCTCTTCAACATTCAATCGACATGATACTCGCTAAAGTAGAAAATCTATAATTTAACGTAGGCTCCGTGGCGAAAGGCCGTGAAAACTCAATTTCCCTCATTTCCACCCTATAATTCTCCAAAACCACACTTGAATACTTTATTTCACCATATCGCTTTCAGGAATATCAAATATCGAAAAATGAGGATGCTTCATGAGTGTAACGAATATCAAGGAATGATATAGCTTTCGACCCTCAACTGAATTTAAATGAATTTGATTTGAAAGAAATCGCACATAGAGTCACTATTTAAATAAAAATCAACATAGGAAAGAACATTTATGCAGATTGAAATATGAGATCCATGGAATAGTTTTTCTCATTGAATAAAATAATATGAATTGTATTTATAATAAAGTTTCGATTCATCTTTTTCAGTTTCTATCTGCACTTATGCTGAAAGACTATGCAACATCCTTGAAATATTGTAAATTAAGTGAGTACATACATGTTTTTAATTTCTTATGTAAAATTTCATACTTGAACTCAAAAATGTTTTGTTCCATGTTGTGTTATACAGGGTGATTCATTGAGAAATGAGCGTACTATAAGGGTAAGTAGAGGTCGCCATATGATGGGTCTAGCCCCCTGTATAAGCGAAATACAGAGTGTTTTATGTATATCCCCTATTTCTGTAATGGCTCATAACTACGATCCGCATTGTATTTGTATTTCATTCATTTTCACAACATAAACTCATTATCACTATACAAATACTCGTAATAATCGTCATACTACACTTCAACAAACGATAAAATAAGAAAATCACATTCCGAAAAAATATGACTTTTTTTAAGAAACACAAATTTTGTAAAATTGTATTCATTTAAAAAAGAACCTAGATAGAAAATAGAAAAAAAATTATCCATTCCAACTTTTTTTATTACAGCTTCTTCCAATCATTTTAGTATTTGTATAGTGATAATGAGTTTATGTTGTGAAAATGAATAAAATATACAATGCGGATCGTAAGTTATGAGCCATTGTAGAAATAGGGGATATACATTAAACAATCTGTATCTCGCTTATACAGGGGGCTGGACCCATCATATAGGGGTTTTTCAGAACCAGCTAGGCGACCTCTACCTACCCCTACGGTACGCCCATTTCCCAATGAATCACCCTGTATATAGCAGAGATTCTCATTTTCAATGATTTTTAGTTAGTTTGTTTTGAGACGTCAAATTGAGATCGTTTTGAAATGTTTGAGTAAAAAACATGTTTTCAATTCCAATATCGATGTTTCGGTTAATTTTTCATAGATGATAAAATTTATTGGAAAGTCTCGAAAGGTCGAATTTGAACACTACAATTATTGCTAACTTAGTCGTAATTTCATTTCAATGATTTATGTTCGTTCTGAGCTTAGTGATCAAAGCAGAGTTACATTAATTATACCCAAACGCAGTATATGTGAATGAGGCTCTTATTCAATATTAATCCCTTGATTTCCATTCAGTTCTGCAATATGAACCAAACAATGCCACCGCAAAGGAATTCTATCCACTCATACTGGAAAAACTTCAGCACAGTAAGTACCCATAATCGTTATGCCATTTTTCATTCCAAGTTAGGTCCCTTCCACCTTTGAGCATTCAGGATTTTAAGATAATACACACCCATCACAAATTCACGAGAAATAACTCTCACATTATTGTAAATGCTAGAAGTATTTTTAATATTAAGTTTTTTTTGACTAGTCATCTGTCATAGACATCCAATCCGAGAAACAATGTTGATTCGAAAGCTCATTGATACTCGAAATTTGTTTTTTCTTCAGCAACCAGTGATGGAGGAAGCAGCAATGATAACGAAAGCGAAGGAGAAGAAGAAAGCGAGTGCAGCTCCAGCAGCGTGGACTCAGAAAATTCCAGTTCAGAAGGAAGTAGTGAGGTTCAAGAGGTAACGTGAAAGATTAATTTGCGAATCGATAAAAGAATCAATCAATAATTGTTATCTGTCAATAGGAAGACGAAGATGGCGTAGAAGTATGCCAAAACAGTGGCGACAAACAATCCAAAGGATCGTCTCATGAAGATGGTACCACTGGAAGTTACTCGAGTCTGGAGGACGATGAAGCAGAAGAAGTTGATCAACTTGCAGCGCTGGTATCTCGATACCAAATCGACAATGTCAATCTTGGAAATGGAAATAAAATATGTAAGTAGTAGTTCATTCGTTCAGGTGTTAGAATTTAACCACAGTCTTCTTCTTTCATTCCAGACAACACTTCTTCGGCGAATCTTCAAACAAACGCGTCATCTGCTAAAATCCCCCAGCTTCCCTTCGGTACAGGCTCAGATTCTGAGTCTCCTACTGAGCCGATTACTCAACAGACAGTCGCTATGCTTAGAGCGAGAGTCGTGCCAAACAACATGTAAAGGTTATAGGAATATTTTTTCCAATTTTCGAACCGAACAGTTGTTATTTCATGTTTTGATTTGTGTCCTCTATGCGCGTTTCTAATAAAACCTCTCGAGTATTTTTATACAGTAGCGAGATTTTCATGTATGTTCGCGGATATCGGCCTAATACGAGTTCGTAATCCTCAACCCCTTGCCAAATTTTAATGTTGTTGATGAATCAGAAAGGGTCCTGTCTCAATTTCAAGATAAAAAGGGAATGTTTCATACAACAAGCTCAAATTGTCTTCAAACTTCAAAGAGCATATTGGGCTGTTTATTTTGTCCTCAGACGGATCACTGAATCTGAAGAATGTTATATCGAATTTACCTTTCACTTGTTTATTATTTTGGAGTGAGTTCGATCCGGTTTAAAATCAGGATGTAGGACAGAGAAATTTATTATGTATGAAAGAGGTACACGTAGAGTGTTTCGATATATTTTTGTATTTTTTGTATGTGATAGCCTTGGTAGTGCATTTAGTATACATGACCAAAAATATTTTCTTTTCAAATGTAGTTGATCGGTTTAAATTGTGAACCGATTTAGTATAAAGTAAGACTGAATGTTTCCCTATGTTTTATAGAGAGAAAAAATTCAACATATCTCTGGTAGAATTATCACCGCTGGAAAAATCCTTGAATATATCTATAATCTGATATTGGTATTTCTAGAATTAGGTGTATGAACAAGTTGATAAACTATATTCTATCCTAGAATAGATGAATGTATCTATATCTGTAGATGCATTTTATTCCAACAAGAATCATAGACCAGTATCATAGATCTGATATAATATGCTGCTAAAAAAGCATTCGAAACTTCTTTCTGTGTTTTGACAAACAGGTAGTTGAATTTTTTATGGTGTATTCCAATAGATCAAAATTAAATATTAATAGAAATCATGTACTCAAATTCCACCTTTTGATTGTTCTTTTTTTGATTCTTCTTATATACATACCTATATACTTGAAAATTTTACTCTTGCGACTATTGAATTCATCCCTTGTATATATTGGACAGACATGGAGTATTGCCTTATAGATATCGTATGTTCAAAGAAAAGTGTATTTTCATCTATACATCTTCAGTGTTAATAGTATTTTTAATAACTCTTGTTTCATCAACAATTCTGCAAATATAAAAAAAATATTCTCTGAATCAAGTTATCGGTGTTACATAATTTATAGGGTGATATATGGTGTATTTGAAGAAGGGGAATAGTTTACAGGATCAAAGCAATATTTCATCAGTTTCGAAGTAATGTTTGATGGTATTTCTTTTCTCACTGTGGAAGGCCCTGTATACGATTTATATACGTAAAAGTAGTGAGAATATTGTTATTATAAATTGTTGGTTATGTTTCAATTTATCTAATTTCCATTTATTTGATATTAACGTTACTCAATCAGTTTCAATTCAATATTAGATTAGAGATCAAATCATGTCCTGTGATGAAATTTGAAACGTAAAAAACACCATCATGATACTCAAAAAATTCAAACAATATGCTTTTTTGTATTGAACATAAATCAATAGTCAATAGCTTCATGAACCTAAAATATTACTTTATACGATAATTATACTTTTCATTTCGATTCTTATGAATTGGAATGTTGGGGGCCTTGTATACAATAATACTCTGAAAATATAGATCATATCAATAAATAGTGAGTTGCTTCTTTCCTTTAGCTTGTATGTTACCTCATGAAAGGATCGCTAATACAAAGTCGTTTTTCATTCATAACCAATATATTCATTATGCGTTTGGTGGTACAAATATGAAAAATAAAAATAACATGGACCATTGTATTTTCTAATATTTCATAAATACGCCGAACGATCAAAGGGCCATAATCATTGATTCGGTTTTTCGGTAAGTTATTGGGTAGTTAGAAGTTGAAACACCATATGGAACAACGAGAAAAAGTATCAATGAATGAGATCCAATTACTTAATGGATACATAATATTGAAAATGATATATAAATCTATTAACAGACTAAAAAAAGGTATAAACAAGAACGTGGTCAAAATTTCGATTTATTCAACAGGGATTTCGACTTCACATTACCCAATTTGAAAAACTCAGCATTTATTTACAGTCGCAAAAATATAACTTTCTCCATAACCTTCATCAACCTGTAGTGAATACATACTCAATTCAAGTAAGTTTCAGGAAAGAGGTGCAGTAAGTTCAAGTATTTTATAGGAGTTATTCAATTTTCATTTGAAGTGAGCTAATTAATGATCATCTCGAATTAGACCCTCTGTATCATATAAATTGTTCGTTTACGGTAAAAAATATGACAGTTGGAGGAATGCAAAGTCACTAATTGCTTGTACTGTAATTTGAACTGTATTCACTGAATGGAAGAAGGGTTTTCGGTTCTGTATAATGAAATTTAAAAAAATGTTGCACTTTCAGATTATTGCATACAGTTTGTACTATTTCATACTGGAAAATGTTAATAAATGTGAATCATTTCTGACTCTTATTCATATTTTTTGCTCGTTTGGATACATGCTATATTCAATTTTAACTATTTATTCAGAAAATGGGGTTAAGATATGAATGAAGCGTCAGAAATGAGATTATTCTTCTTGAATAAATCCAGTTACCAAGATTTAAAAAAGTATGAACTCACAAGTAGAATCATTGTTATTGAAATTCTTTGACAGATAGAAAAGATTTTTTTTTATATACTGACTAGTGGAAAGACCACGTTCCATCATGAAATTTCTCGACATTATAGCAACCGTTTCTACGACCGATAGGGTAACACTGAATCCTGGTAACCGGAGCATTGGTTTGCAGTAGAATTCAGGGTATCAACTGAGATTTTTTTTGTGATATGTCATTATAATCATCAATAATCCAAAACGATATTATATAACTATATTATTATATAAGTATTTACAAAATACTCACAAAAAATCAGAATATCATAAACACTTCTTGCGCTTATTGGGTTAAAAAGCACCGATTTTATGTTATACAGCGGTATTTACGAAAGCCATCGCTTTGTTTTATAATGCATTCTAAAATTGTTTGTTAGTACCAAAGATCATAGCTGGAATTGGGGAAATGAATTTCAATAACGATTACAAAATCAGTAAGAAACAAACCGATGGCTTTCGATCAAAACGCTGTATAAAATCTAAAATTACACAAAATACAGAGGTAGTACACGGTAGGTTTAAAATAACTAATGCTAAATTATAGGATTGGCAAGACTTACAAAATCAAGTAATGTTTGTCAACCTGAGGGAAGCATGTTCAAATCTGGTGTTAAAAATATAAATGAAAAACAGCATGCAAACAATTCACGAAGAACAGTAACAAACGGCTACTCGAAAAACCCTGTGTAATCAAAACTTTATTATAACACGCGCCACGAAGACTCACAACCCTATACAACTTGAGCAAAAAGCAGACCTCAAGCCATCACACTAATAAACGTTCAACCCTGTATCGGTCAATCAACTTCGAAAAAAATATTGTTACATTCATCATCCCAGAATCAGCATCAAAAACAGATTCTGGGCTGTTAAATTTGAACAATGGTTTTCTGTTTGTAAATACTAATTTCTTTTTCGATATATTAAAGCCAATTGTTGCTGCATATATAATTTCCAAATATTTCCAATTTCAGTCTTTCGATTTCCGTTTGTGTTTTATCATCGTCCCCATTCAATGTTACGTATCTCAATCAAGCCGATTTTAGATGAAGAAACAGGCCCATTTTCTTCTGAGGAGCTATACTAGCTTATCTCCTAAATTTCTAATAACTATAAATTTGATCATTGAATTTAGTGGGGAGATCAAATCCGAAAATACGTAAATACAGCATCGAAGAGAATACATCTTGGGTGTAACAAAACAAAGATATCATTCTGCTAGTTACTGACAGCTGCCCATTTTATACTTGACCGTGGTTTCGAAAACATAAGAGAGTTAAATACTTATTTGACACATATTCTTGAAAAAATAAGTTTTTGTGTTTATTTTTTCGAAGATTTGTCTTTTCTTTGTTTGTTGAAAAATGTTCTTTTATTTTCGAGGCGATAACATCGAGAATTATTTGTCACATTAAATTGAATAGGCAATTCAGTTTAATGTGTTCAAATATCTGACGTGGAATCATCGTGAATATGACTTTTGTTTTCCACACGTTTCCTGCATGATACTGGCGTGTTAGTTAACCTGTCTCTGTGTAGCTATTCTTTACGCACTCATTAAACCGCAATACCCAAGATTTCTCTCCGATCTTGTGAATGTCAAATGAAGATATCACCAGATTTTTTTCTCAATAGAAGACTAACTAGCTGCTACTGTTTGCTCTAAACAGATATGATTATTATTAAAAATATATTCATTTTCTTATCCAAATTCAACGAATAATTGCACAAAATTTCAATAACGTCAAGATTTTATGTTATAACATTTTTCACAAGAACATTAAAAGTGCACGAAAATAGTTTTTCGCTAAATTTTCTATTCATCAAAATCCGATAATACGGTGGGAAAATTCAATTGCTTCAAGAATGTGAATTCATTAGAGATGTTTTGATGAAAGATTTCTATGGCACATAAACGATTAGTCTGTTCAGAAACGTTGGCTGCACAATTGATCAAAACTAAACCAATTGTAGTAGGTTCTGTAACCTACACACCGTTAAATAATGTACACAGTGAATGAACAGACTTATTTTCTTTTTTTTTTCTTTCGGAAACTATTTTTTGAAATTGAAACGTCAAAATTGAAATGTAAAACATGAGTATACTATGTCATGAAAGTAAAAGATTTTTCACCAAGATAAATAAAATAAGGGAAATAGCACTGGTAAATTATAGGAACTTAAAATCAGGGACTTGACAACCGAATTTTCAAATTGTTATGAATTCCTAATAACTTAGAACTAAAATGGGTTCTTCCATTTATCATAACATTATATGAAGCAGTTTGTAGACTGACTACAGTCTTCCTGCTGATACTTCAAAAATAACATAACCTGCTTCGTATAAACGACACTCACAAAATATACGACAAACAAGAAACGTTATAAAATTAGTAAGAAAGTCAATAAATAAAAACTTAGCTGCGATAGAAAAACACTTCAAAACACTCTGAGATTTCAGATGACAAACACAATTCTACAAAATCACTATTTACTTTTGAACGGTAAATATATAAAAAATTTTTGGAGAAAATCCTGAAAACTATTTGCAGTTTATTAGTCTCAGAGATGATCTGAAGTTGTTTCGATATCGAGACTCTGTAAAGCGTTAATTCAACACTCGATTCAAAAGCTTAAAAAATCAATTATATAAAATAACTCAATAGTCTACGTTCAAAATAGTTGTTTCGTATAGTGATTTTGGATTCTTCAAGCCACCACACAAGCTGCACAAATGATAAGATCACCAGCGCTTTTCAGTTTATTTTTGTATTTTTTATATAAAAATCAGTGTAAAAAAGTATAATTCACATGGTCTATTGGCACATCAGAATGGGGCAGAAGCGACATAGTCAAATTTTTCTTCAAAGGCAAACAATCCTCTTCAAAAATACATTTATTTGGCATTCGACTATGTTGCTATTGCGTAAAATCTTGGAATCTCTGTAACCCAGGGTTTTTGGCTATGTCAGGCAGAAATTTTCGACTGAATTTGCTGCAAAAATGGGTTTGACAACCCAAAACTAGTTCATCTTCTGATTAATGAACAATCTATCGAAAACATTCCATTTTTTCAAGTCCTCCCGGAAAATAAGAATGTTTTTGACATTCTGAGCGTTATCATACGCAGTTCCGGTAGAAATCGGAAAAAAAATATTTCCAACGACAGAAACGAAACTAAAAGGTTAGTCGATGGTGGTGTTATCTCTGCCAACATGGCCCGTATTCTGAAATTAGGCAAGCGTGGTGATAGGCAGCACTGCGCAGGTACTTCTTTAGCGACGCAGGTACGGTCTATCGAATTCCTGGCCTGGGGCTGCACGTATTTCAACAATTAGTAATCTAATAGTCACAAAGGTTGATTCACAAAATGATCAACAAGCAAAAAATCTGTGTCGAAACCTCTGTAACTCTGATTATGTACATAACTTGCCTCCTTATTAGTCCTACATGCTACTCTCCTTGATCGGCTGCAGCAGCGGCTCGTTTTCGATGCGCCAACCAGAGGGCGCCTTTTGACACCTCGACTGTTGCATGACACGCTCCATCACGCAGGACGCCGACAGTCGTGCCTCTGCGTCATGATCCCAGCATTCCTCCATTGTGTCACACAAAGCTGCTAGACCCTGGAAATATTTCAATCGAAATGGTTTGAATGCTCGACAGGAGTTTTTCCTTTAATCTAGGAATCTTCCAATATACAGGGTGTCCCTGAACTCAACGTCAAGCCGAAACGGGGTAACTGGATTGATCATAACCATCACGAGAAAAATCTGAAAAAAAATTCTATTCCACGCAGTTTGAAGATTATAGGCATTTTGAGACAAACCTAGAAATTTGATCAAACTGTACCATTTTTCGGTTATTGAGGTAATTTTTCTATATTCTTGTTCATTTGAACTTTGGAAACGTAATCCTAAATGACATTTCTAGAATCCCAATAAAAAATGCCTCAAGTTTCCGAGAATTGAGACTATTTGTTAAACTACGAATTTGTAAATGTACTAGAGTGCCTTGGCAAGTAGCATTAAAAGTTGGCGCATTTTATCAGTTCTAAAATGGTACAATACTTATTAGTTCCATACAATAAAAAAGAGTAAACAAATTTGCTATAAATTATTGCTATCTCAGTTGCAATGTTTTTGATTCGCACAAGCTCTAGGTAGGTTCTTAATTTTAAGGCAAAATGATCAAATTTCTAGGTTTTTCTTAAAATGACCATAATTTTCAAACTGAATGGGATAGATTTTTTTTTCAGATTTTTCTCGTGATGGTTATGATCAATCCTGTCACCCAGTTTCGGCTTGACGTTGAGTTCTGGGACACCCTATATATACCGAGGAAATTATCGAACTTACATTACAAAACCTTCAAAAAAGCACTCAAGTTTATCAATTCAGTGGGCAATGTCTTATTAAAATGCCATATTATATAATTCCTTAATTAAAACAGAAGTGACTCACTTCAACTATTCAATAGTTGTATGAATCAAACAATAACCATTAGAAACGATTTTTTTAAACATTGAAGACAAATGGATTTATGGCATGATAGAAAGTTTCAATAAAAATCCTCCTGTGCTCACCTGATGATGTTTCCAATGTTCCTGTATGACAGGTCTAACTTTCTGTTGTACGACAGACTCTTGCATGTCTTCGAGACTCGGGTGTTGTCCGACCTCTTCTTCAAAGGGTAGCCGGTACTCCGGGATAGGCCCGTCCTGGGCGGTACACCTACAACGATTCATAGTTCGATTAGATTCAGCTGGCTTTAATAAATCTTATTAATCATTCTTACCTCGATACGAGTTCCCATAACACCAAGCCACACGCGTACATGTCAATTCTGAGGAAGGCATCTGGGGTGAAGTTGATGGCGCCTTCCAGAACCTCGGGGGCCATGTATCTGTGAGAAAGGTGATTTGTTTGTTTTTTGTATACTTCGTATACTATGTAAATTACCTTCGAGTGCCGACTTGGCCGTGAGTATCTCCACAGGATTTTCCAGCTTGGAACATGATGGCCAGACCAAAATCTGCAATACAAACTGACATGTCGTTTTTCAACAACACATTTTTGCTCTTGAAATCCCTGTGGGCAACAGATGGTTTGGCTAAATCCCCAGGATGTTTACCAGGAATAGCTTCATGCAAATGCATCAGACCTACAATTATTGGAATAATGAAGCCTCAAAACTATGCACTGCATAAATTTGATTGGTGGATAACTAACCTCTTGCCATGCTCTCTGCAATTCGACAAACTTCATTCCAAGTCAAAGTGTGAGCTTTGAGGTAATCACACAAGGATCCTTTTTCATGATAAGCAGTCATCAACCAAAATTCTGCTTTCAAGTTATCTCCTCTCTTCTCTACGCCAATATAGTGCAGAATATTGGGATGTTCCATATTAGGAAGTTTGAAAATTTCTTGCTCTGTCAGCCAAGATTGTTTATCCTAAAATAATAATACATTTCAGTCCTGCTCATAGATACAAGATATTACTTTTTTTTTACCTGTATAGGAAATACTTTAACTGCTATCTCTTCAGTCAGGAAATGTGCTCTCCAAACAGAACCAAATCTCCCTGTAGCTTTGACTTCAATCAGCTGAATTGGTCTAGAATCCAAAATAGGAGTGGGAGGTGGAAGTTCATGTGGTTCTGATGTTGCTAACTGGAATTTTTGTGTTATGAATTGAAACTTTGAAAATGTTGAATATTTTGATTGCTAGGAAATAGAATTATGTGGACAATATCAGGTTGATTGGAATAAATGTTGTCATAGTGATGAATGCATACCCCATTGAAATAGCGTTTTTGCCTTCTGTTCCACAGAAATCCTGCTCCAGTAAGTATTATAGTACTTGAAATAACCACCACTACCAAAATAATATAATACATGTTGTACTCGCAAGGTTCACTCATAGGTACAGCAGCTGAAAATTGTTTATTTGTACATACAATAAGACTTCATGACTGCTTAGGTATACAATCTGTGTTAGATTAATGAAATATTGTTTCTAGTTCACTCAGTTTTCCATCAGAAACAATGATTCTGTTATCATTAGAAAAACTGAATAAAAATGAATACATGATAAACAAATATCAAGATAAACACTTACTACTGGGTGGTGTAGCTTCAGTAGGTATGGGAGACCATGTAAAATTAGCATTGCACATGTTACCTATACAGCAACAAAACAGTAAATCGTTTTTTGGACTCCATGATGTGTCTACACATTTTTTGTGGTCTGAACACTGTTCAGAATTTGTAAAACAACCCTAAAATTATTTAATGATACAATTTAATTGGGTGAAACTAGAATATACTTTTTTTATGTTTCCAAATCCATAGGATATATATGGTTGATATAATAATACAAGGAATTTCTTACCTTCAAAATAACAACTTGACTGCCAGTCATCTCATTCCACAAAACAAAACATCCAACATGATGGTCTTCAGGATCACATTGAACAATATCTGGACAGTCTGGACCAGTACAAGTGTCGTTGTGAAATTCACACTGAGTAGTCTTATTGAGGTTATTCAAATTAGCAACTGCAGCTTCTGCTTGGGATGTATCTTTAATATAAGTTTATGGTAATATTTCAATGTAATTCAAGTATATCTACTTACCTCTTTCCGGAAGTAATACTATAGTCATTATTATAACACTAATAAGACACTTCCCAAGTTTATAATACATCGTGAACGTAATCGAAAAATAAAATCGTGCATTCCACAATAATAAACATGAACAACTTGTCCCAGGTCAAGAAAGCTCAACAACGTCACAAATAATATAGCAACACATGATAAGTATTCATTGGAAATTCAATTTCCACTCAAATTCATCATTACAATTAAGGGCAATCCGATTTTAGGATCCAGTCCCACTAATTTACAAAAAACTAATATTGCGTTTTAAGAGTTTTTTATATATGATAATCCGCCATTAAAATCACAAATAGGTTGATTATTGAAGACAAATCACAAATTCCTTAGCGAATCATAATTTTTCCATTCCATGGAATCACAGAATATAGACAGATTGTAGGGCCGTATCACGCTGCTATTCCATGTGATACCTGTGGCGATACTGCCAAGTCCACTGTCAATCTCAGAATTCGTGAAAATAAATCCAAATTCAATTTTATTGTGACGTTTAATTCAATCTTCATATATTATGAAAGTGAAAAAGAATATTCTCATAGTATTTGTAAACAACTGTGGTTAATTATCACTAGATTATACTGCTTAAAACATTCACATCCATTACAGGTTATATTGCATGTCATACCTCTGAAAGTGAAGTAGGCCATATATTTCCTACAAAGAATGACCCTGATTGATAGTTTGAGTGACGAATTATTCCATTCTTTGATAGCCCTCTTTATCGCTGGCATAGGTATGTGAAATTAATGTAGGAAAATAACTTCATTTTTCAATATACAAATTGTAGTTTATTGTGCATGGTGGTCTACAAACATCAATGAGCAGAGACATATAAGAACTGTACTCCTCCTAGAGAGAACCATCAGACACAGGTTTCATAGAAGACTCACCAACCATACTGAAACCATTACAATATCTGAAGGTAATGTAGATATCATAATGTATATAAACAGTTGTATGAATTAGGAGCTATGAATAAATTACTTAATCTGTTCACAGGATACAATGAAATGATAGTTGTAACGTAATTTGGTTTTTGAATATATTTTTGAACAGATCAGTATTCTACCAGTTTCAATATGATTTCATTATATTCATCATGTCAAAATAAAAATAATATTGTAATTTGTCAATATCTGTCAAACTGGGCATTCATTAATTTCAAATATTTTCCTCAATGATAATTGTCAATTGATATTACTCAGGTACCAATAATCCTTTACCACTATCTGAAGAAGTCAGTCCTGCAGATCTTTCTCCCAGTACAGACCCATCTTCAGATAGTCAAAAACCTCCAGAGGCTAGTACTAGCAGTTCTACAAACCCAGAACTTGATGTTTCTGAAGATAGTGAAACCATAATAAATACAATGGATGCTGACACTTGTGTTATGAGACAAAGAAGAATAGTAGTAAATGAAGGTATTGTAACAGCAAGAAAATTAGGAATGTGTAGTTGATTCATTAACATTTCATGGATTCCTAGAATTACTATGAAGTCATTCTATTTTGTTTACAAATTCACATTGATTACAAAATTTGTTTGAGAAATATTTCAATAACCTTGACAACCAACTGAAATGTTTTGCTCATGATTGAAACAACATAACTAGTTTGTTTTTTCAGTTCATACTAGGTTACATCAGTATTGTTATAGTTTTGAAAATTTCAAATATAAAATTGGTGAAAATATTAATTAATATTTAGCGATCTGGATTTTGATGAATTTTTCTCTTTTCCTATGTATATTGGTTCAAGAAACACGAATTTGGCAGTATCATCGTGGGGATATTCCACTTCTATGTTGAAATTTCACATATATTTTTGAATTTTGTTTTTTATATTTTTTTTTTCAGAAGCAACCACCTCTGGTTCATCCAAGACTCAGCATTCAGGAGAATCTTCAATCAAAGAAATGGGAGACAATGACATCAACAAAGACAAATCAGGGTTGACAATCAAACTCAAGTACATAAATGATGACATAAAGATAGTGGAGGCTAACTTTGCAGAATCACTGGAAGATTTCAAAAAGTAATTTTCAAATAGAAAATCATTCACTATACAGGACCAATCAACATCGGATTTTGTTGACTTTCTGTTTCCCTCAGGCGACACTTTGAACAAGAACTGTCGGCCAACAAACTAATTCGCCTGATATTCAACGGCCAAGTCTTGCAGCCTGATACACAGACTTTGAAAAGCTGTGGCCTGTTCCATAACTGCGTTGTTCATTGTCTGGTCCATCCCAGGAGGCAAACAGCTGCTGACCCTGATATTGTGGAAAGTCGCAGCGAAGGCTACTCGTTTCCACAGGCGCCTCCAGCTTCCAACCAGAACAGAGAGTGGGATCTGGGCAATTTCCTGTTTTTGTTCATCAGTATGACTTTGTTAGCCGCGTGGTATTTCAGGTATTTTGCTTTCTTTAGTGCGATTTATTTCTAAGGTCTGGGATATTTAATAGTTGCAGAGTTTTTTAATGAGGAAAAGTTATACTTGACAATTTTTTTCTCTCCATTTAGGTATGTCTACGCCCATTTGTATACGTTGACAGCTACGGTGGGTTTGATACTCATTACTGGCATCTTCACCATTGTCTTGGTCGGCATGTACTTTCCCGAAAATGAAAACTTCCCCAACCCCACGATCCACATAAGGGAGAGGGTGACAACTACGATGGCGCCGACACGTCAGTAACTACCCAGGCCCTTTACTTACATGAGCTGACCCATTGTTTTTATTGATTATCATTATTTAATATTGGAGACACTGTATTATTGTTGGATTTTTCTTAAGGCTTGTGTATTTTATTATAATGTAAGTTTAAAATTTATGCGTTATTTAATGGTTATGAAATTCGTTAATTTTTATATTCAAAGTAGTTTTATTCCTTCACAACTTCCTGATGAATTCAACTGGTCTTGTACAGGGTTTGCCAAATTGGATACTTTTGAAGGGAAAGTCCTGTTTCTATACCAGATAGATGAAAACTGATGGCAGTGTCTGGGGGTAAATTTTTTTGACAAACTACATATCGATATCTATAACCGTTTCTCAATTACAGCATGTTTTCTGAAAATGTGCATTTTCGAAAAGTTGCTGTAACTTATTTCCTGTTGAAAATTCTTTGTTTCTATAAAAAAATTCCAGAGCATTTTTTTACGTAGAATTCAATGGTCCAACTCAATTTTTTCAAATCATATATCAATGGTTATTGATAGAAAAAAAACATTTTTTCAAATGAGACAACCTGTATATTCCTGCATATTTCAATAGAACTTGAAATACAGAAGTTTTAGTTTTTTTATGTATATGGGTAGACTTTAGAACACAAAAATTTGAACAAGTAGGCTTTGGACAATACGGCGATAAAACAGAAAGCCAAAGTTCACTAGTTGTCAAGTTGAAGAAGCTGTCCACAGCACTAAAGTGTCCAATTCAGCCCACCCTGTACAGTTATAACAAATGACATTCTTCAAAAACATTCCAAATAAGAGCTTACTAAATATCATGTATAATAAATATTTATTATCATCAACATTTAAAACTTACCAACGCATCTTCTATAATTACGTTAATCCACATTTTCAGTTTTTTCAACGAATCAAATCGTTTGGCAACGTATTTCAAGGCCTTGGCACTTGATAATCTATAATACACTCTACCGAGTGTGGTAATGGATATTCATCAATATTTGTTGGTAGAAAATTAGTTAGATGTGTAATATTCTCAATTGAATTTATGAATATTTTCATTAGTCTCCATTTTTTACAACTCCTAATTTTTGTGGTATGTACACTCTATAATAAGCTATGCTATGAGAAAGTTGAGATAAGACAAATTCACTATCCAACTAATATCTTGATGTTGTTAATCGACAAAAGAATGACTATACTCCTAATCCTCTCAAACGGTCGTATATCGACTGAAATCCGCTTAATTGCCACGTCGCAGCAAAAGGTATGCACGCAACAAGGGATCACACGATTAGTCACGCATGATCCTGTGGACTTTTCGACGACAGATCGGAAATTGTGTGCCGGTTATATCGGAAGGCGGAGATTGTGTTCCGGCATTCGAGCAACCCTAATCTGCCTAAAAGGTCTCCAGCAGTGAGAAACTACCACCATGGGAGTTGAAAAATGTCATCGGATTGGCTGTCCCTACAGGGTGCCCAACATGTAATGAAAGATAAAGGAAGATACGTGCGCGAATATAACATCAGTCTGGTTCTTGAGTTCCAAAATGTGTAGCTTGAAAGAAAAATGTAATAAATAAGCCTAGTGAATCAAAAAGTGTCTGGAATGGAAAAAAAAATACATTAGATTAGTTTATTTTTTACCTTACCGAAAAATTTCCCTTTTCTTTCCTAACGCCATATGTCAACTGTCAATCTTAGAACACCAAGTCTGAGTAAATCAAAAGGTGTCGTAAACTAATGAAAGCTAAGATTATGGAATCATTTGGGATACAATTTTTTATCTTCGACAAATTCATACACTTACATCCTCAACAACATATAGATATTGAATAATAATAGATATAATAGTTGTTTTGTTATCCCCAATATATAGTTGGTCATTTATTTATTAAATATAGAGATTATGTTTATTCAATAACATTGGACGCCTTACCGAACACAATTAACTGGTAGTCGAACAAAGCACGAAGTGGATTTTTAATATAGATGAATGGATGTGAAAATAATTGCGTAACAAAGTACAATGAAAGAGTACACCGCATGGGGGTATTAAGTTCACATAACAAACAAGTGTTTTCTCACACACAGCACCTACCTTAAGTCGTCCAGACAGGATATGTAACGCTTCAAATGACTGGCCACGACATAAAAAAGGGAGAGAAGAAACATTGAATAATGCAGCGGAAATTGTTCTTGAAAAGGTCTAGGATCAAAGGTCAACTAAGTACATCCAGAAAAAATATTCATTCGCATGTGTGTATGACGAATGAAGAAATAATACACATTACAATACAATTTGGGGAGAATTTCTTTTCAAGTCAACCATTTGTTTCTGTTCCAATTATGTTTCATATATTTCGTCGCGTTTACTCAAAACTTGTTACATTGTTAAAAAATTGGAGAATTAAAGAATCTATTCCTTGCATGTTGCCAATTTGACGCTTATTTTTAATCTTATGCACCAAAACAATGGCTGTTAAAAGTATGTGTTTACGATTGAAATAGTGATTGAGTTTCTTTCAGAATCTAAAGCATATGCACATACTTTTAAACTTGCTATACATTTCGTTGAAAAAGAACGAATGAAAAACGGCCCATCAGAATATCCGTTTGCAACGTTTTTCGCATTTTTTGGGCGCCGTGTTATTTTTCATCGCTAAAAATATATCTGAGCATGAATAACGCACATATGCAGAACATTAAAAGGAACATTATTCTTGTACATATATTTTCGGTCTTGGCCATTTCCGGCCAAAAGCGAATAAACTGCAGAATTTGGTTAGTTTACGACCTTCGTTTTCTCTTACGACAATGAAATTATTTAACCACGCGAATGTTACACAGGGTGATCGATACTACATATTGGACGTTTACAGGAAGTAAGAGAGATTTATAAGTAAGGTTCACTCAAAAAGTAGTTTATAATAATAATAATAATCTTTATTTTCAAATTATTTCCAAGATTGGATGGACAAAGTCACATTCCAACTTCATAGCAATGAGATAATATGTATGCTCAGAATTATCCAAGCATTCAAAGAATAGAAATAATAACAATATTTATTACAAATATACTAGATATACAGGGTTATGATAAAGTAATGCACAAAATTCATAAAACGTACAACGATCACTTTAAAAAAAATGCAAAAACACGTCAAACTGTTCTTTTTATTCAGCATCTTTTGACATGAGTTACAAAAATAACACGTCAAAGTAGTCAAAGTTATGACGTCATCAACAAATTTTTTTAATGGGAAGCTAAGATTTTTATCACATTATGTGATAGAGCTTGTGTTTCTATCCTTTCTCTTTCGGTTAAACGAGCCATAATAATAAAACTGTAGTGACACGAATTGTACGACTGACACTGACAATCTGTTATTTTAGTAAAACAATTGAAAATCTTCATAAGAATAAATGTTCTTACTAGATAAGTGTAAATTTTACCTCTTTTTATAATTAGTTATGTTATTTAGTTTTTTATTCCTTTTCTCGTTTGTTTTCCTATGTGAGCCCTACTGCAACTATTTTTCCCCTGTGTAAAAACACAAGCTCTATCACATAATGTGATAAAAATCTTAGCTTCCCATTAAAAAAAGTTGTTGATGACGTCATAGCTTTGACAACTTTGACGTGTTATTTTTGTAACTTATGTCAAAAGATGCGGAATAAAAAGAACAGTTTGACGTGTTTTTGCATTTTTCTCAAAAGTGATCGTTGCACGTTTTATGAATGTTGTGCATTACTTTATCATAACCCTGTATATACGATATTATAATATCGATGCTAATGTGGATGTTGTATCTTCAAATAACCAGTAAGTCCTTTTTTGAATGTCACAACAGATGATTTATTAGATCGCGGTTTCATTTCATTCGATTTTTTTTCTTCCTCTAACAAAATTCAATTCAAATATTTCAGAATTAAATGCAACATTGCCGATGTGCCAAATATCTGTAAAATCTGACAATTCTCATTGATTTTGTGATATATTTTCAATTTCAATATGACTTTTATTCTTGACAGCTTCTACATAAATGTGCTTTTTCACCTTTTTTTGTTTTACTTTGGACCTTATTCAATTTCATTTATTTTGTGTCAGAGACCAAAATAAAAAACAAATGAATACTGTCTTGTATTACTTCATTGAACTAATGAATTTGGCCAATGACAACGCTCTCCATACAACGAATCTCTTCAGTTATGTTTCCTCTTGACGAATTCGTATGTATTTGATTTGCTATAGGGAATAGGAAAGCGATAAGATAGGAATGTGAGACTGACTATAGTCGACATTTATCTTCAACTTCCGGCATCTAGTTACCATTCGTTTCGCCACTATCTTCGGGATTGTAAAAATAAATTGACTTTCAGTTAGACTAAGTTTAGAACCGTTGAAATGTCTATTTTCAGAATCTATTATCAGTCAAAACGTTGTAATTTACTGCCACAACTCACGTACTAAATGGGAGTATTCACGATGCTCCCTTGGAATATACACTGGGTGATCACTGAGTAATTTTTTCAAACAATTTCAATTGAATTATGTACCTCCTTGTACAGAAATATTTAGAGAAGAAAATGTAAATTGGCGCTGATATAAAAAAAACTCATCGTTGGAACTGTCAATGAATCGCCTACTTTTTAATCCAGTTCGAGGAACTATCTTGCTTTTTGTGGCACACACCCTTATTTTGCCCTCGATTTTATGACAGGAAATTGGAGTCATATATACGGTTCCGACGATTGATATACTGGGGGATTTTTTTACACTCGTCGATTAGCTGTTCTGTGGATATACAAAAAGCAAGTGAGGAAACATTTCAAGCATATTCATGATATATAGGGTGGAATTCAGTAGATGAATTTTATATAAACTCAACCACATTTCAAAAACATTTAAAAGAACATACAATTCAGGACTATTGTTAATATTGGGCATATTCTTAATTGTAAACATTTTTTATAGCTACTTTCTCATTAATTAGCTGACAGATGCAACTTCTAATATACTGGTATATTCTTATGCTATACTTTCATTAGGTTTCAAAACAGAGGAACAAAGAAAAAACGAGTGAAATAATGACTGACACCATTCTCTTGATGATTTCTCTGTAAGGACGGGTATCTTTGTAAATTTGCGTATTAATTAGAGAGTAAAAATTGATGAATTAAAAGTGAAATGTTGGATGAAACCATATACAAACACTCGAACCTATTTGGATGAAGCGACGAAAATGTCGAAAATGTTGACAGATTACATTTATAGAATAAAATGACAAATTTGATTCCACTAGTCCATCACTAGTCCCTGGATTTCTACCTAAAAACGAGAATATAAACGTATTCATCACGATAGATCAAAGAAAATCAATATGATACTTTTTTTGAAAATTTTGTGCTTTCATGAAATTTACAATATTTTCTGTTCTTCCTCAAAGCCGGTCCTGTCCTACCCGCCGCTCCTATGAAATATAGGGGTGGCACTCCTCAATCCCAGACTACTGAGCTATCTTCTACACTACACTCCTTATTAACCATATAACAATTCGGGGTTAATGTATCTCCTTCCACGTCACTCAGAGGCGTTCCCATTTATATCTAAATCTCAAAATTCAAATATCAACAAGTGATCGAATACAAACTGTTCAAGACATTGAAATAACCAGTAACATCTTTGGAATTACATGACATATGGTGCTAAGAAAATACTCTCGATTCGAGAAGTTTTTATGCTCCTCTCATTCTCATTTCAGAAGAGCCAAAAACAATACAAGTGTTACCACCACTGGTGAATATTTGTGTTGATGTGAAATTTGTTAAAAACGCTTTCGGTACCATTATAAACTTAAACACGCTGAATTAATATACAATGCTTTCAATTTCATGATTACTTTCGCAGCTATTTGACCACGACATAACGAATTTTTATATACAGGGTGTTCAGATTTTTGAGGACAGCTTATATTTCATTTATTTGTAGGAAAAACAAATATGGCATATTCATTCATGATACGAATTCGTCATAGTATTTTTGTTAATGATTATTTTCGCTTTATAAGTCAATAAAAAACCACTTGAGTTTAGGAAGATAATTATAGGCTATGATATATCGAATTGTTTATCATAAAACTTGATCTTCAGTGATCGCATCAAAATATCAATGAAACGCACTCATGGGATCTTAAATATAGTTTATTCAAATCGACAATTATATCACACAAAAAATATATTCGAGAACTATCATTAGCTAGATTGTTGAAAATCTGAAATAAATTGGGTTGATCCAATAAGTCGTTCATCCATGTTAGGAAACTCAGTATTAATAATGTTTTTTCGTTTTTTCTGCTTGATGATGAATTGGTGCAGGTCCGGTCTCATGCTGACCAGCGTTTTGGTGCCCGGTCTCATGGTGACCAGTTGATTGGTGCCCGGACTCATGGTGACCAGGTGATTGGTGCCCAGACTCATGGTGTCCAGTTAATTGATGTCCAGACTCATGGTGACCAGGCGATTGGTGCCCAGACTCATGGTGACCTTCAGATTGATGCCCAGACTCATGGTGACCAGTTGATTGGTGCCCAGATTCATGGTGACCAGTTGATTGGTGTCCTTCTTCCTGATGATGTCCTACTCCATGGTGTCCTGCCTCTGCATCATGGTGCTCATCTGATTGTTTCTGATGAGTCCTGCTCGTATGATGGTCCTGGGAGTCATTGTGATGAGGCCGAGCCAAGGAACAGGCAATTAATAATGCCAAAGCTAAAATCTAATAATATGTGTGACTTTTATATTTCAGTTGCAAGAGTTATAAATGTAATGTTTTTCTTGTAGGTGTGGAATAAAATTTTTTCTCATTCAAATTCAATTTGAGTTTAGACATTAGTGGATGAATATGTTGTGTTTATTTTCATGTTTACATTTAGTTGACACAAATAGGTTATGTTGACATTCTTTGGCATCTTCCAAAGTCTTTGAGATTATGTCGTGTATGTAAGTTCTATTACAAGTACTAGACACAGTTATACTTCTTTGTTCTGAATAATCGAGATACTTTTGTCGTATAATATTGTTTATTCCTTCAAACCAAAACAGAATACGATAATTTGTTGTTATCTTCATTCATCGGAAGTTACGGAATTGTAAAGTGAACGCATCACACTGTGTATGACACAAACGTATAGTGTGTTTTACATCATTTACAAATTATCCTAACTGTATCAATTACAAATTAGTTCTCGAAAATATTTCGATACACAGTTCTCTGGTCGAATCCTACATTATTGAAAACTAATATGTATGTGTTAATGACATGTTTTGTGATATTTTCCTGAATAAACAACATTTCAACACATTTTGAGTTTAGTACAGCTTTAAAGAGTACAATTACTAATTTTTAATTATCGTTTGCGGATACTGGTTCGCCAAAAAAACTCGTTAAAAGCTGTTAGCTGATAGGTAGGTTGGTATTCTTAAGGTACTTGCAAAAACAGGACCGTATTTAAGAACAATTTGGGTAACTTGCGTATCAAGTTAGCTGTTATTGCTCAATATCAGAAATTATCAGAGAAAAGCTAATTAAATCGTTTCAATAATGCCACATTTCATAGTAACATTCAAATTATTTTTGAAAAACAAGTCGTGAGAAATCAAGAATGTAATTTAAATATCTCCACAAAAAAATAAATAGATTCACTTACAGTCAAAGTGTTCATGATGGCTACGTTGTGTCGGCTACTCAAAACTAAATAGACTACAAAGTCTTCTTTATACAAATTGCTTTTATATCCTTAGAGTAACTGTTTATTGTCGTAGAAAAAATAAACAGTCTACAGAATCATTATCATGAAGATAAATAGTATCACGACGTGAGCCTTAACATTGAAGAAAACCTGTTTGGTCATCTCAAATTTCGACGGAAATTAAACTGGTATTGGTACCTTCTCGGTTGTTAGTCGTATTTATGGGCAAGCGTGCTTTTGGGAAGTTTTAATCATAGAATAACAATTAGGTAGAATACACTCTCGATCAAAATGAGTGAGATATTTTTTCTAAGAGTTTGTAATGGAACTGATAAGAAAAACACAAAAGATACCGAGGGTGTGGTTTTTTCAATGATCACGTAATCCTGCATATCCAAGAAGTATCTCTTTGAACCGTGCATATATTTTCAGGAAAAAATTGACATAATTAACGCTCATTGCAGTTTCCTATTTTTATATTCTTGATCGAACGTGTTGAATTTGAGTGCTAATCTTAAAGAGTATATATAACGAAAAGAAACTAAAGGTTTATTTCTAATGAGTCAGTTTTCAGAACCTAATCATCCGAGAGAGAGGTATTTTCTATTTTTATTTTCATCTATACACTTGAACTATATCTTTCGAAATGTCGGTCATGTGTTATATCGGCAATTGAAGGTTAGGCGTTTCAAAATAATTGAAGGAAGAATGTAAATGTGGAATCTGCATTTGTTTAAAGAAATAATCTCAGTCATTTTGCTTTTGTTTACTTTTTCCTTTCATAATTTTATTTTATTGATCCATTCTCGGATTATTCATTCGATTCAATTGATTTTCGATTTTATTAATGAATGATCTACTTAAAATATGTCTTCCTATAATTCAGATTTCCACATAACAAAATTCATACAGGTGTGGTGCCAAATTAACATTAGTAGTTCGAAACTTAATTATGTTCCTAATTTGAATATCACAAACCAGATTGCGATCTCGCGTCAGTTTCGATGATATTTCATTATTCACCTTGGACTGAAGGCCATATCCAAAGTAATAACTAATTGATTCAACATCAAACTGAACCTATTAAAATATCATAAAATGGGATTTCCTGCATATTTCTATTTTCAAATATCCAATATCTATCCTTGTCGATATACTCATTTTTGAATGCCTTATTAAAAATTAGTGTACAGAAAATTGCCTTGATCTATATGTATAAGGTATCCAGGAAAATGTAATGAATCGCACGGATTCGCATATAATATGAAAGAATTGTATGATAATTTTTCTAGAGAAGGATGCCATTGAAAATCACATCTGAAGATGGATACTAGTGAAAACTCCTCAAAGTAGTGGCCTTGAAACATATTCACCGTTCTTAGTTCCACCAGGGGTGAACTAAGTTTCATCTCAATACCTTGTATGATGAATGCCTAAAATAAATTAATTCGGGTAGCTTAGATCGAAGATTCTTCAGATACAAGTGCACTTAAATCTCGAATTACGGCCCTGGAGAATTCTTTTGAAACACGGTTACAGCGTTGCAAGATTGTGAATGCATCAATCATTATTCAAGATAAATTCGCAATCAGTAATTTTCGTATATCAAATCTGAAAGCAACCTCTTGTTTCAAGTCGAAATGCCGTTTATTCCAAATAGCTCAAAGATTTCTCATTAACTTTAATCACTTTAATCCCCTCCTGATTTAGACGAAGTCAGCCCATTTGCTGAATTAAAGTTCAGTCATTCGAACCCGAAGTGATTTAGAACGTATATTTGTATCCTGATATTTTTCTTGATCAACAAATAGACGAACAAGTCTAGAAATGGAACCATCGAATGAACGGCATGTTTCTCATTTTGTCCTTGATATCAGTAGATTATGCACAATCTGACATCTATGTGTTACTCGTCTTGCTTCCTCCACCCGACACAATTCCGCGTTTGCGCCTGCGTTTTAGCCGTGGCGTAACGTTAGCCACTCTCCCCAATCATCACTGTCACCAGTTTGTTTTCGTTGTTAGTTTGTGGTCTATTTATTATTTACAAAATGCAATAACAATATCGTGGATGCGTCTTTGGTGCAGTGTGTTTACGTGCGAGTGAATCTAGTGAGTGCGTTGACACAAGACGAACAGTTTCCGGGCAGTGTTTACGTTATAATGAGGATTTGATTTGACAAGTTTGGTTGGATTTTGCGTCCCTGGAATTTGCCCGCAGTCAGAGTAGAAAGTGAGTGCATACGTGAACGACAGCTTTGTGAACGCAGGAAATTTCTAAATTCTGAACATTCTATTACGATTTCTCGATTTCTTCTGGCTTATCACACATGCATTTTTATTGGCTTATGAATACATATGCATGTCTCAGATTCTATCACTCTTGGCACACCCCATACCCACGAGCTCATCCACTCATGAGCATGAGACCAGACCTGATATTTACCTTTCTTAATCTAATTAGAGATATAGGGGTTTCTTTATTCGTATCTTCACATATTCACCTAGATCTAACACAACAAATCGATGTGTGAGCTTCCGTTCATGAGGAAGGTGAGTTTAAGGGAAATACAAAATCTTTTTGCAACGAAACTGCAACAAACAATTTCTTTAGAATGTTGTCAAAAATCGTAACCCCAAATATCTAATCGTTTCCAAGGAGATAACCTTTGTTTATTTCAAAAATCATTGGTGTACTTTATAAGGTTTAGGTACACAACAGGTAACATTTCAAAGATATTTCAGCTAGAAATAGTTTTTAAACAACCCTTATAGGTACATTGTTCAAGATAATCCGTGTCATGTCAAAAGACGCAGGTGAAAATATTTATTTACATACTTCTGAACGTCATATTCTTTTGAAGAAAATAATACCCATTTCGATATTTCTGGCTGGCCTAGCTTCAAAATTTCAGAAAGTGTATTATTCACCTTTACATTTTTTTTTAAACATGAAATCTGAGAATTAATATTTAACAGAATAATATAGTTGTGCAAATATAAAACGATTCTTACGAAATTCGCATGTTAATGTATTACACTCTGTGTTAGATGTTTTTTCGTTAGAACGATAGTTTCACAATAACAAGATTTACTTGAAATTTCCACACCTTTCCACTTTTGTTTACTAAACTACCTATATATGTACTTATTCTATCGATAGTTGATTCATCAGAGATGCCTAAAATGTTTACATAAACAATAATCTTTCAACGGAGTTCTAGCTAGAGTTCGTTGTCTTCTATTGTTGAAAATATGGCATAGGATAAGGTTCCTGTTCGAAGTTCGAACATCAAACGAATAACACATCTGTTATAACATAACCTTGTTGCCGACATAGGAGTTCATAGGGTGTTTATTCTAGCTAAACCGTCATCTGTTGGCATATCGTCTAGATCTCATAAAACCACTACTTTATTAGCATCAATTATACCAAACGATAAAAACAAATTGTGTTTTGAAACCGCCAAATAACTATTTTACAATTCCCTGAAAAATATTAAGAAGCCTCAAATTGGTGAAAATGTTGATGAATCCTGTTTGAAAAATACTATTTATGTAGTAATATAACAAGCGTGAAGAGAATGAAAATGAAACTCGAAATAAAATAGTTGAAGTGAAACAAATTCTGGCATGGCTTCGAGATAATTTGCCGTAACCTATAAGTCACTCCATTTCGCGATGCCATTACGTCATCTCGACATTTTCGACCTACCCCAATTAAACTCACTCCAAGTAAATTAACGTGAAGTTCCTTCTCAGTAGAAAACGCACGACACGGCGCACCAACCTCGCATATGCCCGCCCACCGATCAGAAAAATCCGCCCCGACCGAGACGTTCCGCGAGATGAGGAGGTAGAAGCAGCCTCTTTGTCCCACCGCCCCACCTCCACAACCCTTGCCAGATGAGCGGCAGCGTTGGCTCCTTGCCGGAGGCGGCCACCTTTCACCGCCCCTCCGCCACCCTTCTGAAGCGACCCAAGCTGGGCGGATGTACGAGGGACAGCGTGCCCTCGGTGCATGGGCTGCCCGCCACTTCGGCCGGATGTGGTGCCAAGGCGAGGCTGGGCAGCCACCAAAGGAATCTCAGTCTCGACTTCAGGTAGGTTTCAACTAGCGGAATTTTTACTTTCGGTAATTTTGAATCCAAAAAAAATATACAAATTCTGAACCAATCATTACTTTTCTACAAAATTCGTATTCAATTTCGAAATTTCCTCTTCTTTTTCTTACATGTTTTCAGTGATGATTGTACCAGGCCCATTTCTTAGATAACTTGACACTAATAAACACATTGAAAATGCATTATCTTGAAAATTTTCAGATTCCTCAATGTTTACAAAATCTGCAGTTTATATACCTGGCGAGCTGCCAACCCTTTCTTTCTCGTTTTTTTTTGTTTTCTTGCGTTTCCTAAGCACTATTTCATCAGTTTAATTATATTGCCAACTAACTCATTGGGATTTCCTATTGCTAAGTCTATTTATTAAACTTGGCAACAGTGCAAAGTGTTGCCAACTGTTGTCTGCGAATTTTCCATGTCCATAAAACTGGCACAGCCGTTTTGGCACAACCAAATGAAAATCATGCACTATTTAATAACTATTTTTTAACACGATGAAAAATTTTTTATTTCACGAAAAATGATAAATAGACCATACGAGAAACGTTTTCGTCTTCTAATATTTTCTAACTCCAGCACAACTGAAGAATTCCAGAACTACATATTTTGAAAATCAAAATCGAAAATACTGTACTACGTTAGTTTCCATCGTAATGAATCGAAATCTTGCCAAAATAAGTGATTGTGCTGGAGTTAGAAATAGAGTAAGATCCCAGAGCGTTAAGACACAACTTATTTTTACATAAATGAAACCTCTTGTTCTCAGTAGTGTCTTATGTGCTCAGAATACCTGCGCGCTTGTGGAGCTTGCCGAGTGACACCTGGGCAGGTACCAGGTGTGAAAGGTAACTAAAATTAACAGTTATTTAACTTAAATTTTAATAGCTGATTTTTATGTATATTTTGTAGAGTACTATTATAAAGTTATACCATAAGCGCCAGACACTTTTCATGGGCCAAAACTTTTGTCAGACGCTTTAAAGCTCTACAAGAAATAAATGAACTTAACTTATTTTTACATGTCTGGCTTTTTAATATGTTGTTAAGACAATTGTTACGAAGTTATATTTAATTAGTCAGACAAAATTGGTTGACCAAACACCCCCTAAACAGCAAAATTATTCATTCGTGAGTATGAGCGCGAAAGCATTATAGGTGCGTTTCGGAGCGAGTGAGACGGTCTTATATCAGTTCCCTTTCTCTCATTCGTGTAATTCTTCTGTGTATTGTGTATGTGTCCTTTGCGTGCAGCGTTCAGATCTATGAGACCACATGTTTTTGTTGTTTACGTCGTGTAATTTCCACACTGGATTACTCTTAAAAGAAAAAAAGCCAAGTAGGTGGTAAAGTACAAGAGATAAGAATGCAAAGAGATCTGTTTGGGCGCATTATCGGGATATCTTTAGATTACAAAGTTGATATAGAAAAAGTTTTGTCCTATGGACAGTATCGTGATTAGTTAAATGATGAAAATTCGAATAATTGTTTTGATGATTGCGATGATTAAGCAATTAAATAAATGGTTGTTTTAAATAATTATGGGTAAATTTTTTTTTACAAAAATGATTTTGTAAAAAAAAATATTTTCAACTGATGTTTTTTACAATGAAATAAAAATTTTTCTAAGAAAAAATAGCTCTGAACACATTAATTATACCAAATATATTAAATAAATTAATTTACTTTAATACTGACTAATTATTACGTTAATATTGAAATTATTCTTATTGAAATCAAGATGCAAAAATCGTATATCGGAAGCTGTACCGTAAGTATTTTTATATAAATATACTCTGAGACGCATGCGCATAATGCTTTCGCGCTCATACTCACGAATGAATAATTTTGCTGTTTAGGGGGTGTTTGGTCAACCAATTTTGTCTGACAAATTAAATATAACTTCGTAACAATTGTCTTAACAACATATTAAAAAGCCAGACATGTAAAAATAAGTTAAGTTCATTTATTTCTTGTAGAGCTTTAAAGCGTCTGACAAAAGTTTTGGCCCATGAAAAGTGTCTGGCGCTTATGGTATAACTTCATAATAGTACTCTACAAAATATACATAAAAATCAGCTATTAAAATTTAAGTTAAATAACTGTTAATTTTAGTTACCTTTCACACCTGGTACCTGCCCAGGTGTCACTCGGCAAGCTCCACAAGCGCGCAGGTATTCTGAGCACATAAGACACTACTGAGAACAAGAGGTTTCATTTATGTAAAAATAAGTTGTGTCTTAACGCTCTGGGATCTTGGACTAAAAGTATTAGAAGACGAAAACGTTTTTCGTATGGTCTGTTTATCATGTTTCGTGAAATAAAAAAATTTCCTTTTTGAAATTTGCAATCAAAAATACTTTACTACGTTAGTTTCCATCATAATGAATCGAAATCTTTCCAAAATAAGTGATTGTGCTGGAGTTACAAAATATTAGAAGACGGAAACGTTTCTCGTATGGTCTATTTATCATGTTTCGTGAAATAAAACATGTTTCTTTCTGAAATTTTCAATCAGAAATACTGTACTACGTTAGTTTCCATCGTAATGAATCGAAATCTTGCCAAAATAAGTGATTGTGCTGGAGTTAGAAAATATTAGCAGACGAAAACGCCTCTCGTGTTGTTACTTTTTCCTGATTACATATAACTGTTTTGCACATTTTTCGGAACATTTACTATAATGAGATAAAATAAGACTTTCCTGTTAGTTGATCTCTTCATTATCATAGATTATCGATCAGTTCTTATGAGAAAACGTATTACCGAGATTTCAAGAAATGTATGCCAGTCCGGCCCCGTAGATCTTTAAAATTTGTTCAAAATCAAATTTTGTATAAACCAGTCAAGAATTATTGAAAAGTTAGAAAATTGATCATTTGAATCAACTTCGTAGCAAATTTGAGTAAAAAGTTACAACGCGGCTGTTTCAGCTTTACGTAAACCCCTTTTTTTCGAAAACCATTTGATTTAGAAATTTTTGTTGTGTTAGAAAATAGTTATTAAATACTGCATGATTTTCATTTGGTTGTGCCAAAACGGCTGTGCCAGTTTTATGGACATGAATTTTCCGCGGTTAACTAGATTCTTTTCATTTTGCGCTTATGGTATTGAAATCTGTCACAATTCTAATTAATTTTGTCTGTGAGCTACAATTATAACCATCCTTGTTTATAGCTGTCGTAAATATATTAACCTTTCCTCGAGAATACCAAGTTATTCATGGAGTGATAAAATTACAAGATCAAACGAACTTACCTGAGTGAAGTTCGATCTTGATTATATGAACCGCCTCGTTCGAAGAGATCACAATCTGTAGTACCCCTGATTCGCACCGCTGACGCACAAATTTCAAAGCATCTAAAACTTTGATCTCCCATCTCTACCCGCTCGCATCTCCAACCACCCATCTCTATGCCTCGCTGTATATCGTCATTTTTTCAAAGTCAATTGTCACAACCATTTTTTGGGTTGGGGGATTATTATTTATTGGGAGGGTGTGATCTCTTCGAACGAGGCGGTTCATATAATCAAGATCGAACTTCACTCAGGTAAGTTCGTTTGATCTTGTAATTATATTTCCCGCCTCGTTCTCGAGATCACAATCTGTAGATGTTTAAAGTTTGTTGTGACAATGTTTATTCATAAACTAACCTTAATACAGGGGCCAATTAAAGTTACATATTGTTCAGTTTACTGAATCTAATATGGCCCTCGCAAAACTGTTTTTATTATTACACAAAGGTTTATTATAAAAAAGTGCAAAAGTTTTTGATTTTTCCGACCAACCTGCAGTTTTTCTAATAATATCAATTGAGACCCCTGCTCTCTTGACTGCAGATGTACTAGCATGTCTAGTACTATGTGATGTGAATACCTTGGTGTCAATTCCACTTTTCTGAAGAGCATTTTTTATCCATCTGCTAATTGTCTGACTAGTTGCTGGATGATGTGGTTTCTTATGTGTGATAATTAGATATTTTGAATCTAATCTCAGATGACTAGTCCTCTCCATATATTTCAACAAGGTATTTGCAACACATAATTCTGGTATTTCATTGAAAAAGGGTAAAAACAAGGAAGGCTGAAACTTATTTCTGCCCGAGGTTTTTATTCTCTTCGGAATCTTGATTTCAATACCCTCATCCCGATTTCCAATATTTTCTATTTCTATCAGAGATATTGTTTGAACTCTATGTCCTGTAACCAAGGCTAGAAGAGTGACCAGTTTCATAGATAGCCATTCCAATGAGATTTCATCATTTTCCAACGTTTTGAGAAAATTCAGCACTATTGCTGGATCCCAAGTTTCTCCGTATTTGGGAGCCATTGGTCTTTGATTATAGACCCCTTTGAAAAAACGTTTGATTTTAGATTCATTTCCAATTTCTGGCCCCATTATTAATGCTAATGCTGACCTATGACAATTTAGGGTGCCATACGATGCACCATTCTCAAACATCTCTGTTAGAAATAGTAAAATATTTGGTATGTCAGGGTTATAAATGTTGAAACCGTTATTTCCACAAAAACTCCACCACTTCCTTAAACTTGCATCATATTGCTTAAGGGTAGACTCTGCAATTGAGGAGGCCATAATATTTATTGCAGATTCAGGAACGTTCTTTATTTTGTAAGCTTCCCTGATAATTTTGCTCCCACCAGGGTAAGTGTTCTCCACAAGGGGTGATGCTGTCCGCTGGAAGAATACAGAAGGTCTTTATTTGGATGAAAATATATAGGATGAGATTTTTGGAGTTTCTCAAATAAGGGATACCAAGGCTGAGTAGGCCAATATGGCACTACTAGAATTCCTTCAGCTTTATCATTAACTATCTTCTGTAATGACCTCAAAATTAGACTGAACGGAGGGAAGGCATAGAAAAAGAAAGCACACCAATCTAGTGTAAATGCATCGACTACGTATGCCCTTGAATCCTTTTTCCAAGAGACAAACTTCTCACACTTCGTGTTATGTCTGCTCGCAAAAAGATCAATTGTTGGTACTCCAAAGGAGTCGGTCAGATCTGAAAACACTGTGCTGGATAGCACCCATTCAGTTTCCTCGGGCAATCTTCTAGATTCAAAGTCTGCTTCATTATTGTCCGATGATTTAATATAAGAAGCATATATCCAGTTTTCTTTTGCTTCACACCACTGCCAAATCCTACGAGCCAAGGCATTTAGCTTGGTATTCTGAACTCCGCCCATGCGGTTTATGTAGGAAATGGCTGTGGTATTATCAACCCTTACCAAAATTTCCTTATTATAGAGATTGCCCGCAAATCTTTTCAATGCAAGAAAGACTGCCAACAATTCCAGGTAATTTATGTGATTTTCCTTTTCCGAATCTGTCCAATGACCATGAGCACCAACTCCTTCGCAGAAAGCACCCCACCCTGTAGTGGATGCATCAGAGTATATTTCCTTTATGAAATCATACTGCCTTATTGGATTGAAGGAGTTGACAATATTTACCTTCCACCATTTGAAATCTTCTGTTAGATCTGAAGGAATTATCATGATTCTGTCATAATTGTTTCCTACTTTATTCAAAGCTAACATCTTAGTTCTTTCGAATAGCTTTAGATACATCCAAGAATATCTTACTCCAAGTGAGTATGACACCAGAACACCTGTGAAATGAGCAAAGTCTCTGATGGTGCAGGAATTACTACTAGAAAACTTGGTTAGCAGTTTGTTTGCCCTCTCTTTCTTTTCCATGGGTAGTTCCACCCTCATTAATTTTGAATTGAAAATGAAGCCTAAGAACTTACACTCATTCCTTGGAATTAACTGGCTTTTCTTAGAGTTCACTATAAAGCCTAATCTTTCTAATAAGTGTCTGGTCGTTGAGGTATTATGCAAACATTCTTCATATGTATTGCCTAGCAAAAATATGTCATCTAAATATATGACAGAAAGGAAACCTTTTACCCTTAACCAAGATATCACAGGTTTCATAACTTTGGTAAAAAGCCATGGTGCTGTACAAAGCCCAAAAGGTATACATGTGAATTCAAACAGGGAACCATTAAAACAAAATCTTAAATACTTCCTGTGCTCTCTCTGTACTGGTATGAAGAAATATGCGTCTTGCAAATCTAAAGAGGTCATGTAACAATTCCTTGTAATAAGTTTCATAGCTGTGTTTTTATCCTCAAGTTTGAAATGTTCAGTATCGATAAAAGTGTTTAAAACTTTTAAATTCAATATGAAACGAAACGAACCATCAGATTTTGGTACTAGAAATATTTTGGATAAGAACTGATCTTCTGTAGGGGTGCATTCCACCACTGCACCAACCGTAACTAGTTTATCAATACAAGACTGGATATTCAGACTTTCTGTATCAGACCATCTATTTTGATTAGGAGGAATAACTTGGTGGGGTTTTCTACTAAAGGGTATTTGATATCCTTTTATCCATGATAGAATCATTGGATCCTGAGTAAGCCGCTGCCACTGATCCACATAAAAGGCTAATCTGCCTGCATATTTGGCCCCTTTTATATTTACCTCATCTAATATCTGCTCCTCCTCTTCTCCCCTCTCAACTGATGACGTTGGTGGCTGTTTCCCTGAGTTCTTACTTGACCCTGGGGTCGTCGAGGGGGGTATTTCTGTCCACCTTGATGAGGATGAGCTTGTCGAGGTGGACGACTGGAGTTTAAAGATTTCCGTACAGAGTTTTTAGTTACGTTTGCCTTAGGTTTCTGAAGCCTTTGGACACTTCTAAACTCCATACTTGATTTCTCTAAGTCCTTTGCATCCTTAATACGTTGAGATAAGTTCTCACCAAACAGCAATGAGTCACGAGGGGTGTCCACTAATGTTTCTCTGAGTTTTTGGTTCAGATTTGGAGAAACCAGTGCTCTTCTCGTCTCTGTTTCGCTGAAGTGGAGGTCAGCTAACAGGCGTCCTGCATCGCTTACCATTTCTATTAATCGGAGGTTACTTTCCCCCTCCTCTTTCTCCCCAATCAACAAGGTAAGAGCCTGACCAATTGCACTCATGCTAGCCCTTATTTGGTCTTGTGTGTTAGCTAACCGCTCATCCCTCCTCAAGACTAACTCATTCAAGGAGGCTTTCACCTCCCTGTTCATCTTTGGAGCCTCCATTAAGGGACAGTTAGATATGGCCGGATACTTCTTGATCAATCCAGATCTAGCCTCTCCATCTAATCCACTCTTTAGAATGGATGTCCACCTTGAAGCTACATCCTTATGAATAGTTTCACCAGTTGTTTCGATTTTGGAGGGCTCTTCCCCCAAAACCTGAAGTACCCTTGCTGGTAAAGCAGGAACTTCTGCAACACTCAGAGGATCGTTTTCCTCATTTAGCACCATATCCTGTGCAACATCTTCAAGTATTGAAGGATCTGAAAAAAGGGGAGTGGCAATTACAACAATCCTTGTCATAGGTAGCCCCAGGCCCTGTAGTATGATTGTCAACTCTGACAAATATCTCGTACGTTCAACTAAGCTCACGATTACTATGGCAGTACACAATATAGAAAACTTTCCATATTTTACCCACTTGGTATTGTTACTCTATTTTACTTACTCAATAAGCATATTTGATGCACCAATATGTGCATTGAGATATTTGTCAAACTCTGACAAACCCTTGAAAGAAGCTCTCTTCAAGGCTCAGGTCTCCTGAGTTATTCAATTCTGAGAAGTTGCCAAACTCTGACAAACCCTTGAAAGAACTCTCTTCAAGGCTCAGGTCTCCCAAGTTATTCAACTCTGAGATATTTGCCAATCTCTGACAACCCCTTGAAAGAAACTCTCTTCAAGGCTCAGGTCTCCTGAGTTATTCAACTCTGAGATATTTGCCAAACTCTGACAAACCCTTGAAGGAACTCTCTTCAAGGCTCAGGTCTCCTGAGTTATTCAATTCTGAGATATTTGCCAAACTCTGACAAACCCTTGAGGAAACTCTCCTCAAGGCTCAGGTCTCCTGACCTATTCGATACTGAGATATTTGTCAAACTCTGACAAATCTCTGCAAAAACCTCTTTTGCAAAGCTCAGTTTTTAGCAAGTTTCAAGTACTCACTATTGTCATTCTCGACAAGCAAAATATCTGATGATCCCATTTCATCATCGTTTCTTCGGGATGTATCACTTCCATCTTGTGATCTTACATTTCCGTAATGGCTTCCCTTTCCTTTGTCTGAATCTGAGTCGTCAAATGACGATGATCTCGGTCGGGAGTAAGATCTATTTTTATTTTTGGAGCGTTTCAAAAACTTCCTAAACTTCCTAAACATTATTTCAGATGCTTCGGATGAGTCTGAAGAACTGGAACTATTTCTACGTCTTTTATATTTCCCCATTATAAAATATTTTATATCTGATTCTCTTATTACCCAAAAGCTTGCGTCAATCACGGCACAAAAGAAAGTAATGACGATATACAGCGAGGCATAGAGATGGGTGGTTGGAGATGCGAGCGGGTAGAGATGGGAGATCAAAGTTTTAGATGCTTTGAAATTTGTGCGTCAGCGGTGCGAATCAGGGGTACTACAGATTGTGATCTCGAGAACGAGGCGGGAAATATAATTTAAGTGACTCTACAATTCGAAGTGAATTCTTCTGTAGTCAATGACATGTTCCTCAATTTATTTTGATTTCCTGTTGATTTACACACAAAGACCATGTCTTACTCTGTCACACCCCTCAAGTAACGGTCCTAAATATTCTGAATTTATCTATAACCTATTATACAGGGTCGTCAATGACTAACTTACAACATTTTTCAAGGTCATTTTTTTAAATAAATCTGATGTATTATTCTCGAATACACTTATATAACAATGTTCCTAACCTCAAAATAATAGCATCCTTTTCTCGTGACTGACCCCGTGCTCATATGGTCTAAACATTAACATAACAAGTGAAGTGATATTGTTGAATTTTGTTTCAGCTCAGCAATATTGAAGATAAGGATATGCTTTTCTCATGTTCATTTCTCAATGTCACCCCAGAAGGTTAATTCGTTTAGATAAAAAATGAATGTGCGGAATTCAGTGTGCATTTAAAGCGCGAACTTAAGCGGAATAATCCCAAATTGAATTGTTTATCGAGACTCGTTTTCATGCAGTCTCTCGAGTTGTTTACAACGATATGTATTTGAGGAAGCATAAACTGATCTATTGCAATAGTACGGCGAAACGATGTATGTGTGCAGAAAAACATTTGGTCTTGAAACGTGTATTTTTGTTAGTTTAGGGATGAAAACAAAACAATGGTTTGTAAATGTTAACCGACCCTTTTTCACAGCCAACTGTTTCTCTGATGCACTTTCAAATATTTACAAAGCTGGCCTTTGTGTCGCTCTAAAATTTGACAGCCGTAAATGACACATTTATCGATGAATTGTGGCACTGATAATCTGATAGAAGCCCGAGAGCTAATATCGTATCTGATTATTATTGCTGAAATAATGTCGAGTAAAATTTAGCATAAATAAAAACGTCAACTTAATGGAGCTCGTGGTGTTTACAATAGCTCACTTGATGAGTGTAACAGATAAACTGAATAAATTCTTCTACGAACTTATCACTATGCACAAAAATGAATTTGCCGGATAGCCCTAGTTACACTAATAAATGAAAGAAGAAGAGATAAAACGGTTTGCAATTTCGTTGTTGGTGTTTCGATCTTGCTTTCGGTTATTCAAAGCAGCATATTGTAATTATTTTTTGTATTTAGAATTATTTTGCTGTAACTCATGAAGCAACAGACCTACCGAAAGGGCCATCGATACTGACAGAAAAAATTATCAATAATTTAAGTGGATGCTGTGTAAACTCCAATTAGGTATTAACTGTTTATTACAGTATTTTTGTTGGCAGCTACATTAGAATCTTACTACAATAGATAATGAAACCACTTATCTTCGACGACGTCACCTTAATTACGTCATAATAAATAATACAGACTTAACCGCGGTGTCCTTCTAGCGACCCTAGACTATCAGTTCATCGTGTATACACATTGATTTTACCTTGAAGTTCGGAAACCTCACTAACATGCAATATTTAGATTCAATTTTGCTAATTGGACAACAAAATTCGAATGATTCATGTTAATCGCCATATGACACGACGTAGATATATTGAAGGATATTGAAAATGTCTCGTCAGATTGAGATAAAGAAAGAAATATACTTGCTAAAAAGCTGAATCTGCAGGCAGCACTTTAGAAATTGGAAGACCCCAAATCATTCAATTTAATTTGTACGTTCATTTTTAAATATAATCCAGATGTGTTTTGGTATCAGACAAATTGAAGATTGGTTGCAATGTTCAAACGCTTAATGATACTTGAACGATTTCGGAGGTTCATATATATTTTCTGCTTGATTCATTTCATCAGTCTCTCTCGTGACCTTGATTAGACAAATGAGCTGAACAAATTCGACCATTGTCTGGTTTCTAAGTAGTAGGTTTTTTACCAATGTGAATTCCATTTATTTCGAATTGTTGCGAGGAAGTGTTTTGTTACGAAGGTAAATAAAAAATGTAACCTCAAAGTTTTTATGACCTCCAATTTTTTACATTCATATACAGCACACTCGTTTTTATTCTAATCTTATTTTGTAAGCAACAGTAGAAATCAACTCTTCTAAGTTGAATATTGAGGAGTTTTCTAAAATACCATACATTTTCCCATATCAAAGAAAACTCCAAAGCTTTAATGTATTCTAGTAAACGTTTTCAAAGCTGGAGTTACACCCATAATATAATTCATGGACCTATTCAACTATCAATTAACTGATAATCTGATAAGTCATGTACATTTATTTTTTTTAACGATAAAAATTGACCCGGATGAATCAAGTATGCTGTGAACCCGCATAAGCAAGAATTGAAATCGATATGCTCAGTCGATTGGGTGCACATAATTCTTCATTTACTCCACACATCGCATTCAAACAGGCATACATCTTATTCATTCATCTCTGAATACCATGGAATGCGTGACGTCAGCAATCAAGAAAGCATTCCGAGAATGTAGGCTAATGAATTATGGAATGTTTTGTCGGTAATTGCGGTGTTTTTAAAAAAACGACGTGAACAGTGCATGTGCAGATGCTTCACAAACATGTTTTGAATTATTATCATCACTGTTTTTCTTCTTTAGTCGAGCATTATTCATAGATATCAACCAAGATAGTTCCTCGAAAAGGAAGGTGAAAAATTATCACGGGTTTGTTCCCTCCATTACGAATTTTTTGAGGTGTCATTATTGAAATCAGAATTATTTGTTGCCTCATATTTGCAAAGGAATTATGAAATAGGAAGACTTTCAGAACAAATTGTCAATAAAGAATCCAAATTTAGAAAGTCGTAGTAAGTAGATATTTGTCATTGATAATCAATTGTTATCATGTGTCATAAATTCGATGATGATAATGGATGATATCAGGTAAATGAACGCCTGATACTGCAATATGTGCGCTTATACAACCAAAATATACCGTTTCTCGCCTCGAGATTCATCTTGCATGACCTTCATATTCATAACAACTTCAGTGCGCTAACATGGGAACTTAATATTTACCACGGCATCATTCTCTCATTTCTGCTACTAGGACTGCATAAATATTGTGTGCTGCCTTCTCTAAGGAATTTTACGTTTCGACCTAAAGTTTCGTACGATTTTCGAATGACATATTACATTGGTGTGAAACTAATTCTTGTTCGCATGTGTAAAAAGGTTAAAAAAGCATAGTTCATACAACAAATGAAAACAAAAAGTGAAATAAAATTGACTTTTTGACGATTTTTATAACTTTTTCCAGAAGAACATTTTGAAGTTTTCTGGACACCTCAGATTTTTTTGATGAGTAGCTCAAGAAAATTCAAGAAAGCTATCAAAGCTGAAGGGATTTCCTTACAATGATCTACGATTTTTGAAAAATATAAAAAAAACAAATGGGGTAAAAATAGTCTTTTTTTCAATACAAAATTGACAATTTTTCAACCAACCAAAAAGATCATACGTCATTGTATAGTAAATATATTCAAGCATAGTCAGTTTCAATTTGAGGTCGATCGGTCAATTTCTCTTTTATAAAGTTCAGCCTTAAATTCGCATATCCTGACAAAAAATTTCACGCCCAAATAAAAATTTTAGGTTAAAGAACTATATATAAGTAGAATATGAAGACACCTTTATATTTGATTGCTTAATCTCTTATTGTAGCTTATATCTTGCTTGAACGCTTGCATAAAAATAATCGTATTCGATTCACCTTTCTTTTTTCATAACTTTTTTTTATACGCTGTATAGAATCTTTCTAAAATTATGCCAGGTGAAGCTACTGCCTCACTGCCTTACCTGTCACGTTTCCGAATAAATATAGACCATCTGCCTCATCCGCGAACCTGCCGACATGACTTTCACCTGTTCATCAAGGTTGAATCTCTATTAAAAAACCAAAATTTGTGACCGTTGAAACTGCAAGAGATCGACGTCGTTTCGAACATGCTCACAGAATGGATACAACATTTCCCCTTAACAATTCTCGAAATTCCAGGTCCATGGGCATCCTGCTGCCACCCGTTCCCCAAACGACCGCCTCCAGCACGGCAGGCAACCACCTGACCACCATGCACCACCGCAACCGCAGTCTCGACTCTGCCCTGCAACGGATCCCCGAGGTGGACGTGACGCCGAGCCCCGAAAGCGAAACGGTCGCCGCCGCCAAACTGCCCGCCCCCAAGCAGGACGAGCTCGCCAGCCTCGGTTCCGACGACTCGGGCATCCTGTGCGGCTCCGACTCGGGTTCGAACGGTACTCGCGAGTCCAGCGTCGAGTTTATCGACCAAGCGACCGCCCTCGAGCGTGAGGACGTCACGCCGGCTGCCCCCGAGCCGCCCAAGAGCACGGGAATGCTGCGCTTGCTGGAGAGCAAGGTGTTTGATGTGTCCATGGCGATGCACTATTTGTTCAATAGCAAAGAACCGGGCGTTTTGTGTTATATTGTTAACAAACTGTTCAGCTTCGAGGATAGAGAGGTGGATTTTTATTTGCCACAGCTGGTGTGCATGTACGTGCAGATGCATGACGTGGCTGAGGTGATTCATCGGTATCTTATTCATAGGTGAGAGAGACTCAAGATGCTTTTTAAATCATGATTAACTAACACAGGATGTAGAGACACCAGATGAATATGATTTGAATCGTGTAGAAGTTGATTAAGATCATTTCCTGTGGATGAATGAGAGAATAACTGATATTTATGTTTCATGACAGGCAGACTGAATACTACACTGCTAACTATGAAAAGAACAATAAAGTAATTGTTTCTTGCTCTGAACCAACTACACTGGTTAATGAGTATAGGTTATATGACTTATTTTCTGCGAATTAGGCAATCCAGCGATCTGTCAAAGCGAAAAACCAATGTGGCGGCTTGGGGCACACACTTGGTGTTTACATATGTGACTTGAGTTGAAAACTGTTACATTTAGTTATCTCTAGTGCGTTTTTTATGTGTTTTTTTAATTGTGGCTAATTATTTACTCTTTTACTGAAGAAAAGACCTATCACATGCATTGTGGTTGGCTGTAGATCTCGTACTAACCGAAATAAAGTCGGCATGTAATCGGTTTCTACGGTTACTAATCACAGGTTCTTATAGAGCAGTTATAGAGTAAGAACGATTTAACTAGGAAGCGAAGGGCCCTATGGTTAGCTGCGATCAAGAGATATGATCTCACTGATTCCAAACTGATGTATCAGAGAGTCTGCAGTAGACATTTTTTTTTGACCAGAATATTACAAAAAGAACAACATCAATTGAATAATCTAAATCAGCATCAGTATCCAATGTGAAAGGATCTAGATTATTAATTAATCCCAACTACATTTAATATCGAAAACGAATGCTGTGACAAGAATCAGAGATAAGTTACAATAAGTTGTAGCTTATCTCTGCAAGAATGAACTGAATGAATAGTTCCAAGCATACTTTTCACCAACGTCTCTGCTATTCAACATCAATGTCTTCAAATATTCACTCTCCATCTGAATACCGTTTCGAAACACCAAAAAACTCCGAAAATAAATAAAATTCACTGTTTACTAGCCAAGGTCTCGCATTGTGTGCCCCAAGCCGCCACATTGAATGTCACGTGGTTTGGATTGCCTAATCGTCTCATATTGTAATATAAAACTTCCTACGAAATCATACCATATTAATCTTCCTATGGAATATTTGAAATGAGGCTCGACCGAAGGTCAGTAACTTTTATTCCGCCTAGTCAAACCTCAATAGTTATATCATTTTCAATTTTTGGCACATGGCCACTAGAAAGTCGCTCGATTTTCGTCTCAGTTTCGATTTCTCTGTTTTAAAACTGCTAAATGTGTTTTTCAATTCTCTGGAAAAGATCAATGCGTCAATCAATAAGTTTTATCAACAAGTACCTGACTGAACAGAAATAACTGGTTGTGTCGTTGTTATCATTGAATTTGAATGGTTATAGTGTTTTCGAACTTTTTCTTTTCCAATAATGATTATAACATCAGGAATAAGTTGATTTTACATTACTAATACGCGGTTTATAATATCTAATGTATTATTTATAAAGGCGAACCACTGTTAAAATGTATTGTCTCTTAATTTCCGCACTTTGTTTTATTACCTTTTTGTGAAAATCCTGCTTACTTTCACTGTTTCAATAAGAATATCATTTCTTTCCTCATTTTAAATAGGTCAATTGTAATAGAGTTGCAAAAGATGTATACCTATTACATACTATGGTTTTTACGATTGTTTTATCTTTTCTTATCAGTTCGTTCATCACTAAAATGACTCATTATGATTCTGATCATAATTTTGATTATTGTTTTATGCTGACCCAAAAACGTTTTATCATTGGTGCCATTGAAAATTATCAGATATTTATTACACCCAGTCTTATTCTATTTAAACTTAAATAAATAATATGGTTTATGATATCATTAATTTCCTTGGAAATATAACTAATACAGATTGAATGTTCAGTCATCTTATTAACTGAAATTAATTTTATCACCTTTGTTTTCTCACCATTTCAAAATCTTTTATGCACTCCTAATTGAACCATTTTAGCAATTCAGTGGTTATATACCTAGTTACCTTGAGAAATAATTGTAAATAATCACCTTTCGTCCAAAGTATTACAATTTTTCAAACATTCCTGACATGATGACTGAATTTTTATTACCATGAATATATCAGGAGATAATCGAAAATTTATATTTTCAGAAATGAATATTCAAGAGATGACGCTCGATTGTAAAATAATTTATTATTTATGTTTCACAAAATAAACTCATATTTTTGTATGATATTTATTTGAATTTTAAAAGAATTTCATGGAAACTCTGGCACTTTGCATTGGTAATTCGATATTGTAGACTATTTCACAAAATATACGTATGATACATATTCATATAAATGAAACCAAAAATTTTCTGGAAACTTTGCAATGATGCATAAGTGGTTGTCATTGATTGAAATTTTCATTATAATTGGTCGCGCCATATGGTCCGATTTCGGGAAGTTTAATATAAAAAAATTCCTCACTCTGAAATCGTAATATTTTCCCGAATGTTGTGGACTAATTGTGACACGAAAATCAAATCCCACCTCGTTTCAGGTGCCGAAAATCCATAGACTTTTCGCTGAAGTGCGCCTGGTTGCTGGAAGCCTTCAGCTGCGACGCCTCAGTGCCGACGAAGAAGAAACCGCACGGCACTCGGCTGCGCGACCTCATCCTCTCCGACGAGTTGCGACCCAATAACCGACAAGCGGCCATGATGACGACGTCGTTGAACGTCGACCGGCTTTCGGCGACGACTGTCGTCAAGAAATCACACCAGAGGTCGCACAGTGACGCTTCGGCGCTCGGGGCGGTTGCGGGGCCGAAGAAGACGCTGCCCGCGAGGCTGTGCTTGGGCGACCTCGGCTCGGGCAGGGCTTTCGACAACGGCTGCGCGTGTTTCGACAGCTGCCGGGGTGTCGTCAATGATCTCAGGGGAGAAAAGACTGAATGCACTTGTTCGGTGAGTATACAAGATTATCTTCCCAAACGTTGATTAGAGCTTATGTGACATCAGGAAAGAATGCATCAGTTCTACCAATGTCAAAATTAATAAATTGTTGATAGGAAAGCCGCGATTCGTTGCTGAAAAATTGTCAGTACTTTTTTTTTTTTAGTATGAGATATTTTCTCCATGTGGAACTCACGAGCTATTTCAATCGTCTTTTGAAGACTTATCGACTCATTTCAATTTACACAGTTGAATTTCTTTGTATAGTATTGATCATTTCACAAATGAATCCTGGAATCATCTACATATTACGTTCAATAATATTGATTACATTGCTCTATCAACATTCCTGATAATGACTGATATCATTTTTAAATAATTACTTTGATGCGATCGTATATTATCTATTGATAATTTCCACTCAATAATAATTACATTATAGAGTATCTTATCATCTGCAGTTCAATTTTATCTCGCTGCTGCAACAACAACCTTGAAAACGATGTCCTCATCCATTACTCCCACATAGAGTATAAATAAATGCGGGTATTTCTGTTATTCATGTGCTATATTCAGGAGTGAATGTCTCTTTTGTACCAGTCACAACAATTCAATTGCAAATGTTTTTTCTCTGCTATAGGTGAATGAGAAATTCAAATGTTATTGATTATTGACGATCCAAATGGAAAAAATTACCAACTGTAATGAATTGTTGATATTAAAGGAGAAAAATCACTGGCTGGAACGAAAAAAAAAACACTTGCTGGGAAATACATTTTGAACGTAATGATAACATTTATCTAACCAACAGGAAACATAAATATGAGGTCAGATGAAGGATGAACTGTGATTTGATTGGAGCTCGAAGAATTAGAAGTCTCACTTGCTCGAATCAGTTAGTTTTAATGGCTTTGAAGCTGTATGAAATTGTTTCACTTCTCATTTTTTCCTTATAGATCAATCACCTCACATCAATACAACAAAAACTATTTAATTAAAACGCCGTTATTGGATATCGTATGAAGGTTGATTTTGTTTTTCTTCAAGGCGCCCAGATTGAAACCCGAACTAGAATTCCTGCAAGCCCTCATTCTGATAGGCAAACTACTTAGCTCCATACCGACGAAGGAAGCGAAAACAACAAGGCTGATCGCCGAACTCACCACGCTCAATCTCAACCTGCCCGCGAGGGTATGGCTGCCCCTCAACAGTCCGCACTTCATAGTGAGGATACCGCCCCAAGTGGCCGCCGTTCTAAATTCCAAAGATAAGGTAAGAAAAAGAAGAGGTTGAATTTGACATGTCTGGTAAGAGAACAATTCATGATTCATCATGGTACTTTATTTCATTCCAACTTATAATTAAAAAAGAATAATTGAACACTACCATATACAGCTTTTCACTTCTTTCAGGATGTTCCAATTTCAAGTTAATTATCTTTGATCGTTTTTTAGCCTGATTCGATGAAATCCAATGTAATTATTATATTATAAATCATAGTATGTATATCATTTTACGCTTTCACCATTAAATCAGATTTGTCATCATATTTGTTTTGTGTAACTAAAAGTAAACTTTCAAGGATGCGAGAGATAATCCTAATTATTCTGGAATTTCAGGCGCCCTACATAGTTTATGTGGAAGTTGTCGAAGTAGATGACATCGAGAGTTCTTCCGTGCCTACCAAAATTATGTCAACCTTAAGGCACACCAAGTCAGAGGAGAATCTCAAACACGAAACGACATCCCTTTCAGCGTTCAGCGTTTGTGGGGGTTGTTACGACGATTTAGACCCCGACTGGAGTCAAGAAGACGATGAAATATCGCAACAGGTAAAAAAATATATAAGTTTTAATTCCTAAAAATATGCATATTTGTTGACTTGTTCCACATTGATTTTACACATAATGTTTTTTCAGTATACTCAACTCAAGAAGCCAATAGATAGGGACACAATATCGCAGATGAGTCAAGAATCGTCGGATTCTCGGGAACCACCTCTCTCTATACCCGCCAGTGAGATAAGAAAGCGACTGTCTGACTTTTTTCACGACGAAAAGAGTAAAAAATTTACCCATGATCCCGAAGATCCCTCCGCTGCTGTCCTAAAAGAACCTTGGCAGGTAAGAGAAAACGATTTTTTATTGTTATTCAAACTTTAATGAGCATTTATTTTCCCAAGGATAAGGAACAACGAATTAGAGAAAGCTCCCCTTATGGTTATCTTTCAAATTGGAAACTATTATCTGTCATTGTCAAGTGCGGGGATGATTTGCGACAAGAACTCATGGCTTCGCAACTTTTGGAAACGTTCCAGAAAATCTGGGAAACGGAGCATGTTCCCCTTTGGGTACATCCGTACAAGTAAGTCAAACACTCAATAATTATTTTCTAGAATGTTTCATTTGCATTTTACTATCATGTTTAGAATATCGCCAGGAATACTTAATGTACATTTGAACTACTTTCAGCTTCCTATCGCTTTTCACACACATATCAGTGAACTAGAACTGAATAATCGTTTTTTCATCAGGTTTTTTTTTTCTTTCTAGGATCTTGTGTTTGTCTGACGACAGCGGTCTCATCGAGCCGATTTTGAATACGGTATCCCTGCACCAGGTCAAGAAGCACTGTCAACTGTCTTTGCTGCAGTATTTCATCAAGGAATACGGCCCTATAACCTCGGAAGGTTTCCTGACAGCCCAGAAGAATTTCGTGCAGAGTTGCGCTGCCTATTGCCTCATCTGTTACCTAATTCAAGTGAAGGATAGGTGAGTTATAATCAGCAATTGTTTTCAAGATGGCAGTAAATTGGATTGAATGAATTTTCGCAGGCACAATGGTAATATTCTGCTGAAAAGCGACGGTCACTTGATACACATCGATTTCGGATTCATTTTATCGTCGTCGCCGAAAAACCTTGGATTCGAGAAATCACCATTCAAGCTGACGCCGGAGTTTGTCGAAATCATGGGCGGCGAAAGCTCGGACATGTTTGAATACTTCAAAATTTTGATACTTCAAGGTCTGATCGCGGCCAGGAAGCACCATGGCATGATCGTCACTCTCGTGGAAATTATGAGATCAGGTAAGAACAAGTGCCTTATCGAATTATCAGTCACTGCTGATTGAGAACGTTTAGGCAACCTCTCGCCTTATATTTCAACTGTAATATTGTTCTTCTAGGCTCTCAATTGCCCTGCTTCAAATCCGGAGCATCGACGGTGCAACACTTGAAAAACCGCTTCCATATGACTATGACGGAGGAACAACTTCGTCTAGAAGTAAACCGCATGGTTGAAGGCAGTATCCACTCGTTATCCACTAAACTATACGACGGTTTTCAGTATTTTACCAACGGTATCCTTTAAGAACATTGGATATCGTCTTTTAGCAATGCTCAAAAAGGTTTTCGCTGCGGATATTACTGATGCAACGAATATCGATGTTTATTCGGTACATCATTATTCCGTGTCGTTGAATCGAAACTGTCGATACAGCTGCAGAATTTGAAATTATAGAAATGCGAAGCTGTCGAATATTGCGCGAATTCAACAATGCGTTAAAGTATAAAAAGAGTTGATATCGTGACTCGATACGTTGGGTAAGTTCTGACGATGATATTTATTTGACTGAATATTGCTATTTGATCTGGCGGAGACAATACGAAACAAAGACTACATTCGGCCGAATTTCAGCGCTGTCAATAAAATACGGAAAGTTATACTGACTTTGGTATTCGTTGCATCACTAGTAGAAATGTTCGGCCTGGATATCCAGGAATGTTGTTCGAAAAGAACGTTTTCGTTTGAATGCATCTATAAACGATATTTTGAGATCGCTGAATCGGTTGAACCATAATAGTTATTGTGTATATAATTAATTTTTAGTATAAATTGTATATTTTTTACTTGTTAAGGGCATAATAAATACTCAAGTCAATTTGCTTGATTGAATACAGAAAGGGTAACTAGAGGCCAAAAATATGTTTATACAAGTGCTGATGAACTTTTTGTGTATTTTATCAAATTGAATATAATTTTAATGCTATCAAATATATTTATTCTTAGGTATTACGCCAATACGAAATTACATTATTGTGGTTGAAAGATCGAGAATTTATTTATATTAACGAAAAGTGAACATTCCAAAGTTTTTTATTCAAGGTTGAATATTGTCATTTCTCATATATATCAAATATCTATTTTGAGCTTGAGGCTTAATTATTAATTGTTAGGGTTAAATATTTATTCTCCAGTTGACATAATTTATCTGTCATGATGTTACAAACTGAAAGCATTGATTTTTTTGTATTTGAATTGATCATTTTATTGTGATGTTTCGATTGGATATTGAATGCAAGTCTTGCAATTCGACTTCGGGACTTGTATGTGTATTTAAATAAAAACCCATATCGTTTTATGTACAACAAAGACAATTGCAAGGTAAATAAAACACCCTGGCTGACAATTCCCTATGAAAACTATTCGAAATGCAAATCCACAAAATGAGATCAAGAAAGGAACTTTTAAGGTAATGATAATTTTGTTTTGTGATTCTAAACTCCCTGTAACAAAGTAATCTCCTGTTCTCACTACAACTGTGAGGTTTGCGAGTCTAGTACGAATTATTATGAAAGACTTGAAACAATGCTACGTTGTTGATTGTTCTGATTGTTGTCTAAATCGGAAACGTAAATAAGAATTCATAGGCCAAATTCGCTGTACATATATTTATCTTTAATGTGTCGTAATACTAGCAACTGTAAATATTCGTGTAAGTGAATCAATCATCAAGTGAATATATTGATAATAGTGAATAACAGTGTTGTCCATCCATTTTATAAATAAACAACTAAAGGGAATTCTTCAGAGATGACACTCGTGGCAGGGTAGTAAATTCTATACCAGATATGACGCTACACGATCTTCAATAACATTTTTCAATATTTTTACTGATTTTTTATATTGCTTCTGGAAAATGTGTGATTGGTTTTTTTGGCAGTTCTTGAAAATCGGGTAGGGTTTTAAACTTTCCCTTATAGTAAAATAACTAAAAATAAAATTAATCTGACTGATTAATGACATTTTTCATTGTTACACCTGAGGATCAAACAAAGTTGTGTAGTCAAAACTTGAATAAGAAATCCTATTTTTTGATCCGTGGAAAATTAAAATGCAAAAAGACTGATATCACAGTAGACTTTTTGCAGATTTAGATCATGTTGATTTCCCTTTTGATAATTCAAGTAGCTAGCATTAAATCAAAGTTGTTGATTTTTGGCTTCTTAATAAATACTTTTCATTACATTGTCTCATATGAATCTTGTTTTATTAAGAGATTTTCAATATACACTGATATTTTATTATAAATTTGAATTGTAATTTAAAACAATAAATAATTACCCACTCATGAGTTTTTATGTTTTTCCTGCAAAAATGTTTTAGGATGTAGAGAAATATTTTGAATAAACCGTTTTTTTGCCGCGCATTCTGTTGGGTTAGAACATCACATTGGTTGCATTTTCGCCACGACCCCAACGATCGTGGTCGCCATGTGGAACGTCTGAATGAGTGTTTTGGGCGTTGTGAGCGCTTAATGGAACGCACCCCTAGAGTATGCATTGACCACGATCGTATACATATATAGGCTATTTATTCTGGGTAGATAGTTTCTGTCAAATCGCCAGATTGAGCCGTGTTGCCACATGTTTTTCACTTTTTCAGCGATGCTCCGAGTTAACTTCGAATAAAAACTTGGGTTAGGTTGCCCGTTCGTTTTATTTCAAAAAAGTGTTTTCGACTGATGAAATATATTAATTATATTTGGATTACTATTGATTGTGGATAACCATTGAATGGTTCGAATGATATAATGGACTGTTCTCATGCTAGGAATCGAATATTCAAAGGAAGTACATAATAATATCTAAAAATGTTCATCTTTCAGTATCAAATCTGTTCTTTCTCATTTGATGGTTCTATATTTCAAAACCAATAACTGGCCAACTCTATTAGGTGTGTTATAGAAAAAATCCAGGAGTTATAGATTAATTTATTTGTGGAACAAAAATAGTAGTGCATCATGTGCTCATTTTGTAAACGCTACACATCATTACATTTCAACACAAATTACAAAACAGATTCAAATGTCTCTCAATTCACTATGTATCCATGTCTTTACATCTCACATCAACTCAATTGGATAAAAAACACAAATGTAAAGTGGGAGTCAAAGATCTTGATATCCATATCTTTCTGCTATCATTTCTTAGGGCTGGTTTGTTTCTGAATATCAAAAAATATATTACATGTATCATAAAGTCTATGGCCTACAATTGTACTTGATTAGTTAGTAACTGAAGCTTCAACATTCCATAATCAAAATAAATTACATTGTTAGTAAGTCATTCTTTAATTGCTGCCTTATTAAAAGCAGAGGTGGAAACTTTGTTAATGACTGTGCTGTGATAAGCAGCATTATCCATACATAACAATTGTGGAAGGATTTTTTAATTTTGGCAGCAGTTGTGTATCGAATCAGTGGAGAACGTTATCCTGTTTAATTTCTCCATGGTAAACTTCTTTGGCAGTTTCAGGGATTCAGATAAATTTTGTCCCAGGAATGAATCCATCTGAACAACCACCATGCAAAACAATGAATCTAATAGACAACATAATTTCAATACACCATCTAACTAATATACAAATTCTAAATACCTTGAATCTCATTTTCTTTGTATTTTCACACTTTTGACACTAGAATCTTGCCAAGAATGTAGTAGAGTTCCATTCTGAAATATGCAGATCTCATTAATGAGAACAAATTACCCCAAACCTTCACTTTTCAACAGAACGTACTGTTGGAGAAATGTATTACGTTTCATAGCAATATTAGGTAACTCCATCAATGTTTTCCATTAAGATGTGAGGCAAATGTTGAGCAAGCTTTCATTTCAATGACTTCAATGTTATGTGTTCCTCTGCAATGAAGAATGTTCATCAGCTGATAATATGTGATATGCACTAAATACTCACTGTTCTTGGGTACATATTGTACCTAAGTTCAGTTCCCTATTTGATATTGTTGAGGTTGATCAATATCCACAATTGGTTTCTTCCGTTGTGTAGTTCTGTAGAAGTCCTAGGACAGTTTAGTTCTTAGCTTACCTTCTGTGATAGTGTGCAGATATTCCCTACACAGTTCAATTCCTACATTTAAAGCAGCAATCACTCTCTGTAATAATCATATTTCATAAAAACTATTGAACCATTGTAAGATCGTGGTGAATGAATATTCATGAAGATTCTTCACTTACCTTCCAATAAAATCCAATGAAAGTAAGGGTCTCCTGTTATCCCTTTCTCGTTAAAAATGTTCTAATAAAGATGCAACCATTTTCTGGGAATCTCTACTCAATCCTCTCGACATTTTCATAAGAATACGATGAAATTAAGCTCTCAAAAGAACAAATTTAAAAAAATCGCAAGAAAAGCACAATTCGAATGTAAACAAACGATTGTAGGGATTCGCTCCGAACAGTCCGAACAATTTGGCATCGTTGTGAAGTGAACGATGCCAAATTATGGAGCGAATCCTTGAACACGAAATGGATAACAGGAGCCCCTCACTTTCATTGGATTTTATTCGAAAGGTAAGTAAAGAATCTTCATGAATATTTATTCACCACGATCTCACAATGGTTCAATAGTTTTTATGAAATATGATTATATACCCAGTTATATATATTCGGACTTAATTCGGAGCAACGCTGAAAAAGTGAAAAACATCTGGCAACACGGCTCATCTGGCGATTTGACAGAAACTATCTACCCAAAATAAATAGCCTATATGTGTATATGATCTTACTCTACTCTGTGAGTAAGTTTATGAACGCGCCCATGAGAAGCGACTGTACTCTGTGCGACTGTTCTCTGAATTCCCGCGTTAAATTTTATCCTTCTACATAAACAAAAGCAGTGAGGTTAGGAAAATGTACATTGTTTATGGAGATTTCAAGTCATTGTGAATAATAATTTTTTTCAACAACTTGTATTCAAAATATCGTTCTTTACTACTCTGAAAATGACAACCACGATAATTAGAGGCGTTCCAGTAAAGTTTCCTTTCAAACCCTATGACATACAGAAAGATTATATGGAAAAAGTACTGGAATGCTTACAAAACGAAACCTACGGGGTTCTTGAGTCCCCTACAGGAACAGGAAAAACATTATCGTTGCTCTGTTCAACTCTGGCATGGCTAGAGTTGAAGAAGGCTCAAGTACAAGCCAAGCGTGCTGTGGGTAATGGGGATATGTTAGGACAGGAGAATAGTGAATGGATCAAGAATATTATCGGAAAAGATGTGGATACCAGAGCCCTTTCTGGATTACCAACAATAATTTATTCTTCACGAACACACTCTCAGCTGTCCCAAGCTATGCAAGAATTGAAAAGAACCTCCTATAGTTACATGAAAGCTTGTGTTCTGGGATCCAGAGATCAATTGTGTATCCATCCTGAAGTAATGAATGAACAGAATACAAACGCCAAGGTGAGTTTTACTATAGTTTGTAGAGCCCTGGTAATTTTTTTCATTTTATGAGTTGTAACATTTGATTTTCAGCAACAAATGTGTCAGTTGAAAGTTCAATCACGTACATGTAATTTCAATAATAGAGTTGAGAAAAAGAAAGATGATCCAGCTATAACAAGTAATCATGTAATGGATATTGAGGATCTTGTGAAATTGGGAAAGGCACACACATTCTGTCCATTTTACATGTCCAAGGAATTGAGCAAATTTGCTGACATCATCTTCATGCCATATAATTATTTATTAGATCCCATGATAAGAAGAAGTATTAGTGAGTCCCCTCAAATGATTATGAAGAAGAAATGAAAGATTTGTAGAAGATATATTTGATTTTTATTTTAGATATAGTAAATAGAAATTCTGTAGTGATATTAGATGAAGGTCACAATGTTGAAAAAATCTGTGAAGATGCTGCATCTTTACAAATCAAATCATCTGATATAACTCTTGCTATTGAAGAAGTAACAGCAATCATGAAAATGTTATCTGAAGAAACTTTCTCTTTTGATGATTCTCCCAAAGATTTCAATCCTGATGATTTATGCAACCTCAAACAACTATTTCTGAATATAGAAAAAGAAATTGATGATGTACCATTGAAGTTCTCTGAGGGATTGACTTTGGAAGGAACTTTCTTGTTAGATTTATTTGAGAAAGCTGGTGTAAGTATTCTTCATTTCTGAAACATTTGCTAAATATTGTCACTTTCTGAAAACAGAATCTCAGTTTGACAAGGAATTGAAGTATTTAAGTTTAATATCTTTATAAATTGTAGTTTTCTAACCCATTCTACATACTAGAGCATAAAAATACTTTACTTTGATCACAGATAAACCATGAAAACTTCAATGGCATTACTGGTTTGATAAGTGGTGTGGTACAGTTTCTAGCCACAGTAAATGAAGGTCCTTTTGCCAGAAAAGGAACAAATTTACAACACTTTGAAGATATCTTCAATATTGTTTTCCTAAATGTTTCAAAGGAGTTCAAAGAGAAGATCAAAAAGTGTTACAAGGTACTTCCTTTTTCTATTCATTAAAGTTGATGATTCTCTTAATTTTTGTTGAACCAGTAACTATAATTTAGGTTCACATAATAGAAGAAGAAGTTAGAAGAAAGAAACAAGATAATTGGTTTTCCAAAAGTTCAAAAGCTGGAGGAAGAATATTAAATTATTGGTGTTTCAGTCCTGGATTCGGGTAATACTCCTTATTTCTTAATAGTTTTTCAAACATTTAGTTCAAATAAACAATGCAAATACCAATTTCACTCTCATCGAGGGATACTTCACTATAATCTAACATTTTAGAATGAATATGTTAACGAATCTAGGCATGAGAACTCTGATCTTGACGAGTGGTACTCTAGCACCGTTGAAACCTCTGATTTCAGAGCTTGAACTAGACATACAAGTTCGTCTCGAAAATCCGCATATTGTCAGTGGTGATCAGGTATGTGTGAAAATCGTTACCGCCGGCCCTGATTCTCAAGAATTCAACTGTAATTACCAAAATAGGTGAGAAAATTATTCATAATTCAAAGCAATCATTCACCAAACAAGTTTTGGCACCCTACCTACTGAGTTGACAGTTATTCACATTTTCTGTTTTTGTAGGGATAACTTAACATATATTGCTTCATTGGGTAGAGCCATTTTGAACCTCACAAGAATTGTGCCTAACGGCTTATTAATATTTTATCCATCGTACCCTATAATGAACAGCTGTCAAAAAAAATGGCAAGAAACCGGGTTATGGAGTGATATAAATAAACAAAAGGTAAAATGCGCCGTACTTGCTAACAATCCTGTCTAAAATTGTTGATTATTCAATTTCAGGCCATTTACGTAGAACCACGAGAAAAAGACGCTTTCAACAGCGCCATGACCGATTATTATCAAAAAGTTAACGACCCAAATTTGAAAGGTGCCATCTTTATGGGTGTTTGCAGAGGAAAGGTCGCCGAAGGTTTAGATTTTGCTGATGGTAATGGTAGGGCTGTGATAATGATAGGTTTACCTTATCCCCCGTTCAAAGACCCTCGAGTGATATTGAAGAAGAAATATTTGGATCTATGCAATGCCAGAGATAAAGAGGTTAGCGATGAAACTATCAACGAGAAATTAATTTTTTTTTTATTCTCGTGAAGGCTTTATTTATACATGGAATTATTTTGCTTTAGTATTTAAAAGGCGATGAATGGTACAGTTTGGAAGCCTCCAGGGCAGTGAATCAAGCTATCGGTCGAGTGATAAGGCACAAAAACGATTACGGTGCTATATTATTATTCGACACCAGGTTTAACAACCCCAGAATTAAAAATCAAATGTCCATGTGGCTCAGAAATCACATCAAAGTCGTCAGCAAATTTGGAGAACTGATGAGAGATCTGAGGCAGTTTTTCGTCAAAGCTGAGGCTAATGTGAGTGTATATTCTTGGACATAAATTATTCACAAAATCATCATTTCAATCTGATCTTTTTCCAGTTTCCAGTGAGATCATCCAGACTAGAGTTACCCGAACCCAACTCTTCCGCCGGTTGTAGTTTTGAGGCTTCGACCAGCTCCTTTGACGAAACGAACGATGGCGAAGTATCGATTCACAAGAGGCCCAGACCAAACGCCCCCAGCACCTCTTCAAAACGAATGAAAATAAATTTGGTGCCCAACGTCAGCAACAAAACGCCTTGCAATGAAACTACCACCAAAGAATACATCCTTATGGTACTCGTCACGTTGATTTGTTATTGTGTATTTTACTCCCTGTATTTCACAGATTGATTTTAATTTGTTGTATATTACAGGTTAAAAAAACTTTAGACTCTCAATCATTCGGGAACTTCACAGAGGCTCTTAAATTGTATAAGGCTACTGATAGCGTGGACGGTCTGATTGGGAAATTGGACGATATTTTTCGGAGTCAACAGCACCTGAAGTTTCTCATTCCGGGGCTTCAAAGTTACGTCAAATCTACCCATATGGTACAGTTCAGTAATTATTGTAAATCAAACGGACTGCTCGAATGATGTTGGATTATTTCAAAACTAATCTTCATCTTTAATTAAAGTCTCCTTTCATATTTGGATTGGAACCATAAAAGTACATAGAATCCAAAAGAAATTGTCATTTTGAAAACAATACACAAAAGTATCAATCATGAAAAAAAGAATGCAGTCAACCCAATTAACAAATTATACGTACAGATAATTCGGTTATTCACTTGGCATAATTATTTTCTGAATTATTTACTTACAATCGACCATGAGATTCCTCGCATTGTAATAGTAAACTTCATTTTGTTAGCACTATTTTTGCTGTATTTATTAATTTATAGTTTTTTTTATCCTATGATGATATATATAAGGCTTTTGATTGATTGGCATTCTTCACTCTATCAAAACTATATTTAGAAACGTTGAAAGTTTCAGTTACCATGTTTTGAACATTAGCGTTAAATACCTTTCACACTAAATTTGTGGAAAATATGAGTGCCGAAATATTTTTGATCTTGTATCTCAAAGCAATTAATCTGAGGCTCGTAATTTCAAAGCTAATTGCTTACACGTTGACTATTCTCTTGTAAATATTTATTGATTTATGTACATGTATATTTTATTTACTTAATATAGTTGAATCAATACAAAATGTCAGTTATTTGAAAATAAGTGTGTCTTACTTGGTCATCTTAAGATTAGTGAATATTTTGATACACCTCAGGTGTTGGCACATTTCTATTATAAAATTACCTATAAAAGTGTCCTTCTCGGACTTCTTGGATTCAAACAGAAGTACAAGATAGATATTGGGCTCCACAGCTGTGAATACACATGTGGATTGGTCCTAGAACAAGCAAAAGCATGAATTGAATGTTGCAATAGATTTTTTTTCTCTCCATATGAAATTTTGCTTACCTGAGAACTGAATTTATAAATGATTTTCTCAACACTCAATTCATTACTTGTTTCAGATATCATTCTAAGTATCATATTTAATTGTGAAGGGTTTCTCTGAAACACAGTAGGTGATCAATTACATTCGAAATTATTTTAAATATTTAGGACTCACTGGAGGAAAAGCTACTATGATTGGGAATTTATCATTAATTAATGTCCCATCACAAACATCATCATCAGATAAAAGAAGTACTGATGACACATCATATTTCCTCTGAAAAGTGATAATCCTGGAAAAAATAATAAATCCTGAACATTTCAATAGGATCCAAATTGATTTTGCTGTTACTTTTGTAAATAATCATGATGCAACTTGGAGCATAAACTCTTCATTTCATTCATGGTAGTCTGTTGTGATAAAATATGATAAAAATAGAGACTGAATTTGCTCAGAATTACTCCTTTCAGTTGTTGGAGCCACTGAAAAAGAGCTGGTAGAGGATTGCCTTTGAACATGCTGCCCAATTTCCAAGTCTGAAATTTGAAAGATTGAGTGATATCATTGAAAATAATTTTTCTAGATCAAATGGTTGACAAAACTAACCTCACGTAATTGTATTTTATTCTCCCAAGCTGCTAGTCTCATGTGAGCTCCATGAATTAAGGCTAAGGATGGCAAAAACTGAAGTTTTTGCAGTTCTAACAGAGCTTTGAAAAGCTGATCCAGAATCTCACATTCCAGACTGAAGACTGCTTTGGCAGGTGTTATGCTGATATCTGTGAAACCTTCAACACTCTTATCCATGATGAATTCTATCTGCTGTGCAATTTCAGTAAAAACTAATTGTTTATTCAAACCTGCATTATAAATTTTCTCATATCTAAACTTGGTAAGGAAATATAATAATAATAATAAATGTCCTTTATTGAATCAATTTACACTGATCCAATAGGCTATCGAACTAAGTCCTTCTGCCCAGGAAATATTATAACACAAAAATGGCATTATAAGGCTAGGAAACATACTATGTCAAGGATACAATTCAATCAAGGTGATTCTAGATGTCAAAAATTCAACTATATTCTTGCTACCTTTCTGTATTCTCTTATCAACAACTGATTGCCTACTGTTATCTTCTAATTTTCTGAATTCGTTTTTCAGTGATTCATATACAGACTTCAAAGAATTCTGAAATTAATTACAATTGATTAAATTCAATTTATGTATTATTCAAATGATTACATCTTTCCGAAGAAAACTTTTATTCTTATTTTGTAAAAATCCTATTTCTATATAGCTTTTCTCTGCCATAGCAAGTTGTTGTAACAAATTCAGAAATAAGCTCCAGGGGGAAGGAGACAGTTTGGGTCCCTTTTCTCTTTCCTGAAATGAAACACATTTTTCATTTAATTTCAAACTATAAGGAACTTACGAGATGCTCTTTGGCTTTTTCGTAGCAAAGTTGAGACACGTGTATAAAATAATTATATAAAAATTCATCTTCAGTTTCCATCGTGGAAAACTTGTTTCTAAAACTCAATTTCAAAACAAAATAAACAAAGCCATGCCATCCAATCCATCAGCCTACATCCGGATTTGTTTTGACGGGACGTCTCTGGACGGGACAAAGGTCATTGGCACATAGGTTTCATAAAAGACGTCTGCGCCCTGCGGTAGTCTAGACCTCAGATTAAAGAGGACAAGATGAGTAACGCCTATACCAAAAGCATTAGGGGAAGTGGCCCCAAGATAAACTCATGAAAATCGGTGGTGGGGATGTTTTTCTTGCGCTCTCGTTGTACTAGAGTACACACTGAACAGTGGCGTAACAAAATTTATTCTCGTAATATAATACATTTACAATAACGTTACACAGCAATTATTTTGGTTCAATAATAACGAATGTTATTTCAGAAAAGACATATTCATTACATTATTTTATTACATCACAAATTCCATACTTTATATTTCAACTTGTTATACAAAACAGTTCCCATAGAATAAATAGAAATACATAAAATCGAAATGAGTCCTTACATAAATATATTATCAATGTTAATTAAATTAGTTTTGTTGCTATACCAAAAGGTTTCTTGGCTTTGGATGGACTTCATCCCCAAAATGGGTTTTTCTTTTTTTTATTCTCATGTATCTTCTTGGGGTGCCAGCTGAAATTATTCAAAAGTGTGCTGTGATTTAATTGAAATATGATATGAAAACTATCCAGATTTTCTTGAAGATGTATCAGAAATACTCCTTCTTTTGGGACTCAAACTCGATTTAGAGCTAGGTGGACTTGAACTTGGTGAATCATTTTTCCTCCTTTAAATTAGACATCATATAATGATTCAAATAAAAAAGTTGCATGAAAGAACATACTGTATACTTCCAGGAATTGAAAAAAAAATTCTTTAGGTTCATTTCCCAGGTCCTCCATAACAAATAGTACTGTGGAATATCAAATTTCAAAAGCTGTTATTGTGCCATTTTCAGAATCCGAAGCTAGTTCTACCAAAAATTTTTGCTGTACCATTCAAACTGGACCTAAAAAACAGATTTATATTGATAAGTATAATACAGATTGATTATTTAATTCAGTTACATACCTTGTACATGAAAAAGAAGTGTTCTCTGTATACTTTGAGGTACTTGGTCCTTGACTATCAAAAATTTCAGTGTTGGAACTTGTTCAGTGATAATCTACTTGTAAACAACAGAATTGACATTGAGAATCCTTAGATATACCCCAAAAAAATCATAAACTGGATACTCATTCATCATCTGCCATTGATAAAAATGGAGAGAAAAACACAAAATGAAGATTATTCGATTCTCAACTTTAGAGCTATTCACCAACATCGTCTCATTGAATTGTCATCGGGAAATCTGAAAATATTCATTATTTATATATAATGTAGGTAAGAATAAGAAATGTGTGTCACGCCTATGTTGATCCTTCATTGACAACGTACCTGTGAAATGGTAAACAAACACCAATGTTTACTGTATAATCACAAACTAAACATTTTTTGCTCATTTTCACACTTGGATAATGTCAAATATACATAAATATGACCTGATCAACCTTTAACAGCACTCAAACTTCTGTAATATAGTAAACTCAAGCTAATAACTGCGCGTAATGGCGGCTTTGTTATGAAACATTAACACGGGACACAATTGTCAGAACTTTTTGAAGGCGCGAAATTCAAATCAACCAATTAGAGCAGCGATAAGCCAAAATATTTGTATTCCCCTGATAGATATAGAAGGGATGTGATGTTGGGGCCAAACAAATGTTTGTTGTTACTTATCTTGGTAAGATATTAAATCTATGGTCTAGACAGTATTTAAAGAGCACGATCATATACACAGGTCTGGAATCAACGGCATTTTTGAGTAGTGGGGGGTGAAAATGGTATCATGATGGAAAATTTCGAAATTGTTCAGTTGTGTGAAGGGACATGAAAATAAAACTCACTCATTAATTTTTCTCAACATGCCCACTCTCAAACTGTTATTGAAGGACAACCACTGGAATTGTATCACAGTCACATACACTGAAAACTTTCCACCGCACGAGAAAGTCTTTTTGTCACACACCTCTCCGAACTTAAGGGAGGTTTAAAATCGAATGAATAATATGTGCCGTCTTATCAGTCTGCTAAATCATTTTCATGTATGATTAATAGGGTTGAATAATTGAAACTTAGTCACAGTCATCGATACCAAGATGTGTGTACAGGATGATTGAAATATTTTCAAATTGAATTTTACTGGCTATATTAGGAGATTGTCAGAACTCGGACACCTCTGACTGATTGAAAGATGCCTAGGGCTTCGCTAAATCGATAAAATCATGCGACCAACTTTAATGAAAATGTTTGTTGGTACTTACGTCGTATTTCGGTACGAAAAAACGAATTCCGAATTTCCCAAACGAACCTGCACGAAGTATAGATATAAGGAGTCCGAACGTAATGTTAAATAAATGGTAGCATTTTAGGAGACAGAATGTTTTGCCGGTAGAGCGCACCACTTTTGGAGAAGTACTCGTTTGAATCCTTACGCGGGTAATGTTGTTGTTACTGTCAGCTCGGAAAATATTATTTCGAATAAACTTCATTTAATAATTCATTAACAATTTCGACCTTCGCGAGCCAGCGCGTATTTACATCGGTACGTCCTGAACATTTGCGAAGCTAGTGGCAGAAAAAAGAACTATGATGTGAGTTTAACATAGGAGGAGTTTAATATATATAGGGTGCGTTCCATTAAGCACTCACAACGATCACGCTCACGACCACGAATTTTGTCGTTCCACTTGGTTCTGTGCGTCATCGAAACGCTCACGCCGACCCACCTATTGAGATGGGTCGTCGTGAGCATGAATCATGACGTCATTCATGACATTTTCGCCACGACCCCAACGATCGTGGTCGCCACCCTATTTGTGCGTTCCATTAAGCGCTCACAACGCCCAAAACACTCATTCAGACGTTCCACATGGCGACCACGATCGTTGGGGTCGTGGCGAAAATGTCATGAATGACGTCTTGATTCATGCTCACGACGACCCATCTCAATAGGTGGGTTGGCTTATTTTATAGGCGTATTTAGGCAAAATAAAATACATTTGAACTCGTTTCCTTCATCACCCAAGAGGTAGAGTTCTCAATGCGTTGCTTTTTTTAATGGAAGCATCCCCAGTAGGCCTACAAACCATGAATGTGGAAAATATTTACCCCTTCCAGAAATTAAAATTAATTCCTGAAATTCGTTTATTGGCATTTGTACGAATTCGCAAAATGCACCTCATAATATGTTGTTTCAGATTACGTTTCTGAAAAGTCTACGCGGCACTTATTTCACGATTTCACTTATTTCACTAAGGACTGATCATCTGAATGAATTAACCAGATGATAGTCGAACAGCATTTACCCCTTCCAGAAATTGAAATCAATTCCTGAAATTCGTTTATTGGCATTTGTACAAAATTGCAAAATGCACTCGCACTTAATTGTTTCAGATTTCGTGTCTGAAAAGTCTACGCGGCACTTATTTCACGTTTTACAGTTATTTCACTGCATTTACCCCTTCCAGAAATAAAATAATTTCTGAAATTCGTTTACTGGCATTTATACAAAATTGCAAAATGCACTTTCTATTGTTTAATATCTGAAATAAATAACTCCTGGAAAAAATAAATCCTGAAATGAATTAATACCTGATATAAATCAATTCCTGAAATGAAGTTATTCCTGAAATAAAATAATTCCTGAAAGAGAATGATTCCTGAAAAAAAAATCCTGAAATGAAATAATTCCTGAGAAAGAATAATTCCTGAAAAAGAATAATTCCTGAAAAAGAATAATTCCTGAAAAAGAATAATTCCTGAAATGAAATTATTCCTGAAAGAGAATAATTCCTGAAATAAAATAATTCCTGAAAGAGAATAATTCATGAAATAAAATAATTCCTGAAAGAGAATAATTCCTGAAATAAAATAATTTCTGAAATGAAATAATTCCTGAAATAAAATAATTTCTGAAACAAAATAATTTCTGAAAGAGAATGATTTCTGAAATAAAATAATTCCTGAAATGAAATGCACTTCATTTGGAAACTTGTCATCTTAATCGTCAGGCCTACCTTCTTTTTCATGAAAAAGTGTTTCAAGTATAACGAGTCGTTTAACAGACAGTACATCAAAATACTGAAAAGAATGTTCATTTTCGAGTTGAAATCCTCAACATCGCAGTAGCAAAAGTAACAGTCGTCTCCAGTGCGATGGTACAAATCATAACTACAATCGAAAATGCGCTTGAAGAAATCGAGCATGCCGTCAAGTGATTCACAGCTATAAGTTCCATCGAAATTCAAATGCGGTGGGTCGAAAAGCGAATTTCTACCTACATCAAGAACTAGGAAGACTCCCACAACCACGAAAAACACTGTCATACCGACTTCTTAAGGTGACAGCCCCCTTTGTAAAGAGGAAAAATAAACGTTCTATTCAGTATTCTGATGTACTGTGTGTTAAACGACCTGTCACTTGAAAACACTATTTCACAGAAAAAAAGGTAGGCCTATGTAATTTGGAAAAGTGTGGTTGAAATCGAGAAATTGCAATTTGGACATACTGAACGTATATATCTCGACTGTAAGGATTCTCTATAATCCTACGAATTCCATAGTTCGTCGGAATATTGTGGGTGCACCCGCTGAAATTCGTGCAAAAATAAGTCATGCATAACCCAAAAATCACTTACCTTTTTCTAGAAGAACTACTTACTACCTGTAACAACAGAAAAAATTCATCAAATCTCAAGAATAAATATCTGAATTCGAGAAATCATATAATGGAAAATTTCAATAATAATAATAAATGTCTATTATTGAAACAATTTACACTGATCCAATATAGGCTATCGACCTAAGCCCTTCTGCCCATTGATTACACAAATTGAAAGAAAAAAAAATAAAACCTAACAAATCGATACAATAAAAAGAAAGTCAGTAAGTTAGAAATAGAGGTTTTATGAGGAGACAAAAGCTGAATGTGAGGTTGTAAAAGTTACAGGAATCAAAAAATCATGACTCACCGATTGGTAGTAGTAGTTACACCTTCTATCCTAGTTCTTTGTTTTCCAGACGTCACATGCCATCTATAACAAAATTAAAAATGAATCTATAAAATTGCATACTTTATTTTATTGCATCTTTTCTTAAATATCAAGAAAGGGTTCATTTATCATGTATTCATCATGAGAAAACGTTGAAAACAATTCCACCAAGAAATCAGCAAATTTCAACAAAAAAACCCGATGTATCATGATGGAAAATTTCGAAATCGTTCAGTTGTGTAAAGGGACATGCAAAAAAAACTCACCCATTAATTTTTCTCAAACTGTCCTTGAAGCACACACACACACACACACGAGATCATTGGAAACACACACGGGATAATTGGAAACACACTCGCGAAAACTTTCCACCGCACGAGAAAGTCTTTTCGTCACGCACGTCCGAACCCAACGGAGGTTTAAAATCGACTGAGTAATATGTGTCGTCTTATCAGTCTGCCAATTCCTTTACGCATGATTAATAGGGTTGCATAATTGAAACTAGTCATCTCTCTGATACCGAAATGTGTGTACAGGATGATTAAAATATTTTCGAGTTAAATTCTGCTGCCTATATTAGGAGATTGTCAGAATTCGGACTCTTCTGACTGATTCAGAGATGCCTCTAGGGCTTCGCTAAATCGATGAAATTACATCCATCATGCGACTAACTTGAATGAAAATGTTAAGAATGAGTCAATGAGAACTTGATATCACCATATACAAAAAATGTCATTCTTTTAGTTTCAACTGAAAGAAGCAACTACGTGAAATGAACGCTTTGTTCGGAAGGGTTTTTAAACTTGTGACGTCAAGACTTAGGCTGTCCATTTGAAAAGTTTTCCCCCATAGGCGTTTTCAAATTGTAATATTTTTGTGAGAAGGTTGTTTTTTTACTAACTAGATAGTGCGTCCATAAAGTAACGCATAAATTCATTATTGGCTAAATGAACAATAAAACTAGGAATTCCCAAAACAGGTCGATTTTTTATTTCAATTTACTATTGTTTCAAATCATAATCTAATATACAGGGTGAACCACTTTCGTGTAATGACGTCATCGCCATTTTTTTCAAATGGAACCCCCTTCTTTTTTTTTTCAAATTCCAAATTGCCTTTGCTGAGCTGATTCCAAAAATGTATAATATGTTGCTTCAAATTGGTACAGGGTGGGCAAAAATGCAAAAAATTTTTTACAGAGTAATGACAATTATTGGTCCATATTTTTTCAATGAAAACTCAACAGGAGCATTATATCTGGATTTCCTTCAAAATACATTAATTCCCGATCTGATCCAGCTTTTTCCTGATATTCAAATACCCACTAATGTAGACCGCAGAATCTGGTTTCAACAGGATTAGACTTCTTTTTATGGGGTTAATTAAAATCTAAAGTTTACTTAAACAGACCTGGAAATATCCCTCAACTACAAGACCGAATCAGACAAGAAATACAGAGCATAACACCCGCTATGCTATAGAATGTTAGAGACGAAAGTAATGCCCGGTTCAGTCATTGTCTAACGGTCAATGGAGAACAATTTGAAAATTTTTATTGTAAATTTTCGTTCGTTTGTTTGTTTTTGGAAGTGTATCACATTAATTGCATAACTACTAATTCCATTTAATTTGTTTATTACTTTCCATAAACAATTTTCATACTTTTTTTTGCATTTTTGCCCACCCCGTACCAATTCGAAGCAACATATTATACATTTTTGGAATCAGCTCAGCAGAGGCAATTTGAAAATTGAATAAAAAGGGGGGGGTTCCATTTGAAAAAAATGGTGATGACGTCATTACCCGAAAGTGGTTCACCCTGTATATTAGATTATGATTTGAAACGATAGTAAATTGAAATAAAAAATCGACCTGTTTTGGGAATTCCTAATTTTTTTGTTCATTTAGCCAATAATGAACTTATGCGTTACTTTATGGACGTACTGTATATTAATAACTTTTTATAGAATTCAGTATATTGGAAAAAATACTAAACTGCCAAAAATTACCCAGTTTTGATGGCTAGAGGTATCTACAATGCTTGGCTTTCTTCTTACTACACACTATACTTATGAAATGAATTACTTGGTGAAGATGCAGAAAAAGAATCAAAGAGGAATGTGTGTTGGAACTCCAATATCTGATATGGGCTTGAAGTTCAACTTTGAAGCTGATAGTGAGGTCTTATCAACTTATATGTGATTGTGAAGATTTTCTAGAAGATATTATCAGAATAATGATATATGAGGACATGATTGATATATGTTTACAATAATACAATAAAATCTGCTGTAGTTCAATATATGCATCAACTCTTTGAATGGGTTTCCAGAGTATTTGAAAATTTACCGAAGTTGTCTAAACTATGGACAACTATTGAATAAACCTCTACATTTTATAAATTCTCTAACTGCAAGGTACTAGAAATGCCAAGTACTAGAAAATCCAAAATATCTCAAAGTAAAAGATTTTTATTATTATATTCCCACATTAATTTGTTGAAGTAATTCATGCTAAGGTTTTGATAATTTTATGTTTATATATGTTAAATCCTGGTTTATATTTTACTTTATTAAATTTACTAAGCAACACCTTTATACAATACTTGTTCGATACAACTACTCGTAATGTCTGTGTTTCCTACTTTCTGTTTCCTTCAACGTCAATCATGTCTTGGAACATTTGGTTTAACATTGCCAACTTAAGATAGTTAATTTCAACACACTCCCTCAATGGTAAAGCTAATGTTACATAAAAATACATGAACCATAAGTTCAGATTAAACAAAGAAATAAGTAAATAAAAAAAATCAATTCATATGAACAATCAGGAAGCAAATTAATACATGATTAAATTTTTAAGTTTTTCAAATTTAACAGGCTGTAAAGGTTTGGTTAAAATATCAGCAACATTTTTGTCTGTTGGACAATATTCAATTCCGAACCATTGTCTCTTGAACTCGTCTTTGATTAGGTGGTACTTAACATCAATATATATGCACTTTCTAGTGAGTTGGTTGGCTTTTATCATCTTAATGCAGCTTGTATTGTCCACATGTAGATTAACTTGCACTTTCACAGACAGTAATTCTTCAAGTACGGATTTAACATATTTCATTTCCTTGCAACATTGAGCTGCAGCTATGTATTCTGCTTCAGTGGAATGTTGAGCAACACATGATTGTTTGCGAGAACACCATGCTATAGGTCCATTTGCATAGAACATGATGTACCCTGTAGTACTCTTGCTATCTTTTCTATCACCAGCATGGTCTGAATCACAATATACTTCCAGTATATGGTCTGCCTTTTTGTTCGAATAAAGAATACCTGTTTCTGCCGATCCTTTCAAATATCTAAGTATTCTCTTTATATTAGTGACATCTTGTTTTGTTGGGTTCTTTGTATATCTGCTGCAATAATTTACAGCATATCCAATATCTGGTCTTGTTTTGCAAGACAGATAAAGAAGACTTTCAACTGCCTCTCGATAAGGGAATTTGGTTTCATTTATTGTAGAATGTTCATGATTCTGTTGAGAGATTGGGGTGTTTGTTGGTTTGGCAGTTTGCATTTGATATGCATTAATGACTTGTTCAGCATATCTGTTTTGATTGATGAGTATTCCATTCTCAGTTTGTGAGATTTGCATTCCCAAATAATTTTCTGGTTTCAGGTTCACTGTTGTCTCAAATTGTTTCATCATTTTTGATAGAAATTTGTTTATTTGTTGCAGATCCTCACCCATTACAATTCCATCATCAACATGAATTCCAACGAACATCTTTTGACCAGACATGGATTTAAAAACACATTGATCAGTTTGGAGTTGTTTGAGACCTTCATTTTTGAGAAAATCTGTAAGGCGTTTGAACCATTGTTGAGGAGCCTGTTTCAGTCCATAAAGAGCTTTTCTTAGCTTACACAATTTTCCAGGAACATTGAAATCTTCTGGTAAACGCATATAGATTTCTTCTTGTAAATCTCCATAAAGAAATGCAGATTTAATATCAAAAGTAAATATTTTCAGATTTTCTGAAGAAGCAATTGCCAACAGCATTCTCAATGAGTTAGATTGTATAACTGAGCTGTACATATCTTTGTAGTCCAAGTGTGATTTCTGTTGGCATCCCTTTGCTACTAATCTAGCCCTATAACGCCCATCATCTTTAATTTTGAATAGCCAACGACTACTGACAATTTCTTTACCTTTAGCACAGTTTTCACTTACTAAATGCCAGGTATTGTTTTTCTGGAGACAATCTTTTTCATCTTGGATGGCCTTTTTCCATTTTTCTTTTTCTTGACTTTTCATGCAGTCTTCATAGGTAAGAGGTGAATCTTCAGTGAGCAGTACATAATCTTGTAATTTGTTAGGTATTTTGATATCTCTTCGAGGTCTTTGATTTTGTTGAACGTTTGGTATTTCATCTTCACTTTCAGATGGTTCATAGTAGGAAGAAACATCATCAGCTTGAGTTTCCAGTTCATTATCAGAAAATAGTTCAATGTTTTGTTGGTTTTCTTCATTCTCATTGTTTTCTGAATTTACTTCATTTCGGTCTTCTTCATTTTCATTGTTTTCTCGATTTATTTCGTTTTGATCTTCTTCATTTTCATTGTCCTCTGGATTTCCTGTATTGTGATTTTCTTGAATTTCGATTTCAATAGTTTGATTTTGATGATTTTCATTTGTTTCTTGAATGCCAAAGAATTTCACATCTCTTGACACATAGATTTTATTGTTCTGTTCATCCCAAATTCTGTAGCCATTTTCAGCATAGCCAATGAAAATTCCTCTTCTTGCTCTGGGATCTAATTTCCTGAGAGTTCCCAGATTTTTGGTGTACGCCACGGAACCAAAGATTTGGAGTCGTGATAGGTCTGGTTTTCTTTGAAACCATTTTTCTGCAGGGGTTGTGTCAATTGTCACTGTGGGGCTTCTATTCAACAGATAAGCAGATGTTTGTACTGCAGTTCCCCACATTTTATTTGGTACATGAGATTCGAAAAGCATTGCTCTTGTTTTATTGCAGATTGTCAAATTCATACGTTCTGCTGTCCCATTTAATTGTGGAGTATGAGGGATGGTATAATCCAAATGAATACCTTTTTCAGTGCACCACTCTTTAAAGGCATTAGAGCGATATTCACCACCATTGTCAACTCTTATTTTAGACACTTTGAGATTGTGGTGGTTTTCAGATTCTGTAATATAGTTTTTTAAATAACTTTCTGCTTCATTCTTGGTTTCCAACAAATATACAGTCACAAAATGTGTATAATCGTCAACACAAGTCATGAAATAATTCTTGTTATCAAATGTTGGAGGTTTGATTTGCCCACATACATCAGTATGTATAATTTCCAGGGGCCTTTTTGCTCTCTGTCTAACTGTATGGAATGGGCTTCTGTTTAGTTTAGCCATAGCACATATTTCACATGAGAGTTCAGCATTGCTATCACAGAGGCTGGATGGCACTCCCTCACACATGTTAGGGATCTTTTTAAGATTTTTAAAGCTGATATGTCCTAGTTTTCTATGCCAATCCATGTATTCTTCATCAGGATGAACTAGATATGCTTTTTTATTTGGTTCTGGGTGCAGATTAACAACAAATAATCCACCAGAGGTTTTTTGTCCAGAAAGAATGACATTTTCATCTTTCATGATTACTACTTCTTTTTCCTTGAAACGAACTTCTCCACCATGTTCAGTTATAGCATTCACTGAGAGTAAATTCTTTGTTAACTGAGGCACATAAGATACATCTCTGAACAATACATTATCAAGTTCGATATTGCCAGATAATATGGCATTCATGGTTTCTCCTTTTTTGGCACTAAGAATTTTGGCACTAGAATATTCAGTGTCAGTCAAGATATCACATTTGTTTGTTAAATGTGATGTACAGCCGCTGTCAACAACAAAAAAATTTGTATTTGAGTTTTTGCTGAATAGAGCTTCATTTAATGGGTGTTGTTTTTCCATTGCTGTAAAGAAAGCAACTTTCTCTTTGTTTCGTTTATCATGCTCTTCTTTGAAATAGCATTGGTTTGATGCATGATTTGTTCTCTTGCAATACACACAAGGAGAATATTTAGAGCTATTATGGGAGGATGTGCCTGTTTTGTTAAAACAGTCTTCTTCGTTATGAGTGTCTCTTCTGCATTGCTTACACCATTTCTTCTTTGGACATTTTGGTTTTATATGTCCAACTTCACCACATTTATGACAAACAATTTTTGGTTTTGGTTTGTGTTTGATTCTTGGATTTTGAGCACTAAAGGCTACATTTTGTTGGTCAGAAGTGTCTGGTTTGTTAGAATTCTTGTAATTTTCTTCCACACATAGTCTAGCAATGAGGTTGTCCACAGTTCTTTCTGCTACTGGAGTAGAATCCCAGGCACTTGCAAAGAAACGGTACTGGTCTGGTAGTGAGAACATGATTTTTGCAACTAAACTTTCCTCAGAAACTTCTTGTTTAAGTTGCTGTAATTTAAAGACTATATTTCTCAGATAACTGAGGTTTTGCATCATGTCTTTTGTTTTTTCAAATTTATATCCATGGAAATCAAGTAAGAGCTGCTGTTTGAGTTGACTTGTATCTCTTCTGTAGATGGTTTTTAGGGTATTATACATCTCATGAGCAGTAGAGCAAGTCAGGATATGATTTTTAACCAATCTATCTATGGTTCTTATTATATAGAGTTTTGCCTTGGCATCCTTGGTATGCCATGCAGATATTTGACGTTCATCTTTTTCACAACTGGAAAGAGGTTCTTCACCGGAAATTATTTGCCACAGCTGTTTGGCTTTGAACAGTATAGTGATCTCGAAATCCCATAGTTGGAAGGTATCAGGACCAGACAATATTGGGAGACCTTTCAGATCGCTGTCATCGGACGCCATTTTTCCTTTGTCTTGAACTTGAGCACGTTGGACGATGCTTTTACTCGAGTTGTGTTTCTTTTCACAATTTAATCAGTAACTTTTGATGTTACTGGGCCCATAACCTGCTAAGGTTTTGATAATTTTATGTTTATATATGTTAAATCCTGGTTTATATTTTACTTTATTAAATTTACTAAGCAACACCTTTATACAATACTTGTTCGATACAACTACTCGTAATGTCTGTGTTTCCTACTTTCTGTTTCCTTCAACGTCAATCATGTCTTGGAACATTTGGTTTAACATTGCCAACTTAAGATAGTTAATTTCAACAATTCATTTCACAAACCAAGGATATCTATTTAATTTCGAGTATATGGAAAATATGTCAGCTGAGCCTTTTTGAAGTATTATCATTTTAATTTGAAACTTCATTTTCAGTAAGAAGAATACTTTCGAGATATAAGAAATATTTCTACAAATTGTTTACATTAATATGAATTCAATTAAAGCTCAATACATGTCGTGATCCGTTTGTGGTGAAAGCGATATATGGGGTGCGTTCCATTAAGCGCTCACAACGATCACGCTCACGACCACGAATTTTGTCGTTCCACTTGGTTCTGTGCGTCATAAAAACAAACCCAAGTGGAATGGGTTTTGGGGCGTTTTGAGCGTTGAATAAAGAGGTTACGTTTTATCTATGGTTAGGTTAAAATTTACATATATATATATACATGGTATCACATGGTATCATCAAGATTCAGAATTATATAATTATAAAATGGCTCTGATAGTTGGAAATCTATTGCGTCGAAATAATGCTCTACAGAGTGATTGTTCGTCCAGCTCAGATGAAGAATGGAACACAATTTTACAGACATATAATCGTAAGAAACGAAAACTTAGACCACGTATTATTGATTACGATAATGTGATTACTCGTTATTCGGATGAAGAATTCAAGAGCCATTTCAGGTAAATCATTTTTTGGTACAGGAGATTTTGAAAATTCCACTCACGTAATTGTTATTCTGTTTAGACTTTCAAGATGTACATTCAACTATTTACATGATTTAATACAAGAGGATTTAATTCGACGTGTTCCCGGATGTCCTACAATTTCTTCTCGTCATCAATTGATGATAGCTCTCTGGAAAATGGCCACAACAGATTCTTATAGGTATTTTTTTCAATGAACTATTTCAGTGTTATATGTCATAATTCATGAGTATGAAATCAAACTTTTTTTCTCATTATCATAGATCAGTCTGTGATAGATTTAATGTAGGACGAGCTACTGCTGTAAGAGCTGTACGTCGAGTGTGTCATGCCTTATTGAAACAAGCTCCAAGATTTATACAATGGCCTACTGGAGATTATGCTATTGATGTGATGCATGGATTTGAACGAGCAAGTTGTTTCCCTAAAATAATAGGAGCTATTGATGGGACTCACATTCGTATAAATGCACCAAAAGACAATCCAGTAGATTATGTAAACAGAAAAGGATACCATAGTATTCAGCTTCAGGTATTCAATGATTTATATTTGAAATATATTACTAAATTTAGCAAATAATTGAAATAGATTTACATTTTTTATTTTTTGTTGTAGCTTGTATGTGATCACAAGACTCTGATAACCCATTGCTATGTTGGACAACCTGGATCTGTTCATGATCAAAGAGTTTTTCGGTTATCAGAAGTAGCAGATTACTTGAATCAGGATGTTTTTCCTGAAAACAGTCATATTCTGGGAGATTGTGCTTATGAAATACATGAGCATTTACTCACTCCATATAGAGATAATGGACATTTAACCAACAAACAAAAGAAATTTAATTATCATCATTCAGCTGCAAGAGTAACTGTTGAAAGATGTATCGGATTATTGAAAGGACGAATGAGGAGCTTGTTACATTGTTTACCAATGACAAGGATAGATTTAATGGCAGATTACATTGTTGCCTGCTGTGTTATCCATAATATCTGTATTTTAAGAGAAGATGAAATATCTATCATCACTATACCTGAACCTAATGAAGAAAATAATGGAAACTTTCCTCGTGAAATAGGACGGAATGCAGGGAATTATAAAAGAGACATGATCATGAATTCTTTGTAAAAGTGATCAATATTTTATGACTTTATTTGCAATAGATTCAATGTCCTTTCAAGACCTAGTTATAGGAATTGTATTACTTTTTTATTGTGATTTAAGAATTGTAATAAGTCACAATAATTTCTTGTTTTTACTTTGAATAAAAAATATACCATGTACTTTTTGGTGGTTGAATGAAAGGTTGTACAAAATTCTTGTTCAAATAATTTTAATATCACAAATCATATTTCTAAATAGAACATAAAAGTTGAAAAATAAACTGTAATAAATACATAATAAAATCAACGAAACTTAGTAACTAGAATTTAACATTTCAAAAACTTTTTTAAATATATCTATAACTTCACAAACTAAACTTTTTTCCAATTCACATGTAGCCTTCATCAGACTTATTGGCTAACTTTTCTAATACTTTTAGAAATTTTTCATCCATGTCCATCCTCTCTTTGTGCCTTCTCATTTTCTGTTTTTCATGATCTTCTTTTTGTAACAGTCTTTTCTCCAGTAGGGCTGCAATTTGCGATTTATTTGATTCTAGAATAATTTTTTTTCATTATTTCAATCATGATTCTAATTGTCAACTCACTCATAGCACATCCACTGTCAGTGTCTGTTTTTTTTGATAAAAAGCCAGTAGAAGAAGCTACTGCAACAGGGTTGCACCAAGCTTTTTTGGCAAAAGTCTTGTCCATAATCTAGAAAATATGTATAATACCAAATGGTAATTAAAATCAATATTTAACATTAATTTGTGATTATTTTAATTATTGGTAGTAAAAAAAACCTTTTTTTTAATGAAGGATATCAAAAAACTAATACTAACGTCAAAATACTGCCAACTCCTTCTGTCATTGCCAGATTTATTATTATGGTCTTTAATGGATTTGTACGTTTTCTTTAAACTTCTAAGCTTAGAAGAACATTGGGGTCCAGTGACATCATATCCCATTTCATTGAGTTCCTTGGATATTTTCTCCCAAATTTTTTTTTGGGATAATTTTCCACTGTTGAAATCTTTTTCCATACCCCTGTATGTTTCCAGGAGTAACAATACACAAGGTGTGCTCCACCTGTATAGAGAAGCTGAAAAATGCACATATGTAATAGACATCACTACACATTTAACATAGACATCAAAATAATTGTTGAATATTTTTCCAGTATACCTTCACTTTCATGGGCATCATCAGTATCACATTCTTTATAAACTTCAGTTGATATAGATGGTCCTGCTTGTTGAATTAATGATATATTCATTAATTCTGTTGCAAAAGCTGTATCTGAAAACGAAAGGATATTCTTTTAGGAAATATTTTTTAATTGAACGTTGTTTATCACTAAGTTAGGTTAGGTTATGATGGAAAATATATAAATTGCGATAAATTATAAGTTGCAATTATGCCTAATATGCTTCATTCATCAATAATATTCACCTGTTAACGCACGTTGAGCATCTGCAGCTGAAACTTCAAGATTAACGACATTATCACTTTCAGCACAATAAAATGAAATCGGAGTCGTCGCCATATTTGATGTTTATTCCTGACCATGTGCTTGACAATTGCATACAATTTCTCAAAACGCTCACGCCGACCCACCTCTTGGGATGGGTCGTCGTGAGCACGAATGATGACGTCATTCATGACGTTTTCGCCACGACCAAAACGATCGTGGTCGCCATGTGGAACGTCTGAATGAGCGTTTTGGGCGTTGTGAGCGCTTAATGGAACGCACCCTTGATTGAATGAAGGGACTGACATCAGGCTAATATCCAATCGAAATTCGTATAACCGACGCATAACTAACGTTGTATTGTGTACCAAGCTTTAGCATTGACACATACAAACGTCAGCTCTTGATAGTTGATATTGACCAATCAGAAAACCGTAACCCGGTTACCGTTCCACCTCTCCTTTTTTTTTCACGGCCATCTTTACTATTTTGCCATTTCATTCTTAAATAGGGCAAGTGGCGCCTCTGGGTACTCTGTGACGTGATCTTTCCATATAATTTGAATAATTAGCGTAGCAGCACTCTTTGGTTGTGGATGCAAGCTATAAAAATAGCTAGGTTTATCTAGTGGTTGATTCCAAAACCACGATGGAAAATATTTACAAATGTCAACATTGACGTATATCTTTTTGGAAACTCATCTCTGCTTGTTGAAAACTCATCTCTGGCCTCCAATTTCAACATATAAAAATACATTGTTTCAAACTTGCATCATACATATACATAAAACAAAATTTAGTACCAAATACATGATTTGTAGTCAATTTAACCGGTTTGTCTGTTGATAAAACTTGGGAATACACATCAAACGAAGGAATTTACTTTTAATATCGTATATGTAAATAATAATCAATACATAAATTCAATATGTCACTATTCTTCTTTCAAAGGTTTTATTTTCCACGCGCCAATGGTGTACCTGAGCCAAATGAGCCCTAAATCGACACCCATTTGTATCCAACTCCATACAGGTGTAACTTTTGACCCATCAATTTCTGTCCAATTAACACCCACTTCACAAATTGGAATTTTCAATGTTTGTGCAATATACAACATTTCTACATCAAATGCCCTGAAAAATAACATACAGTATGTAATATTTAATCAAGTTAATCAGCATACCATCTTTCTACATGTAAACTATCAAAGCACAACCTGGCTGCTTGCCTGGTCAACAGTTTGAACCCACATTGTGTATCCCTAATGCTTCTTACTGCAAAAAGCCAAACTAGAAAATGAAAACCATACATCAAAATGGTTCTGAATAGACTTCTTGAGGCTACTGCTTCATCTTCTAAATGTGCTCTGGATCCAATAGAAATTGCTAGTGTATTTTCTGCTTTGGTAGGTTCTTTTACATAATCACCTAAAAAGCGATATATTATTAGTTACTACATTAATTTGATACTGATTCATACAGTTTATTAATTTGGTCAATCCATTCTCTACTTTGGTTAGATCTGCGAATTTTGTAGCACCATCTGCATCTGCAAATAAAACTGTGGCACCTCTTGCACTTTGCATGCCCTGCAAATCAATCCAATCAAACATTTATATAAATTATGAGAGATAACTGGATTTACCAATCTTACTGCACCCCCTTTTCCTCTATTTGTTTCCAATTCCAACACCCTCACTTTCTCAGTCCCAAATTTTTTAGAATAGTTATGAGCTACTTTTACAGTCTTGTCTGTACTACCATCACTAACAATAATTATTTCATATTTAAAAGAGGAAGTTTTGCATCTTTCTTCTAGAAACTCTGTGCATTCATCCAGCATAGGTGGTACTAAAATTCCTCAAATAATGCACTGTGAAGTAAAAGTAGGTACCACTTCATTAATATGTAATTGCTTACATCTAACTTCCTCATTATATGCTGGTACAATAACACTAAGATGTACAGAATGTTCATCATTAATTGAAGGAAATTCAAAGGTTTTGTCAGTGATAGGATCCAAAAAGCGTTTTTCCTTTTTGCTCCTGATGACTATTGGATATATTTTGGATGTTGCTATGAGAAGGATGCAAATCTAAAAAAAAAATAAATGAGTGAAATTCACCAATCAAAATTCTGTTTCTGCCCTTTCAATTTTTACTCACTGATAAAATAACGGATGCACCGAAAGCACTCAAATAAAAAAATACCGCTTTTATTGAGAAATTCATTATAATACTTGGAATAAATAGAGAAGGAATAGAATAAGTCTTATCAATGTGTAGCTGGCACTATTTACACAATTTTTAAATGCATATGCATGTTCTTACGACAACGGCAGCGAGAACTTAGTTACTGTTGAAGAGGGAATGAGGTTCTTTTCAAAGCTACGACAATCGTAGTTATAATTCAAAGTAAAGTGCACAAAATCTCACTAATAGTGAATATTATTTTTATGCTATATTTATATCAAGATGAGTTTGGAATATATCGATTTATAAATCATTGAACAGTTTCTTCAGGATATATGAAAATTCCAACTAAAATCAATACAATTTTAGTCATGGTGACGTCATGCCCCAATAATTGACTTCAAAATGAAGAAGAGTTGGGAAAAATGTTTGCGTTTGAAAATATCATAACACACTTCCTTCGTTTATTTTTCAGTCCTATCCTGCCTTGGCTTTTTTGTCAATGTCTATCAGTGACAAACGAAGTTAACCCACAGATGTCTCTTTCAAGCACGCTTTCAAGTATCAAAACAAAGTTCAAGGGAAGAACCGAATGAAGGTAAATAAACAATTCGGATATCAATAAATAAATACATAAATGCATTTTTAATTACTTCTTTTACGTCTAGATTGACGAATTTCTTATCATTTTGTCTTCGATACTCTCTTTTTGAATGAACCTCACAGTCTTACTGAGAAGAGAATTGTAGAATATTTTATAAAGTATAATGGAGATGGTTAAGGAAAAACAGCAGACAAAGGTAATATCACATGGTAGTTCGGCTAGAAATATAATATCCATATTTTTTCCTACAGGTCTTTCTTTACAGTTTATGATAACATTTGATATTTGAAGAAATGTATTTAATTTCTAATATTTATGAAATGAATATATTTTAGAAAAAGAAGAAAACCAGAGAAAAGGCCGAAACGTCGACAGCAGTTATTGAACATTTTACTGATATCAGTAATGAGAATCTGGAAATAAAATCGCCACAGAGTGCTGAAGAAAATTCAACAACAAAAGAAATCAATGATTCTGATGAAGAAAATACCCTTAGTACAAATCATGTGTTAGTTTTGGAAAAAGGTAATTTATAATCATAATAATCATCATTATTTTATATTTGAAAGTTGTTCCAGACACAATTCCAAGTGGGGTTGCTGTAGTAAGTTCCAGTGATGATCAAATAACGGAACATTTCAATGATAAAGCAGGTGAGCAAATTTCAAGTTCTTTGTACATTCTACAAATACTTGATTAATATCATTTTGAATATGTGCCAAAAATGAAATGCTCATGAAAAATGTGAATGGTGTTTTGATTATGAAACTATAATATTTTTTTTTTCAGAAATTCTCATTGCTGATACTCCAAATATGACAGAAAAAGAAATTACCATGGAAACTGAGTCAGGTATAAACAAACAATCCTTTAGTAGTGTTTCTCCTATCACTATCTTGAAATAATTTGCAGATAAGCTAAATAATGCTGACTTTGGTAAGCTGCTAAACAAGAGTAAAGCACTTGCAAACCTGATCAAACTGACAGAAATACCTGAAATTGAACATCCTAAAATAACTGAAGCAAAACCAAATCTTCCTTCTGTGAAACCTTACACTGAAGAACAGCTGAGTGCCTTGTATCACAATGGGGAGTTAGAAACTGTTGATTCCTTCATTTCTCAATATGTAGAAGCTGAACTGAAAGGTTATATCTATACAAAACAATAAAGTAACTATGCTAAACTATAATATTTTTAGGTACTGCAATTATACAGCATAAGCTTTATCATTTGTTGAAATCCTACTTGCGTTTGAGAGAAAAAATCACCGGAAATACCCTGGAATTAGATCAAATTCGGAAAGAATATGGTGCTCTTCAGAAAGATCTGTGGACAATGGAAAATGCCACAGTGACAGGGAGAGGAGAATGCCAAGATGGTACAGCTGTGGTGACCTCACACAGCTATAACAAGAGCATTTTCCATAGGACAGTTTTTCAGAGTATTGTTAGGATTTTGGGAAATGTCCAGAAATTGACTTATGAAAATCACACTCTATATGCTTTCTCTGCTGAGGAAGTACGTTTGCAGGTGAGGATGATAGGAGGAGATCTTGCACTCTGAAATTGTTAATGAACATGATATTTTCTAGATTGAATTATATCTCCAAAACGTGATGTTGAACTGTATGAACATCACACAATTAGACAAGAATGCTCCTGTTGCACTAACATTGCAAATTGAACCCCAACATTTAGCACCATATTTCGGAGAACTGAGGATTTGCATTTCCATACTCTTTACCTTCCAAAGAATGCTAATCAGGGAAATTGAATTCGTTAAAGAGACAAGATCTTGGTTGAAGCAACTGGTTGCTATACTTTTAAGAGTGGCAAATTATCAAGATCATTTGTTGATCTTGAATCACGTCTTGAGGTGAATCCAAATTTTCAAGTCCTCAACAATAACTCTTTATATCAACCAACATTGTTTTTTAGATGTCCACCAGGTGTGAGCGCTTGGGCATCCAGCTTCATTCAGACCCCACTATATTCAAATATATCCGAATCTCCATTCGCAAATTACCAAGTGAACCACATACTAACAGTCCTAGCCACAATTTTGACGCCTATAAAAGGGCGGGAACGTTTCCTGGAAGATATTGCCCAGGGTAGAGAAATGCCCGCTGAAGCTCTATGGGTTATGGTGGATTCTGATGGGGAGGAAGACGAAAACACTGGTGTTTCCTTGAAAGAAAACGATCTTGTAGCCTTGTTGAATCAGCTGCCGCTGGATGAGCTCTTTAGGACGATGTTACTGATTCAGCACAGGGATTATCAGGTACAATAAGCAATACTCCATCTCGTGGATATTCTTAAAATACTTTTTCAACATTAAAATATGAGCTGATTATATTTAGCAATCGCGAAATATCTTTATTTTCAGGATTACTATGACGTTACTTCAATTACTGAACACCACATCCTGAGGTATTTTGCTTTTTCTACAGTACTGCTGAGAATTTTGTATAAAGGCATCCAAACTTACGATCAGCCGAGGTACAATCAGTTCTCGAAGAGGATGAGCCGATTCATTCGTCACGTAGCACAGTACGCAACCGATCAGTGGGAACTCTTTTCGAAGGTAAAATACAAAATTAACATGTCTATGATTTATTTGGACTTGATTTGTCTTCTGTCAATTACGTCAATGTGATTTTGTAGGTACAAGATGTGGAGGACAAGGCGATGCTGGAGCGTCTCCAAGTGGAGTACGACGCGTTCTTCCTCAGAGCCATCTACTATCTCTACTCCTCCCACAAGCTAGGCGCCTGGCAGTTTCTGGCTGTAGTGCCCTACCATATGGTATCGACGAAGACTTTGTGGAAAATATTTTATTTCCTACACAGTCTTGACAGCGAGGCGCGGGATATTTTGAGTCCGTCACAAGTCGAAAATTTCGGCGAAAAAGTATGGGATAGGGAGTTAAGGGCGCAATTTGAGGAAAAGTTGAACGGCTTGGAGGATGGGGAGGTCTATTATTTGTTGAATACGTTCGCTAATATGGCTTTAGCGAGGAGCGACAAAGATATGGATTTTATTTTTTCAGCGACGATTGATTTGTTGAAGGTGAATATTGCAATTTTTAGTTCATTCATCTTTAATATATTCAAGTTGAGACTTCTTCAAGTAAAGCTCGAGAGACACATGAAAAAAATATATTTCGAGATATAGTGACTCCCCTTTAAAAAAATAATAGATTCTTTATTAAAAACGAACATCACTAGTGAATTATTTTGATTCTGTTGTGCTGAACACTTTTTCCTGTAATTCAGGTTGGTTTTGTAAGTGAAACAACTAAAGACAGTTGTTCAAAATCATCTCGAATATTGCTGACACACATAACATCAAAGCATCCACACCTGTTGACCAATATCTTGAAGGAAGTTAAAGATAACATCAATCAAATTGGTCCCTTGGCATTGTATTTGTACGAGGAGTTACCTTTGTCCATATGGAAAATTAGTGAACAGGATATGGAGATGATTTCATGGTTCGTTCATTGTTTGCACATTTTGTGTCTTGTTGAATGTTTTTTTTTTCAGGTTGCTATTGAATCACAATGCTGTGTCAAGCAACGAAAATAAACTGTCTCGAATGATTTTATCTCGACTCAACTGGGATGACATACCTTATGAAATTCATTGCAACGTAGCCATTTTAGTGGTCAAGGCACTTTTGCAAAATCCTAGCATCGAAAATTGGGCGTGGCAGACAATTTTGAGATTGAAACTACATATCAATGATAAAGCTTTCAAGGAATTGGGACGAGTGCAAGATGTGGATATGTATGATGCTTTGGCGAAAGGTAAAATATCAATTAAAATATCATTATTATTATTATTGATTGAATGCAGAATGATGAAGTTTATGAACACGATACATTTTAGGTTTAAGGGAACAGAATGCTTTGGCAATATTTGTGATAGTTCTGATGACATCATGGGGCCATCTTGTTCCCCTCATTTGCACCAAAGGCTTCTCTCAGCTGACCTTCCTGCAAACCCAAGATAAGAACGAAGCAGTCCTCTTTGCTCTGTTCGTCATCATCCCGATGTTCATCGATAGCCAAGAGTGCATCATAAACCAGGATAAATTCCAGGGAATTATCCAAAACTTGCTGAACGCCGATCGAGGCTATATTTCGATGGCGAAAAGCCTAGTGTATACCCAGAACACCGTGTTGCAACAATTCGGCAACATGATAGAAGCTCAGATCTGTAATTATGCTTATTACGATCTGGAGAGTCCACGGTGCCTCGTGCGATTGTGGACGAACACTTTGGTGTCTTTGCCGAACTGGAATAGGGACGTGGGGGTGTTGTATCTTCTGGATGTCATCATCAGAACGGCGTTTCTTCATACGGATGCTCTCGACGTCATTCATAATATTCTTAGAGACCAACAACATGTGAGATTAGAAAAGATAGTGGTACCTGAATGACACAATAATTTTTTTCAGGTTGGTACTCCGAAAGAAAATTCAGGAGGTATAAGTTATTTGTTGAAATGGGTCTCCAGCAACACCGTGAACGGCAGTTTAATCCAATATACACTCTCCTCTAACACCTGGCTAGCTTATGTGATGATATCAGTTGAACATGAAGAAAAGGAATTGCATACTGGACTGTGGAACGAAATTTTGATACAGTTGAGCAAGCAGAAAGGCAAAATCAATGTTGATCAAGCTATCAAGGTGATATACTCTACAACACCGCTTCAAAGCTTTAGAACTCTTTTTTTTTTCAGAAAGCTGCAAGTGTAGTGAAATGCCCTTCGTTTACTTCGAGTTACCTGTGTCTGTACCGTTGGGCACAACAAGCGCTCAACACTGCAATAGACCACCCTTTGTTGCCGTTGTTGTGGCAGAACTTTTTCTGTTTGTATCTAGCACGTATTTCTACCACTAGTGTGATTGAGAGATCGTGTGTGGGAGAAGCGTTTTTTGATGGATTGGTGAACTTTGGGTTCTTGAAGAAAATCAAGCGTCGTTTACAAGAAACCGTTGATTATTTTCAACGAAAAGTAGATGTGAAAGACGAGGTAAGCTATGTTTAGCCTCAACTCCAAAAATTAAACACCGTTCACAATGTCACTTGTCAAACTGTCATTATCTCTAGACATTTTAATGAACACTGTCGTATTCCCGTTTGAAAATGACGAGTATGTACTTGTATTTTTTATTTCCCTAGCCTTGAGATTCATTAACACACTGATTTTCAATCTCTTTCCGAAGGATAATGATGAATTAGACAAGAAGCAGTTCTATAAAGGTTGCCGCAAAGTTTTTAGAGCGTTTTTGCTTTGGCTGGAGGAGCCCAGACTTCAGGAAAATAATATCCTACTGAAGAGTTTACCACCCCAGTACGAACCTGCGTTACTCGCCACGATAATGTCGGGTAGCAAAGTGAGTTGAATCATAAATTCTATTCGCGATTGATAGATATGTCATTTTGTCAACTAGTGTAATGCTCTTTAAAGTGTCTTGTAGTGTGTGATTGTCGGCCACAACGATGTGTTCAGAGGTTCTTCATAATGAATCGCGAATTGGTTTAGGTGTCACTGATTGTTTGATTTATTTTCGCAGACTCCTTGGTATGAATTCATAGACTACGACAGAGTGAAAAAAGAACAGGAATGCCACATTCGGATATGGCGAATAAACAATTTTCGAGAAAAGACCAACGTGAACCAACCCTTGTTGAATGCGGGTAGCAGGGTGGAGAGCGACGATCCTGTGGAAAGAATACTGAGACGCCTGAAATCTTATGACAATCCTATACCGCCACCACCTGTTTCAGTTCCAGCACCTGTCATTCCTAAAATCGAGTTTGGCAGCAGTGAGTAGTCCATTAAAAATAACGTCTTCACTCCTCAAGTTTTTGAGTAAAAACTACAATGATATTATTTCCATCAGGAGAAGAGATGTTCAGGTCCCTGGAGCCGTCCTTCAGGAAAGTGAAACAGTCTGCTCACAGTCATGCTCTCAGACTTTCCGAGCACAAAGCTCTCGATAGCGCCTACAAAGAACTGATACCGCAGCTCTATCGTTCCGTTTTGCACAAGGTGAAGAAGAGTGTACCATGTAAGGGAAAAAACCAAACGGTGCATTGTTCCGGATCTGCTATAATAATCCTCGAAATGCAGGTTAGTTTGCCGGCAACCCACTTCGAACGATTTGGAGACTCAATGCGAATTGTTTTTAGGAAGCCAGAATAAACGAAAGGATAGAACACCAAGTGCAGTTGAACCGGAACACGTATGAGTCGCTGTTGGCTGATGCCTTACAACCGTCCTCTTTGAATCTTTGTTCTTCTGCTGTAACCATTTTACAAACGATCAAGTAAGAAACAGTTTGTTTCATACAATAGTTAAGGGTATATTTTTACTGGATCTTATTTTTTTCTAGACTTCTTCAATCTCAACTCACCTGTAACCCTGCTACAGCAGAATTGGGCGTTGAGTTGTTTTATTATATCCTATCTTTGATGAACGAGGAGGTACATGCTTATCCACCAACGAAAACTCTATTTTCAAGTTGCTTGGAAAGTTTAGGACAGGTAATTTCTTATTTATACATATAGATGAATAAACAAGAAAGTTGTGATGACTCGCACCAATTTCATACTTATAAAGTTGATTTATCACCTATTTTATCAAAGAAAATGACTTTGACGTTTGTAGTGAAACTGACATTTTGTGACATGTGATATTGTGATTGTTTCAGTCTCACATTTGTGGTGTTGAATACGAGATGCCGAGGTTACTGCAGAAAATCTTGAAGGAACCACAATGTGGCCAATATTTGGCTCCACATTTTCGTCCAAGCAATGTTGGATCTGCGAACTTGTTGCATATGTATTCGACGATTTGTAAAGAGATGTGCCAAAAATACGATATCACATTCGCCTTATTATCCAAGGTAATTAAAAGAGACATTCCAAACGGTTTTTGTTTGAGTTTGCGCAATGAAATTAACCTTTTTTTAGTTTGAAATTGACAACTGGCTGAATAATAGAGTACCGAAGCTGAGCCAGAGATCCCAGTTCATACAATGCGTTATAAAAGCATTGACATCCCTAGGGTTCGAGCCACCTCCAGAAGCTTCTACCCTACATGGATTGTTTCGGAAACATCTGCTCGCCGTGTTTGAATTTCAGTTTCCGGAACATTACGGAGAAATACTGTTGCACTTGTTGAAAGCTAGCACAGGCAATCCCGAAAGTAATCTTCTATCTCTCTCGGTGTGGATGGATGTCTTGAATTCGTTGTCACGACCTGTCACCTTGAACCTCAAACATCCTTTGAGGTACGTCAATGATTCGTAGGGTGTAACGGAAAATTCACTGAGTTAATTACAGAGACCAGCTGAGACAGTACTCACAAAACCGGCAAGTTTTGCAGCACCAAGAGCTATTGGAAACTGCTGAATTGTTGTCCAAACATTTCACCCAAGAAAGACTTCAATACGGTATATACGGGTTATATCCGAAATGTCGGAACTTTATGGACGTTTACGTGACCCTTTTGGGGTTGATTGGCCACGGCATAATTGTCAGTATGATCGAAACTCATCAAGGTCAGTTCATTCACCTTAACTCCTAGAAAAACGTACTAGAATCCATCATTGTAGGGTTATTGGGAGATAAGTTGTGCGAGAAGATTTGGCCCTACATCAGAGACATGTTTTCCCCATGGCTGGTTCCTTATTCGATGCAGAATGTGAAAGAGAATATGGCTTCGTGGATACAACAATTAGCAGATGACAGAACTGTATTGTTGCCTTGGATATCAGCTGATATCAGCTTCGCTCAAAAAACTCTCGGAGCTTTTCGTGAATGTATTTCATTTGTTATTCATACTTTGCCAGGTACTGCAACTATGAAATGATGATAAAACATTGATTAATTCGACTATGCTGATGATTCAATGCATGTTTCAGCATCGAGTAGTATTTTGAGCTACATCTGGCAGTGGTACGTCGCATGTTATGCGCATAATTCTGTGAAAGACCACGTATTGGCGCCTGTACATCAGACATTTTTGACATTTCCGTGGCACAACTTCTGGCCATCCGTCATCGACGTCGACTGCATGTTGAAGGTGACAGTTCTTCAATTCAAAACGGAATAATATTCACCAAATATCTACTTCCAGGTCGTCGAACAATACTTGCCTGAATCTCACTCCTTCCTAGGGCACATTTTCATGTCCGTCGCTTGGTCTAACTGGTTAAATAACTTCTCCAATGCGCCGGCGCAACTGAAGAACCGCGTTTACCAGTGTTTCCTCAGTCTAATCGTTAAACTCTGCAATGAACCCAACGTCAGGAAGAACTACCCTGAGCAAGCCAAGTCCGTTCTCGTTCAAGCGGAGAACTTTGATTGGACCATCTTGGATGTGACTTTTTATCAGCACGTGATGGATTGGTATGTCATGAGCTGTGACTGCTCTGTCATATTCAAAAGCGATCCTCTGGATTTGGATTATAGGGTTCTGAAGTGAGTTTTGCCTAGTCTACAGTTGAACTAGCTATTTTGAGGGGGTTTTTGGATGTTTCAGCCTGTTGAGGACGGTGGCGCTTTACAAAAATCGTGTACCTGTCGCGTCGATTGACACTTTGCCTAGAAGACTGATTTACATTAAAACTTATATTAAACTATTGTCGGTGTATAGTAATAAACATAAGAATATTGTGCAGCGTAAGGAACAAGAGATATCCGTGCTGGTATCCCGGCAACTTAGCGATTTGGAATGTATTGTCGAGCAAGCAGAGGAAATGAATTTTTTACTGACAGAACTCGAAGGAGTACTGAACATCGACAACATTGAAGCTTTTGCTATGAAGTCGTTCTCGAAATGGATTGAAAATAAGCCTGGGAATGGGATAGTTGTTGAATCTTTGTTGAGAACTCTGGGCATGGCTGTGAAGGATGCTGGATGTCTGGCAGAGCTACTCGAACTGACCATTACCAGTTATTTTATGAATACTGGTAAGTTAGTTTCTTGATTCGCAGCTCCAAAATTATCATTGGTTTTATAGTTTCAGGTGAGTTTGAACCAACTTGGAAGGAAGTCAGCGAACTGTTGACTGTATTAGCTTCAAAACAAACTGAACTAGAAAAGGAACTGCTCTCTAAAGGCTGTTTTCTAACCTTGAACGCAATTTTCATACAAAGAGTGTCGCATTGCAATGATGTGGGAGCTTTGTTGAATTTGTGTCTTGATTGGATGGTCAATACAAAAATAAAGTAAGATACACAGAAACTTATGTCAGAGTACGAGTAAATGCGAAAAATTGTTTTCAGTGAGTCTACAGAACAAAAAATGCCGTTGATTTGGTGCGGCCTGTTGAACCTCGTGTTGCAACATTCCGAAAAAGACGAGCAATTCTGCTCCGTCGTCCTCCACAAATTCGCGCAGATACTGTTGCAGACGTCAGAGGACAAGGGCGGCAGCCGATGGGGCAGAGGGTTGCTCACCGTGATTGGGCTTAGCAAACAATCGAATTTGTCCCTGAATTTTAAGTTTCTTTGTCGAGCGCTTGCCGGTACGTTCGTCTATTTGATTTCTTCTGTTGCGTTCTAAGGTTCGTTTTCAGGTTATTTGTTGGCGCAGCTACCGGAGATGAAGGGGGAGCCACAGGTGATCAGACGGGTGGCTAATGCATCTGCCAAAGTGGGACAAGTGGGCGGAAATACCGAGTGTGTCAAAGTGCTTCTGACGTTGGATTTTGGGCAGTCTCAAGGGAAAATTAAGGATAGCGCCGAATTGGCACTTAAACAAGTTAGTATGGCATTCATATTGCGGTTCGAGCAATTATGAATCACCCTTTTTGTTTCAGATTCAGGATGCAAGTAATTCTTTACATAACGCTAGACAATTCATCATGCTACTTGTCAAGCAGTTTTATACCAAACCATATCTGAAGGATAGTATGTTGTGATGGTTCATTTTATCATTTCTGGAGTTTCGAACAAGATATATTTTTCTGAAGTTATTGTGATATTGAAAAATCATTACTTTATCACGAAAACTACACTTTCGAATTTCAATGTAGATTTATTTTAGTGATTATTTTATTGGTAACATTGGGATAATCAAGGCTATATTCAAAATAGACGTAGAATGAAACTATAATGAGCAGGTTTACTATTCATTATTTTTAACTACTTATTGACGAAAAAGTACATGGGCATTGAAGCTGATGGTTGATTTCATAGGCTGTTATTTTTATTGACGTAGATAAATTGTGATATTTTCTTGCTGAGATTGATTGTATTGAAGGTTCCTATAAAAATCTTGAGTTGCGTGTAAGAACATATTTCAATGTTACCATATTACTAGTTATTTTGGTTTATTTTTGAGTCGTAAATAACTGATCTGAACTCTTTCTTGTTCAAGCAATTGTTGATTATTATTACGGGGTTATGTTTATTTTATTTTTGAACATAAGACATAAGTGATAATCAGGTGATAATGATACCATATTATAGGAAATAAAAATAGTTTTTCCATGATTTGTATTTATTTGACCTATTGAAAACGAAACATACGAATGTTAACTTTTTCAGAACAGAAAACTTTATTTGACTGTTGATAACCTTAGTTTTGAATGACTAATAATATAAATAGGTTCTGCTGAAAAAATGAATTGACAATCAACAGTTATTAGTCTTGCTGATAAAAAACACGTACCTCTGCTTTTGTTTTCATGTAAGTATAAGCTAGATAACAGAAACACTTATCGTGGAGAGGTGATAATATGTCCTTCAATTTATTATTCTCGGGGTTATCATTGAATGTTTTGTACACGATACAATCTGGCTATTTAATATTCTATTCAATACGTATATTATTTTACATACATAGAAATGTAAAATTAATGATTTCCATCGCCTGAATAAATGTTGATATATTAACTGAGATGAAAATAATACATTGCCATCTGCTTTCACTCGATTTCGTGCTACCTAATTTTTAATGGAGGGGTTATTTTGAGATTCGGGTTTATCTGGTTAGTCCAGAAGAATTGGAAGATTTGTAACAGATAATTATAGATACTAATCAAATATTTTAATTCTTCCATTACTGCTAAACATGATGAATTTGAGATGAATTATGTTAATATGTTTTGTTGATCAGTCAGAGGGTATATTCATTTCAATATTGATGTTCTCTTATGAACTGTTGAATAATTTCACTTTCAAAAATGTGCTCAATACAAATTACTAACATGTCATAAAATATTCTTCGATCACTATATAAGTTTGATGACATAAAGATTAAATTATTATCAAATACTCTTGACGGTTATGTGATATGGGATTCTATACTAATTAAATATATTATATAATTGCATTATTATTTTGTACTATCTGTGTATTCAAGATAAGTTGATCACTTCATTTCCAGCAGTGATTTGATATACATTACGTCTCGAAATGGTGAGTAAAATGTTTGTTGAAGAATGAAATTTTTATTTTAATGGAAATTCATCAACAGGTTGTTCTTAAATACAGGGGGTTATGTGCACCAGTGTTCACCGTTTTCCGCAAGGATATGTAAGTTTTTTATTATTATAAATGTAAAGATCTTCTGAGCAAAGCATTTTTCAGGACAGTAGATGTGGGAATTATACCGAAATATGCAAAATTCTTAGCAGATAATGGTGTTGATGGAGTATTGGGTAAGTACTTATTATTAGACACGACTGTATATTTCGAACAATTATAATTGAATAATTCATATGAACGAAAATCAATAAAACTATATCTCCTGTGACTTGCAACCTTTATAAATTTTTGTGACACACAAAATGAAATGACTTCTGGCTCTCAGTCCATGGCACATCGGGGGAAGGTATGTCGATGACAGTTCCGGAAAGGAAGGCCGTCGTAGAAGAATGGGCTAAAGCGGTGAAAACCACCAAGCAACATCTGATGGTCCAAGTAGGTGGGTGCCCTCTTCCCGACGTCGTGGAATTAGCTAAGCATGCAGAGTCCATTGGAGTAGATTCTCTGTTGTGCCTTCCTGAGCTGTATTTCAAGTAGATATTTTTCGAATAAGTTTTTTGTTGGGAGTTTGCTTATTTGAAAATAATTTCAGACCAACAACCACCAAACAACTCATTGATTATTTCAAAATTATCGGTGCGGCTGCCCCCAAGACCCCCCTGCTGTATTATCACATACCTGTATGGACTGGTGTGAACTGTGAGTATTGATGATATCAAAACTATTTCATCATATATGATTCATATTCGAATTTTTGCCCTATCGATTCTTCATAGGGACTTTAACCATAAACACCCTGTATATTATGGTCTTCAACCACCAAGAACCATGAATATTAAATAGTTTGAAGAATTGAATACTCAAATTTTGAATAATTTCATTAAAAACCCTTTGCAGGTTGTCCACTTCAAATATACAGTTCTTTTTCAAGATGCTTATTTCACTTTTTATAAGGAATTTCAACATTTTCATATTCTAACATTCATTCATAGAAAATCACACCAAGAAAAAATAATAATACACACTGATATTTATGGAATATAACCAACTCATATCGTATTGTAAATTTCAGTGAATATGGCAGCTTTTATTACTGAAGCCACCAAAGTACTCCCAACTTTCCAAGGAATCAAATACACCTCCAACGACCTAGATGGCGGTGCTGCAGCTTTGAGAGCAAGTGAAGGAAAATCAGCTGTTTTCCTCGGTGCAGACACGGTGGGTGAAACGTTGCTGGTTGCCTTATACAGAACACAATTGAACGATATTTGTTTTTTCAGTTGATGGCAGGGGCTTTCGCCATGGGTTTCGATTCCACCATAGCCACTTCCCTGAACTTCCTGCCACAATCGGCTTTGGGCATCATGAAAGCTGTTAAAGAGTCCAGACTGGAGGAGGCGAGGAAACTTCAAGACCAGCTGACCGCTGCTTGCTCGATCATTACTAAACATGGTGAGATATTATAAGTGGGAGATATTGTTCTTGAGAAATATCATCTATCCTGTTGGTTGGCAGAGAATTACAAAATGTTCAAAAGTCTCAGGCTCCATGGCCCCTGCTAATTGAAGGTGAATTTTTTAGGAGCCTGGGTACCAACGATGAAGGTAGCCATGAATTTCGTGACTTCTATCAACGTGGGAAAAGCCAGACCACCACTTGACAATTTGACTGAAGAACAGGAGAAGGAAATGGAAGTTTCCCTGAAAGCAATTTCTATTCTGTAGATTACATTTCCTGAATAAAACAATTGTTTTCAACGTAGTTGTTTTATTAACGTGTCCTGGATGTTTTTCATAAATTCACTTTTTTCGAACAATTATCATGAACATGAATATATACATAAGTGTTTTTTGACATAGAGAGGCAAACTTATGCAACTATAAGAATGAAAAAAGCAAATGCTGATGCTCTACCATTAGCATTTGTCCATTTTCATTCAATTGACAGAATGTAGAAGATAATATAATTCATCAATTTTTCTCAAATTATTCATGAATATAACACTACTTTTTGATTTTCATAGAACAGACTGTTGGTGTTGTCATAATTTGAGAGAAATAGATATTTACCTACTTGGGTAATCGATTCATTTTTATTAATGATGGAATTTATTTCCTGTTCATAATGAGTCAGTGAATCCATTCATCATATTATATTCAGTTCAACACAGACAGATATGCGATATGCAAACATCAATAACTGTTATACATATTTTTTATTGCCTATACACTATTATGTTTTACAGAAAATAGTATTTCTCGAAATATTCACAGAGATATACGAGGTGTGAGGTAATTACATAACCTTATAATAGAACACCAAGTATAATGTGAATATCGACAAATATATTTTCTCATCTAAAAACGCAAACTTAACGAATTTCATCAGCTTATATTGCTTCATGAGATGTTATGGTCGTCGACACAAAACAGAATCATTAGATAGAAAATATAATTCAATTCAAACAATAAATGTTTGAATTGAATTCAGATATAGAATGAATAAGAAACGTTTTATTTTTCAAATTATATTGTTGAAAATCAGTTAAAGCAGATCATAAATATATTATTATAAATAAATATATAAATTATTCAAAATAGAAAAAGCATTTGACAAAAGAGAGATGCATTTTATTTGAAAATTTATATATTTTATTATTCAAAAACATCAATTTTTGATTTCTTCTAAGTGTGATAATTTCATGAAAACAATATACGAGAAATATAAATAGGTCAGAAAATACTATCCTAAATCACAATCAAGAACCCACTACACTCAAGTGATTACTCATTATATTCTATTTCTAGAATCTATAACTTCCAATCACCCTGTATTGATTTTCGATTCGGAATTCAAGGGTTCTCATATATCAGCAAGATTGAACAGGTAAGTGGTTCTTGTTTTACACAACCTTCGACTTCTAATATTCAGTTTCTTATTTGAACATTCATTGAAATTATGAAATTTCAGATGACAAAACTTGGTTATTGTTTGAAGGATGTTATGGAATAGGTAGCGAATGGTATATTCAGTGGAATTCGCGAAATTATCAATACCATGATTATAATATAATATACCAAATTATTATAATTGACAGTTGATAGTTTTCTGATCATGAGTAAACAGCAAGTTTTTATTTGATTTTTCAAATCTACTGATTCAATTGTTATATATATGACAAAATATATTTTGCTACTGCTAAATAATCCAAAATTCACTACACACCTTACATTCATTACGAAATTATTTTTCTACATTCTCACACATTTTGAATTTAATATTCTCAATGAAACATAAAATTTGTTTCAAAACTAGTAGAGTACTAACAGAAGATGACGATGATTAATTTGTAGTTTGAAAATATTTTGTCATTTTAATACATTAGAATATACAGTAAAATGTTTCTATTAGATCGAAGATACTGTATAGGTTAATGATATTGCTTGACGATGAATCATAACGAAATTATTGTATGTATTTGAAAGCTAAGCTCTTTTCATATTATACCGAAGTATTCACCAATATTCACACATCAAGCACTCATCTCTAACAGTCACTTAATTATATTATCATTACTTATTATCGACGAATATGGTGGACAGGTCCACCATAAATTATTGTCAGCACAGCCCTGAGGTACAAGACCTCAAAATTTTTAATACTATGAAAACTGGAAATTATTTTCAATAACAAAACTAGAGCAGAATTATTCTCCAATTTTTGGAATTGAAGAAGCAATTCTGTTCATCAATTTGATAATTAATAATCATCATCAACAATAAAAACGCCGCTTCAAACAATCAACAATTAGAGCTCCATCACATTCACATTCAATCTGGAGAAAATTATAGAATTCAACCAAAAACTAGCTCAAAGTATCCTAATAGCGGCCCTGAATCACTAAAAATTATATTGATTTATTGATAGTATAGTTTATAAGAAGCAGGCCCTTTTGCTTTTTACAAACTGTCATGTATCACTTCATCACTTATTACATATTGTAAAACAATTCAATATACACAGTTTCGTGACTGTGAAACGTTACTCTGTATGTAAAATTTGAAATTACAACAAAAACAAAACGAATTATTACATCTTCGAACAGAGAAAAGCAACATGATTAATGAATGCCATTGATCATTTGTTCTCCAAGATTTATTTACGTCTTAAATTAGTTAGATTTCATGACTCCCTAGATCAAAGACACTTGACACAATATTTCGATGTCGTCATTACGAGCACAGCGAAATAAGAATAAATGATATACAACAATACAATTATCCATACAATCTAGCAACTGACAGCTAGGTATTATCAGACATTTTGGACTGAATACTGAGTACATTTTCGGAATTGAATGTAGGTATAACCAATCTATATTAGAATTGGACTCCTATGAATGGTTTTCATGTTTGTATTCATGATTTTTGTACAAATTGACAATAGTGCTAGCTAAATATAGTTTGAATTGTGCTACGATAACAATTGCAACGCATCTATACTTATTTACATCTAGATTTACACGTCAGTCGCGTAATTATTGTTTTCTGCATCAAACATTTCTCTTTCAATCCAAGAACATTTCGAAATTTATTATTAGGTATTTACAGTTGTTGCATCGAATAATAGGTGCATGATAGGCACAATTTAAGATTTATTTGTATTTCGGATACTTTTCAAGACATAAATAATTCAGATGAAACTAGTAACGAAATCATCACCATATGGTATCGAAATAATCTATTTCTATTGAACAGATGAACTTATTTAAAGAAGATGCATATAAGAAAATTTCTTGAAAAAGGTTTTTTCAATTTCAGGCAAGAACTATTGGGAGATTTTTTTTTTATTTTTCTAAACTTCGCTCAGTATATTGTCTCTCTCACTTTATGACTAATCGACTGAGTATTTGCACAAATACTCAATTTCATGAGTCATTGCTTCAAATATCCAAGAATTTAGAAATTTGTAGGGAATGCTTCACTATCAATTTTATTCGTTCAATTGTTCCAAAAAAATTACACAACATTAATGTATGAATTCCCAACTGATTCTTCTGTCTTGAAATATTCTTTCCAAAATGATAAGATCAATAAATTTTCAGTGCCCAATCGATAATACTATTTGAAATTGAGACCTTCTATACTTACACTTCTGCTTATACAATTTCAAAAGTGGCTTCTCTTCCTATAACCAGATGCCATTTCTTGTTACATTTGACAGAATGAAGTAACAATCGTAATAACGATTCTTCCAATTTACAGAACAAATTCACTATGAATTGGACATGAAGTTTTGAAAATTCAAGAATGACATATTCCAAAAATAGATAGTGTCGTGCAAACGATGTGATTTAACATTGGAAATATTCAACATATACCACACATTCCGTTTCAAATATGTGGCAAAAAAACTCACTTCTTCAATATTTGTGCGTCATTTTCAAGTTTTGATGTGAAAAATATATAAATCAATATTCTGACATTTGCCAATACGTTGTGGGTATTTTTATCAGGACTTATTTCAGCGTTTTCATCACCACAAACCGTTTCGTAGATTGAGAACTCACCATGTGATCGTTCATCTATCAACCGATGATTCATTTCTGCATGGTTATCCATCATTCTGTCAACCAACATATTTTGATAAACATTAAAAGAGAACAAAACACATCCTTTCAAATCACACAAATTAAAAACCCAATCAGATGAACGTCAAAATCACCTGATATTATGTCAAACTATCCAGTGCCGGCTTCAGTTTCATACGCTCAGTACGTTCTGTCAGCGATTGTTCCATGCAAGTACCTGTCCTGTGCCACAGGTTGTACGGCCTCCTGCCTGAAGGGGTTAGAAGAGGTGCGAAAAGGGTTCCCGGCAGAAGGCACCACCGGCGGAGGTTGTTCGTCCGAAGGTACGGGCGCGCCCCCACGTGCCAGAGTGGCAGGCGGAGGTGGACGCGGCGGCAAAGCGGTTTCTACCGAACCGTATTTCGGTTGCGCCACACTGGATTGTCTTTGCAGTAAACCGTTGTTTTGGGACTGGAAAGGAAACAAAAGATGTTGGTCATGCAAAGACAATTTGATATTGGATAATTTGAGAACATCTGGTGGTGATTGGTTTTTGGTTAGAGAGATAGATATAAATATTTTAGCCGTACCGAAGATTTTTTCAAAGACATCTGATTCCACTGTTTCTGCTCCTCCACTGTCGGATCAGCCCATGATTGAAGTTCTCCAGAAGCAAAAAGCCCGTAGAAGATGATGCCCGAATAGTGAATGAGAGCTGATAATATGAAAACCATCTTCCATTCTTCCCTCGACTGTCAACAAACAGAATCACATCTTTAAAAATCTTTGAAAGCTATAATGTTCACTTACTCTATGTTTCACTATTAGTCGTACTACGTATGGACAAATAGCACCTGCTATAGTACCAATCCCGTTGGACAAGCCCATCAGGATGCTGGCATACCGTGGCGCAATGTCAAGATGATTGACATTGAAACCCGAAATGGCAAAACCGCTGAAAGCGACACCTATGGATAGAGCTGTCATTCCTTGTGAAAATGTGTGAGAGTATGCCATCACCAAGAAGAACGTTGCTTCCATTCCAAAACCTGGAAAATACCAATAAGGATGAAGTGACGAAATTATTTTCTGATTCGAATATTACCTCCACAATTGAATAGTTTCCTGACTTGAGTCGTGTTCAAAATCCCTTTTTTTCTGATCCTATCTGCTACAATCCCACCCGTAGGAACTATCACAGACATCAAGAAATGAGGTAGAGCCCCTAGTATTGCATTCTGAAAAGTTGAAGCAACATCAATAATAACTAGTTCAGCAAAAAATGATGAAACTTTGTACTCACTTCCTCCATGGACGTATGGAAGGAATTTTCGAAATAGGAGGCCTGAAATAAGACAAGCAGATAAAAGTTCCAGGACCTGCAGAAATTAGCCACGAAGATGGCGTAGCAGGGCATCGATTTGAAGAAGGATTTCCACGGGGTATTCCTGATGGTCGGTGCTATGTAGGTCGACTGGCCTGCCCCCAAAGAGGTCTCGATGAAGGCTAACTCCTTGATCTCTATGCAGGTGTGGTACGCAGGCTTTTCAAAAACCAGCCATAGCCAGGACATGTACCTAAAACAGATAGTCTAGATGTGATTCTCAGGGACAATGGGGAAGACCACTAAGTGATGAAATCCTTCCAAACCTCTCTTAATCGATGAATCATGATATTGGTTCAGTGTATATCCAAATCAAGGATCAAAATCAAAGCAAAGAGATTCTACGGCGTTTTGAAATCAGCATTTTCATTCAAAATTTAAAAACGCCAGGAATAAGTGGGCGGTGCTATAAGGGGATGGCGTGCTAAATCCTAAGTCTATCTTTGTCTGTTTCCATATATCTTTTGCTAATGTTGTCAAGTTTACTTGTGGATGACTCCTTTATCCTTTGATATATTTTCTCAAAAACGTATCGATAAGTGAAATCTATATCATTGCATGATAATTTGTGGAAAAAATATCATTTATATTGTATTCTTTTACATCTTTTATCCCGAGAATAAGTTGTGATATTTTGGTGCGGCAACACAGCAAGATTTACCATGAAACAATTGTCTATTATTGGTCAGCTCAAGGTCGGTGAGCTTGTAGGGCTAGCACGTCACACTGCGTTACACCAATGAGAGCAACCTTTGAAAATGGCGCATGAAATTGTACGTTCGAAATCAATTCCGTTTATTTTATTTCAATTCATGATATAGACCGAATGGAAAATAAAAGAAAATAATGAATGAAATATATTAAACACGAATATGCTGTTTTGAAAAATTAGTGGTCTCCCCCATTAACTGCCTTAAATGTTGAAGATGGACAATTGGTGACTAGGAAACATCTTCTGTTATGATCCATTTACTAACCATATTATTCCAATGATCCCATAGAAGTAGAAGGGTGAGAGAGCTCCGAAATGTTCGATGAGTTCACCAGAAATGGGCATAGAAAACATAACCCCTGCATAGCATCCACTGAAAGCCAACGTTGCAAGACGAGACCTTTCCAGAGGAGGTGCCCAGTGCCTCATGATCCCATGACAAGCTGGATACGTCACTCCCTAGAGCAAAAAACCCAATTTCCAATTGATATTCGTGCATATTCGTCTATCACCTTACCTCAACTAAGCCCTGTAGAACTTTGACGATGATCAGTATGTCTGGTTTCTGGTAGAGGACTGGAATGATGAGGTTGAGACAGCAGGAAGAGACTATTGCAGCTCCGAAGAGTTTGTTGGCTGGATAAGCGGCAGCGATAAGTCCCCCAGGTATTTGGGTAACGAAGTATCCCCAGAAGATGGCGGCGTCCACAGAGGCCAGCGTTTCCGGCGTCCAGGTATTGTTCTGGAATTCACGAGGAACAGAGCAAAAGTGTGGAAGTTATCGACCTATAATAGTTACCATTTTGATTTTAACAAGACCCATGCTGGTACGCATACCGAACATGATGATGAAGCCGAGGCAGCTGAGAAGAGCCACCGTGGCTCTCTTGGAGAGGCAGGGCAGCTCCGGCTTCATGTATCTGTCGATTCTGCGAGGTGGGGGCGGTTCATACTCAGCTATGCTTTCTGGGCTGCTCATGTCGTCGGCAACGGTGCCCTGGCTCTTCTGGTGTTTCAGGGATTTATCGAATTGATCATACTGAGTCCTGGAACCAAGGAGTCAGGGTGAAGTGTGGAACGGTAATCTTTGATTGGTCTGTACGCAGCGGTGGATTTATACTAGGGGCAGTCTGGGCTTTTGCCCAGGGCTGAAAATTTTCGGGGGTGGCAAAATTTGGAAAGTAGTACAAAATTTATAATTCTGAGAAAAAAACACAAACATTATTTTATACAGGGTGATTCACCTAACTGGTTCATTAGAGGTCTATGGAGAACTGATTGAAATATCAACTTTTGGTGGATGCTACTACTCAATGTGTTCTATTGTCCTAAAATATTTTCAATACGCTGTTACTTCCGGTTGAACCAGGAGTGATATCTACTTCACCCTGTTCATTTCTAGATTTTCGAATTCTACGTAAATTTTGGACCTGTTGCATTTAGAATTTTCTTCCTATCATGTTTTCAAGATATTCCATATTTTCGAAAAATTCAGACAGATGGACTGACTAACTAAAATGTCCATAGTGTTTTATCAGGTATATTTCAAATTCTGCTATGGATAGTTCTAAATTTTATATTTCTAAAGAAGTAGGTATATAATATTTAATAAATTTTCTGCAATACATAAGTTATTTTAATTGAAAATATAAGACATATAAACTATAAGTTTGATTAAAATTTCAGTATTTGGGCGGTATTTCCTCCGGTGCCCAGGGCTGCATTAGGTTTAAATCCGGCCCTGTCTGTATGTTTCCTGACTTGTTTGAGGTTAGCACTATGAATATGTTCGAAAGGAAGATGACAGGTCTTATTGCATACAGTTGTTAAGAATATTCAATGTATTTGTATTTTTTCAATACAAGACAAATGTTCTGAATCTACTAGAAGACATATTATGAATCAGATATAACATTACATTAATTTACTTTTACTGTAGATGCACGACTGAATATGGAAAAATATATAAACATCCCTATTATCCCTTCGTACGGACATTAACTCGTAGTCGCTGTCGATCGCATGTCGATGAAAATCATGAAACACATCAACGATTTTAGACAAAACCAAAGATTAGATTTAGCGCCGTTTAAAGCACGTTCCATGCATGATAAATGTCCCTTAAAAGACTTGTATAATGCATTTTAACTCAGACTTCCATAACATGTAATGACTATCTCAGCATTGTGTAGGGAACCATGTTAATGTATTTCAGTCATCAGCAAAAAGGGGAGAAGCGAAACAAGCGTGGAATATGAACAGGACCGTACTCACAGATTTCATTCTAGAGCAATACGTGTGGAAATTTAAATTTTGTGTTATTTTTTCTGCACATGCTCCCCTCTTATCAAGCAATGGTGGAATATTTTTCTTACGTGATGAATTCAGATTAAAAAAACTTTCATCAAAGTATCAACCTCACACTATGAAGGAAAATCAGACTACAGTTAGTTTTTCTTGAACCTCATGCAACATATTTTGATTTGGATCGATGTCAGAGAATTCATCTTGGACATAGACTTTTCCTGTTCCCTACTCAACTCATCAAGTGACCTCGTCATCCCATCTTTGATGGAATAATCACTCAGTATACAGTGCGATCTCCAGACATCCACTGTGTATTGTCAGTTCGGAAGAAAAGAAACTTTCACTGAGTAAATTTCAATTCAGTTTTCGGAGTGAAATTTCTGATTGCACTCGTTATTTGAAATAGTAATCGTATAACAGTATGTACCATGATTCTACCAGCCAGTCCGGTCCTGTGCTTAGCTTTGATAAAAGAAGCTCTGATCGAAATGGTCACCCATTAATAATGGTGTCGTGACAATTTGACGAATGTATGTCGTAACACCCCCTTCCTGGCATCGTTGGGGGTGATTTAGCTTCGAATATTCAACTTGTAATTATCCCGGATACAGGAATAAACGGATTAAAAATTTCTTACTTTAATTCGTTTCTGGATTTCAGGGGTGTCGTATCTGATTCGTTGGCCAAAAATATGTCTCTTTGGTAACAAAAGTCATACCTACTGTGGTATAGGATTTGAAATATTGCCAGAAATTCGAAATTCGAAATTTTTTTCCGTACTTGTTGTTCACGAAATAGCATTAGATGTTTTTAATATTTTTTATGTAATTTTAATTCATTGACTAAACATATACAGGGTGTTCCTTAAAGAGATGCTAATATTTGAAGGGATGATTTTTTGACACATTTTGAGAAAAGAAAAAACTTCCAATAAACGTATATCCTAAAAGTCTTAAATTTTGATATACAGGGTGATGAAATTTTGAAAAAAATCAGTTTTTCAATAATAACTGAGTTAATACTTTAGAAAACTTTAAAAAATTTGTACATGTCTTCTATGCATCAAGGTGCATTTTGTGATGTACGAATTTTTTTTTCTCTACCAGTGGCGTACGGGTTTTGCATTGAGTACTTTTGGAGACAAAAATACTACGCCACTGCTTACTTTCAATATAAAAATGACTTTTAAGATCCGCATTCATTATTGAGGAAAAATTATTCTCATGGACTTTCTTTGTCCGACGGATGGTTTTCGCTTAAAATAATAAAAATCGCTTTACTCAGGGTCTATTCCTCAAAAATCTGATGCGGCGTGAAAATGATTGTGCATCGACTGATAGCAAGTTGAGAGATCAGATTTGTTCCAAAATTAATGAGAATGCAAGAAATATATTCTTCTTGTCAGATGCTCTGTTCTTGATTAAAATAATTAAATTGAAATTGCTTCATATCGCAGTACCAACCGATTAATAATCTATATCACCCTGTATCTCAAAAGTTGAGACTTCTAGGACATACGTTTATGGGAAGTTTTTTTCTTAGAAAAAAAAGAATAACCCCTTCAAATATTATCATGTATCTTAGAATCTGCATTATTAAAGGAACTTCTATATTATTCCCCATTTTTTGAACATAACTGAGAATCTTAATCATGCCTAATTTGAGACTGAATGGTATAACTGACAAACTTGGCGTCTTTTGAACTTCCCTGATTACCTTTTGAAGCATACATCAACAAAGGAACTTAATAAGGACCGTCATTGAGTCCGATCTCCCTTACAAAACTTTATACACTGTATACAAAATCCTCCCGTCCTTCATCCTCCTTTCGTTCGCACACATATTTCCCTCTATTTTTCCATGGTAACGAATTCGTTCTATTCAAAATCTCGGCACGCTCCTTCAGTTCATCGAAACGTATCGCGATATGAAAAATTCGGCAGAGGAAATAGAACACGACGTCGATTTCTATAAACACAATTCCCGGGCAATTCCTTCGAGTTGAACAAGGGATTTTGATATAAGAGGCCGCTTTGTTGCAATGGCACGTTCCTAGTATTTGAAATGCAATATGCCACTTCTGTCGAGGCCCGAATATTTCCAATCCCTGGGAATTATCGTACTCATAAGTACGGGTTTTGTTCCACAGTGTTTGATTGCTAGGAACGGAAACGGAAGTATTGAAACACGGAGTGCCCCAAGGATCAGTTGAAGGGCCACTTTTATTCAAGCTACACGGTGACAATGATGAGTCCTTTCATGGTGAAATTTTTCGAAATTGGGAATATGGAATCTGCGTTTCGGTATATTCTCTTTCCGAATATAATTCATATAATCAGTTGATGAACAACGATGTTGTGCTGTGTGGAATTGATGCGCGTAAATATTCATAAAGAAATTCAATTCCGGGTCAATTTACTGCTCCCGTTCATGAAATAAACGATTTTTATTCGATGGAGATATAATGCCGTTCAATTTAAATCATTGGTGTAGGAAATATAAATGAAATTCTACACGCAAACAGGTTTTTACGTCGTTCGCATACGATTTTGTTATCTTGAAAGCTGAATGGAAATTGAACAAATCATTGAAACTACGTCATCTGAAATAATTGAAATATTTGATAGTGAAACTTTATAAATTTAGACTTCTGTACTAGAAATTTTGCTGTTATTTCTTTCAAAACGTTAAAAATAAAATTACTTCATTTTCATACATCTGTGATGTCATTGTGAAATTCTTATCAGAATGTCAATAATATGAGCGATGAATATTTTGATTAGTTTTCACTAAATTTAATGACACTTTTCGTTCGATGATATCTTAAGCTATTTAATATCTATTTCTTCAGCAATATATGCATCGTCATATGAATGCATGTCATTTGAATATGGGGTATTTCCTTCAAAGTTGAAACTGGGAAAGGTTACCCCTATCCAAAAAAAATAAAAAACTGAATAGCATTGAAAATTTTAGACCCATCACCGTGCCACAAATTTTATCGAAGATATTTGAATATTCCTTTCTAGAACGAATGTTGAACTTCATAAATATACATAATATAATGAATCCCACACAACATGGTTTTCGCAGTGGTAAGTCCACTCAGTCGGCTTTACTGCATTTTTATAATACACTTATAAATTTTCTTAATGATGGCGAATGCCCTGCTGCAGTTTTATGTGACCTAAGCAGGGCTTTCGACTGTGTTAACCATCTAAAATTACTGGATATTATAGAATCTTACGGTATCAGAGGAAAACCTCATAACTGGTTGAAAACAGAACTGACGTGTATATCCATCTAAGGATGGCTGCTGTAAGCTAATACGAATAAACATTGTTATTATTATTATTATTATCTTCGATATTGATATGCTTAGAATATCTCATCTATTTGTTGATTCTTATAAAACAAACATTTCACATTTTACTTTTTCAAAGTTGTAACTTCTGGGGGCCCATTTCATCTGCAAAACTTCCCCCCAAAAAAATGCCGTCTACACCACTGCGCGTTTTCGATATGAACTCTCCGTTGATTGCTAACCACTCAGCACCACCAGTCAGAGCATGAATACCAAGGCAAAGACCGGCAAGTGACGTGAAGTGGTCTCAGAAATTGCTCGAAAATGTGTGTGCGTTCTACTTTGGAGGGGGAAATCGGGAAGACAAGACGGCCCTGCTGTTTGCAGACTTCCCTATCGAGATTTTTCCCGATCATTTTCAACTGCCTTTCGACCTAATTAAAACACGATGGCGATGTCAATTTCAGTGTGACTTGTCCAACGATTATAAACTACAGGGTGATTCATTAGGAAATGGGCGTAATGTGAGGGTAGGTAGTGGTCGCCTAGCTGCTTCTAAAAAAAACCCTCACATGATGGGTCTAGCGCCCTGAATAAGCGAGATACAGAGTGTTTTATGTATCTCCCCTATTTCTTCAATGGCTCATAACTTACGATCCGCCTTGTATATTTTATTCATTGTCACAACGTCAACTTGTTATCCTGTATGCTACCGAATACCGAATGAATGAAACTGATAATCCAGTTACGGACCTGTTAATTTGAGTCCAAATTAATTTTTTCGATGAAAAGGTGGTACAAAATTTTAAAAAATGCATTTTTCGTCTCTTCTGCTCTTCTTTCACTTTTAATCGATGAAATTACTAACCATTTCATGATATTCTGAATTTTGTATCACAACCTTGATGTGAAATAAGTCGACAGGTCCGTATTTAAGATGAAGTACTATTTCAATAACCAGTTACAAACACCTCGTATGTGTGATGAAGATTGCATTTATCCATCATACTACATTTCAACAAATGATAAAAGTATAAAATGATTGCATGAAGCTATAATGAAAAAAAAAAAATGATTTGGAATGGATGAAATTTATTCTATTTTCTATCTTCGTTGAATATATGAATACAATTTTACATTGTGTTTTTCAAAACAAGTCATACTTTTTCAGAAGCAGCTAGGCGACCTCTACCTACCTTTACAGTTCGTCCATTTCCTAATGAATCACCCTGTATAATATATAATCAACCTGTTCATGCGAGACCGGACTTTTTTAAAGTTATAAAGACGATTCAACGATGTTTAGAGTATGAAATCATTTTAGCGATTATCTGGAAACCAGTGTGTATTTGATTCCATTTATATCATTTTCGATATTTTAATAAATAGATACAGACAAAATATTCATTGTATGTATGTATCGTTCTATTCTAAAACTTCTGAGAATCAAGAAGATTCATTTTTTTTTTTCACAGCAACGAGTGACATCTGGAGTCACACAATTGTTGTTGCCAATTTTATGCTTTTTCAAGCATATATAAATGGCTATTCAGAATAATTATTTCGAATTGAGTTCAGTTGCTGACGTTATTCGCGCCATTGGAAGCCACGCCTATTGGCATAGGAAATAGCTTGAATGAACCATCCTTTGTAGTTTATAATCCTTGGGACTTGTCATAAATTTTTTAAGGTTATTGTTTCTTTGAAAATGACACTCATTACAAGTGAAACTCATAGGGCATTCCAACGACCTGTCAAAACAAATTCAATATGGTGGGAGTAGGCACACAATGCTTTGTTTACATATTGTTATCTTATAAATTGATCTAAAAGTTGTGAGATTTTTGTTTTCGTGACTGCATCAAATGATTTTTCATATTTTTTAGAGCTTATTAGTGGTATTCTCACTAAAAAATGCCTGTTACATGCCTTTTAGTCAACTGTGAAAGTCGTTCCAAGGATGATGTAAAATTCTTTTTAGTGCCTGCGGTTTTAAGCCACAGGTTTCTTACGGATAAAAACGAATTGTCTGAAAAGCTATGGATAGCAGCAATTAAGAGGGACGATCTTACTAGATCGATACTAAAAAATCAGAGAGTCTGCAGTAAACATTTTATAACTTTTATTGTATTTACATTGTACATTTTATTCAGCTGCAAATAAAAGTGCACCCACATGACTGCAAATTTCACTGTGTCCAGCCATTCATGGGCAATGTGCTGTTAATACACTTTCATCTTTGGCCACAATGCACCAAACGTCTAATGGTTTCTCATTTCCTCTCTGAGAATGTTTGACCTAAAAAAATTGCTGAATAAACAAAAGTCAATAGAAATGAACAAACCTTACCTTTCCCACTACAATGTGGAAACCATTCACCACTTTTGTCCCCACATTCACAACAAAGCCTGACTCAAAATACTTGAATGAATGCAAGCTTTTGTAGGCCTTCATTTGTTCTTTGGTGTAATAGCTATGGGTTAGCACTAAATACGAAACAATATCTATATTTGTAAAAGGTGGAATTCCATGAATTGAACTATCCAATTCCTGGATGTCCAATGTAAAAGGGTTTACATCATTTATTATCTTCAGCTTCATTCGGTATCTGTAAATAAACATTCCACTTCACATATGGGAAACAAAATGTTGTGTAAACAAAAAACAAATTGGGTTTTCAGCTTACCTTTTACCAATATCTGGATTTTCCAACAATAATGTCCTTAAATATACACTCTGCATCTCAAAACTTCTATCATCAACAACAAACTCACACAACTTCGGAAATAATGCCGTAATGACGTCACTTCAAACAGCTGTGTGCCTACTCTCGCCATATTGAATGTCACGTGATTTGGAATGCCTAATTGAGAAAAAAAGTAACCTCCTGATATTAGACGCTTGAAAGTGAATGAAATCCGGAGTCTATCGATATTTGGGAAGTCTGGTGGAAAAGACGAACGAGATATCCGACAATTGACGTAATAAAGAGCCCGCAGAGATTTACACGAGATTACTAGGAAACTCTAAATAATAAATACGGACACAGTGGTGCCAACCTGTTGAATTCTTGGGGTGAACGAAACGATTGAAAGAATACGAGCAAAGTGGGGCAGGTGGTTTTCGCTGGAGTGTATACGAACACGAAAGATCTGAATTTTCATTCCATTCCCATAGTTGGAACTGTTGAATTATTATTAGATTTATTATACGTAACAGAACTTTGTTGAGAAACAATTATTTGCTACATATACAGTTTCAGGAAGAATACTGAAAACTAGATTTTTACTGTGATAATTTTGTAATACTAAATAAAGTTATGATTATGTTGAAAAAAAAAAAAAAGATTGGATTTCGTTTTTGTAATTCATTCACCTACCTTGATTGCTACGTGTAAAGTAAGATAAATCTTTGACTCGTTAATAAAGTTTAATAATCCTAGTCGAATTTTTCACAAATATTGAAAAAATTTTTTTACAGTTATCCACAGTAAATTTTAAAGTGTATATATTTCAGAAATTGAAAACATTTTTCGAAACAATTTGAATGATAAACTTAACCTAACTTCCTGGGGAGCTGTCACCTTGTCATCCTGCTCAAATAACTAGACAATATGGTTTGTTTCCTATTGCTTGAAAGTACGTACGGTCGAGTTAGCACGCAGAACCACAACCTAAATAAAACGAAGAAGATGTAATCGAGAAATGCGGCTCACGATAATCTGCAAATTGAGATGAATTCGCGAAAAAGGAATCTCCTCATTATTTAATTTGTGTCGGTTACTACTGTAATTCAATCTCGGTTTACTTAAGTTTGTGGCGATAATCCTGGCATTGGGAGTTTCGTCACGTTCCTTGAAAAAAAAGAAATGGAAAAATTCTCCCAGGTGAAACTCCACACCATAGGTCGTTTAATAGGACACTGAAAACTCCGAATAGTATAGAAGTTTTAATAAAGAGTCGAACAAAACGTTATTGTAATCATTTCTTCTGGTGTTCAAATTGAAATTTGTCTCAATTTGGAAAGGATGAATCTCGCTGAATAGTTAGTACAATTTAGTATAAATTGATACACAGGGTGTTTCAAGAACTTGAGCAGATAATAAAATGGTTGAAAATGAATATTTTTTCGATAGCATGTACGCTTTGTAATTAGGGAATTTGAAAAATTTGATCTGGTAGGGCAGAAGGACTTAGGTCGATAGCCTATTGGATCAGTGTGAATTGATTCATTAAAGGACATTTATTATTATTATTAGATCTGATAAAGAATAACATTATAGAATCAACCAACAATAGCTCATTGCATATCCATACGAAAATGAAAACCTTGAAGTTTTGTAGCTTTATTTTTGAATGGCTATATTCAGAAAAGTTATTGTTTTTCATAATGAACATTATTTTTTGGATATCTCAAAACATCTGAAGAAAACTGTTTCATCTCGTACATACAGAGGATATTCTGCAATATTACATTAAACTATAAATGGTTGTACAACAGTTATTTTAACAAAAACGGGTGTTTTGTATTGGAATATTTTTTTTTTCATCTGGTGACTTCATCGATATCAAATCAGAACTATTCATCATTTGAGAATTCTTTGTTGTTTCAACTAGTAATTGTAGATCTCGTAGAACATTATGAGCATTACATATTCTTGCAACTTAAAGATCTTCATGTAAATTCCATATGGAATGGAATTATTGATAATACGTGAAATCGTCATACCTATATAAGCAACGAAACCTTACTCTCTAGTTGAAATAAGAACAATTATGCGAACAATTATGGGAAAGGAATTATTACAGTGCATAGTTATGCTGACAATATGTCATAATATTGTAATGATATTTAATAATATTTCCCCGATTAGGTTAATAAACTCTTTATTTATCAAACTCACCGGTTTCCATCCATCTAAGAGACCCAATTATCTGTCAATTAGTAACTCGATGATTCCTTCGTTTCAACTTTCAACACGGTTTCTGAAGTTGGGAAAGAGGAAAACTCCGTGCGTTTGCTAGGAAATCGCGTTTCCGACTGAAGTCACGTGTTTTGTTGCTGCCTTCTTGCCATCCCAGTTTCTTTGCGTCTCTTCGTTTTCCTTTCTCGATATCCCGGAGACAAGTTTTTCGATTCGTCTCATTTATTGGGTATGAAAAGGGAATTAAATATCAATTTTTCTGAGATGGCTTCGATTCCAGTTAGACTTTCATAATGGGCAACTTGGACATTTTTTGTTTAAGATTCAATAAGAAGGCATGATTAATTTTCAACGAGATATTTTCGGGTATTTTTGGGAGATTTGGAAGCCACAAATTGCCATTGGAGTCTCGACATTTTTCCACAAATGGTATCTGGAGTCACGTCTTCATGAAAATATATATACAGGGTTATGATAAAGTAATTCACAAGATTTTTATCTCATTATGTGATAGAGCTTGTGTTTTTACACACGGGAAAAATAGTTGCAGTAGGGCTCACATAAGAAAAAAAACGAGAAACCAAATCAAATAAATGTCGTTTCACAGCTCTCTCGATTCAAAGAATGCATTGAAATGATAACTGATATTTGAAAATGTCAATATCTTGAAAACTATTCAAGCTAGGTATGGGGAACCTTGATATAAAATGAAAGATAATCGAATTTTGTATTGTTCAGATTGAAAAAATACAGAGTGTTCTATTTAAAAAAACAAAGTTATCTGCGTTTGAAATTATAAAAAAGTGACAATGAATTTTGAACGTCCTGTATAATATTGGGAAACGGGTTCTATCGGAATCAATAGCCTGAAACCTCTTTAATACTTGGTCAAAATTGGAAGGGATGGTTTCTATACATTTCGATGTTATTCAGTCTCCAATTGTGCCCTGCATTTTCAAAAAGAGAACAATAACTCGAAAACAGTTATAGTTAGGTACATGGAACCTTTTATGAAATCGTATTATTCTTCTCTGAACCATCCAAAACTGTAACAAAATACCGGGTGTTTCATTTAAAAAAACCCAACTTTGATATGTCACAGTTTTTTGAGCCACCCTGTATACCTCAAAATAATTTTCTCTTGCAGCCTCAACGAATATACAAATGATGAAAAGGTGACATTCCCGAAATATTCAATGGTTTGGTTTACAGAGACCGTGTCGTATGTGGTGCCCTACCCTGTATAATATGACATATGTCAAAATTTCTCTGCTGACACCAAAAACTGTTGATCATATCAAGGTCATTTGATATTTTGAATATATTAAGCCGTCAAATATTCATCCAATCATACTAAGGACACTTGATATTGTTGATGTGGCACTACCACAACTCCGAGTATTCAAACAGCGTGAAGAACCTAACTTCTAGATGTGGAAGTCACAAAAATACATTTGAATGATTGAAAAAATTTTAATAGGGCTATAACTACATGGTATAGGGATTCGTGCTTAACGAATAATTTAGTAGGTATAGGTTATAGTGATAATAATAATGAAAACAATAACGATCTTCATTACTCACTAGAATTATGGATTGTGTGATTGATTGAATTTTTATGTAGGTATAACAAGGTTCATTTCTTCTGGAATCAAAATGCTGTCCAAAATGTCAGTTCTTCAACTCAAAATTTTCAGTTGTGGTTTAGTTCAGATAACAATTATAGTATTTATTATCATTATTAAGGAAGATAGTTCTGAAGTAGTGCAAAATAAAAAGTACATTTAGGCATTAATATTCATGGCAACACTTCAGAGTGACTTAACAATGATGCCACATTTATTCGGAGAGACATTTTTGATACCCCAAGTCCCCAAGAAATCTGTGATCCGCTCACAAATATTGGAAACAGTTCAACGTTTATCCAAAGTGGATAGTTATCCAATTTTGGTGCATACCGGGTGTGTCACAGTGGATGGAATATTAGAAGTATCTGGAGAACAGAAAGACAGATCATTCCGAAAATTTGTGGGCGTGGATAATCAAACTTGCTCTATCCGTCTAAAATATTTTCATCAATACAGTGTTGCCGCTTGTATCAGAAAGTAGTAGCTACTTTGTTATTTCAAATGGAACACCTCGTATATTATATCATTTTTGGGATCCTTATAAGATTCCTCACAACTTTCCCACATAATTCCCTATACCTATCTGTGACGATTTTCGAGATAAAAATTATTTTGTCAGATTTTTTTGCAAAACCTGACCATTGAAAAATACGAATTTCTTTCCAATGCAAATTCACAAAAAATTGCAATTTGGGTTATAGCTGCATAAGACCATCAAGTATTCTGTCGATGAACTGGATCTCAGTTTCAGCATACAGGGAGGCTCAGAAGTGAGTGTCATCCGGGCACTCATGAAAATGACTGCAACTCCATTTTTTTGAATGGAACACCCTGTATATTATCACTTATTCGAAAAGCTATAACATTTTCCATTTTAATTGAGTATACTTTCCCTATACCTATCTCATACAGTGTGTTAGTTATGATCACTTATGTTATGAATTCGTTTCAATAAAATAAATATTGGATAGTGCTTAAGATAGTAGGCTATGAACTTCATTCTGACACAGAACTCACATGTTCTTCCTTCATTGCTATCCTGTATTCAAGATGCATGGGTGTAAAAATACTATAGCAAGAAATAATTAGTTGAATGCGGTTAAAATGGATTTATTCATCATTTATGGTCAATTTAACAAGAATATCAGTAGAACATGCAGAGTTTTTCTTTTCAATGAAAAGAATGAAGTGATTCACCTCGGATAAATCCGAGGAAATTAGATTGAAGAGAAATTTCGAACTGTTTTTGAAATCTTTCTAGATTCATTAATACACATGTTAGACTTTGATACTTTTAGCTTTTCATGATGATATAAGCATTTCAAAATTTCTCTTCAATCTAATGAATTCTCTCGAATTCGTTCGAGGTAAATCAGCATACTTTTCATTAAACTCGCTGCATTTTCTAATGATATTTTTGTTACATTGACCATAAATGATGAATAAATCCATCTAAACCGCATTCAAGTAATTATTTTCTGTCATAGTATTCTTACAAACATGCAACTTGAATACATGAAGACAATAAAAAAGAAATAACAAGTTATTTCCCTGTCAGAATGAAGTTCATAGCCTACTATCTTAAGCACTATCCAATATTTATTTTATTGAAACGAATTCATAACATAAGTGATCATAACTAACACACTGTACGAGATAGGTATAGGGAAAGTATACTCAATTAAAATGGAAAATGTTATAGCTTTTCGAATAAGTGATAATATACAGGGTGTTCCATTTAAAAAAATGGAGTTGCAGTCATTTTCATGAGTGCCCGGATGACACTCACTTCTGAGCCTCCCTGTATGCTGAAACTGAGATCCAGTTCATCGACAGAATACTTGATGGTCTTATGCAGCTATAACCCAAATTGCAATTTCTTGTGAATTTGCATTGGGAAAAAATTCGTATTTTTCAATGGTCAGGTTTTGCAAAAAAATCTGACAAAATAATTTTTATCTCGAAAATCGTCACAGATAGGTATAGGGAATTATGTGGGAAAGTTGTGAGGAATCTCATGAGTATTTCAAAAATAATATAATATACGAGGTGTTCCATTTGAAATAACAAAGTAGCTACTACTTTCTGATACAAGCGGCAACACTGTATTGATGAAAATATTTTAGACGGATAGAGCAAGTTTGATTATCCACGCCCACAAATTTTTGGAATGATCTGTCTCTCTGTTCTCTAGATACTTCTAATGTTCCATCCACTGTGACACACCCTGTATATTTCGTGAATCAAAAACGTTTAATCGAAACTATTCGAATAATAAACTTAACCTGACTTTCATAGTTACGGATTATCACTGTTAAAGAGACAAGCAGCAACACTGCACTTTCTGACGAACTTTTACTATCTGGCTCAAATAAATAGATATATTTATATTAACCATCAGCAAAAAACAGCACACTGTATACAATAGAGACAAAACGTGTTTGAAGTAGAATATTATTAGACAAACCACTTTAGACTTCTCTCGTAGTGAGTGAAAAGCCTTTTCAACCCTCATCGATGCTGAAATCTCAATGCACCCATACTATATAACATTTATTTAATGGTCGCAAAAGGGTGGTTCACTGCGAACTAAAGGTTTGGAGGAAAGTGCAGTGCTTTAAACTGATTTCCCTCTCTGAGTTGAAAGCCACGCTTTTTCCTTGTATTTCGACAATACAGGCCATTATATTGCTACTCGATGCAAATTGTTCTTGGTACAGTTCAGTCGAGAGATTGAATGTATTTGAATGAATCGAAATAAATAAAGAAGGAAAACTATACAGGGAGATACAGGAGAGTTTCATTTCACACTGGATTTATTTATTTTAATAGTACACTTTTTTGTATGAAAGATAAATATTTTTACGATTTATATCTCCAGAGATGAAAAATAACCTTTCGACAATATTATGTCATGAATATCTCTACCTCAAATTTATAAATTAATGTATTGTAAAAGCTCTATATCATAATATAGTGTGGTTTAAGGATAATCCTTGAAATTTTGAATAAAAAAAATAATTGAATCCTATGATAAGCAAAAATTCAGAACTATCCTGAAGGAACTATCCTACTATTTCTATTTTTCCTATAGTCATATTTTTGATTTTGCTTCCACTAAATCCCACTAAATCCACCTCTTTTACACATCGGCTTTCACATCCTACTAGAAATCCGTCATGAATTGATGTTGACTGAATGTTCACAATGGACCATCTCGTGTATTGTGGAAAAATCCCAACGCCATTCAGCAAACCGGATGTTGAGAAAAAGGGAAGCTATCTGAGGAATCAACACAGATCGTATCTCAGATATCTGAGGAAGAAAATGGTATATAAAATGGATAAGTTTCGGTGGACCCTTATTTTTTGGAATCGTATAACAAGGTTAGATTGACATTTCTACTTTCAGAATATTACAACGTACTCATATTGTCTTCTGATTGCAGTTATGTCGACAGAGTTTTTTATATTAGAAAACGTTTATTCATTAAATGTAATGAAACGATGCTTGAGTTGAAAAAAATTACTTAAATCTTCCTCTACGTGATTATTTTCGAATTTCTAATCATAGTTATGTCCAAATACTCCATCAGCGGCATTTTGACACCAAAGTCAACTGTTATTATCATTCTGGTATTGCTATCTATTCACAAATCTATGAATCTCCGCCAAAAGACCAAAAACTACAATAAAAATAATTCTTGCAATATTTCTCGAAAATACAAAAACAAGCAACAACCAATATTATCTATTACTGATTCTTTTTGACTGTTGCCATTATAAACAACTATCAAAAATATTAGAACAATTGCAACGATGGATTATTGGATCGGATAATTTTGTTTGAAAAAAAAAAACGTTATGTTAAGAAATTCATTTTGTATTCGACATTACAAATACAGGGTGGGGCACCAGATACGACACGGTCTCTGTAAACCAAACCATTGAATATTTCGGAAATTTCGTCTTTTCATTATCTGTATATTCATTGAGGCTGCAAAAGGAAATTATTTTGAAGTATACAGGGTGGCTCAAAAAGTGTGACATATCAAAGTTGTGCTTTTTTGAATGGAGCACCTGGTATTTTTTCGCAGTTTTGAATAGTTCAGGAAAAAATAATACGATTTCATAGGAGGTACCTTGTACCTAACTGTAACCGTTTTCGAGTTATTGTTTTCTTTTTGAAAATGCAGGGTACAATTGGAGACTGAATAACATCGAAATGTATGGAAACCATTTCTTCGAATTCTGACCAAGCATTAAAGAGGTTTCAGGCTATTGATTCCGATAGAACCCGTTTTTCAATATTATATAGGACGTTCAAAATTCATTGTCACTTTTTCATAATTTCAAACACAGATAACTTTGTTATTTTAAACGGAACACCCTATATTTTTTCGATCTGAACAATACAAAATTCGATTATCTTCCCTTTACCTAGCTTGAATGGTTTTCAAGATATTGGCATTTTCAAATAGAAGTTATAATTTCAATGCATTCTTTGAATCGAGAGAGCTGTGAAACGACATTTATTTGATTTGGTAACAGAATTCTCATTGACAATTATTATTCCACAAATAAATTCAAAAAAGTCTCGAAAATTTGTATCAGAAAATAATACACCAATACAAAAACTGATGGACACCAAAAATAACTGAAAAATGAATTTAATCAATAAATTAATTGATACCACACCTTAGATTTCAGACTCTTGAGACTTATATTTCATTTTTATATAAAATTTCATATTGTATATTCTATATTTTAGTTATTCTGTATTTCATATTATATACATATATACTTTTATACTAAATTTTGCCTTCGTACCAATAGAAAAATTATGATCATTAAAAATAACTGGGAAAAAAAGAGTTTATATCCAAAATTTTTTATTCTAGATTTTATACTACTGAGATTTTTAGTAATATTAACAAAAAATTATTGTATATTTTTGTGTTCTATATTTTATATTGTAATTTTATACTGCAACTTCGCTTTAGTAATTCTATATTTCAATATTACTTGTACCTTTTTATTAATGTTTACTTTTTCGAACACAGTGTTCACTGCTCCTCCTTGGAAGTGCTGAACACTCGCGAATACATTCTAGCATTTATTTCGAACATAGGAAACTTTTTCTTGTAAACCTTGTCTGAATGAACGTTATTATTATTATTTTTATAAGGGTTTCGAGGAGAAGAATACCTATACTCTTTTTGAATTTCTGAATGAAAAAAAAAAATAAACGCCCTGTCCATCAACAAAAATACTGTTTGCCCATAGTTGGAGATTGTATAGTCAAAAATATCCAACTCGCGAAAATAAAAATAAATCGAAATTCGAGAAAAGTAATTTAATTCCGCAAGACGCCTAGTATAACAAAAAACTCCCATTCATTATAACCTCTTCCGACCAAACAAAAGACCATATCCCAATCAACGGCACACTAGGACGATTCTAATGAATAATAATCAGCGGCGGATGAGCGGGGGGAGCGTTTCGCCTACTGACAAGTGACAATCGGAACCATAAAAATCTCGGCGTGCCAGTAGAGGGGAATCCAGAAAGCGGAAATGGATTTAGAATGGGGTGTCTTATCTGACGAGTCAGTCGGACTGTAATTGTGATGGACCGATAGATTTCTTTAATCAATGCGATGCTTTCCTTGGGAGCTGCGATTTCGATTAAACGGGATCAATTCAGTGGCGGTTCGGATATTGCTTCAGAATTGGTCCAGGTAAGTGTCATCCCAATATCTACTTTGTTTTTTTTTAATAAAATTCAACATACAGTGTGGAACAGCCAAATGGAATAAATTCGACAACGAATAAATGAGAGCGTGTTAAAAAAAATTATATAGGGTGTCATGTGACAGTGACCGATACAAATTTACTCATTTTAAATACAACCTCCTGTATATTATCAGTTTCTTGGATTCTTTAGACAATTCTAAACATAATTCATGTTCAATGTCCCATACCTATCTTAAACTGTTTCGGAAACTTCAAGTGTTTTCAGATGTATTACAAAAATTAACAGAAAAACAAAATATTAAGTTGGTATCGGCCACTGTCACATGACACACCCTACATAATAATTATTTTTTTGAAAAAATGTGCAATTAAAAAAAACAAATTGACGTATCCAAGCGTTTTTCCCAACACTCTCATTTATTCGTTATCGAATCTATTCCATTTGACTATTCCAGTATTTTAGACAATTTTTACCTAAAACTATTTTTCGTATTATTGTTTCTGATTTCTAATTTATTTCATTTCGGTACACTGTTGGATCACCTTGTATATCACTGTTCTCTGAAATTAGTGAATTGTTGATCTTTTTCTATCACTTAGCAGCACTGCAGAAGGCTATTAGATAGAGAACAGTGTCAAACTGGTGAATAAATTGTCATCATCTTCTTGAGTGAAACGTTCTTCAGAATGAAACTCAACCTTACTTTTTGTAAAAGCAGCAACACTGCATTTTCTGGCGTGCTGTCACAACTATATGTTGCTTGAATAAATATTCTCTACATTCATTCATAGAAACAGAATCATATAGTCAGTTATAGTGGAATACCCATAGCCTCCGGAAAGCTATGAAAGCATAAAATTTCAACTCCTCTGATTTGTAGCGATACACTGAATATAACCGAGAACAATGAAAAATGTTTCACGGCCATTAAATTTGACGTTCGTTCCACCATAATCTCCATTGAGAGCATTTCTCCCCTTGGAAATTCGACGTCGAAATATGGGGTTTGATCGAACTAAGTCTTTTTTGCAATAAAGGGTTTCTGACAATGGAGATTTTTCATAACGATTTCCATGAAAGTACATCGAATAGTTCATGGAGTTTTGATAGTGAGTCTTAATTTTTGGAGCTCAATCAACATTTCAGGATTAAAGTGATGATTTTCTTCAATTTCAGATCGTATTTTTTTGTTTGCCCTTTATCGATGTAAGCAGTTATTATCATTATCGAATTGAAAGATTGTTACAATCATGTTTCACCCAGTGCTCTGCTTCGGGTAGCGCTTCTTATATCGCGTTATTCGATTGTTATTGTTTTGAATAGATAACCACTAGTTTATCTTAGTTACCAGGCGAGAGTTCTCTAGAATGGGTATTCTTTTAATAAATAGTTCAATAATCAATTAAATATAAATATATGAATATTTCAATCAAAGAATTATCAATAACTTAATCCTACTTTGTTTATAAAATAAAAACATTGGTCTGCCTTGTTCTGCTTCTGGTAGCGTTTCATGGATGGCGTTGTTCGATTGTTTATTTGTCGTGATACTCCGAGGTTTACTGATAACAGATAGTCAGTAATTTTTAACTGCACCACGGATTGATACTGTTGTCAGTTATTGATAGAAGGATGACACTTTTGATTGTTCCCTGAAATCGGACATCTTGACCTATTTCCGGTTTGTATTATCTTTCCTGGTTCCTTAAAGAAATCAAGTGTGTGGCGAGTTGAAAATTATCCGTCGATTTATCGATCATCATTGGATGGATTTGGAAAATTTCAACAGTTTATGATTCATTATTAATCGGACCATTGGTGGATGTTGATAAATCATATCTGCTTAGCAGGATTTGAGCGCCATATCTATCTGATTATTTCAAGTAGTAGAAAAGGAAAATAGGTTCAAATTCCATCTGAACCAAATATACTTGACCCTCCATCCATATTCGAGGGTCCTCCTCATCCTCCTCATCCTCCTCATCTTTCTCATCTTCTTCTTTGCGGCCTTCATCGAAGTTTCTGTTCACGGCCTCTCTTCTTGGACAGAGTACTTTTGTCATCTCCGTTAGAAACCTTTCTGTCCGCCATATACGTTCATATTCGTCCAGTGAGGAGTTCCCAGTGTCAGGCTAGACACCGATAGTTATTTGACAGTATCCAGATATTCCCTGAGCCCCAACAACCCTTGGCTCATATCTGCAGTCTGAAGAGGCAACGAATAGTATCAGCACTCTTGGACAACACTCTACAGAACCATCAGCTAAGTCAATTTGAAAGCAATAACCTGAATGTACTGAGATATCTTTTTTTTTTTCTTTTGTTCTAATTATTATTATCTGACGGTATTGTCTTCATATAAGCTACCCTGTGACGTCACGCGGCCGGCCCTTGTATTAATACAGTAAGTTTGAAGGATTTCGACTATTATTCCCTACCTACCCAACCCCAGGGTTCATTTAAATTGAAACTAGGTACTTGATTTAGTCTCATTATATTGAGCGCAGTGCCCTGTCCCTGTCATCTGGGTGGTTTCTGATTTTTCTGGCAAAATAATAAAATCAGTGGCGCACCGGAAAATTTAACCCTCATAACTTATTTAACATAATCTATATAAATCATTATTGTAACCGTACCCACGCCCTACTGAGCTGCTGGGAGAGTTAGTGGCGAGTACTTTCTTTGCACAGGCACTGCTCAACCAAATCTTGCCCTAACAGATTGGCGCCCAACGAATTATTTTTTTTTTTTTTTCTGTCAAGTGCTTGGTAAAATCTTGAGATTTTTGTTTTTTTTTTTGGAATACCTTGGGTTGGGTACCTTTTAGTTTCAAGGGATATAGTCATTCTGATTATTGCCTTTCGGAGTTTCATTTTCCTAATTGATCAAATAATTTTTTTTTAGTTAATGTTTAGCATAAACGAAATTTGCACACTTGTAACAAATTTCGCTCTGGTATTTAATTTTGTTATACATTTTGATATTAAGGTTGAATTTTGTCCTTTTCTGTGAATTTTCTTGTCTACAGAGTGAGTCACGTTATTATTCTGGCGGTTGATATTTTTGAAATCGGTTTTTGAAAATGAGTTCATCCAAAATTAGATTGGATGTTGGTCGTTTGGCTAAGGACGAATTAATTTATGAGATTAAAGTACGGGGTCTTGGAGATGGTGCGGACCTGACTGTTGCTGATCTTCGAACAGCTTTGCGGAAAGCATTGTCCTTGGAAAAAACGAACCTTGCTATCAGGAATCCCTCATATCCATTCAAGTTTTCTGAAGACTCCACAGCTATATCTGATAATATTCAAATTTTGAAAAACCTTATTGATGATTTTTCTGGGAATGGAAGAGACAATAAATATACTGGTATAACATCGAAACTGGCTCATGTGTTGGGTCGTGTCAATAGGTCTAGTCCTCAGGATGATGCTCAAAGGAAACTGAAGGCCGATTATCGAGTACAATTATTGTTGTTGTTAGATAAGTTGGAGGAAAAGGCTCGCAAAAGTCATAAAGACCCTTCGGTTTTTGATGTTTCTGTTTTGAGGCAATCCATGACAGCACCAGCCGCACACAGTTCAGTTGTTTGTCCCAGTGAATCTTCTAGTGATGAAGAAGGGCCGTTGAAGACTCGACCAGTTCCTGTTCGTGACTGGGGTTTGAAGTTTACTGGGAAACCCGGCATGATGTCATTTTGTACATTTGTGGAGAAAGTCTCAACGATGAGAAAATCTCGTGGTATCACAAGATCGGTACTGTTTAGGGATGCTGCTGATCTTTTTGAAGGTGATGCTTATACTTGGTATAATCTAGTGAAGGATTGGGCTACGGATTGGGATAGTTTGATTGAATTAATGCGACAACAGTTCCTGCCTGCTAATTTTGACAAGGATTTGTTTGAAGACATCAAGCGTAGGACGCAAGGACCCAAAGAGAGTATTGGTCTGTATGTTGCTAGTATGAAGAGTCTCTTTGATAAAATGCAAACTCCTGTGTCAGCGGAAGTTCAACTTTCCTTAATTGTTGAGCGGATTGATCCTTATTATCATCCATTCTTAGCTTTCAAGCAAGTATCTTCAATCACTGAACTCCTTGAACTTTGTCGTGCACTAGATGAAAAACGGGATTTAGCAAAGTCATATTTGCCACCACCCCCTAAGAATAGATCATTGATCCCAGAGTTAGCTTATGCTTCTTCATCGACTAGTAACTCCATTCCAGACTTGGCTGAGGTTTCATTGGTTGGTGTCTGTTACAATTGTGGCAGTAATGAACACTCATTTAGAGGTTGTTTAGCACCAAGGAAAAAGTTCTGCTTCCGATGTGGTACCCCTGATGTTACATTACGTAGTTGTCCGGGATGTTCAGGTGGCACTAGGAGGAGTGGTAATCAGAACTCACCCAGACCTTCCAATAATACTAGTCAGGGAAACTCTGCGAGGAGAACTTAGGTGGTCAAGGAAGTTCTCCTGAGTCGAATAATTTGACCATTTCCATGTTAGATCCAAGAAAACAAATTATTTTGGATTATGTACTGTCTGGTGTTTCTGGTGATGAGCGTCCATTCCTGGATGTTTCCGTTTTTGGGTGCCCTATAACTGGATTGTTGGATTCTGGGGCTTCCAGGACACTTGTTGGTCAGTTAGGTTATGAATTTCTGGAAAGACGGGGACTTAAGCTTCAAAAATCTGTCAGTGAGTGCAGAGTTGCGAATGGCCAAATTTGTCATAGTATTGGCTTCGTGACCACGCCCTTCTGTTTAGTTGATAAGATTTGTGTTATTGATGTTCTTGTTATCACTGAGTTGCCTCAGAGGCTGATTCTAGGTATCGACTTCTGGAGGTCCATGAATATTATACCAGATTTACGTCAGAGAATTTGGCACTTCTCTAAAGATGACCCATCTTCTGTTGAGATTTGTGGCATAGAAGATGATTCTATGCTTTCACTCTTGCAACGGGACCAACTAAGATGTTTGGTAGAGGAGAAGAAGGAATTGATGGGCACCTCATTAGGTAGAACTCATTTAGTTTCTCATAATATCACACTACTTCCTAATACCAAGCCAATTAAACAGCGTTACTATCAAGTGTCTCCTGTCAAGCAACAAGCTATCAATGAAGAAATCCAAGAAATGTTAGCAAAAGATATTATAGAACCCTGTAGAAGTCCTTGGGCTTCGCCTGTTTGTTTGGTTAGGAAAAAGGATGGATCCTACCGATTTTGTGTAGACTATCGTCAACTTAATGCTGCCACTGTCAAGGATGCTTACCCTTTGCCTTATATTTCTGCAATTCTGGACCAGCTACGAGATGCAAAGTATATGAGCTCATTGGACATTAAGAGTGCTTATTGGCAGGTTCCAATCGATGAGTGTTCTAGGGATTATACGGCGTTCACAGTGCCTGGTGGACTTTATCGCTTTAAGGTTATGCCGTTCGGGTTGACCAATGCACCAGCAACTTGGGAACGTCTAATCGAAACTGTATTAGGTCCAGATTTATATCCTTCAGTTTTGGTATATTTGGATGATATAATCGTTGTTTCACAGGATTTTGACACGCACCTGGAGACATTGAGGAAGGTATTTGATAGATTGCATTCAGCTGGGTTGACAGTCAGTTTTGACAAATGTCATTTTTGTCGACCTGAATTGAAGTATTTGGGTTATGTGGTGGATCGTCATGGGTTACGTCCAGATTCATGTAAGGTGGAAGCCATTTTGAATATTCGAGCTCCAACTACACCCAAACAGGTGAGGCAATTCATTGGCACGGCCTCGTGGTACAGAAGATTTGTACCTCAGTTTTCAACTATTGTAGCACCTTTATGCAATCTTACAAAGAAAAACGTGAAATTTTGCTGGACCGAAGAATGTGAACAATCTTTTAGATACCTAAAGGAATGTTTGGTTAGCGCCCCCATCCTCACGTGCCCGGATTTTAGTAGGACCTTCTATGTGCAAACAGATGCATCGGCTTATGGAATTGGTGCCGTGTTGAGCCAAAATTTTGAGGATGGTGAAAAGGTCATTGCATATTTATCTCGATCATTGACTGTTCAGGAACGAAAATACGGTGCAACTGAACGAGAGTGTTTAGGTGTTGTCTGGGCGGTAGAAAAGCTTCGTCATTACCTCGAAGGTTATAATTTTGTCATCATCACTGATTGTCATGCCTTGCAATGGCTCCATAGTTTGAAGGATCCTCAAGGTAGACTTGGCCGTTGGGCATTGCGTCTACAGCCTTTTGACTACACAATTGTTCATAGAAAAGGAACTCAGCACTTTTGTCCTGATATGTTGTCTAGATCTGTCCCTGTTTCTATCGATTCTGTAGAAGTCGATAATTTAGTGTCAAATGATTCCGAGAATTTCGATTACTCGTGTAGTACAGATCGATGGTATCAGAAGTTAGCAAACCGAATAAAACAGAATCCGGCTCGTTTTCCTGGTTTTCGTGTGAATGATAAAAGTCAGGTTTTTAAGTTTGTACGTCCTCAGTATCCGGAATTGTCTGGTCCTTCTGAAGGGTGGAGATTAGTGGTCCCTAAGGAAAGACGTTTGGGAATCATGAAAAAGCATCATGATGATCCAGTAGCAGGTCATGCAGGTATTTATAAAACAGTTGCTCGGATTACGAATAAGTATTTTTGGCCGAAACTTAAATCCGATGTAACAAGGTACATTCGGCATTGTCAAGTTTGCAATCTGATCAAACCTGAACAGAAACCCTTATCGGGACATATGCTGAGTAAAACCCCTACAGCTGATAAACCATGGCAACTCATCAGTGCTGACCTAATGGGTCCACTGCCCAGGAGTTCAAAGGGATTTTCACATATTTTGGCAGTTTGTGATGCATTCAGTAAGTTTGTCCTACTTTTTCCTTTGAGGACTGCTACAGCCGGTAACGTTGTTAAAATTGTGGAGGAGCAGGTCATTCTCATGTTTGGTGCCCCAAAAACAATTGTGGTAGATAATGGTGTGCAATTTAAAAGCAAACTCTTTAAAGATCTTGCATTATCTTATAATTACGATATAGCATATACTGCCAACTACCATCCCCAGTCGAATCCCACTGAAAGGGTTAACCGCATTATTAAAACTATGCTTACTGCATATGTTTCAAAAAATCATAAATTGTGGGATATTTATCTTCCTAAAATAGCATATGCAATTCGGTCATCCAAGCATGAAACTACGGGTTTAACCCCTAATTTTGTTAATTTTGGGCGTGAGGTGTCTCTCGATGGGAAAAATGAAATATACATCCCTGGTGATTCTCCATATCCTATTTGTTCTGCTGAGGATAAGAAAAATGCATTCTCTCGCATGTATAAAGATGTCCAGGCTCGAATAATGAAGGCTCATCAGAAGAGCAAACAAAATTATGACATTCGTCGACGACCTGTTAAGTTTTCTGTAGGGCAGAAGGTTTTGAGACGCAACTATGCCATATCGGATGCATCTAAGAACTTCACAGCAAAGTTATCCACGAAATATCTTGGACCTTTCACTATTGTGAAAGTTGTATCGCCTTGGACTTACGAATTGAGGGATGATAGGGGTAAAATATCTGTTTGGCACGGTAAAGACTTGAAGTCTCATCCACCAGATGATGATGGAACATCAGACTGATCCACATTTTCTTTGACACCTGCAGACAGTTAAATTCCATTACTCTCTAGGGAACCTGTTGGGGTGAAAGTTAGCTATCCCTAACTTCGGCATAAAAATACTTTAATTGTAAAGCTCCCGACTAGTGGTAGTTTCACTCATTGGAAAGGGTGATAAAACTTGAAACGCTTCAACCATGTGTTGTTTGTAGTGCGTTGGGTCTACGGGAATATTGATTGAATAGCTATCTTGACTGTTCAGAAATGTTGTACTTCTGTGACTTCCTGCTGGTACTATTTGTTAGTCCAGGGATTTGTTTTCTTGCAGTCAATTTCAGTACTGTGCATTTAGTGTAAGCTTCGCTATGTTGCGGAATTTCTTCTGAGCATCAGTACTGATGTCCTCTAGAGAGGGATTTGTAGGATTATACCTTCATTATTCTCCGTAGATTCTTTCCACAGGGAATGTTGCATTGAAATTCCCCTTCGTTGCTGTTTGATGCATGTGTTTCTTTGGATTTGTGTTGTGGGTTTTCTTTTCGCAATTCTGTATCTTCCAATCACTTCTAATTGCTATTTCGTGGCTGGCCGCTACTTTTATCGTCATCAAAGTCTATGGAACTTTGATGCCTCCCCGAGTGGAGGGGGGATTTGTTACAATCATGTTTCACCCAGTGCTCTGCTTCGGGTAGCGCTTCTTATATCGCGTTATTCGATTGTTATTGTTTTGAATAGATAACCACTAGTTTATCTTAGTTACCAGGCGAGAGTTCTCTAGAATGGGTATTCTTTTAATAAATAGTTCAATAATCAATTAAATATAAATATATGAATATTTCAATCAAAGAATTATCAATAACTTAATCCTACTTTGTTTATAAAATAAAAACATTGGTCTGCCTTGTTCTGCTTCTGGTAGCGTTTCATGGATGGCGTTGTTCGATTGTTTATTTGTCGTGATACTCCGAGGTTTACTGATAACAGATAGTCAGTAATTTTTAACTGCACCACGGATTGATACTGTTGTCAGTTATTGATAGAAGGATGACACTTTTGATTGTTCCCTGAAATCGGACATCTTGACCTATTTCCGGTTTGTATTATCTTTCCTGGTTCCTTAAAGAAATCAAGTGTGTGGCGAGTTGAAAATTATCCGTCGATTTATCGATCATCATTGGATGGATTTGGAAAATTTCAACAGTTTATGATTCATTATTAATCGGACCATTGGTGGATGTTGATAAATCATATCTGCTTAGCAGGATTTGAGCGCCATATCTATCTGATTATTTCAAGTAGTAGAAAAGGAAAATAGGTTCAAATTCCATCTGAACCAAATATACTTGACCCTCCATCCATATTCGAGGGTCCTCCTCATCCTCCTCATCCTCCTCATCTTTCTCATCTTCTTCTTTGCGGCCTTCATCGAAGTTTCTGTTCACGGCCTCTCTTCTTGGACAGAGTACTTTTGTCATCTCCGTTAGAAACCTTTCTGTCCGCCATATACGTTCATATTCGTCCAGTGAGGAGTTCCCAGTGTCAGGCTAGACACCGATAGTTATTTGACAGTATCCAGATATTCCCTGAGCCCCAACAACCCTTGGCTCATATCTGCAGTCTGAAGAGGCAACGAATAGTATCAGCACTCTTGGACAACACTCTACAGAACCATCAGCTAAGTCAATTTGAAAACAATAACCTGAATGTACTGAGATATCTTTTTTTTTTTCTTTTGTTCTAATTATTATTATCTGACGGTATTGTCTTCATATAAGCTACCCTGTGACGTCACGCGGCCGGCCCTTGTATTAATACAGTAAGTTTGAAGGATTTCGACTATTATTCCCTACCTACCCAACCCCAGGGTTCATTTAAATTGAAACTAGGTACTTGATTTAGTCTCATTATATTGAGCGCAGTGCCCTGTCCCTGTCATCTGGGTGGTTTCTGATTTTTCTGGCAAAATAATAAAATCAGTGGCGCACCGGAAAATTTAACCCTCATAACTTATTTAACATAATCTATATAAATCATTATTGTAACCGTACCCACGCCCTACTGAGCTGCTGGGAGAGTTAGTGGCGAGTACTTTCTTTGCACAGGCACTGCTCAACCAAATCTTGCCCTAACAAGATATATTTTCCATTATTTTTCTAGATTTTTGTTGTGACAGTCTTTTGAATTTTGCATGAAAAACTGAGGGAGCACCAAGCAATGCGAGTGGTAGTAGCATGAGCATGGGAAGTATATTGTTCACATTATCTTTCTGCTCACTTCCCTGCAATGGGAAAGACCAGTGATGAAATCCTTCCAAACCTCTTTTAATCGATGAATAATGATATTGCTTCAGTGTATATCCAATATCGAAGCAAAAAGATTCTACAGCGATTTCAAATCAGCATTTTTATTCAAAATTTAAAAACACCAGAAATAAGTGGGCGGTATGACGTGCTACACCTCAAGTCTATCTTTGTCTGTTTCCATATTTCTTTTGCTCACACCATGTGTAATGTTGTCAAGTTTACTTGTGAATGACTCCTTATTCCTTTGGCATATTTTCTCAAAAACGTGAAGTGATAACTATATCATTTCATGATACTTTGTGGAAAAATAACATTCATATTGTATTCTTTCGCATCTTTTATTCTGAGAATGCGTTGTGGTATTTTGGTGCGGCAACACAGAATGATTTACCATGGAACAATTATGTATAATTGGTCAGCTCAAGGTCGATGGGCGTGTAGGGTTAAGCACGTCATTCTGCATTATACCAATGAGAGCAACCTTTTAAAATAGCGCATGAAATTGTATGTTCGAAATCAATTCCGTTTATTTTATTATTTCATTCATGAAATTGACCGAATAAAAAATAAAAAAATAGTGGTCTCCCCCATTGTTACAGTTTGGAATCACAACTTCACTCATCGAATTAGAGGCGTCCCGAAACAAGAAAAAATCACAGTGGACGAACACAAAAAGAGTCCATCGTGTGGAAAGCGCCACGAAGAGTGAAGCAGCAATGAAAGTCAGCAAGGATCGAACGTTGAAAGGGTGGCTATGGGGATATTAAACACCGATATGAAGAGGGCTGTGTACTCAAGAGATGGATTCGTCTGTACGCGTGTTGACTACTCAAATATTTGCTCGCCTCTGCTGCTCCGCTACCATCCGCCAATATCGAAGCCTGCCTGCCTGCGGAGTCTTGCACGAGGTCGAAACGTTTATCGGGCTAGAAAGAAGCCACCCACTTGATCGGTAAATAACGGGGGAATGTTTTTGGTACTGGATATTGCTGGAAAGTTGCTTTTGGAAATCAAAGCGAAATGAGCTCTTATCTAAGGAATATAATTATATCATAGTACTGCGTTATTACTATAATATAATAAAAGAATTGAAATAAAATATGATATAATAAAATTATATAGAATAGAATAGAAATTTATTCATCATTGAAAATTCTACAACTGTATTACATACATTTATGAAATGTCATCAGACTAGTCAAGAATAAAGACACAAACAGTTCAAAATATATTTAAAATTTGATCGACCCAATTATAGTAAGAATAAAATATGTGAATATGAAAAAAATTAAACAGATAAAATACTCCAGGAAATAAAATTTTTTCGCACTGGAGAAGACTAATTTTAAATGGATATGAATATAATATCTACAACAATCCTAGGAATAACCATTCATGTATACAGTTCTTCTCAAAAGTCCCCTCCCCCTATTATCTTTGGAACGATTATACATAAACAAGTGAAATTTGGAAAATGAATATTAAAGATTGTAAACTGCCCTACTAGGGATGATAGATGACGAAATCGTCAAACCCTACGCCAAGCGACACCTCTTTTAAAAGGTATCGAAAAAATCTTTTCAATGATACTAATTTTGTTTGTGTTTATGGCAGTTTTGGCAACTCGCTTTTGAAATTTTGGAAGATAATCCAGATGAATTCGGCAATTTGGAAATAACATTACAGGAGTATCGAGCTAGATGGATTGGACGACGAGGTTCAACGGAATGGCCACTTCGATCACCGGATCTCACACCTTTGGATTTTTTTCTATGGGCATTCTGAGGTGATTGTATAGAACTGATTCGAAGTTTTCTAAAGTGCATGTATATCCAAATAGTTTGAGTGCATGGTTGAAGTAGATGAGTCCTGTCCCAGAGTCAGACGAGAATAGGGTAATCGTAGTTCATTGCCTCTTCTAGTATAGTGATTGTGAATCAGATTGTTTTTGGTATAGTATGTTTCATTTTTTTTATAGTCATGGTGTTTAGGTAAATGTACGGGCTAGGTAAGGTCATTAGGGTCATTATCAAGGTGAGTCTACTCTTACATGATTCTTTATAATATAGTCCAGCTAGACATCTTATTATCTTTTTTTGTTGTTCAAGAATTTTTATTGAATGGGCTGAGATACCCCAGAAAGGTAGTCCATAGGATAGGATGGATTGTACGAGTCCATAGTAGGACAGCTTAAGTACATGAAGTGAGAGTGTTCCACGTAATTGCTTTGATACAAAACAAATCACACAGCTCATTTTTGAGGCAAGATTTTCTACGTGTGCCTCCCATGTTAATTTCTGATCTATAGTCAGGCCTAAATACTTGAACAGATTCACTAGCTCTATGGATTTGTGATTAACTTTTATTAGGGGACAGTAATCATAAGAAATGTGTTTTTGTTGGAATACCATGAAGACCGTTTTACTGATTTTAATTATCAACCCACTATTTTCACACTATCGGGCATTTAAATCAGAAAAATCAATAATCAAAATCATAAATTTAAATATAATGGTAAAAAATAATTCACTCAATTATTATATTTGAATTTATGAATATTTTGAATTATCTTTGTGGGCGATTAATGTTTATTTGTTATTGTTCGATGTTTTTATTTTTCACGTCAACATATTATATTGCTATTGTTTCATGAAAATATTACGTAATATCCGAATTTGGTAAAATTTTAAGAAAATACTATTTTTGTTATGTCAGAACTGCTAAAACTGTGCGTTTGTATTATATTAATATCATCAGAATACGAGGCAAATCAGAGTAAAATGAATAAGACGAAGCAACGAGATTGTGTCAAGCACATTGAGGTATGAATAGTCGATTTTATGATATTATATAGTCAGTGGCCTTACCTGATTGTTGCATTCACAGGGGGCTCCAATTTATTATTCAAACTCCATTGTCAAAATTTCGAAAATAGTGAATTGAAAAATAAAAGATCCAAGCTAACTGTTACATTCCCTATACCAACTTCCCCATATTTTGACAGCCATAGAAACACTCCATTCTATCCAGACATCAAGCCCGGTATAACCATAATTATGGTAGTATCGTTGAGATTGATTCTGAAACTATTCAAACACGATGATCTGATTGGGGGACGATCCTTTAATATTGAGCTGTGCCTGTTCTTTAATAACTCCAATAAAACATTTGTTGCAATCATCCGGTGGGGTGTGCTCCACAGTTTGATATTGATGATCCACCCCCTGTCTATCTCTCTTATTCGAATGTTAATCAATCGGGGTAGGATACTTTACATGGGGTTGATGAAGTTTCGAATTGATTCGGGAGGGTTCCGATATTAACGTACTGAATTTTCAAGAGCGTTCATTAGGTCATGAAATGAAATCGTAGATACTAATATAAAAGATGGTGATATTAATAATAACAATGCGAATGCTTTTCACAAAATGCAGGACTTTTCGAAATCTTTATGTTTCATATTCTAGCATCAATTTTCTCCACCACCATTACAATTCGTATTTTTTCAAAGTATGTAATAAAAATAAAATAATATATTAACAATAAATCGTCTTTATTTATGAAACATAAAATGGTGAAGTGTCAGCCAAGCTTTTTTCAATTTCACCATTTAACGAAAGATACTCAATCGAAATGGGACTGCAATTCGACATTGATAATAAGAAAGAAGAAAATAAAAAAAGAAACTTTTATATACAGACTGTTCGTTTTTCGTATACCGCTATGGGGATCTCACTTATCTTAAGAGATACGAAGTTGGTTGAATTGGAGCAAAGTTGTACATTTTTATGCTGAATATCAATCTGTAAAAAATGGAGAATATTTTCGATAGTTTCGGAGGTATTGCGAAAAAACTGATCTTACTGAAATTTTTCAGTCGAAACCTTGTTTGGCACTTTTTCTGGATAATTCGAAAATGGAATCGCCTTGTCAATCATCCCCAAAATGCCGGCGAAACATCTGTCAACTTTGTTATTTCTTAGGGGGGCCATTTTCAATATCAATATTTTCAGATAACTTTTTTTATTCTCTTTACAACGATGGCGGTTCAATATTACAGTTTTGTTGATAATATATTTTTTCATTTTCTTTAAGAGGTGCTTTTAGGAAAAACAATGTTCTGCTGTTGTCAACAAAGTTTTGACAGATTTTGGACAACAAAATTCATGATAAATCTCGTCCTAGTTGTTGACATTTTCGTCGGTGGAGTAAATCCAATTTCGCCATCACATCTCGCCGCTGATTTTTTCCTTCCATCCCCACGATGGGAGAAGACTCCCCTCAACGTCATCGCCATGGATATGGAGGCCTCTTAATGGGAACCGAAGCCCCCCAAAATTCCTTGCTAACGTCGAGCGTCATAGTCGGTTGCAAATTGAGTTACATCAGTACAATGCACTGTTTACATCGAGGGATTTTAGTGCAGACCTAAACGTACTCGAGGGTAAACCGAGTAATTGATTTCGCCGCCCACAGTGCAGAATCCCTATATTTACCGCCTAATTTGAAATGTAATTTCGTTGCGAGCCGGATTGATGAAATTCGTCTCTTCTTGCCACCGATATCGTTACTCACAATACTACGAATAGCTTGTCGACTGTCAACAGTACATTTGTTGAAAAAGTGATACAGAAGTATCGAATCTGTGGTGGTCTGGCTGGCTACTTAATTACCTTCTTGATTCTATTCAGTGAAAATTGATGCATTCTGTCTTGAGAAGTAACTACAAACAACAATTTAACCATAGACTAGGTATTCTACAAGATGATACCTTATAACAAAATCATCAGAAGAAGTGGCCCCAACATAAACCACGAATATGATCGAAAAGCACGAAAACTTCAATTGTTTCTGTGAAATCCAGTCGAAAACTTCGCTCCAAAATGGTGACTGTGTCACTCAACAAATATTCAAAAATGTTTCACGGTGCGAGATTCATTCTGATAGAATTGGAATAATTTTTACATTTCTCTACTAGACATGGAAGGAATGTGATGTTGCAAAAAATTGGCAGTGGTGTCTCATCTTATTAGGTATTTAATCCAACCATTTGAGTAACCTAAAAACTATACAATAATTATAATTCCAAAGGCTTACTCTTCCTGTATGTATATTCGGTACTAATTCTAAAAAAAATCTTGGAAAAGGTGTAAAGTAAGAAAGGAAAACGCCTCTTCTATATCTCCCACAAAGAGATAGTATTGCCAACCTCTTTTAGTGATAGGAAGGCCATAAAAATAATAAAGCAAAAACATTTTATTGTATCATGAATGAAATCAATTGTTCAGTTTGAGATCTGATGACCTTCAACTACACAAACATAAATTAAATTTATGTTCAAGATGGCTACCTTTGATTTGTGAATGAGAGCAAAACCTATTTTCAAACTAGAAACTAATGTTCTAATCATGAATGAAATCAATTGTTCAGTTTGAGATCTGATGACCTTCAACTACACAAACATAAATTAAATTTATGTTCAAGATGGCTACCTTTGATTTGTGAATGAGAGCAAAACCTATTTTCAAACTAGAAACTAATGTTTGGTGATATTTTTTATCACAAATTTTTGGTCAAATGAGTTTAAAACAACCGACTCAAAGTAAATTCACAGAAAAAATCAAGTGGTGATAAGTCTGGTTACCAATTGGAACCTCTTCTTTCAATCATCTCATTGATCAAGTTCTCTAAAAATATCTCTATTTCTATATCTAACGACAGAACGAATTCACAAACAATTTATTCGATTTCTTCATGTGACAACCACTCAGGATAGCGAACGAAACTTCCGAAAGAAAATAATGTCGCAAGAATGCGTTTTTTATGTAACTAGGGCTCCTTTCTCGGGGTGGCTTAAACCCTCATTCCCACGTGTAGAGTGCCTCGGAAAGGAAAACAAATGCCGGTTCTCCGGTCACTCTCTGTCGACTTTCCTCATCAATCAGGTCGGTTTAAACGTCACCAAGTCGGAGAACATCTCTGTTCGGTGGTCGAGAGTCACGATTTCGTGGGGAAATTGATTTGCGTCGTTTATTTCCATTCGGATCATGTGGTCGGATACGAATTCATGGTGGTGGAGAGTGAGTCTAGAATTTCATTCAACGATTTCGAGGTGTTGATGCATTCTGAATATTTTTAGGTTGGGAAAACCAAATTAGAATCAAACATATCAAAGAATAAAATTTACTCATTTGATAGAGTCACGAGACAGATTTCCAACTAATCAAGCAATGGTTCGATTACAGGCTTTTAACAGTTAATTTATCAAAAACAAAGTTCCTACCATTCAGCTGTAATATATCCGGTGTCTGCCCGTTCAGAGAACTTGATCTCGGTATGCTGGGAAATACTGTTCATTCTGTGAAAGAAATGAAATACCTAGGTATATATTTAGACAGTAATATGAAATGGGATTCCCACATACGCTACACTATAAAAAAGCTCCAAATGGTCCTCTACAGATTCCGTTGTCTGAAAAAATGCCTACCACTCCGAGACCTCAAACTTTTATATTTCGCCCTCATTGAAAGCCATCTGAGATATGGCATCACTGCTTGGGACGCAGCTCTACGAACACATATTAATGCAATAGAAGTATTACAAAAGAGATTTCTCAAATTAATTCTGTCTAAAAGCTCGCGGTTCTCCTCAGATAGTCTATATAAAGAGTGTCGAATTATGGACCTTAGACAACTATATTATTATTGTACTAACGTGAAATACCATTTCAGTGAAAATAAAGCGAAATCTCGAAACCATCAATACAACACACGTCACCATACGCAACTCACTTTTCCAACGATACTAAAAAAATCTATATCTCAAAGGGCACACTCCTACTCTGCAGTTAAGTTTCATAATACGTTACCAGACAACATTAAAACCATATTTTCGAGACCAATGTTCAAGAATAAATTGAAATTATTCCTCTTTGAAAAGGGAAGACGATTTGTAGTAGACTTACTTGAATGAATATGCTGGCAGGCTGATGCCAATTTTGTATGTTTTATATTATCGTTTCATTTGATGTGTTTATATATATATGTGTAATCTTATATTATTGTATTTTCCTGCACAATATCGCAGCTAGGTAAATTTATTGTTCGTAAGATAGTAAGCTAATTTTGTCGTTTATTTGGATTTATTAGTTATTACTTGTTCTTTTATTGTGAAACAAGTACAACGGTACTTATCGCACTTCAACTTTGTTCTTGTTGTTTTTGTATGCAGTTGAATTTTATACTTGCCATGAATAAAGTTATTATTATATTATTATTATATATGGATATAAGAAAATCCTAGACTAGATCAGATTAGATGAGAATGGGGCATTTGTGGTTCTGGAAGATTAGAGTTTCGTGTCAAGACCTCTTTGAAACTATACTCAAGATGTCCTCCTTGTATCGAGAAGGTTGTAATTTTTCTTTTAAGTCCAATGTTATTTATGCATACAATGCTCTGTCAGGAGTAGGTACTCTGAAAATTTTGGTGATAGTTTTTTAATAAACTCTTCAACCTGTCTCATTCCATATGCGCCTTTTCCAACATTCATGAGATTGCTTGTTGATTCAAGCTATGTTGGATGTTTTCTTCAGTGCTTTCACTATGTCACAGAAAGGTTCTGAACCAATTGGGGCACCTCGTGCCTTGAAACAATCGATTTCTCCACTAAAATAACGAAACGAGTTGTGGTGCCATCATATCTTCAGAAATAAATTAACCATTTCAGAATATATTTCCATAAATTCAAAAATGACATATCTTGCAGACTGATGTTCATTAAATTCTTCTCATTTCGATAAATACCAACGCGTACTTATGAAAAATCTGCGATATAAATGACAAAAATTTAAATATTTCGACTATGAATTATATAGACTTCTCGGGGCAAAATTATTTCTATGAATCCACCACAGTGTACTAGCTAGGAACTTTCCGCATTAGCACATTCAACCCCATACAAAATGTGGTTTTGTTGTTCCCCTAGTACGGAAATCTATCCAGACTGGAGATTTTGTGACTCAAAACTCCGTACAATGGTATCACGTTTTAGTGCCTTATGACTGATATCGATTTGGGGCTTTATGCATCGTGAATAGCATAAAAATGAAGGCAACGGAAGATATACGTTATATAAGGACCCTACATAAAGGATGTCATTAGCGCAAATATCCTTGAGCATCGAAAATGCACAGGGTGGCCCACCAATTTGATCAGGAGTTCTTGTAGAAACAATTTGAAATCAGCTTAAGACAAAAATGTTATAGTTTCGAAATATAATCAAGAAGAATGATAATAATAATGACTTCGAGCATCAATATCAATTAAATTCACTTGAATAAGAATCAGCTGAACTTGATTTTTTTCTCTGGAGTATCCATGGAAGCTAGGGTGCATGCTTTTGTTGGATCAGAATCGTGGTTTTATTCAGATTACATATTACAAAGGCAGAAACGAAAAGAAGAAAAAACTTTTTCGTAAAAAGTCACATATTGTCCTCACCATTTCTGAAAACCAGGATCAATAAGTAGTGAAACAAAAAATTTTGTACAAAAGTGTTGAATTTAGATTCGATATGCACGACCAAGATGAAGAACAGTTATGACTGATAGATTTTCTTTCTGTTTGCTTGTGAAGTGTAGCTTCTGTAGAAAGATACTACTTTATCCAAAATAAAATTTAATTTGAATCCATTTCGTTCAAAGCCTAACTACACTCTTCGACTTTCTGTTTGGTTTTCCATCTCTAAAAAGAAAACGGATAACAACAGCGTATTCTTTACGAAACTAGGTTTCCGCTCTCCATTAAACAGATTAAACTGGCACGGATTTACCCTTTGTGATGTCCCTCCATGCAAGATGCCACATATCTCCTTTAGACTCCCCGCACAACGTATCACTTACAGGGAATTAAAAATGGGCTTCCTTTGTGGCCCGAAACGACTATGCCATGCTGAGAATGGATCAGAGTTCATTCAAGGGTGTATAACAACGATGCATTTTCACAATTTTTTGAGGAAGTTTTGTGCGGATTTATACACTCTGCATCCTTGAAGAAATGCCAATGTTCAAGGGGACGATTATTGTCAAAAAAATCTGTACTGCAAGATGAAACCATTTTCAAATAATTATTTCAGAATAATTATCAAGAATAGAGCATACGATCATTGGATTTTTTTTTAAACAAGTCATCAAGTCATCACCTATTGAATATTGGCATACTTTCATGGGACACCCTTTATACAGGTGATCTGTGAGGGCCATCAGCACGCATAATTTGCAAATTCCATCTCGAGAGCCTCAGGTGTGCACGTCCGAACGCATATAGACTCATATAACCACTATCCTTCTCGAATCACTCTCTTTTAATTGTACCATCAATCATGTAATAATTATTCTTGATATTTGATAGAACATTGCTGGAAACTTCCCGATATGCAGTAATGAACGTTTATTAGCGGCGAAACTTTTCTCATTAGTCTTCATTACATACAATTCACCTCACTGGAGTCTTGTTAACTTCATCGAGACTTACATATCAAATACGTGATGCTCCTCGATCTTTCATGAACTCGCTATTACTGATTACTATAAGATAATAATGTAGAATACTCACAAATCTCACTAGTGCTTTATCTGTAGTAATATGCCAAGTGCATTTGAAATTTTCGAGAAATTAGCATTTAAATTTGTTGCCTAGAAACATTTCCAATGAAAATGCATGAATGCTGTTTCTTGAAGGCAAACATTTTGGATGCTGAATTTTCAAAAATTTTACATGCACGAAACATATTCTATGGATTATTACCCGAATGAAAAAAGCTATGGGATGGATAACATTTTATTAAACACAAATCTGTATGAAAACTGGGATAAAAATAAATTAAGAATTTTATTTAGAAACAGTTTAAGCCTTAAGGTATTGCAGTTGAATACACAGTTGAAATATTATTTATTGTAAAAAGCAAATTTTTTGCAACTTTAGACTTCGTTTCTACTTTTTCATCAATTACGGCGACGGCTCCTGAGCTTGAAGATTTTTTGAACAGCCTACTCCTTTTTCATTTCTAATTTTCGCAATCATATTCTCATGGTGATTTACATCCAACTACAAATATGGCCTTATAGAACTTGCTGATGAATGTCCCGTGATTTTTGACTATCCTTCTTCAACGCCGCTTTTAGCTAGTGCGAATAAAAAAATAACTATCAATAGATAAACGATATTTTATTAAGAGAAAACCGCCCTTGTCATCTGCTAGCGTGCAGATTGTCGTTAGTTACATTTCATGACATGACAACGTTGATTGCATGAACTCCAGAAATGTATTAATCGACACTTTATACCGGGTGTTTCACAGTGGATGGAACATTAGAAGTATCTGGAGAACAGAGAGACAGATCATTTCGAAAATTTGTGGGCGTGGATAATCGAACTTGCTCTATCCGTCTAAAATTTTTTCTTCAATACAGTGTTGCCGCTTGTATCAGGAAGTAGTAGCTACTTTGTTATTTCAAATGAAATACCTCGTATATTATATTATTTTTGGAATCCCTATAAGATTCCTCACAACTTTTCCACATAATTCGCTATACCTATCTGTGACGATTTCCGAGATAAAAATAATTTCGTCAAATTTTTGTGCAAAACCCGACCATTGAAAAATATAAATTTTTTTCCAATGCAAATTCACAAAATATTGCAGAATATTGTTTTTGAAATCTTTCTAGATTTATTTATACACGTTAGACTTTGATACTTTCAGATTTTCATGATGATAAAAGCATTTCAAAATTTCTCTTCAATCTAAAGAATTTTCTCGAATTCGTTCGAGGTTAATCAGCATACTTTTCATTCTCTGCATGTTCTACTGACATTCTTGTTACATTGACCATAAATGATGAATAAATCCATCAAAACCACATTCAAGTAATTATTTTCTGCCATAGTATTTATACACCCATGCAACTTGAATACAGGATGACATTGAAGCATTATCATGTTAGTTTTTTGTCAGAATGAAGTTCATAGCCTATCATCTAAAGCACTATACAATATCATTTTTTTATTGAAAACGAATTCATAACATAAGTGATCATAACTAACAAACTGTACGAGATAGGTATATGGAAAGTATACTCAACTGAAATTAAAAATGTTATAGCTTTCCGAATAAGTGATGATATACAGGGTGTTCCATTTAAAAAAAAAACGGAGTTTCAGTCATTTTCATGAGTCCCCGGAAGGCACTCACTTCTGAGCCTCCCTGTATGCTGAAACTGAGATCCAGTTCCTTGACAGAATACTTGATGATCTCATGCAGCTATAACCCAAATTGCAATATTTTGTAAATTTGCATTGGGAAAAAATTTATATTTTTCAATGGTCAGGTTTTACACAAAAATTTGACAAAATAATTTTTATCTCGGAAATCGTCACAGATAGGTATAAGGAATTATGTGAGAAAGTTGTGAGGAATCTCATGAGGATTCCAAAAATGATATAATATACGAGGTGTTCCATTTGAAATAACAAAGTAGCTACTACTTTCTTATACAAGCGGCAACACTGTATTGATGAAAATAATTTAGACGGATAGAGCAAGTTCGATTATCCACGCCCACAAATTTTTGAAATGATCTGTCTTTCTGTTCTCCAGATACTTCTAATGTTCCATCCACCGTGAAACACCCGGTATTCTAAGAAGAGATGTAATCACATTCTACATTTGTATCTTGATTTCGTTTTCGATGTTACTACAAATATGTATCTTGAAGTGACCAGTTGCTTTTAAAAAACTTACCCCGATTTCCCGATCATCTAAATCAGTGACAATTTTGTCATTTTGAATAGGAATATGATGGAAATGGTTCTTCACAAATCTTAGAGAAGAGAGGGGAGAGGAAAGAGAAGAGAGGAGAGGAAAGACGAGATACATCAATTTCCCCATACTCCTGTTAATTCACTTGAAAGTAATCCTCCCTGTGAAACGAGGTGGTACAAAAACCACCATGATATAAATCGAAAATATCTCCTAAAAGTCATCAGTGAAATCTGGAAAAAATTGACGGAAGAGTTCTTTCAATAGGAATCAGTCTGTGGGACCTGGTGAACGAATGAGGTTTAGCTGATTTCCCAGGGGTCTGGCTTGAATGCCTATCGCGCGGTCACACTTCAATGGGTACGGAAAGGCCCGTTCACATCATTTCCTGATGGATTACACGGAGATTCTTTCTATGACTTTGACTGACAGCCATAATCACACATTGCCAGGAGTTTTTCCTGTTAGAAGAATCATTTTTTCACCTATGGAAAATCCAGATCTTAACAACGATCCTCCAGTGTTTGAGTGTTTTCACTTTTCGACTTGGTCATCGTTTGAGACGCAACAAAATAAGGATAAATCAATAAACTTCGTATGGGGTGACTTGATTTCATTTGACGAATCTAATAATACTACCAATGTTGCAGAAATCATGTTAGATGATCTCCCCTAGTCAACTTCAATTTTCCAGAAATTCATTTCAATTTGAATTGATCTGATGATTAATTATATATTCCATAGCGAATAGATCGAAGTAGAACTTTCATCAAGCAAAGTGAAACTCGAATTTCTAGTTTACTCAACACCTGATTTGTGTAAAAAATATTTGCATAATCTGATCATTTCACGAAGATACTTTATTATCGATATGCAAAATTCGATGATTTGGTGTATTGATTTGCATTCGAATTTCATGCCTCAGATGACAAACTCATATTCCTGACATAATTTCGATGATTCACTGTTTTCCATCTCAAACAAATTCTCTTGGCGCGCCAATGCTTCAATCTGACAACAGGACTGATCCTTTTCCCTTCCGTTGCGCTTTTTCGAAATCCCATCATTAACGGGAATTGTGGAAAAGTCCGTTGACGCTGTCACAAATGGACATCAAGAAATCAAGCAAACTGTTCTAAATGACACTGAAAACGTAACTCCAGGAATCCTTGATCCGGTTAGTGAAGAGTTGTACATTGACATTTGACAACCGTGTTGAAAAAGATAAATCCGTACGAGGGTGAAAACTCATATTTTCATCATATTTGGACGTATTCTCGACTAATGTTGATATATTCTGCGGTTTCCATAGTTCGAGGTTTTTGTTTCAAGTTTGAAATCCCATATATTCACTGAAATCATCATACGTATTGGAAAATCATTTGGAATCTTCGATTAGTCAACATCAAGATACATAATGGAAACATAAATGAGAGCATCATGTCAGAAATTTTGATAATTCATTCATCTTATTTGAAACATGAATTAAGAATGAAATGCCTTCAAATATCTTTCTTATTCATACAGGGTGGCCCATTAGTGTGTGGAAGTAGAATTACTCACTTAGGAATGAGAATACGAAAAAATGCATCGAATAAATGTTGTTATATTCACGCAGATATACAATCCTAAAATATTTTGGGATATACAGGATGATCAGCCAGAGCGGGGCAACATGAAGTTTGCGTTTTCAAATAGAACACCCTATATATTTGTTCGCTATCAAACTCATCGTGAAATTCTGCATCCAATACTATCTTTGTTTTTCCAATGATTGATGATGATTTTTCCACTATAAATGGTGAATACGAAGATAAAGGATGGTTGAAATATCTGAATGCAGTAGAAGTCCAATTTTTGATACAGGGTTTTCAGAAGAAATCAGGAGATTTCAATTGACGATAACTTCATTTTTTCAAATGGAACACCCGGTATATAATTTCACCATTTTATAGGACTATTTTATACCCCCTAAAATCTATTCTTTTGAGGAAATTGCATCTTTAGTTCATGATTCGAAATTTTTCACGTTTTCAGCAAGCAACCTTTGAATATCACATTCAAATCAATTGTATTTTCGATAATTTCATCGAACTATTCGTGTTCCATAATTGAATATAACTGTGATGGGTGTTGAAAAATATTCGAAAAATATGAGAATGAAATATAAAATGAAATGAATATATCCATATTTTCAACAAATATTCTTCGGATTGGGCCACCCTGTATTAAAAATAACTGTTTCCAAATCACCATTTTAGACACATAAAATTCCCCAAACTGGTTTGGGTTGATCTGAATGGTATTCCAACATCATCATCCAATTGTCAATAGACGATTTTCAAGGTACTACATCTTAAAATTTTATTCATTGGATACACTTCAAAATTTCCCAAAATTTTCATGATGATATGGAGCTAAAGTTTCTAGAGGTCTTCTCAAGTCGAATATTGAGAACACATGAAATATGTGTTGGTTTTTGTTTTGTGATTTTTTGGTTTTCATTTCATCTTCAGAATGTAGAAGAGTCTGGAATTTTATGCAATAGAATTTAAATTATTCCGAGGAGAGTTAAACATAAAGACTTCATTATCATTGTTGATTATGCTTCACTAATGAATGATGTAACAAAACATTTCGGTGTAAATAACTTCGTTACTCTCTTCAAGAAAACTGGCCAGGAATAGACGACACCACAGAATTATTTTCTGAGGCAGTCCATGCACGTTCCCATCATGAATATGAAATGGAAGTGGGTAATTCTGCGGGAATAAAAGTCATCGTTCGGCGATAAATCCGTCGTCTGGATGGAAAACCACCGAGACATCGACGGCGGGCGCCAATACAGCGGCGCCTGCTTTCTTCCTCTGACGAAATCTTCCCAGTCTTCGGGGTCGTCAACTCTTATGGCGCCGGCGATTGCCAAAAAACTATTTTCATGTGTAATCTTTTCGGCCTGTCTAGCAGATAACAGGGCATCTGTGGGGAGCAGAGGGAATCCCCATCGATTTTCTTGACACAAATACTGTGGGGATCGAGAATAACAACTCAAAAACGATGATACGGATTGAATTCATATCATCCGATATTTGTAAGTGGAATTGAGAAATGTTGAAGCCTTTTTCCCATTTTAGGGTTCAATGATGAGCATATCGTTCGAAATATGATGAACATTTCTTCCAGAATTATACAGGGTGTTTGTTTTTCTCTTATCGGTACTCGCTTATTTTCAACTCTCAGGTGTTTGAATGCAGGCTAAAGAAGCTGCTGCTTCGGATGAACTGTTACACTTTTCAGGAATTTGTCGAACAACTGTGAATTTTGGACTAAGAAAAGCTCATTCATATTCATGATATAGTTGACTTACCCTCTGTCTTGCTATGATGAGAAATTATTCAATCAATTTTATATCTACTTATTTGCTTGTTAGTTTTGTCCGACTTTACATTTTTGTATTTATGCTATGCTTATGACGACACCTCTCCAATTATTGTACATTGTAACAGTATTACAACAACTGTACTTTTTAATTTGAGAAATAAAGATATTATTATTATTATTATTATTATTATAACGAAGAAATTGATTGATTGATTGATTTATTCACACGCACATGTACAGTAAATTTATAAAGGGAGCAAAATCGAATTACAAAGTAAAGATAAGCGTATGAATAAATAGACAAAATACCTACGAGATGCACATATATCAAGATATACATGCATCTGTGTGTAGGTTTCAGTGGTTGAAAATGAATGTTAGTATATATATAGTGATTCTAAATTATGATATATTTTAAAATAGAGATAGATCTAAGCATATAGTTAGTAACAAAATACAAATACAACAACACAGGGTTGCATATAAATATAAGTTAAATTAAAGAGCCTATAATGCTGTGATGTATAAGATATAGATGATTACAACAATAGAAATGAGATTGGTACGTAAAATGTGAGATTGGCAAAGGAAATAATCTTCAAATATTAAGAACTGAGCAGATATAAAGTGGCGGCGAATTATGAATGAATTTTTTTAATGATTTTCTGAAACGATGAATTGTTGGTTCGTTTTTTATATTTTCTGGAAAGTTATTAAACGCTTTTGGTCCCAGATACTGGTAGCTGCATTGCCCGATTGACTTATTCATGAGTGGGAGAATGAATTTGTCCCTTTTTCGTGTCTCATATAAGAGAGAATTGGGGCAAAGATGCCTAAATAATAATCTGGAACAAAATTTAAGAATATAACAATTTTGAAGATATCGCTAAAAGAAAAAATCGATTTTCTTTACTGGATTTTTTCAACTGAAACTTCATTCAGGGAGTTTTTATAACGTTTTCGAATCTTATTTTCAGTGATTCCTGAAATGTCGAAAAAACACCTGTCAGCTTTAGTTTTTCTTATCAATACCATCTTGAATCTCAAAATTTTCAGACAACGTTTTTTATAATCTTCACAACGATATTTAATAACACTTTTTTCTCGATAATCAAACAGATAATAGATACATCGTTGTAGTGAGAATGAAGAAATCCATCTGAAAATAATGAAAATCAAGATGTCGTTCTTAAAAAAGAAATTTTTCTGTTTTTGGTATATTGTTATTGCAAATCAATATTTTTTTTTGATATTTGGGATCGAAGGTGTCCTCTTCTCTTCTTCTAGGTCCATATCAGAACATTTTGATTATTCTATGTTGAAACTCTGATGAGAAGAACAACACTATTCTTTCTTCTTCAACCTACTCTATCTTGAGCCAATTTCCTCAATTACATCATTTGAATATCAACTCAAAGATTCTTCCAATGTCTGTTAAATTCGTCCATCTTGTATTCCGTCCGATTTCGTATATTTGCTTTGACTCATTGAAACGTCATCTGTCACTTAATTTGACAGTTTCCGACGGGTCACCGCAGGGCGAGAGGACAAGGGAAGGTGGATGGGTCTCGATTTTGGCGGAACTCAGTTCATAAATCCGGAAACAAGAATTGCGAGAGCCCTCGAAACAGCTCTCAACAAGAAAATCTCCTTTATTGCGCTGTCGATCCTGCAAATCTCCGTGTAAAGCCGTCCTCCGGGATTCCCCGGGTTGCTTAGCGATGAGCCGTTCGGCACGGAGGTTTTTATTGCATTGCTAAGAGGATGAGGAAACGATAATGTCCTACATTTAATCAATTCATGGAAATCTTGAAACACTTGTACGAGGATCAAGGTGCGACAAAAAATCTTAATAAATGTTTACTGGGAGAATTGAACAAGATTGGGATGATTCCTACAAGCCGTGGTCTACTTTTGACCAAGTTTGAATGGCTGTACGTCATTTGTGAAGGGACCAATGGGATTTTCAAAAAACCTTTATGTGATCTTGCACTCATAATAATGATCAAAATTCAAATTCATACAGTTACAGTCCATTGAATTATTTAACCTTGATTTTTTTCATTGTCAAGGCAATTATCTAGACATTATCTAGATTTTATTGCATTCTGAAATAAGCCATTTGCATAGAATGACTCAGATGTATGAAACTTTGATAGTACTGGAGAAAATCTCAAATATACGATTCTTCATCCATTTTGAAATAGCAGTTTGAGTTTTTGTAAAAATAAAGTTCATTTGATGAAGTTATCAGATTATTTGGAAAATAATGCTAAACATCAATTAAAATAATCAATTATAATAATAATCATCACTACTTTTGAGATTCAAGATAATATTTTATCATTTTGTTTTTGACTTGGGTATCCGATAAGTATCTTCTTCGTTCCTTATACAATTCAGTGGGACCAAAACTAGTTCTTAATGATTTGGATGAACGAAACTATTGCTTTATTATGTAAATGATAATCCTTCTACATGGCAATTTAGTTTTTCGAAAAAAGTAGTCAACAAAAAATTGCAATATAAGAACGACGGTTTGAGGACAGGTTTCATAGTCTTTGTAGTTGTCAGTACCAAATGGTCATCATGAACACTCTAGCTGTAAGTAATTGCTATGACATTCTTCTATAAATACAAATTTATGACTAGTTATTTGGATGTACGAGAGAGTTATGATGAATATTGATGGATTTTGATACAGATACACAAACAATACATACTCTTACATTTCAGAGTCTGTTATGTATCACCATCATCGCTTCCACCACTGCTTCTGGGGACTGGGATTCCAAAAACGAGAGAGTTGTATTAGGAAACAAATTCACACCACATGCAGGCGTGCACGGCCCTAGTGGATTCGATCAAATCGGCGTCCATGCCCACAAACCCAGTGGATATGGTGTCCATGAAAGTCAATTGGGACACAAAGACGAAAAATTCGGCAGTGGATTGGGACACTTTGATACTGTGTTGGGACACAAAGATGAGAAATACGGACACAAAGAGGTGGTGACACATTTTGGAACTGGATCGGGACACAGATATGGTGGATTGGGGCAGTACGATAGTGCGTGGGGTTTGAAGGATGACAAGTATGGACATAAAGAGGGCGTATTGACCCAGTTTGGCAGTGGATCAGGTCATAAGTATGGTGGAAATGGTCACCACGAGAGCGGTTTTGATAAATTTGATGGTTCCAGCCATGGACAGTATGGTGGCCACCCACGTCCTGGACATTATTATTGATCGAATTTCCTACACGAGGCTGATGGACTATTTTGATGAGTTTTTCAATTGAAACATGATTACTTTGTATATTTATTGTAATTGTATTCTAAATCAGATTCCTTGTCCAATGATGCAAAAAATTAGAAATAGAATTCCATGAAAATTTATTGTTTCAATATTATCGGTACGGTAAACTATTCGAAAACAATTATGCCTAGAAGAAAACAAAAAATAATATAGTGATGATAAGGACTTTTTTCAGAGATCCATGAAGGTTGAGGATTTCTTATTTAATTTCCTTCGTAGAATCATACCAAATTCAAGAGAACAAATAAATAATACAGGGACAATGTGGTGTTTTTTATATTCACAGTTTTCGATTGTTTATACGAAAAAACCTCAAGTTGGATTGAAGATATTGTATTTTTATGATGAATTGGGTGGCAGAGTATATTTTATCTACATAACAGTACCACTAAATATTGAAACTAAGTTTATCATTTATCTATTTTACTTGCATATTTATAGTCTCCTGAACATTCTTAAAATTAGCAGTAGTATTTGAGTACATAAGTAGGTGTCATGAAGGCAACTTCTGGTTTCCCTCTAATAAAAAATAATGAATTTCTTGAAAATAATGGTGAGTACTCATCCATAATGATAATCCATTATTGATAATTGCGTTTGGTGATATTGAATGGTCTCTGTAATCATCTCAACTCTGAGAAACGAATTCAAAAATCATTATCACACAGTTCACATTTCTGTTAAATAATTTGAACATGAAAATCATCAAATATAAACAGATATAAAAATAACATATCATCTAGTTCAGAGCAATATGAAGAGAAGGCTGGAACAACTATTTGTTCTTTTTCCAGTTCCTACTATCAGCTACTACCCTAATCAACGAAGTGGTATGCCTGACAATATTTGATATCCCACTCGAAATTGGTTTCAACTATTTCTCTGCACTAGGACGGGCTATCTCGAACTCAACTGATACAATCCTAAGAAGATTTGGTTTCAATCTAAACCCCTTCACCCAGCTTTCCTCTTTCCGTCTGGGTCTACCCACCAATGTTGTTACTGACCAATCAGGTCTTGAAGAACCTGAACCAACTATGAACATAACTCAAGATCAACTAAATGTCATTTGGTCTGAAGTAACCACTGAACTACTAAACGGTAGCTCAATCCAGAACTTCACACAGTTGGAATCAATTTTAACGGGTATTGGACTTGATCTACATGATGGTAGATTTAATTTGAATGTGAGTCGACTGGGAACAGTTCTTCGAGACCTTGGAGGCCGGATATCAAACAACAGTGTGAATGTAAACCTTGATTCAATCTCCAGGAGGATTGGGTGGCGTCCATTGACAAACGTTATCAACTTGAACGTGAGCCATTATGGAAATAATTTGATCAGGCTAGGATCAGAGCTACCAAACAACAGTTTGAGCATGGATGCGGTACTACTCGAAAGAACTTCAAGGGAACTACTGAATGTTATACGAAATGACAATCTCAGTGTGAATGCCAGTCAATTCGGGATGCTGCTGAGAGAATTAGAAGCTCAGCTTCCAGACACCACTCTCGTTATAAATCCTAGTCAGTTAGGTTTCAATTTGACAGGCATGGAAAATGTTGGTGTGAATTTGGGTCGAATTGCGGATTATTGGGTAAGATTAGGTTCGCGTCTTCCAAATGGCAACTTATACCTGAATACAAGCCACATTGGACCTATCCTGAGTTTTCAAAACGGAAGCATGAGTTTGAACGCAACTCAAATGGGTCTAACTTTGAGAGCAATAGGATACCAGTTGATGAATAATAGTCTGGATATCGAACCAAGGCAGCTGGGATTGGATTGGTATCCACCAATCACTGTGAATCTAAGTCAGATTGCTGAGTATTGGATCCAAGTAGGCTCCCAACTGGAAGATGGAAGTTGGATCATCAGCCAGCAGAGCCCAAATGGCGGCTTCACCATAGATTCCAATAGAATCATGGACGCATTTCAGAGAGCAATGAGGTCACAACTGATGAATAGAAGGTGGAACGAGAGTGTGTTGTCTTCTAATTCAGACACAGTTACTTCCAATCCCAATCAAATTAATGATCGTTGGTTAAGACAAGGTTCTCATTCCACAAACACCAGCTCGAATACTACTACAGCTTTACCTAGCCCAATCATGGATGTTCAAATTCAGATAAGAGTAGTTTTGAATGGTACAGAAATCCCTAGGAATTTGTTTAGTGTTAATTTGGAACAAGGTTTTCCTGACAGCTCAGTTGTGTCTGGATCACAATGGAATATTTCCAACGTTAACATGGCACGAGCTGAAAGTAGCCAGGGAATTGAAGGAGAACATCTGGATATCACTTTGACGTCAAGCACATCACCAAGTAATGAGATATTTTTGGGTACACCAGGTTTAGATGTTACTACTATTACTGAGATGACTGAGATGACAACAAATTTACTTCAGAACCGCACAATTAGAGGTTCTGACATTGTAAGTACCCATTCAGTTAGTGAAGGGTTCAATGAAAGTATTTTAGAACCAAATGAGAATCATGATAACAGCACAGGTCAAAGTTGTGAGTCTTTACATAACACCACGCGAATGATCATTAATATTCTGCTTGAAAGAATAACCAACGAACATTCAACTGAGTTTCAGTCTCTGTATGATGTTTCCCGAAACCTTTCGAATATCTTACAGCAATATCTGCTCACGAATTCTAGTTTGACTCAAATTTCTCATCATTTGAGTTGCTCTCAGTTGAACAATATAACGAGTATATTGTCGAACATTCAATACTTGGACCCACCTGTGTTTGATTATATAATTTCAGTATTACAAACTATCATTGAGGTAGTCTCACAATCATTACATTCAACAAGACCTGATTATGACGTCTCAAATCGAATTGAGGGTAATAGACATTCCCATAACCATCAGCATAGTAGAAGATCAAGAAGACGACAATCGATTACGTCAAATTCAATGATAAGTCTTGAAGGTTCCAATGAAAGAAGGAACAGAAGACGAGCACATGAACAGAGTAATGAACAGCTGATGGGATCTAGTTGGTACCAACGTAGAGAAATGAATGGTGTCTACAGATCAACGTGAACTGTCAGAAGTTGAGCAATTTACATTTACTTACTGAAAATGTTTTCAATGGCCATAGCATTGAATTACACATGCTGCATAATTAACAGCAGCCTTTCATTGGTTGTGATATTAATATCTCCATTGAAGTAGCTGCTTTGATGGTTCTCAATTAATTCATGCGGCGAATGAAAGCATTTCCACTACAGTATCAGATGTTCATTATAATCACAGGTTGTATTCACATCACAAGGATATTACTTAGTTCATTCAGAAATCAATCAACTATATATATATAAGTATTTTATCTATATTTTAATAATTGTTTGTTTGAGTAGAAGGCTCCAGGTCCTTTATTTGTGATAATTATATTGTTTTTGTTTATATTGATTCTGTGACTGGCTAGTGGATTTCTCAACAAAATTTTGTTTCACCTATTGCAGTCTATTTCTTGTCTAAGTATGCATTGTTGCCGCTTGGTTTTATATTAATGTATGTACACAAGGAAAAATAAATAAGGGTATAGGTCTTGTCAACTTCAACAGACTTTATTGAAAAAAACTCTTTCCTAAGACTCATTCTCGTTCATTTGTTTCATTCTTTCAAGCTTTGTTACGTCAACTGTCATTGGGATCGATCTGTCAAACGTCAATAATCGGTTGTATTCATTGTACGGTCAATTATGAACGAAATATTTCGACGACAACCCTGTACAAAAAGTGCATAATATACGCTGACGTTCACGCTTCCAATTTCCGCATACTGAATGCGAAATTATCGAAGTGCTGACAATGTCGCGCCGGTGACGGATGACAAGGGAAAACGTCCATTAGTTCGTCTCCTGCCCTGAAATCTCTTAATCAGGCCATTAGCGAGGAGGATATGCTTCGGTAGCAGTCTCGTGAAAAGCCTATTATGATATTAGACAGCCCTTTTCCTGCTATTATACATAACCACTTCAAACATTTTGCTAAACATGGACATTATCATGCTAAATAAATCTCTGCAGAGTGTATGGAGGGATTCAGATCTTCGATAGGGATCTCATGCTCGATGCTATTGTCTGTTTAATCTGGATTTTTGGGCTTTGTTCTGTATGGAAATTGAATAGAAAATGTGTAGTAGAATCCAGGCATGAATATAGCTGTTTGATACATAATTCTAGAGTTGAACACTATCGCAAAAAAGTGAGCCAAGAAATGAAATAAATGATTTTCATGATCAATTTCTTCAGGTTTCCTTCTATTTAATTATGTATAAGTAATCAAGAAAATAAACGATAGCATATATTTTTTATTCGTTTTATTTATATGTTTTTCATGACTTCAATGTCGATACACGCACTAAACAACCAAACAACGTGAAAACAAAACCAAAACGATCAGTTGTTTGACGCCATATTTGTTTACGTTCTACAGCGCCCCCAATGGTAATTTAAAGACCTAAAGAAACATAAAGAAACATAAAGAAAATGCCATTGGCTTCGTTTCTGAAGGAATAATTCCAATTGTTCAGAGTGATTGTTGATAAAATTGAGGAAACGAAACAAAATCAACTACTGTAACATAATCTCTGAGCCTAATTGTGAAGTTTATTATGAACGTCCTCAAAATCTTCCATACTTTCCGTATAAAAGCTTATGAAAAGAAGTTGCAAAGGACATTAAACATCCGATCACGTATAGCATTTTCTTTAGGGACTCTCTTGCAATAATTTTGTTGAAGAGATTTATCTAATGAACTGCGACGAGGACTTCTTTTGAACTTTTTATGAAATTGGTTTCTTAGCTTCCTTCCTTTATAGAGGGTAGCAGCGAAAATATTCCCGCATGAAAAAATTTCCGTGAAAATTAAAACATGAAAAGATATGCAAACCTTGAAACTGTTGAGATACTATACATATATTATTAAAAAAAATTTTCATGGAACCACTATGTATCATACGAGATTTCTACCTATAATTGTGACAGCTCGACAAATAGTGCGGTGTTGCTGCTCTTCCATTTTTTCAATCATACTCCGAATAGAAATTGGAAAACTATCGACTGTGGAACAGTTTTTTCAATGTTTTGACATAATTATCGATGCCTATCTTCAGAATGGTTAGTGAAATAGTTAAATAAACGATATGATACCATTTTCGTTTAATTTTCTAGAGAAATAATAGAAACTGAGTTGTCAATAATTATTTATTTTCCTGCAAACTCTTCTTCACTTGTTTGACCTTGAATATCTTTCAACTAATATGATTTATCAAAAAAATACTTGAGACCATTTTTGTACGAAGTTCAAATTCCTATCAATGTGACTCAGTAAAATATTGATAATAAGATATGCTAAGTTTTCGCGTGTCAAATTAAAAAAAATAATCGATTTCTATGACCCACCCTATTTTTGGTACATGACGTCTGATTCAGTGCACGTCCCTAGAGGGCGACGCTAATACGAGCATCATCACGAATTTTGGTCACGTGACATATTCTTTAACCTCTCTTTGCAGCTAGGACGTTGCCCCTCCTCCAAACCCCAGTCCCCAACAACGTTATTATGTATTATATACCTACTAAGTGGGTATAAACGTGACGGCAGAAATGTCATCTTTTGTGTTCTCAAGAGTCGAGCTGCTGCGGAATAACTGTATCGATTTCTTTGCTAGTTTGATCACGTCCTCTGATACACCCAATTAGGGTAAAATGATTACCCCATCGTCTGTTCCTTCTATCGTCTTTTTATTCGATTTTGTTCATTCGATGCTCTCTTATTAGCGTTCACAATATGTACGTGTTATGAGTAGCATAATCAGTTTTGGTGAGGATATCGAATTCAGCTCATTTCGAGCATTTTGACAGATGAAAACTTGCTTACGGGTCATCTAAGATACGCTGAATACGATAATGAACTCTATCATCTTGTACCAGGAATAATTGAAGAGCTTAGTGGATGAAGATGTTATGAGACAATTAAGTGGAATCGAGATAATCAGCTGTAAAGTTTTTAACTTGCTCTTTCTCTATATACATAACAACTTCATCCACTGAAAATAGCTTTATTTGAAAGGTTAGCGAAAAGGGGAAACATGCTATGTTTAAAGGAGAGCATAACATGTTCATCCACATGAAAATCTCGATATCCTCAAAAATGTCACTTAACATGTTCATCCACTGAGCTCTTCAATTCTGAAATTATTTAGTATTCTCCATTATCTTCTAGGCCGAAGATAACTAAAAGTTGGGAAAATATTCCAATAATATAACTGCGAATAAAATCACTTTCCATGACATAAAATATGCTCTCAGGACCCTTTTAAAGACTCTTTCATGACTTCAGAATCTTCGATCGAAGAACAAACTGTCTGAAAACTTGTATTCAGGATATCTAAGATGTGCTGAACATGGTACTAAGCTCCATTTTCCCTTCTCTAGAATATTATTCGATAAAATGATTGTTCTGACAAAAAAAATCTATAGAACGTTAAAGACATTGTTTTGAGGCCAACACAATGATCCTTCCTGCAATATCTGGATGTTGATTTGGTTATCATGTTTCTATATTCAATGGTGAATAATGAGTGAAGTCTTCATAACATCGCAAACATGATACTTCATCGATACACAATGGATGACAGACATCAAAAGCACAATCCCTGTGGGCGCCTTTGATGAAATTGGTAACTGTATTTTTTTTATTGGTGCCCCATTTTACCCATTTAAAGCACGCCTGAGCGTGTTTAAATCGAACTTTAAAAAACGCGCGTTTTTTAAAGTTACCATGGCAATATCAACGAAGGAACGAGAAACGTGAAGTCTAAATGACACATTTTTGATTATTGATCTGACAGGAGTATCTTGTAAACGTCAAATAAAATATAACTGACAAATGCAAAACTTTAATCAAACGTAAAATGTGGCACCAATGAAAAAATTGCTCGTTTTTCAAAGACCTTTTTATCCACTTATACTTCAATATACTATTTTGTCTGGGATTATATCAATACTTGACAAGTAACTGTTACAGTAATCAGTCTGGAATACCCCCTTCTATAACCCTCTCAATGATTTTTTGTACTAAATTGGATAATGAGGCTCTGTCAATTGATTTTCTTCATATATATTTTTTGGTATAACTTGACGTAATGAATCTTCGGAAATTTTGGACCAACACTCTGATCAGTAGCTCTTCCATTGTATTTTCCTAGATACCCGAATTTCAATCGAGAAAAAAGGAGAGGGTGAACAGTGGACCAGCACGCTTCCAATAAAGCAAACTGGCAAGTAAATTACCATTTAGATTAAGTCCACTTTCAAACGGTGATAGCCAAGACAAATGGTGGCATACATAGAAGGTAAATCGCGGAACATTTAGTTAATTGAAACGTCTGGGGCTGCACCGAACACCAGAACAATTACACTGAGTGTTAACAGATGATAATGTATTCATTTCTCCCCTCTTATGCAGCAACTCACTATCTCAGAGCCAGAGTCGTCCCAACATTCAGGAACATTCAGTATCCTTCGTTTTCATTTCAGTATTCATTAAAAGGAGTCACTGGATTTTAAAGTTTCCTATAAGTTTTGTGACACAACACAGTTGGACTGTATAGTTACAGGTACAGATTCCTCATGTTATGACTCAGTTCCTTTTTTAGACATCTCCTTGTTACTAAGAGAACCAGACCCTATGTCTTCCATTCATTGAGAAAGTTGTGGTTCTTCTTACTCCATCGTGTAACACATTGACAGGTTTTCTGAATGGTATAGTAGTTTTTACTTCTCTTCTTGGCAGAACCTACAAATGGTCTTGTTTGCCAGTCCCATCTTATTCATATGTTTGTCCTACCTGGTGACTCAATGGGTAGTCTGTAGATTTTGGTGATGATTCTTCAACGAACTCTTCAGTTATTTGTATGAATATATTCAAGTGTTTTTCAAGAGCTTTCGCTTTTGTTAACTTCGAGGATGATAAACAATATAAAGTACAAATTACCTCAAATTAAAAGTTCATGATTCCTTCAAAAAACTCTAAGAATCATAAGTTTTCGAAATATGTTTGTTTTTAACACGACAATGCCTCAACATAAAGATCCTACCATGACCTTGGATTTTTGTTGGAAAATCATATAGAATCCCCTTTGGCATATTTCGAGGCTTTTCACGATAAATAGACTCTCATACAGGGTGTATAAACATATACAACCATCTCCCTGAAAGATTAAAGGTATTTACTGACACGAAAAAGTTCAAAATCAACATTCTTGCGCCAACATTCTACGATTTAGATGAATTTTATGCAACTACTTCCCAGTGAAAAATGTAGACTGTATTTTATTACTACTAGTATTAAGTTGAATATTGTAATATTTCATTGGGAAATAAATCTAATCTAAGTGAACTTCGTTTGCGTCTACCCCATCCTAAATTCCTCTACGTATCATTCACCATTGAAAGAAGTGAAATTCCATTCCATTTTTCATGACGTCTTGTGAAAAATTCAATGAAACATGAGACCGCTATAAATCAATGCGTCTATAAAAATAAGAAGAGCTAGTTAGTTTCAGTTATGGTGTACAACCTCGCGAAGTTATTTGTTCGATGTATAGAACCAAATTGGGGAAGGAAGGCAGTTAGGGAAGTAAACGAGGACATATAAGGATGATAAAGTGGCAAGAAATAAAATAAGAGAATGACGAACTGTTTTCGAAATTTATTGCCACTCCATGTATCATTGGCGGTATGTCTAAGGAAGAGAAATGTTTTTGTGGAGAGGAGAGTCGTGTAATAATCAGGGCTGGTATTTTCTTGGAGTTTGATGAAAACTCCTACTATTACAAAAGTGTCAAGAGTTACTATTCGAACAAGTGACCTCACATAAAAGATATTCTTTATATTGTCATGTAATCAATCAAACACGAGGAAGACACCAAATCAACTCATTTGGTGCTCGAACATGCATTCGAGGCCATTTTTGGATTTTGAGATCAGGAGACTTGTAAGAGTTTGAGTGTTAGAAGTGACAGCTTGACCATGCCTCTCAGCACATTCCTTCCGCTTTCACAAAATAACCTAGACCTACCTTGAATATAACAAGAATTTTCGCTATATAAACAAAAACCATAGTTTGTTTGTTCCAATATATTACGTGTTATGTTATTTTCTGTAGTATGAGTTAAGGCCGCGTATAAAAATGAAATCTTGCAAAGCAATCAGTTTATAGGGAAACGGTGTTCAGAGGACCGACAAAATCTAGAAATAACATAAATCCCGGATTAGAAGCGCTATCAGCTGAAACCACTGAACAGTAAAGAGGATGAATGCTCGCCATAACTGCAAATCGCCCTTATGCGACGACTATACCGAGTATTCCCCGAAGGAATCTTCTGTGTTACATTTCCACGGGTTTTCACTTTGATATTCTGCAGCATCAACAGGCTTACCGTGATTTGTTTCTGAATTTATCGAATCTCGATTTGGCTTTCATTTTTCGTGAACCCCTTGTATGACCGCCATCAACTTTTCGAGATTGAAAATGAACCGATCAATGTGACAGAAATATTCATTGCTGTTGGATCCAGGAACTTTCAATACCATTTCAAAATCCAAAATTGTGTTATGAAATATTGAGTAGTTACTTTCCTTTTAGATGGCATTTATCATGGTGTATTTATTCTTTGGTTTCTACCATGAAACTTGATCATAAAAGAATTCATTCTTCTGGATCTCTGATTCTCTTCACCAATACCTACACATGCTTAATTGACAAGGGTTTCAAAACTGCTCATTCGTTTAACTCGGTGTTGGAAATGATATATTTCTAAAGATCTTGAGACTTGGTCACTGATTCGGATAACATTACAATTTTCAAGATTGACCTTGAGGTAAATTTCAATCAATCTTACTGGAAATTTCATTAAACTGAACTGAACGGGATGGACTAGAAAGAGAATCTTGTTTTTTGTGTAATTCACCTTTCAGATCTCAAAATGACAAAGACTTGGTTTTTTCAGACAACACCAGGAATAGATTGGACGTTGTAAGACCTCAATGGGTCAACCATCTCGGCCAACGAAGAAGCCATTGTGGTAGCAATGATGACGTCTTCGCTCTGCTTTCATCTTTCAAACAATCCGAAGGATATTTAATTTAGAAAACTTCGCTTATAATGCAATACAACCAAAGCGAGAAGGATTATTTCATATAGTTTCAAAATCACCTACAAAAAACTACATTCAACAGGAAAATGATGAGAATTTATCACTTACCATTCCTCACCAGCCACCATTTTGCTCAGGTGTTGTGTTGCTTGGAATAAGATTGAGGAAGAAAGGTTGAGAGAGAATTTGTGATTTCGAAACAAATGCTCGCGATGGACCGAAGAATCACTTTTGGTGATCCTGTATCGCAAAATACATCATCTGTGAAGAAAGAAAAAGTCAGATCAGACAGCTGAATTTATTCAGAATAAAGGTATGATTCACTCAAACGTCAGAAGTATTTCGACTGATGAATCTTTCGTGAGAAAAAAATATGATTCATTTATTTATAGCATATTCTTTATCATCGTATATTGCAACAATTCCTATCAAGTTTCTTCTGAATAACACATCCTGTTGATGTTCAAGGAGTTTTTCAGTTAGCTGATCGAGACGCCATATTTTTTATTCTCCTACGAACTATATATTTGGCGCAGTCGGTAGGATTCGAACACTTTTGATATAAAATGTCTCGACAATTATTCTATTATTTTTCTCGCTCTTTTCTTCGAATCTTCCGGAAAGTTTTCAACTTTGAAAAAGTAGAAGGTATATACAGAGGTGTGCACAAAAATCGGCCAGAGCTGTAACTTCTGAATCATTCGAGATCGAAATTTGAAATTTGGTGGGTAGCAACTATATGGTCCGGTCTTCCCGGAAGTGACCCCAATTTTTGATTCTCAAATGAAATACCCTGTATATTTTTCCTTTTTCAAATTCAGGGTATCATTTTACATACACTAGTAGTTTTCCGGTTTATTTTGTGAAAAACAGAAAGAACAACAAAATGAACTCCACATCAATCTTTATTATTTTCAGTAGCGTAGAAAGGAAAAAAATGCATGAATTTTGCGGGGAACGTATGGCGTGTACATTTGCAATCTTAATTGTAGATGTCCTGAGCTTTTATTGTACACTGAATAAAACAGTCAATTGCATCAAACTCTCGCTGTTGTTTATTTGGTTTTATGAAACTACCAAATCGACGTGGATTAGCTTCCAATTTGCAAAATTTCTGATGGCTAGGATGATTTATATTCGGATATCTGTTTCTATAAACACGAGCAGCATCGTGCGAATTTTTCAAACATTCAAAATAAACTTGTAATATATCGGTTAACTCGTTATTATTCATGTTTATAAAATAAAAAATATCATCACCTGTATTGGAACTCATTATTGGATGTTACTGTCACATTGAAATTGACTTACAGGGCTACCTCGATCTTAATTACTATTACCAATTAATGGGCACAATGTTTAAAAATTAAAACATATTGAGGAAAATTTTTTGGTTTGACATTTTGATACGAAGAAACTACTGGTGTATATGAAAAGATACCCTGAGTCTGGAAATGGAAAGATATACAGGAGGTTACATTTGAAAATCAAAAGTTGAGGTCACCTCCGGTTAGACCGAAGGTGATGGAATACAATTTTTGTCTTCAAAAAATTAACAATATCATATAGTTGCTACCCACGAAATTTCAAATTTCGATCTCGAATGATTCAGAAGTTACAGCTCTGGCCGATTTTTCTGCACACCTCTGTATATTGAATTATACAGGGTGATTGGTAGCTGGGTGCAAATCTTCAAGGGGGTGATACACTAGCCCATGTAAAACATATTCATACAAACATTTTTATTTTCTAGCGCGTTTTTGATTTTTGAGGGAACTTTAACGATTTTTAGTACAAAAACCCATAATTGGTCAATTAAATGCTAATAACTTCTAATCTTAACAGAAATGTCCGGTTTTTTTCATTTATTTTAGTAGTCTTATGTGTCCCCAATCGTACTAAAGTAGTTTGAAGCACCATTGTATCCAAAAAAGTTATGTACAGAGCATTTAAACTTTACAAAAAAAGAAAGGAAATAAAAAATCTGACCTTTGATGCCAATTAAAAAAATAAATAAAATACATTCAGGTGTTCAGACACTTTTAAAGACATGCGTAGTTATTGCTCTTTCGTTTGAGGTATCATTTATCTAGCTAAGTTCCAAACTTTTTCAATTAGGGTACCTGAACCAGTTAAAGGTCGTAAATATGGATATTTGAAAATTTAAAAGAAAAGTAATTTAAATGAATTTTAGCTCGAAAACCTTTAAACTGAAATCCTAAAGCAATATGCGATATTATTCTTAGACTTACATGGAATAATAAGAAACTTAGCCCAACTTAAAAGAAGAGAAAACTGAACAAAATCAAAAATCAAAAACGCGCTAGAAAATAAAAATGTTTGTATGAATATGTTCTACATGGGCTAGTGTATCACCCCCTTAAAGGTTTGCACCCAGCTACCAAACACCACCAATTTAATTAGATGCAAACAATTTAAATGGAGTCGAATTATTCCTGATCGTAGTTGATGGATGAAATATTTTTGAATTTCAATTCTAGTCATTTCCACATGCGCTTTAACAATAATTCGGACGTTTTATGTACCTTGAATAAAAAAATAAATGATAACAATATCACTACATCTACCGAAAACCACAACACAACCAGTGAACCAAAAACTCCCCGGAAACCAAAACCAAACCAACGCTCGTATCCTTAAAAATCTACTCACTATCTCAGCAGGCCCTGCAAGCGACGCCAACTTCGGGTAACGTTTGGCGGGCGACGGCGATTCGGAGACGTAGCGGCGCCGTCTCGGGTCGGCGGCGGTGATTGGCCGCCCCCGGGGGGCGACGGGATTCCGTCGACCGTGCGGGCCAATCGGGGGGGACTGGGGGCGGACCGTGCCGCCGCTTTTGGAATTGTTTCAATTTCGCCTACGGAAAAATTTCAACAGTCTCGACGGCCATTTTGGAAAGCCCTCGCAATTGTTTTAGAGATCTCATTAACTGATTCGGTCGAAAATCGTCGAGAGTCGCTTTCGCATGAGTTTGGCCATTTCGGGGTGCTTTGGAAGTCCTGAGTAGCATATTTTTGCTATGGCAGGCATGATCAACTGCCATAATTTTTTTTTTGCATGATAAAAATGGTTATTTCATTCAGATGGATGTATTCTAGTTCAGGAGAATGTGTCTCTTCAGGATCACACCAATTGCCATTGACACATCATGAGCTTAATAATATATACAACTGGCTCTGTAGCAATAAGTTGAGCTTCAACACTAATAAATCAACATATTGTATATTCACCAAAAAATCAAGAATAAGTCTCGCTGATATGTGATGTAATCATTACTATAAATGGTGGAAAGATTCTTTATAAAAGTGAAATCAAATATCTGGGAGTAATTTTGGATTCAAATTTGAATTTTCATGCTCATGCAGATTACGTCTTGAGAAAATATTCAAAAAAAGTTGGATTTATAACTAGAGTTGGGAAGAATTTGTCTATGCAAACCAAAATTTCACTGTACAATGCTATTGCGCTCCCCCACTCACAGTTTTGTTCAACATTATTGGTTTCTTTCCGCAATATATAAAATAATGCAATTCGAGAAAATACAATACAGGGCAATGAGACTCATTTTGAAGTGTAATTATTTTGCACCTGTTAGATCCATGTTGAGTGTTTTAAATATGTTATCTGTCAAGCAAAGAATTATGTTTAATGTATATGTATTTGAATTTAAATTGAAACATTGTCTTCTTCCTGAATACATCTGTGATAAATTCAAAACGTTCAAAGATCTTCATACTCATGGGACAATATGCTTCTGGGTTTCTTCTCATTGCAAACTTCAAAAGAAGTTCCAAGAAGGCCTTCGAACAGAATCTGTGGAAGAGATAGTCCAGCCGATCTTCAATAGGCATTACATTCGTTAATTCATAAAGGAGGTTATTTGGAGGATTGTGTAGGGGATTATTTGGGTGGCGAATTCTTTGCTCAGGATATCATGTTCTTCTTCTTTCCTTGGAGGTGTTGGTTGAAGTTGATTTTGTTGTCAATTACGATTCCCAAGTATTTGGTGGTTCCTGTTGGGCTTAGTAGTTGTTGTTGCATGGTAATCGTAGGAGATGTTGGAATGAGTTTATGATTGAATATCATCAGATGAGATGTGGTAGGGTTTGCTTCTAGTCTCCATTTATGAAACCAATGACTCTGTTCTATATAAAGGTTTGATCGAGTTTAATACCTACCTGTGATAATGAAACACTGTGATAATTTCAACCAGTTCAGAGGGCTCTTGAGGGAATTTGTAACTCATGTTTCATTCGTTTTATCTATACATGTATCTTGGTATTTTGTTGTATATGTTTTGTTGCTGTTGACTATACATTCTCTATTGAGAAGAATGTCACTCGTATTCTTATGTATATAGCACTGATGCTAAATAAAGATTATTATATTTATAATCTCTGTTACTTATATTTCAAAAACATAGTTATAATCACTGAATAATAATTCGAACATATACCTACACAAGAAATCCCGAATGTAGATTTTTTTCAGTATTTTTGAAGAAGTTCTTTCAGATTTTTTTTCGAATGTAATAATGAAGTGACCTTTTTACAATGAATTTCGATGGTTTTCAATAACCAACACAGATATGGAATTCACTTAATGATTCAAAATTTCGAAAGACTTCTCTCTTCAATCTACTATACACTCTTTGATCACAATAAAGAAATTCCTGAAGTAAACAAACTTGTTAAAAAAAAATCAGTACGTTCTATTTATTTTCTGATCTAATATACTGAGTTGATTCTAACATAACTGTCAGACTGTTTATCTATAGATCGGAATTACAAATTTGAAATTCTGACATTGAAATGTAATGAAAAGATGAAGTTCAGTTCAGTTCATTTCGAAATCCAGACGACATTCAGAATAATTACATCATTTGAATAGTAAGAAATATGAAATTATAAAAAAATGTTTTAAAGTATCTATCATATTCAATAAAAACGATGTTGGTAGTGATTACAAAAAAGGAATGAAAAAATGCCGATAAGGATAATATGACAACTGAATTCGCATATGTTCAAATATATGAGAAATTCAATAGACTACTGGTAATTTGTATTATTTGTCTTCATATGATTTTAATCTCCTTGAATTGAATAACCATAGCCATACAAGCAATAGTCATAGAGGTGTTATTCATTCATGGGAGTTGAAGATTTCAATGCTAATATAGTTGATAATGTTCAATATTTCGAATAAATCGTGGTTTAGTCAGTTTTTCGATTTTTTTTTTCAACGTTGGACAGTGATATTTTCTTGAATATAATTGATGTTCTCGAAGGTAAAGTGACAACTTTGGAGTGGAGTGAAGAAATATCATCGAGAGATCAATTTTTGATTAAAAAATACTCCATCGGAATACTTGGAATTGCAAAACTATCAACTTGTTTAGCTCTGTTCGAATCTTCTTTTGAGGTCTCGTCATTCAGTGAATAAGTTCGAAGAAACCTGTAAAACACCTGTTAAAATTCAATATTTGAATACGCGAGTTTCACTTTATTGGAAAAGTCTCGTCTTCAGTTTCTGACAACTTGATTACTCGACAGCTGACTGCTCCTTGTCGTTGCCAAGCTACCACATCGTAATATGCCAAGTTCGTTCATCCGTAAGTTGATTGTTTCAATTGACGAAAGTCGAGCAGGTATTACGACGTAGATTTCCCACTCGATTATGCCACACCTACTACTGAATGAATTTTCTTCATCGTTGGAAATTCCATGTTGTATTTGAGTTAAAGCAAGATGCAGAAAAGTAGGAAACATGATAGTTAATGTTACAATGATATATCGTGGATTTGAACTATGAGTTTAGAATAGTTATTTATGCATGAGTTTCATACAATATTTTTTCTACGACTGTCAGCAATTAGAAAAAGAATAAATATAAATTGATATATATTTACGCAATTAGAAAGAGAATAAATATAAATTGATATGTATCTACATTTTATTTTATAACAATGAAATTAAGAAAGAACAAATAAATAATTAACAAAACAAGAAGCAACTTATAAACTTTCTTTCGTAATAGTAATGTTAAAAGTGCAGTTGTTGGGATTATTAATATTAAATTTTGATCCAAACAAGTTATTTTTTGACTCATTTAGATGTACTGATTCATGTGCACTATTGTTCACGTTTGCAATATTTAAGTTGTTTTCACACTCATTTATATTTGAGGTCGATGGTTGGTTGAAAATATCGGTGTTAGTTCCATGTCCACATAGAATCCTTGTTGCACAATCCATTTTAGTGTTAAAAGAATTGTCCACGTACCCTTCGGCAACAGTAGTGGACTTCCATCCGCCATGTTGTTTTAATTTCAGTATATCCCCGCCGGAATCAACCAGAAGCGAAGCCGAAGTGCGTCTAAAGGTGTGACCTGTATATGCATCTGGTTGGGGTAAATTAAGATATTTGGCAATTATTGAAGGAATTTTTGAAAATGTGTTTATGCCTACTACTTGTTTAGTACATTTTCCGTTTCTATATGATAGAAAGAAATGTTTATTATCTGCATTTTTTGGTCTAAGTTTAGCATATTTTCTATAAATATTCAACAAATTCAAGTTAGCAATTCCTGTATCTCCAATGACAGTGAAGCGGCGTTGTGTATGCGTTTTTGAATCTGGAATTCTTACTAGTAGAACTTCCCCCTTGTCTTCAATGTTATCAACGAGTGTTTTATATAACTCATCTCTTCGACAAGCCCCAGCAATTCCTAATATTGATGTAACCTAAAAATGTACAACCCATTAAATAACGCAAAAAGAAAATAACTACAATTTTACCTTAAACATTAGATACTGGTCATCCGGTGCTCCCAGTAAAAACTTATTTATTTCTTCTCTTGTAAATGTTTGAGATTTTTTTGGTTTGTACCCCACTGACTTCCGCTTTAGGTAGGCTATTAGCTTTGAAAATTTGCTTATATCCACATTATTATTAATCATTAATGTTGCTTTCAACTTTGAAGATTTAAATTTTTTCGATTTTTCCTCAAAATATGCTAATGATACCCTTTCTGTAAAACTGTGAACTGAATTTTGAATGCGCCATTCCATAAACGTGTTGTACTCCTTTTGATAAATTTCCTTTGATTTCTCAGGCAACAAGTTTTGCGTTGCCACATTTGCTTTTTCGATAATATCTTCGGGTGTGCATATTTCGTGTTCAGAATCTTCGTCAATTTCCATATTTAAATAAATTTCAGAGTTAATTTACAAACCTTGTGTACACACGTACTTAAACGTCAAAACACAAATCTAATTAAATTTGACGTTTCTAAAACGAAGATCGCGAGACAACTACAATTTGTTTTCAGCGCACTCTTATGATTCGGTGCATGTAGTTGCATCACGCCAGAGTGAAATAATGACCCGCTACGACACTTTTTTTCAAGATTTTTACCTTTTTTTCACTATTACCATAAACAAGCGTTTTGCGCACAGAAAATAGTGAAATATGGTACAGTTTTTTTAACAGTCGTAGAAAAAAATAATTTTTTCTACGATCAATACCCGAAGCAGGATTTTTTTTTATTTAAATTCGACCCGCATCGACCTCGCAGGGTCATTAGCGGTGGTACATGGATATACATATTTTATTATAGCATGTTCATTAAATTGGCCTGTTGAATATATTGAATGACACTATCAAAATTATTGTTCGAAGTCGCAGATATGTCAGTACACAGTTTGAGGTTGTTCCTTTCCTCTTGGTGTTGTGGGTAGCTGAATAGGGTGTGTTATATAGTTCTCATCGTTTTGGTGCCTCTCTTTTCAAAATATGTTGGTGGGTAAGTTTGGTGTGTCCAATCCTTAGACGAGTTAGGATCGTCTGGTGTTTCCGACTGAGTCCAGAGTAATTCTCACCCAATAACGAGGCTATTGATTATACTTATCAAATTAACGACACAAACTTATTAGAGAGCAACAAAATCAAAGATTTGGGGGTTATATTTGTCACAAAAATGACTTTCAAGTATCACCTATTAGAAACCTCATCTCGTGCTCGAAAAATATTGGGCTTCTCTCTTCGTTCAGCAAAGGAACTGTCTGTCAATGCTATCAGGATTATTTATTGTTCTCAGGTGAGATCTATACTCGAATACAACTCATCTTATGGTCGTCATTCTACAAGTTTGATATCGATCTCTTGGAGAGTATCCAAAATAAATTCTTAAGATACTGTGACTAACACCTGGGAATGAATACAGATTACCCACAATTACTGAAGGCTCTGAATTTGAATACTTTAACGCATAGAAGACTGGAAATCAGTCTGGTATTCCTTCATAAAATTATCAATGGCAGTATTGATTGTCCTCAAATTGTTGATTTCACTCCGTAAACGCAAGAAGAAATAAAAATAGTGATATTTTCAAGGTTCCTTTTTGCAGAACTAATTATGGTTTAAATGATTCACTCAATAAAATAATGAGATCAGCAAACACTCACAACAACAAACTTGAACTGTTCAATTCTTCTTTAGCATCTTTTGAAAGGGCTGTAAAGGAGTTATAATTTAAGGAGTTCAATTTTTTTAACATGACTGCTGTCATGTGAACAAATGTTATTTGTTTTTTTTTTGTACTCATTTCTTGGTTTTATTCTCTGTATATTGTTCGGTTTGTAATGGTATAATTGGCTTGTCCGTTCAATAAATAAATAAATAAATAATTAAGATTTTTCATACGTGGGTTTATTTTTTATAATTTATTTGTAGTCATTGTCTGCCATCTCTCCTTCCATAAACTGCCGATGTTGATTTTGATTTTGCTGTATAAGTCTCGAAATAGTGTTTGTTTGACGATTTTTGCTGCTGGATTTGAGAGCAACACAATCCGTCTTTTCGTTACCAGGATTACCCGTGTGTGAGGGGACCCAGACTATTTCAATTTTTTTCCCGTCTCGTTGCACTTTACCCAGATTGACTTTGATTTGTTGTTGAATTCCTTCTATAGAACTCAGTGAATCTGTGAATATCACAGTATTTCCGAGCATCTCCCTCGCTTTCAGAATCGCTTGTGATATCGCATGTACCTCTGTTTTTGATGCATCTGTATAAATGTGGTTGAAGTTGTGGTACTCAGAGGAGATTGCATTGAAGGAATTCAGTAAAAGAATTGTGGGGTATCGTTTTTTCAGGAGTTTTAGAAGTTTGGTGTTGCACGAATCTGACCGCAAAGTCGATGTTTTCCGTGATCTGTCTTAATTTGACGTCACTTCTGTTCTACAGCGCACCTTTCTGTTCACCTGTTTCCATTTACAATAAACTGAAGGAATGTAGAAAATAATTGGTGTATCAAAACGAAATGTAGGGCAGTCAGTTGAAATATTGATATTTGAAGACGTTCCGAACGAAATTAAACTTAATTTTATATAAATTTAACTAGTGAAAATAAAACAACAGTCAGTGAATCTGTCATTGCCTACCTACCTACAATTTTGTGCAAATGGTAAACTATGACATGGATATAATATCGTCAGTTCATTTTCAGTTCATCAAAAAGTAGCTATTTGAAAAATGGATAGTGACAGTTAATTTTCAGGCACCCTTCCAGATATAGCAGTATTCGCTAAGAATAATAATAATAATAATAATAAATCGTCTTTATTAGCAGTTATATGAGTATCAACTTAAAAATATCAAAATACACTAATTTTGGCGAAGTCTAGCTAAAAGCTATTCATACTCAACCAAATTAGGTAAATGAACAGTATATTTATAAATTATAATGATAATAATAATGATAATAATGATACATAGATCAGTTGTTATAACAATAATAATTATATTCCTGTATAACTGAAGTTGAAATATTACTCGTAATCTTCTGCCAACTAAATCCAGAGGTGAATACGAAAAACAATAATTAATAACTAAATATTTTCATGGATTAGTGTCGCTCAAAGGAAATTAAAAAATATTCGGAGATATGTATAATATTTAATAGTCCATTGAATTAACAGGAATGTAATTTCTAGTTTATTCCCCCATCGAAATGGATACTGACAATATTGTAAATCATTATCATGGACTCGATATCGAAGCAAGAAACTTTCATTTTCCGAATAGAACTTCAGTAGGACTACCAAATAACTGACCTAAGCACACAAACAAAATTAGTGTCATTGAAAAGGTTTTTTCGATTTCAAGTCGCTTGCCTTAGGATTCCATATTTGCCGGTTTTGTCATCTGTCATCACTTGTAGGGAAGTTTTCAACCTTTAAAAGTTAGTTTGCAAGGCAAATAAGAATGAAATAGAATAAAAATGCGACAATGAAATTACACATGTAATGTCAATTCGTTAAGAAAAATGTGATTTCATTGGTGCCTTCTTATTTTATCTTGTTCTTTTCTGCTGTAAAAACTAACCTCAATATTCAGTTGTGTATGTTAAATCATTTCAAAGATAAGAGGGGAGAACGGACTTTTGGGAAGCACAAATGGGATGAAGAAGGATGTAACGTTATTTTCAAGTTCTTAGAAGCTTGAGGAGTTGAACATTTCATTTTTAATAATCCCTATACTGCGACACCGTCATCATAGTTTCCGTTCATCATCTTCCGATACCCGTACAATCTTTTATCAGTGGAAACACATCGCCATAAACGCGACTCGCGACGATGAAGTCGTCGAGTATGACTTATCGCCGGCGATAACTTCCACACGGTTACACCTCAATCTAGTCCTGGATACGGGGGGTGGGCACGGATCCGTGGCGAGTATAACCGTGCCGTAGCCAGACCGGGAAACGGGAACAAAGGGCGTCACAGAGGAACGGGAAGTTGATGGAGAAGCGTGAAAAGCATCGGGAATGAGTCCGTGTTTCGGCGTTTCATGTCAATCATATTTTTTATGTAGGTAAGTGAACCGTTCAGATTCATTTCAAGTTTGGTTCTTTTCCTGATGATTTCTTCATGTTTCTAGTTTCGATTCATTCAAGAAAGCTGGTTTTGGCAGATTTAGTCATCTTTCGATACCATCAGTATAAAATAAAAAGTTTCTAGCTAACCGCTGGCCTTCTGATTGGTTGAGGCATAACTGGGAACATTAAGGCATCAATAATTATAATTATGGTAAGATTTCACAGTGGACTCAATCATCAATCTGATAACAAAATTTGTTTATTTTTGTTAAAAATTCCACAGATATGAAAAAAAAACATCTCCATAGTTTTCCGATAGCTATCCAGTTTTGATTTATATATTTCATGAATCGAAAACATTTTTCAAAACAATTCCAATGATAAACTTAACCTAACTGACTGTTTCCGAGTATCGTTGAAAACAAAAAGACCAGCAACAACACAACACTTTCTGGCGAGCTATATTGCCTAAAAAATATACTAAATTCAAAATGGGAGGAGTTCACCTGAACATCTAATAAACTTGCGAGTGATAGATTCTTTTCTGAAATTGAAATTCGACACACACACGAAACAACGATATGATATCATTCGAGATTTTCACTCATTAGGTATATCTCTGAAAGATCTTTGATTTTCATGGAGTCAAACCAATCTTGTTCGAAATTTTCTCACCTTTGTCAATTAAGCTTATTCCAAAGTTGCAAGTAGGTAGGCTAATCAACCTTTATTGACAATAAAAGGATATATTTCAAAGCAGTTTCTGACAGAACTGTGATATTGAACCACCATTGGTGATACTACTGAACCCAGGTAACATGGTTGACCTCAAAAACGTTTTTATGACATCCTTTATTGGTCATAATTGGTCTCAGACGTCATTTGACCAATAAGTGACGTCTTACTGACGTCATTTCGAAAATATGACGACTCTATTATTATTATTATTATTATATTGTGACGTCTTTTGGGTTTATCCTGAATGCGGTAAACTGAGCACCGGCGTATTTCTGAAGTACCATAGAGTTGAGGTTTTGAAATTTTTCAGTTCTCTTGCACGTTTTAATTGCCAGAACTCTTATTGACGTTACTTGCATGACGCCTTTAAGATGTATGAAGGTGATGTCATTCGGGTGTGACATTAGAACGTCAAATATGCCGTCATTTCAACGTCACAACTATGGTCAACCTGCCATCACCGGTGGTCTGAAATGACGTCAAAAGGGCGACAGTGTGCTACCTGGGAAGGAGCCTCAAGGATGTTGTGAAGAGTATGAAAAACGTCATCTGAAAATGTTGAGATTCAAAAACGCATTCACAAGAAAAACCAAAGTTGACAGGTGTGTGTCAGCCATTTTATGAATTATTGAAAAGATAATGCCATATTCGAACTCCATATTTCAAGCAGGATGAAAACTTACGAAATTTTCAGAGGGAATTGAAAATAATCACTTTCAGAGGAATTCGAAATAACTATAGATTCTCAGGAAAGTTCAAGGTTACCTGATTTCCAGCAGTATCTAAAGTGACCAGACATCCAGAGGAATTCAACTTATTGTCAATGAATTGAACATGATATATTTGATCATAATTTGTTCTTGTTTTCTAGCAGACGTTACTATATCATAATATTTTCAATTCTATTACGTCGTTTTCGAGAAATAATATATTTGGATTATTTCTTGATATAAATTTGATATCATTGAGACATAATTTGAGATCATTAGGAACTCGTCCTGCAATGTGTGTCAAAACTATATGTTTCAGCAAAAAGGGTCCACATCATCACGTGGTAATGTACTCTTCTGTTTCCACTCCCCACTAGCTTACAAAGGCTTATGAAGCGAATCATATTATATTTCATTTCATACATACATTCCATAAGTATAATTTGAAACGTTGATTTCGATATGAAAATAAATCTGTTCACATCTCTACGAATGATTTTAATATAGGTCGAGGTCCAAAATGATAGTATTGATTTCTCCCGAGGGAGACTCTCTATCTAGTCTCTCTGCTCCTCTGTTTACTCGTTTCCTCTCCCCGGTCTATATATTCACTTCCTAAACGGTCCAGCAGGCCCGTTGCCGGATTTTCTTGCTATTCCAATCGAAAATTCAGTTTGCAAAGTGGTTTGGCTCGAATTCGAATTCATTATACTACAGAAAGCACTTTGACTGCATTTGGAATGGTTTCTCAAAGATAAAATGATGATGACGTTTTTATCGTTGAAACGATCATTCACAGATTCAAAACAAATTGATTGAATATGCAATGTGTTTTCCAATTTTATCGACCTTCAATGTCCTCTAAAGGCATCGCTGACATGTGATCATTATGTACATTTTTACTAATAAGATGTTGTTTAAGTGCATGTTTCATTGTGATATTTCGGTATATTCATGTACTAGAACGTCATTTTCTGGTATATTGACAAGTATGATAAGAAATTATAGCTTTGAGAAAATATGTTATGAGAAATTTTTGAATCTAGAATATGTATAATCGAACAAATTTTACAGTCAATGGATTTTTGGTATGAAAACTCATATTCTATTTCGTCAATACACGCCCAGATAGCACGAACATTGTAAGAATATTCCCATAAAGTGCAATAAAGTTATGTTGGAGAATATTCCAAGAAATATCAGATGTTCTCAGAACATTACGAATATTCACAGAATGATTCAAGTGAATATACTCGTATGTAGAATTTTTCACGACAATATTCGAATCACTTTCTGAAGGTACATTCCTAGAACTTTATATCCTATAATAAAGGTATTTCAATGAATTTTCTGACATCAATTCAATGGATCCATCTCAAAGAGTAAAAAAAAAACGCTGGGATATCTTTCTTTCATTTTTCAACTATATTCAAATTACTGATTATCACACAAGAAAGTATGAGTATTTTCAATAATTTTCACAATATGTAAGCGATTGAATTAAAATCATAAAAACCAGATTGAATAAGTCACATGAAAAATGTGCAAGCTTCTATGAATATACTCAAAAAAATCTCCAGAATATTCGGAAAACATTAATAGAATATGAAACTCAGTCCACTATTAATGTCCATAGAATGTGCCCAGAATATATGAAGTATGTTTTGGAAATATTCTGAGAACATTCAAACATTCCATCAAGTGCTTCTATGAATATTCTATGAATGTTCTTGCGCTATCTGGGCGAATACGAATAGCGCACATGACAGTGTCACCTAGCTGTCAAATGTCAAAGAGTATTTCTGAGATGTAATATGATGTGGGTGTACAATAGATACCTGATTCAATTTGCATTATTCATTGAAGATCATTCGGATATAGTTATGAATCGAAGTCAAGAAAAATTGTTCTGACGCCACTGGGAGTTCGATTTGAGGGGCAAACCATCCGTTACTGATTCATTGTAGCGAATCATACCAGATTCGATTTCATGGATGTGCGTTTTCATATCATCAGAAATTCAGACGAAGTCTTGATGATTGAAGAGATTGATTCGTTGATTTTAATTAGGGAAATCGGTAGCGAAAGGTTTGGGGACGAAATCGGCTGATGTCAGCGCTTTCAGGAGATTAATATGTACAGAAGTCTTTGGAAATATAGATGAGTCTTTTATAAGATGAACTTGGATAATTCAAAGCTTCACTTACTCCCCAGATTGGAATAATGGATTTTCACAATCACGAAAACATTCATTGTGTAATTTGATAATTCGGTTTGGAAAATAAATCAAAGTGGTTCTGTCCTGAAAACATTTGGAATTTTAAGACAAAACAGAAAGGATAGGGAAATATCCTTTGCCCTCTTAACATCATGGGAAAAACTCCAGAGATGAAAATTGAAATTGAATAACAAAAAAAGACAAACCATTTATCAAAACCACATTATGAAATAAAAAATGAATATGTTCTGGAGCTTCCAAAATCTGAAATAGAACTATTGAATATCATAAATAAAACAAAATGCGAGCATACACAGCTGATTCAAATTAACTGAGAATGTCATTTCAATTTGATTCAATGTTCTATGAAAATTGTTGTTTCTCTCATACATTTTCATCGCCATATCATGATCGCCATCTAGCGGGACTTGTTTTCCCCAATAACGAACCTAACCTCACATCACTGCCATCAGAATCATCAGATCATACGAGTCATTCTAAAATACTTCACCATGTTAAGCTCACGTGAAAAAACGTAAATATTTATAGTTTACTTATCTCGATATGATGATTGCACAAACGTTATTAACAATACTAATCAAACAAGTGGTTCCTCTCAAGATTCCTGTACTCCATTGCGCTTTTTCCTGCACCAGAAGAAAAATGTCGCTGTTAGACGTTCGCGAAATATTCCTGAAATCGGTAGAAGCCGTCCAACCGGAAAAACTCATCGAAAATGAGGTGAGAGTCTACCAGAACACTCTAACGGTGAGAGGCGAAACTTATCATCTCAGCAAACCGTGTTACGTGGTAGGATTCGGTAAAGCAGTGCTGGGCATGGCGCTAGCGATCGAGCGTGCTTTAGGGGACCGTCTGAAGAGGGCGATAGTGACACTGCCAGTGGGAATATTCGACAACTACAAGAAACCGCTTGGGTCCATAGTGGAATTTGTCGAAGGCGCCAAAGATAATTTGCCAGATGAGAATGCTATGAAGGGAGCGATTATGATTAGGGATTTGGCTGCGAGTTTGACAGAAGATGATCTGTTGATAGTTTTGATTTCTGGTGGAGGGTCTGCTCTTTTACCACTGCCGATATCACCTATAACTTTGGCAGAAAAGCAGCAGCTGATCAAAACGTTAGCGAAGAGAGGTGTGTATGAATGTTTTCTACTCTGCACTTATACAAAACGTTCTGAAAATTGATATTTGAAGCTAAGTGATACGCCATCTGACAGAAAGACACGGAACTGATGTCACGTGACTTAAATCACAAATTATTAAGTTGGTATGTGTATGTTAAAAATATATGTTTTTGACAGCAAGTGTGATCAAAACAGCGCGGGAAAACTAAGTGTTGATAAACTCTCAATGTGAATCTTCGTTTCAACTTTCAGCAAGTGTGATTTTCTTTCAGGAGCAACCATAAACGAACTGAACACCGTGAGAAAACGCCTGTCAATTTTGAAAGGCGGTGGCCTGGCAGAGTTGGCCCATCCTTGCAGAATAATTTCTCTGGTGCTTTCGGACATTATCGGTGACCCTTTGGATTTGATAGCCAGCGGTCCCACGATACCGAATTCCGATTACGCCGAGCGGGCCTTTGAGGTCTTGCGGAAATACCGTTTAGAAGTGGAATTGTCGCGTTCCATCGGCACGATTGTCGCACAGAAAAAGGCGAAGGTGGACGATGGTCGAGTGCCGATATCGAACGGGGAGTACGTACACGTTCGGACGATCGTAATAGGTGAGTTGAACCGAAAACGGTGACCCGAAAGGGTCTTTTTGACAGACGGAAGGGAAGCATTGTAGGAGTAGGGTGTTTGAAAAATCGGCATCGATAGGGAGGAACACAATACATTGAAAAATGTAGGGAAATCGGAAGGTAAACTAGGTATCCTGAATTATGTTACAGAGATTATGGGGGTTCTGGAACAGAATTGACGAAATTGGAGGTGTCAGGAGGATCAACATTATTTGTATCAGTGAAATCGATAAGTAAATAAGAGATATTAAAGGAATTAGAGAAATTGAAAGAATTTGATATATTAGACAAATTAAAGAAATTGAAGAAATTCCAGGAATAATGAAATTGGAGGAATTAGAGAAATCTGAGAAATTCGAGAAATTCAAAAGATTAGAGAAATTAGAGAAATTGGAGATATTAGAAAAATTTGCGGTAAACCTACAGTATAGGTAAGCAACTCCGATTTTGATGAAATTTTCACAGAAGCTTCGGAACACTAATAAAAACTCCCTGTGATAAAAATTTTTCCGCGGAAACACCTCCAACATACTTTTTTTTAGGAAAGTTTCTGAAAATCGATCACGGTAAGACCTAAGAATTTGATTGATATTGTACTCACGTTATGGTTTGAGAGAATGTTTATTACACTAAAACATAGTTAACATGTCCTTGAATCAAATTTCACAAGAAATTTCATGATGAGAAACTTTGGAATAAGATATTTTCATGTTTTTATATTTGTATATTTTCGACTCAAAACAATATATAATAATTGCTATGTCAAATGAGATCTGTCATGTCACAAGAGAGCAAGGTTGCCAAGTTGTATTTCTATTTTCAGTGGTAAACCATAGAACTTGAGTCTACATATAAGTACAATATATTTTTATGTGGCCAATTGATTGATCTACGTTTGATTGATCTAGGTGTAATTGATCTACGTTTGGGGTGGATCCCGGCGAGAGTGATGTTTTTAATCAGGCACTGCGATGGCGCGCCAGCGCCGTCGCAGGAACCATCTCCCTCGAGTTACCTGCATTTTGAATTATCTACGTTTGATTGATCTAGGTGTAATTGATCTACGTTTGGGGTGGATCCCGGCGAGAGTGATGTTTTTAATCAGGCACTGCGATGGCGCGCCAGCGCCGTCGCAGGAACCATCTCCCTCGAGTTACCTGCATTTTGAATTATCTACGTTTGATTGATCTAGGTGTAATTGATCTACGTTTGGGGTGGATCCCGGCGAGAGTGATGTTTTTAATCAGGCACTGCGATGGCGCGCCAGCGCCGTCGCAGGAACCATCTCCCTCGAGTTACCTGCATTTTGAATTATCTACGTTTGATTGATCTAGGTGTAATTGATCTACGTTTGGGGTGGATCCCGGCGAGAGTGATGTTTTTAATCAGGCACTGCGATGGCGCGCCAGCGCCGTCGCAGGAACCATCTCCCTCGAGTTACCTGCATTTTGAATTATCTACGTTTGATTGATCTAGGTGTAATTGATCTACGTTTGGGGTGGATCCCGGCGAGAGTGATGTTTTTAATCAGGCACTGCGATGGCGCGCCAGCGCCGTCGCAGGAACCATCTCCCTCGAGTTACCTGCATTTTGAATTATCTACGTTTGATTGATCTAGGTGTAATTGATCTACGTTTGGGGTGGATCCCGGCGAGAGTGATGTTTTTAATCAGGCACTGCGATGGCGCGCCAGCGCCGTCGCAGGAACCATCTCCCTCGAGTTACCTGCATTTTGAATCATCTACGTTTGATTGATCTAGGTGTAATTGATCTACGTTTGGGGTGGATCCCGGCGAGAGTGATGTTTTTAATCAGGCACTGCGATGGCGCGCCAGCGCCGTCGCAGGAACCATCTCCCTCGAGTTACCTGCATTTTGAATTATCTAAGTTTGATTGATTTATCGCGCCATCGCAGGAATCGTGTGCATCAAAATATTTGGATTCGTTGAATGATTGTATCCCGAACTTTGAAATAAATCAAATCTCCGATTTTGTATTCACTTGGCAACGCTGCTTGTTATAGTGACACTAAACTAGTCATTTGACATTTCCATTATTGCACGCCATATTGGGTTGAAAATATATGATATTAAATTATGAAAATAGGCATTTTCATAGCTTTCCATCATGAAATTTCTCGTGAAAATCGATTTTAGAACATATTAATGATATTTTAGTCTATTCTAAATTTGTCATACTAATTACGTAAGTACAATATCAATCAAATTCTTAGGTCTTACCGTGATCGATTTTCAGAAACTTTCCTAAAAAAAAGTATGTTGGAGGTGTTTCCGCGGAAAAATTTTTATCACAGGGAGTTTTTATTAGTGTTCCGAAGCTTCTGTGAAAATTTCATCAAAATCGGAGTTGCTTACCTATACTGTAGGTTTTCCAAATTTGCGAAATTAGAGAAATCGGAGAAATTAAAGAAATTAAAGAAATTAGAAGAATTGAAGAGATTAGAGAAATTGGAGAGATTAGGGACATTTGCGAAATTAGAGAAATCAGAGAAAATGAAGAGAAATTAAAGGTAATAGAGAAATTAGAGGAATTGTAGTAATTAGAGAAATTGGAGAGATATGAAAAAGTGAAATAAAAGATATCAGAGAAATTGAAGAAATAAAAGAAATAAGAACAAGTGGAGAAATTATAGAATTCAGAGAAATTAAAGATAATAGAGAAATTGGAGAGATATGGAAAATTTGTGAAATTAGAGATATCAGAGGAATTGAAGAAATTGAAACAATCAGAGAAATTATAGAATTAAGAGAAATTAGAGGAATCAAAGATAATATAGAAATTAGAGGAATTAGAGATATTAGAGAAATTAGAGAAACCATAGAAATTTTGAAAGAAGGAATTGAAGAAATTCCAGAAATTAATGAAATTAGTGCAATTGTAATTAGAGAAATTGAAGGAATCGGATTGATGAAATTGCAGAAACTGAGGAAATTGGAGCGATTAGAGAAATTTGTGAAATTAGAGAAACCAATTGAAATAAAAAAATAGATAGATCAAAGAAATTGAAAGAAATAATCAAATTAGAGGAATTACAGAAATTTAGGAAATGAGAGGAATTCAAAAAATTGATAGACATTGAAAAAAAACATGAGAATCATACATCAACAAATTAGGAAATTGCAGGAATTGAAGATGATTATTTCAAATAGCCACAAAATATCGAAACTAGAAAACATAAGGGAACATATGGGGACTAGAAAAAACAAGAATAGACAATCAAAATTATAGACGCGATGAACATGAATTAGGAACGAAACCTTTTAAACATCATGTCATGCTTCTAGAAAGCAAATTGCAATAATTATAGCACCTATAGCTCTCTTGATACCACGATATCGCATTACCCCTCCATTACAATATATTCTCACTTGCAGGCTCATTTTGCAAACGATCGTATCTTCCAGGTAATAACCGGATGGCCGCCATGGCGGCCAAACAAGAAGCGATAGCCAAAGGATTCCAATCAGCCGTAGTATCAACGCAAATAGAAGGCGATGTCCGCAAAATAGGAAGGATTTACGCGGCGATGGCACGCGAAATAGCTTCCGTGTTTAGCGATACCACCAACAGGGATAATTTGGGGGGTTTTTTAAAGGAGTTGGCCCAGGAGTTACGTGTCGATAGGAGTTTCGTACGAGAAGTACTCAATATGGATTTTTCGAAGGGGATTTGTTTGATTTTTGCAGGTGAGAGGCAGTATTTGGAATTATAAAATAAAATACAATGAAAACGTCAGAAAATTTAAAAATATCAGTGAATATACAGAGCACGGTATAGGCTTTTCTGCTGTATTCGTGGTATACAATATTGAACCCAGATCATAGTTCTCTTTTCTGCCACTAGCTGCGCAAGTGTTCAGGACGTACCGATGTTATTATTATTATCACACGTAAATACGCGTTGGCTCGCGAATGTCTAAATCATTAAAATTATAAAATATTAATGTAATTGTTTAAAAATAGTCTGGATAAAAAATGGGAAGGTGTTGTGCTGTTCATGGTTGCCTCAGTGGCCGAAAGGCAAGTGGAAATGTGACAAAAGTGGGTATATTCAAAGTGCCGAAAGTGAGTAACCTAAAAATAATATTAAACGTCAGTATTGTTAATGAATAAAATAAATATATTTATAAATTTGCGTTGCATTTAAAAATAATTGAAAAATTATTATTTTATGTATCTTGTGAAGTTAAACGATTACTTCTTCAAACGTGGCGCGCTCTACCGGCAAAACATTCTGTCGCCTAAAATGCTACCATTTATTTAACATTACGTTCGGACTCCTTATATCTATACTCCGTGATACAGAGCATAATCTTCTCTAAAAGGATAACTTTACCTAACCTAAGCTAACCTAAGGAGCCTTCCATTAATCACATGATGTTTTATCGGCATTTTTTAACCGCCTTTCCCCTAGTGATACATGCTGTAATATACAGGTATCATCTATTTTTTTATAGAAAATTATAGAAGACAATAATAACATTTAAGTATTTAGGTTTTCCGGAATGATGCACCCTGCCCCTTGTAATATTTTGTGAATTTTTAATAGAACCCTTTTTCCGTGTCTAAGCCTGTGCACAAAAATCGGCCAGAGCTGTAACTTCTGAATCATTCGAGATAGAAATTTGAAATTTGGTGGGTGGCAACTATATGATATTGTTCATTTTTTGAAGAGACTTTATTTACTTATAGTTTCAGAAAGTTATTCAATCTGTTGATTAATTTTTGCCTGACAAAACTATTTCATGATGATATATGAAACTTGAATGATATTTTATGCCCTTGGGCTTCTGGCCAGAAGTATATTATGATCTGTTCATCAATTCTGCTTGTTGAAAAATATTAATATATTTTCACATTTCGAGTCGTGAAAATTAATCTATCAAAAATCCATTGTTTGCCAGTCAATTTATTGTTTTATTTTGTAATATTATCTTTTTATTCTTCGAGAGCCTATGGTACAATTTCATAAATTTGCTGTAATTTTTGAAAAAGAGAGAACTAATCCCAAGGTGTCAAATCTGAAAATCTTGTTAGCTGTTTTATTCATCCTTCATGCAACGATTTGAAAATTTATACATGTTTTACTCTTTTAATAATCAAATTGATTTTCATCGGGCAAATAATTTTATTGTAAATGTCTAAAAATGTCAAATTTTCAAGGTGTCTCATTCAGAAATATTGTTATATGTCCAAGATTTATTTTTAATCAAACTGGAAAAGGAAGAGCAAGCTACTATAAACATAAAAGGTTGTTTTAAACGTTTTGTTGATGATGGCTTCATCATCCTCAGTTATAAGTGGTATTTCACTCATGAGCACAAAGATATGTATCTTCAAATAGAACCAAAATTTTGCATAATGTGCATGATTCTAATATTCTATTCTTGCAACTGGAAATTATATCTATGCTTCAATTTTCAATAAGGCAGTGGTGATACTCTTCACTCCCATAAATGTTCTGGCATCAAATATTCACTTTATTTTCAGCTTTTTTCTCTATGATTTCACAAACAACTTTATGATTCAGAACAATGAATCGACTGCTTATAGAAGTAAATGAGAATTGACGAATTAGCAAAAACTTCTTCGAATGTTTTCAATCAAACATAAAATGCAATTGTAAGCGAAAATAACGCAAACACGATTACAGAGCAAAATATGGCTAGGAATTAACAAGAGGTTTCTATAAAGTAGGGGAACAAGAGAGATTATATAAATTAGAGGCATCAGGAGAAAGATGCTGATTAATCATAAGAGAAACGAGCAAAATCACAGAAATGTTTTCAGGAGCGATTTGAAGTTTTCCAGGGGAAAAACACAGGGCTAGTGTAACTGTAGATGAAATAGGGGATGGTGTCTGTTTAATGAAATGAATTCTCTCACGCGAATCCTCCTGCTCGTAATTAGCAATTTATCTAACAGGGACAATGTGGGAGTTTTTCTGAAATTATTGTTAGTGTTGGATTTGCGTGTCTGGCAGACTTTCGTTCGGTAAATGCTCGATTTGGATTAGGCGAAGTGGATTCTGTTCGACCTTAGCACCTCAAGTATAACAGAGGCGTTCTCTCTAGGTTACAAGATAGAAATTTTTCTGGAAAATATTTTCGATTTCTTATTTTTTCATATCGTTAGCAAACTTGAAAAAAAGACAATACATAGACTACACATATATTTAGTATTATTAACTGATATTCCTTAAAACAGTACAAATGGCAGCTCTGAAAGGCGCTAAATAGTAGCAGTTTTGACGTCACCAAGAACGTCATTGCCAAATTCAAGGCTTCTAGAGTGCAGTTTTTTTGTAAATTATATAATATTTTCCAGAAAAATTTCATATAAATCGTTGTATTCGATCTTTTAATGGATTTGAAGCAAATTCATGATTTTGTGATCTCGCTCATTGAAAGGTCTAGAAAATGCAATATCATTCTGTATATGTATAATTTATGTCCCAGTTAGGCGTAGCTTATTGGTAGACTGTGATTTTTGAGAACATTTTTGTCCGTCAAATCGCCCAGTATTGCGTTTGTCGCCGATCCACTTCGAATTTCGTTAATCTTCTCGGAGTTCTTTGAACGCCACTGTTCTGAACAGTTGAACTCCTTCAACTTTCCGTTGGTGAATAAAATGTTATAGTCTGCCGAGGCGCACTTGAACTCCGTTTAACTTTTTGGTCGTAAAAATCGATTGGAATCTGCGTTATCGTTTGCGAAACTTGTGTCGAAAAAGTTTCGAGTGTATGTAGATTTTATATTTCGAATAGCAAAGGAAATACTTATGTGAAAGCTGATTTTTTAACTTTGAGACTGAATTCGAATGTATACTGTAAGTATAGTGAGAAAGTAGGCAGGAAAAAATTAGTTTGAGAATAAATATACGGAGTGTTATGTGGGACGTGACCTTACCGGGTGTTAACATTTTTGAGAGAATAGATTTTTTCGTAATTAATGGAATCACAATATCCATTGGCGTCCCAAAAAATATTTGCTACTGAGGATCAGAAATTTTTTGTTCTTTTCGGAATCTCGCGACAATTTCATAACCTTTATTTTTTTCTGATGAATTCGCTTGAAGGTGACATCAATAATTCTACGTATCTATAATTTCGAGTATCGATAATCCATTCATAATCAAGATGAAATAGAACTGCGTAAAATTATGGAAATAAGCGTATCCATCTGTTTTACTTCTGATATTAAAATAATTCTAGTACAATTTTGAAGGAAAACAATTAAAACTTGAAACATTAATCAGGGTTCATCAACGTGATTTTTTTGATTTATGATTTTTAATTCTCGTGAACCAGTGGCGTAGTTAAGGTGGTATGTGTCCATAGTTTCCTCCTTATTTTTTTTTTGGTCAGTTGATAGACAAATGATTATTCGATATTAGACTCATCAATTTTCAACTAAAAAGTCATAACATTCCATATGCCTGAAAGTAAAAGAAGTCTTTCTGCACTACTCTATCCAACTCTGCATTTTATTAAAATCTTTCGATTTTTTCGAAAAAAAAAAACACTTGTCTTCGTCGCTGACGAATGAAATTCGAATATTTCCAGGCGAGCCAACTGTTGTGGTAACCGGAACTGGCAAAGGCGGAAGGAACCAGCAACTAGCGCTGACTGTAGCAACCGAACTCGCCAAGCTCAGCATCCGATCGGCTGATGTTTCGTTTCTGAGTTGCGGAACAGACGGCATCGACGGCCCCACCGACGCTGCGGGAGCGATCGCGACTTCTGTGGCGTCGGAAAACTTCGAGAAACTCGGCCCGGAAACGTATCTGGAGAATAACGATGCGTACGGGTTCTACGAGACGTTTAAAGGCGGAGATAATTTGGTTAAGATCGGACATACAGGGACGAATGTCATGGATATTCATTTGATGTTGATTGTTCCCAAATGTACTTGCTAGAATTTTAGGATTCATTATTGTTTTCAATAAAATGAGGAAATAAATTGCAGTTTTTTTTGACTGGTTTGGTACATTCACTCAAATTTGTGGAAAACTCAACCAATATCGTGAGTAACATATCAAAGTTATATAACAAATGCACATTTTCAACCAATAGGATCCCAGCTTCCAATCACAATCCCCGCCTATGGAATCAATAGTCCCGAATCCACATGTTAACGCTCATGCGCCCTACAACTCGAATACTTCGGCGCGTGCTGTGTTGCCTACACGGCGGCACAATGCGCGTTGATATAGACACTCTCTGTTTGTCTGTTTCGTACAATGGTTGACGACTGACTAAGTTGTCGAAACTTTATCGAAAATGTCGAAAAAAAGGAACAATGTCGCGTCCAAGAACTTTGTGGTGCTGTGCCTGTTTGTTTTGCTGTCTTACGTGGACACTCAGCTTGTGATCAACGTGAGAAATCAGGTGAGAAATTGGAAAACATGTGTTCTAACCTAAATTTGACGCGCACCAGTATTTGTTTTTGTTGTAGTTTCTGTTTTGATACGTATACGTACGTTGATTTATTGGTCTTGATGTATATTTCTGGTATTGAGAAGATATACCTATGGATTGAAATAAACTTCGTCGGTTTTGAAATAAACTAAATATGATTTGCAAGTTTTGAAACGTAGCTAATTATCTCAACTGCAATTCTTTGAAGGGAAAATGGATGTGGAAGTGAGTATGAACAGTGGAAAAATCATTGAGTGGAATAAAAATTGTTGAATAAACGTAATTGTTAACCAATCTCTGCTTTTAATTTCATCTTCTGATCATTCCAATGTAATGTCTAATATCTCGATGATAGTGGTAGCTAATCGCTTCGCAAATATTTTAAATCAATAGGAGACGAAAATAAGTATGTCGATGTCTACATTCATACGAAGGAAAATACTGTAATTCTCAATATACTCTCAAGAAAATGATTGTCTTGAATGTGTTCCCAAAGAAGAATGATGTCATCAACCTTCAAGAGACGGATATAAGAGTATTAGGTTAATTTGAAATTAATTAAGGAATATTGAGATACATTTTTTTCATTTTTATAGATATTAGCCTGAAAAAGATCAGAGCATACCTGAAAATGATTTTGTATAATATCACAAAGAAAGGTCTGGAAAGTAACCCAAAATGTCAATGAAATTCATTTTAACAGTGAAAAAATAAATGAAAAACTCAAATTTCAACTACTTAAGAGATGACTTTAATTTGAGAAAGAGATGAGCTATGCCAAAGAAATACTTCCCTATTTGTGATTGAATAATGAAGAAATCCAGATCAAAATTAGAAATATCCATTCGACAAAAAATATGAAGAAGAAAAAATAAACAGTAAAACAAAACTATTCCGGAATACTGATCAAGAAGATCACACTTCATGGACAAGAAGGACCCTATACATTCTAGTAAATACCACACGGCATACACGCATAATGATGAAATTCCTGATAAACAATACCTCTGACAATAATTATATTGTAGTTCAGTTTCATCCCAAATCGTTAAAAGCACGTCACTCAAAGGAAGTTTGATGAATTATCGAGCGAAACATGCCGTAATTTTGGTATATTTGCCATTCAATATCGACTATGTGGTATAGAGAATTCTAATTGTATAACAATCATTGGATACATAATCACTTGATACATTGTAAAATGGTCACGAATTCACCAAATTATCAATGAGTATCTTCGAGTGTAGACACTTTTATAAATAACTAGATTATTATTATTATATTATTTTTTCTTATACTGTGATGTGATTGGTGTTATGGGCCATATTCATCTAAATGAAAGTGGAATTTGAATCTACAAATGTTTCAAGATATTATGTTTTATGTTGCTGGTTATTCGTATGTTTCAATGTTCTGACCGATTTATTCCTTTAGCAATTTCAATTTCACAAGAAACTTTATACTTTTCAGTTCCATCAAGTGCTCTCATAAAGTTTTAAGTGCTTTCGTAGAATCTCGATTCTGTACTTTTAGGATTGAATATTCTCTTAATTTACTGTTTCACATTCACTATTTTCTTCGCATCGACTTTACTTCGGAAAGAAATGAATAAAAGTCTGTCTGCATAGACTGAAACAACATTTCCCCTGATTCATCATTCGTGAAAACTTCTTGATATAATTCGGAAAGGGGTCACTTGAAAATTAGTCGAGAGAATATTTTTTTATTCAATGAAATTTCGAAGGATTGAGCTGTTGGACAAAAAATGCATTGCGTTTTGCAGACATTTCATTTCATTCAACTTCAGCAAGCTTACCAAACTTACCAATTCCGGTGGCACGTTCAGTGCGAAGAAATCGACCGATTCGTACATTCAAGGCAATTATCTCTAAGCACTAGCCATTGCGACGTATCAGTCCTTTTAATCATCGAATTTCTCGTCCATTTTTACTTCTATTCCGTGCTCATTTGGCTCTGAACTGACGGAATCTCTTTGCCATTAGTAGGGTTAACGATTGAGGCTTGAGGGGAAGGTTAAAGGGTGTGATTGACAAGGGCAGAACAGATGTGTATAGCAGTTTTTTCTCTAAGAATGTTTTTGCAAGGTTTTTTGTGACTCTAGACGATTTGGTGTTTCAAGTTGGAACTAATTACCGCATCAGTAAAAAAATCGGTCATCTGTAGTAGATAGAGTTTACTCTCTCGTCTATTTTTTCCACACATCATGGTTGGAAGTCTTCAGATAGATAGTGTAACGTTATTTATGGGTTTGGTTCAATAACGATCAAATAACAAATTTCAAGTATTCACAACACTCGGTACACTGATTTATGACTGACGGTGATGGTCTTTCTACTGCCTTCCTGACGTCACATTCTCCGTCTCTCTTGATCCCATGTTTTCTACTGTATTCTATCCTTTTTATTGTTATGTTAGTCTCGAACAATCTAGATCTTATAGAAGAAACCAAACAATCGAATACAGGGTGGAATGTTAACTTGACCAACTCAAAGATTGTTCTGAATCGCTCCTTACCAATGTACCAAGGTTTGAGAAAGAGGTTGAACAAACTATTTATAGAATTTAGATATGGCTAGTCTTCATTTTGTAAAAAAAATATGTGAAACTCTGCATGTACTGCAGCCAAGTGTTTACTGTACTTCCCTATCTTCTGATACCTTGTGAGACATTAGTCCCTTTGAGTATTTTACAAAGGTCACTAGGTTTCAATGTTCCCAATGAATAGGTTCAGTGGCAACTCTGATCAACTCATTGAATGCTTATGGAAAGATTTATAATATATGGACAACGTACATGTTCACACGGTAACATGCAACCTTGTCAATTTGAATACCATACGAAACCAAAATCGACAAAGATGATAGAAGTCTGAAGTTTTGGTCTACAGAAGACCACTATAAGTTATGATTTTTCTGATTACAAGTAACATTATGTTTGGAAAAAGACCACGTAATAATGAAACTATAGATTGGAATTAGGAGCCAGCAAAATGGATGATTTAGTTATACTCCGTACCTTCCAGCATTACAAGAACTAAGGAAAGTTATTAATGAGGCAAACACGTACACAAATAATCACAATTGAAACAATTAATTTAATTTGGTAATTTGGTGACCTGCAGAACATCTCTTTTCAAAGACTCGTTCATCCAACGAACAGCTAGGCTCTGGAACACATTGCCCAGGGAGGTGTTCCCCGAGGCATGTGACCTTCAGAAATTCAAAAAGAACACCAATTCCTACCTCCTTTTCCTTGCTTCTCACGATGTTCCCTGAACATTAAAGTATGTCTCCTTTCGTAGGAAGTTCTATAAATAGAAAAAAAAAATAAAAATAGTCCATCGTTTGTGTGAAAGTCGCACTTCGTTCTTTGTATGTATCTCCGAACGATATATCTCGTACCTTTTTCATGTTTTATGGAAATGCTGTGAGTCGTGGTCCATTCCCTACCACTTTATCAATTAGGAGAACCTTTCAGGCCGCCGTAGAGACAAAAACAAAGCCTAATTTAAGTGCCTCAATTCCCAGTCAGTTCAGTGGAGCTCTCCGTGGAATTGGCCAGCGCCTCGGGGCTATCGAATTACTTTTTTTAATTACACGGCCTGGCGATTCTCGATCTCTCTTTCTCTTCAAGGCGGAATCTGAGGTTTGGGCTCGATATGTAAATTGCGGAATTTTACCTTTACACCTGGTAGAAGCAGATCCAACATAAGCTTGTCAGAGGTGACCATACCTTTGAAGTCGTCCATCTCGATGCTTGGTATAACTATCAGCAATATACTTTCTTGGGAAAATCACGTGAGATCAATTGCTAAAAGTGCATCCCAAAAACTTGGTTTTCTGTTTCGTGCCAGGAGCTATTTCACTTCCAGTCAGCTGCTTACGATCTATAAGGCACAAATCCGACCTGTCCTGGAATACTGTTTCCATATTTGGAGCGCAGCACCCAAACATATCCTGAAGCTGTTGGATTCTGTCCAGAAAAGGGCAATTCGTTTCGTCGGTGATGCTTCGCTTACTAACTCGCTTACTTCTCTGGAACACCGTAGAAGGGTTAGCGATCTGTCTCTATTCTATAGATATTTTCATGGGCGATGCTCTTCTGAAATATCAACAATCGTTCCTCCTTTGGCGGTCTCTTCGAGGTTAACCCGTCAAGTCCAGTCTTCACATCTATTTGTGGTTAAATTGGAGACCTGCAGAACATCTCTTTTCAAAGACTCGTTCATCCAACGAACAGCGAGGCTCTGGAATACATTGCCCAGGGAGGTGTTCCCGAGGCATATGACCTTCAGAAATTTAAAAAGAACACCCATTCCTACCTCCTTTCCCTTGGTTCTCACGATGTTCTCTGAACATTACAGGATGTCTCCTTTCGTAGGAAGTTTTATATAAAAAAAGGTGTTGAGCAATGTGATAAAGAAACGTATTGCATTATTATAGGAATTCAAGGTACCGACTGCCATATTCTTCTTCCATTCAACACTGTCTTGTCAGGAAACTATTTCATTCGTTTCTTATCCAAGGCAGTTTTCAGAAAGGGGATATTTATTTCTGTGCCTATCTACTAAGGATTTTCGATTATGCACATATGCCAAACGTTATATAAATTCTTCTTGTTGGTTATCTTTCAATGTCATTACTGCAAAATTGGTTGAGACCTAGCTGGAAACAATTAGGCAATGATTATTTCAACACTTCACAGTGAATTCACAACGATGTCAAATTTATTTGGAGAGACATATCCAATCCTCTAATGAGCTTATTTATTTGAGTTTCAAGAATTTCGCAATAGGTAACCTTTCTGGAAATTAGGAAATTTCTGCTTTCAACCCATTTCAGTCTCTGTATCCCGAATACACCTTATGTAATAATTTCATTAAACCTAGAGATTCCGTAGCATGTCTTTTCGGAGCAGTCCATTCGCGTGATACTCCTGAATCCTGCTCGATTTCGTCTGTTGCCTCGAAACCAGACCCTCTTTCCTCTTCCCATTCATGGGAGTCACACCGAATTATATTGAAAGCTTCCGAAAGGACGACTTCATATCGGATATCCTGAAGCAAACTGCTGTGTACCGAGTACACTATCTTTTCAGGATGTTCTGCTGCTGACATGTTTACTTTGATGATAGTTTAGCGGAAACTATCTCTAAAAGAGACTGTTATTATACGGCAACTGGTAAAATATCTTTTGATATCCTGGGTGATTCACCCAGATGATTCATTAGGGTTTTCTTTTTCCCTAAAATATTATCAAAACGCTGTTACTTCTAGTTGAACCGGGAGTGATATCAGCTACGTTTTTAAGCAGAACACCCTGTTTATTTTTATATATTCGGATTCTGGATCTGCTGCATTTTGAATTGCTGCTCTATCGTGATTTGTTTTTAGGATATTGAATTTTCTGTAAAAATTCGACAGATCGACTGACTAACAATAATAATATTCGGTATACTGAATAAAAATTGAGTATGAAGGATCAATTGAGAAGTCTTTGAAAAATTAAGTTGGTTTTTCTTCAATAGAACACCCTATTAGAATTCTGCGCAAAATTGTAAACATCTTATTTGACATATCAAATTTTGAAAAGGATTGCTCTCAAATTCATTGATGGAAAACGAAATGATGGATATTCATCATGAAAGTCATGATTGTATTTTTTCCATGAATTTGTCCAACTTCTTTCGAATATTCAACAATGTTCATTAATGTCGAAGGTTACATCGCTGAAAAAAATCCAATCCACGTGAAATGTTTGCTCTGAAGGACAACCTGTCACATCCATGATGTTGTCGAACATGGCGAGCCTTTGATATTTTTTTAATAATTCTCTATTGGTTTCCGGAACATCAGCACATGACAAGCGAGATTAAAAACGCTTTCTCGACAAGGTCACCATCAACGTGACAAATTGATATGATCAATATTCCGGTAATAGTGCGTAAAGTGTATATTTTCCATAATACGAGGCTTGATTCCATCGTTTTCATTTGGTTTTTGCCTTAAAGTATGGTTTTCATTCAGGAATCATTTAGAATAATTAATCGTTTTTACATTCAATACCCAAATTGATGTTTACAAATTAAGTATTCATGAACCACATCGACCCTTATCAATTCAGTTTGGACAGGCAAACATAATATGAAAAATTATTTCATTCCGTTTTTGTTGGGATAATCAGATCGTGGCTAGTATACTGGGCAATTTCATTTGAGGTAAATTTAATTTCAAAAAGGCTCGCTGTAGTGAGGCCGGGTTACCTAAAAGGGCAATTTCACTAATGAAAATGAGCACGAATGTTTGTTAATATTAATAATGAAAATTGTATTATATTTTATGAAACAAACCTCTGCTACGTGAATAGAAAATTTGAACAATGGAAAAAATTAATAAAAACACACCCGAATGAGTTATTGGAAATTATTACCATAATATAAAAATAGAACAACTGGACATGAGAAACTAAATGAAATATTCTCTTAAACATAACATTCAGAACACGATAGCAGTAAAAAATACGGAATTACATGAAAACAACAGAAGAAATGAGAGCCGGAAAAGGTTCGTGTTAACAGGTCTACCAAAAAAATAGTACTTTACATTATGAGTGATGAGAATAATCTTGGAGACTTGTCTAATGAGTGAGAACGTCTCAGTTTTGAAGAAGCTCAAATTTTTTACTCACTCACATGTACAAGAAACACGAACGGAGTATTGTTTGGATTTTGTGGAATTAGGTAATCCAGTATTTTTTGTTTCATAAATTTTGAATTTAGTTGAAATGATTATCCCACATCCTGGACATATTATGTTCATGGAGTTTAATTGTTCGGAAATATAGGGAATGTTCCATACAATATTCTTGAAATAATTAGATTATTCCTTCTTATGGATCATAATAAGAACATATAAAAATATCCATTCAATAATTCCATAAATGTAAATACAGAGAAACTATAATTTATAAAACAAATTTTTTATAAAGAAAATCATGTGAATGTGAAGACAGATTCAATTATGCCTTATTCCTATACTAATCCATACAAACTTGGGATCACCACTGTGGAGACTAAATACTTTCAAGGCACCTCTTCACTACATAAATTATCTGGCATACAAATCCAACGGACATCCCATCTATAAATTACAATCCCCAACCTCTACAAACGCCCACCAGAATTTTCACCAAATATTTGAATTGCTATGAATATATTCGTTTCGAATCCGGTGATAAATCAAAACACAGAAAGTTCTTTACGAACCCTAATAAATTATTATTTAATAACCGCTGACCCGAATCGGTGAGTGAAACTAGGCTTCTTGCCAAAAAATGTTTCCACAATCTGATATTCTCACGTTGACTTGAAAATTGAGGTCTCGTAGACAGACTAGAGCGAGTGACAAGTCCTCAAAGTGAGGTGCTTCAATCCTGTAATGAGAACTCTGATCAGGAAATTCTTTCTTCACAGATCCATCAATTGTCCTTTCAGAATCTGAAAATTCCTACACAAGCTACATGAATATACAAAAAAATCTTTCCTGAATAGTATTCAGTAGAATATGTGGAACATATGAGACATGAGCCCTACGAATGCGAATGATATATATTCCGAACCTTGGCCCCCTACATTCGTTCAGTGCATCGTTCAGTCCTCTTTCTACCTCTGGTTTAATATCGTTTTCATAATAGTCAAGGAGGTTTTCGATACAAACACGTGAAGAAGTCGTTCTCTAGAGGTGGATGGAAACGAAGAGGAACATTTATCTCTCAGGATTTAGGTGAAAATATACATTTCTCAACTTTTTTGCAATATATCTTCCAGCCTCATACTTCGAAAAGACTATCCTGGATCGATACAATATTCTTCTTAGAGTTACATGCCTACCGAGGCTTATTTCTGAAATGTTTTGTTGGCTTCATGCATAGTGACGGTGAAGCCATGACATTGTGAAGAATAAAGTAGGCAATTATTGATCGCATAATGATGTTATTATATATATTTATGAAACCTGGAACCTTTTGTGAGGAATGCTTTCAATGTAGGCGCTTTTTCAATGGATGAATTGAATGAATGCGAGTTCATCAAATCCGACCATAAAATCGAATTGTATTCTGGCCACCGTTAATCTACTTACACTGCAATAAAATTTTAGTACTTCATTGATTGTATAAGTTCGAACACCATATGTCTATTTTCCCAGCATCATTCATCAATTGTTTCGTCCGAAATTCGAGAAAAACGAAATGGTTTAGTCGCGGTCGCATTATACGACCTTGCCATTTTCAAAGAATATTTTTCAATAAGTGGCACACTACTATAGCCCCCTAACTATGGAGAATACCCATTTGAATACCTCAGTTTGAGTGTAGAAGAAGAAAGAGATGTAATAGACTAAGAAGACAGAGTAGAGAAGAAAACGATGAAACTGGAGGAAAGAAAAGGTCAAAATGAATGAGATGGTCGAAAGAAAAAAGAATATCAGGTAAACAAAAAGAAGTTATGATGTATATGAAAATAAACAATCATTTCACATTGTAGTGAAGAGAGAAATCGTGAAAACACATTTTCACTGATTTTTCTCTGGACAAAAATTGATTTTCCATTGTACCCTCGCATCATCCGGCCAATGAATTCAATTAAAACGGCCATGCGAGTATAATCAGTAGAATTCAATGAGCCCAGCTCCAATATTTGTCGCTTTAACAACGAACAACGAAACGGCATGCAAATTCGAATCCGATAAAAACTTTCTTAATTTGATTCTCCTCGCCGGCCTTATTTACAGTGTCATAAAGGCCTAGCAGTTTTCCAGAACAAAATCAAAACGCGATTTCCATTTTTTATTAGGAAGAACGAGGGAAAAGTGGAAAGCGGAATTGTATATTTGATTACATTGCTGTATGAAGCTTAATTAGGATTGCTTGGAATAATTTGGTACTGTGAGATTTGGGATAAAGCAGAAAAACAGATATTAAAACAGTTGCCAAGACTTTCAATGAGATTTAAATAAATATAAAGAAGGGAGAAAAAGAAATGCCTCTCAACGCAAAAAGGGTAACACCAGCTCTTTGACAATGAAGAATACAGTCTTTGTCCATAATTATCTTGATCTCAGTTTATTCCACATTTTTGCTTCAAATTGGTATTCATTCGTGAATTCTTGTTTCCTAACTCAGCAACAATAATTCCGATATTCTCAGTCCTTTGTCATCCCCCAACTCATTGATGAGGAGTTCGGCTATAGCTTTATAATTTCCTACAACTCCAAAAACATACGACCTGGAATGCTCGAGTAGTTTAACCTTTTATAATTCCGTTTTCAATCGTTAAAGCGCTTCCTCAGAAGTTTCTTTACATATAATCAGTCCCTTTTATGCGACAGACTCTCAACTCACAACTTCTCTTTTCTCATCATTACAAAATTCAATATTGCAATTTGCGAACGGGGATCGCTTATTCCTCGAATTTGGGGAACTACTTCCATGAACTTTTCTAACGAGGTTCTCAAAGGAACGTATCTGCGAACAAAAAGGTTTATTCCGATCACATAGGACCTTTTGATCCAGAGGCAAGAGAGATGGGGAAGGTTCATTCGAGGGAATTCGATTATGGAAGAAGAGCTATGGTATTTACCACACGAACAACTTCATCGAATTATCATATTATGGATTCTGATAGTCGGGAGTAATGAGATAAGTTCATGGAAAAACTGTGGAAAGATTCAAGTCCCCAAGTTCTTGTCAGTGTTGTTTCAGCAAGATTTTGTCTCATAGATAAATGTATATTCGCTCTACTCAATCATATCATCATCAGAAAGTATCGTGAGAGGTTATTTCAGTGAGTGAAGATGATGCGTGATAATAATAAAGTTGATAATGGTCTACCACAGAGGACTGTCTTGGGTTCACTCCTTTTCAAAGTCTATCTGAACGATTTCTTTATACCAAGTGTTTGAAAATACATAAGAATACATAAGTTGAAGGTATTTCCTATACAATCACCAACGATTTTTGAAAGATTAATAAAATGGCGTAGTTCTGAAAAAAAGTGTCGTTTTTTGGGGTAAAAATCCCAAATCGATGATTTTCAATCAAACAAAAAGCTCGTAGGTAATCTTAGAGTAAATATATACAAGAAGTCTCAGTTTTAATTACGAGTCGAATTAATTCATTTCTGTTTTGAGAAATGTCATTTCGATGAATTGCCTATTATCATCAAACCATCTACGCATCTATGTTGTTGAACTTCATCATCAAAGAATGTGATGAATCAATTTCAAACTCGTACCCGTTGCCCCAGAATTCCCCAACATCCTGCGAATGTTATAAAAACATGGAAACCTTGCAACACCATCCTCATAAATCCCGCCAGATTTCCCTCAGCCATTCCACCTCATCCATACTGAATCGAATTGACTTTTCATGTGACTGGCGAGCAGAGGAACTTCGATCAAATTAAATTTGGTGTATCGTTCGCCGTCCTGTTTTTCCCGAAAATTCTGTAGTATAAACATCATATGTAGGGCCCCGTTGTGCGTCGGGAGTTGTTTGTGGAGCACACAACCGGCATGTAGATTCAATAAAATCCCAAATTAAATTTTCCCCCGACGATGAACAACGAAACGAGTCCAAAGAAGATATGGAAAAGTAGTCGGGGAGCCGATCCGAATGGGAGTTTTCTTTTCGTCATTGGGATTAGTCAGTGGATCAATGTGTAACTTCAATGGCATTTGTAATTTGACGGAGATGTCAGAACAGTGAACTTGACACTTCCAATCGAATTTTGATTATTTCATTTGAATGTTAATGAGAGGGAAGTTTTTGAAGTCTAAAAAAATTAAACCTACTTTAAGAACAGAAAGTCTGAAATATCTACAATACGAATCTACGAATAAACTTCTCCACACATAATATATTGAAAATTTGTTTATCATGTATTCATCCCGAGAAAACAGCAAAAATCGAATAATAATAATAATAATAATAATAATAATCAGATTTGACAATTTGTAAACTTGAGCATTCTGTATTAATAGTTGTCAAATCACAGTAAGAATTGATGTGTACGTTTATAATATAAAAAATACTGCATTTTCAATGTTTATCTGAGAATGAAAGCATTGTTCAAGAAAATAAGGTGGAAATTCTTCAAAATTTCCCTACGAGAGTATTATCCAATTTGTGTTCTTTGGACCAAAATACGTGATTTTCAGTGAAAATTTCCATCAAAATGTAAATCGTAATTGCAAAATTTCCAGATCTTAAACTTAAAAAGATATTGGCAATGTTATCTTGTAATAGATAGATAGATAGATAGATAGATATTTTATTGGTTCTTCAAAGATCATACATGCATGATATAGAACAAGTCATAATAATACTACAAAAAGTAGTTTTACATAATAAATTACAAAACATGATACGAGAATAAATAAATAAATTTGATCATCACTATAAATATTGATAATAGATGAGATAACAAAAATATACATTCAGAAATAAAATACAGATATACGCACATATGTCACATATTAAAAACAGATATATTTAAAAACTTAAAACTATGTTGAAATTGTGAGTATATATAAAACGTCATATGAAGTTTTTGTCTTCAAAATACTCTTTCAGTGAGTGGTATGCCTTTTGTGTCAAAACTAATTTTATCTGTCTCTTAAATTCAGTCTTTGAAAGAATTGGGTAAGTGATTGTATATGCTTATAGCCATATACTTTGGGCAGTATTCAGTGCTCTTTAGTTTATGTACAGGCACCTCCAAAATATTAGAGTTTCTTGTTTCATACTGTCCTGCACCCAAGGATTTGAATGAGTTTATCTCATGTTTAGCATATTGTAGTACATGAAAGATATACAAGGAGAACACGGTTAATATTTTCAGTTCTTTGAAAATGTTCCTGTCACTCGCCCTTCGCTCGCTTTTAACAATATTTCTTACTGCTCTTTTTTGAAGCTTTAATACTCTATTGGTTTCATGAGATGCACCCCAAGTTATAATACCATATGATATTATTGCTTGAAAACGAGCGTAGTACAATGTGAGCAAGACATATCTATCAACCGTTTTACTTAGTTCGTATATTAAGTAGCATTGTGGACTTAGTTTTTTGCAAGTCTCATCAATGTGGTTCGACCATGAACAGTTTTCTGTTATTTGTATGCCAAGGAATTTTGTTGAACTAACTTGTTCTAGAGAGTTGCAGTTTTTTGGTTTTATTAGCATACTTCGATCAAAATGTTTATTTGCGTGGCAAAGTAGGAAGTAGGGACTGACAATTGCAGCAAAAATATTTAAAATAGTCAATCGAAGCTACAATAATAATATTGTGCACTTTACGATCTTGATATAATAATAATAATAATAATGTTTATTCATGATCATAAATCACATCATATAATATCGATTGTATTATGAAAAATCGTGGAGGACTATGGATAATAGACTGATTTTCGAAACCTTGCTCATTGACTAGTATCAGATCTCACATCTCCATCGCAGACAACGTGTTTTCCGGCGCCAAGCGTCGCGACACTACGAGAGTTCAGACGACTAAAAAAATAACAACTTCCACCCAGTTTCGTGTTTGGTAGGTGAAGTGGAAATTTAAATTGTTTGTTTGTTCCGTCCCGAAAATTCCATTCTAAATCATGATTTAATCGCTGCTTTCAGTAATATTCAAGTTGAAGTTTGAATTGAGATTAAAGGGAGCCTTGCGAATTTAATTTTGAGGTTATGTTCAAGCAGATTCTTGGCGAGCTGTCACAACTATCTTGAACTATCCAACTCCATGATTTCACTCGTTTTATTGTTCTATGATCGTAAAACGTAATGTCTGTGTCATTCAGATAATTAAATTGACAAAAAGTATTCTCGACAATTCTGTATTCACTTTTCAATTTCTGCTTTCAATTCCCCACCATACTCGTGAGTGGACGATTTCGAGGGCCGTTTTTCCAGTACTATGGCACATGTGGAAAGCATTTACCCCAAAGCTTCTATGAATATTAATGGGGGTCTATTAAGATCCCATCTAGCCACCTGCGGCGACAAGGGCCCAATCATAAAGAATGCAATTCATCATGTCCAGCGGAATTAATTCACCCACCTTGGTAGCTGTACTTTAAAATTTATAGTGTGGTATATTATTTTAGCGAAACTTGTTCCGTAGGTACGTTTAGAGTTGGTAATATCACGTTGTTTATGCAAAACTGAGAGTTTTGTAGTATTAGGGAGTCAAGGCTGCACATCGACTACATACGTGAACGTATCTTATGACAGCTGAGCATGCGCAGTTGAGATTTTTTCCATGTTACGACATACGTTCGACGTATCAATATGGTTTTCTACGTACACTCAATACGCGGTATTTTCGCTGTGATAGAAGCCGACCACAGCCGAACTATAAATTTCAGCAGGGAATAAAAATAATGTAAACATAACCTAATTGACAGCAATTTTGGATCTCGCTATTCTACAGATTATTCTAAAACTGCGATTACTGAGGTGGACAGACATGTATAGTTTATTAGTGGGGTAGTTCTGATCACATAAATTATACTAAGTTTTAATACACATAAAGGCATATACAGGGTGATTCACCTAACTGGTTCATTAGAGGTTTATGGAGAACTGATAGAGATATCAACTTGAAATTTTGGTGCCATAATATTTGTTTCGTGATGGGTTTGCATAGGAATATCCATAGACGAGGTGGAGATAGTCACTTCTCAAATGATTAATGTTCATATTTTTTATCAAATATGAAATTTAGAACCATCCAAAGCACACTTGTGAAAATACACGTGAGATGAATTCACATTTTTGTTGATATCTCTGTAAATATCGAGTTAAGCAATATGGTAATTTCATAGTCATTCTATTAAAAAAAAGGAAGTTATTAGGATTTGAAATTTTCAAGAAGTAAACTGAAATATCAAACACCCTGTATATTATGTAAAACTGTTAAGAATACCAGATAGAACTCTCTTTCGTTGATGTGTATACGGAGATTGAACCTTAAATCTTGAAAATTGAACATAATATGGACATTTTAGTTAGTCAGTCCATCTGTATTTTTTTTTTCGTAAAAATGGAATATCTTGAAAATGAATCAGGATAGGAAGAAAATTCAAAATGCAACAGATCCACAATTCTTCGTAGAATTCGAAAATGTGAAAATAAATAGGGTATTCCATTCGGTTCAACTGGAAGTAACAGCGTATTGAAAACATTTTAGAAAAATAGAACACATTGAGCAGTAGCATCCACTGAAATTTCAAGTTCATATTTCTATCCGTTCTCCATAAAACTCTAACGAACCAGTTAGGTGAATCACCCTGTATTTATAACAGATAAGAAATTTTGTTGTGAGCATAAAACTTAATATGAAACTTATGTGTTTTTACTTCAAGTTTTTAACATTAAACTTACACTACAGCTATATCAATATCGAGTAAGTAGGGGCCTATCCAAAACCAAAAAACATAGCCAGGGGAACACAAGACAGTTGGGAACCTGTGAGCTAAACGAATACATTGCAAAAGGGAAGACGACTTTATATCTACTGAAAAAATGAGAAAATGGATTGGACAAAATCTCCAATCGAATATGTGTATTGAACACTTGGAAAATTATTATTTTTAGACGAAATAGTTAGATAGCTCCGGATCTAGGGAGCAAGTCCAAGCAATTCATACTCTATAGACGAATGGATAACTCATTGTAAGGATAGGAAAAATTAATTGATGATCTACGAGTGATCTTGAAATTTGAAGTTAAATCGATACATTCTTGTTATCAACACATATTGATCTTGATTGTCTTCTGCTAAAATAACGATAACTGAACTATACTTGAATTTCATAGAGAAGAAGAAACGAAACAGAACAGAGCTGATAACTATTGAGACTAGATCTTCTTGACATAATGTTCCATCTATATCTTATTTATTTCTTGAGCGTATCACGAAACGACCAGAAAACAATATCCCAACGATGTTATTTCGTTTGTGGAGATTTCGACGACTATAATTCTCCAGTTTCTCGAAACGAACAAGGAAATAACAAGATACCCCACAAAAACAACTTCGGTATTATTTCTCGAGACTGGAACGACCATTATTCGCTGATTCTGTTCGCAAATACATCTGTTTCATTACAAGCGAAGACGTCTTTTGAATACTGATACTGCATTTGTTTGCCATTCTCGTTCCGTTTCGTTCCTTTGGAGTTGCAGAATTTTAGAAAATCAAAGGCTTAATCATGGCAATTTCTTAAACGTTCTCATACTACAAAGCTCGCTGATATTTATTTGCGATGACGATCTCAGTGAACAGAATAAGCAAACGTGGAGTTTACCTTAATATTCAAACGTTAAATTGGTTTTTCGGATCACTTTTCTCGGTACATCGATTGATTTGTTTGTACGTACGGCGTACGTACTGTTTTTCAACACGTTTATATTAGCTTCACTTGTATGTATGTATTTATGTTTATTTGAGAGTAACTCTAATAGAGTTAGGAGTATTGTTGATTTTCTATAATCAGGGTTAATCTTACTATGCAACTGTATACATTTAAATCTGGACGTTTGGCCAAGCGACTCAAGGCATAAGATTTAGTCAACGGAGTCTCCAAACGTTCACTGAAAAAACTGAAAATGACGCTCCAATAATAAACTTAAAAGGCAAAAATAATTATTGAAATAGAAATGAGGTTATCAAGAGAAATATTTTTATTGTAAGAAAGTGTGGGACGCTTTATAAAAACTGATTTTTATCACCTCACACTTTTTTGCGATACAAATATTTTTTTGAATTAATTAATTCCCATATATATTATATTTTTGCCTCTTTATTTCACGTGTTATTTAATTTTGTCAACCTATACTTACAAAATTTGATGATGAATTGTTGGCACAAGATCATACACAGTGAAAACAATCATTCCATGGGAAACGAATTACAGGAATAGGTAATAATGCACATACAATAACACTATACAATATTCTCGCACAACTATCACGCAATGTACACTAGGGACCATTAATTCTTAATTAGCACCATGGTGTTACCGATATAAAACCACTAGCACGCCATTGAAAATTACAGACATTTATCTACAATTTTACGAGTTTGGTAGTTTGTAAAAATCAATTTCATTCTAGGACGTGCCTTCCCTTTGGGTTTTTTGGGTGGTAAATTAAGATTCTGTAATATATTGAATGAAAGTTGATACAGGATAATTATAAATCCAGAGATAAAATAATGTGGAAAGATATAAAAAACGTTTACAATACTCTATAGAATATACTATCACTCTGAAATATTTGTCAAATGACAATGGATTTCATTGAAATACTTATGAGAAGAGAGTTTTTTCTTGTTTTCTTCTGAATCATTGTTTCAATAATTCATTCAATCATTTCTTTTCAACATATTCATTCTTACTACTACCAAGTCAAATGAAATATCCAGTTTCAGTGACAGCATCATCTCTTTGTGTTTTTCTTGTACTACGGAATACGACAGGAATTTATAAGAGCTCTAAGATAAATACCTCAGTTGTGCGGTTCTGTCTGCATTATTAAAAATCGATATGTCGTAAAATGGGAATGGAAGTCCCCTATTCAGCTTTATTGGATAGTTTATTACTTTATTCCCAACTTTCTCCGAGGTCATGGATTTTATGTCTGGGGCAAGTTTTTATTATGGTTACCTTCTTGAGACTTCGAAAGTATCACGTAAATTAGTTGTTTCAATTACTTTAACCACTTTTTTGGTCTCCCAGGTGTTTTTGAGATCATTCACTTTTTTGGGATGCTGTTGAAGATACAGGAATTTTCTTCTTTTCTCAAAATACCCCCTTAAAACAATTTGAACTCATAGATAGTTTACTACTAGATTCGAAAACAATAGTTGTGCTACATTTCCCATGATTTTTATTGATGAATATCTCGTTATATACTTGATTTCGAATTATCTACAACATATTTAGGATGCGTGGAGCAATTTTGTTCTAGACTGGATTTCATGAACGTCTTTTGTTGTTTGGTGAATGTACATTCTTTGATCTGCGATGAAAGAAACGAAAAAGCAGGACTAAGAATTTACTGCTCATTCAAGCAAGTCAAGGAGATCGATTTAATTCCTTATTGATTGCGACCATTTCATGAAAAATAAGGCAGAGAGAGGAACATAGAAAGTGGTAGATCTGTCGAAACTATTAAGGAAATGACATTAGAACGTTCATCTTCAAAACTCCACTAGTACAGATTAAATACTGAAACTGTACAATGAGAGTTTATAACGACAAGTCCCCATTTGAATAAATTCTCATTTCGACGGCGCTTATGGTTGATCTCAGGCTCTCGCGGTCTGAAACTTAGCTGTTAGTCGACTTTTAAGCCGTTAACAGAAGTTGATAGAAACTTCTGGTGGTATATCATTAAAATACTCGGTTGACTGCCTAAACAATTTGGTAGATATTAAATGTTGCCTACCCTTTAGGTCTTGTGAGTAATTGCGTCAGTTAATCAGTCGATCTCAGTAAATGACGTGGTGCTAGGGAAGAAATTGGCTGCTATAAGAAGCTTATGCAAATCCTTCCCACCATAATTGTCAATTCAATTCATATCAAATCAGTTTCGAATAATAGAGTGTTATTTTCGATTTACTACATGTTTCAGAGAAATTTTTGGCAGATGAATATATCACAGTAGTGAAAAATAATTCACAGAAACTTTATGCCGGCTATATTCAACTTTGGTCAAATATTTAGAGTAGATACACAGGGTCTGTTTGAAGCTACAGCAGTTTGTTTGACCAACAACGCCGGAAGCTGTTTCCTGAAATTTTCACTTGTTCAGGTAACCAGTGAACTATCAAAACATGGATCTATTCATCTCAACTCCACTTGAGACTTGAATCAGATGTGAGTTGATCAAACCTGCATCAGAAGATGCTGAAAAATTGTAGATTTCAGAGGCTGGTTCTGTTCGTGTTTAATGCAAAATGCAAATGTAACTCTCTATAAATCAACTAGAGAGAAAAGCTACTGAAACCAAAAAGAAACGAAGGATAATTGTGCCTCCATGAATGCAATTACATATATAATTTATGTACCAAACGTATACTATATACAGCAGAATTAGAACAATTCTGAACAGCTGTTCATGGATAGATGAAAGCATCCTCCATTCTTCTGTTTTTTACAAATATATCCCAAAGGATGATTGGATTCTGTGTAGTAGATTATCGAGCTTTTTTTCAAGCAAGCCCCCAAAAGTACCATTTGGTGTTAGAATCACAAGATTGAGCATTTTATCCTCCCATTTCCAGTGTCATTCCTTCTGAAATATATCTGATATGAGATATTTCAGATTCGTATAAGTTTCCTGCCAGCACATAAAACTTTGAGAATGGTTCCATGCACACATTGAGAATTCAATAAGTATGATCATAAATCAGTACTTCACCAGCCACATGCATTGAAAGTGGAGACATTTTCGCTGAAAATACAATAGGAGAACTGGTATGGGATACTGATGAGCGCATTATTGAGTTATACTATTACTGGAAAGTGCTTGCTTTTCATGTTTGACATTATTGAAGTTTGTTAATGAACATCGACCTATTTGCTGTAGCTGAACATTGGCTTTCTGTTTACATAATTCCATTTCGATTGTGTTTATTTAACGCTACACCAATCAATTGATTAGTCTCATTAGGATTTTTCGAAACGGAACTGATTCACAGGGTATTCGTTAATTGTCAAGGAATACTCATGGGAGAGAAATGGTGTCTTCAGTTTAAAGTTGGGTTAGGTGAGGTTGAAATATTATATTATGAAAGTTGGATTGATCCGTTTATATTTTCATTAGATAATCGTTTCTCTGGCTCTTTATATCTACCAGTTTGAAAATTTTCAATGCCATGTGATGGATATATACCTTGTCCCTGTAAGAATTTTGTGGTGGATTATTTTTCTGTTGCTACGTATCCATTTTAAAATCTTCTCAGGTTTTCAGCAAATACATTACTTCCCGTTATCCATCCGCAAAGTCTTTCCTCTTCCAACACCACCGCTATTTTTATTGAAAGGCTCCCTTTTCGCTAACATATAGGGGGTGTTCAATTCTTACATAGATTAAGAAGCGTTGAATCTGATTGAAGAGAATTTTTTAAATGTTTTCAAGAGTTATTAATACTCATGTTAGACTTTGATACTTTCAGCTTTTCATGATGGTACAAGCATTTAAAAAATTCTTTTCAATCTAATGAATTTTCTCGAATTCGTTCGAGGTAAATCAGCATACTTTTCATTAAACTCGCTGCATTTTCTAATGATATTTTTGTTACATGGACCATAAATGATGAATAAATCCATCTAAACCGCATTCAAGTAATTATTTTCTGCCATAATACTTTTACACCCATGCAACTCGAATACAGGATGACAATGAAGGAATAACATGTTAGTTCTCTTTCAGAATGAAATTCATAGCCTACTATCTGAAGCACTATCCAATATTTATTTTATTGAAGACAAATTCATAACATAAGTGATCATAACTAACAAACTGTACCAGATAGGTATAGGTGAAGTTTACTCAATTGAATTGGAAAATGTTACAGCTTTCCGAATAAGTAATAATATACAAGGTGTTCCATTTAAAAAAAATGGAGTTGTAGTCATTTTCATGAGTCCCCGGAAGGCACTCACTTCTGAGTCTTCCTGTATGCTGAAACTGAGATCCAGTTAATCGACGGAATACCTAATGGTCTCAAGCAGCTATATCCCAAATTGCAATAATTTGTGAATTTGCATTGGGAAAAAATTTATATTTTTCAATGGTCAGGTTTTGCACAAAAATTGGACAAAATAATTTTCATCTCGAAAATCGTCACAGATAGGTATAGGAAATTATGTAGGAAAGTTGTGGGGAATCTTATAAGGATTCTAAAAAAGATATAATATTCGAGGTGTTCCATTTGAAATAACAAAGTAGCAACTACTTTCTGATACAACGGCAACACTGTCTCGATAAAAATATTTTAGAGGGATAGAACAAGTTCGATTATCCATGCCCACAAATTTTCGAAATGATCTGTATTTCTGTTCTCCAGATACTTCTAATGTCCCATCCACTGTGAAACACCCAGTATATATATAGAGTCAATTTTGATGTGAAGTAAGTGGATGAAATCATGAAAATCAAAGAAGTGGTGAAGTTCTTTGGCGAAATAACTGATCATGATGTTCTCGAGATTCATGTTAATCAATTTTTAGATGAATGAATGAAAAATGAATTCTCACGTAAGAGAAAATACTCCCTGCCAAATACGTTTTGCTAGATTCGAGTTCTTCCGGGTTTTTCATAAGCGCCGGATAAATTCGATGTCGTCACGGTGCCTCATTTGTCGTCACTTTTCTTACCACGACGCCATTTCATGTTCGCTCCGATTTAATAATATGAGTTTTATTAGCCTCTACAAATAGGTTTTTCCCAAGAGGACATCCAATACATTTCTTTAGCGTTGTTGGGATTTTTTAAGATTAGATTAGTTTTTTCATATTGATATGTATTACGGAGAGAGAAGAAATTATAAACGTAAAACACTTTGTTCAGTGCTATAGAGGTGCTTTAGACAACAATTTCTACAAACTATTACTATCAACGTGCTTTTGGAAATGGATCAATGCTTCTATTTTTCTCAGAGATATAAGAACAAATCCCACGGAAACAAGTCAATTCGTACTGCATTTGTTTTTGTGGGCATTCCAAGACCACCTTTATCAGAGATTCCACTGTGGAAATATACATATATAGTCTATTTCAGCTGGGTTGATACCTGTGACGCGTCGCCAGATTTAGCGGTGATGCCACATGTTTTTCACTTTTTCAGCGATGTTCCTAATTAACTCCGAATAAAAACTTGGGTATATATCATATTTCATAAAAACTAGTGAACCATTGTGAGATCGTGGTGAATAAATATTCATGAAGATTCTTTACTTCCTTTCGAATAAAATCGATTGAAAGTAAGGGGCTCCTGTTATCCATTTCGTGTTTAAAATGTTCTAATAAATATGCAACCATTTTCTGGGCATCTCCACTCAATTCTCTCGAGTTCGCAAAATAACAATTTGAAAAAATCGCGATGAAAGAACAATTCGTATGTAAACAAACGATTGTAGGGATTCGCTCCAAACAGTTTGGCATCGTTCACTTCACAACGACGCCAAATTGTACGAATTCGAATTGTTTTTTTATTATGATTTTTCAAAATTGTTCTTTTGAGAGCTTAATATCATCGTATTCTCATCAAAATGTCGAGAGGATTGATCTCACAATGGTTCAATACTTTTCATGAAAAATGATTATATACCCAAGTTTTAATTCGGAGTTAATTCGGAGCATCGCTGAAAAAGTGAAAAATATGTGGCATCACTGCTAAATCTGGCGACGCGTCACAGGTATCAACCCAGCTGACCCCACTATACATAGTGTTGTCAGCATTACATCGCGACACCGAAATCTCAGTTGGATCCTAACTCCTCAGATTTCCAATTACCGCTTCCTGTGAGTATAGAACCAACGCGGGACACATTTCCTCGGGTTGGAAGTGATGTATAGAAGACTGAGGCGTCGCACGATCTAGATTGGTGGCCATTGTGTTGGATTATTGGTCCGCGGCCAGTCGTAACCCAGGTGACTTATAGCACGTTACCACTTCGGCTTTTGTGCGAACGACATTTCGTAGGGTGACATGTCGAAATTACCAACGAGGGTAGAGAGAAGGTATTGTGTGAGAACGTTGAATATGAAAAATGCGCGACGAAAACACAAACGGGTATGTGGATCATCGAAGGAAATGAAAGGATAAATCGAAATTGTGTTCTGACAACCAGGAAGCTGTTTTTGGTAGATTCGGCCAAGAAAAAGTTGATTGATTGATTTCAAATTCTTTAAATACGTAGAGTCGGTTATTCGTTGCTATATAATGAGGTTTCCCAAAAATATATTCAGGGACAAAGTTATCTGATTATTCATGTGAAAAATTGGTAGAATGTATGGAACCAACCTCTCTTGTTGAGACGAAGCCTTTTGAATTCCACCAATATTGTTCCACAAGAAAAAAATAATCATCAAAGTCTGTTATGATAATTTTGTATCCAAAGTAAAGCCTTCAAAATTGTTCACATTTTCTGTCTGATTCTCTGTCCACCACATTGTCGTCTAATTCACAGGATTTTTTCAGTTGATTGAAATATATCGATGACAAAAAAATGTAATCGTGACATTCCATTAAAAAAAACTACTGAATATCAGAAGAGCTCACAAAGAAATCTGGATTCACTAATAAAACATGACACTGCTCGAGGCCCAGACTTTTCATTAGGAAGTTTACTGATTCAATAGAAAATTTGAAGAAGTCTGTGTCTATATTCTGAACAATCGCAAAGTCAATACTACTGAATATATTAGTACCTTTCCGTCTGAACACTCGGTGTCTGAAAGATAACCCGCATTAGAAAGTTCCACAAAACTAAAGCCAACTCATGAATAAACTAGAGCTTTTTATGCGGGACCACTAGAAAGGCTGTTTCAGTGTGCCGGAATATGTAATAGGAATGTGTAATTTCAGGGCTCATTCTGATAAAATCTCGATCGTTTATTGGAAATTACTCCGGGATGGTGTGTGGAAACGAACCGCATGGTGTAGGAAAATTTGATCACATGCAAGCGATTTTAATTATGAAATTCCCTGAAACCACCAGTTTTATTTCTTTTTCAGTTTGATGCCTTTAATTTTGAGTTGTCGTAGTTACGTAAAAACGTTATCCATATTTGATGGTTGGTTACTTTTACATTTATCGAAACCGAAACGAATAATTATAATTTTTCTGATTGGTTTGCTTTATTTGAACCCCGAAAAGTAAATTTTGCGATGTAGGTTCGAAATTGATCTCGTGTTAAGTCACCAATAATTGGTTTGTGTAGAATTAAATGAAATAAATTTTGTGCTTTTGTGGAAATAAGAGAATATTCACATCAGAGAGTTTGTCCTGTTCAAAAAATAATAAGTGCTTACAATTGTACTATCTACTACGACTAAACCTTATTCCAGAGAAACCTTTCCTTGTGAATAAAAAGACGATACAGTGTCCCTTTGAAGAAACCTTAAAGAGAATATTTCAACTGGAACATCAATGGTGAAGCAGGAATATAGAAATATAATCTGAACTGACGTAAAGTTTTTCGCGGTTGACTGCCTGTCAAAGGACGTACACAAGCTGTTGCTACGCTATGTAAACAACGAGAGTTTAATTATTTCTGAGCAAAACCGACAATTTCCTGATACGTGGCATCATGCAACTTCTCCAAATTTAATTTCTGCATCCAGTACATCAAATCAAAACGATCTAGAAATAATTGTGATACTATCGAATGTCATCAGTACGAATTGATCGATGAATAAATCATTTCCAACCAATTTCTGATGACTGCAAATGGATTTTGGTAGTACTTTCAAGAAACTAACATTGAAACTCTGTGAACATCAATACGTAATCAACAACCGGAACAATACTCATGGAACTAGAAATGTTAGACGGATATTCCAGGGATCTCTATTGTCGTCTGAGTGAAGTAGTGAAACAAGTATCCGTGCTATCTCATGTCCTGTTTGGAGTTTCATTCGAACGTCCTCAGGCAAGCACATCATTTCAAACTTTCGCACAATGATGACTTCATATCGCCTGGCAGCTATCACGGAAACTGGAAAAGTTGGATACATAGTCGACGCGGACAAATGAGGATTTATGAAAGGTTATATCGAACACACGAGCCCCCATGAAAAGAAAGACATAAATCAATACGTCAATTGCTGATGCCTATATCTTTGACCCGGCTGAAGTCTCTGGAACTGAAAAACAGCCATGGAGTCGAGATCTTCCAGATAACGCTTACGACGATCGATATATTATATATTTGAGAGTGTTAGTATGAAAGAAAAAGCGGAGATGGATGAAAACTCCAGAGCTACGTTCGGGGCTTAGCATAGAGTGAAAGGAAATGTTTGAATAAAAATTCGGCGAATGGAAGGAAAAATAAAATAACCCTCTACATGTCACCAGGTCGTGCCACAACTATAAATTCAGTATGAGCTTGTCCAGATCAAACACTTCGTACATAGGAAACTTAATGGCATATAGTGCTTCCATTAGTTCCTATATGAAATGCAATTTGTGATGATAATTTTTTCTAGCACTACAAAGAAATGGAGAATCCACAGTGAAATATTTTGGAGCAGATATATTTCAGCCCCCATAACCACGAAGACATGCAAAATCATTCAGGATATCCATCGAATCCAATCGTGTTCTTTTATAAGGAAACTTGGTGGTATTTTGTTCCGAGGCAATCGTTCGATTTTCCTGGAAACGTTCAAAGTGTTATTGACGTCAACTTCGACACAACACAAAGAAAATATGAATATTTAACGATCTCTCGTAGCGACGTAATGAAATACTCTCTACTTTCATCGTGTGTGGGTATATCTTTCATCGGATATATATTTTTCGTTATGATGGTTTGGGTGTATTGGATTATTCATCGAGATTACACACAACCACTGAAGATTTGATTTTTTGTTTGAAATCACCTCATTTCCTCACCCTTTTATGATAGTTTCTGATTTGATCAGACGATGAGTCAATTTTGAGGAAAATCTCAAAAATTTCACCATAATTTTTCGAATATTTCCTCCAGTGATGAGACCTTTCACAAAAAGTGCGGATGATGAATCTCCGTTATGAAAAACAAAATTCAAACGGGGTGTTTGTGAACAAAACATTTTTTCAGTCCCTCCCTTTGGTAGGGACCCCTCAATTTCTAAATCGTTGAAAAATATTTGAAAAGTAGAATAAAAATGAATGAACTAGACATATTATAATTAAATCTGCCAGGAAGTAAATGAGTTGTTAATTGAAATAAATGAAGATTCAATATAATATTATTTATCTTTATTTGTATTTTCATTTTGATGATATTGTATCATTTTGTCGAAATAAGCAGTGCAACATCACTAAATCAGTTTTTTCACCGATCCATTCAGTTGGACCTTGATCATAAATATCACCAAATTGTTTTTTTTTTTTGCAGGGAGGCGATGTGGTACAAGAGAACATATCAGCCAACGTGACAGATGACACGGTGACGTTGGAATTTCAAAGGTCTGATGGCACGCTTGTGACCCAGATAATTGACTTCAGAAATGTGAGTATGAAACTTGTTAACATTAACACGTACCGCACTGTGTGCTTGTCTGGCTGCACGTCCTCGTATGATGGATTATAGTCCGAACAGGGGAACCGAACAGGGAGGATGTAAGAGAAAATACGATATGTCACAAGTCATGTAGATTGAGTTACTTTCGTCGATAATTTTCTTGACAGTACTTTGGTATGAGCATGGGTGATGGATATGGATATAGCATCAAATATAACGCAAGAATTAATTTTCCCTCGAGCATATTTTTGAGACGGAAACAATAGTAGAAAAAACTGGATTTTAAGCCAGTATTAGAAATTTAATGCAATTCACGCAACCATTTTTTCCAACTATTCAATTCTAAATCGATAGATCTATGACTTGCTGTAGCTGGTGCCATGAATAGTCTCTCCAGATATAGCTCAAAAATTGGCATTAACGAAACTTCGTATGTCATTGTCATTGTCAATTGAATCACGTCAACTCGACAGAACAATATCCTGTTTCAAATTTCGGTGGAGACAAACTTCAAACGCACATGGAATGTATCTCTCGTAATCAAGTCTAGTCCATTCCCGGAATATATTACAATTTTATTCCATGCTATGACGTGAAATACCGATACACGAGAGGACCAACTACCAACTGCAATAAATGCTGTCTTCCGACTAATTTATTCAGAGGATTTAAAGTTTGATTATACACGAGGGGACTTTCTGAGGCTCCCGAACAACTTCAGAAGTTGACAGATAATCCAGGGAGACTTTATCTGGAGGAATAGTGGAAAAAACCATCGGGGAGAATTTTTGATTCCCATATCTGAAGTCCAACTGAAATGTCTTGAAAGAACATGTCTCAAGGTCAATATTTAGGTCGTGGTCAGGTTTAAAAAAAAAGTGTAGACGTTTTTTTGACATTTTTTCAAATGATAAATGGAAAAAAATATATACACCCTATGGCTGTGGAGTTATCAGTTTCTTCATCTTCCACATCTCTCTGTCTCGTGCCAATGAATTTGACGTTTCCAGGTTTCCCCACTACTTCACCGATTGTGTCATCTCATTGTTGCCTCTTTTCCTTTTGGCTTGAATTTCCGCTCCATATACTATCTTCCCTTGTCTTTCATTTGTCATCTTCTGCAAATGTCTCCACCGTCCCAATTGTTTCCTCTCAATAAATCTAACACCACGATATTATTCTATCTCTTCTTGTAATTATTTCATTCCAGTGTCCATGATTCGCATCCATATGTCAAAACTGCTCTATACAGGGTGTTTCACAGTGGATGGAACATTAGAAGTGTCTGGAGAACAGAAAGACAGATCATTTCGAAAATTTGTGGGTGTGCTCTATCCGTCTAAAATATTTTAATCAATACAGTGTTGTTTCAAATGAAACACCTCGTATATTATACCATTTTTGGAATCCTTATAAGATTCTTCACAACTTTCCCACATGATTCCCTATAACTGTTGATAGTAGAAGAGCTTTACTGTGATCGTAGATATCATTTCCATCGATTTTCATGTTAAAGTTTGAGGCCCTCCTTTCGAAGCTTTATGAAATAATCACTTTTCATTTCCATCCTCATAGCTTTACAGCTCTTCATCATTCTCCCTTCAAATATCATGTCGTTCCTTCATTTCTTCTCTCGTATATTACGAACTAACGATATCCCTGGATGTCCTAGTAGGTCAACAATTCTTCTGCCTCTCTCGGTTCATAAAAATCGAGTGTTTATATTTTGACCAATAGCTTCTTCACACTGTCTGAAACTTTGGCGACTCATGTGCTCGAAGCACAACTGGAGCATCACGAGATTACTTCAGATGCGGTAGTATGTTTTAGCTTGAAGGAGTTCCATCGATTTCGGAGGACGCAGAGAATATCCTAGTGTAGTTTACGCTCTAACAGTTCTTCACCCGAGAGAATTGGCAATAGTTCTGCGCGAAATATATCGTAGCAATCGAATTGAATAAATGATCTTGTGGCTTTCGGGAGAACCAGGATAGAATAATGTTGAAGATGTCGAAGAAATAGTTCAAGAAATATCAGCTACTATTTCTTATGACGAGATCGAGGAATCAACTGAGCAAGAACAAAACAAAATTCTCGTTTGCAGTAATTTCAAAGAAGAGCAAGAATTCCTTTCAATGGTGTTTCTGAAAAGGAATTTGTTCATTTCAACTCAAATCAGGGACACATTTGTAGAAAATTACATAAATTTTGACATACACTCATTTTTTTTTATTTTTCATTTTTTTCCAATTTTATAGTCTGATGATAATTTTACAGTCTGATGAAAACGCGAAGAATAACTTGCTGAATATTGAGAGATCACATCTCGAAGAAGGGCTATCGACCCACAGAATGAGTTGTTTTCTGCGTTACTACTAGTGATGAGTTACTTGCGGCACCAAATAATACGACGTGAATTTTGTATGAAGTGTATTTCACAGTCATCAAATTCAGTATCAAACATAGGAACAATATACTCTTGTTCATTGTGTGTTGAAAACGTATAGAATTCAGAGATTAAAATATAAAGGTATGGAGGAATATCTGCTGAATTATTCATGAGAGTGTCGTTGTTCGGTTGACTTATATGAAACGCATGTATTTCTATCTGGAATATACTTTCGGAATACAAAAGCTGTTTACCTCCACCCTGGCATCATGAATATATTATGATCAAAAGATGAAGGATATATGGATTTCCTATACGAGTAGAATTTTGTTATGTAACTTACCGAAATGCTGTATTCGTTGCTTTCTTTATACCCAAACTTTTTCTAGAGTTATTTCTATGAAAATAATTAATTTACTGATTTCATATAGAAATTCTTCATGACTAGATCTAGTCATCAACCATAATGAAGACATCTGCTTCAATTTCACTTCATAAGATTTGTTAACGTCCGATTTTTTATCTTTTCATTTTTTCTCCCTCTATTCCTGTTTACCAATTTTTCCTCTATTTCTCATTCAAATATCCACAACATTCCGTATATTGTTTTGTTCTGTTCTTCTATAATCTGTCAAAGTTCCCTGGTGAGCTTATCGAGAAGATTGTTTTGATTGAATTTGATTGAATTATTATGATACTGTCAGTAATAGGATGTGTCAGGTGATTTTGCTCCTTCCAAATTTGTATACTCAGCCCCTTATCTCTTGTTTCAGCTTATATTCGGGATTGGTTCCATGAAACATCCCTATTCTTCCACAAATACTCTCTCACTCTCTCAGTCCACGATTCATTCTGATAAATCCCTACATAAATTCACCTTTTCTACCTCGTCCAGTCAAATCTCCCAACACAATCGCGCCGCATTTGGAAGAAATAAATCCAGATTAGTTACTTCCCAGCGGGAAATTCGGGTAAATCCCGACTCACGGAACACTCCACCAAGACGAATCCCCATGGAAAGTCAATTGTCGTCTGTCATTCGAAAAATTAACAGCCATTCGAGGTGGTTGCAGAAAGTTCTGCGATCAGTACAGAGTCTGGAGTCCTCATGGATATTATTTCTGTCAGTTCTAGAGATAAAAATTTACGGACTCTGTGATAGGTTTGGCATCTTGCAGAAAATTATTATAGAATTTAAAATTAGTTCATTCATTAGACACCAAACGACCAAGACTTTTTTAGTCATTTTCCGAAACTGTGACAGAAGGGACTAAGTTTACTGGGCGACAGTTCGAGATCATTAGCAACTTATTCAAATCGACATTTCTTCATCGCAGAAGATCTTAAAAAAAACTATTGTGACTGTTTTGGGGACTAGAAAAAGCTTTCAAAATAGTGCAGGGGATCAAATTAATTTGGAAGAATTGAAAGAGAACTAACATTTAAAAAAACAAATTCACCTCACTTTTTGATCATAGTGTTATTATTCGTAAATAAATTGGTAAGGAAAATATAATTCTCTGTGTGTATTTGTCAAATCACTACTGATAGCATAGAAAATTCAAATGAAATCGGAAGAGTCCAAACACAATATTTCATACTCAGATTACCACCCCTACAAATGCCTATCACTTTTCACGTCAGCATCATTTTTCACTCTCAAATCGCTAAATGAACCGATGTAATTGCTGCAGATTCCCTTCAAAATTCAGTGAATTATAGTTTTCACGCGTTAATTAATTAGATATAATTATCCTGTTGTTGTGTTCCCTATGAATTATGAATTTGCATACAGCTTCTATGATATGTATGCAAGTGATTTATGAGTGCGAAATAGTTTGCAGTGTTGTTCGCGTTGGATCCATCACTGAAATTTACCGTTTGGTAGAGTGTGTTCGTTCATCTGTTCAACGATTAACAGAACAGTTGATATATTACTTGTACTTTCCTCTAAATCCAAAGGATCTGCCGTGGAGCGAACATTCCCACATGGTTAATCCATTTTTGGAACTACAATTCCAGCTGTGTGATGACTTGATTTGAAATTTTAATTGAAGAGGATTAGAACTTTGCCCATCAGTGGATCTGTGCTGCTTCCTTGTCAGTTGGTGTATTTCTAGACTCTTGAATTTAATCGAATGTTTGAAATATCCTTTGTATCAAATGTAGATGTTCAATTGAAATCAAAGTTCATCATCAACAGTAAGAGCTCTCTCGTATCCAGATCCGTGATGCTCTATAGAACATACTTGCAAATTTCTTCACATAACTTCTTAAACTATTTTTTTAATATTTTTTCTATAGACCATTCCAGGGTGACGTCATTGAAAGGCGGCCATATTGCTTGTGGGGCACACAAATCTATAATCCCATTAGAAACAACGTAATCACAGGTCAAAATTAATTGGTTTTTCTTAAAAATGCCAGCTTTTTGTGCAGTTGTTGGGTGTTCTAAAAGGGGGGAAGGGATAAACTTCGTTTTTTTTTTTTCGAATTCCGAGGGCGTACAAAGGGCGTGGAGAAAATTTAGATGCATTATCACAAGAACGTCGTATGGCATGGATTCGAGCACTAAAACGTGGAGAGTTGAATGAAACGTTTGTAAACAATGCAAGAATATGTGAGAACACTTTGTAAGAAGTATGTAAGTTGTCTTTCCAAAATAGGTGAACTAATAATAAGAGTATTTATTTCTGTTGGTGATTCGTTTTTTTTTTTCATATATATTTCAATTTTAGTGGAGCCAGCTGAGCTTAGAGGATAAAAACAATCCTGATTGGGTACCCTCAGTGAACATATGGGATACCAAAGTATTGAAAGTCAGGATGGAATAATTTATTTATTTACTAATAAATAGTCTTAGTAGTATAGTGTACATTTTTGTTTTATCTCTTCTTGTTTTCAATCACCAAGGGAAAACTAACTAAACTTATGAATATTACTATAACTTCCATCTATCAAACAAGCTTTTGATAATATTCAGGTATATAATCTACCTTAGCAACAACAACAAAATGTGGATCAATTTTCTTTGCCAAAACTTCCAAAACAAATCCAGCCTCATAATACTCATAGGCTCGCAAATACTTGTAAGCCTTCATCTGATCCCCGCTATAAAAACTATGACTGGAAATTAAATAAGTCCATTTGGCCTACACTGAGCAGAAAACTTGAGTCTTCCGTTATTTCTCCTGGCACTAAAGCGTAGGGGTTTATATTGTTTATGAAACTCAAATTCTGTTCATATCGCACTTTAATGTCTTTCTCAAGCGAAAGATAATAATCACTACTATTCATTTTTAATAAAATCACTCGGGAAACACAAGAATAAATTTTGTAATCACCAAATTTGGCACAACAGGTCAGAACAACCACTGTTAAATAAATGGAGATCGATTCTTTGTGTGCAATATGGTGGACATGTCAAAATCAGGTGACCTGAAATGGTCTATATGCATCTGGATAAAATTCAGATCATTGTAGGTAGACTTCTTCTTCTTCTTCAGTTTCCACTCTTTGTCTCCGGTATCTCACATCATCCCATTTCCTTGGTCTGCCTCTTCCTATTTTCCGAAGAGATTTCGTTTATAATTTTTTTTGTTACCTTCAAACTGAAATTCTCACAATATGGTTGAATTATCACAATTGTCTTTCTAACAATAGTTCTACTTGTAGTTCATTTCTTACGATATCATTCCTGATACTATAAATATCTCCTGCGAATTTCATTTTCAATAGTATCTGCAACGCAAAATGGCCGTGCCTTTCTGGTCTGGAGGGTGAGCAACTTCAATAATTTCTGTTCTCTCAATTAGTATTGTGTTTGTTAGACATTCAAGTTTCAGGTAGTTTGAATTGAATTTTTGAAAAATGGTTCTCTCTACATTGAGTTATTGCTTACTCTCCAAGCGTTGCTGTGACGTCAGGTGCAGATGCTTTATGTTTGAACTGATCATGGAAAATTTCTCTTTTTTCTATGTCAACTCTTGTTGAATATTCTGGAAACTCTTATCATTATAAGTAGGGGGAAGATCAACATGAAGGTGTTCATATCAATAATATTACACCAAATTAAAATAAGATGAACACTCACTATGTGAACCTGAAGATACTCCCTTCAATATTGATTTCGATTTCAGGAAGTTCATCAGATTATTTCTGGGAACACTGTTGTCATCATCACTTAGCTCTTTGGGTTGAGTGGTGAATCCGATCAGCAATTTACTGTGCCGAAAATCTGTATCGTGTGAGCTCATTTAACTCTCACTATTCCATTTCGCACTGAAATCCCTTCAATGCTGATCAGATAGGACTCGCGAAGTCCTCGGAAATTCATTCGACTCTATTTATCAGCAGCGCATCAGGCGTTGGATTATCGCCTCGATCTAATTGAAATTGATGTCGGTTCCTGGCGAGTGTGTAGCTCTCGAACTTTTACAGTATGCTAAAATTTCCTGGAAGATATTGCTATTGAAATACAAGAGGTTGATTAATTTTCTTTTTGAAGTTCCTATTATTATTTCGAAGTTTATGTTTCTCAATATGTGAATGAGGACGATATTCTTATTCTGTATCCTTCATTTAGATAAGATTGTCTTTCGAATTATTCAGTTCGATACGACTTCTCCTTATCTTCCAATTCAACGATGCATTATGGTAGCTCAAAAAGGAACCCATATTTATTCAGATAGGCTAGTCTAAAAGCTTCAGAAGGCAATGAAGCAGCTGATGAATAAGCTGAAGATGGTTCAGCTACAGAAAATGCAACTAGGGAAATGCGAAGGTAGGAGTAGTTCTGATATCAGTATCTGGAATCATCTTGATTATCATATAGACATCGTAAGATTGGAACAAAGCAAAGAAAGTTCTTTCCCCAACGATTATGTTTCTTGAATGGCTTCTGGTTGGATGATCATTGTTTCTGAACCTGAATCCTCAGCTGCAGCATTGCGAAAGAGCATTATTCTAGTTATATTGAACACGTTGGATGAATGCATTGAATTCTAATGAACGACATCACCAAGCTCTGTAATTGGAGGACTGCTACAAGTCGGTTATCCGATATATTTCGAATAGGACTCCATTGTCGAGAGTCATCCTCCATAAAGCTTCTAGCGTATGCTCTCGAGTACGGCTCGAGAGGCCTTAATGCAGAGAATCAGGAGAACTTCCCGCTAGGGTGCAAGTTGAGTTCAGAATTAGTTACAAGCAGATAAATTATGGAAACCCCTTTGAAAGCGACGCTAATTTCTAAGTTCGTAGTCACTTAATCCCTCCCTGTGGAGCGAGGAGAGTACGCCGTCCTGAATAAAGTTGCCGACTCCACTCTGTCTAGTGTTTTATAACTAATCGTCCACTCGAACGATGCTGCGATCTGCTCGCTAGAAGTTCTGCGGGATTCGTTTTCCTCCCTCGAAGTTCGCTAACGGTTCCGAATGGTCGGATATCCATGATGGAAATAACCATCGAGGATTGTAGCAGTAAAACTGTGACTGCAACTGACTTCAAACTGCGAGAGTTTGGGAAAAATTCGAAAGCGATTCCTGGACGAAATTATTCGTCGAACATGTTCACCCAAACGAAAGGAAAGATTTTTCTTACATTTCTGAAACTACCCTCACAAGGAATATATTTTTGTGTAAAAGAAGTATATTCAAAACGTTTGCTCAAACTTGTCACAGGAGTTTATAGTCTGAAATGCATATTTGGAGATTGGGGATCTTTCAAATTTGGAAAAAACGTTAAGAAAAATGTAGGTACTCACGTTGAATTGATTTCTAATATTAAAAATTTGGAGATATGTCACATTAATGAATTATGGAGGAAGACATTCTGAGTGATAAATCTATGTGTTCTTGGCACGATTTCTTCCACACGAGAAAATACATGGAAGTTGAGTACATAATGGCGGAAATTCTTGACATGTTTGAGAATTCCATTTGGATTGAAGGATGCTATCATCCGGCTCATTACCCTGGAATGGAACGTATCGAATTTGGCGTTTCTATAGCTTCATTTACAAAGTGAAAATGCTCCGTAGAACGGATTTCCACTATATTTCATTTAATGAAGTGAATATTTCGTGCTTTGGATCAGACTTGCATTCGGGACTCAGGTAAAAATGGCTGAATAATCATATGATGAAAATTGAGCAAAGTCTGTTTCAAATTTACATTTCAATGATCAATGAATATGCTATTGTTTGAAATATACAGGGTGAGTCAAGAATAGGAATCGAGCTTTCTGAGAGTGGACAAAAGTGCAATTTGATGAATAAACTCATGACTTAAAATGCATGTCTCATTTATATTACCTATAAAATTCTTGAAATTCGTAACAGAATGTTACCTAGTCCAGTCCTGTCCAGTCCTGAACTCGGCAGTAGAAAAAATAGCTGTCGGCTCCATCGGAATCGGTTTTGAAAGAAGAAGTTTACGAAAGCTATCGAAAGGTCAATGCTTGCGCTGTTCTCAATCAATTTGCTGATTCGTTCTCGAACAATCGCCATTTGCAACTGACAATTGAGATAATGAACAATCGAGTTCGGGAAGGTACAGAGGCAATTTGTTCAGTTTTCTTCATTTGCTCGATGAGTGGAAATTATATACTTAGAAATAGGTCACATCAATGGCAATGGCATTTTTATCTTGAATTGTTTCGTTCGTCCTATTGCTTTGATTTGAAATGTTTGTCATTCCTCATACTGGAAAACTTGGACATTTCGATTATTAGGCTTCTGTCTTGAAGGATAGAATGATAATAAAGAGTAGTAATATTCTTTGAAATTCGCCAGTTCCGATTATGCATGGAACAACAGCAAATGTAAGCTTCTCAGTATTTTTAATCCTTAATTTAATTGTGCTTGATAACATTCTATTTGTATCAAGTTTTCAATAAATTTCATGAAAATTCCAGATTCAGGACTGGATAAAGTATATTTATGTACTTGTCAAATCAATAATCGCATGAACAATGAAACACGAATGAGCTGTTATTCATTTTGGTAATATTTCAGTTAATCTTTTTCAGTTATACCTACCAGATCTTAGACCATATGCATAATAGAGATTACTGCGTTGCTTAGATAACAATTCATCTACGATCTCAGATGATATTCCACCATTCTCTAAAATAGCGTTTCTCACGAACAGCTATGAAAACTACTTCCATGAACATTAATTCCCGACAAAATGTGTTGATAATTGGGTTAGTTTCATGAAGAGCTATTGCTTGTTTCCCGCTGTAGAAAGATTATTTGAAGTGTTTCCGTGACTCTTTTTACTTAAAGGTATAGAAAATGCTTTCACCAACTACTGAGGCTCATATATTGAAAGTGGTCACCGAAATCAAGAGCTTTTGTTAAACATTGAGTGATTGTGATCATCTAGAGAACTGAAAAAGGCATTGAAAATGTATAATTCAGATAATCAAGCTATAATTCGAGTACTGCTTCTTTAAAATTCCTTGTAAAGGTCGTGTATAGGACACAGTATCTTCTTCTCAACTTTTTCTTCCTGTTTATGTTCCTCGATGCTTTCATGTTCGTTTGGAGATTCAATTTCATTTTTGATCTTTGGATCCTCTGGGACTACAATGGCAACATCTGCCTCAATGTTTTCTTCTTGATCCTTCTCGATGCGTTTTGTTTTGGACATCTTCTTGGCTAGTAGACGAGCTTTACAGGAGTTTACTTTTTCTTTGCCAGATACTGTTCGGTTCAACTCATCCGCCATTTTTCTGCTGATGTATTTCGGCATCGACCATGTACCTGGAAAAATCCCATTCAATAATCCGAAAACGGAGTCTTTGAGCTATTCATCAATTGTGTTGATCTTTAGCTATAAACAAAAAATATCAATACGAACAATCTTCGAAATATTATATGATTTCATCATCATTGATGACTATAAAACCAGGAATCGTACCTACAAAATCTCCCCATGGATTGCATTGAGGCCTCACTATCCCAGGTAGTATGTGACCTCTGGTATTTGCTATGATCTTTGTTCTGCCTTGTCTTTGAAGAGGTCGGTCACAGAAAAAATTAGGAACCTCCCAATTTCTTAAAGCTCTTGGTCTGTAGGAACATTCATACTGATAGGCAGTGAAATGTCTTGACATTGCTGCTTATTTCGAGATATGTTCAAAATGTAACTGACATTTTGTTGTCATCAAATGAGAATGGGGTTGAATGATGTATTAAGATGGGTTTTGCAAGTTTGGTTTCTATGTACAGGGTGTTGGTTGAGACTTTTGTAGAACCAGTTTATATTCGATTCCATAATTCAGCACCATTTTTGAATATGATCAACAAATTTGACGAAATGATGATTTGAACAACAGAATAAGAACTAGACTTTCTGAGATAGCTACAGCTTCGTTATCGTTTGGGTTTCCTTTCTCTACTTCTGACAAAGAAATTACCTTTAAGCAATCTCAATAACTCATTTTCTGGTCTGGGAGATGACTGAAAATAATAACCGGTTACAAAGACGTAGTCCATTAGCTGAAAATATCCTCTCCAGCCACACAAAGTACTCTAGATAACGATTTTCTCATTATGTTTCCGCTACATTATCTCCTTCATCCTTTATTTTTGTTGGTTTGGCATCATGATCACAAACTGAGACTCCAACAAAGCTTGACATGTCGACAAGCAAATCATAACCATTATCTCTCGTGTTTATTGAAGTTCAGAATTTATCCCACCTAGTTATATTATACTTAACAGACGTAGAGCAAATGAAATCCTCAGAATTTATCATCCAGCAGGTATGTTAACTCCTGAGAAATGTTTTCAACACTCAAATATATCATGCAGTCAAATTTTCTTCGATTGACTGGTATCAGCAATTCACTTCCAGAGTCTGGAAGTCAGATGAAATTCGATTTCGTATTCCTACGTAAACATATGAGCATCGACCTCGCGTAAATTCACCTGCCAAAGGAAATCAGTCCAATGTGATTTGCATTTTCTTCAGAGATACTTTATTGGTGTGTTGAGTGAAAAAATAAAGTTCCACCACCAGTAGTTCTAATTCGGTTTTCTGACTGCTGATCGTTTGATGTCTTGTTGTTTTATCGTTAGGTTATTTCAGTGTAAATATTAGCTTTGTTTTATAGAGCATTTTTCCGTGATGTCTCGTTATGCCATTGTTATATTTGTTCTCATTCATTGACAAACGAAAAATATTTTCATATTCCTTTTTTGGTAGGAAGATATTGTTCCTATTACCAATATCGAAAGTACCAAATTGTTTCACCTGTCATCTTCTTTCAAAGTTTATCATAAACAAAACGTCATTACCAAGCTCATGGACAGTTTTTTTCAATAATAATAATAATATTATTGTTTATTCGTGAATCTTCGAAACTGCGTGACATCTAATATTGGGTACAGCTTGTGCGTGATAACATGGAAAATGAACAGACTCACTGGTTAGGTGATGTTGGTTAATAACAGCAAAAAGGACACATGAACCAATTCCTAAGAATGGCCTGAAAGTTATATCAACTTATCTTAAAAACATATCGGTTAAAAACGTAATTATAGAATGTAAAATAAAATTTGAAACCAGAAAATTGTAGCATGGATCTTATATTGTCAATAAAAAGTGGACATAGTCAGTTTGAGATTTAGTCACATTCTGATACAAAATAAATATTCAGGAATGACCTCTCCCATGTTTGACACCCTATACACGCAATCTCCATTTTCCTCGCTCCCTCATCTTTCTGATCACGTATTCCGGGAACTCTTAGATGACAGCAGTGCTCAACTGTTGAAAACATCTGACGGTGCCTGAAATATATCAACTTAACAATACTCAAAAAACGCCATGTTTTCTCGACAGCATTTATTGAACTTCTGTGAATAAACTACAAAGAAACAAAGAGTTTGGAATACATTTTCACTAAGTGACTACGTTGACTGAGCTACTGGTGGTGATTCCCTCAGTAGTGCTCTCCGTGCTCGTACTATCAGTAGAAATAGTTTTATTGTCGTTTCCTTTCTGGCCATCCTGGTCGGAGGATCCGAAATAATAATAGTAGTAGTCTCCGATGGGCCAGAATGAATAATAGGAAATGTAATCGTACATCCTAGTCCACCAGAAGTTATCAATGGGATCCACATCCTCTACAACCACAACAAGAATTGGTATCTTATCTGTTGATGTGCTATTATCTGCTAGGGTAGTTTCTGTTGTTAAATTATTGTTTGTTGCTGGTTCTTCAGATGTTACTGGAGGTGGTGGTGCTCTGATGGCATGGGGTAGCACTACAGCTAGTGCTATCACCTGAAAAGACATCAGGAATAAAACACCAGTGATGAAAAGGAGCCAAAATCAAATTATTGGATTTCGATTCCGTAACCTAAATTTTTCTACCCTGTAGAAAAACAAAGCTGAGACAAGTATCTCAGTATCTCACAGTGCTTATCTCTAGTTTCAACAAAATGAGTCACATTGTAACCGAAATTGTCAGAATACCATGAATGCCTGTGGACTAATACTCACGAAAAGTAGTTTGTACATTTTTGTCTGCTTCATTCACTGAGTCTGTTACGAATAACTATTTGACGCGTCAACAATACAGTATATATTCATATGTGCTATATTATTATTCATATAGTAGCTAATTATTTCAGGTTTAAGTCATACTATTTTAACTAAATGTATCCTCATGAATATCCTCAATGCTCGTAATTATATCTTTATCATTTGACCAATACTGATAACTCTGTCCTTGAATTAAATGAATTTTCTGAATTTCAAGTTTGAAAAACAATCGCTAATGATTAGTAATAAATCACTTTGTCTTTGTGTTCTGTTAGGATGATCAACTTTGTTTTCAAAACAATATAAACATGAAGTTTGAAAACAATTGACATATGTCACTATGTACTGTTCGTTTATATTTCTCAATGATTCAACCATTTTAATCGACGAATGTGGATGATAAAATGAAATCATAAATGTCTAATGAATTTGATCAGTTACTGAAAATAATAGATATCATTTCCCTGTCCCAATATATCACGATGAGATAAGAAGGAGAATAATTATATTACCTGTTCTAACTATGTAATTAAACGGCGTGTTTTATTGAAGTAAGAATACTTCTGATATCTCCAGAACTATTATATATTTCAGATTACTTCAAGACGTTTTCAGTTCTGAAGAAATATATTTGGAAACAATCACTACTCCTCATAAAAAAAAGAATATTAAGTCGTACTATTTAATCATTTCGTTTTTGGATTATTGTTGGAAACTCAGTTCACATACAACATTGTATACCAGTTAATTATACAATACGTACTCTGTCGATTTGAAAGGAAATTGAACATCTTTCATATTCCTTTCAGAATCGAAAATGGTCTGAAACAAAGAAGCTCACATGAAGATATTGATCTGCGTCTACGTAACTAAATTCCTGAAGACGGTCTATAGATATTTCAAAGAGAATGGAAATGCTTTTCATAATCTACGCGAGTTATATCAGCTATTGACGCTTCGTCAAGCTTCAATAAAACAAGAAAAAATAAGTTTATGAACTCTCATGAATATTCATGTTCAATTTGCATTCTTCATCATAATTGATAGTTACGTCATGTCTTTGTAGAAATTCAAAATAGCAAGTCTCTTACTTTGATTATAGTTACGATCAATGTTATATTGTTGACATCTTATTTATCAGGAAAAAAGTAATGTACTAGTTAAAACAAGAAAGGAATATCGATCGCATGAAAAAGACCAATCAAAGAGTGTTTTGTATGTTTCAATAATTTATTAACTGCTCACTAACATATTTATAAAAATGTTTGTGTTCCATGAACTACATAAATAGTTGAAGAATTACTCTTGATCAACATCATCCAATTGAACTTGAACAGAACTCGTTCAGAAATGTTATTCCTCACTACTCGAACTGAAACCAGTTTCATCGGATACACCATCATGTTCATTTGACGAGCTCAACCCTGAGATGCCTTGATTGTTATCAGCCGAAACTCTGTAGCGCCCATTCATGGAAACACTGGACTCAAAACCCGTTTCATCGGATACACCATCATGCTCATTTGACGAGCTCAATCCTGAGTTATCATTTTCAGTATCTGAAACCCTAAAGCGTTCATTCCTAGGTTCAGAGTCACTAATATCCTCATCTTCAGAATTAACACTTGCATCATTATTGTATTCTCCTTCAGTGGGGCTACTGATTACTTCAATATCAGGAGGATTTGTGGTAGCCTCATCATCCCCATTGGAACTTGTGGGGATAGAAGCTTCTACATTATCGTTGGGATCAGCAATGGTACTGCTGATCTCAGTACTGCTCCTGATGTCACCACTATTGAACCCTAGTGAGGTGCCAGCAATATTGATACCAGAACCACCCCCAATGGTTTGGTTGGAATCTGCTCCAGTTCCGTTGAAAAGCACCCTTCTGGTATTTCCGCTTTCATCGTGGGTATTCGTTGAATTTCCTTGGGTAACAATGATTTCTACATTTCCTGAGACTCGGTGTTGCGTTGTGTTTCTGTGAATCTCTTGGTGGACACCGGATCTATGGAAGGAAGATTCTTGGATAGTCATGTCTTGGTTGGTCATCGAACCAATGGGAGTGGCGAGGCTGCCTGCCACCAGAAGGGCTACCACCACCTGAGGAAGAGATGATGAGGAATGTATGTCTGTGTCTAGACGATTTTTTTTTCTCAAGAGTTTGCTAACGATGTTATCAATGAAGAAATGTTTGAACATTATTGGAATTGAAATGGTTTTGATGACGATCAACGATTCGATTTCTGAATATACTCACAGTTGTTCTGTACATTTTGTGAGAATTCTACTGACACCTGACGAAATCTGTGTGGTCTCCATCAGTAAAAATTGATTATATACCGAAATATCTCAACGATATTCACGCGATAACTTGGAGTTTGTATAAATAGTAAAGACCTCGATGTTCATTCCTTCAAATACTAATTTTTTCGCATTATCTATCGATTTCCATACTGATATTTGTTTTTCTATGAATCGTTTTCATGGTCCAGAAATTGTTTTCATGAACATCCATTTCCAATGATGCATGAAATCTGGAACGATTAGTCAATGACTGTCAGGAATTATATTACATTTTCAGATTGAAGTAATGAAACATCGAATACCTCATTGGATTTTTTGATATGTCAGGTATTTCTGATATCTACATCAAATTCATGACATTTCTTGACATCGTTGACAGAAGACGAATACATGACGAATTTGTCAAACATTTCAAATGAATCATTAAATTTACTAGTGAAATTCCGTTCCATATCTACTGCCTGTACTTCTAGTAAATTTAACCCTGGAATCTATCTTGAATAGCAGTCGGAGTTTGAACTCCTGCTCAGAAATTCATAACTCTAATGAACCTCGCCAGAGATGATTGATGTTCATTTATTTCTAACAATAAACTCCATCGTGATTTGCACAATCCATAATGAGAATTGTTTTGGATTCTGTCGAAATGAGCTCTCTGTTTGATTATTCGTCCTTTGACAAATGTTGAATGACCCTTTGAGAAATTCAACTAAACACATGGTGAAAGTGAAAAGAGTCAAACTGCGTAGGTATGTGTTTCCATCAATATATGGATCATCAGATACTTGTTCACTCGTTTCAGGATCCTGAAACTTCTCCAGGTGATATAAAAACCGTACCCTAGAGGCCTCATGAATATTGCTAACCCTAACCTCAATGTTTTTTATTGCGTTTCCTTTTTCACAAAGTTCCTTGAAAAACTCGTCAAGGGTGTAACTTTTTCCTGTTTTATGACACCGTGTAGGTGTTGTCTTATTTTTTTTTCAAAGGTCTTTTTGGCGAGATATATTCTTACTCAAATTCGGTTTAGTCTTCAGGGAAAGCTATGAAAAATGGGATTGGTGATACTTTTTATATTATCATGGAGTAACAAAGCAGGTCACTGTCTAGTAGTAGCGTTTTTATAAAATAATATTCCTCAGATTTCATGAAAATTATGAAATGAAAGTCTTTCTCTGTCTATGCTCTGTTTTATTTCGAGTTTTTGTTGATTATTCCAAAGTGAAGTTGTTTGTAATAAATTATTCATAGGAGCAAAACTGAAAGTATGTCGAGGACTACCCACTAATGAGTGAAAGATACAAGAACAGCATAAATATTCCTCATGTTGCCCTTTTTTGTTGGCCATGGGAAACTCACTAATTTTATGAATATATTCAGGGTTATTTGAAATTCATTTCACTGAGTATAATAAATGTATGTTCACCCAATTCGCTCTCTCCCATTTCATCAGAATGAAATGATATTTGATGCACTATTGTAATCAACATAGCGTTCGTACTTCGAATTGTAACTTAATTTATGTGTTGAATAAACCGGTGCATAATTAAATCCGTTTCACCGAGCTCATTAAAAATTCTATTTGTTCTCTAATTTCATCCCTGCTCCATGCATGTGAAATATCGTTCAAGGTTTTATACATTGTGATCCTCTTCTCTAATACTGTAGATAATTAATATTTCACATGGTTAGGGAAACTAATGAACAGAGGTAGTATGAAAATGTTCATTGCCTTCGTTAGCTTTGAAAGACACGAATACCTTTGTTTGGATAACATGTACAGAAGTTCTTTGAAATTGCTGTCCAAAGATCGTTTTCTGTTCAGTTATATTTATCATGGAATTATCTGTCCAATTTTCAGTGCATCAGAACTCTCTGAAGGTAATGGAAACGCCAAATTATCAATAGTCGATCTCCTGAAAAACGATGGGAGTTGTTTTCGAAAAATAAAGATAAAAGATCTTCTGTCACTAGGATGAGGCTGTTTCCTGTTGAAAATTAATTCCTACATTCTCCTACAGTGCTCTTTGGAAATTCCCAAACAAGGAGCAACACACAATGTGAATTTTGATACTTGACCAACTCTAGCTCTTCTTTTTTTCCACAGGAAGTCCAGATCCTCAAGTCACTGATTCTAGGAGAAGAAGAACGTGGTCAAAGCCAGTACCAGGTGATGTGCTTCGTTTTCCACTTCCCCAAAGACTCTTTCATCTCTTCGGACGCCATGTCGAAGCTACGACAGAAGAATCCGAGCGCTATCCGATTGCCGGAAGAAGACTTGCCGAGAGTCAATCACACCATGGACTACTCCATGGTGTTGAAGCACTCAGGCATCATCTCTCCGCACATCGCAGACGTGTGTGCAGAAGCTGGTAGTGCTACTTACACCCTTCATGATGATGTCGTCAAATGGGCTACCGCACAAGGTGAAATGCTTTAATTTCTATTGCGCACTTGGTGGGGACAAGGTATCATAAATCATTTCTGATACTGTATATTTGTTAACAATACCGACAATTGAAGTTATCACGTGAATTTCCATGATATCAACCCAGTGATAATATTTTGTCAAATAGTAATCACCCATTCTTATTCGAATCTCAGATGAAACCAAATGTTCATGGAAAAAAGTGAGTATCGAATCTAGCTTCACATCCAGGCAAGCCAATCATCGCAATGAAACCAAGTGACACTTTTATGTATCTCTTTCTAGCTGTCTATTGTCGCTGTCATTCATTCACATGAAACTGAAGTTGAGGAATAGGATTGTTACCAGTTTTTGACTTCCTCTACATTCTGGAAGTTCAATTTTCACCAGAAGTTTCACTCAAAGTCTGTGATATTGAAAAAATTAAAATAAAATTCAGTTCCATTGGGACTTGGCTAGATCGAGTTGAAAGAAAAACTGAAGGAGATCTTCTGTATGGCCAAATGGAAAATGATCAGGACAAATGTGAACTCTTCTTGAATGGTTAATTCCCATTCGCTAGCAATGAATCCTTTGTCTTGATATCAAGATGACAGCACCCTTGACAAACAATAAACTGAGTATCGATTGCACGAATGTGGTTACCGATGTGAAGTATCCGGAGTAACTATGACAATAAATTCCCGGAAGGTTCATTCAATCGAAAAAGGATATATCGAATCCGCTTCGACGGGATTATCGTTGATTCTTGTTGTGCAGAATTCTATTGATTCCGAATCAAATTATAATTGCTTGCATTCCGACGTCTAGAGATCCTACGGCGCCATCCAATTACCAGTGTCGTTGTTTGATGTCTACAACGCGAAGACAATTATTATGTTGTCAGGCTTGGGCGGAAATACATACAACAGTCGATACAGAGTACTCAAACTGAAACCTCTTGTGAGAATCCCCAATAAATACGTTGGTTGAAGTTGAGATCGCTAAATTTTCTCGACACGTATACTACCCTCAAATTGGATATAGCAGAATTGTTTGGCATTCTGCATTGTCGCCTACAAGCAGTTTATTAACCCAAAAAATTTACATGGACATGGAGTTTCAAGGACCAACTTGAGATAAGGATAAATTCGAAGAAATAACTCGGAGTGGAGACTCTTAGAATTAGGAAATACGAAAACGGGACACACCTTGTATCAGGGACTCTATATGTGGTATCCGATATATAGGCTATTTATTCTGGGTAGATAGTTTCTGTCAAATCGCCAGATTGAGCCGTGTTGCCACATGTTTTTCACTTTTTCAGCGATGCTCCGAGTAAACTTCGAATAAAAACTTGGGTTAGGTTGCCCGTTTGTTTTGTTTTAAAGCAGTGTTTTCGACTGATGAAATATATTAATTATATTTGGATTTCTATTGATTGTGGATAACCATTGAATGGTTCGAATGATATAATGGACTGTTCACATGCTAGGAATCGAATATTCAAAGGAAGTACATAATAACTACATAATGATATCTAAAGATGTTCATCTTTCAATATCAAATCTGTTCTTTCTCATTTCATGGTTCTATATTTCAAAACCAATAACTGTCCAACTCTATTAGGTGTGTTTTAGAAAAAATCCAGAAGTTATAGATTAATTTATTTTTGGAACAAAAATAGTAGTGCATCATGTGCTCATTTTGTAAATGCTACACATCATTACATTTCAACAAAAATTACAAAACAGATTCAAATGTCTCTCAATTCACTATGTATCCATGTCTTTACATCTCACATCAACTCAATTGGATAAAAAACACAAATGTAAAGTGGGAGTCAAAGATCTTGATGTCCATATCTTCCTGCTATCATTTCTTAGGGCTGGTTTGTTTCTGAAAATCAAAAAATATATTACATCTATCATAAAGTCTATGGCCTACAATTGTACTTAATTAGTTAGTAACTGAAGCTTCAACATTCCATAATCAAAATAAATTACATTGTTAGTAAGTCATTCTTGAATTGCTGCCTTATTGAAAGCAGAGGTGGAAACTTTGTTAATGACTGTGCTGTGATAAGTAGCATTATCCATACATAACAATTGTGGAAGAATTTTTTAATTTTGGCAGCAGTTGTGTATTGAATCAGTGGAGAAAGTTATCCTGGTTAATTTCTCTATGGTAAACTTCTTTAGCAGTTTCAGGGATTAAAACAAATTTTGTCCCAGGAATGAATCCATCTGAACAACCACCATGCAAAACAATGAATCTAATAGACAACATAATTTCAATACACCATCTAACTCCTATACAAATTCTAAATACCTTGAATCTCATATTCTTTGTATTTTCACACTTTTGACACTAGAATCTTGCCAAGAATGTAGTAGAGTTCCATTATGAAATATGCAGATCTCATTAATGAAAACAAATTACCCAAACCTTCACTTTTCAACAGAACGTACTGTTGGAGAAATGTTTTACGTTTTATAGCAATATTAGGTAACTCCATCAATGTTTTTCATTAAGATGTGAGGCAAATGTTGAGCAAGCTTTCATTTCAATGACTTCAATGTTATGTGTTCCTCTGCAATGAAGAATGTTCATCAGCTGATAATATGTGATATGCATTAAATACTCACTGTTCTTGGGTACATATTGTACCTAAGTACAGTTCCCTATTTGATATTGTTGAGGTTGATCAATATCCACAATTGGTTTCTTCCGTTGTGTAGTTCTGTAGAAGTCCTTGGACAGTTTAGTTCTTAGCCTACCTTCTGTGATAGTGTGCAGATATTCCCTACACAGTTCAATTCCTACATTTAAAGCAGCAATCACTCTCTGTAATAATCATATTTCATAAAAACTATTGAACCATTGTAAGATCGTGGTGAATGAATATTCATGAAGATTCTTCACTTACTTTCCAATAAAATCCAATGAAAGTAAGGGTCTCCTGTTATCCCTTTCTCGTTAAAAATGTTCTAATAAAGATGCAACCATTTTCTGGGCATCTCTACTCAATCCTCTCGGCATTTTCATAAGAATACGATGAAATTAAGCTCTCAAAAGAATAATTTTGAAAAAATCGCAAGAAAAGCACAATTCGAATGTAAACAAACGATTGTAGGGATTCGCTCCGAACAGTCCGAACAATTTGGCATCGTTGTGAAGTGAACGATGCCAAATTGTGGAGCGAATCCTTAAACACGAAATGGATAACAGGAGCCCCTCACTTTCATTGGATTTTATTCGAAAGGTAAGTGAAGAATCTTCATGAATATTTATTCACCACGATCTCACAATGGTTCAATAGTTTTTATGAAATATGATTTTATACCCAGTTATATATATTCGGACTTAATTCGGAGCAACGCTGAAAAAGTGAAAAACATCTGGCAACACGGCTCATCTGGCGATTTGACAGAAACTATCTACCCAGAATAAATAACCTATAGTTCTAGTTACATGGCTGTGAATACATTGAGACTCCATTTCTCTTCGTATCGCAAATAATTGTTCTGCGAATAGTTTGAATACATAGATTGTTGAAACATAATATGTGTTTCAGAGCAGTTCGCTTATGTTTACAGTTTCATTTTAATGAGAATAATGCATTGTGTATCGTGGGTGTGTATATTTCAATTTCGCTTTGTTAATGTACGATGGAAAATCGTCGTATCTAAACATATTTCAATACAAATGTTTGGCAGTGTCATAAATATTGGTATATAATTGTATATTCACGATTTTAAAATCAAGAATTGATTCCGATTAATCGGAGATACAATAAAGTCACTCAGTGCATCAGTTGAAACCGTTTCAAAAATATACTGGGTATTTAAATAATGTAAGTAACCAGTGAATTCAAGAAAAATTTTGGTTAATATTTCGATTCTTCAATGTTTATATTACAAATATGTATTTCTTCACAATTTCTTCAACTTTATAATCATTTCGATTCCGCTCAAAATAATTGTGGATTTTTATTCTGTCATAAAATGCCCTTTCACCAGTTTCATCAAATTCATACTCCCCTTTATATTCGAGTAGGTGAAATCTTTGTTTTCTTCCTATAATCGGTTTCCATTTCATTTTGATCCCTATTTGAGCTCTCAGACGTCCAGCATATAAATATGAAGTGGGATCAAATGGGATTTGCTCAGACTAGGGAGCAGGTTTTTTTTTCTGACACAACTCCAGCGGATTATAGGAGATATCTGTATTTTTCTCCATTCTACAACAATGGTAAAAATATATTCCGACACCATAATATAAAATAATCTAGGGATAAATTTCGAGAAGTAACCTGGATAAATGGAAAAATTGAACAAATCAATGGAAAGTCCACTTTAGAGATTTAAGTAAGCATCATCATTACGCTTATCACGATAGCATTCAGTGAACATAACCTACAAGTTTTGATTGAGTAAACCCATCTTCTGTAGTAGGACCAACGAGTACTTATCCCCGAATATAATATTCGAATAAATTCGCAGAAAACAGTTTTCCTTCCCTCCATTTTTCTGCGTACGATAAATCCTTCGCGAATCTCTTGGCAGAATTCTACGTATTCTATGCCTAATAAAAAGCGAGACTTTATATCCCTGCCTTCACTTCTTCATGAACTTCGCTGTCGGAAGGAAAGCCAGTTATTCGAACTATTAGAATTCTTCGAATATCATATCTCTTCGGATAAAAATCATCCACAGATTCAATTAAATTTTCCTCAGTTCTTCTCTTGAAACAGAAAGCCGAGCTTTATGCATCGTAAACTTCTCATCAGTTTTCATCTGGATATCATTGAAAAGCAGAATATTGAATGCCTCCCATCAATTAGTGTCACGTGCAGAAAAATTCCGACGATCCAAAGATGATTCAGTGACTAAAAAACATTCCCAAACAGGTGTGCTAAACTGAAACCAATACCATTCTCTCAGTAAATACTATCAAGGTATTGATGGTGGTATGTTCCTTCGTAGAGCTATACAATTATCCAGATCTTTGTACAGACCAACAAGAATGATATCTACTAAGTGTCATATCAGAGTTTCGTATGAAGGCTTGCTCTCATTACGAGTCTTCATTAGCCACATTGAAAAGATTGTGATATCTTCTTTTCCATCGATGATAGAATCAGCTTCGAAAGTCCTCCATAATAGTACAGTATGTGTGCTAAGGTTTCTTCGTCTACTTGGAGAACCCACAAATGGTTGCATTCGTCAGTCCTGTCCTGGTAGGAGCTGAACTAAAATCCTAATTGTTCACCAGTTGTGAACTCTTTGACATCTGACATCTTGTTCCACCATTCTAAAACTCTTTTTTCATCCAAATACTGTTCAATGTTCTTCTCGGCGCTTGTGGATCAAATGAGGCTTCTCATACTTATAAAACGGGCTCCCATTGCTTTTGTAACCTGTACCTAGACTAACAAAAGTCTGTTTTGACTAAAAAACTTCTGGAAGGTCTCGAAGACGCTAACCAAGTTCGGCATTGATTTGGTTATTACAGCCACTCGACAATCAAATGACTTATCTTGAAGTCGACAGAGAATAATCATCAGTAGTTCAAATCACCCTTATTTCACCCTATCTGTAATTCCTCAACCCACTCACCCTGTATTTCAGAGTACATCCTCCAACCACACTGAGGAATTCGTATTAGATAATCCAGGAGTGTGAGATGGATTGCACAGTCGGTTATTATTTGCTAAACAACAACTCGGTTAACACAAAGTGTTCATTATCTTTTACCGAAACCGTGCTTCGTCATATAGCTTCGCCGCAAACGGAACGTAACACCGGATGTTCCGGGTGAACCTGGCCGCAAGATAAACGTATCCTTGTGGAAGGTATTTCGTTCTTCACAATCATAATGTGGGAAGCTTTGCAAGCATCACGAACCTGCACCTAGTTGGGTATTGTTGATTCTGAATGTTTGGGGAATAGGTTTCTCTATAGTATCAGTTTATTTATTATTTTCCATGAATTGAATGACAATTAGTGCTCTGAAAAAGCATTATACTGCAGTTGTCAACAAAGTTTAATTAGATTTAATTATTCATGTAGGTGCTAGAAGAACAAATTGATATAAAAATTCACTACAATTCGTACCATAAAATTGGCGAATGCGACCGCCAGAAATTTTTCCTTTGGGTTATTTTAACAATTGGAAAAAAAACTACAGAAGATCCCCAAACGGACACCTCACATTGGCAGTATTCAACAATAACGTGAATACAATTCCCTGTCATGAAAAAGCTTTCCTTTACTGTTCAAACTGTCGGAAATTCCTTACGAAGAGATTTTGTGATGCAGAAAAAAATAAAAGAGAGCAACAGTCTCTTTATTATCTGTAACAGCCTTTCAAGACCTCCGACATATATATCAAGAATGCTTCCACCAACGTGAACATCAATACGAATTCCTATTCCTATCAGTTTCAGACAGAAAATAGCGGAGCAGAATCCGAGGGACATCAATAAATAAGCCTTAAAGCACAGTACGGAATCCCTTTTTTATATAAAGTCTCGTATCGTTGACAGTTTGATATATTCATTACTCTCCAAACGGATTTTCTCACATTCATCCATGACGTGATCTTAGTGAGGAATGAGAACAGAGACATTGTTTATATTTTTTTATATTTTTATTGGTCCAACTCTGATTGAGGGGATATACTAACATTACTATCAACACAAAAAACAATTCGGATGTAAACAGCGGATCGTAAGGACACCACTTTGTGGTAGATTTATTGAACCTTTGTCATGACCCCTTGAAACGTCACTGATAAGATCATATTTGTGCGATTAGGCCAGTCTCAGATAAGTAACAAGTATGAAGTGACGTTTTAAATGACGATAATTCGCCAATTAGGCCAGGGTGATTGGGAGAAATCTGTAACTATTAACATTATCATTGGAAGACACCTGTGATGGAGCACTTTTCAATTCGTTCAAAAGATGACGCCACTCGCGGAGTTAAATACATACAACTCAAACTAATATAAAGCATGCATCTTTTATTTTGTTAGCTTCTCAAATAACCCCAGCGGAGAGGTGCAAATTCATACTGTAAAACGTGGACCTCCCTGCAAATTTCAGTATCCCCCGGGATTAAAGGATCTGGTAACATTTTAATCAAAAGAGTTATGACAATGAAATATATATTCGGTAAAAGTGTGCTCACAGAAACGACCGGAAAAGTTTTTAATCCACTTTGTCTCATAATTTATGTTCACAGATTATTTACCACCAAAAAAGCGTGTCGTTGAACAGCCGTAGCCCGGCGAAACGTCGGACCGCAGAGAACAGTTGGCATCCATTTTGATGCGGGACAATGGAAGATTCCGATAAATTATTGGAATATGGTTGTTCATTTCCGGAAAATCAATTTCGTCGGAACGATATTCGGGTCGGCCAGGCAGCCGTTACCGTGAAATATCGTCCGCGAATTGATTGCGATTGTTATCCATTTTTGACACCTACCACTAATGACATTACCAGATCAACAGTCAGATATTTACACCCTGAAAACCATAACTGTTTTATGAGCGGGTATAGAACTTCGCAAGGTGACGTCTTTCGGAGTGCTCAATTTCGGGCAACTGATTGAACATTTTCAGTGTTGATATAAACTAATGATATTTACTGATTTCGTAACCGATCAATATTTTGTTCATCATCATATGCATAATGAGATCATTCGTCTAATATGCATCAAATCTCAATAAGGACATTCGATATTGCAGAAGTGACACTACCACAACTGAAGTTATCGAAGAACCTTGAGAGTTTGATAGGCATCTTGAACAAACCAATAAGTGAATAATTTAGTAATTGAGTTCATTGGTTATGAACGAAGCATGTCAATGTTATACGTCACAAAAACTCATTATGATGGGTACATAATTTTTTCACACATGAACTTACTAATCATTGAAAATTCAATACTTGTCAAGTCTTCCATTGACACGACTAAAAGGACTATTTACTCAACTAAGTACGTTTTCGTAGAATCCAATCTGTCGTGGTGAAGAAAATATATTGGGTTTTAATAAGTAAATAAACTCTGTCGAGCAGAAATAGTAATATCAATATTGAAAACGTGCTAACTGAAACTCCAGAGAGATTTGATGAGAAGATTTCACTCTATGTAATAGCTATCGAACCGTTATCAAAATCTCTAGTATGCGCAGTATAAGCAGCTTATTTCTATATATTAATGTCTATTCATGAACTATACAGCAGGAATTGGGGTAGATACTCATCCATGAAATTATATAAATACAAGGTGAAAATTAGAAACGTGTAAACTCAGAAAATTCGTGAAAAATGCACGTGAGTCTTTTTTCAAAATTGAATATTGATCCGTTCTTAAAATAAACGAGAAGAAACACTTTCACGGTTACCCAAACGAAGATCTCTAAGTCTAGTAACAGCTACTTCAGTTATTCAAACGAGGTTTATCATAATGTTCATTATTATTGAAGATGCCTCCAGACGTATAGGTAATCCCTTGGAGTCTCTCAGTTGCAGGGCACCTATCGAAAATCTCTTCTCAAAAGGTAATGTTCCCATTTGGAATTCCTCTGGATTTAGTTTACCCAAGTACCAGGATCTCCTTACCGTCAGTGCAAGGCATTGAAGGATGGTGTGGAGGTCTCATCTTCTACCTCACATAATCCACACTTTGGGCTCCAATTTCCTCTTCTGGTCTGACTTAATGAAAAATCTGGCTGTTCTACACTTTGCAAACTAATCACCAATAAAATAATCATCTCAAGTAATCCATTTCAGAAGTATCATCAAAAGCATGTGACAGCGATCATCATCAAAGCTTCCACAGGTCAAATCTTGAGTGGAAAAACTCTCCTACAAATTTGACAACGAGCTGAAACGTTTACTGACTGATAATTGTAACATAAAAAAACATAAGCTATACTTTGAACTTGAAGCCACCAACTTTCAGGAATAAATTTTAAACTAACCCTGGTGCTTGATGCAACCACTTTCGAAAAGAAAAATAAACGTGTTCTGTTGATTATTCCATTCGTGAATTGAAGATCAATATCAGGATTCAGCCCATCGAGTTCTACCGTTTGATTGAAACTAGTCAACACCTCCGCCTTTGAACAATTTCCTCAGTATCCCATCCCATTCTGCACCTCACGATCGGGCCATATTTCACGTGGGCGATTAGAAAGCATTTAGTCGCAAATATACGGAATAGTTCTCCCACAATACATCGTAACGAGACCCTCCCTTGTATGCAGATTATATTGAAATTGGATATCTTATCGCCGCCGCCATATTTCACTGTGTGCGCCGCGCTCTTGAAAATCCACAGGTGAATTTATGGGGCGACATTACAAAAATGTGTAGCATGCAAAATACAAAGTTGGTGTTCGTGATAAGTAGGGAAACATGTGGTCGGGAGTGGATAAGAATGAGAACAGTCCATTATCGACTTCTTTGTTTGACGTTCTTTGTGGGACCGGTTAAGATCATTCATTTATTATTCACTGTGTATATCTACAAAAGGATGGAAATGGTCAATAAATCAACAACTTGGGGTTGATTTTTCTTCTCTATCATTTTTGTTTCTCCTTTCATCGTATATCACATATTCAGGAAATCATTATCAAAATTCTATATTTGAACCATCCAAAACATAGTTTGGTGAAAGAGAACAGAAATATCGCCGTATAAAAAATTGAGTTCTCTTGGACTATTTATATGAGTCAAAGTGACAGAAGGGAGATCCTCAAATAATATAATGGCTTAAGAAATATCGAAGGTGTAGAAGCAGAAAGATGCATAGCCGAGTTTAAGACAATTGGAGGATCAATTTAAGATTGATTGATATTCAAATTCAGTATCAAATCAACGAAACATAATATCAAACACAAGAACTTTGTCAACATTTCTAGTTATTTTTAGTGCCACCAGGTGGCGTATCGATTATGTTCATTCACCAATAGGTTCATTGATCTAAGGTAGGAGTATAAACACACTGTCTTCAAGGTGCATATCAAGCCACACAGATTACAAAGACAATGGAGGGACAATGCACTAGCATGAGGTGCTCCAAATGATCCAGAACTTTTTTGCGGTATAGACATTCAACATTTTTTCAATAAAAAAGCAATGAGACAGGCCAAAGAGCTTCTTGAAATTCACGAAGTATCTACCATGTCAAAGTCAAAACAAATGAATAATAAGGACCATGGTATAAGTCCTGGATGTCATGGAACACAATATATTTTGTGAATTTCCGTAAAGAAGAGCTTGACGTACAGAGTGTACAATATGAAAATTTTATACATAGAACAACAATTTGTGATAAATTATGATGAAAAATTCAGACACATTTTGACTTCTACCTGCTTCACTTCATTTCATTCGTTTTGTCCATTTCACCCCATCACCTACTATCGTAATAACGCTCTCCATTCTCGAATCGGGGGTAGACACTAATTCGAGTGTCAAGTTTGAATGGGCACGATTGTTCCTCTAGCGTCCTCACCGCAGTTCCTCGTGGTTAAGTGGAGGATTACGGAATGCAAATTCGACAAATGGGGGGCGACAGTTCGGTTCCAACTCCGTAGAGCTACGGAGCGAGATTAAATCCGAGAAGATCGAATCACTTGACCTGCATCTCGAATTGGATGGATGTAAAATGTATTGCTTTTGTCGTTGTCACATATAAAGTATATTACTGGAGAACCTCCTTCATCATAAAGAAACTTTCTTCTTTGGGGAGAGATACAGTTTCATCTATATGTTTTGTGAAATGAAGGCACTTGATCTATCATTGACGTCAAGTAACTGTGTGGAGATGACTTTGAAGAATGAATTACAAGTGACATATGGCACAAGATGGATGATCGAAGTTGTATTGCTCAGATGAAAAGGAATTGGTGGCTGGAAACAAAATACTCAGCTCCATCTTTGTGATATCACTAAAAAATTTCAATGCTCTTCTGGACTATCAAAGTTATTCATAATTTCATCAAAAGAAGATTATTTAGTTTCCATCCCAATGTATATTCACTTCTCTGATTACTGAAGAGGAAATTGCATAATTATCAACAGAAGTGCATGTTGAATTATGAAACAATAAATATTTATTTCTGAGAAAGGAATTTTCTCCCACCTGTGATTGTTACAGTGAATAAAATATCACAAAACAGCTCTGTTATTTTAAATGTGTCGACCTCATAGTCATAGTCAGAATGAGTTCTCTTCTAGTTCCTACAATTTCGAATTATTCAAAAACTCTATATTGTATAGTAATTGATTTTGAATTCTAACGAAAAATAACGACCAATTTCCTATTCCAGGTATCCCTGTGACGTCATACAAACCCGCCCTCAGAAAGTTTACAATTTCGAATAATCTTGAAGTGTTGCCTTCGTGTACAGACATGAAGAACATGTGGCAACCTTGTCAATGTCATTTGGAACTCTGCATAGGCTGGTATCCTTGCGGTCTCAAATACTGTAAGGGCAAGGGTCAATCTAGGAATTCTGTCATGAACTATAGGTATGTCAAAAAAATAATATAATTCACATGTAGTTATTCAATGATTGACTGAAAAAGTTTTTTATGTGTCTCTGATGAAGTTCAATCTAGTATGTTATTCCCAACATTTTTTGTAATTCATCTCCAGAAACTGTATGACTTTCAGCAAAATTTCACGTCATCAACTGTTAAATCTACTGATATTCAATAATTTCTTTTTTTTTTTTAGGTGTGGCATAAAAACCTGTAGAATTTGCCATTTATTCGCCTATCACGTGACACAGAAACAATTGTGTCTCTGGGACGAATGACATTGAGAATTGAATGGTTTTCGTATGTACAGATTTGTAATATTGCCTTACATTCGCTTGTATAAAGATGGACCAATTTGCCTTAGTGCTAGGTATACTCGACCGATGTTTTGTAATTACTTTTCGTATTTCAATGAAGTAACAAAACTCAATATTGAGAAGAAACCCCATTCATAATTGTTGAAAGAATAAAGTGTAAAAACTGTTTGTAATTGTTCTCGATTCGTCAAATCGAATGATACGTTTTGTATGTCGTTATCGAATTGTTGTTTCTGTTGTTGACCAATATAATTTTATCCTCCAAAACAAAATATTATTGTTGTATTTCATCATTTTAAAGGATTACTATATTCCAATTGATTGAAAATTTTCTACTAGCATGTTCTGCCTTTTCTGTTTTTTTTTCACTATAAAACTGCAGTCCATTTGAAATGGAAAGTTAATTGTGTAGGAAGAGGTACCTTTTACTAATTAACTCGTCATGGGAATGTGTATACATACATATGTGAAGTCAACGAAAATAATAAATCCAGTATATAAAATTTAAATCTAACCGAATTATTATTGGATTCAACCTTGACATGATCTCTGAATTCAATTAATTAATAAACTCAGCTCAATATACTTTTACCGTTTCAAATTTGATTTTTTCACAGATTCGTAACTACATTATGTCATTCGGGAATGAAATTTCAGATAAAACAATTAGAGGAATAATGATTCATATTCAAATACTCTATCTATAATTCACATGACATCAGAAGTTAGTAGTTTGTTTTGTATAGATTACTCATTGTGATTTTTATAAGAACCAGATTTGCATTTCAATGATAAGTATAGGAGTAGGAAAAACATGTATTTACTACTGAATTTTCAACTACGTATTTGATGTTTTACTTGGGTAATCGATAATTATGCCAACTGTACATCAATGATATTTAATAACTGAACAGTAATTTTTATAAATGCAACTCTCAGATTAGGATTGTATGTTTCAGATTAGAAATCAAATTAATATGCAAAAACAGAATATACTTTAATTTTGTTGCGACTGCCAATCAGAATAGTTTTGTGAGTTATTTTATATAGATGCCTTTCAGTTTGTTTGCCAATTATTTATCGTCCACAGAGATTTTTTGTTTTTCATAGGAAGAAAGTCACCTAGAGCTTAATTTGAAATACTAGACTTCATCAATATTTCTGTAACCATTGAAAGAAAATATGACTGGGTATTTGTCCAATTCATAAGTAGATAAGAAATCGATGGAAAATGCCCAAGTTGGTTGATTGTAAATATGAATGCTTGTAGCGATCAAGAGAATGCTTTAATAAATGTAAAAACTTATTTTGATAATTCTGTGTTTTCTTAACCTCGAATAAATGAAACACTGAAAGAAGTGAAGCAAAATAAGTTGCTCTCTACAAAGCAAAAGATTTGTTTGTGTTCTCTATATAGTTGAAAGGTAGTTGCAGAGCAGTCTAAATTCTAATTTCGTACAAATGAATATTCAACTTCTCTTTAAAATGAATGGAACGACGCTTGACCTCATCCCATGAATAACAATGTTACGGATTGTCCCAACAGTGCCTTGTTTAACCCCATTTTCGCTGGCATTGTGGGCCAAATACGATCGTAATGGTGGTTTATACTTTCCCGAGATTGCAGAAACATTCTCCTTTCCATATTGATTAACAATGCAACGTGCAGAGATCAATTGATATTCTTTGATGAGCAATTGTTCAATGGACGGAGACGGCCATTGCTACAAATTCAAAGAAATCGATCGAGAACCTTGAATGTTTGACTCAGAAAACCTGGTTTCACACAAAATTTGTGTATAATGTCAGTACACTTTGAATATTAGTCATGTAATCCTGTCATTGCGGATGATTTATCGGCCACTTGGTGACAGTCCAACTTCCGGTTTATGTTCATCATCCCGTTTAATTTCCTGTAGTGTATAGCTAAACATCTTCGCGCCAAGTATTACGGAAGCTGATATGCCCAGATGATGGATTTGATGTCGTTGGGAACCAATTACAAAATGGCGTATCAGTCACAAAAGTTATTGAAGTTAAAGTATTTCCTATACAATGACCTATGCTTTTTGAAAAATATCAAAAATAAGAAGCTCTTTAGAACGCTACCATTCTAATATTATTTAAGATCCGACCTTGCTGCTTTCACTATATATTTTTGAAAGTATAAACTATCTAATAAGCTAAAAAAATCTATTTCTGAAAGTATCTCACTGGTAGCCTCTTGAAGACTGAACTATCATAGTTCATCTTCCTGAACAATGCCAACACGCTTTAGATCAGTCTTACGAATGCCCAGATTCAATTCCCAAACGAACATTCTCCTTTTGTGTGCCGACACCATCATCAGTTTCCGAATTGAAAAACATCCAATTCGTCGTTCTACACCATCAAAGCCCGCCCGCTAATGAAATCAACGAAAACAAAGCCGCGAAAATCCCAGTCGTAGCAAACATGGACCCCTCGTAGAGGCCATTCGAACTCGGGGCTTTCCGCTTTCCGGAAACACCACTAGGAGTGAGGAGAGTGAATTAGCGACTTCAAAGTCTCTAAGTGCTTTGTGTCGGATCACTGTTGGAATGCTATCGTCCCTGTTCTGTGTTTCCAATCAGTTACATTCAACATCAACGTTGGTGAGCATAAAGTTGAACGTTGCGAATAGGGAGTTTTTGAGCTACTTAAAATAACATCAAAAATAACAACTTTTGTGGTTATTGTTATTAACGATAAACATAACGACTAATTGAATTGAAAGAGTTTTTGGAACGTACGATGCTAACGTACTATTCGTTTCGAATAGCCTAATAGGGAGTCTTTAGGCCACTTAAAATAGCAACTTTTGTGGTTATCGTCATTTGTGCGACTGCGCAGTTAGGGAAAAGAGGGGAGGCAAAACGAATAGACCATTACAGGTTGACGTCATTGACAGGCGGCCATATTGCTTGTGGGGCACACAAATCTATAATCCCATTAGAAACAACGTAATCACAGGACAAAATGAATTGGTCTTTCTTAAAAATGCCAGCTTTTTGTGCAGTTGTTAGGTGTTCTAAAAGGAGGGAAAGGGATAAACTTCGTCTTTTTCGAATTCCTAGGGAGTACAAAGGGCGTGGAGAAAATTTAGATGCATTATCACAAGAAAGTCGTATGGTATGGATTCGAGCACTAAAACGTGGAGAGTTGAATGAATCGTTTATAAACAATGCAAGAATATGTGAAAAACACTTTGTAATAGGTATCTAAGTTGTCTTTTTGAAATAAGTGAACTAATAAGAGTATTTTTTCCTGTTGGTAATTCGTTTTTTTATATATACCTATATATATTTTGATTTTAGTGGTGCCAGCTGAGCTCAGAGGATGAAAACAATCCTGATTGGGTACCCTCAGTGAACATGGGATATCAAAGTATTGAAAGTCAGGATGGAATAATTTATTTATTTAGTAATAAATAGTCTCAGAAGTAAAGTGTACATTTTTGTTTTATTTCTTCTTGTATTCAATAAACAAGGCAAAACTTATGAATATTACAATAACTTCCATCTATCAAATAAGCTTTTGATAATATTCAGGTATATAATCTACCTTAGCAACAACAACAAAATGTGTATCAATTTTCTTTGCTAAAACTTCCAAAACAAATCCAGCCTCATAATACTTTATAGGCTAGCAAATACTTGTAAGCCTTCATCTGCTCCCCGCTATAAAAACTATAACTTGTAATTAAATAATTAAATAAGTCTATTTGGCCTACACTGGGCAGAAAACTCAAGTATCTGGTCATTTCTGCTGGCACTAAAGCGTACGGGTCTATATTGTTAATAAAACCCAACTTTTGTTCATATCGCACTCTAATTTCTTTCTCAAGCGAAAGATATTAATCACTGCGATTCATTTTCAACAGAATCACTCGGGAAACACAAGAAAAAACTTTATAATCACCAAATTCAGCACAACTGGTCAGAACCATCAATGTTAAATAAATGGAGATCGATTCTTTGTGTGCCCCACAAGCAATATGGCGGAACTGTCAAAATCAGGTGACCTGGAATGGTCTATAGCGATACCGACGAACTTTATTTACGATAGATTGAAATAGCGAGTTTTGTGGTTATCTTTACCACAGATCAGAACCTTTGGTTCACGAAACACATATTTGCCATAAACGATAGACGGCTCCCTCAGCCGTCAGTTCTATATGTTGGGGTTCATCTTCTGGTTGTGGTTGTTCCCAATCAAAAATATCTCTTAATATTATATTGCGTATCAATTCTATATTTGGTTGTCCCCTTTCTATAACAATTTCAATATTTTCATCCATTTCTCAGAAATATCAGAAACATTGACTAAATGGTAAATACTAACTAAATACACACTACTCCCTAACCTAACAAAAGCTAAGTTCGGTTTTCTCTCCTTTAACGGAATTTAACGTTAGCATCGTACGTTCCAAAAACTCTTTCAAATCAATCAGTCGTTATGTTCATCGTTAATAACAATAACCACACAAGTTGTTATTTTTGATGTTATTTCAAGTAGCCCAAAAACTCCCTATTATCTAACCTGGATTGAAACGTAAACTCAGGTTTCATTGGAAGACTTTGACACAGAGTATAAGGTGGAACAACTATTCGAATCAAAGTGACAATGGAAATTAATTGAAACAGATCCTAAGATACTCTTTGAATAGTTCTGAGAGGGCGACACAATTGTGTTTGGTGAAATTGTTTGCGTCAATGTCAGAACTAGGTGGAAATTCGAGAAATCCAATATTTCTGAGAAATTTAACTTTGTAGACATCCAATAACTGTTTCTCGTGATCTCAATGAAATTCCAAAGGTTATTTTTGTTTTCATAGATAGAATTGATATAACCCTCAAAATATCGTCAAGTGAAACTCACAATCAGTAGACATCATGCCGGATTGACCAATATAAAAAAGCGAAGAAGCAAAGCAATTTTGTTGTGTTTATTTGCGAGTAATATTTGTTTATTCCAGATCGACGATAGATTATTGCAATTGCATAGTTTTCATTTAGATTCATGTGTATGTTCTCTGTGTCCTAAACTTCATCAATACCAATTTACCCATGCCTATATGCATAGATCCGCAGTTAATTACAGCGATAATTAAGCCGCTTAATTAGGGAGTATGTAACATGCTAGAGAGAGTAACTTCTCGAGGTATATCCATGCTAATGTGTTACACTGTAAGGGAGTTTCCTTCCTATCTAGATCGCGACGTGTACATACATACACTGGCAAAGCAAAGTTGATCTCAGCATGATAAGGCTCTGCTGCGTTGTTGAATTTCCGCTCTCGATAAATTTTACGATGATCCTTCGGTTCACAGGATGTTTCAACACCTATTATGATAGTATGAGGTTATATTCCAAACGTTTTTCTTTTTGTCAGAAATAGTAACTAACCTCACGACCTTTGATATCTGTTAAAAAATTGTCTGAATGAAGAGAACCTCAAATATCAAGCTCTTATTGCAAAAACTACAGTGTTTTTACTTGCTTTATATTAGCTGGAGTTATATGTATGTATGTAACTCCGTAAGTGGCGTCATCTTTCGAATGAATTGAGTGTTCAGTTGTGTTGAAATACCATAAATCCTGAGAAATTTCATATGTACGCTTCAATCTGAAATTGAAATATTAGTTATACTGAATTCAACATTAACGAGCTGAATGTTCTAATAGGATCAGTTGCAATGCGATAATCAAATTGAATTCGATTAAAGAGAGATGATTTTTCAAAGGAAAATAATGAAACCTGTTAAGTGAATTTCGGTTCTATAGCAAAGGCACCAGCGTAATAATGAGAGGCTTCAATAAAAATTTGATGAGAGATCCTCCTTCAGAAGCGCATTCAGTTACAAAGAAAGGGAACAACGCTGGTTTCGAAATTACTTTCCCATCAGAAATATAGGTCATGATAACATCCAGAGGAAACCCTTAAAATTTTCATGGCCGAAAATAAATTCGTTTCTGTGAGGTTGCCGATCTTATATGAGATATTCCAATGTTTTGATTGAATCAAATATTGCATTTGGATTCGTTGACAGCTGTCAAAATATCAGGGTCGTCTATGACTAATAATAATAATAAAATAATAATATTAATAATAATATATAGAAATAATAATAATGACATAATGATAATAAATATAATAATCTCTATTGCCCAACAGGTTACAGGTTACATAACATAATTAAATTCAAATATGTAATATTTCAAGTTTGTAATACCCATACTAATAGCATTTATATTAAAACCCTCAGTTATAAACAAAGAAGCAAACATTCTACTCTAGTTCGATTTATATCAGCATTTTTAACGTTATCTCTTTTATGTGTTTGAGCGAACAAGTATTGATGTCACAAAAACTACAGATATAATTGAAGTTCTCACACGACAGTAATATTATTTGGAATAATAGACATTCAACAACGTATAGAGCAAATAAAATCACTCATTTACCCATACTCATTTTGATTCCTCACCGAAAACAATATTTCACCAATTATAAACTCGAATAAACTCAACATTCGAAAGGCGATCGCGATTTTTCATCAGGAGATTTTTCAAAAATTCCGCAAATTCTTTCGACTAGTTGCTGGAACACCTAACCATTGTTTATAATGGTTAGGTGTTGGGATGCTCACTGTCCAGTATCCACAATCCAGACCTCAGTAACCTCCGGAAACTATCGCAGAAACAACTCTCGTATAAATCACTCTACATACACCTATAACAACATTGAGGTCATCGGAAACTTGTGTATCTAAACAAAGTCAACTGCCGAAATCTATCATTCTCGGGCTCTTGGGATTGGAAGTTACGACCCAACTTCCGAATGCTTGTCCTTCAACTCCATAGACTCATCAAAGAGTCGGAATAACTTGGCCAAAGTTGTATGAATATTGTTTCAATCAGCTCTTCCCTTCCCTCTCTCCATTATTATTCGATTGTAACAGCTGGCCAGACATTTCGTAACGAATATCGCTCAGATTATCTCTATGATCCGGATTTGATGAGAAGGCTCAAACTCTGTTGGTTATTAGAGAAAGTTTATCAAGCGAGTTTGCTTCCACATACCACGTTGTTTTGAGTTCTCTAAGGGATGAGGGATCCCAATGAATCGTCTCATATCGCTTAGATTTTGGTGAGCTAGCTTTGAAGGAAGGAATTTATTGCGTGACCTAGAAATAATATAATGACAGCTGAAAAACGTGTTAAGAATAGTCTGCATGAGTGGTATGGACACAGCATATAGATATCAGAAGTATACAGAAAAGACAACAGTTGGTAGATGATTGGCTGTCAAGAATCGATAATGGTTGGATTTGGACTGTCGGGGAATATATTCCTGAAAACAGAGATTTGATAATTTGATCAGAGTTTGAATTCTGTTTTTTATGTGCTTAGGAAATCAACAGAAAATTCACTACTAAATGAAAAACGTCATCTAATAATGTTGCAATTCAAAATGGCGTTCATAAGGAAAACTAAAGTTGACAGGTGTTTCACCGCTATTTTGGAATAGATGAATAGGCGATGTATTATTTGAAAACTTTAAAACATGTCTGAACAAAGTTTTAGTTGAAAATGTCCAGTACAATTAGTTGACAACCTGTATACAAATGATATCAAACAACCAAAGTTGTCGAACCCAAATCATAAATAAAAAAAAAAACTCACAGTGACGTTCAATAGTTCAAAAAACTCGAAAGAAGTTGAAAACAGGGTTTTCAATTTGGGATAAATCGAAATTAGAAATTTTGAAAAAGAAAATAACCTAACAATTTTTCCACAATTTTTAGATGTTTTTAGTGATGGCTCAAGTCCTAGATCAACCGACTCAGTACGATTTCAGTCAATTACATCGACATATTCACGTTCATATTTCTATAATTTTTCCTCGCTGAAGATCTCAGAGAAATTTCGCGACGCTTTTCCATTTACTTGCCATGAAGTTTCGTTATTTCCACTCTCCATTTCCGGTCCACGGCATTCTTCCATTATCATTTCGAAGATTATTACTCCTTCTGTCTAGTTTCGCTTGCTTTATATTTACTTGACAAGAGCGTAGAAAAGTTTGCAGGCTTGTATAATCCAGCAGCGATGCAAATATTGAGTCTGTATCTTCTGTATACAAATTGAAACCTTTGTCAATAACAGACTGGGCTAGTATCGAATATTCAACAATTGAGAGAGCGTTTGTTGCATTTTTGTGGTGTATATCATGGTTTGATTATGAACGAAAAATTCCAGAGCGTGTGCATGAACACAAAAACTACACTATGGTAATGAAAAAAACAATATTGTTCTTTAGAGTCAGGATATAAAATTTCGAAATTACCAAAGCGGTCTTCGGAAACAATCAATTCACTTCAATATTTTGTCAGCTTTTCTGTCCAGCATTTTCGTCATTCCACAAGAAACTCAAAGAAAATATGTTGACTGAGACTTCAATTCAATCTTTGGAAAACGAGATTTTCACGATAGCACGAACCTCTGTTTCCGAGAAATAACTCTATTTGTTCTGAGCTCACTCGCTGTATTTGCTCGATTCTGGACCTAATAATGGCAAAGATTTTGGACGACTGCAGACGGGAATAGCAGACCAAGTGGAAACATATCCGGAACATCCGATTCTGCATCGTTTGTTTGTGGGGAATTTCGGAAGTTTCATTCGTTTCCATAATATTGACAAGTCATCTGAAAGTTATTATAGGTTAGGTTAGGTTTATGTGAAAACTGTTACATATTGATTGAATTGATTAGCATTGATGGTTTATATTAAAGAGTATTTAGGGATAAGAACTGCGTTGTTGCCGCTCATATTTCTGTTTCAATGAAACTTCGAAAATTTAAAAATCACAGAACTAGACATGAAATGAAATAGTTGACATAGGTTCATTATTATGAGTGGAATGTGAAATTAATGTATTGAATCATATATTGGAATATATGTCAGAAAGTGTAGATGAAAAAATGGCTTCTGTTTTAATTTCAGAAATAAAAAAATACTCCTGTAAAAAATCAAAGAAATTCTTTCTGAAATCTTAGAGTAACATATTTTTTTTCCATTTCGTGTTTATAAATTTCGAAGATATATTTTTTAATTGTGAAGATTGATGCGTTATATTATTTTCTCGTTATCTTATACAACGTCATCTAAACGATACTCGATACATGTTATTTTATTGTAATTCCAGTTTTTTTCCATTCAAAATCTCTCTGAAAATCCTTCGAATAGACATTTCAAAACATACATTTCTATTTATTTTACATATACATCGACTATCTCCTCGTCCTGAAAGATCCTGTATGGATACCGTTTGCATAGAACTCGTGCAGCATCCGAAAGATATAAATCTCCAGTCGTGAGCTCCAGCTATTGACATAGAGCACTGAATGTGATCGTGCCTCACAGGTCGACTTGCAATTTGTATGCAAATATTTACGTGCATACTACGACGGAATCCAACGGAAGGAATCCTAATTTTAAATGGTGCTTCGGCATATCCATCATGTCGTTTGAATGGGTCGAAAATCTCCCAATATTTGCTCGACAGTAACTTTATTCTTACAGAGAATTGAGTCATATGCGCAGAATTAATACAGTTGTCAATTATCTGATATTTCAATCATGAATATCTGGAGAATTGTAAGTTTCAAATTTGCAAGAGAATCATATCATGAGTTTCAGCATTCATGAAATTCTAAACAATGTGATTTTGTGAATTTAGAAAGTAATTAGAGCCCCAACATACAACCTCGAGGAAATCCAGAATGAAAGAATATCGGGTCTCCTCTTTGTATGTATTATCGATGATTTTGGAAAAATTCTTTTTTCGAATTTGAAAATCCAACGTTTGAGGCTCACGAATAAAGATTTGAATTCCATAAATTTGAAGAAAAGTACTGTCTGCAAATGTTTACAAAAATTCTAGTTCATATATGTAGTATTGCAAAAATGCAAAAAGGAATTCGAAGTATGAATAGAATAAAATGTCTTGGCATTATTTTGATTTGACGATTATTTCTTGATGATTAGATTTCCTCCAACGAAAATAAAACATAATTTAACAACTTTGTTCCAACAAATCGCTTTTATTGTATCCGCAGGCTATTGGTTATCCTGATTGAAGATCAATGATCGGAAAATTAGAGGCGCACACAACACGGATCGAAAACTAAATCCAACTCTATGTGTATAGGTATATCATATCCCACTGCTCGAAGTTATTATTAAGTTAAAAGTTCTATGAAACTCGAGACTTGTTTGATGTCTAACTTTGCCCCATTCATCATATTATCGAGAGCAGCATTTATTGAAACAAGGGAATATATTTTTATGTTAAATTTTTTTAACGAGTTATATACTGAAACAATGACCAAATATTTCAGGTAACTAGTTACATAGTTAATTTTGGGAGGGTTGAACCACGAGGGCTACAAATAGTTCTAGAAAGTTTCCCCCTTGCAAATGAAATTGACCTGTTTTCCGATTCCTCATATTGTTTATTGGAAGGAAGATTTAAAGGTGGGTAGTTTTCAATGTGATGCCCTGTATATTGAAAACAGGTTATTTTGAGAACTTATTTCTTCATCCAATTGAATTTTTGGTGTATATATTTTATGAATCGATAACATTTTTATAACAATTCGAATGATAAATTCAACCTAACGTTCTGTTTCGGAGTATCATTGATAGAATAGACAAGCAGCAATACCGCACTTTCCATCGAGCTGTCACAACTATCTTGTCTTAATAAATAGACTATATTACTGAATAACCAAGTATTTCAATTCACATTTTACGAAAACCGATCTCGTGCATTCATAAACGATAAATCCAGAAAGGCGTTAGCTACAACTCATAAAAATGAATGATAAATCCATATTCGCTGATAAATCTGGCAAATATTGAATCCGCAGTTGAAGGAAGACATTGACGAATGGGTGTTGACTTGCCCAGGAGGAATAAAAACTGGAAATTCTTCACGAGATGATCGCATAAAACGCGGAATACCGCCAATATCGCCAGATTCGTTGACGTGAGAGGCAAACGTGGACCACTATTGATTTCAATTGATTGATTGATTGATAAAATCATAACTCAAAGCTCCTCTGTGTTTTAATATTCAAATTCAATTGGGCATTTTAATTTAATATTAGAGTAGCGAAGAACGAACAGAATTTAAAGTTGAGCAAATGTGACCTCGTTCCACTCCCTCTTCATGAACACCAGACATGGAGGTAACTCCTGTACATTTTTTATATAAATTTATACTGAACCCCTCAGCTCTGGAAGGCGAACGTAAATTGCAATAACCATTCACTTAAAATCAACACGCGGTCGAAAATTGGATTACCCCAGTCGAATACTCCGGGAAGAGAACTTGAAATTCCACTCGAGCAAGGAACACTTTGGTGAACACGACGTTTCACTCTTTGGAGAGAGAATCTAGCTGCTATACCAAAAGTACGTTTAACTCGGAATAAAGGTTGAAAGGAAATTGGGGATGCGTTTTGTATGCTCCTTGACAGTGCAGCTTCCTAATAGGGGTCTGGATTGGTCGAGTCATGGATCCACATAAAGTGTCTCAAGAGTGGTATCTGACGGAAATGTTATGTGGTAGAATAATATGGCTGAAATCTCCTGTTGTCCATTTATCGTTTCAGTTTCTATAGCCTATTTATTGGCCATTTTCAGAGTCTACATGCGCTTTTTTGTTCTCCTACTAGCGATATTTTTCTTACCCTAAAGGGGAACTCTTTTCAGAATTACGCATTCAAAACCTATTTCGTGTTTTCTTCAAATCACCTATGACAATTTTCTCAGCTTCTCTCATAACATTCCTGAAGAAATAACTGTTACCCACTGTTGATATCTTCAAATATTTCTCATTGTTTAAATGCAGAATACGTAACTGTCGATGTATTATCATCGTTAGTCTCGTCATTACTATTAATAGGTCCTGATGCATATCCCTGAAACAATTAAATAAGGTAATCAGGGACTGAGATCGTCGTGATTCCACCACAAATCAATGCATGGCCTTGCACCTTTACTGATTTGTCCGTTTTGATATGCAAAGAGGATCTTGGTCCAGTATCGCTCAGTGAATATTAAGTGGTCTGTTAATCAATACATTCCTAGAGAAGCGGAGAAGATTCAATCCTCACGTGTTATTTCTTCTATGCAGAGACCAACAATTGAATTGAGGCGTCAAAAACATATTCTGAATTGAAGATCAACTTTCTAAGCTCCTTTCTCAAAGTACTGCATATATATGTTTTCCGTACTGCTGTCTCTGCTGGATAATCTGAAAGGATGAAGGTAACTGATCCTTCTTATCCCAAGGACCATCTGCATTCTTCAACAATGTCTGGTTCGAAAGAAAGTGGCTCATCCTGAGTCCTACCACTGATCTAATTGCTTGCTCAATAAACCATCGGAGTTGTACCCAATTGATCAGTTGTTTAGTTTTCTAAAAACATCTAATATCCACTGGGAGTCAGTCTAATAATAATGATAATAATAATAGCTTTATTTGTCCAACAGTCGAAACCATTTACAGGACAATCAATGAAATAATTACCTAAGAGTAATTTCAGGAACAAAAAACCTCAAAAACACAGCAAAAACAAAATAGAGAGAAAGAGTGCACTAGTTAGATAAGTATACCTTTGCTACCCCAATGAGTTCATTAATTTTACAGATATGCAAATCACAATAATTACAGATCTTGTTGTAATTGTTACACATAACATAGATAGGGATTTGAATAAAATATTAGTTCTAGCTTTCTGGGTTCTGAATACAATGATTGTTTGAACATAAGGTACATTGAACTTGATCTGAGCAAGCAAGGTCATAGAGTCAATAGAATTATGCAACAATTTGTGGAGAAAAATTAGAGAAGCACAATCCCTACGCGACTCAATGCTGGAGAACCGCAGACGGTCACACAAGTCATCATTTGCCATCCCTCGTTGCGGATGAGTTCCGTCAATTTTGAATATTAAAAATTTCATAAATTTTCTTTGGACACGTTCTATTGTTAGCTTATGGCAATCGTAGATGGGATACCAAATGATAAGAGCGTAATCCAACTTAGATCTAACGTAGGCAAAGTACAGGGTTTTCAAAGCCGTGACATTTGTAAAACTTTTACAGTTTCTATAGATGAATCCATAGGATCTCATAGCTTCAGAAGTTACCCTATTGATGTGATCGATAAAAGTTAATTTCGAGTTAAATATGACTCCCAGATCTTTCATATTATTAGAGTCTACACTTGATTCTGACATTTACAGATGACAGTTTCTCACTTTTGGAAAGAAGAACTAGCTAGAACTGATGTTAAGTGTAAACTGACAAAAGTCATCAGAAGCCATATCTTCTGACATCGTCACGAACTGTTCTCTCTGTGTCTCTTCCCATGAAAATATGTTTCCGTAATATTTTCCTCTGAATGGAAACCACTCCAGAGAATTAGTGCGCCATTGGCTGTCATTATGGAAAGCATCCGCTTGACCGGTACGTAGGATCCCAACGGATTATAAATCAATATGTTAGCAGAATTCAAATGTGCCCGAGGCCATTAATAGAGAATTGGTTAGTTGTGTGAACGCGATCATTTCCTATATGTCCATGATATTAAATTTATTGCTGTCGGGATTTATATATCCGTAGTACGGCAATGTTGGGATATACACGAATATACGTTGGCCGAATATCGGACTGAAATGTGCTAGCGATAGCGATTTACGAGAGAGTGGTTAGGAATCAGCTTTCACACCTAAACTCAGTTGTAATATGGTATGAAAAGTTCAGTATGTTTTAATGTTGGATTCAATCATTCATTTTGAAATTATTCCATTGTTTCGGTTCGAATAATTTTCAATTCAAGAATCGGAGCCATTTATCATTTCTCATTCATTCATTCAATCAGGAGCCGAAAGTGATTTCGAGAATAAATTATTGATGGATACCTGATTGCAACGGTCATCTACATACAAACTGAAATATCCATTCTCTTCCTGAGCATTCGATCTCCATCCACGATCGTCCACCTGTTCAAATATTCATAAGCTTCGAGCGGAGGCATTTCGGATATCCCCATAGCCTTTTACAAGAACACTACAACTCCCGATTCGATGACAATGTCTCTGCTTGCTAGGGCTTCACGTCCCGACGTCATAAATCATTCGGAAATCGTCGAATAGATCTCCTCCGTTGCACGGACCTTCTCAAGTCTGAGCTTCGTGATCACAATCCAAATTAAGTTATGACGCAATATTTCCTGAGAAAACGAGATGGTTTTCGATTGTTATAGTTGTGTGAGGCTTAGACGATACATATATGGAGGGATGATGAGAATAACATTCTTTCTTTGCACAAGGTTCGCTTTTTCATGTAACCAATCAAGTCTACCATTTTCCTCATGATAACATGAATTTTCCTTCAGAGATATTTTCCCAGATCGTGGATTTTTTTATATCTTTTTCACTTTCACAGGTACAATCCAAATCATTTATCGATGTCTTGTTAAAATACCCTTGATTGATTATCACTGTCTCAACGTTCTCCTTTTCTTCATGCTCCAATATTTTTGAAGCTGATTTAGAGGTTTCCAACTTTCTTAAAGTCTTTGTGATTTTCTGTATTGACTTACGTCTTCATCGTTTTCTGAACTTTTTCGCTCACCACAACTCCATATTATTGATTGAGGAAAGAAATTAATACTTATTTTAGGTAATTAACGATTGAAATCTGAACGTAGCTTTGAGTTCTGGTCAGCTTCAAGCGACGTCTTGTAGACTAATCAACTGAATTAAACATAGACTTAGCGGCACCAAACAATTTTTTTTTGTATAATTGTGTTATCTCCAAGTATTTTTTGGGGTCCTGGTTGTCCATCTCGAAGAGTAATTCGAGTTCACGTGACTCCTGCTTCCTTTTTATAGAAACAGAAAGCGAATTTCAGTGGCTGACGTGCTAAGAAAAAGTCTACCATCCGATGGGTGCGATAAAACTCGAGAAATATCGCTTTTCCGCAGAGTTTTCCGAATTAAAACGGGATAACTACCGAAAAGCCGATGCCTGGACGTATGTTATAGGTCAGGCAACGGAAGTTTGAAAATACTCATCATAGAGTTCTTGAGAATGTTTCCTACTGAGATGAAGATATTGATGTATAGAAATTTTCATTCAATAGATGAATTAGTGAACCGAAAGCTTCGATCATATTTTTATAGAATCATAATGCGTAATTTAATGGACTTATACCATGGAGTGTATTATTAGTATCTAAATAATGAACAGCATATATACCAGCATTTTTTTCAATAATAACATGTATTCAATTTGAACAAAATATTTGCTGAATATATATTTTATGAACGTTCAATAACGTTGGAAATATATCCTATATCCTATATTCCATTCTACAATAAAAATTTAGTTTATCATTAAACTAGTTTTTATCCATCGTTTAATTTTCATTATCACAACTTCCATTGAATAGTTATCTTTCGCTTGTTTTTCAATGCTAATAAAAGTCCCTAATCCAGACTTATGATGTGGTATTTGAGGAATTGTAAGAACTCCGTACTATATTGACTGGTCTACTTATCGATTTTATCTGGCAAAACTATTTCTCTTGTATAAAAATAATTGCTGGGAATGTGATAAAAGTCGATTTTGAAGAGGGATATTAGAGTCATAAATAAGGATATAGACAGAAATAAATTACGCTTTCATTAGATTCGAATAATAAATATTATAGCATCTACGAGATCTACTACAATCGTTTGATTTTCTGATGAAACCACAAAAAGTGGGGGACCCTCGTGCACATTTCAAGCATTTCGATGGATTATAGAATTGCATGAAAATATGTATGAAAGAACTTTAAGATGAACTGATCACGGCCCTACCTGAAATCTGAAATGATTCTTGAATAATTTGCTATTCTCTATCATCTGCTTGTTAGGAACATTCAAGTTTCATAAATAAAGAAAAAATTCTCCTGATTTGGGGAGAACTAGAATCAATGAACTAGTTTTGCGAATCAAAGATTTCTCTCAAAATAAATTTGGCATCGTTGTGAAGTCACTGTGAAGTGTTGCCATAATTATTGATGCCTTAATGTTCCTAGCTATGTCTCATCCAATCAGAAGTTCAGTGGTTAGTTAGTTACTTTTTATTTTGTACCAATGTTATTGAAAGATAACCAAATCTGCCAGAACTATATTCCTTTAATAAATCGACTATATGCCTCGTCTGAAGATGACTATATACGTACACAATCGAAACATCGTAATACACGTCATATATTTTCGAAGTAATTTGATTAATTGTGTCCTAACCTTCAAATTCCAACCAGAAACATCGTCAACAACATTTCAACTGAGCTGTAAAGACCAGAAGTTATAGAAGTGGAAGAACTAGTGATCCATTTCACAATTCTGTATCTCATAACATGTATTCTCGTCGAATGAACATTTCGTTTTAACCACTAACACAACACATAACATTTCTTTCTCGTATATAACCCCATTTGTCATGTGAGTATTAAGGAATTCTTTCATTTTTATGACATCTCGAGGGCCAATATAACATAAATCTAGGCTATAAAGCAAGGGCGGCCCCAAAAGGGTTAACTACCTTCCGAAGGGCCCTCGAGGGGTATTTTACTTCCCCAAATAGCAATAAGCGGTTGGCGCGGTTCCTATACGAGGCCAAATTGGTATTTTTTGGCTTTCTAAATGTATTCTACTCGAGAGCAGAAGAAAGAGCATTTACTTATCTGTCTACAAATATCTGTTTGGTGGCCCCAAAAGCCATTCTGGAGCATTCAAATTTTTGATTACCAAATTAAATATTTTTGTGATTTCTATATTCATCTATTCCAAAATCCAAAACCACGTCTAGTTTATTTTCTATACACATTAATGATGATTCTCGACTCCTATTTTTTCCATTGACATCGAAACCTAACCCCCGATTTTGTGTGGACCTACATGTTTGCAGCGAAATTATATGAATTAATTGAATTTCAAACATGTAATTTTATTAAATAATGGTGTAAAGTGGTTCCATTAGATTTTATGGGTTTTCGTTATGAACCTTAATTTTGAGTAAGGTGTCTACATGATGGTGAAACTACTCTTCAATTGTTTGTGGGTCAAAAGTGTCGATGAGAATTTCATGGAACAGGTCCTATACAACTACTTATCGAATCGTCATGAGATGGCGACACAATCGTGATCGGTAACATTGTTTTCTTCCACGTCAGTCAGAACTGGCGGGAAATCCAAGCTTCTCTAGTTCATTAACCTACTTTTAAATTTGTAGTCGTATATTTTTTGCTGATTGGTGTTTTTTAGTTGAAATGAAGTTTTGTGTAGTTTGTGGACAAGCAGAAACCGTCTCTCGTCATCTTTATGGAATTCCAAAGGTAATTTGAAAGTTTTTGGAGTTGGAATCAATAATTTACTTTTTCATTACTCACAGAGGACGAAACCGTTCGGAAAGAATTGATTCTCGCATTGGGAAAACATTCACAAGTATGTTGAAAACATCTACTATTCAATTTTCCGACTGTATGCATACAGTCGGAATATACATATGTATATTCAGGAATCAATAAAAGATAATATTTTCACGAGAATTTGTCATTTTCAATCTGATTGACAACTAAACTGACGAGCATAAAAGTCAGCGTTGCCGCTTCTAGAATAAATAATTCACGTTTTCTGCAGAAAACAAATAGTCGCTTCCAACAAAGCCATAGTAATATTTCTTTTTCAAAATACAATTCGACGTTCTTGAATTCCCACAGATTCGTGAATACTGTCGAATCAAGACTTTGTAGACAAACTACTGGTGTATTTCATTAACAATTAGCAACGTTGCATTTCGCGTTATTATAGCGCCGACGGTGTCGCCATCCGTGGTGATTTAAAAAAGCGTTGATGTTGGTTCGAAACTATGCTTTTTGATCGAGGGATTTTGGTCACGGGTCGAGATAGGGACTGGTTTCACCATAGTTATTGTAGGCACCTTAATTTTGAGTAAAGTGTCTACATGATGGTGAAATTACTATTCAATTGTTTGTGGGTCAAAAGTGTCGATGGGAATTTCATGGAACATATCCTATACGACTACTTATCGAATCGTTATGAGATGGCGACACAATCGTGTTCGGTAACATTGTTTTCTTCCACGTCAGTCAGAACTGGCGGGAAATCCAAACTTCTCTATTTCATTAACCTCCTTTTGAATTTGTAGTCGTTTATATTTTGCTGTGTGGTGTTTTTTAGTTAAAATAAAGTTTCGTATAGTTTGTGGACAAGCAATAACCGTCTCTCGTCATCTTTATGGAATTCCAAAGGTAATTTGTTAGTTTTTGGAGTTGAAATCAATAATTTACTTTTTCATTACTCACATAGGACGAAACCGTTCGGAAACAATGGATTCTCGCATTGGGAAAACATTTACAAGTATTTTGAAAACACCTTCTATTCAATTTTCCGACTGTATGTATATTCAGGAATCAATAAAAGGTAATATTTTCACGAGAATTTGTCATTTTTAATCTGATTGACAACTAAACTGACGAGCATTAGAAGTCAGGGTTGCCGCTTCTAAAATGAATAATTCACGTATTCTGCGCAAAACAAATAGTCGCTTCCAACGAAGCCAAAGTTACATTTCTTCTTCAAAATACAATTCTACGTCCTGTTATCCCCACAGATTCGTGAAATAGTGTCGAATCAAGACTTTGTAGACAAACTACTGGTGTATTTCAAAACAATAAGCAACGTTGCATTTCGCATTATTATAGCGCCGACGGTGTTGCCATCCGTGGTGATTTAAAAAAGCGTTGATGTTGGTTCGAAACTATGCTTTTTGATCGAGGGATTTTGGTCACGGGTCGAGATAGGGACTGGTTTCACCATAGTTATTGTAGGCACCTTAATTTTGAGTCACGTCACTTTTGACAGATGCGGCCATTTTAACGGTAGGGCATACAAGGGTTCATTATTGTTATCTGCAGTTTTGAGTTGTTCAGTTCGAGTTTTTAGTGTGTGTATTGCGTGTTTTATTAACTTCTTCTACAATGGCTTGTAGTGAATACTACAATGACAGGAACGTTTTGTGTGCCCTACCGGTAATATGGTCGTGACGTCACCTCAAAATGATCTATATGGCTTATTTGTCGACCAATCCTCGTATCAATAACGATCCACCGTCGCCAATACTCGGACCCAAGAATGTCCGTCATTGGGATCCAGCCGGCGTTCGGAGTTATGGACGTCAGGTCAAAAGGCGCCCCCGGCGTCGATATGACGTCGACACAATGCCTTTTTCCGACGCGGACGGATCGCCATCGCAGGAAAGCCAAATGCACTGCGAGGGCGAAGACTGCGAGGTGGTGGGGGTAGAAGAACGAAGGGAATTTTTCATTTAGGATTTCGCCTAAGGAGGGTTATAGTAATTGGCTTTTATCTCACGGAGATGGCGAGATTTTTCTTTCTTTGACTTTTGGTTCATCGATGGGTAATCAATTGAATAACTGCGAGTTTTCCTTACGTTTATATTTTTAGGCAAGAATTAATGATCAGTGAGTTGTAGTTATCAACTTTGATATGTCCTTTCAACTTTGGAACTGAAACAGTTATCCAAAAACTCCAATTTTGTGAAGGAGTTTTTTGTAGCTCCAATATCACCGACAGTTTTCGTTGAAGGTTTTCAAAAAAAGTAATATCACACAAAACATTCTCCTAATTATACATCAACCAATATTATCATTATTATCGAGTGATTTTTTTCAATTGGACAAATACCCAGCAAACGAATACAGTCAAAATCAAATATTTGCACAGCACACAGTTAATATGAATGTGAATATAAACAAACGATTCTAGTTGAATATTTGCCAGTGAATTTTATTCAATAAATTTCGATGGAATATAAAGCTAGTGACCGAAAATGTAATTTTCATCCAATTGAATATTCATAACATAAAATTGTATCAGGCAGTGACGTTTTCATTCGTTTGAAATCAAGTTTAGGTGCATTTTATATGGTTTGTATTTCACGAATTTATTCTTCAATCGTTACACGTAGTGCCACCTATGAAAAGCTTCAAAAACTATAACGATTCATAACTATCACTCAAAATATTTACATTTCTACAGATACCATCAAATGTTCGTTTGAGGAAAAAAGTTCAAATTCAATCGAAAAGTAGTATGATTCTTATTCTGAAAGCTAGAATATACTTAACGATATCATCGGCAAGTCATTGAAAAACTTACGCTGGTGGAGACTTAGCCATATCCTGATGTTCCATATTTGACATTGACACAGTCGACATTGACATTGCGTGTCACGAAAGGTAAACAGATAAACGTCAGATGAAATGAACCGGTTGATATTTTGTTTACGTGTTTAGTTGACATCATCACATTCAAATTGTTTTAAAAATGAATTAACTAACAAAACACTATCGCATAGTCAAACAGTAAACAAAGGTAAGTACATCGATACATTAAACGTTGTGAATAGTGAATCAGCTCAAATATTTTCAGAATATTGAATACATACAATTTTCACTGATAAATGCTACATCAAGAAGATTATTTCAATAGGTAGTGAATATGTCTGCTGGTCTGCTTTTCGGTAGAAAATCTAGGAATGTTCGAGTAATTGCTTTGTTCGGCATAATTATCCTAATACTATATGTTTTGGTAAGTTATGACAAAGTACCCAGGTATGAAAGCATAAAATCTGCCAAACTCCTAATCAAAAGAGAGAGTCCAAAACTAGTGAGTGGACTAGGAAACTTTGAACCAAAAGAAATAGAGAACAAAGATGGACCAGGAGAAAAAGGTGAACCTTATCATATGAGACAAGACCAACAAAATGATGCCGATCAGTCAGAATCAGAGTATGGAATGAACGTGGCTTGTTCAGATGAGATTTCACTAGACAGAACCATTTTGGACACTCGTTTAGAAGAATGCAAACATTGGGACTACCCCCTGAACCTACCCACAACAAGTGTCATCATTGTATTTCACAACGAGGGGTGGTCTGTGCTTCTAAGGACAGTGCATTCTGTTTTGAATCGATCACCCAAGCATATTTTAAAAGAAATTCTGTTGGTTGATGATTTCAGTGATAAAGAGAATTTGAAATCAAAATTGGAAGACTACATTGAACAGTTTGATGGAAAAGTGAGGCTTATTAGAAATCATCAAAGAGAAGGTTTGATAAGAACTAGATCCAGAGGTGCACAAGAAGCTACTGGAGAAGTAATTGTTTTCCTAGGTAAGATTTTCAATGGAAAATTTTGTTGCTCTGTATCTGATACTTTTCCTGTTTGAAGTGAAGATAAAGTTTTTTTTTTTTTTGATAAATAAGTGATATAAAACTGAAGGAAATAAAATGTATTCCAAATTCATCAGTTATTGGGCCATGAATGCTTGATAATTTGTAATTCAAATTGACATAAAACTAGTAAAACTAGTTTCAGAGATTTGATAAACTTCAAAATCCTAAACCACAAGTAAAAATATGTGTATGGCTTCAGGCAAACAGCATGATAAAACCAAGGTATTCAAGTGAAATTGAATGCATAATTAGTATAATCAAACCTCAGTATCTCAAATATGTGGTGTATTTTCTTGGAATGTAAAAACATGAAAACGTCGTATGTGTCAACAAATGCTCATTACTTTTGTTGTCAAGCCCCTTGACTCAAATCAAAATGTCCCATGACCAACGCATCTCAATAATATCAAAACTAAATATTTTATGAAATTATCAGAATTATTTTCACCTTTTCTTCTTAGATGCACACTGTGAAGTAAATACCAACTGGTTGCCCCCACTTCTGGCCCCCATCTACCGTGACAGAACCACCATGACAGTCCCAGTCATTGACGGAATCGATCACAAAACATTCGAATATCGCCCTGTATACGGCGACGACCGCCATTTCAGGGGAATCTTCGAATGGGGTATGCTGTACAAAGAAAACGAGGTACCCCAAAAGGAACTAAACTCCAGAAAACACCACAGTGAGCCCTACAAGAGTCCCACGCATGCCGGGGGATTGTTCGCTATCAATCGCCAGTATTTCTTGGAGCTGGGGGCCTACGACCCAGGTATTTTTTCTCCAATAAATGCCCAGGAATTCTGGATATCGTAGAATTCAAGAAACCTCAGTGTCTTCCTTTCAGGATTGCTTGTATGGGGTGGGGAAAACTTCGAGCTGAGCTTCAAAATTTGGCAATGCGGTGGTAGCATTGAATGGGTACCTTGTTCGAGAGTAGGTCACGTGTACCGCAGCTTTATGCCCTATAATTTCGGCAAGCTGGCGCAGAAGAAGAAGGGCCCGCTTATCACTATCAATTACAAGAGAGTCATCGAGACTTGGTTCGACTCCAAATACAAAGAGTTCTTTTACACCAGAGAACCGATGGCAAGGTACAAAAACACTAAATTCGTGACAGTTATTGAAAATTTGAAAGAGATAATGACAGTTCGTTATGTAATCCTTTCGCGAATAGATTCATTTCAGTGATATTTTTTTCGTAGACACCTTGATATGGGAGATATCAGTGAACAGCTGGCTTTGAAGGAAAAGTTGGATTGCAAGAGTTTTCAATGGTTTATGGAGAACGTGGCATACGATGTTCTGGACAAATATCCAGAGCTACCGCCCAATTTGCATTTCGGAGAATTAAGGTTAGTGCGAACGTCAACTGTCAAGTGGATTGCAACTACACACAGGACAAAAAAATATTCAACCTATTTTCTCAGCATTCGTTTATTCATCGGAGTTTTTTTTTCATTTCCATGGATGATCAAAAATATTGTATATCCTAGATTCGTTCACAAAGGATTAGTAAATAACTCCTATTGAAAATATATAAAGATGACTTGAGACAGTTTCCGGTTCAAACATTCTGTATAATCATTTGTAATTATGCCACTACATCTTATCTCAGACAATTTATATTCTGATTGATTTATGGTAAACATTAATAATACAATAAAATCGAAAACGAATAACTTCGAAAAAAAATAATTGACAATTTAACCTTATCGCATAGTACCTGATAGATTTTTTTGATTAAAAATACTCAAATATAAAGTTGGACTGATTTGAAAAAAATTTCAGGAACGTGGGAGCAACTAAATGCCTGGACACATCCGGTCATGGTCCGCCATCTTTGATGGGCGTCCAACATTGTCATGGTTACGGTAACAATCAGCTGATGCGTCTCAACTCCAAAGGACAGTTGGGCGTCGGCGAGAGATGTATTGAGGCAGACGCCCAAGGCATCAAGTTGGCGTTCTGTAGATTGGGTACGTTAAAACCAAATTCAATTTTTCTTCAATTTGGAAATGATTCAATGGTGAAATTTTGGAAGTTATGTTTCTGAAAAAAAAGGGGGGATTTTCTGTTATGAATAATAATAATAATAATAATGATAATTTATTTGCCAAGTACAAAAATTCAATCAATTTCAGCAAATAGATCGGTTTGTTGCTTATAAAAGGTATGACCTTGTGCATGAGCAAGTTAACTAATCAATCAATGAAACGTTGAAAAATTTCGAATATAAAATGTGAAAATGTAAACATTAAAACATGTGAAAATTTAAAATGTATAAATATAAAATGTATAAATGTAAAATTGTGATATCAAACGATATAAAAGTATAAAATTCAAATGTATAAATGTAGAATGTTAATATCTAGTATGAAATTTTAAAATGTTAAAATGCAAAAATGTGAGATGTGAAAAAGAAATTATGAATATGTGTATGAAGGTAAACATGTAAAATTGAAGATATATAAGTGTGAAATTATATCTTGGCCTAATATAATATATAAAACATAACTGAAAATTACTCCAAAATGTCCCTGTATCTCATATAAATTGGTAGTATTGGTAATAAAAAAGAAAGTGAAAAATGCCACCTCATGTACATTTCCAAATATATCTTCTCAATCTCAGGTACAGTGGACGGGCCGTGGATCTACGACGAAAATACCCACACATTATTGCACAGGGTGCACAAAAAGTGCATGGCTCTGCATCCTCAAACTTCACATCTGTCGCTGATGATTTGCGATATTAACAACGCGTATCAGCAATGGCTGTTCAAGGAGATCCGTCCTAGAGTTTAGTACGACCACGATGAACTTTTAACTTCGAAACGCAGTACAAGTTGGATCAATGCTCGTCGCTTGGTGGCAGAATTTTTAGGAGCACACTAAATTTTTGAGAAACAGAACAAGAAACAGAAACATGGACATTGTCAAACTGTGCAACTGTTCGTATATATTTATTTTAATTTATAAAACGTGAAATATCGTACAACTCCATTGGTGGAACAAATTTTTTTGTCTCTCATCAACCTTTTAAAACAAAGTCTTGAGCAGCTTTCATGTCCACTGGATACGTAAGTTGTGCAAGAACACTACAAAAGACACTCAAATTGTTGAAGGAAATATTGAAGATGACCATAATTTTCATCAATTGAACTAGCTCTATTCTCAGCCATCATCAGCTTCGTGGTATTAATTCATATTTGTTGAAAGGTTGTGAAATGTCTTGAATGAGGTCTTCCTAGTTGCATTCAAATGACAGTTCCCTTCAAAATTGTAAATAATCATTTCATTCACGATACATCTCTTGTTAAAACTTGATCATTGCAATGAAATATATTGAATATTACAGGAATGTGACGACACCTCAGTTTCTTATAATAATGAATACTACAATCATGAGAGAAAAAGACAGAATCAAACGATGATAGGTTTACTGAAATCGTTGATATAAATCACATTTCCCCTCTTTGAAACAAGTAGATAGTATTTAGTTATGAATTGATACAAATATTGTTTAGTTCTCTTCATTTATATGATTTGAATTCTCCAGATAACCAGATAACGTTATGTCAATCCTGTGACACTGCTTGTCAGCCGTCATTATTGATTCAGTGATGGCATTTATGACACATGCCATAGTGATGCTAACAAAATTACTACTGAGGTGTTATCTGGTTATTCCTCATCACTATACATCTAGAATTGTAAATAAAGGCAATTAATTTAATTGTGTTTCAGTTAACGATATTGATTTGGATGTTCTACTCACCTCTTTTTTATCACTATTTTTGTATCATAGTTATTTATTAAACTGAATAAAAATATGCTGTTTTATTTTTGCATCCCATTCACAACAAACATTGTCACTTTCTTCTGTTCTTAGATGAATATAAAGTATTTGAAATGAAAGTGTTTTAGAAGGAATTAGAAAAGGCAATCCAGAGATTAAAGTGACTATTTGGATTCGTTTGAAAAGCAATTCTAAAATGTATATCGATGCTCAGAGTTGATTAACTCTTGAAACGATGAAAATTATTATACCATCTGTTTATTATTATCTAGTTGAAACAAATACTTCAGATTAATTATACATAAATTATCACTAATAAGAAGTTGTATAATATTTCTTATATTTTTTTCATGAGTCGACGTTAGTGTAGTCCACGATCATATACACAGGTCTGGAATCTATCACATTTTTGAGTGGTGGGGGTGGCACCATTTTTGAAAAAAAAATTGCTATAAATATCCGCTAGGAGGTATTAAGGGGTATAATCACGTGATTAATCTTTGACAGTTCGTATTGTAAACAAAATAAACGAACGGTTAGGACTTGTAAATAAAATCAATGACAGAAATATATATATATATATATATATATATATATATATATATATATATATATGCAAAATTCTCTCGAATGGATGAAAATCATTTCTACTTTCAAAAAGCTGATTGGATCTGATTTGGCTGACAAAGTGACAATGGAGCAGGCCCGCCGCTATAGCTGTTTCGTCGCCCGCGTGCAATACCGATTATGCCGCCCTATTTTATCAAAGAAATGATAATCAATGGTTTTTCATTATGGTGGAAAAAATAACTTGACAAAGGAAAAAATAGTTCCAATCAAATAAGAACTCAATATTTTCTTCACTGATGTATAAAACTATATACTTAAATATTTATCTACAAAAATGTAACTCTTCTTGCCTTAACATTTGCGAAATCTATTATCAACTTTCTTATATCCAAACTGTCTAATATTTCATGTTCGATTGAAACTAGAGCTAAATTACTTATAGTCTTTGCTAGAGCATTGTTGATCTCAAATAGTTTTTGATGATTTTTAATTTTGAGAAGGATCTTTCACCAGATGCAACTGAAACCGGCAGTGTAAGTAAAATTCTTAGCGCTATTGCTGATGTGTTCGGAAATGTTGAAATTAGGTCATTGGTGAAAAGCAGAGGTGAAAAGATATTGTAATAGGGCTTGTGGATCATTAGTTTGGTTGTCTGCAAAATGCAACTTTAATGCAATGATTCCATCAAATAAATCAATACCGTCAATGTCTGATTCACTACTTGAATCATCTTTAAGTTTCAGATTCAAATCGATTTGCCGCCCCCTGGGTGCGCCGCCCGTGTGCGGTGCACGCCTTGCACGCCCGCTTACGGCGGGCCTGCAATGGAGGACAGTGCTGCGGTGGCGAAACATGAGAACCACAAAAATTTCTTCAATGTTTGGGCCACCCCGCACCATACGAGTTGCCAGACCTGTACGTACGATCGTGGTGTAGTCTATTTATTGAAGGAAGATGGTTCTGACATATTTCACATTTGAATGATGAACCCAACTCACGATCATATACATAGGTCTGGAATCTACGGCATTTTTGAGTGGTGGGGGGTGACACCATTTTTGAAGAAAAAGTTGCCATAACTATCCGCTAGGAGGATTTAGGGGTATAATCACGTGATTAATATTTGACAGTTCGTATTGTATTGCCAGACCTGTGTATATGATCGTGACCCAACCAAGTATCGTTGAAACAAATGAAATGACAAGCAGCAATACACTGCAATTTCTGGCGAGCTGTCACCACTATCTTGCTAAAATAGAAGTGATTGTTGACAACACAATTTTCGTCTGTACTAATATTTTTTCTATAAGTTCTACTGATGATATTGAGCATCTGCTCTTCCCAAAGATTTCCTGCCTGAGCGGCTAGCTCGCATGCCGGCGCAGCGTCTCGAGGTCTGTCGGTCCGTCCTCAGACTCCGCTTCGTCTGCCGTTTCGCATACTCCGGCCCGGAGCGCGGTACCGTCGATTATTTTTCTACCCGTCCAGACCGGCCCCCTTTCCGCCCCGTCAGGATGACGAGCCACCCAGGTGTGTGAGCCCAGTGGGCCGCGATGCGAGTTTGTTTTTCGTGTGTGTGTGTGTTTGTTAATGACGCGATGATGAGTGTGCTGCGATGAGCGCTCGCCTTTGTTCTTTCGGGGTTCGATAAGTGGCTAGCATGGGCCGGCTGGCCCCCCAAAATTATTCGCGGAGCATTTGGGGCATCGGTTTGGGGACAAAAAAAGTGTAAAAGGAATGTGGAAAAACCTTATTCCAGCTATTAAAGACTCGTACATCAGAAGCGAGACAACATATAATACTTGTTTAAAAATGAAAAAAAAAAACCCTTCCGAACAACCACATATTTTTTATTGGAAAAATACAACAATAGTTTCTCAGAATCTCCTCCACGCCACTGAATTGAAGAAAATATTATTTTCTCCTGAATTCACGAAAAAGTCGAGAATTAAAATTTTTGTTTCAACACGAAAACAAAAGACAGAAAACGTTCGTTTGTTGCATTTGTTTCAAAAATAGATTATCAAATCAATGATTTTTTCAGTCACCCAGTTACCTTATATAATAATCCCAATAGCATTCATCAAATCATACTTACCTACTGTGTTTCATTTTGAGACATACTGTATATATATTTTAAATTAAAATGATCTTAGATATTACACATGATGATTATCTGAAATGTAGGATCTATGTTAATTGTTTTTTCTCAAAATGATTCACAATTCGCTTACCGTTGTGGCCGAGTCCGGTCCTGTACGGGGCCCCGCGCATTCCTAGCTGGTTATCGGTCTTCGGGGTGGCCCTGCCGGCGGTGCTTTGGTCGCTTCGCCACTCGACTGTGGGCGGCCGACTCTAATGGCCCCCTCCACAAATCAATCAGAGCACCAATTTAAACAATGCCGATTTTGTGATTTTGAACTTTTCCATCGTCCCGCATTCCCTAACGAAACAATCTCCATTTAATAGTCCAGAGAAATTGAGCGGCATTCGGAAACGAACTTTTTATGTTTCGTTTTCAACGTTACGTCTTTTGGTCGGTCGAAAAAAGAAATTTCTAATCCAAATGATGGAATGATACAATACATAAAGTACAACTTGTAGCATTTGATGCGATGTCACAATTAACTTTTTCCAGTTTTTTTGTTATTCACTTGGAATTAGATGTTAGTGTTAGAACTGTGTTTTTCTAGGCTTTCAGCAATCCTCAAATTTGGATTGTTTGAATGAAAATATAATGGAAAAACCTTTTTTATGCATGACTGCTATATTTTTGATGATTTTCAGCAACTTACTCAGTGTTTTGATAGAGTACGGCTATAAAAGACCTCAAATACAAATGATACATATCAAAAAACATCGAAATCCTGCTGAATTGAAGACGAAAATTCTCGTTTGTTTGTATTTTTTGACGATTTAACTCGAGTTAACTTACTTTAACAAATGGGACTCCCCGTATGCTTCAATTTATTTCAATGTCGCCCTTTTTGACTTCCATATTGAACTATTCATTAATTTTCAACACATTATGTTCTGTTGATTGGCAAATTTGTGAGACAAATTATTCTGAAAAAGATTTAATGTAATTCACAACACAAATATTCCATCGGGAATCTAAGAACTGTCTATGAACTTTTGGAAGAAGGACAATCAATTTGACGAATATAAGAGAATAATTCATGGATTATATCAAGCAAATACTAGAAACATAACTTGACTTCACGTACTCCATTTTAAATTCAAATTGAAACGCATATTACTACGTGATTTAGAGGTTTCTAGTCTACCAAACCATTAAAGTTTCTCAGTTTAAATACCTTATAGTCTTCATCACCTTTATTTGACAAAAAATTTCAATGAAATACTGCTTCAATTGACTGCTTTTGAATATCAAATACAATAATATCGATAGAGTTTAGCAACAAGAACTGAATTAATTACTACGATATAAAAGTACCTATTCAATGATTGGTTGAACGCCAAACCCATATTTTCTTATTGTGAGGAAAAGTCTTAAGCCTATATTTGTTCTCATTGTTCTTTTTTCATTAGTTGTTGTTAATTCTAAATTTAGACTCCTGAGCAAACGAGACACTTTTAGTATGTTTAAGTAAGAATTTTTGTCAATATTATCGATAATACGATGAATTTCAATATGATTCACGATCACGTGATTGATTGATTTGAGTAGCTGGAGAGAGTGAGCAAAAGAGAGAGTTTTCACGATAGTGACTAATGATGAATGAATTCTGATTTACCCAAAAGGAAGTTCGGATGTTTGTTGTGTTGTCTTAGTAAGGATGTTTTTCTGCTAATCCAGCTAGGTATACCTAAAATATCTAAACATATTTTTTGTGAATGAGTATTTCCGGTGGATTGAAAGAGTGAAGTTGAGAAAGTTAAATAGACTGTGACAAATGGCCCACTAACAAATTGTTTCAATTGTACAGGTATTATCTCGGCAGATAAGATCTTTTCAGATTTTTTCACATTTCTGAATAACCGATAGAAAATACTGTTTTTGTACTTCACAGGTAAACAATACCTAATAAAGCTGAAAAATTCTTGAGATTTCCGAATCCAGTGGTGTAGACCTATAAGGTATACATATTATTATAAATTATTTCACTATAGTTTACAATGAATTCAAAAATCACCCAAAACTGAAAATGATTTGATCAAATGCTAAATTCAGCACAGGAAAAATTGTCTTGTTCAAAATTACATATTTTCGTTCCGTATTAAACAAATACCAAAGTTAGAGTTTTCATTAACTTGACGACGTTTAGATATTCGGAGTTGCGGTTGTGCCTCGTCTGCAATATCAAATGTCCTCAGTTTGATTTGATGCACTTGATGTGCGGCAGCGATTGAAAGTAGCTCCAACATCGATAGATTCAGAGGCCTCACCAAAGAAAATCAAATCGGAAGTTAGTTATGTATAATTCTAGAATCCGAAATGGAAAATTTTGTCCGGTTGCCGATTATTATAAACAAGTAACCCAATGCGTGAGAATTTCGGCGCCCATGGGCATAACAATCGGTTTCGAGTGGAATTTGTACGGTGATCTAGTGCAAAGTGGATCTTTTGTTATAACCTACAATAAAGTTAAGTGCAAATTCATGCTCAAAGGCCGCAAGAAATGACTTTACTGTTGCGGCTTCCGGTCGATACCTACCAAGTTCTTTCTCATTCACCTGTCAAAAGTAGAAAAAATCTGGTCCGACAAGTCCTATACAGAGTGTACTTTGTCACACTTCGACAGCGTGAACATCAAATTGCAAGACATTGAATGATATTCAAGATGATTTTGATTATGACAGAAAAGCTCTCATTCATTTCTTTTATTCAGTTCAAATATGGTAATCCATCAATAAATATGTATTTGTCTCTCATATAGAAAAAGTTATGATCTGATTCAAGATTTTTCCAACACCAATATCAAAATTTGCATATGGAAAATAGAAATATAGTTCGATTAATGCTGGGAAACATATTTTTGTGATATTTCTGAGGTCGTTAAAGGTATTGTTTTACTCTTTAAAATTCATTCACACTGCAATTTTATTATTGAAACAAAATTTATCAAATCTTAAGACACCAGATGTTTGCCGAGATATATTCAAATGAACAAAAATATCATGGTCAAAGTATGGTGTGAATAATATTTTTTAAGCAATGAATAATTATGATAAACTGAAGAATAACTCATACATTGAGTATTGGTCAATTGTATTTTCCATTATAACAGATTTTTGAAAAAAAAACGATCATAACTTTTGGTGTTAAAATCATGAAAAAATCACAAATGATTTTTACTTCTCATTTCTGGTGATATTATCACATCATACTGTATTCATTCATTAGCGAAATTCCAACATATTCTTCTGATAGGCCTCTTCTTCTTGAAGAAACTAAAAATCAATAGTGTTGTGAAAATATTTGTAATATCTTGAAAACGGCCACACTTAGATATAAACTTGCTTTTATTGATGTTCTGAGGTCTACTTTCCGAGAAAGCGATCATTTCTTTTAGTTATGGGATACCCTGTATAAGGTATCAGTAATTTTAATCATCCTGTATGAAAAGTCGGATCAAGTACCAACCATTCTGCTCCTCATACCTCTATACCGAAAACAATACCTGAGAAAAATTCAGTTCATGAGTCTCTTTCAATTCGGTTTTTAGTTGTATTCTATCTACCTACGTAAAGGGTATTTTTATGAGCTACTTCCAGCTTTTTCTTATCAAGTGAGCTGCGATTTTTCGAACATTGCATATAGGTGATGAGTATCAATTAAAGGGTGTTGAAATTCATAGATATTTTTGTACTTAGGTTGTACTCACCCGAAATAACAGTGGCGTAGTCATTGGTGTCTTTGTCGCGAAATCAAATTATGACAATTGTGTGAAAATTTGAGAGATCGAAGACAAGAAGATTTACTTAGAGTTTTGAATGATTTGACGAATAACATATACAGAAATATACGAATCCAAATAAAAATTACCAAAAATTGGAACTTCCCAAATAGAAAAGGTCATGGTATGACAGTTGATTTTATGGTTTTATGGTTTATGATTTTATAGGTCAGGGTTGGAGCCAATTCATAGAAGAATTTCACAATTTTACAATTTTCTGTTACAGTTTTTTTTATTGCCAATGTAGGATATAAGCTTGTCATGGCATATTATTATGAGAAACTAGAACATCTTTTATTGCAAAGAAAACATGAAATTGGTCACTTGGTATTTGTTCAAAAAAATTGTACTGAAAATCACACAGGCTTTATATATGCTCAATATAGTTGTTTCCTTATCAACAAGATAATTTTTATTGATTCAAACCTATGAATCAAATCTCTAAAAAAAAATTGATTTAATTCTCATGATCTGCGAACGTTGGCAAATTTTGTTGACTTAGAATATAAAAATAATACAACATCCACATTTTCGACTTTGATCTGTGTGAATTAGTGTAATTAACGTTGATATAGTAGATCCACTATCACCCGAACTAAATTCGAAAACATTATGCTTCATTGTAATGGGCCCTTCATTTCTTATCTTTACAGCCCCAGGTGATTTATATCTTCTAATTATTCCATCATTATTTCGTTGGGTCATTCTCTCACGAGTTAATTGGTGACATTTCTAGGATTTTAGGAATAGTTTACTAATCTTCGTAAAAGTCGAAGCAACATTTGTGTAAACTATCGTTTTCAACTTCTGGTTATTTTATGAAGACATTTTTGTCCTAAACTGAAAACGCAACAATCAAATGAGAATAATTTCACGTTTTTAATCAAGTTATCTGAAGAATTCATTGTTGATGATGAATCAACAATATAGTTCGCACGAAGTCCCCTGAATATCTAAATCTGACACCAATTGATTTTTTGCAATAAATGAAATATCCATTACGACTATTGATGTCGGATGATCCCCATAGGACATCATTTTTTTCACAAAGTTGCTGCATTAAAGTCATTTTTAATACGTCAAAGTTCGATTTTATATTTCAATGATGCAGTGTCTCGATTACTAATCATAAATGACATTTCTGTTATTGAGGCTGAAAATCCATATCGTATTACTGTTTAGTATGGATTTTGGGCTAGAAGCATAATTGGATCTTACTTTTTTGTATGGGGTGGGTCAAGCAGTGATAACACAGTATTTTTCATCAAAATTGAATTATTTTCATGAGATCATTCGAAAGAAGGAAATTCAAAGTAATTTTGTCCACAAAGTCTTTGCACTGTTTTAATGTGATTGTGAAGAAACATAAAAGTCAACAATCTGTGGAAACAATTTCACTTCCATTAACTGTTATAGTGAAGTGCTCGTTAACGCTAATTTCCGTGTAATTCTACCCCCCAAACCGCTCTATTTACGACTCGAAGAACACCGGACTCGTTTTTTCCTCCTAGCTATCCTCCAGATAGAGATATAATTGGAGCTCGAAGATCTCTCGCGATAAGAATTCTGCGTGAATTATTAGGAATCCGCCCTTGTCCTTACTAATTTGTCTCGCTCACCTTTTGTCAGCTTGCGCTTTCGATACTTCGTATATGTTTATCAGCAGAAGTATTAGTGCTCTTCGAAAGATGTTCGGGACATTCGAGATGGGACAGCAGATAGGAGCGCTGGAATGCCATTTTTGGTTCTTCGGTAATATGAAAATCGTGTTCGGAGACACCACACACGGACATCTCAACTACCGCTCACAGGCATAAAAATAAATGTCCAGATCGAACGGACGATCATTAATTTCGGTGGATGGATGAAACTAGAATGTTGATGGTACCGAAACCATCACGAAAACGATGACGGGTCATTTCGTCATTTTGCTTTTTGCAACAAAAAAAGCTGTTCAGTCGTAGGAACCATGATGAAACCATCAATCTCAATGTCCATCCAAGTTGATGTAATTGGTGATTGCAATCACCGTAGAGGGTACTGCCGATTGTAAATGAATATGGCGGAGAACAGTTATCGTTTCTCTAACGTCAGGGCAACAAAAAGTAGCTGAAACTGAGACCGAACATTTTTAAATGAATATTCCATGTTACATTCCAAAAAACATACATGGTCGAATCAATTTATTATTATATAAGTTCTTCTTTCATTAGGATTGAAAACTTTTGATTCTCAGACTTGGATTTTCCACTTATGAACTTATAAAGGAGCAAGAAACTGTTTCCTGATATACAATTATACTTTTACAAACCTTTGGCACTATAATTACATATTTATCGTATATTTACTATATTAGACTATATTAGAAGCAATGCAAACACTTTATTTATATCAATATCCACAAGTAGTTACTAAATATATCAACACGTTTTATTGGAAGATTCTTAGATAGCCATAGATATGTGTATGATTTGACAGCTGTCGTACTATTCATGAGTTATAACATTTTGAGTGAAGCAACTTTTTGAAGATAAAAATTAATATCGTACCCTAACCTGTTTATTTGGACAACATCTGTATAATATCTTGTAGTATCCATTTCAGTGAAAGTTTTCTTCATGATTGTGATCTCCATATTCCTAAAATTCGAGTCAAAAACCTATAAGTTAAAACAAACATTTTTAATGACAGTTGGTTACCATCGACTAATGAACCAAAAGTACTCAACTTTCTCATAATATTCTGAAAACTACGAACTTACAAGCAACTAAAACAGGGTAACCACAAGTATCTGATAGCTATCTACGTCAATACAACCCTTTTGTCGGAACGAAAATCTGGTTCCTTAAATTCTTATCTGACTCCTCGCATCAGGGCATGTACTTTCGATAATCAAGTCGACTGTTTGTTCAAAGAAACAAAATTTTGTTTCGTAATCGATCGTAGGAGATCAATGAATGATACCTATTATTTCTCAGAAAAATCAATCGATTTCTTCTATTTATTTGTAGAGGGTAGTTCCGACAGATTTGGTTATCTTTCGATACCATTAGTGCAAAATAAAAAGTATCTATCTAACCACCGAATTTCTGATTGCTCGAGACATAGCTGAGAACATTTATGTATCAATAATTATGGCAACACTTCACAATAATTTAACAATGATGCCATTTTCATTTCATGAATCCAAAACATTTCTCAAAACAATTTGAATTATAAACTCAACCTAACTTCCTAGCGAGCTGTCACAACTTTCTCGCTTCAACAAATAGACTAAAGAATCATTGAAGGATAAGGGGACACAATCCATACGAAAATCGAAAATATTTTTTTAACGATTTTCAATTGAACTGTTGAAAATATACAATTGAAAAGATATTGTTTGAAAAATCCTGAACGCGTTTGACATTGTCGTGGAGTGTTGCCAACTGTAGCGACCTTTTAATAAAAATTTGGGTATTTTTTCATCTAGTGGTGGAGACACTTATTCACCAGATGTGTCAGTCGTAACCGCCAACCTCAAATGAATAAACTATAAGTACCTACTGCTCAGTGGTTATTGGTTATAACAAAAAATTGGAATTCAATCACGTCTGAGGCCAGATGGGAATCTCTCGATATATGTAGCTATTCAATACACTCAGTTCAGACCGGTTTGATGATGTTTCCATTCATTTCGTTCAAGACAAATCATGCGGGTAACTATAACTGCATTCTTTTCGGATGATTTCAGTTCGGCTACGAATACATAATAAGGAATGGCATGTTCTGCATCCGAATACCGTATAATTAGCGCTATATATTCCTTGTTCTGATGTATATTGATCCGAGAAAAAAAAAACATTGGTGGTATTCGAGGAGTAGGTAGTACAGGGTGATCTGATTTTTCGTGATAATGAAAAAGACGGTATACTAATTCTTCCTCCGTATGGAGCATGAGTTTATTCATGATTTATGAGTTTGATGTGAGAGACATGTAAACAAATAAAAATGTGAAGTTAACTTAATATTCATGATAACTCCAGATAATTTCACCAAACGGAGTGGAAGAATCACCCTATAGGCCTATTCTGTCGAAACTTCACAAGTAGTTATTAGCATTCTTATTTTTTATGCAAAGTATCCTTCCTCATGGATCCAAGGATATACCTTTCGTGAGTCTACCTACTATAGTTGATTGTCTGAAAATTGATATTAGAATATATATTGAAAGTGGAATGTCTTCATTATGAATACTTAGCAGCTTATTTCGACAAAGATCAATACGACAGAAGAGTTTCCACATCTGGTCTCACCTTATCATTATTTTTTTCATGAAATGCAACTTAAAAAATGATAATTTGAAAAAAAATTGTGCACAGATGGAAAGTCTCGTTTTGTTAACAGGGTAATTGTGTATCAGCGCAAATATAACAACTTTTGTCCGAAACATTTTGTTATATTCTCATTCCTAAGTGAATTATTCTACTCCTACACACTTGAAGGTCATCCTGTATAATTCACCCTTGATTTCACAAATTCTGACAGAAAATATTGACCTTGAGTTGAGATGAATGAATGAATGAAAAAAGGGGATGAAAATTTATTTATTTTTCTTGTGAATGCTCGTATGATGATTATTTTCAACTTATCCAATTTTTTCGTTGTATGATCTATCCCTGGAATGAACCTGATTCCGTTGTATCACAATCCCAAAATAAACTGATTTTCGTAGGTTGTGCAATAATAAACGGTAGCTGCAGTGGTTTTCTAATGAAAACAACATGCGAAGTAAGTAAATACACATCTCTGTAGGTAGTTATACATTAACATACACATTAACACTCATAATCCTCTTGTCAGGAATGCCATATTCAAACAATAATCGTTTGTTGGACGGTGAATCTTCCTTTGAATCAGCAGCAATTATTCCTTTTAACATCATGGGTAATTCTCAGTAAGTTATTTTACACTTGACATTCTCAGAATATTAATTGAAGACAGGATTATTTTTGTTAGCTGGTTTAATCCTTAGGTATTTGATTTAATGACGTAATTTCAAAGTTTATTGTGCAAGTTTTCACTTCATGCACATAAAATAGCCTTTATAATGAGTTATCTAATATAAAAATTACGTTTAAAATGCAATAATCAAATTATGAATAAACTCAATTGAAACTCACTAAAAATTGAGGTAGCATTTATTTATTTATTTATTTCATATCAGTATTGATTGTTACTGAAATTCAATAATACACAGTGATCAAATAATAGTTAGGTCGAAAATTATTTTGAGAATGTTATGTCGCTGTATTCAATACATCGGAATCGAATAAAAAAAAAATTAAAATTCTTCACTTCATTACAAATCTCGTGAAATACTATTCAAGCATATAAATATTTTTTGTACAATCATATGGACCAATTTTAGAGCTGTCGGCTTTCAAGTCCATCAAAAAATGCCCATTTCTTCTTCAAACGTATCGAATGAATTCTAACACATTAACAATAATAAGAAAACACTTAGATGGACCAGAAGATAAACAATCATTAACACCTTCAACTCGTTCCCAGATTGTTTTCGTAAACAATGGTCTAATGGGTGGATGCTTAGTAATTGTAAACATATGGGTTTATACAAGGTGATTCGAAACACCATTATTGAAATAAAACAACAAATTAAGGGATTCAAATGAGGGTGAAATATAAATAGTCTTCTCAATAATCTATGTAAGTACTTATGAAATTGGAGATGAAGATATTCATTCATCACGAAACAAATTATAATTCTCGTGGGTTTTGAATGGTAATTTAATCAAACAATATTTTTTGTACGATATTCTTTTATAGCAAACATCAGAACAACAAGTTGAATCGCTCTGTATACAGTTACGCCCCTTATTATATGCCTACTCAACACTGGAGCTTATATTTCTCACGGTAGATATTTGTTCACTAATGTGGTGTTTCTTTTCCGCTCTGTTCGTATCACATTTATTTAGTGTTCCCATTATACAATATAATACAAAATAAAAGTTCTTTTAAACAGCTGAATTTTGAAAATTCTTTCAATAATTTCACAAATATATAATGAGAGAAGAATAGTTAATCCATTTATTTGAGCAAGGTAGTTGTGACAGCTTGTCAGAATGTGCGATGTTGCTGCTTGTCTATTTTTCAACGATTATCCAAAATAGAAAGAAAGGTAATGTTTATCATAGCTGTTATAAATATAGTTTATCGAAAAAATGCAATTATCACATATGATTACTCAAAATGGTATTCGAATGAGTACATCCCTTAACATTTTCGGGAAATCATGCTACAAAAGGATAAAAATCACAAAGATTTGTGTTGATTCAAGGAATGACCCTTTACAGTTTCACAAAAGTATTTTTTTCTGTATAAGATAGGACATGGACTAATATGAAACACTTTATCGTACTACTCGTACTACACTAATCGCGGTAAGGGCTGGTATTAACCCTGTAGGGGGTAGGTTTAATCTCGAGTCCCATTTTTGACTTTTGTTTTCTTTTTTGTTCGTCAGTAATCCTGCCTTCATAAGGTATCGTTGGAATGACCAGGTGAACTAGGATTACGATGGTTTTTGGTGGTTTTGAAATTCGAATAGTAGCCTTCGTGAGTCACTTGTCATATGCGTGGTATCAAAAGTGACACAATATTTTATTTATACAGAAACATTTTCTTGTAGCTACGATAACGATACAAAATTTAGGCTTTCAATTGGCCAAACATGTTGGATGTTGAATTATCCTGTTTTTCCTACTGAAACCTCTGAACACGTCCCTGGAATTCCTATTACGATATATTTCAGAATCGGATATAAACGTGACAAGTAAATAATTCTAATGTCCGTTTAAGACGTCTGCGGTAAAAGTGGTTATACTAATGGTAAAAATAGTTCTCTATAAACGACGAGTCTCGTCGGCCAGAAGTCGAAGACGATGCCAGGAAAGGAAGTACCGCAAGGTTCTCACAGGTGCGCTCTATCTTCGTCACCTAACTAGAGACTGTTGCCAATTTGTGGAAAATTTCTTCATCCTATGAGAAATTTTTCGTTTTGTGGAGTTCGTTTTGTATTTGTCTCACTCTCCGAAATATTCAACTAGAACAAGGTGTCCCATGACCAATGGCCGAGATCGTTTCACTAGAAAGTATTCTTTATAATATTCTGAATTGTTGGCAGCTCTAATATTTCCAAAATTATATCACCTTCAACTCCTGGAAAATTTTATTCGCATCTTTAAACAAATTAATTTAATGAATTGAAAATGAGATACTTTATATATCGTTTCTATTTTAGATTCTCCAATTCCATGTTGCATACTCATGTCTCAGGGTTTGAAGAAAGATGTTTACAAACTCAAGCATACTTCCCATGAAATGAAATTATTTGTTGATTAATTGATTTCTTCGTTTCCACATTGAATTACAAATTTTTGGAGTCGTTTTAAAAATGCAATCCACTTTTTTATCTCTAATTCCAAATGAATCTTATTTGTCGAAGTGTTCTATGAATTTACTATGAATTCATTAGAGCACTAGACCAAATGACAATAATATTTTTGAATTCTTGACGACTTTCCGATATATTTGCTTGGAATTTGGTGATATGTTCAGGAAATAATTGCAGTATTTTTTCCATGAACTCATTATTGTGACAATTTTGACCAAACTATTGCAGAGCTGAGCTCAATCTAGTGCAGGGGTTCCCAAACTTTTTTGTACCACGCCCCCCTCTGGTTATTTGGATACCCCCACGCCCCCCTACACATATCACACAGAATATTGAACTCTTGTGTGTTTTGATCTGTTTTATTTTAAACAATGGCTTTATTTTTTTACAAACACTTGACCATTATGTCAAGTGAATATTCTTTATGTGGAAGCGTGGAAATTGGTAAAAAACGTGGAAATTGAAACATTACAAAAACAATTTTGAAAACTTAGAAAGACTTTATTTCAAAAATCTGAGGAAATAATTTTCGTACTTTTTTTTATTTATTTCATTTGGATGTCACGCCCCCCCTGGACTTTCTCCACGCCCCCCCAAGGGGGCGCGCCCCCCAGTTTGGGAACCACTGATCTAGTGAGTCTATAAACATTGAACCAGCAACTTCAACATTTTTCAGAATTCTTATTCTCCATCACCATTTTCATCAGGATGAATGACTGTGGGAAAGGTTCGGCAACACTGCAGGAGTCGATCTAATGGTTACCGGTCCTAGCTTGTTGATTTACTGATCATCGATTTCTTATTCAAATCGCCGAAGATGATTTAGTGAGATAAAAATCCGTTGTTAATTTATATGCGCCCGAACACATGGAAATTTGATATGGGCCATGATTTGCCGGTTATGGGTCCAAATTTGACGGCTGAATAGCCGCTGCTAGGAAGGCCCATAAACAATACCAGACCAGGAGGGAAGGTTCAAGAACGACCAGGTGTCTTGCTCGCTCTTTGTGGAATCATTACTTTGGCAAATAATGACCAGAAGCATTTCGGACATGTAGAAGAGCTCGAACAGGTGTGAGGCTGGATGAGAATCAGCTTAATATTCAAATTACTAAATTATGCTCAATGATGATTTTGGATGTTTATTGAAATTGATTCGTTTATATCTGTGCGAAATTGAGGAAACGCTATATCTTACGTGTACATGCCTTTAGATCTCCTAGACATGAACTAAGATAATAAAAGATTTGCTGAATTGTATTTAATATAATTTGTCTTGCAAGTTTTTAACTATTTCAACTATTTCTATCGTCCTAAACACGTAAGAATGGTTATCATATATTTTTCCTGATGAAAAATCTCGAGGAGCATCTTCGGATTGTCACAAAATGGGTGTGTCTTTCTAGTCTGGAGGGTAGACAACTCCAAACATTTCTGTTTCGATAATTTGAATACCATTCAAATTCGTATTGTATTTCGCAATGGTATTTTATGAAATTGTCTAAAAGAGCATTCTCTACTTAATGAGCTATTATTTTGAGTTATTGTTTAGCTTACAAACGTTTGACATTCCGATGCTGTGATTGGCTGTAATTGCCTGTGACGTCAGATGCAGATATTCTATGGTATAGCAATTCTAAAATTATATTTTTTACCTTAATGAATGAACATAGTGCTTATTATTAGTGAAAATTGTCCCTGGATGACGTCAAAGTTGCTGAAACGTTCCAGAAATTCGTGAGTGAAAGAATCGATAACTGATTTTCCAGAAATCTTAGTTGCTCTAATGTTATATCATGATTTTTGAGTTTGAAAACAGATTTGACCGATTATCATTTTGTTTGCGTTCTTAAAAAAATCTTCTGATTCTACGAAGTTTTATTTCATCCTACCTAAGAATTCTCGTAATTTTCGGATTAAAATTTGTTTAATTTCTTAGAATATTCATCATATTTCCTCACGTCATCAAAGAGTCCACCAACTTTTTTGAAGAAGCAGATATTGTGATTTGAGAATCTTCAATTGAAACTCAATATGCTTTTTCGATATTGAACCAAAATAAAATGGAAAAAATGTACATTTGACCTATGTTTGAGGCAAGTGAAAGTAAGATTTTGTCGAATATCACGTGAAAAAAATATTTTTATATGTATAATAGAACCAAAAGCTTGGTTTTTCGAATTTTACATGAGAATTTCGTGTTTTTTTATCTCTAACACCTTTCACTTTCCACTTCTCGACCTCAGATCCCTTTTTTCTTTTTTCTATTGATTTCATCTTACTCTTATTACTTTATTCACTCATTTTTATGCATTTATATGGTCTTATTTAGCTTCAGGATTTTTTGGTACAATTTTTTCTACATCTTTCGGAACACTCTGTTGTCATAAGTATCAGATTATCTTTCTAAGGGAATGTTACGAGTTCAGATGCAGTTTACTGATTGCATTTCTGAGTTCCCGTGTAACAACTTTCAATTCTAATGTCCCACCGTACCGTCACAGCACGCACGGCGTAAAAAACCGAGAAGACAGCGTAGTACCAACGCGACATACGATTGGTACTGGCCATTATTCTCATCATACTCGTTATCTACGGTAGACACTTTGACGAGCTTGTATAAAAACAAATTATATACGCTGCGCGTCCTCGACCATTAAAAACGCTATCTCCGTCTCAATTATGTTTATTTCGAGTTGATAGCAGTCATAAATTAATAATTTCAAGTGTCGAAAATTACCTCCTCGGATAAGCGATCCCATTAAAATATCTGTGCTTACCTACTACCTGTTTTCTGAGAATTTATCGATCAAATTTCACGTATGGAATATTACGCAAACAGGAGCTGTTGTAGAAGCTTAAATTGAGCGTTACGCGCCTATCAAGATCGATATTCCGGTTCATTGGTAGCCGTAAAACTACATGAATCGCAAATGACATACAGGGTGATACGTTATTCGCGTGGAATACAGTGGGCGAGTCTTGAAAATTGCAAAAGGCGCGAACGCAAGGAAATATCAGGAAATATAGTCGATTCATTAAAGCAAGACACTTGTGACAGCTAGGCAGAAAGTGCGGTGTTGCCACTTGTCTATTTTTGCAAAGATACTCTAAAACAGAGAGTAAGGTTGAATCTATCACCAATTGTTTTGGAAAATGTTTTCGATTCATGAACATTGAACAGTTTTTTCCAATGTATTGAAAATTGTCGAATAGAATTAACAAACTTTATTAGCAGATCAAAGAAATCTCCCTAAAAAGGCATCATGACTTCGATTACGTCGATACTTTTTATTTTGTACTGATGGTATTGAAAAATAACCAAATAAAGATTGAAATAGCGATTTTCTACTTGAGATACATTTGCGTGAAGTTACAGAAGAATAATTTCCATTTGCATGTATAATATTTATGAGGGGGTCCAGAGTTGCTTAAAACAATCGGAAGGAATTCATGCATACCACAAGGGTCAATACTGGGACCTATGCTTATAGATATTTATATATGTAATTGAAATGGAGGTATAGTCTACGATGAAAAATTTGGTAGACATAATTTGGAGAACGAAAGCCTTTTTTTTTCTTTATCATATAAATATTTAGAATTTTGAAAATCCCAGCTTTATTGGTATGTCGATGTTGTAGTGAATGTAGCAAATCAGAGTTCCATTATGCATATTTCATCAGCATAATTTTCTGGGTGTTAGAAGTGCTTTTCCTTTGTTTTCATAATGGATTTATACGAATACGAAACGTTGGGGTCGTTGGTAAAACAAACGAGTCGAGAAACGATTGCCATCGAAGATACACCTAGGTGAGAGCAAAGAGAGATACGCGAGTCGAAGGCGGAGTATATCTCGATGGTTGGGGGGATTGTGGGGGGAATGGGGGAACCTCCAGCGGCCAGGTGCATAGCCTGCGGCCACGCATTCCGGACAAAACACATGAAAACACTGGCTGTTTGCTCATCTTCGCGTCCATGGACGTTCGTGGACAGACAACAAAGTCTCCAGATTCGTCCACGAAGATAGGGGATCAAAACTCTCTCACAAAACAAATGATAAACGGGTTATATCATTCAGAAGGCTACGTTTTGTGTCGTTGTCATAGCAACCACAAAAAACTCACCAACATTTCTGACGTTTATTGGTGAAATGTGATCTCAATTTCACATTTGATAATGTTTCCATATCTTCATCACATTCCTTGTTAAAACTTCGCAATTTCTAACAAAAAAAAAACGATTTATTTCGATTTATTCTAGGTAACGTCAAAACTTTCGTTGGATTTCAATATATGACATGAATTTCTTGTGCTTTTATACATTCAACTGATTATCTAGATATTTTGACTGTTTTTGGGAAAAATCCTTGTTTTGTTTTGGCAACTAACGATAGAAATTGAATTCATGCAAAAAATTCAACCACCATTGAATTTTTCGTTGTGGGCAACTAACTTCGTGTCACTTCAAAATGATTTTATGCTGTTACGAGTTCTGATAGAATCGGTTATCCTTCAATACCAATAGGTAATATGAAGCCTAGAACCCAACTTCATCATTCTACTATCATCTCAATTGGAAGAAATTTCAGTAATTACTGAAGCTTTATTGTTATCATAAGTTGAAATATTCAGAACTATGTTTATTTCGTATAGGGATTGTAAATTGGTGTGAAACAAACTGTAATTTATTTCGAATCATTGTGTAAAGACACTGAATTGTTGTGTATCTCTCAAATTTTAATAATAAATAAATATATTGCGTTGTTCGATGACATGATGAAAACGAAAAAACAACAAGTGGTTCTCTAGCGCATATTCCACAAGTTTTTTATTTACAAATTAATTATAGGAGTCATCACCAGGTGCATCAATGTAATAATTCAACAAACAATATTTCAGACAGCGTGACTATCGTTAATCTCAAGTGTTACTAAATTATTTATGAGGCAGCATAGTATTTACACAAATTTGAAATTAACAATTGATCGTTTTCCAGAAGGAACACCTTTATTTGTTTATTTGCATATGCTAATAATTTGAAATATTTGATGAATCATATCATACAGATGCTGTATGTACTCCTCTGAATAAACAATACGTGGTTATTTCCACAATATTTCACAGCGAACATTAATTGATTATCTCTGAACTGACAACAAATAAATCTGGAAATTCACATGGAATAAATATATTTCGCTCATTCGTAAATATGGTTTTTATGACAACATTAATTGTCGAGTTATAATTCAATCAACATTCTTTCATATCAATCTGTTTTTTCATTTATCTGAAGGGTATTTCAATATTTTCGATTCAACCGATTTGAAATTCAAATATTCCTCAGTGAGCTATACCCCCTGTATACCTGATCGATTACATATATTACTTCATATCTTCCAATATCTATTGAAGGTTTAGCAGATGCTAACAATGAACTTTAAGAAGGTGAAGATGCAAAACAACTATATTTCTATATCAGTTGATAATTCATACACAATATTAATATATAGTTCCGGCAAAAACGTATTCTTCTAACTCGTCATCACAGCTAATTACAGAGCATATCGACAACCCTTCTTCGAGCTTCGTAATGCTCTTAGCTGGCTATTCATTTCCCTCTCATTGAACCACGATACTGTAAATGAATTATTTCCAATGCTGTATAGTCTAATATTGAAGATTCTGGTTCTAATCTATAAATTACTCGAGTCAGGTTGAAAATCATTTCATAAAAAAATCAACATAGAAAATTGAGAGTCGTATACAGAAAAATACTGCTAAGTTGATGCCGGCATTTCTTGATCCCTAAAATGTCTCAATTGCGACACACCGTATAATATTCGTAGATATTTGCATATGTATTGTGAGATAGCATATAATTTTTTAGCAACAGCAGTAACGACGGTAAGATGGCATGGCAGGCCGACTGAGTTGCAATTAACATTCCTCCAGACATGCCATCAGCATCGTTGTCTTAGAACAAAGATATCTGTTGATATTGTGTCTTCGCTGGTAACTGGTAGGTATCCATCCCATTCTCACCAAATCTTCACAATGCCAACTTCAGCTTCACAACAGTGCCGGATTCAACATTTGATTCTTGAAAAGTATCTCAGTATCAAACTGAAAAGGTATGAGACTGAGTGATATATTTTCTATCGTGTATCTTCTTCAACATTCCACATGCCAGATCGTTGAAATGATGCCAATTAAGGTTTGCGGATTGTCAGTCAATTAATGCTTATCTAGGCGCAGGGAAAATAAATTGCAGAACAAACTGTCAACTTCCAAATTGATGTGCACAGCAACGTCTATGTCAACTGTCATAAGTGCCGTTATTTAGCCACGAAAAAAGTTGATTCATCGGAGACAGCAGCAATAAACAGTTTGTTTAGTTGTGAAATTATTTTTGGAAATCGTACCATTCGTTATTGGCGATCGCAACCACTGTAGAGGGCGCTGCTGAACATAAATAAATATTGTCGATGAATTCTCACCCCTGTCGATTATAAACGGTAATACACGTTGAATACAAGCACGAGAGAAAAGTCATTGGCGATGACAGCTAGTAGCTGCATGCTGCTGCATCATTAACAAATCTGTCGACAGTGGGTGATTTATTTCCATTCCAATTCGAATCGCTGAATAAGAAACAGTGTACGGCCGAATGTGGTTTAGCATTGTTGAGTTATGACAGGTACTTAAGTATAAGGGGACTCCATTGTTTGTCATTGTTTGTGAATGGACATGTTGCCGCGAAATACTGTGCATATACTCCGCTGTAGGTAGCTGTCATGGGTGCGCATCAAATGGTCTGGCGATGCCAGAATTGAATATCTCTCGGATGGTTTCTGAGAAATGGGAATGATTCAACGTCGATATACAGTTTTCTTCTGTTTTACCGTTAAGAAGATTATGTTTATTGAAGACTACTTTGATCAAATTCTACTATATACTTATAAGATTTGAAGGATTACAATTTTTTTGATGAAAATCGCTGACTATATCAGAACTAGATGTTTTACAAATTCTCAGTTACATTTCTGGTGTCTTTATGAACAATCACACGTTTCTTTTCATAAATTCCCATTTATGAGAGAATTCAGAAAATCTATCATAACTAGAACTAGTATTACATACAGGGTAACAATTTGAAAAAATTCAATGCAAATATTTCTGGAAATAAAAGAGTTTGACAAGCGCAATTTGGTACAAATGTTATACAGGTAGGGGAACTACAACCACCATATTTTGGTTATAGGGTGATGTAACCCAACCCCAAAATTTTAAATGCCCCCCTCCTCTTGTGATACCTTGAATTGAAGGTATTCTGAAGTAGAATTCACCCGCACAAGATTTTTTCTCACTTCTTCACATGGCCGAAAAAAGGATAATTAAAATAAAATAAACTCTGTTAGTCTGTCGATGCTATTTAATTTGATTAGATGGTCAAAATGCATATCATTTTGGACTGAACAAGAGGATAATCTATTTTCAAACTCATTTCTCATCTTTTGCTGTGTCAAGCTGCTTCAATCGACACAAAGTGTGGTGGTTTTAGTTCCCGCTACCTGTTTAATATTTATACCAAATTTCGCCTTTCTTTTTTAGTTTCAGAGATATTTGTATTGAAAGTTTCCAAATTGCCACCCTGTGTAATGCATTTATCATAATTTCTTGAATCTTTGCTTTCTTTCAGACTTCTGGAGGATTTTCTTGGGATTTGCATTCAGTCAAGGTCAAGTCAGTCAATCAAGATTTGTTTCGATTTGAACGAAATACGACAAAAATGTTTTCAATTGATTAGAACAGAGCACAACTGTATTAACTATTCTTGTAATAGATCTTCACTAACTCGATACAATATCAAAGATTAAAAATTAAACACAACCAGATTGATAAAGCTCACGAAAATGAGCAAAACATCTCATAAAAGAAATATAACAGTATAGAGAGTTTGACCTTGACTGAATCCAAACCCAAAAAAATTTCTCCCAGGACCCTGTATAATAATGATATCTTTATTCACGATTGATAATACACAAAAAGTATTATTTATCTTCAAGAATAAAGCGGCAAATCATAGAAGAAACCATTTCTGGTAGTCATTTATTAAAAGCACCCGAGATGGGATACTCTTCCTACTAATTAGACGTGAGTTCCAGGTTATTCTCTTCGAGGGACCAACTGCGAAAAAACTCCAGCACGCGGGTGGCAAAAATCTTCGATTCTTCGATAGCAGCGAGTGTTCCGAATTTTCGCCTTGGGAGGCACCCGTTCAGAATATCCGGTGCGGCAAAACGGACCGTGTCATTACTGGGGACTCGTTAAAAAGCACACTCAACATCCTAATTGGTCTAGTAAAACCGCCTGACAGTTCGAATAGCTGGATGGTCTTTGAACGAGAGCCGCCCTCTCAGAATATATCATCTCGCTATCAGCCGTGATTTGGCCAAATATCAACCCGACGGGTCCCCGAGTGGACAAACCACCACCAATGAATGATTGTTCGAGATCGTTCGAACACTGATTCATTGCTCGATGGCAGGAATTGTGGAAAAGAATGTCATGACTCACCTTGATGGGTCTCGTTTTGCCCATTACCAATGGAGGAATTACTTTGGCAAACAATCGAATGAAATGGTTGTCAAGGAGGAGGAAAAATGGTTCAAACTTTCAGCGTGAAAGAAATATTTCGGAAATGGATCAAAATATCACGTTTTTCATGTTAGTTTGATCTGGGATTCAATTTTTGACTTGATAAATACCAATTTCCTAGAGTTTCACCCATTTTTATAGATATTCAGATCGTTTGTAATGATATTTTATATAAAGGGTATAGAGTTGAGTTGTGTTTCACATTTTGTCATTGAATACATTCTTCAAAATGAATTATAATTGAAATACTTAAGGCGATGTATTTCCTAGTTATAAAATATAAAATAATTTTTTGCCCAAAGAAGTATCGAGTTTTGAAAGTGTTGCCACTCTTTCAGTAATTCGACATATGACCCCTAGAGGCGTTAGAATTATAGATAGTTTGTATACAGTAAATATCGATTCATCGATTAACTTTTCATTAAATGAATCGTGTTGTGAATTTTATGCGAGATAAAAATGTGAGTACTGAAACATAAACTCGAGAAGATTTTATGAAATCTGAAAAGATTTCTATAGTATCTCAACGATTTCATTCAAAAGTATCTCATTTGAATTGTATTTTCAAAATAACTATTTTGTTTTCAATGTTAAAATACGAAAAGCAAAAAATCTTGAATTTCAAATAGTAAGGTATATTGTATTTCAAAACTGATTTACAAATTGTTGCTGAAATATTCAAGTTCATTATGTTGACATCAATTCTGCAAATCTTTCTCGACCATTTTAAAATTGTTCGTTGTATATTTTCCTGAAACTATTTTCCATTCACATTTTGGAATAAGGATTTTAAAAATGTGTCTGAGATTCTCAAAGCCATATATAGTGAATCTGAAAACCACTTCTTAGCTAAAATTACGTGAAAACTCATTTCAATGTCAACACGTTTTTGTCAAGACTGAATCAGAGTTTTATTACCTGTACTATATGAGTGTGCAAGTGTTGAAAACTCCTGGGAACCATTCCATTTTTTAATAACGATCTCACAGTACCCCTAATATCTAATCATCCACTACTTTTGAGAAGATGTAGCCGAAATATTTCAAGACTGCCTCATCATCCTCAGATTATTTGTTCTTGTTTAGTGAGTCCAGTGATGACTATTAGGTGATTAACAATGTTGCATTAGTGTTCAAAGATGTGGAGAAAGTATGAATATTTGATTAATATCTCCAATTAAATTTTAATCAAAAAATTATATTTAAGAAAAATTACTCATAAATTTAAAAAGAATTGGTGAAGCAATCTTAATTATCCAGGAAACTCAATACAAAACTCAGCCAATATAAGAATTCGGTATTTAGAAAAATGTATTTTGACGTTGTCGAACATTGAGAAATATTCAAATGATATTAACGACTTCAGTTTCCAGTGTTCTTCGGAAATCATCATCAACCATGATTTTTCCTAATGATGACGTGTCTTTTAACAACTTCATAATATTCCTAAAATAGAAGAAATAGTTGGGACTCTATCAGTTTCTCTGAGTTTTTCAAGAAGTCATTTTCTTTTGCCTAGAAATAAAAAGAGAATATGGAAATAATTTTCAGACATCGCCTTTCGGTCTCCACTTTCCTAATATGTAATTTTTCATTTTCTGAAGGTGATACGAGTTCATTTTCTGATTCCTGATCTGAGTTCCACATTGAATCATGGTCAAATTTAAAATCTAGATTTTGGTGTGGTTTTTGTTGTTCGAATATTTTCATTTCGAGTTTCTCACTAAATACCAGCTCACATGAACTCATCCTCGCTTCTTTTTTTTTTCTTTCCCCCTTTCAGAGAATTCTCCAAAGAGACAGCTGCCCATAAAAAATTAAACGAAATGAAATAAAATAAAATAATTGCATAACGTATAACAAGTTGAGCGGCATGAGAAAATGCGTATAAAACACATGAGAATCCATTGAAAAGAATGTCGTAGTTGGACCCCTACCCAGTCAATACAAGCCTCAGGGGCGGCTCGTTGTGGTTGGGGGGCTTCAAGAAAAAAATTCCCATTTCTCCTACCAATTCGTTACCCATCAAGTTCACAAATAATTATCGCTCCTTCACGTATTTTGGAACAAAAGGCAGGCATTGCTAATGTAGCCATTTTTGTGAAGTGATTTTGATTTTAAGGTGCTGATCTGCTGATACCTGGGCAATAAATACATTGCGGGACCGCCCCTGTCGAGTAGCAAGCGGCAAAAACAAAGACTAACGTTGTCCTTAGGTGGTACAAAATAATATCCCTCATCATTTCTGACGGGCCCGGCTCTTCAACAATTTATCTACTGGGACAGAACACAGGTTTACAATTACACAAAATATAGACCACCAGGAGGCATCTACTGCTTTCTCAGCCTATTGATAGAGTTCGAAGTTTTCACATTCCTTAACGAGGTTGTCATAAAGTCAGCCATGGATTGTTTAACGATCGTTTTGAGGTTATCGAGTGCTCAACGTGAAATGAAGAATCCTTTGGCTGAGTATCCAAGCAGATACTGTCCATACGAATTTCTTTTGTGTTGACCATGGACTAACTAGCGATATATAACGCGTATTAGTGTTAACCTCTTTATCTAATTCGTTCGTGAAGTCTTGGTTTCTTCAATGTACCTTTAGTTTTAACTCTTATTGGAGAGCAACTTTTTCTAAAAAGAATTCAATAGGTTGTAGGGGTTTAATAAAAAAAAATTGTAATTTGCTCCAATTACTCCTGGAGTTTTCAGGAATAACAGAACAAAAACAAAATGAACTTTATTTTTAGTGTCTGTCCTGACGCTTGGTAAAGTTTCTCAAGTGATTGAAGCACATACTTCTGTGAGCAGTGCCTGCAACTCTTGATGAAAGTGTCGTATTATTTCGAGTAACCCTATAAAATATCACGGGATTAGATCTGGTGATCTTGGAAGCCATTCGACAGATATTCAGCGTGAAATTCATAGTTTTTCATAAACAGTATTCATAACAGAATTGAAACAGATAAAGTTACGGTGATTTTGATAATGCTTCTGGGTATTATAAATAATTTTTATTCGATCTGAGAGGTATTCTCGAATAGAATTCTTTAATATCCGTTTTTGGGAGACTTGCTCAAAATGGTTCCCAGATGAGAGTTTGTTGCCGAAAGTAACATTTGAAAGTTTGGTTCAGTATGAGATATTGCCCAGTTCATATTAGTAAGAAATTGTATACAGCTTGGTGATAGCAGACAGTGGACATTTGGAGGATTAAACTTTACTTATAGACATTACACTGTCTGATTGTTTAGTTGTTGAGTTAGGACCTCTGCAGAACACCAAATTTAAAATTAATGTAGATCTATGAACTACGAATCTGATACTTTGTTTCATCAAGAAGATATATATCACTCGATTGAAAAATAATTCTTATTATTGTTTTTCGAACAAATCATATATTCCACTTTCAGCACCTTTTTTTACCAAAGTAGACTCTTCCATCATTCTCAGTTGTGAAGGTCGTGTATTTCTTCTGATTTTGCATCAAATAGTATTTGAAAAATTTTGTGACATTGTTCACAGTATATATCTTCATATTTTTGTAATTTTTCGCTGAATTTTTGAAAGTTATTTAGGTGGTACAAATTTCTGTCCGAAAAACAGATCCTAGCTATTCTAGTATAATCTTATTATTAATTGACGATATGTTTCACTGAACAAAGGTCGAATATTATATGTATCTTTCAGTTATTCTTGTAATTCAATAATCAATACCATCATTTTCCTACATATTTTTTCACGGATAAGACACTTCATAGCAATACTGTATTCGTATTCCTTCTTGTCTCATTTTGTTTATAGAAATTTAATCTTTGTTGATTATTTCTTGGTATGATGTTTTATGGGGCAAATAAATAAAACTACAATGTTCATAATAAAATATTTCAATATATACAATCTGTACAAAAGCTAAATCAATTTTACAAAATAAACTGTTTACTCATTTATTATACAACATGATAATCCTATTTGATAAAATGGAACAGTACACAAAATCGAACATTGAAAGCCTCAGTTCAATATAAAAAAGGCAACATCTATTAACACCGATACATTATCAACAAGACAGATGTCATGATTCAGTCTGCATTAGCGCAACGTCCATTATATCAAATTGATCAATAAAATATATACAATATACACAATCCTATAATATAATAAATAAATATTCCTTATCCAGGTACTAATATGTTACACTTGACTCTATTGCTCGAAAGAAAAGAGAGTAACGGAATAGGTCGTATCAAACAAAAATACATCTGATATTCCCAAATAAAATATGTTTCATTGCTTGTATATCTTGTTCATTTTATTTAGCCCCAAAACTTATATAATTTCCACAATTGTAGTCCCTCCACAATGTATTGTTTTTATATAACTATAAATCTGGCATCACGAAGTGAACATATAATTGATTACAAGTCTAAACTAAAAGAAACCAAACAAAAATCATGAATATTTGAAATCACTGAATGCAAGGGAACATTATCAATTGAAGGAAATATCAAACATATAATGAAGGACCATATGTTGGTTGAATTATATGGATATTGTTTCGATTGTCCATTTTCTCTCTCAACTTTTTTGCACTACAAGTTTTTTTTTTAATTTTCAACTTCACTGATATTCATGAAATTCTTTGCAATAATTGCAAAACACAATATATCTATGCGGTGTGTGGTGTGGTTGAATTCGTGGTAGCCCATTAACCTCTGTTATTCGATATACAGAGTGTTATCATTTCACAACCTATGCCTCACAATGCTATAAACTCATCTCAACTCCCAAGAGTAACCAATCACATTCACCTATACACAAAAGTAAAACTTATAGTACATTCGACAATATAGAGTCAGCGCTAAGTATAATACGAGTGCGTTGTGAAGTCACCTTTTCGTTATATTTCAGAATTCTAAGTCATACAGGGTGTTACTGAGTAAGTGACAAAGTTTGGAAATTGTTAAAATGTTGAGGCATGGTCATGTTCTACCAATGAAATGGACTCCCATGGAGGTCGAACTTCACAGTGTTGTTGAAATAAATACAATCATCTTGATTAATCAAATCAAACTTATCATCCATTGCAAAAAAATAACTCCTGATCTGTGTGTGTTTGTAAATGAAATTCAAAAAATCTAGCGGTTACGGAGTAATGACTTTTATTGGTAGAACAATTGAAGAATAGAAAATTTGTTGAATAAAAAACCCCTTGGAAGAATTATATTTTGAAAACTTGAAAGCACCCTGTATATGTTGATACATGCCAGTAGTAATCATGTCAACTTTCCATAAATATGAGTAAGCAGTAAAAATAAAATCAACCAGTTATGAGTAGGTACAGTAACAAAAGATAAATTAGAATTGTTAGTTTTTAATAATATATGGAGGGTTTCATTTGATTTTGTGATATCTTGGCAACACTTGTGAAATATATTTGTAGTAAATATTTTCAATTTTTTTTTTTGGATTCCTAACGAATTCAACATCTTTGATATCTAAAATTGATAGTTCCTAAGTTATATCTCAATTTATTAACTCATTTTTGAATATCGCATATATCGATTACAGCTGATACCCTTTCCAATGCATATTGAGATTTCAATAATAATTGTTTTTGATTTTTGTATTATTGTATTGTTATTGTATTTCAATTGTATTATTGCATTTTCATCGTATTATTATCGTATTATTATTATATATTATTGTATTACGATATAATGTCGCATATTATCAATTGTGATCGAAATGTATGATTTTATTTCATGAATGCTTTGCTCTGGTTTGATGATTCGATGTGTATCGTACCTATTTTCAACTGGACTTAAATTTTGTCCAATCCAGATGTTTGATCAGGTCATGATTACTCCCGACACATATTGAGGTTATGTACTTGGAATTCTAAATCATAATGTACGGTGGTCTGCCTACGCCTTCATAGTATAGAAACATATTGTTTCAGTGATTTTGAATCCCTGAATTAATTATAAAATATGACTATTCTCATAACATTTGCGTTCTAAAATTACAATCACAGACCAGAAGATTATTAGTCACGAATGGGTTTTCCCCTTCTCAATTAGATATATAGATATATTTCACTGGGGTAGTAGCTTGGCTACGGTTAACTTGAGTTCAGGATCACAGACACGATTTTTAAGGTTATTCTCCCCTCTTCCCCTAAAAATAATCACAGATTCTCTTGGTTCCATCTGGAAAATCTATGAGCTTCGCATTAAAAGGAAGACATATGGGTACTATCGACAACCACACCCTACTACCGACATTTCTTTATAGTTCTTCAGCACCACTGAATTATCCTCGTCCACGTACAATATGGATATTTGATTGAGGTGCGTGGGCACGCAGCAGGCCTTCGGGACCTTCGCCGGCAACACCGAATTCATCAGAGTCTGCATAATCGCATGATTGGTCGTGTTCAGATGCGACGCGATCGGAAAATTGCACTCACCGTGGCAATAATACGCTTCGTAACCAGGTGGAGCCACTATCCAGTCGCTCCAGCCCACCTCCCTGAAGTCCACGTACATCTCGTACTTCGCGCACGGATTCCTCCTGTCGTTCTTCGGCCTCCCGTGCTTCCTGGAGGAACGCCGCCGTCTCTGGATCCCAGGGAACTCCTCGGCTCGTCGCTGCTTCCCCTTCCCGTTGTCCGTGTAAGCCAGCATGACTGGCTGCACGCTGTTCCAGTTGCTGTCCGAGGTGCTCCTGCGCAGGCGCACGTGCCGAGCAGGCTCGGCCTTGCTCCTGCCGTGCCCCTCGATGCTCACCAGCAGACCGTGGTTGGCGTTTGGCTGCTTCAGCCATCTCTGGGCGGCCGGAAAGACGTCCAGGCTCAGGGATTTGTTCCTACGGACGTCGATTAGTTTGCTGTCGATCAACCTGGTGATGGGCTCCGTCTTGCCCTTGACGCCTGGTTGGAGGATGTCGCTGACGAGGACGCGTTGGAGGTGCGACTTGTCGTCGGCGTCCTTTGTCAGCCATTCGATTCGGCTGCGGCTCAGAGTCAATTCGGCGGCTGTCATTTCTTCTTGTCCGGGAATTTGGTTCAAGTTGAATTTGAGGCGGAACTTGTGGTGGGTGGAGAAGCGCTCGTCGATTGGACTTTCTGGAAGGAAAAATACGGTCGGTGAGACTTCGGCAGAGATTCGGGGGCAGCTTAATTGAGGAGGGCCAAGCTTCAATTTTGTGGAAATCTTTCGATTTCGATTATTTTGGAGGGATTTTTTTGGCTTTAGATAGTTGATACTTTCGGAAATATTCTGCAAAAGCGGCAAGGTCTTATCTTGAATAGTTTTTGAATGGCAGCAGAGAGCGACCGCTTCCAGGTATGAACCGAACTTTGAATGCGTTTTTCCCGAAGTGACATTTTACGAAATACTAACATCATGACTCGTAGAAAAATTTACCAATTGGAACTGAATATTCTTGAATAAATTCACCTATGACCTACGTTCTTGTTGATTGGTTGAAAATTGTCAATTCAGAATCGAGAAACAACCATTTTTTTCATCAGAAGAAAACGACCAGTTCATGTCAGAACTACACTATTTCATTAATTTTTGATATTTTTCCGAAGTCGTGAGTTATCGTTTAGAAAATATTTTCAATTTGGCACCTCCGAAGACACATGGTACATGACTCCGTTATTTATGATGAAAAAATCTCGAAATATAGCCAAAAATATACCTTATTGGGTAAAAAAAATTCGAAACTCTGTATGGAGTACTTTTTTTTAATCGCGAAGTTCGCCTAATTTTTCATGGTTCAAACTGGTAAAGCACCTTTAGGGAACATGAAAAATGAGAAATGGCGAAGGTCTTGGTCGAAGTTCTCGAAGTTCGAAGCCTTACATAATTTCAATCATTTGGAGTACAGTTAATCCAAATACTGTTCCTGAGTACGCCACTGTTCAGATGTTAAACGCAACACCTGATGGTGTTTCGAAATATCGCATTCTATAAATAAAGTAATCATTCAATAATTATATTATCTGCCACGCTATTCCATACGGATTATAATAATATTCTTTGATTTAGATTGAGAATCAAGACTGCATTCATTATTCATCAGGCATTCTTATAGGTAAAGGATAAATATATCACATATCAAAGGTTCTATTATCATGTACAAAGAATAAATTTCAGTATAGATGTATGCAATAACCGTTCAATGCTTTATTATTTTTATTATTCAAGGAACTTCAAGTAGAAATCAATGCTACATCGTTTGTAGTAGTTTAGATGCTAATAATACTTCGTTCAAGTTTCATTTGCGTTTCCATTATGTCGGATAATATATCATTTTGGGCTATTTCTTTTTTATTTCCTGAATACATTTGAAAAGTCTAAAAATAAAGATGGGGTAGAATCAATAAAGAGAATTGCGGAGATGATTTGATGTAGAATATTTTAATGAAATTAATTGTGTTTATAATTTTATCGAGATCAAATTGAGTTATCTCAATCTGAAATTTCTTGTCCTGTTTCTATATATCAACTTGTCACTTTGGACTTCAACGAAGTCCTTGAGGGGCCCTGAAGGGCCTCTTCAATGAAATGTCTCTGTCATCACATCTCACAATCTCAAACAAAGAAAGTCAAGTATATTTACGCACCGCACTTTCTAAAATGTAATTAGCATTCGGTTCCGAAAACACTCCACTCCAACCCTTTCAGGTAAATTTCCCTTTCTAGTAGAAGTTAATCGCAAGATTTAACATAATACGTTTCGTAGAAAACGGTAATGGGTTGGTAATCGTCTCATCAATTTCACTAAGGAATATCAGTATGATATAACCTTTGAAGATGTCACAGAAAGAAATGAACAGGTCCCAAGAGAATGTCCCGAAAGTTGGAACTTTCTGCTTGAAATTATTTCAATATAGTTTTTTAGTGTTCATCGAGTTAGGCTAGATTTTAGTCTCTAAGTCACATTCTCGTGATCTTTATATTTAAAACTTTCATCAGTGAGCAGGATCGTTATATGTCTTATAAAAATATACTGTTACCTAGCAGAATGATCTGTTTGTGGAAAAATTACTCACCGCCCACTCAAAATGCAATTTTAATGAATGAAGGCGTGAGTCATAATATAATATGACTAAAAGACGTCAAATGAAACATTCACTGAATACTAGAGGTTTTGAATTCCATTCTCTCAGAAATCATTAGGATTGCCCATAATTCTATTCAGAATCATACCTGGTCATGCAAAATGTTTCACTTGTTTCACTAAGTGCGGTTTGTCAAGGACATTAAAAATTCCGCCCACTCAAATCTATACACAACATAGTTCACAAATAGTTGAAATTACTATCTATCGTCGCGCCATTGTGAACACTCCTAATCCTATTTCCGAATAAAAGATTTAGCTCTGTGACTGAGGTCTTTTCTTCTTCTCGACATTTTTATTGCCCCACTCAACAACTTGTTGTCTTCTTACTCCCTAGTGAATCGGTCAGTTGGTTTCAACGACGAAACTTCAGTTGAAAATCTGATTAACTATAAAATAATATTACCTACCAACATGTCTAAAACTCCGGACCGTATTCGCATTCCTCGTGTTCCACCCCCTCTTAGGGATGGCTGTTGTATCGAAAGGCAACCCCATTTGTTGCTCGTAGAGATCAATCATTGCTTGAGGAATAACTATCTCCGACTTATCCACCTTCGGTCTGTTCTTGAACCCGAACAAGGAGAGAAGGTTGGATTCGACTTTGGTGATCATTTCTTGTGGCAGGCTCGTTGAAGAGATCCTCCGGCTGCAATCCAGAACGATCAGCACTACCAGCCACATCAAAAGTCGCAGATTCATGGTGGAAATCTGGAAAAGTGGAAAAATTCCAAGCTATAATAATGGAGAATGAATTGAAGCATCAAAACACGTAAAACTATCCTACACTCACTAAGACACAATCAGAAGTGCGATACCTAGTCCAGGATCTCCACTATCATCATGCCAAAGAGGATCTGGCCTAAGGCGTACAGAACCAAACGTTATAAGTCAATTGCATCACCCATTATTTTTCATTTCAAATCCCATTGGTCCAGATTCTACCAATCGTACAGTACTCAAAGTGCTTTTATTATGCTCACCATGATCTGGAGATCCAACATTGATAGAGCATACACGGCACGTCACAAAATGGGCGTGTCTTTCGGTATGGAGGTAAAACAACCCCAAACATTTCTGTTCAATTGATTCGTAGTGTTCGTTCAAGTTAATAATGTTTGAAAAAGTCATTCTCTATGCAATGAGGTATTGTTTCAGTTACGTTTTGCCTCCAAACTCTGTAATATTCGATGGCTGTGACGTGTGGTGCAGATGCTCTATCGCAGAGAGATAAGGCAATTTTTGAACATGATTTCTCCATTATTTTCCTAAGATTAGTGTTCTTAAAACGAAAAGGAGATTGCTAACCATGAAGCAAATTTTGGTAAATAAACAAAATGGTTCAGAAGTAATTGAAAGATAATATATAGAAAAAATGTTTTTCACGCAGTTTCCCCGTGAAGATGAACAAACAGATAATGATAATTTATCAATGATGTGTCCTGCCGCATCTGTGTCATAGAAGGAATTCAAGAAAAACACCAAGTGGGAATGGTCATATAATCATTTGATATTAATTGCACGGTCTGGCTATGTGGAAATGATAAACAAATAATTCAATTTCGACGAATTGATTTTTTCTGTGCGTCATCGACAAGTCATCTGAATATATTTATTGATATGAGGCGTAGTGAGAGGGCACCAAGTGCATGTGATAACAAACACAGAATTCTGCGAATTGCTCCGCTGAAATATGGAATTCGAGAGCATGAAACGTGGTGACAAATGGTTGAATGGAAATTTCGATCACCTGAAATCGGCTAGTCCCTCCCAGTGTCTCCGCCTATGACTATTCATCCGCACACTAGCTGATGCATTTGAATAAAGTTCAAGGAAGAAACCAGATTCCAGCATGAAAGAATCCATTACATTTAATTATTTATAATTAAACGAGAAAAATATGTATATCTCGTGTAGTCTTCGGGTAAAAATAATTGCAATGCGCTTGAAAATATATGGAAACACGCATGCCTAGGCACTTAACTGTGCGATCTTTTTTATTCAAATAACTGTATGCATATAAAAGTGGGTGGGAAACTTGCACTATACACGGTGTGCATCAAAAATACGATGATAATCCAAATGAAAGCCATTTTCACATGCTTTATATTAGCTTGAGTTGTATGTATGTATGTATAACTCCGCTAGTAGCGAAATCTTTTGACTGAATGAAGTCTTCCGTCTGTCTGGCAATGATGATGGTAATAGTTAGAGGTTTCAATCACCCTGGTCTAATTGGCGAATTACCTGAGACTGTCCTATGATCTTATCAGTGATGTTTCATGGGGTCAAACTATATTTATTACGTTTCCATGTAGAATAACTGATAAAATGACAGTAAAATGGAGCATCGTCAAAAACATTGGTCCTCAGAGTAAAATCCTGATAGGAACAAAAATATTCCAAAACAAACGGAATAGTCATCATCAATATAAACTGACAATCTCCTAATCGATAACGAAGTTGACATATGATATGAAATAGACACTGGCGATTTTCTAGGTACCAATAATAGTTTTTCAAAACGTTCGCATTAATAGCTGTAATTTATTTTACAGCTTGCAGGTGTGCAAGACACATAACAGTGATTGAACTTGAATTTTGTGAATTATTGTAACTGCTAACGATAAAATGTAAATTCAATTATTAGATAATACCTGTTCTGTTCAGACACATGAGACACAAAATATTATGGAGGAAATTGTAATGACGTCATGCGAATTTATGCGATTGTGTCAAACAAGATTGTAAATATATATTCTCATTATGAATATATACAGGTCTTGAAATATGATCAGCCGATCAGTCTCGGTTGGAATCGATTTCGTTCTGAGACAGGAGATATTTCAGCACGGATGTTTTTATTTTTTAACACGGTCTTCGTGGAACCACTTTCTCTCCCATTTAATGACTGAAACGTTATTGTCATGTGAAATATCATCACAACTATTACAATATACCAAAAAATATAAACGGCAATAACATTAATTATCGCAATTTCACATATACAATACAATTTCATAATAATCAGTCATAATGTATTCAAGGAAATCATTTGTGAGAAAAATATGGACCAATGCTCTGATAAGAAACCCCACGCTCAACATGGTTGCCACTTTGTGACAATTTCCTTGCTTCCCCGACAAACATTCTGTCTACCTACCGAGCTTCTACTGAGCCTTTTCTGAGCTGTGGAAATTTAAACACGAACTTTCTCGACAACACCGTCACGGAATTGAATGGTGGAAAATTGTTTTCTCCGGAAATTTCGTCTCTCGAAGTTTGGCAACACCGTGTGTGGCAGCAGTTGGCTTTGGTGAGGTCAACCAAGTCGGACTTGTTCACCTTTCATATACGACTGGAGAAAGCTGACTGCCATGTCTTCAGCTTGTGACTTCCAAATCTATACAGGATTACTGTACGTACAGGGTGACACAAATGAAACAACTGTCAAAATTGTTGAGATGTTCGATTTATGAACACGTTCAGATGATGTGAGAAAATGCATCGACAATTGAAGAAAAAACTGGTGGTTGTTTCTAATAATGAGTGCCAAGACCAAGACATAAAAAATAACATATTGAAAATATTGATTTCAATTGAATATTATAATAATATAATTGATTCGAGTTTGAATTACGTTCATAAAAAAAGTTATAAAAGTCTCAGAACAGATGAAATACAGACAGAAAAACAGTGGAAGAATTGTAAAATCGAATTTTTCATTTAAATTATTGGGAGTATAATTTGCTACCTATTGCTTTCTCAGAGACCATCCAGAAATCAACGTCACACGTTGAAAAGAGGAGGCGATGTGTGTTTTTTTAATAATCTAGGCGCAATAAAAAACTGACAGTCAGTCAGTTTGACAGTTCTTCCCAACCATTTCATTGAATATATCGAGAAATTTTTCGAATCAAGTTCACCGAAAATTCGTGAAAAATACGAACCTAACACGGATAATTTCCCATCCAAACATGGCCATCACCTTATAAAATGGTATCTTGAAATAAACGCGTGAAACAATCGAATGCCTATGTAAGGTAACTTGACCGACAGCGCCAAGCAGTCTGAGGAACAAAATTCAGCCGTCCTGTGCTGTAAACTCCCAAGACGAAAAACGAACCTTTTCAAAACATAGTACTGGCAAATAACACCTGACGTGTTGAATTGTAAGATTACCAGGAATCCTACAGGGATTTCAAGTACCTAGATAAGTATGCACAATAGCGGTGGACCCATTTACTAGGAAATTCTCAGCAAATAATAGCAATTGTGAAAGATTGATTCATAAAAACTGGTAGTTGAAGTGTTATTATGTTATTACAATGGGAACCACTTTGTGTACAGTTACGAAGAGGTTGTCAGGAGAGTTTTATGCAGTAGGTAAGTTTGTGTTTGAGAATTCTTCCTATATTTTCTTCGATAATTATACTCTTGACACGAAAAACTGTGACATCTCTTGGTTAACTTGTTGCTCGGGTGCATCTTTGTAGGCTTTGGAATCTTCAATTGTTTTCGAGATCGTCAGATTCACGATCCGATGACTATAAACTGTTATTCATGATCGTCATGTAAATTGACACATCTTGTCAATCCCTAAATTTTCAGTTATATTTTGCCTCAACAATTGCTTCAATGATTTCTTTCGATTATTAGGTATTTCACTTGGTTCCCCGATCTGATTCACTGGATCTAGATTTCACAATTCGCGTTTTTTTTTTCTACAAAAAATGCATGTGACTTACTTCGGAATGATTTTGTTTATAATCCAAATGAAGAACTCATGAACAACACGGGCACATCACAAACTCAAGAAACTATCCAACAACAATCGATAAAGATGAGAATGAAGAAGCACGTCCTCAAAGCCTAACGTTCAACAGCAAACTGACTACTTATCACCACCCTCTGCATGTCTACCTGTTGGTCTACAGGTGTGGGACTCTAAGTGACCAATGGGAACGTTTTGCTCCTCTTGACACGTGCTCTCGCAATAGCTTAGCGGGCACCCATTGTCAAATTCCTTTGTGTTTTTTAGAGAGTCATAAGAGGGATTCTCTCGAGTCGAGATATTGAATTGATGCAAATGAGAGGTTTTGAGATTGACCCGAACTAGCGTCGCGTTCGTTTACACCAATTAGCCAGTAAGTAGTTTAAGAGTATTAAATAGTTCATTTAAATGGCAGATGGATCGAATCGAACACGCACGGGTCGAATTATACACGGTGCGCCAATAATAATGCAGTCAATCGGTTTCGGAGTTTATCTCCCGAACCCAACAAGGGGCGTATATGATTTTTACCTGCGAAATATTAGTTTTCTGACGGAAAACATATACTGTATGTACTGAATATCAGGTACTCATCTCATTTCCTTGAACTCTTATTTGAAAGAAAATTGAATATATTTCAGATGAGATTCCATTATGAAAAAGAGAAATAATTCAAGGTCAAAGATTTTTTTTTTCAAAAATCAATCGATTCGTCTCGTCTAATATGCGTTGAACACGGCACTGAGTTCCGTTTTTCGATATCTAGTATAATTTTCGAAATATTTGCGATTTTTCATCATCGAATATATCAAAAAGTCCGAAAAACATCCAAAAAACCACCTCTTTTGACAGAAAAATTACTTTTGGCAAATGAACATGAGCGATACGCCACCTGGTGGCACTAAAAATAACTAGACGTGCGGACATAGTTCTCGTGTTTGGTATTGTGTTTTGTTGAGTTTATACTGAATTTTGAATATTTGAAAGATTGTAAAACTCTGAATCGGTAAAATCAAACTTCCAATATTAATTCCAATGCTTTTTCTCAAGCTGGTAATATAAATATCGTGAGTAGATAGATGTAATTCTTTTTACATTAATGGTAACAGTCGAGCATATTATTGTTCAGGTATCAACAAAATTGAAACGAGATCTCACATTATCCATTTTTTTAGCACTTCTTACCAAAAACCATCAGAAAAAACAAATGGTACAACAAATTCATAATTTATTCCATTACAAAAACAATTTTCCTGTCATCATGATATTATGATGTCCAACACTCAAAACTTCTTCACCTTTATAAACACTTCTGAAAGTATTTGTGCCTTTAAAGTACCCTAAACTAAATCTTGCCATTCGAATCTAAAAACAAAACAAATTATCAGAAACCTGTATATATTTTGATCGAATCATTCTAACCTCGTATTATTTCCAATATGATACAATTAATAAAACAAATGATAATGCTTACCACTTTTAGAAAAATGAAAATACATACATTAGGACGCCCTAGCTCACTACAAAAGTCTGAAATGTCTTTATTTTCATTATAAACTCACACTTTATTAACGAAAAAACACATATAACCTAATGCAACAAAAGTGTGTGTGGTTGTGTGACTGCCGACTGTGGCGCTGCAATCTTAAATTCATTTGCCAATAGATCATCTCAGGACATGCTTCGGAAACATATTAACAAACATTGAAATCTCTACGACGACTTTACATTTTTCGAAAAAATCCTGAATCAAACATCGTAATATATAGTCCAAATTAGGGTCCTTTCGAATGTTCCCAAACGAATTGATCCCAATTATTTCTTATTTAGAGCAATGACAAACTACTTCACCTATCGTGCGTCTCTCCAGAAATGCAAATTTTCCGTAACCGCAACACGTAACGTAACACGTACACCTAACCGAGTGAAACTATACCTTGATTATAGATAAAAACAAAGATATGTTCTCGATGCATTTAGGTGTAACTTTCAGGATTTTGAATATTTAATTATACGTTTATTGCAGGCTTGGAATTTTAATGAATCCATTAAAGAATGAGTTGTGTTGGTGTAGCTCAACAAGCCTACAATGGCGTACGCGCAAATTTTCCCTGAAGGATAATAAAAATTATTTCGAAAATCCGAACGCTCCATGTTGTATTCCTACGAATGAGAGATTCTGATACAAATATTAGTATACTGCCTATTTTGATTATGACAAATTAGAAAATCAAAGTTATATTGGTAAACAACCTATTGGCGATATCCAATAATTCGTTTTCCGGGCTCTAATTGCTTGAAGAAGAGCTATAGATGTGCTCTGTGATTGGCTGTGAAGTGGTCACTTAAAGAATTCGTAGAAAAAGAATAGCGTTGCGTCTCTCTTGATTGCCTTGTCACTCGCATAGATTCATACCTATTTCCCAGCTATATTTATTCAGGAACTGTATAAATCGCATTTGTTTTCCAGTTCATAAGAATACTTCTTCATGAAATCATCAAGCTTCAATGTATACCAAGAAGAATATTTATTACCAGTAGTACATACTTTGATGTAAACGGATACTGATGACAATGGAATATATTCCCAAGATTATCTAAACGTTTTTTTTTGCCAGGAAAATCCTTCCCCTGTAGGACCACCCATGCATATCAATCCAGTATGGAAGAAACAATGTGCGTTTTTATAAACCGATATCTGACTTTATCATACGAAGCATCTCAATATGGAAGAAAACATCTCTATTATTCCGTGGGAAAAACAAAAGATGAATGAACCATTGTTAGGCCATTCGATAATCACTAGATCTCAATTCTTTGAAGGTAACGGTGTATTTTCTTGTCAGTATTGATCAAGAGTGATTACATTATTTATTGGTCTGAAGTATTTTCATGAAGCCACAGTTTCGATTCGATGAAACTCATCAGTATTAGATATTTTCTTTGAAATGATATAGGTATGACTAAATATGCATTACCATGTATAATGGCCTTCAATTTTGTTGTTGTATATGGAGAGTTCGTTCAATGATGATACTAGGGAAATTTAATATAATAGATGATTCACTGTCTGTTAATTTTTAAATTTGGGATCAATTTATCAGTCCTCTTTGTTCCTACGAAAAGACTTCCCTGAAATTCACTGAATTATGATTATATATCTACCACGAATTCCATATCAGAATAAAAATCCCTAGTGGAACATGACTCATATAACATCGATCTGTTGATTTTTGGCATTAGCCTAATGATTTGAGGATAAAAGAATTGACAGCTTGTCACGAATTTATAGAATTCTTCACCAATCAACATTATAGAATGTCTCAAATTCACAGTATTATAGAAAATGGTCGACACTGAGAATAATGTTACTTCAGGAAATATATGATGATTAGTCATGTTTACTGAATTTCTCTTTATTATGAATCTGTTCACTGGTGTTCTAGATATTTTAAGTAAACTTGTTGTTGACTTCGTAACAGCTGATATGAATTCGAAAACAATATCGCTCACAACAAGATTCCAAATGGAAAAACCAATAAACAAAGAAGAGATTATAAATCAATGATCTGTTTCAGTTGTTTGGCTAATATCACCATCTCACGATAACACACAGTTTCTTGTTAATTGAAAGGAAACTCACACAACCCTCCTCTAAATCTTCTCAAATAACATCTCACGAAATGAAGTGAACGTGTGACCGTACAATTAGTAACAATATCAATTCCACTGCATTCTTGTTTTATCTAACACATCGATCTGAGGAACCTGGAAGTAGCAGTAGGAGAACAAGATGGTATCTGTCTTCTACGCCACTGTAAGGACCTCCCAATCGCCTTGAGCTCGGACCTCAGATGAACCAACACTTGGACACAGGTGTGGCCCTCTGGGATGCTGGGAGAATCCACAGACTTAAAGGCAGCTGACCATGGGCGTAGATCAGGATAGTTTTGGAATTATCGAACCAATATTATGGATTGATAATACTATAATATAATGCAAAAATGGAGATGCTATCTAGAGATTTTTCAAAATTCATTCAAGAAGACAGATTTTTATGAAAATTTGGTGGTTTAACGAAATCAGTGCGAACACTTGAATGACAACCAATTTGGCATGGAACACCATATATTATTCAGTTTTCATGTCATACGTCTAGTTCTATTCTGCAATGTTCTGCGACAAGAAACATATTTTTTACTAGCTATGAAAACATTTCAACTGTCATTCACAGTCGATGGATATCCAATTTCAATATTTTATTAATTAAAAACAACGAAGCTTTTTGACTTGACCCAACTTCCTGTTTCGGAGTATTGTTGAAAAAAAAAAAGACAAGCAGCAACACATCACTTTCTGGTGAGCTGTCATTGTCAATTAATAGACTCAGCAAAGATTTAATAAAAAAAGATTCACACAAAGGTACAACTTCAATCAATGAATGCAGGTTTGCATAAAAATAACCCGAATAAACGTTTCAGAATTTCATCATCAAAGTTTATAGATGTTTTTATCTTGATATGCTTGGTACAACTTCAATAATTCCTCTAATTTTAAATCGACTTCAAATCCCCGATTTGACGCCAATGGCAGAGCACCACCTCATGGGTTAAAATGTTATACTATCTGACCATTGTTTGACAGAGGTAAAAAATAATACTTGTTATCTTTCCGATCTATAAAGACATTTATTAGTAGAGACTAATTAAGGTGGCCAATCTTGTTTTGAATCAGTGCCTTATCTCTTCTTCTCTTTCTTTATTCTTCTCTTTCTTTCTCGAGTTCGGTTTTTCGATGTTAGGCATACATTTGTCCTCTGATTCGAATTGAAACTGGTTGAAACATGTCGGGGAGTATATTCTTTGGCCCATAAGTGAATTATTGTGGAACTCCTGACTGAAAAGTACGCTTGAGTTTACACGTTTTTGTTTTTTTACTCAACTGAAACTATGAAACACAGAAAAAATCATGTGTTTATAAAAATTTCGTGTCAGATGAAAAGGAGAAATAGATTTGAACAGATTCACGTTCTGTTTGCATTTTGTATTATATACCTCATCTTAGTTGTATTCGTTAAAAAACTAAATTATTTCTGTGACAAATCAAGGTTTTTTTCATTTGCTCAAATTTACCTGAGAAGTGAAATATGATACTTAATGGAAGAAGGCATTGGCGATTCATCAAAACCAAATTGTAAATATAAAGTACATATTGACATAACCCCACAACAAATTCACACATTGATTCATCTGGGACGCGGATCCCAAGCTGAAAAAAATGTTTTAACGATGCCGCTTCGAATCTTAATCTGAAGATTTCGGTTTTATCCGCCTCTGCATTCTATTTGCAATTTCTTGCCTTTTACCGATCCCCACGGAACTTTTGTTTGTTTTTCTTAATTAATGACTTGTAGTCGCTTTTTGTTTTTTTGCTATCGGTTAGTCCTGAGAACATTCTTTCTCCCTCTCTTTGATGAATAAACGTATGAATACAGGGACGGATCAAAAATGTACTGAGCCTTGTAGAAATCATTGTTTTTTTTGTTCATTTCAAGAAGTTGAACAAGGGATAGTTGCAATTGAGAATCAATTGTCTCCTACAACGGATTATAAATTATACAACAAATATAAAACTTTTTGAGAAAAATTTTTTTTTCGTAAAATTTGATCAGCATTTCTTTTAAAACTATGACAGGTTTCTACAACAAGAATATTCAAAAAAAAACTTCGAATACATTGCAGTGAAAGGAATATCTTTGGGCCCCGAATTGTCCTCAATACACTCCTGTACACATCCTCGCGGTACTCCTTCTTCAGTCCTTTGGAAGGTAATTGAAGATTTTTATGTTGATTGAAACAATATTTAACGATTCTGAATCCCTTTGGATAGAAGAAGAGGACCGCTAATGTTTTTGCCAGGAGTCGATATCGTTGATTGTTTTTTCACTTCATTTTATCGTTTTCGTTGGAAAACTAACAATAATACCACTAAAGAATTCGATTGTCGATATAATATTATCAATTAGTCTCACGAGATTGCAGTATTGTTTTAATGGATGAGTCTTCTTTCCTAAATAACCTAACAAATTATACTGTTGAGATATCAAGGTAGATATTTTTACTTGATGTAAGTACGGAAACAAATGAAGAATGGATCAGCTTCGAGCAGGGGTAACTTGATATGTAGATTATTTCAAGAAAGGTACTCTTGAGTTATGTTTTTGGCTTGATGATGCAATATATGGATATGAAGCTCCTGTTGTGATTTTCAACTTTGATTTTGTTTAGTTTAATTCTCATCAGGCACAAAAAGAAAAGTAAGCTAAAGGTTGAACAGAAAAGATAAAGGTTAAAGCCAGTGGCAATGAAAATCAAATAAGCTAATATGAAAGTCTATAAACAATTAATAACAAAATGTCTAATCAGAATCTAGACCTACACGAATAATAGATTCAGATCACTTTACTTTCAAATTTGTGTTGTGGTAATACAAGAAGTAACATCTCTGATTGAGTTAGTATCTTGAAGATAAAATTGGAATTCTTATACGAGAGTGAACTTCATGTTTTATTGATAATGTATCTAATTTCTTCTTGCGAATGGAATTTCCTGGGACCTTCTGCAATAATTTAACACGCCATTGATTCAAGAAAAAAATGTTCATTCAACATCTTATCTTGTGTATGTCTCTCTACTCGGAATCGATACAATTATGTGCAAATCGTCCACAGGATACATTCACGATGTACATTGCTTATTAAAATATAATTGAGCTACGATATCTCGTGGAATTCCTGATGTAAAAAAAAAGGTATTCGCCAGATGATGAATAGGATACACATTCTGCTATTCCTCATTTACCCTATTTCACTATTGTTATGAAAAACAATTACTTAGGAATTTATTCATCAATGTGAATATCTATTTTGGGTTTTTCTAATAATGCAATGCGCCGCATTTTTGTAAATGGTCGAAAAAATTTACAGTACGTAAATAATCTTGTGATCCTGATTCCTGTCAATTTCTATAAGGATTTGACAAGTTCTATAAAGAAGAATCCTGGCAACAATAATCTCGAAAATATACCGGAAAAATTGATTATAAAGAACGTATATATTTTTGGTGATCATCAAAGAAATCAGACCAATGATCCCAAATCCATTTTAGATTAGTTCAATGGATATTGCTAAAGATCTCGCTCAACTATTTGAATAACAAAATGAGAAATGTCTTTCAATCCAAATTTTTCAGTTGAAATATACAGGGTGATTCACCTAACTCATTCATTAGGGGTTCATGGAGAACTAACAGAGTATCAACTCAAAATTTTTGTGGCAGCTTCACAGAAATATTCATTTTAGCAATATGGTATGCTCACACAAATCGATAGAAAATAAAATGTTGCGTCGGATAGTGTGAAAATTTCATGGTCATTCCATTTGAAGTAAGAAAGTTTTTGGAATTTGAAATTTCCGAGAAGTAGACTGAAATATCAAACGCCCTGTTGATAATTTTGTGAAACTGTTAGGGGTACTTGATGTAATACTCTTTCATCAATGTGTATACGGGTAATTGACTCTTCATCATGAGAGTTGTAGAAAATACAGACATTTTAGTTAGTCAGCCCTTCTGTCAAAATTTTTCGAAAAAATGGTTTATCTCGAAAACGAATCACGATAGAGGAGCGATTCAAAATTCAACCGATCCAGAATTCTACGTAGAATTTGGAAATGTGAAAATGAATAGGGTGTTCTATTTGAAAAAACAAACTTGGTATCACTTCCGATTTAACCGGAAGTAACAGCGTATTGAAAATATTTTGAGGACATAGATCGCATTGAGTTGTAGCTGCCACAAAAATTTCAAGTTAGAGTTTCACCTCTAATGAATCAGTTGGTGAATCACCCTGTATAACAAACAGCCACTAGTGAACATAATCAGATATCTGAAATCATCAAACAAATCGCAAACCGTCTAGCTCATCCTACCAATATAAATAAACTATTTGAATTACATATGCTGTGGAATAAATTTATTATGCATTCATCATTGAGCAGATGAATTAGTGGCTCCTAAAAATGATACCTCAATAAATACGCAATGAAAAAGGTTTCAAATGATGTGCTGAAAGTTCAATGGAGTTTCACGAATATAGTTCGTTGAATACCCTGTGTATGATACAAAGTTCATCACAGTCTACAGAACTCGGCAAGAAAGAATATTATGGGAAAATTATGTCATTAATGTGGATGACCTCCACGCTACAAGTTTCTCTTCTGTAGACAGCACGACGCTTTATGGCACTTGTATGAATTGTAATTTGCTGAAATAAATGGTGAATAGTCAAACCGGAACTGGCACATTAGCGATGACCATTTCGAAGGAAATACCAGGGTTACTATGATTCGTTTTCCGTTTTGAGGGCCCTTGGGATTGGAAAATACACACACAGGTAGGTGTTTTGTTTTTATTGTACACTGTACCGAAAATTCTAGAATATAATAGTTGTTTTGGAAAACGTTCAGTTGATGCACTTGTTAATAAGGGTGTCAAATTCCTATTGGGTTTTCCCCCGATAAGGTGTTGCCCTACAGAGAGGTAGACATTTATGACTGCTTTGAATATTTTAATGATAGTAAATATTGGAAGTCCCTCAGAGAAAAATTGAAAACGAACTATTTTTCGATGTTTCAAAAACCATTCTGATGAGTCAAATAAAATCAAACCCGTATACATAAAAAAATCTTCTTGGCAAAAAACTGTTTCATTAGACGTATACGCTTGATCTTCATTTGATTCTTGAATTACCCTCACTATTTGTATAATCGATCATTTTCCATGCCAGATTCAAGTTCAGTATTGATTTATGGTTTCTGAATCAATCAATCAATATAGGTGATAATTATAATAAATAACTATCGACAAGTTTCGAAGCAAGAATATATCTATGATCATAATTGTATAATTTTGTACTTCAATAATAAGAAAATCTATTAATAAGTCAAGGTTTCCACACTCTTCAACGACATCAGATTTGAAGGTTAAATATCAAATTACCATATAAATTCTTGTAAAAGCTACAAAGCGGATAATAAAGATACTGAAGATACATAGATTGATCAATTTTTATCCAGAATTTTGAAGATGGAATACAATAATAATTTCAAAAAATATGGGGGAATTCTTGTCATGTCACTTTTTTGGGAGTTATGGCACTTATTGAAGACTATGAATATGATTTCGAAGTATTCAGTAGCTTCAAGATTTCAAAATCAGTTCGAAGTGACTCTGGAACACCCTATACAATCTATAAATCCCCAATCACTAAATGGTGATACATTCGACTGATTATTCAAATTCTTATTTATTCAAAGATAATTTATTCTCACATCCCACGGATGAGCCTCTGGTGCCAATATGTCTGTTACTGAAAGCAAGCAACCAACAGGTGTGTCTTGAAAATTTATGCAGTTTTTTTCCTTCTATTTCGGAGATTGCTTGTGGTAGTAAATATCGGTGCTTTTAATGTCAGGGGTTAATCTTTGTTTATTTTTCACGGCACATCTCGTAATTTATTGTTCCCGATGTTGTTATCCTAAGACGCGTATAATCAAAACCATAAATTCGAGAAAAATCAACAGCCCCGATTCTTGTTCGCGAACAGGACGGGACTCCAGAGATTTTCATCAACGAATGACGAAATTTTAGTGGATCGTTGCTTCACCATTGCAAGAATTTTATGAACCAGATGACGCGCTTTCTGTCAAGAATTCTTTCGTTGATAAAGCTGAGAGAGAAAAACTTTTCATGTTCGAATAAAATATGAGTATGAAAACATTGTTTGGTCCTTGAGTCCCACCCTGCTAATAGTTCGAGAGCGGACTGGTTTCAGTGTTGAATTTTTATTCATCAGTTCTCAGAATTCAATCTAGACTTTAGAAACATCAGCAAATAATCACCCGTCAATGGGCATTTCTGAGATAAATCTTCCTTAATGACGATCACGAGGATTTTTTGCTACATATTGTCCTTAAAGTTTCATTCTACTCCTCATTTGACTCTCATTTCAATTCAGGAATACTACAATGCATATTTCATAACTCTCAATAAAATCAAACTTATATGTTACAACAAAATGACAGCAAACTCAGTTGCCCTGTTGAAATACTAAATGTCGCCAATAAGAATGAACCATTTTGTATTCTGAACACAAACTTATTTTATTGTTCGCATATTGATGATACAGTCCCAAGGAAAATATTGCATTCAACGATGTATTGTTATATTTACGACTAGTAATAATAGCTGATGTTTACGTTACAATACGTTTGATATTAAACTTCGATGTTAATTAAGTACCATTGCGGTAGACATTATTTTCAGTATGAGAACAATTTGGTGGTTCTGTACTGGCGGAACCACCAAAAATCAACGTAACACTACGGCTCAATATTCAATGTCAACATTGAGCTTCTTTCTCAGGTAAAGGAAGACGGTTTTGACAATTTTCAATTCCATTAGTGGAATATAAAATGTAGGAAAGGTAAGTCAAGAATCATATGGAATACATCTTTTTACAAAGTAATTTTCCATGATTATTTCATTGGTTAGTTTGAAAATATCAATATTGAAGGTTCATTGAAAACGAGATGATCGATAGCTGCTGAATCGTCGACAATTTTCGAATTGATTTAAATGATAAACATACCTAACCTAACTTTCTGTTTCGGAGAATCGTTGAAACAAATAACAAGCAGCAACACCGCATTTCCTGGCGAGCTGTCACAACTATCTTGTTTAAATGAATGGACTATACTTTCTGTGTATTTCTGCACTGAAAAATTACCACCAAATCTGTTGTGAATAGATTATGTAGAAGAAATATCGTCTAGGTAACTGGAACTCAAAAAAAGAGTTTCAAGTTCGATTTCTTTGCCGGAGAATCTGAAACTTCATGCATATGCAACATAAACACTCTTAGCTGATACCGAATTCGAAATGTTCCACTAAAGCAATGACATTAATACGAAGAGGACAGATGTCTACCAGTGCTATCCGACCAAACTGGTTACCAATACGATAGCCTCGAGGCGTAAATACCATCTTCTTCTTATTGCCAGAGATTATTCTTCTCTCCTGCTGCCTGCTCACGATGGCCTGTGGACACTCAAATTTCGAATAATCGTCAGGGTAATTCGATACAGGAGATGTCATCTCGGGTTTCTGCTTCAATATTTTCAGTTCTGAATGACTCAATCTACGATTATTCTTGGTAGATTGCAAACCAAGTGATGAACCAGGTTTGCCAATTGAATTTCAGTTATAAGAAATGGGCGTGTGTTTCTAATTTGAAGGGTGAACAACTTCGGTGAGGTTCATATTCAAAACTGTGACGTCAGCTGTAGATGCTTTATAACAGCTCAGATATTAAATCTAGTTAATGAAAGATTCTGAGGAATTCAATTCCAGAAGAAAGAATTAGGTGATTCCAACCTACAAATCATGAAATTCTCATTCACACGTATTCGTTCCATCCTCCACTGATAAAATATGGTTCACTCACTCAAAGATGAGGATAAAATAACAGAACTAATTTTAAGAAGTAGGTAAGCAATGATGAATTCATTAAATCAATTAGTCTCACTGTCTAGCTATTTTTGGGGTTTATATTGAGAGAAACAAGTCTGGTTAGGTAGACATATCCAATTATTTCTCAACGATGACTCAACCAGCTGATATTATCCAGGTTCTCTATAAAATCTTCTATTTAATGCTCTAAACAATTCACGAATAAGTGGTGAGGTAATAAGGTCAAGAGTACAAATTTATGACGTCTAAATGTGATTTTTCAAACCCAGGTTGATGCTTCTTAGAAAAAAAAAACGAGTAGAATGACTATAAAGGAACGGCCAGTGAAAGGATCTTCTCATTTGATAATCGAATTTGAAACACAATAATTTCCCCTGTGCTCTACACTCTGTATTTCGTATCACCGAGAAAATTCGGCTGTGGCGTTTCCAGTATCAGATTTCCGAGAATAATAAACCCAAAGGTCATTTATTTATCCATCGTAGAGGTGCTAATGAAAATATTTGCATTCGTCTCGAATTCCATCGCCAATTATTTTTGCATTTATCGCTCACATTAAGTACACTGTAATGCATAATGCGCACTTTGCTGAACGATCACTCTCGAATGGCTGCCTTTTTGTTTGTTTTCCTTTCGAAAAGTTTAAATCAGAGAAGGCGATGCGTTCAGTTCGCAGAAGCAATATTGTTGAATGTTGATTTATTGTGCGTAAGTACCGCTACAGAGAAATATTGAACAACCTTATTTCGCTGCGTATTTTCTCATTTTACAACGCTCTCCATCATACAAAAGCGCTCTGATGCTATAGACAAATGCTTGTAAGAATATTTCGACACGTGTAACAATCTCAGCTTACTACCCAACCTAGATTAACTCTGTGATATAATTTCAATGGTTTTTTTGTCGCATAATAGGAATAATGTGTCCAAAGATATAATACATACAAAAATATGTGAAGAGAAGGCTCTCACTAGAAAAATAATCCATATTCATTAGGATAGTCAGGTCAGCCTAAGATTTCTTGAGGGTAAAAGGTACAGTCTAGACTTGTAACAACGAACTTCTGACACTGTCAAGGTTAGAGTTGAACTGAACACAGTGGACTAGAAGGCAATGAAATGAATGAGAAGAAGCACAAGGTGGATCATTTCTGTGATAAAGCGAAAGCACTGAAAATAACAGACAGACCAAGGAGTTCCTCAGAGAATCATCACCAGAATTCACCTATCATTTTCTTTCACAGCAGGGAACAATCAAAATCAGGGGGCACTGAAGACTCAACTGACTGACATATTTGACGTAAGATTATGTCGATGTTTGAATAAATGAGTATTTACTTGAAAATTGAGATTGCATATGTACTAAAGTCTCAAATTTCGCAATCTTCCTAAGTTCGAGATTTGTTTGACAAGTCCTTGATTATCTACTTAATAAAACCGTATTTTTAGAAATGAAAATAAACCCGAATTGAAGTGGGATTACAAATGACCGCAGACAAATATTTATGTTATCGGAGAAAGTATACGTAGAAAACAGACGTGCTCTGAATTTTCCGAGGATCTCGATATTTTCAATTTGCCATGAAAATAAATATCTCATCGTACTACATACGCCGCTCAATCTTGATTGATGGTTCATGTAATCATGGATTTTCGTCGTGATGAACTGCAACATAAATAGTACTCCGCCTAAGGAAATCCATAGTTATTTTATTCTTCTTCATAGAATTGTTCTATAGGAACCAATTCATAAAGAAGCAATTCTCTTACTTCCCAAATAATGTCCTAACTGAAATTATATGGAATCCTGCTAGGTAATTACTGTAATTTAAAAATTTTCAGAATGTCGTAATGGTGTATATTACCACATTAGTGTTTCTTTGAATCTATCATCATTCTAGTAATGAGATGAGGAACGGAAATCTACCAAACTTGTCAAGAATTTGACATGAATTTTTAGATAACAGAAACAGGTGAAGTATGAAGTGAATATAATCATTTTATTTGATGTCAAATACGAATAATGTATCGATTGAATGAATTGAGGAATACTTTGGACTTAAGAGATCTTCGTATATTTTCAGCTCTCAAATATGTTCATAATTCGGCACTGCCTTACGATGATCGCATATAGTTTCGGAAATAATTATTCCACACTATTTACTGTAATTCGATGAGAGGAAAAGGGATAGTTCACTAAAAAATGAGAGAGCGTTACCGAATAACTCGATATGCTTTGTAATTGGGTGTGACGAAGTAGGATGAGAATAACATTGCGTCTCACCTGATTATGTAGGATTATAATACAATGTATGCGTTCCTTGTCACTCTTATAGATCTCTGCCTATACTCCAAATACATTTTTTCTAAGGCTGTATAACCAACACAGGTTACATCGATATTGTTAAAAAAAATCAATTACAGAGGTGATTATTTGTATATAATAAATTCAAAAAATACTCGTGAGTTATTTTTGATAATTGGAATCGCATTTGGTTTGGGTAGTTTTTATTCTCGTGATATTTAGAATAGGTTGTCTTGTTTATATTACTTTTTTATATGGTAGGGAATTATTATTTTATATACCGTTGTGACTGCTCGCTTCTGTGTCAATTGAAAAGAATAATGTTCTTGCTTTCTGTGTTTTGATTTGAATTTTCAAATCATGCGAATTCTTATATTTCCTTGTTATATTCCCTTTGGGATTTCATTTTTGACACAAGAATGCGTCTCATTTGTTAATTGTGTATTGTCTTTTGGAATATGTTATCTAATTGCAGTGATAATGAATAAATAATATTTCAGATTTTTTTATGATTTGGCGAAAATTCATTCAAACACAAAAAATATGGAAATCTACTGTTTTTTGAAAGAAAAATCATCGAAAATGATTGCAGAATTCATCATTGGCTTAGATCGATACGTCAAAATGAAATTCCAATTTGACTTTATGTTATGTGCATAAGGAAATTTCAACTCTTCCAGGATAGTTTATAGTAGGATAATTGATATTGTTTCTACTTATTTTACAACATTCCCAACTATTGAACAACTCCATTTACATGTATATTGTTCTTTTTTGGATGAAGTGTTATGTCTCAACATGTTCTGATTGTACGTCAGTCCTAATGTAAATTAAACGCAATCTATCATCCTCAGAAAATTTAAATTTATTACTGAAAATACTGCTAAGAAATTAAACACCATAAAACGATAGGTAAGAATTCAAAGAACCGATTTTGGTTACATAAAATCTCCAACAAAAAGTAGGTTAATAATATGACCTTAACCTATAGTTTGACTAAATTTCACTTGGAAACATTTCAATCGCTTGAAGTCTACGTCAAAATCGGTTGAAATAAATCCGTTTTCTTGTCGTTTGTAGAGGAGATGCAGTACCTATCGAGATTTTATTCATTCGCAACGAATGCAAGCAAGTTTCGTAACAAAAAGTCATTCTCGAACGTTGGACGAAGTGTATACGTTACCTGGAAGGCCAAAACACAAAACACACTAAAGTCAGCAGAAACTCGCTTCCGAAGGAAGAGACAGGACCACGTCGAGTTGAGTCCTCGCGACTACATCATCGCCGGCCCGCCGTGTCCCACAGGAACAGTAACAGGATGAAAATCCGCACCAACACACATCACCCAACGGCGAGAGCACGGCAGAACGTTCCAGTCCAGGCGGCCGTGGTCAGCGAACAAAACGAACTTAAATAAGGAAACGGCCACCTACGCTACACGATTTTATTAATAATGCTGGTAAATACACACAATTTTATGCGATAGCGGCGTGCTGTACCGAGTACCGATGGTGTCAGTGCAGGCTAAAAGACTGGCCAGACTTCTTGTCGACTCTAGCACCGACGGAGATTGCTTGTGTATCTCCCCAGACGCGAGATGGATTTCACAATTTCTGGCTTTTCACTGGCGACTACCGTTAAGATTGGTACACACACTTCACACCTGTTGCTGTGTATACGCTCTGCGTAAGAAGCGAGAATGCTATCTGGAGGCCATTAATCCGATCAAAATATTGCTCAATCATTGGTCCGGTAAACAAATGACCCTCTTGTCGTTTTCATCTCGGTAATATCTCTCAATGCTCACTTGCGAATCAACTCACAGAAGTTCCTTCAGACCATTGACGATCTCCAAGAAAATCTAGCTGATCAAGAGTTTTTTTTTCTAACGAAAGTCTTATTTTTGCATTTTTCCTTATCCAAGCCACCATGATTGAGCATTTGTTATGTATGAATCAGTTAATTAAGCACATACAAGGTGTCCTATAAGTCTAAAAGTGGATATTCTGAAATTGCTCATAAATCCTCGATACAGAGTTTTGGGCGATAGTTTAAAAGGCACTTTCGACTTAATATTGTTCGAGGATAAGCCCTTAAGTTATGGACATCAAGTCATGGGATACCCTGTATAAATTGCTTAGCTGAGAAGAAAACCAAGATGAAGGAGATCTAATCGGCGAGATAACTATTACCATACCAAAATTAAAAGCTCAAAATCATGAGCCGAATTATTCTGAATTTTGATAATCGAGTGTCTGAGATGTGCTAAGCACTGCACTGTAATCCGTTTTTCTCTATCTGAAATGATTTTTGAGTAATTTTCAGTTGTCTGTTAGGTTACAAAACTCAAAATCTCGAAAAACTATCCCAAAATAATACTGATATGACGAATAGTTAGGGCATTTTGAAGAAAAATAGATTTGCCTGAAAACTGGTAAGTATACAAAATGTCGAAGACGTACTGAACACGATATTGAACTATGTTTATCTCTATTTCAATTGATTTTCGAGGTATTCGAGATTTTCTAACATCTGCTAGATCGAAAAAGTCACAAAACAAGTCCTATTGCAAAAATAAATGACTAAAGCGTTTATTACTGTTCCCAATAGCTATCAGAACTGCCATTTTCAAACAAATTCCAATCATTCAAATCATCCAAACATAAAATTAAGTACGTTGGGTTAAAATCACGGTGATTTTCTCAAATTTCAGCTCAGGTTATTTCAAAGATTCAGTCCATTTATTCTGTTATGGCAGCTTTGGTTATATCTCACTACATGGCAACACTTTTCAGTGACTTCACAACGATGCCAAATTCATTCGGAAAGAGATATTTGATCCACCAATTAAGTTTGTTGATTCTAGTTGAAATTTTCGCTGATATCGAAAAAAATGCTCAACGGTTATCCACAGTCAGTAGTTATCTAAGGTTAGGTATGTATATTTTATAAATCGAAAACATTTTCCTAAACAATTAGAATGCTAAACCTAACCCAAATTTTTGTTCGGGAGTATCATTGAAAAAGGGACAAGCAACAACACTGCATTTTCTGTCGAAAAAAAAAAAACACGTAGATGCTAGTGCTTTACCTTCTTTAAGTGTACTTTTTCTTAGTGCTACTGCCACTGTCCATAGTGCTAACAATTCTTTCAATATTTTCCAGTTGTTTTCCCACCACTACGCTCATGGCTTCCTACACAAACGCTCTGTCGAAGGAAACGGCCTAGCTCCTGCTTTTTTCAGTTTGTTTAATAGCGTGCATGAATAATTTAGAAAATAAAACGCTCCTCTCATTGGACCAACCATTCCTCGTCGCCTCTAACGATTGGTCGCCTCCACAATGGGCAAATGGCGATCCAAGTCCGCCATTTTCGAGTAGGGGCATACTCGGAATTTTTTCTTGTTGGCAGTCAAAGGAATAGGAATACACGAAGAGAGACCTCTCGCGTCTTTTTTGGACCACCCAAATAGGTCTTCGGAATCGTCTGTAAGGAAGGATTTATCGTTGTTCGAAGCTGAATATCTTTAGGAATGATACACCCATCATTAACAGAACTCATAAGGTTTATTATTCTTTCAACAGAATAAACCATATTATTTCGAGAGTTACGTATATATCTGATGTCAATACCACGTTTTATCGTTGAATTTCCCCATCATCAAGATTCTACAGTTGGCAGTACTTCACGACGATGTCAAACGTATTTGTAATTTATCACAATTTCAATTTCCACACTATCAGCTGATCTATATCGATTGTTTTGTGTTGTTGATTTAATCGAAAATCATCGAGAATTAGTCCTGAACATTTTTCTGTGTGGATCTACTATGAAAGTAAAGGATTATTTAGTATAATCTTCTATTTCAATGATCAATTTACGATTCTGCTATAAATTACCAGTTTCTCATGTAACGTAACAATAAACCCGAAGAATTAAAAATACTTATTATAATCTAGTTACGTAAGGGCGACAATTGCACAGCTTTTTTTGTGTTTTTAGGAAAATCACTATCATTGTCAAAGCTTTTTTTTTCAAACGCCAATAATATGTCGCAAATTGTAAGTGACCTCATCACTTTGTGAGAAGATGTCTGTAATTATTCAACCATTGATCTTATTGAATATTGAATGCGCAGATCTTACAAAATTGAGTTACATATTTTAAAATCATAGCAAGGACTCCAATAAGTATGTGAATGTCGTTAAGAAAACAAGGAAACCAAACCTGTTATAATCGATTGATAGTTCATCACCAACTCAGAAATGTGGCAAAGTGAGTGACTTTCTTCTGGGGTATATACATTTTTTATTAAATCATCTCATATTCATTTCTTATTATTACTAACGAAACATTTCAGTTATTAAGGGAAGATGCTAAAATTCACCCTAAGGAAGGTTATTTGAATTAGGTAGGAGTTCAACAATAACATTCCTTGGTAAGGAAAAATAAAAAAACTTCTAAGATATCATAATTTTCGGAATATTAAAGATGGTTATTTCATCATTCACACCACTCATTCTCTACCCAAATTATAGAAACATGTAATTTCTATCAATTCTTAGAACTCTTCCATGGTCACATCTGGCCATGGATATTCGTGAATGGAATTTGAATGTATCCTATCAATTACAGAAATGAAAATTTCATCTGCGAACAGTATAATTACACCGACAAAAATACAAAATGACATCTCGCGGAAACAAAAACAGCAATCTACAAATCGCAGCCTATATTTTGACCTACCGGACTACCTACCGAATATCCACGGCAATTCACTTCAAACGCTATTATTACAGAAGTGTTTTAATATCATTCTACTTTTGTAACAAAAAATGGTCCCCGTAATTATATGCCCAAGAGGCGAGTGCTTATTTGGTTGACCATAAAAAGGACCAAATTATATTTTACTTGCCTGAGAAATGTCTTTTAACCACCGCCATCAATCATTATTTTCAGATTACATACTATTCCGGAGAGGCTTCAAGAAATAGGCTTTTATTTTGGAACGATCTACAATCTTCAGTTTATGTCTTAATGTTATACTTTATGCCCATTGTGTCTAACCATGTCAGATTGAATGCCATTTCCTTCTTCGAAATAATATACATAGTAAGAAAATCGAACAAATATTAATCATTTTCTACAGGGTGATTCATGTAGACCGTTATTTATAATCATTATAATTTTTTAAGCATAGAACAGCACATTTTATCTCAGAATAACGCGATGGTCTTTTGGTGTCATTCTGAATATCTCATTTATTGAAAGTTTATACAAAATCGTTAATATTCTACTAGAATGTGATCTCCTACATGTGACGAGCTCGTTTTTTTTTCGGAAAATCGAATACCGAAAACCGCACATCGACATGTATGTGCATTTTGCACTCATCCCCATAACTTATGATAATTCAGATCGCTCAAATTTATTGAAATTTGATACATGGTTCGCCATCTTCGGTGGAAGGTTAGTACTAATTCCTTAGCAAGCATGTCATCATCAGTTTCATCACGATCGTATAGATGGCGCGCTAAACGAGTACTACAATTTTTCCTAAATGTGGAAAAAGTATGGGTTGGTTGGATATTTAGTAGGGAAACAAGTGATATTTTAGAAATTGACGGAAACTTTATAGGTGATTGAATTTTTCGCTGACTACAAACTATTGAATTGAAATAAGATCATTTAGATAATATATTTTTCCTGTACCTAGAACGGTAACTTGATGTAATACTCATTTATTATGCAAGGGAAAAATTATTAGATTTTAGCTTCGTGTTGGGAGACAAAAAAGCGAGAGCTAAAATTTAATATTTTTCCCGTGTATAATACCAATTTTTTTTCTGTGACGGGGAAAACAACGATTTAATATTGACAAAATATGTATATATATCCGGGAAAAAAGTAATTTCAAAAAGTGATATTTTTTTACCTGTCAACAGAGAAATATGTCAAACTTTTTTCCTGTCACAAAAAATATTATTATTATTCAAATAAAATCCATTGATTCCTTGAGCAACTTTCGAATGAGATCTGTTATGTCAAAAACAGTTGGAAAAAAATGGCTAGTTCAAACCAAAAGAAATGAAAAAATCACACAAAAGCTTATCCCTTAAGAAATATATTTTGTATCCTCTCGTATGTTGTTACATGAAAATCAAATAATTGAAAAATTAGTTATATTCTCTTGGTATCTACCGCCTTTCATTACTACAGATGATCAGTGATGTGGAGGTGGCACAGGCATGACCGCCCTAATCATAGGCGGTGGGGGAGGGATGGGATTGAACATCGGCGGTCTGGGAGGCGGCGGTACGGGCAGCATCGGGGGTGGTGGGACGCCCCCTATGACATTCGGATGCCGTTGCACAATGGTGTTTGCATTACGCTTATTCTCAATCTTGAAGGCAAACTGTAAAAAGAACTGTTTTGTGTCCTTGTTCCAATGTGTCCAGAACTTGTTATCCGTTTTCTCCACCTCCCGACTTGGTACTTTGAAAGCTATTGTCTCGTACGGCTCTGCTGCGAATAGGAGGTATTGGAATTTGCGGTCTGGAGGTTCGATTTTTTGCTCATAAGCAGACATGAAGCGATGACGAGGAAATACCATATCATTTATCTCTGAAAAACATGACAAGTTGTTATACCATTTGAGAATAATTCATGTTGTATACAGATTCTATGTGAAAACTACAATTCTTTTTTGTGACTATTATAGATTGTACCTGGATAATCAATTTGGAAAAGGAGACTTTGTTGTCCCATTTCTGGATCTCTCTGTTTTGTTACACGATACCCAGGTCTACCAATCTTCACGAATTTCTTGGGCTCAACCCTGGGCTTTTCGGGCTGCAGAAGGGAAGGTGAATCTTTGGCCTCCTTAGCAGCTCTTCTGGCAAGGTTGGCCTGATGCTTTTTACCTTGGGTGTGAGCAAGGTAACTACCTTCATTATTGTGTAACGTCAAACACAGTTTACACTCGTATGAACCGAGATGATTTTTCATAAAATAGGGATCCTTTTGAAGATCGATCGTCTCGAGAGCAAGTTGCCGGAGTCGTTCTCTTCGATCTCGATTGGTCTCTGACCAAGAGGCAACCCCTCCGCCTCCAGTTTTACCACCAGGTCTATTTTGGAAATCCATGGCAGCTTTTTTGCACTATGTATTTGTAACTTTGAATACCACTAACATGAAGTTTTCATTGAAGAAATTCTATAAACAAGAATCCAAATTCCAAATGCTTTGATGGAAGACTATGACAATATTGACAATAACGTCAATCCGGTCATCACAGAACAGTGAAGTTACAAGGTATCAAGTCTTCTTCATGTAATATCACAACATTGTCCCGTTTTGTTACTCTCAACCTCATTGATCTCTAGTTCAGATTCAATCCATTCATTTCAATTGATATATTCTTTATTGTGTTAAGCATATTTTTTGAGAATAATTCTTCAAATCACATAATCCCTCCTTATGAAACTGAATATTCAATTGATGTTTCGACGTCATTTGTCATCATCCTGACACAAAGCTGCTTCGATTGTTTTAATGTTGACACTTGACATGCTCGACACTGACGTCTTCAATGATTTGTAGCAATTTCCTAATTGGAATTAATTAGTTTATTAAAACATTCTGTACATCGGTTCATAGTACTTAAATTCAAAATTTTTGTGAACAACGAATAGCAGTACAAATTTCAACAGTTCTGTTTTTTTCTCATCAATATTTCCTCAACTATTGAACTATAGTTCTAAAACACGATCTGAGAGAACATATTTTGGTTTTTGTGTGACCACAAAATTGAAGTAATTTATTAATATGTTTCGGTGACGAGATAAGATAAGATAGTAGTTTTGAACAATTTTGGCTACATATACAATTAGAATAGAGGTTTCCAAGCAAAAGTGAAAATGTCTGAAATCCAGCTGAAACCAGTCAATGAAAGTGATTTTCAGGAATTGAAGAAACGAATGAAATTGATTGCTGAAGCTGACCCAAACCAATACCATAATGAATTTTCGTTGAAACGTTATTTACGAGCCTTCAAAACTGTCGATGATGCTTTTAAGGTTATGATCTTTTTTGTTTGTGATTGTAAAACCTTGATGTTAAACTGTCACCCATTTTCAACACTGCATTTTTCATCAGGCAATTCTCAAAACAAATAAATGGAGAGTAGAGTATGGAGTTGAGAAACTCACTGTAGACTCACCAGAAGTAAAAAGTAACCTGGAAGCCAATAAAGCTAAGGTTTTGAAACACAGAGACATGTTTGGTAGGCCTGTTATATACATTCCTGCCAAAAATCACAATGCTTCTAACAGAGATATAGAAGAATTGACTAAATTTATAGTGTACTGTTTGGTATGCTTGTTTTTTCTGTACCTTTATCTTTTTTGAAGATATTTTTATTGTAGGAAGATGCCTGTAAAAGATGCTTTGAAGAAGTTATAGATAATCTGTGTATAGTTTTCGATTTGAAGGACTTTGGGATAAGTTGCATGGATTACCAGTTGGTAAAAAATCTGATATGGTTGCTCAGCCGTCACTACCCTGAGAGGTTAGGCATCTGCTTGATCATAAATTCATCTGCCCTTTTCTCTAGCTGCTGGACAGTAATCAAAGGATGGTGAGTTATTTTGATCTTTAATTGTTAACTTGTTTATTTCAATTTTTTTTTCTTCAATTTATAGGTTGGATGAAAATACCACAAGCAAAGTAACTTTTGTTGCTTCAGAAGAAGAATTGTGCAGTTACTTGATACCTGATATCTTACCTGTTGACAATTAGATTTTTCAAACTCAGAAGTAATTTCATCAACCATTATATAATGTAAGTTACCAGCTATAATTTCAACCATACCTGATATATTTTGATAGTTTTCTCATTCACTTAGTATCAGTTTCCTGATGATTCATGAAATGATACATAGAAAAATATATGTACTGTATTCAAAAATATGTAATAATCTCAAAGTTTCATCAATCTTATCAATTAGGTAATCACTTTTCATTAATCAATGAAAATTCATCTACATGTCCAAAATGTTTTTTTTTTAGGATAAATGGCCTATCAGACTTTGTTTGATCAACATATCCATCAAAGTGTAATCATGTTGTTTTCACGTATTTTTTGTAATTTGGGTATTTGAAGCAATCAAACTATTCAGTCAAATTATTAAGGTGCTACTATTATTTTTCTGGTCAAAGCAGTATTCTCATTGCATTCTCACATTATCCAATTGTTCATATTGATTACATCAATAGTTGTTGCCATATTTAAGTGTAGCTTAGATTTGATTTTATTATTACTAATTAACAAAGACAAGAATATTTAACCAGGGTATGTATTATTAGTGAATGTGTTTCAAAAGAGTTATATATTATAATATATTCAAAATCTAATTTTGTTCATGTAGCATTTAGGTCCACTAATTATTGATTTTAATCATTACAAACTCTAATTCTTTGGTGGATTATTGTATTTTCAATATGTACCATGGCGATAAAACAAATTTTGAACAACACTAAAAAATATGTAGATTTATAGATTGAAAGGATATCCAGAATATGTTTTCAGTATTTGATAATTTCAAGCTGGATATGCCCAGAGTAGGTAGATTGTAAACGTTTTATTTTTATATTTTTTATTTTTTGATTGACAAACTTCTGTAACAAGTGATTATTCAAATGAAACTACTCATTTCATGAGCTATTTTTACATCACAACATGATTTGAATAATGTATTCGTCGTCATACTGATTATGTAAATAAACATTGTTCATTCTGAGTTTTGATGTTTTTATATAACCCTTGTTCCCATCAGCTGAAATTGTTTAGGCTGATCTAAACATTTCTTATTGATACAACTATGTCACCTATGTAATTGGTAATTTGAATACATTGAATTATCAGATAACGCAATTTCTTCATGTACCTTTTCAAAGATTTTCTATAACTATCTTGTTATATGCCCTCTAAAAACTCTTGAATCAGTACATCTACTTTACAGAATTCCTGGCATCTGGAGCTGCAGTTTCTGAGTGGGTAAAATACGTTTTAAATAGGTGGAGCTACGTTGATTCAAATAGATTTCAAGACCATGCCAACGTATGGAGAATGTGCAGTTATTAAAATATTAATGATAATGGATTCTTCAGGGGGAAGTAGAAGAAAAACTTTTGAAGTTCTCGAATTTCAATTTTAATTTGTCTATCATTATCGCAACTACCGATTAAGTAATTTAAGTTAAATGAATCGATACCAGTGTGCAATTGCAGTTTAGGAGTAATTATAAAAGATATTATTTATAATGTAGAATCGACCTTGATCGGAAGTAGGTATAAAAGTCACTGCAAATACAAGAGGGGGTTCGTAGCCCTAGAAACTGTCAGCAACAATGAAGTACGTTGAGTTTGTCGACTTCATATCATTTCACATTAGGCTCTTCAAGTATTTTGGTTACTGGATACCAGATCCCGAAGACAGCGACCTGTATAAATTCTGTTACAATTTCTACAACAAATTCTGCACGGTGGTGTGGTTCTTCACCCTTGTATCACAAGTAACCAGCTTGGTATTGAACATCGGAGATATGAACGAGAGTACTGATATAATTTACATAACCGTTTGCTGTATCGTGGCTTTCTTCAAACTCCTAGCCATCCACGACAATTTGAAGTCTGTCAAGAGGCTTCTGGTACAGCTCAGCGACCCATTGCTACTACCTAAATGCGATAAACATTTGGAGCTCTGCAAGGACGCGAGAGCCTTCCAAAAGAAACTCTTCATGCTTTTCATGTTTATGGGTGGCCAGATCACATTTTCGTTCGCAGCCATTCCACTTTTCAGTGATGGAAGGCTCACGGTGTTGCCTGGTTGGTTTCCATTCGATTGGAAGAGTTCCCCTTACTACGAAATGGTTTACGTTTACCAAAGTCTGATGTTGTTGTGGATCTGCTATTTGAGCTCGAATGCAGATACTTTCACTGTCGGTTTGCTGATGCAAATCGGGCTCCAGTGTGATTATTTGTGCGTGGTTTTGGATTACTTGGAAGAGTTCCATGTGGAGGATGGAGTGTTGGTCAGTGATGATGATGAGGATGAAGAGGTTCGTAGACGGAAAAGGGATCCAGAAGAGTTTTCTCGTATGATGACTGAGAACTTGGTCCTCTGCATAAAACAACATAAGTTCATTGAACGGTATTTGAAGGTCACAAAATTGATGATGACCGATTCATCAGTTGAAATCGTATTTCAGATTGGCTGCTGATGTTGAGAACATTCATCGAGTGAGCATTTTCATTTTGTCGCTGGGCTCAACTTTGGTATTATGTACAGCTTTATTTCAAATGACTCAGGTGAGGAATTGGTAAAAAACTCAGATACCACTATTTACACCAAATTTGAAATGGTCCCAGCACCAGACATCCCGAAGACGTATAATTTAGGTTCAATGTACGTCCAAGACGTATAGAAGACGTACAATTCACGTTTATTTGACATATATAAATATTGTTGCATAATATATGCGAAAAAACTAGCTTGAAAAACGATCTGTGGGTATATTTGGTAATGTTGTATTCAAGTTATGATTGCACAGCACGTGAATTAACACTCAGATAAAGATATATACCGGGAGTCCCAAATCAGCGTATACAGGGTGATTCACCTAACTGGTTCATTAGAGGTTTATGGAGAACTGGAAATATTGAAATTACCCTCTAACTTCCGGTTTAACCGGAAGTAACAGCGTATTGAGAATAATTTAGGAAGATAGATCACATTGAGTAGTAGCATCCACCAAAATTTCAAGTTGATATCTCTTCCAGTTGTCCATAAACCTCTAATGAACCAGTTAGGTGAATCACCCTGTATATATACAATATCTTGGTAAATTGACAAGATAATTTAAAATTTAAAAAACCGTTTCGCACTAAAGTATACCTTATAATGACCCATGAATGAGCTTTATTATTGCATTCGACAGGGAATTTATAATTTTCCTAAGGATAATTAGGTAATATAAAAAAGTCTAAAATGTTGATTTTTTGTTTTTAATGAAAAAAAGCAAGAAGTATCTTGTATCGTTGTATTCCAAATAAAATAACACGAAATTTTCAATACCAATATACAGGGGGTACCATCTAAAAATAAAGTGACAGGTAGGTGCGTAAGCCTGTCAAATGCAATAAAATTTTTGTATGGAGGTACTTTAGTACCATTCAAAACAGTTTTTTAATATTTGAATTATCATTTCAAATAAGGGAGATATTCTATGAATACGATAATTTGGGTAACCCGGTATATTGCTATAATTTTTCCCAGATAACATTGAGTGAGGATCCAGCAAAGTTCATGATGCTTGTTTCTATACTAATCTGCCTGCTGATTCAGCAACTGATGCATTGTTGGTTTTGCAACGAAATCATCTTGAAGGTTTGTATCCAAAACAAACTCTTTTCGAACTGACATTTGGAGTAATGATTTCAGAGTGGGAGAATATTTGCAGTAGCATATAATACTCCCTGGGTGGACTGTGATCTCCGATTCAAGAAATTGCTGCTTAATTTCTTGACGCAGACCATCAAACCCATTGAAATAAAAGTCGGAGGTCTTTTCAGTTTGTCAAACAATGTTTTTATATCGGTGAGTGAGATCAGCTGAAGTTCCTCATCAGTATATTCCTCATGCTATCGAAAAATAAAGAATGACTATGGGAATTGCATTCCTCGTCAAGTTTTCGGTTTCGTTCATTTCAACTGTTGGTGACTTTTTATTACACCTAGAATTAAAAAAAAAACAATTCTATGGTTTCCAAAGGAACAACCAATGTTTGATTACATCTGTTATCTCTTTCGTTTTCTTTGAAGTTGATTACTTTTCTTTGTAATTTGTCACCGCTACGACTTTAATTATAACGGAATTCATCAACTTCAAATCTATTATTCTTTCAAGAATCTAATGGAAAATGTATATCGATGGTTAGTAATCAAACAAAAAGTTTCAGAAGTTTTCAAAGTTCAAGTTACCTTAATAATTTCTCTCAAGTCTATGAAGGATTCTAAACTCCCAGCTATGTATTTTTGACCAAAAACATGGTGAACATAGCTGTGTACATTTGAATAACCAAAGAGTTATAAGAGGAAGGTTGAAGCATTGTGGCTCCTACTTTGTGAATAGTAGATAGAAGAAATGAAGGAAACTATTGGTTTCGCTGAGTTCATTGCATTCCATATCAGAATTTTTAAATACTTTGGATATTGGATACCAGATCCAGAAGATAAGTACGAACGTCTGTATCGGATTTATAACAAATTTTGCACGGTAGTGTGGATTGTGTCACTGATATCCCAAATAACAAGCTTCGTGCTCAAATTGAACGACATATACGAAGCTACCAGCATTATGTACATATCTACCATCTTGGTTATTGCAATCTTCAAAGTTATGGCAATTTTCAACAAGGTAGAATTCATCAATACTCTGTTGAAGAAGTTAGATGAGCCCCTGTTCCTTCCAAAATGCGAGAAACACTTCAAGATGTGCCAAACCACCAGAGCCTTCCACAAGAAGCTTTACATTCTCTTCATCTATTTTGCTGTTTCTTTACCTCTCCTATTCGCTATGGTCCCTATTTTCAGCAACGAAAGGCTCTTGGTCATCCCTGGGTGGTTTCCATTCGATTGGAAAATCACACCAAACTATCAGTTGGTTTATGTTTTTCAAATCGTCGTGCTGTTGTGGATTAGCTTTCTGAGTGCCAATTCGGATACATTTACAGTCGGTCTTTTGATGCAAATTGGGCTGCAATGTGATTATTTGTGCGTAGTTTTGGATTCAATGGAAGATTTTCATGTTGAGAATGGGGTGTTGATCAGAGATATTGATGAGAATGAGGAAATTCGTGTGATGAAGAGAAATCCAGGAGCCTTTTCTCGTCTGATGACAGAGAACTTGGTTGTTTGTATAAAACATCATAAATACATCAAGAGGTGTGTAGGGATGATTGAATTGAAGAAAATATTTTTTTATGATACGGAGCCTGAAAAGATGTGAATTCTATTTCATTCGAAGAACTATTATTGAAATGACGCAGTCATAAAATGGTTGACTCGAATTTCTGTTTCATCTCTGAACGGCCGTTCAAATAATATCTAAAAAATTTCTTTGAAAGGATATTTTTCAGACATTCTTCGTGTATGAAATAATTTTAAATTCGAAATTTCAGATTTGCGAAAGAAATAGAGGATATTTACAAAGTGAGCATTTTCATTTTATACCTGGGATCAATATTAGTTTTATGCACTAACTTATTCCATTTGTCTCAGGTGAGTTTTTTCACTAATGTGAAAGGCGTTTGGATTTGTAGTCGAGATTTTTGTGGTTCATGATTTGAAACCCCACTTCAAAAGATTCTATAGATTCTGCTGTTTCCAGACAACTCTTCGAAAAGAACCAGCAAAATGTCTGACATTGACTGCAGTTTTGGTTTGCATTGTTATTCAGCAACTAATGCATTGTTGGTTTGGGAACGAAATCATTGTAAAGGTTCGTTACGATGCGATCAACGTCCGATATGTGAATTTGGTGTTCTCATTTTAGAGTAGGAGAATACTCACGTCAGCTTTCAACACCCCATGGGTTGATTGTGATATACGTTTCAAGAAAACTTTGCTCAATTTTACAACTCAATCGTTAAGACCGATTGAAATCAAAGTTGGTGGGTTGATAGCAATGTCCAACAGTGTTTTTATATCAGTAAGATATTAGTAGATATCCTGTAGGAGTTGCTGCACAGACTGTCAGTTCTGCACTGTTCATCATTTGACTCGTACGTCATGTCCGCGTTTTTACATGACGGTTCAAAATGGATTTATTTGCAATGGATTTATGTTTCATCATTGAATATTCACGAATCTTTCAATTACACATTCTTATTCTCAAAGAAAGCTTCTCATTATTATTAATAAATTGTTTGTAAGAATTTCTATTCGTCTTGAAAATGCTTTCGTTTTTGTATTCTAGATTGTCGTTCATCATATTCATATTTCACTCTACTTCGAACAATGCAGGAAAATTCGTCACGGATAATTGATGAAAATATGGAAAAAAACCAAACTGTGGACATGGATTCGACTTGTCTGATCATGGATACAACGAATTTCACGGAGAATGGCTTCAACAGAAAGTATTTCTCACAACACTCACTACTTCGTTTGAGTTAGTAATTAGAGCAAGATATGTGCATATTAAAAATAAATTTCAAAGAGCTTCACCATTTTTATTTCATGTTGTTGATGAAAATAATTAATTAGTGACACTGACAAAATGTTCATGCTAATTAACGCACTTTACCACAAAAATCTATTATTTTCATGATGGTCATATGCAAGGACTGGTCATATGCAAGGACTATACACTTTGAAGGATGGTTCATTTCCATAAGATGTGATGTTGTCAAATTGTACAGTGCTAGGGATGAAAGGTGCGAGTATCCGTGACGTCACTGCCTGACCTTTTTTCTTGAGTTTGCTAATTATCTATGAAGACGAATTGCGTATACATAATTAGTAGGCACTTGTACCTGATAATACTTGATGATTGGATATCATACAATGCAAATCCTCGAAACGTCTGACTGCTGAATCCACCGACTTCATATCAGATTCAGAATCCTTCTGGGCCTACTGACCCACCCTCATACCACCCAGGTCGGATTTACGATCGCGGTTTGGGAAGCATCAGCCTCTCCGTTCCCAGCGAATCGGAGACGCCAGAAGCGACGCTGCTGCCCTCTGCTGACCGACGTATGCGTCTGACAGATTTATGGGCCACGTTCGGCCGCGTCCGACTACAATTCAAAAACGGAGTTGTTCTCCGCGAGACTCTACGTCTTTATGAATCATACGCCGTATATCATAAGGGCTTGATGCGAATCAGAGGAGCGTCTTTTTTTGTACGCATGGTTGGGTCACATCTTGACCGCTAGATTTATCCGACTTCAGAACAATCGGTCTTCCAGAAAGATCAAAGATGACTGGAATTCTTTTTGGATTTATTATGGTCAACACGTTAAATCAGTTTCTTTCTCCTTCTCTTTCTCTTTCTCTTTCTCTTTCTCTTTCTCTTTCTCTTTCTCTTTCTCTTTCTCTTTCTCTTTCTCTTTCTCTTTCTCTTTCTCTTTCTCTTTCTCTTTCTCTTTCTCTTTCTCTTTCTCTTTCTCTTTCTCTTTCTCTTTCTCTTTCTCTTTCTCTTTCTCTTTCTCTTTCTCTTTCTCTTTCTCTTTCTCTTTCTCTTTCTCTTTCTCTTTCTCTTTCTCTTTCTCTTTCTCTTTCTCTTTCTCTTTCTCTTTCTCTTTCTCTTTCTCTTTCTCTTTCTCTTTCTCTTTCTCTTTCTCTTTCTCTTTTCCTTTCTCTTTCTCTTTCTCTTTCTCTTTCTCTTTCTCTTTCTCTTTCTCTTTCTCTTTCTCTTTCTCTCTTTCTCTTTCTCTTTCTCTTTCTCTTTCTCTTTCTCTTTCTCTTTCTCTTTCTCTTTCTCTTTCTCTTTCTCTTTCTCTTTCTCTTTCTCTTTCTCTTTCTCTTTCTCTTTCTCTTTCTCTTTCTCTTTCTCTTTCTCTTTCTCTTTCTCTTTCTCTTTCTCTTTCTCTTTCTCTTTCTCTTTCTCTTTCTCTTTCTCTTTCTCTTTCTCTTTCTCTTTCTCTTTCTCTTTCTCTTTCTCTTTCTCTTTCTCTTTCTCTTTCTCTTTCTCTTTCTCTTTCTCTTTCTCTTTCTCTTTCTCTTTCTCTTTCTCTTTCTCTTTCTCTTTCTCTTTCTCTTTCTCTTTCTCTTTCTCTTTCTCTTTCTCTTTCTCTTTCTCTTTCTCTTTCTCTTTCTCTTTCTCTTTCTCTTTCTCTTTCTCTTTCTCTTTCTCTTTCTCTTTTCTCTACGGTCTATCCTGAAATCTGAACGAAGTTCAATATTGACTTCAAACAAAAACTAGTTAGAAAGGAGTTGAAAACATCACTGTAGATACAACCCTAAGAATAATTATATTATTCCATATTTGTACACTATGTATAGTATGAGCTGGTCTTTGAAACCAACGAATCTTCTTCTACTTTACCGTCCACACTACCATATGAAAACGATCCTGGCGATATGGCGTCCCTTTTAATCCGAGATATTAAATCGCCAACAATCGACGTTTCGGCAAACACGCTTTTGTCTGACGCAACAGCCGAAGGCTTCCCCTAAGGTGCACTATCGAGACTCCATATTGGGCGGCCGCACTCATAAAACTCGTACTGGAGCATGGAAACTCCATTTGCAGGAAAGCCGTACCCGTAAATCTAGAGTTGAATGTGGCGATGGCGAGTCTCCTCGGTCTTTCTTTGATGTGCTGCTTGCTCGTCTTGATTCTTATAGCTAGAACTGTCTTAATGTTATTGTCACTTATTGCAACTGTCAATTACGCAAATGAACGTCATTTCCACATCTTCCACAGGAAATGAAGTGATATCAGTGGGAGATCAGAAATATAACGATAACTCTGTTTCAGGATTATTAGTAAAACAAATTAATGCAATCGAAACATCATTTTTTCGTTCCATCACTTGTTAGTTTCAATTCAAACTTCATTCTCCTTCGATAGTAAAAGGAGAAATCATTGGCATGAAAAATGGCGGAGGAAAAGAAAATGAGATAGTCATAAAAGTGTCCCCATAAATGGATTTCCACGTCTCTGTTGAGCACCAAAATATTGAATTTATTTCACCTGATTCTAATTCAATTTCATTCATCTTAATTTTCCATCGTTTTCGATCTCCTCTCCTTCCATAAAAACGTAGATACGCCTCTCGATCAAACTAACCGGACAACAAGTATATCACGGAGTTGTTGATTTGTGTTCCGGTCCAATTTTTGTTGTACAAAAAACCTCAGCCAATATGCTAGTCGATATAGTCTCATACAATCAGTCAGAGATCCAACTACGCATTTCCAATTAAAGTGGTCCAGTGGGAAATTACTATTATTCCCATAGGCTCCATCCTATCCTGATTCGCATTACATAACACATGGAATTCTGATCATTGCATTCAGAATTAGGCGACTCACTGCTCGCTTCAATATAAACATCGAACAATGAAAAAAGGAGTGTTTAGACCTATGGGATGATGATCGTAGTAATTTAGTGAAGATAACCAAGTTATTCCTGAAACAATTGAGGGAGAATCCACTTCTTTGCAAACCCCGAAAAAAAAAACCCTAGCCATGCGCCTGTGAGAACACCTTCACAAAAGATGAGGCTCTACTATGGTGACCAAACTTGTAGATTGTGAGGCTTGGAGCTTGAGACCATGGAGCACATTTTGTGCAATGGTGAGGCACTAAACTACAGGAGAATAACGCAACCTAGAGAATGTAGGAACCTTGAAACCTAATGCCTACGTGAGCTCTTGGTTTCATCCCCTGGATCCCTTCAGTTGAAAATGATCTCAGAATCTCCAGTGGATTGTATTGAAATTTTTCACCCATGCATATCACGATGAAATGAAGAAAAACAGTCGAGCTGATAGGTGATTTTCTTTTCACAATTTTCACAAAGTGCCCACAAATTTCAATCTGGGTGGGAGTCAATATGCCCAATCTGTCAATAGAGTCATCACTTCGTCCAATTTCACACGCAATAATCAATTTTTCCACAATGCTCTGACTTTACTGGCAGTTCTCAATGGATAAAGCTGTTAATCTCGCGATATTGAATCAGAAACAATGGAAATAGTTCGTACCCTTTCCGCTTCATTCTCTTTATGAAAGTGGTCGTGTATTTCCACTTTTTCGAGACTACAATGTTCCAATCTGACGCTTCTATTTATGCCTTCTCTTCATCTGTGGATATTGTTCGAAGTAATTTAAGGGTTTTCTTGTGAGGAACGTCTGGATGAAACTGAAACTGGACACAGGTTTTTCAATTTTTCCTTGAATCCCCGTGAAGACAATCCCCCTAGCCATAATTGCTGTTTCCACTACCCAAACATTATTTGTGCATATTCATCTTCAGATAATTCTTCACTCTATCCATCTTGGATTCCATTATTACAACGCAAGTTTCTGTCTTTTGGACAGCGGAAGTCAGTCGATGAATAATTGAAAATGGGCCTGGAAATGCACGCTTCACTGCAAAAATAAATGAACAAATGATGCTTGAGCTGAGAGTAGAAACTCAAGGGACAAGTCCATATTCAGAGTCTTCAAGGTAAACATCTTGGAGCGGAAATTCATCCTCGGTCTCTTAGTGAATCTCTTGATGATTTTACAGGCGACAGAGTGGATTTATAATGAAAATGTTATTGTTTCAGCAATTTTTCGGTGCGAGTTGAGGACGGGATTTCAGGAAGCGTTCTCTTGAACATGAAAGAAATAATCTTTATTTAACCAAGTTACAAAAAAAAATTGTTTTCGACAAGTCAGTAATGGTAAAAAAAAAACAACATATATGCAAAATTGGCAGAGAATACTGTAAGAGTGAAAACAAAATATTCTACTGTTAACACTCCAGTTTGTTTATGGTGAGTCAAAAAAAAAAAGAAAGAGTGTAGCCACAAAATACACAGTATGCAACACATTACATATAAATACACAAATATATTCATAGACACACATACAGAGTGTCCCATAAAGACCACGTCAAATCGAGGGACAAAATTCCCATAATAAAAGTCTCACAACCGTTTTCGAGATAATTATTTAAAATGATGAAATTTTTCACCTTGGCGAGATGGCAAGTACTTCACTAGGTCCGCGACAAATGACCCTAATAAGGTAAATAATTATGCGAGTAATATTTTCGGTTGTAAATAATTACCATTGTTCACTAGGTATTGCAACATCGAAGATTTCCGAACAGAATTGAAAAACTTGATTTTGTCAGAAACGTACTCTGTTGGATAGAAACAGCCATATCTTTTTTCTTTGAATAACAAATGACTTGTGTTATACCTCTTTGAAATCACTATGAAGTAGACAATTCATTGGTGTTATGTGCAGCAGTAGCACAGTACATTTTGGTTCCCTTACGATGGGCTAAACTTCATGAACAAAAGAATTCACTACCAAAATTTTCAATGAAAATATTTCTCACAGCCCCCCTTCAAAATGTTCGGAGAATGTTTTTCATTTGAACGTTGAAATCATTTTTCATCATTTTACTGAAAAAATTTACCAAAAAGGTGTAAAATTGTACCAACCGTAAAGACAAAACTATTGAAAGGTGCAAAATTTCATCACTTCAAAAAAAATATCTCGAAAACGGTGAGACTTTTATAATGGGAATTTTGTCATAGCAAGTGGGTTATCCTTTGATCTTCGTTCTCCCTCGGTTTGACGTGGTCTTTACGGGACACCCTGTATACATATATACATAAACCTTATAAAATTTACCAATCCAGTGTTTTCAATAGCCTTGGTAATTTTATCACTCAAATTCAAGAAATGGTTTGTGGAAATATTCTTCAACTGCATAGAAACAATGAGACAAAATATGTCTTTCTATTGAGGATTTGAATTTCCCAATATTTCTAATGATCTGATACTCCTAGGTAAGTGATTGAATAAATTCAAATCTAGAGAATTGTTTGTCGATTTTTTGAGCCTGTGATGAGGTAATCTCAAAAAATCAGCATTCGTTGTCGAGTAGTTATGAACATCTGCGTCTCTAGGTTTGCTCTGTTTTTATTGATTTCTATTAATGAGACAATGATATAGAATGATGGAAGGGGCATTATATTTTGACTTCGAAAAATTTCTCTACAATGATCTCTGGAAATGATTTGTGATCATCTTGAAGAATTTTTGTTAGAAAGTTTCACCACCCCGTGGAAGAGTTAATCTAGAAATCGAGGTATACAATTTCTCTGATTGAAATCCTCAAAAACATGCACAACCAACGAACATGCCCACAATCTCTCTTCATCCGTTGATTGTTGAATGAAAAGCACACTTGTCAGGGCTTTGTGAGGGGCTTGCTCTCGGCCTTCATCCCTTCCAAGAGGGCATTTAGTCGGCTGATTTCGGTTGATTACCTGACGATGTCGTGGATTCATACTCGCAATCATTAGACATTCAACCGAGCTGTCAAGTTGAGTTGGGCTCGACAGGGATTCTTTGGATACCACTGGGAAAGTCTGTTCAATATTTTGTCTATTGTCAGAACGAGGACTAGTAGTTTCACATGAGTTATCCTCGAATATGTTCGAATGAGTTCTGAACAATTTTTTTTCGAGGCGAGTCCTGAGATTTTTACAAATTGATTTTGATTTTGTCTCGTGCGAATTGATCCAATATTTGAAATTTTCATAGATTTCTAGAGACTCTGATAATTCACCAGTTGTGACTTTAGTTTAACTTCTAAAATATATACCTATTTCTGAAGCGATGGTATCATGTAATTGTTAGTATTCAATATGGTGAGGATTCATAAAGGTATATGTATGATATTTAGGTAATAATTCTCTTTTTTGTTTCATCGGATCTTCAATGTAAATAAAATTTTGATGACATATACAGAAAAAATCCTCACATGGATCGTAGAAAAAACGATACTCCTAACTATCTCAAAAACCCTACAGTCAAACACACTCTTCGGTATTTTTGTCTTGCGCCCATTGATGCGTTAGAACTCCGGAGGGCTTCAGTGTTATGCAGACTCCAGTTGCCTCGCGACGGCTGTCTAATCCAGACCAGCGTCTCTAGAGCGTCGGCGTCGTAACGAGCACGTGCTGTTCCGTTCTTATTTTGCTCTGATGACGGCCGATCCGAAGTTTCCGCGGAGTTTCGAGGAGTTTCTTGTAAGTAAGGATGTTTTGATACTATAAGAGGTAAGAGAGATTTTTTTTTTCGTTGGTTTGTCGACGAAGAGAGGAAGTTGGTTTGTTTTATTCAATTCATTTATTCAAATGAACTCTTTGATTTCTCGTCACATTGAAAATAAGATGATTAAGAATCATCATAAAACATGATTTGAAAAAGTTTTCATGATATATTTTGTGCATGATGAATATTACTTTTTTTCTCTTACATTTCCTCAGAACCAATAATTGTTCCATTTTCCATTTTATTCAATTATGAAAAGAGGTTTGCTGTAAAATATTCCTTCGAATTATACATTGTTAGAATGAGAAAGCCTTTGATATCTGATATATTTTAAATATGGGAACACTACATGATCAATGCGTCTATTATTTACGTACCAAGTGGTGAATTTTGATGACTGATTTGTTGTTTCTATTAGAATTGAGGAGATAGTCACGAAAAATAATCTGATATCGTGATAGAAATTCTTTTCGAACTGTTTGATCCAGAATTTCCATGAAAAACGAAACGCAACCTAAAACAACTGATAAGTACGTTCGTGAGACGTTCTCTTGTTTGATGCAATATTTATTCACGTTACACAGCGCCCTCAATGGTAGTTGAAATCGTCAATAGAAAGTCATTGGATCAATTGAACAACATATTCGTAATTCCATACAAATTATCCCAAAAATGCTCCATAGATTTCAAATTCTTCGAAGATTCTCATCTGTTATTTAAAAAACATAATAAGAGCATTTTCTGAAGATATTTCAGTAAAATGTATTACCTAGGATAATAAATTGAGTTTGAAAAATGTAAAGTTGAATGAGTGTGTTATTATTTCTCCCAAGAGTAAATCCATGGGAAATACCGTATACCGAGTAGTTTTTTTCTTGTGTGATATCTTCAACTTCTAGTTCAGAAATTCGAAGTAGTTATTCCGTATATTGTATACACAATGATGTTTCACTACTGCCACTTTCATACAGTAGTGTATTGATTGCTTGCGAATGAAAGAGCGAATGCCAAAAATGAGAAACATTTTGAAAATATAATAATTATATAATCCGTAGTTTTGGTAGTGGTTATGATAGTATGCGAAAGTAATAATATTTGAAAAGCTTTATAATCCAGCTTTCAAAATTTGTTAGAGAAGTGGATGAAACCAAAATATACAGGATTATGAAATGTTAAATAATAATAAATTCAACAGGAAAACCGTTTGACACTTTTTACAATTTTGCAATATTATTTTACACCAATGTCTTGAAATGCTTATGTTATCACACTCAAGGGGATTATTTTAGTTTATTCCTGACGTGATTTTGTATATATAATGAGAAACTGATTGATCAGAATTGTTAATCATCTTGTTAGTGAAGGATTATGGAATCATATCCCCAAAAATAAGTGCTCCAAAAGAAGATTCCTATGGACTGTCGTATACCAAGACGTTTTTTTTTTTATACGATTTCTTCAACTTCTAGTTTTCTCATCATTCACCTAGCTAACTGAAGACGTCAGCACCGACTTAATCGAGTTGGAAAAGTGGTTGGTGAACGAAGAATGTCAATTCCGACTTTGTCGGCGGCATACATTCATCCGATAAGACGACTATTAACCTGAAATCAGCCGAGGAAGTAATTGAATTAATTAACTTCTCCGGGCCCTTAATGGATTTTGCGAGTAATAAATCCGGGAGCAGACACCAGACACACCGCTGGGGAAATATGGAAAACCTATGCATTTACAATATTCCGGTTTCAATTGATTACGGTATTATTCATGGGGATGTATAGGTGGACGAATGTTCATTCGAATAGGGCTTTTTCAGGGGTTCATTGTCAGCAGACAAAACTGCTTAAATATGTATCTTTACGTTGTCCTCGAGTGGACATAATTGAAATTCTGAAAAAGAATTGTGAATGAGTAACAATAAAAACTTAGGAAAACATTTGAAATATGTCATGACATTTGACAGATACTTCTCAAAAATCATAGCAGGTTAATTAAATTATACAATGTGGTGAAATAAATGTTACCTTGGAGCATTTTTCTAATGGAACACCCTATATATTTCTACTTATTTCGATCGAGGATGACATTATCTATCCAACAAAACTTTGTTTGTGAATATTTGACGTATGAAAGAATTTTTATTTCAGTTTAGGTATTGGGCTTCTTGCAATTATTGAGAAAGATAGTGAAAATAAAGTGGAAGTGTGTGGTATCAAATTGTTCGTAAGAAAATGATCTTTCACAAAAACCCGACGAGCCACCCTCTTTCCATTTGAAAAAATCGAGTTAACTGGAAAAAATGATATTTGTGACATTGAAAAAATTATTGAAACGACTCTGAAGTCATATACCTCAAAGTTGTATTTTCCCCATGTCACTTGATCAAAAAGGAAGCGTTTCAATCGATCCATGGCACGCTAGATCGATCAAATATTCTCAAACAAAATTTTGTTGGATAGATAATGTCATCCTCGATCGAAATAAGTAAAAATATATAGGGTGTTCCATTTGAAAATCGAAAGTTGAGGTCATTTCCGGTCAAACCGGAAGTACTGCAAAGCAAGTGAATACGTCAAATAATGTGAATTGACATATAATACACAACCCCTGAATTTTGTTCTTCTATCTCCAATAATAAAAAAGTTATAGGGGCGAGCCACCTTGAAGAATCACCCGGTATTTAGGACAAAAACAAATATTCGATTCCAAATGGATAATATAAAGTTTAATTTCTATTGGGAAACTCGAAAATGAATGGAATATCATTGAAGAGTTTCAGTGGAATAAGTGACTGTTTTCGTTTCAGAAATCAAATAAAATGAAATATCAATTTGGCATCATTGTGAAGTCTTGTCAACTCAATTGATGCTCAGGTGATTTCAGTGAATTAAAACTCGAATGATGAAATGAATACATCCATTCTGCTCTTCTGGTATTGAAAAATAACAAAACCTGTCACAACCCACTTTCTAAAATAAATCATAACACAAAAAATTTGGAATTGGTCCAGCACATGACGATGAAGAGTTGAAATTATTTCACATGCTAATACAAAGAATCCTTCATATTATCTTATGATCCAAGGGAATGCACCACATATCTGGAAATATGGTATCTTTGTCACGGTTAGTGTTGTATGCCTGAGTTCCAAATTTATGTCCGCGTAAAGTCTCGTACATGGAAGCGAAAATAAATGAAAAGTTTTACGACATCTGAAAAATATGAAATGAGAGAAACAAATTCGTAATGATGATATAAGCATTCTCTTGATATGGATCATCTTATTCATCAAGAGTTCAATCCCTATTATATTCGAGAAACTGAATATTTCACAAGAAGTTCTGAATCACCAGAATATTTCAGCAATGAATAGACATAACATTTCTTGTATATGAATTCCCAATATTTTTTCAACATTTGATATAAATTGCAATACTATGCAATTCCAATGGAAGAGGAGATACATTTTTAGTCTATTCATTTAAGCAAGATTGTTGTGACAGTTGGATAGGAAGTGCGGTGTTGCAGCTTGCCTTTTTTTTTCATTCATACTCCGAAACAGAAAGTTAAGTTGAGTTTATCATTCAAATTGTTTTGAAAAATTTTATCGATTCATAAAATATATACACCATAATTCTTAGGTTTTGTTCTTGATTGTTGTGAATTTGGACCTCGGTTTAAACCTGGAAACTGTGTTTATCTTCAATAATTAGGCGATGGATTTTCAGCCGTTATTTGCTTATACAATTCAACATTAACCAAACCGATAAACTTCGCATCAGGATAATATACCAGCAGAACAAGGATAATTAATAACGTTACTAACAAGGGAACAGTTTCCCACTGTACACCAGTGCTGTTCCTTATTTATACAGTTTAACATTAATTTTCTTAATTTCACCCTTCATCACAACTTAAACTATTGGACTGTGAAAGATTAATTGAGCTGCTCATTATTTCATGTTCGGTAGATTTTGAATAATCACGATGAACTGAAGAAGAGATTAATTTGACACTTCGGATTATATTAGAACAGAATTTCGAGCACTACAAACATGAGAAATTTTGAGAATATGACAACTACATATAACAAATATTCACGGAATTTCCATATAGTTAACTTTCATTCATTTAATTCATCTTATTCAATTTTATAACATTTCTTTTTATTCTTTCACTTTATTTATTTGCTCTATATTTTGAGTTTTGTCTTCCTCATATTCTTAGGATTATCAGTATTATTCTTGATTCTTACGAATACAGAAGTATTTACAGATTACAATCTACTGAAATAAAAATTCAGTAGGTTCTATAAGCTAATCAGAACAAAGTGGAGAAGAAAAACAAATGAACACAGAATAATAGGAGAAAATGTCCTGCTCATCAATAACTTCTTGATACCAAATCTCCATCATTTGTGTCAGGTAACTTGATGATTATTTTCATTCGACAACCTTTGCCTGAAACTTAAACCCTGTCTACCATCTATTTGCACTGCTGATCGGTGCTCCAATAAAAACAAGCCAACCGCTTTCATTCGAAAAATCTGCTCATATCCCCTCTCGTTAAATATTTGAGGTTTTTCTTGAAATGCTATCGGCTGACTCGCATTAAATCTGACTGAATCCATTATAACATTCAAACTTTTCGATTCCAATTAAAAAATATTAAAGCTCCGCTATTGCCGAGATGTCTCTTGCCTCTGACATCCCCCGTCAGCCGCAATTTACGATATTTACTTATCTTCGCTCCAGACCCAGCTGACTTATCCTCGCATCTAATTCAGTCTTCCTGGTAATCCGTTGGATCTTCTTTCAGTTGACAACGTGACATAAAAATCATCGTATCGATCGGAAACAACTACATTTCCTATTGGTTGAAACGTTCATTTTTTGGACAGTTGACAGTTGACGTCACATAAGCAGTAGGTGCGATGTTGCCGGACTATAAATCAATCTAAAATGGACTATTCCTTTCAGATTCAACATCTGAGTTACTTTCATATGATTCTTCAAATGTTTTCAGTCACAGACAAACAATATATGAGAATATTTCTGAAATTATCCATAACTTGCTCTAATTCATTCATTTGGTGAGAAATCAATAGTGATGCATTTACTCATTTTGAGAAAAATGCAATTGAAACTAAAATTACTATACTTGTTTTTGGGAAAAACTCACGAGAACTTGGAACATACAATTTGAATTTATTATATTTCCATGATTTATCATCATCAGATAAATAAACCATACATTCGTATTAGTATTGATATTCACATATCGTATCTTGTTGACAACTCGGTTATAGAAACGAACAAGACAAGTGACAGAAAATGTCATACATTTGCATTGTTGAAGTGATGAGGTAGTTTCCATTCTATCCATCCAAAGAAAACAAATGTCTTAACTCTTCGCCCTTCTACTATTTCGAGAATCCAAATTACTTTTCAGCTACATCATTCCTTATTGTACACATTCTTTTTTGGTACATCACAGCGAGATTTTTCCACCAATAGTTTTATTCTGAACCGAAGAGAATCGAATCAAAATCCATCAATCAGCTGGGGATACAGACTTACACACCCCAAACCAAGTCTTCCTTTTACTTTGGCGATTCGTATTTGTCTGCCAGAGCCTCCCTGTTTGCACCATCCATTGTTTTGTATTATTCAAAGGAAGTGGCTATGCCGAACGAATCTCCAATTGTCGTCGAAATTCCCAACAAAGAATCTTGTTGATGAAATTCTCAGATATAAATTCACTGTCAACTCCTCTATTCTGTCAGCCCTTAGTCCGTCCTTCATAAACTTATCTCTCGATACAAACCCTCTTGTACTCAAGGAACGAGATCGGAATAATATAACATAACTTTGCAGTTTCCATTTTAATTCGAACATCTTTTATTAATGAGGTTTCCATGTTACTTTGACGAAAAGTGCGATTTATTTCCGACACGTCTTTGTTGAAAGAAGTTTGAGGCCTGCAAAAATTAAATTAGGCATATCGAATAGGGGGTTACGGAATTTTAATACTTGATCAAAGGAAATTTGATTGCTCTACATTATGAATATGAAATCTCTCACCATGACGGTCACCGTAAATTCATAGTCATTGTATTGAACGACCGTTTATTCAATATACAAACATTTTCAGTCTGATAATGAAATATTGGTTGGGAAGTACAGATTATGAATAAATATAGTTCTTAAAAACTGAGAAACATGCTCTGATGATGAACTGAAAAGGCGAGATCTTTGTATTTGTTTCAAGGACGATTATTAGCCAATTAGACCAGAGAAGATTGAGAGAAACCTGTAACTCTTAGAATTTTCATTAGCAGACACCTGTGATGGAAAATTTTTCAAATCGTTCAGAAGCCATTCGCGAGTTACACAACTCAAGCCAAAATAAGCATGTGAAAAGGTTGAATTCAAACTGGGAACTAAGATGTATTTCTCAAATTCTGAGGTCGATGGGCATTTCCAGTATTTTATAGATCGAAATCCCCTTTACATAAATATATTAATATCACTGGAGATAATGAAAGTCATCTGATGACATTTTCACCGTTCTATATATAATGAAATAGATCACTATTACACCAAATGGTCTGTCAGTGAAAAAGTTGGTGATTTACATCCAAATACGTGTCGATCAACTTTTCCTGTTAAAACAGAAACAAACGATAAATGATCGCGAACAATAATTTCCGCAGCAATATTTTTCAATCGCTTTTTTTGAAAGGTATAAATTTTTATCAACAGCTCAACCGTGGATATCCCCCATAATGGAGATTAATAACGAGAAAAGGTTTGATAGCGTCGCGACGCTTATCAACGAAACGATACGTTGAGCACGGCGAACGTACTTCTCGTTATTTTATGGAGAATAATGAATATTTCCTATTACAGCCGGATGACAGCCATTAGAGTTGATTATGATGTATCTGGGACCTGAACTGTAAGCGTTTAGTTATGTCTTTTGGAGTTACGGCTATTTGATGCTCATCCTTTTTTCATCATTCGACGTCGAAATTGAACGAAATGATCGATATCAAACCCAACAGTTTCGAGATACTCTTTCCGATATCTCTCAGAAGTGCTCAAACGGCTCATCATTCCTAAAATCTCACGAGAAAGAAACAAAACATTTTGTCCAAGTGTTGAATAGTGATACCTAGCTTAATATAGGAAGAACCTACTCGTAGTTGTGCCAGTCAGGATGATATTATTTATGTGTTTGTTGAGTCTACAATGCCCTATCAGAACTTCAACCATGATTCTGATATGACCCAGTAGGGCTTTTGGTACCCTTTTCCACCCTTTTCCACCATTCACGAGATTGTTGATCCAAGCACTGTTGAATGTTTTTCTCAGTACTTTTGCTACACTACAGAAAGGTTCTGGACCAATTGAGGCACCTCTTGCTCTTCCTCGGTCATTAGCCTCTTCAATGCCATCATGTAGTCTATTTTGACTACTCAGATCTTGAACGGTTTTTGAGTAACTCCAAACAAGATGAAGCAAACTTGGCTGGAGCCTATTGCTGATCGGCCAATCCTCCATTGATTGGAGATCGTCCCGTGCACTATGGATGGTGTTTTGTTCAATCAAGATAAAATCGTAATCATAAACAGCATCACGTAATGACTTGAATTTCTTGTTGGAAAAAACCAAAGTCATTTTATTTTCCAGATTGAGAAATTGCAGATGATCTGTACTAAATCTCCGATTCAATTCCAAAATGGGATGTTGCTTTTATTCTGCTCCACCTCTGTAATCGAGAAATCCTGGCTGGGGGGATAGGTCACGTCTTTGGAAAGTGAGCTATGGGCCAGATGACAGTAATCAGTTCGACAGGGCTGGAAGGAAACAATCTGCAACTAATCTGTCGTAATGAGTCAGCCGAGCATGTTAATGCTCTCTAACTACTATACTGATATCGTACATTACGTGGACATTCATACGCGTGAATTTATCCACTGAATTGAATGATCTGAAGTACGTGTGATTCAATCTCACACTACTCACTGATGTAGTGAGAACAACATATTCGAAATAGATGAAATGGGCATTGCAGAAGTTGCATTTTTGGCCTAGAAGTCCCACATAAGTCTACTGTCATTATTGCGAATCAAAACACAATGAAATCATCCAGATATTTTCCAATGTTTCATTCACATTTTTCACTTGAAATTCCACTTTTTTTCTCGATCTGTAAATGTGGAAGCTCAACTGATTGTGCTTCATCTTCTTTCACCATCTTGTTGGAACAATTTTCATTGGTTAGGATTTTTTGATAAAAAATTCGTTTTAGAGCAACTATAGTCCATTTATTCGAGCAAAATAGTTGTGACAGCTCGCCAGAAAGTACGGTGTTGCCGCTTTTCTTTTTTATTGAACGGTACTCCGAAACAGTAAGTAAGGTTAGGTTTATCATTCCAGTTTTGAAATATATACACAATTAAAAGTTCAATCAGGAGCTCAGTACATAGGAAGATATCTTCTGCTTGTAGATGAGAAGATAAGTCTGGGATCTAGTGCATATATTCAATGAAATTTAATGATTGTATAACGAAACAAAGAACAAAAACTTCTTCGATTCCATAACACCCGCTGAGACCTTTTTATTCCAAAAGCAGCAAAAACATGGCTCTGCTCGGAAGAGCAGTAAACCCTTTGGTATAACGCGGCTGGGACCCATTTTCTCGCCGTACAAGAGATAGGTGATAGCTCCGGGATCAGCGGTAGCGTAAATCACTCCGGAGTATATGGAGATTTACGCCGGAAAAGACGTTTTCTCGTTCGCCGAATAGGGTTTGGCGGTGACGAGGCCGCAGCCGATATTCAATACAATGCAACATCTTCTTGAAAGATAAAACTTGTCGAAGAAAACGTAGTTAATGTGTGTCAGGGCGGGTGAGAGACACGATTCTGGAAGCTCGGCTTTTCGAGGAAGACATCATGGAGTGAATACCTGTTCGGCAACTTTTCCCATTTCATCCTGTGCTGGGGGAAATACTCATATCCTTCATAGCTTCGCCAAGATTTATTCCTTCCAAATAATTAAACAGGAATACTTCGCTGGAACATTGAAATGAAAAGATAAGATCTTGTAGAGCTCTGTTGAATGTAATTGAGGTTCATTACGTATAATGACCCTGGACTTGGATTTTTCTTATATTTCCCAGTAGATTCTGAGGTTGAAATGGACGGAAGAAGGTGTAACGTCTTTCGCCAGTGATTATTCCCCATTAAAAACCATGAAAATTTATTTTTTAGCGTTCAAGCAGAAACCATGGGGAACTATCACGGATTCCTAGAAGGAACAATCTTAATATCATCCTCAAATAACCTAATTCGCTCTGGAACAATCCCCCTAAATCCGGTCACTAAAACGACATCAAATTACACCCAAAAACGATATCGAAAAAGGGGAGAAGAACGTTACGCTACGACCGTCGGGTGTGAAAAACAGACGGCGACGTCGACGACGCCAACGACATGTGTGAACAGGCAAAAGGCAGCGTCCGATCACACGCGATCGTCCCCTTTTTATATGCTCTTTATCGACAACTTGATTTAGTGTCGATGGGTTTACGATTGGTCAATCAATGCCGTCTGCTCTCGTGTTACACGCACGTTCATTTAATCACGTTGATTGGTGGGGCGATGCGATGAAGACACCATGCTTTAGTGATGTGATTTTGTGTTCTTATGTTCTATTCTTGTAGGATATTCGCCAGAGCTTCACGATTCCTCCTTGGATAGCTCGTAGAAGGAATATTGTTCGACACAAAGAATGAGTCGCTGTGTTCGTTGCTACTATGATACAGTACTCGAATCCCAAGAATTGGAAGGCATGCTACTCAACAGTTCGAGATGAAGAGTAGAATTGCAGTTATTATGCGACCAAAATTTTTATGAGAATTTTTGTTGATACTCACGTATTTCAGTCCGAAAATACGAATTTGACAATATTATCGTGGGGAAATCAACGATTCTCTAATATTCTACTTCAAAGGTGAAATTCCACCTTATTTTTCATTTCCTAGTTGATTTCGACCTCCTTTCAGAGAAGTTTATATTTGGTAAATCTTGTCCTTACTTTCATTTTATAGTATAAATTCCATAAAATAGAACCGATTATGAGTTCGACCATTGGTGGAGCTGTACGAAAATTGTATGGTTAGTAATATAAAGTTGAAAGTTGCTCGACAAATGTATGGTCTGAATAATTTCTAAAATACAGCGAAATTTCTACTTTGAAGTAGAATATTTCGACAAGAATCAATTTCCCCACGATAATATTATCATATTCGTGTTCTTGAATCAAAAAAAGGTGGGTCTCACCAAAATTTCTCAGCAAAATTTTGGTCGCATGACAAGTTCGATTTTACCGCAAATTCGGTATTAAAGGATAACTGTTCCTCAACAGAACACTCTTATTATCGTGGTTAGAGATTCACGGCTTGACTTGATATTCAAGCTATTTGACTTGACTTGAAATCAAGTCAAGTTCAAGTCAAGTAGTAGTTTTTGATATCAAGTCAAGTTCAAGTATGTAATAATCAAGTACTTGAAAAATCAAGTACTTCTATCAAGCTACTTGAATTTTAGCATCAGTTTTATTGTGTTTCGATTAATGATGAAATGAGAATGGAAGTTGCAAAAAAAACTTTTGTTCATGAAACTTATTACATGAAAAGACTAGAAATATAAACAATTTCAAAATGGATTCAGTCAGCTCGGAAGTCGAGGAACCCCCGTATTAAGTCTGAGCGCACGCGAGCTTGCAGAAATACAGGGTTATGATAAAGTAATGCACAAAATTCATAAAACGTACAACGATCAACACGTCCGTATCAAGATCAAGTAATATCAAGTAGCTTGATTTCAAGTCGAGTAACAAATATCTCAAATTAAGTCAAGTATATAAATTTTCACGAGCTTGATTTTCAAGTCAAGTAGTTTCTCAAATTATCAAGCTACTTGACTTGATGAATCTCTAGTGGTGGTATCCAACAATTCAACGATTCATCCACTTCAACCTTATAAAACTAATGATATTGGGCTCGTATGGCATACGTTGGACAATTTGGAAGACTCATCGAGCAGACGTCCTGCAGGATGACCTCTAACAAACTACTTACGCCGATGTCATCCATCTTGTCGTTCGCAACATCCTGTGGTGTTGATGACTAGCTGTTCGCTATCGTCTCCGCTCCATTGCTCCCCAGATATGAATTATATCCTCAGTCAGTCTCCTAGCAAATGGGGATCAGTGGTGGGGGGTCTTGTGCTTCTAGATCATGAAGACAATTGGGAAGTTCCAAAGTAGATAGGAGTATTTTTGTGTTTATTTATGCCCTAATATCGAAAACGATGACAGGATTGCATTAAATGGGGTTCAAATTGTTTCTTAATCCACCATATTCTCCAAACCTGCCTCCAAACAACTTTTTTCTTTTCTCTCCAACCTTAAACTGATTCCATAATAGTTTTGATAGAGCATCTGCACCTGACGTCACAGTTAATCAAAGCAATCGAATATCCAACGGTTTGGAGAATGAACAATAACTAGAAACAATAGCTCATTTCACGGAATGCGTTTTTCAAACATTCAATAAACTACCAGTGCGCAACTCAATACGAATTATAACATTAAACGTCCAACGAATTCTATTGACAATTTAATTCATGTATAAGAAATCGCATATGCCACAGTGCAATTGTCACTTTGACAGCGGCAAAAGTTAGCTTTAACTTTTACCGCGACAAATACACTAGTGGTTTTTTCACTTATTCATTTGTTCATCAATTATCGCGGAATAGAAGAACAAGCTCTAATCAAAATAACAGGACACAGCAATTCATCATCAATAAAACCATACTTACAAATTGACAAAGACTATCATTCGAGCATTATTCAATCAATTCGTTTGGAAAATGAAAAAAACTTCAACATCTACTACAGAATCGATTAGCTGTGGCACCCGCAGCGATATCACTGTTCCTAGTATGAATTTCAATAACTGCGTTTTTAATAATCGTACATTTAAATGAAAATGTATTTATTTTTAATGTTTCATAAATAAAGTTTGCATTGATACGTTTCCAAATTTCTTATTCATTAAATTGTCCTGCCGAATTACACTCGAGGTTTGTATTGATATTGGGTAAATTTGTGTTGTTCAAATTTCAATCTGTTTTCTTTAGCAATTTGACTGGAATAACTGTCAACTATTAAAAACACGACACCGAATTGCTAGGAAACAGTTTCTCATCAAACAACCCAAATTTACTCGATAAAATACAAACCACTTGTGCAATTATGAATGAAAAAAAACTCTGAATTATGCAAACTTGAAACATTTCTGGAAATTCGAGGTGATTTCAATGGTGCTACACTTGAAAATATTGATGAAGATTATGTTCGAGTTCGCATATATTCCCATGGGACATTTCATTCTACTAGAGAGCGCCACTGTGCGTGAATAAGTTCATGGATTGTCGTTAGTAGCCACCCGCGCGCTGCTATGCCATTTCTCCTTAACGAGACACCCCCAAAATTATGCCGAGAACAAGCCCTTCTTCCACATAACTGCCTGCTATCTCAAAAATACGACGGGGTCATTCTTAACGACTCGATGAAATTAAGGAAATCTCTCAGAGCCCGAATGGTTATCAAAATTTATCTTGGTCTTATTCTGCGTATAATATAATTAGTGGTATTATGGGGGTTCCTCATTTCACAGATACGCCATTGACCATTTCAACAAATAATTGCGTCACTCCTACTGACGCTATTGTATCATGTCCTATGGTTCCATGTATTATGTCAGATTGTGTCATTTGTCAACGGTCATAAATGTCAACAGAGAAGTATACAAAGTTCTATATCAACTCAAGTAACGTCACGTGTGCCAAAAACTGTTTATGTTTCAATATCAGTCTAGAATAAACATTTGAATATTCACCGAGGAGTCAGTGATTCTGAATATGTATATCAATTTGAAGCCATCACAGAAATCACCGATTTGAATCCACCACTTCTTCTCATTCGACGATATTTCCAGTAGACGTTCATTTTGAAAAGCTGTCATAAATGTAGAGCATGTCCGAAATCCAATTATTATTTTCTGGTGAATATGGCTGACAAGCGAATAATCCATATTTTGCGATCCTATTGAATTCGCGAACAAAGTAGCTGTAGCTGTTACCATTTCGAACAAACTAGTCTGTGTAGGAATATTGATTAGTATTCGGTTGGAATACTCAGATCGAACAGCTCGAAACAGAAATATGCTCAGCGGTTTCTTTTATACAAATGAATCTGCTCCATGACGAAATCTTCGGGTTGTGAAAGAACATGCAGGCTCACATTTTCGCTACTGACGTTGTCATTTGTCACCAAAACGTCAAACATAACGATATGGAACGTTTTTTTTTATTTTCGAGACGTTCGACGTTTTCATGACGTTTGACGGTTAGGTTAACCATGAAAACATATTAACCATGTAATTTCTGATCACGATGAATTACAAACTATTCTTGTGAATCCATAATTCACTGTTTCTACAAGATTTTCATGAAAAGCATCTGATAAAAAAAAACAAATATACTTCGTACTGCAATTTTTTTCTATTTAGATATATCACCTCAAAAAGCATTATTCAGTGAATTCCCATTACGACAGAATTCGTTTACATGGAGAAACACAAAGAATAATTTCAAAGAAACATCTTGGACTGTTTTATTTGGACTTCCAGTGCATTTCTTTCATATTCAGAAATGTAGAATAAATAGGAAGATTCTAAGATGCAATGAGAGCCATAAAATATAAAGATCTTTTCTACATCAAAGGCATTGAAGTATGAATAAGTATACTTTCTCGAAAATGCATCGATATATTCGAAGCAATGTTGATTATTATCTACAAACATCTGACTGGCTTATAAAACAGTCGAAGATATGATTTCTATTGAAATGTATGTACGAACAAAGGATAACAGCTCACTCAATCGATTCGATTGGAATCTGAAAGGCAACGTCTTAGCTCAACACGGTTTTTCTTATTATTCCAGATAGAGAAAAATGTAAGAAGGATGATCCAGATTAGAACCTCAGCCTCATCTGCGGAGTTGGTAATTGCATCTCTGCTGCTCTCGTTCTCCATTTTAGGTAAGTCTCTTCCATTTTCTGATGGGTAGTTTTTCTCCCAAATGCTACAGTAAGGTGAGTCGACTTCTGATTGAAATGTTCAATTTGATTTAATTTCATTTTGAAATAGTTAATAAAACGACTTTTCGTTGAATAATTCTTGAGGTGATCAGAATTTCGATACGATTGTAATTCAAAATGAAAATGAAAAAGTACATTAATTCAATTTGGAGAATGAAAGAATTGGTGCTTTGAAGTTCGCGAAGTTCGTTACTAAATTCAGCACACCCCGTAGGCACTTGTGTCAATTGACCTCGACTCATGACTTTCTTAAGCTTTATTCAATATATATATTGAAATGTATATCATTATAACGTCACACTTCAAGATATAGTCTAAAAAATGAAAATACCCAAATTCATCTACAAATTGTGAATGTTGTTTTCTGCCAATAATAGGTACCCAAAAATAGGACAGCTCCACGTGTTGAATTCGATGTTTTTCATTTTAGTTTCAACTGTGACTTGTATCATCATACCATGAATAATTCTGCATACATCGCTCTATACATATCTATAGAGCTAATACAAGTGGATTGGATTATTGGGGAGATGTCAACCAACTTTCTATCTAATTTTCATATCCAACTAATACTGATTCTCTTCGGATCCTACTAGCTCGGAATTATGATTTCAGTTTATATGTAAATATCCTGATTACGTACTAAACAAACTATTCAAACATGAGATTGAGTGGATGTAAAATTCATTAATTTACTAGACAAATACGGTAAAGTTCTCTCACAGCGAGGATTTGATGGTTACACGTTCTCATCAGTAGCGGAACATATGCGAAGAGTTAATAGAAAGTTGAAGAAGCTTCAATCTCACATCTGGATAGCGCATTTATCGAGTTTTTACGTATTTCCAAGAGAAATCCTTCATTGTGAATCCAATATTGATTATTGATTTCGATTCTGTAATTTCAGTGGATTCAAACATCAGAGATTCATTTCAGAAACACATTCAATTATAGACAGAAAAACCTCTGCTAGAAAGTAGAAACTTCGAAATTTCATCCCCAACAGCACCTCTAACGTTGAAACTCGGTTAATTATTCGAGTAAACACTCCTTTTTGTTCATTCATTTGGAAATTTATGCCCGAAAGCTTTTAGTTCATATCATTATTGAAAATATCTTTTCGGTAAGATGCAGAACGAAGCTTGTAATGATTGTACTTTTTTTTCCAAAGTATTTCGTTTCTTCACCTCATTATTTTTTTGGGATTACTGTAGGTCAACTGCCGAATCTATTCTTTCCAGGATTAATATTTCAAAGAGATTCCTACGAATATTCAGCGGAAATACTTTATCTACTTGATAATTTCGAATATAAACTGACGAATAATCTGAATGAATGAATACATTGTTCTATTTTAATGTGCAGAAATTGAATTAATGCGTTGTCCTTCATGAAGAGGAAGTTTGAAAAATATTCCTAGTATTATTATCGTTGATTTTAATATCCATTATTTTTGATGAAGAGAGGATGAGTTTGAACGAATTGATAGATATATGTGTATAATTCAATAATGAGATGAATTAATTTTCTTTTAGTTTATTCCTTGACATCGATTTCTTTTGCCCAATGTCCAGAAGGAAATAATTGTTCTCAATAAGATATCTTTTTCAAAATTGCTTCAACTCATGTACATCAATATATAGCTATGAATATTGGAGAAACTGTGTTTACTACTGTTTCCAATCCAGATTTCGAAGAAGCCACCAAATGCTCCAGATTTGATCACCTTTTAATTTCCCATTCGAGTGATCCTTCTTTTACAACGAATATAAAAAATTTGATTCGCATAATTATTCGTTATTGTTTTGTAATCAAGTAAAATAGCTAACCAACATTTCCTTCAAAACGTCACATGCAAAAATGAAACTAGATCCACATAAAACAAATTCCTGATCACAAGATAGCGTGAGACCTCTGACACCAAATCTTCACTAATAAACCGCCCTTGTACCCATAATAACTCTTACCCCAGGTCTCGATTTGCGAAGCACATGCTGAAAAGTTCTCTCCGATTACTCGACTTTGCACAGGACTGATAAATCCTTTGGGAATGCGAGCAAATCAAACAAGAAATCCTTTAATAGGAAATGCTGCTCGAGCATAAAAGTGCTCTCAACGGCCCGCAATCGGAACAATTCTGATGGCCGAGACAAATGCGACGTCACGATCCCCAGCATAAATATATTTGTTCGGCAAGGGCCCTGGACGTGGCGAAGGGGTTTCCACCTTTTTCTAGAAGGTGAGTCGGTCCCGAGCCATCAATTTCCCGTTTTTTTCGTCTTATAATTGCGTCAATTGAATAATTGCCGTAAGGGTCGTAGGGGTATCAATGCTAGAGAATTGGCAGGGGAGCAAGCATTTAATTACTTTTTCATTTTCAGCTGGCATCTAAGAACTGTCATATTTTCATTATCATCTATCGTCTTCAATGCAGACATTCATTCGAAACAATTAAAACATGGAGGTCTTGCCATTTTGAAATCTCAAAACATTGAGGTCTGGTCATTTCAAATTTCTACTGGAAGTCTGGTCATTAATTTGCACTAGTGATGATTTTGAATGATCTTTCGATGATGATTATAGATCATATGGAAAAGTGGTAGGCATTTCTTCTTTTCTCAACACTACTTGCACTTTTTTATTCTCACAAAATCAATCAGGTAATTCACGAAGAAAAAAATCAACTGATCGTTGATATCCATCTATTGGCAAATGAACATAAGCGATACGCCACCTGGTGGCACAAAAAATAACTAGACATGCAGACATAGATCTTGTGTTTGGTATTATGTTGTGTTGAGTTTATACTGAATTTGAATATTTGAAAGATTGTGAATGAATCGGTGAAATCAAACTTCCAATATTAATTCCCATGCTTTTCCTCGAGCTGGTGTTATAAATATCGTGAATAGTTAGATGAAATTCTGTTTACATTAACGGTCACAGTCGAGCATAGTGTTGTTCAGGTATCAACAAAATTGAAACAAGATCTCACATTATCCATTTTATTCAGCACTTCCCACCAAAAAACATCAGAAAGAATGAAAACTATAAATAAATGAACACTTCTGAAAGTGTTTGTGCCTTCAAAGTACCCTAAACTAAATCTTGCCATTCAAATCTAAAAACAAAACAAATCATCATTCTCATTCACAATAGGATTCTAACCTCGTATTATTTTCAATATAATACAATGAATAACACAAATGATAATGCCTACCACTTCTATAAATATGAAAATACATAGACATGAATGCCCTAGTTCACTACAAAAGTCTGAAATGTCTTTATTTCCATTATAAACTCCCACTTTATTAACGAAAAAAACACATATAACCTAATACAATGAAACTATCCAATGTTTGCAGGTGTGGTTGTGTGATTGACGACTGTGGCACTGCAATCTCAAATTCATTCGCCAATAGTGTATATCAAGAATAGAATGACCTTTTCATTTTTAGCTGGTATCTAAGAACTGTAATTTTAATATAAGTTTCACCTTATCAATTATCCAACCACTATGACTTTGAGTTCTGTGAAAAAGCAATCAGTCAATAATCGATAACATTTGCCATATGACATATGTTGTATGTCTACTGTCACGATATCTTTTACAAACTTCACGAATTATAATATAATTAGAATATAATTCCTAAAAATTTCAAACAACCAATGAAACAAATCTTTCCCATTCAGATATCAGCGGAAAATGTATATCAATTATCTACTGGAGTTCAGGATTGTGTCGTAATTATCGTGGAGTTTGTTACATTCGTGAAACTTTCATGTTCCCATTTCGCAACTACGATTCGAAGCGGAATAAAGCTCTTCGTGCCCTGAGGCGATACACCATCAGTCTCAGGCAGAATTTTATGTACAATTATTGTTTCGGAAGAAGCGTTTCAATGCTGTCTCGAGGTTATATGGACATTTTTACACGACTATCAAGTTATGTTTCCAAACGCAAGGAATGCATCGTATCTCTTAACAGACATAATGTTCAGTTTTGACGATGGATAACCAAATCTTCCAAATAAATAAATACTTTTACAACATCATAATAAGAAATCAAGAACGAAACTAATTCATCTGGGATTTTTGGTTCCAAAGTGGTACGTAAAACGAGATCCTATGTCAATTGTCAAGTCACAAATCCGTGTCTAATTGAGCATCAAGAAAACTGACAATCAGTTTGTTTCAAAAATACTTTCAAGTGAGATAACGCGAATGACGTTCGCGACCTTCAGCTAATATGGCGGACGGGGAAGAAGACAAAAACGGCGCTTCCGGTGCCCATTATCAAGTTGGCAGCGAATGGGTGATGAAAATCCGCTAACGAACGCTGACTCAGACATACCACGTCAAATAATGACTTTGAGATAATCGTTGTGACTGAGAGAATTGATTCGAAGCCATTCTCCATTAACGAACCTGTCAAACTTGCAGTCTGCATTCTATGGAAGCTATTTCACTGGCAATTGTATGGAGGCAACGTTAGCGATCGATTTTAGTTATATGTGAGAGGTATCTCTCATTCAGGAACACACTGTGTTGAGTTGTGTATCTGATTGGGATATTTTGACAAGCTTCAGTTGCTGACCCTATCAGAGTTCTTTAGATCAGTCTTCCCTTATGGAACTTCACATCCGTTAAACGTCCATTCATTATCCAGTTTAGATTCAAACGTACATGGAAGTTGTTCGGATATCTATTGACTTTATTGAACATTTCAATCATTCATGGTCATCGACTGATTGTAAATATCTTTATCTTTATCTGAACCTCTGATGACAAACGTTCATTTGAAGATCAATAGACAATCCATTCTTCTACAGAATCTTCTTGCAACATTTAAATCGACAGAAAAAAATAAGAATATTGTTGAAAACAGTTCACCAAGAGAGAAAAAGAATATGTGACTTATCAATTCTTTTTTGTTTCGATTCGTTTCGATTTTATATTTTCATTGATTTTTTGCAGATTTTTTGTTTCCATTAGCAATTATTTGGAATTATTTTCAGACATATTATCTACTGGGAGTTATTTCGAACAAGGATTGAATATGATTCCTTATTTGTCCGGAAAATTAAAAAAACTTCGATTCAATTATTCATTTCATTATTTCAGATGTTTTTATACTTGAAAATTCTCATTTACAAAACTCATTCAAAATGCATTCCTTATAAGATTTCAGACAATTCTAGGACATCTTTTCACAAAATAGCACATTCAAATTCTTTATTTTTGTACACTTAGTTTTGAACTTGAAAACACACCATTCTGCTCTCTTGTACCCACCGATCCGCATTTTCACATCTTCCGCAAGAATATCATTTCATGGTTTATTCTCAATGAAACCTGTGATTTAAACTTTAGATTACGAAAAGAGATTGGTATATGCGAGATAGAATTTGCCGGTGTGATATCCCGATGCAAATGGTGGCTGTTTGTTGGAAAAGTTACTCCATTTTCCGGAGAAATTCCCCAAAGAAACATCATATTCGTGAAGGAACGGAAGACTATTTAGACCCGGAATACAATACACACAGGTATGACTTTCTCTTGGGTAGCAGAGAAATGTAATCAACGTTCGACAGTGGCATGACTAGAAAAACTTGTTCGGAATATCTCAGGAATGATTTGGTCTGAGATAGACTATCCCTGATCGTCAAGTCTCTCGAGATCAATTGATCTAACTTCTATGAATGCAGATCATCAAATCTTCTCAGAACTAGAGTTTTGAAATTTGTCAGATAAGGTGATGTTGTCAGCTGTCAGCGACCATTGACAATTAACAATGCGAAACGATTTTTCGGTAGTCTTTTCCTGATTAGAATACACCCTGTATAGGTATCATACCGCTGATCCTGTGAGCATAATATTTTGATAGGGGTTAACATCTTTGTGACACAGTGAAGAAACACGAGTTTTTTTCTCGTGATAGCTAATTATAATAGCCAAGTATTTTTCTAAAACTCGCTAAACAATTGAATTGTTTGATACGCCTCTGTTTAAAGAAACTGTATTATGCGGTATACTTTAGAAAACCTATGAAAACACATTCAGAACGGAAAAGTTGCCTCTGAAGTTTAGAAAATAGTATAGTACTTATTGATTATATGTATGACTGTGCTGAATACAAGTTATAGGATCGAGTTGAAACTGAAAACTTTTGTCTCTGATGATTCCGTCTACGATATTATTTATCTTTCGAGAGAATATCTATCAATAGGTTCATTTATTCGTTCGTTTCATTCGTGGATAAGTTTAAAATATATTTATATTCTGTATCTCAAGGATGATTCATTTCTTTTAGAAAATATTGAAAACTCAGCATAACCTCACCTTACTGTGACATCAATATTTTTTGGAGTTTATCAGATTACAGTTTTTGCACTTTGGTCTAAATCATATACTGAACCATAATCTTGAATTTACCAGAATAATAATTAGATTTCACATTTCAGTTGGGTGATTACTGTTTTATGATTTTCCTGTCATTTCATACATTCTGGTCGAAAGGAATCTCATAATTTGAACTATACTGGATGATATTGCGAATGGACCAACAGTTTCCTTTGTCACAAAGATAGAAAGAAACATCGCTTCTGAAACCTCAACAATTATTTCTAATAAACGTTGCCTCTACAGCTGCAGGCTTCCCAACGGAGGCAAGCATAAAATATAATTCTGGTACTAGAAGCAGAATCACAAAAAAATTATATCACTCATGCTACGTCTATAAAGTTCATTCGAGTATCTCTTTCATGAAGACTATGAGCATAGCATGCAATAGAAATCTTATCTCCGTCAGGCGAGATGACGTTTGGAAACAGCGACCTGAATTTCATTTGAGAATGCTTTCTGTGGACTTTTATAGGAATAAAATATAAGATAGGTGCAATGAATATGATACTTGGGCTGCACCAAGTGCGGAACACTGCAAATTGATTTCAAGATGCACTCTGAGTTCTGCGTTAACACAAAGTGCAACTATTTTTACATAATGTTGATCTTCAAACCAAAAATTTCTATGTGGATTATCTGAGTTTATAAAATTGTTTCATCACAAAGAAGATCGAGAACTCAAGTTGCATGGTCGAGAGGGGGTTTTATGAAGTTTTGGTATTCTTATGCCAGTCTAATTAGGCAGTTTGTAGAGGAACGCAAATATTTTGAAAAGAAACAAATCCAAAATAATGAGAACATCTTTTCGTTTCTGAATGAATATCAGTAGGTTCATGGAGCGGTATCTTATATTCTCGAATCATTATAAATGAAAGCCTCGAGCGAGTTTGAGAAAACAATTGGCTCTCCTACCTCACTTGTTTCCAAACGAACTCAGGTTTAATTATGATAACCAAGGTTAACGGTAACTTCTTACGATTTTCTTTACGTAAGGCATTCATTTTGTTTCTTTTCCTTATTATATTCACGAAAAAAATCTCATGAATCTTGTTTCTTTTAGTTTACCGGTCACAATACATTCTGAAAACTGAAGTCCAACTCGAGATGAATAGTTTGAAGCATATCCAACAGGAGTCACAATATAAGGATTTTAATCCAGAATCATCAGTATCTTGACAGTATAAAATTGAGATTCAAGTATCTGTTATTCAAAATCATGAAATCCCTCTTGCTCATCCTTCAAATCTGAGGAGGTTCAATGTTAGGTGTGAAAAGATTATACTGACTTATCCTCATCAGTTTCTTTCATCGTCTTCCTTGTTTCAATCTCCACGCATCAAATCTTCGATCTCTCTCTTTCTTCTTCTTGTTTCACGTTACTTTCGACATTTGTTTCTGGGATCAGATCGAGTGACCCTGGTATAGTATCGATTGTCCAACAATATTCGATATCCTCCTCATTGTTATTGGGGTTAATGAATGGATTATACGATCGCCGATTCGCATGGTAACTTAATCCGCCAAGCTTTGATGTTAGGAACGATATAATGAACATTTATTGAGTACTTGGATGAGGCGCCAATGTACAGCGCCTTCGCAGTTTCTGGGTTTGATGAAGGTGGTGAAACCAGTTAGTGATATGAAGATAGCTTTCCGAAAAGAATGATTTCGAATCCTTCAGAAATGCTGGAAGTAGAAAACGCAGATAATTTCTTTGATTCTTCAAAATTCCTGGATGGATATTACTGAAGTTCTTTCATTTACACTTTAAATATCGTGATAGTTTCACTGTACTTTCATGACCATTGTACCACTTTCAGTCACAGAAAACTATTCTAAAAAAAAAAGACTTCAGGTATTGTTTATAGTTGCATTCTCTAATACCCTCGATGTATTGTTGGTTTCACTTGTTCCACATCGTAAGAATTATGTTATGGAAGTAAAATTTTATATCAGTTGGTAGTTAATTAAAGGAGAAACTCATACATACAACGGTCAACTCGTCCAATCTGACCTGTCCAGGAAACCCAATCACCTCCAAATAAGCGAAAACACTAGTTAGAGCTAATAGTGGAGAAAATGTTTGGTTTTCATTGCTGTAGAACGGACAACAAACGGATAATGAACCCCTAGTAGTCGCTAAACCCTAGACAGTAACCCTGTTTCAGGTCGGAAATCAACGATGTACTAAAAGTAGCTGTAAAACAACCCTTGTCCTTTCGTCCTTGTTCGGCCAGGGGTTCCTGACAGAAAACCTTTCTTCATTCGATACAATATTGCCAAGATGAAAGCTTCTCCATGCCTTTTATTCATTTCTTGTCCTTTGAGGTGAAAATTTGCATTTTTACAGGAACAAACTTTGAACCATCTCTTGTGTACTGAATTTATAGTGAACTTTCAATTGTATTTTTTCGCAAGAATAAAAATTGTCTTCAAAATCGCCCTCTTCAAAATTAGAAAAATATTGGAAGTAATACATTTCAAAGAATAATTACCATTTTGGATGGAATAAAAACAATGAATCCAACATTTGGATGAGAATTAGTCAATCATGAAAGGAATATTACCAAAAAAATGTCATACAACAAAAACCTTACGTTTTCGCATAAAATTCACCCATGAACGAATTTTAGGAAGTGTAAAGAATAATAGACAGTTTTCAAGGGTTATCCAATTATTGAATGCTGGGGTCATCTTCAATAACAAGTTTTCAAATCAATCCATGATATACGGTATTTGTAATTAATTGTGTTGTTCTTGAAGTATAACTCTGAGACATCATTTATTTTTCGATAAATATAAACTATAGGATTTTTTTTATTTCGAAAAAAGGGATTTTTGAAGGAACTGAAAATAACTCAGTAGATCTGATAGTTGCTGAGTTCTTCTAAAAACTTGAGAGAAGAAGTTGAAGAAATTTCATCCTCTCATTAAATAAAGGATTTCGATATAGATTTAGTTCAACTCTTTTGGACCATGTGGACACATTGATACCAAATCTATATTCCCATAATTCCATGCGATTTTGTGTCTGTTTGTGGATTAAAATAAACTTCAATTGTATGTGAAGGTTCTCATTGCATTTGCTTTGATGATTAATGGGTAAAGCTCACTGTGAGCTATCATAGACTGAATACATGCAGCACCAATCAATAACTCAGAAATTAAGCCAGTTCATTGGTGTTCAACTGTCAATATAAAGTCATTGTCGTGAAATATTTAATACGAAACGTTTTCTGTATCTGTTTTTATTAACATGATCTCATGCTGGACATTTTTCACTATCAAATGTGATGAATACGTGCAAAGAAAATGAATAGAATACAAATCTTCGATATATAATACTCACGCCGACGAAAATGATTTGATTTTTCTATTTGCTTTGACCGAAACCTCTAATTTTTCCAACTCGAATAAAACAAGTATAATTTATTCGGTTTGCTTCGCAAAACGCCTGAGTCCATAGAGAAGAAGGAGAACGATAAAATCACCCCATAAACACCTGTGTTCGTGATATAATTCATTGAAACGAAGGGGAATTATATAATTGGTGTTGATGTTGAAAAATCAGAGGTACTCTTTTGGGAAAGTGATTTAATAAAGACAGAGCCACTTATTTCGTTATTATCTAAACTGGAAATGAAGTTGAAGTTGTTTGCGTTTTGAATTCGTAATTGGTATAACCTTTTTTTGTACTGTTTTAGGGTGGACGCCATATTGAATTCCGACTACTGAAGTTGAAGTTTATGATCTCATTTGTTGTTTTCAGGTGTCATAAATATCATTGTTCATGATTTCGATATTTTTCCATTTCAACATGAAGAAAACCAGCTAATTCTATTTATGAGCATGTTGGATTGCATCTTAATTCAAATTAAAATCGATACACTCGTCTGGTTCAATTTGAATTGAATCAGGTGAGAGTGAAAATATCATTAGTAAATTGTATTCGGAAATTAAGACTCGTTTCTAATTTCGAATAATGTCTGGAGATAATCACTAGAAAATCAGTAGAAAATTGCTCCAGTACAAACGGAAATCCTGATTCGAAAAGTTTCAGCGAATTCTTATCAATAATCTGGATAGCGGAGAAAATTTCACAGTTTATCGTAATGAATATTGATTACGTTAGGAAAGTGGTAGCTGCTTCCCATGTTGAAGTATTCGAAGTTCATTCATTTTATTAATAGGAAATATTAATAGGAGCGTCGATAGATAATTTTGGCTGATAGTATTGACTGTCATGAGTTTGAGAGGGAGCCGAATATTCATGGAAAATCACCATCTCATTATTCTATTTAATTGAAACAATAATTAGACATTGAAAATATCCATACATCGTTCATGGACGTTCGGACATGAATTGGTTGCGAAAAATTTATACGAGACACGTATGTGAGCAGCAGTGTATAATCTCCTTCATTATGTCCTTATTTTTTCTATCAGTATTTTCCATATTAACAAAACGGAAGGCCTGGGTCCGGACATTGCAAAAATGCTTAATGTAGCCCGAATGCAGCTGCAACAATGAGAATATCCTTATGGAATGATATGTTTCTTTTTCTTTTTCGTTCTAGCAGTCATACTGTGGTGGCTTTTCCACATTTATATTCCGGGACTGTCTCAGGATGGCTAGACAAGCATTTTGTTTCGAGTGAATGCCGTTCCATTTCAGATAATGCCAACTAGAGCTTGGTTAGACAAGTGCAAGCAAAAAAGTAGATTGAAATATTCTAATATATTTCATATCAGTTGAGGAATATCCAAAACAACCTGTTCTGAATCAAAGTAGCTTATTTTCAATCTAGATACTTCTATTTCTTCTGGTCATGACTCTAATTGAATTACCAGGAAGACCTATCTTTTCACATCAATGAACTCCAGATATATCGAGTCCAAAGCAAGAGAAAAAATAGAAATTGAGTAATTTTTTCAATTTTTCAATCCATTCGATTCATTCCATTCAATTCTTGTTTCCCCGTTGTGAATCTTTCGAAGCTGCCTTCAGATTAAATATTCTCAAATATTATCGAAATTCTATCGGTGATAGTAACCATAGAGATAGTGGGGGGAGATATGACAGTTGAGGTTATGTAATAGGAATATGTTCTCCTTGAAATAATTGACGAGCTTTAGAATTATTTACAGAATATAGGTATGTGTCGTTTACATATTCGTGCTCTATAAGATACAGGGTCCGGCAAAAAATCCTCCCCGGTTTGAGTAGGCCACCGCGTGAGTTGTAGTGGGGATAGAGATCGGGAGGGGGTATTGTTCCGTAGCGGCGTACGTGCCATTTTCAGTGTGTACCAATACACAGCCCAAAAGTCACAGTTTGGTGCGCAGTTGCGGAATTTGGTGTGTGGGGACCGTACTTTTTTGAAGAAGATGGACAAACAGTAACGGTCAATACCGATCGCTATTGTCACATGATAGAGACATTTCTCCGACCCAAGATAAACCAGTTTGTTTTAGACCATCAGGAAGAAGAAGTTTGGTTCCAACAGGACGGAGCCACAGCACACACTGCTCGGCGGTCCATGGAAATGTTAAGAGAGTTGTTCCCTGGACGTCTTGTTTCTTTAAGAGGAGACATTTCCTGGCCCCCAAGGTCACCCGACTTATCACCTTGTGATTTCTTTCTGTGGGGGTACCTAAAGGCTGAAGTGTACAAACATCGTCCCAGAACTCTGCAAGAACTAAAAGATGCCATTGGGCAGCAAGTGGCAGATATTCCAAGGGAAGTTACACGAAGAACTATGGACAACTTCAGGGAAAGACTTCGAGAATGTCTTAACAATGGGGGACATCATTTATCAGACATAATTTTCAAAACCAAGTACAGTGTACTAAGTGATGTGAAATGGCATCATATAGGCTATTCACAAATATAAGTAATTGTTCTATATGTTTCTTATTCATTTTGCAAATGCCTATTGAAATCAGGGAGGTTTTTTTGCCGGACCCTGTATTATGTCTACTACGCCTGGAGCGGAAAGGATGCCTAGTTTCAAAAAAATACCCAATTGTGGTTCTTGGAATGTCGATTCTTCAATGGTATTTATCAATCAATTTTCGTTACAAATAACTGAAAGATTTTCTGGCCTAGAAGCTTTGCGACACACGGTACATCAAACTGTATAAATGTGCAATTGTTTTCAGCAAATACTACTTGACTTCAAATAAAAATGCACTCTTCCAACTCTAATGCCATTACTTTTTCACTTTTTCAATTCCAGTCCATTCCACTGTTTAAATATTGCATAATTGAAGCTTTCAATATTTTAACCTGCATTTGGAATATGTTTCACTGGCAATGTACATTATATAAAATAATTGATAAAGGAATGCACAAACACGTCATTTTCCCTTCAGTCTCGCTGTCTAACTAGATTTCATAGCCTACCGACACTAATGACAGTCGTGAATTCTCTTCCTGATAGCGATGATGCGAAATACCAGAGAAGTCGCGCATATAAAACCGATCCCTATAACTTTACTAACGAACTAATTTGCAAAAGTCAATTAAGATTCCGTCGAATTACCAGCACCATGTTTTCGTTTTGATTACTTCATATTCGGATGCATCTCCATCTTGTGAAAAAGCGATGAGAACTCGGTTGGATGGGAATTATTCTGTACTTGTCGTATGAACTTTCGGAAGGCAAATTTGGATGAGAATGTGGGAGAATGTGGATATGGAATGCGAGAGAACGAATATTCTGATGAAAAATGAGCGAATGAAAAAACATCGTATTTTTATTTCGTTTTGTTTGATGATAATCTACTCAGGTCTAATTTTTTCCACTAAGAATCGTTCAAATATTTTTGTTTCATTCCATCGTCGTCATCATTCAATTGTCCAATTAATTGACTGTCGTTTATCTTCACATCTATTAATTCACATTTCCATGTGATGCCTAGATTTGGAGCTTAAAAACATAAACACCTATTTAGATAGGTTAAGTTTGAAGTTATGAAAACGTCGTAGCTGTAAGCAGTTCATTACAGGGAAACTCCACAAACATTTGTGGACATGCGTCTATGGAACAGAGGATTTCTGTTGATTAGAGCAGAAAATCCGTGAGATCCTAAAAAAAATATAAATAATAATGCTGTAGGATGATGTTTGAAATATATATGTAATTACGGAGAGAGCCTTAATGGATAAGGCATTAAGACCGTTTTTTATAGTCGCGTTTTTTACATCGTATATTCAAGATTACTCTTTGCTTAACAGGGATTCACTGGTAAAAATGTAAGAACGATGCTACCATAACGACAGAGTTAATTTAAGTGATGCTTAAAGTCTGAGTTTTGTGCAGCAAATGACGAATTATTTTCAACAACGTAAGTAAAATTGCTGATGTGAAATGGAGTAATATATGTACAACCTGATGATCACCTGGCAAAAAAATAGCAGTTAGCAAAATCAATTTTGAGAACTGAAGAAATCTCAAAACAAATTGTGTCCACTCCTAAAATATTTCTATATAAGTTTACAATGCACTTGTACATGCACATGTCTGCTGAATATTTGAAGTGAATACATGCTGATAATGCTTTCTTTGAGCTGCAAAATGCAAAACCAGATCACACTGTGAATTTCTAGATACGTATCATCTGCAAGAACGTGAGATAGCCACAATATTCCTCAATCCAATTATTGAATCTCTCAAATAGAATAATCATTAGGCACATTTTTATAGAAGTCCCCCTCTAATAATAATTCTGATGCCTACATTTGCTTCGAATAAGCAATTTGTTTCCGTCATCTCGGCGAGCTCTCGTAACTCAAGTGCAGAAATCCATGTTGCAGCATATCTTTAATAATTTAAACTCAAATCTGATAAACTTGCAGCAGACACATTGTAGATTAGTTGTTGGACCTCATACAAACTGGTCTCTCGAAATAATTCGGGAGAACTCTGACGATAGAAGATAAATCAAGATGGATTCTATGAGATATATTCTCAGTATCAGGAGACTGAGATTGTTCATGATGAGAAGACCAGCAAAAACAGGGCATCCCAATTAAAATTACTGCTACTTGTGAAGCTTCATTCGAGAATTCATATCATGATATATCCTCAGTTCATGAATCCCAATAGTCAAAATTCAGCAATCCAGCTTTGGTGCCAACTCTTGTTCATTCATCATCATCCTAAGACACTCGTATGTTCTCTCGAATTGTATTTGCTTTATTAAACACAGAGCCTCTTACTTTAGTAAGTTCTAGTCATTGACATGCCATTCATTATTCATTTTCACACTTTGCACAGGTAAGTGTTGGATCTATGATATATCTCTGACATTTGAATAATTATGAATACGGGTGCATAATAAATTCATGCGGCAGCCAAAGTCAAAGCAACGTGCATGAATGTTAAGTGTGGCACGATTAAAGACAGTATGCCCACATGTAATGTCGTCCATCACGAAACATGGCCTGTGGGTTTTCTTGGTCCATCCAATGCTCGTGAAAGTAAATTCGATAAGCCATGGAGTTATAAGCAAAATCTTTCTTGTTCAATCATGTTCTAGCAAGAAATTGAACGATTTCAAAAATCAAATGACTGAAAAATTTACGTAAACTCAGATGAAGACAAGAGCAAGTCAAAATTTCGAGATTTACTTCATGAGACCAGATGACTTTTGAAGCATTCCACCTACAGATATACCAAGACCAAATTAATATTGGATAGGATTCGATCTCTACTTATGCGGGGTTGTTCAATTGGTGAAAAAGGAAATACACTTTTACAAGGTGTCAAAACTATAATGAGACTTTGTTTCCATTTTCTATTCTTGTGAAACTTCATTGGTATTCCCTTCAAAGTAGTTCCCTTGATTAGCTTGACATTGATGGAGACGTCGTTTCCTAAGTTGGTACTTGGGGGACAGTTTTGGGTTTTAAAAAAGGAAATGTCACAGGGATTGAGGTCACCCAGTCAACCAGTTTTGGTTGCAGGGAAGTTGTAGGGAGTTAACATCGTGGAAATGCGACTTCACAATGTTGATATAAAAAACTGCAACCAGTACTTACTGGGGAGTGCTTAATGTCCGCAACATTGTATATCACTGGTAATTACCTAATACATCACAATGTGGATGTGTGGAAGGTACCATGAATAGCAACATTGCGACTTCGCATTTTAGCACTTATTGGAAAGATTATTGAACCAAATGAGCTTTCACATTACATCTTCCGTTGAAGTTATATTCATATGTAATTTGGTAATTACCATCGTGGCACTAAATTTGCTCTCTATAAGCGTCTTCTAATTTAATTGAAATAATGTTAATTCTGAAACACCCATGGAATTAGTACATACCTGGAAAGCAGAATAAATATATCTCAGCTGCCTTATATTTCAACCATTTTATAATGCCTAAGAAATGTGCATAGGTTAAGTCTATGAGATTTATTATATACAGGGTGGTACACCAGTAGGTATAATCAGGACCAGCAATAAAACACATCATATGCCTGCTCTTCATATTGAATCTATTTTTCATTCTTAAGGGGAAATAATTAAACAACTATTATAAAATACTATGATCTGTATATTTTGAATATAACACAGGGTGAGTCAAGCTGTACGCATTTCTAGCCAGGCATATGGCTGAACAGAATCATCAGATATATATTAGTCCAATGCATTCAGCTTGACTCACCCAAAATACTTTATAAAAACTTCAACTAACATTGTAATATCATAGAATATAAAAACAAAAACATTATTTTCGAAACATAATGAAATAAAAATAGTATTATTTACAAAACAAAAATAGTATGCTGTACAGACAAAATAAAATCAAAGGAAACAACAAAAACATTGATTGTTACCATATCAGATTATTATACTATGATGATCCAATAAATAATGGATTGCCACTGTCAACTGAAAATAATATTAATAGAAATTATTTTGTTTTTTTTATAGTTTAATACTGTTCCTGAACACGTTAGGTACACTTATGTTGATGTTATCATGTTTTATTTCTAATCAAATTATTGAAAAATTCTATATTCAGCTTTTATTGTAGAGAAAGATGTTTCTGAGTATTGAAAACAGTGTATACATGTTTGACATTATAGAATATCATTCAATATTCTGATACTAAATTCCGATAATGATACGACAAAACGGTTGAGGAGTCCATCTTGTTAAAAAGCATTGCTTTTCAATGGGCATCACCTTCCCAATTGCACATTTATGAGCATCTTTTTGCCATTGGAAATGTATACTTTACCGCATGCACCTAGAGCTGTCTTATATTCTTCTTAACAAACTTCTCAAAATACTGCACACAAAACCAACAATTCAACCAACCATTAAATACGCACCACACAGATCATAATATATTATTTTCATCTTCCCTTTGTTCCTTGACTTTCATTCGTGTGCACGTGTTGTTGCTATGCCCTGCGCAAGCGCCAATTCTATGTTCGAAATATATTAACAGGGATAAGTCGCAAAGTAATAGCAATGTGCACTTCATCTGAATGTCTCGATTAAATGTTCCACTCAATCATTAGGAAAGTTAACATGGGGACTTCGCAACGATAACAATATGTGGATGTTGATATCCACAAAGCGAAGTCCCATGTAAAACCCAGAGAGGTTTCCAAGATGATCTTCAATGTGATATTATTTGGTATTCCCTGCGACTTACTGTTACTTTTTTGGTTGACTGGGCAGCTGAATGAGGAGTTTCATGAACAGTAAATCTATTCAAATGTCTATGTACAGTTTACATCAAAAAACATAACTGAAAAATATGTTGATGAGTGAATACAAACAGTGAGATTATTGTTAACAAAAAGATATTTATCCCGTCTCCTAATGGAGTGTATCCTCACGATGAAGTGCCACGTAGTGTGTATTATTTATTTCAGTCTCGGATCCTGAGAAACGAATCTATCTTCCTTTGTGCATCCCCACATATCTATTTCTATTCATGTGACGCCAACAGTAGATTAAAGCGCTTGTATCCCCTGTTGTATCTAATGTAAGTAAGTGCATTAGAAGTACGTGTTGGTAGAGATGTGAAAACCCTTCGCAAAAACGGTCATCAGTCTGTTGTTCAGAGCCGTTCGTGTAGACGTGACAGTGTAACTTTGGCAATCATATCACCACATTAATCATATGCCAGGTCTGCTCGCTCAATTTTATATCGCTTTATTAGAGACGGGTAACTGTTTTCCCTTTCAACGCGACTCGTGAAGGAGTTTCCATCACATTCGCGATATCAATTTCGCTACTCGTGAATGGGATTGATATAAATTTCACGATAGTTCAGAATTCCAAACTGTCTGTGGACCAATTCAAGGATCATTCGAAAATTTTAGTCTCTAGCACCTAGCATCTGAATTAATGATGTCAAATGAACACCAAGTAGAATTCAGATGACCCTAAAACTAAACTTGGGCCTCAATTTCTGAATCAAAGTTGAAATGCCTTCGGTTATGCGATTAATGAATAATAGGAGCATGAGAATATTTGACCGAAGAATTCATCTGGAATCAACAACAATCGATGCTGGTCTCCTTCACAAGAAAAATATCGAAGAGAATCCTACCATGGTGGCGTGAAGTGAACATTTTCATGATTTTTCAACAGTATATCTTTAGTCAGTTTTAGTTCCAAAATGCTTCACCTCACCGTCTAAAGAAAACATTCGTAGTTTTCTTTTTCGTTGCACGATCGTTTCGCAAACGATAACTTTCCACTTTTCCCACTAACCTAACCTATAAACCATGATAAGACATGATTATTCATAAACATACTGGCCATTAGCTCTCTTTACAACATCCAGATTGATCCATAAAATTTATAGCCAGCGATATACAGCACACATAACGAGAATCCAGACTTCATTTCCAGGAACTGTAATGGTCTCAATGTTATGTCAATAACGTCAGGCGTTGAGCGACAAACTATTCCAGCGTTGTGCAAATACTTAAAGGAAAGGGCAAATAGCCATTGAACGGACAGTTTGTTATCTTGAATCCACAGTGCATCAGGGATTGTTTACGTCTTCATTACCATTACATCTGGTTGAAGTCCATATTGAAATAGACGGGAAAATATACTCAATTTCCACTGTCTATCATTTTTTCAGGATCAGAGATATTCAATAAGCAATATCACAACTTGAAATACGTATCAAATATGGATCGCGATAGATGACATCTACCAATTCCACTTCACAGGCGGCTTTTTTTCAATTCTCTCAGAAATATGGTAGTCGCATTAATTTCAACAATAACCTATCAAGAATAGAATTTCACCAAGTAATAAACAGTAAGTGGTATAAAGGTGAAATGCTATATTTTTCAATTTCCATTGTATGCATTGTTCGAGCACATTATCTCTGAGACTGCGAAAGTCTGGAATACGTCTGAGAACAATTAGAGGTTTAAATATTCTATGTTAGCACTAATGCATGAGAGTCTCGCTCTTCTCCGCCCTACCCATTTTCAGTATCGTATCGTACTGTTGGATAAAGAACCCAACACAGCTATATCATCACAAAAACTATAACCTGTCTGTGAAAATATACAGTGTGTTCATTTTGATGATATACTAACTTTGTTAAGTCACAATTCAGAAATACTCAGGTGGTCCAGAAATTCTTGTGGACCCTGTATTAGTGAATACTGATATTTAATAACAATCTCCATCTTCCCCAGAAAACCTCTTCTACAACTCTGTACATTCAAAAGTTCTATAAGAATCGCGGTTTGCCTTCATATTTCCGTAACACCTGAAGATTCTTCAACTCCTTCGAACAACTTAAGATGTCGAGAGTTTAATTTATGCTCGACGCGCTCTCCTTATTTCAATCATTTCCATTCCATTCTGTTATCAGTCCACATGTATGTTGCCTCAGGGCACAGAACTTCCAAATACTTCAAAATGTTCTCGGATAGTTTTAATAAACTAGATTGTTGAAGCAAAGTTTCCAGGAGTTCTGAGTCGACATATAATAATATGGCGGGTCTAATTCCGGAGTAGCTATGATTCGGTGTGGGATTTTGAAACGTAAGAGTGGAAATCGTAAATGCAAGGTGTCGTTTGTCTTTGTTGGGTGCAGTATAAAGATCGCACATATTTCAAAATGGATCCAAGCAGTATGAACTTCCGTCATAATTGGATACAGCTGAGTAATTCAGGAAATATTTGCATCAAGACTCATAAAAACTCAATTATTGCAACGTTTGCAATATTTCATCTCGAATTATAGAAGACTACGAGAGATGTCTTCCATACAGGTGAAATTCACAGGTTTGAACTCCAATCCCCGTCTATGGTGCTTGTGATATTTATAGAAATGACAGGGATTTTTTCTCAAGCTTGACAGGTATTCCGTTGTGCACGACCATAGCCTTATATCTTGAATGCATCATGTAGTCAGGAAGATGAATTCATATTTTGACATTTCCGGTGTCAAAAAATCGACTCATATTGAAGAACCACAAATGTCCAATATTTGAATATCATTCAACCATTTCATTAAATTCATGCTGAGTGCCAATAAAAATATTCAATCAATGCAATATTAATGTCACTTGTTTCGAAAGCTCGTTGAACTAAATTTAGTAATAATTTGCTGACCATAGAATCAACAGATGTTCATCATTTATTCGTTCATTTACATAATACTCCAATAGAAAAAAGAATCCATATGGAATTCTCAAACACGTCATGCAATCGGAATATGTGGCCAGATTATATTGTTTCTATTTTAAAGTAGACACCAATAATCTTCTCAACATCGACCTTGAATGGAGACGAATAAATATATTCCACAACGTCACGGTAAGTATAAATCCTTACACGTGCAAGCAGAAATATCAGGATTTCGATTCAAACATTTTCTTGGAATTTTCTATGGATAGATTCAGGTAAAAGAATATGGTCGAGCCATATTATAGATATTCTATACATCAAATTATTGTTCACATTCGAGTCCAATAATCACACTCATTTTGAATATATTTTGTGATTTATAATGGCTTCACTCATTCATGAGCAGAGAAAAATTTTCATTTATGTCCCTCAATTGAGACCAATTTTATTTTGAAGAAAGCTCTGATTGTTTATCAACAGAGAGTCAGTTACAATTTGCTCATTCGATTCATCGATCAGAGTAAATCATAAAAACACAACTTATCTGTGGTTCGATACCTATTCTGATAGAAATACATGTCCAATATTGAAGGAATCTACCTCTATCTGGAAACATTTAGACACATTAATGAATTTAATATATCTCAAAAGTCTCATAATCTCAAGCTGATGAAACATAATTTTTCGAAAGAATGTCGGTTGTAAAAGTACAACTAACTGGACCAACAAAAAATTAATACAAGCCATAAGACAGATAGTATTTTGCTCTCGAAAAAGTCTTGAAAACGATACGTTCCCAAAGCTTTCACCTAGCCTACCGGATTGCGTAGAGAGGAGGTCAATCATTAGGATACCAACCAAAGAAGTTGCAGTCCAAAAAATATTCTGGAAATATTTTCACAGTATATATTCAAAGAAAGGAAAGCTTCTATAGCACCACCGAAGAACTAACCTCTACTCAGCCACCACGATGTTGAAAAAACTCAAAGAAGTCTAAGTGATACAGTTTCTTTCCTCCATGTCTCCTCTTATGGTTGCGAAGAATGCAGAAGACGGTAATGTCAATATTGAAGGATCCTTTTATGAAGATAATTAAAAAGGACTCAATGACAGATATGCTTCCACTTCACCCTTTCCATTGGCTTCAACTGCAACTTAACGATGAATGATACACTCCTGTGGCGAATTCACATAATTCCGGAGGTTCCTGCAATTACAGGCAGGTAAAGTTTTGCCAATAATTTACGTTGACAATAATAACACCTGCTGCAATTGACACGAATCCACGAAGGCATAGTCTGAGGCTCGAATGCGCCTGAATGTTTACAGCCCCATCTAAATTAGGGTCTGTCATATGGCTTCGTTGGTGAACGATACTTTATAAAGACGTTCCGTAGCAGAAATGTGAATAGGAGAATTTGTCTGGCGAGACAAATTGTCAACTCGACTCTTCCAGGGCGTTGGGTAAGAGGTCAGGTGATAGAGTGGTCGTCTGGATCACTATATTTGTTTGATATTCGAAGCTACTTCAAGGCCAATCAATGGGTTGAGGATTCATAGTTGTTGAAGATTATCCTAGAAAGATATTCATCCAAAATCAGCTTGCGTCATGGACTATGCCAGTTTTTTGACAGTTTCGAATTGAGAAATTGAAATAACTGGTCGACTGTATCCACTTCAAAAGTTATCTACAGTTAATAGTATAAATACTTAAAGAGCCAATCAAATCTCACCAAATGTAGGAACTCAAATGGATTCATTGACTCTCTCTGAAATGAAGCAGCACAAGATTTTCATTTAATTTATAATTCGATTGAAATAATGAAGGTAATAATGGCACAGAACACTCTATCTTTCTGGATCTTCTTCCACTAGCACTTGATTGGTAGGTACCTATCAGAATTCTTTGAACAGTTCTGAAAGATAAAGTGGAGTCCTCGAAAATATCTGGCGTCAAGTTTCCAATGAAGGCTCCAAAATGTCCGATGACTGCTTTCTCAAAAAGATTATATTGTTTCGATTATCAACACAAAAAGTTGTCATTCAATTATTTCACTGTTATATTCAGCGAAAAATGCCAATGGTTACCAAAGACATAGCCAAGACTATTCAAATACCTCCAGGTGTCTTTGATCAGCCCATTTCCCACCCCCTCCTATCAACTATATTATTGGAGCATACCTTGTGGACGTCACAATAAACTCTTCCATGGTGCTGTAGGCAATCCTATTTAATCCCTGCCTCTACTGAAATTGAGGCCGTCCTCTGTGTGTATCCTCTTTACGAACGTTGGACTAGTATAGCGTTTATCAACAAATCGAAACAGACGTTGTCGTAAGACGGTGCATATATGCTCCTCCTTTGAAGACCGCGAACGATGGGGATTTCCCAAGGAAATTCCTTTGTGACTTCCTTTTATCGCTCATCTTCATGGCATTATCGGTGGAGTCCTTTTCATCCAGAGAGTATAAACTATCGGATGCAGCAGTATATTCGAAAAACGTGGGATATTTGCTACTGACAATGGTCATTGTTGATAGTGATTTCTTGAACCAATATCAACCTCGAAAGGACAGTTGTTTGGTGTCCATAATCTTCGTTTTCGGAGCCGTGTGCCGTTGTTCCTTCGAAAAATGGCCTTGACATACATCGATATTCGAACGAGTATTCATTCATTGAAGAATATCATCTTTGGCTGGAAATAACAACAGTTTTCATTGGAAATAAGTAATTACCATCTATTGTCCATTCGGTATAGTGTTTTCACAAACATTTTTCGAAACAATTTGAATGATATACTCAACCCAAATTTTGTTAGTGAGTATCGTTGAAAAAAAGACTAGAGGTGGCAACGCCGCAGTTTCAGGCAAGCTGTCACAACTCTCTTGCTCGAATAAATACACCATTCAAGTTATTCCAGAGATTTTCTTGTGGTACTATTTTTTCTTGCAATGGAAAATATTGAAAAATTATATTAAATAAATATTGCAGATATTTCTTTCAGTTTGAATATTAATTTATGATGTTTACTACATATCTGACTGCTGAATGAAACAAATCACAAATTTTCCGATGAAGATTATAGAAATAATGAGTTAATAATACGAATACAATCGAATGAAGCAAGCTAATCAACTTGAAGCCAGTAAAATCAAATTTACGATTCACTAACAAATAGATGAAAATTAAATGGAGACTTATTCAATAAGCACAAGTCATAGAACTAAAACAGATTCCAGAATTTCCTGCGGTCCTCTTCATTCTCCGAGCTGTTTATTTCAGGAAATGGAGCATCATTTGTTCAGGCAATAAAACAGAATATTCCGCGTGTCTATTACGATTGGCCAGATGGCGGTAGCGCATCGTAGACCGCCAGAAGGTGTTCCGCCGTGAATACGAGTCCGCTCGCCGTTAATGCAATATTTCTATGCTCGGTACGATCCGACATGAAATGGTGAAACAGGATGCGGTGATAGGGTCGTGCAAACCTGCAGGTGCCAGATGCTGCTGGCCTTGCCTTGAAGCGGAATAATTGGGCTCGCAGAGCCTCGCACGAGTGATGGATGCCTAATTTCGGAATTGTTTAGGAATAGTCGGTTGTTTTAATTTTGACGTTGACAATTCGTATCAGTCGTATCAGTGCATTGAACAAAAGTTTCCTTAGCAGGTTTGGGACAATGAAATAAACAGTGGAGATGGGGTTGCAACCTATTCTTCTTCTGGAAGAATATTTAACGAGATTTAGAGATTTTTTAATAATTGTAAAACTTTTGACTAGAAGTATCAGTGAATCGAAGAATTAGCTTCAAATAAATGTCGCATCGTTGTGTGTATTGATATAATTATTGATGCCCAAATGTTCTCAACTATGTCCCAACTAATTAGAAAATCAGTGTTCAGCTAGATACTTTTTATTTCGTACTGAAAAATAACCAAAATCATCTTTCTTGAATGGACAATAATACAATTTCTAATTAATTTGAATCAAGCTACCAAATCGTGTAAGAGTAGTGATAATTAGAGTTTGAATAAACTAAAAATACGGTCCAATGGTGAACTGACAAAGAAAAAAATTATTAATGTGAAAATCATCATTAAAGAGGTGAATTATCTACAATAACGATATTCTTCATGATTAATTTTTTTTTTTGTATATAAAACTTCTCACGAAAGGAGACATCCTGTAACGTTCAGAGAACATCGTGAGAAGCAAGAGACAGGAGGTAGGAATTGGTGCTCTTTTTAAATTTCTGAAGGTCATATGCCTCGGGGATCTCCTCCCTGGGCAATGTGTTCCAGAGCCTCGATGTTCGTTGGATGAACGAGTCTTTGAAAAGAGATGTTCTGCAGGTCACCAAATTAACCACAAAAGGGTGTGAAGACTGGACTTGACGGGTTAACCTCGAAGAGACCGCCAAAGGAGGAACGATTGTTGATATTTCAGAGGAGCACCGCCCATGAAAATATCTATAGAATAGAGATAGATCGCCAACCCTTCTACGGTGTTCCAGAGAAGTAAGCGAGTTAGTAAGCGAAGCATCACCGACGAGACGAATTGCCCCTTTTTGGACAGAATCCAACAGCTCCAGGATATGTTTAGGTGCTGCACTCCAGATATGGGAACAGTATTCCAGGACAGGTCCGATGTGTGCCTTATAGATCGTAAGCAGCTGACTGGAAGTGAAATAGCTCCTGGCACGAAAGAGAAAACCAAGTTTTTGGGTTGCACTCTTAGCAATTGATCTCACATGACTTTCCCAAGAGAGGTTATTGCTGATAGTCATACCAAGCATCGAGATGGATGACTTCAAAGGTATGGTCACCTCTGACAAGCTTATGTTGGGCATTGTGAGGTCGGCTTTTTTGGAGAAAAGACATGCTTGTGTTTTGTTTGCATTGAAATCCAGTTTTTGGATCCCCATTCGAGAATTGTTGCCAAATCCATATTTATGTAGTTAACATTTCTTCCTCGTTCGTTTTTGATTTGGCGGGCTGGTATTGGAGCCCTGGAAGAGAAGGCAGTGTGGAGGGTACTATCATCCGAGAAGCTGTGTACTGGACATGAAGTTGCCTCAAACAGATCATTGATGTGGAGCAGAAACAGTGTTGGTGATAGAATTGATCCCTGCGAAACACCAGCATTTATAATCAGAGAGTCAGATAAAACTCCATCGACCACCACATGAAGTGATCTGCCTGAGAGAAAACTAGTTAGCAGAGAACATAGCTGAGGAGGAAAGCCATAAGATGGAAGCTTGGCGAGGAGTCCCTGGTGCCAGACTCGATCGAATGCTCTGGAGATATCTTTCAATAATTCAATAACAATATTTCTCTCGATTCTTAATTATTTTACACTAGAAATATTTTTGTAAAATGATTTTTTTTATATTATTAATCATTTTCAGATTTTTGTTTACATGTTTTGATGTTTTTTCAAACGTCTACATTCATTTTGCATTTTTTTTATTTTAGGTGACAATATTTTTCCTGATTAATTCATTCCTATAATTCAATAACAGTATTTTTTCCAATTCCCAGTTATTACAGTAAAAATGTTTTCGTGAAAAAATTTATTTCCATATTATAAATCATTTTCAGTTTTTTGTTTATTCAACGTCTACATTAATTTTGTATTTTTGTTTTATTTTAGGCGACGACATTTTTCATTAATAATTCATTCTTATAATTCAATAACAATATTTTTTGCAATTTTTAGTTATCATGCAGTAAAAATATTTATGTTGGTTAATTTATTCCCACATCAATGATAATAATAATAATAAATAATAAATAATTTATTGCACGAATTACATAGCAAAATATGAGACCCAGTAAAAAGAATTAATAATCATTTTCGCCTTTTTGTTTGCATGTTATTTAGTTTTTTCAAACGTCCACATTGTTAATGAAGAATTGTACTGGATATGGTAGATAATAATGAAGAAATATTTTTTTTCTTTTGTGATTTAACGCGCTGCATTTTCGGCAATGATCCGCTACTGCCTCCATTCTTGAATGCGGAGCAATGGAAGGTTGGCGGAGAATTATTAAGACCGAATGATAATTCATCGGAACGTTGGCCCGCCCATTCCCTTCTGCAGTCCTTTCGGTTGACAGGCCAAGTGTCACATTTGTCGGCATCTTTATCTGCTCTCGACCGGATCGCAGAAAGGAATTAAGCCACTTTCACTTAATGAATGACGTTCGCCTGAATATGCAAACTCTTTTTCATCGAATCCCGTCATTATTTCATCCCTTCTCGATCGTCGCCGCCACCGTCTCGCTCTCGTCGGGAATAATGGGGGTGAAAAGTTTTAATTGTCTGGCGGGACAGGAGAGAGGAGTTTCGTTCTATTGAAAATTGTAGAGAATCCAGTGCTAGGAAATTGGTCTTTAAGCATCGGGATCGAACAATCACTTCATTATCACAAAGGTAACGCCTAAATGCTTCATGCACGGTATATACAGGGTGTCAGAATGAGAACGACAGGTTCCGTACCTCATTTTGAGCGTAAAGTTCACATGAAGGTTTGCCCTGAAATGCACAGGGTATCAAAAGTATGAAAAAATTTAGATTTAATTAAATTTAAATCCTTATATTTTTGTATACCCTGTATTTATAGGCACTTGACGAATTGACGGCATCAACAAACTGAATTGAATATTTCGGGACTGATGATAATCAAATTTCCTGTAAATTTGACGATGTTTATGAGATTTAAAGCAGAAGATTTGTATGATAGTTCAATTTATATTCATGAAGTCATATTTTTCCTATGTTACTTAATCAAGAATGTAGCGATTCACACGATCCATAGCATTCTAGATAAAATTTTTATATATTTCATATGTCAAATACTGACAAGTAGCGCGTTGTCAGATTTAGAATGTCATTCTCAATGGAAATGAGTAAAAATATAAGGTGTAACAGGTTCACGGTATACCCCACTTCTCTCGATATTTTTTCGCAAAGTCGGATTTTCCTATATACATATTAAACAGCAACTTTTGACATCCAAATGATTTTATTTCCACTTCCAGTTTCACCGGAAGTACATGTTACTTTAAATGGGACACTCTGTATTTCATCACATTTTCTGATTCTGTACAATTTTATGAATTTAACGATACCAAGCAAGTGACGTTTTGAATGTCAAGATTTTTTTTACATATTTTTTTTTTATTTTATATAAGTGTGTCATGATAGTTCCGATTCATTAAAAATAACACGTGTATTGCTAGAAAATACGAAATATCTTCGAAAATACTGGATTACACGATTTATGATAAAAGCAATGTTATGAAAATAGTTTTTGAACCAAAATTGAGTGTTTTCAAATGGAACCATATCGGTACCGTGGTACTGAGTACCTTCACAAACGTTCAAACTAAAATAAAATCAGAATTGAATTCAAAAAATTGTACAGAATCCGAAAATGTAATGAAATCGAAAGTAACAGGTACTTCCGGCGAAAACGGTAATGGAGAAGAAATCATTTCGATGTTGAATGTAATTGTTTATCATATATGAACGATGCCCCGAGTTTAAAATTTTTAGTGTGAAAACTAAAGGAGATAAGTTGAGTCAACCATGATCCTGTTACATACTGTTTAGAAAGTCCCATTTGAAAATCGACCCCCAAATTTCGTTTTCCTATTTCCAATAATAAAAAGTTATAGGGATGTTTATGAAAAACAATGTTAGGCATGTTATAATTCCGTGAAACCTCTCCATTCTCTTGAGCATACATTCAGCATTTTCTATTTCCATTTCACCCGAAAACAATCATAAATATCTCGAAATAAATTTCGTGGAAAATTACGTATGCGGCATGCGCTCTCGAAATTAAATGCGATAAATTGAAGTCAGATTAGTAATTGCGTTTCTTACTTGCTCTCGAAGGCTGTTGAAACGATAACGCGAAAAATCTAGAACGCTTTGCACCCGTTACGATGGCATCAAATATCTCCATCATAGTCGCCCGTTTTGGTTGGTATGGCTCACTAGATTGAAGTTGGAATTTGGTAAAAACATGGTCGAATTCGTCTAGTCAAGTTGAAAGTCATTATTCAGTCGAATCTCAATGAACATTTTTGTAACGCCATATTATTTATATTTGATAAAAGAAGATTCAACGGTTCCTGAACAGATCCCTGCAATACCCCTATTGTCAGCTAGTAAGAGAAAACACACAGTTTCTCGAAATGATTGCTCGAATTGGATTTCCTGGGAATGTGTTCCTGATATGTCCGATTATAAGAGCTGAATTATATGAAGTTGGAGGCGACGAAAGTTCTCCATCGAATTTTGACAAGAATTTGCATGATTCGTAAATCCTTTCAGAGGAGAGACGAAAAAATGTCTGCGAATAGGAACTGACGCTGGAGCAAGCTTTAATTTCGGAGAGTTCTCGGTATATACATGACGCTCGGGGAACTGTTTTTGCCTGAACTTTTTAATAAGTTGTGGATTAGCTTACGGCAGTTTGTTGAAGATTTTTCACTACAATTCGGTCTTTCTATTTCATGTGACATGGAGAATGAAACTGATGATCAGGACTATGTTAGAGGATTTCAAAACCATGAATCTATATAAACTATAAATAAAGTTTAATTTTCAAAACAAGTCATCAACAAAAAGTGGACTGTTAATTCTTCTAGAATATATTGCAGTAGAATAACTCAGCAAGTAACGAAAAAACGAAAAAATATTTCATATACGTGGTCACACAATCCTCAAATATTTAGGGATATACAGGGTGTTCAGCATAGGCAAAACTACAATAATTTCTTATTTTTCAGCCCGTATAGGCGTGTTAATAACCCTCGCTATCGCTCAGGCTATTATTTACACGCTTCGGTCCATAAAAGCCTATTTTACGCCCTTGATACATGAATAACTATTATACCTTCAACTCATGTTCCATAATGTACTCTCCAAATCTGATTTTGGATAAACTGTATTTTCAGCTGACAGCAAATGTCATTATTACAACTGATGGACCACCCATTATACAGGGTGATTCACCTAACTGGTTCATTAGAGGTTTATGGAGATCTAACAGAGATATCAACTTGAAATTTTGGTGAATGCTACTACTGAATGTGTTCTATTTTCCTTAAAAATTATTTCAATACGCTGTCACTTCCGGTGAGAGATAAACACTTCCTAATGGATTGATGTTCATATTATTCGTCAAATATGGAATTTAGAACCATACAAAGCACACTTGTGAAAATACACATTGGACGAATGAGCATATTTTCACATTTTTGTTGATATCTCTGTAAATATTCATTTTAGCGATATGGTATGCTCATGCAAATCGATAGGAAATTAAATTTTGCGTCGGATAGTGTAAAAATTTCATGGTCATTATATTTGAAATAAGTTATAGGGATTTGAAATTTCCAAAAAGTAAACTGAAATATCAAACACCCTGTTGTTGAATATGTCTCCTTTCGTGAGAAGTTTTACATATAAAAAAAAGGATAATTGAAGATGATATGGACATTTTAGTTGGTCAGTCCATCTGTCAAAATTTTTCGAAAAAATGGAATATCTTGAAAACAAATTACGATAGGAAGAAAAATCAAAATGCAACAGCTCTAGAATTTTACGTAGAATTCGAAAATGTGAAAATAAACAAGGTGTTCCATTCGAAGTCCATATCACTTCCGGTTAAACCGGGTTAAAGCGTATTGAAAATATTTTAGGAAAATAGAACACATTGAGTAGTAGCATCCATCAAAATTTCAAGTTGATATCTCTGTTAGTTCTCCATAAACCTCTAATGAACCAGTTAGGTGATTCACCCTATATATATATATATAAATATATGAAGAACTTCGAAAAACCAAAAATGGGAATTCTGTTCGTGGGGTTGTAATGGGGAATCAAATGTTTACAAAAAAAACCGTAAAAACACTTTCTATCGTGAATCAAAATGAAGCCAAACACTTCAGAACATGGAAAGATAATTATCATGCAGCAGGTACTTGCCATAAATTACAATTCATTTCATACTTTCTTCTTGTTATAATGCAAACTACAATGGACAGAAAAGCATGATCAATTAATATAGGTTATAATTTAGAAGATGACATCCTTCAATTCTCTGTTTGTATATATTTATGAATGTTTTCGGAGATACTTCTCTGAACTTCTTGATTGAGATTTATCAGGTGGAGCACTACTCGAAAATGTATGAATTTCGTCTCGAGGACTTCACATGAATGAATAAATAAAGTATTTTCCTGCGTCACAAGTCATGAGGATGGCATAATTAATTCAAAACCTCTAGAGAATTACTTTATCTTCATAGTGAATTATTGAGAAACCATTGATTGAACAACAGAGAATAGTCTCTCCAAAAAATACTGAAGAAAATGATTCAGACCTGATTTGTTCTGTTTTCCAGTAAGCTATTGAACACCATAAAAGCTTGGATATATTTGATGATTCTGAGAGGTCAGAAAAATGAGGAGAACATTTGTATTAGCCACCAACAATTCATTACATCCTGAAACAGCATGTATAACAGTTTAAACTATTGAATAAATCTGTTTTACGTCTATTTATGTGGCTAAAGTAAACCTATGTTTGCTGCAAAAGCTTCAACAATCCCTGGAAAAGACCACTCTATTCCATTCCCTGTACGAGCAAAAAGTTGAGAGAAGGCTCCGGTCAACTGTGTGTTTCCATATTTTTTGCGACCACTGGAAATGTCCATGAAGCAAAAATGAAACGTTACAGTGATTAATGGCGATTTTCATTAGCTGGGTAGAGGACACTGAAAATGTTTTCAAGTAGAATATGAATGTTTAACTGGTGATGTTGAGGGTTGAAGGATAATTTAGACAAAAACAAATACATTTCCATGTTATTATAACTTGTTTTAAGTTTGAAGTTATTGAAAATTGGTTGATAGTTACATAAACTAGCAAATATATAGAAATTCTTCATTGCTCGTAGTACAAATCAGTTTCTCGGTATGATATTCTACTTTCTCTTGAATGAACGTTATTTTTATCTCCATTATTATTATTATTATAATCAACATCATTATTATTATTATTATTATAACATACTTTGTTATGAGTGCCATCTGGAAGAAAATTGAATAATAGTTCAGAAGAATGATGGAGGGATAAATAAATCTACATCTAATATAACTCCGCTACTATCTTATTGACTATCTCTCACTAGAAAATGGACTCTTACGATTTCCATTTCAAGGAACACTGATATGCTTTTAGTTTGAAACATTCGAAGACGATCGTCTTCAAAATGACACATTTCAAATATCCACTCGAAGAAGTATTACAATATCTATCACACTCAAGGCAAATAGTATATAAATAGGAAGAGTGCAGTGTAAAAAGGTAGGAGACTGCAAATTACCTTGTAGATTCACCACGTTCAATTTTCGTTCTGTTTCACCTTTTCAAAATTATTGCATTAGAGGAATCTGAATTTTGTTGTAGATTTATATCACTGCTTCCCAATAACATTCAGTGTGAAATAATAATAATTCATTAAAACGACCGAAATTTATCCAAAATTGAAAAAGAATTCGTATTTCCAATCCACAACTTGATCACATGAATAAAACCTTTGAATATAAACTAGGAATTTTCAATTGGCATTCACCACTCTTAGAAAAACTCCAAGAAATAAAATTTACGTCGTTTATTTTCTCGTTTTGCAATAAGGCTAACGTCACTGTTCTACTATTCAATTCATGAATAGGACCAGTGAGCCCTAATCTTTGCTCAGGGGTTGAGAGACTTCGAAGAAGGTCAGGGAGATTCTAAATATCATATAATTTTTTCAACACCAATGCCAAATTCATCTGGAAAGAAATATCTAATTCGTTAATGAGATTAGTGGAGTAGCTACCCAGGGGCCAGGGCTAGCTACTAGTAGTTTATGCTTCTGGATGTGTATCTCCAAGAAAGATGGATTGGGAGAAATGGTACAATACTTTGGCCGGCTCGTTCACCAGATATAATCCCGCTAGATTTATTTCTTTGGAAATATTCAAAAGGATTAGTGTATGATACAGCTCCTACCGATGTAGATGATTTAAAAACAGAATTAGGGCAGCTGTCAATCAGAGATTTATTTAGAACATTTGAATGCTGCATTACTGGACATCAATTCGAGCAAAAACTATTGTAAAAGTGTTATTCTATTCCAAATATATCATGTTTTTAAGCCATCTTCGTTTTTTAAATGAGGAACCTGCATAAAAATAAATATAAAAGATATTGGTCCTTTTGACTATTTTGCAAAGGTCACTAGGTTTCAGGGTTCCCACATTCTCTAGGTTGTTTAAATCAGGTTCCCTTAGTTATACTTCTCTTCTATAGTTTAGTGCCTCACAATAGCACAAAATGTGTTCAATAGTCTCAGGTTCTAAGCCACACAATCTACAAGTCTGGTCACCTTGATATAGCCCCATCTTTTGTAGGTGTGTTCTGACAGGAGCATGTCCTCTAAGGAGACCTGTTACTAGTCTTATCTGATCTCTACTTAATCTAAGTTTCTCATCTGTTATCTGAATAACAAGTTTGCTATATTCTTGTCATGGTGTGTTATCCCAGGCTATTCTTTGTAATTCTCTGACTCGTCTTTTAATGGAGTTACCATCAAGTACTTAGTAGTTTTCGTCATATATACTATCCAAAACCTCGTGGGCCACCCTGTATTTCGAAATTGGAAAGCTTACATTCATACATATTTAATGCATTTGGAATTTGAAAACCTTTCAACTGATGAATCTTGAATGACATTTCCTGGATATTCTCATCCTCCCTGATCGTCATAGGTGATCTGGTGTATCCTCAGGAGGTTAGCGTTACACAGAAACATATCCGAATAAATTTTATTTCAATGAATTCATATGGATTGACAGAATTTATTTCGCATCCAATAAATACAAACTGAAAGGCGACTCAACTAGAAAATTGATATTCTATGATTTCAGAAAAAATATAGGTACTTCTGTTCTATAAAATGATCAATAATCTACCCTTGTGTATATGTCAAAATCCGTGAGTTTTAAATTCTTGAGTTTTTTTCCTGGTGGCAACGTGTGGACCATTCTGAAGAATTACTTTTCTTCGGCATTTATCAAAGATGTGGCACATGACACTTCAATAATGTAATTAAATCCGCAAAATGGCCTTTCGGGTTGAAATATGGCCGGGGATATTCTAATTTAGAAGCGCTATTCCTTTCCGAGGAACCGTTTGCGTTAAAAATTAATTATCTCAGAAATTTTATGATATTCGGTTCCCGTTTCTTTCTTATAATCAGCAGGAATGGAAGAATCGGATTTCTCTTTCCTGATATTATAATGAGGGGTTATGAATTATGTTATCCTCGTCATAATACGATAATTGAAGAATAAACTAATTGATTAAAAAGTTTTAACAAATTCTATCTTATTCCAATTTGTACTTTTAATTCTCATTTCAATGAACCAAACTAATATTTCTGCTTTGATCCTTCAACAATATGCTTTATCGTATCATTGAAGATTAAGACATTTTTATATGAAATCTTTATTAATAATTATTAACATCATAAACGTACCAAAACCTACATAAAACCTTAGTTACTCATAATACATTAGTTACCATAATTTATAGCTATTAATATAACGAGATTATTATGCGATTTATAATAGTCGAGGACATTGCTAGGTGACGAGGCGACAGCCGAGTCACCCGCAATGTCCGAGACGGTGTTAAATCGCTAATAATCGAGTTACATTCAAAGCTTTATCGTATCATTGACAACGGCGATGCGAAAATAAAAGCAACCAGGTTTTATGTCATTTCATTTTGGCATTTCCAAAAGTCATCATTAAAATCATGCAAGATTTTGATATTCCTGACGATATATTAGCTGCAGCCAACACTATAAGGTTGAACTTGCTTCCGGACAAATCTAAAATCCATTATGAAAAAGAATATCGGCAGTTTTGTGAGTGGCGAAACAAAGTACATGTTCAAGGAGCAGAAGAAACGGTGTTGCTGGCGTATTTCGCAAAACTCTCTGAGGAATATTCTGCTTCATCCTTATGGCCGAAATATTCCATGTTACGAGCGACTTTAGAACTGAAGGAAAGAGTGGAAATCGACAAATACGGCGCCTTAATACGTTTCATCAAGAAGAAAAACGTTGGATATAGAGCAAAAAAATCAAAAGTATTTACAAGAGAACAAGTCAACGAATTTGTGCGTTCTGCCCCAGACGAGGAGTTTTTAATGATGAAAGTGGCTTTTTTAATTGGAATTGGAGGAGCCTGTCGAACCAATGAATTAGCGAAGATGACCACGGAAGATGTTGACGTTTTAGAGGACAAGCTGGTTGTTACTATTCCCGACTCAAAAACCCACAAGAAACGGATTTTCGTTGTGGTATCTGACGGCGAAGTCAATCCTGTGCTTTTATTTAAAAAGTACGCAATATTAAGACCAGTCCATGTTACTCACCGAATATTGTTTGTATCATATAGAAAAGGGAAATGTACGGTACAGCCCTGCGGCATTCATTTCTTCTCTAAAATACCTCAAAAAATAGCTGAGTATCTCTCACTTGGAAACCCTAATATGTATACTGGTCACTGCGTTAGAAGATCTTCGGCAAATTTTCTTGTTAATGCTGGAGGAGATATATTAGACCTACAAGAACTTGGTGGATGGGAATCGGCGAAGGTTGCTAGAGGGTATTTAGAAGAAAGTATAACCAAAAAAGTTTCCATTGCTCACAAAATTCAAATCGGCGATGTTTCCGGCAGTGGATTAAGCACTGGGGAACGAAATCGAAAGGAGTGCTTGCTCGGTCATCAATCAATCTTCAGAGGATATACCTATGATCGTGGACGCTAAAGGCAAAGGTGTATCCATCAAATTTGAAAACTGTCAAAATATTGTTTTACATGTTCATGAAAACTAGTTCTAATATTATTTGGTATCTAACGTATTATGCTTTCGTAACTAACGTATTAAATTATGGTAACTAATGTATTATGAGTAACTAAGGTTTTATGTAGGTTTTGGTACGTTTATGATGTTAATAATTATTAATAAAGATTTCATATAAAAATGTCTTAATCTTCAATGATACGATAAATACGTTAACGTTAGTTACGAAAGCATAATACGTTAGATACCAAATAATATTAGAACTAGTTTTCATGAACATGTAAAACAATATTTTGACAGTTTTCAAATTTGATGGATACACCTTTGCCTTTAGCGTCCACGATCATAGGTTTATCCTCTGAAGATTGATTGATGACCGAGCAAGCACTCCTTTCGATTTCGTGCGGTTCCCCAGTACTTAATCCACTGCCGGAAACATCGCCGATTTGAATTTTGTGAGCAATGGAAACTTTTTTGGTTATACTTTCTTCTAAATTCTAAACCTTCGCCGATTCCCATCCACCAAGTTCTTGTAGGTCTAATATATCTCCTCCAGCATTAACAAGAAAATTTGCCGAAGATTTTGAGGTATTTTAGAGAAGAAATGAATGCCGCAGGGCTGTACCGTACATTTCCCTTTTCTATATGATACAAACAATCTTCGGTGAGTAACATGGACTGGTCTTAATATTGCGTACTTTTTAAATAAAAGCACAGGATTGACTTCGCCGTCAGATACCACAGCGAAAATCCGTTTCTTGTGGGTTTTTGAGTCGGGAATAGTAACAACCAGCTTGTCCTCTAAAACGTCAACATCTTCCGTGGTCATCTTCGCTAATTCATTGGTTCGACAGGCTCCTCCAATTCCAATTAAAAAAGCCACTTTCATCATTAAAAACTCCTCGTCTGGGGCAGAACGCACAAATTCGTTGACTTGTTCTCTTGTAAATACTTTTGATTTTCTATATCCAACGTTTTTCTTCTTGATGAAACGTATTAAGGCGCCGTATTTGTCGATTTCCACTCTTTCCTTCAGTTCTAAAGTCGCTCGTAACATGGAATATTTCGGCCATAAGGATGAAGCAGAATATTCCTCAAAGAGTTTTGCGAAATACGCCAGCAACACCGTTTCTTCTGCTCCTTGAACATGTACTTTGTTTCGCCACTCACAAAACTGCCGATATTCTTTTTCATAATGGATTTTAGATTTGTCCGGAAGCAAGTTCAACCTTATAGTGTTGGCTGCAGCTAATATATCGTCAGGAATATCAAAATCTTGCATGATTTTAATGATGACTTTTGGAAATGCCAAAATGAAATGACATAAAACCTTGTTGCTTTTATTTTCGCATCGCCGTTGTCAATGATACGATAAAGCTTTGAATGTAACTCGATTATTAGCGATTTAACACCGTCTCGGACATTGCGGGTGACTCGGCTGTCGCCTCGTCACCTAGCAATGTCCTCGACTATTATAAATCGCATAATAATCTCGTTATATTAATAGCTATAATTTGCTGTTATTTATATTTTCTCGTGCAAATAAAACAAGTTTCCAAATAGTTGCAATACGAATTGGATTACTTCCAGTTGAGCTAAACGATAAAGAGATTTTGGTCAACTCGAAATGTTTTGTATACTTTTTCAATCGAAATGAAATCTACATTCTGCAAACATAATTCAGGATTATTCCATTATATACTGTTTCATCTTCTGTGAACTGCACATTGATTCGTCCCTGGTTTTGTGAACAATATGGGTAATATATTTGATTGCAACTCTTTGTTGATCTATTGATATATTTCATCAATAATGGAATTGACGAGTGAACCGATTGAACTCAAATATCACGAGTTGATTGAATGATGAATATTCTTCATCTCCACGACCGTACTAGAGTATGTATGCAGTTTATTGTTATGTCAGCAATAACTTTGTAGGAATAATACGTTGAGATACATATTAATAAATGAATCATCTTGATGAGGTTCTCGAATAAATAGAATCCAAAAGTAGAATATAATTCAAATGTACTCGTACTCGTTAAACATCATTTGTCACTTCTGACATTTGACATTTCTTTCCATTTCACTTTAATTTACATGTGATTTTCACTGAACTCGTAACTCAACACAAACAAATCAATTTGCAGAGTACATTCTAAACAAACCATAATTTCATTGAAAAATTATGGGTATAAAAATGATTATTCGTTACTGGCATAGTGACGTGTTGAGTAGGGTAAGAGGAAGGGAACACAGCGTTGCGTCTTTGTTCTCCGTTCCCTCTTACTCCAATAGATTACTATATACAGGGTGGCCCAAGAAATATTGGGCAGTATATATCTCGAGTACGATATTGAAATTTGACAGTTATAAACAGTTGGTAATATTACACATTTCAAACAAGCTGCAACGTTGTTACAATGTCCCATTTTAGATCACGTGGTATCATCTTTAGAATTTTGAATGGACACCCTATATATTTTTTCACTGTTGTATATATAACAATGTGGAAAACTTCATGTAATCCTACTAATCCTTATATTTTGTCAACAGACTTCGCAGCAGCTTATCAACCAGAGTTTGATGATCCCATTGTTAATCTATCCATTCCCTTGGGAAGGGACGCCACTTTTCGATGCCTCGTACATCACTTGGGCGGCTATAGGGTAAGTTACGACCCCCATTCCCCAACAAACTCAAACTCCGACTTCCCCATTCATAATATCGTGTTACGATCTAGCTGGCTGTTTCTTGTACAAACTCCCTCCTCAATGCGACACGAAGATATCGAGTCCGGTAATTCTGTTAGACGAAATTCTCATTGATCCTCGTGTAGTTCGTCGGGCATTGCTTAATTTGGTTAATTATCGCGAGAGCAGAATTTCTATAATTAGTTTTCGTGTACACGCGTTCGTACTCCTTTAGTTTTGAACTTTGTCCTACGGTAATTCTGGCGACTGTGGAATTAGACCGAGCTCCGTCCTTTGACACCTTATTGAGGACCAATGAGGAGCTGCATGCGCCATCTGGTGGTCTGAAATTGAATTGACACTACAATATACATATTGCACGATGCAACGCCAGATCCCTGAAGTTTTTGATGCAATCAAACAAAATTGGCTATATTCACAAGATTTATTACCAAGGATGTTTTAGATCCACGATTTTCGGTCATATGCTGAATCGTGAAAGTCCAAAGTTCATAAAAATATTCGGAAAGTTACCTATTCAGACGGAAAAAAACCTCTGAAATGATTAAGGCTTCCAAAACTTCTCTTAGAAAAATTAATGACTATACAATGACATTGAAATTTTTCTTAAAATAAGAAGGGAGTACTCTTTGGCATTTTGGCAAAAGATATAATAGATTATGTCATTTATATTTTCTCATGCACATAAAACAAGTTTCCATGTAGTTGCAATACAAATTGGATAACTTTCAGTAGAGCTGAATGAACTCGAAATATGTTTTATTCTTCTTCAATTGAAATAAAGATCCATTCGTTAACAATATGGGTAATATATTTTAGTGAAGCTCGATTCTAGCTGAAGAAATCGGTCTATTTTTTAACTCCACGGCCGAATAACAGATGGTGAAAGTCCAAACTTCATCAGAATATTTGGAAAGTCACCTGTTCTGGCAAAAAAGCTCTGAAAAGATTGAAACAATGCTTCCAAAGTTTCGCCTAAAGAATTAATCTAGAGTGACTTTAGGATTTTTCGATAAACTAACAAGGAACCATTGGCAAATTTCGAGCATTTTGGCGAAAGTTTACCTACTTTGGTAGAAAAAAATACTCTAAAATATCTGAGGAATGCTTTTAGAAAATATTTCACACACATTCACAATCATTTAAGACTAAATGGCGGTTTTGAATTTTACGAATACATCAGAACAGCAAATTTGGCAAATTTAGAATCTTTTGACGGAAATTAGGTTTACTTGAAAAATCGTTCATAAGGCACCTAAGATGCGCTGAAATCCGAATACGGCACCAAATTCTGTTTCACAATATATGAGATAATTTTCGAGTCATTTGTGATTTTAAACAATCTACTAAATGGCAAAAATCTAATATTCGTGCAGATTTTACCCATGCAACCATGTTCGACATTTTATTACACGTGAATATTTTCTTACCCAAATAATTGCCAGAAATTTTACAGTGCACATTTTGCAATTTTGTTAGTAGAAAATCCCAGATTTCCATTAATAATTGTTTTCGGGAAATGTGAATTATGAACCCCACAGTTGAATAAATTATATACCCTTCTGTGTACGCTAATGAACAACTCTCGTACCACTAGCCATGCCGTAAACATGAACTAATCCTCTTCCTAATCGGCATCACTAAACGGTCGCATCAACGTTTCCAGCAGAAGCCTAAATATCCTGCTGACGGCAACGCCACAATACAGGACTTTCGGGATCGAGACCTGAAAGGTCAACGTCTTTGCTCTCTGTCAAATAATTTCCAACTAATCCTGCTGGCATGGGCCCCACTCTGCTGTTTATCTTACTAAGGCGAAATTGTAACGATGGCATTAAGGCCATTTATGTGAACGTTTTTTTTTCAGTACATTGTGGTTCTTTCAACAACTTGAAGAGGTAGTTGATACATTTTCGTTCTCTTGGTGATGTTCATGAGATATTCCTTGATTTTTTTTTCCAATATCATCTGTTTCCATCAAGTATTCGAGAGAAAATGCATTGTCAGATCATCTCTTTCGAATGTAAAACCTATGAGGTCTTATGTAAAGTTGTTCCTTATAAATAATTTCTTTCCCAATTTCAGGATTTCAGGACCAACATTTGTCCAACTTTGGTATTATTTTTAGAAGAGCTAGGTATAAAGTTTTTCAATGAAATAAAATTAATGAACAAGTTAAAGCTGATTGTCTAATAGAAAATCATATCGATTTCAGAATCCAAACCGAAAATTATTAAAAAAATGTTTTCTTGAAATAAAATAGTATTGATCCATATTTTTCATCAGCAAGATAGTTGTGACAGCTTGCCAGAAAGTGCGGTGTTGGTGCTTGTCTTTTTTTCAACAATACTCCGAAATAAAAAGTAGAGTCAAGTTTATCATTCAAATTATTCTGGAATAATAACTCTGTCTTCACTATTTGTGAAAAAAACAGCGAATCATTGGTCCAAAGTATGCAATAATCTACAAGAAGTCGTTGATTTGTGAAAGAGTTTAGGAAGGGAACAAACTAGAACCCTGATGAAACCTGGCATTTACTTTCAATGGATCAGAACACTTACTGGTAATTACTACACCAAGAGAGCGATTCATTTAGAAATTCATGAGCTATTAATGACATTTGCATTTGGTGCCAAATGCAGTCAAAAGTATCAAATCTCTTCAACATACACGCCACAAGAAAAACTCGTTCATATTATATATTTTATCAAAATCCTTTGAACGGTTTGGAGTAACTAGATTTCAAGATAATATGTATCTTTTCAGTATTCTATAATAACGCGAATATCTCCAAGAATGTGTCAAGAAAGTGTCATAATGAAAGGTTTAGTCGTTTTCACGTGAAAGCCTTCTAACATTCATATTTATTATATTGGGATTGTTTGTTAATCAATACAATAGTTTGTAATTTTGTAAAGTAGATCCTGGTTTCAAGAATGAAAATTTGAACTATTTCTTTCGTTTTCCTTTTCGAAACCTGATCTATGTACATCCTAAATTGAACTGCGAGTTGTTGAAAAACGTTCACTAATAATAATTATAATGGAATGCATCCTTTTGCCTGAGATCCTCATTACCATGCAACTCATGGTTTGCAGAGCAGACTCCAAAAGTTCAGTGAATTCGTTTGTGATGAAGCATCGTATAAATACCGTCAAATTAGTGGAACAAGAGCAGTGTAAATTACTCTCGCAGTTATTGCCGAGCTTAGTACGCGTCACAATGTAACGTTGAGTACATTTTGGCGTAAAGTCATAGCCCCCACTCGTACTTGTTTATCGAAACGATGGTCATCCATCAATTCGTCTATCTGCTGGATAAAACATTCGTGGATTAATAGAAAGCGTTCAGCAGATTTCTGCATCATATTATACGAACATGGAGTTGCAAATAGAAATTCAATGTTTGTGGGGTATCCAGTAAGAATTCTGAAAAGCATTTATATACCTTGATTGATAAATCGGCTACTAGGATAGATTTTTAATGATACAGGGTGTAACTAAATGAGTGTAAAACATTTGAGGGAGTGATTCCTCATCGAAAAAAGATTAATGATAAATGATTAAAGGGGAATAAACAAAACTAATTTTTCAATAACAAAATATACAACATGTAGAAATCATAGTAATTGTTTAATATATCTACCTTCAGACATTACGCATGCGCATTGAGCCACGTATTCGCTCAAATAAAGGAGCTGTATCTCAACATGGGATGCTCCAATGAAGTTTCTTTATATGAAAGATCCTATGAAAGACCCTTTTTATGAGAAATCAACCTTCGAATGTTCTACACTTATTTAGTTACACCATGTATTAGAACTATTCCAAAGTACACTATAGGAGTATAGCGCTACTATTCGTTCTTTGATTGAACATTTTATAATCATGTAGAGTGTACAAATACTTCCAACTGGAATTTGTTCAACAAGGAATATTTTATTATCCATTGTATAAGTTGTCATCCCGGAGTTGTATTTGAATTGTTTTTCAAATTGATGAATTATGATTGAAAATTATTCTCATTATCAGCTAACAGTTCCAAATCAATAAAGTAGTTGAAATATATTATTATTTATGTGAAATCCCAACCTACTTAGTATGTGTTGGTTTCATGTTGACTCGTAATCGAAAATGAAAATCTTTTTAAGCTGACGGTGTTGAGATTGTTCAGAAATTTAAAAAGAACACCAATTCCTACCTCCTTTCCCTTGGTTCTCACTATGTTCTCTGAAAATTACAGGATGTCTCCTTTCGTGGGAAGTTTTATAAAAAAAATATTGAACATTCATACATAAATAAATTCCATCCATTTTTTTTCCTTCAACTTTTCATTATTTCTCTCCAGTTCTTGTCTACTACATCACTATTTAGCTTTTGTTCTGGTTGTTCCTCGTTTGACATTTTCACAAGATGTCTGATTCCACAAGCTCTCTATTAATGGTTTCATTTCTAGATGATTTCGTATGACATTATTTCTAATTCTATCTTCGTAACGCCTTCGAAACCGCTTAAGCATTTTATTTCTGGTACCTGAAGATTACTTCTTGTTATTTTGTTGTTCTTTGAGAAACCATACATCAGTATTGGTTTGAATATTGGTCTAAAATAGCTCCCAATTATTCTGTCTTTTGTACAATTGGAATTTCTACCCTGTGATAACGAGAACACCTCTCGAACCCTATTCCTGGTACATCAATAATGTCGATGAGCATTGGCTAGGCGGATTTATTTTAGTAATTATTTGGTAATTGATAAATTCACACGTTAGCAGCAACACGTAACAATAAATTAATTAATACTCCGCGTATGGAAGTGAAGTGGTACGCGGAGGGTGAAATTGGTGTTTCATCATGTAAAATCACCAGCAGTTTGAAGCCGATGGTGAACGAGTTCTTGATTGGTCTCATCAATATTAGTCGAGGGTATTGAAACTCTTTACACAACGGTTTTTCCTCGTTGTAGTATGGTTAGTACATCGAAAATAGATTCGAATTATCCAAGACAAGAACCTAATTAGAAAACCTCATTGAGTGACCACACAAAATACTAAATTTGGAATTTGAGAATATTCCAATCTACCTCGTTATCTGGTTTTTCAATAACTTCATCATTTATATGATCCAAAAGCTTTAGAGATCAAAAAACAATTAATTCCAGAATTAATTATGAACCATATCACTCCTTTTCGTTCTACACAGAGTCAATGCCATTTTGAGCCAATTCAATACATCAATTCTCTTTCCATTGAAACATCTTCGACCTCATGTGTTTCCATGTTATCGAATTGATGCATCTTTTATAGTCTATTTCAAGCCAGAAAGTTCTGACAGCTCGCCAGAAAGTGCGATGTTGTCACTTGTTTTTCTCAACGATAATTCGATACAGAAAGTTTTCTGGAGAAAGAATATTCTGTTCCAAAAAATATTCAAATCATAAACCACATTATGGACTTATCAATTTTTTTCGATATTTCTTGAGATTTTGACTAGAATCGACAAGTCTTATTAGAGGATCAAAGATTTCTCTCCGAATAAATTTTGTATCGCCGTTAAGTCACTGTGAAGTGTTGCAATAATATAAAAGTTGCCTGAACATTCATTTAATTTCAAACGGTATTAAAAGACAACCAAATATCTCAGAACTATATTTCATGAATAAATAATTTATATTATGATAATGAAACTTCTCTAATCTGACATCTAGTGAAGAAAATATTCTGTCACTCATAGGAGGTATTGGTGCACTTATGTTTCCGTCCAAATCTTCAAATTCTTCAAGACCAATCCAAGAATATAACGGCTCATCTTCGAAGACCCAGCTTTCTAATTGCCTACTATTTGTTTCAATGAAAGCATCAACATCAATCAAACTCCTTGTCCTTCCACATTCACCCGGAAACAATAACCAATCTTCTTCGGATTCATATCCGACATTCCAGTTTTATGGATAACCGGAACGAATCCCTCCCATCCAGGTCAATCGGCCATAATATATAGCCGGTTTGTTGAACAAGACCCTTATCGGTCTTGAGGGCCACTTACAGTGAAACATGCGAGATATGATTCCTCCACTCGCAATTTTCATCAGATGTTGCCCGGAGTTCGAATGATGAACAGTTCTTGGTAGCGCCTCGAGCAATGAATGTGAAGTTATACAGAGTGGTTGAACGGTAAGAGCAAGAATTTGGTTGGGTTTGAGATCCTTCTCAAGCCTCATTTGTGAATCTTTCGAATGGCCGTGAAAAAACTATCGACTATCTTCTTGATTCTGAATGTAAATCATGATAAGCAGCTGAAAATCGTACAACAGACAAATTATTCAACAGTGATATCTTGAAAACTTTGCATTGACTTAACAAGAACAACTTGAACTGAGGGTTACACTATGCGTAATCAATCCATCATTCTATCATCTTCCCGTTCCGATATCTCGAAGGCAATTTCGCTAGCACAACATAATGCGAGGTATATTTCACGGTATACGACTCCGAATATTCGTCTCAATACCGCAAACACGACAATTTACAGCCTCCCGATAAGTATTATGCTCCTTTGTTCTCCAACTTTTCCGTCGGATCATCCGACATATTGTCTGAGCAGATGTTCTGGCGAACACCTAGCGCATAACAAACAGTCGTCAAAGACACGTGTCTCAGACTGAACAATCGCAGAAAGAATGGAGCACACCTGATGGTGGAGATCGCATCCGATGAGAAGGAAGTTGACGTCACAATAGCACGAAGGAAGCACTTTTCACGTTCAGTAATCAGGTGATTGGACAAAGCGTACAATAAAGAAAAAATCTCAAAAATAGTTTTCTATAACTGCTTTTGATTCATCTTTCACTGCTGAATTCGGAGATCTCCTCATTACATATTCTCATGTTCTAAAAGTCGCAAAAGCACTCAAAAACCTCGTTTATTATGTGTCCAAAAGGTGCTGAAAACCGTGAAATCCGTTTTGCTCTATCTATATTATTCGATGTCTAAAATATCAAAAAATCTGGGAAAAGTCGCTATAGCATCCAACCCCCCCCCCCCAAAAAACCCTTAATTTCAACGAAAAAACCCGTGAAAAGTCCAAATCGATGTTCGGGAGCCTTCATACAAAAATAGAAGTCTCTATGACGACTCTGAATATTTCGAAGAAATCATAAGGCAGGCAGCTTCGTTCAATTTCGATCAAAATTTCAAAGCATAAATTCACCTGAAAAATTGTCCAGGAGGGGTTCAAGAGGCGCTGAAAATAGCAGTGAAATCAGTTTTTCGATATCTAGTATAGTTTTTGACAATGTCCAAGAATCTTAAAAAGTCACAAAAACACACAAAAACCTCCAAAGCCCCCTCATTTGAACAAAAAAAAAACAACCGTGAAAACTCCAAATCGATGTTCGGAAGCCTTCATACGGAAATAGAAGACTCTATGACGACTTTGAATTTCTCGAAGAAAACATAGGGCACCTTTGTTCAATTTTGATTAAAATTTCGAAAGATAAATTTCCCTGAAAACTTGTCTAGTGTTTTAGAGGCGCTGAAAACGGCAGTGAAATCAGTTTTTCGATATCTAATATAGTTTTTGAGTTATTCAATGTCAACAATGTCCAAAAATCTCAAAAAGTCGCAAAAACACAAAAAAAATCCCAAAAGCCTAGTCATTTCAACGAAAAAAAAACATTTATAATAGCATACTTCATGACGACTTTGAATTTCTTGAAGAAAACATAGGGCACCTTTGTTCAATTTTGATTAAAATTTCGAAAGATAAATTTCCCTGAAAACTTGTCTAGTGTTTTAGAGGCGCTGAAAACGGCAGTGAAATCAGTTTTTCGATATCTAGTATAGTTTTTGAGTTATTCAATGTCAACAATGTCCAAAAATCTCAAAAAGTCGCAAAAACACAAAAAAAATCCCAAAAGCCTAGTCATTTCAACGAAAAAAAAAACATTTATAATAGAATACTCTATGACGACTTCGAATTTTTCGAAAAAATCATGAGGTTCCTTTGTTCAATTGAAACAGCAGTGAAATCCGTTTTTCCATATCTAGTATAGTTTTTTAGTTATTCGATAGCAAAAATGCCAAAAAATCTCAAAAAGTTGCAAAAACACCCAAAAACCATTCAAAAACTCTCATAACCTCCTTCCAACGAAAAAATCCGTTCGATTACTATTTTTTATTTTATCTCCTGGTACCCCTCTATACCTCTCATAGTATCTGTACAGAATTTCAACATCTTCAGAAATATAATCAGACACTTATTTCTTCGTAATGAACATTTCAAAACATAACAATACCTGATGAATTCAATTCTCTGGAATAAATGTAGAATACTTCTCATATCCCGTCATTCATTTCATGGTACCAACACACCGAAATGCATCTCCAATTGACATTTCCTTACAGGTGGGATGGGTCAAGGCTGACACCAAGGCCATTCAAGCTATCCACGATCACGTGATCACGCACAATCCCAGAGTATCGGTGTCTCACAATGATCACACCACGTGGAATCTTCACATAAAGAACGTACAAGAAGAAGACCGAGGTCAATATATGTGCCAAATTAACACGGATCCAATGAAAAGTCAGGTAGGTGAGACCTTCGGTAACTATGTCGATTCATTTCTTCGAAAATCGCTGTCAATGTCTGAGTTCATAATCTCATCACCAGGTCGCGTCAAGATGTTTGGAGTTGATTATTTTCAACACAGTTTTTGTCATCTCAAAGCAACACTTATGAACATGAACATTTCCAGTAATGGCGAAATTCATTTCTTGTTTATCGATACCGATATTCTGCTAAATCCAATCCTGTCTCTACCCAGCAATTTTCCACATAATCGACCAATGTAGTCGCGACAAAGTGAGCTGCGTGAAATATGTGACAAAAGACGGTTCCTTTGGCACATTCTATCCGAAGCTTAATAGATGCGCCCATCGGGTTAATTTATGGACTCCAGTCGATTATCAGAGTTTGGTGGTCGAATGGAGTCGTGTTTGGGTCGGCAGAAGTTTGAGGAAACCCCTTCCATCAGGAGCTGGAAATTACAGAGACTCAAGAAGCAGGTTAAATAGAGGGAAGGAAGGTGATGTCGAATTAATTCTTCGAAGAAATTGGTTTTGGTGTTTATTTATTTATTTTATTCATTTATTCATACGGGATAATCCCCATTACAATGTAACATTTCACAGTTACATATAAAAATAGAAAAATATAATGTAAGACAATACGGAATGTTTCAGCAGCAAACAACTACGTACAGCATAAAATAAATTAGAATGTAAGATTCAACTACGACAGTACATAATCAATCACCAACTCAAATTATCCAATAATTTCTTGAAACTATCATAAGAGACTGCAAAAATACTGATATTTTTGTCATCCAATAACTTTATGGTTCTTTCTAAAGGTGTATGCTTGCCATAATTTGTATGATGGAAGGGTATATGAAATAAATGGATGTGTCTGAGATTTCAGTTCGGAACATGAATGTTGACAGACAAGTCCTTAGTCCATTGAGCAGCTTGAATGCGTGACATAGATCTGCGTGAATTCTTCTGGTTTGCAATAGTTTCAGACCCATTTCTTGCAATAAAACAGAGAAATCATAATCCTTCACTCGAAGAACCAATTTCAAAGAACAAAATCCAACAATTTGATTTTGCACTCTTTTCAGAGTTATACAGTGAACATAATATAACGGAGACCAAATGATACATGCATATTCTAACTTAGACACCACTAGAGCTAAGTAAACTCTTTTCATTGCTTCAATGGAAAAACCTGAACAATTACGTAAAATAAGACCTAGTGTTTTGGATGATAACACACTCATTCGGTTTATGTGGTCAACCAATCTGAGATGTCCATAAAAAATGACCCTCAAATCTTTAATAGAAGATGTATATCCTAACTGCTGATCATTTATGTCGTAAAAGTTATCGAATTTCCTACGCAACTCTTGAGAAAGTTATAAAATGGCATTTATTTACATTAAGAAACAAGTTAACAAACGATTTATAAAATTTATCAAGATCAGCCTGAAGAAGGATTTGGTCATTGGGTGATTTTATCGGTCTGAAAAGCTTCAAGTCATCCGCAAACATTAAAAATTCACAATTATCAAAACATCATCCGATGTCATTCACAAAAATGTTGAACAACAGAGGTGAGTAATGTGACCCTTGTGGAACTCCAGGTGTTACTAATATATCACTCGATTGGAATCCCCCGATTTTCACCTGTTGTGTACGACCAGTCAAAAAATCGAAATTCTCAATTTCTTTCAATAAAATATGCTGTTTTACTCGTATCAAATGCCTTGGAAAAGTCAGTGTATATGGCATCCATCTGACCTCTACCCTCCAAGACATTCAAAATTTTTTGCTCATAGATGAGAAGGTTAGAAACAGTCGACTTATTTCGAGAAAAACCATGTTGATTATTGATCAAACTTTCTGTACATGAAAAATTGAGTTGATCTGAAATTAAACAGTCAAGTAATTTTGGAATAGATAGATTTTTTAGGGAAATATTTGTAATTCCTTCGGGACCAGAACTGACTTTGGGGGGAATTTTTGAAATTATCTGGAATATCATCGCAGCCGATATACTGGGATTGGAAATACATGAATTAATATTCAAACAAGGATGATCGTCAAACTCTCCAAGGGAATTGTCGTAAACTGTGGAGAAGTATTCTGCAAAACACTCTGCAATTTGTTCATTATTTGTTGCAATGGAATTCTCATGAAGCATTGTAGATGGAAAACCACCAAACGATTTCTTGCCTCTAATAAACTGGATTTGTGTGTTTTTCGTTCGAAGGGAGATGAGATATTCGAAACCAGTCAGTAACGAAATGTTGCTCAAATCAGTTTTAAAATCAATCGTTCAGACAGTTGACATTCATGACACGTAATCCGATTCAATAATAATTCATCAGTTATCCAAACTCACGCTCATATAATACATCATTACAATAATTGTTATATAAGTTTGATGAAAAACATTTATGGAATAGCAAGTAACATGCTATGTTCTAAAAAATATAAGATATATGAGTGGGAAGCAAGGTGAACCATTCTACCAAGATATCACGAAATAAAAGAATATATATATATATATATATATATATATAGTTGAGAAGGGTAGTCTCGTGACTGACTCGTTGAAAAAAAAACTGTTGATTTGGAATAACTTCTTAAAAAGGATATTCCTTGGGGTTGCAGTCAAAATTGGCCGGTGAGAGAAGAAAAACTCTTAATTAGTCGAGCTTTCGAAAAATTTTATTTTCTTTATCAAGACATCTGTGGAAAAATATATAATTGTGTTAAAATAATATATATAAATATATATTCTATAATATCGTTGTGGACTGGTTTGACCTTAATGCATAGGTACCAACTAATTTTTATACAATTCTACAAATTCAATTTTGACTTCCGTGGTAGATTGTTTGCGCGGTTGGTTCAACTTTTATTTTATTATATAAAGACTCATGTATTGTGATGCCATCATATTGTCTCAGTTTACAACAATTTCTATGATTCTGTTTTTTTAAATGTCCAACTATTTTTATGTAAACATTCTCGCCGAAGATGTAAGTGTGTGTTTGTGTTTTGACTTTTTATACAGTGTTTTTTCCAAATGCTTTCTAAAAACAAAAATGTACGAGAAAAAGTCTTCTACTGAGAAGGAAATGTGTTGAGTTTTTTTTATGAGTGTGTTTGAAATAAGAACTAGGTTTTGTTGTGCAATGAGTTTTTTAATGTCTTTAGTCTCCAATTTTGCCCTTCATTAATCCTAACAGTGTCAAATACATTACACAATCAGTCCTTTTTAGATTCAACACACCCAAAAACAAAAAAATTACACAAAAAACATAGCATCTCCTGTAATCCACAGTTCTAGTCAAATTGAGACAACTACATTTCTGGAGTCTATACCAATATGTGTATTTTAATCATCAGTTGTAATCCGTTTGACAGCTGGCATAATATCGAATGAAATCGACTAGAATGATTTTCCAACAAAACATTCAATATAATTAGCTCATCATTTAACGATTGTATTCGTAACCGAGGCTCGTTCATTGAAATAGTTCTGTATATTTCGAATAAATACTGACAGTTTCCATAGGGGTACGTACCATGGAAAACAATGATTGGCCGAGGCATAGGCAAGAAGAGATATCTAATTAGTGGGTTTTGCACTGTTCCTGTATTGTTGATGATCATGTTTGCTTGGTAATTCGATTCTGTTGCAAAAAATACCAATATTGTACAAGATAGTTTATTTATTTCATAAACCTTCATAGTTCATATTGCATATAAAAAAATAAAGTCTTTCTAATAATCTTATTCGTTCGTGAAAATACAACGATGTGTGAAATGAAGATATCTCAATGACAAATGTATTCATATTTCTAAAAGTAAACAATTGAATATCTCATCAGTTCAAATAGATCAAATTTTGAATCAACTACAATCAGATATCTAACTCGAAATCGAATTCAACATCCTGTTTTTTCAATGTACGCGATTGTTATAAGTTCATCATAAATATTGTGAAATTCTTAATGAAAAATTAACAAATAAAAAGTCTATCTTTAACCATTCAAGTAGTTTCTCATTTTGCAATCTGAATTGGGTCCATATTATTTCCAAATGCATATTCACTATGAAAACATTAAGAATTTCGTCTCAATTTTATTCCTCTCCTGTATCTTATTATGGCAGAAATATCGCTATGATGAATAAGAAAGAAATTCCATAAAGAGCACGTAGCTGCAAACGCGTTATATTTTTCTTTGTGATTGTGAATGTAAACTTTACATACAGTTGGATGTTTGTATATTAGGAGCGTTACAATCAATTTAAGAAGTTTCGCAAACTTCTGTTCGTTCGTTCATACATTAACGGATGGATATTTTTTTCTTTTCCTATGAGTTCTTCGGTTATATAACGGCCATAATGTATTCAGCTCGAATTAGGAACAAACAAAAAGAGAGTTTGTTTTATTTGTTTTTCAACAAGTAATTAACGTGGTGTATCTACTACACCAGAAGAAGTGGAATTTAATTTGCGTCATTTAATACAAACGAATGAATACATTGAGTTTATACAACCCATTAAGTGAGAGCAGCATTAAAAATCGGCAGAAAAAGAAGGATACTCCATTTTTTTCAATTTATGATCTTGATAGCCCTATTGGATTCATCACGAAGAAGAAAAGTACGCAACAAATAATAAGAATATTTGAAAATTAAAATTTGTTATCAACTAAGGTTCATCCTGAAATCAAATAAGCCTCTAGCTGATATACGGAGATATTTTCAGATTCACCTCTGAGAATCATAAGAAAATTTTTTTCGTAAACATAAAATTAACGAAAAATCCACAACATAGCAACGTTGGAATTGAAAGTTGGTAAAGGTGACTAATATAGGACTAACCACGGGGGAGACATATCCATTATTTTATCACCTTTGTTATGCACGAATTCACTCTGTTTTGGTGTGACCGAAAACAAAAGGGCTGCTATCGAAGTTTTGATAAAATAATTATTGTGAGTTTGTAAGCATAAAACAATCCAACCGTATTGTTCCCGAAATAATGCACGCTGCAAAAGCAATACCGTGTTGATTGCTGAAATAGCTGCTTCATCAGTACTTTATTAGTCGTCCATGTCGTCCATTCCGAAGCGTTGTTTTATGAAAAATTTATCGAATCGAATGCTTCTACCTAGAATTATTTTGTACACAGAATCAATGTAAAAATCAAACTCTGGGTTGAAGGTGAAAAGAACAAAAGTTACGTGGATGAAATGAAAGGGAGCAATACAATGAAATAAATCACGAAAAAACAAATGAAGATTTCAATCTCAAGACGTTTGTCAATTAACATCAATTCTTGGGTAAATTTTGGTAACCAGCCCCTTCAAATGTCTCCTTCAGCCAATGTTCTTTTGTATAACTTGAGCCTTGCACCAATTGGCCAGACCTGTTCTGCTGCTCATGATTCAGTGCTTTATTTTTCCTGGGTATTCCCTCCATGTTCATCAATTCTACTTTGAATCCTCTTCAATTGGTATGAGTGGCCACATTCGCAAGATATTGGATGACTGTAGTTTCTGAGTAACAATTTGTATATTTTTATTATCAGTGGCAATTTCCTCGATCCTCTTAGATAATTCCCTGACTCTTCTTCTCCTCCACTTTTTCTCGTTGGTCCATGGTGTTTGGAGATATCCTTCCGGTTGGATGAGTTCCTTGTAAACTGATGTTTGCCACTTCTCTTCTAGTCTCTCAACTTCGATATCCTGGAGGAACAATTCCTCTTGAATTTTCTCTTTATAGGTCGTAACAAGTTGTTCGAATATTTCAGAGTGTTATCATTACCCGAAGAAAAAACTATTCGCTGTAATAATAGATTCACTAAGTAAACACCGATTCTCTACTGTGTTTTCAACAGTTGGAACGACGAGATCACAAAAACTCTGCTTTATACGTTCAATCGCATGAGAACTAACATCTGCAAGATGCGTAGTGTTTTCATTGAGGAAATTATATCAAAATAATCAGGAAAGGGTATGCGGTATATACACAGTATATTTTTGGCATATTTGTTGGGGAAATATCGTCATCGTATTATATGGAAAACGGAGTATTGCAAGAACAGTATTTTTCATCAGTGGCGTATTTAAATGGAGCTAGAGGTTTTCTCATATTCTTGATTAAAATCACATAATCTACCTGTCAAGAGGCCAACCATGACCCTGATTTCAACTTGAGTAGTTTGATAGATTCTTTGACTAGGTTAACCTATCAAAACTGGAATACATATGAATAGCTTTTTAGGTTGGTCTCCAGTGGAATCAGTCGTCTCCTATTGGCTGAAAATCAAAATCTAGCATTGGTTCAGAGGTCTTCAACATTAATCAAAGTTTCTCACAGGTTCTTCAAGAGCTAATCTAATTTGAATATTTTATAAACTATCGACAAATTTGGTTACGCCAATGTCCACTGAAAACAGTGAAAAAAGGACTGCAGAAAAGAGGGATGCATGTTGAATTCGTCTCCTGTGCGATTAGTTATGATTCTACGAAAAAAGTTTTTCATCGGCAGTCCTAATTAAACGGTGAAAGAAGCATTAAAGCGCAATTTCGATGTGGAAAAATCTATTGCATACTCTATATGGCCTCAGTTGATGGAGGTAATGAAAGGAAGGATGTGTGCATATGTAAAGAGATGCTTTTGATGCCCATTGTCAAACCACCACCTCAAAAATGAAACGAAATTGAAGCATGAAGAGAATGGTTTGAGAATTCATTATTCGAAATCATTTGACAAACGTGGTCTCATTCATACAATTTCCAGGAATTCCAGAATTGAGACATTATAGATGTAATTTCAATGGAACACGTTCCCAGTTTTCCTGAATTGATAAGCTATATGGATTAGTTCAAATAATATTTCCCTTTTGGTACAACCCACTTACAATCACATCTTGTTATTTCTCCAGGTTGGTTTCCTAGACGTATCCGTTCCTCCAGATTTCGTCTCGGAAGACACCTCAGGCGATGTTATGGTCCCTGAAGGAGGCACGGTGAAGCTGAAATGCCACGCCAGAGGATATCCAGAGCCGCACGTGCAGTGGCGTAGAGAAGACGGAGAAAACATCATCGTGAAGGAGCCTGGAGGGCAAAGAACCGAAGGTAAGATCCATGGTTATTGACTCGAAGGTATACTTTCGAAGTCATCATCCTCTGGGTCATTTATACCTGGTTTCTTTTCTATAATAACAATGTTAGTTCAAAGAAGTGGTTCGTAGGTTGACACATAGATGGCGCTATTCGGCTTTTGATCCATCTTCGTGTTATTATCACAATTGCACTATGAACCAAATGGAGAATTCACCTCAGATTAACTCACTGTGTCATGTCACAACAACCAAAAATCTCGTGAAAATTAAATATTCTTGAATTCCCAAGACATCCTGTGGAAAAGTTTCCACTCCAATTGTGCCAACAGAATTTCGGGGTCGAGATATCGGTTCAAGTGGACACGATTCCATTCATAACAACTCCTCCTTCTCCTTTCCAAATACATCCACCGATAACGACGTTAGTTATCCTCTATAAACACTCATCGCTATTTTTGGAGCGCCAGACCTCTCTAATCGGCTTCGGAAATGATCGATGAAGTAAGGGAAGCAAGTCGGATGGCTGTCTCGTCTAGATCCATAAATCTGTTGAAACAACCTGTGGCCAATAGCATCGGAGTTTATTAAATTGTCCCCGAATGCTGCTGTTGGAGAGAATCCTTTCCGGAGTGTTCCGGTGAATTATTTCGTGGGGTATAATGGTGATGGTTCTCGTTCTCGAAGTGGGCCGAATTTGTTAGCATATATGAACCGATCGACGTGTTATTGCCGGTCGAAACGAGGCCCTGGGGAGGACGAGAAGATCTTTGGGGAAGCTTGACATACGTGGTTCGTTTTGAATGTACCTGTGCATATTATACTCGAGAGCACGAGAACTGAATATTTGAATGTCGTATTCGACATTGGGAAGGAAATAATTACCTAGGCGGGGTAAATGGAACTCTATGATACTAGAACTGAATCATATAGAGTGTTGGATCTTAGAGGATCCTTCATAATCACAGCTGGTGTCTCAATACTGATCCCAAATAAAAATTGATTCCTTGTTTGACAATTCTTGAGACTCACAATGAAAAGTGGAAACAGCTACATCTCAAGTTTCAATCATCATTTATCTTCGTGTTATCGAAAAAAAATCTAGTAAAATGACTCTACATCTCTGGAAACCTCATCTGTGATTCTTCATCCTCTTCGATTATACGAACGGAACGTCCGAACGCGTACAGAATAATCATTCCTGCTGAAGAGGAACATCCATCACATTCCATACAGCCCCCGTAGGGTGTACCAACAGGCCCTGGGGGAATATGGAACGGTCGCTTTTGAATCTTACAATGCCCGTTATTGTGCTACTAGCAGCCGACCCTGAGTATATTGCTTTCTCGGGAGATCAATGGACGTTCTCGATAGCGATTTTTTGTTCCTTATCTGACTTAAAGGTGGGGTTCTGGAGGAAAGTGTGAATTCGTATCCGGCAGACTGTCGTTTATTCACGTAACTCATTGAATTGATATCTTATCATATGATATTGTGAACAGAAAATGTGGATTTTTTTAAGACTCAAGTTGCAAATGTAAAGCTCTTGAAAGCATGCAATTTTCGCGAATTTTTTTCAAAGACAGATAATTTTGGAGTTTTTTGAACATGATATATATATTTTCAGCAAGATTTTTCAAATGACAATATTAAGAAATATAACATTTGTCATGTGCTATCTTCAGAGGTGTCAAATGAAATTTCCCCAAATAATGACATGATTCTAACCTAATTGAAGTTGAAGGTATTTCCTATATGATGGCCTACAATTGTCCAAAAATATTGAAAACTGATAGAATATAATCCAAAAAACGAGTGCCGTTTTTTCTACCATGAATAAATTAGACAGGAGCATAGAATGCAATAACAGTAGTTTTATAAACGAATTAGCATGTTTCACAGATAAGTTGTGAATTTCACATTATTTACCGGCAACTATCATCCAGTTCCATATATTCATTCCTCTAACATTCACTTTGTATATAATTCATGAATGAATCCTTCAACTGACAACTATCATCCCGATACGAGGATGATGCTATAATGAGATAGAGATTATATAATATTGTTTTCGTAATTCCAAACAAGAAATGTTGCCTAGTACATATCTTTCAGGTAATAAAGTTATATTATTCACCTGAGATCCTAACAACTTCTTTGATATCGAATTAGGGTTCACTTCGGGAGTTATCGCAGTTGCTATTCAATAATATAACGATGCCCTCTGGAGATGCTCAAGATCCTATTCATGTGGAAAATGATGAATACGTGAAGACATTATAGAAGCGTTGGGTACATAAAGGGCATGAATAAGTATCAACATAACTCAAGCAGGGTTTCTTTCCCATTATGAATTCCGTGATTTTTAAGGACGGTTTCAATATCATAACAGTATTCGTCACCGTATTCTTGTTCGATTACAGATCATAGAATATTCAGATATTCATTAAATACAAATGAAAAAATATTCATGTCTATTATTTCGGGAAAATTAAAATTATTATCAACTTGGACCCGTTTCGAAATCGACTAAGCCTCTATCAAATATACTGGGTGATTTTCAATTTCTTCTATTTTCAAAAAATGGGTAACATTTTGGATGGAATCGAAATTTCTTGCCCTTTGAGGGAAAAATTTGCATTTTTATTAGAATAAACTTCGAACCATTTCTTGTGGACTGATTTCATAGTGAACGAATGGTCTAAATCATCTTCGGAATCGCCTCCTTCAAAATTAGTAAAAACTCATGAGTTAAACATTTCAAAGAATAATCAATAATTTGGATGGAATCTAAAACAAATAAATCCCACCATTTGAATGAGAATTAATCAGTCATGAAAGGTATTTTGGTATTTTGTAACAAAAACCTTACGTTTCAGAACGAAATTCACTCACGGAGGAATTCTATGAAATGTAAGGAATTACTGATAGTTTTCAATGGTTTCATCAATTATTATATCGCTGAAGTCAGCCTGAAGAACAAATGGAATTTTCAAATTAATTCCTAACATTTATAATTATTGAAAAAACGACAAACAACCCTAGACAATTTCAAGATATTTCATGTTAACCTGTCTTTTCTGTCGCTGTATTACTAGCAATGTAATATCTTATTTCAATACTTTATTGTTGATTTCATTCATTATTGATGCAATTTTATTATATCATAGATATGCGTCTTTTATTCATAGTGATTTCTTATTATATTTTAGATATTTGTCTTCAATTTGTTATATATATATATATATATATATATATATATATATATATATATATATATTAGTAATTTCTTATTATACTACCAATATTTATTTTCTATTACTTTTGTCACCGATATTTTGACATGTTGATCTTGACACTAATGTGTTATCATCCTATTGCTCTGTTCTGACCTGCTGTAAACGTACTTGTATGTAACATGCTTAAATAAACTCTATCTATCTATTTATCATTCAACGATTCGATAGATTTTTCTGATTTTTAAGAAGGCGATTTTTGATGGAATCGAAAATTTCTCAGTATATCTGATAGGGGCTAAGTTCCCAGACGAGCCAAGTTGACAATGACAATTTTTTCTTTTACGAAAAAGTACGAGTATTTTTTTTCATTTGTGATAATTTTGATGACAAGATAAAATTGATGAACTGTTTTATCACTATGGCATCCAATGCACTCTAATGTAGAAGATTATCTTCAATAATTTCATGTTGAACGTCTCCCTATTATGATATATCAAATCGAATGCCTGTGTCAAGAATTCAAATGCTGGCAAAGAAGATATCGACACGAATGTCTCATTCGAAATTCTTCTTTATGTTTCAGTCTCCTCTTACCAAGGCGAAGTGTTGAAATTGTGGAAGATATCCAGAACGGAAATGGGCGCTTATATGTGCATAGCTTCGAACGGCGTACCGCCGACCGTTAGCAAGAGGATTATGGTCAATGTTCACTGTAAGTGCCCTTTTTCCGAACTCCCTATCTACCGTCTCTCCAAGGGAGATTCTCCCAGTTTGAATTCGTGCTACGCCAATTTTATTTCGACCTCTATGGCTGAGGTAACCAACGTGTGGACCACTATCGGGATACTCGAGAATTGTAAGCTGGAATAATGGCGTTGATCTAATCTGGAGATCGGGAAAAATTATCATTTGAGTTTGTCGCTTGAGAACTAGGATTCGTAGTTAGAATCAGCTACATTTCAATTGTTGATTCAAATTTAAGCACTTTTATTGAGATCTCGTCAACTCTAGATATACTTTATAACTCAGGTAGTCTGTTGAGATACAGGTCTGGGATTTTTAATTGATCTTCAATGAAAATTTCTGATCACAAAATCAAACATTATATGTATAGGAAGATAATAATTCAGCTAGAGTTCATTCATTTAAGTCAGATAACTGATAGATCCCCTGAAAGTGCGGTGTTGCTGATTGATTTTTTTTTAATATAACATTCAAACTGTTCTAAGAATTGTTTCCGATTCATCAAGTAAATACACCAAGATTTAATAACTTTCAACTGGTGAATTACTTTCAAACATTTGTTCAATCTTTCTGAAATTCAAAATCAACAAACTCCATTAGCAGATCAAAGATTTCTCTCCAAATGAATTCGACACCGTTGTTGAGTCACTTTGAAGTGTTGTCATAATTATTGATGCTCAAATGTTTCCAGCAATGTGTCAACCAATTAAAAATTCAGTGATTAGCTAAATACTTTTTATTTCGCACCAATGAAAGATCTTCTATCGCTGTCATTGGCTGTCATGGCCAACTCATAATAAATGCAACCCTCTTCACTTTCACAATATGATGATGAAATTTTTTTACACGAATTATAAATAGCCTATCAGAAAAGTAACAGAAAGTATCCATATTGGAAATGTCTGTCTGTATTTCGACTGAAATTGCAATCATTCACATTCATGTCATCTCTCGATATATATGGAATGTTCAGGATATTCTGCGGTATATTTGAAGATCATACCAAAAACGAATCAAAGAGCATTGATGAAATCTGAGGATTATAATAACGGTGTCCACTGGATCGTGAAGACAATTTTTTGATTTGGAGTTTTATAGGTATATTGATCCATTCGCTACTGATATTTAAAACAACAATAATATCATCATTGTTGTTCCAAGAATCAGCTCACAAGGACTTGAAGCTCGCAACAATCTACAAACTGAACATATTCACCCTACTCCAAAATCTACCCCGCCATTTCAGATAAGTAGCAACACAAACCTGACACTTGCGAGCACAGAATTATCACAGTCGGCGAGACGTGCTCCTAGTAAGGACCGGAAGGATTATGGTCAACCCTTACCCTAAAGTGGCCTGGCTGGTCTTCCTCTAATCCCTCACATTCAATCTCGCACGACACCGTATTTTATATGCATCGGAACGCGTGTTAATGGCCTCGTTGTCGTCCCACATATCCCCGCGGAGTTTTACATATGTAAATTCGGCAATCGGCAAGACTTGTTAGGGAAGTGGCCTAGGGCACAGGAAGCTCGGATTAGGAAGTGCCTCGCTGTGAAATTAAAGGCTTACGAATCGAGAAAACAGTGACAATCCGACCCCAGGAAAACCTGCAGTGAAGAGGACCATCTTTGAGTTTCATGAAACTTTCAATTGTTCTTCAAAAAATAAATATCCGAGTCCACTATTTTATTGATAATGAGATAAAGTTAGTTAGTTAGGCTACCATTTCGTTAGTGTTATTGAAGGCTTTATTCGTAGACTTGTTTCCATAGGGAGTTCTGAGAGTAAAATATCCATCGACTTGTCGATATGACATAAGTCAGATTGGATGAATGTAAGGTGCCTACAATAACTATGGTGAAACCAGTCCCAATCTCGACCCGTGACCAAAATCCCTCGATCAAAAAGCATAGTTTCGAACCAACATCAACGCTTTTTTAAATCACCACGGATGGCGACACCGTCGGCGCTATAATAATACGAAATGCAACGTTGCTTATTGTTTTGAAATACACCAGTAGTTTGTCTACAAAGTCTTGATTCGACACTATTTCACGAATCTGTGGGGATAACAGGACGTAGAATTGTATTTTGAAGAAGAAATGTAACTTTGGCTTCGTTGGAAGCGACTATTTGTTTTGCGCAGAATACGTGAATTATTCATTTTAGAAGCGGCAACCCTGACTTCTAATGCTCGTCAGTTTAGTTGTCAATCAGATTAAAAATGACAAATTCTCGTGAAAATATTATCTTTTATTGATTCCTGAATATACATACAGTCGGAAAATTGAATAGAAGGTGTTTTCAAAATACTTGCAAATGTTTTCCCAATGCGGGAATCCATTGTTTCCGAACGGTTTCGTCCTATGTGAGTAATGAAAAAGTAAATTATTGATTTCAACTCCAAAAACTAACAAATTACCTTCGGAATTCCATAAATATGACGAGAGACGGTTTCTGCTTGTCCACAAACTATACGAAACTTTATTTTAACTAAAAAACACCACACAGCAAAATATAAACGACTACAAATTCAAAAGGAGGTTAATGAAATAAAGAAGTTTGGATTTCCCGCCAGTTCTGACTGACGTGGAAGAAAACAATGTTACCGAACACGATTGTGTCGCCATCTCATAACGATTCGATAAGTAGTCGTATAGGATATGTTCCATGAAATTCCCATCGACACTTTTGACCCACAAACAATTGAAGAGTAGTTTCACCATCATGTAGACACCTTAGATGAATGCATAAATCATGTTCCATAACAATCTACAGTCACGAATATAACATTTACACTTTTACACGGGTACACTGATTTTTCCAAAGCTTTCGACAAGGTTAATCATGAGCTCTTGATTCATAAACTTTGCTTATACGGCATTAATGGACCAATTTTGCAATTACCTTAAAAAAAGAACTTAGATTGTCAGGGTCAATCATTACTATTCTCATTCCATAGCAGTTACCTCAGGAGTTCCACAGGGTTCACATTCGGGTCCACTTCTATTTAACCTTTTTATCAACGATCTCATTTGCTGTTTCCAAGAAAGTGAAGCTTTGCTATTTGCTGATGATTCGAAGTGTTTTAAAATAATTAAATGTGAGTCTACAAAATGATATAGATCGCCTCTCAAACTGGTGTACGCAAAATGGAATGTGTTTAAATGCATCCAAATGCCATATTCTTCGTTTTCACCGAACACGTCACCCAATCTCATTCGAATACAGTATAAATAATCTGACCCTACATTCTGCTTCTGAATCCAAGGATCTTGATGTGATCCTGAACTCCACACTTACCTATAAATCTCACATTTCTTCTGTAATTCAGAAATCTTAGATGTTAGGCTTTATAAAAAGAACCACCTGCGATTTTACTAACATCACTGCTATCAAATCACTTTATTCTTCTCTGGTTAGATCCCATTACATTACATATAAGGCGGAGCTTGAGGCCGTCCAGCACAATTTCCTGAGATACATAGCCTTCAAGATGCGTGCGTACTGCAGCTATGCAGCAGTGGAACGCATATTGAACTTACCTTCTCTTGAGGTACGCAGGAAACGAAGAGACTTATAAGACTTCTATTCGAAATTGTCAATGGATTGTGTACCAGCCCCGAGCTTGTTCCCGAAATTATTCAGGCAAATTTGTACAAGGGAACCCGGTAGCTATAGGAGTCACAAAAAAACTTCGGGGTAGAGTTATCGATCTCTTTTTTCGAGATGAGTTCAATGGCGAGAACAAAAATTGGTTATCGTTTTTCCATTTTGGGTTATAAACAAAGATTCAATTCCTTTACTTCTCGAATCATAGTTGTTAGTAAATTTAGGAGAAAACTCCGTTCACACCAGTGGCGGAAAGTAAATAAAAAAATGCTGTAATTTTAGCTAAAATTGTATTTTTCCAAAATGAAAATTATATTTCGCTGTAAATGTGTAGTCATCAATAGCGAGACTGAAACTTCACTACATTTCTCTTTTCGTTTCTTGTAATTTTTCGTGGACGAAATTATAAAGAATAATACGTATCTCGGCCTGTTAAATAATTAGATTTTTGTTGGAATTTTTGAAAATATCATCAGGTTGACTTTTGTCTGGAAAGCAATTCATTGATAACTGGTATGCAAAATCACAATAGTTATTACTTCAAATGAGATATTCAGATTACTTTCTCACGACAATCTTACTAGAAATAAATGAAAAACTTGACCAACATCTGATTCATGGTCAAGAAGGAAAAAAACTTTTTTAAACAAACTATAGTTAATTGTGATTTCTATTTGAAAAAATATTATTTGAGGTCATAACTCGAAGTCAAATAATTTCTCTCCATTTTCCTCTACGTCACTGGGTTTAATGGAAAAAATTGCTTCGAATGTGAAAGCTATAATTTCCTAATTACAATAACAACCATGATATTCGTATGTGTCAAAAAGTCCAAAAATCGAACTCGAAGACGATAGACAATTTCTGTTTTCAACATCGAAATTTTGACACTCTGTACATCGTTTGTTCCGTGTATTCTTCTTGAAACTGATGGAATTGGCTGGAAGCTTTCTTCCGCAAGAATCCCTATCAGTTTTCCGGAAAACAATTCTGGCGAACAATTATACTCATTGTGACATCTGGTGAACGTTTCACGGCACGTCTCTATTCTTTTACAGCTCGCAATAAACCCTCCGATCAGATTCCCTCTATTTGCTTTCAGTTCACCCCGTGATCCACGTCCCGAATCAGCTAGTGGGAGCGCCTCTTGGCACCGACGTCACATTAGAATGCAACGTGGAAGCCTATCCGAAATCCATCAACTACTGGGTTAGAGATACGGGTACGTAAATATCCTGCTAGCGTCTGTCTCTTCCTCTCCGACTGCCTGTTACACCAACACCCACCAAACTAAATTAATCACTTAAATATCTCTCGTCGAGGCGGTAACGGCCTCCGCTTCCGAGGTACAGACGCGAGAAATTTCGAGTGCATGTAATTCCACGATGAATCCACTGATTGCTGAGACTTTGATTTGACGTATTAGAGGTATGAGGCTGGGAATAGGAGAGGCGATATACAGGGTTATGATAAAGTAATGCACAAAATTCATAAAACGTACAACGATCACTTTGGAAAAAAATGCAAAAACACGTCAAACTGTTCTTTTTATTCCGCATCTTTTGACCTAAGTAACAGAAATAACACAGTTATGACGTCATCAACAATGTTTTTAATGGGAAGCCAAGATTTTTATCACATTATGTGATAGAGCTTGTGTTTTTACACACGGGAAAAATAGTTCCACCTACCATCATTAGAATTTCTATCCTTTCTCTTTCGGTTAAACGAGCCATAATAATAAAACTGTGGTGACACGAATTGTACGACTGACACTGACAAACCGTTGTTTTAGTAAAACAATTGAAAAAATTCATAGGAACAAATGTTCTAGATAGATAAGTGTAAATTTGACCTCTTTTTATGATTAGTTATGTTATTTAGTTTTTTATTCCTTTTCTCTTTTTTTTTCCTATTTGAGCTTTACTGCAACTATATTTTTCCCGTGTGTAAAAACACAAGCTCTGTCACATGATGTGATAAAAATCTTAGCTTCCCATTAAAAAAATTTGTTGATGAAGTCATAACTTTGACGTGTTATTTTTGTAACTTATGTCAAAAGATGCGGAATAAAAAGAACAGTTTGACGTGTTTTTGCATTTTTCTCAAAAGTGATCGTTGTACGTTTTATGAATTTTGTGCATTACTTCATCATAATCCTGTATACACTGTGTCCGTAGAGTATGGAACAAATTCATTTTTAGCTAAACAGGTCATTTCAAAAAATAATCCTGAAACACGTCGATTTTTGATTTTAATTTTCCGTATTTTAAAATAATAATGTAATATACAGGGTGAATTACGTTCGAGTAATGACGTCACCGTCATTTTTTTTAATGGAACACCCCCATTTTGTCTCAATATTCGGATTACTCTGACTGAGCTGATTCCAAAAATGTATCACAAGTTGATTCCAATTGGTACAGGGTGGACAAAAATACAATAGTTTTGTGTGTGCTCATAAAGTAACGCGTAACATTCTTTATTAGGTAAATTAACAATATTATCAAACATACTTTTTATCTAGCGGCAATTGGTTTAAATGTAACACCCCGTAGTTTGCTACATGTTTAGAGTAATAAAAATGAGCTGTTTCCAAACATGTTTGGTACTTGTGGTCTAGCAGACAGAATATGAAATCAACATTGGAATCAACATGTGATACATTTTTGAAATCAGCTCAGCTAGAGTAATCCGAATATTGAGACAAAATGGGGGTGTTCCATTAAAAAATTTACGATGACGTCATTACTCGAACGTAATTCACCCTGTATATTACATTATTATTTTAAAATACGCTAAATTAAAATCAAAAATCGACGTGTTTCAGGATTGTTCGATATTTCAGTTTACCTTTTGGAAACTTCAGATCCCAATAACTTCCTCATTCCAAATGGAATCACCATGAAATTTTCGTATAAGCATGCCATATTGTTAAAATGAATATTTACAGAGATATTACCGAACAAGTGAAAATACGCTCATTTGTCTCCTGTGTATTTTCACAAAGACGGTTTTGATTGTTCTGAATTCCATATTTGTTGAATAATATGAATATTGTATACGTTTCATTGTCAATTTTATTTACTCACTATAACTGATTTTCAAATTTGTTTGTTTTTTTGTATTTCACTCATTTAATGCCTAAACCTAATATTTTATACAAATGCAGCATTCTAATTGCTAGTGTTATATTGTGTTATATATATATCACTGATATTTCAAGATAACTAGGTTTTTTTCACGATGGGGGACACAGACGACTAGCCATGACTAAAGTGAACCTAAGAGTGCCAACATAGGGATAGAAAATAAAATAAATTCCAAAGAATATCGGTCAATTTGATATGCTAGATTTGTTCATGAAATACATTTGTATAAACTTGGAAGAGAAATGGATGAATATTATTATTGTTATTATTATCATCATCATTATACTGACTGAATATCATCGTGACTGAAATAATGTATTTTTGAACTCTAGAGCCTAGTGGTGAAATTGTCAGATTGACAAACGAGTGGATCGATAACTAACAAATTTATCTTAAGGATCCAAAGGATGCACTGCAGTCAAAGGTTTATTGTACTTCCCCTCTCACCCCTGATACCTTGAAAAACATGAATCACTTTGACTGCAAACTTTGATCAATTCAAATGATGACATCCAAATTATTTGAAGACGAATTGGAGAATAAATGTCAAATTACCAGAAGCGTCAGAATGAACACATGGCAAATACTGTAAATAGATCACGACCCTTCACAATAACGTCGATTAGATCCTATCTTAGTCTCCCAACGAAGTCTGAATGACATTTCACTCACCGAATTCTTCGGGAGTTTTCTCTTCCATTCAGCAGAGCATTTAATAGCCACTTACCATGCAAATTTCCCGTTCGATAAGGAAATTGAAAAAATAAATTCACCAATTAACAATGTCGTGCAGGAAATTCAGAATGACATCGATATCACTTATTATTCTGGACATCCTACTCCAACAAAACTCTTAGGAAATAATTAACAGAATGCAACGAATTTATGGATATTGAAGAATTTTATTCCAGGGTATATCTCAAACCATTCGGCTACATTTTCGAGGTTATGTTGACCCATCAAGATGTCTACAACTATCAAATAATAATGAGATTTAGGAGTTCATTGAAGTTGTGGTGGTACCATGTCTGCATCAAATGTCCTTAGTATGATTACGTACATTTATAGATATCATTACTGAAAATATCTAACTAAATAGTTTCACACAGATTTCTTCTGATGAGGTCGTGGCATCAAAATTTTTCGAAAAATATCCAATATCCAATTGAAAGTCGATCATACATAAGTGTAGAATCTGATATTCCAAAAATGGCTGTCTCCCAAATAATTATTACATCAACATTATTATTACAAATATCCAAATTTCGAGTCTTTTGGATTTCCATAAATGTGAACGATTTTCGATTTATTGCTATCTGCGATTGAGATTGAGTTAGAAATTAAATTGTACGATTGGAAACATTGTTCTTTCTGATCGATATCGTTGTGACCGCAAGAAGTCTCATCTGTAATCCACTCATGTTATCCCGCTGAGAGCTTTATGATACGTAGAAAGATCCAATAACTCGCTTCCCCTTTCCATAACTTCAACGAACTCCTGCCAGTGCACAGTATTAAATAAAATAATTCCGGAACTTTCCTTCGCATCATAAAAACCAGATTCGAGATCGAAGTTCAACACGAGGAAATTAAGGGCTCCCAAAGTTTTCTTATAATTTAACATATCTTTGGAAAAAAGTTCTCAAACCGAGCATTTATAAACGTATACAAAGTATAAATGGTGTTTTCAAAGTAGTGAGCTGTATATTTGGTATGTATCTCTTCACGGCTCATCTGTCACACTACGCTCGAGAAATTTTACAATTTCACACTCTTTTGTTTTGTGAAATGGAAATATGGAGCTGGAGGAGCACATACAACATCACACCATCGCTTTTCTATCTGACCGAAGATACTTCTAACGTTCTATCAAATACTACATCGAATGTTCTCTATTTTTCATCAATTTTCATCAGCATATATTCCAGTTTACGACCAGATATAAATAAAATCCTCTTAGCAAATTCCTTGAACGAGCAAGATCCGGATCTGATTACTCCTGAAATTAATAGATCGCCTCGAAAAACTTAGAACTCCAGTCTTTAATGGGAAACACGCTTGATAAATGGCTGCGAAAAAGAAAATTCATAAATGCTGTCAGGAAAATCCTGCAGATCAATTATTAAAATTGCAGATAATGCGAGTGGCCGACAAAAGAGGAACCATTAACATTGGCGTTCAGTGATTGATTCCAATGTGATTTATCCACGCTACATTTTTGCTAGACAACTTCCCTTAGATGATTTATTGAACATGTTTAGTAGAGGGCATCATCGATTCTCTCACTTTCTTTTCAGAAATCCATACTGAAGAGGTTCTCCAGAATTATCTTTGGAACATTTCGAATGTACGATGTGGATTCTATGTTTATTGAAACGTCGTATCCTAATATTTTGAATCTTTCAATCCCGAACCAATTTTGAGGCTAAACAAACTATAAAAATAATGATATAAAGAATGCAGTGCATCCTTCGGACCCCTCCAGTAACAAAAGGAAACTCTATTGTCCTGGGTACGATGAGCATATGGACGCTGATGGTCACATAGAAACAGAAGAAATTAATCAATGCATAGTCATACCTCCCATCAGCGTCTACAGTTGTTAGTAGTTGGACCGTGATTCTGCGATAACCCCAGCTTTATTGCTTATCACGAATGTATTAAAAACTTATGGAGGTTTAAAGCCCACCAGAGCACATCTCTGATGAGCACGAATATGGGAAGGGAGCAAGCAAGCGAACCAGCGACCCAAAAAATTACAAATTCAGCGGACAAAGTAACCGACTGAAAACACATCAGTGGGTGGGAATTTGGATGCCCTTGGATGCCACTCTGTGAAAATAGAAACCGTACTTTACGGAGGATGTTGAAAGAAAGAAGGGTCTCATAACTATTGATTTCCTTCGATATTCTCACCTCTTCGATAACCAATTTTGTGAATGGATTCGGATGAGAATCGGTGGTATCCAAATAAGGCATTCTCTTTGCATTCAGACGTGATGAAAATTCAATATCCAGAATATAGTGATCACACAGGGTGAATCATAAATACGGCCCGAACTTTCTGAGGGTCAAAATGCATACTCAGAAAGATATATCTCTAAGCGAAAAAACCATATGAATAAATTAACTGCAACAAACAAAACAATGAAATTGGTCAAGGTCGTCACCAATGAATCTCGCGATGAATTGATCTGCTATGTCATGTGACTGCAAAAACTCAAAACGGTTGAATTTTTTGATCATCTAGTATATGTAATTTTCTCTCCTTTATGGGATGCTTTTATTTTTTGACCTCAACGAATACAAGAAAATGAGTTATGTTCAAAAAATCACAACGATATCAAAAATGAAAAAGTGTTTTTTTAACAACAAACATTAATGAAAAAAATAATACTTTGAATGAGTATAGACTTTGCAACCAAATTCGAAATTGCTTTCCTCTAGTAGGAGCTGTAGTTCTTTTACATGAAAAATAATCAATACGAAAAATGTTCATAGAAAAAGATGGAAATGCTTTTTTCATTCATTATACTCTTTCGTCTGAGAAACAGAGAGAGTAAGTGATATGGATATGAAATCTCTGAGTACGAAAAATGCAATCAACCATTGGTTTTGTTCGTATGAAAGATATTTTAGCGAATTATTTTCTTCACCACAATTCTGACATGATGACAACTTATTTTGTTCCTTAGGCACCTCACCGTACCTCTTTTGCGTCAGATACCGAGCATGTCTTCCAGATAGAGCAACTAATATATTATTTGATTTAGCAACTCTGTACGTAAATTCCATCTCATCGAAGAGAAGTGGTTGAATAATCAGATTAGCTAACCCAACTTGACCGGTCTTCCTGTACGTGATTAATGGATTCGATACTTTATCCTGAGCTGCCCCATTAACTCTTACCACATCACGTCCTTCAAGCTCAAACTTATAGTTCCTAGAGTTGATGTAGCGTTATCCTGATTCTAGAGCTATTTGTCTTATTCAATAACTCTGTTTGTTCAAAAGTTCACATGGGAGTTCTTGCTTGTAATGAAATTCAAAATATATTATGCAGAGTCAAAACCCAGTACATGATACTGGTGTTCCCCAGGGTTTAGTACTGGGCCGATAGTGTTCGTTCTCATGAACTAATCATAAGGAGTGTAAAATTATCAAACCCAAACCTAACTTTACATTTAGTTTCAAATTGATTTGCCAATTGGACTCAGTTTCGACCACCTGAAATAATATTATTATTATACTTAACAGAAAATACTACATTTTCAACTGTTTATAAAATACAGTAAATATGACATTTTCGGAACAGCGCACGGAAATTATTTTCCGATCCCTATTTCCGTGCGCTTACGAGTAATGTGTCTATAGCAACGATTTATTTATTAATGACAAATTTTATTTTCTGTCAGTGAAATAGTATATTTCATTACCAGTACCGTGCGCTTACGAGTAATGTGTCTATAGCAACGATTTATTTATTAATGACAGATTTTATTTTTCCGCAAATCGCTAGGAAATTTTGACAGGAATGTCAAAATTTCTTGAAGAAAACGTCAGGACTTCCTTACTGTGAGGAAATGTAATTTTGTTTATGTTGATTTCAGGTACCTAAGTAAATAATAAAAAATATCGTCCGTTACTCGTCCAGAAATGGATTTTCCGTTCTTGCATGACTTCCCGTGTTCGGCTGCGCCTCAGAATTTGTCTCGCGCGCACGGAAAAATCCTCATTTCTGTACTGGTAATGAAATATACTATTCTTTTATATTTCCTTTATATGATTGAAAAAACTATATCTTCTTGGATCAGTTATTCTGATAGTTAAATCTGGCTAATCTGAACAAATATATACAGGGTGAACTTTTTCGAAAGGAACCATGTTTCATAATATGGAATATTTTAATGAAAACTTCAATTCTGTTGTGATGTACAGTGATATCCATGAAGTACGCAACAAATGGGAGAATTCTTCATTCGTATTTTTCCAGAGAAATAAAAATTTGTTATCAACTCTGGCTCGTCTCAGAACCCCTATCATATAGAGTGATTTTCAATGTCTTCAAAAATTGCTCTTTTCAAAATTACTCAGTATGTCTGATAGGAGCTAAGTGGGCATTGAAACGAGCTTAAGTTGATGACTTTATCAACTATGGTAATAATAAAACAACGGACAATTATTTGTGAAAAGTATTCCAGAAAATTCCAACTGTTTTCTCAATAAATCATCAAAAAAGTTTGGTGAAGTGAATGAACATTTTGTTTCCAGGAGAAATGGTTATTTCAAGTACCAAACACGACGTTAGAGTGGAGAGTAAGTCGGTGTTCCACGTGAAGATGATAGTCATCATTCGAAATCTTCAAAAAGACGATGTCGGCTCGTATAGATGTATAGCCAAAAACTCGTTGGGTGAAGTAGAGAGCAACATCAGACTTTACGGTAAGTTGTTTGCAGTTATGTTGGGTTTCATTTTCCATATTTCACGTGTTTTATACGTGTAAGAATGAGTTTTCATCGAAGATTCTAGAAGTATCCGAAATATTGGCATACAAACATAAATCATAGACTATATCGTGTTTCTATTCTAAGCTAGTGGAGATACAGATATTGATACAAGGAATATCAAAAAATCTAAAAATTATTCGAAATTTATAAAAGAAGAAATGAAATGACAAAACAATGGAAGGTTTTCAACGATATGAGGATGGAATAAGAAAACAAAAAAAAATGAGAAAAATTACAATTCTTATTGTAAAGATATTCAAATTATTTGAAAAAACTCACACGTATTTCAAGCTGATATTTTTGCATTTCCTTCCTACAATTTTATTAGTTCACTTGAAACTTACGTTACATTAGTGATAATCCGATAACTTTTTTTTGTTTGGTCGGTTAATTTTTGCGTATATCTTAGATGTAAATTAGACATTGACTGATTGTGATGGAAAAATATAATCGTTAAATTACCATGGCGGGAATTTGAGTATAATACGAAGCAAATTTCTGAATGTAACTTTTCAAATAACCTTATTCAATAATGCGATTCCTCAGTTATCTGTAAAGTTTTATAAATACTTCATTATCTATATACGTGACGTGACCTACCCATCCCTTTCGACCGAGAACATTGCCAGGATAAAATCATTCTTTTTATTGTCCTGTAAAAACTTCGACTTTATTAAAGAGAAACTTGAAGAGACTTTTCGGGCATTCGGGATGGGAACAAGACAAAGCGGCGTGAAATGAGTTTTATATGAGAAATGCAGTAAAAGGCAGAATGGAAAATAAATAAAAAGTGGGGATGTCCCATAATAATTTCATTGCGTTTTTATGAATGGAGCAGCATGATTTAATAATTCGGCAGTCTGATTAAATTTCAAGAGAAAATTGTTATTTTATATTATAATCTTATTATCGAAATCATTTCGGTAGGAGCGATTGGACTGTAATTATTATCATTATTTTTTACAGGAATTACTTTCGGAGAGATATTTTTTTGAGAAAAATTTTCTAAAATGGAAATCATTACATCATCGAATATTGTCAGAATCAAATATAAATGTTCTTGAATTGGATAATTTCCAAATGAAATTCTTTTTCATAATAGATAATGGATCAATTCAAATATGCATCAAATCATGCTATACGAATTTGATAAAGTGAATAACCTAACCTCAATATTCGTTAGATAGTTAGTCGTTTGACGACTGGATCCTCCGGAAGGAGTAACTACTGGGAGCAGAAAGATGCTGGTTTACTGATGGATCTGAAACACCTGCAGGTTCTGGTGCAGGTTTTCATGGTCGCAGACCTAGGACAGGAAAATTTGCCTGCCTAGGATCTTTTGCGACCGTTTTTCAGGCAGAGATCTATGCCATTGATCTATGCGTCGAGAAACTGGTAGAAATCAACCTCACACATAAACCAATTAAAATATTCTCGGACAGCCAAGCGGCACTGAATGCCCTTTGCTCGAACCGAGTGACGTCCAAACTGGTTTTTGACTGCCAGCAGAGACTCTCTTCGATTGGAAGAATTAACAAATTATCTTTGATCTGGATTCCTAGTCACTCCGGTTTGGAGGGCAACGAAATGGAGAATGTCTTGCAAGGCAAGGCGCCTCGAGCGATTTCATTGGACCAGAACCCGCTATTGGCATCTCTTTAAGTTTTGCCAAACAGGCAACAGGAAGTTTTTCAAACTTCTGGCAGAGTATTCCAGGATTGACCCATTCCAAGGCATTCATTCATCCTTCGAAGAATGGAGCCAAAAAATTGTTAGATTACGGCAGAGATGTTCTACGTTGCCTAACAGGCCTCCTCACAGGTCACTGTCGTTTCAATCATCACATGACTTGACTTGTCGCCTATGCTGGATTTATTCGGTGAAATTTGAATTGGTGTGAGCCACAATAGACCCGCCAGGGTTGCAGTGGAGGGCCGTATTGACCCACTCACCTTAGACCTAACCCAACCTAACCTAGTTGTTGGCATCTCAAATCGACCAATAAAAGAACAATTCAATAGCTAATGTCACTACCCCACAAATGATATTGTCATTTCTGATTCTGATATGTTATCTCCTGAATTCATTCATTGCTGAGTTTATCATTGTATTTAATCAGAATTCTCATTCTATCATCGATAATCTACCTATAGTAACAAGAGCAATCTAAACAAATTTATTCAACATCATCATGGTTCCTATTGCCTGTAATCGATAATTTCGAGTCCTTCTTTATCTCACCTATATCCATTGTCAAGCACTCCAAAGCGCCATTACTAGTACCAACGCAGACAGCAACTCATTCTGTGTCTCAAACATGACCTTGATGATTTCCAAGATATTTCTTTTCCAATACTATCGCCAGACACATCTTCAACACATAACATAACACCAAATATCTGGTTCATGGAAGGTCTGACAAAGATTCTCCATCATTGCCTATTCACCTCAAGGTATTAATTAATAATAAAGAAAACGTAGGTATCAAAGGTGCTGGATATTCTTCACATTTTCTCGAATTTTTCAAATAGGGAGATTCTCCAATGAATATTATTTCAACATCCTTTTCTGTCAGGAAGTCTACTTTGCGGTTCATTCTTGGTTCATTGTGGCCTGGTATCCAAATAAACGTAAAGCGTTTGTTTCAACCCAACTTCTTCAAATATTCTTGATGGAGTAAAATAGTATCAAGTTACAATTCCTACATTCAAGTAGATGTTGACCAACTCGCCTTTGCTTGGGGAACCTTAATGAGCTAAAATTCGTGCATTGAGCAATGAGCATTCGTTTTTCTCAATAAGTCCTCTTCGGACAGATTCAGAATTCATCCCGACGCTTTCCAGAAGCTCGATATATATCCGTCGCTTCATCTCGACACCGTAGACGTCAACATGAAGCACGCTAAGCTCGATGCATATCTTTTAACGAATGTAAAGCAGGTCGAGGTGATGAAGGGCGCCTTTTTTATGACCCCAGCGCCGTGAAATTGAGTTCTCGCGAGGGTGAGAGAGCCCAGGTCTGTTTATCATAATGTTTATACCTGGACCAGGGTGGCTGGGGGGGATGGGGGACTTCGCATTCGAATAGATAAACTGGAATAACCGAGATTATAGGGGTTGCTCAGCGAAAATGATGGGGTGGATTTTCTCCTGCGAGAAACTGAACGCCGAATGCGAAAAACGCCAGGATATTGTTTCATTGCGCTTTTTTTGACTGTCTACATTGCGTTTTTACTTTGAAGGTATACAGGATTGCGGATAAAAAGATCTTATAAAGGTGTATTCAGGGTATTTATGTATTCATAACACCGTAATGGTCGCCATTTTTTTCTACTGCGATTGCTTTCTACTTCGTTATCATTCTGGATTCAATCTTGTCGTACTATCAAAACAGCAGCTCTCATAATTGACAAACAAACAAAAAATGTCACGCCTTAATAGACACCTCATTTTTTTAAGTAGCAAGGGGGTCGTGCAATACATCGTTGGAAAAGATCTCGAATGAAGAATTCAAATATATTCATTCGGATTTTTTTATAGCTGGAATAACAATAAATAAATGAACAATATTAAAATAAATCTCCAATAATGAATCAACTGTACAAATTAAAAACTTAATGAATCTACGATGCCATTATGGGATCATTTTTTGTTCAATTGTTTTTTGTTGTGTACATTTCTGTTTTACCTTCTTGAAATTGAAATTTTTACAGAGATACCTGGACCTACCCATGTCTACGGTTTATCGGACGAGGAAGACTACAACGACCAATTTGGTTCTGCGGAAATTGAGCTAGACGAAGAAATATCCAACAGTGTGTTAGAAACGTCAAAATTTTCAACTATAGAAACGCCATCTAGGTAAGCAAACGATAATAATCAGCCCCAACCACTTTATATTGGAATTAAATGCATAATCCTAACACAATTCTCAACTGATATCTATAACAATCTATCAGCTATACAGGCTCCTCATTTTTCGAGAGCCTTTATGGGGATCTTGAAAGATATCGCATGTCTATTATTTTTTATCTAGTCCATCACTTCCATAGTTATCGCCCTTGTCATCATCGCTTTTCACATCATGATCACGTCACAAAATATTCAATTTATCTCTTTTTATTTCCCCATTTCAGGTCCAACTACGTCGATAACCAAAGCATGACGAGAGATCAAGAAACTAATTCTTCTTTCAGCTCCTCATCACCGCGACTCCCTCTTGTTTTCATGGTTTTTATCCTTTTGTTCTCGTGCCGTGCTCTGATTTGACGTTTGACCGGTAACGAAGCATTTTTATAGTGACAATAATATTATTTCCCGTACAATTTGTAAAAATGAGTAGTCTTTTTTCCTGTTGGTCACACAATAGAAAGTTGACGTACACAACGGGGGATCTTCGTTTCCTTCTGTTGACCGCAGGCATTGGTCCTTGTTGTAGTTGAAAAATTGTGTATGGCTATGTATAAATAAATGTGATCCGAGACCATACAGTATGTTGCCTTATGAGTATTGAAGAATGTATCGAGAATATTGATGATTCTTATTTAGATCGATGTCTTGATCTTCCGCGGCTCTTATACCCTGGCTTCCTCCTTGTGTTCAATTCTTATCAGATATTTTTGAGTTCACTATAATTGGATTATACTGTATGTCCAATAATGAACCTCAAAATTCAATAATTATATAGAAAAATAGTTCTCAAGGTTCTCATAGCATATTTGAGGGGGCTCTTGAAAATGGTATTTTCTGGATGTTTTTGAAACGTTGTACGTTATATTCAAGTGAACTTTTGATGCTGAGTGCTATTTTGTAACTTTTTGTCCTATTTTTAGTCAGAGAAATTACTGGGTAATTGTAGGACACCCCGTATAGATGTCCACATTTCGGAAAATATTTATATTTTATCCATAAAAATTCATTGAAGTGTATTCAATGTATAAAAATTGAAGAAAGCGATGAATGTTCCTTAAAATTCGATAAATTCATGTGTGAAAAAAAGTAGATGAATATTTTCGAGTTTTATGTTTGGGTGTTGCTTTTTATAGAAAATTTAACTGTCGATATTTGTGCTGTCGATTTAGAATCTCAATTCAAAATTGTTATCGAAAAATTTATTAATAATTATTAGGCTAAGTATTGTTATAAATTTATTAGATTTCTATTGAGTTAATCAGTTTTCATAATCTAATCAGTTTCGAAAATCCAACAAAAACAAATTTGATAATGAATTGATAATTTATAGGAAAGTTATGAAAATAATTGCTTTCGATAGTATTGTTTGAAAATAGTTCGATGAAATCTTGAGATCAATATTGAGAGCAAAATTAAATGGAAAATATCAAAAACAAATTGAAAATGTTTGAATAATAACTAAAATAATCTATATACTTTGTCGGGATTCGAAGAATTTCTCTATATATATCCATGTGGAATATAAAATTTCAATCAATGAAATGCGTTTTTTTTAGATATCTGTTATTAGTTTAAGGTAATAAGTAGATATTTATATTTTTCATTCATTACGCTGTAATGGAATTATGATAGACAAGTACAGCATATGTGACTGATAATATAGAATCGGGAAAAGGTGTCTGATTTGTATATTTAGAATAGTAATAACCACCTGATGTAATTCGATCGAAAGGTGAAAATAAATAACATGCAATTTTAGATATTTAGAGTCACATCAATTCCATGAACATCTTCCAATATTTCGAAGAACAAATCATTACCGAAGTTTGATAAATAAATGTGAAATTCTATTTCATGTGATTTTACCAATCTTCGACAACTCTCATTATCAAATGACTGTATTTAAACAGTAATAAACAAGTAAATATCTCCGAAAATATCTGAATATTCCTTAACAAATAATACGAAACCATAAGGCATTCAGATTTCTGGGGATAATGAAAATGATAAAATATTTTCCGCTTGAAGATTGTGAATATTGGCTACCCCGATCTCCATTTGCTTTGTACATACGTCATCATTGTTGTAAAATCAATAATTGTGTTTATAAAGAACCAAACAAGAAGAAATCATCATCAAAAATATATGTACTAGAATCTGGTTCAAATAATATGGCCTATAATATTAATAATGCCCATATATCCTGCTTGACTTGATAATTATAAATTTAAATATGCAACGAAAATGTATATAGCTGAAATAATAAAATGAATATTCAACGGCGGTGGAGATTTAAATTTCTTTCCACGTTATTTTCCACAGGAGTATTTCAAATCATAACATCTTGAATGTTGATGCTTCTATTGCTTATGAAATATTTTTTATGTATAATGTACATATCGATAGTACAATTCATTAGATTGATGTATAGTTATTCAAACAAAATTTCCTGAATACCTACCATGGAACTTTAGCGTTAATGTTTTCCGTTGTGTTCATATAACAATAAATCATTATTTCAAACTCATGTCTTTCAATCATTCCCAATATCAAAAAATCCAAACTCAATGATTGTGATCTTGAATAATTGTAGAAATGATAGATAAAGTAATATTATGAAATAAAATATTTTATCATACACTACCACTAGAAATTGTTCGTTTTGTTTCGTGAACTATTTTCTGAAATTATTATATCGTTATTGAAGACTGAATTGAAAAACGTTCGGAAACGTAAATTTTCCAAATGGAGTTTTAATAAAATAGTAATGCAATTCACTCCATCCTCTTGATAGCTACCCCTCAATTCATTTAAATGGCAATGGGGTTTTTTATTGAAAAAACAAATGAAAATGATTTAACAAATAAGATTTGATTGAATTCCCAGGAATAAATTAATTGCACAGATTTTTCAATAATCAAGTTAGTACGTCTGGTTAAGTTGACAAGTCGAGTCTTACATAACGAGATATTTGACTCTCTTTTCATAGTCATAATCATTATTCCGCCCTAAATGTTTATACTAGGATATATTCACGACATAATGCGATAACTTTTCTGTACCAAAAAAAAAACAGAAATATTCCTGAACGAACAAAATGAATTTATGATTGCTCTAAAAAACCAGTACTAAAAACCCAAAGCAACCACAGGGGCTCCATTATCTCGTGGCAACTCGACTTCCTGCCATGAAATCGAGGATCCATTATAATATTGCAGCCTGTGAAGAACGATGTTCGCAAAGTTGAGGAAATTATAGAATTGTGAACAATGCTAAGCCGTGCCAATTAGGTGTTGTTTGCTAAATTGGTTGCAGTAACTCTTGGGAATAGATGAGTCTGGACCTGTGTATACGATATAGCACGTTGTTAAAGGGGTTCCAAGACCGAGTTTGCTATATTTGTCACTTTACCACTATGGTTATTAGTACAGGCAAGTTTTCTTGGATTGAGAAGAGCTCGAGTATCGAATCGACAAGTATGTTCAAGTGTTAATATTTTAAAATTGTCAGCATCAAATCCATGCGTTTCTGTTCATGATTAAAATCATCATTCGTACTCTTGTGAAACATCATTTCAATAACTGACTAGTCAATAGCAGAGCTAACAGATTTTGTAACTGTAAGTATATTGAACGGCTATTATAGTCATTTCTCTAAAAAAGATATTAATTCCTTCGTTCATTGATTTTTTTATTCATTTATTTATTCGTTCATTCATTCTTTTATTTGAGGTTGTGTCAGCTCGCTGAAATGTACGATGTTGCTGCTTGTCCTGAATATCTCGATGAACAGTTGATTTCAAAATATGATGAATTAGAGAATTATTAGGTTGAAATTTTCATGTCCTTCAATAGTTCCTAGGAGAATACCCTTGATTTTATCTTTTTATTGAGATTTTCTCATGATTTCATCCATATCAATTGCAAAATTCTATGCAATCAATTGTTTCACAAACACTTGATTGTATGTACAATAAGTAAAACTCCAAAATGTTGTTGACGTTTTCTCATTTCTTGACTTTTCGTTGTTTGTTGTTGATGTATTCAAATGTTTCTCTATTGACAAGTCTGTGCGAGATCTAGGCAGCGCTTGCGTCAGTAAATTATCGAAGAATAATTAGATCAGTATCAGTAATCAATTGAGAATATAACAATCAAACAGAACGCCATCATTAGAATTTTTAATTTTAATATTTTCATCAAGCAAACTATCAATAGAGTAGGTACCTTATGAGAATAATTTGAAGGCCTAAAATTTTTCGACAAGATGTTGAAATAATATACTAGTTACACCGTTCAAAAAATGAAGTTTTTCTCTGATTAAATTCTCCTGAATTTGCTTATCCAAAAAACACCTTGTATGCAAAATGAAAATTTTACTCCGTTCAGACTGAACACCGTGTATATCTTGAAATATTTTAGGACTGTGTATCTGTGCAACTGTAATTACTAAAATGATTTTGTTTTCTCATTCCAAAATTTTCAAATTTTACTTTCACGCACTAATAGGCCACCCTGTATAAGAATCGTATGATTTTTATATGATAGTCGACAACATTTTGGATCATCTATAGATTTTCCTTCTCCCACAAATGCATCATGACATTGAGAAGCAGAAATTTCGAGCTAATAAAACAAACGAAAGAAGATTTCGATATCTGGATCAACGCCAACTCCTCCGTATCTCAATCCGAATCACCGGTGAGTATTTATGAAAGCCGGTGGTGCGGGCGTGTGCATAAAGGGCGTATATCAAGATGACAATTCCCGATTCTCCTTGCACGCCGAATTTAGCAGAGAGAATGATTCCAGGAGGCGAGAAAACTGCCTGACAATGCGACCAACGTTTCGAAAACGCTAATCGGTGAAGGGCCAGGAGCGAACAATGGTCCTGTGATCTATGAAGAAGGGCCGTTGCTCAACGATTTCTCAGCTACATTTACCGCCAAATGCGAGGCCGACGCTCGATGTGGTAGACACTGCCAAGAGGGAAAATAGACTGCCAGAAGGTGGATGGAGATATAACGGTTCAGCTGATTTCGCCACTCACAATGCCCCCCACATATTTCATCCGAATGTGGGAAAAAACTAACCAACTGAGGAAGTGAGAAAGCTGAACCCTTTCTCTTTCGGGGAGTGATAATTCGCATTCTCACATTTACGCGAATTATTCAGTGTAAACTAGCTCCAGATCCTGTAGATTAGTCAAATGAACCTTTAGGTTAAATCACACAAAAGCTTCTTTCTCACTTCAGCTGATTTTTTTTAAACTCGCGTATTTTGGTCCAGAAAACACGAATTTGGCATTATTCTCGTGTGGAAATCAATACTTATTGAAATGTTCCACTTTCAAGTCTGAAATTTCACCTTATTTTCTTGAAAGTTTTCGAACAAGTTTCCTGTCAATTTTTTCCATCAATGGGACACATAACGTATCTAGAAAGGATTTACATCGCTTTCATTCACGAATGAACATTAAAAATGTAGTATTTTTCATATTATAAACGTGCACGTCAAATCCATCCAACATTTACTGTGGTTTGACAGTTGACAATTAGCTAATGGTTGACGAAATGATGATCTTTACATGCTGTCCAATCTTGATATTCGGAAAATACTGCATTCTGAATATTTCCTCAGGATGAATACATAAAAAACTTTTTCCTGATATATAATATGTCACGTTATTGAAGAAATCAGCCAAGAAGCTGTACAATCTTCTTTGAAACTTGACACGGAAAAAAAGGTGGAATATCAACTTCAAACGTGAAATATCTCAAGAAGTATTAGTTGCCCAACGATAAAATTACCAAACTCAACAAGACTTTAATTCACTCTTTTATTTTCTTATGACAGCTAAGCATGCTGTTTTCTACGTACACTCGAACGTATACGAATAGGATACGTTGATAGATATGTTTGCATATAATAATAATAATAATAAAATTTATTAGCCATTTAGGTACAGTGCGTATACATACGGTAAGTCATACAATACATAAATCACATGATACAATAAATGTTTGTCATTTAGTATAAATAAACTAAATAATGATAAAATCAAAACGGATAAGACGTCAGCACAACACAAGACATATTTACGAGTGAAACGATTATCAGTATGAATAAAGTCATAACCTGAGTACAAATGATTCACGACCATACATAATTAAAATCATTGAATTGAAGTTTTATTACGGAACAAGTAAGATGACAGCACACTACAAGTAACAAATTGAAAGTAAAATAATTCACAATAATGGATCATCCAAATATTTTATTGAACAATATTCTGTCACATTCAGAATTTTCAATTGCCGTTGGCAGTTTGTTGTAGAAACTCAATGCCTTCTAGAGAGGAGAATTTTGGAATTTCGTGGTTTAGTGGTTTGGAATTTTTAGGTGACCACCATGGCGCGTGATGTATGCATGCGAAGAAGCATTGGTATCGAAGGTTCAAGTTGCTTCTAATATATTTCAAACATTTCAAAATTTGGATGGATGGGGCAGTTCACAATTTCTCCTTTATAAATATTGGTCTATAACTATCTTGATAGTCAATCTCAAATATTAATCTTACGATACGTTTCTGCCCTATGAACACTCTACCAAAATTTCTACCACATCCCCATGACATTAGGTTGAAATAGATGTGGGAGTATACCATTGCATAATAAATGCTTGATAAACTCTCCTTGGCTACACATGTTTTCATCTGCTTAATTGCAAAGAATGCTGAACTCAGTTTCCTGCATACGTGATTGATATGTAGATCCCAGTCTAACCTCTCATCTAGAAATGTTCCCAAGAATTTTACATCTTGCGACATAACTATTTCATCAATAGCTTTTATCTCTCTCTCCTTCCTATCATAAAATTTCATTGAAACTGACTTTGTTGTATTTAAAATCAGTTGATTTCTGTCACACCATGATGTGAATGAATCAATGATTCTGCCGACATTTGTTAATAGTACATCTGGATCAGGACCAGCAACTGTAATTGTTGTGTCGTCAGCAAACATGGTGATGTAGCAATCAGTTACGTGTTCGGGCAAGTCGTTGACAAATAGCACGAATAGTAGGGGACCTAAGACTGACCCTTGCGGTACTCCTAATTTAACATCACGCTCACTCGACGTTAAAACGCTATTTGTCACAGTCATACTACGTCCATACATATTTGATTTCAACCAAGTCAATAAATTATTCGGAAAAGCGAGCATTTGCAACTTATTATTAAATATTCGGATACACCATGTCAAATCGTAAAACATGCTAATTACACAATAGTTGGAATCCATTTCAGAGTGAACAAAATTGAGAAATTGGAATGATGCCGTTTCCACAGAATGATTTTTTCTAAAACCATGCTGGTTACCACATATCAAGTTGTTCATTTCAGAATAATGAGGAAGTTTCCTTATGACGAATTCTCATCAAATAAGTACTCAACTTTAGTTTGATATCTCTACTTTCTAGAATGACAATACGAATCATTCAACTCCATTCTATTTTCAAAATAAACCAATTTATAAATTTTGAGGCGGAAAACTGTGACGTACTTAGTGAGTTTAGAGTGAATATAGCTATCGTAAGTTATGTTATGGTGTAATCCGGATGATCGCGAACGAAATCTACGAATGCATTTGCGCAATTGCCAGATCTACATTTCTATTTCCATGAAAATAAATTGAAAGCTGTTCCGAAAATTCAAACACAAAATTATATTGAAATAATTCACTTCAAGAACAAATTCATTTCATTCATTTATTTTCTATTCAGCCATAGCCCTTGTTAGGGCAAGATTTGGTTGAGCAGTGCCTGTGCAAAGAAAGTACTCGCCACTAACTCTCCCAGCAGCTCAGTAGGGCGTGGGTACGGTTACAATAATGATTTATATAGATTATGTTAAATAAGTTATGAGGGTTAAATTTTCCGGTGCGCCACTGATTTTATTATTTTGCCAGAAAAATCAGAAACCACCCAGATGACAGGGACAGGGCACTGCGCTCAATATAATGAGACTAAATCAAGTACCTAGTTTCAATTTAAATGAACCCTGGGGTTGGGTAGGTAGGTAATAATAGTCGAAATCCTTCAAACTTACTGTATTAATACAAGGGCCGGCCGCGTGACGTCACAGGGTAGCCTATATGAAGACAATACCGTCAGATAATAATAATTAGAACAAAAAAAAAAGATATCTCAGTACATTCAGGTTATTGCTTTCAAATTGACTTAGCTGATGGTTCTGTAGAGTGTTGTCCAAGAGTGCCGATACTATTCGTTGCCTCTTCAGACTGCAGATATGAGCCAAGGGTTGTTGGGGCTCAGGGAATATCTGGATACTGTCAAATAACTATCGGTGTCTAGCCTGACACTGGGAACTCCTCACTGGACGAATATGAACGTATATGGCGGACAGAAAGGTTTCTAACGGAGATGACAAAAGTACTCTGTCCAAGAAGAGAGGCCGTGAACAGAAACTTCGATGAAGGCCGCAAAGAAGAAGATGAGAAAGATGAGGAGGATGAGGAGGACCCAAAAAAAAAGAAAACAACCACAGACCTGAGTGCAACCCGACGGACGGTCAATCATTTTGCACAGGTGGTGGACACTTGTACCTTCTACTAACCTCGAATATGGATGGAGGGTCAAGTATATTTGGTTCAGATGGAATTTGAACCTATTTTCCTTTTCTACTACTTGAAATAATCAGATAGATCTACAAGGTAATTAACAAGATCAATAAAGGATTTTTAACCTCAAAAATAATCTACGTACATGGCGCTCAAATCCTGCTAAGCAGATATGATTTATCAACATCCACCAATGGTCCGATTAATAATGAATCATAAACTGTTGAAATTTTCCAAATCCATCCAATGATGATCGATAAATCGACGGATAATTTTCAACTCGCCACACACTTGATTTCTTTAAGGAACCAGGAAAGATAATACAAACCGGAAATAGGTCAAGATGTCCGATTTCAGGGAACAATCAAAAGTGTCATCCTTCTATCAATAACTGACAACAGTATCAATCCGTGGTGCAGTTAAAAATTACTGACTATCTGTTATCAGTAAACCTCGGAGTATCTACATACGAGGAGTTGATTGAATTAACCAAACAAATGATGATGCGTTTTAACAACTGGTGTGCGCTGAACGGTCTGATGGCGAATATTCCTAAAACAGAATGCATATATTTCACTCCCCACACGAATGCAAAAGTACTAGAGTTCTCCCTGAATGGAGCAACTGTAAAATCTGCGGAATGTACCAAATTTCTGGGTATCTATGTCGATCGGTCGCTTCGATGGGCAGACCATGTTGAGATGCTGAGTAGGAAACTGAGCAAAGCTAGATTCGCTATAATGCGTTTAAGATCTTCTCTGCCAGTGGAGTCATTGCTGACAGTGTATTATTCGCTTGTTTATAGTCATATGTCGTATAATGTTATCCTCTGGGGAAACTCTGTCAATAGTCATAGAATTTTCGTAACGCAGAAAAGAATAATTCGTACCATGTTCAGCCTGCCTCCTAAAGAATCGTGTAGGCATCATTTTGTTGCCTACGGAATACTACCATTTCCTTGCCTGTTTATATTAAAGTGTCTGCTGTTTGTTAGATCCAACATAGGAAAACTCAAAACAAACTCTCATTACCATGACTATCCCACTAGAAATAGGGACCTTTTAAGCATTCCACCACATAGAACTGTTAAATTCGAAGGGTGCCCTACTTATCAAGGAATGAAGTTTTACAATCATTTGCCAGAAAGCATCCAACAGCTTGATGTGAATTCATTTAAGAATAAAGTTAAGTCCTTACTAACGTCCAAATGCTATTACAGCACAGGAGATTTTATGGCAGATAGGGAACTGGGTTGAAGCTAACATGCCACATTCTGGTAAATTGTGTTTTGATCCTGTTGTCTGAGAATTTTAATATGTTGTTCGTTATAACTGTCGTACCTATTTATTGACTTGTCCTATACATCCATTGTCTGAAAGGATTAATAAAGATTATTATTATTATTATTATTATTATTATTATTATTATTATCACGACAAATAAACAATCGAACAACGCCATCCATGAAACGCTACCAGAAGCAGAACAAGGCAGACCAATGTTTTTATTTTATAAACAAAGTAGGATTAAGTTATTGATAATTCTTTGATTGAAATATTCATATATTTATATTTAATTGATTATTGAACTATTTATTAAAAGAATACCCATTCTAGAGAACTCTCGCCTGGTAACTAAGATAAACTAGTGGTTATCTATTCAAAACAATAACAATCGAATAACGCGATATAAGAAGCGCTACCCGAAGCAGAGCACTGGGTGAAACATGATTGTAACACCCTCGATTATATCATCGCATTCATATGTGCTAGTTATATTTCATAAGACATACATGATATTATATCACGAAAGGTAAACAATCCATAATTTGGTATTGCAAAATCCACGACATATTTTACCAAGATATTCTGGTCAGTTTTTCCGAATATTTAGAATAAATTAAAAGCAGGGCAACACTGTACTTCCGCACGCAAAATCTCAATTTGTTCCTGTGTGAACCCGGTTTTTCACTTGGTACGTCATCAGAATGGTGGAGGAGCCAAAACTAGTTTTTCAAAATGAAAGTCTGGAGTCAAATTCGATCGCACAAAAAAAAGAAAAAATACGGGTGTAATAATTTTTCATATATTTTATGGAAAAAATAAAATCTCAATATTGGAAACTTCCTCATTCACTATCCTAGTAGTTACTATTTTCTCATACAACTTCGAGAGTGAGCAGAGTAGGGAAATTTGTCTATCTATTTGCTTTGCCTTATTTACTCCAATAATCAAGAACAGAAAACTGAGTACTTTAATGAAATGAAAGAAATGACAAACACAACTTGACATTGCATACGTTTTCAAAAAAGAAGAGAAAAAGAAATAACTCTGTCACAAAACTCACAATAATTCACTTGGTCCAGAAGAAGAATTTTCAACAGGGAACAGCTCGTATATAGATTCATTTCCACTAGAAGAAACATGCAGTGCATATATTGCGGAGACAACACTAACAAAAACAAAGATGATGATAGGATTGTTCCGCTAGTTACCGAAAACAAACCGTGTTATTCATCCCGGCGTTTCCTTTAGCCATAAACAAGTCAGACTGGTTTGGTGGAACGAGCCTGAACCATATTCAAGAATCATAATGACTCTATCTAGTAACTGGTGGCGAGAAACAAAGACAAAAGAAAAGGACAATAAGGGCGGTTTATTTATTTCTCAAACAGAAGTGCAAATCCGATTTATGAGAATGTTGAAAACGAAGGCTAATTGTGTTTACTACGACGGTTCTATGTATGTATATATTTATTCGGGAGATTGGAGAAAATCCACGCCGAATGGGGTAGGAATTCTCAAGTGAGCTGCTTCGCAATTTTTCCTCGGCTAATTCTCGAGTTTGTATTCGACAAAGGGACTTCTTTGTAGACAGATTAGGCGAATTATATAGACTGGATGGCACCGGAGCCAATTCAATTTTTTCTTACACCAACGAAACACACTCGAAGACAAATGGAATATTTCTGTTTATACCAAATGTTTCATTTTGTCATCATCATAGAAAACCAACTGTCGAAGATGTCACATGTCACAGATGTCATCTTGTCATTATTGTCTATCGAACACTTCACATCTGTCATCTTGATGTCATAATCTCCATCTCTTCATCGAAAGCTTCCTATGATATTCTAACCTTCTCGCTGTCACATGACGTTTGTATCTAATTATTATACTCCATTTCTTTCCATGGAGTATGCGATATTGAAGGATTCATCGTTGTTACTAAGTAAGATAAAGCAATAGAAGACAAACAATGCACTACTCCGTTGTCTTATTGAAATCATTTGAGAAAGAGTGGTTTGGTACGACAGACGTTCAAAAAAGTTTCCTGTTATCGAATGGACAAAGCTCGAACAAAATATTTCATATGGTACCCACATGGAAAACGATTGTCAGAAAAAAAACGAGTGGTCAACTTTCATTTGCAATATTATAAAAGTTTCAGGACATCATCTGGAGTTACGAGTCTTTGGATTCTGTTCTAATATAACTTTTCCAATGGTATTTGAATTCCAAGTATTTCGTTCTCGTCGTGTTTGGTGATAAATAAACTGTCAGATCGAATTCGTTGTTTCTCTTCTTGACAAAAATACAGCATATTCTTCGAGGTGGTTAATCGAAAAGAGAAGTTATACTAATGGAATAATCTTGAGAATTTTAGGAAAAAATATACGGATACTACTATAATTTATACAGAGTATCCTTGAAATATCTCTTTTATGTACAGCAAATCGTAAATGGATGGCCTTCTATCAGTGAAAACATTTTAAGATAATGAGTGCGACAAATCTCGATGATCTTTTTGGCGTTGTTTCATAGGATAACTTATACAGTGCTTCTCAAAAGTCCCCTCCCCCCCTCTTATCTTTGGAACGATTATACATAAACAATTGAAATTCGGAAACTGAATATTAAAGGTTGTAAACTGCCCTACAGGGGATGATAGATGACGAAATTGTCAAAGATGATGTCACAAGGCCATTGTGACCAATAATTTTAAATGGAACCCTACGGCAAGCGACACCTCTTTGAAAACGTATCGAAAAACCCTATTCAATGATACTAATTTTGTTTGTGTTTATGGCAGTTTTAATGGCTCATTAGTAAATATCAAAATTTTAATTCCATTCAGTATGATATTAATTACAGATTTAAGAATCAGTATCTACTCAAAGAAGTTCCATTTAAAATTATTGTCACAATGGCCTTGTGACGTCATCTTTGACGATTTCGTCATCTATCATTCCTAGTAGGGCAGTTTACAACCTTTAATATTCAGTTTCCAAATTTCACTTGTTTATGTATAATCGTTCCAAAGATAAGAGGGGGGAGGGGACATTTGAGAAGCACTGTATAGAGGTGGCATTATTGATCTTCTTTCCTTTTTCGAGCTTACGGAAAATATTCAACACTAACTATGCAGCATAAGTATTCACCTTTTCTCCTCAATTGATGCGAGTCCAATAAGTACAGCAGATAGTTTCATGCTCATCAACATCAAACTAAAATTCAAATACAACACTAGATGGAAAATTTGCGACCTCGTTATAGTCAATGAATTGTTCTACACGCCGATTATATTGTACATTATCACGTTTATCCTCTTCAATATGAATGCAACTCGGGGGATTTGTAATTGCTTGCCCTTTCAGGGAGTTTATTGAATCAACGTTTGGATAACGAAACGAAAAATCGTGAATAGCCACATATTTAATCTAAAAATGGCGCTTGGTCAGAAGAAATAAATCACCCAAGGTTGAAATGAAACATCATTGCCAGATATACTCCAGAAAGTCATTATAATCTTTAAAAAATATATCAGTAACATTCAGCTATTTACATTCATAAATATGTACACAAACACGTATATATACAAGTAGTCGAGTATCACATTTGAAATAAAATAAAAACCTATCCTAAACATTCAACATGGGACTATGTTTTCTGAACAGCCTCCTCATCGATCGTACATATTTTACGAGGCTCCTTAGTCCTCAGTTTCCTCACCAACATCTCCAATGACCACGACAGTATAACGAACAAAACAATAACGTTAAGTACGTGGATGGAAACTGAGTAACTGAATTGATCTTTCAGCAAACCTGAAACAGAAAATACATGGTGAATCGGTGAGTTCGAGCTGAAAGTGAATGAAGCTCACCTAAAGACTGCCCCAAAGTCAAGCTCAACAATGCCTTCACCACCATGTTCAATCCCACGGCAGAAGGAAGCTTTTCTTTGCTGATGTACTCAGAAATCACCAGGTTCTGATTGATGACAGCTACTGCTCTGAAGTAACCAACCACAATGGAGAAAGCAGCTGTATATTCAAACACTCCTAGCTCGACTAAACCTGGAAAATGCAAACGTGTTTTTTCGCAAATCAACAAAAATATTTGTTTTCGTACATGATCTACTGATAGCCAAGAGGATACACCCAATCATGAACGTCCACTTGTTGCTGAGGTGTAGCCTTCTAGATATTTCCGGTACAGTGACTCGTCCAATGACATCAGCAGTGGAAAACGCTGTCATACAGGTGGTGGTTTGAAACATCGTGAATTCTGCCTCGTCTTGGAGGAACATGGGGTAAAACGCGTTATAGGTGTACGAAGAAACGTAGACCAGACCCAATCCTGTCACGATGTGAACGAAAGTGGTATCCTTGAGAAGATCCAGGCCCAGGGATTTGGATATGTTTTCCAGTTTCGTGTGTTTTTCTTCGTCTAGAGTGAATTGGCCTGGAAAATGAAATATTATAAGGCATATATATTTATCTCAGAGACATGTATATGTAGCGTTGTTTTCATGGTTTAAATAAAGATTATCTCGTGTGTATATTTATCTCGTACGAAGTTGTTTATGTTGATGTGCAGGAAACTTCGTGGTTTCAACTCTGCTCTCTTCAGGAAATGATTAAGTGATTTCGAAATGGATGAAGGTGAAGTACAATACAATCGATAGAAGCACTACTTACTGTTACCCACTTCGATAGCAGAATCAGAATAGTTCTTTTCTATTGTACGTTTCAGTATTCCTTCTTTCTTCAGTAGGTTATTGTCTGGTCTCAATAACTTCTCTCCTTCTTTGTCCAATAATATCGATTCTCTTTTGTTAGTGTTCAAGTTTTTACCTTTTTCTTCGTCTGGATGAACAGCTGCCCATTTTTTGCAACAAAATATAGGCTGTAAAAGACCAAAAAAAAATATGAACAAAATAGTAAGTATGAAGAATATGGATTTTCAAAATCAACAATTTATTGAAGTGTCCATCTCAGAGAAGACTTCTTGTAGATGTTTTTTTAATTACTCTAATAGTTTTCCACTGTCAAATTCAGATTTGAAAATTATGGAATCCGTTAATAAGTCGAAGACAGCTTACTGAACCGGAAATTCCTGCCACATTTGGCTTCGAGTAACCTTCATCTTCTTTCTCTTCAAGTCCGAATTTCTGTACGTAAATTCTTCTGAACTCTTCGGATTTCAATGCAATCGACTGACACGAAGTCACTTCATGATTTTAAATATAAATTCTATTGTTTTCATAATTCAAGCTTCATATTCTAATATTGAAAATAAATAAAACGCGAAAACTTGTCTTATTCTTCTTGACGTCTAATTACCTTGAAACACATGGCTCCAATAACACCTCCGAAGCTCACAAATCCCAAAATAAAAGTCGTACCGGAGTATTCGTACTTCTTGAGCAGCATCCCTATAAGGGTCGGCATAACCATTTGACCAACAGCTGTACCGGCCATCGATATACCAACAGCTGTACTCTTCTTCGTGGTGAAATAGTCGTTGATGACCAGAAACGTTCCAGAGGCTAGTAGACCGAGTCCGAGACCTTGAAAGAAACTTTAGACCTTCATTGTACACTAAACTTCCAACTCTTGTAACTACACGAAGACAAAGCACAAGATTTGGAGTCGATGGAATTGGATTTTGGCTTTGGAGGCAGTTAGTAGTAGTGCCGACTCGAGTTAGAACACCTTGTTTATTCACCTGTTGAAAAGCTGTATCCGACAACAATATGCCAAATTTTGGTGGCGAAACTGGATATGATCATCCCGCTGCCAACAAAAGCGATTCCAATGAAGGTGAGAGTTCTCAGGCTGATTTTTTTCAAACATGGACCCACTAGGAGTCCAGCGAAGTTTGTAACTACCACGTTTATAGCTAGGACTATGGTTATTCCTGTCGCATGTCCGTTTGCCATCATTTTGAGTTGTTCACCGAATATCAGTCCGAAATTTGCGAACATTGCTTGGTTCACCATCTGAAAAACAATTATTTGAGAAGTCCTAGGGATTGCAGAACGTGTTGTTAAGGGTCTATATACCAGTGTAACACTTTCAAAAATCGATTGATTTGATAATTCATACTTTAAAAAATATCTTGTGAAAACGACAAGGTCGTATCTTGAATTGTTTTTGAATAACAGCGTTGTAAAGAGCGACCGATAGTTGAAACATCGAAAGGGTTTTTCTCGAAACTATATTTTTCAAAATTGCTGACATCATAACTCGCTCGAAGAGAAATAGACCGATTGACTTTTGATATTTTTCTATAACCTTTGTCATTGAATAGCAAATACCTTCATTTTCAATAAGCTTTTTGGTTCTTTTGCTTCAGCTACTCATTCTGCCGGAATCATTTCAACAATTGGGAGATTTATTTTGGCCCTGAATACGGCACCGTTATTTTTAAAAATTTCCGTGAAAAAATATCAAAATAGAACTGAAAATTTACCTCATTATGTCCAAAAATCTTTCATCGAATACTTTCTTTTAAAATAATTCTCGAAAAATGCCCAAGTTTTGAGTGTTTTCATAAACAAAATATTTTGTTCATATTCACATTGAATAGCAAGTGCGATGCCTTCATTCAACAGTTTTTGTAATACAATCATGCGAATTAATGTTTACAAAATATAATAATGAACATATGGCATGAAATATGTCCCAAGGTTTCGCATAATCCACTAGGCGTTTAAAAATAAATAAACTCATTTGTAGCATCATCCATCGATTATATTCACCAGTGTCGTTCAAATATGTACACATATCAACCAGATAATGAAATCTAAGTATAAACAAATGAAATTCTCAAAAAACTAAAAAATTCAGAGCTAATCCGTGATTTGTATAATCACGCGGTATACCAGAAAAATAATTCATAAATATTGAGTAACATCAAGTTACCATGACAATTAATTTCCAATTAATTCAGAATGAATATAAATAATCCTGATAATAGAACTGATACTGATATTCATCAGTATTGTTCAAAATCTTATCTGGATATATTGACGTAAATAAATTATCTATAAAAAATATGTTTGCCTTTCATTGTGAAAGTCTACCTGTACTAATTGTAGTTTTCGAAATAAAAACAGATCAGTGAACTCTGGCGACAAAGTAAAAGTTGAAAATATTTCACATCAGGTAGCCTTCATAGTTAATTTTTTTAATAAGGATGAATATGTTCTCCTTATCGGTTTTCCTTCCAATTCATCATATCCATCGCCAAATCTCCACCATAATATTGATAAAACTTTTATGTTCCTAATAGTTATCAAAAATATCGAAAATAATGCTCTTATATCAATTGTGATCGTCAAAGGATTAGAAATAGTGTCATCGTATCGTAACTCCAAGTTGTCTGCAAAACAATATCATCCTTGAGTATATCACAGCAGAAATCTGAGTAGTCGCATACTCGAAACAAAAGATAGCTAAGTCTGAATCATCCTGACACAGTTTGTTATCCTTCATTTTGTTTGCTAAAAACAACCATGAATGACAAAGAAAAAATCAGCAGATGATAATTTCCATTTCAGAGGAAGCGAATGAAAATAGAATTTCCATACTCATCAATTAACTAATTCCGAACTTATTATTATTATTATTTCCCTTGAAATAAACACAATCGTGGGTTGATTAAAAAAATCCAAATGGTTACTACAGAACTTTCATAAACAAACAACTTTTGTCACGTTCCAGAAGTTATTTTCATATCGTTCATTATGTTTGCTTAATATATTTCATTTTCACAAGGACGCAGGAAAACAATATTTATCCACGATAGTTTCTTTTTCTCTAGTGCGAATAAACTGTACATATTTACCGATGGAACTGTTGATATTTGTCGTTTGATAACTGTCGTCAAACATTTAACCGTCATAAAAATATCATTGTTCTTTTTTAGTCCACGTGACGAAGATTATCACGTTTTGTATTAGTCATTTATTGTTTCTGAATCGAATCGACAAACGCGTATATCAGGTCTAGTAGTTTCAATATTTTGAAGTACTACACAATACCAATTATAGTTTTCATTTATGCTCAGGATATCAGAATTCATGATTATTGATCATCATTTCTTCAAATCCAAAATTAAATTTTTTTGTAGATAGCATTCAGTGGAGTAGTATGAAAGAGATCACGTGTCATTACTTTGAAAACTGAAATTGAAGAAAACACTTGGCACAAAAATCACTTGGCAACATGCACATCGTTACGGTCAAATACATATTTTTAGTAAATGTTAGACTTGTTCTCCTCAAAACCAGTATTCAAATTATAACGAACAATAATAATTTGTATCTGTCGTCTAGTTTTAAACATTTTTTTCTGGGTCTATGAACGTTTTCTATAAAGCTTTCATAAGCTTTCTTTAAATATAATTAACTTCGCAGAATTGTAGGTATCATTGGTTGTATTTTGTTTGTCTGAACTATTGTTGAGTGTGTAAATAATGAATAAAGACATGTTATTATTATTATTATCCAATATAGCGACAAACTATGTGTATAAAAATAAAATAATATTGATAGGATATCTATAAAACCAGACAAATCCTATTCCTTTCGGTTATGATATTTGTCTAATATAAACGATATCTATTAGCTATATATCAACAAGAATATCTGTATTTAAATGTCATTTGGAACTATTATTAACTGTTATTCAAACTACAAAAGAAACTCGCGAACATTGAATATCTAAGCTAAATAGATAATACGTCAGCTCAACCAATTTTGGGCATAGACTCAAATCATGTACGATATTTTTACAGGGTGGTCTCATTAATCTTTGAATGAAGTTGAATTTTACTTCACGTCAAAAAATTGGCTCACCCTCCACAAATAGTATTTTCATTTGAAGAACAGAAATCAAGCTTTGTTCATTGCTCAAGAAAATATACATCTGAAATAAAATATTTGCGGAAAAGTTAAAAATAGTTTCAACAGCGTTGAAGGTTCAGGCAACTTTGATCACCATTTTTATTTAGTCGAATAATGTTTTGTTGCTGTCACCTCTATTAATACTCATTGAAACAAGGTTTTTCAATGATGAAAATAGAATTCAAAAAAATATAATGAATCCACGCGTTGCAATAAAACTAACACAATATTTCACAATGAAACCTTCATTGCGATTAAAAATAATTGTATACAGGAATGTACAACAATTTTATGACAACATTTCGGTTAATGAAAATATCGAAATAAATACAATAAAATATGTATGGTTTCGAGTTATCGGTCAAGTACGCTTATTCATTTGGTTGGATCAAATTGAGCGATTCAAAAATCGGCCTATTCAGGAACTTCAGGTAAATATTCAAAAAAAAAGATGACTTCCTCACATTGATCAGTGCTGCTCCAAACACCACCATCCAACCCCAGCCCCCATCGGGCGCAGACGACGTTTCGACCTCCATATCTCCCGGCAAGACAAAAGAAACTACCGCAACCAGTCACTAAAACTGACAGAAAGTCCGCAGTCTAGTCCACATTGTCTTATCTTGTATCTAGTACTCACAAATCCGATTTGCCGGTAAAGCATTCACGCCGTTTATCACTTTTATACCTGTTAAGTATTAATCAAGTTTATTATCTCGAGAAAAACACTCGAACATGTCACATTACCGAAGCGTGCACCGATTGGAATTTGATCGTGCGTAGCTTTTTAGCATACTCGCTATATGTGACTAGTGATCGGTAATTAATAGGTACTTGTTGAACTTTTTGTTGTACCGCCGATGCGCGAAGTTTAATTTGAAAACAAAAATAGCCACCACGCTACAGCGATCGGAACCCCAATACGGTTCAACAAATTTAGATAGAAACGTATACACTACTCGCCATCTAGATCACGATGTATCGAATCTTCTTGCTAGGAAATACCGTTCGATGTAACCACCTGTATCTTGAAATGGTTGCTTTCAGACTGAAATTTACTGTTTATCTGTAATCGTTACTGAATTCCTCTCGTTTCCTGTTGTAATCGCACCAAAACGATATTGTTTACGTTACTGGCAAACAAAGACAAAGCTTTAAGTGGACATGCAGATATACAGGATGTCCAGGAGGATGTGAGAAATCTCTCGGATTTAGATAGATTTTCCGTAGCTTGAAGAACGACTCCTCCTATGAAGCCCTCACTTATTTACTCACTTTGTTAATTCTATCAACATAATCCTAAACGAAATGAAACATTGATAACGTTGCCGATTTAATGGTTTTTTAAGAAATCAATGAAATTTTCGTGACATCTCTTTAGTTGAGCACTTTTTATACTGGCATTGTAGATTTCGCGAACAATTTGTCTCGCTGACATTGTGCATATTTTCAGAATTAATGAAAATAATTAGTTCAAAACATTGTTATGAATTCAACGGTATAATTACGATCGCATTTATAAAACGAAAATTGTATTCATATTTTTGATCAGATATAGTAGTGTTACCAGTACTTTAGGATACCGATTGAAAATTAATTTTTATTAGTCTTTAAAAACACATCAAAGAATATTTATACCATTCATCACAAAAGTATATCTCACTTGGATAGAAGGCTTTTCGTATTATGTATGAAATATTCAAGACGTTTAACTAGATCCGAGCATTTTCTATGATCCAAAACATGGAGAATCTTTTTCGTGAGTCGTAATTTAACGTCTTCCACCGTGACATAAACGTATCAAACTCACATAAATGATTGTATAATCAAACATAACAGTAGTTATTTATTGATTGGGATAATCTCGATAGATTTGGATTGATAATCAGTTTGTAGTATTTTTTTTATTTTGTACAAAAATTATGGTATGCACAATAAAACACATTAATTTGATTTCATATTCAGGTTTAATACAAAAAGATTTGTAATACCGATGTTTACAAAAAAAAACTACAAAACAAAAGAGAACGATATCTCATAGATTCGATAGAATTTGTTAGGAATTTTAATGAGAAAATAATTCCTAATTTATTCGATTCAAAATGAATTTGATTTCAATGACAAAATATTCTAATTCAAAAACTATATCATATCAAAACTTTGGAATGACTGGAGGGTTACTATATCTAATAAAGAGATAGGAACTACAGAATTTTTTTAGGCAAATGGATGAAATTCGTTTCAATATAATGATTCTCCCTATATTCACCCAACCTATTTGGTTTATTATTAAAGCAAAAATGCATTCAGATTGAATGCTACTCATCAAAGAAGTTTGTTCAATAAATATTTCAAATAATATTGAATTTTTCCTTAGTATAAAATTTATTAATCAAATTTCCACTAAAATTGAAAAGAACATCAATCATCATCAGAAGCAAGAGCATAATGCAACCACTTTTTGGAATACTCATAAGTGACAAAAAGTGTAGCAGTTGCTGGAATAGTCCTCAAAATTGTGGGGGCTAGACCATTATACAAGGCCCCAATACCTTCTTGCCGTGAAATTTTGTAAATAACTTTAACCATGTTCTCCTCAATATTGCTAACTTGTATTCGAGACTTCACTACATCTACTGGAAATGTTGATGTCCAGAAGAATGTCCCACCAACTGCACCAGAAATCATAGTTTTCAGCAAACCTATGTCTTCTTTTTTTTGTTCAGGTTTTGTGAAAAATTCCCTAGTACCTGCAAAATTCAAACATATTACTTTGCACATGTATTCAAATTCTCAAAACTAACCTTCATATCCCCCAAAGAAAAAGAAATAGCCTGGCATTTCTCTAACAAGTGTTGGAACCAGGCCTCGAAAGAGTCCTTTAACACCCTCCTCTTTCACAATTTGTGCAGTTAGTTTGACAGGACCTATGGAATTTTCACCTAGAATTGTGGGACCTTTAGCTTGGAGTTTGCATTTGATTAATTCAGTTGGGCAAATTGCTACAGAAGAAAAAAATGATGCTAGGAATCCTGCACTAGCATTACTAAACATGCCCAATTGATCTATACTTTTAGCTCCAGAAACTTTTTGAATAATTTTTTGGCAGAACCCATAGCAGACAAACAAGACTGAATTTTCCACAACATTTGTCACTAAGGCTGGTACAGTTCCTGCATAGAGTCCTCTATAAATACCATCATTTCTCAAGGTACTGGTAAAACAACTGAACATATTTGTGTGCAACAGAGGAGCAGTTTGCATTTTAACCTTTACAGTATCCAGAGGTTGTCCCACATAAACCAATGCCACTCCACCTAACACAAGAACGAATATGTCAACATAATTAGGATAACAGACGAATTTATACATACCCAAAGATCCTGCAGTAAAATCAATAGCCCCATCTTTGAAATGTTTAGACTTACGACTTTCCTTTCCTGTAGACATTTGATAGTTTTCAAGTACCTCTTGCTACGCAGTTGAGAGATAAATTTTCTTTCATTTGAAACAAAATTGTGGTGAAATCTGAAGATAAACACCACGAGATACCATCACTCATGATAATAAGTGAGGTTAGAACTGATGTTAGGAAACTTTTATCTAATATAAACTAAAATAGATGAATACGGAAGATGACCCTTTTGACACCAAAAAAGTGGATTTATAATAGAATCTCAGCTCAGAATATTATCATGTTATCAGCAAAAATTAAAACATGAAGAAAAAACAACAAAAATCTATATTTAGCAGCAGTGGTTACTATCAAGTCAGTATGAGAAATAGAGAATTGTAAAATCAAAACAGGTGAACTAATTTCATCCAATAAGGAGGAATTGGGGCTGATCGATAATGTCTTATTAAATTAAATAGACTAGGAAATAGGAAATCATGACCATTACGAATGAAAAAATGCATGAATATCAAAACTATTTTGGATAAATAAACTAATCCGGAGTGATAGACACTGCTCACATGTTTTATGATTTTCTGTTTGATTTCCATGTCGTCTACGTGGAGTATTATGTCATTGTGTCATCAAATTATCAAAATAATAATATTCAGAATCTAACTTCGAAATAATACTAATTAATTACTGTTTGTCATCATAATATGAATCAATTCAACGATAGCGTTCTCATTTGATGTTGACCTACTTTGAACGAAGCTCAGTACATCGAAAAAAAGGTAAATGGATATCATGAATCTCTGAGTCATTTCTCCTTATTGAAACTCTCCAAAGGTTAACATGTCGAGCGAACCCGATCCAGATCCTGGCGGCGAATGCCCCACAACCTCTAAGGAAATAACAGAACTAAAGGATCAAAATGAAGAGCAGCACATACTCATTTCTCAGCTCAAAGAAATGTTGCGAAAGGAACAGAGCAAAGTTTCTCAAGAGAAAGTTGAGGAATACATGAACACCCTGAGCAAAATGAATGCCAAAAAACCTCGTACAAAACGAGATGAAACTGATAAACATGATGTAGGCAAAGGTAGTGCTGGAATTGATAATATCAAGAGTGAAAAGGTCAATCTATTAAAACGCCAACTGGAAGAGAATAAGTAAGTTTGCATATCCATGTTGATCATTTTATGAGAGTCCTCAACTAAAGTTCATAATATTCAAAATTCATCTCTTGCTATAATATTCACTTTTTATAGAGCAAAACTAGCAGAAAGAGGTATGAGACAGAAAGGCATTGAAGATATGGTGAGCACGCTCAAAGCACAGTTGAATGAATCCTATCAACAAACTAGTACAACTTCTGTCACCCACCACAATATTGATAAAAATCTTGAATACAACAAAACAAGCAGTCAAGAAGAATTGTACAATATTCTATTGGTGAAAGAAAGGAGAATAACTGATTTGCTAGATAAGAATCAAAAACAAGAAGCAATGATTTTAGACTTGCAAGAAAATGTGAAGGAAAAAGATTCAGTTATAGATGCTCGAACTAAAGCAGTATCTCTAATGACAGAAAGTCTAAGTAAGAAGGGCAAAGATACTTTAGATGCTTTGGATGATACAAAAGATCAAATGAGAATGATGCAGGAACAGTTTGTTCAACTAGAAGGTGAAATGAAAGCTAGACAAATGAAATTACTTGAAGATTTGAAGTCCAAGAACTTAGAAATTGTGAAACTACAGGAAAGCATACATATCTTGAGTGAGGAGAAAACTGAATACCAGAAAGACTATGATAACAGTAAGAAAAATGAGCATGAAGAATTTGAAAAAAATATCAAGGACTTACAAGACCAGTTAAAAGATATCAATTCACTCAATGAAAAACATTTGGCAAATATTTCTGAACTGAAAGAGGAACTAAAAGAAAGCAAGGAAACCATTGAAACTTTGAAGAAATCTGAGATAGATTTGGATGTGCCAGAAAGTCCAAATAGCTCAAGAGAAATTGCAAAACTTAGAAAGCAATTGGATGAAAGTAACAAAAACATGATTAAAATTAAGGCACAAAGTAAGAGCAAGATCAAAGATTTGACAAAGAAAATTGATGCTTTCAAAAAAATCAGTGATGCTAATGCTTTAGTTGTGCAATTGCAACAAGAAGTTACCACTTTGAATGAGAAAATTGCTGAATTAGAGGATGAAAAAGGAAATATGCAGTTGAAGATGGTGGAATCTACAGAATCAACCAAGGAAGAAAGTAATGCTATTGAAGAAAACTCCAAAATATTAGAAGAAAAAGATACAATAATCTCTCTATTGGAATCTGGTAAATACAACTTTCAATTTAGATCTTGATTTCAACCACTTGAAATTGATGATGTTAGTACACTCATGAATTTTTCTTAGATATATTGTCATTGAAAGAAGAGATCAATCAGTTGAATGAAAAAGTTTCCAACTCTGAGAAAGTGAAAGTGACTTCTGAAATCAACTCCATCCAGATTGAGGAACAAATTGAAAGAATAGAAGGTGAAAATGAGAAGCTCCTGGAAACTATAGATATTTTAAAGAATGAAAGGAATCTTCTGGAACTAAAAATTGAGGAGTTGTCAAAAGAAAAACAAGAATTGAATTCCAAATTAGACAATTACATACAGGTAATTAAATAGTTTGCACTACCATAATGTTTCCTATTTCAAATTGAAATTTTTCTTTTGATTTCAAACACATTGATTCACAATTTTCTAGCCTAGGATTATTGACTTTTCAAACAATTACATATTTTTCGATCAAAATTTAGTCATATATTTTTTGATTAATTCCAAAAGGCATTGAATATTAAGATTTCTCAGAATTTTCTTCATAAAATTACTCCAGGAAAACATGGAGCTGATAGACAAACTGGAAAAACTTAGCGCAGAAAAAGTCTCCTCAGCCGAGAGCATCGAAATTGTCGAAGGTCTGACTCAACAAGAAAAACTCGAACTTGCCGCCTACCAGAAAGCCGTCGATCCCGAAGGATCCCTCAAAGACGACATCTGCGAGGCTCCACCCGAACTCAACGAGAGCGTTTTGCAGCTCAACGAAGACTCCACAGAGCTGCTGAGGCGAATTGAAATGTTCAACGCAGAGCGCAAAGAAGTGATGTCGAAAATGGAGGCGCTCAAGGAGGCAAACGGTCTACTGGCGTTGAAAGTGCAAGAGATCGAGAACAACCGTGATGTTTTGGCTGAGACCTACGAGCAGCTGCAGACTGAGAAGGAGGAATTGCAGAACGAAAATGAACGTTTGGTACGTGAATTGGAGAAAGTCAACACCAAAGGAGGATCTATGCTGGTAAGAATAATAATTATTTCAGCAACGCTTTTCAAATAATTCATTTTCTAATGAAACATATATTATTCGAAAAATCAATCGAAAATCGCAGTTTCTTTAATTAATTGATATTCTAACATCAATTATGTAATTTATACAAAACTACGTAAATTTGCAGTCTGTTCTTAAATAACTACAAGAGTCGAATACTTTTCATTTTCATCAATTTTCAGTTTCTGGGTGCTATAGCAAAATATATTTTATAGGTTTTGGATGAAGATGACTCTAATCTTTCAAATGAACTACAATCATTACAAGCAAAATACGATAAACTTCAGGAAGAAAGTGAACAGTTGAGATATAAATTCAAAGAATTCAATGAAACAATTCACGAAAAAGATAACCTAGCAATCCAACTTGCAGAATCCAAATCGAAAATTGAAGAACTCGAAACTAACCTTGATGCTAACTTGGAAGAAATCAGTAACTATAGGACGATAATTGAAGAAAATAAAGATGAACTTATCAACTCTTCTAACATCATAAATAGTCTACAAAATTTGCTCGATGAAAGAAATAATGACATAAAAGATTTGAATAATCTTATAAACGATTTGAACAATGTAGTTAGCGAATTACAAACGTCAAATGAGAAACTAACTAACTTTGAAGTCATGGAGAAGCAAGTTGATGAGTTGAAAACAGCACTCAGTGAACAGATGGAAGATGCTGAGGCACAAGCTAAAGAATTCCAAGAAGAAATCGCTCGAACTCAAACCTTTTATGAGCAGAAACTACAAGAAAATTACAAAGAAATAGAGAGATTGGCCCAAGAAATAGTGGAGAAGGACTCCTTGACTAGAATACTTAAAAATGACATCCAAGAAAAAGAAGAGAAAATCAACAACGTCATTGGAGACATGAAGCAAAAGTATCTGTCCCTTCAAAAGCAACTTGACAGTAACGATTCTTCCCTGAAGGACAAAGTTGACGAACTATCTGGCAAAAACAAGGAACAACTGGATAAAATGAAGAAAATCGCTGCCAACCTGAAGAAGAAAACTCAAGCTTACCAGGAACTGGAAGCAAAGTACCAAGAAGATAAAGAAAAGTGGGAAACTGAGGTCAACCAAAAGGAAACCTCCAGTAACGTTCTCCTGTCACAACTCGAATCAACCAAAGAGGAACTAGCCAAGAAAACTGCTAGATTAGAAGAACTGACTGACATGGTAGCAAGCCTCGATCAGCAGAGAACAGAACTGCAACATACACTACTAGAAATGAAACACGAACGCGACAAGCTAAGTGAAGTGAGCTTGTCTCGTGAGCTGTCCACCAGTCTCCATGAAGAATTTGAAGGTCCCCTCTCAGACTCGGCGAATGAAGATAAAATCAAAGAACTGGAGCTCATCATAGAGACTAATGAGAGCGAGCTTGTCCACTATAAGGAGAGATCTCAGAAGTTGGAACAAGACATTTCAAGGCTCCTCGAAGAGAAAGATAACCTAGAAAGGAGACATTTGGAAGTAGAGGAAATGCTCTCCATGACATCTAAAAGCATTGAGGAGAAATCGATTATAGAAGAAGAACTGAATCAGAAATTACAAGAAGCTAGTGTTAATGATAAGAAGCTTGAAGAGGTCAATGCTGAAAATAGGGAGCTGCTGGAGAAAAATAGAGAGCAGGAAGATTTGATTTACAAGCTAAAAGTGAAGATCAAGAAATCGCAGGAGCGACTCAACCAAGTCAAGACTCTTCAGTCTAACATCGAGGAGCTGGAAACAACCAATGAGAAGTTGAAAGAAGCCTTATCTCAAACGGAGAATGCCAAGAAGCAGTCGCAAGAAGAATATGAGGCGTTGCAGAAGAAATACGAACTAGATTTCGAGAGGATTGAGTCTGAATATCAGGTGCAGATGGAGGAGTTGATGGTTAGAAAAAACGAGCTAACAGTCCAATGCGAAAAAATGCAGGAAACCATAGGAATCACTCGGCAAAGAGAAGAATCGTTATTAGGCGAGATCAGCGAGTATAAATCCGCGTTAGAGAAACACGTCAATCAGGTAAGGTTATTGTCAGTGCAATATATTTGACTTCACTTCTCCATGTTTCCTCGGCATAAATACTCATTATATTTGCAGATTCAACACCTCAATGAAAACCTTAACATTGCCTCTACAAACTACCAAAATTCTTGTACAGAAATTTCAAACTTGAAACAGCAAAATGAGGAGTTGCAAAAACAACTAGTAGCTCAAATCGCTGAAAGTGCAATAGAGGATGTTATTGTTGAAGCAAAACATCAAGTAGTATCTGTCAATACGAAAGATACTCAGACAGATGAAGTAACGGATGTCCATGAAACCGAAAAAGAAAAAGCTCCAGTGTTCCATTGGCCTTCTGGAACAGAAGAAAGCCATGAATTATTTCAACAAATCGCCGAGGAATCGATTCAGACCGCCTCCAAGCAAGTTGAACTGTCAAAGGCGGGTCCAATCGCCACCGCAGACTTTTCTGGTCTGGAAGTTCAAATTCTGTCATCAGAAGACATCGCAGATGCAGCCAAAAATATGAAAGCCTTACAAGAAATTGAATACGAAAAAAGCAATCCATGTATCGGAGAGCAAGGCACAGAGGTAGTGGAAGAACTCATACAGCCCAAAAAGACCTATATTTGCCATCAAAGTCAAGAAGAAGCCGAGGTCACGAAAGAGCAACTGATTAGCAAAATAAAAGCCTTGGAACTTCTGCTGTACAACGTCGACAAAGAGAGGGATGAAATATTGGGGGTTTGCTCTGAAATGCTCACAGAACTCGCCAGACAAGCCTGTGAAAAGATGTCTCAGAAGACTCCAGCAGAGCTACAAACCAGTCTCGAATTGGAGAGCCAAATACTGTCTCCCCAAGACCTCGTTGATGCTTCCAGTGACCTCAAGACGCTCCAGGAAATAGAATTCACGAAGTGCGATCCGAGTTTGGGCCAGCAAAACGTGCAAGTCGAGGAAGTAATGCAACCAAAGAAAGCTTACCTCACCTACCAAGGCAGCTCTGAAGCCTTCGCCGAGAACGACGATGGGTGGGTGTGGGGATCGGAAGAAGCGAAGCTGGAGGAAGACCACTTGCACCGTATCGACGGTACCCCTCAGATACAGGCGTTGAGAGAAGATGTCAGGCGGCTAGACGAGCAAGTACGAGCTCTACAAGTTGATAGGGAGAACCACCTGGAGGAAATCAAGCAGCTGCAAGTGAAGTCTGGAAAGTTGATAAGAAAATGCAAGGAGCTCAAACAGAAGAACGATCAGTTGATGCAGAAACCAGGGAAATCTATGGAGAGTTCTGGGTTCTTTGATCTTGATCAAACCATCATTGAAGAGCTGAAGGCGCAAATCGCTGGTTTGGAGAAGAAAATAGAAGAAACCAAGAACGAGCTTGAAAAGGAAAAGGTTGAGAAGAGCACTTACCTCAAGAAATTGGAATCTGTGAATTCAGTAAATGAAAAACTTGTTCAAGCTAAGGAAATACAAAACAGTGAGATCCTCCTGTGGAAGAGAAAGTATGAAGAAATGGAGGAAAAAGCACAGCAAAGTGATTGGGGTAGTGACGGATTTGCTGTCGCAGCAACAATAATTCCAAAGCAGCATGAAGAAACTACCAACGATAATATCGAAGAACTACAGAGAATAGTAAAAGAACTGTCTCTGGATAATGAAGAGCTTCAAACTTTGTTGAATGAACAAAGACAAAAGAGATTAGACGCAGAAAAGCACAAGCCTGTTAACAGAAGTGAAGAAGAATTTGTAAAACTAAGTCAAGACAATGAAGAAAGAGTCAGAAATCTTCAGCAAAAAATATCAGAACTTGAAAAAACTCTAGCAGAGAAAGAATATGTTATTTCCCAACTGCAGACAGAACTTAAAGAAGGTTTTGTGAAACTTAGTCAAGATAGTGAAGAAAGAGTAAAAAGTCTCCAAGAACTTATGTCGGAACTTGAAACCGCTCTGAATGAGAAAGAAGGGGTCGTTACAGAACTCCAGGCAGAATTAAATGAAAAATTGGGTCATGTTCAGAACTTGGAGGAGAGTTTGAAAAAGTTACAGGAAATTAATCAACAACTAGACTCGAACCAAAACACACAAACAACTAGTCATCGGGAAAGAATTGCCGAACTTGAAACTTTGTTGACTGAAAAAACTTTAAAGGCAGATCAATTGAAGTTAGACCATGACGAAACTATTAAATTGAATGAATCATTGATTTCGCGCGTTGAGTCTTTGAGTTCTGAGTTAGAAGATATCAAACAAAACTACAGTGAGGCTGTATCAGAACTAAATCAGTTGAAAACACAAGAGTTGAATACCCAGCAACTGGGTCCAGAAAGTTTTAATCCCACGGTGCAACAGTTGACGAATCATCAGGTCAGTACCATATTAGAACTTGTTGAGTTGTTCCATTCCACAAGAGCCGACTTCGAAAAACTCTCCTGTTCCTACAATGAATTGGTCTCCACTAATAACTCCTTATCGCAAAGAATTAATGAACTCGAACAAGAAACGATGAGTCAGACGCAGCAATATAACGATCTACAAAGCTCTAATTCGAAGAACATGACAGATCTCCAAGCTGACCTAGAAGAGACCAAACAAAAACGTGATCAACTAGAAAAAGAGAGTTCTGTGAAAATCAAAGAACTGGAAAACGCGTTGTCAGAAGAAAAACAGAGATATCAAGAATTGCAGTTCAAGACCCAAGTCTTGGAAGCTCAGAAAATATCTGACGATTCCACCAAAACAAATGAACAGCAAGTGAGTATATCTTGAATACCATGTATACTTAGTATTCGTTATCAATTGTCTTTTATAGGTGAGTCAATTGGAAGCTCTGCTGGCAGAAAAAGATAGTAAAATAGCAGAATTGGAGAGCATGAGTGAAGGACTACATACACAAAGAGCAACAGTGGAAGAAGAAATGAAAGAATTGAAGAATGCTCTAAACGAAAAGCGGATAGAACTCGATAATATCACCGCTGAAATGGACAAGAAATTATTGGATACCATAACGGAGCTTGAAGAAAAATGGCAAGCTGTTGTTGACGAGAGAGGTAAATTTTCGCGTGTTTCATTTGTATTATGTTTAATAATAATAATAAGTCTTTATTTTCCAATTAAATCATATAAGAACAATAAATTGTATAAATATAATAATTGGTAAATGCGTCCAAGTAAACTAGAAAGATATCAGAAAAACAAACGCTACAGATGAATACAAACAGGACATAAATCACACCACCCTAACTGAAAAACTCCTCAAGATTATAACAATTCTTCTCAACTATCAATTGCCTAGTCTTTTTTTTAAATACATGAACACTTGTACTTTACATTATTATTCTTCAATATTAAAGGTAATACCGTGGCTGAAAGTTGGAAATACCATTTGGGAGTTGTAGAATCCGAATTTGCGAGAGTACAAGAAGAATTGAAAAATGAAATAAACGAGCTCGAAGAAAAGTGCAATGCACTGGTGAACGAAAACAATGAGTTGAGAAAGAACGTCGATACTGAAATCAGAAACGAAGTTGATCGAATATCCGCGCTTCAACAACAAATCACAGACAGACAACACGCCATAACAGAATTAAACAAAATTATAAGTGGTGTTGAATCAGAAAAAGTAGAGATGATCCAACAAGTGACTCAGTTGATAAACGAGAAAACAGAGCTGGAACAAACCTTATCACAAAAAGAAGCCGAACTTTCTAGCTCCCGAGTAATTATCGAGACTACCCAAAAACAGTTTGATGAAAAACGAGAGGTAGTAGAAGCAATCGTAAAAATCCTCGAAAGCAAATCTTCTTGGCCACTGTCTTTTGAGAAAGAGGATGTCCTTAATGAGTTCCAGAGGCAACTGCAGCAGATTCACGAACAAGAAGAAGAAATTGTTAAGCTCAACTCGCAGATAGTTGATTTCCAATCCCACTTGCACATTTTGCAAGATAAAGATAACGAAATCGTGAGATTAAATGAACTAGTGAATAGTTTCCAAAGCGAAAGGAATCTGGTACAAGAAAAAGACCAGGAGATATTCGGATTGCGACAAACTGTTGAACATTTGCAGAGCCAAATGTCTTTGCTACAGCAAAATGAGCAGGAAATTGCCAAATTGAATGATTTTATAGGACAAATCAAGGTAATTGATGGTCGAGCTTATGTGAACACCACTAAATTGTTGTGTCTTGGTTATTTTTCAGAATCAAGATATCCAGAACCAGCAAAAATTACAAACACTCCAACAAGAACGCGAGGAATACAAACATGCAGTTGAAGACTACAAAAAGAAACTTGAAGAGTTCAAACTCACCCATATAGCCTTGCAAAACTCTCTTGAAGAGAAAAACCAGCAGATATCGTACCTAAACCAACAACTTCAGCTGTCTGACGGCTACAAGAATGACAACAATAAAGAAAAAGAGAGGATCGAATCGGAATTATCTAACGTCAAACAAGACTATTTATCGCTACAACAGTCAATGTCAGAATGCCAACAACACCTGTTCAGCCTCACTCAAGACCTCGGCAATAAATCCCATGAACTCGACGCCTGCAATCAACAATTGTCTTACGTCAAACAGAACTCTGAGATTCTCGAAACGGAACTCGAGAAACTCAAAGAGTTGCTTCACGTCAAAGAACAGGAATATGCGGTAGCTGTCGAAAGCGTGCGTCAAACGCAGCTGAGCGAATTGCAGAACTACTACGAAGAAATCCTTTCGACCAAAGAAATTGACATGCAGACAGCTCGGGCGCAGTTAGAGGAATCCATCACCAACACAGCTGAGTTGACTGAGAAGGTCGAGCGGGAAATGTCTGAGAAGCAGCAGGTTATCTCTTTAAAGCAACAGTTGGAGGAAAAATTTAACGAACAGGCGACGATGCTGGAAGAAGAGGATAAGCAGTTGTCAGAAATGAGGGATATTATCCAGGAGCAAGTTGTCAAGATTGAGGAATTGAAGAACGAGTTGTTGGAGAAGAGCAAGGACTACGATAGCCTGATCGCCGAGATGGATATGAACAGGAAAGCTGTCACCCAGCAGCCCACATCCTCGATGGTAAGTGTTTTGTCTTGAAATCCTCAACCATTGGCAATTTTTCGGCTTGTTGCAGACTGAAAACCCGTCAAGTCAAATCGTGCAGAGATCCTTCGTAGAAGACATGTCCGAACCAGCGAGTCGAGCTGAATTGGACTTGGCGCTGTATATGTTGCATCAAAGAGACGTCCGATGCGAAGAATTGACGGTGGAATTGACGCAGCTGTTGGAAGAGCGGGATACGCTGCAGCTGAAATTATCCAACGCTTTGAGAGAGAAAGAGGACATCAGACAGAGCGCAGCTGTTTCAGCCTCCGATGTACCATCGACATCAACCGCAGAACCTTCAACTCCTCCTAGTAAATCCTCAACGGTTTTCCTCTCTGCTTCAGGAGATGAGGTAGGAATTGAGGCTGGTGTGAGTGGTAGCAGCGAACAAAATCTTGCCAGCAAGTGAGTGAAAAACTAGCTTCAGTGCCTTGAGATAAAACTTGTAACTGTTGTTTTTTGTAGGTTGTCAGAATTGAGGAGCGTCGGTTATAAGAAAGATAAGACCTTCGTTGACGAACAGGAGTTGCGAAGGGTCCAGCAGATGTCCATAATGCAGCAGCATATCAGCGAAGCTGCCAAGCTGCCGGCAGAAGCTGCTGCTAAATTAGTCGACGCGAATTACACATTATGTAAGTGGGAAATGTGAGATCTTGATGAGTCATCGTGAAGTTGTTGTTGATTTTTCAGCTCGAGATGTTCAAAGTCCGCCCAAAGTTCTTCTCAACTGGCTATGGGGGCGAAGCACGCCAAAGATGAACGATTCATAGCATACACCAAGAAGTTGTGTGGAGTTCACAAGATTAATACGTGCCTAACCACTAACTGTTTCTTCAATGAAAACTTCCTGTATTCAGATTGAATGTCCCATAGTAAATGAAAAGCTTTTTCAAAAGTTCCATGTGATATTTCACGTTTTACACTTAAGTTTAAATTTGTACAGTTTTTATTTTGAAAAGCATTTATTGATTGTTGTACTGTGGATATTGAGAATATTGAAAATAAATACACTTTTTAAACATTATTTCTCTCATTTATTACACCGATTGTGGAGAAAATATAGTCTGTGTATTTGAGAACGTGGAGCAATAATTCATTCCTGTCGGAAATAAATATTATAACATCGAAGAGCAGTGAATCAGTCATATGCGGTGTTATTTCAGTTTAACGATATATCGGAATTCACATATAAGAGTTAATTATTTTCCTCTCAATAATGGGGTTCCGGAAAGATAGATAGAAAATTGATTGGAAATGAAATTTAATAATTATGTTTTTTAATAAAAATAGAACCAAACATTCATTGCTTTCAAAAATGAAAACAATATGAACAAATATAGTGCTATGTGTTGATTATCTTCCGTCTCTTTGTCAAGAAGGCATCTAATGTATTGAAATTCCGTCAAAATTTGGATTCAATAAATTCCCCAATGATTTCAACTATATATAGTGGTCAACCTCCTTTTTACAAATGTCATCGGAAATTCTTATCGCTCATCTTTCACTACTATCACTATTTTTGTTTTCTTATTCATTCAATAATTCCTTGGGCTCATCATTTTAAAAACTAACCTTTTTGGAAATTAGATATTTTTGACACATCGTAAGAAACGATACAAGTTCATGTCATAATTTTCTGTTACATCTATTATCGTGACATAAAATCTGTATGTATCAAATATTTACCATGAATTTAGGGAAATTGAAAAATATCTCGATTGCGAACGCTGATAACAACATGAAAAGAAAACTTTGAATATTCAAAAGATTATTCGCTTTTTAACTTTAATAAGCGAGCACAGGGCATATATTTTATTTTTGAAATTCTCCTTCACATTCGTGAACGCGATTAAAAGTTTCCAAGACAATAAGTATACAGTAGGCCATGCCGTGGTATATCATCAGTGGAAACTACCCCACTAAAACAATTCCATCGATCCCAAACGGATTACCTGTGACGTCTTCCTGCATACGGAACGTGCACCCGTTCCGATAGGTCGACCGAGCGACTTCCCCGGCCTCCTTCGACGCTATTTCATAACCACCCCCGAATGAGCGATGACGACGATGACGTCACCACGTTCAGCCGGTTACCAAGGCGACGGCGACGGATGCTGAATGCCGGCTGCATATCCGATAGCAGAACAAACGTAGGCGGGAGAAGCACTTCCGAAATGGAACGTTTATATTCATGGGGTATTTCATCGAATGAGCGCTTTAAATTAACATTATTCAAATAATTTTATACTAATTTAGTTTTAAACTATTTATGAGTTCTAGAAGAAATAAACAACGGCCATTTTCACGAAGCGAAATGATTGAAAGGAAAAACAGTTGAGGCTGGTTGGTAAATCATTTCAAAGGGACTATAAATCTAAGAAAATGGCTTATCTTGAAAGGCGTTGGTTAAAATATAATAAACACATATGTATGGTTGAAATATAAACAATGCAAAAATTACGTTGTAGATTTAGCCCCAACAGTACTCATATTTTTCATTAAGCTTCAGTTAATTCAAACCTGATTTGTATTAGGTTAACAAGATTACCATAAATGAAAGGGTTTCAAAATGGGATTTGTATATCTTAAAGAATGTGTGTATATTGACTTGATAACATGGAGTTTGTGGTAAAATAAAAACAGGCCTATTTTCAGTGTTTTCCTCAATTCCTCGCGAAATGAAGATCAAGTACCAGAATTAGACAACAGTCAACAGGTATACAGTGCGTTCATAAAGTGTGGAAACGCTCCATTATCCTACGATGTAATTATTTTTAGAGGTAAAGCTCGGACAGGTTGATTTTGTATTTCAGTCTTCCATCTTTTTTTACAAAAAAATAATTTTTTCCCCCACCACCTTACAAGATATGACGTCATCGATATTTTTTTTTTAATTGAAAGGGTATATTTTTATATCAAAAATTGAAAGCCTATATTTTTCTGAGTTCAACCATACCACATACGTCATATCTTACACTTCAAGTTACAGTATACTGAGTATAAAAGAAACCAGTGTTCATATTTCTCAACATTCATTTAATTATTTATTTTGCAATGGAAACCTGAGAATTACTCAGTAGTTAGTACGAGTATATTTGCCATACTTGAGTAGTAAGCTATGAAAACATCTGATGATATTTTCATTGCAAATAAATAATTAAATGAATGTTGAGAAATATGAACACTGGTTTCTTTTATACTCAGTATACTGTAACTTGAAGTGGAAGATATGACGTATGTGGTATGGTTGAACTCAGAAAAATATGGGCTTTCAATTTTTGATATGAAAATATACTTTTTCAATTTAAAAAAAGTATCGATGACGTCATATCTTGTAAGGTGGTGGGGGAGAAAATTATTTTTTTGTAAAAAAAGATGGAAGACTGAAATACAAAATCGACCTGTCCGAGCTTCACCTTTGAAAATAATTATATCGTAAGATAATGGAGCGTTTCCACACTTTATGAACGCACTGTATATGATTGAATTCTACTCTAGATACTAAAATGAAACCTAGTTTAATCCTGAATAGAATCAACTGCATAATTGATGTTTTCGATGTACGGGTCACGAAGATAGATCGACCAAATATCGTCTCCATTTGATGCCTTGAATGAACCCTTCAATTCCATAATTCATTTCCCGTTTTCAATGGACGTCGATGTCATCCAGAACCGGCCGTTTGGCAAGAGTCTGTTGACCTCCATTCTGGAATTTGGTCCACGTACCGTCTCTCCTCCAGTCGACCTAAATTTTCATTGTCGCTGCGAGCAAGAATTTCATTGACATTCCAACTAAAATGAACGCCCTACTTTAGACCATAATCGATTTTGTAATGGTTGGTCCAGGAGGCTTAAAATAAGTTGATTAGCTTAGGAACCTCAGATCACTTGCGCATCATGACATATGACAGTTCAATAATAGTTATTTATGTATTAAGGGAATTATGAGGGCCTTAATTACCGATGGCAAAGTTTGCGTCCCGAGGGCCTCTGGCCCGAGGGACAGCAATTGCCAGAGGTTATTAAGGCTCTATAATTCCCGTGGTACATAGATAATTTTATTTTTGACCGATTTTCATAACAATATGTTCATATTTATATATCTGAAGTGGCTGACACAGAGAAAAGTTATGTCAAAAGATGCCAACGAAACTGTCTTTCTGGCATATATAAAAGGTAAGAGGGAGTTTTTGAACCTTAATATCCCAAGGGAGTTATGACCCTCATTATAGATATCGTAACTATGACGATATAAGCTTATAATGTCACTGTCAGAAATAAAAAAATATAATTCATTCAATCGAAGAACATTACATAAGGAAGACTTCAATATATTTGTTCTTATGGAGCAAAATATTGAACGAATGAGAGTTGGAGCTACATTTCTGCAAGAGAAATCATCTCATCATTTTCGTCTCATTGCGTATAAAACAACATCAGTTTTACATAAGACCACGCCAAGATGTTATCAATTCTTTTTCCTATAATTTCCTTATCTTGATAAAATTTAGAGGAGTTAGGGAATATACTCATTTGCATGATGATATCCAGACAGAGATACCATCAACGTGCGGTAGTCAGAAAGAGAAGGGAATTCTCTTTTCATTGTCGAGACAAACAAACAATTTTGAAGATCGGTCAAGGTAATCAATAAAGACGCCGTCTTGACTTATTTTTTTCTTGAATCTGAAAAATACCATGGATAGTTCGGAATTATACCTAGTTGATGAATTAGGGACACATTTTTGTAGAACTGAAAATTCCAAATGTCTATCACCTATTCACAGGGTTACAACTGATTAATCTAAAATTCTAAAGACAAATTAACATTATTTCCTAATTTTTCCTTCAGAATCATTTTAATACGTCTACGCTTATTTATTTTCTAGTTTCAATTAACGATCTTAGAAAAATTTATCTTGAGGTGGCCTCAAAACATTGAGCATCTAAAAAAATTATTTACGCACTGCGAGCATACGAAAATCTTCATGCTTAAAATTTCAGATATTAGACAATATACTTATGAACGATAACATGAGTATTATTTCTTGTAAAAGCTTGACCAAAAATACAAATCGCTAACAGACGAAATGTCTAGGAATAAAATGACCTTATGTCTGGCGCCGAAAAACATGTGGCGACCAACATTGATCACTGATTTCAGATAGTTTTCTTCGGTGATTTAGAGTACAATTTGAAAAAAAAAGTTAGATAAGACAGCAATTTATAGTCATTTATTTTTATAATTATTGAATTCTATATAATTTTGGCAATAGGAATTTAAAAGAGATAAAAATAATCCTACTCTTGGCTGTACATTTATTTTCATTTGTACAAAAGTTTTAGAAATAGTTAATTCAAATATCGACTGGTGAATTCTTTCATTTTGTCTCTCATTGTTGATTTCATCTTCAGTTACTTGATTTTTTAGGAATTGGACAAATGATTACGGAAATGAAATCACTGAATACTTGGAGACTAATGAAACTTTTCATATTGATTATCATCAATTCGACTTCAGTAATATTCAGATGTTTTATCCATATCATGTCAAAAAAATTCTGCCAGAGGATATTAAAGACGTTCTCTAGTATTTTTTCTGTCGAAATAGTTTGCATTTAGTGCCGTGTTAAGATTATTTGAGATACGTATATAAATACGAGTTTCAAGGCGAATGGAGTTTTTAAAATCTTGTTCAAAAATATACCAAAAATATATAAAAATATAGAAAAATTCCCAGTTGTTTGTAAATCGTATAAGTGGATGAAATTGGCCCCTGAACTGATCCTTGTGGTCCTCCTCAATGAACATCTTAAATATGATTGGCTTTCGTTAACTGAATAATTTTATAAGCGAATAAAAAAATTTTCAATAGCAAGATTGAAAACATTATCCTTTTGCGAGAGGAAAAGCTCCCGCTTCCAACTCTAAAGCTTTTCACCTCCATCTAAACATCGATGCAGACCCGTAGGGCGCAGGTTCCTACGTCAAACCGCCTCCACACTTAGTCTGGCGTGGAGAATACAACGAGGATGTTCCGCCATCCTGACTCCCAACAGTTTTCCGTGAAAATCACGCGCCGCCCACTGAAAATGTCTGTGATACACGATTCTCCTTCGATTAGTTGAAGATTCTACAAGCCCACTCGACACATACCACGAACTCCAAGTAAGTTCGCGAGATTTTTCGGTAGCCTCAGTCGTCTCGTCATCTCCAAGGGTTGGCGTTAGTTGCGATCTCGTCTGGATATCTTTTCTAGCGATATCCAGAGACTGTCCATAGTCGTCAAGGAACGTGAGATTTCTTGAATGAATGTGGAGCGAGTGAAACGGGGGCACATTGAAGGAAAATATGTGAAAGAGATAGAAATATCGATCAATAGAGTATTCCGAGACTTTGGATACTACATACAGTTGTCTGATCTGACTTCTACAGGAATTTCTGCAAAATTAGGAAGCCTACTTGAAAATTTTAATGTTTTTTTTTTGTTCGCAAGCTTTATTTGATGTTGTGTGAACTTTTGCTAACTGGTGTTTGAATTAATACTCGACAAAAACGTTCAACGATGCCAATTTTCCTTTCAACATGAAGATGAAATCATAATTATTCTCAAAATTATGACGTCATCCACAATTTTCAATATGTGACAAAGTAGGGTAATAAAGGGCTAGTCAAATCAAAGAAAATTTTGGATTTTTCATGAAATCTGGCTTTGAGACAAATATAATTTTCTCGTCGTATATTTCATTCAGAATATGAGTTGTGTCAAAAATCTTTCAAAAACTCTGTCGATTCGTTTTTCAACTGTTTAAATTTTCATTTCCAATAGTAAACAGAAACAAATAACTTATTGTAAGACCATTCACAGAACTATAACCCCTAACCTAAATTCTCAGGTGATAGCAACTAACAATAGTTTCAATACTCAAAAAAAAGATACAATAAATAACTCGATGAACATCATAATAACTTTCGAAAAAAAAGCATAAAAATGCCGAAGTGAATTATTACCAGATGGAAAATTGAATTTAACATCAATCCCGCGAATGAAATATGGTCTGTTCCATATTTCAAATGATGAAGTTATATATTCCTCCGAAACTTACAATAATTCAGTGCATATTATTCTCTCTCATTCCAGTAGCATAATTCCATCAAACAAACAAATACAATTGAGTATCTTCGATATCTGATGATAACTTATTGTTGACATGATTTAAACGACATCGTAAATGTATTGTGTGCCTCCTCATAGAAGAAATATACTGTCGGTTAAATGACAATCAATAAGAATAACATCAGCAGTTCTGGATAAATCTTATACACCCTTATCAAAGCGAACATAAATCTTGATGATTTTATCGATTTCTCATACCAATGTTTGGAAGGCACCTACTCTGTAGTGTTCTGGAAAGAAACTAATAAATACAATTTAGTCTGAGTCATATCCAGACAATTTGGATCATCCCCAGGAATTTGTTCGAGGGTTCTTAATGTTTTCTTGTGATATTTAAGGCTCAATCGGACATGCCTGTGGATGAACGTATAGCTAGAAGTGTAGCTTTAGAACAAGCCTATGTACACGACATCTACGAAGAATTTTATGACAACCCTAGAAGTAAACCATGGGCCAAAGTGGAAGATTTCCTCAACGAATTAGAACCTGGTTCCATCATCTGTGATGTCGGTTGGTATTTTCTCAATGCAAGAATCATCTTCAGACTCAACCATGAACTAAGAATTCACTTGGATGTATCATTCTGTTACAGGATGTGGTAATGGGAAATACCTCAACTTAAACACATCAATTTTCAATATAGGAGGAGAAAAATCCAACAGACTGAGTGAGGTAGCCAAAGAAAAACAAAATGAGGTGAGAGCGTTGCTACAACGAAGTAAGAAAATTCACAGAAATAATTTATCTTCCTCATTGTCCCCAGGTTATTGTCCTGGATAATCTTGCTCTCCCTTTTCGAGATGAAAGTCTTGATGCAGTATTGTCGATAGCAGTAGTTCACCATCTGGCTACGACAGAACGAAGAATACGAGCCTTGAAAGAACTAGCAAGGGTGCTAAGAATTGGCGGTCGGATCATCATATCGGTATGGGCCATGGAACAGAGTCACAGAAGGTTTGTTTTATCTTCCACGAATTGAATCTGGTGATCAATGACTCTTTTTTCTTTTACCTAGGTTTGAATCTCAAGATGTTTTGGTTCCTTGGCGAAGACCAAGACATATCAGCTCTCCATCTCTGGAGTTAACCTCCACAACAACCAACTCCGAAGACGATGGTCAACCTGCCTATCACGCGTACACTCAGACATCTGATAGTGACTCCACGCGGTCAATGAAGTAAGTTCGACACTCACTAACACCTACGAAGAGACTTTCCTCACCAGAACTATTCTTGTTGTAGGTCTAAGGGACCTTCGTTTCGTAAGAAAGGCAAAACTCGCACCAAAGGACGCTCCATCGATCCTGGACGCAGCTCCTCTCAAAGCAGCTCGAGTCTGTCCAGCCCTAACGAGACCTGCTACAGCTTCGTCCGACGTGCCATCCAGAAGCTGGCAGGCAGTCGGAGAGTCGGGGCGCACCGGCCTTGGTTCCTCGAGAGCTGGACGACTTGCACGAAAGAGCCCCAGTCGAAAAAGTACGATATTAACGACTGCGATTGCTGCGACTGCTTAGAAAACGCGCAGGACATTCCCATAGAGCTGCGTAGGATTGACGACGAGGACTTACCTCAAAGACGACAGACTTTTCCCTCCTCACAGCTCATCAATGAAATCGCCCGGTTGAAGTCAAGAAGCATGACCAACATGAAGGCCACAGAAGTCGTCGACGAGGGCCCTAGCACTTCAACTGTTGACGTCAGCGTGCAGCCAGCAGAAGAGGCTTCGACACTGCCACCAAAAGTCACGCTGAAGCCGAAACCCAAGCTGGTGAAGCAGAAGAAGTCGATGTGCGAGGAAGACGCCGACGAAGCCTTGGATCAACCGACGGACATGGAGAATATCGTGCTCTTACCTGAACTGAAAACCTCTGTGGGAAGATTTCACCGTGGCAGCGTCACCAAGCAGCGATCTTTGAACGAAGAACTGATGTCTACGGATAGGTTGCAGGAGAAGGAGAAACTCAGGAGGAATATCCAGAAGCAGGCTTCACTGAATGAAGATTTGATTTATCAGCGTTCGCATGCCTTTGACAATTTCAAGGACTCGGTGTTCTACGTGTCCACCTCCAAGCGCTTCCAGCTCATCAAATCTGGGTTCACGAACAAATTCAAGAACTCCACAACCAACATCGAGCGAGTTACTGGGTCTTCTTTAAAGAATGGTGAGTACAAGCAGTGACACTTTAGAACACTGTCAACGTTATTTTGGTGTTTTCCAGGTTTCGTACGTATTTTTCAAAACTGGAAAAGCACCGACCTCATCTCGCCTACGATCCCCGAAGATGAACCCATGGAAAACGTGAAAATGCCCACAATTACCTCTCTCGACGAGAGAAAAGAAATTGACGGTGAACGGAGACCCTCGAAAGAAGACGGTTCCGATTCCTCTAAAGACAGTAGTTTACAGAGTGATACTAGCGTAGATTCCGAAGATTCGTTTGCTTCGGTGATTTTCGTTCCAAAATCCGACCCCATATCGCCAACGAACCTCTCCCCAGGTCCCACATCGCCTCGCTTGAAAACCAACTCCGTGCCCAACTCGCCTAGAATAAAACAGTCTTCTTGTCCTACCAGCCCTAGAATCAAGCAAACGCCTCTCCTGGTGTACCCTTTGACCAAGCAACAAAGTTCTCCGAAGCCTTCGACCGAGTCATTGATTGATAAATCTGAGAAGGAGCATACAATCGGAGTAACAGTGCCTAAGGAGCCTGGCAAGATGCTGTTGCAGAAGTACTCAGTGCCGCAAATTCCCAAGTTCACTCGAACTAGCCTGAACACTCCGAGCATCAATAACACTCCACCTAGCCCAGAGAAGCCGCAAGTACCAACAGCAGCGCCGCTGGATGCGACTACAAGAAGCGAGCGGCTCAAGAGGATCAAGGAGCTCCTCAATCAGAAACCTGAGCTCAGCGTTGCTAGCAAAAAGTCAAAGTTTCCCATAGTGCGGCAAACTTCCGTCACCAACGGCAAAGTGGAGGCCATAGCCAAGCCTTTGCCCAAGCTTCTCACCTTGGAGCTTTTCAACCCCGAAACTGACGACAAAGATAGCGACTCAAGCTGTGTATCCTCACCAGACTCGGTAGATAGTGTCATTAGCGTAAATAGCGATAGGAAGTCGCGGTTCAAGTTCCCTGCTCTCGGTGATAAGCGGCATAAGCAGATGAGCTTGCTGGAAGCTGCAGCTGACGTGGCACACACCCTCGACGAAGCTGTCGACAAAGTCATCAAGTCTAGTCCCATCGGTAGGAAGACGAAACTGAAGACAGGCGATGTGCTTTCTATATTGCAACGAAGGTACTCGGCCGATACGACGCCTCTTCTGGAGGACGATTCCAGCGGGAACTGGGACGAAGACTGTGCGAAACACTTGACAGACTTCGCAGATAAGCTCAGCGAAAAGCTGCGACAGGAAATCGACCAGTACCAAGTGAAAACGCGCCTCTGCAGCTCGGTCGATAACTTCGACGACCCCTACATCAGTAGACTCAGCGAGGAGCTGGATGATTTATCGAAGCTGAGCGCCGAGATCCAGAAGCAGAACGAATACTTGACGAAGCTGAGCGATAGTGATAAGTTGTTGGGAAAGAAACCTGCCAAATGTAAACATAGTGAGTGTGACTGTGTCAGAACTAGGAATGTGGACGAGATGAACAACGCGAAGACAACTGTCGCTGATAGTGAGTGTTACGTTCATAGGAAGACCGGTGGTTTGCAGAATGGGGAAGATTCCGGGATAAGCTCGAGTCGCCCTTCCGCGGGGAGCAGTGAGGGGGAGCTAGGAAGCTTGGCGAAGATGCCATCTAGCAGCAAGCCCACTATCAAGTTGGGGACCTCAACGGATTCGTGTGATTCTGAGAAGGGTGAGTGGATGATCCTCGAATATTGAGGCTTTTCCTCACACTCACTTGTTGCAGGAAGCAGTACCAACTCCATGGTATCGAGCGTGGCGACCTCCATCAACTTCGGTCCATCGATCGAGTCGAACGACGGTTACTCGGGGGAGTCCCACAAAGACACCAATTCGATGAGCCGACACAGTGACGGGGGCAGCACCGCTTCTCTCAACTCCTTTCCCGATTGGCGAGCCTCGAGAAGGCTCGATGCGCTGTCGAAAGAGGACAGCGTGCTTAGCCTAGACAGCTCTTGCTCCAGGAGGCAAGAGACCAAAGGGCTAATCAGCGACACGTCCGAAGATTCGTTGCCCACGGACGGCGTGGGCGGTGAGATCACCTACCACAGGTACTATCATGTTTTCAGGGAAGGAGAACTCGACCAACTCATAGAGAAATACGTAGAAAATTTGCACATTATCTCCTCGTATTACGATCACGCCAGTTGGTGTATCATTGCCGAAAAAGTCCACGTCTGGACTATCTGACCTGTTAACTATTGTAATCTTGTCAAAGCACAATGTATATACATATTGATATCTTCATAGGATGACTTACATGAACGCAGGCCTTTTTCAAATATTACAACTTTCATTGTTGGGCATCCAACGGGTATCTTCAGCAGAACATCACATCCATAAAATCAAGACGATCTCTTCAATGTAAAGATTGACATTTCGTGAATATTTTGTCACTTCTTGCTACTCATCAAAGTTGGCGACACTACAAAACAAAGCCAAACGTGTTCATTTGTTTTGAAATGACTTCTATTCTATCAAATAATCACTACTGTTTATTTTTACATAAATTCTTACGATAATCCTGTTCCTGTTCTTTCCATAATTCATAACTGTCAAAAGTGGATGTGAATATCGTTATTTTTGACATAATAACACGTAGTAATGGATGTGAGACAGTTTGGAAGTTAGAGAATTTTATTTTTTGGATTTCGAAGACTTCTGACGGATGTCCTTGACATAGTATGTTATAAGGGTTCTTTGAAATGAAATATTTGTTCATCAGCTATTTTGTATTTTAAATCCGAGTAACTCATTGACAAAAATGTATGTATCGTGTACGGAAACATACTCAACGGTTGAATATTGTACATCCATATGATGCTGAAGAAATATTTCAATGGAACTAATCAATAGAATTTTTATTGCTTATAATTCTCCGCCATTAGTCAACTAGAAATTATTCAGTGATGATGCTTTTTAATTTCCTCTATTCCAAATGTTGAGCTCAAAATCTAGTGAAGATTTTCGTGAACATAATCTATAGTTAGCTGATAATATTAGTTATTATATTTTTTATACAAATAAAATTATATCATGTGGACCTCTATTACAAATGCAATTTACTTCTTTGTTATTCGAATATCAAATAATAGTAAACAAAATATAGGATTCACAATGCCTCTAAATGTTTGTCACACTAGATCACCAAATATGACAGATATGGATATTCTAGAAATCTAGTGACCTTTGCAAGATAGTCAAAGGGACCAATATTTTTTAGGGTATCGGAATGATAGGGAAATACAATAAGCCTCCGGCTGTAGTATATCCTTCGGACCCCTGTAGTACCCCTGTAGTAATAAAAAAACAAAAAAAATTGATATTCTGTCACGATTGATTCAATTCATCAAGATTTGTATGTCAATGAAATTAGTTTCTTCAAAAGACAAAATTATTCATACATAAATCTATTAATTTCAAAGGTCAAATTTGGACAACTAATTTTGAAATAAAATCTCAAATCAATAAAATTATCAGAATATTTTATTATGTAAAAGCTCCTAATTGATCTGTGTTGTTCGTCCTAACATTCATTTTCGAATATTCAGTGATGATTTGTCTGTAAATATTTGTATATATTGTTTCCCCATCAAAGTTTCACATAATTTGATTCACCTCATCGTAAATATCCATTTCGTTTCGGAATATCAAAAACAGTACTGTCGTTCATATACATTAATTTATAACTTGACAAATTGAGCGCTGTTGCCAGTTCTTATGTAATTGATCAAATTTTGAATAAGTACGGCAATTTTACGAGACGATTTTACTAAAGAAGTTGGTTTTATCTGTTATATTTTGTAGTGATTGACCGACTTTAGAGGCTATCGTTCACAAGCATAAATTTTATGTGCCAATAGTTTTTATTCTACATCTGTATAACAATCATATCCTTTTATATGATACAATATCTTTTGATTCAATTTCGTATTGGTGATTTATCGACCATGATTTTGTTTATTATGTGATAAATTGTATTTGTAGTGGCGTCATCAAAAATCTTGTTAAGGGTGATTACTTAGAAAATTACAAATATAGATAACTTCGGCAGAAATCACTAATCGTTGATAAATATTGTTCCATTCATTAAGAAGAAGAAAAAGAAAAGCTGTATGTTGCTTCGTATATTTATGGATGAACAGCATGTTCAAAATGTGAATATTTTATTTAATACTCGTCACTCCACCCAGTATACATGGTACAGTATGAATGGAACAGTTTAGAGAAAATATAGTATTCGAAGAATTCAAGGATAACAGAAATATTATTTCAACTTCAGATTTGTTCTTCACAACTGATGAATCGAACAATAAATAAGTAGAAAGTATCTTTTCATATAGTTCTAACAGCAGCTACCCTGCTATTTTCATATCTTTAACCAGGAAAAAGTTAAAACTCTTGAAAATTTTCAGGAATTCGCGGATATACATGCCTAAATAAATTAAAGGATCTGTATGTTGAATTCACCATATATATTTGAGAAAAAGAGACAAATAAATGTACATATACTTACTTCACGATTTTCGAATTATTGGTGTTTCGATTGTTTTTTGTTTGTCCAATAAATCATACAAGAAATTGGGATATCGAGTCGTGTGTTGTAAAAGACTTAGATTTTATCTTTCCTCAAAAGCACACCAGTTCAATGAAAATGTTATAGGCCTACATATTTTATTACAATGATGAATTCTTTGAAATTTTTTGTATGATTTATGGAGTATTTATTCAATTTCATCAACTTTATTGACCTATTTTTTTCTGAATTAGTCATTCTATTGAGTTATATCTATACGAAAAAGTATTAAACTTTGTGCCTGTCTTTATATGAAATTTTGATATTTATAGGGTTTCAACGAATAATTGATGTGAACATTCCTTTACTTACTATGAATATTTAAAAATATATTTTACCTTGTTGTGTTTAATAAAAATATACCAAAAACCTGTGTTTTTGTGGGCAACAGTCAGACTAAGTATTCATAAAGTTTATTGCACTCTCGTCTACATCGTTTCCACGCGCGCAGAGCATATTGACGGTTTATTCTATACAGTGCGTCCATAAAGTAACGCATAAATTCATTATTGGCTAAATGAACAATAAAATTAGGAATTCCCAAAACAGATCGATTTTTGATTTCAATTTACTATTGTTTCAAATCATAATCTAATATACAGGGTGAACCACTTTCGTGTAATGACGTCATCACCATTTTTTTCAAATGGAACCCCCCTTTTTTTTCAATTTCCAAATTGCCTTTGCTGAGCTGACCTCTTGTTGAGTCCGCATCTTATCGCCAATACCCAATCATCATTAATATTTCAATCCTGTCGTCACTTTCGGTTAAAGGCATTTTGTAAAAAAAGTTCACGAACGTACCTTCTCTAAAGCGTTAACAATACGAAACTATGCTTCAATGTTTTTGACAGTTTTGTCATATAAAAAAAATGGTAAAAGATAATGCCAAAAAAAAGATTTTTATAGTCCAGGGGCTTGGATCACCAATAAAAGCTGTAAGATACAATTATTAAGAAAAATGCTGTATGTTCTTGATAGTTTATCAAAGTAGTTGTATAACAATACGTAATTTCATTTAATGTGTTTATTACGTTTATTCGTTATTTTCATTACTTTGTAAGTAAATTTTTGCATTTTTGCCCACCCTGTACCAATTTGAAGCAACATATTGAACATTTTTGGAATCAGCTCAGCAGAGGCAATTTGGAAATGGAAAAAAAGGGGAGGGTTCAATTTGAAAAAAATGGTGATGACGTCATTACACGAAAGTGGTTCACCATGTTTATTAGATTATGATTTGAAACAATAGTAAATTGAAATAAAAAATCGACCTGTTTTGGGAATTCCTAATTTTATTGTTCATTTAGCCAATAATTAATTTATGCGTTACTTTATGGACGCACTGTTTATCGATGTGTAAATTAAAAATTCAACGTGTGCAAGCGGACTACTAGACACAACACGTCCGTCACTCGTAAACTCAATCATTTTCAAGTTTTGACGTTTGGTATTTCGATTAAATAAAACGGTTTGATATTAAAATAATAAAATGAATATTTCATTATCGCTTAATATTTTCAGGAACTTAAGAAACCTGAAGATGTCCGGTAAAGCTGCCATAGAACGTATAAGAGAAAATGCTGAAATTGCTAAAAATACCATCAATGAACTAAAGAATGAGGTGAAATTAGGTTAGATCATAAGACAAATTTATATTGAAAAATTAATTTTAGATGAACGTCTTGAATAATGAATACAATGCAATGTTAGCACAGCAGTTACGCGAAGAAAATGCACAGCTTCTTGCAGCTGTGGAGGCAGCAAAGAGTAAACTAGTTCAACTAGAGGTACAGAATGGTGTAAAACAGGTACTTCTGCCAAACCAAGCTGTAATTAAAAGTTCAGCAGTTGAACCACCACAAAGTAATATTGATACTGCAGCTGTTGACGCGGCAGCACCAAAGGAACAATCTACCAAACCTAAAAAAGAAAAAAAACCCAAAGTCCCAAAAGAAAATGAGACTGCAGTGGAACTACCAGTGGATATTGGTAGACTTGACTTACGCATTGGCAAAATTGAAGATGTGCAAAAACATCCAGATGCTGATTCCTTGTATGTCTTGAAAATCAACTGTGGGGAAGAAAAGCCTAGGACAGTATGTTCTGGTCTGGTAAAGTATGTACCAATGGAAGAACTCAGAGAAAGGACTGTCATAGTTTTATGCAACCTGAAACCTGTCAAGGTTGGTACAATATTTGAGAATGTTGATTTTGTATTTGTGAAAATTGGTCCAATTTTTTCAGATGAGGGGAATTACTTCAGAAGCCATGGTCATGTGTGCTAGTAGTGATGCAGGAGTAGAAGTACTTTTGCCTCCCTCCAACAGCGTACCTGGTGACCTTGTACATTGTGAGGGTTATACTAGACAACCAGACTCAATCATGAACCCAAAAAAGAAGATTTTCGAGACAGTTGCACCTGATTTACACACCAACAATGAACTCCAAGCTTGCTACAAGAATGTGCCATTCAGTGTAGCAGGAAAAGGATTTTGTCTTGCTAAAACTTTGAGGAATGTATCAGTCAAATAAAACATTTTTTGTGTCAGATATTTATTTTATACCATATTATTGAACTGAAATTGTTCACTACATAAAGTGAAGCAAAGAACGCAGTTTATTATCACTCAATACAAATTACAGAGATAGGAAGACTTAATATTAAAAAGTGTCTACACTAAAATGTGCAATTATTTTGTTACAAAATATGTACACTGTACTATCGACGATTTTCTTAAATTCTATTCACCTGTGGAAGAAAAATTTGTTAGTACCTTCAGATTATTTTCTTAGAATGTGCAAGTAACCAGGAAATTCACAGCCAGATTCAAGACAAAATCATCGTGGGTTTATTTATGAAGATTTTTCATCTTATGAAATGGAATCATACGTTCAACATTCTCAAATATGACCATATTGTTTTCAATTTTTATTCCAGTTTACTGTGACAAATAGATATCAGTGAACTACCCATATACTCACACATTTCCTGAATATTTGGTACCCCCGTGCAATAATCAGATATTTTGATAAAAAAATAATTAGACAACAGCCGAAATAAACCAACCGGTGAAATGTGTGACCTTTTGCAATGCAATGCCTTCAATTCAATGGTTTCAGCTTCAAATTTACTTCAATCTTTATAGGCGAGATCACAAAATCATAAATTTGCTTCAAGATCAAATATGATAAAAACAGTGTATATCGAATTTCTTCGAAAAATATTATGTAATACCTGAATTGACTTCACTTTAAAATTTTTCCCAATGTTCTGGATTCTGAACATTTATATCTGATCATTGCACCAGAGCAGCATTCAAATTAAATAACCAATAAAAATAATACAACCTTTCAGAGTCCACCGTCATCCAACGTTCAATGTCTGTGCGACCTCTTACCCCTGCCGCTGCTCTCGCTCCTCGACCTCCTCCTCCTCCTGTTCGACCTGCTGCTTGAAGGCGACCTCTTCGAATACCTACTGCGACCCTTACTGCGAGACCTCGATCGCCTCGAGCGGTCTCTCGACCGCGACCTCCTCGACGATCGATAATACGAGGAGGAACGCGACCTAGACCGTCTCGACGACCTCCTTCTGGAACCCGTCGAGGCCCTTTTGGAACCGTTCGAGTCTCTGCGTTTCGACGGAGTGGTCGAGCGCGATCTGCGTCGCTTGTCGGAGCTAAACGATCTGCGGCGGTTCTTTTTCGATTTCCTGTATGAATCGTTAGATTCTGAGGATGAGGAACGACTTCTGCGACGAGATCGTACGTCAGAGTGTTCGCTCGCTTCGCTGGAGGTGGAGGAGGATCTGACCTGCTTGGGCGTGGTGCTCTTAGGCGGCAGGATGGCTACTTTGTCTTCTTTGTGTTGATTAGTGCCTGCAAAGTCAGGACGAACGTGGAGATAACCAGGGTTGGTCATTTCTAGTAACGTTCCTAATAATAATAATCTACTAAATTCGAGTTTAAATTTGCATCAGTACATTTCAATTTTGATCTCGAATTTGAACGAATTTTTACGAAATATTTGCAGATTATAGTTTTTTTACTACATTACCTTGTGTCTATGTCTTTGAATTACCAACATAAAAGACGCACGAAAATACTGACCTTGACTTCTAGCGTCTACCTGTGAGTCATTATCATTTGTTTCCGGAGTTGGAGACCTTGTCACACCTTCAGCCTTCTTTCGTTCCACCTCATCCAATCGATTCTCAATAGCTTGTTCTGTCTTTTGAAACTCGGACATCTTCCGCTTTATGGTATCCTTATTTGAGAAATTCAATAATAATTTCTTGAATCTACCATTTCAGTTCGAATGAACATGGATACTAACCTTTAAATCATCATCAGAATCGAGTGAGCCATGTTGTTCAGCATCTTCCTGTTCGTCTTCCGAGTCGCTGGCCGAGTCGTCAGCGTATACCCCCAAACCTGTGTTAGAAAGTTGCAATAATTCGACAAGAATGCTGGATTTATATGGAAAAGGTACCAGATGATGGAAAACAAAGTAATCGTCTTCGGATGTGATGGGATTCGGAAGAATAGGAGGAGCATTGAAAAAAATGCAATTCTGATTTCTATCATTGCTTCAACACTCTTACCTTCCTTGATAAGTTATTGAAAATAATTGAAGTATTTTTTTGACCAAATATCAATCGATATCGCATTTTCTTGAACACTGGCAGATGAATCGGGGAAACGAATCAGAAAAAAACACTTACCAAGTCGGCTACTAATGTTGGCACCGCTGGGTGCTGACGAACGCTGATCTGCAGCTGAAGTTTATTAGAAAATTTAACGAACAAACCCATACATGCCCTGTCAACAATCTTAGGAATGAATGAGAAAAATAAAAAGTTGCACAGACTTGCCCATAATGGTGGACGATCTTTAATGGAAACAAAATCACTGATACATAATGAATTGAGAATCACAATACCTTTGCGTTTTTTTGCAAAACGCTGCAGTTCTTCTCTACATACTGCTTCAATATGTCGATTTGTCACTGTGAGCAGGATTTCAGTCATTGTCCGACGTACTTTCAACATCTGAAAAAATTAAGGTGTGAAAACAAGTGATTACATCATTGAAATATATTACCAATTCATCTGGGGTAAGTGGTATGGGCTCAGGAACAGACAGTCTTCTTTGGGGTTTACTCTCTTCAATAGAATTTTCCTCATCACTATCCTATACAACAAGAGCAATTCATTTTGTTAAAATATGTGTTCATTCAAATACAAGGGTATATCAAATCATAGCCTATAAATACCTCAAATGTCTATTCTCCATAAAATAATAATGATCAACTGATGTTAGAGTCATTAAATGCTAATGATGACATTCAGTGTACTTTCAGGAAATAGAAATTTCAATTTGAGAATTGAAAAATAGCAAGTAAATATTATCATGTTTTATACTCACAAATCTACTCTTGTTCCTTTCTTTCATAGTGCTTCTCAAAATCTCAATAGTTTCCTTATCTGTTTGTATATTTTTTTCCAAGTTTTCTTCTCTCTCTTGCTTCTGTTTCTCCTTCTCCATTTGTCTGAGCTTATCTTTCTCCATTTTTTCCAAACCTTAAATGTATAATTATGAAACTTCCTCAAATTCGAATGACACTTGGTCTGTCTAAAATAATAACCTTCTCTTATCCATGCTGGCAACTGCTTCCTTTTATTGGCATCAAGAGAGGGCATGGGAGTTATGGGTGAAGCCTCAGGTTCAACTATCACCTGTGGCAAGGGCGCAGTAGCCCTAATTGGTACATTCACTTTACTATACCTCTTATTGTGTGGCTTGATGTGCTTATGACCACTGGAACTTGTCCAATAACTCGAATGATTGCTTTCATTAGCAGATGTATTATAGCTACAAAAAAAACAGTTCAGACATGAAGCATTTATGTTTAGAACTCACCTTCCAAAGGGCACGGCATTGTCACTGTTGCTTTCAGGAGGAGCATTGTAACTGTTTGTGGGAGTAGGTAGAAGTGCAGGCTTTGCAACATTTATACTAGGAGGTGGTGGAACTACCGCAGGAGGGGCCCACGAACTATTCCAGTTCCAATTTGGATTTTGAGAGTAATTACCCCATGCCTCGGAGCCAGGAGCCGGTGGTGGTTCATTAACATTCCATACAGGAGCAGGAGGAGCAGTACTTTCATCATGTACTTCTTTGGCCAAGTGTTTCTCGGGAAGTTTCTTTATGATAACAGTCTGTTCTCCGGGAATTGGAGGAGGACCAGATTCTTTCATTATAATCCATTGCTGTGCTAAAGCTGCCCAATCTACTTGCTCGTTAGAGAGATTTTGGTATGTTGCCGGGTTAAGAGCCCACTGAGGAAATTTTTGGGATTCATTGGAATCGCTGCCAGAATACATAACGTCTCACTGTACACAACTTGACCAATTCAAATTCATACTTTTTAACAATTATAGTTTAGTGTCATATAAACAGCCGACTACTAGAGGAAAGTCAGATTTTGAAGGATTGGAGAACGAGTACAACACATTTCATTGCCATATTGTTTCATGACATTACTGTCTGTAGTTTCTGTCAATCTATACTGTCAGCTGTCAGTACATCTCGTGTACATGCAATTACGTAGTCTGTGAAGAAAAGCAGACTGGACATGGGACAAGTAACTCATATATTTATAAATCTCGAATATATACATTTTATTTATTCTAAATTTTTTCGAATAACTACTCCTGGATCTATTGACTGCATTTAAATAAATTTGAAGTTACGGTCTTTGTATGCCACTTCTCCTCTCCTGTATTTCAACTCATCCTTTTGCCTTGATTTATACATGGCATAAGTAGTGAGTGACAATGGTATAACCAAAAAGGCCATTGCAAAAAGGGCATTATTTGGAGTGGGCCGAAAGTGTTCGAAAGAGGAGACTCTCATCGATTGATATCGCTGAATTGCAGGATCAAACTGAAAGGAAAAACATCAGATGAAATCTCTATGACATAACAGACTATCTGGAAATAGACCAATTTACTTACGACTGTACCACCTTCATTTGAAGCATGTCTGAATGGGTCGGTTTTCAGTTTTAAGAATTCTTCACGAAGAATACTTCTCCTTTTAGCTTTTTCTTCTAGAAGCTTTCGAGTAGCTTCACTAACATCATATTCTGCAGACATTTTATTACTCCAGGAATCAGGATGGTATTGTGATTGTTGGAACAGTGGAAATCGTCAGAGAACCGTTTGACGGACATGTGAATGAGAAAAATTTTAACAGTGACTATGTTTACCTATACGGGAGTTTTTGTATGTCAAGTGCAACAAACTATGAGCTAATATGTATATTAATTGATGAATATATATTGAAAATATAATAAATATAGTCGAAATGAGACCTGAGACTTCAGAAAAAATTTAAGGAGCAGCCAGTTTGCTGCTATCAAACTCGAATCTTGACAGCTCACGGTTATTTAGACATAAAATTTTTACTGATTCAGTTTTTTTGTGATAATTCATAGTAATTATAATTGAATCATCATTTCTGGACAAATATAAATTATCCATTGTTTACTCAGTATTCCCAACAGCCATTCTGATACAAGATACAATACGATAGTTACGATTTTGGTTACGAATACGATTCTCGTCCCACCGTGGACCGTGCTCGTCCCCTACTTGTTTCCTCCCCACTTTTCCTAGAATTGTTGTGGTTAAAAATTCTATTCCAAAAAACGTCAGTAGTTGACTGGCTGTGTAAAGTGAGGTCATAGAGTTGTGATTAATCTTCTTGCTTATATTTGTTGATCAACTCTGGTAAGTTGTTTTTTAACTATTGTAATCTGAATGTCACTAAGGAATCATTTGGTTATTGCATTTCTCTATACTTAATTCATAACTTAATGACTTTAGGTAAACATGAAGGTGCTTTTGTTGCTCACAGCCCTTTTCGTGGGCAGCCAATGCGTTTCATTCTTCGACTTGGTTCAAGAAGAATGGGGAGCGTTCAAGGTTTGTAGACCATGATTTCTTTGTCATCTATTTTCTTTGTCATTGATATTTCCTAGATATATAATAGTACTTGGATAAAGATATTTTAGATACATAATTTTCTTAACAACTTCTCATCTTTCTTGCTGAATTACTTCGTTCTCTTCAAAATTATTTTATAGAGGAAATTAAAATGCCTATTTCCACTTAATATTTGTCTATAACAGAATTTATTATTGTCCGTTGAATTATTCACATCTATAATTGTTATTCGTTTGGTTTATTTAAGTAGTTCCGCATTTCATCATTATTTCAACATCTTTATTGAAGAAGTAGTTCAAAAGTTTATCAGTCGAAGTATTTATTGTTTATCTTAGTTTGCATAGTGTTTACAAAATAATTTGCTCATTTAGGCCAAACCTAAAATCTTGAATTTATATTATTCTGAATAAATTCCAGTTCTATATAGTTAATCTCTGCTATAACTATGATTTGTCAAAGTTATGGAGAGAATATGAAAGGCTAAGTCACCTCCCTGTACGATTCACAATAATATGCTTTGTTGTTTCCGGTTGGCAATGCCATCAAATCTAGCAATATTATATTGCTGATATGAAATCCTATGAAACTGTACACCATCGTTTTTTTTTTTTGAATCAGTACACACTTCATGATGTCATGTAACATGATATGCATTATTTTTATATCAAAATATTCACCAATAATTATAAAATGTATAACTATTGGTAGCAAAATTTCCTGAAACATTTTTTGCTCTAAATATGTTGATCGCTTTAAATTAATAATATTGTTTCTCCAGTATCGAAATTGAATGTTTGATAGTTAGATTTCAAGTTAGTTATTTATTTTATCACCGTAATTATTATTATTCATAGTCAGTTATGATTCAACTTCATAGCTTTTATGAATCACTGAATCCAACCAGATCTCTATATCAACAACATATCTCATGACAATTCAAAAACAAAATTGATTTATGAACAAATATGTTATTGTTTCTTTTTCCTTTAGTCTTTCAGAATTTCTAAGATTATCGGTAATTGTTTTATTTTTGTCTCTTGAGATATTTCTTGTGGTGATAGAGTACCTCTTTTATCTTGTCCCAAATAGATAATTTCCTGCAAAATATGATCATAATATTTTTATGTTCTTTGTTGGAAGATTCATGATCCCGAAGAATTGAACTGATAAAAATTGTGATAATTGGTTATTTATTTATGTCTCTTATTTGTTCTGACTGCTGATTACCGATAGTGTACATGGATTCTCAATTATGATGATTAGTATCAAAACATTTTCTTATCCTTATTGAAATATTCTGGAGAAGTGGACAATTATAGTGAATATGACCTAGATTTGATACATTGAATCAATCATGACAATCGCTAATAACACAAAAAAGTGTGAAATACCAGAATGTAACAACTCTAATTTTCACCAAACTATTTTATGCGTTAATAGCATAACACATTTTCAGTTTATGACTTTCGAAATTTTTGAAATAATACTGCTCGGTTTTCAAAATACAGAATTCATTTGATTCTTGGTACTCAACTATGAACATTGTATAATATCAGAGTATTCTTTTCTAGATTTTAGTTAAAATAGTTATAATGTCCAATGCAAGTATGCGTTTATTATGATTTATCATTTATCAGTAAACCATGTAACATGACATCCGCCTACTAAAAATTTGCAAAGGTAATCTAATGACTGATACATCAAAAACGCCCTCGAAATCCAACACAAAAATATGTCATCAGTGAATTCATCTCAATAAGAATAACCGGAAATATCCCACTTCGTAAAAATCCTTTCAACAGCTTTCCCATTTCAGTTGACCCACAAAAAACAATACGACAGCGAGACGGAGGAACGTTTTCGCATGAAAATATTCATGGAAAACTCCCACAAAATCGCCAAGCACAACAAAATGTACGCTTTGGGACTTGTCTCCTACAAATTAGGGGTCAACAAGTATGCTGACATGCTCCATCACGAATTTGTCCAAGTAGTCAACGGGTAAGTGAACTATTTCCTTCTTTAAAGCAATTACAGTATGATAGATAATACACGTCACCGCCGATTACAGAGAATATAGATAGCATTTCTATTTTTTCTTATAGATTCAACAAGACAAAGGACGGTCTGACTGGTCTTGAGAAAGACGATGCCATCACCTTCATTTCACCTGCCAATGTGCAATTGCCGGAAGAAGTAGATTGGAGGCTAAAAGGAGCTGTGACAGCTGTCAAGGATCAAGGACATTGCGGATCTTGCTGGAGTTTCAGTGCGGTGAGTTGAGTTCTAGAATTATCGCCCGAAGTATTACAGTTTGGTATTAAATAGTCGAACTGCTTCAACGTTTTTATAGTTGAATTGAATTCATAAGTTTTTACTGGAAATTTGAGTCAGTTGTATATCATAAATTCGTTATCATATTGCTAATGTCCTAGTAATCCTCTAATTATTCATTTATTCTCACTTCATTGGTGGTTAAGGATTAATTATTTGAAAGCCATTTTGGTCTTGATTATTTCATTTATTGACGTTCGCTCTTTTTTCAATAGACTGGATCCTTGGAAGGCCAGAATTTCCGCAAAACAGGCAAACTTGTCTCATTGTCAGAACAAAACTTGGTAGATTGCTCCACCAAATACGGTAATAACGGTTGCAATGGAGGTCTCATGGACAATGCCTTCCGATACATCAAGGTAAGAAATGGTACCATTTTAATTCTCGATGAGAATTACCAATTAAAAAATGAGATATTCATTTACTATTCCATAACTTTTACAGTACCGAAAAAGATATAATTTGGGCATAACAAGAAATCTGCGAGTCTTAAAACTATTCAATTTTTATAATATAGTATTTGAGAAATTTTTCAAATATTACTGAGTATAATGTATGGATTTTGTTAGGGAAAATGAATGTTTATATTGCTGTTCTTGCAGGATAACAAGGGCATCGACACAGAGGCTTCTTACCCATACAAGGCCGAAGATGAAAAATGCCACTACAAGCCCAAGAACAAGGGGGCTGACGACAGGGGCTTCGTTGACATCCAGTCGGGCAGTGAGGATGATCTGAAAGCAGCAGTCGCCACAGTGGGACCCGTTTCCATAGCGATTGATGCTAGTCACGAGACGTTCCAGCTTTATTCCGAAGGTTGGTATGCAAGTTTGATTCGTTGAACAGCTTTTTGTGTGATTTCCGTGATTAAAGATCTACCGTTACCATTTCAAAATAATGTAGAAGTGATTCTTGTTCTCTCATTTTTTTTTTCGGCTAGAATCCAGACGATTTGAGCTCAGTTAGGTATAATTAAATAGTCAAGTTTTGTGTTACAATATTTCTTTGAGTCATCAGCAGTGACTGATGATTTGTTCCGCTCATTGAACAAAGTGGTGAGTGTGATTCAAAGTTCTCTCAAATCAACAGCTGTAACTCCTAAATGACTCGACAGATTTCAACAAACTTGCTATCAATTTGTGAACATTTCAAAGCATGATAAGCAAAACAATCGAAAAGTATGAGAAGACCATGAACATTGACATCCATCATTTTTTCAGGAGTGTACTCTGATCCCGAATGCAGCTCTTCCGAACTAGATCACGGAGTTTTAGTCGTCGGATACGGTACAGATGAAAACGGCCTCGACTATTGGCTGGTGAAGAATTCATGGGGTCCGAGCTGGGGCGCTCAGGGCTATATTAAGATAGCCAGAAACCGTGATAACATGTGCGGAGTTGCCACTCAAGCCAGTTATCCTCTCGTTTAAGCCAAATATTTTTTTTTTATATTTTAAGATTCTCATTTTCTTTTCTATAAGATCAAAGTTTGTGTTACTTTTGCTCTCTAAGTGTATATCGAATTTAAGTTAGAGTAGTGAATGTGATTTTAGTAGTAGAGATTTTGTTATAGGCTGTGCCGATTTAATAAAAATATTGTGCGGGTGAAGATGACTTTTCTTACTCTGATTTCCATGAACTACAGAAATTATAACATCTTTACAAAAAAAAGATTAAAACAGCACCTCCGTTTTCCGTAATAAAACATTTTCTTGTTTAAGTAGAGATCTGTAAATTCTGACTTCTACGCCAATAACGAAAATGATTTAATTCGAATGAAGTTAAAACTAGACAAAAGCGAAAAATATATGGCTTCACTAATGATTGTTGGGATGGACATTCTCAAAAACTAAAAAAAAGTCGGACAATAATGTTTTTCTATGAATTCAGAACAGATGGCGTTATGTACCGGTGAAGTTTATGAATGTTATTTATAAAGCTCACTATAAACAATTACAGGGACAAAAAACAAAGGAAGTCTAGGTAATGTCTTTATATTCAACATAATATGACAATTTCAAGAATAATTGTCATGGTATGATTGAAACAACATTATTTGTTAAATTACAGTTATGGATCATTTTCGATAAACCAATATTTGTTCTGTTAACGATAATGTAGATTTATTAAAATGCTTGATTGCATATCTGTTCAAAATGGACTTAGTTGACCTTTCAAAGGAGATAACTATACAGATATTTCTGTTGTGATGTTTTATTTATAAGCATAGGCGCCGATAAGATTGATAGATTAGGGCAATATTAGTCTTCATTATTATAAATGTTTACGCATATTCTCGATCAATAACTTTCTTTTAGCACACAAATGTTTTGTTTTGTTATTTGTCATATATAGGTTCAACATTTGACTATTTAATAAAAACCTTTTTAATTTATAAATTTCTTTTTCTCCTTTCCACTGTTTTTTCCCGAGTCGATGCCTATGGAAATATCAATTCTGATAAGATTCGGACAGCAAACAACCACGAATCATTATTATCATTATTTTTCTTCATCTTCGCATATTTTGGTTGTAAGCAAAGCAGATGAAAATTATATAGTTATGCGCCCGTCATTTTAACAAAAATTCTTATTTGGAAAATACACACTCCGTCGAATTTTACAGTTTTTTCAAGAAAAATGTCCAACTCCAGTTCAGCATTTCTAGTGAATGATAATAAATATTCGTTTTTGAAAGATTTGGGCCTAAGCGATAAAAATCCTGGAGTTTTTGATGGAGCTTGGAAAGGATCAGGAAAGGTAATATCTAGAAACTCATTTGAAATCAATATTTCATTTTGAAATTTTCAATTAAATAATTTCAACTCACAAATGTGAACGATCTATGTACAATTTTATAGAACATTCTTTTCGCACAAAAACTACAAAAACACTCATTATTTTTCTCAATTAGGTAATTCAATCGATCTGCCCCAGTAATGGAAAGGTGATAGCAGAAGTCCAACAGGGCAACACTGCCGATTATGAAACCTGCGTCGAAGCCTCTCAACGCGCTTGGAGTTCATGGGCGGAGTTACCTGCCCCGAGGAGAGGTGAAATTGTTAGACAGATAGGGGATGCTCTCAGGAAGAAACTGGTTCCTTTGGGGCAACTAGTATCCATCGAAATGGGTAAGGACAAAACCATGCCTTTTATTTGAATGGGAATTAAGGAATATTGTGCTTTGGTTGTGGGATCCACCAAGGTTCACTGTTAGGGCCACCGTTGAATTCACTTTATTTTATTCGATTACTCACTATATGGACTACCAAGATATTTCGTCAAAATTCATTTTAATGTTTTCAGGTAAAATTTTGCCAGAGGGCATAGGAGAAGTTCAGGAGTATATTGACATTTGCGACTACGCAGTGGGGTTGTCCAGATCTCTAGCAGGCTCAATTTTTCCTTCTGAAAGGCCCGGTCACGTGCTTATTGAAAAATGGAACCCACTTGGTGTCATTGGCGTTATTTCTGCTTTCAACTTCCCCATTGCTGTATATGGATGGAACAGTGCTATTGCGATGGTAAGAAAATATGCCAAGCACATATACCTGGTGTGAATCGTTTAGAAACATTTACCAAACTAATTCAATTGATCTGCATTGGATAATATCACTTCTAGGTGTGTGGAGACACAATTTTATGGAAAAGTGCAGAAACTACCCCTTTGGTGTCTGTTGCAACTACTAGAATAATCGCTGAGGTTCTGGAAAAAAATAAAATACCTGGAGCAGTAGCAGCTCTATGCTGTGGTGGAGCAGATATTGGAAAAAGTATGGCTGCTGATAACAGAATCAAACTGTTGTCCTTCACTGGAAGCACGAAAATCGGACAAACGGTAATAAAACATAGGTGTATGATATATACTGTCATTGCATCATCAATTTGTAGTTGGCCGATTCTCTTTCATTCTTTTCTTTTTTATAGGTGGGTGTTGAAGTCCAAAAAAGATTTGGGAAACATCTCCTAGAACTTGGCGGTAACAATGCCCTCATAGTAGCTGAGGACGCAGATTTGAACATGGTGGTCCAAGCAAGTGTTTTCGCTTGTGTTGGAACAGCCGGGCAACGGTGTACAACCACTAGAAGACTGATCCTCCACAAAAACGTGAGTAGGTACCAACAAACGAGGGTGAATTTACGCTTCGAAATTTCTTGTAGGTTTATAATGAAGTTTTGGAAAGACTGAAGAAAGCCTACAACCAAGTTCTGCATAGAATTGGAGATGCTCTCGAAGAAAATACTTTAGTGGGGCCGCTTCATAGCAAAGTAGCTTTGGACGAATATGTCAAAACGATAGCTGAAATAAAGAAGCAAGGCGGGACAATTGAATTCGGAGGAAAGGTAATGAAAAATATTTTCAACGATCATGAAATGCTACTCATCAGTGTAATGACAATAACCTTCAACCAATATTTTTCAGGTGTTGGATAGACCAGGCTTTTTTGTAGAACCCACTATAGTGACAGGTTTGCCGCATGACAGTCGAATAGTTCACAATGAATGTTTCGCGCCTATTGTTTACGTTTTGAAAACTGAAAGTGTCGAAGAAGCCATCTCTTGGAACAACGAAGTACCACAAGGGCTGTCATCTAGTCTTTTCAGTCAGAATTTGGAAAATATTTTCAAGGTACTATATGGTTTCTTTGTTAAAGATTATGAGAACACATAGTATACATAGTGAGCCAAAATAGGATGATTGGTCGCTCTAAAAGACATTTGAGATATTTTTTTATAACCTTCCGAAGCAAAGGAGAAGAATGTGACCGTTTTAATAGCATTGTATCGAAATATTCTTTATTTTATTATAGTGGATTGGACCCATGGGTTCAGACTGTGGCATCGTGAACGTAAACATTCCCACTTCTGGGGCCGAGATTGGAGGCGCTTTCGGAGGAGAGAAAGCCACAGGAGGCGGCAGAGAGTCAGGTAGTGACGCTTGGAAGCAATACATGAGGCGAGCCACGATAACCATTAACCATTCCAAAGATTTACCGTTAGCGCAAGGAATCAAATTCGAATAAAAAAATATTTTGTAATGAAGCAACTTTTCATTGTTATGATGTTTTTCTTTCGTCCCAGGAAAAGTCTGAAATACTTTCATACAATTGACGTTTGACACCTTTTGGTTACATTTGTTTTTTGCGGAGGTCACTGAGAAAATCAACAAAAAACAACAATATCATCATTTATTCAATTATATTTTAGATTATCCGATAAAATTATATATTGCGTAGAAATTATTTACAAAGAAAAAAATATTTTCGGTAAATATCTACAACTATAAACTTAAATTGAAAAATAAGATTCTGACCTAACTGTGAATAATTAACATGTAAATCATACCTCTGTACATATATGTCATAATTGCATTATTTCTTTCAGATGTATAAATCTGTCATTGAAATATTCAGTAATCAATAAAAAGTATGAAGTCACATTTTTTTTAATAAAAATTAAAATTTTTGGGAAATAATGTTGTTTCCAATAAAATGCAGACAGAAAAAAATCTAGAAATATCAGAAAATGCAATACTCCATGTATTTTAAAAATGGTTGTGGCAGAGAATATTTATCATTTGAAATTATCGGTGAAGAAATTGAATAACAAAATTCATGAAATCAAGAAAAAATATGGTTTTATTTCATCTGTATTGTTAGATTTTTATTGTATCTTGCTATAATAGCACACCAATTATTCATCACTGTATATTTCTAAATAAATAATCATTAAATTATTGCATATATACGATAAAGCACTTCTCAGCACATTGGTCAACATAAACAACATTCAATACAAATAATAAACAATACCCACATAAAAGTCCTGCAAATCACTTATGTACAGTCATTCACAAAATCTGGTCTATTTTCTTAAACCTTCTAATAATAATAGACATCTTCGAGTCCTCCTGTAGAATTAATTCAATGTCATTTTCAAAACCTAAAACGCATGCGTTGTTCACGAGAACTCACACACACAAATAATTCACATTCAATCAATTGAAAATATTTCATCACTGCTTGGATAACCGGATGTAGTTAGATACGACGAAAACTTGTTTCGGTCCCTATAGTAGACGCTATACCTAACCAAATCATCAAGAAATACCATAAAACCTCGGAGGTACCTTAATGCTCCTTCTTGTCCTTCCGTTTACGCTTTTTCTTCTTGTCCTGACCCTGCACGTGCTCGTCCTTCTTGCACAGGCACGGTCTGCAATACCAGTTCTCATTCTCATCGGGCGGCACCTGTATGCCCACGCATACCCAGTGGTACCAGGCGTCACAGCCATCACAACCGATCATAGGGCGTCCGTCGTCTTGCTGCCCGCACGCCGGGCATATCCACACTTCGTTACCCTACAGAATAAAACGTGCATCACTGTTGGAAATGAATTAAAATGGAATACCAATTTGACACTGTTTTGAAGTTGACCTGTCGATAGACGACCTAGCGAACGCCGTGAATATTATTTTGTGACTAACCTGTTCATCCATTTTCTTGAAGACTTGTTCGATTTTTTTCGGTTTTGGGGTCGATTTGGGCTTCGATGGAGTCGCTCTTGGTTTAGGTGGAGATTTCGTGGCTACCGGAGAGGGAATAACGGACTCAACGTCAATCTGTTGGTAAAAAAAGTAAGTTTTCAAGACTGAATTGAAATTAACATAAAATAGTCTGCCCAAAAGTTCTAGATCACTAAAATAAGTTGACTTCCATGTGTACCAATAATTTTTATTTGGTATTATTCACTATGTAGGTCATACATTCAGCCATATGCTGTAAATTGTCATTGAGTCTTTTCGAGTTTAATTCAAGAATATCGACGTTAGACTGATTCACACATCATGTACGTAAAAACCTAGTTTTGAGTGAAGAATCTTTTTTTAACATTCCTGAGCTGTTTGCTTGGGCGAATTGAAATCGAATTCTTTAGTTGATATATGGTAAAACTAAAAAAACTTGCTACTATTGATTGAGAAATTCATGATGTTAAACTCCAATCTCTCTAAGAACATGCTATTAATATCCACTGACCTTTTCCACCGGAGACGGCACCGGTGACAGCATCGTTTTCGGCTTGGGCGGTCCGGTAACTAGCGCCGATATCTTGGCCAACCCTACCCCAGGTAACGATTCCTTCGTTTTCTCCATCGCACCGACATTAGCCGAGGGCAGCGGTTCGTCCTTCTTCACGATCGGTTTGATGTTGAGTTTGCGCGCTGTTTCTGGCGTGTCTGGTCGCGGAGAAGGCGAATTCACCTTCAGCAGGATCTTTGGAATGGCGGGATTTTCGATGGCGCCGGCTGCCACTTGCTGCTCCTTCTCAAGTTTGTCCTTCTTTTTGATTTTCTTCTCTTTCTTCAGTTTGTCTTTCAGTTCCTACGCACGAATCCAATGTTAATTTTATGAAACTACTGAAAACTCTAGGTGAAATACGAAGAAGAAGCCCACCAGGCTCAACGTATATACGATATCATATATCGAAATTGAATCATAGTGATTATACAGTATCGGAAGTAATTTATTTTGGGCATTGTGATTTAATGAGAGCATAAAAAATAGCATACAACACATTGAGAGCATTACATGTTTTATTGCATAATGTAAAGAAGGGATATCTAATTGTCGTTTGACTGCACTAGACTGATTAAGTAACACTTCTCGTTTATTTCACATCTGACATTAGGACAAATTGGATTGAATCATTAATTTGATTTAATCTGTCGGGTTACAGGTAGTTTGATTTTATCGCTGCCAAAATTGAAAGAAATTTCTTCCCATAGATTTCGATACCCAAGATATATTCTTTCCGGTACGATATAACTTTTAAAAAGCTGCACGATAATTCCATACAAACCACACTAGAGAAAAGTATAATACAGCGTTTATATTATCGTTTTGTGTACTCTGTATTGTGCACTGAAGTTTTTAATCTTACTTGACCTCCTTATCATTTAAATCCATAATTTATGAAACATAATTTCCCTGCTTCTATGAATGTGCCCTTTGAGTAAAGTAAATTCCTCACCAAAATAAATACCATCGATATTATTGCTTTTTCAACTACTATTTGTTAGTAGAACTCAAAAACCTAATCATCTGCGAGATACTTATCGTAGTCCATGTAGAAAAAGAGTCTGTACAAATAACAGAAAAATCACATGTTTATGTATATCCAGACATCATGAATTTATCCTTTTGGATCAATATTTGCTTATCGCCAGACAACATCTCACTAATTGTCGACTTCTAATCAGTTCAATGACAACCCAAAACATCTGAAATATCCACTACAGATTATTATTAATAGGAAATCAAATATGCGCTATGTACCTCTCTAACATTGCAAGATATGTTTCATGGACTTTCAACAATAGATTCCCGTTTAAACTTAGAAAATCACTCAAATTTATCTTCCACTACCAAATTCTCAATGAAATAAATACCCATACAACAACATCCGCCTCAAATCAATTGTTATAAAAATTTGAACTCGTTTTTGCAAACCTCGAAATCGTATTCTACTAGATTCAAACCGGGTTGGCGTTTTTTTAACACTGGTGTTAATAAAAAGTAGTATTTCAAGTTCGACGATACGAATGTATACGTATACGGGATGTCTTTTCTGTAAAATCCAAATCCTTATTTGGAAAATTGTGTAATTGTTAGTGAAGGTTTACGGGACTATATGGATACACAAAATTAATTTTTCATAATTCACTTTCATGGAAAAGAGTAATGAGGATCAAATAGGAAACTCCTTACCTTGGCATCTTTTTTCATCTCCTTCTTCGTCTTCTTCTCGCCCTTGTCCTTCAACTTGTCCTTCTTATTCTTCTTCTTATCTTTCTTATCCTTCTTGTGCTCCTTGACTTTCTTCGCTCCGACGTCCATAATATCCGGAGTTTTACAAGTGACAGGCGCATTACTAGTACTGGAACTCGTCTCTGCGACTTGTATGGGTTGGCTGGCAGGTGGACTGGACGGCGGCAAGGAGTGAATGGGGGCGATCGGTGCGGGCGGCGTCTCCACCTTCTTAATCTCCACAGGAGAGTGTTGTTCTTTCACTTTGGGCGACAGCAACGGCATCGGATCGACCTGCGGTGGCACGACGGGATTGAAGAACGGATTTTTGCCGAAGTTCGACATATTGCCGAGTTGCGAGAACGGGAACAAGGGATTGTTGAGCTGTGTTGGGATCAGACCCGGCCCGCCGAAGTTAGTCAAGAAGGGGTACGGCATGTGAGAGGGCCCGTGAGGTCCGAGATGGGACGGAGGCGTGGGTAGGTGGGGATGAGGTGTCGGCGGTGGCTTCAAATGATACGTGTCCGGCGTTTTCGGTCGGTCCATGATGATATCAACCAACTCGGCCTCGGAGAATAACGGCCGTTGCTGCTGTTGTTGCTGTTTTCTCGATCTTCTCGGCTTGTCCTTCGGTTCTTTGCGTTTGCGTTTCTCTTTTTGTACAGGCGGACTGTGGTCCAGCATTTCCGGAGTCCTTGGCGTCAGAGGAGCGCTAGTGGGTGAGCCGCGATCGAAGAATCCGTCCCTGTTATCAGGACTCCTCAGTAACATTATGGGTTCGATAGTGATATCGCTGGACATGCTTATTTTGTTTACGATGTCTGACGGTGAAGGGTCGTCGACGACTAGGTTCGGAGTTCCAGCTCTCGATTCTTTCTTTTTACCTGAAATCAATTATAAATCGAATATTGAGTTATGGTCAATGTTTTGTTTGTTACAAAAAAACTGTTTCATTCATGAAAAAAAAAATGTTTTTTTATCAGAAGAGAAGACTGGTTATTTCTTTCATTTGCTACTTTATAGATACATACGTCAGAGTCAAATATTTTATTTGAAAAACATTTATAATGTGTATAATTTTTTCCTAATTTATTCAAATATTGTGATTATTTGGCAAATTCTTGTTGGATATATCGTTTTCGTTTTCTTGATTTTTGAGATAGATTTTTTGATTATATTGAAACTTACATAGGTAAAGTTACGGTCTGTTTATTCAGGAAAGGAAGACAGTTGTAACAGATTTTGTTATCATAATACGCACCTTCCTTGACATTGGATATCTTCCTCAAAATATTAATTTTTTTCTTATCAGGCTCATTAAAGAGCTTCTCGACTGAGAGTGGGGCACCTTGATTCCCAAAATTCTGCGTTTTCATAGGAATTGGAGTGATCGTAGTATTGAGCTTTTCCGTCTTAGCCTTAGCAGCGGCAAGTGCCTTATCCATGTTTTCTCGCATCATTTTCGGTAATGGTAAAGTTTTGACCTTCATATCCCCCAAACGGTTTCCAGGAGTCTGAGAGGTCAAAATAGGAACAGCCGACATTGGTACAGACGGAGGCATACCAGCTTTTCGCATTTTTGCCAACTCTTTCATGGAAGCAGGTTTCTTTGATGGTCTTTCGTCAGGCAATGGCTGCAAACATAAAATGAATAAAAAATGTCATATGTACTAAGACAATCGAACTGGCGCAGATAGTAGGACGGATGAGTATATTCACCTTGAACAGTTCCTTGTTGAATTTTTCTTTGCGCTTTTCCGCCTTCCGTTTGGCGACTGGTTCGACAGGAATTGGTGCTCTTGCTATTATCGGAGGAGGTGGTTCAACGACCGGTGGTGGTGGCGGAGGTAGGGGAGCCTTCGCTTCAGGCAGCTTTCCCTCTCTGGCGGGTGACAGAAAGCCTGAAGTGGTCATCATGACACTGCTTATCTCACGCGTGGGTCTGCTGCCTACAGAATAGAACAATTCGTTAAACTCACGAATTATCTTCAAGAGAAGAATAATTTGCACATCTGGTGCTTTCTTAATTTTTCTTGTGAACTGTTATCACAATTGAGAAAGATTTACCTTCTTCATCTCGTTTAAGTTTCCGGAATTCTGGAGCTACCACATCGGCTGGTTTTTTAAAAGTAGTACCATTTGCAAGTTCTTCAGATATTTCTTCTTTAATGATGTCAGTCTCGTCATTTTTGATTTCTGTTCCTATAGATATAAGTTTTATTGTGAACATAATGAATAAACAATGCATTCAAATATAATTTCTTGCGTTATTCAGATTCAATCAAGAAAAATTCATCTTTGAAAACTCATTGCAAATTTCAATATTTCTTATATCAATCTCCAGAATGGAACAATTTTCTTTAAATAATACATAATTTTTATTGAAATTTCCTTTATTTATAAGAGTATTCTGATATAAATAAACTAATGAAATTCCATATGATAAAGTAGATTCATAATAGAATTGTTTCATGCAAAAAATCTTAGGAATAATACACAAAATAATAAAAGAACACATAATTCCATGGTTATTAATAATTTTGCAAACCAACTACATATATTAGTCCATTATTCTCTCTTCAAATAAGCTTGAAGATTTTGAAATTTTCAACCACCACCGCACACTTTTCAGAGACCTAGAGAAGAAAAAAACTGAATTTTATCATTGGGATATTTTCTATACCAAGCTGGCAAATAACTGAGGAGAGAATAGATGATTTCTTCAATTTATATGTCTCTATGATATCAATTTGATACCTATCAAATCAGAATTTGATCATCAAAAGGACTCACTCTATAAAAGTATGATTCAATTACCATATAGGGATAGATCGAAAGAATAATTTGTTTAAAAAAAAATTAACCATTGATTCAGGTCAGAAAAGGTTCTGTCTGTGGAGAATTCAATTTAATTGTTAGTATGTATTATTGAATGAATATTTACCTTCTAGAACGGGATACATTGGTGGTAGATGCTCAGGAATATGCACAGGTCTAGTAACAACCTCCTTGCTACCAGGTTTAAGAAAATTCAGGTTATTTTCTTTCGGAACAGGAAACTTTGGGACAGGATGAGGTGAAGCTCCAAAATTTATGTAGGTCACATACTCTTCTAGTTCAGGCAGATTGACACCCATCTCTTGAAATGCCAAACCCAAATGATCTAGATTTGGTTCTGTCTGACCAAATTCATTGGTATATTCCTTGGTCAGTTTGCTCACTTGTCGGATATATGAAGACATGATATCTGTGAGAACCTCTAGTGGTGTGGAATTAATGGAGTGCCATCCCATGGTTTGCAGGATTTTACCAACTGCAAGTTTGCAGTGGTCACGAGCATAATCTGAGCTCATGTTTAGGCAATAACTTTAAATAGTGAATTTAAAGAAATCAACCTCTATGTCCACAGATTTTTTTTTATGAAATTTGTATGTAGCAGGCAAATCGTAGCGTAGTTTTGCCAACACTTCAGCTGTAACACCTAGGGATTCTGTATATTTCAAAATGAATTCCCTGAAAAAGAGTTTCTTTCTTGAGTCTGTGCAAGTTGTGACAGAATATTGTTCACAAAAATATAATGAGCCTAACATACATTGGGTAATTGAAACATACCTAGTAGAGCTTTTATGTAATGAATAAACAACACTATTTGATAATCTCAATGCTGTATCCAAAAATTTCATGTCAATACCAGCATTGTGTTTGGTTCCAAAAGGAGGATTCATCAATACTGTATCAAAGGCATTATTAAACCTACAATAATATCAAAGCATTGTTTCATACCCTTTTGATGCATTTCATGAAATATCATTTACCTAGTAGGAATATCTCTCAAAACATCACACTGAATAACATCAATGTTGTTTACTTCATGATTCTCACAATTTTCTTGAAAGACCTCGATGGCATTTTTATCAATTTCAAATGCAACAACCAAAGAAGCATTCAGGACTGCAGCTCCAATAGATAAAGCTCCACAACCACTCCCCAAATCAGCAACTAACTTTCCTTCAATATCATCATATTGTGCCTAAAGTATAAATTAATCTGATATATTTCTACGGTTTGCATAGAAAACCCAACTATCTGATAATGTGAGAGATCTACTTTGTGATTATGGAAGAACAACAAAATAACATAACCACATTATTTTATGATTTGTGACATAACCTCAATGAAGCATGAAACGCATAGAGGAAGTGTCATAAATACCGCCAGTCGGTAAATAATATTTCTATAGTCTCACTGCTCTCTTATAATCTGTGATCTAGTAACTGTTCAGCAACCAATTTCAAATCCTTTCAGATGAAATAATGATCATAAACTCTTCTAATATATTACCTGAATAGTATGCAACATATGAGAGCCCAGATGGGGAGGTGTCACGTATTGTTCCAATAAAACTTTGGGCTTATCAAATGTCAAAATATCTTGCAGTCTCTCCTCCAGGTGTTTAAGTTTCATACAGGAATACATTAGGGCTTAGCATCAAATCGAGGAAGAACTGGCAGAATAAGGTTACCAAATGAAGAGTCTTGAGTAATGAAATATCCAGTCGACTGAGTATGAGCTGTTTGTAATGCAGTTCTCTGTTGGTGTGAATTCATAGAATGAGTATCTGTACTGGGAGTAGGAGTCGATCCCAGCACGGGCAAAGCACTCGAATTCAATGTAGATGCCACTCCTTGCTTCAAGAGAAGTTGTTTTTTTAGTTGGAGTTCTTCCAAAATTTTACGATTTGCAATTTCTGAAACGTGATATCAACGTAATATAACAGCCGTATGGTAAGTTAGTCACTGTCTAAAAGCCATGATGATTAACTGAGGTATAAGACACTTTATAATCACAAGAACAATGAAATAGCTTTCGCTTACCTCTTTGAGCAATTGGTTGTGAAAAAGCCATCAAAATAAAAATTGATAAAAAAACGCAAGAAGATACAATAATAAAGTCACCCAACAGCGTACTTAAGCTTAACAACGACAAACAACGAAATGACACTGTTGACAATGTTGCCGATAAAAAAAACAATTCTGTGGTATAGGTAAATTACTAGAGATGAAGTAATCACAGCGAGTGAGCAGTCCTATATAAATATAGGTACGTAAACGTAAAAAATATGTCGTTTATGATCTCAGTTCAATAGCGTGATTTTAATTGTATAGTTTTACTTTATGACCTGTGCCGTTCGTAAATGTTCGTCCTTATTTTGATAGATTTCGGTTAATTTTTTAACACGTTCAATAATGCGAGTCTACGTACACCCGTAAACCTATAAAACACGAAAACGTAAAACATTGAAAAATACGCATGCCCAGATGTCAAATTGAATCTTTACGTTAATGTTTCTGGAAGTACTTCGACTTTCTATTAAGTCGATACAACTCTGTCTCATAACAGAATTATGATGACATTTTGTTAGATTATTCACTATACTGTTACCATTCTTTCATTAATTAATTCGAAGTGAAAATGTACAAGCAAATGTGTGGAAATAGTTTATACAGCCATAAATACAAAGTGTTCAAATGATAATGATACTCTTGCAAATAACATGAATCATGGAAAAAAATATTATTTGAGAATATTACTTTATCGAGTCTCTGAATTTCAACTAGGTTTTACAATAGGGATAGAATTTTTATCCTAAAATCCCCCGAAATCAATTTCTGTCTACCTGAAAATTATAAAAAAAAATATAGCAACGACCTATACCAGATTTTCTGATACCATTCTGACCTCGTGTCGATTACGCCGCTTATAAATACCTATAATATGTAGGTATGAATATTAGGTGCATGACGAGTCGTGGAAGACGCCCACGTCGGTTTGCATCGAGGCGTCCCGACGCTTGGAGCGAGTCAGTTTTAAGTTGCGATATCGGTGAAAAAGGCGGCAACGAAGAATCAGGTGAGTTCGATTTCTAATTAATAGGTCTCACTCAGTGATTTTTTTTATAAAAAATGGTGTTTCAATATCTTTGTTTATTAATAGCAAACGGAAACCATATCGATTCGTTATCAATATAATATATAGCAAAAATATATATTATCCGTAATGTAGTTTGTGAATGATTAAAGATATAAATATTAGAAATAAACAATTCATTGTGTGCATATAGAAAGAATAAAAAAATTGATGAAAATTGCAGTTCATTATTTATAATTTTGCGTATAGGATATTCTTCTGATTGGTAGAGAAAAAAGGAGAAATAAAATTAACTATATTTCCTATCTAATAATCTTTTCAAATGAACTATTTAATTGGTTTTCACAAAATAATTTATCAATATCACTATCACAATTTGATTTTGGATAGATTAAGGAAATTTTCGTTGGATTATTTTTGCAAAACGTGGGTGAGTTTCATTCTGACTAAAATATCAGGTAAACATATGTATAACTGTCAACTTCTGAAAACATTTTGGCAACTCAAAAATATCAGAGGTCTAGAGTTTTCAGGAAATACAAAATACTGACATCAAAATATGCTTATATTTTGGCTCAATTTTGAATAAACTTATGGTAAATGTTGGCAAAGGTGATAATTTTGAAAGAATTAACTCCACATTTTATTCAACAATAGGAATGTATCCAAACTTAAAAATATCTGCAAGTTATTTTTAAAAATATTGTTAATATGCTCCGTCGCACTCGTGTTTTAATATTAGTTGCTTGATATTTTTATAAAACACGTCTTCTTTATGTGACAATTTTAGAGTATCAGACAGATGTTTAGAATAAATCGTGCCAAATATTAGATATATTTTTGAGGAACCTTTCCGCAATAGTATTCAAATAAACAGCAAAAAAACGAGAATAATTCAAGGTACCTATCACCTTTTTATTCAAGAACTCTGGAAGTGTACTTATTTTACTGATTTATTTATCCATTATTTATATTACTCATATCTCATAAAACATTATCGCACGCACATTAAAGAATATTTCAAGTATAAACATTCATTTCATTTGTATTATATAAAATATGGTTATAGGATGTAGTGCGGTAAATGTATTCTCACTCAATAAATTCAATGAATTTCTCACAGCTTGGAATTTATTTTCGAAACATGTTTGGAAACAATTATCAAAACGTTAACAAACATAATCGTGTTCATAAACAAGTTGTTTATCTTGAGGACGCAAAGGTATAGTTATTTACGATCCAGACAACTCGTACAAAACGTTTAGAAAACGGAAATGCGAAAAAATTTCGTTCCAAAGAATAGACCTCGAATAGACACTCTTTTATGATGCCAGGAATCCTTTAAATGAATTTCTTTCGTGTTGAAGAGATGAAGTGATTTGCAGACGAAATATTTGTTTCAAATTTGAATCAACCAGATTTTCGAGAAAAATTTTATATACATATACCGAGTGATCCAAATTTGAGAAATTATGTCGAAATGATTGAATGCATTGTATTTATAACTTAGTTTGTAATGAATTGATACATTGATAAAAATAATGAAACAAAAGGTGTTCATTCAGTTCAGAGAGGAATGAGAATTCCAGGTGGCATAGCAGGTGATATTTTTAAGTCCCACCAACGCTCTCCGCAACTTTCAAAATTATAAAAACGTGTTTTCGAACATATTATAGTTTCTGGCTGCTAGCGAAAATTCCTGATACTTAAAAATAACATTGTTTCTAGGCCGACGTACCAAGATCAAGTTGGAATCTATTCTTTAACACTTACTTTGATGTCTGGATACGATCTAGCACGATTTTATTCCTTTGAAACGCTTAAACAAATAATTTATTTCGATTATTTCCAACGTTATTCGATACAATCGACTTTAATTAAAACTCACAGATTTTGATCATAACTTAGATGTATATTGAAATGGTTACAATTAAAAATAGAAGCAGAAACATTTTTCCCGGAAAATAAAATAATATTAGGATGCACCAATCAAATCACATATTTTTCGACAATGAATTTTGTGACGAAAAACAAGAAAACATTCACTCATTGAACATTCGTTTATATAATCAAACACTAAATTCAATATATTTCAAACTGAAGGTATATATGCACCTAATTTGATGTGAATAAATCTACACTCTGTATCTCGGAAACTGGGAATTTACGAATCCATGTTTGTGACAAAAACAATCAAGACATCGTATGAGTTCTGAAATAGACGAGAATTTTGAAAATAATTGTAATTTTGACAAAAAAACAGTGGAATTCTATTCTGCTTCTCTAACGAATCACCCTGTATAAGTTAACCAAGTCATTTTAAAAATATGTGCCCTTGTTGGAACTGGTTGAGGTAAAATGATTATTTTCGTTTTGCTTTGTTACAGACATCATCTATAATTATTCATTCGAAACAAAAATAATTTACAAACGATGCATCAGAAGGTGACTCAGTAAAATCGTATTTCTGGCAACATATTTGTTTTGCAATCAGACCGTCTCATACTTGGGGTATAAACTTACATGGTGATCCATTAAAAATACTGACTAAACAAGAACTTCGCAGACAAATTAAGTGCAAATGATGGTACTATTGAGTTATAAATGTATTCTTTTGTTTAATAGTTTTGAACCTACTTGGAATTAATTGAATAATTCCCTTTCTCTATATTTTATTTGATTTCTCACCCTGTTTAGAATTTCATATTTCAAATTTCTGATACTGTTACATTGATTGAAGCAAACTTCAAATTTGAAATATATATTTCTTGTCAATGAAGTCATTGAATCTTTTTTCTCTCACATTTTCCATGAGTTTAGAATGTAGAAATGTTTGTTGATTTTGGGACCAAAACATACATGTAAGAAGTTGCAGTTGTTAAATCCTGAAGAAAGATCCATTCGCGATGTTATTGGATTTGAGATTGTTTATGCAACATGATTTATGTTTATTATTCCACTTAATTGAGTTATCTGAATAGAATCGATAAATTTCATGTTCACTTTCAATAAAACAGATTCAATTTCATGAGCACGAAATTGAAAATACAGTTTTAATTCTGAAATTTTTCAAAAACAAGAATACCGAAACACTTTTGAACATTGCAGGTAGATTTAGATATCGAAAATAAGTGAAAATGGCGACACATCCGAGATTAGTGAACAAACAGTTCAACTCCCCCATAGGCCTGTATTCTTCACAAAATGTACAAGAAATTTTAGAAAAGAATACACAAATTTTGGCAAACGGTGCCGTAGGGTGAGTAATCATCAACCGTAAAAAGCGACAGATCAATAACTGAAATAATCCTCATTCACTGTAGATTCAAAATTGCGGCATAATAAATAATTTTCATTGTTATAGCGTCGATTTCCATAACCCCAACGTAGGAAAGCCAGCAAATCTTCAAAACTCCGCAGTTTTACGTATGTTAGAAGAAGAAGAAAACAGAAGAAGAAACGGGTACGCCCCAGGTCAGTCAAAGAAACTTCATAATCAGAGCACTCCACAGACCACGTATCTAGGTACGGAGTCCGTGGAGCACTCGTATCCGTGTGTCACAATTTGCAATTATTTTATTGCGCATCACATATCTTGCTAATTCGTGTACCTATTTCGCAAACGTTGATACATTTCTGTGAAAATAGAGCGTGCCAAAAAGCTTGCCATAATTCATATGAATCCTTCGACTATGTTGCTTTATCTATTCATACAATATGGATATCTGTATCAGAATCAAAAATAGGCATCAAGGATACTTATTTCTGGTTTATAACGAACCAGAAAATCACTTGGGTGTATCTTTTAGAAACCTTGGATTTTTTTAGAATCCTGAAATATTCCTCATTCATTCTAATTTGATAGCAGCTCATATAAGAAAATACTTTTTATCGGTGACTTTACAAGTATCACAATTTATATTCGATATTCTTTCAGGATCTGGGGTAGCACCGAAGAGGGTTGCTTGGCCTCCACCAAACGAATCAGGACCGGACAGTCCGTATATTGAACAAAACGCTGTAACACAACAGGTGGGTTTGTCCATTTGACATTTTGTCAACGCATAACAACATATTTAACTCCATTCGATAACTATACTCTGGATTTTTTTTTGCTTTCAAAGATTCGGCCCAACGTATGAAAATAAAACGAATATTACGATTGATATCAAAACTTAATTCATATATTCATTTGATTTAAATCGTATCCCAAGTTTCTTAAAATGTATAACTTTTCTTAGAATCTTATCTGTATTTATTCCAAGATTCAACAACTTTTACTTTATTTTTTATTATAAACACTCATTTAAGAGTCAAATTGAATCTATTATAGTCTACTTATATGAGGAAGAGAGTTGTGACAAATATGGTGAATGAAAATTGTCTCATAGTTTACTAATAAAAAACCAATGCCAGATTTATTTTTTGACACATAAATGCAAAGATTTCTATAATTATTGAAATTGTGTTTTTCTCATTTTTTATATTGTAGTGAATATTGAAATAGTGATTTCAAAAAAATTGAGTTAGGATATCCAGAAAACTTCTGGTCTTATCAATAATGAAACATGTTACTTCCATTGGATGTTAAAGAGAAAGTAGCCAAAGAACCATATGGTTGTATGTTGTTGATTTCTCATAATGATTTGGAAGGTATAGAATAAAAAACTTATAATGAGTGGTTGCTGCTAAGAATGTATAATTGTTGTGTAGAGAGGATCTGCAAAATCTGCACCGAATGATCAATTAAAACGCCTCATAATAACTACAAAACAAATAATTTCTATCAAACTGTTGACATCACATATTCTGACGAGCTGTCACAACTGTCTTCCTTCCTATACCTCGACCGCAGCGCCTCCACGCTAATTAAAACTTGCTCTCTTCTAACCCCCAACCTTTGTCACCAGGGTGGACCTCAATTTCCATCCCGTTCGCCTGGCTTGGCGTCCCAACGCGCTCCCCTACGTCCCCTCGACGTTTCCCACACCGCCTCATCCCCTCTACCTTCTCCTGTTCTCAACCAGAGCCCCCAAGGCTTCAGGCCTGCTGTCAACGCCAAACCCTGGGCGCCTGTTTCCCCTCAGGGACAGGCTCAGGCTACTTCTCCGCAACCTTTTTCGCGTCCGAGTCAACCATCCCCCGTGGTTCAAGGGGGTCCTCTACCGTACTCTCATCCTGCGACTACGCCCAGAGCTACAGTTTCTCAGGGTGTTTATAATCCTCCGGTCGTTGCTCCAGTTCAGGTATGATGTGATGCATGAGCATGGCCCCGATAAGCGAGCTTAGGGTTTTTCAGGAGGTTTTACTTGACAGTTCTTTGTTCGAACGGTGGAATGATTTGGAATCTGGGTTCCTGAAAGTTAGGTTAGGTTTTGGTACTGAATCTATCGTGGTTTTTTTCTTGGCGTAGTAGGAAGGCGATGACGATTGGCAATTCCAAAAATTCTGATGCAACCTGGCGATTAAATTGTGAACTTAGTTTTCTAGTTGCCTGCGCATTTCTTGGAGGTATTTGTGGAAATGTTGGCTATTGATAATAAATGAATTGGTTGCATTTATACAGGCTGTCATTATATCTGATGATAAGGAGTGGGAAAATATTTATACACTGCAAAACCACAAACAACACAAAAATTCACGAAGTGATCAATGAAAAAGCAAGGAGAAATAATTAAATAAAAAAACATATAAATAATGAATATAAAAAAATGGAAATTACGCTTTAATTATTAACTTAAGACATAAATAATTATCAATATAGATAGAAATGAATCAATCCAGAAAAATATTGTTATTGTGACTGACCCTAAATGACATACGAGGTCTGTAAATTAAGTTATGAGGCAAATTTTTGTCACCCTCTACAGGGTGTCCCGTGAAGACCACGTCAAACCGAGGGAGAATGTAGATCAAAGGATAACCCACCTGCTATGACAAAATTCCCACTATAAAAAGTCTTGCCGTTTTCGAGATATTTTTTTTTGAAAATAATGAATTTTTGCCCCTTTCACTAGTTTTTTTTTACGGTTGGTACAAGTTTACACCTTTTTGGTTAATTTTCTCAGTAAAATATTGCTGAAGAACATTTTGAAGGGGGGCTGTGAGAAATCACTATGAAATAGACAATTTATTGGTGTAATGTGCAGCAGTAGCTCGGTACATTTTGGTTCCACTACGATGGGCTAAACTTCATGAACAAAAGAATCCACTACCAAAATTTTCAATAAAAATATTTCTCACAGCCTCCCTTCAAAATGTTCAGAGAATGTTTTAATGTAAACGTTAAAATCATTCTTCAGCAATATTTTACTGAAAAATTTAACCAAAAAGGTGTAAAATTGTACCAAACGTAAAGACAAAACTATTGAAAGGGACAAAAAATCATTATCTTCAAAAATAAAATATCTCGGTGGGTTATCCTTTGATCTACATTCTCCCTCGGTATGACATGGTCTTTATGGAACACCCTGTATATCGTCCAACCCTCATATCAAGGAAGAAAAAAGTAACAAGGACTCAGATCAGGCGAATAAGGAACCTGAGCAGCTACAGAAATATTTTCACTGACCAAAATCTGTTTAAAATTAATATACACACCTCATGAACGACACCTCTAGGTATATCCCGTATATTCATTAACCTCGACTGCTTTTTTGGATTCCAGTCTCCGCAAGTACAGACTGCCAGACCTTTCGAACCACCCCCGTCGACAATAACTCTTCGTCCGCAGGCCCCGGTGAGCCAGGCTCCTCCTCCAGTGTACGCTTCCCAACCAGCTACGGCTACTATCAAAGGTAAACATCTCTGAACACTCAGCGAAAAGTCTCTGAGGTGCATCTCTATTCAAGTTGAAATCTAGGGAAGTCTTGGTACGAGTACAGGGTGTTGTTAAATGAGCACGAAATGTTTTATGGGGTTCAAAATTCAAGTAATTATGCAAACACGCCTTCCAAATCGTTGATAAAAATCTTCCTCGAAATTCTGTGATGAAAAAATCTAGTTAGTCACTTTTCTTGAATCATCCATGATTTCAATCATATTAACATTATATATTGTTATTACTATTATTATTATTATTAGGAGACTACATAATGTATTTTACTCGATTCTTCTACAATGATGGGGAAGGCCACTAATTTTTCAAAACAGTATAATCGGGTTCTGTATATCCAAAAACTACCATTAATTTTTTTTTTTTGGTCTATATCATGAATAAAACAATAAAACAAACGGAATTGACTTCGAGCATAAAATTCATTGGTGTAACGCAGTATGACGTGCTAGCCCTACAAGCTTATCGACCTTGAGCTGACCAATCATAGATAATTGTTCCATGGTAAATCTTGCTGTGTTGCCGCACCAAAATACCACAACTTATTCTCGGAATGAAAGATGTAAAAAAATCGATATAAATGATATTTTTTCCACAAATTATCATGAAATGATATAGTTATCACTTATCGATACGTTTTTGAGAAAATATATCAAAGGAAAAAGGAGTCATCCACAAGTGAACTTGACAACATTACACGTGGTGTGAGCAAAAGGAATATGGAAACAGATAAAGATAGACTTATGGTGTAGCACGTCATACGCTCATAGTACTGCCCACTTATTTCTGGCGTTTTTAAATTTTGATTGAAAATGCTGTAGAATCTATTTGCATTGATTTTTATCCTTGATATGGGATATACACTGAACCAATATCATTATTTATCGAGAGATTTGGAAGGATTTCATCATTCAGTGGTCTTTCCCATTTTAAAAAATGTTTCTTCCTTTTTTTAAATATTTGTGAAAATGCTTTAGAATTTTCAGTTACATAAAAAATCTCCTTTCAATCAAGAAAATAATTACCATTTCTAAGACCTCTTTTGGTAGCACCCTGTATACAGTGCTTTCATGAAATACTGAATAAATTCATTCCTAATGAGTATATCGTGAATCGCCCTGTATATAAAGAAATCGAGAATAAAGATCGATCAGTTTCGGATATGAATCTATGCAGTACTTTAGGAACGCACTGTGTCTGACACTGCACCGTTGTTTTCTCTTTTTCTAGTTACAGTCAGCCCCCAGAATTTGCGGGGGGACAAAAAATGGCCTCCAGAGGGCGTAAAGCAGAGCATGTTGCGAGAAGCGGAAAACCTAAATACTAGTAATAGTTTCCTTTCTCTTCAAGGTGGAAAGCACCTGCGCGGCGATCTGAAATGGCCGCCAGAGAATGTGAAAATGCAAGCGGAAGAGGAGAACCGGCTCAGGATAGAACTGGCCAAAGGGCCCGTGTGCAGGCCTCGAAGGCCCAACAAGGATTACACTGCGTTTTTCGCACAGAATGCGCTCAATTCCACATATCCCGGTTATAAAATACCACCTGGCACGCAATTTTTCAGGCAGTTCTAAAAGCTCAAAAATGTATGATATTCCCAATCATTATGGATCCTGAGTAGATAACTTATATCAATACCCTTCTTTATTGTACCTGAAAAATGTCCATTTTTTATTGCATAACTCTACCTGTACGATATCAAAATATTTCAGTTCACCAAGATCCAAGATGAATGGGAATGGAATATTTGGTTTCAAGATAATATGCTCATGCTCCATTTTCATAAAATTGTTCTGGATATAAATGGGACGATATAAATGAAAAATGCTTGCTTAAGCATATTATCTAAAGATGCTATGTTTGTGATAATAATGCTGTACTGATTTGAAGCAAAACTAACCAAGTTATTTGCCTCATGGAGAATTGAGAAAAATAAACAAAAATTCATATACATTTGACTAAATTTAGACGCATTTATATTAATCGAAAATTCCAGTAGTTCTCACAACGATCAGACTTTGTGCTAGCAAACTTTCTTGTATAATAGGATAAATATTGAAAAGCTTACAATTGAACTTATAATCGACACCAAGATTTCATGTTATGAATATATTGTTACCACAAAATATAAATATTGTACTATATTGTAATTATTATGGCTGTTCAATAAAATATTTATAAACATATGAATCGTGAATTCACGAAATCCACAAATTATTAAGAAATAATAAATGCTGGTATTTATCGCAATAGTATATATTTTCAGTGAGGAAAACAATCAATAGTTGATTTTCCAAGGGTCAATACAAATATAACAAAAAATCAGTATTTACAAAAAACATATCACATGACCACTGATCACACCAAAGTAAATCCTTCTGTATGTTGTATTGCTTGCATCAGTTTATACCTGAGACGTTCTTTTGTGTTATATCTAGGGAGATCCAATAAGTTGAAACATGTGTGAGCAACTGGCAGAAACTTATCGTCAGAGGTCGGCTGAATATGGATCTAAATAGAAGAGTTTCTCTATTTAATATAATTTCCATCAATACATGGATCATGAAAAACTCAAAATAAATCAAGCATATATATTCCGCTGTCTTCAAAACTTCCATGAAAGATCATTTACCCGAGGCGACATGAGTATTTGATTTTTTCTTGGCCTTACCTTGACAGCTCCCATTCCATGAATTGGTATCCTATAACTGCCGGTAAGAAACAAAAGGAACTTTTTTTTGTCACCCAAGGACATTTCATGTATCACCTCCCAAAACCACCTTATCACTTGATCTGAAGATTTATACCTGAAAAGTTCATTCAAACAGATGCTTAACTAGATCTAGCGAATCTAGCAGAAACGTCTCACCCGTTTGCATATTGAGCAGCCTCTTCGAGAGCATGCCAGTCGTAATTTTCGTTACCCGTTACCACCTCAATCAATTCGTGGGAATGAAATAGTTTGATTACTGTACCATCGCCGCAAACTTTCATGAACCCATCGCAAAACGCTTGGAACTGGTATTTCACGGATTCGTTCAAATAATAATTCACTAAAAGGTCCACATATTCTTTTCTGAAATGAAAACAAGTCATTAGATCATCAAACATGTATAATACAGAGCCGGAAATAATTCGTCTTCGATATAGGGAGAAATCTATTGGAGTAATGAGGAGGAAACAATGTTGACATCACTCACTTATTCTTGTGTGTAACAGGTACATTTGATTCGTTCGGTTTCAAAGATACTGTTACGGTTTCCCCGAACACATCTTGGGTTACGTCGAAAGTTAGTGAGAAAACTTCCTCTACATCGTCGCCTTCATAATCTAAGAGGCATTGCAATGATTTGACCATCACAGGCGAAAGACCTCCGAGGTCGCTGAGGCCGATAGGTTCATTGAGGAGTTTCTTATATAGCGCCAGAGGAAACGGTACGTCAATTATTATGAAATTGTAAATGGCCAATCCAAAGATCATACCTGACGAAATATAAAAGTTATTCGTCAGTAAAAAATAAATCAATATTTCACCGACCTATAAGAAAATAAACACCCTTTTCTTCGAAACTATTCTCCGAAAACCATATCGCTCTAGTTTCTTCATACTCCTTGAACACGCCGTACTTAGGATCCAAAATTTCACGTAACAGTAACAAGAAAAATTCTTTAGTGACCCCTCCAGCATCTTCAGCTTCTTCTTCAAAGAATTTAACCTACAATATAAAGACATGACGCGACGCCATGAGAAAATTCAATCTTGTACTCACTCTTAGAGGTTTTTTAAGTTCCTCTGGACTAAGAATGCTCAGCTCTCGGAGAGCATCTGACACAATTTTCTCTCTGGAAACAGTTAGCAAGACGAAATTCGTTATTACCGCATTGGATGCATTTATTAAAACGGAACGGAAGGCATTTCTAGCAGATTCTATCACAGCTTGTCTCATCTGAAATTATAGACAAGAAGTCTAGATTGACAAAGTGTCGAAAGATCATTCATCAAAACCGTAAGTTTACATCACGTTACATAACACGAAATATGAGTGTAGTTTTATTACCTGCATTTGTTGATCAGTTCTCAACAGTTCAACCTTAGCGATTGCGTCAAATAAAAATGGATAGTTGCATAAATATAGTCTGCTACGCTGAAAATAAAAATATATTATCAAGAGATTTCCTATGAATGATAGTTTAGATAGTTGATGAGAGATTCATAGGACCAACCAATGAATAATATATCAACCTAATATTAAAACATAAAAATACTCACATCTTCATTATGAAGCCAACTTGTATAGTCCGCTGTAACGTCCAGGCACTCAGAAATATCACGAATATAAAAAGTTTCGTGAGGCACAATGTGACCTTCGACAGTGTAGTTTATTCTATTGAGAAGCGCTAGCATGTCGAGTGCAGCTGCTAGATTGTGATCCCGAAAAATTATCTAAAAAAACTTAATTATGTTCCAAACTTGAAATAATTTAAAAAAATTAAATTTACCCTTCTTATCGTCCCACCCCCTTCTACCCTAAGAGAATAGCTGACCACCGTCTTATAGATATTAATCAACTTCTCGAAGTACTCGCTGCCGCTGTAGCACCACCAGGAGACTAACACCTTCAAGGCACACGGCGAGAGTTTGATGGCAGAGCTCGCGAAAGGACATTGCAGCTCCTTGTAGTGTCTTGGATTGTTGAATTCATGGTAAAATGGCAAAGTGAGGTAAATGCGAAGCGACTCAACGTCAGGAGGAAGCGGAAATAGCTTGGGCAGGATTCCTGACGTTATGTTGCCTCGTATCTGTAATGAAAGGAAACTACGTAAAGGGCTGCAGATCAAAAGATCGACATTCAATAACAGATGCTCTCTCCTAAAAATTCAATGGTATATATTTATTCATAGCTTGAATGAAATGAATGTAGATGCATTTTGTCTTGCATTTTGATTTTCATTATAGTTTTGATAACATAATACCTTATTCTGTAGATGTAGGCTGTTTAATCTAAACGAAAGAAGGTTATATGATGTAATTTTTTCAATGATAAATGAATAACAATATTGGTATTTGAAGAAGCAGGTAATTCATATAGCAGCGTGACTGAAGATCAATACCTGCAAATTATATTTATGAGCAAAAAAAGGACCGATCAACAACGAGAGACTTATCGATTGAAGTTTGTCGGATGCATTTATGCATTGATTAAACCTCGACTAAATTCACAAAGAGTACTCAAATTATACAAGTTTGAAAAAAATAGTAATCATACGTACTTCACTTTGACAACCTAACAATACAATAGACCGCATTAGTGATGACATCACAAATATGCAACCAACATTATACTGAGTCCTGAATCGTTCGGCGCGAAATGATATGTTTTATACTCGACCTTAAGTACGGATGACATAAGAACGATAATAGAAGTATCGTAACAGGCCCTTTTGTTTTACGCTCTCACATGAAATAAGTTGATATTTAAGGAATTCCATCTTAGGGACCTTGGATATGAAGGATGGAAGTAACAATATTTGCGTAAAACGATTTTCTGGAATTTATTCAGAAGTGTTTGAGAAAACTTTCTTTACGTTACCCATTCCATACGACGTATTCATTCTTTTTCTATCGAATTCAAACAGATACATTTCTTAAATATTGCTTATAACAGCGAAATAATTCAATAAATAACATCATAATTCTAACCACAGATTCTGAACCTTAGATAATGGTTACTTAAGGTTCATATCAGCACATATTCGTTCAGAAATATTTCGTTGTGACTAAATGCACTGTCGATTGCATACATTTGGACGTCACACTAATGTGGTCTATTATGTAACGTGGACACGTTTACTGACAGTTACTCACCACTTCTTGAATGGATTGATTCTCGACCCTGCCTATAGAAGAAAACACCGCCTCTGCCTCGTTGAAATCGACTCCATGTTGCCGGCTCGAGCAATAATTATTCCTTCCGTTGTCCAACAAGAAGGATCCGTTTATGCAAGAAACACTACTGAAATACTTCTCTATGAACATCAATACATCCTGATCGACGGGGTCTTCAGCGGGAATGTGTGATAAATCTTCGGCGAATTCTCTGGTGAGGACTAGAATTTTGGTGTCTTCCGGTGGAATGCGGCAATCGTAAGAAGTAGAGAAATCTTTTTGGTCCACCACAGACACTAGACTATGATCTCCGCCTACAGAATCACATGTACACTATTTTTTATCATTATATTTGATCTTGAAGCAGGTTTGAAGCCAAGCTTCTTACACAACGGCAGATAATGATCTGACGATTTCTTACCAGCAAATATACGATGTATGACGAACTTTTTTTCCCCAGTTATTGGTACCAAGGAAACACCACTAGGCGACACCCAAGGCCCCAAAACAGTTTGGGGTGTCGAAGCACTTGCCGTTTTGCGCACGCCCAGCTGCCCAGAACCGCCTATACCGAAGCTATAGACGCGCCCTCTAGAAGGCACCAGACACAACGAGTGTTGGCGGCCACATGCTATCTGAGTAGTCGTCGATCCCATCAGTTCCGCGACCTGTGAGTGGAAAAACGGAATTTGCAATAATATACCGAAGGTTTAAATATACAGTGACATTCATAAAGAACGCAACAAAAAAAAACTTTACTTGTATTGAAAAATGAAAGAAGTTGATTTTTCAAGAAACTAAAAATCACTCTTTATGTCTCTGGATATTTTGAGACGTACCTGTCTTGGGAGGATTTCATTGTTAGTGGTTCCGTGTCCCAGCTGTCCGTACATGCCAGCCCCACACGTAAAAACACCCCCATCTTGCGTCAAAAAGACGGAAAACTCTTCCCCACAAGCTATGTACCTAACCCTAATATTTAAGAGGGTGCGAAGTTTACTAGGAAATCCCCTGTTTCGTGTATCGTTGAGACCAAGCTGACCTCTTGTATTTTTACCTAAAAAAATATGACTTTTTCTGTCAATTTGAGATGCCCGAATTGATCAATTGGCTTACCCCATCCGAACACAGCACCGGACTTCGAAACGGCGAAACAGTGATTAGCACCACATGCTATGAATGCTATTGGAACACCTTGCAATGAAGTAAGAACTGTTGGTTGACCTTCTGATGGTGAAATATTGCCTTGTCCGAGTTGTCCGAAATCATTTGCACCCCAACAAAACAGTACGCCAGCTATTATTTGGATACAGAAGTAAATAACTAAAGTGAATTTCAACTGGGAGGATATGTAATGAAAAATGGTGTAAAATTCTAATAATTTTATTCGTCGAGACTGAATCTGTCAACGTTGTCGATTCTTATTGGTGTATTTGAAATCTAAGAAAGATGGTTCCGACAGATTTCCTAAGATAGTCCTGACAAATTTGGTTATCTTTCAATAACTTTGGTGTAAAATAAGTAGACTACATTTATTGATTCAATATTTTCATTTTATCTAGCTTGTTGAATTCGCTAGAGTCAGTGTCATTTCATCTCTGAACCATCTTATATAGATAACTCAGTATCAGTGTAGCAATTATTTTATTATTGTAGGTATTACAATAATTATCAATTTTCTCATAATATTTTTTTGAAGCAATGGTTGAATTGGATGCAGATGTATATATTTTTTTTTCACATCAATAGTAAGAGCTCTGCACTTACTATCTGTCAGAGCCATAGAATGTCTTTGGCCACAGCATATTTGCACGAAGTGATATGTGGCCAACTCCTTGATAATTTTCGGAGTGTACTGTATCGTCTCGCCGATTTGATGTCCTAGTTGACCGTGATAGTCGGAGCCCCAACTGAATAGTTGCCCCCATCGGTTGAGTGCAATGGAATGAACAGAGCCACATGCTACATGAATGATTTCCTGAGCGGATAAGCCATTTACTAGTTCTGTAAAGAGCATCACGGCTGAAGTTACGAATCGACCCATCTAGTATATTTTTCAAGGAAGAGGGTAATAGTTATTGTGAATATTTCATCTCCGTTAGATAACACGGATTTTCGGAGAATCGCTGAGAAACAAAGACGGGCGAACGGCAACACTCCATTTTTTGACAAGCTGTCATATCTCACTTAATGAATGTTAACCCACAGTACAAGACAAGCTCTGAATATTTTCTTTGTAGCACATAAGTTGAATTTGTGGAAATATCCGGTTGTTTATAATTTGAATTGTAATGAAATATACATACATGAACATTGAATTAGTCTCGCATAATTGAATAAAATAATTTACTCAACGATCAATTTATCATTGTTGTGTAGTGTTGACGCAACAATTGTTGCCTGTATGATTATTTATTCAGTTTATTTTGTGCTGATGGTATTGAAAGATCACTAAATATGACACAAACCTCTTCCTTGAATAAATTGGCTATATGTCTAATGATTCATGTAGAAAGGAAAGAATCAGGAAGATGGTTTTATGGACAGGACTGGAAGAATCATAGATACACAAAGAATCACAGAAGTTGAATAGTTATGGATATGTACATTATGTTTTCCTCATTTGATTAATATATGCAATGTGTTGAAAGGTACTAAACCTTGAAAAACACATTGTCATTGTTATCAATTATTATGATTTATGCTGATAACTTATCAACACATACTTCTTGATGAGAGTATGAAAAATGCATTCAATGATCCACAGATTTTGAAGTTTTGAGTTATACATTTGAACCCTTTTTGATACTTACAATAGCATGAAGTAAAACCACTAAACCTTATTCCTTTCCCTACAGAGAAAGTGGGAAATTTCTTCAAGACAAAAGAAATTCACTGGGACCAAAATATTACATACTAAATGAAGACATACGTGGCCGCTTTCTGGACTGCTCATGGCCCAGCTGACCATGATCATTGCATCCACAAGAATAAACTTGTCCGTCATTGGTTAAAAGTAATGTATGATTGTCTCCTAGAGCAGCTTCTATCACAGTATTTGCCAAGTACCAATCTAATTCTGTTGGGGTCAAGACATGTTCCACTTCTACTCCTCCCAATCCCAGCTCACCATGAATTGTACTACCCCAACCAAACATTTTAATTTCTTCTGTCTATAATCACCGATAGTAATTTACTTTCTAATGTATAACTGCTATTGAAGGGAGTAATGAGAAATAGATTAGATAAAGTTTTGTAACAAATTTCAAAATTACAACCTGTCTATATTCAAAATTATGTGTTGGTCTCACTTTCGTTATCTGTGCTGAAATACTTTTTTTAGTCACTTTCGACAAAATTTATAGTCTATACTCTGAATTTAATACCGTACAATGGTCAAAAAACTGAATTAGCCTTTCCTTGTGTTTTTATACAGAGTATACACATACTTTGCGGTTGTAGTGGTTTTTAGTTCGGTAAATCAGGGTCATTCATATTGAATGTTATTGAAATGTCAGATGATTGTCAAATTCTATGTACTCATGCTTCTTCTCACCTGTGTACATTCTGTAATATGGCTGTAAACAATACAGCCATGTTCATCAAAATACTACCAGATGTCTCTCTATGAAAAGTCTTTGTCATTGTGACATGAAAAACCAACAGTTGTCTTTTTTTCTGTGTAGGTGCCTATTAGTTCTGTTTCGTGGTCGATAATATTGGAATCTGCGCCTGCTCAGAAACCGCCAAAAGCAACGCTAAAACTAGAAAAGTGTAAACGAGAAGAGCAAAGAGGAATGTGGAAAAGTTGGCCATTTTGGAATATAGCATTTAGAATTCACGAGTAAAATTGAACAAACAATACTACGTTATTTCTGAGAAAGAAATAAATAAAGCACGTTCACTGTTGATCGAAATAAGTGAAACACAAATCAGTGAGTCAGTTTATTAGTGAGTTTGACATATATGAACTAAGTTTACAGTTATTTACACCAACCAACATTGCAGATTTGTATTGAGAAAAAGTAGTTAACTAGTTTATCGATTATCGTGAAAACAATGAAAACTTACAGCAGAAAGAAGGGCAATAGCGGTGGAGGCGAAGTTGAAGGCGATCATGAACAATCTGAGATCATTATAGATTTGAGTGAAATTTGCAGACTCTGTATGAGCAGAGAGGACGACTTAATTGCAATTTATGGAAACGAAAATGCAGTCCCTCTTTCACTGCGTATCATGGCCTGTGTGGCGCTTGAGGTGAATTAAATTTTTCGTTACAGAAAATGATTCTTTAAACTTCATTATCTTGGTTCCTGCAGGTATCTATATTTTGTGTGCCTATTAATAAGCAACAGCTCTTCATTGAAAGGTAGAATACTATCAGATTATATGAATTCCAAACGAAATTCACAAATACAATTTAGGTCATTTCAGAAAAAATAATAATTCCTCAAGATGTGATGATTTATTTCTGAAATCTGTAATATATTTTAAGGTTATTGAGGGAGATGGGCTGCCAGATAAAATTTGTCGTCCTTGTCACTATCAGCTGGAAAAGTTTTATAACTATCGAAAGAAATGTGAAAATAATGATCTCAAACTCAGACTCCATTTGAAAGACCTACCTGGAGAACTTAATGGTACTAATGATAACATAAGAATAGAAATTCAAGATGTAGAAGAAGGTAACAACCAAGAGAAGGATATAGAGGAAATTGAGGAAGCAAACACTGAACAAGATCTAGTTGGTATGTAGCAAAAAAGATATTGGCATACATTTTTGTTCATCAAACATTATTTAGGTGTTACAAAAGTAGCATTCATCAACTCGGACCAAGACCCTGAACCTGATCCAGAAAACATAACCTTATCATTAGATGATGATACAGACAGAGCAGCATGTACTCTTCCCAATAGCAATGATCTCAAGAGGGAGATTGATGATATTGAGATGATGGAAGAAACGGCCGAAGGAGACCAGAATAATCAAATGGAAGAAGCAAATATGGATGCTATCGCAGATGCTGTTAAAGCTACTCTTGCCCAGCAAACAGGTACATTTATTATTATAGTCACAATCTAGAAAACATTCTTACCCTATTTGTTTTTTCAGGTTTAAATTTGGGAGGACAGTTGCAGATGAAAATCAACCACACTGACGGCAAGTCCACACAAGTGGAAGTTACCACTGACGATGGTTCAGTTATTGTGATGGAGCTGATGACAGAAGAAGAGGCTGAATCACTCAAGCCACCCAAAGAGTCGACTGACGACGACCAGGAGAAGCCAGTGTTCCAGTGCCCAGACTGCCCCAAGTCATTCCCAAGGAGGGTACAACTTAGCAGACATGCTTCTGTCCACATGCAGCAGAGAGGTGAGAAACTCAGCAGCTTCACTGGCCATTTCGAGCTGTTAATTTTTTAATTTTCAGGTTTCACTTGTGGTATATGTGAAAAATGGTTCCCCACTCGCTCTGCTCTGATCAGGCATGAGAGAATCCACACAGGAGAGAGGCCTTTCCAGTGTGAGGTGTGCCAAAAAAGTTTTGCTCAAAAAGAGATCCTGTTCAGACATTTGATGACACACACTGGTCAAAAACCTTTCAACTGTCCGCAATGTGATAAGGGATTCACCCAGAAAGAGCCACTGAAGAATCACATGCGCACACATCTAAGTTCGGGGCCTTCTGATATTGAGCTACACTCTTGTTCTTTGTGTCCAAAAGTATTTTGCCATGCTTCAGGGTTAAGTAGACATTTGGTAACTCACACTGGAAAGACTTTTCGATGCAGGGACTGTGACAAGTCCTTCACTGATAAGAGTTCCTTGAGAAGGCATCATTTACAGATGAATCATCAGAATTAGTGGTTGAAAAACATTTACTTTTGTAAAAAAAATGTGTAGCAAAAATAAACTGACTATTTTTATGTTTTGTTGACTATGTTCCGGATACAGAAAAATATCAAACAATCTTTGACGTAATTAGAATTTTCCAATAATGTCTGGGATAAATTTGAAATTATATTGTTAAAGGATCATGACCCTCACGGGACTTTTCCTTCTATTAGATCTCATAAAGAACAGTAAAATTGCACTTGCAACTTTTGATGAAAATTTCGAACGTCAAATTGAAATATTTCGAAAAGTATTTATTTCTCCACGAAAATATTATAGAATTCGTGTTTTTGGACAAAGATTTTCGTCAAAATTTTAGTCTGACGAAAGTGCAATTAAACTATTTTTAATCTACCGTTGTGGTAATAATTTACCTGAATTGGTTCATCGTTGAAACTATAACAGAGTCGTTTGATTCAGTAATATTCCTGAGCCTCCATCAGATAATAAATCTCACGCAAAGTTTCATTATTCATTTTCCGAGAACTTCTCATGTTAAAACGTTTGTAAACGTTATAAATAATCTAGTTACTTTTTGGTTTCCGCGATAAAATTGGTAACGTGTATTGAAAATATAAAGTTTTCCTTGGTTGGTAACAATGATCACATCTGTCACATTCACGACCAACTCGATTCGTGTGTGTAAGTAAAGGGTGTGTGCCCGTTAAAAAAATCGCGTGTGTTGATTCATGTGGTGGTTTAAAGTGTGTCGGGTGTGAACTACATTGTTTTCGGTAAGTTTTTCGACTTCCTGATCAGAATTTCCGTTCCCATGTCATCAAAAATGGGTATCCTAATGTTAACAACGTACCGGCTATATTACGACTACTATAACTGCCAAAGCAACTACCTGCTAGTTGTATTCTTTGAAAAACAACTGATATATCGATATTTTTGATAATAGAATATCTGTTTAACGATAATCATAATATGATCGTATTCAGATTTTATTCGTATGTTTGTGTGGGTGTAAAAGGATGCAGATGATATGTAGTCATAGTATAGTCAAGGTGATTTATTAATTAGATTACAGGTAAGACATTCATACAGGTTTTATTGAGCATTTTAGAATGAGCGATGGAACACAAATATTTGTCAAGTTATTATATCCACATTAGTCATATGTATGGCAATCATAAGTTCATAAACTGTTAAAATTTAGTCTACATATTTCTTTTAGTGATGAGGTAATCATTTTACCAACTCCTTTGGATTGATTATCAGTAGTGAATTATTGAAATATACCAACTGGTGTAGTTCAGCAAACTCCAAACCTGTTTTATTTCATAATTTGAAGATAAATATTATTCTGAAAAATAATCGTTTCAAAAAATATTTTCAAAATATGTGTATGATTCTTTTCAGATTGGATACCTGGATATTAGAGACTCAAGATGCCAAAACAAGTGAGTATGGAATAGTTGTAGATTTACTCATTATATTGAATTATGATATCAGAGAAGCTTGAATCAGATAAGATATTTTGTGCTTGAAATTCTGATAACAAATGAAATTGGTGCAAATTTCACAACAAAAAATTAGTTGATCTGCTCAACTATTAGATTTCAAAAAAAATTAAACAAAAAGAATCACATATAATGTCAATTCAAAACTGTTCATATGGAAAGAATTCATTGAAAATTTCAGAATATAAATTGCCACCTGTTGAATGAATCTAGGTCATGCATAGCTAAAAATAGTTGATGATATTGATCTTGACCAGAAAAATATCATGAACAGGTAGAAAAAAATAAATGATTATTATAATTAGCTAAAACCTAAATATTGGCTATATTACATAAAAGTAATAATCATAATATTTTCAAGAATAATGATTTTTTTAACTTCATTGGGTTAGTTGAACTCTAGTGATAACAAGTTTATTCATTTGAAGTATTCAGTGGTGCATAATTATAATGAATAAATGTAACATTCATATTTTGATTTGATTTATTGCCATTCAGCGCATGCGCAATAACTATTATATTCATACGATTAAATGTTGAAATTCCGTAATTTTCAAGGTCATATATTTCCATTGAAAACAATTGTCATTAAGTTTCAGAAAGACCAGATGTATTAAGTTTATATGTTTAGTGGTTTTTTCATCGTTCCTTTTATATTTTTGCCTTCAACCCGCGTATTCGCTTTGTATTTGTAATCACATGAAATACACCATGATGACATGTGTTTAATATGCGTTATTTTCCTTGTGTAAAACTAAGCATGATGGGAAACCTATTATTCAACATTGATTTCATGGATTCGAAAACCTTGCTGATGTAATTCTCTCTACAGAGTGACTCACTTGCTAATTCAATGTCGTGAATCATACGATTTTACATCCCTTTACACAATGATGAATAGGTTAAGAATTATTCTAACATTTATTCAATTCAAACAGGATCATCATGTATTGTAAATGAATCATCTTGAATAAACTGTAAATTACGATGAAATTGAATTTACTTTGTTTATTTCCTGAAAAAATATATTCTTCATTGTAATTTTTTCAAGTGGCACCATCTTTGTTTTTTTTTGTACTTGTAGTCCTCTAAATTCCTTGTAAACAGTAGGTTATTTCACCATTGAGATTGACTAATTATTAAGTATTATTACTCAAATGTGTCCAAGTTTTTTCAAATCTATATAATAAATATTTTTGGAGATTGAGTTAAGAAGTTGAACACTCTATATGGATCGTTTGAATAGTGTTTGCTGTGAGATAAACTGATTATGGAATTGCTCGAGACGTGCTCTGTAATTAACAAAAACATTGATTGGTTAGCTATTTAATGGGTGAAAAAAAAACAATGTGTCGACCTCGAGTACACGTAATTAATTTACACGGAAAAAAATGCTCTAGCGAATAGTTATATAACATTGAATTGAGATTAATCCAGTTCAAAGAAAAAATAACTCACTGAATGTTTTTAGGGTGTTAGCTAAAGCGTTAATAATATCAATGGAATTTCAATCCAAATTTCGTTATTTATTTCATTTATTTATTATATATTTCATTAATTACTGTTATCATTAATCTATTTCAAAGTTGGACAAAGATACAGAAAATTCCATCTAAATAAATTTCATAGCTTGGTAATTTTGCTTGTGACTCATTTGAATTGTTAAATCTATTTCACACAAAGATTCAGCGTAGTGACTGAAAACATCTTGCGTTGTAATTACTTTGCGTGACGTTTTTGCGTAGTGACTTGTGATAAATCCACTTGAAACCGGTGTTTTTTTTTTAATATTCATCTTGAGATGTTGTTTTTGTCACGTAGTGATTCAACTGTACATTTATATTTTCTGCGCAGTGACTCTGCCTATGAAATCTTGCACCTTAATTTTTTATATAGTGACTTGATAAAGTCATGACTATGTTAACGTGGTGATTCAACTAATCCATGTTTCTGCGTAGTGATTGCCGCTAACTACATTGCGTGATGTCTTTGCGTAGTGACTCTTGAATTTCAACTGTTTCACTGACTTTTCTTCCTCTCTTTTTCTAGATGAACGTTCGGGTGACGACCATGGACGCGGAGCTGGAATTCGCCATCCAGCAGACGACGTCCGGGAAGCAGTTGTTCGACCAGGTGGTGAAAACGATTGGTCTGCGTGAGGTGTGGTTCTTTGGACTGCAGTACACAGACTCCAAGGGAGATCTCACTTGGGTCAAGTTGTACAGGAAGGTAAGACGACAAGTTTGTGGTAGAAGAAGTACTTTGTGTAGTGTCGCTAGGGCTTTGCTCTTTGTTGCTGCATTGAGAATGGAAGGGATGTTGTTAGTAAACGATAATGGATTCGTCAGTGATTAGTCATGAATTTCAGAACTTTCTTATTACGCTAGGACACTGGATGCTTTGAATTTGATCTCTTATTTTTTTCCTTGTTTTATTCTTATGGGAAATCGATAATAGAACATATTTTCAGAAGCCTAAGAGAGATGAATAATTATTATTTTATGAACTCTTATTTCTAATACTCGAAGGAAATTCAAAACTAACTAGTAATATGAGCAAATTTCAAATTATTTTTATTGCATCAACAGTAGATCATAAACTGATACGTCAGTTATGACATTAAATTTGAAGTCGTTTTGAAGTCAATTTAACGCCAATCCTGGATTGTTATTGAAATAGATTATTTTCACAGCAATTCCATTTTTTTCGAATACCCTCCAGAATGGCTTTTGATTGTGTGAAGAAAATGTCTGGCATACAAGGCAACAAAGAAATTGTTCTTACCGACAAAGTTATTTTCGTATTATCGTTTTTGGGAAAAAAACAACAACCAAATACGTGAAACGCTTCCAGCTATTTTTGGAACATAGGTGATGCACTTGATTTGTCAGATCTATTTATATCTTTCATATTGCTAATATTTCAACCCAGTTCAACTCTATTGGGAGTCTATAAAAATTGAACGTTTATATCTCGAATGGGTAACGTTAAACAATACTGATTTTATGGAAAAGCTTGAAATGATGTGCCAAAATGTATGAGAGTGATCTGCGTTATGAAATGTTTGGTATATTTCTGTCATGAATTTTCTCGAACAATTTTCAAAATTTTCAAAAATGTTTTTGTTGACGAACTATTCTGTAATTGAGTGTAACAAAATAAATTACGATATTTTTATTTTCACAATAAAGATGTTTACTGCTGCTTATCAAAATAATGTCTATAATTTCAATCCATCTAGTCATTACTTTTGATTTGATTTGATTGCAAATTGGCTGATTCATTCGAGTTTTAATATATATTTGAACTCATTGAGATTTTTTTTCCATAGATATATTCACTTGAGTAGAAAGAGACTAAAAAATTAGAAGAATATATTCACATACATTTTTTAAGGTTTATATTTAATTTTTTTTTCTCAACTCAACTAGTCTACCGGATTTAACTTTTTATTATTATCAATGATAAATATTTCTGACAGCGCTCTTCACTTTTCCTTGCGTGAATATAATTCAATGAAGACTTGAAATTCAGCGTAGGTAACTGTGACACATATATCGATGATTCAGTAGCCACTTTCGAAATAGGTACTTAACATTTCCATACATTCATGCATATTGTTAGGACAGCTTTCCTGTTCATTGTCATGATTAGAATAACGCTATTTTATCTTATCAGATAACATAAATGTTATATGAATTTTTATTTCGAACGAGGCATCGGAAGAGCCTGATTATGGAATACATGAAATTTTTTTTGGTGACCCGGATTCTAAAACGACACTTTCTGTTTATGATTGGACAGTGCGAGCACGAACTTTGTCTTAAATTAGTATTGAATTTTCAACAATGGATCACCACATCATGTAGTTATCTCTTGAAATTTTCGTTGCAACTATCCAAATGCATTTTTGTGATCACAAAATCACTATGCTTTATTCAAAATCGCCGAATTCCAGGACACATTTCAAAGTCATCCCCGCCACATTTCTGGAAAAGTGACGTCAGTTATCAAATTGTTATCTGATTGGCCTATCAAAGATGTTTACAACTATTAAACAAATATTGTGGTGGTGCCGTATCTGCATCATCAAATGTCCTTAGTATGATTTGATGTAAATGACGAATTAATTATGTACATGATAATAAAATGTAATATTGACTGGTAGCAAAATCACGAGGTATTGTATCAATACTGAGAATATTTATTCAAATCAGTTATTTCAAATATGAAACAATTTCTAACGTCTAGATAAGAATTTTGACAGGTGACAACTACGTAATTGAAGACATGAGACCTTAAACCCCAAAAAATATATAATGTAATTGAAAGTAAAAAAAAAATCACTCTATGACGTTTGGTGATACAAACAAGTAGATATCCAGATCGGATATTATACTGTATCGTAATAAAAACAGCCAATCCATCAGTTCCGATTCGAGCTCGATTGTTTTCTCTCGATAAAAACGTGCCAATCGAAACTTTCGTTGTCGATAGCAGGAGATTTGCATTCGAGCCGGCGAACATTCGAAAAAATAATTACGTTTGCAGCCGAAGAACTCGGTCGACTGGACTTTTATCCAACCGAGTTTGTCGTGTCAAGGACGATTTCTACAGACCATCAATCGCACAGAGGTTGTACGGTTGTGATGAACACGCAGTATGTGAGTGTGAATGCAATATATCATTGCGGAATACAAGTAATTGCGACAATTTCAACAAAAAATTTACAGGATGATTTGCATTTCAAAAATTCTTCACTGTAGCTTATATAGCACTTTTGGTCTTTTGACAGCTTTGTTTTATGAAAGTGACTAATGGACCAACTATCATAATAGGGATGTGTCTAATGATCCGACCATCTGATTTCTCAGCTATGTTTTTGACAACAGTTTTCACTAGTTTATAATTTATATTAAAATGAAAAATTGCCATCGTTATTTATAACAAAATTTTAAATAAAAAATACATCAACAAGTTCATCTTGTGACGTTAAATCTGAAAGGAATTATTTGTATTTTTGGATTGAGCTTCAACTGATACAAACAGATATGATAATAATAAGTATGACACAATCAGAAAAGCAATTTGTGGTGGATCTGCTCGAACGAAAAATACTGAAATAAAAACAACTTTTTATATAAATATTCTCTACACAATGCACGAGGAAAACCCACAATAACTCATGAAACCACGATATACAGGGTGGCCCATTAGTGTGTGGAAATGAGAATGCAAAGGCTAAAAATCCTGTATATCTCGAGATATGTTAGAATTGTGTATATGCCCAAAAATAAACAACTTTTATTCGAAACATTTTTTGTATTCTCATTCCTAAATGAGTTATTCTCCGATTCTTCAGAAATTCGATTCCCGTTGAGGGGTTTGGTTTAAAAATCATGATACGCTTCTTGCATGTACCTGCCTGCCTGTACTACTGTACTACTGTAGTAGAACTGACTACAAGTTTAAATTTTTGGTATCTTCAGGAAAATATTTACAAAACGGCATTGTTTGTTTTCGTTCCGCTATGTTGGTACGAGAGCACCGAGCGGTCTAAAACAAACGCAGCAAGCACTGAAAGTCTACAATAATCCCATCATCCGTTCAAACTGCGATAATAACACCTTTTAGGCCGACAGTTACCTATTATCGGTTGCATGCGGTCCAAAGACCATGGACGCTGACCATTAGACCATCGAACAAATTGTCAATCGATATATTTATCGATAAGTATTTAATTCGAGTAGAAAAGTAGGTATCGTACAAGGAGTCCCAAAATATATGGATGACCTCAAAATTATACATGTAGATGTGTGCAGAAGAGAATTTTTCTGATGATGGTTTCTTATATACGAAACTAGATAATTTGACCATGTGTTGCTGTGAAATTGATTTTCAAAAAGCCCCTGGAAGTTTGAAACTAGATTTGAATATGTTTGAAGATCCTTCAAACTTTGCCCCCGTTTGTTTGAATACCTAAAAATCGGAAAGTATTGAAATTCAGAATACTGACGGTTTTTCAACACGAACCATTTTTGAAAATAATGTAATTTGTAAAGTAAATTGTTTTATTTGTGATTCAAATCAAATTATAAATTGCTGCTGAAATAAAGGTTTAGTTTATACAGCAAATAAGAACAAGATAAATTACGTGCACCTTGTAATTTCATTGCACGTATTTTATCTTGTTCTTATTTGCTGTATAAACTAATCTTAACTGAAACCAATGTGAGTATGAAACTACTAATTGACATGAATATTCATGAGTAAAACACACAAATAGTTTATTACAACAAAAACAGAACTAATTCATATCACCCACTTGAATGAATAATATTAAATAAAATTTGTCAACAAGTACATAAATACATTTATTATTCAGGCTAATAACCCACAAAAAAAATAATAAAATATGATAACTAGGAAGTCAACTGAAATACTTATACTTTTTTGGTTTCAAAGTGATTTCAATATTGGAAATGTACTGAACAAAATATGCTAAAGAAGCTTTTGCAGATACTATAATTTTTCCGACTTTGGTTTATGATAACGAAGACGAATGACAATTACATGTTTTAGAACACCTTGTATATTGTTTTCAAACTGAATCAACGAAGAAAGCTCCCAGTTGTTCCTTTTAAACTGACTAGTTATGCATCACAAGACGAGAACACTTATGCAATTAAATGTATTCTATGACATTGTCAGAGTTGGCTGTGAATCGTCGTCTCCTGTTTATAATTGCGGTTGTTTATTCCCATAATCCGTTGTTGTTCATATATAAAATGTTAGTCATTCCTGAGATAACGTATCAAGTTATTTGTGATATTGTTGCAGAAAATATGTTGGGCATTGAATGTCTGTGAAGCTCAACAGCAGGCGACCAATTTGTTGAATTAAATGAAAATTATACTGATTGGATTCCACTAGATAAATAAATAGCAATATTTTTTGTTCCTTGAGAAGTTGACAAATATTTGAAATTGACATACGAGATATCAGTCTCACAATATGTTTTCTTTGTTGAAATAATAAGGGTAATTTCTGGTCCCAATTTTACTATTGTATTTAAAGAAATGAATGAACATTAAATGGATGAAAAACCTGGTATATTTTCGATGAAGTTGGATGTTTTTTTTTGGCAAAAAGTAGGTCAACATTCAATATATCGATAATTGGACACAACATACAAAAATGTATGACTAATTAACATATAAATTAATGATAATGAACAATTTTAACGAATACCTATATTTTTATAGTAGGTTATATAAATTCTTGAATGAATGTGTCGAAGTATAGTTGTCATATTTTATATCTTTTTCAGATATGTAAAACTTTCTTTTTTGTCAGCTGCGTCAGATGTATTTTCCCATTCCATTTAATTATAATGAACTGTTGATGACATTCGTGATTCTTTCGATCATTTGAAAAACATACCAGAAATTATTATCATAGAATCAATAACGGTCGTTTACCAAGTCACCTATCTCTTTATGGTTTCCAAGAGTATGAATTCAAGAATCAATAATATGATTTCGAAATTTGAGAGAGCAACAATCAAAATGAATGAAAATCGGTCGTGTCGCCATCTATATAAAAATCGTAAAATACAGTCACTTCTGACAGATGGTCACACGTTGAATAAAAAAATTACATATGAGTATAATATTTTATTGGAAAAATGTTTTTATGTCTTCATCGATTGAAATGGAATGAAAAACAAATCCAAAACAGTGTGCTTAGATGAATTCAGTGTTCACACAACAAAATTCACCTACTGTCGTTCTTCTATATCAATGACATTATTTCCATCTCTCAAAATACAAGAAATGAACATGTTCCAACTATGAATTATCATCATTATCTATCGATTTCTCATCTCCTCTATTTTTGTCAATATCAATACTCCCAATATAGATAAAACGATCGTTATCTGAATATTCTATGAATCGACCACCTGTCGATTTACCTGTGGACTCTACCCACCTGTTGACCCGTGCGGCTCGAGTCCTATTCGAACCGTCAGTGGTATAAAAAAAAACGTCTAACCAGAGGTCTACAATGCATTAGAGACGAGACAAAAACAGCTCACGCACACCTAGTGCGAGAGTCGATTGCCAGACGTTAACCTACTTCTTCATTTGAATACGACAAAGGAGTGCCAATGTTTGCTTAGATGTATTAGCGGCTAGGAATGTTGGGTTTCTTTCAGATTGTTCTTCATATGGATTCATGCAACATTCAGTGAATGAGGAATCGTGTGGATTAGTGGGGTTCATGCAACATCAATTGGGAATTTTCATAGCTCATTCATCTGTGCAGAATTATTTTTTAATCTGTTGATATAGCATTATTTGCACATAAGCATTCTTCTTTAATATTCTGATTCATTGTGAAAAAAAAAACAATAAATACAACCAAATAGACATTACATACTCTTCGAAAGGATGAATTATTTGATCCTATATTCCGTTTGAATTATGTTGAAGAAAAAACGGATAGTTTTATGTCGCAAAGTGTATTTTGAAAAACGAATCGTCATAGAAATTATCCGTTAAATTTTACTCACTATATATTGGATATTCACGTATCATCTGGTTTGTGAAATTAAATCGCCATATTCCAAGAAAGGCATTATATGACGTAAATGAAGGAGAAATCATGAACATATATCACAGTAAACGAGAACAAACAAAAGTTTGTCCTCATTCAGTTTATATCAGTTTCCTAAATAACGTAAGACTAAAATAGACTAGAGATGCCTAAAAGCTGTTTGATTCTAATCTGATATGAATAACAAAAAATATCATAAAGATTACACGGTGCCTTTCTAAACTTGCTTCACATGAAGCATCCTTATATGGTGTTATCAATTAGTAATTATTTGTCCTTTATTATTCATAATAAGTTAATTAGTAAATGATGACAATTAGACAGTTATTTTCTCTCTAAATCAATGCCTGTATAGTAGCGAAAAAATCGACATTTTCTGTAAAATATAGAAAATACAGACTGTTCGAATTAGGAATCTCCAGCTATTGTTAAAAAAATCAAGCAAACCAAACATTATTTTGGCTGTAGTGCTATGGTAATTTGCTAGTTAAGTTGGTATTTTTTTGGTTTCATTACTCAAACTATTCCAATTTTGTTTTTTTCAATGCAGCAGGATACAGTAAAAAACAAAAGCCTCAAATGTTTCAGGCATTTGAAAAAATTATATTCCACAGTTGAAAATGATAGTGAAGACGAATCTAATAACGATTTGGTGAGTTTTGACGTCTAGAAATCAACAACTTTTTAATTGTAAGTTTTGCTGTAGAAAACGGTAATTTTCGTGACATTACCTATGACAGGACGTCTAATTCAGATCATCCAGTATGTTCATTATGTACCGTTGTGAGATGATATTTTTTGCATGGGTGCTAGCGATAATACCTGTTATTATTCAATATAGTTCGACCGTGAAATATTTATATCTAAGTATGTAAGATTATACATGCATTTCGCGCAATCAACCATATTGGATCTTTCTAATACTTATATGCATTGCAATTTGAAGAAGCCAGAACATTTTGTCTCAAGTTGATAAACGAATAATTTTTTGTTTCTGAGTAATTAATTTCTAGAAATCCTAATCATCCCGTCATGATTTCAAACGTCATAACATCTGGAAAATATTTTTGTTTGTGATGATGAAAATAGTGAATTAACATGATGGGGATTCTATTTTACATCACTCTCCCGAATGCCGGATATACCTCCTACATATTTATCTATAACGGATTTTACATTCAAACTGAATACGACATGTTTCGTTCACCATGAAACGATTTCGATAAAAAGCAATGATGTCACATGTTGGATGTTTAACATTTTTTTATCAAATAAAGAGACTGATTAATGTACACACAAAAACTGCCTGTTGCCTTATTTACAGTGATGATTGTTCATGGTTTATAAGGAACCGAGAATATTGCTGGGTTTTTTATTTGTTATGCTCAGAGCCATCAATCAAAAGATAATCTATACGAAATCCCTTTCATGAATTCATCGTATTTTAGGCGTTAGTCAAGCCTAATCGTAAAAATAGTAAACGTAGATAATCTGTATGATTGAGTGATATACAGACAAGAAATAATCTGATTATTCAATTCCAATCAAGGCAAGATATGTAATTAAAAAAATCTGAAATGTAAATAAAAAATCACGCAATTTCAAAATCTTATTCCCTATACGAGGATATTGATTGGCCTACCAAATCTCCAGTTTTAACACCTATAAACTATTTCTCACGGGGGTAATCGAAAAGCAACAGTTTCGACACCAAACCAGAAAATATTTTCCTGCTGAAGTAATCAGGATATTTTCATTTGATTATTTTTTCAAAAATGGCACTAATCTGAGCACTAATCGACCTAGTCATTATCTATCTCTAACTTAATTCCATAAAAGTCTAAAACTCTAAAATGGAAAAACATTGAGGTCTATCAAAATCTATTAAATAGTCCTAATTCATTCCTGAATTTTTTGTAGGTAATGAGCCAGGACGTCAAGAAAGAAAACCCGTTGCAATTCAAATTCCGAGCTAAGTTCTATCCGGAAGACGTCGCCGAAGAGCTAATTCAGGACATCACGTTGCGTCTCTTCTACCTACAAGTGAAGAACGCTATCCTGTCGGACGAGATTTATTGTCCACCAGAGACGTCTGTTCTTCTGGCTTCGTACGCCGTCCAGGCTAGACATGGAGACTTCCAGAAGCTCATGCACAATGCCGGGTTCTTGGCTAACGATAGGCTCTTGCCGCAAAGGTAAAATATATGGATTAGATCTTTTGAATAATAAAATTCATTTATAACTTGGCCTATTGCCCATTTCAATCTTGAGGTCGACTTTTGGAACACCCTATACAGAGGTGTGCTCAAAAAACGGCCAGAGCTGTAACTTCTGAATCATTCGAGATCGAAAGTCACTTATAGTTGCTACCCACCAAATTTCAAATTTCGATCTCAAATGATTCAGTGCACACCTCTGTATATCTGTTTCAGATAGAGGTTTATAATCAATTTCGAATCTTGAAGACAGAGAAGAAATGATTGACGAAAATACTTCATTAGGAAGCGTTTTCATGAATATTGTTCAATTTCATCACTTCTGAAATATGAGGGATAGTATCTCCAACAAAAACAAAATAGAAAAATGTGTCGAGTTTTTAGCATTTATAAAAAATATTGAACGATCTTATAACTCTCTCTGTAACATTTCATTAATTTAATTATTCCCCAGAGTAATGGACCAACACAAAATGTCGAAAGACGAATGGGAAAACAGTATTATGACTTGGTGGAAGGAACACAGGGGTATGCTGAGAGAAGATGCGATGATGGAATACTTGAAAATTGCACAGGATCTGGAAATGTACGGAGTCAACTACTTCGAAATTCGAAATAAAAAAGGCACCGAGCTCTACTTGGGTGTGGATGCCTTAGGCCTCAACATCTACGAGAAGGACGACCAGTAAGTACACACTGCACCAATCACACGTTACCACATTTTTAATAATCCTTTCCTCCCAGACTGACTCCAAAGATCGGCTTCCCCTGGTCGGAGATCCGCAACATCTCGTTCAACGATCGTAAGTTCATCATCAAGCCGATCGACAAGAAAGCACCGGACTTTGTGTTTTTCGCGCCGCGCGTGCGCATCAACAAGCGCATCCTCGCCTTGTGCATGGGTAACCACGAGTTGTACATGCGCAGACGCAAACCCGACACGATCGATGTGCAGCAGATGAAAGCGCAGGCTCGCGAAGAGAAGCTCGCCAAGCAACAGCAGCGCGAGAAGCTGCAATTCGAAATCGCCGCCAGGGAGAAGGCGGAGAAGAAACAACAAGAGTACGAAGATAGGATAAAAGGTAAAAGATATTTATGCATGGTTGGCGTTTCTGAAGGATGATAGACTGATTAGGATGGTTCAATGTTAATGTGGCGCGAAATACGCCAGCAACGTGCCTGAATTCGAACTTTTTCATTCTGTGTAGTTATACACTGTGTCCGTAAAGTATGGAACAAATTAAGAAATAATCCTGAAACACGTCGATTCTTGATGTCAATTTACCGTATTTTAAAATAATAATATAGGGTGAATTACGTTCGAGTAATGACCGTCATTTTTTTCAAATGGAACACCCCCATTTTGTCTGAATTTTCGGATTACTCTAGCTGAGCTGGTTCCAAAAATGTATCACATGTTGATTCCAATTGCTGCAGGGTGGACAAAAATACAATAGTTTTGTGTGTGCTCATAAAGTAACGCGTAACATTCTTTATTAGGTAAAGTAACAATATTATCAAAAATACTTATTGTCTAGCGGACAGAATATGCTGGAATACATGACTTTAAAAATGTTCGAACTGCAGCTCTTGCTGTATTTGACAGTAACCCAAACGTTGTATAAATTCTTGTTGAACCTTGTGAATGGTTTCTTGCGTAATATTGTTTATTTCTGTTCGAATTTTCACTTGTACATCTTCAATATTTGCTGGTTTCGTTTCACAAAAAGCTGGACGACTATCTTTGAAAACAGCTCATTTTTATTACTCTGAACATGTAGCAAACTACGGGGTGTTACATTTAAACCAATGGCCGCTAGACAATAAATATTTTTGATAATATTGTTACTTTACCTAATAAAGAATGTTACGCGTTACTTTATGAGCACACACAAAACTATTGTATTTTTGTCCACCCTGCAGCAATTGAAATCAACACCAGCTCAGCTAGAGTAAACCGAAAATTGAGACAAAATGGGGGTGTTCCATTTTAAAAAAATGATGGTCATTACTCGAACGTAATTCACCCTAGATTATTATTTTAAAATACGGTAAATTAACATCAAGAAACGATGTGTTTCAGGATTATTTATTATAATTACCTGTTTAGCTAGAAATGAATTTGTTTCATACTTTACGGACACAGTGTATAATGCTACGAAAATCATCAAATCCGTATCAACAATTATATTACTGTAACGTACCATTCGTAATTATTATAAATTAGTATGTTATCTCAGAAGATAATACAATTGTACAATGAATATTGATCATCTCATAAGTATTTAGGTAGCTATGTTAAGAGAAACAAAATATCATCTAGTTGAAAGAAGTGTCAAAATTTGAAAATATTCTTTTTATTTTTCAAAATATCCAAAATTATGCCAATAAAATGTTTTTTCTTGAGTTTTTGACCACTAGACCTTCTTATTCTTTTAGTATTTCAGATTTCTCCTTTTATATGTTGGTTTCTCATCCTAATTTATTGTTCACATAACTTGATGAAACTGACATATGACATCCCTGCGTTGAATTGACCACTGTTGACAGTTTGAAATCTCGTTCTAGAACACGATCGTATACATACCACCCAAACTCGGGTGGTGTGGGGTGACCCAAACATTGAGGAAATATTCGTGGTTCTCATGTTTCGCCACCTGTAGCGCTGTCCTCTATTGTCACTTTGTCAGCCAATCACAAATCAGATCCGAGCAGCTTTTTGAAAGTAGGAATGATTTTTATTTATTCGAGAGAATTTTGCAAGATATAATATTTCTGTCATAGATTTTATTTACCATTCGAGTCTGAACCGTTTGTTTTGTTGACAAAGCTTAATAACGTGATTATACCCCTATGTCCTCCTAGCGGATAATTATGGAAACTTTTTCTTCAAAACTGGTGCCACCCCCCACCACTCAAAATTGCCGTAGATTCCAGACCTTATGTATATGACCGTGTTCTAGAATGTACCCATGAAAGACGTACCGTAATGAAAGCGCAATATTTCCCAAACGACGCGGAATTAACTATATCGAAAATTTTCACTTCGCAGCCATGCAAGAGGAAATGGAACGTAGCCAGGCCAACTTGATGGAGGCGCAAGAGATGATCAGGCGACTGGAAGAACAATTGAAGCAGTTGCAGGCGGCCAAGGAGGAGCTGGAGCAAAGACAGAACGAGTTGCAGGCGATGATGGAAAGACTGGAAGAGAGCAAAAACATGGAGGCTGCCGAACGACAGAAGCTCGAAGACGAGATTAGGGCCAAGCAGATGGAGGTGCAACGCATCCAGGAAGAGGTGAGCAAAATCACATCATAAATTTGCTTCAAGATAAAATATAATATTAATAAATGGTGTACATGAAATTTCTGTTTCTTTTCAGGTGGAGGCCAAGGATACTGAGACGAAGCGGCTTCAAGAAGAAGTGGAGAACGCGAGACGCAAGGAGGAGGAGCTGAAACAGCAGCAGTTGGCCAGCGCCACGAAGGGTCACCTCGAAGAGAACGATCACAACGAGGATGACGACGAAATGGTTAACGGCGACGTCGGCAAGGATCTCAGCACTGATGAGAACATCGTCGATCCTATTGAGGATAGACGCACTCTGGCCGAGAGGAATGAACGTCTACAAGATCAGCTGCTGGTGAGTAGCTCGGATTTTTTTGTTGTTTTTATAACAGTTATATTGTGAAATACAGTGTTTGTTTCAATTTGAAGTACAAATCCTTCACATTGTATTATGTTTCCTATTGCAGGCCTTGAAAAAAGATCTCGCTTTGTCACGGGACGACACAAAAGAAACTGCCATGGATAAGATCCACAGGGAGAACGTGCGCCAAGGAAGAGACAAATACAAGACGTTGCGCGAAATCCGCAAAGGCAACACCAAACGTCGCGTCGACCAATTCGAAAACATGTAATCTCATACTCTTATGCCGTCTATTTTCGTCTCCATCCGACAATTATTACTTAAAAACGATTGGTTGTTGTTTTCCTCTCACGATAATTCACTGTCAAACATTTAATGCTCAACGTGAGATGATCATTATTATTTGAATACTTGAAATTAGGTTTTTGGTTCGGTTCAACTACTTATACGGTAAGTATTGTTTCTATTTTTTGTTGTATCGTGGGTCTTCAGACCCGATCAAGTGGCCTTAAATATCTTCCTGCGTGGTGGCGACGAATTTTCTGTGTTAATTAATCTCAATACGTCCAATCAGTATTTGAAATTAATCTTAAGTTTAAATATCCATTCAGTAAAGTTTTTCCTTACTAACAGTAGTTGAATCATTGGAAGTTATCTTGTTATAAAGTAATTGATTTTCAGTATTTGTTTCGGCTCATTGAAGATTCGTCAACTCACCAGGTCTTCTTGTTAAATTATTACTTTTTACTATTATATATTTTAAAATAATGTTACTGAAATCGTTTCCATGTGTGATAAGAAATTTTCAGTCGCAATTATTTTTGTAACAACTGAACTGAAATAAAACAAACCCACCAGATCTGCAACATAGTTATTTTTATTAATTGGTTTAAAGAAGGCATTCCAATGTATTGAGTAGTTTTTCTTTTTAATGTTAGTGCCATTAGGTTGAAGGGCTACAAAAATATATATCCGACTCGGTTATCTTTTTGATGAAACTCTCCAGGTTTTATCTGAAAACGAATGAAATAAGATGTAAAATATTTTTTCCCAGATTCTTTTCAAAAATATTTAATCAAGGTAATATTCAACATCATGAATCGATCACAATTTCTTAACGCACATATCAAATATTACCTTTTGAAAAACCAATTTACGTGTCCAATCTTACTATCAATCCCTCAAACACTATACAGTGCGTCTATTCAATTTCACACATATTTGGTCATCAGTTTTCATTTTTTATTTCTTCACTGGCTTTTTTATTCGTCAACTTGGTTCTGAAGCTATTTGTTACTATTTGATGACGTCGAATATTGATGAATAGTCCGGCGCGTGTATAAAATCACCTCAATTTCAATAAAATTCAATGACCTCGCTACGTTTTTCTCTATTGGAATATCTGGTGCTTCCTCAAATTCGTGCAATTGTTTGAATGCTTACTACCAGCTTGTTCTTTATTCCCATGAAAAAGTTCCTCAGGAGTTCGGCAATTGCACAGAATGCGATTCGTAGTTTGTAAATAATCCTATGCTCATCGATTTTCCAAAACGAAAATTATGCTAGTGTTAACTTTGAGTTGATTCGAAAGTTTGTTTGTTTTTCAATTGAGTGTTGTGTATATACTTACCTACCATGTTGCCTTTTGATAAAGTAGGTGATTTTGGATGATATTTACACGTACTGGTATTTTAATGTTAGCCTGAAGCTATCAAGGTAATGAATACATTTCCTATTGTGTAGAATCAATTATGTTTCCAAATTAGTGACGTAATTGAAAAGCTCGGATTTTCATTTGGATAGGTTGATTTTTCTACAGGTTTCATTTTGGTCTTGGTTTCCACATTAATTGAACCACATACTTTGATCTGTTTTGACATTTGTATTATTCATCATTAACCACTTGTATAGTCTTATTTCTATATTTTGTAGTTTTTTAATGATGTAATCTGAGTAGGTCATTTATTATATTCATAGGGTTATCATATTAAAAATATAATTTGGAATATCTTCGCTTGAAATGGCCTGTTTTTAATTAAACCCATATTTTTACCTAATCGGCAATTATTTTCACATTATGAGATATTGTTTCATTTTAGGAACGAAAGGGTGTATTTGGCAAATTGAGTCATGGTCCAATTTCATTTATTGATTCTATTTTACATAAATATTTGTAGAACATCTAAGATTAACCTTAAAATTATTAAAAACCATTGTCCATTACCTTAAGCACTACTGAAAAACATAAAAAATTAATAGTATAAAATCTGAGATCTCGGTAAATTATGAATTGCGTTCCATGTAAATTTCGGATGATTCAATTAAGTACCAAACACAATAAACCAAAAATTGAGAAAACAATGCCACCCACCACACGAAATGATTTGAAAAACAGGGTGGAAAGGAAACTTAAAAAAGAAGGTATATAAGGCCTTCCCGAGCAATACATAAAGACAACATACAAGTCACATATAAATTATATCACAATGTTTGTTTTTTGTTCCGAAATTTAAAATTATTAATTTCCTTGTACTGAAAGTTACTGACTTGTGGATAATCCAAGTACAAGGTCATAGAGATTTCTCTCAATTTTGCATTGATTATTATTATCTATTTCACCATTTGAAATAATTTTTCATAGATTTCAGGAATGATAAGTTCGAATTGAGTTTTTGAAATTCTTGTCACTGAATAAAAAACACTTACCCATGTATCTAGGCACAGTTGAATTATATTTCACCCTGTTATTCAATTCATGAAAATAACTTATGAAGTGATTGTGCACTGAGAATAGGTGATTCGAAACTTTCAGTACAATAACTTCAAATGACAAAACAACTGAAACCCACAGAAAATGAAAAACTTAAACTGAATGATAAATGTTTTGATATCAAATATTTTAGTTTTTGTATAAAATTTATCTAAATTCATAAAATATATCATTTTATTTCCAGAGAGGTTAGTTTTAAGAAAATGTACAAGGTTGAAAAAAAAACTGCTTGGCAGTCCTGAGCAACCCTGCGAATCGTAATTTATACAGACGTCTATGTAACAAAATTATTTTCTTGTGCAAAAGAGGATTCGTCAAATAATGTTTATTTTTAAATTATATTTCAAAAGAAACAAGAAATTTCATACACAAAAATGACATTTGTACTCATCGAATTGACAAGAAAACAACATGGAAGCTATTCCAACAACATCCAGAATGAATTGTATTGCACCTAAGAAAATGGCGACAAAAATACAAAGAGGTCAATCCCAATTATACAAACAAAGACCTCTCTGTATTCATCCGTACCTACAGAAACTTTTTGTTTCATATCTATGGTTAATGTCATACATATTGAGTATAAAAATAATGTGGTATTTGAAAAATCGGTAGGTGACGAGATAAAAATAATGATTGCAAAATTTGCTCAGACAGATGTAAGGATGATGCTGAATTGTAAAAGTAAATGCAGCTCTCATTTAATATATTTCCCACAGTCGACGTTTCTCACTCTACCACAACTTCCACAATAAATATAAAGTTTACATTACGGGAATTATGTGGACAAGTTTTCGAAAACGAGTTCTTCATCGACAGCGGGTTAATATTTTGAAAACGGCTGTTATTCAATCTCTACCATCAGAAAAAGTTTCTTCTAATCACAACGGCTATCACTTTGGGAAAGAATTATTAAAACTTATAAATACAGAATTAAATATACACAAATCAAAAAAACTTTTTCTGAAGGTAGAGTCAAACAGTTATGTCAATATTATAATAAATAAAAGATCAGACAAATATGTCGAAATTAAAACAAACAATAGCATGACAAAGACAAGTCAGACTTATAAAGAAATCCAAAAACAGATATTGCGCATGGATCGCATAAAATAATTCAATGCATTTGTTTCAGGAGGTTTTCAACTGATATCAATGCAAATGTTCTTCACCTACACGAACGCAATTGAAATGTATTCTTGATCGTTGTCTACAGATGCCAAGGAACCAATATGACATTCTCATTTTTCGTTTTGTCATTCGATGCCAATACAGAACTTGAGTGATGCTTAAAACATAGTATCCAGGCCAATATATAATAACCCAGACTTGTCACAGTTAGAACTACCCGTTTTTTTCTTGAGGCAAATGTGGATAAAAGTTCGTTCATATTGGAACTACCCTGGTAACTGTAGACATCAAGCATGTCAACCAGCTGCAAATCAATTTGACAAATAGTCGTCTCACACCGATCACATTCGATAGACGATGAAGCGATTGTTTCCTGTGAGACGATTCAGTGTTTTGTGCGCATTTAAATGTTTTTGATTTCGAAATCAAAACATAAGAGTACAGGTCGGATTGAGATGTTTTCCAGGTAATAAATGAAATGAATTCACGCATTAAACGTTCCTGCTAGATCGAATGCGGTTTGAAGTTCATCTGTAAGAATAAGCATCAATATAGAATCGTTAGTCTCCATTTTGAAGACAAGAATAATCAGATACAACATCATTTAATTTTCTATTCTTCATTTCAAGAAAACATCCCAACTCATTATGTATACATTGTGATCTAGTTTTGCTATTGGATCCCAGGAATATACAAATATGTATACAGAAAATTAGACTTTTCGAAACCTTCACAGATTATATTTGACACACGAAGAGATATTTTCCGGTACTTTTTTTCAAAACAATTTGACAAATTTCCACTATTCCTGAATTGTTGAAGATCTCGATAAGCCTAACCCAATCGATTATGTAACATAATTGTGGTTATTTCAACAAAGATTTTTTGTTCTCAAGTCACAATGCACTACGAATAAATCTACATGATAAAAAATCGAATGCCCTTCGCATTGAATGTCGACTTTTGGTTTAGGTGGGACGATGTCATCAGGTACAGTATTTCCGAAAAAAATAAACAAATCACTCGAGACCAAGCAAAGAGGCCTCCCGTATGACTGAAAGACGATCACCTACTTCCCAGTCCATGGCTTCAGAGAATGCAAAGGCGACAATGGCTAATTTCTGGAGATTGCCAGTTGCTACCTGCGAACACAAAAATGGATGTTTAGAGACGCTAGTGAAATAAGTAACGCGTTCTGAAGTCATATTCACTCTGGGAAGATAATTGTGACAGTTTGTCATAATACGCCGCCGTTTTTTTCCCATTATATTCTGAATTAAATTAGAATGAAAACAGATCGGTTTGATTTATACAACATAATTGATTAGACAGTTTTTATAGAACATACACTATTTGAGTGACACATACAGAGGTGTGCACAAAAATCGGCCAGAGCTGTAACTTCTGAATCATTCGAGATCGAAATTTGAAATTTGGTGGGTAGCAACTATATGATATGGTTAATTTTTTGAAGAGAAAAATCGTATTCCATCACTTCCGGTCTAACCGGAAGTAACCCCAACTTTTGATTTTCAAATGGAACCCCTCTGTATATTTTTCCATTTTCAGATTCAGGGTATCATTTCACATACACCAGTAGTTTTTCCAAATCATTTTCTGTGAAACAGAAAGAACAACAAATTGAACAATGAATAAAAACTCTCTTTAAAAAATAGACTATTCCATCGAATTTGTCAGCTCTATTCCTGAAATGAAACCAGAAAATTTTGTGCAACCACTGCACAACAATCGTAAAATTTTACAACCCATAAAGTTTATTCCATCTTATCGATTAAAAATAAATTCATCCATTTTTGGTATAAACTTTCACTAAATCTATTAGACATAAAATGGTTATAAAATGAAGAAACTTATTGGAAGATGACATAAAAAAAGCAATGTATTGACGTGAATAAAATTCCAAGGATTGAAAAAAAAAACAAAGAAACGTGTACCCTCATGTATACTCTCTTGCCAATCAGAAAAATACAAAAATATCTAGTATCAATTCAGACAGAAATAAAAGCAACAATTTGATTTTTTTCTGAACGATACTAAGAATGATTCAGATCTTTGCTAGAGAAATTCTTGATATGAGAGTCTCAATTTGGAAGGAGAGTAAACTACAACCCTGTAAATGAAACAATTGAATTTCACCACTGTACATGCATCCACATTTACCCTTGGAACATTCACAGTACCCGATTACAAACCTCCATGTTCTGATAGTTTTTTTCTTATTTGTAACGAAAATTTGGATTGAAATACATCGGAGGTGGTGGAAAACCATGATAATAATATAGTAAAGGATGAGGCCTGAAAACATTGAAAGATATACCATAATTACAAATAGTTATTGGTACTGATATTGAAAAAAAAGTTGAAGTGCAAGACATTAATTTTAGATGAAAAAAAATTTGATTGGTTTCGATAGGTGCAAAATCCTCGAGATGTTCATGAAGATAACATAAAAAAAAGAATGATTGGAGACTCGAACCATTTTCCTGATCAACATCGGACAATCACACAAACTTCTCAACTCCTCTTACCTGTGACCGATGAAACCGTTCATTGATGACGTAATGGTAGGCACCATTTCTAATTCGACCAATAACGGGAAGTGGTCGGAATAGACGTGAGGATGAGGGCAGCCAATGACCTTGTTCTGTTGCAGCCATTCGTGCGATAGAGGTCCCAAGAGGCCTAGCGGTGTCATTGTTTGCTTAGCGTAAAATATGTAGTCTATAATCCCTTTGAAGTCGAACCTAAAAATTAAGTTGAAACACATTTATAACAGTTGAAATGTTTGAATTTTGTTTCAGTACATTTTCCATATACAAGGTGATTCACCTAACTGGTTCATAAGAGGTTTATGGAGAACTGAGATATTTTGGTGGATTCTATGCGTTCTTTTTTTCCTAAAATATTTTCGATACGCTGTTACTTCCGGTTAAACTGGAATTTATTGTTTATTTTTAGATTTTCGAATTCTACGAAAAATTCTGGATCTGTTGCATTCAGAATTTTCCTCCGATCGTGATTTGTTTTCAAGATATTCTATTTTTACAGAAAATTTTGACAGTTGGACTGACTATCTAAGATTTCCATATTATCTTCAATTATCAAGATTTAAGGTTCAATCTCCGCATACACATCAATGAAAGAGTGTTCTATCAGGTATCCCTCAAAGTGTTCCAAAATATTCAACAGGGTGTTTGATATTTCAGTTTACTTTTTAGAAATTTCAAATCCCAATAACCCCCTTATTTCAAATAGAATGACTATGAAATTTTCTCACTATACGACGCAAAATTTCATTTCCTATCAATTTGTATGAGCATACCATATTGCTAAAATGGATATTTACAGATATATCAACAAAAATGTGAAAATACGCTCATTAGTCTCTGAATTTCATATTCGACAAATAGTATGAACATTTATCAATTGAGATGTGACTATCTCCACTTCGTCTATGGATATTCCTATGCAATCCTATCACGAAACAATGGCATTAAAAATCATATTCTGATATGCGGATTAAACAAAACCAGTAATTGTTCATAATGTCGTCTATGTTGTTCACGACACATAATAATTCTTCTTCGGACACCTTCAGTAGTCGACCTTTCAATTTTTTATGACTTTTTTGCGAAAGCCAGGCGCAATTTTGGCTCTAGGGAATTTATAGAGTAATCAGCCTTCTTGAAAACTCTATTTTTTATGAAACCCCAGAGATAGAAATCGAGAGGCGTGACCTCGAAGGCCACCATGGTGTACCTTGCCGAATCCATCAGTTATCAATTTTTGTGTAATGTTTCTAAAACCATATTTGTTGCTTTTCATGCAATCAATGTTCCATTTGAAATGAAAATCCATCGGAATTTGAAATTTCCAAAAAGTTTACTGAAATATCAAAAACCCTGTTGAATATTTTGGAACACTTTGAAGGATACCTGATAGAAAACTCTTTCATTGATGTGTATGCGGAGATTGAACCTCTAATCTTGAAAATTGAACATAATATGGACATTTTAGTTAGTCAGTCCATCTGTAAAAATTTTTCGTAAAAATGGAATATCTTGAAAACGAATCACGATAGGAAGAACATTCAAAATGCAACAGGTCTAGAATTCTTCGTAGAATTTGAAAATGTAAAAATAAACAGGGTGTTCTGTTTGAAAAACTAAAGTTGATAAAGTAACGGCGTATTGAAAATATTTTAGGATAATAAAATACATTGAGTAGTAGCATCCACCAAAATTTCAAGTTGATATCAGTTCTCCATCAACCTCTAATGAACCAGTTAGGTGAATCACCTTGTATACGAAGTACGACATAAATAAATTACTCATAGCTTTGGAGATTACTATTGTAACAAGAAAAAGGACCATATCACTACAAAAAACAATCAATAACATAAAATTCTTACGTATAATTGGTGAAGGGCATGATATCGTCGTTATAAGCCGAGGCGAGTTTGAAATTATGAGTGAATTCGTTGGGCTTGTCGCAGCTCAGAACTTTTTCCAAACACGCTTTATAGCTCAACGCTTTGAAGTCTTTGTGGTCTTGAGATACTTTGCCAGTGCTCAAAAACTCGATTACTCCAGAATCGGGCAGTGAGTTGAAATCACCACACAACACCAGCTGAAAAATAAAAACGATTGTGTAAAATTAAGTTATGGTTTTATGATTTCGATCAGTAACGTATAGAGAAGGCTTTTAAGGGGCAAAATTAAATTGGAATAAAGTGCAACTGAAAAATAATTGAATTATTATTGAATAACAATATTTTATTCCATCTTTTTCCTACCACAGCTACAATTTTTGACAATAACAGCCCGAGCCTTCAATTGTCAAGCAAGTCATTTTTCGATTCAAATATATATATGTTTACCTGAATATTGCTCGGTTCCGTATTGATGCCGTGCATCTTGAGGGTTTGTGACGACTCTTCGAGGATCGATTTCAGTTCTTGCGACAACATCATCGTCTGAATCAACTTGACGTCGCAGAATTCGGGATCCCAGTGGACATGAGCAGTACACACGAGAAGAGGTTGTTGTAAAAAAGGAGCGTCAGGAGCACCTGGGAAATCATTTGGTCGATTTAAATAAGTTGTTACAGCTTTGAAAACTTCAGAATTGTCGTATGAGAAGAATTTGAGAGTGCAGATTAGGTTATTCAAATAGGATGTTAACGAATTACAGTGTGTTCTATACCGATTGTTTAATTTCATCACGATAATTGTACATAATATTTGGAAGACTCTGGGTCCATCATACGTCCATCAATATAGGAGAGTTTATACAGCAAATTAAATAAAATCGAGGATAAAATAAAGTAAGAATGCACCAATGAAACCACATATTTGTTGTGACTTTTTATTCTCAATTTTATTTTTGAGAGAGCCAGCATAATCTATTTGATATTCGAATGTTTTGATCACTTCAATTCGAATCGAATAGCATGGCGTCTCTCTTGATTAGTGATATAATATTAGAGTTCCTTGTCACTCTTACTGATACCTGCTTATACCCAAAATATTTTACTTCCGATATTGCATAATACTTACTATTGTCCCATGCTGCTTCTTTGGTTTGCAGGAGAGCAGCTAGACCGATATTATCTTTGGGCATTACCCGGTTCAACATATGCTCCAATCCGTCGGCGTTCGCCATAGCCAATTGATTGAATTCTACGAGATGTTCTTTCACCAATTTGAACCTTAGATCAACAAAAAAAAAGGTTACTTCTCGGAGCATAAATTTTCTATTGGTGATTTCAACTAACGCTGAGGGCGATGCGGAACGTAAATAAATATGACAAGTGAATGATCCATACCATAGTGAGGTCATGGAAAACCAAGGAGCGCTCCATAGAAACATTCTCAGGAGGAATAAAAAAGTGAAACTCACATCTTGGTCAGTGAGAACAATAAAAATGATGTTGCGTCAACAATTAACTGATTGATTACCGATACAATTAATTTTCCCATAAAAGTCGATGAATTCGTGATTAGAGAAAGGCATTGAAAAAATTAGCTTTCGAAATTTAATTGGTTAAAAACTTGGTTGACATGTACGCCGATATTCTTCTTTTGCCAATAAATATTCAATACTTGAAAGGTAAATGTCGAATATAGCCTTCTTACTTCTTCAAGGTAAAATCAGACATTCTCTTGCATTCGGAATAATTACATTTGATGCACTGCTCTCAAGTATATTGGCATTTCTAACACTACTATAAGAGAAGATATGTAAGCCTCAGTCGATACTTTTATTTGCAAAATCCACGAGGATAATGAAAAATTAGGATTCTTCATGCTTACTTGGAATCTCTGAAGAATATAGCACATCCATCAACGTATTTCCTTTCGCTTTCTGCCATGTGTTTAGCTCTCGATTTGGGCGAGAAGATGCCCTGATATCCGTCCATCTTGAGCTCTGGCAGGAAGAAGTTATAAAATTGGTCCATTTCGACCTCTTGCAAATTGATGATGTCGGCACCATAGTGTCTGATTTCCTCCAGAATACCCTTCTTCCGGTAGTCCCAGCTCAGGGCCCAGCTAGGACAATAGCTGTACATCTGTCTAGTCGCGTATTTATCACAAAGCACGTTGTAACACATCACAGTGAATATACCTGTGAAAATAACAAAAATTATCAGGTGAAATCATTTTTCATTTTGAGTTCCGTCCAAATTTCGAGCACTCATTATACATGAGGTGATAACAGATGAAACATTTCCAATTGAGTTTATGAATTTATTTGTTGAATATTTTTCAAACGAGAAAAAATAAATATTTAATAATTGGTATGCATTTTTGATTAAATATATCATATATCATGAAGAATCAGGACTGCTAATTAAAAATACACTGTACAGTGTTTTCCTACAACAAAAATATTGTTTCATGAAGGGCCTGTAACAGTGATTGAACACAAAATAAAAAAAATGCACTAACGGTGAAAAAATATTGATAAAGCAAAAACTTACATGTTGGCCTATTTGTATTTGGCCTCGTTAAAGGAATCCATGGCCTTGATGGGGGAGATGGAGTAGTTACTGAAAAAAAAAGATAGTATGTTAATCTGATATGAATAACAATCGTATTTTTTTATGGGATACTGTATATTTGTTTTGTAATCATTCTCATATTTACATAATAAGTCTCAGATTACTATACTTCATAAAAATTATAGAAGAAATAATAATTGCACCAACAATTGATGAAATCGATGAATTTCATAAAAAAATATGGAAAGCAATGACCATTATAAAGTTATTGATTATACATGGAAATATCATTCGCAATTCATCATCCAGAAAGTTCTAATCTATAAGCATGGAATTGAGATATTACGAAAAGATAACTAAAGGTGTCGAAAGTATAATAAAGTGGGTGATATATTTTGAAATATCAGGAATGTGAAAATATTCAATGAAGCGACAACATCTATTCGTTGAATCAATTAATCTAGAAAATCATGGGAAAGTCTTGTTTCTTTACTCAAAATAAAACATAATTAGAAACTAGATACTGCGTGCAAATGCATTCGAACGTTTAGTCCTCGGTCCGACCGAACCCCCACATAATTCAACTTGAAAACAAAAAAAAATGGGTTTAGCTCTGAATTCAATGTAGCAATCGGGTCACGGACCGACCTCTAAGGTCCCATCTGGGATGCTGATGGTAATAATCGCTATGGTGTCGAAAGGAAAGTCGATGGGAATCGGCACACACACATACACACGAGCTGCGTTCATCGGAGATCAATTAGCGCTATTCAATTATATTTATTATTCGCGTTTGCATTGCGCCGCGGCGAATATAGAAAGTTGGATTTACGAGGCTCGTCGGGAAATTTATTCCGGCTGATTATATCCTTCGTATTCGAATGTAGGTACTGAGAGAACGTCTTTATCGACAACGTTTATCTGCCCATTCATCGTTTCGACACCTTATGAATGCCCCCGGGAACACTACCTTTACCACAATGGATGGTCGATGGTAAATGGCCGAGAAATACCTGAATCGACCGCTGTAATTATCGATAGATGAGTCCAGTCAACGATTTTCGAAAACCACTATGAAGATCTCGCTCATCTTAAGGTGTTATTCTGGTCTAGAAAATTGACGAAATCGATTTTTTATGCATATTTTCAAAGTTGAGACTGAAACCATCTAAAGCATCTAAACCGACCGAGAGGAGTTTTTCTGACAACTCCTCTTTTTGAGGTGATCGACACGATATCTCAAGTTCTATCTGACCGATTTGAAATTTTGAAAAATTTTTATTCCAAGTATTTTAAAATTCTTGAAGGTTGAAAACAGGGGTAATTTTTTCTTCTTCAAGTGTGATTTTTTTCTGGCCGAGGTCCAAGCGATAGCGACATCTTTACTGATTGAGATTTTTTTTCATTTGCTTGATTCAAATCACTACAAGGGTTAGAATCATGTAAACTTTATTGTCATGTGACAATTTTTATTTTTTTTTAGTATACATGAAGAATCAATTATATAAGAAAATGGATAGTAAAAATGTTTTAATTTTTTTTATCCCAGTTGGAAAAATACCCAAAAAGTAGGCATCTAGACCTGAATACCCCCTTAAGAGATGCGAAGTTGGTTGAATAGGTGAAAAGTTGTCCATTTTCGTGATGAAGATATGTTTAGAATAAACTAGCCGTACTGAAACTTCATTCAGGCAGTTTGATAAGATTTTTCAATAAGCGAAGATCCTAATAAGGAACCATGAGGGATACCTCAGATGAGCTTTCAGAGACGCATCATTAATATACCTGTATATTTCAATTTAATTCCTTCTAATATACGCCAATGCTAACGTGAGGAACGCTCCCATATTCGAGTCATCTCTATTCAATTTTTTTTTCTTTTCAAATAATGAACATACGTATTGTGAATGGCGTTTTATTCTGCGGGGCGTGCTTAACAGACTCATTGTTTCGTTATGTATGCCGTGGGTGAGATATAATCAACAAAAATCAGATATACATTGTGTGATGACGGTGCTTCAATATACATCAGTGATGGTTTCATACTTTTTTTCGGTATTTGTTCTCACCCACATATCAAGAAGTAGTAATCGTTAAATATATTTTAATAATTGTATATATTCGTCTTGGATAAAAATAAATAGTATTCCATGAATGGGCGGATATTAAGTGGGAAAATTTTGAAATATAGCTGAAAATATACCTCATTATAACCGAAAAACTTCAAACATTTTATCAAGTACCTTCTTTTTAAAAAAAACGCGAAAATAACCTAATTTTTCATGAGTTAGCCAATTCAACCACATAATTACCTAAATTGTATGGGGTCGGCCAATTTTCATAAATATAGACCTAAAAATTGGAGATCAACGATAAAATTCACTGGCGAAAACAAAAGATTACCAACGTCTTCTGCACCATTTCGTGCCTTGACTTGTAATTTTCAAGAGTGCACCTCAGTTAGCTATAGTTTAGTTAAAAAGGTTCTCGATTTTTCAACTAATTGAATCGTAAAAGTGACAATTTATGAAAAAAATACGAGCAACGAGAAACCCACAGTTGAATGGTTCATTTCGCCCAGTCCGATTTAACTTATTTTTTTTTCTATTCGGCGTTTAACAACATTTATCGTAACGAGACCAGTTCCAGTTCTGTCTGCGAGATGATCGTTTTTTGACGAGAGTGTGGGCAGAGAGAGCCATCCGAGAACATCGAGTGGTGGACAAGCAACAAAAATCCATCAGACATCTGCACTGGATGCATGGTCACGATAGGTCAGCCTACCGGACGCCAATTTGAACTACTTGAAACCAGCTCCGACTGATTTGGCTTCGTAACGATTTCATATCTTGATGAATTATAGTTTAAACGTGAAAATTAACGTTAACGTTAAATTGTGTAAGTTTTTGTATCTCCGAAATATCAATAGTTGAAGGAAAATTTTTCCCGTCGTCACCATAACATTTTTCAAGTCTCAACGTTGGCTGAATTCCTGCATCCGAGAATCTGTGCCTGATACTTCATCGACTAATTAAACAGAACAATGTCTCATAAAGAAAGAACTTTCGAACGATTGATCTTTTTTTCACGTGCATATAGAAACTTTAGTTCCGGTTCTCTTCAAGCTTACAGCGGCTGTCAATTCGAATGATTTAAAAGGCGGTACGTCACCCCTGAAAGTGCATTTTTTCTCGTAGAACAATCAACATTAAATCGAAAGACCGGTGGCCGAAACGAATTTTTGATTGGACTGAAACGTGTCTTCGCCGTCGACACGCTAATCCATTTACGAGTGGGCAACACTTCTTATTAAAATCATCAAGTACGGGGGAAGTGTGAAAATTTCATTCATATTTTGAAACAGAAATTCCAAATTCATATAGTAGATTCCTTATACCATTAAAAAATATTGATATTCATAATAATTTGTGCAGAAAGTGTCTTATTTATTCGTTTTTCAAATGGGATACCACCATTTTAGTTTTTCTTTTCGAATCTATAGGCTATCTTCAGTGTTGTTACACCTGAAATTGATAGTTTTCAGAATATTTGAATTTTGAAAATCCAGGAAATAAGAAGTATCAAAGCTCCACTTAATACGAAAAATTATGGAGAATTATATTTTATGATGAACCATATAGAATATGGCGTATTGAATTTCTTAATTTTTGAGCCAGAGGTATATATCCTCAAAGGGAAACCAATTATTCTATTTTTTTGAGTCAGTTCAAACACAAACGATATCTTTCCGTCATAAAATGTTACAAACGATCAACTTCCATACTGCTCGTCTGAATTCTATATATGAATTGACGTTTTACTGAGATCTTGGTGAAATAAATAACTATCTCAAAGCACCTGCCAATAATTTATCACAATTTCAATGAAGCCTGTGATATGTGCAATATTATAGTTCCCTAAGTTATATTTTGAGGGGTATTCTCACGTGAATTCAATTTTTTTTCATTATTTTGCCAAAATTCCAAGAGATCTCTTCTTGTAGTTATCCATCACTAATACCCATGCTAATAGTATACAAATTGTAATGCATCACAGCATGAAATAATTTCTCAACACTAATACGATCGTTACGAAGCATTTTCTACCATGTAGTCTCAAATTCAGTTTAACAAGCCACAATTCCGACCGCGCCCGCGTATATCTTTTAATGTTTATAAATAAATAATTCAATGTTAATGTACGGTTGTTGCGAAACCAGCGATATTATACAATAATTTATTTGATCCGCACAGGTGTAGCACAGCTTTGATGAATTAAATATGCGTTGCATATCATATCGAATTCCATCGTATAGAGAGAGACTATCCATGTAGAAAAGATCCTTGTCGATTTGTTGATTTGGTTTGCAACCAATATCGCTCGGCGTGAGAAGTTCTAAACTTTTACACCGTTAGAAGAACCTTCCTGGTGATGAGAGAATTGTATTTTGTTGGTTTCCAGATCGATAAAACGATTTTATTATACCTCGAATGTAGTAGTTATGGGAGCTAGACTAAATTCGGTTTGGCACTTATTTCGAGTAATCATTTTGAGAAATCAATTACTTTGATGATGATGAATAGCAGCAGTTATTTCATAACACAAATTAAATTCTTCAAGTGATTCTAACGGAAGCCATAAGGAACAAGACAAAATTTATTATGAATAAACAGACGATCGTGTAGGAGTTGAAACCATGAAAACAAAAAGGAATGATAATAAATTTCACTGTCATGACAAGTGTCCATGCCAAACGTGCTTTCTGAAGGTTAGATGTGACCTGACTCTTATGTCAACTGTAGGCCAAAGCATAAACACCATCGGGGTGAATCAAAACAATTTCCAGCACTGATTTATAGGTGGATTTATTTTGTCTCCCAAATACAGGCATGTTTCGTTTGCTCAATACACAAAAAACACACACACTCATACAAAGCAGCGATATCACCTTTCAAGAATTCCATTCTCCTGAGCAACATCCACTGTGCATAGTCAGGAGCACCACCACAAGAAGAAGATCTAGCGATAAGATAAAAGACCGCACTCGTACGATTACGCTTCACTGATAACGACGAGAATTCAGCATAAATCTTTGTAGTCTACGTCGGTGCGAAGATTTCCTTGCGATATACAGGTCGTCTAGAAATTAACATGCCAGGACGTAGGTCAACGGTTTCGAAAAACATCAAGATCAACGTTCGACGTTGTTGATCCATCTACATGAATGGTCAAAATCGCCCAGGGTTGAATTTGTAAATCATTTGACAATAACTATCGGCAACACTGTTGAACATTATTCTGGCACTGGAGCGGATTCATAACCTATGATTATTGTTTATATAAGAAGAAAAACGAATGAAATGAACAAAATACGAACGTTTCGTCAGGCAGTCAGGGGAATAAATAAATCCTTCTATTTCGGGGTGTCGTTGCAACAAAATATAAGCAGCAACAGCGCACTTTCTGGCGAGCTGTCACACCTATCTAGCCAAAAAAAAAAAATAAACAATATAAGGTAGGTGAACCAAATAAGGTCTATGTCCTAATAAGGCCTATTTTCGATATTTCCCATTTTACGATTTCAAATGACCACCAATGTTTGTAGAAGTGTGCGTATACATCAATTATTACACCAAAGTCTTGGAACCTGCAATTGAAAACAACCACGACGCGGAATGCATTTTATAAAATTCCGGCAAAATAAACAGTAAACATTTTTTTTATTATTCGTACACGGTGTGCTGAGTTTCGTCAATAGGATATTTGTACGTTTATACATCTCCTCAATTGAGTCTGAAATCTTCAATATCGATTTATTTCATGTAATAATCTTTTTTTTTACCATGCGTCATGCCTCTAAGTGCTACCAAAAAAATGTGAAGGCCTTAGGACAATGTTTTATCACAGTAAAATAGTAAACCCTTGCACTCAGTTATATCACGGAAAACGGATCACCAGTTTCTAACAAAAGGAAAAAGGGATTCGCAACAGATCGATAAAATAATAGAGAGAGGTGTATCATCTATAAATGCTGCTGCAGCCAGAAACAACCAAGAAGAACCCTACGCAACCATCTAGCGAGTGGTTCGACTACACGAAAGCTAGGTTGGTCGTCTATAAGGATGTTGCGCATACATTTTATAAAATTAATAAAAAATGCTGCAAATTTGGATAACTCGCAGTGCAACGTGAAAGCAAACCTCTGGAAAGAATGCTTCTTCAACAGGTTACAGCTTCTAAACCAAAACGTCACGATAATAAACATTGTTGGTACTACCCAGCTTGTGGAGAAGATCGAGTTGACGATATGCGACAATGTATTTGTGGTGTTTGGTATCATGAGATGTGTGTTGGATTCATGCCCGCTGATTTAATATTTTGATGTTTAGGAGCTTGTTTAAAGAAAAAATATGAAAAAGGCTGATATATATTATGAATATAGAACATACATGACGATAAACTTGTTAAATCTGATCTCAAATGACAGTAATAATTTTTTTATTGGTAGGGAAGTTAAATGCTTACTTGTTTTTATTAAGGCCTTATTAAGACACGGGGTTCCCAATAAGGCCAAAGTGACATTTCAGTTATTCGTGTTCACAAAAGTGTGATTTTTGTTTGCGAAGCAATTCTGTTCTATTTATTATAAAGTTGAATGGATAAATATTGATATGCCAAATTTCCAGTGCATTCCCATCATAAACCTGCTAGTAAAATTAAGGTAGGCCTTATTTGGTTTACCTACCTTACTCTTTATTGATTACGAAATGCATCATTAGAAGCGGTCTTTAAGCAGTTGTGACGTCACAACTCTGGACGTTTTCTACATGAATTTTAAACGCGCCCCAACTTTGAGAGTTTATTCGGGAGAAACAATTACAAAAAAATCTGGGTGTCGTGTTATTTTTTCGAAAAAATACTGATCTCGCCTATTAAAAAGAAGAGGACTTTTAGACATTATTTCTCTTCTTTTGGAGATTGAAATAGAGCAACGATGTAATCATTTCACGATTCATTCCTGCACAAACGAGTACTCTATGCATCACTGATGTCTTCATTTATTTCATTTATTTTAACATAATGACTTCGCGAGCGACGTGAAATTGGCTCTCTACATTATGGGATGTTTCGAGATATTACACGTAATGTTTCAAACAAATTACGAGAAGTGGTCGTTTCGTTAGGAACGGTATGCCAAACGGTCAACGATATAACAAGCTGACGCGCTCATCATAATTGAGAGAACACGGAGAGAGAAAAAAATTGTGAGGACGCTTCCGGCTAACGACCATCGACCAAATGAAGCAATCACAATGGACATTTCGACGGGGAGATTGGACACTGATGGACTCCTTATTTTCAGCACTCACGGAGGAATCATGATGGAAAATTATTATGTAATAACTTTTACATACACTCATATCAGTTTATTCAAAATTCAAAAAGTCTAGGTTACTGTAACATTTTTCTTCAAATTATTTTATTTCTACATCAATAATTATTCTAGCCTTTGTAGTTCATCATTGAAGCGCGTTTTTTAGTTTGTATAAACTATATTTAAAATTTTTTCGACGATGGGGGATTTGAGCCAACGCCCGAAGACTCCGGTATTTCTTGTTGACTGTAGCTTGCGCCTTAACTTTAAATAACAAAATTGATACTCTTCTAAAATACTTCATCCCCGTTGCGTGGATCTTTCTTTTCTCTTGAAACGCCTCTACGGAATAATTCAAGTAATTAACATTTCCTGACCGATAATTGATTGATATTCTCCCAAATATGTACTGAACGAATTCTACATGTTAAAATAACGGTGAAAAACTGTAGAAGAAACGAAGCGGAAATAAATCTCCAACCTGAACTAGATAAATCAATTGACAGCAGTTTGTCAATCGTAATAACGAACTGCTACTGCTGAGAAGAAGTGATCTTCATATCGTTATTTATTTCAAAAGAACGTTAGATCTTGCCGTTATACCAGAGACGACAGAACCAAGAAATTGGCCATCGAAGACCTGAATAACATCATTGTCGCTGTCTAGAAGAAGCCAATCAATCGTTATACATTTCATTGAATTGGTACGGCCGTTAGGAATTAGAGAGATGTTCCAAATATTATTACAAATGTTTGCAAATTAGCTGAATGTTTCTACGTAACAACAAGGATATTTTTATTGAGGAAACTGCATTTTTAAAGAAGGGAAACATTGAGTGGAATAATGACCAGTGACAGCAAGACAGTGACGACATGCAGTATCAATAAAGCTTCAAGAATATTTCTATTGCAAATTACCTAAAATCAGTTGATGAGTTTTATGGTATCTAAAATAATACTTGAAACTGAAAATAATGGACCAGTGGCCTTTGGACGATTCAGAGTATATTTTTGTTCCCATAATATATCAATCAGGATCCTCAATGAGTTCTCGTTTTTTTTTCAAAGATGGCAATAGCAGAACTCCGTGCTTAAAATTTCGCACTTGCAAGGAAGTACTGTGTCTAACCTACAATTTTACTTCATGATAGTTAACCCTAGTTTCACTGATAGTAATTTTTTATTACTTTTGAAAATATCTACTTTTGTGCCAACTAAAGTGTATCTGCTGGTAATTTTATCACATTACTTTATTGAAAAGAAATCTGCAGCTGAAGCACAGTTGAAACTTATAATGAATATGAAATTTTAATAAAGTTTTCATTTCATGAAAAACGACGAAAACTTATTCTCTGGTTTTGATATTTTAGGGTCAATTGGCAGGGCGTTGAAAAATTTTAGTCAAAAAAACGTTTTTTGTGTTGTATTATATATAACACCTTATATTTTTTCTGATTAAATTTCTTTCGATAAATGAACATTCTCTCCAAATATTGGTAAGATTGTTTGACGCTTCTTGCTACAGCTTTTCGGTGGAGTATCGTTAATTTTTTTTCAGGCTCACTTTCAGTAGAGTGTTTTGAATTGTTTGAAGAATATGCATTGTGTTTTAAATGCTCCACCACGTATTAATATTTGCCTTATATTTATCATTATTGTTAGCGTTGTTTTCGTGGTTTTGGTGTCAGTATTTTCCGGAATGCAACATCAGCTCTCGTTTCGTTATCCATCATAACAGTGCTACCAACTCATTAATGATTCACCCACATTTGCCAGACTAGAAAGTCCACTTCGAAGCGACGCTTTGCTGCACAATTAATTGCTTTTTACGGACTGACACATACACACATATACAGTGCCTTTATCCGATATAGAGGACAGTTATAACCGCAGAAGGTACTTACACAGTCTTCTCGACGTGTCGATGATATTTTGTATAAAATTTAGTTCGGCAATTATACTTCTACTTATTCCCTGGTCGTTTTTGCTTGTTGTCGCAGGATCGTTACAGTTACTAATGATCCATTTTTCCAAGAAAATGACAGTTGCTAATTGTTATATCTTCTAATTAAATATCAGATCTACGAACATTCTGGGTTTTCCGTTGAGTCTAGTTTTTGTATGTTGTTACAAAACAGTTCCTCATTTCAGACTTGTTATCGTAATATTGTGCATGGAAACAACGAACAAAAATTTAAATATTCATCTCATTAGTGTTTCAACATCTACCTGCATTATTTAAAAGTGATGAGCAATTGACAAATATACAAGTATCTTCAGCGTAGGTTTTGCAATTTAGGAAAAGTCGTAGGCGAACACAATTTTCAGGTTTTTCAAGTTGAATTGTACAATGACATACAAACAATCTTGAAATCCATTCAAATATGTAGCGGAAGTCTTTTTTAAATTTCAAGAACCACATCATGATTTTTAGTATTTTTGATAAAATATTCACCATTTCTTTTAGTAATTTTCTTTTCAGAGCTGAGTTGGGACCTTTGTTTTAAAATAATTCGTTGTGTTATATTTTTCGGTGATTATCAGAAAAACTCATCGAAATATTTTATTTAATAAAGAAATCAGACTTGGACCTAATTCTTGTTGACAATCCAAAAACGTGAAATGTTTTTCTCTGAACATTAATCAACTAGTGCAATAACTTTATCGATCATTAAATAATAATTTAATTTATCATTGAATGATCAATGTAGAAAAATTCAAACAATGTTTCAAAATGATTTATCAATAAATTATCTTAATGATTATTGTGAACGACTTACCAACATTTTTAAAATGTATTTTGTTCATCACCTCTTCAAAACGTTATTAGTAATATTACTTCAATGCTTTTCCTGATTATATTCACGAAGCTTTTTCGTTCTGTGTAGAATAATCTAAATTATTCAGTTCTACATTTCCTTCTAGCAGTTGCACAAATAGTTGATAATATTGTTAACTGAAGTTGAAAATGCCTTCATTATCTGTCACAAGCTAATGAGACCTTATCCTTTTATTATTGAATCAGTCAAATGTGGGTGATTTTATACGAAGAAACTGTTCAACGTACTAGATGTTCAGACTATTAAAATGTACCGTACCTGGCATAAAAAAAGGAATTTCAATATACTTAATTAACGCTCATTTGGCCAATTTATCGTAACGTAACTGAACGAGGAGATGGAATTTCATGGTATCGCGAGTCGGCAGCTTTGCTGTGCCCAAAAATTATAAATAATAGATGATAATTTTCAGTAATTGCGCACTCGGAAAAAAATCCATCATATCGATTTTCGTAGCGACAATTTATAAACAAAATTGTTTTCAAGTTACAACCAACGTCCTTTGTTATTGGAACGCTCATTACATTATTTGAGAAACGGTGTAGGCACCAAATGCTTGTCATCGGCCAGCAACAGCAAGCGCAAGAAGTAGAGTTCAGAAAAGGAAAAAGTCTTTTTCCATTGTCGATATAGTAGTTAATAAGAATTCGCCAACGAACACATCAAGTATTTCGCTTTCATACACATCGTAATTGACAACCATGAAATTAAACTTCATACAACGCTCAGGCATACTTGTCTGAAAAATAACCACTACATTGAAATCGTTCACCGTATAGATCCTTCCGAGTAATTACGCTCATCAACTTTTTATATGCATAGTTATAATCTGCTTTCGATCTGATATCAAGCGCTCAAAATGTTCTTAACAAAACAAACATTTCTTATTATCTCACTGGTCATTTAAGTTCTCGTTCTTGTAACTTCCCTATGTTTCCCCAATGGGAAATGATACATAGGATTTAAATCCGGAAGCTTCTCTTCTACCAATCCAAATGCTTTTGTAAAATAACTTTCAATTTGTTATAGGCGAATGAATATAAGATTGCAGAGCCAAAGTGAGCAGTCAGAGAACCATACAAACGGGCATTGAATGGTGTAGTTGTATTTGTTTGAATGTGATTTTTCATTAATAAAGTGTGAGTTTATAATATAAGACATTTCAGATTTTTATAGTGAGCTAGGGCATCCATGTGTATGTATTTTCATATTTCTAAAGGTGGTAAGCATTATCATTTGTTTTATTCGTTGTATTATACTGAAAATAATACGAGGTTAGAATACTGTTGTGAATGGTTCGATCAAAATGTATACAGGTCTTATAATTTGTTTAGATTCGAATGGCAAGATTTAGTTTAGGGTTCTTTGAAGGCACACTTTCAGAAGTGTTCAAGAAGGTGAAAAAGTTTTGAGTGCTGGACATCATAATATCATGATGACAAGAACATTGTTTTTGTAATGGAATGAATTATGAATTTATAGTATTTGTTTCTTCTGATGTTTTTGGTGAGAAGTGCTGAATAAAATGGATAATGTGAGATCTTGTTTTTATTTTGTTGATACCTGAACAATACTATGCTCAATTGTGACCATCAATGTAAACAGAATTTCATCTATCCACTCACGATATTTATATCACCAGCTTGAGGAAAAACATGGGAACTAATATTGGAATTTTGATTTTACAGATTCAGAGTTTAACAATCTTTCAAATATTCAAATTATAAAATCTATAAAACATAATACCAAACACAAGAACTATGTCCGCACGTCTAGTTATTTTTAGTGCCACCAGGTGGCGTATCGCTTATGTTCATTTGCCAATAAAAGGCCGAGATCTCGCTAGAACGCGAATGTACGCGAATGTACGCGAATGTATTTCCTAATTACGATATACCCTTCAAGAATTAGTTTTTGAACTCACCATGAATAGAAAAATTATATAAAAAAATACATGATCACATCCTCTTCTGTTTTGAAAACATTCAATAACTTGGTAGTTATTTTTGTTCTTTCCAGATAATGATTTCTGATCCAATTCTAATAGAATCAAAAACACGATACCGAGTGTTACGCTGTCACTGAAATTAGGCCACACCGTGAAACGAGTTTCGTAAACATCGACCTTTTTGTCGTCAATATTCCTCCTTCGCCATGTCATGTCGTATTGCCACCTGTAGAAACGCTGATGGCGAGGAATATCTATATAAAAAACAACATTTCAATGAACGGATTGGCCTTCACCATATCCAGCGGCACCTTTATATGGTAACAAGTTTCATATTATATTCGAGAGACGTCGTACGGAGATCTCTCAAGGTATGAATTTAATACAGAATGTTTTCGAAAAGATGGTTGGGGATTTATTGATATTAGAAAAAGTATGTCAGATGAAAAGCATTCTTTATTCATTTATAAAACAATATAATAGGACATATAATCATTAACGTAAATTAAAACGAAGAGATATAACCTCACGTTACAATAAATAAATATTAAACATAGAGATAGGGATCTAAATAAAATTGAAAATCGTTGGAATGTGAGAGATATTAGGACATTTATTGATTGGTGAACAAATATGAGATGATCAAAGTTGAAAATTTATAATGACAAAGTATCACGGTTCAAACTAGATCCAATAATTACACACAATTGAAGTATCCAACAATTCGTAAAGTCTCTCAGAGACTAAACCTAAAAGTACCCCTAGAGGGTACCAAATAATTCAGGCGTTTCCACGTGTTTAGATTTTCTGAGAATTTCTCGAAAATGGGCCAGTCTATATGATATCTCATATAAAACACGTTTTATGAAATATTAATTACTGAAAAAACTTCTTATTTTAATAAAATAACAAGGTCTCAATGAGATTGCTAAGAAATCATGAAATATTTTGACGAATCTTTCAAGAATTACAGAAAATCTCATAATTTCAAAAAGTGATTCATTTTCAAGGAATCCCATAAAATTTCATTGGACCAAAGAAACTCATCAATAATAATTTCTATGGACTGACCCAGAGAAACTTTCTCGATAATGACGCGGAAACGCCGAAGAAAAAAAAAACAAAAGACAAAGAGATGCTCGAGAAAGTGAAAGCGCGTTAAAACAAAACAATACCGCGTATTGTTCGGATGCTCATCGTAGCGAGATCGGAAATTTCACAAACTATTACAAATAGACGAATATAACGGGTGTTCCATCGGTGAGCCGTGTAATATTCTAGTGAAAGTTTACAACCTCAATAGCGATCGCAGAGTTTACACGGTACGGTCGCGAAATGGCGTAAAACGCAAATTTCAACTTTCAGTTTAAGCTACGTGAGGTCGCATCTGCGCCTAGAGACATTGAGTAATAATATCTTCAATTATTTAACAACGCCTTCTTGGATCTTTTTATGTATTGTTCTGTATAAATTGAGCAATATCCTGAAGAACAACAAAGACCGCAGGCATCGAAACTATTGCAAAATTCAATTCCATGCTATAAAATTCCAGTTCCAAATAACACAAGAAAACGAGTGTCATTCCTTTAGCAGGAATTTGTTGGGATATGTGAATTATCCTTTGGAGTGTGATCAAAACAGGAAAATTGCGTAACGTGGAGCTATTGATGTAAAACTTCTCGACTATAAAATTTCCCTAAATATCGACAGTCCTCAAAATTTGGATAGACTGACTAAAATAATTCATAATTCGGAAACTCAAGCAGTATCCAAAGCGTTACACTAATGAGAAAAGTCAAATTCCAATAAACCTGTTGCTATTCTTCAACCTGTTGCATAACTATTGCTCCAAACCAAGGTCAATTTCAATTATCACATTGTATATCAAACAATTTCATTCGGTTCGTGATTCAAACAAAGACCAACAGGTGCTGAATCTCAGCCAAGTAAAAGCAACAATTCTTCTTGGAAAATAATCTAACATAATTATTACTGGATACCGTATTTTTTCTTTCGATGTAATTACTTATTGAGTCACGTCAGTTTTTCCGATTAGCCTTCGAGACCCTGAACGAGAAAATGAATGTTTACCGCAAACAGGAATTCCAGGGCCGAAAGTAATCATTGTCACGACGATTCAAGGTCGTAATACCTGAAATTATTCATTACAAACGTATCAGATGTTTTTCTAGATCTGTTTTGAGCGTTTGAAGATATCGTTGAAACATTAATAATCGAAAAAATATGAGGAAATAATTAACACAATTACTTTGACAGAGTTTTCATTGATACGTGATATTTAACAAAACGTGATCATCCAACGGTTAATTTTCTGAATATATTAATAAGGCCCTGCAGATATTGATATTGCAACACCTGTTATGTCGAAGATTTATCCAAGAACACCTTGCCCACTATTAAACAAATCTCACGATAAACTTTCTGTGCTCTACATTTCACAACAGCTCCCAATTACCATACATATTTCCTGACATTCACCTCCAAAGCAATATCCACATATCCACTTCAAGACATTCTTGTCAATAAATTTGACACTCCTCTATGCTTAAGGTGATCGCAGCGCCACCTCCAATAAATACATGAAACTACTGAATCAACCGGTTATTAACGTTACGAAACAGTTTTTCGGGGGTGTGGAGATGTTTCGATTTTAGAGTGCTTTCAAAATTCGAGCTTCAAATGTTTGAAATATTTCGAAGAGAAACTTATGAAATTATAGGTTTTTGTTGTTTCTTCTCATGTGATATTATTTTTATGATTATCATATCAAGGGTAAAAAGTTCTATCAAGTGAGTGGAAGGAGTATTTTTGGAATAATTATACGAGATCTAAGATTTTTTTTCTTGAACATCTGAGGATTATCAAAAATTCGTGTATCGTTCAAGGTTAAGCAATATAGATGATAATATTTAATTTGAAATTTAAATAGTCTGACAGGTCTATTTCGAAGATTTCGATAACGTTGAATTATAAAGGATAAAGCAGTTTTTATTCAACCTCAAAATAATCGAAAATGATGCGAGCACCAGAACCGATTATGGAGATTTTACAAGACGAAACAGGAACAGCCACACGTAAAATAGAGAGTATTTTCATGAACCACAAGAATCCTTTTTTGTTCCAGAATTGTTCACCTTCATGATGGTGATACATTGATAGAACTTTTTCATTTCACGAGACTGCTTATGAAAAACCAAGATCAACGACTCACCCTGTATACTTCGATCGATTTTAAAATATCGAAACAACAATAAGCCTAAGAACCTTCCAAATATTTTCGCATTCTTCACATAAATACTAAATAACGGGTGGAATTTCCAAATCCATCTTCAATTCCAAAGTAAAAATCGCGAAAACCGTCTCTGCATGACGCGACTGGCCCATTCTCCACCTCACACAAACTCAATACGTCACTCCTCCGCCACGAAACCACCCCCTGCGCTACCACCACCCCCAGCCCTACCCCCGCCGCTCGAGAAGAACCTGATTTCCAAATCCCTGTGTCCGTTCAGCGACGTCACGATCTCCGTCGACACCTCCAGATCGCTACAAGACGACAACGGCGACCTGGGCGTCGAAACGCCATCCTCCAACGACACCGAAGACAGGCCGCGCTCCAAACACCCCACGGAGGCTTCCAGCGACTCGAATCGGAAGGCGACGGACGGTGGCGTGAGGAAGGGCGAGTAACAGTCCCTGTCGACGTCCCATATTTGACCGCTCGGGTCGCACAACCTGCACTGACAGTTCGACTGGTTGCCGTTGAGATCCGGCTCCTCCACGTCCTCGAACGAGTGGTGGAGATCGGGAGCTTCGCTGATGTCCCCGAGCAGCTCGTAAGGGTCCCGCACGAACGTGGCGAATTGGTCGAGCGAGACGTAGGGGTGCTCCACGTCCGGACTCGTGCTGATGTCCGTCGAGAAGCCGTCCAGGCTGGGCGGCCTGTTCAGCGGCGGCAACTTCCTGTCCTTTTTCCGCCGCTTCCTCGGCTTTATGATACGCGGGAGGCAGGTTTCCGAGTGGCCGCTCTCGTCGCTGGTCACGCTGGCGGCGTCAGCGTGGTGTTTCTTCTCCTGTGGGGGCACCACCGCAGCGGCACGGTAGCTCCGGTGCCCTTTGTTCTTCCTGTGGTTGAAGGTTTTGGCCAGCACCAAGGGCGCTCCTTGCGCGTGAGCTGCCAACCTCGCCAGAGACTCTCCGTCGTTGCGGAAGGCGAGGAACGGTGCGCCGCCGCCTGCCCAGTACTGATCCTGTCGCTGGTAACCGTTCTGAGAGATGAGGCACGCACCGATGTAGCGTTCCACCTCGATATTACCAGCCGACGCGGGGCTCATCGCGAAGCCGATTCTCTCACATGCCTACCGACGCACACCTAGGCGATCGCTCGACGTTGGGGCGCCGACTGTTAGGTCGAAGAGTCGTGGTCGGACCTCGAGAGAATCGAGTGGGGTACCGGCCCCCTCTCTCGCCGGGCGGTGGCTGCACTAACCTACTTCGCCGCGACGACAAAGAGAGCGCGCGTCGGAGACGACGTCCACCCACACAACTGGGTCACTCGGTTCGAGCGCGGCACGTTCGCGCTACGATCATCGGAAACGAATGCAAAAGGGAGACGGAATAAGAAAGAGAGTGCGTGCGGACAAGCATCCGCAGAGAGAGATCTCTCAGTTGGTAAGTAGATCTAGACGGAGGAGATATCGGCGACAAAGGTGGGAAAGTGAAACTTTCTCCGGCAAAGAGCTTTGCTTTTTTTCGGGGATCGGTTGCATCGCCTTCGTTTTGCTACCTTTCAACGGTCCGATTGCTACGTTTGTATTAATTGCGACTATCACCTGTCTCTATTATCGAGCACAAATTCTACCCCAATAAAACAAGTGTCACGAAATCAGAAATTTGCTTCAGACCTGCTCCATGATCAAATATGATGATAGAAAATTGAATATATAAAAAATATCGAGTAATGTTCGAAAAAACTTCCCCTATATTCGGCGAGACAAAAACACTTACGTCAGCTGTACTAATTCTCGGTGCCTGTCAGAATGAGGAAGTTTCCTGATGACGAATTCTCATCAAATAAGTACTCAACTATTTAGTTTGATATCTCTACTTTCTAGAATGACAATACAAATCATTCAACTCCATTCTATTTTCAAAATAAACCAATTTATAAATTTTGAGGCGGGAAACTGTGACGTACTTAGTGAGTTTAGAGTGAATATAGCTATCGTAAGTTCCATAACCCATAACACATAACCACATTTAGCTGTCAACGTGTTATGTTATGGTGTAATCCGGATGATCGCGGACGAAATCTACGAATGCATTTGCGCAATTACCAGATCTATAGGTAATTTATTCTGGGTAGATAGTTTCTGTCAAATCGCCAGATGAGCCGTGTTGCCAGATGTTTTTCACTTTTTCAGCGTTGCTCCGAATTAAGTCCGAATATATATAACTGGGTATAAAATCATATTTCATAAAAACTATTGAACCATTGCGAGATCGTGGTGAATAAATATTCATGAAGATTCTTTACTTACCTTTCGAATAAAATCCAATGAAAGTGGAGGGGCTCCTGTTATCCATTTCGTGTTTAAGGATTCGCTCCACAATTTGGCATCATTCACTTCACAACGATGCCAAATTGTTCGGACTGTTCGGAGCGAATCCCTACAATCGTTTGTTTACATTCGAATTGTGCTTTTCTTGCGATTTTTTTTAATTTGTTCTTTTGAGAGCTTAATTTCATCGTATTCTTATGAAAATGCCGAGTGGATTGAGTAGAGATGCCCAGAAAATGGTTGCATCTTTATTAGAACATTTTTAACGAGAAAGGGATAACAGGAGACCCTTACTTTCATTGGATTTTATTGGAAAGTAAGTGAAGAATCTTCATGAATATTCATTCACCACGATCTTACAATGGTTCAATAGTTTTTATGAAATATGATTATTACAGAGAGTGATTGCTGCTTTAAATGTAGGAATTGAACTGTGTAGGGAATATCTGCACACTATCACAGAAGGTAGGCTAAGAACTAAACTGTCCTAGGACTTCTACAGAACTACACAACGGAAGAAACCAATTGTGGATATTGATCAACCTCAACAATATCAAATAGGGAACTGTACTTAGGTACAATATGTACCCAAGAACAGTGAGTATTTAATGCATATCACATATTATCAGCTGATGAACATTCTTCATTGCAGAGGAACACATAACATTGAAGTCATTGAAATGAAAGCTTGCTCAACATTTGCCTCACATCTTAATGAAAAACATTGATAGAGTTACCTAATATTGCTATGAAACGTAATACATTTCTCCAACAGTACGTTCTGTTGAAAAGTGAAGGTTTGGGGTAATTTGTTTTCATTAATAAGATCTGCATATTTCAGAATGGAACTCTACTACATTCTTGGCAAGATTCTAGTGTCAAAAGTGTGAAAATACAAAGAATATGAGATTCAAGGTATTTAGAATTTGTATATGAGTTAGATGGTGTATTGAAATTATGTTGTCTATTAGATTCATTGTTTTGCATGGTGGTTGTTCAGATGGATTCATTCCTGGGACAAAATTTGTTTTAATCCCTGAAACTGCTAAAGAAGTTTACCATGGAGAAATTAACCAGGATAACTTTCTCCACTGATTCAATACACAGCTGCTGCCAAAATTAAAAAATCCTTCCACAACTGTTATGTATGGATAATGCTACTTATCACAGCACAGTCATTAACAAAGTTTCCGCCTCTGCATTCAATAAGGCAGCAATTCAAGAATGACTTACTAACAATGTAATTTATTTTGATTATGGAATGTTGAAGCTTCAGTTACTAATTAAGTACAATTGTAGGCCATAGACTTTATGATACATGTAATATATTTTTTGATTTTCAGAAACAAACCAACCCTAAGAAATGATAGCAGAAAGATATGGATATCAAGATCTTTGACTCCCACTTTACATTTGTGTTTTTTATCCAATTGAGTTGATGTGAGATGTAAAGACATGGATACATAGTGAATTGAGAGACATTTGAATCTGTTTTGTAATTTTTGTTGAAATGTAATGATGTGTAGCATTTACAAAATGAGCACATGATGCACTACTATTTTTGTTCCACAAATAAATTAATCTATAACTTCTGGATTTTTTCTAAAACACACCTAATAGAGTTGGACAGTTATTGGTTTTGAAATATAGAACCATCAAATGAGAAAGAACAGATTTGATATTGAAAGATGAACATCTTTAGATATCATTATGTAGTTATTATGTACTTCCTTTGAATATTCGATTCCTAGCATGTGAACAGTCCATTATATCATTCGAACCATTCAATGGTTATCCACAATCAATAGAAATTCAAATATAATTAATATATTTCATCAGTCGAAAACACTGTTTTGAAACAAAACAAACGGGCAACCTAACCCAAGTTTTTATTCGAAGTTAACTCGGAGCATCGCTGAAAAAGTGAAAAACATGTGGCAACACGGCTCAATCTGGCGATTTGACAGAAACTATCTACCCAGAATAAATAGCCTATACCTTTCTATTTTCATGAAAATAAATTGAAAGCTGTTCCGAAAATTCAAACACAAAATTATATTGAAATAATTCACTTCAAGAACAAATTCGATTCATTCATTTATTTTCTATTCAGCCATAGCCCTCGATTATATCATCGCATTCATATATTTTCGCATGTTATGTGCTAGTTATATTTCAAGACATATATGATATTATATCACGAAAGGTAAACAATCCATGATTTGGTATTGCAAAATCCACGACATATTTTACCAAGATATTCTGGTCAGTTTTTCCGAATATTTAGAATAAATTAGAAGCAGGGCAACACTGAACTTCCGCACGCAAAATCTCAATTTGTTCCTGTGTGAACCCGGTTTTTCACTTTATACGTCATCAGAATGGTGGAGGAGCCAAAACTAGTTTTTCAAAACGAAATTCTGGAGTCAAATTCGATCGCACAAAAAAAAGAAAAAATACGGGTGTAATAATTTTTCATATATTTTATGGAAAAAATAAAATCTCAATATTGGAAACTTCCTCATTGCCAGTTGTTCTACTTTTAGGTACTTCGCGGATATTTCATTCAGTTTCAGATCTTAATACCCTTAGGTAGTATTATAGGTAGTATTTCTTTGGCCGTGTAAACAGCTACTTACCGTTTCAGACTTCCATTACGGTTTTCAAATCAATCATTCAACCCCTTTTCGATTACTGTGCTACCTTACTATCACAACTTGATGCAAATTGTTTGTCCGCATTGCAAAAATTACATAATAGAGGCATGCGCATAATTTTGCGATGTAATAGATATACGCCAACTAAAACAATGGAAGTTCTGGATTGGCTTTCTGTGAAAGACCGTCTGTTCTATCTTGTCATGGTATTCATCTTCAAAATACTGTCTGGTAATGCACCCTCCTATTTTGATCAGTTTATTGTTTTCCATCACCAAATTCACAATTACCCCCACTAGGGGGAACACTAACTTATATGTACCACGCTTGAACTTTACACGATCCATGAACTCCTCATTCCATAAAGGACTATCAGACTACAATAACCTCCCGCTTGAAATAAAACGAAGTGAATCTGTTGTGACATTCAAAAAAAGGACTTACTGGTTATTTGAAGATACAACATCCACATTAGCATCGATATTATAATATCGTGTATATATCTAGTATTTGTAATCAATATTGTTGTTTTTTCTATTCATTAAATGCTTGGATAATTCCTAGCATACATATTCCATTGCTATGAAGTTGGAATGTGACTTTGTCCATCCAATCTTGAAAATGTTTTTGTATATTAGGATGCCTATTTGAAAACAAAGATGATTATTATTATTAGGTTATGCCATTTCTCATAATATATTCACAATTAATTATTTCTATTTTTCTAATCACAGAAGTTTTTAAAATGCAAAGACGATTCAAGAATCCTCATCATAGCGGTTTCAAGGGCCAGGTGTATGGCGCTTCGTGAAAAAAAATACCGTACACGCTAAGGAAACATTCTAATTGGAGCAGATGTTATTCAACGGTTGCAGAATGTCTCCATATGTCAGTATTCGAACTCGTGTCGAAATAATTAACCAAATATTGAAAGTATTTGTATAATATCCACAATTCTAGTTTCCACCGAAAAAAGCTTCTGAGGTAAAGAAATGGAATTCCGGTTGAATTATCTCCAATTATTATATCAACTACGTCTAGTGCATCCTCCTTTCCACATTTTCTTTGTACAATCTTGCCGGATGCTCCGTTATAACCGCGAGATGAAAAAAAGTTCGATAGAGGTGTCAATGAAAAAAGATAGTGGACCACGTCTGTTGGTTCCTTTATGCTAATTACATCGGTTCGACCTCAATTACCGACTCTCAGAGACGGCAACCGTTTCTCATCTCGCACGTTGCTCGACCCACAAATCGTCAGTCAGTATTTCGAGTAACGAGAACGGCAGTTTCCGAAATGGACCACCTCTTAATTTGGTCATTGGGTTACTGGATCTCGTGGGATCTCAGAGATGGTGTGCAACTGTATTTGTAAGTTGAATGGAAGAAATGAGAAAGTTGATACAAGATACAAGAAATAAGATGAACCTTTTTTATTTGACTCTAAATCAAAATCACGGATTTAATAATGAATTAAATGAATGAAATTAAAAGCTGTCATTTCAGTCAGAGAAGCGATCACATAATTCAATTCTTCGAAAATTCATGATATAATTGATATATTCCTAATAGACCTTTACTTGTCACTTTGTCACCTTTCAAAATTGCGTATCAATATGTTTGGAGTGTTTCATTATGAAAAAAAAAACACATCAACATTTTCTCATATTTACGTTACCTACCCATTCTTATGATTCTAGAGAAGAAAATGTTGAACACTCGTAGTTTTTTGTTTGATTTTTGAATCGCATCAAGGTAATAATGAGAACCAAGGATAAAAATATATAGGGCGATAGTTTTGCCGTTAATTAAAAAATTCACACATACAAACACTGGATGGAAATCTCTTTTTTTTAGGAATTATGACAATCTTGTTCATTTTAGAAGTAGAATGACAAAAAAATATCCTCCTACATGGTGCGTGAAAAAAACGACTCAATTGCATTGCGTGCGGAAAAATATTATCTACTTAAGAATTTCAACGGGTTTTTATTGAAACTTCATACACGAAACGAGTCCACTTTCTCCCAACGTTAATAATAGCCTTTTTTCGTAGCATCACTAATTGGAATTTATATGGTAATTTTTCCTTTCGGGTTTCACGGGCATCATTTTCTAAATTGTCGAATATCATACAGTTTGATAGCGACACGGTATCATAATTCCACACTGTCGAAATTAAAAATTCAAGTCATACAGGGTGGTAAAAAAACCAGTCGCCCTAAGTGATTCCACACAGTTCATGTTCAACAGATAAGGGTGAAAAATCATTTGTCCTAGATATGATACCGCGAGATATCTGAATTTTCTGAAAAGCTCTCTTGGCTTTTCACGGAAATATTGATGAATAAATAAATAATGTAGAATGTTAAAAACATTGTAGTATTTCGAGAATCCAAAATAACAATCTTATTGAGACCCTATTTCACCTATATGTTATGTTTTTTTTCTCAGACGCTACATATTGCCTATCAACTGACATTTCTATACAGTAGATACTTCTAAAATATCTCACGTTCGACAAATTTGACCGAGGACCAAAAGAAAGTCGGACCACAAACGCCTCACGAATCAAATGACACGTGAAGCTTCTCAACAAAAATGAGTAAGTAGATCAGTAATCGAAAGTATCACAAAACGCTTTCGCTTCCATGGAAATTTCAACAACGAAAGCGTGAATCGTATTCCGAACCAATAACAAATCGTCTGGTATGCACAACGAATCGAATATCGGTTCTGGTTGATGTGGACAATTACACCGAGAAATTGAACTACAATATGCGGTTGTTTCTTGTTTTTCAGCAGCTGGGAACCAGAAATGAACGTAACAGTGAAAAGTTTTCATCTTCAATATCTGGAAATCGGACTTTTGAAAAGATAATAATCACTGACGAATTCATGATTGTTCAAATAAGATACCGTACAAGAAATTTGTTTCACAAACACTGAAAAAGTTACGAAATTAAAATCAACATGACTATTTTACTTTCAAAAAGGAACTACCCCCTGAAATGTTCGACACTTCTTATGTCACACCCTGTTTGAAGTACTGTTATTGCAATTAATAATGGATCTCTTGACTTTTGGTTATTTTAGTCCAGTGCAATTTTATTTTGTTTCACTTAAAAATGTTGTTTTTTCTTGGTATAATTTTTTTTGACCAATGAATTCTGTTACGAATTGTTCTTTGAACTTTGGATATCCATGGCTTCTGTATCCTGTGAGTGTTAGTAACACTGTGTGTAATTTTTTAAGTCATGGCAAAATAACCATATTCGGACACCACTACGTGATAAAAGACTAAAAAAAAAGAGACCCGTGTCTCCCAATTTTTCCCAAAGTCAAATTTGGTCAGGCTTTGCACAAATATTTTTATCTCGGAAATCGTCACAGAAGAGTATAGGGAATTATGTAGGAAAGTTGTGAGGAATCTCATGAGGATTCCAAAAATTATATAATATACGAGGTGTTTCATTTGAAATAACAAAGTAGCTACTATTTTCTTATACAAGCGGCAACACTGTATTGATGAAAATATTTTAGACGGATAAAGCATGTTTGATTATTCACGCTCACGAATTTTCGAAATGATCTGTCTTTCTGTTCTCCAGATACGTCTAATGTTCCAGCCACTGTGAAACACCCGGTATGTTCGCAATTTTTGTTCTTCATGACAAGAGCTACAACTTTGCCTCAGAGAGTGAATCGAAATTCTGAACGGTTCGCAAGATATGAGCCTGAGAAAATTATCACTTTTTTGCGAAAACGATACCAAGGCCCCAAATCTTTGGCGGCCCATAAAAAAAAGTGCATGACTTTGGGAAAAATTGGGAGACACGGGTCTCTTTTTTTTAGTCTTTTATCGCGTAGTGGTGTCCGAATATGGTTATTTTTTTTCGTGTTGCACTGTGTAATTTTACTCGAAAATACTGTTGATTTTTCGTACGACTTTGTTTCCGATAACTGCTAAATTGTGCACCGTTTTCTATCGAACATCGCGTCTCTCTAATGGGCGATCGTGAGTATTCCTCGAAGTGCTCGACATCTCGACGAATAAATATCGTTCCTCTTCTCGATCGAGCAATACAGTAAAAGTCCGAAACGTCGCAATAATTCAGCATCATTACGTCGCGATCACGGAATGCGTTCGTCATTTCCACAGATCTAAACGATATGGTGAAGATAGAATAGGAAGGAATACTGTGACGACGACGACGACACTTGTAATTCAAAATGTTCCCTCCGGGTTCCGTTGATGAAATTCGACAGGAGGAGATGAGTTTTCTAATGGGAATTTATGCTCAGACCAATTGGGCTGATGGTTTCTTCAAAATCAGCTGCTGTTGTTGAAAATTGAGTTTTTCTTTTCAGAACAAATTTTCATCGACTTCATTGACCGAGTAGAAGATCGACAGACAGCTAGGCTAGCAATGAGCCGTTGTGAAAGGTCCGAGAACACGGCGTGCGTTCACGAAGCGTTCGTTCTTTTTTCTTCGTTCCTTCCCAACCGTATAACTGGGTACCTACATAATCGTTCAAAAGTGGATCGAGAGATCTTCGCGAGAGGAGGAGACTACGTTCTCTTCACTCCGCTGTTCCTTCATTACGTTCAACCTCGATTTTGTTGTTGCTTCCATGTCGAGTATATCGTCCGATAGGCCGGTCAATTTCGCTTCTATAGTCAAGATGCCAAACATGTTCAAAAGTAGAGTTCTCGTCTCTAATGAGATCTTTTTGAATACAATACACAAGCCGGTGAAAAATTCACAATATACATATATTTTTCTAATTAAATTTTCAAAATTAAAAAAAAACTCTCGAATTTGACGATTTTTTATTTTAGAGAGAAATGACTGAAATATCGCTCCATTTTCAAAGATGAATATCTGATTCGGCTGTAGAATAAAAGTTCAGTTCTAATTGAACCAGAAATTGGAGAAAAAAATCATTTAGCCCCCAGGCATTCAACAAGTGGTCAATGCATAGCTTATTTGACTGTACTATAACAACTGCACGTTATTGAAGCGCTATCGAAACAACGGCCTGTTTAGTCTATGCGCAACATTACAATAATCTTACGACCGCTAACTACATAGCAACAAACTAATAAATACCCTGGCTGCTTGTTTTTATAGTGTACTGAACAATTAACTCACTGGAAGACCATCAAGAGATTACACAATGCAAACTGCAGGTACTGATGAATCGGTAGGAGCGAAAATTACAGCTACAGGCTATAATCTACGAGTTTATTTGCATTTCGACGATATCCTAGGTCGGTTACCTGGTGAAAGCTATTATCTAACGGACGAACTTCAATTTTTTGGTTAAAAATGATCCAGCTTCAAGTTGAGGGGAGTTCAACTTTTCTCCGGGGCACGTCCGAATTTCTTCGTGAAAATTTCACAAAAAATTATTTGATTATCATACTTTGCAGTACCGTGTCATCTCAAAAAATTCACAAAAACATAGCCTTCTGTACGAATTTTACAAACCCTACCCACGTCTCGCTCCATTGTTTTACTTGATATATGAATAGATTTTTCGTATTACTTCTAAGGATGCAAAGGATGCACTGCAGCCAAAGGCTTTTTGTACTTACGAAGGTCACTGCACATTGAAGCAAAATTTTCTGGCTGGAACACAGAAGTATATTCATCAAGCGCATAAAAGTGCTTCTTTTTTGAAAAGAAGAAATAAATTCCCGCACCAGAACTTTGCTGGCTCTTGATTCATCTGTATTGGCGAATTAATTTAAGATTGCAGCACCACAATGGGCGGTCACAGAACCTCAAATGTTTCATTGTTCTAAAAGTGGTAAGCATCATCATTTGTTTTATTCATTGTATTATATTGAAAATAATACGAGGTTAGAATACTGTTGTGAATGGTTCGATCAAAATATATTCAGGATTCTGATTTTTTTTTTTATTTTGGGATTCGAATGGCAGATCTAGTTTAGGGTACTTGGAAGGCACAATCACTTCCAGAAGTGTTCATGAAGTTGAAGTTTTGATTGCTGGAATATCATGATGACAAGACAATTTTTTCTAACGGAATAAATTATGAGTTTATAGTATTTGTGTTTTTTGATGTTTTTTGGTGGGAAATGCTAAATAAAATGGATAATGTGAGATCTCGTTTCAATTTTGTTGATACCTGAACAACACCATGCTCGACTGTGACCGTTAATGTAAACAGAATTTCATCTAACTATTCACGATATTTATATCACCAGCTCGAGGAAAAGCATGGGAATTGATATTGGAAGTTTGATTTTACCGATTCATTCACAATCTTTCAAATATTCAAATTCAGTATAAAATTAACAAAACATAATGACGAACACAAGAACTATGTCAACATTTCTAATTATTTTAGTGGCACCAGATGGCGTATCGCTTATGTTCATTCGCCAATACCAGATCAGTCTACCATGCGCCTCTATAATAAGGTCGTCCAGCCACTACGAATAAAAATTAAATGGTAACTTAGTTGACCGTTCGCGACCATCCTGATTCCAAAGTATCTGGATGAAGGGATTTCGTAAGGACACGCCGTGTAATGAGGACGAAGCTTTTGCTCATCGAGCACCGTTTAGGCATGGGTAACATTCAAGATAACCGCTCTCGACCGTGTTAAGTGAGTCAGTAGTGTGATGCTGGTCGAGGATAAAGTGAATGACGATCGTGTCGGGAAATTTTACGGCAGTTCGAACGCTATTTTAGCTAATCTTCCATCTGCACGAGCAAAACGTGATTCATATAGGACGAGTTGGTGAGTGGCAGTGGCTGCCGCGAGACAAAGAGCTACTTCTTCTTCTTCGTGGTACTTACTATAATAAAACCATTCGAGGAATGGAGAAATTTGCTTGGGAACGAGAGGAGCTAATGGCACTTCTGTTTGTACCAATGCATTTTCGAATATTTTTCTCCACAGAAATAACCAAAAAACAATATAATCTGTTTCACTGGTGGTTAAACGGAACCCAATACTTTTAACCTATGAGTATAGTTCGAATTTGCGCATTCCACGTGCTCAAAACATGTTGAAAAATCTCGAGAACATCCGAAAGAATTATCTATTATCTATTTATATTTACAAGGTGTCCCAGAAGTCGACGTCAAGCTGGAATCGGGCAATAGCCAAGTTAATAGTTATCAGAAAAAAAAAATAAAAAACAAACCCAAGTTGCGTATTTTGAGAGATACGGTCATTTGAAAAAATAGGAAATTTGCACCTTTTTTTACTTCTAGGCTTCAAAACTTTAGTTTTTGATGTTGAATAATGTGCCTGAAAACGCTGAGAACCTGTTAACTTTAGTTTTTCTTATGAACGCCATCTTGAATCTCAACATTTAAAGAAAACGTTTTTCATTCTCTTCACAACGGTGTATCATACATGGTTATTCAATATCAAGATTTTATGCCAATCTCTTCACGGTTTATTACTATATCAGTCCTGAATCGCCATTTGAAACGTTACAACGTCGGCCGCTTTCCGCCCAAACATCGCAAAAAAACAACCAAAACCCTTTCAGAAATTCAGCAACTATTTAAAGAACTTGAAGAGATCATTCATGTAATACTTTTGACAGATGCTTTTTGTAAAAAAGTTGTTTCACAACTTTATGAGCGGTTGAAGGTGATACGTACAATTTCATAATTTTTTACACTCCATTATATTAATGAACGTGTTATGTCCTTATACGTATATCGTCAGTTGATCTAAGCCTAAAAATAAAGATCACCACTCAAGAGTTGGTATTTGCATGAGACATGAAAAACCTGATCGTACGAATCCAATTTATTTCGTATCACTGAAATACTCAACCTTCATGTAGTGAGGTTACGTTTTTTTGTTCGAGCAAACTCGTACAAGAATAATTTCTCATTCCGAAAATGTTTCCACATACACGTTAAAAGTGTCCGAATCCGAGATTGATGTCGAGATTTGTCCAGTTCCCACGCTGATACTTTCAGTGTTCTTGCGGGAACAGATCGGACTCGCCTTTCTCTCATTCAGGAGAGGCACGTAACATCTGAACGTCACCATTTCGACATCGCTACGAGCGAAACGTCATTTTTACGAGGCAGGACGGTCCTGCATCTCGACAGTACGTACCTTATGGATTTTATCTGTTTCGAGAGGAAATCGCGAATACGTGAGCGACATTCTTAACGTTCACAATTTTTTTTTCCGAAACGCAAAAAAATTCGTTGGTAGACAGTGACATTTATATAGTACGTAACGAATGAAAGAAAAAAAAATTTTATCGACTCAGACTCGTCTTAAGAGGGTCTAGAAAATAAAAAAAAAGATTTTTTATGCATATTTTCAAAGTTCAGACTCTAGATTTTAGAAAATTTTAATTTTAAGTATTTCAAAAAATTCGTAAAGGTCGAGAAACAGATTTTTTTTTAATATCATTATGAGAAGCGATAGCGACATCTTCACTGATCAAGAATGTTTTTGTTTGTTTCATCAATAACTACAAGGGTTGGAATCATGTCAACCAGGGAGCATCATTTGAGTGGCAACCCCGACATCACGGGCTTACATTTGACGAATTTTCAACTTTTTTCATATACATAAAGAATCAATAAACATTATATGGAAAAATGAATAGTATTTTTTTTGTAATGTTTTTATCCTGGTTTGAACACCCAAAAAGTAGGCCTCTAGACCAGAATACCCCCCTTGAAACCAACTTAGCCACTAGCTGACAGAGATTTTCAGTTTCTTCAAAAGACGACCTTCAATTGACCGAGTGATTACAATAGTTCAACATGTCAAGAAAATTTATAGAAAGTCTTCAAACCGACATCGAAGTAAACGATAGTCTGCTCACAACGACATCTCTCAGAGACAAAGGAATTTTTGATTAGGTGAGAAAAAACCAAGAAAAGATCAAGAATAAGAGCCTGGGCCTCAACTGAGCATCAAGAAGCTCTGAAAGCAGCTGAAAATTATTTGAAAGTACTCACCAACATGCCGCAATATCGCAAGATATGAATATGAATAAAATTAGTAATAAGATTACTGCTACGACAAAAGACGTCAGATGAAAATAACAGACTATACAGGGTGCCCGTAATTCGAGCTTAAGCATGGGGATCTCGGTTACCTTGAGAGATACGATGTTGCTTAAATTAGGGCAAAATTGCGCATTCTGGCACTGATCAATAATCTGAAAAGAAATTCGACCTATCTTCCTTGGTTTTCAAGATATCGCTGAAAAACGGAATTTCGCGATTTTCGTTTTTATTTTTTCAATGGAAAACCGATCAAGTTATCCATTTTCAACCGTAACATTCCCATAGCAACTTTTTGCGAGGAATTAGGAAATAATATTACATTTTTTCTAACACACGAGGAAAAAAACAAATGACAGTCAACTTTTTTTTTTCTTATGGACTCCATATTGAATTTTCATATTTCTGAATGCAGTTTTTTTCTTCTGATTCCGATGATGTACTACACAACATGTTTTGATTTCAAATTATGGTCGAAATTTCCTAATAAACTTTTTTTCGAAGATTGCCGTGGAAAACATACTCCCCAGATTTGTTCAATTCGAATTATGACAGTTCAGTAGTTTTTACGCTTGGAGTCCACTGTTTTGAATTGCAATATGCCATTTTCCAATGAAGAGCAGAGGGATATGTTGAATTTTTTTTTTTTATAAACAGGTATAACATGTGAACCAAACAGAACAAACAAAATGAAAGCAAAATATGAATAATCAGAGAAGCTGTTCAAACTGTTCACCTTCCACCAGTACACATAATTCTCACGTTTTCTCACATTTGCACTTGCTCTTTCGATACTTCGTCTCCTGATCTGTCTCCAAGAGTCGATATTATGTTGCCGAAGGTCATTTATATCGACTGGTACAGTTTTATAAACTTCATTTTTCATTGTTCCCCATAAAAAGTAGTCTAAGGGTGATAAGTCTGGAGAACGCGCTGGCCAACGTACATCACCATTATTCGCAATAACCCTATTAAGAAACATTTCCGACAAATATTCTATAACCCTGTCTCGTTGATATGTAGTGATCTTCTTGGACCTAAGCGATATTGAATAATATCTCAACTGAAATCCAATCTGAAAATTAGAACATACCGCTTGTAATATGTTTTCTTCATATTCATTAGCTCTCTCGCGATATTTATGTCTGGATCACCGAAATGAACCATATTGGCCCAGATTTCTATGGAGACCTAGGAAATATCCAGTATTTGATTGCTGTCTTTCAGGAAAACGTTGTAGATATGTTTCACTTGTTACTTGAACATTTCGATGACAAGCATAATACATTTCCAACATATGCCTCTGTTCTTCATTGGAAAATGGCATATTGCAATTCACAAAAGTGGAAAGACTACTGAACTGTCAAAATTCGAATTGAACAAATCTGGGGAGTTTGTTTTCCACGGCAATCTTCGAAAAAATGTTTATTAGGAAATTTCGACCATAATTTGAAATCAAAACATGTTGTGTAGTACATCGTCGGAATCAGAAAAAAAAACTGCATTCAGAAATATGAAAATTCAATATGGCGTCCATAAGAAAAAAAAAGTTGACTGTCATTTGTTTCTTTCTTCGTGTGTTAGAAAAAATGTAATATTATTTCCTAATTCCTCGCAAAAAGTTGCTATGGGAATGTTACGGTTGAAAATGGATAACTTGATCGGTTTTCCATTGAAAAAATAAAAACGAAAATCGCATAATTCCGTTTTCAGCGATGTCTTGAAAACCAAGGAAGATAGGTCGGATTTGTTCTCAGATTATTGATCAGTACCAGAATGCGCAACTTTGCCCTAATTTGAGCAACATCGTATCTCTCAAGGTAACCGAGATCCCCATGCTTAAGCTCGAATTACGGGCACCCTGTGTACACTAACGTTCAAATAACACTTTTTTCATGTTATCACTCACACTAGACTGAATTCAACTTTTTCTTTTTCTAATACAATTTTTCTACTTTCTATTTAACGATAACTCTCTATAACGTCCCTTGAGTGTCGTTATTTAGAGTTTACACTGTACATAATTTTACTGACATACTTTCGTGTGAAGGTATAATCTGCATCTGAAAAACTAGAGCTAATATTCAAATACACCCATTGTTTCGTCGTGGTAAATCAATCGTTTCGAGTACGGAAATGGACCGAAACTGACAAAACCAAATTAGAAATGCCATTGTTGTTCGACTCCACCGATCACACCGTATTATTTCCTTCTCGTGGAGTGTGTGGATCTGCAATCAGCATGGTTTCCCGTTGTCGTTCCGGGCGCCGTTAACTTGGCTAGGCGCGCGTTAAACTACCAACTCGAAATAACAATTCGGGACAAATACGTCACGATTTCCCATTCTGATCCGATACGATCACGCGAGCTTTTTTGCTCAAAGCTAAAAGTCATTCGGTCCTCGTACCGTGTGCGATTGATTGTCGGGTATTATTTCGCGGGTATGAGCTATTCATGCTGTAATTTCGTACAATCCTTCCCAGCTCTAGAAGTTTCTTACCGTTCAAGGTTGCTATCGAACAGTGTCGGAAAGAATTCAATAGGTAGATGAGAGCAAATAGGAAAGGAGTGCTTTTCTCCGAAATTGCTTCCCTTCCACTGCCCCCACCCGACTGCCTCGTCAGTCTTCCCTATGCCAAACACGATAAGACGACAGATTTGTGATTTATTTATACAACCGCAGACTTAATATACAAATCATCAAATAATTTTGATGAGCTGAGATAAGAAAACATTCAATTGATTCATCGTTGAATGAATTTGGTTATTGTTTGGCTCAAGGTAGTTTATTCGAACATGTGATAAAATAATAAATAATAACTACCTATCTAAGCGCTACCTAAAAAGCGTTAAGAATTATTCCCAGGAAGTATATATGTTCTAGAAATTTGTTTGAGATCTTGGGTTGATTATTTCCTTGAATTTTGAACGGGAAAAAAGGTAAAAAAATCGATTTTTTTTTAAGTTTTTCGCGATTTTGATCTGGACGGTGAAGTTTTTTTGATTTTATATGTTCGCAGTTTTTCTTCTTTATGACAAGAGCTACAACTTTGCCTCAGAGAGGAAATCGAAATTTTGAACGGTTTGCAAGATATGAGCCTGAGGAAATGATCACTTTTTTGCGAAAATGATACCGAGGCCCCAAATCTTTGGCGGCCCATGAAACAAAAGTGCATGACTTTGGGAAAAATTGGGAGACACGGGACTTTTTTTGTGTTTTATCACGTAGTGGTGTCCGTTTATGGTTTTTTTTTTTCGTGTTGCACTGTGTAATGTTTCATGCAGCCTCATGAGTATCTTCATAAAGTAGATCACGTCAGACTGAAAAACTTCGGTTGTGAACGCTGCTTTACGTATATACTCAAAAAACAGACTAACGTTCTGATTCCTTGTGCTGTTAGAATGCCTGTGCCTGTTAATTCTTCCTCTCGTTTCCGCAAGCTCAAATTTAATAAGCGCTGACCTTTGGCAACACCCCACTGGACGAGACCGTCTAATGATGTGGTCGGCTTGCATAGTGTCGAACGAGTATTCTCACTCGTCAATTTACGTTTACTGCCAACCTCCATTGAGTCAGCTATTTGAAATTTTCAAAATTATCTCTTCTGATACAAGATACAATAATGCTGTTACTTAGAGTAAGTGTTTTGTCCCGTTGAACCAATTCGGAACTAGTCCAGAACTAATTCATGATCGAATTAGAGCGCATATGCCTACACAGCAATTTGTTGAGGATTTATTTGACAACCAGAGAATTCGGAATCGAAAGAGAACTCCAAACGATCAGATAGAATGTGGACGAATTTGATTTTTCTGTAATATGACGGCTGTCAACTTCAACAAAGGTATAAATAATATCTCAAAATTGAATAGATATACAAAATTTTGTCAACGTTGATGAAACAGAATCTTTCATCAAACTTTATATTGTTTCTCTGTATAACTGTGTCAATTCAGTCGAGGTTCGACTTGATTTTTCAATTCGATAAACTTTCAAAACAATTAATTTGTATTTGTGTGACGTTTCCGTGAAATAATTATAATGGAATTGTAATTTGTTTCCCAGGAGTTTGAAATCAGTATGAAATAGAGTATCTAATTCATTCTCATTCATGTCATATTAAACGATTAAAATTTTATTGATATTACAGATATTCACTAAGAAAGTTAGGTTAAATTTATCATTCTGATTGTTTTGGAAATTGGATTCATGAAATATATGCATCAAAATTGGATGACTATCGACTGGATAACCATTGAAAAGTTATTTGCGAAAATTTTGACTAGAATGAACAAACTTCATTAACGGATTAAGTCACTGTGAAGTGTTGCCATAATTATTAATGCCTAAATGTTCCCAGTTATGACTCTAGATACTTTTTACTTTGCACTATTGGTATTGAAAGATAACTAAATTTGTCAACTGAATGGGGAAATCTGATCAATCGATTTATCCGACACAAACTCAGTAATATTTCTCAGCAAATCTTTCAAACATTGTCTGTCAACTGTATACATGAATAATTCCCGCATGGACAGTGACACTACCAGCCGAAATCTATGCACCTTGATCCATCGCATCCATGATCATTCCGAACTAATTAGACAATACGTCATTACGAAAAGGTACGGGTCATCTCGCATAACGCTGCCCTCGAATGTATTTACCGTTTTATGTGCGATGACCGACAAGCGCAGCTCTGCTGTCAAATATTGCTCATTCACCAGACTCTACAGGGTGTCGCGCAATAACATACAGTAGCAGAAAAATATACTATCTCAAAACTCGCTTGTGATCACTCGATTTCATGGGCACTTCGATGACCTCAACACGTGTACAATCGAGATACCGGGAAATAAAACTCTGAACGTTCCTGAAACGATAGTCTGACGAGCCCAGCCTATAGGTAGATCACCGATATGAATCTGGACGGTGAGTAGAAAGAGATCGAGCTAAGCGAGAAACAAAAAAAGAAAAGTGATATATTCGTCGGCTTCGTCTAGATACCTACATCCTATTATCGCTTATCGAAATTATCATCTACCTCTTCGGTCGATGCTTCTTCGGTATCAAATGAATTATTACCAGACTGTCACGGACGCCTCGTGATAATGATTTTCAAACACGGTACAATTGTTGTTTAAATGTTAATAAATAACCATACAACTCTTTTTTTTTAATTTATCTTCGTGTGAAGAATGCAGCAAGTTTCCTTAATTTTTTTTATGTGATGTGACGTACTAGTCCCTAAACGGATCGATCTTGAAATAATACGGTTTCGTTTTCATGGAAAATATCGTCAATCCATAGCAATTTTAACGCGTCAAAATATTATGATTTGTTTTAAAAACCAAAATTCTACAAACATTTTATGATTTTCTATGAGTAATACTACACATTATATGAATAATACCTTTGACAACACTACAAAATGGATTGAGTTCAAGATTGAAATTTGGCATCGTTGTTAAGTCACTGTGAAGTATTGCTATATTTTTTATTTTGCACTAATGGCATGGAAAGATAACCTAATCTGTCAGAACCATTCTCCTTGAATAAATAGACTACATTTTCACCATTTGTAGTTATTTTTTTTTCTGTTCAGGTAGTATTGATATCAATGAATCATTTCATTTCCTATAAACCTGAATGCATGTCATGATTCATATTCATTGAACTACTTAAATTTACTTCAAAAAATACTTTTAGAGTACCAAAATTCAAATATTTGTCTCAAATACCTAAAAATGCTCCAGACTATTCCTCCTCATGTTCCCACTTCCAAATTTTAGCTCAAGTTGTGATCACCAAAAATAATTTAAACATTTAAACAGTTGATGCATCCCACATTGCTCCGCCACTGGAGTCATAGGTGCGCCTCCTCCCGATCCATCGAGGAGTGATTGAAACAATGAGGAAAGCCGTTCGAGATTTACAATAAGGAACATTATCATCATCGCCAGGTTCGTGATGAACGATGGCGAATCGTTCGATTTACTGTTTGCTCGATGGATTTTTTTCGGGATCTCTTTTCAGATAACGCCTATTATGCGCGGCAATAAGGAAGGAGACGTTTCGGCACAGCAACGTATTAACGAATCTAGATTTTAACGTTGCAACGCAAGTGCATGACCGCGAAAGACCTTTGCGTGACCTTGGGCGACTTTCAGACGACCTTGAACCGTCTTCAAGGGAATTTAACATCGAAAATGATCGAATGTGAAGGTAAGGGATGTGCTGTTTTGTCGCCAGGAATCGGTGGACAATGGCAAAAATCATCTAGAAACAATTTGTCGAAGCAATGAGAACATATGTAATAAATTATTCCACTATCGAAACACCTTGTGTGTCATCAAATATGGAATATTATTCATAAAAGCATCACGTTTTTTTTCGAACCGTGTTCGTGAGCAATATGAATAAAACAATCACATAGCTAGAATACCTGACAATCGACAAAGCCCCACAGATAATTTTGTACAATACAGATCGCTGATCCGCATCCTCGTCGTCGTTATTATTACTATTGACCTGACAGACCTGCTCGCAGACACACACATTTCGTTTTGTTTTTTTTTCTAAGAGTAATCCACAAAGTACGAATTATTATCGTTAGTAGACCACGAGAACGAGAGAATGGAAACGGGTCTGGCCGGAGACGATTGATTTTTTCGCTAGAACATCGGAATGAAAGATTAGATTAGAGGACACTAACGAAAATAATACGTCTGGAACACTTTCTGAGATATACAGAGTGCTCCAAGAGTGCGTTTTTTTGTTGAAAAATTGTTTCAGTTGTAGAAGGTGAAATAAAAAAAATTCTGATCACTCATACTCATTCTGATTCCTCAACAAACATCATGAAAAACAATGTTTCACCGTTTATATGTCTGAATTAATTCAGTCGAATCAAATGACAAGCAATATTAGAAATCCTTACTAGTATTAAAAATGTAAAAGAATATTTGTCAGGCTATCACGTGAAAAAAGTTGTACTTTTTATCGAAGAAACATTGACAAACAATCTTTAAAGTGAGCTATTTCACCGCCATCTAATACCACAATAATGAAGTTCACACCTTTAGTACTGTAGATATTACCGACTTCCGTGCCAATATGAATATATTTTAATATATATTTGTTTTTGTATTTCAATGACGTATCAAGTCTTTTAAACTTACAATAAAAGCAATGAAATATAGTGATATAGAATATATTAATTCATTTAGATGATCTCTGATACTCATTTACTGGCTTAAATGCATTTCCGAGTTAGTATATTTTTTATTCTAGATTGGAAAATTAGAAGAAACATTTCTTGAATTCTTAAAAATAATATCATATGTAAGATTATAGCTTTTCCGATCATTACTTTTTGTCTCGTTTTTCTTTATATTCATGTTTTTTTTTAAGATCTCGTTCCTTGACCAGATACTGTATGCGGTACGACAATTTTCCACTGGCTTCTAAAAAACTTTCGGCAATTATGATCGAACCATCACCGGCCGCATTTTTCTCCTTAAAAAGTAGCCCCGCCGCTGGTTCTACAGCTTCAATCGTGCGATCGAAACAAGATGTGCTGGGTGGTACCTAACCTATCATGGGAGAGAAAGTTTCCCGTTTGGACGGCTAACGAAACCTCTCGTCACACCGAACCGATTCGACGGAGGATATATGAGGAATTTCGACGGTACCCGAAGGGGTCTTTGTACTCTGAGGCATCACCTTACCGCTACAAGGCGATTTAAAAAATGTTTGTATGTCGGATACATCCCTTATTGCCTTGTGTGAACTTTTTTTACATGGTGGTAAATCTGGCGTATCTAGTGGTTGAGCTGATTGAAATGATTTTCGAACTATTTCTTGTTCCTACCACTAGAATAAATATTAATCAACATACATATTTTCGAAATGGAAACTTTATCACTCTGTATTCAATTAGCGCGATCTCCCTGTTTTGTTAAGTTCTTTATTAATCATGAAATTTTATTTTAAATTCCAGAATCTTTTCGGTGAGATTGATAGTATTGCCAGCTTTAGAAATGAATTATCAAAATATCTCTTGTGCAATGCATTTTATTCCACTGATGAATTTTTGAAATCATGAGATGTTTTAAGATGGCAAATTATATATTATATACCCTTATAACTGTAAATTGTAATCCTTTACTTTATTTGATTTCAGGTATGAGCTTTAAATATGATATATGTAGTTGTAATTTTTGAATTGTGACAAACAATAATATTTTATATTTTTGACTAGTCCAATAATCGTTGTATTTTTTATATTCTATAAATTGTATGATTGATTCAAGTGATGAATAAAGTATTGTATTGTAATAGTGATGAGTTCACTATGTGACAATTAAAAATATTATTTATTCAAATTATGCAGTTATGTTATAGTAATTTCTTCTAGAGTGAATTCTTATGAAATAGTTTATAGGCGAATTGAATCTTATTTGGAGAACTTTTTTCTTCATGAAATCCATGAACAAATATTTTCCACTGATGGAGTAGGTTATTAGCTCCATTGAGGTCAATTTTAACTTCCAATTTGCATCTCTTTGATTACATACCAGTGACCTACTGAAAATGAATATTGTATATTCTCTGATGAAATAAAAACGGTGAGTCAACAAAGATCTCATTATACATAGAAGAATTTGAAATTTTCCGTTCTATACATTTTTAACCAATTACACTTCTCAAGAATAGGGAAAATCATCACAAATATTATTTGCATGGCATTCAGATTCACCGACACCTTTTTTTCTTTGATTTGTGTACTGAAACTTTCTTCATAAAAAATAATACAACCAAATAGTTTTGTTTTGTTCTTTCAGACTATTGATTTCCAAAGAATTCAAAATCTCAATTGACAAAAATTTCTTGATCAATGGCAATAATATGAATACTAAAAAATTATAATCCTGGAATTGTTTCTATTATGCAGTCAATCTGAAAATGCACTTACCTTGTAAGTTGTCCAACATGTAAGTGAGCAATTTGCTGGTGCCGTTGGGCTCAGTATAGATGGTCATGATATCTTTGTTCAGCGGATTGCCATTCAGCGTCAACATCATCAGGTTGAAAAGTTTGCCTAATTCATAAGGCAGGATCCTCAGGGAATTGTTTGCTAAATATAGTTCTCTGAAAAACAAATCAGCACTAACATCAAAGAGAACTTTGAAGACAACTATGGAAAGAACTATGAGAACCTTGAAGCAGTGTTTGATTAACTTTTTTCAATCATCAGCAGAATTTATTGTTTGATAATATTAGAATGAATATAAATAAGCTGAAGAAAGGATTGAAAAATTGGGTGTCAGGTAAATAAACAACTCCATATTCAACTTGAACAAGACAAATTTATGTAATAAAACAAGCAAGGTTTATTACACTTTTGACATTGAGAAAGTCCCACTTACCTTAAAAGGATAAGATCACCAAGTTCAGCAGGTAGAGAACGAAGTTTGTTATTAGTTAGATCCAAATTGCGTAAATTCACTAACTGACATATCTCAGGTGGTAGTCTTTGAAGTTGGTTATTTTTTATATACAATGCAGTCAGATGAGTCATCTGAAAGAGGTTGGGGCTCAAATTCCTTATAGTCCCTGTTAGCTCCAGCTCTGTCCAGTAGGATTTCTTGCCGCTAACCTGGTCTTCTTGAGACATGTAGGTATGCATCCGACGACTAGTACTGCTGCCTTCATACTTATCTTTACGTGGCATAATATATCCTGAAAAATAAACATTTTTTTAGTTGATTATCACAACCTATTCAAATTAAAGATGACAGATATTGAACAATCAAATGTTTTGAGAACCTGTAAATCTATGTGCCAGCAACTCTTGAGGTTTTGTATATCAAAGGAGACTATGAAATTGACTTCAATGATAACTTCAATTAACCAACAATTTCAACAATCTATTGAATTCTGAAAGTTTAGTTTCAACTTATCAGTGATAAATGTTCAATAACCAGATGACTAGATGAAGGTTTTGCATGAACCATTATTAATTCAAAAAGAGTTCAAAGACTCAATATGACCCTCATCAAAGAGTCATGCATAGAATTTCAATAAAAATATTATTGCCTCAATGTAGTGTCCTCGATAAGCAATTACTCTTCAAATAGGACCAGAATTGATTTCACATACAATTTAGGTAGGCATAAAAGAAATCAACAAGAATGGATGGTACTGGTAATAATAATTTAAGGTTCTCTAGTATTCTAGAAACTTCTTACTGCAGGCTCAAATCCTTACCTTCATCTACTTCTGAATTGATAAAAAATGATGTAAATATATACAAATAACTCGAAAAATGAATATTATATTTTTTATTTATACATACAAAACCAAACTCACGAAAAAGTCACAGCAACACTGCGTATCATACCAACTTAATGAATAATAATTGGCAAGGATGCAGAATGACTTTATGACAGCTGACAAACAAAGGTTTTCTATCCAACAACAGTCACAGAACGCGCGCAATCCTGAAACACAAAGTAGAGGGGATGTACCATATATATACTCGTGCCTGAAAATACTGAAACACATGGCCTGAAACATTAAGTTGATGTTTTGCATCATTTCCTTATAATGTAAGTAATGAAATTAGGAATTTCATATTCACTTGTATGTCTATCTCTGACGGTTTAACGGAAGCCAAACAATGAAGTCTGTGCAGTTGAATAAATCTGTATCTTCTAACAATAATCAGAAATTGCGAAGAAATTTGAAAGATAGAGAAAAGAGGAAATCTCAGACTGGCTCATCAGAAATTAATTCAAATGAAAAAAATTCTCCCACCAAAGTAAGTCTAAATAATTTGTCAATATCAATTGTAGTGTGAAAAATATTTCAGGAAATCAGACAATATGCAGGGATCAGTTCAGAATCTATCCACACCTATGCTGAACAGTTGTCTTATGAGGAGTCTCAAGATAATTTTTATGAGCACTTATCTGAGGATGTCTGCAATACCCTTGCTGAAGATTTAAACTATAAACTACGATATATAATACAAGTAAGTCTCCAACACTAAATATTTGCCAATACATAATAATATTATAAATTTTAGGATGCCTTGACAAAGGCAAGACTCTCTGGAAGAGATGCTATATCATCAATGGATGTAGATGAAACTTTCACAAATTTATCTATTGAAAAGGTGTATGGGGTGCCTAATATTCCAAACTGGGTTCACTCCGGTGATATTGGGAATCAAAGTTTCCTATATTTAAATGCAAGTATAAAAAACTTATTGATTATAAGTGAATATAGACAAATTTTTTTATACAATTATGGTTTTACAGGATACCAAAGTGAATCTTATTGAAATAGCTGAAGAAGAAAATATTTATGGTCAACATAAATCAATATCTGTAACCAAAAAATGGTTTCCCAATCCAGAACTTACAGAACCCAGTCCAGCACTAATGAACTATTTTACAACAATATGCCAGTCTGTGGTGAGTGAGGATATAGAACTTCGAAGAATGGCATTGAGAGATGTCAGTGAAAATCCTCGGATAGGTCCAATAGTAGAATGGTTCTATCATTTTGCCTATTTCTTGCTCATAAAAAATGTCACTTATGATTGTTTAACAGATTATGCTTTGGAATTCATTGAAACTCTCGAAAACAGTCCTTTGGGTTTTTCAAATGTCTCTGAGACTCAGTTGAAGTTGTTGGTGAGACTTTTACTTCAAAGGTGAACACCATCCATATCCTCTTTCAGGAATTACACTCTATTTATATATAATTTTCAGGTTATTGCTGTTTTACACTCCCAAAGAAATGTTGAAAAACATGTGTTCAGTTTTGGCAATTATATGTTTAAGAGCTCCTTTAAGACAAATGGCCATTAATAAGATTAATCAAAAATTGACTGGTTTGAATGGAGAGAGAAGATTGGCTATACTAACTACCATATATTTTCTTGGCATTGATGCTATTCGAGAAGTATTTCTACCAAATATAAAGTATTTTTTAGAGGCTGTAATATATCAGGAAGATCCAGATCTAATGAATGTCACATTGGTGAGTTACATTGGAAGTTACACTGAAAAAAATAACTGTGTGAAATGGTTTATTGTTTTCAGGCAGTATATAATCTCTTATGTAAAGCAGGCTATGATGATAATTTTGTACACATGCATTTTAATGAAGCATTTGATGATCCCCTAGTGATTTACTGGAAACCACTCAACCAGAATTGTGGTAAGATATTTTTCATCTTTTATCTACATATATGAATTAATTTATTGAAAAAATTTGTTATCTGTTTTAGATGAGAACAAACCTGAAGTAAACTTCATTGGAATGAAGACCATACTTTTTAAAACTAGAAGGAAAGTGGACCATCCCACAATTTCTCCTCACAAAATAATTTTACTAGATGATGTATTTGATATACCTAAAAATGACTGTAGAATAAAAAAAATGATGTTGGAAAGTTACAAAACTCCAAAATATTCTCATGAGAAATATGTTACTATAGGTAAAACTGTATTACCATTTAGTAGGCATAAATACAAGAGAACAAAATGTTGTGATCACTCCCTCCTATATTATAATTTATAATAAAAATATTAAGAAAACCTGTGACATGTTTTCCTAATGTTGCCCTCATACTGATTTATTTTTGAAAAATACTATCGGATGATCGAAATATGTATTCGTATGAAATACCAAACAAATCCATATGCATTAAAGATATTAAAGAATCAGAATAAATGCATATATTTTTTTTCTGATCGAACCAATATTGAGCTATATCGCCTTAGTTACCATGTGTCATAACACACTCATATTTCCCTAGGGAAATATGGATCGTCAGTTCATATTTCCCTGGGGAAATATGAAACGTCAAATTATATTTCTTTCAAAACGTCAAATCATATTTTATTTCCCCATATCAGATTATTTCAATCAGAAAAAAACTATCGATTACACCACGGGAAATATGAATATATTTCCCTCAGTTGTCTATACATCCCTCGGGCTCCGCTCTCAGGATGTAACTTTGACAACCTCGGGAAATATACTGTTCATATTTCCCTAGTAGTAATAATAGCTATAATATATAGCAGAGATAAGTTACCAACAAAATATGTACGTCAATGTTAAAATTTTGAATTTTTTAAATATATTTCATCATAGTTTGGGAATCAACTATTAAAGCTAGTATCCTTGCATCCACAACAAAGAAGATAGCTCTTTCTACATTCAAATTAAAAAAAAGAAGAAGGAACGGTTTTTCTTTGCATTCAACCACAGAGTATATGTAACAGCTTTGTAACAGTGGCGTAGCGTGCCAGAGGCCTTGCATAAGAAAATTAGTCGGGACCCAAATGAAGGAACAAAAATGTTGGCATTAAATCATAATAATAATTTATTGATTATAATTTATCACTCCTAGAATCTGAGCTAGTCAAACAAATCAAATATTACATGAGAATGTGCAGGGCTAGCTGTCGGTGAAATATCTACTTTTGTACTAACACTAACCTCACTAATAAATTGTCAGTTGCGATTCGGATAATATGGACCTCGAAGAATTGAAGAAATCATTTGATAAAAGTTATTTGATGCAACTGAAATAATAAATCAATTAGAACACTCAAGCCTTGGATCCATCTGCTGTTATATTGTTTCTGTTACATACTTCTTTGAGCTCTGGTAATAGAATATCTTCAATGTCAGCAAGTAAACCATTCAAAACAATTTGTTTGTATTCACATTTTATCTCTTATTCTGGTATGATTTTGTCTCAGCCGCACCCACGAATAGTTGTTGGTGGAGAAGTGTTATGATTTTTGCTTATACTCGAAGTTTTGTGTAAAAAAATAGAATGGAAAGCTTTACAAACCTTCGAAAAGAACTTGATACCTTAGGGTACACAGAAACGTTCAGAACTGATAGTTTACCTTTAATTCAAAGACTTCTTTTAGATTTGAAAGTAACGACAGAAAATCTGAAAAAGTTTATGAATATATCACAGCAAGCATTGGAGGTAATGAAAACTTGAAAACGTTTGATTTACTGTCATCTTATAGTTCATGACATATGATGCTTTTTTCTCACACAAGACAGTAATGACTTTTCTTATATTTTTCAGGAAAGAGACAATTTATTATTGGGTGCAGAACCTTACAAATGTGATAATGCTAAGCTTATCAAAGAATGCAATGAATTACATTTAGCTTTCATTCATTTTAAAGAACAGCATGAAAAGGCCCAGAGAGGTGAGTATTCTTCAGCTCTTAGTTGGAATATTTACTTCTGATTTCTTTTAGATTTGAAAACACAAGTATTATTACTAGAAAATCAACTCACTAGCTCTTGTATTGAAAAGGAAAATCTAGCTCAAAAAGTTATAGATCTACAAACTATCATACAAAGCAAAAGAATGTCTTCAAAAAGTAAAAGTACAAACAAAAATGACTACTATCAAATAGGCAGTGATGTAACAGATAAGAAAATTGTCAATTTGAATAAAGAAATACGAAAACTAAAAGAAGAACAGATTCAATTTATCAAAGAAACTGAATTTCTCAAGATACAGGTATGACATTTTAAAACAAATCAAAGGAAGTACTTTTTTATGGTTTTCTTCTTATTTTTCAACAGCTACATACTAGAGATGAGGAAATTGAAAGACTGAATAGATTACTGGAAGGGGGTAGAACAGCAAAAGCCCTAAGTAAAGATTGTTGTTATAAAAATATTGATAACAAAATGGGTTCTCTTCAAGATGAAATAAACAATTTGAAAAGAGAGAAAAATGCTTTACAAAACCAGTTGAAAGGTAATTTATTGGTTTATTTTTAGGGCTTGTAGTTTTTCAATTGTGTTAATTTTTCATTTCTATTGACATTTCAAAATGAGAGAATCGTTCAAGGAAACACATTGTAGCTCAACTTCTTTAGAATCCAGAAGAATTTTTCTTTGTTTTTTACTTGTCATTTGCTTAGCAAGTACCATTCCAGAGCTAAGTTTTGGTAGAATTCTACTAGATTTGTCAAATTTAGCCCTGGAGATATCTGCATCTCCTACTTTGAGTATCATTTTGACATAGTCTGGTATACTATCAAACTCTTTATTGTTCTCTTGCAAAATCTTTGAAGATTCAAGATTCAACAGTGAATCTAGGGATCTTGAAGAAGTTGAAGTGGGCCTTGAAATCTCCATGTGATTTATTAAATTTGTAATGGTTGATTCTGTGATAACATTTCTATCATCATCTTCTCTGCTTTCTGAATTTCCTTGCATGAAATTGATATACTTATTCCTAACTTTCCTTTCATCATTATAAGATCTCTTTTTTTCTTGTATAGTAAGTTTTTGATAAAATCCATATATTGAAAAATGTGCATAAAAAGATGGTGCATGTTCAATAATCTGGGCAATACTGAATTCTAGACAAGTAGGGTGGCATCCTTTTTGTACTAAACAAATATAAAATCCAGTTATGAAGCCTAGGGAGCTGATCAAAATGGTTCTGATGAAACTCAAAATCAACCAGGGCACCATAATACTGGCCTTCCTTTCCAAAATCGTTGGCCACAGCAAAATGACATAGAGTCCCAAAAATATTCTACTAGTCGTTGCTCTCACTATTATCATTACTGTTAAAATGTATTTGAAGAGTAGGTCTGTGTTATTTTTCTTATTCGCTTCATCAAAATTGAATTTCCATACTTCTTCTAAGTTTGAAGTAACTCTTGAAGGTGATTCGTCGAAACTCAGTACTAATATTGCTACTAATATGATGAGAATCACTTCGATTTGTCTATTAATGTTCAACAAGTTGAATATCATAATATGGGAGTTATTGGATGGAAATGTTACAATGAATTTAGCTCAGTATGACATTGACGTTTTCACAAAATGTCTCTTGGAAAATATACCATACATACTACTGAGCCAATCCATTTAAATTTCATGAAAACATATTTGCACCGATCTTGTTCACATATTAATAAAGATTTCCTATTCAAACTTTCCGAAAACGTTGACTATAGAAGTTGGATAGAATTAACTTGATATTTCAGAGGCGACTTCTAAACAACATGAAGCAATGAGAAGAGCAATACATTTGGCCGAAAGAAACAAACAATTGGAAAACGAAATGAAAGATATTGATCAAATTGCATTGGCTGTAGAGGCAGAATGTAATGATACAGTGAAAAATAATGCCGAAAAAGTAACAAGGTGAATGTTATACAAAATCAATACATACGTTATATATATTCATCTATTGAAATTTTGTTCAGGTTACAAGATAAAATGAATGAATCTCTTATAAAAATTCAGAACCTGGAAAGAGAAAATGCCAAGTTGATACTAGATAAGAAAGAACTATCCGCTGAATTGGATGCCATAAGATTAGAAAAGAAAACATTACAGGCTTTGATAGAAAATGAAGCTGCTGAGAAAAAAAGGCTCACTGATAGGTTCAATAACTTCACGGTGATAGGTTGGTAATTTGAATGTTTTGTTTAATTATAATTCAGATTGTGACTGAATAATTTTCAGAACATGATTTAAACATGGAAATAGATCGATTATTGAGAATTTCCGGGGAACAGAAGAGGAAAATAGCTGAGCTTGAATGTCAGGTCACTGTTGGAAAAGTTCAAGGTATTGAGTACAAGAAGACCCCTTCGGTAAGCCTCAATGATTATTTTACAAGAAATATGAGTTTGATTTCATTCTTGTGATTGTAGCAATTTGAAAAAAGAAAAGATAGTTTGGATGAAACAGCTCAACCTTCCAAAAAAACCCAAAAACCTACTCTCACTGTCACAGAAACTAGTACAAAATCAAAAAATGCAACTTCCATAAAAAGTCATAAGAAAACGTGCAAAAAGTTTTCTGTTATTAAACAATCTTCAGCTACTAAGGAATCGTCGGATGAAAAATCACCTTATTCGACAGCACAAAATGACAGACAAAAGGATAAATGCTGTTGTGAAGCAGGAAGTTGTGTCAAAACTATGAAAGAGTTGTTGGACAAGGAAATGGAATATAGACAAGAACAGGTAAGGGTTAGAAAATAGAGTCTTAAAAAATATTATCATCGCTTGTTCCAGGCAATACAGCAAATAGAATGCTTGAGGAAAGAAAAAGAATATTACATGAAAGAATATCATACACTTCTTGAAAATGTCAGATCTAAAAATGGCATAGAGAAAACTAACAATGCAAGTGCTAATGCGAATGAATTCACTTCAAAGTATTAAATTATAATTGTTGTTTTTTTAGTATCAAGAGCAAATTGATGACCTTCTCAATAGGATAAAAGAAAAAGACCAAACAATTTCAACCTTGCAGAACGAAATAAGGAGCTTGAACAATGAGAAATATTCCGTTCCAGCACGCGTTGAAACTCAAAGTAAACAGACTTCTGACACTGAGCTAGATGGAGTTTGTAATAGGGTTAGCAAAATAGTTGAACTGGGTAATAAAACTGATAATCAAACTATTTTTTTAGACTTCTTGTAGAAGAAAAACTAGAGAATTAGAAGTACATAAAGAAGAACTGAAGCACGTTGAAAGAGATAATGAATCTTTGAGGAATAAAATACAAGTAAACTAATTCATGAATCAACTCATATAATAATAAAATCTCCTTGTAGCTTTGAAATTATTCATATGAATCTTTTCAGGCACTCAATGAAACAACAGTATTTGATCAAGATAGAATGAAGAAAGCTTTCCAAGAAATGGAAAGCCACATTCTGAAATTAGAGAATGAAAGAAGGGACCTTGTCATCAGTCAAAGCACCAGCAGATCTAACGTGACGCAATTAGAAGAAGATTGCAATTTACTTAGAGAGCAGCTGAGGTGTACGAAAAACGAATTGAACAATCAGAAGGCAAATTACAATCAATTAAAGTAAGCCTAAAAACTAACCCAATTCCACTAATTTCTGATATTAATTAAAATCGAAGTGATGATAAAATACAATCTCTTTGTTTTCTCTCAGAATTCTTCATGATCAAACTGAGAGAGCTCTGAACGAAGCTCAGACCCGGCTGCTGAGAGCCGAAAGCGAATTGCAGAGTTCTCAGACGAAAATGAGTTCCACTCACAGGGAAAGCGCCGGATACGAAAGAGAAATCGGCAAGCTACAGGGCGATATCGAAGTCATGAAAATGCAGCTCTCCAAAATCGACAAAGATAAGGATGAACTACTCGTAAGATATGAGATATTATTCGATGACTGTGACTGTAATGAATTTTTCAGAACGTGGTGGACGAAAAAACCGAGAAAATTGATCATCTGGAGGGTCAGTTGAAGGAGAAGAAGGAACTTATCCAGTCTTTGGAGGGTGAGGTGAAGGATCTGAGAAGAAGAGTCAGGTGAGTCGTACTATGAGGTTGTATATGATGTGATTCTGTAAATTTGTTGAAAGATTTTTCCAGTTTGCGTTGGAGTGCAGGGTTAGTATCAATTTATTGTTATATTTGTTTCATGACATCTTGAGAATAAGATACACAAGGAAGTATGTTGAACTGTGAAATGTCAGTATTTGAGATTTGATTCAGCGTTGCAAAGAATTCAATCGAATACGCTTCATAAAGAAATCATGATAGTTTTCATGAAATTTATTTAAAAAAATCACAAAATTGAACACATTAATCATACACGAACCACCCGAACGACAGTGGCGTTCCCATTCAAAAACTCTGCCAACATGACAGTAGGCGATAAACACAACGTCACATTCCTCTGTCCGATCGTCCTCAAACTCCTCCTATACCCGGGTATACATTCGCATACCCCCACCCTTTCCCCCGCCGCTTTACCTTCGCGCTTCGCCACCAACCACGACCCTCTGAAACACGGCCCTTGCGTGTACATCTTGTGGCACTCGTCGCCGAAACGTATCAACCCTTTGGAGCGATCGCAAACCGGCTTTTCGGTGGCCGCCCGATTGCACTCTTTGTTCGCGCACGCGCACTGCCCGTTGTAGCTGATGCCGTCTACGGAGGGGCGAGTCTCGAAGTCGAAGGTGACTACGGAGCCGGGGGGACAGGGACCGGGCGAGCCTATGCGATAGCAGCGCCGGTCTTCGGGGAAGTAGAGGTGACCGCGGTCGCACGGCTGCTCCATGCAGGTGGTGGAATCGGTGAGGATGTGGCGCTCGGGGCAGGGTCCTCGCGTGAAGGGGCGGTAGCATGCGGGAAGATTTTTGTAGGTTATGTAGCCGGGTTTGCACCGGCAGGCGGCGCGGTCGTCTGTCGGAGTTGTTAGCTGGAAGGTTTGGCCCTGAGCGCACGGGCCGATGGTGCCTAAGGATAAAAAAATTTAAGAGAGGTTCTCAAACACAGTATAGTTTTTATTTTGCCCAATATATTAGATGAAAAAACATAAGAATGTGACTTTGTATGTGTAATATAGGTGGTTCTTACCGATTTCAAAACATTGTTGTGTATCTGCATGATATTGAGCCATCGTATTGTGGCACCCACACGTTTTATTAGGTAGAAACAGGTGGCCTTTTTCCAAACAAGGTCCTCTTGTATAATGCTGGTAGCAGTGTCCGTTTTCAAATCTACAAGAACGAATCTCTTTGGATGCAAAGCTCCAGTTGATTAATCCAATTTTTTCACCTATAATTGATCAATTCATGTTCTTCGTTGCATTGGCATATTGCCATTTCTTTGTTAGAATCTACAGTGAGAAGTTGTCCTTTCGGACAAGGTCCTCTGGTCAGTCTTTGGTAACATTTTCCGTCCTTGGGCCAGAAAATTGTATTTTCCTTCGGACAGGGTTTTATTGGTTTACACATGCCCCATTGTCGTTTGGAACTGGAATTCAAAGATCCAATAATTTCATGAATCAATCATCAACATATTTTTTGATAATTTCTTGAGGAAAACTAGTACAGTGCACACACAATATACAAATTTTTTAACCAAGTAGACTTTTGGGAAAGAAATCATTCAGAATATTGAGAAATTATCAGATATATCTTACTGACTTCTCACTTTTATATTTTGTATCAGGTCCAAAGTAGTGACCCGTTTGGCAAGGCCCCAAACTGAAGAGTTCATAACACTCCCCATCTGTAGCCGATTGAGCCTTTTCAGGTGTACATCTGCATTCTGCCGACAGGTTTCTTCCTGATTTTCCGATCGCAGGACTCAGTTCCATTCCGGGCGGACAAGGGTAGCCCACCTAAAAGAGAATTGTCATTGATTCCCGTTTCGCGAATCACTGTTTTCACTTGCCTGGAATATTTTGTAGCATTTGCCATCGGGCGGCCAGAATAGGAGCTGCCATCCTCTGGGCTGCGAGGCGCAAGGATTAAGTTTCGGGTTCGCCCAAGGTGGAGCCAAGATGGCAGCTTCAACTTCCGGGAGGAGTAGGTGTAGTAGCTCCATGTGAAATAACCATGTCTGAGAAAGAAAGTATGATTGTTGGTTTATTTGAATTTTTTGGTTTGAGTAATCAAATGGTTGTTTGTTATGTGGCGTGAGTTAATGGATAATTAATTATTCTAATTCGTTCAACGCACACACAATAGGCAGATATTCGATGGAAATGTTAGGTTTCATGATGGTTACTTCCTATGTAATTTAAATGTTGCATTTTTCTAGTTATTTCATCTACCGAGTGTCCACGTACATATCTATAAAACAATTAATATAAACAAATGCCGTGTGAAGTGGAAAGCTGTGCCATATTTTCGATATTTCATTCACTGCGTGTTTTATTGGTATCAGATAAGTCGGAAAAAATTATTTTCATTTATTTGAACTTGGATTAAATATAGGAATTGAATATGACTAGGGAAGATACTGGATAATAATCCATTTACTTTTGTCAAATGTGCTTGTGTCACTGTCATTACTGAAGGCTTCATGAAAATGACTGTTAAATATTATACATACTTCCTGGAAGGCAGCCTACAGTTGTAGTACAATGAAGAATGTTGAATTTCGAAGCTTACTCAATAAATAGTGTTGACATTTGCTGAATACGTGGTACTTAGCTATTATTACTAAGTTGACAATGAACAATGATTAGTGTCGGTACGTTTGATTAATAATTTATACAAATGTGTCGCTTCAACTTTCCAATGAGATCGTTAAGAAATAAAGCCAAGTAGATACAATCAAATTGAAGTTCAAGGTGGCTTGTCATACGAACTTATGTAATTCCTCTCACTGTGTTATAAACGTCACATGATGCGGGTTGATTTATATCGCATCATTATGTTTAATAAGGTCACTAAAGAATTGCGTTTTGGAATGGCCATTAAATTCGACTCGGGATCTCAATATCACCTATATATTTCTTTTCATTATACTGATAATCTGATTGGGTAATTTTCAAATAAATAAAATTTCATATCCTAACCTAATGCAATAATTTTGCTTTCTGTATCTCTTGACAAAGAAGTTCCAGTATTAGGATGAATCATCATGTGTTTGCCTAACCTAGCGATATTGATTCCTAAAATTAATTGTAAATTGAATATTAATATCAAAGTGATTAAGGAAAAAAACGTTGGTACACTAGTTTTACATTTGAGATTCGTAGGTGCTTAGTCATCCTTGTAATCTGAGTTGTTAGGGTTCTTTCATAACTTATGCTAAATGTTATGTAATAGTTGCGAAGTTATTTTATGCTTGGCACTCATTACATTTTTTCGGATGAATAAAGAAAGTCCTCTTCGGATGTTACGAGGGTGATTCAAATGTAATATAACAATGGCTCTATATTCAAACCATATATTTTATATTTCGACTAGAATTATAGAGGATGATAACTTGTTTTGTGCCAAAGTATTCCTAATAAAAGGCACCTAATTAAAAGGACATGCACTTCTGATAAGCTTCCTTAAAGTAATAAACTATACCAATAAATAACTATTAAATATTTGATGAATAATCCACACCATTACGTAAGATTTATTTCATGAATTAAATATATCCTAAGGTCTATTCAATGTATGTAGGATTACATTTTGTCATGTCTTGTTTCACGTTTCATTGAATAATCATCTGTCAGAAACTTCATGAGAAGGTTTTTTGTTACATTGATAATACAGTTTTGGTATTCACGTTTCTTGAAAACACATTCCGAATGATTTCGTTTATTCCCCTCGTATGATAGCATCAAAAGTTTGTATTGATTGCTCAGTTCCTTCTCATGAGACCTGCTAATTGAACTTTTTAATCGAGCAATTTCTTGTTAGCGGTGAATTGTTTTTATGCTTACATAACGACAGTATTTAGGAAGGTAGTTGTCATTTTCTGGTATATTTATATCTCAACATAAAAATAATTTCGTTATTAGGATATTTTCTAAGTTAATTGAAGTATCATTTGTATTCCTCTTGATTCGGTATGGGTATAATTTTATTTTATTCATTTACTTTTATTATAATTAAATAATAACTCAAAAAAAATTTCGATTCAATGGAGGAAAACAAAAAATTATCTTGATTGAAAATTCAACAATTTACATATCATGCCCCTTGTCGTTCGTAATGATTGAATTTTTTTATATTCTTTCTTAAAATGAAATTTTTGATATCTTCATTCTACCCACAGCATACAAAAAAATAAAATGAAATATCGATAAATAAAATCACAAAATAATTATTGTTGTTTCTTCTTTCAGTTTTCTTATATTATTTATTTATATGAAACATCTCATTCTAGTGGAAATTTTGAATTCAATGAAAAATCCATATTGAATCAAATAATAAATACTAAGTAAACTAAGTATTAAAATTCATATCCAATATTATCCATCCGAAAAACAATTTTGTATTGAAAGCTAGTTTCTTCACTAATTTGAAGAATACCAAAATTCATCAGAGTTACTTGGACACATTGAAATGCAATTCAGAATTTTCTAATTAATCAATCAATTAGATTGCAGAATTCTAAATTAAAACAAACTCGAAATAATTTTGCTCAACCAGTGAAAAGTGTTACTCAAAAAATACCAAACTCACCCACAACTTGATATCTGTCACCATTTTCCGCTTCAAAAAAAATTCACCCACTACCTCTGCACACCATTTTATCGCGGACAATGAATTCCGCTCTGATCCCGGAGTGTCCGTCCACTTATGCCGAGACTCAAGGTTTCCGATCGTCCAGTCCCCTGGGTCGTTTCATTCACTTTTGTATGTACCTATGTGTTTTTTTTTCTCGGAATGTTGCGCTATGCAAATGCGACCGTGACAATATTTTCGGTCGCCGCGCCGTATCGCCAAGACGCAAGAACCGACTGATGCGGCGAAGTAGAAGTTTGAGTTTGATGCAAAAGGTCGGGTTCGGACTCGGAGGAAGGTAAATCGCTCTGGTATATCGTTACGGTCGGTGTCGGGGATTATTGGGTAGCTGAATAGCGCCAATTTTAGTTGAAAACGATGACAAGTTTTTTAATTTCTTGATTTAAAACAAAGTTAATTATTTATTTAAAAAAAACGACGAACAGGTCAACTGGACATATACTGATAAGCCGTCACAACTCTCTTCCTGTAATAAATAGACTACTAAACCTCAACAATAAAACAACTTCGACAAATTGAAAAGACGTCAAGAATATAAAAATCTCATCAAAACGAATCTATGAAAATAATGAAGTGGTAGTAACAGGTATCTCTAGAAGAATTAATGAAAGAAAAATCTAGGAAACATTTTTCTCCTTTCATTGGATACAATACACATTCTATTTCAATCTAACGATATAAGATGAAGCATTTTAAAAACTGTTTCAAAGTTAGAGAAGATTTCTTCGTGACTATTATCTTTAGAAAGTACAAGATTTTTTTCATATTTACGGAAGTCAGAATTTTACTGATTTTGACAGAATTATGGTCGTTCTACGCACAATTTTATATCATTACATAAATGAGAACCCGATATGGATTGTATATCGATCGTAAATCACTGCAATAATCAATCTAAAAATAAACAACCAAACCTGCTATGTTAATGATATTATAAAACAAAGTTTTTTAATTGTAATCGTTTTCTAAAAGGCAATCGTTTTACCACGTGGACTGTATCATTTTCAATACAACTTTCGATATCCAACGAATATTATATGGTCATAATTTTCGATTATATAACTGCATTAAATCGACCCGGCCTTCGAACAACTTGAATCACCAGAACCGGAATTACAATCAGTAAAAAGGGCCAAAAACTCCCACCATTTACTGCACTCAACTTGATATACAGTGTTGTTCAGTCCAAAACTAACAAATATTTGTATTAGAATATATTTTCTGATTTCCCCTCGTACAACTGAGGATTTCGCTTTCGTCTGAAAGCAGTTTCGGAGGACCGCTCACGTGAATGACGATGCAACAGTTGTATGAACATTGCAGTTGATTTGGGAATACCGCTAGATGACCTTCGGGAAATTCGATAAAGTTTATCCTAAGACACGCGTTGCTTGAGAGAAAGTGTCATTGACCAAGATCAACCTTCAAAAAAACTGAGAATCTTCATTCAATGTCCATACCAACGACACTGATTAGTTTCATTTATTTATAGATAATAATGAATTAGTTTGGTAATTCTCAAGTTGATGGTGCAAAAATTAGATTAAAAGATCATGTATCAAGATCATTCATTAGTCACAGTCATCAGTCATTACAGATAATGTAGTTGCTACAAAAACATAGATGGGTGATTCAAATGAAATATTTGTTCTAGCTTCCTGTGTTCTGAAAACTTGAACTTAATAGGAAGGAGCAATATTTTGGGATTTGCAACAATAAAAGAAAATTATTATATCTGCTTCAAGGGGTTAGTACGCCATAGTACCACCTCTTTGTGTCTGGCAATGGTGAATTTATAATCAAAATGTTGCCTTGAAAATTCTATAGAGCCAATTGGATTTTGATTTTTGGTAATCAGCGCGTATATTTTCAGACGAAATTGCTGATGTGGTAAAACGATTACATTTCCTGCTAACCATTGTATCTTGTTTTGTCTACCGATAAGAATATGCCATATACGTGAGAAGGCCTGTACGTAAGAGTGATATTTATTCATTATTGGCCGTAAGGCGAAAGTGTTGGAGGCCACACGATTGCATAACCGTCTTCTCGAATACGTGGGTCACGCAGAACGCATTTTTTTAACAGTAGAATAATTACACAGTTGGAATGTAACGCATAAAACAAGTACCAGAAATAGTTGGGAAGCAATATACAGGGACAACATATATTCTAAACTTAGTGAATGATATAATCAATAAAATAATGCAATTGTTGATATCTGAATCATTACAGTCTCTCGGGTCAATTCCTATCCCTCTGTCATATATCTTTATGTTAAATAATAATTCAAGATTTTTTTTCTAATCAATTTTGAGTTATATGGATTTTCGATGCGTATCATCCTGTAAGAATACATTTGAAAGAATTTGGTGGTATTATTTTGGTTCAGTGAAAGTCATCGGATTTAGTTTAACCTTTAACCTCCTATCGAAGTGTAGGCATTGCTAAGAAGATGTCTCAGCAAGTTTTCTATTTTTCGTCATTTTTACTTAGAACAATATGAAAACTGTATGTGATTGAAATATTGCTATTTCATCACCTGCGAAGAATATTCAGTTCCACTGAACTTCACATAAATTCCAACACTCGACTTGGAGTGATAAATTATATTGCAAAATATTACTCACATATCAGACAAATTGTTTTCCCTATTGAATTGATTAACTTGCAGCTTTTGATGCAACAGCTACAATAACATTTTCTCTCTGATTCTGTCCTAATTTGTTTCTTCATCATTTCGTATTCGGTGATTGTGCAGACATTTCAATAGTAGTACTATTACTAGTAAACGTGAGGTTCATAGTTGATCGGTTCTTTGTTGTCATCTTACGAAATTACCATAGATGTCGCTATTGAACAATTGGGTTAACATTGATGGCAACATTGCAAGTTAATTTTTATGTCTTCTTAAGTTGATGAGGTCTACTAAAGACTAGGAACTTTAGAATATTTCATTTGGTACGGTAATAAAATCTATGGGTAACCAACTTGAGATCTCTTGAAATTCACATTTAATAATTGTTCCTCTTATTTCAGTAAAATATCAGATGAAACCAGCAGTCAAGATTTACAACTGAGATCATCAAAACAAGAACTGGCTATTCTCCAAAAAGATTATGAGACGGAAAAGAAGCAAAAAGAAGCTGCCATACAAGAAAATAAGTAATAATATAATCTTGTATACATTTATTCGAGGTACATAGCTTCTCTGAATATAAGCTGTGGCAGCTTATGTCTATGATGATACCTTTTTGGGGTATTCCCTCTTGATATTTGTAACATTTCGAATATAGTTCATTATGATGACAAATGAATCTCTTGAAAATAATATTCTCATTTGTAAGGTTAACAATAATTAATGATCTCTAGAAATAATAACACTTTTACAACTCTCTTCCCCAAATGATTAGACATAGTACCTAATTTTTTCACAATTATTCATAGGCGACTACACGATGATTTGTCCAGCGTGACACGTGACTGCAGGGAAGCACGAAAGGAATTAGAAATATCCGCTAGACAGGTGGAGGATTTGAAGAGGCAACTTCAACATTACGTGGCCGAGGTAAAAAGAACCGAGGATCTCATCTCTCACAAGGTTACAATGCAAATTATGTCAGCTATCCTCAAGTTGAATATGTTTATTATTCTTAGGAACTCGAAAGAACTGAAATATTGGATCAGTTCAAGTGCTTGTCAGAGGAAGCAACAGCGTTGGAAAGCAATAATCACACTTTGGAGAGCGAAGCTACCCAGTGTAGGGTGCAGTTGTCTGTTGCTTTGGACCATGCCTCCGATCTGGAGAGGAAAATTGAAAATCTAGAATATATCATCAAAAGTTACGAGAAACAAGTAAGTATACTATGGCAAGTACTATTTGTATATTTTCGAAAAAAATTAAATTGTCATCAACTTAGGCTCGTTTCAAAATCAACTTAGCCCCTAACACTGATTTTAGGTTTCTTCAATAATCGCCTTTTTCAAAATTAGGAAAAACATGAAAGTTTCATTTTTGGAAAAATGAGTAACATTTTGGAAGAAATTCTCCAAGAACATATTTGCTGAGGCTCATTGAACAATGTGAAAAAACATTATCTCTCTTTATATTCGTTGCTTATTTGGTTATAGATAGCAGAATCGACCAGTCAAGTAGCCAGTTTAGAAATGCAGATGAAACAAGGCTCTTCTCAGTCTGACAGGTACATGTCAGAGTTGAAGCAATTGAAAGACCTCTGTCTCAAACTCGATACCGAAAAAGAAGAACTAAAACGAGATTTGCGAAACAAAGAAGACCAGAAATGCTCCGTAAGTATTTGAAATTAGATTAGTCCATAATTGATGTTTTTATGTTATTTAGACCAAACAGACCTTGGATATGCTGGAGAGGGAAAACAAAGATTTGAAAAGGGCTTTGGACAAGGACCAAAACAGCTTGAACGGTGTAGAGACACTTCTCAACCAGGCGAGGCAGGAATTGATAGAGCAGAGGCTCCTGAACAAGGATTTGCAATCGGAAATTATCAAGATGAGTTCGAAAATCGAGGAACTGCAAGATAGACTGTGAGTACTTGGTGCAACTTGGTCTATTTCTGAATGGAAAACAGCTTTTATCGAATGGGTAATTTTGCAGAACAACTACCAACGAACAATTAGATCTCTACCAGGAAAAAGCTTTCGAGTATAGTCAGCAAAATAAACAATTGCACAGGGAGGTAGCTAATGAAAGGTTTGCGAGAGCTAGAGAGGATGACACTAAGAGATATCCGTCTTTTTGAGGGACTGAAATAATTTTTCCAGTAATTTTTTAGGGTGAATTTTATCTATTTATTATTCTGTAATTTTTGAGGTGAATCGAATATTTTTATATGATGAATTAATAATTGTTTAGATTTCTACCTTTTTCATCTCCATTTATTCCAGATTATATGAGCAGAAAGAGAAAGGGCTGTAATTTGGGCACTGCTGCAAGGGTTTTAAGAAAACATTTTTCAACAATTTCAGAAAACGATATCTAATGAGAACAACTTGTTTGATTTCACTTCATGTCATTATTCTATCATGGCCAATATTTTTGCTCCACCATAATATTTCACATATTTGGTGCTATACTAGTACTTTTTATTATTTTACTGTACCCGCTACATTCATTCTGTAAATCTTCAGACGGATAGAAAACACGCACTGGTGGACAGCTGTTTTTATATTCATCACTATTGAAGAGCTCAAATAACTTGTATTCAGAAAGATTCCTCTCCTTATACTTCCTGGCCTCCATTATCTGCAAGTATTTTTTCCTGAACTCCCCGTATTTTCGGAACCATTCTTTCTGGGAATCGCTCAACGATTCTTCGCCTGCGTTATTCACGATGTCCAAGATTTCGGTGTAGATTTTCTTGAAATTCTCGTAGTTCTGATACCAGTCCGACTGTTCGAACTTCAAATCAGAAATTGTCTTTTTTGTTTTAGCGAATATCTTCATTTCTAGTTTTCTCGTTCTTTCTTTATCTGCAGCGTCTAGGGTGGGTTCTTCCGGCCTCTCCTCGACTGTCATAGTTTGTTTCCTTAGTGCCAAAAAGTCCAAAACATGTTGACTAAATGGAAAATGTTCGAAGATCAGTGCACTTACTTTGGCTTCTCCGGTGTTGTTCTTGTTTTTCCCTTTCCATAATTACTTGGAATAATCTTGGAATATTGTTGTTCTGGTAGGAACAGAGCTGTTGATTCCGAAGCAACGCCTCTCCATTGTTTTCCCTTTTTGTCTATAATCAACAGATCTCCTATGGGCTTGTTGTCCGAAAAAGAACACAGCAGATTCATATTTTGATGGAAACAATATAGGGCTGGCCCGTTGAATTTGTTATCTGTCAATTTTCCGTAGTATTGGAAGTCGTCAGCGAAAGAAATTTCTACCTAAAAATGATTCAATGTGCATCATCACCAAAAACTTCGAGAAGGTACATATATTTGAAACTATTCATACTTGTTCTTGTTCAAACAATTTATCATCCTTCCACATTCCCTTGTATACCTGCCCATCTTTGGTGGTATACGTGCCCAATCCTTCCCTCCATACTACCCCACTACGATGGGCGCAATATCCCCCTGTGTATTTGTCCCCATTATGGAACTCGAAAGTTGACTCTCCCTGACAGAAATTGGGATCTTGCTCGTATTCCAAGAGTTTACTTTGAGATGCTGTGGATTTCTTGCTACCATCAGTCATTTTGATTCAATGAAATGTCAATTTGGTGGTGATTGTCATGGAAATCAGTTGATTTTTATTCTATACAGTGATTACCATGTTCTGCGTTATTTTTCACTTTCAAAGGAAATTTCGATGTCCGAATAGCCCCGATTTCAATACCTGATTAATAAAAGCATTTGTTCACAGAATCAGAAGCCACCCTCCCTCCACTAAAAATCCTGCGAGTCCTAGAAAAACATATCCCTCCTCCCAATCCCATGAAAAAACCTTGTCGCTGTGTTCTGAAATTTGCTTGCTTGAAACGCGCCCGAAATCGTCCAACGATATCGAGAAATCCAAAGAAAAGAGTGTGCAGACGGTAGAGACATGCAGAAAGAATCATCCAGCCACTAGGAACGTAGGAGTGACTACGGTCAAACAAAAAATTAACTTCGGTTGTTGTGGCAAGCCGAATTGTCGCTGTTTGAAAAGTACATCGAGTTCAAAAAAACTAGGTAAAGGAGAGGAAAAATCCGATCCTGAAAAGAGTGTTGTGAGTGGTGCAACGAGAGATGGAAATACTTCTTGTTACGATTCCAACAAACATTCTGGTACTCTCAAGGGTGTTTTTGAGCTTGAGTGTAGCGGGTTGAAATCTTGTGGAGCAAACTGTAAAGCTTTGCATTCAGCATCTACTTGAATTTTTTATTCTCAGCTTTATTTACTGTTCAATATTCAACATAAAATTAGGTAAAATTAGCAGAGTGTAAGTACTGGTAAGTACTATAGGTTTAGCAGATTTTCGATATGCTTGAGAACAAGAAACGGGAGAAAAATCTAGAAGATTTGGGATTTTCCGTAGCTTTTACCGATTCAATCTACATTTGAAGGTTCTCTAAACAATATCAATTGCGGATTTGAATTTTGCACTTCAAATCTTTCAAATACATTATACCCCTGCATGGAAAATAAAAACGATGAGACGAAGTGCGAGTAGAAAACTTATATTTCAAGACATACTGATTGTTTTCTAATTCCATTTTAATTACAGTTACAACTAATTATAAAATGATCAGTCAAAATATGTCAACAATTGTACAAAAAGATTAGCTACTAAAACTAAATCACGTTTTTCACAATTAAAAATATTTATCCAGAAAAACTGAAAAACAATCATAATTGCATCAATAATATATACAATAATTCAACATTCAACGAGAACATTAAAAAACGAATAAACAAGGTCGCTGTTCTGGTTCCATTTTAGTTTCCTTCAATGGATAGCGGATCTGATTTTATCAAATCTGGAATTACATTCTGAAATGAAAAAGTTGTAAGTTGAAGAAATCGACAACATCAACTATTCAGAACTCACCTCTATGATTATTTGCCCTCTCATTTCCAAATTTCCATATGAAACCCCAATTGTTCCTTGTACTTCGTGATGTGTTTGCTGTTGTTGATTTTGTTGTTGTTGCTGCTGCTGCTGCTGTTGTTGCTGCTGTGCCTGCCTAAATATTTATAAGAATATTATTCGCGTAATGCTGAATCTATATAAATTTATGTGGTAGAGAAAATTTACTATGATAGGATAATGCGAGAACCACTGATATGATAGTTGGTTTGAAATTTGATGACTACTGGGGACAAATTTCATGACATTCAATTTTACCTTCGCTTTTTGACTGATCCAGAATGGAATCTTCCTCCTTCTCCTCTTATCCTATTCATAGCGTGCCTATGTCTTGATTCATGGAGATATTTCTGAAAAAATTAAGGATGTTAATATTTCATTGAAAAAAAAAATTAACAAGAAATTAACTCACCGGTCTTTCTTTAGGAATTTTACCTTCGTTTTCTAGTTTCGCCCTGGCCTGTCTTCTTTTCAATATCCTTCGGTATTGTTTGGCGTTTACATATAAGGGTTCTTCTTCCAGAAATTCTGTGCCTGGTATTTGTACTCTCTGGAACTGTTGACTGCTAGTGCCGGGGACCATCTTGAAAAAAAATATTCATCATTGTTAGAATGATCATTCCAAAGTGTCAAAGTGTATGAAAGACTTGTACGAGTGTAACCGTTCTAAGAAATAAAAGAGGAGTCTGAAACATCACTCAAAAATTTGCATAATTTGACTGGGTCTTCTCCAATTGTTGCTCTGGTTTGGTACAAGAGAAATGATAATAGAAACGGTATTTATAAATCTAAAACACGATATCTATATTGTTGCAGCACATTTATTTTCGTCATTTTGTGAAACATAAAGATGTTCTCGACAATTTCTGTCATTGTCTGAAATTTCGAGGAAAATTCTCGATGTATGTAGGTAGGCATAGTGTTACGTACGTCGGATGTGTTATTTCTCACCATGACTAAATTTCCGTTAGCCATTGCGAGTTGATTAGGTGAGCCAGAGGTCAAGGGCGGCACCACTTGCGCCGTAGTGGGCGACGTCACCGTCGTCTGAGCCACCCCGTTCGACGTCGTCGCCTGAGCACTACCAGCTATTTGCACTAGGTTGCCGTTTATATTCAGCACTGAACAAAAAGTAAACAAAGAATTAATCTAGGGAGCACCACTTGTTGGATATTTTTGCAAATTGTTGAGGAGAATGTTAACAAACCTGTAGGTGTTGCCTGTTGAATTCCGCCCGTTTCTATCGTCATTGGATGGTAAAGGAACGTTTGTCCATCTGGGGTCTGTACTAATTGTGCGGTTTGCTGCTGAGGCTGTACCAGAACTTGACCTTGTTGCAAACTACTCACTGGTACTACCTATTTTGTTAAAATAAATGTTACAGAATAATATTTCTTTACATCATTGGTATCATTGCTATCGAGAGTTTGACGTTTCAAACGAAACATGTCATTTGTCATAAATTGAATTATATTGACGTTGACAATCATTAGCGCTTCTCGGAAAATAGTAAATTTTGTCCTAACCTGTATTTGCTGAAGGCCCTGTGTACCCGCCGTCCCTGCAACTTGAATTTGTCCCCCCGAGGGCACGGCGTGCACCATTATCTGTTGTCCGTTGGCCCCTTGGATCACCTGACCGGTGTTCATTTGCATCACCTGGACCTGGCCGGGCACCCCACCCTGTATGGGCTGAAGGACCACTTGGCCGTCAGCTGTCGTTGTAATTTGTTCCATATGGGAACGTTTTTATAGTTTTGATGACTGCAACAGGAATCATTTTATCATACGAATCTACGTTGATTTCAAAAAATGTAGCATTTGCATGTTAGTTCAAATGGCTAAATATATGTTCACGATTAGATACATTCGTATTCGAATATAAATAAATTGGTATTTAAATTAGTTCATTGAACCACGATAAATTAATTGCACGTGAAATTTTCACAGTAACAAAAGAAATACAGCGACATCTTCTGCTGATTGTATGAGACTGATAGAGTAATAAAATAATAATTATACTAAAACTATAAACTTATATCAAAGAAACAACTGATATATTGCGACGTTAAATAATAACTAGTGCATCAATAAGTAAACATATATCTGTATACGATTACCTATACATCTACTTATCCAAATAAAACTATTCATTTGTCTAGTCTACATTATTTAGTTTTCTTAAATAGGAATACGAAAGTAGGTAACCATTGTAATAGAATACTCCTTACGAAAAGCTTAGCTTGATACGCATAAGATTTCTCTTACAATCTCATTCCTACACCTACCCTTTAAATAGACCATTTAAAAAATCTCGAGAATTACCTACATAGGTAATAGCATCAAACATCAAAGTAAATAACAGTCAATTTCGATGCTCTGATATCTGATTAAATCTATTTAATCTTTTTATAGCATTATGAAGAAGACAAACCCATTTTCGATATCATATGAATGCATTTAAATATATATTGATCATTCTATATGTAACTAGACACGTTTCAATTATGTAACAAGTCATAGTTTCGTACTTGAACAGCCTATCCAAAACGGTCACTATGGAGCCTACTCGTTTAATCAGTCTACTAGTGACGTGAAGGTCTTTGTGTGTCGCCATATTACATTGCATCGTCAAGCAAGACACTACACAGTACACCATATTAGAATCCTTTCGAATTCGAAAAGTCCTAATTACACTATAAATAATCCGATCTGGGATCGGATTCGAACCGCCCGATGTATACTACAATATGTTTGATAATTTGTGGACTTACATTGGATATTTTAGTGTGCACTTTCCCAATGATTGGTCGGCGAAACTTAGACCAATGGTCGCTACGCACTCGACTTCAACACGATACTGTATTGGTTCTGTCGACTACCACTCCCTGGCTCCGAACCGGGCCCGATGCCTCGTGGACTTATCGAACTGCGAGAGGTTTACAGACGCGGGAAACTCACGGCCAATTACAAAATTGTACGATAGAAAGGGGCTTATTTGGACGCCGCAGCAGCTGCCAATCAATTTATTTGACAAAATACGATTCATCGAGCAACAGCAATGTCAAAACTTCGGGAATAATTGTCATTATTCGAGGGAAATCAATAAAGATCGTCAGATGTTTAATTTACACAGTGGTACTATGATTTGTGTTCTCAATTCAAATGAAAATTCTTATAATTCAGTGATAATTGAGTTTACTTTGATTTTTTCATCACTGGTCTCGATACATTTTAAATTCTCAATGTTTATTCAAAGAAACTTAATAACATTCTGAAATATTGCCTGTTTGAAATTGATCAGCTGCCATCTACTGGCGAGTAGGAGAGAAGAGTTTTACGTAGGAAACTGCAAAAACGAATTGAGTAGATATACAGATTTCTTTAAATTCAATTGAAGCAAGTTTCGTTATCACATTCTTATTTTAGAATGATTAGTAAAAAGACAAGTGAAAATAAATAAGAAAAAAAAAACAATCGTTATATATATATATATATATATATATATATAAGTGATATAGAAATAGAATTCAATCACTGGAAAACTAAGGATGGGGTTTGGGTTCTGATAAATGAAACTAAAGTAAGCCTCGAACAAGCTTTATTACTGCAAAAACACAGATCGAGTTAAATTGGGTAGCAACCCAAAATGTGTGTTTACACCAGTAAAGTAAGGTTAATCTCGACAAAATGCAACATTAATTCATATAGAGAAAAACATACTAAAATATTTGATAAAACCCTATGCAAGCTTTTACAATAATTATAATCTATGATACATGCAGATAGTCTATTTTACATTAAGTTTACAAATATTTCAGGCCAAATCACAATTATTAGTACATATCTTGTTTAATTTATTTCGAACAACATCGACAACTGATTTGTACGAAGATGAAAACATTTAATTTGAAAAATTGGGTTCGGAATTCGATGCTTAGTTTCGTATTCTGAAAAGGAGTGGCTTGATAAGAAAAATTTATTCAAAATGTGTCCTGTTTTCTCCCAATCCCAATTCCTCAAAATGTTAACATTCATTATTTTGGTCCAACTAACATGTTTTTGTGGCAGGTTATGATGCAGTCAGTATGTGCAGTCGCAGTCAAAAATTTAGAACATATCGTTCTGAATCACACGAATATTTTAAAGAAGTAACTAATCGAAAGTTCAGAAAATATGGACGTATTTCTACAGAAAATCACACGAAATTATTTACCCTGCTAATGTTCACGAATAGTTAAATTTAATTGAGTTTAACCATAGATGAGGATTGTATGTAGAAACTGAAGTAAAAATATCAAAATCAATTCTTAGAAATATGTTTCTTCATGAACTTTTCGACAGTCGACAGAAATTCGGTTTTATGCATACATTCATTTTGTTACTACTTGCAATGGTTTTTTAACATTAGACAAATCAATGTCGAAAATTCGTCGATATAACTACTAAATATTTCTGTATGGTCCCAAAATAGTTTGAAAAAAAAAATCTTCTGGAAAACGATGTTGAAGAATTCTAGACCCCTTGTATGATTATTGAGATATGAAAGATGCAGCACAACAAATTTGATTTCAATCGATTATTATCCTCCATGTCATTTGTCGAAATATTTAGTAGTCCCCAATCCAATTATCATGCTTATGATATTTATAATGAAGATTGTCTATTAATTTAATCGGAAAAACTAGAAAGATCATTATGAAGTGCATACATTTGAATATGTAAAAGATTATAGTTATTATTGTTAATTTTTTTATTGAAAACAGCTATTACTGTCATATAACAATATGCTTATGTGAAAATACAGCAATGTTATTTGATAGAAGAAAATATTTTATAATTTTATCATTTGTACTTAACGAAATTAATGAATCACCCATTCTGGGATAATAAAGTAGATGATTTTCGCAAACATCAATATAGACAGGCATTAATTTATTTACAGATTTTGAATTTCAACCGACATTTCACTAGTGCTGTTGGTAAATTTTCAATCCGAATTTTTGAATAAAAATATTTCCGATAACGTAGTTTATATTTCAACTACTAAGGCCTCTATGAAAAATTATCCAATCGAACACAACAATTAAATAAAATTACTCCATATCATACAGAAATCGAAACTATATACACTGAAATATCAATAAATATTGTATTTACAAACATTTCAACAAACCATTTGTACTATACTTTTGTAATTTCTCAATGCATGCAAAAATTCATCAAAATTATTATCCCAGAAAAAACACAAAAATCAAAGTTCCGACAATCCATGGATATTTTTCATTTAACATACAATAACTACTGAATAGCCTATCACCATTTATAAAGGTGTTTCGGAACACCACTAATCAGCTAAAATATTGACATGATTCTACACCAGTCTTGTGTAACACTAATAATATTATAGTTAACTCTACGGAAATAAGTCTGCGACATTATTTTACCATTTTCTGTATGCCAAATAAAAGTAATTTTCAACAAATTCAATTCACATCTTTTTTTTTGTGAAAGTAGTACAAAAATGTGGCAGACCTATTCGAAGTTCTATTACATAGTGCAGCCTTTAGATCATATAGGTAAAAACCTTAAATATTTTGTTACATTTCATAGTGGAAGTAATTAATGATTCAAAATTATTCTGTTATCTACGCACAAAATGTAACTACAACCAGTATAAGCGCATTCTAGTATGGTAACTAATATAAATATAATAACCAACCCAAATTATATATACAAAACAACTAACCAAATGTGTAGAGAATAAAAAAACTAGGTAATGGCATCCCACTTCGTTCATATTTTTTGACATCAATGAAACCCCAACGCAAATAACCTTTTAAGATGAAAATCTTATTATTAATAATCTCGGACAACTCTAAAACATCAATACCAAAAATATGGGTACTCAGAAGTGGGACATACTGTATACGGTAAGTTCAAAGCAAGAAATGTGGATTCTATTTGACCACTTCACTTATTTTCAAGACTTTTGATGGAGAAAGAGATCTACGATTATACTATGAGGTATACGTCACTTTTATGCTTGGTATTTTGATTTTAGCTCCAAGAATCAGAAATAGACGTGAAATGCCCGATGACTGAAGAAAACTTATTCCTTGCGATCATATTCGTGATGTGACTGATTTTTGTTCTCTTTAAAAACCAGGATGAAGTTGAACGTGGTTGGGAATAAATTGTATATCTACCAAAAAGTTGTTGACAGTTTTTTACACCATTCTTACTGATCTTTATGAACGTTAGCAGAAAATGACAATTTCATCCAAGGTTTCTAAGAGCATCACGTGTTTTTTACGCCAACTTCAATGACAGCTTGACATTGCCTCAAGATCGCAAACGGTTTTAGTTTCTTGCACATCGACAGTGAACAACAAGGAAGCTGATGCGATGTTCGTCAAATATTTATCCAGAATATTTAATGGCGTTCGAGTCAGAACAAAGCGAAAGTAAGCACCTTTAGCTACATCGAAATGTAATACTGCGGTCGCATAGTAGTGAGATAGTAAACAATAAAGGCAGTCTTATGAAATCATCGAAAAAGCAATTGAATGAATGAGCAAAAAGCGACATATCGATGAGGATATAACAAACTTCGGCACTACACTAATTCGCTGTTATTTTCTAAATACCTAAGAAACCCTGTGCAGTACTTCAACTCAGAGCGAAAGGTTCAAACAATGCATCATTTCAAAAACTCTTTACTAATATATTTGTCTCTCAATAAGGCGGTTATAATATTTAAAACTATTCAAAGCAAAAGATCGAATTTTTATCGAAATGAAAATAACCGTTCCTATTACTTATTAACCCTTCTTCCTAAGTGTGGCACATTACGTTTTCATTCAAATAAGCGACAACAATCTGATGAAATTATATACAAAGAAAATTTGATGATCACAGAACAAATACTTCTAAACGAACATTAGTTTTTTTTTTTAAATATGTACAAATTTGTTTATTGGAGTAAAACAATGTGCAAAGAGGAACTGAATTGAATGATTAAAAACTCTGTACATCAACATGCATATCGAAACATTTGGACATGATATTTATCAAAGAGAAAAACCCTACGATTAGCGAAAGAACACACCCGATTAATATAGTTTTTTTTTTCATTATCCGAAACTAATCTAAGACAATCCAAAAATATTATTTGTTAAATCTACCATAAATCTATCTCTATTATCTAGATTTTTAGGTATGATATACCTTTTTCTAACTAATTGAAACAAGTTTAGGGAATTCCGCCAATGTATCCCACCAATTTCGAAAATATATTTTGCTTTATCAATATTAGGCTGAAATATTTTTATGGCTTTCAATTCTCGATGACATTACTACCGAAAAAATTTCATTAAAGAAAGTGAGCAACTTTGATCATACCCTCGTATACATATAGCATAATTTTGAGATCAAGACTATTGTGTAATTCCATAATTTAGTCAGGAATAACAGTTTCATCTGATATGCTATTTCGCTTATTCACACGACTTTCAAGTTAGAATTATTCAGGAGTTACAATTCAATTATAATTAGAAATTGGTAACGAAACATTGTCAAAAATTCCCCATATTTAGGCATTATTCAGTATATACAGTAAAAATGATTATAACTCTCATTAAATATCACAACTAGTACATTCCACACTCTATTGACGCAAAATCTCTGTCGAAAAAACATTCAAGACAATTAGTGCAGAGATGTTATTTTTTGACGTCGAACATAGAGTGTACGGAGGATTTCAACATTTACAGGCACATCAAATATATCAAAAACACCGCCATCTTCTTCATGATGCTACTAGAAAATGTGTCCCTAAGATTACCAAAAAATCAACCTAACCCCAAAAAGCGATCGACATCAGGAAATTGAAAAGAAATTGAGAATTCACTGCGCAATCAACTTTGACTAATGCCTTCGTGCCTTTCGAAACGACATTTCACCGTTAACTGTGCCGGGTGAAGTGAGAAAACGCTACAGATTAGGTGCGGTATTGCGAGAATAGTGAACGTTTCTCGTTCGGATGGCGCGCAAAGCGGATTCTAAATTTCATACTTCCTTCGCAGTAATATTTTTGCGGAATAAAATAGAAAATAGATACTACTAGATATATAATGATATCGCTGTAGATAATGCATTTTTCGGACAATACAATATAGAAACTTCATACCACAAATTATTTTCGTGTGGGTGGTGAATAATAGGGAGAGAAGCAGGGGTTTGTTTGAGCTAGACCCCCTGCTTATTTTTCAATATTCTTCCTGGTATAGATATATGTGTGTAGTGAATAACTGAATAATTGAAAGCAATACATTTTTCAATTATTACAATCAACCACTTGAACGACAACCACTAATTAAAAAAAAATAATCTTAATGTTGAAGCTCTAAAACAAGCCTACTATATAAGTATATTTGAATTATTTAAGAACCCAGTAGTTCTCAAATATATAAAATTGATTCTGTAACAAAAATGCAATTTGCAAATTCCTGATACGATTCAGAACATTAAATTATCACTATTCTTATTTGGCTAATGTTATACTGTACTTTTGATATGAAGGCAGTTTATTTTAAATATGTAACATTTTTTAGTGCAATAAATAATCAATTATCGAAACTAGTATAAACTTGCTACTAGAATATCAAGTACGACAGCAAGCAACGTTTCTATGTACAAATAAGACACTCAATACGATAAGGAAAAATTAAAACATCAATTAAACGTACCCAAATTCTCACAGAAACATTAAAAATATTGTGAAAATAAAATTACTCATTGAAAAAAATTACGTGACACAAATACAGAAAGATACAATTATATCTTGTTTGTGGAAATTAACTATTTGCCTACCAATCTAATTGCACAAATATATTACCGCGTATTTATAATATTGCATAAAATAACTCGTTAGATTCTCTTACACTTAAAACCAATACACAAAACACGAAAACTAAAAGGATAAAATACGTTAAGTTGCAATTGAAATACCACATATTAAATTTATGTTCTCCCTCCCGATATGTCTGCAATTAATCGTTTTTCGAACTACCATTGCTCATACAAGATATTGTACATTTCGGACCTTCTCTCACCAATAATAAAAAAAATAAATCATCTTCTCCTGGTATTTTGAAATGCTTACTTGATTCATAGTGAAAAATTCGAAAATTAATAGATATAAACATCAAAACAAATTTTTCCATACTCATTAAAACATAGTAAAGTCTACTCTGTATAAATAACGGTAGTCCAAAATGATTATACAAGCAGTTATATTCCTCACCACACTCGACTTGTAAGGATCCAATAGCTCAGCAAGTTCCAATGCAATATTATATTGAACCTAACATAAAATTCTAACACTGTTGAACATCGATTACACAAAATCGTACCTTATACTTTTTCAACATCAACACACTTCTTTGCATATCCGATAACAACTATATGGATAACAGTCATAGGTTTTTATCGAAGAAGTCTATCATTATGATGCGCATGCGCGAAGTTTGACAGATCGAGATAGCCAACGCAAACTGAACCGAACTCAGGAAAATATTTTGCAGTATATGATCTTCCACAACAATACCGTAGAAGACATGTTTTGAAATAAAAACTGTATTAAATGTAACATCATTGATTCATTGAAAATTCAACTTCAAAAACAGAACTTGCAAGGTTCGCGCAAACGCATGTAATGCCACTGACCTGCAGACTCATCTGCTAACGAAATCTACATAGCTGTTATCAGATACCGATACGGTTTCGTATCGAACTACCACTGCAAGCCGTCGTCCGTCATCTTCATTCGGCGAACCACAAGCTCTGCTGATACTGGTGACTCTTGGCCGGACTGAGCGGTGCGAAACCGTACGAGGCAGCTGCGACTTGGGCGTGCGACGGGAACTGCAAATGGGCGGGCAGCGGGTGACTGGCGTGGGCGGCCAGGACGGGACGTGCGCTCGCATGATGGGCCGGCGGAGGTGGTAAGCCGCGGCTGTAGAGAAAAATTAATTTGATTAGGAGTCTTTGAAAAAAAAAACCGTTTGCAGACGACTCGACTTTTGAGACTTTTAGGACAACTGGTAGAGTAAATGAACAATTTCGTGTATCACAAAAAGCACCTTGGTGCATAGAAGACATGTACCAAATTTTCTAACGATGTCTACAATATTATCTCAGTTATCATCAAAAAACTGTTTTTTTTTCAAAATTTTATCACCTTGTATCTCAAAAGTTAAGACTCTTAAGACGTTTATAGAAAGTTTTTTTCTCAAAATGTGTCAAAGAATCACCCCTTCAAACATCAACATGTCTTTAAGGAACACCCTGTATAGAGCATAATTGAAGGTTTCAGTAGATATAATCATCAGAAATTGAAAAAAGTAATATTTAGAGAAAATGTATTTTAGTTACGGTCTTCAGTTTACGTTCATTTTATGAGTAAGGTGTTTTGTACCATTAAATTAAAAAAAAAAATAGAAAAAAAAATAAAGGAACTACCACTCTATAGACTTTTACTATGACGACTACAATTATTGACATGCTTCTGTTAATAATTCCACTACAACCTCCTGTGAAAAATCAGAATATCGCCAAAAATTGTAACATATTTCAACAGAACTATTTATTTATAACTTTCCAAATTCTTGTCAATTAGCTTCGGATGTCACATCGGATGTTTTTAGTCATGTATTCTATAGAAATTTTACAGTCTCAACGTAAGAATATCTGGTCAAGACTACGTTTATGGCGCATAAAGTAGCCCTTAGTGGCCATCTCAACAGTTTACACTCCTTGGCGTACTACGTCATCGAGACTTACCCTTGTGGCGCCACCTGGTGAGCGGCAGACAAGTAGGCGGGTGCCGTCGGCTGAGCCGTGGTCGTCACGTATACTGGCCGCCGGTACAGCTCGGCTACTGTCTGATGATGGTGGTGATGATAAAGAGGCTGACCGGCGGCCGCCGCCAGTGGATGCTGCGGCGAGAGTCGGGGCGCGCCCACCGCCAACGGTTGTGGCGACAGATGGGCGTGGCTTTGTCTACGGACACGACGAACGGAAATGGTACTAACGAGCAATCTATTGAATTTCTCACGCGGACGTGTTATGGATTTTTTTTTTAATTTCGAGGTTTTTGGATGTACCGCAACTGATTCCAGGGAATGTGAAGGAATGCACAAATTCTTCAATAGCTAATAAGATTTATATGAAAAAATCCCGAGGCATGTCCACAGTTTTAATCGATTTCTTGTTTTAAATAATCATTTGTCATATAAGGTGAATTACATCGAGTAATGAGTTGAGTGTGTTTGGTTTTGGATCAGTTCGTATACACTTATTCTGTTTTTCATTGCTTTTTAATTCTTGTTCAATGTATTGAGAACTTTTATTTATATTTCATATCTTTGGGAAATGATTATAACGGGTAGCTGACAGTTCTGATTATCCTCTTATCTAATACCCTTACCCAGACCCATCTTACTACCAAGAAAATGATATACCAACAGAAACCATAGAAATGCCAAATTTTTACTCATGAACGTAGAAAAAAACTCTCATTCCCAACAAGTAGTCCATGCACAAGAATTACCATATTTTTTGTAAGCTAAAACTCCTATTATCTAATAAAACATTGTTCAACTCGACTCACCTATATCCTGGATGCATCACTTGCGGCGGTTGTCCCCACACCTTGCTGCCCCCAGCCGTCAACAGGTGACCGTCCCTGGTCGAGTGGGCGGCCGGCGGCTGGGCATATCCCTCATGCGTTGGTTGCGACGGTATCGCATACTCTTGCAAACTAACGACGGGTACGGCAGAATGACGTCGAGAATGTCCGCTACCACTTCCGCTGCCGGACGAACCGTGGGCGGCGGGTGGTGGCGGAGCCGCCCAAGAAACCCGTTTCTCGTTTGACGATGCCGGGTTGCTGTAAGGCTGCTCGTACTGGTAAGGCTGCGAAATAGAAAAGAAGTTTGAATCAACTTCGCTCAGATTATGCTTCAAAATTATTTATTGATATTTTGAAATTGATTTGGAATTCAAGATGATTACTATGGAATGTTGTTATGGAGTAGAAGGATATTGAATTAAGTTTTTTTTCTTAGGATTGTCTCTTTGCCTCCAATTTCAGTTCAGATAAGATTACTTTTGTTACAATTTAAATTTGTTTCATATTGCATCATTAAATAATCGTTACTCACCTGAGTCGCTTCTTTGCAAGCATTTCCACAATACTGATAATCTGTCGGTTCTTGTTTCGTAAGAACATTCAACATGCACTCAGACTGCGCCTTGGCGAGCAGCCTTTTCTTTTGCGAAGAGTAACTACTACCACTTCCTCCTGCTGATTGATTCTGGTGGTGTTGTGGATGACTTTGCGTCGTCTGACTGCTCTGGTGGTGTTGCTGCTGGCTTTGACAAGACGACGACGATGATGGCTCGTTCTTGATCACTTGGTTGTTGTAGACGCCGTTATTCGCGTTGCTCAAGAGAGCAATGTAAGGTTGCTGAAAAAAAAAAAGAAATAAAAAATATAGTCTACGTGGGACACCAGTAGAATTATTTCCATATAATTTCATTCATTTGATAAGGCGCTCATAATTGAATTTATTGTCATCTGTCCTATCTCGAAGACAAGTGACAATATTCAATTTATCGTAGAAACTTGGAATATTTCCTTGCCAATAGAAAAATAATGTCTCATTTTCAAAAGTGGCAAAAAGGACGACATGAAGAACTATCGACCAATTGGTAAACTTTTAGCAATTCCAAAACTTTCTGGATTTTTTCTTGTGCCATATCATTTGTGGTATTGCAAAAATTTGCTAATTGAAAATCAACATGAATTTGCTACAGGTAGATCAAAAACATCAAATGTATTAGTATATCAGCAGGACATTGTCGGGCCCTAGAAAAAGGTATTCGAATTGATACAATTTATACCGAAGGCATTCGACAGGGTCAACCACAGTTCGCTGATTAATAAGTTGCATGAAACATTTCCAGTGATATTCATGTTACATCTGGTGTCCCGCAAGAATCACATCTGGGCCCACTTCTCTTCAATATTTTCATTAATGATATAGCTCTTAACTTTTGTTTCTGTTATTACCTTCTATTCGCTGACGACCTCAAAATTTATATGCCAATCAACTCCTACAAAGACTGTCAAAACCTTCAATCCGATTTAAACGCTTTGATCAATTGGTCACAAAAAAATGGAATGTCACTTAACATTGACCTACTCGTAACTCTGAATTATTCTAAGTTCCCTACCATCGTACAAATTATGGTAATCATAGTACTGTGTCGCGTTTTGTTAGATTAGGCAGTGAATATTCCAACAGAGGCTTAGAATTCACTGGACAAACATCAAATTCATTCAAAACCAGTGTAAAAAGATTAGTAGTATAAGTGTCCGTCTATTGCTGTAGTACTATTAGTATTGTATATTTTTAATTTAGATATATAAGTATATATGTATTATATTCCATATCTGAAAAGGGGAGAACCCGTTGAAAAACATAAATGAATAAAAAAGACGTCGCCCTACCTTCGTCGATCCCCTCTCTTCGTTATCGCTGTCCTGCAAGCTCACGCAGCTGATGACGTTCTTCCTCTGAGCGACACCGGAGGACGCGTGCCTACCTCTGTTGCCCTTCTTACTCGATATCGCTCCAGTTTCGTCCTCGCTGTCTGATATAGTGATGACAGAGACGGCCGGCGAGGGCGTATCGTTGATGGTAATTGTGTGTTGTTTGCCCGTCACCGCCGGTCCACCGGTCGAATGCGACGGTACGTGGTGGTGGTGATGGTGCTGATGATGGTGGTGGTGATGGGTTGATGGAGGCGGCGCGTGGTGCTCGTGCGACGGAATCTGAGAGAAGAAGAATGAAATTTTATACTCGACGTTGACTGATAATTATCTGCAGAACACGATTGAATCGACAACAAAATTAGACCATTTCAAACACCCTTATATGACTCAGGTTCGTATTCTCCTTGACGTTGACATAACAGACACTAACCTGTTGGTGTCTAGGATGTTGCCATTGAGTCGGAGTGTGATTTCTCCTGCTACTACTGGCATAGTTTATCTGCTCTGAAGGAGGTGTACCCTCCTTCACTCGCTTCTTGACAGGACTAAGCTGAGTCTGTTCTTTTTTATCGTGTTGTGATCTATGATGTGTAGGAACCTGTAATACGAGCATTACGTATAATGAACGTACACGATATAGAAAAGAAGCTCGGAGTGGGCGACATCTACTTTAAATCGTTTGAAATAATCAAGGTGAGACCAACAAACTATCCTGTGTGTGTTGTATGGGTGAAGGGTGATCTTTTCAAGTTATTTCAGACCATTTTTGTTTTGTTACATATTTGAATGATATTTAATGAACAATTGTTTGAAATAAACTTCATACCATCCGAAAATGCAGCGGATTGGAAGAGGTAATGTGGATATAAGATCATGAAAAATGTGCTATGTTCCTCAATGCTCATCATATGCTCTTTACAAAAATTTTCTTTAAATCCCAAGGCAGTTAAGAAATGGCAGACAATCTTGAATATAGGGAAACCTATTTCAAAGTTTTTGATTGTATGCAGCAAGCACTTTTTGAAAGATCATTCTAGTTGTCATTTGCTATCATATTCTCTTCATTTCAATTTATTTTGACAACTAAAAGGAAGCGTTTGAAAAATGGATTGTTTCTCAGCCAGAACCTACAAGTGACGACTTATCAACATACAAACACGTTCACCCACATAATCCAGAATGTCCGAAATTGCTATCTTGCCTTTCACAGGCATTATTTTTATTGATAACAAAAATCCAGCAATAAATTATAACAGTGAAATTTCCAGAACGAACCTTTCCAGTATACTGTGTTATTGTTGTCCACAATCTGACATTTTGTCATTCGCAGTGCTATCTCGCGGTACGTGATTTTTCACTATTACTGGAGCTACCAAGTTATTCAAATGGGCAAACTAGTAGTATTTTCTCCGCTGAATACGATGGTGGAAACTGAACGAAAATGAAACATCGCGAAGTTACTTCAAAATGTAAAATTGAATTCTGAATAAAAATGGACCTATAATCTTCTGCTCTTATGCCAAAAATGTCAAAGTTATTGATGTTTTTCTGAATTTGTGGTGGCTGTTATTCCATGAATATTTATATATTATTATATTTGTTTGCTTCAAAATGGCATTAAGATCCAAATGAAATCTTAACAATTCCGGATAGGGTGGACAATTTCGTCATCTTCTTTTTTAAAAATGCACATAACCTCGTCAAAAAAAAACGGTTGGCAACAACTCACCATCAAGTGATGATGTCCCTGAATCGAGCCCCCTTGTTGGCCAAGGTGACCCTTGGAACTGCGCTTGCCACCTCCCCAAGAAGCTGCTGCTGCGTGTTCGACGATTGCCGGATTGTAAACCTCTGTGGCGACGTCGACCGGGAAGACCGGTCGTTGTTCTTGCAAAATGGCGCCAGAATCGACTAGCAACGGTCTGCCCCATTCTTCTGAGATGATCGGCTGCTGGATAGCAGCGTGCTGCGGCGGCAATTGTTGCCACGAAGGCACCAGCGCCATCTGCTGTCGGTTGGTGGGCCACGAAGTTTGCACCGCATTCTGAAAAACGACATATTTTATATCTCAATAGTAATGTAAAATGATGAGAATAATTTTCAATACTTCAACAACTACGATTGGGTAGGTTTCGTAATTCGAAGCGTTTATTTCCGAACAACAATTCAATCATAGTTCAATTGAAAGTCTTCAATAAAAAAGCCAGTATATCCAAGACTAATATTGCACACTTACCGCCAACAACATCTGTCTACCACTAGGTTCGACCACACTGACGGGCACGTACTGCTGCTGCGTCGCCTGACCCAATATGGGCGGCTGAATTTGCAGCTGCTGCTGTTGAACGACGGCGACGTGCTTGGCAGGCGAGCCGCCCATGCCCTGGTAGCCGGCCGGGCAAAGAATCGACGACACGAGCTGGTGTTGGAAGGGGTCGCCGCGTCCGCCCGTGGCGTATTGTCTGCCCACCGAGCGCCCGCCGTTGTAGATCTGGTACTGTAAGAGAGCAAAACAATAAATATGATGCACGAGGCGAAAAACAACCTGGAACTTTGTAGAGGAGACAACTACTTACCAAATTATCGTACCCAGACCTGTCTCTGACCAGCCTCTGCACCTGATTTGACAGCTGATTATTGATGGTGAAGGTAACGTTGCCGTTGGAGCTGGGCACGAAGTTGGCGACCAGAGGTGGCGCCTGTTGGGCAGGTTGGTGGTGCGCCGTCGTCGCCGTCGGACTGCTAAAGTCGTTGCGACGACAAACCTCCATCATCTGGACGCTCGCCTTCACGTTGTTGCAGTGCGCGTAATCAACCAAGTGTGCCAATCGGACGAAGGCGTGGTTTAGAGCTTCTCCTGGAGTGGTGCGTCGTTCCTGAGGAAATAACAGAATTGGAATCGTTGTAGTAAAGTCAGAGTATTGTCTGTCATTATTGAAATGAATTGAAAGAGTATGAGAAGGATAAGACATTGCTACCTGGTCCATAGTCAGCATCCGCTTCAGTAAATCGATGAACTCCTTCCTGTCGACTTTTTCAGCGAGTAGCTGTCCCCCTTCTAGATCTGTAGGCACATTCACCTGTCCGATATCGTCCAGGCAATTGAAGATGTACTTTCTAGCCTCTTTCGATTTGATGCCTGTTTCTGCTTCATGCTCTTCCGGTGTTTTTAGTCGCCAGAAAGGGTACGTACTGTCCATGTCGCGATAAAAGAACTTCGTCGTTTTAGAAGCGTTATTGAGCATGTGTTCTGTCGGCAAGCCTTGCGTTTGACTTATGTATCTACGAAAAACAAAAGTAAAATCATAATGATGATCCATACGAGGAACGGAAACTTCCAAAGTGTTCTATGCCGTAACTCACCTGATTTGGTCGTACTCCGAGGAACCGGGATAGAGAGGCCAGCCGAGGAAGAGTTCGGCAACGACACAGCCCAACGACCACATGTCGATGGCTTCGCAAAAGGGTAGTCCGAGTATGATCTCGGGCGCCCTATAGTACCTCGACTGCAGGTATGTGTTACAAACGGCCTTGCTGACATGGCTAGCAGAGCCGAAGTCGATGACCTTGACGCGGTACGGTTGTCGTACCGGATCGACCAGCATTATGTTCTCCGGTTTCAAATCGGCGTGGATTAACCCTAATTGCTGCAAGAAAATTGGTCGTTCAGAATTTTATGTGGGGTTGGCATTGCTCGTATTATCATTATTACAAACAAAAAATGTGCGAAAGAGTTCAAGTATTGACCCATTTTTACTTTTCTCAATGAAATGTTCATGGAATGGTATTTGATTTACAGAAATAGCGTCACGACTGTGCCAAAAATGTATTATTTGTGTTTCACCAGAACGAAAATAGCACGAAAAATATTTTCTTGTTTTGTTCCGACGAATGAATATTTCATCTAAATTCATTCTTTCGATTTGGGATAAAGATTTTCTCTGTGCAGAAACTATTAGTATTATTTTCATTCCTATATTTTTTACTCATTTACAGCCCTGTTGAATTCAAAACAATGAAATGAATCAACTTTCCCCCTGTATGTAGATAAAAATAATCAATACTAACGTAATTCATTCTGTGTTATTTCATCAGCTTGTTATCAGTTTTGTAGACCATAGATAATAGTTCATTAGTTATAATGTTTTTAGAGATAAGCAGGATTAAATGTATCTATTACAAAAGTCTCTGTTGACATTCAACAGACAGAAATAAATTCAAGTTATGCCATGGAAATCTCAATAATAACCCAAGGATATTGAATTCTAGAGGATGGCTCAATAAAAATCGAAATCAGATAGAAAGAAAAGGAAGACTGAAGTGTTAGAATGTTGTTGAAATAACAGAACCATCATCTACAGTTCAATATCCTATCAAATAACAGTTACAGTTCATCATATGGCTATTATTATTTGTTTGGACTAACCTTGAGTTTTAGCAATGCAGTCAGGACTTGCTGCAAGATTGGCCGAATATATTTCAGCGGCAGCGGACTGAATTTGTTCTGTTTAAGAAAATCATAGAGGTTCTGCTCAAGCATTTCAAACACCAGACAAGTGTGGTTCTTGTGCTGGAAGCACTCGTACGCCCTGACAAAATTGAATTCGTCTGCATTTTCTTGACTCAATCTGGACAAGATGCTAACTTCAATTTGACCCTGTGAAACAAAAAATTATCTTCAGTATTGTGAATTTTTTTCGACGAAATGAATTGGCACATTATTCAACGAATAATACTAACCTGCCTGGCGTATGAAGGATGATTTTTCAGAATCTTGATCGCTACAATTTCATTGGTACCCTTCTTCCAGCATTTTACGACCTGACCGAAAGTGCCTCTACCAAGGAATTCTAGCACTTCATACTGGTTGGTCATCGAGTACAGCACCTCGTGCTGTACCAGCTGATAGTCGCCGTCGGCTCCCGACCCGGAACCTGCAAACAATCAACCGTATTCGACTACGTTTCTCGTACTTTTGGAGCCCCATTACCAGGCATCAATTCTATATTGCATTAAAATAAAAAAAATAACGTTTTCGCGTTCTCTAGATATTCTGGAAATACATTATAGTTTTAAATTGGAATGTCAATAATACCTATAGTTATAGCGAAAAGAGAACATGTATCATAAATCTAATTTTCATTGTGATCCATTTCTGAATAATAATAATAGGTGGAATACAATCGTACTATAAGATCTATTTTTATTCTAGTTTCGTAAGTTAACTTTGGCTCAGTCAGGAAAACAGCAGTCTATGGCGCCAAAATATTTTTATTTCTGATTCAGACTACAACAGAAATGAGTAGCCATTTCAAGATATCAAATACCCTCATCAGACGATTTATTATTTCTCCTTCCTATACATGATTGAACAAATTCAAATGGAATATGAAACAAAAATATTCTGGCAATATTTAGATAACATAATGCATAAGAAGTTTCTGATATATTTTATGTTGCAGGTGTGTATGAGAAATGAATGTTCAGAAATAATCTGCAAATGTTCCCATCGGAATTTTATTGGAATAATAAAAAATGTTATTGCAAGGAGATAACATCATACATGAAAGTGACATCATGATGCATCAATTGTTTATATATAAGCATACAAATAGATAACAAAAATTAAAATGTATATTTAATAACTCTGAAGGTCAAACAATAATGAATAATGAAAAAAGACAAGGTAGTATGACAAAAATAATATTTTTGCAGGATGCAATGATAAAGCCTTTAGAAGCAAAATATCTCTATTAGCATGGAATGAGGTTATGTGGAACTAATATATAATTCAGATACCTTTACTTTTTCAATTATCACTGCTATAAAATAAATGTGCTATAACTGTTAATGGTACTCAAATAAATTGAGATGACTTGTTCGTTCACTGCCAATATTTCATAGAATTCGCCGTGCATGATCTTTCATTTTTAAGACATAACAGTTATTTTGATTCATACATAAATAATGGTATTGAGTTCTGAAATAATTTCAAATATCTCAAGGTTTATGAAATAAATTAACTTATCAATGAATAAAAAGACGAAAGGAATGAACATATAACCAAAAAATTTGTCCGGGATGGATTTTCAAAAGGGCAGTCTATAATATCTGGTTGTTCATTAATTTGATCCAAATGTCACCTGTTTTATGCAATAATCTATTCAAGTTTGTACATACTGGGTTGAATGGAAAGAGTTCTAGTAACTTTTTTCAAAGTATGGTTGATGAAGCTTGAAATATAAAAATTCAAATTGATATTACATTTGTGACAGAGACTGTGATGAAGACTACAACTATGATAATGATGGCAAAAATTGGCCCCAATGTTGTGTAAATATCTGTGTAATGTTATGTTCTATTTCCTGAATAAGATGTGGGTCTAACTGTTTACATCAATACATAAGTTTCATGTCAAGAAAGTTGAGCAATTCCAAGTAGAGCATGGAAATAAAAAGGCCTCTCTGGACTCCAAGAACATTCTGAATATTAAATTTATTGGATAAAACTCAGTTTAGTACTATTAAGAAACCCAAAATGATAATAAATTTCTTTAAGATCGACGGGTTTAAAAATCGATAGTAAATGAGAATAAAAATCATGCCTATTGTGCTACCAAGTTGTGTCAGCAATATATCGATTCTATTGATCAACCTTTCTCACCATCACAGCATCAATTGAATCTTCCTTTCGCCTTGACTATTCAAGGGGCGCCATAGGAGCAGAATGAAAAGTGAATTACATTTTTTCTTACCTTGCGGCTGGGGGTTGTTGGCCCCCGGAGCCGCCGCGACCTTGCTGTGGGCCGTCGTGGTGGCGGCAGTCGCTGCCGCCGCAGCCGCCCCCGAGGCGATCGTGCTGCCGGTGTTGGTGGTAGAAGAGGGGTCGGGGTGGTTGGTGCCGCTTGACTCGCCGCCAACAGTGCACTTATTACCATTACCCTCGTAGGAGGGGGACCAACTTTTTCGCTGTAAAAACATCAACAGTTCAATTTCACAACACTCCGGAATTATGATTGTTTTGCTTCACGTTTTGGTAAGCAAATGTCTTTAATCACTAGCTGAAGAAGGATCATTATTTTTGTTATAATCCAAATGAACATTTTCAAGTGTTACAGTTGAAACTTGAATTTTCGAAATTTTCACTCAGAGTTCGTATTTTTGGAAAAATTCACTTACATCTACAGCTAAAGCAGCATATCTACTTGGCATATGCATGATGTCCGAAATTAAGAAAGTCATTTTCACGTTAAAATTCTATATTTCAAGTATTAAACGTCACTTCTCGATTTAAGATTCTACAAAGCACTTTGCACACGTTGTACACATTTACAAACTAACATTATAGTTGAAATGATGGTTATATACCTTTACGTGAAGCCACATTAATGACATCTACGCATGCGCATTTCACGAGATTTTACGTACTATTAACGATTTCAACTGCCATTGAGGGCGCCACAGAACGTAAAGAAATTTGGTGTCAAACCACTGAATTTTTCCCGAAGGTGTATGATTCCAATGTAATTCAGTGGTTTTTAGTTCTCTTTCCTATTAAAGTATTTGGAGTGTAAATTTTACACAATCTTGATGAGCACAGAAAACATGGAACATCAATTCATATTTCAACCAACTAAGAAATAATAATTTCTCAAACGTGTCGGCTTTTATAGGAGCGATTATAAGGGTATCTTGAAATTCGAATACCATAGGCACGGTCATATACATAAGGTCTGGAATCTACGGCAATTTTGAGTGGTGGGGGGTGGCACCAGTTTTGAAGAAAAAGTTTCCATAATTATCCGCTTGGAGGACATAGGGGTATAATCACGTGATTAATCTTTGACAACAAAACAAACGGTTCAGACTCGAATGGTAAATAAAATCAATGACAGGAATATTATATCTTGCAAAATTCTCTCGAATAAATAAAAATCATTCCTACTTTCAAAAAGCTGCTCGGATCTGATTTGTGATTGGCTGACAAAGTGACAATAGAGGACAGCGCTACAGGTGACGAAACATGAGAACCACGAAAATTTCCTCAATGTTTGGGTCACCCCCCACCACCCGAGTTGCAAGACCTATGTATACGATCGTGACCATAGGTAACATAACGTCGGACGTATTTTGTGACGTGGAGAAAATCAACAGTGCGCATGCTCAGCTGTCATAAGATATGTTCACATATGTATGAGCATCAGCGCTGCCGTTTTGAGAGTAATTACTCCATTTGTAAGCAATTTGAAAGACTCGGAGTAATCTTGGAGTAATGACCTAGTTGTAAGCATTTTGCATCTAATATGGCATAATATAATTTTTTAATAATATACTTAGACAAATCCCTCCGTGATACACAAAAAAAAGTCGGAGATTAAGAATTTGTTGTTGAGGTATTAACTGTTTTTTACATTTCTAAGAATATTTTTGTTTAAAATAAATATTTTGAATATTTACCATTTCTGTCATTCAATAATGATAACACTGAATAATTTCAGCTTCTCACCACTAGATGTCGATCTTTTTCATTGAGGAGATAGAGCTGCTCCATAATATTAATACTCACAACCATTGTATCTGTTTGACATAATATTCACAAAGCGACAGAACATTTTACGTCAAGCAGAATTGACGTCAGATGACGAAAGGAGTTTTTCAACGAGTTTTATCAACGGGTTTCAATGCTACCAACCCAACGTATTTTCTTTCTAATCATTGACATTTGTGAATGTACTTCAAGACTTCTTGTCTAATAGAATAAAACGAACCCTCCAAAAATCCGTATATACCATAGATCACATATTAATAAAGTTTGTGAGGATTTTGTGAGCATTCTCAAAATTCTGGGAGAAAAACCACGCATTTTGATAGAAACTAGTCAGCATATTGTCTATTTTTAATTGGCAGCACTGATAAGCATCCTCAAGTACCTATTGATTTCAATAACAACCTTCATTGAATGACGTTTGATGCTTTACATGTAGGATATACATAATTGGAAAGTTTTGTCTATCATGAACTTTTATACAGAATTTGATATTCAGGTATGCACAAAATGCTGGAGATATGCAAACTATTCATGGATTACATAAGAGAAAATTAGATAAAAAAGATGGGTTTTCTATTTGAATTCAACTTTCATGACAATACTTCTACAGTTTAACACATACAAAGAAATTCAGAACTGCATGGTTGAGTTTGCAATGTAATACAAAAAATAATTTTTGAACCAACCTACAATCTAAATTAGGTAAACTTTCACCTTTTGGCCACAGCGTTGGTAAGTATCTAGAAGTTTTATGGTCGATGCACGAACATAAGGCTGCTGATTACTCCCAGAAGGACTACCATGACTTGTTTTGCTGCTTATAGGAGCGAAATTATGTTCATCAAAGGAGATCACTTGTTCTATGATAGATAGATCAGTGTTCTCACTAACGTTAGTGTTGTAATTGTTTGTTTCGTGTTTCTTATGTTGGACTGGTCCTGTGCTATTGTTATTAGAGACCAGTTGTTGGGATTGGATGAACATGTCATGCATTCCCTAGAACAAAATATTCAATTTCAATAAGAATAGTTTCATATGCCATGTTGATGTGGTAAATTTATTACTTCTGACTTGACTTTAGAGTCTTCAAGTTCTCAAAAATCATTGATAAACTTGCTTGTTTGTATATGAGACAAAAATGCAACACAAATGTAACTCTTGTTTGTAGAATTTGGTCAAGAATAGCTCTAAGGAAAGTGCACAGTATTGAAAGAATTATCTACCTGGGTTTCCAAGAAGGGCATAGGTGAGAGTAGGTTGATAATAATTAGAATACCATTGCCAACCTTGAAATTTTCTCTTGCTGTGTTTGAAGACAAGATAATCCATATGCCATGCCAAAACTATTTCAAATAAAGCGCAATTTCTCAAAAAATTACAATTCTACAGTTGACCGATTTTTTCTTGATTTGTGTTCTCCTTAGAACCTCAAAATCATATCATTCAATGAAAAATTTTATCACTACGAAATTTCATAAATCCACCTCAACATATTGATAGAAATATGTATTAGAAATATCACTTTTATTATCTACGTCATTAACGAGTATATGGACTGATAGCAGACCAAGTGGAAATGAGGAAAACATTTGGGGAATTCAAAGAACATCTGGTCAAACAATACAGGATGGTGATGGTAAAAACGTGAATTGAAAAGTAGAGCAAATTTTATTTGCAGACTGGCACTCTCATGATGTTTTCATTTTTGTTACAAACGTACCTACGCACATCTTGACCCCGAGTTGTGACCTCAAAAGAATAGTTTTTTGAAATTTCGAAAATCAGTATGTGTAACAACAATTATTTATGATAGTTACTGTGCGATCGATCGAGGTTAGGAGATAAAGCAGATGAAAAAGAAAATGTAATCAGAGTAACAGACGAGGCCACCTAAATCCAGGGCCGACTATTCGTTTGGGAGTAGACGAACGTCGAATTGAACAAGATGGTCGGCGTTGCACAATATTTCCCAAAATTTGGGCCCCTTCGTCAACATGACGAGTTAGGGGCTCCCAAAGGAGACATTTCTTACCTCTCTAATTTCTTATCTTGGGCAATGAGCTCAACTTTCATACTGACATACGGACAAAGAATGATCTTCAGAGTCCAGCCATTTTGATTACTCAAAACACAGTTTGTTTACAAATCTATTTCTGAGTTATTGAGGCTTTTGAACGCATTATTTACACATACACACGTTACCACTCATTCCGTACATGAATATTTGAGACACTTTACACTTTTTACTTGGATTTTACTCCATATTTGACGTTTTTATTCATGCCGTTTCACACACGTCCACTTTCAACTACGTATTTCGTTCAACCTTCCTAATTTATCCGCTAGGCGGAGTCAGTAGCGTTCAGAATGAAATCGGGACGAAAATCGAATCCAAAGCACTGTTATTTTCGGATACACTTTTTTGAGACGAAAATTTGGCTCATTTTTAATGTTACCGAACACTTTTTGTTTTTTTCACGTATAATTCGAGAACACATCAACAGAAATAATAGAGAAACGCCCAAATAAAGTGCCGGTTGAAAGATCAGCAACAAGTGCCAGTAGTTCCTTGAATCTCGAATTTTAGGATGACAATATTGAGGATTGTTGATTGTCTTTTCTAGAGTATTTCTCAAATGTCTAATTGCAAAATCACCCACAATGTATCCATTTCAACTTTACATAATTGCAAAATTTGTGGTCAAGTTCCAGTGATTTTTGTGGTATGGGATCACTTTGTTCGAGTACGTGTGACACTAAACTTTCACAAATATAAATCGTTCTCGTGAACGATCGTAGTCGACAGCTTCGCAAATTATGTCATTGTTATTCCACTTCAACTAAATTGTAATTGTTTCCGACTCCGCTGGACTTAGTTGGAACTGGTTGGAATATCCTTGCTAGGAAATGCTGCTTCTGCGCCTGAATCGAGTCAACCAGCAATGCGCCTCTAGTGATTCGGTGGCCTGTTGCCTACGTTACAGGATTCGTGGAAATGTTGTCATTGATGATGAGTCACAGAGTTTTCCTTTTAATAGGCCAGGTATTATACGTAGATTTCGGAAAGAATTGTTAGACCAAGAAAATAACAATGATTATCAGACGAATCGAATTCAAAGAATGAAATGGCAATTCAAAGTCTTCTCAGGAGGAGAAATAATTCAAACTAAGTGGCTCACACCAAGAAAGTAGAGAGTTGAAGTAATCACAGTACGTGAGCAGTCCGAGACACGGTAACGTAAGAAATATGACGTTCCTGATATACATCTAAGAATGGTGTTGAAGTATCTCATCACGTTAGCACAGAACTAGTCCAGGCAGGAAATGTTAAATAATTTTAATAATCCAAACTTCCATGCTGTTTTATGTAGTTTAACTGTGTATGTCCTGTGCCGTTCGCAAGTTATCGTCGTCGTTTCGTGAGATTTCGGTTAGCGTACGTTCCCTCTTTTAGCACCCGTTAAATAGCGTGAGTCTATACGTACACCCGTAGACCCACAAAATACGAAAACGTGAAAACTTGTGCAATGCGCATGCCCAGATGTCAGAATGAATCCTAACGTTACCGTTCGTGGATCCACTTCAACTCTCTAGTAACTAATCTCCATCGAACAGTAACTAATATATTGAATATTTTGAATGTAAAGATTTTCTTTTCCTAAGAATAGTATGCTTGTTCTATTTGAACCACCCTTTTATATTTTCTACAGACACTTTAGATATCTAATCGTTTTTGAGTGGGCCTAAGAACCTCTGAAAGATTCAGATACAACTGAAGTGTATATGTTGTTAAACATCATTGCTTTTGTCGGTGTTTGTATGAATCTCACAAGAATAAATTAATAAATTCAAATTAGGCAGTTTAAGGTTAGTTTACACAGCAAATAAGAACAAGATAAAATAAGAATTTTCAATGGAATTACTCATGTCATGTCAAGTCGTAGCGAATATATGATTTCGTAGGTACATCCTAATTTTATTGTATTCTTATTTGCTGTATACACTAACCTTCAGTTTGCTTTATAAAATACAATCTCGAAAACAGGTTGTTTTAGGTACATGATGTCTGGAATGAAAAGTGTAGAGTTATTAAAAAGGAGTCGATTCAAATGAAAAAATACAGGGTGTTCCATTTGAAAATTTCAAAATACTGATGTTTGAAACAGGCTAAATTTTGAGTTGTTGTTTCAAACATCCTGTACAATGTATTCAAAATGTTTGATATTCTCAATGAACATCATCATATCGACCAACGATTCCCCAATTATATTTACAAAAAATTTCGAAATGTGAAATGGATGATTTTTCAAAAAGAAGCCTACAGAATAGGTTTTTTTCAAATAACTCGGCAACACCGCATCGTTTATTAGCATCGGAATTGAAAAATAAAAGAATCGTTGAGTAGCCAATGGAACAGCTAAACGAAATATATGAAAATATAGTGGGTGTTCCATTTGAAAAAGAACAACTTTGGTGAGCCACGCTTCAATGACGCACCCTGTAAAAAAGTAGAAGTAATTGAAATAGTGATTCACAACGGAGCAATGGACCGCGGGAATCCTGTTGACTCACCCTGTATACAGGGTCACTCACGGTCGATGGTAGGTTAGACGTATATGGAGAACGGGACGTAGGATCATTCTGAAAATTTGATTTCTCGAGTAATCAATTTTGTTCTATCGATCAGCATTGCGGCGTTGCCGCTTCTATTGAAAAGTAGCAACAACCTTAACTGTTATTTTAAATGGAACACCCTGTATTTTATTCCATTTTTCGTTTCTGTATGATACTTCCCTACACCAATCTCAGAAGGAGAAAATAATTGATTTCCATATTTTTCGTGCAAAACATAGTTTCAATTGAATGTTTATTACTGCAGTATTTGGATTAGTAGAATGCTGAAATTTTTGGTCATGTGTATCAGAAAACTCGTTTTCCATTGTACAGGGCCGTTCTAATTTCATGACTTTGACGATATATATAAAAATGGTGAAAAGTGCATTTTTCGTGGTTATGTTTATGCATGTTTAGTGAAGTTGTTGATAAAGTATTGAATATTTTATTGAAGTAAGTCTAGTGGATCGAAGTGAAATCATCCATCATGCTTCAATTATGTTTTTAATGAAATATGTTTTAATTTTGAACCATCGTAAAAATCGTTTACGGCTGAAAAACATTCTCACATTCACATTTATAATATTATTAGTAGTATTTCTTTGGATTTGGATTAACTATTTGCAAACATTGTAATATTCTTCTCGTCCTAATAAACAATTAACTATATCCAGGTGTGTTTCATTGAGCACCCCTACCGGAAAAATAATAGTCAATTGTTGAAAAACCGCAAAGGAAACAAATTGATTTCTTGTGTTGGCCTAGCAAAGCCCATAGCTTCGAAACCCCATTCAACCCCTGCACCATCATTAGCTGCATTGAAATGAAAATGATTATTAGTCGCAATAGGTAGGTATTATACCACAATATATTGCAATTATTCTTGATCGCGTGTGTATTTTTGATTGTCGTTTGTTCTTTGAAGCGGCTGATTATCTTTGACAGGAAATGAGGGGGATGGGGCTGGACACGTGTGCCCTATTGGTAAGTGAAATTGATATCTATTATGACGAAAAAAAAAAGGGTTGAATGTTAAGGAAGGCTTTGGCATGATCAGTTAACCGTTTTTTTACTATACCGTTCAACATCCTTGTTTATAACTCTGATTCCTATTGAAAGATAGTTTTCAATTGTGATAATATTTTTATTTCTCACTATTGAACAATTGAACCATTGACAAAAAAAGTCTTGCTAGCTGTTGTATTTTATTGTTATTATTCGAGTCCATTTCTTTCAGTTAGGAACAAATCATATCAAAAAGGTTCTACACAGAGTGTCAATTATAAAACTTCAGATTGAGAAGCGCTCTGAAAATCGAAATTGAATCGAAAAATAGCATCTTCAACACAGATATGTAATAGCCTTGTATTTCTTAATCAAATGACACAATTCAAGTGATTTTGAGGTTAAGTAGATTAAACTGAATATTTCCCTCATGTATAATATATGTCATAAGAGGAATACAATTATCGAAAAATTACAGCGGTAATTGCACTGCGGAGCGATGATTGCACTGCGAAAACATCCCGTCGGCATGACACCAATAACAACAACACTGACTGACAATACTGATAAATGTCAGATATACTTCAAAAAGTGAAAAAATGTTTGAAAGCATGTCTAGCATAATTTTATTCATAATCTTTGTCAGTAGTATGTGATTTTTCTCAGAAAAAAATCAATACTTATTTCTTTATTCGTGAAATATTCCATTGAATTACACTCGTGCATAAAAATGACCAGATAATTTTACATTCAAGCGTGTTATCTATAAAAATTGCACTCCGTTATTTTCATATTTTGGCGAAAGAGCCCGACTCCGAAGGTGCAATTTTTAGATAACACGCTTTCTTGCAAAATTATCGGTAATTTTTATGCACTTGTGCAATTATAACCGATAACTTCATAAGTACATTAGACTTTTCAAAATTCTTCAATTTAATATACTCAATAAATCCTAGATACTTGACTATACAGAGTGTAATGTAAGTACGTGGCCAAACTCGAAGGGGTGATTCTTTCAATGATTCTAAGAGACGAAAAGTTCATATTACCAAAGGTCCGGTAATGCTTCGTTTTCAAAATACAGGGTGTCAATATTTTCAATAGAAATAGATTTTTTACATGCCACTGGCAAAATTATGCAAAAATCAACATCATATTAGATTGCGCCTTCTTGTTCTTTTGGATTTTTTATATTATTTCAACACCCTGTAAAAAAATCATTATGTTGTCCCAGGGACATGCAATAAAGTGATTTTTATGTGTTTCCCCAAAAACTAAGTGAGATAGGAAAATAATACTAGAAATAAAAAAGTTGTAGTTTCAGTTGCTTAACGCGAAAAAATACAAAAATTGCAAAAACTCAGTGGCGCACATTTTTTTGGTCAAAAATATTGGTGAAAGTGCCTTCCGGGACGCCACTGGACATGATGATTTCATTCTAGTAGTGCTAAACTAACCCCTTACTCTTACACCCTGTATTTACAATTTTTATATCGATTTCGTTGATTTCAATGTTGACTAGAATCTCTGAATTTTTTGTTGTATATATTTCATTGAAATAAAATTGTTTTAGTTTTATAAATATTCGATTTTAGTTTATACCAAGATTTTCTCTTGCAAGTTTATGTAATTAATATAGTATCTGAAAATAAAAGAAATCAAATACATATTTGAGGGGAGGCCCCAATACACAACCTTGCAGTATCTCAGAGCTTTTTCCTGTCTTCATTATATCGAAAAATGTATACCTAACATTGTGGGTCAATTGAAATCTTAGGTGAGAATACATTTACATTCTACGTCAGATCATGTCGAAATTATTCTCGTCAAAAACAGTTTCCAAATGCTCATCTTTGTTCATTTTTTGGTATTATCTGATACCAGGTTGAATTTCCTTTGTAATTACGTCCTGTTTTTTTCTCCGAAACATGAAAACAATAAAATGTGATTTTCACTTTGAATACTACGTACATAAAAATTAGAATTTATAAAAAATATCCTTTTGTTTGATATATAAAGCCTACAAGCCTACTATTCATTACTATTTTTATCCTGTTTTTTTTTGATGATATTTCGCAATGAAATTTTACTTCGATTACTAAATTTCCAGTACTAATTATAGCTCTAGTTGTATTTCGAGTAGTGATACCTGGATATAAAATATTTCAAAATAGACTTTCCTAACAAAACCAATCTTATGACCTGTCAAACTATACAGGATGTTCCACAAAGACATGCTAATATTTCGAGGAGTTATTCTGTGACACATTTTAAGAAACGTATGTCCTAAAAGTATTAACTCTTAAGATACAGAGTGATATAGATTATCAAATGGTTGGTACTGCGATATTAAGCAATTTCAATTTGATAATTTTAATTAAGAACAGACCATCTGATAAGAAAAATATATATTTTTTGGATTCTCATTCATTTTGGAACAAATCTTATCTCTGAAATTTGTTTTCAGTCGATGCACCAACATTTTTACGCCACATCAGATTTTTGAGGAATAGACTCTGAACTAAAACGATTTTTATTTTTTTAAGCGAAAACCATGCGTCGGACAAAGAAAATTTAAGAGATTAATTTTGCTCAATAATGAATGAGGATCTTAAAAGTAATTCTTATTTTGGAAATAAGCAGTGGCGTAGTATTTTTTTCCCAAAAAAAAATTCAACACAAAACCCGTACGGACGCCACTGGTAGGGAAAATAAAAAATTTCGAACATCACAGAATGCAACTTGATGCATAGAAGACATGTACCAAATGTTTTGGAGATTTCTAAAATATTATGTCAGTTATTATTATTTTTCAATATTCTATCACCCTGTATCTCAAAAGTTAAGACTTCAAAGGCAAGTTTCTTTCTCAAAATGTGTCAAAGAATCACTCTTTCAAATATTAGTAAGTCTTTAAGGAACACCCTGTATAACCACCCAATAAAATAAAGCGACTAGACAAACCTTCTTCGGCGACAAGAAGGCAATATGCCTAATAGCCAATTTTGGCACCACCCACAATTCGAATTCAAAATTCTGAACAGGCACCGGTACTAGTCAATAGTCATTCCAAATCGGGTTCATCTCGACTCTCGAACACTGACGGCGGCATAGTCGGATTTTCAAGTGCATTTTGAGTACTCGGTAGATCGATTCTTTCTCGTAGTCGTGTTGCTGATACAGAATTCGGAAATAGATAGACGGAGTTGGAAAAATGAGGGGCCAAAGCTTCGGGTTATCGAGGTTTGGTGATGTTTTGGCGATTTTCTGTGTGTTGAAAGGTGAGTGTTTTGATTGATTTAGGGATGAATTATTTTGTTGCTGGTTGGGGAAAGGTTCAGTGTTTGATCGTTCATTTTTTATGTATTGTACATTTTTTAGAATATCTGTTACTCCTTTCTGATATTAATTCCATTTGCATTTTTCACGAATTTTCAATACTACGTCTGGAAATTGAATTTTCAAATTATTCTAGGGTAATTATCTAAAAAAATTAAAAATGATGAAATAAATATTCGCAAACATTCCAAAATTTGAAGTTATTTTCATTATTTTCATATAAATTTGTTGCATGTGATTCTAAATTTTACGATATCAGAGTATTCGAGATATTATATCCAGATTAGATATGGGGTTGTATTATAAAAAAATATACTTATATCAATAATGATTGAAAATTGATATTAAATATTCACTAGCTTTTATGTGATGATGAAAATTTAGTAGAATAATTAGGCGCTCAAAAGTTTGACCCCTTCATTGTTTCCCTGTAATTGTGATATAGTTTTAATTATTCAATTTAGGACTAGACCTCTAATATTATTCTGTTGTTAAAATTTTGATGATGTTTTGAAAACAGAATTTTTGTTTTTCTGCAAATTTAAAGATAAATAATTATTTTCGACTTCTAAATACCATTCCACGAAAATTTCAAACATTCTTCGCCAAATGCTCATTAAAATCTGTACAGATAATTATCTTGTTATTTGAAGAAGGTATTCTCTTAACAACATTATTAATTTCTCGACTGTACAATACATTTTTAATGCGGAATGTGGATAACAACATCGTAGGGAACCTTTTGAATGCAGAACGTGAAAGTATTTCCAATGATTTCGTGGATGGCATATTAAAATTCGCTTAAAAGAAAATTATCATATTGAACGGAATGTCAAGTTGACGCCAATCACAAATAACAATACATGGTTCATCATAAAATATTCGAGGAACATAAAAAAGTTTGTTATTTGTAGTTAAATTGTATATTTCGTGTGTATTTGACTACCAAACTATACAGTCTGTTCCATTTCCGATATTCAGAACATCAGTAATACATAGCTCAACCTTTTTTTCTGGGAATCTCGACGGAAAATGTGCACGAAATTAGAGACTTTTCACGGTTGTATCCTATTGTTGTTGAAACATCTTGAAAAACAAGAACCAAATGTGTTCTTCGGGAATGGTGGTCGGTTCAATCTCAACCAGATGTTAAAATTAAGTTACAAGTGGTCATTCTTTTTTTTTCCGAATGGAATGGAACGAACGAGATTGAAGTCGTTAACACTGACTTATATAGGGTGTTTCAATAATATGGTAAGGAATGAAACTGAGAGTAGAAATATGATGACGATTGAGCGCAACATCGCTTTTACAAATGTTGAAAAGATACAGTGCGTTCAAAGTTAAAATTTTTTGTCAAATCAGAAATGAATCATTGTTAAAGCAGAAAACTAACTATTTGCTTGTCTGACAGCAACTTACTTGTTTTTTCTTGATAAAATTATTTGAATTTATTTGTGACTTCAATACTTGAAATGAGGTTTATCGTAGAAATGGTAAGGTTTTTTGACTTTTTCCAAGAATACTTTTTTGTTCAAAAGATAACGTTGTTTAATAAATGTCTGATCAAAAATGTTGACATTTGGCGGACAAAAAAGTTGTGCGTATTTTTAAATAATTGTAAGCGGGTAAGTGGTGCCCTCTAAGGACTACTTTAATACTGTTGAATATTCTTGTTTACCGTCCTAAAAACCCCTAATGTACTAATTTTTGAACCAATATCATGAGAACTGTCAAAGCTATCAAGAAATTCGCAAATAAAATTTTAACGCATTGTATCTTTTTAAACATCAACATTTGTATAAGCGATGTTACGCTCAATCGTCAGATTTTGGTCCTCTCGACTCTCAGTTTGATTTTTTTACCATATGAATGAAACACCCTGTATACAGGGTTCATTTGAGTTTAATATATCAATTAAAAAATATGTTCTTAGTGATTGCGTGTATATTATTTGAATACCTCTAAAAAACCAACTTTTCAAAAGTTTAGATCAACATATTCTGTTTCAAATTGTGACATCATTCTTGTTTTAATTATATTTAATTCCAGGACTTTTTGTAGTCGCATGATCAGTCAGCATCAAATCAAATAATACTTCCGTTTCAATGTTCATATTATAACCTTCAGAACTCACTCTGTATAATGAGGTGAACCAAGTATAAGACATTCAGATACTTCAAAAACTCTGAGACTCTGGAGATAAGTCATTAATTGGTTTTTTCTTCTGAAATTCTTGAATTACTTCCAAACCCTATACATAAATCATTTTTAAATCTCTATTCACACATTCACTGTATGACATTTATTGGGGCATTCAAAGATAGCTCAACATTACAAGTCGATAAGAATTTTAATTTTCATGTCGGAACGATTGAATGTCGCGTACAACAATCTGAGTTTAATAGACTCTTCATTTGTTTCCTAAATCCTGGTATTACTCAACGTCTTTTATTTTGGGATACTCATAATGGTTTAGAATTAAACATCTGGAAATCCTCTTTAGCATTTGTTGTACTATTCATTTAGGATTTCTCAATCGTAAAATCCAAACAACCCATTACATGTGGCGAAATTGGAAATATATACGATTGAGGAGTTGATTTAGATATTTTTCCTACGTGAATAAACATCATGGATATACAGGGTTATGATAAAGTAATGCACAAAATTCATAAAACGTACAACGATCACTTTCGAGAAAAATGCAAAAACACGTCGAACTGTTCTTTTTATTCCGCATCTTTTGACATAAATTACAAAAATAACACGTCAAAGTTGTCAAAGTTATGACGTCATCAACAATTTTTTTTAATGGGAAGCTAAGATTTTTATCACATCATGTGATAGAGCTTGTGTTTTTACACACGGGAAAAATAGTTGCAGTAGGGCTCACATAGGAAAAAAAACGAGAAAAAGAATAAAAAACGAAATAACATAACCAATTATAAAAAGAGGTCAAACTTACACTTATCTAGTAAGAACATTCGTTCTTATAAATTTTTTCAACTGTTTTACTAAAACAACGGTTTGTCAGTGTCAGTCGTACAATTCGTGTCACCACAGTTTTATTATGGATCGTTTAACCGAAAGAAAAAGGATTATTTATTATTTATTTTATTCCTTTTCTCGTTTTTTTTTCCTATGTGAGCCCTACTGCAACTATTTTTCCCGTGTGTAAAAACACAAGCTCTATCACATAATGTGATAAAAATCTTAGCTTCCCATTAAAAAAATTTGTTGATGACGTCATAACTTTGACAACTTTGACGTGTTATTTTTGTAACTTAGGTCAAAAGATGCGGAATGAAAAGAACAGTTTGACGTGTTTTTGCATTTTTTTCAAAAGTGATCGTTGTACGTTTTATGAATTTTGTGCATTACTTTATCATAACCCTGTATATTTTGAAATAACTCCTGAAATTTCATTGAAACCAGTATATTTGGCAGTTTCAAACATAAGCTAATTTGTTTGTTGTTGTTTTCCACAGTTCTTTCAGTTCTGGCAGCTGAAGACACCCAATTCCAACAAAATACGAGCTCCCCTATCCAACACGTTCCTGCTGACAATAATCTAGACGGCCATGTAGAACTGTCAACCCTTGATTTACTTTCGACAAGTGCTCCTTCGCACTCCTCGCCTACAAGAAAAACATTCAGACACGTTATAAGAAGGCCGATTCACCGAAATTCCAGTTCGAAAATAAACACAAACGAAAACTTCCCCGTCGATCAGTTGACGAATTCATCGGATCTAGTAGGCTCGGATAAGAAATCTAGCATTGACGGACAAGCATTGACAGATATTTCCAAAGCCCACTCTGTTGGCGACGAACAACGCCAACGTGATGGAGATAACGGGAAATATGACGTCGAGGGTGGGATTCTTTGGCAGAAGGGTTTGGAGGGTACCGGAAGTGGAAAGGAAGAAAGAGGTAGGAGGAATCGAAGAGATAATATATCTTTAGGATCCAGTTACTCTGCTTTGAAATACAAGAACACAGATTTTGAATTATTAGGGATTAGCCTTCGAGGGGATTTTGAGTGGTTTCTGATATATAAGTCGAAAAAGAATCGAAGAATTATTAGTTCTCAGAAGAAATGATGTTGAATTGTTTTTAACTGAAAAAAATTCACCCTTCAGTTTTTATTAACAGCAAGGGGGGTTGTACGATACATCGTAGGAAAATGAATCAAAATAGTAGAATCAAAAAATAATCATTTCAATTTTATGCAATGAGAATACAGATAAAAGAAATAAACAAATAATATAAATGAACTGGACAAATTATTCTAATTGGAGAGATAACAAAATTGGAGTCTTGATAAATAAATCCATCATCACATAAAAAATTTCTTCAGAATATTAGGGGAATAAATGATGAATTGATTCAACATTTCTTTCAGGTTCCCCATTGATAGAATTTCACGACAATAATCAAACACAAGGTCATGACCAGCGGAGGAAAGTTTTGAAACAAATAAAAAGGAGACTACACCCCTTAAAACATATCAATAATTTGAATCTATCTTCTGTTGAAACTACAACTCATTCGTTAGAAAAAGAAACTGGCAGAAATATGCACAGACGGAAATTTTTAGAAAACAGGTGGCACTTAAAAACCAAAAACTCTTCGATGCCAACTCCGCTTGTCAGTATGAGTTTGAGTCTGGAAGTTGCTAACAGTTCGTCAGTAAATAACAGAAATTCTAAATCTTTACACGAAGAAGTTAGCACAACTACAGAAAAGAGAAAAACAGAAGAAAATGGTAAGTCAATTTATAATCATTTGATTCGTGAATTTCTCATGGTTTGAAATCTTTCATCAAAGTTTCTTTATTACAACAGTTTATATATTATAATTTCGTTCATAAACAAACAAAAATGTTTCATATGACTAGAAGACAACAAAATATTGTCAGGATATTCATCAGATATCAAGTTCAAAATAATGTTCGTTGATTTTTCAGATATATCTATGAGTGTCTATCCTGAACAAAACGATCAAGAATTTTCGCTCTTCACTCAAACAGGACCAGAACAAGACGAATCCCTATTTGAATTCATAGGAGCAACTGAGCAAAACCTTTTCGATATTGATGACGATGCTGATAAGGGAAATTTCGAAAATCCTCCATCAGAGAAAATTATCGTTTCTCTACCAAAAAGCTTCAGTGAAGAAAACACAGACGTTGATGAAAATGAAGTCAAGAAGAAGCAAAAGGAATATTCCAACCCAACTGAAACTGCGAGCATGTCATTTTTTAATGACATTCCCAAAGCAACCACTTCAAGTGACTCAGATGTACAGAAAACCACGGCCAGTAGAGAAAATGGAGGGAAATCTATCATACTAGAGAGTGTTCTTGAAGTGACACATGAAACCACCAAAACCACCAAAGAAACTAACGAATCAGCTGTCACTCAATCTTTATCAAAAAATACATTGATAACTGCGAACGATGAAGTTGTTAATAGCACTGAAACAACAAGAATAACTAAAAGTGATAAATGTACATCAAAAGGCGTCGAAGATATTGTCGAAACTACCACTTCCATTGTTTCTACGGAAACTTTTGATACACCCGAAGTAACTGGGGAAGAAAGTGAAAAAAAATCGACTCCGAATTCCTTCGCAACTAACACTGAAAGAATTGTCACAGTAGATCCTGCCCATTGGTATAGCATCAACACTGGTGATGACGTAATCGAAGTACAGCCAGACACAGAGAAACCAGAATCAACAACTGAAATTACTGTCACTGTTGAACAATATTCATCAGCTGTTACTGATAATGATTTCGACACTAGTACATATTCTACGTCGTCTACATTTACTACTTTATCGACTGAGGAAATCATTACAGTAGATCCTGCTCACTGGTACACTCTCAGCAATGATGATGGCGTTATGGAAGTGCATCCAGATTCAGAAAAATCTGAGAATATTACTGAAGTTCAAAGTTCAACAGGAGCGAGTACAAGTAGTGATGAAACGCCAGTTGAAATCCAAACTCAAAAAAATGTTGCTGAGGTACCGATTATTGGGTCTAGAAATGGTGAATTTGGAAATGATGGATTGAAAAATATGGAAGGTTTGGAGGTTAAGTCAAATAATAGATCTGATAAAGCTTTAGCATTGGATACGAATGATTTTGGTGTCAATATAACGTCAACCAGTAAAACTAATGAAATAATTGAAACCACTTCTATTACTTCTACTACTAAAGTGACAGGCAATGATTCTTTGGAATCAAATTTCTCAAATGGAGTGAGTAACAATTTAGGTGAGCTCACTACAATAACAGAAAAAGTTGAGTCAAACATCACAAACACCACTGGAAATACTCAAATAATAACAACTCCAAGATCGTATACATTTGAAAACACTACAGAAGTTTCGAGTACAAGCATTTACAGAACTATACAAAACCAAGCTGGAATCACAGCTCTAAAGGAAAGTACAACTGACAATAAAGACATTAAAGATTTTGATACAGTAACCACAGTTGGTAGTATCAACTATGAAACTTCTAGTAACAGCATGGAGATATCAAATACCAAGAACGAAGTTCACGAAATGCAAAACCAAACGATTCCATTGACATTTGTGACAGGTGACATTTCAACAGTTTCCACAGAAAATTCTACTATTGCGATTGGGCAAGAAGTAAAAACAGAAACTTCTCCAATGGACTTTCTGATTCCTAGTTTGATGGAGTTGAAACCAATTTCATTCATAAACATTTCAAATATATTTGCAGTGGACGAAATAAAAGAAGATGATGAAAGTAGTGAAGACAATATTGTAAAGTTTTTGTTCGAATTCACTACAACCTCATTCAAACCTGAAGTTTTATTAAAAAATAATGGTAGTGAAGATGAAGCTAGAAAGAACACTGAGAATGAATTCGTCTTGAATCAAAGTAAAGTTATGGATAAAAATGCATCAACCACGAGTAATGTTTCGGGGCAGAGTTTCTTTGGTAACAACCCAGTTTTTATTGCAAAACACATTATTGGCAAATTAGCGAATGTTAGCATCCTTATTGAGACCGAGGTATGTATTTGCTTTTATGAAAATTATTGATGCCATGCTAACATCCATTTTGATTTTTTTTCTAGAGTGGATTCGAATACATACCCTCAGATGTGTATATTTTGGAAGATTTGAACCAACAACTTCTCAACTTCACGTGGAAATCGTCAGTTGAAAGTCTCAATAATTCATTGGCCCTAGTCCTGAATCGTACCAAAACCTCTTACGTCATAAGTAGGATCCGTCTGAATATAGTGAAAGGTAAAAGATTTTGAGATTAATATTTATTATATTTCAAGATATCACTTCTTCCTGGTTTCAGAAGGAGAAATTTTGGACCCAAAGAAAGATGTAACTAATGCATCTCAAACATATCAAAACTCAAATTCTGAATTCGTAATAGATCTGAATGGGAAAGGGAAAATTACATTTTCCAACTTGGACTTTTTGAAGATACAAGATGTTGAATCTGCAAAGACAAATATTCAAAAAGGTAACATGAACCCTCTTATCGTAAATTAAGCGATAAGCGATTTTTTGTCGAGATAAAATTGATGAGTTTTTTTTGTTTGTGAGTTTACATACAACATAATAATTTTATTCTTGTTTTCAGATACTAAACCAATCTCAGGAAGGCACGAAAAGAAAATAATGCATATGGAAATTATCGTTGGAATCATCGTAATTGTTATAGTCATTTTAGTAATATTGTATATTGTGTTTGAAAGACTCAAAAAGAAAAAGGAGTCTAGTGATAAAGCTGTATGAATGAAAGAACAATCATACTATATTATAATTCATAAGACTGTGCCTATAACTTATCTCAACTCAATGTGTAAATAATTTAAAAAACTCAAATACAATCCCTGTCTATACAATAGTTTTTCTTAGATTTTGTTCTCTTTTATACTATTGTTAGATGTGTTTGTATATAATTTGATCCAAAGATAGCCATTTGGCATATTTTGTAGGCTTTGTTAAGAATCGTTGATATAACTGTAAATATAGTTCATATTATTATTCTCATGTTTTCAATTTCCCACGGTTCATTATTCACCTACGGAGGCACATTTACCAAATAATTGAGTAAGTTTTCAACAAATCATAATATCTATATTTTAATGATTGATAATGAATGGGCGAGAAATCTGTGAATCCGCCTCTGTTCATGTATTATAATAACATACCTGTTGCAATCTGTAACCTGATTTAGCCAAGAATATAACCTTATGAATAGTTCACAAAATCGTTTGGAGATGGCGTAGATGTGGCAACCTCTGTTTTTCGATTCCGTGAATCTTTATGATTAAGATGATTCAAAATGAAAAAAATCTGTTTCTTAATTATCAACGCAGATTGAAACTGTCATCGAAAGCTATACATTCTTTCTGATATGACCAAGATTAAACTTTCAACCTAATACATTTTCACAAAGCATATGTACCTTATACAACAATTGGTGGAAATTCTTAAATGCGCATTCACCATAATTTCAAACGAGTCGTTTTGCTAAGAAATGGTGAATCCGCCAATGTCAATATCATATTAATTCTTTCAGATATTGTTTTTTTAAGAGATGTATGTTCGACATTAACAAAATGCCAATCTTTATGTGACAGTTCAAAATATTATGGGAAATAAAAACTGTCATGACGTATTTCCGGAAACCAATAATCGCAAATTTCTCCACCCTTTATTATAATAAAGTGGTCTCCACATTTCCACATTCTCACAATAAATATTTGCTGACATCCCCGAAAACCGATATGAAGTGAGATAAACTTGATGAATTATCCTCAGGGTGACATACCCTCCCACTCTTGTGCGGACTATTAGTTTTTTTGTCGATTTATCATACGCACGCATATCGTTCGTCCCCGTCAAAATTTTCGATGGAGCTGAATGATAAACCGATCGGGGATCGGGGTAGGTCTGTATTTGGACGTATTTCAACGTAATTAGTTGACAGATGTTCGAACGAATGGATATCTTTCAATAAACCATCAGGATGATTAATCATTTATCTTTAATTTATTCCCTTGGTTGATTTAATGAGAATATATGATACATTGTTCGATTGAATTTTATTTCGATTCAATTGAACCGTTTTGTATTAGAAAATCGAAGGGTAGTTTCATACTACGTAGTGTTCATCTTCAATATCCTCTGATTATTCGAAAGTTTCTAAATAATTTTATCCCTGAAGTGATATTTACGAAAAATAGAATGTCTTGTGGTGATAATTCGTGAAATTCTATAGTTGAAAATCATTTCTTTCAAATGGCATCCCATTTAATTCTATGGTTTCATCAAATGAATGTAGTTTTCGAAATATTGTCAATCGTTCAAGTAGAATTGCTTCAAGTTTTGTTATGAGTAGGCTATAATCGAGAGGATAATCAGATAATGAAATCAATAGGAAATATTACAACAGTGGTGTATCATTTCCAATCACACCAAATCAAACACAAAAATAATTATATTTCATCTGTTTCATTTGAGAAGTTCAACTTATTTACTAGTACAAACAAAATTTCGAATTACTATAGGAAGTTGTCATACGTCATATAACTTTTAATTTGAAGAATTCAGTAAAATAAGGATACTACACATCTGGCGAAAATATAAGACGGAATCAAATTCGGATATAAATTGGTTAAATTCGATATCATTCATAGAATATGTCTGGGATTTTGAAAAGATTCTGTAAATGAAATAATATATATAGGGTACACCGTTCAATAAAATATTCATCAAAATTATGCTTTCTTGAGACACTCTGTATATACGCAACTAAAATCATTAAGACAACATTTAACATTTTTTCGTAATGTGTAAAATAAAGGTGTTAGAAAGGGGCAACTTTATCAGATTTGAAACCAACCAAAAGACATTACGCTTACCAAATACATACTGTATATCACGGAACATCTAAAGCGCAGATGATACACCGTTGTTAATCATTAATTTTCAATTCCAAAAGGTGTATCGTCATTCACAGATTAATTCTATCGAACCAACCATCTGCTCACAAACATTCATAAAGTGATGAAACATTCGAAAACATCATGTGCCCTCTCTAAACAACAATTATCTGCAGCTGAAATTGAAACTAGCAAGGGCCTCGAGTCCGTGTCGAAACAAAAAACACCAAGCTAGACCTAATTTCGTATTGTTGTTCAGTAAGTCACAGTCTGAGAATCGCGTTGATTGATTTTCCAATTTGTTTTGGCTTAGATGGTAAGGGCACTCGGATATTTGTGGTCGATTGTAATTTGTTCTCGTGGCCAACTCGGTGGTTTGTTGGTAATCATGATTTTGTCACCTGTCTGATGATGACAATATTCACTATCCTTGACGATTTAAAATTCATTGCTAACCACAGTTTTTAGGCATTATATAGCTTCAAGTGGAGCACTGCATTCTCATCAAGAATTAATTTAACAAGACTAGAAGACAATAATATGAATATATTGTTTTAAAATCTTCAGCAGAAAATTATCTCTGACAAAATGATGCCGCGAACTCACTGATAAAATTGTTAATAATGCGAAAATTCAAGTGGTTACGACTTGATAATCTTCAGTGATAGTATCCCGTCCAAAAAAGTTGAAAAGGACTTCAGATGGTTTAGTAACGCCACTGCTCCATATTCCTGCACATCCTTAATTAGGATCCCATGAGTGGAGAAGAGAGAGAGACAAAAGCTTCAACACGAAAATTGAGTCGACAGGTCTTATAACCTTCCTAATTAATAGTTGTGACATCTCGTCAGAAAGAGTAGTGTTGCTGATTGTCTTTTTTTCAACGATAATTCGAAACAGGAAGTAAGGTTAAGTTAATCATTCAAATTGTTTTGGAAAATGTTTATAAAATATATACACCAAAAAAATTAATGTGGATAAACGTTGTATAATCTTCTCAGTATTTCAAACATTTTTGGTCTAGAATTAAGAAGGATTTCTCTCCAAATTTGGCATCATTGTTAATCATCATTGTTGCCATAATTATTGATGCCCAGATGTTCTCAGCTATGATAGATAGATTTTCATTTCATAACGTTACATTACATGTTTGTCGCAAGTCAGGTAGAGAGTACAATATCAATTAAAAAAAATAGTATAAAGACAAATACAAAATAAATATGTTAAATATGTGATTGAACAGCTGATAAAGATAAAGATTATTATTATTATTATTATTATTATGACAGGTATGTCTATTTCAGCTGGGTTGATACCTGTGACGCGTCGCCATGCATGATCAACCTAGCTAACCTATTCTTTCGGCGAAGAGTTTCTTAATACGCATATCAATACTCATGAATCAAAACAGTTTTCAATTTTGAGCATGTACCGAAATTTCTGTACTGAAACCATAGATTTAATATCTTACCAAGATAAGTAACAACAAACATTTGTTTGGCCCCAACATCACATCCCTTCTATATCTATCAGGGGAATACAAATATTTTGGCTTATCGCTGCTCTAATTGGTTGATTTGAATTTCGCGCCTTCAAAAAGTTCTGACAATTGTGTCCCGTGTTAATGTTTCATAACAAAGCCGCCATTACGCGCAGTTATTAGCTTGAGTTTACTATATTACAGAAGTTTGAGTGCTGTTAAAGGTTGATCAGGTCATATTTATGTATATTTGACATCATCCAAGTGTGAAAATGAGCAAAAAATGTTGAGTTTGTGATTATACAGTAAACATTGGTGTTTGTTTACCATTTCACAGGTACGTTGTCAATGAAGGATCAACATAGGCGTGACACACATTTCTTATTCTTACCTACATTATATATAAATAATGAATATTTTCAGATTTCCCCATGACAATTCAATGATACGATGTTGGTGAATAGCTCTAAAGTTGAGAAGCAAATAATCTTAATTTTGTGTTTGGACAACCTGTTTTTCTCCCAAGATTGTCAATGAGTTTGGAAAAATAGTATTGAGAGGAGAAGGCTATTCCATTTTTATCAATGGCAGATGATGAATGAGTATCCAGTTTATCATTTTTTTGGGGTATATCTAAGGATTCTCAATGTCAATTCTGTAGTTTACAAGTAGATTATCACTGAACGAGTTCCAACACTGAAATTTTTGATAGTCAAGGACCAAGTACCTCAAAGTATACAGAGAACACTTCTTTTTCATGTACAAGGTATGTAACTGAATTAAATAATCAATCTGTATTATACTTATCAATATAAATCTGTTTTTAGGTCCAGTTCGAATGGTACAGCAAAAATTTTTGGTAGAACTCTAACAGCTTTGGATTCTGAAAATGGCACAATAACAGCTTATGAAATTTGATATTCCGCAGTACTATTTGTTATGGAGGACCTGGGAAATGAACCTAAAGAATTTTTTTTTCAATTCCTGGAAGTATACAGTATGTTCTTTCATGAAACTTTTTTATTTGGATCATTATATGATGTCTAATTTAAAGGAGGAAAAATGATTCACCAAGTTCAAGTCCACCTAGCTCTAAATCGAGTTTGAGTCCCAAAAGAAGGAGTATTTCTGATACATCTTCAAGAAAATCTGGATAGTTTTCATATCATACTTCAATTAAATTACAGCACACTTTTAAATAATTTCAGCTGGCACACCAAGAAGATACATGAGAATAAAAAAAAGAAAAACCCATTTTGGGGATGAAGTCCATCCAAAGCCAAGAAACCTTTTGGTATAGCAAAATAACTGATTTAATTAACATAATATATTCATGTAAGGAATCATTTCGATTTTATGTATTTCTATTTATTCTATCTATGGGAACTGTTTTGTATAACAAGTTGAAATATAAAGTATGGAATTTGTGATGTAATAAAATAATGTAATGAATGTGTCTTTTCTGAAATAACTTCCGTTATTATTAAACCAAAATAATTGCTGTGTAACGTTATTGTAAATGTATTATATTACGAGAATAAATTTTGTTACGCCACTGTTCAGTGTGTACTCTAGAACAACGAGAGCGCAAGAAAAACATCCCCACCACCGATTTTCATGAGTTTATCTTCCCCTAATGCTTTTGGTATAGGCGTTACTCATCTTGTCCTCATTAATCTGAGACTGAAACCATGCTGCGGATGGTCACGAGTTTGGTTGGAACCAATGATCTGATAATATACTCTACTAGATGATCCCTTGCGTCGATGTGCTGTGCAAAGCATTGATTCCAACATTAAAGAGAGAAGGAGCTATAGACTATATGTTGAGAGCAACTGAGAAAGGTTGAGTTGAGAGGCAAAAAGCAATGAATTTAACATTGCGTTATATGGGAGATACTTTGAATTTTTCAAAATTTCGAAGAAATATGTGATTCTAATTGAAAATATCCATTGCCTGCCAAGCATTTGTTGATAATGAATCATTTTTGTATGATATCTAATCATTATAGGCCCTCAAATTAAAAAAATATGAGTTTAACTTGCCTACTTTCTGATAACTTACGAAGCACCTTTATGTTTGGCTTCATGATTTGAATATTTAAAAAAAATTTCAAGTATTTATGTGGAAACTGACGATGAAAAATCAAACAGGTATAAAAATAAAAATTGTTTTAGAACGATATTCAAGTAGGTATACACTTTATTGGGTACAAAAATATATTTTTTTCTTTTGTACAAAAAGTTGAAGCAGGTGGGCTTTGAAAAATGTTGGCAATATTCCGAATGTACAGGGTGGGCAAATTTCGATTATTTGTATAGGGTATACTTAACTCGGTATGAGATACAAAAAAATAAAGGTCGAATTCTCGGTCTCTTTTTTCGAGACGAATTCACTCACAAATACAAAAATTTGGTACCATGTATTTTGTTATAAACAAAAGTTCGATCTTTCGAGAAGTCAAAATTACAACTTTTTTTCGAGACAATATAAATTTATTGTGTTCTGAGTTACCCTATACAAACATCGGAATGAGTAGCTTACTCTGTAGATTTTTCACTGATGTTTGAACAAAATTAATTTTGTATACTTATGTCTGATTCGTTCTTTCATTTCATTTATTGAACTCACACACAGGTATATCTTGTTTAACTGCATTGGTTAGCCTTTGAGACCTTAACTTGACTGGCTTCTTCACTAAATGCTTTGGAAATTTGAAAATGCTAGGAACTGCACCACTTTTCAAAGATTTATTTCCAAAATTAACAACGTAATCATCAGGACAAATATGTTCAGAACATAATTTTGCAACATTTCCTTGAATGAAGTTTTCCCTTCTCATAGCAACTAACCATTTTTTCCTGATGCTCGGATTTTTTGGAAATCTGAATCTCACAACATCAAAATCATTATTTCTGAAGCCTCACATGCCTTAGCTATGAAATGATATATTTTTTTCTTTGTGGAATCTGTTGGTACAACCATAGGCTGAACAAGAAGTCATCTTTATGAAATATAGTTATTAATATATAATATAATATATAAAGTCAAATGAAAAAAAGTTATTTTCACTACACGCACAAATCTCAGATACACCCTAAATAATGCACTATGAAAATGAAAGTAATATACACTCAAATAAGACCAAAATTTGAAAAATAGTTGTTAGCATCTATTAAATCCATAAGAACAACAGAATGTTTTGCCTTTCCTCAGCTGATTTCGATCATTGTGTCTCACTCTTATGTTGGAATCGATACCTCTCTCTCTACAGTCCATCTAGTAGATATATAATAGTAGATCATTGGTTGGAACAAAAAGATGATGGTCAGACTACGATCACTTCTCGGTTGGAACAGATTGAATCAATTGCGCATGAGCGTGACCATATTGTGACGGTTTCAAGACGTGTTGAAACAAACCTTATATAAGCGTTGATTTGTGGTTTTAGCCTATGTACATTTGTCAATTGATTTGTGTATTTCATTTATGATTTGAAGGTAACCCAAAAATTATCTTTATTTATTTATACAGTGTGACCCATTGTCGATGGAAACACCTCCTTGAAATTTTGAGTTGTAGACAGATTTTGATAACTTTTTTTTTTGAAATGCCAAGTACCAAGGTCTACCTTGGGACAAAATTCGAAATGTTTATTCCAATTTTCAGGGCATACTACGATATTTTTTCTCAGTCGAAAAGTGCCTCTAAACAGGTGTGACCAAAATTTCATGAAAAAATATTCATTAATAACATAGTTATGACAACCCAAAAATTCAACAGATATAGCCATGAGAATATTTTTTATGATTTCAACGATAGAGTGCCGCCAGATGTCAAGAAAAACATACAGCAAATTTTTATAAGCTAAAATAACGGAATTACATTCACACAATTCGACTAATAATGAAGGAAAAAAATTCAATTCAGCGCAACAATTAATTCAAACTCATATTCAAGTAGCCTCAACTAATCCATCACGTAGCTCATTAGCTCAATAATTATGAAGAGAGAGAGACTCTGGTTTTCGGAAATGTTGAAGATAACATACAAAAATTATCTGGTAATGAATATCTTAATATAGTTCACTTCAATATAAGAAGTTTAGGAAAAAACTTCGACGAGTTGTTGTTGTATATTGAGAGATTCAACATTAACAATTTGGAGGTCATTATTCTTTCTGAAACATGGTCACTTCGGAATGTAGATGATTTCAAGATTCCAGAATTTGATATACTATATAATGATTCTAATTACAACCAAAATGACGGGGTTATCGTATATGTTAAAAGTACCATCGACTACATTACCACAATAAAGCATTTTACCGAAATCAAACTCTTGGAAGTGGAATATACGTGGAACAATATCTCTTTTATTATTACAGCTTGCTATCGCCCTCCTTCTAGTAACCTGATCCAGTACTTAGAAGATATGGAACATTTTTTGTCTGCTCAGAAAAGAGTTGATGTGAACATTTTTATGGGTGACATCAATATAAACATATTGAATATTTCAGAGAGGACCACCAATAACTACGTATGTTTGATGGCCCAACAGGGTTATTTTTCCTACATCAATAAGCCTACCCGAGTAACAAAAGACAGCTCTACCTTGATCGACCATATCTACATAAAACTATCTGGTAAACACATACTTGAAAAACTCTCATTGAAAACATATATATACACAACCAATCTGACTGATCATTACACAATTATGCTTTCCATAAAAATTATGTCAGCATCATGCGATTCGAAGACAAATAACACTGTCGAAACATCTAACACTTTTATAAATCAAAATAAAATGAAAAAATTCCTTGAAAAAGAGAAATGGGATGACATTCTGACCTCGAATGACCCAGAACACGCCTACAACCTGTTCATTGATAAAATAAAAAATTATAATCTTTTATCCACTCAAAGTATATCCATCACACATAGCAAAAAAAAATTGAAACCCTGGATGACCTTAGGTCTGTTAACTTCAATTAGATATAGGGACAACCTGAAAAAAAAATTAAATAAACGATATTCCGAAGAACTACATGTTGAATATAAAAATTATAGAAACTATCTAAACAATTTAATAAAAACTCATAAAAATAATCACTACATAAATAAGATTCACGACGCCCAACAGAACTATCGGAAAATCTGGCAAAATTTAAATGAAATGATGAACAAAGGCTCTAAACAAAAAGATAAGTATAACATTACAAATGAAAAAGGACAAAAAATTGTTAATGATAAGGAAAAATCAAACTTCTTTAATACTTTCTTTGCAGATATAGGACAACAGATGGCAGAGAGAATTGATAAACATGACATTATACCGAAAATGGAATTCAATATCGCAAAGTCCCTTTTCCTTAACCCAGTGTCAAAAAATGAAGTCATTAAGATGATATCTACATTGAAAAACAACAGCTCTTCAGGTCCTGATAGCATAACGGTCCAGTTTATAAAAAGACATAATTTGCTTCTATTGAGTCCTCTCTGTCATATCATTAATTTATGCTTTTTGACAGGAAACATACCAGCTACTTTCAAAGAATCGATAACAACCCCAGTTTTCAAATCAGGCGACAGAAAACTTGCAACAAACTACAGACCTATAACCATTATCAATAACTTTGCCAAGATTTTCGAAAAGTGCTTGAAAAATAGACTGGTTGATTTTTTAGAACAAAATTATATTTTATTTGAAGGCCAATTTGGTTTCAGAGAACATATGTCAACCGAAAACGCAATCTTTCAATTGGTTAACAGTGTTTGGAAAAATTTCAATGACAAAAATAAAAGTTTGGCAGTATTTCTGGATTTGGCTAAAGCCTTTGATACTGTCAACCATCAAATTCTTCTGGACCGTTTAGAAACTGTAGGAGTTAGAGGTATTACTTTAGACCTATTTAAAAACTATATATCTGATAGAAATCAAAAGGTTAAAATCAACAGTACCCTTAGCGACCCACTATCTGTCAACATGGGCGTGCCCCAGGGGACAGTACTGGGTCCAATTTTATTTTTGATCTATATTAACAATTTCTATAAACTCCATAACATCAATGGCAGAATAATATCTTACGCAGACGACACAGCACTTTTATTTGAAGGCGATACCTGGGATGAAGTCTATGAGAAAGCTGAAACAGGGCTCAAATATGTACTCTCTTGGTTGAATGTAAGCCTTCTGAGTCTGAATGTGGAAAAAACCAAGTTCATTGCATTCACCACAACAAAAAAAGATCAACCCTTAAATAACACTCTCACTGTTCATAAGTATCTCTGCCAAACTCCAACGCAGTGTTCATGTCCAATAATTAAAAAAGTTGACAACATGAAGTATTTGGGTGTGTATGTGGACCAACACCTGCGATGGGAAGCACACATTGATAACACAGTTAAGAGACTCAACAAGTTAGTTTATAAATTCTATCAAATCAGAAATGTAAATAATAAAAAGCTTTTACTTATGATTTACAACTCACTCGCTGAATCCCTATTGAGGTACTGTATCATAATATGGGGTGGTCTCAGTAAAACATTATTACACAGTCTAGAGGTCATGCAGAATACCATACTAAAAATAATTTTTAAGAAACATAGAAGGTACTCAACTGAAGACCTTTACAAAGAAACTGGCTTATTTGATGTGAGAAAGCTCTATACCTATCAATGCTTAATATGGATGCAAAATACCTCCATCCCTCATATAAGTCATACTCACAACACACGTGCTAAATCTGAGCAGAAAACAAATGTTCCCCTCTGTAGATTAACTCACACACAGAAATTTATATCATACTTTGGTCCAAAATTGTTAAACCTAGTCCCTATAGAAATCAGAGTCATTCCTAATAAACGTAAAATGAAATCAAAACTGAAAGAATATGTGAACCAAAATTATAACAAACTAAAAACCATATACGAACTTGAATAATAATAAGAAATACAATATGCAATAAAAAACATATTCTCTCTCTCTCTCTCACAACGAACTTTACTTTGTTTTTTACTTTCTTTTCACTCACCACTCAGGATGTAAATAATCAATGCAATCCAGGTTGATGACTACAACACAAGCACTGCTTAGGTAGCTCAGCCTGGACTCACAATTTCTAGTATTAGTTATATTTTTTTCTAGTTTTTTTTTTTGTTTTTTCTAGTTGTTCAAGTTATCTAGTTTTAGTTTTGAATTCATATTGTAAATTATGCTAACCTGAATAAAATTTACTTTACTTTTTTACGTATTTCGATAAATTTGCCGTATCGCTTACGCTGTTTCTGATTACGATCCTTAGTTCTTGGTTTTAGTTAATTTTTAAAATACCTGTTTAGAGGCACTCTGAATTCTGTAATGTAGTGATTTTCTTCAATAAAAAAATCGCTAATGAAAAATTTCGTTTTTCGACTGAAAAAAAATATCGTAATATGCCCTGAAAATTGGGATAAAACATTTCAAATTTTGTCACAACGTAGACCTTTTAGGCATCCTTTTTGACATCCAAAAAAAATTATTAAAATCTGTCCACAACTTCAAATTTTGGGAAGGGGGGTGTTTCCATCAAAAATGGGTCACACTGTATATATATTTATTTTTCATTATTCAACAGGCATAAAGTGTTTATAGATATATTTTGCGTTTTTTGGTTTCAAAACACAGAAATCACTTGACGGCATTGTTTATTAGAAACCTGTGCAATTACAAGCACAATAACTATTTATCTCTGATCCTTCCTTAACAAATGGGTGACGGGTGACACCGAACGTTTAATTCGAACTCACACCATCCCGGGTGTGGGAAATTTGCCGGCCACTCCCTCTCTTTACGCCGCCGAGCAGACTTCCGTTTCCCGCGACGACTACGACGACGTTCGATTGTTTCGGCAGCAGAGCCTGCTTGTTGGTTAGCTACCTGTCGCGCTGGAAATTGTCGAGGGATAAATTGCCGGTCATAATTAATGCATGGATTTAACGCGTTTCTCATCTCCTCTCGAAAGGGGTGGGAAAGCGTGGGAAGAGGGTTGGTTCCGGAAATTAAATGGGATCGTGTCCGATGCTAATGGATATGTCCGTTATCCATATCTCCCGTGGATTTTCTATCGTTTATGTATATTTCCCTATCCAATGATAGCAGACCTTGATAAAAATTTAACAAATACTTCATTGATCAACCAGATTATTTGTTCGTTTTCTTGAAAAAATATTGAGAATTTTCATTAATATTCAAATCAAAGGATAACCCACCTGCTATGACAAAATTTCCAGTAATAAAAGTCTTACCGTTTTCGAGATATTTTTTTTTTTGGAAATAATGAATTTTTGCCCCTTTCAATAGTTTTGTCTTCATTGTTGGTACAATTTTACACCTTTTTGGTAAAATTTTTAGTAAAATATTGCTGAAGAATGATTTTAACGTTCACATTTAAAACATTCTCCGAACATTCTGAAAGGGGGTTGGGAGAAATATTCTTATTGAAAATTTTGGTAGTGGATTCTTTTGTTCATGAAGTTTAGCCCATCGTAGTGGAACCAAAATGTACTGAGCTACTGCTGCACATTATACCAATGAATTGTCTATTTTACAATGATTTCAAAAAGGTCCCCTTCAAAGTGTTCGAAGAATGTTTTCAATGTGAACGTTAAAATCATTCTTCAGCAATATTTTACTGAAAAATTTTACCAAAAAGGTGTAAAATTGTACCGACCGTAAAGACAAAACTATTGAAAGGGTCAAAAATTCATTATTTTCAAAAAAAAAAATATCTCGAAAACAGTGAGACTTTTATGATGGGAATTTTGTCATAGCAGGTGGGTTATCCTTTGATCTACATTCTCCCTCGGTTTGACGTGGTCTTTACGGGACACCCAGTATGTGTGAAATATTCGAGGAAAAATTATATAGTACCTAAAAAAAACTCCTCTTGGTGACGTCATAACTGCTAATGCTGGAATCATATCAGAGTTGCTTTATGGTTGTTAAAGATGTAGTTTTTAGTGAACAATGAATGTGAGTCTATATATTGTTCTTATTTTTTTGGTCTGCTGAGGATGTGCATATGTGGATATGTGGATATGAAATTGAGTTAGTGACGTTTCCAAAATGTTCTTTAGCAATGGCGGTGGCACCCATTTGTATGCACCAAAATTGATAACAATATTCTCTATATTCTTTATGGATTACAAAATGCATAGTTTTTTGATTTGAAGAAGGGTTCTAGTCTAGATTCTTCAGAAAGTTCTTTTTTCTCATTTTCCAATGTCTTGTAGTGTCCAGATTCACCTCTCATTATTTGGTGACAATACTTAAGAAACGTTTTCCTGGAAATCAGTTTTTTCAAAAGGCAGTTAGATAATTTCGATCAATTTTGATGAATTCCGTTTGATCCTTCTTCAAGTTGTTTTATCATATTGAGAAATAAAAATTAGCAATATAAAAATTTACAGGATTGAAAAATTTTTTTCTTCCGAAGCCGCCATTTTTTTAAATAATAACAATTTTGGATTACCATTTGGCAAACTTTCCTCTATGAATCGACGTTTCTTGTTTTTTTTTTAGACTCGCAGATCCGGAGAATAACTATTTGCTATTTAACCCCCTAGGCTTAGGCGCCCTCTATTTTTTGGTATAAAATGCTGTAGTTTTCTTACTCTGTTGAAAAATGAATCAATTCTCGCTGTCTATGGTTATTTAGCAGTTGTGACGTCACGACGCTTTGCGATTTTTGAACGTACCCCCACTTTGAGAATTCTTCCTGGATGTCGTGGTATTTTTTCCAAAAATAATCAATCCCGGCCATTAATGATTAGATATTCGTTGTGAAAAATATACTTAGTTGAAATATTATTAAGGGCCCGCTGGAATGTTTTCTGTAAGAATACCCCCACGTGTACACCCACCCTTCATCGAATTTCGCAGATAATGGACATTATTTTCGACTTCCTCATTCATCATCAGGTCGACTAGTCTAATTTTCTTCTCACGAATTGAACGTACCAATTGGACTCTCGTGTCGTATCTATTTTCGACCGTTATGCCATAAAATTGAGTTGTTATTAGTCCTGTACCGGACACATTAACGAAAACCTACTGAATGGTGACGGATCCATTAAATTGGGGTGTGATCTCGATCGTCCATTCGAAATATTAAACGTTTTTCCCACAGAAGTTTATGTTGTATGTACATTTAGTACGACTGATGTTTTGTTCGACATGACGAGTGAGGTTAGGTCGTCCGAATACACTACGTTTTGGAATTAAAAACAGGAGTTTTGTTTGGAATATGTTAAACACAGGTCGAGTGATATTTTTCGTTGGTCTTTATTTGATGTCAGGCATTGGCGTAACTAGAGTTGACTAATGGGGAGGGGGCGTCGACCCCCACCAGTCAACCACACTTAAAAAAAAAAGATTTCTCATAATATAGATATAATATACACTGTGTCCAAGATAAGAATGAACAGCATGGGGATCTCGGAAACCATAAGAGATACGGAGATGGTTAAATTAGAGAAAAGTTGCGCATTTCCTAGTCCAACAATGTGCCGTTCAGAATGTTTCGAAATTCCAATTGGTTCCGGAGATATGCCTGAAAAAATGAAATTCGCCGATTTCGTTTTATTTTTTTTCTGAAGTTATTTGAAGAGATACAAGAAAACGAAAGACACTTTCTCATTGCCATTTTTCAATCCCTACAAAACTGCGTTGAGAGATTTTCCGTATGACGTTTCGTTTCGGAGAAACCATCATCAACTTTATTTTTTCATACGGCCCGTGAAAAAGAAATACCCTGTATTGAATAGCATATTTTATTACCAATACAACGATGTATGACACGATATGATTGTGCGATATTTAAAACGGAAAAAATTTGTTTTTATCAAAGATCGAACGTTTTGGTGTAGTGTGCGGTGAAATGATGAGTGAGTATGGTATAGTAGGCTATGATTACTTAATTTTTACACAATGCCTTAATAGTGCGCGAGTTTCTATCGAATAGATTTCCAGGAAAATGGATAGGTACGCACACATTTAGCAGTTTCGTGGCCCCCTCGTTCGCCGGACATCACTCCGCTAGATTTTTTTTCTCTGGGGTATTGCAAAAATTATGTTTACCGGTGTTTTTTTGAATCTGAGGATCAGTTTAGGAAACTAATTCTTGAAGCGTGCGAGTGCATCACACCTGATATGTTGAGAAGTGTTTTTAATTCAATATTTAGAAGGTGTTATCTATGTTTAGAGAATAATGATAATTTGTTTGAACATTCTCTATAATAGAGATTAGTTTTTTTAAGTTTCTAGTCAGAAATTCTTAACTAAAAATTTTAATTGATTAACATATGATGAGACCTACCTACTTATACGAAGAAGTTCTCAAATCTCCAATAACGTGATTTTAATTTAATATTTCGAAACATGAGTAATCATAGCCTACTATACCATACTCAGGGTCATCATTTCAGCGCACACTACACCAAAACGTTCGATCTTTAATAAAAACTTTTTTTTTTCGTTTTAAATATTGCAGAATCATATTGTGTCATACATCGTTGTATTGGTAATAAAATATGCTATTCAATACGGGGTATTATTTTTTCACGGGCTATATGAAAAAATAAAGTTGATGATGGTTTCTCCGAAACGAAACGTCGTACGGAAAATCTCTCAACGCTGTTTTGTAGGGATTGAAAAATGGCAATGAGAAAGTATCTTTTGTTTTCTTGTATCTTTTCAAATAACGTCAGAAAAAAATTAAAACGAAATCGGCAAATTTCGTTTTTTCAGGCATATCTCCGGAACTAATTGGAATTTCCAAACTTTCTGAACGGCACATATTGAAAAATAACAGAGCTATGAGTTCTTCGGAGGTGCCAAAAAAAGTTCCCTAACTGCTGGCATGATTCCGGCTGAATGAGAAGCTGAAACAAAAAAATTCAAAAAGGTATTGAAGGTTTCTCTCATACAATGACCTACTATTGTTGAAAAATATCAAAAATTGACAAAATGACGTAGTTGAAAAAAATTTCGGGAGTTTTTGGAAATTGAAAACAGTATTTCCTTAGGAATATGCTTAAGACAAGTCGATTAATATTTTTTGTTGTGCTTTATTTGTATTGATAAAATATTAAACAGTATGTCCCAAATTGAAAGGATCACGTCATGAATTATTTTTCAATGATAATGTTTCGTTAAAAAATATTCAATGAATGAAACAGATGGATTAGTAGGAGTGTAGATGTTGACTATCATCGTAGGTATCTGATTTCAACTACGGTACTCAAAAAAAAAGTTTTCAGCACTTGATTATTATTCGAGGACTGTCAAAAAATAGCCGAAAAGCACCACACAATAAAAATATTAATGAATATTTCAGAATTTCGTGTATCACTGATTCATTTCAAATGTCACGAGCTCTATGTTTTCTGGTGAATGTATACAGTGTGGACCAGCCAAATGGAATAAATTCGATGCCGATTAAATCAGAGCGTATTGGGAAAAACACGTCGATTTGTATTTTAAGATGCCCCTTTTTTCCAAGAAAAATAATTATATAGGGTGTGTCATTTCTTATTTAAAATACAATCCCCTGTATATTATTAGTTCTTTGAATTCTTCAGAAAATTCTAGACATAATTCATGTACAATGTCCCATACCTATCTTCAACAGTTTCGGAAATATCAAGTGTTTTCAGATGTATTACAAAAATTAACATTGAAAAAAGAAAATTATTTAATTTCACGAATGATGTAAAAAAAATAAAAAAAACATTGGGTTCAATGTAAGAGACGTTCAAAATGTTCGAATATTCCCAACATGCCCCCATTTATTCTTCATCGAATATATTCCATTTGGCTATTCCATACTGTATGTTCATACTGATTCTGTACGCCATATTTCTGCATGAAAAATATTGTAAGCAGAAACCATTAGGCGTATGAAAAACTTTCGAATTGGGTGTGGTTACTTTGCTTATGATCCTATTTAGTTCTGGAAAGTTTTTGAATTCTGTAACTAACTTATTTTTGGGCCGAAATTCATATGATGATTTTCATCAACGAAACTATGTCTCGTGTTGATGTTCTGATATTTTTTTCATTATTTAAAATAATATATCGACCCCTGGGGAGAGATAGGGACCACTTTAGGAAACGATGATTCGAGGAAACAATGCTCGAATAATGCTTTTTCTTGATTTGTTTACTCAAACTGCAAATAATGGACCCATGTTTTGGCAAATTGTTTGTAAATATCCCGACCCATAACACAAGGTAGGCAGTGATAACGATAATCAGCGAGCATTCACAAAGAGAAAAACGTTACAAACATTATCATAATGATGAATTACCTACTTGTCGTTATTGTTATTGTTTATAATGTCATCGCTTCGGATATGCTATCTCTATCGTAGTGTGCATTGGAGATAATGAAACAAACGGTGGTCTATGGGGCTACGCCATCACGGTTATGGTCCGCGATTTGTAACCGTCTTTTTCGTTGGACCGTGACCATTTAATTACACATCCCGCGTGGGTACGTGAACTATATTGTAGGTAATGCACGCTTCCTTGAAAAAAAAAGGAAACTACGAAGGGTCCCATCGACAGTGTTGCCACTACACCCTCCAAATAAAATCTGGTCGGATTAGTTGCAGAAGCTGTTTGTGTAAATCACAAAATTCGTAACAAAAACTTTCTTCACAATTCAAAATCGATTCTTTCTTTTCCAGAATATTTCATCACGGAGCCAATGGCATGTCAAACAATAAAAATATATTTATTTCGTGATTTGACATAAGTTCAAACTATGCCATAACAAAATCCTTTTGGTGAAATAAAATACAAGAAATAAAAATATAAATAATATCATCGACAAGAACTTCGTGTCCATTCGCATGGAAATTTCGAAACTAACAGAATATTTAATTTTGTTTTGAATGTTTAAGGGTCTAATAAATGCTATCGAATTTACCCCCTATGAATTAGATTTCTCAAGTTCTTTCCTCATTTTGGTGTGTGTCAGATTAAGATATAATTTAATCTCTTATCAGAAGTTGTATCTCTAATAATTCCTAATTTTTTGAAAAGAGTTTTGAAGAAATTCAATGTATCGTTTATATTTAGACCTCTAAAAGGGATATTCGTCACTTAATTTCTGATTTTTTTAAGAATCCCTACATTTTTAAAATTGTCAAATTACAGTTCGAAACAAATAAATTATTCTGAAGCCATTTCCAGAACAAATGGATCAATCCTAAGTTCTAACGGAATTATAATGCATTCGGCAACACCGTGAATCTCCTTAGACTTGTCATGATTTTTTATGTTTCTGTAGTGTTCCACTTGAGAAAAAACAAATAGGGGTTGGTGAATGGAACGTGCACTTGAGAATGCTCAATAGAGAGGGTGATGCCCAACCAGACTGGAAGATAAAAAGTTTCAAATTATTAAATTCGTTCACAGATTTGAATAGGTGGGCGACATTTTTAAATTGATTCCTGATCGACATTGATTCAGATATTTTTTCATCGATGTGAAAATGTATTTAGGTAATTCGAGAAAAGAATTCAATTTCTTGGAAATATACAAGGTGAAGTGAAATTTTTGAGGTTTCCATGGTTTTATTGATAAGTATTCGATCCAACAGGTCAATCCAAATGAATTCTTTCATGAAACAGGTAGATTCTGGGGAATGTTTCCATGTGAAAAATAGAATTTGAGATGTATAAATAATATAACTCCATATCATGCAAAACAGACCTTGAAAATAATTACCTACTGATGAATGGCGAGTGTTGCAGAATTAAACCAATTACACAATTAATACTTCAAACTTTGACCAGGAATAAGTAGCCCAGTGATAAAATCATGAATAACATTAGGAAATTTGAATTCAGAATGATTCCCAAACAACCATTATTTTATTAATATGTTTCTACATTTTACTATGATCAGTCTTTTAAATTTCTACGTCTAAAAAAACACATATCCGTTTCACAAAAAGGCGTCTATTTGTTGTTGAAAGAATAAACTCGAGTATGAGACAAAAAATGCATGAATATTCGACCATAACATCAGACATCTTCCGTCTTGAAACACACAAAAAAAATTGCACGCAATATTCCAAACAATCCAATTTTAATATTAACAGGAAACATTATCATACAATGTGAAAAACTTTCACGATATTTTACGAGGCTGGCGTATAATCTAGAACACAGAGATCATATTATTCGCATCACAACTTTCATGTTTCATGCGAAGTGGACGGCTCATAAAAATAAAAGAATAGCCTCAAATGGTTGTTTATCGTTTCTATGCGATGCAATTTATAATGAATTCATCGCGATTTGTATTATGATTGCGTCATTCTCATCAGGTTTACACAGGAAGTGAGAGAAAACACGTGTCTGGTGTGCGATTATAAAACAAAGACAAAACGTAGTTATAGCCGTATAATTATTGTTTAATATTTTCTGTGTGAGGAAATTGATTTACATACGGTATGCCCAGGAAGAGCCCACTGCAAATGTCAAGAGAAAGAAAATATTCTAAAATCTCTATTGATTTTTGGTCGAATTTTATATTTTGGAAGATCAGTGTGGAACATCTTTCACATTGAAATGTTTTTTTCACATTAATTGTGAATTGAAATAATTTTCTTTTCTCAATGTTGATTTTTGTAATATATCTGAAAACACTTGATATTTACGAAACAGTTGTACATGAATTATGTCTAGAATTTTCCGAATAATCCAAAAAACTAATAATATATGGGGGGTTGTATTTGAAATAAGAAAGTTGGTATCGGTCATTGTCATATGACACACCCTATATAATTTTTTTTTAAAAGCACATCTAAAAATACAAATCGACGTGTCTAAGCGTTTTTCCCAACTTGCTCTCATTTAATCGTTATCGAATTCATTCCATTTGGTTGTTCCACACTGTATATAATGAATTACAAACACACTAATAATCTTGTTGAAAATATACTCGGTTGATTGACAATTATTATAAAAAAAAAAGTTGATACAACCTCCTTCTATAAATTCTATGTGGACGTTCAAAGATCGGACTTCACGATGAAAGATGAATTAAAATGCAAATGAAAAAGAGCAGCATTTTTGGCCCAGCTATCTGATTAATTAATCTACCGAGTGATATTTTAGTGCGATTTATAAACATCTTTAGAAGAAAAACAGGGTTTATAGTTGATACAAGATCTGATGTTTCTCGCTACCACGGCAGGTGGGTATTTTTCACAGAAACACATTCTATAATTTTATTGTTTCTGCATTGGTTTTTCCGGAGATTGGATTCTGCGTTTCTAATGATAAACATTTTCGATACCAAATACGGTTCATGAATTCAAGACATCAAAATTCAACATCGTTATTGAAAAAAGTTTTTGGAAGATTGGTGGACTAAGAAAATTTGTTTATGATCAAAATTCCAATTGACAGTATTCTTTGACCTGGCATTCAAACACATTGTATATATTCACTATGTCGATTGTTTTAATTTTGACGTGCTTCTTCTCAAGTCAAAAAAAATTAACCGTTTTCGGGATATTTCAGTTTTTTTAGTCACATGATGTCGCAGATATTTCAGGAGGCCATGACCAATTTTGTTTTGAAATCGGACGTTTATATCAATAACATTGTTGCTGTTAATTTCACCGTTTAGAAGTTACGTACTTTGATGAAGTATTTTAATTTTAACAACTTTGGGAAGATATAGATGATCTTCCTTAGTATGCATTTGGGGAATTATAAAGGGTGTTTCATTTAGATGGTAAAAAATCAAACTGATAGTCATTGGCGTAACTAGAGTTGACTAATGGTGGAGGGTCTACAACATTTTCGTTAAAACATTTATTGAACAACGTTACCTTTTGAACAAAAAAGTATTCTTGAAATAAGTCAAAAAACCTTACCGATTTTAAGTATTGAAGTAACAAATAAATTTAAATAATTTCATCAAGAAAAAACGAATAGGTTGCTGTCAGACAAGCAAATAGTTAGTTTTCTGCTCCCCAATGTACCAATTTTTGATCCAATATCATGAGAAGTGTCAAAGCTATTAAGAAATTTGCAAATAAAATTTTAACTCTGAACGCACTGTATTTTTTTAACCATCAACATTTGTATAAGCGATGTTGCGCTCAATCTTCATATTTTGGTCCTCTCTACTCTCAGTTCAATTTTTCACCATATTGATGAAACACCCTGTATATCAAACTATATTTTTTTAGGGTACTCTCACCTTCAGAAAGCTCGATACACATATTTTACTCACCCTGTGTATAATATATGATGATATTTTAGTGGCAGTGTTCCTTATCGATGTAAATTTCTTATCAACAATACAAATCATTCTCAATATCTTGATAATAAGCTCAAAATTTGAATTAAGTTATTTCTCAATCTATATGGCAAATTTTTATTGGAAAATCAGTTCAGTTTTTGTAGAAATACAAATTGATAATTTCTGAGTGTTGTAATTTCGAATCATCATTCATTATTTTAAAATCAATTATCTATAGTAGGAATTATAAAATATATAAAATAGTACAAAGAAGAATAAATTACACTTTACAGAAACAATCGTTTTTCATTTTTGCTTTCAATTCCTAAAATATATGCAAATTCAGTAGGAACAGAGAAAAAAGAACCTGAAGATTTTAAACAGGACGCGTTGAAACCTGTTGAATCCTCATTTATACAAGTTTCACTCAAGTTTCAACAAATCCGATACACCACACAAAAAGTTATACTCATGAATCAAATTCACGAGAGTGGCGCAAAAAGAACGCGCACCTTTCCCCCACTCCCCCATCATTCCTGCATACTCACCGTCTATTGGTGGAAAACCACGCGGTTGCTTTGATCCTCCGGTGGGGATGACACTACAGCCTTTTTCTCAGCCGACTACGATTTTCGGACGTCAAAACGCTAGACGCGACTGAAGTGACTGCTCGCACTCGTGCATAGACCGGGAGCTCTGCCAGTAAACCGCGATAGTTCAGGAGTTGTGAAAGTAAAACACGAAATGGATTCCTACGTTTGCAAGCTGGTCGTTCTGCAGACCAGGGAGGAGAGGATACTGAAGCCGAGGAAGATTTTCGGCGAGGAAAATGTCCCGAAGGCCGATTCGATTAAAAAGTGCTTGTTTGGGGTATCCTCGCCTTTGGAAACGGAGAAAATGGTGAAGGAGCAGTTCGAGATTGACAGTAGGAGGTTCAAAGAGCGGTTCGGAATCGATTTGAGGAGGTTGGAGGGTTTGGATGAAGGGGGAAATGACGAAAACGTTGATGGGAATGTGCAAGTGACGAAGAAGAGGTCGACGCCCAAAGATAGGCGGGTGTTGAAGGCGGTCAGGAGGGTGTTTATGCCCTGCAACAACCAAAGTTCGATAACAGGTTAGTTTTTCTTTTTTGCCCATCAGAAAATCCAAGTAAAATATTCAATTTATTTTTTTTACGTAGTAAAGAAATTGAAATGTGGCAATGCTGCATTTCGACAATATTTACTGTGTAGACAAAATTATTATTGCATTAGGGTGATCAAACATGTCATATTCAGTAACAGTTACGAAACATTAATTTTCCTAAAAAAATAATTACCCTCAAAAAACAGACAGGAAATCGGTACGCCACTGGTTGGCTAGTAGTTGGTTGATCCCATTCGACTACATTAGAAACACTTCAATAATTTTGCACTTCCCGAATTATGTAACGTAAACAAATGAAGCTCACAACCAGTCTGACGAAACTCGAAAAAATTCAACGACGTTTTTCATTTACATTCAGTGAAATCGTTAAACTCACTTTACGTTCACCGCCATAGGCGTAAGAAGGGAAGGGTTATTGGGGACTTAACCCCCTTCCATTGCTTAGAAGGAATGAAAAAAATTGCAACAATTTGAAAAAATAAATTTCGTTTTTTAAATTTTTTTTTGAGAAGGGAAAATAATGCCAAAAATACAAGATAGGGTTTCTTGTATTCAAAAATAATTTCTTGATTATGACATTGAAAATTACATTCATAACTTTCAAAATAACGTTTATAAAAAAATATAATATTTTTGATTAATTTGAAGCTACAAGAATATTGTATGATATATTACGTCTATATTATGAGAAATATTTTGTGTGGTTGACCCCCCCATTATTCAGTCTAGTTACGCCAATGTTCACCGCACATGTAATTTCTTTTTTAGTCCTAATTTTCAAGAACCAGGAGCTCCTATGTTCATTCAATTGTTCTGGAGTCTAAAATCCACATGTCTCAGAGTGAGTTCGAATTCACCTTTAGAATATTTACCTTTGATGATTCTGAATTATTTGATTCATCTGCAGTGTCTTTTACTATTCTGTCAGTTATCAAATGTTTCTCATGATTGCCATTATCGATCTTATCTTGTTTATTTTTTCCAACTCGTATTTCTACAATAAACAAATGATATTCGAAATGATTTACCGAGCAGATAAGACGTCTGCGAATATGATGATTATTTGCACTAGGTATGCATCTGACTAGCCACAATACCTCCAAGTTAATGTATTTTAAATTATTTTCACGAAGCCTAGCAAACAAGTTAGTAATGCACAGTTTCCAAAATAGTTTGTCGAGTTATTGGAAACAAGAACCTTCGATTTACGGATTGAAATTCTTGAAACGTTGCACCTGTAGTATGACTTAACGGTGAAGTATGTATAGGTATGACTTTCTAATACGCCACGGAAATTGAGGTCACACTGTGAATGCACACTCCTTACTTAGATACATCCTTGAACACCAGGCTTTTTTTTTCATTTGACTTTTGGAGTCACAACAACAGCAGTTAGTACAGAGTGATTTCTGAGGTGCGTTTAGACTTTGAATTTCATCATTGGCATAACAAGAGTTGACTAATGGCGAAGGGGGGGGAGTTGACCAAACTCACTATTACTCCCGTCAAAAAAAAGATTTCTCATAACAGAGACGTAATATATATTATACAATATTCTCGTAGCTTCAAATTAAATATATTATAATTTTTTATAGATGTTATTTTGGTTATAAATGTTATTTTTGAAAGGGCAATCAAAAAATGGCTTTTAAATACTTGTAACACTTTAAAAATTTTATTTTTCCGAAATGTTACTTGTGATTTTTTATTTCTAAGCAATGGGGAGGGTTACGTCCCCAATAGTCCCCCCTCGTTACGCCAATAATTTTCCATTCGTCAGTAATTATTTCACTTCCTTGGAATGTTGAAAACAAATGGCAAACAATGCTGAGAATAATTGGAAAAAAAAAATGTTTTGTTCGAAAGAATTTTCAAAGAATCCGCAAATTCTTCATAGTTCATTATATTTTAGAATCAGACCTTTGTGATGGTATGTTATTCTCACCTTTCGTAGATACCCTGTATAATTGAAAGCAAATTCGGAACTTTCTGTAGGACGAATTATAAAGAACCAGATTTTGGCAACATACTAGTATCCAAACAATTGAATTGCATATAACACGCACAGAGTTGGAAGGATGGCTTTGCGAAAGAATACGCTTTTTCTGAGAAAATATCAGTATGCGGGACAACACGCCACAGATGATTCATTATTTCGGATCTACCTGCTGCCGTAACCGGATTGGCGCCAAAATTTAGGCGGGAAAGAAGCGAAAGCAAATCTACACTGCTCGACACGATGAATGTCAGACTCGTCCACAAATACACGAGAGAAATATTCCAACTTATATACTTCAATAAGCCTTCGAAATCTACAAGATCTTTCAAAATTTCAAAAAATCGGTAATTATCTCGTGTGAATTCCTGAAACTCAATCATGATTTCGAATTGATGCTCTCAATTTGCCATTGCTGTTGTTGAGCAGTGTATTTCATCCAACTGTTTATCATCCGACACCATGCGTTCGATGGATTCTGTATCTTGGAGGTGTGTTCCCGATCTGCGTTTGCCTGTTTCGACTTGTTCAAATAAGATAAAAAAGTGTAGAGACGGGTAGTGAGTCACTAGGATGACGTAAACTTGGACTGCAGCTTTTACCATTTCGAGTCATGCATTCCTATTTTTATAATGAACATCCCAAGCTCGATTGACTGTAGAGGCAAAAGAATTTCATTAGTTTTGGCTCCAGATGGAACAACACAAGCGCCATTTAAAACTAAATTAATATAAAACTTACGTTTAAAGATTGAAAAAGCTTTCGGTTTATTAATATTGAATGAATTTGATTCAGTGAATGATGATAAATCAGTCTGAAATTAACTTACAATTAAGTATTGGTAAAAAACGTTGATTACTACGCACGTGGCGCCATCGTGTGTAGGTAATGTGAACTGTGCTGAACAACGGAAGTCACAAAAAGTTTCGTAATACGTGAAAGGATGCATCTCGATTCATATCCTTAATTAACAATCAAGTAAAACATGAAATTTATTCGAATAATTTCAGTCCTTCATAAAAAGTCTATCAATTCTGATTTAATGACTGTTCTTTCATGAACTTTTCATGGTTGGTTGGCACCCGTGTGACCAGACACAAGGCTCTGCAAGGCTCGACCGAAAAAAACGGTGTCCAGGAGTCGAAATGAATTATTCCATTCAAATTAGTAATGCAAGTGTTTCTCAGGTGTTTTATTGTGGGAGATATTTGATTGGGAAATTCAACTGAAACATTTGAATATTAACGCTTTTTTTGGAAACAGAAATGTAGGATAATTTAACCGACTCGAATTTGCATATCGATGTCATGATGGAAAAGATTAGATTCGTTGCTGAATAATTCAATGTCGTGAATTGCAGTTGGATGTTTTTGGTCCATGATTATAGTTTCAATGTCGACAAGAATAGTCGAAATGATTTTTATACAATACAGAAATTTCTGAATATTGATCATTGTTAAAATATTGTGAAAAACATCAAAGATTTCTCTCCAAATAAATTTGGCATCGTTGTTAAGTCACTGTGAAGTGTTGCTATAATTATTGATGCCTAAATATGTCAATCAATTAGAAGTTCAGTGATTAGTTAGTTACTTTTCATTTTACAGTATTGGTAGTGAAAGATAACCAAATCTGTCAAAACTATCTTCCTTGAATAAATAGACTTCATTCTGTGCAAATAATAAGAGAAGGATGATGGTTGTGAATACAGAGACATACTCTTGAGCAATATCAATTATTCGGATCTAATTTCAGACATTCCTAGGGCTTTTTCTTCGTGTCCCACGAGGGCTATCAGAGCATGACCTTGCGGTTGCTTAATCTTCTCAAGATATCTCGATTACAATTGACTCCTTTTTGTCTACTTCTTCGTTATAATATAGGGCAAGGCTGTGGGAATCAAACGAATCCGTCTGTCTTTCCTCCACGGTCTAAGTACCGCAAGGTTCAGATTTCTGGGGAGATATAGCCCTAACGTTCTCAATGACAGTTATCATTTATACAGTTGAAGTCACAAACCAACTGAAGAAATGTTGGAAATTGATGACTGAGCTTGAAATTCAAGCAGACTGAACGAAAATGAGCGCGAAGTTTCGATTTCTATTGTCTGAGGATGAGTTCTCAAGCAAACCAGATCAGGTGATGTTTAAGTGAATGAAAGGTGGTATTTTTATTGTGGAGCTGTGAAGAATGACTTCGCCTTGCACTTTGTCGAAGATTTGGCGCTAAAGCTACAGGAATTATTTTTTGAGCAGGTGTTATTCTGGTTCTTGCAAGCTCAAGTCAAATACAACGTATCCTTTCGCTAGGAAAAGGTTGATATAGGTCTCGATTTTACCTGCAACTTTTTGAATACATTACATGTTGTTTCGTTAGTTACAGCAACTTTAATATTTTGAAATCCTTTCGGTATTAATCTCATTCCACATCTGCCTCAACGCCATTGATCACAGTGTTTTGGTGCGAAATCTAATACCATGAAAACAATTAGTTGTTTTTCGAATATTGTAGGTATACCTGACAAGGCCGAACCACGTATATTTGGTATCATCTGTTAAAGCCTCTCTAAACATCTGGTACTTTATTTATTTCGGACCGACATCTGCGATATGGTGAAACTGAAAATATGCAAGGATCGAATTACCAAATTTCGGACATACAGGGTGGTCGCGTTAACCAAGACGAATCGGGCCAACTGGTGTCGGTTACGAATACAAACAAATAGGCGTGATAGGTGTTGATGAAGATATTTGCTTTTCCAATTAGGGATTCAATATACTTGATTATACATTTTTGATCACCCTGATGAAGATATTGACAATCAACCGTTTCTCAACTTCTAGTTCCTAATGATTTGTTTTTTTTTTACAGATTTCTACCCAGCCAAAAAATCTGTGCAATCGACTGAGAAATCCCCAATGGCCTCGAAAGAGAATTAGTTTCCAGTTTGGCCTCCCCCTTTCCACTTGTAAATATTGTTAATTGAATTTAAGTTATTCGAAGACTGTATATTTATATATTTTCTACAGCGTTCTGTCCAAAGTTATTTGTTTTCAGTTAAATCAATGCTTGGCAAATCATTTTTCATTCGAATATTATAATGGTTTGTTTCAATTTGTTAGTCTAGTCGCATTTGTATATTGTATAATGTGTATCTTCATACATATTGGGTTTGTATATAGTGAGAATAGAATTTTTATTTATTTCAATAATATTGTTTTAGTTTCATTACGAATATTTTACAATCCCATTAGAATTTTCGGACATTGATAAAAATTAGTTTTCTTATGTTAAAAGATCCATACCTGTTCGAGAATAAATAAATACTCTCACTAATAAACTGACAAATGACATCCAATGTCACAGAATAGCAAAACTATCCAGGCAGACTTGACCAGAATACTATTTTGTTCTCAAATTCCTGAAAAACATCTGGAATTCATTAAAATAAAACTGTATATACCAAGTAAACTGGTAATAATTGCAAAATTGGTCTAGCCAGTGAAATAATCATCTAAGGAATCATCATTGTTTATAATTAATTGAGGATATTCTGTCATCGATGCCATCATTTATATTATTTTTGGTTCTCTAGTCATCGTTAAAAAAGTTACCATGCAAGTATTCTCATCCAATATAATATGGATTTAATTGAATAGCAAACAAAATACCAAAAGAAAATGATTATTTCTTGTTAACACCCATTGAATTCGAGGTGAGATTTGTTTTACTTCAATTTATTCAGGCATTGAACAATTATCTGTGAGTAAAACAAAAAAATAATGAACATAAATTACATCAGACCTGATTATTGACCATAAATAAATTTATATAATTGTGAAGGAAGGGATATTTATTTCCAATGTAAATCTTTGTCTTATCATTTATTTATAATTTAAAAATTCATTTCTAATATTTTATTTCATTCTAAATAAATAATGTCTCTTGCATTTTTTGCCCAAAGTTGACCAATTTGCAACAAAAAAATTTTTCACGAACCACTACAGAAATACCATTTCATAAATGAGAACTGGATTAGTATTCTTATTTTGCAGTTACTAACTATATCAAAATATGATTGAAGGTGAATGAACAAAAATAATGTATTGATAACAGAACATACAACATAGAAATCATAGTAAGGGTTGTAGAATAAGTACTCCCTTTAAGATGCTGTACCTTAACAAGTGACGATTCAATGAATTTTCTTTATATAAAAGATCTCTTTTTCGACGAGAAACCACCTCCCGAAATGTTTTTCACTTATATTGTTACACCCTTTATATTATTACATCGTTAGACAAGAGTTATCATGAACAAATTGAAAGGCGATCTCCAAATTTTTCTTGAACAGCGCATCAATGTAAATGGTTATGAACCATCTTCTATATTTAATATTCTTACGTCGTTGAATTCGTTGCATCTTCAACTTTCGTTGGGATGAATCATTCTCAAAGTTCGTTGAAACAAGTTGAATCTTGTCTAGCAGGTGTAAAAAAGCGTCAAAAGTAATCATCAATTGTTTGCAATAAATCAAAGTTGTTCGGTTCATTGCTCAGGTGTCTAGTCGTTAGAAATATTATTTTTAGTCATCGAGTCATCCTGAACAGAGTTACTGAACTCGGAATCTAATTATTTAGACCTTCCAAACATGGAACCAGCTCAAGGTCATTGCATTAAATCGATACCTACATATAAATTCTTGAATTTCATTCTATATTCAAATTATAAAACAAACCAGATGGACAGAAATATTTCAAATCAGTCTATTGTTGGCTCCGATGAGGAAATCCCAGATTTGACATCTGTCATATTCACAAGTCATGTGAAGAGAAAAGTCATGATTATCATGATACTTGCGGTGAAATAATTTAGGATCTGAGAAAAAATACCGAAAATTATTGCAATGTTTCCAGGATGACCGCCAGGAGGCGTAATCGTAATCTGAAACTATCGAAGTGATTTTTCACTGAAATATAAAAATTGAAATTGATGTATCCATTGACATGAAATGGTGGGGGTGATTCAAAGTTCTTTCAAATAAACAGCTGTAACTCCTAAATGACTTGCATTGATTGATAGTGATAATACTAGAGAGCGTCTTTTGATATGATAACAAAAAGTAGTAAAAGTCTCTAAAATGCAACACTGTCACTTTCTCCTAATACAAAAGACGAATGAAGCAGCTAGTTGTTATTGTTGTTTTGTTTTCTTGAAACGATCTTGTAGGTATGCAAACTATTCCCAACGTTGAAAAAATAAAGTTAACCGACATAAATCTCCATAGCTGAATTGTATCGACGTGAATCATTGTCTGAAGATCGCTGAGAACGCCGAGCTACCTTTCTCTGTTACTTTTTTTCTGACATTTCTTGTGGAAAGGTATGTCTATGTTTTTAGTGTGACGAATCTTCGAAATATCTTCACTGAGGTGAAGTATTGGGCAAATAAATATTGTGGGCCGGTCTATTTAGATTTGGTTGTCTAACAGACTGAAATGGGATAGTTGAAATAAAAGATTATTGCTTCCTTTTGTTGGGAAAATTATTTTGAGAAGTTTTAACGAATTTAGTTCTTGTGAGATGAGATGATATTCCTTATAGTTCTTTGAAAACCATATTTTTTTCATTGTCGAGAATGCCATGGAACTACGTAGCTGGAAAAATACAGAGTGTTCAATTTCAAAACGGTTAAATGGATGGACGTACTTCATGGTTCATCCTGTATAAATTTAAATATTTCAAGAACAGTTTTCTTGTTCCGTACCTGGATTTGGAGAACGTGTATACCAAATATTTGAAAATTGTACTGGGTATTTTGCTAGTTACGACTCAAGAAATTGGTAAAACTGATAAAACATCCTATACAGGGTGTCAAGGAAAAAAGTACCATGCATAGTGCCACGCGATAGAGTGCCATAAAATATGAAAAATGTCCTATGAATATATGTCCGAAACTGCTTCCTATAGAAATACAGGGTGTTTATTTTTTTATTTTCATTTTTTTAATAACTTTGGACAAAGAAATTAGAATTGAATAAAATGTGGTATGAGGGGGATTTGTATGATGCAGAATCCAAATATTCTATTAGTTTCTAGATTACTAATAGATGGCGCTACATACAGGATTCTTCTACATTTAAATCAATCCTAACTCTTTTGCCCTACACTGTATGTCATTATGGACTAGAAAAAGCGATTCCTTTATCTTTCCTTCAAAAAGGTATACTTTTTTGAAGTCGTTAGGACCAACTGTTTCCGGTAAAAACGGATCTAAAAGTTATGATGCACGCAAATTGTCCAGAAGCGCCAAAGTAACCCACTGTATTTGTCAAAGGAAACAGTTTCGGACACATTCCTATATTCCTATTTTATGGCCCTCTATCGCTTGACACTATGAATGATACTTTTTTCCTTAACTCCCTGTATATCGCTTTAAAACTTGTAGGACATATATGGAGAATTCTACATGGTACAGAACATGGAACATCCTGTAGCTAAAAACAGTACCCAACTTTGTTGGCACAACAAATCTTTTGTTTGTGTGTATTTAGAAAACTCTTCATCGCATTCGAAAACCTCCCAAAAATAGCTGTTTCTACCACACCACCATAAACAAAGTACAAAATTAGACTGGATATATTCGAGGGGGCACAGTCCGTACTCAAAATAGAAACTATCGAATTCTGTTCACCCGTTAACCCTTATCCATCCTACCGGACTGGGATTTTAAAAATTTAAAGGGACGTGCTGCAAATTACCAGAGATGTTTTATTGCTAGCAACCCCAGTCGATACTAGACAGGTGCGTAAGAGGGCCCGCATGGGCCGACGATGATGATGGCAAGAGCAAGAGCGGTATATTTAAAGGGCCTAAGGTTGGGCATATTTGTATCGAAAAGTATCCCTCAGTTATTAGTGTGCTTTGGAACTAATTGAGACAGAAGAAACATTTGTGAAATTTCGCGAATATTATTCACAACATTCTGGGGAATATTTAAATAAATAGAAAATCTAGTCTGTTCTAGTTGTCAAAAATAATTTGATACTGTTCAAAATATACACAATATTCGATCAAAACAATGTGAACGATGTTTATGAATGTCTGCTTTCATGCTGTTCATCCTGTATAATTCAATTCAAACTCAGAATTTTCACGATGATCACCATCATATCGACTATCAATTCTTAGAAAATTTTCACCGAATAATCAGAAATGTGACATGATGGCAATAACTTGGCAACGTGGTAACGTAATTCGTATTCTTCAAGCAGTCCATGGACTTCAATACACAAGGTTTTTCATGTAAAAAACATTCGTTTCATCGATACACCCTGTGATTATGTAATTTTTCTGATTGAGAGGCATTGAAATCGAAAGTTACACAACAACGAACCGTGTATCGATAAATACTGATAAAATTACCATTTCAAATGATCGAAAACACTTTCTCTATTCAAATTATATTCGAAACAGTGGCAGCAAGGAAAGGAGACATTTGACAATTGAAAGGTGTTTTCGTGTCAATTTTTGTTTCGTTAAATGAATTATAGAACAACATTACAAGGTGCACACATAAAAAGAATTTCTTCTCCTAATGAAATATGCTTTGTATCAAGAGTATGGCTTGTTTATATAAACTGGAATAAACGATCGCTCGATCGATCTAAGATTTTTTTATTTCCAAGTCAGTACTCTCTGACTAAGCATATAATTTGCTTGAATTATAAAAAATAAACATTATCATCGTAATCTGATTTATAGGTTATGAACACATTATATACACTGACAGTCATGACAGATGAATGAGTCATTAATATCACAGTATGTAAACATACAGTAGTGTCACTTGCTGTCGGTCCCTTTGATGTTGATGATGATAAGTTTAATTTTTCATAACACCACTGCGCTTTCGCCCTTGTGCAGATCTGTGAGTCATCGTTCTATTCAACCAATAATGGGGTTTCCCGCCAATGTCAAATTTTAACGAATTCAAATGCCACCAGGTCCAGCTTCAGGAAATAGTAAGCTCTACGAATTGAACCGATATAAAAATACTGTTTTCCGAAAAATTGAGATTGATCAATATCTAATTATAATCTAACGATAATGTACATTTATCAATCTATCACTGTAACAGCTTTTCTCGTACGACTCGAAACGTGGTCGAAATACAAAAGGCCTGCCCTGCCTAAATTCAACCGACGCACGGTTACCATGCGCAGTCCGAATTCGGACATACATAAATAGTGCATGATAGTTGCATAATTTTACATGATCCCTCTTCAATTCACTGGATTTTGCATGAATCAATATTTAGCACAGTTCAAATGATGATCTTTCAAGAATAAAACCATTGATCTTTCAACCTCCACATTTCCTAATTAATAGTTCAAATATCGCTGTGTCTTTTGAATCAGAATTAGAATACAAATTGACCGAGATAAAAATGAAACAATTCGACATTGAAGTGACGCCGGCTGTTAAAGAACACCCTGTATTCCACGTGAAGAAACGACCGACGAATGTCTCGAGGACCCGCCAACCTCCGACCAATTTGGGCGACAGGTGTGGGTCGATCACGGATTTTTTTACCGCGTCTTCGTGGATTTTTAGCGCCAATATCTCCCGCCAGAGGATCCGAAGATATACCATTTGGTTGGCATCCTTTTAAACTCGCCCATGCCCATACGGGTTCTTGTTTTCTAACGCACCTGTCGAACATCGGCTGCTGGGATCAGCTGAATACTCGGGGTGGTATACAGGGTGATGTGATTTGTAGGTTCCTATTAGAATTTGATTCTAGTCAAAAACGAACGCAATCATTGTATGAAATATATTTATTCAAATATTAGCATGTTCAGAGACGTAGAAGTCCTTACATGATGTCTTGTTCTTAATATTTAATTGAAATTTCGAATCTCAATGATAAGATACAGTCACCAAAAAAAACAAAAAAATAATCAATATCGAGTGCAATAATTTTTGTGAAAAGAATAATTTCTATTTGACTTATAGATAATACTCAAGTTGTTAAATGCAATGTATGCTGCAGTATAAATTGGAAATGAAAAAGTAAGTGTGGATTTATGCAGCACAAATGACAAATAACAAATAACAAATATCACGTAACAAATAGCAAGTAGTGAAAATGTTACCATTTATGTACACCAAATAACAATTAGCAATAAATATATCTGTACATGTTTGAATAATGCATTTTTTTTGTGAATTCAATAAAACAAACAGATTTTGTGAATATTTTTATTAATGAAATATAAACATTCTTACAATATCCTAAGAGAAAATAGTGGAACACAACATTAAACAAAATGAACAAAAAATATTTCTACATAAAACAGGACATCCGTTAAAACCAAATAAAACTATAATAGTAATATTTAAACTAATAAACTAAAATGAGATCAACATACATAAAAAATAAACAAAAAATATTTGAACAGAAGAACAGGATGAAAAATTGAGCTGATAACATCATCACATTTTTCAACAAATTAATTGGAACATAATCTGTTATTCTACCATATCGTCACACACAGTTTTTCAAACAATTTTCATTATTGAAATTTCTGCTTCAAACCGAAATACTAAGAAAATCGCGTTCAATTAACGTAGAAAGTTGAAGTTGGTCAACTTCTCATTCGTTATTTGTTATTCGATATTCGATACTTGGCTGCATGAACACTGTCATTGAAAAATAATAACTTCAACTTATACTTGTTATTTGTTACGTGATATTTGTTATTTGTTATTTTGTGCTGCATACTTAGTGTGGATTTATGCAGAAAGTTTCATTCTTGCTGTTTAGCCATTTATTTCAAATTACAATTTCATTGAATCCAAATCAATTCAATGATATCACGTACAACAACAAAAAAAATGCATATACATATTTGAACATATCTTTCGGCCAATGATGATTAATTTATGTTAAATGGAAACGAACTTGCAAAAGGACGTGTCAGTAAATATATAGTCATCAAGGTTTCCGTACAAAAAATTCGCAGACAACAATTAAGATAATAATTATATTTATAATGTATTGAATTGCAGATGAGTTTAGTTTTCATCGATGATACGTGATCAAAACATTGATGAAAAAAAATTATTTGAATATTGACACGCTTGTTGTTGAGTCTCCATTGTTATTGTCAAAACAATATAAAAATTCCAAAAAGATTGTCTCTAGTTGCATGTATGATGAAAATAATGTTTTTTTTAATTGAAAGAATGTGGAAATTTCCATCTCACAGTCACATACAGAGTGAGTCAATGAGCTATCCATGAAAATAATTAGAAGGCGATTAAAAAAAATTGCACATTTTTGGGAAAGAAAAATGTTTTTTTTTTGAGTTGAATTAATTAAAAATTACATGGGTGAGTGTCACTATTGAACTAAGTCCCTATTGAAATGATTTGGGACTTTAAACGAAAATACATCATTTTATAAGGAATAAATCTTGAAAAAATGCAGAGATCACAACTCAAGTCACCTTACGAAATATACCCTCCTCGAAGAATGTTTTCCCGCCATTTTCACTTTGCGCAACTTGACAATTCTTCTGCACCTCGTTGCACGTGCACTTCTTAAAATTCCCCATCCCGCAGAGATTTTGTTATCTGAACATAAAGACACCTTTCGTTCAGTGATCACCTTAAAGATATATGAGAACTAAAGATTGTCCCCTAGCATGTGGACCTACCTGTGATATTTTTTAAAATTTAAAGGGACCAAGCATCAGGTCCATTCAAGGACTATTTTGTAGTTATGGATATTTGGGATATATTTCGTTATGATGTAGTGAACATTTTCAAATTTAAACAGTTTTTGATGTATTTTCATTATTTTCTAAATTGGAACCAATAACTTTAAATTATTCAGTATGTTCTAATTAATCCATGTTTGACAATGTTGAGAAGTGTCGAAATTATAACAACAATAATATCTTTTTTATTTTAAGTATAACTTCTCATTTATTTATATGAAATTGGGGATGACTATACAAAAGAATTGCTATATTAAATTGAATGTAACACTTTGAGTCTGTAATTCCTGGTCATAAATCGAAAGATTTCATATAACATCTAGAAGAGAATTGTCTGCAGAAAAAATAAATCGAGTTGTCATATTCAAGATCAAAAATAACGTGAAATGTGATTGAATGGGAATGAAAGATATATCATTCACGATTCTATAAATTAATTTTTAACATTTTTTTTTTATTATTACATATATTAACTCTTTTAGACTTTTTTTGATACTGGTGTGAACCAACTGGTCAATTTGTGTGATATTATTATTTTATCATCTCCCTTCAATTATAAATCTGTTTTTTTTGTATTTCTCTTGCAATTCATTTTATGTGAATTAAATATTCACTTATCTCTTTTTTCTTATTATTATCTATGATTTCAATTCATATCATTACATTACGTTCTATATATTTTTTACTTTGAATAGTGAAATTATTGGTATGAAATAAAAACTTCTCAGTAATTCTTATTGCATATTTGTATTGGTTATTGCTTTTATGAAGCAGAAAATCTTTCAATTCAAGGTATGAGTCCTAATTATTGATTCAAGAGATTTAGTGATGAAGTTTATATGTCAAACGACAGTATAATGTACATACACAGAATGGAATAAAAGTCGCTTACTTATCTCACAAATGGGTTGTACGGATTGTACAAAATTTTGGATAATCATATTTTGTGATACGAAGATTCCAGATTTGACATCTGCAATGTTGCCAGATTTACCGTTTTTCTGTAATTATTACTAACTTTGGTTTTTTAAATTGATCACCCCGTATATTGTATCGTTATTGGAATGTCCCCTTCAGTACGAGTTCAACCATATGTAACACTTGACATTTGATGGAGTCAGGAATGAATAAAACTGCCAGTGCAAAATAGAATTCAAGTAATTAAATCTAGAATACTAGAATAGTGAAGTAGCCAACTTGTTCAACGATACTTTTCCAAACCATTCTCCTGTGCATAAGACGACGGTATTGTAATAATCTTTCAATTGTTACGTTGTAATTTAGTTAGTATTGAAATTTTTATTGATGTAATTAGGCGTATCCAGACGTTTGTTTCACTCTGTATATTTGTTCACTTTTGAAGTTTTTAACAGAAAAAACACATCGTCCCGGTTCAATCTTCTGTTTCAGTCCAGCTCATGATACCAGAACTTAAAATAATCAATCTTTATTGAAATTGATTGTTAGTCAAGATTTCGTGAAATAATTCAATAATCCTGTGTCTAACGTCACACCCTGTGATAAATTCAAATGACACATTGGCACGATTCCGGCGTCAACCCACCAAGGGTTGCCATCCTTCAAAGTGTCAATTTTTCCAACAAAAGCCGATCGGTACGGTATGCAGAAGTGGCACTGTGCTGTCGGCAATTGTTTCGATCACAGAGAGCAGATGCTCGAAAAGGGCACATGGAACCACACGAATTTGCATTATCAAAGGGTATTTTTCGACCCGCATGTATGGGTCGTACTTTCGGCCCGTGTCTGCAACACCAAAAAAATAACAATTCGATAAATAGATTTACTGTTAGATAAGGCGTGGTGTGAGGGGTAGACGTGAAAAAAATATCAATTTATTGTTGTGTCGTAGGTTAGAATGCTGAATTAACGGAAGATTAACGGCTTGTATGGTAACTCGAAAAGGGCAACAATGGTGCAAGGAGGGTAGGAATTAATCGAGGAAGCAAAATCCCGTTCCTTACATCCAAGATAAAGATGTTTACAATCTGTTAGTATCGGGGATTTTTAAGGGTCTTCATCCCTGAAAAAAAGGGAGTCAAAAACGATTTTTTTTTCTGAATGATGAAGGGATGTATGGGTGTATAAAGATAAAAATGATTAAAAAAATATTTTTCGAATTTTAAATGAATGAGAACGATATTCCCCATCATTTTTGGTTATTTTATAACATCTCCACCATCAAAACGAACAAATATTTGTGAGTTTTTTCATTTCAGTATTGAAGTCTATTATTTAATTAGTCAAATGTCTATCTCATTATTCTTTTAGGATTTACCATTTTTTTGTAAATAATATTATAACAACGTGTTGTTTTCGCAAAATTTATTTCCTTGAATTTTTCTATTCGAAATGATAAATATCCATTTTTACGAAAGACAATTTATAAAGGTTCGTTTTAGCCGTCGCTTAGTGAAAATTAATTGTTCCTAACAATTGTGGATTTTAACGTGGAATTGATTTTATTTTAAATGACGCGCCCCTCCGGAATCTCCTCCCAGATGACTGACGAAGGAAAGAGAGGGTATCATACAGACAAAGATGGATCTAGTTCAGGGTCCGATTCAATGATCTGATAATATACTCTACTAGATGATCCCTTGCGTCGATGTGCTGTGCAAAGCATTGATTCCAACATTAAAGAGAGAAGGAGCTATGAACTATATGTTGAGAGCAACTGAGAAAGGTTGAGTTGAGAGGCAAAAAGCAATGAATTTAACATTGCGTTATATGGGAGATACTTTGAATTTTTCAAAATTTCGAAGAATTATGTGATTCTAATTGAAAATATCCATTGCCTGCCAAGCATTTGTTGATAATGAATCATTTTTGTATGATATCTAATCATTATAGGCCCTCAAATTCAAAAAATATGAGTTTAGCTTCCCTCCTTTCTGATAACTTATGAAGCACCTTTATGTTTGGCTTCATGCTTTGAATATTTAAAAAAAAATTCAAGTATTTATGTGGAAACTGACGATGAAAAATCAAACAGGTATAAAAATAAAAATTGTTTTAGAACGATATTCAAGTAGATATACACTTTATTGGGTACAAAAATATTTTTTTTCTTTTGTACAAAAAGTTGAAGCAGGTGGGCTTTGAAAAATGTTGGCAATATTCCGAATGTACAGGGTGGGCAAATTTCGATTATTTGTATAGGGTATACTTAACTCGGTATGAGATACAAAAAAATAAAGGTCGAATTCTCGGTCTCTTTTTTCGAGACGAATTCACTGACAAATACAAAAATTTGGTACCGTGTATTTTGTTATAAACAAAAGTTCGATCTTTCGAGAAGTCAAAATTACAACTTTTTTTCGAGACAATATAAATTTATTATTAACTTGACTGGCTCCTTCACTAAATGGTTTGGAAATTTGAAAATGCTAGGAACTGCACCACTTTTCAAAGATTCAAAATTAACAACGTAATCATCAGGACAAATATGTTCAGAACATAATTTTGCAGCACTTCCTTGAATGAAGTTTTCCCTTCTCATAGCAACTAACCATTTTTTCCTGATGCTCGGATTTTTTGGAAATCTGAATCTCACAACATCAAAATCATTATTTCTGAAGCCTCACATGCCTTAGCTATGAAATGATATATTTTTTTCTTTGTGGAATCTGTTGGTACAACCATAGGCTGAACAAAAAGTCATCTTTATGAAATATAGTTATTAATATATAATATAATATATAAAGTCAAATGAAAAAAAAGTTATTTTCACTACACGCACAAATCTCAGATACACCCTTAATAATGCACTATGAAAATGAAAGTAATATACACTCAAATAAGACCAAAATTTGAAAAATAGTTGTTAGCATCTATTAAATCCATAAGAACAACACAATGTTTTGCCTTTCCTCAGCTGATTTCGATCATTGTGTCTCACTCTTATGTTGGAATCGATACCTCTCTCTCTACAGTCCATCTAGTAGATATATAATAATAGATCATTGGTCCGATTTATTGTTATTAGAGATTCACGGCTTGCCAAAATATATGCCGTTCGTCTGATAATGAACTTGAAATAACTCACATTCGGATCATATAAACATAAACTGTGTCTATTAAGGTAGTTGTCGTGATTTTGATGTAGTGTCAGAAAATTCTAATTTTTTTTGTACTTATTAAAGATAAGATTACACAATGATTTTTAAAATTTGTAGTGGATTGACCGTCTAGTATCCGAGATAAATTCAATTAAAAATTCGATATTTAACATGTATGGTATAAGATCTTTATCGTTTTGTATCAGTTTTTAATTAATATAAAAAAAGGACCTGTCAGAAATTTTCCAAAAACTAATATTCTTTTAGTAGATTTGTTTTGAGTTAAAAATTTTTTTTTTCAATTTTTTACCGTTTAGTTATTTATAAAAATTGGTTCAAAGTTCAACAATTCTTAAAAAAGAATACATAGTAGCTAGTCTGACAGAAACAACTTGGCAACGCTGTACGCGAGTATAGATATAATTTGTATCGATACATCGATTCAGTCTTCAATATATCTACTGGTGGCGCACAAGCGGCGTTGCCGGATCACAATTAATAGAAATATGTGATAGTATTCGTGTATACATACACATAACAAATGTTTGAGTAACGTCTCCAGAGGAACAGTCTTGCATAAAAATTATGGATCAGTTAGCTACAAGTTTGTATACTTTTACGGCGCGCATAATCCATAATAGAGAGTTGAAGTGGATCCACGAACGGTAACGTTAGGATTCATTCTGACATCTGGGCATGCGCATTGCACAAGTTTTCACGTTTTCGTATTTTGTGGGTCTACGGGTGTACGTAGACTCACGCTATCTAACGGGTGCTAAAAGAGGGAACGTACGCTACCGAAATCTCACGAAACGAGGACGATAACTTGCGAACGGCACAGAACATACAGTTAAACTACATAAAACAGCATGGAAGTTAAGATTATCAAAATTATTTAACATTCCCTGCCTAGGCGAGTTCTGTGCTAACGTTATGCGATACTTCAACACCATTTTAGATGTATATCAGGAACGTCATATTTCTTACGTTACCGTGTCTAGGACTGCTCACGTACTGTGATTACTTCAACTCTCTATTATTCAGACAATATTGTACCACGACAACTACCTTAACATTTTATTTCGGAACTCAATAATCCAGGATGGCATAATTTACGAATGATCTGAAGAAAAACAAATTCATCTAGTTATATTTATCAGGAAATACACTTCGTCAGGTCTATTTAGCAAGGGTATCTTTTTATGTGAGGGATTTCCACTGGCGGCGTCTTTGATGTCCCTTTGGGAAAAACCGCAGTTGATTTGTTCCGATAGCAACATTCATATTGCGAATGATTAGGATTCGTTCACTTCAGTCATATTTCAGGTATTCTACGTGAAGTGTGTATTCAGTTCAGGTTGATTTTTTTTGAAGATATAGAAAAAAATGCAAAAAAAAAGAAGTAGTATTTTTTTAAATTTAAATTGAAATAAAATATCTGGCAAAAAACATTGAAATGATATTGACTTATATTTTCTCACCCAATTGGGATTTTCTGCAAAAATCAAACAAAAATCGAACAGGTATACAGTGCGTCCATAAAGTAACGCATAAATTCATTATTGGCTAAATGAACAATAAAATTAGGAATTCCCAAAACAGGTCGATTTCACATATTGATTCATACGTAGTTTGACGCACTGATTCCGAAAATATGGATATTTATATTTATTATTATTTATTTTATATTTTCATACTTTTTTTTGCATTTTTGCCCACCCTGTACCAATTTGAAGCAATATATAATACATTTTTGGAATCATCTCAGCAAAGGCAATTTGGAAATTGAAAAAAAAGGGTGGGTTCCATTTGAAAAAAAATGTGATGACGTCATTACACGAAAGTGGTTCACCCTCTATATTAGATTATGATTTGAAACAATAGTAAATTGAAATCAAAAATCGACCTGTTTTGGGAATTCCTAATTCTATTGTTCATTTAGCCAATAATGAATTTATGCGTTACTTTATGGACGCACTGTATACAAAACTCGTCCGCTATCTTGAATTATCAAATTTTGTCAAAAGACTCATAGTCTCTGACCCTAAAATCCATCAGATACCGATTAGAATCGGACCATAATAACGAAACTCGTCGGCCATCTGGATTTTTTCAATTTTTTGGCCTGACCGTAGGGTAGTCGTCGAGCTATAAAACGGGAGGATCTAAGATTTAATCCATCGGCGAGCTCGCATTGCCATCTAGCGGTATGCGTTTGTTAGATTGAAGGCTGAAGAGCTTTAAAAGAAGATGATATTTGATATCATTATTGAGGAGGATGTTATTCTTGGTACATGATTTTAGACATGCCCGCACATGCTTCTTGCTTTCATTGATAGTTTTTATGGATCAAATTTTAAATTCGATGTACTATTGGCGAATGAATTTGAGATTGCAGCGCCAAAGTGGGCAATCACAGAACCATAAATGTTGACATTGGATAGTTTCATTGCATTAGGTTATATATTCGTGTTTTTTCGTTATTAAAGTGTGAGTTTATAATTACACCACTTAATTTTTTTCATCGAAAAATTTAACCAAACATATACAATGTATTCTTGATGATTTCACGGTATTACTATAACGATAATGATGTTTCATTTCTATTAATTTAATTACAAACATTTCTGCATTTCATGAGATATTCAATTTCAAATTATGTTCTGAGAAAATTTCAACGTTGTCATAATTTAAATCAATTGTTTGTTAATAGTCCAATAAAATTTCGAAAAGTTCGCATTGTCGCAATAAAGGTTAACTTTTTGATATATTGTTTGTGAAGACGTTATAAACAAATTCCCAAAGCAGCGAATCGATATCTTTTGCACGGGGGTTGCAAATTGCAAAAACAGCCCCTCATTGCTGGTTTTTGGGTTTTTACGCAAAAACTATGTACTATACGAAAAAAATCTTCAGACAAAAGTTGTAGAGCTTTTCTTTCTGCGTATTTAGATGCCAAGTTTGTTCGATTTGGATGTACGAGTCGTTTTCTGTGGGCCCGAAAGACGCGTGTAGGGGAAGTGCGAGGACACGCGGAGTGGGACAAGGCGCGATGACGGCGGCATCCTTTGTTCTTCGGAATCTCCTCCCAGATGACTGACGAAGGAAAGAGAGGGTATCATACAGACAAAGATGGATCTAGTTCAGGGTCCGATTCAATGATCTGATAATATACTCTACTAGATGATCCCTTGCGTCGATGTGCTGTGCAAAGCATTGATTCCAACATTAAAGAGAGAAGGAGCTATGAACTATATGTTGAGAGCAACTGAGAAAGGTTGAGTTGAGAGGCAAAAAGCAATGAATTTAACATTGCGTTATATGGGAGATACTTTGAATTTTTCAAAATTTCGAAGAATTATGTGATTCTAATTGAAAATATCCATTGCCTGCCAAGCATTTGTTGATAATGAATCATTTTTGTATGATATCTAATCATTATAGGCCCTCAAATTCAAAAAATATGAGTTTAGCTTCCCTCCTTTCTGATAACTTATGAAGCACCTTTATGTTTGGCTTCATGCTTTGAATATTTAAAAAAAAATTCAAGTATTTATGTGGAAACTGACGATGAAAAATCAAACAGGTATAAAAATAAAAATTGTTTTAGAACGATATTCAAGTAGATATACACTTTATTGGGTACAAAAATATTTTTTTTCTTTTGTACAAAAAGTTGAAGCAGGTGGGCTTTGAAAAATGTTGGCAATATTCCGAATGTACAGGGTGGGCAAATTTCGATTATTTGTATAGGGTATACTTAACTCGGTATGAGATACAAAAAAATAAAGGTCGAATTCTCGGTCTCTTTTTTCGAGACGAATTCACTGACAAATACAAAAATTTGGTACCGTGTATTTTGTTATAAACAAAAGTTCGATCTTTCGAGAAGTCAAAATTACAACTTTTTTTCGAGACAATATAAATTTATTATTAACTTGACTGGCTCCTTCACTAAATGGTTTGGAAATTTGAAAATGCTAGGAACTGCACCACTTTTCAAAGATTCAAAATTAACAACGTAATCATCAGGACAAATATGTTCAGAACATAATTTTGCAGCACTTCCTTGAATGAAGTTTTCCCTTCTCATAGCAACTAACCATTTTTTCCTGATGCTCGGATTTTTTGGAAATCTGAATCTCACAACATCAAAATCATTATTTCTGAAGCCTCACATGCCTTAGCTATGAAATGATATATTTTTTTCTTTGTGGAATCTGTTGGTACAACCATAGGCTGAACAAAAAGTCATCTTTATGAAATATAGTTATTAATATATAATATAATATATAAAGTCAAATGAAAAAAAAGTTATTTTCACTACACGCACAAATCTCAGATACACCCTTAATAATGCACTATGAAAATGAAAGTAATATACACTCAAATAAGACCAAAATTTGAAAAATAGTTGTTAGCATCTATTAAATCCATAAGAACAACACAATGTTTTGCCTTTCCTCAGCTGATTTCGATCATTGTGTCTCACTCTTATGTTGGAATCGATACCTCTCTCTCTACAGTCCATCTAGTAGATATATAATAATAGATCATTGGTCCGATTTATTGTTATTAGAGATTCACGGCTTGCCAAAATATATGCCGTTCGTCTGATAATGAACTTGAAATAACTCACATTCGGATCATATAAACATAAACTGTGTCTATTAAGGTAGTTGTCGTGATTTTGATGTAGTGTCAGAAAATTCTAATTTTTTTTGTACTTATTAAAGATAAGATTACACAATGATTTTTAAAATTTGTAGTGGATTGACCGTCTAGTATCCGAGATAAATTCAATTAAAAATTCGATATTTAACATGTATGGTATAAGATCTTTATCGTTTTGTATCAGTTTTTAATTAATATAAAAAAAGGACCTGTCAGAAATTTTCCAAAAACTAATATTCTTTTAGTAGATTTGTTTTGAGTTAAAAATTTTTTTTTTCAATTTTTTACCGTTTAGTTATTTATAAAAATTGGTTCAAAGTTCAACAATTCTTAAAAAAGAATACATAGTAGCTAGTCTGACAGAAACAACTTGGCAACGCTGTACGCGAGTATAGATATAATTTGTATCGATACATCGATTCAGTCTTCAATATATCTACTGGTGGCGCACAAGCGGCGTTGCCGGATCACAATTAATAGAAATATGTGATAGTATTCGTGTATACATACACATAACAAATGTTTGAGTAACGTCTCCAGAGGAACAGTCTTGCATAAAAATTATGGATCAGTTAGCTACAAGTTTGTATACTTTTACGGCGCGCATAATCCATAATAGAGAGTTGAAGTGGATCCACGAACGGTAACGTTAGGATTCATTCTGACATCTGGGCATGCGCATTGCACAAGTTTTCACGTTTTCGTATTTTGTGGGTCTACGGGTGTACGTAGACTCACGCTATCTAACGGGTGCTAAAAGAGGGAACGTACGCTACCGAAATCTCACGAAACGAGGACGATAACTTGCGAACGGCACAGAACATACAGTTAAACTACATAAAACAGCATGGAAGTTAAGATTATCAAAATTATTTAACATTCCCTGCCTAGGCGAGTTCTGTGCTAACGTTATGCGATACTTCAACACCATTTTAGATGTATATCAGGAACGTCATATTTCTTACGTTACCGTGTCTAGGACTGCTCACGTACTGTGATTACTTCAACTCTCTATTATTCAGACAATATTGTACCACGACAACTACCTTAACATTTTATTTCGGAACTCAATAATCCAGGATGGCATAATTTACGAATGATCTGAAGAAAAACAAATTCATCTAGTTATATTTATCAGGAAATACACTTCGTCAGGTCTATTTAGCAAGGGTATCTTTTTATGTGAGGGATTTCCACTGGCGGCGTCTTTGATGTCCCTTTGGGAAAAACCGCAGTTGATTTGTTCCGATAGCAACATTCATATTGCGAATGATTAGGATTCGTTCACTTCAGTCATATTTCAGGTATTCTACGTGAAGTGTGTATTCAGTTCAGGTTGATTTTTTTTGAAGATATAGAAAAAAATGCAAAAAAAAAGAAGTAGTATTTTTTTAAATTTAAATTGAAATAAAATATCTGGCAAAAAACATTGAAATGATATTGACTTATATTTTCTCACCCAATTGGGATTTTCTGCAAAAATCAAACAAAAATCGAACAGGTATACAGTGCGTCCATAAAGTAACGCATAAATTCATTATTGGCTAAATGAACAATAAAATTAGGAATTCCCAAAACAGGTCGATTTCACATATTGATTCATACGTAGTTTGACGCACTGATTCCGAAAATATGGATATTTATATTTATTATTATTTATTTTATATTTTCATACTTTTTTTTGCATTTTTGCCCACCCTGTACCAATTTGAAGCAATATATAATACATTTTTGGAATCATCTCAGCAAAGGCAATTTGGAAATTGAAAAAAAAGGGTGGGTTCCATTTGAAAAAAAATGTGATGACGTCATTACACGAAAGTGGTTCACCCTCTATATTAGATTATGATTTGAAACAATAGTAAATTGAAATCAAAAATCGACCTGTTTTGGGAATTCCTAATTCTATTGTTCATTTAGCCAATAATGAATTTATGCGTTACTTTATGGACGCACTGTATACAAAACTCGTCCGCTATCTTGAATTATCAAATTTTGTCAAAAGACTCATAGTCTCTGACCCTAAAATCCATCAGATACCGATTAGAATCGGACCATAATAACGAAACTCGTCGGCCATCTGGATTTTTTCAATTTTTTGGCCTGACCGTAGGGTAGTCGTCGAGCTATAAAACGGGAGGATCTAAGATTTAATCCATCGGCGAGCTCGCATTGCCATCTAGCGGTATGCGTTTGTTAGATTGAAGGCTGAAGAGCTTTAAAAGAAGATGATATTTGATATCATTATTGAGGAGGATGTTATTCTTGGTACATGATTTTAGACATGCCCGCACATGCTTCTTGCTTTCATTGATAGTTTTTATGGATCAAATTTTAAATTCGATGTACTATTGGCGAATGAATTTGAGATTGCAGCGCCAAAGTGGGCAATCACAGAACCATAAATGTTGACATTGGATAGTTTCATTGCATTAGGTTATATATTCGTGTTTTTTCGTTATTAAAGTGTGAGTTTATAATTACACCACTTAATTTTTTTCATCGAAAAATTTAACCAAACATATACAATGTATTCTTGATGATTTCACGGTATTACTATAACGATAATGATGTTTCATTTCTATTAATTTAATTACAAACATTTCTGCATTTCATGAGATATTCAATTTCAAATTATGTTCTGAGAAAATTTCAACGTTGTCATAATTTAAATCAATTGTTTGTTAATAGTCCAATAAAATTTCGAAAAGTTCGCATTGTCGCAATAAAGGTTAACTTTTTGATATATTGTTTGTGAAGACGTTATAAACAAATTCCCAAAGCAGCGAATCGATATCTTTTGCACGGGGGTTGCAAATTGCAAAAACAGCCCCTCATTGCTGGTTTTTGGGTTTTTACGCAAAAACTATGTACTATACGAAAAAAATCTTCAGACAAAAGTTGTAGAGCTTTTCTTTCTGCGTATTTAGATGCCAAGTTTGTTCGATTTGGATGTACGAGTCGTTTTCTGTGGGCCCGAAAGACGCGTGTAGGGGAAGTGCGAGGACACGCGGAGTGGGACAAGGCGCGATGACGGCGGCATCCTTTGTTCTTCGAGCCGACTGACCGACAAAGTGGCCTGTTTTTTCGATTTATCTATTCGAATTATAAATGTTTACTAGTTTGGAGCGTGCCTTCTTCCCTCAAACCCCTCGTCGGATATTAGAATCGGATGGCATGAGTAAATGAAATAGTTGCGTTATTTATTTGATAACATTGCACAATTGAAAATAAACATTATTTTTATTTATCGCATTTTTTATATGTTATGAAATATGTACGTTTCATGAGTATACCGGGTATCCCAAAGTGCTTGCTTGTTGAAAAATTTCGACTCGTAATCTAAAAATACAATTTTCTCAGAAACAACCGATTTCAGAGAGTATACATTATTAGGATATAAGGCAAGACATGAAATAGTTCTACACATAGGCATAACGGGGGTGGTTATTGAGGACGTAACCCCTCCCCATTGCTTAGAAGAAATGAAAAAAATCGAATTTCATGATGATTCTCCATAATTATTATATTATGTTTCAACAATTCAGAAATCAAGAAATATAATTGACAGGAATAAATTGAGAAAAATGGAAGGCAAAGAAGTATTATTTTTTCATTGATCTCAATCATCGTTTATTTACACCTTCACACATATGAACTGTACATACTAGCATACCTACATTTTACAAATGAATCGATTCCATTACAAATAACTTGACATAAAGCCTGCGAAACGAAAAAAATTACCACACACGAAATCAAATCATTTAACAATTTTCGAAATCACTATCACCATCTATATCATTTTCCTAATCTTTCAACACGTTGTCGTCAACTGCATATTCAGGATCCACGTCTTCGTATTCTCCATCACAAGCCAAATCAAACTCTAGATCACAGCCTTCAGCAGACTCAGAATCCAGAGATCGAAGTGTCTTGGACGGATTGTCGCAAGTTTCACCGTTACAATTTTTGCAGGAGACGATAATAAAATAAGAATGCAACAAATTCTGGTGAAATCATTTTTGATTTTTGATGAAAGATAACGAAGTTATCGAGACATTGTGCTGGCATGGAACGACTTTTCATTACGATTTTTTCAAAAAAAACGAGCAACAAAATTTCTGAAAGGGGAACAAATGAGCAACAAATTAGTACTACATTTTGGTATTTTCATTCCTTGAAATAGTTCTGAAATGAAAAAGTTGTCGTGCGAGCTTCACGTGAAGCTGGCATGGAATCGATTTTTTCTGTAGAGGAAAAAAATGCAGGGATTTGAAAGGGGGAACAAATTAGCAACAAATTAGCACTACATTTTGGTATATTTGTTTTTCGATATAGTGGCCGAATAAAAAAGTTGCTGTGCCAGCTTCACGTGAAGCTAGCACTGCTTCACTTTTTTTTATTGGCACGAGCAACAAATTTTTGGAAAGGGGAACAAATTAGCAACAAAAGAGCACTAAATCTTGATATAAAAATTTTTTAATTTTATTGAAGTGGCCGTGCCAGCGTAACATCGTAACATCGACTACTGAGGAACACATGGAGAAGTACATAATCATGTTTTCTGAAATATTTGAGATATTGAACTTGTTTTTATTATTTCTCGTTCTGAATTTATAGCTGTTTATATCAGCTATTTGGTGAAAAAAATGATTTTTTTCTAACTTCGAGCAAAGAGCGGCACGGCTTAACGACGTTTAATCGAGCGCAAACTCCATAAACAAATAATACTAACCTGCGAAATCAGCACACAGAATATCACGTCTACACCCACAAGATGAAAGAAGAAAAACAAGAGCTTCTTGGAAAATAAAAATTCGCTTTACTTCCGTTCAAGACAAACCACAAGCAAAGACTGAATTCATATTCTACAATTACATTCGAAATAAACTTTGTTTATATTCGACGTTCCTTCTGCCAGTGGCAAACACTGATGACCCAGCACCATCAGAATTGCTGAGAAGCATTTTCTGTTCTTGCACAAAGAATTGCATCTCCAATAAATGTAGCTGTCAAAAGGCGGGTCTCAGTTGCAATTCCTTATGCAAAAATTGTATCGGTGAAACTTGCGACAATCCGTCCAAGACACTTCGATCTCTGGATTCTGAGTCTGCTGAAGGCTGTGATCTAGACTGAAGATTTTTTTCGTATAGTACATAGTTTTTGCGTAAAAACCCAAAAACCAGCAATGAGGGGCTGTTTTTGCAATTTGCAACCCCCGTGCAAAAGATATCGATTCGCTGCTTTGGGAATTTGTTTATAATGTCTTCACAAACAAGATATCAAAAAGTTAACCTTTTAAACTTTAAACTTTTCGAAATTTTATTGGACTATAATATTCAAATGCAGTCACTTTCAATAAATTGCACCTATTAACCGATATTTCGAGTTTACAGATTATTGTTCAAAGAATGTAGCTTCATCGAAATTTTTTCACGGCCAATTATCGATTATTCCGGGATAATTTTTGAAATAATTGAATAAGCAATTTTGACAAAGTCACATGTTGGAATTATTTTTGCATTGCGTATAAAATAAAATATGGAATTATTGAAATATTTTGCTGTTGATGTTATTATATCTTTCAATACTTTTGATTATTTTATTATCTATCATCTAATTTGAATAAGAAAAACGATTCGAATTTGTTTGAGAATCAAATTGGCACTGGAACTAAGGGTCTGTTACTCTTTATCGAGAGAAAAAATGTACAGGTAAGCATTTTGGAACTGGAATTGAAAACGTAAAAAAATCGCATATTTACGAATACAAAGTTCAACTTACAAGTTCCTTTCTAGAAAATTCCTAGAACAAGGAAGTCAAAGAATGTTGCAAAACAAATCGCAATCCAATGAAATAATGTCACTGGAATTTATATGAAATATGTAAGAGACAATTTCTATTATTCCTGTTGGAATATAGCTGTGAAATGCCAAAATTTCGAATTCGCCCTGTATCTCGAATACGAAGCAAGCTATTCTGTTTGCAGTACCGTGAGTCTTACGGAAAAGGATCTCTTGGAATAAGTGTGGATTTATGCAGCACAAAATAACAAATATCAAATAACAAATATCACGTAACAAATAACAAATAACAAGTAGTGAAAATGTTGCCATTCATGCACACCAAATAACAATTAGCACAAAATGGTACGCAGGCGCACAAGCCATTTGAAATTCGAATGATCCGAACCTCAACACACTTTTTAGAATTCTGTAATATTTTGAAAAATTCCATTTTGAAAAAATATATTTGTTCCGAACAAAACCGTCGATAAGAGCAGACAAAAAATATAGTTTGTTTTGACAGAAGTTAAGTTATTTCTTCTCTCAAAGTCACCTGCGTACTGGTTGCGCACAATAAGAAAATCGCGTTCAATTAACGTAGAAAGTTGAAGTTGACCAACTTCTTATTTGTTATTTGTTATTTGATACATGGCTGCATGAACACTGTCATTGAAAAATAAGAACTTCAACTTATACTTGTTATTTGTTACGTGATATTTGTTATTTGATATTTGTTATTTTGTGCTGCATAAATCCACACTAAGGAAAATAACATCTTAACATCGACCATCGAAAATTTTACAGATATAAATCAAATTGAAACAGAAACTGAAACCTCGTCTGGTGTGTCTTCGCTAATCAAAGATTCCCACACTTTCCCGCCATTCCCGACGAAACCCATCCACCTTCTACAAAAAACAGAAACCTTAGCGTTCACCACGTAATCGGAAGATCCGGTGTCGCCTGCAGAAGACCCAGCTAGAAAATATCCACCGATGGGGAACGATGTCGGGAGAGTCGAGATGACTTCTACTATCGGATGTTGGGGCAACTCGATATCCCATGTGTGGGCACATTTCCTGTCAGAGGGACTGAGACACGTCTCACACGCACACATGGTACTTTTACAAGCCAGCCAGCCAGCCATCCAGCCGCGGTCCTACCTAAAAGGTATCGGTGCCCGTGTCTGCACTCTGCGTCCAGGGTGTGCGTGCCATCAGGTTAGTCTGTCGCATGTGTTCGGTTCGTACACGGACGGATGGGATAAAAAAAACATCCAGTCCGCTGTCGCTGATCTTTCAATCGATGTTTCGTTTCATTTCTATTTTCTTCCTTACCTCCTTTTTCTTATTTTTCCTGTTTTTCCATTGATTCCTCAGATCCTCAATCACCTCATTTATTTTTAATTATGAATATACACATTAATATGAATATTAACATACACCGAATATTAATCCTACTCTATTGTACAGGGAGGACCAAATTGGACACTTATGATGAAGGGGCAATCCTGTTTCTAAACTAGATAGATGAAACCTGATGGCACTGTTCAATTTTTATGACAAACCTCATGGTGAAAACTGCATACCGATGTCTGTAACCCTATAACTTTTCTTGTTGAAAATTCTTTGTTTCTATAAAAACATTAACAGAGCACTTTTTACTTAGAATTCCATGGTTCAACTTATTTTTAATTTTTTCAAATCATATATCAATAGTTATTGATTGAAAAATATTTTATCAAATGAGACAACCTGTATCTTCCTGCATATTTCAATATAACTTGAAAATACCATTCCGAAAATAAAGCACACTAAATGTTTTGCTCAAGACATATTCGAAATACAGGGCTTTAAGGTTTTTTCATGTACACAGGGTGTTCCTTAAAAACATGCTAATATTTGAAGGGGTGATTCTTTGACACATTTTGAGAAAAAAACTTCCTATAAACGTATGCCCTAAAAGTCTCAACTTTTGAGGGACAGGGTGATAAAATTTTGAAAAAAATCAGTTTTTTGATAATAACTGAGATAATATTCTAGACAGCTTCAGAAACTTCGGTACATGTCTTTTATGTATTAAGGTGCATTTTGTAATGTAAGAAATTTTTCATTTTCTCTATGTCCGTATGGGTTTTGTGTTTTGAAATTTTTTGGAGAGAAAAATACTACGCCACTGCATACTTCCAAAATAAAAATCACTTTTAAGATCCTCATCCATTATTGAGCAAAATCAATCTCATGGTTTTTTTTCAGTCCGACGCATGGTTTTCGATTAAAAAAATTAAAATCATTTTACTTCATTTCAATTCCTCAAAAATCTAATGCGGCGTGAAAATGTTTGTGCATCGACTGAAAGAAAATTAAGAGATCAGATTCATATAATTCATTGATGCATAGAAGACATGTACCAAATTCTTTAAGGATGTCTAAAATATTATCTCAGTTATTATCAAAAACTGATTTTTTCATCACCTTGTCTTTCATTAGTTAAGTTTTCTAGGACCTACGTTCATAGGAAGTTTTTTTCTCAAAATGTGTTGAAGAATCGCCCCTTCGGATATTAGCATGTCTTTAAGAAATACCCTGTATAGGTAGACTTTGAACACAAACTTTGAACAAGTAGGCTCTGGACAATGCGGCGATAAAACAGAAAGCAATAGTTCACTAGTAGTTGTCAACTTGAAGAAGGAGTTCACAGCAGTAATTAAAACTCAAAGTTTTCTATATTCACTACCAAAAAATAAATCTCTAACAATAATAGTATTTAAAAACAATCAAGAACAAATTTATTTAGAGGTGTTCAAAATGTCCACCATACATGAAAGTGATAGCAAAATATTCAAATATTTTTTTACACGAAAAACTAATACGTTCTGACACAAGCCTACTCGAAAATAGGGAATGTAGTAACGGTGTCTCTAGAGTCTTTACAATTAATGTTTGAAATGCAAATTACTCAAAAAATAATAGAGTTGCATGAAATAAACAAGAGTACTAAATTGAACTGCCTTTTAGATTTTCTAGTCATCTTAGCCATAACTCATTAGGGTAGTAGGATATATTCCAATTTTCCTAAGCAACAGGGTTTGAACAACGCTATGTATGAATAGTGCTACATTCAGCATGAAATTCTTCATTTTCATGCCAATTTTCAACACGATGTTGCACAAAATCACAAAATTCAATAAATTTTTAATTAAAAATCCAATTTTGAATCGTCGTAAACCTGCAACATTTGTATAAGACTTGTTTAGCTCAATCGCCATATTTTGGTATGTAGTATCTCCAGTTCAGAGATTGCCCGTTCTTGATGAATCACCCTGTATAGTTACAGATTTTTTTATGTATTCATGACCACAATTACTATTTGCGAAACGATATCGGACCATTTGGAAGTAGCTCCAACTGTGATAGTGATTTTGAATCAAAAAACCACCAAAAATAGTCCAATCGAATGTCAATCATACGTATTGCATAATAAAAAAATAAATGAATGAAAAAATAAAAGAGATACTTGACTTTATCATTTTCCAAAAACGAATTCATATAATATATTCCTTGGTTGTTTTGAAAATTGCAAATCATCGTCTGAACTTTACCGGACCTTTGAATTAGCCGAATCGAAGAACGACGATCGAGCGTGCTTTACTTACCTTCGAAGATGAAACGCATACGGGTTGAGGGAGATGTGATTTGAAGCACATGGCAGAAAATGATGGACGAGGGGAGGCAGCCAAAGAGATAAATCGAAAGGAAACTGTTATGTCTATGCAAGAATCATCAATTTGTTAATATGATCATGAGGACATAAATACATTCGAAATATTCTATTTTAAAGTCCGATTTTACACCCTCTCTTCTGGAACGTTTTCAAACAAGATTCGAAAAATTATATCCTGTTATTTTTTTTTCTTTCAAGAACAATATTTGTTGATAGTTTGCTAGTCTGAACTAGAGACGACTTTTGAAAACATGGTCATCGATAAAAAAGATGGGAAGGTTTCTTGATCTTCAGTTACACGATGAATGAAAAACGCCGGAAACTAGCTCACATTAAGATAAAGCCAATCCTGTGCGGCTTACAATGGATTCCATTCAGCTCACTATTGCACATGCATACTTGGATTTTTCTAAATACTTCGTAATTTATTACAACGCTTAATAACCTTTCGGCCAATGACGTGTCATTTCCTCGCGCAATTAATTCATTACGTCCAATTTCACGAAGATATATTATTAGTGGTTATTCAATTAATTATCTGAAGTAATTAAGGAATTGACGATTAAAAGTGGCTCCAAATGGAAAAGCCGATATGACATAAACGATTTATCTACAAATTGTTGCTTACATGCCAACCATCATTCCTTTCTCCCGCATATACGGGATGTCTCAATTCCATCTCACCGAATGGCTGTATACAAGGTGTTCCGAAAATCTCATGAATTTTCAGCATTTGGGAATTGTTTTAAATTGTGCAACTTATAGCAATACCCAAGAATGAGAAGGGAATCTTTGAACGGTCTTCCAGCTACAACATTGTAATTTTCATTAAAGATGCAATTATTTGTGATGATTCATTTTCGAATTTGTCTATAAATACTTTCAGAATAAAACATATAGGGTGTTTCATTAATATGGTAAAAAAATGGAACTGAGAGTAGAGAGAACCAAAATATGACGATTGAGCGCAACATACAAATGTTGATGGTCAAAAAGATACAGTGCGTTCAAAGTTAAGATTTTATTTGTAAACTTCTTTATAGCTTCGACAGTTTTTATGATAACGCTTTAAAAATTAGTACATTGGGACTTTTTAGGACGACAAACAAGAATATTTTATCAGTAGTCCTTAGATGGCGCCACTTACCCGCTAACAATTATTTGAAAATACGCACAACTTTTTTGTCCGTCAAAAAACAACATTTTCGATCAAAATTCATTGAACTACATTATCTTTTGAACAAAAAAGTATTCTTAAAAAACGTCGAAAAACTTTACCGTTTTTACGATAAACCTGATTTTGAGTATTGAAGTCACAAATGAATTCAAGTAATTTTATCAAGTAGGTTGCTGTCAGACAAGCAAGTAGTTAGTTTTCTAGTGTCAGAGGAACCGGTATCATAAAAACTGTCGAAGCTATTCAGAAATTTGCAAATAAAATTTTAACTTCGAACGCACTGTATCTTTTTAACCATCAACGTATGTATGAGCGATGTTGCGCTCAATCGTCATATTTCGGTCCTCTCTACTCTCAGTTTCATTTTTTTACCAAATCAATGAAACACCCTGTACATCAATAATAGCAGAGTCCACCTTTCTATGACATTTTTTATTTACTGTGATATTCACTCTCTGAGGTTGTCATATCCTTGTTCTAGTTTGGCAAAACTATTTATTGTTCTTTCCTTTTTCTTTCGTGTTTTTCATCTTGCTGTTCTTCTTGTCTTTTATATTATCTTCTTTCTTCTCCATTTTTTTTCTCCTTCAAGTTACCTCCTGCTATCTCCTTTAATATTATATTCAGTAAATCATAGTTGTTGAAATCCCAAGTAATAATTAAATCACTGTACCATGTAGTTACAGCTATTTTTGCACCCATCGAAATGCACTTTTGTGGCGAATACTTTGTACAAAATCACTGAAATTCCGATCATATTTCAAAAAAACTCAGTCACCCATTCTGCCAAGTTTCTGAGGTGGTGAAATCAGCTGCCAAATCGCTATCTCATTAGACGACTATAACTAACAAACAAATTTTTGGGAGTTGCGGTGCTGCTATTCCAAATGTCCTCAGTATGGTTCGATGCATATTTGATGATTTAATCCATTGTACACATGGTAATGAATTGAATAGTGATTTTAATAAATTCAGGAATTTCGTAAGTTTCGTTTATATCAATGCTGACACTATTTGAGCAGATCAATAATTTTCGGTTCCTGGAATCTGCTAATGATTTTTGTCATGGCTAGCTCCAACTTCACTAGTGATTTTTAGGTCTCAAAATTCCCCAAAACATATCCAAAAAATATTCAATTGGAACCTGAACCGAAAAAACTCAATCCAGTAACCAATTGCGGAAGCCAAGGCATTTGAAATAGTTTCCAACATGAAATCATTATTTTTCACTGACCATGCCTTCAAACGTACATAACCCAACCGGTAATGTAGGACCCTACCACGTGCTCCAGATGATATCTCTTCAGACATATCGTTATCGCTCCGTTGCCAATTCTGCGGGTACCTGAAAAAACAAATACAAAGCGTCCCTCTTATCTGGATGCCTGAATTCAATCGGACAGATGCACAACTCTTTATTTTCGATGAATCGGCGAGTTGGATCAATTTAATTGGGTTTTTGGCGGATGTAACGGTTTTGTATCGCCATAATTTGGATTGAATGTGATATTGTTATTCGATGATCTTATGATAAATTCTAAGAACTGTTACTATCGTAATGGTACGCGGAATTTTTGGTTTTGGGACCTCCAGGAGTTAAGAGGAGTATTGAAGGAGTTAGAAGTAATAGAAAAAGTTTGAAGGAGTTCCAAGAAGTTTAAAGTAGTTGAATAGGAGTCGGCAGGAGTTTTGGAGGAGTATGAAGGAGTTGAAAGGATTTTTGATGGAATAATCGTTCAGGAAAGAGATTATTATAAATATTTAAACTTCTTTATATATAAATATTTAATAAGCTACCTACCTGTTTTGATAAAAACAGCTCCTACCTTAAGTGTGTTCAAGTCAAGAGTGAAAAATATGTTTTTTAAACTATAAGCACATTTTGTACTTTTTTGACTGTCGTATATAGTCTTAAATGGTATGTAACTAGCAATGATGCTAATAAAGATGTGCACTACTTTACTTTATAAATATTTTTCTATAACTTCAAGAAAACAACTACAAAAATATGTGTTGAAATATGTAGATTTTTTTCGTTAGACTGAGCACTGAGAGGAAGAAATATATCAGATCTACATTGAACGAAAAGAAAATAAGATTTGGTACCACGAGTTTATACAGTTTACTGTAATGAATAAAAATGCATAATTTTTTTTTGACATCGATAACTTTTCCGAAAAATGGAAGATATATCAAGAATTTTTACTTATTGAACTCCATTTATATTATACATTCTCATAACCATAAATTCTGTCAAAATGATATGTATAAATGATCTTCAAGTATTGCAAAAGGAAACAATCACATGTATCTGTCAACTTCAATAGCCCTAATGCAGAATATGCTAACTGGCACATGCCAAACAAATGATGATTTATGAATTCGAAGCAAACCTTAAACTTTCAAGTGCCCTTGGCCCAGGATCCCTCCTCTCTCAAACACGAAATGAACACCTGTCGCCTAATGGTACCTGATTCGATTTTTGGCGCGAAATCGTGACCACCAGAGCACAGAAGAAAGCAGAGCAAAGCATGGATTTTGATATAATCACTATCGACCAAAGACGTACCAAGTTTTTTTTAATTGGGCATTTTTGAACAGCTAAATACAGATAAATGTCAGTGGATCACAATAATCGAAATTGCTCATGACAAATTTGACATTTTCGAATATACTTTTCATGAGTTCCATCATAGATAGTCTGAATGATTTTTGCTGCTTTTAGTGAAATGATGTCAAATAATTTGCTTTCATATACAGTGTGGAACAGCCAGAATAAATTCGATAACGAACAAAGGAGAGCGTATTGGGAAAAACACTTGAACACGTCGATTTGTATTTTCAGATGCGCATTTTTTTTCAAAAAAAAATTATATAGGGTGTGTCAGGTGACAGTAGCCGATACCAACTTTCTCATTTTGAAAACAACCGCCTATATATTATTAGTTATTTTGCATTCTTCAGAAAATTCTAGACATAATTCATATACAGTGTCCCAAACCTATCTTCAACTGTTTCGGAAATATATTAAGTGTTTTCAGATGTATTACAAAAATTAACATTAAGAAAAGAGAATTATTGCATTTCACAAATAAACATTAATTTCAATGTAAGAGATGTTCAAAATGTTCTCCGCGTTTTTTTAGATTATTTATTCGTTATCGAATTTATTCCATTTAGCTGTTCCACACTGTATAGTTGGGCGTTAGTAATCAAGGATTTTGTTGTTTCATTTCGAAGCAGTATATTTTTATCATACTAAATGAAAGTTTTTTTATATTTAAACAAATAAGTGATTCATCTATGTTAAAAGACAAATTTGACAGGTGAATGAGCCGTTCTGGATTGTAGTCGATTCTGAAAATAAAATCAGGTGAATTTTCCTATTCTCTAAGAAATAAATGTAATGTTTTCACTGAGGAAATTTTAATGTTTTGCTAATGACTATTTGTAACATTCATGCATTGAAAACAGTGAATTAATTAATTTCGAATCCTTTTGGCCTACTGTACCCTACGCCCTTGGAAATGGCATTGAAGAGGGCAGGTGTTAGTGGACACTTGCCAGAAAGCTCTAGTTCTCCAAGACTATGTGATTTCCTTCCAGCTGCGGAAATTCGTTGAGAGGTTTGAGATCTAGAGACGGATCTTGCAATTTTTTTGCACTGTGGCAGATAAAAAATTGTCGATTGTTTGAAAATAAAAGTGGATTCTCAATATTGTATGATTGCAACATCTGGAGTATTTTTTTACACTTCAGTATTTTATTTATTTATCCTTCGGTCCTTTGGAACTCGATACAGGGTGATACAAAAGGATTTACGAATGAATAATCAATATATAACTTGTGATTGGTGTTAGTTTACTTGGTTAGAAAAAAATAATCTTAATGAAAAATCGAATCAGTTTAATGTTATGTTATGTGATTTCCTTGGAAGATTACAAAATATTTTATAGTTTCCCAAACCGTTTATTGTATTCTGACCGATCACCTAGCCATCTTGATGCGATATAGAAAAGTAATAGGTCTCGTTTTGGATTCCCACGATTTTATTGCCCCTTCAGTTTTACGACCTTCCACTCAAGGAATCTTGTTGGTTAAGGGACACTTAAAAGGAATATTTCTTGTAATGTGTTATATTTCATATAGTCGATCTGAAAAAATACCTTGTCGTGAAGACGTATTCGTCGAACTGTAACTAATCCAATTCCAAGAAATTAAAAATAATAATCGATCAACGGTGTCTACAGGGTGTTAGGATGTTGATAAAGAGATAACGATATTCGATAAAATCAGCTCGTTCGACTGAAATTATGAGAGAAACATTGTTTTTTATTGATTGCAAAAAAATTAAAATATTGAATTGAAACTATTTCAACAGTGCCAAAATTTATTACCTATAATTTCTCGAATCCTTTCCTTTTTCTCAAAACCCCTCGGAGGAATTTTCTTGGGATTTTGATTCAGTCAAGGTCAAACTCTCTATACTGTTGTATTTCTTTTATGAGTCTTGCAGTTTTCAGTATATTGAAAATTGTTGCACATTGAGAAATGTTTTTCTAATAAATCATTGTGTTGCTCATTCATTTTTCTGCTTTCACCATTGAAATTAACGAAAAAATAAAAGATCACGAAATTATAGAGTTGTGTATACAGGGTGATTCACGACGAATTGTACATAGTCCAAACATAAGTGCTATGGACTGAGACCATTCCATATCTGGTAATAAAAACTGCCTTGTTGCGTTTTTGACGAATATACAGGATGATATTTGAAAATATGTGAATTATCCTACGTTAAATATCTCTGGAAGTGAGAAACTCAAAAATATGAAATTTGGCACACTGAGTATGTTCCTTGATCACTTATGGTTGGACTGTGAACAATTCGTCTTGAATCACTCTGTACATTAATTTGAAAAAATATGTATTTGATTCTGAAAGCTTTCTTCACCTGTGTTATGCCCAATAATTTTGATCTCTTTCGACGATAATTTTGAGTCATCTTCTTGTGAAAATTCACGTAATAATTCACATAAAAACTCAATTAAAAAACAATATCGCTAAATTATTAAGCATATTCGTAAAACAATCGATGCCGATGCAAACCAGCGACCATATGCCACTAGATATTCGATACTCCAAGTAAGAGACATCCGATAAACGGAGCACTCAGTGAGCGTTTAGAAAAATGACACCTTTTCATGTCATCTGCCATACGGGATACGAACTTTCGATGGATATGTCGATACTTATACGGGCCGTTTGAAGCGTGAAATGATGAAGAGGCCCCCCAATTAGTCTCCAGATAATTTTGGCAGGTTTTAGTTCGGTTTTAATAATAATAGTAATAGTATAAAGCGTTTATTCATTCAATAAGCTCGTATTTTATTTATTTATATTTGTAATATCATTGAAATGATTATTTTTGGATTCTACTTTCGAAATCTTTGATGAACCAAGTTATGAAAGACATATGTTCGAATAATTGTTGCCATTGCCATATTTTTCGATATTTCTTCATCAAAATCTTTGACGATATTCTTGGAATGTCATATTTTAGTGTAATATCAGTTTTAGCAAAAATATTTCAACTATGTCGTCTCAAAAGAGTCACGAAAACACGTCGAGTTCGAGTTCAAATCACGAATTTCATTGTTAAAAGTCACTGATCTGTATAAACGTGAGTTATTCATTAATGTCACCCATCAACAGAAAACCCATCAATTGTAGAGGAAGAACAAAAAGGGAACGACTTCCTCCATGGGCTTCACGGTCTCGCGGTGTTTATCACGGTCCTTAATAACGGGCCATATCGACGAAAAAAAAAAATCTCTTGATTTCCACCCATCCTGCCCCAGTCATCAAATCACCGTGGCGAGAAGACAAATTAGCATAATTTTTCGGGTCGCAGTTTACATTTCACGGTCTGGAGGAATTTGAAATGCATTTGCTTTGTCTGTGACTGCATCGGCCAGTGATTGGGAACAAAGAGAATATTCGGCAGAAAAAAGAAGAAATTATGGCTATTACACGAATAAATTATTAGCTGTGCTGTCATTACTTTGATGTCCGCTTCGCTGATCTATGTAAGTTTGTTAAACCAGATGAGAAAATCCCATTTGGAGTTGAGTCAACATTACGATATTTCCTCGAATATATCGTTCGAAGTCTACGCAAGGACAGCAGCAGGTTACGTCACACTGCATCAGTAAAATGCCTTTTTCTACTCCTCCTATAGAAAATGACGAAATTTGTACAACTCGCCAACTATGTAACTGTCTATTTTAGCACTGGGCGACGTAAAACTGTACGATTTAACTTTACCGTGAAAAGACAGCACGATCAACAACCAAAACGGTAGAATCTGTAAATCGCACAAGATAGAGCCTTCAGTAGTTGCCATGGAAACGAATAACAAGCCGCGTAGCCGATAACATTTTGACGTTTCATAATAATTGTGTCGCGATTTGTTACTAGTTTTTGTCGATTTTTCTTGATTCTCCATATGAATGTATGTGGTGAGGGTAAAGTGGCGTGAGAAAAAATATTTCTTACAGTATGAGCAATACATTGTTTTGAGATTAAGTGATCTATGAGAAATACGCTACTATTCATAGCAGTTGTAGGAAAACATATTTTCACTTAATGGAATCATAATTTTTGATGGCAATGAATGCGGTCGTAGAAAAAGTATAGTACACAGCTCGAGTTGTAAGACAACGAGTCGTGTGAAATGTTAACATTTGAATTTTTATAGTGTAATTGTAGCATGTGTGTATATTAGGTTCCCTATTTGAATAAATGATTATAATAATATGCTTCTTACAACTCTCGTTGTGTAATATACTATTAACGCAAAGCTCGGACGTGAACCTATCTTCACATTGCTAAAATAACAGTAAACGCAACAATAGTCCAAGATCCCAGAGCGTTAAGACACAACTTATTTTTACATAAATGAAACCTCTTGTTCTCAGTAGTGTCTTATGTGCTCAGAATACCTGCGCGCTTGTGGAGCTTGCCGAGTGACACCTGGGCAGGTACCAGGTGTGAAAGGTAACTAAAATTAACAGTTATTTAACTTAAATTTTAATAGCTGATTTTTATGTATATTTTGTAGAGTACTATTATAAAGTTATACCATAAGCGCCAGACACTTTTCATAGGCCAAAACTTTTGTCAGACGCTTTAAAGCTCTACAAGAAATAAATGAACTTAACTTATTTTTACATGTCTGGCTTTTTAATATGTTGTTAAGACAATTGTTACGAAGTTATATTTAATTAGTCAGACAAAATTGGTTGACCAAACACCCCCTAAACAGCAAAATTATTCATTCGTGAGTATGAGCGCGAAAGCATTATGCGCATGCGTCTCAGAGTATATTTATATAAAAATACTTACGGTACAGCTTCCGATATAAGATTTTTGCATCTTGATTTCAATAAGATTAATTTCAATATTAAGGTAATAATTAGTCAGTATTAAAGTAAATTAATTTATTTAATATATTTGGTATAATTAATGTGTTCAGAGCTATTTTTTCTTAGAAAAATTTTTATTTCATTGTAAAAAACATCAGTTGAAAATATTTTTTTTTTACAAAATCATTTTTGTAAAAAAAAATTTACCCATAATTATTTAAAACAAGCATTTATTTAATTGCTTAATCATCGCAATCATCAAAACAATTATTCGAATTTTCATCATTTAACCAATCACGATACTGTCCATAGGACAAAACTTTTTCTATATCAACTTTGTAATCTAAAGATATCCCAATAATGCGCCCAAACAGATCTCTTTGCATTCTTATCTCTTGTACTTTACCACCTACTTGGCTTTTTTTCTTTTAAGAGTAATCCAGTGTGGAAATTACACGACGTAAACAACAAAAACATGTGGTCTCATAGATCTGAACGCTGCACGCAAAGGACACATACACAATACACAGAAGAATTACACGAATGAGAGAAAGGGAACTGATATAAGACCGTCTCACTCGCTCCGAAACGCACCTATAATGCTTTCGCGCTCATACTCACGAATGAATAATTTTGCTGTTTAGGGGGTGTTTGGTCAACCAATTTTGTCTGACTAATTAAATATAACCTCGTAACAATTGTCTTAACAACATATTAAAAAGCCAGACATGTAAAAATAAGTTAAGTTCATTTATTTCTTGTAGAGCTTTAAAGCGTCTGACAAAAGTTTTGGCCCATGAAAAGTGTCTGGCGCTTATGGTATAACTTTATAATAGTACTCTACAAAATATACATTAAAATCAGCTATTAAAATTTGAGTTAAATAACTGTTAATTTTAGTTACCTTTCACACCTGGTACCTGCCCAGGTGTCACTCGGCAAGCTCCACAAGCGCGCAGGTATTCTGAGCACATAAGACACTACTGAGAACAAGAGGTTTCATTTATGTAAAAATAAGTTGTGTCTTAACGCTCTGGGATCTTACTCTACAACGTTACTTATTCATTTATTAATTAATTTTTGCAGTAATTACACTATTCCATTTCAAGTTGTATTGATTAAATTGAAAACATTTTGGACATGGCAATAATTCAGATTCTAGACGGTCTTTATGATAAACTGAACAAGGCAAAACGATTCATATTCCAACAATTTTGATTGGAAATGAAAATTCCACAAAATAGCTAGTGAAAGACAATTTTCCACTCAAGAAATTATCGATAACAATAACCATCTATTGAACAATAAAGCTCAGATAACCGCAAAAGAAACTAGTAGTGTTACCTAAGAACACAACTAAATAATTTCTCGCCTCAATTCATCCAAATATTTGATAGTATATGTACCTTATCTACGGTCGTATAAATACTTGGTACGTTTCACACGTCAATGGACTAAGTGTGACGACAAAATGGGCAGAGCCAATAAACCTTTCCAAACAAAGAAATATTGTATTGTTTTCTCCATAAGAGTTTTTATAAGAATGAATCAATGAGAACTCAATATAACCATAATACAAATAGTTTTATTCTTAGTATCAACTGAAAGAAGCAAAAACGTGAAATGAACGCTTTGTTTGGAAAGGTTTTTAAGCTCCCCACCAAGACTTAGGCTGTCCATTGAATGTTCCAATGTAATCCCGCCACTTTTTGTTTAGCATAGAGACGACTGATGAGCCATTCGGGTGGGGACAGTGGAAGAGAAGCATTTTGGAGAAGAGCCATATGTCTTTCTTGATTATGTGAGGTTATATATAACAATTGCTTCACATAACGCGAGAACACGTAGATCTGTCAATGCTTCATTGTCTGTATCGTTTGTAACATTTTGATATTTAGACGAATCGATATTCCAAATCCTTATCAAACTGACAAATGTTTTTTTGGCGAATTTGTTTCTATTTCAATCCATACTGTATGAGGTGTTTATAGATAAGTAATCGATGGGTGAGTAAAGTATGCGTAATGAATATGAAACGGAACATATCAAACAGAGAATGTGACCACATAACAGAAACTTTAATCTGAACACACTTCCCGGATATTCAAGGGAATGTCAATATTGATTAGAACACGTATCTTCATTTAAACACTTTATAGGTAGGACAGGAAAGAATCCAATATTTGTTTCGTTGTCCGTTATAACCATTCACGAAAGACACAGATTAATGCAGCTCATGGAGTGGAAATAACAAAGATAGTTTCGTCATTCTCTTCGTTAGTCTATTCTGCAAAAATAAATATTTGAGGAAATGAAGAAGTTGATTTCGATTTGAATCGATCTCAGTTGAATTATACAGGGTGTTCCTTAAAGACATGGTAATATTTGAAGGGGTTATTCTTTGACACATTTCAAGTAAAAAACTTTCTATAAACGTTTGTCCTAAAAGTATTAACTCTTAAGATACAGAGTGATATAGATTATTGAACGGTTGGTACTGCGATATGAAGCAATTTCAATTTAATTATTTCAATCAAGAACAGAGCATCTGACAAAAAAATATATTTTTTGGATTCTCATTCATTTTGAAAAAAATCTGATCTCTTAATTTGCTTTCAGTCGATGCACAAACATTTTCACGGCGCATCAGATTTTTGAGGAATAGACACTGAAGTAAAACGTTTTTTATTTTGGAAGTAAGCATTTTTTTCCAAAAATATTCTATGCGAAACCCGTACGGATGCCACTGGTAGAGAAAATGGAAAATTTCTCACATCACAAAATGCACCTTGATGCATAGACATGTACCAAATTTTTTCAAGGTGTCCAAAATATTATCTCAGTTGTTATTAAAAAACTGTTTTTTTTTCAATATTCTATCACCCTGTATCTCAAAAGTTAAGACTTTTATGACATACGTTTATAGGAAATTTTTTCTCAAAGTGTGTCAAAGAATCACCCCTCAAATATTAGCATGTCTTCAAGGAACACCCTGTATATTTTTTCAATATTTGACAGTGACAACTAAAATGGATCAAATGTCAAATTGCGTTCGAAAACGTTCCATAAAATCTAATTCAAAAAATCAAATGCTGGTATGCGTAGCATTTTGTACTGTTCAATTTTGATCCTCCTATCAGAATTAGTCACTTTAACCCCAACTCAAGACAGCTTCTACGATATCATCAAGAGGAACTTCCTGTCCAGAGAAAGAGAGTATCTCAAAAAGAAACCCCTTAGTGACGACCTGAAGAAATTCATCCAGCGGGTAAAAAGACGTGCCAAAACTCCCAAGAAACGAGACTCCCCAGGAAGCGCCGATAAAGATCACATGTACGTAGTTCACAACGGTGACATAATACCCTTGAGTAATTTGAAAGCCAGAGGGCTAGAAAACAACTACATCGAAGGGGTGGTCACGATGGATAACAAAGAAGAACCAACCAACAAATTCACCGTCATACCTTTGATTATACCCATTAGCATCGGAGCTCTCCACCAAACGGGCACAGAGACCTGCGAGGTAGCATCCAAGCCACGTGCAACTACCCCCAGAAGCTCCTCGAAGATGATCACCAGGCCTGAACCCCAGCAGCTGGATGAGGAATCCGAGAGCGATCCTCTTTTGGAAACCACCACAGCCAATGTCAAGCTGCTGAGCAAAGTCATCAAAGACGTGGAGGACTTGATCAAATTCCAAAACGACGCCAAGTTCACGTCAGAAACCAACCTGTGCAACGTCAGTGGCGACTGGGACAGCTACGCAGGAGGCATGCAGCTGCGGGTCTACCTCAAAGAAGACTCCCACAACCCCAGAGTGAGGATAGTGCCCAGGGAGCCGCCCATGGAGGGTTTCTTGGCCGACAACAGGTGGAACGTGACGGCTTTGTTGCCGGATAAGCATTCTTCCATGATTGCCATCATGGCGGTGTCGGAAAAAGGAAGGAGAGTTGTGTCGTTCATCGGGGAATGCAGGGTGTGTGAGGGGGATGAGACTATTTCTGGAAATTGGATGTTGTCCAGGAGGTCGAAGAGCTGTAAGGATAGAGAGGAAACGAGTTCGTTGATTAGCGATGTGCTGAGGAAGAATAACGTGAGAATGCTGCAGGCTGCCCATCTGAGTCAGATTACGATGTCCTCGCCAGAGAATGACTTTTTTGATGCGACCGATGATAATGGCTAATGAATAAGATATTGTAACACTATCTGTATCATATGAAAATATTTACGAAGAAAAAAAAAGATTTTTCTGTTTCTACTACAATAATCTGTATAGGTTTTCAAAAATACAGGGTGTGACTAAATGAGTGTAAAACATTTCAGGAGGTGATTCCTCATCGAAAAAAAAAGATAGGATCTTTCATATAAAGAAACTTCATTTAAGCATCCCATGTTAAGATACAGCCCCTTGAAAGGGGTATGTAGAATTTGTTCAACAATTTTTTTCACAAGCACTAAAACAGTTATACAGTATCGAAATCAACCTGACATTTTCTACTATGGAAAAGACACTTGGCCAGTAATTTATTTGGATTATCCCATGGTTGAAAGGGGTGGAAAACGTAACCCCTCAAATTCATTTTCAATGTAACTTTTTGTCTTATTATTTGTTTACCATTCAAAAATTAATTTCCGATAGCCTATTTCATTCTGAACAAGAGACGCCCTTTGAATTTTGCCCAAAAGAAACCAGTTTGCAGCAAATTATTATTGTGATACCTATAATAAATGATTGAAAGGGAATAAGCAAAACTAATTTATTAATAAGAAAATATACAACATGTAGAAATCATAGTAAATGTTCAATATGTCTACCTTCAGACATTACGCATGCGTCTAGACGTCTTCGCATTGAGCCACGTATTCGCTCAAATAAAGGGGCTGTACCTTAACATGGGATGCTCCAATGAAGTTTCTTTATATGAGAGATCCTATCTTTTTTTCGATGAGTAATCACCCTCTCAAATGTTTTACACTTATTTAGTTACACCCTGTATATATGTACAGAAATCTATAAGGGTAACAAGAAAAGTAAATTGTAATCCCAAATAATGAAGACAGACGTGACATGATTCTCACTCAAGAGCATAATCTTTCTTCAAGATTTTCGATGAAAAATCATAACGCTCTGTCAATTTTCAGCAAACTATTCTTTTCTCTCTCATTGAATCATAATACTGTAGATTAATTTTCAGATAATTTAGATAAGATGAATTGCTAAATATTCTCGATTTACTCACGAACAAAATTCCCACTTTTTCACATTTGAATCACTTGCCATACCGATTTATCTTATCAAATCTGGAAATTATCCTCAGAATGTAGAGGGGGCTATCTAGATCCAGAGTATATGAAAATAAATTGCACACAACATAATCTTTAATAATAATTCATAATACATTATGATTCATGCATGATATAGGTAGATTTTTTGGTATTTTAGCCGTACAAGGAGTCAGTTAACTCCATAATATATATAAATAATAAAATACAAATAAATAATAATTCTTTAAATAATTACACTAGCCCGACTAGACTCATATTGCAAAAAACTCTGAAAAACACATTCCTGTTCCATCCAATAAAAATAGTTAATCAAAAATTACTTGGAGAGTTGAAATGTCACATAGGTTTAGTTGTATACAGGGGGATGTATACTACGTGACTCTCGTTTCTTGTTATCCACAAAAATAAAATAAATTTTCTTCAGTCTTATAATTTTGTTATAAAAAATTACGTTTCCTAATAAATACTTCAATATAAATTTATCACATTTGAAAACAACCAGACTGATCATAGTCTAATTCTATTAGGTACAATTGATACACATTTAATTTACATTCGGTATTGAATAATACTATTTTACTACCGAGCGAATATTTACAGGATGGATTATTTCCATAAATAATGGCTGATGAAACTAGGAAAAGAGTGTATCGAAAATAATCAAAGTAATGAACCATGACTTATATAAAATATCCATACCAAGAAATTTGACTGAATTTGGGCAAGATATATAGACGTAGATCTCAACCACTCAAATTCACACATTCCTATTCTCCTTCTTGGAAGTTTTCGTTTTCGAAGAAACGATGTCCTTGAACTCCAAAACCTGCCCTTCCCCTACTTTTTCCCACTCCCAGTCTCCTTCCAGCGGCACTTCATTCTCGAAATCGAAGTTCCATTTTTCTCTGGCCCTCTGCCTCTCCCTTTCTCTTTCTATATCCACACAAGCCGAAAGGTTATGTTCTACTTCTTCTTCTCCCCTCTGGCCGAAATCTAGACGCCTGCGTACTTCGTGAGAAGGAGTTTGACGCGTCGTGGCGTTCTCGGGGACCAGAGATGAGGGGGTAGGGTTGTTTTTTTCGGATGCCATCGAGTGGGATGGATCTAGAATAAAAAACGATGTATATCAACTTTCTTTCTGTGTTGGTTTATGGTAGATGAGGAAAGTGAGGAGAAGGGAATACGGTACACCTGCAGCAAAGGGAACCAACTCCGATTTTGATGAAATTTTTACAGACGCATTGGAACACCCAGTGATAAAAATTTTTCAGAAACATTCCGTTATGATTTGAGAGAATGAGAATGAATTAAATTTCACAAGAAATTTCATAATGAGAAGCTTAGAAATAAGATATTTTCATGTTTTTATATCTGTATATTCTCGACTCAAAACAATATACATATAATGATTGCTATGTCAAATGAGATATGTCATGTCACAAGAAAGCAACGTTGCCAAGTTGCGTTTCTTTTTTCAGTGGTAAACCATGGAACTTGAATCTACATATAAGCATAATATATTTCCATGTAACCAATTGATTGATCTACGTTTTATTAATCTTGGTGTAATTGATCTACGTTAGGGGTGGATCCCAATGAGAGTGACGTTTTTAATCAGGCAGCGCCGTCGCAGGAACCGTGTCCACGGAGTTATTTGTATTCGTTGGATAATTTCATCCCGAACTTTGAAATGAATTAAATCTGCGATTTTTTTATTCACTTGGCAACGTTGCTTGTTATCGTAACAATAAACTGGACATTTGACATTTGAATTATTGCACGTCATATCGGGTTGAAAGTATACAATATTAAATTATGAAAATTGGTATTTTCACAGCTTTCCATCATGAAATTTCTTGTGGAAAATGATTTTAGGACATATGAATGATGTTTTAGTCTATTCAAAATCTGTCCTACTAATTACGTGAGTATAATATCAATCAAATTCTAAGGTCTTGTTGTGATAGATTTTCAGAAACATTCCAAAAAAAAAGAATGGAAAATTTTTATCACTGGGTGTTTATATTAGTGTACAAAGCGTCTGTAAAAATTCCACCAAAATCTGAGTTGGTTCCTTTGCTGCAGGTTTTCCGACAAATAGAAAATATCTTGATTTGTATTTTTTCAACAAAAAAATTTCATCATTTTTCAGGTATACTGAGTGATTATCAGATTTTTCAAAAATCGCCCTTTTCGAAATTAGTCAGATCTAAAGTTATATTTGTCCAAAAATAAGTGACATTTTGAATAGAATTCTTTGAAAAAATCTTTGTTGTGGCTCATTTAACAATCATAAAACATTTTTCTCAAAATGTTACCGTAACCGATGTCGTCAATTTCTTCAATCAATTGTAAAAATCGTATATCACTAAAGGAAATTATTCATTGAAATCGCAAAATTACCGAAGTCGATATACGAAATCGATTATAACACCCAATTAATGTTTTTCAAAACAAAAAACAAATATCGATAATATTCAAGAACAGTTATAAGTAATGGATGCATTATTTATTTTTAGAACTTACTGAACTTGAATTTCTTAAGATGCACAAACACCATTCAAAAGTAACAAATTGAAATGTGACGGGAACGTCACATCAGACACTCAAAGTCATTATAAATAAATATACGGTACTGATAAACATAGTTGAGTTTAATTGATCGTTATTGTCAATGCTTGTAGATACTTGTTAATATTGAATAGCGATAAGATTAGACACTATTCGAACTAATGAGGGGAAATGCATCACATTCGTTTATTGATATAGTATAATCTTATCGATAGCACAACACAAAGCTTTTACTTTGAATTCGAATTCATGGACAATTATTTTCAACATGCATCGTCTTGTCATTCTGTACGTCTCGAAATATTTTAGTATTGTGTATCTGCACAAATATAACAACTTTTATTTTAACATTTTTCTGTATCCCCAATCCCAAGTGAGTTATTCTATGATATTTCTACACTCTCGAAAAAGAAATTGAAGTAATATTGTAGACATCTTATACACGTCTTCTATGCATCAATGTGCATTTTCTTATGTATACAGTGTTGAACAGCCAAATGGAATAAATTCGATAACGAATAAATGAGAGCGTGTTGGGAAAAACACTTGGACACTTAATAATAATATAGGGTGTGTCATGTGACAGAGGCCGATACCAACTTTCTTATTTGAAATACAACCTGTATGTTTTTTGGATTCTTCAGAAAATTCTAGACATAATTCATGTACAATGTCCCATAACTATCTTCAATTGTTTCAGAAATATCAAGTGTTTTCAGATGTATTACAATAAAAATTAACATTAAAAAAAGAAAATTATTTTTATTTCACAAGTAAAATAGGATTATTTTGCCATATTTTATCAGATAGCTATAAAATGTCATGAAAACATGTTATTATTGAGATTGAAAACGTTCGTGCGTTCATTTACGATAATATTATTTGAAAATAATCCGATTTTTATACATTTGTATGAACTTGATTTTTTTTCGAAAACCTGACTATTCAGGTATAGGAATATAATATACCATTTGGAAGAAACTTCAATTGTCTTTTAGGATATTACATAATATACAGGGTATTCTATTATATTTTAAAAAATGCACTTTCTACCATTTTTGCATCCATCGTCAATGTCATCAAATTGGAACGGCCCTGTACAATAGAAAACGAATTTCCTGAAACATTATTGATACACAGGACATGTAGTTTACCAACAACAAAAAGTTCAGCAGTCTACGAATCCAAATACCGCAGTTATAAACATTTGATTGAAGCTATGTTTGGCACGAAAAATAAGGAAATCAATTAATTTCTCGAAAACCTTTCGAGCTAGGCAGGGCCCCCGCTACCATATGTGCAAAGTGTGCAATGCACACGGGCGCCATCCTTTAGGGGCGCCAAAACCCAGGGTCCAAAAAAAATTGCAAAAATTTTTTATAAAAGTTGAGAAATTGAATAGGATTAGGTATAAATATACACGAAATTTTATTAGTATGTCATCCAGTTATTGCCGATTCCTATGTTGCGAGAACATGTCAGGCTGTAGTTTCTTGATTTTTTCTGTTCAGACATGAATAACGCCTGGAGCGCTATAAAAGCGATGCATCGCCAGAGGCGTTTTTAAATCGGTTAGTTCACTGGACCGTGCAACAAGTAAATAAAAACAAGTAATCCTCTTAATTTCTACATATAAAGTTATTTTTATTTTGTCAAGTGTTGTGTTGTATAATATTTTGTTTACTACTTTTTTTTCTAGAAAATCAAGTGCTGAATACCTGCTGACTGCAATTTCAACGGTTTGATTTTTTATAAAATGGTAAGTGTTCCCTACTTTATACTATAAATATTAACCCTTTATAGGATACTGGTTATAATTAATTTTTTTTTACCCAAATATCTTTTCATTAATCGAAAGGTGATGTCCAATTGGTTTTTTATCCATAACTCGCTTAGTTTTTATGCTATCGATCTTTTTAAAAAGCCATTTTGTAGGGTTTCCAAACGTAAGCATTTCACTAAGAAATCTTTTAACATTGCCTGTATCTGTAGCTTCTGGCGAGCGATCTTTTTCAAAGTTAAAAATCATTAAAAATTATTTAAGATCGACAATGCTTCAAGAAAGATTGTCTGGGCTAGCAATATTAGCAATTGAACAAGAAATTTTTGATGGTATAAATTTTAGCGATGTAATTAATGAATTTGCAACAGCAAAATCTCGAAAAATATCGCTACTACAATAGCTATTCTTTATTTTTCTATTGTACCTAGACCTAGCTATCATTTTTGATTTCATAACGAAGTTACCTAGGTATTTGTTATTAGAAATATCTGCATATTTTTTCAAATATCTAAGTATAAGTAGAAAGTAGTATGTACTTATATATATGTAGACATTAGGCAATATTTCTGTTATTTGTTCCTAAAAAAATGTGATTTTTAGTTTTGTGTTATTTTGTAGTATTTATAAACAACGTGTCAACGTGTCTGTACCCCATTAGTTAAGTAAATGTTTTAAAATGGGTGTGAACAAGGTTTGTTTCATTTTGATATTTCAGTCTACAAATAAATATGACTTCTAAAGTTCAGTTTTTTTGCTTTATTTCAAGCACCTACCTACCTTCAAAAAAATAAATAAAAAAACATGATCCAATATGCCTTAAGGGGCGCCAAAATCCTTTTTTGCACACAGGCGCCAGTAGCCTTTGCGGGGGCCCTGGAGCTAGGTATAGGGAAATAACATACGAAAATAATTGGAAAGTATTAGAGAAATGAAAAATGGAATAAAATACAGGATGTGCTATTTGAAATAACAAAGTTGTTGTTATTTTTCGATCGAAGTGGCAACGCCGCAATGCTGAAAATATTTTAGATCGATAGAAAAAAACTGATTATCCCTGAAACCAAATTTTCAGAAAGATCCTACGTCCCCTTCTCCATATACGTCTAACCTTCCATCGACCGTGAGTGACCCTGAATAGTTATAAAAAAAAATCTTATGCCACTGTTTTCTCCTCATATTTTTGGGGTCCTCATTAATTTTGAGTAAATTCGATTTTCCTTCGTCAAACTCATGATTTTCATTTGTAAAAAATCGATCAACTACTATAGATCTATCCAAAAACTAATGCACTGAAAACAAATTACCTACGTTTCGATTTTCAATGGAAACTCTGGGCAGTTTAATAAATTATGCGCATAAAAAATCCACCTCGAACGATGTCAAACGATGACGAAAAATCAATGAATCATGTAGCTGCAGTCACTGACCTGTTCCAACGAAAATATGCGAAAATATCCACTGGCACTGCACCGAAAAAAACTCCACACCACGTGACCCTGACTGTGACTGTGCAACGAATGGTTCTATATCGGGACAAAGGCGTCGTCGGGACGCCGAGCGTCGTCAGAAAAGAAGGAATACACACTGGGTGACGCGCGGATCGATGGAGAGAACGTTCGATGCATAATTTTTCGTAACAAGCTCGTATGGAGGAAACTGCATTGTGGTCGACGGCGATGTTGCCACGTTTCGGGGGTCTTCGGAGTTTTGCGGAAATTTGAAACTTGACGAGATGTTATGGACAGTGACGACTAGGGGTCGTGTGGACAAGGTTTTGCGCAATTTAAAAAGCAATGGATTGATTGCCTCATTTTCATGCTTTCAGAATTTGATAAACGTTTTCTATTCTTACACATACAATTCTAGATGTTATCCTCATTTTATTTTTGTTCTCTCAGTATACATTTTCAATATTATCATGCTAATATGTATGAAAGAAATCTAAACGGAAGAAAAATTATTTGCAGTTGGACAATTGATTCGGCAACCTAGCATTAACCAGTGGTAAATATTTATTTAATTATGAGAAATAAACAAACTGATAAGACTTTTGATTAATTGCTGGTACCGAAAGAAGAATGCGAAATATTGTTAAGGTTAGAGCTTAATGGAAAATACCGAATTTCCAGCTTATTTTATCAGTACATGGAACGATATCTTATACGGGGTGATCCAGTGAAATAAAATTCAACTATTTCGATGAAATAATGTTTTTACTACATTCTAATCTGAATTATTGACTGGACTTTTATGGGATTTTGATGAAAAGCAAACGAGTCCACATTTTGATACACAGGGTGAAATAGAATTTTTAGCACCTATGTAGAAACTAAGCAACACTGTAAAATCAATCATTAGATCGGTCATGAATTTATTCTTGATATATTGAATGGTTCATCACTGTGTATTTATTTAGTAGGCTCTAACAGACATTTTCAAGGTTTGTAATAAATTTTTCGAGAAGTTAAACTCACCATTTTCTAGTCGTTCTATCGCCCACGTCAAATCTGCAGCAGCAACCTCCGCGCCTTCCGGAGGTTCCAGGCCGTTTGCAATTCTTTTATTTTGTCGGAGTTTTCGCAACGCTGTCGTAAAACAACGGTCGAGAACAATTGCACGTCGGCCGCGACCAATGGGAGCCGTCGCCGAACACCCCTCCGCCCCTGCGTTCGTCCATTATTCGGATTAATTGCACGCTACTTCCGGTTTTACGCTCCGGCAACTTGAAACTATTGAAATCTGCGGAGCGGGTGGGCTGGGCTAGTGGACACGGTTTTGATCCAGGTTGGAAAATTTTGAAGAAATAAGGGGAACAAACGAGAAGGGAGAATGACAAAGTGGCAAAAGAAAAAGAGGAAAATAATGAAAGAAAAGATTATTCTAAGAAGAGATATAAAGGAGGAATGGGGATGACTAGAAAAAATGAAAGATGATGTACTGAAGAAATGTGGAGAAAGAAAATTATACAAAAGTTGCAACGATGATGTATGTCAGAAGAGTATAAAAGGAAAAAGAAAGAGAAGAAGAAGTGGTGAACATAGAGTGAAGAACAATGCGAAAGAGTATGCAAATGATAGTTGAAGGAAGATTTAAGAGAAATAACAAGGAAATAAAAAAAAATATCGGCGGCATTACCAGCAGTTCTGATTTTTCTAGCATGATTATGCGATTGGGGAAGACCACTAAGTGATGAAATCCTTCCAAATCTCTCTTAATCGATGAATAATGATATTGGTTTAGTGTATATTCAATATCAAGGATCAAAATCAAAGCAAATAAATTCTACAGCGTTTTGAAATCAGCATTTTCATTCAATATTTGAAAACGTCAGAAATAAGTGGGTGGTGCTATGAGCGTATGACGTGCTACACCCTAAGTCTATCTCTGTCTGTTTCCATATATCTTTTGCTCACACCATGTGTAATGTTGTCAAGTTTACTTGTGGATGACTCCTTTTTCCTTTGATATATATTATATTCTCAAAAACGTATCGATAAGTGATAACTACATAATTTCATGAAAATTTGTGAAAAAAATATCATTTATATTGTATTTTTTTACATCTTTCATTTCGAGAATAAGTTGTGGTATTTTGGTGCGGCAACACAGCAAGATTCACCATGGAACAATTATCTATGATTGGTCATCTCAAGGTTGATGGGCGTGAGGATCACACTGCGTTACACCAATGAGAGTAACCTTTGAAAATGGCGCATGAAATTGAATATTCGAAATCAATTCCATTTATTTTATAAATCTCTTTTTCTACATTCATGCAAAAAGTAAATCTTTATTAAACTATATTTAGTGGAGAAAGAAGTTCTTTATTGCACTAGTGCAATAAAGTTTTTATTGCACTCATCCGTCATTCTACTTCAACGTGCTGTCATCATGACATAAATAAACGTTCAAACCCACTACATATTCATCACTTTCAACAATAAGGGTAAAAATAAAGTTTAAGTTAAATTGTTCGTAACGTATTAGTTCCTGTTTCAATGCAAATCGATATTAATAATAATAATAAAGTATTCAAGTTGTGCTTTTCATTTTCCTACACCTTGTGCCGCACCTCAATAAATAATTTTTCGCTTTTTGCATGAACGTAGTAAAAATGTTGTATGCAACTCGTACAAAAATTGTTTATTGCACTTGTTGCATAAATAACTTATATGGTATAGACCGAATGAAAAATAAAAAAAAAAAATGAATGGTACTTTTTGAACAAACAGAATACGACTATGCTGTTTTGAATTTAGTAGTCTCCTGTGCAATTGACGACTTCTCATTTGAATACTATCAAGTTGTCACCATCAGCGCAGTTGGCTTCCTCCTCCCTTTTAACTGCTGAATCTCCTCTGTCCATTATGATCCTCGTTAGACAGCGTTTTCATTGTGTTTGACTAAATAGACTGTCATTGTCTGCTCGAACTGTATCATCTTTTTATTACCATGAATGTTTCCGATTATAGGTACTCGTAGGTACTCTGATTATAACCATCAGGTGATGATAAAAGAAGGAAAAAATTCTCATGGAGGAAAATCAGAGAGAGCAGATGAATTATATGTGAAATCTTATTATAATCATCGGGAATAATGATAACAATAATAATAACAATAGGGAAAATATCATAAAGGGTGACGTGAATAGAATGTTTTAATTCAAAAGAATGAAATATTGCATACATTTAGGAATCGAAAAAAATTTTTACAGTATAATTTTCATTGACATTTCTACATCATACGATAACCCTACATGGAATTCACAGAATAGTTCAACATTTTTATGTGAATACGACATGAAGTCAGAGTGAAAAAATACCTTAGGTATATTTCTAGTTATTCTGTATAGCGTGAATTCTTTCGTGTATTTCCATCCAACCAAATTTCTATGATATGCCTGGAATAATTTAACATTTGACAATGAAATGAGAACACTTTGGTGCATTTGTTTGTTTTCGAATGACGTGTATTGCGCTTCAGTTATTTTCCGTTGCTAGAGCTATTAATATAATTTCAACATAAATCAACATTTATATTGTGTTTCGCAAGGTCGATTAATGACCTTCAGAAATTGTCAGTACTAGACTGAAAAATTGATAGATGTCCTAATTTTGGACAGTTGAACATTTCAAGATGAATGCAGTACGACTTTTCATTGAAAATAGCTTGATTGTCATTTTTCTTCATGTGTAATTTTATAATCCGATTACTCCTTCAATTAGATATCAATAGTTCGAAAATTGACATCCTGTATATTGATTACGTTCTACCAATAATCCTGGCCTACTTTCTTTTCACTTATCGTGTCCAAATCTTTCCCACTATTATGTAGTACCGCGAGTGTTATTCTCATATCATTCCGAAGACAATGAAGATATAATAATATGTATATAGTATATTAAAGTATAAGTGGATAAAGAGGTCTTTAAAACACGCGCGAGTTTTCGAGCACGACGGCGCAGCCGAAGTGCTCGAAATAGAGCAAGTGTTTTTAAGACCAGTTATCCACGAATACTTTACGCTATTTTTTTTTTATTGTTGCACCATGAAATAATATATAATGGTATTATAACTACAAAGAATAGAAATGAAAACTATAATGCAAAATGGTTGACTTCGTGATGTGACATTAAGACACCTTTCGTTGTCATGGAAATTAGAAAAACAGATATTCATTCACAATTTTATGTTTATTGTTATCGCAGAGTTCAAAAATGAATTATTCCAATATCAATTCATTGAATAGTGAGGCAAAATCGAGGTTAATACCGGAAATATTCAGTGATATATATGAAAAAGAATATGACAAGTTCATCAAATGAAGCAAGAGGTATCAGAAATAAATGAACTAGTTGTGCTGGCTTACCTTCAGAAAATTTAGGAGCAGTACAAGGCGTCGACTATTATGTACAAAGTACTCCGTCAAATCAATAATCAATAATTTGTCACTTAGACGTCACGTTTCTCGTTTCTTTGTTGATGTTGCCATGGTAACTTTAAAAAACGCGCGTTTTTTAAAGTTCGATTTAAACACGCTGGGGCGTGCTTTAAATGGGTAAAAAGGGGCACCAATAAAAAAATAATATTATAGAAGGCTTTGAAAAACAGAACCCACTTTCAACTGGTAACCAATCAGTACTCATTGTTATTCATATGAAGCACGGATGTACCGTTCTTGTGGGTTGAACAGTAATGATATTGTTGATAATTCAACGGTGACTACATGACAGGTGCGTGAAAGGGGTGAATACATTAAGCTCGGTAATGGAATTTTCGGATTTTAAATACACTTTTTTCTATGGATATGTATTATCCGGTGTGAAGATTCGATCTCTTTTTCGTGTGGGAAAGCCTGGACAATGCCTTTCACATTTTCTCTTGTTTTTTGCATTTGTAGCTGAAATAAGTGCTAGCTGGGCATGAATGATGAGTTATTTGATATTTAATTCAGCCCTATGTGGGTCAATTATCCAATTTTCGAAAATGGTGTTTATACAGGGTATTATTATACAGGGTGTCACAAAAGTCGACGAAGTTATAGATAGTTATCCGAAGAATATAAAAAAATCCAAGATGTGTATTTTAAAGAATATAGGACCTTAATGAAAGCTTTGAGTACACTAGAATGATTTTTCAGTGAATAATTTAGTTAAAAATTAGTTTTCCTTGCAAAAGAAGAAATTGTCTACAAGTTTGGATTTTTTATTAATTACGCTAACTTCATATATTACAATTTAAAAAATTATAATTCCGTACTTTATTTTTATTTCCAGATATGCACTATTGTCAGTTCCACTTGAATATACTTTCAATTCTAATAACCCTATGAAAATTATTTAAAGGGAATTAAATCGGGAGACTTAAGTGGCTACCCTCCACCGTTTCATTGATATTCATCATATATTGAGTTTTTCTTACAGTATTTTGACTCTGAGCAATGAATTTGTCGTGCATAGCAGGATTTCCCATGGAGGAAGATTTTCTTACGGATTTTGTAATACTACACGGAAGGAAAACAAGACGAGCCGGTTCTTTGTGGGCCGATTCGCTTGCTTGGTAGCTTCCTGCGTTCTCGGGAAGTGACCGTGAAATGAAAAGAGGAAAAAACGATCACCTCCTACTTGACTTACCGTGATTCTACTTAACAGGTGGGAATAATCGTACGATGTCATTCTCATCAAAAAGGGGAACTCGATTATAATTCGCGACTACAGCAGATGAGACTTTTGTAATTTGTTTTTCGGGTTCCAGAATCATGTCTAATTTCAGGCAGGGCAGGTTCTTTGTATTCTGACCACGTTTTGAATGATACAAATAGAGTGAAAACTATCAAGTTCAAGTATTCAAGAGATGATTTACGTAACTGGATATTGATCGGATTTGAATTTTTCAGAAATCGGCATTTTTGTCTCGATTTTATGTCGGATATTGGTAGGGGTTATTATTTTTTGGAGCCGGACCTGGTCGCATTTGATTCCGTGAAAATTTGACATTGGCGGCAGAGCTTATTATTGTTTGAACAGAGCCAAGTAGTATAGCTATAAGGAGTCCGAACGTAATGTTAAATAAATGGTAGCATTTCAGAGGACAGAATGTTTTGCCGGTAGAGCGCGCCACGTTTGAAGAAGTACTCGTTTAACTTCACAAGATACATAAAATAATAATATTCATCCAATTATATTCAAATGCAACGCAAATTTATAAATGCAATATTTATTAACAACACTGATGTTTAATATTAAAATCACTGTCTATAAGACCATTATTCAACCACATTTTGACTACTGTGCAACAATTTTATATACATTTAACCTCAACAAACTATCACAGCTTCAAAAGCTCCAAAACCGTGGAATGCGTATCATATTGAAGTCAAACCGTTATACACCAATTGGTGTTATGCTGGATACACTACAATGGCTCACTGTTTCCCAGAGATTATATTATTTTAGTATGGTTTTTATATACAAAATTTCAAACAATCTGGCTCCTCCATATTTCAAGAATTATATAGTTTTCAATGCAGAAGTTCACAATTACTTGACGCGGGATAAGAATAATCTGCATATTACAAGAACAAACAATACTAATACCATGAAGTCACTATTTTTCAAAGGTTTCATTGAATACAACAAATTGCCTACGTCACTGAAAAATAGGGAATCACTGAGTATTTTCAAAAGGGATTTAAACAAACTCATAAAAAAAAATAAAAAAAAAAGAAAAATTGATTGAGTTGATCTCTTGATGTTTTCCATGGTGCCCAGTCAAATTGCTGCCATAGTCTTATATTTACAATGTGAATTTTTTTTTCCTCTCTCTTTTAACTATTTTAAATCTTCAACTATTTTAAACTTTTAATATTTGTGATTGTTGTATATTATGTGTAGTGTATGTGATGTAAGCTATTATGTAATTATCATGATAATTTTTTTTTTATATTATTCAATGGCAACTACACATATACTGAATATAATAATATTACTTTAGTTTTTTACTAGTTTATAATTGTACACCGTTACCATTAGTATTGTATATTAGGACATCCTATTTCAAATAAAATAAACTTACTAAATCTCACGAAACGAGGACGATAACTTGCGAACGGCACAGGACATACAGTTAAACTACATAAAACAGCATGGAAGTAAAGATTATTAAAATTATTTAACATTCCCTGCCTAGGCGAGTTCTGTGCTAACGTGATGAGATACTTCAACACAATTTTAGATGTATATCAGGAACGTCATATTTCTCACGTTACCGTGTCTAGGACTGCTCACGTACTGTGATTACTTCAACTCTCTATTATCAATCAGTTGTATGCAACCATTCCTTCACTGAAACGATATACATGTTGCAAACATCTGATGGTGTCGGTTCGTATCTACAGATATCAAGCGTGCCAGACACAGGTAGACGCAAGCAAACTATAATGATATTCCCTTCAACGTGATCTTATTCGAGTCAATCGTGATAGGTCGCGCAGACGCGGACAGACACGTATCGTGCCCAGCCATTTATCTAGGAAAAGAATGCGGTCTATGTCTGTACGAGTCTGGGGACAGAGAGTGTGAATAGAGCTTTGGAACCGTGCAGACGTGTTTCGTTTTCTTTTCACTATGAATAACGAAAAGCTCATAGAAACTGTGAAACAGTATAAATACCTTTACGATGTGACAGATAAAAGATACAGTGACAACCAGAAGAAGGCTCAAGCGTGGAAAGAGATAGGAATAAAACTCAAACAGAATAGTGAGTAGGATATTTTCTTTTCAACAATCTAGTATAGATAAATCGAAGATGCAATGTGTGTTGACGTTAAGATACAATCTGACATTTACGCATGCGCAGTTATCGGAATGCACGCAACAAGTGTTACCGAATCATTGCAATATTGAATGAAAGTAGCTGAAAATCTGCAAAGTAAAACCCCTGAACCGTGATAAAACATGTGCCATTCTTTCAGGAATAGAATGTAAAAGGTCATGGGCGCTGCTGCGAGATGCCTTCAGGCGGTCTGTAAAAAAAAAGAGGTTTAGTGGGAGTGGGCAGGTTATTAATTCTGATAAAAAATGGAAGTATGAAGATGAAATGTCCTTTTTGCTACCGCACATGAGAGAAAAGCCAACAAAAACCACAATTCAAACAACTACTGATGACGACGAAAACATTGATGAAGAGGAGGAGATTGCTCAGTCACCAGCAGTTGAACTGACAACTGACACACTGTCGTCTACTCCTGAAGTTAGCCAACAAAATGCTGCTACACTGATTACGACATCATCAGCAGCTACGTCTAGAGAGTACCCTCAGGCAAAGCGCATGAAACGAAGCCAGAAACGTACTTACGAAACACCTAGTACAGTACTAATGAAGTATATAATCGACAGTAAAGTCAACACTCCTCCAAAGGATGACATTGAACAATTCATGGCTGGGATGACGACCACTTTGCGATCTTTTTCGCCAAGAGACAGAGCAATGGCGAAAGCGAAGATATTCGAGATAGTCTCGCACATGGAAATGGACATTCTGAGCAGGCCCACAACTGATTCTGTGGTATCCACGCCATCATCGTATCACAGAAATCAACAAGAAAATAATTCTATGCCTGATACTTTGCAGGATTTTTGCCAAATTCATTACACACAAGAAACATAAAAATTGTCATATCATATTGATGGATGTTATTATACAAATAAATCATGTAATAATTCTCATGTTCCGTTTTTTTTATGGTTGTAAGACATTGAACTGCACTATTTTCCAATATACCGGGTGTAACAGGATCATGGTATACCCTACTTTTCTCGTTTATTTTTCGAACAAAAAATTTAAAATTTGGGGTAAACTATATTCATAATGAACATTAGCCTTTGACATCCAAATGATTTTTCTTCACTTCCGGTTTCACTGGAAGTACCTGTTATTTTTGATTTTTGAATGTATGTATTTTATTACATTTTCGGAATTCAACTAAACCAAACAAAAGATATTTCGAATGTCCATATTTTTAAAAATATATTCTTATTTTTCATTCTAAGTGTGCCATGATACATGATGGTTTCGATTTAGTAGAAATAACACGTGTAGTACTAAAAAAATCTGAATATAATCGGAAATACTGGATTTGCACCAAAACTCAGTTTTTTCAAATGGAACTATATTGGTATCGTGGTAACATTTATCAGAACCCTCAAAAACGTGATCATTAATATACCTCATTACGTTGTGCGACTAACACAATGAAAATTAAAGCTGAAAGACAATCAGAAAATGATACAATTTCACTCCATTTGAAGAAGTATTGATATTCAAAATGTCACTTGTTTGGTATCGTTGAATTCAGAAAATTGTACAGAATCCAAAAATGTAATGAAATAAAAAGTGGCACGTTTAAAAATCGAAAGTAACAGGTACTTCCGGCAAAACCGGAAGTGGAAAAAATTCATTTGGAATTCTAATGTTGTTGTTTATCATGTGTGAAGAATACTCCAAGTTTCAAAATTTTATTTCGCAAACTAAAGGAGAAAAGTGGGGTATACCATGGTCCTGTTAGACACGGTATGTACATTTTACTCATATGTATTAATTATTTGTATATAGTATGGCAGTTGACAGTTGTCACGCAATGGTCAACTGAATATTCATGTTTACATGCCGTGGAATTTGAAAGTATTCTCAATGGTTTTTCGGGATGAATACATGCTAAACTCTTTTTGAATAGTATAATATATTGTTGAAAAAATTTGTAACGGAGCTGTAAAATCTAATTCCAACTGATGTGATAATAAACACCGCGTTAACTGACTTCCTGCATAGTTCTCTAAGTAAATCGTTCGTGAAATTAGCGAGACAAAATACGACCTTGAACCTACATCTCTGCCTACCCCAAATTCTCACCGGTCCACATTTGTTTTGCATATGCAGCCAGGTTGACGGATATTTCCTGCGTATAATTCGTTCCTTACGGGGGTGAGAAATAAGAGGACGATATCCTGTTTAGGGCGGATATAAGCTCGCGACCTATCGACCTTTTCCTCTCATAGTGATTCAGTCTTCCAGACTATAAGGAATTCATTGACGGAAAATGTGGATTATGTAGACAAGATTTCAGTTTCAGAAATCATTTTACTCTATAGTCTGTATATCTGCAGCGTGTCCAAAAAGTGTCTTTCAGGTCTGGAGGTAAACCATTTTCAAACATTTCTGTTCTGTCAATTCGCATTGTGTTTCACACTGGTAGTTAATTGAATGTTTGAAAAAAGAATTCTGAACTGTTTGACATTCAATTGCTGTCATTGACTGTAACGTCAAGTGCAGATGTTCTATAACATTTTGATTTTTATCGAATTTTTGTATCCAGATATCGTTATCGTTTCATTTGGTAGAATTAGGCTGTTACAAATTCACTTTACCGACTGTTTTATCGAATGGGATCTTGAAAACTATATGCAATACAAATTTTGTATGACGATTTGGCAATAAGCAAGATTACAATATCATAAATAGCATCAAGCCTACTTCAAGTTCAAATTATAAAAAAAATAAAATTATTCAGAGGAATGTTACGTGTTAATCAACGAATTCCACTGTGAGTTTAGTGAGACTTGAGAACGACGCTCTTTGTAACGTCAGAACTGCTTATACTGTGCGAATGTTGTGCGAGTTGCCAGCTATTTTTGGTGTTTCTGAGGATATTCATTTTTGCCAGTGTGTACTGAAATGAATAATTTGTGATTTCAATAAGTTCATTCATCAGTGAAAAATATATGGCAGTCTATTTATTGTCTTTTTTTAGTCTACTAACGATGTGGAGAAATATAATGAATTTTTTGTGTTCCTTTCCAGAATTTAGTTAATGGTGTTGTCAAAACCCTCAAGTGGCTGATAATTTTATTTGGCGCTGATTCAAATCCACCAAAATGATTTGAAATATTTTCTACATTCTTTATTCTGATCTCGCCTATTCTATCGGTAGAAACAAATCACCGAATATTCGATTCAATACATTGGCGTAACTAGATATGACTAATTGGTTATAAATGTTATTTTTGGGAGCGCATTCAAAAAAGGGCTTTCAAATACAAGTTACCCAATTCATTGGTTTAAATTACATGCTCAAATAAGAAAAAAATCCTAGATAAAAAATATATTAGCAAAAAATTGCAATCGTTTCCCAATTACCCAGGACAATCTAAATTCAAGGCGCCGAGGTGTTTTTGCTAATTCGTCCAACACTTCATTAGGAGTGATATCTAGCTCTTTGCGGATATTAAGCACAACAAGTACGTTTAACCTTTGTTGGCCAGTTGTCCTCCTTAATTAAGTTTTCAGTCTTCGTAGAGACGAAAAAAACAAAATCTTACAATTTTTTATTTTTTCAAATTGTTTCTTGCATTTTTTTATTTCTAAGCAATGGGGGTGCGGTTAATTCCCCGATAATCCTACCCCTCGTTACGCCTATGACTCAATATGTCTTCGAATAGGGTGACACTCAAATACCACTTCACATTTCGAGTATGAAAATTGAAAAATGTTTTGGAATTTTATTGTTTCGTTTTGTTTTCGACTAGATCTCGTTAATTATATTCGATTCGCTATCGCATCACCACAACCATGTTAGGAAAAATATCCATTATCAACTCAATATGTTGCTGCTGGTAATTTCTTTGTTTTAAAATATTTGAAAGAGGTCGAAATGCAGTTAATCAAAATAAACGCTCTCATTTAGCACCCAATATCTCCTCTCCTTCGTTCACTGGCCAACACAAGCGTGTTATTCCATCATTTATATCAATCGAGCCAATCAAATCTGAATAATCTCTCATGAATAGTCTAGACGTAGTCACAGCAGTCACTATTATTACCAAACCATCCTGACGTATCATCTTTTTTTATGATAGTTACGATTCGCCCTCAGTATTACGAAGTATTTTATCGAGATGTCATGCAACAATGTTACAAGCGACGTACTAATGTATTTAATGGCCGGAGAACCAAGGCTTGCTTGACCCTTCGTAATTACATGGTTGGTATAGTAGAGTTCTGTCGAGTACCATAGAAATGGGCAGAACCAGCGTTATGTAATGGATCGTTTGACATAAATAAAGAATACAGCGCCCCTAGCGGAATGTTTTCTTGACTACAATTTTAGGAAATCTCCTTTAATGTCCTTCCGTGGGAAATTTTATATAAAAAAAAAATATTGATTCGAATAATTGTCATTGAGTGGCACAAGTTTTGAAGAAAAAGTTGCCATAATTACCCGCTAGGAGGACATAGGGGTATAATCACGTGATTAATCTTTGACAACAAAACAAACGGTTAGGACTAAAATCGATGACAGAAATATTATATCTTGCAAAATTCTCTCGAATAAGTAAAAATCATTCCTACTTTCAAAAAGCTGATCGGATCTGATTTGTGATCGGCTGACAAAGTGGCAATAGGGGACAGCGCTGCAGGTGACGAAACATGAGAACCACAAAATTTTCCTCTATGTTTGGGCCACCCCCCACCATACGAGTTGCCAGACCTGTGTATACGATCGTGGTATCAGAAGTCTACATATTAAGCGATCTGGATTTTGACGAAACATTTTTATTCATATGTTTTTTTTCCAAAATTTGGCAATATTTAAGTGGGACAATTAATATTTTTCGAGATATCCCACTCAAAGAGTTGAAATTTCACCATTCCGTGTCTCTTTTTGGTCAAGATAGCTGTTAGCCAATTTCTTCAATAACGTAACACATTATTCAGAGGTGTGCACAAAAATCGGCCAGAGCTGTAACTACTGAATCATACGAAATCGAAATTTGAAATTTGGTGGGTAGCAACTATATGATATTGTTCATTTTTTGAGGAGAAAAATTGTATTCCATCACTTCCGGTCTAACCGAAATACAATTCTTCAAATCTATGCTTCTGCATATAATAAAGAATGATGTGGAGTTCCTTTTGTTGTTCTTTCTGTTTGACACAAAATGATCCGGAAAAACTACTGGTGTATGTGAAATGATACCCTGAATCTGAAAATGGAAAAATATACAAGGGGTTCCATTTGAAAATAAAAAGTTGGGGTGACTTCCGGTTAGGGCGGAAGTGATGGTATACAATTTTTATCTCCAAAAAATTAACAATATCATACAGCTGCTCGATCTCGAATGATTCAGAAGTTACAGCTCCGGCCGAGTTTTTTGCACACTTCTGTATATTTTATAAATCGAAAACTTCAGTTAGTTATGAATGTACAGGTGAAACTAATTTAAGCGCCTCAAAAAGTTCACGTTTCCATCACCCCACCAAACATCTACCTATTTGTATGTGCATACGCCGGTCCTGAATAAATACAAGATAACCCAAAAAAAAAACAATGGCAGGCAGGCCACAGGGTTCTTCCAACACACACACAAAAACTAGTCCAACCACGAGTCGTTCACGTCAGAATTGATTTACGTAGTCCATACACGAGACGAGACAGCCTTTTGTCGACAGGCTGTCTGGCTTCGATATTGGGAGAAGCTCCAGTTATCTATGTTTTATCGTGTTTGGGTGTACCACGCCTTGGCGTAGCCAGTCGTAGTAGGTAGTGACTATCGTTCCCGCCATTTTTGCAGGTAGCTTTCGAGATATGCGTAGCTGTTTCATGCGTTTCTAGCCGAAAAACTCTTATTTCTACTCCCGCTACAGAAAATGACAAAATTTGTACAACTCGACAACTATGTAACTGTCTAAGCACTGGGCGACGTAAAACTGTACGATTTACCTTTACCGTAAAAAAGAGAGCACGATCAACAACCAAAACGGTAGCATCTGTAAAGTAAATCGCACGACATATAACCAATAAGATGGAGCCTTCAGTAGTTGCCATGGAAACGAATAACAAGCCGCGTCACCGATAACATTTTGACGTTTCATAACTGCATATTTTCACTTAACGGAATCCTAATTTTTTATGGGACTGAATGTGGTCGTAGAAAAAGTATAGTACACAACTCGATATGTAAGACAATTACGCCCTTCTAGAAAAACTTTCTAGTCGTGCGTAATATGCTTCTTACAACTCTTGTTATGTGATATACTATTTTACCGCTCAGATGCGGCTACAAAGTTGCAAGAAAGATCCTATGGAAGTTTCAAAACTCTATCTCATGTGACAAGCAACTTTGACAATTGAAACAAACTGAACATGTTCGAAAGAAGAACTCCCAAGAAATTTATGAGTTTATAAAAATATCGAAATATGTTTTTGAGAACTTATTTTCAGTTTGATTGTTCGATGACAATTTAATGACGAAATCATTCTGTGGAGATAACCAGAAAATTGTCGCATGTTGTTAAAATATTTTGAAAAAGAACGGGGCACGATGTATCACCGATCCCATTGCGAATGTCGAAAACTGTTATTTCAGTTGTTTACGAAACGTGAGTGTAACGACCACGAAAATCGTGTGCATGACCTATCATCATAATCACACGTTTCGGTTTCGATAAACGGCACAGCCAACGTTAGAAAACGAACACGAACTTTTACAATCACGCTCATAAATGACAAATTCGATTTTCTTTTTGTCGAGAGAAACACGATCCTTAAACGCGTGTAAGGTTATTGAACATTCGAGCTCAGTACATTGGTTGGGGAGAAAATCTCACTACGGAGGACTTTACGTCACAGTGCATTTATTTGTATGTGCAACGTTATAATGATAGGGATAGCTTTATTCGTTCAACATGAAGTAGGGAAAAGCAAAACTGAAAGTGAAATAAAAGTCTATTTATTTTAGGTTAATTATACGTCACATAAGCAACAGATGTAATGTTGCCAGACCATGAATCCAAGAACCATTTCAATTCATTATCAATAATATTCATAAAAATCAACAATTCGTATAGGTCAGCTGATCGTAAGAAAACCGTTTGAAAATTGTCAAATACGTTTGACATCGACGTGGAGTGTTGCCAACGGTAGAAGTAGCGCAACATGAATAATTCAATTATAAAATGAGTTTTTTTGATTAGTCTAGTAGTAGAAACACTTATTCACCAGATGTGACGTATCTGTCAACCTGAAATAAATAAATATATAACTATTTGTTTTAGCTTTTTAATTTCTGAATACATATTTTGTGAACTATTTTGAAAATTGGGAACATTGAACTTTGTTTCAGCTGGCAAGCTCATGAAAACAATGGAATTGTGTAATACTCGAAGATTCGAATCTAATTTGAATCTAATAATGAAAAAATATAAAAATTATATAAAGGATAATGATATCAGTAACACCTTAACATTTTTTAAAAATAACTCCTTTCCATCATCTCATAATAGAACTTGAAATAATGTTATAAATGTAATCACTTATGAAGACCAAAAACACCAAAGGTCTCAATGTGATTCCTGCGGTTCTAAAGATGTGTAAGTATCAGAATCATATATAGTTATTTATTATGTACAAAAAATTTCATATTCGTGAACCGAATTGACGAATCATAACAGTATAAGAAATATACTTCATAGGTATTATAATACTTCTTTGCCATGGCACATTTTATTTAGTGCGCGCAACTTCTGAAATCCCTAACCAAGTAATTATGGAACAAACAAAAACTGTTAACGAGCCACAACACATTATTAGTCAAAATAACCGACTACAGTTATCAATCTGCATTAAGGTTAATCGTTTTTCGATAATACGGCCAGAGAATCTTCGTAATTCCACTTTTCAAGTTCAAATTTCCAATATGGACCGCTCCGCATCGATTTCAAACGCTGTCAAGCGTCCTTCCCTCGCGTTCGCACTTGGATCGGCCCGAAACTCTTCTCCTCGCCTCTCTGACTTACCGCGCGTCCAAGCTACGCTACGCGCAGAGCAAAGAGTACGAGTCGAGTTGTGTGTTTGTCACATTTACGATTTCGTTTTCGTTCGCGTTAGAAGTCAGCGTGTCGTTCTCTGTCAGTAAAAGACGCTGTGTATTCAGAATTTTGTTGATATTTACTGTGATTGTTCTTGATTTCGTTGGAGTGCGAACGTAAATTGGATTGTGGTACGCGAGTATCGATTTTTTAGTGAATTCATACTTTTCTGTGGTCATCCGCGGGTAAATCAGAGTTGGCGCGTGGCCGCTTGAGTGTGTATTCCTGGTTGCCTGCGCAACGTAAACAAATTTTCGCAACATGAGCACCAGTGTTTACAAACCAGTCGGACTCTTCCTTTCGAAAACCCCGGACAAAATGTTATTCTGCAGGTCAGAAGTGCGAAAAGTGAAGAGGGTGCTTTTTGACAGGCCCGATCACGTCGCGACGCAGAAATTCATCGACGAAGAAATGGAAAAAATTGCAGTGACAGAATCGACACGGTGGAATTTCAATTTCAAAACTGAAAAAACTCTGGATCCGAATGGTCAATTCAACTGGAGACCCGCCACTCCCCAGAAGAATATGAGACCCATCAAGAGACGTCCCACAGACGAGGAAATCGGCTATGAGGAGTTGTACGCCTTTCCTAGCCAGATAATCAGACCAATACCCGTCAAAGCTGGCAAAGAAGCCGATGTTGAATCAGTGCCTAGGACTGATCAAAAATCACAACCTCAACGTCTCATCACCGGTGAGTAAAAAATGTTTTTATCATGTAATTTAGAAATTATTTCTATATAAATGTGATTATTGACCCTAACAAGAATCCTTTTGGATCGTTCTGAAAACTATCATGGGTTTTCTTCTGATTTTTTCATCTGATTATTTGAAAATTTTCATATCCCTTGTGAAAGGCGTAAAATGGTTCACCATTTTTCTCAATTTTCGGTTGATTTTTCTCCATATCGCACACTGCTTGAACCTTTTGAATTCATATTCTAACCCAAAGTTATAATACCCAATGGGATGAAAACCGTATTTTTACACTGTATGACGCTGTACATGATGAATATTGTTATTTTTTGGAGATGGGCGGTTCTATTTGTATAGATTTTGCGTAACACATAAAGATGGCTGAACAAATATTTGAAAAAGCTTTTATTGAACGTTATCTAGGAAGTTATTGTTGTGATATGAGAACTCTATCCTATGCAGTGTGATATAATAAATCTCTGAAATGTTTTGAAGACAATCTGGCTACAGAAAAAAAAAATCATTCTTAAATTTCACTCTGACAATTGGAAGGAATTTGAATTTTATTTTTAGTCTACTGTTTTATGACTTTGTTCTACGTTATTTAAATAATGCACCATGTATGTTATGTATCCATAACATATCTGTTAGGCCTATTTTCATTTCAATCTTCTGTAATAATTTGATATAATTTCAATCCATTCAGCTCTCTATGGATACAGTACGATTTCTATACGATAAATGCCTGATTCATTGCTCATCCCCCAGACACAACCCTCGTTCTGTTTTGTATTCTTCACCCATTCATATTTCTCTTGACGTGTGTGCGTTTGTACGTCACAATCATCTGTTCCCTATCGATCTGTTCCGACTATACACACATCCGAGGGGGTTGAAAAACCGTTACAACATCGAACACCCCCTATTTGTATACGCGTTCGTCATCGAGTCACGTGGTGCATTATAGTCGGCAAACATTTCGGGGGTACCCCCGCGTTTTTAATGAGCCGCATCAGGGGTGGCGGTGTTCGATTGTTTCGCATCTGTCTGCGTCTGGATGTCTGCGTGAATTTCGGGGTGAGTGTTTCGATTGGCGAACAGCTGTTCGTGATTTGATGGGTTTTAACGATTTCTGGCCAGGATTGAGTTGACTGTGGGGGAAATGAACATTCCATAAATAGTTCAAAAGCACTCTGATGTGTTTTTCAATGATTACTTCGAGTAGTAGTTCCATAACCATGAATTGAATAATGTCCTCAATATAACCATGGTTACCCATACGTGAACAGTTATATGAGCTAGTTACAGCACTTTCACTTAGCCATTGCGGTAATCTTTCATGGGTAACAAAAATAATGTGGAGCAAACTACGTAACTGAAGTGTGAAACCCCAAAAAGTGTGCCCCAAATGTTCATGAGAATTTTTTTTTGTTCTTCCATATTTTGACTAATTTCTACCCTGTATACGTACTCTTGAATTAGAAAATCTTCCTTGCATTGCTTTCAATCATTTAGCAGAAGTCGTTTGTGTTTTCTTTAAATGCGAATGGGTATTGGGCGATGCGGCCATATGTTGTGAATTGACCTCGGGAATTAAACGAGGAATTAACCTCAAATTACGACTGTAGAAAAGCTTTAGAATCCGTTCATAGTGGCTGTGAGTGGGTCACTGAACTATAACTGCTAACAATAAAAGTTGTAGAGCGATTGATGAATATTAGTGAATACGCTTTGATGAATAAATATTTGATGTTTTATAACTAACCTTACTCGATGACATTGCATTCGAAATTATCTCGGAAATGTTGTTGGTGTTAAATATGTTGAAAATAATAAAACGTGTGTCTTATCAGTTGTTTTTCAACTGAAATTGAACTGAAAGTTGGAATACATATGATTTATAGCATTTCATCCATCTAAATCAATTCATCAACCATATTGAGGATGATTCAAGAACTTTAGATACCCATAATCGCAAGATTTATCATTACATTAATTTTATACGAAATTGTTTTGGATTGAAATTGAGCTGATTCAAGAGTAATGTTCATTTGAAGTCGAAATATTCCTCGAAACACTGTGTTATTTATACTCATGTTCCATAAATTTTTGTACGTCTGAATTTCTTGGCACTCGAACAAATATTTTATTTGGCTGCACGTCGTCACATCGCGAAAAGTCACACCAACATTGTTTTTTACAGCCATCGCGAAAAATCACAATTCATATTTACAATGTAAGTCGCATGCAGTCGTTGAGAAATATTTGAGTGACATCGGGAATTTCTTCAGTTGGATATGCTAGTTCGTTACAACTACTCAACCAATTGAGAGTAGTTGTTTCACTTTTTTTTTCATTCTCTTTTTCGACATGAGATATGACGCGGAAGACAAAGCACGTGCGCGAACACATCGAAAATCGAATTTGAATAAAATATTCGTGTCACGTGAGTAATGGATAGAAAGAAAACAATTGAGGGACGGTTATGTGCGGGTGGTTGTTTTTACGGATGAAAAAAATGCGGCTAGGATTCTTATCAGATGGCCTCTTTAAAATTCGATGAATAAGTAACTGTATAAATGAATGAGTATGCTAACCTTCAGAGCTTACTACTGCTGAAATTCGCGTTTAAACAATGCACGGCACAATTCATTGAATTTTTGCGGTTGTCTGTTTGCATTTTCTTCACAGCATCGGAAAAAAAGTGAATTCTTCCAATTTATCCATTTATTATGGTTGGTACATTGAAACATATTTGATCGATGAAGATGGAAGTAACTAATCGAACAAAAAAGCAAACATGAAAAACAAACAAATCACTGCAGACGTGTGAACCCTAAATTGTCTGTTCCTTAGCATAAAAAAAAATTAGTAGAACATGCGCCGTATATCTAGAGCATCAATTTATTATTCCTTTCATCTTTCTCTATCGTAGGCTTGGCCAGCCAGAACAACTTTTTAAGTTCATGAGAAAAAAAAACGTTTCTCGAAATTCTATAGCTCTCCAACTGCGCTACCAACTTGACCCCCCCGGCCAAAGTGGGGGGTTAGGGGGTGGAAAGCCGTTCTAGTCTGGGTTAGCGTGATTACGCTCGGCGATGTTGCCGCTACGAGACAATTGTATTGAGCTCTCCGAATTTGTTTTCAGATAACTTCGATTTCTGTTATTGGAAAATAACTTCAGGTTAATAGTTCTGAAAATGATGCAACCGGTGAGTTTTTTTTCAGAAAACGTTCCGTCAGAATTATTTTCAACAATTTTGTTATCATTTGCAGAGGTGTTTGTATAAACAACAACAATTCTGAACTATACAATGTTCTTACAGTTTTCTTTGTCTCGAGTTGTTTTCTGATTGAACGAAGCACTTGGCAACAATGCGCGTGACGCTTCGAGTTATCCTAACCTCCTAGCCAAGTGATTGGAGGATATCGAGATGCGTACGATGCGTGGTGTACCACGAGGAGGTTTTACCTTGGTTGGGTGCATTCACCTATAACCCTTCATCTTAGATGGACCCAGATTCTTCTAAGACCTGAAGGTATAGGACTACTTTCGGTTAGGTTGTTTTTTTTTTTCATTTCATCAGATTGGATAATTCGAAAACTGACTTCGAATCATGTTTCGTGTAGTTTTAGATTTTTTTATTCGATCTGACACGTCAGAAATCGGATCAGAATTTTAAGACTCATGTTGTTAGTTTTGTGTATAGAAGAAATTTCAGGGTCAAATACTTTTGAACTTTTAGAGTTCTTCTAGCGTAGAAACAGCTTGAGGTGACGTAATCTTCACGGCAAGAACTACTTTACCAATATGGTTGTCATTATTATGGCACTGCAAGAAATACGTGACTTTCATAGATGGAACATAGGCGGCCGATTTTTTTCCTTTGATCAAATCAACGATAACATCTCGAGCAAAAATCACTGGAAAAAAGATATGATGAATGTTCTAACTTATTTTTAGGAGCTATACTAATGTAATCTATATTCTCTGTAGTATATTGTAATGATCTGTTCTTTAGTGATCCGCGGTTGATAGATTGAATATTTTATATCTATGTATTTTGGATCTTGTTATCTTTATTATTCCACCCCGATTTTAAATCCCAAAATTCACTGACTACTGACATTGATCTGTCATTTCTAAGTTTGTGTCCTAAATCATATACAGGATGTTTTTCATTTCAAATAAATAGATTTTGTGATGGAATTTCGAATAATGGTTCTAAAATTAATTTTGAAAATTTGTAAGTTGAGACGAAGTTTGACATCTCCTGAAATGTCATGCTGAAAATGAACAAGCCACACTGACTTCCTTCTGAGCTGTGGAAAACCGATCAAAACTGAAAAAAAAATTGCAGATTGCGAAACGAACAAACCAGCAACACAGCAAAAACAATCCAACAAGGAACTTGTATAATATATTGTGATCAATTTTCCATTCTCCTTCATTCCATATTCACTCTTCATATGTCATATCATAACAATATATATATGTGAATGTGTGAATAAACTTATTATTATTATTATTATTATTATTAATCCATGAAAAATTAGGCGATTTCAGTAAATTTTTGCAAGATAGTGTACTCAGCTTTTACAATATCGTCGCTTTTTTTATGTCAAATTGACAAAGTTCAACCAACCCAAAAGATAGTATTGTAAGTAAATATACTCTTGAAGAGGCAAAAATTCACATTTTGTGGGACCGAAGATGGATCGGTGTGCCCCCCGTGCGAATCCCTGGCGCACCTCTCTGTATCCACTCGCATCTGCGTTCCATGTACGCTGCAATCCATAACCGTAACGAAAATCAAAACGTTCTTCATTTCCTCGTTCTCCCTCTGGTGTCTTTCACGGGCCGTCGATAGAAACGATGCGCGATGACGCGATGTCGACGACCTCTAATGGCCACAAAGCGAGGCGAGTTTTCGTGGCCTCCTTGGCTCTTCTCTGCGCCGTATTCTTCTTCTAGCATAACAAACACCATCGTGATGGTGTTTGTGTGTGTGTATACGCGGCGAAGAAAGAGATATAGACCAGGCCTTCGTACTACTGTTTTGACAAAATTTACATATGGAAAGATCGGTATACTCGATGAAATCAGATCGAGGTTAGGAAAATGAAGATTGTTTTTTGTTTCCGATTAATTTCCCTGAAAATATTTAGGGGTAATGTTGTTTGAAACTGCTTATGACACTTTTTTTTCTCCAAATAACTCAAATAATTGCTGACTTGAATCTCTGGTTCACCTTGTATAGCTCCCTAATCATCCCTGATTGAATTTTACTTGACAAAATTCTTGAAACGTTTTTCACGTAATGATTCAATCAATTATAAAAATTCCACAAATATCATAATTTTAACAACTTTCACTATTGTTATCCAATAATCATAATGAATGGACTGGACTATAAGAACTACGTATTGCGCATTAAGAGAGCGATGACCACGCACAAGAGGACAGTCACAACTTTTTTTTTTGTTTTATTTATTCTCTGGAACCCAAGTGCTGTGTACCGTATAGCGTATCATACTCATTCGCTTGTTTTTAGCTTTTATGATTTGTTTATATTGATTTCGTGCAAAAATCTGCTCCTGTCGAAAGAACTTGTAAATGATTTTGATAAAAGTAACCAAGAAATGATTCATTTCGGAAAACATTTATTATCCCTATAGTGGATTTCAATGTTCCTTTTGCAAGTTCTTGTCCAGGGCTATTTCATTGTTCAATTCTTCTAATTAATTTCAGAACTCGCAAAAAATACAGCTCTACTAAATAAAATAGGGCTGAATCTTCAATAACTTGGTGTAGTTGCGTGAAGAAATTCAACTGTTGTGTTGGATTAGAGTATACTTTATTGAATAAATATGTTTTATACTCGTTGTTTTTTCAATTCGGGCAAGAAACAGTATATCAAGAAACTTTTTTGAGAAATCGAATATTTTCGGTGTGATTGTTTGATTTATTTTGAAATGTAAAAAAATGCATCAGAATTTGTTGGAAACACTGGGGGCGCCACACTTTTTCAATCTACGACAAATTCCCGATAATTATGGTACAAGTATCGATCACTTTCGTGACAAGTGGTTGTGCTAACTTTATAGACGCCCATTAACACAAAGTACGGCGACAATGCACGCTTGCCACATAAATCTGCTATCCTCTACGGGGCGTCACGCCAAATGATTAGTGCCCGAGCTGGTTCGAAAGATTTATATTTTCGAATGGGACGCGCGCCTACCATACAAACCGGTCGTTCTTTCCAGTCCTCATCTCGTATCGTACACATACAACGATAATAATGATATTGTAATCGATGGTCGTGTATTTTATGGGTAGTTGGAAGATTTGTGGTTAGATCTATCGATGGTGACTTGTTGTTCATCCACGGACTTTTGAAAGTCGGACAGTTTTATGGTTTTCGATGATTGCTGATAGGGACGCGCTCATTGAATAATTCAATGATGAAAGTTTGTAATTAATCAACTCGCCTGTTTCTGTTTGTTTATCTGAGGTATTTCGATTGGAATCGACAAATTTGATGTTCTTCGTGTTCATTAATCATTCACGAATTTTCCTTGAGAATGTTTTCATGAATCATCGAATAAAATAACAAAGTTTTGAGAAATACTCGTTGATGTTCGATATAAATCGTTGAAATATTCTGAGGTGTGAATAGAAAACTATCAAAATTAGTTTCCAGATGGGTATATATAACTTTGGGACTCATGATTCGTTTTTCAACCATGTCGTAAGTTACTTTCTGCATAAATTTGTCAGGAATTGAAAAAATGCTGAGGAAATTTTCATTTGTACAAATTAAGCATAGAAATTACACACTAGGACACCAAATACTACTATAAATACTACAATTAAAAATTATACCGATTATTTATTTGCGAATTATAAATTTCAAGTCAAAAAGTAGATATTTATTTCTGATGTCCATCATCAATTATGTTTTCCGAAACGTGCACTCGACCCTGCAAGCAGAGAATTCATCACACATAATATGTCGACGAGGCGTTGACCGGAATCCAGTAATCGATGTAAAATCAAGAACGGCTTTGACACCAAGCACGGCTCTGTCGCCATATAAACGCTATTCGCTTGTCTTTCAACTTTTTCCGTGGCTGTCCTGCGAACAAAAACGCACCTCGGATCGCGATACGCATCAATAAAGTAAGCGAAAGCTGATGAACGCAGCATTCGAATTCGAAAAACCCACTCGACGCATTTACAGAAACAAATTACCAACGGTACAAACGCCGATCTGAGATTCAATTATCCACGCCACGAGGGTAGGGAGAGTGAGTGAGTGTACGACAAAGAGAAAGAGTCGATAAACCGGCCAACCGGTCTTACTCGTCGGATGTGCACCGCAGGGTGCCCCTCTCGGCCCGCTCGAGCGCTCGCTTTACGCCTACGCGCATTGTCTGTCGAGAGCGCCGAAAGTGCATCGGCGATTTCTGTTGTTGTCGTTTTCTGCTTCAAGAGCGCCGGATATTCTCCGACGGAGCTCGCAAGCGACAGATTCCTAGTACTTTGGATTGATTCGTTGAAGTACTTGTATGAGTACTTGATGCGTGGTAGAGCGTTCACTCGTAGTTGGAATGTCTAGCTCTTTATGTGTCGCCATACATTTAGACGGTTCGTTTTCAATATTAAATTTCACTTCACAAGTAATTAATTTGTGAATCCATAAATTTTGAAAATGATGTCGAATTAATTATAGGTATAATGAAATATAGAAGTCGTGAAAAGTTAGGGAAATTATGGGGATGTGTTCAATTCTAGACGCTCAGTAATTTTGTTGTTCTTGATATCAAGATATTATTTCATGAGCGCGACTGATAGTTATTTTTTAATTATTATTTTGAAAGAGAAATCTCACTCATTAGTAATTAACTCTTTCAATCCTCCTGACAGAACTTTAACGTTTCAATATGATACTTGGTCTCATATTCCCGTTGATTTAACATCATGAATATTAATTTTGAATAGAAATTACGATAAATTCCATGTGTATCTCCACATAATTAAAAAAATAATAATTTCCTAGGTAGTGATTAAAATAATTCACGTGAAAAATGGCTGTTGAAAGAACGCTTTGCCGCTATTCATATGCATCAACTGAATTCCCAAACTTTAATTAAAAACGAATTGCTGCATCAGCGTCGATCATAAATAATACTGGTCTTAGTCCACTAGACTACTTTATAATAGCCACCAGTCCATTTTGTTTGGAGTGTAGACCGCGGGTATTAAACTACTGACACTATAATAATAATAATGAATCGTCTACTGTGGACCGGCTACCTGGTACTTGTAGGTTTGATAGATGGTCGGTGGTACCCTGCGGTGCTACACATATCGAAAACGGGGTGCAGCCCAGTTAGTCGGAGAAGGAGATGAATATCTATCTATACGTATACAGGAAGATACCAGAAAACATACATTGTTAGCTTCATTTGGTTTTGATTTTGGAAGATTTTACTGCAATCGGAAAAACTAAATCTCATTTAAATTTAAATATTTCTTTTGATCTGAAAATTTGTCATAGTATATGATGTTTCTGGGCGTACTGTGAGGGTAGGTAGAGGTCGCCTAGCTGGTTCTGAAAAACCCCCATATGATGGGTCTAGCCCCCTGTATAAACGAGATACAGAGTGTTTTATGTATATCCCCTATTTCTTCAATGGCTCATAACTTACGATCCGCATTGTATATTTTATTCATTTTCACAACATAAACTCATTATCTTGTATGCTAGCGAATACCGAATAAATGAAACTAATAATCCAGGTACGGACTTGAAAAAATTAAAGGAATTTCATCAGTTCAATACAACACCTTGTATGACGAAAATTCGTTTGCAGATATGATAAGAGCAGAAAAAATATTCCTAAACAAATGAGTTTGGTACTTCCGCATGCCATTCTTGTACATGTTGATTTCAGTGAAAATTAATTTTTCCGATGAAAAGGTGGTACGAAATTCAAAAAAATACCTTTTTCGTCTCTGAATGCTCTTCTTTCACTTTCAATCGATCAAATTACTAACCATTTCATGATATCCTGAATTTTTTATCACAACCTTGACAAATAAGTCGACAGGCTCTTATTAAGGACAAAGGGCTATTTCAATAACCAGTTACAAACACCCCGTATGTGTGATGAAGATTGCATTTATTCATCATGCTACACTATACGAATGATAAAATGATTGCAAGAAGCTATAATAAAAAAAAATAATTTGGAATGGATGAAATTCATTATAGTTTCTATCTTCGTTCTTTTTTGAATGAATGAAATTTTACAAAATTTGTATTTCTTAGAAAAAGTCATACTATTTCGGAATGTGATTTCTTCTCATTTCATCATGAACCTTGAACACCTTTATTGAAGATCATTAAGCATTGTGAAGGCCGTAGCTTATAGTAAACACAACACCACCCTGTACATCGACCGTAGCTACGTAGAGGGAAGCGTTGTGGGTGAGGGGGGAACAAAGGGGGGAAGCAGCGTGCGGCAGGCGAAGCCAAGGCGAACGGCTTCTGTGTTACTACGACGACGACGAATCTGGTCGGTACTCCCACCCCTCGCTCTCCCCTACCGCCCCCGCTGCAAGAGTAGTACGCCATGATTGTGTTTTGCAATGCTGCAGCTGGAAACGGGAGCCGAGAGCGCTCGTTCGATTATCTCGGCACGAGCACCAGAAGACGCGTCGAGAAAAAGAAGAAGAAGAAGTAGGCGGGGGAGGGACGTACATGCATATGTAGTGCGGGAGGTGGCGTTGCAAAATTATGCACGAGGAAAAGTAATTTTATATCTCGCTGAAACGAATGAAAGTTCAAATTTGTCTAAATTCAGATTGGTCAACTGCGCATGTTCGCTCCTACACCAATATCTACTAAAGAAGCTAGCAAAGCCACACACGAATTACGACTGGGGATTAGTCTCATAATTTTAGGCTAATTTATTACCCCATTCCCAATTTTTTCGCTCTTCTCCTTCACAGAAAAATGAGTGGCTTTGCTGGCTTCGGCCGAACTCAGCAAAGCCATTTTTCAAAATCGAGCTTTTTTCAACGATTCGATACCGTCATATTTTATGATTAATTTTAGGCTAATTAATATTCGTATTTGATATTTTTTGCTCCACGCGTTTTGGAGAAAATCGGAGAAAAACTTGATGAAATGAATTTTCAACATATTTTCGGCTTGTAGTGAATACTACAATGACAGGAACGTTTTGTGTGCCTTACCGGTAATATGGTCGTGAAGTCACCTCAAAATGATCTATTCTCCAGTCGTAATTCGTGTGTGGCTTTGCTAGCTTCTTTAGTATCCTAGGCCAGCTGTTGGAAATTGAAGAATTCAACGGAAATACAGTTAATACACAATAACTTCACAAGGATGACAAATTGATTGAATGGCGTTCATTACGAAAACATTTTCCGAAATAATTTTAATGATGAACTCAACTTTACTTTCTGTTTCTGAGTATCATTGCAAAAACATTGCAACTTCTGGCGAGCTGAATTTGGTTACATTGTTGCCAAATCTTTCAATTCTCCATGCGTTATCCAGATTCAACATCTCCCTTGATAATCCATCGTAAAAGCCTGTTAAATATTGAAGGTAGTGATATACCATCGCCAATCTTTTTGAAAAGAGAAGAAACATGAGTTTTCCGAATCATACTCAATTAATATGGATTGCCAACTGACCAAAAACGCTGAAGGCCAACCTCACTAGTTCTCGAGATGATCTAACGTAACTTTTCATCGCCTGATCATTGTTTTGTGCCCATATCGTGAGTTTCTGATTCATTTTCAATGTTGTTATAATGCATCGAAAAAACGATTTTTGTAATGGGTCCACGATTGGATGCAACGTGCTACCTACCTATTACCTCCCGTACTAGATTGCCACTGCAGAGAAACGCACCAAGCGGACGCCGTTTATTATTTATGGAAAGCTATTTTGGTATGGGCACGCGTGCATGTGTGGGTGCATATAAAATGCATATTGCGTGTGATCATGTAGTGCCTGGGAGAAGAAGCGCCACAGATTTCGAAGAGATTTCAACTAGAAAACTTTCGATGGAACACCGTTCGTTGTTTAGAAAGTTAGAACATGTTTAGTCCAAAACTGGTTTTGAGAGCCTGATCGTGAATTTTGCTGCTAACAGAATTTCAAAAATAAAACAAATCAGATCAATCCTTTGATGTTATGTTGTTTTTCGCATCAGTGATAAAGGAATGCAATAAAGGACGTTAATGAGACAATTGTATTTTTTCATTAGTTCATCATTAGTACAAAACCAAGAGTAAATATATTAAAATGCAAAAATCAAAAATGATAATGTCATAATTGTTATTATTTGCATATTATGAGCAGACAACAATTTTTTTCCACCAATAAATGAATCTATAAATGTATTTTTTACTGAAACACCTATGAGAGTTGGAAAGAACAGATACACCAAAAAAATTTGAAAATGCTTCAGCAAACCTTTGATCATAATGTGGAATTCGGTACCATACGGTACTCCTGTCAAACTAATTAAGTTCATTGAATTATTGATGTTGCCATGGTATGATGATATGCTTTATTCGAACGAAAACAGAAAGTGCTTATCTTATGACCTTGAAGATGCGCTGCAACATCGAGCATTTTATTTAATCTTATCATTAACGCTGCATAAGTTTCGAAAATACGTGCGGCATTACGCATTTATTTGTCTTTGTCTGCTAGTCGATAACAGATTATTTAAAAAACCATTTATCATGGGCAATAACAACAGCTGCACTCGCAAATGACACGAAATTAATTCACCAGAATTATTTTTATTATTATTATTTTACACTGATATCGCTTACTTATCTATGCCCCACTTGTTGCTCGAAACAAATTTATCAAGTTGGCCCTAATTGACCTCTACCATATCGAATCTGGAGAGCTGATTTCGAGTGATTCCAAAAATGGAAATATAATTCGCCAATGAGATTCATTATTATTTCACATCTGTTTATTTTATTGACGGATATTTGGACGAACATCTGCTTTATATGCAACAACGTATGCAAGTAGTTTTAATACAAATTGTTTACTTCTAACTAATACAGGGTGGGCTGATACTGATTTACAACTAAAATGAAGAGTTTGATCAACAGACAAAACTCCTTTACATCAACCTGGTTAGTATACAGTATCCGTGGTATAAGCAAAAATCTATGAGAGTAACAAAGAAGGCAAGCGTACTAAAATCCCACATAATCAAAAGATACCACGGTCCTTCTTCAACTTTAACTTTCACACGAAAAACCAATAATTAAGGAATCACTGAGCAATGCTAGTAGCAGCGGTAGAAGCATGAGAAGTATAGTGCTCACACTCTTACGCTGTCCGCTTCCATCGATTAATATTGTTTACTTTTCAGAGGTTGGAATCTTTGTGCTTATATATCCATTTTTGTGATTTGGGTTGATGGTGGTTCGTATTTAACGAGGGTGTCAAGATATCACCATCGTCATCGAAAAACCTATTAACAATGTGAATCAGAAAAGAATTTGGCACCATTTGTGAAACTAACTGTGTTATCCTTAGAGATTAGCCGGTGTTGTTGGTAGCGAAAAATATGCCAAATAGCGGCGATGAGAAGTTACATTCTCGCTATTTGTTTGGCTAACGGGACGAGGCCTTGTTGCGTTCTTTCGACATGAGAAAGAGGGTCTGAGGACCGTTATCAAACAGTTCCATTGTTTGTGTTGGCAACCTTGCGAAAACCGCAATTATAGTTGCTAATTCTAACGATGATCGCGAAGCGTGATAAGAAGTCGAATGAATCGCAATTATGGTTGGATTATCTGTAGGTGAATTTCCATTTCAAATTAGCTGCGTAAATGGGTTTTTGAAATATCCCGAGAGGCTTAACACCAAGAGATTGCGTGTTTATCATTAACGGTTGCCGATAAAGTCATTGAGTTTTCTCTAAACAATCATGAGTTATTTCAGCTTTCGTTATATTTTAACTCAGGGTAGTTTAATTGGTACGCAAATATGAAAGTGAATGACTCGTTTTGACAATATTCCAATATAAAGATATTTCACTAATAGTTTATTAGATATGAAGGTCAAAATTACTGTACTTTTATGACAAGCTAAACCAACCATAGCCGAATAATTTTGACGCTTTGAGTATACATTGTATTTAATGAAAGTTGATAATGGGTAATTCCGAAAAAAAAAATTAAAGATTATTCAATTCTCAGGTTTTCTCGAAAATTCCTTAAGATCAAGTTATTATATTTCTATTAGATGATCGAAATTCGTCCTTCCATGAGACCTACTCAATCCAATCGATCGCCGCACCAAAGCAGTTTTTAAACCAGGCTATCTCTCACACTTAACCCACATCACCGAACTTCCTATATTTTTTACTACGAACAGTGTGTCCCACATTTAACGGTATGACGTAACACAGCGCTCTCGCGCAGTTGATAATCGAGAATCGAGCCCACGAAACAAAACAAACGATTGAGAACATGCAAATTGGACGATCCTTCCAACTAGTACGGGAAGTTGTATTCGATGGTCGTTCAGTACAATCCAAAAAATTCGATTATAACAAGTAGCAACGCAGACAGCGACTCATTCTATGCGTCGATGAACAATTCGATATTCCTTCTTCGAGCTACTCAAAAAGAAATTGTTGCTCTCTCATATTCTTTGCGGTCTCATGAAAACCACAAGATGAACGACTTATTTCCGATGTTGTTGGGTAAAATCTTCCAAGCTTCTTCCCGTACTAATCGGATGAGGGTCAATACTAACTCTATTCATCGGAAAGTCCGTTCGCACGGAGCACCTATTCAGGAATCGGCTGAGAATAATAATATACAGAATAGGAATTTTATTGTATCGTAGGAGAGAACGGCTTGAATCGAGTCTATGAATATCTAGCGCGAACACGTGCACGCATACGTCGGTTGATTGAATCAACATATCAATGGGATGTTGTCTATTATACAGGGTTATTTATGTAACCCGTTCAATAGAAGTTTTCGATGTTCCCATACGAAATAACTTCTGAAGATTCGGTACATCATAAAGTGCAATCATTACTTAAAATGTTGGACATTTTCTGTGTTTAATGCATTCAACCGTTCCAGATATTTTTTTGACAAAAATTACTTTTTCAGATCTCATTTTAACTATTGGTTCTGATGGTATCCGATTCACAAATATGACGTAGGTATAGATGAATGTTCGACGAATTCGTGAATTCTGGTGTATAGGAAATCGGTTGCTATGAGACGATGTGTCTATAAAAATAAATGTGTTATAACTTAACCTTTCTCAACACTTGGACTGCATTCGATTCGACTGAGAACGAATAAATTTTAGACCTAATGGTAACACGAGGTCAAAACAGTTATCGCATATTGGATAATAACACGTATTTGTTTTTATTCTGAGGAACTAGATCATTTGTGCATTTTTATTTTTAACCATTAAAAGTCAATTTTGGTGATATTATTTTTCTCACAAATCAAAAATCATTAATTCTCATTTTCAAACTCGCTTTCAACCAAGAAATTGCGCGAATTTATTGGACATTTTTCTGACGATTTTTCTTTTTGAGTTCATTCGGATTCATGAATGACTCGAAATTGTTTCTCGTGAAGCTGATCTCGACGATGAAGAATCGTCCAGCGTTCCATCGTAAATTCTATGACAGATGAGATTATCTCAGAATCAGCGAGTGCGCATTCTTATTCCACGAAATAATCACCAAAACCAGAACTCGAACTATTTCAAGTTGAGCGATGACAAAATGTTGACAATTTCAACATGAATTGCTCATTAACACTACTTGCTGAGGAAATAGTTGAATAATGACGTGCTTTTACTGAAGTTAGGTAATTTTTAGGGCGTTGTTTTATGAACCATTAAACATGTGTTCTTCGTGTGATAAACTCAATTTGGGTTGAACAACCTAATGGCAGATAATAAAACTTCGGAGGCTAATCCTCTTTTAATTGCAATTTTACAGCATTCTTGTATCTGCTTATATTTCGAATACATCTGACTTCCTCGATCAAATGCGTTATCTCCAAAGAAGAGCACGCTTCCTGGTGCGCTGAACGATAAAATTTCTGGGTCGCTGTCAACAAAAAAGATGAAAATTCCGGGCAGCTTTGATACCGGAAGTTTTTATCATACGCACCAACTGTCATTGTTTTAACGAGTTGTGAAAAATGATAAGCGATAAGCGAGTCAAAGACCTCGACTCGCTACAAGTTTTTATAATCTGCAAACCAAACCAACATAGGGGTATGAAAGCCAACTTCCCGATGATATGACTAGGGTGGAAAATTGAAAATTACTCGACTACTTATCGCTGATAATTTTCACCCCAACACTAAGCTCTAGGCTCAATTAATTTTGATAAACGGTCGTTGAATAATATTTCCTCGATGTGTTGTGTTCACTCGAATGAAAATACTTGCTGAAATTCAACTTATGGATAAAAAAACAGCTGTGGTAGAATTCATTATGAGTCGACGTGTGATACGGGATGTTATATCTAAAGGAACATCAACGCTCTGTCTCGTACTGATGACGAGTTTTCCTGCAAACTTTTGCCTAATCAACTTTCCAGTGATTTCCGCTTGAAAGACTCACATATTTGCCTAAAATAATCTAATCTTCAATTCAACGGACTAAATATGAATAGTGCGATAAGTGCTCGTAATATTGAACCATCGCAGCTTGTTTGTCAATTGTTGATCTCCATTAATTTCCTGTCGAATTTCTACACCATTATCACTTTATTCTGATCTTTCATATCTACCGCACTTTCATGTCGATTCTCGTCTCTCAATTAGTCGTAGGAGATAAAACATGGCTATTTCTCGTGTTTATTATGATAAGATTGAGATTCTGCGTGTCACACTCATCTCGAAACCGTCTACCGATGTTATGAGATGAGGAAACATCATGGTGTCGATTCACTTGATCTGTTGACCAGTGTATTTCATCCATGCACGTGTGGCATATCTCAACGTGACGCACATATCTTGTAGTAGTATTCCGAAGATAGTGTTGTGGTGGGGGTTTCGGGGTAGGAAGAGAAGGACGTCGGAGATTTGGCGGGAAAATCACTAACAACAATCGAGACAAACAGATAAGCAAATGGTCTTACTTCAAGGTCTCTCCGCACGCATTATACTACGATGTGGTGTTTTTCTTATTTATAAATAGATATGGGGACGTGTCGTGTTGAATGTGAAAGTTTTCTTAGGTTTTGTTGGTTTGTTTGATTTGCAAACGATGCTTGACGAATTCACTTTCTATCTGCGACAAAGACACAGTTTATTAATTTTGTAGTTGTAGTGTGACCGATAATTTTCATGGACGCTCCATATCACGTGGTTATCCCAGTTTATTCAATGAAAATTTGTCGATTTAAAAAAAAATGTCCTCGATAGAATGTTTTGAGGTTTTTTGAACGTATTCAAAGTTTCTATCGGTTTATAGGTCGCTCTCTAGAACGCTGCCTTTTAAAAAAATATTCAAGATACGTCACAGGATTATTTTGAAAGTATAAACTATCGAATAATCCAGAAAACTGTCATTATTTTTAGGTTGACTTTTCTACTCATTAGTGTTAATGAATTGAATACACATGTTCTTTAATTTATTTTCAGTGATAACCACTCAATGTTTCTGCTGTTGACTTATTCAATTATTTATTCTTTATGGATTCGATTATTAGTTGTTGTTTATTGAAGTATGAATAGATGTTCATTTTTCTTTAGTTTTTTTGTTAGAATTCGTTTGTCTTGTGTATTTTCTCGTAATTTATGAATGTGTAATCGCCACCCATGGTGTTCCTCGTTTGTACCGTGAGAAAACCCCATGACTTGCAAGAGTAATTGAGACCCAAGCCACGTGTTCCTTCATTACTATTATTATTCACAATGCGAAGGGTCTTCTTTGGCTTGCGGCGTGACCTCGACTCGCTTTCCCTAGGAAAACCACCCCGAACCGTCCGCCGGTTTGATGGACATTTCTGTCACTCACTGTCAACAATTCTGGCGTAGAAGTTTGCGGAAAGCTAGAAAAGGGGAGGATAGGGGGGACCTCATTTGCAGAAAAATATTTATCGTTTTTTTGTCAGCGTACCGGTCGAACAGGGGATAGTTTGTCTATTCATATTCGCTAATCTTGCGGATAATATGACTTGTTCTGTGCTCGTACTTGACTGGTGAGTAAGCTTCACGTCAAAAATATGTCAAGGGGTGAGAGATTCAAGCGTATCTATGCTAGAGGATGTCGTCTAACGTCTTTTAGTCAAATCCAGAAAGGGATCGTAAAACGTAGTGAAAGAATAAATATAATTTAAAAAAAACTAGATTCACGCTTTAGTAATGAAAAAGGTAAAAATTATTATTGATATAGAAATAAATTGATTGAGAAAAATATTGTTATTGTGCTACAAATATTGAATTACACATTTTTAACATTCTTCTTAATTTTTTTTTGTATTGATAAATATTTTTGACTTTCTTTCATTATCAAGGCGTGTTCATAAATTGGCCATAACGACTTTGTTGGGATAATTGAAAAAAGCTACACAACGTATCTTTTGTTCATATTGGGAGAGTTTATTTCTTTAAAGGCGCCTGTCTGTGTATATTTATTTATAACCAAACGAATGTTTCCTTTGATGAATCCGTAATATAAACAGACTGGACCTGTAGGTATTCGTGTGTCGGTAAAAAGAAGAATCATTACTGAGAGATTAAGACGATTTTAACGTATATTCTACGTGATTAATGCTTGGTTTTCATTTACTGAAAGACAGTGTTCAATTATATGGCTAAAATAAAATAATAATGCTGATATGACAAGGATAAAAGTTGCACCCTGTATACGGATCCATATGGAATTTCCTCTGTTGTTTTTTTTTACAACCGCGTGTGAAAAATTGGTCCCTTCGACCGACTTTCTCATGTCGCGTTAATAATTGACTAACCACATGACCTACTTGATATCCGGGTAGGGTAAAACTTTAATAAATGAACTATCGAGCTCTCATTCTTCTCTCGTAGGGTCGTTGACATCGCGGAACCCAGCACTAAATACTAAACAAAGTAGTCAACACTCACACATGTGCGTGGCTGTTCTTTTATTTTTTTTTAATATACACTTTTTTTTATTCCGATTGTTTACTACTCTACAATGACGTACCGAAGTCGTCTTGTAAAGAAAAAGCGTTGAAAGCGGATACTTTGTGTGTAATATTTGTAAAACGAGATGCGTTTTTTTCATTACTGCGGGAACGTAATTTTGAATGTGAGAAAATTTTGGTGGCGGAAGTTTCGATGAAAAGAATGAATGTCCTGAAACGATGTGATGAATGTTTTTTTTTGTTTCAGATTTTATGCCGGTGAAGAAGAGAACATCTTCGGAGTTTGTGAAGAAAAGTGGCGATTGGAGTTTGCAAATGGAGAGACCGTCGAAAATACCGAGGCTGTCAGAATTGACAAGTTAAAACCGCCAATAGAAATTCAAACCTTCTTCCACTTTGTTACAAATCTCGATCTCGAAGAAAAATTTATTAATAATAATGTAAAGTACAATTTAAGTTTTGTTTCTTGAAAGAAATTTAATTAATTATAAGTTTTTTGTACAGTTCAAGTACTATATTTTATTTGTCTGTTTATATAGACTATATGTATTTATTTTTTAAAGTAGATTTGTTTCTTTCTTTTGATCTCCAAAATCCTTCAATTGGTGGTTCTTCGGGCGAGTTGCCTCGAGAATACTTTTCGCAGTCGAATGCGAATCGTTTGGCAACTGTCTACAAAATATCACTCAAATTATGAACAATTCCTTGACTTGACTAACAATTTCATAAGCTCATTTCCAAAGTTCAACAAAAAAATCCATCTGGTTGTTAAAAAATTAAATCGGTTAATAGTATAACGAATATTTTTTCGAATAGGCGGAAGCTTCCAGTGTTATTTTACATCACATCAAAGGATTTCTCGTGAGCTAGGCCTGGCGATAGTGTGCTGTTTGGTTTGATTTAGTTTTAACCTGGTCTAGGCTTAGTCATCAGAAAAAATTAAGTCCTCAGTATATAATGTCGACGTTACAAGCAAGGCTTGAACAAAAAATTCGACTAATGTGCAATTTTGTGTAAATAGTGATAGTCGATTGTTTGTTCAAGCGCCTATTTCGAAAAAGTGAGTGATATTTTGGGGGCATCTATAAGAAACATGTTTTTGTTACAAAGGCCTGGTCTTCAAGCAAAAAACTCGACCAGTTAGTACGTAACGAACATGTGATATATTCAGGTACAAATCACAATCTTTTAAAGATTTTTTTGCTAGAAAATAATATGTCAGTGGAAGTTGGAAATGTATTTTATATTTTTTCTAACTAGATCAAGTTAACGTTAAGGTTTCGTCTTTCGGTTAATTTCTGACCAGTTGATCTCAGTCTGAATCCTTTTGACTGTCAAGTAATTCAACGAATCGTATTTTTGGCAATGAAAAGGATCGAGGCGATTCTTTGAGTCGAATTACAATGTTCGCGATTTTTTTTTCAAAATGGCCCAAAGAAAAATTAAGTACAAAGTTTTCTTTTTGAAAAAGTTGCGAAATTAATTTGGCAGCTTCGTCTGCGTGTTTGTCTCGGGCTCTTTTTCGTTTTGGTTAGGATTTGGTGGGTTTTGGTCGAGACGCGGAATGCTGAGTTGAAGAACCAAACTGCAAGTGCCAAACCATCTTCTCCCATCTCGGATGGCATATCAGACCTTTTGACCAGAATAAACCACTTTGAAACCTATTGGAATATTATTTATTTCTCAATGATTCGATTATTTTATAATCACCCTGTATATCTCAGATTCGACCACGGTATGTTCATGTGTATTTTTATTCAAAATTTATCTCTGTTGAAGGGGATTTCGAAAATATGACCCCAAAATTTTTCGGAAAAATAAGTGGAAAGTGTCTTTGTAATGAAATATTTCTGATTGAAAAACAGATGAACACCGAGAGCGATGAATAGTTCAAAGTGGTTCAATTCTACGTAAGCGTCTTATGTCTCATCCAACATGGCGAAAAATCATTCGCATTGTTTATTATTTATTCGTCAATTGAATTATAGCACACTCTGTACATTGGTATAAATTATGTGTTAGCTGATTTTCTTCGGAATTGTGGGTATTTCCAGGATCTTAATTAATCGTGAACAGTTCAGTCTCGGTCGATAATATCGATTCGAGGTTTGTTTCTCGACTAATTCGGACAATTTTTTTTTCTAGAAAATGGTTTCGCAGATTTCGACAATTCTGCTTGATTATTGTATTCGCGAAATTTATAGTAGAACATTTTGAGATATTTAAAAATACATAATATGTTTTTCAACATCTGTGATGTTTAGAATATGATCTCAAAATATAATTTTATATAATTAATATATGGAAACTCATAGTGAATATCCTGGCGATAAAACGTGAAAATTCTTGGATGACTTTCATGTTTTGTCGACGTGATTTTTGTACGTGAAATAAAATAGATTTAAATGATGTACATTTGTTGTAAAAAAATATCATGAAATTATATGAGGAGCATTGAGATTATAGCTTCGATTTGTTAGTGTATTCTTTGTGTTTTATTTCGAATCCCCACATAACAAAGAAGTCAGTTATGACAAAAATAAGTTACTGAATCAGCCAATTCTTCGAAAGCGTATTTCATCCTGTTTATAATATCAACTACACCACAAGATGGTAAAAAATTCATTCTATTAATTGACATATGAGGATTGAAGCGATATGATATACTCCAAACAAAAGAAATTAGTCGTTCAACGATTTTGAAAAATCAAGTTTATTATCAACATATACACTAAGTTATTTTTTTATACTTACAGTGGCCATATTGAGAGACATTGAAAAATATTGCGAAACGATCAACTTCATCGACGAGAAGATTAATACAATGATTAAGAGTTGTGACATAAGATTTTGGTATTTTTAAAACTATAAGTGCAGATTAAAATAAATGATATTCTGATTCTCAATTTCTTCACAACGATGCTTTATTTGATATGTATTTTTTTATTAATCAAAAAAATTTGGGATCATTTAGCCATCAATAATTATGGCAATACTTAAATGTCACAAGGTCATCAAATTCATTTCCAGAGAAATATTTGAAATAGTTTCTTAATTCTAGTCAAAATGTTCACAGCTATGAATTGATAACATTTTTCAAATAATTTGAACGATACATCTAACCTCACTTTCTGTTTCGGAGTATTGTTGAAGAAAATGACAAGCAGCAAAACCGCACTTTCTGCGAGTTGTTACAAGTATCATGTATCAGCAAGTATCTTGCTCAAATAAATGAACCACGGCTCAATTGTTTTTTATATATTTCCTTACATAAATCAACTAATGAACTATCATACCGCTGAAAAAATAAGATATTAGGTATTAAAATTCACAAACGCTACTTAAGTTATTCGAATTCAAAGAGAGACTATGAAAGAAAAAATCCACTACGTCTAAAAAAGGCATGCTCAGCTCTTTCATGACGACCCGTTATACGTTCTTAAAACCACACAAAAGTACAATGACTGAAATCCTGCAAAAATAAAATAAAAGCGTGTCCGACCACGGTTGGCGAAATATCGCATTTCCTACCCATATCCATCCATCGCACAATGCACAATAACAGAAATCCGATACCTCAAAGTCGTATCCTTTGCAAGTACGTTCGAGTTACCTTCACAGCCTATTGTTTTATAATCGTTAAACATTAAACAGCCAATAATAAATCGCAGCGGCCATACTGCTGGACGGGCACGTCAAAGTGCATCCGAGATGGTCAGGTGTTCTCTACATACCAGTGTCGTACAGAAAGAAAAAGAAAAGGGAAGTATAGCAGAGAGAATAAAGCGATGATTTCCGAATATTTTTGATCGTATACAGGGTGTCCCGTAAAGACCACGTCAAACCGAAGGAGAATGTAGATCAACGGATAACCCACCAGCTATGACAAAATTACCACAGTAAAAGTCCGTTTTCGAGATTTTTTTATTTTTGAAAATAATGAATTTTTCCCCTTTCAATAGTCTTGTCTTTACGGTTGGTATAATTTCACACCTTTATTTTTTTCAATAGAATATTGCTGAAGAATGATTCGATGAAAAATCACTATAAAATAGATAATTCATTGGTGTAATGTGCAGCTGTAGCTCAGTACATTTTGGTTCCACTACGATGGGTTAAACTTCATGAACAAAAGGATCCACTATCAAAATTTCCAATAAAAATATTTCTCACAGCCCCCCTTCAAAATGTTTGGAGAATGTTTTTAATTTAAACGTTAAAATCATTTTTCAACAATATTCTATTGAAAAAATCAACCGAATAGGTGTAAAATTGTACAACCGTAAAGTCAAAACTATTATAAAAAGAGGCAAAAATTCATTATTAAAAAAAATATCTCGAAAGACTGAGGTCCAATTACAGGAGTATATAACGTGAATTGTATACTAAGTGTGCTTCATTCCATTTCAAATAAATAAATTCACTGATTCACTTTCAAAAATGAAAGGAGAGATATGCCTCTTTCGGCTCTTTCAGTTCGGAATTACCTTGTGTAGAGTATTTTTAAATTGAGATGCAGTTAGGAAGAAAATGTCTACGGTTGGGAATTTTGTCATATCTGGTGGGTTATCCTTTGCTCTACATTCTCCCTCGGTCTTTACGGGACACCCTGTATGTGCAATGTTAATTTTGCACAACCATATTTTGATTAAGGGGGTACACCAGGGGGTAATCCATGACAAATTAGGCGATTTTCGCGGAAGAAAGTACTCCATAGAATGTTTTGAACTAGTCAAAACAAGATTTTTTTTTCACGAAAATATTGGAAAATAACACAGTTATGTGAAACGGAGTAGTAAAGGCGTAGTTCAACCTATTTCGGTACGTCTTGAAGCCTTCATGACAAGTTAAAACATGTCTTAAAGCTTCTAGCACCTAATAGCATATACCTAAGGTTTTGACAAATGACTGGCGCTCATTGATCGCTATTAAACAATTGAAATCAATCATTTCATACTCTGATCGAACAAATCATCTGTCCTCATTGTTCGACGTCCCCTGTATATAATATGATGAGCAGGACTCGTACGTGGTGGTGACCTTCTCCAAGGTTGCCTAGGTGTCATACGAAGCTGGGTCTGCAGGAACAATGGACCATAAAACGCCACTTGGCTGTTTTCGACCGTCCGAAACGGCCTCTTATGAATTATGACGCGCTCTACCCCCACCACTTTCATTTTATTATGCTTATTTTCCGCGCCTCTTCGACTTTGCCAATCGGGGCATGAGCACGCACGAATATGAGATTTCGCGTGGCTGAAGTCACGTAAGACAAGGATGTCTAAGCTTCAAGGAAAGTTTACAATGAGTATTCCTGGAACCGATCGTGGTCTCGACGGAAAGAGGTGAAGGAAGCTTATTCCGAAAGTGTCACAATTTATGACTCAATTTATAAACTACTCTTTTTGTAGCGTAACAATCTTATCCTAGAATGAAATGAAACTTAAATCATATAAAACAACTACCATTAAACGGAAACGACAATTCTTATTTGAAATGTGGTGTTTTCCAACAAAATGTCGATACTTTCACCCCCTCCTCTTGATAGCTACCCTCTCAGCTTTTTCAAATAGCAAGAAAGTCATGCAATAAATCGTTGAAAAAGATCAATTTTAATATTATATTTTTTTAAATAAAAATTCAAATAAAAATAAATTAACAAATAATATTGAATTAAATCTTCAAAATAAATAATCAGTGCAAATTATTCCAAACAACTCGATTACTACAGGATATGTTCAAGATATTCTGTATTTACTTCCTGGCGTCGCGACGCGTCGTGGCTTCATTGAGTGGCCGCCAAGGTCATCAGACCTAAATCTTATTAGAGTGGACATTTTGAATCGATAATCCATTAATCAGTTTTGAAATTCTATATCCAAATTCTTGTTTTCACTCTACGCAATGACATATTATTATTGAAGAGTCAATAATCAAGAGTCTTCAGTTGGCAATTGTAATAAATGAAGTAGTTGTGACGTTTGATCCATTAAGATTCTAGAATTGTTAGCCTCAATAAATTCACTGAGATCTATCATCAAGATTTTGTAGCACTTACGTCAAAACTACTATTTTACTGGAATGCACTTGATTGGACCACTTTTCAAGTATGAAAACTAAAACATTACTATGAATGAAGCGTATTGGAGGATTCTGAAGAATCTGGTGCCATAATTTAACATTTTTACCTCTATCAGCATATTTCTCAAAAAAGTTCCACTCAACTTTATCGGGAATGGAAAAACTTACTTCATAAGTCTCTAGAGTTGCTTGCTATTATGGTGATAACGCTGAAAGGTAGACAAAATGCATTATCTTTATATTTTAATGGTTTTGTATACAGAGTGTGTTCCAAAAATGATACAAATTGAAGGTTTTAAAGAAATCTGCTTTCGATATACTTTAGGAAGTCTTGCGTGTGGTATCTAAATATAATTTCTCCAAAACGAGAAGGTTGAAAATTAACATTTTTATAACTGGGTATAACTATTTTACACCCTAAAAACACTATAAAATCTATTCAACAAACTCCACTTGAATAATTTCTATTAGTTTTGAGATGCCAGTGGCGTATAAGTATTGTTTAGACATATTTCATCACGAATAAATTTTACAAAAATACGTGAAGCAGAAGACAACAAAAAATAATAGAAATGGTAATAAAAAATACTTACAGGGTGAATGTGAAACGCTTGAATTCAGTGCATTGATTTTAGATATAACTTATATTGAACAGTTCAATTCAAAGAACTCACTATAAACATGTGACTTCATTGTGCAATGTTGCCAATTCCTGTGTGTCCTAATAGATCTAGCAAATCGCTATTTCTTTCAAAAAGTTTGCAATGCTTTCAAGTTAAAATCAATTGTTAAATACAACGTAAATATACCGTAATAATTCTAAGGTTAGGTTAGGTTTTATGCAGGGCCGGATTAACAAGTAGGCAGAATAGGCAGTTGCTTGGGCCCCCGATTTTAGGAGGCCCCCAAAAAATTGATTGATGTATTTGCCGAAAACAAATGTAGAAAACGACATGTTTGAAATGTAGATAGTAATTTCATTGATATTATTACATTGGGATAATTAAATTTTTATGAAAGATAAGTTTGTATTTTCAATCGAAAATAGAAGGGAACGGACGTAAAAAAGGGCCCCCAATTTGATGGTTGCCTAGGGCCCCGTTGAGGGTTAATCCGGCTTTGGTTTTATGCATCCATCCTTCGACACTACACTGTGTGTCCAAATTGATTCACCCTTCAGACCCCTAATATGCGACGACACTGGTTCCAGTAGCACCCGTATCAGAAATGACCATTTCACCGTACAATAAAGAATGCTATAAACTAACCTTAGTGTAACGACTGGGGCACCAATGAGAGTCTACCAGTTGAATCATAACACATGAGGTTCGGAGACTCGACCACATTAACGTATGACCTTTAGATATTCAACACTGAAGGAAACATAAAAATACTTGTGAAAAGAAAATGAGAAACCATTGTGATTTATTTATGAAGGAAAGAGAGTCAAGAGCTGAGAGATGTGAAATAAAAAAAGTCATTCGAAGTATGATTTATATATGGGCCATGTTGAATGGGAGATCATTGAGAGTTGTAAAAGACTTTTCAGTTTTATTAGTGGCTTTACAATAATTGATCATAAACTTTTCTGAAAATTATGCTACCCTAATTTTTCTGTATAAATTGTTACATAACTCCATTGATTCTACAAAGTTTTTTGCTCAAATAAGTTTCGAAACTCAATCTCCAAATCCATCCAGGATTTATGAGGCTACAACATTTTTTTTAAAATCACCCATTCACATTTCCCAAATTCTGGAAACAAGGATAGTAAATGTTGATCACATGATGAAGAGAGACTCGTCACTCTCATTCTTGTCCTATCCAATGACCACGTCACAACCAATCACAAAGCACATCGGAAGCTCTTCTTCGAGATATTGGAGGAGGAATTATAATGCTTCCTTTATTTTCAGTGGGTTATTCCCTTGGCTCTATATAGCTAGCTACATTATTTCCGAAATTGCATGTTATGTATAGCAACTACAATAAAATATGTAAGAAGTTAATGTTTCAATTTTGTGTTTTGGTTTTCTTGCTCTTACCTGCTTTATTTTTTGTTTTTGGCATCTTCTATATCACCTCCATTTAATTTATTCCGATTTCCTGATACAGGGTGGGCAAATTTTGATATGCGAGTCTTCAAAAGCAAAAACGATATTTCACTTCATTTTACTTTATTTTTATCGAACTCGAAAAAAAAGTGACACATTTTTTCGTATCTCCTATAGTTACCTATACATACAGACATCGAAATTTGCCCACCCTGTACATTTATGAATGTATGAAGTGACAAATGAATTAATTCTTTTTATTATACGATTTGTAAACGGAAAATTTATAACAATTGAATCTCATTTCGAAAAAATTCAGTATTGCAAAACAAAACGTTGAAGCTGATTACAAAAGGAGTTGAATGCCCGCATGCAAAAAGAGAAGAACGCATTCTATCTATCTCTTCATCATCGAAACGCACTGGACGTTTTTGCATTGCGAAAATATAGGCCAAAAATCCGGTACACGTGGAACTGGTCCTGCGACCAACTATGAATGCGAAAAATCTTCACGGTTCCGTTCCCATATATTCATCCAGAGTTCGTTGGCCGACGAAAATTTGCATCGGCCATTGTGCCTACTCAATGAATTTTCGGAGAAAAAAATTCCCAACACAGTCGCACAAGTGTGTGCTCTTAGCTTGAAACCCTTTGGGAAACGAGGCGAATATGAATTCGATTCGATAATATTGGCGATGATAGGAGATGATTTTGAATCATGAAAATTTTCATGATTGTGAATGAATATACGGGGCTTGAAGACATGCTAATATTCAGATACTTAACATGCCTCGCCACTCTGAACGCAGTTTTACTCACAATGCAGTTAAACTTTTCAAGAGAGAGAGAAAAAGAATAAAAAACGAAATAACATAACCAATTATAAAAAGAGGTCAAACTTACACTCATCTAGTGAGAACATTCGTTCTTATAAATTTTTTCAATTGTTTTACTAAAACAACGGTTTGTCAGTGTCAGTCGTACAATTCGTGTCACTACAGTTTTATTATTATGGATCGTTTAACCGAAAGAGAAAGGATTATTTATTATTTATTTTATTCCTTTTCTCGTTTTTTTTCTTATGCGAGCCCTACTGCAACTATTTTCCCGTGTGTAAAAACACAAGCTCTATCACATAATGTGATAAAAATCTTAGCTTCCCAAAAAAAAAACTGTTGATGACGTCATAACTTTGACAACTTTGACGTGTTATTTTTGTAACTTAGGTCAAAAGATGCGGAATAAAAAGAACAGTTTGACGTGTGTTTGCATTTTTTTCAAAAGTGATTGTTGTACGTTTTATGAATTTTGTGCATTACTTTATCATAACCCTGTATACATTTGTTGAATAAAGTTGATTTATTAGATTCAAGAGGCTGATTTACTTATTCTACGAAAAAACTTGCCATGAATGTCAGTCCTGAGTTTTGATATACAAAGTGGTAGAACAAATTCAATTCAATAATTTCAATCAAGAACAGGGCATATCACAAGAGAAATATATTTTTCGGTTTCTAATTCATTTTGTAACGAATCTGATTTCTTGAATTGATCCCAGTTCATAAGTCAGACAAAGATGAATCAAGAGATGAGATTTGTTCGAAAATGAATGGGGATCACAAAAATGAATTTCATTTTGGGAGAAAGCAGTGGCGTATTATTTTTTTCTACAAAAATAATCAACGCAACAACTGTACAGATGCCAATGGAAGAGAAAATAACAAATAAATTATACAAAAATGCACTTTGATGCATATACATATTTCAAAAACGATTCTCATAAATTCATAACTCTGAAGCACAAAAATTAAGTTCTTTTCTAGAATTAGTCGAATCATTTTATGAAATCTATAGCTTCACCCACGGTCATATACGTAAGGTCTGAAATCTACGGCAATTTTGAGTGGTGGGGGGTGGCACCAGTTTTGAAGAAAATGTTTCTATAATTATCCGCTAGGAGGACATAGGGGTATAATCACGTGATTGACAACAAAACAAACGGTTCGGACTCGAATGGTGAATAAAGTCAATGACAGAAATATTATATCTTGCAAAATTCTCTCGAATAAATATAAATCATCCCTACTTTCAAAAAGCTGATCGGATCTGATTTCTGATTGGCTGACAAAGTGACAATAGAGGACAGCGCTGCAGGTGGCGAAACATGAGAACCACGAAAATTTCCTCAATGTTTGGGTCACCCCCCACCACCCGAGTTGCAAGACCTATGTATACGGTCGTGGCTTCACCTAAGCACGTGTTATGTCATGTCGATAAATATCACCTACAAATTAATGAATAGAAAAAATAACAATATTTTAAGCAGTCTGCTATTTTTGAGCTAGTCACCGTTTATTCGAGAAAAAACGTTTCCTTCCGATATTTTTTTCCACAATATGCTATACGGATCAGTACGTCACTAGTGAATTAAAGATTTGGAAAAATTCAACAGTTAAAAAAAATCGATATTTTTTGTATTCTTACCTCGGACGTCACAAACACATGACCTTGGATCTAAAAAAATAACCCACATGCATGCATGGTTTTCATGAATTTATAGCTCACAAAAAAGTAGCTTGAGAATATATACACTCGAACAGCGTTCCATTCACAACTATTTCTTGGCAATACATTCTATGTGAAAAGAAAAAAATCCTATATTGTCATTATTGCCTGTTGCAATAATTTATGTATGTTAATGGGTGAACAGAATGTCCGCAAATTTATTAATTCTTTTACACAACATATTTGTCAGAGAGAGTCAATAGGTGAGATCACAAATTTTTTGAAAATATTTCACGACATCCAGAACATTGAGAAATGTACCCCCACCGTTATGAGGCGAACATAAAATGACATTGTCATAGTTCTCTATCTCTATTGCTCTCATCATCAATGAAATTAATTATAGCTCTATTCTTAGGATTTATTTCTCTGCTCAACGTGTCCTGCATGTCGTGCTGATTCTTTCCAAAAATCAATGAACTCGCCCATGAAAGGTTCTGAAGATTATCAATTCCGGAGTTGACATGTCGACTTGTTTTCGTATTAATTAAAATCATGACCAATGGCCGGCGTTCCCGCCAAAATCAACGAGGTCAAGCAGTCACTGGGCAACCGGAATGCTAACCACGCCACGATCTATCCGAAGAATCAAGGCGCAGATTCGATTCGCTGATTGGACGAAATCAAATCGCCTTACAATCGCGAGAAAAGGCGTTAGTCACATTTTTCTTGGAACCCAAGGACGGCACTGAGTGCTGAGGCAGTAGTTTTTACTTGTTCGCGTGTCTGATAGAAAAAGCACTGTTACAGAATTTTCTCTCGCAACTTTCATATGAATCAACTAATTTCGTTCAAATTCACTAAAGCTAGCTCCGTTTATTTCAGGTTGATAGTTTTGTCACACTTGGTATATAAGTGTTTTCCAAATATCCTATTTTATCATTAAAATCACTCTACTTCTACAGTTGGCAACACTTCACAGATATGCCAAATTTTACATTTTTCTAAAGATTTCTCTACGATCAGGTGATCATTAAATTTTTTTATCGATTCTACCATTGGCGTAACTAGATTTGACTAATGGAGGGGATGACCCCTACCAGTCACCACACTTACATATTTCTTCCTTCAAAAAAGATTTCTCATAATATCTCTAAACCACTTTATTCATATCCAAAATGTAGCCATTTCTTTGTACCCATATATGTATTATAATATAGACATAATATATGTCTAATATATACGATATTCTTGTAGCTTCAAATTAAATAAATATATTCTATTTTTTTTATAAATGTTATTTTGAAGGTTATTAATGTTATTTTTCAAAGGGCAATTAAGAAATGGCTTTTAAAGACAAGTAACCCTATTTATAGGATTCAATAAAAAATCGTAAGTAAACAGTATTACGTTTTAATCTATCATTTTAGTGTACCTTTTGTTCGTTAAAATAACTATGTTGACACTTCCTTTCTGATCTTGTGTTTTTGATATTATTTTTCCTTTCCATAAAATCATTCATTTCTTCAAATTGGTTCTTGCATTTTTTTCTTATCCCCCTCGTTACGCCTATGGATTCCACAGAAAATTATTGAGAATCTGTTCTTTTGAGAATACAATTTTGTGTGGATCTATAGATCAGATCAGATTTGGTTATCTTTCAATACCATTAATGTAAAATTGAAAGTATAATCTATTTCAGCTGGGTTGATACCTGTGACGCGTCGCCAGATTTTGACGTGATGCCACATGTTTTTCACTTTTTCAGCGATGCTCCGAATTAATTCCGAATAAAAACTTGGGTATATAATCATATCTCATCAAAACTATTGAACCATTGTGAGATCGTGGTGAATAAATATCCATGAAGATTCTTTACTTACCTTTCGAATAAAATCCAATGAAAGTAAGGGGCTCCTGTTAAAAACGTTCTAATCACAATTTGGCATCGTTCACTTCACAACGATGCCAAATTGTTTGGAGCGAATCCCTACAATCGTTTGTTTACATTCGAATTGTGCTTTTCTTGCGATTTTTGTGAATTTGTTCTTTTAAGAGCTTAATTTCACCATATTCTAATCAAAATGCCGAGAATATTGAGTGGAGATATCCAGAAAATGGTTGCATCTCTATTAGAACATTTTAAACACGAAATGGATAACAGGAGCCACTTACTTTCATTGGATTTTATTCGAAAGGTAAGTAAAGAATCTACATGAATATTTATTCACCACGATCACGCAATGGTTCAATAGTTTTTTTTATTGGTGCCCCTTTTTACCCATTTAAAGCACGCCCCAGCGTGTTTAAATCGAACTTTAAAAAACGCGCGTTTTTTAAAGTTACAATGGCAACATCAACAAAGAAACGTGACGTCTAAGTGACAAATTATTGATTATTGATTTGACGGAGTACTTTGTACATAATAGTCGACGCCTTGTACTGCTCCTATATTTTCTGAAGGTAAGCCAGCACAACTAGTTCATTTATTTCTGATACCTCTTGCTTCATTTGATGAACTTGTCATATTCTTTTTTATATATATCACTGAATATTTCCGGTATTGACCTCGATTTTGCCTCACTATTCAATGAATTGATATTGGAATAATTCATTTTTGAACTCTGCGATAACAATAAACATAAAATTGTGAATGAATATCTGTTTTTCTAATTTCCATGACAACGAAAGGTGTCTTAATGTCACATCACGAAGTCAACCATTTTGCATTATAGTTTTCATTTCTATTCTTTGTAGTTATAATACCATTATATATTATTTCATGGTGCACCAATAAAAAAAAATAGCGTAAAGTATTCGTGGATAACTGGTCTTAAAAACACTTGCTCTATTTCGAGCACGACGGCGCGCGCGTGTTTTAAAGACCTTTTTATCCACTTATACTTTAATATACTATTTCATGAAATATGATTATATACCCAAGTTTTAATTCGGAGTTAATTCGGAGCATCACTGAAAAAGTGAAAAACATGTGGCATCACGGCAAAATCAACCCAGCTGAAATAGACTATATCTAACCACTGAACTTCTAATGTGTTGATAATGCCATATTTATTTGGAGAGAAATCTGCTAATATGGCTGTTACCTTGTTTGGAATTTTTACGAATATTCGAAAAAAACTGTTGAATGATCAATAGTCATCTGATTTCAGTATATGTACCTATATATTTTATGAATTTGAAATATTTTTGGAGTATCACTGAAAAAATAGGCAATTAGCAACACCGCATTTTCTTGCGAGTTGTCACAACCATCTTGCCCAAATAAACTAGACTATACGTATTTTATCCTATCGATACTATACTCCTCTTGGGTTTATGATGTAGTACAACAAAAATTCAAACACCCACTAAGCTCAATATCACAACCCTTTGTGAACTCAAAATCTTCCGAAAAACAAACAAGATAAATACGCAAGACAAACGTGACACTCGGTAAGTAGGCTGTGTGAGCGAATAGAACCAGTAGCTTGTTTACGTATGGCAAAGACTTAAGAAAACGCCGACATCTTGATAAGGTAGAGCGGTCGCTTTGAGAGCGGCATCCTCCAGTTGAGCTGTACGAAAAAAAGATAATCTTTCATTAACGTACACTAACGCGTACGGGTGGCAGTAACACCCCGTAACTGTTTAGGTAAATCCACGAGGATTGTGTACGAGATCGATCGTAATCATAGGCGTAAGAGGGGGGGGGTTATTGGGGACGTAACCCCTCCCCCATTTCTTAGAAGAAATAAAAAAAATACAACAATTTGAAAAATTGGAAATTTCGAGTAAGTGTGGTCGGCCCCCTCCCCCATCAGTCAACTCCAGTTACGCCAATGATCGTAATCGTACTCAACTGATTGATACACTGGGAACATAACATATATTGACAGATGACAGATCAATAATAAAGTGAAAATTGCAGCGTATCTGTTTTCTTTAACTGAATTCAAGTAGCTTTCTACTCACAACAGAAATTGGGAAATGATTTCGAAAAAAAATATCATATCTGTCATAGCTAGCTTTCTTGAATAAATAGTGAAAAACAAGAGTATCTGAATTTAATTGAATGGTTATTTTTTATTGTTCCATTCCTTTCAATAAAATTATAGATTTGAATGTTTTGATGTTCTTATTTAATTCACCAGCCAATGATTCCAAAATGAGATATAAATGAGTGGAATTATTTTCTCCAAATATTGCTACATTGAACAATTCCATTTAAAGCTTATTCAAATCTCTGTCCTCATTGAATTTATTGAATCTCAAAGTTACAGTAATGATTCTGATAGCATATCAATATAAAAATAGGTTCAACATGAATGATGAGTGAGCAGAAAATCAAATGAATACAGCCACTATGATGAGAAGTCAATTATTTATTGCATGTAAATTAGATTCAACACCAACGCAAACTATTCTTTGAATACTGAAACTAAGCAAAGTTCAATAAACTTCTTCATTCAAATCAATTCCTATTTATTCGAATTGAATTTGGAATCTTGTGGAAGGTTTTTTTTTAATTTAAATCTTGAAATTTTCAACAAAATGTCACTACTTTCAACCCCTCCCCTTGATAGCTACCCCCTCAGTTTTCCAAATAGCAAGGGGGTCATAAAATGAATCGTTGAAAAAGATCCATGATTTATGAATGATAATCCAAATAAAAATGAATAACCGAATGCTATCTATTGGATTAAATCTTCAAAAATAAATAAACTGGCCGAATAATTCCAATCAACAACTTTATCACTACACGAGGTGTTCAAATGTTTTCCATTTACTTCCTGGCGTCGTGGTTTCATTAAGTGGCCGCCAAGGTGACCAGATCTGACTCTCATCAGAGTGGACATTTTGAATCGATAATTCATTACTCGGTTTTGAAATTCTATATACATATTTTTGTTTTCACTCAACGTTATGACATATTCTCATTGGAGAGATAATATTTTCTAGATATTCCAAAAAAAAAAACATTGACAAGTGACAATGAAACAATAGTCTTCATTTGGCAGTTGTGATAAGTTGTTTTGGCATTTGATCCACAAATTCCTATTTATTTGAATTGAATTTGAAATATTGTTGAAGTTTTTTTTATTGTAATTTCGATATTTTCGAAGAGGGACGCAAAACTATAAGACTCAAATTTGTGCTTGATTTCGAAAATTCAGAGTATTGGACTCAATTTCTCATTTCACAATAGTTCCGATAATAAGCTTCAGGTAGAGCTAATTCTCAACTTCATCAATTACCATTTTTCTTTTGCTTTTCCTAACCTCAATTCATAAACATGACTGTAATGAGAAAATATGAATAATGCACAGATTCATCTGACAGTCTATATTTCATTTTCGGTTAAACCATCAACTATCAGAAGAACGATCGTTGTATTTTTTCCGTTATCCAACTGTATATTAGTCCCGCGTCATTAACCGCGATTTTCATTCCAGTGTCTTCTAGCAAAGAAGAAGAGTTGACGTAAAAGCGGTACGACGAGGCAATTTGTGTCCATCATACTGTATTTCATTGTCTGTGTCTAACCTGTGACGCATAAAAGAATGCGAAAATTGTGATGCCCAGTTTTGTAAAGGGGTCGGACTATCATCGTAGAATTATAGTTCCTTTGTTATATTCGTATCATTCTTATAAAACCCCCAGTAGTTTTCGTTTCAAGACGTGGAAATCCTAAATGTATGTATGAATTGGTGTGGTGGATCTGTCAAAAGATTCTGGTAAAAACGTTGTTCCTAGTAAACAATCATGGATTCGTTAGTGATTATCTCTGATTCTTAGAAAGCCCACGCACAAAAAGGAGGATGCTCTCAGGAATCACAACAATGGGGAGAAGAGGATAGGAGATTATTGTATTAATGAATGAAAAAGGGATATCACTGTATGGATCAGTGTCATTTCGATACTTCAAGCAGTGTCAGAAAAATATATTTACCATAGTTAGTATATAGTCATATACATTGCTTAAATAGCTATAAGGTATGTTAGTTTTCATGAATTATTTATTATTATGAATCAATTATTTCTTATGATTTCTATTTTGTAAACATTGTATTACTTTTCCTTAAGACTGAATAAATAAACATTAAATTAACAAAAAAAAATTTTTCATTCATGTGCTTCTTCGAATTTTATTTTCAATTATTGTGGCCTCACTAAGTGTGTTTATGACAATTAATTCCAAGTAAAATAGTATTGAAATCCCATTACCAGTATTAAAAATCTCATTATCACACGACAATAAGGTCTTTTGGTTCAAGATTCATGGGGTTACCCCCTTCTGACTTTCAACCTTTCAAGACACTAATAGATCATGGAAATTATTAACTAGACCGCGCATACATGTAACATAATCTATTTCTCACCAGATGGTAACCGTTTCTGCAAAGTCATTACGTCGTAGCTAACTGGGAAGAAAAATGATAAATAATTCAACAACGTGACGCGCCATCGAAAAGTTCGGAGAGATCCAAGTAGAAAATTCGCATTATATTAAAAAAAATTATAAAGACTACCAACAATTTTACATTTTGAATTCGTTCCAGACTATGAAGAATTTAATGAATTCGCTAATTTCAATTTCAAATATATTCCATGTGGCATCCGTAATTTTTACTTCTTTGACCCCAAAACGACCTTGAGCTAACTGATCACAGATTTTTCACACTAACCGTGGTTTGGTGTCTGCTGCAATGCTTTTCAAACTCGTTAGAATTTGTTGATTTCTCGGAAATTCTTCTGTGAGCGTTGCTTTTTCATTTTATTTCAACCGGAAAGAATTTCTGTCTTTCAACTGTGTTTTCGGGAGTTTAAACAGTAAAACATTGTTTTTCATAATTTTTGGTGAGAAATCAAAATGGGTATGAGTAGACAGACTGAAGCTGTCATTAAAACTGATTGGTCCAGCTCCCCAGCGTAAAATTTCTGACCAATGAAATTGGGGTGTGCGCATTCTAACAATCAGGAACAATCACTGACGAATCCATGATTGTTTACTGAGAACGTTCCTGATCTATCAGCTTGCATAATATGATTACTTCATCAAGCTCATTTACACCACTCGGACTCTATACGATGCATCAATAAATGGCGGACTCTCATCTCATTGGCCAGTAACTATTTTCTTGTTTCTTCTCAACATCATACGAGCAGCTTGCTTGTATTGATACGATTCATTATTATTTTTATTGCTATATGAATAACAGATATCCGAACGAGTTGATGCTGTCCTTGATTCAATATGCTATTAATCTTCATCTATCATCTGCAATTTGCTTGACAAGTTATAAAGACCTCTCCCAAAGTGCATGCATGACACTGCCGTCATTATGCAATTTTTCTCTTGCGAGCAATGAATAAAACGTTTAAACGTTACCACATGCCACAAGAACGATTTAAATAGTTTTCTTGATGAGATGATTGTACAGAAATCGCGTGATACTTCTGAAATGAAATAAGATGAAGTTGACTGTATTCTTTGTGTTACTAAGAAAAGCCTCAGAATAATAGATTTTGTTTGTTGATTGATAGTCACCAAAATGAGGAGTATGGAGTTCTTTAAATGCATTCGCATTCATTTTGATGATTATCCATTCTATAACAACTGTCTTTGATATAATCATACACAGGCATTTGCAAAGTGGGACAAATACTATAAGGGGTTAGTACGTCATAGCAGCATCCACTTGTTTCTATTGTTTTCATGAGTTTGAATCGATGAACTGATTTTAAAACGCTATGGGATAAATCAATCCTTCTTTCTTAAAGCGCTCGATTTTCGATTTGTGATTCAATTCTTGCACCAACAAGAGGAAGATTTTCTGCACGATTGAATCATGATTGTATAATATTTGGAGAATAATCGATAACATTTTGAACGTTGATTCATCAACAGTCAGTGAGTGTCATATACAGTATGGGAAATGAATTATCTACAATATTTCAGTTTGATGAGAGCCTGCTAAAAATTGAGGCAGTATTACGATTTTTCCTCGCATGAATATCGTCGCGTCTCTCTTGAACAGGATATTGGAGATTTGCTGTCCTTGTTGCTCTTCTAGGTTATTGTCTTTTTCCCAGATATATTTATCCGAAACTGTATTCTTCAACGACTACTACGATGTTATTTGAGAAAGTTCAACAAGTTCATAAAAGAACATTGAAGTCTTCGGCTCAACTCAACTTTCAGCTATTTTCTATACACTATGGTGGTATCTGGAAGACTTGGTTGTGATAATCACCAGGATTAGATTTATATTATTTGCTCTGGGTGCTCAGGCACAGGGCGACTAATTTTAAGAAATGGCAAAATTGGACACAAAAATCAGAATTTATAAAAATTATTCTTTGATCATGATACAGGGTAATTCATTGGGAAATGGGCATAGTATAAAGGTAGGTGGAGGTCGCCTAGCGCCCGGTATAAGCGAGATACAGAGTGTTTATAAAATTCTGTGCCAACTTTTCATTGTAAAAAATAATTTTGACTCAAATCAACAGGTACAAGAATGGTATGGGGAAGTACCAAACATATTTGTTCAGGAATATTTTCTTCTGCTCTTCTCATATCTGCAAACGAATTCTCAAAATTTTGTCATACAGGGTGTTGTATTGAACAGATGAAATTCCCCAAAATTTTCATGAAGACCGTACCTGGAATATTAGTTTCATTCATTCGGTATTCGATAGCATACAGGATAATGAGTTTATGTTGTGGAAATGAATTGAATATACAATGTGGATCGTAAGTTATGAGCCATTGAAGAAATAGGAGAAATACATGAAACACTCTGTATCTCGCTTATACAGGGCACTAGACCCATCATATGGGGGTTTTTCAGAACCAGCTAGGCGACCTCTACCTACCCTTACAGTATGCTCATTTCCCAATAAATCACCCTGTATAATGAATAAATTCAAAACAAACGTTTCGAATACCTAGCTAACGATACTGACATTTCATTCATGTATAATTTTGAATCGATAATCAATCGGCATTTTCTGTGTCTAGGGCAGTTTTCATAGAAACTCGGCCTAATAATTACTACAGTGTGAGTTAGAACAGTAAAGATAAAACACTTAATTTTCCCCATGCCACCCATCGAGGTACAAGTCCGGGTTTGTTTTCCTTCACACCGATTAAGGTGCGTAGAAAACTGGGCCTCGAGTCCACCCCTCGACCTGAGAACAACTAGAGAAGAAATTATTACCTCTAATAGCCCGAAGGGGTAGAAGAAAATGAAACGAAGGGATCGAAGAAAACAGTCGTACGCACTATTTGACGTTCTATTATAGCTCTATTGTTAGATTTCAACAAGAACGGTGCCGCCATTGTTAACTAGTTTTTGATGTTTGAATCATAGGGCGACATACTGAGCGTCCGCTTTGTCCGAGCATTTGACGTTGATACGACGAGAAGTTGAGGTTTATTTGTTTTTTTTTTTCGTGTAATTTCGCTCGGAGGAAAAAGGGTGCATTAATTTCGCCAAAAGTTGAATTAGCTTTCCGTTACATTATGTTACGTAAAAAATTAGGTCAGTATTAGCGGGTATCACTATACTGTGAGGAAGAGTCTGAAGTTATTGACAATTGCATAGGACCCCACACGGTTTTTATGGAAAATGGGTCCCAGTCGAATTGGCTGGAAATTCAGTATAACGTAGTTTATGGAGTCCTGATCAAATGTCTCCTTGGGTACAACAAGATCTAATGTACAGTTTTTAAGATACAGGGTGTCAAACATGCAGAGAGAAGGTTGTAACTTACCCTCAGAAAATCAATAAAGTGGCGATTTTTTGTTACAAAAAGTTGAAGATGATAATAATAATAATAATAATAATAACTTTATTCAGAAGAAGAAATGAGTTTACAAACAGTAGATATATGAATACGAATGAAGTTGTTTTGGCGATAAGTGCAGTTTCACTCGTTTCACTGAAAATGCCATTACAATAATATAAAAATACAAAATATGTACCTTGATTTCAGTCGACCAAGCAATGGAAGTAAAAATTAATCAATCAAAATTAATTAAAATCTGATAACAGTCAAAATCTAGACTCTAACAACATACATTGAAGTAAAATAATTAAATAGATCGGAGTGAGACAAACACACAAATGATAAAATGGTAAAGACTTCAAAGTATACACAAATGTTCAAATGTTCAAGTGCCCAAATACAACAGGTTCACAAATTTTTCGCACTCAACAAGTGTTCATCACTTGTTTTGAGACGCAAAGTCCACTAAAACAAAAAAAAATATATAAAATTGTTAGCAATGTACTTTAAAACATCTGGAAAATCATCATGATGATTACAATCTCAAAATTGTCGACACACAAACTGTCAAACGCAAAAGCTGGTAGACTTGCAGAATAAGTAAAAAACATTTGATTTTAATATTGGGTGACCTGAGGTTACTATTATACGGGGTTTTTCACTTTTTTAGTTGTGATAATTTAATTTTTTTCAGGAACGTATAGGAAACTAAATATAATATGATCAATATTCTGTGGCTCTTGTCTATTTGTTGTGTCTTGTACGGATCACATAATTCGGTTGAGGGATAGGCCGAGCGAATAATAACCCTGTATACGGAGTCTTATAACTTCTTATTACAACTCGTGTCGACAATATATCGTCAACTTTTTGTAACAAAAAAATCGCCACATTATTGATTTTCTGAAGGTATAACAACCCTCTAGCTGCATGTTTGACACCCTGTATCTCAGAGACTGTACATTAGATCTTGTTCTGTCCATGGGGTCTTTAGATCAGGACTTCATAAACTACATTATATTGAATTTTCAGCCAATTCGACTGAGACCCATTTTCCATAAGAACCGTGCGGGGTCCTTTGCAATCAGAATTTATAAATCAGATAAATGATTACAGTAATTATAACGATATGAAATATTTTATCACCATATGGATAATGAAAAGAAATGATGAACAAGTATAGTTTGCAGGCCAGTACCCAGAAATTCGCTTCGGAGGGGGGTCGAGTACGAAAATCGCTAAAAAATCACGATAAAAAAAAACTCAAATTTTAAGAAATCAAAAACTTTATACTAAAGACTTCTCAGTGGAAAATCTCAAATGGATTTTTTTAGAATTACAGTATAATGGATATGTGCTCGATTCAATTCCAAGAATTCGAATAATTTCAAGAACAAATTCAACATATTTTAATGTACAAAAACATCTTAACAATAATGTAGGTTATTCATTCCAGGTCCCCCCATTTTTCAATGAATTTTCCATATCATATCCTTACGATCAGTTGATCTATGCAGAATATTTATCATTAGGAACATACAGGTTTATTTAATTTTTTTATTGTTTGGTGACTTAAACAGATTTTTTTGTTTCGATATTCGTTTGGTTGATACAGAGTAATTTATTTCAAGCAGTGCAATTCATAATTATTCTAATATTAATTCGAATATTTATAAAGTGGCGAAAATTTCAAAAATTCATTGAACTGATAAGCACATAGCTATCAATAACTTCAGAATAAAATTCCAATAAACAATGTCCACTGTATTCAAAATCATCCTTATAAGCTTCTATTCAAACTTTTTTTCTTGATTCTAGTTTCGCACAGTGCGAATCAGAACATTTTCATCTCAATTCCGTTCCCATAGCTCCTGTCCACCTGGGTACATCCCAAACATCACAAACAGAACTATTAACCCGACCACAAAGGCAATTTCACACGTATCCATTGTCCGAATATCTGCTGGATATGTATGTGCGAAATCTAGGGGAGAGATATGCATTAGAAACCAGTCCTATCTATATGGCGAAGACGAATTCATAGGCGTACGTATAGCAAAACGAGAAAAGGTAAATGAAGAACTCTTTTGCGTTTCGTCAACGGAGTTTTCAAAACAGGAAAACCTAAATTTTATACTCATTATTATAGTGAAGGAAAATTCACTCTTTCAGTTTTCAATTATAAACAAAGTGATACAGCCTCAACGTTCTCGTTTTTTTTTTCATAATCATTTATTTTCAATTAAATTATAATGAGTTAATTCGTAAAAAGGAAATGAAGAGAAAAAACATTATGCTTATCCCACGAAATATAACAGAAGATATCTTCTCAATTTAGTATTATTATTGAATTAAATAAATAAATAAAAATTTTTGCTTTAATTTTGAGGAGCCTGTAGAAGGGCTAAAGACTGCCTTTTGAAAATATTGATTTCGTTTTTTCATCAAAAGTTTCTCATGATGTAGCAAAATAATGTGATCTTCAAGCATCAACAAGTAGTGATTTTCACGTTAAAAACTTACAGAGCTATTGGCGAATGAACATTAGCGATACGCCACCTGCCGCTACTAAAAATAACTAGAAATGTTGACATAGTCCTTGAGTTTAGTATTATGCTTTGTTGATTTTATACTGAATTTGAATATTTGAAAGATTGAGAAACTATGAATCGGTAAAATCAGATATTCCAATATTAATTCCCATGCTTTTTCTCAAGCTGGTGGTAAAAATATCGTCAATAAAAAGATGAAATTCTGTTCACATTAAAGATCACAGTCAAGCATAGTATTGTTTAGGTATCAACAAAATTGAAAAGAGATCTCACATTATCTATTTTATTTAGCACTTCTCACCAAAAAATATCAGGAAAAACTATAAATTCATAATTTATTCCATTATAAAAACAATTTTCTTGTCATCATGATATTCCAGCATTCAAAACTTCTTCACCTTCATGAACACTTCTGAAAGTGTTTGTGCCTTCTAAGTACCCTAAACTAGATCTTGTCATTCGAATCTAAAAACAAAACAAATTATCAGAATCCTGTATACATTTTGATCGAACCATTCACATTCACAATAGTATTCTACCTCGTATTATTTCCAAGATAATACAATGAATAAAACAAATGATAATGCTTACCACTTTTAGAAAAATGAATATACATACAAAGTCTGAAATGTCTTTATTTTCATCATAAACTCACACTTTATTAACGAAAAAACACATAACCTAATGCAATGAAACTATCCAATGTCAACATTTGTGGTTCTGTGACTGCCCACTTCGGCGCTGCAATCTCAAATTCATTCGCCAATGGACTTCCAAAAATAAATATTCCTCGCCTTTGCAACGCCGCTGGCGAGATAGATATCTACCCTTAACAACGTTTTATACGGTTATTCGAACGAATTTCGCGATACCACCTAGGGGTGACATCCGAAACTGGACCGGTTCGTAGGCCAGATAGTCCTCCTCTGCATTATTTTTCTCTTTGTGCAGATAGGTGTTAAAATTGCACCTGAGGCTCGTTCGCAAGATAGATTAAGGTGTTTTGGTTGAGAAACTTGTTGTTATTGTGCTGCTTATGGCGTTTAAGATGCCTCTTTTTCTATTCTTCTCTATTGTAATCGGCTGCCCCTTTTGGATAAGTGAGTGCAGAAGTGGTTCAGATGGGGAGCAAAGAAGTAGATGGAATATTTTGGATTGAGATTTTCAGCTGCGACTGCTATTGGATTTATAAACAATTTTTGTGAGTTATTTGCATGAATGATCAAATTCAATACAGTTACAAAAATATTAATTCAATGTTTCTCATTGTTGAAATGGGAATATGAGAAATACGTATATTATAAATGTATCTTTCTTTCGTTTTTGTGTTTTTAGAATTTTGAAACATTGGCGAGAAAAAATAATATAAAATGGTAAAAAAGTGATACAAAAGCACTAAATGAAAGTAAGTGTATAAATCATGTGTAAATAAAAATAATGTAGAAATAAAAATGACGTATTTATAAAAATGATGTATAAATAAAAATAAAATTATTGACATTGACAAAGTGAATATCTACAATATTATAACACTAATATTAATCCAAAAAAGCACGAATTATTTTTTGGTCCATTTCTCTAACGAATTTTGACAGTTGCGTATTAAAGTTTTTCGAAGATATTTCATTGATAATTTTATGTGGTAGTTGATTGAATAATTTAGTTGCCACTAGGTGTGACTTTTTCGACCCATTGTTTTGGATATCTTTGGCAAGCAATGTTTATATATTTCTAACCGATAGTCTATATTTCATTTATTTATTTATTCGTTTATTTATTTATCGATGATCTTTACACGTTTTAAAAATATTCACATGTAGTAAACCTCTTTAACTGAGGCATACTTGAAAGCACTCGACCTCGAGTATATTTTTGGTCTATTCCATAACAGTTTAGGTTTCATTAGAAGTTGAAGAACTAGTCTAGTGGCGTGAGAAAGGAGTGTTTCTGGATGAATACGAGACTCTTTCACGCTTATAATGAAGCAATACAAACTTTGTTTTTAAGGCACTTGGCACTTCCTTCGAAAAGATTAACAGGTTGTTAAAAATAAGCAAATTGCAAGCATCAACAGTCTGCTCCAATACTGTGCTCTGACTAACAAAATAGCTTGGTGGTTTTGTTTTATCAACCATACACATAGAGGAATAATTTCAATTGGGAATATTTCTTTTACAGGAATATAAAATTTTATGTTTTTTAACAATTTCTTCCTTATTCCTCATTATCATGTCTAAGAAATCGGAACAGTCATAATATTAAATAACGGACATATGTTAACAGGTTTCATACATTTCTAGTCAGAGTGATGTAGAGCAAATATAAAAACTTCAACTCATTCTTTTTCAAGAAAGTCCAAAGTGACCTCCATTCATTTCAACTCTAAACTCCTCTCAAAGGAACTACCTGTATATGACGAGCAGATTCTCAATCTACCATGGATTATCAATTATAAATTTGATTGACATATCAAGAAAACGAACATATTTCATGAAATAATTCATCTTCAATGAATCTCCTTATCTGATAACATCAAATATTCAATCTCGTAAATTCTAACGAAATCAAATAATAATAATTTATTGAACATTTGAGTTGAATTAGAGGTCATGAATAAGAAATTCTATTACTCGAAGAAATATAAAATGTAAAGAATTTGAGCCTGAAAATGTACACTACTTATTGTTCGAAAAAATTATTCTTCATCCCGAAAGTCACTGATATATTGAATCATCCTCGTAGAGTAAACCATTTTTCCACTCTCAAAAAACCATCAATCATTACAAATCATTTGATAACCGCGATAACAAAATGATATTAAAATCGTTCAACACGATGACACAATCCAGTGTGAACCATGTACTTTTTAGCTATAGCTTTAGCTTTTCAGTTAGCCCTAACGGGCTCAACTTCAGCTCAACCCTGCACCATCACTAAATACTCAGAAATTCAACCAGTCCTCCAATCATGTACCGACATATTAGTTTCCAATTTGACGATGCCAGCTGGGATAGTGTTGGAACTCTATTTACAGAACGGTACCACTATCACCTTCGAAGGTACTACTCTGTTCGAGTACACGCCATGGTCAGGCCCTTTGATTAGGGTCAAAGGGGTGGACGTCACGTTACAAGGAGCTCCTGGTAAGTTCTCAACTGTTTCGAGGATGATGAGAATTTGAATCTGTTTCATTAAAGTTCGGTAGATATTTTTGATAATAACATTTCATTGAAGCTACCAGAAGTAGCATTATCTTCAGTAGTCCATATGAGACACCCTGTATATGATAATTTTTTTTATCATGCTTACTCTCCTAATATTTTTGCTTTATACTTCCCCATACATATCCTTATTTTGCATTGGTTTTCTTCAAAATATTGCTCTGATTTTATATTCATAACTTCATTATCTTAGTGCGTAGATACTTCAAATTTATCATGTACTATGATAAAGGCCTGTGTATGAGTTCTGTGTAGAGGAGTTTGTTCTGCATTATACAGGGTCGTTCAAAATTCGACAGTTCGTCAGTAGATACAAAAATAGAGGAAATTCGTTATTTGCCAATAAAACACGCTGTATGTTATAGAATCACTTGCGAGATCGTAAAATATCAAGTAGAACTGTTGAGTAATCGATTCCAAATCAGAAAATGCCGTCATATACAGGGTGTTCTGCACGAAATATCAAAGATAATACAACTTTTTCGAAGAAATGGCAACGCTGCGTGGTTGAAAAATATTCACAATCCATGGATCAAGTGCTTATTGAAGAACCCCTATTCACAGAATTATTCCTCTATTAATTTTTCACATACGTCAAAGGTACCATCCGGCGCTGCTCACCCTGTACATTGAAAAAATCTGACAAAACATTTGAACGGTACTGAAAAGGTCACGATCACAAACAGTGAAGGTAAAAGAATGTTTTCCATGTTACAGGATGTTTTTTTCGACAATGAATCGACATGTTCCAAAGTTTTAATAACTAATTAATTTTAATATCACAAAATTTAATATTCCATAGGTTCTGTTTTCGATGGGCAAGGACCACTGTACTGGGACGGAAGTGGTGATCACGGTCTGAAGAAGCCACAGTTCATGAAAATCGAAGTGTTTGGTAAATCTATCTTCAGGAATATAAACGTGTTGAACTGCCCACATCATTGCATTTACATTGGCAAGTCTGACGGTCTCACCATCTCTAATTGGACTATCGATAATTCAGCAGGAGATTTGGTTAGTTGACTTGTCATCAGAAGAATTCAGTATTAACGAGCAATCTGTGAATAAAAAACGCCCTCAAAACAGAACAGGCTCAACAATACGATGTTTTATCAATTTTATATTATTTATTCATTCTATATCTGGATTGACGTTATGACATACTTATCGAGTGTAATTTGTAACGTTAACATTATTTGTTACTCTCATTTGTTTAATGTTGTATGAGGTGTTAACCCCTATACGTCACTTGTCTTCTAGCTGAGAAACACACTATAGAGTTAAATATTTTTTCATTAAGAAAAGACAGTAATGGACGTGGTTTGGGTGAAGGATATGGATATACAAAGTTCCTGTGATAATACTTTATACATGGTGGCCCACCACATTCGCCTCGGTATTTCTACGAGAAATGAAGAGAGTTAAGGAAAAATTTCAACCACAGTTATATGTGAGTCCATGAGGAGCATATTTCAATATCATTTTGAAATATATAGGGTGATCCCCAAAAAAATTACATACTAAAGTTATATTGGTTCTGATGGAACACCCTATATTTATTTATATTTTTAGATACCATAGACAAAATAAAGGTGAGTCACTATTATATTTCCCAAACTTAAAACTGACCGTTTCTGAGAAATTTTGAGAAATTTAAAAATACAGACAATAATTTGAAAATTGTTTTCACCCTGTAACGTGTAATGAGCTGCTCGTGATTAAATGTACTGCTTAGCTCAAAGGTTGAAGTTAACTACTACATGGAATTTTTTATGCAATATTATACAGAGTGGCGAAAAAAATTGTCTCAAAATTGGGACAATCATTCAATTAAATAACTTCCTAAAGTTGAATGGAACACCCGTATTTTATGGCGTAATTTGACGCAGAATTGAATTCCCTTCAAAACTATATCAGGGCTCCCTATACCTATCTCTTCTGCTTTTTACACAAAAGGCGTTTTTATATTTTACTCATGATTTTTTTATCTTATAAATGAAACACACTGTACTATAATCACCCTATATATTTCAAAATAATTTTGGAATATGCTCCTCATGGACCCACATAACTGTGCTTAAAGTTTTTCTATAACTCTCTTCATTTATCGTATAATTAGCGAGGCGAATGTGGTGGGCCACCCTGTATTCAGGGTATCTGGAAAGTTGTGGAATCTTTCGGATCTATGTAAAATCTGGAAAACAAAGTTTCTGAAGAAATGATTCCTAAAGGTAGACGTGGGTCCTTGAAGGACGACCCTTAAACTTTATCATGGATACTTTTTGATACAATTTATAGAAATTCGAATGGAAAGACACTTCGATATAGTGTTCTCGAAATATATTCGTCTTTCTGAGTTAATCAAGGGTAAACTACATTTTTGAAAAAATTTAAATTTCTCATATTCCGTTTGAAAAAAGTTCAGATAATAGTTTGGGTAGGTAGAGCTACAAAAAACATAATCTCGTATATTATAGATGGAATTACTTTTTCCGAAGGAGATAATGATAAGCGAATTCATCTTGTTTATTCGAAAGAAACATTAATTTGTTCGTTAATATTTCCCTCGAAAATAGTTAATTTAAGCGTAGTTTCAGGCCTTCAATATACGAGGTGTTGGAAAATTTCGCCAATTTCCAGTAGCGTTTTTTCATAAACATATTCCAAAAAAAACTTCTTTTTTTTATTTTTCAAGTTTTGTCTGATTCTGAGAAATATTCCACATATAATATACATCCTGTATGATACAAACAAACAAAAACATATATTGCCAAGGGTTGATGTTCCATAATTTTTTTTTAAATAAAAATAATGAATTTATTTGTGACCAAAAACAATATCTACAATCAAATTGTAAATTGATAGAAACTTCCATGAATAAATAAAGTAAAATGCATTACAGTTACTCACTGAGCCCTAGAGGCCTTTATGTGAATAAAACGAATGAATACGAATATAATAATAATAGAAATGGAAATACAACAAGCAAACAATATTCGAATAGTTGAAATTATTTATGTCGATCCAGAATTACTTCGTGAAAAATACTATTGATTCTTTGAACCTCACTCGAGATATGAAAATCTAATCTGTATTCCTAACACTTCTACCACCTCCATGTTGACCCGTAGCACAACTTCACCGGCCACAACACCGACGGCTTCGACGTTTCGGCCGCAAAGAACCTCATCATCGAAAACACCTCCGTCCTCAATCAAGACGATTGCATCGCCATTAGGTACGGTTCCAATATCCACGTCAGGAACATGTACTGCTATGGAGGACACGGCCTCAGTTTGTCGGTGGGCTTCAACAAGACCTCCTATCCGGAGAACGTGGTGGAGAACGTCCTCATAGAGGACAGTCTGCTGGTCAAGTCAGCCAATGGGATACACGTCAAGACCCATACTGACGGGTATTTGGGGTTGGTGAGGAACGTCACGTACAGGAACATAGAGATGAGAGGTTTGTGGAGTGTACAGGGTGTCAGTTTTGAAACTGATATCACCGAAATTAAATAACTCGAAAACTGAAAACATTTCTCGTGAATCTATAGGAGTAAGTAATTTTTGGAACTCTTTTCGAAGAAAAAAATAATTTTTCGAATCAAATATACAGTGACATCCATAAAGTACGTAAAAAAATCTACATTTAAATTTTTTCATCAATCCTCACAATTTAGGCTCGTCTTAAGGGGGTTATACACAGTTAGAATTTCCAAGAAATCGTTTTTTTCTTGATGAACATATATTTAAGAATACACACTGAAAATTTCATATCGTTCCGGTGAATATTCTCGAAGTTACACGCAAATTTGAAAAGGCGTTTCAGAGTGCTAGAAGTGCTTTCCAAACTTTAAACGCGTTTTTCTCAAAATGGTGTTTTCAAAGTCGGTGACCAACATTCTTTGAAAACGGCTGAACCGATTATTCTCAAATTTCACACGAGCTTCTTGAATATATCTTTTCGTAATTAAACGAAGATTTTTTCTCACCCATGAATATTTTTTTAAATTTTTTTCAATTCAAGGCCGAGGTTTTGGTCAAAAATCTTTTTTTTTCTTTGAGAAACCGCCATTAAAAAAAATTATTTTGCTTATTCCTTCGATCATTAACGAACATTACTTTAACGAAATCTGTTTGGTTTTTTAATTTCAGATAATCTAGTTCAGAGATATAGTGGTCACCGCAAAACGTCTTTTTTGAGAGGAGCTCCCGGCTCAGCTGTAGCTCCTTTCCAAATAAATATTTTAACCAATACTCAGTCTCAAAATACTGTTGAAAGATACCATAATATGTGTACAAATTATCAGATCGATGATTTTAAAAATTTTCTCAGAAAAAAATCTGGAAAATTCGCTTTTTTTCGGCCTTGTAACTATACAGGGTGGGGCACACCATACGGCACGGTCTCTTTAAACCAAACCATTGAATATTTCGGAAATTTCTTCTTTTTATTATCATTCGTACCAAAGGTCTCTCGATTGAAAGAATGCATTGAAATGATAACTACTATTTGAAAATGCCAATATCTTGAAAACTGTTCGAGGTAGGTATAGGGAACTTCAATATAAAATGAAAGATAATCCAATTTTGTATTGTTCAGATTGAAAAAATACAGGGTGTTCAGTTTAAAATAACAAAGTTTTCCCCGTTTGAAAACAGAAAACAATAACTCGAAAACGGTTATAGGTAGGTACTTGGTACCTTCTATGAAATCGTATTATTTTTCCCTGAACTATCCAAAACTGTAACAAAGTACAGGGTATTTTATTTAAAACACGCAACTTTTATATGTCACACTTTTTTAAGCCACCCTGTATACTCCAAAATGATTTCCTTTTTCAGTCTCATTGAATATACAGATGATGAAAAGGAGAAATTTCCGAAATATTCAATGGTTTGGTTTACAGAGACCGTGTCGTATGGGGTGTCCCACCTTGTATATAACCACTTAAAACCAACCAACTTAGCCTCTATCAGACATACTGAGTAGATTTCTCCAAGAATCACCCTTTTCAAAATTGGAAAATTGAAAATATATACAGGGTGTTTGGTAGCTGGGTGCAAACCTTCAAGGGGGTGATACACTAGTCCATGTAGAACATATTCATACAAACATTTTTATTTTCTAGCGCGTTTTTGATTTTTGAGGGAACTTTTATGATTTTTAGTACAAAAACCCAAAATTGGTCAATTGAATGCTAATAACTTCTAATCTTAACAGAAATGTCCGGTTTTTTTCATTTATTTTAGTAGTCTTATGTGCCCCCAATCGTACTAAAGTAGTTTGAAGCACCATTGTATCCAAAAAAGTTATGTACAGAGCATTTAAACTTTACAAAAAAAGAAAGAAAATAAAAAATCTGACCTTTGATGCCAATTAAAAAAATAAATAAAATACATTCAGGTGTTCAGACACTTTTAAAGACATGCGTAGTTATTGCTCTTTCGTTTGAGGTATCATTTATCTAGCTAAGTCCCAAACTTTTTTAATTAGGGTACCTGAACCAGTTAAAGGTTAACATTTAAAAGTAATTTAAATGAATTTTAGCTCGAAAACCTTTAAACTGAAATCCTAAAGCAATATGCGATATTATTTTTAGGCTTACATGGAATAATAAGAAACTTAGCCCAACTTAAAAGAAGAGAAAACTGAACAAAATCAAAAATCAAAAACGCGCTAGAAAATAAAAATGTTTGTATAAATATGTTCTACATGGGCTAGTGTATCACCCCCTTAAAGGTTTGCACCCAGCTACCAAACACCCTGTATATATAATTTTCGAAAAATAAGTATAATTGATCGTAGAAACTCTTTTGACCATTGGAAGGCATCAACGACGTATACTAGTAGGTGGGGCAATGGGGGGTTGAGAAGGATGTATTTTAGTTTTTCCTTTATATCCTAGAAACGGTTTCAAATTTTCTTTAAATCTCTTCTCTTCCACAATGGTACAGCCATTGTATGTTTCGAAATTGACACCCAATATAGGCAGAACAAAATAAGAAATTATACAGGGTGTATCAATATTACTGTGAAACGAGAAGTTCGAGTTCCTTGCTATAAAATAACAATGCATTTTGGTCTGCACTTTTTTTTAAGATCACATGAGATTGGATGCGGTGGAATACCAATTGATTTAATGCTTATATTTCATTTTCAAGATACCACCAACTATGGAATAAACGTTCAGCAAGATTACTGCAACGGCAGTAGCACAGGGACCGCAACCACAAACGTACCAATCGAGAATTTGAACATATACAATATCACTGGTACCGCTCGCCATGGCTCGAAAGCCATGGCTGTTTACATCATCTGCGGAGAAGGTTCGTGTAGAAACTGGTCCTGGGGAGACATCCACTTCAAAGGTGCCACTAAAAAGGATTCTTGTAATTTCTCTCCCGAAGGATATAAATGTAGATGAGTTCAGAAGAAAATGTGAACATGGATATCTGTAATGATATATTCAATTTATGCATGAATCACTAACTTTTATTATAGTATTATACAAAAATTAAACCACAATAATAAAAAAAGTCGTATTCATTATACGTTATACAGGCTCTAAAAAAATCCATTAGGGAATAGGGAAAAATCACTGAGAGTAACAAAGAAACCAAGTTTATTTTATTCCCACGAAATCAAGAGACACATTTCTTTTCTCTTGAATGGGGAATTCTCCTTCAGACGATAATGAAGTATTTAAAATTTATCATTTCAACCTTTTTCCTAAAAAAAATATTTCAAGTACTTAAAGAACAAAAATAAATATGGGAATTTAAAGTTTAAAGTGCTTTGTTTCTAATTCACCATTTGGCAACATCGATTGCGGATTACAGTGATAAAAAAGGACAACAAATTCGTTACGTTGATTAGGTAAACAAAGATGGCTAGATTTTCATCAGATGAGAAACATATTCTGCTTATTTCTATTCCATGAGTCATGACGTTCCATGCATCGCAAAGGAGGCAACGACCAAGTTATAGAGAGAACTCAGGTTTGGCGTGGTTTGGCTTCTAAGTGAGGTTGTTGTTTGGGTTGGACTATTATATTGATGTATAATATTGCATCAAATAACTTGAAAACAATTCAATCAAGTATTCTTTACCAGCCACAAAGTATAAACAAAAAGTTGGGTTATGACAACCGACAAATTTTGACACTAGATTGTAAATGTACAGACAACAAAGAACAAATATATGTTGTTCTTTTTCTAGCTTACTAGGCGCTGTTGCCAATTTGTGAACTAGAAACAAAGCGATTTAAAATTTAAAACTCCATATTTGAAAAATTATTTTAGATAGTTTCTGCAGAGAGTTTGGAATATTCATGAATGAAACTCATAATCATTAACTTTAAACTTGCATTTCCAGTAATAACCCAAATTGAGGAGAATTCCTCATTGCTACCCTTCCACTGTCCCCACCCGACTGACTCGTCAGTTGTCTATATGCCAGACACAAATTAGCAGGAAGGATTGGAAAAAGGGTCTTTTCTATGCTGGACAGTGGAGGAGACAATATCATAAAACTTGCCACACATTTATAACACTACAGAGAAATGATTCGAATGATGGTACAATTTCGCAAGTATTTGTGGGGAATCAGTAAGTTTCCAACTTTGGATTTCACTATTTGAAATGAATAAACGAGTTGTTTTGAAGAAACGAAAGAATCAAGATGATGGCGAACGCATGACGTTATTTGTTTGCACCAAAAACCACTTCCAATTTAATGTTTGGATGTGAACACAATGTGACAGCTGTCTTGGCTTCGCCATTACAGTCTTCTACTGTATTCAATTCCTCATAACTTCAGTCGAATTTACTCGATAGAATGAAAAGAACTGTTAGCGGGACTCTATAATCATCATCGGAACGAATATGACTTGCTACATAGTCGCAGTACAATGAGAACCCAACAATTTTCGTCGATTCTTTCACGATGGTGAAGAAATAATGACCACTGGCCGGCAGCGTGAGAGGAAATCTGCATCGCCGTTGGCAATAGAAATAGATTAAATGGATGCTGGATACAAAGAGAAGTTTCGTTGGAACTTCCGCTGAAAACTAGTTCTCGTAGTTTCAGCCTCAGGATATGGCAGAATGATTAGCGGAAAAAACGTTATGATATGAATTATTTATGTGGATCGTAAATCGGAATAGTTTTTCTTCAATACGACAATATTGGCTTTAGTATCAACAGAAAAATCCCGGCAAACAATTGGTTTTTGTGATAATTAAGATAATAAATGAATGAAAGGAATAATCACGTTGGAAATAATTTTTTTAATGAAGACACCCACTAGTCATTTTGAAAAATGTTTTCGATTTATAAAATATATACACCAAATTTGAATAACTATTAACTGATGTTTGTAAAAATTTCTACTAGAATCATCAAACTTAATCGAAGATTATTCCTCAAATGAATTTGGCATCATTGTGGAGTCACTATGCAGTGTTGCCATAATTATTGATAGCTATATTTCAACTAGAAGTTCGATGATTAGGTAGATACTTTTCATTTTGCACTAGTGGTATTGAAAAATAACCGAATCAGAACTACCTTCCTCAAATAAATGGACTATAATGATGTCAGTTCTTGAATTGTTCTTACGATGTTTATAAACATTAATATCAATAACAATAAAACCATTTCAATTTCATAACAGTTTATGATATTTTCAAACTTTTGACATATTGTAATTACAGATTCCTTTTCACAAACTTGTGACTATTAGCGATAAAATGTCGGAGTTAAAAATTTTGATAATTTGTCTTCGATAGCGATTTTTGTATCTCAAAAAACCAAAAACTATCTATTCGAGAATTAGGTGTGGAGAAAGAGGTATTATAGTTGAGGTTATGATATATAGACGTGATTTAGCGTGTTTTCTGAATCATTTCAATTACGAACTCTAGCACAGGTCAGAAATATGTACATTTGCATTTTATTAGTCATATGTTTGTGTCTGTGAGTGTTCATATTGTCTGGTCCGAAATAATTCCATTGTCATTATATTCGTCGTGGTTTATTTATTACTTATTCGGCGAATGGTTGTCATCTATAAATATTGCATAGACATTTTTGCCAATTGCATTGTCAATTGATCTGCTTGCCATTATTTTGATCTATTTATAATATGTTTTAGGGCCAACTTTTCGAATATTATGCTGATACTGTGTGTTTTTTTTGAGGATAAGTGACGTATTCGAACGAACTCTGTATTTGTTTCTATCTTTGGAAACTTTAGTAAATTCTTCACATATTCGTGTTCTGTACTCAATGTTTTTGGAAATATCAGGTGTTGTCTGATGTAATAGCAAAAATTATTAAAAAAAAAACACCCCACTACTGAAATTCAGCACACTACACTAAACTACACTGAATAAAAAAATACAATTTACACGACGCTACTGATTCCATTGTCTTGAATAATTTTTGAGCTATCATTTACAATTTCATATAGAGCATCTCAAAGTCTAGAAATTACACAGTGCATGATGAGATTGAACTAGAAAAAATGTAAATGCTATGCTGTAGAAAACGTTATCACTACCGGTGATTAAAATTCCATCGAAATTATTCCTATTGGACTCAAATTACACCCTTGTAGTCTGTCATTAAGACAGGAGAGTATGTAATTGGTTGCGTGATGCCTATTAGCTTCGATCATTATATTTTATTGAGGACCAGAGAGAAATGTAACATCATATTAAGTGATGCCATGTCAACTTTAATGAAGGGCCGTTCAAGATTTTTACATTTTATCCGTCTTTCGTTTGATGATTTCCAGAGTTCTCCAGTTGCGTTCCTAATCAGTTGTAGTTTTGATTGTTTGCTGAATTGAACTGAAATGCATGTTGTCTACGACACTGACTTCGAAACGCATTCGCGATTAAATGTGACAGATTACCGGTACCTGACTGTAAATCACTTTTTCTTCGTATCATTTCGAATCTTTCGTGTCAGATTATTCATCATTGTGAACATCGGGTGTATCATTAGCTTGGCAAATTGGGAATCACGACGAAATGGAAATTGATATTTTCGCGAAACTGGAGCGAAATTATGACGGTCTCGTCATCCATTCGACCAGGGGCGTATCTACTCAACGATATTCATTGATATGTGTGAAGTCATCATTGTAGGTCATATCTGAAAACTACGATTGGCTTTGAATGTGGAAGAAGAGTATGAGATTCTTCTGAAGAAACCAAAGATAAAAAAATATTCAACGACTTGTTGATCACACCTTCGCTTAATTATCGAATCCTACTCACGAAATAAACCATTCAGATGGGATTAAAGATTCATGTTCACCGTATATCTTTCATGGTCAGCGAATATTAATGTTATGATAATGCACTTTTAATTATCGAGTTACAACTGAGAAAAGGCCTTGCGTGTTTCGAGAGCTCCTCGTTGCGGTAGGAGACGAAAGAAGAATAAGAAGACGATACTAAGATGAATTAAGAATTAGTCTCAGGTCTCAGCTACCTGTATTACCCGAACACCTGTTAGGAATACGAGAGCTGGCCAAGTCGTATATTTGGTGGTGAAGCACATTTGAAATTCGAAGGTTTGATGAGTTGCACGATAAATCGTAGCTATTATTATACCACCTATTCATACAGTAAACTCAAATTACTTTTCATCTACGAGAAAGGTGTCTCCCAAGAGTTCCAGATCAATTCAGACCGGAGAAAGTTTCAAAATTATAACCTCCTTCGGATTGAACTCGGCGATTCATGACCGAATGAAGATGAACAGTAGAAATCAAATGGTGCCATGTCAGGCGAATACGATGGCGGATATATGTTAAGTTCTGGTTCCGTCAATGATTTCGGCACTTTTTCGATAAATTGGCGCATAATTTCAGTCCTTTCTTTCGTGACAATTCCTCTTGGCTCATGTTATCAACATTTTAAACAACAACACTGAAGGATAGAAAAGAAAAGATCGAATGATGTGAATTTTTCAGAGATGGTAAAACTGAAAGATGAGATTTAATTAGTTATACAAATGACTTAAATACGATTAGATCTTTGACAATGACTCATGTTGAGTAATCAGTTTCATGATCAATACTCAGGAATGATAACTGACTGGTGATTACTTTGAGGTTAGAATTAAATGATCGAGGAAGAAGAAAAATGTAACCATATTTGTCCTTATCAACAATTCAATAAATATTTTATTTCGTCTTCATATTATTTGTAAACTCTCTTTTTACCACTACATAGAAAATGATAAAAAAAACAATGTCTTGATTATTCCAAAAATTTTTACCAGAATGTGAGAAAATCATTCGAATCAATTATTACAGTGAAACGAGATTCCTACAAATAGTAACCAGAATATATTACAAAAATATTGTCATCTTCATCAAAATTGATCCCTGTTGTACTGTACCCCCTTTTTCTACGCCATTGCGTACATTCCCAATTGAATCGAATGCCGTGTCACGCACGTTCTTCATTTGCGGCTAATGTTTCGAAAGAAGCTTTGGAAATGTATCATTTCTGATCTACAAGACGAATGCGTGGACGTTGCTTTGATATTCAAAGATAGGTGTACGTGATACCTGAGATGATTCTCGATGGTGAAATGGAATATCAAATGTTGTAATCGGTGGTTATTCCTTTCAAGTGTGCCGACGAAAATCGACGACATTTAAATAATCTATAAATCGAATTGTGCATTTGAAAATTGTATAATTTGTCATAGCTGGATACAGAAATACAGTGTTCGAGAATATTTTACAATGACCTTTATTTGAAAGTATTTATTGTTTTGAGCAAATAAGGTTTATCTTTCGATTAAAATCGTTGTTTGTATTCTCGTATTTTGATCTATGGATTCATCTCATTTACTTCGTAAAAAATTGCTAGGAAATTACTGTCATAAGATTATTCATAAACAAATTGAAAGATGAAAGACCAAGATGGGAAGCTTGAGGTATTCCTGAGGTAACATGATATCCATATCTAACCATTATTCATCTATTGTATTAGTAACTTTTAATCTATATCTAAATATGTATAGTCAAATGAAGTGTACGATTCCATCTTGATATCATGATGGAGACAGAGACTCTGGTCTTATAATACAACAAAACAAAGCTGAGATGAATCTGTGTATCAGAAAGGCTGAGGAGAGGAATTCAACAACTGACATGTGCACCTGACGAAACCTGGTGGGTCGAAACAGCTTTTTGACATCGGATGGTAATTCACATACAAAAATACACCTAGAGATTTATTGATTATTTTTTATACTTTCACAGAGGAGGGGCGATCTCATGTTAATGATGGATAAGTTAAATAAATTTATGAATACTGATTAGGTCGGAACAAAACTAATCGCCAGGATAGATTAAGGAGTACTGAGTACAAGTACAATTTTTTGAAAGCGTCCAGATCTGTGACTTGAGAAAACGTTTTTTATCACAACCCCAGATATGAACTTGGTAAACAAGACTAGTGCACTCAATAAATAGAATGTTTTATTTGGGACACCGCGATTCATATCACTATCATTGTTTGTTTTGAAAAAACAAATAAAGCTACTGGAACTTTTGGAATGTTTTTTCATGGATGATGCTTTTGATGATCCTTAAAATAATACTGAATCTCGTACAGGTATTAAAATAATTGGGTAACATAATATGAAATTGGATGAACTTTCAAATTTCATCGGATGAATTATCAAATTTTCTGTGAAAAACAGAAAATCACTCATAAAATAAGCATGCAACTTTCAACATTCCAAAAAGATGCTCAAACCTCGCCTTCTGATGAAATTTTTATGATTATCCATTACCGAAATGGTCAAACTTATCATGAAAAATCGTCTTATAAATCAAAATAAATGGCATTTTATTAAGTTGTACTCTTTCGGGGAGTTTTCAAATCAATACATAGTTTCCATTCAATTCAATTTTATTTGAAAACCGTTTTTAAATTTTATAGATGTTTTACAACCATTGCCCATGTAAATTTTTCAAATTCATTTGTATGTATGTGTTATGGTGAATTTGTGGAGTTTTAATGTTAATTGATAGGTATGGGACATTGTACGCATGAATTATGTCTAGTATTTTCTGAAGAATCCAAAAAAACTAATGATATACAGGGGGTTGTATTTGAAATAAGAAAGTTGGTATCGGCCACTGTCACAGGACACACCCTATGTAATTTTTTTTGTTGAAAAAAATGCGCATTTTGAAATACAAATCGACAAGCGTCCAAGCGGTTTTCCCAACACGCTCTCATTTATTCGTTATCGAATTTATTCCATTTGGCTGTTCCACACTGTATACTATATTCTGTAGTGATTTTTTCAATATCTTGTGAAATAGGCCTTTTTGGAATAAACATTCAATATTGCTTCTCCGCGAATTTCGAATAAGCTTATCGAAATAATTCAGCTACATTATTTCTGACCTGCACAAAAAAGATAGAGGCCCGATGCGACAATAATTACACGCAATTATGAGACTCTTCTGCAAGAATAAACTGCTTGCACGGCCAGTTTTATTGTTCGCCCATTTGAATTTATGTTAATGGCTCGAAGCCTACCATTTACGACATCGATTATCGTGGTAGCTATGCATAGGCGTGCTTCTCGAAACAAAAAATTAATATGAGCTATTAGAGAAAACAACAATATTTCATGTGAGTCATACACTATACTTTTTCAACGTTTCTACATAGAGAGTGATTCGTACGAGGTATTTGAGGATTTTCAGAACATTTTAAATTTGTTAATATTGCTGTAACTATTAGATATGGTTATATAATGAAATTATTCGTTGAATCATTCGGAAATTATGTGTTTTCCCACATGGCATAATGAAATTATTGATGTTCAAAAAAAAGTTTCAAAAAAATGCTAAACACATCGTTTTTCTCTGTTATTGTTTATTATTATTCATAATTTACGTATTCTCAAGTATTCCATTTCTTCGAACCCTTTCCAAGAGTATCCCGAGGTACGCCTATGTATTGTAGGTGTGCAACTCATTACCATTAATGGTCATCTTTTGATGTATTTTAGCGAGTCGACAGATAAAAGCACGAACTTATCTTTTTGTATGCATTCAGAGAAGAATAATATATCTCGAAAGATATTAAGATTATTTTTAAGTTTTCATATATCAATGGTCATAAAAATAAATGTCTTTATATGAAAACATAATGTAGGTAGATGCATAAACGTATTCTATAGTATTCTTTAATGCGATATCACAGGAGATTTACAGCATCCAACATTTTGATTTCAATTTTGTCTTTGAATTTTTCTTCCATTTTTTCATTTTCAAAAACCATATTTGTGAAATATTTTTGATCAAACTGTATATGAAAATTCCATAATATAAATTCCATAAAAATTCAATAATATACCAGATGTTTTGAGCTCCTAGGCTAGCAGATGTTTCAGCTATTTACAGGAAAATTAATTGAAAAAATGCCTCGCAGAAATTCAAGTAAAAAAATGTGAAAAAAATCACTCAATAAAATTTTTATATGTGCACCTCAATTGAAGACGATTTAATTGAAAATTTCGAAATAATCAGTTTGTCTCAGAAAGAGTGCTGTGGACTTGAAACAGATTCCTAAATTGTCATTTTCTCTATTCAAACTCTGGTGAAGTAAATTCAAATTACAGGTCAGTGGTCGCATTGATTTGAACAGCGACCACAAATCGATTGGCTTGCGAGTGGTTGGTCGATGGAGACTGCAGAATATTGTGAATAAATCTCTGTACGTCAGTCGTATTACCATATAACCGCATAACGATACGAACAAAAGAACGCACTATTATGTCGAAGCTATTCGATTATGCACACCTATTAGGCAGGCATGATCGTATGCAATCTTATGACTTGCCTTCAATACAGTAGGCTATGCATTCTAGAAAAAATATTCAAATTAGACATACTTCTTTTTCAAGGATTATGTATTTCGTCATATTTGTTGTGTGATTCAATGTCATTGGCGGGTAGAAATAGGATTATTCCTGTTTTCACTATTCACGATTTTGTGATAATGGAGTTAACTAAAATCTGACTATATTTAGGATAGTTGAAAGTGCAGTGTTGCTGGTGGTCTTTTTTTTCATTGATACTCCGAAACAGAAAGTTAGGTTAAGTTTCGATAAATTATGACAAATATATGATATTTTGAAGTATCAAGTTGAATCACCAAACAGGTATTTTTATATTGAATATTCTTAAAATGTTTTTGAACATCTGATAGCTGTATGAAATATCGAATAAAATAATAAGATGCCGATGACACACAAAATGAGATTGACAATAATTGCAATTTGGAAAAAGTAGTTATCCGACAAATCATAACGAAATTGATGCTGATTCGTTCACTAATGATATATTTCATTGTCAGTGATTTATATACCTGCTATAATGCTATATGTTACAAGTATTGTACTCGAAACAATGTTGTAGGTTGAAAAATATAACAAAAAAATGAACTACCAGTCTCATAAATTCGATGTCGAGCACACCCCCTGTTGTTCGATCGAAACGAGTGAAGGTTATTTATCAGGGCCGGATTGAAGATTGAAATATGAAAACAAAAACAACATCATCCCAATATTGTCGTTAATTCATCATCTTATATTGATTAAGAATTGTCATTTCTGCAAAAAATTCAACTTGAAATGGTTTTCATAGAAGTCTGTCTGTCTGTATTTAGCATTACGTCACGAATATAACCAATCATAACGTTCAAATGATGCCTCGTTTTATTGATAATTCGAATTTGGTTGACCATTTTTCACTCGATGAATATATTATTTGAAAATTCATGTATTGATGTCTTGATCTAAATATATATTTCAATTGAAAAAACGTACCCTTTTTCATGAAATTCTAGGACGAGCTAGTAAAATAACAGGAATACATTTCAATATCATTATACGAATTCCTTGTGTTGTCTTGGAATAATTTGCTATGAAGATGTTGCCATCAATCGAATGTCGAAATGAGACTTGAACTCAGTAAGCGGCGAATGCTCCAGAATACGGTCCTGAACGCGAGGCAATAAATAAATGATAACCATCAAGTATTGGCATGGAAATCGTTCCACACACCAAGAGTGTGTATCTCGGTAGCAGTTTAATTTTCAGGTAGCCGTACAGCAATTTGAGCAGAGGTAAAAACAAATCGACCATAAAAACTGGTTGGAAGTTTTCCAATCATCAGTAGTCGAAAATCATAATAATCAACCGTATCTATCGTCTTTTGTATCAGAGCTTCATTCGTACCATAAATTTAATTGAGTTGTTGACAAAGTTTCGAGTTGTTTCTTCAATTCTATTTCAATTGTTGTTAGCATATCTACTATGATTCGACGTTTATGGAAAGATATATCAAATTTAATCGATGAGCAACAAATACAAAACTGACCACAATACAAATACCTCAACGTGACATTTAGTTACCTACCAAAATTGCACCAAAATTTAACCATCCTTCCACCTTTGAGAATTTCAAAATAGTGAAATTTTCAACAAAACTTCAACAAACCCAATGATGAATCAGTTCCTCGATAGTTCAAATGTTGCAAATAATAGATGGATTGATTAATAATAAATGCACATGAAAATCACGAATCATCCGACTACAACAATATCTATTTCAATGTCTTATTGCCATCTGTTGGTAGAAAAATCAGCTGCCATGAATAATATGAATTGTGAACCTACACTAGTTACAGTTTTCTGGTTACAGTTCGATTATATTCCGTCATGTTGCGTTGGACGGTAATACTACAGGAGTCTGTAGAAACAACGCGTGTTGCTTTCACTCGGCAGCGCCATTTTGATGTGTGCTGTAAAATAATTTTTAAAACCAAAACAAACATAGTTTTGTTGGTTAGTTTGTTTTTCGAAGTTTCTACATTTTATTCTAGAGAAATTGAAGGATTTCAAGAGAATGACGCAGTAATAAATTACACCACGACTATAGAAGGGTTGCCATGAAAACATGTTTTGCTCAAGACAACTGTCACAAGCAAACAATTTTCAGAAAAGTCGCAGTGAAACTGGGTAAGAAAAGTATGCAACAACCAAATCTTGAAGTATTCATCAGGCAAATTGTTTTTGTTTCAGGTCACTCATTCTTTGCTGGTCAAAGTGCCTTTTCTAGTGACTAGTTGCTAGTTTTCAATGGTTATGAAAGCTGTCAGTACAGAAACAGTCCATTTAAACTTTCTAAAACTTGATTTCTGGGAATAAGTCCAGTAAGTAAACAATGACAAAGCAGTGTCAGTAGTCGACTTACAAATTCATAGAAATAATTACAGTTAACTTGAAACACATTTACCAAATAAAAACACAATGATTCACAATGAGTGTAAATATTCAATCTTATATAAATATGAAAAGTATCACAATAACAACCATAAATTCTCGTTTCATCTTCAAATGAAATAATCAGTTTCCTTCTTCATAATGAAATTCTGCTGGTGATGTAACATTGTCATGTACACGAATCTGATATGTAGCATATTGCCTTTTCATGAGTATTGGCAAACAACTGCATTCATTCTGGTCGAAATAAGACATACTGGAGCACTGTAATACGTCTCTGCATTGGCAGGCACATGCATCTGGGTTCCATAATTTCTTCCCTGGGTTTTTGTGACACTTTTCTTCCTCGTCAATGTTCTTGCAAGCACATTTGCAGTCTGATGGTTGGTATTCTTGATATTTGGTGCAATTCTGAAATTGAAATTCATTCGAGAGGTTTTGACACCTGCTTACCACTGAATGTATTGTTGAGAATATTCACCTCTTTTTTTATTTTACAGTCACACTTGCATTTGGTATGTTTTTCCACAGGTATTATTTGTTTTCCTAAGAATTTAAGTTTTTTGTTGCTCGTGTATTGAGTTCTAAAAACCTGAAACAATAATATGTATTGAAGCTTGAGTTAAAGCTGAGTTTTGAAGCACAAATAGAAAAATGTCTCCCTTTCTTACCATATAGTTGATAGTTTCTGTTTCAATTGGTTGACATGACAGTAGCTCATGTGAACAGCATCCTCCACATTGTTCAACCCTTGTGCATTGTGGGATGTATAAAATACTTGGATCATTATTGTCCACAAGTTTCAGAGTTCTGTACTCAGGAATACAATTTGCTTTTTCTGGCATGGTAGCTGAATCTACAAAATGTGCAAGTTGATTTTGAATAACTGAAGATACAATGAAACACTGCTTGGTATCATGCACTTGTATTAGGATTTTTGTGAAAACAATATCAGAAAATGTATTAGTTCGATTAATTCCTCAAAGCTGTTAAAAAAGTTATGAATCTTCGTCAGTAGTAATTATTATGTTAGCTTCATTAAATATTCGTTTGAAAAATTCTGAGTCACGTCCATATCTATTTGAAATTTCAGCATACCGTGAATCATCAAACTGGGAATAAAAATCGAGTTGTTTCAGGTCTGTTCAAACAAATACATGACACTAAAATTGAATGTTTTCCAAACCTATCGACCACACTATATAAATGTTAGTTGATTGGTTAATTACAAAACGAATGAAAAGTTGACCCCCACCTGTGTACTTACTTCTGGCAGTACCATCATCTGATAAGAATCTATCTGAAAAATAAAAGTACTCACAAATAGATTATTCTCAATATATTCAGTTGTTGACGAGATACACAGACAGACAATACCTTTATTCTGATTGAAACGTCATATATTGTTCATGCAACACATTAGAAATCATTAAACTACCCAATGAGAAGTTATTTTAAGTATATTCAAATATTCATTGTGAACCCTACAGGTATTCTACTAGAAAAAATGAGCTTCACGGAATCAGGCTTGAAGGAAGCCCAAAAATTCCTCAATTTTTTCGTGGACAAGTTGGAACACCACCGAAACCTGTTCCATTACTACCTCGCCGAAGACGTCGTCCTTGATTGGTTCGGACAAACCATCAAGGGAGAGAAAAAAGTCATCGAATTCCTGAGAGAATCGGGCACGTCAGTCTCGCATATACTAGGCGATGCAAGACCTGCCAAGAAAATCGGGTTCAGGGAGACGCACCACGTGAAGGTGCCCAGGTGAGTAAAAGGTTGTGATGTCGAATCACCACCATACTAAATCAGTGTTGGATTTTTTGTTAGGATACCGAAAACCATCCCCGTAGGCTTGATGAGCCCACCGAGGACGTTTATTTTGAAAAGTCAGACGAAGACGCCGAAGAAGCAGTCCATTCCATCGACCAGCTCGCAGAGGCAGCGCGAGCCTAGCGCGGAAATTTCGCCCTCGTATCGTGCCCCTAGGTTTCCCTCGTCGCCCGCCAAGAGGATGAAGACCGCCACGGGGCACTTGGCGCGTGACAGCGTCGGCAGCGATTGCGAGACTGTGGAGGGGGAGCTGATCGAACCGGCTCATAAGCTCAGGTAAGTTTAAGCTTCAATTTTTTGTACAAAATTAATTCACGAACAAAATCAGTTTTTTGTTTGATTCAGAATGTTTTTATCGTTCAATATTTTTTTTGTTTTCGCGGTTGGTTAGGAGAAAAAAAATCAATTCCAGATTTGACTTTAGTAGGCTCAACACTTTTGTTGGTACTTGTAGAAAATTGAAACTAGGATAAAAGGAATTAATTTTGTTGTATTTCCGATAAGAATTAATCAAGATTATTAAACAATTAGGTTATACAGGGTCACTCACGGTCGATGGTAGGTTAGACATATATGGAGAACGGGACGTAGGATTATTTTGAAAATTTGGTTTCTCGAGTAATCAGTTTTGTTCTATGGATCTAAAATATTTTCAGTTGCGGCGTTGCCGCTTCTATCGAAAAGTATCAACAACTTTGTTATTTCGAATGGAACACCCTGTATTTTATTCCATTTTTCGTTTCTCTAATACTTTCCAATCATTTTCGTATGCTACTTCCTTATACCTATTTCAAAAGGTTTTCGAGAAATTAATTGATTTCATTATTTTTCGTGCAAATCATAGATTCAATTAAATGTTTATTACTGCGGTAATTGGAATCGTAGAATGCTGAAATTTTGGGTGTAGTTTATCAATGTCCTGTGTATCAATTATGTCTGAGGAAAATCGTTCTCCATTGTACAGGGTCGTTCTAATTTGATGACTTTGACGATAGATACAAAAATGGTGAAAAGTGGATTTTTTCAAATGGAATGCCCTGTATATCATTTAATATCCTGAAAGACAATTGAAGTTCCTTCCAAATGATATATTATGTACCTATACCTAAATAGGTTTTCGAAAAAAAATCCTAAATGTGTATAAAAATCGGAATATTTTCAGGGTTGGAATAAGTCATGACTTTTATAAAAAAGTCAAAAAAGTCAGACTTTTTGAAATAATTCACTTTGAAATATTCAACTTTTATTTACTCAAACAAAAAATCTCAATTTCTGCAAAACAATCTGAAACTATTGATTGAATAACGAATGATAAATACAAATGCAACTTATTACTTATTCAGAATCTTCATTAGAAAGGTCGGCGTTTTCGGGATCCCTCTTTGATTTCGGTATTTCGGTGATTCCCCGAACCCGACGCGCGGGCGCTTTGCATTGTATGTGGGCACTGTTGTCGGATGTTCATGGTGGTCAGGTTTCGATAATATCATCGGATTTTTCAAATCAAACTTAGTTTGAAATGTTTGAATTAAATGCGATTTTTCCCCATTGGAAAAAGTTTGAATTAATTCATTACTCTTTTAAAAAAGTCATTTGAATTAATTCACGAATTAAATCACTGACTTAATTCATATGAATTAATTCGTGCCAACCCTGATTATTTTCAAATCAGATTATCGTAAATGAACGCGCGAACGTTCTCAATCTCAATAATGACATGTTTTCATGACATTTCTCAGCTATCAAATACAAAATATGGCAAAATAATCCGATTTTTTTTTACGAAAACTTGATTATTTAGGTATAGGAACATAATGTATCATTTGGAAGAAACTTCAATTGTCTTTCAAGATATTGAATAAAATATAAGGTGTTTCATTCGAAATGACAAAGTTGTTGCTACTTTTCGATAGAAGCGGCAACGCCGCAACGCTGAAAATATTTTAGATCAATAGAACAAAACTGATTACTCGAGAAACCAAATTTTCAGAATAATCCTACGTCCCGTTCTCCATATTCGTCTAACCTACCATCGACCGTGAGTGCGCTGTATAGTAATAATGCAAATTATTTCATAGAATCGTTGGTTATATTCTATGAAAGCAAATTTATAACCTCAAAAACCACGAGCTATTCCAAAAATACGACTCTAATCGTATTTCTCGATAAAAAGACGTTATTATAAATCTCAATTATATAGAAAATTTCCTTGTTTTCTAGGTTCGTTGTGGCAGAAGGAGCGATAGAGTTTCGCCAACCCAGCTCGAAGAAATTCCAGCAGGAAAATAAGTGGCGCAGGCCGTGCAAGCTAAGCGTCGCGTATACGACGACCTCTTGCGGCGAATACGCAATGTATTTGATCATATACGAGGGCAATATGAGATGCCGTCGAAATTTAATGAAGGATTTTGAGACGGAAGTTGAATAGTATAACTCGGAAATCGCACAAATGCCTGTTTTTTTTTGGATAAATTAATTTATATGTCACTCACAGGTTCGAATTGGCTTCATTTGCGCATTCATGTTGAAGTTGTGAGTGACACATATTTTTTTTAACTACAAAATTGACATTTGTACTGTCGTGTTATGAGGAGGTGAAAGGAAACCGTTTGAGGGCTCTGTGGATTGAAGGACACTTTTCCCTCATGGTTCCTTGTGGACCAATTATTTGTTGAATGTTGTTAGCTTTAGTGCAATTATGTTGTTGATTGTTAAATCTTATTTCGAGGATTATTATTATTAGTAATTTTGAATTTAATTAATCGTACCTGGTCAGTGCTAAGTTTGTACTGTATGGCCAATCATTTCTAAATTGTATATTTTAATTGAATACTTAGAATTTTTCCAATGGCAGTCTTCGGGTTTTCCACAATAGAGGCTGAATTTTTTTGGCTTATACCAAAGAGGTACCTACTTTTGATTTTGTACAGAGTTTTGAATTACTAATGAACTTTCTTACTTCCATTGGCCAAAAACATTGTACATATCTATCTTATGTAATTTGTCCCAGTGATGATATAGTTAGATGATCTAACTACCAGACAAGTATTTTGATGATCTGATACATATAATATAATTGTGATTAAACCGTGCCACTCAAAAAAAAAATCTAATCAGAGTGTATTTTTGTACCTTTAGTAATTAATATTGAATAATGTGCCGATCTACTGTTAGGATTCTATTAAAGACCTAGTTTTGTATTGTGTCTTTCATTACTTACTTTGTATAACCATGGGTTCATCCAAATTGGCATCTTCTTCTAGGAAGTTGAGAAGAAGATCATCGATACTGTAACCGCTGATATTCCTGATGAAATCTAGAGGGATCTAGAAAAAAAATTAAGTTTCAAGTCTCGGTATCGAAGACAAGACGTTTGATGAAGGAATTTCCATCGTTGTTTGATTTATGGACAAAAAACTGGAAATGCAGTATTATGTATTTTCTACGAATTGAAAAGAAATAAATTAGAATGAAATAAGAAAGTTGAACATGCACATATTTAATGAGAGTTTGGAGCAAAACTCTTTAACTATTATCTAATACACCTTTCATCCTGAAACTTGATTGTTCTTGTAAGAATTTATAAAAAAATGTGCAAAAATGATAATAAATGTCCTTTATGCACGACCGGGCGTAAAATGGCACTTTATCGCCCAGATATGCGGGCGTAAAGTAGCACTTTACCGCCCTCGGACTACTTTACCGCCTGGCGGGCGGTAAAATGGCACTTTATCGCCCAGATATGCGGGCGTAAAGTAGCACTTTACCGCCCTCGGACTACTTTACCGCCCGCCGGGCGGTAAAATGGCACTTTATCGCCCAAATATGCGGGCGTAAAGTAGCACTTTACCGCCCTTGTACTACTTTACCGCCCGCCGGGCGGTAAAATGGCACTTTATCGCCCAGATATGCGGGCGTAAAGTAGCACTTTACCGCCCTCGGACTACTTTACCGCCCGCCGGGCGGTAAAATGGCACTTTATCGCCCAAATATGCGGGCGTAAAGTAGCACTTTACCGCCCTCGGACTACTTTACCGCCCGCCGGGCGGTAAAATGGCACTTTATCGCCCAGATATGCGGGCGTGAAGTAGCACTTTACCACCCTCAGACTACTTTACCGCCCGCCGGGCGGTAAAATGGCACTTTACCGCCAATGAAATATACTGGTCGTGCATAAAATGTTGTATGTAATTCGGGCGTAATATGCTTTCATGGACCTGGGCGTTTTAATAGCTATTACTTACACGCTACGGTCCATAAAAGCCTATTTTACGCCCTTGATACATAAATAACTATTATTGAACCAATTTACACTGATCCAATAGGCTATCGACCTAAGTCCTTCTGCCCAAAAATGTGTAATTTGATTTGAATAGCGTTTTTACTAATTACGTTATTTGTATAAACTCTTCTTTAGTTTTGTCGCAAGAATTTATTAGTCGTCTCAATTAAATAACAATTAGGGAGACGTTCATATAACAGGCGCTCGATTACGTAAGTTCGAAATCATTGGAAATATTTCCAATTTCTATTATACTGAATCATCATGTTGTTTGAATCACCTCAAGGTGTTATTTTCTGAACGATTTATTGGATTATCTTACTGTACCACCTTGCATCGCACGGCATTGTGAAGGTCAACAAGTGTAAGTACAGTTTTATAATCGATTAGCAACTGTTATTACCGATGCCTGTAATTTACTGAGTGTTGTTTTATAAGGGGCATTCACCTTATATACATCGATTTAAAAAAGCTGGATTGAACAAATAACACACATGTTATCAAATACGACATCAACATGTGGTTTCATGGCTGAATTTATTTGATTTTTCGTGGGAAATATATTGACTATTCCTGCATAAAGAAAAACATTGGCTATCTTAACGATAATAAAGAAATCATGGTAAACTTGTGGGAAATTTGATTACGCCTGTTTATTTCTAAGAGAGACAGAGATAAAAATACTTGTTCGAAACTACAATTCGAAACACCTCCATATAACAATTCAATTATCCTTCATTTCACCTCTAATATTTTTGACCGATTTAAATTCGTACTTTCACATCATTCGCAGTTTCTCTGCTCGTATATTTTTTCATTTGCAAAAGTTTCTCCAAAAATTCTAACTGAATTAATTTTTACTTATAAATGATAATTTTATCATACACCTTCACATGCAACGATTTATTCAGTAGGTACTCAATATTCAGCACTATTTTTTAAATATTTTATATTTTTCAAATAAATGAATGAAATCGTACGAACCGTCACACTAGCATTATTGAACGAACTCTTTCCTTTATTCGTATAATTTTTTGATGCATTTTCTTTCAAAACCTCGTTGTGAGAGTTGGATTGGTGATGGTGATGCGAATCTGATGATGACTCTCCGTGATTTCGGTGGAAATTGGGATCATGTTGAAAACCAGACGACAAACTCCGATAGATGGGGTGCGATGCACTGGGTGCTCGGTGATGCTGGTGCAACAAGACGTCAGTGGGATAAAAAATCTTCGAATTATCGTCGTTTTCTGCAACATGAATTCACGATCTCCATCGAAAGTAGGTATATACAGTGTGTCCAAAAGAACGGTGCACTGCACGTGAGAGTTAATGATGTTGGATTTATCCAAAATCATTATCTCTATAATGCGTTTTGAGTATCTTTGAGAAATGCTCCATTGATATCGCATTCATTTCAGAACTCTATTGTCAATTTTATACTGGATTCAACCATTTAATTTTGAGAGAAAATTTGTAGTAGTGATTCTCGAGTCATCATTTACAGTGCGTCCATAAAGTAACGCATAAATTCATTATTGGCTAAATGAACAATAAAATTAGGAATTTCCAAAACAGGTCGATTTTTGATTTCAATTTACTATTGTTTCAAATCCTAATCTAATATACAGGGTGAACCACTTTCGTGTAATGACGTCATCACAATTTTTTTCATACGAAACCCCCCCTTTTTTTTTCAATTTCCAAATTGCCTTTGCTGAGCTGATTCCAAAAATGTATAATATGTTGCTTCAAATTGGTACAGGGTGGGCAAAAATGCAAAAAAAAAGTATGAAAATATAAAATAAATAATAATAAATATATAAATATAATGGGCAGAAGGACTTAGGTCGATAGCCTATTGGATCAGTGTATAAATATAATCACATATTGATTCATACGTAGTTTGACGCACTGATTCCGAAAATATGGATATTTGAACTCGTAGAGAATCAGGAACCTGAGAAAATCGCGATCGGAAAATTTCGAAGTCGGTTTTTCGACCTCAATTCACAGTGATTCTTACATGTTTTGACGCGATGATTCTGAAAATATGGTTATTTGAACTTTTCCGGCGAATTTGATTTTCAAAATAATCCGTATTATTAGGGTCCCCCGGATTATTAGGGCCCCTCGTATTATTCTAGGTCTCCTGGATTATTCCGGGTCCCGCGGATTATTAATCACATAGTGATTCTTACGTATTTTGACGCGCTGCATTTTTGCCCACCCAATTTGAAGCAACATATTATACATTTTTGGAATCAGCTCAGCAAAGGCAATTTGGAAATTGAAGAAAAAGGGGGGGTTCCATTTGAAAAAAATGGTAATGACGTCATTACACGAAAGTGGTTCACCCTGTATATTAGATTATGATTTGAAACAATAGTAAATTGAAATCAAAAATCGACCTGTTTTGGGAATTCCTAATTTTATTCTTCATTTAGCCAATAATGAATTTATGCGTTACTTTATGGACGCACTATATTACGGTTTCTTATTATAGATGAGTTCTGGATAAACCGGAAGTACTATATTTGATTTAAATAGTGCATTCTTGGCACTAAAATATAACATCTTCCCAGAACACGAATCAATTCAAATCAAGGAAATTATAAATGTAGAACCGTGATAAAAATAAGATACGTTCATCAACAGATCCTCAAACTTTCGAAAATATGAGTTCAGACGTTTTCGGAGAAAACTATGCGAAAAAGAAGTTCAAATTACCTGATCCAACAATACTATCAATTTTCACTACGACTACCAAACCTGCAAACACCAAAATCAAATTTGCTTCAGCCCACATCGCTCCCAACTGAGTACACCTACTACAAAATGAAAACACTTTCAAACAAAAACCTATTAGCAAGTTCCCACTGCACACTATCGGTATTCCAACAGAATAACAATGAGGAGTCTACCGTGTTGGTCTGTCAAGAAACGAAGACGAACCTCTTGACTCTACGCCGACCAAGACGATCGCTCATTTGGTACTGGAAGTGGTACCTACGTCTATCTACTATATACGCATTCACGTCAGTGTTTCCTTTTCCTTTTGGATGCGATTTGCTAATCTGATATTTCAGACTCCGGTTCTTCGATTCGCGGAAGTGATCAAACAGGATGGGTCGAATTTTATTTGTGAGGGGGCGTTTTTTGACCGTGTTCCTAAAATGGTCGAGTGACACGTCATTCAAGTTCATTTTATAGGCATTGGAATGTAAAAAAAACTTACGACAAATATCTTTTGGGTAGATTCAATATACAGTTTTGAACCAATTTGACTAAATGAAACATTAAAATTGAAACAATACAAATTCACTCAATCACTATCCAAGCAAAATGTAGATTGAAAAAACTTTATTCTTCAATTGGTATTGGTGGGACTGGGATCAATATCGTTAAAGAAAAACTATTGTTTTGAGTAGTTTTACTCGGAAAAACTGATTTTTGAGCCCTGATGATGAATTTATTAAAATTCGAAACGTTGGCAAAGAAACAATAGTTTTTCTTTAAAGATATTGATCCCAGTCCCACCAATACCAATTGAAGAATATAATTTTTGGATCACCATAAAAAATAAAAGAACTCGAAAATCATTCAATCAAGAGAAGAAGAATGTGTGAGGTGATGTATCAAAAACTCACGTGATACTTATCGAAAATCATTTCATATATCCTAAACTGCGTTTAATAGTCATTCAGGTATTTTTTCACACGGATTATTTTCAATAGATAGATGAATCAGCCATTTCGAATAAAACTATAATTCTCACCCAACCATTGCAGGTATTCACAGCTTCCTTTTCGATCTTGTTTATCACTTGTGGTCGATAAAAAATACGAAGTTTTTCCCCGAGAAGTCACTCTTTGTTTTATTCATAGGTTTTGAATGGGACAAACTTGGGTTATGGCTTCCACATAACGTCAATTGTTTCCCAGAAAACATGACTAACGATTTACGGTACTCATGGTTATCTTTTCCGTCTGGTACCACTAGTATAGGGTCACGTCGAAAATATCTGATGGGTTGTTAAGCCAGAGGCGCATCTAAGGGAAAATAGAAGGGATCATTACTTTCAAACAAAAAAGAAATGAATAAGAGTCGACGGTTGTTAAAAATGTTGAACAGTTCATTTATGTTCATACGGATTTTCTATTTCTTAGTAATTATCAGATAATAACAGTTTCATCAACCTTATCAAATATAGTTTCGTCGTTCATTACAGGAGTCTCATATTGATTTCGATAGTCTTGGCTATTATTACGCAAAAGACAGCTATATCTTGCATATTTACGTTTCATTAGTGTTAGAACCTAGAGGTCGGGCATAATTCAACTACAGACCACAACAATGCATACATTGAAAACGAACAATCGAACATCTACAGGATGTACAGAGATTACAACCGAGTATCAAATATTCAAAAATTATCCTGGACGTTGAAAGATTCAACTTCCTGTAACCCTAAATTTCCTTGTCTTTCTATTTATTCCTTTTTTCAATCGTTTTAAGAAAAACGAGCATTTTTGAACAATGTTTCTAGAGTTACTTAACGTGGTTTAAGTGTTTTATTTTTTTTTGCTTTACTTTTTTATTACTTGCTCTAGTTTTCATGTGGTTAGTATGTTACATTATGGTTATAAATTTTTCATTTTTTCCTTTCATATCACTTTATACCAGGTGTTTCACAGTGGATGGAACATTAGAAGTATCTGGAGAACAGAAAGATAGATCATTTCGAAAATTAGTGGGCGTGGATAATCAAACTTGCTCTATCTGTCTAAAATATTTTCATCAATACAGTGTTGCCGCTGGTATCAGAAAGTAGTAGCTACTTTGTTATTTCAAATGGAACGCCTCGTATATTATATCATTTTTGGAATCTTTAAAAGATTCCTCCCAGCTTTCCCACATAATTCCCTTTACCTATCTGTGACGATTTCCGAGCTATTCATTATTATATTACTTATTATTATTTTGTCCAATTTTTGTGCAAAACCTCTTCATTGAATTTTTATGGTGGTGGTTACGGTTAAGTTGAAATTTTAGGGACTTCCTTTCGTTGAGTCATTCCCCTGGGGATACGGGGAAAAATAGAATAGATCCCAGGTATGGTCTGCCTGTCGTAAAAGGCGACTAAAAGACCCAACCCAAGCCAAGGTGGAAGAGATCGTGCCAAGGGCTGAATGGCACTGGGTTGCAAAATATGGGTGTCGCAAACGATTCCTTTGGGGCACCAGGGGGCACCCCATAGTATGAGACCCCTTACTGCGGTACGCGGGGCTCTGCCGCAGCGGACTACCTTTCCCTTGCTGCTCGTGGGAACACTATGGATCCAAAAACCAAAAACCAAAAAAACAAACCGCTCACCCGTCAAGGGAAGCAATCCGGGGCTTCGGCCCCAATTACATCGCCCACCCGTCAAGGGAGGCAATCCGGGGCTTCGGCCCCAACTACAGCGCCAACCCGCGAAGGGAGGCGTCCCCCGGCTTCGGCCACCCAAAGCACCGGCTCGGAGAACCCGCCCACCCCGACCGCAGGGTCGAGTGGAATCGGTAAGCCCAAGCAAGTGAGCTCTTCCTTACAGGCGTACAGGGACCGGAGAGCGGCAAATCGTCTGCTAGAGAAGCTAAAAGGCATACCCGAAAAGGAGATGTCGGAAAAGCAACTGGCATCGAGAGATTGGGCTCGAGAAGTTGCTGCAAAAGCCGCCGCGCGACCCCAAAAAACCGACGCTGAAACTGCAGCTAAACCAGCAGTTAAGCGACGGCGATCGGGAGAGCAGAGCGAGCAAAAAGCGAAGAAGCCCAACATGGGGCCCTCGCCCAAACGCCCCTACAGTGCGGTCGTAAAAAACCACCTCGTCAGGGCAGTCATCGATAAAAGCCACCAGGACGGCAACATCACTCCGTCAAAATGGATGATGGTCGAGATGGCGCTTTTAAAACAATTCAAGGAGCTCCTGAGAGAAAATCCGGGAGCTCCCCCTCAGTGCACGGACGCAGGCTGGTTCCAGGGCCGAGTCAAGCTGGTATCGTGCGCTGATCAGAGATCAGCAGATCTATACGAGAAAGCGATCTCAAAAGTTGGCGAAGTCTGGCCAGGCGCAAGACTAGAGGCTGTGACGAGTGAGAACATCCCGCGCAGACCAAGGTCAAGAACCTGGCTTCCGGCAGAGCCATCAGATCCTGCAGAAATAATTGAATTTCTGCAGCTCAGCAACCCTAGCCTCCCAACCCACGATTGGAGGGTGGCAAAGGTAGGCGAAGAAAAAGAAGGAAGGCGAGAGGCTGTTGTCATCTTGAACAACGAGTCGGTGGCCCCCATCTTGGAAAACAAGGGGGTGGTCTACTATGGGCTCGGGTCGGTGAAGCTCCTCATCTACAACACAGACGCCAAAACCACCACACCCCAAGAGGAGAAGGTGGCGACGACGACGTCTGACGATGGCGCATCCGATGGCGGCAAAAGCGGCGTCTCAGAAGCTGCGGCAAGGCTGAGTCGGCTCAATAATGTGGATGAGGATGAGCTGCTGGACTCATCCGGCGGAGAAACTGCGGGTGTCGCGGATGAAGCTCCTGCAGATAAATCTCCACCACAGTAAAGCAGCATCAGCTGCACTTCTCCTCCGCTTAGCTAAAACCGGCGAGGAGATCATTTTAGTCCAAGAACCCTGGGTGCATAAACAGCGGGTTTGCGGACTGCAACTGAAAGACTACAATGTCATATACATACAAGGTAAAGAGCCGCCTAGAGCATGTGTTCTTGTTAACAGGAAATACAGCTCTTTTACCTTACCAAATTTTTGTGACAGGGACAACGTGTGCATTGCGGTGCAACTAGGCCCAGTTTGTACATGGTTCATGTCATCATACATGGCGCATGATGCAGAACCTCCCCCGCCGAGACCGCTACAAGCAGCCCTATTGGAGGCAGCAAGGACGCGGACACCGGTCGTTATCGGCGCCGATGCGAATGCACACCATACTATATGGGGCAGCACCGGCACAAATGAAAGAGGTGAGTTGCTTTTAGAATATATTCTAGGTAACAACCTTCAAATATGTAACAAAGGCAGTGAACCTACCTTTATCACAGCCGTAAGGCAGGAAGTTCTGGACATAACATTGACCAACGAACATGCCGCCAACCTGATACGGTCCTGGAGAGTATCCCGAGACCACTCCATGTCAGACCACCGATACTTGGAATTTGACATGGACGTACATGGGCCAACAGCCAAACAGTTCCGTAATAAGCGTAATGCGGACTGGGGTATGTACAAGGAACGCTTCTCTCAGGCCCTACCGGCAGAGATACCAGACATTCCCACTTCTAGGGCCGATCTGGATCAGCTGGTAGACAGTCTCACAGAAACTTTCAACGATGCGATGAATGTTGCATGCCCGGTGAAAACGGTCAGGGGAAAACCCAAACCGGCCTGGTGGTCTTCTGAAATCAGTGACCTCAGGAAACAATGTAGAAAGATGTTCAACCAAGCTAAGAAAACCAATGAATGGAGTGCTTATAAAGCCGGTCTGAATAACTTCAAAAAGAGTGTTCGACTCGCAAAATTCAAATCATGGTCTGAATTCTGTTCTAGCATCGACTGCGCTACAGAAGGCAACAGGCTGCGAAAAATAATCTCGTCCAACCCAGTGGCGCCAAGCTATCTCAGTAAACCTGATGGCACATGGACGACCACGGACGTAGAGACCGTCGAGCTACTGGTAGACACACACTTTCCTGGCCAAAAGCTAGGTGGGCAATGCGAACCAGCAGCTCCTAGCGTCGAAAAAATTATTAACCCATCAATCATCACCTCGAGCAGGATTGAATGGGCTATCGCACAGTTTCAACCCTACAAATCGCCTGGTAAGGATGATATCATACCAGCGGAAATGCAGGCAGTCTCCAACCTGGCGATTCCATGGTTAGAGGTCATATACAAGGCCTGCCTAAGCCTAACTTATGTACCTAAGAAGTGGAAGGAGGTGAGAGTTGTGTTTATACCTAAAGGAGGTAAACAATCTCACAACACCCCCAAGGATTATAGGCCTATTAGCTTATCATCATTTCTACTAAAAACACTAGAAAGATTAGTAGATTCATATATAAGAGATTCACTGTTAGGGGAGGGAACTCTTTCCCAATCCCAACATGCCTACTGCAAGGGGAGGTCAGTAGAAACTGCCCTCCACACGCTAGTACTAGAAGTTGAAAAGTCTTTAAACTGCAACGAATACTCACTAATAGCCTTCTCAGACATTGAGGGGGCGTTCAACAATATTATTCCCAGTGCTGTTACAGGGGAAATGAAAAATCTGAGAATCGACAAGTCAATCGTCGAGTTTGTCAACCACATGCTCTGCAACAGAGAGATTCACGCAGAGATCTCTGGCTGTCAGATACAAAGAGTGGTCAATAGGGGGACTCCGCAGGGGGGAGTGCTTTCACCCCTACTGTGGATCCTTACCCTCAACGGCTTTCTCCAGAGAATGGAAAGGCTAGGAATTAAAATTGTGGCCTACGCCGATGACATTGCGATTATGGTTTCAGGGAAATTTCCAGAGACTCTGTCGGATGTCATACAGGGGGCACTAAATGAACTCGTGCACTGGTGCAACAAATGCGGCCTAGGGATAAACCCGGGCAAAACGGAGCTAGTTCTCTTCACGAGGAAGCACAAAATACCCTCCTTTCGCCTTCCCAATATAGGGGGCCAAGAAATAAAACTCTCCGAACGAGCTAGGTACCTAGGAATTGTCCTTGACCGAAAGCTGTTATGGAGAGAAAATATAGAGGAAAGGGTGAAAAAGGCGACAATTGCGCTATACACCTGCAGAAGAACCATTGGCAAACAATGGGGGCTGAGACCCAGCATTGTCCATTGGTTATACACGGCGGTCGTAAGACCCACACTTATGTATGGATCATTAGTATGGTGGCCAGCCCTATGTAAGGAGGTCAACCGGAAAAGGGTGGGAAAGGTACAGCGACTAGCTGCCGTTCTCATGACGGGGTGTCTTAGGACAACCCCGACTAAAGCCCTAGAAATGATCTTACATCTGACTCCATTAGACCTATATGGGAAGGAGTGCGCGGCTTGTGCCGCTGTCAGACTCAATGCAGTCTCACCATGGCCCAAGGTAAACTACGGCCACTCCAAAATTCTGAAGGAATTCAACCTCACCTTGAATAACACAGACTACACTAAACCCACCCCGATGTTCGACCGCAAGTTCTCGGTGGACATCCCGTCCAGAGAAAAGTGGACGGCGAACCTAGTTAAGCCAAATGGGACGCTCTTTTATGCAGATGGCTCAAAACTAGAGGGGAGAGTAGGAAGTGGAGTCTTCTCAGAGTCCCCACCCCTCAACTTATCATTTCGCTTGCCGGACTACTGCAGTGTTTTCCAGGCAGAAATGGTAGCTATAAATGAAACAGCCAAATGGGTACTTCAAACAGGACTTGAGTCCAATGAAATATCTATTCTAAGTGACAGCCAAGCTGCCATCAAATCTCTAAACTCAGTCTACCTGACTTCAAAGGCGGCTATACAATGCCGTAGAGCCTTAAATGAGCTGGCGACTAAAGTAAGAGTCAATGTTGTCTGGGTACCCGGCCACAGGGACATAGCAGGAAATTGTAGGGCGGACGAGTTAGCAAGAGCAGGTACAACGCTCACGGCTATATCCGCTAATACTAAACCAGGGGCACCTATCGCTGAACGGAGGTTGCTCCTCCGGAAGGAAATACTCCGCCTAACCAACCTTAGGTGGCGGGAGGAGCTTTCTTGCACTTCGTCAAGACAGATATGGCCGGAGCTTAACCTGCGACGCACCAAAGATATTTTATCACTTTCCAGGAACTCTATTGGAAACGCGATTGCGGCCATCACTGGACACTGGCTTGGAGGATGCCATGCTGCACGTATGGGAATCCTTCAACGCAACGACTTCTGTAGAAGCTGTCGGAACGAGGAGGAGGAAGAGACGATGGTCCACTTACTCTGCCACTGTCCTGCCCTATCCAGGAAAAGATACTTGGCTCTGGGACAAGCCTATTTTGACAACCTATCCGATCTTCAGTCGGTTGGTATCAAAAACCTTATGCTGTTCATTAACAGCAGCTACTGGTTCTCACAGTAGTGGTGGGGGTGGTAACCACCCTATACGGCATCACAACGGGCCTCTGGCCTATGTGGGTTCCATCCCGAACCACCGTGTTAACCTAACCTAACCTTCGTTGAGTCATTTGACAATTATATTTTTATACCCTCACTTTATACATTGGGGAAATATTATATGATATTGTCACAAATCAGTGAGATAGTATTTGTCGCAGATTAATTCTTCTCAAATGTCATTTCAATTGCAGGTACGTGGTATAAAAAAAATACAAAGTTAGAGTTATGCAAGCGCACCGTTACGTATTCTATACGATAATTCCTATCTATTGTCGATTCCACAAAATCATCGAACTCGTCATAACCGGTGTGTGTTGTCATCGTTGCTCTCGGTGACAATGGCAACGGCTGCGCACGCGCCCCAGCGCCCAGTTTGATCAATCACGGAAGCGGAAGAAGAAAACACCTGAAACGCGACTACCGCGATGCTAGATTGTTTGAAATGGTCGGAGAACGTGGACACCGAAGAATACACGGCCCACTCGATTGGTAGACGTTGCTTTTCGTCGGTCTTCGGGCATGTCATGGGGTGCGAGGGCGGTTTGGTTGGTTTGGGGGGTCTGTGCGACACTGTGGGGGGCTTTCGGAGCCGACGAAGTGGATTTTTCGACGATGGACGTGAGGAGATTGGCGACGCACGTCTATGGAACAGGTGGTTTACATTGTCACATTCGTTCAGTTTTGTGAACAAAATACTCGTAGAATAGTCCTAGAATTTTTGCAAAATATTTACGGAACACACAGTATAATGAATACACTCGAGGTTGAAAATATACAGAGTGACATTCGACAAAACCATCACCAACGATGTCAATAAAGTACCTGCAAAGTATAAAGATATACTAATTTTTTTATGTTACGATAATGAAAGTTAGCATATTGAGAAACCTTTGATAAATGTTGATTTATGTTAATAATTGAAAATCTGAAGTGAATCGCTCATTTTTTCAATATTTACATGAAGATTACTGAGATATTTTGTTTAGAATCTAAAAGTGAAGAAATGAATTATAACAAACACAAGAATCATTTATTTCTGTATTTTCTGTAAATTCACCATTCTACTTTAATGGATGGAGGAGCTACCTAGAAGATTCCAAAAATAAAAACATATCGAATAAAAACCTTTATTTCTGATAATACGCAGAAGTAGCTCGAATCTCATTCATGGTTTAAATTATTCTGTTATTCCAAGGAAGATAATTCAAGCACATTGAACCCCTACCCATAGCGTTTATCACTGGAAAACATTGAACACACTGAGATGGGCCCTCATTTCCCATGGGCACGGTTCTGCCTATGAATTAAATCAATCTCGATCTAGTGCTCAGTGCCATGCACGGGCATCTTCAGATAGAGGAAGTTTACGCATTTTTGAGGGTCGAAAGCCATTCAAGACATGCCAACGTTGTAAACTTCCACCCCATTTCAAATACTAATGAGTTTTTGATTTAGGAAAATGGCGATTTTCTGTATGGATCACAAAAAAATGCCTCTTTAAATTCGAATTCTACTGACCGAATTCTATGTCTCTGAGCTCGAAGTTAACTGAAGTGTGACACCCAAATATGTTGCGAGTTGGGGATGTGAACATTGACCTCATTTATTGCATGAGTGCACAAACATGATGCACCATTTCGTCAGTCTTGGATCTGCTCAAAGTATGAGGACATGCGATCATGAATATTTTAGTATTACCTCAGTACGAATAATGACTACAAAATAGAAAGATTCGTGCAATGAAATACTTTATTTTGACTCAGTAGCTCTCATCTAATTTCATCAATATTGTTGTTTATCGTTCAAAGCAGTGATGATAGTTTTCATTTCATCACTGGAAACGTTCTAAAAACTTACTTTATTCAATACAGATCCAACTTGAAGGTAAAAGTGTTTTATTCGACAAAAAAAATGTGATTCATTACAGAATTATTTCTTCTGGAAAACCGATATAGAGAACAAACACCATACAAATTCGAAGATTTCTTCTGGACCGGATCTGGTGAAGGTTCAGACGATGAAGAATCCTTCTGGACTTCCGATAATCCTTCCACCATATACAAAACAAAAACTGTAGTCACCACAGTGTTTATTGAATCTCCACAGTCTACTACACACAATGAGGTGAGACACTAAATTCCAATTGAGACAAACTGTGTCTTGACCGTTAATTTTCCTCAGTCTTCTGAACCATCAATCTCCAAATGTCAACAAGACTGTCAAACGTCTACGCTGACGCCTGAAGAGGAAATTCATCCAACCAAAACGTACAGAGTCGATTCGACCACTGTAGACGAGAGTTTTTCAGATGCTGACCAACAGTTTTGGCTGGTTACGATTTTAAGAAGCAACGGAAAAGATCCTGTGATTGATGATCTCAAAAATAGTTTAGCGAAATTGTATAAAATCGCGTTCCAGAGGTAAGAAGAACAATACAGGGTGGGGCACCCCATACCATTGATTATTTCGGAAATTTATTCTTTTCATTATTTGCATATTCGATGAGGCTGCAAAAGGAAAATAATTTGGAGTTTACAGGGTGACTCAAAAAAGTGTGACATATCAAAGTTGTGTTTTTTTAATGGAAAACCCTGTATTTTGTTACATTTTTGAATAGTTCAGGAGAATATAATATGATTTCACAGAAGGTATTATGTACCTAACTATAACCGTTTTCGAGTTATTGTTTTGTTTTAAAAAATACTAGGTACAAGAGACTGAATAAGATCGAAAAGTATAGAAACCATCCCTTCCAATTCTGACCAAGCATTGAAGAGGTTTCAGGCTATTGATTCCGATAGAACCAGTTTCCCAATATTATACAGGACGTACAAAATTCATTGTCACTTTTTTATAATTTCGAACGAAAATGACTTTTTTATTTTAAATAGAACACCCTATATTTTTTTCAATCTAAACAATACAAGATTCAATTATCTTTCATTTTATATTAGGGTTCCCTATATCTAGCCTAAATACTTAGTAAGATATTGTATCAAATAGTAGTTATCATTTCAATGCATTCTTTGAATCTGTATCTGATGTGATTCTATGGATCCACAGTTCGATATTAGCTTGACACAATGGAATACATTGTATAGTATGTTTGAAAGTTCAGTTCAGTTCTAAAAACGATTGCTGTTCATGGTGTCTAGTTCAATTATCAATGTTAGATGATACAATAAGAACAACAACAAAAAGAAAACTAAGGAACACCAAACCTATTTTGGTTATTCCTGAATGAATTCAGAAAATCTAAGAATGAAATTGCATCTAGAAATAGTAAGGCATTTTTCTTCGAGTAGTATCGTAAGAAATCCAAAAGTCTGCTGTTGGACCAATTTTTTTCCTCAAATAACTTCCTGAGGACGTCCTTGAAATATCATTGATTAGGAAAGTTTGTTGATGAAAACTGATAAAAGATTCCGTGATGCCTTGTAAATTTTGACTCCAGACAACAAGAGCGTCATCTGGGTATAACAAATGTCCGCCTCAAGCGAGCCTCAGACGACACAGTAGTCAACGTCTTCATCCACGACATGAAAAAAAATCGTTCAAACGGTGACGAAGACATGGAGGTGGTCTACCACGTGTCAGTAGATGGAAAACCCGTACCAGCTGTAACCGCTGCCAACGACATGACCTTGGTGACAGACGTCGAAGTTAAGAGGGCGCTGGGGTATCCCACCATCTTGACCAAAGCCGAGCGTAAGCACGATGTGGATGGCATTCGAACCAAAGAGTACACCAGCTAACAAGAGGCGAAAGAAAGCCGTTTTCGCAATCTCAAATTTGTGAGCGCATGCGCGATTTAACTAGTTTAACTGTCATGTCAATCATCACTTCCTTTCTTCTGATTGTGTCGCAGTGTTGCCGGTTTGCGGGTAATTACTGGAAAATACCGATCCTTGAAATAAAGTGTATATGTACCCAATAGGTACATGCCAAAATAATAAACAATTTCCTGGAAATTGCAAGGATTACTATACTAAGATTATAAATGCCATGAATGCAATCAAGTTCAATTATTTTATTTTTTGTAACAGAAATTTCATGATACATTGTTACCGGAGTTATGAAAACTTGCCAAATTTCAAGGCAATCGGACAACTAGAAGTTGGTCAAATTTCATTTTAAAAATTTGTACAGACTGACGGACAAGAAAGCGAGTTAATAAAAATGTTCGTGTCTGTTGTTGAAAAAAAATTCCACTCCAATTTGAGAATTTTATGTCTAAGAAAATGGCTATTTTATATCAAAATTAACGTTTTGTGTTAAAATACTGGTAGATTTCAATAAAAATTACATTCACGAAATAAAATACCTAATAAGTCAGTATTTCAGTCAGACAACTATTTTGTGGTCATAATGGGCAAGGATGTTCAACAACTTATTTTTCTTAGTGTAGTTCGGTTTCGTAAGAATTTGAATCAATACACTGTTTTCTCCGTGTTTTCTCCGTTTACATTTCAGTGCTGTGACGTATTTCCTCGCAATATCGTGTGTGTCCAATATCAAAGGAACCGACAAAGCTTTCGCCTCTTGTTAGCTGGTGTACTCTTTGATTCAAACTCCGTAAATCCAATCGGATCTCCTGGTGTTTCAGCCTACATGAAGCCCAGTGAACCCCAGAGCCTATCCAGCGCTAAAAACACCTGGATATTCATAGGCGTGTCGATTTCCGCTCTGTTCGTTTGTCTGCTCATCGTGGCTTTCTTGATTTTGGGCTGTACTAAGAAGAAGAAACAAAATACGAGTCCGACAGCAGGTATGGGGTTGGAAAATAGACAGCACATCTTCGAGAGAGGTGTGGGACACGAAAATAAGGGGTATTCGATTGATGAGAGGCAGGGAAGTCCTACTTATGTCAATTATAAGAACGAGAATTCAACGCTGAGTAGGAGTGTGGTTGCCACCAGCAGACCTGGTAGTTCCATTGGGTCTACCTCCACAAGGTCAGTAAAACCCACATGATAACTAATCTTTGTCCAAAAGTCCAAAATTCCATTTTCTTTTTCGAACAAGATTGCAATAATCTTCAGTAACGAGGCACATAACACGTAAGATATTATCAAATGAACATGCATTATAAACCTGCGAGGTGTATCCATCCAACATTTCTATTATGAGTATGACAGTTTGACAGTTGTCAGTTATACCAATGCTTGATGGAATAATTATGCTACATGTAGAGATTCATCAAGTCAAGTAACTTGATATTTTGAGGAACTACTTGACTTGACTTGATTTGAGATATTCATTACTTGACTAGAAATCAAGCTACTTGATATTACTTGATCTTGATACGGACGTGTCGAACGCCATATATTTCTGCAAGCTCGCGCGCGCTCAGACTTAATACGGGGGTTCCCCGACTTCCGAGCTGACTGAATCCATTTTAAAATAGTTTATATTTCTGTTTTTTTTTCTATATAATAAGTTTCATAAACAAAAGTTTCTTTATAAACTTCCATTATCATTTCATTATTTATTGAAACATAATAAAACTGCTAAAAATCAAATAGCTTGACGGAAGTACTTGATTATTCATAAATACATACTTGAACTTGACTTGATATCAAAAACTACTACTTGACTTGAACTTGATTTAATTTCAAGTCAAGTCAAGTAGCTTGAAAATCAAGTCAAGCCGTGAATCTCTACAGATAATTGTGTATCCACGAGTAGTGACTGGAAATATTTACTCAAACTATGAAGAGACTGTCTAAAAAAATGAAGACCTTATGATGGATTCAAGTCAAGTCAAGTAGCTTGAATATCAAGTCAAGCCGTGAATCTCTAGCTACATGCTGAGGAATATTCGGAAATACTGCTTGTTCAAGGTCTTCTCAGGTTAAATACATGATGAACCCACTCTTAATATACCGGGTGCAACAGGATCATGGTATACCCCACTTTTTTCGTTTATTTTTTGAATAAAAAATTCCTAATTTTAGGTATCCTATATACATAATAAACAGCAACTTTTGACATCCAAATGAGTTTTTCCCACTTTCAGTTTCGCCAGAAGTACCTGTTACTTTCAATTTCAAAATGGGACACCCTATATTTTATTACATTTTCGGATGCTGTACAATTTCACAGAAATACTGGATTGAATGATTTATGATCAAAGCAATGTTGTGAATATTTTTTGGGCCAAAACTCAGTTTATTCAAATAGAACCATATTGTGGTACCATTTATTAGTACCCTCAAAAACGTGATCATTTATATACCTCATTACGTTGTTCGATAAATACAACCAAACTTGGAATGAAAAAAAAAATTATTGAAAAAAATATTACTATTCAAAATGTCACTTGCGAAGAATCCGAAAATGTAATGAAATACAGGGTGCCCGTTTGAAAATAGTAACAGGTACTTCTGGTGAAACTGAAAGTGGAAAAAAATCATTTGTTCATCATATGTGAAGGATACTCCAAGTTTAAAATTTTTTGTTGGAAAACTAAAGGAGAAAAGTGGGTATACCATGATCCTGTTACACACGGTATAATGTGTCAAGATATTGAAGATATTTGCCAGAAAGCTGTGAAATTTCGGATTTCAAAGCGGAATACCTGGAAAAGTATATATTTTTCCGCGATAATATCATCAAACTCGTGTATTTTGGCTAAAAAACATAGGTATCCACAAAAGTTTCAATCATAATCCATATGGCATGATGAGTACATACATATTGATGTTCATGTTCACTCATACACGTACTTATCACACATCTGAAAATAGATACATTCGTATCGATTCTACATTAAGGTCATTCGAATCTATTCAATACTCCCAATCCACCAAGAAAGAGCTTATTGAAACGGTCCACCACCCAATTATTTAATTGTGTGGAAAACACTTTCCTACCGAGAGACAATTCTCAAAAAATGTAGCTCCGCAAGTTTGGACATTTCACCGCTGATGAACCTGAAGAAACCTCGAAGGACTCCACCGAAAAAACCTTTGAGAGCCAGGGCTGGACTCAACAAAACAGTGCCGATAGATGTCAGGAGATATCCTCACGATTTCTTCGATTCTGATAGCAACAGCAGCAGAAAAGAGTCTCCTGATGAAGCCAAAGTTTTGAGAAACTACGATCCTGGGGTGATCAGCCCAAAGTCTTATTTATCCATGCCGTCAGTAAAATCATTTCCAAGGTTAGTTTAGCGTTGAAGATTCGTGAATTTTGATTGGTTAGAATTATGGCATCTTCAGTCTTCATTTAACATACTTAGTCTATACTGGCTGGCCCAACGAAAACGTACCGTAAGGTTTAACTACCAGGAAGAGATACCTCGTTGAAAAGGTCTTTTGATTTCCTATACATTGCTTTTTTATTTTTGAAATTTCATCTACTTGTTGCAAAGATATGGACATTTGAAATGCCGCTAGTGCATTTCTCAAAAAAATTCAAGTAAATCGATTTCGCCTAAAAAACTTTTGTAAGAGTAAATATTGAGAATATGTATTTTCCTAGAAACAATTCGCTTTTTTTTCTGTTTTTGTTGATTCCAGCTAGTTTCTCGATAAAATCTCTTCCTGTTAGTTATACCTTCCGGTACGTTTTCGTTGGGCCACCCTGTATATGATATAACCAAAGAAATGTGTCATAATTGATGAAATATTGGAATAAGGAGAGAGATGAAGAATTTCCTTTTTGTTTTAATTTGGATTGAAAGTGAATGATGATTAATGTGTAGTTTGTATTTAGGCAATGAGTGATTCTCTATGAATATGAGAAGTCAAAATCATTGTGATTTTTCAGAGGCATCATGCCAGAACCTTTGAACAAAGTTTTAGAACCAGTTAGCATCCACCATCTCGACATGCCTGATGATGACCCTTTCCACGAAACTCAAAAGGACGAAAAATACGGTCAAGTAGGTCTCGCTAGACATGGCAGTCTGGGAACCGTAGAAGATCCTGGAATCATCGGTCCCATAGTATGGAATATGCATTGCCAGAGGCTACAACACGGTAATCAACACCTTTTCCTCTATGAGCTTCGAATCGGGTGGACGAAGAGGCTGATTGTGAAAATTTCCTCGTTAACAACATTTTATTGTGACAGGTGTCAGCGTTGACGAAGGTATGAACGACATGAGTGGACCCACGAATATAACTAAAATGAGAAAGAGGTTCCATGATCTACTGGATGATACGTTCAGCCTCTTTGGAAGTACGAGGGGTAGTCCGGGACCGGAGCAGCTATATAGCGTTCCAATCGAGGTCAAAAGCCATTCAGCTGTTGACAAAAGGTATACAGGGTGACCAACTGATTTATGTTCACGTAATGTCTATCATGAATATTAAGAATTGGGCAAAATGCACATATGATTCATTAATCTGTCATTTTTCATATGTCAATTGTCATTTGTCAATTGTCATTTGTCCTTTGTCAATTGTCATTGTATGTGGTGTGTTTGTATTTATTTTTTAGAGTTTCACCTTAAGTCGTCTTCTATTAGCTTTGGTTCCAAATCGATTTCGATTTTAATTTCAATTGACACCTCCTACACTCACTCCTCTCTTAGATCATCTGAGGATCTGAAAGCCCCCACGCCCAAACCCCGCCCCAAAACGTCTGACCTTCGTAAGATCGACCACCAGATGGCCAGCAGTACCCCCAAGGGGGCTTGGTCCAGCAAATCCCCCTCGCCACTGGTACGCCCCCTGAGCGCGGGGATAATCAACCCCCACCCTCGTATAAACGTGGACCAGGTGCTGGCTGAGGGGAGGTTCAAGGAGAACGATCCTGCTGTGCCTCTCATAGCTGCCATAAGATCGGAAATCGAAAGGGTGTCTTTGCCCGGTAGTACTCATAATTTGAACAATTAGTTCCAACAAACACAATTATATCCTTGAGATAATAACTGAATTTCAGTGTGTATATTTCATGAATCAGAAAGATTTTTCAAAACGATTTTATGAACTTAACCTAACTTTCTGTTTCGGAGTATCATTGAAAAAAAAAGACAAAGCAGCAACACTGCACTTTGAAGCGACCTGTCACAAGTTTCTTGTTTAAATAAATTACGTGATCAGTTTTAGAATGTCAGCCCAATGAAAATTGGGTAAACTATCTCCTGTATATTTTATTGACGGAAACAACTGAAATTGCAAGTACATCTCAAAACTATCGAAATTCAGTTCTGTTTGGTGGAATCTAGTTATCGTTTAGCTGTTGTTTTGTTAATTTCAATTTTATTCGTGAATTGTTGTCGAATTTTATATAAACGTATTTGTAAACTATTTTTTTTTTCATTTGAGTACCTCCAACGTAGGATCCAGACTTTTCACTAAAAGTTATTATTCAATAAATGTTTCGAGAAATCGAAATCGAACGATACGTAATATTTTCGTTAGATGAGTGTTTTCGATACAATCTGATCGATTTTATACGGAAAATCCAGTGTTTTCAATCGTTAACAGTATATTTATAAAGCATATAAACATTTATTACATGCTATAACATATTATATCTGTTTGTGAGATTATGACGTAGATCTCAAGTTTGAAATATATTTTATCAAACAATCTTGATTTATATAGGTATTTTGGTCCTAAATATTTATACATTGGATACACGTGATGATGATATAACCTCCAAAATGACAATATTATTTGAACTGCATACATGCAGTGCGATTCGTGACTTTATTGTGTCAAATTAAATACCGTATATACAGCGTGTATTGTTGTTAATGTTAACTAGATAAAAGAACATTTTTTACAAGACAAAAAAAATTATTTTCATTACCTTGGTCTCCAAGTCCAACTATCAAAGGTTGGTGAAACGACAGCACGACGTTCACAAAAAAAGATTCAAATCCATGAAATAAGGGCGTGAGAGATCATTCGAAAATACCACACTCGATTTAAAAACAAAAAAATGCACCAAACCTGGTAAAACATCATCATCATATCTTTGATAACCTAGTGCTATCTATCGGAGGGAGTCTGAACCAAAGTCATTCCAAATTAAAGTATTCTTCGACACAAGGAAGAACTCTGCAGTAACGCAGAGTGAGATTTAGTGGTTGCATACGCTTCAGTAATAACAACAAAAAACCAAGAGAATTTTGATACATTTGAGATTCTACCTGTAGTTAAAAATGATTATAATCACATTAATTTGTATAATTGAAACCGATTGAAATATCTATATTTAATTGTTCACAAATGTTTACAATATTATTCCTTTCCTTGGAAATTTACGAGAAAAACATTACTACGAAATTTACTTCTCAAATTTTATTTCTCCAAAAAACCTCTCAACTAAGTGAGCTATTATCTCAAAATATCCTTTGACAGTTTCATACCGTAGGGCACATCAGCCGTGCCGTGAAACAACTGAAAGCGGCCGTTGTTGCGTTGTTTCGAGGCACGTACTAATAAGACGGCATCGAAGATATTTTTTATACGTTTTTATTTCCCCGTGGAACCCGTTTTCGGAGAGGAAATGAAAATAAACGACGGCCGCATGTCGTATTTAATATTTTTAATTGTAGGAATGTTTATATGCATACTTATATCTCATGAAAATTAATTGAGAAAGAATTCTTTAATTGCAATCATACGAAGAGATGAGCAAGGGAATATTCTCTTACTGACATGGGTGAGATGAAGATAGTTTTCGCTGATTATCAGTTGTACCAGGTGTTTATTCTCTAGCTTCAAAGTAAAGATTAAAACAAATAATATTCACTATGAATTCACTCATCTAAAGCTCACATACAGCCAGTGATTATTTTTCAAAATCCCCATTCATTTCGCACTATTATGTATCGAAGTATGAATATATTCAGAACAATTTCAAACATATTTTCAATCGAGTTTGATAGTACATATAATATTTGAATACTTGAATACTCCCCCTACAAAAAATGACGAAGCACTGGGCGACGTAAAACTGTACGGTTTATCTTTACCGTAAAAAGAGAGCACAATCAAATACCAATCTGTAAAGTAAATCGCACGACATATAACCAATAAGATAGAGCCTTCAGTAGTTGCCATGGAAACGAATAACAAGCCGCGTCGCCGAAAACATGCTATGAAAAATACGGTACTTTTTATAGCAGTTGTTGGAAAACATATTTTCACTTAATGGAAACCTAATTTTTGATGGCAATGAATGCGGTCGTAGAAAAAGTATAGTACACAACTCGAGTTGTAAGACAATTAAGCATTTCTAGTCGTGCGTAATATGCTTCCTACAACTCTCGTGATGTAATATTGGCAAATGAACATAAGCGATACGCCACCTTGTGGCACTAAAAATATCTAGTCGTGCGGACATAATTCTTGTGTTTGGTATTATGTTTTGTTGATTTTATTCTGAATTTGAATATTTGAAAGATTGTGAAACTATTAGTCGGTAAAATCAAACTTCCAATATTAATTCCCATGCTTTTCCTCGAGCTTGTGATATATTGTGAATAAATAAATGAAATTCTGTTTACATTGAAGGTCACAGTCGAGCATAGTATTGTTCAGGTATCAACAAAATTGAAACGAGATCTCTCATTATCTTTTTTATTTTGCATTTCTCACCAAAAAACATCAGAAAAAACTAATACTATAAATCCATAATTCATTCCATTACTAAAACAATTTTCTTGTCATCATGATATTATGATGTCCAGCACTCAAAACTTCTTCACCTTCATGAACACTTCTGAAAGTGTTTGTGCCTTCCAAGTACCCTAAACTAGATCTTGACATTCGATTCTAAAAACAAAACAAATCATCTGAATCCTGTATACATTTTGATCGTACCATTCTCATTCACTGCAGTATTCTAACCTCGTATTATTTTCAATAATACAATGAATAAAGAAATGATAATGCTTACCACCTTCAGAAATATGAAAATACATACACATGGATGCCCTAGCTCACTATAAAAATCTGAAATGTCTTCATTTTTATTATAAACTCACACTTCATTAATGAAAAATCACATTCAAACAAATACAACTACACCATTCAATGCCCGTTTGTATGGTTCTCTGACTGCTCACTTTGGCGCTGCAATCTTAAATTCATTCGCCTATACTATTACTTCAATCACAATACCCGGTATTTGAGTTATTTGTTGGATTCTACAGAAAATTCTAGATATATGTTTTTTATACTCAACTCTGACTGTTTTGTAAACGTTGAATATTTTTAGACTTTCATGAAAATTGAGTAACTGTGACATTCATAAATACAGTGTGCAAATGTCTGCTAATTTATCCAAGAACTGAAAAGCAGATAGTCAGATACTGTATATTCATTGAGAGTATAAAGAAAACAATGATGCCATCGGAGAACTTTCAAAATGGCATAGAATTGGAAAACAAACTGATATTCAAACATTCCAGATTTCCGTTTCAAAAACGGCCGAGATGGGAAAAGAGAAGATTCAAAAAGTGCATACTAAGTCGAATTTTCAATTGTGTCACGTGGACGAAGATCAATAGGTCGTGGAAAAGTATGAAAAATAAAGACAGTGGAATGAAAACGATATCTCTATATAAAAAACGATATCTTGTTCGTTTTGTATCGTTCCACCAAATTTGGTTTGATTGTGCTAAAATATGGCGCATGAGCTTCACAACCACCAAAATTTTGCCAATCATATACCTACACTAGAGAAATTTATTCATACTATCAAAAACCCAAAGTATCGCATAAAAGAGCTCGGATTAAGAAATAAAAATCTCCATCCGACCGAGCCAGCAACAATTCACCATTTTTTACGACTAAAATGAAATTCAGAGAAATGACAGCTAACTTTGGCCAGCACACGTAGGAAGAATTTTTTTCGACGTGAAAAAAGTTACCTGCTTGATGATATTATGTAAAAATGCACACATCCAACAATGGACCGGTGAAAAAGAGGTATTTTAATGTATGCAGACATGCATCTCGACCAGTGGCGTCACCTGGAAGTAAATAATTACAAATTAATAGCTACGACTGTTCATGACTTGTACCTTAACCTAAATATCATTTTCAAAGGATTGAATTGGGTGGAGTATCTTGAAAATTTTTCGTTGATTAACGAAAAAGTTGATGAAAAATAATTTTATGAAAAATAATGTATGTTCTTGCTATTTCTCAAATAAAAGTAGATAACAAGTGGACTGAAAAGTTCATAGTCTGACACATTAATGGCACTTATAGCATTGAATTCAGTGCCATCTGTGCGTAAAAGTATTTCGATGGAACAACTCTTGTTTTGATTTTGACAAACTGTCATTTCGTTATCCTTAAGTCAAGTTATGCAGGGTTGAATTAAATGCATCTCTGATAAATTATATGTTCGTCTGAAAAGTTTATCGTTGTTTAGTTATTTGTGGGCACTTGTGTAACCTATTGAAACTACAGCTTTCAAACTTATTTGACATGAAAATAAAAATTTGGCTGAGGTTTGTTTCTTCAGTAGAATAATTCAACAACATATTTCCAATGAAAAACATTGAAGTTATTAGGGAACTAAGAAAAAAATACTTCCAGTACGCCATTGCTATGCTTCTTGTCAGTTTCTTGACTTTTTTCTTCACTTGTAGCTGCCCACGCATTCAACCTCAGGAAATGAGAAAACATCGCTTCTGCTCTACCCCAAGTATTCTCGAAGATTCGCCTTCCTGATCTCTTCTCGTAATCTTCAATAAGCAAGATCATCTAAGAAAGTCACGATTTTTCATCGAAATTCTCATAATTGGAGTAAACCCAGAAAATACAAATCGTCAATTGTTCCTGAAAAATAAAACAAATGAACGCACAGATGTACTCAGCAAAGTGTACTTGTTGAATGAATCAATTAGGAATGAAGGAGGTTCCTATTAGAATAATGGCAAGTGGTTGGAAACGTAGCAGTTGAAAGTTGAATTAAAAACAGATTACTCTCGTTACACTGTCAAGAGTACATATCACTACCACCAGCTTTCAGTAGGCTTCAATTATTTCAATTTTCACGATATGATAATGAGCTTCCACACATGTTATAAAAAATACACAAATAACAAGGTAATGAGTGGGTAAGTGAGGAATTCATGAAATTTACATTATAAATAGCAAATGAATTATAATATTGAGCGAGTAATAGATATACTTAATTCTCAATAATTGTTACAAATAAGATGAGACCAAAGTTCCACGCAACACCCCGTATTCGATGTTCGCAGAACTGTTTTGATTCTATAAACGAAAAAGAAATAGTTGAGACTCGAATTTAGTGTATAATCATCAAAGGCTGTGAATTATATAAAAAAAAAAACAAATTTACTACTATAGTGTTTCTTATTTCATTACGAAAATGAACAATATAAAGTCGAATATAACTTGACATAATGTCATTAATAACCAATCAAAATTGAAATACGAGATATAATCTGGTAGTCAATAATCTTTCATTGAATACTGAGGTAATGGCTTTTTGGCCTGTTGTTTATTGATGATTTTGACATATCAAAAACTGAAACCGTAATTAATGAAGGCGACAAAATATAACGATATTTATAATTCCATCATAACAATTACAAAATTTCAAACAATATAAACAGGTCTCTTCATGTAGTTCTATTATTCAATTCTGTTACTTTCTCTATGTCCTGCTAGTGTTAGCTTTCATTTCATCTGTGCAGGCATATTGAAAGGGTTCGCATAAAGTCTATTCCTCTATTATCATTGAGTACATGACTATTCTTACAAGATTTTATATATTTGTGCTGTTGTCCTGTCATACTGTTTTAATGATTTGTAGGATGATTTTGAAGTGTTCTGTTGTTTATTGAGAGTTTTTTTCGATTTGCTACAACCATATGAAGATGTAACGTAGTTCAATAAACTTTACTATTTATTGAACCTATTAATATTTTATATTCGTTTATTCAGCTCCAGGAATATTTTATTGTAACATAATTTCAACTGCTCAGGAAAATATAAACAATGATCATATTTCGTGAAGGTAATATCAAAAGAACATTTCCTGAAAAATTATGAAGTACATTTTCAATTTTCAACTTTCCTTAAAATTATTTTCAGAACACTTTGGAACTGTGTGGATGTCATCAATTGCATATTATTGTGAAAAATGTATGAAATAATATCAAATTCTAGAACAATCTTAATGAAATTAATGAATAGGGCAAAGAGAGATCAACAGTAGATAGGACGAGAAACCCATATAATCCGAAACGTAGATCTTACAACACCTTCAAATTTCAAATACTTTACAAGCAGATGTTCACATTATATGAGACACTTTTATGTCTTTTCATCCAATCAAATCAGCATGTTTTGAGAGAATTTCAATGTTTAAGAAAATGAATATTTCATAGGGAATCTTTTCAAAAAGAGTTCGAATACTTTTGATTACTTCTTATTCGATACTTTCCGAAACAACTCAAAATCAGTGCCAATAATAATGCTCGAAATAATGATTATATTCCAAATGGAATTCGTCGACGTTCTATAAACACTCTGTATCTACTCTCCATATATTCCGAAAAATAACTGTCAATGTAAAATACGATTCGAAGAATTTATCTGTCTCTCCTCGCTCAGATATTTTAATCTTTCAATAAATACTCGAAATTTCCATAAAAATGTTTTCTTTTCCATCCTATTCATAAGTCAGAACAATCAGATGAAAAAATTGATTAAAAATGCTAAATGAACACGATTGATTTTGGGAGTAATAAACAATCAACAAAATCCAACACTAATAATTCTCTAATTGGAAAATGGAGGAATAATTCTTTGGGAGATATATAAATTGTGGGTGAGTTTATTTACATATTAATGTTGCCGATTGAAAAAAACCTACAAGGAACAATTTGAATTCTCATCTGGAAAGGATCCAGGAAATGAAACAAAACGAATGAATTGCCAATTTATGTAGCCTAGAAATAATCATAATATATTCAAGAGAAATAAGATGATGTAATCTGATGCTGTGTAAATAATAAAAATGAAATTTATGGACTGTGTACAGAATGAATTTGTTGAAGAACTGACAGTAACTGTTTATGTAAATTCGGTCGATTTTTTCAATGATTTTCGTCTCAAATTGAGAAGAGAAAAAACTGGCCACCTTCTCGTCTCTGACCGTATCATATCACCCGATACCTTGTACAGATCAGACACACCCCGTACCACACGTCATTCCGAACAAACACGACCCCGATAGCAATAAGTTATCAACAAGAATCAGTGCCCGAAAACAACATCAATTTCCTCGAATGCGCGTTAGAAGCCTCCCGAGAAAGCTGCGAAGCACCCAACAAACAAAAAATAGGCACCTACAATAGATTTACGAGCCGAACCATGCCCGACTGACAAACTCATAAATATTGTTTATGTTCGAGTCGAGAAGCAGGTGAGCTGGCAACGCCGGCAGGTCGCCCAGGTATGCCGAGACGAAGAGTTCCTCAGCAGTCGAGTTTACGCGCCAGCACAGTGCACACCTCTCGCGCGCCTTTCGTCCTCCGACCCAACATTCTCTCACCACCCGGTGCACATGTGAATCCGCATCCCGCGACGAGAGTTACAGTGCTCAACCCCACAAGTGTCGGTGTACGGTGTGTTTGCGCGATCGTCCGAAACCTACCCCCTTCGTTGACATTGACAAGTGACAGTTCGCGAAGGACCGACCCCGAAGTGTCGGCGCGAGTGACAGTGCGAATCCTGGACCGTTTTCACGGGATATCTCCGCGAAGAGAGAGAGAGAGGCCGGCCATATTGCATACCACGCTGACAGAGAGCAGAGTCTCGAGAGACAGAGATGACGAGGCTGAACGGCCGTATGCTCGAGTAGCGCGGAATGTCAGAGCTTTAACACACGTGTGTGTACAGTCGAAATGCTGCGGCGTTCGAATCTATGAAGTTATGCGTATCATGCTCGCCTAGGACTCGAAAATGTCAGAACTATTATTCTGGTTATTGACCTCGGGAGTTATTCTCCTGGTAGGGGCCAGGACCCCCGGACCCGGGCCAGGAACTCCCAACGATCCCTTCTATGGATACTCTACGCAAATGCAGTCGCGAGCCGTGGATACCAGGGTGACCCTGGAGATCCTCGAAGGACAGCCCCAAGGTACAATCGTAGGCAAGATTCCCACCAAGTTCGGCTTCACCTATCGCTTCAACGAACCTCCCAAAGAGTTCGCTCTGGATCCTAACACAGGCGAGATAACCACCAGCCTGGTTTTGGACAGAGAAAACCTCAGGAACGATCGGTGCGACCTAGTGATCTTATCTAGTCAGCCTACGTACCCCATCGAGGTGCGAATCCTCGTCATAGACATAAACGATAACGCCCCGGAGTTTCCGGAGCCTAGCATAGCAGTTTCTTTCTCTGAGAGCGCTGCTGCAGGCACTCGATTGCTTCTGGACGCAGCCACTGATAAAGACATTGGATCGAACGGGGTATCGAACAACTACAAAATAATAGCTGGCAATGACGAGGAGAAATTCAAGCTGGTCGTCACGCCCAATCCAACAGGCGAGACCTCCTATCTTCACCTGGAAACTACCGGAAAACTAGACCGGGAGACTCAAGGATTGTACGTGCTCAACGTGTCAGCAAGAGATGGGGGTAGCCCCCCAAAATACGGATACCTACAAGTTAACGTGACCATCCTCGACGTCAACGACAACCCGCCCATTTTCGATCACAGCGATTACATCGTCTCCCTGAACGAGAGCGTTCCCCCAGGCACTATCGTGCTACAGGTGGTGGCAACTGATAACGACCAAGGAGACAACGCCAAAATAACCTACTACCTCGCTGATACTGAGCACCAGTTCACTGTGGACCCCAAAACGGGGATCATCTCCACCACCGAGCCCTTGGAATGCCCGCAGCAAAACTGCTTGCATCCTGCCAAACCCGGAGGCGCGTGTCCCAAAAGCTGCGTCTTCACGGTGTTCGCCAGAGACCACGGAACGCCTAGGCAAGACGGCCGGACTTATGTAACAGTTAATCTCCTGGATGCTAACGATCATGACCCCATCATCAAGTTCAGGTATTTTCCTTCCACGGCGGGCTTCGCCACTGTAGACGAAAATGCGGGCAACGGTTCCGTAGTGGCCGCCGTGTCCGTCGTGGACCAAGACGAAGGCTTGAACGGCGAGACCACAGTGAAAATCGTCACCGGCAACGAACTGAACCATTTCCGACTGGACTACACCCCCAGCTTCGATATAGTGAGGGTGAACGGCGTGCTAGACCGCGAGGAGATCTCCAAGTACAATTTGACGGTGGTGGCTACTGACAAGGGCAGTCCACCACGCACCGCCACAGCTTTCCTAATCATCCACGTCAACGATGTCAACGATCACGAGCCAGTGTTCGAAAAGAGCGAGTACTCGGCTATCCTCACGGAGTTCGCCCCTCCTGGGACTTACGTGGCTGGTATCACAGCTACCGACGAAGATACAGGTGTTAACGCCCAGATTTACTACGCCTTCGTTTTCGGTAACGAGAACCAGTGGTTTTCGATCAATGCCGACTCGGGGTTGATAACTACGCGAGCTCCCTTGGATAGGGAGGTGCAAGGAACCGTCGAGTTGAATATATCGGCTAGAGACGGAGGGCCCAACCCCAAATGGGCGCACACCCAGCTCAAAGTGACGGTTCTGGATGAGAACGACGAAGCGCCCGAGTTCTCGCAGGCTAAAATGAACGTCAGTCTGTCTGAAAATGCCTCACCCGGTACACTTGTGGCGATGTTAACGGCTACAGATCACGATCAAGGCACAAACGGCAGTGTTGCTTATTCTCTTCACCCGGCAGTGAAACACCGCTACGAGGATGCTTTCGTTCTCGATTCTCTCACCGGACAACTGACGACGAAAAAGCAGCTCGATCGAGAGAAAATAAGTAATTACGAAATACTCGTCGTCGCTAGAGATCAAGGTATACCGCCGCAGACGTCCACGGCTACCGTTTTCTTGAATGTTTTGGATGTAAACGACAACAGCCCAGAGTTTTACCCGCAAAGGTATTTCGTACCGCTCGCTGAAGACGCGAAACCGGGAACGGCGGTTTTGAAATTGCGAGCCACCGATAATGACGAGGGCGAGAATGCTATGATAACGTTCAAACTGGAGAACGGCGGGGACGGATTGTTCTCGGTGGACGAATGGACCGGCATCGTCACTCTACGTGGCAACCTGAAAACCAATCCGAAACCCATCCACCGACTGAAAATCTCTGCCCAGGATCGCGGCGACAGGAAAGCTACTGAGGATGCCACAGTCGAAATAATCAAAGAAGCCTACTTGGAGGAACTCCATTTCGACAACTACAGCGGGTACGAGTTCCAAATAACCGAGGATCCAGATTACGCTCAGTTCACAGCGCACAGAGAAGTCGGTACTGTACACGTGAGGAACAGTGCTGCCGCCTATTCCATCGTCTACGGCGACCCTAATCACAATTTCGAAATCAACGATCTCACAGGGAAAATCAGCACGGCTCGGAAAATCGACAGGGAACAAACGGCGGCGTACAGTTTGACTGTGGCAGCACAAGCGGGCTTGTCATACGCGAAGACACAAGTCAACGTGGTGGTACAAGACCTCAACGACAACAAACCGATTTTTCTGAAAGACAAGGAAGCTGTCAAGCTACCAGAGAACGCAGCCGTTGGACAAGAAATCTACTTCGCCAAAGCTAGAGACCTGGATTCCGGCATCAACAGTAGAGTGACGTACAATCTGACGTACAATCCAGAGGAGCAGTTCAGGATATCCGAAGCCACAGGTGTGATTTATTTGAACCGACCAATCAGATCCGAGCCTGGTACGGTTTTGCAAGTAGAAGTACAAGCAGTCGACGGTGGCGAGCCTGCGCTGGCATCCAAACAACCTGTGATAATAATAATCGATGACGTCAACGACCACACTCCTGTCTTCGATCACACGTCGTATGAAACGTCTTTGCTGGAGTCTACGCCTGTGAACGACAGATTCTTCGCCTTAGCAGCCAGCGATGCTGATTTGGGGGCGAACGGGAAGATTTCCTATGCCATCGTCGAGGGAAACAACGAAGGCAAGTTCGGGGTCTTCCCCGACGGGTATTTGTACGTGAGGAAAATGCTGGATCGCGAAGAAAAGGACTACTACTCGCTCACAGTGACTGCCAGAGATGAAGGAGAGCCGTCCAGGTTTTCCACTGTGCCAGTCGTGATCCACGTCATAGACGAGAACGACAACAGCCCTCAGTTCACCAACAACACTTTCACGTTCAGTATTAGAGAAAACGAGCCTCCGGATTCCTTTGTCGGGAAGCTGACAGCGACAGACAAGGACATCGGTAGGAATGCCGAATTGATCTTTTCGTTGGCTAGTTCTCAGAATGATTTCGCTATCGACCCAAAGAATGGTTTCATAAAAACTCTACACGTTTTCGATCGCGAAGATTTGATGTTGACTACCGGCCACAATTTCATGACGCTGGAGGCCTCGGTTGCTGACAACGGAGTGACCAGACTCAAGGACAAAGTCAAGGTGCAGATTTTCATCACGGACGTCAACGATAACGCGCCCAAGTTCCTCAGAACGCCCTACAAGGTGCAGATTTCTGAGGGAGCGACAAAGGGCGCTCAAGTAGTGAGGTTGTACACTAGCGACGCTGACGAAGGTTTGAACGGTGACGTGTTCTACAAGATTATTGGTGGCAACGACGACAGGCGTTTCGAGATTGACGAAGCCACCGGTCAAATAACACTGCTGAGGAGTCTGGATCGCGAAACCACCTCGAAGTATACGTTGACGGTAGTAGCTCACGATGCCGGCATTACCAAACAATTATCTTCGTCGACGACCGTCCTGATTGACGTGCTGGACGAGAACGACAACGCTCCTGAGTTCACTCAGACCGAGTCTAGGATATCGGCGAGCGAAACGACTCCGGTGAACACCGAGCTGGTGCAATTCCGGGCGACCGATCTCGATTTGGGCGTCAACAGCGAGGTGGTGTACTCGATAACTGCGGGAAATCGAAAAGACACGTTCCACATCGACGCGATGACAGGAGTACTGCATTTGCATAAACCGTTAGACTACGAAGACCTCGCTGCCTATCACCTCAACATCACGGCATCTGATAACGGCCATCCGAGATTATCCACCACCATTTTGTTCGCCATCAGCGTCGAAGATGCCAACGATAACCCGCCGGCGTTCGCGAGCACCGCCATCGTTCGGCAAATCCGCGAAGGGATCCCGATACACACCCCGATCGTCACGGTCACCGCCGACGATCCCGACTCCGGCCCCAACGGCAAGGTCTCCTACTCCATAGCCTACCAGGACCCGGAGGACGCGAGGCGTCACTTTGGCATCAACTCCGTCTCGGGCGTCATCCACACCTTGCTGCCCATCGATCGGGAAACCATCGACACCTTCAGGTTGACTGTGGTGGCCACCGACCAAGCCCAACCGCCCTCGAAGAGGCTGTCCGCTGATAAATTGGTCACCGTCATCGTGGAGGATGTGAACGACAACGCCCCGATATTCGTGTCGATGAACGCGGCGGTGCTGCCTAGAGTCGCCGAGTCCCACCGCCACCAGGTGTCCATCATGACCGTCTTCGCCAGGGACCTGGACTCGGCCACCAACGGCATAGTGACCTACGAGCTCGTCAGCGGCAACAGCGACTTCTTCCGCCTGGACCAGAGCTCGGGAGTTCTAGGGCTGCGAAGGGCCGTGCAGGATCCGGAGCCCACGTACAGGCTGTCCGTGAAAGCGACCGATGAGGCTGTGCAGAGCGAACGGAAGTCTGCCGAGTCTTATCTGACGATTATTGCGACTGATGATGGAGATTCCGGGCCGAAATTCGAGAGTGACTCGCTGTCTGGCGATGTGTACGAGAACGAACCTGTCGGGACGAGCATATTGACGGTTTACGCGCGTTATCAAGTTGGGGAAGTGGAGTATTATGTGACGAATGTGACGGGCGGTGGTGTTCAGGTTGACAGATTGTTTGATATTGATGCCAAGTTAGGAGTGCTGTCAACTGCCACTGAATTGGACCGGGAATCTGGAGTGGACGCCTACGAGGTCGAAGTTTATGCCATCGTGACCGGTGCTGGGGTCATTAAAACTTCCAAAACAAAGGTAAGATGATTACAAACAATTCCGCAATTCAATAAGCAAACCTGATTCAGTATGACGAAACTTACAACTCATCAATTTATGATACATTCCTTGATATCTCTGGATTACCTTCATTGCCATACAAAATATCATTTTTATGAAAATCATCGTTTGAGTTTCTATCCAGAAAAATACGATTACGAGAACAAAATTTATAGTAATCGCAATAATTCGCTTTGCGTGTCTAAATATACCCTCTTCTTCAATTTTATTGTCAGAATTCAAAAGATAGTCATCACAAAGACAAATTACATATAGAGATTGATTTATCATGCATTTATTCAAATTCCAATATCTTAGAATAACTCCTTTTGAGCCAGAGAGCCAAACATTAACATTAACTAAAAAGCTAGAATCGGCCCTCTTTAACTTTCAATTTAGAAGTCCGTCATACATTTTACAATAGAAATTTCATGAAATGACGGACAACAACACGTTTTCATGTGATCGTGTTTGATTGACATAAATTTGGAAATAAAAGCAAGCTATAAAATCCGAAGGTCCACGATGAAAAGAAGAACAAATTTCGAAATTTATTCCCGATCATTTTCGAACGTATTAGTTTATTTACAATAATATTATGAAATCTCTTGAGTTCAAATGGGTACAAACAAAATTTTTCATGGAAATAAAGAGAACCATAAAAAACAAACACGTTGGAAACGAAATATTTATTTAATAATTTATTTCTGTTTTATGGTTACGAAATCACTATATATTCATCACTAATTCTGAATACATAATGTGAATAACTCGTTCTGTAAATGTATTCATTGAGTTCGAGATATTTACCGATAAGCAGTAACACACGAAATGAAATCCGAAATGTCACTAAGCGTACGAACGTCGGTATGTGGATATGGCCTCCGTTTAGCAATAAACTATTTCGCCAGCTTATTTATGATATGTAGATATCCGCGCTCGCGAAATAATCCTCTCATTACCGCGCCAAGATGCCCAACACAATCGTAATGATATAATTGAAAATTATGAAGGATCCTATTTTATCCTTATACAAGTCTTAATACTCTAATGTCATTATTTATATCTGGATGGGTAGCGAATGCCCAGGAAACGTTTGAAACTGAGACGTGTCTGGCGCCTATACAGGGTAGTCTTTGATTAATATTCAATATTCGAAATTCATGATTGTTTCGTCACCTTTTATTTGATTTGATCGATTGGTTGATCCAAATGTAACACTCAACTTTTAGTTGATCCATAGTCGAGTATGCCTATCTAAGAAAATCAATAAAGGAGACTGTGAGGATATACAGGGTGTCCCATGTGAAAGAATTGACTTTCAATCATTTTTTCAAGTGAAGAAAGTATTCGAATTTTTTTGAGGATTCTGTGAGAGGCAAATAAAAAAAGGCCTCGGAATATTGATCCTCCTGGTTACTCCCTTTTATTCCAAATTTTATCGTTTTAGTTCCAAAGATTTCAAAATTATTATCGTTTCTGAAAGTACATGTTTGATAAAAATAATCGAAATTACTGTAAATCACATAAATGATAGGTTAATATAAAAAGATGTTGTAAAAATTTGGTAAGAAATCATGTTATTATATACAGGGTGTCCTTTATGGAAAATCAAAGTAAAATATTTTTTGTGTGTAGATATCATAATACTGTAAAATTTTCAGCCCCGTATTTTTAAGTTGTTACGTCAGAAAATAAAGTGAAAAGGAGTTGATGAAGTAATTGGAGTATCTTCGATAAGCTTGTTTACACAGATTATGAATCCAAACAGAAATTCGGAGTGAAAAACGTGAGAATCCATCATCGACCGGTTCCAAAGTTCAAATCAGAATACTCCGGTGTAATGTCAGGTATTAAAAGTTCTGAGGCATAATTCCATAGGTAGGGAGGTACAAAGAGAGCACGACGTTTCGTGGTATTCGCCAAGACATTCGAAGTACGGCTTCATAACACTGAACAACTATTTTAAGCTTGAAGCATTCGTTTAAGTACAAGGCAGGGTACATAGTTTCTCGCATAGTTGCGAAGAACAAGTCTGGAAATTGGTCAGATCGTACCTGAAATTGCACTGGACTTTCAGTCATACACTTGAGATTATGAAGTACAGATCTTGGATATTATGAGGGAAACAGCTCATTTATTGAAAAGGACAGTTATGACAGCTTGTCAGAATGAAATGTTTTGCCTCTAATACAAGAAAGGAGATACTTTTTCAATTCACAGAGTGTTTACAGATTTGTTTTTCGTAATTATATATACAGTTAAGTAGCATGTGAAAATTTACTTAAATATTGAATTGCAATATTTTCTATGGAAATGATATATTTGATGCTTTGGATATAACATCCTGATTTTTGAATGATTTGTCAACTAATTAAATAATCCTGATTGAAATTCACTTTTCAGTATTTCTAAGAAGATACGATAGGTCAAAAAATTATCGCATACTGATTTTCAACCAAACATTTTTTTAATTGTTTTACTTGAAGAGAAGAAAAAAGTTAAACTTTTGATTGTTTTTTCCTTTAAAGAAGTTATTTATGCCTTCCATTGGTATACTAGAAAAAAACAAAAACAAAAATATCGATAAATATTCAAGTATCTACAATTTAATTTTGACTGCCAACTAATTAATAATCAAATAGTACCAACTCAAGACTGATTTGGCATTCAATTTTATTTATTGTTTGATCACAATTTAACAAGTTTTATAATTAAAAAAACTAGATTATCATTAATCCTGTTAATAAAATAATAAATAATAAGCATGAAACGTATCTTTATTTTTGTTATTTTAATTAAACTTACAGAGAAGTGTGTATCCACGAGTAGTGACTGGAAATATTTACTCAAACTATGAAGAGACTGTCTAAAGAAATAAAGACCTTATGATGGATGTGTCCTGAGTATGTGTGAGAGTTTGGTCAAAGTCAAGAGTCAAGCCGATGAAGCGTAACGCCAATGAACTTGATTATTATTAAACAGCTAAATACCATATTCGTGTTTGTCGGTTTGTAAAAATGTGGCGCATTCGAATACAGCAAGGTTCCCCAGCATGGGTCACATAGTGGCCACTACAAGAGATCGCGAAGTTACGTCTTTGTTCGTCCTCTCCATCTCCCTCCGTCTCTTTCTCTCTTTCGCCGCAGAACAGCCATCAATCCGGTGGAACTCGAGTCCGGAAATTTCTTAATCCACTGAAACCTTCACCAACAGAGAGTATCAAATTATTTGAATTTTGCCCCAAGTATTGTAGAGGGAGTTTTCAAAATTCTTTCCTCAATTGTCGAATTATAGATCTTGTTATTTAGAACAAGAGCAAAAACCTTAATTGAAGTGTTGATGCACAAACTTTCGTATCTAAAATAGATTCCGCCTTTCTTTACCACAAAAGCAATTAGCCAGGGGGTCAATTCAGGAAGAGCTTCAATGTTTCAGTTTCTTGGACTTCTTTAATCTCATCAAATATTCGGAAGCCATCCGGCATCGATGTGCGCCTTCCATGGCCTACTATAACGGCGCGATGCGTTCTTACATTTTCATTATTTATAATATAGAACAACTTGTTCAATTACAGGTATATTCATGGGGTTTTATTAAATTGTTCCCTTCGATCGTAAATATGGCATCCCGATAAATATTAAAACAATTTAGCGGACTTAATGCAACTGTCATTATCTAGTTTCAGCCCCCCTGGGGAATGAAACGTACCATGGGGGGGTACGAATTAATATTCTCAGCCTTGAATTTCTGCATCAAACTCCATAATTCACTGGAACGTGAAGAAAGAGACTATTAGTGATAAGTTACAGCCATATTTCTTTTATAATAATATTAATACGAATGGAAAATGTATTTTATACACGAGGCAGGATCTCAAAATTCTTCTCCTAATAATAATAATAATAATATTAATAATGGTGATAAAAAGAATAATAATAATATCTTGTAAATAAAAAAATGAAAAATAATATTAATGAGGATAATAATAATAATGATAACAATATTAAATAGTGGTAAAACAGTATTTTCCTTCTGTTTTGTATTACATTCGTGTGAGATGATTTGACAATAAATTTTCTGGTTGACTGACAATTTTCCGTTACGAATCGATTACATAATATATTGATGCAAATGATGTGGACTGTATCAAAGAAAAATACGATTAGATACGAGGTTATTACATTAACTATCCCATGAATTGTTCTAATTCAATGAGATGCATATGATAAACAAGCGATTTCTTGCATTGAATATATTAATAACAATCACGAAACCCACGCAAACCGAAGACATTCCTTGGATGCTTGGTTGAGTCCACTTTCGAATTGAACGACATTTCTCAAACTCTGATTCAAGTCTCTGCTTATGTATTAATTATATTGAAATGTAAAAGCAAGAATGTTCGTCAGTCTTTCACGTGAAAGCTACTCAACCAATCACCCTGAAACTTTGTACAACACATCTTGAAGATGTTGATAATAGGATATTTTTCACTGAAGAAATTGTTTGACAAAAGTCTCAAAATCTAGCCACGTCAACACAATCTAGTATTCCACCAATGAAATTGAAATTCAATCACACTATTTTTTCATCCGTTTGAGATATCCATTGACTCATTTATTTATAAAAATTATAGACAAATCTTCAAATATATCTTTTTTGTACCTCTTCATCTGTATGAATGAAGATTTATCATCGTACTAGGTATTTCTTCGGTTATGATATGATTTCACAGTCGGTATGAACGAAGAAGAAAAAAAAAACGATTAAGAAGTGCCTCACGAAAATGGCGACAGAGGCAATTTATAAAATGCAAATTTGCAATGGCCGATTTCAAAGTGAACAGCAATAAATTTCCATCAGCGTCTTTACAGATTCGCAGGGGGTCGACTATGGTAAGAGATGATCAAATTCAGTAATTTTATCGTCTCTTTCTTGTACCTCAAATGAAAGAATATTTGCTTCTATTCACCCTGATAACCTTCATTACGCTAAAAGATTTTTTGGGAGACTCATACACTTCATGGGTTTTCTAACTTCTGGTTAGTTGTTCAACTATTTTGAAGAAGATCACAGGAAAGATTCTTCCTAAATATTCAGGACTGAATGTTATCAGAGTATGAAGAATCTTCCTCATTTAGTAGCAATTCCAGATTTCCCAAAGAAAAATAATAATAAAACTTGAATGGAACGTTGAATGGAAGAAGCTGTAGTCCCTGTCAAATTCTTCTTCTGTATGTTTTGACAGTTGAAATGAAGTAAAATTTTAGTTTCAAGTCAGTGCACGTGCTCATTTCAAGGTCAAACAAGTGCCACCTTCTTCGAATGAATCTTGTTTTCAAGTTCATGGGGGAGTTTCTCTTGTTATATTGTGATTGCGAAATTAATTATTGATCGATTATTGCGCTGGCGCTTGAGAGACATGTTATCCAATTAGTATTCAACAATTACTCAACGACTCTGAACTAATTGTATAGTTTTAATGGTCGTAAATTGAGTTTGTATCCTGCTAGGTCGCGTACAAGTGATATTTATCAGAAAAGGAAAAATGTAAACAGCGATTCCATATTAATATGTGTCCGAGATTGAGTGATTCATTTTTTGTATAGTGTATTACAACAGCTCTGACGACATACTTCAGTTATTGCATACTTGGTGGTCCGATTGAGACTGCCAACAAATGAAAATCATCAGTATAATTATTGGAATCCTTTCAACATTAATACGAATATCAATGTTTTAATAATATTTTGAGTTCATGATAATTGATCGACAATTCGACCAATCTAATTATGATTCAATGACGGATCCAATAACCTCTTTTTTGTCTCGAATTAAAAACAATTCTCCATTCGTAAAAGAGTAGTTATCCGTAAATTTTCTTGATGCTCTTTCGAATATAACGTTCACTGTTGTTTTAAAAACTGCTTACATGAAAAGAAAAGTTCGTTTTGATGTATCTTGATCTGTCAAACTGACAACCTCACAGTTTGTGACTATGAAACATAAACTCAAACATTACATTTGCTGAATAGCTTATTTATTTAAGCAAGATAGTTTTGACAGCTGGCCAGAAAGTGCGGTGTTGTTGTTTTTCTTTTTTTTTTCTACGACACTGTGAAATAGAAAGTTAGGTTAAGATAATCATTCAAATTGTTTCCATAAATTTCCCCAGCTATGTCTGAACCAATCAGGAGTTCAGTGGTTGACTAGATACTTTTTATTTTGCACTAATGGTATTGAAAGATAACCAAATCTGTCAAATGAAAGTGAAACAGATATTTCAATGCTCATGAGGTTTCAATATATTTATTATACGAGTTGCATGCAGACGAAAATGGAAATGTCATCACAGTCCTTGATAATATGAAGCTCCACCATAAAACCCCATAATGTTCGTGAATACCAAATGAAAACGAAACTAATTTACCCTGATCTGACTGTGATATAAACAAGTTGTCTAATTGGGTGTGAAGGCCGCTCTACAAAAAAGCCAAAAAACGACAGTAATTGTATTCCGAAACACAAGATTGTCACTTCTATATTATATGCAAGACCGATTAAGAAAGATGGCGGCCCCTTTGAGGCCACCTCGAGACCTCAAGAGGAGAAAATAGCGGTCGGTGCATTTACAACGCCGATTTTCTTCGTGTCAGTGGCGTTCTCTGAGATCTGACAGGTGTCTGGTGAAGATTCCCAGCCCGAGGGGGCAGTCTATGTTGATTTGCGCACAGGTATAAAACTTCGAGGAATTTTGGATGTAACATTTTGACGTGCCATACTACGTCACCCTAATAGACCCTAATATACCCATACGTGTTCAAAATATCACGGAATTCATGCTTGGTTGATTAGAGATACATACATTATCTTTATATCAGTTCGAATTGTAAAAAAAATCCTCATGAAATGAGCATAAATGAATTAAACAGAAGTAATCGTCAATATATAAATTTATTCATTGTTTCGAACAAAATCTGACGAAAAATTCTTTCAATGCTGTTTTCAACTCTAGAATTGGTTTTGGGAGGTTTTCTGTTGAAAAATTCAATAAAGGCCGATAAGTGTGGATAAACAAAGACTTCAACTTGTGGTTGCTAAATAACTGTATACAAAGCCTTCACTCATACAGTTTCGGAAAATTATATCTGTGGTACAAGCAGAAATCTACAAGAATGACAAGGATAGATGTATTATAATCCCACATAACCAAGAAAGACACAACGATATTCTCATCTAACCAACCACGTTACAGATTGCCACAATTTCTAACTGGCTGATCTCTCCTTTCTTAATAATCACAATACTATGGGTAGATCATTTTCAAAACTATATAGCTGATTGATTTTTAGTTTAATAATTCATGGAGTACCATGAGTCAGAAATCATTTCTTTGTTTTGTGGAATTTTGCTCACGTTTCGTCATGTAGTTTTTTATCCTCCATTATTTTTTTTATTCGATGACATGAATCTTTTTTGTTCTTGTAGGAACCTCAAAACCTCGTGACCATTATAAATTTAACAAAAAGACTGATGTCTTTCAAGGTGTGATAGGAAAAGTACAATGAGCCTTTGGATGAATTCTATGGATCCCTCTAGTACAGTGGTTCCCAAACTGGGGGGCGTGGAGAAAGTCCAGGGGGGGCGTGACACGTGGTACAAAAAAGTTTGGGAACCCGTGCTCTAGTGAAATGGGTATCAAATGTTTCTTTCACTTCACCACTCTCAGATTCATAGAATCATAGAACATTTTCATTCACACATTGGCAATGAGAAAAACTACCCATAATAACCTAACAATGATAAAGATACTGGGAAAAGATACTTTAGCGATAACAAACACGTATATAATAACACCTTAAAGGTTTCTTCCAGAAGCCAGTACATAATCTGGTGATGCTATTAACGATAAGACAACCAAAGTTTATGATTCTCCATTTACAAACCTTCATGAATTGGTTGTTTAAGCGACGTCCAAAATTTCTGGTTTAAGAAAATTGAAGCTGTGACTGTAGGCTTTCTGGTGACTTCATTGGCGACAACATCGACGACGACGCCACTGAAATATGCGAGGTGCACCTTTATGCAGCAATTTTGAGCACACGGCGCGCTGCTATAATAAGCAATAACTTAGACGGATTTTTGTATGTGTCGTGTTGTTTTGGCGTCCGGTAAGTTATGGGACAGATTTATACGAGCGCTTTTCATGCGCCCATGACAAATGGTTCTCGATGTACTCCACCGAGAGTCTGCCTGGACCATCAGACTATGCGATCCAACCGACCTCTACAGTGCGACACAAAGACTAGAAAAACAAGTGGCAGGTTTATGAAAGCTGCAATATCGCAAACTACGGTGTATCTTTATTGATCTACATGGGAATAACAATGTTTCCACCGAAAAAAATATATCAAACAACTTTTTCAACATCTTGTTCTGTCTTTGAAATGTTGATACAGTAAGGTCCGCTTCTAACGAATCTCAGACAATAAAATTATGAAAAACGTTTAGCTCTTTCCATCGAACAAAGCACGAAAACGCAGGGGCGTACTCCACAGAGAAAAATCTGTTTTTTTACCTCCTGGTAGAGCACTCCTTCTCGTATAACGCCCCACCTCTTTCTAAGACAGTGCAGCAGTATATCATATTACCGAAAGCCTAACCCAGAATGACATTACATATGTAGACTACCTCAAGTGTAACAACATTAATAACGATCCACGACCTCAGGAAGACAGTGTCATGTGTACAGGGTGGTCCCAAATTCTATAAACATTCATATGTTTTTTGTAAATCCTCATCTTTTGGCGCGAAAAAATTTGGGAGTAATTAGTTTCCTACCTCATATCGCTTCGTTATTCGAAATTTATTGTATTACAACCTTTCGATATTGTGTTTTGGGTACACCACTGGATGATGTGGGCAAAACAATATCGAATTAAATTTTAGAAGTATGCAGTGTACATACCAGTGAGATTAAATTATTCAAATACATACTGAACATAGATGCTGATATTGTGGGTTAGTCATATTAACATATTGATGAAAATATTGAGATTCATATGAATGCCTATGAGATACGACATACCACATGACTATTTTCGAATTTCCCTTCGTTGATTCATCGAGAATATTATGAAAACCTCTTCTGTGGCAAACAATATCACTTTGTATACGAAACCTTTTAATTATCGATAATATCCTATTAGCATTTTTGTAACCTCAATCTGCCTATAAATATCTGCCCATAACTTATAATTATTGCTTTTATAGCGATATAATGCTCGACTTTCAAATGTGAGTGAACTTGTCCTAAGATAATTCTATAAATAACTCAACAGAATTCCACTTTCCCTAGTCGCATTATTATTAAAGTGGTAAGGCCATAAAAATGAAAATCATGCATAAATATTCTGTATCTTCTTGCATGTCTAGTTAAATCAAGTCAAGTTTCTGTTTTGGTTATTAGCGTTTCTTTTTCAAAAAATATAAAAATAAGTTATTCCAATGTCCTGAAGTTGTTTGATTATTTCGAGATTTGAACAAATATACCTCTTGTTTCTAATTCGTTCTTTGTCATTTGTCATTGAGAAGATTAATAATTTCTCTATGTAATTTCAACGAAATATTTTTGCCAGCAGTTATATTTTTTTCGCGAATTTTTAGGTGATATTATGGAAATATAATCGGGGCGAATCAATCAATTGGGTATTACATTCAGAGTGATCACTCTAAAGATTTTATTCATATATTTAATTGCTAGAAATAAATCATCTATTGACGATTATAAAAATTAACGATCCATGTAAATCATTTCAAGAAAATTATTTATATTGTGATGTGTTCATTTCAATATTTATCAGTGATCACAGTTTGAGTTCTTTCATTACTCATATTTTTTATTAAAATATATTTATTTTTCATTTGCGAACTATCATTTTGTCTGTTTTTATTATTGAGTGTATTTTTCTCCTCATTGAATGAATTACTGTAAGTTTTGAAATATAATATGGAATGGATATTGCAATATAACTCAGATGTCAATTCAAAACATTCATTTCAAAATTATTTCTTAAGTTCAATGACATATAATTCGACAACATCGCACCTGTTGGTCATGTGACGTAACTGTCAAACTGAAATACAGACTATACCAAGCCTCTCTACTGTATATTATCTTAGATAGCTCCTCAATACAAATTCCTGAAAAATAGTTTCAGTTGTTCGACATATTGATTCACCTTACGGTGAAACACCTTGTACATTGCAAACGGCAAAGTGGGCAAAGCCGTCCAATATTTCTGGCGTAGTGTGCTTCGAATTTAGATTCTTGCGCGTTATCTGTATCGCAGGCGATAGCAGGAAACAGCGAAAGCGCATTAGCGGACGGACATTCTCGTCCAAAGGATGCTGAGTTGCAAAAATAAGAAGAAGCAGAAGAGGCCCACAGGAATCTCGATAACCCCGCGCACTTTGGTCGGTCTTGAATCGGACTCGCTTTTCTTGGAATTTCAGCTGATATTGTTATTATTTTGGACTCTTCGCCTTCATGTTGTCGTCGAATATTTCGATAAGGAGGGTCGTTTGGATTTCAGCGGATTTTTGTTAAAAGTAAGTTTATACAAGAAATAATAAATATAATTCAATGAAATGAGAAGAAGAAAGCAGAAGAAATGCAAGGTTATACAGATGAAAGAAATGACATTAAAATGCACCAACCGATTCTTTGACGATCCATGTTTTATAATCTCCCCACTGATGAAAAACCCATGATAACAACAATTTCCACTGATTTAACTCAAATTCGTTGATTCTGACATAAAATGTCATTTCGAATCATCGTTGGAAGTAGAAATGAATCAATAAAAGAAGTTGAAAGATGAACATGAAGTTGAATCTTGATAATTCTTAGGATTTTCCGAATTAATTCATTAGTGGAAAGGTAATAGCAATTCGAAAATTATAGTTTCCCTTTTCAGCTCTGCCTTAATTTCATCAAATGATCTCACCTTGTCAGTTTCGATTTATATTTAGCTAAATTTAGACTCGAATCTTATGTGAACATCTTCGAAAAGTTTCATCTGTTGAATAATTCGTTATTTCACGTTTAAAAACTGAACTCCAATGTACAATTCTTTGGGGTTTGTCTGTCCTTTGAATACCACCACTTCAGACATATCCAAGATGGCCTTGAGTGCTTTTGTTCCAACAACTTGTTGCACAAAAATCCCTACCTTGACGTTTTCTCTTTAGGTGTTTAGGTGTTTATTGATTTGAATCTTCAGCGCTGATATTTTCTCGAGATCATTCCTCTGTACCTTCCTAAAGTGATGCCCTTGATCGAAAATCATAACTACGAGTCGTTCAAACTCTTCTACCTGCTCCAGAGGTCTCCGTTCACTCTATTCACGACGAATTCTTGAAATGCCGTTATTTATCTCTCTATCCTCAAAAATTCGAAACGTCAATCGAGCCATTGATATCGCAAAGAACGGAATGGTAGGTGATTTTATTTTGTTTAGGTAGGTAGAAGCGGTGTTGCCGGATCGCCCCGGCTTTTTGTCAGACGCGAGTTGAATAGAAAACTGGGTAGGGTGGGCAGACGTTATTGTTATTGAAATTAGGTTCGGGAACGGTTCTCGATTTATATCTTCGAGTTTATTTGAATACTTCGGAGGATTGATGGCTGGAAATTGAGTTCATTGTGTCGCGGGGTGGATGCGTTAGAGTTACCTGCTAATTCATGGTCGACAGAAAATAAAACTGAACTTGTCAAAATGCGCCAACCTTCCCATATTGCATATGACATCCATTGAATGTCCATTTTACGTCCATGGACATTAAATGGACGTCTATTGGACGTACAATGATGGACTGATAGATGGATGATTGAATTTTTTGTTTGAAATAATTAAATCGAGATAATCTTTTCATCTACTCCAGATATCACACCTTGTGCGATGTTATTTCATAACCTTCTGTATATTGATATAGTTCCGCCATACCTAATCACAGATCATCTTTGGTGAACATTGAACCGAAGCTTCAATATTCCAAAAGTTTCGAAACGAATCGTCAAAAAATACATTCCGATCACGACAATTTATAAATGTTATTTACATCTTGATATTTCCTAATAACTGCCAAATAGTTTTCTCTCTTTATAAATGTTTTGCAAAGTGAAGAAAGGAAAAAGATTATAGAAAAAAAACTTTGAAATGGTTGGTGAAATATTGTAACAGTTGATACTGTCAACTATTCTAAACATGACGTAAATTATTCCTCCTTATATCTTCCTACTCAACAATAATCAATGCACAATAATTTGCAATATGATTTTATCGCTTCAATCTTGAATTACATTTCTAAAAAAAAAGGAAGAGGGAGTCACATTCATTGTTCGACGAACGTGAATATATCGAACGACTTTAATTGCGCAAATTGACATTCACGTCGATGCCTAGATAATAGTAATAGTTTATTGGTTTATTTATACACGAGATGTTCAATTTGTTCTCTTATATAAAGGTACGCTTCGCCTATGATTATTGCTAATAAATACTTCGAGAGATACAATTATCGACCACCATTGTTTGTCATGACACCTACGATAATTTTTGTAATTATCAGGTGCTGAAATCTTGAAATTCTTGATTTATATGGGATTCATCATAGAGTATCATTATGTCATGACGCCTTTCGAAAGCGCACCGTGGAATAAGTTATTATTATTTTTATAGAACTCGACTTTATTTATATCTAATTAACGTTATGTATCACAACAAGTCCGATAAATGAAATCCATCACATTATAGTGGTTCAGAAACAGAAGCGATTCAGATTCTTCAGGTCAGTTCAAACTTTCGAGGACTTCGAATAAAGCTCACCGGGCTTAATTAAAATGAATTGGAAATAATGAAGAATACATGATGAGTCAGTTGATTGCTTCATTATAGGTGACCATTTCAATTTCCTGTATTTTTTTCATTACCGTACAAACCATCAAGATGTATCTTTCAACATCATTTTCATTCATGCAAGCCGTTTCATTGTAGCATGATGAACCAGAGTTTTTTTGAGAAGGAACACCATGTATGATGTCATATTTTCAGATTTATTGTTTCAATGGAGCACTTTGTAGATCTTTATCTATATGCACTTCTAGTCGATTGTCTGTTATCTATTTTATTTATGAATTAGTGTTGAATTATTTCATTTTATTTTTTGAGACCAAATGGATGAAGTCTTCATCGAAATAAAAGTTGAGTTGATTCGAATCTTTTCGAAGCCATTCAAATCATCATCCCGAAATTATATCGACACGTGTAATATTCAATCAACAAAGCATGCAATACTGTATTGTATCTGTTACATCTTCATCAGATTATTCTGATAACTATATCACCTTTTTCCTTATACGTTTTGAAATCCGTTCGTCGCTTAAATACCATTGTTACGCAACTTTAAGGATCCATATAAACCAAATTTATTCAGATAAAATCTAGAATCGGATTATAAAATCATACCGCACCAAGAATGGACCACCTACGCTAACAATCTGATTCGATTAGCATAAAGAACTACACCTTGTGAGAATAAACAGAAAATGCTCAAGATAGAGGCGATTTTGAATTGGAACTGATTTCAGACGCCATTTTCTCATGATGACAGATAATTGTGAATAGACTCCTGACTATCCTCGAAGGAGCTATCAGCGATCGTTTCCAAAAAGGTTTCGTGTTAGTAGGTTGTTCTACTAATACCACTCTGAGGTATGAATGTTCGAACTCGAAGTTATGGTGCTACTCAGCTACAAGAAAATTCTGGTAACAAAATTCTGGATATATGGAAGAGGGCACCAGGCATGGGGCTTTAAGGTCTGTCAAATAAAAAGATCAGAGACCTGCACACTTAGCAGTAGTGAAATTATTTTAGTACGGAGGCTTCTCATGGGAAACTGCCTTCTAAACAAGCACCTCATTTGTTTTATTGGTGCTTAGAACAAGGATCAGGTACCCACATCCTCACAGAATGTCCAGCAATGGCAGGAGCACTTCAAGAGTAATCTGGAGAGTGCGAAAAATATATCTGCTACGACTTCAGTTTTTTTGCTTACCAAATTGGTAACTATAACTTCCCAATTCAATACGTCCACTTTTAATTATCTGATCAAAGTCTGAGTTTGCTGGAGTACTTTATTTGAAATGGGTAGGCCTAATATACAAACATCTCGATTACACATAAAGGATGTGAACATCACATACATACATATATAAAAATATCACAAACAATCAATAGCTACACAGGATAAGACCGCATCAGATTCAGCAACCCATAACAAAATAACCAAAATAAAACAATGATCAAACAGACTAGTGATGTAGAATGATTTTTCACAAAGATGTCACAAACAGTCCAATTCACTTAATGTCACGCCCGATTGGTGTGACGTCACGCCGTCAAATTCCATCGCCAAACGTGCATAGAGTTGAATATACTCTGATGATGATGACTTGAAAGAAGACTAAGAAGCTGATTGTTTTATATTCATAGACAGATTATTGAATTCACTTAACCCTTTGAAAAATAGCGTTCTCATACTAGGCTTTGTTCTGTGAATATGAAAGTCAGTCCTCAATCTTGTGTCATAGCTATGAATTTCATCATTTCTCATTAAGGACTCGTTGAAATAGGAAGGTAGTAGGCTCAACTTATAAATGAATGTCATACTCATGTAAAACAAACGAGAACCAACTGAAAACCATTGCAGTGTATGTCATTTTATTAAAATCATTCCTCTGTTTTGTAGCTTTTAGAGTTGAGAAATTCGATTTTGTTCAAACAAGTAAATTATTGTTGTAAAATAGTCAAAGTCAGGTTTTATAATAGAATTATAAATGTTCTAGTTCTCTTGGTCTCAGCTTGTTTCCGATCCAAATGACAATTGATTATGCCTAGCCTCATAAGATGGTACCCTCATAAGTGTAAGAGTTATGATTCACCCACGTCTCATAAATCTTTTGCATGATTCAATATGATTTAACGAGTACTGGTCCTTCAAATGCTATACATTCCGGACTAATGTGGAGGTTATGAAGCGTTCAGCTGTTAAAGTGTTGAGTTTAACGCAAACATGAGCAGAAAAATTGTTCAGACTGCTGGTACCGATGCATGTCGGCTATTTTCGTCATGTTTTTACTATCACATAAAATCGACCCGAAGATGCCGTGCTGCATTATTATAAAAAATCATAGTGGATGATCGTTTCCATTAAATTTCGCCGATCAAATTTATTGCCAACGTATAGTTAACGAAGTTGGGGTTTATGTTACAAAATGTTTATTTTAATGGATTCTTCTGATAATTAATGAATTTAGATAATGCCACTTTTATTCATTAGCAACATCAATATCCACTAATGATTCTGAAATAGTATAACTGTCATTTATACATTATTCATTCACAGTTCATAAAATAAAGTGCTACATATGATTAAAAAATGGAAACTGTGGGTGGCCAAGAGAAAAAAAAAATCCACCTTGGCCTTCAGCTAAGGCACTTGTCAGAAAACAGATCCTGTAATGAAGATTGACCAATTTTGTAAGCAAAAGAGGATAACCTCGTGACCAATAAGTTCCTCACACTCATAACGAAAGTCTTGAAGTGCGGTTCCTGTGTTTCTGGGCACTTGTGGCACACCATTACTGAAGCCCGTGATGTTGGGGCCCTTGTTCAAAATGCGGTGGTTCGTGAGGAGCTTCACCACTAACCTAATTTCTCTAATTAGAGCAGAGTTTCGATTCTTTCATGTCAGTTGTCTTGTCTTACGGATCTCAGAAATTTGAAACTTTTAGTATCGCATCAACAAACTCCAGCCAAACAGACTCAGGTTGGAATAATCATTATTTTGGTACTATGCTTTCGTGTACAAACTTGTTTCGGAAACAGAAGACTTCAAGTGGCTGCAAATACTATCATAGCACAGTCTACTGACAATGAAATTATTGATATTGATGCTTTACCGGATGACGTTTCATTGTAGTTACATGTTTTGAGTTTTGTATATCTGGAAAAATTTGAAAAATCCAAAATTTCAATTAGGAAGTGTTAAAAATTAAGTGCGGCCTTGAAAGATGCTGAATATGGAATATATAAATAGACTCCTTCATTTGAGACGTTATAGGGAGCATAAAACGTCCAACCAAGTTTCTGAAATTGGATTCACCGTAGTTATGTCTCCAGAATTCAATGCAATGATGCTGGACAATCGATATACATTAAGTGATTTATTAGAACTTTCATTCTTGCTATTCGTGATGAATAAACGAACGATAAGTCAGATTTCATTGAGTTTGCTATGCAAATAACAAAATTAAATTATGTTTATATCAATAAGTTGTAGTCTTCCTCAATCATCTGATTTAGACAAGTGGTGATAATGTTGTAGAAGAACTTGTTTTGGTCTTTGTTTGTATCGATTTGAAATAGACAACTCGTCCAACACTGTGTACTGATGAGATTGATGTACTTGTTGACAATAGCTTCAACTGAATCTCCTTGGTAACCAAACAATTTCCATCAATTATCTAGAATGCGGTGCATAGCATCATCGCAGCCATATTCGTTTGGTATAAAAGGCCACGTCGGCCGAGCAACAGAATTCCTGAAAGAAATTTCCTAGTCCATCAATTTGAATGTTACATCGTCGATTTATGTAAATCTAATTATTTCTGTCCTTTTCAGGTAAGAGCTAAATCTCGTTTCCCAGTGGAATATACAACTCTTAATTTGGTAAGTACTGTCAACGGCTGCGATATTAATATTATTACACAATTTTTCGACATAAATAAAACATGTTGATGGCAACAGCTGAAAGCTGGCATTAAGTATGTATTTATACGATCTATAAACAAGAGTAATCGCAGCTATCTTTGCTCGAATTGAAACAATATATGAGATGGTGTAATATTTATTTCTTATTTTAATCGGAAAGCCACTTTTTTCCCGTGAGTGGAGAACTTATTAGACCAATTAGAGACTATTAGTAGATCTTGTTATTTGAATGCTCGCTTTCGCATGAATATTCATTGAGCTATAATAATAATAATGACTGAGCGATGGGATCGACGTATGTCAGATGCTGAATAGTTTCATTCCAGCCGCAATAATCAAAGACCAATCATACAGGGTGTGCCAGAAACGCTCATTTGTTGTTTAATATCCGTCTTCTTCAAATGACATAGCAAACTCAGAGTTCAACCGGAAATGCTTTGATCTCTTTCAATTTCAATGATACAAGTCGAAATGATAGTGCAAATTCAATAACGAATACTTGAGGCAATCTTTCCATTACGTCTTCACGTGTTTTTTTCCAATCCATCATTATTTCTTTGCCTCCATACCTGCATGGATTCTAGTCGTGGAAAGGTGATTTCAGATAATTTCATTTTGCATTCAGAAATATCTTTCCATCTTCAATGGATTCTAATTGGAATTCTTCTAGCCTCAGAATTGAATACGAGTAGTTGATTCATAACAGTTATACTGATTATTCAAGTGACTTTTGACAGTCAAAGATCAACTATACTTTATTATCGTCTACCTTTTCTTCTTGATCTTGAATTCTTGAAGATGGTGGAAAAAACTATGGTTAATTTTATCCTCGTCCTAATCGCAATACATTCAGCTTACTCGCATTAACTCCAACGTGAAATTCTCAATTCACCAGATAAATACAGTAAACTTGAGACGAGGCTATTTCCAATCCAGTCCAACCCACATCATTCCTTTGATGGGTGAATTAGGCATTTAATAAATCCACTCGAAAATGCCGTCTAACATCTAGTGGAAAGAATCGAAGTATGAAAGAGATGCATGTCGGTTTCTAATCATAGGGTATACATTTTGAATAAACTGTCCAAAAGATATAATACCTATGGATGATGGAGCAGTTTTACCAACCATAGGCATTCCGTACGAAAGTAACTCTAAAATAGGGGTACAAAGAATATAGATAGAGATAGACAGGTTATATACTATATAATTCTTCACAAAACTTCCACGAATATTGTTAATACAAATTATTGACAGGAAATCTCAAAAACCTTGAACCACATTGAACTATTGACATTTTTTCTTTTAAAATCACTCACTTGTGTAATATTTGAACCTCAGAAATTTGTGATGGCATTTTTTCCTTACTATTCAAAGATATTCTGCATCTTCCACAAATATTGTACAAGGTGATTACTATTTGAACTTTGGTAATGAAAAATCATTGTCCTGAAAAATATTTTTGAGAGATGATAGGTATTCTGAGTAATTAAGATCCGATTCAGCAGAATGCAAAGATAGCATCCGTCTATCCGTTTATCGAAACGTTTGGAAATTAGTACCATCCTCAGGTCAAATCAATCAGCGTGGAGAATAATTGAAGATCCAACGTCTCTGGTGGGCATTTTGCACCATCATTCTCTGAAGACATAGGACTTCTCCCTTGTGTAGTGAACAATCTATGATGTACGCCGCTGTGAATTCTCTAGCCCTTATCAAGATGATCGTGAGTATTTTTTCTGCCTCTCGTTAACCGATATCGCATCGGCATCTCTACTCCTTTCCGAATCTACCTATATCTGATTGGAAACAGATACTGCCATTTCTTTGACTTAGTGATCCGTAACTTGGACTGAGCAGTAAAAATTGACGTATAACTTGTTTCTAAAACGGTTTTTATGCCCATCGCATTCGAAAGAGATTACGTTTGCGAAGGTAGATTCAACCAACGACTGATTTATTTTTCTTACAACTATGTAGGTTTCAGTCGGGATGAGCAAGACGCATGCAAATCGAACTCGATGGATTTTTTGTTGTCCGAGTTCAGTAGAAGTGTTTTCTGAGAGTTTCTTCGTTAATTGGAATCGACAGGCTGTGATGATTCATACTAGAATTGGAATTTATGATTATAGTATATGTGCGTTTAAAACTAATAGAGTCAGTTAGCGGTTTTTCCTTCAACTCCAATATTACTTTCATCTACCATTATAGAAGGATAATGAATAAGAATCAAGGACAGAATAAATGAAGTCGTGAAATGAATCAATGATTATGTACAGAGTGTCTCTGAATGGAGTAGAAATGGAGTAGAAATAATACTATCACGTAGTCTTGAGTGTCTGGTCAAATCATGATCTTCTACCGGTTGGAATGGTTTGTAAGAACAAAATCTCAAAAATTCAATTTGAATCTTCTCGCATACTCAAGATGTGATCTGACAATAGCACAATGAGGAAGACCACTAAGTAAGGAAATCCTTCCAAACCTCTCAAAATCGATGAATAATGATATTGGTGCAGTGTACATCCGATATCAAGGATCAAAATCAAAGCAAATAGATTCTACAGCGTTTTGAAATCAGCATTTTCATTCAAAATTTGGAAACGTCAGGAGTAAGTGGGTGGTGCTATGAGCGTATGACGTGCTATACCCTAAGTCTATCTTTGTCTGTTTCCATATATCTTTTGCTCACACCATGTGTAATGTTGTCAAGTTTACTTGTGGATGACTATTCATTTGATATATTTCCTCAGAAACGTATCGATAAGTGATAACTACATCATTTCATGATAATTTGTGGAGAAAATATCGTTTATATTGTATTCTTTTACATCTTTTATTCCGAGAATAAGTTGTGGTATTTTGGTACGGCAACACAGCAAGATTTACCATGGAACAATCATCTATGATTGGACAGCTCAAGGTCGATGGGCGTGAGGGTTAAGCACGTCACACTGCGTTACACCAATGAGAGCAACTTTTGAAAATGGCGCATGAAATTGTATGTTCGAAATTAATTCTGTTTATTTCATTATTTTATTCATGATATAGACCGAATGAAAAATAAAAGGAATAATGAATGTTAGTTTTTGGACATGCAGAACACGATTATGCTGTTTTGAAAAATTAGTGGTCTTCCCCATTGTATAGTTATAGTTACATAGCAGATATAGTTATGAAAGTTAATTATTTTGGATCAGTATATCCAATCACAATGAAATAAAAACTGTATCCACGTGTTCTTAGAGCACAAAGGAACATTTCGAAATGAAATTCAAAGCTTCAGTACTGCCTCATCTTTATTACCAGTCACGAATCCGACAACATTGTCTGAAAGTTAAACCAGTGATGAAATCTCAATCCCCAGCTGGTTATAGTTCGATTCTCAAAAATCTTTCGCCGCCATCCACACACAATTCAATAGGTAATTTCGACTGTACCCATACCGGCTTTCACCGTCGGCAGTGACACAATTTCTTTCTCGAAACGAATGCCCATTTTGGTGAAGATAATTAGAGACCCCGAGCATAAGAATCGTCCATTGTTTCAGAAGACGCAGATGATTTGTGTGCGATTCACTTTCCACCGAAAATTCGAAAGTATTCGAGATGAATGGGCTATTGAGAAAGGCGAGACGCGTTTCTAGAATCGTAGAATGTGGTTCACTTCCCAAAATGATTGATGCCTAATGAAATGTCAATTGATCGGTTTGGAAAGTCAGTCACAACAATAAGAGTTGGCCATGCCATTTGGTTGATGGCTGCCCAGTTGTGTGAAATCCAGTGTGCGGTGGGTGGAGAGGTAGATTTGTCCTGATAAAAACAATCGTTGTTCAATTAGTCAGGCGGTTGCAGCAATTAGCCGGAGATCACCATCTTCGAATTAAATAATTACATTAGCGACCACTCTCAATACTTGTTACCAGGTCCGAATATACTCTTTTCTGTTTTCTTCTGGTTTTCTATGAGCAGAATTAGCTCCCATCACGATAACCAACTGACGATGAAAGTCAGAAAGGAATGCTATTTCAGTAATTAGGAAAATAGTCTAGAATATCAGGTGGATTCATTTCCTTACTGGTTTTTAATTGTCTCGAATTACATTGCCTCAGTTTATCTTTCTGAACTTTTTGTTAACTAGTTTTCTGATATTTACTCAAATTCACTTGTTTCAACAATTTCTCGTGTTTCACTTATCTTTAGCCTGTCTAGCCTCCCCACAAATTTTCAGGGCCTCTTTAGAATAAAAGTTTTTCATTTTCCAATAGAACAATGTAAGATAATCAGAGTTGATTATAATGTGATTTATTTTTATCTTATGCCACCATGCATTCTGTGATCTATCGTGAACAAATGACACTGCCGGATTATTCATTATAAAGTTGTGAATATTGCCTTTTTTGAATACGATGAATAATTTTTTATCAAGAAATAATTGACTGAATAAGAAACAAAGATAGTTCGGAATCATCTTCGAAATATTAATAATAATAATATAATATATGCTTTATTGTCCAAAGATTATTATTCCCATTGACAAAGTTTTCTTGATTAGGAAGTTAAATACATCCATATGACCTATCTGTTAGAAGGTACACAGTACAATATAAAGAATTAAAAAGATGGATTGCTAGATAAATTACCAGTTCTCTATTAAATTCTGCACAGGTGTCTCAATCTGAATAATGTTCAGCATATGTTTCCTCTCAGAACATACCTGTAGTTGATATTTAAACGGAACATTCAAGATTTCCATAGAATGACGACTATAAAGAGAATTACGACTCTTCATGAGAAGGTGATTTCTAAATTACCAACCATAAAAAAATAAACATGAATCATGTTATAGCTAAAAAGGAATGTTCCTGACGCGACAGGGTGCTTCTCGACTACTGGTACTTCTTTTGAATTCTCCTTACCATAACTGGTATCTATTAATATATCTATGTTCCAATTATATGATGCTTTCGAGTTATTTTCATGTGTTGCATATACGGGCATCGCATGCATATCGTGCTGTCAATATGAAAGAACGTTCATGTATCGTTTCTAGTTCCGGAATTAGCAAATTTGATAAGCGTGCACAGCTGAAGTCCGTCAGTGTCAAATTGGGTGTACCTCAGAGTACAGTTTCGGGACCTATTAGCGATTACAACCAGCAGATATGGCGTCAAACAAGTGAACGATTTAAGAACGACCTTAGAAACGAGTGTGACATAAAACCATGCATTTCTATTAATAATCATTGACGTTCAAAAAATGAGAGGTTGCTCTTGGGTGTTCCCAATCAACTGGTACTTCTTCCTCTCTGGTCCAAACAGCTGATTTTTCATCTCGAAAATTGAACTTTTATCTTCATCGAGTCGAACTTGAAATCAACGAACATTTACTCTCCCACCTCATGGATCAGATATGGAAGAATGGCATGGACATGTTTCGATGTAGGATTTGACAGAGACCGTGCGGAGGAAGAAAACTCGGTTGACATTTTACTGTGCCATTGTCTACTATCTTTGCACATTCTGCTAGATTAGCGGAAAGCCAGCCAAGTCGAAACACGTTCTAAACGCGATAAGTCGAATTTAAATTGCTCCTAATTGATTAGTTTATCTATTTAATTATTATAGGCAATGCGGTAGTCGTTTTTGTTGTGTCCCAAGCTCTCGAGACTCCATTGATTTATATTACCCCGTATGTGAGCGGTCTCGCAGATAAGCGAAAACGTTGTTTATTGGCCGTTTCGATAATTGATAGAAGTGCTCACACATCGTCGATAAACGCTTCTCGAGAATAGAATAGCGTTCAAGAAGTGGGTGGTGAACTAGCACGCAGACAGTTATTGCACCTTATAGGGGATTCCAAAATCTCGACGAACTGACAAATAAGTCACTGTATCGGATTGCTTGAGTATTTTCTGAGTTATAATTGAGCCTTCAGAGGTGTTCAGCCCAGATCGAAAGGAGGAAAAACGAAAACCTTACTAAATAGAAACTTGGTAGACTGATCTAGTATACATTCGAAAAAAATGTTCATCCTTCAATATTCCAGACTAGGAATCTAGATATCGAGTTTCGGTTTTCACTAGATCATTTGGCCATTGTTTCACTATATTTTTGATGGAGCTGAATTAATTGAAGAGGGTGAAATATTCTAGGCTAACATTTCCATCAATCCAATCCTCAAAAACCAACTATTGGAACTTGGTCAACCCACAAGTAACGAATAGAACAATTATCATTAGTTCCAGCGCATAGTGTTACTGTTATTACCTTGTAGAACACATTAATATGGTGTTCGACCTACGCCAATGTGTTCGGCAACGTTCTCGCACATACTCGCGCACTCTTTCAATTTCGTCTATCCCGAGTTATACTCACCTTGCCAGTTGTCACTTCGATAAAGCTTGAAAAATGTCTTGGTAGGCGGTTTCCAGATATGATATTTTAATCACGCGGTTGAGTCCGAGCCTTTCCCATTAAAAATTCATTCGAAATTTATTAATGATTGTTATTTTTCATTTCGCTAATCTCTATTTGAATCTTGGTTGATGTATCGAGACGATTTTTCAAGTCGTTGATGAAATATTGGTATTGGAATATTCCCAATTGATTGAAATCACCGGAAATCCATTATGAATCATGTTTATGTCGATTGAAATTGCTTGAAATTATTCCTCGTGGTACAGGACCAGGTCCTTCATTGCTCCAATGGGTTAAACTGGAAAATAATGACTTGATAATAGAATTCATTCACCGAGTGTTTCTATTTGACGAAACAATTGACGAACATTTTCAAACATCAATAATTGCCCGATGTCTGTCCATTCTACAGCATGCTCATTAGTATCTATATATACTTTCGACTTGCTAGTGATTTATGATAGAAATATCCTCCAGCTTATTACCGATTCCCAAGTGCTCTTTGGATACGCCTTTTTTACTAGGTACTTAACAATTAATTTGTTTATATAAGAGGTGTAATTGTACGTTGTTAAACTTTTATGGCAGCGGAAAAGTCTAGGGGATTTTATTTCCTCAAAAGTATAGTTAGTTCATGAATGAGGAATAAGTATAATAAAATGTTTCTCGAAAAGGAAAACGTTTATTGGAAATATATAAAAAAATTACTGTATATTCTTGGATGGTCTAATGTTCCCTAAGTAGATATTATAATTTGATAGTTTCCATCCGTTTCAGACAGTGTAATAGGTGATGAATTTAAGGAGACCAGCGATATGAGTTACTCGAACACATTTAGATGCCTCCCGTCTTTCTCGCTGCAAAGTTCAAACTATAAAGCAACACAGACACGTTACATTGAAACAAAAGAACACCGTTAGCACGTCATGTTTCGTCGAAGAAAAATTCCTATCTATTGATTCCTGGCATCCCGTAATTATTTCTCCTGAAATGGTGATAACATGCAAGGCCAGCAACGTCACTGTATCTTCCTCACTCTTTGGCATTGACCTTGAATTTGCGAAAGAGTTTTCTATCCTTTCTTCAATAATTGAGAATTGAGATTCAATATATCCTTCGAATTGATTGTTATATTATTGTATTATTATATATTATTATTATTTCCAATGGTACTGACGTGATGATCATGTTGATTTAAATTGGAACCATCCTGAAATATCAAGCTTCAACCTTATATCAGTGAAGTCAGTAAGTGTTTATACTCAATAGAAATCTTTCAACTCATATAAAGAGAAATAGAAAAACATTTTTCTTCACGGTTCAACAGTGTATTTTCGTGTACAAATATACTTTGAGGCACATTTCGCATGACTGACATTTCAGAAAGCAATAAATATCAGAGCTGAAAGAGACTATTACTTGACTTATCGATACAGATAACGTCGAGGTGAGAACATTTATTATCCAAAGCTTCTTTTCTCATAAAGTATCACGTTACGACATTCAAATGTTTCGAATGATGTCGATTAAGGACAACTGCGCTACTATCTCTCGGTATTATAATAATCTGGAGGTGTAGTCGTATATATTTTTGTAATTAAAAGTTCCAAACAGAAGCTCAGGCCACACTACAAGCGTATAATCAATTCTGCTGGAAGAGTTGAATTAATTTCTCGAAGATTTTATATGCATCTGATCAATCAAGATTGTACACCAACGGAGTATTGAATAATCAATTTTATGAGGTTTATGCGATAGTTCTACTGTACTAGACTAGCTAGGCATCGAAATAAAACCCCGCAAAGTCAGACTCTATTTGAAGATTTCAATAATATTTTCTTCTCTCCCAAGACCCACGTTTCTATTCTAATTTTTTGTTAATATTCATCGAATCGATTCTTCGAGAATTCACTGCGAAAAAGTGGTTGGGTTCCTTCTGTGCTAGGACTAAAAATAAAAACATAAACCCTCTAATAATCCGCAGGTATCATCGATAAAAAATGTTTGACCTGAGTTAGATCAAGACTATTACTTCTCTGCGACTATAACCTTAATGACAGGGCTGGAACTTCCAAACCATATGCTTTCAAAAATAATTGCTACCGTGTTCAGAACTGGGGTTCGCTTTTATTATATACGTAGACCGAATCTGAGTAAGATGAGAGTTAACAGAACGATACGGTTATTAAGGAGTTTATGTAAAAACAGTGAAAACATGATCAAATTCGTTTATTCTCATTAGGCGAATGACAGTGACAGATAATAATTGTTTTGTGTCGTATGGTATGGATTTGTTTCCTTGATTCGTTGTTTTGTGTTCTGTGTGCGCTTCTTGGCGAATTTCTCTCGGAACAAAAAATATCAGAGACCCTCCGAACTGGCTGTGCATGTAAAACAGCCAATTTGCATCCTACTATTATTATGGAAGTCCGAAAACGATCGACTGGCCGGTAAGCCAGAGGCACTAACAATAACTGACGATCGCATGACGAAAAACGTCAAAATGGAGGCCGATAAACGATCGATCGCCGTAGCCGGACAATTTTTTGTTGTGGCTCCGGGTTATCCGAGATATTTCGGACGAATTTTAAATTCTTTGGTGAGATACGGTATCGAGGATCAGTCCTATTAATGTCAGGTGTAAAGATCTATATCTCAAAAACGAAGAAAAATTTTGCTGGTACTTATCGACCACATCAATATGGCTGAAGGTATCCAATTTTTTTTAATATATTGAGAATTCGGTGCTCAAAAAATAAAGGCTATCAAAGTAAGTAATTCATAACCTTACATATATTTTTCATCATGAAACATAAGGTATTCATTCCAATACATGCACAATAATTGTATAATCTTTTGGACTAAATTGAATGAAATATCCGAAAAGTAGTACAACTGGCAAGGAGCGTTATTTTTGAAGTATCAACAAAAAAAAATTCGAAGTGACGTATTTCCAAATATAACATGATATTGTTCAGAAAAATTTCATATAAACTATTTCTCATCATTGTATTCAATCTTGAAGTAGGTTTGAAGCAAATACATGATTTCGTGATATCGTGATCTCGATTGAATTCAGTTTTGCCAAATTCATTTGAAGATTATATATGGAATATCTTCTCGAAGGAAATGAAAGGTTAGATGTCAGATTCTCAATACTCAGCCCGACACGAAATTCCAGATGGCTTTTGCCGATCGTCGTCTTTTTTCATTCCCGCGTACTAGATGTGTATCGAGTGTTAAGTACAGGGAGCGGCGCACTATGTTAATGCATCTCAAAAAACCAACAATTAAGATAATAACCACAATAAAACATTTGAAGGTACCGAGCTCGAGTTATTTATCGTCCAGATATTGTCAAAGTAGGCCCTGCAGGCGGAATCCGGTGGCTCGACCGCCATTGTTTTTTCTTTAATTCGGACTCCCAAAGTGATTTGTTACATAATTATATGGCTCACAAAACGGCATTTTTGTTTCATTGGTACCTACGGAGTTATAATTACCGGTCATGTGACCGAAATATCGTACAAGAATGGTCCATAAATCAAGCGAATTGTGGCGAACGTTCAATGAAATTATAATGGTGGCCTGTTGGTGGTGGGGGTTAATTTGTACCTATGAGGAATCAAATTGTATCATCTAGTCCTGGACGAGATGCTATCGCTTGTTGGTGTGATTTATTTTCGAATGACTGATTACTTATTTCGGGATCTCCATTTGGTATCATAATGGACGACTGAGAATATCCTGTTCAGACGATCTGATGAATTCCAGGAAGTAGACAGACTTTAACTGCCAACACTATGCTCCTCAGACGAATATACTCACATCCATTTCCACCATTTCATTAATACCATTGAAATTCTAACATATCCACTGATAACGTGCAAATACAATAATTTTAATCGTGTTATATACTTTTCAGGAATAGATACATATTAAAGACATAACAAACAAAAAGGTTTTTCACAATAAGAGAGAAAAATCACAACCTTCTCAATGTGTGGAGAACATGAGATCTTCAGTTTATTCAAGGAGAATAGTTCTGACAGATTCAGTTATCTTTCAGAACTGATTGACAGAGCTGAAAACATCATGAATTATGGCAACACTCCTCAGTGACTTCACAACGGTGCCAAATTTATTTGGATACAAAACTTTGATTCGCCAATAAAGTGTTTTGCTTCTAGTCCAAACTTCCAGAAATATTGAGAAAACTGTCCAACGGTTAACCACAGTCAATAGTGATTCAATTTTTGTGTGCGAATTCTAGAGATTGAAGAACAATTCGAATTATAAACTCAACCCAACTTTCTCTTTCGAAGTATAGTTGAAAAAAAGCCAAGTGATATTTTAAACAAATAAAATATAATGAAGGATATTTTGTAGAATGTAGAAATATCAAAATTAACATAGAAATTTTCAAATAGAGCTAACCCCAAGTTACTTGAAAGCTTTTGCATTTGCATTTCTTCCACAAACTTCTGACCAATTATCACTTAATTTCGAATTGGAACGCCTGATTTCGGTTCGATTTGTACTTTCTGATTAGTGAGAGGATTCCGATCACGAAGACCAATTATCATAGATCGAATTAAAATCAAGCAATCGTTGACTCAGCCACCATCATTCCCAACAAAATCGATTTCCAATATCCAAGAGTAACTTTCGTAACATTCAATGATTAATCACTGCGCGAGAGACGAACCGTTACAAAACAAAAAAATCATTCCATCCAAACTATTCGTGTAGGCAATTCGAAAAAGTAAATGAAGGTTCCTTTATCTGGTTCATTACCAGCTTTATTTGATTCAACATGCTCTTAATGGAACCTATCTGAAAAAGACAAATGGTGCGAGATATGCGATTGTTGTTCGAGATGAATTTTCAATTTGTACGTCAAAACTCGTGTAACGGCCAATTCTCAATACTCGGTTGATGCATGGTGTTTATCATTTTTCGAGTTGGGAACATCTATTTGCTCTCGACTATTGATGGTGCCCACCCATAAACTATTATTTTCCATCTCCGCTTCCACTTTATAGATATCTGAAGGACCAACACAGATCTGTGATGTCATCTTGAATAATTTCAACATCGTTCTACGTTCGTTTCGTTCGAGGAAATGATATCGATGGAACAGTCAATCATCACTAATGATGATAAACAAATTTGGGAATGAAGAGCACACATTAGATGATTGGATTCAGTTGGTTTTATTGCTGGTCGTCAAACATTTGGGAGTACGGGCATTCTGGGATTTTTATTTCTGTTTTATCGATAACAAGACAAGATTAGAACATATTGGAGCTACTAGGGGCTTCTTTTCTTCATTCCGTTTTTCGAATGCCACTATGGGGATCTCGCTTATCTTGAGAGATAGAGAATTAGGATCCAGAAATTGAGATTATCTCTGATATTTATATAGATATCGCCAAAAAACAAAAAAAAACAATATTCGTTTCAACATTTTTCAGAATAAACTAATCGTACTGGGAATTCTCAACTAAAACTTCAGTTGGGCAGTTTTCGTGGTGTTTTTGAAAATGACATCGCTTTATATTATCAATGATTCTCAAAATGACGGATGAACACCTGTGAACTCATATACAAATAAAAAATGTCAGATAGATAGATAGCTTTATTCGACTATGTTACACATTCATAAAATGGTTTATAGCAAGTCAGGATTATAAATTTAAGTATGATACGAACGACAGAAATAATATCAAACGATATAAAGTATAACAGTAGTCACAGTAAAATAGACAAAATTGGGTAAAAATAGTGACGAACAAAAAAAAAACTATAAAGTCATACAATAACACAATGATGAAAGATCATAGCATTAATAATAATAATAATAATAATAATAATAATTGGTGTTCGATTATATTCATTAACAGTATAGAAGCAATGTTCAAGAAGGATTTCCTTCACATATTTTCTGAAACAAAGTTTACTGAGAGATCTAACCTGGGAAGGAAGTTTATTGTACAATCTGAAATTCAATGAAATCCTCTCCAACTTGACCAACCTGTTTATCTCAGTTTTTCTTAATTGAAAACAGATAACGAATATTCTGCGATATCTTCCGAATTATCAGAAAGCTTCTCGATTTCTATTCAGATTATTATTCAGCAAAAAACTCCATGAGTTTGCCCAATTTCAACGAACTTTGAATGTGAGAATATGAGAAAAACGTAGAGCCTGTATCAATATGGCACAGAATGATCTGTCAAATCAGAGAGACCTTATAGAGCAGAAGCCATTCAAAAGAAGAAGAAGAAGAAGAAGAATGCATTCACAGACCACACCAAAAACAGACACCAAGTTATGCGATCGTTCATAACTATAATAGATTACCTACTTTCAATCCTCCATATCTGCTGTAAGAATCAAAGTTTACCAAATCCTGGTTGAAATAGTCCTACTAAATTTAGTCATGTCGATATTTATATCAGACGCCCAATCTAAACGAACCAACAAATCTATTATTGATTATTCCGCAAAGTCAGAGGTAAAAACAGTCTCGAGTTAATCAGCATCTAACAATTTTTTCGTTGCTGCCAGTACAAATTCCAGAACAGGTATCCACATGTTAGGTAATAGGTAAATACATTTTGTAAATCGATATCAACTAATAATGAACCTTGTCAAATCCAATTATTATTCTTCGAACTATGCTTGTCATCCACGCACTGATACAATCTTTCAACATTGCTCCAAACATTTCATTTACATGAGAGCTAGCGTTCCAAAACGGTTGATCAACTACGATCCAAAGAAACTCTACTAAACTGCGTCAATTAGGTATACGCACTATCAGGTTTCCTGGTATAATTCCAAGACAAACATTCCCCTGTGAGGGGAGGGAAATATTTCTCGTGGTTCGGATTATGAATAGCTACTATGGCTGGTCATAGATAGAATCCCTGTTACGTAATCGAACTGAATGTTGTTGGGTTTTGAACAGGTAGAAATGAGAGTCGAACAAGTCGACCTTATGAACGTGAACTTTTCAGTCCAATCTTGGCATGGTCAGATATCCCACTGAAACAGACATTAGGACTCCTGCTGGGCATAAACCTGCTTGCAAGTCTTCCGAAGAATCGCCCAGGGCAGTACTCGATTTTTTTTCGAATGTAAACATCAAGTTTGATGCTGCATTATCAACTCAAAAAATACCCTATGAGTGTTAAAATAACGTAGCTATAAAATGTCATGCAGTTTCGATTCGACACTTCGATATTTCAAATGGAAATTCTAACTTCAAATACCCTTCAATCGCCATGTTCTGGCTGTGCATTATCTCCAGTTCAGAGATTGTCCATTCTTAATGAATCACCCCGTATGTCGTCAATTCGTTTCGCAAGTGTTAAACATTTTTTTCACAAACGATTTGTACCCACAATATAATTTGCTACATCAGATTTTCTAAGTTATACCAAAAATTACCGATATTTACTTCCTTAGTACGGTCCTGTAGGAGGATATAATACTTCAGAAAAAACCTATCGGACATCATAGACGGCCATGTCGGACGAAACATCATTTGTTTATGACAGGATTCTAAATGTGCAATGACAACCGACAGGTGATCTTCGATTATCGAGCTGGGTTTCTTGTTATCAGATTGTGAAGATGGGAATTGAAACTACCGATAATTGAATATGTAATCGTCAGAGGTTAATTGGTACTGTTTATAGAACCATGATCAGAGAGTTAATTTGAAAGTGTCCATGTAAGAAAATCATCCATCAGCAATAAATAACATAACATTTTAATTTAGATTTTAGGTTAGAGTTTCTTCTTCTTTTTTATGTTGCAGTCATCATTGACACAATAAATTTGTGAAATTGTTTTTGATATGAATTGTTGATAACATTTTGTTATATCTCTTCCTGTTTTCATGAGATACTGCGTTAATATAGATGTTCGTGTATCATTTCTGAGCTCACCAAATGAGTTTAGAATTACGCATTTCTAATCAGTAACCGTCTCGGTATCAGCTTGCAGCATGAGAAATTATTTACTTCAATTAGTTCTCGCATTCTCCGTGCTGATTTATATATAAGATCTTCTCGAATATCAAGCGTATTGAATTCTTCTAATGAAAATATCAATTGACTAACATTTATAGTTACAAGAGTTACATTACCGACACGTAATTGGGCTCACTGACTTGTCTACGCCGCCTAAGATTTGCTACAGGATTATATAACCTAATATAGATAGGAATAATGTTAGATGTCGGGCTTGCATTGTTTCAGAGTTATAGTGTTTCGTTAAGGAATTCTGCACTGCATATTCTTACATGGTGAATATTCATCGCCACTTATACTGCCTGCACAAAAGAAAACAATCCTCAATTTTTTATCGCGATTTTTGTGATAAGTTCGAAGACCTGAACTTGTAAACTAGCTGTTTAGTCCATAATTTCTTTGATGGAATCGTAAATGGAATGTAGCAATTGATCTTGTTTCAAAAAGCATCACTTTCAGACCAACATTGTGCAGAAGATCAGGGCAGAAAATTTCACCCGATAGTAACTGGTACAAAAAACGAAAGTGTTTCAATATTTAGACTGGAGCATAAATTTGTGTAGTCCACATGGTAATTGACTATGGGATTATGTTGGAAACATATAAAGTTCAAATTATTTTTCCTCGAAAATAACTCGCGATATCGATTCCAAAGAGAAGGACATTTTCCATGAAAATTATTTCGAATTTCTCAAGTTTCGTATCAGATACAAAAAAAAAACTGAAAAATAAAATATTTTCAATTAAAAAAAACCCTAATGATACGCCCGTGGTGGTTGTAAAATAGTCACAGTGAATTACGAGTTCGGAAATGTTTATCAATTATATAAAATCGAAAGTTTTCAAGTAGAAATCTCGTATAACAATGTCTTTTTCAAAGGGCTGAAGCTCATTTGAAAAGCATTTTCGAATTTGAGTTACGCAGACATAAAATAGCCTGTAGTTTCAATTTGGCAGAAGAGTTTATGAACACTCTGTAGATTATGCGAATTATGCAAAGCCTGTTGTTATTATAGAATGCATTGCTGTTGTTTGGAGTTTACAATTCTTAAGGAAATCAACCAATTAATCGTAGATGTCTTTCCTGTCACAGGGAGATAAGGAACTTAAGTTTATTAGCAATTACATTTTATTCAGAACAATATGAGGTTGATTCAGATATGGGTATTATTTGGAAAATTTTATTGTTTGTAGAAGAAAATGTGAATGAAGATATTTGCGATCAGTCTTTCGGATTACTGTTACTTCTTCTTGAGTCTCCATCTACGGCGATAATGACCAAACAGACAAAAACTGATGTTCGGGAATCAATTGTTGAAACTCTTTCCCACTCGTTGACAAGTTGTATGAATAAATTAAGAGAACGTGGACACAGCCACCCAACAACCAGCAACAACCACTCGTTGGAAACTTTTTCGGAATCGAGTCCGAAACCATTGTCTCGACATGTTTCTCTCATGCTCCACCCTGCTCAATTCGATAAATAACTCAAGTGCACCACAGAACTGGCTAACACCATTTCGAGACATGTTTCTTCGAGTCCGACATTACACAATCGTTGTTTGGTTTTATTTATAAGTGGAACAAATTCTTTCTGCTCTCTAGACTAGACATATCATTCCGAGTAAATTAAACGTTTGTTTGCGTGGTAGAATTCCATTTTCGTATTCGTGTTGTTCGACGTTGAGGAAAAAAGTCAACAGATACATCCTGATAGCTTGTTCATCGCATAAAGCTTTCATTGATTAAATGCTTGAAGAATGAAGCCTGGGAAAACTATTGTTTCATGCTGGATATTCATTCATTGAAACTGATCAAGGGTTACACTTTGGTTTCTGAGGTCAAACATTCGTGCATCTATAACGCCCTGTCTTCCTTTCGAACTCCTGTCAAAATATGAATCATCAAAAACATTGGTCCAAAATTTCAGTTATAGTGGTCAAACTCCTTTTTGACCATTCTTCATCGAAAGTTATTTTTGCCCTTTTTCGAAACTAATACTTTTGTTTTCTTCTTGCCCAATCGATTTCTTGACATTATTTTTGGAAAAACTAGATCTTGAACTCCAAAGTCTTTCACATTTACCTTATTAAAATAAAAGAGAAAGGTCTTATTGTATGATAACAGCGGATGTTAGATCACCAGTACTTGTTTGATACTTGTCATGGATTGTTATGGTCTACAAAACGAATTGAGGATCTTTGAATGAAGTTTATCCTTTGCATTTTTAGTTTGAAGACACTAAAGTTAATGTTAATGAATGAATTGACCGGTGGTTATTATGATAATATCCTGTATCACTTCCGAAAATTACTCCTGTGTCACTTTTGATGGCAGCCTATCTCAAAATCATCCAATGTCCATCTTGAATCGGAGCAACTCATCAATTTCCGTTCCCTTTTAAACGATAGCTTCACTCCATAAGTGATTGCGGGTTCATACAAACGATAAGACTACAAGTCATGGTGACCAGCTTGAAAACCTTCTGACATCACCATCATTTCATATTCATCATCTAAGTCTTTTCGAAGTGGATCTTGCGCAATGATTGCCTGAATGGATTTCCAAAGCAGCAAATCAGTTTGGCTTTGGATAAGTGTACTGAGCAAGGTTGTGGGAACACTTGAAGATGAAAGATGTCATTGTTCGAATGCTCGGAGAGAATTTAAAGCAGAGAATTTCAATTCCACAACCACATCAATGTTCATGACTGCATTCGTTATTAATTCAGTTCCAATAATTCAAGTCTACGGAGAATATGTCTGCAGAATCTTTAATTTTTTCTAAGAACACCATCGTCGATCAATGGACAGAGGTTGTATGGTGATTTTCAAGGAAATATCAACTTTTCATGACAAAAGCATTTGTGAATTGTCGTGAGTGGTACGAAAATGAAGTGTTAAATGAGTTGCTATATAACAACAAAGTGGCTTAGTCATACTATCGCAATTCTTGTAATAAAATTAATAAATCTGACACATATAGGTATATGAATTAAACTAGTTTCATGCTGGTATGTTCATTTCACACCTACAACTCTATCCACCATGCAAATATTATAGATCACGTATCTATAATCATTATTATATTCTGCTTATCTATTTCATAAGTGATGTAAGCGTCGACAATTTTATCAACACTCATTGAAGGTATATTTTGAATCATAAAATAAAGCGGAAAAATACATTGGTATTTAGAACGAATATTTCACTGCAACAACGTCATTACATAATTTGACTTCTTTTACTTTAATACCACAAACTCCTTCCACTGACACATTGTCACTTGTCACTTAGATTGAGATATTGTGTATATCCGCTCTGATTGAAAGCTATTAATGGTTTTTATGCAACCAACAAGAATAGTAGGACTGATTGTTGTACACAAAGGGTAAAATAAGTGAGTCATTATGATACTTTTTCACTGTAAAGAATTACAGAATAATGATACGTATTCAGCAGGAAGTTATAATAAGGATAATGAACATTGTGGTCATAACAGAATGGTTCTTATTAAGAATTTCCTTCGACACCTTGGATGGGTGGTTTTCAGTGAAATACTCTCGAGGAAAATGAAGTCGAGTTTTGGCATACATCTAATAGTTCTTCTAGATGTTTTCCTCGATCTAATATGTGTTCATCGCCACACATGACCCAGTGCAGAGTAAAACGACCAACAAAACTAAAACACCAAGACTTTAATACGAATCCTCATACAAAGTCGGTTCGAGAGAGCAGGATATACCGTTCTTCCAACTAATCAAATATGAAGGTAGTGATTACCGGACTGTCTCGCTCCATTTTTCCTCATCTCTTTTATCGCTCTCTCTTTCTACACCGCTACTGTTGTACCGCCCCTTATTAAATTGCAGCGGCACTTCAATAATTCCACCTAAACAATTATTGCCGCTGTCTTCTGCGCAACAGGTTCTTCTTCTCTTTTTCGAAGCGTGATGGACTCGGTATGCACCAAAATGAAGGACGCGCTATTGACGGTTGGATGAAAAAAATTCGCCTTCTGTCTATAGATAGGAATGACATTTTTTCTTCGTCATTTATAATATTCAAGATGAGGAGATTTCCGGTGTTGAATTTTTCAAATTCTGACGTGAATATCCAACGGTTTAAACTAGAAATCGAATACGTTGGTAAGGTCAGCTTCTTCTCGAATAAATTCATAAGCGATGACATTCTTGTGTTACTAGTTATTCGAGAAGGTAGATGTTCCCTTCGGTAGGGATCACACGGAGATTTCTAACACTGATCCATTTGTCTTCCAAGCTGACATCTACAGGTGAACGGTGGTATTTTAGTTCTTTTAATGCCCCCTTTTCCCCGAAAAGAGCTTGAATGCCGACCATGTACCTGGTCTTTTTTGTAAACTTTTTCTAACCAGATAGCAGCACTTATAATGCGTGTATCGATTTTTGAGATAAACGACAATAGAACTCACGAATCAATACTTGTTTAAGGTGTGAGATAATTCAATGGTGTAGATAGTTTGGCCATCTGATAGAATGGATGAAACAGGTATAAAAATAATTGAAAGATCGAAAAGTTGATGGCAAAACGTAGTTATGGAATGTCTACATAAGATAGAGTAACGAAAGCAATAGCTTGATAGGAAATCAACAGAATTTGGCTATGCTGGTCTTTGGTGACGATATAATTCGGGACAGTCAGAGGTTTTTAGGCTCTACAAGATTATATTTCATGGAATCGCTGAGATGAGACTTTGAGGACATTATTCATTCATTCACAACTCTTTCAACTTCACTTATATAAAGATTTCTCGAACTATTTGATATTACAAGAATGTTCTTCCATACATGAGTGTATCGAATTTGTTTTACAAATGAGCAAGACCAGAATGCCAAATCACTTGTAGTCATAGTGAGAGAAACATATCTTATCACTCATCACATCACAAACCAGCCTGTCTGCTCAATATTCCTATAGAAAATTTACAATTACCCATTCTACACCCAACTCTGACCCTATTAGGCACCTTCCCATCGCGACTTATGGATAACCTGCTCTCTTCTACGGATATACTCGAAGATTATTCTAACAGTAAACGTCAAATCTCCACCTCGATCTACCCGATGCCATTCAAGAGGCAATCTCGGGTCAATGCGGCTCCGATTATTGGTTATAGAAAATAAACGAACCATGCGAAAACGTGTTGATGCTTGACTTAATTTGGGTGTTATAACCTTGTCCGATTATCAGATGATTTTGTTCACACAAGGCGAACACAATGCGTACCAACTCAAGTTCAAGTTAATGCGGTCCCTGCAGATTGCTACGAAGGTGGTTACGTTGGAATGAGAGAAACGATGGCGATCAAAAAAAAATTCGTTAGAATGGTGTGAGAAAGGAAGTCGACAAGGATTCGCGATTCAAATAATTAATCTTTTGAAAAGAGCCAATGAAAAATAATTGTGATATTATCTTTTCGAAATGAATCACAGAAAAATTACATTACCAGTTGTTTACTTGATACCATTGAAAATTAATTGTTTCAAAAAGCTTCAAACTACACTTTCAGCAATAGGAAAATAGAAGAGTGAGAAATAATTCTCAGTATGAGAATGCAGTTACCAAGTTGAGAAATGATGTCACTATTATTAAAACAAGGGGTGCTTGAATGAAATTTTTCAGCTCCAGAATTCTACACTTTTATGATAGAAATTTGACAGATTATTTTTAGTCTCGAAACACTTTGGATATCCTCAATTAGTACTCAATAGAGAACTCATCGACCGACACTTTTTTAAGATGCTCAGACGTCAGTTCGCCAACTTTTAGGGCGTCTTAGCACATTTATGAAAGTAAATGAAAAAGATACTGATAGTTTCTCATCTATCTGTGTGATTTAATATAGCCATGTTAATGAAATATACTAAGTAGACACTGTACAGTTTTGAATTTCATGTGTTTGCATACTTTCCTAACTGATATTTTGAAAGCATTTCTGGTTTTTCTCTTGATAGGAACCTATTTCAAGACCAAAATTCAGTTTGTGACAAACTCTATCGTAACGAATCCATTCGAGATGGTTTGTACATGGAAATCCAGCATATTTTAACTCTAGAACAATAAACTTTTATTATTAACGACTTCTATCATCGTGGTAAACATAAATGTATGTAAATCTCTTCCTCTATTTGCATGATTTTCACTTTGATAAATATTGATGTGGGAGACGTATTTATTTTTGTGATATTGTATTACAGATAAAATTTCAATTAATTGCCCATTTTCAAGGATTTTAATAGAAGATTCGAATACGAATGGGTTTGAGATTAAAAAAGCTAGTTAGCCATATGAATACTTATCGAATTTTTAAATATGATTTACTGTGTGCAAATCCATTTCGAATCACTGACAGCCTCATTTTTCCAGTTTTTTCTCGGTTATATATAAATGATAAATATTCTTCCGGCATGCCACATAGGACGAACCTTAATTATTTATCATATTCAAGGATTATAGAATTACAAATTAAATTCTAATGAGAGTCACTATAAATCTTCATTTGCATGGAAATATAATACGAAATATATCCAGCAAACTTCGAATCTCCGAACTTATATTATTATAATTACGTCATAATATGCAAATTTATGCTATTTTCGTTGAAGACCTTAGCCGTGCATTGGAATATTCTTACAGATTGTTTTGTTCATTCTCCAGTTATCGAAACTATGATTTCATTTCTCTCAACTTATTTATTACGCATTGAATTTAATGATACAAAATTCAACACGATCTTCTAATAAAAGAGGTTCATAACATTGGTCCGGTCCCCCACAGCTTGAACTTAGATGAAATATATTCTCTTGTTGGTTCCCCGTAGAGTTCCAAATGCTCACCATTAATTTGGTAGCGTTTGATGGAATTTTTCAAAGCTCGTTCGGATGCCTACAACAGTAATTTACATCAGATTCACATTTGGAGGATGTTAAAAAGTGGCTGTGTTATTCAGTATTTTCAAATTTCGTTCTGTATTAGGCACTCAAGGTTTGTTATCGTGAGTTATATGCACTCTGAAAGCCTACGCTTTTATGATATATGTTTTTGATATGTCAGATACATTTATAACGTTCAATAATGTTGATGTCTCTTCGCATCCATACAGACCGTCATCAGCAACTTCTGTGATGGCTTCGGATGTTCTGTTGGTTATTCATATTTATTCATTTTGAAAGCAGTGATGACTTCAACTGAAAAGATACTTGTAGTCTTATATAATACTTTTTCAATCATAAGAGATACTCACAAAACTTGATTATTTGATATTATTCCTATACGAAGGAAATTATGAGTTTCTATAACGATATTTTTGTGACTTTTGTACTGATTTCTTCATAGTTCATTTCAATAATGCATCACAGAGTTATCGAAAAGTTATATTGGATATTGAAATGAAATTTCACTTATAATTACACTCGATTTGAACAAAAGGGCTAATATTTTTGTACTATAGGTAAGAATAATAATAGAAATAGATGATATCATCACGTCAAATGATGTGAATTCGATGGATAGGTTGAAATTTATCAAGAAACAATATTCAAAAAAATGTCACTTGTCATTTTAGATAGTGGAATGAATGATGTTCTATTCGTCAATCATAACGCATTTGTTAGGTGTGAAACGAGAAAATTTTGACAGTAAATATTGCAGATTTGAGGTGGTCCATTTCTTTCGAATTGCACAGATGTTCATGTCAAAATTGGAGTATTTTCATTCATTTCTTGAACTGATTCTATAGTATATCGATTAGAGAACATCACCATAGTGAGTTCATTCATTAATCGTTATACATACCATGCGTGATCGTGATCTGATTAAATGTTCATTAAAATAAACATAACACATTGTAGGGAGATGTAATCGCTGATAAGTCGATCATATCCATGTAAACCATGTGTGAATAGGTACAAATTAATTTTCTTGATATTACACCCTACGATTTTTTTCAATGAACTTTTCTTGAATTTTTGATAAAATAGCTCCCAGCTCTATCCCAGTATCCAGTCTTGACTCTCCAACAAGGTTGTAATCAATATGAGTAAATTGTTGATGTAATTAAATTCATAGATGATGACTTGATATGCAGTTTGTATAGTGTCATATGTAAAATTAGTTGTAAATAATCAGTGTCTATCCCCAACGTCAATATGGGTTCAATGAAATTCATACATTCATTCCCTCTTCATTCTTTCGTCGTTGTAATAATACCCACACAATTCCCGATTTGGCATTCCAAACAAACGAAGATGCAACTCGTGGGGTACACCAATTGCAGCGATTAATTCAACAGGCGATTTAAAAATGACAGTCGTGCTTTTCTAGCCGTCTCAGAGTGCGATTCTCAATTATTCCATCATGGTTTATTCGAAGATTTTAATTGCTACAAGGATTCTCCAGGGATGGCATAAATCACTGAAGCCTGCTTTGTACCCTTTGTATCAGCAGAACATTGAACTGTGCCATGAGAATATGATTATTTGACGGTGACGTCATGTGTCAACCATCAATCATTTGATAATGGGACAGATACATCGATTTTTTGTAAGACTGTGTACCAATTTGGAAATATATCTTGTGTATTCACAACAGTTTATTTATTTAAGAATTCATGAATGTATTATGATGACCATATTAGGAAAAACGTTCCAATTGTTAATTTTACTATAATGAAACATTACCACAGTATCAAGAATTCCCAACCCCTGAGGACCTATCTGAAATCATTATGGAACCATTGACGACATTAACTACAAACAATCAAATGACGTAAAATGATTTGTTCATCCCCCTATCAGCTGATGGTCGCATGTTATGACGTCAGCTACCAGTATTTCATTATTTACCACGCATGCGTCAAACTATCACATACATGTTCAGTGATGACTTGTAGAAAAAGAATTCAATCGATGCATCAAAGAATATCGTTATAGTCATCACCAACATTATCAATCCTATGATACTATCAGCAATAGTTCTCTCTCATCGTACCTCAGGACTATTTCGATTGGCAGACGTGATATCAATTCGAATTGTCTTATCGAGCTCGAAGCATTCGCGGAATCCTACGTACGACCACTCGGTATCCATCTAGTTTTTCCAGATCTTCTATTAGAGATTCTAGCAACGTTCAGAAGTCTTGGAGTATTTCGATGTAAGTGGTTCGTGTTAGTTGCTCGACATGGGCGTGAAAAATGAACGCAACTGCCGTTTAGAGGCTTTTTCCTTCGACAGTCGACATTAATGACAGCAGCTCGAAAGGCGATACAAACGGCGGTGTTTCGGTTTTTAGAATCTACTCGTAAATGCAGTATGACCTACTGTCAAAGTACACCTCACTTTTTCTCTGAAATGTGACTTGAGTTTAGGTAAGACAAACAACAAATACTTTGGGGTGTCATTTTCTTGGGGAAAAGATATCAATAATTTTTAAATATCAAAACCGAACATATTTACTAGTTGAGATTATTCGTTTCAACTTGAAACTGCGATTTGCAACCCACGTAATTGACATATGACAGTAGACATACGACCTAAGCACATATGAAGTCATAAATGCATGAGGTACAACTTCAGAAAAATGAGAAATGCTCCATCAGAGTGCTGCATATTGATGGGATATTATTCAACGAGACGGTTTGCATCGAATGAGAGAATTGTTAACTGTACTGTGCCTATTGGGAATCCTCTGAAATACCACCAGCATGAATGTCTTCTCCGATCGAGTGTGTAATTATACGCTGATTACGGCTCGTTGGGCTACCAGTAGTTTTGTCCAAGAAATTGCAGAGAAGGAAGACCAAAGGCATGAAAAAGATATTGACCATTCAGAATGGTTCGGGCTAATATTAGTTTCCATTGAGAGGAAGTTTTTTCGACTCATGCACGCGATTTCTGTTTGTAAATGGTCAAAGAGAGATAATCAGGAAGACCAACGAAGAATCGAACGAAATCATAATTTGCTTCAAACCTGTTTCAAGATCAAATGTGATAACAGAATTGGTGTACATCAAAATTCCTCTGGAATATGCGAAAAATTGGAATATTTACATTATACGATGATTATTCCCAACCCGATTACGCATAACCTCAAAATTGACGCGAATAAAGCATGTTTCACGCATTATCATTCAACGAAACAAAGTCAACAAAGTTCCAAAAGATCAGCACAATGGTAAGACCTATCTGAAGGTGAAGTAAATCGTATAACAGGTCGTAAATTTGTATCGCCACCGAAAACATTTGCATCGAACGCGACGTGACCTTCCAAGGCCGACTGGATTTTTCGCAAACTTGACAAATTCGAGATTCCGGTTACCAAAAACAATTGATAATAGTTTATATCGTATGGACGTATCCGTCCTACCATCGAAACGCCGTTCATTACGTTTAATTGTCTCTGAAAAGGGATCATTCATTGCGAACAAGTTGTGTATTTTTGTGGTTTACATTTAGATTTTCCTTTGTCGTATGTAGGAATGACTGGTAATAGCCTCCAGTACATGGCAGGTTCAAGTTTACGATCTGTGGAAGAATCGATGTAGAAGATCTTTATCTCAGCCGTTTCTCTGGCAAATTCTTCTTCTTTTTTTCATTAAGATATCATAATTTCCATCAGAAGAATTCGCAATCCCCCCTACTATATATTTAATTATCCGAAGGTGAAAAATAGCTCATACTTTGAATATCTATAATAGCATCACATTAACTTTGTTTATTTGTTTCAGGTAAGCTGATTTTTACGCTTCTGTTTGGTGAGTACGAATCTCTTCAAACGTGTCAAAACGAGAAAACGCTATGGGAACAAAAAGCTTAGATTCGACGATTCGTTTGTTCCTTTCAACCGATAAAAATCTTCATGTGAATCAGCTGTATTTATTTTCGGAAATAAATTTCGACTGAAACACTCTACCCCATGCAGAGTCCAAATTATTCAGGATCGGATTCGGTCCAGTCATATGTTATGTTTAAATTACCCACACGTTTGTGACAGGGTACTTTCGTTATTAGTTTATGTATTGGAGAGGATGTTCTGGCATCTACATTCCGTTTTTCGATGATTGAAGATCGACAACGTCACAAGTCAATTCTGCCACCATTCGAATAGTTTGAATGATGAACAACTTGAGACCGACTGAGAAAAAAATCGTAGCACTGCTTATACGAACTGATGTTGAAATATTTTTCAGTAGCTAAAATTGAAAAATAATTTTATTTTTTCAAATTTATTCCAGATGAATTTCACGAAGATTAAAACTACGAAATGTTGATCAGTGCAGGAATTCAAATCAATTTCAATGTTCAATATTTCAGTAGTCATTCTGATTCAATAATAATAATCGGTGGATGAATTCAGTACGAATTAGAAATAGAATAGAATCAGTATTCGAAAAGTCCTAGAAAGGGTACATTCTGAATCATTTGGAACTCTTTCAATTTCTTCTGTTAAACAAGGGTAGTGAATAACTTAAAGGGTGTCTTTCGATAGTGTAGAAAAATCCTACCACAAATTTCTGGAGCTGATATCTAAGTTACTTGAGCTCATTTCAGAACTGGATAATTTCAGGAATTCGAGAGTTCGATTCTGTGTCAGTTTTTTTTATGAATAATGTTCCGAATAGTTTATTATCATTATAAGTTTTGTCCTATACGACGAAAAGTTTTAATAATCCAAATATTATTTTATTCTTCTTGTAATATATAATGTTTTAGTCATACTTTAATTCACTTCTTAATAAAATATCTTGAATTCTTCCATCGTGTTTGATCATGGCTTCAATTCAAATCAACTATCGAGTACATTTTTATTATTTACACCATTTTTCCAATGAAAAAAATGGTCTTGACTTGACTCCACTGTGCTAATCAATAACTATCTGTGTACATTGAAATTCGCAGCTTTTTTGTTCATCTTCAACTCCAGTTCACGCAATCTCAAACTCGAATAACAACAAATCACCACCATCCACTTCCCTCCCATTTCGATAACGCGTCTTTTATTTTCCTGTTGAGCTCATCAACAATGGCAAATATATCTGCCGGTTTTTTATCGACCATTGAACCAAACTGCTCGGTATGTGGGCGTGCACATTTTTGCCGTGATTCTTTCATAAATCTGACACCCTTAATCGGTTAATTAATTTTTATTGTTTGAGCAGGTCCGAATACAGTCAAGAAATCCTGCTGGTGCAGGTACGGACCCACGCCAGGACGTACCTGCCCCATTTTATTTGAACAAATATTCAGTATCTGAAATTATTTATCCATGATATTTCCATTCGTTGAGAGGCTGCTTATAATTGAGAGAGAATCAAAATTTCTCGAATGGCTATCGATACGCTCTGAGATTGGCTGTGACGTATTCACGAATTGTTGAGATAAGAATAACGTTCCCAGGCAGCAAGCTGACGTGATTTTATCGTCATTTTTTCGACACCAGACACGTCCTGCTGACGAAAAGAATGACGCCATAAAGACGGTAGGATGACGTGATTATGTCACAGACCAAAGACGTCATTCTGTAACGTCATTATGACGTTATATTTCGACGTTAATGGGCCGTCCCTATTTATTATATATATATATATATATATATATATATATATATATATATATATTGATATTGGTTCAAAATTATTTGTATTCACTTGCTAGTCTCAAGCTCATATTATTTGGATGTTAGTGCATATACAAATCAATATCCTATCTATGATGTTATAAGGTCTGTAAATAAAATCACAATTAGAGAACGAAAATCTATATGTTCCATCGGCATCAAAGGATATAATAAAGATATAATGAAATATAATATATATATAAAATAACAGTTTGAGTAGAGGGAGTTATTTTTTTGAACTATGAGGATCACAATTATCAAGAGTAAAATTGTTAACTCAGAACATTTGAATTAAACCAAAAATTGATTAGCTCATTAGGAAGAAAAAATGCCAAATTTTATTGTGAATAGTTGATGTAGGGGTACTTGTTCCACTTGTTGGGGATGTGAGAAGAGTAGAAATCCCCAAGGCACAGGAACTTTCTAGAAATAAAAAATTATTGTAAAAAAATATATATAATTCAATGGTTAATGACCAATAGATGAATGAAAACTCTACTATTATTCACAAACTATTAAAACAACAAATTTCAAGAATATACAGATGTGATAGTATTTTAAAAATTTCATTTGGTCGAACAAATTGTTGAAAGTTCTGTCTTCTAGATTACCACCAGTTATAACAGATATGTAGGAAAAAACCATTGGAAAAGTAAGAAAGAAAGAAGTACCTTGAGTTGTCAGAACAGAAAGTTATTTGTGCAGACTCATCTCAAGATCTTTCATAGCTTAGAAGAGTCGACTCCACTTGTTGGGGATGTGAGAAGAGTAGAAATCCCCAAGGCACAGGAACTTTCTAGAAATAAAAAATTATTGTTAAAAAATATATATAATTTAATGGTTAATGACCAATAGATAAATGAAAACTCTACTATTATTCACAAACTATTAAAACAACAAATTTCAAAAATATACAGATGTGATAGTATTTTAAAAATTTCATTTGGTCGAACAAATTGTTGAAAGTTCTGTCTTCTAGATTACCACCAGTTTTAACAGATATGTAGGAAAAAACCATTGGAAAAGTAAGAAAGAAAGAAGTACCCTGAGTTGTCAGAACAGAAAGTTATTTGTGCAGACTCATCTCAAGATCTTTCATAGCTTAGAAGAGTCGACTCTATTTATTATACAGTTAACCAAAATAAGTGAATTGTGTATATATAACTAAGATTCTTTCTTTCTCTATAGGTAGATTCACTGATAAGAAGCTTCTTTTCACCAGTATTAACACATTAATTTGGACTCTCATCATTTGTTTCTTGATTTTTCATCAAATTATTTCAGTATCTCGACAAAAAATCCTAGTGAGTTTAATCAGCACACTAACCTTAAGGATACAATTATTTTCACAAAAAGGAAAAAGCCTTAAAATAACGTAGCATCATGATATAGGTACAGGAATCATAGTAAGTGGTGAGTACATGACATGAAATCCAATACATGCAATAGACCAAATATTAAACTTACCTTACAAATCACTAGTAAAGGAAATGCACAATTCACAACCGACGGTCGGAAATCGACTTCTGTAATCAATAGGAAATTTCAATCGAAATCGAATACATAACAACCTCAAAATGTTTGTGATAATGGCGTGTGGCCGTGTGCTTGATGTCGTCAACGTTGCGTGTTGGCTTGTGGCCGAACTTGTCCGATACCGATAACTCCGGAGATTGCCGAACGCCAAACAAATAATGAACGTTTTGTTTTGAAGCGCCAAATTCAAACTGTTTTTCAATGAGTTGATAATCATACGAACCTCATAAAAGATGGGCTGTGGTTGAATAATAATACCTATATTGCGTCTGTTTATTCGCCTAAAGAGAAATTTGATTCCATTCTGTACCTACAATGTACACTTGCCTATACACACTTTAAGGTATCTATGGTAAACTTTCGTTTAACTTTTGCATTTCGATGAAAAATATTTAGGAACCTATAAGGATCATTGGAATAATCATCAAAATGCAAAAATATAAAACAATGAGTTAACGTTTTATAATGACGTAAAAATATCGTCAAACTAACGTCCTGGTTATGACGTCTATAGTACATTCAAAAAATGACGTCAGTATTCACGTCATTTTTTGGTAATATGACGTTGCGGACCAATAAATACCAAAAAGAGACGTCATTATGACGTCAGCTTGCTGCCTGGGTTGCTTTTCTCTGGATGATGTAGAAATATATATACACTGAATAGATTTCTGTCTATACTACAAATATATTTTTCAGAAACTGTATCAAACTTTGCCTGAAAGTTTCACACACTCTGAAATTGATAGATATGAAGTCTGGGACGATACAAAAAATTCGGTATTCCAACTACTGCAATCTTCAAAATATGTGTATCCACCTTTTCAAAATTATTAATAGGCAAGCATTAATCGGTGAAACAATCAGAAAACTTCGTATTCGTCAAGGTAACTTTTATAACTCGAAAAGGACTGTTCAACCTAACCTAACCTAACCTGCTGTCACCTGTCAAACTTTTTTCAACTTCACTATAATGTACATTTGTGCCTGAGACTGAATTTAAATTGGTAGTCCAGCCCTGACCAAATGCCGTAGAAAAAGTCCAGTGAGATAACTCTTATGCATTTTGAGAAATGTAATTAATAATTCTTGCATTCGTTGAATCGGCTCATGATTTAGCAAATAATTTATGGTTGACTTGCCTTTATAGGTTGAATACAGGGGCGTTTCTCGATGCGATTCTCATCTGTTTCGTCTGTTTCATTTGTAACTGCCCGCCTGTGTCGAAAAGCAGATCTGATATTGGTTTTTCTCTCAAGAATGGTTTATAGTTTGATGAAAGGATGGTACATGATCACATTATGGTCCTCAATTCAAGTATGGCATTGCTTTTTTAGAACGCCATCTATTATAAAATAGTCGTACTAGTTTATGAATATTAGCAAACATGTCAATGACAACTTAATGAAATGTACGGTACAATCGAACAACAAATCATTGTTTGACATAGGTATATAATTATGTAGTGAAATAATTGATATTACAGTTTTTTTCAGTTGTTCTTGAATTCCTCGCCACCTTAGTCTTGGAGTGGGCTTCAAATATTTGCTCATTCACATAATATAACCAGTAACATACATTATCAATTCATTTATTCAACAATGTTGAGTGTTTTAATAATACTCATTGACAATTTACAATATTTTTTGCGTGACTATGAATATTTATCAGGAAAGCGACAAACATGGTAATTAAAAAATTCTTCTAACTAGACTGAATGTTGGTTATTTCTCAGAATCCAAACTGGAAACACATGCAATTAACATTTGAGTGTAGCCCACCATACGAGTAATAAGTAACAACAAATTAAATATTTGGATTCGAACAGTTCAATATTGAATTTGCTTGAGTATCAATTAGCAAGATTATACAATGGAAATGTTTCATTCAAGAAAAGAATACACTACTTTGAGCACAAATATAACCTATAGAACCAAAGTGATTTTCAAATAAATCCAAAAAAAATCTACAACGCAAGACGAGTTTACCGATTTCGAACAAAAAATGGCGAATAATTGAACGTTGCGGACCTCCACACGTTGACAGTTCTCTGAATGACAGCTTCTACGAATTGAAGCTTTTGTTTGAGATTCCTGATTAACTGGCCCGAAAAACATTTCAGATAATAATGAAAATACTAGCAGACGATTCAATCGTTTCGATGACTATATTTGAGAGTCTATATTATATTAAAATTTTAGTCAGTTTAATAGGAGTGGTAATGTTTTTGAAGTCTTGTGATGATAAATTATGAAAGAGGCTCGAACCACGGCTAACATGAAAATTGCGCTAATTTTATGTATTATAAATTCTATAATTTAGTTCGTCGTGGACGAGCTATACTAATATAGTAATGACCGAGCTACCGGTTGGAATTTTACTCATTTATCAAAAAGATGACAGCTGCGTTCTCTCTTTTTTTTTTCACTCAGTCCATGCGCCATTATCTGTAGACAGTGAGTTTTCAGAGGTATCTAGCACCAGCTAGAATTAGGGACTTGTAATCACTATCGACAAAAAAGCAATTAAAAAATAGCGGTATTTCAAACAAGGTTAGGATATGTTGGATTTTTTGTGCTGATTTGAATTCTGTCGGAACGTAATTTCATGATTAACTTATCCGTGTATTGAAACCATTGTGAATTACTAGAATCTTCAAATTCATAATGAAGAATAATATGATTCATACATATATAGATGGTTAAACTATATATTCTAAGAGTCTAGGCGCCACCTGGTGACAAAATTGTGAACCTAGGTATGGATATAGATGAGATATGGAAAACATAATGTACTTATTCAAATGAATGAAACCAATGAAAGAACATACAACAACTAAACCGTAGAAAATTTGGTCTATCATCCTTTTCTACTATCAAAGATCCACGGGTGAAGGTTTTCTTTTATTATCTTCTTCATGAATCTGAAAGCCATTTCAGTTTTAGTTTTGAATGATATTAGTGTAAATTCTCACTGTAACATTTGTCGAATTCAATTTGTTTCTCCTCAAGATTCAATTTCGAGACTAATCATCTGATATTTCTCTATAATCCGTCCTAAATCTTAGTTGAAATCGTCATACTAGTCAAATGACAACAAATCTGGTCACAGCGATAATCCTTCTCGTATAGTAAAAATGATATTTATTCTGTGTTTAAAACACGCCTCTGACTATCAAATGGTTTTATCTGACAAGCGATCTGCGTACGCCGCTGCAATTACTCTAAGTTGGGCCCTCAGGTGGTTGAAGATGGACGGATGGATGGACGGACGGGCCGGTAAAGAAGAAGAAGAAGAAGAAGCTAAATCATTTCTTAGTCTATAAAAGCGGCAGGCGGACCCGAAAACTTTCGAGCATTTTTTGAAATAAAATTATCCTACCAATAAGATTCGCATGGATATCAAAATATGCATCGATCATTGGCGTACATTGATTTCTGTGAATTAATCTGTAGTCGTTATAGAGTGTTTGCATTGAGATAATGCTTGGTATAACTATCAGCAATAACCTTTCTTGGGAATATCACGTGAGATCAATTGCTAAAAGTGCATCCCAAAAACTTGGTTTTCTGTTTCGTGCCAGGAGCTATTTCACTTCCAGCCAGCTGCTTACGATCTATAAGGCACAAATCCTATCCTGGAATACTGTTCCCATATTTGGAGTGCGGCACCTAAACATATCCTGAACCTGTTGGATTCTGTCCAAAAAGGGCAATTCGTCTCGTCGGTGATGCTTCGCTTACTAACTCGCTTACTTCTCTGGAACACCGTAGAAGGGTTAGCGATCTGTCTCTATTCTATAGATATTTCATGGGCGGTGCTCTTCTGAAATATCAACAATCGTTCCTCCTTTGGCGGTCTCTTCGAGGTTAACCCGTCAAGTCCAGTCTTCACACCCCTTTGTGGTTAATTTGGTGACCTGCAGAACATCTCTTTTCAAAGACTCGTTCATCCAACGAACAGCGAGGCTCTGGAACATATTGCCCAGGAAGGTGTTCCCCGAGGCCTTCAGAAATTTAAAAAGAACACCAATTCCTACCTTCTTTCCCTTGCTTCTCACGATGTTCTCTGAACATCACAGGATGTCTCCTTTCATGGGAAGTTTTATAAAAAAAGATCTGTCACATCTTCTTCAATCAATTATGGTTTATGCATCTAGTGTTTTCGATCAAAGTGTATTTTATCGAAACAAACCTGGGCTAGAATCTAACGTTTTTAATGAATGAATGATGACAAGTCTTTGTCTCTGTTCTGATCTCTAATTCATTGAAAGTTTATAAATCTTTACATTCTCACAGTCCGAATTCTATTTGTTTCTGTATATTCTATAATTTAGTAACATAAGCACAAATCCGGGAATTTTGGGAAAATGAAATTATTACTTTGACGTCATCTGCAGAAAATATGTTAAATTATCAACTGTCATTATCGAGATTTCAAAGAATATATATGATAGGAATTGGCAAAACATTCGGGAGGAATAGAATATGTTTCAATTCTATTCTCTTCTATTATATTTTCATACAGCTTTGTGAAAGACGAATACCCATTGAAATCTCGTGACAAAACAGAAATCCACCGATATTGGTAGTTGAACGATTCAACTTTCTGTAACATTTTCTGTTCAACGGCCTCATGGGTATAACAAATTCTCTTGAATCATGATGAAGATAATTATAATTATGCCAAGCGAATAATTGAGCACCACATCAAGATAACCTTGGTCTACGCTGCTGGTATCTCAGTCTACATCGATGTAAGCGAACGCAAACTTTGATTTATTGGGACTGACAAGAAGGAGCATTAAATCCATTCCGAAATTTGTCTCGAGGGATCTGCGTTATTATTCATAAAAAAATGATAACCGAGATATCCTTTATTTTCTCCCATTTCGCCATCGTGATGAATCTGTTGAGATTCCCCAAATGTCGTACACAATTTTTATGGGGCACCTCGGCAAGGTCTCATTTTTCAAAGGCCCTAAATATTGAGCCTGAGGGGCTAGCATTGGGTTTTTTGTTGGGAGATTCAATCGATTTAATTTAATCGTCACTGAAAATTCACAGTATGAAAATAAGCAAGCCTTTCGTCAATTGGTGAAACCTGTGAAACCTGGATAACCAGAGATTTCATACCAAGTGGAACAAAATCCAGTTCGCTATTTCTATCAATTATAATGAAATATCGATAAATTCAATTCATGGCGCGTAGATATCATCGGAGAACAACTCAGGACCACATGATAATGGTATTATAAATAATCAGTAACCGTTTTGGAAAAGCATACTTCGTTAGCACACAATACTAGGGGACTATAAATTAATTAGCGGTTCAGCAACTGAATACGTTTAACATTAATAATTGTGCCGAATATGGTGTTGGCTTCATTCCAAGGAGGCCGAATCAGACTCAAAATTTATCACACAAAAAATGTCGTAGGTAGGAAATATTTTTGAGAAGTTTATGATGAACAATGGAATGGTTCATGATGGTATTTGGTTGCGATAAGTTCGGTTTTTTAGTCGAATCAAGAGGCTGTCTCACTACGCAAAATCATGCAGAAATTGAAGAAAAGTCATCAGAAATGAGTACTTACTTATGAACAATGAAGTAACTATACTGTCAATAACAAAAATGGAAATTCAACAAAGAAGATCAAGATAATGGTGTATTGATGGGTTTAGAAAATCATTCAATTTATTTTTTACTCACTGTCAATTTTTTTATATGTATCAAAAGGTCTATTGTAGTAGTTGCAATAGAAATTTGGAACTATAAATGTTTTCACAAAAAACACGCTTCCTTATTCTAGTCTATTCAAACTTAATGGACAATATTTAGTAGTTCTCGCTTTATCTAATTGATGTTTTATGTGTTTTTTATGAATTTTATCGACTTTCAAGCAAGCTCATGTCCGCTCGAAAGTACATTAATTATTTCTATCGGTAAAATATCAGTTACACGTTACTCGAATTAAATACCTACCAAGCTTATCGACCAAGGAAATGCCTGAAGGGCCATGATAAAAATTTGTATACAAGGAGGCCAATCGGAAATATATAAGTCGTTTCAATAAACTGTTGCATTAACTGAACATATTCACCATACAAATAAGAATGGTTCGTATATAAGGAAAACTCTCAGTAGATGTAACAGTTCGGTCGTCAATATTTAAAAAAAAAATATTCCAAACATGAATACAAAAATATTTCTGTTGAATTGGTCGAAGCACCTCATGATCATAAAATCTCTGAGTTGCATATGGTGGTGATGAATCGACCTAATAATTTTGATTTATTGTTTTTTTTATTGTTGACAATATTTCTTCTTTCGAAAAATTTTCAGAAATACTTTTGTCTTATCCACTGAACAATTTTATTCGTGCAAGGATCAAGGAGCTCTCGTTGAATCAAAAAGGAAACATTCCTTTGGTCCACAGACGTACAATGATTTTTTGAGTAAACATGATAAACATATTTGCTAAGCGGTCTACAAATTTTTCTATTTGCTAAGAGCGGAAAGTTCGTTTGTCAAAGGATTTGCATCGTCTGTACGAGTGCTTTAAGAATATCAACAGATAACAATATATTTACTTTGATAAATTATTTTTCTTTTCCCAGAGGCGACCGATATTCTTCAGTGCTCAGTTCTTGCTGTTTGACCGCTTACTCACTGTATCAGTATATCTTTCGATAAATTGTCAATGAAATCGTACAATTCTCTCGATTGGACATTAGTTATTCGCTCATAACAATTGAGAAAAATGTATTCACTTATTGAATAATTTTCCACTTGACTCATTAAGGAATTGCAAATACCATGTGACGATCAACGTGACATTTGACGATTGGCGTATGATATATCGCGAAGGGAGAATTATGATGTTTGGTTGGCGGTGCGATAGCATATCCAATGAAAATTGTGTCTGTTGACATAATGGATGGAGTCTCAATCTGATAAACAACGCAATAATAGGCCGTTAGGTTCGGAGCCGAACACCGAAGCCAATTACACTTCGCTGGCCCAACCACTGAACTGAAATGACAAGCGAACGAACCGGAACAGTTATTACAAAACGTTTGCGGATTTTTTTCGACGGAAGTAAGGCCGTACCGGCCGTTCGGGCCCGCTTTGTCTTTAGTGGATTTTTTTCGCAGCCAGGAAAACTGACGAGGCATTTCGAAACCTACGTGCCCCGGATCGAGTGGGTTTGGATTTCGCAAAGTCTCTCGCTCGTTCTGGTCGTTGGTGCCGTTGTTGGATTTTATCTCGAGATATTCAATCCTCGACGATTTCCTATCGCCTTTCGGAGGAAGTTTGTGAGGTAATGATGGGATTTTACATAAGCATTAGAGGAAAAACGATCGTATTTGTCTTCGAGAAGGAAACTTTCGTTTATCTATCGACGGCAATTGTTACATTACGAGAGATGGAAATTGTTTTCCACAGCTAGAAGCTGAAGGATAAAGATAACTTTTCGACCTCAGATTGCTAGTGAATTATTTTATTCTATTCCATTTCTGATGGGTCTTGTACTGCTATAGTTTTCTTTGGTCTCGATTCTGATATTTTGATTTCAACTACCAACACTAATTAATAATGAGAAATTTTAAGGTTAGGTTTGTTTTTGTTATATGTTGGTTCGTTTATTCTTCATAAAAAAAACGAAAACCACGAGACATTTGCAAGTTATAATGTAGCATTAAACAGTGAAAATATATCTTTCAGTTAATAGAAAGAGAGAGTACCTATTAGCTCAGAGTTGAATTCTCCATACCCATATAACTAACGATGTCTTTTCTGCACAACGCCTATGCAAAGATTAGTCATTTACGGCACGAGGAATTCAAAATATTTCGTCGCACCTCTCTCTAGTAAATAATACCATTGCCTTTGCGCTCTAACTGTAATGTGTTCATGTTCTTCTATGAAGATGCCGTGAATGCTTATCTTGGCGTTTCCAAGCCATTTTTATTTCGTTGGCGAATGTTATAGCTGAGTTTGGAAATCGTAAAATTGCTGAGGATAACTCGGGGTGCCGTTAAAACAACTTCGAATGACAATCACATCATCACAATCATTCTTTCGCACATTGAATCTTCATATTTGTTCATTTCATCATTAGATATGTTTGTTGAGGGGTAGAATTATCGCTATTACTAGGATAAAATTTACACAAATTTTCATTTCGTAGCCACTAGATCTTGAATAATTCGATGAGGCCCTAGTCAAAGTTCAAGTTCAGGAAATTTGAATTAAGAGTTTCCATCAACTCACCCTGTATACAAAAGTGGCTATGAACCAATTGGGGCAATACCCTTTTGACCAGTTAATAACGAATTCGAATCATTGGGGCGTCAGAAACTGACACAGATTTCCCCATTGGTGATTTCGATTTGAGAAACTAGAAATTAGTTTCGGATTCAAGTTATTCATAAAGCATTTCCCTATTTTTTTTTGGTCGTCAGAGTCCTCACTATGTCCTCCGATATTTCTCAATTCATTGTCAGTTTTATCATCGTTTCTGATATCATCTTGCATGATCACGCATATTTCATTTTCTGTCGAACGTTCTTTGATATTCCATCTCGATGCATATGTTTTCCATATTATAGATTCCTTCTTCCTTCTCGAACATACTGTTATATTCGATATATCGATGGCTATGACCCGTGAGCCTATTAGGGTTCCGATCAATATTATTTAACGGCACCGCAACGGTCTCTTTATCTATTCACATCGGTTAATGTTAGACAATCGATAGTTTGGAAAAAATATCGTACATTCAAGTTCGTGATAGGCCCGCGGTCAGGAGGCAAAATCTTCTTCTATGGCCGACTCCCAACCTTCAATTATTTGTTAGTTATGGTGTTGTGTGGATCCACATGTTGCCAAGTCGATTCTCAGAGCATTTTCGATGCACCCTGACAGCAATACTTGACACTGTTTCCATCGATGAAGTTTCATTTGACGAAGAGCTGGAGTACTGAAACTGAATAGATCATTTTGAGGTGACGTCACGACAGATTACCGGTAGGGCACACAAAACGTTCCAGTCATTGTAAACAATAAAGAAGATCGATTAATTGAGTGTGAATTATTAAAAATGCCATCGTTTTGTTCTGTTGTGGGGTGTTCTAAAAGGGCGAAAGGGATGAAACTCAAAACTGCAGATAACAATGAAGCTAATGGCCGACGCACCCTTGCATGCCCTACCGACAAAATGGCCGCCTCTGTCAAAAGTGACGTCACTCGAAATGATCTATTCAAGTACAATTGGATTGATACGTCATGTTAACCTTATTGGAGCACGAATTCCAAGAAGGTTAGAGTTGGCAACATCGCATCGAAGCCGAACAACTACCACAGTTTCCCACAACGAACGCGAATATCTCACTCTTAGAATTATCGTCATTTGATGTATACCTATTTTCATATTTTAGGTGGCTGTTTCAACCGAAGACCACCCACATATTTCGCATATCATTATTTGTTCTGTATACTTTATGCGGAATGGCCCAGGGAACATTATGCAAAGAGGTCAATACCACGTCAAGATCTATGGATTAAATTTCATTAGATAAAAATACTAGTACTGGAAACATCACTACACTTGCCCCAAGGATGATAAACAGAACAGGATGGTTCATTTCCATAAGACGCAATGTTGGCAAGGGACAAGAGGAGCGGGTTCCTGACATCACTGATGGCCTTTTTGTTCGTTTGATGTTTCATCGCCATTTTTATCCTGTGAATGTAGATTGTGATTTCACGTGTTCCTTTCCATGAGGACGAATTGTGTATACGTAATTAGTAGGCAGGTTATGTGAACAATAAATTGGGATGAACTTCAGAAACCAACAAATAAAATAAATCTGGAATACCAAAAAGGATAAGGTCTAGTGGCCACTAAGTGAAAAAAACATTGCATTCACCTCATTTTGAATATTTTGAAAAATAAATGAGTATTTTTCACCTGGATGATAATTTGTTTCGCTTGACATAGCTACCTGAATACTGATTAGAATCAATTTTCATTGTATGATTATATTATATTCACCAAAAAAGTAATATCCGAAATCAAAAACTGATTATATATAATAATTATGAAACGCAGATACATTATAGTAATATAATTGTTGATACCGATTTAATGATTTTCAAAGAACTATATAGCTACAGAGAATGGATGAGTCTGAACTCAGGCACGTTGTTGAGGTAATTCGCGCCATTGGAAGCCACGCCTTTTCGCCCAGAAAATAGTCTAATTGAACCATCCTGTTCAGCCTATGATTCTTGCACTCGTCCAACTTTCAGTTCTTCACTGTGTCCCAACTGAAAAAGTGATAAGATGATATCTCTGAATAAAAAAATGGAAGAATTGAAATAGTATATATTGTAACGTTATTCGTGGGTTCCAGTAGAGAACAGACTGATTTCTAACTGACGAACTATTTATTTTCACGTACAACACCAACAAACTATTTATTTCAACTATTTATATTGACAACGATATAACCACGTCGCGTTCTATTCTTCCACTAACTAATGTTGTTTGGAAGCTCGATATTTATATGTTTTACATCTGTTCTGGAATGTTCTAGAACTGTCAGTCTTCTGTCACATCTCTTCATCTCTCTTCATCAGACTGCTCGCAGGATGTTCCATCTTCTTCTATTCTAGAATATTCGAGAACTTCCAAACATGTGATACAGGGGAATTATTCAAGTTCTCCTGGATTCCATTACATTGCCCCCTCCTTAAGAGACATTCCTCCTGGAATGCATTTTGCTCGTTATGGTGGAGAAAGGAGCAGTTGGTTCCGTTTCGGCAGTGTGAAGTCCGATTGAAGTAGCATGGTACCGTTTTCTGTCTTGGATTTTCCCTAGGATTCCAGCAACATATCAGAATTTCAACTTCGGTAAACCTGAATATGATTTCCAACATATTCCTGACAATTCTCCAATCCAGGCCATCCAAACCGCAAGCCAGCTTTGGTACAGCTATTTTCTGTATTCCTTTTCTCAGTAAGGTATTTCTGAGATCAACTAATGCGTCCCATAAGTCCTTGTAAGATGGTTTGTGGAAATGTCTTTCTTTGATTGTCAGATAAAAGATCGATCTAACTCCTTCAGGACTGCTATCTTCAATTTCCAAGGCTCGACCGATAGATGGGCATTGTTCTTGAAGTTTTTCCAGTTTACCAAACTTTTTCCGGAACACATTGCCTATCCCTCGGAACATCTGAAGGTCTTGGGCGATGCAGTGAGCCAATGCATACTCTACAGGAGTAGTGAACAGGTCGCGACTCTCTTCTCTGGTGACGTCAAACCTTGCCTTCGACGAACCGCTATAGGTTTTCATGAAATTTTCGTAAGTGGGCTCGTCCTCGTCTTGTACTTGAATCTGCCTCACTGATTGATCTGAAGTTCCTTTAAATGGTGCCAGTCTATTGAAGTGGACGACTTTGGGTTTGCCGTTGGGTACCTTACTGATGCGGTAGATAACGTCGTTGATTTTCTTTTTCACGCAATAGGGTCCTTCCCAAGATTTCTGCAGTTTAGGACAGAGCCCCCGTTTTCTCTGTGGATTGTGGAGCCACACTAAATCACCTTCTTTGTAGAAATTTTCTTCAGCCCGGATATCATAACGGTCCTTCATTCGTTCACTGGATATTTGGATCTTGGAACGAACCAATTCATGGATATCGTTCAACTTCCTTCTCAGGTTCGTTATGTAGTCTTCACCTGCTACGTCCTCGCCAGGTCTGCATCCAAATACCAGGTCACAAGGAAGCCTCATTTCTCGTCCAAACAGTACTTTCGCTGGAGTCTGTCCTGTAGATTCTTGTACTGCTGATCGGTAGGCCATCAAGAAGAAGGGTAGATGTTGATCCCAGTCTCGTTGGTGTTGATCTACAACTTTGCAGAGGTACTTTCCAACAGTTCGATTCATCCGCTCCACCATTCCGTCCGATTGGGGGTGTAATGGCGTCGTTCTGGTCTTCCTGATTCCTAACCTGTCACTCATTGTCCGGAATACTTCACTCTCAAAGTTTCGGCCTTGGTCAGAATGGAGTTCCATTGGTACCCCGTAGCGACTAATAAATTCTTTCAACAGGACATTAGCAACGGTTACGGCTTCTTGGTTAGGAATCGCATATGCCTCCACCCATTTCGTGAAGTAATCCATGCAAACTACGATATATCTATTTCCATCATCAGTAACCGGAAATGGACCTGCGATGTCTAGGGCGATTCTTTCAAAAGGGCTACCTACGTTGTACTGTCTCATAGGAGCTCTTGGTTTCCGGTGCGGTCCATTACTGGCAAAACAGATGGTGCATTTACGGCACCAATCTCGAACGTCATCACTGTAGTTCGCCCAGTAAAACCGCTCACGAACCTTCTGTAGAGTCTTATTCACTCCCAGATGCCCTCCTGAAGTTCCATCATGTATGTAGCGCAGTACCTCTGGGACTCGACTCCTAGGAATCACTAGCTGCATTCGATGATCCGATCCATCAGCGTTTTCCAGTTTCCTCTTCAGCAGGTCATCTTCCACAACCAGGGAGTCCCATTGACCCCAGTAGGCCTTCAAGGTTTGCGATAATGGTGCAACGTCTTGCCAATTGGGACGACGATTTACTTTCTTCCATTCTCGAAGTCTACGTATTTCTGGGTCTTTCTCTTGTTCTTGTTGAACTGCTGCAGGTAACCAATCATCGCTGACAACAGTAGTTCTGTTGATAGATGTTTCTTTGATCTCCAAACGACCCTCAGCAAACTTCTTGGCTCGTTTGCTTACTCTTCGATTGTGTCCCAGCTCTCCACAGTTCCGCTGGCGAACCGTTCTCTTTGTCTTATTCAGATTCAGAAGACTTTTTATCGCATCGAGTAGGCCTTCAGTAGATTCCTGGTTCAGTGAGCTGTTACCGTCGTCATTCATGTTGTGAACTCTAGCAGATTCACGGGAAGCTTCTGTTGCGGCTTCGAACTCCAACGCTGCTGCTAGTGCATCGGGGAGGTCTTTGGGTCGAGACAAACGTACGGTCCTCTGCATCTCTCCATCCCTCAATCCATCAACGAATGTCTGTACAGCTAGACATTCCATAACATACTCTGGAGCTGACGGATATGCACAATGAACCAATCTCGCTACGTCTGCTTCAAATTCTTGTAGACTCTCGTTGGTTTTCTGTCGACGGTTCTTCATCTGTGATTGGAATACCTGCTGGGAAAACCTACAGTATAGGTAAGCAACTCCGATTTTGATGAAATTTTCACAGAAGCTTCGGAACACTAATAAAAACTCCCTGTGATAAAAATTTTTCCGCGGAAACACCTCTAACATACTTTTTTTTAGGAAAGTTTCTGAAAATCGATCACGGTAAGACCTAAGAATTTGATTGATATTGTACTCACGTAATTAGTAGGACAAATTTTGAATAGACTAAAATATCATTAACATGTTCTAAAATCGATTTCCACGAGAAATTTCATGATGGAAAGCTATGAAAATGCCCATTTTCATAATTTAATATCGTATATTTTCAACCCAATATGGCGTGCAATAATGGAAATGTCAAATGACTAGTTTAGTGTCACTATAACAAGCAGCGTTGCCAAGTGAATACAAAATCGGAGATTTGATTTATTTCAAAGTTCGGGATACAATCATTCAACGAATCCAAATATTTCGATGCACACGATTCCTGCGATGGCGCGATTAATCAATCAAACATAGATAATTCAAAATGCAGGTAACTCGAGGGAGATGGTTCTTGCGACGGCGCTGGCGCGCCATCGCAGTGCCTGATTAAAAACATCACTCTCGCCGGGATCCACCCCAAACGTAGATCAATTACACCTAGATCAATCAAACGTAGATAATTCAAAATGCAGGTAACTCGAGGGAGATGGTTCCTGCGACGGCGCTGGCGCGCCATCGCAGTGCCTGATTAAAAACATCACTCTCGCCGGGATCCACCCCAAACGTAGATCAATTACACCTAGATCAATCAAACGTAGATAATTCAAAATGCAGGTAACTCGAGGGAGATGGTTCCTGCGATGGCGCTGGCGCGCCATCGCAGTGTCTGATTAAAAACATCACTCTCGCCGGGATCCACCCCAAACGTAGATCAATCAAACGTAGATGATTCAAAATGCAGGTAACTCGAGGGAGATGGTTCCTGCGACGGCGCTGGCGCGCCATCGCAGTGCCTGATTAAAAACATCACTCTCGCCGGGATCCACCCCAAACGTAGATCAATTACACCTAGATCAATCAAACGTAGATGATTCAAAATGCAGGTAACTCGAGGGAGATGGTTCCTGCGACGGCGCTGGCGCGCCATCGCAGTGCCTGATTAAAAACATCACTCTCGCCGGGATCCACCCCAAACGTAGATCAATTACACCTAGATCAATCAAACGTAGATGATTCAAAATGCAGGTAACTCGAGGGAGATGGTTCCTGCGACGGCGCTGGCGCGCCATCGCAGTGCCTGATTAAAAACATCACTCTCGCCGGGATCCACCCCAAACGTAGATCAATTACACCTAGATCAATCAAACGTAGATCAATCAATTGGCCACATAAAAATATATTGTACTTATATGTAGACTCAAGTTCTATGGTTTACCACTGAAAATAGAAATACAACTTGGCAACCTTGCTCTCTTGTGACATGACAGATCTCATTTGACATAGCAATTATTATATATTGTTTTGAGTCGAAAATATACAAATATAAAAACATGAAAATATCTTATTCCAAAGTTTCTCATCATGAAATTTCTTGTGAAATTTGATTCAAGGACATGTTAACTATGTTTTAGTGTAATAAACATTCTCTCAAACCATAACGTGAGTACAATATCAATCAAATTCTTAGGTCTTACCGTGATCGATTTTCAGAAACTTTCCTAAAAAAAAGTATGTTAGAGGTGTTTCCGCGGGAAAATTTTCATCACAGGGAGTTTCTATTAGTGTTCCGAAGCTTCTGTGAAAATTTCATCAAAATCGGAGTTGCTTACCTATACTGTAGGTTTACCACCTGCTGTAGATGTTCGTGACCATATCGCATATCTAGGCGTTTGATGAGATGTTCGTAACTGTCAGCTTCACTTTCTGGGATGGCTTGTAGGATGTTCAACGCATCACCTCGTAGAGCAACTGTAAGCGCCACCGCCTTGTCCTTCATTGTCCACCCATTGGCTTTTGCAGCTGCTTCGAATTGCTTCAAATAATTTGGCCATGATGTCTTCCCGTCAAATGTAGGAGGCTTAACTCGATTTGAAGTGGTTGCGATGTTCGATTCCATTTTCGTCACAATTTTTTCACCGACCTCAGGTTTTTCCGATCTCTGGACACCTTTTCCAACTTGTAGCTCCAATTCTTGTAATTTTTTTGCTATTGCGTCCATTTCTTCTTTCTGGTGAGCAATCTGCACTGAAAACTCTTCACGTAGAGCCAAAGATTGAGCCGAAATTTGTTCTGCAATTTCCTCACGATGAGCAATCATTTGGGCAATGATCTTGTCCTGTTGTGTAACAATTTCTTCACGTTGTGCAGATATCTGATCCGTAATTTCTTTACGTTGTGCAGAAATCTGATCCGTAATTTCCTTACGTTGTGCAGAAATCTGATTCACAATGTCTTCACGAAATGCCGTCGATTCTTCACGTTGTGCAGAAATCTGATTCGTAATTTCTTCACGTTGTGCAGAAATCTGATTCGTAATTTCTTCACGTTGTGCAGAAATCTGATTCGTAATTTCTTCACGTTGTGCAGAAATCTGATTCGCAATCTTGTCTTCCGGCTCTTCGAAGATGAAAGTCTCTGGGTCTTGACCAATGTCAATTAGATACTCTTTCAGACGAAGCTGTAGCACCGCTTTCGTCCCTGTGGTCTCGAGATCCCTTTCTTCCAACTCCCGTTTCAAGTCCGCCACCTTCAGTTCACTGAGTCTCTTCATTGTCACTGTCTTTTCACTTCAGATGATCAAAAGTCCAACTAAATTCACGAATACCCCACACCTGACACCAATTGTAACGTTATTCGTGGGTTCCAGTAGAGAACAGACTGATTTCTAACTGACGAACTATTTATTTTCACGTACAACACCAACAAACTATTTATTTCAACTATTTATATTGACAACGATATAACCACGTCGCGTTCTATTCTTCCACTAACTAATGTTGTTTGGAAGCTCGATATTTATATGTTTTACATCTGTTCTGGAATGTTCTAGAACTGTCAGTCTTCTGTCACATCTCTTCATCTCTCTTCATCAGACTGCTCGCAGGATGTTCCATCTTCTTCTATTCTAGAATATTCGAGAACTTCCAAACATGTGATACAGGGGAATTATTCAAGTTCTCCTGGATTCCATTACAATATCATCTACCATATTTCTTCTTATGTTCAAGCCACTGAAAAAGGACACAACTCAGTTCGTATAAGGATGCCTCGCACACTCTTGACTATGCATTTACATATTCCGAACGATCTACAAAACTAAATACACTTGTTAAGGCATATTTTCATCTCGAGTTGGTTTAACTCGCATCTTACATTGCCGACATCTAGTAACAAGGATCTGAAGACAATCAATTATTCCTCTATTTATCATATCATGTAGGTAAGTTACTTCATTGGAAATAGCTGCCAAAGGGTGAAAAAATCCGGAGAAATATGAAATGCATTATTCATTCACGAGCCCATGAGTACTTCTTATTAAATAACCAGCTGATTTATAGGCACTTGAATAGTATGGCACATGCTTCACGGTTCACAGGCGTCGGAGTATATTAACAACATGATATATTACGTTTTTCTATCCACCAATTCAGCCATGAATTGAAAAGACGTTCGCAAATTCCTATTTCATTATCGCTAATTATATGTTTCGGAATTCTTTGTTACAATTGATCTATCCACTAGATCGTCAATTATTTCTGTTGAGATCCCTTCATGGAGGAATATGACGAGCCCCCACTGAAAATTGAAAGCGATACTGTACTCGGAAATACGTAGCTGAATGTCTTGAGGATAGTAAACCAGGAATATCAGTTAGATATTCAATTAATGGGCATGTGAACCTTGTACCAGCATTCGCGATGACCAAGGAACGTTAATTGAAAACTTCGCATGTGAGAAAACTTCAAACAAAGCGAGGTCTTCCGATATTTTTCCATCCAAGCAATAATTGCAAGAGAAAGAATATATTATGAAACATTGGAGTTGAATAATTGACTTATCCAAGGGTGATATCTGGCACAACTAAAAGAAATCAAATAATATCGAGAGGGAATCATCTTCAAAAATTACAATAACCTTAAAACACAAGAAAAGTTTTGAATTATTAAAGAGAGAGAGTGAGGATTTTTTTATTCCTTAGCGGTACCTATTTGAGCTGTGTCAAAAGTTCGATTTGTTGGGCCTGGGGAGTTTTTTTTTTATATTTCTCAAGTATTTCATAGGGAATGTAGGATTTTTACGTCAATGTAAATCCTGGAAACCACTGCAGAATATAGGAAATATACAGCGACGATTGAATGTCACCCTTATTGTCATCGACTTACCCTACACTATCCTCATAAACATCGTTTCTTTTCGAGATTGAGATCTCCACTTATGAATATGAGGTGGTCCTGACAGCATCTGCGAAAAAGGCTTTCGAAACAAACGGCAAAAGTTTGTTGACAAGTGATTTCGATCGTACACGCTCACTTGACCAGTTTACAAATCACATTTATTAGCGGAGAAAGAAGAAGACGAAGAGGTTTCGTGAAAAACGCGAGACGGGAAACGGAACCTTCAACTGCTGTACTCGGCGTTGCCAACCATTTGAAATTCTCACACATCACAAAAAATGAGCGAATGTACCGTCGTCTAGGTTCAAGAAGCTTTAACAGTGGCCCTTTTTCGAACTCGTGAACCTGTAATTTTTCTTATTGATTCATTCACCACTTCCTTCAATTATACTAATATTACAGCACAAAGACCCTGGGAATTAATTTTTTTCATATACAGGGTGTAACTAAATAAGTGTAAAACATTCGAGGGGGTGATAACTCATCGAAAAAAAAGACACTCAGCCAGTAATTTATTTGGTTTACCCCATGGTTGTAAGAGGTGGAAAACGCAACCCCTCAAATTTATTTACAATGTAACTTTTTCTCTTATTTTTTCTTCACTATTTAAAAATTCATTTCCGATAGCATGTTTCATTCTTAACAAAAAGTGTCCCTTGAATTTTTTGTCCAAAATAAACCAGTACGCAGCAAAAAATTATTTTACTACCTGCATTAAATGATTGAAGGGAAATAAACATAAGTAATTTATCAATAACAAAACATTCAGATATTTAACATGCGTCTAGACGTCTTCGCATTGAGCCAAGTATTCGCTCGAATAAAAAGAATGTATCTAAACTTGGAATGCTCCAATGAAGTTACTATATGTGAAAGATCGTATCTTTTTTTCGATGAGGAATCACCGCCACAAATGTTTTACACTTATTCAGTTACATCCTGTATAAAATCATATTTGGAAAAACATCTGTGGCTAACCATCTCATTCGAATTGCACTTTATATAAAATATCCATCACATATATCAATGTTTCATAACAATATATCAAGCGTTCTCTATTCACAGCATCACGAATTGAGAGCACTGGAGATGCATCTGCACAGCTCCTCATTTAACCCAATTTTTGCGACTGGGGAACCCACTCACGATATAGAAAGTGGTGCCGTGTTTATCTCGACGTAATGCCCCAATAAACATAAATATAATGCATAAGCAAACATGTGCACAGTCAGATACAGAAATATGGCGAATTGACAAGAGCATCTCACGTTCTTTGGATACTTTCTATTTTCGAACCATATCGACTAAACAATAATTTCTAGAATATTCATTTTCTCGTTCATTCAACTGGTGTTCTCAGTGATCGATACGAATAAAATGAAAGTCATTATTTTTTATATCCAGTCGAACGTCTTTATTAGATTAATTAATATTGAAACAAGTCGACCATAAAAAGGGTCGGCAATTCACTTTGGTGGTTTCGGACTGTTGCATGCATTAAAACAACCTCTACATGGATTCTGAATGGTTCGAATGTCGTTAATCTCCTATTTAGAACAAATAACCTTCAGTCTAAATTTCCTTATTACTGTAACGAGAGTTCTTCAGGAGGAATGATCGGATATACTTTGATCTCTACACTTGATGTTATCATGAACTTGAAATAACTTCGTTTCCTTTTTTACAGGTAAGATACTGGTCCAACTGTATAAACGCAAAGGAATTCTGGTGAGTCCGTCAGAAATGATCACATGGAATTATTCAAATGACATATAGCTCTGGGTATCGAAAACATATACGCGAGGCTGAATTATGGAACAAATTCGATAACATATATACAGAGCGAAAAACAAAAAATCCTAGGATACGTCAACCTTAATTTTTGAATGCGCGCATTTCGACATAATTTTTTTACGTCATTAATATCCGAGATATGACGTCTTTGAATTTTTTTTAATAGCAACCTATACTTTCGACAGTGCCGTGTAAAAGAGGGACTCTATATGGCGCACAAAATTTTATGGTATCTTTCATAACAATATTTTCGAGGGATAAAAATTAGGAAACAAGAAAGTTAAGTAATTTAATAAAAGTGATCTTGAGTTTTACAACTCGTACATTTTGGCAATTCCTACCTCCTTTTCCTCAGTTCTCACGATGTTCTCTGAACATTACAGGATGTCTGCTTTCGTGGGAAGTTTTATAAAAAAAAATATGTTCGAAATGGCCTCCACCAACTTCTTGACAATAAGCAAACCTATTAAATAATATACTTCGATATGCAATGTGGTCTGTATTTGAATATATAGTAGTAATAGTCCACTTATCTATCTTTTTTTTTATCAATGAATTAGTCATTTATCATCAATCAGGTTCAGATTTCGGGATGATAAAAACAGTTACGAAAATTCATGTTTCAGGCGACAGGCGAAAATGAGTTGGATAGATATTAGTCCTCAATCAATTACACGTACCATCATGTAAAACATGCAATACACTGAACAAAAAAACATTTTATGAAGCCAACATTGTGTGCTGTTATTATAAACACAGCTTATTAGTACTCAGGGAAGGACTCCTATTACTAAGAAACTAGGCAATATAAAATATTCATAACCGTCATTAATATCGTTTTAGCCACGGCGGATGCAAATTCGAGAACGGTTGGTAAGAAAAAATAATGTTTATGGATATTGGAAGATGAGATGCTACGTCATTGAATCTGAAACTACCCCCCAAATAACATGATAAACTCTTCTCGAATATCAATAATAATAAATGAGTATATGACTAAACAAATGGACAATGATTATATGGACATAAAATTGGATCCATCGATGACATATCGCGGTAATAAAATATGAATGAACATAAACCTGGTAGGTACACCCATTATTTTATTTTGTTTGATGTGCTTGTCCTTGGGAGTTTCGCAATCTCAAAAGGCGCATACACTGTCACAGTCACAGTCAATATTGAACATTCTGCCAGCGTGTAATTATGGTCGACACATAATACCATAGCCATGGTTGTATTGTGCACCACAAAGATCGATAAATGGTCTACTCTCGTCTTTCCTTTTGCTCTAACCAGCTACCCACTCTCAGCTTGTATCGAAACAATAGAAACTATTACTAGAAATTCGCGAATCATGCTCCTTCGCTGAGCACTTTCCAATTATTCACTTTATCGTCTGTCAACGGTGAGATATTTTGTGAAATTCGACCTTCGAGGTAGCTGTTATTCTCAAGGCCGAGCGTTGTTCTCGTTACAATAGCATCCATCTTGAGATCTATAGTCTCGTTAATAAATCAAATGATTTCGAACCATCTATTCATTCTGCGAAAAAATAGGTACTTATCTACCAGCTTGCATCGTGATAGGCAGTGGAATACATGGACGTATCCAACGAACTCTATATGAAGGAGTTCCACAAAGTTCAGTTCTGGCACCGTTTATATCATGTTTGTTAACGATAGCCATATTCATATCAAATTTTTATTTGATGGGGTGATTCTTTGACACATTTTGAGAAGAAAAAAACTTTCCATAAACGTATGTCCTGAAAGTCTTGACTTTTGAGATACAGGGTGATATAATTTTGAAAAATAACAGCTTTTTAATAATAACTGAGATAATATTTTAGACATTTTTAAACAATTTGGTACATGTCTTCTATGCATCAAGGTGCATTTTGTGATGTACGAAATTATTCATTTCCTCTAACAGTGGCGTCCGTACGGGTTTTGCATTGCATATTTTTGGAGAAGAAAATACTACGCCAGTGCTTACTTCCATAATAAAAATTTCTTTTGAGATCCTCATTCATTATTGAGCAGACTAAATCTCATGGATTTTTTTTGTCCGAAGCATGGTTTTCGCTTAAAAAAATAAAATCGTTTTACTACAGGGTTTATTCCTCAAAAATCTGATGCGGCGTGGAAATGTTTGTGAATCGACTGAAAGCAAATTGAGAGATCAGATTTGTTTCAAAATTAATGAGAATCCAAAGAATACATTTTTCTTGTCAGATGCTCTGTTCTTGATTAAAATAATTTAATTAAAATTGCTTTATATCGCAGTACCAATCGTTTAATAATCTATATCACTCTGTATCTCCAAAGTTAGGACTTCTAGGATATGTGTCGAAGAATAACCCTTTCAAATATTAGCATGTCTTTAAGAAATACCCTAACCAAATTCATTTCAATATTATAAGAAGTATTGTAGAATTATGTCCCGTTTTCATTTTGAGATTTTGGTGATTATAGCTCCATATAACTATTGATGTCCTAGGCGTTCGACACCACTGATCGATATCAGTCTTCTTATGCTTTTACACTGGTGGTAAACCGCCTACAACCGGAGAAAGATCTCTTGAAATACCCGCAAGGCGTGACGCATTCACAAACATTGCTTGTACAGACCTAACCTCACTTCTAATCGACGCCTCCTCTTACGTCTATTGACACCTACACAATTACAAAGAGATCTTTCAAATGGGTCAAGTGGTACATTATAGCATATGATGAAAATGGGAAACTGAGAAAATATCGAAATAGCACCCTTGAAACGCTTCGACGTCAATCCCAATCGCATTGTCCGAGATCTTTATGGATCACCCTGTTGCACCAGAAAAAGTGGTACCCATTTCTCAGTGCAAATTGACTATCGTAAAGGTACACATAACGAAGATTTATTGAAAACATCCCATATTTATGACCCATTTGATGGTTTGCAGCAGGATGTTCCAACGACCGTAATAGCTTTTAAGGCACTCACTGTCACACCCCCAGAAGACCAAAGACGAGAGAGAATCCCATCAGGAGTAATCATAACCTCTCCGATTGGGGCAATAAACTTGTGCCGTCTGTGTTTTTGATCTCGGGTTCCAGCGTTCATGAAGAAAATGACATGTGATAGATTTGTGATCCATACATCACAACTTATTTCACTGTATTTACTTGTTTTGCAATTATTCATTATTAAAGTCAAAAGAAATATTGATGCATCCATATTTTGATCAAAAATGGAGTGTTTCCACTTGGGACTTTCATGGAATTTGAGACTCAAATTCAATCAATATTAGACTAAAAGCTTTAGTAGAGAGAGAGATGAAGAGAAAGCTTTTTATACTACGAGTCTATTGTTTTATGATTTATAACGATCAAACTATCGTTTGGCTTCTCTTCAGCGATTTTAAACAATAACAGTTCAGTTTCATTTTATGGCGATTTTAATAGTCCATTTGTTCCAATAATGTATGTACATTATTGGGATACTTCTGCTAGCATGTAGCATGTAGCTTTTTGTCAAATAAATGAGTCATTGTATTTAACGAAGCATGTTGAATGAATACTATCTTTCAGTACATTCAAAACATACGTGAAAATGAAGAACCATTGGCGATTTATCCTCCTAATAGATTTAATTTCAGATATTAGTTTCTGAAGATTTTAGCACCAATATAAACTGAGAATGCGTTTATAGATGCTGTAATTCATTATATTTTATACGACCAAGACAAATAGTGTCACTCGATGTCATTAAAACATCAAATAAAGCAATTGAAATTGTGGAAAGATTGTTGTTCATTGGTTCATTGGTAATTTGAATCTAATTTAAGATGGTCCTTGTGTATGAAATTGTTTCGAGCGCTTTCATGTAATGAATCTTTGTTTGGAGAATTCAGTTAATTAGAAATGATTATCAGCATAATATTGAAATTGTTGAAACATCGTTTCATATCAAGCAAACAAACTATCTCCAATGCCTAGTGGGTTTCAGGAGTCAATGTATATTTTCTCTTGTACCTTGAAGGCTCTTGTCGAGAAGTATATAATAAAGTTCTGATTTTATGCAGTCACATGACAAACTGGTACAGCTAGCTCTACGCTCAAAAGCCGATGTTATCTACAAAGCCACGCAGAGATCCAATAGAGCCGTATTTATTTTATATACATCTCTTTCAGCGGCTTTTCATTTTTATTCTTCTATTGCGAGTCAGTCGCTCTTGCCGAAAGATTGATTCTTCCAACGTTCGTTCGTGGAAAGGTTTCAAACATAAAATGAATAAATATATACGTCAAATTCTTCCAGATGACTCTGTGCAAGTAAAAATTTATAACTGATACATTCATGCATCAAAAATACTTTGAGGTATTGCTAATGAGCAACTGGACTTTGGAATGATTCCCAAAAATTTTTCATTGTTTCTATCTGAATTTCAAGAGGAATATATCAGTCACTCATGCGAATTAGGAGTATTACTTTTACTCCGATACCCTGGAAAAGCACAGTTATCAATTGAATGAATGGGTGTGGAGTAGACAGCATCGAAATTCAAAAATAATCTAAGCTTACACCAGGAAATGTTTCTGTATGAAAACGATTATAATTCCATATGGGTTAGGCATTGAGTGTATTTGAAATTGCTATTCATTCTGAAATATAAAATCTTGATAGACGAAAGGCTAGTGGCACTGGAGGTCGGCATGTATAGGGGCTCTTCTAATTAACTACAAAATATCTTTCATGCTTCTCATACTCTCAACTTATATCAGTCATGGAAATGTTCTAATGTTATGAATTGTTCAGGGCATTATTCGATTTGTTTGTTTTATATTCGCAAAACACTAGATTTCGAAATAACTGAGTTCAAACCAAACCCACTCACAGGGCCGGGTGTAAACTTGATGCCGCCCTGGGCACGGATGAAATGTCGCCCCAATACTGAAATTCTATTCAATCTTATAGTTTATATTCCTTATTTTTTCAAATTCAAATAACAGATCTATTACAGGAAATTTATTATATACTACAAAAAAAATTTTGATTTTTTTTCTAAGAATTTCAAATTTTGCGCCAACGGTGACATAATTTTATAATAATAATAATATTAATAATAATAATAATAATAATAATAATAATAATAATAATAATAATAATAATAATAATAATAATAATAATAATAATAATAATAATAATAATAATAATAATAATAATAATAATAATAATAATAATAATAATAATAATAATAATAATAATAATAATAATAATAATAATAATAATAACTCGTCTTTATTCATCCATAAAATTATAAAAGAGATATATAGATGAAATGGTGAAGTGTCACCCAAGGGTGTTAATTGATCATAAATACATTATAATATATAATATTGAATTACATTAATACTAGCTAAAACTATGATAATTTATCTGAGTATGTTTATAATACTATAGGTTTATATCGATATCAATATAAGAAAATTAACAAAGAGAATATAATATGGCAATAATAATCATTAACAAGGTAAGATACGTTAGTGAAACATATGGCATTGATTTTTTCACAGAAAGTTTTTTTACTTTCCATATTTTTCCGCCCCAGAAAATTTCAGCCCCGACTGCACTGCCCCTGGTATAAATCCACCACTGCTCACACACATCACTCAATGAAACATATTATTCGAATTGCTAAAACGAACTTTTTTCACATAAAACCTCAAACGGAATGCTTGATTTTCCAAAAGTTCATTATAAAAAAGTTCATGTACCATTACGTAGTGATTTATATTATATTCATTGAATGTCCTTCAAATGACCACATTGTCGAAAATCATTTAAATAATATAAATCACTCGAACATTGATGGAAGCCTCAGAGTTTTGCTGAATATGATGTGAAAATTAAATCACCAATCTTCAGGCGATTTTTTTCTGTTTTTTTTGTAACTTCTGTCACAATCCAGGAATTTTAGCTTTGAACTTCTATATATTTGTGGTATCGACTAAGTGATGGAAATAATTGAAAATAAATAAATCTAAGGCCTACTAGATGTTTTTTGAAAGTAAATCTTCAGAAATCTGGAACCTTTTTTTGCTAAAAAATAAAATAAGCGCTCTGAATTCATGATGAATCTTTTGATTTTCTGTCCTGAATTCTACTGTAATTTTCGCAATATTCCATTTCGCTCGTGACCGTTCTCTCTGCAGGATTCTTCTTTTTTCATTCGCCATGCACAGTATGTTGGTCGAACCACTGTCAAAATTAACGAATCGTACATTTATCATCACGGATCTGAAATAAACTTTCTCTGTCTGATTGTTTTCGGCCAGTGAAATAATTTACTGTGCACGATGACCTTCCAAACTAGGAAACTGCATTGAAAAAGGAAGGATTGAAAAAATATTAACGGAAAAGTGAGATTCCCTCTGGAAGTAAAAAATAATTTGTGAAAATCAATTATGCAGGGTGCTTGACACTGAGCCTCAAAAACTGTAACACTGTATGTTTCCATAGAATTAAAAGTATTGAATAAAAATGGCAAAGGAAGGAGCAAAACAATTGACTAAAAACAGTTGAAAATACCCCGAATTTAAGTCCATATTTTTGGCATTCAATCCACTCTATATGCATGATTTCAACGTTTGTACTTGCTTTTTTGTTGAAATTCACCTCAATACATGATTAGATGATTCTATGGAATTTATTCGCATATATCTTGAAATCCGAATACATTCCTGATTCGAAGCGGCAACTTGAACAGCTCAGATCGAAGCTAGAATAGCATAGAACATAATGAGTCTCGATTAAAATGCGCAACTATAGAGGAAACTTAATATTCAATCCATGTTTTCCCACATGTCGGCTTTTCTTCTCACCACAAACACACCATGCAATACGCTAATTGAAATCTCTCGACAACATTTATCTCTCACCGCTTTCCAAGAAAGAAAGTTCACTGTTTTTCTTATTCGTTTTTATTCGCACACGATTTATATGGAAAACATAAACACGAAGGAAACATGGAAGTGTGCACATTAGAGTCTGGAGATGAATCTTTATGAAGAACAATTAATTTTATTTGGAAAATCCAGAAAAACTTCACATTTTGTAATCACAATGGTATGCATCTAATCATGCTAAGGACAATTGATATCGCAGACATCAAAATAACTCTTGCATAATTTTCTTGTACTCTGCTTTGGCTAAAATCCAATTACCTCCTCCTACTGCTGAGATGATCCAATTGTCTGTAGCAGGATGCTAAATAGTATGCAGGCGTGCAACTTTTTATTTACGAGACTCTTCATGCTGCTCTCCAGAGTTATAGTTTCGATCTCAAGGATGCGGTACTCGTTCTAATAAAATATATAAGCATGTATATTACACGGGTAAGTGATAAGTTAACATCGCATTAAAAGTGGCGCACGCAATCCAAAGGTTAAGTAGGCAGGTTCACGCTATTTCGGTATTTCGGAGCGGGCGCATGCGCAGTGGGTGTCCCGACGTTTCGAGCTTTCGACGGTGCCGTGCGGCTTCCCAGCCTTTCGCGTAATTGCATTTTCGAATAGGTTGGATGAAAAAAAAATAATGTTCCTCGCCATACGGAGAAGGAGCGCTACAAGGAAGAAGATGCATTGGTACTCGTAACGAAATTGCTGGGAATGAATTTGCTGACTAAACAACTTTATGGAATCGAAAAAAAATCATTTCGATGAGGAAGATGGTTGGGTGCCAAATTTTTTTCATTAAGGAGCATCTGGAATGTGTAAATACAAACTTTATACACTAACATTTTCAAGATGCAATTATTTATTTATTTATGGACTCACAAGCCACAGAAATTTTTGAGAGACAGTTCTTATGATATCTTCCTCACGAATTTATTTATAAACAACTAGTAATAATACAAAGTTATAACAGATCAATGTGACGCAGTGTATTTTTGAATGAACATGCGGATAAACCAATGATTTCACTATTTTTATTTGTTAGTCTTACCATTCTTGTAACTGAATCATTCTGACCACAAATTATACTGTGATGTGAAAAACTCTGAAATTCTTGTTCTTCTGGGATTGATATTCAAAATGGAGAATTCAATCAGATTTGGACAGGATATAGTTCTTTTCACAGCTCTGTGAAGGAATCTCAAATTTTCTCAAAATCTCTTTGATGTTCCAAGCTTCCTGAATTCAAGATGCACAACATGCCAGAGTATTCATAGTATCCTCTCCTGATATTAACATTACAATAATTTATGCGTAAGTAAGGAAAAATCTTCAGAAGATCTTCCCAGCAAACATAGTAAATACGGGCCGCTTGAGGTACTTTAAAAACTGCCGATGCCGACATCAGCGGCCCTTAATCGTGATACGCCGTCGGCCCGGCTAGCCCGCGTCCCGGCGGCCGCTAGTAGGCCACCAGACTATCAGCCGCCCTGTCTAGATAGCGGCACTTCAGCGGGTATTTGAAGTTCCGATGCATTGGTATTGCATCTTACAGATTGAGGTGGGATGATGGCTTTACACCCTGGTTCAACCAGAGGTTTTAGGTATCTCAATAAAATACAACGAGTAAAATATAAAATAATATAATGAGAAAATAACATCACAATGATATTAGAAAATAAACAAAAAATATATATCCTTTGGGCAGCAGCTACACAGAAAAAGTAAAAATAAATATGAAATGTGAAAATAATAACGGTTGTTAGGTCCAAATTATTGGAAACATTTTCAAGGTAAAAATATTATATACATATAAAGAAATACTAAGCCTGACAGCAACTTACCATGTAATAATTGAATCACATTTTTTAAATCTTCAAAACCTGTCTTCTCATTCCTCCCTGTCCAGTTTGATTTCCTTGCCAAGTCATTTGTTATAAAAAATCATATTCATTTTCCTCCCAATATATTGCAGCTTACAACACTGAAATTAATTTCAACTAATTAGTATTTCAAAAAATAATAATATTATAATTTGAGACAACATACCCATTCAGCAAATTCAGTTTTACTTGGCAAATCATCATTCAATATGGATAACTCTTCAAAATTTTGGCTGCCTTCCCAGAAGATACTTGTTTCTTAGTATCATCAATATATGTACAATTCAATCAGATAACTGGAATCCTCTTCAATTATCTTCAATTGCCTCAGAATTTCTGTGAGCAATTCTGAAAAAAAAAACAAACAATGGAATATTGAGGGGAAAACTTCTCTTACAAAATATTACACCATATTTGAAATATTTGTGAAATCAAGATATCTGAAACATATTCGAAAGTATTCAAAGTGATAGAAAATTCTTGTTCTTGGTTTCCGATTGAACTCTACTATCCAGTAGCTCAAAAAAGATATCTTAGTGCTTTCATGTATTGAAAGGCCATTTATATTGAAATCTAGATTAAAAGTAGTACATTTATATTGGTATTACCAAAATAATAGAAGCTTCCATCGCCCATTTGTCTCAAGCAGTTTTCAGATAAGGTTTTCAACAATGATCTAGCATTGAGAGGGATATTTGACAAGTTGGGTTGGGTGTTCAGCCATTTAAGTAGCTGTGAAACAGCTGTATTTATTATATTGTTTTCTCAGTGTCCATTTTCTAAGAAATGTTGATGTATCACAACAATTATTGTTAACAACTTCAGGTTCAGAATCACTTCCAGTTTCATCTAAGCTATGATGTATTATATTATCATCAGATTCACTGAGATTGTTCAAGAAAGCATCTTTTATAACAGTCAACTCATTTTCCAAACATTTAACATCATAATCAATTTTCATGGATTGATGGTCTTCAAAATCTTTCATTTCTAGGTCGTTTTGCAATACTGGGGCCAGGTACATTATTGACATCAATATCATTATGATTTCTACTGGAAATATTGTTCAAAAGGACCTCAGTCTCTATTGACCATATTTCTTGCAACATGGTTTTTCTGACGAGTGCTTCTAGTGGATTACATGTTACACGAGATTATATGATATTATATTATCATTAAGAACGGAAAATGGTACTCACTTATCGGCTATCATCTGCTAAGTCAGCTCCAAGAAGAATGCATGAAAACAATTTCACAACGAATATAAGAAAACGAATATTTTTGTTGTTTCTAAATCCTTAACATAACCACACAACAGCAGTGATACCAATGTGATGACTGTCAGTAATACCAATAGATATCACCACGTATTTAATTGTGTTGTGGTTCTCGGCGTCAAAACTACATCGGCGCGATTGTCAGAAATTTTTTAACGGGTGATTTCTGGCAACATTACGGACATCCGACATAAAAATGCGAACGTCCAGCCGAAGCGGCAGGACTGATGTCATTTTAACATTTTGCCGATGTCAGTATGCCGCTGCCGATGATTTTCCGCTGTTAACGGCAACGGCCCGTCTGTTTACCGCTCATTCATGTTTGCTGGGTTGTAACGGAGCCTGCTCTGAATGATTTAAAATAATGTGATCAATGTGTGTCTTGAATGTTACTTCAAAATAAAAAAATTATATCAGAATCTTGATCGAGATTAGCCATTGACAAATCAACATTTCTTACTTGGTAAGAGTGTGCAATTGGATTCATGATTCTTAGGAATTTGATTCAATGATATTTATATTTGAATGAAGAAAATGTCAAAAACTGACCGAAGTCGTACATCCGAGGTCTTCAAGATGTAAAAATATTCAAACAACAGAAACGAGCAATAAGAATATTGACTGGAGCTGGATATACGGAACATTGTCAACCACTCTTCAGAAGGTTAGGGATTCTACCCCTTCCTTGTATCTATATCCTACAAAATCTAACGGAAATTCATTCCAAGAGAATGAGCTTCCCAAAAATATCTAGCCAACACCATCACAACACTCGTTCCGCTACTGCTAACGGTTTACTTGTGCCACGTTACAGATTGGTAAAATCTGAAAAAACTCTTTGAACTTCAGAATTTATAATAAATTGCCTAGCCACATTGAATCTATGAATGAGAAATGTTTCAAAATGAATATGAAAAAAATACTTCTCAATCATTGTTTCTATTCTGTTGAGGAATATGTTCTAACATCTCTTTTTTGACCCCACCTTGACATGACATTCCTTGATTTAATCTTGCTTTGATTTTAGTCACTATACATATTGTGTTTGTACTATATGTTTTATACATTTACTTTTATTTATATATCTATGTATTTGTTATGTTCCAATGACTTGCTATAAACCATATTTTGTGTGTGTCACATAGCCAATAAACTATCTATCTATCTATCTATGCAAAATCTAATGAACTAAGACCAGTGTGAGAATTTCAACTGAGTGATGGATGGATTTGAATAACGGACACCAAAAATGAAATATTAATGACGAAATAACAAGAACATAACCACAAAAATGTTTTATTGTCAGAGAGTTGACAAGACATGTCAATTGTCTTGACGCATGCGTTTGAGTCCATTTTAAAATAAATTTCTGCTTTCATGGTTCCACCTTATTGTTTAGTTACTGATATAAACGTGATACTTACGAGCAAAATGTGATTTTGCAGCAAATCTGGGTTGATATGAAGAATTTCGAAGAAATATGGTATCTTTGTGTTTGGCGTGTATTTTCAGTTCTGTTATGTTGCACGTAATTCTTTCAATTTATGTCAATCAACACTATAGTAATTGCAGTAAATGTTATTGATTCAAAGTATGTGTTGTAAAGTGCGTTTGATTCGAGTTGTTGCCTTTTGAAGCTCAGCGATTATCAACCAATCAACACGCTTTAGCCAACTTATTATCGAAATAAAAACTAGAGAAGAACGTGAGAATGAACACATTCCAATCGACGTCATAATTCTCACATTCATTTTCGCACCGTACATGTCCATTCCACAAAGCGACCGGTCTGCCTGCCAACAGTTGACAAAAATGTGCTGTTTACTCAATAAACATCAATTTCACGCAACAACTATCCTTTTCGCTACCCTGTATGGTTCGAATATGAGACACCCACGCAGTCTCGGTCCACTTTCTCTTTGACAGCTGCTAGATTATAGGTACGTACACCGAGGGTAAAAATGAAACGATCCATTGTTGGGCAACTTTCGATTAATTGGCAGAGCATTGTTCCTCTGTCGTACGTGGTTTTAGGTGAAACTCGAATGAGATGACATTATCGAGAAAAAATGTACCTACAATGCGATCACGAGGAACGTGACCGACCTCGATTACCAAACAATCTGGAGATGAATCCGTGTTTTGTTGGAAAGTGTTTGGAAATTTCATCTAAACCGATTTAAAACACATAGGAATCAATGAGTGAATATGACTAAAATAAGTATAGCAGATGAATCAAAAAGTGTCTCAAATCATTATTTCTATCACTATCGAAAACATATTTGTAATCAGCTATTTCATATTGACATGATATTGGATTTATCCTCAAACAAGTTCTAACAATTTTCAAAATTACTGAGGCATATACATATCTGAAGACTTTTTTAATGAAAAGATAACACGTCAAAGTCACTTATATAAAGAATGTGAATAATCTTGAAAGAATCCCCAGTAACATCATCAAATAATCCCAGAATCTAGTAACTTCAACGCCATCTAGCAGTGAAGTTTTTTAAACTTTATTGTAAGTAGTAATTTTCAAAACATTGACGATCCCAAACAGTCGAAATTCTTGGAAGAATTTATCGATAACGGTTATGACTGCTGATACTCTCGCGATAGTATTGACACATGACAGACATTGAGAAGGTTCAATGACAGTAGGTGTATTTCTGTCGTTCAACACACATTTTTCTTCTATCAATACGATGAAAGACACTAGAGACAATGAACCCATTCACATCTACCCTTTTATAAAATCTAACAAGTTCCTTGTGTATGAATGAAGACTGAACGATTTTTCTCCAATTATAACTTCACATACGTAATTTTGACTAAAAATAAGTCAAACCAATTTCGTATAAGATGAGCTATATCAGCTATGAGATTGTTATTATCGGCACTTCAACTGCAGTTCAAGCATCGGATTAACGAAACAGAAATGGAGTTGATTTCGTCATCAGACGCGTAGTTTTTAAATGCATTCAATCATAGAGACGACCAAGACGACGACGACGAAGATGACCGACAATATGCATGAAAAGCTCATTCGTTCATAATGAACTTACTCTAAAGGAGATGATGATCGTTAGGAAAGAGCTTGATTAACATGTCATTGTACAGGAAGATTATTGAGTTCCGTCTACAAAAGAGGTGATAATAACGTGGGCAAATAAACGAGGGTAAACTTGAAGAGCTCACGTTGACAAAGGCAGTATTTAGCTTTTGATTAGCACCTTTTTTTCTTCTGAGCACCATCCTTTGGGTTTACGATCCATAGAAATGTCACTGACATGATAATTACGGTCGACAAACACTAAATATGGTTACTTTTCGCTCCAACATATATCCAGTCAGACATTGTTCATTCATGATTCACCTGTTTCGTTATCATTATCGTTATCTGTGATTTGGAATAAATCAAAATTCGTTAAGCAAAAAATAAGTTATTTGAGGTTATGTGTTCTTGAACGATGCTATCTCTGTAATTATGATTTTCATAGACGTGAATATTCGAGATAATTTTAATAAAAAATGTGGAGGAATATTTGGCCAACAAGGTGTAATTACATCGCACTCTATCATTAAACAATTTACATAAATTAAATGATTTCGAAAATAGATAAAAATGTAGACGTATTGTAAGCATAAATTTTAATAATAAATCGATAAATGAAATGAGGAGCAATTTCACGATGGCCGATATGGAAATACAATGATAAATTTCACCTCGAGCTATGTAGTTGACTTTATCTGAAGCATTATATTTCGTGAAACACAGTGCCACGAGATCATGTGAAAATATTATCTATCTATGGATCAGAAGTTCATATTCCTCTGTAGATATTCCCAAGGCACACCTCAAAAAGTTACCAAGTCTGATTTGGTGCACCTATTTTGAATATTTCACCCATTTCAAATATTGGTTCACAATTCAATATACTGGAAAATCTTCAATCTGACTGCAGTTTTCATATGGTTTCAAAAACTTATGCTACTGGCTGTTTTGTCGGATGAAACTTCGATTTTATGATGATAAGTTTTCGAATGCAGCCATATAATGTTATTGCAACAGACTTTTAGACTTGTTTCGTTAATCTAAGTAAAATAAGTACCCCACTTTATGTCTCTATCCGCATTGCTCGAAATTCTTGACTACAATTACCAAAGAATTTTCGAGGTTGATGTCAAAAACTGATATAAAAAACAATTAATAGCGTTGGTAATGTATCTACCTAATAAATCAGTGCCTAACTATGGATAGTTTTACTGTTCCGTTGACATTCCCTCATAAATAAGTCATTTTCCTGGCTGAATTATGTGCTTGGAGCAGAAGCGAAGTGTATATTCTAGTAGAACTTTAGAAAGTAACCATATTTTACTGAATAATTGCCCGTTACCAGGTCTAATGAACCGCTAGCTTACAGTCACAGTCTGAAATCCATCATGTCCCGAACGTTAAACTCAGATAATCCGTCCACTTTTGAATCGAGCTATGGTCGCTTCGCCCAATCAGTGAAAACTCATCGTTATTTTATTCACGAGCTTTACTGGAACCGCACAGACTGGAATCATAAGATTGGACGTTATGGAAGGAAGAGGAACAGGATGAAGACATCTTCTGAGAAATGTTGGAACCGCACCTGAATAGCTGATCGACCACGTATTCAGAACACTTGAAGTCTTGAGGTGAAAGAATTCATACTGATGGAAAGGTCTGAACCAGCAGTGTATAAGTTCAAAGCTTTGAATCATCAGTATAGAGCAACGCATCAACAACATTTCAATTCACAATATATAATTGAATGAGAGTGGTCCAAAATCGAACCGGATGTTGCAAAATATAAGATCTATACCATTACAAACAATGAATTGTTCTACGATAGCTAGGAAGAGAATACACTAAGAAACGAGTAGATCACCTTACTTTCCTACATTATTTTTAGATTCCAAATCAATACCAATTTCCTTTGTTTATTATATCCGAAATGGTTGGTCCCTACAAGAACATGGTTTAGGTATGTTATTGATATCTTTCACTGATCTCCATAGTTCAATTATTCAGTTATGAAAAAGGGACATTCAATGAACTCCAAATGACGTGAAGTGTTGCCATTATTATTGATGCCTAAATCTTCCCAGCTATGTCTCAACCAAGTTACTTTTTGCATTGATGGTATTGGAATATCACCAAATCTGTCAGAACTATCTTCTTCGAATAAAGAGACTATAGAAATCTAAATCACGACTGGACTGGATTAGAAATTCTGCAAATGTTTTCAGATTATTCAGAAAATAACTGCAGTCTATTTTGATGTGAATAAAACGAATACAATCCACCAATTTCGACAACGAAATACCAAATCGGTTGAGAAGCCTGAGAAATATGTGAATCGGCGATGTATTCAGATAATAAAAACTGCTCCCAGCAATGATTTTTAGGAATGTAAAGATGAGAGAGTGATTTTGGTGAAATATTCTAGAAGGAAATCGTCTCATCTAGGCTAGTTGATCGCATACAGAAAATGGTATAATCAATCATGAAATGAATAGTAGGAACAACTGATTCCTATGTTCATGAGATGATTGAGGAACAACTCGAATCAACTTCGTGCAGTCTGAATAAATAAGACACTGTATACGAGCTGAATGATTGTGATACAGAATTTGCAAGGATCTCGTCGAATGGACACACCTCTTCCTCGGCAATAATTCAATCCGTCACCAGAGCCATCATTCATCGTCGGTGATGGCCGAAGACGATCATTTTCAACACATTCCGACCAAGACCGAAACGTTCTAGCCTTGGCGCGAAATAGTCCGGTAATTAAACAGAGACACAAAAACGCAGCCATTAAAACGTCGCCGTAACGTATCAATATTTATGTTAAGCGATATTTATTGCTGTACGCGCTCGAAGACTTGGCAAAAATGGATCAATTGAATGGCAACATTGACATTTCCAGACCAGACAATGAGTTCGGCATTGCCTGGTTTAATAAAGTGATAAAATATCGGCGGTTTTTCGCATTGAAATATAATTGACGTTGAGAATAAATTATTTCAGGTAATGACGAGAATATTCAGTTGGAATTGACTGGGGGCCTTTGAGAGCGAGCCGATTTCAAAAATCGTGTTCTAAACTGTAAATAATATTGAGATTGCTCGGACTTTGTGTATAAAATACTGACTGGTGAATAAAATGTTCATAAGCGTTAGTCGGCTCATAATTAATGTTTCTGATTGCTGATTCCATTTCACGTTGTTGTCTCAGTCGGAATCCAACTATTCTCATCGGTAAATTCAACTAACTTCAGCAGCGCGAATCGAAATGAATGTCAGTGGAGAACTAAGATTCCCGTTTCAATAAGGAATTATCTACTTTCACTGTTCATATCACGATCTAATTCATTCATTATTCATTTATAGATCGTTAATCCACCAACCGTATAAACAGTTGATGAAGATATTAACAACACGATAAGTATCACAGGAAATGTTGCTTATGGTGTTTCAGATATCATAAATGCAAACCTTCTTGCTTTAACCAGTAATGCGCATCTCGGGTGTTAAATGAACATTTCCAGATAAACGAAAACGTCAAAGACGAAGAAGATAAATCATCTTGATGAATACTAATGAAGAGAAGTCTCATTGTATTTAGTCGAGAATAGCTTACGTTTTTATAGACTCATATTATTTAGGTACTCGCAGAGTGAATATTCCACAGCAAAATCGTTTTTTTTAAGATTTTGTCTATATTTTCCACATCCTCATGAGTAAGATCCCAACACACATTCCATTCACACCAAGAATTTCAATATGAAGCCGATCCTTATTCATTTGATATTTACATCGATATTACAATGACAAAACAATAATCCATCTGTCACTAGGTGATTTATGTCGATAATTCTTGAAATGTATTCAACAAATTGAGAATTGCCAGACCATCAACTATTGAGTGAGAATTCGTGGTGTAGTTATGAAGATATACATGGAGTACAAAACTCGGATGCAGAGATGGATTAGCAGTATATACTATAGTCAAATATTGTCGTGATATAAGCGACATTCGTGAACAAACTAACGAAGCCTCAGTGACAGATTCTATAGCTTCACCTCTGGATGGAGAGATCAATTCTGGTAAGAAGTTACCAGTATCATTATGTGATGTGCAATTGCTACAATAATCCAAAACAAAATTATGGTGATTGTCTTTTATCTGTCATTGGTCATTTGGTGATTGAAAATTTGCTAGTATTATTTTCGAAAAACTGAATGAACTGAACTTTTTGTCGAAACTACTTGAAGTTCTTATCAATCTCATGGATCATTCGTGGTGGGATGATATTCTTGAACATTTTTTGACTTGAGATGGTTTATGTTCAAGTCTGAATCAGGTCTGAGCTTTCAGCAAATAAAAGTAGTTTTCAGAATGTATATACATAAATCTATTGAAATTTAATGGAGTTGAAGAAGCAGGCTGATCTTCAACTCTGTTAATTTTAATAAGAAACAGTTTTTTCTGAATCTTATGATGAAATGTTGCGAACTCTTTTTGGCCCACCTTGTGATGAAAATTCAATGTAAACGTACACGTATAGATCATTTTATCTCGATGCAGGCACTCTTCATTCGAAGATTATTTCACTTTAAAGAAAAGTCACCGAATTGATCCAGAGTCCGGTCCTGTACACTGGCGTCATTCCACCAAAGATGTAAATTACATTTGAATACAATTACTGGCGCGTCCAGACTCGTACATAAAATTAATTGTTAAATATATAGAAAGTTTAAACACTTCAATGGCAAATCTGAGATTTGAATCGCTGATAGCCCACATAAATCTGACCTGGGAACACCTTGTTTATGTGAGACAAGAAAAAAAAGAAGGAAAAACAGCCTGTGTGACACTGGTTACTGGGACAGTGCGACGTAGATATTCGTTTTGTGCTTTTTGGGTTCGGGTTTGTTCGGTTTCTTCCACTGTTTTACATGCACAACCATTATGTTCTACAACATTTCGTTTTTGTTGTTTTGGTTGTTTCCGGCTGTTCATTTTCAAGAAGTCTCTCGATTTTATCCATTCTCCATTCACACTCATTATCAATACTAGGAATATTCAGTGATGACTCTGAGACATTTGCGTAACGAGGGGGAGGGGGGTTATTGGGGACGTAACCCCCCTTCCCCATTGCTCAGAAAAAATATGAAAAAAATAGTTAAGTAACAAATCGAGAAAATAACAATTTGAATTTGATTTTTTCGAATTTATTTTGTGGGAAGAGAAAATAAAAATAAAAGAATGCTTTGAAATGATAACTACTATTTGAAAATGCCAATATCTTGAAAACTATTCAAGCTAGGTATAGGAAACCTCAATATAAAATGAAAGATAATCGAATTTTGTATTATTCAAATTGAAAAAATACAGGGTGCTCTATTCAAAATAACAAAGTTATCTCCATTTGAAATTATAAAAAAGTAACAATGAATTTTGAACGTCCTGTATAATATTGGGAAACGAGTTCTATCAGAATCAATAGCCTGAAACCTCTTTAATGCTTGGTCAGAATTGGAAATGATGGTTTCCATACATTTCGATGTTATTCAGTCTACAATTGTACCCTGCATTTTCAAAAAGAAAACAATAACTCGAAGACGGTTATAGTTAGGTACATGGTACCTCCTATGAAATCGTATTATTTTTCCCTTAACTGTTCAAAACTGTGACAAAATACCGGGTGTTCCATTAAAAAAAACACAACTTTGATATATCACTATTTTTTGAGCCACCCTGTATACTCCAAAAAATTTCCTTTTGCAACCTCGATGAATATACAGATAATAAAAAGAAGAAATTTCCGAAATATCCAATGGTTTGGCTTACAGAGACCGTGTCGTATGTGGTGCCCCACCCTGTATATTATGTCTATATTATGAAAAATTTTTGTTTGAAGGGAGTAAGGGTCGGCCCCCTCCACCATTAGTCAACTCTAGTTACGCCAATGCTGTGAGACAGGACAAAATGATTGTGATGTAATATAAATTGAAACAAAATTTGGTTTTGTTCATCAGTTTTCTGAATTTATGTTTTTATTCATCATTTATTTATTTCATCCACTGATAAATTATAAAAGACTGATTGTTGAAATGATATATTTTCGAATATTTCAACATCTGTATTGTCTTTGTCGAATGAATCGAATTGCCATCAACTGAGGCTTGTCTGAGTGATTTTCAGTATTTTGGTATGACTGGTAATCGAAAGAGGCATTAAAAAAATAAAATTCGCTGCCGCGGTTGGCACATTCCATGCTACGCTACTGAAATCTCTCTATATGAATTAGACGGGTCGGTTGTTCAAATTAAAAAATGCCTGGACGCTCTTGGAACGTGAAATCGTTCTTCTGTTCTTCTGTTAACATTTAATAAGCGATAACCATCGAAAATTATAATTAAAATAAATTATTGCTCTTCTGACTTATAATTAGGACGTTCATTAGAGACACATGGTCGCGAATGGACGGAACATGCGAATCGAAACATGTCATTTCTCAGATCGAAATCGTTTTGGGAACGTCATTCTTCTTCTACGAACGCCCTTTTGTCGGAATCATTGTATTTCGGGTCGTTCGGAATTTCGATGTGCCTGTCAACACCCATTACATGAGTATATGTCATTTTATGACAGTGTGTCTATTTATTCAAGCAAGATAGTAGTGACAGCTCGCCAAAGAGTGCGGTGTTGCTGAGACTCTTATTTTTCAACGATTCTCGGAAACAAAAAGTTAATGCATATAACTATATAGATCTAAACTATACCTAAGCTTAAATCTCAGTTGACCAATTCAATTGAGGGCAATAAAATTGTTATATATCTATTAGTAGATGAAGGCACTATCAGGAATATCCTGACCTTTTGGGGGGAGATCTTCGATTAGAGCCACCAGCTATCTGAGGGACGTCAAGGGATTACCCGTACGTCTGGAGGCACTACGTGCCCCAACTCACAGTCCACACTCGAGGGCGACACAATACTAATAATTAGTAGATATGGAGATGGCAACACTGAGTAATATAACGAATTTGAAAGAGACACTCCAAATAAGAAAATATTCATTTCTTCCATCGGATTTCGTGAAGAAACATTGGAAGATAATAATGTGGGGTTAGTATTTCTTCCAAAGAGTTAGAGGTTATCAAAATGAAGGTGTAACCATGACAACGGAAATTATTCAGATGTCACACTACGAATTACAGCTACACTTCTTTTTACAATTGTTAATACTTTTAATACTAGATATTTAAACGATTCAAAATATAAGATATTTTTGACTGACTTGACTCGAAAAAATTATAGATGACAGAACCTTTTTCAAGTTCTCCACAAATGTCATCAAGTTATTGACACATTTCATTGGCATGGCCAACTTTAAACCTGCTTGAATTCAAATCAATAATTCAAATTAGAAACGACGATAATGAATTCAGGTCTCCGACTCAGGAAACTATTTACAATACCAAATAAACTGTATTCAATCTTAATTAAATGTTTAATGAACTTCAGAAGAATTCGCTGACACATTACATAACAATTTATTTTACAGTCCTCGTATTTTGGTCGGGTCTCGAATTTATGTTTTGTTCTTAATGTTTTATTCAAATCGCTTAGTTTAGATAATTCAAGTATATTTATTATTTGTGACATTTGAATGGGATTTACTGATAGAAAAAAATAGGAAATATTTATCATGTGTCGTCTACATAATGAAATAATTAATGGTAACACATAATGACCTTATTTGTCCTGGATTATTCCCGTTGAACAGAGAAACGCATTAATTTTGATTTGGAATAATTCGATATGCGATTTCCTATGATTTTACGCAAGAATAATTAGTTTCTTAGCTCAACTAAACTGTTTCTACATTCCCGTTCCCACAATAAAATACCTCGTATAAACATTAATTTTCCACATAAGTATTCAGTCACATTTAACCATGCCTAAACGTGAAGAATTAATGAATTTCAAACGGCGAGAAATCATCGTGATTAAATTGAAGAAATGTTTTACTTTGGTTATCATAAGATATATTTACCAAGGTAAAAGATAGTGTTTTTCTGAATCCATCCAGAATTAGAGATGTCAACAACATAGCAAAGCAATGAAATCTCGAATGAAAAAAACATGTTGTGTCATACAGGGTGATTCACATGAAATGAAATCTCAGGATATAAATTGAAACAAAATTTGGTTGAGTTCATCAGTTTTCTGTAGGGAGTTCTGAATTTATTTTATTATTTATCATTTATTTATTTCATCCACTGATGAATTATATTTGAAATTGAATTAACGATAAAGGAATTCGTAACCATTTCATATGAACGAATACCAACAAAGATTAGAAATAGTCCTAGATAAGGATTGAATGGAATTTATATAGATGTTATCAGTACATCAATCATTTGAGTACAAGGAAGTTCTTCTCATCAAAATTCACAGATACGATCCTACTGATAATATACTGTCGGTACAACATTATGAAATATAAATTCGTATGAATATGTATTAACCCAGATTGTATTCTATTATTTCCAATCCTCAATTATAAAAATTTCACTAACACTGGCATGAAACATTTTTCTCACTGTTACCGTTGAAAATAATGTATTATAATGAATACGAAAAATTTGCATCACTACCACACCAAGACAAATTGAATTTAAAACGATTCTTAGAAGGAAAAAATCGACGCAAGACCTAGTCGGTCCTCATTTCGAGTATACCTCGAAATTTTACCTGTTATAGAAATTAATTGGAAAGGGACACACGATACCCAAACCTGTTCTTTCACCGTATTCTAGAACCATGAATACCCACGAGAAGTATAATGGTAAGGAATTAAATTTCAAATCAACATGTGTAGTATTTAAGACTACATGGGAGCATTATAAATAAAAGATGGCTTTCTTTACCCTCTTTTACTCTGGTCATTCTGTCTTTGTCGGACCTTTGAAAAGGTGTCTCAAAATGAAGTTAATTATCATTCAAACCGTGAAGGTGTTCTGTTTCAAGAAAACATCACTGGAAGCTGGAGTTCAAAGAGTTGTGGATTCAAGTGGTATTTCCTTCTCTTTGTCGACTCAAAATATGAACCAACACAGATTGAATTCTTCGGTTCGGATTCGAATGTGGACCCGGATCCTCTTTCACAGGTTTCAAAATCTAATCATTCGAAAATCACGATCAATCCAATCAGTAATTCCATTCTCAATTCTTACATTTGAAATGTGTGTCAGGACTAGAAGATTGTTTCGTATCAAGTGAGAGGCATTATTGAAAGTTAAAACCACCCACTATCATTGTGTCACTAGAAAATGATATTTCGTATGTTCTATTCATCAGAAATAATTATAATTTCATTTGCATCAGCAATTCTATCTGTTGCTAGTTCGACACAATGCTATTACACAGCGGAGGAAATAATAATAAGATAATGATATCAAATTATTATCATCGGGTCATTGCATAATCACTTCATCGTAGTTGGTAAAGGAAAAGTTTGAAACAAGAAACATAGCATTTCACATTCATTTGAAGTATTTTTTTCTCTATCGAGTCGGAGAATGACCTCCTTGTCTTTGTCTTCAAGGAAAATTATGTATGTTGATAATTCAGCTCAAACAACTTTTTGATATAGGACTTTCGAAATGATTGATTGTAATATTCTTCTGATGAAATTGAGAAGATATGGCATTGATAGTGAAGTTTACCACTGATTATTTATTTCATTATCCAACAAAGAATTAGAATTCAGGATAGTGTCTCAGAGGAATATATACAAATTATATACAAATATGGGTGTTCCGCAAGGTAGTGTTTTAAGACCTCTGCTTATAAATCTGTTTGTGGATGTGAATTTTTTGTTTCTTACTTAGATTAGAGGTTAACAATCATCTCATAGTGAATAAATTGACACAACCAAAATCAAGAATATGATTCTGATAATAAAATTCAACTTAGATAATACAGGGTGTTCCTTAAAGACATGCTAATATTCGAAGGGGTGATTCTTTGACACATTTTGAGAAAAAAACTCTTCATAAACGTATGTCCTGAAAGTCTTGACTTTGAAAAATTTGGTACATGTCTTCTATGCATCAAGATACATTTTGTGATGTACGGAATTTTTCATTTTCTCTACCAGTGGCGTCCGTACGAGTTTTGCATTGAATATTTTTGGAGAAAAAAGTACTACGCCACTGCTTATTTCCGAAATAAAAATCACTCCTAATATTCTCATTCATTATTGAGCAGAATTAATCTCATGGATTTTCTTTGTCCGACGCATGGTTTTCGCTTGTAAAAATAAAAATCGTTTTACTTCAGGGTCTATTGCTCAAAAATCTGATGCGGCGTGAAAATGTTTGTGCATCAGCTGAAATCAAATTAAGAGATCGGATTTGTTCCAAAATTAATGAGAATCCAAGAAATATTGTTTTCCTGTCAGATGACCTTTTCTTGATTAAAATAATTAAATTAAAATTGCTTCATATCGCAGTACCAACCGTTTAATAATCTATATCACTCTGTATCTCAAAAGTTTAGTCAAGACTTTTAGGACATACGTTGATATGAAGTATTTTTCTTAAAATATGTCAAGGAATTATCCCTTCAAATATTAGCATGTCTTTAAGGAACATCTTGTATAATCCACAACTGAATTCTACTAGTGTCATTTTCTTCAACTATATTTTATCTACAGCTTGATGTCAGTGTCTTGATATTCATATTTTATTACGTATTAGGGTTACCTGTACCAAATAAATGATAATGATAATAATATTTATAATAATAATAATCATAATAATAATGATAATAAAGATAATGATGAAAATAGTGGAAATAATAAAAATAATGGATATTCACGAAGATCTTCAATATATTGGAATGTTTAGGGATGAAATCTCATTCGGAATGGCCAAACGTAAATACATTCACAATCGCGTGTTGGAGCACAAAAGCCGTAGTAGTACGTCAACCGGGAGAATAATTGCATGGAAAGCAGAACAAAAATCACCGTAGGGCATCGAGTTACGCCCGTGGGCGTTACGGTCATGGTTCGTGCAAACCAGGCCCCACCTTTCGCACTCTTTAACAATCAAAAGTAAACAATAGAGTTATCACCAGTGCGAGTTTAATTGATACACCTAACTCAGGTAGATTTATTGGATAGTTTTCCTGTGAGGCGTTTGCGATTCGTTCCGTATTGTGCATAAACGTCGATAAAGATATCATATTTTTTGTTGAGAATACGAGGATGGATTGAAAAGTTACCAGAGTGGACGAGAGATTGCGCGCGTATCGTCAATTCGTCATGATGGTTGACAATCTAATGGAAAGCTGTCCAATTTTTCGGCAGTTTTTTCAACCTGGTCGGGCACTTTTGCAAAAAAACACGGATAAACACGAATTTCGTGCAAACATTTTTGGCTTGATGGGTGCTTCATCCCTCCTACTCTCCAGACCTGGCCCTGTGTGACTACTTTTCCCGTACATGAAGACTTGGCTTGGAGGCAAATGAGAAGACTTTGTTGAAAAATAAAAACACAACCTATCTATTTACTGCGTTTTTTGTCCATCTTAGATATTTTTCAATGCACCTTCGTATATTACGAACCATCACAAAAAACAACAAGATGTTAGAAAGAAATTCTTTCGATTAGACTGCTTCAAATTTCAGCTGTCATTTTCATTTCTTACGGACACCATACTAGAATCATTGTTTTCAAAAAATATTCATTTCAAATCTATTATGAGCATAACGTCATCTGAAATTTTTGGATAACGTTATTGGTTCGTCAATTTTTAACAACACATATGGAATATTCATCATTATATTATTATTGAATAAGTATTTGGTAGTTGAAAAGAGTACAATGGATATAAAGACATATCAAAGTATGCCCGTTTTCTGCTTATACAGGGCGAATTGTTGCATTGTTTTCTTTTCCGTAATTCATGCTCCGCAAAACCAATTCCACCTGATTTTATATGACTCATTTCTCGTTTTCTGGTAATAATACAGGTATCTTGGATCAAACTGATGATTTATCACATGTTTGCATAAAGAAATATTTCTGTATTTCATCGAATACTCTATACTTAAGAAGCGGAGGAACATAAATTATAACAAGGGCAACTTGTACTTTATCAATCAGATGAAAACAATCCATCTTCGTAAATTGCAGCTGGCCAAACGGGAAAAAATAGGAGATGATTATCGTGCTGTTTTTTACAAACTACACTCAGATCTAAACTTCTCAATGTCAGTGATTCAACGACTGTTTTTTGAGGAATAAATCAGTTTTTTCAAGAGTTTCCGATTGTAGTAGGTAATGACTACATTATAAATATATCCCACCTACGGAGATGTCATCTCGGCACTATGTTAACATTTTATATCAATTAACTCCTCGATTATGAAGCGTTTTGTTGCTCGCTTTCGTGGTTACGATATTTCATTGAATTTTACAACTCCACGTTCTCACTTGAATGAGACAGATTTATGGACAACATTACGTAATATTTTTCTGGAAACATATCCGTTGGTGAGGCGTAGGCATGACATTCACAGTTATTTTTGAAATGTTCATGAAATGAACGAATGCTTCAACAAATTTATGAACTGAAAATATCAACAGTTGGTACAGTCTATTCATTTTAGGTTGAAAGTTACGTCACTCATGGTGAATGAGTGTTTCCAGCACTAACCTTTTTTTATGTAAAACTTCTCACGAAAGGAGACATCATAAAACTCCTTTTCATAATTGAAATTCCCATGTCACGTTTTTTCCATAGGTGACAACTCTTATTTGACATTTTTATCGATTATCTATCACCAACAATTTCAAAAGAGTTAAAAAGTTACGACTTCAAACAGCCCTAAAAAATTTCGAGTATTTGGACAAGAAATAGGTTTGCAAGAGACACTGAACACGACACTTTACTCCATTTTATGTTACCATGAATGGTTTTCAAACTATTCACGATTTTCCATAATATGTAGTATCAAAAAAGTCCGGGATTTTCAAAAATTATTCGAAAGCATACCTCGTTGCCTTTGTGTGAACATGGAATGGATCAGTTCAAGTTCGGAATGATCTCAAGGATCGATATCCTTATATATCATTGAACCAAAAACATTTGGACATAATAGTCCATTTTCCCATATTCATCGTCTAATTCAATTATCAATTCATGATCTGGCATCATCGCACCTGTTGCTTGTGTGACGTAACTATCAACCTGAAAAATGTAATACCCTCACCTGGCGCGTATATAATTGTATATGTAAGTAATCAACTCCACTCATTGGACTCAAAAAAAATAAAATCTTCTTTAAATTGTGTACAGAATCTAATAAGCTTTCAACGCAAATACCCACTGGAAGATTGATCATCATCTTTATTCGAATTGAAGTGTTTCTGCTCTATTGAATTTGAGGTGCAATATTTTTTCGTAGAGTTCCGTCCACTTGACTTCATCTTGTATTCCTCACCTGCGTGAGTACAGTTTAATTATTATTAAACGTTCTTTGAACAAATATTGACAAGATCCCAACAACCACGACGTTAGATGCCAACGCAAGATACCGGTTTCCATTGGCATGGCCACTTTTTTTTCAAAGGAAGTCATGAACAGGATAGTCCATTTTTCAATGATTCGTTTTGAAGATATACCAATCATTCTTTGTGAGACATTGACTAAAAAATCACCACTTGTGTTCGGAATATCACTATTGTTTAATTATTTTTGCTTTGGAATCAACTTTTTTTGTTGTTACCCCTTATACAGTCTTACCTACCCTTTCATCTCCCTACATAGTCTTCATTACTAAACGCTGAATGGCGTTGAAGTAGCTTGATTCGAAGATTTTTTGACAAACAAAAAAATATCCTATGTCACACTGAAAACATTCAAATTTATAATATTAGTAGAGATTATCCCATAATCTCATGTAATTTTTATTGCTACACCCATGGTAATTTTTTTATTTTTCTTTCAGGTGAGCATCCATGCCTCAACGAGTCTTCTGCAAACAAGTGGTAGTACAAGCATGGCCTACTAGTGTGCTGTAGGTAGGAAAGAGTAAATAATTTTTATGCTGTCATTCAGTGGTCTCATCGTAAGATTTCTGACTCAGGAATGCGATGTTCCTGGTTTGGTTTTTTATGGAAGATTGATGGATCGAGTCCTTGAGATCCAATGAATATACCAACACTCACCCATAATATCTTCATCACATGATTGAGATAACAATGGATTCAATGAAGCCACATTGCAATGTTGTGGGGAGTAATTTCACACATTTATTAGTGATGAGAAGCAGATGCTCAACTGAGCGTGATGGAACCATCCAATAACTGTACAGAGTTGTTCAAATTCTAGAACAAAGATTATCGAGATAAAAGATGAATTCTTATTAGAGGTTCGAAGGATTTCTTTTTCTTTTTGATAATCATCGATATTATATGAAACGCTCGATTAGAGAGCTTACAATGAACTTTTGAATAATGTAAAGAACAGTTATGTACTCGAGACATGTCAGCATGAAGTTGGACTGTACTGTGATTATACACACATTCAAGATGAGGTATGTTGAGTCAGAAAGCATGTGTAATTGATCTTCCAATAATTATGAGCGTAAACTATGATCGTGATGGAATGATAAATCATACCGATTGATGATCAAATCATGTTCTGACAATGGCATGTTTGGACCCTTCATTTCACATCGCAGCAAATTCAAAAAATTCAGTTGAATACACAAGTTTAGAGAAGTTATCCAAGTCGAATAGATGATACTGTAACAATTCATCAAAAGGAGGATTTCAAAATGAATCCTAGATGAAATGATCAGCAGTAATTTATCTGGAATAGTTTTTGAATCATTCGTTATTCTTATTCTATCATCTTCTGTATGAAAACAACTTGTGCAGAGTTCAAGTCAATGAATGCTTTCTCAGGAACATTGAAAACTTTTTCAAGAATTTGGAATTTTTGGAGAAAACCCCCACAAATTTTCAAAAGATATATTTGCATGAGAAAGTATAGAAGGTATTTTGAAGGGACTGAAATCCACTTCCCTGTATATTGGCTTTAAAAAAACAGAAATTCCCAGAAATATTAGAAAAATCAACCAAACCATCAGAAAGAATCATTGGATGTTCACAAATATTGAAGATTATAGGATGGCTTTGGTATTATAGATGAAACATCAGTAATTCAAAAAATTATACCTGTAACATTCTGTTGGATCCGTTATGCAAATAATTTCCCACTTATCTGAATCTATCATCAATAAATGTGACCACGAGGTAAATCAAATAAAGTAGGGAAGTGTCGATGAGATACAAACGACAACGAGATCTTCGAACAGCTTCTGATGTTTCACTGTAAGGAACCGATAAAATCAAGATTTCCAGTGATGCTATCAAAGATTTATTCTACATTCTGTTTTCTATTGTATGGGAAACGTAAGACGCAGAAAAGTATTGACTACAAACAGATTTTCGATAAAAGTAACATTTGTGCAGAGAAATATCGGGACAACTTTGATTGTATATTTTATCGCATTCTAATAAAACGTTATTCAATCGTGGAATTGATATGTGGAGAATTCTCTAACAAGACACACATTGAACTATCAATCGGCCACGAATTCATCAATGGAAATAACTGTCAACTGTCATAATTAGGACCCAAAGAATCAGAAGGCTGAATTCATATCAACCATGAAACTGATGCTCCTATAGGTATTTCTGAATTGCCTGTGTTGTTTTTTTCTATTCACATCAGTTTGTATCAATAAAGTAATCGTGATTAGCGTTGACTCAAGTAGATTTTGACACAGTGAAGGCATTCAAACAACCCCAAAAGTTCCATCCATCCTTCCTCAACTATCTGCTCTTTCTCACAGTTTACCGATAGCCTCGTCCGCCATATTGAATTCGTTGCCGTCTCATCGGCGATGGAGCGTTTTTTCGTTGGACCGTTTCCATGGTTACGGCCCGCCGGAATTTTTCCTAGTTTTTGCGCCGCTTACCGGTCCGGCTCTTTTAATTTATTCGGCCAGAAAGGCACATTGTGTTTATGTTAAAACGATCATTTTGGCGTTTCTTCATCGACAGAAATTCGCCATCGGGCCGTTGATGAGACTGCTTCTTGTCCTTCTGTCGTAAATTAATTGGCGGGCCACCAGACGAAATTGGTACCGGACATTCGAACATACGGTAGAGGAGGTAAGAAAGAGTCATTTCATACCGACTGAAAATCATAACGATTATTGCCAATGAAGTTAAGAGTACCTGCATTGAAGGAGACTGAAGGAAAATTGGGGCCCCAAGTAAGACCCTTGTAGTACACTAGTACCCGAACATGTCGTTGAATAAGGATACCAATAGTATATAATCTAGGACTTCTCTTTCGAGTTTGTTCGTCGGAAAACTTACTGAGAACTTCTTGAACCCTTCATTCAATGACAATTTTTAAGTCTGATGAATATGGTTTGCTTTCTTTTCTATATTAGTAGATTGTTCTTTGCTTTCTGTTTTGTATTCGACAAAGGCATCTGTTGTTGTATTTTAAGTTTCACTTTTCAATGATATCCAACCACGGAGTCTATTGAATTTTGTTAGATACATAATTGATTAGCCAGCTCAAGACTTTGTGCGTGTAGGGGTTAGTACGTCATCCTATAACATAATATATGTCTTCCATTCACAGGATATTTCGAAATTCAATACATTTGGTTGGGGATTAAATGCTTCAATGATTATTGGTTGATATGATTTGGATATGGATTTTATATCCTTCTTAGATTCAGCACTGACCTCATAAGCTCGACATAAACTTAATGTAGTTGTTAGGAAAGCTATCTGATCTGTCATCAAAGCCATGTAAAGCAATAAATTACGAGCAAACCAACAATTTGACGAGTTGGTTGATGTTTGTTGTTGAAGCTCCGCGAAATGTGTGATCCTTAATAGCAGCAATAATCATCGCTGCCAGAAACAAAGCAATAAAGGATGCCAAAATTTCTCTGTGGACTTTTATGTATCTCGTTAGTCGGAATGTTCGGCCCCGGTATGATACATAAATTCGAGAGAATCGCAAGAATAACGTAGCACATGTGCAAATCGAGATAATAAATATGTAAAATTATATCTGGCCTCATCTTTTTGTCTCGGCCACGTTTAATTTCGAAGTCCGGAGGAATTCGGAATAATTCCCACCGCTCGAGGTTGTCTGAAATTTACTGCATGGATCATTAATGTGTTTTGTCATTAATATCGTTCATGACATGGGATAGCATAAAATTTGACTTTGACATTTGATAATGAAACTTTGACAGATCAGATCTAGTAGGATGAAATAAAAATAAATAAAGAAAACGATAAAATTCGTGGTTCCACTCGTATTCCTATTCATTAATTGATAATGTAATTTATACAGGATGCTCCTTAAGAACAAATCATAGTAGAAACTAGATCAATAGCGAAAGTGTTTCAAATTTGGCATTTCTTAAGCGAGACCGTGATTGAAATAATCAAAACAACTCGATAATTAATTGAAGTATTCCAGATACTTTGATGTCATTCTGTTAATTACTTGATTATAAAACTATATTCCAATATAACCTAGTCTGTATCTTTTAGAGTTTAGAAAATATCAATACTGGTCCACCTAATCTTATCTGATCTGAGTTATATAACCCCGATTTTATTTCGCCAATTTTGACACAACAATTAACGAGATCTCGTACCTCGTTCGTATTACTAGTAATCGGTTCAATAATAATTCTACTCAATAAATCACGTGGTCATTAATAAAGTGGAACAATGTGTGTTCTAACGTTAACTTTCTATAACCCGCCTCATTAGGCCTTATCTTGTTCTTTACGGCTACTTTCAGTTTCACGATAACGTCGAACAACCAAAGCGGACATTGGGCGACGCGTTTTTTTTTCTCACTCCGCATAATGCGTTCTGTGTTAAACGACAGAATTCAGATCAACTTTCAGTTGTCTGTGCGAGACGAGGCCTGGTTTCTCATCTGATGGAATCAATGAGATTTGACTGTATCCGGGAGAAATTTTGGATTCCAAACAGTTCACCAAGACTAGGGCGACAACAGCGTTCAAGAAATTCGGTGACGAAATGTCTAGAATTCATATTCGAATGCATATTCGACGATATTCTACGAATCTCATGACAAATATGGTATATTTATTTAAGCGAGACAGTTGACAGCTCGCCAGAAAATGCGGTATTGCTGCTTTTCTCTTTTTCTCAATCAGGTTGAATGTGTCACTCAAATTGTTTTGAAAAATGTTTTCCATTTATAAAATATATTCACAAGAATTGACTAATAATTTACTGTATAACCGTTGAACAGCTTTTTCGATATTTGTATAAGTTTCGAATATGCCTCAATGTTTACAACCATGTCTCAATGGTTAGCTAGATTCTCTTTATTTTGCACTATTGGTATTGAGAGATACCCAAATCTGTCAGAATTCTTTTCCTTCAATGAATAGACTAAAATTACATGTTTCGATACATTCTAGTACAGTCGTTAGTAACTAGTCAAAAGAATTTGCAGATTCGCCGTTAATTCTTCTGACGAAAAATTTGCGGATAGCGTATTGTAGAAAAGGACCTCACTAATTAGAACACATTGCAAATCAATCTGGCCAAACAATTGGAAAGTTTGGCGTCCAATTAATATTCTGATGATAACTAACATGTTGATTATCTTTGACACTGCCACGATAACTCGTGCCATAATCACGAAGGTGATAATTTGGAGATAGTCCTGTAACGGAACCTGAAATTCCCCCCTCCCTCTTTCCTCTAAAGTCTTCCCAATTGTGAGATATCAAGATATCCGATACCAATCAGCGTTCCTGGTTGTTGCAAGTCATGATTCTGCGGCCCTAAACATTTTTTGTCTGTAGCTCACAACAACAGTGACGTGAGCATTTTTTCAACATATTCATGCATGTTCAATATCACCAGCAACAAAATTCTTCATGTGATGATCACGTGAAGAACATTACCAAAATATGTTTCACAAAAATCCATAACCTATAAACTTCAAAGGAAACGTCCTCTTCTAACTGACATCTACTCGCTTTGGTGGAAGATGCAGTTTGACAGTTGAGGGACGGCCCACAATAGAGCATCTGCACCTGACGTCATTACGACATACGACAAATTATCACCAGAAATATAACTAATTTTGGATAAACTGTATGGATAATTTGTACGTCACTGGGTATTCCTCAGAATAAATGCCAAATCACTTCTATTCGGGCTAGTCACTTTCGAAATCTGAGGATCTCAACGTTCTGTGGTACGCTCGATCGACTTTTTGAATGACAGTTTTAAATTTATATTTTGTTGTGGTCCAGCAGTACCATTATTATATTGACGTATCCACACTGCATGACTTCAGAGATAAACGTCTCCATCGAAAGAACTAGTTTATAAGACACAGTGGCTAACACACAGGGAGTTTAGCTTTATTTCTCTCTGCTTTGAAAGAATGAGAAGGGCAAAAATATCTGGCGAATCATTGTACTTCAGATTACTGTATTAAAACGGTTAATTCTGTATCGATCGAAGATTAACTGCACGTTCATTGGGTTATACATTACAATATTCTGCCAATAAGCGTTTTCGAATGAAGGCATAATTGAGGTTACGATAATTTCAGTATCCTGCAAAAATTTGCAATGAAGAGTGTTCGGTTTTCTGCTTGTACCCTCAGGTATGGTTGTTTGAGCATCATCAAGACATGTTGCTCAGTCATTTCAGTTGTATCACCAGTATTAATCGATATGAAACCTCTTCGTTTATAAAACTTGTTTATTTATTATCAAATCTATGGTTATGTATTCTAATAAGTCGATACTTTGAAACGATCTCTATTAAGTGCGTTGGAAATCTGGTCAGAAGACATCGGATGTTGGAACGTCTCGAGGGTAGGCCGCTTCTCAACTATTCGATATTATTCAACAATTCCGAGGTTGGTAATTGACAATTACGAGTGACATTCCCGAACGGCCATCATATTTCATAGTTGAAGACACTTGGAAATACGGGTTGATGGCAGCGAAGCAGTAGAACAGAAGAAGAAGAACGCAGAGGCGTATCAGAAAGTTTTTGAATGAGGTATAGATGTGATATTTTTCAATTTGAATCATCGAAAACTATTTCAAACTTTTTTTCGCATCAAATAACGAATTCATAAACAAGCCAAAAGTTTCAACAAGAACAAAGTTAACAATATTTGATTCCATTTATAGGCCAATATTGACATAAATGCGAATCGTCTGACGGCTAAAATGAAAAGCAACAAGAATTAAATACCAGGCAGTCATAAGAAAAGACGAAATAAGGAGTCCACGAGGAAGGAAAGAAATAAATATGAAGAATATCGTAACATTTATTGCGAGAAGACAATTAGGATTTTGGGGACATTTGCAGAGGATGACAAATGAAAGACAAGTAAAACTAGTACATGAAGCGAGAATTCTAGACAAAAAAGAAGGAGGAAAGCTGCGGAAAACGTAAAATAACAAAATTAGTTGAAGTATAGGAAAAAGGATGAAACTAGGAACATAGCAAAGTCATTGGCACGTCACAGAAAGATGTGGAAAATGATAAGACGACAGAAAATGAGATCTATAGGGCTGAAATCATCTCTTTTATCTCTAAAATAAAATGTGGATTCAGAAAACCTTTTTTAGAGGACTCAGAGGGGTCATCATCATTCACATGTTCGTTTTAAGTTCACACAAGTCTGTCCCTTCGAAGAATAGAAGTATTATAAATTGAATATATGATCACGGCTGAAAATCGCCAACCAAAAAATCTTCAAATACAGTATATTCATTTTTCATTCGAGTAGATTTGTCTTTCTGTCGAAATTCAAGGACGCATCCTTGATTCACTTTTGGAAAAGATTTATTCGAGCTATGCAAATATGAGTTGTTCAGCAGTTTCCAAGACATTTATCCATCCTATTATGCCTCTCGAAACGAGTACACCACTGAAAAGAAGAAATATGACCACCACGGCTTACCCGTTTCTTCAATAATGTGCTTTATTGCAACATATGCCGGTCGCAGTCCGGTCATTTTTTTCTTCTCTTCATTTCAGGTGTAACAACAAAGAATCCACAGCACAACAAACGATATAATCACGGGACGCTTGAATGGGCTGAATTTGTTGTTGCATACATTTATCTCGAGTGACAATGTACCCGATTATTGGGTCATTTGTTTGTTTTGACAATACTCCGTGGCCAAGAGGTCAGTAACTTTCAGTAAACGTAACATTCGCGATAATCTGATGCACATTATTTTACATATATAAAAACTATAACACGTATAGATCAAATCCATTTCGAATATGCTCAAATAATTACGAGTTGATTGGATGTTCTTCATCAGAGAAACTTTGGGAAAATATCGTATAATTCGATATTTCAGAAAAAAACTGGAGAAGTACGTAACGAGAGAGGGTAAACACCATATTCCTCATGCTCTTGCCGCTGCTACTTGAAAATTTTATGTTGAATCACGATTATTATTATCCATATTATTATTATTATTATTTTCATTATACAGGGTGATTCACATAAGAACAGACATGGAGCAGGGGCATGTAGGGGGTCCCAAAATATGGCAATTTAACGCACTCACCTCTATACCAAGTTGCTTTCTTAAGAAATTATAGGCTTTGAAAGTTATAGATTTTGAAAAAAATCAATATCTCCGTTATTCTTGAACTTAAAGTAACCAAATTTGGTATTTAGGGCGTTACTTGACAGTAACTAGAGTTTAATTGAAATTTGTAAAGGGGGTATACCGGGTGGCGCACCATTAATATTCAACAAAATTTTGTTAACCCTAAATGGATTTCAAAAATCTTTGCTTTGTTTTGTGGGCAATTCAATTCTAAAACTTTCCTTACTCTAGTCGAAAAACCTCATCATTTTCATCAAAAACTCGAATAACTTAAAACGCGCGCTCTAGGTGTGTTATTTAAAATCATCGAAAATTCAAAATTTGGCTATGAAAATAAACTAATACTTTAAGTAAGTACAGATAATTTATAACTTCACTTTCAAAGCCTATAACTCCTTAGGGAAGCAACTTGGTATAGAGGTAAGTTGCGTTAAATTGCCATATTTTGGGACCCCCTATATGCCCCTGCTCTATGTCGGTTCTTATGTGAATCACCCTGTATAGAAGGAGAGGCCAGAAATATAGTTTTCGTCAAAAAATTCAACACAGAACAATAGCTACAGTAAAAGTATCTTGAGTATTAAATATGTCACTTCAAAACCGTTATAAATTACTGGCAATATTTTTTTTAATTGCCAAGTCTATCACTCATAAAGATTCTATATATATAATAGGAAACAATCAATTGTATCATATCTTGAAAAAGAACAAATTCAATTAAGATTCCATAGAGAGTATCTGGTGATCGATAGTTCAAGAATTCTCATTGAATATCTACGACTTTATTTGATACACGTTTAAGGCTCTAATCATCGTTAAATTGGCTGAATCACTCTTGAGAAATTATCCTATTGGACATAATGAAAAAAACTACTTCCTCTTCTTCAAGACTGTACACATCAAAGCTCAGTCGTAACCGGTCTTTTTGAATCGTGGTGGAATCGTTTTAAGAAAGTCTCTACAACAATTACAGTGTAATCTATAGGGTTTGACGTTCAACAGATGGCAGAAATTTCATCCACTCAAGAATCCATGTAGCCAGTGTAAACGCATTGTACGTCGACAATTTCCTGAATCGTTAGGAACAATAACCATCAGCATATAAGGCATCCGAGCGCTGGGCTCTTATCAATATTTATTATTTCAATATTGAACGCGTTATCGAGTTAACGCATCGAATGGCTTGCGTTTCCTTGAAACCTGTTCACAATAAACAAGGCGATCGGGAGCAGGACAAAGGCGTTCGAAAATTGGCCTCTTTTATCTGAAACCGATGTTCCACTATCGACAGTTACTAATACTCGAACCGATGTCGAAGCGTCACACGTCCAGAAGATCGACAATAACTAAGCGGACTAACGGTCAGGATCTGATAAAAGACGCATTTCAGGCATTCTTATGATTCACTTGTTCTTCGAGCAAGTTTTATCTAGCCCATGCCTCTCACGAGACACTTACAGGTATCTATCGAATGTTCAGTTCGAACACAACAGATTTGTTTAACGTAGTCAAAGTTGGGTTAGGCTATATTTGTCGGTAATATAGATATCCCAAATGTTTTACTTCTAGCTGTCTGTGGTCTAGACACACATTCTCGAAAACTTATTCGGTGTAAGAATGTTTTATTGACAAAAATGCACAGTTCAATCAATTTCCATATAATCAATGATATGAGAGTATTTCCAAATAATGCATGATACATTTGTGGTCATAATAAAATAACTCGTAGAAAAAAAACAGAAAGTAAACAATAGTTATTTTTATGCATCCTGAGATAGCTACGTTCATTTCAACATCTCTTGATTCTGCATTGCCTTCTCATAAACAAAATTATGTTGGTGTTACTGAACATGAACCCATACAGCACACAACGTCTTATGGAAGTCCCATTCTGGTCCAAACGCCTATGGACCAAATATGGACAGCCAATGGATATACAGAACTGGATCTAAATTTTCAGTTTCCACTAGATATAAATAAATATCGGAACAACTTCGACATCAATTTTGTACGTTCATTGAACATTCAATGGATGTAAATGTGCTGTATGGAAAGAGGTGGACAAACGTCTCAGGGTGTAGAAAAATGGAAATTCCTAATTAAGCCAGATCAAATGAAGAAATTGATTGGGAAGAAAGAACGATTACTCGCACTGAAAAGAAAATAAAAACGATATCGTTGAAATATCAACCGACCATTGGTTTGGGAAATGTGTAGATTCTGTGATTCTGCACATCATTGTTCAATGCCCTGCTAAGAAAGGAGGCCCCAATATCTGAGGGATCCGAATCATCCTGACCCATACGTCTGGGAGCTTCAACTGACCTAACTATGACCTCAACAAGAATGTGTTGGCATAAAACTCTTCCGATAACTCCTTGTGTCTTAGCAAACTATCAGCGATTAACTATCGCCCAATGAATAATTCTTCTTCACACTTTCCTTGTACAAAACAGCATATTCTTTATGTACTTGATGTATTCCATTCTGAAATCACAATAACAGAAATGAATGACCAATCAGAATTAATTATCCGTACACACTGCTGTTGAAAGATGTGCAATAAACTTTCAGATTCGTAGGACATTATTCCATCTTCTCATCGTCAAATTCGATCAATGTATTCATACTATACGTTACGGCCATTCCAACTATGTAAATGGTTCTTGTAAAATTTTTATTTGGTGGGAATCATGTAAATGTGCCGTTCACTACCCATCAATGATTCATTTCCACTCATCAGTATGGTCAAGCACTATCGAATTGCTGTTGTTGAAGCATTACTATGGCCATTGTAAGTGTATGTGAGCGTGTTGTACAAGAATTGTATGCATAGTGATTTGTTAGGGTACAATCTGGAAATGAAAATGAGACTAGGAGGAAATGGTGATTGTTCTTTTGTCTCGTAATTGTCTAATTGTTTCTATTAAACGAATAATGCGTGGCCTAACGAGATTCTCATGTGTTGAGTGATTAATATTACCTTCATTATTTCTTTATCGTTAGGTTTTGTCTAGATACATATCAGATTCACTCAGAATATGATGTTTCTTTTTCTAGGAATTAGAGACAACAAAGACTTTTGACTACTCAATTAACGGTCTCGTTGAACTTTCAATTCATAACATTCAAAGAGATCAAAACATTTATACAAACTGAAATAATAGTAAAAAATAATTATCATCATTCTGTTATTCTCGAAATTTTATTATTGATTTTGTTATTGATTCTATTCCAATCGATGGTGTGTATCTAAATGTAGCCTACAAAAAGTCATATGTTTTCTATCTTTTGATTACAATAGCTAAATCTGTTGTGACATAAGAAGTCAATTGTTTCATTAAAATTCTTCTCATTATATGTATTTTGGTTTTGTCTTCCTGGATATCTCGTGCAAATTTCATTTTGAAATGGATATGTATAGCCTATTATCATTTCGAGATGATAAGGAATTGAATGATGCAGTTTAGTTTGAAGTTCTACCTAATACCTCGTCTCTTCATCATTCACTCGTAGCTTTGTTAAGGAAATTTGTTTTTGTTTCTGTCATTCGAATGATTATTTGGTTTAAAGAAATGGAATATTGAGAAATAGAAATTTTATTTGATGATTTGACCCTACTTCTATGTTCACTCTGTGAATGTCTATTCGGCATTCTTTTGAAGTTCAAGGCCAAGGTTAATAATTTGTGAGTTTCAATCCAAGCATATCACCAAACAATGTGACAAAATGACGTTCATTCGGTAATCTGCATCTGTAACTTCTTTAAAAAATTGTAGAATTACTCAAAAACGACCAATTTGAGTAAAGTGTACATGGTTCTGATTTTCTGAAACTTTGCCACTCAGATTTGTCTATTTTACAATCGATTTAAATAACTGTTGATTCTCTAACTGATATGAGACTTTTCATAAAAACGTTGACGCCTCATTAGTAGGAACTGATTCGTTGATATAAACCGTTGACGTAATTGATTGGATAGTGGCAAATAATCATGTATCGCATTCGAATACACGACGATTTTTCACCGCATCCTATTCATCAACTTAATAGCAATTCCAAATCGCTCGACAAGTAATAATGTAATTAGCCGAGCGAAATGCAATACATTATGCAAATGTCATCTTCGGAATTGCGCCAGTGACATCTATGTATTACCCGAAGACTAGGGCGGGGTTACAAATGATGGCAACGTTTTGACACGTTCCCAGCACAATGAGAACCATTTCGAGACTCAGTATTGAATTATAAGCGAGAGAAATGATTGAAATGACACCTGAATAGGACTGGATTTTTTTCGCTACATAAAAACATCAATAAAGCGCCTTGTCATTAGACACTCAAGGCTGCATATCGACAGCACACGTAATCGTGACTTATGACAGCTGCACATGCGCAGTTTTCCCTTCTTCTTGTCATGTGATACGTTAGACAGGAGAAGATGGTTCATCATTTCAACAGAATTGTGTATATATAATTGGTAGTCAGGTTATGTGATTATTGAATTAGGATGAACTTTAGGAACCAACAAATAAAAGACAAAATATGGAATACCAAAAGAAAAAGGTCTAGTGGTCACTAACCAAAAAAAACGAGTAAAACATTTCATTTCATATATTTTATGTTCGTATGAACATTTCATTTACATCATTTTCAATATTTTGAAAAATAAATAATACTTTCGAATTTTACCACATCATTTACCTGGATAATACAGAAGAGAATTCGTATTTTGCATGATGACAGTGATCAATAAACTTCCATTGATAAGGATCCTCTACCTATTCAAGGAAAAACAAATCAATCTTTAGAGAGTGACAGTAGTTGAACATATGTAATTTGAAAATTATTGCGTTCATGAAATTTCACCTTTTCAATTTTTAAGTTTCAATTCTCTATATCGAATGAAATTTGTTATTTTCGTACAACTGAAATTTCAATACTATAAATAAGAAAAATTGTTCTTATTTTCAATGTTTTCTTAATTAATCTTTGGAACCAAATGTACAAATTTGTATGGATCTAGAGTTTCGAGTTGAACGGTTTTAAATAGTACGGAACGATATCTCCAAAATTGTATGATTTATCAGTATCAAATAACACGATTTCGAATAACACGGAATCAATTAACTGTGTTATTCGAGGGATGATATATAATCAATATTCATTGTGTGATTTTTTTATATCATGAAATTTCTGGGGATGAAGAATACAGTATATTCACAATACTTTTTCCACCTGAACGAGTAATATCTGTCTATCATCCTTGGGACGCACCGACAGAATTTTCTACCTATATTCAAAACGGTCAGCCCTTATCAGAGTGTAATTTGCAAAAAATCAGCGCTTCATATTATCAGAGTGCATAGTGCAATAACAAATCATAGGAATATTGTCAGCTCATCAGAACATATTGAATTCAAGAATTTAGATATTGATTTGTCATTATCGTAAAATTTTGTCAAGATAATCCATGCCAAATTTTCTAGAATCGATTTGATTCGAGTTGATATGGTCCAATGTGATATTTGTCAACATGATACGAACTCCATATAAATGGAGAGTATCTCAAAAACTCATGATAAACCCTTTTTATCTATATTATTTAAAGAGCAAGAAGTCGTGATCGATAATTGTCTCCAAGGACGATAGAAACAACCCAACGACATTTCCCTATCGAAAATAATTTCTAAACATTCAATTACATTACGTTTTTTAATGCTGAATTTCTCATGTGGGTGATTCATAAGAAGAAATTAGCATTAACAATTACCTGCTATGCATTGAAATACCAAAAAACCTCACCATTCGTCTTTTTTTTTCGATGTACATGGCCATCTGGACACACCACATCCTCCCAGTCGCTGGCTATCTTGATTTAATACCCCCGTGCAACCCAATCATAAACCATCATAGACGTAGCCGCTCATAGGTTAATAAATAATCCGAGTTTACTGCCCCTACGTCATTCGGTCGCATTGTTATCAACCTAACAAATAGTTCCCTTGACCCTCGAGACCTGGTCGACCACAACAATACAGCACGCCGTCATTGGTACTCACAGGTTCGTTATTTTATCGCCACAAGAATTTCGTGACGTCGAATGACATGTCCAAACACGATGGAGGAGGAGGAGGTATTGTCAGCAAAAATTCGCGTATTTATTTCCCCCATAGAATGTTCTGTCAAAAGTTTACGTTTCTGCATGATGAATGTAGAATTACCTTTGTTTTTTCATTAGTTTTATTTCGAAATTGGTCAGAAACAAAACTATGCGAATTGAACCATATATACCAGTCAAAACGCCGTCAATTTTTTTAATGATCGTCAAAATTTCGATCGTGGTACACGATAAGACTTCAAACAGTCCCCGAATATAATTGGCAATCAGTTTACAGTTAACAGTTCCCCATTGCATGCCCTGGCACTGATTATAACTCAAATCGAAACTGCAGTTGTTTCAATAATTATTATTCAGATTCAATAGATGGCGATCTCAACCCGAAACAACTCTGAATTTTTAATTGCACGGCGATCGATATGATACGACAAGTGACAGATGTCATCGGTAAGTTTCAAAGCTGTAGTCTCATCCTTTCAATCCAAATCGCTGCATTGTTCCTTTATTGGAGATATAATCTCACCTGTCGAGAAGTCTCTATTGGTTGAAAGGCGAAGACCTTATTAACGATTGGACTGATTAATTATGCTTTGGTACTCCAAGAAATTTTGTGATCCAACTCTGAAGTTTAGGTAAATCGTTATCTGTCAAAATATAACAGATCAAGATAACTGGGAATATTATGCTCGAATATTCCACTAATGGAGTCCCTTGTCGCATTATTGTCATCAACAAGTTTCGGGTAGTGACGTGTTCGGCTTAAGAAATAATCCGGCAAAGTCTCGGAACCAGTGATGACAACAACGCATGATCACCGATCAAAGTGGCTTAATGCGATTAAATTATAATTTGGAAGGATTTTTTGTATGACCAACTGTCGTTCTCTTCGTTTGTCTTAAAAATTGCCATCCACACATCTTCAGGACTACAAAAGAAGACCTACAATGATAATTTTCACTTCCTCAGTCAGCTTTTCTACGAAACAACGATTTGCACCAACTTTTCTTCGCCTATCCTTCCCCTGATAAGTTTGATTGATGCACCTGTAACAACAAGGATTTGCAAAGATGTATTTTAATAAGGATGATGTATAGCACTGCAGATTCCCAGAAAATATTTGAATATTCATCTGAGACGAATATCGATGACTATTACTCAGGACTTAGGAACGAAAATATCTAATTAAAATCGTTTCCCTTTATTTACTATGCCAGTCAATTACCCGGCCATTCGATATGGCATGTTTGGATCATATTAATTTATTTACCGTTTTTATGGTTATTTTAAATGAGATTAAATTTAATTGATGCGTGTTTAAATAAATATGTGCATAAAGATAAGTGATCGGTATATGTGTGCATGTGATATTCGCCATCACTGGCCATGAGAAATCTCAGTATTTGAATTTCTAGTATGCCTTATCTCTAATACCTTTTGAGTCTTGAAATTTTGCATCAGAAGGTAGTCTAGACTTCATAATATTTCTCCATCCATTCTCCTCCGGCCAATCTAGATGTCCCCTCGATAAAAAAGAAATAAATTCCGATTCAGTCGAATAAATTTAATGCTCGCGACTCCAAAACATATGGGTAGGTCGAATCTATAACTCTTTATGATCCATACAGCAATATTGGTTTCTAGCTATCTCGTAGCTGAAAGTAATCAGTGATTTCAATAAAGACGTACGTAAAGGTACGTAAAACGACTGAAATAATTGTTTCATGGTTAAGAAGATCTTCCAATCCAGATCTGACCTAGAATGTGGAAGAATGTATTACATATTATTAGCAGGTTTTTCAAGCGGATGTTCATTCTCACTATTTAAATAATCATCATGGGAAGCTACTTTCGACGGGAAATGCGTAGTGTTATTGTTAGAATTATCGGTAATTCTTTGCATCTAGAATACCATCTTAACGTAAAACTGGACCATTTGGCAGGTTCGCGATATCTGCAATTCAATTTGCAAATTTCCACTGTCACGATCGAATTATTCGTGATTTCGCTGTGCTGGTGCATAATATGGTAATTTGATAGTGCCTTACGCAAAACTTAATGAAGGTTCAGCTGTGCGTAATTTGGATTGATGCAAGTTGTTTCTACCTCACTAGTTTAGCAAAGATTTTTTCACACCAAATCTTTGATGATTTTTAAAATTATCTTACCACATTACACGTTCCAGGATAAACGGCTATTGAGTTTACATTTTCTGAATTACTATAAAATGTTATTGATTTTTTCACAGGGTATATAGTGAATATTTCTATAGTGTCACTTTCAGTCTATTTTTGAATTTTATATTGAATAGTCTATATTTTGTGAATTTTGAATTTAGGGTACCTATCGTTTGAATTACTTTAGGTGCTGACTTTATCGAAAAGAGTGTAATGCAATTTCTGAAGCTTTTTATGAAACAAGAATGGCACGTTGTTCACTTGGAAAACAATGAATATACAGGGAGTTCCTCCATGAAGGAAAACTAGGAGTTGCATAATTCTGAAAATTTGTAAATACACTGAAGAAGAAAATCCAGCTAGAATATTCTAGCTATTTTGATACTGAAAATATAATAAATTTTGAGTAGGAAAGTGAATCAATTAATAAATTTGGGTTTCCATTTGAAGAAATTGAGTTTAGTAATGTTTTTCATTCACACATTCAACCAGCTTTTTCGTACATCCTGTGGATACTTTAGAAAATGTAATTATTGCAAGATCATTCAACATTCAATATACATGGATCACTTAATGAAAATCTCAAAAAAATGATATCCACATTAAAATACCATATTTGATAAACTACATCTGTATTTTTTTTTATTGGAATTACTCAGGTATGGTCAATTTTAAATATATTGCGAATTGAAACCATAAGATAAATCCAAGAATCGTACAAAATGTTCTAATTGAGATATCAAAGATGGCGTCACTTCCGGAGAACCCGTATATGTATACATCTTCTTCGATGTATACATATACAAATTTTCGGAATAATGCAACTCCCCTTTTTGTAGACATTTCATATTCTTGGTATTCATTACAATTGGTTAGGTTAGGTTAGAAACAGATTCGGCCTCTTCTACAAAGGTGGCTTCCTTCTTCGCATAAAGGTCTCTAGCGGAGCATTCACCCATCAAGCCAATTGGATAAGCATATAAACAATTTCGATGTATCAATAAGAAAAGGACCTATCTTCGACATCTGAACGCAACAAACGCAACAAAAGAGCGCCTAGTGCTCGTCTGAAATAAAACGAATGCACATAAACGAGCCATCGTATGCGAGATGCTACAGAGAGCTGTCGATACCCCAGGGTGAACGATATATGATAAATATGTCCAGTGAAAAATATGCGATCGAAATAATGGAGGAACCTCACCGACAGATCATGATCTCAGCACTGACGACTATAGAGAATGAAGAAATAATAAGGAGTCTACAGATATGGTCAGTGGATTTGTGCAGGTGTTTGTCAATGTCTGATTGAGGTAGGAACGTCACATACAGATTATGATTCCAGCACTAACGACTAGAAGAATAAAGAAGGGAAGATCTTATACTGTCAGTCTATAACATAATTTTTTCGTACGGTTACAAACCTGAACTCGAAAAAACAACAACAGAATTGACTCCAGGCCATCCAAGTGAGGTTTCCAAGAGGTGCCAAGAGGGACAAAATCACTGAGTTACTAGAATGAAACCAGAAGTGAAGACAAAAAGCAGAAGACGATAACAGCTCGACATGATAAAAGACAGAAGACATTCAATGTCAAAGAAACAGAGTGATTTTCGACTATACATCAACTGAAAGTCCAGCTGCAAGTTGAAGAGTTGATACTTCCATTGCAGAATTTCACCTTCACTACGCATTCCTTTTCAATAAAGTACAAACCTAATATCACAAATATCTTTAGTGCGTTTTAAGATGCCACAAGAGTCATTAAAACATTCTTCCTATGATCTTTACTACCTCAGCGAGATCATCTAATCATTTGAAAAATATTCTGGAATCTTCTGTTTGATTTGGTATTCGTATTTATGTATTTCATTTATCAAACGTTTGTTTGAATATTTCGAATAGTGAGAGTAACAGTCTGAGTTTTCCTTGTATATTTCTGGAGTTGAAAGTTCAGTGAAATCGGAAGGTATGAGCAAGAGTCAATGTGCTGTAAACGTTTCTTATATTTCAGATGACATCAAAATGTGCATAATATTTTCCATCTATATTCATGGAAAATGTAAAATTGTTAACAGAACTAGCATTTCATATTTCAACGTACAGTTGAGGACATTAGCCATTTCATTAACAACTGAGCGATGGTTTCCCATGTGATGGGTCGCTTCAAATTTCTCCGTAACATTCTTCGGCCCCAAGGTTGTTCATCCTGTTCTTCCAGAGCAATTTTAAGTAGCGATTCGTGTATAGAGCTCTTATCAAATATTTATTGGTATCTGGTTATCGAATACATTATTTTAATCTGCAATTTTGAAGTTTTTATGATTCGACAAGAAAGGCTACTTTAGATTTATGGTACCGGTCTGGTAGGTAAATTCAATTCCGACGTTGTTTTTGCGGAATTATATCGTTCCTTCCCAATTTAGATTCTTCGGCTGTCGATTACCATAAGTAAACGATCGCCATGCAGATTAACAAGAAAATTGGATGTCTATGCAGGACATTCTATGTTCTCGTAAAGGAATATTTATTGAATTTTCACGCTTCATTTCGTTTAGCGTATTTTTATGAGTCGGCGATAACCTGAACACAACTGAATGAAAATAATTACACGGTATAACTAAACATACAGTAGTGTCACTAGCTGTCGATCCCTTTGATGATGATGTCCCCAAATTGCAATACTAAAGAAGCTAGCAAAGCCACACACGAATCACGACTGGAGATTAGTCTCATAAGCAGAGCCATTTTTCAAAATCGAACTTTTTTCAACGTTTCGATACCGTCATATTTTATGACCCATTTCAGGCTAATTAATTACCCAAGTTTCATATTTTTTGCTCCACGCGTTTTGGAGAAAATAGGTATTTTCTGATTTTCGTGTATGAATGACGTAATCAAAAATGGCTTTGCTGAGTTCGGTCGAAGCTAGCAAAGCCACAAATTTTTATATAAAAGAGAAGAGCAAAAAATTCGGGATTAGGGTAATAAATTAGCCTAAAAATAGCCTAAAATTATAAGACTAATTCCCAGTCATAATTCGTGTGTGGCTTTGCTAGCTTCTTTAGTATCAAATTTCAAGGCCTTGGAGAAGTTCTGTCGGATGGGCCAGCTGAATCTCCGATTCAGTCCCACTCGATTTCAGTGTATTTTGTAGTTCTTCGATCGCCTTATACTAAATATACCGTTCTGTTTTTACGATTTGAGTGTTTTTCAATATCTTGCGAAAATTAACTTTAATTTTCAACAGTGGCAGCTCTCATGGTAGGTCTTAATGAATTCCAAATTACCAGATTATCTATCGTATACGTGTTTTATCGCCATTATTAATTTCCTCATTTCTGGATTCGTTTTGGGTCTGCAGTGTGTGATGGAAATGCCAAAGGTTATTACTGTTAATTTCAAGGTATTTCACACTTATTCGTACATTAACATTCGAATATATAGAAAGCCTAGAGAATGAAACGTTCACATTGACGAGGTGTAGACTTGTTGAGAAAATACAATTTTGTATTTTGTTCACTTTGAGCCACAGCATCAGTATAGTCCTCTTCTTATACAGAGAGTCTCTTTTATATATGCTCAAATATGTCATCATTCGAAAAGCAAATGGATTGTCATTGTGAGTGAGAAACACACTGTATATCCGGAGAAAATATGATTGAAGCACCGATCAACAACCTTCGCAACCTTTTGTAGAAAACTTGAAAATACGTACAAATTCCCCTCTAGCCACGACATAGCATGCAACGCTAGCAGTTGGTCAGTTCAATTGTCGTCCTCTTTGGATGGTCTGAAAACCTTTCGATTCGAGCTGTGCGAGAGGCCGTTATTACCGCTTTATGGATGCACCGGAGCCCCGGAATTTGTGCTCCGGGGCCCGAGCGACTATAATCTTTCTATCAAAACGAAAAATATGCGCTGGAATCGACCGTGATCTATCGATTGCAGAGGTATGACCTGTCATCGACGCCATAACTATGAGATTCCAAAAAAAAATACAATTTCGGAATAGCGGCTCGATGTACAGGGTGATACAGAGTTCAATGAGGATATTTCAATGATATTTTTGAGAATCAAAAGAGTTATGAAAGTGAAAGCAAATGAAAAATTCAGGAGAATAAGGAATTTATGAGAGGTTTTCAAAAACCTCCAAATGGCAAGTTAGTTTAGGTTAGGTTAGGTTTATACGTTTCGATTAACCCACAAACCTCTGTACCTTGAAAATACTTCAGCACCACTTGGCATAAAATTGTGTGGCACCATAAAATCAACAATGATAATATTATGTCGACCTCGAGTTCCGGAGTTGGGGCGCCTCCAGACGTATTGGTAATCGCTTGACGTCCCTCAGATAGCTGGTGGCTCTAATCGAAGATCTCCCCCCAAAAGGTCAGAATATTCTTGATAGTGCCTTCCTCGCATTGGAATCCCTGTGGATCTGGGTCGTCTAGATGAAGGCGCCTCTTCTCTATTACTGCAGGGCATTGGAAGATGATGTGCAGTGAGGTTTCACCTTCTAGTTCACAGCATCTACATAATGGATTTCCTTCCAATCCCATCCTGTGTCCGTGCTTCCGCAGAGTGCTGTGATAGGTTAAAATACCGATGATCTCTTTTGCGTTTTTGCTACTCAGTGTAAGTAGTCGTTCCTCCCATTTCCTCATTTGATCTGGTCCAATGAAGATCTTGGCTATTCTGCAACCAGGGGCATTTCTCCATGCCTCCCTGCGCTTTGCCGCAGTCCAGTCATCAATCTTCTTCCTGATGACTGTGTTGCAAATCCCAGTTGCCAGTTCTGGTCCTATAAATCTCGCTAATCGCGCTTATCTGGCCAGTTTATCTGCGATCTCGCTGCCCTTTATCCCTTTGTGACCGGCAGTCACATCAAGGTTACAGGTCCGACTTCGGCCAGACGATTTAAGGTTTGATAACAATCGTGCACCAGTTTTGATGTTGTGGTGAACCCTCCAAGAACTCAACAATGATAATTCTAGGTTGAATATTTCGATTCTGAATTACCAACCAATGCATTAGGTCAGTTGATAAAGGACCAAGTTCAAGGAATTTCATTCTCAGTGCATTCATAGTTTTCAGTTTGAAAATTCAATGACGCTGCGCTACTATAATATGTTTACTGTGAGCAGTAATGCTGTCCACTGTTCATCCATATTCCATCCTCCAGTCATCAGTCCATTAGAAACTGTGTATACGGAAAGGCAATACTCGTTTCACTGTCACTACCGATGAATACATTAACAGCTACCAGTTCGTTAGAACATTTAATTTATAACTGAATTCTGTCGAGATCGTAAATCATAAATGAATGAATAAACGAAAATGGTAAAAGTGAATCATGTGTGTAACGGCATTCACGTGGGTCTTCGGATGGATCTAGTAAATAGTGGCGAAGCTGTAATTATAAAAAGCTATAGAACTCAATTACGGAAACTTCAGTAGATTAATGTGCGAGTCTTATACAATCAGCAATCGCCTATTTGTGAAGGACTTCTATCATTATTACGAACGGATGAATTCAAGATATCTTATTCAACAGATAGGCTCATCAACAATTGTCAGAATGTAATTCATGAACTAACACAGGCAGTGGAGAGATTGTCAAGTTTTAATAGGATATCTTGGTAATTATTACACAAGTCTACATAAAAAACGAATCTCTTGCGCCATTCTTACTCTCAATCTGTCATAGGACATCACGTTTTTGATGAAGAAGGTGTTTATTTCAAACCAGTTATCATCTAACAATCAAAGATGAGAGAAAACATGAAATGAATTGCGAAACAAAAATTACATCCAAAATACATTCCTGTGTAAGTACTGAACATAGTTGGAAGGTCATTGAGTTTCCATTTCGTTGATATCTTGGTGTAATGGTACACTTTGCTTGAATTTTCTGGAAAGTAGTCGTGATCAGAAAATGTAGGTCATTTGAAGACATCAAGCAACCTAAAGCTTCAAATACTTCTTTTAACATTTTCCTGGATATTTGTTTGTAGTAAGGCTCTTGATTATTTCCTAAAACTTTCTCTATGACCTTCTCAAACGCAATCCATCTGATCAAAATGAAAGTGAAGCTTTCATTCCTGACTTGGAGTTAGTCCAAGAACCCTTTTTCACTCTGAAATATCGTATCCAAACACCGTTTTTGGCGATTTGACTTTGAAATGTCATCATGAAAAATTGACTTTCTTTTTGACTTTATCCCTTAAAATCTCGTATTGACCTTTTTTTCGAGGGATTATTATTTTTTGGGTTTGGTAGAGTGAGCATTCGCATTGCTGAAAAATCCTTGACAGACACTTGATTACGATCATAGGGGATTGAAAATATCTGTAAAAGATGCTACATAATCTGATTCAATTACACGTACCAACATTATCTTGTCCTTTGGCGAAGTTAACCAACACGAATTAAAATTACAGTTTTTAATTCGTCGGCCACCATTGTCTTCCATACGGTCGAAGGCAATAATTTCAAGGAAAGTCAAGGTTATTATATGCAAGATATCGAGCATTAAAATCTAGATAATTGATGATAAAATTATGTTTAGGCCTATCGCCTACATAAATATCGCCTAGGGTATTGCCTGCCCTCTCGTCTGTAATTTCTTATACTCGTATGCAATAATTTGAGATCGTTTATGTCATAAATAAAGAAGCTCCACGCCTTTTTCTACATTCAGTTTTATTCGCATCTCTTCAACGATAACTCCATTTTATACACGAAGCACCAAAAGTAACAATTCTCCATGTGAAATATTTTCAGGAAAATTATTCCAACGACAATATTCCAAACGAGAATCGATATAATGACATGCAGACCATACACTGAGTTATAATGAAGCTAACACAAACAGACAGTGTATAATTCACCTTCGGATGGCTAACAATCGAACACGGAGAATGACAAGCACCTTCCAATGAAAGAGACTCGTTGTCGTCTTGACAAAAATCGAGAACACAGTTTGTTCAACCGCTAACGATACCTCCAGAAGACAAATAACAAGAGTCAAAAGAGCTTGCATTTTAAACGATGACTTAGAAAAATATTCTCTATGTCCGTTCGCGCCAATTGGTGTTGTGTTTAATTAATGCGCTTTCATCATCAAACATTGAAATTGGAATTTTCAGCGGCGAAGCCTGGATGTGAAATCGTTATTGAATCAATACAGTGCTTCTCAAAAGTCCCCTCCCCTCCTCTTATCTTTGGAACGATTATACATAGACAAGTGGGATTTGGAAACTGAATATTAAAGGTTGTAAACTGCCCTACTAGGGATGATAGATGACGAAATCGTCAAAGATGACGTCACAAGGCCATTGTGACCAATAATTTTATATGGAACCCTACGCCAAGCGACACCTCTTTTAAAAGGTATCGAAAAAAACCTATTCAACTCGCTTTTGAAAAAACGCAGAGCTGTGATGAATTAAATCAGTTATTAATACTAGTTGTCAAATTAGCTGACGTTTTTGTTAGTCTATCTAATTCGATAATCCAAATGAATTCGGCAATTTGGAAATAACATTCCAACAGAGGATGGTGCTCCACACTTTTACGGTGCAGTAAGACGGTATTTGGATGAGGAGTATTGAGGTAGATGGATTGGACGACGAGGTTCAACGGAATGGCCACCTCGATCACCGGATCTCACACCTTTGGATTTTTTTCTATGGGTTTACCTTGAATCGAACGTTTACGTTACTGAACCTGACAATATTGACTTTTCAAAACAACGTATTGTTGCAGAATGGGAGGATGTTTCCGCAGACACATTTGCAAAAGTACGAGAAGAGTTTGAAAATAGGATGTTTTCCTGTCAGGAAGTAAATGGAGGTCACTTCGAACAATTTCTTCGAGTAGATACTGATTCTTAAATCTGTAATTAATATCATACTGAATGGAATTGAAATTTTAATGTTTACAAATGAGCCATTAAAACTGCCATAAACACAAACAAAATTAGTATCATTGAATAGGTTTTTTAATACCCTTTAAAAGAGGTGTCGCTTGCCGTAGGGTTCCATATAAAATTATTGGCCTTGTGACGTCATCTTTGACGATTTCGTCATCTATCATCCCTAGAAGGGGCAGTTTACAACCTTTAATATTCAGTTTCCAAATTCCACTTGTTTATGTATAATCGTTCCAAAGATAAGAGGGGGGGAGGGGACTTTTGAGAAGCACTGTATAATCTCGAATCTAAAAGCTCATTCATCACAAAGCTTCTGGTATTGATCTTCATAGACTATAAAGAAAGTATTCGCTGCAACGAAGTATGGTGATTAATCCTATTCTTTTTGAAACACAATGTTTCCTCAGCTAGACTTATTTTACTCACACCAAGATGACTTGAAGAATGTTTTTCTTTCTTAAAAAAAATGTCGTTATCTACAACTTCACTGGTCTTGATTTCAATCTCCTCTGAATCTGTAGTTTTATTGTTTCGGTATTGATTTTGTTATGTTTGGTTAGTTGCAATCCTTCTACAGTTAGGTATGACAGTGAAGTCACATAATACTTAGTCAGGAAAAGAAAACAGTCAGAAACGTGTTGGATTTTGATCCAGATCCAGATAAACTGGCATCTGAGTTCAGATGGAGATTTCCTCATTCGATACCGAGGAGCTGGTAGGGAGAAAGGACAAGGGCAAAGGATGCACGAGTCCGTCCCTGCAAGTTGCATGGCATTCCCGGGTGGATGTTTATGAGTCTCGTCCGTTGTGCCGGGCACTTTTTCCGACGATTTTGAAATATTTGCAGTGCCGTTTGACGTCGTTTAGCGGCAGAAATGGGTTCGAGCGGAATGCGAGCCTCCTTTCTCGGTCGGTCTCTTTTGCAATTCTGTTTTTGGATTAATTCGCCAAGAATACTAATGAGGTCCGACTATTAACTAAGTGTATTCTTGTTTTCGTCACTTCGAGACAAGTTCGAGGCTCCTCAGAGGGAATCGACCGAAAATCAACGGGAAATAAACAACTTCCAAGTTTCATTGAACAGAAATTATGACTCACTATAGTATATTCATTTGAGTAGTTTATTACGTCACATAGGCAACAGGTGTGTCATGTTGCCAAGTCATAAATTGAAACAGAGTTTTATTACAATTTTCAATCCATATATCACGAATATTTTCAGTTTTACACTAACAATAATACATTTATATTTGAAAATTTCTCTGAAATAATTCTTAACTCGAAGGAGAATCGAATAGAAACAATAGTTTTTTATTTTATGTTCTTCAAACTATCCACAGGAAAAACCCACAAAAACTCATGGAACCAAACACGAGGTCTGTTCGAAAGAAAAAGTGGATGTTGAATTTTGAGGTATTTATTCATTTATCAATATCCATTTCGTTCGTTCAAAGTTATCCTCCCAAAAATAATGCACTTATGCCAGCGCTTCTGTCTCATTTGGCCACTTCCAGTTGGATGAAACTTTTGAGTAAACCTGGAACGTCATCAACGTAATTCAACAATTTTTAAGCGATTCTAATGCAACGTTGCTTTTGCTCAATTAAAGAACACACAGAAACATGACAAACCTTTTCAGTTGTCAGCAACAAACTACTAATCCAAATTGGCTAATAATGCCAACATTAGAATTCAGAATTCACCTTTTGAACAGACCTCGTACATCATTATTGGTATCTTCTCCAAAGTAATTGTTGTCTTTTGGGACATTTTTCAATTCAGAGAGGAAGAGAAAGTCACATTGACTGAATCAGAACCACAGAAATGCCCTTCAAAGATTCATCAATTTGAGTTTCTTTTTCTGGGCATCCAAGGATATCATTGTAAACCTTGAATGACAACTCGTTTTGTAGAAATAATTTTTTCGTAGACGATTTCTCTGTTATGATTCGTCAGTGATAAAAACCACGTAGTTCACGGAAGAAGTTGAAACTTGCACTGATCTAAGTGTTGCCAGTCTCATTACTTTTCTGCCACACCTCGTAGATATGATCGAGCCATTCCGAGTTTGCTCACTTTGTAGCAAATCTTCCGCTATAGTGGAATCATTAGTGAAACTATTCTGACAGGAATTCGCTAGGAATCTGACGAACTTTGGTTCGTTCCATCGGATCCCACAGCGAACTTCGTCATTCCATAGTGTCTGAACATTGTCATCCGAATAACGTAACAAATTGTTGCTTTTTCGGTTTGAGTCGTTCTCGGAACACAAACGGTAGCACATCGCTGAAGAATTCGACGAGAAATGTTGTAGACATAATTCGGTAGGTTTTCCTTACACAAAATTGTTTGATTGCTTTTTTTTTATTGGAGCTAATGGTCAGTCTGTTTTTTCGGTTCAATACCAGCTGCAAATATTATGGAATTATTTGAGTGGCTTTATTAGTCGCTAATTAATAAATACACCGACAAGATACGTTCTTTGCTATACGGTGTGGAACAGCCAAATGGAATAAATTCGATAACGAATAAATGAGAGCGTGTAGGAAAAAAACACGTCGATTTGTATTTCAAGATGCGCATTTTTTCAAAAAAAAAATAATTATATAGGGTGTGTCATGTGACAGTGACCGATACCAAATTCTAGACATAATTCATGTTTCGGAAATATATCAGATGTATTACAAAAATCAACATTAAAAAAAGAAAATTATTTTATCTCACAACTAATGTGAAGAAAACGAAAAAACATCAATTTCAATGCGAGAGATATTAAAAATGTTTTTAGAACACTATTTGTGAAATGAAATAATCTTTTATTTTCAATATTGATTTTTCATTAATTAATTAGCTTGTAAACGGCGAAAGCCATCAAATTTAAATTGTTCTTGAAATACATTCTTCAAATACACTTCTACACTTTTGTCAACTCATTTTCTTGTATTCATTATGATTAAACAATAGAAGCATTTAATGGAGGAAAGAAAACTACACGATGCCATTGTCGAAATACGAAGAGTTGAATCGTTTTCGAAATATTTAAGTATTTATAGTCACATGAATTCATCTTTGGGAAGTTTTGACCAATTTTCTGTGATTTTGATGATGGCAGTATTGGAAGGATATTTCTTTCTCACTATAAATTTTTAACCACAAGTTAATCAATCAAACTATAAATTGTAGTACGTACTATCACCCACAAAAAGCTCGGTACATATTTTTGTCCCACCATGTAGAAAGCTCTCACATTTACACGAAATCAAAGATATCAGTGAGAGAAGCTACTATCTATAATCATTTTTTAGGTTATGTACTAGTTTCTTGCTTATTTGTCACAAGCAGACTGGAAAATCGAACCTTGTTATGATAATTATCACGGGTTACATTTCAAGTAAGAAGTACAATAATTTGTCTCGTTATTGATGTGCTTATAAAGAATATGCTAGTCATTATCGACGATGTCCAACCAAAGAAGTCTATGATTTAAATGATGATTAAAACGAATTAACCGCCTTGATTTAACGACGTGAATGCCTCAATCTCTAACGGCAGAATTCTATAGCAATATTGCTCTCTCCTCTTACAAATCCGCTATACATCGATTTTGTGATATTGTATTTCGAGTCTTTCTTACCTTCGCCAATTCATGAAGATGAAAACATCGGATCCTAATTAATGTTTTTCATCTTTCATCTATTGGAATCTTCGCTATACGAGGTAATATTTACGAGCAATTATCGTTTCACGTTGAAGTGGTGCTCCATTGTATTTTCTCATGGATAAAGTGTTTGTATCGACAAGTACTACCGGATTCCGATTAGCACCAGAACTTATTCCCCAATAAATATTTTATTGCCTACTTAGAAGATTTTCATTTCATAAATAAAAGGTTCAAGAGGTTGTAAACATGGAGCAGCTTCTTGTTTATTTTGAGGTCAATGCTGTTCAATGACTAGAGAATTAGATACAGGTTAGAACTTTTCAGAATTTAGATAAAAAAAATTTTTCACTTATAATACCACAAGAGCTTCAAAATTATCGGGTATTTTTGAAGCTCGTGTGGTATTCGGGGGATTATTTTTCCGTCCCAAATGTCGGCCAATAGAATTGTTTTTATTGTACCTTCCTTATAGTCTTCTCCATCCATTTTCTTCATATTGTAAGCGTAATCTTTCATAATGTTTGCCAATTGCGCTTCACTCGTTTCAGCACTCAATGTGTATTCCCTCTCAGTACAAAAAGTAGTAAATTGGTTCCAAACTGTTTTTTTTTTGCCTTCTCCGTATTAATGGGAACATTTCCTTTGACTTTTTTATCGATGGTGGACAGAGAACAAACTCCAAATCGACTAATTTTCATGCAAAATCTCCAATTTTCACAATTGAATTCAACCTGTCAGTTTGACGTGTGGTTAATTTGACTGGATCATGTTTTGTTTTTTATATATATAGGAACTACCAGAGAAAATAATCAAAAAATTATCAGTATAATACCATGTAGGTTGTACCACGTGACGTCGAATGGAGCAATTCTATTGGTCGATATTTGGGTCGGAAAAATAATCAAAAGAAACTACTCGTCAGAATGTTCTGAACTTCTTCGGACACAATAAGCAATATTATAGATTCTTTTTTGTTTTCTACAGAAATATAAAAAAATAACAGAGGGCTGAATGACTGAAAAATTCACAAAGGTTATCAAAGTTAAAGCCCATACAATGACCTACTATTTTTCAGAGATATTGAAAATTAGGAAAATGGCGTAGTTTTAGGGGTGAAAAAATTTCCAAATAGTCAGAAAGATCGTAGGTCATTGTATAGTAAACATATTGAAGAATACTCAGTTTCAGTTTGAAGTCGATAGTTCAATTCCTCATTAGTTATGATGTCAGCAATTTTGAAATGTTCTGCGAGTGGTTGTTTTTCAGAAGGCTACCATTTAAAAGCTATTCAAGATTCGACCTTGCTGCTTTCACAGGATACTTTTGGAAGTATAAACTATGGAATGATCCAAATATCATCGATTTTTTGAAAGTGTCACACTGGTATAACCTCCTAACTGATATAAGAGTGTCACAAGATTATTTAAAGATATGCTGGTCTGAAACGAATTATTTTCAGAGAACAATACAAAAAAACATAATTTTAGTAATAATCGAAATGAGCAGTATGAGACTATTCAATTTTTCATTTCATGATGTATGAGAATTAATCCAACGTTTCGTCTTTCGGTGATAATCATCAATTCTATTAGAAAATAATCGGAGTTACATCATTCCGAATAGCTCACCTATTCCATTATGTATCCCAAGGTACTATTTACAAAATGATATTGAGAAAGTTATTTTTGGAGGAATATGAAACTCGTGATTCATTGGTGAAAAATCAATGATGAAGTCAAAACATAATAAAAAAGAATGTGGTTGCCATGAGAGAAAATAAAATTGATGATGATGGACAAGAGATGTAACGTTTGGAGAAAGAATTCCAAAAATACCAGTTTGAAATGAAAATACCCTCAGAAATTTTATAAAAATACACAACTTCGCTTTAAGTATCCCAATGGCAACAATCGGATTTGAAACACACAGTATGGGCTGTTGAAGAAGGAGGCATCTGGAGTGTTTTGTGAAATAATATTGTCCCAGGTAGGTTTTTCCTTTGGATACGTCCATGCCCAAACGAAACCCAATCAGAGTATTCTCATCAAATATTTCATTGTTAATCAAGCACAGTGCTCAGAGCACAATCATATCTTATTTATACGTCGATTCGGCCGATCTGCTGTCGAAGAAACTCTCTGAGAGATTCGAACGGTCTATTCCAACAGGTTATGTAAGGTATTCTGTCTCGAGAGCTGTCCATAGAATACATAATTACCGAATAATGGTGCTTTATGAATTGAGCGAATCAAGACATGATAATATGTTAATGAATCATTCAAGTCATTAAATCAAAAGGTAAACACATATGTTATTGACGAGTGCGTAGGCGTTTCAACTAGTTGGTTTTTTTCTGGAAAACCCACCAGAGACATTTCAACAACTTTTCTGTAATAATAATTCAAATTGTTAAATAGAATCTTCAATGGAATCAATGGTTTAGGAATTTGAACATTTCGAGTATAGAAAACATTAGGATTGTCATTTGAAGAATAATTGATGAAAGCAGTCGTCTAATCGGTGATACATTTCCTTACAAAAAAGGCTGTACATATCCTTCATTACAACATTGTGAAGATAGGTTAAAGTTTCTGAAGACTTTGATAGTTGTGATAGTTTCATGTTTTATTTTGACCTTGAAACCCTTTGAAAAATAATTTGTTGACGACTATGGATAATAATTCATGTTACATGAATGCCGAGAATTCATAGATAGTTTTCTCCGACTTTGAGATGTTAATTACTAGTATAAATCTAGACAAAAAATGCTACATTTTATTATGAGCTTCAAGCTAAGGTTGGGCGATTAAATTTACTATTTGGTTCCCGGAAGAATGGTTTCTTCTCACGCATTTCTCCATACGAGATATTTTATAATGAAGAATGCCTATCCTATAAATTTTAAGGTGACATATTTTTAGGTTAACTCTTCTAAAGATTTTCACTGGATATTTACGTTCACTACACACAGAATACTATATTTCTACGAAAACCTAATTGAAATTATGCGATATACAATGTCTATTTTGGAACGAAATATCTGAATGATGATTTCAAAAAATACTATTCATATCTCTCAATAATTTTCTCGAACTAGATTCTAGTGTTCAGTTTTAAAACTCGTTTCATGTTCTAACTTTCAAGAATAAATATAAAAACCCTCAAAACTAAACATTCCCCTTTTACTTCCAGGTCCAAATATCAGTGTTGGACAAAAACGACAGTCCCCCCTCTTTCGACAACGCTCCCCTCCACTTTTCCGTGTCCGAAGACCTCGGCGCCGGCCAGCCCGTTGCGACCGTCACGGCGTCCGATCCAGACACGATTGGAACCTTGGAGTACACCTTGGAAAGTGGCGCAGATGGTAGGTTCGCTCTGGACAAGACAAGCGGCGTGCTGAAATTGGTCGACTCTCTGGACAGGGAGACCAAGGACGAGTACAAGTTGGTGGTGAGGTGCAGCGATGGGAATCAGTTCACGGATACCGTCGTCACCGTAGAGGTAAGTGGATGGATGTCGTGTAAAATATTGGAGTTGTTTTCACTAGAAATCTGTCATAGTTTCTGATGGTTCCGGATGTCCAGATGGTGCGCGGTTCAACTTGAAAATTACTGATTCTTTTGACGTTCAGGTGCATTTCGAACTTGTTGGAAACTAGTCGAAAAAGTTTGCGGATTGGTTGGGATTTCTTCTGACGAACATGCGCAATTTGCTTCAATTATTGTCAGTGTTGTTTGTCATTTTGATTCTCAAACTAAAAGCGTTCTGATCTTTCGACTGTTCAATAGAAAGGGTCACTGACGAATCCATGATTCTATTGTCAAGAGGGCAAGAATACTCTTACATTATCAGCATAATGACATTGAAGATACATACAGGGTGATTCATTGGGAAATAGGCGTACTGTAAGGGTAGGTAGAGGTCGCCTAGCTGGTTCTGAAAAACCCCCATATGATAGGTCTAGCCCCCTGTATAAGCAAGATACAGAGTGTTTTATGTATATCCCCCATTTCTTCCATGGCTCATAACTTACGATCCGCATTGTATATTCCATTCATTTTCAGAATATAAACTCATTATCCTGTATGCTACCGAATTTCGAATGAATGAAACTAATAATCTAGTTACGGACTCGAAAAAATTAAAGGAACTTTATCAATTCAATACAACACCTTGTATGGCGAAATTTCGAAAATTCATTTACAGATATGAAAAGAGCAGAACAAATATTCCTAAACAAATGAGTTTGGTACTTACAAATGCCATTCTTGTACCTGTTAATTTGAGTCAAAATTATTTTTTTCGATGAAAACGTGGTACGAAATTCAAAAGAATACCTTTTTCGTCTCTAAATGCTAATCTGTCACTTACAATCAATCAAATTACTAACCATTTCATGATGTCCTGAATTTTGAACTTTTTTAAGAAACAAATTTTATAAAATTGTATTCATTTAAAAAAGAACGAAGATAGAAAATAGAAAAAAATTTTATCCATTCCGAATTATTTTTTTTTAATATAGCTTCTTGCAATCATTTTATCATTTGTGTAGTGTAGCATGATAAATAAATGCAATCTTCATCACACGTACGGGGTGTTTGTAACTGGTTATTGAAATAGCACTTTGTCCTAAATAAGGACCTGTCGACTCATTTTACATAAAGGTTGTGATCCAAAATTCGGGATATCATGAAATTGAAAGTGACAGATTAGCTAGCATTTAGAGACGAAAAAGGTATTTTGAATTTCGTACCACTTTTTCATCAAAAAAATAATTTTGACTCAAATTAACAGGTGCAAGAATGGCATGCGGAAGTACCAAACTCATTTGTTTAGGAATATTTTTTTCTACTCCTTTCATATCTGCAAACGAATTTTCGAAATTTTGTCATACAAGGTGTTGTATCGAACTGATGAAATTCCTTTCATTTTTTCAAGTCCGTACCTGGAGTATTAGTTTCATTCATTCGGTATTCGGTAGCATAAAGGATAATGAGAATATGTTGTGAAAATGAATAAAATATACAAATCGGATCGTAAGTTATGAGTCATTGAAGAAATAGGAGAAATACACTCTGTATCTCGCTTATACAGGGCGCTAGACCCATCATATGGGGGTTTTTCAGAACCAGCTAGGCGACCTCTACCTACCCTCAGAGTACGCCCATTTCCCAATGAATCACCCTGTATGTTTGGTATTGACTACTATCGCGAAAATAATGACCAAAACAACCCTTCTTCACAATATTTCACATCACATGATATCTATAAGAATACATGGATAATTTTGCACTCTCTTATGATGAGTATAGATGGGTATGTCATTTATATTGACATTCCATCACTCGTCGCAGAATGTTTGCTATCAGAAGAGATGAGATGATAAAAATGCCGACTTTCGAAAACATCAATCTTGGAATATTGACGTCTGAAATCAATAAGAAGTTTGTGTTGGAAGAAATATATTCCTTGCTGGTATATTGATTTATTGAACTCCTCGATATGAGATGGAACAGTACAAGCAAAATGAAACAACGATAAATGAGCTATAAGTGGTTTGCCATATTCACTATAAACAACCAAAACAACTTTGACTTTGATGAAATATGTTCATACAATGAATTATTGAAAAATACGAAGATACTACCAGTAGCTACATTTTTCGGAACTTAAGACATCCACTGTGTCATGTAAACTACTGCATCTCACATTCGCATTCTTCGCTATATTAATATGCTCTTTGCAAAAATATTGCTGATCCTTATGGTTTTATTTTGGAGCCGGCATCGGGTTTCTTATTCTTCAGTGTCAGGTGTATTGTGTGTTACAGGGCGATAACCGTTCAAAATTTTATTGCATCGTTTGTTTTCACCACCATTAAGAGCAAAATCACAAGATGCTTGCGATTCCAATTCCAGATTAAAGTTACGAATGTTCGGTCGTCACTCGCATCTTAACACCTTCTGATCCATAAAAGTTAAGGGGTCTTTTCGAAAAGAGTACTCGATAGAATGTTTTGAAGGTTCAACTATTGATTTATACATGCGAGCGATCAGTCTTCAGAACGCTGTCATTTAAAACCTATTCAAGATACGACCTTGCCACTTTCACAGGATATTTTCGAAAGTATAGACTATCGAATGCCCAAAGATATTAGATTTTAAAGGTGTCACACTGGTATAGCCGCTTGAACTCGATTCTTATTTTGATAACATAATTTGATGTGATCGACACAAGGCGTCTCTTTGCTATTACTACAAATTAAAAAAAACAACGCCACTTAAAATACCTAAAAGTTGTGGGGTTGAAGTTTTCTCAATCTCTTAAAAATAAATCAACAAAGAAATTTTGACATTCCAAAATTAAATCATCCAATAGGAGGCTCTCGTGTTGCTTTTATCTCATTCAAAACAAATCTGTATTACTAATAGCTCATTGTGTATTACTCTGATACATAAACGCAACTCACTTTTCGGACCTACACTTTGCAATGTCATTATCCCCCTCCTATATTGTGATGCGACGTTGCCAAATCCGCGTACATAACTTTTCATCATTCAATATCACATACATATATCTGTTTCTTCGTTCATCTCATTGCGAACATCACAATTTCTTCTGAAAACATCCATCGCCATGATTGATCTCGTTTGGTGTCCTGATGGAATTCGAAAAGCGACCAACAGATGTCGGAAAATAGCTCGGAATTTTCGCTACGGCCAAAAGGGCATTAATAATCTCGGAAGAGAAAGAAAGAGAATAATCGAGCCGTACCATCGACAATTAGAGTTTGTTGAACTGCGGACTGTTAGTTGTAGTTGGTAGTACTGAAATCTGCCAGATCTGCATCTACGGAGTGGCAACTATGATAAAGTGCTTTCCTACCGGTCGCCATTCTCCTCAGAGAATGCGCGTAGTTCGGATGATTGGCTGCGGAATTTAAACAGAATTTATTATTATATTTCTACAAAAGAACACACAGAGATCTTTATTATCAATGACCGAAACAGCAAACGTAATTGTTCTATCCAAATTATCATACAATGATATTCAAAATGATGAAATGGACTCGTTTTATGCATAAGAAATGGAATATTAAATTTGACATTCGAAAAGTGACATTGTCAAAACAAATCAAGGGACAGTTTCATGAAACAGCAGTCAAAATAGTAATTTCTTCCTAATAGCTAGGTTCATTAAATAATTGTCAATAAATCAGGATGGTTTTATCAACTTTCTTGGGTTTTGAAAGATGACTAAACATATCTGACATTCCGTGTCAAGTGGAGACAAATGTCAACAATAGGACAATGGAGAATTCACAAGAAATTTAGAGTTTTGATTCAATGAATGATAAAAAGTTGTGACTAACTCTTGACGAATCAACAATCGCCAGATTCATGAAATGTTTCACTCGAGAGTATGATCAATTTGGGAATTTTAGTGTTTATAATTGATATATGCTTTCATAGATGTGTTGAGTTTATTTGATTCAAATCTATTATTGTTTGTACTAGGATTTTTAGGCATATTCATTGAATACTTGTACTTCAGTTCAACGGATCCACAGATATTCATATGCAACTAATTTGGTACACAAATTCACCACCAGATGGCGTCGGCGTTATTTCCATGCTATCTCCCGAGCTACAGGTGCACTTTACCGAGGCGAGGCGTTTTCCAACGCCTCCTACATCGACGGTAGATGTCGAGATGTGCAACCGTGCCGAAAACGAGTTCCGCATATTTCTTCAAAATATCTTATCGATCTTCCACTTTGTTGTTTTTATAATTTTAATTAATTATCTACCTGACTGCGATGCGATCACGATTAGCTGCAGATACCGGAGATGCGATAGGGAAATCGGTGGGGGAAAGTGGAGTAACTTAGAAGATTGGTCATTGTTCTCAGGACCGGATTAAAAATAATTGAGCACAACCACAAGCTCGTAGTAGTTTCATTCATAATAATGCTGTTTTTTTCTTCACTTTATATGATGAATTTTTTCTAACCATAAACAAGAATCAATTATGAACAGGACTTACAGTGCAAGGATGAATTCGAACCCGAAATTGACAGTTCCAAATTTTATTTGTATCTTCCATTATAGCTTTTCAATTTGCACTTTCGAAATTCTCCAATATTTGGATTTAATCCTCAGAAAACAAGAGAATTGTGAAGATTGTGAAAGTATAATCCATACTAAAAATTGAATGAGATCAATGAGACAAAAATAACCATCAGTTAATAGATTTATTGGTAGGTAAGACTTTTATGACAGAAAATTTTTTCCATAATTTTTTCGCAAATTCATGATATTCGGAAGAAATCGAATACAAATCATGTTTTCTGATCAAGGTTAGGTTCAAATAGATGAACATTCTTGAATGAAATAATCTGAAATGAAAATGAAATGCTCACCAAATTCACACTGTCAATATTTCTTCAAGTGAACACCTTCAAGAAATTCCGTATTATCTAACTCCAAATAGCCGATTTGACATGCAAAAGTTGAGCAGGTAGGATTGAAATAATTGATCAAAAGAATGATAAACATTCAGCATAGAAAATCATGATCGCCATGAATAACTGGGTTTCATAAGATCTGAGTAAATTGAAGCAATACATTCACATTTGTTCTGGATACTTTCACAATTGATATAAAAGTTATATTCCCAACTATGAAGTGAAATACCAAATGTTTAAAAGGAATGTCAGTAATTTTTGATTATGTTATTCATATCCAACTCCTAGTATATCAAATCATTCACTTTTATGATAATTTTATGACTATGAGTTCATTTCTGAATTACATTATCATATCAGCATACTGAATCATATTCTCAAATGGAATTGAAAAATACATTAATCATCCTCCATTGATTTGATTCTAAATCTGAACTCTCATTATTGCATTTTCAATTTTCAATAGAAGTATTCTTCTTTTAATCAACACCAACTCAAGAGACTGTAGATCGTACTACGTTTTTGATACTAACCATACAAAAAAGATCTAATCTCTGTATAATTTATATTCGTACCACTATAGGAGCTTTATCCCAAATGCAATAATCGATAATTTTTTCAGACTTTTTTCCATCGTTTCCAATAATTTCACCTTGATTTATCGCTGACTGTGTATCTGTGCGATCGGCAAAGGACAAGTAGCATTTCATGAATACCTTTCAGAAGTTAATAGCTTCTCTGGGCCATCAAATTCGGAACCATTTGCATTAATTTGTCTGCCTCAAAACCAACGAAAGATAACATGGTGTGAAATTGAATATTTTTCCCATCACAGAAACGTTAATTGTCAAGGTCCTTCAGAAATATCATGTAGATAGTATTATATTTATTTGTTTCTCTTATTTCGTATCTTTATGCAGATGGGTATTTGTCACAGTAACGATTATATTTTGGTTTCATTATATGTAGTATTTTCAGAATCATAATACTCGAATAGCTCAAACTCACAAGGAAACTCTATGTTTATTATTGGAATTATTCAGTTCAGACTTGTTCATAGTAGAACTAGTAGATTATATAAGATTTTGGGTCATAATAACGTAGATGATATGAAAATATTGATGTTTCTCCAAACTGTTTCGAAGATATTTCATATTGAATCGAGAAATCAATGTCACAAAATCGAAAGTCTATTTATTCCAGAAAGACTGACAGATTTAGTTATCTTTCAATACCATATGTGCAAAATAAAAAGTATCTGGCAATGGTAATCCAATTTTGGTATATAAATTTGAAATACAGAAATATTCCTCGAGATAATTTGAATGATGAATCTGATCGAACTTTCTTTTTCACTTTTTCGGAGTATCGTTGAAAAAAAGACAAGTAGCAACACCGCACTTTCTGGTGAACTGTCACACCTATAAATGAATAGACTACAAAAACCTTGATTTCCTCTTTTATTTTCAGGTCACTGACACCAATGATAATCCACCAGTTTTTTTGGAAAGCGCGTACTCTTTCGACATTCCCGAAAACGCTCCTCGAGGCTCTAGGGTCGGACAAATCAAAGCAGCGGATCCAGACCTAGGCATAAACGCCCAACTGACTTACACCGTCATCAGCGATTGGGCTAATGACGTATTTTCTTTGAACCCACAAACAGGAGTATTCACACTGACTTCAAAACTAGATTACGAAGAGGTAAGATTTAAGAAAACATCCATAAAATGGATATGCAATGTGTTCATTTCAAAACTCGTCACTCTTTATGATTTGGAATTCTCGAAGCTATGTCGTGTAAGTTATATTCGAATGGGGAACTTTTTTGGTAACTTGACGTCTTAATATTTCCATCCCTTAGCACTAGCATCCCACCTCAGATCTTCCGAAAGGTTGTTGTCATTGGATGAAGACACTGTTTTATTATTCAAAAATTTGTCTCGTAGATCGATTGGTGTGAAAAGCAGCTTCGGTGTCTTTAAGCAACATAATTTTGAATATGCTTTTCTCATTGCTCGAGTGGGTGACTGTTATGCTTCATTATAATTATATTAACACTAAATCATGTACGCATAATATACAGGAATTCCATATTCGAACAGTTACATTATTCGTTCTGAATCTGACACAGCTTCGTTGCGAAAGTATTACGTGATACTGTTCCAACAAGATTCAAAGCATTGACTTTATGGAAGCATATGAATTTCATACGTTCGTTTCTAAAACATTCCAACTCCATTGTCGAGTGTGAAGTATTTCTATTGTACGGCGTTCTCTTCCATCAGTCAGTATTTCATGCAGTCAACATGATCTGCTGGTGATATCAACTAGCATTCTCTGAGCATTTGAACAGTGATGGATTGGATGGTTCTGCCAACTGATGCTGGTTTGAGTTCGTGTCATCATCATCATCAATATTTTGCATTGAAAATGAACATAGAGATACCGAATGGGTCGTTAATGTTCATCAAAAGTAAACTCAAGAAATAATTGGTAATTCGCATTTGGTTGTACCAATTACCAAACAAATTTCCATGCTGAATCTCCTAGTTCTATTTCTAGAAAAAATCATGACACCTACAGTAATGGGGAGACCACTAATTTTTCAAAAAGAGCATAATCGTGTTCTGTATGTCCAAAAACTACCATTCATTATTTTTTTTTCATTCGGTCTATATCATGAAAAAAAATAATGAAATAAACGGAATTGATTTCGAATATACAATTTCATGCGCCATTTTCGAAGGTTGCTCTCATTGGTGTGATTGTTCGATGGTAAATCTTGCTGTGTTACCGCACCAAAATACCACAATATTCTCGCAATATAAGATGTGAAAGAATATAATATGAATAATAGTTTTCCACAAATCATCATAAAATGATATGGTTATCAATTATCGATACGTTTTTGAGAAAATATATCAAAGAAATGAAGAGTAAACTCGACAACATCACAGTGGTGTGAGCAAAATAGAAACAGACAGAAATAGATTTAGGGTGTAGCACGTCATACGCTCATAGCACCGCCCACTTATTTCTGGCGTTTTTGAATGGAAATGCTGATTTCAAAACGCTGTAGAATCTATTTGCTTTGATTTTGATCCTTGATATTGGATGTACACTGAACCAATATCATTATTCATCGATTAAGAGAGGTTTGGAAGCATTTCATCACTTAGTGGTCTCCCAAATTTTCGCTTCCAAACCAGAAATCTCAAGAATAAAGAAGATACACTCAAGTAAAGAAAATATTCATCTTGAAGAATCAGATGTTTACTCATTCATCAGTCCTTAATGTTTTCGAAATATTTCGTTCGTTTGGTGAGATTACTAGAGAAACTAGAGATTAATCATATTTCGAATCAATATTTGAGATATCCGGTGTAATTTCACTGCATCATCACGAGAAGGTACCCAAATTCAAAATGCCGTTTTGATACGTTTAAAGAGACAAATACCGAATTGAAGAAGATTACTTCAAAGGGAATCGAATTGATTTGAATGAATGAATAAAGAATTTACAATTCAGAAACAAATTCATCTCACTTTTGATCACTGTGGTATGTAAGAGTTAGTAAACCTCGACCATTGTCTAAACTCGAGCGAGAAGAAGAGGGAACTAGTCGCAGTTTCTACACGTATCAACAGCGAAGAAGAATTCCTCATTTCCTGATCTGAGAAAGCATCGACGTATATAATTTCCTCGCGGCCCATGAAAGAACGCTAGAAATTATCCATCCATCCGCGCCTGTCTTCTGCATTAGAAACGAATTGCTTAATTATCATGCCGTATGGTAATTTTCATTGTCAATAGAGTGTGAATGATTTGCATAAAAATGCGGTGGACGTGCCAGGTTCTGCGACGTATCAGCCTCGACTGTACCCGTCCGCGAATTGGTACTTCTTTCTCCTTCTGCGCGGACACACACACATGCTCGAGCTACAAGTGCAGGTTCACGTGAAAGTGAAAAAAACGTTGCGATTTCGCTCTCTGTTGACGATCGACTCAAGTTCACGGTTCATTCGGCAATTTTATTGACTCGAGCATGTGGAGCAAGAGCAAGAGTGAGGACTATTGTAAAAACAAAACAAATGAGAAAGAGAAGGAGAAAGAAGAAGAAGAAAAATTGGAAGAAAAAGAAAAGGAAAAAGAAAAAGGAGAAGAAGAATTACTGAAGAAGAAAAGTTAAGAGGAAAAGCATAAGCGAAAAAGAAAAAGAAAAATGAAAGGAGAGAAAGAGAAATAAAAATAAGAAGAAAAATTTAATGAAAATGAAAAAGAATGAGGAGAAGCAAAAGAGAGAGAAAGAGAAAAAAAAGAGGAAGAGGAAAAGGAAAATGAATAGAAGAAGAAAAACAAAAACAAAAAAGTAATAAAAAAAGAGGAAGAGACAGAGTCAGGGTGACTTTTTCAAAAGGAATTGAATTACAAAAAATGAAAATATGGAACAAGTTTGACCCAACCTCTATTATGTAACTTCAGTTGTTGACCTCTTTCTAACTCGAATTTGTTATGCACATACAAATTATAACGTGAATGATATTCAAAAATTCGTGACGAAATGAATAATGGAAAATTATTTTATGAAATATGGATGGATAACGTCAGTAATCCATCTGAAATATTTGAGGTTTTAATTATCTCTAAAATATTACAGCAATATTTGCTTATTCATGTCAATCAACAACAAAAATATACTAGAAAACATCTGGCTTGATTGATCATTATCGAAAAACAATCAATTTGGTTATAATTACTTCTTCTTGTACGATCGAATGGTCTACAGAAGACATTTTTATAGGAATTCTATTCTTCTTGATTGTGTCTGAATTTGAAAGTTTTCATTTTCTATATTTTTGGAGACACCCGTTCAAGTAACTTCGGAAAACTCATTGTACCATCGATTGTAGTTTTAAACCAGATAAAACACTTATAGAACTTTACCGCAGTATTGAAATGCATGGAAGATCCACGGCCATTTCAAACTTTTTCGAACCCCATAACGGACCTAGTCGTCAAGATGGCGTTGTTTTTTCCCCTGTCTGTACCTCCCCGTGTGTGGCATAGAATTGCATTTGTATTCCAGAATGGGTGTTGTGCCTTTCTTCCGACGATTACTTCTTCTTCTTCTACTTCTTTGCGTTTAATTGCCGCGCTTTTTCGTCGACGTACACGGTCCGGTTCACTCGTTCAGTTATATTAGAAAACGAAATTAGAGAAACGGAAAAAGCTTTTTATAACTCTGTTGCGAGCGAAAAAATCCGAGTTGATTCATTGGGATTGGAACTGGTTCGTTTATGTTAGTACGACGTCCTTGAAGGATAGCTCGGACAGTGACGTTTACTTGTAAACTTTTCCAAGGTGCACGTAGGTCAGTAACCGTAATTGGCATTTTCTTTGAAAACTCTAGTGAAATTCTACCAATCACTTGGCAGATTTTACAGGCATAAATCTAGATCCATAGCTCAAAATAATTTTCTTCGCATTGTTATCTTCTTCTTCTTTTCAATATCCTCTGCTCTATAAGGCAATCTACTAGATTTCTTCATATTGTTATCTATATTGATAGGTTAAGAAACGACTTGAACACAAACATATCTCATAAAGTGACATTTCTGACAAATGAAAAAACAATGAATTATCCTAATTGATATTGCGTGGATCTCATCAGTTTCTTTCAGCAAATTTTGTATCAATTTTGCGAAAAATCACTTCGACGTGAAATGAATTCAAAAACTAACCTAAAAGGACACAGATAAACTCCATTTTAATTCGAACGAAGTCTGCTACCGCCTGGGTCGTGACATTTTAGATTTCTTCCAAAATGTTCAAGATGGCCGACAGAGCAATACTCCATATCTATAGTCTATTTAATAAGTGAAGATAGTTCTGACAGATTTGGTTATATTTCAATACCATTAGTGTAAAATGAAACGTAACTTAATAATCTAATTGGTTGAAACATAGCTGGAAATATGTAGGCATCAATTATTATGGCTTCATAACGATGCCAAATTTATTTGGAAAGAAATCTTCAATCATCTGATGAAAAATATTGAAGAAACTGTTCAACAGTTATGAAATTTTGGTGTATATACTTCACAATCAAAATCGAAAACAGTTTTGGAAAGAAATTGAATGACGAACTCAACCTAACTTTCTATTTCGGAACAATTTTAACTTATTTTTCAACGTGGTGGTAGTTTTCTTGTGACGCCGCTGTTTGACTTGACTTTTCGAGCGGCTTGACTAAAAAGACGGAATAGCTCATGTGACTAACTCGTTGCTGATGTTGCAAAAATAAAAAAACCAAAACGTAAACTATTGTCAACCTCGGCTCGTGGTTATATTCAAGTGAAACTACGCCAGCGAGTTGAGGAAAAATGCCTGACTTATGATTGCTCGACGTTTTTCATTTTTTTCAGCGTGAAACGAGACCACCTATGATTTGATATTGACAGTGTTCACTTTCACATTGTCGATGAATTCAGTTTGGAGGGCACTCGCGTAACGTACTGGAGCGTACCGTCGAATCAAAAAGCCAGTTGGAATTGTGAATTCCTCATCAAATTCCTAATTAATAGAATCTGATTGAAGTGGACGCCGAGCGGATCCTTGTGGTATAGCCGCGATACAATCAGGGAAGATGTCTCTCGAGAAATGAATGCAGATTTATGCTCACATTCCTCAACTAGTCGATATTATTCCACCGTTCCTTATCTCTCAATCAATTCCGCTACATTGAAAGACAACAAATTCATAATTTATAATGAATAGCCGAGAATCTTGTTGAGTTGCAGAAGTACCGCATTAAGCTCCACCTAACAACGTAAACAGATCTCATTTTCTTTGACACATGACGATGACTGACCGAGTACTTATTATCCGTTCTTGATCCTCAGATTTATTTCCACCTGTTATGGAGGAATGAACAATCAACGATGAGGAATTACCATCATCAATATTTCAAGGGACAAAAGTGGAATTGCGAAATAATTATTCAAACTAACATTTCTTCGAGAAGTATGTGGCAACCACGTGATGATTAAGACATAACCTTAAATTTTAATTGTCTTGAATGGTTTTCAGATTCTTGCACTGTAAAGTGCATTTTTTTTAGAAAGTCTTATATAATCCGATATTTCCCTAGCGATAGCTGCTTACGTCTCGATTGATTGATCATTGTTAGTAATCATATAAGTACAGAACTCAATGAAATTCTTGATTTCGTTACAATTCTTTCATCATCATGTGCAAGTGGAGTTATTCGTCAAATATACATCAAACCATAATAAGGACAATTGAAATCTCAATCTAATATCAATATTCGGTTGATATTTGTAGATATTTTGAATAAACTGAGAATGATTCCATTACTGACATTATTTCAGAGTATGTTGTTTTCTTCAGAAGTGTAACTATTCTTTCAGAACCATAATTAAATAGTGTAGTTGAGTGTTCCCGACGAAACAATATGGAAACAATATGGAAGAATGTTCTCGAATATCTGCTAGCAGAAAATAAAGTATTTTGCATGTGTGAGAACAAATAAGGATATTAAATACATAATGGAAATACGTGATCCAAAGGCTTTCTCGGAGATTCGTTAGACTTATTTCGAAGGGTTACCCATTACACTCACCATAAGCGTGAAACCATGCTAAATTCGAAATTTTATGTACCCGGAGCTCAGGTGTTTCGTTGTTAAAAACACCAGAAAATTGCTAGTGATTTAAACAAATAACGTATGCACCATAGTCAAGATATGAGAGATAGGATTCTTCGGATAGTCCTCATATCCGTTGTTTTTTTTATTAGGAAATATCCAAAATAAATCAGTTGGCCAAGGATCTGTGAGTTATATTTTTCCAGTACTCCATTTCCTATTTGAAAGACTCTACAGAGTTTTATAAGGAGTCTGCTTGTAAGACTGGATTGTAGAGAGTTGACAGTGGATAAAAAGGCATGAAGAAAAAATGATTATCGAACAATAAACTTTAGTTTAATTAAAGACAACATAAACCCAGACGCTTAAGATATTTTCTGCGGTAATAATACCAGAGACCGTCAAATTAAGATCATTAAAATAGCGTACACCAAAGTACTCGATTCTTAACTCTTGAGAGACTTCAGACTATCCCAGATTTTTAAACAAACAATAAACAATTATTAAAAGCAATAACTGTCTTGTAACCGTCTCGTAAAATATCCCAATACGACGTCTTTAAACATGCTACAAAGTGTTTTTTGGCCATGTTTGATCTCAAGACGACACATTGAATGATGTATAAAAACAGTAAAGTCGTTTTAGCCAATCGACGAATGGAAAAATATCGGTACTAAAATCACGACTTAATAATACTATGAATAAAATCGCCAATGAGACCAGGTTGTTAATATGAATCTTTCCACAAATTTATACATTATTATAATGCAAATTATAATGGAGATATTTCAAACCTATTGGGTATGTGTAATTATGGGCAGAACATTTGAAGGTACAAATTTGATCATTCTCATTATTTGTTTCCTGTTCGATTTATGAATATCGCAGGTAACTGGCTTGAGCTTTTTTCAACAAATTCGAATCAATTTTCCCTTTATTTTTTCATCAGATTTGCCATATTTCATTTTCATTTTCATTCCATTTTGAGCATCCACCAAATTTTTTAACGAATTTTTTGTCAGGTATGTAATTTTGATACCATTTCATTAAGAAAATTCATTCCATGAATAAACACAATGGATTCAATAATAAGGACTCAAAATAACTGAATATCCTGATGCAGATGTATTTATTTGAATTCGCAATTTTGGATGTCTCACCCCGACATTTCTTGTAAATTAACTATTATAAACTCAAAATATCGTAAGAAATCAGATTTTCGTAACTTATATTCGGCAAACTTTTCGAAAAGTGCAATTGTCCATAAAAAAAATATTCATTCAGTTACACTCATAGCGTCTAGTTATCTGTGATTCGTGAATCACTCAGTATACGCTCCGAAGAAATATTGTGACAAAATCATTATCTTCTGGTGTGAACTTCAACAAATTAAAAGAATAGGTGTCGACTTCATTCACAAAAATTCACAAATTCTCTAATTCTAATAATTTAGTCATTGAAATAATTGTTATAGAATATAGTAATAGGTGTCAGATTATGTTAATCATCAAATGATATAAAGGTGATAATCATTTATCGATTTCCATATTATAGTTCGTGCGATGTGCCAATAAATCTAAAGCATCCGTGATTATTGAGTGACTAGCAATAAGATGGAATTTTGATTCCATATTTCATCGACGCCATCGGTGACGGCCTTCCAGGGATATCTGATCGAATACGCCACGATTATTCCGCTGATATTTCACCATTAATGTAGAATCGAGACCAACAATTATTCTGTTACATTCATTACTGGGCTCAAATGGTTTTTTGCCCACGCGTTAGCTGTCTATCGCAATGCCGAGTTGCACAGACTATCGAGTAATTTCAGATTTGTATCGTTTCCATTCTTCGATGAACGTCCACTGCGCTAATTTTCTAATCCCTAAAACCGACATTGCATGAAATTGTATTTTTCTCATACATACAACAATCAGATGTATCTTTTTGCTCTGGAACACATTGTTCCTTCTGGTTTTTCTTTATCGATATCACTGTGATCTCGGACACTGAATCAAAGTTATGAACGTTATTCGCCCGAGCTTTTTATAGGATTATATTTTGTGGCAAAGAAGTTGTAAGGTTATTTGACATATGGAGTAAATTTACATACATTAAACGAAAATAGAATAGCCCTGGCAGCAATATATGTCATCGAGAACTGAGAAAAAGTGTCATTGCCGCATTCCTCGTGATAATTCCCATTTGTTTATTTGTGTTGAAAGTACAAACAACCAACTAGATAATTGCTAGTGAGCGTGGGAAAAATAACTGAAAAAAACAATCTACACGATAGACTGTGAAAGTAGTCTTTCAATAACTGAATCCGGATCAATGGGAATTGGAATCGATAGGAATAATTACTATTTCTGCCATTGTAGATGATTGTATTGTGCAAGTACATATATGACCCTGAAAAAATTGTTTATCGTTTATTGTTTGAGATTTCTCTGTTTCCATCCACAAATTTTTGTTAGTAAATTATAAATGCACCCATTTACAAGCATCTGTATGTAGTATTAACAAATAAATAAATAAATGAATAGAATGAGATAACTCAACAGATAATGCCATTTAGTCTACCAACAATTTCAAGTCAAAACTTACACATATTTTTACATATATGATATTTTGATTTCATCAAGAAGCTACGTGTTTTTTTTTTGTTGTCTGTTGTTTCTATTCTTTCCTATTCAAAAATGTGAAAAAAATACATTATTCTATAAATCACGTATGGATAAACGTATTATTTGAACAGAATTAAAACCCCGTTTATCAAAAAGCATTAATTAATGCCTGAGAAAGTTACCGGTATAGAGCATTTCATTTGGATGTTCCTGTGTGAGTTCCCTGGAGAAAATGTTAGTCATCACACTGCAAAGTTTTCGCACCTCAATTTTTTCAAATGTCAGAAATCATTGTGAATCAATAGTATATTTATTTCCAAAAAATATCGCATAGAATTTATTGACAGGCAAAAGCTCATACTTTTCTTAAGTAGCACTTATTTTGTATACTTATTGATTTCCCTGTATACAAATATAGTCAATTTCAAAAACAAGTACATTTCCAATCTCGAATTTGGTAAAGAACTAAATTGAACAACCAAGAAGAATTTATTCTTCAATAAGACAAAAACATTTCCAAAATTCCACGTAAATATCTCAAACTTGATAACTTGTATATCACGAAAATAATTCATGAATGAAAACTCGATCGGAATATCAAAACATACCCAGAACGCCATTGTGGTCTCTTGGAATTTTGACAAACAAGATGAAAAGTTGGTATTCTAATTACAAAATATTACAGATTGAAATTTCCACTCGATATTTCCGTAATTCTGTACACTGAACTCAGCCAGAAATAAACACCATTTTCGTCGATGGACCATTTGTCACGTGGTGGGTATATTTTGATGGAACGTGAAAGGATATCGTTGTATAATGATGGTACAGCAGAGGCTGAATGTGTCTCAGGACAGCCGAAAGCACCGCTAACGACAAGCGATCGAGGCGACAAAAACTGGACTCTCCAAGTCTCCTCATGTAGTGGTAAAGCAAGAGCCGGTCCTCTTCTTCGATCGACAGCGTTTTCGGTTGGTCTACTTTTTATCATGCGTCCAAAGGGCATGATCAGAAAACGTCCAGTGTACACACTAACATACATAAATACATACGTTTCTACATGGGTTGTACGAGGCCGCTCAGTAAAATAGGAACGGAACGAAAATTATGCATCCTCAAAATCATATCGATCATCTTACAATCTGTACATTGACATCAAGAGATCAATAGATAGATAGTCTACGTCGTAGCTATCACTTCTGGTTTGATTGTTGTCTTCAACTTTCCCTGTTTCATTATACAAATGAAAAATTCATACCCCAGACAAATATTTACTCCACCTGATGAATAGACGAATATTATTGTCAGTCATGGAAATTCATTCCTTCTCGATGCTTTCTGCAACAGGAATGGAATACTCAAGAAAAATTAAATGAGTCACAAGAAGATACAGAATAAGGAGATCACAGATCAGATCGAATAAAAATATGCTGTATTGTGCATATACAGATTGAAAAATAAAAAATATATATAAAAACATTTGAAAAATAAAAAATACAATGAAATACTGGTACTAGTACAGACAGATTAAAATTTGTATCAATAAAATGAATAAAAAGGTACGTCCACCAGATGCAAACGTAGTCATTTCTTGAAAGAAAGGGAATTTCATAATTCAATATTGTCAAAAGCTTTCAAAACTAAAAAAAAAATCTTCGATATTGTAGAAATGGTGAGTATGTAGCAATTCTACAACATTTTTTTCAACAATCCAAATGCTTCAATTTCCCTTACATGTAGTGGTGAATAATCATAAATTTTTAGCCCGTTATAGATAATGGATTCCTCACCAAGGTAATTTTTTTGGCACAGGTAATGGTAATCTTAATTTTTGTGATGAGCGAGTGTTATGTATTTATCAAGATTTTCATGAATTAAGCAGGTCGTTTCTAGAATAAAGATTCACATAAGAGTGAGGATTCTGTGTTTTTTGAAAAGCTCCCTACAAAGAAAAGATTTGAACAACAAGGATATTGGGACATTTATTGAGAAAAAACAATTGGGATGATAGGGTCATTTGCAGAGGATGACAATGAAAGACAAGTGGAATTAATATATGAAGCGAGAATTAGTGCTAAAAGAGGAAGAAGAGGAAGATGCAGAAAGAGGTTTAAAGAGTGAGGGAAAAGTAGGATGATAGAGACGAGTAACTCATGTTGCAAAATGCAGATGATCCTGAAGGGTTTTGGATGCATCTTTGGGGAAAATGGTTCTTGTTGAATAAAAAAAAAATACGCCTACCAAGAACGATCCTAAGAATGAAGAAGAGGTTGAAAGATTTTCCTGAACATCTGAAACTGCTGCTCCAAAATGTCTTTCCACGGAGAAAACTAGTAGGATCTGCCTCTCCACAGGATACCACACCATGCACTAAGTACGAGCTTTTTGTCCTCATAATTACTGTTACAAGACCTGAATGGGACGCACTTATTATTCCGATTCCATACGATAACGACATTGAACTGCTTATTGATAATGGTAAAAAGCAGAAGAAACGCAGAAGAGGACGAGCACTTGTAGTGTTGGTCGATAATAAAGCGAACGCCTCTCGACATATCGACGTTAGACGTGACAATACGAGCAAAAACTCGTCAACGAACCAATCTATATTCCATTAATATTATAGAACGATATGCGGGAATCGCGACTTTATTTATTTGTCCATATCGCCTTTTAAAGACTCGTTTATCGTTCTGAAGACGGTCGCGCTATTGAGGACACTGCGGATTTGAATAAGAAAACGAATCTGGGTTCGATTTCAATGCAGATCTGCTGATGCGAAAGCGACTGGATCTTCTCATCAAATGTAGTGACAATTAGTTGAACGACCAATGTGCCATTTTATCGTCTGTTATTTTCACATGAGGGTATTTTTAATACATGTTTTTTTTTTTAATAAAGCGGGATACCTTGATGGGGATTTCAGTGATAATGGCATGATTTATGCTTTCGCTTGAAATTAACTTTTATTGCAACAATGTTGCATGAGTTACAATCCAGGAACAAAATATTTATAATTATTGAATTCATGTTAAAAACCTCGAGGCAACGTGAGTTTGATCTCGGTTGTAGATTGTACAGTCATAAATGATCAGATAGTCTCTGCAGGAGTTGATTTACTTGCGAATGAGGAAATACATATAATATACGAATATACAAATATACAGGGTGAGGAAAATGAATGAAACATGTTCATTTATGGAAATATCATCCCTCAGTTGAAAATCTTTAAAAAGGAGATGTTTTCACGACATTCCAATTGTGTATTTTTCAGTTGAATTTGACGAATTTTCAAGACACTGGAAGTCCGAAACAACGAGTCTCGAATCTATCACTTTCCGAAAACTGTCAATTTGAAAACCTACCATTACTATCTGTGGTATTATCAATAATTTGGAATATTTTCAAGAGTAAGTCATACACTCGTGAACTTTAAAAAAATGGTATTTACCAAACAAAGCAAAGCTAAATTTAAAATATCATCCAATGACATCGCATCTAAAAAAATATAAGAACTGACTGATGATGAACAACATCTACACACTTTTATCAAAATATGTGCTATTGGTGGATTCAAAAAAGGAAGAGAAAGATATATATAAAATAATACCTCAAAAAATAACTTCGAGCAAGTGGAATACTGGATGGAATTAAAAATGTTAACTTCATATTTCAATCCTCGCAAATCGATATGTAAAATGATGCAGCATCCTGCTGTAACCTCTCAGCCTCACCAGTATCTCTAGATGCCGGAGGCTATTTCCTGCATTCTAACGTTTATTTATTGGCAAAAGAATAACATCAAATAAAAGTGGACGCAGTTAATATTCATCATCGGTTTTTTCTTTCCATATACCGGTCTCATTATGTACCATGACGCTGTTTCTGTGGAACAATGCATCATTTGTATTCAGTAATCGTTCCTCAGAGAGTAACATTATTGATGTATAATTATTACAAAATAGGAAAATAATCTGGGGTTATTTATGGCGGAAATTAAGTCTATATGTCAACGACGGATGATATATGTCAGTTTAGGTGAAATAATAGACCTTGGATATTGTTTGAAATATGCCAAGAAGAATTGGCACCGCCGAACCGGTTCGTACAACAAAGAAGAGTCGATAAAGTGAAAAAGATGTCGGAGAAAAATAATTGATGAAATACAGAATGTTCAGTCTGAGGCACACGATATCATTGCTCATCTAATTGTACTGTAAAACAATCTTGAGAACGATCATCTTGTTTTCTAGCTAAGTTTCCGAATGAATTTTCCAGGTTCAGCATTACATTTTGGTGGTCCAGGCCCAAGATGCTGGACACCCTGCTCTCTCGAGCACATTGACAGTTTACTGCAACGTGCTAGACCTCAACGACAATGCCCCTTTGTTTGATCCCATGTCCTACAGCAACGAAATTTTCGAAAACGTCACCGTTGGCACTACTGTAGTGACTGTCAGTGCTACAGATTTAGATTCAGGTAAGATATTGAATGATCTTCCCCTCTAACCAAAGAGGTGGCACATCCTTGTGACGTTTGGAATTTAATCACCCTGTACACTTGATTCAGAGTTTTAATTCGTAAATATCTCATCAATCTACTGAAATGGTATTGCCCGTCCATAACTGAGGATCTCTCCGAACCGAATGGCCTCTCAAACATGGTTATGAAATATAAACGATGTTCTATCCACATAAAAACTCGAAGATTATTCTTTCGTTTCAAATATAGCCAAGATCGCAGATCACGGAGCAAAAATTTCCCGGAAACATTCACTTGTCAATCATATATGGGCTCATGGTGTTGACTATTCCCGGTTACCGGCTCTATAAAGCAGTGGCGTCCTCTCAAAGGGACGCTGAACAGATTATAAAGGCAATCTTGCCAGTACAAAATTATTGATCATTTTTCATACTGATAAAGACGTTGAATTGAAATTTTTAGTCATGAACAGAGTGATGAAATCGAGAATATTTTGGTTAGATTTTTTGATTTTTTTTAGAAGATAATTTCGAAAAATGTCTTGGTTATCACCAAATGTCACAGTCCATATATTTTTTGAAACTGAAATAAAATTCTCGATGAAATTCAACGATATATCATCTATTACTTCTATCTCAATGAGAGCAGAGATGTTTTCAGGAAGTTAACGAACGAAGTAATCAAATATTAATAAATTAGTGTGTTTTCCCTGTTAAAAATTTGGCATTTGAGGAATTCCATCTCAGAGTATGATATTCTTTAACTATCACCAATATATTCAGTTGGTGCCATACTTTTTCCAGCACTCGATGAACATTCCATTCAAATAACTGAATATTAATTCAGTGTCGACAATAGCTGACATTTCATAAAACTAAAACTAACTGATTATTGTTTATCTCCATAATATGTGGATACTGTAAATACTCTGGAATATGGAAAATTGTGACAGTTGACTTATACTTAATTTACATTTACTGATTATTATAAATAGTTGTCGAAATGATTCCTCCTCTTTCATCGATAGTTTCTTCAAAAAAAAATATTCCATAGAAGTTAATGAATCCAAACTCAACATTTTCCGTGGGACATCCGAGTAAAAATAATATTCAGATCAGCACGTGGGCTGTTTAATACCGAAGCCGAACCGGATTTTTGTTCTCACGTTACTCAATTGTTTATTTGCATTGAGATGGGAGGAAGCTTTGTTTGATTAAAAAACCACCGAATGCTATAAAATCATTTATGTAGCTTTACGATCTGTCGTGTGCGCAACTGAAAATTTCGAATCGCTTTGGCAACCTCCAAGAAATCGGAAACGTTTCGTTTTATTACGGTTCTCGAAAATTAAGTTTACTGGTCATTGTGCTATAAAAGTTTACGGTCTATATAATCCACTCCAAAATTTCGTATAAGGTGCTGCAAACTGACAAGAGACATAAAGACAATTGAAAAACATTAACACCGTGTACCGGTTCTGATAGCTATGACAGTTGACCAAGCTAGTATTTTTTTCATGAGAAAATTTGTAGTCACTGCCATTATATATTTTAATTCGAAGAAATTAGGTCCGTTAGAAGTTATAAAAAAAAAACAGTTATTCTTTTACTCCTGGATATCTGCTTGAAATTTGAAATCTTCATTTAAATTATACTCCGCTAATAATCGAGATCGGACACATGTTCATAGTACCTTTTCTTCCTTATTTTGTACCAGAGAATACGTACCTGAAATATTGCCGTGCAATTCTGAAACACCCTGTCGTTTTGCTCTAAACTCTGAAGCCTTTATCAGTGTGCAAGGAAATGGATTTTCTTCCGGGACGAATCCAAGTCGTAGACCGTAATCAAATATAATATTATCATTGTACTTGGACGCTACTTCGCCATTTTTATCGGCACGAACTTATGATTACAGATGCATATTCGCTAGAATTTGTCTCGTAGACAAACTAACAGTTCTTCTGATTGTATGGCATTACATGTAGAGTCGACCTGCGGGTCATCACGTGACAATAACATTGTTTATTTATTATTCGTAGATGCGTCAAGTTCATTCTCACAAACAAAAGTTGGTTGAATCAGTACAGGAACACATTCTGATGAATGAATCAATCGTGTTGAAGATATAAATAATAAAAATTACAACAAAAGCAGTATACCTGATTCGAAATTGATACGTATTGAGTACGAAATATATTTTGATACTCAAATTCATATTTTATTTATGAAAAAGAGATTGGCAATTTTCAATTAAACAACTGAATGAAAGAAGTGTTGTCCTTTATGTCAAATAAATGAGAATGTTGATGGAGATATTTGTTCTCGATCATCTATCAGTGTCTCGAAAACATAATGACATCGACATTGACATTGACCTGTTTAAAACCGGCTTCCGGTTATTTCTTCTCGATTCTAAATTGGTCCAGTAGATCAATCTCTTCTGAAAATGCATCACGTGATGATGGCGGCACCAACAATAGGTGGAGAATATTCCAAAATCTAATTAAAAACACACAAAGCATCCAATCCGAGAAGTCTTTCGCATCGAAAAATTCGATATGGCTCTCCATTAAATAGTAATTTTCGTCTTGAAGGGCATAACGAAATCGCTTGTCAAATGAGAACATTAAATGGCACGGGAAATAACGCTGGACGGTCATCATCTTGTATGGAGATGAGAACTTATTCATTCACTCGGTTTTTCGAATATCAACATCCGTGAAGTGACGGACAATATTTTTCTTCATTGGATGTGGTACTCAACACAAGAACTCATCGGATGGCTCAGTTCTGAACAAAGTGTTGTTTTGGGATGAAAAATGGTCGTTTTTCAATGCCAAATTCACTTTTTTTTACCAATCAAGAAGATCGTAGGTCATTGTATAGTGAATATATTCAAGAATATTCGGTTACAATTTGAGGTTGATTGGTCGATTTCTCTATCTTTCAGCAATTTTGAAAAATGTCGTTTCGAAAAAAATGCATTTGTATAGGCAAATGAATTCCCACGAAATAAGTTCTCAAAACAAATATGTTAAATTTCACTGACGAAATTCTGAATCATCAGTTCATGTGTATACAACGCTCGGTATTCTCCATTCCCTTCATTGTTTCTGCTATTAACATTTACATTTTTCGACACGTATAAGGAATGCCTGTGGTAGCTTGGAACGCTCGGTATAGCGTTCCGTTGAACAATCAATGTTCTATAAAAATGCCGCATTACTTCTGGTATGTGACTTGCACGTAGTGTCGGAATTTTTCATCGTGTCCCGGCCCTCCATATCATCTCCCAAAATCACCAGGCTTTCTTTTTTTTGCAGGCAAAAATCGGGAAATCAATTACTCCATCACGTTCAGGGACGATCACGAGGATTTTGAAATTTTCCAAAATGGCAGCATCGTTACAAAGAGACAGCTTGACAGGGAAACACAAGGAATGTACAATTTGGTGGTTACGGCAACTGATCAAGCAGGGCCGCCAGAAAAAAGATTATCTTCCACTGTACAGGTAAGTAAACAAATATATTTTCGAATTCGAGACGCATTTCATGCAATGACAATTGACATACTTTATATTTGTTTACGTGTCGCAGCGCCCTCAAGGACAATTCAAATCGTCAGTACAAATGTCATATGTCACCAATAACAGTGTTGCCTCTGCAGAATGTCTTTCTTCTATCACAACTCCATGAGATATTCGGTGTATTAAAGTCAATGTACATTTGACAACAATCCAAAATTCTGGCACTCAGAGATTTTTGCCATTTCTGATTTTGAATTGATATGCAGACTTTGAAATGCTTCAGGATCTTTTCAAATCGATTTTGATTAATGATTTTGCCTTTGTACACTGAACCATCATCATCGTTCGCCATCAATTTGAAGTTATTTGTGAGCATCTCATCACTTATAGCGGTCTCTTACATCGAGTGGAAGCTCTCAAGACAAGTAAATATTCCGAAAACACCTTACAAGTGTTCTGAAACCGGCTGGCTACCTATTTCAAGCTCGAAGCAAAAGTGTCAGAACACTTGCTTGGAGAATGTCCGTTTAACTTTTCTATCTCGCGATGTTCATGAGTTGCCTGACAACACCTTTTAGAAAATGCAGCAATAATCGCTGCCTACCCGTTTATGTAAATAATGTATCATCATCTTCAACATTGGCGTAGATATCGCTCCACAATTGCTACCCCAACAGAACATGGATGCTTCTTTGTTATTTTTGTCATCGTCGGTTATTTTTTTGATAGTCCGTTCATGTCCATAAAGTGTGAGAGCAAACTTTCTTGATAAAAAACAGTCAACACACTCATTCCTCGATTACTAATGATCAGAATGAACTTCCATTAAATACGATACGAAATTTTCAAGGTCACAATCATCCTCAAAGATGTCAACGACGTCTCCCCGGAATTCATCTCGCCCAACGAAACCACCGTTGCCGAAAACATCCCCGTCAACGCGGTGGTGATGGCCTTGAAGGCTGTCGATAGGGACGAAGGCCGGAACGGTTACATCGAGTACTCCCTAGCAGACGATCCCGCCACGAACGGAGTTTTCTCCCTGGGTCCGGTGGACGGTCTGCTCAGAGTGGCCGGCAAGATAGACAGGGAGACTACCAGCAACTACACGCTTCTGGTGACAGCTAGAGACAGAGGGGATCCACCCAGATCGACCAACGGCAAGGTGTTTGTCAAAGTCCTGGACGAGAACGACAATAGTCCGGTGTTTGATCCCAAGCAGTACAGCGCTTCTGTGTCGGAAAACGCTTCCATAGGAGCCAGCGTGCTACAGGTGAGGATTCGAGGCGATATGAAGAGTGCAGACTCTACCATCGATGTTCTCCTCCAGGTATCTGCCACGGACATCGACGACGGCCTCAACGGTAGAGTTCGCTACTCGATCAGCTCTGGAGATACCAACAGGGACTTCAGCATCGCCGAAGATACAGGGGTGGTGCGTGTCGCTAAAAACCTCAACTACGAGCGCAAAGCTCGGTACGACCTCGTGGTACGCGCTGAGGATTGCGCCGGTGACTTGGACGGCACCGTCGGTCGAGCAGACACCGCCAAAATAACGATCGCTGTGTCAGATGTCAACGACAACCCGCCCACTTTCTTGGGTAAGTTCAATCCACAATTGTTTGTTTTTTTTTTCGAACGTTTCTGGAGGGGTCCGAATGATGCCCTGCAGCCAAAGGCTTATTGTACTTCCCCACATCAATCATGAGTCCTTTTGAGTAATTTACAGAGATCACTAGGTTCCAAAGTTTTTACGTTCCAAACTAGAAATAATTCTAAATGTCGTATGATGACGTATGACGTGGAACAATGACAGTTTATAAAATGATGTTCCTACTTTCAGACTCCCCATACTTGGCCTATGTGATGGAGAACGTGATCCCACCAAACGGTGGTTACGTCATCACTGTGGAAGCTTACGATGCTGACACACCGCCCTTCAACAACCTCGTCAAGTATTTCATCAAGGAAGGTGACACGGACATATTCAAGATAAACGCGTCTACAGGCGACGTCTCCCTACTGAGGGCGCTTGACAGAGAGGTCCAGGACGAGTACGTCCTGAGCCTTGTTGCTATGGATACAGGTGAGTCCTTTTTCATCGAGCACCACTGTACGCGATAAATGAAATATCTCCTCCGCAGATATCGTTACATCAAAGCGATGAGTGGTGAATGAGTTTACGAATGAATCCGATAACACTATCCGAGGGCCGCTCCCTTTTATTCGAGCCCCACTGTACCTGTCCGCGAAACGCCTTCGTCTAATAGCCTCTCCGATCGGAGCATCTGATTGAATCGTAGTTTTATAATTTCCTGGCCGTTATGAGTCAACGGTACTACACACAGGCCTGCGGACACAGAATCCCATAGAGAGGTTATCCGCATGTACCGTGACAAAAAATGAAGAGCCACGTCGGGAAGTCGTGAGTGCGACCTTTGAATTTTGATTCGAACACTCTGGTTCGTCTATCGTAGGACAATTATTATCACAGGGATTATTCCTTCGAGCTATTATCATTATTACGAAGAACGGCCACGGCTTTCGTCAGGAATGTTCACAAGGAACAGAAACAGATCCGCCATCATATTCGTTTTGATTGAACGAAACTGTACAATTTGTTCGAAAAACAAATACAACTCGCCAATCCTATAGTTCCGTTCATGATGATAAACCTCTGACAGGTTATCTTTGGCATTAGTACGGACCAAAGGCGTACTTAGTCGTTATTTATCATCACTGATTATGTTTCTTTCATTCATACAAAAAAGTATCAATTTTGTAAACTTCCAACAAATAAATATTCGTTTCTATTTTAAGGAAGCGACTACGAGATATCTATAACTAATAACAGAACGTTCCTTGAATCCAGAATCTACAAGTGGGCGGAGCCTAAAAGAATATCAATGTGCCTAATTCTGCTCTCACACAAAATCTGAAGTTGCCAATTGAACCAACTGAACGGACTGAAGATCTCCACTCAAAATTCACAATGAATATCACAAACTCTGACACAGTCTACTTCTGGACACTCTCTTCAATTTTTAACTTCGATCTCCGCCTATGTTTTGCACCTTGCAAGACGAGACACTCCGTTGAGTGAGGAAGAAAGAGAAACCCTTTTTATCTCGGTGGTTTATTGTGTGCATTAAAGCAAGCAAACACATCAGAGCGCCGAACCCGTTCAGATAAATTCGGCTTCGATGGTTGGGATGGTTCATTAGCACATTTCGATCAAGCGAGGTCACTTTCTGTGTCTCGTTCGAAAAAGTGAATGTTTTAACCTGGTACTAATACTTTATAATCATTATTCTCTGCATATCACAGAACATTTCATTTCATGATTTCATTAAAGTAGAATATGGACCATTCAACAACAATACTGAAAGAATATTAGAAAAATGCACAAACGTTGTTTGTATTGCTTCTGTCCCGTATTTTTGTGTCGTTATAGTCGATTGCGCACAGTTCTGCACACGGAGTTTAGCAAAAATAACACAACGTATACCAATATCCGAAATATTGCTATTACCACAGATAAAACAATACGTGGGAGTAACGTCTAACAAAACGACAATCACTCAATACCCAAATCGGCACGGAAAACTCCAATAACACAGCAATCGATACAAGACTGAAAGTTAATGTATTCAATCGTTATGCAACGGAATCGTGTAATAAAGAACAATAAAACATTTGAGCCGACCGATAGATAATTCAGATAACAATCATCTGGCGGCCGCATAGAAGAAGAAAAATATCGAAAAAGAATACCTGAACTAGGGTCAAATCTATAATAACTCGAGGCAAGTTTAACAATAGTCTGGGAGCACGATCCGTCTCGTCAACGCTAAATAGAACGATGTTCTCCGCTTAGATACGGGTGATTGAGGTTCTCGATTTCGCTAGATATCCCAGCTCAACTGCGCTTCCCATAGTGATACCGTATACGCCATCTGATCTACAATCACCACCCGCTGTGATTAATTGTGACAAATCATTCGTACACGGAATCAAGATCACGTGAATTAGATACCAGCTCCAACTGGAGATTCGATTATCTAAGCGTATTGTAATGATTTCTGAATCGAAACAATGACCTCTCATTCTTTTCAGGATCTCCACCACTTACTGGCACCGGCACGGTCCGCATCGTGGTTCAAGACGTCAACGATCACAGCCCCGAATTCAAGCGACAAGCCTACCACGCCACCATAGCTGAGAACGCCCATGCAGGCACCTGGGTAATCACCCCAGTAGCCACCGACAAGGACGTGGGCTTGAACGGCAAAATCAGGTACAGTCTGCTGGGTGACAAAGTCGAACGGTTCAGGGTGGACCCCAACACCGGCACCATCGTGACAGCCCTATCGCTCGATAGGGAAGAAACGGCGTCCTACTACTTCACACTCATGGCGCAGGATTGCTCCACCACCGAGCCAAGAGCCACTGCTGTCAACCTCACTATATCTGTGGCAGATGAGAATGACAATTCCCCCACTTTCGATGCCTCCAAGTACGAAATCTACATCAGCGACCAAACCAAAGCAGGCCAGTTCATTTTCGGTGCTAGGGCTACCGACTTGGATACAGGCATAAACGCCCGCGTGGCGTACCAGCTGGTGGGGAAGCATGCCGCCAATTTCACCATCAACGAGAAAACCGGAGTTATCAAAGCCTCGTACAACCTGCAACGATCCTCCAGCAGCATGTTCCTCTTAGAAATCATAGCTACGGATGGTGGGAAGACACCGAGACGAGCTAGCACCGAGCTGAAGGTGTTCCTCAAACCCGACTACCTCTTCCCCAGATTCGCAACTCCCTACAAAACAAAGTTCGCTGTGGCTGAAAACGTCCGCCAAGACATCGAACGATTCGTGGCGACCTCGCCCAAGAAAGGCCCAGCTGGAGAAATCAAATATGCTATAGCAGGTGGCAACGTCGGCGATGCCCTCGAGGTGGATACGAACTCGGGAGAGGTTCGCGTGTCTGCACCAGGTTTGGACTACGAGCTGTCTCCGCAGTACGAGGTTTGGATCGAGGCCGAGGATTCCGATGTGCCTCCGCTGAGGAGCGTTCTGCAACTTGTCATCGACGTTACCGATGCCAACGATAACGCCCCTGTGATGGAGAATCTCTTGTACAATGCGTCCATTATGGAAGGAGAGAGTCCGCCTGTGTTGGTCGTCGAGGTGTCAGCTGTCGATGCAGACTCTGGGGATAACAGCCAAGTGTTCTACAGCCTCTTAGACGACTACGATGGGAGTTTCGAAATCGAGGAAAACAGCGGGAATATATACACCAGCGCCCCGTTAGATCGCGAGGAGATTTCTAGCTATGAGCTGACTGTCTTGGCTACAGACAAGGGAACACCCGAGCTCACAGGATCCGCTACGGTTCTAGTAACGGTTCTGGATAAAAACGATAATCCCCCAATATTCACAAGACTGTTCAGCGTCAACGTAACCGAGAACGCTGAAATCGGTTCGTTCGTCATCAAAGTCACCAGCTCGGACCAGGATATCGGAGATAACGCAAACGCCACCTACAGCTTCGCTGAAAATCCTGGGGACAAGTTCAAAATAGACGCTATTACAGGCAACGTCACAGTTATAGGCCACTTGGACCGCGAACAGCAAGATGAGTACGTCTTAAAAGTAGTCGCGGCAGACAGCGCTTGGAGATCAGAAACGCCTTTGACAATCACCATACAGGATCAGAACGATAACGCTCCCGAATTCGAGCACTCTTATTACAGCTTCAACTTCCCTGAGCTGCAAAGAGAGAGAGTTTTTGTCGGACAAGTCACTGCTACCGACAGAGATAAACAAGGCCCCAATTCGGTAATCAGCTACTCCTTGCAACAACCCACCGACTTATTTACTGTGGATCCGGCCTCTGGTGAAATTTTCAGCAAACGGAGTCTGAGGTACAAGTACACTCCGATGGAGACCTCTCCAGAGAACATGTACTCGCTGACGATCTTAGCTACCGACAACGGCAAACCTCCAATGTCTTCCGAATGTCTTGTTACAATCAACGTAGTTGACGCCAATAACAACGCACCTAAGTTCCAGCAGTCGGAATATCTCTCTCCGGTACCTGAAGACGCCATCGAAGGGCAACGACTACTCAAAGTGGTTGCTGAAGATGACTTGGACGTCGGGGTGAACGCAGAAATAGAATATTCCATCGTGGGCGGCAACGGCTCTAATAATTTCATCGTAGACAACATCAGTGGCTGGATATCTGTCAATAAGAAAGTATCAGGAGTCGGTACCGTCTACATCCTGCAAATCCGTGCCACAGACAAGGGCATCCCACCTCAAACCAGCGAGGTCGTAGTCACGCTAATAGTGACAGGTGAAAATAAATTCAGCCCTGTTTTCACGGCGTTGAGCTATCAAGTCATCGTTCCTGAAAACGAACCTCTGGGCTCCACCATATTGACTGTGAGTGCGTCTGATAGAGATCCAGGTCCAAACGGTATGCTGAGGTACAGAATTTCGGCTGGCAACGAAAGAAATGAGTTCGCTGTTGACAGCGTGTCTGGTTCCGTCATCATTCTCCAACCCCTTGACTATGATACCATCCAAGAGTACCACCTGAATATCACAGCTGAGGATTTGGCGTTCAATCAGCGTCGCACTACTGCCATGCTGACGATAACTTTGACAGACATAAACGATAACTCACCAATATTCAATCAGTCTTCGTACGATGCCTATTTATCCGAAAACATGCCTCCTAACAGTGTTGTGTATCAAGTGGTGGCTACTGACATAGATTCTCCGAAGAACGCGATCATAGAGTATACCTTCACCGAAAACTCCGAACGGTTCATTCACCTATTCGAAATCAACAAAAAGACCGGAGTTATCACCTCGAAGATGAGCTTCGACTACGAAGAAGAAGCCACGTATAGTCTGAACGTGCTGGCAGCTAACCCGGACTCGACCATGTCCAGCAGCGCCGTCGTACACGTCCATATCACCGGCGTCAACGAGTTTTATCCCAGATTCATCCAACCGGTGTTTCACTTTGACGTTTCTGAGTCGACGGAGGTCGGCACCAAAGTGGGTACGATTCAAGCCACCGACCAAGACGCCGGTGAAGACGGAAAGGTTTACTACCTCTTGGTGGGCTCTAGCAACGACAAAGGTTTCAGTATCAATACGGAAACTGGTATCATTAGCGTTTCCAGGAATCTGGATAGGGAAACTCAGAGCAGAATAGTTTTAACTGTGATGGCCAAAAATTCTGGAGGAATACGTGGAAACGATACTGATGAAGCACAAGTTATTATAACAGTGCAAGACGGTAACGATCCACCGGAGTTCCTGCAGAGCCTCTACGAATCGGACGTATCTGAAGGATCGAGAATCGGAACAAAGATAACAACAGTCAAGGCAGTGGACAAAGACGTCAGATCGCAAAACAACCAGTTCAGCTACTCAATTATAGGCGGTAACATAGAGCAGGCTTTCAAAATTGATCCTCAATCAGGAGAAATACAAACAGCTAAGTCTTTAGACCGAGAAACCATTCCTCTGTACTCGCTCGTTGTGGGGGCAATAGACACCGGTATACCACCCCAAACCGGCACTACTCTAGTCAAAATCCAAATCGGTGATATCAACGACAACGGTCCCATATTCGACCCCGCCCAAGCTGTCGGCTACGTCCTAGAGAACAAACCCCCGAACACCAGGGTGATGACGTTGAGTGCCAAGGATCCTGATCTACCTCCCAATGGGGCTCCCTTCACTTATAAACTCATTGGTGGCAAGCACAAGGACTTCGTCAAGATAGACAAGCATACGGGGGTGGTTGTCACGACTAAAGTAATCGACAGGGAATTGACACCCGAGCTCAACGTCGTAGTGGAAGTCGAGGACAGCGGGGTACCGAAAATGAAGTCTCAGCACAACGTCAGGATCGAGATTCAGGACGAAAACGATAGTCCCTCCAGTTCCAGATCCGTGCATGTCCTCGTGTACTCGTTCAATGGAACGTACCCCTTAGGAAACATCGCTAATGTGCATCCAAACGACCAGGATTTAGTGGGCGATTACAAATGCAAGATACTCCAGAAACCAACAGCAGCAGGGGTGTTATCCATACCTTCCGGTTGTAATCTTCATACTTCCCGCATAACTCCGGGACAAGGATACTCTTTATCTGTTTCTGGAAACGATGGCAAACACTCGGATGTCGTGTCTACAGTCACCGTAGAGTTTGTGACTTTCGACAATAACACTGTCGAGAACTCGGTTACAATTAAAATCGCCAATCTCACAGCTGATCAATTCCTTGCCCAATATTATAGAGGCTTAGTCGATATCCTCAAGAGCACACTGAATTCGGATGAGACTCTAGTATTGTATAGCTTGCATGAAATCGAATATGATTTAGAAATAACCATGGCTGTGAAACTGAATAGTAACGTTGGGTACAGAAACAGGTTTCAAACCATTGAAAAGGTGCAGAAAAAGCGCGAGGCTCTCATCAATCTATTCCAGACTCAAGATATCAAAATAGGCTACACTCCTTGCAACGACAAAACCTGCGAAAACGGTGGCATCTGCTCAGAATTATTGATAGTCAAAGAAAACACTGAAATCACCGACAGCCAAAACATAATCTTCACCTCACCACTAGTGTTCCACGAGTACAGATGCCAGTGCGCCAGCGGTTTCATGGGCCCCAACTGCAATAAACGCCAAGATCCTTGCCTACCGAATCCATGTAAATCCGGGGGACAATGCAAGAGGCATGGCTTCACTTTCCAATGCATCTGTCCATCCGGCAAAGACGGCCGCCATTGCGAAACCCAGAGAGACGACGCATGCTCAGACAATCCTTGTCAAAATGGCGGTTCCTGTCGCGAGAGTCCAGACGGTTCTTCCTTCTTCTGTCTGTGCAGGTCAGGCTACAAAGGCAACAAGTGCGAAATCCTGGCAGACTCGTGTAGGCCGAATCCTTGTCTGCACGGGGGCCAGTGCATCAGCCTCAAACCGGGGTACAAATGCAGCTGTGTGGATGGCAGGTATGGTCGGCATTGTGAGAAGAACACGTACGGCTTCCCAGAACTCTCGTACATGAGTTTTCCTTCTCTTGACGCCGCTACCAACGATATTTCCTTCATATTCGCTACCACCAAGCCTGATGCTTTGTTGGTATACAACTACGGGCTGCAAACTGGTGGTAGGAGCGACTTCGTAGCAGTGGAACTCGTCAAAGGAAAAGCGCTTTTCTCGTTCGGAGGTGCTAGAACAGCAATAACTGCCGTCAAAGTCGGCGGCAAGAGTAACAACCTAGCAGACGGTAACTGGTACAAAATCACGGCTACTAGGAATGGAAGAGTAGTATCTCTAAGCGTCAGCAGTTGTACCGATCAAGGGGATGTTTGCGAGGAATGCAGACCTGGGGACAGCACTTGCTACGCAGATGAAATCGGACCCAGCGGGTAAGTAATCATTACATCTCATCCAAAAGTGTCAGTCATTGCAACGTTTTCCTTTCCATTCCAGTACTTTGAATTTCAACAACCAACCTCTCCTGATCGGCGGTTTGGTAAGCGCCGATCCCATCTTGGAGCGCCCTGGCCAGGTCCATTCGGATGACTTGGTGGGCTGCGTGCACAGCGTCTGGGTCAATGGCCGGCAACTCAATCTCTCTCAGCCGCTGTCCTCCGAAGGCATCCAGACCAAGTGCATCCAGCGGGGTCAATGTAACAAGCCGTCCAACGACCCTTGCCTCGGCTACGGAAAGTGCATAGATCGTTGGAACGACGTGTCTTGCACGTGCGGTGCAGACCTGATTTCACCCAATTGCCATACAGCCCTTCAACCAATCAGCGTCAGCGGTGGAGGCTACGTTGAGTTTGCGGTATCGAAGAAACATCGGAGGATGCAGCTGTTGGACAACATCTACAGAGGATCCACCCTTTGGGATCGTCACAGGACAACCAGAAACACTGTGTCTTCCTCCCAGGATTCCTCGAGTGACGCTCCCGATAAATCTGTAAGCATCCTGTTCAGAACGGTGCTGCAAAACGGAATCATACTCTACGCTACCAGTAACAACTACTTCACCTCCATTGAACTCATCAACGGCCAGATCCATTACATCAGCAAGCTTTCCAGCGTAGTGAATATGACAGACGATCACGTGACTGTGACAGATGGCATGTGGCATAACTTGACGCTGTTTTCGAGAGGTCGTGGCGTCAGAATTCTGTTGGACGGAACGAAGTTCGGAGACGAGTTGGACTCTGCCGGGGTTCACGACTTTCTGGACCCTTATTTGACTTACCTTTCCATAGGTGGGGCTGCCACCAACCTATATTACGCTCACGATTCGTCTCCACAGTTCTTCGAGGGATGCTTCAGCAATTTCACCATTAATAACGAGATACAACCGTTCAACGGCTCAGGTAGTATCTTCCACCAGGTTAATTCCAAAGGACAAGTCATTAGAGACTGCAAAGGGCCTATCGGGGTCGGAACAGCGGCTGCCCCTGATCCTCTGAGCATTGGCATTACTCTCGTGATTGTTTTCTTCGTCGTTTTACTCGTTGCCATATTAGTATCGTTCGTAGCTTTTAGACTTAGGAAACAATACAAAGAGAAAGGCAGTACTACGAACAGTACTTCTGCCATACACACCAAGCAAAACGGAGGAGGTGGCATGATGGGCACCAACGGATTGGGTATCGGAAGCGATAACGTCCTCGGAAGAGTGATGCACGGTAACGATAACTCCATGGCTTACCACGCCGATGGAGATATAATCAGAGGCATCGGCGGTTTGCCTCTCGTAGGACCCGAATTGCTCTCGAAAAAATACAAAGAACGCGATTTGAACCAAGGAGAAATCCCCAGGCCTCAACGGCCAGACATCATCGAGCGCGAGGTCATGAGCAAGAGCCCACCCATGAGGGAAGAGCACCATCCGCCCATGCCGCCCAACTCCAATCACGCTCACGATCACGGACCTCCGATGGACTTGAACTCGGAAATTCCCGAGCACTACGATTTGGAAAATGCGAGCTCGATAGCGCCCTCCGACATCGACATCGTGTACCATTACAAGGGGTATCGGGAGACAGGTGGTATGAGAAAGTACAAGCCCACGCCGCCGCCTGTCGCTAGCTTCCACCACAAACACGGCGCCGCTCAGGGTCAAGCGCAGCACAGGCATTCGCCCCACCATCCCACGGGCTTCCCCCCGCGAGCCCCGCCGGTCACCAGCCCGAGCGCGAGGCCCCACCAGAGCACGCCTCTAGCCAGGCTGAGCCCCAGCAGCGAAATGAGCGCCCAACAGCCGCGGATATTGACGTTGCACGACATCAGCGGCAAGCCTTTGCAGAGCGCTCTGCTGGCGACGACTTCCAGCTCCGGCGGCGTGGGCAAAGACGTGCTGCACAGCAACAGCGAGCGCAGCCTGAACAGTCCCGTGATGTCCCAGTTGAGCGGCCAGAGCTCCAGCTGTAGGAAAACGACCGCGCAGACTCAAGTCAACTCGTCGCCGGCCGGCATGGGCCTGACGGCCGAAGAGATCGAAAGACTGAATTCGCGTCCTCGGAACTCGAGCCTCGTCTCGACGCTGGACGCGGTGTCCAGCTCGAGCGAAGCCCCCAGGGTGGGCCCCCACATGAGGCACTCGCCGGTGCCGGAGACGCACCACAGCAGCACCACTACCGACGAGAGCGGCAACGACAGTTTCACCTGCTCGGAGATCGAATACGACAACGCCAGTTTGACGGGTGACAAGTACAAGCCGAGTGAGGCCGACTCGAGGCGAAACGACTCGAGTTCCGGGGGGATCAAAAGTAACATCCCCCCGCCTTCTTACGATGGGTTCGATTCCTCTTACAGGGGGTCGATGAGTACGCTAGTCGCGTCCGACGATGAGTTGGGGGGGCCCATGTACAGGGTAGGGGTGGGGTCCTCGCCGACATCGGCATTGGGTTGGGAGTACCTGCTCAATTGGGGGCCTAATTTCGAGAACCTTATGGGAGTGTTCAAGGACATTGCGGAACTGCCGGATGCAGTTAACGGCAGAATGCCTAGTTCGTTGAGGCTTACAAATGCTTCTAAACCGTCGGAAGAATATGTATAGTAGTGCGTTTTTAGTAGGACGAAAAGACTTTTTATTCGAATTTTTTAATGTCCTTGTATCAAGGTCTGTGTATTTTTCTTGCCATATTTTTTGTAATATTGTAAATTATCGAGATGTAATTGTGTTTCCTATGAAACTCGAAGACTTGTACATAGTTTTATATTGAAGTCAATCGATGTAGAAATATTTAATAAAAAAACTAACTTTGAAAATAAGACTGATTTTTATTTACATACTTATTATATTGTTATTCAAATCTTGTTACTGAATCAACAAAAATTGATGATACAATAGTTTGATAAAAGATTCATATTCATATTCCCAATTGAATATTTCACCAGGCAAAAACTTCAAAGAATTGAACTCAAATTGAAATGATGTATTAATATAAAGTAAAATCCAAAACACACATTGAATAATAAATAATGTATTAAAATGTCAATATAAAAATCTTTACATTCCAAATTAAAATAATCAATGCATACTGTCTACAATACTGCACATTATTTTATCACCAATAAAACAGGGATCAGAATTCCCATCACCATTCTCATCTTTTTCCTTCTTCATCAACAGTTCCGTTTCAATCATCAACTTAGAATCAACCTCCATAGGTTCAGGAAGATTATGAATAACTTGCTGCAAAATGTCCATGACTTTGTCCAAGTGCTTTTGAAACCTATAAAATCAATTATCTAGGAGTGAAGTGGATGACTCATTGTTGTTTGATCACTCACCTATTGGCAGTTTCTATTCGTTGTCTCTTCTGTAACTCCATCATCACCCTCAGAGTCTCCCTAGCTTGGTGTGGTCTAAATTCATTGAGCAAATGATGGATATGAATGAAAAGAAGACTCAAATCCTCCACCTTCTCAGCTCTTCTTGGTGAATCAGGACAATTCACTAGTAGGTCCAATAAGTCCAAAAAATTGGCTAGTAAGGATTGGTTCAATTTCTTCAACTCCCTTCGTCTGTCAAAATGTAGAGGGTACAATCGTTTAATACCCTGAAGAAAAAAAACAACATCCAGTTATTCTCACAATGCAGGTTTTCATTGTTTTGAGTACCTGGCTCTCAAGAGGTCTGATTATACTTTCTTCTGTGTTGAAGGCATTGCCGAACATGTGATAGGTATCTGTAATAGGTGGTGGAGGTTTTGGAGCTCTGCCCCTTCTGATTAGTTCATCTGTGTACTGATTCACATACTGCATGGGTGGCAACGGCAAGGAACTGACTTGGATTGCATCTGTATTCGCCATTTCTGAATGTATCTATGACTATGACAATTCTAAATCGCAATAACAATTCTAGGAAAATTATTAGAGAACAAAGCTAAAACATTAGGTTCCCCAAACTTTCGCTCTTTTCATTACTTCGATAAATGAACGTATGTTTATGGATAACAAACAACAGTCGACTGACAATGACAAATATTAAAATTGACCTCTTCTTTTTTCTTCTTCTTCTTCTTTTTTATTGAGTATTTTCTCTAAGGGTCAAATCACGAAGGTTTTGTGATTAGATTAATAGTGCTCGCATAGCAGTTATACCATAGTTGATCCTTGCAATGTTTCGAAGAGTCTTCTGTTTTATTGAATGACAAGTAAAGTCATATTTGAAAATTTTATCAGAACAGACAAAATATTCCATGTGAATACTTATTCAAATTGGAGGTTGCAGATCATTTTGCGATTGGAGATCTGAAAATATTCAATACAATAGCACATTGGTCCTACAATCTCCTCTTCACCACTGATTCTGCCATCTGATAATCTGACATTACGATTAATATTTTTGACAGCTACAAGGCTGCATATCTGCTGATGTTTACGTTAATAAAGTTCTCTTTACTGTTGTAAATACCAAATATTTTTTATTGTTGATGTGTGTTATTTTTACTCAAATGAAATGGCTGGTAGAGTTCCAACTTTCCGTGAGATAAAGAAAAAAAATGACAGTTTTCCTTACCTGAAGAAAGCAAAAACAGCTTGTGTAAAGAAAGATTATGCTGGAGCCTACGAGAATTTCGTTCTATATTTTGAAAGTCTGAACGAACCCTCAGACTCCTCGATAGCCGTACAAAAAATATTTACCAAACTAGTATGTACAATGGGTCCAATTTTGGAAGAAACTAATAACATAGAAGAACTTCTAAAATGCTACATTCAAGCACTAAACTTATTTCCTGACAATCATGTCATACTCTGTAATTTAGGGGTGCACTTGTTCAAGTAATTACATTTACCAAATGTGAATTATTCAGTCTTATTCACCTTCTTTTCCAGAAAAGGTGAAATTGATATAGCTAGAAAATATTTGGAAAGGTCTTTTAATGTCAACAAAAACTACCTGCCTGCAGAAGTAAACTTGATGCATGTGAAATGGCATCAGATTCCTCGCTGGCACTTTCGCATGCTCAATGATAAAAGGAGGAATATTGCCTATGAAAAAGCAATTTCCTCACAAGTTAATGCAGGTAAATTTGGAGCTGTGATATCAGTTATCTGCTCATAATTATTCAACTTTATGCATTGAATTTCCTTCAAGGTTACAAAAACGTCTTAGATATTGGAGCTGGATGTGGTATTTTGAGTCTCTTTGCAGCTAGGCATGCTGGAACCAAAGTCACTGCAATTGAAGAAAATAAACAACTTGCTAATATATGTAAAGAAGTAATGAAGGCAAATGATTTTTCAAATGTTGATGTCTTGCAGTCTTATTCTACAGATATTTCGGGTAATATTCTGTCATTAGCCCATGCTTCAATAATTGTTTTGGATTGTAGAACCTTTGGATAAGTGCAATTTATTAGTGACTGAAGTTTTTGATGTGGCATTCTTTGGGGAACAGGCTATGCATACGATTGCCCATGCCTCAGCAGTTCTACGCACTGAAGATGATTATAAGATTATTCCTTGTTCAGCAAAAGTTTATGTATCAGGTTAGCCTCACATATCTAGCAATTCCTCTTATTATTTCAATAGAAAAAACATTTTCCCAATTCGAGAAATGAAATGTTTCAAACCTCAATATTTAACTTACAGGAATAAGTAGTGCAGAAATTCATTCAAAACACAGATGTGTCAATGATAAATTAAAAGAACGTCTTAATATGCAAAACCTGGAAATAACAGTAGAAGATCTGGAACCTTATGAAGCAGAAAACCTTTCAGATCTTGATGTTTCATACTTAACAGACCATAAAGTAATTTTTGATATTGATTTCTATGAACCCACTCAAGTTGTGCTACTAAATGAAAATCAAAAGTAAGAGTAAGTTTTTTAATGGGAAGACAAAAATCAAAGCACCAAACAATTCCGGAAACGTAAAAGTTATCAATAAAACCAATAAAGAACAATTCTATTATCCATTACAGGGCACAATTGAAGTGCAAGAAAGAAGGTATCCTCCACGCTCTTGTGGTGTGGTTCGATCTAGGCCTGACTCCTGATATATCTTTAACAACAGACCCATTGAATGCTGATAGAGTTACCTGTTGGGAACAGGCTGTGTTTCATTTGGACGAGCCGGTGCATTTGAATATTGGAGACATCGTCGACTTGGATGTGTCCATGAGGAACTCTAGATTGAATGTCAGCCTATCAAAAGACAAAGTCCAGCAAAACTCTAGAAAGTTCAAGGTATCCAAGGAGGTTTTATCGTTCCTAAACGACAATGGTTTGGTAGAAAGTATAGCAGAGTTGGCTGAACGATTTGGGGTCACGAATTGGACTGTGAGTTCGAGAGAAAAATAACTGTGGAGTCATTAGTTGATTTTCTGTTGCTTTTCAGATAGTAGATTACAATGTGTTTCCTCTACTAGGCCTCCTTATGGCAAAGATGAATTGTACAGTCGTTCATTCTGTCAAAAAAGAATGTGACAAGGTTTTCTTAGAGCAATTACTATTGCTGAACAATATCTCCAAGCGAGAATTCATAATGCTGGATGATTTTGTTCTGGAGACTACCCCGAAGAAGTGCCTCTTTCTTCTTGATGTGATCAGCCAAGATGGGTTGTTGGAAAGCAGGTGAACATATTTTGAATTCATTTGTGTTAGTTTCCCTGCTGTATGTTGAAAACTAAACTAATGAACAATTTCATTTTTATTAGTGGTTTTGGAATGATGAGACCGACTGGGGAGTTGATAAACATCCCCCAGACTATTATCGTACATGTTCAGTTAGTGAATTCACCCTTCATTGATAGAAGCAACTTGGTGAAAGACGAAAATGTTCTAGGCTTCAAGATTGCTGAATTCATAAATGATTATTCGGTGAGGAATTATGTTCTTACTTAGTGTCTAAACAGGTTTGATAAAACATTTATATCACAAAAATATCTTTTTCAACAAAGTCTTTGGTCATCCTCAAATATTTTAGGGTTGCGAACATCCCAATTTGGAGAAGATGATTTATACAGAACATTCTGCACCAGTAAAGTTTCGACTTGAATCAGATGGGAAAGGCACATCACGAATCACCGTGAATAAGGAGGGATTTGTTAACGCCCTGTATGTCTGGTACGAAATTCAGCTTCATCGAGATATAAGTTTCTCTACTAAAAACAGTACTTTTTACAAAAAAGCATGCTTTTTCTTGAAGGAGCACATCAAAGTGAATTTGGGAGAATGTCTCAATGTTTCATTGCAAGTGGATCAGTCTTATTTGAAAGTATATTTGGAAGATAAATAATATCAAAACTGAATCCTCCTGAAATGTAAAATTGATGGATGTTAACATAATGTCATGAACTGAATTCAATTGTTCACTTATTTTTCATGTATAAGATATTCTATTATGTTTTGCTCTGACTGCTCTATTTTTTTGATAGAAGATACCCCTTGAAAAAATTTTTAAAGTTGATATTTGTATTCATACAGGATATAGTTGTTAAATATCATTGATTCAAAAAATATTAATTTATGATACAGAATATATTACATTATTGATTCTTAATAGCTAACACTGTAAATTAAATTATTTTTACATGTACACATATTCATTTATTTGAGTTTCCAGTGAGGAGATTCAGAACAGCTGCTTTTTCTTTCTCCTTCTTCTTAACTATGTCTATACACCTATTTCTCCAAGAGCTTTTCCTCAGTTTTATTGGCCTACTACCTACGTATCTTCCTGAAAAAAAAAAGCAAAATTCAATACTTCTATTTTGAAATCACAAAAAGACAAAATATGGGAGGAGTAATATTGAATATCTTACCATTTACTTCTTTCATAGCTTTGGTGAAATCTGCAGGATCCTTAAAACTTACAAATCCATACCCCTTACTTTTATTAGTTCTCTTTTCTCTGATAACCTTAGCCTTTTGAAAAGAAGGATACTTATTGAAAGTTCTTGTCAACAGTTCATCGGTTACATCATTTCCCAAATCTCCGCAAAAAATCCTGAAATCATCTTCTGGCCAATCTGACAATGAATTGTCTTCCCAAGTTTGACCTCCTGCCACTCTCATTAACTTTCGGTTCTTAGAACCTCTTCTTTTATAATCTTCTGGCCCAAAAGACTGTAAGGCACTACTGGCCTTACCTTGTGAAATGGCAAGCTCTGCACTAACTTTCTCATTCTTTAGTTTCTTCAGCTTTTTTTCAACCTCTGACTGTAGAGCTGTGAAGTCTACAGATTGTTGATGAGCAGTAGAAGGAGTGGGCAATGTTACTTTTGGGGAAGCATACAAAGTAGGTTTTGCAGTTACCACTGCTGGCTGAGCAACAGTGTGTACTGAAGAATACTGATCATATTTTTTAGCGGAGCGGGATATTTGATGTGGAACCAAAACAGGAGGTGTCGGTGGGGGAGGTATTGCACCAAAGCTGGGGAGATAACCTGTAGAATAACCATTCATCATCGGCTGCCTTGATATTTCAGCCTCAAACCTAAAAATCGTAATATTGGATTAGAATTGAGAGTGACTCTAAACATGCAAAATATGAATTTGAAAACATTCAAACTGAGGTTATATGAAAGTTTCATATTTTCATAAAAATATCATAAATCTTGCCAATAGGTGCAGTTCCAAAATAGGTCCATATTCTGATAGAAGTCAACAAAAATATGTTTTGCTTCCCTGAGTTGACAAATATTAAATATTTATATAGCAGACTTACCGACTCATCTCATCTTCCATCATACGGAATTTGCTTCTGTCCATTTTTAAAGCCTTTCGAAAATATTCGAACTATTCTATATAAATAAATACTCTCAATTTTTCACTATTGTTGTTGAGAAATTCACTGTACTTGTATTCCACTCTGTATCCAATATCTTACTGGTCTCATTAACATTTATTGTGATTTGTGACATTTATATCAGCACCACGGTCATACACATAGCGCAGCATAGGGATTATATAGGTATTTCGCGCATGCGAACTAAACGAAACCAAAATGGCCACAAAACAGTTCGATCGTAACATAGGTCTTGCAACTCGTATGGTGGGGGGTGACCCAAACATTGAGGAAATTTTTGTGGTTCTGACACAGATTAATACAACATAAGTTATTAATCTGTGGTTCTGATGATTTGCTACCTACAGCGCTGTCCTCTATTGTCACTTTGTCAGCCAATCACAAATTAGATCCGATCAGCTTTATGAAAGTAGGAATGATGTTTATTTATTCGAGAGAATTTTGCAAGATATAATATTTCTGTCATTGATTTTATTTACCATTCAAGTCCTAACCGTTTGTTTTGTTGTCAAAGATTAATCACGTGTTTATACCTCTATGTCCTCCTAGCGGATAATTATGAAAACTTTTTCTTCAAAACTGGTGCCACCCCCACCACTCAAAAATGCCGTAGCACAGGCCGTAGTCTCCAGACCTTATGTGTATAACCACAGAGTATATGTCTATGGTATAACCGTGTTCAAAACCATTGGAACTGTCCGGCTATTGAGGTAGCATCTTTTCATAGGTCCCCAAGTAACATATATAAAATTCAGCTTTTATACTATAACGAAAGTATAATTATAATTTATTAAAGTTTAGGGGTGTCTGGCAGGAGGTATCAACTGTCATAAAGTGTCTGGCAATGGATGACGAGATTTCTATTGTTATCTTGAAGAAAATATAAAAGAATTGAGCTCTATACATCAACAAATTTAAGGTACACTATACTTCCCGTCACCAGCCCAAGTAACCACAACTCGAACTAGATAGTAGAGAGTTGAAGCACACCTCTTGAGATGGGTCGTCGTGAGCGTAAATCATGACATTTTCGCCACGACCCCAATGATCGTGGTCGCCATGTGAAACGTCTGAATGAGTGTTTTGGGCGTTGTGAACGCTTAATGGAACGCATCCCGAGTGTAGGAAAGTGCTCCGATTCCTATGCTGTGACGTCAGATGCAGATGCTTTTTTCAGTTATTGTCTACCTTCCAAACCATTTGACATTCGTATGACATCCGAAATTTCTGGTGCGACACTTATAAAACGTCACTTGTCGACCCTTTCTTTTCCGAAAGCTACAGTTGATACACGTTTAGCTGGTAAGTAATTAAAATTTCAATAATTAATCGAATTATATAGTTTCAGTGATTTATATCTGAATAATATTGAGATCCAATATAATACAAATACCTTTACTATTATTTGTATCTGAAATATCACCGAACGTTGTTTTTTCACCATGTGGTTCAACGTAACCTCCAATACGTTCTTTGGGATGTTCTGAGCAAAATTAAATGAACAATTCTCAAAATCCAAAATGATATAAATCAGATTTATAATGGGCTGTTACATTAAATACAACCTATAATGAACTGATATATTTGTACCAGGTTATATTATGATTTTATGATAGCATCACAGTAAAAACAATTCGAGTTGTTGACTATGTTGATATTTGTTACAAAACTTCTTCGTAATGAACACAGAGACCTTAAAACACATCATGATATTTTGCAATGCTTATTTTTTCTGTTTCAAATACAATATAAATGTTGAAAATTTCTCACTAATTCACATTTTTAATTTTGCTTTGTGTATTTAATATGATTTGAGATTTAACATTGAGTTTTCATTTCAGATCTTTCAAAATGACCAACTCAAAGGGGTACCGCCGTGGAACCAGGGATCTTTTCTCCCGCAAGTTCAGGAAGAGTGGAGTCATCCCACTCTCCACTTATATGAAAGTCTACAAAGTCGGAGATATTGTAGACGTTAAAGGAAATGGAGCTGTCCAGAAAGGTATGCCTCACAAGGTATATCACGGAAAAACTGGACGAGTTTTCAATGTCACTCCTCATGCTTTGGGCGTCATTGTAAACAAGAGGGTACGAGGAAAAATTATCCCCAAAAGGATAAACATTCGTATTGAGCATGTGATTCACTCCAAGTGCCGAGAGGATTTCTTGCAAAGAGTGAAATCCAACGAGACCTTGCGTAAAGAGGCAAAGGAAAAGGGTGTCCAAGTAACATTGAAGAGACAACCTGCACAGCCAAGGCCTGCTCATATTGTAAGCGGAAAGGTGCCAGCCATCCAGTTAGCTCCTATCCCCTATGAGTTCATTGCTTAGGCTTAATAATAAATAATAAAAACACATTCTTGATATAGCTTTTTTTTTTTCTTAAAACCCCCAATTTCAAACAAAATTGAAATGGAAAAATATTATTTTATTTGATTTGACCATGAGTATGATTGATTCATAATGTTCACAATTTTTGGGTTAATTCGGGAACAACTTTAAACAAATCTGCTACTATTCCATAGTCTGCTACTTGGAAAATTGGTGCCTCAGCATCTTTATTAATTGCAACTATGGTTTTGCTGTCTTTCATGCCAGCCAAGTGCTGTATAGCTCCAGAAATTCCAACTGCGATATATAGGTCCTGAAAACAAAAAACATGTACTGAAGGATACTTTTCGATATTATAAACGTGCACATCAAACCCATCCGACATTTACTGTGGTTTGACATTTGTCAATCAACAAATGGTTATAAAAATGACAATGTTTACGTGCTATCAAATCTGAGTATTGTTCAAAAAGTGACAAGAAAAAGAAGCTGCAATTTAAACTCTTAAGAGGATTATCTCGAAAAGTATATGATAATTTTACCAATTCGTGTTCATGTTTCTAGGACCAAAATACACTGTTACAAAAAGATTTTTGCCGGTATCCGTCAACGCGACAGGTGAAGTATTAACTCACAGGAGCAACAATTTTGCCAGTTTGGCCAACTTGCAAATCATTTGAAACATAACCAGCATCTACAGCAGCACGTGAGGCTCCAACAGCAGCATTAAGCTTGTCAGCTAGATCATACAACAGCTTGAAGTTGTCTCCTGATTTTAAACCTCTACCTGAAATATAACATCAGATACATTTAAGGTTTCCCATGCCCAAAAAAAATAAATCACCTCCACTAACTACAACTTTGGCACTAGCCAATTCAGGCCTATCCGACTTGCTAAGTTCTTGAGATACGAAAACAGTCAAGTCAGTAGCACATCCATCAACAGCAATGGTTTCAGAGCTAGCTGAACCTCCTTCCAATGCTGCTGGTTCAAAATTAGTGCCTCTCACAGTGAGAACTTTTATGAGGTCTTTAGCAGTCAGTGTTTGGATAGCGTTACCAGCATAGATACTTCTGACAAAAGTATCGGGCGATTTTATTGCAATAACATCAGAGACTGGAGAAACATCTAGCTTGGCTGCAACTCTAGGCAGCAGGGCTTTGCCAAAGGCAGAAGCACCAGCAACTATATGAGTGTAGTTGAACTGTTTTTGAGCACTCAGTATCAGATTAGTTAAGCTTTCAGCAGTGAAGCCTTTGAAAGCATCATTTTCAGCTACCAGGATCTTTGACAGGCCCCCAGCCTTGGTCAGTGCTTCTGATGCCTGAAAAATAACAATCCCAACTTCTAATCCCTGCTGTTTTGTCTGATATCAACTTAGACTTACAGGACCACATTTTGTTCCTGCTACTAGAACAGATATATCTCCACCAAGTTGTTTGGCAGCTGTGATTGCACTTTGTGTTTGAGATGACAGGACTTCATTATTATGCTCAGCTATGACCAGAGTGCTTTGAAACCTTCGCAACTTAAAACAATTGGGTATCAACAAAGAATAACCTATCATTCAGTGGTTCAAGGATGGGGAAAAATAAATATTTCATTTTTACCTGAGAACCAACCCTCCTGGTACAGTTTTTCAACATTTTTAGAACAGAACTTATCTGCAGCTAGGCAAAGTAGTACCAAAGTTTCGCTTAACCAAAGTTCAAAGTGCAATATGGCAATCAAGATTGAGCAACAGTTACAAAATTTAATTAAACAGGAATCGTATAAGCAACTGAACAATGATAAACTGACAGAAATCAGCTGAGAAATCTAACCTCAATATAATAATCGCCAAGCGAAACCACAGAATTATTCGATTCTCGAAGTTTTCAATCTCGAAAGAAATAAAGGGATGAAGGATTTCTTACTAACGAGAGTTTAAAATAATATTTCATTTATTATAACTAACGGTGATAATATATACAAAACAAAAAAATAAAACCTGCTTAGCAGTTATTACGATATTAATGCACTATGAATCTGACTTTTCATCGTTGACTATCAATTCAGTATTTAAAAAACACCAAACTCAATTATTCTGAAATGCAAAAGATTTCTATGCATTGCAATTTCAGTTTTGTATAAAATAAATTTCCAATAATTTTTTTGTGTCAAATATTACATGATTCTTCTTTGTATTGCTCAATAAACATGAACAATTTGATAAAAATGAAGAACAATATACATTACCACGTCGACCAGTGTGATTGAATATTGTTCATAATCTTTCCATAGTATTTATACACCTTATAAAACATACATATGTAATATGAGTAATTAAATGCCGATAAAGAAGTGTACATTATCAGGTAGTTTTTTAAGCAAAAAAATAAAACGTATTTTGAAGGTATCTGATGTGGAATATGAATATAGAGAAGCATGTATGTATAAGGCGTACCATTACTAATGGGAATTCCTTTCTTGAAAATTGCATGATATTAAAAATTTTCCAACAATTATAATGTTATCTTCCAATGTATTCTTCAACTGTAATAACACCACACATATTTTTGATAAAGTAATAAATAAGTTGAATAAATTTCTCCAATAATCATTTCATCCAGAGTTTCAAATGGGTATGATATGGTATAAATTCCTAGTAAAAGACCTTGGGTTATTCAATTGATACAATTTTCAAGGAGAATTCAACAAAACACAGTACAGCAGAAATAAATAGTGATTAGCATTAGAAAAAAATAAATAAAGATTCGTTTTTCTTTAACATAAGTATATACAACTGAATTCGCTTATTTGGCTTCACTGCCTGTCTCATATCTGTTTTGGAATAGCTTTATCATTTATCTAAGGAAGTGTACTTACATGAACGACTTTTGGATGTCAAAAACCACAATCAAACTCACAGAAAGAAATATTCAATCAAGACTAAACAATTTTTAACAATGACGAAACAATGACCACAAAAAGTATCGAGATAATTTGATATAATTTTTTACAACCAAAAGTCATTATGGCAGCCACACATTGACCTGGGGGGAAGGTGAAGGAAGGAGAAGCGCACTCTTGGAGAAGGGTAACCTGCAACATTTGTACTCCTAACCCATTCGGTGCTCTCTCGATAAGGCAACTCGCATTAGGGGGCGTCTCACAGGCTCTCGCGGCTCTGATAGAAAAGAATGTAACCCGTCTCGGAGGATTTTTGTGTGTCGGCCGTCAGGCCGTAGAAGTCTTCGATCGTCGAGGCGTCTATTTTCTGAGACCAAAACAAAGTCAAGTTTTTTTTTGATATTAAACTTCCCACGAAAGGAGACATCCTTTGTGGAACCATTCATTTTTGAAGTGACGTAACTTGTAATATTTCAACCTCTTAAATTTGTGGTTGAATTACGTGAAGAAAATTACAATTCCCATTCATTCATCAAATGAAATTGTTACTTACGTCTACTTGGTCATCATCGAAGAGTAACCAAAATCCGTGACTCTTGACTATGCTGATGTAGTGACCTCTGTTTGGACCACTTCCACAGTGGATAACTACAGCTACCAGATCATATAACCGGTCTGGGTTTAGAGCATCGTCAGACTGATTCAGAATATGAGAGAAAAATCAGTCATTTCCGGAATATTCAATGGAATTTGTTCGAGGAAGAAAGTTGTGACAGCTTGTCAGAATACGCACAGTTGCCGTTCGTTGTTTTTTCCAGTGATCATCTTATAAAACTAGCTATTGATGTTCATGATTTTAATTGAAATAAAAAAAGAGTTAGTGTAAGTTAAAGTTTCAACTCAATATTTATTCAGCACAAACGACATTGAATGACTGCTCTCACAACTCTCCTAATTTGCGAAGTATAATTAAATTCCAGTATTTAATAACTTGGTATACAGAAAATAAATTCTTTGAATGAATAAAAAATAATTGAATCGTAAAGAATATGTTGCTCAATTATAATATTCAATACAGCAACGAATTCCAATGAATTGCTTTGAATGGAAAATTACAATCAATGGTAGATGATATTTATAATTCCACAAAACTCAATGAGGTAATTTTTTCAGTGTTGATTCACACTTTTGAGTTCCTGATTTCTTCAGTTGATTTCCAACACTCAATTATTAAAAATATTGTGAACACTCACGATATCGATGTTCCTTGCAAAAAAGGTTATTACCGTATTGAACAGTCTTAGTTCCAATGGAAACACCACCCTATGAGAAACTTTGATGTGCCTATTGTACTGTTCCATATACTTGAACCTCTTCAGATGCAATGCCAAAATCATGGGCAGCTTTTTGACTCTCATCCTCTTCTGTGCCTCCTGATAACTACTGCAGTTGTCACATTTGAACTTGAAACAAAAATGGTCAACATGAGAAAGTTCTCATATCTTTTTGATTTTGATCATTGAACATGTTTAGTACCTTGTTGTCACTACACAAAGTTTCTGTGTTGCTGAAGCAACGCAGGCAGTGTGTAATACTAGTATTCTGTTCGATGTCTACTTGAAGGTCAAAGAAATCCTCATCTTTACTGCTGACATTCTCACAGTTAAGGCAGCGAGTTTCACTTGTCAATATCCCCTTCAATCAATGATTAATTTTAATTTCTATTAGCAATATGAGGCTTGAACTTGCAAATTTCATCACATATTCCTGAATTACCTGAAAAATTTCATGCACCCATGTTGGTTCAGGAGAATTATGAGTAGTGCCATTCTCTCCTGCTCCTTTTGATTTCACATTGTTTGTAGTTGAGTTCTGTTGTCTTTCAGCTGTAAGCATTCCATAGTTGAAGATGGAAAAAAAATATCTGAAAACTTACCTAATATAATTTCACTAATATGATTAATAAGAAAGTTCAAAAACTCATGTGCATCTTGTTGCATATAATTATCAAACTCCTCTGAAAATAAAAAACACTTGAATATATTGACACTTGAAAGGTTAATCAATTCCTCACCTTTTTCTTTTCGCAGCCTTGCTATAAATTTTTTGGGAGCTATAGAACCTACTTTTTTCTTCTGGGTTGCTATGCTGTGAAATAAATCTGCAAGACATGTAAGAAGAGTTTCTTTAGTCCTCTTGTTCTTTGCTTTATATTCCAGAACTCTGTCCCTGAATGGTTTGCAGAAATACAAAGCTTGCAGTACCGAATTACTGTAGCATGTATTACCAAACTGAAAATGTAAACAATGATATGTTTGGGCATAAGACATAGGAATTCACTCACGTTGACTAAGCCAAAGTAGTGTTCGTTGGAGGGAAACTGTTCTGAACCAATGTCTCGCTCTAGTTGGGATATATTTGCACCCTAAAATTAAATTTTATTAGTTTCTAGTAGGAAACATCTAGGTGTCATTTCGTCAAGTGAAATTAGTTACAGATACGAGAAATATAAATGTTCAAGTTACGAATTGCAGATTTCAGGCTGTTTACCATATTTCATTTGCTAATCCATAACTGTTTATTGAAAATGCGGAGAATTAATACAATTATCAAACAAGAGCTCTCCATCTCTTCATTATTGTAATTTATTGATATGACTAATGACAACTGACAATACAATGACTTCTCATTGCCTACAAGGTTGACAATTACTCGAAACTATGCAACACATCAAACATATCAGGAGGAAATTCAAAAACATTTACCGCGTTAAATTATTGGTGACAGATATTCCAAATATCATACAAAGATAAATTCTACTATTGAAATCACTCTGTAGAATCGGTTTTCATTCCGGTGTTTACTAATGACGTATTTCATAAAATATATTTCGCGTTTATGACTCAAATTTATAAATTAATTCAGGAAACTCTCATTACCTTCATATAGCTAGATAAATGAATATTATTCATAATATGTTCTAGGAATGCAGTAATTTTCCAAGTGTAACTTGATTTTCCAATGTTGTTCATATTATCTACGGAATAATTCAAACTGATATCAATGCAAATATTTTGATTCATATTGCACAAGTTATTCTGGAATGTGAGTTGATTGTTGTCATCGATAGTTTCAAAAAAATAACTCATCGACGAAATGAATTCCTCCAATATCTGGAATTCAAGTTGAAACTATATATACCCATGAACATTTCTAACAATACATTGAAACTGAGAGAAAATGAAGTCAATCATATTGATTTTTTGTTTCTGTGTGTTTCTAAGTGTGGTCAAAGCAGGAGGTAGGTGATATCGTTTTTTTATATCATATTCAGTTCCAATGAAATTTATTTTCCACCTAATGTCTTTGTTGATCAACTATTTCAAATATACACAGGGTGTTCCTTAAAGCCATGCTAATATTTGAAGGGGTTATTCTTCGTTACATCTCAAGAAATAAACTTCCTATAAATGTATATCCTAGAAGTCTTTACTTTTGAGATACAGGGTGATGAAATTTTGAAAAAAAAATCAGTTTTTTGATAATAACTGAGATAATATTCTAGACATCTTTGAAAAATTTTGTACATGTCTTCTATGCACAAAGGTGCATTTTGTGATGTACGATATTTTTCATTTTCTCTACCATTGACGTCCGTATGGGTTTTGCATTGAATATTTTTGGAGAAAAAAAACTAAAATAATGAAAAATCGCTTTTGAGATCCTCATTCATTTTTGAGCAAATTCAATCTCATGGGTTTTCTTTGTCCGACGCACGGTTTTCGCTTAAAAAAATAAAAATCGTTTCACTGCAGGGTCTATTCCTCAAAAACTGATGCGGCGTGAAAATGTTTGTGCATCGACTGAAAGCAAATCAATAGATCAGATTCATTGAAATGTGGAAGCTAGAATCCTTCTAGCTGTTGCTTATGAAAACATATAACCTTCTGAAAAATAAATGAATGAGGACTACCTTAGAAAGAGTGTAATATTTTAACCTCCTGTATCTCAAAAGTTGAGACTTTTAGGACATACGCTTATAGGAAGTTTTTTTCTTCTCAAAATGTGTCAAATAATCACCCCTTCGAATATTAGCATGTCTTCAAGGAACACCCTGTATGCCGGATGATAAAACTTTCATTTGTTTCTATGGAATACATGATATCTTCAGGATAGGTTCGATATAATATTTTATGATTTTATCTTCCAGACAATGAGCATGGCCAAAAACATTCGCACCACGCCGTGCACCCATCCAACCGACACAACCACAAACCCCAGGCGAAACACCACCATGGGAAACACCCCCTCCATCAGACCAACAGGGTAGCACCCCAACATTGCTATTACGTTCGTGTCTGCGACAACTCATCATCAACCGGTCCAACAACATCTGACAACTTGGAAATAATCTACAACGGAAACAACTCCCTTCTAGGCATCGTCAATAACGCAGCCAACGTCGCCTTAGCCATCGATTACGGCAACAACATATCCGCCATCTTCGACGGTCAATCTGGAACCACCTTGGTGCTGGACGAAACCTCTAACCAGCTCTACCGCTTATCGAGCAACTCCTCTACAGACAACATCGTTTGGCAGCCGTCTAAAGAAAGCTTCGATGCGTATTTCAAGCACTTGACTTCCCTGAAAGACCTGCTGAAGCTAGCTCAGCAAAGCGGCGAGAAAACTACCGCCGACGCTTGTCCCGAGCTCACCCTAGCCATCAGCGGCTTGGGCGCTAACTTGACTCCCCAGGAAGCTCTGCAGCTCATCACCAGCTTCACTGCTGAGCTGAGAGGATCCCTCAAACTGCTCTTTGGGTCTAGCGGTTCTTTCAATTCTCCACACGACTTGAAGTGGATCCTCAGCGTCAGCGCATCCTTTTCCAGTTTACTCGACCTTGCGGAGGGAAACTTGGTCAACAGTAACTTCAGCATAGCTCCACAGGATCTGTACAATGCCAACAGTGGTGTGGAGGCGTTGGTGAAGCTGCTGGGGAAGATCGGGGAACACTATGACTTGGGCAAAGGTTTCAGTAATCTGTGGCAGTCACCTGACAGGGTGGCTGAGCTGCTGGGTCAAGCCAGTGGAGGGTCCCACAACGGCTTGGACGGTCTCACCAGTATTCTGATTAGTATCTGGGAGACTATGAGGGGACAAGGATCCATTTCTGACGTAATCAACAACGTGCTGAGTTACAACGCCAGTTCTTCGGGAGATGAAACTGCTCTGGCTGATCTGGCCAGAGAGCTGCTGGATATATTCGAAGCGCAGAATAAGCAGTACGGTAATAATGCATACTTCTCCTGGTATATAGGGGTGTTACATGCCTTGGTCGACAACAACTGGGTACTTAACGGAGTTAACATTTCGGATATCATCAAAATTATCACATCGCCAAACCCAGTGGATAGAATCAGTACAATCGTGAGGGTTTTGGCGCTCTTCAATCCAGTACGAGCTATTCCACAGTTCTTCAAGTTCATTGTGGGTGCTCTGAATTCTTCCAATAATACTGGAATAATAAACAGATTGATACCAGGTGAGATCATCCTCAGCAATAAACTGTATTTTTCCGTAATATTTACTAACGTTACAGGCGTCGATCTCAGTAATCTAACTGGCCCAGGCACAATCTTCCAAAATATTCTTCACGGCCAAGATTTCGCCAGTATCATATCCAATCCTTGGAACGCCACACAGGCCATCTCGAGGATCCCAATCCTTGGAGATATCTTCCGAAGGTAAGTCTATAAACTCATCTATGTAGAGCAATGGATCACTTGTACGTTTGTAGATTCTCTTCTTATCTGGGAAATGACTTCGATCTCAACAGATTCTTGAACGCTAGCAACATATTTGGTGGTGGCAACATCAGCAATATTATTGGAGGCTTCACCAATGCTTCGGAATCCATACCTGGACAGTTTGCGAATGGATTTGGTGGATTCGTTAACGGGTTGGAACATGGAATAGAAGGAATTTTTGGTAGGCCATCAATATCACCAATACGCTATTTATAGAAAAAAAAAAATAGCAGATATTTCAATGCTGAATGATTGATCATTTTTAGTGACTAAATGTTTCTATAACTGCAAAGACTGAGCAATTCCTATTTGAGTCTCTTTTACGAATTCATAGTAAACGTGCTTATGAAAGTGTTACTTATGATTCTCTTCATCGATGCTCTGCTCTGAAATATCTAATTTTCAGGAGGCGGTAATCAGTCATCATCAGAGTCAGCACCAGGATCAGGGTCAGGGTCAGGATCAGGATCAGGATCAGGGTCAGGTTCAGGTTCAGGTTCAGGATCAGGATCAGGATCAGGATCAGGATCAGGTTCTTTAGGTAGGTATCAAAACAAAAATCAATTCGCAATTCAATTTTTTGTAATTTTTTGCAATGTTTTGTTATTTTCAGGAGCAGGTGGCCAAGCAATTTGGAATTCGATATCATCCGGTCTGGGCGGAGGTTCTTCAGGTTGGTATTACTCACTACTTATTTCGCTTATAAAAGGATTTTAGATATCGCACACTTGATAACTTCACCGTTTTGCTAGCTTCTATGCTACATTGAAATTTTTTCCAATATAATTGCCCAAACTCTCTGTATTGTTTTCATTAGGAACAGGTGGTCAGGCATCCTCAAATTCAACAGGATCAGGTTCAGGAGGTTCCGCAGGTTGGTAAATTCCCGAGGAATAAAATTATTTATATTTTTTTCGGAAGTTGCTTTTTAGTAGGTGAAGATTGTCTATCATATTTTCAGGAGCAGGAGGTCAGGCATCCTTGAATTTAACTGAATCAGGTCCTGTAGGTTCCTCAGGTTTGTATGTACCTAAATGGTGTAATATTTCTCCCATGGTTCCCTTGTCGAAACGTCTGTATTTTTTAAAGCTCTCAAGAAGTGTATGCATATTCTTTATTCTTTCTCTCAGGAACAGGTGGTCCAACATCATCAAATTCGACAGAATCGGGTTCAGGCATATTTTCAGGTTGGTATATTAACAACGAGTCAATCCTCCGAACAAACCATTACATATTCCAAAAAGTCTATCTGAATACTGTTTATTTCTTTTAGGAGCAGGTATTTCAATTCCTTCGAATTCAACAGGACCAGGTCCTGTAGGTTCCTCAGGTTCGTAACTAACTACATGGTTTGATACTTATCCCGAGGTTTCCTTGTCAGAACGTTATTGTTATATGTATATATTTGTTTTGAGACTCAAACCAGTTGATGCATGTTCCTCAATGTTTGTTTTCAGGTGGTCCATCCAATTCAACAGGATCAGGTTCGGGAGTTTCTTCAGGTTGTTATTTTTATGAGGAGTTTATTTTCAATCAAATGCTTTCGTGATTTTTTTTCCAAGAAAGTATTTCAGTAGTTTCTTATTTTCAGTAGCAGGGGGCCAATCATCCTCCAATTCAACCGGATCTAGTAGAATTGGTGGTTCGGAAGGTTAGTATATCTACCAGAGGCTTATCTAGTAGAATATAGAATTGGACGAATACTGAAGTTAATCGACTTATATAAGCTTCTGAAACTTATTTTCACCCGTCTCACAAAATGTTTTATTTTGTTGTTTTTTATAAGAGACATTTATTCACGAATGTTAAGGTTTTGATAATTTTATGTTTATATATGTTAAATCCTGGTTTATATTTTACTTTATTAAATTTACTAAGCAACACCTTTATACAATACTTGTTCGATACAACTACTCGTAATGTCTCTGTTTCCTACTTCCTGTTTCCTTCAACGTCAATCATGTCTTGGAACATTTGGTTTAACATTGCCAACTTAAGATAGTTAATTTCAACACACTCCCTCAATGGTAAAGCTAATGTTACAAAAAAAAATACATGAACCATAAGTTCAGATTAAACAAAGAAATAAGTAAATAAAAAAATCAATTCATATGAACAATCAGGAAGCAAATTAATACATGATTAAATTTTTAAGTTTTTCAAATTTAACAGGCTGTAAAGGTTTGGTTAAAATATCAGCAACATTTTTGTCTGTTGGACAATATTCAATTCCGAACCATTGTCTCTTGAACTCGTCTTTGATTAGGTGGTACTTAACATCAATATATATGCACTTTCTAGTGAGTTGGTTGGCTTTTATCATCTTAATGCAGCTTGTATTGTCCACATGTAGATTTACTTGCACCTTCTCAGACAGTAATTCTTCAAGTACGGATTTAACATATTTCATTTCCTTGCAACATTGAGCTGCAGCTATGTATTCTGCTTCAGTGGAATGTTGAGCAACACATGATTGTTTGCGAGAACATCATGCTATAGGTCCATTTGCATAGAACATGATGTACCCTGTAGTACTCTTGCTATCTTTTCTATCACCAGCATGGTCTGAATCACAATATACTTCCAGTATATGGTCTGCCTTTTTGTTCGAATAAAGAATACCTGTTTCTGCCGATCCTTTCAAATATCTAAGTATTCTCTTTATATTAGTGACATCTTGTTTTGTTGGGTTCTTTGTATATCTGCTGCAATAATTTACAGCATATCCAATATCTGGTCTTGTTTTGCAAGACAGATAAAGAAGACTTCCAACTGCCTCTCGATATGGGAATTTGGTTTCATTTATTGTAGAATGTTCATGATTCTGTTGAGAGATTGGGGTGTTTGTTGGTTTGGCAGTTTGCATTTGATATGCATTAATGACTTGTTCAGCATATCTGTTTTGATTGATGAGTATTCCATTCTCAGTTTGTGAGATTTGCATTCCCAAATAATTTTCTGGTTTCAGGTTCACTGTTGTCTCAAATTGTTTCATCATTTTTGATAGAAATTTGTTTATTTGTTGCAGATCCTCACCCATTACAATTCCATCATCAACATGAATTCCAACGAACATCTTTTGACCAGACATGGATTTAAAAACACATTGATCAGTTTGGAGTTGTTTGAGACCTTCATTTTTGAGAAAATCTGTAAGGCGTTTGAACCATTGTTGAGGAGCCTGTTTCAGTCCATAAAGAGCTTTTCTTAGCTTTCCCTTTGCTACTAATCTAGCCCTATAACGCCCATCATCTTTAATTTTGAATAGCCAACGACTACTGACAATTTCTGTACCTTTAGCACAGTTTTCACTTACTAAATGCCAGGTATTGTTTTTCTGGAGACAATCTTTTTCATCTTGGATGGCCTTTTTCCATTTTTCTTTTTCTTGACTTTTCATGCAGTCTTCATAGGTAAGAGGTGAATCTTCAGTGAGCAGTACATAATCTTGTAATTTGTTAGGTATTTTGATATCTCTTCGAGGTCTTTGATTTTGTTGAACGTTTGGTATTTCATCTTCACTTTCAGATGGTTCATAGTAGGAAGAAACATCATCAAATTGAGTTTCCAGTTCATTATCAGAAAATAGTTCAATGTTTTGTTGGTTTTCTTCATTCTCATTGTTTTCTGAATTTACTTCATTTCGGTCTTCTTCATTTTCATTGTTTTCTCGATTTATTTCGTTTTGATCTTCTTCATTTTCATTGTCCTCTGGATTTCCTGTATTGTGATTTTCTTGAATTTCGATTTCAATAGTTTGATTTTGATGATTTTCATTTGTTTCTTGAATGCCAAAGAATTTCACATCTCTTGACACATAGATTTTATTGTTCTGTTCATCCCAAATTCTGTAGCCATTTTCAGCATAGCCAATGAAAATTCCTCTTCTTGCTCTGGGATCTAATTTGCTGAGAGTTCCCAGATTTTTGGTGTACGCCACGGAACCAAAGATTTGGAGTCGTGATAGGTCTGGTTTTCTTTGAAACCATTTTTCTGCAGGGGTTGTGTCAATTGTCACTGTGGGGCTTCTATTCAACAGATAAGCAGATGTTTGTACTGCAGTTCCCCACATTTTATTTGGTACATGAGATTCGAAAAGCATTGCTCTTGTTTTATTGCAGATTGTCAAATTCATACGTTCTGCTGTCCCATTTAATTGTGGAGTATGAGGGATGGTATAATCCAAATGAATACCTTTTTCAGTGCACCACTCTTTAAAGGCATTAGAGCGATATTCACCACCATTGTCAACTCTTATTTTAGACACTTTGAGATTGTGGTGGTTTTCAGATTCTGTAATATAGTTTTTTAAATAACTTTCTGCTTCATTCTTGGTTTCCAACAAATATACAGTCACAAAATGTGTATAATCGTCAACACAAGTCATGAAATAATTCTTGTTATCAAATGTTGGAGGTTTGATTTGCCCACATACATCAGTATGTATAATTTCCAGGGGCCTTTTTGCTCTCTGTCTAACTGTATGGAATGGGCTTCTGTTTAGTTTAGCCATAGCACATATTTCACATGAGAGTTCAGCATTGCTATCACAGAGGCTGGATGGCACTCCCTCACACATGTTAGGGATCTTTTTAAGATTTTTAAAGCTGATATGTCCTAGTTTTCTATGCCAATCCATGTATTCTTCATCAGGATGAACTAGATATGCTTTTTTATTTGGTTCTGGGTGCAGATTAACAACAAATAATCCACCAGAGGTTTTTTGTCCAGAAAGAATGACATTTTCATCTTTCATGATTACTACTTCTTTTTCCTTGAAACGAACTTCTCCACCATGTTCAGTTATAGCATTCACTGAGAGTAAATTCTTTGTTAACTGAGGCACATAAGATACATCTCTGAACAATACATTATCAAGTTCGATATTGCCAGATAATATGGCATTCATGGTTTCTCCTTTTTTGGCACTAAGAATTTTGGCACTAGAATATTCAGTGTCAGTCAAGATATCACATTTGTTTGTTAAATGTGATGTACAGCCGCTGTCAACAACAAAAAAATTTGTATTTGAGTTTTTGCTGAATAGAGCTTCATTTAATGGGTGTTGTTTTTCCATTGCTGTAAAGAAAGCAACTTTCTCTTTGTTTCGTTTATCATGCTCTTCTTTGAAATAGCATTGGTTTGATGCATGATTTGTTCTCTTGCAATACACACAAGGAGAATATTTAGAGCTATTATGGGAGGATGTGCCTGTTTTCTTAAAACAGTCTTCATCATTATGAGTGTCTCTTCTGCATTGCTTACACCATTTCTTCTTTGGACATTTTGGTTTTATATGTCCAACTTCACCACATTTATGACAAACAATTTTTGGTTTTGGTTTGTGTTTGATTCTTGGATTTTGAGCACTAAAGGCTACATTTTGTTGGTCAGAAGTGTCTGGTTTGTTAGAATTCTTGTAATTTTCTTCCACACATAGTCTAGCAATGAGGTTGTCCACAGTTCTTTCTGCTACTGGAGTAGAATCCCAGGCACTTGCAAAGAAACGGTACTGGTCTGGTAGTGAGAACATGATTTTTGCAACTAAACTTTCCTCAGAAACTTCTTGTTTAAGTTGCTGTAATTTAAAGACTATATTTCTCAGATAACTGAGGTTTTGCATCATGTCTTTTGTTTTTTCAAATTTATATCCATGGAAATCAAGTAAGAGCTGCTGTTTGAGTTGACTTGTATCTCTTCTGTAGATGGTTTTTAGGGTATTATACATCTCATGAGCAGTAGAGCAAGTCAGGATATGATTTTTAACCAATCTGTCTATGGTTCTTATTATATAGAGTTTTGCCTTGGCATCCTTTGTATGCCATGCAGATATTTGACGTTCATCTTTTTCACAACTGGAAAGAGGTTCTTCACCGGAAATTATTTGCCACAGCTGTTTGGCTTTGAACAGTATAGTGATCTCGAAATCCCATAGTTGGAAGGTATCAGGACCAGACAATATTGGGAGACCTTTCAGATCGCTGTCATCGGACGCCATTTTTCCTTTGTCTTGAACTTGAGCACGTTGGACGATGCTTTTACTCGAGTTGTGTTTCTTTTCACAGTTTAATCAGTAACTTTTGATGTTACTGGGCCCATAACCTGTTAAGGTTTTGATAATTTTATGTTTATATATGTTAAATCCTGGTTTATATTTTACTTTATTAAATTTACTAAGCAACACCTTTATACAATACTTGTTCGATACAACTACTCGTAATGTCTCTGTTTCCTACTTCCTGTTTCCTTCAACGTCAATCATGTCTTGGAACATTTGGTTTAACATTGCCAACTTAAGATAGTTAATTTCAACAACGAATTCTTCAACGGGATGTAAGCTTTCATTCATTATTTTTTTTCAGGATTAAGTGGTCAAGCATCCTCGAATTCAACTGGACCGGGTTCAGGAGGTTCCACAGGTCAGTATATCATTATCGATAGACATAAAAATCCATTCAACAAATATGAAAAGAGTTCCCAATATCATTTCGAACCTATTCGCGAAAAGTGAAATATAAGTATGAATATTTTTCATCTGCTATTTTTAATTATTTTTCCGCTCATTTTTTCTAATATAAGTTAAAATGGAGGATGCTCTCGATTATTTTTTAGGAACAGGTAGTCCATCACCTTGTAATTCTGCACCAGGTCAAGGAGGTGCCTCTACAGGTTTGTACCTCTACGGGGTGTTTGTTCGCCACACGGATTATTATTGCCGATTTATTGCACATAATGAAATTTTATTATGATATAATAGCTTCTGTCATGCATGCCCTTTTTACTATAATAAATTATGGACTAGATGAATAGGTACTCTCAATGGTTGTTGTTTTAGGAATAGGTGGGCAAACATCATGGAATTCGTCTTTATCGGGAGGAGGTTCTTCAGGTATGCTTATGAAAAATTCAATAAATAATCGAAACAAATCACATTTTCGAAATCCTTGAATGATATCTTTTCAATAAAAAATAATTTAATTTCAGATTGATTGAATTCGATGAGAGAATTCAATATTCACACCCTGTAGTGAATTCTATGTGTTCGTGTGTGATCAATTTTGATTATTTCATGACTTATCATTCATAAAATCTGTGCGTTCTTTTTGAATTGTTGTATCAGTGAAATTTTTTCAAGCATTCCATAAATGTTCCATGATGTGGAAATGTTATCTACCGATAAAGTGGTTGGTTAATGCGTTTACATTTACATATTTATAATAAACCGCACTCCAAAAGTATTTTTACAATATTTTTTACACTCCATTTCAAACTCAATTTAATGAAATATAATTAGAAATATCATTCAGTAGGTATCTTTCTCTTCGATTCAAGAATAAATATAAGTTCACTATGTATTTAGAATTGAACATACCTTAGGTAAAATAAGAGCTCTCAAATTTTAACTACCATCGACTTGATGTCATAACCAGACAAAACTAGAAGAACAAAAGTTCACAATGTTGAAAACTTTACAATGTCATCATCAATGATCGGGATCGAATATTGATTGACATATTATCTGACATATTTTTTCCTGATATAGGAGCAGGCAGTGGTAACTCCTCTTCATCAGGAGCAGGATCCATTGGAGGTTCAGGTTGGTATTTGATAATTAATACTCACATCATCACATTTGTCATTGTGTCTTTAATAAGCCGTGTGTATTTTCATGTTATTTCTTGTTCTAAGCAAACAAAATTAGTGAAACCGTTTTTTCTTCAATATTTCAATGAAGCGGAGTTGAAAATTTGAAATCATCTTGTACACTGAAGGATACAAATAGGTGAACACTAGTTAATTTAAAAAAAATATGAATCATATTTTTCGAATAATATTATTAAACAACTCCAACATTAAAATATCAAGCAATTCAAGTCATTGATACATGATCAACAGAAAGTTTTTCTTTTTGTATTTTATTGATGCAATGGAAATTTCGGAGCACAATTTCCATCCATTGGGATTTCTGAATCAGGGAAAGCAGGTAAAAATAATCATTGAAATGCCAACAGTAATAGGTATAGTTCATGGGGAATATCTCTTGATAACTGAAATCCTTCTTTCATGAGAAAAAATGATAATGGTTTTTCTTTCTTTCAGAAGGGCACGCAGAATTTTCGGATAAGAAAGGTACGTCGTGAGATATTTCAAATACAAAAAAAATAACATATTAAACACGATATCATGAAAGTCTATCTCGATTCTTGAACAATTTCGGCAAGAAAAGACAATGCTCACTTCAAAAACGTTAGATTTTTATGATCGAGTATTTTCCATTGAAGAATCGATTTCCACATCGACTTTCAACAGATATTCGATTTTGTACAAACATATGTAAATTGGACGTAGATACAAAGTAACTAACAGTCGATTGTCCATTAATGTACGTCACATGGATGTCCATCGATATTTGTATTTCAAAAGGATATAAATTGGACTTTCGTGAGCTACGTGGGTTGTATTTTCGTTTTTTCTCAACAAGTTCGAATTTTTTTACATGATCTATGTTCTAGACAATGAAAAATACCCATATTTTTTTCAGCTATGAAGGCCCATCATCGTCATCATCATAAAGGCGAAGACAAACACAAACACGCAAAGAAAACCGATTGAAAAATAGAAATATCGTTCATGTAATTCGATGATACCAATTATCAATGAAAGAATAAAACAATGAATAATTGACCGCATTTATTCTCTTTCTTCATACAACGAAAAAACGTTCATATAAATCAGATGATGATGAAAATTCAATTCAACGACACATTTTTTGAAATTTCATACCATAATCACAATTAGACGAGCTGTTGAATTATTTTTATTATTTCAATCCACAAAATATGACCTCGAAGATTTGTGTAATATTAATGGAGAGCCACGTATATTAATCATGAATTATACCAAAGTAAAACTGAAAAAGAAAACATTTCTTCAATCAAACAACACGAATAAATATTTTGTTACAGCTTATTGTTTCCATCTTTGTTGATTTAAAATGTTTGTACGACTAAGTGATATGTTTCTATCTTCATCAAACACTGATGTATAAAACTTAGCTGAATCAAACACACAAGTCGATGATATAGAAACTAGAATTGTGTAAGAATCAATAAAATGTGATTGTCCTTGTCACTTCCAACATCTACTTCACCTCATTCATGAATTCAGGATTCAGCTCAATGTCTTCAGGGGTAGTATCAGCAAGAAGAAACGAGTTCAGAAACTAAGTTGGAGGAGTTGAATCTCACCAATCAAAACTAAGTGAGGAGACTACTTCTCCACTTAATCCATAGAACACATAATGTAATCCCAATTTCTCGAAAGAATCCCCTTGTAACAATATTTTCTGTTGTGAACACAAACGTATAGGATATTTCAATCCAATCTCAAAAAAAACACTCTGTATCTGAAACTTGTATTCAAAGGTGAACTTTGGTCTAATAAACTTTACAATATGATGAATTTCACAACAGTATACTTAAATCGCTGAGAGATGATTTAATATTACCCTCAAGCAATGTATTTGATGAAAATACGCCGTGCTGTCATTTGTCATTCTTTTCTCGTATACCGAAGTGTTCTTCGCATGGAAGAGTTAGATCTGGCAATTCAAATACAGTGCATAGATCCATACCTTCCACCTCAAGAGCACTTGGTACTGGAAGAATTTTTGGTGGTTTCCGAATATATGTATAATAAGCTATGCATCATCCGCATCTAGGAAATACTTAATACGTATCTGATAATGTTCATGATGTGATCGGTCGACAATAACCCTGAAGCAAAAATTATAGTTTGGAAAATACACGCCCTTAATGAAAATGTTACCGGAAAATTAAAAGTTTTCCAATCTCAAAAAATTGTCCACAATTCTCGATACATCAATGGTGAAATATTACTTCAACACTCAATAATTGATTGATACTTTGAAAAATGGCTCACCTGATTGATCCAAACATAAAATCACTACATTTCAGTGTAAGCTCAATCATACCGAACTGCATATATGAAATTATAGTGCCTATAGGTACAAGTGAATGATAGCCTTATCTTATCAGTAAATATACTTTACCTGTTTCATCTTTTATTGTAAATAAGAATTTGTGTCACTCATTTGGTTGATGCCATAAATGATGAGCTGGTTTGAAATGAAATTCTCACGTAATGATTACACATTGAACACTTCAAATTAGTGGATTTCAGTAATATTCATTACAGGAAAAAATCTTTTCAAAATGTTTCTTCAGTATTATATTGGGAAGGATGGATAAATACGCATAATTAGGTAAATGTTGAGGAATCTGGAATTTAAAATATTCATATCTTGATTGAATGACTCATATGTATCAAATTTCAAGTAATTGAGACTGTTTTGGGTATTTGAGTACCCATTATCTCAAACACAATGGATACCTAAATCATTCATTCAAATTGTTGAAAATACACAAAATATATTCGCAATGTTCAAAAAATTCGACTATATAAGCATGATAAAAATGAAAACAAAAACTGTGAAGTGGAGATTTATTCAAATGGATATTTATTCTATTAATATTTATTTGACTAAGATTTACAATTATTTTTCATGAGTTCGAGTTTATGATCTTCCTGTTCTTCGTATGCTATTTCCAATAAAATTACTCACGAGTCCTAATAAACTATCGATACCGCAAAAAATAATCCAAAATTTCAGTGTGCAAGTGTGAAACAATCTTGTTTTTTCAAGTAGTCAAAAAAACCTTGTGCTAACAAAAATTACTCGAAATGTAATAATGAATAATTTATATTAAGTTGAACAATTTTTTAATTGAATGTTTTTATGTTCCTCTACTTTCTGAGACACTTATAGAAGCATATGTTATGAGGACCACGCTTTTCGAAGTATTATTTATTCGACATCAAAAATCTACTACAAAAAATGCAAGTTACGTATAAAAATGAGGAAAAAATAATTCCATGGTGACAGAAAGCCATGGTACCAACCTTGCACATGAAGCACAAAAACGCCACCAGACGAGATCACTTCACCTAAAGTGTAATATAATATCGTCAATCGTCTTTTATATGCCTCCCGATCCCATTTTGATAAGATATTATCAATAACCAATCAATGGGTTCCTTCTTGAAGAAAGGATTACGTGACCTCATCAGAGCATAGTTTTTCGCATTGAAATTGTCGAAATTCGACCAATACGGAGATGCCACCAGGTTTATTTGTCAACAGCCTCGTTTCACTAATATGACAAGTGCTTTTTCAATGTTTGATGAACACTTTTTATCGGGAAAGTAAACAGGTTTCAAGAAATTAGAGCTGTGTGTTGTAATCATAGTAAATATTCGTGTTTTTATCGATTATCTGAAAAGTCTCGTATTTACTTATTTTTATGAATAACTCAATTTTGGAAATATCGTGGGGCTATGATGCGAAAATTGATTTTACAGCATAAACAAAATAACCAGATATTAATATAGATATCGAATTATATTCTGAGACAAATGTTCATATCTCGTCTATCCCTATATTTATATTTTGCAAATCAAAACTCGAAAAATGTTCTTTGAAATATATCGATAATATCAAATGCCATGATTATTCAAAATTAATAACAAACCTTTTTAAACATTGATTCGAAATATATTGTTCGACATTATAGGTTAATTAATAAGAAGAAATTTGATTTGTTGAGTTGTTGACGTTGCCATGGTAACTTGGAAACTTCTTATTTGAAATCGGATTTACGTACTGGTTGAATTCGAATGAAATATTCATACAACTAGACCACACTGTATACACGCATGTTTTATTTCAATTTCTTTCTCGAAACTTGCATCACGGAAACTTATTTGTGATACAGGTGTTGCTGATAACTTTGTGTGAATATAACTCTTGAGAAAAGCAAATAGTATATTTCAAAAATTTTATCTAGACACAGTGAATTTACATTGGAGCCAGTTCAAATCGTCCACGAGTACCTAGATGATAAATATTGTTTATGTTCCACTCTTCGTGATAATTTTTCAGTTTGATGATTGATTTGATGCAGTCAATACTTTCATTCCTGTGAATAAAAAATACAAAATATTTCTTGAATACATCAATCTGTACTTTGACATATTCGAGGTTAGTTTTTCAATCAATACAGGATGTCCAAATCGTCAGTAGGTATTTATAGGGTGTTTGGAAAGATATAGAAAATCTCTCATATTCAGATGGGACCAAAAAATTAGATAATGAGTTTGTTCAGAATGATTTTGTTAATAGATATTAACATTTCATTTGGAGGATTGAAAAAGGTTCCTCTCTCCCGCCATTTGATTCAAAATTACATCTAACTATTATAAATCCTTCAATCAAATTGAAATTAATTTTCAATTCAACATTTTAATCAATTTATTATTGCATCGCTGACACTGATGTAAATATACCTGCTGTCTATTAAGTTATATCGCATACACCCCGTAAGATTGTATATTTTATTTGACATAGGCATCTCACCTTTATTTACAATCTTCGAACAAAAATTCGAGGAAAAACACACGTAAACCACTCGAACTTGGAATATGATCGCGTTTTCATTAAATTTGTTTGGAAAAATATTTCGTCAATTTCGTGATCTTTATTTTAAGATAGTTCGTACATTCGTGTAAATATTGATTCAATGATTACTTTTATCACAATACAGACAACTTACATTATCAATTTCAGTCATTTCAAATTGAGATTAGGTGAATTTTTTGTTTCAGACAGTTTTAAGTGTTTTGAAATCTGAATGAGGTCAATCGTTATATACAGGGGGAAACAAAAATATGTACCGAGCTTTCTGAGGGCGATAGTACACTGAGAAAAAAAATAGTGCGATGAATAAACTCATGATCCAAAATGCATACCGAGGAAGACATTCTTTCAAAACTGATGAAATTTAAATAATTTCCACATGTAACATATGAACGGTGTGAAAGCTGCCAGATTGAAATGTTCTGCATGGATGTTTATCAACTTCTGAAGGATATCTTCCTCAGCATGCATTTTGGGATATGAGTTTATTCAGCACACTATTTTTTTTTTTCAATGTATTATCACCCTCAGAAAGGTCGGTACACATTTTTGTTTCCCCCTGTATATATAAATCCTAGTAAATAGGAAATAAAATCCTCCTGATATCACTAATGTCGTATGTTTATTCAAACGGTACAAGTTATGATAAAATGAGTGCAAGGAGCTATAATAAAAAAAATAATTTTGGATGGATACATTTGTTTTCTATTTTCTATCTCCGTTCTTTTTTCAATGAATACAAAATTTGTATTTCTTAAAAAAAGTCATACTTTTTCGGAATGTGATTTTCTTATTTTATCATTTGTATAGTGTAGCATGATGAATGAATTCCTTCATCAAGGGTGTGATCCAAAATCCAAGATATCATGAAATGATTAGTGATTTGATTGATTGAAAGTGAAAGAAGAGCATTTAAAGACGAAAAAGGTATTTTTTTGAATTGCGTACCATCTTTTCATCGAAAAAATTAATTTTGACTCAAATTAACAGGTACAAGAATGGCATGAGGAAGTACCAAACTCATTATTTGTTTAGGAATATTTTTCTCTGCTCTTCTCATATCTGTAAACGAATTTTCGAAATTCCGCCATACAGGGTGTTGTATTGAACTGATGAAGTTCCTTTTATTTTTTCAAGTCTGTACCTGGATTATTAGTTTCATTCATTCAAAATTCGGTAGCATACAGGATAATGAGTTTATATTCTGAAAATGAATAAAATATACAGTGCGGATCGTAAGTTATGATCCATTGCAGGATAAATAGGGGATATACATAAAACACTCTGTATCTCGCTTATACGAGGGGCTAGACCCATCAGCTAGGCAACCTCTACATACCCTTACAGTACGCCCATTTCCCAATGATACACCCTGTATTTTAATATGATTCTGGAAATGAATTGTAAGATGAACTTCTGATTGAGAGTGGCATACCCCAGGGTATAGTGTGTTGGGTCCTTTGCTTTTCATTGTTTATCTGAATGATATTAACCACATTCAATAATAAACTTAAACTGAATGTCAGTAAAACAAAAAGTATGATTTTGACATCATCTTATTATAAATATGATCAAATTGTTTGGGCAAATGCTGTTATAAGGATTAATAAAATCAACATTAAAAATTTAACTGAAATAAAATATTTGGATTTTATAATTGATAAAAATTTGAAACTAATAAATTGTCATGCGCTGATTACGTTTGTAAAAGAATATCTGGAAAACTATTTTTTTGTCAATGCATGCTAGGTTGACTCTTTTCAAAAGTTTGATTCTACCTCATTGCTTTTTCTACTTGGTAAAAATCAAGGTATGAGGGGTATGAGGTTAATATATGGGATGTATAGCCGTTACACATTAAATTGATGTTAGAGTGTCTGAAGTGGTTTTCAGTTCATTTATGACTATGATTTTTATTATATTTATGCTACAAAAAGGATTGCTACCAGATTACTTTCGAAAGTTCTCATTCAGAAATAATGAAGTTTATGATTACAATACGAGAAGTATACAGTGCTTCTCAAAAATACCTTCCCCCCCTCTTATCTTTGGAACGATTATACATAAACAAGTGAAATTTGGAAACTGAATATTAAAGGTTGTAAACTTCCCTACTAGGGATGATAGATGACGAAATCGTCGAAGATGACGTCACAAGGCCCTTGTGACCAATAATTTTAAATGGAACCCTACGGCAAGCTACACCTCTTAAAAGATATCGAAAAAACCTTTTCAATGATACTAATTTTGTTCGTGTTTATGGCAGTTTTAATGGCTCATTAGTAAATATTAAAATTTTAATTCTCTCTCTACTCTCAGTTTAATTTTTTGACCATATTAATGAAACACCCTGTATATGTATATAGTTTTTTGATTAAATATTCACTCAAGAGTATCAATTACATGAGCACATTTCAGAAAAATTGTGGCTATGTTCAGTTACATAAAGCAGGAATTTATCGCAGCGATAAGGTGATAAATATAAAAAAATATGATCTCAATACATGAAACATTGGTGGAAGCTACACTAAATTTGACATTAAAGAAATGTTTCATTGGCAACTGAAATTGACAGTTTGATTTGACAGGTGTTCGAAAAATGGCGGCAGACGTGTATACAGATCTTAATAATTCAAACAAAATGTATCCAATATTGATAAATTTATTGATGTCTATCGTAACCTACTTAGTAACAGTTCGTATAATACCAAATATAAAAGAGAAATTCATAAAAGCTAATTTGTTCGGTATTGATATGAGTAAAACAACGAAAGATAAAGTGTGAGGTTATGCGTATTTACATCTTACAAAATATCTTATTTTCCAACTCATTTTAGGCCTGAATCGCTTGGAGTTGTCACAGGATGTTCCTTTTTGATAACCATGTTTTTATTTATACCAATACCATTCGGAAATAGCTTATTGATTGGCAATTTTCCACATGATGAATTTGTGGAAATGATAGCAGCTCTGTTATCAATTTGCTGTATGCTGTTGCTTGGTTTTGCTGACGACGTACTGGACTTACGTTGGAGGCATAAACTATTACTACCTACCATTGCCTCTTTACCATTACTTATGGTATACTATGTCAATTTCAACTCCACAACAATAGTTGTGCCAAAACCTTTCAGAGAACTTTTAGGGTTCAGCGTAGATATTGGATTTTTGTATTATGTATACATGGGAATGTTGGCTGTTTTTTGTACAAATGCCATCAATATTCTGGCAGGTGTAAATGGTTTGGAAGTTGGACAAAGTGTTGTTATAGCCTTGTCCATAATTATTTTTAATATAGTGGAGCTATCTGGGAAGTTATGGAAGGCACACCAGTTCAGTCTGTATTTTATGCTGCCTTATACTGCCACATCATTTGCATTGTTGAAACACAATTGGTGAGTTCACAACATTAGGGAGATTATTCCAAAAAGTGGATTCATTTATTGTTGATAAGGTCACTGGGTTAAAAATTTTAATAACTATGAATTTAATGAACTCATGATTACTAATTCCAAGATAAAATTATCATCCATAACCTAACTCAACTCAACCTGATATTTTGTTACAATTGTGATAAGGGTTTTTATTGAGAAAATTTGGAGAAATAATCAATGTTTATGCAATTACATTTTTTTATTTAACAAAAGCTATCAACATCAAGCATGTGTAATATATACAAGGTGATCTGCACTTATCTTCATTGAGTTTTTGTAAAATTACCAATTTACAAATGAAAATGCTAAGAAAATAAGTCATTTGCTAATTCATTCATATCATCATTTAGAAGTGTAGTGTATATATATAGATTTGTTGATTTACATGTACAAGTATACTAGAACCATTACTGCTCATCCCTCATAATAATCCAATTTGGAGTAAAAATTGACCAACAAAAAATCATATTTCCAATCATGCTCCAGAACAAAGTTAGGTGCAAAATAGTTATTGCTGTACTTATGCTCCTTCCTGAGCCCACTTTTATTATCTATATACACTCCATTCTCAATCAGATCCTCAACAAATTCATTATCAATTTTTCGATGATCAATCTTATCCCAATTTATCACATGTTTTGCCTGAGTGGACAAATAATTCACAATTCCGGGGGGGTCAGTACAAAATTCACAATACCATCCCCCATAGTGGTTTAAATCGCCCAAAATTAGGCCCCTGTACAATGGACTAGATAATGTTTTATTATCTGTGAGAAGGCTCAACCTGTTGTAAAACGATTCTTTGAGGAAAGAAATAGTGCAAGCTCCTCCTCCAGTTATAGTTCTGCTAGGGTGGACCCAGAAAAACCCATAGACTGACCATCGGTATCTAAACTTTATGGGCTGAGGCCAGTGGTCATAGAATTTTAGGAAAATTAGGGCATCCTTATTGGGGATTTCATTGAGATTGCTAGAGAGAATAATGTCATCATTTCTGAGGTTTTTCAGGTAGCGGTTCACTTTTTCCCACACAGTTGAACCATCATCTTGAAGATAAAGAATCTTGTGCTGATATCCCTGATAGAATTTGTTGGCTAATTTGTGCAACAAAAAGTTGGTGTTATCATCTTCATATAAGATGAAGAGGTCTATGATAGGGCCTGAAAGTAAAGAACCATCATTAGCTATATGTCTCAACTACATGAGCGTATTTCTTCTTACCTAATTCATTGATCCTGATATCAGCAATATACTCTGAATACTTGTCTACTTTGAACACATATATCAATCTACGTTCGAATGTCCTAGGCCCCCTAATTTTCACAGGCTTCCTACTAGATAGTATTGCCCTCCACAAAACCTCAGGCTGTCCACAATCATTTCCGTGCCATCCTGGCAAACATTCACACCTCCATTTATCTCCTGTAGATAGTCTCATTGAATTTAGATCAGTGCCATTGGTAAAACATAAGCTTGAATTGAAATCCACAAAACTCTGCCTGGTCTTGATGGTTTTGAGAATTATATTGCTGTTTAGGGAGTGATATGTGTTCCGATTTTCATTTTCATTGTTTTTGTTTTTCAAGAAGGTGATATGACTTTCAGTTGTCTGAAAGATGGGTTTTTGTTGTGAGAAGAAATAGAGGAGTATGAGTAACAGTTGTCCGACGAGCAGAATCCCTATGGATATCTTCCTGACGTTCAAACGAAAAATATACATTTATTCGCCTCTCACGACATAACCTATGTTTCACTGGGATTGCCACACTTTGTCCCTTGTTAGAACACTATTTCGAACGACGGCTCTAACTGATGATCGACCTTTCATTATTGCTGCCGAAAATATAATTAAACAACTAAAATTAACTTCATTTTTATTTCTATTTTGAATTTAATATTCTGACAGTTACGATGACATCATAGACATGACAGTTACGTTACTGACACAGAACTACAGAACGGGAATACTAATTTCAGAGGAATTTCTCTCAAGTCAGCTGGTTTCTCGAACCAAACATTTCAATGATGTTTTTCCCTTTCAGGTATCCTTCCAAAGTATTCGTTGGCGATACTTTCTGCTACTTCTCGGGCATGACTTTCGCCGTGGTGGGTATCTTGGGACACTTCAGCAAAACTACATTACTTTTTTTCATACCACAAGTTTTCAATTTCTTGTACTCTTCGCCGCAGTTGTTTAAAATGATACCTTGCCCTAGACATCGACTGCCTAAATTTAATTCGAAAACCGATCGTATGGAGATCAGCACCACGATGTTCAAATACTCAGACTTAGGTACATTAGGAAAATTTTCAATTAAACTATTCAAATTTTTGCGGTTGATAAGATGGCAAGAGAAAGGCGGGTACGTTTACACGAATAATTTGACGTTGATTAATTTGGTTTTGTACTATTTGGGGCCCATGCATGAAGCGAAATTGACCAGCGTTCTGATTGGCATTCAGATGTTTTTTACTTGTCTTGCGTTTGTCATCAGGTATCCCCTAGCGTCAATTTTTTATGATGTATAGGACTTGTACGGTTTCAGGGTAAGGTGAATTTAAGGTTATATTGTTCTAGATCCAAGCTTGTTGCCATGGTTACATATTTGTTATTCGAGACTACCTTCCTGTTTTAGCGTCACAAATTACCGAACTGAATTTATTCTGTTGTGTTTGATTTGTTATGTGGTAGAGAAATAAACTTGAATCTAAAAGAAATTTAATTATTGAATGTGCCATCAGAATAGTACTATATTACAATTCTGTATTGGTTGGTTTTTTTATGTACCATTGAACAGACTTCTAGACTTGAACTTTTTATATCAGTAACTGACTGATAGTAATTATATATGAAATATTCGAGAACTGATGTATATTTTTATAATTGAAAAGTCCAAAGATTATACAAACTAGAAATACATATTGTTTTTTGAGAGAATATACAAGGTGAGTGAAATCATTCTTTTGGTGATGCTGATTCAAAAAGAAGCAGAAATTTCAATATTTCGACATATTGAATTTATCAAAAGAATTGGAAATTGTGAGATAAAATATTATTGTATGTGAACTGTAGTAGTGCATTAGCAACTTCCTCGTTATAACTATTTTAATTTTACTCACCTTGTATATATGCTTTGCATAGTGACCCAGGAGCTAGATAACCTTTGGTAATTTGTTTATATTACTTGAACGATGAAATTCACGCGATGTGTAGGTTAGAAATAGTATTTTTAACGGCATGTTCAAAACGAAAATGTCGCCATAAATTTTGTGTTTGAGATTATTTGGTTCCTAGTCCACTATATATTCTATTATGGCATATATATTTTATTTTATGTTGCTTGTAAAAATATTGAACTACAGTGTCTTTTATCACCTGGGAATTAAATATAGATATCATGGGTAAATAGACTATTTAGTTAACTCAAATTAGTTTATTTATGTAAATAACTATTCCCGATGAAGCAATAAAAAACATGAAAATAACGAAAAACAACTAACCAGTTGGCTTTTGAACTCCCACTATCTTGTAAATTATCATAAAATCATAACAGAGTGGTTGTTATGTTGAATTCCAAATCGATCATTTCTATATTCGTGCCAAGAAATTATGGTAGCCACAACAATAGGTAATCACGAATATTTTTGTAAAAAAACAAGTCCGTAAAAATGCGAAAAATGGTCAGTTATAAATATGTTTGCTATATCAGTTGGAGAAACAAAGCAATCTCAATAAATATTTTTTATTTTTTTATATTATCGTTCGTTTATTGGTTTTCACTCTTCAGTGCGTACATATTCTTCATTATTCACTTTATTAATTTTTTCAGTTCTATAAAAAGATATGGGATGAAAAATTACGAATCTATCTCCAAAAATAGCTTTATTATCTTCAAATATTCAATAAATTTCATAATAATCAACAAGAGTCAAATTCAACAACAACAAAAATTTACGTCTTAGTTACTTATTTTTTTGTTGGAAAACATACTTTCACTGAGAAAACTCATCAAGGCTTTAACTTGACATATTTGTTTTGTGCTTTGTGTCAAATTGACTTTTTATACTGGAAGTCTTATCAAATACTTTTTTATTGAACTCTGTGTATATTATTCATTCAAAACTACTCCCAAACAATCCAACAAAGGATTACATGATTTGTTTTTTACAATAAAGACACGGAAAAAATTCGTCCACATTATTTGTAAGCGTGCCAGATTTTGCAGATAAAAATAACCCCCATTCGAAAATAGGATGCTGATTTGTACGTCACACTCATAATGAGCGTTCCGATTAAAACATTCTGAGGTTAGCATTTTTGACATTATCGAGTACCTGTTTGATACCCTTGATACCATGCTCATGACGTATTGTTTGTGAATTGAGAAAAAAAATCAATAGTAATATTTTGATTTGTAAATTTTGGCAATAATAAAGTTTTGCGTCACATATTACTAGGTAAGTAATGTGGGCTGTTAACAGGAGTATTTTAATGTTTTCTAAACAACTTTCTATAGTTTTCAGGTGGACGCTGTTTGATGATCCAAGATATATTTTAATCTGGAAGATGGAGACAATGATCTTATTCAAGTTCAATAAATTCTTGAGTCTATATGTACATTCGAATTCTCAGTGAAATATTCTTTCCAAAACATAGACACTAACATATGATTTACTTAGCCTAAAAATATATCACAAAAATGGTTACACAAACTCATCAAGAGTCTATCTGGGGTTTATTTTAGGAATTAGGCATCGCTTAGAAGAAACCACTATCTCGAAGAGGTTGAACTCTACTAGACCAGGTTCATGAGGTTCAATATTCGAAAAATATTTTTTCAATCCAACTTTTGCTTGTTTTCAGTTAGATAATATCGAGAGAAAACACGTATCTGCCAACAATGTGCAAGCCACTTCGGGGTTATCGCAAGCAGAACCTTGAGTCATCTTTCAGCAGAGAAAATATTTGGGATCTAGAATGTACACGCAGAGTTTGAGTGCCGAGCTTATTGAAAAAATAACTTACGTAAAATTCTAGAGAAATATATGGGTGATCTAGATAAAATTGATCACATTTCCTGATGGAACGGGAAGAGACTACGAAATAGTAGTGGATGAAATCACTCCAAGTGGAGATGATGAAAAAATCGTGTGGCTTCCACTGGTAGAAAATAATTTCGATGAGCTACATGTAAATATTTTCAACTAAACCAGTTCCTCATGGTTTGGTTGAAAATATTTTCTCTAAAAACTACGAAAAAACAAATTAATGGTTTCCTTTCATTTCGAATCATATAGTATCATCTAAACAACTCTGTTAATCAATTCAAGCAACTGGCTCGATTCAATACAAATTAACATCATATTTTATCACAAATAAACTTGTCACTAGGCGCCTCAGATCATTGTTATCACATTTCTTGCTTGCATCTCAAACTTATCAACTGTAAATTGATACTATGTTGCTATATTGGTCGCCAGTCTTTGCTCACTCAGTATGTACCCTATTCAAACATGGTGCTTCAATCTAAAATAAGTTGTAATGACGACCCCCCTGCAAAGACTGACTGATATCACCAAACCGCTCGAAGGACCAATTGAATCCTCGAACTATACCCGTTTTGATCATCGCTCCCGGTTCGGAGTACCGAACGAGCGTCTGGACGTATATACTTGAATATCACAACGATTTTGGCGCAGATATCAGCGCCTGCGTCTCGACGACTTCGCGCAATACCCTTCGAGTTCATCGTATGTGCACGGTTTTTCACAGCACTCGTTATAGACGCCGCGGCCGTATCTTTTTCGACGTTCGAAACCGCCTCTCTCGCTCAACATCGAGGAGGCTGCCGCCCTTTCTTGGAAAGGGTAGTCCATGCTACCAGAAGGCATGTCGGAAAGGTAGCCGGATGTATCCAATGATCGATAGTCTGGAACGAAAGACTTTGAAAAATATTTTTTTGGCTTGTTCGATAGTTTATACTTTGAAAAATATCCTGTGAAAGCGGAAAGGTCGTATCTTGAATAGTTTTTGAATTGCAGCGTTCTAAAGAGCGATCGCTCGCATGTATGAAAATCAATAGTTGAAACTTCAAAAGCATTTTTCTCGAAACGACATTTTACGAAATAACTGACCTAACTCATCGAAAAATCGAAAACGTAACTGAAGAAATATCTTATTATGTCTGAAAACATTTCTTTTGAAGAAATTCGCGAAAATCGCATAATGTGTTACACAAGGATGACTTTTAGCGCAACAGGTGTACCACTCAGGTCCAATCAAAGTGCTATAAATTCTCTCAGGCTCCTCCTATGTCCAGTGGCGGAGGGCTTGTATTTCATAAATGAATAATAATAATTATTGTTTGGATACGTACAATTTGTTTGTTTGTGCATGGTATTGTAGTATTTTCCCTTGCAAACTGCGGATAGTGCAGCTGTGAGATAACTGCCACAGTACTTCTGTTTTTGAGGTTGTCCCGATATTTCTTTCTGTAGCATTTCTAATTGGCAAAGGGCAGTTCCTAGGAGTAGGGAGATGAGGAGGATACTAAACCGGAGTTCCATCTAAAAAAAGAATTCGTTGATTTGCAAAGAATTGTTATAATGATACTCGTTTAACGTATATGTTCTGATAATGCCCTGATTGATCGGTTCATATGGTCAACATGGAATTTATTTATTTATTTATTTACTTGACAAAGGAATTCTGTTATGTCTGGTTAGCCGTTATGGAATATGAAAAGTAAACATATCATTTTCAATTGAATGATAATCCATCCATATTTTCCTGGAAAAAATATTACAACCCACGCATCGCAATTAAATTTCACATTTCGTTTGCGAATAACAACATATACCGATACAACACTTCGATAACCTACAAATCATCAATTCACATGCTCCACAGTAGAAAACATGTTTGGTGCATAATTTAACACGTGGAAAATCATTCAGATGAATTCTGACGAAATAACAAACACGTTTACGTTCGTTGCTTTCTCATAAAAAAATATTCGTGAATTCAAAAAGCAAAACACGTGTTGCTAATAATAAACCATTTTTACAGAAACACTTCACGAAGTGTCTCTACAAAAAATCCTCGATTCAACCCCCTCGGTATGGATATCAGCTCTACTTCTTTTTCGGATAGAATAGGCCGAATAGGGGTCAATAGGTATTGAGAGAAAACTGTGATTTTCAGATATTTTTGTGAATATGATTTTTGGTCTATGTGATACAAACGTGAAAACGTGATACACCATTCATGTCGTATTGTTTTGTCACGAATCAAATGAATATTAATGACATTCCTGAAAAATTACGTCCATGAAAAATAGTGTTTAATTTTCATCACGTTCATATTATTAAACGATGCGGTTATTTTTACGTTTATTAAATTTATATTCTATAACATTCGAGTGATAAAAACGCAAAATCCAAATAAAATTTGGGATGACATGGGCCTCTTTTCGACTCAGTTATTTATCTTATTGAAATATTTCTCAATTTTGCCTCTGAAATTTCTTAAAAAAGAATTTATGAATAGCGAAATAATTTTCTATGCAACCGATTTATAAAAAAAACAAAACATAATATTCGTGTTCTTCAGCAGATGCTGCATATGATCATACTAGGGGTTTAGTATTGGGCAAATTAACACTTACATTGAATCTAATTAAAATATTTATAACAGACAAAAAATCAAATTTTACATATCACAATACGAGTTAGTGATAAATAACTATTATTCATGACGAATTACTCACTACACATTATTTTCTGGCATTTAACCCACAAGTTTTTCCTTTTTTCTAAAAATCCATAAAATAAACTTTGTATAACCAGAGCGAAAAAACTCCACTCAATCAAAAACTACAAGTATAGCGGACCACGCACTGTATATTCGCGTCCGACATCACAGAGAGCACAGCCACCGTCGATTTGATCAAATATTCAATGTGGCACTCGTAAAATACGCTCCGTGACAGGTTCATTCGCTTTGCTTTTTCATTCCACCGTTAGGCTTTGGAACCACATCTAATCTACTCAACGGTTGGACTCAAACGCCAGATCACTCATAGAAGCGGCACTAAAATAAATTGTCGATAAACTTTATCATTGGACTTGACAATCCAAAACATCTCGAAAATTATCTCGATAGTTCATCGTAGAACATAAAACAACTAAACTGTATCATGAGAACTAACTGAAATCAAGTAGGATTCATAAAAGCAAAGTCTAACCTCAAACCAATAAGATTTGTGTTGACTCGTTACCGTGGCAACCTGTGAGCAAATCTTTGTGACAGTTGGGAAGGTCATGATTGTTGTTGCTGAGAGTATAAATTTTTCTTAACGACTTTGAATCTGTGAACAACAAGTTGTTGCAAGTAGGAACTGTTGGATTGCTAATGGAGATGCTTGAAAGATTGATGAAAAAATAAAATGACGTCGCTAGAAATTATCTGAAAATAATTTGGGTAGTTTGAACCTAAAACTACAAAATAAACCATTTTTGGAAAAACTTTCAATTAAAATTTTCTTCATTATCGGCATAAAAAATTAATTGATTTGTTTATTATTTTCTTCGAAAACAGTCCATTTTATCCACAATTAATAAACAAGTTTATCCAAATAAAAACACCTTCATTATAAAAAGTGTTAAAAATTTACGACTTTCCATAATTCCTCTTCTCAGTTGTTGAAGTTGTTTCTACTTCCGTATTTTTTCAGAAACTGTAGCTTACATGGATTGTATATATTTATTGTCAATTCTCGTATCGATGTTTTTCCAATAAACTAGATATTAATAAATGACAGGAATGTTATAAACAGATATAATGAGTACATAGGGTCGTTGTTTCGTAAGTATTTTTAGAACAGCAAAAATGGACATCTCTAGCGCCAGACTTGCTTGAGACATCATTGTAATACTACTTGAGCTTTTTATAAAACGTGTCTTATCAATGTTTTGTTGATAAACGAGCATACGACAACTCGTATAAATATACAATGTATTGCTAATGTGATCCCCAACGAAGATTGAATATTTCTTCCCAGCTTCAGTCTGCCAACGAAATAGAAATAGCTTTTAGATTATCCTGAAACTATATATATATTGGGAACTCATTTTTTGCAGTTGCAACAGCTTGTCAAAATATGCACGCTGTGGCAAACTCCTAATATCTGATAGTTCATATTGTCATAAATATCCACAACTCATTCTCTATGTTTCTATGTCTCAATGTTTTTCGCATATTGAAAGCAATAGAGATCAGCTGATCATAGAAAAAGATCCCAAAAATGTTCAGAGAAATGCATCATCGTATAGTGTTGCCAACTAATACCTTCGATTAGATATTTCGAATGCTATAAAATGAGAAATAATTGAACCAATCAACTTGGTTGTGGACAGTATTGGCAACTACAGTTGCGACTTGTTACATTTTAATGTTCATTTTTGTGAAATAATAAGTCATATCAAATCTCACCATGAAATTTCATACGGATAAATATGACCTACAGGGTATAACAGAAAAAAAACATCAGAAAAAAGACAATAATCAAAATGAAATTTGACAAGTTCGAGTATTTAATCGCTATTGATAAAGCATATATAAATTTCATTTTGTTGATGGCTTATTTGAAATGTTTTGAACTATAGACATTGTACTTGCTTTCAATTAGTCAAATCTATTGGAAGAACTGATATACACGGTTCAAATATATCCCCAAAATATTCCACACGTGTCTTTATCGATGTTGAAACGTAACTAATGAAAGATAATACAGTTTCTCGTTACGAATTAATACAAGAACCTCAAAATATTGTGATAAACTATACCGGGGGGGGGCCATATACGACACGGTCTCTGTGAACCAAACCATTGGATATTTTGGAAATTCCCCTTTTCATTATCTATATATTCAATAAGGCTGCAAAAGGAAATTATTTTGTAGTATACAGGGTGGCCAAAAAAGTGTGACATATCAAAGTTGTGTTTTTCTAAATGGAACACCCGGTATTTTGTTACAGTTTTGGATAGTTCAGGGAAAAATAATATGATTTCATAGGAGGTATCATATAGTTAACTATAACCGTTTTCGAGTTATTGTTTTCTTTTTGAAAATGCAGGGTACAATTGGAGACTGAATAATATCGAATTGTATAGAAACCATCCCTTCCAATTCCGACCAAGCATTAAAGAGGTTTCAGGCTATTGATTCCGATATAACCCGTTTCCCAATATATTACAGGACGTTCAAAATTCATCGTCACTTTTTTATAATTTCAAACGGAGATAACTTCGTTATTTTAAATAGAACACCTTGTATTTTTTCAATCTGAACAATACAAAATTCGATTATCTTTCATTTTATATTAGGGTTTCCTCCTATACCTAGCTTGAATAGTTTTCAAGATATTGGCATTTTCAAATAGTGGTTATCATTACAATGCATTTTTTTGAATCGATAGAGGTGTGAAACGATATTTATTCGATTTGGTAACAGAATTCTCATTGACAGATATTATATTTCACTTTATCGAACTTTTACTGTTCACTGAAATGAAGTTTTTATTCAGATCCATATTCCGACCGTAGTTCATTAAACAGACAATTATTCAACTGAAAAACTTCAACAAAACATGAAATACAAATGTATTCAATTCAAACTAGGTGCTCGAAATGATGACTACAAAGATCTACTCTTTCTATGAAAGATTGCCTAACATAAGCAGCCCTTATTCTCTCTCCTTCATATTTTCCAATGAGGTGTGTCGTCAATGTCATTCTTCAAATATACCCATGAAAAAAATCAAGGCAAGTCAGATCTGGTGATCTCGCTGGCCAATTAATTGGCAACTTGGCAAAAAAAGTAATTTTCTTTGGTAAGTGATGAATGTTCGAAAGTATAACGAAAAGTAGCTTTTCAAGATAATTTATATCTTACTGAACTCTTGTGATCCCAAAGTAACCAAAATTATTCGACTTACCTCATTGATGGCTAATAGGGAATGATCTAGTCCATGTTCACACGGTACTAAATTCATAGAGTTACCGAGATGTACCAACTAAATATCTATTCAACTTCAACAACATTGACGTACGAATTTTGTTACATTCAGTTTCAACCATAATTACATTTATTTAAGTTATTCTGCTAGTTTCAAACATGAAAACACTGAGAAATTTGATAGACCCACATCATGTAACTGGATATTTTCTTTGGAAGAATCTAATCATTATAGATATTTATCTTATGAACAAAAACTAAGGAATATTCGGATACGTCTATGTATTCTAGTAGACAAATAGTAAATAGAGGGGAATAATCATTATTAATAATCATTCACAATTGAAACCTGGAAAGGAATGAAATATTTCAGTTATTCAATATAACTTCGTCTATAGGTATTTATCGGTCTCTCATAAAAAAGAAGTCTACAAACAGAATATGAAAATTATCAACACTTTTTCGGGAACATCATTCCAAGCTATCACAAGTATCTGAAGGTACCCTCCTATACCTCCTCATGTAGTTCAAAATATTTGTTAAACATTCATTGTTTTCCAAATTATATTCCAAAATTATATACCAGGCTGTCCATATTACACCTGAAATCAGAATTATTTCCATGGTTCTTCATGATTTTCTCAAACAGTCAGTGAAGGAGTACTAGTAATGGTTTCTGGGTTAATACAATAAACTGTTATTGATTATTCACTTACTAACAGCGACGATATTAATGACAGTTTGATTGAAGTCTTCGAAACTCAAGTTGGTCACTGCAAATATGGTACCAGAACTAAATAATGCAGTACTCAATAGGAGCCATGGTAAGGTGAATATTAATTTTTCCTGAAAAAACTGAAATATCAATTTTCTGTTTTTAAATTTTTCTGAAGAATTACCGTTATAACTCCTATAATCAATACGAATACTGACAAAATTTGGGCTACGTAAGATGTCAATATAAATATATTATCTCTCAGCAAAAAAGGTTCTGCCAGTTCTACCAATTCCCATATTCTTTCATACAAACATGATGCGAGCAACAGCTGGAAATGAAAATAACAATATTATTAGTCAATATCTGGTCTGTGATGGTACGCCACTGTTGAAACGATATCAAGGTGATGCTATAGATAGGTAATCGATCGACTATATATTAAAAATGTCGAAATCAAGTCACAAATAACTGGAAAATAGACTGAAAACTCACCAAATGCGCACTTCCAATCACCAAAGAAAATACTCTCAAAGAAAATCTGTTTCTCATTTTCTTGTCACTAGGATAGTGTCATTTTCTCCAAGTACGAATTAAACCATTTCTCCTGGGAAAACCCACTTGATCATTTGTTTGTGCACAACACGTAAAGGTGCGTCGTTTGATACGGGTGGGACAATAGTCTGGAATAAACTGCTCAGCACTTCGAACGACTATTTTGAACTATGAACAGGAAAATTCAGGTGAATCGAAAATATTTTTTCTGTGAACTATTCAGTTTCCAAAATGGGTCCTACTTCCCTTGAACAATCCGTCAATCCCATTTTTCCAGTTTTTACTCTGAATCAACAGATACTTCAGATAATGAAATTAGATGCCAAAATACATGGAATGACAGAAGACAAATCCAAAACTGAATTCAAGTGACCCTCAAATTGAATGACGCATTGATTGGTTAGTGATTATTTCTTATTGTTGCGATGCGCACGTGCTAATTTTGACAGTTTCTTATTCATCAGAGTAGGCGTGTCGTTATCAAAACAACGAAAAACCACATGCTGTCAATTATTGAAACAAACTGCTGATGCTGACTAGAATTTCCAACAAATCCACAAATTCTTCAGCCAACGAGTTTGAAAAGCGCTGATTGTCATATGAATCAGTGATTTTTAAGTTGGTACGCTTGCTTTACAAGTGAGCATAATCCAAACCATCAAAAACTCCAAAATATATTATGCTATGGTAGCGTTTCAACGTCTACAACGATAAAATCACATCTAGGACTTGAATAAATACGAAACATTAATATTAATTCTCACAGAGAGTCAAAACACCATCATGATAAATGACAATGGCATGATGAGAAAATTCTATTAAGGTTTGAGTGTCATGTACGCAATAAATGAAATATTTCTGAACGCGTACGAATAATCAGAGTTATTTTTGGCCCTTTGACCATATGGCCAAAACATCACGGTATCATTGATTTATCAGTTAGTCTGGTTGATTAAAAAAATCGGTCAGAGCGTTTATAGAAATAATTTATAGAGTAAATGAATAATATTTGAACATACCAGTTCACAATGAATTATTTCAAGTTTGTTTATTTCATCTGGGAACTTCAACTTAAATAAATATTCTAGGCCATTAGTGTACAATGGCAGCTCACCCAATGGTTATTATAACACGTTGTTTTTAATTGTATTTGCTTTTTCAATCTAATCAAAAGTATGCAATAAACAGAATATATCCTACTCCGTCCTCAGTTCTCCTAGCTGAACATTTTTCTTTCTATAAAAGGAACAGTGTCAAGCGATCAAATGATTCTACCGGGTGATTCTTCAAGGTGGCTCGCCCCTTTTTCTTATTTTTCGATCTAGCGTGCGATGGATCGATTGGAACGCTTTCTTTTTGATCAAGTGACATGGGAAAAATACAACTTTGAGGCATATGACTTCAGAGTCGTTTCAATAATTTTTTCAATGTCACAAATATAATTTTTTCCAGTTAACTCGATTTTTTCAAATGGAAAGAGGGTGGCTCGTCGGGTTTTTGTGAAAGATCATTTTCTTACGAACACTTCCACTTTACTTTCACTATCTTTCTCAATAATTGCAAGAAGCCCAATACCTAAACTGAAATAAAAATTCTTTCATACGTCAAATATTCTCGAACAAAGTTTTTGTTGGATAGATAATGTCATCCTCGATCGAAATAAGTAAAAATATATAGGGTGCTCCATTTGAAAATCGAAAGTTGAGGTCATTTCCGGTCAAACCGGAAGTACTGCAAAGCAAGTGAATACGTCAAATAATGCGAATTGACATATGATACACAACCCCCGAATTTTGTTCTTCCATCTCCAATTATAAAAAATTTATAGGGGCGAGCCACCTTGAAGAATCACCAGGTATATTCTCCCCAATTGATCACTTCTCATACAAAGAGATATTGAATTGTACATAGAATTTTTAAAAACTTTTTTTTCGATATCGAGATTCTTCAGGATATTGTACTGAATGTATTCAGATATCATTAAATTTAAACTGAAGATTTGAAAAAGTCCACAGCAATATAAAACTGAAAATGTAAAGGTGATTTTCCAACATGTAAAATAAAAATGTTCGTAAATATATACCTTGATACGCCAATGTATCGATGCTATCGATCTATCGAAATCTCCGCAACCGGATGGATAGTTCGATAACGCAATTTTAGTACCGAATGGACTGCCGAACAATCGAAAATGTTCAAATTGCTTAGCTGACCGTGAAAAAATGAAGTGCGATGATGATATTGTCAAGTGTATGGTGTTCTGGACTAATTTATGTTTGGCTGTAAGTCTTGAGTTTATGTTAGTAGTTTGATTCGGAATGATATTTGCAAATATTATTTCAATCGGTTGATGTATAATACAGAAAATATTGATTGTCATGTTTGTACAAATTGCTATTCTACTTTCGAATGTTTTTTTCATGTATATGATGATCGTAACAAACTTATGAAGAAATTGGTTGATGAATTTACATTTAAACTTTATTGAATCATCAGAACAATGCACATTTTTGGGTTATTGTTCGAGAAAACTCTTCCGATATATGATGATTTTTCAAATATAATTACATTGTAATCGATTGATATAATTGTATAGTGAAAACAATTATATCACATAAAATAAATTAACGGCACTGAATAACAATGGAATTAGTCCATATCAGAAGTTGTCCAATAAAAACAAATGTGATAGGAATAACAATGATCAATAAAAGATCGGGAAGGCAGATCGAAAATATGGAGAAAAATCGATGCAAATTCCATTAAAAATTTTTTAAATATTGCAAATTACGTCGATATTGGATAATTTTCAGTTTTATATTTTTCGAAAAGATTTGAAATTGACTCTATTTTCCATTAATATTTCACTGACAATGACAAACCTGTATGGTCCTTTTATTTAGGAAAAGAATTAAGAATGCCAGAATGTCAGAATAGGCACTGTTATTGCTCGTCTGTTTAAGAGACACAAGCTCTTGATTTTCATTTATCAAATTAGACAAATGTATAGTTCAATTCGAGCATTATTGAGTTTTAAGTACACATGAAATCACAATTACTATTGGAAGTGACGAATTGTGTTTTGTTTCAATTCATATATTGAAGGTAATTGCAATAAAACGTCTTCGAGGATACATTCGACCCCCACATGACCCAATGATGTAAGTCATTAATTGATGGATGTTTGAAATTCATTTTTTCGATATTTCGAACGAAATAATATTTGTTATTTACAGAATAGTTATCAAACTTGCTCTAATAATATAGAAACAATATCGATCAACCAACAACTTGTGCAACTTTTCAAATTTAAATACCAATGAATCATTTATAAGGAAATAAGAGATTATTATATTCTTATTTGGTATATGAAATTATATCATTTTTCATTGAAATCTAGAGATCCAATAAAAAAATTGGACAGTTACATAAAAAATAAACATCTTGGAATAATAATAAAAATTTTGGTCTTTCAATCGATTGTTGGAGTCATAAAAATATTTATGTAGGGTGGTCGAAATGAGTGAATTGTAGTTCACCTGATATAGAAATAATCTTGTTAAATTATGTATATCAAAAATAATTCCATTCAACATCTGACAATTTGTCGAGTAATTCAATGTTCCTCAATTTCTTATGGATATTATGTGAAAGAAACTTCAAATTCATACGTGAAGATATTCCAAAAATTGACCTTCTGAATTTTTCATTTTCAGCTAGTTGGTATGTCCTTGATATCAATAGGAATAATTTACAAAATAACTTTCAATGAACTTGGTGACGCCATTCCGATTCAATACCAAGGCATAATCATCATACCAGTACTCATCATACCACTTGGTACCGTCCTCATTGCCATCGCAGTTTTTGGATGCTATGGCTGCCTCACCGAAAAAATCAACTTCATAGCACTGGTAAATAAAGACTTTGTCATATTTACGAAATAATAAATACGTTTGGAAGTTTACAGTTGTGCTTTTGGTGGTCTTCGTCTTACAAGTATCAGTTGGAGTCTGCTCGTTGGTCCATCTGGGTGATGATAATACTTTTCAGGAGAATTTGAAAGTCAATTTGAAAGACTTGTTCGATGACTATAAAGCCAACAATAACAATAGGAAGGTGGTGGATCTTATTCAACATAGGGTAGGTTTGAAATGTTTCGAAACGTTTAAAGATGTATCAATATACCCTGTGTTCAAAGGGTCAATATGGGTTTTTCATTAATAATGTGATTTATAGACATTGTTCGTTCACGGAAAGTAGGGTTCAAAATCATCTTGAAATTATTATTTTTTCCAGTTGAAATGCTGTTGGTTGTATAATCAGAATGATTGGGATCTGAAACCTGAAACTTGTTACAAAATTGATTCAAAGGAAGTTTTTATGAACCCATGTTATCTTGAAGTTCTCAGTTTTCTCAAGAATTGCATGTTCATAATTGGAATATCTGTGATATTATTGTCTGTAATAGAGGTGAGTCATAAAAGTAAGTATTTGGTCTTTGGATAATTATAGTTCTGTTTATTTCAGGTAATTGGATTGACTATTTCTTTTCACTTCTTGTACTACTTGACAAGAAAAATGAACAATCGTTTCAGGGAGTGTGGATGTATTCAGGATCATAATTATAATTATGAAGATGGATTGTGACGAATATACAAATATAAAAAATATGTTTTTTTTGAGTAGCAGATTGCAATTTTATTATTTTCATTGAAACGTAAAATTTGAATATAATATAGAAAAAAACATTTAATTCTCTTGCAATATTATTGGTATTGAAATTCTTTCATTGTTGAGATCGGTAGGTGCTTGAAACAAGAATATTTACCCTTTACAATTCATTCACCATTTAAACTATTTTTTTTACATGAACTGTGCAAACATGCATCTATTTTTGTTTTTTCTTCTTCCACATCTAAACAGCCGTACTCTCGACAGATTTTTCTGGGAATGACAAAGGATTGATATTGGTATTGCAGACTATTTCTATTACTCCAGATTTCACAGCATTGTACTCTGCGAGCTCAGTGTAGAATCCATACATGCACCAGAGTCCATACCAGAAAATAACTGAGAAATATAATATTGACGTTATGAAAGAAACATCTCAATAAACAATAATCAATATTATCCATGAAAATATAATTTGCTAAAATGGCGAAAATCGATAGTAATGAATGAGTCAATAAATAAGTATTACTTTGAGGATAGAACGATGTTTAAAAAATGTTATTTTTGTCAATACTTACGGCATACAATGAGCAGGATTACCAGGTACAGCGATTGGTAGCCGACACAGTTGATACCAGCAAAAATCGTGATAATTAATAAGTTAGAGAATTCCAACAGAATATACAATAGCACATGTTTCTCATTGCCCTGAAAATTGAATTGACAGCAATAAAGGAATGAAAGTCGAATGATATTATTTACAGATTCCAGATACTCTTGTAGAAAAATTTAATTCTATGTATCTTCCTAAATGATTTTATGAGATTCTTACCGATATTAATGCTGTGATGATCACTCCACCTATACAGAGGTTCAAAATTCCTATCACCAAGGTGAGTATGAAATAGAGTTCATCTTCTGGTTCTTTCACCGTTCGAAGTTCGATACTGCACCCTATGACAGTAGATATAGCGAAAGCCTGAATGGAATAAAAAAGAGAAATTAAAAAATACGAACTACAGTGTCATTTGAGGTATCGAAAAATACATGAAACAAAATTAGATGAAATTGAGAAAAACTGGGCAAAACGTCTAATGACGATAAAATTACCAAGAAAGAATGAATCATACTTATTCCACTTACCAAATTAGATGCTGCCATAATGGCAGCTCCATTTTTGAAAGATATACAAAACCAAAAATTCTTGGGCACCTGCATATTTCCCCCTCAATCTTCAAACACAAAACTGACCACAATCCTATAGTCAGAAACTCCAAAATTCTATTTTTCCCCAACCAATCGTATGATATTTTACTCTCCTCCCTAAGGAGCCTAGGAACAAGTGAGCGCTAGTAGCGTCTCTTCGGATCGAGTCGTCGTGACGCCAGACTTCTTGGCGCCTTTTGTCGAGATGGGGAGTCAGTCGCTATTCATTTGTCTCGTTTGTTTTTCTGATGATGATTTTTATATGACCGATTGGACCCTATAACGGATATTATATCATACTTCAAGATTAAGAGCACCACCGTAGTTGCATTGGAACTGGAAATGATCGTGATTTCATGGAAATATTTTCCCCAGTTGTATGGGATATTCATTTTATTCATTAATTCATTTTTTCACACTGTTTTGCAGGATAACCCAATTACAAAATAGGATAAACAAAACAAAAGAACCAGAAAAATGAATAAAACGGAAAGAAAACAAAATAGACAAATCAACATCAATCACAAATGTGCATTCCTAACACAAGATTCAACAGTGAAAGATCTCCAATTCTTTACCCAAAGCATAGCAATGATGAAACATTGATTGCAAAAGAGAGAACTTCAAGACATTCGTTCGTGCTGTATGTAACTAGAAAGTTGACACATTTGAAAATTATTTACCAGTACGTACAACGAAGCCATTCATTTTATCAGAAGAAGAATTCACTTTATCTAAAGTGTGTCTCGGAATGATTTTCGTTTCAAACTCAGACCGTTGATTCTGACCGATATTGCCATATGATCCGGACTTTTTGAGCTACAGAAATGCAAAACCAGAAGGGCTATCACCACAACTCCTTTTACCAGCCAGATGGAGCCACTTCTCATGTTACAAGTGACTTATTAGCTCGTCTTCACGATTTATTCCCTGGAAGAGTGATAAGTCGCCGAGACATCAATTGGCCACTGAGGAGCCCTGATTTAACACCTGCTGATTTTTTTCTATGGGGCTACCTGAAAAGCAAAGTTTACAATCCATTGCCACCCAACCTGAAGAAATCAACTCTATTCGAAGAGCGATTCTGCGAGTTATTGACAGGTTGAATGAGTATGAACAAATGAATGGTGCGCATTTGCAAACAGTTGTTTTTCATAAAGAAACTTCAAATTAACATCGAATAATACGAGATTTGATTGATATTTTGTTTTTCAATCAACATCTAAAAACGAAAAACATTCTGAGAGAGAAATGTCAAGTGCAGAACAAACGTTTCAGGCCTATCCAGAATAGTATTATCAATTCTGAGAACCTCACTTATGGTTTGATTTAAAGTGGAAGCAGAGGAAATGTGCCTAAAAATCTTCAGATCATCGGCAAACAATTGGTGTGAATCACTACAAGGATATCGTTGATGAATATTTTGAAGAGAAGAGGACCCAGGGTAGACCCCTGAGGGACTCCCTGATGACGTGATTTATTCATCCAACTTAAAACCTTCATGAAAAGCAAACTATTATCTGTTGTTGAGGTTCGTCAAATTTGTTCAAGAGCAAACCATGATCATATAAATTACAACATTTTGCTTGCGATACCTGGAACAATTGACGAATGAATTAAAGATTGCAGCGCCAAAGTGGGCAGTCACAGAACCATAAATGTTGACATTGGATAGTTTCATTCAATAGGTTATGTTTTTTCGTTAATTAAGTGTGAGTTTATAACGAAAATGAAGACATTTCAGACTGTTGCAATGAGCTAGGATGTCAATGTGTATGTATTTTCATTGCTTTCAAGTGGTAAGCATTATCATTTATTTAATTAATTGTATTATATTGAAAATAATACGAGGTTAGAATCCTGTGAATGGTCCGATCAAAAGGTATACAGGATTCTGATAATTTGTTTTGTTTTTGGACTCGAATCGCAAGATTTGGTTTAGGGTACGTTGAAGGCACAAACACTTTCAGAAGTGTTCATGAAGAAGATTGAATTCTTCCACTGCCGACAAGATAATGGTTTATGTCATGGAATGAGTTTATAGTATTTGTTTTTTCGGATGTTTTTCTGTGAGAAGTGCTTAATGAAATAGATAATGTGAGATCTCGTTCAAATTTCGTTGATACCTGAACAATACTATGCTCGACTGTGACCATTAATGTAAACAGAATTTCATTTATCTATTCACAATATTCATCACCAGCTTGAGGAAAAGCATGGGAATTAATTTTCAATTGTCAAATGGAAAATAAAGGTATTATTATTAGTGGAAGTTTCATTTAACCGATTCATATTTCAACAATCTTTCGTATATTCAAATTCAGTATAAAATAAACCAAACATAATACAAAATAACACGAGAACTATGTCAACATTTCCAGTTGGTTTTAGTGCCACCAGGTGGCGTATCGCTCATGTTCATTCGCCAGTACGTTGATTGTTGTCAACGACATTGAAGCAATATGGGGAAAATGAAATGAAATAACTGAAATATCATTGATTTGTTTAATTAATATTGTCCATAGAGACTTATCGAATAAAGTGCAAAGAGTGAGTCTTTGGTATTATTGGCAAATCTTCAACACTTCCACAAGTAAGCTTATGTGGTACGTACATTCTACTATCCATCATCCGTAAGTACAAAAATATAAAAAAATATCGTTTACTCAACACAATTCACTTGAAAAAATGTGTCTTTATTTTCGCGCCGTTGTCTGAACATAACTTATCGCTAAAATCAATTTACATAACAAAAATATTGCTTAATTCGAAGTATGATAAAACCTATCTAAAGCTTAGCCGCCATTTTCAAGAGCAACCTTCCACATTCGTGATTTTTTAAACAACATTTCCGCCTAAACTATACACAAAGTATTGTCTTTGCAAACAGAAATCTGAGCTTCCTGCATGATCCTCAATCTAGGACCAAGAGGAACACCCATTTTCTGCAATCTATCCTCTGTCATGTATGGCAGTTCCACCATACCCACCCTTTCCGTCTCAAAAATCGTTGCGTATTTCTGAAAACCAAACAAATTGTAGTTCATGTAAAAAAATAATGTCCAAGTCTCATCGGAACTAACCTCGTATCCCAATTTCCTCAAGAACAGTCTCAACAATGGCGGCTCATCTCCAAAAAACTTCGTCAGTTTCTTAACTCGCGTCGGATTGGCCAACACCGGCAACTCCCTGGAGCTCACCGGTCTAGAGGTCGATTGCGCACGCACATTCAACATGTTCGTCTGCGTCCTCAACGCTGCTATCTCCCCTCGAATGTTCTCCATCTCCTGTATCATCAAGTGCTGCGTGCGCATCTCCGAAGACAAATGCGCCACCGATCTAGCCAGCGTCACCACGTGACTCTCCAGCCTCTGGAATCTCTTGTTGATGCCCCGAATGTCCCTCACCTGAAAAAACCACATCAAAAAACGCAATCAACGAGGTTGAAATCACTAATAAGACTCGTTTAGATCCTTGGCATCTTCGGTCCGAAACAAAAATATATCTTCCTTGTTGGGAAACAATTTTCATCAACGATATGGAAGATACAGGGTGATTCACCTAACTGGTACATTATAGATTTGAAGAGAACTGATAGAGATATCAACTTGAAATTTTGGTGGATCAGTGTGTTCTATTTTTCAATACGCCGTTATTTCCGGTTAAACCGGAAGTGATATCAAATTTTCAAATGGAACACCCTGTTTATTCTTGAATTTTCGAATTCTAAAAGAAATTCTGGACCTGTTACATTTTGAATTTTCTTCCTATCGTGTTTGGTTTTCAATATATTAAATTTTTTCGAAAAATTTTGACAGATGGACCGACTAACTATAATTACCATATCATCTTCAATTTTCAAGATTTTAGATTCAATCTTTGTATACACATCAATGAAAAAGTGTTCTTCCAGATATAATTCAAAGTGTTCCAGAATATTCAACATTGTGTTTGATATTTCAGTTTACTTTTTAGAAATTTCAAATCCCAATAACTTCCTCATTTCAAATAGAATGACCATAAAATTTTCACATTAATCGACGCAAAATTTCATTTCCTATCCATTTGAACGAGCATACCATATTGTTTGAATTGATATTTACAGAGATATCAAAAAAATTCGTCTCATTTTGGATGGTTCTAAATTTCATATTTGACGAATAATATGAACATCAATTGATTGCAAACGTAAAAAAAAACTAATCATATGGTGTCCGGAGAAGAATTATTATGTGCCGTGAAAAACATTTTGAACAATTACTGGTTTTGTTTTATCCGCATATCAGACTATGATTTTTAATGACATATTAGGTATTTGTTTCGTGATAGGTTTGCGTCCGGTCAAATTAGACCAAAAAATAAGAGTAAAGTTACCTAAATTTCCACCAAGCATAAAATCGGTAAGATTATTCAAAATATCATCAGAACTGAAGTTTTAAAGTTCTCCATCATTCCCCTGTGAGGAAAAAATTTTATTCAAGTTCAAAGGTCAAAATTTGTTTCCCGATTTTCAGCAAAAAGGTGAGTTTTATCATAAAAATACCTCAGACAAAAATTAAAGATCATAAAATTATCTACAAAAAAATGTATCCATACTTTTTTCTCTACCAACAGTAGAGGATCCGTTTGATACCAACGAGGCAATATGCGATACATCGCTATTAACGCAGTTTACATGCACTAAAGAAGAAGAAGAACAAGAAGAACAAGACGAACAAGAAGATCAAGAAGAAGATTTTGAAAGGTACGACCTGCTTTTATCTTTTCAATCTTTGCTAATATCCATTATTTTTCAATAGATTCCAATTCAAGAGGATCAAAACTGACTCCTGGAATAGGCCTACTGGGGAAACCACGTTAAAAAAACGCGCTGAGTACACTACCTTATAGGTGGCGAGGAAACGTGTGCATATAATGACGATTACAACTTTTACAATTTTTTAAATCGTTATATCTAAAAAACGGTGGCTCGTAGAAAAAAAGTATCGATATATTTTTTGTAGATACTTTTATAATCTATAATTTTTGTCGGAGGTATTTTTATGATAAAACTCACCATTTTACTGAAAATCGCGAAAAACAATTTTTTTTTACCTTTGACTTTGAATAACATTTTTCCCTGCAAGGGAAAGATGGGAAACTTTAAAATTTACTTTTTAATGATATTTTAAACAATCTTACCGATTTTTAGCTTGGCCGGAATTTAGGTAACTTCGATGTCTTAATTGACCAGAGGTATATCCATAGACGAAAAGGATGGTGTAAAAATTTTATGGTCATTCCATTTTAAATAAGGAATTTATTGCGATTTGAAATTTCCAAAAAGTGAACTGAAATATCAAACACCCTGTTGAATATTTTGGAACACTCTGGAGGATTGACACTCTTTCACTGATGTGTATACGGAGATTGAAACTAAAATCTTGAAAATTGAAGATAATTTGGACATTTTAGTTAGTCAGTCAACTGCCAAAATATCTCGAAAAAATTGAATAACTTGAAAATAAATCACGATAGGAAGAAAATTCAAAAGGCAACAGATCAAGAATTCTTCACAAAATTCGAAAACCTAAAAATAAAGAGGGTGTTCTATTTGAACAAACAAAGTCGATATCACTTCCGGTTCAGCCGGAAGTAACAGCGTATTGGAAATAATTTAGGAAAATAGAACACACCGAAATTTCAATTTGATACCTTCATCAGTTCTCCATAAACCTCTTATGAACCAGTTAGGTGAATCACCCTGTATATTTTTATTTTGGACCGAAGATGCCAAGGATCATAATAAGTCTCGCAACATCACGCTCAGGAAATACCAATGAAAAAATCATTAATACCTTCTTCCTATCTTCGCTGGCTCGTCTCTTGTCCCTGATTGGTCTGCTGCTCACGGAGCTGGACGGAAGGGAAGACACACTTCCGTATCGCCGCTTGGTGAACCTCGGATCTGAAGGTTGGTACCGGCCTGGGTGCTTTTTGACGCCCAACAGCTTCAGCACTTCCGAGTACATAGTCTCCAGCCCCTCCAGCTGTTTTCTGATCGTGCGAGCGTCTTGAGTGCTGAGTTCGCCGTCCGAGTCGCTCTGGCCGTCCAGGATGGATTCCAGATCCATGGATCTGGTGGTGGTAGAGGTTATGTCGGTGGTGTCCAGCCCGAAAACTGGAAAGAATGAGGAGGTGATTGCTGTTTGTTCATTTGGGGGCACAGACTAACTTTGTTTCCCCCTCAGGATAGCGTTGTGGTCCATCTTCTTCTGAGCTCTGTGCTTCTGGGAAGTACTATTGACCCACCTCGAGTCCCCGTTGAGATTTCGCTGATGCGTTTTCGACTTATACACGTCGTAGTCTGGCCTGCTTCCACAAGGTAAGCTGAAACAGACCACCCACGTCAAAAGCTACCCAGTTCAGTTCAATGGACGAGTTTTCTCACCTGCTGTGTTTGTATCTGGCCGAATTCCTCGGGGTGGTGTTTGGGGAGGAATGATCTCCAGGAGACAGAGGAGGTAGGGGAGGTGTCATGGACGATATGCTGTCGCTGATGGTGGAATGGGCTTTTCCGGGGGCGTTGCCTTGCAGGGACAACTCGTGGAGCTTGGGTTCTAGGATATGCCTCAGCTCGTTCTCCACTATGTCTACCCATTCGCTCTCGTGACCATTCGAGTGAATGTCTCTGTATTTCCCCCTTGTGTTTATTTGGCACGAGTCGTACTGGTCGCTATTCAAGTCCATTCCTCCAGGTCTTCTGCCACTGCTATATGCAGCGCTACCCCTACCTGAGTCGATGTTAGAAGAAGATTGCCCACCAGTTTTGTCGTAGTCTGAGCTAGACGAGCTGGGGTTCACTTTTTTGGCGGCTTTAGACTCCTCCTCTGGTTTTCCTGTCCTCTGCCCCACATTATAAACTCCCTCTATCTTACCTGAAAGAAACTCGTCAAATATCCGAGCTACTATGTCATTCAATCGCCTGCAACTCACCTATTTCTCCTTCTAACCGCATCCTAGGGGTGCCCTGCAAGCCTTCACTGAGCTTTTGTTCTTCTAAGGTGCTCTCTGAATTGTCTCTCTTCGCCTCGATAATGGCAGTTATGTCGTTCGCCAACGCATTGGCTTCTAGTCTTCTGTCTTGTGCACTCTCGAGTCTCCGCTCCTGGGAACCCTTTCTTTTCAGGAACCCTCCATCATCGCTGTCCTTCTCTGGATCTTGTTTGACCTGGAACGAACTGGTGCTGGAAGAGGTGTTATTTGTTAATTCAAACTACTCACTTGAGACTCCATGATGTTCCCGTAGGAACCCCTTCTGACTGGTACAGGTACCTGCACCTGTGGTCTACCATTAGGCAGTCCATTTTCGGCGTCATCCTCGTAGGCCAGTTGGGGTTGCGAAGCTGCCCGTCTAGCTTCAAAGCTTCTCTGCCTGAGACTATCTCTCTCCAACTGCTGGGCACTACGACGCTCCGACGCCAACTGAGATCTGGTTTGCTCCGTCTGCCAAAAAAAAACAAAATTAAAACTGTTGATTTCCAATTAGAAATATTCTGAGACTCACTTGTACGTTATGTTGTGGTAACCCCACGTATCCGTTGTCTCTCATGCCGGCCTGGACGAATCTTTGCCCACCCCCTCGCGGTGGGGTCGCCACGTAACCTCCTTGGTAGTACAACTGCTCCACCTCCTGTTGTTGATTCAACATCTCCTGGGATCGCGCCTGCGCCATCTGTTGGTTCTTCAGCTGCTGCTGCTGGAACTGTTGCTGCTGATACTGCTGTTGCTGCTGCTGATGTTGCTGTTGCACGATCAGCTGTTGCTGCACGAGATGTTGGTGGTACTGTTGCTGGGAGAGGGACTGAGATTTCGCGTATGGGACTGCAAAAAATTGTATGAAAGACTGCAATGGAGAATATGGATGGATATCAACCTTGGTGATCGCCAGAGCTCTCGGCAATGTTAGCCTGAGACTTCCTCAGCTCCTCAGCTACGTTATTCAATCCCTCCTCCGTTCTTTCCTCCCCGTCTTTGCTGCTCTTGAACCTGCTGGATAAAATATCCTTGATGGTGTTGTAGGTCTTGGCCATGGTCTTGTTCTTCTCCTTCTGGACATTCCTGTCGTCTCTTTCTATCTCCACGGCGACCATTGGGGAGTTTGCTGCGACAGGCTTAGATCCGTTTGTGTACGTGGTGTAATCTTCCCCTGGTTGGAGAGGTCGTGGTGGAGGTTTGTTGGGATCGACACCTTGATGCCAGGGGGTCCTGGGGACAGCCCCAGTTGTGCTGGTTGGTTGGCTGTTGTAGTAGTCCGTATGGGGGTGGTAGTTCGGGCGATATGGGAGGCCATTAGGGTCGGCGGATTGCTGGATGGTCTGGATCAGACCAGAATGGGTCTGAAATTTAGGGTTGTGTTTGAGAACTAGTTATATGCAGGTTGACCACATATTATGGCTCATGAGTATTCGTTTGTGAAAATATAATAATGAAATAGTCACTGATTATCATTTTCGTCATGATATCAATAGTGTGATCTGTTTGGAAGATGCGAATCTAAGAATAATGTGAACAACGTTCTTTGAAAACACCATTAGTTGAAGATTATATGACAGAAGTTATAGTTCCTGAATGATTTTCTCTAACATTAGCGAATACAAGGTATATTCTATTTCTTCGAGGAATATAGTTCTGACAGGTTTGGTTATCTTTCAATGCCATAAGTGTAAAATAAAAAGTATCTAACTAACCACTGAACTTCTAATTGGTTGAGACTTAGCTGGGAACTAAGGTGTCTACATGATGGTGAAACTACTCTTCAATTGTTTGTGGGTCAAAAGTGTCGATGAGAATTTCATGGAACATATCCTATACGACTACTTATCGAATCGTTATGAGATGGCGACACAATCGTGTTCGGTAACATTGTTTTCTTCCACGTCAGTCAGAACTGGCGGGAAATCCAAGTTTCTCTATTTCATTAACCTCCTTTTGAATTTGTAGTCGTTTATATTTTGCTGTGTGGTGTTTTTTAGTTAAAATAAAGTTTCGTATAGTTTGTGGACAAGCAGAAACCGTCTCTCGTCATCTTTATGGAGTTCCGAAGGTAATTTGTTAGTTTTTGGAGTTGAAATCAATAATTTACTTTTTCATTACTCACATAGGACGAAACCGTTCGGAAACAATGGATTCTCGCATTGGGAAAACATTTACAAGTATCTTGAAAACACCTTCTATTCAATTTCTATTCAATAAAAGATAATATTTTCACGAGAATTTGTCATTTTTAATCTGATTGACAACTAAACTGACGAGCATTAGAAGTCAGGGTTGCCGCTTCTAAAATGAATAATTCACGTATTCTGCGCAAAACAAATAGTCGCTTCCAACGAAGCCAAAGTTACATTTCTTCTTCAAAATACAATTCTACGTCCTGTTATCCCCACAGATTCGTGAAATAGTGTCGAATCAAGACTTTGTAGACAAACTACTGGTGTATTTCAAAACAATAAGCAACGTTGCATTTCGCATTATCAGAGCGATTATTATAGCGCCGACGGTGTCGCCATCCGTGGTGATTTAAAAAAGCGTTGATGTTGGTTCGAAACTATGCTTTTTGATCGAGGGATTTTGGTCACGGGTTGAGATAGGGACTGGTTTCACCATAGTTATTGTAGGCACCTTACTGGGAACATATGTAGGCATCAATATTTATGGCAACACTTCACAGTGACTTCACAACGATACCAAGTTTATTTATAGAGAAATCTTTGATGAAGTTTGTTAATTCTAGTCGATATTTTTACAAAACATACAAGTTTTGGAGTGTATATTCAATGAATCGGAAACATTTGCCAAAACAATTTGAATAATAAACTGAATAAGATGAATAGACTATAGCTACGATAATCACATAACTCACCATGTGAAATATAGTTCAAAAATATCTCCGTAAAAATTTATCCACAACTTATACGTTCACTCATACGTTGAACAATACACAAGAAATTCATACCTACAAGATTTCTTGCCATAACGGGTATTATAACGACACCGGATGTGTTGACGATGAAGAGATTATTCAACTTTAAAAAGGCAGGGAGTAAGAAGGCATTTTTCATGAAATTTTCAATTCGACGAATTCGCTTTTTGTATTCATAAGTACGTTAACCTGCAATAGGCTATTGACACATCGGCCTGCAAACCGCGCAGCGAATTCAAATCACAAGCATTCAATCACGAAAAATCTATAATATTCCACCACGAAAGCCATTGAAAATTTTCCGAGAACTTCATACGAATCTTTGAAGTAAAATAGATTTTTCCAACTTACATTGTCTGCATTCAAAGCGAACTCAACCATACCAAAATTGAATTATACTGAGCGCTCACCGTATCAAAAACAACAATAAAAGTGAACGTCCACATACAATATTCCCATTCATCGTACAGCCTGGTGGTCAGTGGCGTATCTCTCGAAGAACCAACTGTCAATCCATCGTACAGTATACAGTTTCGTCAGTATATTGTTTACAGAAACTGGTGGCAACAATGAGTCAACTCGAACCAAGAAAAATCGTAGGGTGTGGTAAGGACTTCGTTGGCAGTTTGTTCAAACATATTGGCAACCTTATTATTTATGAAAATGGTTTTGATTTCCGTTAAATTTATGGTTCATCTATCGAAAATAACGGAAACAAAACGTATTATGTTCAGCATGATGCATGAAAAAAATTTAAATAAATTCTTGATGTGTACGATTTTTTTTATATCATTAATAATTATTCATCTTTTTGATACGCTACTGGGTGTACCAAGAACTGTTGTTTTTTCCGGCGATTACTATCGTTCCGAAGAACTACAATCCAACAAGGTGAAGAAGAAGAGGTTCAGTAGAGACAACCAAAGAAAAACCGAGCACATATTAAAAAAAGCTCATTAAAATGTACGAACTAAGTGTGCGGGGATCCGTTTGCATAGTGATGGCCGCATTATTTGGACAGTCTAGCTCCTCCTGTATGTACAGGGTGGCTCACGAAAACTCTTTCTGTCTTTCAACGGTTACACGATGTTATGTAAATATTCGATTGATTTTAAGACCGAAAGTCATGCAACTGAAGGATTGTTTTATAACTGAATTGTTTTTTATCAGTTCTATTTTTTTCAGATTATTACATTCACTCACTTATTTCGATTAGGACACCTGGTACATTTTTACTTGGTTCACACTTCATGAATACAGATTGTGGTATCAAACTTACTGAACGCTCTGTTCATATAATTTATATAAACGTTGGAATAATGAAACTGAGCACAAAAATAACAGTGGTCAGTTGTTGTTTCTTGATTTGATGATGATAACAACAAAACATATTTTAATGTCAACTGTCAAGTAAACTCATTCGTATTATTCATGTGCCAGTGAAGAGGACATTTTTCAAGTATTGAAGCTAGAGTGGACTTTCAACAGAAGACTTCAAGAATAATCCATTATGTAAGATAATCTTCATGGGTACCTGTAGAGTGAGTTCGCCATATTTACAGCACTGAAGAGAATTTTTTATTTGGAATAGTTCAATAATTTGGCTTGGACTAATAAATATCATTGAAAGAGTAAACTTTTTAATATTTATTGAAACGAAGAAATTTTTTATATGTTAATCTCAGGGAGTTTTCTGAATAGCCTCGAAGTACGGCTATAAGTTGACAATTTTTTTATTACAATCTGTTGTAGATGAATTCTGTATGCGTGATGATCGATAAATCAAGAGACTTCAAATAATTCATGAAAACAATAAATTATAGGTGACTCATTGGCACATATGCTCTATACAACAATTTATAGTTCTCGATTTATGTCTGAATAGCCATTATGTCTTTTGTAGTTTTTGTTATTAATTGGCAGTGAACATGCGCTGTTAGATGTGCAAGGATAATAAATTATCTCCACCTCGACATGATCGTAAGACAGTTATAACAGATGATGCCCCATTGTGCATGTGGTTTGTATGTATGATGATATTCTAATGTGCAATTTTTCATAATAGATATGAATTTATTGGTATCCATAGAAATATGCATACCGTTAAGCGATATCAAAACAATTGGTTATTGTTCACTGATGATTGAGTGAGAACAGAATCAAGGTATTGTTGAAAAAACAAGCGAGTGTTTATTTTATTTAATATATACGTACAGTTATTGGTTATGTGTAATTAATATGAGTTTGCAAAATAATATTCAGACAAACAATCTCGGTATCTTCCAAGGTCACGATAAATTCTCAAAAAATCAACGCTCTTCATATATTCGATGAAAACTATTGTTATTTTAGCGTTATTGTACATGTTTCCTTAATTCACCTTTATAAACTAATTTTATTGTTCAAATTTTTTTTATTCGATAATATTGTCTTGTAAAAAGATATCTATTGGAAGATGAATCATCATTAGTGACATTATTTCGAATTAAAATATGCAAGCAAGACTCTGACCTTCAGAGTATGGAGGTTGTATTTCTACTGTCTGAAATCGATAAACGACGATGAATTCAATAAAATCGTACCAGTAAATCAAAAGGACCGAACGTAAAACAACTCCTCTTTGAAACTTGCACGTGTTATTTGGAATTTCCATCCACAAAGAGATTCCATCTAACAGTCATCAAGAACACCATTCTCTGGACGAGCCCTGCAAGAGCTCACAGCAGGAGTCCAAATCAGTCGTTTGTCGAATTCTGAAAGACGCCAGTCTTCGAGTAATAAGAAATCAACTCTATTTGTTATGAGTCAATTGCTTTTCTGTCCACAGAGAACACACGCTATGCTCGTTATTGGCTATTTCATTTGAGAATTTATTTTAATTTCAATAAGAGTGGCATAAGATAAGGAAATCATGCGAAAATATCACGTGAGATGAAGGATAAAATATAAAAATTGTCATCTTCATCATCATCTTATTGTGAGTTTTCGAAAAACATCATGAAAGCCACTCTTCACTGGTAGTAATTTCCAACCTGTGGAGCAGCTGTTTCCAAATTATCATTTTATAAAATTCCCTTAAGATTTGTTTTCATAACTTTTGAAATTATTTTCAATGGACGTCTTTGTGAAAGAACTTGGTTGACAGTTTGTCTCTGGGGGAGGTACTGATAAACGTGATATGTCAAACACCACAACACAGCACTGCCACTTTCAGTCTCGGCAGTTTCATTACTCTTCTGCCAAAATTCGTATATACCAGCTCTTACACCTTCCTAGTAGAATTAATCGAATGTTCTCCATTTTATGTCTCTCTTTGAAAGTGGTAGCATTTGTTTTCTACGTCATAAATTCGAATGACGAAAATTTCTGTTTGAAATACTATGACATAAAAATACAGGACCTACTCCTGTGATGTATAGACAATTTTTCGATGAATAATTTATCTATACGAAAGTAGTAGTCCATACTCAAAGTGAAAGACCAATAGAATAATTTATCGTCACAATTTTTTTTAATATTCATTTAGTACAATCACACTGTATGGATGATATTGAAAATGAAACAATGAATTTTTGGAGCTTTCTCGTGGATTCCTCTCTTAATGAAAGGTTGTCATCTTACCCACAAAACACTATAAATTTTTTTACCTGATCTGGTAGAATTTGATGATTCTGCATCTGGCTTTGCGTCCAAGCGGCCATTTGCTTCGGAGGTGCGTCCGGAGCTACAGCCCCCTTACTCCTCTTTTTGTACTCGTGCAGAATAGGGATTTTCGAGTTCTTATCTGTACTGGACAGAATAACTTCTCTCTCGATCTGAAACGAAATATATTCATCATAAATGTATGCAGTATTCATGAATCTCCCTGTATAGTCATTAGGATGCTTCCAATTTCCAACTACTGAAGCTATGATGTCGACTTGACGTCTGACAGATCACGGAATCCATGGATCACTTGATGAGCGTTTAATGCATTAATAAGTCGATGTATTCACGGGTAACATCGAAAAACAGTTGAACGATCTTGACTCCCATGAATCGCCGTGGTAACAATAAAACAATGAATCATCTGATTGGCGCATAAAATTTCGCAAAAGGTTTTTCAATCGATAGCAATCACTGAACACTGGTTAGAGACAATGAGAACAAACAACGAATGGTTTTCACGGTAAAATAGCGGCAACTATAGGAACAAAGTAATTAATTGGTCTATATGCCAAACCGGTCGACAAATTGGGGTTTGTTTGGACACACAATTATATAGTTGAATCCATTATATGCAAATTCCTCCGCGGATGGAGTTCAAAAAGGCAAACAGGTTTGAATCATTCGCTAAACAATATTTATTGGTTCATAAGTCGAAAAACAAAATGTTGTTTTGGATGAGAAAGTTACCCATTGGATACATTGAAACATGGATAGAAAAGAAGAAGAAACAAGCGCTTATCGATTAGTAAATATTGTATTTTTTCATCATTGTATAATAATAAATCATCTCAAGACAAATGACATGACAATTCAACGATACGCAACTCATTGGACTAACAAATTTTGCGTAGGATTTTTTATTTGTACATAACTCAACGGTGATTTGATTTGAATTATCATCAATTTGTCATTTTTTATATGATTTCCATAACGTAGGATTGCTGATACAGAATTATGGTCTCAAAACGTTCGGAATGAAATTCATTCAATTCATATTGTAGATAGGTCGTAGGTAGTATATTGCTTGAAATTTCGGGATACTTCTCAATTCATTTCAATTATTATCCTGTTTCCACAATATTTTCATTCTGATTCCGGTCTACTAGCTAGTGACCAAAAAATTTACCACGAATTTTAATAATCGAGCCAGTGCTCTCAATATTGCATCATTATTTATTTATTAAAATTTACAGAAATCATTAACATATAGTCTATTTATTCAAGCAAGATAGTTGTGACAGCTCGTCAAAAAGTGCGGTGTTGCCGTATGTCTTTTTTCTCAACGATAATCCGAAACAGAAAGTTTGGTTCAAATTGTTTAGAAAAATGTTTTAAATTAATGAAATATTCATGTACACCAAAATTGAATAACTATTGACGGTGGATAAACGTTGAACAGTTTTTTTAGTATGCATATTTTCAAACAAACTTTACTCTCCAAAAAAAATCTAAAAGCTATATCTCAACCAATTATGAGTTTAGTGGTTAGCTGGCCACTTTTCATTTTGTCAGAACTATTTCACTTGAATATGGTATACTATCACTTTGACAAATCAAAGGCAGTTAATGGTGTAAAAAAACAATGTCTCATTTACATCTTTAATGATTTAAACTATGAATTTTCGTTTGGAGAAAACACATTCCCTGAACAATAAACTATTTGAATGTGAAACAATAATACAACGCCTTATGAATTGTGTTGAATGCGCTAGCACCTAGTGAGCATTCAAGATGATGGCAACAGCAACAACAATTCAGCTTTGAGGTATAGTCTCGATGCAAATACAACAGTGAGAATATTCTCATGGAGCAAATGAACTAAACAATAACTGTACTTTCAGCTCTCTCGCCTTATGGTGTACACAGTTACGAAATAAAATGTGAAATATCCATTGTGTCCGTGAAATGTCCGCAACGTTTACTGAATTGAAGTGAATGAGATGCCTCCACCATTTTTTAGGAATTTGTGCGACGAAATTACTGCTCAATTAAGAGGTGCTTCGCTTCAACGGAATTGTTAATTGATTACCAAAGTACTAATTGCAGTGAAGTGAAACTGTATTTCATTATTCGGGAAATTGTATACCATCATACTGCTTTATTTTCGCAGAATTTAACAATTTAATTCCTGAGGAAATTGATAGTCTTTCATTATGAGGCTGAGGCTGACATCTTTGATATTGCAGAATTAGTTTTCTCACTACAAAATTAGTTATACATAAACAATGTATTATATAATTGAACGCACATCTCTGATATTGGCAGCTTATTTTTTGAAAATTATGGAATGTTTTCAAACCATCTAACAGAAATTGAGGTTAGGTTCTTTATTTACTTCACGATGTTTGCATACTCGGAGTTGTGGTGGTGACACGTCTACAATATCGAACGTGCTTAATATGATTCGATGCCTATTCAATGAATGAATTGATAATGGTGATGGAATAAAAGTAGATTGCCAAGAAAATCAGATATTTCATGAGTTTTCTACAATTATATCAATACTACCAATATTTGATTAGAACAAAAATTTCCGTTTCCAAATATGTTATGTTATGAATATTTCTGGCTATAATGTCTCGACGTCAGTTGATATTTGGACGTTGATAGCGATTTTGAGGCTTTGAAAAAATTCTCAAAAAATATCTATACGAAAGTTGATCACGCATTTATATAGTTACGAATTGAGAAACTTGTGTAGTCCCCATAATCTTTGAAATCAATTATGTTACCGATTACATTGGATAATTTGTTGAAGTAAATAATAATACATGCAGAACATCACGTTATCTATCTAAAATAGCTTTTAATCATCCAGGACTGGTTATACTGTAGTTATCTAATAAAACGCCCAAAAAATAAGGTACAATTTGTCATCTCATAATTATTGATTATAGCTTCATATCCCCAATGGATCATGTGATAATCAACATGTTTTCAGTCAATTACAACCTTGCTTAGACCAAAGACAACAAAAACAAGACTGTGGTGGAAGAAACGATATCATTTTCGTAGAATCCAATCGAGTGGAAATAAAACAGCAGATGAGTTTAAGAAGTAAATTACACGTATCTGTGAAAAAAACAACTACAACCTGATGCATATAATTTAAGATGAATTGATATTGCACTGTTACCACATACCAAAGACCCTGACTAGTTTTTGCTCACTGGTATTATTGTGTGAAAGAGTATTCGTTAAATGCATCTCAATGCAATCATTTCAACTGCAATTCAATTGAAAATGCCACAAAATGGATGGAAATTGGTAAATAAGTGTTCCTTCAAGGAATCAAATCGATAATGCTTAATATTCATACCTAACCTAGTCTATTCATTCAAGCTAAATATTACAATTCGCAAGAAAGTGCGGTGTTGCTGATTATCTTTTTTTTCAGGAAATTCCGAAATAGAGAGTTAGGTTAAAATTATCATTCAAATTATTTCGGAAAATGATTTCATGAAATTCTACACTTAAATTGGATAACTATTGACTGGGGATGATTGTTGAACAGTTTTTACAATATTTGCAAATAGTTCCACAAGAATTAACAAATCATAGCGGGTCAAAGTTGACAGAATTCATTGTGATTCAATGCTATAAATATGACGATAAGAAAGAATAACTTTTGAAATAATGAAATAAACTTAGCTCGCATAAGTATAGTGAAATCTTCTTGAACAGTGGTTGATATTCGGAATTTATTGATAAGTGATTCAAAATAATCCCGTACAGTTATAATTTTTACTCGAATAGCTCGATGTAACATATTAAAATCTGCTTTCCTTGTTACTCTCATAGATTTATGTCTATACCTCAGATATATTTTACCCGCAACTGTTAGAGCTCATCAGAATCAGTTCCACCACCATTTAATTTAAATATTTTCGTAACATCGTAAACGTCTAGACCAGTGGTCGCCAACCTATCGATCGCGAGCTACCGGTAGCCAGCGGAGGCAATAGACGCGAACACAAACGCGTGAATTTGGTTCAAATGTGCATGTAGTTGTAATACAGTGATATTATCTATGCACAGTATTTCCTAGAAGACGTTTTGCAATATTCGAATAAACGGCTCTCTAAAATCCTTCGAGACATTCAAACAACAGCGTTATGACTGCTTCTCGTGACGTCATGAGTTCTCTAATTGTCATATTCCGCAGTTGCCAATTTCACTATTTTCCGAAACATTTGAGGAAATATGTTATTTAGCTTCATCGGAGATGGATTGCATGAATTAGCTATGATAAGAAAACTGCTAGGAACGAAATGGTTCTAATTATATTATGAATATCCTTGGATTATAGGACAGCAAAATCTAGGAATGTACCTTCAGAAAGTGATAGGAATATTATCGTGAAAACTTCAATTTATATTCACTTGAATCATTCTATGAATATTTGCAATGTTCTGAGAACATCTCCTGAATATTCCTTGGAATATTCTACAACATAACTTTTTTGCACTTTATAGGAATATTCTTAGAATGTTTGTGCTATCTGGGTCGTATGAATAAACATAACTTGTGTCAGCATGTATTGCATTGGAATCATGACTTCGTATTTGACATATTTTCTTGATTTAGTCATTGTTGAATGATATCCATATGTACCGAGTGCTAGAATGTGAAGAAAAATCAAGAATAACGCTTGGCAACGCTGCAAAACATTATTCTGGTGATGAGCAATCAATTCTCGATCGCTCTTGGAGGGAGTTCAGAACTTGTTACGTTACATCCTGGCGCGGTTTTCACGGTATTCAAACAAGCACATTTTTTTGGGAATTTATTATGGAAAAACGACTTTGAAAAATAATGTAAAAGAATACAAACAACTTTCCTAATCGTTCTGAAACACGTGGCATTGTTTTTAGAAATTAGTGACCTCGCTTATTCTGTTAGCTCTCACAACGAATTCAATTCTGGAAATCTACGAAAATCAGACAAGTTTCCGAAAATTCCACAAAAAAATCTAATTGTCATAATATTAAACATAAACAGCGGCAACGTTGCCAAAATTAACAAAGTAGTTCAACACATTGAAGAGGTTGGCGACCACTGGCCTAGAGTCTAGGCCCTAGACCATCTGTTCTATTTCATCCATAATTGTTATATTTTATATCTGTTATGTTCTTCAGTCTACGGTTGTTTTATTCAATACGTATGGCTGAAATGTTCTTTTGTATGTAAAATAATTGTCTATAAATATAATCTGAGAGAGAGTACATAAAAAAATCTACCAATAAAATATGAACATTCACCACTCTGAACATAGAGTCTTAGACTTTTTTTTCATATCCTACGAACTATTCCCAGAACATTTTCTTACCGGAAACTTGTTGGAATGTGTATGCAGACCTTGTGGCGTGGCAGGACTCGAACTTGCCACAGGGTGCTCTAGAATTGTGGAGCCAGGAATCGTCGGCTCACTGAAGAGGGGGTAGGGGGGCATTCTGTAGGGTGGTGGGGTGAAACGACCCGGCTGCTGGCCTTCCTGAGGGTGCTGAGGTGCTGGCTGCTGAGGAAGGGGTTTCGGGGGTGGGACGGGTTTGTATGGCCCATAGCCATCCACCTCGACTAGAAAAAAATTATACATTCATCTCGAACATGCTATAATTTGGTTCTTTCAAATTTTGTTTGCGGAACAAAAATTCTTGTGTGGACACATAAATGTTGCAGAAGGTACAAGTTGAAACAGGGCCGAGAACCCGTTGGTTTGGTGCTTGAAAATCGTCGTTTGACAATTAGAGATATCGCTTATGGTGTTGGAATATAATTTGGCCCAGTCCAAACCATTATGAAGAATATTTTCTGTCTCAAACGTGTCAAGTCTCGATTGGTGCCAAAATCAATTAATCTGCCAAAAACTCAACCAATATTATATCGCAATCACTGTATTCACCTGATTCGGCTCCGTGTGATTTCTAGCTATTCAACAAGCTCGAAAGGCCAATACGGAGACGCCGTTTCGACACGATTAAGGAGAAGAAATTCCTCAATTATCGATATTTTTAGACTATTATAGATTATTACAGGTCTTAGACATAATTCCATAGTCTGGGCTCTTCCATGCCTTGAAAAGGTTATGATTCTTGTACATTATCGTGAAAAACCTGTTACTAGTCCGATGTCATTCAACCATGGTCTTGATCATTCGCTCGGTGTGACCTAGTAGGTAGATACAAGTAGGTCCTCTGTGAATTTTGGCGATGTTTTTTGATGAACCCTTTGGTCACCTCATTCCATACCCTGTTTCACTATTTCGGTGTTTATTCATTATTTCTGTTAGATCACGTAGTGCTCCTTTTCGGGCTTGTGTCTAATTTTGTGGAGTTTGTTTAATATTTCAACGAAATAGAGAAGATATCCTAGTGTTTTGCTTTGATATGTATTTTTTATGACGCTTCTTCACTTTTGCTACCATCATAAAGACATGCCGTCTCCATAGCCCTTGTACTTGGAAAATAGAGGCATTTGATATCGCGTAATATATTGTAAAAACAAGTGGCTGCATACGTTTGTGTGTGATATATGATACAGCTAGTTAGGTTAGGAGTCAGAATCAATGTTAGAAATTGACCATTTGGGGCAGAAAAACAGTTAGGATAATTAGATTCGATACATCCACTGCCAGAGGGAATATTTGATGATTGAAAAACTAATGGAACTGTTACGATTGAATTTCGAAACGATGTTTCCGCTATCGTGCCTGCACAAATAAGCAATTTCATCCAAATATAGTTAAAGTTTAATGAACTGTTTTCAATGCATGTTAATATAGAACAAATATATGGTACATCAAAACGCATTTATAACCTCTAAATCATGCCCCCGCTATCGATAAACGTCAACATTTATTTCGTTGATCAAATAGATAGCCATTATTAGGAAAACATTCATTTTACGATTGTTTCTATGATGAATTACTGATAAACCCGCATAACCACCCACAAAATTCGCATAATCCAATATCCATCTCTCCTTCATGCAACCGATAGTTGAATTATTTCTTCCCCACAAACGAAATCCCTGTACCTACCGAAATCACCGGAGTTGGCAACATTGCAGTCGGGTCTGACGACGTCCCCAAGTGCCGAAACGGGGTTCAGAGATGTCTGCGACCTCCTGAGGCGCTCACCGTGCTTCACTTGTCTAACGGTACGGCCAGTTGCCATCAGGTGGTCGCATTTTTTCCGAGTTCTTTCGTCAGGGTGCGTTTTCTCTTTCGAAAACCGGAAGCATTTCGGCGCAATTGTGAAAGAAGTAACACCACCGAGTCATAGATTCACACTAGGATGTTTTTGACGACTTTTTGTTGTAATCTTGTTGGCTTAGTAACAGTACCGCGTACGCACAATGGACGACTTTCACACGGGTGTGAATTTTGAATGAAAAGGAAGAAATCGCACCTTTCTAACTTCTTTGTTCGGTGCTACCGAATAAATTGTACTGTTTCGGTACCTCGGTCGAAGAATCTGATTCGTTTCTTAACGATGATCATTATCGTCCCTCTGCGAATGGGGGGATCGGGCACAAATTATCATATGGAGGAGGAAGTACTACGCGTGTGAAGTAAGTGTTGCAAGAAGAAGATACGGTCTGCAAATTCTGCAATAACTTTGATGTTAGGATGATAATTCATCGTTTCATACCAACCAGAACATTGGATAGACTAGCTACAAGTGATGAATCCATCAGGGAGATCCAAGTTGACCACTTTTCACAGGAAATGAATTACGGAGGCACAGTGGAATGAGAGGCAATAAAGCAGCTGATGAACTAGCTAGAAAAGCTAGGGAAGCCAGCTTTCAGCGAGCCTAAACGGATCAAAATACTACAGAAAGCAGCATGAAAAAAACACACCAGGACAAGAACAAAGTGAACTTTTTATACAGCATGTGAAAAACTGATGAAACACTTCTGTGGATTCAGGACCAGGACACCTACATTAGATTGGACTCAACCAAGAGGACCAAATTTGTAGATTGGATGGATGAAGCCTGAGACTATTGAGCACACCCTGTGCAATCGTGAGGCATTAAATACCTCTAGATTTGTACCTAGGGAATGAAGGGACCATATAACCTACTGACTTCTTCAATTCACTCAAGGTGACGATGTCTTTGGTATTATTTTGGAAGAGGAAATCAAAAACAATGAAGTCAGAAACAACTAACATACTCAACAATAATTTCCACTTTGATCACTACCCTCATAGATATTTTCGTGGTATGTTTATTTATTTTCAAAAATTATTTGGAAAGCAAATTGTGACGTCTTTTTCCATTATGTCGATAAAAAATAACCACCTAAACCTACTTGTGAATGATTGGAAGGGCACCTAGATCACATGATGTGACCCTTCATGCTTCCAATGACGTTATTTCAAATTGAAAGGGATTATGTTTCAATATTACAGATTCATAAGTTAGGATGTCTAATAAATTCTTCAATAATTCCAAAACCACCTTGCTTGAAGGAGAGTCTTGAGAACTGCTTCATGAAGTAGAAATTCTTGATTTTGGATATATGTATTTTTATTTGGAGATTAATTCAACAAACTCATATCAGATGTTAGATTGAAGCAAAAAATCTTCTTATTTTCTATCGATTGTTCGAATGACATCATCAGAAACAGAAGAATCATGCGGAAAAACATGCATAATGTGAGCATTAAATTTGGAGTAGGAAGTAAAGCATATAATAAACGATTATCTCTTTATAACATCTAAACGCTAGACTCGCTTTCAACTGAAGGGTCTGGATTAGCGACTCACGAGGGGATGATTGTGACTCTCCAAACATTCTTCGGATTATCCTACTCATTGAGTGAGATATAAGTAGGATCAAGGAAATGTTGAAGATAAAGTGATAGAGCTTTTCGAGAAATCTCTGCGCTTCCATAACAAATTACTTGGACTTTACAGATGCCAGATTTCTGTATGTGTGCACAGTATTGTCAATGGCACTGGCCAATTCTCTGCCAATTCTCTGTGAATTGGAGGGACCAACGGAAATGTTCGTATATTATTCTCGAGAGGAATGTGAATGTAAATCACATTCTGATGGTCCCAGCCAAAAGAACTACCATAAAACTTCGCACTGGGAGGTTTTATGGCCAATATTTCACGTCTCATGTAATATTAATTCCGTATTTGAACTTTCACACTATGCATTTTCATACGTCTTTCTTATGGATGATTATTATTTTACGATACGATATATTTGTGTTGTGAATGTTTGTGAGACGTTGTCAATCAACTGAATGGAACTCTATAACTTTCTCATGTATCGATTAAAAAGCGATGAATAATTTAAAATTCTCAGTTGATAAATATTCATTCGGTCTCTCAGAACTAAGTTGTTACAACAGCGTTAGCGACAGAATAAATTAAACGTAGCTCTAATTTTTAATGACATTCCTCATGATAATTAAACGATGAATTCGTAAGATCCATTCCACATTCGTCATTATTATAGTTGAAAAATATCAAACGACTACAGATACATTTCCGTAGTTTCACGAATGAAAAGTGTTACAAAAACGTCAATACATTAATTTCGAATGAAAACATTCAATTCATATCGTAGAAGAAATGTTTAATGTTCAATATATTGAAATAATATATTCGTTGTATTCTGTTTACGGTTGAATATACAGGGTATTCCATGACGAACTGACGTAACCAATTTCTTTTAAATAAAAAAAAAATGAAAATTATACAGATAAATTCAGTTCGTATTATATCAAGGATTATCTTTGAATAATTTGCTATATCTTAGATAAGTAACATTAAATATATCAAGTTTCTTTCGAAAAATAATTAATAGAGAGGTTTTTCTCCAGTTAATTTGTCAAGTGTCAGAATGTGGCACAGCCTTTATTGTGTACATATATTGTATCAATTGTATGATGCTCATAGCTGCACTATCTCTTGTTCGTGCTTTCTATCTATGGGAAATTCTGTCCTGTAGGGGAAATTTCCGTGACATTGAATATAACTAACTGTCACGATGTTGGTTTATTTCAATTATCTACGACCAAGGCTATTTAACTCGCCTCTGATACAATAGATGTTCGTGATGAATAATATGCAGTTTCATTTTAATAGAGTGCATGATAGTAAAGTTGAAACGCGTGTTCGCCATCCATTCAATTCATTTACTCTATTAACGATGGTAAAGCACAGTTATCACCTAATTAAAATATTGAAAAAATGAGGTACATTGCCCTGATATATGTATCGTTTTAAGGACGCATGTTGAACTAAGATTCAGCCGTTTGTAGAACAAATGCTCCAGGATTGTTGAATCTATTTTCATTTACTATAAACAGAAATATTGTTTTAATACAAATTTAATATTTCTCCTTCATTGTTTCCTGCTTATGTGTATTATGACATGAATGCAGCAAATCGGCGAGGATGGGATTTTCTTTTTTACCAAATTTGTAACTTTGAAACAGTTCGAAAGACTTTAGTTGAATTAATGTGAGGAAGATACCATTAGTGCAAAATTGAAGGTATCTAGCTAACCACTGAGCTCCTACTCCAAAGCAATTCGAATGATAAACTTAACCTAACTTCCTGTTTAGAAGTATCGTCGAAAAAATCAAAATAAGCAGCAACACCGCACTTTCTGGCGAGCTATGACAAATATCTTGCTCAAATAAATAATACAATGCTCTCCAGACAGTTTTTATATCATTGTGAAGTGTCCTGAACTCTCAATGGGTACATTTCAGGAAGAATAGTTGAAGCTTCTTCGAAACATTTCCATTAGATGGTCTTTGCCAGACTACATTTATTTCGCGAATGAGAATTTTACGATCTCGGGTATGTTTTGTCAATTAGGGAAGCGTATGTGTTCTTTATATTTATTTGCACAGTAAACTTGATATGAGCTTTGAACTATTTGTGGAACTCTGAAATATTCAAGCAAACATTCACAAAAGGAAATCAAATTTGAGAGATAATCAAATGAAACCAGCAAAAAAGAAATCGTATTCATGAAACTTCTGAAACTTACAAATTTCAATCGATGGGAGTCAGAGTCAGTGAGTATTGTTTCTTTCATTGCAAATATCGAATTGTTTAGATTTTCAACTTCATTATTATTAGATTTGTCATCTCTATAATTAGCGAAATATAGAAAGAGAGACCACAAAGTGGTCCAACGAAAAGTATGCACCTAGCTTTTCTCCTTTGTTCAGAATTTAAAGGGAAAATGAGGGGGACACCTTTTAGACATATTTTTCAATCTGTGCCTTTAACGCCCCAGCGAGGGGGTGTCACAACCCTAAAATATTAAATGGAAAGTGGGATCGAGTGATATATCATTCGAACAGGCACAAAATTATCTTTCTAATGATACCCTATTCGTTGAAATTTATTAGAACAGTTAATGCGAAAACGGCTTTAAGGACATTAACCCGATAATTTTGGTATTGATGAAGAATACAAATGAGTTTTGGTTATTAGGAATCGAAACATTGACAGTTAGTAGTACTTACGTTTCAATGTTTATTACTTGTAACAGTGCTTTGTAAAAAAAGTAAACGAGCTGTTGAATTGATTTATCAAAACGTTACTTCAACAAGTGTTCAAAATGTGACCCACTCGTTTCCATACAATAATACAGATTTTGTTCAAATCTATTTCTAACATTTTGTAGCATATCAGGTGTCATGCTTCTGCATTGTGCTGTAATCCACTGTTCACAAAATTGCAGCCTTCTATCAGGATCATCCTCATTTAGTTCCTGTACTAATTTAATTTTGTACGGATGAAATTTGTACGCTTTTAAAATCCGTATTACAAATGAACGGGAGACTCCTGAGGCTTGTTGCGCTAGTTTTGACGGGTACTTTGAGTATGATCCAATTGAAGATGCCCCAAAACAGCGACTTCCACGGCTTCATTTCTGATTGGGTTCTTCGGCTGGTGTTTCACATTACAAACAGATCCGGTATCCACAAACTCTCTAACTACATAACAACATACGAATCATTAACATTTTTATCGGGATGACTTTCTTTAAACAAGCGAGCAGTTAGTCTAGCACAACTATTATTTTGAAAACAATTTCAACTCGTTCTGGAGTGGAATAAACCATTTTGTACAGTTAAATTCAAATAATTTCAAAAGCAACCAGACCGAATCAATGAAGGGACTTAAATAAAAGTTTGTCTACATTCTTTTCTTACACTTATCTGCATTTTTTTTTTCGATAAAAAACCGCAAACGATAAATGGGGTAAAATGAAGTAATTTAGAAATGATTTTAGTTATTCTATATTCCTAATAACCAAAACTTGTATTTTTCATCAATAAGCCGTTTTCGCCGTATGATAGTTATGACATGTTGATCTTTATAGGGTTTGAAGTAACCTATTGAAGATTTGCTTCTTCATTTGATTAATGAAAATCTTGAATTCTTCGTGTCGAAGTATTATCTCAGTAACCATGGACATATTTTGCTGATACTCTTGATCTACTTTTGGTGCGGTACGTTAGGTAATCACAAATAAAAGAAAAAACTTATAATTACATATGTTCTTTGTGTATGATTCTTCATTAGAAGAAAACAATAGTTAATTATTGGATAATGGTGATATATGTATTCGTATTGAAAAGAAAGTTAACCCAGTTTGTTCGAAATCAGATTATATTTATAGAAATGAATGGAAAGAAGATAAATTGGTTCGTTAAGTATATTTATTACACACGACAATATTGTGGCATGTAACTGGTAATTAAATAATTTATTGATGTTGTTTGAGCAGCATATGTACTTGTATGAGAAGGTGTGGTTGCAGATCATTCAAATGTCCGATGCAACGACAGTTTATGTGATCCAAAGAAAAATCTGTTGAATTGATATGAAAAAGAGGAAATCTTCAATGAGAATCCAGAAACACCTACACAGATTGTTTTTTATAGTCAATTTATTCAAAGATGATAGTTCTGAGAGATCTGATTATCTTTCAATATCACTAGTGCAAAATAAAAAGTATCTAGCTAACCACTGAACTTCAGGTAACACTTCACAGTTACTTCACAATGATGCCAATGAAATTTTATTATTCTAGTCGAAATTTTCACGAATATTGAGAAAAGAAACTGATCAATAGTTATCCACAGTCAATAGTTATTCAATTTTGGCGTATATATTTTATGAATCGAAAACATTTACCAAAACAGTGGAGCAAACTCAACCCAACTTTTTGTTTCGGAGTATCATTGAAAATTAAAAGCAAGCAGCAAAACCGCATTTTTCAGCGAACTGTCACAGCTATTCTACTTATTTTTGGTGGAAAACACATTATCGAAGGTTAATTTGAAACCAACCGTATAGGTATATAGACTCGAGTTGACTTTTCCCATCTATTCTGGGAAATGGAAACTCTCCAATAATTCACCCCATGTTTGTTGGAGGGGAACGTTTTGAGAAATAGTTCACACACACGTCAGTTTCCCTAGAGGAAGGAAATTTCGTTAACAGGAAACGCCGAGAAGTTGCCCAATGATATTTGTAGTTTCAAATTGGAGAAACGTCGATCGAGAAACAACGAGAAGTTAACTTTTATTCCTATTCCAAGGAGAAATTCATAGACAACAATGCTACTTTTTCCACAAATAATTTGAGAATGGAAATTGTCGTGACAGGACGTCGTCTGGGTGAAATAAGACATAATGATATTGAAAATAAAAATTTAGTATAGCCCAGAGCCAAGTGAATGGATCAGTAACAGTGTTTCCATCGCCTAACAGAGAAGTTGGTATGAACATAAATTTCCAAGTCCAATAAGGATCACCATTTCTCACTGAGAGTTGTGGCCAGGATTCGTCATTGAAAAGTATATTGGAGAAATTTGAATTTGGACTTCTCGAACTGTGTATATTTCCATATTTTGAAACTGTTGAACATGATTTTCACTATAGAAATCGGAATGCAAATTAAATGCAGATGAATAGATATTGAACAAGATTTTGCATTTCTCTAAATGAAAAAAGTTTCTGAATTGATAAACTATGGAGATACCTGATTGGAAAAGTAATGAGGAGAATATTATTCAGCTATTATTATTCCTTTCGTGGGAAGTTAAAAATAAAAAAATAAACTTTCCAGAAGCATGTTGTCAAAGAGGTGATCAGAGCTTCATCTGAGATAAAACATCAGACATTATATATATATATATATATATATATATATATTCATAGCGAGTGAAGAATCACAAGAGAATAAAAATAAAAAAGACCAAAAAAAAACGAAGGTTCACAAAGGAGAAATGCAAATGTAACTATTTAATATTACTTAATGAAGAAAAATTGAATTAATTTCGTTTAGTGGAGATTATGTATCTGAGAAGAGTTCGGAAAGGTAAATGAAGAGACTCAATGAGAAATGACGAAATAACAAAATTTCTGGGATCTTGATCAGATATTAGAAGCAAAGATAACATGAAGGAAAATTCATGGATGACGATGAGAAAAATTGGCCAATTTGGTAAATTTCTGGAGAAGAAGGTGAAACAGTATAAATTCAGCAAAGTACTGTAAAGAGTATAACAAATTCATAAAATATGAAGGAAGTATGATATCAAAGAAACCAATAACGTTTTTTTTAGTTGTGTAAAATATTAAATATCATCGGAGAATATTTCATACAAAGTGCAGCAATTTGAATACCAACTAGGTGTATTCTTTCCAATCTCATGCCATTGATGAAATTGGCATATTAGACTAAGATAATTCAATAATGATAAGATTGCCGACACTGACGATACTGCGGGAAAATATGCAGACGCCATTTGCCATTTCCATTTTCTCAACAGGAATGCAGAATCATTCCGATGGGGAATTTTTATAGCCTCGTCAGCTAGTTCTTATAGTCAACCTGCATAATTTTTTCATTTCTATCAGTACGCTTAACAAGCCGAAGAGATTATCATTTTATAAGCGACAGCTTGTCATTGAATGATGATTCTCATACAGAGAAAAAGTGAGAGTTATTTCATTCGCACTGAAATTAGCAAGCATTATCGTTTTCTCTTTCCTCTCCTGACCGGCACACAATGGATAATCGGAGATCAAAATTAATGGTTCTTCCGAGGTGAGAATGGATCGTTACCCCACACAGGACTCGCCATGTCCATAGACGTTTTTTTCAATTGTTATTCGATTATTCCAAACTGGTTATGTACTCGTACTTCTCGTGTAACTACTAATTTGTATTCGACGGCATTTGTTTCTGCCGTAGGACACTAGACGTTTTGTTGTGTTTTATTATGCACACAACAGTTGGTCCTAAGAGGAATGACAGGCGTTTATTGAAGTGACCAGTTCAAAGCCTTCATATGTCCACACTGGTCCACTTGGTTTCAGGTTATGGCAGCGTACATTAAAAATCACTCATCAGGAGAATCGTGATTTTATATAATTGCTTGAATAAATAACGACGACCTAATAAAGTTGTAGAGATGGAGATAAACAACCGTTTCTCAAAGAAATAATTCATAGCAATGAAACAGGGCAATAAAATGAAGAATCAGATGAATTCTAACGTCGAAAATATGACCTACACATATTGTTATTGCGAGAATCAGAATTATCATTTCATCACAATGATTGTGAATATACAGTGGGAACTTAATTTAATTGACAATCATTCCTCACTTTGTGACTTTTATGCTTTCATCTCTCGAATAAATTGAAAATGTTGATTGCGCAAGCGCTGTTATATCAAACGATTAATGTCTTTGCGTTTTTTAACAATTAAATCCCTGCTGTGTTTGATTTGATACAGAAATATTCAGAAGTTTCGAGTAGGGATATCTTCTAACCCTTTTTTGTCGATAATGTCAATTTGACATGGGATAAAATGCATGGTTGACCTTGAGACCAATTAAATTCTTCGTATCTTTGTATCCTGATTGAAACATGACGCCAACAAATGAATATCAGCATTATTGAACATATCTTTTCGACACTGTGTATACGTACACTCATACAATACATTATATAAGCAACCAGACACCTTTTCAGCATTAAAATGACACACATCGACTTGCTATTGTTATCCGAGACATTTAAGAGAGATCTCAATGCCTGATCAGACGAACAACAACAAAATTCAATGTCAAGCATTCGAAAGGTGTATGAACACCGCACTATCGATAGCTATTACACAAATTCCACTTGATTCGACACTCACCGGTGTTCCTTCCGAAATGAAAATCCAGTTTAGTTGGGATCCTCCTTGAGAATTAGTCATCCACAATACACTGTTTCGCACCACACGAAAACCACATGGAAAAAACGACAAGAGACACCCGTTGGCCCGTCCGAATCATGTGTGCCCAACGTCGAGAAAACAAAAGAAAGCCGAATATGCGCGATAAACGTCTTTTTACACCTGGCTTCAGTGTATCAGTCGAAAGCTACGGACAGGTAGGCCATGGATTTCTGTACGCGCGACCGTTCGGCGAGCTTTCGTACGAGTTCGTTTGATGTCGGATGCCGAGGTTTTCTTAGGCTGTGGAGGAATTTACGATTGCCAGCGGGGTGTGTAGACTTCGACAAGTATTTTCAATGCCAAAATATCCGAAATTATAGTCTATTTAAGCAATATAGTTTTGAAAGTTCGTCAGAAAGTGAGGTGTTGCTGCTTGTCTTTTTTTAACGATACTTCGAAACCAAAAGTTAGGTTAGATTTATCATTCAGATTGTTTTAGAACATGTTTTCGATAAATATCCATGTATACTAAAATTGGGTAATAATTGATGCCTAAATGAATCTGTCAAAACTTTCTTTCTCAAATGAATAAACTATAAAATCCTTGTGAAATATTTGAAACGCATTTTTTTATTTGATAGTTTCAAGTAATTATCACTTCAGCTATTCTGCATCTGATGACACATTTGAAATATTCAAATCACAACAAGAATATCAATTGAATGCAGCTAAATCTTCATTTAATACACGTTATGTTATCAATTGTTTCACGAAGCATTCATTCGTTCATTGTTATTCTTCTAATTTAATTGACTGTTTTACCTCTCACAAAGAAATTCCCAACGTAAAACAATTGATAAAGTTCATCAATCAATGTCCATTTTACATTGCATTGCATTTGAATAAAAAACTCAAAAGATAGAGTGAAAGAGTTTTTGCGTTTACTCATTAAGGTATAAGTGAGTTCTTATAGAGAACGTAATGTAGAGTACAATCAAGAGTAGATGAAAGTACCATGTCATTGCTACAACTGTAGATTAAAGGGGCATTCCACATTTAAGATATGTGGCGCTTCGTATTTGAAACATCATTCCAGAGGAGTATTTGGATACTTCCAATTGAATTTAAAATTATAGATCATAATATGAATACGTGTTTATTCTCAAGAGCCACTCTTGTATTCTTTTTTGTGGCGATCTATGTCTACGAGAAATGTTCAAAACAACATTCAACCTTCCAAAAGAATCCTCAAAATATAATAGCTACACGCTGCGTCATTATCGTTGGAAGATCTGGACATTCACTCTGCGCAGTAAATGCCCATAATTATAGGGTTCATCACGCGATCGAACAGAAACTTGTTCTAATTCTTCTAATTCCATTAAGTCTGGACATTATCACGATGGTCATAAAAACGAGGAACAATTTTGGAGGTGAAAGGGAAATCATTTGGTACAAATATTTACTGACACATTGTAAAGGTAACTGTTCATGGTTCTTGGTTGTGTTTTTCTGGAGACATACCAAGTGAATGGTTTCAAAATCGTGATGGTGGAAAAATGATATTATTAACTGTGTTCGAGTTCAAATAGTAAATGCTATTAAATCAAATGGTTCGATTAATTCAACATGTCAATTCAAAAATTCTTTGCTCGAAGACAAATCAGGAAATCACTTGGTGTCATGTTGTCGATGTTTTTGTATGTAGAAAAGTGACAAGTGACAGGTCACCTACCGTGTTGGTTAGGAACCAAACTGACTGGAGTGAATATGATCGCAGAGGATCTTGGTGGTAGAGGAGGAACATCGTATTGTTCTTGGAACCCTTGGGTTCCATTCGAAACTTCTTCAGGTTCAGTCTGGAAATGACCACTGCGGCGTTGAATGAAATAAGTGGGCTTCTGAAAAAACAATGGAATTTTCAAGTAGATTTTCTTTCGCTAAAGTTTAGTACTGGCTATTTAATCTATAATTGATTTTTTTTTTCGATCTGCAAAAATTTTTTGATTCTTGAGACCCAAATCCATTATATTATAATATATACCGTATCGTAAATAATTTGAATTGTTCTTCACAAATAGCTTGAAGAAGCTGTGATGTTTTCGAGGGGGTAACAGGAAGCATGTCGTCTCTCTCAATAATGTGGCATCTTGATATTACGTTCCTTGTTACTCTCACAGATTTCTGACTATACCCAAGGTATATCATTTCAGATACTGTATAAATTAAATATTTTCGATACTCACATCTGTCCATGTTCTCACTGTGGCATCATTGACATCATTGGTATTAGGTACCTTATCGACGTTGATGTTTTTTGTCTGCATAGCAGTGAAGATCCTTTACTATCAATCACATTTTGCCTAGAATGATAGATGAATTAGAGATATGTTATTTTATCAACGACAAATTGAAACTGAGGATTCTTGAATATATTCACTATACAATGACCTACGATATTTTTGCATGGTTGAAAATTGTCACTTTGGCATTAAGACCATTTTTAACCTTAAAAACGACACTTTTTCAAGAACTACACCAATTTATTGATGTTTGATATTTTTTAACAAATGTTGGTCGTTGTATAGGAAATACTTTCAACTTCAATAATTTTTTTGGATTTTTTCAGCTACTCATTGGAAACCTTTTTTTTGCACCTCCGATAACAGCACAACACCATCATTTTCAAATATTTTTGTGAAGAATCATTCTACTTTCTATCAAAAAAATTTGCGAAAATACTCAAAAAATATTTAATCGAGACTCAATTCTCAATTATTCGACAATCCAAAACAAGAAATACTCCATTCACTCATTGGAACTTGCTTTAGAAGACTTTTCTTGGGCTTCAACGATAATTTCATAGTACCCTCTGCGTAAGGTAGAGTACCGTGAAGCCAATAATGATATTTTCGGTAATCATATCTGCATGGGAAAAACGACTCGATCTCAGCTCGCGGTCCAAAACTAAGGGCCCGATGACCGGATGCTTGTTTCCGCCATTGGCGTGCGACGGTACCATCGAGAGAATCCGAAGAAAAACTGGTTCTAGAGCAGATGAATTGTCTCGGTTTCCGTCGTACCATCTTGATATCGGAGCATTCGGACAGTTAATTAGAGATCGAATCGAGGATACATTCGTTTTCAGTATTCTACAATTGCCTAACTATATACAGGACGATCAATGACATACACGGTTTTCGTTGTTTCGTAGAAGTACATTGAAATTCTTGTGACAATTTTGATTACGTGTGGAAGATTTCTTCATTTCAGTTTTCTAGTTTTTCATAAACCTACTCCTCTTGAAAACATGTTAATATCGGTGTCATGAAAAGTTTTTTCTCAAACTTCTTGAATTACATAATTTGACAGTGTACAGTGTGTATTATTATTCGAAATCAGTAAATAAAAAAATCAAAAGCAACTAAATAATTGTTTTGGATTCTCAACACTTTGATTTTATTCAACCATATAATGTAGTGTTGTCGAATATCTAATACTATTCGATAAGAGGATAACTCGTGAAAAATCGTTTGGATTCTTTTTCATCTTAGACATCAGAGACCAAGTGGTCCATTTCAATCTGACATTCCTTCACAGCTGCAGGTAGCAGATATATTAGAATTTATGAGCCTTCGTTCATACTCTGATGAGTTATCTTCAGGATCTTTTTTCAGATGAAAGTAAACCATAATTTTCAGTGTATTTCATCAAACATAGTATAAGAGTTCTTGATATACTATGAAGAGAAAAGACTCCTAGAAAATTACGTGAAATGATATTGAAAAGGGGTTTGATGAAGATGTTGAGCTTCAAAAGTGGAAAAAAAGAGGAATTTATTTCAGTTTCGATCAGCCTGTGGAAATGATTAATGGGGGGGGGGGAATCTTTCAATTAGCCCCTTGTATATTTATCTCTTGAATTATTGTAAAATTTCCATAACTATGTTCAATAAAGAGCAAATACTAGCCATAAAAAAAAGATTCTGTACACTGGATATCGAACGAAATTTCCATAAAAAATCTGATGCCATAAACATGTCATTCTCGTAATTATTGTTCTCTTCCTGTGTTCTCATCGCGTTTGCTTTTTTTCTCTCCGTATAAATGTCTCCATCGAACGAAATACACAGAGCAGGTATACAATATACAATCTAAAGCGGATGCAGCTTTGAGTAAATAGCCATGAGCGGGTTTGGGAATGTTTATTTTAGGTGAACGTGTTATTGATGATAACAAGTTCATTCATAAACAAACAGCCAGATGATGGAGATAACTAATTGCAATTGGTCAATAATAGCGATGGAACTAAATGTTAACAGTATCATTTCGAATAGTGAGAATGGACATAACACAGCAAATTTGTCACATTCATTCTTGAAAATCATTACATTTCTGCTAAAATTCAGTGCACTACGTGCTAAACCTTGAAAGTACATCGAAATTTGGTATTTTGTTAGCAAATGAAACATTTCATCAATGGACACTTAAGGCAAAGCACAGACATCAACGTATCTATGCGACGTATCTTTGGTACGAATACGTATCTCATCGCTGTTGAAACGAGAGTTAAAGTAACATATATTTGGAAATGTTACTCATCTATAAAATGGCGTATACCTGGTTTGAATTCGACAGCTCATAGCCAAGTCATTTTTCGATATTTGATAATTTATTTTTGCAGTGATTTTTCAGTAATTTTACTCAATTTATCACTAAACTGTACATTTCTTTCCACGATTTTGAATCTTAAAAGACGTCAGTATTTACAGTCTCCTCATAATAATCTGCAGAATATCGACATCAGAAATTGCTTTATATACAGGATTCTGATAATTTGTTCTGTTTTTAGATTCGAATGGCAAGATTTAGTTTAGGGTACTTTGAAGGTACAAACACTTTCAGAAGTGTTCATGAAGGTGAATAAGTTTTGAATGCTGGACATGTAATATAATGAAGAGAATTCAATTCTTTCACTGCTGACAGATAATGATCTATGTTATTGAATGAATGATGAATTAATAGTATAAGTTTTTCTTGCTGTTTTTTTTGAGAAGTGCCAAGTAAAATAGATGATGTGAGATGTCGTTTCAATTTTGTTGATACCTGAATAATACTATGCTCGACTGTGACCTTCAATGTGAACAGAATTTCATCTATCTATTCACGATTTTTGGGAATTAATATTGGAAGTTTGATTCTACCGATTCTTACTTTCACAATCTTTCGAATATTCAAATTTAGTATGAAATCAACAAAACATAATACCAAACACAAGAACTATGTAAACATTTCTAGTTACTTTTAGTACCATCAGGTGGCGTATCGCTTATGTTCATTCGCCAATACGTCGCGTCTCTGACGTGAATGAAATCAGAACTACGCATGCACAGCTGTCATAACATACGTTCATGTATGTCATTGTCGATGTGCAGCCTCAAGGGTCTAGTGACAATATTGTTGTCAATCTCAATCTTGACTACAAACTATCCTATTGTGTTTCAATGAAGTAAAAAACACCATACGTTGATTGATTAAATGAGTCACGTCATAGATTGAATATCTGTCAATTTCTTTCACGTTTAAATTATGTGTTTCACCCCTCTGCCATACAAATTAAAGGAATCATCAGGTCGTTAATTGAGTTTTGCTTGCATCTCGTATCCCTTTCGAATCCCAGTATGTCCTGCCCATGGTGATCGCTAAATCAACAGTGAACTCTAGATTATTGCTCTCTTGTGAGAATCGTATCGTTCATGAAGTGAGAGATGAGGTTTACACTTTACACGTTCGCACGTATTTTATTAGAAATGTTTTGTAGGTAAGGATGATAGATAAGGCAGAGAGTGGAAGACACCGAAAACGGTATCGATACTTTGTGGTATCGAGCACATTTCCAGTCGATACCCATACTTTTTTACTCGATACTCTGCATTCGATACTTTTACTCAATTTGCTTGAATCAAAACCATGAAAACCTTAAGAAATACGTCAAACACTAATAAACATGTTAAGAAACACTCTACATCTAATGTATGTTGATTTTTGAAGTTGCAGTTGCCTTTTTCTAGTATTGTATCGATTTTGTGTGCCAATAACATTTGTTTTTCCATATCCTCTCCTAATGAAGTTAAACTGACGTTATTTACTAACTCACTGCTCTTGAAGTATCGATACTTTTATTCGATAACGTGTCCAAAGCTCCGTAGTTCAGTTTTCAACTAGAAACATCTTAAATCAGTTCGCATCCATGAAAAATACGTTGATCCTTCTTAACTTATTCCAGAGTGAAATATAAGTTAGGACGGCAACTTTTTCGATAAACTTGAAATTTTTTCTCTGGAATGATTCATTTCTTTCGCTTGTACTGCGTAGAGTTGGGGGAATTAGTGAATTAGATGAAGAACTGTATTAATACAGTCCATCAAGTTTAATTAAACTTGAGAGAGAAGTTGAATTTGTGCGACAATTTGGAAAAGATGGCTGTGAAGGAATGTGAAAGTTGCTTTTATAATAAAAAAAGTTTACTTCCCGAATTTGAAGATGAAGAAAAATAAATTTTCTTCAGAAAATATTCAGTCTCCTGTAATAAACACTTTGATACTTGATGCTTATTTAAATTAGTTATTCTTCTACTTATTTAAACTTTCCGATATTGCTGAAGTATGTTTCAATTACTATAGACAGGTTATTATGAGATCAATTTTCTCAACTTCCATTTCGGTTTAATCAACAAAAGTTTTATTTATGAACGCAGAAAATTTATTTATCAATGAACCAGTATTCTATTTAATTAATTAAGGTGTGATCATGGCGTAGCACATTGAAAAAATATTTATCGACCACTAAGCGAAAGATTTATTTTCAATGTTTCACAGATCGAAACTGATCTCATATTTTGTAATGAGAGCAAATTGACTTGGTTTTTAAGACATTTTCTCATAGTTCATTGAAAAGTATGCTCTAATAATAATATCTCACCCTCAACCCTTGTGAAAACTTATCCAGTCCCAGAAAACATTCAAAACACAAGCACAAACACACAAAAATCCATTCAACGCTCCAACGTAGCTCAACACTTTAATTTCGGCACCGCCAGCGCAGTTTTCCTAAGCTCGTATTGCGCGCGCCTAACCTTTCGAGTGGTAGTGGGCTCTGGAAACGGCGGCGAAACAAAAGAGCATCGGGCTCGACGGTGGACTGCGTGACGCCCCCGCCACCTTCCAGCCGACCTTGATTGGATCCCATTCAAGAAGAAGAGGAAGAACGGATGTTGTTGTGGTTGCACGTCGTTGTTGGCTGTGATCGCTCGTACCAGGTGGACCGAATCGAAATTATACAAGGTGTCCAGTAAGGTGGAAAGTAACAAGAGTGTAACTTTAGTTGGGATTTATTTTGGAATATGTGAATTTTACAAAACTGAATCTGAAACACATTAGTCTTTCTGAAAAGAGAAATTCAGCAAATATTGAGAAAAAAAATCTACAAGGTAGAATTAATGAACATTTTTTCTTGGAATTCCCGACAATGTCTTTTACTAATTAGTGACATATCTCTCGAATGATGAAATCTCAGATAGAGATCGTTCTAAACCTCAGCTGGTGTAGATTTACGTCTGTTTCATATTCCAATTAAAACTTCAAGATATTGCGAAGTTTGAATATGTATTTTCCTGTCTGTGAATGTTGGAGGACATTCCTAGTTCAATTTCAGTACTGTTCTGAGTAGTTTTCATTGTTTCTGGAGAAATTTCGAAACAATATTGAACATGTATCGCTTTTCTGGATCGATTGGATTAATCCCGCATGAATAAATGAAACTGAATTCATGAGAAATATGGGAAACTCCTCGTAGCAACACTAATACTTAGACAACTTTTTTCACATACACTGTGTCCGTAAAGTATGGAACAAATTCATTTTTAGCTAAACAGGTCATTTTAAGAAATAATCCTGAAATACGTCGATTTTTGATTTTAATTTCCGTATTTTAAAATAATAATGTAATATACAGGGTGAATTACGTTCGAGTGATGACGTCACCGTCATTTTTTTTTCAATGGAACACCCCCATTTTGTCTCAATTTTCGGATTACTCTAGCTGAGCTGATTCCAAAAATGTATCACATGTTGATTCCAATGTTGACTTCATATTCTGTCTGCTAGACCACAAGTACCAAACATGTTTGGAAACAGCTCATTTTTATTACTCTAAACATGTAGCAAACTACGGGGTGTTACATTTAAACCAATTGCCGCTAAATAATAAGTATTTTTGATAATATTGTTAATTTACCTAATAAAGAATGTTACGCGTTACTTTATGAGCACACACAAAACTATTGTATTTTTGCCCACCCTGTACAAATTGGAATCAACATGTGATACATTTTAGAATCAGCCCAGCTAGAGTTATCCAAAAATTGGGACAAAATGGGGGTGTTCCATTGAAAAAAAAGGACGGTGACGTCATTACTCGAACGTAATTCACCCTGTATATTACATTATTATTTTAAAATACGGTAAATTAAAATCATAAATCGACGTGTTTCATGATTATTTCTTAAAATGACCTGTTTAGCTAAAAATGAATTTGTTCCATACTTTACGGACATAGTGTATAGGAGGTCTGTTGAAAAATGAGGTGAATTTCCATTCATCTCAAGAAATATTTATTCATTCATTAATTTCTATTTTGACCCCTCAGATATAATAAATACATTTGTACCAGCGTTTTTTTCGATCCTCCAAGCAGGTTTTGGTATGCTCTTGAGCTCTCTCAGAGATTCGGTTTGTACCTCTTCAATTGTCGCAAAAAGCTGTCCTCTTATGGTTATCTTGAATCATGGACAGGAAGGGTCGCAAGGGGGCATATCTGGTGCTCATACGACAATTTTCTTGGTGAACATTCAGCAATTTTGGGACCAACTTCAATGCCACACGTTTCATGCCCGATATGCCGACATCCTCAGCAACTTCTCTTATAGTGATTCGACGATTCTCCATAACAATTTTCTTCACTTTCTCACTCAGCATTTGCATCTGTTGTTGATGTGCTTGGACGTCCAGGGCGTGCGTCTTCTTTACCATCTTCTCGGCCTTCTTGAAATAGTTTGTACCACTTGTAACCATTTTTTTCGGCTTGAACTAGACTCACTGTACGCCACTTCTAACATTCGAAGGATTTTGGAGCACTTGATTCCATTTTTCGGAAAAAATTTAATGCAAACTCTTCAATCCATGTTTTTCGAGAGGAGAAAATCGCAAAACACTTACTTTTATGCCTCTCACAAACAAACTAAATGTACTAAATGTAAATACAACGAAATTTGAAAATTCACCTTATTTTTCGAACAGACCTCGTATGTCTATAATGGTGTTGTTTTTTTCTGTCAAGAATATTTCAAAACATCTATATCTGAACGATTTAAAAGATTCAAATGCTGCAAAGAAGACATATTGAAATATTGACCAGAATAATTAGTATTGACGTATTCCCCTACCCTGAAGGAGAAACACTCCTATGCGCTTGGTGAAACACCTCGGTGTTCCAAGCAGAAATATTTGCGATTCTACAATGTGCAAAAATATGCAATGAGAAGGCCTTCAAGAGAAAAGGAATCCATATTCATTCGGATAGTCAGGCCAGCCTAAAAGCCCTTGCAGGTTATAAGGTGAAGTCCAGACGAACGAACTTCTGACGCTGACAAGGTTAAACAGAGTTAAACTGATATGGGTACCTGGACACAGTGGAATAAAAGGCAACGAAATAGCTGACGAACTAGCTAGGGAGGGGTCAGATACACCCTACTTTGGCCCGGAACCAGTACTTGGAGTGCCCAAGAAACTACTCGGTAACTCCATTAAAAGACGAGTCAAAGAATTACAAAGAATAGCCTGGGATAACACACCAGGACAAGAATATAGTAAACTTGTTATTCAGATAACAAGTGAAAAACGAACTGATGAGATACTTAGATTAAGTAGAGATCAGATAAGACTAGTAACAGGTCTCCTTACAGGACATGCTCCTGTTAGAACACACCTACAAAAGATGGGGTTATATCAAGGTGACCAGACTTGTAGATTGTGCGGCTTAGAACCTGAGACTATTGAACACATTTTATGCTATTGAAAACTATAGAAAAGTAGTGCAACTACGGGAATCTGATTTAAACCTAGAGAATTTGGGAACCCTGAAACCTAGTGACCTTTGCGAAATAGTCAAAGGGCCCAATATTTTTTAGGGTATCGGAATGATAGGAGGAATACAATAACCCTCCAGCTGCAGTATATCCTTCGGACCCCTGTAGTAGTAAAAAAAAATAGTATTGACGTGTATCGAAAAATCGAAACTCTACCTCGAAGATTCTTCTACTGAAAGACCTGCCCACGTTGAACAAAAAAGATACCATATCTGTTGTAGGGCTTCTGAAGTGCATCTCAACCTTTTGGTAATAGCGCAGAATGCGAATGGTATCAAAGTCTGTGGAACTTTTCTACCTTCAAACCAACGATCTTTCTTTTGTCATTTCCTAGATTCCATTGTTGCTTATCTAGGCCACCCTGTATATCGTCCCCCCTGAATTTTCAACGTGCTCAAGGACCCACGGCATAATTTACGCGGATGAATGAGTGGGGAGGTATCAGAAAACTGCCGATGAATGATTCGGGAAGCAAAATTTGTTGCCGCATAGTTGGGCATCGCGGATATTCGTGAATTTCCCGGGGAATTATTCTCTACCACTTCTCGTTCTGCCCCAGATATCAGTCTAATATCAATAGTCAACGAGGTTCTGATGTTTATGTAAGAAACGTTCATAGCAGTAGGAATATACCGGATGATAACGATATTTCCCACTGTTGTAGAATCCATTCTCAAATTATTGAAAATGCTCATAGCATGAACAGAATATTCGCATTTTGATAACGAATCAATCATTGTTATGCCTTTCAATATTGATATGATTGGAAAGACTCTGTACAAAAGTGAGCTTCTTTTATGCAACTTTATTGAAGTGCACGTATCGAATTTCTCTTCTATAACTGAGATTATCTACTATAACTGAAAATACCTTCCATAGCTAATATCAAATTCCTGTTGACGAACTCTCTAAAGAGACGAAAATAACCTGACTCATCACAGCGCATGAAAGCATATCATATTTCAGGAAGAATGTGGGTACAATAAAGTTTCAAGGAAATACAAACGCACTGAAAACTACGAAAAAAATGTGCTACTAATCAACAAGCTACTATATTTTGGAAATAAACATATTCCAAAGGTCAGTGACTGTTTTGATTCCTTATTTCCATTATTTCGAATCACCATATACGTCAAAAGTGAATGTGAACCAAGAATTTCTGGAAAACAGGTCTATTATTTGAATGTTGATGACAATTTTTGAAGTTGAAATTTATGAGTTTCGACTTCCATTGCCTGAATCATCCGTTTAAAAGTATGAAGATATGTTCTATGACGTTTTCATTGTGTACATCTTCAGTAACCTTCAGATGAGAATGGAATTCGCAGATGAAAATCCATCTATCACTGAAAATGACGAAACTTAAACACTAAGAGTGTGAAATGACGAGCACAGAACGCATAATCAACAGAAAGAACCCAACAAATCGAGAGTTACAAATCAAGTCTGGAACAACCAGCATAATATCAAATTTATTTATTCATTTATATTTGGGATACAACAGGCAGAAGCCCAGGACAGTATCCACTTAACAGGTATCTACAAATCAATCAATCTCAACATAACAAATGTTACCAACTTAGAGCATTCAACATAGTATAGTGGCCCAATGGAAGTCAATTGTGTATACGAGAAGAGTAATGTAAAATTCATTCACTATTAAGATGACAAGTTCACATGAATGACTTCACAGTGTACATAAAAAAAAGTTTACAGTTAACATAAATGAGTTTACAATTCACGTAAATGAGTTTACATGAATAATTAACGTTTCTATATTCATGGTATGAAGAGCGTCATATTAGATTGGAATTATATTGGCATTTAAAAGAGAGCGTTTGATACAATGTTTGAATATAGTGGACGATGTATTGAATATGTCATATTCATGAAAGTATTCATTGAAAGACTTAGTCATTCTACATATTGGTGAGTTATTAGCAGAGTTCGTGTTTTTGAACAGGATATAAAATAAATTATGGTTTCTCAATTATCTTGATGGCACATTCGCGTTTATTCTGTTCAGAATGGCAGGACTATCGATTTTTTCATATAGAATTTAATGCAGATTGAATACATCGTTCATAATACAGATCCCTCTGCAGTTTGTCAGAGGCACAGGTCATCCATAAAGAAGAATACAGACTGAGAAGATATCGAGGGGCTGGAAATGTGATGAACAACAAAACTTTCAGTCCTGATATGGACATCTGAAGTGTGTGAAAACCCAGCCAAATGGAATGATTACGGCTCAGTAGAGCGGAAACATTTCCTCTATAAATACAACCACAACCTAAAAAATTGTTAGTTATTACCTGAAAACGATTGTAAAAGTAAACAACTGAAAAATCGTGAAAACGTCGCTTTATATTTGTCGAGATTGTAACTTATGCTTGGGTCCAAACCTCTTCCAAAACAAAACTAGGTTATAGATTCTTCAAGCACAAATCACGAGGTGTAATCAAAGGGATGTGACTCTTTCGAAGCGAGGTCGAGATACCTCTTTTTGGTTTAAAAGGGCTATCTCAACATCAGGACACAATAACGAAATCAATAATTCAAGTGCTTATCCTGAAACAGAAACGCAATGGCGTGCATCCTGGCTGGAATACCTGGGCAGGTTGGACGAAATACCCTCGTCACAAAAAGTTAGGGATAATCTAGAATGCACAAAACATGAAACAATGTTCCATGTGAAGATTGTGAGCAGATGAAAGATGAATAATGTGCTATGGTCTACTGATTCAAGTAGAAGAATTGTTCGTCTATTTAGTTCATCATTAAAACTACAATTTTCTGGATTTTCAACACTTTTTACCAGTGCTGAATTGATATAATATTCCAGAAAATTCCTATAATAGTAAGCCTTTATTATTATTTACTTTGACCACCATTTTGAAAGCTGTTCTCTGGATTTTATATACTTTGTTTGATTCAATCAAAGTTCTGTAACAAAATCCAAAAGGAAGACAATGAGTTAATATATTCTTGATCCCATATATGAAGAGATACAAACTTAGTGTAGATAAACGCTATTTTATTTTAATATTGACAAGTAATCAGGGACGGACTCACTAAACGTTATTAGTCTATTGCAAATGATTCTTAGTTCTTGCGTAAGCTATTCAACGTAACCTTTATTGACTCTTATATAATCCTAAAGTATCTCAGTTAGTCCGACCCTGTAAGTATAACCCATCCATAGAAGATTTCATGTTCATACGGATTTTAACTAACATGAAATCTCTAGTACATTTTTCCTTTCGATTCTGGATGATCTCAAACATAATTAATTCAAGTCATATTTTTGGTGCTAATCAGTAAAACTGTAACTATAATAAATACTAATGGATTAACTCGACTAATGAAAGATTACTTCACTACAATACACACGAATGTTCTTCTTTAATCCAAACCATAATTTCGAAATATTTCATTGGACAGTCCTAAATGATAAATGTATTGAATTCGAATGTATTCGATTTATTTCAATGTCAGGAAAAGGTGGACGACGAAACATCATATAATTGATATATATAAGTGATTAAAAATATCCCCTTTTTGTGATAGTGATTGATGGATTTGCTTTAAATCGATAATTTATTTTCTTTAGTTGACTGACAATTCAGGTCGTTCGACTCTAGTGGACTCACGTCGAATCAACAGTAAGACCACATTAAATAATTATCAACAAATATAGTTAATATTAATCGATAAATGGGGGTTGAAAAAAAGTTCAGACAATAATACGACATATTTTTTCAGTGTTTACTTCAGTGTCATGATTAATCGATGTATCTATATTATGTGACAACATGAGGAAAGTGCATTATAAACCCAAACACGATGCTAAAAGCGGCAAGTTATATCAATGGAAAAACTTTTTCACAAAAAACTTGACTATTTCTCCACTCTAACTCTATTTTGACTACTGATCGTCTAAACGTGTTAATATTCAACCTTCGACAACTGCGTTTTGAAGAAACCATGGCAACATCAACAAGTCTGTCAACTTTCTAGTGTTTCAGGAGTGCCTCGTAATGTCAAATAAAATATCACATAAATCACGTTTCAATAGTTTCATTCAAGTATATTTTGATCAATAACTCAGTCAACCGATGTAAGAACTCCTTAAATTATTCAATCAGTAGCTATTGCGTAGTGACAACAGTTATTAATGTGACACATTTACAATTAATTGTTTTTTTTTCTCTAACGTCACATTGTGTAGTCAACTATTTCAGTTCATTATTCTCATATCGATTCTTCTGAAGTATTGATATTAGGTGGATATAAGTATATGAACACGGTCCTACACATAAGGTCTGGAATCTATGGCAATTTTGAGTGGTGGGGGGTGGCACCAGTTCTGAAGAAAAAGTTTCCATAATTATCCGCTAGGAGGACATAGGGGTATAATCACGTGATTAATCTTTGACAACAAAACAAACGGTTCGGACTCGAATGGTAAATAAAATCAATGACAGAAATATTATATCTTGCAAAATTCTCTCGAATAAATAAAAATCATTCCTACTTTCAAAAAGCTGATCGGATCTGATTTGTGATTGGCTGACAAAGTGACAATAGAGGACAGCGCTGCAGGTGGCGAAACATGAGAACCACAAAAACTTCCTCAATGTTTGGGTCACCCCCCACCACCTGAGTTGCAAGACCTATGTATACGATCGTGTATATGAATATCCACTTAAACTTCAATATACTATTAAGTGAAGAATATCGTTTTCAACCTTGGTGTAGTCTATAGGGCAAAGGTCAGGTAAATATGACGGTCTACTCAACTAGGGTGTTACTATTGAATTGAGTCTTCTCCCTGATTTTATTCATGACGAAATTTTGTGGTTTCATTTCTGTAACTGCATCATATGTATAGTTATTTATACAGTCACACCTATGATCCATTATTTATTGTACATTTAAAAAGCTTTCAGATGTTATGCCAATGAATTGGGGCTTATTTTCACTAATACTTTGTTCTACTATATGCAATAGCCGTCTGGATAGCCAGTAGTGATTATATATTCCAGGCGAGTTTTCTTTTACAGAAAGGACCCTTCCTCTAATATTCTGACTGAATTATGTTTATATATTTGGAAACAGCTGCTCTGTTATAGTCAAGAACAAAAATACGATACACTTTGTCTTACTACATCATAACACCAGGCAGATTTGTTATTTTAGAATGGTAAAATATTGTTTGTTTACATCACTACAATATTAATTCGAATATTTACGATTCGATAAGTATATAATAAATTGTCGAATGATGTAAAATTACAGTTACATACTATTGTGCAAACATTACTAGATTTCGAAAATTTTTGGCAAAGTAGTTTCATGATTGTGACTCAACCACAACCATCGTAATATTTATTCAGAATAGATTTCCCAATTTTTGAAATAATTTTTAGATTTTTCTACTGATTGAAATCCATGAATCACACTGAACATATACAACCAATAAATATTTTTGTTTCAAAGATCAAATTCAGCAAATGAAAGAATGCGTTTCTAGTTAATCTCATAGTTTCCTGTCTATACCCAAGATATATTTTTCCCGATACTGTAGACAGAATTATTTTCACGAAGTGTGATTTTTTTGTCAGAGAAAGTTGCGGAATGCCTTTGGTGACCAAACTCAAGCACAAAAAAACGTTTATAAGCGGTACAACGAGTTCAAAGAGGATCGAGAATTCGTTGAAGACGAACCGCGCTTCGGATGGCCAATGACGTCCAAAAATCGAAGATTTGGTGCTTGAAAATCATTGATCGACAGTCAGAGATCCTGTTGATGATGTTGGAACATCATTTGGCTTGGCCCAAACCATTTTGAAGAATGTTTCGTGTCTTGAATGCGTCAAGTCTCAAGTGACTCTTGCTTTCTTCATCACGGCCAGTGCTATTCAACAATTTCCAAAGGCGAATGCGTGGACCCCGTTCTAATACGATTGAGGAGATAAAAACCGAATCGAAGAAGGTCTCGAACATGTTTTCCGACTGTTCCGAAGACTTGAAAAAGCGGACGAAGTTTCCTGTGAAGGGGATGAAATTAATCTGGAGACATTAATGAGGAATTCACATTTCATACATGATATAAGAAACATGGAATGCTATTGCGCATCGGGAGAGAGATGGAAGTTCGTCTCTCTCGCACAATGTGACGTCATGTGAGGAGCAAAACAGGGCATTTAGTTAGGAAATTCATTGAAATTTACTCAATTTTGGATGGGACAAAGAATAGAAGCATGGGAATAGGATAATTGCAGGGTAATCTACTGAAATGAGTGATATAAATGATTTGAAAACAGAAATATTTGATTAACAGACCTGTTTGAGCTCTTTTTTCAGGACAGTATCATTTCAGTCCTTTATGCATATTTTTCGGATTTCTGGTGAAAAACGATCTCAAATATGCTCCAAACAAATATATTGAACTCAATGATAAGGAATTGTCAAGTATTATCTAATTGTGATAATCTAACTTGGACCCTATCGCATTTCGTCTAAATTTGGGTATTTTTTGAATGTTGATAATTTCGCTCCCAAAGGGAGTTTTTATATAATTGTTCTCTTATTCTATGAAAACAATTTGATGAATAATTTCTATTTACTTTTATTGATTATTTCATACAGTTTTCTATTCAATTTCTTCTTGCAGTTATCAAAACTTATTCGTTTCATTCCTGAATGGAACAGTTTCTGCAGTTGGCCTGGGGTGAAAATTTTCGCCATTGCATCCTCATATTGTTCAATTATTGCTTCTTGGTTTTTCAACATTTCTGACAGCTCAGAGTTCTTTTTCTCCAATTCCTCTATTCTCTTCTTCAGCAGACTGACTTCAGTTTCACTCCTTAAAAAATGGTAATGAGTATTAGTGATATTGCACATAATGAATGAATATGAGGACTACTTACTCTGTGTGCAATTGTGGCAATACTTCATACTCGACATCCAATCCCATATCCTCTGGCTCTTCCACTTGATCGGAATATTCCAAGTCTTCCTGAGACTGAGATATCTGACTAGTGGATGCAGCAGATAAAATGCTCTTAGATTCCATTCGAGTACTTCGTTTAGCAGCTCGGACTGATCGTTCTTCATCACTTTTTTTCTGCAGTCCTCCTGGTATAAAAATAGTGGCACAGCATCAGCTTTCAAAATACGATGATTACTTGGGAATACCTCAACAACTTATGCTTGAGTGGAATCTCGAAACATTCCTTTTCGAAATGGATTGAACACACACGTGCTAAAAACATATTTTCCGTTGAATTTTCAGCTAGTAAAACTTCACAGATAAACATAACCTCAAAATTGGCAATAACATTGAATTTTAAGTCCTGCAATCATACTCTGGGATAATTTGGGAAATTTGTGATAGGTACTTACAACTTTCCAAGTTAAAATTGTCCTTTCTCCGGCATGCAGTAATCCATTGTTTCGCCTCATCTTCATTATTTGGAATCGAAAGTATCTAATGTCTGTTCCCTTCGTCTTTCGACTATAATTTTTACAAGTAGCTACCGCGCAACCCGGCATATTTCGTTTTAGAAACTTTAGAGATGTCCAACACACCAATAAATATTCACGATAGAACTAAAAGGTTCCAGAAACGCCACTAAAAGACCGTAAACTTTTCGAAATAACGTATATTGTACCTGCTAAACCATTGTTTTGCTCCCCGCGTGACGTCATGCGCGAAGACGAACGAAAATGAGAAAAGTTAGTAGCATACCTATATTCTTATATCATGCATTTCATAAAAAAAAACACCCTTTTTTATCACAGTGATACACTCTTACACGTCTCACGGACAAAGAACAACCCTCTCAAAACAATAAACCATTTTCCGAATGGAACCGAACCCCCCTTCCTCTCCCCCCAGCAACTCCACCCACGTCTGGAGGGCGCGTGCCCATGCACGACCGACGAAGCGCCGAAGTTTCAGTGCTTTCCAGGTTGGCTCGCCATCCGTTTCAGGACGTCGGGACGCGCGTCGAGCCATCTCTCCAGGTGCCGTTCGTGTCTTTATAATCGAACGTTGTGACGGGCAGTAGAGGGTGTAATAACGAAGGGGCTGGCGGTCGATCGCGGGGGTAGTCGCAGAAAACGAGGGGGCATCGCAGAGAAGCGGCGGATAGGTGGTGGGGTGACGGACACAGGTAAATATCAGTACAGAATTTTGGGAGGTTGATTATCGGTTGGATCTAACGAGTGGTGAAATATCCATGACGTCAGATGGTACAGTCAACTTTTTTTCTTTCGATAAATGCAAAACCAACTGTAGTAGCAATTCAAACACAAATTTGTGGTAGATTTTGCTGAAAAAATAGACTTCCGAATATATTAAGTACAGAAGACTTTTATTCTTTCTTGAATCAACTAAATATCAAAAGTATCACCCAAACATCAATGAAAAATTATCCCATGAAAACTCCAGAACGTAAAATATGTACAGGGTGGCCCAACGAAAACGTACTGGAAGGAAAAACTCCCAGGAAGAGAATTCATCGAGAAATTAGCTGAAATCAACAAAAACAGAAAACAATTGTTTCTAGGATAATATTCTCGACTTTTACTTCAACTGAACGGTAATTTTTCAAGCGAAATCGATTTACTTTTTGTATTTTTTGAGAAATGCACTAGCGACATTTCAGAGATCTATATCTTTGCAAGGAGTAAACGGAATTTCAAAAATGGAAAAGCAATGTCTAGAGAATCAAAAGGGCTTTTTAATGAGGTGTCAATTGATCCCCATTTATTTCCTTTAGAAAAAATTAAGGTGTCAAAAGTTGTCCCCTCATAAACAAAGTTAACATGTTTCAGGTTTTCCTCGATAAAATCTCTTCCTGGTAGTTATACCTTCCGGTACGTTTCAGTTGGGCCACCCTGTATATATAAAAGAAGTATTAAGTTATTCTTATATTATCGTGATCGATCCAATCGAATTATGTGTAGGTCTGGTGAAATATATAGAATTCAAAAGTCTACAATCAAATAAAATGGAACAATGAAACTCCAAAATATGAAATGAGAAACAATGAAACTCCAAATATGTATGTCTTTATATTTCCTTCTCTTCAGTCTTTGTTTTACTCCATTATTATCATGTTCGAAAAGGTACGCCAAGAATAATGTTGATTCTAACTTTCTAGTGAATATTTATGTAAGTTACGTTTCGAGTTAGTTAAATAGCAATATTTAGTAAATGATATAACAACATATTTGGATAATATGTAACGATATTAGTGTAATGTTACATCCATATCACAAAATTCATCTTCAAATAATGTTCTTGTTATGTTCAGTGACACAATTATATCGAATTAAATACTGAAGGAGATACTACAAAATACAGCAAAAACAAACACAATGGTTTCACCTTGTACCTATTTCTGGAATCTAATTCCGATAACGATATAAAACTTAAAATATGTATCTGATGAAGAAAGATTCCAACATGCCTTTCGATGACGTTCAAGTAGAATATTGTTAGAACTGAAAAAATCCTTGAACGCTTTCAATACCAGCAATAAAATTACCATATTCAAAAAAAAAGATGAAACTCTAACCTTCAAAAGTGAAATGAGAGTCGTGAAACAATTATACAGCAGTGACATGTACTGGTTGACATTTGTCAAATTGACAAGTACTGCTTCAGCTTGATTAATGATTTTCAACAAAGACTCACATGGAATTTCAAGTATCTCTTGTGGATTCTCATTGGATTAATTCGTCTCACATCTTATATGCTCCTTGTTAGAGATCAATGATCGTATTTGATATTAGAAATCTCCTGGATAGTTCAGTTCACGATCGTACATACAGGTCTGGCAACTCGTATGGTGGGGGTGGCCCAAATATTAAGGAAATTTTTGTGGTTCTCATGTTTCGCTACTTGCCGCTCTGTTCTCTATTGTCACTTTGTCAGCCGATCACAAAACAGATCCGATGGTGCTACCCCCTACCGCTCAAAAAAGTCGTAGATTCCAGACCTGTGTATATGATCGTGGTTCAGTTAATTATGAGTTAAAAATAAGACTGGGTTCTCTGTATTTCGTAAACAGCTATTCCACTACCAGTTCAACAAAATTCGTGGACTCAATTTTGTTTGTATAATGATTCAGATGGTTGAAATTCCTAACCCCATTCAATATTGACTACCTCACTGCTATCAAAATAATGAATCAATCAGGTTTATTACGGCAAAATCTAAACCATTGGATGAGAAATCGAAATGGCTGTGAGTTAGGTATAGTTCCTTCAAAATAAACTCCAGCGGTGTAGTTTTTCATTATTTTTAGATCCTATGTTTATTATTCGAAGGAGATGGTCGAATACACAAGTTTGATGTTCTTACACGTTACATGGTTGAGAGCATCGATGTTCAATTATTTTGACATTTTGCTGTCAATGAATCAAAAGAGTATCATTCTGTTTGAAACAGCCGCTAGTCTTGGAACTTCAATCCAGGTTTTTTTTCCTGTTCCAATGCAATATATAATTTCAAATGATAACTTCCTGATGAATTATTCACAATTCATTCACATGGATGTGCGTTTCCTACAGGGGATTATTGATTCTATTCTGAGGTTCTGGGAAATGGAAGTTTACTGATTCACCACGTTTGCCTTTCTTCAAGATCATTAGAAATCGATCATTCGAAAAATAATCCAAATTGATTTAAAGAACGTTTCAAGAACAGAATTTGAGATTCTACGACTTAGTAATATTTCAGATAGTGAATGAATCTGCTACACAGAAAAAAGGTTCCTAAGTTTTTCTCGTGTATACAGGCTGTTCGTTTCTCGAATGTCACTTCGGGGATCTCGCTCATTTTGAAAGATAAAAATTTGGTTTGAATTTTAAAGATAAAACTAATCCTACTGGACATTGTTAACTTGAAATTTGGTTCTTCTTATAAACGCCATTTTCAATTTTCAAGTTTTTCGTTGTCTTTACATTGATGTTTCACACATCTGATTTTTTTTGTGAACAGAGCTTTGGAATTCAAGATGAAACATCACAACTGACAGGTGTTTCTTTTCCCTCTTGGCAACTTCCTATCTCTTTTAAGATGAAGCGAGATTGGTGGTATTCAGAAAATGGACAGCCTATACATGAATTTGTGAAATTTTTGATGAATCAACCATTGATTAAAAAAATATGCATTTTCATAGTATTCTCGGTCAGTATTGAACTTTAGTAACAGATATAGTCACGAAGAAATTTTCGTCAATAATTACTCATTCTTCACATTATTCTATCAGATGTTCATTCTCATTCAATTCATTAATTTTCTCAAGTTTCTATTCATCAATAAAAATACAAACTTCACGAATCAAGTCTACCTTTAAACCACAACAACAATGTTACATATTATATTCAAGGATCGAAATCAACTCCTACTGTATGTTCATTGATGCACCTACCTGTGAATATAGCGTGCAGCTGTTTTTTCGCTCATCAATAATAATTGAAAGGTGATGTACACCTGTTGGGGGTCTGAACGACGTATCGCCTCTTTTAACGATTCCACCTAAACAAAGAGAATACAGTCTTCAGTTGTATTTACAAATATATATAGTGAAAATTCCAATAAAAGGCTTGGTACAAATCAATCGAATGGGATCATAGAGGGCGTGTTTTCCATGTAATATTTGAGCTGTTGTCAAGGGAACGAGGTGAGCACATCAAGTGAGTAGAATGAATCTGTCAGTATTGTTCATTATTACTGGTGATGATGGGTTGAAATTGAAAACGTAAAAATATAATCTGATGTCTACGCATGTGCAATTCTCGTGATGTCACAAAACTATGACAATATAAGATGTGGAAGGTAGAAGACACAAAGTAGGGTTATGTCATGTAAATATAGACTTATATACAGGGCTTTATAGAAGTCTGGAAACGGTCGATTATTCGGTAAAATATACAAGGTATCAAAAAAAGTTAAATACAGATTTTTAGGTTTTTTAAGCGTTTACTAGACAGTTGAAGTTTTAATTATACGGGGTTGGTTATAAAGTCGTTACACACAAAAGTTGCATCTTTTTTTAATGGAAATCCCTGTATATTATTGGATATATCAATTCGTCCTTCAATTTTGAGCAATAATTGTAATCGACATAATGCACTTAAATTCAACCGTTTCCGAGTTATCGAGTCAGTTTCCATGGAGATCATCTGTCGTACCTAGTTTTGACGAAGCGACGTCTTGTTGACGACCTATTGTCATTTTCCTACAAGTTTCGTGGTTTTCAAAACTGAATAACTACATAATACAATAATAATTTCAATATAATTTGATTTTTCGATACAGACACAAAAATAATGATGGAAATAAGTACACTATTTAAAAAAAACTCCTTCAATTGTTTTCTTGTGATCGAACCAAATTGGAATAAATGTTGGAATTCACGGTGTATAGACAACTGCACAACTTTTCCGGGAAAGTAACTTTTTCACTCTCTTGACGATACACACCAGATTTCTAACTCAATATTTAGTTTTGTTGAACTTTCGCTTCGAGAAATAAATTGTCATGTTTCAGAACAGAAGTTGATCTTTGTTGTTAGATAGTTTTTTCAAAAATTATATTGAGATGATAATCATGTAAAGTGTCGAGAAATTATTTTCATTTATTATAATACCCAAAAAAATTCGTATTTTCGACAGATAATATTTCTGTTGTTGGCCCAACTCTATGTTACGAAATGATAGATGAGTATCTTCTATTTTCATCATGTGTCCTAATAAAAGAAATGTTGAATCTAGGGTATTGGAATTCTGTCAGAATTCCAGTTTAGCATCTGTTTTTGTTCTTGGGTATTTAATGGAAAAGAAAATGAAAGTTTGTTTCATTTAACAGTAGATAAAGCTCTGAAAGTCGTGTTATCGTGAAAAATCCAATAACCGTACAGATGAAAATAATAAATAACTATAATAACAATAAAAGAGTTGGTGATGTAATGACGAGGATTTCATTAATTTATATTCCCTGTTATATTAATCCTTCTGATGAGAGTGATGATATGAAGGGTGGATCAAATTATCTCATAAATAAAGATAACAGCCGAGATACGAAATTCATTTGTTGTTGCGAAATAGTCAGATTGATTGCAGAGATTAGGTGTTTTACAGTTTCAAGTGTTGAGATATGCAGCTGTGTTAATTAAAGGTAAACAAAATGTATGTGTCGTTCAAATTGTTAGGAATATTCTATAATTTCCAAAGGAAACAGTGAATTCAATTTTTCATTTGAAATATGTATGACTGATCATAAACTCTATTTTGTCTTGTCTATCTACCTTCTCCGTATTTTTTTTCAAGTCTTGGTTTTAGTCTTTGAGTGCCAAGAAAATGAATAGAAAAATCTATTGACAGAAGTAGGTATCTTTATAGGCCATAGTAGAGTCTGATGCTTACGATAAGGAGAAACAGCCACTGTTGTCGTATCGTAACTCCCTACCTAGTGTTACATAATTTGATGCCAAGTGGAACCTGGAACCACTTGTAATTACAGACAAACTGATCAAATTGAGAGAATAATAATCAGTTGAAACATTTTATGTTTGCTTGACTGAAATATACATATAATACAATAATAACAAAAGTAATATTATAGTTATATAATTATTGATTCCAATTTAATGATTTACAAAGCATTACACAGAATGGATTAGTCTGAATGTAGGGCCGTCCCTGACGTAATTCGCGCCTTTAGAAACGACGCCTTTTGGCCGATACCATAGCTTAATTGAACAAACTCAACGCAACTGATGATACCGGAAGGGTCGAAACACCTATCTTGCATCGGTTAGTATTTCACACACGAAAAATCAATATCGATTATCTCGTGATGCACAGCGTAATTCCAGAAGTCTTTTTCGCTGTAGATAATTTCATCACGAAGCTAATTCCAGTGTCAAAAATCACGATGAAATAACGAGAGCCTCGATCAGAGATCGATTGGAATCGACGAAGCGTATATATGAGATGATGAACTCCCGGTTCGGTTGTTATCAATCAAGAGAATTAGGAGAGGATCTGGTAAACGAGAAATGTGCTCGAATCCTTCTGGAGCGAGAATTCAATTCAGCCATATTGACAGGCGACAGGTCACCTGGAAAGACCCCGCGAATTGCGCTCACAGTCAACCTCGAACTGGATATCGAATAATTTTAGAATATCTCAATCGATTTTTATTTAAGCAGTTTAAGATATTTAGAATATGGACTGAAAATAATTATTTGCTTTGGCTATAGAGCAAGAACACTGTTGGCATGCTTCCAACAGAGCCTTCGTCAATTTTTTAAACGATTCCATCAATCGAAAGAGTTATGATGCATAATTTTTTTCCAAATGCCTTTTCAATATATTCGATCGTTATTATGTTGATTCGCCAGTTTGGAATAACACTCAAATCTCCTCTTATCTTTAGGAGCATCATTTCATAAGCGATTTGTAGTGTGAATGATATTTTTGTCAGATATACATTGTTGCCAGCTTCATTGAAAAAGTAAAGGATACTCGGATTTTTAATGATTGTTTTCAAATTTCTCACGAAAACTCAGAATCACAAACTTGAAAACTCCTCAGAACTGATTATTATGACAGTAATTTCAGATTATGATGCGAAAATTGGTACTGAATTCACAGAAATATCACTGATTTTCATGGAAGACGCAGAAATATTGTCTGAATTCTGATATCGCAAAAATATTTGAAATGAATAACATGTTTGTATGTTCACCAGTTGTTTTCTTCAAATGAAATAATCCTATTTTTAGACGTCTTCGTTGAAATATTCCGAAATCGACACAAATAATTCGAGTAACCAAATATTATCAGTTATGTCAGTAGTGCAATCTACAAATTCTACTGGAGATTAAACAGCTCCCATTTATGTTTGTATAGTAGCTATCATGTGTTAATCAACTCTCAATATAATCATTGACGTTATATGTATAAAATTTGTGGTTACAAACACAGGCAGGCCAATATTTCATGTACAAAATTCATTATTATTTGAAGTTCCATTCTAGGCATTACTGAAATGAAATCTCCATTCACCATATATCAATTCAATGTCGAAAAGAAATACTGTTGCGTACAGGGGGTGCCATCAGGCCAATCACAAATTCGATCAGCTTTGTGGAAATACGAGTGTTTTCCGATTTATTCGAGAGAATTTTGCGAGATATAATATTTCTGTCATTGATTTTTTTCACCATTCAAGACCTAAACGTTTGTTTTGTTCACAATACGAGCTGTCAAAGATCAATCACGTGATCATATGTGTCATAGACACATACGCTCCTAGCGGATAAGTATGGCGAATTATTTCAATAATGGTGACACCCCCCACCACTCGAAAGTGCCGTAGTTTCAGACCTGTGTGTGAGAACGTGCCAGAAGCAGAAGTGTTTGGATTATAATAATAATGAAATTGAATTTTTAAATATAATTATACTTGATGCCCTACTAAACTCTAGGAAACGAATTTCTAATATTTTCCAATAATGAACGCTTGCCGTTTGTTTATATTTTCCAATCTCATAGCTCACTAATTTGATTGTGTCCGGTATAATAATTCACCTGGAGCTCGTTTACGCAGAACCCCGGAAACGACTGGACATTCTCATGGAAAACGAGTGGAATTATGAAAATTTCATCGAACACCGATTTGGAGCTTTTTCCGCATTCCTATCAGAATCCTTGGAATCCCACTCGATTATGCCCACATTTTTTCGCGAATATACTTCGTGACGAAACGAATTCAATTGAATTTCTGTTGACGTAACGCAGAAGGGGAAGTGGAAAAAAAACAAAAACAAATTATTTTGAGAGTGTTAGAGATAATTCGGTAGACAAGGCTGGTTGGTACACAATTAATGGCCAATGAGGGTGAATGTACGACGAAATACTTCACACCTTGACAGTTTTCAAAACATTTATTCAAGCCAGTTAAATTATTGAATAACAGAAAAGAGGAATTTTCACAGAATTTGACAGGTTTGATGAAAATAAGAACTCCATAAATATAACCACAAAGTTCGTTGGAGATCAAATGACAATCACGATTTCTCAGACAGTCTCAGATCATTACGTTACTGTTTTGAACAGAACAATCAAAGAAAGTAGGGAAAGAAATCATCACAGATCCAAAAATATACTTTCGGCAGCAATATTATATATATATATATATATTATATTATATGCTTTATCATTGTCTTAAAAAATATAGATTTTGTTGACAAAGCTTCTTAAATGTTAGATAAAAATACAATACATACACATTAAAAATTAAAACGGCACACTGTATAAGTTGAAATAAAAATAAAAAAACATCTGAAATATGCATACAATAAAACAAGTTGAGTCAATATATTGAAAATTATTTGAGGATCCACCATCCCCTTAGGAGTTAAAAAGATATATATCTCGAAAGAAAAACTTTCATTTATATAAAAATACTAATTCTAAATTTGAAGAGGACATAACAAAATAATATTACATAAAAATGTAAATTCATCAGAACAAAATCAAAAATATATCTCAGTATCACATAAAAACAGAACGACTAGAAAGTATAGACGAAATATTCCTCCAAATAGGCGAGGTCACTAATTAAAAAAAATGCCACGTGTTTCAGAACGATTAGGAAAGTTGTTTGTATTTTTTTAAATTTTTTTTTCGAAGTTGTTTTTCCATAATAAATTCCCAAAAAAATGTGCTCGTTTGAATACTGTGAAAACCGCGCCAGGATGTGACGTAACAAGTTCTGAACTCCCTCCAAGAGCGATAGAGAATTGATTGGTTATCACCAGAATAATGTTTTGCAGCGTTGCCAAGCGTTATTCTTGATTTTTCTTCACATTCTGAACAGGCCGAAAAAATAATGACTAGCACTCGGTACATATGGATATTATTCAACAATAACTAAATCAAGAAAATATGTCAAATTCGAAGTCATTATTTCATTGCAATACATGCTGACACATGTTGTGTTTATTCATACAACCCAGATAGCACAAACATTCTAAGAATATTCCTATAAAGTGCAAAGAAGTTATGTTGTAGAATATTGCAAGGAATATTCAGGAGATGTTCTCAGAACATTACGAATATTCATAGAATGATTCAAGTGAATATACATAGAAGTTTTCACGATAATATTCCAATCACTTTCTGAAGGTACATTCCTAGATTTTTCTGTCTCAATCCAAGGATATTCATAATATAATTAGAACCATTTCGTTCCTAACAGTTTTCTTATTATTGCTAATTCATGCAATCTATCTCCTATGAAGCTAAATAACATATTTCCTCAAATGTTTCGGAAAATAGTGAAATTGGCAACTGCGGAATATGACGATTAGTAGAGAACTCATTACGTCACAAGAAGCAGTCATAACGCTGTTGGTTGAATGTCTCAGTAAATTAAAGGATTTTAGAGAGCCGTTTATTCGAATATTGCAAATTCTAGAAAATACTGTGCATACATAATATCACTGTATTACAACTACATGCACATTTGAACCAAATTCACGCGTTTGTGTTCTCGCCTATTGTAGAAGCATACTCCCATCAGGAGTGTTTTAACTGATTTTCGGAAACTTTTCATATCGCTAATGTCTCTGATTTGTTCTGGATTGTTAATCTGCTTGTTTCTATAAATTGAAGACTGTTTTGTGAGAGTAGAAGCGGCAAAGTGAGTTTTTTTTTCCTGGCGTGGATACTTGTTTATACTGTTAATCTTTCCCTGCATTTATGAATCAAAGAAGCTGTTTCTGAAATGAAAATTTCATATAAAGTATTCAGTTGATGGTAAAAACCGGCCAATACAAAATGGTGTTTGCGGAGAAACAAGCAGAAAAAATATTATGAGAGGATAGCATGTAATTTTCAATTAATATGGTGATATCAAAACATTGTAACATTATGCATTGGAATAACTTGAAGGATTTCTCAGCTTTACGTACGGTTTTCCTCATCCATCAACCATCTCGAATCTTCTCTCATCACAGCGTAAGTTGCACTAACTCAGAATGACACTTTGGAGTCTGCCTCTGATAAATATCTATATCACGTTCGTCCTGAAATTTCAGATGCGAGATCGAAATTCCAGTGAAACCACCCCAGCCATTAGCTATGGCTTTTCCTCGTACTCCCTCTCTGACAATCCATTTTTTATTAACCAAGACGGGTCTCTGATAGAAGGAACACTCTCCACTAATTCCGAAAATTCAATTTGGGGAAATGAAAGGAAAAGGTAAAAGCGAAATTTGGCTTCACGAATTCGCTATTAGGTATGAATATGTATTGCCCAACATTGTTGTAATGTTATTATGCTCTTACAGTTCCTCGTATCTCTTCGTTATTTTCAATATTCGTTCGGAATTTCCCAAACAAAATCGGAATGGGGTTCGGGTTGATTTGACCTACACGATTTCTAATAATGGTACAAAATCGAAATAGTGTTTGCTCTGCTTTCTATCACAAACTCTCGTCTGTTTGGATAGAACGGAACGCAATCATTGGTATATTGTTTCGTTTTATAACCAATTTAACTTTCTGTGATACGTGTTTGGAATATTCGAATACAAATTGTCGAAGGCAACAATAAAATCGAATTTTCAAAACGTCGCTTAACAATCAATTTTACTTGAAAAGTCATGAATAAGACAAAATTGAAACCGTAATTCATTCGAAAATATCAAAATGAAAGTTGTCTTAAGACTAAGTTTCTGAGCCGACATTTTTCGAGATCGTATCAAAACGTGAGAAGACAGAGATCGAAAGAGAAAATTATATTCAAGCAAATTCAACCCCACTCAATACCCTCAGATCTAATTTTCATTGATATAATAAATGAAGATTGGTTCTCTAACTTCTAATTTCTATCAAATCATTGTTTTTGTATTTCATCCATATTAACTTCTTATGGTCACTGCGTCATTCTACCATACTTATACCGCTCCAACTAAATCCAGTTCTTTATTGAAATATTTTCTTCCTGTTGACGTAAACATCCTACCACTTAGAAAACATTTCAGCAAACTGCACGCTATTTCGGATAAATTCTGAGCTGTTACAGCTCCACAATTGTATTCGCAGGGGTCTATTCTCTGTGGTCCTATTGTTGAATAGGATCTATGAAGTCATAAAACTTTGTCTGCAGCTTTCACAAATGCAGTCTGATTAAGGACTAACCACCATAGCGATTTCACATGAAATGGAGATTTTGATCCACGTTGAAATGTTGGGTCCGGTGGGATTTGTTTCCATTGACTGTTTTCCAGTGTTTGGTTATCGGAATTCCAATGCAGGAAAATAAAAAATTTCAACATCAAATTTCTGGCTAATCTTTTCTCCTAACAAAAGATACAAGAGACTGAATGGTTTGATAAAACTGTTTGAAAAACGTGGTTATACAAATTCAACAGTGATCATACAGTGGTTATAGTCCGGTGAGGATGTATTCAAGGGCATATTTATTACTTGGAATGAGTTTTTTTCAGATCCTTCTCTGAAATATCGCCATTGAATCTTTATATTTTATAATTATTCCGATGATTTCAAAGTTGAAGTTGGAATATATCGAAAGTAAAACAAATAACATGTTGAAAATCTTGACCAATATATTTTCTGACTAATAAAATTTGTCAGCAGGCATCCTTCAATAAAATATATCCAGAGAAAGGATCCTTATGTCTGAAAGTCTATGGAAACTAAATAAAAAGACATATGGACGACGTAAAAAGGCATTGGCGAGTATGTTCTTGAAGGGAAAAAATAATATTCCTCTTCCAATATCTTTTTATATGCGTATATTTTTCGTGGACGATCCAAAATCTCAGCAATCTGCGTATCCCACTTTATCTTCTTCTCGACAGATCTTTCTGTTGAATCACCCAATGTTTCCACTTAAATACTCCTTGCAAAAATACAAATGTAATAGAAAATGTGGATTTTATCACGTTATAACTGTTTATATCATCAATATTTTCAATGATCTTCCCCAGTGAGGTAATTTTGATCATAAAACCTCTCAACTCAGGATTTTCTAGTCTCAGTTTAAAATTTTTCATCGTGAATATCACTGAATTGAATTTGCGAGATAAATTTCACACAGAATTCTGGATAATTTCATGAATTTCGACACCCTGTTGGCACATACTTTCCTCCAACTTCTCCAAAATATGTATGACCGGAACTTTCTCGTATTATAAAAGTCAGCTGTGCCGTAATTACTTGCGAAACAAATTCAATCACTTCCAAATTCCTCTGCCTGCGGTCGCGAATTGAAGAAACTTCCATTTCTGGGGGGATGACCGACTCATATTAAACAGTTCTTTTCTGTGCTGTAAGTTCCAGATGCTGCGCTCCAGATAAAAATGCCGAATTCTAGCCACCGTTGGAATATAAAACGTAATTGGCAGCACGGATATTACATTGTGATAATCCAAGGAAATGGGGGAAAGAACATTTTAGTTTTTTTCGAGATTTATACGTCGGGGTGGTTGGTTTTAATTAAAAAAAGAACGAAAGGAATATGTGGGGATCAGTGCAACATAAAATATAGTAATGCGTGTTGAGAATATACAGATATTCTTTTCATTCATTTATCCCAAAGTACCATGAAAAAGAAAGGCCATTTGAAAAGTCTATGACTTTTTGGTTGCTACACTTCTTCCGTCAACTGTCATTTATAAATAGACGATTGTGAAGTTCTGAATAATCAGCGCCATCTAATTTGTGATTGACTGTCATTGGAAATGAAAAATCCCATTAATTTTCGAATGTATCGAAGAAATAAAATATCCATTCAAAAGATCACTCATCCTACGCCGTATTACAGATTTGACCACTAATCTACTTGTGGACAAGGTTATTCATCTAACTAGTTCATAATAGGTATTAGTAGTAGTAAATTTCCTGGTCCTTTCATTTGTGTAATAAGGAAGTTATTGGCATCTGATATTCCTAAAACAAAAATATCGAACAACCTGTTGAATATTCTGAAACACTATTAGCGTTACCTGACAGGACTCTTTCATTGACGTATATACAGATATTAAACTTTTCATCATGAAAATTGTAGATAATACAGAAATTTTAATTTGTCAGTCCATCTATCAAAGATTTTTGGAAAATGAGATACATCAAAAACAAATCACGATATAGAAGCAATGCAAATGCAACAGTTCCAGAATTCTACGTAGGATTCTGTGTGAAAAAATAAAATTGATATCACTTTCCATTCAACCGGAACTTAGAGCGTATTAAAAATATTTCAGGAAAATAAGTCATATTCAGCTGTAGCTGCGACCAAAATTTCAGTTTGAACCGCTCTAACCTTTGATGAACCAGTTGGGTGAATCACCTTGTATATAAACACGTATATAAAGTTGATGAAAATAGTGAGACAAAAAATATATCACACACTAATATCTCTGAAAACGTTTTGATGACAGCAACTTAATTAGTTTTGGTCAAAATGTCCCAGAAACTACAAGAGTAATTTTCTACGTAATTTTCGGCATTAAAACTGATCAATCCATTATGCAGTGCGCCTGTCACTGAAATATTTCGAAAAATTAATCAAGTTGAAATGGTAAAGTTTGGCCAGTTACGTTCTGATTTACTGTTTATTATGTCCAATAAACGCAGAACGTGTAGTTCCAACTGCGATGTAGATATTCCTATAGTGGTTGAAAATTAAAAATCAGCTCACAACGAATATCAATATGTCGGTCGTGCATAGCATGTTCAATGTAATAATCCGTCAACGCTGCTGAAAACAAATGAACAGACCAGTATCTGTGAATGAAAAGCTCTAATGAAGTAGAGGAACCATAGTTCTAGTTTGGTACACGAGAATTCTACGTATATATATTTAGTCTGATTCAAAGGACACATACGAAATTGAATTGATATGAATCTCTCTGAACCATGTTCAGTTTACTAGCTATTGATCATTTCTTCGTTCAAATTCGAAATTAACGAAAGTTTGATTTGGTTAGCATAATCATAGTGTCGCTATTGGCGATTGCAAAAATCTCAACGCCATCTGGTGGTGAAATTGTGAACTTTCGTGAGCACACAGCTGCTACAGGTTAAGAAAATTCGTGATTGTTCAAACATTCACTTGGGATACACTCACTATACCACGTGAAATCACCTCAAAACACATGTAAATCACAATTTTTTATATACGTTCATGGAATGATAAGTGTTCCGCCATATTTATTAACATTTCGCAGCGCCCTCTATGGTGGTTACAATAGCCAATAGAAAAGGTTCAATGGACTATATGTACCAAATAGTTTTACAGTTCTTGAATATATTTCGTGAATAAATAAGTAATAATGCGACTTGTAATATTTTCCCTGAACATAATTGTATAACATTCTATTGTCGTATTCTGAAAATGTCAAATTAGGAGGTGTAATTTGTTTCAGAAGCCGTTGCAATGAGCAACAAGCGTGAAATAAAAAAAACACTTCACGAAGAGATTCGGATCCAGTTTTTGAGAGGAGCATATTCCAAAATATTCAAAATACCACTTGAATTACGCAACTTTTGATTAACACTTCACGTCCTCCATGTTAGTTACAATATTATACGAGTTTATATTGGATTGTCGAAAAGCCCAAAACCAGCAAACTTCTAGTTAATAATCATCGTGAACTTGAATAGCAGTGATGTGTCTATTCAAAAGTTGCCTAATGAATTCTCCCAGGCTAACGTGCGCATTCCGGATTAAATGCCGGATTCATGAAAGCGAAACGCCAGGAAAATAAAACGAGACTTTCCGGAGCACATGGGAAAGTTCTCACAATGTTAGCTAACATTTTTCGTACGTCTACTCAACATTGACATAACATGTGAAAGAAAAAGAAAACTATCAGCATTTCATTTGTTAATAATATGCTTCAGTAGGTTAAAAACATTGAGAAAAAATTTCAGCTGTGTTAATACCAATATAACATAACTTCATCGATTTCTTTTCAATCGATGATAATTATGAGACGAAGAGATGATCTCATCGTCGATATTCAGGATAATATTTGCTTTATTACACTCTGATTGTGTTAAAAAGTATCTGAATGGAATTATGTTCCCAAATAATATCGAGGCGTCTGTGTATTGCATCGATAATCATTAAAATAAACACTGTAAATAATTGACCGTCAAGCATAGGATATCTCTGAATATATCGGAAATATTTACGAAGGTCAGCGGGACGAATTGATTGATTTTTCGAAATGAGGTACGGAATACCAATGTATTGAATTTGACAAGAAATAAATATGGGTAGGTGATTCCTAACCGTTTTTCCCAATGAATTTGCGCCAATATTATGGATGTATCACGTTCATATTGGGGAAAGACTCATGGATATTAATTATCTTGTAATAAAAGAAACAAAACGAAGTTGAAGTCCATATTTGATTCAACGAGAATCGTCACCATCTTGATCGATATCATTCTACGAACTCTCAATTCGTTCCATGAGCAAACAGTCATGCTAACTCCGTTCATACATGCGATGCTATCAATTCGAAAATTAGAGGTATAATGAACGATCCTTTAATCATCTAAACAGCAGTTCAACCCCGTACAAACTCACTCCTCTTGTTTCAGGTCACACCCATTCATGTGTTAATGAAAACATCACCTACCAAAACGGACACTCAGTGAAATCAAACGCCCGACATCAAGTAGTTCTGATCGATCGTCGCAGTAGACCGAACGTACCAACGAAATGTTCAGTCCCCCTATCGATGCCAAGTAGTTTCGACGTTCGATAAGGCAGCAACAAGTGCGGGCTCGCGACGCAGTAGTTCTCTTGTACCTGTACACCTAATTACCGATAGTAGTTCGAATATACCGGGGTAGTCCCGATGCACGTGATGGCGCAGTAGGAGCTCGTCGAGCCGGAAAGTAGTTCTGATATACTGTTGAGTTAAACGGATAACCGGTTGTAAGAGGGATGGGTTGTGAGCTGGGAAAATTGGTCGGGGGTGGTAGAGGGGGGTCCGACAGTGGGGGGAAGCTGGAGAATATAGCAGCCCCTGCTCAGGTGGATAGCAGGTTGCCGTTGACTGCCAAGCAGAAGTACAATATGCTGGCGTCTTGGAAAGGCATCAGCAGAGCTATGGAGAGTACAGGGGTCTATATGTTTCTCAAGTGAGTAGCCATTGTACTGAGTTTTATGTCTCACAAACTAAAACATCCTTCCGAAGCTGTATGATTTTTGACATCGTCGTGAAGTGTTACCAACCTGATCAATGCCTAGAACCTCGTAAAGAGCGTTCTAGGTTTTTTTTTAAGTGCCCAAATGTGAGAATGAAATGATTCTGAAAACTTGATAAAGTGGTACACATCCACGTTTTATTTCCAAAAGGACAGACAGTGTCTAAAATCTCCTCAATCTCATGAGGCTGATTGAGGTTCCTTTTTGTCACCACCACTCCATTGAGAAATAAAGCCATCAATTTTCTCGAACTCAGGAAACGTTTTCACCATTCCCCTGGCTATTTGATGATTATCAGCTTTCCAATGCCTTAGTAAACTCTCGAGCAAAGATCTGTGATTACTGAAGAACCTAACCAAGGGGCATTCTTCTTCTGCACATTGTTCCTTCTCGGCCGCAGCAACCCCCTCTATAGTCGAATTGATGTCATCAATCCAATCCGGGATCAAATCGGCTACAAAATTCTCCATTCGCTTGGTGTCATTACCGAAAACGCTAGCTATGATGCAAAACCTGCTACCGTTACATCTTTTCATCAGCTTGGAGTTCGACAAGATGTAGGGATTAAAAAGAACTGTCATCTTCGGTAGAGTTTTTATAACAGTGTCTCTGAAGTTGTGACCCACAACTTTCCTCAATAGTGAGACTTCCTTAGGACGGAGCGAGAAAGTGTTGTTCTGGGATTGCAGCTTCGACCAAACTTTGCTTACAGCTGCTGGGATTTTTTCACTTTCCATAGTGATGAGTCTTGTCATCAGGTTACTCAGTGCAGTAGTGAGTTCTCTGTTGGTAGAGAGAGGGGAGAGGTCTGTCCAGTTTTCGGACAGTCTGCAAACGAATAAAGGCACGCATGTTTTGGTGGGAAGATGGTAGTAGAGGTCGTCACAGTCACATGGCGATTCCTGGGGCGGTTGTCCAGGACATCTTTTGCACTCTGCAAAAAAACTCGGTGTAGAATTGGGCAATAAATCGAACAAAATGTCTGTTATACAGGGTGTTCCTTAAAGACATGCATTTTGGAAAAAAAACTTCCCATCAACGAAGGTCCTAAAAGTCTCAACTTTTGAGATACAGGGTGATGGAATTTTGAAGAAAAAACAGTTTTTTAGAAATAACTGAGATAATATTTCAGACATCTTTAAAAAATTTGGTACATGTCTTCTATGCATCAAGGTGCATTTTGTGATGTACGGAATTTTTCATTTTCTCTACCAGTAGCGTCCGTACGCGTTCTTCAATGAATATTTTTGGAGAAAAAAAAATACTACGCCGCTGCTTACTTCCAAAATAAAAATTACTCTTGGGATCCTCATTCATTATTGTGCAAATTTAATCTCATGGATTTTCTTTGTCCGACGCATGGTTTTCGCTTGAAAAAAATTAAAATCGTTTTAATTCAGGATCTATTGCTCAAAAATCTGATGCGGCGTGAAAATATTAGTGCATCGACTGAAAGGAAATAAAGAGATCAGATTTGTTCCAAAATGAATGAGAATCCAAAAATATATTTTCCTCATCAGATGCTCTATTCTTGATTAAAATAATTGAATTGAAATTGCTTCATATCGCAGTATCAACCGTTTAATAATCTATATCACTCCCTGTATCTCCAAAGATAAGACTTTCAGGACATACGTTCATGGGAATTTTTTTTTCCTAAAATGTGTCAAAGAATAACCCCTTCAAATATTAGCATGTCTTCAAGGAACACCCTGTTTACACGATGGTAGTTCCTTGAAATATATTTATTACAAACCCTCCTTAAGGAGCTCATATGGTCAACACCTCGTATAATAAAGGCTTGAAACTCAGGACAGTATAATTGTGTTCATTGTCGATACAATAAAATCAATTTCACAACATTGCATCGGTATTTTAACAGACAAATCATTGATTGAAACTTCTTATCAAAAATAACTACAATAGAAGTATGTGCATACTCATCAAGATACGATATCTTATCATATATTTCTCAGTGGACAAGTAACAGATTGATAATTTCCCTATAATAACCAACTTATCTGAATGATAAGACATTCGTGTTTGTATTCTCCTATCGATTACTACAAATAATAACTTCCACAGTACTAGAAAGTGAGTTGTGAAGAAAACGCTGTTCCATATCCCAAAACTCATATATTCCAGCCCAAAATGTCCCTACTACCTCAAGAATCCCTGGAAAAGCTACGATGCTCCCTCTGCCTCAACTTCCTCTCCATACCACCGATCACAACAATTTCCTCCAACGGAGTGCAACACAAATGTGGACGCTGCAGCTATCTGGAAACCCCCATCAACAACGCGAACTCCATCTACGAGGCCGCTGCCCAAATAGCCCTGTTTCCTTGCACCTTTCCCAACTGCAAGGAGGTCTTGGCTTGGGGAGAAGCCCAAGGTCACGAGCTGGTCTGCCCTTACAGAACCATGAAGTGTCCGATTTCTTGGAGGTGTGACGAAATAGTGAACGTACTGGGGTTGGTAGAGCATTCCTCTCTCAAACACCACAAGAACGTCTGCGATAACATACTGACTACTCCCATAGATATAATAGCTGAAGGTAAGAAAAAGTTCACCATCATGCTGCTGTTGAAAGACCGTGTACCATTCTTGGTGTACACGGTAGTGACACTTACCAACGTCTGGATCAACGTATTCTCTCTGTATCCTCAGAGGTGCTTCAATTACGAGTTGGAGCTGATCTCCAGAAGCTCGAACGAGTGTTGTTTGTCTTTCAAGAATAAAGTGATACCTTTCAATCCTAGATTGCATTGTAAGGAATGCATTTTGAAGGAGTGTACAAACAGACTGCACGAGAAATCCGATGAAGAGAATAAAATATCGCTGGATGAGTACATGCAGGGTCTGGGCTGTCAAAAGATCAAGCGGGAGTTGGTGACAGAGTTGAACTTGAAGGAGTTGAGATATACTGTGTCAGAGGAGAATGGAGCAGTAGATAATGCCATTGCTTTGATCGACAATTAAGTGATAGATGATTAGTAATACTTCTTAAATGTAAACTTCATCTTAATAAAGATTGTTTGGATGGATTGACTCATTTCTTCATGAATACATTCAAGAAACCACTCTCAATTATCTAATTTTCTCATCTGACAATTGTGATAGATAAACGATATCAGTTTTCTCATATGATATTTCATTATATAAGAATTATAAACAACATCATTGTCATAATAATCGATTCTCTTTACTACATTTCATATTTCTGAAGTACTCAAGCTGATTTAGAATTGATGATATCGAATTTATTTCTGTTGAGAAGGCAGAGTCTCAGCCTAAGCTGGAACTCTAAAAAAATAATATAGCAAAGCCCATTTGAAATTCTAGAAGGAACATAAGCGATTATAATTAAGAATAAGCTATAAAGAATATGTCTCAATACATTCTAGAAAGCAAAGTGATGTTTCATCGTCTATATCTTTTAACGAATTGAAATTTTTCAGTGATGGATTGAAATATATTTTTTTTTAGTTTGGTTTTATACAGATTAATTATCCGAGATATTATTTTCTTATTCTTGATAGTTCTTGAATCTCTCTCTAACGATATTGAAAGACCTTTGAAGTACGTTCCTTTGTAATGCTGAATTAATTAACGAATTCTCATTACCACATGCCTTTCAGGTATGATTACAGTACAATTGAGAACCATTCCAAAAGAATAAAAGAAAAGTTCCTTTCAATCTGCCCTGTATAAAAAACGAAAACTTACGATCATCGGATCTGGCTGAAATAACCAACAATTGTAGAAAAATCAACGTAAAATATAATTTCATTTCACAATAGTTTCTTTACGATCTAGTTTATTTCAACTGAGGGAACGGAAAACAATAAACTTTATGAAAACGTGACGAATGCTCGATTCGTTGGAATTCATATATTGATTTTCACATTTTCCGAACGTTTAGTGGTCTCTCTTAGCTTAATTAATATGTAAATTGCACAAAACTCGTAATATCACGATCGGTAAGTATTCGAGAGTGCATAATTGTATATAGGGTGCCCGTAATTCGAGCTTAAGCATGGGGATCTCGGTTACCTTGAGAGATACGATGTTGCTCAAATTAGGGCAAAGTTGCGCATTCTGGTACTGATCAATAATCTGAGAACAAATCCGACCCATCTTCCTTGGTTTTCAAGATATCGCTGAAAACGGAATTATGCGATTTTCGTTTTTATTGTTTCATTGGATCAAGTTATCCATTTTCCACCGTAACATCCACATAGCACGGCAATCTTCGAAAAAATGTTTATTAGGGAATTCAGACCATAATTTGAAATCAAAACATGTTGTGTAGTACATCGTCGGAATCAGAAAAAAAACTGCATTCAGAAATATGAAAATTCAATATGGCGTCCATTAGAAAAAAAAAGTTGACTGTCATTTGTTTCTTTCTTCGTGTGTTAGAAAAAATGTAATATCATTTCCTGATTCCTCGCAAAAATCTGCTATGAGAATGTTTCGGTTGGAAATAGATAACTTGATCGGTTTTCCAAAGAACAAATGAAAACGAAAATCGCATAATTACGTTTTTCAGCGACATCTTGAAAACCAAGGAAGATGGGTCGGATTTGTTCTCAGATTATTGATCAGTACCAGAATGTGCAACTTTGCCCTAATTTGAGCAACATCGTATCTCTCAAGGTAACCGAGATCCCCATGCTTAAGCTCGAATCACGGGCACCCTGTATGTGCACATATTCGATGGAGTAGCATCAATTCAAATCAGCTCATTCTCTTGTGAATTTATCAACTCTCAATGCCAGAGAAAATAACACCAATTTGTTTGTATAAAAAAAGGTGCAGCAAATTCTTGTATTGATCCAATTTCTACAACAAGAAATGAGTCACTCAACATTTTCAGAAAATCAGACTCCTACATCTGAACTGACCTTGAAGGCATCCAAAACAGAAATTGCAAATACAGGGTGTAACTAAATAAGTGTAAAATATTTGAGGGGGTGACTCCTCATCGAAAAAAAGATACGATCTTTCATATAAAGAAACTTCATTGGAGCAATTTTTTCGATGAGGAATCACCCCCTCAAATATTTTACATACCTCACCTGCTTTCAAAGCTGGAAGTGTTCAACTCATTGATAACTCAGGTATTTCAATTGGGCCGAGTTGATCAGAATAAGAAGATAAGGTTTCTGAAAAATGAGACTCAAAGAAAAATCCATTCACTTCATTTTCAGATCATTAGTTTTTTTTGTTAGAGTAGGATGACAATTATTAATTCATGTCCATACGGCAACGTTGTACAAACAATTCGAAAATGAGACAAATAATATTTTGATCAGTATATTTGCTATTAATAATAAACATATGACGGTGAATATTCGTCTGCATAGTAAACATCTCCAGTTCCATCGTAAGGTCTGTCATTCCAATTCAAGTTGTAACTACCAGATTCAGTTTCATATCCTCCATGTTGATTCATAGATACTAAAAATAAAAAATCTTAAATGTCCTACATCTTGCACGAGATGTTTCAAATATGAGGTTCACTTTATTCTTCACTTTCGTTCAGGTTCCACCACGATATTACTTTACCCTACAAAGCACATGAGAGTCCAATGGACATTCAGGACGTCCATTTAACGTCCGAGTTGGTACATGGAACGTCCAGTCAACGTTTGGATCTGAAATGGACGTAAAATGAACGTCCAATGAGCGACGATTATTGTACGTCCATCACTGCACGTCCAATTAACGTCTATTTAACGTGCATGAATGTCTGGACTCTGAATGGACGTGAAATGGACGTGCATGGATATCGTGTGCTATGTAGGACTATGTTGACAAGTGCACAGAAGTTTTCCATTCATGTACATAGATCTGTCGATTATGTAAAATGTTCAATGATGAAGGTTCTTAATCGTTATAAACCTCACACTGGTCATATAATATGATATACGAAACTGCAACATATCTTTGTTATACCATTCAACAACTCCTTATTATTTATCCATCTACACAAGTAAGGAGGGTCACTAGAAAGACTTTGCAAATTACGAAAGAAGAAGAACTCACAGCCATCTTTCACCCTGCTCATGAACGTTGAAGCCACGTTTCCAACTTTCTTGATAATAGCATCTTTTATCGTGTCGCTATTGTTATCAATTATCCACTTGAAGACGTTTCCCAAAACTCTCAGAAGTTCGGTGGGTTCAATTGTTTTAACTAGTTCTTTCAAAAAACCAACACTGAGGCCGTCAGATTGTACATATTCAGATTTACTGTAGTGTGGGTAAACTTTAGAATTGTCTACAGGTCCGAATCTTTCGTCTAGGAGTTCTTGGAGATCCTTCATTGCTTTGGATGATTCGATTTCTTTATCTGAAGCATAGCCGAAACTATCTGAAACGTAACAAGGAAGCAGGAATGTAGAGAAAAGTATTGTTGTGTATATGATTTTTATCAAATCAAATGTATGAATCCATCAATAAGTAGAAACATTTTTGGTGAAGGCAAAATGAACAAAATCTGAATCCTTTTCCAAAGTTTCAAATAAAGGCATCGAGTAATACATGTTACAACAATACAACAATATTTACCTTCTGATGGTGCGATCAATTCTACGAAATGAATATTTTGGCCGTTCATTACATCATATTGTTCTGCCTGTTCATTTTCCGGAAGCACAGTAGGATTATGAAACTTATCATATTTTTTCCTATGCAACGAATGCTTCAGTTTATTGAATATATATTTGACAACTTTCAACACTAGAATTCAGAAAAAAAATGTAAATGACTCTTTCAGTAGTATCTCAAATATTTTCACATTTTTTCCATACTCACCATCCACAGATTTCACCACTTTAATCAAATCTTTGAAAGGATGATCGTGAATGAATTCTCCAACTATTTCCAATGCTGAAATTCCAACTGAAAATTAATATGCACCGAATTATGATGAACCTATAATTTACCTTCTTTAGACGTTATTAATTTTATTACATCTTTGATAGGCTTAGCGGGAAACCACTTTTTGACGAAATCTTTAATGGTCTTCAACCCTGGAATCCCAAAATGATTAGATGTGCTATCATGACATCTGTAAAACTGAAATTGCATAATAACAAACTCACCATCCTTTGTTAATATTAATTTCAACGAATCGATTATTGGATGACTGTTCTTATCTTGAATTTCATTTTGATTTGTCTTCAAGGAATTATTGTGGTGAATTGATTTGTTTTCTTCAGGTTCTCCATCACTTTCTTCTTCTCTTCCTTCTGATGGATTCCTAGAATCTTCCAGGAAGAACTTCTTGAGAAAATCTCCAGCAACTTTTAATCCTGAAATCCCAAATTTGATTCAATTTCTACCAGATTAACTCATTACTAGAATTTTATAATATTCCTTTACATATTCGACAACACTATTGAAGGACTCACCGTCCTTTGTAACTATCAATTTTATCAAATCTTTGATAGGGTGGGCATTATCATCTTGAGTTTCATTTTGGTTTGCCTTCACAAAACTGTTGTGAAAATTGGATCCGCTTTCTTCGGGCTTCTCATCATTTGCTTCCTCTTGTCCTCCTGATGGATTAATGAACTCTTTCAGAACGAAATCTTTGAGGAAATCAACAGCAACTTTCAATCCTGAAATTTCATGATTTAGTGACTATGAAATTAGAATAACTATATGTATTCTATAGTTATTACCTTCCTCCGAAAACATCAGTTTTATGAATTGTGTGACAGGATGTGAGGAAGTTGAATTTTTGAGAAAATGTGCAGCAAACTTCAATCCTGAAAGTTGATAATGAGCGTGTAATTATTGCAGCAATCATGTGACATGACCTTAACTCTATGTTCGATATTCTAACTGACCTTCCTTTGGTATTATCAATTTTATCAATTTTTCGAAAGGGTTAGTGTTGTTATCATGAGTTTCGTTTTGGTTTGCCTTCGAAAAAACATTGTGGAACTGAGACATGTTTTCTTCAGGTTCTTCGCCACTTTCCTCTTCACTTCCATGCCTGAATCCTTTCAAAACGAACTTCTTCAGGAAGTCTCCGGCCATTTTCAATCCTGAAATTCAATGATTTCATTAATGGTTTTCACAGTTGAATTAAAACAACTGTGCCAGTTCTCACCTTCTTTCGTCGTTATCAATTTGATTAATTGTGTAACAGGATGAGAGGAAGTTGAATTTTTGAGAAAATCTGCAGCAATCTTCAATCCTGAAAATTGATAATGAGCGTGTAATTATTACAGCAATCATGTGACTTGACCTTAACTCTACGTTCGATATTCTAACTGACCTTCCTTTGGTATTATCAATTTTATCAATTTTTCAAAAGGGTTAGTGTTGTTATCATGAGTTTCGTTTTGGATTGCCATAGAAAAAAAATTGTGGAACTGAGACATGTTTTCTTCAGGTTCTTCGCCACTTTCCTTTTCACTTTCATGCCTGAATCCTTTCAAAACGAACTTCTTCAGGAAGTCTCCGGCCATTTTCAATCCTGAAATTTAATGATTTCATTAATGGTTTTCACAGTTGAATTAAAATAACTGTGCTAGTTCTCACCTTCTTCCGTCGTTATTAATTTGATTAACTGTGTAACAGGATGAGACGAAGTTGAATTTTCGAGAAAATCTGCAGCAATCTTCAATCCTGAAAGTTGATAATAAGCGTGTAATTATTACAGCAATCATGTGACTTGACCTTAACACTATGTTCGATATTCTAACCGACCTTCCTTCGGTATTATCAATTTTATCAATTTTTCAAAAGAGTTAGTGTTGTTATCATGAGTTTCGTTTTGGTTTGCCATCGAAAAAAAATTGTGGAATTGAGACATGTTTTCTTCAGGTTCTTCGCCACTTTCCTTTCCACTTCCATGCCTGAATCCTTTCAAAACGAACTTCTTCAGGAAGTCTCCGGCCATTTTCAATCCTGAAATTCAATGATTTCATTAATGGTTTTCACAGTTGAATTAAAATAACTGTGCCAGTTCTCACCGTCTTTAGTCGTTATCAATTTGATCAATTGTGTAACAGGATGAGAGAAAGGTGAATTTTTGAGAAAATCTGCAGCAATCTTCAATCCTGAAAGTTGATAATGAGCGTGTAATTATTACAGCAATCATGTGACTTGACATTAACTCTATGTTCGATATTCTAACTGACCTTCCTTTGGTATTATCAATTTTATCAATTTTTCGAAAGGGTTAGTATTGTTATCATGAGTTTCGTTTCGGTTTGTCTTCGAAAAAACATTGTGGAACTGAGACATGTTTTCTTCAGGTTCTTCGCCACTTTCCTCTTCACTTCCATGCCTGAATCCATTCAAAACGAACTTCTTCAGGAAGTCTTCGGCCATTTTCAATCCTGAAATTCAATGATTTCATTAATGGTTTTCACAGTTGAATTAAAATAACTGTGTCAGTTCTCACCTTCTTTAGTCGTTATCAATTTGATTAATTGTGTAACAGGATGAGAGAAAGGTGAATTTTTGAGAAAATCTGCAGCAATCTTCAATCCTGAAAGTTGATAATGAGCGTGTAATTATTACAGCAATCATGTGACTCGACATTAACTCTATGTTCGATATTCTTACTGACCTTCCTTTGGTATTATCAATTTTATCAATTTTTCGAAAGGGTTAGTGTTGTTATCATGAGTTTCGTTTTGGTTTGTCTTCGAAAAAACATTGTGGAACTGAGACATGTTTTCTTCAGGTTCTTCGCCACTTTCCTCTTCACTTCCATGCCTGAATCCATTCAAAACGAACTTCTTCAGGAAGTCTTCGGCCATTTTCAATCCTGAAATTCAATTATTTCATTGATGGTTTTCACAGTTGAATTGAAATAACTGTGCCAGTTCTCACCTTCTTTCGTCGTTATCAATTTGATTAATTGTGTAACAGGATGAGAGGAAGTTGAATTTTTGAGAAAATCTGCAGCAATCTTCAATCCTGAAAGTTGATAATGAGCGTGTAATTATTACAGCAATCATGTGACTTGACCTTAACTCTATGTTCGATATTATAACAGACCTTCCTTTGGTATTATCAATTTTATCAATTTTTCAAAAGGGTTAGTGTTGTTATTATGAGTTTCGTTTTGGTTTGCCATCGAAAAAAAATTGTGGAACTGAGACATGTTCTCTTCAGGTTCTTCGCCACTTTCCTTTTCACTTCCATGCCTGAATCCTTTCAAAACGAACTTCTTCAGGAAGTCTCCGGCCATTTTCAATCCTGAAATTTAATGATTTCATTAATGGTTTTCACAGTTGAATTGAAATAACTGTGCCAGTTCTCACCTTCTTTCGTCGTTATCAATTTGATTAATTGTGTAACAGGATGAGAGAAAGGTGAATTTTTGAGAAAATCTGCAGCAATCTTCAATCCTGAAAGTTGATAATGAGCGTGTAATTATTACAGCAATCATGTGACTTGACATTAACTCTATGTTCGATATTCTAACTGACCTTCCTTTGGTATTATCAATTTTATCAATTTTTCAAAAGGGTTAGTGTTGTTATCATGAGTTTCGTTTTGGTTTGTCTTCGAAAAAACATTGTGGAACTGAGACATGTTTTCTTCAGGTTCTTCGCCACTTTCCTCTTCACTTCCATGCCTGAATCCTTTCAAAACGAACTTCTTCAGGAAGTCTTCGGCCATTTTCAATCCTGAAATTCAATTATTTCATTAATGGTTTCCACAGTTGAATTGAAATAACTGTGCCAGTTCTCACCTTCTTTCGTCGTTATCAATTTGATTAATTGTGTAACAGGATGAGAGGAAGTTGAATTTTTGAGAAAATCTGCAGCAATCTTCAATCCTGAAAGTTGATAATGAGCGTGTAATTATTACAGCAATCATGTGACTTGACCTTAACTCTATGTTCGATATTATAACAGACCTTCCTTTGGTATTATCAATCTTATCAATTTTTCAAAAGGGTTAGTGTTGTTATTATGAGTTTCGTTTTGGTTTGCCATCGAAAAAAAATTGTGGAACTGAGACATGTTCTCTTCGGGTTCTTCGCCACTTTCCTTTTCACTTCCATGCCTGAATCCTTTCAAAACGAACTTCTTCAGGAAGTCTCCGGCCATTTTCAATCCTGAAATTTAATGATTTCATTAATGGTTTTCACAGTTGAATTGAAATAACTGTGCCAGTTCTCACCTTCTTTCGTCGTTATCAATTTGATTAATTGTGTAACAGGATGAGAGGAAGTTGAATTTTTGAGAAAATCTGCAGCAATCTCCAATCCTGAAAGTTGATAATGAGCGTGTAATTATTACAGCAATCATGTGACTTGACCTTAACTCTACGTTCGATATTCTAACTGACCTTCCTTTGGTATTATCAATTTTATCAATTTTTCAAAAGGGTTAGTGTTGTTATCATGAGTTTCGTTTTGGATTGCCATCGAAAAAAAATTGTGGAACTGAGACATGTTTTCTTCAGGTTCTTCGCCACTTTCCCCTTCTCTTCCATACCTGAATCCTCCCAGAACGAACTTTTTAAAAAGATCCCCAACCAATTTCAGTCCTGAAACTCCAAAGTTAACTCCATCACGGATTCCTTTCGTTGATGCTATTTTCTGCATAAAATTTCTTATTGGGTGGGTGTTGTCATCTTGAGCTTCGTTTTGATTTGCCTTGTTTTGATTTGTTTTGCTTTTGTCAGGTTCTTCTTCACTTTCTTTTTCTTGTCCTTCTGATTGATTTCTGACTCCTTTCAAAATGATTTTTTTCAGAAAATCTCCTACAACTTTCAATCCTGAAATTCAAATTCGATTCGATACGTATCAGGTTATTTCAGAACTAGAATTTTGAAATAATTATTCACATATTCGACAGTTGCTTACATTACTTCATTTTCGAGTTGATGATTGGACATACTTTGCGAATGAATTAAAATCGCACAATAACATTAAGCTTACCGTCCTTTGTGACTATCAATTTCAACAAATCTTTGATAGGGTGGTTGTTATCATTATGAGTTCCATTCTGTTTTGCTTCGGAGAAAGTATTGTGGAAATTGGATATGGACTCTTCATCACTTCCATTTCCTTGCCCTGTTAAGTGTTTCAATTCTTTCAGAAGGAGCTCCACGAGAATATATCCTGTAGTTTTAAGCCCGGAAATTCCAAATATATTTCCATTAGAATCGTCTTTTTTCTCTTCTTTGCGACCTGATCCTGATAAAAAGTGTTTCGTTCCTTTTAAAATTTGCTTAGCCACAACATCTTCGAGTACTTTCAGTCCTGGAAACGAATGTTTTGAAATCAGTTTGTATTTTATGAGATGAGACTCCAAAACATACCTTTGTGACCAAAAAATTTCCATATTTCATCAGCCTCATTCTCATATTTTTCAGTGTTTTTTTGTTCCGTCGAAGTCTCATCGTCTTCTTGAGAACCACCTGAAAATGCCGCAAAATCGAAAATGTTTTTCACCCAATGAAAAAATGATATAACGTACATTTTGTTACGAAATCCAATGAAATGAATGTTCATACAAGTGGGATATCAACATTCTGTACAATTTCAAGATACAAGGGGATGTGCCAACCATGGAAAATAAGAAAACCGATACGAAAAGATATCATTTTCATATAAATTATATCAATACTTACTTTCTACTCGTACTTACCTAGATCTGAAATATGACCACTCTAACTTGTTTCATATTTTGTGGAAAGTTTAGATGTAAGCAGAAATGTAGGAAAAGGAAAGGTTTTAAACACAATATGAATTTTTTTCCTGTGGTAGAAACTCTTTTTTATTATTCTGGATACACAAATTCTAGTTTTTGATTCTATATTTTCTGCTGAACTTTCGACATTTTTCGAATGGGTTTTCATACAATAGTTTCCGTTTAGTTTCCTCCTGAAAATTAACGTATTCAAGGTAATATAGTTTGTAATAAAACTTCCGTAACTACCTTGACTCGATTGTATCATTGATTCTTCATTAATTCCGTCATCATTTTTGATTTCTAGTTGCTCGTCTTTCGAGTTCGTTATTATTTGTGAGTTTTTATCTCCTTTGTATTTTGACCACGAAGGCTTCAGTTTATTTGGTACTAAGAATTCGACAATATCTTCATTAGCTTCTAGAAATACGTTCCTCCTTTATATAAAGTTTAATTTTTTTCTAGTGAAACTTCTATACCTTCTGTTTGTTCTATACCTTCGATTGGCTCTTCCATTTTATCTCCTAACTTATCCTTTCCAGGATTCGAAACAATGCTAGAAAACTGGAGTTTTTGTTCCACGGATGTATCCTCCATTTGTTTCCTGTGTCTCGATAGCAAAACTTTCTTGTTATTAGGAACTAGGAAGTGAACAATATCTTCAGAATCATACTCTCCTAAAAATCAGAAATCAATATTCTCGGGTGATTAATTATTATAGTTATCGAATCTCTTTGAGTGAATGGCTCTTCCATTTTTTGCCATTTTCTTCTTCATTGTGGAATGTTTCGATTCATTTGTGAGAATATATACAGAAATACAAATCAACATGGAATCGTATTGAGAGTACTCATGATTATAGTTTGAAATGTGCACAGAATGTTCATACCCACGAGTATGAGGTCAAGTTATATACAGGGTGTACAAATCAATAATACATGTAATCTTCTATTCAATATCATAACTGATTATGATAAGATTCTATCACTAGAAAACACCAATTGCTGGTAATTTTACCAGTTGTATAAAAAATATATTATATATCCAAAACTGTTGAAGGTATAAAAAAAATCATTTTCAATTCTTCACTCGGTATTTTTACCAAAAAAAAAAACAATCCCATTTATTCTTCATATGAATTGTCAACCATAAAATTTGGTACCCTAGTTTCGAGAGACACTATACAGAGTGTTCCTGAAATATCTTTAATATTTTCTAACGAGAACAATTTCTACTACAGTACAGAAAAATTATAATTTGTTAATAATTTTGATCTGAATAGTACCTATGTGTCATGATCATAAATATTTTTCAGGAACATTTTTGAATGATCAGTTCTTTCAAAATGTTGACTTACTGACCTACAACCTCTTCCCAAGAAAAATCTCCACTATCTACTTCAATATCTGCAGATCCTGAATCTTCATTCGAATGCTCTTTTGTGTCTCCTACAGTCTCAAACGTTCCAGCATTAGTAGAAATACTCCGGGCTGTAGAAAATGAATCAAATTCGACAGGATAATGAAGGTCAAATAATGTTTCCCACTCATAACTTTCTCATCCAGATTCTTACCCGTTATCTCGAAAGATATGCCAAGAAATAACACCATCAAAAATATGAAACGCATTTTGACACTTTTCAACAGGCTCAGTATTGATTGAGATGTTGAATGAGTAGTTTATCTTCTCTTGGTAATTTCGAGCATAAAATTATTTGAATGGACAAAAAACATTGGCTAAACTTGATTAGGAATTTCGTATTTTCAACGCATTCGGATAAAACACGTATAAAACGTCTGAAGCTGCACTAAAAATGGATACTTTAAGCATCACAAAGTAAGCACGTATAATAGTTTAATATTTACAACATCGGTGGGGAAAGGTCTGGTATCTCATCAAAAATATACGCAGCGTAATTTGAATTCAAGTAGAAATGAAGTTCGTAATTTCCCTAACGATACTGAAATGAAATTTTCAGGACAATAAGGAATGATTATTTTGAAACTATTAAGGTAGTTTGTAGGAATAATCCACTTATTTTCATCATGAATTCATTTTCAATATTATAATTAGATATCATATTTTCTTCTTTCAAATTGAATTTTCGTTATGAAAGCAGACTAATAATACATACAATATGTATACCAAACTAATACCATATAAAGGGTTGAAATTTTCAATTTTTACGAGGAGTTCTTTGGAAAAAACAATGTCAAGATGACGTTTCTGAGAAAACCGAAATGGCGATGCCATATTCAAAAACTCGAATGAAGTTTCAGTTGAAAATAATAAAAAATTAAAAACGAATATCAAAAATGTTCGTCTTATCTTCGATATCTTCAAAGCTCTCAGAGATATTCTCAACATAAAACCCGAAGTGTAACAAATCCTGTGAATGATACCTTCCACTCGATAAATTTCGGTGTTGTTCATTAATTCACTAACGAATGGAATGAGTTCATGCAAGAAAATCTCGTTCAGACATGAACGGAAAGACTTATTTCTGATACTGACATGTTTCTTTCCTGGATCACGATGCAAACGCATTTGAAGCACGTAAGAAAAATCAGGTCACGAGTCTTTTTTTAAATCAAAATAAAAGTGGGCGTCAGATAGCTATCGAGGAAAGATTCATTGAGATAATAAACAATTAAATGAATAGTCAAACCATAACGGAAAATTTAGAGTTGTAGATATACAGTGTTGAAAGAAAATTTGACTAGATCTACTATGGGGATCTCGCTTATCATAAAAGATTCGAAGTTTTCCTTCAATACTACCCAAAATGACACCTGTCAACTTTGGATTTTCTTACGAACGCCATTGTGAAACGCAAAAGACATTTCTTATTCTCTTCACAACTATGTATTAATGATTTTTTATCTTTTCTGAATATTGCTTTGGAAAAAATATCAAAGAAGTTTCGACAGTCTGATTAGTCTGTCAATTCGCCGGTATAAAAGATATCCACCATCAGAATTATCTCATTCAAAATCCAAAGTTTGAAATTCATTTTAACCTTCGCCAATTTCTCGAGCGTCCTTATCGCCATTTCTTCACCGTATAATTTGAAAACTTCAACGAAGATTCTGCATACAAAATCTAAAGAATATCCACTTTTTGATGCATATCAAAATATAAAAACACTCAGACATCACAAAGCTCTACTGTCCAATGATGTTCATCTGTTTATTTGTTCGATTTCAGTTCGATATTAATATACAAAGATCCACTTCGTGACCTTGAAGGAGCTTGTTGCAGAACGAATATACTAGGACCACAATTTTCCCAATTGAATCGTCAAAACTGCAAGCAAGTCATTGTAGGACCTCTTGCATCAAACAACCTTCTCATCGAGCATCATTTGTTTTTTCCCGTCATGTCATATCACACGATCTAACTTCCGGTTATTATGAGACTGCAGTGAAAACGTTCCCATTTCCTTAGACTTCGTAGCTCAGATGGGCACTTTTAAAGGAATAATCGAATCAGCAGGGCGTATATTTCTAGTGCAGTAGGCGGTGATAAATTTCCCGACCCCGCCACACTCAGAAACTCTCGTTCGGGAGTTTTATGATCAGCGTCCAAATTGAAGTTCACTCGTTTACGAACGGAAGTATCTAGCGCGCAGAATATAACAGAGCCACACTCACATATAAACGCTGATTTAGTAGAATTAGTGGATTTTCCGGCAGTGTAACTCGAATTGTGCTACGAAAGGAAGACAGAGCTGAACAAAAGAAAGAGTGTCCTCCATGTTTTTGGAGCGGTTCTGTGTTTTGTCTCACTATTGCGAGAAATTCGTTCCAATGTTGAAAGGAGGTTTTAGGGAATTATAGAATTGAATTCCTAGATCTTTGGCATCATCTGTTCAACCAAGAAATTTTCCTTCGGCTGCATAATTATCAATGAATTTACGTAATTTTTTTATGTTCTGTTACAAAATGGCTCCCCTGTGAGTTATGCTCACAAATAAAACGAATTCGTTGAATACTATGAGCCATATTGGCAAATGAACATAAGCGATATGCCACCTGGTGGCATTAAAAATAATTAGAAATGTTGACAGTTCTTGTGTTTGGTATTATGTTTTGTTGAGTTTATACTGAATTTGTATATTTGAAAGATTGTAAGACTCTGAATCGGTAAAATTAAACTTCCAATATTAATTCCCATGCTTTTCCTCGAGCTGGTGATATAAACATCGTGAGTAGATAGATGAAATTCTGTTTACATTAATGGTCACAGTCGAGCATAGTATAATTCAGCTATCAACAAAATTGAAACGATATCTCACATTATCTTTTAGAAATATGAAGATACATACACATGAATGCCCTAGCTCAATACAAAAGTCTGAAATGTCTTTATTTTAATTAGGAACTCAAACGTTATTAACGAAAAAAACACATATATCAGCAATAACATTTCTTGGGAAAGTCATGTGAGATCAATCGCTAAAAGTGCATCCCAAAAACTTGGTTTTCTGTTTCGTGCCAGGAGCTACTTCACTTCCAGTCAGCTGCTCACGATCTATAAGACACAAATCCAACCTGTCCTGGACTACTGTTCTCATATTTGGAGTGCAGCACCTAAACATATCCTGAAGCTGTTGGATTCTGTCCAAAAAAGGGCAATTCGTCTCGTCGGTGATGCTTCGCTTACTAACTCGCTTACTTCTCTAGAACACCGTAGAAGGGTTGGCGATCTATCTCTATTCATGGACGGTGCTCTTCTGAGATATCAACAATCGTTCCTCATTTGGCGGTCTCTTCGAGGTTAACCCGTCAAGTCCAGTCTTCACACCCCTTTGTGGTTAATTTGGTGACCTGCAGAACATCTATTTTCAAAGACTCGTTCATCCAACGAACAGCGAGGCTCTGGAACACATTGCCCAAAGAGGTGTTCCCCGAGGCATACAACCTTCAGAAATTTAAAAAGAACACCAATTCCTACCTCCTTTTTCTTGGTTCTCACGGTGTTCTCTGAACATTACAGGATGTCTCCTTTCGTGGGAAGTTTTATATAAAAAAATATATATCCTAATCCAATGTCAGCATATGTGGTTCTGTGACTGCCGACTGTGGCGCTGCAATCTTGAATTCATTCGCCTCTGATAATCATTCTCAACAAGTTAATGATATACAGTATCAAAAACCATTTCAAAAAACGGTCTAAAAAATTTCTACACCACTGATATATATGAATATTTGTAAAATGCATAACAACATTCTGTGGTCATAAAAATACACACAATTGGTAATACTGTTTCTAATGTTCCAGGCTTTTTGAACAACATAACGATTTACTGAACCTCTTCGAAAAATTCAAAGAACTGAAGACCAAAGAAGACCAGCTGAACAGTCTAGAACTAGCTGAGCACGCTAGCACAGTGATGAACACTTTGGACGAAGGGATCAAGGGTTTGGATAACCTAGATGTCTTTTTCGAGTACCTGCACCAAGTAGGGGCCTCTCATCGTAGAATACCAGGTTTCAAAGCCGAGTACTTTTGGGTAAGAAACAATCCCATTTTTTTTTTCAATACTTTGCCCAAAGATTTGAAATGCTGCTCTTCTCTCACATTATTCAAGAGAAAATTAAAGTTGTTCCTGAATGAAAGATGTCTGTATTCTGTTAAGGATTTCTTTTAACATATTACTCTTCGCTTTATATATTTTGCAGTGCTTCTATAAATATTATTTAATCCTTTCATAGCCTTATATATTTTACATTAACGGTTATATACCTTAGTTTTAATGTGTACGTATGTATCTATTTGTAATTTTGGTGTTATGTTCTGACTATTCCTATACAATTTACATTGTCAAAAAGGAAAATAAAGTATATTATTATCATTATTATTAAATCATTGTTACAACACACGAATTTGTGCGATTTGAAATTTCCAAAAAGTAAACTGAAATATCAAACAATCCGTTGAATATTTTGGAACACTTTGAAGGATACCTGATAGAACACTTCTTCATTCATGTGTATACGGAGGTTGAACCTTAAATCTTGAAAATTGAAGATAATATGGACACGGTTTAACCGGTTTAACAGCGTATTGAAAATATTTTAGGAAAATAGAACACATTGAGTAGTAGCATCCACCAAAATTTCAATTTGGTCGTATCTCCATCAGCTCTCCATTACCCTCTAATGAACCAGTTAAGTGAATAACCCTGTATAATTTGCACCGTGTCTTTCGCTTGACAAATCTCATTATACGACTGAATACATTCTATATTTGTCTGTAAGATTTCCTCGAGTTCCATAACGCTTCCAGCTACATTCAAATTATCTTCGCAGCCACTTGACGTTGTTGTTTTGTTTCAGAGGATCGAGAAACCGTTCCTAGACGCCGTGCAAACAACCTTAGGGGAGCGATACACCGAGAACGTGGAAAATATATACAAAATAACGATAAAATTTATTATCGAAACTCTGACGAAAGGTTACGACAATGCCAACGCCCCGACGTGAAGACCAATCGACTGAAACAAACGTCTCTTCGCTGCTGAAATTACTGTACCGATTTTTATATAAATATAGAGAAACTGAACCCTGTGCATGTAGCATGTAAATATGTGTGTGTCGTGATTGTCGTTTATTCCATCGGGATCTAGAGAGACAAAATAAGGAATTGTGCACAAATTTCCGCTGAAGTGTGATCTTATAATGGAGTTATGCGCTTCAAAAAGGTGGTCCAGTGCTCGATGTGTACTCACAGTGAAGGAAATGAATCATTTCCACTCCATATTAGGTAGGACGAGTGATTGCGAAAAAAAAATCACTTATCCCTGCCCAGATCAGATATTTATTTAAACTGAATTCGAAATTGGAATAACGATATTCTTATTCTTCCCAATGTTTTGGAAGTTTGAAAGCAGTTTGACCAGTACCAATGAGTCACGAAAGGCTTCGTTTAATATCAATGATATATTTGTGTATTTTCTGTGACTCAATGAAGATTAATGGTTGACGTTTTTCTGAAATATTTAATTCGATTATTCCAGAAATGTCTGTTTATATTCATGGTAAGATGATAAGAAACATTAAATGTGTCAATTGTTGGTAATCTACATGTTGAATTAAATTAATTGATGGCATTTTTACCTATTCATTTTATTCGTCTTAAGTATCTCCAATATTGTATTTATATGTTTTATGAAACAAACATAACGTACCTACCAATAAAGTTGTTGTACAAATTATAATAAATATGTTGCTTAATATTTTGAATTGTAACAAGTTGATCAATTATATCAGCACAAAGGATAATTTATGCATTTATAGATTAGATGTGTATCCATTTCGTTATTTGTAAACATTCAAAACTTGTACAATTCCTGACACCTTTACATTTTGCGAATGGATTTGTATATTCCCATAATAATATCAATTGGTTAATGTTATCTGTAAAAAATGTAAATTTTCTGTTTAGCTGTGAGGGTAATTATCACTATAATATTGTGAACGTTAAAACTGATAATTATACAACATTTTATATTTGTAATAATTGTATTACTTGTTAGAATTAAACACAAGAAATTGGATGATGCTTCTTATTCCCTATATAACTAGTCGAATTATCCGTAAAATATTCAGATTCACATGGGTGAAATCGAGACAGACTGTTTTCCAAAAAAAACATGATTTATCGATATCTAATTACGTAGATCCTCAAAGAACTTCTTATCTTTTACGTATCTTCCATTCAAAACGTGGTCAAAACATATGGAGCCTGCCCTGCCTACATTGTCCACTGCGCACATAACTCACGAGTGGGCACTCCAGATTTCAGGACACAAAATGTGCTAAGGGATCCAACTGTATCTACAATAGGTTTAAACTCTGTCAATACTGTCAAGAGAATTATTCAGTGTTTTGCCCACGGAGTATAGATATGACTAAATCAGGTTACAGATTGCAACAGGTATATTATAATCACGATCATATACATAGGTCTGGCAACTCGTATGGTGGGGGGTGACCCAAACATTGAGGAAATTTTTGTGGTTCTCATGTTTCGTTACCTGCAGCGCTGTTGTGTATGGATGTTTTTTATTTATTCGAGAGAATTTTGCAAGATATAATATTTCTGTCATTGATTCTATTTACCGTTTAAGTCCTAACCGTTTGTTTTGTTGTCAAAGATTAATCACGTGATTATACCCCTATGTCCTCCTAGCGGATAATTATGGAAACTTTTTCTTCATAGCTCACTGTTGACTGTTGAAAGAAAACAATGGCACTTATGTCAAAATGTTGTTATTTATTATAGTTTGACGTTTTAAATCTTGGATTGAAAGAGAAAATATCATTCCAATTCAACTATTCTTGAGTCGAATATAGGATGAAGAGAATTTGTAGAACATGTTTGAGTTCCTCTAATGAACTTTCTCTTTTGGAAATGAATGAAGATTTGATTGACAAAATAGCACTTTTAACCACAATACAGGTGAAATAATGCAGGACTTCGCATAATGTTTGTTCATGAAATATTTTATTCAGATATCTCAGGACTCTGAAGACTACCCATCCACGATTTGCCAAAATTGCATTGAGAATGTCAATAAATATTATTACTTCAGAATAAAAGTTATCAAGGCTGATAAAGAACTGAAAGAAAATTATGAAACTCAAATAGACAATGAACTTGATAAGCAAACCCTTGGTAAAAGAAAAAGGAAAAGTTTTTTGAAAGACTGTGTGAGTCCTAAAAAAAGAAGAATACAAAAATGTGGGATTGATTCAAAAGTCACATATGATGAAATATTCAATTCATCTGAGAAAAAAGAAAGCTGTGATGAGTTACCTAAAAGATCAACTCGCAAGATATTCAATAATATTGAAGCAGAGCTGAAAAACTCAGAGAGATTGTTTGATATTGGTACAAAAAGTGAAGCTCCAAGGTATGATTTCATGTTTCTACAAAAAGTATTACCAAATTGGTATAATTCATATCAATAATATTCAGTATTCATTGTAAAGCTAAACTTTTCTTGCAGTAATGGTGTAGAGCCCATAAAATCTCTCGACTATGATATTACTCAACTAGATTTAAGTGATGAAGATTCACCCCTGAAAAAGAAATCAGACCCAATAACTGACAAGGAAAATGGTAACAACCATAGCACCTCTACTTGTGAAGAATGCAACCTCACTTTCAGTACAAGAGCAGAGCTAATAAACCACAAACGCAGTCTCCACACTGCTCCAGGTATATGCAATATTTGTGGAGCAGTTGTTAGAGCAGACAACCTCAGCAAACATGTACAAACTCACAATGAGGAACCAGTTGATTGTAAAATTTGCGGGAAGCCACTTAAAAATAGTCAGTCCCTTAGAACACATTTGCTCATACACCGTGGGACCACTTATACATGTGATATCTGTGGAAGAACCTCCAAAGTCAAATCGGAACACAGCAGACATATGAAAACCCATGTGGGTGAGTAATTGAATCTCCAGAGACTCACTGTTATGTAAAACTTGAACTTCTTTTTCAGATCCCAATGCTAGGAAAACAATGTGTACAATATGTGGTAAACGAGTACGTCATTTGAAGCACCACTTATTGACTCATACTGGCGAAAAGCCACATGTGTGTCGACATTGCAATAAGGGCTTCACTAGGACATATAGCCTAAAAGTTCACAGCAGGCAACACACCAATGAGAAACCTTTTATCTGTGAATGTTGCAGCATGGGTTTCAATCAAAAAATTTCTCTCTTGTCCCATTTGAAGTCTAAGCATGGCGCGGGTAGTGAATGATATTGCAAATAAATAAACATATTTTATACAAAATGCTTGTCTTTTCTTTTCAACGATACGTTGAAACAAATGTAGATTGAGTATATCATTGAAATAGTTTTTTAATTTTTTTTCATGCATTGTACTTAATTCAATAACCTTTATTAGCGGCTCAAAGATTTCTCTTCAAATAAATTTGGCATTATTTTGAAGTGTTGTCATAATTATTGATGCCTAAATGTTTCCAGCTGTCTCCACCAAGTGGAAGTTCAGTTTTTATTTTGCATTATTGGTATTAAAAGATAACCAAAACTATCTTTAATAGACTATTTATCAAAGTGCAATCAAATCTACAAATGAAACTCGGTACTCTGGTCAACAAATATTCTTTATTTATCACTTATCACAATCGTCATAGAAAACATTGCTAAGCCGTATCTACAAATATACATAATTGGTCATCTAAACGCAGCAATAAACCTCGAGTTACAAATAATTAAGTAACAATTGAGCTATGTACAAAATTGGTGCAGGAGGCTGCTATATGGGCTTGTAGAGCAGCGTAGTAACGTACTTTTTGCGATAACGGTGCGTTGCACTTAAAACCATCACTCCGTCTTTGATGGACAGGGCGTACAGGTGGTTCAGCATCACGTGGTTCGGTTCTGGCAAGAGAGTCGGTTCGCACTGGAAAAAAAATCGTATTTTTCGAGAAATTTTAGTTGCCGCATCATACATTTTTATGATAGAATTATCAGCAAGAGATAATTCTGTCAAACATTTTATTCAAGTTTATGAAATTTCGAGTGTCAATTGAGCTCATCATCAATAGGATTATTTTTATATTCTTGTCAATTTCGATTAAACCAAAGTCAGTAGGTGATATTTTCACAGAAAATGCCATAAAGCTCTCAGATTTTTAGAGCCATACAAAGATGAGACTTTGATTTATGTTATTAAAATTAACTAATGCATTTATAATCATTAGTTTCAGTTCATTTTTTGAACAAATATAATTTCTGACTTACCGATAATGGAGTATCTTTGTTGAGAATAACTTGCAACAAATGTGGTGGCAAAATTGGAGGCCCGCTCGTTTTTTCCCATGGTTTGTTAGCAGGAATTTCTTGACCAAATTCTTTTTGTGCATTATCCACCTTATTTTCACTGTCTTTAGCTAGAGCTTGAAACACCTAATAATAAAACAATGCATCAGGAATGAACAAGTCAAATTTAATTCACATTAATAATTTATTTTGAATGAAATGTTCATCATATCATAAAGAGTATTTTTATAAGTGAAAATAGTGACTTGAGCTTATATTATGCACATTGAACCAGGTTTACATCCCTACACTTTGTTTTTACATGAATTCAATCTTTGTTGATAATTCATTTCCCACAAAATAGCCTCATACATAGTTTGCTCCCATGCTACTTACCTCAAAATCTGACTTCTTCACAACAATGATATTATTCCTAGCACCACCTTCATCTTCTACAATCCTCGTGGCATTGTCGTTCCTCCACTCACCATCAACCTGAAATTTGTACTGGTGTTCGCCCTCGGCTAACTCGACGATCGTCACGAAGTCACCCTGGCTTTTAACCATTGGGATGGCCTTCCAGTCAGAGAATGTTCCACTCACTGTCACCTCTCGGCCACCACCTTCCCAACGGAACATCGTAGGCGTTTTGGTGGTCTTGCATTGACCCTCTGACACTGAAAATATTAGGAAAATTGACAATGAAAAGAATAATTCGTTAAAATATTTTTTCTCAAACACTTGCCATTTGATACTGAATTCATTACCAATATCAATTATTATCAAGTTTAGTAAATTTGAGCATTCACAAGTTATTTCTGCATACTCCTTTTCTTATTTAATTCTCAAGTTCTCCTATCTACATTAGGTAAACAAGTCAATAGTTTGTTTACATTACACAACTTGTCATGGGTATTGAAATGGGTTTCACAATCTATAGAATCAATGTTTTGGAAACTTGATTGATCTGATACTTCTATAAATTTGTATTTTGGCATCTACATTAATTTCCTAAATTTCCTATGATTGCAATATTTTGGGCTACAACTAATCCTTCAACTTCACTTCACCTGTGTTGGCTCGAGGTCTAGCTTCATCGTAGCTAACTGCTGGCTTCGTGAAATAGGGCTCCTCGTCCTCTTGGGATCCTTGAATGATCAATTTGTTCTCAGGTCTCTTTTCAAAGGTGAAGGCTTGACCATCTTTCGTGGGCGATGGAGGCACTATTTCTCCATGTTTAGGCCTCTCTCGCGAACCACTGTTACTGCCTGCATTTCCCATTTTGTAATATCAAAGGAATTATAACATTACCTTAGCAAAAATATTTTTGGTGTTTTTGATTCTATCAATAAACCACTGACTGGCAGTTCTGACAATTTGACACACATGTGCTTGATAGATTCGATTGACATACATGACCTTCGAACAATCTTCTTCTTTCATGTGTATGATTGTATGAATAGTATCTTGTTATTTTCTTTGTAATATGCAACGCAATTGACTTCATTTTAAAAGGGCATTAATTGTTATTACACATCAACTAAGAGTTTTCACAAACAAGTAAAAACATCACTATCTGATCAACTGTTCACAAATGTTTCCAATGTTTTCACATGAATTATTTAGAACGTTTGGAACTCACTTTTAGAGAAAGTGGATAGAACATTTTCCATTATTTTCTTCAATCGACATCAGTATTGATCTGCACTTATTTATATCATGCCGAGCACTAAACTAATGATTGAAAATATTTGTCTATAATTTCATTATCAGATTATTAAACAAACAAACCATTATTATTGGGTATATATGTGGAATAACAATCCAAGAGAGTATTGGCACTTGTAAAAATTCATATCCCACAATCAATTGTGAGTGGTTTGATAAATATCTTGAAAAAAAATCAAAAATCGTATTATTTTATTGTTGCAATATCGAAATAAAATGGTTGTTGAACAGTTATGGGGTAGAACACATTATATAAAGGAATGCTCATTTTTTATGTGTGTGTATATTCCGTATGGTATACCCTATAATAATTAATAATGGATATGTACTGTAGTAAAAGTCATCACTACGGTTTATCTAAGTTATATATTATGAATACTTATGTAAATAATCAACAGAATGATTATAAAATACGAGTTTCACTTGAATGAAAACTTTTTATGAAATTTTGAAGTTGAATGACATGGTTAGTTTATACAGCAAATAAGCAACAAAATAAAATGAAAGTGCATCAATGCAATTACATATTTGTTACGACTCAAATGAAATATGTGATTGCATTTATTCAGGTTATCTCATCGAAATCATTGATTATTATCATTTTCATTAATTAATCCAATGCAAACCTTCCTATTTCATAATTTGTGACAGTTCTCGAGATGTCTGTTGTCAGCTCCATTCATTTTTTCATAAAATATTTCAACTAACAAGCGTCAAAGTGGTCAAATCTTCATTTGTAAAATGGGTTTTGAAAAAGATTTACCTTGTTACATTATCTATGAGAATGAATTTCTGGAATACGAAAAAGTATCGTATATACATAGAAACTGGTTTTTGTTTTGTATAAAATAAAAGGATGTAAAATAACGAAATTAACGAAAAATGATATTTGAACTGTGAGAATGTTCCGTCGTCAATGTATCTTCTCAAATAACCTTGTACTAGTAATTCAACTTATCAACTCTGATTATATTGTAGAATTACAACCTATTGAAATTTTGCGAGATTAGATTGACATATTAATGTGAGATTTTATAATCGAACTCTGCTTCCGTAGAATAATTACTTATCAATCATTTATATTCGCAGGACTGTCGTCGTCTGTGTAATATAACAGTATGATAAAAAGTATCACAGCATATGATTACTAACGAAGCAATTGAATGAACTTTATTTCTGTACTTAATTGAAGTGAACTTCGTATTTTGATAATTAAATAACGTTATTCGTCCATCATTATAATGCAAGAATCCAAAGCTATAGGTGAACTCAAAATAACAGTACCCTGGGGACATATAGCAGGTGAGTTCAGTTTACACTAATTTCAAATGATTTCTTATATTCTCCAATCTAATTTTCAGCTAAAACATGGGGGGATGAAAAGAATCCCTTGGTACTGTGCTACCATGGTATCCTGGACAATGCAGGTTCTTTGAGTAGATTAATTAATTTGCTGCCAAATTCCTTTTACTATGTAGGAGTGGATTTACCAGGTCACGGCAGGTCATCACATTTTCCTCCCCATTTACCTGTTCATACACTTGACTATCTTATTGTATATCAGCTAATGGCAAAACATTTTGAAGGACGCAAGTTCATTATTTTGGGTCATAGCTATGGTGGCCAACTAGGTTATTTGTATGCACAGCTATATCCAGAGTGTGTAGAAAGGTTGATCATGTTGGATACTATAACTTTATTTCCTGTATCTGTCAAAAACTTCAAGGACTTCTTAGTAGACAAATACACCAATCACTTGGAAACTGTAAATAAGTTGATGACTCGACAGCAACCTACATATACTCGTGAAGAAGCTCTGCAAAGGCTACAGGAAGGGAGACGTTATGGGAAGCTCATAGAGGAAGCAGCTTTGGCTCTTCTGGATAGAGCAGTAGAAGAAACACCAGATGGTAGGTTTAAATTCACCATTGACCAACGTTTGAAGGACTTCATGAACCCTGTACGAGATTTTCGCTATACTATTGAAACAATGAAAGCACACCCTGTGCGTTGTCCCGTTTTGATCATTTTGGGAAAGGAAAATGAGATACAACAAGTGTACATGAGTCCTGTTATAAAGCATTTCAAGAATAAAAAGAATATTCGCATCAAAATTGTGGAAGGAAATCATGATACACACAACAATAGTCCAGAATTTGTTGCTCCTCATGTTACAAAGTTTTTACTAATGCAGAAACCAAAGCTATGAAGGAAAAGCATTTGTTAATGAATAATTGATTGTGGGAAACAGTTACAGATACATTCCAATGTATTGAACATATCTGAAAGATTTATAAATCTAGGTTTCCTGACCTTGATTCAAATAAAGAGTATCATTGGGAAATAATTTAATTTGCTTTATTTCTTCAGCCACATCGGAAACCAAATATTGTTTTAATTACCTGCCACGTCTGTGTATCATGATTGATTATCAGAAAGCAAAAATAGATAAAAGTCTATTTTATTGAAATTCAGTAATATAGTACAGTAAAGAGAAATAAAAAAATATATGATATTCATTTCAATGTTTACTTATCGACAAACACTTTTCAGGCACAACTGGTGTGAATAAAATCTGTATCAAATTCGAAAACAACACTTAGATTAATAATAATAAGGTTGCATTCATCAGATGCCCATATATAAATATTCAAATCAAACATTGTCCTACTGTTATCTTTCATTATGAACGTTGCTGGCATAAAAAAGTCTAAAAAGTAAATCTACAATTTGTCAGAGAATTATTCAACTAAAAAATGGACGTTAAGTAGCATTAGACGAAGAAATAAATAACACATGGTTCACAGTTCGTGTAAACAAATTTAAATTTATCAAATTGGTCGAATCAACGTGTTCCACTTTTAGCATAAAACTACCATTATCATAATTCAATAAGAACTTTTTACTAGTAAGCTTCTAGAAATAATCGTGAGTTTTTCTCGAATCGTCATAATTAAAAACGGTAAAATTTCACTTATCAAGCGATCTGGGTTTTTTTTGTACTCACGTATTTTGGCCAAAGAAACACAATATTTCGAACTTCACAGTGGAATATCTCAAGAAGTATTGATTTCTCCACGTGTTTCTTGGACGAAAGTACAAAAGAAATCGAAATCCAGATCGCTTATTATGTAGACATTTACCTTAAAAACATTGAAAGACTTGTTACGTATCAACTAAAGCTAGATGAACAAATTTAAAATATCGCTCAAAGTGGATCACCTAACAACACATTGACGGCGTTAAAATAAAATAGAATCTAGTCAAATTTAAAAAAATAAAACACTGTCCACAATACACGAAAAAAATCCAAACGTAACCTTACAAATACATGCTCCGTGCTTTGACAGCAGCCTTGGGGGAATTCGCACCTGTAACTCGTAGCCAAGACCTGGAAGGTGTACTCGTTTTCGGGGAATTCACGGAAAACGAACTGTTGAAACTAAAATTATGATGCGATTTAGCACAGTCTCTATCTTTGAGAGTGGGCCAACTGAAAATGAAAACGGTTAATGATGCATCAATTCGCTCTCATGATGTTCACCTTTGTCGTTCCGCACTCGAATATAAACTAACGGTGTGATGCCATTTGTATACGTTGGGATGCTTCTTACTATCTAAATCGACGTCGGCATAACACAGGGCGTTGTACACTTCACAGTCTATTTTGGTGGGGAATTCCCTAAAAGGACACGGAATAAAAGTGTGATATATTTTTTTATACTTCATATTTTGCGAAAACCTCGACTTACCCTTCAATAAATATTTCATGTTTTGGTAGTTCGGTGTCGTTGAACTCATCTTCAGAGTCTGATTCGTTCTCCGAGACAAAACTAGGACTAGAGGGAGGCGTATAGAATTTCTCTTCATCGCTGTCATATTCCAAGTTTATTTGATTCATACTGTAGTTCAAATTGTAGCCGTTCGGCACTACAACAAATTAAGAATAATCATTTAAATTTCATTCAAGATTCTGGATTAGCGCATAGATATTTCTGGGAAGATTCATGGCTTTAAAAACGTTACCAAAGTCGATATTTTGAAGCAACTTTAACTGTTGCCATCTTCAACAAAAACACATTCAGATGGATGCAAAAATTCTTCTATTGCTGTAACTACTTGGTTTATCCATTAATTATTGTTAAACTCTCACCTCTTCCACCATCGTCAGCTTCTTCGAAGCACAATTTCCTTCCTACTCCTTCGACCTCACTCCTCGACGACAGCTTCAAGCCGCCGTTTTTGAAGCTGCTGCTTCTCGTCAAGCTGTTCCTTTTCGCCGTTTTCCTGCTACGAAACACGCATGAGCAGATATCCGCGTCCTCCCAACCACCAAAACTTCGTTCCAAATACTCATCTCCGTCGTGCAGGGCTAGTGAGTTCAGCACGAACCTACGTTTCAAAATTCACTTTGAAGTTGGTGTCCAGAAAAACTCTGATGAGAGTGTGGATCAAATATCAACCGTTTTTTTTTTGGAAATGAAGAATGTATATGTCGATGAAATCAAAAATAATGATAACGTCGACGTTTGACATTGTCAAGTGTTGCCATCTGTCACTAAGTGTGACATAACTATTTTAGCCATAAATATATGTTGGCAAAGTGTTCCTGTACCACATTTTATATTAGTTTAACTCTCATATCACATACATCAGCAGGCAGATCAGCTGGTTATGGCGCGCCGTCGGCTTGAGCTGCAGCGCTCCCTCCAAGTGTGGCATCTCGTCGTCGGAGGAAAAGCAATCGACGCTGTTGTGGAGCGTCTCGAGCAGCCGTTCGAGACGGATGCAGAGACGGTCACGAATTTGCAGCTTGAGGGCAATCATGTAGCCGAGGCGGGAGTGGATTTTCTGAAAGTTGATCGAACCGAAACGGTCGTCGTCCATGTAACTGGTCATCAGTAATTCTAGCTGCTTGATCTCCGTTTCCAGCACCTGCGGAAGAATCAGGAGATCGTTTTCAATGGGTTTTCGAAGCACACAGAATATTTCTGGTTGTTAGAATGCACATGCTCTAATTTCGACAGACATCTTCACCTTTTTACAGTTTTTATACACGAATAAACTTGACAACCGAAACGCTTTTTCATTGAAATCAATTGACAAACAACGCTGATAAAAATTTAAACGACCTGCGCAAGTTCATCAGAAGAATTCCACAAATTCAAGTTTGAAATGCACTGAAACGCCCAACTATTCTTCATAAGAATCAGTGTTTTGAAAATTGGAACGCATGTGAGCTCAATCTGGACGTTAGAAACCATTAGAAAATCACGGATTTCTAGTAGGAACAATCTTACTACTTCTCCCCCATATTTTGTATCTTCACCCAGAAGAAATTCAGTTGCAATTTCGATTTAATTTCAATTGACATGAATCCAACTTTAGTCTCATCCAATATCTGCATGAATCCACCTTTACGTGTAAAATTTCTTAGATCTTCTCACATACAGGGTGTTAATTAAGTATGTTAACAAACTTTAACCACGAATAGTACTCCGAAAAATAGAAAGAAAATGTCATATGAACATGGGCCCGGAAATGCTTCCTAAGGCAGCTACGCTCCTTTGCATGGGGCACCCTAAAGACGGTTTTCCCTCGATATTATCGAAACCGTTCATAACAAAATTACGAAATTAGATGGGATGAGTAAACTTTTGACGCTGAATCTGATTCTGAATTCAGAATTTCATAATTTTAATCACAGGCGTATCATACGGAAGGAATTAAGGGTAAAAATAACCCCATTTTCTAAATGGTATTTTTTTTGACATTTTTATTTTAGAATATGGTAATTCAGATATTTCTACGTGAAAATGGTCTCTTGGTACATCTCCATAGGCCTAACAGTTTTCGAGAAAAATGCAAATTATTGAATCGATGCAGGATATTGTAAATAAATAAATGTTCGTCTACATACATATTTAGTTAGTGTGCTGTGAAAAACAATTGCAACAATTGCGTCGAAAGTTTACCCATCCCACCTGATTTCGTAATTTTGTTATGAACGGTTTCGATAATATCGAGGGAAAACCGTCTTCAGGGTGCCCCATGCAAAGGAGCGTAGCTGCCTTAGGAAGCATTTCCGGGCCCATGTTCATATGACATTTTCTTTCTATTTTTCGGAGTACTATTCGTGGTTAAAGTTTGTTAACATACTTAATTAACACCCTGTATATCATGAGAAATTCAAGTGGTTATTTTTTCTGATTCACTTGATTTGCAAAAAATATTACAGCTGATTTTGATGAATCATACCAAATTTGAAAAAAATAAATATCACCCACCTGCGAAATCTCATCTCCCGAGTACAACTGAATGTCATTGTAAATCCGGTTGGCGAAGACCTGGCAAGCCTTGTCGATGTAGTTCAACGAGTCAACGTCGTTTTTCCTGTCGACGTTCGATTCGTTCAAGCGGCACGCCGAAAACGCCGCACACAAATTAGTCACGGGACTCGGGGGATTGCTCATATTCATCTCAGGAACAACTTCGTTGGAATGCCGGAAGATTTTCGATATTGGTGAACTCATTTTGCGCGTCTCGAGGTAAGATTCGAATGCGTTCAGACCTTCTTCGGATGCGATGTCGACGAAGGTGCCCAGAAACGGCCAGTATTCTTTCCATTTCACTTCGAACTAGATCCCAAATAAATTATTTCTCATATTATATTCATACCTTTTATATCATAGTATTAACATTAATTATACTTGAATTCATGAAAAATTCACAAAATAACTAAATCCTTCCTTAAAGTCAAAAGAAGTCATATGATTCACCCCTTATAGGCATTGAAAACTCTCATTTATTGTCAGACCATTTATTTTAGGCAAAGAATAGTGATATATATTGTCAGAATATGCAAAGTTGCCGCTGTTCTTTTTTTGCATCCATGGTCTTCGACAAAACCACAGAACTAATTAATATTCACTCACTTCATTAGCCAATTTGTTCCCGATACGTTCTAATCCTTTTTGGGGGTCCTTGAAGCGCAGAGCATTGACCGTGGCGACATCGAGTTTAAGATTTTTCTTTACAGGAGATGTGAAAGAGAGAGAACGTGGAGGAGTTTTCCATTTACGTCGGAAATCAAGCGCGTTTTTCTTTTCCATAGGACCAGCATATGCGTGGATTTCCAGTCTTGGAGATAGAGGATCACTATTGAGAACCTGAATATTTATAATGGATATTTATCTAGACAGTAGTTTTTCAAATCAACATTGTTTGTTTAATTTTGAATATTCATCATGTGGAGTGGAATAAGATACTCACAGGTGGACTAGAGGGTGCAAATGGTTCCCCTATAATGGGAGCCATACTATTATCTTCAGCACGTAACACTGGTACATAGTAGCTATCTTTCAATAACAAACTAATTTTTTTTCTAATTGATGGTATATTATCACAGTCTGCACGTTCACAGATTATCTAAAATAAATATAATATTCAAGTTTCTGTTTTGGAAAGTGATTGTTTTTGATACATCTCCATTGAAATTTTATATAACATACAAATTACAAACCTCATCAGCTCTTTTCTGGAATTTGTTCTTTAGAGTCTTATCACACTGAGGGTATGAAACTAAAATTTCTACTACATCTGCAGCACCATGTTTAGATGCAAAATGGAGAGGGGTTTCATTGAGCCCCTTATTTGGCATATTCAAATATAAATCAAGCAAAACATGTGTCCTATCTTCTGCATTCTGCTGATTGTCATCTCCATAAAGGAATTTGACAAAATCAGGATCACTAATGGTATTCAAAATCAATTCTGTTATCTCTGCATTCCTAGACTTAGCTGCCACATGCAGAGCATTATATCGTGAGCCCTCTTGTAGAATAGAGGGAGTGTCACCACTGCTCACAAGATATCTTGGATTCTGCCAGATGGTGTCCCTCACAAATTTTGCATTTCCTGTTTCTATTGCCTTACGTAACTCTACCAGTTCTTGAGGTTTGGGGCCCTTGAAAGGGCTGGCTTTTTCGCCAATGGATTGTGATGGTTCTTTAAGTGCTTTAGGCAACAAAGACCCATTTAATGTGTTATTGTTTGGACACTCTGAACCATTTAGACAAAAATCTATAGCCTCATGAAAAAAGTTGAAAGCTTTGAATCTAGATTTCTTGTTCTTTTTCACTACTTTCAATGCTTCTAGTTTATCCTCAAACACACGGCCGTTCTCGTTGGGAGTGTATACCCCGTAGTAGACGGTTGGAATGTTTTTTTCGTCGTTCATGGTAGGTGCGATTTCTGGTATCATTATGAAAAAATCTATTTAAGACGAAGCTTCAACGTTTACATTCTACTTGGAGTAATGTTCCTCAATAATCGTTATATCACTCAATTCATACATGCTCCTCAACTGGAATGAACGGAACATTATACAAAAAATAACAAAAAATCTGAAATAGCACAGAAATGGTTCATAATATCACATTTATATGCCCTGAAATCAGTGGAATTTGTTACACGTATTTCATTCGATTGTTTTGTTTACGTACTTCAGAAATCATCTGTCTTAATAAAATGTCATATTGTGAAATCGGTTGCAAACAAGCCGCCGTTTCTCTATTGTTGAGAAGAAGATGAACCACAAACCACCATATCGATAGAACTTATTCGATAGTTTGATACAAAAAGCGGAGAAGTAGAAAATTTTAACCAAGTGTTATCTCAAAAATGAACAAAATATTTCGGAAATTATTATCGAAAAATGCGGCCTATATATCCCGAAGAAGCCTTAACTATGTTAGCGGAGGGCTTTACGAACCTAGTTATTTAGATGTATATATCTAGATATATTGTTTTATCAAATTGACTATACCTTATATTTTAGGCCATGAAATCCAAAATACCCTTACATGATACGATCAACATTCAATTAAAAGGCTATGATTACCCTATTTTAGAAAACTACCAAAAATTCCTTCACCATATTTTGAAAAACATGGACATGAATGTAGAAGAGTGTTGGTCTACACCAGCACAACACATGCAAATTTCCTCTTACAAGCCAAAAAGTGAAATAGTCAATGCCCAATACAACTTGAAGATTTATGAGAGGACTGTCCAGGTCACTGATATTTTATCATTTCAGGTGAAAACTCTGCTCCTTCATGTATTATTTGATGACATTATTTTTCCAGTTGCCAATCATTATAAGAACATTAGAAACAAGTTTACCAGCAGGGGTCACAGTTCAAGTAAGACCCCATGAAGAATTTGATGAAGAAATAAGATATGTTCCTGACAAGGAACTAGACAGCCTTAAGTTGGAATTGGAAGAGTTGGGTGGTCCATCAAAAACCAAAAAATAAAAAGAATTTTAATTATGATAGTTGTATATATTTTATGAAGTGAATAAAACCAAGGATAGAATGAAACTCTTATATTCAATACTTCAATGAAAATTTATTGTGAGCTGTTGATAAAAAACAATAATTAACTAGCTTTGAAAAACTCACAAATAAAAACTATCCATTGAGTAGACATCCAGATGAAGTATTCTCTCCCTTTTGTGTTGAAGCAATTTTATGCAAACTGCAAATCTTCAACCACAGTATTACCATATATTCAAACATATATTTGTTCTTCAGGTACTGAATTTACTCATTATTGATACCAATCATTTTCTCATCAATCATGTTTCCATTTGGAACTTCAATCATTTCAAATGCTTGTATGTTATTATTTTTCAGTTAAAAGAATTCTAAATTATTACATTTCTATACTTTTTTTTTCTAGAATTTGAAAGGAATGTTCTGGAATGATGGTACAAACTAGGATGATTTATTTAACACCAAATCATGGATTTTTTTATCAGAAGTTTAATTCGTAATTGCCTAGATTGGAATCTTATAAGTGTCAATTGGAAAGTGCGATTTTTCATACGAAAAAGCAGGAATATTGAAATCACTTTTTTTTTGTACTTATCTCAAATTTTTCAGAGATCATTATTCTCTATTAATCTTGCTAGCGTTATAAATTACAAGAAAATGATTTTTTTACAAAAAGAAAACGTCGAATATGGTACAATCAATAGAATTGCTGACAATTTATATATAACGCCATATAACACAGATTTAACCTTTGAATACTCAAGGACACGGTCATATACATAAGGTCTGGAATCTATGGCAATTTTGAGTGGTGGGGGGTGGCACCAGTTTTGAAGAAAAAGTTTCCATAATCATCCGCTAGGAGGACATAAGGGTATAATCACGTGATTAATCTTTGACAACAAAACAAACGGTTCGGACTCGAATGGTGAATAAAATCAATGACAGAAATATTATATCTTGCAAAATTCTCTCGAATAAATAAAAATCATTCTTACTCTCAAAAAGCTGATCGGATCTGATTTGTGATTGGCTGACAAAGTGACAATAGAGGACAGCGCTGCAGGTGGCGAAACATGAGAACCACAAAAATTTCCTCAATGTTTGGGCCACCCCCCACCAAACGAGTTGCAAGACCTATGTATACGATCGTGCTCAAGGACAACACATGAAGTATTTGAGATTATATAAAGTGACAACCACAATTTTGAATTTGCTGCGTTAGGTTTCAGTGAAATTTGTTATATTATCAAAACAAGTTTTACAAACAGGTACTGGTATTTGAGACAAGTGTCCTGGCAAGGCAATATTCTTAGAGATGCAACGTTGGCAGAAAACTCCTCCACACTTTCTGCAATGAATCTGCAACAAGAATATCCGTTATACAGGGTGTTGACGCTGAGAAATAAAACTAGTTTTTGTGTAATAACTCCAGATAGCATGATAATATCCCCACTGAGAAACGTGGATTGGGTTCAGATGAGGCGACGTCGGAGGCTAGATCAAGAGGTTCACTGCGTCCGATTCATTTCTCATCAAATATTTCATCTAGTAGAGATCTGTTACTTCTGTCATCTAGTAGCCTCACTTCCCCGTTCATTTACATTTGTCATAATCGTAATCATGAAGAAACACACATGTAAACTGAATTTCAACACCCAATTAGACATCCTCGAACTAATCATCGACCAAGGCATCTTCGTGAATCTACGTAGGAAGCTGAAGAGGTTCAGCATGTTAAGCCCCAGCCACCCAATGGCAGCCTTGTACTACAGATCCACGACATCCAGACTACACGAAGATTTCAGACACATGGCCAAGTACAAATGGGTCATACATCCTTACAGCATGTTCTCCTTCTACTGGGAGATGTTTATTTTCTTGGTGTACGCCTCGCAGTTCGTTATTCTTGCTGTGGTCGCCGCAGCGAATGTTTACTTCACCAAATTATCACCCATAGTGATCGCTAAGCTCACCACGGACTACTTGCTCACCGTCGATATCGTCAAACACTTTTTCACCGGGTATTACGATACGCGGAATAGCAGGGCGGTTTTGAATTTCTCGAGCATCGCATGGAAGTATTTGACATCGTTTTTTCTGCTCGATTTGCTCTGCTGTATGCACGCCTACTTGGTGCCTTTCCGGTAAGATCATTTCTTCACAAAATCATAAATTTGATCCAAACCTGGTTTGAGGTTGAATAAAAAATACTGTATATGATTTTTTTGGACAATCTTATGGTTTATGCGGAAGAAATGCATTTTAGAACCCTTGAAACTAATGACGAAACAATCTGTGACGTCAGAACTGCTAAATACTGTCGAGTTGCCAGTACTATTTTTTAGGACTTTTGAGGATATTAAAAATGATCTAAAGTACCGTTGTGTCAAGAACAATCAGGTATAGGTAGTTGTGTTTCATGTTATTAGTATCAATTTAATTGTGTTTCTTATCAAAAATTGAATCGGTGTATCATTTGGCGCTGATTTATAGGCACCAAAATTCACCAGAATATTTTATATAATCTTTATTAATCACCATTCCATGTCTATTGGGTTTTAAAATGCTATTTAACTACGAATAGATTGAAACGACAACAGTAATTTTCTATCTGTATTGCTATCATCAAAGAGACAATCAACTATTGTTGTTTGCGGTTTTTCAGCAGCTGTGACGTCACAACGCCATGTAAACCCAGCTTTGAGAATCTATTTTGGTGAAAGTATTGCGACAATGAAATTAAACAATTAGGAACTACGTTTCTCAACTTTCCGAGTATCGTGTTATATTTTCCAAAAATGATTGATCTAAATTTCAGGCTTATTTTCGCCGATAGAGAGTTTTACGAAATGACCTGGGAAGTGGCGATAGCGTTCAAAATGATAGCATCCTTCAGAATTTTACGAATACAAAGATGGCTGAATGCCTTGAACCTCTTCGGACAGTACACGAACATGTCGAACTTCCTGAACAAAGCCATTCGAGACATGATGATTTTCAGCACCGTCCTCGTCTGGCTGTACATCATAAACTTCCAAATAGAATATTTCATCGAGACTCACGTGGAGCTGGCAAACGACACAGAACGAAACGCGCCCATCTACAAGCGCTTCTACATCACCACCTTGAAGTTGTTCCACGTCAGCTACGGCGGCCAGAGAATGAGACACCAGTTCCAAGTGTACGAAACGGTGTTGTTCATGTACGTTGGATACTGCTTGCAGATGTCGATGTACGCGCAGATCATGCAAGTGTGGACGAAGTTCACCAACTCGAAGAGCAAGAACGATAACCTCCTTCAGCAGTTCACCGAGTTCATCAACTACAAGGAGCTGCCGATCGGTCTACGCAAGAGATTCTTCTCGTTCTTCCAGTTCAAATTCCAGAACCAGTACTACAATGAGGAGCAGATCAACAGCATGAACTCCTCGATATTGCGGCGAGAGATCCTGGTGTACGTCACCAAGAACCACGTGCAACGCGTGGAATTCTTCCACGACCTCCCCGATCATTTGCTCAGCAAGATTGTATCGAAGCTCAAATCGGAGATTTACTTGGCCAACGATGTCATTATCAAAGCGGGCTTGCCAGGCACCTGCATGTTTTTCATCTATTTCGGCACTGTCGCCATCTACACGCCTTCCGGTAGAGAAATCTGCCACCTCGAAGACGGTGCCCATTTCGGGGAGATAGCACTGCTCTACAACGAGCCCAGAGTGGCAACTGTGGTGGCTGTAACGCCATGCGAGTTGTTCGTGCTGAAAAGGTCGGATTTCTTGCAGGTTCTGGAACCATTTCCTGAGTATAAAAAAAGGATCATCACGTTGGCAGATGAGAGAATGAGATTGACCGTGTTCCATTGATGACTTTTTTCTTCTCGTATTGTTATTATTTGTTGCAATTATTTACCATTATATATTCACCACGTTTCAATAAATCAACAGATACTGTATGATTTGTGTCTTTTCACAGTTGAGTTTCATCTCATTAAACAGGGTGTCCCGTAAAGACCAGGTCAAACCGAGGGAGAATGTAGATCAAAGGATGACCCACCTGTTAGACAAAATTCCCATTATAAAAGTCTTACCGTTTTAATTTTTTTTAATAATGAATTTTTGTCCCTTTCAATAGTTCTGTTTCATGGTTGGTACAATTTTGTACCTTTTTGGTTAATTTTTTCAGGAAAATACTGGTGAAGAATGATTTTAACATTTACATTAAAAACATCCTCCAAACATTTTGAAGGGGGCTGTAAGAAATATTTTTATTGAAAATTTTGGTAGTGGATTCTTTTGTTCATGAAGTTTAGCCCATCGTACTGGAACCAAAATGAACTGAGCTACTGCTACACATTACACCAATAAATTCATTCATCATTATTCATTATTTTCAAAAAAAAAATATCTCGAAAACGGTAAGACTTTTATTAATGGGAATTTTGTCATAGCAGGTGGGTTGATCTACATTCTCCCCCGGTTTGACGTAGTCTTTACAGGACACCCTGAATAAAAACCGCTCATTAGTACTATCAATAATCACTTATATAGATTGAAAAAATATTGGTCTGCTCTAGATACAAATTACCAGAACTCACATATTAAATTTTTGGCATTGATTATTTTTTTCTGATACGATTCGTTGACTCACCCTGTTGATAACAACGACAATCTGACTTGACTTTCCATCGAAAGTGTCAGCCATCCTGAATCCGTCAGCATACAAATCAAGTTTCTGAATAACAACATGAAAAAACACGAATGTAAATTGAACCAACTCACTGAAGAGCGCATACTCTATCAGGTAGTAGAGACAGGCTTGTTTATCAATCTGCGAAGAAGACTGTATAGTGCGTGTATGATTAGTATCAATCATCCCTTGACGTGTGTCTACTACAAATCTATGACTGTGAGGATACACGAAGAAATAAGGCAAGCTTATAAATGTATCTTTCTAGGTTCCGTTTCTGTTGAAAACTTCATTATTCATTGTTTCTTCATTGTATACTTTGCATTGACTAATCTTGTGTGTCCTAAAATTTTCATCAATTTGGATCTACATAAGACTACCTTGTTTCTAATTTGTTGAAGATTATTTAGCAATTCATGATTTCTTTCTTTGTTATTGAGTGAATTGATTATAAGTTATACGCTTCAAACTTTGTGGTTAAATAGTAGATCGTCAAATTGATATATTTTTAACACGTTCCACAGACACTTGGCTAGCTACCGTTACATGATCCACCCATTCAGCATGCTATCCTTGTACTGGGAATTTTTCGTCTTCATAATATTCTCGCTGCAAGTAATCGCTTTCACTGCAGTGGTGGCCAGACACACTTACTTCGGCCAAATGTCACCCATCGTTATAGGAAAAGTCACACTCGACTACATCATGACCATCGATATAATCAAATACTTTTTCACCGGCTACTACGACGAAGAATTGAACAAAGCCGTGTTGCATCGCACTCCCGTAGCCATGAGATACTTGAAAGGATTCTTTCTCATCGATGTACTGCTTGTTTTACATTCCTACAACGTGCCCATCAGGTGAGTGAGACCAGTCAGAATAGGGCTGTAAATATTGTTAGTAGAATATCGGAATAAATATAATCCTGTCGCTATCAAATCAATGATTCATCTTCAAATGAAAGTATGGAATTGACCATACATGAGTCACATCCTTATCCATCACTTATTTTGTATACTCGAACCCTGTTGAATAATTCTTCAAATGAAGTAGATAGTATTTAGAAAATTTCCAATGACAAACATTTGTTCGTTGGGAAATCCAATGACCACTTGCACTCAAAAACATTACATAGTAGATTCGAGGACTAAAAAAGTATGTTGATGACAATAAATCTTTTCAAGAGTGAAAGAAGGTTGCGACATCTTAGTGAAGTACCGTTCAACAATTCGAATGAATGAATTGACGAATCTGTTTTCAATCAACAGATTGTGAAGTGTTGCCAAAACAGTTGATGTAAAATGGTCCAATTATATTTTCATCAGTCATCTCCATGGAATGGAAATATAACCAAATCTGTCACAAGTTTCTTCCTTAAATGTTTGTTGTTAAGGTAGAATCTCATCTATCTGATTTGAAATGTGTCGACATTACGGAGATTTATGTTGATTTCTGAATAATAAAAAATGCATCAACGAAGATAATTTCACTAAGCTTGCCGTTACAGAATTATACTATCAACCAAGTACCCTACATTCTACCATTCAACTCATCTACTGGCGATAACACTGAGAACGTTTATGAACTTGAGAATCTTTCGATTACGAAGATGGCTGGACACCCTCGAGCTCTTCAGGATCTACATGAATCTATCTGTATTCAACAGGATTTTCCGAGCAATCCTCATATACATAATGTTCGTAATCTTTTTATACACCATCATTTTCCAAGTGGAAGAGCTGTTGAAAAAACTCTTGCAAGCACATGAAAGACAAGATTGGAGCTCACAAATCATAAGATCCCTCTATTCGGCCACGTTGATGATTCTGCACATCAGTTACGGCCAAAGGATGACTACTCATCCGTACGCGGTTATTCCAACTATTTTCTTCATGGCCGTGGGTTACTGCTTGCAACTTTTGCTGTACACGCTCATCCTGCAGGAGTGGATCCAATTCTCGAACGCGAGAAGCAAGAACGAGAGCCTTCTGAGGCAGTTCACTGAGTACCTCAACTACAAGGAGTTGCCAATGGGCCTGCGCAAGAGGTTCTTCTCGTTTTTTCAGTTCAAGTACCAAAACCAGTACTACAACGAGACTAGAATCAATAGGTACCAAGCAAAGCCGAATCTCTGTAAATTTCTAGCAACATGTATTTGTCATTCACTTCAAGGATGCTCTCCAAGATACTACGTCAGGAGATCCTGGTGTACGTCACCAAGAACCACGTGCAACGAGTGGAATTCTTCCACGACCTTCCCGACCACGTCCTCACCAAAATCGTATCGAAGCTCAAATCGGAAATCTACCTGACCAACGATATGATCATCAAAGCGGGAGTGACAGGCACCTGCATGTTTTTCATCTATTTCGGCACCGTCGCCATCTACGCGCCGTCCGGCAAAGAAATCTGCCACCTCGAAGACGGTGCCCATTTCGGGGAGATAGCATTGCTCTACAACGAGCCCAGAGTGGCAACTGTGGTGGCTGTAACGCCCTGCGAGTTGTTTGTGCTGAAGAGGTCGGATTTCTTGGAAGCCTTGGAGCCCTACCCGCAAATTCGAGAGAATATTTCCAAATTGGCGGAAGAGCGTATGAGGACGATTTTTTTTCTACCCCAGTGATTAGTTGATGCGTATACGTTCATTACTATTTTCGATATTTTTATATTTATTTGCTTATTTATTTTTTTGATTTCTTCATGTTCTGTATCTGATCAATTAATTATATGTATTTATTTCTGTTGCTCCTCAATTCGAAACATTGGATTAATTACTAAAACCATTCGTTTTCGATAATTCCATTAGAATAAAATCCATAAATGCGCACGAACTAATTTCGAAAGTTCCTTATTTATCGAATATTTTACGCCTACGAAAAGTTTTCAAAGCTGACTACTAAGACTAGGAAAACTTTCATAAGAATCAGTGGTTTTCAGGCTACAAGCTCACTTCACAAGTGCTCACAATCTGGACCTCAGAAAGCAGCAAAAACTGTGAAGCATTGTCATTTGAGAATTTTAAAGAGTACATCAACCAATAACTTCTATCAAATCTTCTGCATTTGTGCACTTACCTTTTTGCTGGTATGATCCAAGGTCAATGAGCAGCTGCATTCGGTTGCGTTCCTCATCGGCTTCCAATCAACGGCGACCGATTCCACTTCTTCCTCAACGCGATCGACTCCGATAGACGCCTGCGCCTTGAGCGGGTGATCGTGGTCGGAGCTTGTCAACTCTTTGGGACCGGACGAAACAGCGGCGCTCTTCTCGTACTGCAACTTGTTGTCCAAGTAGACGTTGTTGCAAAGCTGCTCGTGACGCGGTCTGCTCTTCTTCTTCTCCACCGTACGCGATATCAGTGATTTTACTAGCGATAGACGCTGAAAAGTGAACGGATTATATGAAATGTAGGAAATAATTGACAGTTTCAATAGTTTTGCCAGTCATAACGTTGCTGAGGTCAAACTGAAAGACATATTGAGTTTCAAAATCAATTTTCAAATAGGCGATTTTTTTAAGAAACTGATAATCACTTGGTGGTTGCTGATTACAATTTTCAATTTTTGAAAATACAAATGAAGATTTTAGCAATTCACTGTATGAAAAAAGAAGAAAACTTACTTTCGTCAAATATTTAACGTGTTCGTCCAACGAAAATACATAATTGGAGGTGGTCAATAGGGAATCAGCTTGCACCTCACGTGGATGTATTCCACTCTCGAATCTACAGTACATTCCTCTCCAAAATCTGAAGAAAATATCATAGAAAACAGCTCATTTAATTCGTAATAAACGTAAATGCTCACTTGATATTCTGCGGTATCAAATTCGGGTTCAAAATTTCGGGACCATCCTCCGTACTATACAGAGGATTCAAATATTCATTGAGATGGTTCGCCATGTAGCCCCACAGCGAGTAAGTCTTCTCGGACAATCTAGAACGAAACTCACGTTAAGTATCATCTTAATTTCTTCATATAAATCAACAAGAAACTACCTCAAATCTAGTCTGTCTTTCTCGCAGTTTCCTACGAAGGTGCCAAACTGGCAAGAGTGCACGTGATCATGCAGGTCGTACAAGAATGTCTCATTGAATTGGAAAGCGGTGGGGAAGTGTTGTGTCAGTTGCCATGTAGCATCCAAGAGTTGCGTGAAAATCGGCGACATTTCCTTGCTTTCGGTCTGGATGTGACCGCAACGGTCAGAAAATTTGTGACCAAAGGAGAGCCAGTCTTTTTCGATGAGTGTCTGGAAAATTTTAAGGTTTATTGACCATATTCTTACTTTGAACTTCATTCTTCACAATAAGCCAAAATTTGATTCACATTCATTCAAGGTAAATTTGAATATTTAAACCTGGTATCCAGATAAGGTTCTGTAGAAGGGATCTAGGAGTATAGAAGCGAGAGAGCAAACTTGGGCTGTCCTATCCCAACCATCAGAACAATGCACCACGACACTAATGCCCTCTGATAAGGCATCTGCTATGAAGAGTGAAGTGTCTAAGATAGCCTTAATGTGTCGTAACCAGCCGCTAGATTCTAGGCCACTTAGAAAACTCGTCATTGTCGGGTTTCTCTGTTCACAAGCTGAAAATCAATGAAAGAACTTGGTGTTTACTGAAATTTTATGTTGAATATTGATGATTCTTTTGTTTACACTCACTTTCAATGATTTTGGAGAGGCTGTTTCTCATTACGTGAATATTTTCTATGCCAAGAAAATGGAATTTTATATTTTCATAGAATGCCTCATTTTCATAGCCCTTTCCTGCTGCTCTGTTTGCCATTGCATTTATCTGAAATGGAGTGAATGTAGGAAACAATGATTTACTTGCATTGATCAGAGTTTTTCAAAGCAGAAAAATATTTCTGAAAAAGGGGGGTCTTGAAACTGTTACTTACTTTGGGTCTAGTATCAACAACATACATGAAAGTGGCATTTGGATTAGTCCTTAGAACATGATTCAACATTTTCTCGTCTTCTAAACACCTAGCACTAAAACCAGATAACGGTTGACTGCACCTACTTATGCTGGCCTTGTTCTTATATAAATAAGACAATACTGGCAGACGACCCTTAGAGCGGAATCTAGAGCTACCCAGAAGCGTAGCAGTACTTGCACTGACTGGCACATAAAGGTGGTTTGGATATGTATCACATAGCTGAAACATTGTTGAAAGAATAACATGTACTGGTGTTCCATTATATTCTACACACCTCAAAGTCTGAATTTAACTTTGTTAAACACCACTGATCATTTGGCACTCCCATTCTCTGGTACTCAGACTCTAAGTTATAGAAGTCCCAACCAAGTGATCTCTGGATTTCTTCCACTGGAGGGGTGTATGAAAAGCAGTACAAATCCTGAATTCTTGTTGGTTGAGACAATTGTTGCAGGCTAATGAAGACATCATGACAATCTCTCTCTTTAGGAACCACAAAAGTAACTGATAGGAATGTTTTTGTTCTAATTAACAGGGGTGAACCAGTAGTAGACAGTGGTAACTTCTCTAAGTTTGCTATATGCATATGCAGTACCTAAATTGAGAAAGTTAATATGGTTATTGAAAAAAAGATGTAATTTATTTTCTACCCATGTTTCTTTCTTTGCATCTGGATCTACAAAAATGAGATGAGTTGCAGTTATATAAAGAGTTCCTTGGGATGGTGTTTTTGAGTATCTATCCAGCATTCGAACATTTTCCACCTGAAATTTGATATTTTGGACTTCTGGGGTACAAAAATTAACATTTCCTTCTATTTGTTACAGACCTTAGGAGTTTTAATAAGTTCCATGATTGGAATTCTTTATCCAATCGATTTACTTCTGCTTTCTAGAAATCATTCATTGAAATATATATATATCTTCCAAAACACAACGTATATATATGTTATTTACAAAATTTTATTTCTGTATTGACTACTTTTTAGTGTCAGTTAAACAGCTGATAGAGACATTGGTTGCGTTCATAAACTTACTCAGAGTATGGACTGCTTACTTCGAATCGTTCGTAAACGTATTCTATCTTCATAGAGTATGCATTGACAATCGTTCAGAAATTTACTCGTAGTAAACTCTACATACTCTGCTTTTGAAAAGAGTATTCATATACTCTGACAGTAATGACATTGGCAATTACAGGGAACTTAGTTGATGGTTTGTATTTGTATATGATTTGTATCTGATTATTCTGATTTGTATTGAAACAGTAATAACCAGCAACATAATGATGGTATTCAATGTATTCATTATTAATTGATTATAAAGTAATCAACTTTCGATGAAAGAATAGACTTTTTAAGATGCAGAGTGTGAATGTAAAGGCATATAATTGTTGGAAAATCCCGATATTGGTAAAAGGTAAGCTGAAAAATCCAATTTGTTTACACAACAGTTTGTTTCCTATATGTGAAATGGAATGTTTATTTACAGATATCAAATGAAGCTGAAGTTAGAAAATGATGTAGACCCTTTTACATTCAACATTCAGGAATTAGATAGTTCAATTCATGGAATTCCACATATTTCAAGCATAGATATTGTTTCATATTTGTGCTCACCCATAGCTATCACACCAATCGGGTTTTGTTGTGAATGTGAGGACAAAAGTGGTGAATGGTGTCTACATTGTAGTGAGAAAGGTAATTTTTTTTTAGAACTGTATGATCAGATATAATTTCATAGTCAAGTGTTGTTTGTGCTCTTCACAGTAATTTTTAAGCGATCTTGTTATATTCCATATATTAAGTACATCAATATCTTTCACATCTGTCTGTATGTCACTTTTTTTTTCTATGGGTGGTGAAAAGAAATACAGGGTGATCCTGGAAGTAATATTTCCACAAAACAAACAGAAACATGAGTACTATCTTTATACACAGAGCTGGGGACCAGTCGAATATGTATGGCATTTATGCACAAAGTTCTCAACGTGTTGAGAACATTGTGTTCATCTCTATTGACTTTTGTTTATTCAGCAATTTTTTTAGGTCAAACATTCTCAGAGAGGGAATGAGAAACCATTGGACGTTTGGTGCATTGTGGCCAAAGATGAAAGTGTATTAACAGCACATTGCCCATGAATGGCTGGACACAGTGAAGTTTGCAGTCATGTGGGTGCACTTTTATTTGCTCTGAATAAAATGTACAATGTAAATACAATAAAAGTTATAAAATGTTTACTGCAGACTCTCTGATTTTTTAGTATCGATTCAGTAAGATCGTCCCTCTTAATTGCTGCTATCCATAGCCTTTCAGACAATTCGTTTTTATCCGTTAGAAACCTGTGGCTTGAAACCACAGGCACTAAAAAGAATTTTACATCATCCTTGGAACGACTTCCACAGTTGACTAAGAGGCATGTAACAGGCATTTTTTAGTGAGAATACCACTAATAAGCTCTAAACAATATAAAAAAATCATTTGATGCAGTCACGAAAACAAAAATATCACAACTTTTACATCAATTTATAACATAACAATATGTAAACAAAGCATTGTGTGCCTACTCCCGCCATATTGAATTTGTTTTGACAGGTCATTGGAATTTACTTGACATTTTCCATTTTGCAGAGTTTTCGAACGACTATTGAGGAGCAATGATCAACATATATTTCTAATCACGTGATCGTACTCTTACTCTACTCTGTGAGTAAGTTTATGAACGCGCCCATTAAAGACAGAGAATCTACTTTTTTTTTGCACAGCATAAACCACGGGACCACGGCATATATGTGTATGACCGTGACCAACTGACCACGGCATAAACTTTAGTCTGTGCTTCAGTATCTATAGAAAAAGATCACGTACCGCGAGATGGCGCTGCGAATGACAAAATGTCGGATTGAGGTGTGAACAACAATAACATAGGTTCGTTTTGGAAATTTGGAATTCGTGTTTTCGTACCGAAATTTTATCCATTTAGCGAAGCCCTAGGCATCTTTCAATCAGTCCGTTCAGGAGTCCGAGTTCTGACAACCTCTTAATAAAGCCAGTATAGAATTTAAGTTGAAAATATTTCAATCATCCTGTACACACATTTCGGTATGGCAGAGATGACTAAGTTTCAATTATTCAACCCTATTAATCATACATAAAGGAATTGTCAGACTGATAAGACGGCACATATTAATCATTCGATTCTAAACCTCCGTTGAGTTCGGACGTGTGTGACAAAAGACTTTCTCGTGCGGTGGAAAGATTTCCCGAGTGTGTTTTCAGTGATCTCGAGTGTATATGACTGTGATACAATTCCAGTGGGTGTGCTTCAAGGACAGTTCGACAGTGGGCATGTTGAGAAAAATTAATGGGTGAGTTTTATTTTCATGTCTCATGAGCGATTTCAAAAATTTTTCATCATGATACATCGGGTTTTTTCATCGAAATTTACTAATTTCTTGGTGAAATTGTACTTTCAGAGCGGCATTTTCAATGTTTTCTCATGATGAATACATGACATATGAACCATTTCTCAACATTTAAGAAAAGAACCAATAAAATGAAATTTTGATTCCTGCTGTAACTTTTACAACCCCACATTGAGCTTTTGTCTCCTCAATCAAAAATTGTTCAGAAAACCAGTCAGAATTCACTTTCAAATATTTCACATTCCACTTCTTAGCTCCACATAAAACCTATTTCTAACTTACTGATATATTTTTTTGGATCAAATTGTTATGTTTCATTTTTTTTTTCTTTCAATTTGTGTACATATTTAAGTATCTCAATGGGCAGAAGGACTTAGATCGATAGCCTATTAGATCAGTGTAAATTGGTTCAATAAAGGACGTTTATCATTATTATTGAAAATGTCCATTATGATTTTTCGAATTCAGATATTTATTCTTGAGATTTAATAATTTTTTTCCGTTGTTACAGATGGTACGTACGTAGTTTCTTCTAGAAAAAGGTAAGTGATTTTCTGATTATGCATGACTACGAATTACAGAGCGGGTGCACCCACAATATTCCGACGAACTATGGAATTCGTAGGATTATAGAGAATCCTTATAGCCGGATAGTACAGTATGTGCAGTACAGTAATTGCAAATTTTTCGATTTCAACCTCACTTTTCCAAATTACACAAGCCTACCTTTTTCTTTCATGAAAAAGTGTTTCAAGTGACAGGTTGTTTAACAGTCAGTCGTACTTCAGGATACTGAACAGAATGTTTATTTTTGTATTGCAATCTTTGACATATCGCAGTAGCAAAAGTAACATATTTTTTCTACAGTGCGCGTTATTGTTACAAATCAAATCTACAATCAAAGGTGTGTGCTTGAAGAAATCATTTACGTTGTCAAGTGACTTACCGACGTCTATTCAAATTCAGAGGCATTTACATTATTTTCAGTGATTTTTCGACCAGTCAAGAACGATAGTTGACAAACCTCGCCTTAAAGCACGCCCGGTACCCTTACGAGGGGAGAGTATTGACTTTGGTGTCTGTAATTGTCCTCCCTGAAAAGGAGGTTGTCACCTTAAAGAGTCGGTATGAACAGTGTTTTTTGTGTTCGAGGGAGTTTCGATAGTTGTTCTTGATATAGAAATTTGCTCTCCAACATACCGCATTTGAATTTCGATGAAGCTCCTATACCCGTGAATCACTTGACGGCGTACTTGATTTCTTCAAGTACATCTTTGATTGGAGATTTGATTTGTACTAAATCGCACTGGTGACAAATGTTACTTATGTTACTGCGATGTTGAGGATTTCAACTCGAAAATGAACATTCTATTCAGTATTTTGATGTACTGTCTAACGACTTGTTACTTGAAACTATTTTTCATGAAAAGAAGGTAGGCCTGACGATTAAGATGACAAGTTTCTAAATGAAGTGCATTTTATTTCAGGAATTATTCTCTTTCAGGAATTATTCTCTTTCAGGAATAATTTTATTTCAGGAATTATTGTCTTTCAGGAATTATTTTATTTCAGGAATCATTTTATTTCAGGAATCATTTTATTCCAGGAATCATTTTTTTTTTCAGGTATCAATATTTGACCCATTATGATTTCTTGAATTCAGATATTTATTCATGAGATTTACATTAAAGATTAAAAAAATTAAACAAATTTGTTTTATTTTGAGCTTGAATATTTTTTTATGAATGGTTCTTCGTGGATTTTTAGACACACACATAATCTGAAACAATATGAAGTGCATTTTGCAATTTTGTAAAAATGCCAATGATCGAATTTCAGGAATTAATTTTAATTTCTGGAAGGGGTAAATGCGGTTCGAGTAGGTATCATCATGGTGATTTCGTTCAAATGAACTATTCTCAGTGAAATAAGTGAAAACAAGTGAAATAAGCGCGGTTTATACTTTTCAGACCCAAAATCTGCATTTTGCTATTTTTTTGTACAAATGCCAATAAACGAATTTCAGAAATTATTTTATTTCTGGAAGCGGTAAATGCAGTCAAAAACGTGAGATAAGTGTCGCGTAGACTTTTCAGAGACGCAATCTGAAACATTATGAAGTGCATTTTGCAATTTTGTACAAATGCCATTGAACGAATTTCAGGAATTAATTTTAATTTCTGGAAGGGGTTAATATGTGGATATTTTGAAAAACATGGTTTGTAGGCCTACTGGGGATGCTTCCATTAAAAAAGCAACGCATTGAGAACTCTACCTCTTGGGTAATGACGGAAACGAGTTCAAATGTATTTTATTTTGCAGACGCCCAAATACCATTTTTAGATAGTATAAGTACATAATCAGCAGAATTTTTTGAAAATGTGAGGAGAATAAGTACCTGCAAGATGATTTTTTCTCGCAACAACCTGCACATTTATTATCAACAAATAATATGAATTCAGTGAAATAACCTCACTATTCAGTACGATTCTTCAAATCACTGAAATAAATCAAGTTGATAAATAGGTTTCCCTAAATTCAAGATTGTCTGTCATTTCTTAACTGCCTTGGGATTCAAAGGAAATTTGAGTAAAGAGATATCTGAAGTACCATATGATGAGCATTGAGGAACAGAGCACATTTTTCGTGATTTCATCTCCACGTTACCTTTTCCAATCCGCTGCATTTTCGGATGGTATATAGTTTTTTTCAAACAATTGTTCATTAAATATCATCCAAATATATAACATTCAATTCATTCAATATTAGGCAATCCAAACCACGTGACATTCAATGTGGCGGCTTGGGGCACACAATGCGATACCTTGGCTAGTAAACAGTGAATTTTATTTATTTTCGGAGTTTTTTGGTGTTTCGAAACGTTATTCAGATGGAGAGTGAATATTTGAAGACATTGATGTTGAATAGCAGAGACGTTGGTGAAAAGTATGCTGGGAACTATTCATTCAGTTCATTCTTGCAGAGATAAGCTATTACTTATTGTAACTTATCTCTGATTCTTGTCACAGCATTCGTTTTCGATATTAAATGAAGTTGGGATCAATTAATAATCTATATCCTCTCACATTGGATACTAATGTCGATTTAGATCATTCAATTGATACTGTTCTTGTAATATTCTGGTAAAAAAAATGTCTACTGCAGACTCTCTGATAAATCAGTTTGGAATCAGTGAGATCATATCTCTTGATCGCAGCTAACCATAGGGCCCTTCGCTTCCTAGTTAAATCGTTCTTACTCTATAACTGCTCTATAAGAACCTGTGATTAGTAACCATAGAAACCGATTACATGCCGACTTTATTTCGGTTAGTACGAGATCTACAGCCAACCACAATGCATGTGATAGGCCTTTTCTTCAGTAAAAGAGTTAATAATTAGCCACAATTAAAAAAACACATAAAAAACGCACTAGAGATAACTAAATGTAACAGTTTTCAACTCAAGTCACATATGTAAACACCAAATGTGTGCCCCAAGCCGCCACATTGGTTTTTCGCTTTGACAGATCGCTGGATTGCCTAATAAAAATGGCCTGAAATGACATAAAAAGATCACACTACACCCATACAAAAACACACAGGTTAGGTTGTTGGTCACACCTCGAGTATTTCAAATGATCAAAAGTAGATGTCGCCCACTCCGAGATTCTGCCCATATCCATCTGGTTAGTGGCCATAAAATTGAAAGAACATGCGTCAACTGTAATGTCAGCTTCGAATTGACGTGGAACCATATTAAAATTTAATGGATTATTTTTTATTATTCAATATTTATTAACATAAACAAACAATATATACATATTAAAATTATACTTGGTATGTCAACAATGGGTTGGCAATAATTCACAGTACATAAACTTGAAAAAATTTAAAGATATTTACAACAAAAACGTACTATTTTCAACTTGAGTAACTTGGAATGTATGCGAATCTTGATCCAACTTTGCCATGACCACCTTTCAAAGCATTTTGTTGCGCTCTGTAGTACTGCAACTGTACGTTAGATGGCACGTAAGAATCCAACAAACTCTTCGGTTCCCTTTTGAAGACGTAGTTGCCTTTGACGTACTGAGTTTTACCTTGGCTACTGGACTCTTTTTTCTGAGTGTTTGGTGCCTGGTAGTACTGATATTTCTGAGTCTGCGTTGGTTGGTAGGTTTGAGAGTTAGAGGAATAGATAGTTTCGTAGTTTTGGAGTTGATTGATAGATGTCGATGGGCTCTGTGATGGCAGGTACGTCAGGTACTGCACGCCTCCTGCAATAAAACATTTATTCATAGCAGAACAACGGAAATATTGTGTAATCCATGATGTACTGGGTCCATGAAAATTAAATGACCTTGAATAAAGATTATATACAAACCTTGAGCAGGATCCACAATGGTCTGTACTGCACTGGTGGGCTCCTGGTACTGTTGCAAATAAACATACTGCTGCCCATCCTGTCCAATGCTGTTGTCGGCTACATATTGCAAATTTTCGTAGTTGCCTTGGGCTTGCGGCACGTAATACACCTGCGGAACGGCTACACTTTGTGATTCCGGTCCAGTGTAAATAGGCCCGCTGTACTGTATGGTGTTGTACTGTTGATTACCAGCAGCCCCAGTATATTGCTGGGCATCGCCTTCCTGCGAAGCTCCACCCACTAAATACCTAGCCACATCCTCCTGTTGATCGGACACGCCCACCTGTGAGGCAGACGCGCCTACTTGGTACAGCGACACGCCTACCTGCTGATGTTGCTGATTCTGCCGATAGGTAGGGAGGTGTTTGGCCCCACCCACTTGGTATTTGGGGGAGTAGATTGGTTTCGGTTCCTGTTGGATGTAGTCTTCAGCTGTTTTGCTGGGGACGAATCCGAATTGGGTGGGAGATTTAGCTGGTACTTTGGGGGGTGGTGGTGGGGATTGTTTGTTTATTGTGGTATAGTCGTTATCGATGTCCTCCAAGGTGGTTTTGGTTTGTTTGGGGCGGATGGCTGAGACTGCTACGCCCAGGCAGACGAAGATCAGCAATTGTTTCTGTGAAAAATTGTTGATTCAACTTTCTTTTTGCCTATTACAGTTTTTAACCAAATCAATAAGCTATTCCTTCTGAATATAAAATAAGAAATTGAAATTAAGGTATGATATACAGTGTGGAACAGCCAAATGGAATAAATTCGATAACGAAGAAATGGGAGCGTGTTGGGAAAAACGCTCTGACACGTCGATTTGTATCTTTAGATGCGCATTTAAAAAAATAATTTTATAGGATATGTCATATAATCATTAGTTTTTTGAATTCTTCAGAAAATTCTAGACATAATTCATGTATTTACAATGTCCCATACCTATCTTCATCTGTTTCGGAAATATTGAGTGTTTTCAGATGTATGACAAAAAATCCATTCTGAACATCTCTTACATTGAAATGAATGGTTTTTGTTTCTTTACATCATTTGTGAAATAAAATAATTTCCTTTTTTTGATCTTAATTTTTGTAATACATCTGAAAACACTTAATATTTCCGAAACACTTGAAAATAGGTATTGGACATTGCACATGAATTATGTCTAGAATTTTCTGAAGAATCCAAAAAACTAATAATATACAGGGGGTTGTATTTTAAATAAGAAAGTTGGTATCGGCCACTGTCACATGACACACCCTATATAATTTTGTTTTCTTGAAAAAAAAAATGCGCATCTAAAAATACAAATCGACGAGTCCAAGCGTTTTTCTCAACGCGCTCTCATTTATTCGTTTTCGAATTTATTCCATTTGGCTGTTCCACACTGTATGGATGAATGATATGAATGTTGACAGGTACTCCTTCAATTTTTTCAAACAACAAGGAGAGTTGTGTGATACATTGTTGAAAAAGTTTCCTAATGTAGAATTCAAAAATGAATAATTAAAATTCTTTCAAAATAAATACAAATGAAAGTAAATCAAAAAATAATATCGAATTGAATCTTCAAAAATAAATAAACTGAAAAAATTATTCTGATTAACAACTCAATTCTGTCAGAACATTCTTCAAACTTGTCTTCATTATCAGAGATCAAAGGGGGGTGAGACTACTATATCTACAAATTGTTCGCGAAAATGAAAAATGAAAAATTATTCCATAGCCTAATAGGGCATTTGAAAAAAATTTATTTCGTTCATGAAAATACGGTGAATTGATTTTGTCATTCATTTCCTCAGTTTTTTATGAGCTCGTATTACCGAACTCCGTAATGTTGATGAAACCATTTGTTTCATAATAAAATAAAACGAGAATCACCAGCATGTCTCTGATGATGATTATCATCGATAAAGCTTGTTTTTAATGAACCCGGAATAAAAACTGGACTGAGTAGAAATCGTTCGAACTACTTATCTTGCCTTTATGAACAGATCTTTTTTTATCACTCGACCAGTGAAAGTGTTACATCGTTGAACAGAGAAAATTTAAAATTAATATAAATCGACCGACCGCTGCATATATAGGCGTGTCTACCTGTTGGATTATCTGTTTTTTTTTTGTTCACAAGGAGAATGCACATGTTACGGTCGACTTGAATTGTTATTCGTTGAAACGGCAATACTGAAATTAAATGCATCGTTGGAGTCCAAGTTATTAAACTATCATCATTTATTCTTTTACAACGTAATACACAGCAAATCCAAATGACGGGTCATTTCTGTAATTTCTGTAAACAAGTATAATAAATACGATATTCAAAGCGTACTATTGAATACTGCAAAACAATTGAAATATGCGCGTCAAATTATTGGTGGACGCGTTCATTAAAATTTTGGTGAATGCGCTTCTAACCGCTTTTACCAAGAAAACGATAAATAGACAAATAGACAAAGAAACAAATTGATATTTCGAGAATACAGAAATTCATGTACAAGTAAATAAATTCAGGTCTTTATTGAACCTAGAGCTGTAATCAATTATTGATAGTTTCGAGATTCAAATATGTTTGAGAGAAAAAAACAAGAAAGTAATCAGATGAAAAGTCGAATATTTGATCCCATATTATACTAAAGGATCATAGTCTATGATTAGGAAGCAGTTTCTGAAATTATGTTTCAAAATTTAATCAAAAAAAATAAATAAATGTCTTTTTACCAATAAACGTCGAAATGATTCTATACTGCTTAGGACACATAAGAATTCTAGAGAGGTTTTTAGCTGCTATGATAAACTTACAAAATTTAGGATTTCGATTGTTCGAAAATGTCAGTTAGGAAATTTTTATCATAATTCAAAACTTTGAGATTACCATTCTTATTGAAAATATAATTATACCCAGTATGTATGACATAAGTTCTCTTTTGTTTGTTTGTACGTTGCTAGGTAACTCACCATGGCTCGTGTGTGTAGTTGATACACTTTGACTAAAGACCGGACACAAATTAAGAAGCGACCGAGTCCGGTAGTTTATTTAAACTTTCTTCGGGTGAATGTTTCGCGATTCTCCGTAGTGTGGTTTGGCGCACCCTACCCTTTACCTTCTTCCTCTGCGTAACATATTCGAAGACGATTTTTGTAACCGATTGATTTATTGGATGTGTCTAGATCTTCTTTTCGGGTCCATCGTCCTGTCTTGTAGCTGGAGATTTATATTACGGAATTTGGAACGATTTCGCAATTTGTTGACTTTCTTGTCGAATTCGTCCTTCATCATCGGTGATTTTATTGACTATGGAAATATTTTTCACACACTTTTCATTTGATGAAGGTTATAGATCTACATGGTACATAAGTAATTCCCTTATTAAAATTCGTCGAATTCTAATTTTCTTCTGCAAAGGCCAAAACGTTGCCCAATTCAAGGGGTTAGAGGAGTGTGAAAATTACGCGACTTTCACGAGTTTTTTTTATAAAAAAGTACTCAATAGACTGTTCAGAAGTTTGAAGGTATTTCCTATAAAATCACCTGATATTTTTGAAAATATAAAACATTGAAAAAATAACGTGGTTCTGAAAAAAGTGTAGTTTTTTGGGGTAAAGAAATCGTCGTTTTTTTAATCCCCAATTGACAATCTAGTTATACAGGGTGTTCCTTAAAGACATGCTAATATTTGAAAAGGTTATTTATTGACACATTTTAAGAAAAAAACTTCCTATAAACGTATGTCCTAGAAGTCTTAACTTTTGAGATACAGGGTGATATAGATTATTAAACGGTTGGTACTGCGATATGAAGCAATTTTAATTTAATTATTTCAATCAAGAACAGAGCATCTGACAAGAAAAATATATTTTTCGGATTCTCATTCATTTTGGAAAAAATCTGATATCTTAATTTGTATTCAGTTGATTCACGCCGCATCAGATTTTTGAGTAATAGACCCGAAGTGAAACGATTTATTTTTTTAAGCGAAAACCATGCGTCGGACAAAGAAAATCCATGAGATTAATTTTGCTCAATAATGAGGATCTTGAAAGTAGTTTTTATTTTGGAAGCAAGCAGTGGCGTAGTATTTTTTTCTCCAAAAATATTCGATGCAAAACCCGTAAGGACAGAGCTGGTAGAGAAAATGAAAAATGCACCTTGATGCATAGAAGACATGTGCCAAATTGTTTAAAGATATCTAAAATATTATCTCAGTTATTAGATATTAAAAAACTGATTTTTTTTTCGAAATTCCATCACCCTGTATCTCATAAGCTAAGACTTTTAGGACCTACGTTTATAGGAAGTTTTTTCTCAAAATGTGTTGAGGAATCACCCCTTCGAATATTAGCATGTCTTTAAGGAACACCCTGTATAGTTAATATATGGATTTTTATCGATATTCATTCGACAGGAAGTGCATTGAGAAATAGATATTCATTTTTTTCTGCAACAGTTACGGATTATTATCAAACAACATTGAAATAAGTTAAGATTTTCATCCTATTATTAAGTTTTTTATTAACTTCACTGCATATCGTGAATCTCCTATTTCAGATCATTGAGCCACAATTCCGGAATGTCAGGTAATGCCTTTCCTGAAGACACTAGAAAAATTCACTATATTACTGTCCGATTGTTCTTGACGGATACGATCATTCACACTCTCGTTTCATTTGTCTGATTCACGGAAACAAAGCCTTCTTTACTATACTCGAACAATGCCATCATTATTGATCCTAAAAATTGCACCGCACTTCTATTGTTTCTAGTAAAACGGTTGTCATAATCCGCCTAGCAATTTTCTCAACAATTAGGCATTATGTAAATCATTGTGTCGACTAGCATATGTGGATAGTGTGTACAAAGTGTTTAATAGAAACAAGATTATACGAATAATTATAACATGAAATATTTTCATCTGAAATTCAATATTCTACTGGAGAAATAATTTGAAGTATAATATATTTATTTGAGAACTATAGTTGTGATAATTTGCCAGAAAGTGTTCAATATTTTCAGTATCAACACCTATAATAAAAACTAATAAATTAAAATATCGGATGCAATCTGGCGAGCCTAAGAAAGTTTATCTAGTGATTTAAAGACCACCCAAATAGTTGAACAATTTTCAATCACTGTCATGAATTATATAGGCCTCTTTCTTACTATATAATCAGTCCCAAACGTGAAAGGAAAATAATTCTGTGGTCTATCTTGGATGATGTCAAGCTTCAATTGTTCGTAGTGTGAATAAATTGTGGTTGAGAATTATTGAATATTAAAAGTTATAAAATGATAAAATATCTACCACTCTGAAAAGAAATAAAAAGTATGAATTAATTTCTCGAATAAATATCATTAGACATACAGTGAGGTCCTGAAGTAACGGATAAATTCATTTTCTACGTAATTATGAATGCAAGTGAAAAGTTCTAAAACTACACTTTCTGAATAAAATTATTCACATTTCAAATGAAAAGAGCTTGTGATACCGCATTTAAAGGGGTTTTCAATTCTCTATTTAGCAATATAGCGCGTTTTGATTCTTGGACGTGGATACTTAAAGAGAAAAGTAATTTTATTTCATACAAACAAGTATCCCTCGAGTCGAATACCTGTCACGATTGACTAGTCTATTAGTTATTTATTGACAAAAAAAGTAAAATCGGATATTTTGGTGACTTTTTAATGTCACAAAAAGATCAGACGTATTTAAAATTTAGTCGCCAGACGTCGTTAATAATTTTTAGTTATTAATGGTTTATTTCGGCATTACTAAATATCAATATAATCTTTTTTAAAATGGGTCTTTCTGAGACCCAAAGAATTGAGATATCAATATCAATTGGAGTGGGTATCCTGATCGTCACATTTCCAAAACTACTTTTTTCTTAAGCATCTACACCCAAGAACCATAACGCCCTATATTGCTGAATAGAGAATTGGAAACCCTTTTGAACGCGGTATCACAAGCTACCCCTTCTGATTTAAAATTTGTATAGGGGTAGTTATTACCCCTAGAGGGTTGAAAGGGCAAGTGAATAATTTCATTGAAAAAATGTAGTTTTATTTATAAAAATTTACTTGTTTCAGAATTTTTCATTTGCATTCATAATTACGTAGGAAATGAATTTATCCGTTACTTTAGGACCTCACTGTATATAAAGGTGTCATTCCTATTCATTAGAAAGCAACAATCTCATTAAATATAAACTGGTCTAGGGTCTATGCATTTTTCATGAATACAATTCGCTGTGTTTTCTTCAATGTTGAAGAATAACATTAATAAATTCCAATCAATGTCATGGCAATTCTTGATTGAAACTTGTTTACTATTTCTCCGGTCTATTTGCAATCAGATATTTACTTCCTATAGCACGAAATATTTAATCGCAGTTTGGTGTCATTCAGGTGCTCAAAAGCAGGTCTTTTTAACAAATTGAAATTATTGGATGAGCAAAATGAAAGGGAAAGCAACGCAGGAGATTGGAGAATGTATCTCTAATACTTTTAATACTCATACATTATTTTTATTAGACAGAATGAATTACGATACGAATATTGTTGGTAAAATTATGAACGAACATAAACAAATGTAATTGTTCATCTAAACTGAACATTCACCTGAAATTGTGGTAAGGCACAGGTTTCATTTGAAAATTGAGATTGTGTTGGATTTGCATTCACAATTGATGTCCTAGTAAAGCTGTGGTCAATATATTTGAGAGACTCATGACAGCTTGTCAGAATAAGCACAGTTGCCATGCGTTTTTTTTTTAGGAAAATAGATTTTGTAGACTTTGCAACGCAAACTTTGAAAAAGTGGGCTTTGGACAATGAGGTGATGAAACAAAGCAAATTTCGTGTTGACGTTTCGGGATTATTTGCAACAGCTCCTATTTGACCCTCAGACACTGTCATCAGTTTTTATCTATCTAGTTTGGAAACAGGACTTTCTCTTTAAAAGTGTCCAATTTGCCCACCTTGTACTCATAGTATTTTAACGTATAATCAAAATTTCAGGCAATGAGAACGTCACTTTCTTCAAACAGAGTATGATTCATCAATATCACGAAATCTGTATTGATCACGACAAAATAGTATACAAATATTATATCAAAAAAAAAACGCAGATCTGGTAAAAGTAAAAACCACGACTTTTTTTACACATTTCCAATATCTTCCAAACTAATTTGTTACGCTTTATCGCAACATAAATCTTCCAAGATCGTGAGAAAAAACTATTTTATCAAAACATTAAAATTCTTGTTTAGACAGGTGAGATCGCCTAACGTTTTCACATATTAATTATTGCTCGCATCTTTATAGCGTTCCATTTTTATTTCGTCATGCCACTAAATTATTGGAAGTATGCTCAGACGATATTTGAAGATGATGTGTGAGATACTTAATCACATTAATTTCGCAGTCACCGATTCACAGAGTGATTACTTGGCGTAGTAAAGAAAAAGGTGTACGATTTTCAAATTTGGTCAGTTGACATAGTTTTGCAGGACACTAGAATTCTTTGGCGAAACTTGTACTGAGATAAGTGTGATTATACTGAATTGTTTCTATATAACAGGTCATAAAAAATGCACCTTTCAGATAGAAGGAAATAATTTCATAGATATTATGAATCATTAATAGCTAATATTTCGTTTGCCTACTTCAAAGGAGAAAAATCTGGATTAAATATTCTTCTCAAGTCAACAACAACTCCTATTTTGTTGTGTTCTGTGTCAAAAAGAATTAAAATGTCAATGTCCCTTGAAGAAACGTCAAATCATTCATCCAATTAATGATATACCTGTATCTACTTACATTGACAGAAGCAGAAATTCCCTTTCTAATTACGTGTGTTTTATTGATATGATTCGGAAATAGAAAGGTAACCATATAGAAGATTACAGGTATAAGAGAAAGATCCTATTACCACCGAATCTCACGATTTTTTTTACTGCTGGGTCATCTTACGGTATAATATTTCGTGAATTTCTTCCAGAGAAGGTAATTTGAACATACAGTATAGAGATCGTATATCACCATAAAAAATGAAAGGTGTACTCATCGAGTTTGCCTCACAGAATTTTTGTTTCTTTCACCAAGTCAGGAAAATGCATTGAACATTACTGATGGAAATCCAATAACGTAGTCTTTTAACTTACAACTCGTGTCGGCGATATTGGTATTGTAATTATTATTGTCAACTTTTTGTATCAAAAAAATCGCCACATTATTGATCTTCTAAAGGTGAGTAACAACCCTCTCTCTGTATGTTTGACACCCTGTATCTCAAAAACAGTATATTAGATCATGTTGCGCCCATGGAGACATTTGATCAGGACTGCATTATACTAAATTTACAGCCAATTCGACTGGGACCCATTTTCCATAAGAACCTTTCAATATAATGTTTATTTTCAAAAAAGTAAAATACAATAAATATTGTTGAACCTTGAAAATAGACATAAAAGATAACTGAAGCTTCAAAAGCTTGTACGTGATATAGATAAAAAATAAAAAATTAAAATTAAAAATTAAAAATATCAGAACACAGATCAAACAGGAGCACACAGAAATCACTTTTAAGAAAGTTTATCGTGTATTTATCTTGAGAAAATATTGAAAAGGCAGTATTTTTCGAGTATTCAAATGTAAACATATTCATTCTGTCAATCATAATACTTTTTATGGAAATGTCGGATGGATTCAATATGCATATTTATAATATGAAAAATAGTGGATTTATCACGTTTTTCTCATGATTAATGCATGGTAAATCCTTTCTTGATATGTAACGAGTCTCTCTATCGCAGAATTTTGCAATGAAGCTGTACAATCTTGTTCTAAAACGTTCTAGAAAAAAGTGAAGTTACCTTTCATTCCAATTATTTCATTGATTAATTATATGAATAATTACAAGTGTCCCTTTGTGGGAATTGTACCCTCCTATGAAAGAAACAGAAGTGCATAGTCTTTTTTTGCTATAAATGAAGATTACAAAATACCCACGAACTAATATGTTGTTTTTTCTACTCGATATTCCATTTAGACGAGTATTTAATGATGCTATGCTTGTGCCAGTTGGGCGACATATTATTTAAATTATAGTCGAGAAGTTTCGCTCATCATAATCAAATCGTTTCTATGCAGATTACCTCACAGCATGCCAGTTTTTTTTTTCAACTGTATCGTAACAGGTCCATCGTCAATGCATATTCAAGACTCAAAATGTTAATCAAGTAGACTTAATTTCGTACTCTCCACACCTCTTGTCTTTTTTTTTAGATCATCGGTCCGTAGGCGAAATGGTTCATTTATTTCACTTTCTATATATCCTTTTCTTTTTGATTCATCGACCTTCCTAAGTCTGCCTACTGATACTCGGATGTATAAGCTAAATGATACAAATACGAATTGACGTGATGATGAAGCGTAATTGATAGAGAGTTCAATCGACTATTGAGGATTGAAAATATGTACAGAGTGTCACTACTTCGGCGAGGAAGCTGAGTTTCATTCCCTTATGAGGAATCCTGATGTCTAGAAAAATATAGGAATTTTTCGCATATACAGGGTGTTCCTTGAAGATATGCTAACATTTGAAGGGGTTATTCTTTGACACATTTCAAGAAAAAACTTCACATAAACGCATGTCCTAAAAATCTGAACTTTGGAGATACAGACTGATATAGATTATTAAACGGTTGGTACTGCGATATGAAGCAATTTTAATTTAATTATTTTAATCAAGAACAGAGCCTCTGACAAGAAAAACATATTTTTTGGATTCTCATTAATTTTGGAACAAATCTTATCTTTTAATTTGCTTCCAGTCGATGCACAAACATTGAACCCTGAAGTAAAACGATTTTTATTTAAGCGAAAACCGTGCGTCGGACAAAGAAAATTCATTAGATTAATTTTGCTCAATAATGAATGAGGGTCTCAAAAGTAATTATTGTTTTGGAAGTAAGCAGTGGCGTAGTATTTTTTTCTCCAAAAAAATTCAATGCAAAACCCGTATGGCCGCCACTGGTAGAGGAAATGAAAAATTTCGTACATCACCAAATGCACCCTAATGCATAGAAGACATTTACCATTTTTTTTTCGAGATGTCTGAAATATTATCTCAGTTATAATTAGAAAACTGATTTTTTTTCAAAATTTCATCTCAAAAGTCAAGACTTTTAGGACATAAGTTTAGGGGAAGTTTGTGTGCCAGTGTGAAACTTCAAAACAATCGATGATTTTTTGGCATATTCGATAGTTTATACTCTTAAAAATGAACTGTGAAAGTAGCAAGATCGTATCTTAAATTTTTCTTGAATGGCAGCGTTCTAAAGAGTAGTGACCGCTCGCAGTCAAAAAAACTTATTTTCGATATTTTTGCGAAAAAAAAAAATCTTGGAATATACCTGAAAATATATTTTATTATGTCCAAAAAATTTGATTCCATTCTATTGAGTATTTTCTTCGGGAAAAATTCGCGAAAATCGTCTATGCAAAGACAACTGAGATTAATGAAAAAATAAAACGTTCGATACGTTTCAAATAGCTTGAATTCTATGATAACTCATTCCAGTGTTGTATGAATCGATTCGATATTTGTTATTGTTAAATCAACCAAAATGGACCAAAATTCAAAGTATTAAGATCCTAGCATGATGTAATTAACAATTTACCGAAACAATCTTGATATGTAATCGATTTATTATATGTTATTCATGTAATTATTGAAACAGAAGACAAAATAATGACAACATGTGATTATTCCATATTTTTATTATAAATAAATAACACGAAATAGAAAAATAACATCATAGTATAAAACTAGGTATTACTATGTACAGGTTGAAAATAATAATTGAACGTTAAAATTATTCTGTCTTGGGTAGAAACCTGAATATTTTCAGAATCGTTTACTAATTTCCTCAAATTCGTATTAATTTAAGTACATGAATTGAGCCATTTTGAGACTGTTTGGCATTGATAATCTAGCATTCTAACCTAAATGTTCAATGAAAACCTCAAAAATTCACATCCGTCAACAAAAAACTTAACCTCCAATGTATTTCCAAAATTACATCTTCTGCGCCTTATTCTTCGTAAGACTCATAATACTACTGCTGCTACTCCTAGCACTCCTACCATCATTCACCATCTGACTCGGCACAAAACCTCCATTACTGTTCCCCTGGTACTGCCCTCTATCCTGCTCGGCCAGAAGCTTCAACGGAGCCCCAAAATGCGCGCTCAATTGTTCCTTGATCTTCTCCTGCTGCTCAGGACTGAAATTCTCGAACCCTGTTATAATAGGCGGCAACGATTTCACAGGCACGCCCACTTGTCCGTCCCCACGCCCGTCCTTCTCGTACAGAAACTGGTGGGAGGAGCCAAGGTATTCGGGGGGCTGTCTCGTGTACGCCTGCGCCTGGGCGGAACTGATATATTCCGGAGTTTGCTTGGTGTACGCCTGCGCCTGGGCGGAGCTAAGGAACTCGGAGGGTTGTCTGGTGTACGCCTGCGCCTGGGCGGGGCTAGCGAATTCGGGGGTGTGTCTGGTGTACGCTTGTGCCTGGGCGGGGCTTAGGTATTCCTGTGAGGGGCTAGAATATTGCTGGGCCGGGCTGGGGAATTGCTGAGCGAAGGATAGTTGTTGAGGGTATGTTTCTTTCGTTTGGAGGACTGGAGACATGTGAGTAGTAGGCATTTGGGTGGGGGCAGGGTAATCGGTTTGGTAGTGAAGTGCGGAGGTTGGGATGAACTGGTAGTTTTGGGGAGAGGGGTTGGGGAAATTGGGCTCGGGGATGTATTGTTGGAACTGTTGAGGAGGGGTTCCTTGTGCTTGTTGGTATCTACAAGAAGAAAGAATAATTAGATGTTGGATTTCTGAGGCATATAATTAGTTGATTCAATGAATATTCACTGAATCGTCTTCAATTAAATGCTATGTTTAAGCGACTGTGAAATCCTTATTTCATTCAACAACAATTTTGTTACACACTAGTGAATTCACCTAGAAACCAATAAAAATTAGTAACAAGTGAGTAATGAAATACGAGGTGGCCCAACGAAAACGTATCGGAAGGTATAACGACCAGAAAGAGATTTTATCGAGAAAAACCCTGAAACACGTCAACTTTGTATATGAGGGGGACAACTTTTGACGCAAAAAGTATAGCCTAAACTTCACGCTCCTAAGCGGGGGTAGCACCCCCAATTTTTTTTCGTATGGAAAGGGGGGTCAAATGATAACTCGTTGAAAATCCCTTTCGATTCCCTATATATTACTTTTTTATTTTTAAAATTCCGTCAACTCGTTGCACAGATATGGACCTTTGAAATGTCGCTAGTGCATTTCTCAAAAATATGAAAAGTAAATCGATTGGGCTTGAAAACTTTTTGTTAAAGTAAATGTTGAGAATATTTTCCGAAAAACAATTCTTTTTTTTCTGTTTTTGTTGATTCCAGGTAGTTGCTAGTTTTATTGAGTAAAAAAATATTGTGTTTCGAGAAATGCACCAACGACATTTCAAAGGTCCATATCTTTGCAACGAGTAGACGGAATTTCAAAAATAAAAATTACATTCCCATTTGAAAATATTCAGGGGATGCTACCCCCGCTTAGGAGGCTAAAGTTTGGGCTATACTTTTTGCGTCAAAAGTTTTACCCCTCATATAAAAAGTTGAAGTGTTTCATGTTTTTTTCGATAAAATCTCTTCCTGGTAGTTATACCTTCCGGTACGTTTTCGTTGGGTCACCCTGTATATTGTGGAGCTCATTCTAGTTCAAGTTGATCTACAAAAACAGATGAATGTACTCAAGGAAAATTATTGTATTTTAAACGAAGTTCCGACGGTGAAATGTAACACTCTCTAATCTTTACCCAGAAAGCAATGTCAAAAGCATCGTTTGTTCAGTGAAGTGTTTCAAAATAAATTCCGTTCAAGTGCGTTTTCATTCTCGTACCATGAAACGATTCATCATTACTATCTATTTGCGGCACCTATTAACTGACAGAGATATTGTTTTTTTTTTATTTTTCGCTCGAGATTAAAGCTATAAGTTTCTCATTTCTCTCTCGAGAAAAGTGAATGTGAAGCCAGGAAGCGTGAAGTGCTCGGTTGAGTTGAAATATAATGAATTCATTTTATGATCGATGCTCCTGTCTCTTTTTTGTTGATAGGACAAATAAAATTGAAATAAGCAACAAATAAAATAGGGAAATTAAACATCTTTATACAAGCATTTCACTGCTAAGTGAATGGACAGCCTAAGTCTTGACGTCACAAGCTTAAAAATCTTTTCAAACTAAGCGTTCATTTCACGTTTTTGCTTCTTTGAGTTGAAACTAGGAATTTGTTTGTACATGGTGATATTAAATTTTCATTGACTCATTCTTATAAGAATTCTTATGGAGAAAACAATGCAACATTTCCTTGTTTGGAAAGGTTTTATGGGCTCCACCCATTTTGACGTCACAATTAGGTGGTCCATTGAAATACGAAATGACAAGAAGAACAAAGATGGCCAGCTTTCATCTTCTTATTTCATAATTTCATTTTAACCTAAAATCCTGACATTTTCCTGCAAAATTGAGGAATCAAGGTATAAATGGAGAATAATTAGTAAATATTCCTGTTGTTTCAGAAAATTTGTGATTTGATTCGAGTGGCATTCTTTATTTTATTTCAGTTATTTGAACGTATGAACTCGTGATTCATCTTTATTTCATTTATTACTTCTATCCATAAAATATTAAAGTGAATATCATAATATTTTGTTAAACGAATGAAAAATCAAGTTGACAGCTGACAATCTAAATATATCTCGATTTTTTCATATATTTGAAATTAATTCTAATTTCAAGATACTCTCATTGTTTGTATGATAAGAAATCTCACATAGCGCCGACAATAAAAATTTATTTATCTCATTACTTTCCTATAGATCTAATTTCTATGAAAAATATCGGAGTAAGCATTTTCGAAAGAAATATCTCAACAAATCGATGTTACATCATTTGTGGAAACTACACGCATTTTCAAGGATCGTCCACAATACTCAACGGCATGAAATGTGATGGTACTATGGAATGTCATTAAGAACATTAAAAAACACAATCCTCGGAGACAGGCATGCTGAAAAAAAATAATGGCATGGTACGGGCATGGCCCAGATGTGAGGTAATTGCAGAATAATTTAGTACTGGTAGTGAAGATATTCCTGAAGTATTTCTATACCCATGCGGAAGAAGTTTCACCATGAGGTTAATCTTTTTATCTTTCCTTTGTTTCCTTATTTTCACAATGTACTACAGATAATACTCGGTGGAATAGTATTAGTTATTGTTTTTATTTTGTACCGCATCGGTGTCAGCTTCATTCCATTGACAGGTACTTTTTTTAGAGAGAGAGAATTTGTGAGATGGAAATGTTTAACCTCAAACTGTCAAAGCTTTCTCAACCTACGATCTCTTCAATTCGAGAAAATGTTTCGAATTGTCATGGATACCCTGTTGAATTTTTTGGAACATTGTTAGGTGTACCTGATATAGAATAATCTTTTATTGGTGTGTATAAGAATATTGAAACTTCTCATCATAAACATTGTGGATAACACAGACATTTTGGAAAGTTGGTCCAACTGTCAAATTCTTTTGAAAAAATTCAATATCTCGAAAACAATTCACGATAGAAAAGCGTTTGAAAATGCAACAGGTCCAGAATTTTTGGTGAACTCCGAAAATGTAAAAATCAACAGGATGTTCCATTTGAAATAACAAAATAAATATCAATTCCGGTTCAACCGAACGTAACAGTGCGTTGAGAATATGTTAGGAAAATAGTTAACATTGACTTGTAACTGCCACCAGAATTTCAAATTGATCTCTAGTTCAATCTCTATTAGTTCTCCACAAACCTCTAATGAAACAGTTAGTTAAATGACCCTGTATATTATTATGAGTTCATTGAAGTGAATGAAAACAATTAAATAAACTCTCACCAATGTAGAAGAAATCATTATTTGAATTAATTTAAATGAATTTTTTTCTCCAATAGTAATTTTCTTATATTACTTTCAAGTATCCGAATTCCATTCATAGATTTTTACACTTTTTTACCGATTGAATAGATTGCAGTAAGTTTGATTGACATGAAAAAAAAAATGGAAAGCAGCTAAGAATCGAAAGGTACCTTCAAACCAAATCTGCATTGTGAATACATTTCCCTTTCGAATTCCTCGCAAACTATTTCATCTAGTTTAAAGAGATTGTTTTTTCTTTTTCTTTTCAATAAGCAGTGAGAGGAAAGCCGCTTCATTATCGAGTTTATTCGAAATGAATCTCAGAGAAATTATACACCGCAAGTACTTTTACTTTACTTTTCTTCACCGTTGGGTTGAATTATTAATAATTTCATCTGGACATGCCATCTATATTTAGATACGAGTATACATTACAATTACATCGTAATGACGTTGATTTATTGTCGAATGATTTCGTTTTCTAGGAACTTTTCGCTGTTTTATTACTACAGTTGGTCAATATGTTCACACCACCTGTAGATTTTAATCTGATTGTATGGTGAATACAGGAGTGTTCATATTTTTAATTCCAAGAATATAAAATTGATGAATAACCAGAGCTTTCATTGCCAAATAAGTGTTGGGTTTCACTGGAAAGAAAATGTTAGGAGAGAAAAAAATCAGACATGAATACGCCAGCACCTTTATTTTTGTGATGAATAATCCATCATACTCAATTCAATCTAGAATTGAGTTGTTTGTGGCCATTTCCGGATTAACCGGAACTGCTATGCATCTGACAATATTCCACTTGTTTTCCTTCCTGTCATAGCCAACCAAGAATAAATTGCCAATATTTCGAAATTCACTTGACCCGTATATCGTATATCGTCACAATCTTTCCCATTTCAGTATTGAACAGATTTTCAAAATGGTCTACATTTATTTTTCGTTCACTTACTTAGCTTGCTGGCCATCCTGTTGGTAATAGTTCAATAAGGGTTGAGTCTGGACGGCGAAGAGGCGGTTCTGACCTGGTTGCAGTTGTACCTGCGAATTCGCTGCCGGTTGAGCGATAATAATCATCGCAGTAGGCTGGTTATTCTTCTGAGTGGCGTACAGCGCCCTCTGGATCATCTGGATGATTTGCTGCTGATGGAAAGGATGTAGCTGGGGGGTGGCAGCAGGAAGATGCAACTGAAAGACCACCACAAAGCGTACTCATTATTATAATCATTATTTCCCTGCCGGAAATATTTTTAGTTTCAATAGTTGATACAATCACAAAAAATGCAAACCTGACAAATGATTTTTGACTTGTTCAAAAGTATATGACGTGTGACAAGTGACATATGACATGAGATGTGACAAGTGACATATGACATGAGATGTGACAACTGACATATGACGTTTTCTGGGCCGTTTTATTTGACAGTTGACTTTTGTCGATGAACATACCAAGGGTTGCTGCATGTGCACCTGTTGTTGATTGACTTGTTGCTGTTGCAAGGTTTGCGTGACGTGCGGCAGGTTGTTGCTGCTCGATGATCGACCGTCCTGTTTTTTGTCTTCCCCTCTCAACAGATTCGGATACTGATGGATCTGGTAACGCACCTCAATCGGGTCGTACTTGATTTCGTTGCTGTTGTACTGGACTTCCGGTTTGGGGTTGCTTTCGCCGTCTGGTTTGGTGGTCGTGGTCGATAGGGATTTTTGCGTTCTTCTTGGTTTCTGGTCTTGACGAGGATGGCGTTTGCTCGCCTCTACCAAGGGTTGGAACAGGAGGCACAGGGCCAGGATCAACTGAAAGAAAAAGTTATCCACCGTGAATCAGCATGATGTATATTCCGAAATAAATATAGTTTAAAAAACTACTCATGAAGTGGTGACGTCAGTTAGTATTTGCGGGAAGATATCGGAGTATTTGAAAGTAATCCCGAGTTTTGATAGCGATTTTGAGGCCTCAAATTCGCTTGAAGAATGTCCAATTGAAAATTATTCATAGATAATTCTGAAATCCAAATTAAAAAATTAACCCAGAGATCCATTGATTGTAAATTCATGATGAAAAATATTCTATTGATTCTTCCATTTATAATAATTTGTCTATGTTTATTAGAATGGAAGCTTTCGCTATAACACGGTCATGGTAAAAGCGTGTCCAAGTTTAATTCCATATTTATTTCTATCAGCAGCTCGATAATGATTTTTTTTCTGAAAACTTTGTACACCGTCATTATTTTTAATTATTCCTCGCAGATCCGCAATGAAATTCCGTGCAAGTGAATTTTAAACAAAATTGTCCATTCACTTGCGAAAATTGAACATGCGACATGACAATCAAGAATGTAATTATGCCTCGATTATTTAGATAGTGAAAGTACAAAAAATTGTCTTTTCACGTTTTTTGTGTGTTTTGCTAATGACATCAACACAAATTTAGTTCAATTTCGGTGTACTTACATAATAAGTTATATCCGTGTAATGTCTATATAGAAAACAATTTTCAAATGAATTAATCCATATAAAATGGTTACAAATTCAGATCTCGGAAACTGAGATCGAATTTGGAACACATTTCTTCTGAAATATTCAGTGAAATTTATAAAGTATGCAATAAAAGAAATATTATTTGTATTTTCTCGAATGAATAATAATCGTCATCAACTTGGGCTCATCTTGAAACCAACTTAGCCCTCATCAGATATACTGAGTAATTTTCAGTTTCTTCAAAAATCGTCTTTTTCATTATAAGAAAAATCTAAAATGCTAACACGTATGTTTTTTGTTGCATGGCACTTTTATAGCAAAATATCTTCCATAAATGATTGATTTTCATTGAAATGACTTTTCAAAACTCCTAATCCTTTTCTGCAAATGAACAATTATCACAAAGATCGAAGAAACTATTTTACAGTTGGCTACAAAATATCAGGGAGTTTGGTAATTCAGTTGTGGTAAAATTTTTCTTATCTTTGCATTGTTTAATGAGCTTCAACAAAGAGATGTTCTTGAAAAATTTCATCCAAAATGTTATTTATTTTTCAAAAAATATAATACCAATACAAATAAAGATTTTTGTCACTGTATATTCAACTTTTCCACATTGTACCTTTCAATCATGAAGTATCCAGTACCTTTGAAGTGTCAAAAAGTTTTCGACAACTCAAAAGTGTGACATTTTCAGGTTAAATTTTCGTGTAGACTAACAAAAAATATCCACGTATCAAAAAATCATTCGTTCGACATGTCTTGAATACAACGTCCCCCACCCAAATCTCACGAAAATGGTGAAAAATGAACCGCGCAAAACACAAAAACTGATCATCCCCCAAGGCACCATCGAATCCATGGACACCACCATCATCGAGATTCCTCTGAAACTCCAAGGCCAGCCTGTGGTGATAGCCAAGAAAAAGGATTCGCAGAAATCTATCGCATTCGAAGATGACGATGTTACCGCCTACCTGGGTGGTAAGTCTATGGGGACGACGTCCATGGGAACTACACAGGATACTAAGGCGAGGGGCACCAGGTACTTCAATTCCACTTCGAAGTACCCTTCGGAGAAGAGCTACATTAGCAGAGGAGATACGACTTTTCTTGCTTCTGAGGGTGAGAACCCTCCATATGGGGCATCATATGTGGAAGATCCCATGTCTGGCTTTCCATCAAGTAAGGGTGTGGTTATCAGGATTTGTTTTCGCAGAAATTTCATTTATATTTATATTTCAATAATGAGTGTTTTCAATTAACTCTCTTCACCACATGGGTTCTTATTTTTCAATCGTAAAATTATACAGGGTGATTCATTGGAAAATAGGCATACTGTTAGGGTAGGTAGAGGTCGCCTAGCTGGTTCTGAAAAACCCCCACATGATGGGTCTATCGCCTTGTATAAGCGAGAATAAGAGTGTTTTATGTATTTCTCCTATTAGCATAAACTCATTATCCTGTATGCTACCGAATACCAAATACCAGGTACGATTTTGAAAAAATTAAAAAAATTTCATCAGTTCAATACAACACCCTGTATGACGAATTTTCGAAATCTCGTCATAATGAGTTTATGTTGTGAAAATGAATAAACTATATATATAATACAATGCGGATCGTAAGTTATGAGCAATTGAAGAAATAGGAGAAATACACAAAACACTCTGTATCTCGCTTATACAGGGCACTAGACCCATCATATGGGGGATTTTCAGAACCAGCTAGGCGACCTCTACCTACTCTTACAGTATGCCCATTTCCCAATGAATCACCCTGTATTAAGCCTATTTATTCAAGCAAAAGAGTGCTCAAAAGTACGGTTTGCTGCTTGTCTTTTTTTTAATGAAATTCCGATTCGATTTATAAAATATATACACCGATATTAGGTAATCATTGATCATAGTACCATTATACTGTTTTTCCAATATTTGTGAAAAAGTACGAGTAGAATCAACAAACTTCAACAGCAGATCAAAGATTCCTCTTCAAAAGAATTTGGCATCTTTGACAGCTATGTCTCAACCTATCAGAAGTTCAGTGGTTAGGTACTTTTTATTTTGTACCAATGGTATTGAAAGATTACCAAATCTATCGGAATCATCAAACCTAAATAAACAGACTATGGAAAGAAACTTGAATTCTACTTACAAAAGATCACTGTGATTTGCTGACAGAGTATATTTTTTATGATTTATCAACGAGGTGTGATGAAGAATAGTATCAATTCAAGGCCAAATATGAATAGTAAACTAGTAAAACGACGATTGTCATCAGGTCGAATACAGAGCAGAAGAAACGACGCAACGTATGTTGTCCAGAGAAATTCCACAGCAGGTGTACCGTTCCAGGATGAAAGATACGATCCGATGTTGACGTTTGGACAAGGTAAATGAAGATGAGGGGCTGATTATAGAAAGCAACCTGCCAAGCTGGCATGAATTTACACCGTCAGATCTCCTCAAAGAATACAACTGCACTAATTATCCTATATTTTAAATTCTAGAATACTCGTTGGTATTTTTTGATGATTTTTAGAACCTTAAAATCGCTCTCGACAATTTCCTGAAAATAGTAACTGACCTCACGACTCAGAAACAGAACATAAATATTATTGACCTGATTTAATACTGCCACTATTGATATAAACATACAAAACCCATGAAATTCGTCTGATATGCATCACATCATACTAAGGGCATTTGATATTGCAGACGTAGCACCAAATAAAGAACCTGTCCTTGACATTTGACATTTGAAATATCCTCTAAAATTCGGCGATTTTGAACAGAGCATGCTTGGTTTGAAAATGCAACTTTTCGATTTTTTTCCATTTTGGACGTCCCTCATGGGCCTTGCAATTCCATTTAGAATTTGTTCATGGTGACTCTGTAAAAACAATTATCTTCATAGTACGATTTCACGAGTATTGAAGAAACTATTATACAGTATTATCATTAAATTTTTTATCGTTAAACTATATTATACAGTTTTGTCTTGTTGCTTCAACATCTTCTGTAATTACGTGAATAAATACCTATGTACTGATTGTATATTTCGTGAATTATTTTTGGGAAATGAACATTAATTCTTCCATTTCTTCAGGAATCAGTCGTATAATGGCCCCGACCACCAGTCAAATGTCCGGCAGATACAACTTCCAAACCAACATCCCCCAACAGGCATTCCGCATCACCTGCGACCTCGGCGACGATTCCGCAGAAGTAGACGAAATCGAAAAAGCCGAACGAGTCCTCATCCTAGGCGAGCTCCAAAAATACCACGACGCCCGCAGGAAGTACCTAATGTCCTTCTGCGAGCAAGCACCAGTCGAAATACCCTACCACGACGTCAAAAGAGCTCCCTCTGTGTGCAAGAAAAAGTCTTCGACGTGTCACCCTTGCGAGGTAGTCCCGTCGTGCCAACAAACAACTACCTCAGCGACATCTATGACGCGAAGTTTCAAGCAGAGTAGTACCAGCGTCGGCTGCGATCCTTGCGTCCAAGAGGTGATGAGTTTGGCTCGGGCTGCGACTGAAGATGTGAGGCCGTGTGGTTCGAAACAGGGGATGGGGTCGGCGAGTGACAAAATGTGCATTCCTACCATACTGGCGACGAATGAGATACAGCGAATAAGGCAGCAGTTTCAAGATGCCACCAAGAAGCTGGAAAAGGCTATGGCTTGTATGCCTTGCAGTAGCCATTCTATCGGAAAGATGACGTGAGAATCAATAAATTTCTTCTGATCGGTGTATTCTTTCATTCAAATTATACACAAAGTTGTAACTGTCGAACTGTCAAAATACTCAGTAATCTATAATTGTGGGTGGATTTCAGTAAACAATCATGGATTCGTCAGTAATTATTTCTGATTGATAGAATTCGCACGCGCTAGTGTCGGTAGTTTTTATTTATCACAATTCATACTCACATAACAATCAGTGATTTTCAAGTTTCACTTTATAAGTTCGCAATATCCGGACGTCACAAACTATCAGAAATTATCAGGGATTTCTAGAACAGTAACTAATCCGTATTTGATGGTAGTCGAGATCAGCGAATCATGAATTTTCCTCAAAACAGCCTCAAGATAGATAATAATGATGGATAATATTATGTAATATCCGAAAAAACCCCACTTTAAAACCTTTAATTTGAGACCTTCAAAATTTCATTAAGTTTCGGACATCCGGCGGTCACAAACTATCGCGGATTTCTAGAAGAAACAACTTCAACATTTCGTTTTTCTGTCTGGATTTGATTCTTCAATTTCATACCAAATTGTTTGTTGATGTTATTCTTATCTACCTATCACTGTTATTACTTTACGTAAAATATAAAAAACAGGAAAATTTGCCCAATTATAACAGAGTAAGTATATGTAATATTCTGGTTTTGTTTGCAGGTATTGTTTTACTAATTGATATAATTTCTTCATTCTCACCTGGAAATTATAATTGAAATCATTTGTAGCTAATGCTATCACTCATCACTGATTTTTTTTGGAAGGTTTTCTGAAAATCGTGAAAATATCTTGAACATCTACTCTCATCAGTACTCGAACTCAAATTCTTGCTTTTCAATGTGAATTATTGTAACTGCAAATACTCTACCAGTTGTAACAAAAATTAATGACACAGTTTACTATTCATTCAAAAATTTCGAATCCTTCAATCCCTAATGTAATCTGCCATTCTAGCTTGTCGCCTTCTACTGATCTTAAAATCACAAACAAATGAGATTCATTTAGCAATTTCACTCATTTTCGTTTCGTTTATAAATTGTCAGTTTATAAATATTGTTTGAAATATTTCTCTGATGACAGTTGGCATATCAATAATTTAGTGAATCATAGTCGTAATTTTCTCTTTCTATTTATTATTTCGAAGATTTCGATTACCCCGTATACACTCTTTCTATGACTTACCATCGCGCTTTGCAACTCCATATTTTCCGCTGTCTGATTGCGGTATTCAACTGGGATTCACTTTCACTACAACTCGACTAGTGAATACGGCGCCCGTGCATTCAATGTATTTATAGGAAATGCGGGTAAATTGCGATTAGGCTGGCTTTTTACCCTTTTTCTTCCTCTTTTTGCTCCACTTGTCGCGAAGATTTCACTTAGTAGACGGGCGACTACCATGTACGGTTAACGTCTTTCTAAATTTTTCCACAAGGTATGCCTAGCCTCTTCCACCGAGCGATCGAAATGGGAAAATTGTCATTGAATAGTTGTGGGATTTTTTTTTCCAATCTCAACATTTCTTATGATGTTTTTTTTCATCCGTTACCACTACACCCCCATGAATAATGATTCTTTAAATCAGAATTTTATTCAATACTTTTTCTTTCAACAAAACATTAAATGTCGTGTCGTATTGAATATATTATTTTTAGAGAATGGTTAGGTTAGAATTAGAATTAGATAATGGCAAAGAAAAATACTGAAAAAATCGAAGAGGTCTCATGAAATATTTCTTTGACTACATACATTCCGAGTAACAAAAGTTCAAAAAATTTTTGATGGCATATAATCTACCGGTACAAAACATTTTGCATTTCATTCGAAAAGCCATTCCATGAGTTTCAAAAAGATTTCTCCTAAAAAGATGATTCTCGAAAACCCCTATACAGTTTTGTAAAAATATTATTAAGATCAATATCGAATAAACTGTTGAATACATAATTCATCTCCTGAATAAGGCTACTGTATCAAATTTTGAATTACCCTTTAAAGTTGATGAAATATTTGGGATTTGGGAAGTTATTCTTATCTTTGATTTGGATATCTGAATTGAACGAATTATTGCCCATGAAAATTGTTTATTAGTCATTTGGTAAAATAATATCACATTTCTCACAAATAATAATGAAAAAGATTACGAAAAAATAATGAGTGCACAATACGTCATTCGATATAAAATCAGTAATAATGACTGATACATATATCATCAACGTGGTATAAATGCTGTTTACCATCCACACATTAAATCTAGATTGAAAAGTCATAAATATGAATAAAAAAGATTCCTAATTCTTAACAGAATGTATAGAACGTTCAATTTTCGTTATTTCTCTAATTTCAGAATGTTCACAAGATAACCTTTGATTGAATCCTATTTATATGTCACATGTCTACAGAAGTTTAAAATTTCCATTTCCTAAACCTAACCTAAATCCTCCTTCCTGCCAATTGATATCATAAAAAACTAAATCAGCCTCTGAAAGTCCTGAGCCGCATCTCATCCAATTTCGCCCAATCCATCTTCGACTTCGCGTACGGCCCGTGGACGTCTTTGACAATCCAAAAGCTGTCAATGACCTCACCCGCCTTGTCATCGGAGACCTGCTCCAGATGAATGTGAGTGGCATTGTAGGCCTTGAGCCTGGTGTAACCGTAATCGCTACTTCTAAACGCCGACCACGCTGGAGTAGGGTGGATGAAATCGTCTCTACCCTCCTGTGATGTAAAAAAAAGAAAAGTAACTAATCCGTATTTGATGATAGTCGAGATCACCGAATCATGGATTTTCCTCAAAACAGATTCAAGATAGAGAATAATGATGGAAAATATTATGTAACGTCCGAAAAAACTTCACTTTGAAATCCTTAAAATAGAATCAAATCAATTGAGAACAAGATTGTTGTTAAAATGAGCGTGGGGTGCTGAAAAAATCAGTTTCTATAAAGCGATATCAACGATTATTTTTCTGCTTTTTTAATTATTCAGACAGATAAAAACTGTCGAAACCATTTATTTGTTCATAAAACCGAACACTGATACAATTCCAGAGAGTTTAAGTTCGAAGAAACTATTCAATGAACTCGAACGATCAAATCAGACATTTTTGTATCAATTTGGCGCAGTCTTGAGAGATTTCATAAGCCATTGGAGTCCCCAATGTTTGATATTGTATAATGAGAAGTTCCAAATTCAAATAAAGGTTGCTAAATTTTTTTCTCAACGCACTTTTTTTACAATAATGTTTCTCTCAATCAATTCAATTTTGTATTGACGATTATTTTTCTGTTATTTCTGTTTTCCCAACCAGTTAGACAAATGAAAACTCTATCGAAATTATTTCAACTTAAAAGGCGAAAATAATTATTGATATAGAATTGAATTAATTAAGAAAAACATTGTTATTGTAAAAAAAGCATGGGGTGCTATAAAGTTTTTACAGAGTGCCCCACTTCTTTGCAATTTTATCTTTATTAATTTGAATATGATATATTAAAGATTATTTTTCAGTTATTTCTATTTTTCTAATAGTTCGAACAAATGAAAACTCTCGAAATTATTTATTTGTTCCTAGCACCGAAAACTTATTCAATTTCAGAGAGTTTAATTTCGAAGAACGATCAAATCAGGCCTTTAAGTATCAATTTGGCGCAATGAGTAGACCTTGAAAATGACGCTCCATGTGACGTCAGAACTGCATGTCAAACTTGCAACTTATACATTCTTTCGAAGATATTTCATCGAGTTTTGTCCAAGATATCAAACATAATTGTGCCAGTATGTACTAAAATAAAAAATTATCGTTACAGATTTTGTTATTAGCGATAAATATGTCTGTTGACGATGAGAATAACGCCGTAACACATTATTCTAGCGCTGGTTAAAAGGATTCGTAGCCTATGATAATTGTTTGCGATTATAATGCGTAGTTTTTCAATTTCAATATTCGTAATATGAATGCCTTTTTGATTTAAGAATTATATCTAACTTTGAATACTTCTGGATGTCATAATATTTTTTTGAAAAATCACTAATCCTGTCCATTAACTTGAGTTACCTTGCACCCAGCGGAGCCCGTTGTGAACTGGACAGGAGCCCCAGGGTTGACGTAAGGTTGTTCGTAACTGCCGTTATAAACAGTGTAGTTGTAGACAGGCCACAGGCGCTCGTATGAATGTTCGTGAGCCCAAATCTCAAGGTCGACGCCGTAGTTGTAGAAGAGATCTTCGAGGCCAAAGAAATGCAAAAACGGCAGCCCAACTCTCGTCAGCGTCTCATGGTGGGTGCAATCGTCCTTGTCTGTGTTTGAACAATACATTGGCCTGAAAGTCATCAGGATTTAGTTAGAATGTTTTATTGAGAAGAATAAACAGTATGGGAAACATATATCTTGGGTGTAAGAAGAAACCTGAAAGAGTGACAAGGAAACCATAATATATTCATCAAATTATTTAGATCAAAGAGCAGGATCATAATTCCAACATATTTTTGTAGATTTCACTATAATACTATTACTTTGTTCAGGTTCAGAAGTTTGTATAATTCATCAGAGCATGTACTGTTACTTCACCTGTGTCCCATTACAATGATCCAAGGTTGTTTTTCCCTGTTCTCTGGCAAATTAGCAGTTATCAGATCGTTTTCCAACCATTCATATTGGAATACTAGAGGTTTGAGTCCATAGTTGAGGAAATAGTAGAGTTCAGTCGATATAGATATGATGTGTAGAGGACCAATATTGATGCTGTACATGTAGGATTCTGTACCCCCTGGCATACTGAATCTTTCACGGTAATTACTGAAATTGCTAAAAAGTATAATAATTAGGGATAGATCTGGCTATAAAGGGATCATGATGAGTTACTTACTAAGATTCCTCATGATTTCCAGGGCAAGTCATATAAGGGACATATGCTGCAATCGATTCAATTTGTCTCATGAAAGCATCTCCAACTTCTGCATCATTCTGGAAATAATAAAAACATACATCAAAAACCTTAACCAAACACTATGAGTCAATCTCAACTATTTATTTCTATTGGATACCAACAATTACTTTTAATCTTAATATATCCAAAATTCCTTGAAACATATCAACAAAGCATTACTTCGATTTCAAAATCCATGCAAAGTTATATCAACAAATATAAAAAGGAGATATGCTTATCATTATCTTGCTAATTTAAAGCAACAATTATTTTGATTTCAATATCTGAATATTATATGGCTCACAAAAACATGAATATCAACTTATTATCTATTTTGTATTTGTAACAAATATACAGTGACATACATAAAGTTCACAACAAATGGAGAAAATTTGTATTTTTTCAAAATAATAAAAAAACATGTATAATGATAAAAACAAAAAATACTTTATTGTGAAACCAATTTGATATATCTAGAATGCCTCTGATAATCATCAAGAGAAATCAAAACCTGAATTAACCAGATGTCCTATTTAATAACAATATATAATTTCACAAATATATTGATACTCACAGAATCCATATCATATGCAAAGTCACCAACATGTAAAATGGCATCATACATGCCCCTTTGTGTTTCTTCTTGTAATCTAACAAGAGACTGGGCATTTTCATTGCCCATATCTCCGTAAATAGCCAACTGAGGCTGCCAATCAGGTCTGTTGGGTGCAGTTTTGAAATAAAGCAAATTGGACCAACCCTGGTCACTGCCACAATGATAGACTAAAAGAATTCATGACATGAATTATTTAAAAGGAACCAATGTGAATAATCAACTCACCATATTTACTATCAGGTGTTAAATTCTTCAGTGTAACCCTGTGAATATACTGGGCATGCTTAGCAGGACCACCATCTACAAATAGCTTCGAACTACCCTCTTCCCTGAGGATCAACCCCCCAATTCCATATTCAACAGATGATTCTTCAGTGTCATTAAAGGTAGACCAAGTAATTACTATATCATAAATATCATCTCCGTACGCAATATGAATTTGTTCTGGCTGATAGTATAATATATCAGCATTGATGAAGTTGATACATACCAAGACGAGCGCAAATACCAGCAACATTTCGTTAGTACTATTGAAATGAATTGAAATAAACAAGCACTAAGAACTAATGATTTCCTATCTGAAAGATAACACTGGAATCGTTGTTTTGTTTCTTGAACATTTGTGGTATTTATGAATAATTTATCAATTAGATTATATATGTAGTAAATAAATAATCGATGTAGTTTTGTTATGAAATTTTTGTTTATTGTTTTTTCTTTTAGTGACATCCAAATGACATTGACACATTTGGGCGATAAGCCGTTCGAACTAAAATAAAATTGAACTAAAATATTTTATTCATGAACCAAATATTGTATATATGTGATGAACAAAAAGGAATATTCGTTGATCAAAATTTTGAGTTATTGATTTAGTTCCGACGACCTGTAGGAATGATCATCAACAAATACGTATTCCAGTTGAACAAGATAATTTAATTACATAACAATACATAGTGCTTAAAACATCAACATAAAGAATATGTGCAGACTTATTTTGACTAGAAAAAATTATTTCGATATGTTAAAAGATCGAAAAGGATTGCCCGAATTCATTTTCAATCAGTTTTTCATCTTGTATCTTTGTTTGGAGTAAAACACACTCCAAAACTCCTATTCTTACATCCATATCTACTATCTCTGCCTTAACTTTTGCAACAGATTTCTTAATGTTAACCAAGGGGGCTGAAAAAAAAAAAGTGTTTTAGATGATTTTCCAATATTTTAGTTTGAAATGTTGCTCACTTCCATCTGTCATTGAACTTCCCCTTTCTTCCATTTGCTGTTTTACAGTTTCCAACCTGTCAGTCAACTTATATAACTCTCTATTTCTCTCTGCTACACCAGTACTGACAGTTTTATAGCTGTCTTTAAGTTTAGAGAGTTGGTCCTGCAGACTTCTATATTCCTCCAAAACAGATTCTAGTTCTCTGTCAGTGATGAGATCATTACTTGAAGAGTATGTTTGAGAAATTTTCATATTCTCACCTGTTGAAATATTTCTCTCTGTTTCCTACTTTTTGTAATGTAAAGCTGATTTCATTGTGAAGTTTCTCCAGTTGATTTCTTGTAGGTGTCAAACATTCTTTGATGCTGGACTGCAATGTCTTCATTTGGTCTAAGTGGGATCTCCAGTCTCTACTGTCATTTTTAACAGTCACCTTGAACATGATTGAAAAGCCAATGTGTACAAATAGTACAAATCTACTCATAGCATATTTACTTTCAGCATGGGTAGGACTTTTTCAACTTCTAATTTCCAAGTTTCATCATCTACATCTGATTTCAGTTCATTCACTGATATTTCTTTCCTGATAGGTTTCAGGTCATCAATTCGGAAAATGTTTTCCTCATCTGAATCATCTGAATACGCTGCTATCATTTCTTCTTCAACTCTATCTAGATTGATCTCTGATTCATCATCAAGAATTTCTGTTTCTTCTTCCTTCTCTTCTGGAGGCTTTGGCCTGAATTGAAGTTAATCATCTAGTTTGGAACATTGGAAATAAGATATACTTACTTCTTGAGTATTATATTATTTTTATTTATGGCTGCATTTGCAAGATTGTCCAAAATAGCTACAACTTGTTCTCCTACTCCTTGTTTCAATTTATTTGATGGAAAATCAACATTCATACCCTTCAAAAATAGAAATCTTAGGAAAAACTCAAAAACTTGAATAGTAAACCAACATTTTCTTTAGCTTCAGACAATATTTTCTCTATAGTTTCATTAGGATCATCAAATTCTTGGGGTTGTGGAAAGTCTTTACCACATTTCCTTATTAACCAGGCAGCTAGGAGTGAAAAAAGATAAAATTGTTCCCCTGGATTTTTGGTCACCACAAAATAATATCTAAAACAGGTAATACTAATTCTAGAATTCAGAATGTTTAGTTTGGAACCTGTACTTGTGTATCGGTTTTATTTTTACACTACTTAGGAATTCAGACTCATAATTCAGTACTTTCAGTTTGTCCAATAGGTATTCCATTTGAGCATACGAGGAGAAGGAGTTATCTTGCTCTTTTTCAGAGACTATTTTTTGTTCGTTCCTCATCATTATTGTACAATTACATGTACCTTCCCTTATAATTTATTATTGTTTTGATTGTTGCAATGTTTTGAATGACAAACTATTTTGTCAGGATCTTGTCATCATAGCTTGATTGAACCACGATTCACCATACACTCAGACAGCCTTTAACTACTGCTTATTGTTTATTGCTGGTTTGTTGTAAGTAATCAAATTCGATGATAAAAAAGAAGAGAATTTCACGTTTCATGATCCAATCAGAACTGATTCTCTCCTGTTTACATTTGTTCCATGTCAGATGGATTAAAATGGCGAAGGAATACTATTCCATACTAAATCTGAAACAGTTCATCACGTTATAAGGATTATCTAGTAGTTGTTAATATATCGTTTTGCGATAACTTTAAAAATGTAAACTGTATTATTCCAATGGAGCATGACGCGTTGTGTCAAAACATTAATTGTTTTTTTGGTTTTTGTTTCGGGTTGTTACGTTCTTTCTTTGTTTTCGAAATTTTGGGAGGAGTTCTTTGTAACTTCGGGCAGTGAAGTTAATGAATGGTTGAATGAAAATCAGCTGAAACAGTATCAAGATATATTTCGACAACACGGTGAGTTTATTTAAATATAAGTATACCCTGAGATATATTTGATGGGGATGGTATAAAAATTTCACCCCGAACAATGAATACACACGTGTGGTGATGTTGTTAAAGCATAAGCCATATGCCCGAGGGGGGTTCTTTATCGGTAACTTTTCAGGACCACCTGACCTTCGTCCACATTGAAATTTTTTTATCAACCTGCTCACTCTTTCAAAATTTTTGGTTCTGAAGAATCTGTTATAAGTAAACTAAGTCAATTTAATGAATTGAAAAAAGTATCCATGGAACCAATAAGGCCTAATAAGACATCAATGAATAGAATATAGATAAATAAATCACCATTCAGTATTCATTGACAAATCCTAATGAAAAACAAATTTTCAAAAGGCTTCACATTTGCAGTTTGCAATAAGTTTTGACTCTAATGTAGGTTATTTTCAATTCTGAGATTGAATGGAATAACATATCTGAATACATATAAAGCTGTTGAACAATCGGAATAAACAATAATTATTGGATCAAACATCATTTCCAATTTTCTCAATGAAAGTTAATCTTTTTTAAGTTGAAGTTCGATGTTGTATCTAAAAATTACGAGAGTTTTTCATTTATCATTATTATTCTAACTGGAAAAAATTCAAGATTACCTTGTTGACAAAATACCGATTGAATATTCAGTGTGAGAAATATTTAGTGTGAATGTGAATTATCAATATAAAATACAAGTCAACAATATTGAAGGCATATAAAACAGTTAATTGTGTATATGTTAATTAATGCTAATCAAAAATGCATAAGCCTTCTCTCCGAGCTGCATATCGAATATACACTACGAATAAAATGACAGACCCGGATCTAGGAGAAGGGAAAAAACTAGCTGACGATTGGAAAAAGTGAATGAGAAAAAATGTTTGCCTTTAGCACCCATACAAAAACTTGAGTCTACCTTAACAGAAACCCATAAGCAATGTTAACGTGAAATGTTGAGAAATGCGCATGCGTAAACGTTATATTGTACATTTACGTTAACGTAATCGCGATATCCAAGACATTCTTCCTGATACTGTATATGAAAGCTTTTGTACGGTGATCACTAGTTCAATACTTTATTGTGCAATTTACCATGCAATTTACTAAAGTGGAATACATTGAATTTAAGGTGTTAAAATTACAAACGAAAATATGTACAGTGGAATCCGTTTATTATCACTCCGCCTATATTGACCAACCGTTTATTTTGACGTAATTACACTACGAAGTTTGCTTTTCATATGAAATTCTTGATAAAAAAGTCGGATATAATGACTTCGCTTACAGTAACATGTCGCTTATTATGACCCATTTTTAATAAATTATGTCTCATTGTTTTTCGTGTTTTTTGAAAAAAATGTCATCTCAACGCCATAAAGTATTCAGGATTGAGAAAAATGGTGCAATAATATGTAGATTAGAAAATGGAGAATCAAGAGAATTTGGCGTGGGTCATTCGACAATATCAATGATTTTCAAAAACAAGAACCGCAGTCACCAATCGTTCAATTCAAATGTTTTTAAACTGAAGAGGCATCGAAATTCTTGACAATAAAATGTTATCCAAGCATTGATTGAGTGGTTAAAAATCATGATAAACAAAATAATACCCGTCAGCAGCCCTATGCTACAGGAAGAGAATATCGTACAGTACGTTATTGCTCAAGAACATTTTTTTTTATAAAATGATGGGGAAGATGACGTCAAGGAAGAACTAATTCCTACTGCAGAAGAGACTCTGAAGAGGCTGCAGAATTATTATCACGATTTGTTTATAGCAAGATTGAAAATGATAATGAAACAACCGGTTTTTGTCTGTTTCTCAACGATTTTCTGAATTTTTAGTGTATAATGGAATATAATGGAAAAATAAAATTATAGTATGTTCGTGCATATATGTATTCACTAAGAATCGAGTTTTGAGGGAAACTTGACATTTTTGAGCGTTTCGATAGCGGCCAACAACCCACCTTTTCCGCAATCCCTCGCTTTGCTTTCCGTTCTTCTTCCGACAACGTTAATGCATGCGCACTCACACGTTTCGGCGCCCGGGCGACGGCCTAACTGGAGGCCACCGTCGGCGTCTCAGTCAGCGTCTAAACCCCGTCCCAGGTCGCGCAATGCCACCAATGTCCAATCGCATATCGCTCCACGAGGTTGTCGTAATCGCGCGAATTTCGTGCCGCTTCTGAAATTATTTTGCTCATAATTCCGCCAATCCATTTCTTTGAGATCATTCCTATTTTATTTTCAAACTCCCAATTCCGAAAACCAATTCATAATCTACGAATTTGTTACTTCTACCTCAAATCCTATTCATTTAAAGATTAAAAATACTTTTTCCGAGGGTCTTAATCCCAAAACTATATTTCAAACTCAATAATCCCTCCTCTGGTTACTGAATCCCTTTTCTGAATCTAAAATCCCATTGCAATTTTTGAACTTTCCAAATTGAAATGCCACTATAATGTACAAATTTACTTCAAAATAATGTTATTCACGCCAAAATCGAATCTCAGGGTTTGAAATGTCATTTTCAATTCCAAAAACCCATTACTTTTGATATTAGATTACGGGTTATTATTACGACCTCCACAGTGCAACTCCTGATTTCCCTTTGGCATTTAAATCCTTTTTGCTTTGCGTCCGCTTTGTTTTGTGAATTACAATATGTGGGGGGAAGAAAACGAAATTTGCTCAATCGGCATGACCATGCAATCGTCTGCAAGTGCCTCCTCGGGTAAGAATTCTAGTTTTTAAAAAAATAATCAGAAGTGGGATTTACGATAGAGACGAATCCCACTTCTGATTTTTCTGATACATGCATAGCAATTTGCACTTTGGAATAAATAAATGTAATATTCCAATCCTAACGAAAAAGCTCTAGCCAAGAAGGAAGTGTTGAAAAATCTGATTGCGAAAATGAATAATTGAATTAAACTTCCACTCCCGCAGAGTATGGTCGTTTCAATCCTGCTACGTTTCAACACCCAATTCGTATTCATCGCGCTATGTGAATTTTACATAAAAGTCTCGGTAGAAGTACGCGAAGGACTACAGTAAAACTGCCCACAACACGAGATTGCTGATTTTGTAGGTCGATCTATATTCACGTCAACGTAATTATTTAGTCGCCGAAGTTGGATTGTGTATTGTTTGAAGCGTAGGTGATTCATTTTATGAAATATACATCAGCCTGAATACACCAGGTGTTTCGCCATAATGGTTATTACTTCCACCATGTTCAATATCGTATCGGCGTTGTACAAATAATAGTTCAGCCTAATGCGGTCATTTTGCCAAATCAGCAATCCTCAGGGTGAGATAACTCGAAATGTAAGAGGATTTGCGTGGACATGACGGTATAATTGATTACTGGCAAATTTTGAAACCGTGCCAGAAAATTAAGCTGGCTGTTATGGAGCTCAAGGGAAAAATGTACATTGAAGTATCGATTCGTGAAGTCCAGGAGTTTCTGTCCGGTGCAGAAGTTATGTAGATTCATAACCGCGATAAATGAAACGTTTCCAAGTGAAAACCCCACAATGGGACCATTAAAATTATACATCAGCGTTCGTGGAGGCGCTAGGGACGCAGTGGATACATGAAATGAATCTCACGACACGATTTCAACAAGCTCTCAAAGATGTAGTGTCTCTAACGAATCCCCTAACCTGCCCCAATGGATGATCGAGATGATACAGACTGTCAAAATGTTGAATATCTGTAGGCATATCGCAATTGGCGCAGTGTGCCGACGCGGACTCGCTGCCCGAACTGCCTGCCCCTGACGAGGAGAGGGTTCGGAGGGCAGCCTCGGCGTTGCAGCAGCGATTGGTGCTGCGCCAGTGGCTAGCAGCTCATCAGCTGCGCGCACATCACGCTAAACTGGTCGCCGCTGACGTTGCCGCCTTAGAAGACGTCTATTGGCTCGAAGACAACAAGGCTAAGCAGGTAACATAGAAAAGGCTGCTCTAATTTTGAAAGAATTCTAGAGATGCTTATGTTTGAATGTTGCATAATATATTCTAGGAAATTGTATGCATACTTTGAGACTGACTATCAGTGCGAACAAATGAACAAAAAAAATCAAGAGAAGAATGACAAGTACCATGTGTATATGGAAATCAAACTCTATATTAAAAATATTCTTTCTAAAAAAATTACTATTTGTCATGACTTGGAAAACTGTACATATTTTACAAAAAAGATTCCTCTCGAAGAATACCTGTAGAATATTTCCACAGACAGAAGAAATAATCAAAAATAAATAAGTTATGGAGCGAGATTGACTCTTGAATTTTTTGTCTTTTTTTTTCAGATTTTCACCAAAGATTTTCCAAAGTGGTCGGCAGCTCGCCAGGCTTTGCCGATTTCCAAACATCGGTTGGAAATTTTGAAAGCCGATCTTTGGTCTGAAGTCGTCAAATCTAGTAATCACCAGGACGCGTGGACATGGGGTGAGTCCCACACAAGAGGCTCCTAAGGTAATGGGCAATAATAAAAACTGATTTATCGAAGATTCCATGCTAAACAAACTATGTGTTTTTATTTCGAGTTCAAATACCGTTGTTATGACGGTAGTCAAGTATTTATTTGTCAAAGAATAATTACTACCGAAGGTTATTGCATGGTGTTGTTTGAAGGATGATTCAGTGTTTATGGAAGATGCTTCTCATTGAACATGCCATAATTATTAATCATACTCCGATAAGATTTTCATTCTTGCAAGCAAAATCGCTAATTAGAAATTCCAATAGATAAACCACAACATTTTTCAGATAAAATTCTTATTTTGATTGCATGTTCAATAAATTTATTGATCATTATTTTTAATAACTTCTGCGTACAGTTCAATAAATTTCGATGCTATTAAATTAAAGCCCACACAAATACACTACATTCAAATCAAAGACCTAGATTCAAGTATCAGAAACACTTCTATTGAAAATAATTTGTATTCGTTGTGTTTCGAAAATCAAATCTCGAACACAAACGAACGTGGTTTATCAGTTGTGAATGGAGTTTTATTATGAGCACAGCTAGGAGAAAGGTAATTAAAACATGATATTGGTATTATGAAATAACATCGATGATAAATTTCGTACTAAAGGTTCATGAAACATGCATACAAAATACACTGACATTATTCTATTCCATGAATTAATTGTTTGGGAATCATTATTGTTTTTGTGATTATGAGTGTTTTAGATATCTCTTATATTATTGATCAGTAGGTGAGTTGGGCTACCAGCTTACACTTGTAAATTATTTCAACATATCTCATTTTCGATTGTATTGGAAATCCTTGTTATCTCTAAAGGGTAAATCTGAACCCTTTGGTATTAATACTTGTTGCCTCTGCTCACACAAAAGCATTTACCATAAAAGTTCAATCAAAATATACGAATCACTTATTATATTATCATATTAAAATTGGTTAGGATACATTTTAGTGTGGATATTTTCAATATCATCTGTCAACGAAGATCTAGAACGTTATTTTTACAGGAGGTATGCTGGTGGTCTCTGTATCTGTTGCCGGATTGGTTACCTTGGCTGCCATGACCCAACCATCACTAGCTCCCGAAGCCAAACATTCCCTTTTGCAATTTGTTACCGGAAAGTATTTGTTACCTTCCAATTGTAAGGCAAGTGTGAACGTTTTTTCAACTATATGCATAATGTATACAACAAAATCATTCCTGAAATTCTTTCTTCAGGTTGATTTTCAATGGACGTCTCCACATCCAGTGGGAAAAACCGTATGTTTTACAGTATCATTTTACCAACGTAACGGACAGCCTTATCCAATCTGTGATACCGATAATTTTGTTGTTGATGTTTCTGGTGGTGCACGCAAGGTGAGTTACACAATCACTGTACACGTCTGCCAACTGATGGAATTTGAAATACGAGCAATTTCCTAAATGTTGTAGCTCGCCGTTATAACGGAACTTGGATCTCCAACTGACCCGAATTCTGCTAATGTTGCCAAGGTGAGAAAAGAAAAATCATGAGATATTAGGCTGTCAAGTCTTCAATTTTTTTTTTGCTTTTCTATCATTTTTATTATTTGTATATATTGATCTTTCTTTCAATTAGGAAGATAGACATTTTCTTTATTACAATTATTCAATGTCTTCTTTCATTTTTTTTTCATTTCCATTCAGAAAGATGTACTGCAGCCAGTGGCTTATTATACTTCCCCCATCACTGGAACTGAAATTTCTTCATCATAGTTTTGATTGTTCATTCTTCCATGACATTATGACATTCTCAAATTCATACCATTTCATTTTTGGGACATTAGTATCGCAATATTTTATACTAAGTACATACATAGTGTGGAACAGCCAAATAAATGAGACCGTATTGGGAAATACACTTGGACACATCGATTTGTATTTTAAAAAAATAATTATATAGGGTGTGTCATGTGACAGTGGCCGATACCAACTTTCTTATTTCAAATACAAACCCTTGTATATTATTAGTTTTTTGGTTTCTTACATAATTCATATGCAATGTCCCATACCTATTTTCAATTGTTTCGGAAATATCAAGTGTTTTCAAATGTATTCCAAAAATCAACATTAAAAAAGAAAATTGTTTTATTTCACAAATATTGTTTTTTGCTTATTTTCTCAACATCAAGAGCTAAATGGGAAATAATCATCGAGTGTAATGCAGCAATATGCGAAATAAAATAATTTTCTTTTTTTAATGTCGATTTTTGTAATACATTTGAAAACACTTAATATTTCCGAAACATTTGAAAATAGGTATAAGACATGTCTAGAATTTTCCAAAGTATCCAAAAAACTGATGATATTTGTATTTAGAATAAGAGAGTTGGTATCGGCTACTGTCACATGACACACCCTATATAATTATGTTATTTTGAAAATGCGCATCTAAAAATACAAATCGACGTGTCCAAGCGTTTTTCCCAATACGCTCTCATTTATTCGTTATCGAATTTATTCCATTTGGCTGTTTCATATTGTATGACAAATCCTTGACTCTGTTGAGAACTGTTATCTTGTTAATGCATTGCTTTACACACAATAATATCAGCTCATTCGATTAACACTCAATGTGGCCAATAGGTGGCGAAATAATCATTCCCCATGTTCCCGATACTCTCTAGTTCCTTCTGGAATTCATGTTTGCACTAGGTAAAGTTCACTGTCCGGCACGCGGGCGCGTATCGCATCTCGGTGACGGTAGGGGACAATCATGTTGCGGGCAGCCCGTTCTCGAAGGTGTTCGTGGCAGGTCCGGCGCAAGCGCAAAGAAGTCACGTCGTCAGGCAGGCGGGCGGCACGGTTGTTTGTACGACGAACGTGCAGCAGCTGCTGTCGATCGAGCCGAGGGATGAATACGGCAACGTGTGCGGCTACGACTCGGACGAAGAACCAACGGATGTGAGTAGAGGATATGGGGCGACAGGGGCTCCGTGCATGTATTAGTTACGGGGGGTGGACAAATTATTAGAGCCACTTTGGAAATTGAACAATTTCAACTTTATTAGGAAGGCGATTCTGTCGAAAGTTTCATGTCTAAAAACCATGAAAAGGTGCTGGATTGGCCTAGTAATTAACCAGATCTCAACCCTTGGAAATAAATAGCATATGATTTTATGACCACTAAGTATCGGCTAAGTAATTCTATTTAAAATAGAAAACATACCAATGTCTCCAATTATTTTTTATCATTTTTAATTTTCATGAGCTAATTCAGTAATTTTAAATAAATTATTTGAAAGATAACAAATTAGTTTAGAATAAGCCCTAAGATTTACATTGCGTAGGTGCTGGTTTCTGTGTTATATGTTGTTTTTATTTTCCACAGGGATATCGTGTGAATATTGACGAGATAGGAGCAAGTCCTCCGGACCCCAACATCGAAAATTTTGATTTCTCCAGCCATCTCGACTATGACTGGGAAACGCAAAAAATTACCGTGGATCTCATGTTCGTCAAAGAAGGATGTTTCCACGCTACTATCTTTTATCGCGGAACTGAGTTGCACAATGGCGATTTCGATATAGTAGTATTAAACAGTGAGTATAAAAAATTGGTATTCTTGTTAAGGGGGCAAGTCCATTCATGAGCATCTTATTTTGAAAACTCCAGTTTCAATAATTCATAAACTTTTAACCACAGTATTTTTTCAACGAGAACTATCTGAAATTGTAGGTCCACCTTTCTAATAGTAATCATCCACTGTCTCCATTTTTTTCAGGTGTAGACGCTAGTCTAGTCAATAGAAACGTATTGTCCAAAAACCACAACATTTGCTATGATGCCAAATTAATTGGTATTAACGGAGAGAGACTTTCGAAACCCAAGAGGATATTTATTTATGTGTCGCCCAAGCAATTGATAATTAAAGAGCTGATCTTGAGGTTTATTCCGAAGAGAATGTTCACATTCAGATTGTGCCCTTCTACAAAGGTAAGTTATTCGCGAATTCAACTCATATTCTGATTAGTCAAGCACAGTTTGATGTAGAATTAATTTTTTTTGTGTTTCAGTTCAATTTCCAGACGGAATCGCTCAAGATGGACGATATCTACCCGAACGCTTTCTCTTTGGACGACGGCTGTCAACCAAAGATCGAACTGGTTTCCAGAGACCGTAATCTCATAGCCGCGACTTTCGCTCAGTATCTTTTAAAAAATATAGGTGGTTCAGAAACGTTCAAAGACAAACAGGACTTTTTCTACCATGAGCTGAGGAAGTACCATCAGAAGCACTACCACGAGAAACTCTCTATGAGAGTGAACAGGGAGAAGTTGCTTGAGTCTAGCATGAAGGCTACGAAGAATTTTTCCGTGTCTGATTGGTGCAGGAATTTCGATGTCAACTTTCAAGGAGAACAAGGTAAGGACAGTGAATATCCGGGGATGTAAGAACAAAAGTTTTCTTTGTCGTTTTCCCACATAGGGATCGATTGGGGCGGCCTCAGGCGCGAATGGTTCGAACTGATATGCAGTCAACTGTTTGACGGGCAGCAAGGCCTTTTTATCAGCTTCAACGAGGGCAAGCAATCTCTGGTACACCCGAACCCCGCGCGGCCCGCCCATCTGAAGCTGCGTCACTACGAATTTGCCGGTAAAGTGGTGGGCAAGTGCCTGTACGAGAGCGCCCTGGGCGGTAGTTACAGGCAATTGGTGAGAGCGCGCTTTACGAGGTCGTTTTTGGCGCAGGTCATTGGACTTCGGGTGCATTATAAGGTACAATTAGTAGGTTTTATTCTTCGTAGCTGCTTCAATTTTCTGAATTAGATGAGAGTAATAAAATGCATTTCTGCTAATAGAAAAAGTGATTGATAATATGATATTGTCGCGTACAGGGGGTGTTTTTTGGGGGTTACCCCTGTCGCTTGGGTCGTACTCAGAAAATATAAATAGAAGTATTTCAATTATAGAGTGAAATACAAAAGAAACATATGATTTAATGATAATTTTTATGGTACATTCTTTGAGAGAGATTCAATGATACATACAGAAATAGGAATGCTTACCCTACAATACACAAAAATGCTGAGAACTCAGTCTTCAGAAGGAGTGAGGGGCAATCAAGAAAAACTGTAGCATAGGCGTCCGAACTACCCCTTCGGACGCCTATCTACCATTCTAAGCTGACTCAGAACTCTCTGAAGACTCCCCGAAGATTCTTCAGCAACATCAGCAAAATTGCATTAGTTATTCTCTTCTTGTGATAACACACTTTTCATAATATAATTTGTACTGACCTACTTGAATCATGGACTTGTAAACATAAGTGATTTGTTTATAACGGTAATGAAATTGAATTTAGAATATACTTGGTGTTTTACTGGATTGGATTTTGAAAAATATACATCTTGACAATATGAAATCATACAGTTGACAATCCTGTCTAGACACCGCTATCATATTTTTCTCAGTATTTCGAACAAGACGACCCCGACCTATATCTGTCAAAAATCAAGTACCTGTTAGACAACGACATTGACAACATCGAGACGGAATTATACTTCGTCGAAGAGGAATACGATTCTGGCGGTCAATTGGTCAAGACGGTAGAATTAATACCTAATGGTGCTAGTGTCAAGGTGCAGAATAGCACAAAATTACAGTATCTAGACGCGTTGGCTCAGTATAAGCTCTCCACTAGGGTCAAGGAAGAAATGGAGGCATTCCTAAGAGGTCTCAACGATCTCATACCCGACAATTTGCTGAGTATTTTCGACGAGAATGAACTGGAAGTGAGTTTAAGCCAATGTTTTCTCTCAATAATTTTAATAAACGTACTGTATTGATCATAATGAATATAATACTACAATCAATCGGTCATTTAAATGAAGAATATTTGATTTTGGTATCATAAGCTTGATGAATCTTCCCACCCCTCTCAATTGATAAATCATCACCCCTGTCAATGTATAACAAATTGTTATAGTATTTGTTTGTTGCTGGCGTTACAGCTTCTGTTGTGCGGCACCGGCCAATACAACATCGCCGATTTCCGTTCCAACCATGTCGTCAACGGTCGCTCGACGGAGTTCCGACGCGTGGTCGGTTGGTTCTGGGCGGCCGTGGGCAACTTTACGCGCGAAGAGATGGCACGGCTCCTGCAATTCACGACGGGCTGCTCGCAGCTACCCGCAGGCGGTTTTGCCGAACTGTCACCGCGTTTCCAAATCACCGCCGCCCCTACCTTCGGTAGTTTACCCACTGCGCACACCTGGTAAGTTGTTTTTAATGTGTACCTGTGGAGGTATTGGGTTTGTTGAGCTTTTTTTGTGTGTCACACTGTCGAAAATTATATGTATGTTCATGACACCAGGTTTATTTTTCAGTTTCAATCAACTTTGTCTACCCGACTACGAATGCTACGAGCACTTCGAGAAATCTCTTCTACTAGCCATTAGCGAGGGTACAGAAGGCTTCGGAATGGTCTGAGCTCTCTGCAATTACACTGTGATGATTCGTTTACGCTTATCGGTCGATCGATACATTCGTCGTAGTGTTTTATTCATTTACGATTACATTCGTCTTGTGTTCGTACTTAATTCGTTCATAGATAGTTTTGTATAAAAGTTGTAAGTTAGTCGATTGCTATTTATAATTAAATTCTCAAAATAAAGATATATAGTTTTTTTTGTGTTACTGGAAGAATTAACGTCTTTCTGAAGCTTCATATTAATAAAGTTAAAATATGTGGAGGTCTATTTGACTATCCCAATTGAGAGTAAATTGCGAAACACCACTCTAAGTAATTGAAAATTTTAAGATGCGCAAATAGAAATTACGTTTCTACAAAGATTTCCTCTTCGAGTTTCCATTTGTGTTATGGTTCGAAAACATCACAAAAATCAATAATTGATAATTCAAATTTGTCAAAAAGAAAGTGGTTGTTCCGTAATTTCGTTGTCTTATTTTTCGATAGTGTATTTTTGAGGATACAAGAACAAATGGGAATATACAAACTTCAAAGTGCCTCAAACCAAAGCATAAAAACATCAAGTAATTTTTTTATCAAGAGCTTTTTTTAAAAAAAAATCCCACTTCAAGTACAAAATGTTTATGCATATGAACATTCAAACAAAATCGTTTCTTACCAAGCATTGTTTTTACATAACACCATTCAAATAACTTAATGTTCACATCTTTATGATAAATATTTTCCTTATTCAACAGATAATTATTTCTGTTGAAGAATATCAAAGTGTTACAATACTTATACTTTTTGGATCTAAATGGTAATGAGATGTTCTTTCAGTCAAATTGTGTACAAGAAAACAGTAAATATAAATTACATGAACTGACCTCAATAAAATAGAGTTAGTGACATGTATGAAACATCACAATATTCAACATTATGAAAGTGATACAGTAATTTCAACAATGAAATAATTGTATAAATAAATAAAATATGTATCACCCACAACACAAACTATTTGAAGGGAATATCAGTCATGGTTTGTCTCAGTATCTACATCTCATTGATGAATTCACCCTCATCTTTTCTATTAATGGGATCACCTTCCAACAAAGATGAAATCAGACTGAAATAAAAACAATCACATTATTATTTTCCTTATACCTATACATTGAGAGTTGAGTATTGCATAAATTTTGTTTCTTAGAATCAATGAAAGTTCCAAATTTATGTGATGTCATGAGTAACTTACCAGTACAAGTATATGAAGAATAATATGAGATAAAATCCCAAAGAAACCATGCAGTCTCTCATGTGACGTTTCAACTGGCCTCTATTGTGAATTTCAGTGGGATCATATATCCCCATATTACCTTTTGGTACATTGGTAACTTCATAAACTATCCAAGCAGTCATTGGAATATTGATTAGAAATAACACCCAGTGTCCATGTACTAGCAGTAGAGAGATGAGGAATACATGAGCAATGAGTTTTGGATAGATCCATGTATTGAGCCGAGAACAACATTCTTGTGCATTCAAGTAATCACATTCTAAGTCAGACAACGTTATTACCTATATTTTTGATAAGGAATAATGTTGGAGTGAAACATTGTTTACACTAACTTCATTGAAAGAAAGGATACAAAATAAATCAAGAGGAATAATAATGCTCCAGTATCAAGTAAGGAGAAGCTGAATAAGACGGGATCTGCTAAGGACATTGTTTCCCCTTCTTCATATCACTTGAATCCAAAATATATTCCAAAATAGTCTTCACCAGAGACAACATGCAATACAGCTTATTTTAAATTATTAAATTAGGAGAGTTGACATTTGACTCAGTTGACAACTCGTCAGAACATGCATAGTTGCCGTTACGATAAAACATTTTTTTTGGTGATGACATTTATCTTGGAAATGGAAGTTAGTTCCCATAATTGTTTTTTGGTGAAATCGAATATAATGAGCAAAATGGAAGATAACATTGTAAAAACGGCAACATTGTTCAATTTGACAAGTTGTCATAATATAGAACTTTTCGAGCTTGTGTAGGAGACAGGTGATATATGATGTTTTGCAGAGTGACACGGAACAACTAGATAGTGAATAATCACAGAACTTATTCCATATCGGTTCAAACCCTGCAATGATGTCATTCCTCATTCTAGTGACAATCAAAAGGCTCTCAATATAGTTTTCAACTTCAATATATTGGTTTTCACAATACACCCAAAACAAATACAAATAATGGACGAAATTGTGAAAAAAAAATTCAAACCTAATATTCACGATATGTGGGTGTTAAAAACGCCCTGGCAACTTTGCCCAATGCCCCCAGGGAACATGTTACCAAATCCCGGGTGTTACGATACCATTTTTTCTTTTCCTCAACTAGCTCAAGAGACATATTCATCAACTCCTTGCGGACCGACTCGTTCTCCTCTTCGAGCTCCTCACAACGCGAAGAGTAGTCTTCTAGACGTTCTAACAGATGGCGTGAGCGGTTCTGCAAGTCGGTTTCTGTTGATTTCAGAACGGTAATTTCCTCCTTAAAGCGGTTATTTAGCTCTACTTCGGCGCGAAAATTTCTGATTGAAAAAAACAAAGCATTATAGTAATATGTTGATATTTTGTTTCGGGAGTATCGCTGAAAAAATAAATGGCAACACTGGCAACATAGCATATTCTGATAAGCTGCCACAAATATTCCTTCAATAAATTGATATAACCTGTCTAACTAAACTAGAGATGTTTGCGGATTAACGCATAGACCTGGATATGTGCTTCTGCTTACTAGTAAAAAATGTCGAGACTTACTGAATCATTTCTGCTAAAGCGTCCTGTTTGTCATTAAGATTAGCTTCGCTGTTATGCAAATTCATTTCAGTAAGCTTCAATTTTTCTTTGAGGCCTTTTATAGATGACGTTTGACATGCTATTTCTTGTTCGTGAGCAGACAACTGTAATCGAAATATTTCAATTGAAAATGAGAGGATAAAATTCCAGTATTCCTGAGAAAGATTCTTGCCGTATGGAAAGGCTATTCCTACAAGTTTTTGAAATGATGCAAAAATCACAACGAATTATTTATTTTCGATAATCGTCCAGACTTCTCGAAATCTCACTTTCCTTAAATGAAAACAAACTTGGCACCGAACCAGAACCAGCCAGAAGATTAAAATAGCGAATAATTATAAAACAATATTAAAGGTCAAGCGATTATTCTTCGAAACAGACTATGCATGGACACGTTTGTGGGCACGTGGTCAAATAGCAACCTAGTTTCCTGGTAGTTTCTTTTACCACTGAAACTCTGTCTCGAAAATGCAGAGATTGCTTCATCGTAGTTTGATTACAGTAGACATCAGTTATCGTAGTTTCGCCTCTGTCTCTCCTATGCTGGCTTGAACTGCGCTATGTGCAGTCTACATAATTGCCATTCCATAAAATACTTTCTTAGAACGGTAATTGCAAAACATGTTTGGCTGTTTAGCTTCTTCATTTTTGATTCTCATTGAGAAATTATCAATTTTTAGATAGCGAAATTAAACCAAAACATTCAATGGGAAATCCAAAAACGTGACTGAAATTGTTCAACAATATATCAGAATATGGGTGAGATCCAAAACATGATGTTTATTGTTTTCGTTATATGACTAAAGTTCTGATGTATGTATGATTTAAATGCTATTTTTCAAGATCAAGTAATATATTGATACAGAACGGTTAATATTAGATATAAAGACATCATAACCCCATAGATTTAATATCTTAATGTCTCTCCTACTATTTCATCTGAGCATAACCCAATGCCAATGTTTTCAATATGTCGGTTGTAAAACATACCTTGTTATAAAAAATTACTTCTGTATGTTCGCACCATTTTTAGGACAATATTTCTAGTTATCAACAAATCACTACACTGTTATGATTGAGATCAGGTAATGACGATTCGGATTATGATAAGATGACGCATAAATTGACCTTAAGATTCAGATCGAGATGTTCTATTGTCGTCATTGGCGTAACTAGATTTGACGTGGATTTGACTAATGGGGAGGTCAACACTCACCAGTCAACCACACTTACATAATACTCCCTTCAGAAAAATATTCGCCATAATATAGACAATAGTATATTGAAGTATAAGTGGATAAAAAGTCCTTAAATCACGCGTGAGTTTTCGAGCACGAGCAAGTGTTTTAAAGACCAGATCCACAAATACTTTACGCTATTTTGTTTTATTGGTGCCACATTTTACGTTTGAACAAAGTTTTGCATTTGTCAATTATATTTCATTAGACGTTTACAAGGTACTCCTGTCAGATCAATAATCAAAAATTTGTCATTTAGGCTTCACGTTTCTCGTTCCTTCGTTTTTTAAAGTTCGATTTAAACACGTTCAGGCGTGCTTTAAATGGGTAAAATGGGGCACCAATGAAAAAATATGTGAATACACAGTATTACGTTTCAATTTGTTATTTTAGTGTACCTTTTGCACTTTCTTTTCTACCTTGTGTTTTTGGCATTATTTTCCTTTCCCACAAAATGAATTTGGAAAAACAAAATCTCTCAAATTTTAATTATTTCAAATTGTTGCATTTTTTTTTATTTCTTCCAAGCAATTACGTCCCCAATAACCCCCCCCCTCGTTACGCCTATGATTGTCGCGGAAACTGGAATGGAAGGAAACGGAGATAGATGGTAGATCCAATATGTGACTCACCCTCAGCTCTTTCTATCCCAATATATTATGAATCGCAGAAATTAGGTCATTTTCCGCGAAAATGAAAATCGTTATTTAGCATGTTTATTTTCAGAAGATTGGTTATTCGTTCAATTAGTAACAAACAAAATAAAAAATTACTCAATATTCATATATTTGATCGCCGTGAAATATATTCTGTATTGTGTTTATAATTCAACAATACCTATTTGCTGTATAGTAAACTTTTGGCTGGAACAGGGAAATTTAAATAATTAAAAGAAAACTGGTATAACGGCGTCGTCTTCTTCAAAGGGCACTTTCGAATTGAGGTAAATTGAGTCAAATCGACATAAAATAATAGTTTCCGTTTGGCAGAAGAGATTCTGGACACTCTGTATACACGCAATATCCTGTACATACAGCAGAATATATGCACTTCTGTAGAGATAATGTCACCCTAATAGTTTGATTCATTTCTAAACAAGCAATAAACAATATTCACGTAGAATACAGTGACACACTTCCATAAACACTCCAAAATATCGTTCCGAATGTATAACCATTTGCAATAATAATACCGCGTGACCAGAATATCAATTAACTAATTCATAAAGCGGGATTTCCTTCTTTCAGTGTCCACCAAAGTGTACCGGGTGTCCCGAATTCAATATAGCTGAACATAGAGTTTTCCTTATCCGTTTTAAAATTTCGTTATGTAATTCTGACTATGTACTTCTATAGAGTTTTAGTTCTTCAAATCACATAAATTTTCATTTAAGTGACCACAAGGTGACTTATTCTTTCAATTATCGAATTGCACTCTCAGAATGATTATTATTCATTTCGTTTTGCATGCATATTTCATACGTCTAAACGAGAAGTTTTCCAGGAATAAAAAACATGTGCCACTCTCTTGAAACTAACCCGATATCGATTGATCATGATATTCCAAATTTAGAAAATTTCATTACATACAATGAAAACTGAGAATTTAGGATATGCATGTTTTTTATCAGTACCACGTACGATATCCGCTTTTTCCAATGGTCTTACTCGTATCTATCAGAAAGCTTGAATGGGGAATTCCAAATTCTACTACGAAATGATTCACATTCAAATCATCATGCATTAGCATCGATCAACATACATCAGTGGCGTGCTAAGAAAGTTTAAAACAATAATGAAGAGAGCTCTCATCTTAGAATTATTCCGACTACTTAGAGCTTTCAATTTTATTAGGAACCAAATGCTTCATCGAGTCATTTGGAATGAGAAAATTGGTACTGAGTACTATTATCAGACACCCTGTACACAAAATTTTCGTTGAAAAATAGCATTCGAACGGTTTTACGAATTGATTTCATTTGGCTGATAAACTCTACATAAATCAACCTCAATCAGCCATAGTAAGTAACCCGTCGATAAAGTAGGTACGTCCTTTGGAACGTTCGGACTCACGTATTGAATTTGCATTCGAAGGACACTACCAATTTTTGTGAATTCCCTAGACTGACTCTTACGTCACTTCTGATGAGTGAATAGTTTGTCTCATCAATACAGTGAAGCTGGATTAATTTAATATCCACTAAATTAAGATCAGTGTGAGAATTCTCAGCAAGAAATTTATGAGGTTCATTAAATATGTCAAAACCACGGTCACACACATAGGTCTGGAGACTACGGCATTTTTGAAAGGTGGGGGAGGCACCAGTTTTGAAGAAAAGGTTGCCATAATTATCCGCTAGGAGGACATAGGGGTATAATTACGTGATTAATCTTTGGCAACAAAACAAACGGTTAGGACTTGAATGGTGAATAAAATCAATGACAGAAATATTATATCTTGCGAAATTCTCTCGAATAGATAAAAATCATTCCTACTTTCGAAAAGCTGATCGAAATATGCTTATATGATATTAAATCTATGGAAATATTAGAACCACAAAAATTTCCCCAATGTTTGGGCCACCCCCCACCATACGAGTTGCCAGACCTATGTATACGATCGTGGTCAAAACTGTCTTTTTAACCTTTAAATCACGATCATATATACAGGTCTGGCAACTAGTTCTCATGTTTCGCCACCTGCTGCGCTGTCCTCTATTGTCACTTTGTCAGCCAATCACAAATCAGATCCGATTAGCTTTTTGAGAGTAGGAATGATTTTTATTTATTCCAGAGATATAAGATATGATATTTCTGTCATTGATTTTATTCACCATTCAAGTCCTTAGCGTTTGTTTTGTTTACAATACTGTCAAAGATTAATCACGTGATTATACCCCTAAATCCTCCTAGCGGATAATTGTGGCAACTTTTTCTTCAAAAATTGTGCCACCCCACCACCCAAAAATGCCGTAGATTCCAGACCTGTGTATATGATCGTGATCATGATACTAGAATATTTCAGCAGAATATTTTTTGATATGAAGTCGAGTATAATTATAATATACTAAATGAATAATTTCCAATGTAGATAAAACGATTCTTTTTAGAATTGTGTTCTTAGAAATTCTCATTTAATCATGAACGATAATTAATCTTCGACAAGCCGGCAACATCGCATTTATTGTTGACGTGATCAACATTAGATCATACCCGCCCAATCATGAAGGCAGATTTGCTTTCTGTGTGGTTTTCATATCTCAAAAAGAAGGAAACACACATACATTTTTATGAAATTATTAACTAAGTGATATTAATTAGGATAACAGAGTTTCAAAGCAGGATGAAAGTAAAGATCACCGCAAAGCATGACGTACGTTCACGTTTTTCACCCCCTGCCGCCTTCTGGGGCTCGGGGGCTGCGTGTGACTCACCAGGGTTGGGGGATGTTTTTTAGCCGCCCAGCAAGGGCGCCACACGACAAAATCTAAAAGCGCCACCCTGTCTGCCGACGAATCAAACTTAACTTTAAACGGTTCGTGATGGGGTTGATACGTTTACCGATATTACGTTATTGACCTAATTTTACAGTGTGTGTTTGATGAAATAGGCGAGAGGGAACATTTTTTTCAGAGCGAATTTTTTTGCCGCTTCGATGGTCCAGGCTGGCGCGCTTTTTGTGGCCCGCTGGAGTTCGTAATTTTAGTCGAAAGAATAAAATGAAATTCTAATTGTTACTTCTTGGAACGTATGTGCATACAACTGAAGTACAAAATATTCAAACGAAATATGTAATCCGTCTACCATTTTTACTGCACAAACAAATAATATTTTCAATGAATTCCATGTATGTGATCCATAATTTGCTGCTTCATTTACATTGTTATTACATAACAATAATTCATTGAACAGCCTTCCATTTTTTTACCCATAGATACAATCGAACGAGCAGCTCGCTTGACGCTAGACGCGGACTCACCGGTTTTGCGGCTGGAGAGCGTTATTTTTGCCAGAATAAAAAAAATGGAATTCTGAGTCTGAATACGCTCTACAAGTTTCATCTCAGCAATTTTTTCGATATCTATCACCAGAAAATATATAATAGCAAAAAACTTAGTTCAAATACTATTTTCGACTTTTTCGATCGATATCTCGATAACGATGCATGTTACACAAAAATGTATAACCATATAAATTATAGGACATGATAAGAGCTACAAGAAAGCATTCCATCAAAATTTTCGTATCTTGTCGTATAGCCGAGTTATTGTCAAAAAACAATGTTATTCTCTTTTTCAAGATGGCGGCAAACCCACATTGGAAATCTTGATCGACAAGCTTTTTTAGGCACCCCCACGTCATATTAAGAATTTAGCTTTCTCGGTCCATTATTTACATATCCAACTGTGTTTAATAACTGGACTAAATAATTTTTGAATGTCAACGTTCTAAAAAACGACCACTCGCAGCTATAAAATCAATAGTTGAAATTTTAAACGCGTTTTTCTCAAAACGACAATTTTTCAAAATGGCTGATATAATAACTCGAAGAGAAATTGACCGACCGAAAATTCAAACAGTAGTATTCTTAAATATGTTTACCATACAATGATTTCCTTCTTCAAGCGTTCACCAACATGTAGCGGGTGTCCCGAATATTCAATATGGCTGAAGATAGTGTTTTTCTGCCTGTTTTGTATAATTGAATAAAATCAATAAATTTTCAATTAAGTGACCAATAGGTGACTTTTCTCACAATTATCTCAATTGACTCTCAGAATGATTATTAAGCATTTAGTTTTGCATGCATATTTCATATGTCTAAACGAAGAGTTTTCCAAGAATAAAAAAACTTCACACTCTCTTGAAACTAATCCAATATCAATTGATCATGATATTCAAAATTTTCAAAATGTCATTACCTAAAATGAAAACTGAGGATTCAGGACACGCATTTTTTTATCAGTACTACATTCGACATCCGCTCGTATCTATCAGAAAGCTTGAATGGGGAAATCCAAATTCTACTATGAAATGATTCACATTTAAATAATTTTGCATTAGCATCGATCAACATACATCAGTGGCGCGCTAAGAAAGTTTAAAACAATAATAAAGAGAATTTTCATCTTATAGGATTATTCCGACTACTTAGGGCTCCTAATATTCACGACTTTAGAGGTTTAGACTGATACGAAATATATAACTACATAATTACCGTATACCAAAATTCATCTTCACACTTCTGAAACTGTCACGAAATTCGGACAATTTATTTGTAAAATATACATCGAATCATACCATAGATAATCTATAATGTAGCTAAAAGGATTCAGCAATGCATTGCACAAAATGGGGACAATTTGAGTATTTGTTGTAATTAATTTTTCATCGCCCCTCTCTCTATGCTACTGAAAATAATAAAGATTGATGTGAAGTTCATTCTGTTGTTCTTTCTGTCTCACACAAAATGATCGGGAAAAACTACTGGTGTATGTAAAATGATACCCTGGATCTGAAAATGGAAAAATATACAGACGGTTCCATTTGAAATTCAAAAGTTCGGTCTAACCGGAAAATGAAAAATATCATATAGTTGCCAGCCACCAAATTTCAAATTTCGATCTCGAATGATTCAGAAGTTATAGCTCTGGCCAATTTTTGTGCACACCTCTGTATAGAAAAAGTCCAAAAAACCTAATAACTTTCGAGAAAATACCCTACCTAACTGTAAAATGAAATAAGTTGACAAGAAATTGATAATGGAACAACAACAGCAGAGGTTGTGGATAAGAATGATAACTGTCCGATATTCGTTCATATTCTCCTCATAGGATTATCCCAATAGGGAAAGCCCCATAATCGAACAAAACTTGACCTCAGAGCCTCACCACAACATAGAGGTTATCAAAATCAACGACGTAAGGGGTCAGATCACAAATTGCGCTCTCTACACAATGAGTTACGGTTTTCAGTTATTGCTTAACCTCCAAATATTTGACATTCCGATAATGTGATTGACTGATTGGCTGATCATTGACATCAAGTGATGGCCCTTTGAACCCAATAACTCACCTTCGATAACAAATCCAATTTCTCTTCCTTCTTCTTCTTGAGCTGATCCTGCAATTTTGCAACTTGTTCTGAGGACCTTTTCAAGTCGCACTTGACCAATTCGAGATTGATCTTCACGTTGGCCAAATCCTCTCGAGTTATTTTCACCTCCTGAAGACGAAAATATATGAAATGGTTCAACGTGGAAAAGTACTATCAAGAAAAGCTCGCCTCGATGAGATGAGAATTTTCATTCTCGAAAATATCATTCTTCTTTCTTAAAAGTTGGCATTGGTGTAGAGCTTCATCGCGTTTTTCGCATTCTGATGTTCGCATTGTTTTCAGAAAATCAACTTGTACCTCCAATTGGCCGACCTGAAAGAAAAAAGAGAATCCCATATTGAATTGAAATTCTTCTGAATATCACTAAAATTTTACGGTACAATAATCCTCAACCCACGTAACATAATCCTAAACTCTAACTAATTTTGCACTTTTATTCATGCCCAGCAAACACACTTGTTACATTTACATAAATGTGACATAATATAAATTAAGGGAGCACATTTATGTAAAATAGCTACATAAACACTACATCACTTGTCTGAAATATTAGAACCGCATAGTTATATAAAGAATTATGTCAATATATTATCTCATGTTTAACTTAACTGCTATGTAAAGTTGTTACTTCAATATTAAGTTGGTCATTCTACGCAAAATCCGCTGTCTGAATATCTGTTGGTAACATCAAAATTTTTTGACAAACGACAATTACTGAAATGAAGAAAAATATTCATTGAAACAAACAGAACAGTGAGTTTGTTCTATTCTGTGTATTGTATAATTTATTTTGTTTTATTTTGAGAATTGAAGAGTTTATTTTATTTTACATTGAAAAATCAAATAATTCATCTTTTTTCAATGCTGGTCTTTCATTTCTTTATTGCTACGTAATATTCATTTAGTTAAATCATATAAAATATATGTAAAGTAGTTACATCCTATCTATGTAAAAGTTTTGACACAGTGACATATAATATATAATATTCATAACAAATTTATGTAAAATGTACAGTAAAGAGTTACATAACTGTTATGTAAAAATGAGGTTGTATTTGTGGCGCACATTTCGCCATAACAGTGACGTATAATTTACATAACGTAGTTATGTAACAAGTGATATTAGTTATGTAACATTCATGTCCATTTTACATAGTTGTGTTCGCTGGGTGCTTCTGAACCTCATTAATGTAATTCCTTTGAGTAATATTTTCGTAAGATCATAACAAGAAATTTCTCATCTGAAACCCAACAGAAACCACTCTATTTACAATCACACATTCTTCATGTCGCCAGAAAATCATAATCTATTTCCGACGATGCCATCGAACGACTATGTATCAGCATCAGGTGTTGAATCATTCGAAACTCGATACGAAAGCGTCGCGACGCCACGTAATAGTATGCCGGTGGCGGCGCTAAAAATCGCGACGCCACACAATCATGACTAGGTGATTAGACCTCGTCTATTACTAAGAAACCAGCCAGTTACAGCCAAGATGCTCTTTTGGTGGTCGAAACATAAAAAAAAACTCGATACTCGTCTGAATTTCGGCATCACGTCTATCATATGACCTTGAATTCACACGTGCCTGCTTCTGATACTTCTCGCACTTCCTGACAGTCTCTTCGAGCCGTTCCCTCTGCCTCCTCCAGGCAGCCAGCATCAGCCGCTCGTACACCTTGCAGAAGGCGCCGAGACGCCGGCACGGTCTAGGTGGCGGCGACGGCGGTGACGACGTGGCTACGACGTGGTCGAGGGGGCGAGGCGTAGCGTGCAGCACCGCGACGCTTCGTTCGGCGACAGGCGTCGGAGGTTTGGCGATTCTTGAAGAACAGGAAACAAAGAATAATAAATCATCACACTTTCGATTGTCCTTTCGAAGCAGGGTTGTTGCTGATGTAATAGTTTTGACAACATTCTTTCATTTATTTCAATTTTAGGTGCGTGAATAAGAATACCAATCAATCAATTTCAATACGTTAAGCAAATCATACTTTGAGAACAAAACTAATCATACTTTATTTGCTAGTTTTCAGTATTATTACTATATACAGGGTGTAATTCAAGTACGTGGCCAAACTCGAAGGAGTAATTCTTTGGATGATTCTAAAACGAAAAGTTCATATAACCAAGGGTGCTTCGTTTTCATGTTACAGGGTGTCGACATTTTTAATAGTAAATATCTTGATAATCCTTTAGCCGATTTTGTTGAAATTTGGCAGTTATTTGAAGGAGTAAGGGGCTAGTTTAGTCCTTACTAGATTGGAATCATCATGTCCAGTGGTTTGGTAGTTCAAATTTTTTATTATGTTGTCCCAGGGACATGTTTGAAGGGAAGTGATTGATATATTTTTTTCTTAAAAACAAATAAGGATAGGAAAATAATGCTAGAAATAAAGAAGTTATAGTTTCAGTTGTGAAAAAATACAAAAATTGCAAAAACTCAGTGGCGCACATTTTTTGGTCAAAAATATTGGTTAAAATGCCTTCCGGGACGCCAATGGACATGATGATTCCAATCTAGTAAGGCCTAAACTAGCTCCTTACTCCTCCAAATAATACTGCCAAATTTCAACAAAATCGGCTAGAGGATTATTAAGATATTTACGAAAAAACTATTTGTATTGAAAATGTACACCCTGTATCTTGAAAACGTAGCATCACCGGACCTTTGGTTATATGAACTTTTCGTCTTAGAATCACTCAAAGAATCAACCCTTCGAGTTTGGCCACGTACTTACATTACACCCTGTATACTCATCATTGTATTACTTCAACTCATGTGTATCATTTTTCCCATTATTTGGCATTACCTACGTTGAAGAGCGAAACATTATTTTTATTATTATTCATTCATAAATTGACATGTTTTCATTCGAAATATAATACATATTATACGTACTTGAACGTCAAGCGAACGAGTTCCAAAGAAACAAGTTTAGTAGATATAACATTTTTTTCTGTGTAATAAGTGTTACATCTGAAAAGATTAATTATAAAATTTGATACAATATCAATTCTCCAAACCATTTAATCGGACTCCTACACAATTGCATTACTTTTATTTACATACCAGCTTCTGCATAATTTTAGATAAGTTGATAGATAAAAGAATGAACTCTCGAACTATGTGAAATGAAGTGATAATGCATATTCAAACGTTGCTAATCTATACTGTTTAGATCTTAAATTATCCACAGCGGTGATGAAAGGTTTAGCAAGTGAACATTTGAAATCAATGTACAGGGTGTCCTGAGAATCTTTCATGCATATTCGACCGTTGCTAATGTATACAGTGTGGAACAGCCAAATGGAATAAATTCGATTGGGAATAAATGACAATGTGTTGGGAAAAACGCTCGGACACGTCGATTTGTATTTATATTTGTATCAGATGCGCATTAAAAAAATAATTATATAGGACGTGTCATGTGACGGTGGCCGATACCAACTTTCTTATTTTAAATAAAACCCCCTATATATTATTAGTTTTTTGGATTATTCAGAAGATTCTCAAAAATAATTCATATACAATATCCAATACCTATTTTCAACTGTTACTAAGGGTTATTATCGAGTAAACATCGTATTAAATCTTGATCGAATCATAATAATTACTTTGTTTTGTTAGCAAACATTCAATACTACTTTTTTCTTCCTGGTTTCATAGAGAGGTATTACACAAATTTATGGACACGAAATGTCTTGAATCTTTCAATGTATACTGTCGATATTATTTTTAAAATGATAAAATATATCTACTAGAAATTATGTAATCTGGAATGTATCTTTATATTGGACTACTATGTCGAATACAAGTTATTGTACCTCGAGGCAGTGATTCGTGCGTCAATGTTTTAATTTGAGATGATTATGAAAAAACTTGGAATTTGAATTACAAGATGAGCTATCATTTATTGTAAAGCTTTCAACCTAATTGGTTTCTCAATTTTGTGTCAGATGTAACAAATTTATCAATATAAAACGTATTCCCTCAAATAACAATAAATTGTTTCAAAATATAAGAATCAATTAAGCTACCGCTACATACATATTCATAAATTACTAAACTGCATTTTCAGGAAATTCTTATACTAATGCTATATATAGCTAATGTTGATTCAATCATGAAAAATAATATAATGAATTATTACAATGGGGAAGACCACCAAATGATGAAATCCTTCCAAACCTCCCTTAATCGAAAAATAATGATATTGGTTCAGTGTACATCCGATATCAAGGATCAAAATCAAAGCAAATAGATTCTACAGCGTTTTGAAATCAGCATTTTCATTCGAAATTTAAAAACACCAGAAATAAGTGGGCGGTGCTATGAGTGTATGACGTGCTACAACTCCCTAAGTCTATCTTTGTCTGTTTCCATATATCTTTTGCTCACACCATGTGTAATATTGTCAAGTTCACTTGTGGATGACTCCTTATTCCTTTGATGTATTTTCTCAAAAACGTATCGATAAGTGATAACTATATCATTTCATGATAATTTGTGTAAAAAATATCATTTATATTGTATTCTTTTACATCTTTTATTCCGAAAATAAGTTGTGGTATTTTAGTGCGGCAACACAGCAAGATTCAACATGGAACAATTATCTATGATTGGTCAGCTCAAGGTCGATGAGCTTGTAGGGTTAAGCACGTCACACTGCGTTAAACCAATGAGAACAATCAATTCCGTATATTTTAAAATTTTTTATTTCATCTAGGACTACAAAATACCTAGTAGACTCACCAAATACTTGTATACAGTGCGTACATAAAGTAACGCATAAATTCATTATAGGCTAAATAAACAATAAAATTAGGAATTCCCAAAACAGGTCGATTTTTGATTTCAATTTACTATTGTTTCAAATCATGATCTAGTATACAGGGTGAACCACTTTCGTGTAATGACGTCATCACCATTTTTTCACCATTTTCAAATGGAACCCCTCTTTTTTTTTTTCAATTTCCAAATTGCCTTTGCTGAGCTGATTCCAAAAATGTATAATATGTTGCTTCAAATTGGTACAGGGTGGGCAAAACTTGAAGAAATCAATCTTGTAGAACGTGGGTAGCCAAAAACCGTCAATAAAACCGATCCAACAGTCGAATGTTTTTGTACCGTCACAAAACTATGCAAAGTTTGCGCATGTAAACGAAACCGAAACGTCCACAAAACAGTTTCGAAACCATACAGAAATGTCCGTTGGAACAAACCTAATATCCCATGAAATTTCAGTTTTTTTTTTTTCGAATCCGTCCAACAACGGACAGTGCAAAAGTACATCTTACACACCTCCTAGTAACCCTCACTTTGGTGGGGGTAATCTCCGCGACGGTTCGTGCCCTCCTCACCGCCGCACAGCAACTCCTTTCGCCCTTCTTCCTCTCACCACTGCCATCCCTTGCTTCTTGGAGGGCGCGTTCCAGCTTCCTCTTGACCTTGTCATCGCCCCCACCACGCGCCGTCCTCGTGCCGAACTTGCGGCTCGAAGGAGTGGGGGAACGCGTCTTCGCACCTTCCACGCCGCGCACGCCCACGCCGTCGCCGTCTGGGCGGGTGGTGGCGCGAGACTCGTCCTTGACCATGTCGAGCATTTTCGGAATGGTTTTGATTTGACAGGTGACGGATTTGTGTTGACATTGACGTTTTTTATAATAACATTCATACAGAACGTTCGTCAGCTCAACTTTGTGACATCTGGTTTCATTCACATCCCCATAATTTGAGAAAAGGCGAAAAGGAAACTGCTTTTCATCAACAGCAAAAACACAAGAGCTTTTTTTTATCCGACAAAAAAAGTGTGTTTTTGGCAAGATAAATTAACGACAGAATATATCAATGAACAACAACAATAATGAGGAAGTTTCCAATATCAAGATTTAATTTTTTCCATAAAATATATGAAAAATTATTACACCCGTATTTTTTCTTTTTTTTGTGCGATCGAATTTGACTCCAGAATTTCGTTTTGAAAAACTAGTTTTGGCTCCTCCACCATTCTGATGACGTACCAAGTGAAAAACCGGGTTCACACAGGAACACATTGAGATTTTGCGTGCGGAAGTACAGTGTTGCCCTGCTTCTGATTTATTCTAAATATTCGGAAAAACTGACCAGAATATCTTGGTAAAATATGTCGTGGATTTTGCAATACCAAATCATGGATTGTTTACCTTTCGTGATATAATATCATATATGTCTTGAAATATAACTAGCACATAACATGCGAAAATATATGAATGCGATGATATAATCGAGGGCTATGGCTGAATAGAAAATAAATGAATCGAATTTGTTCTTGAAGTGAATTATTTCAATATAATTTTGTGTTTGAATTTTCGGAACAGCTTTCAATTTATTTTCATGAAAATAGAAAGGTAGATCTGGTAATTGCGCAAATGCATTCGTAGATTTCGTCCGCGATCATCCGGATTACACCATAACATAACACGTTGACAGCTAAATGTGGTTATGTGTTATGGGTTATGGAACTGACGATAGCTATATTCACTCTAAACTCACTAAGTACGTCACAGTTTCCCGCCTCAAAATTTATAAATTGGTTTATTTTGAAAATAGAATGGAGTTGAATGATTTGTATTGTCATTCTAGAAAGTAGAGATATCAAACTAAATAGTTGAGTACTTATTTGATGAGAATTCGTCATAAGGAAACTTCCTCATTATCTCTATTGATACAATTATTTAAATGAACAGTAATTAAATACACAATTATCATAGATTGTTTGGTTTGGTGTACTGATTTCAAAATTTTCTTCTCTGGTATTAACACATGTACAATATATTCATATAATATAAGAGGAACGATGCACCTTTTTTATCGCTGTCAAAATGACAAAACAGTCGTCTTCAAATGACACATTTTATACAGCAGTTAATTTATCAAAAAAAATACATTTGGTATCGAAGTTGCTATTAAGTTTCAAAAATTATGGTGATTTTGTGTTTACAGCCCGCTTTATGTTTTGATATGATTTTTGTTGGAACTTATGTATCCTAAAAACATGAATTTCACAATTTTATCGTGGGGAAATGAAAACTTTTCGAGATATTCCATTTGGAAGTTGGAATTTCACTTTCTTTTCCGTATCACTTTTTCCACAAAATAGTACAGCTTTTTGCCAAATTTATTCATCAACGAGACACATAACATATTGATGAAGAATTTGCCATACTTTCATTCTAAAATAGAAATCTAAATTGTAATATTATCCATATTTTAAACGTGCACGTCAAATCCATCCAACATTTATTGTGGTTTGACAGTTAACGATCAACTAATGATTGACGAAATGATTATGTTGTCATGTCGATTTGAATATTGGAAAAATACTGCATTTTCAATGATTCCTTGGAACCATTGGCGTAACTAGAGTTGACTAATGGTTATTTATTATACAAGGGAAAAAGTATTGAATTTTAGCTCGAGGTTATATCCGGGTACTCACTTTTTTCCCGGAAAAAAAAAGTACTCACTTTTATAATAATTTCAAAAAGTGATATTTTTTTACCTGTCAACAGAGATAAAATATCAAACTCTTTCCCTTCACAAAAAAAAAGATTTCTCATAATATAGACGTAATGTACAGGCTAATATTTGAAGGGGTGATTCTTTGACCTTTGGAGATACAGAGTGATATATATTATTAAACGGTTGGTGCTGCGATATGAATCAATTTTAATTCAATTATTTCAATCTACACCAGAGCATCTGACAAAAAATATATTTTTCGGATTCTCATTCATTTTGGAACAAATAATTTGCTTTCAGTCGATGCACAAACATTTTCACGTCGCATCAAATAGACCCTGAAGTAAAACGATTTTAATTTTTTTAAGCGAAAACCATGCGTGGAACAAAGAAAATCAATGAGATTAATTTTGCTCAATAATGAATGAGGATCTTATAAGTGATTTTTATTTTGGAAGTAAGCAATGGCGTAGTATTTTTTTCTCCAAAAATATTCAATGCAAAACCCGTACGAACGCCACTGGAACTGTTTTTTTCCCAAAATTTTATCACCCTGTATCTCAAAAGTTGAGACTTTTAGGACATACCTTCATTGGAAGTTTTTTTCTCGAAATGTGTCAAAGAATCACCCCTTCAAATAGTAGCATGTCTTTAAGGAACACCCTGTATATTATACAATGTTCTTCTAGCTTCAAATTAAATAAATATATTCTATTTTTCATAAATGTTATTCTGAAAGTTATGAATGTTATTTTTGGAAGGGTTTTTCAATACAGGTAACCCTATTTTCTAATAATTAATTGTAAATAAATAGTACATATTACGTTTTAATTTGTCATTTTAGTCTAACTTTTATTCGTTAAAATAACTATGTTTGCACTTTCTTTTCTATCTTGTGTTTTTCGCATCATTATTTTCCCTTCCACAAAATAAAATAAAATTGAAAAACAAAATCATTCAAATTTATATTTTTTCAAATTGTAACTTTTTTCTTCTAAGCGATGGGGGGGGGGGTTAGGTTACGTCCCCAATTACCACCCCCTTGAAATGAATACATAATAAACCCTTTTCTAACATATGTTATTGAAGAAATTAGCGAAGAAGATGTACAATCTATTGCAAAAAGTGATACGAAAAAGAAAGTGAAATTTCAACTTTGAAGTGAAATATCTCGAAAAGTATCAATTTCCCCACAATAATTTCGCCAAATTCGTGTTTTTTGGATCAAAATACGTAAGTTCCAACAAAAATCATAACAAAACATGAAGCTGGCTGTAGACACAAAATTACCCATAAAATTATTTTAGTCAATGAAGGATAAAATAAATATTTCTGCATTTTTTGACAATTCGAAAGATATATTCAGAATCATACAGTAATCTATAAAATATGTATTATAATTAATAATATAATTTACTTGTAGCAATTTATCGCAGCTTGCCTTGCATGAATTTGTTTTTATTCATCTATTTGTTCATCTACATATTCGCAAGATCATTGGCATATCAAGAGTTGACCCCCAGTCAACCACACCTAATGAAATTTTCATTTTCTCAAATTTTCACATTGATCGTATACTTGCCTATTCAAATTAATACATCTTTGAACGAATGTTATTAAAAGAATGATACCGTAGCAAGCATATAAATAACTGGATTACTAAGATCACCATTTCACCAACAGGTAGTGTCAGAATTTTTGGAATCCCCATAGTGGCAATTCCAAAAATCCATACAGAATGTTCTGAGCGTTCCAAGAGTGGGAGAACGCATAAAAATCTTTGTTCTGTGTTAAGTGCCATTTTGAGTTTAGTACCTATGGTTTAGTACTTAGGGACTCGTGCTTGTGGGTGGTTGGAGTTGTTGGTTTTCAGTGAAATAGATCATACAGATCTTAGTTCCCACATCACCCTGATGAAAGACTTGGATGATTGGCTGTCAATTGCTGGGAAAATTATAAAAAAGGTATGCATTAGAAGTGTATTGAAATTCAGTCACTTACGAATTCTTGAATCGTGAAGCATAGAAAGGGTAGTACTTTCCCTTCATTTCGGAGAAGTTTAGGGCATATCCAGGTACCGCTAGAGGCGCTGCTGAACATGAATAAATGTGTCAAGTAAAGGTTTTCCGGATATCTATGATTTTACCTAATTTCCAAATTCATCTGAGCTTGGAGACTGTAATAGGATTGAATGGTATTGATCTGTCACATGATTTGAATGGAATCTTTTATATACAGTGGCGTAACTATAGGGAGGGCAGAGCTGGCAAAAGACCACGGCCCCCCGGCTCAAAAGGGCTCCACAGCAATGAAAATGGTATTACATTATTCAGTAAAACTTGGTTTATACAACTCATCGACCGCAGAAACACCCTGTATTTCAAGTGCTATACAAAAAACATACTAACGCGTAAGTAAATTGAATAATGCAGTAAATGAGTAAGATAATTAATTGATTTGAAATTTTCGAGCGGATAACGAATGATTTTATTTCGCACATCTCAATAAACAATATCTATACAGTTTCTTCCATTTCAATTGAAAAAAGATGCTACGAAATGATGTCAAAGTAACCATTGGCACATAATTTAGACATCCCTAATCAGGCATAAGCTCAACATTTTCGCCTTTGTTTTGCAAATCCAGAGTTTACGTTTAATTGTTACGAACCCCTTATTACTTTCACTTCCCTTTTTAACTGCCATAAGGACAGGATATATGTTCTCGAACAAAATAACTTCGAACACAATATGGGGGGATTATTACCCCTTACTATGATAAGTAATGTAACGGTGTAAGTGTGAAATATTTTCCACGATTATTTTTGAACCGCACCCATTGTGAAATGAGATCGCACGCCTATGATACTATAGATATTTGAGAATTTGTTTTGTATTAGGAATGAATCGCGCGGTCAAATGGTTGTATTAGCGGAATTGATTAAGGAATAAATAAGAAAAAGTGACATAGAGTTCCAAGAACATCATGTTTCGAAATTTGAATAAGTATTAATTATTATCACATTATTATTGATTTTTAATCGATCATTGGCATAGGCGTAACGGGGAAGAGATTATAAAAAAATAGTAGGGAGCAATTTGAAGAAAAAAATGAGTAAGTGTGGTTGACTGGTGGGGGTCGACCCCCCCCCCCCTCCCATTAGTCAACTATAGTTACGCCAATGATCATTGGGGATTCGGAATCTATACTTCATTCATTCAATGAAAAAGGTTGTGACGTGTATGACATGTACACGAGTCCGTCTATTAAATCATCTTGAATATATTCGTATATACAGTGTGGAACAGCCAAATAGAATGAATTCGATAACGAATAAATGAGAGCGTGTTGGGAAAAACGCTTAGACACGTCGATTTGTATTTTTAGATGCGCATTTAAAAAATATAATATAGGGTGTGTCATGTGACAGTGGCCGATACCAACTTTCTTATTTTAAATACAATCCCCTGTATATTATTAGTTGTTTGGATGTTTCAGAAAATTCTAAACATTATTCATGTACAAAAAAACATCAATTCCAATGTGAGAGATGTTCAGAATGTTTTTTTAAAAATTAGTTGTGAAATAAAATAATATTATTTTTTTGATATTAATTTTTGCAATACATCTGAAAACACTTAATAATATCCTTAATAATAACAGTTGAAGTCAGGTATGGGACATTGTACATGAATTATGTCTAGAATTTTCAGAAGAATCCAAAAAACCAAAGTTGGTATCGGCCACAGTCACATGACACACCCTATATAATTTTTTTTAAATGTGCATCTTAAAATTCAAATCGAAGTGTCCAAGCGTCTTTCCCAACACGCTCTCATTTATTCGTTATCGAATTTATTCCATTTCGCTGTTCCACACATGGTTAGTTGAAAAATTATATTGAGGATTTGTATTGAGAAAAAAAGTATAGGTTGATGAATAAAGTTATTGAAACCTTTAAAACAGCTAAAGCCATCAGATTGAAATTTTCTACCTGAATATTTATTGTTGAATTATATTTTTCAATCACTTCTTTATTTTTCTACCTTTCTAATATTGCTATAAGGGGTGAGTCTTGATTTTTTTTGAGACCACTCATTTCCTAGTATTCGTCATGATCGAAAAATAGAGAAATGATACTCTTATCAAGATACTGAAAGATGAACAGTTCCTTAGAGATACATATTTGAATTTTTGTAGTCATGATGTCAGCAGATCAATTCATCGCAAGATTGATCGATAACGATAGTTCAGAAGACCGCATGACCAATTTCGTTGAAAACTGATCGTAATAATGCATCAAATGATTCTCTAAATCGACCAAAATTTCATACGAGGGGAATTACCATCATTTATTCATCATTCCCAATCAGTCAGAACGCATACCGAAAAAACAATCAAATCGACATAATAGCTAAAACTATTTATATCTTCGAAATACCTGTACAGTTTGTTTATTTGCATTTATTATGTACCTGACATCATCCAGGTATTGTAAATCCCCTGCTGCTCCTACAGAGAAAGTATCAATCATCCCAAAGCAAAAATTTGAGGCGAGCACTGATGCCAAGTGCCCGAATAAGTCGCTTAAGAAAGTCGCTGGAGAAAAGTGTGAAATATTTTTCCATACCATTTGAAAAATGTTTACCAAAAGAAAAAATAATATTGTTTAATTTTATATCATAGTGAATCTAAAAGCAAAATAGTCTCTATGCACTGATTGTGAACCTTCTTCAAACCGTGGACTTGTAGAAAATCAAGAACTGTAGAAGTTCTCGTGACCGGTGTGGAATATGGGGAAAGAAACGGTTACGTGGCAACACTGTCTTCTGACGACCGACGTGTTCTCAGATCTCACGAGTAGCCGTCGTTACTCGTTTGTCGTTTGGTTAGTTGCTCAGTTCAGTTGCGTCGTGAAAGGTCTAGTAGTGTGTCAAGTTCTGAAATCTCTATACCTCGCATATCGTATTAGTCGTTCGCTTGAGAGTTGTAGGCCACGTGACTGCTGCATAGCCAATCGAGACGCGCTGAGATCGAGATTCTCGGAACTGTTGTTCCTAAAATAAATCTCGCATTCGCTTATGCCTGTGTCATTCTTTTTTGCTAAGCCAACTTGATCACTAGAATATCTGGATCTCATCTAGGGATTCTGGAATGCTTTGCAAATTGGAAACGGCATAAAAGACAAACTAACATAAAGTGAAAGTTCGAAAAGTGTCGTGTTTACTACCTATTTAGTGCTTTGATAATCGACCTTGGATTGTTTTGAGAATTCCGATGTGGAATTTGTAATGTTATACACTAAGGTATGGGTGATTGAGAACGTACTGATTTTTAAAATCTTCTTTATTAAAATGCGATTTTTTTTCATCAAGGGACCAAAGTGTGGCCACTAGAAATATAAAAATAATCATGGACCACCAACAGTTGGGTGTGTAATATTTACGTGTTTGTTTTGTTTTTCTATTGCCATAGCATGCTGAATACCCTCACTTAGTACCGTTTTTTAACCAAGTTTTGTTGGTCAGTTCTTGGTGTTACCGGTTGAAATTGTAGATTTGAGCGCTATCTACGCATAGCTAACAGAATAATCTATTTATATCGGTGAATGAAGTGAAATATTTGGCAGAGTTCACTTATTTATAATTTATATACCTCTGTAACAGGTAATGCACTGTATAAATCAAACATTCCAAGTATCAATCAATTCACGTATTTGAACAAAATACATAAAATTCTTTATGAATAATCCTAAAAATTCATGTTCCATGTTCAAATACAAACTTCAGATAATATTAATGAAAAATTTACAGGAGAGTTTGTACATTCTGACATTTTCAAATTCATAAATAATTTGAGGGTTAGGTTAATTTGAATCTGTGAGTTTCACTTTTATTAGCATTAGATGTCGCTTCGCCCCGTAGACTTTTTATTGAGATTGCAGATTTTTCACCACTTGTTTCAACTTTTGGATCATTTAGAACTTTGTTGAGAATTTAACTATTCAATCAGTAATGTTACCAATATTGGTCACGATCTTATGTTTCCAATTTGTGCTATTGAAAAATTGAATACTTATTGTTTCCAGAAGTTGAGTGTTGCATGAATTCAATGTAAAGGTAGATATTACACCACGCTTGCTGCATGAGTAGAATGAAAATTTTCATTGCTGAGGCCCTTATCAATGATTTTCTAAAAATGTTCCGCGTCAATTGTGTACGACGCATTTCCTAATGAAAACAAAATAGCATTCGATATTCCACAAATTTCAGTTATTATAATTCTATTAATATATGTATGCATTACCCGTCTAACAACAAGCGTTATCTACGTAACACCAGTAATCAGTTTTCATTCTTACTCGTAACAATAATAACTTGGATTGACATCTGTCTAGACGAAGTCTGCTTATGTCCGTAAGGAATCTTCGAATGAAAAAGACACCCTGAAATTAGGGTTGAACTGGAATAGGTTTGTCGGTTTGACAAAAGCGTATTAATAGTTTAGTTCATGTTATATATAATAGATGGCGGTACGATCGATTTTCAAATTAAGGTGTTGCGAACATCTTTTCAATTGCAATATTATATTGCTTGGATGAATTACGGAAGACGTTGCCTGAGATATGTCGAAAAGTCATCCGATTTTTGCAGCAAGATCTCTTGCTCTTCAAACACGAAACTACGAGACTGGACGAAGCTATTAATTGAATTTGGACGCGATTCAAGACACAGTGGTGTGGAGGCAAGGAACAGAATCAAATATTCTCAGAAACAACTAATGAGGACATAAATTACTTTGTAGCTTAGATATGAACCCATAATGCACCCTGAAAGAAAAACTAAAAAAACTGATATATAAAGAAAAAAATCAGAAGGAAATTGTCGTATAAATGAGGATAATTGCTGTTTTAATTAATGAAAATTTCCTAGGCGTTTTCAATTGCCGATGAAACGAATAACCTTGAAATAACCACTCAAATATTTTAATAATAATCGTGTTTTCGCGATTTCCAAGTTGTTTTCTCGGGTTTTTCCAGTTGGAAATACCCGGAAAACTGTTTTCCAACTCGAACAATGTTACACAACCTGATAATAACAGGTTGAAGAGCAAGAAAAATCATTGCTAGTCATACAATAATCATTATTATTCATATATTCGCTTTCTGGGAAATATTTTCCACGTCCACATAACTTTTTATAGATATTTATAGCATGTTTCGCGTTTTTCGATGCATATTTTCCAGCAATTATACACAACAAATTATAATTATTGTGATTGAGAGGTGGAAAGGAAACGAGTTTTCATTTCATATAAGGTGCAGTTTTATACTACGCGATACTCATTCTTCAGTGATCTTGAAGCGAACGATCTGAACGGATCAAATCAAAACACTCGCTCGGGTAAAAGTATTTCGTATTATGCTTCGAAATCTTCAATACGGGCTCGATTTCCTGAAATATAGTGGTCCAGGATTAAAAACTGATTTTTTCAGTTTCCTTGAGGACAGGTGTAAAAGTGTTCACATAGGTATGTGACTTTGAATAATTTTGCCGCTTTAATATTTCATCTATTTGAAAAAAGTGGTTTTCCGTTGATGCATGTACAGGAAGTAATAAAATATCGTGACTATACCGGTTGTGCAACCATTGCTGATTCCCGACTAAATCCATATGTATACAAGATTATCAAAAGGGTTCAAATTTGTACATTTGAGACAATATGATGCGCTTGATAGTGGCTAAAGACAGTTTGTGCACAGCAAAGCTTTTCTGTCATTTTTTAAAAATGTGCCTTAATCTGAAATCAAAGTGAATAGAAAATAATATTAAACTCAAGATATACTTAACATAACAAATTTTTTATTAATGATTAAATGTTCAATATGTGATCACTGATTTGAGTTTATTTTTTAAATAAAATGGAGATCAATTAATATAGATAAATCGAATTAACGCTCCAACAATTAAATGAAGATTTTTATCATTTTTGGTACAATTTTAGGTGGTACCTATTCACAAATATGAGATTTGAAAATAAAATGAAATGATAAATATTTATTTTTTCGATTTCTATTATTCTTGAAATACCAAAATATTAGCATTATAAAGTAGAAATTTTTTTTATGTCGAAGCATATTCCTTTAAAGGAAAAAAAAAATTTCGGTGTTTTTTTTTTCATCTGATCTTAAGACCTTTAAATTTAAAATTACTTGATGAGTAAATTTTTAAACTGGAGAACATTCGAGTGGAAGGGAATTTAAAAATAAAATAAATGAACTGATAAATGATCAATTGAAATTATTCTTCAAAAACAGTCACATGTTTGAAACTCTTTGTAGATACGTGTACCAATACCTGAAGCGGGATTCTCGCTCAAACGATGAGCAAAAAATTCGAAAGTAGATTTGAATGATAGTCTTAAAAGAGCCTTAAATTATGGCGTATTCAAAATTTTCAAATACTTTCTCGTAACTGTTGGGTTCTGCTAGTTTGACGGTTAATAATTGAATTTATCACTGAAAATCTATTTCAATTTTCAAATTTTGAGTAGACAGAATATATAATAATTTATGAGTAGTATGCTTGATAGTTAAATATATTAGAATTAATTCGAGACTATCATGAACTACTATCTGTTGAATACTAATATATAAACAATTATTGAATGCATCTTGTTCTGGGGTAAAGGAGATAATGTGTTGTGGACTTGAATTAATAATAATAATAATAATAATATTCTTTATTGCCATAAAATCAACTGGGGACATAGCACGTCAGAGGTTATAAAACAATGCATTAAAAGATATGTACAGTGACAAGGTTACGATACAATTCATTGAGTAAATAAAAATATACAAAACGACAGGTTGAGAGACAAGGTTACAATACGCATAAAGACATTCTAATAAAAATTATTGTAATTTAAAAGTGTATGAGACAACCACATCAAGACTCATCACCAACTGTTGAAACTGTAATAATTTTTTTCTTTCAGATACTCTATTGTTAGGATTCTGAATTTTTTCAAATACTGGGTATTTCTTATTTCAGTTGGGAGTGACTGATATGCCTTAATGGCTTTATAGTGGGGTCCCTTCTCATAGAATGATGTTGTGTGTTTTGGTATACTTAGGTCGGTTCTTCCTCTAGTATTTATTGCCATTTGATTGGAATAATGATCACAATTCCTTGTAAAGATGTGGTAGTGTTTTTTTGCAAAAGTTACTAATTGAAGAAAGTATAAGGAAGGAGCGGTTAATATGGCAAGTTCTTTGAAGTATGGTCTACATGTTGACCCATAAGGTAATTTTAACATAGAGCGAATTATATGCTTTTGAGTTTTGAATATTTTGTTCGCCATAATGGATGAACCCCAAAATATGATGCCATATTGAATAATAGATTGAACATGTGCATAGTAATATACCTTTATGCAGTTCAACGAGACTTGGTCCCTTGTTGCTCGAATTACTCCTGCTGCAGAACAGAGCCTTGAGTTCAGTTTATTCACGTGTGTGTCCCATCTGATGCTGCTATCAACTGTGACCCCCAAAAATTTGAAATCGTTTATTTCTGGAATAGATTTATGATCCAATTTGACATAAATGGATTCCTGTCTATTTTGGGAAGTTTTGAAATGGATTAGTCCTGTTTTGTTTGTGTTCAATTTTAATTCGTTCTCAGCACACCACCTGAACATTTTTTCCGCTACCCCAGATAACCCTCCGGAGAGAACCTTTGAATCAGACCCAGACACTGTCACCGACGTATCATCTGCGAATTGACAGACTAGACCCGCACCAAGTGACCGTGGAAGGTCATTGACATATATCAGAAACAATATTGGGCCCAGGATAGACCCCTGTGGAACTCCTTGAGTAATGAGATTTCTATCAGAATAAGTTTGTTGGTCATTCTGATAAATGTCTACGACCTGGTATCTTCCAGACAAATATGATTTTATGAGGTCGTGTGCATTGCCTCTGATTCCATATTCTTCTAGTTTATCTAGTAAAATAGTATGACTGACCATGTCAAAGGCCCTTGATAGATCAAAATACAAGCTTCCCACCCTTTTATTTTCATCAATATTATTCATAATTTCTGTTATCGCATTATGAATTGCAAGTTCAGTTGACATCCCTTGTCTAAATCCGTATTGTTGTGGAGCAAGTATCTTATTTAGTTTCAGGAATGTTAGCAATCGCTTGTAGATTACTCTCTCAAAGACCTTCGAAAGCGAAGGTAGAATGGATATCGGTCTATAGTTATTTAAATCTGCTTTCGATCCTTTTTTGTGGATAGGTATTACTCGTGCTATTTTCAACTCATCTGGGAAGATACCAGATACCAGACTTTCATTTATTGCATCCACCAGTGGATCACAAATGTATCTCACAGCTTTTTTTAGAATTAATGGGGGAATGGAATCAAGTCCACTAGCAAATTTTGGTTGTAGGTCATTCAAAATATTGAATATTTCTGTATGATTAGTCGGTTCTAAAAATATTGTGGCTTTATTCTTTGCTAACCCTGTACTACCTGAGTTCTTACTGCATGTTTGAATTGTAAAGTGGTTGTTAAATATCGTGGCAACCTCTTTTGGGTCTGATATCACCGCGTTGTTTTCCGTTTTGATTGTGATACAGCTATTATTTGTTACTTTAGCTTTATTTATATTTTTCAGAATGTTCCACATTGTTTTCGATTTATTCTTGGAATTTGTTATACGATTATCATTTATAGATGTTTTGTAATCTGAAAGAAATTTTCTATATGCACCCTTTTCTTGTTTATATTTAATGTATATTAATTCGCTCTTTGTTTCAATATAAAGATGGTAGAGATCGCGAACATAGGTTGAATATTGTTTTATCTCAGAGTTTATCCAATTATCCTTGGTCAAATTTCGTTTGCAAGTGGACAGAGGGAAAGCTAGATCAAAGTGGTGATAAAAAGTGTTTTGAAAGTTATTGTATTTACTATTTGAACTGCTTACCTCATAAACCCCTTCCCAAGTTTCAGTAGACAGTGCTGTAATGAATCTTGATATGTTTGCATCAGAGAAGATTCGCTTTTTACAATGAGTTTGCTTTTTCAATTCGATATCGACCAGTATATTCAATATTTGGCCAAAATGATCAGATATTGTACTTTTATAAACTATGCACTCTGATATATTTAAAGGTATATTTGTGAAAATATTATCTATCATAGTTAAATATTATTTGATGGCTACAAAATATTGATTGGTTAAATCAAACTGATTTCCGTTATTTTGCAGATGATGGATCCTGTAATAGTGGCGACGTAGAAGATGAAAATTTTTTGAGTGACGTTAGTAAGTGTCTCTAGATCACTTCATTCATGAATCAATGACCAACGTATTCAACATTCAAATTTAGTTTCTTTATTATTAAAATTTGCATGAGTTATATCCAACTAAGCGATTTCATTTCATTTTTTTTTTTTTTTCAGTCGAAATCATATCAACAGATCCAGAGTTCAAGCAGCGAATAGTACCGAAAAATTCAGAAATGTACAACGGAGGAGGTGAAATTCCCGTACCAGCGGTTGCCAAATCCACACTACAGGCTCGAAAGTAAGTAATTTCATCGAAATCAAGGTATCCACCCAACCAAAGTTCATAAATTATTTTTTACTCATGACGTACAGAAGGCGTATCAATCGTTTTCCAAAAGACATTCTGAATTCACATTTTACATCAATTTTGGTTTCTTCTTTGGTACTCTAGATATTTGAGATAGATGAAGTGAACCGAAATCAAGATGTATCATCTCAATTTTGAAATAAAAAGCATGAAACCATAAAACATTGACATCCAGAATAAGACCAGCTTATGAAACGTATTCATTTGAGCTCAACTACGAGACTAAAAGGGTTAACTATCGAGTAATGCGAACCCTTTACAGATCACATACAATCTACTATCAATTCATTTATAAAATAGTCTTTGAAATAGATTCATACTGTTTGAGTAGTTCTGAATTGGTATGTTAAAATTTGTGTCCGTTTCAGACAAGCCTACGTCAAGATAGTCGAGCAGCCTGCTTCGAAAGCTCTGAGGTTTCGGTACGAGTGCGAGGGTAGATCGGCAGGATCGATCCCGGGAGCGAGGAGCACTTCCGAGAACAAGACTTACCCCACAATTCAAATTGTTGGGTACCAAGGGAAGGCGGTTGTAGTTGTGTCTTGTGTGACAAAAGATAAGCCACACAGGTAAGTTTTTCTTTTTTCTTTTGATTGATTTGATGTGGTAAATTTGAACAAAAAGGGGTAAAATAGGAAGACAGTTGTGACAGATTTGGAAACCTTTCAAGACCTGCAGTGTCAAATAAAAAGCATGAAGTTTAGGCACCGTAAGTCAATATTTCATATATATAATTCCATTTGTCTCATTTGTATATTTTGTGTATGTATCCAATCATTTTATAAATTGAACCATAAATATCATCCATCCATCATTCCATTTGTTTTCTTCAAGAATCGCGGAATAACTAATGGAAACTGACACTGTGACAGCTGTCACAACTTCCTTCCTCGAATAAATATATGAATGTTGGCCTCAATGATAGAAGAAAGTTTTCGAGGAATTGAACTAGATAATTGCAAATATTACACCACTGACATTCAAAGGAATAGAAAAACCTGAATATTATTTCTGCCCTGTTCTAATTGAAATTGGTTGGATTCTCAGATATGATTCCACGTTGATTTGTGTAGATACTAAATTTATTTATAGATAACAGACACTAACTATCATTGAGGAACCATATGTTCAGTAACTGTTACCATTCTGCTATCTACTTTATGAGTTTGGCAAGATACCAAAAGTAGTTAACAATAAAGCAAGGCACTTTCTAATTTTGCATGAATTCTGTTGAGTGAAATATGTCAATTATCCCAGCAATGTAGAAATGAAGATAGCTTAATTTCGTTTTGATGAACAAAGATGCTTTTCAATTATGTCTTTTTATGGTCATGGTGGAAGTAATTACCTACCAGTAAATTGCCAGGGTCATTAGGCGACCTTGACAACAACATTTGATCTTTGTTTACAAATATGTATATAAAAAATATTATTGTTATTGTTCAACACTCTTGAGGTATCACACATGAATAAAACCTGTATTCACTTCAAATGCGATATTTTATAATTTTACTAGTTAACGAGAGTTTTTTTTCAAACTTCATGTGAACTACTCTCACTTTACATTACTCACCTAACCCCGGACACTGTTCATCTAACTTGACGCGTCAGCATCTTTGGCCATTTAGTGTATTTTTGCGTTGTGTGTAGTTTTTGTCACTAACTTCTTACGCCACCTAGCAGCAGCTCTGTTAATTAGAACGCAACAGCGAATCCTCAGGGACTATACTGAGTATGGGTACTTTTTGAGAAATCTCTGCCTCTGGCAGAAATTGTGATTGTTTTAACGTGTGACTTGAATTAACAAAAAAAAAATTAATACTTGTAGCATATGTTTTTCGTCTGTGCAAGTATATGGTAATAGATAGAGAAGCAAGAATAATTTAGTACCTAACCATGCATTTTCCTCAAGAAGAAATATCGTTTTCAGGCCCCACCCTCATAACTTGGTGGGTAGGGAGGGGTGCAAAAAAGGAGTGTGCACCCTCGAAATACCTGCGGATACCATGACAGTCCAATTTTCGAATTTAGGTATACAGTGCGTCAAGAAAAAAGATATTGAGCACGCGCTACGCGTTAGGGAAGAAATAAGAGTTGATCCCTTCCGAAGTAAGTGTAGTCGAAAGTGAAAACAAACGGTTCGGTTTGGTCTGTTTCGGTGTAGTCACGGTGTAGATACAAATCATCGCGAAAATAAGAAAGTGAGTGGAGGTACTTCCTCTTTTCTGAAAAATATTGAATCCCTCGATGTAAAACTGCTTTTGGTGATTTTGTCATATTCTCACCCAATCCCAATAGTGAAAAAGGGGAAACATAAACAAAAGAATTGGTTTCATACAAATAACAAACAGAATATCAAACTTTTATTCTATTTCAGAAAATATCTTCTTTAGAAAAGTACCTCGGAGAAGCCTGGATTATACAGAATGTTTCTTCAGTTTTACTCTTCTAACTGGGAATAAACAGACTTTAAGGAGAAGTAATTAAATTCATTTCATTGGATAACAAAAAATGCTACAAAAACACACCTCAATTCCCGAAATTCTATTTATTCCAGAAGTTAAAGGTTGATCATTAACAGAAATTCATGTTTACTGTTTTCAAAAGGATTTTTTGAGATGGTAACGATGGCTTTTTTTCTTTTGAGGCCTCACCCATACAAACTGGTCTCAAAATCCAATAATAATGACTGTAGAGATGGAATATTCGAAATGACAGTCGATTTCAAATATCCAGATTATATGTTCAGCCTGAAAAATGTAGGGATTCAATGTGTGAAAAGAAGGGGTATGGCCGACTCACTTAAGTTGAGAGGGGATCGGGACGTTGATCCTTTCAAGAGTAAGTTTCATCATGCCGTGCATCAGTTTCATCAAACTTTGTTTTCATATAAACGTGCGTTATCGTTCCACCATTCATTATATCAACAAAGTATCAAGAAAAATCACTGAAACTCACCAAACCTGAATCGAACATTGAAAAATTCATTTATATTTCATTCAGTTATTCGAAAGTAACTTTTTTCAAGTGGAGACCTGATTGGCTATAATTTTGTTATGATTCATCAATTCCAATCATATTTTATATATGCAATTTAATCTGATTCTTAGGTCAAGGTAGAAGTCTCGATGCATTTGTGAAAATTTCTAATAAATACAAACACTGGACATAACCTCAATTCAGAAATATATATAAAATAATTCATGGGACTGAAAAATGTAGCCAATTGGGTATCTATCTAGACTTGCAATGTTCAAATCTCATCACCAACAAGTAGGTCCTGTTGGTATTTTAGGGTAACCTGCTTGTATTTTGTAGCCGGTTTCAGTCACAGGAATCAACCGACCTCAATAGATCTCAACACGGTGAGGTTATGCTTCCAAGTGTTCCTCGAAGGCGATACGCCAAAAAAATTCTCAGTACCGTTGGTTCCCGTTGTAAGCGAACCAATTTACGACAAGAAAGCCATGTCCGACTTGAGCATCACCAAGCTTTCAGATTGTGTCAGTTACGTGGATGGAGGCAGAAAAGACATGATCCTTCTATGTGAAAAGGTAAAAACGCATCCAAGATGGCGAAACGAGCAAATTCGATAACTAATTCAATTTTCAGGTGGCCAAGGAGGACATCAAGGTACGCTTTTTCGAAGACCCCGGCGACTGGGAGGCGTTCGCCGAAGTCCAACCCTCACAAGTGCACAAACAACACGCGATATGGTTCCGCACCCCTCGCTACAAAACGCTCGACGTCACCGAGCCCGTCAAAGTTTTCATCCAACTGACAAGGCCGTCGGACGGCGCATTCAGCGACCCGCTGCCGTTCGAATTGTGGCCACTCGAATCAGGTAGGCCCCACTATTGGTCATTCAAGCGGAAAAAGATCAACTACAGCTTGTTCAATTCCATCTTGGTCGAAGACGCCAAGCGACAGCTCAGCCACTTGACTGAGTCTGTCAAAATTCCTGTTGATCTCGAAACCAACAACAACCAACCGAGCGTCGAAAATAAAGAGCCTGATTACTCGGAAGTGAAAAAGCCGAGAATTGAGGAGGAAGCATCGATTCCTGGCGTGGAAGAAAAGTCTTTCAATGAGCTCATCGACCAAGTTGCTGAGCTTGATGAGATTTATTCCGAAACGCAGGCGCGATTGCTCAACGGCGCCTTGAGCGAAATTGAAACGCCGACGACTGTGACGAACACCTTCAACGAGTCGTTCGACGATGCCAGAACGTACTCCAGTTTGCAATTAGCGTTCAAAAATCCATTAGACATTGATCTAACCGAGCTTGAAACGCAACAGCATTTGCCCCAACCGAGCCCTGACCCGGCATTAAACAACAAACGCGAAGTCGATACAGAAAAACCGCCCCTGCCCCCGAAACGTACCAAAAAACTAGAAACTTATATAGGTGGCTCTAATCCTAGCTTAGCTCCAACGGAGAAATCCGCTTTTCACAAGTCCACTTCGACTTTGCGCGCCGTGTCGGTCAGTCGTACAAACTCGTTCAACTTACAACGTCCTCAATCCCACACGGAACTTGCTTCCCCTGCCAAATGCTTACCGCCCACTCCTAACTACTCCACCCTTCCCAATCCCAAGAAGAGAGGCTTTTTCTCCAAGCTGTTTGGTCGCAACAAGAACAAATCGGCCAACACCTCGCGAGAACCGAGCGTCACCCCTTCGAACAAATCGCAGTTACAAATAGAGAGCCCTCTAGCGAAGAGCTCTGGCAACGTCTCCACTCATTCCGCTAACAGTGTTCGCATCCCTTTGAAAGACTCCCCACCGTCTAGCTCCCTAAACTTATTGACACAGTTGAGCTCTGTCAAACCGCCGGTAGACTTGACAGACGACGTTGACATGAACTTGGATCTGACCGAGGCGGAGCACTATGCCCTGTACACCGCTTTAGCACCGCATGCTACTCAAAGCGAGTTTGACGAGATGTCGTGTTATTACGCCCCCGTCGAGGGGGGTAAACTGCTCACACACGCCGAAGTCATGGCTCGGTTGGCTCCCAAAACTTGATCTGAATGTTTTGCTTGTCCCTCTTTCTATGTAGACCAATTATTAGTAGTACCGCTAACATCTCTCTGAATGATAACTAAATAGTACACCTGACGCGCATCTACTGACAATCGAATGTATTTCGCTACATCATCATAATCGGTGGTTGAAATTCATCGTCAAATACAAAATGACTTGGCAATCATTTACACCAGTTAACAGAATGAGACATGAAAACCGCATGAAGATTGGATGAAATTTATTGGTTTGTGATGCTGTATTCATATGATTTTACAAAAAAAAATGTTTATTAGAAGCATGTTCGAGTTATGCCTAATCTAGCGAACATTCCAACATGCATCTGTGACATTTATTTTTCATTATATAAATAACGTTTCTCAGTTATAACCAATGCGTCATCATAAAAGATGGCATGATGATGTAGCAATGGAAATGTACATTTATGAATCAATCAGTGGTATTCTTCAAAATTGTCAATTGATTTGAAATTATGGGGATGCTTTTTTATATTTTTTATGATGATAACTTGGTTGAAGCTTTTATTATTTGCCGTCTCCATATGAGCCAATTTTGATATATTTTATGATTTTCTTACGATTTCCTTTTTTTATGTATGTCTTATCATTTTTAGAACCAACCAAGAGAAAGAGACCAAAAATTGAGAATCCCCAGCAAATAATTAGGACTTTACAAGGCGCTGGCAGTAAGTTTTTTTTTTTTGTCTCAATCATCTTGGTGGTGGTAAATCATTTTTCGCATTTTTATTATTACATATATTTACAAAAAATATTGATATTCGAATTCGAAAAATTGCAAAATAAATTCTTGGCGAAATTTTATGAAATCAGAGATTATCCAATCTCAAAAAGCAGGTGATTTGGGCTACAATTTTTACAATGTAGTCCAAAACATATAACGATAAACTTCGACCGAAATATATTTTTATTGTTTGTGATTGTTGTTATTTTGTTTATTTATCTGTTTTTGTATATGATGAAGAAATAGTTTGTTTCGTTTCCATAGTATATAGAAACTAGCCAAATATATTCGTACGTTTTTTTGTTGCTTTTCCAATCGAAGGATAAGAATTGAGGATTATCTGTTGACAAATTTTATAGTGTGTTGAATTTTGTGGAGAGTTTTTACTACAACTGTTAGGTTTGTGAAGCTTTATATATTTGTATCCGCTTTTATATTTGCCAAAATATACGATTTTTTATCCACGTGTCGTGTTTTTCTCAGAAACACATTAATTTTAGAAGTTTCAGCCTTTCGTACAAAATATGGAATATAAAAAGGTACGGTGTGGTTTCATTGTGTGTTGAATTTTGCATGGCTATTTTATATTTTATTCGATAACGTTTACACTTAATTTTATTTTGCAAAGACAGATAAAGAAACAAATTTAATCTTACTACTTATAATTGAGGAACCGATTCAAATACATCATTCAACTTTATTTTATAACACTTTGTATTTTTCATGCAAATTTTTTATGAACAACATATTTCAATCGGCATCCTGTCGGCTTTTTATAATTATTTTTGACACTAATGCACTCACCATTACTACTAATAAAATTAACCGAATATATGAATTGAATTTTTCTAATAGCTGATTATCTTTTAACAGTTGCCGGATCCTCATCATTTGCTCAACTGCCAGCTTTCACCATGAGTCAAATCAAATTGGAACCGAGGGGTGAGTAAAATTGTTTTCATTTTCTGTATCTTAGATTTTCAGTATATTCGTGAAGAAACAGATTTTTTTTAAACATGTATTTGTATTCAATAAGACAAGAAAGAAAAATTACTAAATATATGTTGAAGAATGTTATTTCATGACATCTCTCAAAATCCTCTCAAAAGGATTATTGTGGATTCATTTCAATATATTTTCTTTCATTCCAGGAGCACCATCTCCATTTGGAGGCTCTGTCAGTTCATATGGAGATGTTAGTCCTATGTACAACATTACATCCCCTCCAAGCCAGGTAATATTTCAAGATATTTGAATTAAATATCGAAACTATTTGGAAAATTTTTCAACGTACTAAGTTCACACTTTTGACCATTACTGAATATTCGTATTTGTGGTTTTCAGCCTGCATGGGACAATACTCCACTTTTTCCTACAAACGCCATGGAAGAGACCCTCCCCAACTTCTTGCCAAACATCCCTTTCGATATGAACGTCACGAATTCACAAACTCAACAGTTCGTGACTAACCTCCTCGACCATCCGAATACCGATTTTTACAATCTGGACAGCGGCGAAATAGAAAAGTTAACCAACAACTTACGGGTTCGTAAATAGATTAATGAATTATTCACATTATCTCAATTTTTCACATTCATATTGTACCACAAGTAATTCAAAGTACCATATCCACAGTTTGATGTTCAAAGAAGCAGTTAGCTCGCTCACTTTGTATTTCTCTGCGGTTGTATGAATAGTTGGCCTGTTTCAACCATCGACATATAGAATGGAACGGCATTGTGCATAAACTTAATAAATATACTGTCGTCCATAAAAACTTGTTGCAGCAATTAACCATATAAAAACGCGGACACTACGAACTGAGCCTTACGACCGATGGGTCGTGTGAGGACAGTGGAAGGGAAGCAATTCAGGAGAAATGTAGTCTTTAGAGTAAAATGAACTAATCATCTTTTTTTAATCATTATTTAACACATGCAGACTGAAATTTTATTTAATCTAATTAGAGAAAATTGTACTATGAGACCTTGACGTAAATGCGCTTGAATAGATGTTACATTGTCTCTTATCGTCATGGTATTCAACTCTCCAATCTGCAGGCTGTTTGATTATTTGGTAGTGGTAATTATAATCCGCAACATTTTCAGGGTATGACGCAGACGCTTCCCAATTTGGACGGCATGTCTCTGTCTGATGTTGGAGAAATGTCGGACTCCTTGACCAATCTCACCAACAGAGCAGCGGAGGCTTACGGCATCCCTGACGTAAACAAATTAGGCCAAATGTCCTAAATAGGGACATAAACGAGTATTTGAAATGTGTGTAAAGAGCCAAAGGACAAAGTTTTGGTACATTATTTTGATTGCCACTTGAAAGAAATTTTCAAGTAGACATTGACATATAATGGCGTAATTGTTTATATAAAACCCTTTTACTGTTAAACATTTTTTTATGTTTGTAAAGTTGTAAAATAGTTCTAGTTTTTTATTTTGATAATTTTTTAAAGCTGTTCTGTGATTAGCACATCGCATTAATTTAATTTCTTCAATATTCTGTGTTATAAACTGAAAGATTTTTGTTGAGTTGTGTTTAATTTGGATGAATCCCTTCGAAGCTCAAGGATACTTTATACAGCAAATAAGAACGAGATAAAATAAGAATGCACCAATGAAATTGTACATGTCATGTCGAGTCGTAAAAAATATGTGATTTCATTGGTGCATTCTTATTTTATCTCGTTCTTATTTGCTGTATAAACTTACCTTTACTTTTCGAGAAGCTACAGAGGAATTCCTTTAATTGAAATACCATGTTAAGTGTTTAATGCATATTTATCTGTACATAGCTACGAAAAATTATTGATGTATAGTTTTTATTGAAACTATAACATCAATTTATTCCCATGTTGCATTGTATATTTGTGTGTAAAATATTTCTTGTTAAGAATATATTTGTTATTTCGAGTAAAATAGTTTTTTATACGTATACTATGGATATCACACACCAACTTGAATTTAAGTATTTTCAGTTGGTACTCAAAATATTCATATTTTATCCTGTTTATATAACATCTTAATAAACATATGAGTTCATGTTGTAGTTATTTTATTGGTTATGTAGACATTTTCGAGGAAGAATAAACAAACGATCTCATTGTTTCAGTGCTAATGTAATTTAAAATAACGAATAAGCATCTTATTTTTGAATTGGGAAACTTGTTACACAGTGGGTCTTAGTAGATAGTCTTTATATGGGATATCTCTTATTTTTAGAGTTATATAGATTTGCGCTCTCCGCAAACGTTGCCTACTTTTTCGTGGAACCCATGATATTTCTTTCCTGTTTCGTTTGAAAATATTGCATTTTGAGACCTATAAAATTAGTAGTGAAAATTGGCTTTGGAAATGATTTTCAGGGGCAAGTTTGCGAATGTGCGCAGTTTACAACGAGTGGTGTTGGGCGTCCCAACTTGCGAATGGATTTAGGACGTCTTAGAACACTGATTTTATGACACATTGGGTGCGTTCCATTAAGCGCTCACAACGCCCAAAACACTCATTCAGACGTTCCACATGGCGACCACGATCGTTGGGGTCGTGGCGAAAATGTCATGAATGACGTCATGATTCATGCTCACGACGACCCATCTCAATAGGTGGGTCGGCGTGAGCGTTTCGATGACGCACAGAACCAAGGGGAACGACAAAATTCGTGGTCGTGAGCGTGATCGTTGTGAGCGCTTAATGGAACGCACCCGATATCGTGCGCCTGTTCGTAAATCTGCGTATACTCGAAGTTGCGAACGATTTCAAGAATAGCGCCCCAGTTGACAACTGAAAATTCCATTTTCCTGAGTAACGCTCAAAAAAGATGTACGGCAACGTGTATTTCTATAAGAGACAAATGATATGTTGAGATTTGAGAACAAAGTGACACACCAGTCACAGAACAATTGTTTAGCACATAGACAGATATATACCACAGAGCATCCACAGAGTACAGAAGTGATTGTACAGACAGTTACAGATTCTTACATCTCGGTTTTTGAGGGTTTGACAATACGAACATAAATAATGTATTTTTTAACGAAGATTCGTAATCAAATATAATTTTAAACAATTTATTTGTAAATTTTATCAATATGGAGCAGAAGCCTGCTTTAGATTTGGTGTTATCAGCAGTATGTGCACTGTATAACAATCCAAACAGGAGTGAGAAAGAAAGAGCCTCCCAATGGCTTTTAGAACTCCAGAAATCGGTAAGTACATAATGAAGTTTACTATGATACGATTGAAACCCTTGTACACTTTCAGGTCCATGCCTGGACAGTAGCAGACGAATTGTTGCACCTCAAAAGAGACACAGAGTCCTGCTATTTTGCAGCTCAAACAATGAGAACTAAAATCCATCAGTCCTTCCACGAGCTGCCCCTAGAAGTTCACACTTCTTTAAGAGATTCACTCCTAGATCATATAAATCAGATTAATGATGCCACCAGCACAGTTATAGTAACACAGCTGTGCTTAGCTTTAGCAGATTTAGCACTTCAGATGCCTACATGGCGAAATTCCATGCTGGATCTAATTAATAGGTTTTCACAAAATAACATTTGGCCTCTTCTTGAGATTTTAACTGTATTTCCAGAAGAATTAGAAAGTAGATCTGTTAGGTGAGTTTAATAATGGAATTGGTTTCAGATATTAGATTAATTAAATTTCTGGTTAATTCAACAGGTTAGGAGAAAATAGAAGATTGGAAGTTCTAGAAGATATGAAACTGTGTGCACCAACAGTAAATGAGTTTCTTAAACATTGTTCCAATATATATGGTAATAATTGGCAGGAAAACGTACAAATCAATGTTAAAATTTTACGATGTTTCACATCCTGGGTCTCTGTAGGTGCAATTCGTCTTGAAGGTCTTGCAGAAAATATTGTCATTGCCAGGTAAATACACTCACATAATTGAATCATATTTGTACCTCAATAAAAATAAAGTACAGCCACCTCTTATATTCTGTATAAATTCTCTGTTAGGGCTTTTGAAATCCTCAACTTTAAGCCACAGGAAGACAAGAGAACATTACCAGGAGCTTTCCATGAAGCAGCAACTGATTGCATTTGCACACTTTTGCTCTGTCTTGAAGACAACAACAACCAAATGGCACTAGAAAACTATCTTTTTAATAACATTGTCAACCTCGATGTAGCCTACCACATGTCGGTAGCTAATGAAGATCAAGGCAAATCTATGGACTACTGCAGGTTATTCACCGAACTGGCAGAGAGTTTTCTTGAAAAGATTATAACTAATAGCAGTCACAATCAAACTCACTATGCCGTCAAGATACTGGATTTGGTATTGATGTGCGTCGGCCATCATGATTATGAGGTAAGGCCTAGTGTCTAATCAGACATAGAACTCAATTATTTGATAAAATCTTTCCTGAGATTCGAAGATTTTAAAGATTGCTTAATATGTAAACTTTTATCGGGATTCTTGGGATAATGAAGTGTATATTGATTGATTGGTCACAGGTAGCCGAAATCACCTTCAACTTGTGGTACGTGCTCAGTGAGGAGCTCTACCAGAAAAACAACAAAGAGCTGACGGAGCTCTTCAGGCCGTACGTCGAACGATTAGTGACAGCACTATGTCGTCACTGTCAAATGGAGCCCGACTGCGATAATCTGCTGGAGGACGGCGACGACTTCAAGGATTTCCGCTCGAAAGTCTCGGACCTCATCAAGGACGTCGTCTTTATCGTCGGCAGCAGCAGTTGCTTCCGCCAAATGTTCGTCAATCTGCAGTCGACCGGCGTCACGTGGGACGCTAGCGAAGCGGCGCTCTTCGTCATGCAGGCGGTCGCTAAGAACGTTTTGCCGTAAGCTCTTCCTCCTTGAATTAATTTTCCATAAATCTGACATATTGCTTCGTAGAACAGAGAACGAGGTGGTACCTAAAGTGGTGGAAGCCATCTTGAACGTGCCTGAGAACACACATCTAGCCGTCAAATATACATCGGTGCTGTTACTCGGCGAATTGTGCGAGTGGATCGAGAAACATCCTGATACGCTCGACCCTGTCCTCAACTTCTTGGTATGCTGCCTTCCCCAACAAGGTGTCGGGGCTGCTGCTGCTGTCGCCCTTCAAAACATCTGCGCCACCTGCAATGACCATATGCCGCGCCACGTCCCCATCCTCCTACAGGTAAGAACAGGAACAAAACTTAAATAAATTGCATACATTGACAATTTACTTATCTAGTTAATGCCGCATTTCATTTTCATTCATTTATTCATTTGCCACTGCGGTACAGTATGTAGAATAATTATAATAACAGGGTAAATACAAATAAAATAGGTACATATAAGCTACATAGTAAGAAAATATGAAACAGACGTTGTTCACAGGTCTAAAAACACTTAGAACAAAAGCAAAAAACAAAACAAAATACGAGCTCATCGGAAATCATCATCCAGGAAATCATCACAACCATAGTAACATTTTTGCAACAGCAGTTGCTTTACTCTACCATGAAACACTTTTTCAGAAATAAATTCCTTGATCTCTACTGGTAATTTATTACAGAGTTATCGCATTATACAAAGGGGACCTTTTATATTATGTTGTCCTGTGACTGGGAATACGCAAAAGATGAACGTGACGGGTGTTTTAGCTGTGCGCCGTTGCATTAGTTTCTAGTTTTTGGATGATTAATCTTGCAGAACCTATATATTTTAGAATATATTTGGAGGGAGCCGATAATAATTTTTCCCTAATGAAACCTGGTCCACAGCTGTCTCTCTGTTCCATGTTGAATAACAATCTAATAATGCGTTTCTGTGCTATGAATAATCTGTTGAAATCACTACTGCAATATATATATATATATATATATATATGTGAATATGCCATAGCAAAATAGATTTCAAGAAGAGCTGCTGCAATCATGCATGATTTTATATGCCTCAAAGCAAAGAATGCCTTGTTTAGTTTGTTGCGTACATCTTTTATTTGCAGATCCCATGACAAGCTTTCATCCAAATAAGTTCCCAAAAACTTTACCTCGCTACTAATTTTGATCCCGTCAACAACCCGTAGGCTACCCGAAACATTGTTTTCTCTATTATAGAAATTCACTATCACTGTCTTGAAATACTCACATGAAATCATCTTCAATATATGACTTTCCACAGCTGTTACAACAAGTAGATACGTTCGCAATCACCAACAATGCTGTCATCGGACTGCTGAAAGGAGTCGCCTCGATAGTCGGAAGGATGCCGAGTGCTGAAGAAACTACACAAGCTATGCGTGAGCTTTGTCTCATGCAGGTGACTCCTGTCTGTCAACTGATCGAGCAGGACGCCGTACCGGTGAGAGGGGCACGTACCGACCCCGTTTTGTGGCTTGACCGACTCTCCTCCGTTCTCAGGCACGTCAACGTCAATGTCAGAGAAGGTAAGTGAGAGATGGAGGATAAAACTTCTTCCCTAGAACAGAATAACGTTTTTTTTTGTAGATGAGCCGCACCCATGTAAACCCGTGGTGCTGGAAGTGTGGCCGGTGTTGTCAGGGACTTTCGATAAATACGAGAACGACGTCCGGATAATGGAGAGATGCTGCCGGTCAGTGCGCTTCCTGTTGCGCTGCGTCAGTCAGAGAGCACGCGAACTACTCGACCAACTCGTCTGCCAAATGGTGCGGATCTACACTCAATACAAGCACTCCTGTTTCCTTTACGTCGGTAGCATACTCGTCGATGAATACGCAGCCGACCCCTCGTGTGTGCGAGGTCTGCTTGACATGCTGCAGGCTTTTCTGGAACCCACTTTTCAGGTAGGATTGGTGGTCGATTTCGAAAGGATATTTTTGTGATGATACCGGCGTTACTTATTCAAATTATCCAATTTGTACGATAAACTATTTTTCCAGGTTTTGCAAGAAGAGAATGGATTGAGACAGCACCCTGACACGGTGGATGACTTCTTTCGCTTATGCGCGCGATTTATGCAACGGACTCCGACAGCTTTTCTGCAATGTTCCTCGCTAGTGCACATTCTACAATGTGCGCTTCTAGCATCCACGCTTGACCACAAAGAGGCAAACATGTCGGTTATGAAGTTCTTCTACGATCTTATAAATCAGGTAAACCAAGTTGCATCCCTACGATTCATATTTCTTACTGATCAGTACGGTAAATTCTACTCAACATGGTTTTCGCAGTGGTAGATCCACTAAGTCTGCTTTGTTGCATTTTTATAACACAGTTTTATGCGATCTAAGCAAGGCTTTAATCATATAAAATTACTAGATATTTTGGAATCTTACGGTTTTAGAGGAAAGCCTCATAAGTGGTGGAAAAATTTTCTTGAAAATCGAAGTCTATGCGTTGCTTTGAAATTTGAGCGTGATAACTCAATATCACTGGTGACATTGGGAGTGGGTTCGGTATGTATGGGTGTTCCTCAGGGATCCATATTGGGACCGGTTCTATTTTTGTTATACATCAATAGATTTGAGGCTAGTATACTCCACTCAGATTTCGTTGCATGTACTTTTTTTATATATAAAACTATGCGGACGATATATCCATTTTAAAGTTACATCATTGTTAAGGCGAGAAACTGAGATGTTACTGAGAGCTGCTTGCGAGTTTTTCAATAACCACGATCTATATTTCAATGCTAGGAAAACCCAAGTGATTCGTTTTCATAATTGTAAACAGACATCAGTTGAATTACAACTGGAATTCAATAATATGGTCTTGTCTGATGCAGACATATTCAATTCAATTCAAAATGTACTTTATTGTCGAAGATGAAGAAATTCTTATTGACAAAGCATAAATATGTCTTAAATTCAATAAATGTATAAATAAGGTGAAAATAAAAGTAAAAATGGGACAGACCCAGAGTGTAAAACTTTACATGTAGACAGGCGTAATATTCTACAGAACAGTTTGAGAATTGACATAGGTGTATAAACAAATTAAATCAAATTCAGTCAATTCTACATCTATAGTTAAATTTCTTGGAATTGGCTTTGATAATGTTTAAGAACTTGAAAACTGTACTGGATGTTGGCCAGCTTGTAAATATCTATCATGCTCAAGTAGAGTCTCATCTACGATATGGAATCTGCTTGTGGGGCATCTCCACCAAGCTAAAAATGTATTTATTGCCCTAAAGGCAATTTTGAGGTGCATTTTCAACATTCTTTGGAGAGAAACTTGCAATCCATTTTTTTAAATCCAATAATATTCTGACTCTCGCTGGTTCATACATATTTGAGATATCATGTTATATTTATAGCAACATAATTAACTTCAACTTAATGAAGTCATTCATAACATCAATACACGCCAGAAAGGCCTAATTCACACGCTGGTTGGAAAATACACAAATGACACAAATGACACCCAACTATATAGGATCATGCATTTTCAACCATTTGTCTGAATATGTTAAGTAAAGTGTGTCGCTTGAAGTATTTAAAATGTGCCTTGAAAAATTTTTGGTGCAGAATAGTTTTTATACTGTGCAGGATTTCTTGAATTGTACAGTGCAGTAATGATTTTAATATTCTTCTGTTTTTTGTATTGCTCTTTTGCTTTTGTTGAACTATATATTTAAGAATTTTGACGTTTCCAATACAATGTATTTATTGTCTTGAGGAAAATAAAGAGAGTATGAGTATGAGAGTTATTGAACAATAATACTTATCTCTGAAAAAAATCTGTGGCAAAAAAACTTCGGTTTAATGCCAAACCCAAAAAAAAAATACTTATCTCGAAGTGTTCAGAAGTGAAAAACTAACAAAAATAATATACTACCGAAATTTATCACACTACCCCTACAGTAGAATTCAGACAGAAAAAAAATTGTCAATTTCTCGCCATGATTGTATCATCCATTGTATTTTTCTTCAGGGCCAAAGCGACAAGAGCCGACCAGACTACGAGGAGCGCAAAGCCTTGGTCCGCCGCATCCTAGACGAGTACGGACAGCAGCTAGTATCGAACCTGGTGCAGTCGTGCGTATTCTACTTGCACTCGTACATGTTGAGCGAAGTTGGAGACGTGTTCGTGCAATTGTTGGATTTCGATAGAGAAGCGACTGGCAAGTGGCTGGCTAACGGACTCGATTCATTGCCGAAACACAACAATGGGGGCATCATGGCGGCCTCTCCACAACAACTCACCAGCATACACGCGTCTATTGTCAGGTAAGAACTTGATGAGACTTTGGACAGTTGAGGTTGTACATACGTGAACAGCTAAGCATCGTAAGGAAAACATAACTACAGTTTTTTAATGCTAAATCACTAAACAATATTATTCGATTTTATGGGTGATATTCAATTCACTAATTTCTATATTTTTTTTTGTTTCAGGTCAAATACCTCAAAATCTGTGACACATGCTTTAAAAGACTTGACTAGATTTTATCGTTAACGTGAACGAAAAGATTTATCATAGAACATTTCAATTGTAACATATATATATACGATTTTTATTAAATGTTCATTGTACAATGATGGAATATGAGCCTGAGCGATCTTGAACGTAAAAAAAGACTGACGTTCGCAAACGGTATCCGAATGGAAAATGTGACATTAAGAAAAAAATGTATTTTTATTTTATAAGATCTAAGAATAAAAATATTGTTAGTGTTAGGGGGCATATCATTTTTCCAATCAAAAAAACAGCAAAGTTTATGATACACTTCTATTCAAAAATAACAAAGAATATTGCATTATAAATCAAAATTCAACAGACCTCACGTTACACATTTCTGAAACTATTTCAAGTAATATCTTTGTTTGGTACATGAAAGTATATAAAATATAACTCCATAAATATCTACTGAAGGCATTGAAAATTCATTATGTGAATTCTTGAGACTAGCAGCACAATAAGTTTAGTCACAAAAAAAACAGACATCTGCCAGCAGAGTGTTCGATAGATATCAAGATTTGGTAGGTATTCTATGAAGAAAGATTCGTACTTGAAACTCACTGGAACACTCTTACATTTCATGGAAACGAGAAAATAACATTATTTATACGAATATATGATGATAGCTCAATGTGAAAGAAAGAAAATATTGAGGGTTATTTTATAGACTAGATATGGAATACAATAACATTTAAAAAATCCTAAGGAATTCAAATGAACGATATCATCACATGATGGTGATATGAAAATGACAATAACTTACAATTCGCCTAAAAAAGAATACAGATAATTTTTCTCTTTTGCTCTGAATATCTCGAAAAGTTTAAGAAAATATTCGTAGACTGTATTTTTTAATTATTAGTAACTTAAACGAATGTTATAGCATACATAATCAAAATCATAATATGTAAATAATTTTTGAAGTGATTCATCTCTGTTAGGCAAAAATAAGATGAAAACATACGTGAAACATACTTTTTATTTCGTACTCATAACCCAGACAAATAAGAGTTTATCGGGAATTTTGGACAGCCACAAATGCTCGTTTCTGACCGAGTAGGCCTTTATTTCAGTTTAGTAGTAATGAATAGATAGGAAAAGAGTGACTAGTAGCTCTATTACATGACATATCACACGATTTCTGTGTCTATTTTCTTTTTCACTTCAGGTGTTTTTAGCAGCAAAATTTATCCCGTTTTATCGAGTATATCTCTATTTTCCTGACTGTCGTGCCGAAGATGCGAATTCCTTGGAACCTTTAATGTTACATTTCAGTGAAAAAATAGGTAAATTGCGCGCGTATAATTTAAAACAGCAACTCTTACACCTCATAGTCGATAAGAGGTGGGTCGTTTTTACGAGGAGCAGCTCCACAGGGTAGCAGCCATAAAAGCGGGTGCTCCTCGCCGCAGACTTCACCCAATAATGCCATCTTGTTACGGTAGGGCCTGTAAGGTCCCAGTTTCTGTACCTAAGTTTTGAAAAAATTGGTAAAGCACGTTTATTTTAATTTCAATGATACGATTATGAAAATAGAACAATTTTATCTGTCAAATCTTTGTACAAGCCATATTTTCAGGATTCAATAAAAAACTATTCATAAAAGTGGCAAGCAACTTTCTGTAACTGATCTATAACCGATTCCAATACATTTTTAACAGAAGAAGTAATTACCTGCTCCACTGCAGTCTCATCCGTAAGAATAGCTTGCAGCTGGTCCACCAAAATGGCTGTCACAAACATGCCAAAAAGAGCACTTTCCAATAATAGTATTATACTATGCATTCTGTAAAAAAAATGAATATCCATATGATGAAACATCATTCACTAATATGTTTTTTAAGTGCCCTAACTTCATTTGCAAGGATTATATTTTATATCTGAAAATTTAGATATAGTATACTAACATCCTGGTCTGTTTCAAAGGAATATCTTGGGAACAGTCTTTACATTCCTTCATCCATGACAATACCACTAAAGTTACTGCATAAACTGATAAAGCACCTAGAATAATATTGTTAAAATTTGTGAAAAATGATGAAAACATAAAAAATATAAACTTGCCTACATAAATTAAGAACTGAATAAAGTACTTTTGATTCCTCTCTCCCACACAATTGTTGATCCAAGGACAATGGTGATCCATCCTTCTGATGCACCTTTGGCATATACGACAGTGGTGAGCCCTTGGTGGTCTGTAAGTCTCACATCTTCCACATGCAGTCCAATTTACAAATTCACAGCCTATAATTCATTCACTATGATATTTGACATGAATTCTTTTGTAATCAGATTTTACCTGATTCTGGGGAATGTATATCAGAAAAATCAAGTCTAGTCTGTGGAAGCGGTATAGTTCCTGGATCAGTCATCACTGCCTTGATATGTGCTATCATTAACAAGAATATAACAGTGTTGAACATTACAACATTGAATGTTCCCCACAAACTAAAAAATGTCGAGTCATGATATTTTCCTTGTATGTCTTGATTTCGTTACCTATCGACCATAGTCTGAAGAACAACCCATTTTATTATAACATAATCAGCATAAAATACAGCCAAATACGTTACTAGCACACAAACGATACCACAAGGATCCTTAACAAACATCATTAGAACAATATGTTATCTAGGTATCAGAATCGATCATAAAAATCACCAGTAAATGTGAATGAAGCTATTAAAATATGGAAGTTTCGCATTTTGAGGTGGTTAAGCATAAGCGAAGAAACGATTTATTTCAACTATGAAAGTCATCACAAATCCCATTTTTCACGTTTCGATATATAGTTTTGTTATGACAGCAACTGACAGTTCTCATACTGACACTTAAGGCTAAGCTACAGATGGTAAACTTGATCGTTAACGTATCTTATGATATGATGTATGCGTAGTCTTCACGCATCGCTACGTTTACGTTCGAGCATATTCAACACCAAAGTATTAAGTAACTAATGAGATGTATACGTCTCATGAAAGTCTTGTGAATATGATCATAGTGATTAATTTTCGTTCCAATGTGATGTGATGTCGCATAATTTATATTTTCAGCATTGTGAAGTTGGCAGTTGGCAGCTAATTTTAAGGACGTATTTGGTATTTAGGTACATATATGTATGATATATATGGATACCGACAAAATATAATATAATACCTATTATATATATAAAAATAGTACCGAATATAGAGAGGTTATTTCACTGGAATAGATTGAAGCAAGTCGTTTTCATTGATATAAAAAAATACCTGTACAGGATCATAGAAGTTGAAGGAGAAAAAAATTGAAATATATCAATTTTATTTTATACATGCAATTTTACAAATATCGTTTCAGATTATGTCTCTGGATTAAATGGCACTTATTTCACTTTTTTCACTTATTTCCCTAAGAACTGTTCACCTGAATTCTTGATCTCGGGTGGCTTTAATAACTTATCAATTACTGTGTATATCAGTTTGACGTTCAATATACAACGGAGTGTCAAACTCAATAAATCCAAACGTCCGAAAATATTTTCCATCCGAATATTCCAATGATCACCCCAGATGAACATAATAATCATTGTGGTCGTGGTAGTTTGTAAGTATATCGCGATTACCACGTAATTATAGATTGCATTCTCATAGTTGCAAATAAACCTACAGAAAGCTTAGACGGACTTCGTCATTGAAGGAAAGAGATGTTAGACACGTGAGGATTGAAGACGTGAAAACCCTCTACGAGATATTTGAATTCAAAGAGGAAATAGGCCATGGAACTTTTGGTATTGTCGTTTCTGCCATAGAAAAACAAACCCACGATCAATATGCCATTAAAATAGTAAATAAATATTCGGTGAGTTGGCCTCTGATGTTCAATGATGGATTGTGTTCTACTAATTATACATTTGAGGCGGGTGCTGCAAAATTAGAAGAAACTCAGCGAGAAATATATATTCTTAAGTTGGTTTTGCACCCGAATATCGTACTCTTAGATAGAGTCTTTGAATCGACGAAGAAAATTTACATGGTGTTCGAGAGGTGCAAGGAAACGTTATCATATAAATACAACCTTATGAAACCATTCACAGCAAAAACAAGTCGAAACATTATAAAGCAGTTAGTTGGGGCCGTATATTATCTTCATAAACATGGTAAACATTTGATTACGTACACTCATGCATTAGAAAATTCACAACATACAAACAACATTTCGACTCGAATTGAAATAACTCTAAAATTTATATTCCGTATGTTAACTTTCTCAATCGAAGCTTACATGTACGACCATCGACGATCTTCTATTCTGTTCTATTAACACACAGTATCGTATTCGAATTGTCCCATTTAGCTATTGATAATTGTAAGAAAGGCTTAAGGTCTATCAATCGCCAGTGGCGTAGAAAAAATTAAAATCCCTTGTCATTTTATCCTAGATATTGTTCATCGCGATATCAAAATGGAAAACATTTTGTTGACGACTAATCCAGATGATTCAAGCGATGAATATTTTCTCAAACTAACCGATTTTGGTTTGAGCATCGTGAAAACAGGTTATGGAATCCAAAGTATGCTTAGCGACAGAGTTGGCACCATTATCTACATGTGTAAGGACATTTCGATAAATCTGTATTTCTTTCGATTGGAATAGTCCTTTGTAGCTCCAGAAATTTTGGAATCACGTTCTTACAGCGAGTTGTGTGACATTTGGGCTATTGGAGTTATCTTATTTATGCTGATCTTTGACAGGTTCTGATTGATTTCACCTGTTGTGTACCTTCGGAAAGGAATAACATGTATTTTTGAATAGATATCCGTTTTATGCCAAGTCTGACGAGCAACTCATGGAACAAATATGTAAGACTGAACCGGATTTCGGAAATAATCAAGATAACGCTGATAGCATCGATTTATTGAAATCCATGTTGGTCAAGGATCCTGTGAAAAGAGTTACAGCACTAGAAGTCTTGAAACATCCGTGGCTTCTAGATAATAAAATGAAAAATAGAAAAGACGAAACGATTATTGATTATATGAAAAAATGGAGAAGCGAGATGATGGCGAGTATTCAACATTGAAACTATTTCATTCTCCTATTCAAATTTTCACACTATATATATCTTCAGTTACCCGGTGAAGAATCAGACTGGTTATCTAATATTTATGATAATCCGTCCGAAGTATCTTCTCGACATTTCACCGATAAAATGTGAGTAGAATAGCAATTATAAATTATCTGATTATATGAAAATCCTCAATTTAAATGTTTCATTGCAGAGAGGATAGAGTTTCCCAATGGAGTTTTGGTAGATTATCTCAATTTTCGGTGGGAAAAATGTCATTGATGTCAACACAACCAAGAAATAAATAAATAAATCCTGAATATTATTTGTATAAATATTTTCAACATAAATCCAATATACTATCATATCGGATTGATATACTGATTTTCAATGTATTATTTTTTCATTAGCAGTCATATATATTTTTATATAGATTCTATATTCGACATTATTTTGAGTCAGATAAGTGAAGAATTCGAAAAGAATTAACGAATTCAATTTGATAAGTTAATAATGTGTTTTGAAGTGACAGTTTATTGAATTCTTGAGAAAAGGAACTCCGAATGTGTGACGTGGATGCACACATCAGATGCAGATGCTTCTATATTCTGATGTTTTAATTTTTCACTCTATGACAGCTGACAATTACATCGTGTTTTTGATCTGTGGTTTTTGAGCTATGAACATTTGTGCGATGTCAATTTTGAAATTGTAATCTTATCGAATAAATATAATATTTAAATGGTACTTTTCATAAAATGATGATACTTCTACTGACTTATAACTTTGGAAAGTGGATGCTCATACACTACCAGCCATAATTTGATTATAATTAGCATATCTTGACTAAATGAAAAGAAGAAATAATTAATCCGTCAACGTCAAAACTAACTGATTTTTTTTTATTCACTAAAATGTAATTTTGTTTTTTAATGAAAATTTATCATTCTCTGAAATAAATATCTATATACACTGGCAGAATCGATGCTTGTCTAAAAATGCAAGCAGATGAATTCCCTGTTATAGATCCCAATGAAGACCTTACAAAGGTGAGTACATAGTACCCCAGGAAACAGAGTCCCCTGTGAAAGATATTTTATAATAAATTGTAATGTTCATAAGTAATTATTCTGATGCAGAATTTCAATTTGTTGAATAGATATTGCCCTTACAACAGAAACGTACCATAGCCTTTATTAACCATTTTATAATGGACACTGTGTCTCATCTGAACTCTTTTGCACAAAGTTGTGAATCAAGGTTCATGGAATTCGAATATAAAATGCAGAAGATTGAGGCATCCTTGTTAATTCTTGAATCACAAGTAAGTATGAATCAGAATATTCTTTTGTTTACTACAAAAAATACATTCATATCATGTTGGAAGAAAGAAACTATATTCATGATATGGAAAATTTTCATCAGAATATTATCATGAAGTATTCTATCATAGCTTTCATCAATACCAGGTTTGGAAAATATTGAAATAAAAAATGAACCAAGAGTAGAAACTATACAAAAGGAGACTGTATCTGAACTGAATTTACCTGAAGTTGAAATAAAAAGTGAACCTTATGTTGGGGACCAAACTGAGTCAAAAGAATCTATTGTTTCGGAACAGGAAGGAGTAAAAGCAAAAGATGATTCAAGATTCAAAAAGTTTTTCAAAATGTTACATTTTGGTGTGCCTGCACCAGCAGTAAAACTGGAAATGCAAAAGGAGGGCGTGGACCCTCAGATATTAGAGTGAGTACAAATGTACTATTTTCATTATTGTCTTATGATTGATCACCAGGGAACACAGTAACTCTAAAAACCTCCACATTTGGAAAGTTTTTCTACAGTGTTTCAGATTACCTCAAATATTCTCATTGGAAATCTTTTTTATTGTAGTAATCCAGATGACATGATACCAGTGTTAACAGAAGAAATATGAGTCAGACCATTCTATTTTATATAATTATATCAACTTTGTGAATAAAACAGTATAATGAGAATTTGTGTTTGAAATTTTCAAGTCCTGTTTGACCCCAAATGGTGATGTTGATGAATTAACTCGAATTTTAAGACATTAACATGGATTTGAAAAAATACATCATCTTTCATTCTAGTAGGCATTCTGGTGTTGGCTACAGATCTTGAAATATATGAATCAATAAATAAAATTGATTTGCGTTGAAAAATGTATGGTTTAGAACTCTATATACTAGCTTCACAGAAATGTACTCCAATGCATTGACTTCAAACTATTCAATTTATTATTCTGATTATAATGAAAGTTGTTTCAGAAATAATTTGTCACGAAAATTTCAACTTCATAATGAGTAGATCCCACTTTGTAATTAGTACTATCAGCTTCAATTAACTCCCCTCTTATATTTCACTGATTTAGAGACTTTGTTACAGGATATGAATAAAACATGGTGTTACAAACGATGGTCTATTTCTTAAAATAGCTTAACAGCATGTGTTATTTAGAACTGAATCATCTGTCCCTTACGTTTCTTGTCACCACCAAGCTCAAAATGCTTGCATCGTTTAAGTGGTACTTGTTTACGGTACTTGCAGTCTGAACATTCCATTCTCAATACAATTTTCTTGGTTGTCTTTGCCTACAATTATATAAATTACATAAACTCTTACAACTTCAAATTATTTGTTGTTTACCTTTTTACGGAAAATAGGCTTAGTTTGACCACCAAACCCTTGTTGTTTCCTATCGTAACGTCTTCTTCCTTGGGAGGCATGACGTTCTTTGGATTTTTTGTATTGTGTTACTTTATGTGGCTTATGAACTTTGCATTTTTTGCAGAACGTACGGCGTAGTTTAGGTACGTTAACCTGGAACAAATACACAAATTAGTATATATCACAAAAAAAATGTATCACAATTTGATTCAATTTCTTATTGAAAATAATGATGACATTGACAGACATAACCTGCATCTGAATAAATATATAAAAATATTTTATAACAATAAATTATTGAATACAACCATTATTGAAACTAGAACACAATTGGAGAATAATACTTGAGTAATATGTTCTGTATTTCAAGATGTTGTAAGATTCAGCAAATAACAATTTTGCTTACCATCTTGTATATTTCACGAATCGATAATACTCGAAAAGAGAAAGAAAAAGGAAGTTGTGTCTGTCAGGTACGTCAAGTGTTGCTGTCAAGTCAATCGATTCTCGCGCATGATCAAATCGTAGCGGCAATTTCAAACATCAAACCGCTAAAAGAGTTCTAGAAAGAGAGCACCACAGCACTAGATAATGATATATGGGAAAAATATCTTATATGTACATTATGCGTATTGCGTATAGCAAATCACGAATCGACACAGCGTTATCATGTGACCCAAGCTGTATTTTTTGGACAAATTATGTTCGCTAATTTTTGTTCTAATATAGCAATGAGGGTGACAATGATGAATAATAAAGGATTGATTGATGTATTATTCCAAATATATAAGCAGACATTAACAAAAAATTTTCAATCATTTGGAAAGTCAATTAAATTACATTGCATGACTTATCTGAGTTTTCCAAGGGAAACAATATTCAGACTGTTTATTCTTTCCAGAAATGTTCACATTTTTCAGCTCGTTTTGCTTGTTAAACGCTCATAGCCTCCTTACGCTAGCATACTCTGTGTGACGCTAGTCGCTGTCTCAACACGTACCAAATAGCCTTCTCGACAGGTTCCAATTTAACTCGAGGAACGCGTCACATTCTAGGCTATTTTGTGCCGTTGACAAGCGTGTACTTAGAATGTGAAGGTTCATTCGTTGATGTGGTGGGATATTACGATTACGAAATTCCAATATCTGGGCGAAGGGAATGGAGGGAAGGAGCGTGTAGTAGCTTCCCCCTTCACAACGTTTCTGCCAACAACTGTATCCATTTCTTTCTAATAAAGGAGGTTTAGAGAGAGAATACCTTCTGGAAGCGTCTCGAATGAAATAAAGAACTCGATTTATGAAGCTGTAATAATTTAGCTAACGTAAATTACTTCAAGGAAATAATGACATGAAAGGGCAATATTACAGTGGTCATGCCCCCCATTTTTTTCGAGTAAAAAGTAAGATATTTTTCACTTATGTCGTTGATTCATGAAACTAGATGAACATGGGTAACTAAATTGTTTGCAATGCATATTATCTAAAATGTAACGCCATCAGACAATACCTGAAAAATCAGAAATTTCGTTATCATAAACCTTGTTCATGGATGATTGTGAGCTTTATCCAAGATTATTCTTTTATCTATTGACTAAAAAAAAATAATAAGCGTTACAAACTCATCTAATAAATAGGAAACATCCACCTATTGTGAAGTTGAATTTTTTGTTTTTCTATTTCGAATCCGTAAATGAATTCTAGAAAATATAAATCGCTCCTATGAATATTTCAATGATATTTGATGTAGCGTACATGATTCCACAATTCTTATGAATAGATGACACGATATTGGCGGGAAAATCTTGAACATTGTACTGAGTTCGCTCTGAGATCCATTAGTCGTTTTTTTTTTCTGAGGTTCGGAAGAATGACATAGAAAATACCATTTCTGGATTTGGTCAGTATTGGAAGTTGACTAAAAGTTAAATTTCGAAAAATTCATAATAGTGGCGGTGAATCTAATTTCGAATATTTCTCCTAGCGGTAGTATACATAAACTAGAATCAAAATCAAGCAGCCAATCAAAACGGCGTATCCGATTCCCGATTCCTTCCTCGAGAAATTTCTAAAATTAATTTTGGAAAATCTACAATCGCCAGCTACAAAGAGAATATTTCAAAAGATTTTAGATAATTTTAGAATCACTTTGTTACCTATGTTTTGAATAAAGTCATAAGCCGAACCAAAGCCGGCCAATCGGTAATTGCCGATTACTTTCGGCTCAAGGGGCGCCATCTTAGATTTTGAACAAAGCTAGCGGTGAGCCGGTCAGTAGTGTTCTGAACCTTGATCGTTGTAAGTCGAATCGATCCGATTCCAAAACATAAACAAAATGAGTTCCAAAGAAAATAACGAAGTTGCCGTCGAAAAATTAGACAACGAAAAAAGCACTGAAGCAAAGGATGCCGTGAAGGGAACCAAGAGGGCGGCGGAAGTAAGTATTTCTAGCATTTTATTTGAATTTTCTCAATTTGTTTAGTGCGCGTCTATAATTTTTCATCGAAACGCGTCAACATTTTTTTGGTGGATTAGAAAGGATACTAGTTATAAGTCGTGTTACACTCATTGTCAAGTAATGCACTATTAACGTATGTAAGTTTATATATCAATTTTTTAAGCTTGTTGCCATGTGAGTTCTAACCACGCCGTTTCGATTTTTATTGGTTGACATATTATATATGTTCATAAGTAATACAGTTTCATGAGCATTTCAAATTTCTGTATTTATTTCAATTTGCTATGTAGATGTTATTATAATTATCGATTTTCTCGAATTTTCTGTTCGTAAACACGTAGGTAGCCTCCCGCCAGATATTGACTGGCACCCTGCACCGAGGCTAGCATAGCTTACTAGATTCAACATGGCGAAATCAATAACAGCTCTCTCATGGCACCCTACGCGAGGCTATACGCTTAGAATATCACGTTTTCATTACAATCATGATTGGTATTTCCGACATATTTTCCATTTCCACGACAAGAAAACCTATCGTTGTGTATTTCAATGAGATGATGTTGAAATTTATTTTCCCACATTTTTTACGAATTTTATTTCTGGAAAGTAAACAAGCCATGATTTTTAAAGGTGTTTGAAACGAAGTCGTCGGAATGCTTTTTATTCGTTTTGTGGAATTTAGTCGCCATGTGGGAGGGTTAACGTTCAAGTTTTCTATTTTTTTAATGGTAACGCGTGCTGCGTCCGTTAGAATAGGATGGGAGAGATTAATAATAAATTTGAGACATAAATATCATCGCCGCCATCGTTGAGAAATCTTATCTACTTTTTCTACTAATTATCGTTAGGGGCAGCCGGCCGGAAAGTTCGGTTATTTTACTTCCGGTCTCACAGGTGTACAAAGAATACACGTAATGTGGAGTTCTTTTTTTTTTTTTTTTCATCATTCTATAATGTTCTAATATTTTGTTTGAATGGTTCCACAGTAAAGTATCCTTAAAATAACCGTATATTTGAGATCCGCCATTTTTTTACTTCTATAACGGTCTACTTGGAGAAAGTAATTGATGCTTAATTCCCGCCAAAACATCGCGTGTTGCTGTATTGTTTCTTTCATTCATCTGGAATATTCCTCTCTGAAATACATTTTACTATTGAATAATTTATACAATACTGGATATTAACATCAACAAGAGTGCAATTTTCTGTTGAGGTCCCATAAAATGACGTTATTGGTTGATTCATTATTCCAAGATTCGTCAGTAATTCTCGTTATTATTGCGTTGAAATTTTGAGATTGAATGCATGAAAAACACCTTTTTTGTGTGTCAAATGGACTCACTATGATTCTTCCCTCCTCATTTAACATACAAATGTCATTTTGAACGGTTGATTGTATAATAGACAGAATTCTTTCTGATTTCACCTTATGTAATTTCAGGAGAAAGTGGAAGAGCCCAAGAGAAGAAAAGAAGAAAATGGTGTGACCTCAGAAGGAGAAGAATTAGATGAAGAAGAAGAGGAAGTGGAAGAGGAGGACACGGGAGAAGATGAAATTCCTGAGGGCGACGATGAAGAGATTGAAGGAGAAGGTAAAAAAAACTGTTATATTACAAACGTGCACGTCAAATCAATTTGACATTTACTGTGGTTTGACGATCGTCAATTGATTGTTTATATCCTGTCAAACCTTTATTTTAAAATACTGTATTTTCGATGTTTCCTCGGGATAAATATATGTTGAACCCTTTACTAATATGTGTGTCAAGTTATTGAAGAATTTAGCTAAAAAGCTGTACAATCCTGTCCAAAAAGTGACATGGAGAATGTTGAATTTCCAGTATGAAGTGAAATATCTCAAAGTATCAAATTCCCCATGACAATATTGCCAAATTTATATTTCTTGAACCAAAATACGTAGGTACAAGAGAATCATCAAAATCCAGATTGCTTAATATGTAAACTTTCACTTATTGAATTGACACTGTCGATCACGACTTTGAGATAATGGACCATCCATGTACTTGTGTTCCAGAGGATGATGATGGCGAGGAGGGATTAGAAGAGGAGGAAGACGACGCATAATCTACAGGGTCTCCGTCGACCCTCGTGAACAATTTCCAACCCGACGGACTGTCTCGACGCCAAGTCTCGAGCTAATTTGTGGAATCGCCGGACAAAACCCCTCACCACCACTACCCTTCAACCGACACACCATCAACAACCCACCACCGAGCAAACCTTACAGGAAAAATCAACCAGCAACGGTCGGTCGACCACAAACTATCTCGCGACTTCGGTTCGCCAATCAGTGACCGTGCGAAACAATGTGCGTTTAGACGCGGTACCTGACAGTTTCTAACTTATTGATGCGTATCTCCCCCAAATACTACCCTTCGATTTGTAAAAAAAATGTCCATTTTCGTGTAAAGATAGGTATAAATTTGTTTAGTTTAAGTTGAGTTCAGGCAAAGTCAAAATCAATTTCTGTTTGTACAAAAATAATATCAATTCAACTGGATCTAGAATTCTCGTTTTATTTTCTTTGGAGACGGTGTCATCGTATCGAGTGACGCCCGAGCCTACCCCTCGCCAATTTCACAGATTTCAAGGTCTTGAGAAGGGCAATAAAATGTTAACGTAGGCTAAAATAGAACTTAGTCTAATTTGTTTTTAGGACCGTGTGTTTCTCCTTGTATGTATGATATATTGTAATTATTTTTTATTAATTTTATTTCGATTGATTGCAAAGCGAGTCGTTTGTCTTCGCACTCTTATTTACCGCCATATGGTCGCAATGCCCTATTTACAGAACTCTACCAAAGTCGGACGATGCTTCAAAAAACCATGATCTCCATTTAAAACACCAAAAAAAAACATGGACTTTCCTTTTAGGTTCTTTTATGAAAATATCGTTGTGTGACAACTTAACTTTGAAAAAAATTAATGCTGTTTTTCTTCTGATTCATGAGTTTACGACAGTTACAAGTGTCTGTTGGGACACGCTGAAAAAAAAAACAGTTCTCACTGAATTTTGCCGACGTTTTTTGAAAAGTCGCTCGAGTTTGCTATGCATTTCGAGTGCGTCGAGTTCTCTAAACAGTCTCGTTGATCATTTGGCTGCATTCATTCCAACAAACATCTTATAATTGGGTGATCCGAGCCCGAATTCGATATATTTTTACTACAGATGAGGTTTTATGGAACTTATGAACTGTTTGTCTACTTAACATTGATCTATGTAGAAATTCAATTTGTAACAGTGCTGTATGGTTTTTGAGTGACTATAAATGATGGATACAGATTGTTTCGTAATTTGTGCGTATTATTTGTCAGCCATTTCGTTTCCTCCTATACCTCTACCTGAGCTTGGTTTCACCAAATACAGTTCGTTTCATTTGCTATCCTTCCGGGGAAGCAAATTTATTATACTTTGAGCAGCTTACATTGGTTGTATCTATATTCAACTTGATCTCTTGAAAATTATACTTAGGTTTGAACGTAAGTATTGGAAAGACTACAAATTTGAACTGAACACGAATTTTCATTGGATTAGAAATTCCTGGTCGTCGAAATAAACCTATGATATTTCATGAGAAGGATTATCCAACCTTTTTTATTCATTAATATGCTGATTATAAGGAAGTGTAGATGATTATATGAAACGGTGGATGCATTTGATGTGTCTAATGGTTACAAAGTTCTCAGAGAAATCTTTGGCAATGAAATTGTTTCTATATGTTTATCTTAGGGTCACTCATCTTATACTGAAAGGCTCTAAGTATATACTTGTCTTTTATTCAGGACCTTCTGCTTCCTTTACAGATGTTTTTTTTATAATATCATATAATGAATTCGTGATTTCTTCTTGGGACAGTTTTTTTTCATTCAAGATGAAGGGCTTAATCTTCTTTGAGTTATGGTTAACAACATCTATATCTTATTAAGGAAAGTGTAGTGAGCAATATGAATTACAGAAACTTAGATTATCTGCAAGTGAAAAGGATACATCCACTAACATTACCTTTTTCATAAGAGAAATGTATACCAGTAAGTAATTTATATACCAAGATTTTATGCCTGAAATAAATATTTATCCATAATAGCATCCAACTGAAAAATTTTAATAAACATTGCTTACTTATCTTCTTCCAGTTTTTTTCTTTTATGACTCCATTTCAAAATATTTTTCTCCAAGTCATGCTTCATGCATTCATACTCTGCAATTTTACAATTAATTTCTTTCTCTGAGTCTTTATTTTTGATCTATGATGAAAAATTAAGAATGAAATGATTTTTCAACAAAAATCTCATAAGTACTTAACCATATTTTCTCTGATTTTTTCCAGTGAGTGTTTGTTCTTATTTATCTCGCTTTCATTATCTTTCAAGTATTTTTGCAATCGATCCTGTATTGAATCTACTTCTCCTGCGAACCAGAAAAATATTATCAAGAAACAATGCAGATTGTTGTCCCCAAACCTTCACTTTGTACATTTGCTAAATAGTCGATTCTACTTTGGATTCCCATTAATGAATTCTTGAAGTCATCATAGGCTTGTATAGTGTTGTTAGCTACCAACGGTATAATAGATACAAAATCTTCAAAATGGTCTGTTGGTAGTTTGTACATTTTACTCATGATTCACGATATAAATCATATATAAATGAAAAGCCGTTAAAATTATTAGACAGAGACACATTGATCAGAATGACAGACGTTCCACATGGCGACCACGATCGTTGGGGTCGTGGCGAAAATGTCATGAATGACGTCGTGATTCACGACAACCCATCTCAAGAGGTGGGTCGGCGTGAGCGTTTTGAGAAATTGCATGCAATTGTCAAGCACATGGTCAAGCACTAAACAGCAAATATGGCGGCTACTGAGATTCCACATCAGTATATTCTTATGACGCAGAGAACCAAGTGGAACGACAAAATTCGTGGTCGTGATCGTTGTGAACGCTTAATGGAACGCACCCTTGTTATGTGCCTCGCTGAGGAGAATTGTTCCATGGTAATATCTAATTTCGTTCTGTCATCAGCCAATGGTATCTGCCGCAAGAAAATAAGTGGGCACGGCACGTCTTTCTCGATTGGCGTTTAATTACATTTTGTACAAACGTATAAACATATAGTCTATTTATTCTGGGTTGATAGTTGTGTCAAATCGCCAGATTGAGCCATGTTGCCACATGTTTTTCACTTTTTCAGCGATGCTCCGAATAAAAAACTTGGATTGGGTTTGTTTTGAGAGTGTTTTCGACCGATGAAATATATTCATTATATTTGGATTACTATTGATTCTGGATAACCGTTTAATGGTTCAAATGATATAATGGACTGTTCTCATGCTAGGAATCGAATATTCAAAGGAAGTACATAATAACTACATAATGATATATAAATATCTTATGAGTCATTAGGTTGGACATTTTCAATCACATATCTTCCATGTCCTTACAATGTACGCATTACAAAATTTTTGCATGCAATTAAGTATATATAGGTATATATAGGTATAGCCTTTTTTGTAGAAATATTTAACAATAAAATCGATATTATGTCTGATACGTCACAAGTAGTAATTTCTATATTTCAAATAGGCATCCTAAAAGTAGATATTGAAAAAATACAAAATTATTACAAAACACTTATTATCCTATCAAATTATATTTATTTATCACTTTGCTTCAATTTCAACAGTTAATGTAATGATTTTTCAACAAACATAAAAAATCGCAATATAATAAAATATCCTATATATAATCGATGTAATGTCTGTATGTCTATATAGATATGTGAATCTTAACGATATTACACACACAATTTAAGTGATGAAAAAAAATTAAATAATTCCATTCATGCTATAAAATAAATCACACAGAAGCCTTTGGTTCGGAAAATCATGGTAAAGTTGAATCATCACAACATGAATATTCGATATTTATAGCACCAAAACTATCGTTTAAATAAATATCGACATTTTCAAGCCACCGCATATGAAACAAAAAAGTATATGATATACTATTCGTTATATTTATCGTAGAATTTTCACCTATCACCGATTTTTATCAAAAAAATCCTGGAAACAATGTAATTCACATTCGAAATGCGTTAAATAATCCTGAAAAGTCGAGTATTTCTTCGAGAAAATAATACGATAATAATCGTTCATGTTCATGTCTGAAATTTTCTCGTCAAAACAGAAGTGTCACTTCATTATTTGATATTCAGAATTCATCTATCAGCTTTCTACTCTTCTTTGATTATACTCTCAGTAATTACTTGATATCCAAGAATATTTTCCTACAACTGATGTGATATTTCAATGATTAGAAACACAGTTTGACAAACGGTTGATCCACGAGTGTTCCTAAGTGATGTTGCATGAGCCCTATAATTTTTTAGTTTCAATTCTTACTCTGACCTTCCAGCTTGAGAATATTAATAGTGAACTAAGGCACAGAGGTTCAATTTAAATCAACAAAATTTGTTGTTTGTCCAACGAAATCATTTCAGAAAGGCAAAGCATGTACGATTATCACTACGTCTTCCCATGCTCCAGATATATCTAATGACAAGAAAAATCGATTGACAATTTCGCGACGCCCAATTAGTGTTACGCCAAACGACTCGTCGTTTCACGTGATGTATTTGTTGTCATGTACTTTGACGGGTTGGCTAGATGAAACGGCACCGTAGCCGTAAAGCAGGTCGTCCGCGTCGGTCTGATAGAAGTCGGTCAAGCCGTCAGGCATACTGTGAGCCCCCCTAGGCGACACCAAATTCGAGTACTCGTCTTCGCCCCTCGCGATCGTGTACATGCTCCTGCCTCGCAACCGGCGACTAATGGAGCTTCCTAGAAAAGAAAATTCCTCCCCTAGAATTTTACCACAATCGAGTTTTCAATTTTTTCAATCAACTACAAGTATCGTATATCAGGAATTCATTTGGGAATTCCGTTTGTTTTTTAGGACGACAGCAGCAAAATAATGATTAGCTGATTAGCAGAACCATTGAAAATTGTCAATTATTATATTATTATACCCCTCAGTGCGTAAATTTTGTGCAAAAACTCAATTTCAAAGGTTTTTAAAAGCCATTTGAATGAGAATCAGTCAGTCATGAAAGGTTTTGTACCAAAAAGTGACATACAACAAAAACCTCACGTTTTTGCACAAAATTCACTCACGAACGACATATCCACAAAAAATCTTGGCGAATCTAATCAAAACAATCGGATATTTTAATCAACTCAAAGTGGGCCAAAACCGAGACCCAAGAGCGAACAAACGGTACAGGGGAACCTAATATAAACGCAGTGTATCAACTACTCAATCTTCTATGAAACCACTTACCTACGATGCCGAGATGCTCCCTGATGTCGGTGTGAACATCGGAAATGTCCCACATGGCAAGGAAGCCAGAACAACATCCCGTCTCGCTGGAAGCCGTCCCTGGCGTGGAGTACTGCTCGAAGGAGAAGCTGTAGTGATGTGCGATGGCCGCCAGACACATCTCGATGCAGATGAGGAAGTCCTGGAGGCGCGTCGACAGCGCCGGTCCGTCATCCAGGGAATCGGCACCAGGTCGGATGACGTCCAGGTACACCAGCAAGTCGATCACTACGCCTTGACTACAGATATAAGAATTACAAGGAGATCCTTGGGAGGGAACTGGTGTTTTATTTATGGCCAATGGTGCGGTTTCAGAGACTTTGATTGTGATTTGGAATACTCACAAAAATGAAAAGAACACCACAGCTTTGATGCAAAGGAATTTCGGCAGCGGTTTCATAGGCCTAAGTTCGGCCAAACTGGCTTTGTAGAACATCACTAGGCAGTACATGGCTATAAACTGGGAGATATTGTTGACTGCCACCAAATATGGAAAAGCCACGTTGCCCTTGAATTGACCTTCGCCATAAACATCGAAATTTTTACAAACACTAAAGAAAAAAAAACGTTCCTTAATATTCTGAGAGTTTGATGCAAAATTAATTACTATGACGATGAATACTCACAAAGAAATAGCAGTGGTTAATGGTCTGACAACTGTATATTGCAGGATACCATGTTTACATATATGAACGAATTCTCTGAAAAAATAATCATTGAAAAAGTTGACTTGAAATTGTTTTATTAATATCACCTTCCCATTTCCCAGTCTGGCAAACAACAAAGGGGAAATATATGTTTCACTTGTGGTTTCAATTCCAAATTGGCCTCCAAATCCATTTCCATATTCAAATAGTTCAGGAGGAACTTCATGAAATTGTATATAACATAAGCTTCATAGCATTCTCTTATGCTATCAACATATACTGACTCCTTGGGAAATATCAATCCCAACCACTAAAAAATAGATAAATAGTATTTTCTGTGGGTTTATTATAATAATAACCTGAGTTCTGAATGAGGATTTATGAAAACCATTAATTCAATTTCTCTATCTATCCATATAGTTGAAACAAAATTGGTATAGTTATTTGAATAGTAGTTCTAAAAAAACAATGAGCCCCGAAGTGTCCGGTTTTTTAATATAACTGAAAAAATGTCGAAATTAAATGAACAATGAATTGTAATTTTTTTTTCAATAGTGATATTTCACTACTTCCACCCATTTAAATCTCTTCAACTTTCCAATATGGTCATTATGTTCATTCTTATCTCAGTTGTGAAAAGAAGATTGGATAACTATATAGAGATAATGGCTATTTTTGTAGAGATAAAGGAAAACAACAAATAAGATATACAAAGACAATAATAAAAAAAAGCAATAAATATATTGAAATATAAACAATAAACAAATATAATACATTAAGTTACATAATTATATGGTGATAATGAATGGAAGGCTGTACAACTAAATGAAGAGTGCAATAGAGATTATAACTCAATGGAGATTGTGGATGGAACAAAGACACTGTTTTTGACAATGTTATGACTGTGATGATTGCTTGAAGATGATAGAAGGGAAAGAAAACAACAATATATGACATTAAATTATTTTTAAATACTCACTGCATTGATGGCATATATGGGAACCATCCACAATATCCTAAAATAAGAGAAATAAATTAGGAATATCCTCGGGAATATCATAATATTCTTGGGAAAAATATATATTATGAAAGAATATGATGATATTTTATTGTAACATACAATATCTAACTTCTATTAATAAATAAATTGAAGACAAACAACTCACTTCTCCAAAATAATTATATGTCAAGGAACAGTTTCGACTTACCTAATAACATGTTTTTGTAATCTAGGTTGTGTGTAATGTATCACATGCTGTATGATTTCCCATACAGACAAGGGAATTGCAACCCACACGAAAATACCTCCAATGAGTATCTCCTGATCATGTTTATTAAATCCATCCTGTAATGATCTCACCAGGAATAAGGGGACGAAAACCAGAGCTGCGATAGCGTACAAGAGGATGAAGAGTGGTCTAATCCATAATCTCCATCTCGAAATACACTCTAAGCACTGTTCCAAGCACATTTTTAAGATCTCATTATCACAGGCTCTACAGTCCTCCAAAATAATTTCTAAACAGAATAAACTGAAGAGATTTAACGTCAACAAATATTTGTTTATTTGAAGATAAACTGACACGGACCTACATTCAGAAAAGACAAGTACATGATGAATTTTGTTCTATGATACTAACATCTGTGGTACTGTGGTTAGTGACGATTTCTTCTTCTTTTTGTTTCCTAATTTTTGATAAATGTCAATACTGGATATGTTCCGAGTCATTCGGTGTCTAGCAGAATCTGAAAATTTTTAATTTTGCGAAGTAAATTTTGTCTCATCTACAATCTCTGGAAAAATGGCACCCTACAAAATTGTAATGGTTCGTCATGGTGAATCAGAATGGAATGAGAAAAACCTTTTCACCGGCTGGTACAACACTACTTTAAATGAAAAAGGTACGATTAGGTTTTAACCTTCACCGACCTTCACATCTCTATCGAATTTATGAGCAGAAATTATCTTTTTCCTTCAGGCAAACGAGAAGCTTTAAGCGCTGGCAAAGCTCTGAAAGATGCCACATACAAATTCGATATTGCTTATACTTCAGTGCTAACTAGAGCACACGACACTCTGCATGCTATCCTGAAGGCAATCGGCCAGGAAGATTTAGAGACAGTCAAGACTTGGCGTCTCAATGAAAGACATTATGGTAGTCTTACGGGTCTAAATAAGGCTGAGACTGCCGCTAAATACGGGGACGCCCAAGTAGCAATCTGGCGCCGCAGTTTTGATGTGCCTCCTCCTAAAATGGAGCCTGATCACCCATACTATGATACTATTGTGAAGGTTAGATTACAAATTTTATAAGCAAATACAAATGAGTGTGATGGTATTCCCATAGGATGCTAGGTATGCAAATGGTCCCACACTAGATGAGTTCCCTATGTATGAATCATTGGAGCTTACTATCAAGCGTACCATGCCATTCTGGGAGGAAACCATTGTGCCCCAAATTAAGGCAGGGAAACAAGTCTTGATAGTTGCCCATGGAAATAGTTTACGTGGTATTGTTAAACATTTAGATGGTAAGTTTATTTTATCAAACTCTTTCAATATTCCTATTCAGTTTATTGAGCTGTATCCTAACCATAAGACAATTGTATATTCTCAATCAATATTTTTAAAGTCTGCACCTCAAAATGATGAGATTACATCAAAAATTTTTTTTCAGAAATGAGTAATGAAGCCATCATGCTACTCAATTTACCTACTGGCATTCCATTTGTTTATACATTGGATGAAAATCTAAAACCCATCAAGAGTTTGGAATTCCTTGGTGATCCAGAAACTGTCAAGAAGGCAATGGAAGCTGTTGCAGCTCAAGGAAAGGCTAAATGAAAGAAAGTTGATTTAAACCATATAAGAATGTGATCATTGAACATCAAATATTATAATCTTCAAAATTAATAGGCTCATCACTTTTCTTGTTAGTGTTGAATATTGATGAAGAAAGTTGTGATTTTGAAGATGTATTTTACCCTCAATATAAGTGTATAGTGAAGAATTGATTGTATTTATAGATTGAAAAACAAGATTGGTGTGACATTTAAAATATAAGCTGGAACAAATTATTGTTTATTGAACTTTCAGTTGGATACATAAATCTTCTGAGTGTACAATGCATAAGCAGTTTTCAAGTTTTAATCAATAAAAAACAACATACCACATGGAATAGTTTATTTCACTACACTAACCTAGATACACATTTACTTTTCAATCCTTTTCCTAATTTTTTGGTTTCTCTTATTGCTACCATTGACCTTATCTTTATCAGTTTTGTCAGATTGAGTCTGTCCAGCCAAAAAATTGGACACCACATCTGACACTTCTGGTAGTTCAAATTTGGCCATATTCTGAAGTTGCTCCATGTCTTTTTTGGTTTCTGGATCATTCATCATCTTGGGCAGAACCATAACAAGCAACAATGGCAGTACCATCATCAGAATCATAGGATTCATTATAATATCAGTTATACGCCATTGCTCACGAAGCTGAAAGTACCTAGTTTTACCTAAAAGCATTGAATACCAAATAGTGGGAAAAACATATACAGATATGTACTCACCTAGTGCTTTCATCCTCAATGGATAGGGCACTCCAATGACCTCAGAGGTTTTAATGTGATTGACTTTTCGAGCTCTATACTTTCCTTTGGAATTGATCTCAACTCTTGCTGGTTCAAAGGTGTATTCAGGATTGAGTACCTCAACGACATAGGATCCCGCCGGTATATTGTGGATGGTGAACGAGCCGTCTTTTCTGACGAAACCGATATACTCGCCCCCGTTTACGTGAATCCTAGTATTCGCTTGCCAATTTGGTTGCCTTTGAGGGTAATCGGACAATGGAAATGCCCTGCCTTCCAGCACGTATTTCGTTGAATCATTCTCTTCCTCAGTGTTAGTTTCTGCGTCAGAGACTCCTAAGTATAGTGAAAAAATTGCAATAACCGTACAAAAATAATACAACTTCATTTTAGATACAGAATGTGACTGATAATCCACTGTCACTTGACATTCATTGACAGTTTGGTGGAAAATAAATTACCACTTCTTTCACACAGAGTATTAGGCACAGGTTTCCCTTGTGGTTCATTAATTCTTCTCAATTTTAAATCATTGGTGCATTTTTTAAAGTTCAAATTTCCATCATATTTGTGAATCAAGAAGTCCGTTATTTTCTTATGGATTTCAGAACTGTCGGTGCTTCAAATATCTCAACTTGTGGTATGCATTGCGATTTTGTATTCTAATCTGATTATTTTAATAAATATAAATGAATAGGTTCGAAAGTGAAGATGTCGTACAACTAAAAAGTGTATGGAAATATGGCCTTTCTTTTTTCTTCGGCATTATCAGCAAGATTTTTTGCTCTCGAATGGTTTATTGTGGGTTTATTCTACCAATATGTGGTATGTATTACGTTTATGTATTCTATTTGTTTTTTTATCAAATTTGAATAAACAGGTGTAACAGGTACGACTGAAGAAATGTTTAAGAAAATATGGCCTTTTTCTCCGGCACTATCAGCATGACTTTTTGCCCCTGTATGGTTCATCTACTGGAGACTATATATTTCTCCATATAGTTTACGACTTGTTTTTTTATTCATAAAAATTAACTGCTGGCCTACAACAAGGAATATTGTGAATCCAGAGTATAATAACAAATAAATTTGCTATATATGGAAATGAAGAACTGAGCTTAAGAAACTTTCATTATATTTCAAGGAACATACAGACATAATTCTTACTACATATAAATAAATATTTATTGCATTATCAAAAGCATATGATCATTCTAAATTGATCTACTGTATACTTCAATATGAAGTATATTCACTGAAGCACAAAAAATTGTGAATCAAACTATTCAACATCCAATGAATATAAAAATTGAAACATTTCCACATAATTTCTCTCCATAAAATTGAAAAGACTCTTAGGAAGCAATACTCTTCACAATTTGCTATATCTAAGGTTATAATGATTTGTTTTGCAAATAAAATCATGTGGGCAATTAGTAATGCCATATTTCAATATTCATTTCAATGTGGTGTAGTATTTCAATGAGGGATCAGAGTTAATTACTGAATGAAAACAGAGTTTACTAAAGAATGTCATAGACATCCAAACCATCATCGATTCTGATAATTTTGTTTCTCATTACATGATTGTGAGAATGTAAATGTTTGTATCAAATGTATTATTCTTTCTCAATGTATAAAAAATAAACTGGTTATTTTCTCATCAACCTTATGTAAAAAAATCACTACTCTTATGTACAAAAATGTTTGATACAGAATAATGAGACAATTCCAGACTCGAAATTCTTGATATATTGTGAACTATATTTACATTTGAATTCTGATTATTCAGTTCCTCATTTGATTGACTTTCACCCTTCAAAATGAATTGAAGTTGTCGGAATTCTGGAAACATAAAATAAAATATAAATGTGCAAAATAATGATGATAATAACAATAATTGTATAATGAATCATACAATTAATATATTTACATGAGAATTCCAGTTCTTCCGATTTGTCCCTAATTTATCCGAACCTGACCAGGCCTGGATACCTCCAATTCGGATTGAAGTTATATTTGTAGGGATCGTTACTGAAAATATAATATAAAATATAAATGTACAAAATAATGATAATTATAAGAGTAATTATATTATGGAGTATAAAATTAATATATTTACATTAGAATTCCAATTCCTCCGATTTGTCCCTACTTTAATTCGGATTGAAGTTGTTTCTGTAGGGATCGTATCTGAAAATATAATATAAAATTTAAATGTTCAAGATAATGATGATAATAACAATAATTAAATAATGAATTATAAAATTAATATATTTACATGAGAATTGTAGTTCCTTCAATTTGTCCCTACTTTATCCAAACCTGACCAGGTCCGTATACCTCCAATTAGGATTGAAGTTGTATTTGTAGGGATCGTAACTGAAAATATAATGTAGAATATAAAGGTGCAAAATAATAATAACAATAATTATTTTATAATCTCTACATATATACTCTAACAAACATTCAATATATTTACATGAGAATTCAGATTTTCCTGTTCATCATTGATTTTCACCCTATAAGTATTTCATCCGAACAAGTCCAGATACCTCCAAGTCGGATTAAAATTATACTTATAGGGATCGTGAATTCTGAAAATATATAAAATAAGGAATCTACAAAATATTGTACCAAAAACTAATATTGGGTTATCGAAAGTATTAGAAACACAAACTACATGGACTTACATCAGAATTATCGTTAAAAACAATTACAATTGATGCTGTTATGGTGACCATGTTCTTGGGCCTGTTTCCTATGTATCATTGGTGACATACATTTTATACTACTTATAGGAATTTTGTACCCAATAATCGATATTCCATTGTGAAAAAATGACATGAAAATTTTGAATAATTAAGGATATGATAATAATAATGAAAATAACACTAATATATCTTTGTTTTCTGTTCAACTGTTCATGTCACAAGACACAGTGGAGTATCTGAAAATTATTGATGGAAACTGAAATGTCCAAATGTTAATCTGTTAGATATTATGAAATAATTTTTTTCTGATTCTGATCCCTTGTTTTGAAAACTGAATTCACAAATATAAACTTCTTCTGCATGGTTTCACAAATATTTTTCGTTTTCAGAAAATAATTATTTCTTGTAGTTTTTAACAATTAGAAGTAATTGAATTATAAGTTATTTGTACTATCTACAGTTTGTTCAAAGAATTCACTTATACTTATTTTCAATAGATATTTGTAAATAGAATGATCATGATGGTATTATTGCAAATGAGTGTATTTATAAGTATGAATGATTCTAATGTGACATTCAGGTTTGATGATTTTTGAATGTACGTGCAAATAAAAAAATATTTTAGGTATTGCCATAATTTCATAACCTGTTTCAATCAAATAAGGAAATCATTCAAAGAAATGGTAGATAGGAATTTACAATACAAAAAATAATTCAACTACTGAATGCATCATCCAATAGGTTATTATAAAATTTCCAATATAATGATATTACCCAGTATTTAGTAAAGAATTCTCCAGTCAACAAATGTAATCACATATCTGATAAATAACATTCAAATTCGAATCCTATATAACAGAAAACTGAATTTTAGCTTACATCTCATGATTGATTCAAGCACCACTGATTTCTTCCAACAGACCAAGTGCTCAACACAAATCTACGGCGTTCTACCTAACTATAGGATACCTGTTATCGATTGGAGGACGGAAATTTATTCTGCAAGATGTTGAGCAATAGAAAAATTCCATAGGCGCGTACATAGTTTCTCGCGCACCAGTGTTCACTGAATCTGCAATGTTGCTCAACCTCAGAGATCGTAACTCTCTGACGTGCACGTTGATACATGCTCTACCGCAAGAGCAATATTTCGCGTTATCTAAGTAGTCGATCAACGTTTTGGGTATGGATCCGACTGGATAAGGAATGTTGGCATTGAGGGTTGTCTTTGAGGCGCACTCTTTGAGAGTGCACATTGGGAACTTTTTTATGACGGGTTCTTCAACTGGTAGAGGTTCCTGAAATGTAAAGATACGATTAATTTTAATTTTTATAACAACATGACGTTGAGATGCACTATGTATAAGGTCTTGATTAAAAACTTCAATTACGTTCCAATTATCAAGTGTCTATAACAAATTCAATATGAAAATAAATGTATATAGGATGAAAACTAATCATGAAATATTTTTGCTGGTGTTTTCAACACCAAACATCAACTTCAACTTTTCAGTATTTAATTAATTGTGAAAACAAATGATTATTCTCATTTCCTGATAGACATTCATATTTGTATTACAATGGTCACAAAGCTTTTTGAGTTGACCATTAAAACATCTGAAGAAAAAATGAAAAGATATTGGTCTGAACAATCACTGAATAGTGAATTTCAAATACATAATATACATTCACAGTGAGGACTCATTACTTATTTATTTTTTAAATACATTCAAGCAGTAGGGTGATTCATTTTTGGAAATCAATCAACTTTTTTCATAGACTTCAATATCAAAAGGTTTTCAGATTATTTATTCTGATGAAATAGTTAATTCAGAACAATTCAATTTTTTTTATTAAGTACATTTCATTCAATTCATGTTTATTTGTTTATAAATACCCAAATTCAGTTAGAAGAAAAGGTAAGATAACATTGAATGCAGCAAAAATAGTATGCAATAGTATTAAATATCTAAAAAAAAATACATACCCTATAAAACAGGTTCCGAGATACATCAATTGCCTTCATTCTCAATTTCACCAAACTGCCAGGTAACATTTCCAATCGATTATCAGCAGCATACAAATTCTTGAGATCCTTCATTTTGCCTATGTTAAGAGGCAGTTTTGTCAGAACATTTGAACTGACGTTCAGAGATTTCAATGATAATGTACATAATTGATTTGGTATCATAGGTAAAGCATTCTGACTCAGATCTAGATTCTGAAGATATTTTTTCAATTGTCCCCCAAGCCAACCCCACTGTGAAGGTTTGGATTTGAATAATGAGTTTTTGGAAAGGTTCAATTCATATAAGTGCAAGGCATTTAAAGCCTCTGGAATGAATTCTATGGCATTGTCACTGAGATCTAAAATTTTCAGACATTCCAGTCTCAATACATTGGTATCTACTATTCTCAATTTGATACCATTCAACTTCAGTGTAATTAAGGACCGTGGTAAGCCTCCAGAAGTGTATTCCGAACGACTGTTGATTGACATTTTGGTAACAGGAATTTCGCTAGCTTTAAGTGAGGTTACTGCTATGCTAGATAGGCTTGACACATCTTTTTCAGTAATTTTGTCTTCTAGAACTCTCTTGAACATTGCCATGAAGTATTTGAGTTGTCTGGAATCACCGCTTATCAAGAGATCATGCTCAGGTTGTTTGAATTGTATAGTGCATTTCCCTTCATTGATGAATTTAGTGAGAACTCCTCTTATATTCTTCTTGATATCATATTTAGTTCCAGATTTGTTTTCAGCAGTAAACAAGATAATACAGAACTGCTTCGACTTTGGATGTCTACATAGTGCCAAAGTTGATTTAACAGGTTTTTTCTGTTTAGAAATGGATAATGATGATAGCAGTTTGCTGCTAACCAGTATATTGCAAGCGATTCTCATTGTAGTGATGATAATAGCTAACTAACGTCTAATCACCAATATATAGCACTACAGCTTAATACTTGCCAACGCAGTCTTTGTTTCTGTACCACAAAATTATTTAAAAATTTAAAAGTACACTGTTTTACTATTGTTATTATTAGAAATATACAGAGAGGTCAGTGGCTTCTGGTATCACAGAGTAAAGAGAGAGAGTAAACAAATATATCACAGCTTTATACCCCGTGAGTAATGACAGTAGACAGTTGTGAAAACATAATGACAGTTCTATGTAGACAGGATCGGTTGTTTTATTGGATTATAAACATCGATATACAGAATGGACCGGCAATGTGCTTCCGCGCATTGGTGTTGAGAGAGAACTTTATGAATAAACGACATGTGTTTGCATCGATCGCACAGCACAGTTCGTATTGTCCGCCTTTTTATATTGGTAATTGTTGCAAAAATATTTTGTGGACCATAGCCTATTCATAAAGTTTATTGCACCCTCTCTACTTTTCCGCGCGCAGAGCACTTTGCCAATCCATTCTATATGTCAATGATTATAAACTACCACCAATGCTGAGTTCTGTCAAATTTTCAAGAAATCAAATGCTACCAGGTCCGGCTTCAGAAAATAATAACTCCTATTCAATATGAAGACAAAAATACTGTTGAAATTGGTTAATATCTAATCACGTACATTATCTATTGAATACTTTAATTCAAGAACTTCATAGTTTTCACGTCTTTTGTAGCATTGAAATGGTGAAAAAGATGGTTCTCAGCTCCCTTTTCCTTCAAATCAACAATCAACATTTTTAAAAATATTAACATATTTTGACCTCTAACTTCAGCACATATGATATTTTATATTGGGTGCGATTTTTCCAACGATTGCTGGATCTCCTCAAGTGTCTTTCCTGTCGTTTCCGGTACGAAAATTGGTGTTAGAAATGTCGAAACTAAATTGCTCGCACCGAAAAATACAAACGGCGCCCACATCCCTACCTCACTTTTGAGCCAGTAAAAAATATTGTTCGATACAAAAATCATGACGCCGAAGGTGATGACTAAAACGCTCAATCCCTTCGCCTTAATGTTAGCGGAAAAGAGCTCGCCCAACATCAGAGTCGGAATCATTATTATTCCCGAGGCACAGAAAACTATATATAGCATCATGCCGACGATGGGAATCCACGTGAGGTTGGATAGATCAATGTCTTTTCTCTTCTCGTCCAGATAAAAATAAGCCCCCTCTGAAATTAGCACTATCCCACAGAAGAAAATGGAGAGCATGAAGGCTTTTCTCTTTCCTATTTTCTCGACGAAGAAGCCAGCTAGAAAGATCAGCACGAAACACATTCCCGTGTAGACCATGGACGGTATTTCGGAGCTCACGTTAGCGCCTGAGTGTTTGAAGATGTATTGGGTGTACACATTAAAAACAGTGACGCCACCTATCAACTGCGAAACTCGTAGAAATATTCCTGCTTCAAGTGCTTTTCGGTTTGTGGGATTCATCACCAAGTCCCTCCAAGTGCCTGCTTCCGACATTTGACGAGCAACGTCGATTTTGAGCTGTCTAAGAATATATCCTCGACGTCTTCTTTGCGTCTCAATTTCCGTAGACTTGTTCTGGCTTTGTTTTCCTCATCTTTCATTAAATACCACGATGGTGACTCGGGCATAAAGTACATGGATACGAGGAAGATGAAAGGCAGCGGTAAGCAGATGTAGGCGGTCGCTTTGACACTCGTTTGCGAGCCAATCACGTTGATGAGGAACATTCCGAAGTAGGTGAAGACGTTCACTAGGTTGCCATATATGCCTCGTACCCTCGGCGTGGATATTTCCCCTATGTACATTGGCAACACTGCGAATAGACAACCGTCCCCAGTGCCAGCGAAGAACCTCGAAATGTATAGTAGAAAAATATTGTTTGATAACGTGAAAACCCAGGCTAGGACATGCGGTATAGTTATCAACATGAGAGCTGTTTTTCTGCCGACGGCATCGCACAGCTTCGAGAAGAAAATGCTGGAGAATATCATGGCTATAGGCGGTATGATGGTCAGGTACGATGCTTGGGTATCGGTGACGTCATAGGTTGGATCATTGAGGATCTTGACGATGAAAGGGGAGGTCCATGCGAATAGAAGGCCAACGGTTATAGCCGATAAACAAGCTGAAATTTAAACGGCATTGAAACAGCAAAGCTGACAACAATTGAAATAAACTGTGCATGCCCATCAGACTGAGTTTGAAATGTCCGTTGAAACACCTGTTTGTCCTAAGAAACAGTGATTTTTGACTTGGTACACTCACTTATTTTTTAGTGCAGACAATCCATTAGTCAGAAACGGACTACCTAAGTGTGACGTCAAAATGGGCGGAGCCCAAAAAACCTTTCCAAACAAGGAAATGTTGCATTGTTTTCTCCATAAGAGAACTTAAATTCACCATATAAAATTTTATTCTTTAGTTTGAACTGAAAGAAGCAGAAACGTGAAATGAACGCTTCGTTTGGAAAGATTTTTAAGCTCCCCCCCCACTTGTGACGTCAAGACTTAGGCTGTCAACTGTCAAAAACTTTTAAAAACAACCTATTACGTCTTGTATGTTATTCAAAAGCTATCATGAATATGGAAAAGGAAAAAAAATACTCACACACAGTGTTCGCCAGAATTTGAAAACCAATTTTGTCTTGTTGACTAGAATTTGTATTCGCCTGGTCTTCCTCGTTCGAAGCCACCATGTTAATTGTCGAGTTCTATGGATTCTGCATCAACAAATGTGATTTCCACTGTCGTAAAATTATATACTCTCATACAGGATGTTCTCTTTTATCGGTAGAGTCTTTCGAAGGAAGTTGCAGGGCAAAACTGCAATGAGATTCTCTGCATATCGATTCATTGTAGAGATAACGATACATCTTTCGAAATTAAGAACAGTTTACGAATATAACAGATTACAGAATGTTACTTTCGAGATGAAAACCGAACTAATAAGATTTTCAGAATTTTTCTTGAATAATCGATCCTCAAAGGATTTTTTTTCGTGTTGATTCATTCATTTCATGATGTTTGGAAACATAATGAAGCTTATATAATATTAGTTAATCATGAGTTTGGATGAATTCGAATGAAAATTAATAATCCGAATTATATATGAAAATACATAAAAAATATATAAATCTTTGAATGGTGTACCATTTATAATATACCTTGCACCGAAATCTTGTCTTTGAACTTTCTGAATTTCATATTGTTTATTTACACTTGATTTTTTATGTAATTCTAGACATACATTCAAGGGATGTGAAATCTGGCGATCTAACTGGACATTCAATATTCTATCTGTTGAAAGATTTGAAAATAAAATTTGTTCAGTCGACAATAATACTTTCTAGAAATTCTTTATTCCAGAGATTTTCAGAACAATTTGTCACTGTATTAAAAAAAACATAAATTTAAATTGAAAATCATTCGAACTGCCGTACACAATGGTTACCTTAGTTCATACTGATTCCTACCTGAATTAAAGATGTTCCTTATTTGTACAGGTTGAATACAACAATTTATTTTCTAATTGATCTGGCCATTATACCAACTGAATTGTATACATTATAACCAAGATTCAATCAAAATGCATGATGGCCCCAAAATTGATAAACTGGAACAAGGTCAAGTTCATATTTGATATATTTTTATTTATACAGAGCGAATTATTAGAGTTAAGTTCCGCTCAGTTCAACTTCGTGATTCGTGATTTCAGTTTTGGCAATTTAAATTTTATATTTTACCAACGTCCTGTGTATCAATAATATCTTAAGAAATTCGTTCTCTATTGTACAGGGCCGTTCTGACTCGCTGACTTTGACGATGGATACAAGAATGGTGAAAAGTAGAATAGAATACCCTGTATTATACTTATCCTAAGTCCCGTTCTCCATATACGTCTAACCTACCATCGACCGTGAGTGACCCTGTATATTCCTTATTTAAAATTAATTCTCGACACGTTTCATTTCACTGTCCATTATAATTTTCTAGTTGACTTAGACGTGTTCATATATTTTTAGAATAAATAGAGTTTTTCCCCACTAGTACAACATGATATAACAAATAATAAATAGTAGAGGACGACTTCTTACAATAATGTATTTTTAAACGCATAGAAGCAACTGAATTTTGGTCGGTCTCATAAAAACAAACTCAGTTATTGAGTAGATTTGAGTTGTATTATTAAATAGAAGAAACTTACTCTTGAAATATCGTACCGATATGTGGCTGGAAATGATGATAAAATGTACTATCAATCAAATTTTTCTTCGATTTCAGTCGAACTAGAATGAATCAGGATTTTCCTATTTGAATTGAATCAACGTCTATTTGCAATACCAGATATGTAATTATCTCTTATTTTTCAATTGTTATTTCATCGATTAAATGTAAATTTGTAAACAATAATTTCAAAAAATTGTACTACGGAAGTGCAGAGGGATTATTAGATGAATCGTATGAAAATACTGAAATGTTTGAACAAAATTTAAATAAGGTAGATTCATTGATCAGTACAGGATGTCTCAATTTAAATAATTGATTAGCTAGTCAAATTATATCAACTAGTTTCGAAGGTTTCCAATAAAAATCGATTTCCAGAGGTGTCCTTTAGGGTGTCGAGAGCTTCATATCCATCCTATTTTTGCTGTTGAAAATCATTTATTACCTTCAGCTAATTCATTTCTTGAATCATCAGTTGAAAATAGCTTGGGAATAAAAAAAATGCAAAACAAACAATTCTGATTCACATTTCTGTATTTTTCTTATAAAACTTACAAATATGTAGAACAAAATATTAGTCTGGCTGCTAAGCCGAAGAAGCGTTCATTGGCTCCAACGTCTCATCGTCTTTCCCATCTTTTTTGCCGAAACAAGGCACTGCGTAGCTGATGAGGGCCGAAACGCCGAACAAACCACCTGCTACGAAGAAAGGCACATCGTAGGAGGCGGTAGCGTCGTATATCATACCCGCAACAGGGGAACCCACGAAGGCGGCGAAGCCTCTGAACAAGATAATCAGCCCGAAGGCGTTCGTCAACTTGTCCAAGCCGAGCAAATCCACCAGGATGATGGACGTGAGCGAAATATAACCGGCTGGAACATTAAAATAATTACACTTCAGGCAGAACAAAAACTCCTCTAGAGGTGCTACGACTAGTAGAAAAAAGACAGCACCCCAAAAAGAGCATTGTAGGCACCATCAAGTTTCGATAGACTTCTTTAAGAATCCGCCTTTTCAACGTCACTGTCGTATGAATTCGCCTTAAGACGACCACAGACTACATATTCTATAGACGGTCCACGACAATGTTGACAATGGTGAAAATGAAAATTGGCGCCACCTGCAGCTCGTTGTGGTACTATTTTGGTGCGGGAAATTCAAATCTTGCTTCCAGTCAGAGTTTAATGTCTATTTATTTAAGGAAGATAGTTCTGACAGATTTTGTTATATTTCAATAGCAACAGTGCAAAATAAAAACTATCTAACTACTAAACTTCTAATTGGTTGAGACATAGCTGGGAACGTTCATATAGTCATCAATAATTCATTTGAAGAGGAAACTTTGATCCGCTAATCAAGTTTTGTAGTAGAAATTCTCACTTGAAAAAAACTAATTTAGGTGTAGATATTTTATAAATCGAACATATTTGTTGAGCAATTTAAATGATAAACCTATTTTCTCAGAAACAATCAATTCCAGAGAGTACATTATGTGGCATAATTTGATGGAATGAAATAGTTCTACAATATGATGAAATAATATACGGGGTGAAATCTTCTGAATTGATGCTTATCCAAAAAACACCCTGTATACAAAACGAGACTCCCAACCAATTCAGACATTCCAGCTATCCTTTACCTTCATACGTACCAAACGAATTCACTTAATTATCAGTAATAACGTTTTTTTTTGCATCATTTATACTGTACCAATTTTCGTAAAATTCTCGTTTTTTGCAAAATGAATTAAATCGAAACTTAAATGGCTTCACAAAATGACGTAATGTAGCATAGAACACCAATAACAGGGGCGCTATGGACAGCCTAAGTCTTGACGTCACAAGCTTAAAAACCTTTCCAAACATAGCGTTCATTTCACGTTTTTGCTTCTTTCAGTTGAAACTAAGAATAAAATTGTTTGTATATGGTCATATTAAGTTCTCCTTGACTCATTCTTATAAAAAATCATATGGAGAAAACAATGCAAATATTCCTTTGTTTAGAAAGGTTTTTTGGGCTACACCCATTTTGACGTCACACATAGGTAGTCCATTATTGACATCGTGAGAAGTTTTATATATAAAAAAAAAGTTGCGAATGGTTTATTTGCGAACAATCGCACGATATCGTATTCTCGACATCGCTATTTGGCTTCTGAACCACATAAAAATTGGACATATGAAATGTGAGGTTCACTTAGATATGAATACCGACGCCATTTTTATTATTTGTAAATATACCAAATTACTAATTATCAATTATCAATCTGAAAATTCAATAAGTATGGATTCAGTGAAGAATACTCGAAAAACAAATATCACCCTGGAGCAAACATTTTTTTCTGAGTGATATTTTTATTTTATTTTATTTTTTTGGTGCCCCATTTCACCCATTTATAGCACGAACTTTGAAAAACGCGCATTTTTTAAAGTTACCGCATGGCAACATCAACGAAGAAACGAGAAACGTGAAGTCTAAAGGACAAATTTCTGATTATTGATCTGACAGGAGTACCTTGTATAACTTTATTCAAACGTTAAATGTGGCACTAATAAAAAAATAGCGTAAAGTATTCGTGGATCTGGTCTGCGCCGTCGTGCTCGAAAAATCGCGCGTGTTTTAAAGACCTTTTTATTCACTTATATACTATTATGTGTTTTCATCTTGTTTTTTGAATTTTTATTGAAGAAATTTCAAAACAGAATGTTTTCGCATTATTGTAAATAATTTTGCTGTATGATGAAGTATACACAAATTCAGAATCATATTGAAACACATAATTAATTAATAAATTTGATGAACATAATATACAATGTGTCATAAAATCGTTGTAAAATGCGCCCGTTCCCAAACTTGCGAACGGTCAAGAATAGTGCCCCTCAGAGATCAATTTTGACAGAGACCTCTGTAAATTTCCATCATTACTAAAAAACAACTATTCAAGGTCAGTTAACACGTCACGTGAAACGTCTATAGAATACTTAATCTATGAAGTCGACTCAGCACTTACCCATTGCTACTGCGAAGAACACTGCCATGGCAGCGTACGCCAGATAGGTATGGCAAAAAGGAGCTGAACACAAGGAGAAGGCTGCTATGCATAGACATACGTTGTTCACTTGAAAACTGCTGACGGAAGGAAAATCAGCTATGAAACCGAAGCCGATACGGGAGACCGTGTTCACTATACCGATGATCGAAATCAAAAACGATGCTTGAGAAGCTTCGATACCCTGCAAAATGATCGAACTCAGTATGGTTTCAATAAATTTCAATGTACGAATCTGTTTATTTAAGAAAGGTAGTTGTGACAGCTCGCCAGAAGGTGCGGTGTTAAGTCTTTTTATTTATTTACCTAAAATACTTTTCCAATAATTTGAACAACAGATGAATATAAAATGTACATTACAATTTTTAATATACACACAAATGCAGATATGTACCTAACACTAGAAGTCTATAAACATCGTTTATACCATTATTTTCCTAAATCAAATCTCAATCAAGCTCCGAACTTTCCATCTATCAGCACATTTAGCAGGTGTGCTCTCAGTCTTTTTTTGAATAACCATATATTGCTTACTTTTTTATTTGAGGTGGTATAAAGTTGAAAAATCGTGTAACTAAGTACATATGAATAATTTCGTTGTCCTATAGATTTTGATGCAAGTGGTGTTTTATACATTTTGCTGCTTGTCTTTTTTTTTCAATGATACTCCGAAACATAAAGTTAGGTTAAGTTTATCGTTCAAATTGTCTCAAAAATTGTTTTCGAATCACAGAATATGGACACCAAAACTGTATAACTATTACCCACATAGCACATGACATCCATAGGAAGTCCATTCATGGTCCAAACGTCCATGAACTGTGAATGGAACAGAGTCCTTTTTGAGGACAGACCCTATTATGGCTTGCAAGAGTTTTATGAAGAAAACCATTTTTTCTGTTTTAAATATCGCAGAATCATATCGTGTCATACATCGTTGTATTAGTAATAAAATATGCTATTCAATACAGGGTTTTTTTTTTCACGGGCCATATAAAGAATAAAGTTGATGATGGTTTCTCCGAAACGAAACGTCGTACTGAGAATCTCCTAACACTTTTCTGTAGAGATTAAAAATGGCAATATGAAAGTGTCTTTTGTTTTCTTGTACCCCTTCAAATAACGCCAGAAAAAAAAATAAAACGAAATCGGCAAATTTAATTTTTTCAGGGATATCTCCGGAACTAATTGGAATTTAAAAACTTTCTGAATGGCACATTGTTAGACTTGGAAATGCGCAACTTTTCTCTAATTAAACCATCTCCGTATCTCTTTTGGTTTCCAAGATCCCCATGATAGACATCCTTATCTTGGACACAGTGTATATTTTTACATTTTGAGATTGTTTTTAAAGTTGGACTGTGAAGTGTTTAGTGCTGTTCTGTATTTTTGAATGTTTTTATACACGTTCCTCGTGCAATTTATGTTTTTGGGTGTTTTTTATATGTCTATTCTAAAAAATTGGAATACTTTGTCAATAAGATTTACTCTTTGGACAATGAAGCTTATTTATTATTATTATTATTATTGGACGTAAAGTGACAAGACAATGGTCGTAGTCCATTGGATGTCCATTTTACGCCCATTTTAGATACAAACGTCAAACGGGCGTTTAATGGACGTGCCTATATGCTTTGTGGGTAACAGGTTCAATTTTTGTAAAAATTCCAACAAACTCTTTTACTGGATCATTGGCATCGTTGTGAAGTTAATGTGAAGTCTTGCCACAATTATTGTGTCTATGTCTCAACCAATTAGAAGTTCAGTGGTTAGATAGATACTTTTCATTTTAGACTAATGGTATTGAAAAATAACCAAATCTGTCAGAACTATCTTCCTTGAATAAATAGACTAGAGGTTCATAATCTTACGTCTGCTTTCGCACAGTCAGCTAAATATACGAAAGGAATGTATATGGCTGCCATTGCAAAAATATTGGAAACTCCCAATGCCAGGAACACAGGATTCCTCAGCAGACTCATATCCAGCAGTTGGTTCAACCCACCACTGCAGCAGGCAGGGAAACACGAACTGTCAGCTGTAATAAATGTCAAATGCTTATCGAATATTGAAGGAATACGGTCCCGCACACTCACATCTGCTGTTGGTTTTGGTACGAACGCTCTGCCTGTAATCGTGTAGAGATTTTTGAGACTGGAACTGCTTGAGATTCGCTATAGACCCCGAATAGAAGATGTCTTTTCTGGCCAATGGGGCCACAACGTTACTTTGTCTTCTACCAAGCGACAAGTTTGAAGTGTATACGCTGGTGGATCCGTTTGGACCCTACAAAAAAGGGCCAAGTTCAGTTTACAATCATGGATCCATCCGTGATTATTTATAAATGTTGGAAAGTTCGCAAAATCATCGTGGGGAAATCAATACTTTTCGAGATATTCTACTTTAAAGTTGGAATTTCACCTTCTTTTCCGTGTCATTTTTTGAACAAGATTGTATAGTTTTTTTGCAAATTTCTTCATCAAGGAGACTCATAACAAATTGAGAAAGGATTCACCATGTTTTCATTTTTGAATAAACATTAAATTGTAATATTTTCCATATTTAAAACGTGCACGTCAAATCCATCCGACATTTATTGTTGTTTGACAGTTGACAATCAACAAATGGTTGACGGAATGATTCGAATATTACAAAAATACTGCATTTTCAATGTATCCTTACGATGAATATGGAATTCAGAACCATCCAAAGAACTCTTGTGAAAATACACATGGGACGAATGAGCGTAATTTCCCCTTTTTGGTTGATATCTCTGTGAATATCCATTTTAGCAATATGGTATGCTCAAACAAATCGATAGGAAATGAAATTTTGCGTCGGATGGTATAAAAATTTTATGGTCATTCCATTTGAAATAAGGATTTATTGCGATTTGAAATTTTCAAAGAGTAAACTGGAATATCAAACACCCTGTTGAATATTTTGAAACACTTTGAAGGGTACCTGATAGAATACTCTTTCATTGATGTGTATACGGAGATTGAATCTTAAATCTTGCAAATTGAAGATAATATAGACATTTTAGTCTGACAAGATGTGACAGAAGACTGACAGTTCTAGAACATTCCAGAAAATAAAGCAAGTGTTTTGAAGACCAGATCCACGCTATTTTTTTAATTAAGTTTTGCATTTGTCAGTAATATTTTATTTGACGTTTTCAAGGTACTCCTGTCAGATCAATAATCAAAAATTTGTCGTTTAGACTTCACGTTTCTCGTTCCTTCATTAATATTGCCATGGCAACTTTAAAAGACGCGCGTTTTTCAAAGTTTGATGTATACACGCTCAGGCGTGCTTCAAATGGGTAAAATGGGGCACCAAAAAAAAACATAAATATCGAGCTTCCAAACAAAGTTAGGGAGGTGAAGAATATAACGCGACCGAGTAACATCGTTGTCAATATAATTAGTTGAAATAAATAGCTCGTTAGTGTTTGTACCGGGTTATTCATTATATTTTGACCCCCACCTTCATTTTTGATTTTACAGAAGAAAGTTTAAGTAAAAAGTGGCCAAATGGGCATTATGGGCCTCTGTAATATGCATATTGTTCTTTTAACGCACGCCTACTTGTGAAACTGGTAGGCTGTGGCCGATCTTACCATGACCATGTTGACAAAAACAATAGGATATTTGTCAGTAATTTATTATTTGGTGTCATTAAAAAGGATCACACCATTTGGCCACTTTTCGAAACCTCGTAACTCAAAAACCGTTGAAGATAGGTATAGGACATGCTTAATGAAAAATGTCTAGAACCAATCGAAGAAATCAGAGATGAAAAAATATACAGGGTGTTCTCTTTAAAAAAATTACTTTTAATCCTGTATCACGTGACCTATGCAGTCAATTGTTTTCTTTGCAGTATATAACACAAGTCTAGATGTAACCCATCAACTTTTCACTCAAACTTTTTTCTGTAAAACCAAAAATAAAGGAGATAGGGTGGGGGTCAAAATATAATGAATAACCCTGTACGTGAAAATAAATAATTCATCAGTTAGAAATCAGTTTGTTCTTAATTGGAACCCACGAATAACGTAACAGTATACTCACTCCACTGAACGTGTTGTTCCTGGGTATATTCAGTCTCGAAGGCACCCTTTCCAGAGGCACCGAAGACACCTTCTCCGGCGTTTTCAGTGGTTTCATGAGAGCACCGAAAGCCACGCAACACAAAATCACCACAGCCAGAAACAAGTTCGCACCCTGCCACCCGAACCTGCCCAGCAGGAAGTTCCCCAACGGGGCAAATGCGAAGGCTCCAAAACCAGATCCACACACCTGAAAGGAAATTACTCGATTCAAGATCGGGGGGATTTGTTTTGGTGGTTTTCCCTCACAGATATGCCTGTCGCTAGAGATCTTTTGGACTCGAAGTAGTAACCGACGCAGACGACGGCTGGGAGGTAGATGAGACCGAAGCCGATGCCGCCTATGAAGCCGTACACGAACATGAGGGACATCAAGTTCGGACAGTAGATGGAGAGAGCGAATGCAGCTGCTGCCACCACACCACCTGGAGGGACAATTTGATTAGCAGAATCGTCAGGTTGTAACACCTTGGAGGTCTTTGTGACCAAGAGATTGGAAATGGTTATGAATATGGTTGAAAATAATGAAAATTCATTGAACAGTTTACAGGGTGTTCCTTGAAGACATGCTAATATTTGAAGGGGTGATTCTTTGACACATTTTGAGAAAAAAACTTCCTATGAACGTATGTCCTAAAAGTCTTAACTTTGGAGATACAGGGTGATATAGATTATTAAACGGTTGGTACTGCGATATGAAGCAATTTTAATTTAATCATTTTAATCAAGAACAGAGCATCTGACAAGTAAATATTTAGTTCGTAGATTCTCATTCATTTTGGAACAAATCTGATCTCTTAATTTGTTTTCAGTCGATGCACAAACATTTTCAAGCCGCATCAAATTTTTGAGGAATAGACCCTGAAGTACAACGATTTTTATTTTTTTAAGCGAAAACCATGCGTTCGACAAAGAAAATACATGAGATCAAATTTGCTCAATAATGAATGAGAATCTTAAAAGTAATTTTCATGTTGTAAATAAGCAGTGGCGTAGTATTTTTTTCTCCAAAAATATTCAATGCAAAACCCGGACGGACGCCACTGGTAGAGAAAATGAAATATTTCGTACATCACAAAATGCATAAAAGACATGTACCAAATTTTCTAAAGATATCTAGAATATTATCTCAATTATTATCAAAAAACTGTTTTTTTTTTCAAAATTTCATCACCCAGTATCTCAAAAGTTAAGGCTTTTATGGCATACGTTTATAGGAAGTTTTTTCTCAAAATGTGTCAAAGAATAATCCCTTTAGATATCAGCATGTCTTTAAGAAACACCCTCTATGGGGAAAAATCTATAGAGTAAAATTACTTCCCTTCCACTGTCCCCGCCGACCCACTCATCCCTATATCCGATGTGACAGACTAAAGAGACTGTTAATGCACAGTGGTGGCGACAATATTGAGAAATTTAGTTAACGATTGAAAAATTAGAACTATTTATATAACCACAAAGAAAGTACAAATTGCCAAATAATTTGGATGAACTGAGACCAGAAATCATTCAGTTGTATTTTTGTTTCGTTTGAGGATATCGGAGCTGATTTGTTAAATGATTTTAGTTGTTGTTTGGCCCAAATTGGTAGTTTGTTTGAACATGTGTTGAAATAATTACTTCAAACAAAGAGATATATACTTTTGTTTCATTATCTTCTGAAAAATAACAACCCTTTCAAATTATAATGAATTATTTCAAATAATTATCTCTAATTTTCGTGGTGCTGTGAAACAGATTCGAAGATTCTTAAATTAAATCGACTGAATGATTCCTATGCGAGTAACGCTATCTCAAATTCACGCAGGCTATTCTTTTCGCTTATTAAATTTCTATGTGGAAAATAAATTCTTTCCGGGGCTCTATGAACTCTTGTAAAAGAAAACCAGGTATAATAATAATCATCTCGGGACTAAAATACTATTTTCGATGACAAAAAAAAAACAAAATGAATCATGTCGTCATTGCACTACAAAAATCCATCAGAATGCATTTTTGTGGAATATAACATTGATAAATTCACTCAAGAATATCTGAATACAAGATCGTGTTTCTTTCTGAAGTAGTTAAAATATTACTTTACGACGTGTGCATACTAGGAATTGTGGTAGTGCCACTACAATATCAGAAGTCCTTGGTATGATTTGATGCATATTTGACTAATAAATAAATCCATTATATACATGGTGATTGAAAAAATGTTGATTGGTGGCCAAAACAGGAATTTTGTTCTGTACATTTATATTTATACTGACAATATTTAATCAGATCAATTTGCATTTTCGAACAGATTCTGGTGTCTGCATAAGAATTCTGACTTATGACAACTACGTGATCACCTGAAGTCGTCAGTTATACTATTCGCGATGAAATATCGCAGCTTTTCATAATACCACAAGTACGTACAATGTTCGTACCGATCGGATATCTCTTGAACATACTTATCAGAATGTTCCAGGGATGTCCCATTAATATCCTCGTACAAACAGTATACTCTTTGTTATCAGGTTTGAGATATCCCAAAAAGTATTTGAGATATATTAAATAAAAGGCTAATGATGCATAATCTGGAATCTCAAATAAAAAAAATGTCCAGTCCATTATGAATATGCCACTGATAAACTCATGACTATACCAGTGTGGAACAGCCAAATGGAATAAATTGAGAGCGTGTTGAGAAAAACGCTTAGACATGTCGATCTGCATTTTCAGATGCGCATTTTCAAAAAAAATATATAGGGTGTTTCATGAGAAAGTGGCCAATACCAACTTTCTTATTTCAAGTGCATCCCCCTGTATATTATTAGTTTTTTGGATTCATCAGAAAATTCTAGACATAATTCAAGTACAATGTCTTACCTATCTTCAAGGGTTTCGGAAATATTAATTGTTTTCAGATGTATTACAAAAATTAACATCAAAAAAAGAAAATTATTTTATTTCACAAATAATGTAAAAAAAAAACAAAAAAATATTAATTTCATTATAAGAGATGTTCAGAATGTTCGGAAATAAGTATTGAGTGGAATGTAGCGAATTTGTGAAATAATAAATAATTTTCTTTTTTTAATGTTAATTTTTGTAATACATCTGAATACACTTAATATTTCCGAAACAGTTGAAGATAGGTATGGGACATTGAACATGAATTATGTCTAGAATATTCAGAAGAATCTGAAAAACTAATGATATACAGGGGGTTGCATTCAAAATAAGAAAGTTGGTATCGGCCACTGTCAAATGACACACCCTATATAATTATTTTTGTTTTGAAGAAAATGCGCATCTAAAAATGCCAATCGACGTGTTCAAGCGTTTTTCCCAACACGCTCTCATTTATTCGTTATCGAATTTATTCCTTTTGGCTGTTCCACACTGTAGAACATCTTTCAAGATATTTTGTATCTAAGTGGGTAACAGCGACTAAGAAACTTCTCTTTGTATCGATTTAAAGTTTGCAAATGGCTTGTTGAGTATTTCGTAATAAAATAAAAACATCGAAGGCATCTACAATGGGAAACAAGATATCCACGTGACCCATATCATTCTGAATACGCATTACTTCGAATTGAATCCGTTGCTCACCTACCTGCCATGCATGTGATCCTACAACCGAATTTATTGGCTAGTGCGCTGACCGCCGGCCCCGCACACATGGTGCACCCTGCGAGGATGCTGCCCACCCAAGCGGTCGCGCCTCTGGACTCGCCGTAATGGGCGGCGATGTCGGCGAGAAAAACGCCGAAGCAGTAGCCGATACCGTCGACGACGACGTTACAGAGGAAAGAGGCGGCAACCACCACCCATCCGTAACCACCGTCAGGTGGCGCCACCACCTCGTCGTCGCCGTCGTCCTCTAATCGGGAGCGTTCTCGCTCGGCAATCTTCGACTTGGCCTGCAAAAAGGTCATCCAGAGTTTCCAGGGTTCAAAAATTACAATTTTCGATTTTGTTTAATAAAAATACATAACTGAACGAATAATTTTGAATTGAATCTTAAAAATCGAATGAATTGGTCAAATTATTCTGATTGACAGCTTGAGGAGGTGCAGGAAGTGTTCAAAGTGTTCTCCATTCACTTCCTGGCATTGCGAGTTCATTGACTAGCCACCAAGATCACTAGATCTGACCCCTATGGATTTCTTCTTGGGGGTTGCATCCAAAGTTTATGAAAGCCAGTTGATGACACTTGATGAGTCTCATCAAAATAAGCAGTTTCGTTTCAAAAGAAGATCATGCTGTGTTCATAGTTACGTTGATAAGATGGTGTATTTTCAAAATATAAATGTGGTGAAGAAAGAAATTTATTGTTGGTACCCATGAAAACTGATTTTTGGTTGCATGTATTTCTCTGTTATCTCCAGTTCAACAATAGATAGTAAAAGCATGTGAAAGTATTATCGAATAGCTTGACAAATACATTATTTCGAATATCAACTAGCAGATAAATATATAAATTTTATCAGTATGGAAACTGAAAGAAAATAGAATTAAGACTAATTTCTTGATAATGAGAAATTCAATATACAGGGTGTCCCTTAAAGACCACGTCAAACCGAGGGAGAATGAAGATCAAAGGATAACCCACTTGTCAAAATTCCTATTATAAAAGTCTTACCGTTCTCGATATTTTTTTTTTTTGAAAATGATACATTTTTGCCCCTGTCAACAGTTTTGTCTGTCTGGGGTTGGTACGATTTTACACCTTTTGGTTAATTTTTTCAGTAAAATATTACCGTTTGGATAAAAACAGCTATTTTTTTTTCTTTGAATAACAAATGACTTGTGTGATAACTTTCTGAAATCACTATAAAATGGACAATTTATTGGTGTAATGTGCAGTAGTAGCTCAGCACATTTTGGTTCCAGTACGATGGGCTAAACTTCATGAACAAAAGAATCCACTACCAAAATTTTGAATAAACATATTTCTCACAGCCCCCCTTCAAAATGTTCGGAAAATTTTTTTAATGAAAACGTATACTTTCTTTAGCAATCTTTTGATGAAAAAATGTATGTAAAATGGTACCAACCTTGAAGACAAAACTATTGAAAGGGGCAAAAATTCATTATTAAAAAAAATAGATCCTTTGATCTACATTCTCCCTCGGTTTAACGTGGTTTTACGGGACACCCTGTATAAGTTGATGTTATTGTTTATAGTAATTTCGGTAAATTTCAGAAATTAATATCAATATTCTCTCGACAATGTGTTATTCTCGAGGAGAGTTATCTCCTATTGAAAAATACAATAAATCAGATTAGCCGTTCATATCGTTTACAAATTCCAACTACTTCGTGATGAAACGATATTGATTAAGATCAGTGAGAGACAACTCGATACATAATGTTATATCGTGGTTATATACTTCATATACTCATCACATTGTAACATAAAAAAAACACTAGTTTTTTCGCCCCAAACTCCATTTCGAATGAAATAAATAAGAAAAATTGAGAAGAATTAAATGATAAATATAAGTTTGAGAAGGACAGTGAAAATGAAGAGAACAAAAAGTTGCGTTGTTGAAAACTGACGAATTAAGAATCAAAAACAATATTTTTGCAACTATTCAATGATCCTCATTGTTCTTATCAGAAATTATCTGATACATAGTTACTCAAAAAATATATGCACTTCAGATTGAAGTTCGAAGTTGAGTTTGAACGAATAAAATCAGAATATTCTAATTAGTAAAAGTATATATATACAGGATATACCTTGAGTGAGCAAACATGTAAGGCTGAAATTTCGTTATATATTATATAGCATATATGCTAAACAATTCATCACCCTATAGATAAGTAGAGTTAGATTGTCATACGTTCAGTTTCAGGACTAGAGACACCTTGCATGAAAATAATCAATTCGAAAAAAAAAGATCGGATATTGGGGATGAAAATTATCTACCGTGTGTGAGATTTCTGATTATACTAAATGGATTCTGGACACCCAAAAGTGAATGAATATTAATTTTTTTAATTCTGTTATGGAATAAAATTCACAAGAACTCACCATAGTCGACCTTCAGATCTAACTGCACACAGAAAGTATTGTAATTGCAATGGGAAGATACTTCGTATCATTGTAATGATACTCGAACAATTGAAAAATCTTATCTTAAAAGATTATAAATGATGCCAACAGCCTAGGGAAACAAGTAAGCACTCTCCTTTGGACATTATTTGTTTAGACATTTAAACGGTATTAATTTGTTATCGATATTTTGTTCGTGATATTTTTATATTTGTTCGTACACCGTACGTGCATTTAAAGTAACAAAAAAATCTTCAGGAGCATCCAAAGATATAATGAATTTTGAAATTGTCATGATTTGATTTTATGTGGAGACGATCAATAAAAATCATTTTTTATAATTGTCATTGATAAATATCTATAGTCTGAATATCTGTACGAGGAACAATGAAAATATATACATGCTGGCCCAACGAAAACGTACCGGAAGGTAAAACTACCAGGAAAGATTTTATCGAGAAAAACCTGAAACACGTCAACTTTATATATGAGGGGGACAACTTTTGACGCAAAAAGTATAGCCTGAACTTCACCCTCCTAAGCGGGGGTAGCATCCCCTAAATTTTTTCGAATGGGAATGGGGGTCAAATGATACCTCGTTGAGAAGCCCTTTTGATTTCCTATACATTGCTCTTTTATTTCTGAAATTCCGTCTACTCGTTGCAAAGATATGGACCTTTGAAATGTCGCTAGTGCATTTCTCAAAAAATACAAAAAGTAAATCGATTTCGCTTAAAAACATACCGTTTTGTTAAAGTAAATGTTTAAAAACAATTCGCTTTATTTTCTGTTTCTGTTGATTCCAGCTAGTTTCTCGATAATTTCCTCTCCTGGTACCTTCCGGTACGTTTTCGTTGGACCACCCTGTATTTGGTTCGCATTCATGATATCTGTTGATGGATTAGTTTAAATCATCATTATTCAGAGAGGATAATCAAATGATTCTGGTACACAATTCTAGTTTTCACTGTTTACCGCTAACCAACCAGCAACAGTGATATATTTTATTATCTACTATATTATATATGCAGTCAGCTTATTTGTAATACCATTTCATAATTTTTATGTTAAGGTCAACGTCTTTGCTAGTGTATAGAATTTTAGTGATACTATTTTAATCACTACAAGATTGAAATCTGTTGGAATAATTTTGAAACTTCGCCAAATAAAAGAAGTTGAAGACGTGAGCCAGACTTTTCAAGGGTCATGCCTCTTTTTTCCTAAACTATCGTGTGGTGCACCACTGGTCAAATTATAGAATATTCTTTCTGACTTATCTTCTTATCTTCAAGCACGTTTCCTCCATGTGCAATTTTTATCGGGAAACAAGAAAGTTAAAAACTATTTTCTGTTTAGAATTTTCGAAATGGTCTAATAGGCTTCAAATTTATTTGTATTCAGTAATTGAGAGACTTAATTCGTAAGTTTTGAAGTTTTCAAATTAAAAAAAAAACACGAAATTTCAACATCCTGTAGTGCATTAACGGAATATCTGCTTACCCATATTTACAAATTTATTTTCAGCCATAAAACAGCATATTTAGGATCACCCTGTATAGTTTGGATATATTTGGATATATAATCCAATGAATCAATATTTCTATAAATGTATTTTATTTTCATCATTATAGTCCTACAAAAAAAAACGAAAAATACTTTGAAATTCGAAAACGAATTGTCTTACATCGATGATATTTCTAAAAATAACTTCTGGTCTGTTTGATATCATTACACTGTTTGACTGTTTGTTTATTCTAATTTTGAAATCCGAAAACAGAATAATTCGCCCTGGCCAATTTTTTGAACTTGGCATCGTTCGACGCTCAAAATTCGTTGTTTTGATTTTTGAGACCAAAGATAATGGTCGATGTTATTGTAATCCGAGCTAGCGAAACGAAAATATCGATATCAAAAAGTTGAACTTGATGTTTGTTTGTGTGTACTCATGTGTGATCAGAGGGCGATCCATCTCTGTCGTACCACATTAAACAAATGAAAAACGCCCCGATATCACTTTACGTATGCGGAAATCTCGACGGAATCCTCGCCACCACGACCCAGAAGGAAGGGTCGAACCTAAAACAGTAACAAAAATAAAACAACCAAGGCGATGGACCCGCAACAAGTGATTGAATATTTGGCGAAGCAATGCGAGATCAAGGCAAGCGCTGAAAACGTCAACAAAGACCAGTGCCCAATTGTTTTCGATGGATACTTTTGCTGGCCTTCGGCTCCAAGAGGCCAACTGGTCACGCAGAATTGCTCCGGGGACCTACTCAAGTCCACCGTACAGGTGAGTCGTCGAATACACAATTCCACTTGATATTCCTGATGGTTACTTTAAGGGTTTGGTGTCTCTGCGGTGCACAGAGAACGGAACGTGGTTGGTACCTATGGAGGAGCAGTCGTATTTCACGCAGTGCGGCACCTTTTACATCCACGTGAACTCTGTTGACCCTATTTACGTCGAATGGCTGCCCAGAATCAAGTCTATCGTATATTTGGGCTACTCAGTGTCCATCGCGTCCCTTCTGGTATCCATGGGCATTTTTATTTGTATCAAGTGAGGATATTTTGCAATGACGTTGTCCTATAAGGTGACCGCGAGAACGTGGGATTTCCCACATTCTCCCGAACACCCTGTACATCGGACTCGCAATGGGGAAGACCGCACTAAGTGATGAAATCCTTCCAAACCTCTCTCAATTAATGAATGATATTGGTTCAGTGTATATCCAATATCAAGGATCAAAATCAAATCAAATAGATTCTACAGCGTTTTGAAATCATAAAAAATTTAAAATATATCTTTTACTCACACCATGTGTAATGTTGCCAAGTTTACTTGTGGATGACTCCTTTGATATATTTTCTCAAATTTGTGGAAAAAATATCATTTATATTGGATGTGGTATTTTGGTGCTGCAACACAGCAAGATTAACCATGGAACAGTTATAATGATTGATCAGCTCAAGGTCGATGAGCTTGTAGGGCTAGCACGTCACACTGCGTTACACCAATGAGAGCAACCTTTGAAAATGGCGCATGAAATTGTTTGTTCAAAATCAATTCCGTTCATTTCATTATTTTTTTCATGATATGGACCGAATAAAAAATAAAAAAAAACACGATTATACTGTTTTGAAAAATTAGTGGTCTACCCCATTGTGAACATTATTATCATTCTTCGTGTTAAAAACTGTTTTTCAGGAGATTACATTGTGCCAGGAATAAACTCCACTTGCATTTGTTCGTTTCATTCATACTAAGGTCAATGTTGTCTATAATAAAAGATGTACTTTTTGTTGGAGGAACGGCTCTTTCCCACGATGTTTCTTACGACAGAAATGGCCAGATGGAATTCTCCAAAGACATAAATTATGTAAGTACGTACATTCCCATTACCCCGGATTATCTTTTGATAAAAAGCCTTACAAAAATCACAAAACTCAGCAAGATCGTCTGGAAATGTGAATTTTCTTTTTTCTTCAGCACGAAAAATATGTATAACTTTGTTCCAATTGGCGACTACAAATTTTTTATTAAAAATTCTAGAATTATGGATAATAAACTTTCAGTTAGTCATTTTTGGATATTTTTTGGGAGACTTCAAGTCCTCAAATTCGCTAATACCATTTTGATTTTTGTTTTCCGTGATAATTCATATATCGATAAAGTCTTAGATGATACTTACCTACCAAAGTTGTTTTTTTAGTCTTGGATGTGTAAAGCCATAGTTAGTATTAAATACTATTTTATTTTGGCGAATTTCATGTTTATACTGATGGAAGGCCTGTACCTACACAACCTGATGTTCCTAAAATTATTCTCTGATAACCATAAAGTACATGTCTACTGTTTGATAGGATGGGGTGAGTTGAAGAAGAATAAACGTACGAAATATTTCACGAAACATTTTAGGGTTACCTGTAATTTTCATTGTACCCTGGATAATTTTGAAAGCCGTACATGAAAATGTGATATGTTGGACTGAAAAAGACAACCGGTATATAACATTATTGATTGATGTTCCGATTGGTATTACTGTTGTGGTATGTTGATTCATCTAAATATGATGTTTCGGTTATGACGAAATGGTATTTATTCATTTCAGATAAACTTTATTCTCTTCTTGATTATTGTTAGGGTACTGACGATTAAACTCAACAATGTTTGGATACAACAAAGGAAAGTTAAATATAGGTATAAATCATATATAATATATATTTTTTTTCAAAATGTTACAAGTCATCGCTTTATTGATTCAAGGAAACTGATGAGGGCAACTTTGATTTTGATACCATTATTTGGAGTGCCATATCCTTTTTCACTATTGTTGTCCTTTTACGCTGGGAATAGTCCATTGCTGGATATAATATGGATCTTGTTTGACCAAGGTTTTTCAGCTTTTCAGGTAAAACTAACTATACTATCACTTCTATAGAGCTATAACGTACACTCATAATGGACAGCCTATAAGTGTGTCGTCAAAATAGGCGAAACCCATAAAACCTTTCCAAACAAAGAAATATTTGCATTGTTTTCTCCATTAGAATTTTTATAAGAATGAGTCGATGAGAACTTAATATCACCATATACAAACAATTTTATTCTTAGTTTCAACTGAAAGAAGCAAAACGTGAAATAAGCGCTTTGTTTGGAAAGGTTTATGAGCTTATGACGTCAAGACTTAGACTGTCCATTCCATTGGCGATAGTAACGTGAGTTCTCAAGATATACGCATGCGTAGATGTCAAAATTATATCCTTACGTTAACGTGTAACGGTAACTTTTCTCACGTTTTATCGGTGAATCGTTTTCGTAAATGTCATTTCTTGAACTTTGGTAATCATATATAGCTTCCCCTTTTTTTCTGTAATGACTTTCATTGTTTTTAGGGTGTATTTGCGGCTCTAGCTTATTGTCTAATGAACAGCGAAGTGCAGACAGAAATACGACGTAAGTATAGCTTGATGAAGGATCGTACTAACAGTAGAGATTTTCGCAGAAGCAGAACAATTTCCAATACGCAACAGTACTCGCTACCCAACGAGGAAACTGCTGAAAGTCTACAAAATTTTGGTTACGAGAAATATAATCCCCAGGAATTTGTCATGAATAAGGAAAATGAATGTTATTTTTGAAAATGTTCTATTTGGATGGAAATGTTCTATTGGATTCTTTTGTCTATGCAATTAGTTATAGGTTTGTGTATCTATTGTAAAATGTGAATAAATGTTTTAGTTATTCTCAAAATAACAGTATTCTTTCTGCATGCATAAATTCTTAAGTAAAAATAGTTGTTACAGAGATTCATCGATTAATTAGGCAATCCAGCGATCTGTCAAAGCGAAAAACCAATGTGGCGGCTTGGGGCACACATTTGGTGTTTACATATGTGACTTGAGTTGAAAACTGTTACATTCAGTTATCTCTAGTGCGTTTTTTAAATTGTGGCTGATTATCAACTCTTTTACTGAAGAAAAGGCCTATCACATGCATTGTGGTTGGCTGTAGATCTCGTACTAACCGAAATAAAGTCGGCATGTAATCGGTTTCTACGGTTACTAATCACAGGTTCTTATAGAGCAGTTATAGAGTAAGAACGATTTAACTAGGAAGCGAAGGGCCCCATGGTTAGCTGCGATCAAGAGATATGATCTCACTGATTCCGAACTGAAGTATCAGAGAGTCTGCAGTAGACTTCTTTTTTACCAGAATATTACAAGAAAAACAGCATCAATTGAATAATCTAAATCAGCATCAGTATCCAATGTGAAAGGATCTAGATTGTTAATTAATCCCAACTTCATTTAATATCGAAAACGAATGCTGTGACAAGAATCAGAGATAAGTTACAATAAGTTATAGCTTATCTCTGCAAGAATGAACTGAATGAATAGTTCCAAGCATACTTTTCACCAACGTCCCTGCTATTCAACATCAATGTCTTCAAATATTCCCTCTCCATCTGAATACCGTTTTGAAACACCAAAAAACTCCGAAAATAAATAAAATTCACTGTTTACTAGCCAAGGTATCGCATTGTGTGCCCCAAGCCGCCACATTGGATGTCACGTGGTTTGGATTGCCTAATAGGGAGCTTTCGATCTATATGTACCGTATATCACCTTGGTTAACCCGGTTAGTAAAACCGCGCTCCGTAAATGACAACTTTCAGAAAATTGTAGGTATACGGGACATCCTTGCTGAAAATCGGTTACCTGAAATCTGTCACCAGAACAACCGTAGTTTTATGTTGGTTGATAGTGGTTGACATTGACAGTTTTAATGTTGTTTTTTCCCTTTTAAATACTAAACTGCCATTATTATTATCATAGTTGAAAAAAAAAACACACTACAAACACAATGGAAAGTTTCGCAGAGGTATCGTTAATTATTTTCATTAGGTTTGCACATTCTACAAATTTTTATTTTCAGGATACTTATGTTTTTTCCTGTGGCCACTGTGGAATTGTTTTAGGCACTTTAAAAGAAATTGTGAGCAATGGAATTGTTGCAATTCACAATTGTTTTGAAGAAGCTTCAAATGTTAATGTTAATTACGAAAGTAAACAAATGTTTAGAGAGGTTGTTGTTCCCCAACTGCAGACAGTCCAGCAAACAGTTGCACATTCCTATGAAGAGGACTCTCAAAGAAAGGAATCAAATGTTTGGAAAGAAGAAGAAGTTGCACTATTAATTGCAACATACAAAATACATAAAGAAAAATTCAACATTGGTATGTTGAGCAAAAAGAAAGTGTGGAAAATTATAAGTACTGAAATGAAGCTTCATGGTGTAATTAAAGATAGTGTGAAATGTGATGAGAAATGGAGAAATTTGAAAAAGGCCTATGATAAAGTAAAAATAGAGAGTGAGAAATCGGGAAATGGAAATTTTCAGTGGAAATATTTTGAAGATTTCCAGGAAATGTATCATAAGGATCCACGTTTCACTCCAGTATGCACTGCCTCAAGTAGTGGGCTAATAAAAAGACCCAGTACAAATATTGAAAATGGGCCCGATATTAAAAGGAATAAATTTTCACCTGATGAAAAAAAGAGATCAAAAACATTTTCTCTTAGAGATTTTGATGATAGGATACAAAAAAGGCATGAAGAAAAAATGGAATTGAAAAAGAGAGTGTTCCAGTGGTTTAAGGAGAATTTTAAAAAAGATGCTTGAACTAATTATTTGAAAATTTTTCCTTTTATTAGTCAATCCTTGTTGAACCAAGAGTGCCTCAACTTTTTTGAGAACTTTTCATTTTTGTTTTTCACTTTTTTATACATAGGATATATTGTTTTATTTGAGAGTTTTATTAATGTGATATAGAATAATTTTTTTACCAAAGATTTTTTATTTCTGGAATGTTATATAACTACAGTTCTATACTTTAGTACTTAATAATAAACTTTTTTAATTAGCTCACGATGATTTTTTCATATTTGAAATCTATACTTTTTCTATATTTTATAGGGATATATTTATTGTTATGGTCTAATGTATTTACCACATACAAGAAAAATCAAAAATATTACCCAATTGGTCCAAAAATATTTAATTTGAAAAATTCATTTTGACTCTACCCTAAAGTAGTATCTATTGATGAACACTGACTGATTTTTTCTTTTGAATTTTATTTGCAAAGAAGGTAACTCAGTCGACCTTTGGCTGACAAGTTAACTACCATAAATTTTTACATTGGTTCAGACTGCTCAAACCAAAATATACTCACTAGTATAGATTATCACAGATAATACTTATTTAGGGAACAAGGACATAACAGGGAGGTGCTAATAAAACAGTATATGCATTTTGATTTGTTTATTCTGAATATTAATTAGAAAATCATTAAGGATTATTGATTTCTTGGCATAATCGGTTCCTCTTGGCTCTTCCCAACAGCATTCTTTGCCCATGAAGCCCAAGATTTACCACTTCACCTTCCTCATGATCATCATCAGGCACTTCATTATTTGGCTCTATTTCAATATCATTTTGCATAATACAAATATTATGTAATACACACACAGCTATAATATATTTTGGAATCCATGTTATTTTTCTAACTTCAAAGCAATCCTTCAGACACCTGAACCTTTTTTGCAGCAACCCAAATGCTCTCTCTATAGTGATTCTGGTTCTGCATAATAGAAAATTGAAATTTTTTTGTTCATTACTCAAGTGCCCATTATCCTTGTAAGGAGTGATCAATTCGGGAAGGCAAGGATAGGCCTTGTCCCCCAAGAGGTGAGTGTCATCTGGAAATTTAACATCATTGTTCTCATTCATAAAAGTCCACACTTCACTTCTTTTCAAAACTGTACTATCATGATTTCCCCCAACCTCACCTGCATAGCAGTGGGTAAATTTAAGGGTATGATCACATATTCCCTAAAAACAATAATTATCATTTTTAATGAATGCAATTTAGTGCATTTTACCTGTAATATGACACTGGGAAATTTCTTCCTATTTATGTAGGAATTCCCATGGTTCCTTGGTTTGGGTATCTGGACATGCATCCCATTGATACACCCTATGGTACTCAAAAATCCCATTTGGTGGAAACCATTTTTCACCTCCTCTAAATAGTCCCCTGTTGGCCACCGAATTATTTCTGGGCTAATTGAGATCAAGGCATTTGTTACTCTTCTTACTGTTCGAAGGCCAGTAGCTTTACCAATATTAAATCTACCACATATAGATCTTGCAAAGAATCATCAAACATTAATTATGGCTCAGGAAATAATGTGAAACTAATTCATGTTCTCACACTTACCGATAAGAGTCAGGGGTTCCAAAATACCATAAGGAAATCAATAATTGAGCCTTGGGTGTGATAGTGTGTCTACCTCTGTCCAATATATTTGTACTTATTTCATTCGTTATACTCCCAAGAATGTGGTTGAACGTCGCTCTGTTCATTCGGAAATTTTCCCGAAATTCAGCATCACTGTATTGGTCTACAACATTCTCAATATAATTTTGCACTTTGGGTCGTGGATCTAAAACATTTGTTTATATTAAAAACTAACTCTCTGCTTCACCAACATGTTATTCATTTGAGATTACAGAACTGGTGCCGTAATTATTCTGTACATATGAATGAACGCATTGGAGTTGTGGATATCTTACCCATTGGACCTCTTACAACACGAATCTGAGCATTTTCATCATCATCATCATCACTCGAATCTGACATCAAATTATTTAAGAATATTAAAGCTGCCTCTTGCTCCATTTTAATAAACTTGATATACGTATAGTTTTATATACTTTTCACGTACTCACAACTAAAAAAGTCAACAAACTAGTTGACAAATGACGTGTGACCGGGCGTCCCGTAAATATTTGAAGTTACCAATAACCAGAAATCAACCGGCTTGTAATATGCGTTACCAGAGCGGTTATATACGGATATATACGGTACATATAGGATATATTGATGATGAGTAGGGTGCACAGAAATATAATTACAGTAGGTTAACGAATGAGCTTATGGAGCTAGAAGAACTTCTTCATAAGACGCCAAAACACAGAAGAAGAAGTGTGGTTATGTTCAGTCAAACGATGTGTGTGACATGTATTTGTTATTGAGTATTCCCAGTCATTGAATTCACGCTAATTATTATCTCAGTTTAAACCAGAGATTGAGTAACTGAAAATGGAGGGAAACCCCCTTGATTTTGTACCTTCTAGGGCTTCTGCGTTACAGAAAAAAAATGATTTTGAAGCAGTAGTTTTCGAATCATATAAATCGAAGAAACGTACGAGAATATCAGAAACGGATCCTGAAGAAATGGTGACAAAAAAGGATAAGTTATTTGATATGAAGCGTGCCAAACAAGAGGTAATTAAATTTGGAACCTCTGGGTTTGATCCACATAAAAAGGAGCAAGCCAAAATAAATCAACTTATCAAGTTAGGTATGTATGGTTCATGTTGATTATCGATTATCGCTGTACTCAACTTAATTTTCCATTGAATGTATTCTGAATTGCAGGTGCTAAGCCGCCAAAATATAAGAGTCAAAATTATAAAGTGCTACTGACAGAGAGACAGAATAAAAAAAAGATTGAACTGGAACAAGAAGCTTTTCAACAGCTGGGTAAAAATAAACTTGGGAAATCAAATGCAAAAGGAAAAAGTTTTGATAGGAAGAGAAGGAAAGGCAAAGGAGACCTCCTTGATATATATGGAAAAGTAAAGGTAACTTTCGATGAGTTTGAGAAGTACCAAAATGTCATCATTCATGTTTTTTTCAGGTGGTTACAAAGTCCAAGAAATGAAGAATAGTAGTTGTTACCATTATTTATATTTTTATAATAAATCTGTTAAATTTTTGTCCCTAGTATTAATTTCACCAGAACAATTTAGAACTTGACTTTTGAATTATGAATTTTGATTATAATAACCAGTCTACTTAGTAGGTTGAAACTAAGAATCTGCTTGGTTTTCATTCAGCAAAATTAATTCGAAAAATCGACAGTTACTGAAGGTAAATTCCCACATCGACGTCATTTATACACGACCTAGTGGTAAAATAGTCACATCCAAATATTCGATATCCTCAAAATTACCTTGATTCTAATATAAACAGCTTGTTTTTTCAATAATATCAACCGATATCGTAATCTTCATAGAGGTATATAAAGTACTCAACACACGTGTGTAGATATAGTGTTATCTTCCAACCAACTAACTCGTCAACATCAAAACTGCGATGTCATCCCAGAAAATTGCTATCGTAAGTTTTCATGAATCAAATAAATTAGGTAATATTTCCATATATTCATACTTCAATAGGTAACTGGAAGTAACAAAGGCATAGGCTATGCCATCGTTAAAGGTTTATGCGAAAAATATAATGGACTAGTGTATTTGACATCTAGAAACGAGGAAAGAGGTAAGGCGGCCGTAGATAAGTTGAAGAAACTTGGCTACAATCCAGCCTACCATCAGTTGGACATTCTAGACCAAGTTAGCGTGGATGCCTTTAGAGATTACATCAAGGAAACTCATGGTGGTATAGATATTCTCGTGAATAATGCAGCTATTGCATTCAATGTATGTACAATTTATTTCTGAAGAGTTTCATGAATTATTTTCTGCTAGAAATATTAATCTACAACCTTAACATAACTATTAAGAAGGATTTGAATTCTTGACAGAACGATTCGCCAACTCCTATAAGTGTTCAAGCAGAGGAAACAACAAAAGTAAACTATTTTGGAACTCTTCGAGTCTGCCAAAGCTTATTTCCTCTTTTGAGAAATAATGCTAGGGTAGTGAATATTTCTAGTTCTGCAGGAAAATTGACAAGGATTCCATCAGTAGAGTTGAGAGCAAAATTCAGTAGGAAAGATTTAACGATTCCACAGCTAAGTGAACTTGTTAATAAGTTTGTAGAGTAAGTAAACAAAATTGATAATTTTGCTAATAATCAAAGAACTTTCATCATATTCATCTTAGGTCTGCTAAGAATGGTAAAATAGAACAAGAAGGTTGGGGTAATTCAACTTACGTGATCTCCAAAGTGGCTCTAACTGCCCTCACTTTCATCCAACAGAGACAGTTTGATGCTGAACAGCCGAATCGCAATGTGGCTGTCAATGCAGTCCATCCTGGTTATGTTGATACTGACATGACAAACCACAAGGGCCCCCTCACGATCGAGGAAGGTGCTAAGGCACCGCTGTTCCTCTCCCTTGATGCCAACTTGAAAGGCCAGTTTGTTTGGAATGATTGTTCAGTTGCAGATTGGAATGCCTAGTTTTTTTGTTTTTTCTTACTCAATGAATATTTCGATAAAATAGAGCATTGATGTAAAATCTACTACAGAACAAAGCTATATTATAGAAAGAGACACCTTTTGTAAAATTTAATTAAATAAGCTATTTTGTTATCAGATGATTTTTGTTCAATATATTTCTTTGCTAACTTTGTTCTGTTTTTGAAATATATAAACCAGTTCATCAGGTAAAAGAATGATACCACATTGCTTGCATTTCAAATTAATGTTTATATGCTAATGAAAAATCATGTATTTATCTAAAATTATCAAGTTCATGATATTTCTGAAAAAAATTGCTGATTTTTTATATTTTGAATTCAATAATCATTCATTCATAGTAAAAAATTAAGAAAATTTGTTGAATTTGATTTTAGAGGTTTTTAATGCCCAAACTTGAAAGTATATGACACTAGATATTTTGTTTTTAGCTTTTAGCTATTGTCTTCTGATTTTCATATTTTTGAAAATATCCTTGCATATAAACAACTTGTTTTTTCATTGATATCAACCACCAGTGATAACCGATATCATATAATATTTAGGTATATAAGTACTCACCAACTGTGTTAAAATATAGTATCTCTCAAAAACACAATGTCATCCCAAAAAATTGCTGTCGTGAGTAACTGATATATTATATAATAACCCCATATATTCATACTCCAATAACCGGAAGTAACAAAGGCATAGGCTATGCAATCGTTAAAGGTTTATGCGACAAATACAATGGACTAGTGTATATTATTTGCATCTAGAAACGAGGAAAGAGGTAAAGCGGCCGTAGATAAGTTGAAGAAACTTGGCTTCAATCCAGCCTACCTTCAATTGGACATCCTAGACCAAAGCAGCGTGGATACCTTCACAGATTACATTGAGAAGACTCATGGTGGTATTGATATACTTGTGAATAACGCCGGTATTTTATTTAGTGTAGGTATGATTTATTTATCATCCTTCGTTTGAAAGTAACTTTATTTCTCTTATACACAGAATGCATCAACGGTCCCTATAGGTATTCAAGCAGAGGAAACAACCTAAACATAACTATTATGAAGGATTTGAATTCTTGACAGAACGATTCGCCAACTCCTATGAGTGTTCAAGCAGAGGAAACAACAAAAGTAAACTATTTTGGAACTCTTTGAGTCTGTAAAAGCTTGTTTCCTTCATTGAGAAATAATGCTAGAGTAGTGAATATTTCCAGTGCATATGGGAAACTGTCAAGGATTCCATCAGTAGATGTGAGAGCAAAATTCAGTCGCAAAGATTTAACAATTCCGCCGTTAAATGAACTCGTCAATAAGTTTGTTTGAGTAAGTGAAAATTTTTATTATTTCCGGAAGTGCAAACTGTTGTTATTATTGTAATATTTTGTTAGGTCTGCTAAAAACGATAAATTAGAGCAAGAAGGTTGGGGAAGGTCCAGCTATGCCATTTCCAAAGTGGCTCTAACTGCTCTCACTTTCATCCAGCAGAGAGAGATCAATGCAGAACAGCCCTATCGTAATGTGGCCGTGAATGCGGTCCATCCTGGTCACGTTGATATACTGACTTGTTGAACCATGAGGGCCCCCTCACTCTATAAAGGAAGGTGCTAGGGCGCCGTTGTTCCTCTGTCTCGATGCCGACCTGAAAGGCCAGTTTGTTTGAAATGATTGCTCTATTACAGATTGGAATGCCTAGTGTTGGATGCTGTCGCTTTCAAATTTGTGGAATTTTTATGAAAAAATATGCAACCTCATAATATACTAAGTATATGATTTTTATTTAATATTTTTCATTTAATTTTTTAAGTGAAAATAATACAGTACACTTTATTAACTGTATTTAATTAAAGTTCATTATCTTATTTGGTGTTGTTATTCTTTATAATATATCAAATCTCAAATAATTTGAATCCATATTTGCACGACCAATCTGTTGATCAATGACTACCAAAAAATGTCATCTCCAATACGATCATATACACAGGTCTGGCAACTTGTATGGTGGAGGGGTGACCTCGACATTGAGGAAATTTTTGTGGTTTTTTTATTCATTCGAGAGAATTTTGTGATATAAAATATTTCTGTTTTTGATTTATTCACCATTTAAGTCCTGACCGTTTGTTTTGTTTACAAATCCTAGCGGATAATTATGGCAACTTTTTCTTCAAAACTGGTGCCACCCCCCATTATTCGATAATACCGTAGATTCTAGACCTGTGTATATGATCGTGCTCCAAAATCAAAATATATCCTATAAATAATAACACTACTTGGACTCTTTTGCTAAACTTATACATCTTATACAAATTGATAATTATATACTATATACTACTATATATACTTATATATGATAATTTAAATATCGTGAAGAAGATAACAAAACTGCAATGTCATCTACAAAAGTCGCAGTGGTAAAGCATCTTCATCTTATTCTAGGTTTATTAATGAAATAATTATTAATGAGTTATCATCAAGTTTGATTCCATTTTTCTTTGAAGTTTGATGATAGGAATTCATTAGTACAAAGACCAATTAAAATTTGTTGCTGTAGGTAACTGGTAGTAGCAGTGGTATAGGGTATGCTATAGTGAAAGGCTTGTGTGAGAAATTTGATGGTACTGTTTATCTGACATCTAAGTATGAAGGGAAAGGTAGAGCAGCTGTAGATAAATTGAAGAAACTTGGATTCAATCCTGCCTACCATCAGTTGGATGTACTGGACCAAATTAGTGTGGATACCTTCAGAAATTATCTGAAAGAAACTCATGGGGGCTTAGATGTATTAATAAATAATGCAGCTATTGTTTATCATGTAAGGTTTCAATTATATTTTGAAAATCAAATGTTTAGCTAAAATTCTTCTGAAACCTTCAAGCCTCTTATTTTTTGATATAATATGATAAGGTTTTTTATAAACTTAATTTTCAATTCGATCATCACATACATATAAAATATTCAAATCAATCTTGAAATGTTCATTGTCTGATTTTAATTATGTCTCCAATTTTGTAATTGATATCTACTATTTCTATTGAACTAAAATATTCTTCTCAAAATTGGGCTATGAATTGGGTGATGAATATAAATTTTAGGTGATTATTTCAATTTCAATGAGATGTCCTGTAGATGGGTACCAATGAACCTGTTGCTGTTCAAGTAGAGAAAACAATCAATGTAAACTATTATGGCACCCTTCGAATTTGCCAAAGCCTGTTTCCATTATTGAGGCATGATGCCAGAGTAGTGAACATTTCCAGTTATGCAGGAAAATTGTCCAAAATTCCATCCATGGATTTGAGAGCAAGTTTCAGTAAAAAAGATTTAACAATTCCACAGTTGAACAAACTCATGGAAACATATGTAGAGTGAGTGAAATGATTTGATTTTCTATTTGAAAATAACACAAGAGTAATGATAATTCTCTTAGAGCTGCCAAGGATGACAGGATTTTGGAAGAGGGTTGGGGTAGCTCTAGTTATGCCATTTCCAAAGTAGCCTTGACAGCTCTCACCTTCATCCAACAGAGACAGTTTGATGCAGAAAGGCCCAATCGCAATGTGGCTGTCAATGCAGTTCATCCAGGTTTCATAAACACTGCTATGGCCACCCACAAAGGAGCTCTCACCACAGAGGAAGGTGCTCGAGCTCCTTTGTTTCTAGCCTTAGAGTCAGATTTTAAGGGCCAATTTGTTTGGAATGATTGTTCAACTATTGATTGGTATCCATAATTACAAAAAAAAATGTATTGCATTTCACTTTAATGCTAAAGTGTAGAAAAACTCAGGTCATGATAAAATAAAGAGTTTATTGACATATCCTTCATGTTATTGTATGTTGAAAATTCATCCTCACCCCAGACAACTTCTAACAGCTTTTAAAAAATCAAGGCCTCAAAGACATGGTTAATAAATGACAACCAGGTACAAAACATCTGATCAACTTCAAATTTTTCTTATAATCATTGACAAGAGCACTGGCTTCAGGTCTATAAAACTTGACAATGAAGATAAGGTTTCTGAAGTAACCTTCTTTATATTCGAGTGAACCATATGCTGAAATGAACTCTCCATTACTGGGAATTCCGTTGACCAGTTTCATATCTAACTGAATATACTTGCTATCAGGACAATTATTAACCAAACAATAGCCAAAGTCGTCACGATATTTAAAAACACCTACCGAGTGAGTGCTATTGTTCTTAGGGAAACAAGTTTCTGAAAAGTCAAGCAGTTCTTCAATAGTTCTGTAAACGTATGGTCTGTTATCTGAGCCCACTCTAGTGCGGTCTATCTTTACGTCTTCCTTGAAATCATCTCTTAGGTCAATCCAGTAGTCTTCGAACTGATGTGTAATTTTCAAGTCAGTTTTATTTCTCTTCTTGTAACGTTTCCTCAACTTTCTCGGGGGTGTTTCTTCAATTATATCTTCAGAAGACTCAGGCATTTTTGAAAATACTCATCAATAAATGGAATCTAAATATAATGAGAGAATCATAGAAAATTTAATCTTGGTTTTCCCGCCCTTTTCATGCGTGTTGCTAATAGGTTATCTTTTCAGTCTTCTCATTTTCAGATTTTTGTCATGTTTCTCATTTTTCTTGGTACTGAAATTTAGGTTCCCAAAAGGTTCTCAAAAAAGGCTGGAGTTCTTTGCTTCAATTTTATTCAAGAATATGTACAGATATGTCATTTGTCCTGGGGCAAAGATACTGGAAAACCATCTTAACCTCATCTTCTCTCAGATTATTCACTTTAGAACCCTAGAAGTTTGTGATGCCTCAAATATTCGTCAACTCCACATCTTGCTTGAACACAAACTCTTCCTTGTAGCTCTCACTTCCAGAACAACTTTGCTTGCATGTGTACACCACCAGGACTCCCCAATCTAAGCTGGTCTCTTTGAGCAAGGTTAGCATTTGAGGCATGATTTGAAATTCAAAATGTCTCTCTCCATTGCAATATTCACATCTGGGGATCTTGTCAGGTATTGGTGACTTGGCTATCCACAAGGGAGTGCCACCACGGCTATAACGTATCACTTGTTCTGGATTCTGAGTGATACATTTTTGGAATTTAAGGAAAGTTTTATCTTTTTCTTCTGTTGAGTGGGCTTCCAATTCTGTTTCAGAGATGTCTGTCATTGTACCAGTTTTTCCTAAAACAATGATCATGACTTAATAATTAACTACAAAATATTAAAAAATTTCCTAACCTGTTGATGTCATATTTTTGAAAATTTCCATTTCCTTCTCTTCATTGACATGATTCTCCTGCAATTCTTCAGTCTCTGTAATGATCTCCCATTCCGAAAATAATATATCAGACTTCTTTGTGTTCAACAAGTTACTATCACATTCTCTTTTGTGCCCTTCTTTCCAATCAAGAACTTGATGGTCCCTACTGCAATAGTTGACCACCTTACACTTACTGCATTGTTTTTCTGCAGAACATCCACACACAACACAGAGCTTCACCCATTTATTAAGTGAGAAATTGCTGTCTGGTTCATCTTGAGGAGGATCATAAGGATAGTACTTGTTTTTTCTAGAAATTGAGCTGCGTAAAACTTTAATATTGTCGGTGTTATTTCTGGTACAACATTCTGGATTTCTGCATATAAAAACAAATAATGTCCTGTGGAAATTGTTCAACAACTGAGTTTGAGATAGGTCAGAGTCTTCTTCATATGGTGCATATAGCTGACATAGGAATATCATAGTTTTGAGGCATTTTTTACACTGCAGTTGTTGTTGTGTAGGTAACTGTTCAAGATTCAACCAAGCAGGCTTTCCACCGACTTTGCTAGGAAACAAGCGACTCTCTACTTGCCACGGTTCACATTCTTCTAAGAAACCGAGTTCTACTTCACGTTTGGACATGTTTCGAAAAAATCACAACTTATTTATTCTCAAGACTTACATAAATTCTAATGTGATGAGAATAAATTCGCGTTTCAATTCCTGGGATGTGCCTGGGATAATACGTCAAAACAAGTTTTAGTGGTTCGAAATGTTGGAGTTTTGAATTCTTCTTTTAGGAAAGTCACAGAATCGTAGTCACAGAACAAATACTCAGCATTAAGGTGTCATAAGTAGAATACCAAGGGTGCGTTCCATTAAGCGCTCACAACGCCCAAAACACTCATTCAGACGTTCCACATGGCGACCACGATCGTTGGGGTCGTGGCGAAAATGTCATGAATGACGTCATGATTCATGCTCACGACGACCCATCTCAATAGGTGGGTCAGCGTGAGCGTTTCGATGACGCACAGAACCAAGTGGAACGACAAAATTCGTGGTCGTGAGCGTGATCGTTGTGAGCGCTTAATGGAACGCACCCCAAATGACATCTGAAACCTAACCTAACTTTGATGAAAACGTTTCTCAAAATTTACCAAATGATACTGTGATTTCCAATTAGAGGTGTGTTGTGACAGGATTTCTTCGGAGCTGTGACTGACTGTGACTGCTCCGGAGAAATCACAGCTCCAAATCACGACTCCTTTTCGGAGTCGTTCTTTTATATGATCAAAGCACTACGGTGACAATTCACGCTCCGACTGTGATTGCCTGGGAACGAAGTCGCTTACTCTCTATGTTAATACAATGATGTTAAGGAAGAATCGACCTTAAATATAGATAATATTATTACAACCCTGCTTATGATTTTAAATGGTGTCATTATCTTTTGGTTTCTTCATATGAGTGAATTTTTCACACCCCTATCAAATACCACTAAGTGCAATCTATTTGGGCATGACATTTATTTAATTAAAACGTCATTATCAAATTTGAATAGGCACATATATCGATTGAAAAATATTCACTAGTAGACTTCGTTTTTTTTTTAATGTTGAAAGTGATAAGTAAATATTTCAGTGCCAATTTACAGAATTGCCATAATCTAGTCTGTTTTTTTTTTTATTCAGAGTTATATTTCGTTTTCCTGTTGGGTGAAATTCTTTGTTTGAGAATATATTTTCATTTGATTCCATTTGAAAATATGTTTATTTTATTTTACGTCTTATTCATACTAAAGTTCAAAATTTATCTTCAGTTAATTTTGCACTCCTGTGAATTCCTTTCAACCGTTGAAACGGCGAAAACAGAAATATCAAATATGGCGACAGTGACGTCGCGACTCGGAATCGACATCGGAATCGGAATCAGCAACGGTTTCACAGTCACGAGTATTCCGACCGTTCCAACCGCTCCGAAAAATCACAGTTCCTTTTATCGCTCTGGAGCGACTCACTCCTGTGACAGACTCGGAACAGCTCCGAAATCACAGGTCGTGAAATCACAATACACCTCTATTTCCAATGTGTTTACAAACCAGTTTTTCATAAGTTATCGAAAAGTTAAATCAGTTAAAGATATATATCCTGTGTAATAAAACAATTCGTGATGGTAATTCCATAAATCAAACCCTGGAAAAATGTTTCATTCATATTTGTTTTAGGGTAAAACTAAGAAAACTAGAAAAATTGTGGAAAGGCGTTTTGCCAAGATGAAAAAAATGATTAGCTTGAGTGATCCTAGGATAAAAGAATCTTTACGGCAAGGTCCTAAGAAGAAAAAGCCTGAGGATCCCCACCAAATCAAGGTTAATGAAGCACCCCAAGTAAGCTCAGCACTGTTCTTCCAATACAACACTCAGCTAGGACCTCCCTACCATATACTCATCGACACAAATTTCATCAATTTTTCCATTAAAAATAAGCTAGACATTATTCAGAACATGATGGATTGTTTATATGCCAAATGTATACCTTATATTACGGACTGTGTTTTGGCAGAATTGGAAAAATTAGGACAAAAATATAGAGTAGCTTTGAGAATAATCAAAGACCCTAGGTTTGAGCGAATTCACTGCATGCATAAAGGGACCTATGCTGATGATTGCTTGGTTCAAAGAGTTACACAGCACAAGTGTTATATAGTGGCAACTAATGATAAGGACTTGAAAAGAAGAATTAGGAAAATACCTGGAGTGCCTATAATGTATGTTTCTCAACATAGATACACAATTGAAAGGATGCCTGATGCATATGGGGCACCAAAAAAATAAAGTTTATGAATAAATATGTTGTTTTATTTTCCCAAGGTTTGAACTGCTTTCAACTCATAATGAAATTCTTTGTTAACTAACATCTTTTTATTTTGAAACTTCAACATTATGTTTACATATTGAATTTTCAATCACTTATCTCACTACCAAAGGATTCATCTTCACATTCTTCATCAGAAATTGATGTCAAAGGTCCATTGGTAACAAGGAGTCCCCGCTCCCACAGATCTGAAACCAACTGAGCTTTTGCAATATCATCTTCAATTGGCAAATCCTCGACTTTTGTGAACTCTGGGTAGTTATTCTGCAACTTTGCAACACCAGGAATGAGGCTATCATCAATTATAAGAAATTGTTCTTCTTCTCCATGGTAGTACTTGGCATTTTCTGTGTTGTAATAGATTTTTGGGTTCTCCTCTACAACTAATCGCAAGCAGTGGTAACGCAAGAGACGGACTTCGGTGTCCATGTCTATTTCAACTCTAAGAAAAAATATTATTCATTAAAATGAGTTTTGTTGAAATTTCATTCTACTCCTACCTGTTGAATATTTTCCCATCTCTCATGAAGTCTCCATCATACTTGGAGGTGAAATTAACTTCTTGCTTAGACAATACTGGGGGCATTGAGTCATACATGAATTTTCTTCCAAGCTTATCTGCTGCTTGGTCTATATCTACATGGTTCAGCACATCCTTCAGGAGGTTCTCTACATTTTTTTCTATGGCTTTCCTTTCCTTGGATTTTTTGTTTTTGTTAACACAGCCCACATGTTTCAGGTAGTTGAGAGGGAGCCCCTTTCTGAAATTCGAATAGAATTGTGTCATTTTGTTAAATATAAATTCTAGGTATGTATAACCTGAAATTCACATTTCTTTCAGCAGCTGTCATCAGAGCTTTAGGTAGAAGGTGCTCCAACAAATCAGCATATGAATTTTTTTGATAAACTGAAACAGTAATGTGCAAAGAGTGTTGGTTGGAATCAGTTCTTCCTTCATGAATGGTGCCTCTAGGGAAGTAAAGTAAATCTCCTGCAGACAATGTCACTTCCATAAATGGCTCACCAATATCTTCATGTCTGAAATTGTGACTTGATTCCCTAGCTAATACATCCTTATCCCTACAACAAACAACATTGAAAATTTCGTTCATCATTGTAAGGCAAACATTAACTCACGTGGGTTTATATAATTTCCAATGTTTTCTTCCCTCTAGCTGCACCACAAAAGCCTCAATGTCATCAAAATGAGGAGCAAATCCTTGGCTACCTGGTGGAGTCAGGTAAACGTTGGCCCCTACCATGGCACCAAAATATTCTTGGAGTGTGGAAATCAGCAAATGCACCTTTTGGTCATAGGTATGAGGGTTCAGCACCCTAATACTACAGCCATTTGAATAATAATCATAAAGTCCAGAAGCTACTACTCTTCCCTGTTCATTGTGGACTTCTTTTATGCCATTTTCATAGGAAACTACATCCACATTTGTGGTGTATGATAGGGGAAACTCTCTGAAAATGTCATCTAGCCTTTGTGTTGTTAAAATACAATTATAATAACTTGGTTTGTTCCTTTTGATATACAGTACTTCCTGCTCCCAATGCTTTTCAAAAAATGTGCTTGGATTCAATGGAGCTATCAGCCATTTGAAAACTTTCAAACCATCTGGTGAAGGATCAGTTTTGTTCAGTTCTGATATAAATTCAGATATTGAAGCATCTGCACTGGCACTTGGATAACAAACACTTGGTGTTTCAATGGGTACAAGAATGGGAGGTTCTTCATCACTTGATTCTGTAGAACAATCTGATTGTTTTCGTTTGACTCTTTTGAGCAATTTTGTGGCTGAATTTCCATTAGTCTTGACAGCCTTTTTCTTTTGATTATGTGCCATATCTGATATTTCTTTGGATTTGGTTTTCTTATTACCTTTCGGAGCAGTTTGTCCTTTGATTTCAACAACTCTCTTGTTTTGTTTCCTTGTTGATTTCTCACCCTTGTTTCTGACATTTATGATTAAATTCTGTTTACTGCTTACATTCGGATATTTCTTATCAAGTTCTGATATCGGTTCCTTCTTCGATTTCTTAGAGGGAGGAGGTTCTGTAATTTGTCTCTGACCGGTTGGTTTTGGTTTGTTTTGTAATTTCTTTTTATACATTGAAAACGCAGACACAGGTGGATTATCAAGAAGAGACATTTTGAATATTCTTTGAGGTTACTTATAAATATATTAAATAAACTGAGAACAAATTGTAAGGGTCAACCGTGGAAACTGGAAACGGCAAAACTTAATCCAAAAATGTGGTTATCTCCTCTTCTTATTTTTTCACCTTTTCCTCTCAGAATTTTGCTCAGTTTTGTATTGTTATCATTCTTATAATCTTTTGGCTTTTTTCTTGAAAATTATTTTTGTTTATTTATTCATTTTATGAGCATGGTTTGGTATATTGATCATGGCATATTTATCCTGAATGAATCGAAAAATTGATGATATTGAACTCGAATGAATTGATAAGCTTTAAGCGATATAAATTTGATTTAATTAATATTACATTATATTCGTTTGAATGATTCCCTGCCTCATTCTTATTTTATTGTTCATTCCTAAAAACGGGGAGAAAGCTACTTTTGAATATGATATTACAGCAAAGTTCAATTGAACTGGAAGAAAAGACAGATTGACAGAGGTTGTCAAATTGTTAATAATTATTTTTTTGTAACATGTGTGGTTTTCAAGACATGAAAAGTACAATTTATTTGAAATAATTTATGTTGTACGATATATATTTTGAATATCTTGAGAAATAACCATATCTGAATTAGCAATGGACAGAGAAACTGCAGATGAGGCCACAGATCTACTAAAAAATGGAATTCTAGTAGAAACCAGCAAAGGGTAATATTAATAATTATCTTGTGACGTTGTGATTTCATTGATTTATATTTTTAGTGTAATTTGTATGTCATTGAATGATGCACTATCATTAGATTCGAATTTATCTGTGGATGATTTGAGAAATGTTGCTGCTAGGTTGATATCTCAACAATCTTCCACAAAATTGATTCAAAGGAATTTTCATTGTGATAGTGATGGATTTTCCAGTGAATGTAGTGATATTAGTACTACTACATCTGGATCTATTGTAGGTTCTTCATTTAAAACATTCCCACCTCTAGTTAATGAAGTTCATCAAAATATTTTTAAATATGACAGCCAAGCTACCAGTATTATTAAACCCAATGTAAGTAGCTCTATTGACAATAAAAGTGCTACAAATATAGTTGGAATAACTGTAAAGACTGAACCAGACATGCTAGATGTCAAACCTGTAATTGTAGAAAAAGCTGCTCACCAAACTGGCATTTTGAAGACTACTGAAGTTCTAAAACCAAAAAAAGGTAGAGGTGGTTGGCCTAAAGGAAGAAAACGTAAACCAGAGCTTCTCAACTTACCCCCCAAAGCTCCAGCAACAGGGTACACTTTATATCTCAATGAACAAAGAAAATTCTTTAAAGATAGCAAATTAGCATTTCATGAGATAACCAAAATAATTGGTAATAGATGGTCTAGCTTAACACTGGAACAGAAAGAACCTTATTTGAATAAAGCTGAAGAGGATAAAAAAAGATATAGAGAAGAGTTGAAACAGTACAGGCAGTCTGATGCATACAGATCATATTTAACTAAGAAAAGGAGGAAACGGATGCAAAATAATGTCTTCTCTGAAAGTGATATGGATGCTACAGATGATTTTGATGTAAGTTTCATGTAGTCTTCCTTATGTTTAGTATTTTTGAAATTAGAACACTCAAATTTACTTACTATATGATTAGAAGAGCAATTAAATGACAAAGTTTTATGTGATACATTTTATACTGGGTATACATTTGATCCATTGGATTGGAAATTTTTTAAAATTTGGCCTATTCATAGGAACAACTTTCTCAACATATTTCTCAGATTATTTATGTAATTTTTGATATATTTTATGTACATCTAAGTATAACTGTTGATCAGTTATTCAAAATTTTATGTCAAAAATTAATTTCTGATATGACCATATATGTTACCATCTTCAAAATATTCGAAGGTTTGTACTAACTACTATATAATTGAAGGAAGAAGACAATGAAGAGCTGTACTGCCGCACTTGTGACCAGTACTTCCACAATCTCCACAACAAACGAGAACACCTGCAAGGTAAACAGCATCTCCAGTCAGTAGCCGGAGATATGACAAGAGAACTGAGTTCGGATGCAGAGGCATTAGGTGGCACTAGTACTGTGTCATTCAGCACTTCTCTAGATGAATCCAGTTTGGATGGCATGCCAAACTCGCGGACAGGTGGCAGCACCTTAAGTTCTGTTTATGATGCAATGTCCAACTTAACAGCTTTGGTTTCAAGTAATTAATTTGGGTAAGGGCAATTTTCAATGTTCTATACTGATAATTTTTAGAAAGAGATTCGGAAATTAGGATTCTGAAAAATAGGCAGGATGAATCTGTGTCATTACAACAAGCCCTGTGCAACCAACTCTTTCAGCTGAATGAAAGACATAAAAAATTGCAGAAAGACCTTTTATCACTGAAAGAGAATGAAACAGCAGCCGAAACCAAGATCTATCAGCTGTGGCAAGTTCCCAGCATGTTATTAATCACCAATATTGTTGCAGAAACAACGACTGATGTCAGTGAACTCACAGAATGATAGAGGTACTGAGAACAAAAGTAATTTTGAGAATATGAGATCTATCTTATATTGTTTCAGGAATTTATAATAATTTGGGATTGCGAATTCACATGACAGTCTAAAAATAATATCAAAGTATATTCTGTAGATAGAGCAATATTATTTGAATTAGTTGTATTGCAATATTTTCATTGCTCAGGAATGATTGGTGATGTTGGAAAATATGATAATAAATTCAATGGGAATGAGACTGACATATTTATTGGCCCAGAATCATGTACAGAATATATAATTTTGCGGTGGTTTTTGAGTGGAATGTAATCGATCCCGGTGAATGCAATCTTTAACTAGTTTAGGTATTTTTTATAACAAAAGAATTATATTTATTTATAATTATTTATTGTGGTGGCTACTAATTTGTAAACAAAATGGATGCTATTATATACAGTAGGATATTGGATTGTTGAGTTCATTTCTATCCCTCAGTTCATATACTAAGCTTCTGAAAATACAACATATATGCCGTTCAATGAAGGTTTGTAAATTTGGTTTCTATTTTGGTATCATTTTGAAATAAAAGATTGATATAGGTGAATCGCTTCACAAATTCGAAAGGAATCTGATACCTTTGCAAATAAACTAGCAACTCAAAAAAGTTCAATCAGCTCTCAGCATTCTTAATTTAATGATTGCATTTTGAAGCCATATTTGAAAATATTCGATTTATCACTTCAGAAAAAAATCGTTTCAATTGGTACTGTCAACAAATAATTTTCGTGAAATTGATTTCAAGAAAATAGTGTGGATCGAATGAAAAAAAAACTTAGTTTGATGGATTTGATGTTTCAAAATAACTTAGAACTACTACTACTTGAAAAAATAAATAACAAATGATCAGGGATTCTTGACAACCACTGATCAGGAGTTTTCAGAGTTATGGAATAATGATCTGCACCTTTCAAAATTCTGATTTCTATTTTCTGAAATCATATCACTAATATTCTTAACTTTAAAATCTTGGTTACTAAACAAACTAGACGAATTTGATCCATCAAAATCTTCATCAAGTGGTTCACTCTTGATAATCGTAATTTTTCCATAGCTGTTTTTTGATTTCTCCAAAATAACTGTTTCAAATTGACCAAAATCATTACTGTTAAAAATTTCCGTTTTCACCTCATCTATTTTGTCGTCCAGTGGATCAGATAGTACATTCTTCAGTTCTTCATCATAATTTTTCGCATTATGTCCATTCTCAATTTGTTGAGAGTCCTCCTTGTGAAACGGTTGGTGATAGTAATCAGGGTTGGTAGTTTTGTCAAATAACTTTTTGTTCAGTGGATCCAAGTCTGTAAGCCTATTTTTATAAGTCACCACGTCCTCACAGAAGACCTTTTGGTCATTCATAGTATGATCATTTCTGTAAGCTTCGATTGTTTTTTGAGTTTCCATGGTATTATCAACAAATTGACATGCTAGTTCCAGTTGAGTAGTGCAAAGGCGGCACATTATAGGGTTATGCACCAGATTGTTATCCTAAGAAAGTATCAATCTTCAATTCTATTTATCGATATAATTTTATTGAGAGATCTTACAAAATTAGGCATCAAGTATTGGATCATTTGAATGTATTTTTTAGATCTGTTGGTTAGAGGTATCATTTCCTCTTTATTTGCTAGCCTAAGACACAGTCTGCAGAAACCTTCCCTTGGTGCAGTTTGAGTGATAGTTTGATTCAATTCACTACTGAAAAAATATTGAATGTATAGGAGAATACTCTATGGTAATGGATTGAACTGAAGATTTAGATAGAAATTGTTCAACATTCAAATAATAATTCGAATTATTCCGACTCACCAAATGCTGAATGATGTGAATTCTTGATTGTCTATGGTAGATGTCTCATTGTCAATATCTTGATCTATTGTAGGTTCCATTTTGATTATAGAAGGCTCTTTTTCTAACTTGACTTCTACCCCTATGTGACTGAAGAATAACAATAGATATAATGAATAATAGTACTATTAATGTGAATTGAAATCGTTTGAGATCTATTTGATGATGATTATATGGTGACTGATATTTAGAAATATTGTGAAATTCTTAACATTATCTTCAATAGTACCCTTGAACATTTTGAACTTACCATTCTGGAAAAGAAACCTCCTCAGGATACTGTTTCGGTTCAGCTTCACTGTAAAAAAAAAGTTATATCTCATCTATCCATTGTAATATTTAGATTTCCCCAAAATTATCTATTACAGAAAATATCTCAAATGCTTTCTTTACTCATGTTATACTTCAACATATATGGACTTAGATATTGGGAAATAGAAAGACTTACTTCATAAATATACAAGGAGACTTCTCTTCACTGCATTGAAGTCTTGACCTTAGAATGGGACTATAGTAACTCTTTGATGGTGTTTCAGAAAAAGGAGCTGATATATTCAGGCAAACTTTACTTTTTGCTTTATTCATATTTTTTTTGATTTCCAACCTTCTTTTGAAAGATGAAAGTGGCAATTGTGAGGAAGGATAACTATCAGGTTTTTTTTCAGTGATGAATTTATGAGGAACAACCTCTTTCTTCATAAAGACTCGACTTCCTAATAATTTGAAATGCATCCAGTTTTCCATATCTACCTCTAACTGAAAAATGAGTTATAATTACTGTTTTGTTTGGTAATGTTCTTATTCACCTACATCAAAATGATCTTCACAACAATACATAATCTTGGTGGTTGTGAAAGGTTTATTAACTGCAGAAAACCATCTTGTTCGAATGGTTTTATTACTTGGAATTAAAATAAATAATTTATTTTCACAGTTTTCACTAGTGTTCGAACACGTCGAAACAAAACACTTTTTGAAAGGCATTTTTGTCGGGAAAATATCTGCTTGAGAAATAAAATTCTTCAATTTATTCAGTAAACACCAATCAAAACTAATATGAAGTTAGCTCACACGAGGTCAATTCATGTACTTCCTTTGAATATTCGATTCCTTTATAGCATGAGAACAGTCCATTATATCATTTGAACCATTGAACGGTTATCCACAATCAATAGTAATCCAAATATAATGAATATATTTCATCGGTCGAAAATACTTTCAAAGCAAACCCAACCCAAGTTTTTTATTCGGAGCATCGCTGAAAAAGTGAAAAACATGTGGCAACACGGCTCAATCTGGCGATTTGACACAACTCACAACTATCAATCCAGAATAAATAGACTACAACCACATAGTATATGTAAACTCTGTGCTATAACTCTGATATATAATAATAGCTGTGATAATAGATCATTGGTTAGGACTTAAATGGTGAATAATATCGACGACAGACATATTACATCTTGAAAAATTCTCTCGCATAAATAAAAAAAAAAACATTCGTATTTTCACTATTTGGATCTGATTTGTGATTGGCTGAAAGGGCAGTGCTACAGGTGGCGAAATACGGGAACCTATTTATACAAAATTTCTTCAATGTTTGGGCACTGACTATGTAAACTCTGTGGTTTGGGCATCTTCCCACCCTACAGTTTCCAGATCTCTATTTAAGACACCAGACAAAGGTGAGACCACGGTCATACACATAGGGTGCGTTCCATTAAGCGCTCACAACGATCACGCTCACGACCACGAATTTTGTCGTTCCACTTGGTTCTGTGCGTCATCGAAACGCTCACGCCGACCCACCTATTGAGATGGGTCGTCGTGAGCATGAATCATGACGTCATTCATGACATTTTCGCCACGACCCCAACGATCGTGGTCGCCATGTGGAACGTTTGAATGAGTATTTTGGGCGTTGTGAGCGCTTAATGGAACGCACCCATAGGGTGAGTTCCATTAAGCGTTCACAACGATCATGCCTACAACCACGAATTTTGTCGTTCCACTTGGTTCTGTGCGTCATCGAAACGCTCACGCCGACCCACCGAGATGGGTCGTCGTGATCATGAATCATGACGTCATTCATGACATTTTCGCCACGACCCCAACGATCGTGGTCGCCATGTGGAACGTCTGAATGAGTGTTTTGGGCGATGTGAGCGCTTAATGGAACGCACCCATAAGGAGGGGTATAATCACGTGATTGATCTTTGACAACAAAACAAACGGTTCGGACTCGAATGGTAAATAAAATCAATGACAGAAATATTATATCTTGCAAAGTTCTCTCGAATAAATGAAAATCATCCTTACTTTCAAAAAGCTGATCGGATCTGATTTGTGATTGGCTGACAAAGTGACAATAGAGGACAGCGCTGCAGGTGACGAAACATGAGAACCACAAAAATTTCCACAATGTTTGGGCCACCCCCCACCAAACGAGTTGCAAGACCTATGTATACGATCGTGGGTGAGACCACTGAGACCATAGATTTAATATCTCAACTTCTTCATCTGAGGGTGAGACAAAGTCACAAAACTGTCATACTGATAAGCATATATTTGATTAATTTCTTTATATCAAGAATAATTTACAGAAGGTATTCAATAGAGCACGTTTTTAAATGTTTGATAATTCCCAATAAGAGAAACAGACAAATATTTCAGTACCGGAATTATTGAAATTCACACGGTCACTATATTACATCCCAATAAACCTCTTCCTTGCCATTTCTTTGGAACTAGTTGCACAGTCAAATATCTATCACCTCTCTTTAACTTTACAACAACCTGGGATCCATCAGAATGTTGCACAACAGTTGCAATGTCTGTGATATTTTTAAAATTATTAGCATTCACTGATCCAAATTCGATAACTTCATCATTGACCCTGAATCCTGCAAAATCAGCTGGGGAACCTTCACTAACAATGGTAACTCTAGCAAAAGGAGTTCTGTGTATTGGAACTTCTAAGCAATCAAAGTTCATTGTGCTTGATTCTGAATAAGAAGGCATTGTCATTCCCGAATTTGAAGAGTAATAACCTTGTAGACCATTCTCTATTTCTTTCATGATGTTTTTGTGATCATTCTGGAGGCATATTATTCTTTGTCTAGCATGTCTCACTTGGTATATGTCGATGGAACTTATTGGGAATCCTTCTTGATCAACTAAAGAGTCTTTCATGCCAACACCATTTTGAGACAGAATAGATGTCAATTGTCCAATATCGTTTTCAATTTGTTCTTTTCTGATCATTAGTTCAAGAACTTGAGCTCTAACTTCTTCTCTACTCATCTTATCAGAGCTGAGACCTATAAATAAATATATGAATTGTCTGTTTTTGTATTCAGAACTGTACTTTGGTTCTAATTCTCAATATCATCATCCGTTCCTCTTCTTATTTCAACAATTCACTTTGTTAGTGCATCAATATCTCACTTGTTCATCTGCATTCAATTCAATCACATTGTACAGTTTTTGAAACAGAGATATCAGTCACAATGTTAGTCAGTTTTAATTTAGTTACATTGTCATAAAATGAATGAACATTTGGATATAAATTGAAAATACCAAATTCAAAAATGTAACCTTAATTTATTACACTTAACGACAATGAATATGCAATATAAGCATAAGTCATAAAAAATTAGCTTCAAGTATTATATAAAGAAATTTGATTCGATAGTGACATTTTACTGAATTCCAGGATAACATGAAATACGAACTCACTAATATGTTTATCAACACAGTTTTCCAAGGAGAAGCTAAATCTTTCGAAACAACTCGAAAATAAAACACCGAGACAATAACAAAATACAAATGACAGTAATACCACAACAACGTGACTTAACTTAACCCTAGTTTGTGTAAACCACGGTGTGTGTAAACTTTGCCACGATCATATATACAGGTCTGGCAACTCGTATGGTGGGGGTGGCCCAAACATTGGGGATTTTTTTTTTGATTCTCATATTTTCATAGATTTAATATCTTATAAACTTATTCATCGAAGCATATTTCGCCACTTGCAGCGCCGTCCTCTATTGTCACTTTGTCAGCCAATCACAAATCAGATCCGATCAGCTCTATTTGAAAGTAGGAATGAATTTTATTTATTCGAGAGAATTTTGAAAGATATAATATTTATGTCATTGATTTTATTCACATTTTCAAGTCCTAGCCGTTCGTTTTGTTTACAATACGAACTCTCAAAGATTAAACACGTGGTTGTACACCTAAATCCGGATAGTTATGGCAACTTTTTATTCAAAAATGGTACCACCCCCCACCACTCAAAAATGCCGTAGATTCCTGCATCCCTGCAGATCTTCCAAGAGCCTAAGATTGTTAGTTTTGTTGTACTCTCTACTGATCCATTTCAAAAGAATCCTTATCAGCTTTAGTTAAACATTGTAATTTCGTTTTCCATTCGAATATAGGTACTATTAGAGAGATTATAAGTCGATCTGAATTTGATGAAAAATTTATTCTGAATATACAGTATACTCTCAATCAGTCATGGAGAAGCAAGTTACAGGTTTCATTGGGACAGATCATTTTTCAAAATCATATATTCCGTGAATTAATTTTATTCAAAAAAAAACGAGACAAAAATAAATAGTTATAACACATTATTATCTGTGAATTAATCATACAAGACAGTTGAGTACAGCTGTATACATCATGTACGTGGAATCATGTCGATATTAACACTTTTATAAATAGCTCGCAACCCTGATATTTCTACAAAAATAAACGATTTATTATAGAATTTAGGTTTAACATTTGAAATATAGTAAGTAAATGTATAATTTATAATAATAAGTATATGACAACAGACAAAATGTTCCTCTTGATGTCACATACAAATAAGACAAAGAATATCATAATGATAATTTGAACCACTTTTGAAGCCGCCACCCTACCCTGTTTGCCTCCTTTAGTGCCGCTAGCATCAACTGATTTAGTGCTTCTTGAAAGATGTAAGTTCGTTCGACTACGTCATAAGGACATTCGATTCAACTAGTAGATATATATTATTTGATAAAATAAGAACATATAGACTTGCTTATATACAATTCGTTTTCCAGTCCATTTGATCACACTTAATATATCAATCACAGCTATATTATGAAAAATTGGATTGGATGTTCATGCATAGAGAAATGAAAGTTTCCAGTTAAAACTTCAATGAATTGTGTCATCTAATTTTTTTGGATCAAATAAGTGAGAGCACCAGTTTTTATAAGTATAATTGATTGATATATTTTGGTCCAAATTGTATACGATATAGCTCATTATTTGGCACATCCATAAACAGTCTCAAAGTAGGATAAAGGAAAACCTACAGCTGTTATAATGATTTAAATAGAATATATTGTTGACTTATATTATGTTTCTCGTCTAACCGACAATTAAAGCTGTGAATAGAATCATTTCATATTCAATGTGTTGTTTATAGGTCAACTAGGCATGTATTTCAAGCTTACACCAAAGGATTGAAGATGCACAAGTATTTTATCTTGCTAACAAAAAACTAAAATCTAATGGATGGTAGATAAGGCATCACTCTTACTTCTCTTTATTTTTGCTCAAACTTTTGCTGTTTCATAGAGAAAAAGATATTCTCAAAATTTCACTTGAAACGTTCTTTGTATACTCAGGTAATTTCTATTGTAATTGTTTAGTCCCCAAAACAAAAATGTTGACCATAAGTGTTGAAAGTAGTAGATGTTTCCCAAACCTAGAGTGATACCCAAGAAGCTTATTACAATAATAGCTGAAAACTCATGTGAAATTGACGAAACGTTGTCTGTGGCGTAAATTAGATATTTGATAGCAACATTCAACAGAGCAAATCAAAAGTGGAATGTTAAGAAACAAAAAAAATACTTAACATTAGCATCAGTCAAAAATGTCATGGTTAGTTTCAATTCAGATTAGTATTGTGAGTACTAAAAGATAATTAAAAATAATCGAGATTCGCATTTTGCATTTTTTGGTATTAAACACCTAGCAGTATTCTCAACATCTGAATTATTATAATCTTTAGTTTTCATTGAAAGTTGTTCTGAACATTGTTTAAATTTACAGAGGTATGTGCAAACGATACCATTATTTTACTATAAGGTATTTTAATACTACGTAATCGAAAACTGCTAAGTTAAAGAGAAAAAAAAATGTATATAGGGGTCCGAAACATTAAAGGCCCTATTTGTACATATCAATATGGCACATAAATACATCAAGACATTTACCTTAAAGGATACTAAGAATAGTATAGTTTCATAGAATATATAAACATTTTTAGCTTAAACATTTTCAGAAAATAAAGCATTTGTAGAGATTCAAAACAAACAGATCAGATTATTTTGTACGTATTTGTTTTTGGGTCAGATTATTAAACACTTATTATTTTGAATATCCATCCAAGTGTCTCTAAAGTTGCAATTTCATTGTGAGTTTTTAGTAGACAACTTGAAAATGCAACCTTGCTTTGGAGTAAATTGAAAGTTTCTTGTTGAAATACCGGAACAGGAATGCTGAAAATTAGCCTCATTTTGTAAGATATCTTTTGGTGCCTGTTCACCTTTTACATTTTCCATTACATTGAGAAATATCATTTGTTACCACGATTTCTGTTGAAACTATCACTGTTATGGTAGAACATTTAAGTTCAATATTTGGATTTGAATCATAATTATGAAACACCAACTACAACAAACTCACAAATCAATGAAATTTATCAATTGATGGTAAATTTTCAAGAACCAATAACGGTAAGGAATCAATTCATGATTTAATGTGCCGACATTCAACTCCAAAACTGTAAATCCTTCAATTTACTCCACCACAACCTCAAACAACCAACCATCTTAAGCCTTATATCTGTGCGTTCTGTTCATTGAACAAGCAAGAATCAATCCCAAAATCAAACCGAAAACCTGCACAGCAAGGATGGTCCCTCCTACAATCAGAATGATGGAAACACTGTCCTTCAATTTATCCAAGATGAGAGTGTAGCAACCGTTATCGTAAATTACATTCTTGTCAGGTTCACTGCCGACTTTCAAATCTGTGACAGCCTCGGAGCATTCTCTAGACGACTTACCTTCTCGGCAACAGCTAGTTGGGATAGAATAAAGTTGGACTGTGGAGGAAACAGCCACATTGAGTTCTGGGCTACGAGTCCAATCAGTTGGTTTCTCAGCTCCACAACAGTGCATCTACATGAGGAACATTATCAATATTGTTTCAAAAAATTATATACATATATAACCATAAATAATATGTTAATAACCAGAATTATCATTCCAAAAGGGGCATGAAAAACAAACACTCTCTTGATATTTTAATACCATGATATGTTCGATAACTGTATTTCTCATTCTCTGTGGTAACTAACCTTTGACTGGATAGCATCGAACAAGTCCCTGATATTTTGGTCTTTGTCATAATCCTTCTTGACAGTACTCTTGACAGATGCCCTAATGTGGGCTTCCAAACTCTCTCGGTTGATGTAACCCCAAACACCAGCTGCTATTTCAGCTACCACAATGATCAGTAGGAGGCAAAATGACTGCAAACAGTGTGATATATTTATTTATGGAAGTTGTGTATTGTTGATGAAATCTCACCAAGACAAGGGCTTTACGGACTTCTTTGCCAACACTATATATTCCTAAGATAGATAGTATCAAGAGAATGACAGAGGCCAGAAGTATGATAATTGTTGATATCAAATAGTCCTTGGATTCTTGAGTGAAATGTAATGGAATTGTTGGATCAACAAACATCCATATTGACACTGCTATTCCAGCAATAGCAAACAGCTGAAAAATAAAAATGCATTCAAGCATGGTAAACAAATGATTCTATTGAAAATGCAACAATTTGAAAATTTATTGAACAATGTTCAATCATTCATATGAATAAAGCTTTGGATTTAATTTCAATTTCCTAGACTTATGATGTAATCTTTAGGATCTGTTTTGAATTTTAATTAATAATGATATCATGATCGTTATTAGTCTTGGGTGGATAATCAAACAAAAATAGCCACTTCCAAATAAGGAGAAATACGTTATTTTCTACGAACGAAATCAACGTTTCTGTTTGAATATTGTCATTCAGGATTTCCACTTTTTTCCTTGAGCCATAGTATAGTCTATAGCTTTAATGGATATTAATAACTTGTATTTCAATAAAAATTGACATTCAATTGAAAATATTATTACAAATTATTAGATACGTAACATTTTTATTGATTATTATAAAACAAAATGGCTCCTAGAGCCTTCTTACCAAAAATATTATGTTGATCACTACGAACAAGTATTTCATGCAATTATATCCTGCCCCCATGTTTGAGGTGAATTGGTTGAGTATCAGAGCAATCCGTTATTTCAATAACTCACATCCGCGCTATGACTCAAACTTATTTTTTCTTAGATCCTTACTTCCATATAAACAATGTTGATATTTCTTAATCTTTTATATTCTTCTCTACTACCATTAAAACTCCTATTTCCTTCTTTGCTTTTATTTCACAAGAAACATACAAGAACATGACTTCTTCTATTTATTATAATTACTTACTACTTGACACTTGACACACTATCTAGAACAGTGTTGCCGTTCTTGATCTAACATACAACAAGAATATACACGCTAGATGGGGTATATCAACCATGAAAGTGATAAATAGGAAAGGTGTGCATTGTACTTCAACACTCTCCCTCAATGCACATCTTTCAAACCTAATTCTAATGTATACGGTAACAACTGATTTTTAGATAAAGGCTTTGTGAACATATCAGCTAACTGAGATTTAGTATTAATATACTCTACATTAATTAAACCTTCTTCTACCTTTTGTTTCACAAAATTAAACTTAATATCCATATGTTTCAGTCTCTTTTGATCTGGGTTCTGTACAGTTTTAATAGTACTCTGGTTATCTTCATAAACAGTTACATTTTTAACATTTACATTCAAATCTAACAGTAATTTAACTAACCAACATGCTTCTACAACAGATTCACACAAAGAGATCAATTCAGCCTCAGTTGTACTAAGTGCTACAGTTGTTTGTTTCTTAGATCTCCATGCTATAGTATTATTATACAATTTAAATACATATCCACTAGTAGACTTCCTATCATTATCTCTAGCCCAGTCGGCATCAGCATATCCTATCAATGGTGATAATGTATTATCATAAGTCTTAGAATATATCAAAGAATAATTAATGGTTTGTTTTACATATCTGAGTATTCGCTTCAACGCTTTCCACAAATCGTCACTTGGGTTTGATTGGTATCTGCTTAAATAACATACAGAAGTAGCTAAATCTGGCCTTGAACCTACTGTAGCATACATTAAAGACCCTATCAGTGATCTACATTGCAATTCATATTTCATATCAATTACTGACTTTTCATCTAATTTGAAGTTTACATCCATTGGAGTATTACTACCATTACAATTTTCCATATTATATTTTTTCAAAATACTTTGCAGATATTTTGTTTGATTGATGTGAATTTGTCCTGGCTGTTGAATAATTGAAATCCCCAAATACGTTAAATTTTCACAACCCATGTCTTTCATCCTAAATTTTGTTGATAAAAATATTTTAACCTTATTTATTTCCTTCAAGTCATTTCCTAGTATTAAGAGGTCATCAACATATAGTGATAAGTACATATCCCTTAAACTATAAAGACAATAGTCATTTTCTGATCTTTTAAACCCATATCCTGTTATAGTGCTATTAAATTTTTCATACCAATACTTGGGAGATTTTTTTAACCCGTATAATGATTTATTTAATTTTAAAACTTGACCTTCCGGTAATTCTAATCCGTCCGGTGGTTTAAGATACACAATTTCATTTATTTCACCGTATAAGAATGCTCCCTTCACGTCCATTTGGTGAATATGGTATCCTCTGTGAGCAGCCACGGATAAAAGTACTCTTAAAGTTTCTAATTTTAAAACAGGTGAATAAATATTTCCCAAATGTTCTTTCTGCTGATATCCACGTACTACTAGTCTAGCTTTACATATTTCTTCCTCTCTTATATTTTTCTTTGTGAAAACCCATTTGCTATCCAATAATTTTTCTTTTTCCGGTTTCGTCACAATTTTCCAAGTGTGACTCTCTTCTAGAATTTCAAGTTCTTCATTTACTGCCTTTTTCCAATCATGTTTGTCTGCTCTTTCTTCTATATCTTGATAATTCAATGGTACATCTTGGTTAGTAAACAGTGCAAATAAAGCTTCATCACTTTCCTCACTGAAATTTATTTCATAATCTTCTTGCCATTTTGGTTTCCTAGTTTTTCTCTTCTGTCTCCCTTCAGCCTGTTCATCTAATACTGGCTCTCTTAGAATATTTTTAGGTACTTCATTTTCTATTCTCTCAATTTCGTGCTCTTCTGTTCTTTGCTTTACCTCGTCTTGTTCAGTTCTCACTTCTTGTGTAGAGGTTTCTTCACTACTCGCAAAATATTTAATTTGATCTTTCAATCTCTCATCAAATACAACATTTCTTGCATTTACTACTCTATTGGTTTCTGTATCAAAAAGTCTGTATCCTGAAGAACTGTACCCTATCATAATCATTTTCTTACCAGGATTGTCTAATTTTTGTCTTTGTTCTTTAGGTACATGATTATATGCGATACAACCAAAAACTCTCATATTTGAAACATCTGGTTTTCTTCCGGCCCATAATTCACTTGCTGTTACCTCTCTCCCAGCTGAGGGACTTCTATTTGTAACATAGGCAGAATATAATACAGCATCTCCCCAAAATTCTTTTCCTAGATCTGACTCTAGTAATATTGTTCTGGCTTTCTCAATTAAAGTTCGGTTCATACGTTCGGCTACACCGTTCATCTCTGGATTATATGGTACTGTATATTGCAATAATATCCCTTCTTGAGAACAAAATCTTTGAAATTCCCCTGACACATATTCCCCACCATTATCTGAACGAAGTTTCAACAGATTTGTATTGAAATGTTTAGTTGCATAAAAGTAATAATCTTTAAATTTTTCGAAAACTTCTGATTTTTGTGTTATCAAATATACTATAACAAAATGAGAGTAATCATCAATGAATGTTAACAAATATTTATGACCTTCTCTACTGATTGGGGTAATCGGCCCACAAATGTCTGTATGCACCAACTCTAGCGGTTTATTTGCCCTATATCCAGGCTTATTGAAAGGTTGTCTTGTCATTTTTCCTAATAAACATGGTTCACATAATGTATTATCTGTTTCATTGTTTTGAAAATCATGTATGCCATTCACTAGGTTCTTCTGCACTAGAATATTAATATTTCTCATTCCCAAGTGACCGAAGCGTCTATGCCATAACTGTGATGTGTTACAATTTTTTGTTACATGATAGCTACAACTTTGTTCATCTACTTCCATTTCAATAGTATACAAATTACCATTTGCACTACCTATCATTATTATTTGATCATTATTATAAATTTTAACTTTACCTCTATAGAAAGTAACTTTCAATCCATTAGATTCCATTTTAGGTACTGATAATAAGTTTTTTCTAAGATCTGGTACATAATAAACATTTTTAATAGTACAGTTAGTAATATGTTTGCCTACACAACATTTCGCTTTAATATTACCAATTCCTACTGCTTTCAACATTACACCTTCTTTGGCAGCAGCTATATTTTTAGGTATTTTGAGTTCTATATAATCTATAAAAATATCTTTATTGTTTACCAGATGATCAGAGCATCCAGAGTCTATGTACCATATCAGACAATTTTTGTTGAAAATATCATTACAATTGTGTGCTTCGTTTAAATTTTTTTCACATAAAAAAGCAATATCTTGTGACTCACAGTTCTCCGCTGCATATGACTGATGTCTTCTTTCTTGTCCATATCCTTGACTTCGTCCTCTTTCATATCCTTGACTTTGTCCTCGTCCATATCCTTGACTCTGTCCTCGTCTATATCCTTGACTCTGTCCTCGTCCATATCCTTGTATCTGTCCTCGTCCATATCCTCGACTCTGTTCTCTTCCTTGTCTAAAGCCTCTATAGTGCCCACGTTCTAGCCCTTGATAATTTCCAGGACCCCTTTGATAATTTTCTTGTGATTGACTTCTGTCTCTCATAGTACATTGGAATTTCTTGTGGCCAGGTTTACCACACACAAAACATGAGAAAGCAGTTGTGTGTGATCTGACACCAAGTCCATTCAAATCTCTCTTTCTCTTTTCTTCTTCTCCAAGTAATCTATTCTTCACAAAATCTAGTTTTAAGTTCTCCATCGTTTCCAACGCTGTTATAATGCCGTCATATGACTGAGGCATGGACAATAATATATAGTTAACCTTCTCTTCTTCACCCAATTCTGTATCAGCTTCTTTCAACTCTGTGAAAATTCTTTCAACATTTATAAAATGTTCAATCAGTGAACAATTTTCTGAATATTTCATCTCCGATAATTTTCGGCGTAGAAACAACTTGGAACGTACTCCCTTCTTCATGAAATTTTCCTCCAGGTTCTTAAACATCTTAAATGCGGATTCCTTTTTCAAATATTCAATATGGCTATCTGCCACACCAGCTATCAATATCGCCTGGGCTTTCGCCTCGTCCTTCGAGTTCTGAGCATCCGCACTATATGTTTCATCTTCAATTGCTTTTAACGCTCCATTTTCTTTTAGTATACTTTTTATCCTAAACGACCACGTGCTGAAGTCCACGCCGGCGAATGGTACAATTGGGAATCTTTCTCGTAGATTCGACATTCTCGTATATGCTTATAATTTTAAACCACGCTCTGCTACCACTGTTGATATTTCTTAATCTTTTATATTCTTCTCTACTACCATTAAAACTCCTATTTCCTTCTTTGCTTTTATTTCACAAGAAACATACAAGAACATGACTTCTTCTATTTATTATAATTACTTACTACTTGACACTTGACACACTATCTAGAACAGTGTTGCCGTTCTTGATCTAACATACAACAAGAATATACACGCTAGATGGGGTATATCAACCATGAAAGTGATAAATAGGAAAGGTGTGCATTGTACTTCAACAAACAATCCTATCAAAACAATTCACCGCGGACTTGGAACTGTCGGAACAAAAGAATCACCTTTCCGACTTATGACAAACTTGTCAAACGCCTAACTTGTTACGTTATCCAGCGACCATGATCCAGCGTTATCAGATTATATATATATATATATATATATATATATATATATATATATATATCAGATGATATATATATATATATCTATATATATATGATGATATATATATATATATATATATATATATATATATACACTGTGTCCAAGATAAGAATGAACAGCATGGGGATTTCGGAAACCATAAGAGATACGAAGATGGTTAAATTAGAGAAAAGTTGAGCATTTTTAAGTCTAACAATGTGCCGTTCGAAAAGTTTCGAAATTCCAATTAGTTCCGGAGATATGCCTGAAAAAACGAAATTCGCTTTCGTTTTAATTTTTTTCTGAAGTTATTTGAAGAGATACAAGAAAACAAAAGACACTTTCTCATTGCCATTTTTCAATCCCTACAAAACAGCGTTCAGAGATTTTCCGTACGACGTTTCGTTTCGGAGAAACCATCATCAACTTTATTTTATCATATGGCCCGTGAAAAAGAAATACCCTGTATTGAATAGCATATTTTATTACCAATACAACGATGTATGACACGATATGATTCTGCGATATTTGAAACGGCAAAAAATTGTTTTTATCAAAGATCGAACGTTTTGGTGTAGTGTGCGGTGAAATGATGAGTGAGTATGGTATAGTAGGCTATGATTACTTATTTTTTACACAATGCCCTAATAGTGCGCGAGTTTCTATCGAATAGATTTCCAGGAAAATGGATAGGTACGCACACATTTAGCAGTTTCGTGGCCCCCTCGTTCGCCGGACATCACTCCGATAGATTTTTTTTCTCTGGGGTATTGCAAAAATTATGTTCACCGGTGTTTTTTTGAATCTGAGGATCAGTTTAGGAAACTAATTCTTGGAGCGTGCGAGTGCATCACACCTGATATGTTGAGAAGTGTTTTCAATTCAACATTTAGAAGGTGTTATCTATGTGTATAGAGAATAATGGTAATTTTTTTGAACATTCTCTATAATAGAGATTAGTTTTTTCAAGTTTCTAGTCAGAAATTCTTAACTAAAAATTTTAATTGATTAACATATGATGAGACCTACCTACTTATACGAATGAAGTTCTCAAATCTCCAATAACGTGATTTTAATTTAATATTTGGAAACATGAGTAATCATAGCCTACTATACCATACTCAGGGTCATCATTTCAGCGCACACTACACCAAAACGTTCGATCTTTAATAAAAACAATTTTTTTTCGTTTAAAATATCGGAGAATCATATTGTGTCATACATCGTTGTATTGGTAATAAAATATGCTATTCAATACAGGGTATTTTTTTTTCCACGGGCCATATGAAAAAATAAAGTTGATGATGGTTTCTCCGAAACGAAACGTCGTACGGAAAATCTCTCAACGCTGTTTTGTAGGGATTGAAAAATGGTAATGAGAAAGTGTCTTTTGTTTTCTTGTATCTCTTTAAATAACTTCAGAAAAAAATTAAAACGAAATCAGCGAATTTCGTTTTTTCAGGCATATCTCCGGAACTAATTGGAATTTCGAAACTTTCTGAACGGCACATTGTTGGACTAGAAAATGCGCAACTTTTCTCTAATTCAACCATCTCCGTATCTCTTATGGTTTCCGATATCCCCATGCTGTTCATTCTTATCTTGGACACAGACAGACACAGATATATATATATATATATATATCTAATATAGATATATATATATATATATATATATATATATATATATATATCTATATTATATTATATTATATTATTAGATATATATATATATTAGATATATATATATATATATATATATATATATATATATATATATATATATATCTATATTAGATATATATATATATATATATAATATACATATATAAAAATAATAATACCACAGAGTATTTTTATGGAAGGTTTGGGAATATGGTCACGTGATCAATTTTCGTTTCAACGTGATATCATACAGTCTATTAGACAGACTTTTCAATGCCATTAGTACAAAACAAAAAGTATCTAGCAATGACAGACGTCTCGATAGGTTTATAAATCAGCTGGGAACATCAGAGCATCAACAATTATGGCAACACTTCACGACGATGCCAAATTGTTTGGAGCGAATCCCTACAATCGTTTGTTTACATACGAATTGTTCTTTTATTGTGATTTTTCCAATTTGTTCTTTTGAGAGCTTAATATCATCGTTTTCTCATCAAAATGTCGAGAGGATTGAGTGGAGATGCCCAGAAAATGGTTGCATCTTTATTAGAACATTTTCAACGAGAAATGGATAACAGGAGCCGCTTACTTTCATTGGATTCTATTCGAAAGGTAAGTAAAGAATCTTCATGAATATTTATTCACCACGAACTCACAATGGTTCAATAGTTTTTTATGAAATATGATGATATACCCAAGTTCGGTGCATCGCTGAAAAAGAGAAAAACATGTGGCATCACGGCTAAATCTGGCGACGCGACACAGGTATCAACCCAGAATAAATGGACTATAGATGTCATATAATGTATGAGTTTCTATTTTCGGCAATGGGGTAGAGTTCCCAATGCGTTGCTTTTTTCAATGGAAGCATACCCAGTAAGCTCACAAACGATGAATATGTAAAATATTTACCCCTTCCAGAAATAAATTAATTCCAAAATATATTTGTTTCAGATTACGTATCTGAAAAGTCTATGCGGCACTTATTTCACTTTTTTTACTTTACTAAGAACTAATCATTTGAATGAATTCACCAGATGATATAGATTACCTGTCAGAAAAGTCTACGCGGCACTATATTATTATTTCACTAAAAATGGTACATCTGAATGAAATCACTATAGATATGATACCTAATCGAACAGCATATTTACCCCCTCCAGAAATAAATTAATTCTTGAAATTTGTTTATTAGCATTTTTACGAAACTGCATATAATATACACTTTATATAATGTTTCAGATGAAAAGTCTCTACGCGGCACTATTATTTCACTAAGAACTGTTCATCTGAATGAGAACACCATCAGATATGATATACTTACTCGAACAGCATAAACCCTTTAAGAGAAATTTCTATATCGAGAATTTGCTATTTGGACATACATTTGGACAATTTCGAAATAGTTCAAATGTCCGACGAAGTTACAAAGAATAAAAAAAAAATACTCACTGATTGTATTTGCATTCGAGACGTCTCTTGTGGCTGGGATCATCAATTTTTCAAAAATCACCACAATCAAGTTTTGGAACTGGCACTGCGACAGTACAAAAGCCTACTTTTTTTTTTCATGAAATGAATGTTTCAAGTAACAGCTCGTTCAACAAACGGTACATCAGGATACTGAATAGATTGTTCATTTTCGAATTGAAATCCGCATGACATTGCAGTAGCAAAAGTAATGGTCGTCTCCAGAACGATGGTACAAGTCAAATTTACAATCGAAATTGCTCTTGAAGAAATCAAGTACGCCGTCAAGTGATTCACGGCTAGAAGTTTCATCGAAATTCAAATGCGGTATGTTGGAGAGCAGATTTCTATATCAACTATCGAAACTCCTTCAACCACAAAAAACACTGTTCATACCAACCTTTTGAGGTGACACCCGCCTTTGTAGAGAGGAAACTTACAGACACCAAAAGTCAATACTCTCCCCTCGAAAGGGTACCGGGCGTGTTATGGGGAGAGGTATGTCAACTGTCGTTCTTGAATCAGGTCGAAAAATCACTGAAAATAATTTTGAGGCATCTGAACTTGGAGCCTTCCGCTTGTAAGACACTCTTGATGGCGTATTCGATTCGATTTTGATTCGTTCTAAGTTACAACTATGTTTTCTATTTCAACTCGAGGTAGATGTTGAAGTTGGCTGTCTCCAATTCCTATAAGCTATTGGTTTCGAAGTAGATCTGGTTGAATTTTTCTACACGGATCAGCGATTTGTCTTTCCTATAAGTGAAACAAAGCTTGTTGCAGGTGTCAGAGCCATGCTGGGACGTTATATTAAATTCGCGAAAAATATTACACCATGCAAACGATCCGCAAAACAGATGATGAAGCGAGTGATTTTCATAAGTCAGCAAACCAGATTAATGGATGGTCCAGGTCAGCCGTGAATTTTCAACATTTCAACACAGTGGTTGCTGGTGTGTAGCGGTTATGCCGTTGTGCTTGTTTCGACCAAGCGAACAACAGATTCTTTCTGGTTATCGAATTTTTCGGAACTATTTTCCTTAGTACATCGACAAATATAAAAAGTTTCCTCCTCAGTCCATTCAATAATCGATATCCATTATAGTTAATCAAGCATTATGGAACTAATCTATTCATCGAATAATTCCATTTCAATCTAATTATTGTTTATCAATGCATTACAATCCTGATCCTAATTGAACGCATTTTGACAAAAAGACAATCGTTAGTCTTTGCGTTGTTGTCGATATCTTCCTGTTCCTTTTTACTGAATACGTATCAACTTCTATGTTTGAGACGACTGTGACGATTCTATTCCAATGCGTTCATTATTCCATCCGTATTCCAAACATAAATCAATGTAGAGGCTTTTTGAATCTGGATAATGCCGAAGAACGTCCGGAACTTTGTCGATATTTGCATCTGGGGTGGAAGTAGAAGTTTCACGCTAGCAAAATCGTTTCAGATCAATCATATACAAGAAAAAGTTCTGATTCCCTCCAATCTTTGGATTTTTTACCGAGGTGTCAGTTTGTATTACATGATTAATTATCCATTTGCATTGCGTTCTTTGTTGCACTTATAGAGGTCTGCCTATACCGCAGATATATGTTTTCGAGATAATATATCTGAAATCGAGAGATTTCCAATTTGTTTCCTGTTCAGCGATCAGAATACTCGAATTTCATCACTACTACATCATTTTCCTGGCATATCCTCTCACACATCGTGTTGATAATGGCGCGTTTCAATTGATTTGGAGCGACACTTTTTATTGGTGGCTATCATTATCGTAATTTGAATGACACTTATTGATTGTGTTTATTTTGGAACGCAACGGCTAGCGCAACGTGCAGAGACCGGTTGGGTTGAAGGGTAAGGTAGTGTTTTCGATTCTGTCCACAACAATTCAACACTTATTCTTCACACAATCAGTGTTTGGTTCAGGTTTCTTCGACGACATGTCAATTTTGTCACAGCAGGATGATATAGGCTCGGTCTACAGTTTTTTTTTTAGTACAGGGGTCCAAAGGATATACTGCAGCCGGAGGCTTATTGTATTTCCCCTATCATTCCGATACCCTAAAACATATTGGTCCCTCTGAATATTTTGCAAAGGTCACTAGGTTTCAGGATTCCCACATTATCTAGGTTTAAATCAGGTTCCCCTAGTTGTATTACTCTTCTATAGTTTAGTGCCTCACAATAGCACAAAATGTGTTCAATAGTCTCAGGTTGTAAGCCGCACAATCTACAAGTCGGGTCACCTTGATATAGCCCCATCTTTTGTAGGTGTGTTCTAACAGGAGCATGTCCTGTAAGGAGACCTAGTCTTATCTGATCTCTACTTAATCTAAGTATCTCAGCAGTTCGTTTTTCACCTGATATCTGAATAACAAGTTTACTATATTCTTGTGTGTTATCCCAGGCTATTCTTTGTAATTCTTTGACTCGTCTTTTAATGGAGTAGTTTCTTGGGTACTCCAAGTACTGGTTCCGGGCCAAAGTAGGGTGTAGCTGACCCCTCCCTAGCTAGTTCGTCAGCTATTTCGTTGCCTTCTATTCCACTGTGCCCAGGTACCCAGATCAGTTAAACTCTGTTTGACCTTGCCTCGGTCTACAGTTAAAAAGTTTATTATACATGTAAACAAATTTGTGTTTAATGGAATTTAGGTTTCAGTATCTCCTCCCCGGCCTGAAAAAAAAAACTGTCCGCTGGGGGCAGATCTGGAGAATATGGTGGATGCGGAGCAATTTGAAATCCAATCCATTTCACCTACCTTTCTGAAAAAGTCCATAACCGAACATTTATGAATGATAAATGAACACTCTCCGTGTATTCTAGCTGTTTAAGATTTCAAATCACTCTGTATCATGTTCAAATCCGTTGCTTTACACTTTCCAATTCTTCGTTTTTCATAACTACCTCGGACGAAATGAAATTTTGAAGTTGGGAGTTGATAGTGTTAGCCACTATGCCAGAGAAAAAAAAATGCAACGATGCATTAAATGAAAAGCCAATTTAATTTGAACACGAATAATTTCGTCATTGTTATGTGAGTCTCATGTTGGATTAGTATACAAGGTAAACAATATAGATTGGATGGATAGATGGATTTTACTTGGTAAATATACATATTATGCACGTTATACATGAGTTCACGTTATCTGAATATTTGTTTACCAAGTGAGAGTTTTACAATGACAACTGTTCAAAATCATTTCTATCCTTTGATCTTTTGATATTGTGCAATGAAAGAAAGTTATTTACCTGTGTCCTGTAGTACAAAGACACATACTCATTGCCTAATATTATAATTATTATATAATTATTTTTTATTAGTAACAGGAGTTAGTATGGTTAATCTATGATTGAACCAATTAGTTTCAACTGTGGGAAAAGCCGTCTCAGTTGAGCTTGACGTGAGAAATAAATCTCAAAAACTCATGTCTCATATCGAAATTGAATAATTGATCTTTCATGAACAGAATACAGAAAATACAGAATGAGGAATTTCATCATTCGCAAATTTTTATATTCCATCATTTTAAAATTAGACTTAGGACCGAACGAACCTGGTCCTCAAAATATCAAAATACATTTGAGAAAATATTTTGTAAGAAAATGCTTCGACTAATCGTTTTTCTTCCAACTCCCATCCATTTAGTCACGAACTTTTTTCATCGCTAAAATTTCGATCGACCTGTATCAATGAAATTTGTCTTGATCATTACTACAGTTGATTTTTGAATCATTCCAATTGTCAGAGTATTCAACTGGATATAACTTTACTCCCCAACTCAAACAAAATTGAAAACTCATATACAAATACACGCGACATATGCTCATTAGCCGAGTTTATTATTCTTTCAACAGATAAAGCTCTTCATTGGTGGTATATAAAAACACCTGAGGAATATATAGTGAAGCACAGTAAGCTACATTATCGTACCATTGTCATAATCAATCATGAAGCAAAAAATACTATCAGGTGGTGCAAGTCACTTTGAAAAAGTTGAAGATAATTTGGGAGTTTACTTTTTCAATCAAGCTGATAAATTTCGAAATAATGTTATACAGGTTAGTGAGATACAACTTCAAAAATGGACGAATCATTTCCACCACTTTCTTCCTGATTGACACTCTTTTTCTGAACCATTTGAAGAATGTGTATTGTTCCAGATTCATGGTGACACAGGAGAAAAAGAAAATTTTGCCAGCATCAAGCTCAGATCGATCAGATTCGCTATCAGTCTCAGGAATCTCGGAGTCAAACAAGACGATATCATCGTAACATGTCTCAAAATGAGCATGAACGCGATGGTTCCTGTTATCTCCACCATGTTCCTTGGGGCTAAATTTTCAGCTATAGATCCAGTGCAGTCCGAGAGAGAGTGGACGCATTGTCTAAGTACAGCAAACCCAAAAATCATCATTGTGGACGATGATCAAATACCGAAATTGGAAAAATGCTTGGCTAGCACGAATGTGAATCCAATAATCGTTGTTGTTGGGAGCTCGGTGGTGTATGAAACCTTCAATGACTTGGTGATGGCCTATCCAGAGGATGAGACGAATTTCAAACCTGTCATTGTTGATTGTCACAAAACTGCTTCTATTTTATTCAGTAGTGGTACTACTGGGCTACCAAAGGCGATTGAGCTGTCACATTTCGCGCATATCAACCAAGAAATCAATTTCAGGTGGGTATGACACTCATGTGAAGTTAGCGCCGTTTTTTTCAGAGTTCTGAGTAGTTTCGATATAGTTCTGGAGTTCTTTACTGAAATTTGAATAGTTCCAGCAAATTATGGACGGAAATCGAAAACTTAAAATTTAGGTGCTAACTTCACGCAGCGCCGTCTTTTTCGAAAATATGAGTTCTGATTATTTTTTCCTGTCTATTCGAAATAGTTCTGGAGTTCTGTGATGATTTCGAGAATAGTTCTGTTGTGATGAAAAAGTTATTTGCAAAAACATTTCCGAGTTTCAAAACTCCGAATGGAAATTTTCGATATATAAAAATAATCTTTTTGCAGTTATGGATAGCGTCCGAAGAGTTCTACAAGATATCTTTATGACATTTTTTCAGAAAGTTGATAGTTTTTTTGTTATTAGCGATTTCGGGTTCCCGTTCCAAGAAACACAATTTTAGTAAATTCGTTAAAATTGAAAATAAAAGAGCTCTGATTAGAGTCGGTCAGTCGCAGTCGGCGGTCGGCTCGAACGACAGAGGTTGAGACGGTGCCGCCGTCGTCGCGCCTTGTCCCACTCCGCATGTCCTGTATACTTCCCCTACACGCGTCTTTTCGGAACGAGAACTTAAATTCACTAATAACCGAAAAGTTATCGACTTGTCGACAAAATGTCATTGGGATATCTTGTAGAACTCTTCACGCGCTACTCAGAACTCTGATCAGAACTCTTTTATTTTCAATTTTAACGAGTTTACGAAAATCGTGTTTCTCAGTACGGGAACTTAAAGTCGCTAATAACTAAAAAATTATCAACTTTTCGGAAAAATGTCATTGGGATAACTTGTAGAACTCTTCAGGCGCTATTCAGAACTCTAATCAGAACAATCTTATTTTCAATTTTGAAGAATTTACGAAAATTGTGTTCCTCGGAACGGTAACTTAAAATCGCTAATAACTGAAAATTTATCATTTTTTCGAAAACATGTCATAAAGATATCTTGTAGAACTCTTCGGGCGCTATCCAGAACTGCAAAAAAATGATTTAAATAATACCTTTTTCATTAACCAGAACTATTCTCGAAATCATAAAAGAATTCCAGAATTATTCCAAATAGACAGGAAAAAATAATCAGAACTCATATTTCCGAAAAAGACGGCGCAGCGTGAAGTTAGCGCCTAAATTTTAAGTTTTCGATTTCCGTCCGTAATTAGCTGGAAGTATTAAAAATTTCAGTATAGAACTCTAAAACTATATCGAAACTACTCAGAACTCTGAAAGAAACAATTATTTTCAAAAAAGTCGGCGCTAACTTCACACGAGTGGGTATGACAAACGAAACATCAATATGAACCCTTCAGTGGTTTCACAATAGGAACGAAAAAAAATAAACACCAATTTGTGAGAGCAATTTAAGATTCATCAATGTTATCTTGTTATCATACCACGTAACTGATGGAACATTTGTTCATAAGACTAATAAGAGATCATCAGTTAATAATTATAATATTTATCAGCTGTGGAGTGATAACATTGGATGGTCAGGATTTTATCATGTACATTATTGTTTCCGATGTTCAGACTAGATTTGAATTCGAGTCCATATTCCGTAACTCATTCTGCGTATATTTCAAACCTGTGATGATTATGGATGATTTTTGAGGAAACCAAATAAGTCATCTGAGACAACAATTTCTTCCAGGAATTTCGTTCTTATGGATTCAGATGTACATCTATTATTCTCTACCTACTATTGGATCATTAATACGATGGCTCTAGTCGGAGCGATGTATACAGGGGGTTGTAGAGTTGTGGTACCAAAATTCGAGCCAGAAAACACTCTGAGAATTATCCAAGATCTCAAAGTGAGTCATTTCCGTTGTAAGCTCTAGTTTGGTCAATCACATCAGAGTTTTCAAACTATTTCCGTGTTGAAGGTGACCAGCTGCCTGATTCCTCCAAGTACAGCTAGGCAAATTCTCGCTGTGAAGAATAAGGAAATCTATGACACGTCTTCTGTACGTTGCTTTTTGAGTGCTGGTACCTCAATACCCCCAGAACAATACAAACAGACCAGGAAATTATTCAAGAATGCCGAGGTATACAATGTCTACGGTAGCACAGAGTTGAGTGGGACTGCAACATGTTTTGATTACAAAAACGATCCAAAGCAAAAGGAAAATCTCTTATCCGTTGGAAAATGCATTCCAGACCACGAACTGAAAGTGAGTCACATGCAGTGAGAATAAGCCTTCAATTACTACAAATTCTTGTTTTTGGTTGTAGATCGTCGATGAAGAAACAGAGGAGATCCTGGGACCCAATAAAGAAGGGGAAATATGCGTCAGGAGTATTTACGGAATGATAGGCTACTTGAACATTGAAACATCCACCAAAATTGACAAAGACGGCTTCATAAGAATGGGAGATAGGGGTTATTACGATGAAGACGAGTGCATCTACCTGACTGGAAGATGCAATGAAAACTTCAAATATGGTGTCATGAAGGTGATACTCGTATTCCAAGAATTGGAATCGGTTTTGGATAGTAATGTTTCTTCTTCAGGTAGCTCCAGACTATTGGGAATCGGTATTAAAAGAGCATCCGTCAATTGAAGAAGTCGGAGTTTTTGGTATACCACACATAAGCGATGGTTTCCTTCCAGCAGCATGTATAGTTCTCAAAAGAGGAGCTTCTGCTAGTGCGAAAGAAATCGATGACTTTTTTGCTCGAACAATGACAGAGCGACATAGGTTAGTGGGAGGCATAAAGTTCGTCAAGCAGTTACCTAAAACGCCATCTGTTAAGCTACAGAGGAAGCACCTACTTGAATTATTCCTGAACAGCCCTTGATGAGAAGGAAAATTTGAGCCAACGCATTGCATGTTTTTTTTCGCTAAAAACGTATTGTGGATAATATAATTCACGTGATATTCTATTAAAAAATGAATCATTTCACATTTTTTCTTTCGATCATTATCAAAAACTGATACAGCATCTTGTACCAACGACTCCTGCTATATTAGGGAAAGAACGAAAAAAAAAATCCAAAAAGTATATACAGGATGCCCGTAATTCGAGCTTAAGCATGGGGATCTCGGTTACCTTGAGAGATACGATGTTGCTTAAATCAGGGCAAAGTTGCGCATTCTGTTACTGATTAATAATAACCTGAAAAGAAATCTGACCTATCTTCCTTGGTTTTCAAGATATCGCTTAAAAACGGAATTATGCGATTTTCGTTTTTATTTTTTCATTGGAAAACCGATCAAGTTATCCATTTTCAACCGTAACATTCCCATAGCAATTTTTTGCGAGGAATTAGGAAATGATATTACATTTTTTCTAACACACGAAGAAAGAAACAAATGACAGTCAACTATTTTTTCTTATGGACGCCATATTGAATTCATATTTCTGAATGCAGTTTTTTTTTCTGATTCCGACGATGTACTACACAACATGTTTTGATTTCAAATTATGATCGAAATTTCCTAATGAACATTTTTTCGAAGATTGCCGTGGAAGACAAACTCGTCAGATTTATTCAATTCATATTTGGCAGTTCAGTAGTTTTTACGCTTGGAGTCCACTTTTGTGAATTGCAATATGCCATTTTCCAATGAAGAACAGAGGGATATGTTGACAATTTATTTTCAACAGGTACATATAGCACGTGAACCAAACAGAACAAACAAATTGAAAGCAAAATATCAGAGAAGCTGTTCAAACTGTCCACCTTCCACCAGTATAATTCTCACGTTTTCTCAAATTTGCAATTGCTCTTTCGATACTTCGTTTCCTGATCTGTCTCCAAGAGTCGATAAAATGTTGCCGAAGGTCATTTATATCGACTGGTACTGTTTTATAAACTTCATTTTTCATTGTTCCCCATAAAAAGTAGTCTAAGTGTGATATAAGTTTGGAGAACGCGCTGGCCAACGTACATCACCATTATTCGCAATAACCCTATTAAGAAACATTTCCGACAAATATTTTGTAACCCTGTCTCGTTGATATGTAGTGATCTTCTTGGACCTAAGCAATATCAAATAATATCTGAAATAACTGAAATTCAATCTGAAAATCAGAACATACCGCTTGTAATATGTTTTCTTCATATTCATTGGCTCTCTCGCGATATTTATGTCTGGATCACCGAAATGAACCATATTAGCCCAGATTTCTATGGAGACCTAGGAAATATCCAGTATTTGATTGCTGTCTTTCAGGAAAACGTTGTAGATATATGTTTCACTTGTTACTTGAACATTTCGATGACAAGCATAATAAATTTCCAACATATCCCTCTGTTCTTCATTGGAAAATGGCATATTGCAATTCACAAGAGTGGAAAAACTACTGAACTGTCAAAATTCGAATTGAACAAATCTGGGGAGTTTGTTTTCCACAGCAATCTTCGAAAAAATGTTTATTAGGAAATTTCGACCATAATTTGGAATCAAAACATGTTGTGTAGTACATCGTCAGAATCAGAAAAAAAAAACTGCATTCAGAAATATGAAAATTCAATATGGCGTCCATAAGAAAAAATAGTTGACTGTCATTTGTTTCTTTCTTCGTGTGTTAGAAAAAATGTAATATTATTTCCTAATTCCTCGCAAAAAGTTGCTATGGGAATGTTACGGTTGAAAATGGATAACTTGATCGGTTTTCCATTGAAAAAATAAAAACGAAAATCGCGAAATTCCGTTTTTCAGCGATATCTTGAAAACCAAGGAAGGATTTCTTTTCAGATTATTGATCAGTGCCAGAATGCGCAACTTTGCCCTAATTTAAGCAACATCGTATCTCTCAAGGTAACCGAGATCCCCTGCTTAAGCTCGAATTACGGGCACCCTGTATAGGCGCATTGTAAAATATCAGTCTTTCTAGAAAATTCGAGGTTATATTTAAAACAGATGTGATCCTCTTTCCGAAACATTTCTGTTTGTTTTTAATTGTTTATGTCGAATCTTGGGTCATGTTTCGTACACATCTGTTTTTTATCCAAATTTATTGAGAGGCCGTTACCTAAGAAGATGTCGATGGTTAGGGACGATGCGTATTGTTGCCATGAGATTTGTTGAGATTCCCGCCATGAGAAAGATCGTAGTAAAATGGTAGTAAAAGAGATGCGACGTTCTGGCGTCCGACACTTGATGATTTATTACTTCAAGAGGAGGGGATCAGGGACGCAGACAAGCCGGACAGGGATTTCCTAATTTTATATTTCATAGGCTGTTCTGGTTCACATCTGGTTTGTTGATTCTGCACATGGAATTATTATCAGAGGGTGAAATACCACAGAATATATGTAAACCTGAGTGTTCATTCCAAAAATGGCGGGAAATATCTAATTGACCTTGATATTTTACTACGATTTGTTGACAAATATTTTCGTACAAATTAATCTCTGAAATTAATAACAAAACTATTCACTTGCAATATTTCGAATGAAAGAAGAAATTTTAGACCACCAAATAGCCATATGATGATATATTTCCTGTGGAAATATGTGTTGATTATATTGGTTTCCAGGATCTTGGTAAGATTAATTTATGTAATATTTATAGCACATCAACTTATACAGGGTCGCTGATATGTATGGAAACGGTCGATTATTTCCTAAAGTAAGATAGCTAGCGAAAAATGTTAGGATACGAAAGTTGTAGGGTTTTTCAAAATCTATTAAGCTAATGAAAAATTAAGTATACAGGATGAGTCAAAAAGTCAGGACGAAACAAAGTTGCTTTTTCTCTAATGGGACGCCCTGTATATTATTCCACATTTCAATTCTGCTCGAAATTCTGAACAAAATTGATGAAGCGCTTCATTTCCTAAATTCAATCGATTTCGAGATATCGAATTTTGAAAATAACTTTTTACTACTCTCAAATTTATTAAAGAAACTGTTTATTTAGAAATTGGTTCCCGATTTGGATGCAATTCATTAAAAATATTCACTACTTGGTCACAACTTCGTCTTCTATCACCGAATCCTATGATCATTAAAATTTCAATTCGCTCAGTATTAGTTAAACGTGCCATTTTTGCGCGAAACTTTACACTAAATGTATTTTTGACATGTGTTGTCAAGATCATCACTGTTAGACAAAAGAACGACGCGGTGTTGTTATGGAGCTGGAAACTTTCAAAGGTAACTTGATGGACTATGAACTCAATGGACTAACATTTTTGGATAATTTATTATAAGCTATTTTCAAAATTCGATATCTCGAAATCGGTTGAATTTAGGAAATGAAGCGCTTCATCAATTTTGTTCAGAATTTCGAGCAGAATTGAAATGTGGAATAAAATACAGGGCGTTCCGTTAGAGAAAAAGCAACTTTGTTTCGTCCTGACTTTTTGACTCATCCTGTATACTTGATTTTTCATTAGTTTAATGGATTTTTAAAAACCCTACAACTTTTGTATCCTAACATTTTTCGCTAGCTATCTTACTTTAGGAAATAATCGACCGTTTCCATACATATCAGCGACCCTGTATAGTGCGTCCATAAAGTAACGCATAAATTCATTATTGGCTAAATGAACAATAAATCTAGGAATTCCCAAAACAGGTCGATTTTTTATTTCAATTTACTATTGTTTCAAATCATAATCTATAATATACAGGGTGAACCACTTTCGTGTGATGACGTCATCACCATTGTTTTCAAATGGAAACCCCCCTTTTTTTTCAAGTTCCAAATTGCCTTTGCTGAGCTGATTCCAAAAATGTATAATATGTTGCTTCAAATTTGTACAGGGTGGGCAAAAATGCAAAAATTTTTTTACAGAGTAATGACAATTATTGGTCCATTCACCATTTCGTGATTTTTTTCGCCACCAAAGACGAATTACTGAAAACATTTGTTTTTCGCAGATTAAGTAGGGTAAATAATGAAAACAGTTCAGTGTAAAAAGTTGATGGAAGGAGTCTGGAATACAGTCTGTGAATTCGAGACTGAATGATAAAATGATATTTGTGACATTGAAAAAATTATTGAAACGACTCTGAAGTCATATGCCTCAAAGTTGTATTTTTCCCATGTCACTTGATCATGAAGGAAGCGTTTCAATCGATCCATGGCACGCTAGATCGAAAAATAAAAATTGAAATAAAAATTCTCTCATACGTCAAATATTTACAAACAAAGTTTTGTTGGATAGATAATGTCATCCTCGATCGAAATAAGTAGAAATATATAGGGTGTTCCATTTGAAAATCGAAAGTTGAGGTCATTTCCGGTCAAACCGGAAGTAGTGCAAAGCAAGTGAATAGTTAAAACTAACAGATAGATGGCCATTAATTCGCATGAGCTCGAATCGGCTCATGAAATTCCTCATTCTTGTTATAGGTTTGTTCCAACACGTCTTAAAACCGTCACGTTATCTTCACGCTCATGCGCAATTGATTTAATCTGTTCCAACCGAGAAGTGATCGTAATCTGACCATCATCTTTTTGTTCCAACCAAACTCGTGACCGTCCTCAGCATGGTTTCAGGACGGTAATTTCGGTACATGCTCAAAATTGAAAACTGTTTCGAATCATGATTATTGGCATGCGCATTAAGAAACTCTTCTCCAAAAGAATAGGTTAGCCTCAGCCCAAGCTTTTTGTTAGGGTATTTATTCATGTTCATTTGTGTTATAATGATAATTTCTTCCGTTCAAATCAAATAAGAAAAAATAAATATGAGTGACGATATAGAGATACTGATTGTTTATACGAAACAAGTGAAGACGATTTAGATTTTCAGTCCAATGAAACGAGGGTCAAAAATTGTTGAATGTTCCATTTTCATGTTATTTAAATTATTGTAACGAAAGATTATTCTTGAACAAAAGAATAATAAACTCCATCTTGTGTAGAACGTGGGTAGTCAAAAACCGTCAATAAAACCGATCCAACCCTCGAATGTTTTTGTACCGTCACGAAACTATTCAACGTTCGCGCATGCGAACTAAACGAAACCGAAATGGCCACAAAACAGTTTCAAAACCATACAGAAAAGTTTGTTGCGGGTGAGTAGACAGGCTAATTTGTATCTCATTTCACTAAATTACTATCATTCAATTTTGTTACGCGTTATTTTAATTTATCGAATACTACGTTAATATTCCAGTTCATTCATTTACCGGCTCATTTATTTTTACATTTCATTGCACATTTTTTTATTAATCGACCACTACACCTCAATTATGGTTGGAAAACCGATTAAATTCCCTGTTCAGAAGTTAGCTGATTATTTGAATTCAGATTTTTCTACTTCTGTCGACAATCTTGTTAATTCAAAATTAGACGACAGTATTATTCATGAATGTGCAACTTTTTTATTGGGTAAAAATGATCGACAGACGCGGCGTGCAATTTATATGGTTCTCCGGAGAAATACTGGCAATATACGGGATATGTTAGATTTCAAGCAAAATTCTATTATTAGTTCTGCGAATTTCAAAAATAGTGATAAGAAAAGTGATATTTATTTAACTCGGATTAGTAATGCTTTTTTCAGACAAAATATTTTGAAAAGCGATTTATTAAAAAGATCGTAGTATTCAGATTTATCGGTTTTTTCTCTTTTGTGCAACGGTATGAATATGAAAAATAATTTGAAGAATCGTAGGAAGTTATATTATTTCGTTAAAAGACATTATAAATCTCTCCACAGTTCATATGCCTCCTTCTTGAAAACTCATTTATCGTTTCGAATTCAGTAGGTGAATTAGGTATTGAAGATTCCATTGAACATTTTACTAGCAAATCAAGCACAACAATTAGCTCAGATTCAATTAAATTTCAAGATAGTTTTCCAAACATTTTACACTCGACTCCGAAAGTTAGGGCCTCACCTTCTAGTATTTTGAAATCAACGTCACAGAAAATCAAAGAAATAAGTTCAGACTTCGAATCGGTTTCGCCAGAATTGAGAAAAGTTTATGAAATTAGTAATGAAATTCGAGAAATACTATCTACCGTTAGGAACTAGAAATTTGGGGAAGCGGAATTCAAAACCAGTGAGTTTATAATGAATGTAGTATCAAAGAGGGAGAATTTGTTTTAAACAGGGATAAATAATGTATAATATGTTCGAGGTCAATTTTAACAAAAAAACACATATTCTTTAGTTTTGAATAATATAATATCAAATTGGTAAGTAACACTTGCAATCTATTCTTCAAACATCACAGATATATCAAAAAATTAGATTCCATCAAAATTTACGCTTATTGTTCTCATCCGACATGTAAAAAGTTCATTTTGTACGTCAGAAATATTTCCGCGAAACAATATTCAGAGCATAAAGTAGATGTATACAGTTCTTCAAAAAATTTCAATCACATCGGGAAAATCACGAAAAATTATAAAGCGGGAAATGTTAAATATTAGAATATTAATATGAATATTATAATCATTAGAGAGGCAGAATAATATTTTAAATTTGAATAAAGAATCTTCAGATAATTTCAACTTAGGGCCAGTAAAATCAGATGAGGTTTATAGGAAAATTCGTTCAGAAGCGTTCGCGAAAAATGGTAGGCACATTAATGATATTCGGGACATAATTTTAATGCAGAAAGATCATCCAAATTATATTCAATTCGCAGGAATTCCCTTGCATGTATATTTGTATAGTATAGAACAGGTAGATTTGTTGAATAGTTTGAAGGAAGGGGTGCTTCATTTAGATGCTACGGGCAGCATTATTCGTAAACCCTACAATATGGGAAATAAAGTTTATTATTACGCTGGCGTGGTACAAATTCTGCAATATTTTTTTTGGACTCTTTGGATGATTTATAATCGTCCTATGAAAGATTTTTCAATGAACACGACCTAGCTTAGAAGTTACAACTCAAATTCGCTTAATTTCGTTTCCCCTATCTCCCCTACGGTGGTACAAATTCTGCAATATTTTTTTTTCGGACTCTTTAGATGATTTATAATCGTCCTACGAAAGATTTTTCAATGAACACGACCTAGCTTAGAAGTTACAACTCAAATTCGCTTAATTTCGTTGCCCCTATCTCCCCTACGTTGTACCACCGTAGCAAGGAATGATTTTTATTTATTCGAGAGAATTCTGCAAGATATAATATTTCTGTCATTGATTTTATTTACCATTCAAGTCCTAACCGTTTGTTTTGTTGTAAAAGATTAATCACGTGATTATACCCCTATGTCCTCCTAGCGGACAATTATGGCAACTTTTTCTTCAAAACTGGTGCCACTCCCCACCACTCAAAAATGCCGTAGTCTCCAGACCTATGTGTATGACCGTGCTTCACACAAACGTTTACTACGACAGACATGCGCAGAAAAATGACGCCTTCGTAGTACTTGGTTTCTTTCATGTTGATCAGTCATTCGTCAATTATATCCATTTCTTTCTAACTAATTCGAAACAAATGAAAAACCTGAAACAGCAATAGCATTCTAATCTCGGCAGTACGAATATTTTTTATGATAGCTTCATAAATAAAATGGCACAGTTTTCTATATGTCTAGAGAAGTTTATTATATCATTTCAAATATGTAAACATTATCCACAAACAGCGAATTTTAAATAGAAATATATCGAGGTAATGTTGGTTATTGGTAGTCGCTGTTAAAATTGATACATATATATTATTTGTTTTAGGTTGGAAAAAGAAGCAGTGTTTGTATTTTAAAGTTGGGAAAATATAGTTTATTATGGAAGAAGAGGAGTTGGATTATGAAACGCCGATTGGGCAGAAAATTAAACAAATAAATGCATTAATCAAAAAACCAAAATTAGATGAAGAACTTGGATTGGTAAAAAACATGAAAGTATGAAACTTATTGGTGAATAATAATTTGGTGTTTTTAGGCATTAGATGCTTTTGATGACAAAATTGCCAAACAACGAGTATACCTGAATAATGGAATATTCAATATAAATTTTGCCGAGGCTGCTCTTTTTCTACAAAGTTGTGCTAATCTATATGGCAAGAAAGTTGACTTACTTTGGGATGAACTATTAGAGTTCCACACAAGGCTTATTGAGTATGATTGTGAACATGAAAAGGAGAAGTAAGGGTTTCAATAATCAAATGAAAATTCTAATAACTCTTCATTATGTTCTTTTGGAAGTCTTGAAATTGAGATGATAAGTTTTGACCCAATAAAAATAACTCTATTTCTAGGGGCAATAACATGGATACTAATATTATAAAACAGTTAGAAGAACGCCGAAACAGATATAAAAGAAAGAAAAAATTCAAATTGGTTCTTTCCTGTGATGATAGAATTGAAGAGTTAATATTTGATAAACCTATTCCACCAATAGAGAATACTTTTGATTCTGATGAAGGAGTGCTCCAAAGATGGAAACAATTAAAACAAAAGAGTGCTAAAGTCACAAGCATACCCAATGCTGTGTACAAACAACAGCTCCAAATGTATAGGATGAAAAATTATTACATTATGAAACATCAAAATTATGATATATATGACTTGGAAGATGGTGAATTCAATATCAAATATGGTCGAATACCTGGCTGGCATTTTATTCAACACCTCTTTGAGTACAATGAGAAAGGATTACTGCCTGACAAGAATAATCTGATTGCAACTCTTCGACTTGGTGCATATTTGAGGTTAGCTTTTATGAGAGACAACAAAATACCTCTGAATTCTGAATATGAAGTATACAAAGATAGGTACCTTGCTTTCAAGAAAAAATTTTTAGAAGAAGAAGCCAAGAAGTGGCAGAATATGCCTTTGGATACCATGGAAGATCTACATAAGCAGCTTCAATATCTTGCTGACAAAGAGCGTGAAACACTTGGCCAACAGAATTCAGGAAGTGAAAGCTGTTCATTTTCATCTTTGAATAAAATCATTCATTGCTGTGATGATGGTTCAGAATCATCTGTTGTTGATTCAGATACTGACAGCTTGTTTGAGTTAAGTTTCAATTCAGATTATATGTTGAAGTCTGACTTATGTGTCAGACTGGAAAGGATGCCTGGTGATGTCAATATGAAATCTCGTCAAGATTCTGGATTTTTTGAGAGAGCAATTAATAGTGATGATGATTTGGAAAATGATGAAGAATTAACTGGAGATGGTAATAATAATCAAACTGAAAAACATGTAACTGCAAGTTCAGATCATGATAATACTACCGAAAAAAATGTACCAAGTGACCGTCTCCCATTGGCAAATCACGAGGTTGTTCCAGAAATTGACACTTCAGTAAATCTTTCAGCAATTACAGATGACTTGTCTACTCAGAACAAGGAAAATCTTGATCCTGATTCACTGGAAGCAGATGATTTTGATACTAAAAGTGTGGCCAGTGATCATAGTTATTGTAGAACACGCTCTTCTAAGAATGTACTGGAAGTTAATGATAATGAATCAAAAAAAAGAAGTGTGCAAAACAAGAAGGAAAAATCATCATCATTTGTTAGTAGTTTAACTATGACCATTCCAAGAGCAATGAGAAGTCGAAATCCTAAGGAAAAAAATGTCAAGGAGGTAAGATAAAACAATTTTTCATGTTGAAATTTCATCTTTTGGGAGTCTAACACAGTAACTTCAGATATTGACTTTATTCATTTGAAATTTAGTTTTATTAGTTCTTTCAGGAAAACTTTTGAATTGAACACATTTGCAATGTCTATTAAAAATACAATTTTGACAAAAATTAAATAATAAAACTTTCTTCAGACAAACACAGAAGAATTGAATCCATCCTCTCCAGCTAAAAGAAGGAAGATGACTAAAAAGCAATTGGAAAAACTAATTGATAAAATGATTGTTCTGCCCACTGTGAAAGAGAACAAGTTTGAACATTTCTTCTCCAAAAATTATCAACCTCAATTGGGCGAAGGTAACTAGTATATTATTTGAAGATTATGAGTTTAAAATAAAATTAACATAATAAATAAAAATAACATTATTTGTCACCTTTAATGAATATATCTCATTCCAGGAGTTGTTCAGGAAATGGATTATAATTCTGACCCAGAAACTGGAGAAAACCATGCACAAGCAAAAGATCCATCTTCTCCTACTCACCCCAACCAAGAAGATGACACCCACTCAGTTTTTTCCGACCACAACTATACTCAACCAGCTGAAAACTCAACTGAATCGTATCCAGGCGGCAAGTCACCACCCCTCACTGATATCCCTCCAGAACTAGATACACAGTCTGTCGTTTCAGACCACAATTACAGTCAACTTGTAGACGATTCCGGCTTTATTGACGGTCAATTAGAGGGCGAAGACAATATCGATGGTTCAGCAGAAAGTCGAGTGACTGAAAGTGATTCAGGAGGTGCCGAAAAGACTTCGGAAAATGTGGATCCTCAAGAAGAGGAGTATCAGAGGTTATTGAAGGCTTTGAGAGATTCCAGGGGGTCAATGGATCGAGAAATGGAGAGAACGCCCGAAGGTATATTAAATTATTGAAGATATTTGAGATTTTGAGATCTTTCTCTTACTCTCATATTGATTTTCAAATTCTAGATCTCAGAACCGAACAACAACGACAAGAAAAAGAGAGGCAAGAAGCGAGAGCCCGTGTTGACCAATGGAAAGACACCATCAATCCTATTCTTCGGAATCTACACGAGAAAGAGTTTGACATTCATGATTACGGGTCGGGTATCATGGAGGGGATGGAAGTGAATCAGAGTAAACCATTCGCATCCATAGTAAAGGGAAAATCGTCAGCAGAAGTAGTCAGGTAGGAAAAAAATATCGATATTTTTCAATACTTTCCATAATTTTTCATCATTCATTATAAACTGGTTCATCATCTTTAATAAATTTGATTTCAACTGTTGATTCCAGATATTTTATTGCTTCTCTGCAGTTGGCAAATACTTACAATATTGAGATTTGTGGTGCCAAAAAAGGAGAATTATCGAATGACTCATATAATGTGAAGCTGTTGAAGCATGACAGATATCATGAACATTTGACAGATTATCAGGCACCTTCAGAAGAGACCTTAAAGGAACGATTGAAGAGGATAAAAACAATCAGAAAAGAAGAGGTGAGTTTTTAAAATATTTTCTTTAATGGTTATTTTGTATAAACATGAAACAAAAATAACAAAATTACGTTGATTGATAGATAGATAGATTTATTGGTCATTACATGTATACAATACATTTATGACAAGTCACGGTTTACAAAAAAGTGTATATATAAAAAAATGGAAATGTTATATATAAATATCCCATAGTTAAGATGGGATTAAAATAGACTAAAGTACTGAATGTATTAGTATTAGTGAAGTGCCTAAGTTGTCGCATATTGAAAATTTAGCTGGACAATTTATGGTTCAGTTGCCTAATGTGACTTTCTATCCAGAATGGGGCACAAGAACTTGACATTTCTTTCCTCATGTTCAATGTGCTGGTGGAGATTATTGAATGTTGTGATTTGTCGCTGTTTAATTTAAGATTGTTTTCTTTAAACCAGATTGAGAAAATATGTATAAGTAATTCATGATTAATCTTCAGCATCACTTCTTCAAAAATTATAACACATTCTAATAATTTTACAATTACCTCCGAATCGGGTTATAATTGTTATCGAAGTAATTATAATTCAATGATGAGGCTTGTATTCTAAAAAAAACGTTTTTTTCTTCATCACAGGAAAACGGTATGAGCGAGTCACCAACCAAAAAACAGCGACTCTCCGACACTCCAAAAAGAGCCAAGCAACCCCGATCATATTCAACGTCGAGCCTGCGAAATTCGTTAGACTCTTCTCCACCACTATTATCCAGGATGTTGTCCCAGGATTCAGTAGACCCCCGCTTATCCCAACCTAACACTCACAAAGGGAAAACCGTCATGAAAGTTGTTGTTCCGTGTGTGAAAACGTCCCTTATGACTGCTCCGTCTACTTCTAAACAAGTGTTCTGGCCGGACAGTTCGGATTTCTCGTGTGATTCAAATTTTTCGGCTACCGAGGAAAGTTTCTTGGAGTGCTTGGTAGATAAGCAATTGCAGAATTCTGACGTGCAGCTTTTTTCGACTCCCAAAAGTATCTTTGATTAAAGGTATAGATTCAGGGTATATTGTATTAGGTTTCATAGTATATTTTTATATGAATATGTGTGGTATTAATATTTGTTTATCAAGTCATCGATGCCATTCATTCGAATAAAGTTTTCTGTACTTATTCTCTGTTCTTGCGAAGGTATTTCTTTTTTTTATTTCAGGTAAATTCAATAGAACTATTATTGGAACCTGAAAATTCAAGTACAAAAAAGGGCAATTTCCCCTTTTTTCTCATTGGTTCTTCGATGACTTTTTAAAAACTGCATCGTCGGAATAGTTTTGGAAATCTTTCGACATTTGATGCTAAAATAAATTAGTTCAATATTTTCAGTATCAAGGTTAATTTTTAAAAGATGAAGATTTTTGTACAATGTTTTGTTGCACTAAATTTTAATGCTTTTTGATAATCGCTTATCATAGCTGTAGCATAGGATAGCAGCAAACTTTTATTTTGAGACTCTCAATCTCAAGGAGAGAGAACTGGTAATGAATATATTTTTATTCATTTCTCCTACCACTAGAACTTTTTTGAATACTGACATTTGTTCATGTTATAAAATAGTTATTTCAAAATGGTAGGAGAAATTGTTCAAGCAGGTTCATTTTTGAACAAGGTTTCTCGTCCTCTTCTTGATAGGGTTTGATAATTGTTTATGAACAGGTAACTTAGCTTCAAAAGGTTGATTTCAGTACAAATCAACTGATTCTTTATTGTCTGTGATCAAACAATGTTTTTGGATTCCCTGTAGAATAAAAATGTACAATATGTATTATATATTCTTATACATTTCAAGTTTTATCTTCATTATTCTTTTATTTTCATCTCTCATTGTATAAAATGGCTGACATTTAGGTATTCAAAAACCAAAAATAATATTTTGTTATGTTTTCAAGATTTATCTGCTATCTTTCTGGTACAAACGTTTAATGTGATGTCTAGGGATAGTTTTGTTGAGAAATTAGGATATCTAAGTATGGAATAAAATTTATATTTCCTTCTAAAAGTATCTTATTACATCACTACTAATAAATACTGATTCCGTTAAAAAAATATAATTAAAATGTCACTTGAATACATACGTTTCGGAATATGGTTATTCAATGTTCAGAAATATATATTAAAAAGTGTACAAAAAATAAAAACAGTCGGTTATCAGATGGATGTCTACGAGCCCATTCTCTGTTTGAACCTTTTAATGAAGTCTTTGGCTAATTTATCACCCTGTCTATGTTCCATAGCTTTGATTCCAGCAGAAATCATAACTGAAAAAATATCAATTTATTTCGATTTCCGCATCGAAATCGTTGAGAAAAAAATTGTAAATGAATAGACGAACTTACATTTTTCTGTAGGCCTGCCTAAGAGTAGATGAGTTTGAGGCATAGTTTCAATAGATTCATTCGAATTTTCAATGTCACTGAAAGCCAAGAACGCTTCCCCTATATATTGATTATTATATCCTAACAAGTCCTTGTCCTTAACACTAAATAAAAGTAATCCATCTTCCATTTGCTTATGTTCTGGTGTCAGTTTTCTGAAAATGAATGATGAATAATCAATCTGAATCATTCATTAGAATGAAACTTACATAACAAATTTCTCATCGTACAAGGGAAACAGATTCTTGTTATGAGTTTTAGTCTTTGGTTTCTCTATTCCACTGAATTTATGTTCGGGAAGCAAATGGACACGTACAAAGGAATCGCAAGTCCCTGAAAATGAAAAAGTCTTGAAATTTCATATTTTGACATGGCATGAGAGAGGAAATTCTAATTCGCTTGAATCATTGGTCACTTTATTTGTACTGTTTCGACAGTAAAAAATATTGTGTTTATATATTTGAATATATAAATCGAACTGTACATCTTTAATTTCATTATGAATTATGAACCGAAACTGTTCTCAGAATTTTGTGTCAGTTCTGTGACTTCTCTCTCCTGAATAAATGGATTTTCGCTGTACCATTAGAATCCATTGCTATTAAATTTCTGGCATTGATTATTTCAACTGTGAGAGTATTATCCTCGAATTTAGCTCTCACGCATATTTCCCCAAATGGAGACTCTTTGGCTTTTCTAAAGTCTTCAGCTAAGTCAAGATGCACCTGAAAAACATTCGTATATTAATCAAGAACAGAATGTTAATCGACCAAATAATACCTGATGAATTAAGTCGGCTGTCTCAAGACCATGCACTTTCAGGAGATATTCAGTACTTTTCAAAGAATCACAGCTATCACAGTCATTTGGATTTTTGAATGATCCCAACATCAAGTTCAAGGTTTTACGAAGATTGGCGAAGAACGATGGCGGCCTTCGACTCTAAAACAAGTCACAGTTACGTTTAGCAAAACAGCAACAAACAAAACTCACATCCAAGTTCGCTTGAATAATCTGTTTCAGAGTCTCCGACAGCTTATCCCAGAGAATTTCCAATGTCCTATCGAAATTCTCCTGGTTCAGCTCCCTATTCAACGTGCCAAGGTTATTATCAACGTACATCATCAGTCTATCGATGCTGTTGCTGTCTTGATTGCAGAGCTCTGCACCTTCTATCAATAGTCTCTTCATTGCCGGTGTCATCTAAAGCAAAAAAAGTCACAACCACCTGCATTGAAGTCATTTCTGGGCTGTACCTTGGACACAACCGTCTCCAACAACTCCAAAATCTTGTTCCTGACTGTGTCGACGGCATTCGCTATGACATTATCCAGAGTATGCTGACATCTCTGAGCTTCCACCGGACTCTTCAGATCCGAAATCTTCTGGACGATGTCGTCCATGCCCAGGCTCCTAGTGAAGGGTTCCAAAGTCTCCCGCACGTAGTCGATGTTGTTGATCGCTAGACACCACTCGTTCGTCACCTCGAACTTCTTCTCGTACACATCGTGGATGTCGCCGAGGCCGTCCACTCTATCCGCCATTTTGTCCGCGTAGAACACGCTGCACCTGCAGATGTCCTGCAAGAAGGTTGGAGGGGTTAGTAGCTGGCCTAGGAGGATCGATGCGGAGGTCTTACGTCGATTATTTTGGCGATGAAGCTGTAGCAGCTCTCCACGTCTGGCCAGTTGAGTTGTTGCCAGAATATTTTCACCTGCGACATCGAAACTGAAGCAGTCAATCATTTCTGGCCAGAAAATGAGGAAGTTTCCAATATTGAGATTTTATTTTTTCCATAAAATATATGAAAAATTATTACACCCGTATTTTTTCTTTTTTTTGTGCGATCGAATTTGACTCCAGAATTTCGTTTTGAAAAACTAGTTTTGGCTCCTCCACCATTCTGATGACGTACCAAGTGAAAAACACACAGGAACAAATTGAGATTTTGCGTGCGGAAGTACAGTGTTGCCCTGCTTCTAATTTATTCTAAATATTCGGAAAAACTGACCAGAATATCTTGGTAAAATATGTCGTGGATTTTGCAATACCAAATCATGGATTGTTTACCTTTCGTGATATAATATCATATATGTCTTATATAACTAGAACATAACATGCGAAAATATATGAATGCGATGATATAATCGAGGGCTATGGCTGAATAGAAAATAAATGAATGAATCGAATTTGTTCTTGAAGTGAATTATTTCAATATAATTTTGTGTTTGAATTTTCGGAACAGCTTTCAATTTATTCTCATGAAAATAGAAAGGAAGACCTGGCAATTGCGCAAATGCATTCGTAGATTTCGTCCGCGATCATCCGGATTACACCATAACATAACACGTTGACAGCTAAATGTGGTCATGGGTTATGGAACTTACGCTATATTCACTCTAAACTCACTAAGTACGTCACAGTTTCCCGCCTCAAAATTTATAAATTGGTTTATTTTGAAAATAGAATGGAGTTGAATGATTTGTATTGTAAGTAGAGATATCAAACTAAATAGTTGAGTACTTATTTGATGAGAATTCGTCATAAGGAAACTTCTCCAACTTACCTGATGAAATATTGTTACAGTATCGACAGCTGAAGAGCTGTATTGCACAGTGTTATCCACTGGCGTCAGCGTATCCAGTTCCACCGCTTTTTCTATCCGCTGCAGTGCTTTATAGACAGCTATGTCTAACCATTGCGCTACTCCACCGTGGAACCATTGGTAGAAATTCTTGATGTGGAAGCTGTCGTAGTCAGCAGGACAGAGCCCTTGGCCCAGGGTGGCAAACCTATATTCGAGTTATAAGATATTGCCGGCACACTAACGATGCTATTTTTTTAAGATGAAAATATATACCTTTGTATGGCCAGGTAGAGTTCGAAGAGGGACGTTCCTTCAGATAGAGGGTCAGGGGTACTTTCATCGTGGCTGGTGCCGGTATAGTTGAGTCTTTTCAGGTGTTTGCAGATTTCTTTCACGTCGGGTTCGCATATGCTGGATACTTTGACTTGGTAGTAGACGTACAAGGCTTTGGCGTATTGGAAATTGACAGTCCTAAGAACACAATACAATGAATTTTTCTATAGTTTATGTTCACTCAATCAATTTATTTTAATCTGCGCTCATCAATTTTGACAACATGTTGCTTTTAGATTCTTTAAAATGCTGATGATACTCACTCTTGAAACAGTTTATCATAAAATTCGATGGCTTTCTGCAAGTCACTCCTGATCAGTTGTATGATTTGGATGAGATTCTGCAACTTGTATTTGTCAGTCTCATCTGACTTTGCATTATTCTCTAGTATATGGTTCAACCAATCTGAAGCTCCCTGAGCTACAGCATCGTTCAAAGTGGACGGAATGCTTTGATTGGGTCCCTCGTGCGCTTTGGTGACCCACGGATAGATGGTCGAGGGGAAAAGGTCCATATTGGGTGGGGGTACCAGGGAATTAATGTGATTCAGAATTTTAAGTACATCTGTAACCTGGAAGTACAAAAATGACAATTAGCACAAAATCTAAAAATACATTTCTTTGATAACTGTGTATAACTGTAAATTTTCGGCTGTGTCAATTTTTGTTTATGAAAATGGAGATGAATGTGTACATCCAAATTGGATTCTGAATATTGAAACTATGAAATGAATTTACTTGGAAAGTATTGGTTTATTCACGATAATATAATCGAATAAGCAAATAACCCAACTTGTATTATAGTTTACCTGCTTCATCATAGTCTTCTCGTTAGTATTCTTCTTCCTAATTTTCCTGATCACCCCGAAGCAGGAGGGCAACAACTTCTTCGTGGCATCCCAAAACAGTTTGACGTCCTCTTCGGTGACTCCGTCGCTCTGCAGTGGCTTGACAAGCTTGTCCAGCAAGTTGGCGAACAACGTGAAACTCAAAGCATGGTTCTGGTGGATGAAAGCGTACACGCAGTACTGGCAAAGAGTGACTTCGTTAGAACACATGCCCGATTGGGCTATGTGCTGGATTAAAAGTTGTTCACCTTGGGGACTGAAAGAGCCGCACCACCAGTGGGGAGCAACCTACGAAAAAGGGATATGTTAGGAATGGAGTCGAATAATGTTTGGTAATTGGGAAGACCACCAAGTGATGAAATCCTTCCAAACCTCTCTTAATCAATGAATAATGATATTGGTTCAGTGTACATCCAATATCACGGATAAAGCAAATAGATTCAACAGCGTTTTGAAATCAGCATTTTCATTCAAAATTTTAAAACGCTAGAAATAAGTGGCGTATGACATGCTACACCTTAAGTCTATCTTTGTCTGTTTCATATATTTTTTGCTCACACCATGTGTAATGTTGCCAAGTTTACTTGTGGATGACTCTTTATTCCTTTGATATATTTTCTCAAAAACCTATCGATAAGTGATAACTATATCATTTCATGATAATTTGTGGAAAAATATCATTTATATTGTATTCTTTTACATCTTTTATTCCGAGAATGAGTTGAGATGTTCTGGTGCGGCAACACTGCAAGATTTACCATGGAACAATTATCTATAATTGGTCAGCTCAAGGTCGATGAGCTTGTAGGGCTAGCACGTCACACTGCGTTACACCAATGAGAGCAACCTTTGAAAATGGCGCATGATATTGTATGTTTTAACTCAATTCCGTTCATTTTATTATTTTATCCATTATATAGACCAAACAAAAAAAATTAATGGTAGTTTTTGGACATACAGAACACGATTATGCTGTTTTGAAAAATTAGTGATCTCCCCCATTCTGTCAAGTAATGCCGAAAAAACGTCATGCATGTTAATAGAGATTGATCCTATTCGTATTTCACTGATAAAGAATGTGATTGAGACATTGTCACTATTTATTTATTTTTTTATACGATGTCTTACATCATAAATTAAAATTATAACACATGCTGAATCTAGTTTTTAACATTATGGTTATGTAAAATAATAAGCTTTAGTATAATTGAATTCAATCAATTTAAATTCAATCCTGACCATGAGAGATATGATGATAATTTTACAGATAATTTATTGAAGTACTTCCACCAATTCGAATCAAGATTAAATGAAAAAGGTTTTATAACAGAGAAATCAATAGTTTAAAGGTCTACACACCAATTTTCAATTTAACTGGACGTGTCGTTGTCTTGAAAGTATTTTCACTGAGTTGATACAATTGATTACATAGATCTGTTGAATTCTATCAAGTTGTAGTCGCCAAGAAATGGGTATTCTTACCTTTGAAGTTTCAAGTTCATGAAGTAAGATCATCCTCAGTATGTGCCTGTATTCTTGCTTAGCAACTTGGTTATTTTTTTCTGAACTAAACGCCACTCTAACTTTCAGTACACCCTGTCGAGTGACTTTATTTTTCTTATCCAGACTATACCACATGGTCATTCCTGATGTAGGAATGGTCTGAAAATGATTGCGTTTGAGGAGAGTCAAATTTTGTGTGGATTATTTACCTTGAGAGGAATCTGGGCCCTACCGATCAATTCGTTTTCGTGTTGCCCATTAGTTGCTGTCACAGCTATTTCTTTCATAAGTTTCCTCATGCCCTTCACGCCTTTCACGTCGAATATTTTGCCCAGTTTTTCTTTCACCGATTCGGCTGCATCAAAATCCCAAACTTCCAGGCATAATGTGTCATCTGTATTATTTTCAGCGATAGGTCTGAAAATATCCAAAATCCAGTATTAGAATATCAATGGGCGACTGGACATTCTTCTTTATTTTGGATTTCCCAATCATGCATAAAGATGTGTAGCTATCCAAGAATGTGTACATTTACATAGTTGCCATATGCCAAAATTCATCAGCAGACAGCAGAAACTGTTTTTGAAAATCAATAATATTGAGAGTTTTTTGGACTTACAAGGCGAAATGTTCCTCCCACAAGGGGTTCAGCGTCATGCTCTTCACCGAAGTGTTGTATCTTTGGGTGGTATTGGAAGCCAAATACAACGTAACGAATGGATCACTCAAACCGTTCGAGTCTTTTGGTCTCAGATCTTTAGCTTCGATAACTTCCACGTTAACCATCAGATCGGGAGCTTCTTTTTTTTCAGCCACCTCCATGAAATACCTGAATAACATGAATTACATTTGAACCAGCTACAAACAATCTCGAGGATCATTATTATTATTATTATTATTATTATTCATACTTGTGTTTGTCGTTGGAGATTTTGAAGGCATCCTGAGCGTACGAGAACAGGGAAATCTGTCCGACTTCGTAGGCAACGTCGCATCCTATATTATGGAGGATCTCGTAGAGGACTTCGCAGTAGAGCTCGTCAATCTGGAAAAGATAGTTCATTATGGAAATTGTTGTGTAGGGAAGTGCCTTCATCTATTTTAAAGAAAATATTGAGTAATATATTTGTTGTTAAGCTTCAGTGTAGCTGAGGTATATTGAAAACATATTTTTATCATTGAAAAATTGACCCGGGTTCGAAATATCACAAGCAATAAGTGAAATAACTAAAATAAAATTCAAAATAACGGTTAATTCAAAACAATATATTTTAATTAAGACCATCTAAAAGTTTTACTATTCTTATTTCCTTACTTCTGTAATCCGTTTCTTCAAAAACCCAGTTTTCATTTTCACATGAATATTGTTTAGTATATGTGAGATCACATTTTGAGATTTGCAGCTGAGATGTTTGATAAGGCGCGATAATATCACAAGGACATTTTTATGACAATGATGTTGGTAAACGGAAAATTCATGAAATAATTAAAATGTAGGGATTATGTAAATCAGTGGCGTACTGTGAAAAATTTCCCTAAAAAGTCAAAAAAAAAAACACCCAATTTCACCCTGTATATTAATCATTGACTATTTCAATGGAAGAATCTATGATGTGTATTTGTACCTTATGTAAAAGTTTCATTTTTCTGAAAATCTCACTGGATTAGACATTGAACAAGGATTTTGGAGAATTCATATTCCACATATCCATCAATTGATATTTTCAGGTAGTCGGCGGTGTATTGATTCTTCCTTATGTCAAATTTCAACCACTCTAGCGTCTGCGTTTTTCTACCCTCGCAAATTCCATTTAATCCATATTTACTGGTTCTGTTTACAATACTTTCATGGAAATTCAGTTTCAATAGATTCAATGGTATAATTTAGAATATCAATTGACTGAATATCTTTAGATTATGGAATGGAAAGCATGACTTTATGAAGATTACAATTGTTAAAAACTTCAATTTTAATATCTCGAGGTTATAATCTACATCCAATTTCGAAATCACGGTTACAGTGATTCATTGCAAAAGTAACTCACGGTCATGGATGCCAAATACATGTTGGTCTGCCTTTGAAGTTCATCTTTTTTAACACCTCTGAACCGATTCCTGGGTAAAGATCGCCTTCTAGCTCTGGGAAAATTAGGAACAACACCACCATTCAAATTACATTCGGAAACACAAGAACGGATCATTTTCGCACCGAAAAGTCGATGAATGTCAGATAGTCATTGAGAAAAAAAACTAATAACGATTACTACACTATTTTAAAGTAGGGTGCATGCAGGTATACGTCTACAATGTCCGATCAACGGCAAGTTTTTAGCCAATGTGCCAAAATCTATTCTGGTATACAGAACGTAAGAAATTTTTGAAATCGTTGGCGGTTGGTGTGTATTTTTACGGTTCAATTGAAAGTCAAGAGGAATGTTTATCTAAACATAATTTCCAATCAATCGCTGTTTGTTTTGCTTTTTGTAATGGAAAATGAGAGATTAACACACGAGGACCCCTAAAAATAAACTCAGGTTCAATGGTACGTGCTGAGCAATTGTAATTTGTTCAAAGTTATATGTCTTAAATATATACTGAGTAGTGAGTGGATACAGTAAAATTTTAATGAATACATTATTAATACGTTATAATTAAACGATTAATAATATTTTATTCGACATTAGAAAAAAATTATGCATATTATGGAAAGAACAAGTGAATAGGTTTCGTTCTTACATTCAAAATTATTGTTCAATCCTCGTTTCATCGCAACCTATAGTTATATCCTCTCATCCAATTAAAATCGCAATATTTAATGTTGATTGACATGCCGATAAATTCGTTAATTTTAGATCAACCCTCAAGTAATTTACATTCGCATTGAACGAGTACTCGAAAAAATAGGTTGCCAATTAGATAAGCCGAAATTTTCAAGTGTTTATTCGATGGCACTGATTAGTCTCTGTAGACGTCCATTGAGAAAGATCGAATATATTTTTAGACGATCTTTAAAGGTGTTTATTATTAGCAGACTGAATTGAGGATGTCAGGCCATGTGTTTGAATTATGCAATCAATGATACGTCACAGGAGGCAGGTCTAGGCCAACTAGAAAAGTAAAACTGAATTTGTTAGGTCGTATCATTTGAAAAGTATGAATTATTTGTAGTGAAAAAATTCGTTGTAGTAAAAAAACTGATATCTTAAATTTCAGTTTTTGTAGTTTCATTTCGTTTCTTGTGTTCTGTAAATTGTTTTAACTTAGTATGAATTAAGTACGGCAATGATTGCTTGCTTTCCTTCTCTAGGGAAAATAAAAGTCGATATTTTGAGATTTCTTAAGATATTTCAGGATGTTCCTATAGTCTATTTATTGAAGCAAGATAGTTATGACAGCCCGCCAGAAAGTGCGGTGTTGCTGCTTGTCTTTTTTCTCAACGATAATACGAAACAGAAAGTAAGGTTAAGTTTATTATTCAAATTGTTTGTAAACATTTCTACTAGAATAAATAAATTTATCAACAGATCAAAGATTTTTCTTAAAATAAATTTGGAATTGTCGTAAAGTCACTGTGATTTGTTGCCATAATTATTGATGTCTTAATGTTTCCAGCATTGTCTCAACCAATTAGGAGTTCAGTGATAAGCTAGATGCTATTCTTATTTTGCACTATGAATAATAAAAATAATAAAGTTAACCAAATCTGTCATAACTATCCTCCTCAAATAAACAGACTAAAATTGGAACTTTCAAGTGTACTTACATTCCAAGCAGTGGCAATCAACTCAGTTTTATCCTTTTCTGCCTCGGTTTCCGAGTCCGAAGACAAGGAGGTTTCGTCTCCGCTCTCTACTGTAGGTAGGGTTTGGTCATTCTCGCCCTCTTCGTCGGACCTATCCTGAACCGCCAAGGCAAACGCTTCGATCACTCGTCGTTTCTCTAGGACTTCTTGGGCAGCCGTGTATTCGGCGTGCTCGCGCAGCAGAGAGCCAAATTTCTCGAAGAAACCGCCGTCCACCTGCTGTAATCTGGACACAAGGAATTTTTCGAGGTTATTTCAGCAGTTATTCTTAGAGAAGCTCTGAAAAACGTACGCTTTTTCGTTCTTATAGGTGTTTGAGAACAGATACATCAATACTCTCATTTAAATCGTTCAACAGTAATTTCACAAATAAAAGTGGCAACAGCGCATATTCTGGTAAACTGTCTCGTAACTCTTAAAAGAGAAATATTAAATGTCAATAGATTTCAATCATTCTTGATTTTTAAATGCTAAAGTATTTCAATTATTCAATACTCACTCTGATTTGGGTTACTGATACAATATAAAAACAAATTATAACTCAATCATTTATTCAAATTATCACTCGGCATTTCAAATTACTAGGAACAAAACAAATAATTTGAATTACAACCACAATAGATATGATTATGTGTATACATATAGCTTCAAATATTGCTTACAACAAATACTCTTTGGAAGACGTATTGGAAGACATTGAATTCAAGTTCCCTTATTACTAGGCTTTTTATCATCTCGCTAAAAATAAAACAATACTCTCGAATAATATACAATAACGATAAGTTATAGTATAATAACAATTTACTGCTCAAGTATTGAACAGTTGTATAATCAAAAACTCGATTGAAAGTTGAAAATATGTTTTATACAATAGAATTATATAATGAAATAATATATAATTATGTAAATTAATTCATAATAGAAGGATATCAATATTACACTGAAATCAAAATGATTTCAAAAACCATTTTGTGTACATATTTCTGTATTAATGATATCACAAAAATAGTTTGAAAATAATGAAGTCAGATGATAGTTCAAAATTTTGCTAATTACTCAATATTGAGCTGACAATAGGACTTATTTGTCCTTAGCTTAAATTACCAATGCAAGTATACTTAAGATAAGTATAATCTTCAATACCATGATGGGAACCCTCTCTTCCTAATCCAGATTCTTTAATTCCCCCAAAAGGTGCCTCAACATGTGAGATGAGTCCCTCATTTACCCCAACCATCCCAGTTTCCAGCTCTTTAGCAACCCTAAAAATTTGCGCAATATCTTCTGAGAAGAAATACCCTGCAAGGCCTCTTTCAGTACTATTAGCTATTTTCAAACTTTCCTCTTCGGATTGGAATTTTATCAAACTAATAACAGGTCCGAATATTTCCTCCTCATAGAGCCTCATATCTGGTGTTATGTCTGCCAGCACTGTTGGCTCATAGAAGAGCTTTCCAAGATGTGTAGCAGGTTTGCCCCCTGTCAAAACCTTGGCCCCTTTGGAAATGGCATCGTTCACTATTTCCGAGACTTTCACAAACTGTGCCTCATTTATAAGTGGGCCAACTTGGATATCAGGCTGAGTACCATCACCTATTTTCATTTGTTTAACAACTTGAATAAGTTTCTCAACATATTTATTGTGAATTTCATTCTGTACTAGAAACCTATTGGCAGCAACACATGTTTGACCACAGTTTCGGAATTTACAAGTCATGGTGCTTTCAACTGCTTTGTCTAAATTAGCAGAATTGTACACTATAAAAGGTGCATTACCCCCTAATTCTAGACCCAACCTCTTCACTCCTGAAGCACAGTGTTCATATAAAATTTTTCCAACTTGAGTGGAGCCTGTAAAAGAAATACCAGCAACAAGGGGACTCTTACATATAAGTTTTCCTACAGCAGCAGCATTAGGTCTATCTGAAGTAACTACATTCAGGACTCCTTTAGGAATACCAGCTTGCTCAGCTAGTTTTGCTGCTGCTAAAGCAGTCAGAGGAGTATCTTCTGCTGGTTTTATCACACAAGTACATCCTACAGCTAGAGCAGCTGCTGCTTTTCTAGTGATCATTGCCAGGGGAAAGTTCCATGGTGTGATTAGTGCAGCAACACCAATTGGATGGTGATCAACCAGTATTTTTTTGGAGGATACAGGGCTTTGAATGATTTCACCCCTGATATTGCGTGCTTGCTCAGAAAACCATTCCACAAAACCATTTCCATACACGGCTTCACCCATTGATTCACATAGTGGTTTTCCAGATTCTGCAGTCATGATATTGGAAATACTCTCTTGATTTTCAACCAGTAATTGATACCATTTTCTGAGTAACTGGGATCGCTCCTTAGCTGTTGTGGATTTCCAAGTTCTGAATGCTGTAGCAGCAGCTTGGATTGCTTTTTCAGTGTCTTGGGCATCCATGTCTGGTACTACACCTATTACTTTCCCATTTACTGGATTAGTTACTTCGAAAACTTTGTTACTAGCCGCTGATACCCATTCTCCGTTGATATAGGCTTTATCACTAAGTAGGTGCATTTTTCTAACAAGTGTCTGAAAACTTCTTGCAGGATTTGAAAATTTCATCACGTTCATTAACATGATCAGGATTAAAAAGGAATGTTAAAGACTACTAACAAATACAAAATTAAATCACAATAAAACCCGTTTCATCATTAAACTGTGACAAGTATAGATGTGGTATAGATGTTATGGTTAAAATAAATATTCAATTATGCCAACAATTCGATCTGATTCTGCGCAGATAACTTACCTAAATTGATTAATTCATTCATATTACATTCATTCATCATGTGATTCAAAAGTCTTATCAACACAATAATCATTTTATATCACTAATATCACTGACATTTGACCACATTTGACTCGAATGTTTATTTTTTGACTTTTTGACATATATAAAAACAAAAGAATACATAATGTATTATACTATTCTCAAGACACATAACTGTGTGTTTGGTGGCCTATATGTTGCTCGTTGCCATAATCTTTCGATAAATAGTTGAGACCTGGTTAATGCGAAGGTATTCTAATTTTATTTCAGCGTTTGATACCCTTATGAATCATACTGAGAAATATGCATCCAGTATATTTGAATGAGGTGAACTACAACCAATATACAGGGTCTTCGACATATATATATATATATATATATATATATATATATATATAACCATTTATATTTATTCTAAATTCTTCGAGCTCCATATATTTAAAATGTTAGTGAAAGCCAATATACAGTGTGTAAAAGCCAAATGGAATAAATTCATTATTTCGGTTACTGTACATATTTATAAAAAGTCCCGAAACACGTCAAATTTGAATTATAACTTGACATTCTTTAACGTGAAAATGCAACCCCTACCTTCAACCCCCTTAGAATGACAGGTACAACCCCCAATTTTTTAAATGGGAAGTATAGGCTTGTGATATATCATTTGAAAGGTCTCTTCATTCTCTATTCAAAAATGTTATTGTTTTTAAATTTAATGCAAAAATTAACATAATATGAGAAAGTGAACAAAAACCGTAGCAATGTGGTTTTTAGATGGTAACCATTAAAAAACTTTAAAGTATTTCCGTGGCAACGCTATTTTAACAAGCAGTAGTAAATTGTTTTATTTAAGTTGTCATTGTTGTAATTTAAGTATAAAGTTTGTTCAATTCAATTCTGAAAAATGGTTAGATTAACGGAAATGCATAAAATAACAGTTTTACAAATGATTGGTTACGGAGATAACATCCGAACACAACAGGAAGTAACTCGCCTATTTCATGAGAAATTTCCTAATTTACCGCCTATATCCCAAGGAACAATAAGTAAAATAGAAAAGCAATTTCGCGAGTTTGGTCATGTAAGGCAGATAAAAAAAGCAGCTGCTAATGCACTGAGTGATGAACTCAAATTAGATGTGTTGCTTGAGTTTCAGGAAAACCCACATACATCGAGTAGACAGGCATCCACTACATTCAATGCTAGCCATACATCGATAGCAAACATATTAAAAGAAAATAAATTGCATCCGTATAAGATGATACCTACTCAGGAGCTCATGGAAGACGATTTTGATAGGAGAACTTTTTTTTGTGAGCAAATGATGGACATGTTGGATAACAATATTATCCAATTAGAAGACGTTATGTTTTCTGATGAGTGTACTTTTTTACTTAACGGTCATGCTAATCGGCAAAATTGCCGCTACTGGTCCACGGAAAATCCTCACTGGATGAGAGAAGAACACACTCAATACCCTCAAAAGGTTAATGTTTGGGCAGGGATTGTAGGGAACAATATAATTGGTCCCTTTTTTATTGAGGGCAACTTGAATGGCAACAATTATTTGGCACTACTTCAAAATGATGTCATTCCAACGTTGGCAAATTTATATCCTGATCCAGGTAATCCTCAAGTTCCAGCGAATACGATATGGTTTCAGCAGGATGGAGCACCACCACATTACCAACTTAATGTCCGGCAGTACCTCGATACAATATTTCCCAATCGGTGGATAGGGAGGCGAGGATCGATTGAATGGCCAGCGCGATCACCTGATCTTACATTATTAGATTTCTTTTTATGGGGATATGTGAAGAGCCATGTGTACAAAACTAAACCTTCTGATTTAAATGACTTAAAAGAACGAATAACGCTTGCGATTAGGTCGATCACGCCTGATATGTTAAATAATGTTAGAAGACAGTTTTATTTGAGATTAGGATGTTGCCAAGACGTTCGCGGAGAACATTTTGAACATCTACTTCATTAACATTCATAGTTCTTTTTCGTGTTCTACATTTTATTACGTTTTGCATTACATTTTAGTTTTTGATTGTATGTAGCGAATTTCGGTAACAACATGATATTAATTTTTTTTATGTTAATTTTTGCATTAAATTTAAAAACAATAACATTTTTGAATAGAGAATGAAGAGACCTTTCAAATGATATATCACAAGCCTATACTTCCCATTTAAAAAATTGGGGGTTGTACCTGTCATTCTAAGGGGGTTGAAGGTAGGGGTTGCATTTTCACGTAAAAGAATGTCAAGTTATAATTTAAATTTGACGTGTTTCGGGACTTTTTAGAAATATGTACAGTAACCGAAATAATGAATTTATTCCATTTGGCTTTTACACACTGTATATATATATATATATATATATATATATATATATATAACCATTTATATTTATTCTAAATTCTTCGAGCTCCATATATTTAAAATGTTAGTGAAAGCCAATGGGAGCAAATGTCATCTTCAGGTCTGCGCGTCAAAATGTAAAATCGTTTTCAGCAAGATTTGGTTAATGAGTATTTTTGAATTAGCCTATATAAGTATACTGCAAGGTAAGATGACTTCATGCCTTGAAGTCAATATTATTGCTGAAATTGCATTTTACCTTTGTAGATTCATAGAAATTTCACATTCGATATTTTATTGACTCACTTGAAAATTCAGTTTACTTACGATTCTTCATGCTCAGTATGAACATAGTCTTGTGATTTTTGCGAATTCAGTCTATTATAAATCTGTTTCCACATGAGATCCTCTGATTCCATATCCATGATGCTAGATTTCTATTTATAAAACCAGTCCATAAAAATATCACCAAAATGTTCACCGAACGCGTACTTACATCAGTACTTCTCAAGTATAATATATTTACTCTCAAGGTGTTGGTTCAACAGATGCAGTTTTCGTACTATGAATCACAGAGAATATTTTTAATAGTTCTGACTGTACTGTAACACAACAAAGTATGGAGAAACATGACTTTCGACCTTGTGTTGCCGGTAAACAAAAAGGATATATTAATGGCTGGGACGTTTGATTTTTAGCGGTATTTCCGTGAATAATTTGCAGATGAAATAAACACTGACCAAAATATAGTTAGAAACGTGATGATAATTATTTGAATAGACATGACTTCATCATAACTGTTTCGATATATTTAACAGAACATACCATATTCCCTATATTTTGTACAAATGCATTCGTGAACGAACGTTCTGTATTTTTACTCTTAATACCACTGGACCAAATTATTACTGCAAATTTTCCCCAGAAGTCCATAGAGTATTTTAGAAAAATTCTGTGTTTAATTGAAGAATCATATTCGGTAAGATAAATTCACATTGAAATATTATTAAGAATATCAGGATAATGACGGCAGATGACGGTTTTGAAATTTGAATAGTAGGCTTTGTATGTCAAACCAAAAGGAAACTATTTTTCATATGCGGGTCACGTTTTGCCAGAAACAACCAGTGTTATTGAAAAAGTTCAATATTTGATGTAGAAGGATCAAAGACAAGCATTCGGAATCAGGTTCTAGAATTTTACGATGATTTCCCACATTAACTCATAGAATGAACTCGTCAGTGGAGTTAAATGTACAGGGTGAACTATCCGTCGAAGAGATTAGTTGTGAGAATAATAGGATAATATTTATTCTTCGATGTTTTGGACATGGTATGAGATATCGAGAAGTGGCTTTCGCTATCAGTTATGTGAGAACGTATTTGCGAAAAAAATTTTGATTTATCCAATTTGTTCTGATTTGAAAAAAATCCATTCGATATATGTCTCTGATACCCATGCATTGGTTTCCAGACATTTAATGATAGCATGTTCTTCATTGTGCAAAAAATGGGAATATCCATCACAATTATTGATGTTTTCATTCTCAAATTACACCTCAACTTCAACGATCTTAATTGCGACTTTCCAATTTATTGGAAAAAATAAAAAACTACGTTCTATAGTTTTTACGGCAATTCAAATATTCTACTAGTTTCCGATTAAAAATGCTGGAATTATTCACAAACAGATAATACCAGCAAATTAAAAATAAAAACCCGCCGAAACGGATCATTATATCGATTGTTATCGGCTTTATAGAAAATGAAACGACACATATGAATCATTGTATGTATATCTGGAGGATTCGAAACTGGAACAATACATATACAGTTAGTACTGAAAATGGAATAAGAAAAAATCAGGACTATACAATAGTCACACAAACATATACATTCATGACATCCATGAGAAAAATTTAGTTGTTCGAATATATATAGGATATTAATTTCCATTAATCATGTAATGGCCTTTCTTAACGAAGGACGAAAAAAATTAATGCAGACACAGTTCAATGCTCATTTAAATATGATGTTGATTTTTTTGTAAATAATTATTGTATTATTGTCATTTGGTAATCAATGAAATCTCCTCATGATCCCAAATGTTTATATTTTTTTTTATACTTTTGTTGATGGCATCGAATAATTCATTCTTCCTCTATGTTGGATTCCGGAAATAGAAAATAATAATCCTCCGCCAAATATTTAATAATTCTGGACGAGAGAATGAAGTTTGTGAGAATAGAGAGGTGATGGGTGAACAAATTCCTTCCACATTTTCAAAATAAAAATAAAATTTCATCTCGTGATAGTAAACAGACATTCGCCCATTTGGCCTACTTTCTCGAGTAAAATCAATACTGTCAAACCCACAAAAAGCTTAGAGTCTCATGAACATACCTGTGATTTTGGTATTCGGATAATTTTTGCTCCTGCACTTTCTTGTAAACATCTTTCCACATCTGACCACGTTTTTCGAAACGAGGCATGTCGAGAACGAAATAATAAGCAACCAACCGAGATCAATAGAGCACAACCAAATACTAGATAACGAATGTTTTTCAACGGATTTAAATTTTCGTGGAAGATCCAGTTCAGAAACAAATGATGTATGACTTAGTCCCGATATCTGCGAATGAATAAGTACCCGTACGACAATAAACAATTCAAAATATTCAATACATATTGGTTTTCACCAAGTTTTCACGTTCGAGTAGGGAATTCACTTTAACGAATGTTTATACAGTCCGAGTGGTGTTTTAAAAGTAATTCCTACTAGTGATTCAGAGGAGCTTGTAATTGTCTTCTGAGCGATAGAGTTGAAATTGTACTGATAAAAGTGCGGTTTAAAGCCTAGATTAAGGTTTTGCTGTTTGTAAACTCTGAGGTTGATAGTTATTATATTATTCTTTGATAGGCATATACAAATTTGAACAGGATATTGATGATGCACTAAGAGTTTTACGGGGTGGTCTACGGTAAGAAATTATTTTTGTCCTTTCGACTATACTTTTGGAAAAGGAACTATACATTCATTGTAATCTCAAATCAAAATGGTGATGGAATTGTGAAATGTTTCAAGAGTTTTCAATTCTAGAAATTGTTGTAAAGGTCTAGAAAAACATCATGAAATTATTTCAGGAGATGATGTTTTTGAAATTATTTCAGCAATTTTTCGCCCATATCAGTTCGAGACTATCTTTCATCTGATTAGAATAGTTCAAAACAAACTTTTTGTCATATTTAACGGTCCAGTTTAGCATTTCAGAACAATAATTAGCGAGCCCATTAGTTTTTGAATAGATCAAGATGATTAATGTATTGTTTTTATCTCCCTTCAATATCTAGAAGTCAATGACATTTGATATAATCACAGTCTAATCACAGTATAACTAAACATATCTATCTAGAATAGGTTAAGGCATATATTCGTATCTGCCTCAGATATTTAAATTTTATATAGGCCATGATGAAATCCTCACCCTGATGAGTAATGTTTTCGCAAATAATATATAATAGAGGTACATTTTATCATTTTAGTACTCGGTATAACATCGTTAAGATTAATGTTAGCTTGCCTCTTGATTCATTTGTACAAACATCATCATAAATTTAAGGTAGATATATCTTATCTGTTTTTCAGAAACAGAATATCTGGCATCCAGAATGTGATCCATTCTCTCAGAAATGAAATCATGCAAATTTCACCCAATTGATTTGATAAAACCATAAGAAATTCATATTATAATAATGAATATTGAATAGACGTCCCATGACGTGTAAGTCGATGGAAAACCATAATTACCTACATCCTGTGCATGATAATGAATGTTACACGTCTGTATCAATCAGATCAATGAAATATATTAGGATAGCAAGCATATATATGGTGAAATATCTCAAAAACGAAAATAATCTGAAATCTTTCATGGTAGCTGCCGATTACAAATTCAAAGAAAATTTCTACACCCCGTCTTTCTGGCCAAAAGGGGTTGGATATAGGAGATTCAATTTCAAAAAAGATGACATCATTGGAAACGACAATCAACCAAATTCTTTTTTAGGCACACACAGACTCCAACAAGTTCCTACATAAAAAAAAATCCAATCTTATTAATGTGCACCCAAGAGACTTGAGGGGTAATGATTCTTTGAGTATATTTCACATAAATACACAATGCCTATCAAATAAATTACAATTTTACTATTTTTTTTAACTGTGACCTGTCATAAATGTATTTTGTGTACATAGCATGATTAATAAAGTATCTATCTATCTATCTATCTATCTATCTATCTATTAGGTATAACCAAAACAAGTGTTTTTTTCCTCATTAAAAAGTCCACATTTCGTCCTCAAAGGATATAGAAGGAATTAAATACTGTAAGAAACTTCTTGGTTATATATTTCTGGCAAAAAAAATGGTTCATACAATCACAGGAATGATTAATCTATCGTGTTATGATTAGATGGGGGCGAATGGAAAAGCATGTAAAATAATGGAAATAAACAGGACTAAATGAACTATACACGTACTACCATTAGGATAATATGTGTACGTTTTTTTTTCTCAAAAATATTAATTCGAAGTTCCGAGTGATACCCTGTATATTTCTACCGAATCGAATATCAGGGATATCTATTACATTTTCGCATAGGCACCAGGTGTATGTTCTCTACGCAACTTGTATAAAAGCGTCATAGCTGAGGCTCTATCGCAAATGCTCGAATTGATTTTCGTCATAAACATAAGTCACAAATTCGAATCATCCTGTACACCTGAAACCGCTACATGTTGAGTCATTTTTTACGCCAGCAACATACTTGGAAACGAATGTACTACTGAATATCGAAACGATTCCTGATGTCTTCCAAATCAATTTATTTTTTTACACTTGATCGAATCAGATGGATATAAAATATATTTATTAATTTATAGTTTGTACGCCCTATAGATGGCGAAACAGACTTGGATAGAAATGTCAATAAAAATGATTTTGTGAAAAAATCTATTTGTTCCATCTGAAATTTCAAATATAAAATGGAAGGGAGTTTTTTTATTCTGAAACCGCAAGAAAAAAATAAACGATTAACAAACCTGATCTTTTTAAATTTCTTGATCAACTTTCGGAAAAGTTGCATCATCAGTTGATTCAAAGAACAACACTTCACTTGAGTTTACTAAAGTGAGCAGATTTGGGGTATATTCATAATAAGTAGGATGAAATAATTCACACACAGGAAACTGGGCATGAACAATTTTTTATCGTTATTACTACATAATTATAATTTGTAGTCAGATTCCGTGACAAATTTTGTTTGTCACTGTTGTCATCTAAAGAGGATTGATTCACACCAAGTATATTTTGAAAACATCCCATGAATTTCAAGGAATTTTCAATGGTTCTTATTTAAACAAAACTGTAAAACCAATTATACCAGGTGTCTAAATACTAATGCCAAGGTTATGAAATGATTTTCTAGCTAACACTACGTATTACTTTGAGTGTTAAGGTTACTAACCCTTTTATTTTCGAGGGCACTTTATCATCGCGCAAGAATGCCCAGACAGCACGCAATATTCCTAGAATATTCTCTTAATATCCAAAAAGAGAAAAGAATATTCCTGATATTCATGGAATATTCCTAGAATATTCAAACGTATCTGGCATATTCTAGGAATATTCCAAATTGAATATTCCTGGAATATTCCCGAGAGAATATACCATGAATATTCTCTTGGGAATATTCCTGTATGAATATTCATAGATTATTCATCATAGAATATTCATTTATGAATATTCATGGAATATTCATAGAATATTCTCCACTATTTCTGTGAAAGGATCACTAATCACAAGTGAGAAGGCATTTGTATTGAATATTTTTAATTCGTTATGGTGTTGTTTTGATGATTTATTTTTCCTTTGCTTTGCTGTGTTTTTTGCTAATAGTTCGTAGTTTATATACTTATCATGAATTCTGATTCGTCGGACTACTCAGCTGCCGAGAAGTCTAAGAAAAAAATAAAACTAATTCAGAAATTTAGGAAGAGTGGATGAGTGAAAATGTTTTTAAGATGTGGCTGAAACCAGTTGCAGAAGATGTATTCAAAGCAGAATCCTTTGATTTTATCTTGTCGGCGCTTCAGTGTGAAATACCACCACCAATTTGGTTGGTGTAAGTTACGGTTTGTTAGCATCCAAAAACTGACTTACACCAACCAAAAAGGCGGGCATGACATATATTGGCATGCATTCGTTCATACGCATGCGCTAAAAATGGCGTGGGCTTGATGCTTTACTGGTTATTCGTTAATCGTTTATTGTTCTTGTCATTTGAGTCATGTTATAAATGGTCTGTTTAGTGCTAAGTTCTGAGATTCGAGTTAACAATAATCAACATCACTGTGTGCCTATTCATACTTGAAAGTGAGTACACATTTATGATACTATTTATTTTATTTATTTATTTTATGAAAAATTCATTTGATACATCACTGATCATTTCATTTTCAAGGCGTTTTCTTAAAAATGCCTAAAAGAAAAAGGAGCAGTTCTTGGTATAGGGAAGTACACCAGGAAACTGAAAATATTCTTAATGCAATTTTCACACAAACTCCGGTACAGCATAGCAATGGACAGATAAGTGATCAAGTTGAAAGTATTAGTGATAGAATGGATTCAAATTTAGAAAATGAGGAAGCCTTCAACAGATTAGTGAGTATATCTGCTAACTGTACAATGTTATTGCCTATAAGGAAGTGAAGTTATTTTTGGGTCTTTTTATCTCAGAAAATTGTTGATCCCGTTTTAAACATCAATTATTGATACCAAACTTAGTTGAGTAGTAGTACTTTCAATTACATTAGATGTGAGAGCAAGAAAGCTTCATTTTTAATTTTATTCGAATTTTCAAAGATAATTTTCTCAACACAACTTAATTTTTTGTTTTTCAGATCGATGGACTTACCAGAATTGGTGGAAAAGACTATAAGGAGTGCAGTCGAAGATTCCTAAAAAAAATTTTGGATGACAAATTTGCAGCCGAGTATAGTCTGGTTGGGCATAAGCATAAGAAAGTTTTCAAGTCACTGAAGATATGTTCCTGCATTTTGGGTAAATCATGTTCCTCTGTAATTGCGTATATTTTATAATGATGATTCCCGTAGTTATAATGAAATTATTTTTATGCATACTTTAATTTTTATTATGATTCTGACATTTTCAGAGGCGATACAGCGCTGTAATAGAGAAACTACTCTAAAAGATATTGAAATCGTTGTAAGTTCCTATCTGGCCGAATCCAATGAGAGACTGAAAAGACAACAGTAAGTAATTCAATAAATACTTAACAATATATAGTTTGATTTCTTCAATATATTTCCAAGCTAGCATGATTCATTCTGAAAGCAATTTAAGACATAATCATGCAACTCTTGTTTTCCAGAGATATCCCTGCAGTCATCGCTGAAGAAACTGCTTAAAATGTTGCATTGCATAAATGTAATTATTATTATAATTATGTAGAAATAGACTTCTTCACATTCATGTTGTTTTTATTAACTTGTAGGGAAAGGGTACAGCTTGCAAATAAAATATTTTTATTTCCTGAGTTGAACATTGCTTGAATTGTCGACATATTTACTTAATTGAAGAAGTTCATGATGAAAACCTTTTATATTACAGATATTTTGTAAATTTCTGGAATTTTAGTGACGGATTTTGTTATGAAAACCTATTATGATATTTAGGGAATATTAGGTCTATCATGCTCCTGAATTATTTTAAATATTCATAGAAATATTTCAATGAAATATTCTAATATTCTTAATATTATAGGTATATTTTGGATATGCCAGGAATGTACCCTGAAGATATTCTGGGAATATCCTGGAAATATTCTTGGAATATCCTGGGGATATTCTGAATATACCAGGAATATTCGCAGAAGATATTCCAGGAATATTATTTCTGGAATATTCTTGGAATATCCCGGGAATATTCTGAATATACCAGGAATATTCCTCATGGAATATCCCTGGAATATTTAAAATTTTCCCCACCAGCATATTCTAGGAATATTCCAAGAAAGATAAGTATATCCCTGTTACTTTTAAGTATATTCCAATATCCCAAAAAGAATATTCTATGAATATTCATGGAATATCCGGTGCTGTCTGGGTGTAAACGAATAACTATGCGGTGATTATTTGGTGCCTATCCACCTTACACAAGAACTTCCTGTGCTCACAATGGCCGAAATCAGTGGTACGTAACATTACTAGGTTTACTATCATTAGATGAATCATCGTACGAAGTTATACAATAAAAGGGCCACACTTAGTCATTTAGAGATTTTTCCACGTTTTGTTATGTATTTTATTCATGTAACAAATTCAACGATACCGGTGTTTTCATAGTACAGATGTGAAGTACTGCTCATCAAAATAGTTATAATTGTGAAAAAAAAATTATTTGTGTATAGCGGTCATTTTGCGATTTGTTTCAGTGCTTTGGGAATTTTCTTTCAGAACTACTCCGAAGTTTAATTTTATTCTTAAAACTGACAAAGGATAATGAAAACAATTGAATTCAAAGGTTTAGAATAATGGTTCTGAGATTTTTTCCGAAAATAAAAAAATCAAATTTGAACTTTAACTGAAAGCAAGAAAAGAATTGATCATTCATGAAAAGTGACTCACCTGATATCAGATATTGGTTGTATTTTTCGACACCTCCATTTCGCGATCCAATGGACCGGTTTTGGTTTGTTTTTCTCCTGCTTCTCACTTGTCACTTCTTTTTCAGGAGCCAGTTTGCAGCCGATAGCTTTGATGAGTTTTTTGCGCTTCATTTTCAACTTCCTCGTACATTTCAGGTAGCTGAAATGATGAATAATATGTATATGCTGATTGTTGAAATCAATGAAGATAAGCAGTTTCTGGTTTATGGCTTGAAGGTCCATGAATTTAATAATAATGTATTGTAGTTTGAAGAATAAAGAAAGTCGTAACAGGAGACACACTTGAGGGATTATTTCAACATTATGCATGTTTGTTGGATAACGAATTCAAAAAGGGAATTCTGATATCATCGAAAGATTCATCATGTTTGTTTTGTTCTCAAACGTTTTAATTTTTCCAAAAATTTTTGTAGATACGAGTAAATGAAAAATGTCTTGGTTTTATTCCTCTAAAACCAGTTTAGTCATACGAAGTTTCTTTGCATTTTTTTAATTTGAACATAGTTTTCTCTGATTGTTATTGATTCCTGAATGAGTCGAGAAAGTTGGTCAGATACATTCCAGTAAAAAAACACTTTTGGGCGGACCAAGCGCTAACAATTCCCATTGTTATCATTAATTAATTTCGAATGGGACATAATATGGTGATGGCTAATGTACAATGAACATGTAAATTTTGTGAAATCTTTCATTTCCATCAACTATTCGAATGGTGAAAGTGAAATCAACAAGAAAAAATCAATTAGGAAGTGCATCCATTGTTCATTCTTATAATATTACAAGTTGAAATCCATGACCTGGTAGGGGGCCAGCTTTTCCCAAACAAAATTGTGGATTATCGATGAAAATCCCCCCAAAATATCTACAATTGAAAAGTGTACTTTTTTCAAAATGGAATATTTTTTTCATTATTTTTTTTCCAATTAGATATCTTATCAATCTCTCAAAATCACTATCAAAGTGAACGATTCCACAATTTCCCGCAAATACATGTAAATAATGCTGTAAATACATAGTTGCCAAATGCTCAAATTCATATACAGACAGCAGAAACTTTTTGGAAATATATTATTGTTTGAAAATGTAAAGAAATACAGAGAGTATACTATAAAAAACAAATTTGTGACCTCTTCTGGTTTTACCGGAAGTGCTACACTCCCTGCGATATTTCATATCAATTGTTCATGTTGCATATACGACGTTCTTATTCAGAACTTTGTTTTCCAAAGTATTTATTTTTGAGTACTCTTCCTTATAATTCAATAGTTGCAACGGGAATTCGCCTTTTTTTCACCGACAAAATATTTGAGGTAGAAAACTCACCAATTCAGTCGTTCTTTTTCTACACCCTCTTCGGTAACTCCACATCTTTCCACGCACTTCTCGAATTTTTTCCTTGCGCTCTCCGCCCTTTTCAAGGTCGATTTCCTCACCAACTGCCTTGGCCTCCTCCTCAAAGCGTTCGACCTCCTCAAATTGCAGCCATCGCATCCCTCTTCTTCCGTTAACCGGTAAGTTTCGATCGCGCGCGAAAAAATTACCCCCGGATACATCTGGACAGTAGTTCGACTGAGTAGGCCTTGGTACTGGACCGCACTACCTTCAAAATCAAAGTGGGCTGGTGAGGCATCGATTTCGAACAATGGATGCATTTCCGCACTCTTCGGGCACGCCGCTCGTTTGTTTCAACAATAGGTTGAATGGAATTAGAGCAACTAAATCGTGGTACACCATGAACGTGATGGTGTGCAGGAAGAATAGCCTTGTCACTAGTTGCTTTTTAGATTATGTAGTAGGGTCTGCTATGTACTTGGCGGTGTCAGTGACTCCGTTATCTGGCCTTTTATTTGCATATACGACATGGGACTTCACTTTGATGGTTCTTCGTTGGCTTTACTTATTTTCTATGGAAACCCTAATATCGATGGAAACTGTTATAGAGGGTGCCCGAGAAAATGTAGGAAATCTCACAGATTCATTTCATCTACGAAAAAACAAAACTGTACCTTTTTTTAGTCCATTATCATAGAGGGTGTCGAAAATTGACGAACCCTTGATAAACTTGTGAAAATTAATGTTTCAAGGACCCTACTTGAAAGATTTCAATCAACTATCTTTGTTGAATTTTCAAATGTTATTACAAAATTAATGTGAAGTTATCCACAAATTTCCAGCCACAGATTCTGACGTGGAGGAAATTTCAAATCTGTGACTGGTATACAAATAAATGAGCACCCGGACTAAAATCTGTGGCTGTGACCAAGATATACGCACATCTTCAGGTTCCGATTATACAGGGGTTTCAATTTTCAGTATTACGAAATGGAAAATTCGTTAACTGGAAAACCGTGTGGGCAACTAGAAGATCACCATGACTTCAGGATTCCAAACAATAATTACCATTTGTTACATCATTCTCATGGACGCATTCAAAATTCATGCACATATCTTGGTCACAACCACAGATTTTAGTCCGGGTGCTAATTAATTCGTATACCAGCCACAGATTTGAAATTTCCTCCACATCAAAATCTGTGGCTGGGAATCTGTGGATAACTTCACACTAATAATTACAAACCGATTTCTAGTGGCGACCTGTGAAGTGATTCTGAAGTCAGAAACTGTCCCTATTGAATCTTTGCTGTAGGTATGATAGAAACCGGAATTCCTGTACAAAGCAAATCTGGGACACCCTCTATATTGGTTCGATCCTAGCTCAAGTTACTCAGTAGGTTCACATGTTTGATGTTCCATTTTAAATATTCAATTCATGCATGGATATATAAACGTATAAATAATACCAACATAAGAGGAAATGTATTGCATTTTATTATAATATAGATAGATTATTACAATATCTCATAGTCAATATGTTATCAATAAAATAAATTTATATGATATAAAAATAAATAGAATTTCAACATTTCACTAGCTAATACTTTGATCTCACAATAATTGATAAATCACAATTTCATTAAAGTTACGAGAAATTCTTCCATGAATGGATTTCCTCCTAATTTTTGTATTTCTTCTTTGGCTTCACTCTCCAATTGGTTGAGAGTTGCTCTTGTATATTCAAAACTGCCATATTTTTCTAGAAGTGATACACAATATTTTTTAACCTCGATTTCCTTGGTTCTTTGTTTCAAAATATCTATGGAAAACATTAAGGAATATGACACTTATGAGCCCAAGAAAATAGCCTAATCAAAAGATAAATAGTTCAACATTGTGTCCAAAAGTTTAGTTGCATGAAAACAAGATTTGATATACTCAATGATTTTATCTTTGGAACCCAAAAATAGCTGAAATAAGGTATGAACAATCTTTGAAAATAAAGGAATTGAGGAATCAACTGTCACAGATTAAACAATTAAAAACTGTAAATTGAATCTCAAGTAAATTTTCAAGGATACGTATTATTTGGTTATCTTGAGGTTTACTGATGATTGCATGGATTATTGGAAAGCTAAATTTTCCTTCTGTAAGGTCCTCACAATAACTCTTGTGTTCCATATACTAGAAAATATTGCATTAATATTGACCATTTTCATAATGAAATATAACAGCTTACATCTTCAGATATCAAGTTTACATAATCATCACGAATTTGAAAAATAAGACCTAAAATTCCTGTTATTCTTTTGTAATCACCCTTATTATTCTCAGTGAAAAGCTGCATTAATCTTATGGCCAACATAAAAAGTCCTCCAGTCTCTAAAACAATATTATATTGATATTACCAGTATCTAATCAATAGAGATATCTGTTCATTTGTATGAGAACTATACACTGTTGAAACATTAATTAATTATTCTCAGATAATTCAATTAATTCTACATACTCCTGATAACCATTTGTTTATATTCTTCTTCTGTTGGACAGGTAAAATTATCTCTCCAATAAATTTCCATACCTTGGCCCCTATACAGTTCTAGCATTTGCTGTAAGGCAATAGATATTGCCTACAAACAATGAAATTCAATAAACAATGGAAATATTTTTGTTGTGTTTTACTTCGGGATGTTGTAAGTCCATGACTCTTTCCAAGGCAATGAATGATGTATAATTTGCAGTATTTATAGTACTAGCTACTCCATATATAGAGTGTGCAACTGGAATTCCTCTTCGAAGAATAGAATTATCTTGGATATCATCTATTCTGTGGAAAAAAGTCAATTGAACTGAAAAGTTGTTTATAGGGATAATTCTATACCTACAGAAGACTAGAATTGTGTAGAATTTGAATGATATCCATAATTCGAACCAGTTTTTCTTCAGGAATTTCAAGCCAATGATTGAAAGCTCTTGCTAACTTGGCCCTTATGTTTTTCCCAGGTACTTGTAGTATGTAACTAAAGGGTTCAAGAAGTTTCTGAAATAAATATATGAAAAACACTGTCCAACAGTACATCATGAATTTTACCTCCTCTTGATTTTTATCATTGTTCTTACTGTATGGTAGTACACTTTTAGCAACCGGTGTCGACATCAGTGATGAACGTATTCAAATTCTCAATATTAAAATCATTAATTTTATAATGATTTTCAGATTCAGTTCATTAAGATCACCGAGATATAAAAAATGACAGAAATCAAATAACTTCTTCTTCTTAATATGCAAGAATTTATAATACCTATTTATGGCACGTGGCGCTCCAGCCTGTGAACGAGAAGTCAACATATTCTGTCACACTGTCTGTTGTCACAAATCAGATAAGTAAATATATCTGTGGACTGTGGAGTGTGGACTCTGCGGGACTGCGGGTAACAAATCAACAACATTGAACGGGGATCTCTTTGTCGTTGAATTCGTTTTGAATTATATTGTCATCATTAAGATATATTCAACAGATAATTCAGAATGAGTAGAAGAAGATATCCAGTTCGTTCTGCTGCAGCAAGTAGAAGACCAGTTGTCAGCTCTACATCAGATTCTTCTGAGGCCTCTGATGATGAAATCGATTTATTCCATGAATTAATGGACTTGTATCAGAATCGAAATACGACCAGAAGTCGTAAACGTAAGAACACTAAATCCTCGACTAGTTCTCAGAAAAACAAATCGAAAACTACATCACCAGGAAGAGGTGCTAGGAGTCGTACTAGAGTTGCCAGAAATCAAGGCAGCAGAGCAACCAAAAGTCAATCCTCAACTTCGAAACAGATAGGATTCAGTGGTAGGTTAACTTCCGTGGATAGAGAATCTGATGTTGAGATAATAGATGAAGTTGTTGAATCAAATCATCAAAAAGATATTGAAAACAAAGTCAATAACTTTTTCAAATCTGGAAACCTTTTATCTGATGACGATGATGACTTGAATTTAGTGAATTCTACTGAGCAAGAACCTATCAAAGAACCAAAAAAATTTTATGAATTGTCAGATTCAGATGATGAACCTACTAAAAATGATAATTCAATATGTCTGAACACTACAGAAAGTAAACCTAATCATATTGAAATAATCAGTTCAAACTCTACCACTAATAAAGATGAGTTAATGGACATAGTGGATAAAATTTTGGACTGTGATGATATGCCACAAGAAGTGGACACTGTGCCAGATATAAGTTGGACAGATTACAAGAATAAAAGAGAAGAGATTTTGGGTAGTGTAAAAGCTCTCCTGAGTGAATTAGAGGAACCTATTAAAGCTAAGGAACAAGAGGTTGTTCAAGAAGAATCTCCTGAAATATCGAAACCTTCTTGTCCAATTTGTTGGGAAATTCTGGGTGGAGATGTTGTAGCAGCTTCCACTATGTGTGGTCATATATTCTGCCAAGATTGTATAATGAAAGTAGTGAAAACTACCAGAGTTTGTCCAACGTGTAGGAAACGTATTAATTTTAAGCAAATTCACCCCTTATATTTGTGAAAATGATCAATCATTGTTTTGTATAATACTGTTTTTCATCAATAAAATGATGTTGAATATTCAAATAGGCATTCCACTTTATCATGGCAGATTTGTATAATATGGCTTGAATGCAGGAAAATCTGGTGAATCAGTTTTATTTTCTTCTTTATTTCTCATTTTGGAGTTAGTTGTATTCTTGTATGTAATGATTATTTTTGAATAATGTCATTCACCTAGGTCTTGTAAATGATTCATTCCAGCTCATATTTTCATGTATGTTGTTAGTCTTGTGTTGAATTCAGAAATGATCTTGGTAGCAAAGGCACAAGATTATCATAATACCATTCATGAATATTACCATTGTGATATACAAGAGTTTGTAATAAATAAAATTCTGACAAAGCGTGTACAGTAATTTTATTATAGCAATACGCACAATTTCTATCGTCGATGAATACTTTCAATTCATGACTTGAACGAGAACTCACGATCCCAAAATGAGTTTCAGCAGGATTGTCATGATGTTCAAAAATATCACTGGAACTGAAAAATGAAATTGAACAAAATAAATATAGGGAAACCCTCTTTATATACTTTCTTTACATACTTACATTTTGATATTGCTGCTATCGAATGAATTAAATTAAAAACTTGCATTTTAGTGCCATCCTCTTCAAATGAAAGATTTCTTTTATCCTTCGAGTCTGATCCAACTGTAATTAGTGCTATTAATGTATGAACATATTTTTTCAACTGGAGATGAAATAGCCATGCGTTAAATAGAATATATCCTCGTTATATTTATAATTGTCTTCCTTAAATGACCGATGCAAAGGTTTAAATGATATTAATATATTGCCTCATGTAAGCAATGCTGAATGTTACCAAAGGCTTAAATTGAACTTAACAAAATATAAAACACGAGAACAATTTCATAATTTCCGACTCAATGTGTTTGTTACATAAGATATGTGATTAGGAAAATACTATGTAGATTCTGAGTGAGAAATACATTTGATTACATCAATATCTGTATTCATATTTATTTGTTATGAGGTATACTCACATTTACGAGAGATTTTTTCTTCATTAATGATGGTAATTGCATTCAGGCACAACAAGGAGGTTTCAAAAATATTCCACAAGGAGAAAGCCATCTTATGGCTTCATTTAGATTTAGTACAATATGTGTAGAACCATCCACATTCGAAATTCATTTTGACATAAACGTCACAAATATATTGTTTTTTCAATATCGCATATCTTACTGAAATATATACAGTGAGGACCAAAAGTCCGTCGCCCCCCCTGTAACTTCTTTTATTCTACATATATAAACTATTAAACATCAATGATATTTATAATAGGACATAATAACCATATGTATCATATTTCTTTGAATCACTCTGTATAGACATAGTTTCAATTCAAGTACTTCTACCGGCATAGTGTCCGAATGGCCTATGGCTTCGGAAGATCATATATCGACCTAATTTTGGGATCCTTTCTCTTCGAGTCTTCGTGCAATTCACGATGACCAATGAAGTAGAAATCTGTGGTAATTATTTATCGGCCAGTTTTCGAACCCAGTGACACGGTAAAAGTAATCGACAGGAGATAATCACAGATTCATCGCCGAGTGTTTGTTTATTATTATAGTATTGCGGAATTACGATTTTCCCAATCGTATGACGATTTGTCATCATTGGGAGATTAGTATTCGACAATCAATTTTTCTTGAAGAAAGTAATTTAAAGTTTTTTTTTCTGTATTATTCTATCAAAACCAGCGGCATTTGTGCATTGAAGGAAGCATTACGAATTATTGAAGTGTTCTGGATATTTGAGGTAGCGTCCTTGCTCTGATGATGACTATATGTATACAGGGTGTTTCAATAATATGGTAAAAAAATTAAACTGAGAGTAGAGAGGACCAAAATATGACGATTGAGCGCAACATCACTTATACAAATTTTGATGGTTAAAAAGATACAGTGCGTTCAAAGTTAAAATTTTATTTGCAAATTTCCTAATAGCTTCGACAGTTTTCATGATATCAGTTTGAAAATTGGTACATTGGGGGTTTTTAGAACGGCAAACAAGAATATTTTATCAGTATCAACGTAGTCCTTTTTAAGTATTGAAGTCACAAATAAATTCAAATAATTTTATCAAGAAAAAACGAGTAGGTTGCTGTCAGACAAGCAAATAGTTTTCTAGTGTCAGAGAAACAAGAGTATTGTTTATTAATCACTTTTGAATTTACAGTGCGTGTTTTATATGTTTGAGTTTCATTAAAATTTTAACTTTGAACGCACTGTATCTTTTTAACCATCAACATTTGTATAAGCGATGTTGCGCTCAATCGTCATATTTTGGTCCTCTCTACTCTCAGTGTCATTTTTTAACCATATTAATGAAACACCCGGTATATATTTCAGACAATTCGAATATTCAATTATTAACATAGCAAAAAGTTATGATTTTATTGAAATATTCCTTGAATATTCATGAATCACTGTACACTTTGTGAGTGGTTCTCTCATGCAGTCCGTTATGGATCAGCGGCTATTAGATCGGGTTAGACAGAGATGATTTCGTTATTCTTTGATGAACATCTGCACCCATCAATCACTTTCACCTGCACGGACATACAATTGAACATAGCCGACTTGACTTTTATAGACTGTAATTATTTTACGTACCTACTATTTACTTGAATTCATTGAAAATGCAAATTCGTAAATCAAAATGATGGCTATCGATATTGGTATTATGAATATGAATTGGAATGTTTTATTCTATTACGTATTGAATTATATACAGTATACAGGATGTTGCATATAAAACGTAGATAAGAATTATTTACAGTTGATGATGGACATGATTCAGCTATCCGCATCCTTTTTCGATTAATGCAGACGCACTTTGTTATGTAAAGATAATCAAAGAGAACGTGGAAATGTACTTAACTCGTGAACAGACGAGATTCAAAAGAATCAAGAGAAAGTGGGATGAATACAATTCGATCGAGTTGGCTATCTTGGAGTTTTATAAAGTAAATAAACCGAATGATGCTGAATCGTGAGGTAATTAGCGATTGTTTTGTGAGAAATCACGAGATTGCTAACATGTATATACAAGGTGTTCCTCAATATAAAGTGAAAACGATGGGACTTAATTTTTCATTTATGATTACCCTGCAATAATTGGGCATGCCAAATGGTTGTGAGAATCTACGGCAAGATATTTTTTCAAAGACCATGACGTTTTGCTTCTCCTGAACTCTCATTAGTGCCAGAAAATAAAGAAAGATAGATTCAGTATTATCAGTAATTTATCAATAGACATGTTAGGGTCGAGGTTTGATTTTAAGCAATGAATTTCAACTGATAAGTCGAAATTCTGATCCCCACAGGTTGGGAACTATTCCTTTTTTGAATTTCATCTTGCAACAAAATGGAGCATAAGTCTTGCTGTTGTTATTTTTAAGAGCCAATTGAATTATGTCCTCTTCCTTTACACTTCATGCTAGGATGAAGTTTGGGTTTGAATTTGAAAAATCGCCAATAACGTATTTAGAATTCAATAAAGACATATGAAGATCAGGGGAACAGTACAAATCCAATTTAATCATTCAAAGTATGGTTTCTAAACCTACTTTAGCCATGGGATTTCCAAAACACTTGGTGAAACCATATTAAATTTGATCTTCAGAGAAATCTATCGAGGAACTTGGCTTCAGACATTGGTCTTGATAAACATGTGCTCCACAGATATTTGAAATTATCCAACATTGAGGTCGTCCTTCAAACACGTTGCCTATTACTGAAATTGATTTTATTTAATTCCAGGTTTATTGAATATAAGTTGCTGAGTTTTGTCAAATCTGAACTTTTATTTTGTAATTTTGTTAGTACTGAGAATGGTTTGTCCTGTCCATATTCTATGAAAATTTCAGGAGTTCTGCGAGAGTCACCTTTGGCATTGTTGAATAAGTTTGTGTTGACTCTCGAGGAGTGGATCATTGGGCAGTAAAACACGAGCATACGGTGACAAATGTATTTTTTTAAAACATAACCTACAAAAAGCTTTATACAAAAATAAAAAATTTGTTCGCGTGGCGTTGGACACTCGAAGATGTTGCCGAGTGATAGTTGTTGAATGCATCATGACCCGCTCGAGATGGAAAGAGATGTTGTTTTATGTACACGTGAATCAGTTCTTTCGTTCCTAATAGGGGGCACCGTAGGAGCCGGAAGGCGCCGAAGGAGCTCCGTAGCTGCCGCTGGGACCGCTCGGGTACCCACCGAATCCACCTCCTTGCTGTTGGGAGACCTGGTTGTACTGAGCCACCTGGATGGCCTGTTTGATGCCTTCCAAGTCGATGCCGACGACGCGGGTCTGGTAGCTAGGCACTCCGTATTGCGGGGACGGCACTCCGTACTGGGAGGACGGGTATCCGCCGCCGATGCTGCCGCTCGACGACGAGGAGGAGCTCTGTTCCTCTCTGAGGAGGATCTGGCGAACCTGCTCGAGGAGCTGGGGGTCTACGGAGGCTCCCTCGGAGGTCTGGTAGCCGGAAGACACGGCCTGGTAGCCTCCGCCACCTCCGGACAGTCCACCTCCCAGGGAGATGCCTCCGCCTGAGGAGTAGCCGCCGCCTGAGGAGTAGCCGCCGCCTGAGGAGTAGCCGCCGCCTCCGCTGGGGCGGTTGTAGTTGTAGCCAGATGGAGGCTCAGCTACCACGGCAGCGGCCAAAGCGAAGGCCAATACCTATGGAGGAGGGATATGTTAGATAAGCACAAGAATCTCATCACTGTCAGAGAAAATGTAGAACATTGGACATTATCTATAAAATACATATTATTTATTCAGGGAAGATAGTTCTGATAGATTTGGTTATCTTTCAATACCGTTATTTCAAAAGAAAACGTTCCTAGCTAACCACTGAACTCCTAATGAGGAAGTTTCCACTATTGAGATTTTATTTTTCCCATAAAATATATGAAAAATTATTACACCCGTATTTTTTCTTTTTTTTTGTGCGATCGAATTTGACTCCAGAATTTCGTTTTGAAAAACTAGTTTTGGCTCCTCCACCATTCTGATGACGTACCAAGTGAAAAACCGGGTTCACACAGGAACAAATTGAGATTTTGCGTGCGGAAGTACAGTGTTGCCCTGCTTCTAATTTATTCTAAATATTCGGAAAAACTGACCAGAATATCTTGGTAAAATATGTCGTGGATTTTGCAATACCAAATCATGGATTGTTTACCTTTCGTGATATAATATCATATATGTCTTATGAAATATAACTAGCACATAACATGCGAAAATATATGAATGCGATGATATAATCGAGGGCTATGGCTGAATAGAAAATAAATGAATGAATCGAATTATATAAAATATAATTTTGTGTTTGAATTTTCGGAACAGCTTTCAATTTATTTTCATGAAAATAGAAAGGTAGATCTGGCAATTGCGCAAATGCATTCGTAGATTTCGTCTGCGATCATCCGGATTACACCATAACATAACTTACGATAGCTATATTCACTCTAAACTCACTAAGTACGTCACAGTTTTCCGCCTTAAAATTTATAAATTGGTTTATTTTGAAAATAGAATAGAGTTGAATGATTTGTATTGTCATTCTAGAAAGTAGAGATATCAAACTAAATAGTTGAGTACTTATTTGATGAGAATTCGTCATAAGGAAACTTCCTCATTGGTTGAGAATATTTAGGCATCAATAATTATGGGAACTCTTCGAAGTGAATTCTTGTTTGTTAAGTCTAGCTATGAGTTTTACAAATTTTGGAAAAAACCTCTCAACGGTTATCTACAGTCATTTATAGTGTATATATTTCATGAATCGATAATATTTTCGAAAACAATTTGAATTATTGAGTGATGCTAATTTTCTGTTTCGGAGAATCGTTGAAAAAATGGACAAGCAGCAACACTGCACTTTATGGCGAGCTGTCAAAACTGTCTTGATTTAGTATATTAACTATAATTCCTTTGAATTCTTGCAATCTTGCATTGTAGTATATTTGCAATTGTTTGCGATTGCAAAATTCTACACAAATTTATCGCTCGTTAAATAATTGTTCGAAAAATGATCATCAGAAATCATAAGAGTATGTAATTTTTTATAATCACTATAGAATGTGTGAATCAATTGTTGATTCTTAAGTATGAGATTAATAGAGTAAGTCGATTCAAGAAACAAATCGGCTTTACAATAATTGCATTTCGATGCGAAATAAGCAATTAAAAATCAGATGTATATGAAAGTAGAATGAATTTCATCACTAAAATTTAGTACCTGCTTCAATGTTAATTCAAATACTTCGAATGAAAGTTTTCGTTATTACTGTTATTTGCTAACATTCAGATATTGAAATATTCAAGTAATACTTATAATAATCACTTTGAAATAATTGCGCACATCAGGTTTTCTTTTTGGGTTATAAATCATTACATACGCTTTCCAAATAAGGTGGAGTCACCATGAACTGATGAGACAATCATTGTAAAAGGAATAAGCTGTGAGAAAAAAATCGCTCACATCTCGTCATCCACTTTCTATTACAATAAAACTTTCTCAGGCGTCAAAAAGGAAGTCATTTGAATTCTACAGGAATGTCGTTTTGCCATCATTCAGTTACAGCAATAGGGAAGATGAACTAGTTTTTTGCATGATTAACGAGTTCAAATAACAATTATTCTTCGATCAGATTTCTTGATCACATTCGTGATAATTTCTTATTGTATTGTGTTACAATCAATAAAAAATGGAGATGACTTCAAGAAAAAATGTATGTTACATTTAAACACATATTTGTTGATAAATATTTGCATATTTCGTAGAGTAAGGAGTAAAATCAAAATATGAACCTTCAAATTTCATGAGTTCATTCCGATGTAATGAATCTGAAACTATATTTCTAATTAAATATAAATATGATATCGTACTGTAATCATATTCATAATTTAATTATATATACAGTTATTTTTGTTTATAAATGTTTCAGTTGAAATAAGATTTACTTTCCCAGTAGATTTTATTTTTTAATGTAGCAATATTGAATGAAATTTTATGATTTTTTTGAAACCTTTTCAATTGTTATATAATCTACAACCTAAAAATCGCAATTCTTTGTGGTTCTATTAATGTTCAATAATTGAAGCAGTACGTATACGCAATCATAACTATATTTACTTAATTAAGATTTTCAATTGAAAAACATCAATTAGTGTTGAAAAAAAGGCAAATCCATGCACTGAAAGCTTCAATTATTGTGACCCACAATAGGACCACAAAAAATCACTAATTCACTTCACTAAAATTAAGAAAAAAAAAACTATCACTCGCGAATTCTTCGAAGATTTTGTTCCCAAAAATCCACCAAACTTACCACACTAAAAGAGTTCATGATGCTTGTGATGGACCGGGTCAGAGTGGTGACTGTACCGATTCTTGGATGTTTTGGACTTTTTATACCGAGTGTTGTAGAAGGGGTGGGAACCGCGTCTTCAGATGATTCCTTCGACTTTCACATGTATGTCCATCTTCAAAGGACGCGTTCGACGTATCACTTTGAGGCGGTTCCTGCCGAATCGTATCTGCCAGGAGGTCATTGGGTTTGGGCAATTTTTTTTATGTGTATACAGCGTGTTTCATTTTGTATGTACAAGTGAAGAGGATGCAGAATCTACTGCGGCAATTTTTAGAGAAAATTATTTGAAAATCTATCGAATGGAAAGACTCTAGGTTAATTGTTAACAATCAAATTATACAAGGTGTTCTCAAATATGAGGAAAGGGTTCATTTTATAATTAAAATTTCCATAAAGGCTTTGTAACGATCTATAGTTACCCGAATATATACAGGTGCTATTGAAAACAAATGGATCCAAAACATGCTAGACCATTTTCAGAATGTTAATTTTGGCAGGCAAAACATAGATTTTCTTTTTTTTTCAGAGAAAGTCGCATATAAAAAAATTGCAGAAGATGAAAATTAAATGATTTTTGCATTCAATAGTTGAACAAAATTTTCTGAATGATCACAATTCATGGCAATTAGCAAGGAAATCTTGGAATTCTTCCAGAACATTATGCCCTTCAGCTCATATTGTAAATGTATTCTGTCATTATAAACATATTGATGAATGGTTGAAAAAGTTGAGCCGGAAAGGTTGAAGACGGAACAAAGATGGATAATAGAAAGACAACTGAAATTTGCATAATAATGGAATAGGGAATTGGGAAATCCAAACTTATCTGCAGAGGTAGACCAAGGAAAACCTGGGACGAAGTAGAAGCCAAAAATTTGAAGAAAATGGAGAATTGAAATGAAGGCAAGTAATGCGGTAGTGCTCCTTCTTGTTGGTACCAAATTGATCCTAGTTCGATAGAATTATTTTGGTATCAAGGGATTTGCAGTTGTTTTTTAATTGGAGAGTATTTGATATTTATAATCATTTGACATTCAATGATCTTCTTTATTTTACTTATGACTAATAATTATAACATTACCAACAATCGTTCATATTAGCTATAGGAAGGTCGTATATCTCATGAATATTCGTTCATATTATTAACCATCAAGAGATACATTGCAGTTTTCGTAATAAACATGTTTGTCTGATGTGTCCATGCAGAATATTTCGAAAAATGTCTAAGTTAATTATTCGACATAACAATTGAACAAATAAGGAAGCCTATAGCGTACGGCCATCAATTATCATAAGAATTTCGCAAATCTTCATTCGTACTGCAAAAAACGCATAGTTAGTAAGTTTCACTCAAGAATTGTACCACATTAAATAGATATTTGGTCGATGGTGAGGCATTACAAAGGAATGCTAATAATTATCTGTAATAAATATTTAATTAATAATATACTGAGTAGTGTTCATTCTATTTTGGAAATCGTAAAACTGCAATAAACTATGTAGATTCGACGTGATTACAAATCAGCTGATACTTTCTGTTTGATTGCCTGCGAAAATTATTCAACGAAATAAATTATTGAAATGATCTTATAAACGCTTCAGCTTGATTTCATCTTAATTCTGAGAAGCACTGAGCAACAAAATAAATGTATATCGGTACGGTCTGTATGGTAAATATTGATCCCAAAAATAAATACAAATTTCATAAAGTTTCACATTAAATATATTAGCATATTATCAATGTTTTAATCCGTGGAGAATGCGATGATTTATTTTTCTGTAGACATACGAACTTCGAATAGGTGACGAAAAATTAACTAGCTACTTTCTTGGGTGAAGCATAATTTTATTTTCAGCAATTATTAATGTTGTAATTGTTCTAGTTGTTTCGTATTTCTTGAAATTCTCATTCACCTTTGATACACGTTATTATGTCCACGGTTATGCCCTAGATGTTGAGTTACTCTCGTAATAATTTCTCGAAATCCGAGAGTCAGATTAAAAATTTCCAATCTTCAGTATATTTTGCATAATCAATCACGCAAAAAATTCAATTCCTGGACTGAATTGACCTAGAATTCGTACTCAATTTGGGAATGATAAATGCAATTCCAATATCGCTTGAAATAACATTTTTCGAAATAAATTCGATATAATTATCGATAATAGTTTCCAACAGAGCCAGCAGCAATTTTTTGTCGAACCATATTAGGAAAGAACGGACTTTCGTTCGTCGTTGTTAATGATCATCTAGAATTTAAATTCCAATTAAATACATTATTATTTTTCATCGAGATCTGGGACGACGGTTTGAGTAAAAGTGAAATATCTTGATAGGTTGATGCGTTTAAAATGTCTGGGATGTTTGTCAAAAGGAATACAGTACAGAAAGTGAGCTTATTTTGATTTCCCGGTACAATGCACAATTATTCGATAAGGATCCCTCATGTTACACAATGCTACATGCTTCAAATATTTTATTTATTTACATTATCAATTGCGGCCACATGAATCGTTACACAGTTAGAAAATTGCTACTGAACTAATAGTAATTTATTATTCATTGTATTGTCTGTCGTTATATCGACGTTATAATGTTTGTAATAGATACATAAAAAACACAATGATCAGAAGACGTAGTCATATTAATGAAGCAAAGACAACAAATTTATTTGTTAAAGATGAGCCCCCAACATTTTTTCAGTTCAACAATGTTCAACTTCGAACAATTTTTAACATTAAGGAGATACTGCATGACAGTTTTTTTTTTTGAATCCCCTGTTAACCTTCATTTCTGAAAAGTGTCAAATGAGTTCTTCAGGGATTTTTCGAAGGATTGTTATATTTTGAAAGATGTGTAACGTTTTCTCATGTTCTATGACGTATTTCGACGTCTGTCAACTTTCAGAATAAGTTCATGAGTGCTCTATGATATTTTGACAGATATGTAACATTTCATCTTGTTCATCAGACAATTTCAAATCGATATTTAAATCATAACTAACCATTTTCTCCCAACAAGAATGAAATCTAACGAAGAAACTGAAAAGGTTGAGAGTTCAAGAGTAGCTTTAGCTAATCTTCGCCTTTTCAGGGCAAATGTATGTGCATTTATTGAAAAAAGCCGATTTATTATTATTATTATTATTAAGAATTGATTGATTTAGAAAATATAAAATGTTTTGGCTCAAAATTCGAACTCACACATATTACCCAAAATTCAATTCTCAAATCACCTCGTATACAAGTATACATACTCTTGAAATCGATTGCCAAATTCTGTGGTGAATGGAATGATAATAAGTAGGTGAGCATACGTAGGCAAATCATTCTAATGGATGTTCTGATATGGCAATTCTTTCTTTCTGTGTCAATTTTAAGTTTCATAATCGTTAACCGTATGATATAGAATATGAGGATATAACCATCAATATCATAATATGACGACACTGATATGTTACACAAAAATTCGAAGATTAATAAACAGGGTAAAGTTAGATGATTGAAAAAGACGTGTCGAAGACTTTGGCTGATTGGAATTATTTTGAATATTACCTTAACAATTTAAAATCGATATCTGATTAGAATGTGGTGAAAACTGCAATTGTGATGAACATTTTTATAATTCTACATGTTTCTGTTACATGTGTAAATGAAGGGGTTTTCAGGCAAGACAAGAGGCCAAGAGGTCAGAGAGTGGCAATGGTAAATCACCGGTAGGCAGTAGAAAGAAGATGAAAGTACTTGTATGTGCTCAATAGTTACCCACTTCTTCGAAGAAATTCCAATCACTGTTATAATATGGCGAACTCTATAGGAAACGGTGAGACCACATACAGGCATTTTTTTTCTTCGAAATGGTTATCAAACTAATGGATGAAACTAGCTTTCGGTTTTCTGATTTCAATTTGAAAAAGACTGATATGTTGCTTTGAAATTCAAGAAGTTCGCCACTGAATTTTGTACACCCTGTGAAGATTTTTGTCCATAAAACTTGGATAACTTCCATAATTTCATTCACGAGGTACTTTCTTTTTTGTTACTTTTCTTTTCGAAGTAGTGGTGCTAATTTTTTTTCTTTCAGTTATATTTTTTGTCGTGAATATTGCTGTACCGATTCCAGGAATATGTTGGATATGATAAGGAATACCCAACATGTGTGAGACATGAGATTTTACAACCAGTATTGCCTACTTGATTTGAGAATATAAAAGTGGCATGGGCTAAGAGAAAACTCTATTATACCACCCGGAAAACATTTCTGGTGCATAATAAACATATAGTGTGCTTAGAGATCTACACAATCAATTTCACAACAAAAAATTCACTCGATTATTCATCTCGAGCGAATCACGTAATTTCGTATTTCCCATGGAATGTCGGTAATGTGTTTGGCCATTGTTTCTTCTTTCTGTTACAAAGGAAATTATTGTGGTTCGAGTTAGTTACATACTATGAAGCCTCCTGGAGTACGATATGTGCTAATGTGTTTTCGTCATTGACAACTTGTGTTGAACAATGGGAACCACTTATCTACACCACGTACAGTGTATATGAAACAAATGAACTACGTTGAAGCCAGGACTGGGCTGAAGTAACGGTGATCCAATTTTCAAACTCTTAAATTTGAGCGTCTCTTTCTTGCATTTTGCCGTGAAGATTTAATAGATATCTAGATTTTTTTGATCGCGAAATACTCACATACTCAGCAAGAATTTTCAATGCATTAATTCTAATAAAAATATCGAAAATGCAATTGTTTTTGGAAAAATATATTTTTGTGAGATATCAAGAACTCAAAATCGCACGGATCAACTTTTAAAGGCTCCGACTGACGTCATAACTTCATGATAGGAAAACAGTATTTATATATATATTTTTTATAAAACTTCCCACGAAAGGAGACATCCTGTAATGTTCAGAGAACATCGTGAGAACCAAGGAAAATGAGGTAGGAATTGGTGTTCTTTTTAAATTTCTGAAGGTCATATGCCTCGGGAACACCTCCCTGGGCAATGTGTTCCAGAGCCTCGCTGTTCGTTAGATGAACGAGTCTTTGAAAAGAGATGTTCTACAGGTTACCAAATTAACCACAAAGGGGTGTGAAGACTGGACTTAACGGGTTAACCTCGAAGAGACCGTCAAAAGAGGAACGATAGGATATGTTTCAGGATATGTTTAAGTGCCGCACTCCAAATATGGGAACAGTATTCCATGACAGGTCGGATTTGTGCCTTATAGATCGTAAAGCAGCTGACTGGAAGTGCAATATCTCCTGGCACGAAACAGAAAACCAAGTTTTTGAAATGCACTTTTGGCAATTGATCTCACGTGATTTTTCCAAGAAAGGTTATTGCTGATAGTCTGACAAGCTTATGTTGGGCATTGTGAGGTCGGCTTTTTCTGGAGAAAAGACAAGCTTGTATTTTGTTTGCATTGAAATCCACTAAGGTTTTTGGATTCCCATTGGAGAACTGTTGCCAAATCCATATTTATGTTGTTAATATTCCTTCCTCCATAGTTTATTGATTTGGCGTGCTGGTATTGGAGCCCTGGAAGAGAAGTCAGTGTGGAGGGTACTATCATCCGCGAAGCTGTGTACTGGACATGAAGTTGCCTCCAACAGATCATTGATGTGGAGTAGAAATAGTGTCGGTGATAGAATTGATCCCTGCGGAACACCAGCATTTATAATTAGAGAGTCAGATGAAACTTCATCGACCACCACATGGAGTGATCTGCCTGAGAGAAAACTAGTTAGCAGAGCACAAAGCTGAGGAGGCAAGCCATAAGATGGAAGCTTGGCGACGAGTCCCTGGTGCCAGACTCGATGCCTTGGATATATCTAGTGCCACGGCTAAGGTTTATAGCAGCCATATGTCAAAATTCATCTACAGACAACAGAAACTATTTGGAAATAAAAATTATTGATCTGATTCATTACTGTCAGTATTGATATTACTGTACAAACATGATGAAATTGTTGAATGATATTTCATCATCTTGTTCATAGGTGATTTATTCGTCAAATATGCATCAAAACGAACGAATAACATTTGATTTTACAAACGTGGCACCACCACAACTCCGAGTATGCAAACCTTGTGAATTGAATGAAGAATCTGACCTCAATATTCGTTAGATAGTTCTGGACATCTTGAATAGACTAAGAGATCAACTTTTCAGAACTATAACATGGTGTACTGATTAATTGTTGAAACTTCAATACAAGTCCAGTCGCCGAATAACAATGGCGATTTTATAACGGAATAACTTCAAACAAGCATTGAACATTAATACGTCCAGATCACAAGAAGAGACAGGGAAAAGTGATACGAGTGTAGCTAATTTATTGTTTTATACCGATATGCTAATAGGCCGGTGATGGAGATAAACAGAGGTGTGTACAAAAATCGGCCAGAGCTGTAACTTCTGAACGATTCGATATCGAAATTTGAAATTTGGTGGGTAGCAACTAAATGATATTGTTCATTTTTTGAAGAGTATGTATTGCATTACTTCCGGTCTAACCGGAAGTGACCACAACTTTTGATTTTCAAATGGAACCCCCTGTATATTTTTCCATTTTCAGATTCAGGGTTACATACACCACTAGTTTTTCTGGATCAAAATGTAAAAAAAATCCTCAATGTGTTTTGATTATAGAAATCCTTAGACATCAAATATTAGAGGCTTGCCGTAATATACCCCAAGCATTGTTACACAACGCAACTTTAAGTGTAGCAAGAAGGTGTCAGCAATGCATAGCACAAAATGGGGGTCAATTTGATTATTTGTTGTAATCAATTTCTTATCGCCCCTCTTTCTATGCTACTGATGTGGAGTTCATTCTGTTGTTCTTTCTGTTTCACACTAAATGATCCGGAAAAACTACTGGTGTATATAGAATTATACCCTGAAAATGAAAATGGAAAAATATACAGGGGGTTCCACTGGAAAATCATAAGTTGGGGTCACTTCCGGTTAGACCGGAAGTGATGGAATATAATTTCTCTCCTCAAAAATCAACAATATCATATAGTTGCTACCCACCAAATTTCAAATTTCGATCTCGAATGATTCAGAAGTTACAGCACTGGCCGATTTTTGTGCACACCTCTGTATAGTCTGATTTGTTGATGATGTTTTATCAGTCGGTGATAGTTTGAGAAATTCATCGGTGTGGCATTCGGAAGTCTGGCAGATGGCTGGTAAATTGCTCATCGAATAGAGGGCGCCAGTGGCGTCATTCAAATTTTTCCATAAGGATTTTGTTCATCGAAAACAACTAAAAACGTGCGAAGAAATTGTTCTGCAATACATCTCACATCGACGATGATATCCATAAATCATTGAAATTTTGAAAGTGGTTTTCTAAAATAGATCACTTTCTCTCATAAGCATAAATGAATACGGTAACAACAAATTTCTCAACAAATTCGAGTATGATTTGCATAATGTTTTACTCCAATAAAGATTTAGGAAATCTTGCTGGGAATTATCGGAAAATCTTCATACCATAATAAAAATGTGAAACTTCCTGTCTTCAGCAATACAGAGTGAAAGCAAAATTTATCTAGACAAAACGAAAATATTCTTGGGGGCATGATCATTTTAAAAGTTCGATCCCCGGTCGAGGTAGAGATTTTTCAATATCTCAGACCGAGGATAGTCCCCTACGATTCGCTGTTGCGTTCAAATTAATAGCGCTACTCCTAGGTGGCGTATGGAGTTAGTAACAAAGCCTACCCAGAACATAGTGTGAATGGAAAAATACATCTATATGTAGTGAGTGTCCTCGAAAAATGAAAAAACTGGCGAATGGACAAGTATCCGTAGCCATCCCCCTTGATTCTCCCCCCCCCATCATTTTAAAAATATTGATTTATCTTTCACATAATGCCAACACATCTGTCATATATTGTTTATTTATCCACCATACGAAATAGGATATTCGTTTGTATAGAATATCTGAATTTTTTATTTGGGTACACTTGCTAGGTTTGGAAAAGTCGTAATTCCTAATCTCAAATTAATAACCAGTGAAGCAAACATCACTGTACTAGAAATTACACGCCATTTCTTTAAATAAATAAAATCGATATGGCTGTAATCAAATGAAAATGCAGACATGTCACACACGTCATTTTATTCGTCTTCAGTGTCCGCATAATTCGACGTTTTGACAGCTGTCGAATGTTCTCAGTTTTTCACTGATCTTGGCAAAATCAATCAACCAATCGTGAATCTGAAGTCTGTTTTCGAATGTCCAGTTGAGTTTTCTTGAAAATTGTGTAATCTACGCTTTGCTGATAATATCTGACACAAAAAGCACTTTGTGTTTCTCGATTTTGAATAGACAATAACGTGTAACAATTTCTAATTCCTAATTTATTGGAAAGATCTGTTCACGGTTGAACACTAAATAGCACAGCGTAGGAAGATAAACCATTTCACTGCTGGTTTATACTGAGTAAGAATAATTTCTTGTTTCGCAACAACTTTCCCTGTCGAGCGCATCTGCTGTGAATGTGGTTGATTTTCTCGGTCAATGTCTCGAAATGTCCTTCATTTCAAAAGAAACAGGAAGTATGCCTGGGCTCGATAATGCAGGAATCTAGATCAACTAGACTACCATAAAGCATATCCAGTGAAAAAAGTTTATTATAGGTATAGTATTATACTAACCATAAATCAAAATTAAAAATTTAAATAGTTACAGTTCTCTATTTCCAAAAATATAGGACCCGTTACACCTCGAGTTGATGCTAACAAATTTATTTTGAATAAAACACGCTAAATACCTAATCTTTCAACTTCAATCCTTACCATTGAGATCTTAGAAATCAGAGAGTATCGAAATTTTGAATTTTCATTCAGAAATCATTTCAGAAGTGAATAAGAGAATGAGAGAAAGAATTAAAAAAGTTTTTCTGGTACGTATAGTTTCTATAGAACAAGAAAAAATATTGGATTGCCATCATATGTCATATTTGACATAAGAAATAAAAAAACTTTTCCTTCAATTGGGATTTTATTAATTCATGTTCAAAATTATTCGTCAATTAAAAAAATAATTTACTCAGAATTGAAATTTTGGTGACTATTCAAAATTGAAATAAATGAAATTTTTCGAATTGGTTATTTCGATGGAAAAATCCAAAAATTGAAATTTGAGTGTATAGTTCGATGAAAAAAAAAATATTGAATGAAAACAGACGGCCTTGATTAAAATGTAATATCGATTTTGAAAGAAGTAGGTCATCAAAAAATAAGATGGATTTTAATCTAAAAGGGTGTAAGTTGTGCAAATCTCTGAATGCAACAATGAAAATTCGTGAAAAGCGTTCGAGTCAACTTTTTGATGTCACCGTGTAACTTTAAAAAATTTATTCTGAGTGACCGATTATTAACACGATTCATGAGGAAATCAAACGACAACGATGCTCACAAAGTCCATTAGTAATGATGCTAAACAACAAATAACCGAAGAAAGCAATGAAATCTATTACTTAACACCAGACGAAGTCCCTTCACTTTTCAATCTCGTCGTTTCCTTATAGTATAATAGATACTTATACTTCAGCATCAAGACTCGAGGCAATGAAGACACTAGATAATGAGCGGATTATATCGATATTAGAATATTCTCACTTCTTATTCTGATGTCTATAAGACAGGTGAATGTACAGGGTGACCGACAAAATAAATCTCTCAAGCCATAGTACTCTTAAAATAATTTTCTGTTCTCTTTTTCGCAAGTAGTACTACTTTCACTTATTGATAAAGAGCACATCATTTAAAAATGAAATTGAAGAGTAGCGATCACAGAACTGTCAAATGCAGTATACCAGATACATTGTGTTTATAATATACTTGTGAGTGATTTTTCGTCCATTCGTATTTAGACATTTTCGAATCAAAAATAGCTCTATCTAGAAAACAATAAAATTACGCTCAGTACTTTTTATTCCAGGATAAGTCGAAAGTAAAAACTTCCCAAATACATTTTTTGAAAAATTCAACGTATAATATTTGGTATCATTGTTATTTTTTTATTTCTCTCATTTGACAATCATCTAGTAACTCATGCCAGATATTTCATCGAATTGAGCTATGGAAATATAGCACGATATTGGCATAGTTCACCTTTGCCACAATCTTCATATACCCTGTGCCCGTAAGTATGGAACAAATTCTTTTTCAGCTAAACAGGTTATTTTAATAAATAATCCCGAATCACGTCGATTTTTGATGTTAATTTACCGTATTTTAAAATAATAATCTAATATACAGGGAGAATTACGTTCGAGTAATGACGTCAACGTCTTTTTTTTCAAATGGAACACCCTCATTTTGTATCAATTTTCGGATTACTCTAGCTGAGCTGATTCCAAAAATGTATCACATGTTGATTCCAAATGGTACAGGGTGGACAAAAATACAATAGTTGAGTGTGTGCTCATAAAGTAAAGCGTAACATTCCTTATTAGGTAAAGTAACAAAATTATCAAAAATACTAATTGTCTAGCGGCAATTTGTTTAAATGTAACACCCCGTAGTTTGCTACATGTAGAATAAGAAAAATGAGACATTTCCAAACATGTTTGGTACTTGTGGTCGTCTAGTTTTTTGGGACGTGTTTCAGGATTATTCATTAAAATGACCTGTTTAGCTAAAAATGAATTTGTTCCATACTTTACGGACACAGTGTATACTCTTATACTGGCGTATACGAAGTCAGAAATATGATCAATGTGTGTTGCATACTCGTCAGTATTTCAGCCTCTGAAACAAAGGCGTGATCTTACAACAACCCTCTTTCGTCTAAATAATGTAATCAAATTCACTGCAATGTAACGAAAGCTTATATGTGAAAACATACGAATTAATGCAATTATCATGAAGGTTGTGGCTAACGAAGAATTAAAATTATGCAATTTATTTGGCCAATGTTTTTCTTAATCAAGAATTAAACTTGACCTTGTAGAATTTTACGACACGTCAATCACAATGTGTGAAAAATAACTAAAAATCTATTATTATTAGTATTATATAATACGAAAAGTAGTAACAGTAGTTTATCAACAGAATAACACAATAATTGATGTTCAGAAATTAAATTGAATTCACCTCCGTCTCAAATGAGAACAATTATTTTTGTGATATTTCGAAGGTAATTGTTGTAATCACAAGAAAGGACAATCTTATTATGTTTGTTATAAGTAAGGTATTCATGTCATCCTGTGGGGGAGCTGAGAGTCATTCCTTTGGAAAATAGGTACTCGTGTTGAATAGAGAGAAGATTTTAAGAAATGTACCACCTAGTAGAAATGACAATAACATCAAGAATCTATACAAAAAATTGAACCACGAACAAAAATATTGCGTAAAAGTAAAATAAAATTTACAATACCTTTCGTAGTGTACGACGATTATTATTTTATTTGGTACAATTTGATTCTACTATTCAATTAACGATTGAAACAGTCATACAATTTTTTTATATAATTTTCATTCTACATTTTGTCTTGAATCTTGAAATTGCCATTTCGCATCAGTTAAACTAGCAAACCAAACTTGCAAAACAAAAGAGTTGCTTCACTCAAAAACTCACGATAGCTGTGCAATTTATACATACGTTTTTTGAAAATTGGGGCTAACGACGGTTCTACATACAGATCTGGAAACCGGTAGGGTGGGGGGTCATCCAACCATTGGGGAAAATTTGGTGGTTCTCATGTTTCGCCACCTGCAGCGCTGCTCTCTGTTTGTCAATTTGCCAACCAATCACAAATCAGATCCGATCAGTTGTGTAAAAATACGAAAGTTTTTCGATTTATTTGAGATCATTTTGCAAAAATAAAATTTCTGCAGTTGATTTTATTCAGCATTCAATTCTAACTATTCTAATCGAGAACTACGTAGCGTTGGTTCATTTTCTATCTGTATACATACTGTTAATTGATTCCATCGTTCTATTTTCTTTCTACTTGTGATTATGTATTCGGTGGTTTGTCATGAATATTAGACAAACTAACCATTTGTTTTGTTTACAACTACGATATGAACTGTCAAAGATTAAGATCGTGGGGCTAACTAAAAATCATATGGATTCAAAACTAGTAGCGCCGTCTAGGTGTCAGCCTACGAACTTTCCTGTCCACCTAATATGAATACGGAACCGTCAATTATGAAGCTTCCCAAAATGTCTCTGTATGCTCTCGGCATCTGGAACTCACCCTATTTTGAATCCTTCTAATCGATAATTCATTTCTTCTCTTAGAGGGCCAAAACAGCAACAAGTTGTTTCCGCAATCCGAATCGACCGGTTTTCATAGTTTCAAGTCCCACTCGCCCCTAGTTCTGGTATATTGTTTGGCTGCAGTCCTTTTATCAATCCGACACGTTTTTAGCTTAGCGCTGATCCAAATCCAAACAGTTCGCACGTGTGTCCTGCTCTATTGGTACACTAGAAACCTCTCCTGATAACTTGATGGTGGTGAAAATTTATATTTGTGTTTGTGCGAAAACTTGAAAAGGTGAGAGTTTTGAGGAAATAACATATCGAGAAAATTCCCAATTATCATTATTTTGATTTTACGTGCTTATAAAGAAATCAATATTAACTTGTTTTGGGATAGACTGGACTGTCAAGGTGTCAAAATGTTCGGTTTTCAAAATAGACATTAACGTTTAATCAACATAGTCTGAATAACAAAGCATATAAGTCGAAAATAATTGCTTTGCAACCTTTTGCTTCTGTGTTTGAGAAGATGCATAACTCCATTCTTCAAACTTGTTTTTGTAAAATAATATCACCACCTTCCGTACATATAAAATTGATCTGAATATAAAAAAAAACTAGGAACACTATGTTTTATTCTACATTTCTTAATTGTAATTCCAAAATAAATCGCATCACATTATCCTCAAATGTTATGACAGTGTTTTTTGAATGATGAGATTTTTTGATATTCAGATTGTTGAAAAAATCCTCATAATCCTACTTATAATCTCAGTTATGTAGTCAATGAATGCGATCTCGATTCTGATTAAAAACGCGAATTCGTTATTGAATATTATCTTCGGGAAATTAATACTTTTCGAGATATTAAACTTTAAACTTTAATGTCCGAAATTTCACCTCATTTCCTCGAACGTTTTCAGAAAAGATTGTACAACCTCCCAGCAAATTTCTTCAATCCAGGTTACCCATCATATATTGAGAAAAGGTTCATTATGAATTTATTCTAAGAAAACCAATGAAAATGCAGTATTTGTTCGAGAACATTAATGAAAAAAGGTACAATTTCGGACATCAAAGTGGAATATCTCGAAAAGTATCAATTTTTCCACGATAATTACATCGAAATTGTGTTTTTGGACCAAAATATGTAAGAACCAACAAAAATTTTCATAAAAATCCCAATCGCATGCTAACTGAAAGATTACCCGTGAAAATAACACTTTAGCATCAGAAGAAACAGAACTATTAGTGGCTTGACTCTAAGATAAGGTATCAAACGACTAGAAATATATTTAGCTTGGACAAATCCGAAAAACATCCAACTGTGAGCAAAATTACTCAAACTCCTGAATAAACTCTGAAAAGTCCAAGTCTAAAATTCGTTTGAAAAGCACATGGGTAAAATTTGGAAAGATATTTATTATTCACGATTTCAATAAATTGTCATGGAGTTTTTTTAACCATTTCCGGTTATGCTCAGTGAAGAGTATGAGAAAGTCTCACTATAGTGACAATAACTCCAAACATCTCTAAATAGGATAACAATGCAGACATAATATGTCATTCAAACTGTCACTTTCCAGTCTACAATCCGCCATGTCTTTGACAGGAAGCCCAAAAGACTTCGCTAACCAAGACACCGAAATGGAGAACCTCAACAACGGCGGAGGAAGACTTACAAGATTCCAAGTCAACAGAGTGGAAAACGACCAAGAATATTTTCCTGGAGTAGAATTGAGGATCAAAGTGGACGCTTGTGAACAAACTGATGATGAAGACAACGATGTTCATTCAGCCACAGATAGAACGAAGTTGAATAGCGATATTGTGAAGAGTTTCAGGTAAATTGAACTTTTAATACTCCTCCACTATTGCCGATTGATTTTTGCATTGAGGGAGCGGTGGTAATTATTCAGTTCAATTATTTTTTTACAGACATCTGACACGAGAAGCTCTACCTAGGCTGGATAATTACAGGAATGCGATGTCGATACAGGCAGCGAAGAGACCTACCCTAGACGAATTATTGAATGCCAGCCTTCCAAAAGTGAGTAGGATGAAAGTCTTGAATGTTACCTACATAAAAACGATTTGAACGATGGACCAATGAAGAACTCATGCAATAGAATCACACATATTTTTTTTACTTTACACCAGAGAGTCATATTTTGTTATATATACTGTTAGACCTGATAATTATATAACTTTTGGAGTTTCAAAATGTACAACTTATGGCCAGAATATGAATCCCTGGACATTATAAAAAAACTTTAGCATGCACCCGATGAATCATATACCTTAATTACACCACTTAATTGGTATCCATGATGGTTTCATATTCATCAACAAGGTATAAATGTATCGTAGGAGTTTCGAGTCACGAGAAATGTTGCATCGATGAGACGAATCTTTCATCGCCATTGACCTGTTGACCTGACAATATTATTAATAAGGAACTTAGGAGAGATTCAACGTAGAATTCGTCACTATGAAATTAATTAACCAATTTTGTGATGCATTAATCGATGAATTACCACCAATTAAATATTTCATTGCGTACATGGTATTAATTTGTCCTAGAAAAGTAGCAATGAGTATTTGGCGAATAATAATCAATAAGAAATCGTAATTATTGTTAGTAGGCTAAATCAAACATTTTGGAATGAGAAGGTTGAGCAAAAACTTGTAATTACCACGAATTAATTGGGGTACAAATATTTTGTGTTTGAAAATAGTTGCACTTTTTTAATAGAAAGGTCTCTTTATGTTTCAAACATTTTAGACTGAGCCGAATAATTTTGCAACTTTGTATACACATTGTATTGAATTGTAAATAATATTAAATGTTATACCAGAAGTGATAAGCTGACATTGCAATTTCCTAGGAAAGGTCATCTGATTTGATATGATATAAAAATCAACTTCATCTATACATATATTTGTACAAAAAAGGCCCTATTTTTTGTTGTTTCTGAATGCAACTAATGATGATCTATCGTTATGTAATGAAAACCTGACGCAATATAGAAAATTATCATCATTTCTCAATATTCGCGAATTGTTTCTCACGTTTTGACGAAATAATTAAAACTTGCTTCATATAGATCTTGTTCAAAGTGTCAACTATTATTGTCGACGCATTCTACATCGAAAAATATGAATGTTTGAGTCTCAAAATTTCTCAAATAATTTGTATTTTCACCATTTAAAGAATCTTGTACAAGAATTCAGAAGTCAAAACATGAGTTTATTTGGGGGTATACAGACAAAACTGAAAGATTAAAACGGCGTTTTCAGTGAATTCAAAATGTATTTACTGGTTACTTGTACGATGACGAACATGTGCAGTTGATCACTCCAAAACTTGGCTTCAAATCCTTTGAAATTTCTCGACATGTGGATTTTCAGATAATTTAGAATATACTACTATCCCTGGATGATATGTGAATTCCCGTAGTTTGACTAATTTCTCGTTCGATATGGAAGACATATCATTTGAACATCTCTTACGATTTCCTATAGATCGCTGACTGCTTGGATCCTTTTAGACTCGATCATCGATGACTATGGCGAACGGCAAATCAGAAAACGTCAGTGGACAATTGAAGTTCGGGTGGATACAGGGCGTTCTTATAAGATGCCTCCTCAATATTTGGGGCGTAATGCTCTTCCTACGACTCACCTGGGTAGTTGCCCAAGCCGGAATTGGTTAGTGTTCTTTGGTTTACGATTTAACTCAATGATACACAACCAGCTTAGAAAATTTTTAACGTTTTAATAGTCAGGTGCAGCTGCGCATTTCACCAAATAGAAAATAATTTCTTATATCTTACGAATTCTTTAAAGTAGGTATGAAGTATACAAAATGTCATTTTTTTCAGGTCAGTCAATCATTTTGATACTCGTAACGACAGTGGTAACAACAATTACATCAGTATCAATGTCTGCGATTAGTACAAATGGAGTTATAAAAGGAGGTATTTAACATAGGTTTCTGAAATTCCATTTTGCCCACACATACTACACAGCTTCGGAAATGATTTATTGAGTATACCGGGTGTTCCGTAAAGACCACGTCAAACCGAGAGAGAATAAAGATCAAAGGATAACTTATCTGCTATGACAAAATTCCCATTATAAAAGTCTTTTTTTGAAAATAATGAATTGTTGCCCCTTTCAATATTTTCATCTTTACGGTCGGTACAATTTTACACCTTTTCAGTTAATTTTTTCATTAAAATATTGCTGAAAAATAATTTTTACGTTTACATTAAAAACATTCCCCGAACATTTTAAAGGGGACCTTTTTGAAATCACTCTAAAATAGACAATTTATTGGTGTAATATGCAGCAGTAGCTCAGTACATTTTTGGTTTTATTACGCTGGGCTAAACTTCATGAACAGAAGAATCCAATACCAAAATTTTCCATGAAAATATTTCTCACAGCCCCACTTGAAATGTTCGGAGAATGTTTTTAATGTGAACGTTAAAATCATTCTTCAACAATATTTTACTGAAAAAAATAACCAAAAAGGTGCAAAACTGTACCAACCGTAAGTCGTAGCTTTTGAAAGGGGCAAAAATTCATCATTTTCAAAAAAAATATCTCGAAAACGGTACGACTTTTATAATGAGAATTTTGTCATAGCAGTTGTGTTATCTTTGATCTACATTCTCTCTCGGTTTGACGTGGTCATTACGGGACACTCTGTGTAAGAAGAAATCTATAAGAGTAAACATGAGGGTGAGTATATTCTAATCTCATATACACATCGCTCTTTTGCTGGCTCTTCCATTGTCCGACGGCGAGGAAGATTGAAAATGCGCTCTTTTATACAGGCTATTCTTGTCGCTCTCATTAAATTTCTATTTGGAAGATACATTATTTTCGTAGCTGTATACGTGAAATAATAATTCATAAGTCGTGTAAATGAAATAAACCCAATATAATATGAAATAAATGAATCTCCGTACTTTTAGGTGGCACCTACTACATGATATCCCGAAGTTTAGGCCCACAATTCGGAGGGTCGATAGGGCTAATATTTTCCCTAGCCAATGCGGTGGCTTGTGCCATGTACGTGGTTGGCTTTGGCGAATCATTACGAGACCTTCTAGCAGTTTATCATTTATCAATCGTCGATGGAGGAGTCCATGACGTCAGAATTATCGGAAGTATAACTATCATTGTACTGACTGTAATCGTTGTGTTTGGTATGGAGTGGGAGGCAAAGGTAAACATGAATACCACCCCATGACAGAAATTACAATGTCAATGTATTATTTTTATATTTTACTGAAGAAACCTAAATTTTGCAATGCAGTAGGTTGTATTCTAACCCTATTTAATCAGCTATTCTCTATTAATTATTCAGTGTATCAAAAGATTTAGTCAATTTTCTGCACACTATAGGAAATCAATCAACAGTTATTATTTATTCAACAAAATATTTCGCAATCACTTCATGATTTTCTTCCTTTGAAAGTTTTGTAACGTAACTTTTCAGGCGATATCTATAGGCATATAGGCGAAACATTGTGATGAAAAAGTTAACAAAACTGTTGAATTTTTTCAGGCACAATTGGGATTGTTGTTTATCCTATTATTAGCCATCGCCGATTTTCTTGTTGGCAGCTTTATTGGCCCTAGAAGCGAAGATGCTAGAGCTAAAGGTTTCTTGGGGTATAATGGTAATAATATGGTAATTATTCCCATCAGAGTATCTTCATCTCATATTTCAATATTTTTCAAGCAACTCTGGCATATCAAAACCTTTTTCCTGACTACAGAGAATTCGAAGGGAAGCAACAAAGTTTCTTCAGTGTTTTCGCGATATTTTTTCCAGCTGCTACTGGTATGCTAGCTGGTGCCAATATTTCTGGAGACCTGAAGGTAAAACAAGATAATTTCCTCTAGCTAACAAATTCCACAAAAGTTTTTTAGGATCCTCAAACCGCAATACCGAAAGGCACTTTGCTTTCCGTTTTCTTGACCACACTGTCTTACATACTGATGGCAATTGTCGCTGGATGTACTGTTCTCCGAGATGCAACTGGCAATGTGACAGACTATGCCAATGGCAGTTGGCATCACTGTGGGCCGAATGAGTGCCGTTATGGATTGCACAACAGTTTCCAGGTAAGATCTGTAAACGGGACGATCCAATTTGATCCAGTATTTTATATCCATTCGACGTACATAAACGTACAATTTCTGAACCTTAAATCCAGTTCTGTAAATCCATTGGTTGTCCATATCAGGTCCATGGACATTTGGCCTCCATTCGGACCTAAATTGGCCGTCCATGACGGTTTCAGCTTTATGGGTGGCAGGGCCGGATTAGCCCTCAACGGGGCCTTAGGCAACCATCAATTTGGGCCCTTTTTTTCAATTCCGTTCCCTTCTTTTTACGATTAAAAATACTTATATCTTTCATAAAAAAATATTTTCCCAATATGTAATGATACCAATAAAATTACTATCTACATTTTAAAAATGTCGTTTTCTACATCGATTTTATGAGTTTTATTTATTTGGGTAAAATTTATTTTCAGTTCTGATTATATTTGCCTTTCACTATCTAGGATTTTATGTTTGTAAAAAAATTTTAGAAGTCTCTTTAATTTTTCGAAGGGCCCCTAAAATCGGGGGCCCCAGGCAACTGCCTATTCTCCCTTCTTGTTAATCCGGCCTTGATGGGTGGTATATTGGGTCTAGGGAAGTTGAATCTAATACAATTTTCACGGATTGAAGTTGCAGTGTACTGGCGAAATACTATTTTAACCTCGAGTTTTTTTTGAGGTTGTCGAGTTGGTATCTTGGATAGGACCCATAATCTATGCGGGCTGCTTCGCCGCAGCTTTATCGTCAGCATTGGCATCTTTGGTGTCTGCGCCAAAAGTCTTCCAGGCCCTCTGCAAAGACAAACTGTACCCTGGCGTCGAATGGTTTGCCAAGGGTTACGGTAGCAACGATGAACCGATCAGGGGATACGTTTTGACGTTTTTCATCGCAGTGATTTTCATTTTAATTGGTATGTAACAATTCTGTTCATAGAAAAATCGGCAGAACTCATTTTATGTTCTTTATTTCTAGGTGAACTGAATTTAATTGCACCTTTGATTTCGAATTTCTTCCTGGCAGCCTATACTTTGATCAATTTCTCAACTTTTCATGCATCTCTAGCTAAGCCAGTCGGATGGCGACCCACGTTCAAGGTACATCACAATAAAAACTCGAAAAAACATATATTTTCATATTATTCAATGTTTCAGTTCTATAACATGTGGCTGAGTCTCATGGGCTCCATAGTCTGCGTAATGGTTATGTTTCTAATATCTTGGGCAACAGCTGTGGTTACATTAGCTGTGATTTTAGCGCTTTATCTCATAGTTTCATACAGGAAACCAGGTAACATAACAGCATACTAAATAATAGCTATCGAACACTAATGAGCAAGAATCGAATCATAGATTCAAAACATCCTCAACTTTGACACCTCTTCTATTTTTTAGCTGTGAATTGGGGATCCACGACACAGGCGCAAATGTACAAGAACGCTTTGCAAGCGGTCCATCAGTTGAATACCGTTGAAGAACATGTTAAGAATTATAGACCACAAATTCTGGTGCTATCAGGAATGCCCGGATCCAGACCGACCTTAGTAGATTTTGCTCACTTGCTGACGAAAAATCTGTCCATGCTGGTTTGTGGACACATAAACATTGTACGATTCGTTTTAAAATTTTTGTGTTACATCGTTTTATATTTTCCATTCCTCAATATAGGCTCCTGTCCCTCAAAAGACGAGGAATGTCTTCAACTACAAAGCCAACAGTTGGTTGAAGGCCCACAAACTGAAAGCTTTCTACGCACAAATTGATGGCATGAGTTTTGGAGAGGGTTGCAAAGCTCTTCTGAAAGCTTGCGGTATCGGTAAACTGAGACCAAACATATTGTTGATGGGGTACAAATCTGATTGGCAGACTTGTCCTAGAGAAGATTTGGATCAATATTTCGAAGTGTTGCAGTAAGTCATTGTTGATCAATCAAAAAATCAAATCAAGAATTAATCAGTAACATTCTTTTGTTGTTCTTTTCATATCAATATTCTGATTACTGTTGTTTTAAATCATTCTAAAGTTCGTGAAAAAATAAATTTAGAATAAATGATTTATACTTTTAGCAACGCTTTTGATTTACACATGGGTCTGGGCATAATCAGACTCCAGCAAGGTTTCGACCATACACTTTTCGATGATGAAGAAAAAAAAAGTAACAAGACTCATCCAGACTACATGATAAGGACCAAGTCTTACAGTCAAATGTCTCTGGGTAAAAAATCATCGCATTGTATCAAAATACGTTTGATTTTGACCGCAACCTTCTGTAGCAAGTTGCAGTACTTACAAATCTATACAGTCCAACGAAAAAGAAGTAAATGAATTACCTTGGCCTGAAGATAGACCAAAGAACGCCAAATCCTTAGCTGAATCTATAGGGGAAACTGGAGTCGATACTGAACCAGATACCAAAGACATTTCACCCTCAGAATCATTTTATTTCCAGAGGAAACAGAGGAAGGGTGGTACTATAGATGTATGGTGGCTTTATGACGATGGAGGTTAGATAATGGATTATTATTGTTAATTGATGGGTTCATCTGCCAACATCATTATGTAGGATACTTTCCATTATTTTCTAGGTTTAACTCTACTTTTGCCGTACATAATCAGCACAAGACGAAATTGGAGTAGTTGTAAACTGAGAGTGTTTGCTTTAGCTAACAAAAGAGATGAATTAGAGTTGGAGCATCGAAATATGGCTAGCCTGCTGGCCAAATTCAGAATCGATTACACAGATCTTCAGGTGATAGCAGATGTAACAGCAAAACCTCAAGAACAAACACAAGCATACTTCGAGTCACTGATATCCACTTTCAGAAGCGCAAATGCCACTAACAATGAGCCTGGTGAGTATTCCCAGACTTCCAACGATAACTTGGGAGTTATTTCTCGCTTTTTCAGGGAAAATATCTGAGGCCGAGCTGCTTGCTGTCAAAGACAAAACAAACAGGCATATCCGTTTGAGAGAGCTGCTTTTAGAGCATTCCAATGCTGCTGACATGGTAGTCGTCACTCTGCCGATTCCTAGAAAGAATATTATTTCTGCACCGCTTTATCTAGCTTGGTTGGAACTTTTGACCAAAGATATGCCACCTATTTTATTAGTCAGAGGAAATCAGACTTCTGTTTTGACGTTTTATTCATAATTTCCGCAGTTGCAACAGCTGAAACAGTTGTGATTCAGAATTTGAAATCTTACACCATTCAACAATCTTCTATCAATCGATATTCATGTATAGAATATCGACTGTCGATTTTTGAAGTTTCGCACTTACACATTCACAAGTAGCTACTACCAAAGAATTTTAGTGAAAGACGGTATATTTTTAAAAAGAAATTAACATATCATATATAAATTTTAATTGAAGGCTTGCTTTATCCAATCTAAATATTTTCGTACGGATGGAATGCGTCACACTGAAGTGTTAATATTTATTTTTTTACCTCAAACACATTACGCTACCTTCATAGACATTACCTCAGTTATATCAGCGATATAAACATCTTCAACTTGTATATTACTTATATACTGTGAATAACTTTCGTGTAACTTATGATTCATAAAAAAACATCAACAAAATAAAAGTCATTTCCGTTCTACCTTAAAATATACTAGCAGATATTGCGACATTTCAAGTAAAAAAGAAAAAAATATGATCCCGCCCATTACTATATAAGTCAATTGTTCACTCACCTCAAGTATTATTCAAACATCAACAGCTTTTCACTATCGCCAAGGCAATATAGAAACGGTAGTGATATCTATCAGGCACATACATGGATAAGTATGTTGATATATGGAATAATAAAATCAACCCCAACACTCATTGACTAGTATTCTAGTACTACTTGTATTATTGAATAAATACAGTGCTAAATTTTTTCACAATACCACTCGAGTGAAAAAAGAAACACTACATATTTTATGAGGATTTCAACCTATTCAAGTTTCTTCCAAGTTTTGATTTCCTAGCCTTATGCATATGCATTAGCAGTGTATACATAGCTGGAATCATTATGAAGAGAAGATACACCCTCAGAAATGTTGCAAAGTGAAAAGTGAAATTCAAACTATTGGGTAGAGATATAGACCACTTGTTTGACTGGTCTACAAAAATCAGGTTTCTGAAGACTATCACCCCTTCGCAGATGAAACCAATTGGATATAAGATTATCCAGACAGTATACCTCAGCCATGTGAGGAGTTTATTTTCTCGATTATGAAGCTGCGACATGTAGTAAGGATATCTGAGAACAAAATCATAATCAGTTCTAATTCAAAAATGATAAAAAATTTAAAAAATCTTACCTTATGACCTCAATAGCAGACCATGTTAAAAATAAGTAAAAAGCCACTGGCATCTTTTGTATTCTTGGTTCATATTCCATATTGGCAATTAAAATAAATAACCTACCCCCCACTTGCATAAAGGGCATTAATGGACCCCCCTTTACATATCCAAAAATAGGGTGCAGAACCTTGAAAGTAAAAATATGATATAATTAACAGTAATTATTTTAAGGTTGTTCAAGTATTCATCACAAATGTCATAATCAGAAATGTTATCCCTAAATTATCAACATTTCAAATGTATACCTCAAGACATTGCATCAGCTGTACAAAAACCATAGTTGATCCTATTGTCTCATAAGCCACTGGAAGAAAAGATATACTATCTTTGAGATATTTGATACAGAGAACTGCTGTAATATACAAGAAACCAACAAACATGAATAGGTTGTAGAAAGTGAGATAGACTTTTTTATAATCCTCTGGAAAAAAAAAAGATTCATGAGATCATGGTATTGTTGATATGTAAATTATCTACCTTTCCTAAAACCCAATTCTTCTTTCTGTAACATATTATATAAATCAGGATAATCATCTCTTACATCTCCAACTTCTTCTTCTATTAAATCGTCTTCTGATTGCCATTTATCAAAATCAATTTTTAACCACACAGGTTTTTGTGGCTGTGATGTTAAACGGGGCCACCAACCTTTCTCAGCTTTAGTGAGAGTCAAGTCAATTTTCTGATCGGTGATTTTGATATTTTTTGACTGAAAGTAGATTTCGTTTGTGATTGAGTTTCGGAAATAATAATATATACATACATCTCTCTCTAATTTTGAATGAAAATCAATAGAAAAACCATAATCTTTTTCACCTTGAGCTCCTGTGCCTTTTGAATGAAAGGATAATTTTTGATTTTCCAATTCCACTTCTGGTCGCTAAAGAAGGAATTTCATTATTAAAAGGGTCTGCTTCATCCTGATAAATTTAATTTTTCACCTACCTTCACATCTTTTAGATCAATTTTCAAGAATAGATTGCTTTCGTTTTGAGCCCAATAAACGAAAGGACTCAGCACCGTCATTTTTAATACTATTACTGTATTACATTTATCAGTTCAAAACTCCTTGAAAAATATTTTTATTGTATTTGTTTTCAAATTCTTCAATATTAAAATGTATACATGGGCACATAGACATTGATAAGAATCAAAGTGTCAGTCATGTCATCACATTATCACATAGTCCACAACAGGTCCACAATATCCACAATATAAGTCATTATTTTATCAATGAAAATAAGAAGAAGAAGATAATTTGACAGAAGATGTCCTTCTTCTCATTACTTTGGGACAATTGCTGTAATGACCATGATATTACTATATTTTCATGATTTGGTGATGATGGATCAGATTTATTCAATTGAAGAGACTGTTCTTGTGTGAGTATACAAGTTGTAATGATGATAAATTGGTCGCTAGAGTAATTATATCAGTTAAAAAAAATTATAAATCGAATTGACAGTTTCGTGACACAATTGACAGAAAAGTGACAGTCCTTTAAAGCAAACGTATCAGCTGTATCGCAGTTGTATTTACTATTTACATCTACCTTTCAGAAAAATATCATAAATAGCAATTTAATAAGTATTTTATTATATTGTATTAACCATGGCATTTACCTTATGGAATTTATTAGAAGCTACCGTATTGTGTCTGAATGCAGTTTGTATTTTGAATGAAGAACGATTTTTGAGCAAGAGTAAGTGCTATGGATTCACCATTAAAATATATATTATTGTCTCATCTTTTTAGTTGGTTGGAGCGCTAAAAGTCCAGCTAATCAGGGATTTGCAGAAATCCCTTCTGCAAAATCACAGATTTTTAATCTCATTCATTCTATCAGAACTGTTACTAGAAGTGAGTTCACCATTTTTTCAAATATGCTATATACTGATTTCTATTTTTTAGTTCCACTGATATTTCTCAACGTGGTGGTGATAGTTATAAAACTTATACTGGGATAAATAACAGTAAATATATTTCACGTATATGTATATATTAATTATATTTTGAAAATAAAAAATCTTGTTTCCATAATTGGCTAATGATTTGATCTAATTGTTCAACTCCCAGAGATCTTGAATTTGCGATCCTCTATTTATAGAGACCTAAAAATTTCATTGATGTATTTGATAGATATGTAGCATTCATCAAGAGGATTCAATTAAATTAGAATAACAGTTTAATTAATTTCAAGAAGAATGTGTATGTAGAACATAATTGGAATGCTTCTATCAAATGTGAGTGAGTATTTTATCTTGCATTACTCAATGCCTGAGGGTTTATAATCGATTATTGTTATTTGGATCTGTTTGATCTGTTCATAATGTATAAATAACAGAAGCCTTTTTCCAATTGAAAGTCATCAATTCATTTCATGTTTTCTGAAATTAAAATCCACCCCCTTTTGAGGTTACAAATGTACAGGACAATATAATCCAACCCTGGCCGTTTAATAGTAGTAAAAGAGACCGACTATCAGTTCCTCAACGTTAAATAACTCGACGATCGAGAGGGGATCATTACCGAAGAAATGCTCGTAAGAGTCCTTCGAGCGATAGAGAAAGTAACGGGGGCTTTGTAATATCGCGACCGTACTATCCATAACCGAAAACTCATTGATCACACCGACTTGAAAACTCGCGAGTGTTCAGCTATTGTTAAAGTGCCAAATTGGGATCACACTACCGCAAAAATCAACGAAAACATTTGTATTGTGTGAAAAGTAGCCTGGAGTACTGGACCCGGTGAAGCTGAGAAATCAATCTTTCTCAGGTATGGAAAATCATTTGAAAAACTCAACAAGTTCATAAAAAATATTTCTTGGTCCGATAGTTCGTCTACACATCTTGAGTTAGTAATTGATTCTGTGAATCTATTCACTTTCGGTTGAATTTTTGTTCGAAGCCACATTTTTATAAGGATAGGATTTTCACCTTCATTAACCAAAAATATCGCACTCTATCCCCATATATATTTCTGTTTATTTGAATAGTTATCCTTCAAGAGTTCATCGAGTTTGCATGAAAACCGGCTTAGTTTGATTACAATTTCAATTTTATGAAGATTCGTTTCGTAAAAATGTACAAATTTGACAATTGTTACGTTTTGCGGTGAATCAAGAATTTCAAAACTTCGATTCTTGTGGTTGTAACAGAAGATATATTATAAACACCATAACGTTATTTACAAATATGACGAAACTGTTGGTCAGTTAGCCTGAAAAGAACCAATAAACAATTAAATTAATACATTGTTTTTAACGATGCTCCCCAGCTATGGCCGACCTAGGCACGCCCCTACTCATCATCATAGCCCTAGCTGGGGTCGTACTTCCAGAATCCACCCCACCGCCTCTAGAGGACGGTCTGACGTCACCCTTCGCAATAAAGGACAATGAGACGCTGATCCTTCGGGGCAGCTTGGCCAGAGTCCTGGATTTTTACAACAGCGAGTTGCTGGCCGCCCATTGGGGCAGGTTTGAAGGAGAACTGACGGAAGGGTGTCGCAAGGATGTTGGAGCTTACATCAGGGGATTGAGTGAGGTTGAAAATTGGGCACTTAAAAGTAAGTGGCTACATGAATGTGATGGGATTTAGGATATAGTCATAACAAAATCTAACCCAATTACTAATTATTTTTTAAAAAATCTTGTGCTTTATACAGAGAAATATTGTTGAAAACATACGAATGGCCCAATATTTTAGGTCAAGACTGTCAGATATACTTTTGTTACAACATTTTTTTGGAGAAGAATATTTTTTTAGAAATTTCAAATTCAAATCCTGTTTATTCCTTCAATTCTCAAATAGGCCAAGATCGTTTTCTCCATACTGACAAAATATCCTCCATTTATGTGGGTAAAAGCTATGGAAAAATCAACTCTGCTTTTTCATACGAATATTTTTTATGAAATATACTTGGAATATTCATCAGGTTACTCAAATGTTTGCACAACAGAATTCCATTAAAAATTCACCTCAATACGAAATATATAATTATTGGTGGATACTTACATAATTTCTTCGGTCACCTTTTATACCACAGTTTTATCTTATTCAAAGCAATAATAGAAAGTTCATTATTGTAGTCCATTCGTTGTTTTTATCTCGAAAATATATAAAATTCCATTTAATAAAAAAACATATGACCATGCCTTCTGGAAGCCATAAAAATGTATATGAACTTGAGATGAATTCAAAACAAATCTTTCAACTTCACTTCAAGTCGTACTATTTTCAAAGGTTATTTTTTTATTTCGAACGCTATAACAGATGAAATTAGGTAATATAAAAAAAGTGAAGTAGAGTAAATTCATTCAATAAGTGAGATACATTTATGATGCAAATATTTCTCCGAAGATCGATTTGAAAGTTATGATTCATTTCAGCCGATGTCGAAAGTTTTCGGAGAACATGCATGGGAACTAAGAAGTAAAATTATACCTATGGGTACGGTGGTTTTGCAGACTTGTTGCGAAATATTTAACACCATGAAATTTTCAAGTTTGCAATTATTCATTAATATAAAGGTGAATAATGTAATTAAAATTCAAGTTTACGGCGTAAAGCCAATATAAGTTTTTTCTTTATCTTGGAAAATAACGAAATTAGTCCTTGTACGTTTAATGTTCAAGATATGAGGCTGTTAATTCTATAATGAATACAGAGTGTTGTGTAACTACGTAGCCAATCTCGAGATGAAAAAATAATGGAAAAAATCAACCACTGAACAAAAAACAAACTGCGATGTATTAAATTATTTTATCAACAGATTGGATTAGTTGGCAGATAATTGGGTTGAGGATCGCCCTGTATATTTTGGTATATTTTGCATTATTTCTTCGTGAACAATATCTATTAATTTCAAAATAAATATCATAGACAGATCTCTTGAAAGGCGATCCTAACATGCAGTATCAGTTGCATACTAATTTTGACTCAAATTTGGTAATGGTATATGTAGGTCAAGTTAAATACTTGACCTTAACCGAAAGTGACTAAAGAAAAACTAAATGATGTTACTGTAGTGAAAGTGATACGTCTTCATTAGAAACGAATGAATCATTCGATTGTTAGAAATTATCATCAATGTGATTATTATTTTTTCAATTAGAATACGTTGGAGATCGGATAAAAATGAATTCTCACCTACCGAAATGAAAAAACTAGGAATATGGTATATAGAACATTCAATCGTGAAAGATATCGGAAGTTTTCAATTAAACTTTATTTTTCGAGGTTCAAGCTTTTAATTTGAACCCAATAGATTCTTGTATAATATATTATATTTCTTACATCATGAACCTTAATCTTGTTAAAATCTGCATTATAAACAGAACATTGTAAACAACTTTCTTACGTTCAGATACTTTCTCCCAAATCTTGTGCAAGAAACTACGTTAAATTTCATGAACTTTTTATGTTGAAAAATTCGAGGTCAGTTATTACCGATTTATGAATTTATTTATGTATATATATTTTTTTTATTCATCAATGAAGGATACAATATTGAATATAATATGTATAGACAATCGCTTTGATACCACTAAAATAGCGAAACTGTCATATTCATATATTTCAGTTGGTTTTCAGTAAATAAAATTAGCTCGTTTAAATCTGAAATATGATAGTTAATATGTGCCTAACACTGAGTATTCCATAAATATAATGGAAATATTTCTCATATATAAGATGATTAATTAGGACTACCTGACATAAGGGGCACTAGGGGCTAGTACGTCAGATCACCGTCAAATTGTTTCTGTCATTTTCAAAATCTGGATGGATAAAGTGATTATGATCTTCATCAATTGAAAAGTGCTTGAGGATTTTATCATCTTCAATGGCCTTCTTCGTTAGAAGAAAAGTTTCATTCGTTTATGTATTTAGGATTGTTTTGTACATAAACACTGCATTTTATGCATGAATGTTTTATTGTTATTGGTTTGTTGTAACCGTTAGTGACCGAACTCTAAACGATCCTATCGACCTTGCAAGACATGATCTAAATGCAAAAATCCGATATTAAAGATATGTAAAAAATATTTACACAATCATAATATTGAAATAGACAATTGAATTCTTGAGCAAGCAATATCGAATGCATCTAACCTTGTCGAGTCTATATAGGTAATATACGCGTGTGGGCACAACTATATTGTCCCATTAATTTTAATGTAAAATAACATGAATGATAACTTCAAATTTTCTCTTCGAACATGAAGACACTCTTACATAAATATAGTTGCTCTTACATTAAGACTGCTCCAATGGATCTTCGAGAATTACTAATTTAAAAACATCGATTGGTGCCAGATCAGGTAAACGCGGAGGCCATTGAACTGGTGTTTTAGAATTTGGAAAACCGCAAATCAAAATAAGCATTTAACATCGGGGCGTATAAAAAAGGCGACTAGCCTGTAATATTCGGATAAAATATGATGCAAAACACAGACGTATCACTTCACGGCATGAGAAAGTTATATAATATCAAAAGGAACTTTCACTACAGAAGTCAAAGATGAAGTGGTAGATTTTTTGGCCGTATGATGCGAATATCTAGGTCATGCGGTCTGCTCACTAAACAAAAGAATACTTGATGTGAACGACAGGTGAATTTTAGTTACGGTTTGGTAAATTGTATGTGCGAATTTTTACTTTCACGATGCTGTCATCAAATTGTATATCCAGTTTATTATACTCATTATGTCAATTTTAATAACTTTATATGGAAATATTGGGAATTATTATTTAAATTCACCATTTAATGAATATGTGGTGGTGTCTTCCTTCAATTCAAGTTTTTTTCTTATTATCGATAATACCGAATATAAAATATCAAGAAACATGTTTTTGCTGTCGTAAAATTCAATTGCATAAGCAAACCAAAAAAAAAGTGAATCAACTCGAAAAACCTACTAAATAGAAAACAGACATGTGTTTATATATTTTTTTTGCAAATCAACTCCTCTATGTCCTATTTAATGACCATGCCCAAGACTTTTGAGACACCCTAGTAATAATATCATTAGCAATTAACATTTTCAAGTTTGATTTGATTTGGAATGTTGGAATTAACAATTTGAAAAATTGAATTGGATATCAACGCAGTATCAATTGATTCAATTCAAATAACTGAATTATTTTATATTTTGAGACTGAAAAAATATGTATTCGAAGCTCGAAGGATTATGATACAGAAAAATTGCATTTTGTCTGCCTCTCTATAATAATGAAATACCACTTTCTTCATTGAGGAATAATTCATAGAACTCTAAACAATTGTCGTTTAATCAACCTAATGTTTTAAAAATTATTTGTTGTGGAATCGATTGATCACTAGCTGTTTTTTCATAAATGTTTAGAATTTTTTAAGGCTATTTAAATGAGGTTCTAGAAATTTCCGATATATAAGTTATCTAAGAGAAGTAAAATTCTCTAGGGGTATTTCTGGTTGTGGACTCAAATGCCTCACAATATGATCTTGAAGAAAAGCATAAATATACAAATTTCATTTCCTAGAATAATTCTTAAACTGTTAACATTCAAATAACTTGGGTTCTCGTTAAATATCAATATATTTTGTCAGCAATATGTTCCTACTGCAAAGTGAAATAGAAAAATTATATAATAATCGTTTCCATGAACACGCATACAAAATGATAATCGAAGGGTATCTTTGTATTTTCCAGTAATTCTACTTTCAAACATGACAAAGCACAATTACAGTTCTTACTAGGCTATTGTTTAATTGGTTCATAATTTAATTGCATCATGTACTGAGTGTATTCTCTTCGCAGTATATACTGCTATGACAGTTCACAAACTTTGTATTGGTAAAATCGATGAAATGAAATTGTTGCAATCCAGCAATAGTGGAAATGCTGTTACTACATTGACTGATGGCTACATCATACTTCAATTCAACCTATAATATACAGATAATGTAGTATGGTTCCGTTCCAATTTCTTTATTAGGAAATAATTTCTATTTCCAGTGAGAATTCATTAGTATCATACTACGTCATTGCATGTCTACTAATATTAACTTTCAACACATGTCAAGACTTTTACCATCAATTGACTATTCTTCAAATGAAAACAACAATTTTTTTTTGCAAATACATGGAAGAAAATCTGTGGGCGATGATTCACTAAGAAATAATTCTAACTAAAAAAACAAGATACGAAAGTAAAAAATGGTTTCAGGTCTTGGACTATATGTTGATGTATTCCTCAAACCTTTAGAGAAACTAAATTATATCGTCCTTGTTAATTCTTCCTCGTCTTGTACTGATGGCAAGATAATTACTCGTTCAAATATTAGAAGAAAGTTATATGTTTTGTTTGGACAAGAATCAGGAAACCCGACCAACGTATTTTTGTGTTAATGAATTTTCGTTTGCACAATAATTCAAAATCCATAACAAAAATGTAAATTCACTTCTCTTAATTGGTATTGGGAAATGAAGTGAGGAATGAAGACAAACAAAGATGCCAATTCAATTAAAAATATTTACCTTGAATTAATAATATTTAGTGAAGGTTTTGAATAGGGAGAGTCCAGATAATATCACTCTAGGCAACTAGTGAGAAATATTCAAATTGAAAATCATACAGTATGATCTGTGGAATCGTAATTAATTATTTGACTTGATCAGGAATATTGAGTTTTTGAGATTTGATGCGCAAGACAATAGTTTTCAATTTATTTGTTGAATCAATTGAACATTTAAATGTTCAAAACGACAAGCGTCTATTTCTTGACAATGAGTAAGGCTATTTTTTCGTTTAAAAAAGTATTTACTGATTTTTCCACATATTAATTATATTACTTGACATAATCATCAGAAAAACTTTTTTTTTCAGTGGACGATGCTAGTGGAAGATATTCTACTGGATGGTTTTGGGGAAATATCTATTGGACTGGATCCCAAAATTTGTGCGAGCATATTAATCCCAAAAAACAAATCCTCATAGATTCACAAGTATGTAAAGTTATATCTATATATACGTTCATCAAATCTAGAAGCTATTATTTGGACGACTAAAACTACACTGAGAGTCTCCAAATACCCAAAATGGATTCTTGCAAACATTAAATGAAACTAGAATGAATTCAAATCCTCAAATAATAGAAAATGAACTAATTACCTTACACGACAGATTAATGAACCATGAATGATATTACTTGATGTTGCACGAATCCCTTCGACTTACACTAATCTCAGTTCAGTGGATGTTGCATGATCGATCTCGAAAAAGGTTTGCGAATAAAAATCCACTTTGAACATTACGAAAACATTTTATTGTATAAAGTTTCAAAACTAAAGTGCTGTTGCTGATTATGATAATCACCAAACAGGAAATACAAATTCAAATGAGTTTGGAAAACAAGAAAAAGCTTTGAATAGTGTATATTCGAATTGCAACATTTGGGATGTTTTTGGAATTGATTGAGTTTAGAATTTCTTGAAGATATACATGCAGTGTAGAAAAAGTATTACCCAATGTAATTTTTCGACCGAGTATGAGGCATACACACTTTATCGTTCATCTAGAATTCCGATTCATTTTTATGAATAAAAGATATATCATATGAGTTTTACAAATGTATCATGAACTAATAAATGAACAATAATAATGAACACTTGTATTTAGTTGAATTATGAATACTATTTTAATTCTATTAAATAACTATAAAATTTGTAATCAGCTGTTGATTCGAATTTTCTCTCTTGTTCTGTGAAGATACGAAATGGCTCACGAGTTATTAAGCTAGCATAATTTTCGTTCAATTTGCGTGTTCATATATCGTAATTGAGGAAGAAAAAGTTGACTACATAAGTATGGAAGACCCAATTAGTTGAATGTTCTTGCATATGTTATACAACTGATCGGATATATTTCTGCAATTCGATTGAACATCGTCAATTTATTGAATATTGTAATTTCTCCTATATACTGCGATTATCATCACAACCACTTTGTATAATAAATACTGATTTGAGTAAACTTTATATATTATATATTATAAGATATTTAAAGTGAAAGTAGAGTAATTCTTCAAAACTGCAAGTATTGCGCGTAAAAATATGGGAAGAAATGAAAGGAGTAAAAGTGGATTAATTATTTATAAAAATCAATAGGAAATACAACCAAAGAATGATACGACATTTATAGCAATCTTAACAAATATTCATATTTTGTTATAAATCTTTTACTGATTTTTTTTTACTTTTCAGAATCACACTAGAATCGCAAGATCCCCAGATGCATCTGTCAAAGCATCCAGTCCCAGCAATCCAGTCAGTTATACGGCAGGACCCTTTGTTCACACACAGGGTCCTCCTTTTCCAGTGTCATTTTTCATGCTTCGCCTTCATTTGAATTCGAGTTTCACCAATGAGGTAAGCATTATTAAAGCACTTTTTGATTGGTTTTCAATTAAACGTGTGATTTTCAGGAGAGAGTCATGCATATGGGATTGTGTTTACCTCATGCTTGTACTGATCAGGACGTTAAGAAGATCATGGAAGGAACGTCAGCTTATTCTAAAAAAATTGAGATCAAAGTTGAGGCTGTCAGATCGGAACATAATAGATATAACATATCGACAGATCCGACATTTGTAGTTTTATGGTAAGGATTTGAAATTCCTCTATACATTACTGAACCACGTCCACAACGTCTTTCTATATTTCCCACATCTTCCAGGACAACCGGTATAAAAACTATTCTTTTTATGGTAGACCATTGATTGATTATCATGTATATATCAGGATTGTTTTCTATTCAATAAATATTCATTTATTCCTTAGTTCGAAGAAGCCAATAATCTTTGTTATTAAAGTCAAAGTATGGTCAATATCAACACATTGATTTTGACTTTCTCGTTCTAATGAATCACCCTGTATATCATTCCACTCGCCAATTAAACTCTTTGAAACTTCGTCTTATTCATCTCTATCATAAAACTTTTTTGCTGATATTAAATTACGTCATAGCTTGGGACATAACAAATTGTAATATTTCAGTATATCAACGTTGATAATTATTTTCCTAATTGCTGCTGGCACTGGATACGATCTCTACTTGGAGAATACGAAAAATAATAGATTGAAAGCTAAAAATTGCTTCAATGGAAAACTTGATATGAATATGCCAGATATGAAGTCAAAGGATGGTGAGTAATTTCATGGTTATTCGTACTAAATTAGAGATAAATCATACTATATGTAATTGTTCAAATACGATGATCATTTATTTTAAGGAAAATGTAGCTTATACGTGGCAACAAATAACAACAATAATAACAATAATGTCGTTGAAAATCATCAATTGGAACTCAATAGTAACAACTATTCAGCGTCAACGAAACAATCAATCACCAGTAAGTAAATTTCAACCAAATCAACTATCACCTGATGATTTTTTTTTCATGAATTTTCAGAGTTTATTCTGAAAGAAATGCTACTGGCATTTTCAGCAAGGATGAATATGAAAACCATATGCGATCAAAGCGTAGGAAGTGACACGATATCTGTCATACATGGACTCAAAGCTATTAGTATGGCTTGGGTAATTTTGGGACATACTTGTATTATAGCTTTCAAGTATTCTGGTAAATATTACTATTCAACAGCCCAACACATGAAACATGAGATTCTTGTATAGTATCTGAAAATATTCTTAGAATAGTCAAATAGTAACCCTAAGAATTTTTGCCACATCTTCATCAAACATTCTGTGTAAAAGTTTCGAAACAATGAATATATATGAAAATTCACATATAAACTGAAACAAAAATTAATCTTCATATCTTAACAGTTTTCATAATATGTGAAAATAATCTTACATTATCCCCTTCAGTCAATTTCTATTCTATTTCTAGACAATATGGAATTTAGACGGATTGTGCAAAAGGAATTCTTGTTCCAAACTGTCACCAATGGTACATTCAGTGTGGATACATTTTTCTTCATTAGTGGAGTTTTAGTTTCATTTTTGTACTTCAGAACGAACGCTAAAGGTAAATTGGACCCTCTGAATAAGGGAAATGGGTTCATAGCTGGATTCTTGCACTTCATGGGGTTGATCGCTTACAGATTTGCCAGGTGACATAGACCCAATAAAAAATTGTATCTCATTCGTTGATTTCATTGAATTTCCAGATTAACAGTACCCTATCTCTTCACCGTTGGTTTGGTTGAAATTTCAATGAAGTGGTTTTATTATAATTCAATCTTTGAGCCACCGACTATGGATCACGTGAACTGCCCCAATTATTGGTGGAGAAACGTTTTATACATCAACACTCTATTCCCAGTCGAGGAAATGGTAAGAAAAATCATTAATTTTCGAACGCAGCTCTACCGTTTTATTTTTGCAGTGTATGCTCTGGAGTTGGTATCTTTCTGATGACACTCAGTTTTATGTTATTGGAGCAATAATGCTCATTCTAGCAACAAGGTAACTCATATAAAAATTCATAAGTCAATAGAAAAGTTTAACTAAGGTTGAGAGAGACAAACATACCTCATTTCTACGTTGTTTTCAGCCACTTCAAAAGTGCTGCAGCTATTTTGATGACCTTCATGTTAAGTTCCTGGATCACTACTGGATACATAGCTTATAGTAACAGTCACATGCCAGGAACCGACGATCCTCTGGCTCTTTTCGACAAAATTTACGACAAACCTTGGACCAGGTTGGGACCATATCTAATCGGAATGTGCACAGGATGGTTGCTTTTCAAAAAAGATTGCAAAATACGTATGCCAAAGGTACATAACACGTTTTTTTATCATTACTTCATTAGCTATTTGAATGCAATGCGTGTTCTTCGGTGTTTTTGATACGAATTCCAATTGAAATTGTTCAGAATTTGTATGAATTCCTTGAAATCCACCGACAATGGGTTAGGTTTCATTCAATTTTCTGGAAGTCCTGTTAAAAAAAAATTAATTCATAATAATTTCATTCAACTAATTTCGTTTTATCATTTTCAATAATTTTGTAATAGTGTGGAATACCATTACATTTTACTGACGACAAAATTATTCTCTCGAAAAGATATTTTCATTAATAAATGCTTGTGAATTTTTGATAGAAAGCAAATTTCACCAGTTTCCGAACCGTGATAACTATTTATTCGAAATAATTGAATGTCATTCACTTTTGCAACAGAACAAAAAACTGTATTTTTAAAATCACTCTGTATTGAAATAGCTACGATATAGCGGTGATTGGTAAAATTTTTCAAAACTATTTCAATCAAATTACTACTATTTGAAGGAAGTGGCAACACCGAGTTTCCCGAAATATTTGAGTTGGTTCTTCAGGAAAATTCAACATACCGTATACTATTAGTCAGACTGAATATGTAGACAAAGAACAAACAAGAACTTTGTTTTTCAGATTGTTGTCGCTTTCGGATGGACAGCATCCATAGCAACCCTTCTGGCCTTGGTCTACGGTCTATACGAAACCACCCTGAGCCCGTTGATGGGGGCAGCTTACAGTTCCCTCAGCCATTCAGCGTGGGCCCTCGGTTTAGGATGGATCGTAGTCGCTTGCGTAACAGGTTACGGAGGCCCAGTCAACCGACTTCTTTCGGCGACCATCCTCTACCCTTTCAGCAGAGTCACCTACTGTGCCTACCTGATTCACCCCATAACGATCAGAGCCATGGTGATGACCATGGATAGTCCGCTCCATCTGGGCAGCACCGTCACCATCGTCATTTATCTGGGGCAGGCTGTGACGGCTTACTTCCTTTCGTTCTTTATCTCCGTTGCTTTTGAAGCGCCTATAGTGTCTCTCTTGAGGATAATTTCCAAGGTCGCGGCGATGAAGAAGAAGAATTCTCCAGTTGCCTCCTGATGAAAGCAACGAGAGGAATATTTTTTATAGCTATTTTTTACGAGGTACAAGTCATATGGTGATATTTAGTTTTGATGAGGTAAAAGTATCAGAGTCTACGAGTTGGTTGCCTAATTTATCTTGCCAACAAATAAGTTCAGAGGCTTTAGAAAAATGTTCAATGAGCGAGTGAAATCCTGATGTAAGGAAGGCATATACTTCAATAGTTGTGCTGAAGAGGAGAACATATCAAGTGTTTATTTTTATATTTTCAGCAAAATCAAAAGATTCAAGGTTAGCATATAGCATTTTTGTTTTTTTTGCACTATAGTTCAATATTGTTACTCATATCTTCGTTTTGCAAACAGTTCTCATTATGATAATATTTTCAAGGACAATTTGATGCTTAAAATATAAGTTATTTGAACCATTGTATAGGTAAATTGCCTTACAATATGAAAGGACTGCCAATTGACATATGATTTTGTTGTAGCTAGTTTTATATTTATTCATTAATATAATCTTTTTGCAAGAATTCTAGTTTTCTTTCTGAATTCTTACATAGAATAATCACTCGATAATATTACCAACAAACTGTAAATGTTTTATTACTTATCAAAAAAAAAAACTTATGCCTTGTTATACAAATGAAACATAAATAAAATATCAGAAATCCCATCAACATCTATCACTCATTGCTTTCCATCGCAACTTCCATAATTGAGTGTACATAGTGAGGCCCTTCCTTCACAAATGTCTGTAGTTTGCCAAGAGTTGATTCATCAAAGATAATGCTATTAGATAATATCTTCACAATTTCATACTTCAACTCTTTGCATTCTTTTTTTGTTTCTGAGTTGCGATCCAACATGAATTCAACAAGGCCTGAAAATAATGTTTACAAAGTTATTTATAATGTACAAAATATTTGTGGAGAGATGAATATTTGAAAGAATACCTGGTGTATTATTGATAGCTTCTTGTCCCCATTGTTGATTTGAGATAGCATGCAAAATGCCCAGACCTGCTAATCTTAAATCAGGAAAGGGATTCTTTGAATACCTTAAAACAGTATCCATTGGATCATCGCCAAGAAGTGAAAACCACTTTTTGGATATATTAATAATGTCAGCTTTCTGATCCACAACTCTGAGAAGGCGCTCCAAACAGGTTAAGGCTGTCAACCTTATTTCATTTGGTAGAGCAATCAATAGTTTCACAATAGTTTTGATAGCAAAGGTGATTTTGTTACCTGAAATTTGTTGATTAGTTCATTACATATCAAAATTATGTTTTTTTTCTAACCTGAAGCCAATAATGCACGTTTTCCTTCATTGGAGGAACCTATCATGCCTAGAGTTTCCAATGATACTTTAATAGTGCTCAAATCACTACTTTCTATATTAGAATATAATCTATCAATGACTTTTGGATACTTGGACATCATCTCTACTGGTTTCCATTGGGCCAAATTCCCAAAAAACTTCAAGATACCTACAAGAATCATAAAAGCATGAAAATTTCAATTATTTCTATATGTATTACCTGGCTCACATAGTTGCAATGTTAAAGGATCTTCATTGTCATCCAAAACACTGAATAATTCCTTCAAAATACCACTTTCTTCTAGGAAAACAAAGCCATGAATGCTCAGGCCTAAATCAATGAGTATTTCAATAATATTCAATCTAAATAGAATATCATTAGATTTGACTTCCTCCAAAATATTGTCTATTATACCAGTGGATCTCAACAAACTGAAATTTATTTCAGATTCTTTAGATATATTAACAGCAACCTGGAAAAATCAGACCATTTACCATTATTACAGTCTCAACTTGAGTATGACACCTTACTTCATACACTCTGAGTCTTACAACTTCATTGGTACTCATGACTTCTTGTAATACCTCGATAACATCATTGGAAACTAAAGTTTTCAGTCCAATGTCAGTAATTCCTAGTATACTAATGATATTGGTTGCTTTTTTTGCAACAGATAGATCTTCATCACCAATACATCTCAGTACTCCATTGAAAAGAGAGGTTCTTCTACATAAATCAATTACAGACTCTTCCTTGTGTATATTCCTTGCGATTTCAGTAAGTGCCATGCATTTGACAGAAGGGAAAGGATGATTCAATGCCCTTTCCAAGGGAACATCATATTTACTTGTACTTTCCCCTAAATTCAAACTGTTCAGACAAATAGACAGTACTTCACACGCCAAATCAACTTGTTCGCTGTGAAAACAATGACCAACAACATTATTAAGATATTTTTAATAAATAATTACTCAGCACTTTTGAGGTTAGGTGTATTTACGTACGTGTTTGAGTCATTGAGACAGTCAAAAACTAGGGGTAGGTCCAAGACATTCGCTGTTCTAGATACTTCCTGATCTGGAATGGAAGTGAAATAGTCCTTGATCTCATTCAATGTAGAAATTCGCAATTCTTCTTGCAACAACTTGGATAATTTCTCTGCACACCAATCTTCGCGCGAACCCATTTTCAAAATACTTTGCATTGACACGGTGACACGGAGCAAAAGTAAACAAAAAGCATATATCGACAGTTCAAATCACAAAACATAAAGTTTCGACAGCAAATAACATACAGGGTAGTTGATGTATAAGTATTATACAGGGTGAATAGTTAGGGCTTGGTATCTTGAAAAATTTAACTTTAAAGAAGTGAAGGTAAGAAGTTGGGTAAATATTAAGGAATTGTGACTAGCAGCGGAAAATCTTGAAAGATAAAACTCGACTTCGGCTTCCTAAAAAAATTGAGCTGCGAATTTTATGACGTGAAAATGACAATTCAACAGTCTCAGCGAAAATAATGCCCCCCAAATTGACCCCAGAAGAAAAAAAAGCGATTGCGGCAGGGAAAAAAGCTGCGAAGAAACTCAAACTAATCGAGACAAAGAAACAACTAAAACGAGACGTTCTATCCCGAGAAATCAAATACAGTAATCTTACTTTTCAGAAACACGAAGCAGAATGGCGGAAAATGTTGATAAACATTGTCTTACCGGATATGAGGGCAGATTTGGAATTCGCGTGGCATAATTTCGAGAGAGTCATAGACTGCAAAGATTTCACGATATCTTTGTTGATGGACGAATTGAGAGATGCAGAGGAGCAATACATGATTAATTATAAGAATCACGTGGAAAACATCGATCAGATGATTGAATTGTTTAATGAGAAATTAGAAGAGTTGAATGATGATAATGAAAAACAGGTGAATTATCCCGTTTGGTTTCCCCAAGTATTCAAAACCATATTTTCAGATTGTGCAAATTCGCAAAACGCACGAACAACAATCAGAGGAGTTCAAACAAAATTTCAACGAGGAAGAAACATATCTTAAAACTATTCTGTATATGTTGGAAGTAGCTAAGAAACACTACAAACAAACCGTACGAGCTGAATACTTTTCTAAATTGGAAGAGGAGGATACAAAGAATACACAGGAGATCCAGAAACTTCGTGCCATTTTGGAAACAATCGACTACTCCATACATTCGAAAATCAAAGATTTTCTAAGCGATTACAACAATCAAGTGAAAGATAGAAAGAAGCAATACGAAGAGATGAAGGCTCGCGACGATGCAATGCAAAAAATACTGTCCAACCAGTTGGAGAAAATCAGAAGAGCTTACGAATACATCAAGAGACTATGGCAAAAATTCGGGGATTCCCAAAAACTGCTTGGGAGGAAATACAAGGATTTGGAAGTAGAATACGAATTCTTCAATTCTGCTTTCAACTCGTTGAAACGGAGACTTGTAGCGGACAGACGTTTGGACGCAGAGAAAATCAGAATTCTCAGTGTCAGCTACAACGAATGTATCCAGACCATGGAGAAGATTGCAGAGAAAGGAGAACGCACCTTGCATGCAGCTGCTGTTTGTAGAAAATTGGAAACACAGGATGAGAAAATACGACCGTTTCCTTTCGTCGTTATCAAAGAATTATTTCACAAGTTCAATATGGATTATTGCAAGGAGTACATGGATTGTTTGGAAATGTTTTGGCAAAGAGTAGGACAAGCTGATGCCTCTAGGTACTTGACCAATCGAACAAAAAATAAATCCATTTTTCATCCTGTTCAGGTCTAAACGTCGATGGACCATAATTAGTGGACGTTTTATGACTATTTGTTATATGAAGTTGAAAAGTATTTTTGTAATCGATAACTGAAAGACTGGAGAAAAAATGTGAGGTTATGTCGATCAAACGAAATACTATTTTTTCAGGTTTGCTCTGAATGAAGAGAGAGAATTCCTGAAAACAGAAAACGACATACTGCAGATTAAAATGAGCAGATATTGTTCCAAATGTCCACATCAAAAGTTGAATATCATTGGAAATATTTCGAAAAATATTACTGAAGGAACGATTGAACAGAAGAAATATGCTATGCATAATAATTTGGAACAGTTTCCAAGTGATACATCAACTTTTCGTGATGATGATTCTGATAACGAATAGAAATTAAAAATAAACTGTCTTCAGAACGAGAGACAATAACACTTTCTTAGTTTTAGTTATCTTAATTTCAGTGCTACCCTGTAGAGCAATGCTCGCTGTAAATATAGCTTGATTACGGAAAAGTCACCTTAACCTTAACCGATCTTATTAAGTCAACTTGTATTTCCTTGAATAACAAGAAAATGGCATCCCAATTATCCATTTACTGAGTCTGAGTATGTACAGGGCTTTTCACTGTCAAATGACAGGGTAAATCACAAATAACTTGGCCAACTCTGTTATGAAAATTTTGTTGTTGAGTTTTGTTTGTTGATTTACGAAGACAGTATTTTAAACATTTGCATTTGTTGTTTGAGTATCTTTATAATTATTTTGTTGTTTGTTCAGGCATCGTTTTAATTATTCAAGTTACAATAAATTTTAATAGAGAGAGTAACACGATCGAAATGTAGAAAGACGTAGATATTCCAATTTATGTAGATAATGGGAGTTCTACCTCCAAATTCCGAACTAATTTTTTTTAGGCAAAAATGATACGTTATCATTTAATGACTTCGTGGAAAGTTCAACAAAGTAATTTTATCGACAATTCAGTACCTCTATCGTTATTAAACTACCCAAATGAAATTTTTTCACGTTTTTATCATACGGAGTTTCAAAACTCGAACCGTGAACATGAAACTTGCCCCCCCCCCCCATAATAATAAACTAAGAAAGGATATACTGCAGCCGGAGGCTTATTGTATTTCCCCTATCATTCCGATACCCTAAAAAATATTGGTCCCTTTGATTATTTTGCAAAGATCACTAGGTTTCAGGGTTCCCACATTCTCTAGGTTCAAATCAGGTTCCCCTAGTTGTACTGCTCTTCTATAGTTTAGTGCCTCACAATAGCACAAAATGTGTTCAATAGTCTCAGGTTGTAAGCCGCACAATGTACAAGTCTGGTCACCTTGATATAGCCCCATCTTTTGTAGGTGTGTTCTAACAGGAGCATGTTCTATAAGGAGACTTGTTACTAGTCTTATCTGATCTCTTCTTAATCTAAGTATCTCATCAGATCGTTTTTCACCTGTTATCTGAATAGCAAGTTTACTATATTCTTGTCCTGGTGTGTTATCCCAGGCTAAACATTTTTATTGGAACTCAATGATTATTTTACCAGGTTCTATCTGAGCCCGAGAGATTTCCCACATTTTCCCGGATACCCTGTATATGAGGCCTCAAAAAAATTTGAGTTTGTAAGAAACATTTATTTAAAAAAACATTTGGACAGATTAAATGATTTTTCCTTCCTAGTGCGAAATAAACGTATCGAGTTTATCTTTCAATTTGAAGTTGCTAGGATTATTTGAGCAATAGCTGAGTTGGCAAAATGCTGAATATATAATCTTTGTAACAAAAACAGATGACACAATTTTTCTGATCTAGATTGTTTTCAATCGATTTGTGTTTCTTCAAAATATAGTTGATAGCAAAGACGAGCGACAATATTGCTAATTCTGATATTAATAGATCATTTTCTTTTGTTATAAGCCATCTTTGAGGACTTGTTAAATTCATTCCAGAAAATGAATGTCGATCGTCTTGGATTCTAAAGAATGGAATGACCATTTGAAATCACAAACTCAAAGAATTTCCACTAATTTTCCGAAATAAAGGGATGACCGATGTTACGTGGGAAACCCTGTATACTCGTTGCGTATCATAGGAAGTTGTTTTTCAATTCGTAAGACCGTGAAATTCAATATATTTATCTACACACACACGGTGTAGTGGTGCTTCTCGTTCGTACGTTCGGGCCATGTAGGCCTTATTCATCTTGATCCAAACCGTGAGGCGGATGTGAGTTAGTGTCAGATTAGACGAACCTTTCCGAGTGGAGTGAGCACCAGCTATCAACCGGAGACAACGTTCGGTAGGTGAATGCGAGCATCATCATGAAGCAAACACAAGCGAAAGCAGTTGCTGGAGTCACCCACCAGGTAAAATGAAACTTTTATATGTAATTTTTTTAAGGCTTTAACGAAGAAATTGCGGTGAATTTTTCGTGGAGGGCTCTTGAACGGAGTGTCAAAATTTTTTGATAATATCAAAAATGGTGATAGGTAATGATGACCGATCATGCTCATGCCTATTTCACAAAATTTCTCTAAAGTGAAAATGAAAAAGATGAAAATAAAGATATCAATCAATTGTTATTCCAGTGGGTCTGAGTCTTCTGTCTTGATAGCTTTTTTGATTATAAAAATAACCGAGTGAGGTATTTTATGAATAAGAAAAAATGGAATAAATTACTGCATTTCAAGATTATTTTTCAAAATCTATGAAAAAATATGTTTTTCTCATATCTATTCAAATACCTTCTTTCTTGACAGTACCTCATTCGGAAAATCTCTTCAAGACTCTGGTTATGCAAAGGAAAATAATTGTGAAATAATTGGTTATTATTCAATGCCACAAATAAACTAGTTTACTATTCAAAAACCGATCCCAAAATTATTCAATAATATTAGACTGATTTCTCTCCGATTATCTGATCACTGTGGATCTTGAGAATATGTCATTTTAAGACCTCATATTTAACAAATTTAGTACAATTAATTGAACTTAGGACTTTCCTTCTATAAAAAAAATTATTACTCCTTCCAGGAAATGATTGTATAATGAAATTACAATAAATGTGTTACTCATAGTAAACTGTTTACTCATCTTAAGTCCTATTTTTTTTTAATAAAAAATCCTACACAATATACTTCTTGATTGTCTTACAGGATGATAAAATTATTATTATTAGGTATTATAAATACATTGGTTTTAACATTTTGAATAACGGAATAATGAATACTCTTACTACCATTGGATACTGTTGAGAGAGTGAAAGAAGAATCATGTTGTAGGTAATACACTGTACGGAAAAAGAACGTAATAAAATGTTTGTTGATTCAATGTGTATTGTTCGTTTATCATCAATCAAAGTCCATGTTCATCAATACAATGAACATTCATGATTTAAAATTTGAAATCATTGGTAAATAGAAAGTTTACCGATATAACAAAAAACAGATAATTTCACATTGTTATTGTTTATTTTATTGCATGAATGAACGTTAAATCTATTATCAACCACGTCAGGGTGAGAAATCTAACATTTATTTTCATTGAGATAAGATACATTGGAAATTGAATAATTCAAAGTTTTCAGTAACTGGTACTTTGATTTTTTGTTGCAGTACTGTGTGAATATTTATGAAAACTAGAGGCTTAGATTTCCAAAATAACTGTGAAACAGTTTGAAATTAGGAATTGTATCTACGTCATTTCTATAAACTGTCACATCTCTAAATAGACAACAGTTTCCTGTATATCAATGGTAATGTATTTTGGTTGAAGTTTGTTTTAAATAATTAATTTGAAAAAGAAAAAATCATAATTTGAACATTATCCTGATGTAGCATTGAGGGAAGGGTGGCAAGGTTAAATTTGTTTACACACATTATTGCTTAAAGTTAAATTTCTTGCTAAGCTTGGAGAAACTCAACAAAAGTTACCGGTTTTGGTACTGGTGATACACAATGTGGACAAGAAGGAATAATTTACTGCATGTGTATCCGAGAAGCGGTAGTAGTTAGGAAGTCAGATAAATTAGATAAAAGTTACGCAGTTTCAAGGTACCGGTTATGATGTTCATACAAGGTGTTGCATCTAAGTGGGCGAGCATTCAGATTGATTAAGCTTCATTTCATAGTTCGAAAAATATTGCTGTTCATGTAATTGTATTTCTTATATTTAGACTTTCTACAAATTCTTTAAAGAACGAACGTAAAGTTGAAAGTTGTTGATTAGGATAATTTGTTCTCTTAATTTATTTTTGAATATTTAATTCAATATTATTTGTTCACTCATTATTATTTGAAAACATTCAAAATGATAATTTTTGAATATTACTTTCATAATCTTTCCCAAAGATGTATCTTACCACTCAATGAGAGAGGGTGAAAGGGGTGACAATTTTATTTGTTAAAAGAGTCCCGATTGAAACAAAGTTGACTTATCCGAGGATTTTACCGAAATACCAGAGTTGCGTAATGCATTTATGTAATGTCTATCAGAAACATATTGTAATATTTATGTTTTATGTATTATAAGAAGCTACACTGTTTCAAAAAAATTTGAAATTATGGTAACGCTAATATTCTGTAATATGTCGAGTGCATGTAAAATTATCGACAATTTTCAAAAATGTTACATGCACGAAACATATTTTGTGGACTATTTCCCGAATAATTATAATAAAGTGCGAATCAAAAAAATTAACTGTCAAAAAATAAATGACATTTTATTAAGTGAAAATCGCCCTTGTCACCAGCTAGCGTGCAGATTGTCGCTGTAATCAGTGTCAATTTTGTCATTTCAAATAGGAATTTCAACATATAAGGGAAATGGTCAGTAATATTAATCGATGAAATCGTTAAAAGTAGCGATTTCCAAATGAATGACATTTATTTATCAGCATTTTGATGACAAATATTTCATACCAAAATATCTGAAGTAAGCTTCTCTGTATAAGTAACTGAAATTTCATTCCTACAAATTGTTTGCCTTATTCAGGAATCTCTTCTTGTTTGAATAGCTGTTTAATGCCCTTGACTCTACCGAACACCATGGTATGCATCTCATCATTTCTTTCGTTTCCTCGTTCTTCTCACGCTATTGCTTTCAAGGTCAACTGCATCTTCAAACAATACGTGCATAGAAAGACCTTTCACTTTCGTAAGCCGGTAAAACCTCCTAGATGGAGAAAAAAAAATTAGGGCCTGTTCCATTGACTGCCTACTTCGATGCTCGAGTGTCTTCACGTAGATGGGTCAGGTGAATTTCACAGCACTTTCGATTACATTTAGAATCTTCAGACGATAGATTCTACACAGCGAAGGACTAGGTTTTGTTGTTTGTTTTTGGAGGTGTTTTTTGGGTTAGATCTTTTCCATTTCAGATGTTTTTTTCTGGTTTATATAGTTGTATATTGTAATAAATTTTTCAGTCGATAAAAAAGACTGTGCACAGGAACGTTAATGTGAGAAATGTGAGAAATTCAAGATAAAAATGTCCTCTACTTTGAGATTGATAACATGAACCATAAATTGAAACTGTTTGTGTTTCCAACATTGTGATATTTTCGTAAAATAATATTTAAAGCTCCCAATAATTAACACGTTGATTTATATCATCCTGTAAATAAATAGTCATTGAAAACGAAACAGCATATTGACGTATTATTGAAATCAAGTACTCGAAACATATTCTGTTCAAAATGAGACCTAAAATTTGTCGCAAATCTTATTGAGGTTCAGGTTCAATTCACTCCTCTCTCCCCTCGAAAATGTTGTTGATGTGTCTGAACGTTTTTTTTATAATCCGGTTGTATTGACCTACAGATCATCTGCTTCGTTTTCGTTGGCCCACTTTGTTTACAAAAGGATATATCGAACATGCCACATTTTCTTCTTGGCTCAATAATCCACAATTACACCTTTGTGGTAATATCATCTCAAAAAACGAAAATTTTCGACTTTCGTTTTATCAAAATGTTATCGCCTTTTCAGTGATTCTCAAAATGGCGGAGAAACACCTGTCAGCCTGTCACCTGTCAACATTTTTAAATAATGTTTTTCATTCTCTTTACAACAATGTGACACTGATACAATGATTTAAAAAAGTCAGAAATTAATTTTCTCTTAAAACAAACAAGATCCCCATAGTGATATTCGATAACGGAGAGCCTGTATATGATGAAGTCCAAAATGCAACGTGGGGGGGTTTGTTTTCCCCTAGTGGGCTTGTGCCCCCTCTGTACAAATACCTCATCCTAATTACCCTATCACAATGGGTACGATAAAGCAATAGCAATAAAATAACAATAGAAACTGCATTATTACATAATTCTAGTGTTGATGATATATTCGCACAGGTATGTATGGGGGGACTACGATCTCGGTGACGTTGATTTGGACCAGGTAGTGGGAGACCGTACTGAACCAAGAAGTTTCATTGATTTCAGTCTCATTTAAATCCGAAATATTCAGACGATTTCAATAGTTTTATTGAATTTGTTCTGCAATTGCTATTCGCGCATCGGTCTCCTGAGTGCATAAACTCGGTAAGGTAAAATAAGGACCGATCTCTCATTAAGGTTAGTATTTCACAGCTTTCGTGCACATAGAATTATAGAATGATAATTGAATGTTACATGACCGAAAAATAATACCAGTTCCTTTGAAATAAATCCTGAATTGTTCAGAAATTTCAGGTCTCTTTAAAATCGCGTTATTCTCATACACTAGGCATCACTTCCTTAGTGAAAAATCATTGCCAACAATTTATATTTTTCACCGGTACTAAAATGATGACTACCAAAATCATTTCCATAATAATAATAATAATATTACAAATAAATTTCTTGACGTATAAGAAAAAAACAATGCATGAACACTACGTCACAGCATTTCGTAAAAAAACAATGAATTTAGAGAAATTTGAAGTGCATTTTGCAATAATTCATTTTCATAAGCGATCTTTCATACGAGGATTTAAAAATTAAAAAATTGATTTGGATGGCATTAAAGTATCGACATCGCTTTTTGACAACAAAAGTTAAGGTACTCATTGTCCGTGACATTTTTATAATCACCAGCAGAGACAATTATTAATTTTCACAAGGATAATTGGGTAAAAGTCTAAAATGTTAATTTTTTGTTGTTGATAATAAAAACAGCAACAAGAGTGTTGTATCTTTGTATTCCAAATAGAATAACATTCTATTTTCAATGGCAATATACAAGGGTTACCATTTTATATGTCTAGGGGTACTTTGAGGCGTGTGGCTGATTGATTTTCTTTGGATCTTGAAAGCAAATATAATGTTGGGTGACTATCTTGAATAATTAAATTCTTACGTACGAGTTTGTTTTTAGAGTTTTTGGATCTACTTTATGGAACATTTTTATCGAAAAGGAAATTGTATAAAATAAATGATTATTCAGGAGTCACTATCGGAATTACCAACAAAATACATACTAGTTAATTATCATATAGAATATAGTATTGAATATTTGTTCGATAAGATCGACTATAGTGATTGCAACATAGAATTTAACTGTGTCATTCAAGTATCCTATGCATATATTCATAATATTAAGAGTTCAATATAATCATTATCATTTTACCATAATCTTCACTTTTACACATTCACTATACTTCTGAATTGATCGTTTCATACTTTCATTTCAGTTCATTTAATAACCTTGCAACAAATTTCTAATGACATTGATAAACGATATTTCCTCAGGGGATTCGAAACAGCTGCATTTAAACTGAGATATGTTCCATTATTGGAGAACATCTACGTGAAATATAATTAATTTGTAACTCCACAATCACGATTCAATCGCAATTACTCCTCATAATTGGCTTTAATTGTGCCATCAAACAACCTCAATAAAAAATCTCAAAATCAATGTGTATTTATTCGTTTTATAAACCTGATGGAATGCATCTAATTTTCATTTTTTAATGTACTTAATTTTTAATGGACGACCTTGCTCGCAGGTACATCAGAAATAATCACAAAATTCCATTTTTTTGTATCCATATAGAGTAATATTAATTAATTTCTCATCATCTCTACAATATTCGGATATTATGTCTGTTATTTTATGTCAAATACTAAAAAACGGCAACGTTTTTCATATTATCCACGACTTTTTCATTACCAAGTTATAGAGTTTGACTTATTTTAAATGTTACTTCATATTACTTAAATTATGTGAAAAAAATTGAATGATGTTAGACTGAAGGGAATACAGAAAATCTTTATCAAGAATCTTCGTTGGCATCGTTAAAGATGTCCGAAATCTAACTCAAGGACACCTCGTGATCCTAGGGAAATTATTCTAGCTAGTTCTATCCAGAAATCAATCTGAATCATTTCATTTGATAAGGTCTAATAACTTGTGTATAATATTATAAACAATAGTCCTCAATCATTCATACAACGAGTTTGGACTGCTTGAGACCTGTCAGAAGTTGTAGAATAAAGATTGGTTCAATAAATAATATAGTGTCATACCTATTTGTACGTAATTATTCAACTAAGTAGTACCTAAATGGAAATGAATAGGTAATGGAATATTCATTTTCAAGTTATCAAGCGAACATCCAAAAATAGTCTGAGTACATTTCAATATTATTTGGATTCATGATGAATATTCGACAAAAGTTGTTCAACTTCATCTCACAGGTTGATGAGAATATGCGTATTATAATGATGAGGGCATATAAATTAACAAAAAAAATAATACTTATCAAAATATTTCCATAAAATTCAGTGAACATTTCATATCTTCAGATTTTCAATTTACGAGTTTTATGTCACCTCTTGATCATTGTTTGATCATGGTACGATGCATGACTAATGAAAGAATGTTGATAACGATGTTCAGCTATTTTCTGATTATTGACTTCAGTAAACACATTATTTAAAAATTTCACGTTCACTAACAATACTTGAACTTTAATTCAAGACTTCCGATTTCTGGTTATTAAATTTAAAAATGTTTAAATTCAAGGCTGAACTGACATCTAATGCTTTTATAATTATTATTCAGACGAAAATTTGACAAAATTAATGGCCAACATCCTGTCTTTTCTCGAGCAATTTGAGTACTTGATATTTTTAGGGGAATTGTGATTTCAGAAAGGTCGTGAACCGATATACATATTTTTAAACGAACTTTTGCCATCATTTACCTGTCTATAGGCCTTTTTTTTTAAGTGTTATCTGTGCATTGAATTCCGCCATAATTCAGCCTTCGTTTAACGTACATTGAAAAATAGAGTTGGCCAACTGTGAAGGTCGTTATTTGCTCCCTGAACGCATGCGATACCGAATGCAGAATTTGTTATTTCAAACGTATCCTCACTTATTCTGTATTGGTTTGAACAGGGAAGAGAGTCAGTGTCCATTCTTATCATCTGTGTCTTCACTTTCACCGCATAACCTTCATATAATAACACGAGATCCAACACCTAGCTAGAGAAAGTTGTTTTTTATTTATAATGAGATCGTAGAAGACATTGATGAAAGGATGTAGAGATAACTCCTATTTGAGATATGCTGCTCCAACAGTGTCGTTATAAGCCCTTTGATAGGTACAGGGTGGACAAGGTAATTTAGTAACTATAAGAAATTAAAAATGGGAGTTGTAGTCTCGATTACTTTTATAAGAATGCTATCGTATTTTTTGTGCCGTGTTGTGAACATACTGAATTGAAACTTTTACATAGTTGAAAACGTGGTTTTCGTGCGACATCTTGACGTTTACGAATAATAGTTATTTATTATACAAGGGAGAGCGAGAGCTGAAATCTAATATTTTTCCCTTGTCATTGGCATTTTCGAATAGTAGTTATCATTTCAATGCATTCTTTGAATCGAGAGAGATGTGAAACGATATTTATTTGATTTGGTAACAGAATTCTCATTGACAGTTATTATACTTCACTTCATCGAACTTTAACTGTTCACTGAAATGAAGTTTTTATTCAGATCGATATTCCGACCGTAGTTCATCAAACAGACAATTTCAGTATTGTAAGTATAGGGATCGATTTTTGTATTGTTCAGATTGAAAAAATACAGGGTGTTCTATTCAAAATAACAAAGTTATTTGCGTTTGAAATTATAAAAAAGTGACAATGAATTTTGAACGTCCTGTATAATATTGGGAAACGGGTTCTATCGGAATCAATAGCCTGAAACCTCTTTAATGCTTGGTCAGAATTGGAAGGGATTGTTTCTATACATTTCGATGTTATTCAGTCTCCAATTGTACCCTGTATTTTCAAAAAGAAAACAACTCGAAAACGACTATAGTTAGGTACATGGTACCTTCTATGAAATCGTATTATTTTTCCCTGAACTATCCAAAACTGTAACAAAATACCTGGTGTTCCATTTAAAAAAACACAACTTCGATATGTCACACTTGTATACTCCAAAATAATTTCTTTTTGTAGCCTCAATGAATATACAGATAATGAAAAGAAGAAATTTCCGAAATATCCAATGGTTTGGTTTACAGAGACCGTGTCGTATGTGGTGCCCCACCCTGTATATATATATAGTGAGTACTTTTTTTCCGGTACTCACTTTTTTCCCGGTACTCACTTTTTTCCCGGGGAAAAAAGTAATTTCAAGGAGTGATACTTTTTACCTGTCAACAGAGATAAAATGTCAAACTTTTTTCCGTCACGTAAAATAGTTATTTATGTATCAAAGGGCGTAAAATAGGCTTTTATGGACCGTAGCGTGTAAGTAATAGCCTGAGCGATAACATTTTATACACGACCAGTATTTTTCATTGTAAATGCATCTTCACTTCTCAAGCATGATAGGAATACATCACCGATGAAGCGAGGTTCAGATTGTATCGGAAAAATGAATCTAGAAGTGATGGAATCCACGTTACCATGGTTACGCAGTCAATATAGATTTCCGTAGATATGACAATGCGCCTGCTCAACTGATTTATTGCCAAGCGGGCGGTAAAGTGGCATTTTATCGCCCGGCGGGCGGTAAAGTAGTCCGAGGGCGGTAAAGTGCTACTTTACGCCCGCATATCCGGGCGATAAAGTACCATTTTACGCCCGGTCGTGCATAAAATTAGTTTATCGAATTAATCATTCTTTATTATTGATATCATGACGGCAACAAACTGACATGGATGACACCCGCCTACTTAGATTGAAACGCAAAATTAATTTAAGATATGTTGGGATAGTGTCAGCATGAAATTTGAAATGGGTCATAACACAGCTTCGATTTGACCAATTACGCATGTTTCTGAATCTGCTGAAACACTCATTTTGAATTTAACATAATCGTGATAATAATATGTCAGTTTTGTTTTCATATCCAATCAATTCATGTCTGAGTTCATGCAAAACTTTGAAGAATATAATGCTTTCAATTATTGTTTCATTAACTCTACTAAATACATCGATACGTATACTTCATACAGATTCAACAAGTCTTTATGATCACGTAGTACATTCGAAGATTGTTAAATAAAAATAATGAATCAATGAAACTATAAAGGCGCATAGTAATGCATCAAGTACTCAGTTATTTTATGAGAATTACGTATAATACGTCATCCTTATACCGTTATTATCATTTTAATGGTACGGTCTTTGTTGTTCTGAGTGTCAGATTATCGATAAAAAATATTTTATAACTAGGTACTTATGATTCCTTATTATATCGCTATTTAATTATTTCTAATAATAACGCTTATTATTATATGCCAAGGTGCAAACTATCTATGCCATGTCTTCACATCTATCGGCCTTCTATAGAAAGGAATCACAATAAAAATTATCAGGTATTTTTTTTTTGATGATTCGATCCATGATTTTTGGGACACCCTTTGTATTGAGCCAATGATCATTGATTGTTGTATATTCCAATGTTTTTGTACACAAGAATGGCCACTATTTGGCTAGATATAGAAGAATTTTGAATGACAACAACGAAATATAATTATACGTGATGAATAAGCAACCAAAAATGACCTCGTGCAATTCGTACTATAAAAAATCGTGAATTGTTAATCTATTATTCGATTTCAACAATGTTTTACCATGACTAATTGAAATCCTGCATTGAAATTCAACTGGGTTAAACCAATTTTTTTATTTGCAATATGTATCTACTGAATGTATACATGTATACAGGGCGAAAAACAAAAAAATCAACGTCAACTTCAATTTTTAAATGCGCACATTTCGACATAAATTCTTTTTGGAACGTCATTAATATCCGAGGTATTCAGTCATTGACATTTTTTTCTTAAAAAGCAACCCATACTTTTGACAGTGCCGTTTGAAAGAGGGACTCTTTCTGCGTATGGCGCACTAAATTTTATGGCATCTTCCAATATTTTCGAGAAAAAAAATTAGGAAACAAGAAAACCTGTCGGTTAATTCTGAAAATTTCGATGCGAATTAGGGCACTTCTACATTTTGAGGTCTATTTACATAAGCTTTCGATTTAAAATATCCCCATAAGAAAAAGTCAAGCGGTGAGAGATCCGGGGACCTAAGGGGCCAGGTCATATCCAACGTCCTACAAGGATGTCAGGATAGGTTTGCAGTTGGTGCAGGCCACTTCGAACATCAAATTCAATCGTATAAATGTAATATAAGCTTAAAAATTGACTGAATGTACGAGTTGTGAAACTTAAGATCTCTTTCATTGAATAACTTCACTTTCTTGTTACAAATAAAGGTTGCTATTAAAAAAAAGCCAATGACGTAATTCCTCGGATCATAATGACGTTCCCAAAAAAATATGTCGAAATGTGCGCATTTGAAAATTAAGGTTGACGCATCCTAGATTTTTTTTTGTTTTTCGCCCTGTATATATGATATCGACTTTGTTCCATAATTTAGCCACTTACTGTATAATTGATACAGCTTGAATATCATGGAAGGCATCTGACCTCCTCCTGAGATGTTAATTATTTCAAAATCGCTCAGAAAATATACTAAAACATATTAAAACGATCCCGTGTCTCGTGATTTTTCAAAATTTTTCACTCTGTATGAAGAGTAATGAGATCATAATATGTTTCCAGAAGCTCCGAACTTTTTTATTTGTCATCAGGTATTAAAACAACAGAAGAAGATGGCTCAAGCAAACGAGAAGAAGAAGAAGGAGGCCGAGAAGAAGACAGACGCCCCTACCGAAAATTCATTGAGCAAAAAGTGGTACTATCTGAAGGAAAACATAACTGTGGAGCCAATGCTCGCCTGTTACATCATTCCCAGCGTCCTGGCGAGCTTAGCAACCCAGAACCTGAACCTCGAGAAGGCATGTCGAGTGAACTTAGCGTATCCCAAAGAAATCTGCGATGCCCTAACCGAGAGAAGAACCCAAAACTACACCCAGATCGAAGAAGAGGTGCAACAACTGGTTGCCTCGATGGGTATCTGGAAGACGACACTCCAAAGCGGCCTGCCAGCCTTCCTCATCATGTTCATCGGCTCTTGGAGCGACAGATGGGGCAAAAGGAAGCCCTGCATGCTCTTCCCCATTGTAGGCGAGCTCATGACCGTCCTGGGCCTCATCGTCTGCACCTTCTTCTTCTACGAGCTGCCCATGGAGGTGGCCGGTTTCGTGGAGGGTTTCTTCCCGGCCATCACTGGGGGATGGTTCACCATGTTCATGGGAGTCTTTAGCTACATCGGTGACGTGACGACATTGGAAGTGAGGACACTTCGCATTGGGATTGTGAACGTGTTTTGTTCGCTGGGGATCCCCATAGGTTTGGCGCTGAGCGGGGTCCTGTACAAGAAGATCGGGTTTTATGGGATCTTCTCCATATCTGCGGTGATGTACGTCGTGGCTTTGTACTACGGGTATAAGCAGATAAAGGAGTCCAAGAAGCTCGATGTTCCTACTCTTCCGAATAGACCTTGTGCCTTTATGAGGGATTTCTTCGATGTGCGTCATCTTATCGATACCTTCAGGGTAGCTTTCAAGGAAGGAAAACACAAGCGGAAGACGAAAGTTATGTTGCTCATGTTGGTGGTTATGGTGGTTATAGGACCCATGCATGGTAAGTCTGATTTTTCACAGGTATCTATCTATAGATACGTATTCAAGAATATTCTGTATGAATCACAGAAATCTCAGAAGTGATTAGAGTATCACTATTAATGAAATGAAGAATACAACAATATACATATACAAATATTTCACACGTCTGTGATATTAATGTAATGAAATGTATCAATAAGGATGTAGAAGATATACTTTCAAATTCGACTTGCCAAAATATATAAAAATACAGAATGTTTTCGTATCTATCAATATATCAAGATGAACAATGACATGCACTTTTGTTCGTCAATATCTCCGTTCTCCAGATTTGTTCAACATGCACACCACAATAAAAAAAATGTACATGCCTTTCGAATTTCAGTTTCAAACCAGATAAATCCTCTTTTCGATAATCAGTACTCTGTGGTAAGCCCAAGGTGACTAAGAGTTGCGTATACCTATTTGAAAGTAAATTGTCTACTTTGGTTACCTCAACAAAAAACTGAAACCACCAAACTGAGAAAATATTAATTTCTTGTTATTAATTTCAATTATCAATTTCAATCCTACTTTTTGTTCGATTGTTTCACTGTATAATTAGCCTCGGTTTATAATTGAATCATCTCAACAGGTCAAGACTCCTAATAATATTCACGATATTGAATTTTGAGTTTTAAAAAAGTGGAAACGAGAACTGTAAATAAAACTCAGCTGATTTATTTGAATTGCTAATTCAATCGTTTGTTTGATAATAATTCAAATGGAAAACAGGTTATTGAATATAAATATAGAGTGTTGAATGAATAGTAAAGTGATGACATTTCTTAGAAACGAAGCAATAAATGTTTGATGTCAATCACCTTCATCACGAGATGGACAATTTTGTTTAGATGTATCAACATACCTTCGCAACAGGAGGATGAAAGGTTTTTCTTGTTCCCCCATACCGGGTGGTCCGAAATTGACTGTGAATTTTTATCATATTTTCTTTCAATGTAGTTTTTTCTTTCAGGTGAAATGAGTGTTTCTTATTTATTCACTCGGTACAGATTCAATTGGGATGAAGTGGACTATAGCATTTTTTCGACTTACAGTATGGTCACTAATCTCATCGGTGAGTAAAAAAAATCTTGCCAATTCTAAACAAAAATAGATTTTATGAGAACATTTTTAATGTATAATTTTGTTCTTTTGTTATGATGAGTTGAAAATGAATAATTTACAGGTACTACAGTGTCTGTGGGAGTTTTCAGCCACCTCCTGAAAATCGATGATGCTATCGTTGGGATTTACTCATCAATGAGTAAAATTCTATCTAGTTTTGTTTACGGCTTCGCCCCATCATCGCTTGTATTTTATTTAGGTGAGTCCATTTTGATATTTTGACATTTCAACCATTCATCTCATTTAAAAATATAAAGATTCCTGTCTACTATATATTGTCTTGTAACAAGGTCAACCTGTGTTTTGAATATACACTGTGTCCGTAAAGTATGGAAAAAAATCATTTTTAGCTAAACAGGTCATTTTGATAAATAATCCTGGAACATGTCGATTTTTGATATTAATTTACTGTATTTTGAAATAATAATCTAATATACAGGGTGAATTACATTCGAGTAATGACGTCATTGTATTTTTTTTTATGGAACACCCCCATTTTGTCTCAATTTTCGGATTACTCTAGCTGAGCTGGTTCCAAAAATGTATCACATGTTGATTCCAATTGGTACAGGGTGGACACAAATACAATAGTTTTGTGTGTGCTCATAAAGTAACGTGTAACATTCTTCATTAGGTAAAGTAACAATATTATCAAAAATACTAATTGTCTAGCGGCAATTAGTTTCAATGTAATACCCCGTAGTTTGCTACATATTTAGATTAATAAAAATGAGCTGTTTCCAAATATGTTTCCAAAAATATTGTAGTACTAAACTGTCACTGTCAATAAATTACTAAACAAATAATGACATTTCACATAAAACTGGAAGACTATGTTTTTTATAAATGTAGATAAGAAATAATTTTTTCTCCGATAGGCAGCAAATATTAATTTTGCTGACACATATCAATCAGCAAAGTATTACTTTTCCTGCCTAGGCAGCAAAGTGATTATACTCAATGTCAGAAATTTCATGAATTGTCAAACTATAATTATTATGGACATTTCCATGGCAACCAACCATTCCAACAACTGCGATTTCTATCAAATTTTATTTTAATTGAACACTATACAGGAAAAATAAAGAGATTGTGGGAATTGTAATAATTTGCAAATACAATATCCTCCTATATCATTATGGACAATCGGAGAAAAAATTATATGTTCAACTCGGCAGCAAAGTAGATTGACTGCCTTAGCTGAATTCCTAGCCTCGCTGCGCTCGGCTATGAATTCAGCATCGGCAGTCAATCTACTACTTTGCTGCCTAGTTAAACAAATAACTATTTCTCATATTTTGTCTGCTAGACCACCAAACATGTTTGGAAACAGCTCATTTTTATTACTCTGAACATGTAGCAAACTACGGGGTGTTACATTGAAACCAATTGACGCTAGACAAGAAGTATTTTTGATAATATTGTTAATTTATCTAATAAAGAATGTTACGCGTTACTTTATGAGCACACATAAAACTATAGTATTCTTGTCCACCCTGTACCAAGTGGAATCAACATGTGATACATTTTTGGAATCAGCTCAGCTAAAGTAATCCGAAAATTGAGACAAAATTAAAAAAAAATGACGGTGACGTCATTACTCGAACGTAATTCACCCTGTATATTAGATTGTTATTTTAAGATACCGCAAATTAACATCAAAAATCGACGTGTTTCAGCATTATTTCTTGAAATGACCTGTTTAGCTAAAAATGATTTTTTTTTATACTTTACGGACACAGTGTATATTTTTTTATGAACTATGTCGAAATTTCCGTTATAAATAAATATAGAAGATGCCAAGTGTGATTTTCGACATGAGATTCTGAAAATCATGAAATAATTAGATATACGTGGAATTCTATATAGTATCTAAATATGACATAATATATAGTGAACAAGTTGATATCAAGTGTCACTGTAAGTTTTTTAAACTGTCAAACAAAGTGTGTTTATATTGTTGGATGCTAATTCAAAAAGTTGTTGGATTTTCAAGTAGTAGGTCAACAATTTTCAATGGGAATTTCTCTCACAAGAATAATTATAATTTCTTACAACATAATATTATTCATCATAGTTATTAATATGCATTAATATTATTCAACAATTTTCCTTCACTAGGTATTGGACATAACTCACTACAAAATGTTTGTAAACGTGTATTTGTATACATATTCGAGGGATTGATATTTATTGCTTCCTTTCTGTGTCTTTGCTTCATGATGAATTCCTATGATACTCGTAGGTTTTTGTTGTATAGTAACGGTTTACATAATCCTTGTTATGTGTTGGTACCAGTAAGCCCAAACTAGTATTATCAACCTATTCCTCCTCTTAAATTTTGCTGCCAACTCTAGGACAGTAAATAACTTGGAACCAATATATTATTATATAAATCTATGGCGTTACGTGAATAGGTCGGAAAAGAAAGTATGCTTAGTGTATTGTCAAAAATATTTAATGATTTTCAGATTCGATAAATTGTTTGTGAAATCTTGTAGAGATCCCAAACACACATAAATATGTTTATGGCAAGTGTTGACAGAACCAATAACTTAATCATATTATTTCAAAGTAGTCGACCCCAGACATTAGTAATTTTCAATTCAATGTAGACTCATCGCGAATTTCATTGTTTATCACAGTTCAATGTCGACTAGGCTTCTTCCTGGTAATGTTGATAATTATACCGTATTATTTGAATAACTTTATTCATTCTATGATCTTGAAAACTTGAGTGCACACTGTACATCACTTTTAGGAATAGTTATTGACAGTGTAATACACTCTACTTCCTGTTTTCAATTACTTTTCAATGTTGAATCAAGAGGATGTGTTCCCTTCCACAATGCAAATAAGCCTTTGTTTCAAGTTTTATACTCAATATGCTTCTCACTGGTGCCCTTTAAAAAATGCAAATGCAAGTGTTGGTTAACGGTTTGTTGAAAAACTGCGGATATTCAGATTTTTATTTGTTCCAGGATCCATAGTAGAAATTTTGAATGGGACATCCTTTATAGCGATGAGATCTATTGCTTCTAAGCTTGTACCGACAGAAGAACTGGGTAAGCTTTTACGAAGTACTATGAACATCATGATAGAGTGTCGCTCATTAGTTATACAGGATGAATCAAAATAGTTTCAATATTACAGTAAACAAACGAGGTAAATCGTATTTAGTTCAAAATTTCCTTTTCCTTTCTTGCGAGTTGTTCACCTAGAAAATTTATTTGATAACGAAGAACAATACATATGGAGAAATGGTTTATTATGCATTAATTCTAAGAGAATCAAAGATATTTGCACGAGTAATATAACAATAATATAAAATTTTGGTGATTCATTCATACGAATGGTTAAACACTTTTCGTGATAATTAATTGGTGGTACGAATTGTACAAAATTTTGGATAAGTATATTTTGTGATACGAAGATTCCAGATTCGACAACTGCAATGTTGCCAGATTACTGTTTTTCTGATGAATGACCCAGTATATTGTATCATTATTGTCCCCTTCAGTAGTCTTCAATAAATAAAACAAGAGTCTGGATACGCCATCAATGAAATTACAGATACAAACTGAACTGCAACCTAACAATTGAAATATTCCACAACACTGCTACTGTCAGTTTCAGTTAATAATGTAAATGGTGAACTAATTCAACATTCTAGATTTGATTACTTGAAATCTATTTTGCACTGACAGTTTTATTCATTTGAGACCTTCTTGACTTTATCAAATATTGTGTGTCATATGGTTGAACTCGTACTGAAGGGGATATTCCAATAATGATACAATATACTGGGTGATTCATTTAAAAAACCAGCGTTTGTAATAATACCAGAAAAATGGTAAATCTGGCAACATCGCAGATGTCAAATCTGGAATCTTCGTATCACAAAATATACTTATCCAAAATTTTGTACCCATTTGTGAGACAATTGAGCGTTTCCAGACTTTTGTTCCACTCTGTATATGTATATTATGAAAGGATGAATCAAAATAGAAAAAAAATGAAATAATCATAAAATTCTCATCAAGACTTTGTCTTCATACTCAATCTTATTCTCAGTTGAAACATACACTTTTGAATTCATTCCTGACACATACAGGTGCTATCACCTAGTACATAAGTTTCTAATATTAATAATGTAATTTGTGAATTTGTAAATTATGAATCAATCGTGAATGTCAAATATCAATAAATATGAATTCTGAAAAGTGTGAGTCTGGAAATATTGACAAGATGTAGCTGATACCTTCGACATATATTTTTTTTTGTTTCAGGAAAAGTTAACTCACTCTTTGGAGCATGTGAGGCCCTTATGCCCCTAGTATACGGCCCAATGTACAATGCTACTTACGCTGCCACCATTAACGTCATGCCTGGTGCATTCTTCATCCTTGGAGGATTCCTGACTATTCCTGCTGTCATAATTTTCGCGTGAGTATACAAAGTTCATGTAGGACAGCAAACAAAATGATGCAATGGTGAAATTTCGAAGCAATCTGACGTAATTTATGCCAATTCAATACTCAATATGATATGGAAAGCGCACTCTGTCTTTGAAATTCAAGAGAAGTGGTTCGTTTCCCAGTGGAGCTTCGCCTTAATACTGAAATCTATGATGACTCGATTCCAGATCGTGCCAATGAACGCAATTTTTCTTTCATTGAATATTGTTCCGAAAATTGCAAGACAAAAATTTTCCTTAGCTTGTAAATACTAATTCAACGATACGATTACCTTTATTGTTTCTCTAGATGGATGTACCTACAAAACCGAAAAGAAGCAAAGGCGAATAACACTATGTTTACGGACAAACAAAAGAGAAACTCCGTCATAGCAGATGTGATATTCAACACTGTACCGAAAGAAGCTCAGAGCGGTAATCCAGTAGGCTCTTCCGTGGTGAATGGTTACATGGAAGGTAACGGATTCATCATGGAGCACAATGGAAAAGGCCTGGCGAATCCAGTGTTTGTAAACGACGAAGGCGTTGGCAAAGTGAGCTGTGAAGATGACAAAAGCAATTGGGTTGGTAACGGTGTCAACAATCCTACTTTCAAAATGGATAATTGAATATTACCTAGTGTGGAGCTGGCTGATTTTTTTGTGTGCTTTTGTTGTGATTCATCAAAATCATAATTTTTTTCTTAAAACGTATTGATGATATGGCTGACATTTGACCAGGAAGGGTGAGGTGATTGAATCAAAGACGATATTTGAAGTTTCAAGGTTGGTGTAGTAAGAGAACCAAAAATTGGAAGGTTTTTTATAGACTAGTACTGTCTATATAGATTATGCTTAGAAAAAGAGTAGCGAAGATATGGTGAAATTGGAGAACTACGTGTTTTAGTTTTCTTTGATCAAGCAATTTCAATGTATTCTTCATTATGCTACATGGTTGAGATACTACATGATCCTGAAATTTCCTTTAATGGTTCTGATCAAAAATTATTACACTCAATTTATTGGTCATTACTAATGAACCAATGATCAGACAGGGGTTAACAGAAAAATCCCTTCTTGAATCAAGATCGAGAGGGATGAAGGATTTTCGAAGAAGAAAACCCTATTTAGTTTTAAATGTTTTTACATAGTAATTGATAAATATTTTCCAGCCAAGACAATGTGTTTCGTGAAACATAGAACATGATTCAGACAAATGTTAAAGTTGGTCTGATTATAAGTAATTTATGGTATTTTAGGTTGGATTTCTCTTATTTGGCGCCTATGGTGTCTTGTTAATGTGATAATATATTTTAGGAAAAAAACTTTTACATTCTAATCATTTTAAATATTGTTATTGTATAAACTAAGTCTTTATAGTAATGTATGATAGGTACATAGGTACTGACTTTATTTTATATAAATTTGATCACATCCTTTCAGTTGTTTTATTCACGATTATTTTTTAATAAAAATGTAACTTGAGAACTCAGAAAATGATGGTCATAACTTCTATAATCCCTAATCCATATCCTCCTTCTCCATATTCGATTGTCTCAAAATATTTTCTCATTGTACAATTGATTTATTGATTAAATGAAGTGTCAACCTATTCGGTTTCTATTGAACCACCATATTCAAAAATTGGTGACTGGTGTTGGAAAAAATCGAACAGGAGCTAGTTGAAAAATGTCAATATATCATCGTAATTGCAAATCAATCTAATCTTTTGATAGTCCATAAAAGCAAATGAAAATTTTATATTATCTTCGAAAAGTACTTCAGATTACTTGAAAGATAAATCTGCTTCTCCTACATTTTTCAAGTATTCAACATGGAGGCTCAATGGTCTAGGGGTATGATTCTCGCTTTGGGTGCGAGAGGTCCCGGGTTCAAATCCCGGTTGAGCCCACTTTTTGGAAGCCCCTACTTGACCCATACATCCATGACATTGAAGATTGGAAACTGGGTTTGGTATCAAAAGTCGAAACATTCGACTGAAATTTAAAGGAATATTGAGAAACAGACGTAACCATAGGGAACCACAACATATTCATGCCAACTTCTGCTTCGTAGATATTACATGTGATAAATAGTTGAGAAGCTCTTTGAAATGATTGGTAACCAAATTCTTAGGTATTTAGGTATCAGAAAATTTTAATATTTGTTCAATTACCAATTGAATCTTGTACCACAAGGATATTTTCGATAATCTTAAGATTTCCATCTTCAGTTGGTTCATTTGAGTACCATTACCTTCACCATTTTTTCTAAAACCATGCCCTACGTTCCTTTTCCATAAGATGACTGTATCACGGAGTACAGGTATAGTCTTTCCAATATCAATTGCAGTATATAAAAACTCCTTCCGAACCCTTGCCGACAATTTTGTTTGATCTGTCATAGGCGGGGATACCTTATTTTATGAATTTATTGATTTTATGAATTTATTATTTTTATAAATACGTTTAAAATCATATGCGAGAAAGTTATCCTTAAAAGGCAATCGAATCATTATTACGCCGTTGTTTAGCACTCAATTATTTTCATTCGCCCACGGTCTCCAAAACGCCATATTTCGATTTATTTAATAAAATTTCTTAATTCAACACACCACACTACACCACTGATATCCAGACTGAACTTCGCGAGGGCTGTCTGTTAAGTAAAAAAGATGATTTATAGCTTCCGAGTGTCCATAACCCTTCGACCAATCAAGTGCCAATGCTTACCTGATTCACTGTTTTCATTGGTCGAAAGGGATGTTGACACATATAACTCGAGTCCACGTTGACCCTGGCGGCTTCTTTGACTTCGTACGAGTACTAATCATTATTTTTGTTTCTTAATTTTGGCGTGAGTGCCATGCGTTTATATAGGGCGTATATTAAATATTGATTACTCCTCGCATAACAGACTGTATTCTGCAATTGATATTGAAAATGCATACTAGACTTACTGAATGTGGAAGTAGGACATCAGACGTTCAGAAAGTAAAGTAGAAATCTGCATGGTGTTCTTTTACTGGGTGTTCTTCGATTTTGAAGTTAGAGCTCGTTTCAAATAGGTGTCGCTACGAAACTGAGAACTCGTATTGAAGAAGAGTCAATGTGATTCCCAACATTTTGAGGTGGTTGGTCCAATATACAGGGTCGTAATGAAAGCAGCAGTATTGTAAAAATTGGGAAGATGATGAACAATGAAATGAAGGAAGAAATGGAAGGAGAATGCAGTTATAGAGAATAGAACCTGAACACATTGAAAGGAAAGTATGGAAATGGAGACCACAGACATCTAGACCAATTGGAATGCCAACATCCAGATGGAAGTACAAGGTACTCTCTGATATAAGAGGTATATAAATAAAAAATTGAAGAGAGATTATCAGAATTAGGAAGAAGAAACACAACAACAGGAATATTAAATCGACAAAACTATTTATGAAGTTAAACAAAGCATTTAGCTGGAAGACAATGGTCTAGTAGGGGTTAAGACGTCATATTACATCACACCCATGAGAACAAGCTACATAAGTAGGGAATCAAAATATGTTTGCAATATGAATTGGTGAATCTATTGAAAGTTTCGTTCTATGGAACGATTGAAAGACATACATTAAATGGAATGAACTTATATTTTGAAAAGCAGCAGTCATTACATCAACTGAATACCTATGTTGCGAATTGAAGCATTGAGCATGATTATAAATCAGATGTTTATTGAAAGAATCGAATACATTGGATTACATTGGAATATGAAACACTTCAATGTGACATACACATTGTATTTATCAAAAGATTGATGAAAAAAAAAAATGGAATTGAAATAGTTCACGCTCTGGTGAGTGACTATCATCATGAACATTAAATTGAATGATTCAATAAAGTAGATCAGATCAGACTTGTTGTTTCTCAACAATATTTCAGCAACAAACCCATTGCGAAAGACAATGACAATGAATGTGTTACGTATACGAAAAATCTCGTTACAGTGAACTGGTTGCCTAAAATGTAGATCAATAGCGAATATGAGAAGAATGTAATTTTGTTTAGAACATATTCATCTACAACATGAACCTATATATTATACAATAACCAAAATGCAGTAATCGAAAGACGCTTTAAAAATCGATCGATTTGGTATTATCTGATTAGAAAGCAAAATCGACTTTCAATCAATTTATCCAACTGAAAATCTCGGTGTAACAAAAACTAAAATATCAATTAATTATTGAAATATAAAGAATCATTCGGATTCCACAATTTTTCATGGGCAATGTAATTCTTGAGATTGGCTTCAACTAATTACTCAGAAGACATAACTCAATTTTTCCATTCCTATTAGAAATAATTACAAAAACAAACGGCATCAGTGCATATCATGACAAGCTGTCGATTCTCCTCCTCAAATAAATTAAATTGATATAATATATAGCGTGTAGTGTTTTGTTGGTTCCATTTTATGAAAGTGATGCTTAAAAATATTCAACAAGAAAATTGAATTGAATATGATGAAAATGTGAAAATCTTCATGTATTCATATTGGAATTTGAATAATTTCATGAATAGTATATTGATGATCAGTTATTTTCGTTTGGGATTGAGTTTGACCACAAACAACGTATTTTTCAGATGCTTCTTTCTAACAAACCAGTGGCACACAGAACATCAGTGGCACGCAAACAAAGTGATGTAAGATATGACCTTTTCAAGTGAAAGTTAGTAATATATAGTGAGTGGTACAAGATGATATCCTTGGAGATGTTCTATATTATCATTATATCAACTGACTGATTCAGTTAATTTGATGTCGGTGATATTGCGAAAATTCTCTACGTTTATCCAGAAAATTACTAGAAAACGTGAAAAAAGAAACCCAAATGAATATTCGAATATATATTCCATTCATAATAAAATACTCTCTTCAATGTTTTAGTCATAGCTATCTCTTTTTTCAACATCCTGTATAATTTGATTATTTCTGAAAGGTCAGAAAGAACCTAGTAATATTTTATAGAAACTCGTCTCTTATTATAGATTCGTTTTCGAATATAATTCTCAAAAACTATTGTCATCAAATTTTCTCAAATCAGGTATAAAAAATTCAAAAATCTTTCTCGAAACTTGAAGTTATGATTAGGAAGACAACAAATAATGCCTCATAATAAACCAATTTTTACTATGGCAATGATCAATGATACCTTCTCACTCTTCAGTAACTGGCTGTGCTGATTCTCCATTGTTTCAGTTTCTCATGGAATGCTTGATTTAGGGCTGAAGTTGCATTGAAAAATGCAATTGAATCCGGATATATTCAACTGGGAATGATTGAGTAATTGTGTACTCGAGAAAGCAACCTCATCTAATTGTATATTCTATTGTTCGATATCGATTGCTCTTTAATTACAGACAGGGTGTGACCAGCAAAAAACGGAACAGGATATGGAAATTGAAATATTAAATATTCGGCAAAGGTTAGGAAAACTGCAATATCGTACAGATATGAAAAAAAAAAACTAGTCCGAACAAGGAAATCGCATCTGGATATCATGATATAATTATTTTTAAAGGCTACTAGCATTTCAACTAAATGATATATTTGATGAAGTGAGACAAGATTTCTATTTTATCCACTGAATCATCGAGAAGAAAAAAATTGATACTTTACAAACATACAAATTGACAAACTAGAACTTGCACGAATAAACCATCAGCTTGAAATTGTCAAAAATTCAACAGTTTTTATTTCGACAAATATTTATATCATTGTGCGTAAATTTTGTAGGTAGGTATACATTTTTGTGGGAGCTGTACAGATATTGCACTATAATTTCAAGCAACTTGTTTTTATACCAATAACGAATTGGATTTATGGTGTCTCCGGGACAACCATTAAATTCATACAGGGTGTGATGGATAATTGCCCACATAAAATCGAAAGTAATCCGTTTGGATGTCATTCTGGGTCAATACACTTTTTCAATTCAGTCTCACAAGTAATAAATATAGACCCACATTCGTAAATCTTACGGCGAAATACTTTTACTTGAACATTTCATTGAATCAAGTTCGAGCAGATATTTTCGCTCTATTGCCAATACAGGGCGATGATTTCATTCTTTGAAATTAAACTACGGAGTAATCAATGAATTCACTTCAACGTTGGGTTGTTTCAAGCTGAATATTTAGTGTTAGGTCCTTATAAAGACTTCTTATTGCACCTCGGATATAAATTATAATTACACAAATTGGTGCTGTTTCATTAATATCTCGTTTCTATCGGCGTTATTTCAGAATTAATTGACACACTGACAAGAAAGTTTTTTCGCGAAACCGTTTGATATTACTCATTAACATAATTATTCGAAAAATTGTCGTCTGATAGCAATTTGATGTAGCGTTTATTTTTTTTGGATGAGTGATTGATTATTGATTACTGTTCAGTATATCTTCAAGATTTTGAAATATATAGGATCATGAAATGAAATTTGTCAAACCATAAACCAAAAAATGATTTCACGGTTAGTGAGCTGAAAACACATCTCAAATAAGACAACATTGAATACGATCATATATCATAAATAGACTACGCATATAGAATGTCAAAACTATGTGATTAGAAAGTTGAATGTTTCTCAGATATTCCATGGACATTCTTGTATCTTCTGCTTGAAATAAGATCTACGCATCACGGCAATTCGGTCTGACTTAATTTTCATTCTGAAAATTCGCTGACACCATATTGAATGGGCGACTGGAATATAATTTTGGATTTTCAAAAATCAATCACTTGACCATGCAATTTCTTGGCATATAATATCAATAAGATTTCACCCAGCACCGATAAAAATAAGATACAGGGTGTCTTTTGGGAGACACAAGAATACGTTCAATATTTGTTAGTCCGGCCCTGGATTTTTTAAAGTCAAACTATATTTCACTCAAAAAATTAATCGACGAAATTTATAGAAACATCCAATATCTTGCTTATGAATTTTCTGAGACCCCACATAAACAGTGTGGAACAACCAAATGGAATAAATTCGATAACGAATAAATGAGAGCGTGTTGGGAAAATCGCTTGGACACATTTTTTTCAAACGAAAAAATAATTATCTAGGGTGTGTCATGTGACAGTGGCCGATACCAATTTTCTTATTTTAAATACAAACCCCTGTATATCACTAGTTTTTTGGATTCTTCTGAAAATTCTAGACATAATTCATGTACAATGTCTCATATCTATCTTCAACTGTCTCGGGAATATTAAGTGTTTTCAGATGTATTACAAAAATTAATATTAAAAAAAGAAAATTATTTTATACCACAAATTCGCTACATTCGAACATTTTGAACATCTCTTACAATAAAATTAATGTTTTTTTGATTTTTTACATTATTTGTGTTTGATTGATGATTTAAGTTAAAGAAAATACAACTTCAGGTCGTGAATTGGAAGATTTTTCCGAATTTTCTCTACGCCACTGGATTGAACGAAAAAAAGTGCCCTCAACATGTGCAAATTGTCTTATTGTAATTTCACCAACAACCTTTATATTTGTATATGTCAAAAAATCGAATTTCAGTTGGTAATTCGAAAATAAAAATCGTCACAAACATCGAAATTTGTCCACCCTGTACGTCTTCCAAAATGGAGCCCTGTCTCAAGCTTGGGCAATTTCCCAATTCATCGCGAAACGATCCACCATCGTTCTAAATACCTTTGTAATTCACTTTAATTGAAAAAAAAAAATCGGCCATCCTCAAGGACAATCGTACCAATTCGAGCACTTGGGGAGGCGTTTTCGTCTTTCTCTTGTGGTCGTAGTTCTCATCAGAGAATGTGGTGTTTCAAATTGACAGTATATCGCTAACGTAGTCGGTGGTAACCTACTTCTTGGTCGCGTCGAGTAATTTCTGAACACTAGGTGGTATATGGTAGCTGGTTCATGACTGAAGTGGTGTGGAACTTTTGTTAGACGAAAGGGAAATTTCGTATCGTATATAATATTTTGGTGTCAACTATGGCCAAATCCAGGTGCGTATTTTTTTTTTTATTTATTAAAAAAATTAACTGTTTTATGATTATTTGAGTTAGATAATTTCAAAGGACATAAACTACATACTAGTTCATGATGAATGGAAAAATGTGTTTTATTATTACAAAAACAAATTTCATCTTATTTTGCATTTTAAATCAATAAATAAATTAGAGCTGAAGAGGAGACACAAAAAATTAAATGCCAATTACAATGCAATCATTAAAAAACGTATAAGAAAACATCGATATCATTTCGAAGCAATTTTTGAATAGTGAAAAATATTACAATGAATATGGCGAAAACGCAGATTATTATTATAAGATGAAGAACAATTTTTAAATATTACTGATTCTTTAAGTATTTATCACAAAATTTGTAATTCTTTCGACCATTTCACAAATAATTCGGAAATCTGTTTTCAAGCTGAATTATGTGTATCAAATGATTTCACTAGGGAATATTCTTAAATTGGTAGGAAAATAATTTTCATACGCATATTTTGCTGATACAGTCGAACCATTGAAAGTTCGTATTTCCATTTTCTTTATGAACATCACGAAGCTTATATAAGGGAGATTTTATTGGATAGGAAAATGTGATCTAACAGGAAGCAAAGATAATAGAATGAAAGCAAACAAAGAATAACAAACTGATCTGTGGATTCCCCACTCACAAGATGTTCAAAAATTGCAATTTTCTGAGTTGCTGTTTGGATCAGACAGCTTGGTCTCCATCAGATAACTGTAAATAATATTGGAGAAGCTGAAGAAGGTTCTAATATTATAACTTGGATTCAATTCATCTTCTCAGTCAAATCTCTTCACGTATGGAATTGCATTAGCTCTTCTTCTTTGATGGAAATGTATTTCTGTTCATTAGAAAGACTTCCTTCGTTATTGCATAGGCTAAAGACTAGATCTTTTTATAGAGATCTATCTCCTCGCGTGTGAGGATGTTGCAGTATCCCTTGTTTCTACACTTTGAGAGTTTTGTGAGGTGTAAAAGCTTCTCCCTCAAACTGATTCTCACTTATTTAAGACCATGATAACACGAAAGATCATCCAAAACTTTCGAATACATATCACGTGAGATAATGAAGTTTCTTGTACGTGTAAAATAATTACCAATTGTGAGATTTTTGTTTCGCAAATTAAAGTAGAGCAAAAATAAGTTCATCATTGTTTTCGTTATTAGAAATCTACTTATACTTATACATTTAACTATTGACTAATAATGTATTAGATGAGGCACCTTTTATCTACAGTAATTTAGTTCAATCTTTGAATATTTCAATCTGAAAGTACAGTTAATGTTTCGTATATTGTCATATATCTAGATTTGGTAATAAATACGAAATAAAATAACTGTTCAAGAAACCATATCGCTCTGCTTCGTTTTTAGATTCACAAAGACATGTTGTATGTATTTTTAGTACTCTCACTGTTTACAGAATTTGTTTTTAAAGGGTCAATTGAATCGTATATGGTTACAAATAATTTGTCCCACTGTAGAAGGAATACGTATTCTGTTATTTACTGTTATACTATATTATGAATGCAAAATAAACAATCAATATTCATGTCTGGGAAATAGGAAATAATGACCTATTTTTTGAAAGCGCATACAAACTCAACACAAACTCTCGGCGTGTAATAAAAAATTATATAAATATATAAGGATGGACAATCTACCATGTAGAATAATATTCTGAAATATTCCATTAATATTCTTTCACTGTGTACCTTTCCTTGTCCTAACAATAAATAATCAACTGAACGTATGTATAGTTGCCTCTCAAATTTCAACATTAATCAAAACTATCACTTCCGGGCTTCTATTTCGATCATTCTCCTTCGAAGAAAGTTAACATTAGATATTCTCCGATAACAATAATGATTTTAGAATGGCACAGCAGAGATGATGCAATATTATAGGAAGACATGATTTGATTCCAACAATCAAATTCTGTAACGGCAACTTCTTCATTTCAATAGCGTCAATCCACATTTATTATGTCGAAATAGATATACTTAGTCTAATTATTCAGAGAAAATAGTATATTTCATTAACATTAGTGCAAAATAAAAACTTCTAATTGGTTGAGGCATCAAAAATTATAGCAGTACTTCACAGTGGCTTCACAACGATGCTAAGTTTATTTGGAGAGGAATCTTTGATTTGCTATTAGTTCTAGTTTGAATTTTCACAAATATTGAAAAATTATTCAACGGTTATCCACACTCAATAGTTATCCAATTTTTGTGTACATACTATGTACAACCGAAAACATTTTTGGAGACAATTCAATTGATAAACTTAACCTGACTTAATGTTCTCGGAGTATCGTTGAAAAAAAAAGACAAACAGCAACACCACACTGTCTGTCGAGCTGTCAAGTGCTTCAGAAAAGAAGTAAATTGGAAAAATTTCTGAGCTTCTCGAAAATCTACAAATTTTCAAATTAATTATGAAGAAAAGAAAACTGCACTGCATGTATCCACATATTAAGATACAAATTATTTTGATTGTCAATAGTTCACATCAGTTTATTGAAGTCGATATATTAGACAGGAAAACAAAAGATGAGCGTTTGTAACCGTGAGCTGCTATGAATTTATTACTATCGTTATTGTATTGGTATTGTTAATTGAGAAGTGTTCGTTCTCGTGCATTACTTAATTGAGTATTGTAAATCAAGTATATGATTATACAACCAATTAATAAGAGGTTGAATAATCATTCTAACATTTTCAAGATGAAACATGTTTCTGAAGTAATACTTTCGAAGAAGATGAAGGTGAAAGTAAATATTTCATGCTGTAAATGCAATGAAAGTAACAAAGTTAGGACCAGCAACATGTGTCCAATTCGTATGTTAGGCTTGCCAATGAATAATTATAAAAAAAAACATGTCCATCGAATGTCAACTATATCGAGGAGAGAAATCTAGATTTCTAGTAAGAAAAATATATTTCATATTCAAGTCTCGGAAATATTGCATTTCACTCAGGCGATGAATTCGAAAACGAAACTAATTTCCATTTTAGTTGTTGATTAAAATGCACCCACCAGTGAAATTTACTTCACGAAGTTCCAATATCCAAAGAAAGTTATAGTCATTCAAGAATCCTTTTTTCAAAATAGTAGTACTTAAACTGGAGCATAAATTGATATTGTGAGGTGGGGAGTTTCCAACGAATAAGATTCATCTCAAATCATTCTTTCGATTGAAATATTTTGCTTATTGGTAACAAACATTAGATCATTCTCGAACTCTAGAGAGGCCCTTTCGTGTTGATGAGAAGTAGCGAAGAAGAATTCTTGAAAGCAATTGAAGAAATATTGTTCTTGTAGATAACCAAAGACATCCGCAAATGTTATTGTGATTTTATTCATTCCGAACAGTATAACTAGTATTGCGTTATAGTGACACTTTATGTAATTTTATTGTATATTTTTCAATTGACTAACAAGAAATAAGGAAGAAATATATCTCTCGAATGCTTTGCCTACTTATAAAGGTATTCGTAGTGTGATTGCCATTTTGCATATAAAACGCATTTTGACTACTTAATATTCATTATTCTGTTCTCTGAACGTTCACTCAATAAATGACTATAGCTGTTCCATTTAGATAATTCAACAATTAATTTCAGTATATATTGTTCCAGTACCAAATTGAGAAAGTTTTTCAAAAAATTTTCCTTTCGTTTTATGTGTATTCTAACCTTCAAAATACGTATAGTAAAGCTTTCATCTATTTCACTACCTAAACTTTGTAGATATTTTTCCTCCTGCAGCTGAATTTTAACTAATACTGAGTGTTTCGAAACTCTGCCGATAGATTTCACTGAGAATGGTACAAAAGATATTTTCATCGAGACAGAAATGATTTCCATTTATGTACAGTTGAGCCCACCTCAAATGTGGAATTTAGAACATGTACACTCCTTCTATATCTGCAATGTTTATGGTATATGAATTTTATAATTGCTGACAGAGTTGCCAGTCAGAACTGATAATGAATGGCTCTTTGAATTTTGTTATGCTTTTGAATTTGATATGCTTGAACGATTTTATTGAATTCTAGTAATATAGAGGTAACATGTAATACGCTTTATTATAAATGGTGTTCATATAATTTCAATGATGTTAGGAATATTTCGATAGAATATTCGAATTAATAATTCGATTTGGTACGTGCCATTTTGAATTTTTGTCAATTCAGATCTGGAGTGACCAAAATTGCTGAACAACTTCGATGAAGTTCGATTCAGTGATTTTTTGAAAGATTATAAAAAATCGTCCATCGATAACTGCAAGAATTAACAACAAATTCTGGATGCATCAATTTCCATATACTCGTAGATAGATCATCGATAAAAATAAAGTCTTGTCTTCTCTGGAATTTTATACCACAGTATAATAAGAACCAGTAGTCGCAGTCTGTCAAATTCGTGGTATGAAATTCCAGTGCGCATGATCCACTCCTAGCGGGAGGTATTTGGATGCGCCGTAAATTGCCTTGAAAAATTACACCGTTTCCAGGTCAATCTATTTTCTTGGAATTTACCACTATCAATGCACCGACTCAACAGATGGAGAATTTGTGGCATGTGTAATAATAAGAATTGTGTGAACCAGTATCATTGATCCACCTGAAATCTTCCATATATTGGCATTTTATCTCGTACAGTACATTTGTCATGATTACCTGAATAATTATTCAATGGTAATATTTCACTTCATCGAAATTTTTTCGAGTGGTGGGGGTTGGCACCATTTTTGAAGAAAACGTTGCTATACTTATCCGCTAGGAGGATTTAGGGGTTTGATCACGTGATTAATCTTTGACAACAAAACAAAGAGTTAGGACTTGAATGATGAATAAAATCAATGACAGAAATATTATATCTTGCAAAATTCTCTCGAATAAATAAAAATCATTCCTACTTTCAAAAAGTTGATCGGATCTGATTTGTGATTGGCTGACAAAGTGACAATAGAGGACAGCGCTGCAGGTGGCGAAACATGAGAACTACAAAAAATTCCTCAATGTTTGGGCCACCCCCCACCATACGAGTTGCCAGACCTGTGTATATGATCGTGGGACTACCTAAGTGTGACGTCAAAATGGGCGGAGCCCATAAAACCTTTACAAACAAAGGAATATATGCATTGTTTCCTCCAGAAGAATTAGTCAATGATAACTCAATATCACCATATACAAATAATTTTATTCTCAGTTTCAACTGAAAGAAGCAAACATGAAATGAACGTTTCGTTTGGAAAGGTTTTAATGTAAAGCTTGTAACGTCAAGACTTAGGCTGTCCATTGTGATAAAAAATATTCAACCCCGCATACCACTTTTCAATAGAATCAAGAAATGAATATATACTTCCATATCACTTACTATATAAACCCTTTAGTTTTCAATAAAATTTTCATTATTGTTGAGCAGTATATATCTATTATTGACTTGTTGAGCAGTGTATAAAATGTCTAACTCTGACTAATCGACTCCCAGCGGGAAATTCATGATGCGCAGTGGTCCAAAAAAAATGAAAGTGTGGGACACAAACATCAAAGGTTCCGACAGAGCTGCGACTACTGGTTCTTATTATACTGTGTTTATACTTTCGATTAGCTTTCCAACGTTGTTCCTTCATAAAAAACTGAACTAATACTACAAATATAAATTAACTTGGTGTTTGCAAAATACAGGGTATTCAATTAATATGGTAAAAAATGAAAATAATAGTAGAGAGGACCAGAATATGACGATTGAGCACAACAACGCTTATACAAATGTTGATGGTTAAAAAGATACAGTGCGTTCAAAGTTGAGATTTTATTTGCAAATTTCTTAATAGCTTCGACAGTTTTCATGATATCGGTTTAAAAATTGATAAATTGGGGGTTTTTAGGACGGCAAACAAGAATATTTCATCAGTATTAACGTAGTCCTTAGAGGGCGCCACCTACCCACTTACAATTATTTAAGAATACGCACAACTTTTTTGTCCGTCAAAAAACAACATTTTCGATCAAACTTTTCTTAAACTACTTGATCTTTCGAGTAAAAAAGTATTCTTGGAAAAAGTCGAAAAACTTTACCGTTTTTACGATAAACCCGATTTTAAGTATTGAAGTCACAAATAAGTTCAAGTAAATTCATCAAAAACCAGTAGGTTGCTGTCAGATAAGAAAATAGTTAGTTTTCTAGTGTCAGAGAAACCGATATCATAAAAACTTTCGAAGCTGTTGAGAAATTTGCAAATAAAATTTTAACTTTGAACGCACTGTACCTTTTTAACCATTTGTATATAAGCGATGTTGCGCTCAATCGTCATATTTTGGTCCTCTCTACTCTGTTTAATTTTTTTTTCCATATCAATGAAACACCCTGTGTATGCTCCAAGCCTTCAAACATTCCTTTACATTGCTCAATTTCTTACGACAAACCATAAACAAACTCATTAATGTTCAGGATTGATCATGTGTCCATCTAAAGTTTCAATGAACCTGGACCAATAGAAAACCGGTAATTTATAAATTTATTATTGTTTTTTCAATTATCTATATCATACGTGATGAATACATAACATGGTCGATGGTCAATTATAGAGGCATTCAATACTTCGAAAAACTGTGTCAAGCCATAATCTTGAGAATTTAGAACGATATAATTATCTTCTAAAGTCTGGGTGGTAGCCTATGCAATATCAATCACCTTCACTTTAAAGAACTAAGGTGAACACCCTTTTTTTCTCACAAACTAGAACCAAAAAGCCATATTTTTGACACCAAATAAACTAGTTTTGAAAAAGAACATTATCTTTATCTTTACTCACTTACAGTTTGTCTATGAATTATAACACTCGCAATTGAATAGATGAAGAAAGAACAATGAATTTTCTATTGAGTATCTAGATCAACAGCAAAATTGGGCATAAAACACGATAAAACCAATAATGAAGGCTGATGACTAACAATATGCTTTCATTATTCGAAGACTTTCAATCCAAACAAAGTACTATACTGAATGTTCCTAGTATAGTTGCTAATTAACTTAAAGCAACCATTGTATTAGGTAGTTGGAATGTAGAAAATGACCACTCTTACTGGAGCAGTCATGACAAAGAAAGGACTTTATTTGGTTAACTTCTTTAAAAGAATCTGGATTGTAGGATTTCAATAGTAGAGATGAGATTATCGAAGATATGAAACGGAAGAACGACGCTCACATCCATCTACTTTCATCCTCAACATCACGAGAACATCTGCAGAAATACGCTTTCTGTGGATTCCGATTACAGCATCCAACGGAAAGTGGGGTTTTGCACGACCTTGACAAGTGACATTGCTAGCATGCTAGCAGCTGTTGCAGTTTGAAATACTGTAACCATAGTAAAAAAGAGAACGTGATTATGCACCACGAGCGATGGCGAGACCGTTGAAGATAGTGTCATTGATACCGTTGTTGACGATATCGATAACATCAGTCGGTGTTTTCGTCTTTTGTTGGTACTAGAATTGGCTCTGTTGCCTATGTACGACATTTTACAACACTGGACATTTTGGCAGCCACCAACTTTGGGGAGAATTGACATTCAATATCATTGTTCCACATAATCCTTCATGCTTCGAGAAATTTGTATGCCCCAATTTTTTATTGAGGCTAAGATATGAATACTCGTAGTGCGTACAAGTACGTATAAATCGGTCTGCGCATCTTGAATTTGTTCCCCAAGAGCGGAGAAGAAGAAGACACATTTGGAACCTAACTCTGTATATGAATATTTACCTGTTATGATATTATACAAGGGACGATACAAAAAAACATTTTGGAACATGCTAATTCAACCTTGAAAAAATAACCTCATTGTTAAAGAATTATTCTGAATTGATGAAGAACTCTGATTAGATAATAAATATGCTGAAGCTAGTAATTTTTTGTCATCGCAGTAAAATCATAAAAATCGAAAAAATAACGTTGGTAGGTAATATAATTGGTTTATTTGGTATATAGATATTTTTTTGAGTTTACGATTTTTCAAATCTTAATCTACAGTCAGTCGGTCTTTACTAGCTAGTAATATGTACTTACTATCCACAATGATTGTTACTCTTTTAAAACAGTAAGAAGTATTTACTCTTTTCGGTGATTTGCATATATTGAAACTGAAATTCGAAATATAAATGAGACGTACGATCTACTAACATTTCTTCAATTGTTCGGCGATTCCATAAATCAGCCTCCTAGAAGCACTATATTTTTCTTTGAGATTTAACAACCTATGATGAATATCTCCTGTTGTTTGGATTAGACTTCATTTAATTATAACAATTTCACTTCTATGGTAGATTCGAGTTCAGTTAACCATCTGTATACGAATCCACTCCTTTATTTTACAGATTGAGACCTCTTTTGAAAGACACCTTGAACTCTTGTAGCAATTTATGTCTGGATAATTACAAAATAATCATAGATTGGTTTTGGAATAACTTATTACGTACCTAATAATTTATCTTGGCACAAAATCATTTATTTACACAATAATGATATATCTTCTCAAAAAGTGCTACTCTTCTCGTGTAATTCGATTTAGCATTTAATGAAGATAACCTCCCAACAAATCAAATTTCACACGAAATCAGTCGACAATGAGATAAATCAATACAAATTTGTTCTTGATCTCAAAGAACTTCTTCCAGAGATTCTTCTTCACTTCACTTTATCAGGATACCTCGTGAAATGTCATCAAGTCAAAAGTAATGACATTCATTAATTATAAATAATGGTTACCGAAACTTTGAAATAAATAAAATTCCTACCGATTCGTTTTGAAAGATTCTTCAAATTATAACGTCTGGATTTAGTCAATTGAAAACGGCAAAAAGTTGTACCAATTCAACGATTGAAATCCCAATAGACCATGACCAGAATATGTGTAGCAGCTTTCGAAAAAATTCCATCACAAATCGCCATTTGTTTGTACGCGTATTAGGACTGAATGGAAAGGGTGGAGCTGTGTTAGTAGATGGTGTTTAAATGTTAATGTTATGGTTTAATGTGAGCTTTATGACGGGTACAACTCGAAGAAATGAAAACTTGACGGCCTCCTTCCATACCTATGCCGTTTTGAAAATGAAAGTGGGCCAACAATATATCAACGGAAGGATAACGAGTAGACTCCACACCCTGGATTGGACACACGAATTGATAACTTCGATTTCTTTTGTTGGGATTGGAGGAATCTTTTATTAACTGAAATCGCCTTGAAATTGATGGAAACTTAAAGCGTGGGCGTTTTGCAACTGGTTATTATACCAAGTGGTGCCACTGAATTCAAAATCAATCGTATAAAACAATGAGAAGACTCTTCGTGATGATTATATTCATTTATTTTCGAATATAATATTTGCCTCAACAAAATTTGAGAGAGTTGAATCAGGGTTAAAGTAAACGAATTTCACATTTTTGCACCAATTACTGAAGACAATCTTCAATGCTATCTCCTTAAACTATTTGTTAATAATATTCCCTGTTGAACATATAAAATGTTGCAATTTTTTATACTTCGATCAGCTTCATTGAAACGTATCAATCATTGCATCTGTCTCCGATTAAAATTCTTGAAAACGATTATGTATTAATGCCATCAATCAATGGAAACGTCAAGTATTATATCACCCTGTCTCTGAACTGACATTTGATCATTCTTCACAACCGATGGTACAGTTGGAATGGTATTTATACCGGGTGACCTCGATATTAATAACCGATTACTAGGTTTGACATTAATATCGATTTTGATGCATATCCTGTCTGAATGTAGATTGGAAAATTATATTTCGTCACATAGAAAATATACCAGTTTATTTGAGCAAGATAGTTGTTACAGCTTGCCAGAAAGTGCGATGTTGCTGCTTGTTTTTTTTTTCTACAATACTCCGAAGCAGAAAGTTAGATAAGGTTCTCGGCCCATAAATTACAAGTATATCAAAAATTGGATAACGATTGATAGAGGCTAACCGTTGAACAGTTTTGTTCAATATTTGTAAAAATTTCGACCACAAGTAACAAAATTTAATAATCGATCAAATATTTCTCTCCAAATAAATTTGGCACCGTTGTTGAGTAACTATACTAACTGTTCCCAACTATATCTCAACCCATTGAAAGTTCAGTTGTTAGCTAGCTACTTTTCGTTTTGTAATAAGATAACCACAGAACTATAAATTAATTTTGTTTTCAGGGGACGATGGACCCCTTTTCATGCAGTGTCGACCATATTGTTAATCCACGCCAATCTAGTCACCTGCATCCAGTTCCAACAGTTGGAAGTCAATCCCAACGGAAATGGCGAATGCGCTCTCATATTGGATGGACCTGGCAGAAGCAGTCAATTCGATTATTCCCTGAACCTTCTTAGGGGGAGCAACCAGTGAGTAAATATCTCCGTCTGGTATATTTTTAAAGTCAAGAAAATATATATCTTGAAAGAAATACCCTGAAAGTTTAAACAATTGATAAGTTTGATCTGTCAAAAGTCCCTAGTCCCAAACGCGTTGATTGAAAGGGTCTTTTATAAATTGTGATCACAGGCTATGATGATTTGTTCAAAACTAGTTGCTTCATACTTCAGTTTATGTTTCATTGAATGATCATTCGAATAGTTTAGTTATAAAAAACAAAAGTCTATAATTTTCGAATATTTGATACACCTTCAAAACCGATGAGATTTGTTCGTTTATGAAAATTTTTTTAGACTTTCAATTTTTTTTCTATTTTGTAGTGATTATAATGGACCCAACACCTGCATCACTTACGATGCAGTGAACGCTGCTTATCTTGATGCTCGCAAAAGAATAAGTAAGGAAAATTCAAAATTTCATTCATCTTTAATTCATTCCATAATATTTCAAAATATGAAAATAAGTAATGCTGAAAATAAAAATATAATCGAGTTTATTCTCGGTACTCTCAACTTTTTATTACGATCACTTCAAGATCTTGAAAAAAATATTTGTTGAGACATAATAAGGAATTAATGTGAAATCTTCAAGTTTTCTGATTATTTTCATTGAAAAATGTCCCATATATTCCACTACACGCATGATAGTTAATATTCACCATGACTATGTAATCGTTGTAGTTATATTGTTACTCTAATTGCATGGATTTTTTTTTATTTAACGAATCTTCATTTCGTAACAACACAAACGGATTTAACCACTAATTGATCTGTTATAGGAATTGCCCAACCTCATGGAGATTGGAAAGCTGAGGATGTTGCTACAGTAGGTGAACTACTTTTCGATATATCTGTCAATCTGGCCAGAACGTGAGTATAAGACATTATTAATGAGTGGTCCTCCTCATATCCCATTCGAAATTATGAACACACCTTCACGTGAATAGATTTATTCTGCTAATAGATTTTTATTATACAACAGAAATTATTTGGAAGTTGTCAATAACTTGTTGAAATTGACTGTTCCAACTTGAAATAATATTTTTAAATATGATCAGATATGAATTAGGTTCATTAAAAAATATTGTAGAATATAATTTAAATTTTATTAAGTTTCGATTGTTTCAATCATCAGATGAAAACTAACAAGTTTCGAAGATGCAGACACATATTTATATTAGAGGAATTTTCTTTTCGATGGTTTTGACAGACTTTTTGATCCAATTATCCAGACGTTTTCTGCTAGGTGTACTTTCGATTGAATAAACTCAAAATCACTTCCATATGAAGTTGAGTATTTTTTTTTCGCTTACCATATGTTATTTTATTTGGTATAACTGTTACAAATGACGTAGAGAGTTTCAGCTTCGGCAATTGCACATTTATGAAACGATATTAATCTTCCAGTTATGGTTTGAGTTATGAAGAAATTGAAAAGGGATTACCTCTCATCGATACCAGTAAAACCTTGATCAGAGAAATATGTCCTCCATTTTTGTCGAATGTCGAATGTAGAGCAGGAAAATACAGAAGATTCGACGGACTATGCACGAATTTGGAACACCCTACTTGGGGAGCAACCAACACCCCCTATACAAGGTATTTTTATCGTTGTCCTCAATTATACTGAATAACATCACTTCGTTTCTTCAGACTTTTGGGTCCTCTTTTCGCCGATGGCATGTCAGCACCCCGTATAGGCACATCTGGAAGAACTCTTCCGATGTCCAGGATCGTATCTAGGACGATGCACACGGACGAGGGTTACCATGATCATGCCGGCACTGTGATGATAATCGCTTGGGGACAATTCATGGACCATGATTTCACCCTTCAAGCTACCCCATTAGGTGATTATCATATTTATTATTCATGACAGGAAATAACCAAATTATATAATTTCGAATCTTTCACATCGTTATATTTTTCTTCAAAAATGCCAAGAATGGTTTTCGTTAAACTGATTAAAAATTATTTTGGGACATTTTTGATTCCTAAATTCATGTCTAATATGTTTCCCAGTTTGCTCTTCAATTTCCATTGTAGTCCATAGGTATCAAATCTGAAAACCTGGAAGGCAATTCAACAGCTCCTCTACCTCTACTACCTCAAATACATCATCCAGATACTTGCAGAAGGTATCTAATAGTGAGAAGGCTGATCGAGAAACGAAGTAGTCAAATATCTAGCACGTTCTCCCTGCCCAAAAACATTTTTTTTTATGTTGAACCAGGTTCCTCTTTCGTTATAGATTCTCTTGACCTCGATAAGGATCATAATCATTCCTCGATTGAAAAATATTAGCAAATGTTTCCAATAACATCAGCATTTTTTAACTGAACCAATGATGAACCAATCGTTCTTTCCAGATCCCTTCAATAGGAACGACCCCGAAGAATGCTGTGGGAGACCACCTCACGCAAAACATCCTTACTGCAATGAGATTCCCATCCCAGAAGACGATCCTTTCTACAAACTCTTCCATGTCAAGTGCATTGATTTCGTTAGAACGTTTCCAGGAGTGAGGCCTGGATGTAGACTCGGTTCCAAAATACCTTATAATACGCTGACTGGGGTTCTAGATGGAAATACAGTGTATGGAGTCAAGGAACATTTTGCAAGGTTAGTTTATTTCAATATACAGGGTGATTCACATAAGAACCGACATAGAGCAGGGGCATGTAGGGGGTCCCAAAATATGGCAATTTAACGCAACTTACCTCTATACCAAGTTGCTTCCCTATGGAGTTATAGGCTTTGAAAGTGAAGTTATAAATTTTGAAAAAAATCAATATCTCCGTTATTCTTGAACTTAAAGCAACCAAATTTGGTACACTTTGTGGATGTATTCAGGGCGTTAATTGACAGTAACTAGAGTTTAATTGAAATTTGTAAAGGGGGTATACCGGGTGGCGCACCATTAATATTCAACAGAATTTTGTTAACCCTTGATGGATTTAAAAAATCTTTGCTCTGTTTTGTGGGCAATCCAATTTTAAAACTTTTCTTACTCTGGTAATTTTTCGAAAAACCTCATCATTTTCATCAAAAACTCGAATAACTTAAAACGCGCGCTCTAGGTGTGTTATTTAAAATCATCGAAAATTCAAAAGTTGGCTATGAAAATAAACGTCAAACAAGAGAGTAGGTCATTTAATGTGATCAGTAGGAATTGGCCGGCAAATTATTATTTAGATACGTAACAAAATACTTAAAGTAAGTACAGATAATTTATAACTTCACTTTCAAAGCCCATAACTCCTTAGGGAAGCAACTTGGTATAGAGGTAAGTTGCGTTGAATTGCCATATTTTGAGACCCCCTATATGCCCCTGCTCTATGTCGGTTCTTATGTGAATCACACTGTATATCTTTTTATTGGTGCCCCATTTTACCCATTCAAAGCACGCCTGTTTAAATCGAACTTTAAAAAACGCGCGTTTTTTAAAGTTACCATGGCAACATCAACGAAGGAACGAGAAACGTGAAGTCTAAATGACAAATTTTCGATTATTGATCTGACAGGAGTACCTTGTAGACGTCAAATAAAATATTACTGACAAATGCAAAACTTTATTCAAACGTAAAATGTGGCACCAATAAAAAAATAGCGTGTTTTAAAGACCGTTTTATGTCTCCTTTCGTGAGAAGTTTTGTATAAAAAAAATATTCTATCAAATTACGTCTACCAGGTGTTTCAATAACAGGAAACTGAAAGAAATTAAAACGAAGATGGCTTTGTTTTTTCGTATCTCATGTTTCGAATATGTTAAGCAATGAAAATAATAATTAAACTATATACACCTTCAGAAGAGGCTATTCTTTTCGCTCTCATTAAATTCCTTTAGGTAACATTAATTCTTTCCGAAAGTATATAGTTATTTATTCAGTGGATCTGATCAGATATATTTTTATACATCACAACGATTATATTTAAGGAAACTTCGCTCAGGAGTTGGAGGTCTCATGAGAATGAATCCTGCTTTCCAACAGTACGGTCTGAAAGATTTGCTCCCCTTAAAATTGGATATTCCAGACGAAGGATGCACCAGGCCAAACTCTTCGATGTACTGTTTCGAAGGAGGTATGATAGGAATCACAACAAAATCAAACAACAGCCTAACGTACATTTTTCACCAGGTGAAATCAGAGTAAACGAACAACTCATTCTAACTTGCATGCACACCCTGATGGCCCGAGAACACAACAGACTAGCAGAAGGACTAGCTCAAGTCAATCCTCACTGGGACGACGAGACACTCTTCCAAGAAGCAAGACGTATTAATATCGGAATTATCCAACACATTACCTACAACGAGTTCCTGCCCATACTACTCGGCAAAGAAGTTATGGAGAAGTTTGGACTCACTTTGCAAAAAGAGGTAGGAAAATAAATCGTCTTCTTCACTGGATGCTTCGAACGGAATATCTCTTGCAGGGCTACTGGAATGGTTACGATTCGAGTATAAATCCTGGGGTAATTGATGCTTTTGCTTCAGCTGCGTTCAGATTTGGGCATTCACTTTTACCCACAGCTGTCGAAAGATGGAGTAAAGCACACAAGTTCATTGGTGAGTAGGGAGGCCCCTAACGCCCTTTTGACCGTAAAGTTTTTTCTGTACCCCATCTCCATGTTTCTGGTGATCTCATGTAATGTTCAATCTTCAATTTTGAATATCTTTTCGTGTAATGGGGAAGACCACTCATTTTTCAAAACAGCATAATCGTGTTCTGTATATGTCCAAAAACTACCATTCATCGTTTTTTATATTTTTTATTCGGTCTATGTCATGGATAAAATAATAAATAAACGGAATTGATTTCCAACATAAAATTTCATGTGCCATTTTTAAAGGTTGCTCTCATTGGTGTTACGCAGTGTGACATGCTTAACCCTACACGCCCATCGACCTTGAGCTGACCAATCATAGATAATTGTTCCATGATAAATCTTGCTGTGTTGCCGCACCAAAATACCCCAACTTATTCTCGGAAATGATGTTGTGAAAGAATACGATATAAATGATATTTTTTTCACAAATTATCATGAAATGAGCAAAAGATATGTGGAAACAGGCAGAGATAGACTTAGGGTGTAGCACGTCATATGCTCATAGCACCGCCCACTTATTTCTGGCGTCTTTGAATTTTGAATGGAAATGCTGATTTCAAAACGCTGTAGAATCGATTTGCTTCGATTTTGATACTTGATATTGGATATACACTCAACCAATATTATTATAGAGAGGTTTGGAAGGATTTCATTACTTAGTGGTCTTCCCCAATGCAAAATTCTGATGTGAAACTTTCGTTGGTACTCACAAATTTTTGGTCAAGTGATAAGTGCAATTTTCTCATATTAAGTTGATTCAATAGTCAAATATTCAGAACTCTTGGTGAGTACTCTCTAGAGATACCACTAAGTAGTTTTCGTATGCCAGATGAAAAATTCGGACACACTTCATAATCTCTTTCGTTGCAGCATCGAAGAGACTTTCCGATCTGATCCGACGTCCCCACGATCTATACCGAGCGGGTGTGTTAGACGAATACCTCATGGGGCTGCTGAACCAAGTGGCGCAGGCCATGGATGACTCCATCACGCAGGAGGTCACCAACCACTTGTTCAAGAAGATCGGAGCCAAACACGGCATGGACCTGGTGAGTTTCAACATGCAGCGTGGAAGGGAGTTCGGACTACCCGGCTACATGGAATACAGGAAGTTCTGCGGCCTACCGTGGTCCGACGACTTTGAGGGGCTGTTTGGGTCCATGCCTAATGATACTGTGAGAAAGTATTCATCGATTTTCGAGTGAGTAGCTTCATTATTGTTCCTATAGTAAGAATAGTTTTATAAATTTTTTTACTTCCCCTACAGAAAAATGACGAAATTTGTACAACTCGCCAACTATGTAACAGTCTATTTAAGCACTGGGCGACGTGAAACTGTACGATTTAACTTTACCGTGAAAAGAGAGCACGATCAACAACCAATACGGTAGCATCTGTAAAGTAAATCGCACGACATATAACCAATAAGATAGAGCCTTCAGTAGTTGCCATGGAAACGAATAACAAGCCGCGTCGCGATTACATTTTGACGTTTCATAACTGCTATGAAAAATACACTACTTTTCATAGCAGTTGTAGAAAAACATATTTTCACTCGATGGGATCCTAATTTTTGATGGGTCGTAGAAAAAGTATAGTACACAACTCGAGTTGTAAGACAATCACGCACTTCTAGAATAACTTTTTCTAGACGTGCGTAATATGATTCTTACAACTCTTGTTATGTAATATACTATTAAATGATTTCATTTTATATTTACATCACACATTACCAAAAGCTACAGTCTGTTACATTTCAAAAATTGAATCAATCAATCGATATCAAATTGCTATGACATGTTGTTAATTTTAGGCATCCAAATGATGTAGACTTGTGGTCGGGAGGAGTTTCAGAAAAACCTTTACCAGGAAGTATGCTAGGACCAACTTTCGCATGTATTATTGCTACTCAGTTCAGCTATTCCCGTAGAGGAGATAGATTTTGGTGAGCAAAAAATATATTTCATAATATTGAAGACGCAACGCTAGGAAATTTTCTCTCATTATTCACCAAGCTATTCCTCTCTTTCTCACTAAATCAAAATTCGACATAAGAAACTGTAAGAGGGTATTATTGATATCTATGCATGTCACATTATGATGAATTATTACGTGTACGATCTTTTTTCCTAGGTATGAATTACCTAATCAGCCATCATCATTTACCCCTGAACAACTACAAGAAGTCAGAAAAGCAAGATTAGCTAGGATTGTATGTGACAACACCGATTTGATTGATACCATTCAATTGTATCCGATGGTTTTGCCAGACCACGAAATGTAAGTTGGAATTGTGGTAGTGACTGCTCAATTCAACAAAATAAAATCTTGTTTCAGAAATCCACGTGTCCCCTGTCGTTCTGGTGTAATTCCTGGAATAGACCTGTCAAAATGGGCAGAATTTCCAAGCAATGAGTATCATTCAGCGCTAGGAAAATAATGCTACAATGTTAGAATAAATAGAATAGAATGAATCTGGAGTTGCCATTATGTAATATACCAAAATTTTATTAACATTAGAGATCTGAATTGTTTAAACACATTGAAAGTAACGATTACTTTCTTGATAAAAGAAATACCAGTTACGTTACATTTCATATACAGGGTGATTCACCTAACTGGTTCATTAGAGGTTTATGGAGAACTGATAGATATCGACTCGAAATTTTGGTGGATGCTACTACTGAATGTGTCCTGTTTTTCCCAAAATATTTTCAATACGCTTTTACTTCCGGTTAAACCGGAAGAGATATCAACTTTGTTTTTTCAAATAGAACACCCTGTTTATTTTTATATTCTCGAATTCTACGGAAAATTCTGGACCTGTTTTATTGTGAATTTTCTTCCTATCGAAATGTTTTCAAGATATTCCATTCTTTCAAAAGATTTTTACAGATGGACGGTGTGAATATTTTATGATCATCCCATTAGAAATTAGGAATCTCTTGCGATTTGAAATTTCCAAAAAGGAAACTGGAATATCAAACACCCTGTTGAACATTTTGAAGGATACCTGATAGAACACTCTTTCATTAATATGTATACGGAGATTGAACATTAAATCTTGAAAATTGAAGATAATATGAACATTTTAGATAGTCAGTCCATCTGTCAAAAAAAATTGAATATCTTGAAAACAAATCACGATAGGAAAAAAATTCAAAATGCATCAGGTCCAGAATTTCCCGTAGAATTCGAAAATATAAAAATAAACAGGGTGTTCTATTTTAACATCGATATCACTTCCGGTCTCACCTTAAAAGCGTATTGAAAATATTTTAGGATCCACCAAAATATCAGTTCTCAATAAACCTCTAATGAACCAGTTAGGTGAAACACCCTGTCGATTATAAAATTTTTGAATCATATATTTCCACATAATAGTGGAGAACCATGAACGACATTTATATTTATTGACGAAAATCAAGACAACGAGCCTTCCCGTGTTAAGTATAAGAGAATCAATAATTGTTGAGTAAATAGAATGATTTTTTTTTCTCAAATCATCCTACATACCACACCAACCCATTTTACAACATCAATATCATGTATATATTTATTCAAATATTCTAGTATTTTATTTCTGTATTGTATATTAGTCCTCATCAATTCAATGTGACTTTATTTTTTCAAATAAAATGATTATAGTATTTTTATGCAGTTCTTATTTAATCGAAGTTCGATTCTACTGTATTTTTCCTCACTGCAAAATGATACCAGATCTTTCAATTGTTATTCTCATAATGTAGTATATTTCATGCAAATTAGTTTCAAGCCAAATTCAGGGCTCAAATGTTCTCTGAAGCCAAAAATCAGGGTCCACAAAGTATCATGAAATAAAACAACTTTATTGCAGAGGGCATTTTTTACTATTTCATTTTCAATTAAACATATTATAGATGAAAGCAACAAATGAATAAATAAGTGGGAAGTTATTGATCAACAATTCGAAATTCCTTAAACAAACAGCCCTCTACGTTTTTTTTTTATTTTTTTTTTATAACAAAATAAACCTGTTAGGTGTATGCAAAAACGTGTTACCCAATACAAAAAAAAATTCTTCAGCATACAAATAACATTATAATCTGATGATATAAATATCGTATCCCCCCCTATCTGACAGAAATTAAAATCTCGGTGTAGAAAAATATGTGGACAGTTTGTACTTGTTGTTCCGACAATTGCATGGATTGCCTGCCTGCCGTACGTTAATTTTGAACATCCTTCGAATATCACAACAAGAATTTTATTGAATATGTCTATAGGAATCCAAGGCGACATATTAAATTTGCGATCTTTTCCTTTACGGTTCGTCAAGAAGCACCAAGTCCGCAAGATCGGGCGGCCTGGTGGACGAATAAAATCTCCTTTCGACATTATTTGAGCGAGCACTATCACAAATTTCAGCGAACGACCTAACACCTCGGGAGTCCTTTCCTCCTTGGCACTATTCGATCGGTACAGTCTTCAAATTCGTATTGGCGCGAGAACGATCGACACAGGTTCGACGTGTTACTAGGCAAACGGAGATTTGATGGTGAGATTTCACTTAGTAACGCTTGCCGAGCCGGTTGAAGCGAGAAAGCGGCAAGGAGCGTCTCCCAAAAAGTCTGAAACTGCATGGGTAACAAGATGGTATGCAGTTTCGGCAGGAAAATCGTCGACGACGTCCGCGAAATTGATTGAACGGAATAATCTCTCGAGCTTCGGGGGAAATCATGAAACATGTTTTTATCACAGATCTGTTGAATGAATTATGAGAAAAGATGAAAACGTTGCGACTTTTTCGGCAGTCTGAGAGAAGCTGCTCCTTGTGGCGATCTCGCTTCGCGCGCGGATGGATTCAAAGTGCCGACAGTTTCCACACGGAACTAGCGGAATATACACTTTCCAGATTTAACCCAGAAAAAAAGACGCTCTTCGTATAAAACTCCAAACAAAAAATATCTTCATTCTTTTTTCAATAAGTAAATAAAAGTTCGACGGGTCCGTTTTGTTTTGTTTTTTCCAAACTATGTACAGGGCGACGCACTGCGGACGTTCGCGCGTTACTTCGTCACGAGTTCCAATTCGTCGTGTTCCAATTTGGCGACGTACAGCTCTGGATCGATGACCTTCGGGATGGGCTTGATCTCGGTACCGAGTTCCTGCTCGATACGATGCAGCGAGAACCTGTCGTCGTAGGTGATCAGGTTGATGGCGATACCCAAGTGACCGAAGCGACCGGATCTGCCGATGCGGTGCAGGTACGTTTCCGCCATCTTCGGGAAATCGAAGTTTATCACCACGTTTACTGCTTGCACATCGATACCTGGCCGTAGATAAAGAAAATAAGTCAGCAAAAACGAAATACAACACCAACGCATTAGAAAGTGTGACCGAAATTGAGTGTGCGCCGCGAGATTTTGAAATGTGGTCAAATTCAAAAGTTTCCTATCGTAATATCAGACACAATTTTTGACTCACCTCTTGTGAAAAGATCTGAACATACAAGATTCCTGCACAAACCAGACCTGAAGTCATGGAACACTCTATTTCTGTGTGCCTGCGCCATTTTCGCATGGATGTAGTAACAAGAATACCCTAATTCTGTGATTTTCTTCGCCAACAATTCCACTCTCTGAGTCGAATTACAGAAAATAATACTTTGGTTGATTTGCAACTGGAAAAGAAAAGAACATTGTGAGAATTTACAATTGATAATTGTCAAATTTTATTCTGATCACCAGACCTACTACGTTGTGAAATCTAGCAAGCTTTTGGTATGATGTGATTTAAGGAGAATTTTACTGTATGTGAAAGTCAATAGTAAAATCCATCAAATAGATTAAACTAGGTAAGAGACTTGTCAAGCTATTTGTGTTGCATATTTGTCCCCCCAGCCTGACATTTAAGTTCAAGCCAAGTCTAATAACATGCTATGGCACCATCAGTATCAAAGTATCAAAACACAAAAGACAGAGCAGTTTGAAAGTATGTTCTAACCTTTGAAAACAGAGTATTCAAACAATGGACTTTCTGTCTTTCTTGGACGAAAGCGTAATACTGTGTGACTCCCTTCAGCGTGAGTTCTTCCATCAAATTAATCTCGTAGGGGTTCCGTAAGTGTTTCCTCATGAACTGCTCAACAGTCAAAGGGAATGTGGCGGAGAATAGCAGGATCTGTCTCTCCTTAGGAAGTTTTTTAATAACAGTATCAAGCATTCCTTTAAAATCTTGAGACAACAATTTGTCAGCTTCGTCAAGCACCAAAATCTTGCACTGGTCCATTACTGCAACACCTGAAAAAAAAATCAATACATTGATTACTTCTTCATTAGAGGTAGAAAGATTTAATTGAGTTTAAAATTAGTTCAATTGGGAAATATTCAATAAAATAATTATACCTTTATCCATCAGATCTAAGATTCGACCTGGAGTGGCAATTATCAGTTGGACCTTTTGGTAAATACGCATAATGTCGTCCCTCAGATTGGTGCCACCTGTCGTCACCATGACGCGAACATCCAGATATTTGGCTAATTCGATGCAAATTTGCGACGTTTGCAATGCCAATTCTCTAGTCGGTACAATGACCAACGCTTGTATGCAGTCTTTTTTTGGGTCGATTTGTTCCAGCACCGGAATGCAGTACGCTCCAGTTTTGCCTAAAATTAGGAAATTCTTCTGTGATATTTGCGAATAGGATTAGCAAAAAATTCTTTGCTTAGATGTTGTATCGATATATCGACCAGTTGACAGCATATGTCTATCATTATAAGATTTATGTACCAATCTCAAATCTCCACTGGATTACACTAGAAATTCTATCAAAATTAGCCTCAAAGTTTAATCAGTGATATTTAGACGACCCGGTATAAATACCAAGGAATTCTTGGGCGCTATGTTTAATGTACTAAGAATAGAAGAGATACACAAACATTGGGACTTTCGCCTACAAATTATATTTATATTGTTTGTAACCATTTTGTTCCTAAAATTGCTAGGCCTTCGTCTAGGTATGGAAACAGTTGGTGTTTTCTGTTGAAGATCTCTTTCTATGAATCAGTCAAATGATACAATAAATATTGAGACTGGCAGTTGTGATATTGAATTTTCCAGTATAGAAGAATATATTCAATTGATACAAATGAATTTCAACAGGCCCAGATTACCAATTTCTGATAAAATATGATGGAACCAAAAAATTACTAGGAGTTTTTATGTTTGTGGAAATCATGAGTAAAATCCATGTAATAGATTAAACTAGATAATAGACCAGCCAAGTTATTTGTGTTGCATATTTGTCCCCCCAACCTGACATTGAAATTCAGGTCAAGTCTAATAACATGCAAAGATCAGGAATCCTCAAAAATTTCAACAAAACAAAGACTGTAAAAAGGCTATTTGATGCTTTGTCATACCTGTTCCATTTTTTGCTCTGGCCAGAACATCTTTCCCAGAGAGCGCAATGGGGATAGAAGCTTCTTGAATGGGAGAGGGTTTTTCCCAACCTTTCTCGAAAATGCCCATTAGCATTTCACGTTTTAGACAGAATTCTTCAAATTCATTCCCCCTTCTGTCAGTTACATCCTGGAATGTGTATTTTATTTGTAACAGAAGTCTCAAATTGAACCAAGGAAATGTACCACTTATTAAGGCATATATCAGAATTAGTTTATCATTTATTAGAGAAAATGATCGGGAATCCAGAAAATCATCAGAATACCTTAACCCAGGTTATTGCAGCTACCAAATCAGGAATAAGAAAGTGAACAAGAAATTCGAAATGTACTGATTAATATTAAGTAATTAATTTTTAATATCGTAAATAATTACAGGTGCCTTTTGGAATATTTGGTGGAGTTGAACAAGAATAAGGATTGATGAACATGCAAGTCAGAAACAACATTGCTTTGTTAAAAATATTCAAATTGTGTGGGTTATATCCATTTATACAGATCACTTAATTTTCCAGTCATTTTAATTCTACAAAATCATCTAATTGATGCAAAATTCATACAAAACAATGTGAAATTTGCTTTCGTGAATTCTACACGATTATTTTATTCTTTGTAATAGACATTTGCTCAAAGAATTTGAAAATACAAATTATAAATACGATTATATCGGCAATATTGCATGCAGTCCCTTGTTATAATGAATTAAAAAAATATGTTCTTCTCTATCATATGAATTCTCGAATATTATCACAAAATTCAGCTTATTCCCCCCCCCTTTTCTGATCAAAAAGAAAATTATTTGGGGGGGAATATAACACCAATATAACATCATCAATATTCAATTTATTTCATTTTCATTCAATTCACGTTCATATTCAATAAGCATCCTCTACAAAAAGTAACCAGCTTTAGATAGTACCTACTAATGAAACCGAAAACCACATATCAGAAAATCAGAAAGTGTTTAGTCATTCTCCTTGGTGCATGCAAGCAATACAATCTGTTCAAATACTGAAAAAATAAATGATCTAAATATTGAACAATTTTTATTATGTACTTCAATTTTTGAAATGAAACAAATCCAACTACCAAAAGGGGGTGTGTGTGTTCTATTAAATTTATTAGTCTGGGTGGGCAAATGTAAATGTTTTGGGACATGTATATGAACTTCAGATAACCTCTCAGATAAGTGTTGGAATCATAATCTTAAAGTTACCATAAATTAAATAAAGAAATGCATAACAAAAATAAATTCATTTTTATTGCCAACTATAATTTCTACTGTGATATGATTACATAAAAATCCAGATGGCATCTACTCCTTTGAAATAAATGAGTGCAAATAATTCTATTGGAACAGAAATCAATACTTTTAATATATCTATATATCTACATGTATGTCATATCAAGTAAATAATTGATATTGAATGTAGTCTTGAGATGAAAATTAAATCTCTAGATTCCAGAGATGTCTAGATATTCAATATGATTAAGAATGTGATAACAATTATTCAACTCCTATTTTTTTCAACTGAAACAGTGTAACAGATGTTATCAAGTAACACTTCATTGTTGCTATAAAATCAAAGAGATTATAGCCGCCCATTTAAGATATCTATCATCAATTGAAAAAAATTCATCATTCAATCCATATGAATTGAAAATTCAATAAACATGATATAAAAATTACTGCATGTATTCTAGATAGAATAAATCATTTCTTTGTCCAACTGAAATCATTAGCTTGAAATGTTCATTTGTAAAATAAATCAAGCAATGAAAACTTTATTGAGACAAAAATTTCCAAAAGTACTTACACTTGTCTGAATTCTGCAGTCCTTTGGGGGAATTTTTAATTTTGACTTCCAGCCCATGTCATCCATTTTGTTGTCCATGTCCCTGAAAATATCATGAAACATGAAAATGATGATCTTATTGTGTTCTCAATATGAAATGCCTGAAATATATACTCACAGTTTATTGGGTAGTCCCATGATAAGATTATTCGATTTCATTGTATCAGTCATCATCATTACTGCGCTCATTGAAAATGGAGTTTATAAAACCCAATTCTAATCTACAATATGTAGTTCAAGTTTTTTCTTAGGTAGGTATAATTTAATCCTTGTTGATGAACTGATTCTAAAAATAGGTATAATAAATACGATGCGTTATCGACGACTGCAAATTATGACGTAAAACTCATTTCTATATTATTATAGAATCGACGATAAAAAATTACGGACCAGAAATATCAGTGCGATAAAACAGAAAATATAATCATTTTGCTAAACAAATCAAATAATTTACTGAAACTATCGGGATGATCCACATAATTAGGGATTACAAAGAGCAGAGATTGTCAAGATTTCTTCAAAAATGGCTGCTCTTACGTCTCCCTTTGGAAGTGAAAGCTTCGATTCAACAATACGTACACATCTGATAATTACCTGAATCAACACTCGCTTTATCAGATACAGTCTATATTATCTTAACATATCTATTATTCTTATTAGTCCAAATTCACTGTATTTTCATATATTTCACATCAATGTAACACTCGAATCTGCACAGATAAACCCTTATATCTTCGCAAAGAAAGTGATGAAAACGGGAACAGGAAAACCAGCAACCGATTGAAAAAAAAACAAGTCGAACTCAATGTGCATGCGCGATTCTGTTATTCTAGTACACATTTGCCAAATCAGTATATTAAAAAACACTGTTGCCATTGAATGATCAGTGGTGACAACTTAAACATCGGGGTTTTTGGTATTATCAAGATCAATGCCTGCACAAAGGGGAACCCTCTGGGGCTCTGGGGAAACCTAGAAAATACATATAGAATACTTCTATGCAGGATTGCCATTCTGCCAGTAATTACTGGCATTCGCCAGTATTTTCAGGTCTTGCCAGTAAAACTGCCAGTAATGGTTTTGATGCAAGTAATTGCCAGTAATATCACACTCCCAAAGAAATGAATCAGTTTTTCAACATTTTCGTAAGTAAATTGTGTTCAAAAATGTAGAACATTACACGCTATCTACCGAAAAAAGTAACAACTCTTTCAGCATCTACCACATACCTGAAACCTCACCTGTTCCTCTATACATAATGTATAGAAGTTCTAGTCAGGAATAATATTTTTATTTATTTTTCTGAATATTTTGAATATTTGTTTCTCTTTTAATGATTTTTCTAAATGAACTTTTCTTGAAAATCAACTACTTGTTTCACATATTTATATTCTGATCAACTACCAAGATTTCATAATCCGATTTGGCGGCAATTTCGAATATTTCACTGCTTCCTGTAAGATGACCTAGTCATCATGGATTCGGCTTTCTGGGCGGCAGGGGGCACCAAACTCGTCTTATTCATTTGAGATTTTTGAGAAAGTTACTTCTGAATTTACAATTATGTACTGATATTACTAAGGATCAGTAAAATCATAGCTTTTGATAAATGCCAGTAATTTGCCAGCGTTGATACACTGATAAGCCAGTAATTGCAAGTAATGAATTCAAATATGCCAGTAATTTCGAATACTCCCGTTGGCAACCCTGCTTCTATGGTAGCTATCGCCTTTTCGATGAATATAAAAAAAAACACGATTAGAAAGTACCTACACTATCGCTAAGAATAATATTTTATGGATATTAAATTTTATGCGTCAAGTTGTTATTAGTTGATAAATTCATATCTGTGATTCATGTCCTGCCATGTAATTGATTTGAATAATACGGCGAGATTGTTGGAAAATCAAATGTTATTAGTCATTACAATCATGAAGAATAAATATAACACTGAATCAATAAATATATTTTAATGAAATATTATAAATAGATCTCGTGTCTTAGACATTTCCTCAATGCATTTTTTATATACAACATGAGAATATTTACCATACAAAAAAAGTTGAACGATGAAACAATGAACATACAATATTCGAAACATCTGTTTTTATATTAATCTTTGGAATTTGAAATTGTTTGACTCCAAATTTAAGCGATAGTAGTTTTAAGCTTCATTATTTTTATGGGTAACAATGTCACCATTTCTTTACATATACCATATTCCATAGACACCAATTCTTTAGCTTTGGGATGCTTATCACAATATTCATAAACAAATTTATAATTTTCCAAACAAGCTTCAGTGTTTCTGAGCTGTGCTAGTTTATCCAAAGTTATATAACGCCCATGTAGAGCTGCTACATGGAAGTATGCTTGCAAGACTGGTTTTTCAACATCACTTGGGAATTTGTCAGGCAGAGCATTGGTACTGTTATCTCTAAAGGAATTAATGAAATTGGAATAGTGAAGGATTCCTTTTTCAGCTAGGTTATTGATTTTATTCAGCATGTGAGGTGAAGGGCGATCTTTCATTTCTCTCAATTTATCATTTTTTATATCCAGTATATCAGCATATGTGCGAGCTAATTCAAACCAAGCTTGGCGACAATATTGGAGGTAATATTTGCTATTGACATTTGCCAAAACATCTTCCAACAGATCAACACGCCTTTTGTGTAACTTTGCTTGATTTTCAGGACAATCTTCAAAAAATAATAGATTTAAATATAGCTGTGTTTGATCTAAGACTATTTCAATATAATCTGAAGCTAGAGAATCCAATTTGTAGTATTCTTGTGCCTTCAAGGACCACCTATGAGCATTTGTGAATACTTTCCTAGCATCTTCCAGAGTAAGAGCAAACTGATCAGTTACTTGGTTTTCATAAGATGATAAATCAATTCCTGTAAAATCTAGATGTTGCAAGTCGTCAACAGAAACAGTAGAATCTGATGATAATTCAAATTTAGAAAGATCAGATGAAATGGAACATACATCATCAATATCTTCTGTATGATTGAGAAGTCTTTCTTTTGATCTTGAGAGCAGAAAAATGCCATATTTTGACCAACATCTAGCTACATCAGCACTTCTATGTTTGAAAGTTTCTATTAAAGCATCCTGAGTCTCAGAAGTTTCAGTAGTTCCATTCAATTTTTCTTCATATTTTTCCAGAATGCAAGAACTAGCTGCTAGATGATGCCTAGCCTGTGTGAATCCATTTTTCTCCATAAAAAATTGTGACAAAGTAGCAGAATTTAAAGCCCAGTCAATTGGATCATATTCATCCATTTCTAGCTGTCTTTGTAATGTTATGTGACAATAAACTGAACTTTTTAAGGCATCCTTCATCAATCCATATACCTGAGCTAGATAATATAAAGTGAATGTATGGATTTTTTCCATATTCTTCTGAGCTAAATCAGCATTATAAGATTCTATATTTGCCTCAAATAATTCACTTATGTCTACAGGTTCCTCCAATGACAACTTAAATTCGTTGTATAAGCTTTCTGCTTTTTCCAGATAAAGTTTAGATTCTTCAGGTTCAGTTTGTGAGCTGATTATTCCAAACTGGTTGAACATATTGAGTGCTATCAGGATCACCTCTGGTTTCATGAAATGATTTTCTATAACTTCTTTACATTTATCCAAATGTTTTTTACCACTTGTTATTTCCTCAGTGTCCACTGATACTATTCCCAGATATAAATATACTGCACCCAACATAGCTAAAATTATGAATAAAATTTCAATTATTGTTAAATAGTTTAGAGATGCTATTTCATGAAAAATAAATGAACAAATTATCAACGTAATGAGGAAAATGAAGATATCAATCAAAAATGCAAACTTTGGGACAAATATGTAGTTCTTTGAAGCATTCAACATTCAAAAGTGCATATGTATTCATGTATGGACCTGGTTAATTACATATTATTACCATTGAGTTTCAAATGGTCGGGACTCTCGGGAGTTTGAATTCTTCTCAGGTTTTCTATACTTGCTTTCATGCCAATGAGAATTTGTTTAGCAGAATATTTTGAAATATAAGGTTCATTTTCAGGGTCTAATTTGCTGTCTTCATTGATTAGTTTCATTACTTTAAGGTACTTTTCCTGTAGGTCCACGAAGGATTCCTTTGTTATAGTCATAATGGTATAGATTAGCAATATACTCAATTAACAAGCTTCTGAAAGACAAACCAAACAAAAAGTCAAGACAGGTAAGGGGCAAGAATCAAAATTGATTTAAGATTTGTCAAAATTATGAGGTTATTCGTAGTTATTTTTCTACTTCTGAATTTTGACACATAGCGTGTGTTTTTCAAATTTAATGGAAATGTTGAGTGCAAACTGTCACTGTCATTACTCATTAGACAGCTAGTGAACGAATCTAAGCAAAACAGCATAGCACCTCGAATTAGAAAATTGAAACAGAGGATAACGTGTAGTTAATAATTATTTATTAAGCATTCTAGTGTATTGAAAAATACAGGATTGAAATTTTCTGATAATTAAAATGTCTAGCACATCACAAAAACATCGTAACTTTGTAGCTGAACCCATGGGAGAGAAGCCTGTAACAGATTTGGCTGGGGTGGGTGGCGTTTTGGGTGAACGATTAGTACTTGCAGGATTCGACAAGGTAAGCATTATAAAGAATGTGTCGTTACACAAATGCAAACATTAAAAAACAATTTTTTCCAAAGAACCTTGATTATCGAGTAACTAACCTAAAACGTTAACTACCTAAAAGCTGAGAGTAATTTGAAAGTTGATAATGGATATACATTCCATGATCTCTTGGTTTGTCTTCAATATGAATAATATTCACTAAAAGTGACTTTCAAATGTTATATGATATCTTAACGAAAATTACATTATACTACTACATCATATACATAGTTTGAATTTTTGTTACAGGCATATGTTGTTCTTGGTCAATTTTTAGTCCTGAAGAAAAATCAAGAACTATTCAAAGATTGGATGAAGGATACATGCTCTGCAAATTCTAAACAGTCTACAGACTGCTGGCAGTGCTTGAATGACTGGTGTGAAGAATTCTTGTAATTATTTAAAAACCAATTGTATCTTATTTTTCTAATACTAATTTAAGCATTTATTCGATGTTTATTAATATTTAAGACTAAAGAATGTAAATATTCCATGAAATTGAAAGTATGTATCCAATTATTCTTATAAATAAATCACTGTCAATTATATTTCAATTATTTCCTGTTTGAAAATTGAATATTTACATTGCAAGATATGAATATTGTGAATGAAAAACTGAAGCTTATTCCAATTATATCTTATTGAGGAAAAATTGTTCTTCATTTCTGCTTATTTTGAATTTGGCGGGTAGTATTATGGAAGTTTAGAGGAATTTAAAATAAATGTTAAATTGAATTGGCAACCATGAATTTGACGGCCATGAGGTTGACAGAGACAGCTCTATGTATCATCTGTGACATGAACAAGGAAGAAAATTTTACCAGATGTTCCATTTGGTTGAAAGTCGAGGAGTGTAATAATTTTCTACAGGAGCAAAAAGTTTTTATTAATCGTTAAACAAAACATTGGTTTTTACGAAAATTAACTAATCGTTTTCAAAAAATTATTCATCAGTTGATGTGCATCTGTGATATTTAATCGAAATAGGAAAGTGTTTGAACTGATTTGATTTAAAATGGCGTTTTGAGGAGCAATGGTGGACATATGAAATTTTCTACTTTTGAATCCGACACAATGGAAGATAACTCGCTCAATAATATCCAAAACGGTGGACAAATGGGGCCACCAAGCGGCTCTAACGCTAACAACAAACAAAGTGAAGAAGTGAATCCAAAGTCTCATTATTCTATACCGGGAATTCTACATTTTATACAACATGAATGGGCTAGGTTCGAATTAGAAAGATCACAATGGGAAGTTGATAGGGCTGAACTGCAGGTAAGGGAACTGATTATATGATGAAGTTCTTTTATATATTAATCATTAAATATTTGTGGTAATCCAAAATTTGTTTAAAGAAAAACAAAACAAGACAAGTTTCAAAGCATAATGTTTGGAAATTTGCTTTATTGACATTGGATTGCTCAGTGGTGTTGTTGTTCTTTTTAATTATTTTTCAATCACCGATCCAAGAAATTTAACGAATCAGTATACTTCTAATAATGTTTGATATCTATAAGCTACAAGAGTTTGTTTTATTTAGGTAACAAATAATATTCACATTTAGGAATATTCAGTATGTTCATATGTGAATCCTTTGTATAACATAATGAAGAAAATAATTTCTTCTATAATTTGAAATATTTAGGGAGCTTCTTCCTGTACTAATGACCAGAAATAATATTTGTTTATATTTACTATTTGGTTATTATTTGGTCAACTTTCCTTTGTTAGGTTTGCTGCAGTATACCTGTCACAAACACTTTGACTGTTGAACATTACTTATAAAAACACATTTTAATCCTACCCATTGGCTTTGGGAAACATTTTCAATATATCACTTTATTCAGTATCAGTCTATCAGCATTAAATATGTTTATTTTACAAAATAAAAATTATTTATTAATGTAAATGATAAGGAAAATAGAATTATGTAAGAAATGTTTTATGAAAGGGCAAATAATGATACAGCTTCATATGCATATCTCAACCAACTTTGGATATCAATCATCTCAAAAGAGTAAAAATACAGAGTAAGACTGGAAACTGATTCATTCATCCATTCATAACACAATAATCTAGATTTCTACGCTGAAAGATCCTCCTCAAAGTAGTATATACTGTTATAAAAAAGGGAAAGTGATTCATTTTATCAAGAATATCATAACCTACTTCACAAATTTCATTACTGTATTTGTTCAATCAGTTAATTGAACCTTGGTTTCTAATAGCTGATGAAAACTCATTAACCATTTATTCTATAGATTAATTTCTTCATTCTGTTTTAATCTCTTGTGATTTATGTATTTTCTACATTAAAGTTATGAAAAATTACTTGAAATTTTTTATATTTTAGTTGCCTGGTGAATAGCAAAATTCAGATTTTAATTTTCAGTAGGACACAGAATTGAATTGAAAAACCTGAGGTTGCTTACCTTTAGGCACAATCAATAATTATTATTCTGCCTGTGTCTTCACAAATTCATTTGGAATACACTCTACATATTAAAAAGTTTCCATAATTAGAAAGGTCCTCTAATGTAATGTTTTGATATTTAAAATTGATTCATTAATCACATAATTATATTTACTGGTAAAAAACTTTTGATGTTTTGTTTAGTGCAGTAGCAACACAAATTATTCACTATGAATATATATTCATTTCAATTATATAGATATTAGATAAACAGCATTCGAAAAGAAACCCATAAAAATTATTTTTGTGACAGACATACAAATACTATAGTCTATTTAAGGGGGGTATATACAGGGTTATAATAAAGTAATGCACAAAATTCATAAAACGTACAACGATCACTTTTGAGAAAAATGCAAAAACACGTCAAACTGTTCTTTTTATTCCGCATCTTTTGACATAAGTTACAAAAATAACACGTCAAAGTTGTCAAAGTTATGACGTCATCAACAATTTTTTTTAATGGGAAGCTAAGATTTTTATCACATCATGTGACAGAGCTTGTGTTTTTACACACGGGAAAAATAGTTGCAGTAGGGCTCACATAGGAAAAAAAAACGAGAAAAGGAATAAAAAACTAAATAACATAACTAATTATAAAAAGAGGTCAAATTTACACTTATCTAGTAAAAACATTTATTCTTATGAATTTTTCCAATTGTTTTACTAAAACAACAGATTGTCAGTGTCAGTCGTACAATTCGTGTCACCACAGTTTTATTATTATGGCTCGTTTAACCGAAAGAGAAAGGATAGAAATTCTAATGATGGTAGGTGGAACTATTTTTCCCGTGTGTAAAAACACAAGCTCTATCACATAATGTGATAAAAATCTTAGCTTCCCATTAAAAAAAATTGTTGATGATGTCATAACTTTGACAACTTTGACGTGTTATTTTTGTAACTTATGTCAAAAGATGCGGAATAAAAAGAACAGTTTGACGTGTTTTTGCATTTTTCTCAAAAGTGATTGTTGTACGTTTTATGAATTTTGTGCATTACTTTATCATAACCCTGTATATTTGACACTTGAAATCCAACTTCTGTTCTGTAGGCGCGCATAGCTTTCTTGCAAGGTGAACGCAAAGGCCAAGAGAACCTCAAGAATGACCTGGTGCGCCGCATCAAAATGCTCGAGTATGCTTTGAAGCAGGAACGTGCCCAGTTCCACAAGCTCAAGTATGGCACGGAGTTACAGCAGGGCGACATGAAACCGCCTGTCATCGACGAAACCGGCGAGTCACAGCTAGACTCAGACCAATCATATATCTCTGTGACAAACTCGACGTGGAAGCAGGGCAGGCAACTGTTGAGGCAGTACTTGCAGGTAATATTGAATTGAATTGTATGATGTTTTTTTTGAGTTTTGGTTGAATTGGATAGGTTTCTTGATGAACTAAACAGTATTCACTAATTTTGTCCAATTTTACCTCACAACTCCCTACAATTTCTTGTTATCCCTCACTGTACATGGACATTTTTTATAATTTTATAAGTAAATCTATTCTTTTGAAAGAGAAATATTTATACATTTTTATAAACCATTTTGTTGAGATCAATATCATTTCAGATACAAGATGATACCCTTTCTAATTTTTTTTCTAAGCAGTCTCAAACTCTCATTGTATACACAATAGTTATTTTTTCTATCATTTTGATTTATGCCATTGGAAAATATTGAGGCCAATTAATTATACTAAATTGTAAAGGTTTCTTGGAAGTAAGTATCCCAAGTCGCAAATACGAAATGAAAGGAAAAAATTGAGATAAAGAAAATAAGTATATCAAAATAAACCCACTTTTATTACAAGGAATCATTTCTATCAACAGTAATTTCAAATAGTCTCGAGTAGAGAACTTATTTTGTTATTAGTGAATAGGGTTTTCTTCAAATGTTGTTGCTTGAAATTCGGAAGTTCGGACTTCCATTGTCTTAATCAATTAATTTCATTGCTCGAAAAGGGTAGGGTACTGAAGTGGACAGGATGGTATCAAGATTCTACAATGTTTCTTTCTTGTAGGAAATCGGTTACACAGATAGAATCATCGACGTGAGATCAACTAGGGTCAGATCACTGCTTGGGTTGAACAATAACAATGCTGATCAAGAAGAGAATCATAATAGTGGTTCCATGAACGGAAATGAGTCCAACAAGAGGGCTAGTGAAACACAAGGTAACAACTAGAGTGGTTATTGTTTATGTCTTGCTTGTGCATCTCGATGATATTGATATTAAGTAAACAGCGAACATATGCTTTGCAGCAAGTGTAAAAATCCAAGTTTGGATTATGATCCGCCAACAAAACATGATAACAATATTTTTGCGTCTTCAGGTAGGAGAACACCGGCAAAAAAAGCTCAACCGAGTTCCTTGACCGAGGCAATGATGTTGGATACTGAGGCTGCCGTTATGGCTAACTTAGATTTTCTATCCAATGCCGACGTCGATATGGACGACGACGAAGATATGAGCGATGATGTCGATATCGAACCAGCTGACGATATGGACGATGACGTCACAATTTCTAGCAAAAAAAGTAAGGGTTATTCATGTTACACGTACATAATAATAATTGTCTAAACTTGATGTCAAATTCAGTGACTATGAGAATAGATCTTGTTGAAAAATACGACGAAATTGGAAAGAGTGAAATGGAGTTTGATGTGTAATTTCATGCTTTTAATCTTGATACGTTCATAATCCGAGAAAATCAATCAGTAAGAAATTTTAATGCACTATAAAGATAAAATAGTTCATTGTATTTCTATAAAATCAGTTTATGATGCACGATGAATACTATATTCACAGATGAAATAATATACAAATCTAGCTTCATTTATCGAGGTTTCGTTTATATTCCTTTTAATATTTCTACGTAAGTATTAATATTCGTTTATTTGTAAATAGTTAACACATATAATATATAAGGATGCTTTATATTGACAGTTTTTTTCCAAATAATCTAAAGAAACCTTCTCCTACTTTGAACCTTTGAACTTTAAATTCGATACCCTCGATAACCTATTGGAAAATAAGGTTTTTCCGTTTGTTTCATTTATTCGACCATTTTCTAAACTTATACTGATGATTTAGGTTTAGGCGATGATGTGGATGCTATAGCTTTAGAAGTTTTCAATGAATTGAATCGATTGTCTGAAGCTGAGAAGAAACAAGATATCAAGAGTGAACAAGCCGATTGGAATAAGGGTAAGATGATGATTTTTTCATGAGAGTACGAAAATTTCGGAAATTCATGAGCTGTTGCTTTCCCGATCAAATAATTAGGTGGGAATTGAGTTAACACGGATTATAAGTTTGGAAATCGCCAGTGGTGGTTTCAGAATTTCATTCGAATCATAACATGGTACAATTTCGTTCAAAGGGATACCTAAAGAATCTAGCTCATCAATCATCAAATGCCATCTTTTCGTAAAACGTATTTTTCCTGTCCCTAGCTCCTTCACCAAAAAGGCCAATCGGCGCCAACGACGAGGAACAGGTCGACTCGAGTCTCGGCCTCGGCGAATTAGCTCAATTGACCGTTAACAACGATGCCGAAAACACGTACGACATGGCCAGCAGCAAGGAGGCCTTCCGCAAGACGTGGAACGCCAAATACACGCTGCGCAGTCACTTTGATGGGGTCAGAGCTCTGGCTTTCCATCCGACCGAGCCGGTGTTGATCACGGCCAGCGAGGACCACACGCTCAAGCTGTGGAACTTGCAGAAGACAGTTCCGGCGAAGAAGAGCGCCAGCTTGGACGTCGAGCCGCTTTATACTTTCAGGTGTCATGCAGGTTGGTTTTTTTGTTTCTGGAAAGAAAGTTGTGACAACTTGTCATAATCGCAAAATTAATTCATTGATTTATTCAATTGTCAATTGAAAAAAGATAATTCTACATTAGAGTCGTTCAAAAGTTATATAATTTTCCGTGTATGTGCCTGAATATTGTATAACTATACATTATACTTTTTGAATTGTGAAATCATAGGTTGTCTGCTGTAGATATTTCTTTAACAAATAGTCCATAGTAATATTCTGAGGAAACCGTAGCGAGGCAATCATTTACACGACGATTTCTTTCTTTCAGGAGCCGTTTTGTGTCTCGCTGTCTCCGGGACCGGAGAGCATTGCTATTCCGGTGGCCTAGATGGCGCCATAAATTGTTGGAACGTTCCGAATTCCAACATCGATCCTTACGACCTCTACGAACCCGACATCCTGAACGTCACCCTTCACGGTCACACCGATGCCGTTTGGGGCCTAGCTGTATTGAACTCCAAGCAACAGCTGCTCTCTTGCTCTTCTGATGGTACCGTAAAATTGTGGAGTCCACATGGCAAGGTTCGTTTTACATTCCGATTCTATTATATTGTCGTTATTTCATGTTCTAAATCCAAGAAGCCACCTCTAAACAGTTTAGCACGAATTGACCCCACATCAAAAACGTTTACTATGTTCATATTGCTGAGGACCCATCATAATTTATTTTGAGCTCTTGGAATTCCTATGCGAATGAAAATCATTTCCATCATGAATATTCGATCTTTTAGCAACAATTGCTTTCGACCTTCGTCTCTGAACCTGACGGCATCCCGTCCAGCGTCGATTTTGTCCGGGACGAGCCGAATCGAATCGTGGCGTCTTACGCCAGCTCGCACTGCGTCATCTTCGATACGGAGACAGGCAAACCGACGGTGCGGCTCGAATCGACGGCGGCGCCGGAGGGCGGCGTCGCTGCGGCCGTCGCTCGACAGATCAACAAGATCGTGTGTCACCCGACGCTTCCGTTGACAGTTACCGCGCACGAAGACAGACACATACGATTCTGGGACAACGGCACCGGGAAGATGGTGCACTCGATGGTGGCGCATTTGGATGCTGTCACGAGCTTGGCGGTCGATCCTAACGGCCTCTACTTGCTCTCAGGTCAGTTGTTTAGTTGTACTGATATGCAATTTTTCTTATTAGTCGCTTTGAGTTCAGTGACTTTTTTTTTTTTCGAAATGAATGAATGAAATACTTCATGAATGTCATTGTATATCACATCAAATGTATGATGTTTCATCAAAAATAACTATTCTTCACAAGTCTGAATCATTGTAACCACCAAATAACGGCAAAAATGTCAAAGAGAAATTACCTGTAATCAATTGACACGTAAAGGTTTATCCCAAACAATAGCCGCCGTCATCTTGTGCCCCGATCCTACATTCACAACTGTACAACTAACAAGGATGTCTAATATATTTTAGGATCGCATGACTGTTCAATTCGGCTGTGGCATTTAGATAACAAGACATGCGTCCAAGAGATCACAGCTCACCGGAAGAAATTTGACGAAAGCATTTTAGACGTCGCCTTCCATCCTTCCAGGCCGTACATAGCGAGCGCGGGGGCCGATGGACTAGCCAAAGTTTTCGTATAAACTTCAATTTCTCGCACTCTACGATTATTTTTTCAGCAGACGGACATTTTGTGTTTGATACGAACTGTGAGTGAAGAAAAATATATATGTTCAAGCTTTTATCGTTGAATTCACACAGAAGGTTGTTTCAACGGGTTATTTGTGTTTGAAGGGCTATTTATATGTTGCTACTGGGAAGAAAAGGTGCAGAAATCCCAAGCTGCGCCATCGGCAGTAAAAAAAAATATTTCTGTAGACTTAGCAGGGTCAAGTCCAATACTTGTTACATGAGACACCCTCAAGAACAAATATGCCGTTTTCAAGTATAAAAAGTAGCACCATTTTAAACAACTTCAAGTATTTGAAATTCGCTACTTTGCGAATCCAACGATACTATAAATTAACAGGTGAATAGTTGAAACTTTCCACCTCTTTTCTACTTATTCGATATAGGATCAATTTTTAATATGTCTACTTAACAGGACTTTTTCTGGTTATTATATAAAAGGCAAAGGAGTCACGCAGAATATAGACTTTTAAATACACAAAAGACTACAAGTAAAAAAAGAACGTCTTGAAAATGTACACGTCATCTGATGAATGGGTAAGTATACACCATACACTGATATAAGTTGACAGCTTTCAGCGATAGAAATCTGTCAAATTTTATCAAATGCAGTTCTGTCTTTCAAGATATTTTGATACAATAGTATTTTTTTTTTCCACAGAAACGTTATAAACTTATAAATTCACTGAAAAAAGTCAATCGATCGCTTTATTAATATTACATCACATATTCATTTCGTTCCATTAATGAACGTTATGCGATCTTTCTAAAATCATCTGCTTGAATTCTCTGTAACTTGAATCGAATCATGTGAAATGGTGGAGTGTATCAATGTGTCTCTTGCTTATAATTCTGTAGGTTAGGTGTACATATATGATAGAATTTTAATATCTTGTATATATATATCTATACCGAAAGGTCATTTATGTGTTAATTTTAATTTTCATTGATATTTTGTAAATAAGTGTATTTATTTCACCAGTAGTTCTTATCAATGATAGAATGTTGAAATTGGAGAATAAACTGGTACGTCTCAAAACCCAGAAATCATCATAACGAATACAGAGTAGCGTTTTTAGTGAAACCACTCATCGTCATATAACTTGTGCTATGTGGGATATGTGAGTACTTTAATATCTTCAATCCAATGCATGTTTTAGCCTTTCCTATTCACATCACTGCCAACATAATATGTTGATTAGATATTGAATGTTGTGAACATACCAACTCGGCGATAAAATGATTATTTTTCGCATGAACGCATCGTCTGTATTCGACGTCAATGGAAAGAAAATGTATGAAATATCTGTGGATGTAAAATGGATAATTATTTTTCCTGATCTATGTTCCTTATTCGACTTGGCAGTTACTGCTTGAAAAACAAGTCAAATGTTAAATTACAAAAGACACTTTGTTTGATGCCTGGGTTTTGTTGTAAAGCTGATTATGATCAAAGTGTTAACAATTCACGCTTAAAGTGAGAGATGTAAATAATATTTGCAAATGCGTTGTACCAACTACAATTTTTTCACTCCATTTATTATTTATTATGTACATTTGTCCTACTACGTAGGTTTTAATACCAGTATAGATAAATAAGTCTGTGTGTCGTCTTTCGAATAAAAAATGTAATTATCTCATGAAAAACAGCAGGTTACTGGACCGTTAGAGAATAGAATTAAACTAGTTATGTATGAAATTTTTCAGAAATTGAAGCGAATCGCATCACACATTTTTCTGGAAGTATTAATTTTTGAATATTCAAGATATTTTTTGTAACTGATATTGAGTCAAGATTATTCAATTATCTGCAGGTAGACCTAGCAGCTCTATTCAAAGTGAAATTAGTCTAATCATTTATTTTTGAATTAATGTATGCTCTATCAAGATGAAATAAAGGAGCTTGAAAACAATATTCGAATTATTTGTAAATGTTTCTGGCAAATTATTTAAAATACGCAACCAATCAAGTCATCATTATCCGAAACTTGTATGATTGTATGGAGAATTATTGGAATAATAGTGATATTTATGTGAAAAACACGGATTGCGAGAATTTCTGAAAATTTTTAAATTATTTTCAATTTCTTCTTGGTTATTATTTTGAGCAAAATAAGATAGACTAACTGAATTGTTATACAAAATATCGTCTACATCTCTGGGAATTCGATTGGGAATTGGAGTGCAGTTCTGGGAAAATCGAATTGAACGGTGATTAATTCAGTTATGAATAATTCTTCAAATAGAAGTGCTAGGTCAATATAACTCATTTTGTACAAACCTTATTCAATAATAATTGATACATATTGGATTGTAAAGGTTTTTCGGCCTTAAATTAATTATCTATCGAAATGCAATTGGACTATTAGCACAATTATAGTAATCTACTACTCCTTAATTGAATAATGTATTTCACCAAAACGTCTGGTTTAAATGAATATAAGTACTATCGAAAGTTTAGTAACTTACTTCCAGTTGCAAACATTTAAATCTTGTGATACATTGTGAATACGAAATTTTAGTTCATTTTTTTATTTTTTCTATTTTTTTAACGTTGTAGACATTAAAATTAACGCTACAAATCCAATAGGTACACTGTAAAGGCAAATGTATTAATTTCTGATATCGTTTATGTTGAAACTAGTGATGTAAATATATTGTATCATAGTATGAAATGGTATTACATGCTATTTTGATCAGTACTACCTTATTCATTGAATGATTTCCTTTCTTTTCTTGAAGTATCTGAGTAGCATTTGAAATAATGAGTCTCGTTGGAACATTATATAGTAAGTTTTTTTCGATAAAAAAGACAATGTGAATTAGTCAGTCTATTTAGCAGTTATCTAACATCACTAGTATCTTGTATTTTGTGTATAGAAACAAATCAATTTGTTTAAGAAATTATTCATGCGGTGTATTTTATAGTTTAGTATAGTGAGAAAATAGCTGAAAAAATTAGGCAGTAGTTGGTGATAATTGTGAGTGTAAAAATGTATTTAAATTATAATATACTCATTAGAAAATGGATATATTCTAATTATTCCATATTCAAATCTCCAAGTTTTTTTTTTCAACATAAAAATGCATTCTTTCCTACATTATATTATATCAGGATCTGTATTGGATTGAATATATCTTATTAGATTTATAGTTGACCACAATCTTTTCCATCAACAAAATGATTATCGATAACAATATTCCATAAAGGTACAAAATAAATACAGAGTGACAATCATATAATCTTACAGACTGAAAATTTCCTGCTTCGTTGTAGCATTTCGGTTTCATAGAAACTCGATTTTTTGTTCGAATTTGCAGTCCACTTTCATCTACCCTCATTAACCTGAAGAATCATAGTATATGGGGATTTCGGAACAATAACCTATTGAATTGCTTACCCTATTTTGAAAAACTTTTTGTACTGTGAAGTTTTAGGAACAGCAATATACATTCCGGTCTGAAAAATTAATATTTGTAATTGGTCCATTAGATCATTTTAGTAGGCACTAACGTTCATATAACCAGGCAATTCTTGTAACTTGCAAATGTCTTCGTTTGTAAACTCTTTCAAGATGAAGTTGTAAGCTGGGCCCAGAATGGCCTGAAATGCAAAATTACCGTCTTTAACTTTTCTCAAACCTTGTTCCAAAGTAAAAAAGCTATCTGGATATATTTTCTTCTTGTACAATTCCCTCAGAGCGTCATCTTTAGTAGCCTGAAAAATGATTTTGTTGGAAGCGAGAAACATTGTGATTGTTGTTTTATACAGTGTAATATGCCATCATGAAACTTATATTCAATCCTCCACATTCTATACGACTGTCTACTAATTTTCTTACTGAAGTTATAGGTTTAGTAGACTGTAGAAGTACGAGAATATATGCTGAATATGCTACATATAAAAACATGAAGGCACCGAACATAATAAACAATAATATTCTTCCTGAATATGTTTTCGAATCAGTGAAAGTTCCTGGAATATCAATAATTTATGATCGATATCGATTAAAATTTCGAATTTACCTTGTTGACACACAGCTTCAAATGATATTAATGTTATATCGCTGAATGAATATTCATTTGATGATTTGTTCTGAAAAATATAGTTCTGTCAATTTTTATATATGTCGAATCTAAAAACTACTGACAATTTTTGTCTTGACTTCCCAGTTTAGTAAAATGAATAACACGATGCCGAATACAAGTAGTACAACCAAAGATGCAATCCATACTTTGGTAGCAAATGTGATGAAATAAATATTCTCGATGTAAGATGTCGATGGTTTCTTGAGAAGGAATTTTGTACCCCAAGAATTGAAGGTTTTTATGAATTCAACTACTGTATGCCGATCTTCAGATAAAAATAATGTGTTTCCTGAAAAATTCATGGGTTATATGCGTGAAAATATAAATTGAGTATTACCTGAAATGTCTCCTCTATCCTCGTATAAGTCTTGAACCATACCATCAAATTTGCCAGTGGAATGGTTCAAATATCCATAAGAATCGAATATTCTGAATGAAAAAGACGCATTTATGAATTGGAATAAGCTATGCACATTTGGAAAATCTTGAAAAAAGTACGGTTCGTTTTCATCAGCTTCCCTAGAAAAAAAAATATTCATATCATTGAAGTTCGGTAAAAATCACTTACGAGAAATCATCGAAATTTTTAATTTCCAAACTCTTTGGATTTTTGACCACAACATCAACAATAATTTCTGATTTTTGGAAATTCTTGCGCCGATTAGAAGTGGAGATATTTTTATAAAATCGTGACATCCCTCCTTCTGGAGTCCAATTTCCATAATGTTCTATAACTAGACAGGAGATATAAAAATTCTCAAATGATTATCTCCATTACTTACAGAGTTCTCCATTATTCCTTATTTTGTATGGTTGATACATATTCACAGAATATTCCCCGACTATTGCAATTATAATTTCACTCATGGGTAATATTTCGTATCTCGCAAAATTTGCAACAAGATTGGGATTATTGCGACCATCAAAAAGAAATAAATGTTTCAGAGGATACCTGAATAATTTTGTGCGATTCATCTAAAACATTTTTTTTTTCATATAATGCGATAATTCAGTTAAAATTCACTTACGAATTCCATAGTTGGGTGGAGATGTTTTGTTTCACAGTTAATGAAATCCAGAATATACCAATTGTTTGTTGAAAAGTAGTGAAAGAAATCTGAGAAATACTCAGGTGATGATAATCTATGAATCTCTATTTGCTTCGGGCTTTTCAATGACATACTTCCTCTAAGAAATATCATCAGATTACCTGGAAAATATCATTACATGTAGGTAATATGCTGAATTTATTCGAAACGTTGGTGTTACTATCATTCCAACATGTGTTGATTGTAAATGTAGAATTTGAATTTTCGACGAAATTCTGAAGGAATTTTGCTTCGTGTTCATATCTTTGTATCCCACTACTTTGAATGATAACGAATATGAATAAGAAAGCAATCTTATGCATTCTATTATGAGAACATATGGATATACGTGAAAAGTTTTGTGTATGAGCTTTTATATAGAGTATAAAACAATAGGTCTTTTAGAATTCAGTAGAGTATATCATTATCTCATCCTGAAGCAATAGTTGAATACACGATATGTCGATTGTATTGCATTGTCAGATTGAAATATTAGGTGAATTTTTTATCATGAGGCAGTGAAGTAATAACTATACCAAATCTTCATATAACCGATCATATATTTTAATTTCTGAGATGAAAATTATAGTTCTTTTCTTTATTTCGTTGGTTCGGTGGTAACGGAAAAGAGAAGTGGATAGATTTTGGTGGCCTAACTTCACTTCGTGTTGAACCTAACCTCTAAAAACTGTTGATCAATGTAATGTTTAGTTAGTGAGATAATTGTTTCTCCGAAACAATGATTCACTTCCTTCATCTTTTCAATGAAATAATATACAACAAACATGTAGTGCTAAAGCCTTCAATAAGGACCTATACAATTTCCTATTGTTTGAAAAAATGATGAATAATTTCGCATAGGTTCAGTCATCTTTCAGACAAAAGAATTTGTTCAAGAGTGGTATTTAGAATAATTATAAGAGATGACGGTAACATATAATGCTGATGTTGCCACTGTTCGTGGTTTTGGTTGCTTTTTGAAATTATTAATGAGGTAAGTCCATAAAAATGTTCAATTGGTCTGTTTTTTATTTATAATTGGTCTTGTTTCACTTCAATAATGTACAATCAGAAATTTAAAATATATTTACAAAAATTCATTGTCACCTTTTGTTAGACCGGAAAGGCCTATAAATTAGTAAATTTCAGAACCAATAATTAATTTTTTGAACTCTGACAGATATAGCAGGAAATGAAAATACATTGAGCCTTCAAAATGATTTCAACATTTTCGTCTATCACCAATTGCATTCTACTTTTTGTAGTTGTAAGAATAAATATTTGAAAAATTGAGAAATTTTACGACACTTTGAAGAAATATTATTTTGTTGAACTTTTACATCACCTATAATGATCAAAAAATATATATTATTCAATTAAATTGATTAGATTTTTTGCTGATTTTTATTTCACAAATCATATATCTTTGTTTACTCTATCATTGAGTACTTGAAACATGATATCATGTTATAAAGTTTTTAATTCAAGTAATCAGATAAGCACCTAAAGTTTACTTCACCCCAGTACTTATTTTGACGTATACAAGTACAAATTATATCTTAATGTTGCATAGAAACGAAAAATATATTTCAGTATAGAATCCTTTTATTATGGATTAACTTGTCTTTAATCTGAATACCTCACATTGATTGATAACCTGATACTTTGCTTTGACTTTTCCGTGTGGTATACATCAGTCCCCGACATACATGATTTGACGTATCATATCGAACGGTTTTGAATTATTTGAATCAATGATTAGATCAACATCGATAAAGTTTGGTTATAAAATATATATTTTGCGATTACTGATTGATATAAATAAAATCAGTTTATATGAAGTTTCGGATGAAATGAAAGTTTAAGTCTTTGGCTATAAAAACGAACCTGAGGAATGATAATCGCAATGCGAAACTTGAATCATTTACAACACATGAATAACGTCTGCTGTTGTCAATCAAAATGTTAGTTTCATGTTCTTCCAATCAATCATCGTGAATTAAATCTGCAACTACTGATTGGAATAGTTATGTAATGTGCATCTCTTTTCAGATGCAGATATTCAGCAACCTTGAACAATTTCACGTCCATTCGGTATTACTTTCTTGGCTTATTTGGAATAACTTCATTTTAAAAGGTTCATGAAATTGAAATTATTACTTATTCCTTCTTTGAAGTCTCCAATACTTGGAAACAACTTAATAATCATTATCATGTCAAGTGCTGCAAATTATGGTATTTGTAGATAAACATCAGTCAATGATATGTTTGTTCAAGGTTTTCACAATCGCCTCAAATATTTACATGGTCGTTGCTTGTATGTCACGATATATACCATGATTTGCTGAATATTTGCTCTGATATAAATACAGGGTGATTTGTCACCGCTCCCTTAGAGTATCCTTGAAAAGGAATATAATTTTTTGAAAATTTGTCAACGGTGGTGAAGAGAAGGAATCTATTCCAGTATACACGGTAAACATCATTTCAAAAATATTATGCCCTTACCACCGTTGCCAAATTTTCTAAATTTTTTCTGTTCTTGAGAAAAAATCATCTTGCATTCAATTATAGTATTTCATTTTCTTACAGATGGAGAGGAAGTATCTACAAGCTAGTTTGGTTAGATCTGATTATATTTTTATTTATTTATTATACGTTGAGCATCATTTACCGTTTGCTTAGTCCTCAGGACAAAAAGTTAGTATTTAGAATACAATTTTCCATTTTCTCATATTTAAAGCTTCATCATTTATAATTGAATTTCGTCACTTGCAAATTAGTGAATCAATGAAATGTATCACTAATTAGTTACTTTTATCAAAGTGGGAAGTTTCAATTATGCTAGAAAGTGGTCAGATAGTTTATAAACAATGTTAATCGTTGAAATGATTTTATTCTTGTAATAGTAGTTCTGCTACCAAGCAAGGTATTAGAATATTTTTTCATAGACAAATCCGTTCACTTTGAAGCACACTAATATTAAGAGATGATGTAATGTGCTTTCAACCTTCAATATTTATAACCGTTGTATCCATATAATATCGGAAACTAAAATAGATATGAAAAATTGTTGGATTGAAAGATCAACATAATCTCATTAAATTCGTAGTCATTTGAAAATATATATTTTCCTGGAAATCACTTGAATTTAAAAATACTTGTAATATAAAATATATTCAATTATTTTTAGCACCTTCGAAGCAATAGTTAAGTACTGTGACCACTACTCTAATTTGATTCCATTATCATTCGTACTAGGTTTTTATGTATCTGTTATAATGACAAGATGGTGGAATCAATACCTAAACATTCCGCATCCTGACCCTGTGGCGGTTTTCGTAAGCGCTACCGTACATGGACATGTAAGTACCACCTCCATAATCTTCGATGGTATAACTGGCTCACATACAATCCAAAATGAGTCAAAAAAATGTGCTCAAACTCACGAACTTTTAGGTATAGATCATTATTCTTTCATTACCTACATTAATCATTTCATAAGAGCTTCAATTATTTTCTGTTTCTTTGATTATTTAAGATATTTCATTCATGTAATCTTCTTATTTTTCTCGATTTCGACTGGTAAAAATAAATCTGAATATACATACATAGAGATAACGAGAATCTAGTTATGTTTATTTATTTTGCAGTACACGTGTGTAAATACACACAGAATAACTAGATTGAAAAATACTTAGCAATTACGGTTCAACATTTTTGGAGCATTGAAACGAAACATCCTTAGCCAGAATCAAATGACATTGAATATCGATTTTCTTATAGATTTACCCCTAGAGGTTAAGAAGTGGAGAAATGAACGTTTATTAAAAGAAAAATTGAGGCGTCTCAGCATTTAACTAGATTCCAAGATTATAACTAATATATCACGTGAACAACTTGAAGCACTTTTTCTTATGCCTGTATTGTTATTTCTTGTCTAAACCAAGACATTTTTTGTAGGACGAAAGGGGTAGAGTAATGAGAAGAACAATCATGAGATATGTTTGTTTATGTGTAACTATGGTGTTCACAATGATATCCCCTAGAGTTAAGAAGCGATTTCCAACATTGGATCATTTCGTTGATGCCGGTTTACTACAAGCAAGTGAGAAAGAGATTATGGAAGATTTGAATAATAAATTCCCAAAATACTCGAAACATTGGTGAGTAACTGGTGCTTTTGTTTTCATTAAACCTTGAAATGCTTTGTTTCGGACATTCAAATTGTTACGTTTCCATGCAATGTTGCATGTGCGTGTCATGTGTCAATCATATTGATACTGGTATGTCATTACCGATCGATTTTTTCATTATTCATGTGCATCTGCCATTCACATCACTTGATAATCTGAGTAATTTCATGAATTGAAAGATTGCTATCTCTTTGCATTTACTGATGTTTCTAATTATAGTAGCATGTTTACTTATCACCAACAAAAAATATAACCACACGAATTGAATTAATGATGTATATTTTCGAAAAATTCCATTCTGGCATTAATAAATATATATAATTGGTAACTGTCAATCAGTTTGGCAGACTTTTCATTCTTATCCCTATGACAATGAAGGGTATACTTATTCATAATGGGATTTTACTATTATACGTTGTACGTATCATTTTTTCGTATCAATATACTTCAATATGTCAATAATTCGTTTTCAGGTTGCCTCTTGTTTGGGCTTCTAGTATAGTAACAAGAGCAAGAAAAGAAGGGAGAATAAGAGATGATTTTGCCGTGAAGACAATAATAGATGAATTGAATAAATTCCGCGGCAAATGTGGAGTACTTTTAACTTATGATCACATTAACATTCCATTAGTTTACACTCAGGTGAGTAATGATGTCATCCTTTCAAGCAAATGAGTAGACGGTTGACTACATAACCCGTTCGTTGAACGTTGAATTCTGAATGTTATTGTCTATTTTTTCAGGTTGTTACCTTGGCCGTCTACAGTTACTTTTTGACGAATATAATGGCTCATCAATGGACCGAAAATACTCCATTCAAATTTGATTTGTATTTCCCCATTTTCACCACTTTACAATTCTTCTTTTACATTGGTTGGTTGAAGGTTGCCGAATCCATGATAAATCCATTCGGTGATGACGACGACGATTTTGAAGTTAATTGGATGGTCGACAGGAATTTACAGGTATATGACAGGAGATGACGTAATAACCGAAAATTTGTGGTTGATGTGGTAGAAGAACGGATATTATTGATTAACGAAGTTTCTTCCAACACTGACAAGAACAAATGGCATAAATTAGTTTCAAGTAAACCGAACAGTGGTTGGAAAAATTGCAATGTTAATATTCGAAATACATCCGAAAACATTCATTCAAGGAAAATTCCTCGATACTATGCAAACCTTTTGTTTTTGTTCGATTCATACATGACATAACTTGGGACACCCATTACATTTTCAGGTTTCCTACATGATAGTGGACGAAATGCACCACGACCACCCCGAATTGGTACGAGACCAGTACTGGGACGAAAGATTCCCACAGGAACTGCCGTCCACGCAAGCGTCGAGAGCAATAAGGGACTCTTACCCACTTCCGTCAACCGCCAATATAGCAAACAAACCGCAAGACCAAGAATTGATGACGCCTTCCTTGCCGAAAATGGACGACATGCAGTCCTACACGGGGCTGGATGGAGGGCCTATAACGTTTTCTGCTAAACCGAGACCTCAGTCTTTCAGGTCGAGAGGGTCTCAGAATTCTCTAGGAACGACTGTCCCAGGTAATAGATACGTCAAGAGTATATGGTGTGACGTGTGACAGAAAATGGTTATCGATTTTCTGCCAGGAATACGAACTTGGGCGAAAATTTCTTTTGAAAGATGTTTTGTTTTGCCTTCATTTATTGAAGCTGATTTTGTAATGAATGCAGCCAGAAGTTTTGATTATTTAACTTCTTAATGTTGATTTTGTTTCAGATGCTATGTCAAGACACAATTCTGTTACAAATATGCTGAAGCGGTTTTTCAGCAGAGACGAAAGTAGACCAGAAGAAAAGCTAGAATCCAATGAAATGAACAATTTGATAGGAGATCAGTTCAACAAAGTCATTGGTAGTAACAAGAAGATAACTGATCAAGTGATTGAAGAGGTATATCTTAAAAATAATCAACTTGTTTGCTGTAAACTCTTCTATAAAGTGAAGTACAATTGAAAAACATGAGATATACTTTGTTGTAGGTCGACGAACAAGCTACAATAAATTCGCAAAGATCTGCCAAGGAACCACGTCCGAGCGTTATAAACTTCTTCGGTCCGCCTTCCCCCACTACTCCTATAGATGTCCCCATTGTCGGTAGTCACGTTTCAAGGTCAGTTACTTAAACTATGCTCGGTCTTTGTTATGCAACATCTGTTGGTGAGATTACCGAAAAAATACTGATTGCTTTGTTTCGTTAGGGGGGTGGATGTTTATGATCCTTTTGAAAGGATTTCTACTTCCGTACCAGGTACTTCGACAGATGGCAAGAATCTAGATAATGCTGATAATGTCAGCATAGGTGGTTCTTTAACTGACGATGATGATGATGATGAATTCTCTAGGTTGAAGAAACTTCGAGAGGAAGAACGGCTTAGTCGGTGAGTAATATGAAGGAATTTAATTATATTACTCAACCATTCATATTGTCATAGATTATCTAATATATAACTTATAATTTGTAGAGAAGCTTCATTAATTATGTCTAATGAATTTACTAAAATGAGCTCATAACATATTACATATTTTCTATAAAACTCACACTTGCCTATTCGGCGACGAATAAATTGAGGTTGGGCAATTTTTTGGATTTGTGGATTTTAGAGACTCATCATCATCAATAATCATCATACTAGCAAAATATCGAGAAATATTTTTATTGTTTAGGCGCAATTTACTACTTATTTCCCCATGAGCTGGGTCTACTGTGATACTTCTGAGATGAAATCGGTAATTATATTAACCGTCTAAAATGCTTCAAATCACTTGGTCACTGGCGATTCATTAATATTTCGTTTTATTTATTGGTGACAGCTTTTTTTTTTCATTTTCTACTACTAGTAATACAGTTTCGTTTGGTTCCGGTTTCTTTTTGTGCTTTGATATTGTTTTTCATAATTTTCCTTCAACTACATTATTAATTTATTTACGTTGCTTTGCGGTTAGAATAGTTCAAATATTGAATTTGTGTGTATGTGTTCATTGTACAGGGTGCGTCAGTTATACGACACGAAGTTTTTATTACTTTTTAAAGGTTTTTTTCTAGATGTAGGATTATTATATTATTATATGCGCAATAAAAAATCATTAGAAAAATAGAACATAGTCATCAGTCCAGTACGGTTAGTTATCATGAGAAGTTATTTTTGCCATATTTTCAGAACGGTTAGTGATAAATATCTCTTCAGAAAATATAAATTGTGTATAAAACTCTGTGTTGCTGAAAAAATTACTTCTAGGCAACCGAAAAAAATCTGTGATGTTATGATTATTCGTGAATTCACCGGGTCGTATAAACTGCCCCACCCTATATATGAAAAGTTTATGTAAGTTTCTTTTCGAATACTTGAAATACGTTGCTTGATAAATTGATAAACAGATGGCTGTTTCATTGAAAATTTGATTAATATACAGGTTTAGGTCCAGACTATCGAGGTCTTATAGTATGAAACCTGAGGAGCAAGAACTGTTGCCGAAGATATGTTCAAATAAAACTCTCACACCACAATCACCACGTACTCCACGATTTTAATCCACACTTTTCAACACATAAATAGTAAAATCATTTATTTGATAACGATAAAGACATATTTAATTTTCATATTTATATCTGTGTTTATATGTACTTACTGAGTGAGAAGGTAGCCGTAGCTTTTGAAATTATTTTGAAATGATGTTTGCTGTATTTTTGCGTAACATCAAGTAGGTGTTCATGTGATATAGTATTATAAATTTAATGACAATAACTAAGTTTAATTTTATTTGTGTGAGTACTATATTCAACTATATAAATATTGATGCCTCTTAAATAACGTTTAGTTTAGTTTGAATGTAGTTTTAAAATGAACACTTTCATTTATATTCATCTATAGGTTGATAATGATCAAGTTGCTTTATTTGTCAGATGTTGATAATATTAGTACCAATATTCTGTAAAACCCATTTTTATTATGTTAGTGTAATATTTCATTTGTAGTACAAGATAGTGTATATTTTTATTAGCAAAGTGTATTGAAGCATAGAAATGAAATATAATATCTTATTTTTTATAAATATATTTCGATTAATTATACAAACATTGACAAAACTGAAATTGATGTTTCATCTAGTCTATTCATTCATCATGTTACCAAGAACCATTTTTTTTTTTCAGCGATACTCAGACTAATGTTTATTTTGATATGCATTCAAAATATACAAACATTTGATTTCCTGTTGGATAGATTAAATCAAAAGATTTGCCTATCTGTTTTCAATTCAAAAGTTATATAAGAAGTTTTTCAAAAATATGTAATGAAAAATATTCAAATGTCACAATTCTCCTCTTCAAAAAGACTTTACACTTATTGATATAAAAGATTTTGTTCATTTGTTTTCTGAAATATCCAGATAACATATTTACATTAGTAATTTTGATACAGGCCTTATTCTCATTCTTGATACTCATTTGTCCCATTGAAGTTATTCCATAAATGACTTTGGAAAGGGTAGCTTTGTTATAAGAGTGATTATTTTGGCAATTGTATTTTTGTGGAGATTATCTCACAGCACCTGAAGTCAATCTTGCAATTCTCACCATGTCGTTATCTAATCCCATATTCATATTCCACGTTCTATGTAGTCATGTTTTAACTGTCTCCTTAAAATTTTTCCCGAAGCATTCTTGGGAATGACATCCAAAATTTTAACACCACCGGCTAGCTGTTTGTATTTCGCAACTTTTTGTGCTACATGATTTTGCAACTCTTTGATATTCAGGGAGGTTCCCTTATTGGGCACGATATAAGCTCGAGGGACTTCTCCATGGGTCGCATGGGCTATTCCGATCACTGCTGCGTCTTCCACTCCAGGAAAACTCCTAAGGAGTGCTTCTAATTCAGCAGGAGCTACTTGGAAACCCTTGACCTGCAAAGGAAGTGGATAAGAGCAAGTTTCAATTTCAATACTGCGAATGGGTGACCGTTGTTTTATCACAGGATTCTGTACTAACGTCTTATTATATTATCGCTTGTTCCTTTTATGATAAATTAGAAACCTTTACTTTCAGCATGTGATATTAAAAAAATATCAAGTCTGTCACAACTCTCCCGAAAAAAAGAAAAATATATATTACAAATTTGCTTCACTTACCTTAATAAGTTCTTTGAGCCTGTCACTGATGAAGAGATATCCGTCCTCATTATAACGAGCTAAATCTCCAGTCCTAAACCAACCATCCAAAAATGCTTTTTCGGTTTCTTCAGGTTTGTTGTGATACCCTCGTGTTACTTGTGGACCCTTAATTAATAATTCTCCTGTTTCGTTCACCCCCTTAGGTGTACCTACCACAATAAAAAGAAATGCTCTCAAATCCAATTACTGAAGAGAATTTTTCCTCAAACATGTTTACCTGTAGGATCTTCGGGATCTATGATTTTGATAACAGTGTTGACTGCTAATTTTCCAATGGATCCTCCACTGTTTTCATTGTCGACAGCTGTGTTTGGAAACCACGAGACCATCGGAGACGTTTCAGTTAGTCCATAGCCTGATGACAGAATTGGTTATTGCATGGGCACCTATAATGATGCTAAAAAACTTGCGAGATAAAGATGAAATTTCGAACTTGGGTGAAATCAAAATCAAAAAATATTTTGTCAAAATACATATCACATGTTGAGTGCAAATTGATTTCTTACCTTGCCTTATTTTCACATGTGAACCAACTTTTTCTATGAAACTCTGTTCATCCAGGTGTCCTAATGGTGCTGCACCAGAGATAACTACTCTTGTTGATTTGAAGTACTCCTTTTTAACATTTTGGTGTGCTGTCATGAACAGAACTGAAAAAAAATTTGTTAGTGAATTGTTTAACAATATACTATGTAGGAGGTTTAGAAAATTTTGCAAAATCTTTATATGCTTACCCAAAGGTGGCGCTCCATACAAAACACTAATAGTATGCTTTTGCAACACTGACACAAACAAATCTGGTTTGAATTTTTCCAAAGTCACTACTTTTGACCCGGTATAGGCTGAATTCATTCCACAAATGGTGAACCCATATATGTGATACAATGGCAGTACACCTGGTATGACTTCTTGGAAATTTTCTAAAATTAAAAATAAAAATTATTACATTTCGATACGCATTCAGTACAGAATGTGCTGGTGACATGGTGACAATTTGAAAACTTTCAATGGGCTATATCTCACAAACGAAAGATGATATGAAAAAATGCTCAAACCCGTTTCTAGGAAAGGGGCAACTAAAAAGGCATAAAAGAAAACTCGCCCCTAGACCCCACCGACCCCAACCAAAAAAAGTTTGAATGGCAGCCACCTACTTGTGATACATCATTGAAAAGCCTATAAAAATGCTATCCAATGGTAAAAATAATAATTGCACAGCGTTTATCAATAATTGAAAATAATACCTGAAAATTGTAAAAACAAACATATATGAACTCTACTAGGGGGTTGATGGGGATCTTTTATTCCATTTTTGTTCCCATTTCTATCCTATCAATGGTTTTGAGCGTTTTTTGGTATCATCGTTCGTTTATGAGATATAGCCCATTCTAAAGAAAATTTATTATATCGAGAATAACTGAACACAAATCATCTACTGATGCTATCACTCTGTCCTGCTTTTATGCTGATGCATTATAATGCAACTATGTCAGGATTAAAATAATTTATAGATAAAAAAATAATCATTGATTTCAGTTCTTTCAGCTATATTTTGTAGGTTACCTGAAGGTGGCGATAGATAGGCGAAACTTCCGTGATTGGCTTGAACCAGGTTCGCTACGATGTTGTTGTGCGTGAGTTCAACGCCTTTTGGCAAGCCAGTAGTACCGCTGGAATATGGGAGAAAAGCCAAATCAGAGGTATGTCCTGGTTCTATGTCGGGTATGTCGATTGTTGTATCGGAGAATTCATGGAAATTGATAACACCGGCTGGTATACTATCTGCTTGCTGAAAATTTGAAACACATTTATTGAAAAACATGCTGAAATTTCAATTTTCTTTTCGAGACTTATTGTTATGTTCTCAAGTATGTAAAATAGGTAATAATAAATTCAGTCATCCAAAAATACTCGTCAAAATATATGGTTCCATTGAAAAACAAGTATCGATTTTCAGAACGTTGATATTTGTGTTGTTCCACTATTCAAATTCATTTCACACCTAGAGTTTTTACGAAATATTTTGAAATATGATTTTCGTCTACGTGAAACGATTCTCAAGTTTCAAAAAATGATTTAATGATACACCTTGTATACATATACAATTAAATTCCATATACTATGTTGTCGCTTTCATTATATTCAATTAATTGACGAAATGAACATGTTACATATAGTACATAATTTCAAACAAGTAGAATGTTATAAAAAGTTCCATTAAAATTAACAAAAATTTGAATCGCATCATTCGAATCTAACGTTCAGAATCTAGATAATACCTTATTAAAATCCCAACTATTTATTATGTCATTATGTTAATGTGGATAATTTGACATTGAAAAAATATTCCATGAAATATATGCAATTATTATGAAAAACTTCAGATGTTATACTTTGGATCACACAAATTGGTAGGTATTCTTTTTTTTATTCAAGTACAATACACTGAAAATTTTTATTGCATGCTATCTTCTTCAGGTCAAAGGTTACATATCTGTATATACTATTATCTTTTATTGAATAAACCATCGACAAATATTTTCGTTTGTTTAGATCATGAGTCCGAGTGATAAAACTGCTATTATAACTTGTCATTTTTATAAATGATTTATTTGTTATCGCAATCTAGGTTTAAACATTTTATTTTGACAATTTTCTGATTCTTACCTTTTCCTTTATAACTATGACTGGCATTCTAGAGTTCATCATTTCTAAGCTAGATTTTAGGGTACTGTATGTATCAGAGTGCGTTATAACAGCGACAGCTCCTGAATCTACTAGCTGTTGTTTTATTTCCTCTGCAAGAATGAATTGGATATTCAACGCGAATCACCCTGTATATAAATTAACAAACCTCTCGTGTATACTGGATTCAAAGTGGTTACCACTAAGCCTGCCTCCAGAATACCAAATACTGCTATAGAAAACTCTGGAACATTTTTCGATAAAACCGCAACCACATCTCCTTTTCGAAGTTTCAGTTTTTCTTTCAGAGCTTTGCTGAAATTTCTGCTCTTTGATCGAGTTTGTCCAAAAGTGTAACTCCTTCCCGTCGAGGCGCATTCCTGAAATCCAGTCCAGGAACAATCTTAAATTTTTTCAACACTTCCTCCCGTACTAATCGATGAAAACTTGTTTACTCAACGGGTTTTGGTGCTTACCGTATAAGTGTATTTGTGGTATTGCTCTAGCTTTGGGTAAATCAGTTCGTTTATTGTCAAATTAGGTATCACTGTATCACCAAATTCACTCTTCAAAATGTTTGGATCCTCATAGCCTGTAGTAGCTAGCGTTCTCGAAAGTTGTTTGTACACACGAGCATTGTAACGGACTACACTTTTTAAAATAGACATGTTTACACGACAACCACCGACCGCAGACTGAATGAGAATTGAAATATTGAAAACAAATCATCCTGATGCGTGAACAACGATTGTTATCACATAATTATTCATTATTGTTCGTTTAGTAGATATAGTTATTGTATTTTGCTATCAATCAGATTAATACTTATCAATTTAAATCGCGATAATAACGGTGTCTTCACTTCTATGTTTTTTAAATGCATTGGTACGTACGCTCAGCAAGCCAATTATTATGGATGAAAAAAAAATAGAAGCTCGCTTCACGCCAATATATGCATTACGATATTGTTTATTTGAAAAAAACTCAAGTTCTGTAGACGATTCAACAATATTTCTGGTGAAAGAGAATACCTTATTCTGAAACCTGGGATTAGGTAGTTGTCAAAATTCTCAGAACTCTCGGGGTCATCCTGATCGAATATTGATAACGCAAAAAAATCGTATTTGTATTTTGTTCTCAATTTTTATTCCTATAAATAGATTGACTGGTTAATTATTCAATATAAATAGTTCTTTAATAATTTCGACTGTAGTGAAATTATGAATGGGAAAAAAGTTTTGTGAAACTTCCCAACGTTGATGTGGAATACAAAAAAGTTTGACAGTTAAATGGGCAGACGTGTTGAAGCTGCATAAATTTCCATCATCAAATAAAAAATTAAAACTCTTTCTGAAGCTGAAGAATAAAAACTAGTTTGTAGTCACCTTCTCCGTAATAGTTTTTTTTTATCTTCAGAAAATATTGAATCCAACATCTCGAATCATTTTCTGATTATTGAATTATTTAATAAAATGTATCGCTGTTTGTGTACTTCTCTGGTTCTTGACCAATATACGAGTCGAAGTCAGTGATTGTCATACTTTTCTAAACAGCTGATGATCTTGAGCATTCTAGGTGATTCTAGACTTCCGCACTATTAAAATTGTTTACTAGAGTCGCTGTTTGACGACCACTGGTCTAAGCCATATGTATCGTGGCAGCTGGTTCTGCTCGTAACAGGCAGAAGGATATATTTGTACATACACAGTGATATATTGACCCATATCTTAACAACGAAATGTTTTTCAAACTTGTTTCGCTCGATAATACATCCTGTATGAAATGTTCAGATAAATTAAGGCATGAGGACGTGTGGCAAAATTTTCAAGTACTCGACGTTATCGTCAAATGTAATCTTGAGGTTTTATAGTCAAAATACTCCACGAATTTCCAAAATAGTCACGGTAAACAGCGATATGTATCTCTAGCTGACAATTTCTCCTAAACGATCTAAACGTGTGTACTGACACAGAAAAAAACTTATGAGCCTGATATCAATCACTCCTGATGATTGACCATGCATTCATTACCATAATGTATTTTTCACTGGTACAATGACAAAAATTGATTAAAATTAATGAAAATCCGTGATTAGCCAATCAGTGATTTGGTTGATATAATGAACTCTAGGACATTATGATAATGTAATTATATCATGAAACTGATGAAAAAAGTCATCAATATCATGGAATTTACATTACAAAAATGTATAAAATACATTGAATCAATGACTACATGATAATCAATACTATGTACCTTTGATTATCACGACGCATTGCGATAATGCCCATTTTAATGAAGTTATGATCAATAGTCATTACGTCAAGGTTTAGGCCACATAGGTTGATCAAAAATTGTTTCATTTTCAATGCTCGAAAACATTAACCAATGCATAAGAATACCTAGTTCATTATAATAATGCACTGCTTAGATTGAATAATTCATTAGTTGATTGTGTTAATGTCTCAGAGCATTGAGACAATGTTATAAGAATCATTGGTTGATTAAAGTTTATCATAACGATACACTGCGTACATCACCTAATGTATGTGGTCATTGCGGTAATTTCTGAGAGCATTGAGACGATGCTAGGAATTATCGTTTTTCCTGGATCCCCACCACTTCGACGTCAATATATGCCAATTTGCCTCCTATTTCTCCATACGAATATTTACTGCCAAACGGTGAGTTTTTGTTTTGTTTTTAAGTCGGTTCTTGTGGTAGATGCTTGTTCAGGAAGTTGTAAGGTTAGTATAATATACAGTATCCCGTGTAAGTATTATTTCTATTTGTATTATTTCTGTTTTGTGAGCTTTTTGCAACGGATGATTGAAAGCTTTTCTTTAAAATAATAAATATGTCGATGACTTTTTCAAATACATTTTCTGCGAAAACATAATTCTAAACGTTTATAAGACCCGTTCATCCATCGTTTTTCGTGATATACCTACCTACTTTATTGTCTAGACTGAAACAATTTTGAAAAATAATTATTTTTATTGCAGGCAGTGACAATACTGAACTTGTGACTTTGATCTGGATCTGAGATCGGAGTAGAAACCCAAAAACCACACATATCACATAATTCTCTCGACTTCAAATAATATTATTCTAAAAATGCAGTGTTTTCTGTGTAAAAGTAAATTTCACGTTTTGAAATTGTTAATTACACATCTGAAACATAATCATATGACTACGAATTCAATGGTTAGGTGTTGTGACTGCACACAGACCTTTCAAAATTTGAATAGTTTCAAAAGATATGTCAATCGCCACCATATAAATGATGAAATAATTTGTGAAATTCCACTTTCAGAATGCAGTAGTTCTAATATTGATAAAGTGTCATCTAATAATAGCATATCCACGCCTACGCAAGTCAGTTTTCCAGTTAGCCCTTCTTTTTCACAGGATCTTACTGATAATCACATTGATATGCAACCCTTAGAAACTAATCCACCAGTGGAACCGGTATTCGAATTCAGCAGCAGATATAGATTGAATGAAATAAATACCCTAGAATCTACTTCCACAATTTTAGAAAAATGGCCTTTCTACAAGCAACCTTCAGGATTCAGACTGGTGTCGAATTCGAATTGCATCACTTCATTATAATTATAATGTAATTGTAATATATTCTAGAATGATATGGACTCCACCATGAAACGTGAAAACGGTGATGGTTTCCTTAGAAATCGGGAAAAAGAAGCACCAAGAATTGCTTTTTTATTGAATGGCAATGTCGAAGATAAAACCACTGAGGTGTTATTGGAACGATTAAAAGTTGAGAATATCTAGGAAAGTAAGTATTTAAATTTCAGTGAAAAGTGTTCCACCTCGAATTATTGTACAGAGTGGGAAAATTTCGATGTTTATATGAAGTAACTCGGTAACTCTTCAGGGTGAATCGAACTGAACGCATCGGACTTTTACTCGGACTTATATGGCCGTACAGTGACAGATTGGCTCAATATGATCATCACCATACCGCCATATATGAGGACATATAACTCCAATGCGTTCAGTTTGACTCACCCTGTCGATACAAAAAAATGGAGGTCGCCTTCTCGACCTCTTTTTTCGACATTAAATCATGTTATAAGTATTTCACATGAAGATTATCACAGTAGCTATTAGCTAGTAGTTATTTTTTGAAAACAAGAATAGTTTTCAAATTCATGAAATTCCACATTATTTATTCTCGACCGTAATACATGTATAATGATTATTCTAGATGGGCGAGATGCGGCAGTATTGTGGGCACTGCATGGTTATTTCGTGCCAACCAACAAAGTCTTGAAGAAAGATATTACCGGGAAATCTCAAACTACAAAATTTACTATAAGGGATTCTCAGCAATCTTTTTTATACATTGCAAAAACGCCCCAAGAAATTGAGAAGTGAATTCATTTTTTGAATTCGAAAAAGACAGCCATTCAACCCTTTGTTTTCGTAACAGGCGAAGACATCACAAAAATTCAAGAAGTGTATACATTTTTCGATGGAATCAGATATAAATCAGAAAAATATTTTTTCAACTTTGAACCAGGTATTATATATAGTAAAACACATACATTATGTGGATTTTTTAAAAATCACGAATAAACTTTTGTCAATCCAATGGATCTTTCATTTGTGTTGTTGGCATAACTTCCCGTTGAAATTGGTTCGAGAAGGTGACAAATCGACTAAGCTTTCATAAACACATAACTAATTTATATTTTGTTTGTGCCTCTAACTGCCTCAGCCCTCAAACTTCCAAGAAAACATGAATTGATTATACCCATTCATCGTTACTCTTGATTGTTTGGAACATGAAAATTATTAACTAACTGCCTTTATTTGATATGGAATAGAAATCCAAGAAGCAGTATTTCAGTCTACTTTGATCGTCGACAACAAACATGTAATTCGTTGATATCTGTGGAATCAGAAAAAAAAACTATCAACCTTACAAAATCTATACACATATTATCTCGCATAGCATTATCTATTTGGAAAACCAATATTAGTGACAATTTCGGAAAAACTGAAAAACCACGTTGACTAGAAATTAAAATTCAAGTTTTCAACCAATTTTTCTGTTTCATTTTTTCATATCTTCAAAAACTGAAAAGTTGAAAGGGGATTCAATTTTGAGTAGCTCACCCTGTAAAGCATTATTTCAGATTGATGTTTGTTGGTGATCATACTGATGTCTTCTAACATTGAATGATTGCGGTGGGTTGATTGATCGATGCTAAGAAAGCATCATAGGCATGGTTAAAAAATAATGTCCAGGTGATTGAATCAATGTCCATATGGTGATTAAATCAATGTCCTGAATTCGTCAATATAATGACTGCAAATGATTGTTCGATGTAGAGAAAACATTAATATCATAATTAATATTCATGTACTCATGAGATTGTATTGATGAAAATGTTGATTGACTCATACACTATAGTCATTAGTAGAATGTATTTCGTTTTGGAATCCTGGTGATGGAATTAATGTCTTTCAAGGATTGATATAATCACTTGAACATCAGGCAATCAACAATACATTGAATCGATGAATTCGAGCATCGGCTGAAAATTAATGACCAAATACATCATCGCAATGACTTTTTTCATTATATTAACGTACCTTTTTGGTTCTGTGGATGATAACGAAAGTGCTGTTTTCTGGTTACAGGAAACAAGAATAAACGTGAAGTGATAAGTTATCAGTTTTACTTATTTCGAGAAAAAATACTCTGACGTATATTTATCGATTCATTCTCGAAAAATATTTTCAAAAATTCGGAAATCCAAAAAATTGTGTTGTTTATTTGTTTATATTCGTATAAACGTTTTTGTATTTCAATTTTGAAAAATTAAAAATGATGATTTTAGAATTCTATTTCTAAAATCCTTTTCAACGATGTATTGTTCGACCCCCTTACTATTTAAAAATTTTAGGGGGTAGCTGTCAAGGGGAGGTGGTGAAAGGAGGGACAATACGTATTTGTTAAAGAACTAAGAAATCACAGGGTATTTGGTAAACATGTGGCAAAAATAAGAAAGTCTCACATTTCAAGGACACAGAGTGAACAAAAAATGCGAAGACATTTTGTATATTTTTTTAAATTATGATATTAATGAAAGTATGAGAATTTACCAAAAAGAAATTCTTGCACACAAATATTCAGTACTAATAAACCATCATAAAAATAATGGAAAATGTATAAATAATATCTAGCACTTAGTAATTATAGTGATTAAAACTTAGAACTTTTATATTCCCAATTCAGATGTATAATTCCTGTATACATTCTTTCGCATCAACAGTTTCATTCAATTTCCATTTAAATGTAAAAAATCACTTATTCCTTGCTTCGTACTCCAATTTCAGCTGCCTCCTCAGTATCTTGCCAGTGGGATTCTTCGGTATATCGTTGGTTATTTCAACCCCTCCTGCCAGTTGCTTGTATTTCGTCACTTGCTTGGCTACGTACTCCTGTAAATCTTCCACTTTCGAAGAGGCGCCCGGTTTGAGCACCACGTAAGCCCTCGGGACTTCCCCTTTGGTTGGATGCGGTATGCCGATCACTGCCGCATCTTGGACCGCTGGATTGTGCCTCAAGATCTCTTCAAGTTCCGCTGGAGCTACTTGGAATCCTTGTACCTACAGATCACATTTGATTCGAACGAGGTATTTGTCGAGAAAATAAAAGATAATAGGTCTCCAACGATTTTGGTGCCGGTAAAAGTGAAACTGGCTAAAGTTTGTGCGGTCTCAAATGATTTTGACTTTTTCAAATCTTCGCGTAGTTTTACGATATTTCGCAGTGATGAATCAATGGAGAAGCAAAAAAAAAACATTAAATTCAAAGCATTCGTTAACGCATCAATGTTTATAGCTTTAAAACTTGATTTTCTCCCATGGATGCCCTCAGGACAAATTGTAAGATAAAATTAGCGACACATTATTTTTTTTTTTTTGTAGACCTGTGTTGTCAAACATACACATAATGGGGAGACCACTAATTTTTCAAAACAGCATAATCGTGTCCTGTATGTCCAAATATTACCATTCATTATTCTTAATTTTTTTTTATTCGCTCTCTATCATGAATAAAATGATGAAATAAACGGAATTGATTTCGAACATACAATTTCATGCGCAATTTTCAAAGGTTACTCTCATTAGTGTAACGCAGTGTGACGTGTTAGCCCTACAAGCTCATCGACCTTGAGCTGACCAATCATAGATAATTGTTCCATGGTTAATCTTGCTGTGTGGCCGCATCACAACTTATTCTCGGAATAAAAGATGTAAACGAATACAATATAAATGATATTTTTTCCACAAATTATCATGAAATGATATAGTTATCACTTATCGATAGGTTTTTGAGAAAATATATCGAAGGAATAAGGAGTCATCCACAAGTAAACTTGACAACATTACACATGCTGTGGGCAAAAAATATATGGAAACAGACAAAGATAGACTTTGGATGTAGCACGTCATACGCTCATAGCACCGCCCACTTATTTCTACGTTTTTAAATTTTGAATGAATATGCTGATTTCAAAACGCTGTAGAATCTATTTGTTTCGATTTTGATCCTTGATATTGGATATACACTGAACCAATATCATTATTCATTGATCGAGAGAGGTTTGGAAGGATTTCATCATTTGGTGGTCTTCCCCATTAAACGATGATTTAAAAAAATGAATGGTATTATCAGAAAAATCACAATAAACTGTGAAAAAGAACGAAATTCGTTTTCGAATTCAACTGGCATAGTGATGTAACAGTAACAAGTCGAGTAGGGTTATAGGAGGGGAGAATAGCTCTCGTGTTTATGTAATGTGAGGTTTTGTCCTAATCTATGATTCACTTACTTTAATCAGCTCTTTTATTCTGTCTGTGATAAACAAGAATTTTTGGTCATTGTAATACGCCATATCTCCTGTTCTAAACCAACCATCCAAAAACGCATTCTTGGTTTCTTCTGGCCTGTTATGATAACTCTTCATAACTTGTGGACCTTTCACTACAATTTCCCCTGTTTCATTTTCTCCCAACGGAGTTCCTTGAACATAAATGAGGAAATTAGTGATTCATGTGTCAAAATTAAGTTTTTCTTCAGCTAGTGTATGTTAATTAAAATGCAGTTTTTTCGTCGGATTGAAAACTGAGAGAAACCTGATTTTTCAAATAAAAATTCAATTGAGTTCTACCTGTTGGATCATCGGGGTTGATTAGCTTGATTTGTGTATTGCACACTGGTTTTCCAATCGATCCTGACGTCTTTTCCGACCTTGTGAAACGTGCAGGGGAGTATGTAATCATAGGGGAAGTTTCCGACAAACCATAACCTAAAAATAAAGGACAATTGTCAATACAAGCGGTAATCAGAAAGGAAAAAGATCATGTCCACAAAAGATACTGTTGTGAGTGTATTTACCTTGATACATCCCAAATTCTTTGCCAACTTTTTTGATCAGTTTTTCTTCATCTAGGTAACCTAGTGGTGCTGCTCCACTTGAAATGAATTTCAAGTGTTGCAAATATTCACTTTTCACGTCGGGGTTGTTGGTCAGAAACTGAACTGGAAAAGATATTGTGAAAGTATTTGAGAAAAATGTAGAGTAATATTCTTACCTAATGGTGGCACCACGTAGAAGACAGACACAGGGTGTTTCTGTAAAACCGAGATGCATAGTTCTGATGTGAATTTTTCCATTGATACTACTTTCATTCCGTTATAAGCTGTATGCATAGAACCCAATGTAAATCCATAAATGTGGTAAAACGGTAGAATTCCAGGGGTGATTTCTTGGTAGCTATCTAGAAGTCAAATCATTATTCATTGTTTATCTATAAACCTCAAGCTTCATCTTTGAAATTCTACAATGCTCCAGTTTGAAATAATTCTCATTACCTGATGGTTCTTCATAAAAATGATGAAAATCTGGGTGATTAGCTTGTAGAATGTTGACGACAATATTTCTGTGTGAAAGCTGTACCCCTTTTGGCAAGCCTGTCGTACCGCTCGAGTATGGCATGAAGACAATGTCGTCTGGATCAGCTGGTAAAAAATCGGGAACATCTGATTTAGAATCTGCTAGTTCATGAAAGTTCACAGCTCCGTCTGGCAAACTCTCAGCTTCCTGAAATTCAAAGAATAATATCGATGATTGGTCATTTGTTTTAGGAGGAGAGTAGTGACAGATTCAGTTATTTTTCTGTACCATAAAGTTAGTGCCTTTGGGAAAGCTTTGGGTCCATTAGAATAATTTTTCAGTAAGTAAATGATTTCGTTAAAAAATAGGTTTCTCTGCAAAAATAGAAATTGTTGAGGAATATTCTAACAAGTATAACACCATTTTGGAATCCTTCTTGAATGCTCTCATAATACAAAAAATAATTAAAAATTGAGATTTGTAGCGACAGGAGCGAAACAACTATCACAAGGTGCAAATTTTCTAGATAACTTGGCCTATTGATCGATTCTAGCTTGACTTCGACTCCTGAGACACCCTGTACTTTTAAATCTTGTATGAATTCCTTCATACAATTAGTTCATCAGCTAAGTTTAGTACTAACTGGAAGTTGTGTAACAGATCACTCCATTTCTGAATGATGTAAAAAAGTTTTACTCACTGTTTGTTTAATAGCTATTATGGGAAATTGTGTCTTTCCCATATTCATAGCAGTTTGAACTTTGCTGAAGCAATCTGCATGTGTTATTATAGCTTTGGCAGAACTGTCAACCAATTGTTTCGATATTTCCGCTGAAAATAAAATTGAAACAGAATTTTATTCTCGAAACTGAATCAATTGTGACAGCGAAATATGTTAGAAGTTCTCGCTGGTTTAATTTTTCGAAAGTTTATGGTATATTTTATCGATAATGGGACATTTCGGTACTTTAAATCTTACCCGGAGTATATGCAGAATTCAAAGAGGTAACTACCAATCCAGCTTCAATAATGCCCAGTGAGGCAATGGGAAATTCAGGAATATTCCTCACCATAATGGCAACTACATCTCCCTTTTTTAGTTTGAGCTTCTCCCTCAATGATTTACTCAAATTTCGACATTTCGTTCTGATTTGCTCGTAGGTATATTTCCTTCCAGTAGTTGCAGATTCCTGTATGAATTTCATATTACCTAATCATTGGACTATCTCGAGCCGACATTTTGATTAATTGGTTTATATTTTTCTTGGTGTACAAACATTTTTGATAAGATGATATAGATGAAAGTCATAGAATCTGGAAGCATTGATGACTAATAAAACATTTTCGAAGGAACTTGTAATCTCATTTTTTCAGGTTAAATTCGAATATTAGAAATTCCCGAATTTTTCGGGACATCCCGTATAATTTAGAGTAAATTGAATGCAAAAAATACTTAATGGTTAAAAATTATTTTGATGGTTTTTGAAGTCGATAAGGTTTTGTATACATTTTCTCAAGACGAAATGAAATAAAAAACTTGAAAAAATTGCATTGAAATGAGTGAATATCTAATAATTCCTGATCAATATTTGTCGAGAATTGATGATATTATTTTGTCTTACATTGGCTGTCAATATACAGGATGGTCCAACGAAAACGTACCGGAAGGTATAACTACCAGAGAGAGATTCTATCGAGGAAAACCTGAAACACATTAACTTTTTGAGGGGGGCAACTTTTGACGTATAGTTTGACGTAAAAGTATAGCCCAAACTTTACCCTCCTGAGCGGGGGTAGCTCCCCCTAAATTATTTCAAATGGGAATGGAGGTCAAATGATACTTCGTTGAAAAGCACTTTTGATTTGTTTCAGGTTCTTCTCGATAAAATCTCTCCCTGGTAGTTATACCTTCCGGTACGTTTTCATTGGGCCGCACTGAATAAAAATATATATATTATATAATTCGCGACTTCTTCAACAGTTATTTTTAATTCTGGTCGTTATCAAATACTTATCTTGAGAATGATTCGAAACTTATTTCGATATCCTTGGAAATGATCTCTATATACACTCGATTCAACAACACTAATTGTAAGTCTGACCCAACAAATTTAGTTTGGAGTTCACTAATTCGATTCATTCCAGGATACATATGTTTATTATCACATTTTTATAAATTCCACATATAGATCAATCAATTTTCGAAACAAAATTCCCTACGAAAAGTTATTAATTATATAATCAACATATTATTGTCGATCAAAAATTGATTGTGTTTCAAATTAGTGTAAAGTTACTAATTGAAGCATCGTTAACTCTTTTGACCAAAAAAAAAAAATCGAAAAGTAAATCCTACATTATTTCTGTCTCTACTAATATCATTATGATTCAAAAAATGTCTGATGAAGGACGCAAAACTGGACTCCCTGAAATGGCAAATATTTGAAATGGCTCATTTTTAATGATAAGATAAGAGATGCATGCTTATCACAGCATGACATATAATGAAATTTGTTTTTCATTATTTTTCCTTGCGTATTCCCCAATATTCATTACAAGAAGCCACTCAATATCTGGAGTAAACATCCATACTTACTGCAGCCGTATATTTGTGGAACCGTTCAAATCTAGGATACATCAATTCGGTGATTGAAATATTCGGAATACTTATATCACTGCTTTCACTCAATAAAATGTTCGATTCCGATTTTGCCTCTGACGAAGCCAATCGTTCCCTTTGCGAAAAGAGTATTCTGTTATATCTTCCAACACCACCATGACTTTTCAAAACATTTCTTATCACAGACATGTTCACAAATGAACGCTTATAGATGAGTGAACGAAAGTGGATTGTTTCGTTCTGATTGAATATCTCGTCGGGTCAATTGAGAAAATTTTAGATAATGGCATACTGCGACTTGGAGATGAGATGTAGTATTTATTGGAGAGTAAATAAAGCGCGATTTCGAATTGACGGAACGTGACGAGTAATACCGACTTGAGACGAATATCTGATTGAGGCGTGCGTAACACTAAATTTCATATACATGCATACCGGAGAAAATTATTTCGAAAGAAAATATATTTCTCTCTATTTGTTGGATTCACTTGAAGTTCACAGCTCCATTTCGTAGTTGAGATTTCGGAAGAATCAAACAGTAGACTATAGTGGAATGTGATTTATTTTTCTAAAGCATTTTGAATTAGCTGTTACTTCCGGTTGAACCGGAAGTCATACCATCTTTCTTTTTTCAATAAAACCCTTTTTATTACTCTATTTTCTAATTCTAATAGAAACCCTAAACCTACTGCATTCTGAATATATTTTTTTAAATCATGGGATATTAATTTTTTTTCGAGAGATTTCGAAAGACCAACTTTGTATCTGTATTATCTATTTGTTGTTGTCAATAAGTTTACTGAATCTGTGATTATATGTTCAATTCAAACGGGACAGTCGAATGAAAAGCCAGATTCGTAAAAAATAAGCTTTGACAGTAAAATGCCCCATTTACATCCTGGAACACAACAAGCACTGTGTGTTCACTGTGTTTACCTTATTATTAATGGAAAAGTAAAATAAGCGACAAAATGGCAGCAAAAATCTCATTAAAATCATTACGATTATATCTGCTTTACTAAAATATCAAATGTCGCCAGGATATATCGCTTGGTTCGCCAACTATTTTGCATTTAATATCTCCATATTATTCTCTTTAGTTTTTGTAAATATAACGATAAATCATCAATCTTGTCGCCTGAACAAAAATTAACGATGCAAAACAATGTTAATTCGTATGTTTCAAATATTTATTCAATACTTACTATCGTAAGAAAAACGAAAATTTCATGAGACATGGAAATGTTTAACGTATATATAGTGAATAACTAGTTACCAATCATAAATTCAGTTCGAAATCGATGACAATCTTTGCAACATTTGCAACAAGAAAACGTGATCGAAGGATTTTTTGTGGAAAGTTTTGGTGGACGCGCCGATGTAAAGTGAACAGCATGCGAATGATGAAAGACATTTTGGTGAATGCGCCGGTGTGAATTAATTACGAGATTCATTAAACAGAAAGACTTGCATCATGTTTGGAAAGTGAACTAAAAGTAGCAAATCCAATGAAAACGGCTTAGTGGAACTATTTTAAAATAATGATAGTAATAAAAAATCTACTTCGACTTAACAATCGATTATTACTTCCTCGGATCATCTGAAGCGTCTCGGTTATGAATTTGCTTCCCCATTACAGATAATCATTGTTTTCTGTGACACTCTGTTGACTTCTAATTGATGTCCAATTAGGAATTTATGCGAGCGATGTTATCGATTCCTTGGAAATACCTATGAACGATCCAATGATGGAAAATACTTTCAATCCTTCGTTGCCTTTCACATACACAACAGTCTCGATGATTTTTCCAGCTGTTTCAATCAAAACATTCTGTTCTATCGAAGGCAATGTTGTTAGTAATAAATGTTTTTGTGTTTGTTTAATAGTGCTGATAAGTGCCGATAGTAGAGTAGCATAAAGTCATCAAATCGAAATCTGCTAATTTAAACTAACATTAATTTATCAGAACTCTTTCGGCTATGAGTGAAAAAGTGCAACAGGTTGTTAAACCCAGTGAGTTTAATAATGAAACTGCAATTGACGTTGTTTGTTTATGTTTAAAATTTTGGCTTGGCACCACTGGATCAAGGTTTTCAGAAAGTTCCCAAGTAGCTTGATTAAAAACAGTATCTAGACTTTGATTTGTGAAACGGTGAATACTTATTGGTTTGGATAGAATTTTTGTTATGGGTAAAGAAAACAAATTTTGATCAAAGTGCACGTGTAGCTCAGCAACAAAAAAAAAAATTAACATATGATGAATGCATACAATAAACGACTAGTTTCATTTATTCAACGTTTTATAATCAATTATGCGAAAATTATCTGCGGAAATTTCAGAAAAGAATGAATTCAGAAACAAGTTAGTATTATCCACTTTCATGGTAATGAGTGTTAAAAAAAATCAAGTGAGCTTGTGAAAACCTTGACTTTAGCAAAAAAATTCAAAGGGAATCAAGAATGGTTTAAATTAGTATTAAATTTCAATTATTCGGAATATTTATATATATTTTTTATGCTCCAATAGAGGATGTTTATCAATACTTGTCAATCGAATGAATATTCAAATCCTTAGACCTTGACTAAATGATTGTGCGTCTGAATCTATTGGTGTCAGCTCGGGAAGATGTGCTGGTTATTCGATGATAGTAGTACTAAAAAAAGTCAACAATAATTTCGTGAATTATGGAAAGGCTTAATCGAGTTAAAGAAAATTGTACAACATTTATTCAGTTTTTCTCTATCTCTAGAAATTTTTTGAATTTTCGTTTCAGAAACATGTTTTGGAACAAGACATTTACAATATGCCCTGCTCTTCGCTATTTTGAATATAGCTTATGGAATTCGCTCTATACTAAGTGTTGCAATATATGCAATGATATCAGATGATCCACCATCAGAAACAGTACCAGTAAGTTTTTTATATTTCAAATTCAATGATGTTGAGAATTGTGAACATCTATAGAATTCGGATTGTATGAAATCAATTCCATTTTTTTTTCAATTTTGTATCTTCAGTATATCAAGCAATATATTGCATAATCATATATCGCAATAAGATGAAATGATTCACAGACTGGAGACGCAGTATACCTATTTGTATCTTGAATAATAAAAACATTTACAGTTCGAGTAATCGTATTGATATGTGTATTAATAATTATCGATTAACAAATACCTCGAAGCTTCAACATTCATAAGTTTTATCATACCCAACTGACCTTTGTTCTAATTTTAAATATCTTTAATTGTTGTTTCGGAATTTACGGTTATGATTCCGAATTACTGAATGTTCACATTATAATCATTTTTATCACAAAAGATCTTGGGAGTTTCCTTAATGGTTCGAAAGCCAGTCATATTTCAATCTTTGTCGTCATCAAATTTTATTATACAGGGTGGGGCACCACATACTGCAGGCTGCAAAAGGAAATTAATTTGGAGTATATAGGGTGGCTCAAAAACCTCAAATAACTTTCAATAAGAAATCTGTTACCCAATCAAATAAATGTCGTTTCACAGCTCTCTCGATTCCGAGAATGCATTGAAATGATAACTACTATTTGAAAATGCCAATATCTTGAAAACTATTCAAGCTAGGTATAGAGAACCTTGATATAAAATGAAAGATAATCGAATTTTGTATTGTTAAGATTGAAAAAATACAGGTTGTTCTATTTAAAATATCAAAGTTATCTGCGTTTGAAATTATAAAAAACAGACATTGAATTTTGAACGTCCTGTATAATATTGGAAAACGGGTTCTATCGTAATCAATAGCCTGAAACCTCTTCAATGCTTGGTCAGAATTAAAAGGGATTGTTTTCTATACATTTCGATGTTATAAAGTCTCCAATTGTACCTTGCAACTCGAAAACGGTTATAGTTATAGATACATATGGTACCTTTTATGAAATCGTATTATTTTTCCTTGAACTATCCAAAACTGCAACAAAATACCGGGTGTTCCATTGAAAAAAACACAACTTTGATATTTCACACTCTTTTGAGCCACCCTGTATACTCTAAATTAATTTCCTTTTGCAGCCTCAATGAATATACAGATAATGAAAAGAAGAAATTTCCGAAATATTCAATGGTTTGGTTTACAGAGACCGTGTCGTATGTGGTGCCCCACCCTGTATATGCAGAATGGCTAATTGAAAGAATCGAGACTAATACACGCAATTTATGTTTATATGAAATGGAAAAATACTGGGATTTTATTTGAACACCAAGGTTATCATCACAAGATAATAATGCAAAAATACAGATACTTACGCTAACCCTGAGGTTAATTTTTTGTGATAATTTGACTATAGAGAATATCAAAAGTATAAATCAATAATATTGAAAAAATATAATAGGGTCTTTGAAGAACTGTACGAGTTTAGTCGAAAAGCATGCGAAAAGAGCACACATGAATAATTATTAAATCAATCTTATGCAAGGTATAGAAATATTGCCGGAAATATAAGTATTTGATTAATAATGCAATATGCACCCGCTTTCCATTAGGTATGACTGTCATGTGTCAAATATATGATAATGTAAACTTGTCACCTAGTCAAAAACAGTATTACTAATATATTTTTCTCTAGACTTACCCACAATGGGCAAGCAAGAAGAACATCATACTGTCTTCTTTCTTCTGGGGCTACATCTGGTTGCAAATAGGGGCAGGACAGCTGGCCAAAAACTACGGCCCCAAATTATTTGCTGGCTCGTCAGCCCTTATAGGTTCGCTTTTCTGCGCCCTTTTGCCCCTCTTTGGATCGCTCACAGGATACGGGGGAGTCATAGCATGCAGAGTTCTCACTGGATTGACTCAGGGTTTTATTTTTCCTTGTGTACATACGTTGATAAGCTCGTGGACTCCTTTGCAGGATAGGGCCAAAATTGGTAGTTTTACCTATGCAGGTAGAGTGTTATACTTGAATGTATATTAATTTTCAATGAAGGTACTATTCACCCTATATACACAAAAATTGGATTACTACTGAAAAAAACTGTACTCCTCTGCTTTCGAATCAAACGAAATATTGACTTGTGATCGTGAAGTGTTGACCCAACAATTGATGCCAAAAAGGTCCAAACCCCTAGAATCTCAAAGAAATATGTACCAAAACATTTTATTCTCATTATTATTCGGAAGTAAAAAAAATTAGTCTGCCTATTGGTACAAACTTCAGAACAGATCAATGCAAATAATTTTCAAATGCAAGAAATCCACTTCCAATGAAATGATTCCATCAAAAACACGATTATAATGCAGTTCAATAATTTTTATTTATAAAATGTTGAAAGGGCAGTTACTTATCTATTTTGATCAATTCATCAAATTCAATAAACAGGTTCACAATTATCAGACTGGAGGAAGTTTAAATTTTCACGTGAACAGAACCAATTTTGAAAAAGACCATGAATTCTTAATTTCACAAAGGCTTGATCCAACATAACAATGTACCCATTCAGGTCAAGAAAATTGAAACACTGAGTTCATTCAAATCCAATCTTCTGGGGTACATCAAGGAAAACTGACCTTTGTTATGTATATGTATTTATTATCATAAATGTATTGATCGATGTACCTTTTCAGGTGGTCCCTTAGGAACTGTCATATCCATGCCAATCGCTGGATTTATATCAAAATCGTCTTATGGTTGGCCACTAGTCTTCTATCTGTACGGTTGTCTAGGAATCGTCTGGGCGATTATTTGGTTTTTCGTTGGCTCAGATAGTCCATCGAAGCATAAAAGTATAACACCAGAGGAAAGGAAATATATCGAGTGTGGAATACCAAATGAAGCTGATAAAAAAGTCAGATCACCATCATATATTGTTGATTCACATTGTATATATGTATATCGTCCTTTTTTTAGGATATCAGTACACCCTGGAAATCAATTTTAACGTCGATGCCCTTCTGGGCTATTCTAGTTGCTCATTGTGGTCAGAACCTTGGGTTTTGGACATTACTTACAGAAATTCCATCGTATATGCATAACGTATTGGAGTTCGAACTATCCTCTGTAGGTTATTGATTTTGGTGAAAAACAAGTTTATGTTATTTTTTTTCCAGAACAGTACTCTTTCTTCTTTGCCTTATTTGGCCATGTGGCTCCTGAGTCTGGTCATGAGTCCAATCGCGGATTATCTGATCACGAGAAATATTACAGTTGGGACCAGCAGAAAAATATTCAATAGTATAGGTAAGCATACATACCGGGTGTTTCACAGTGGATGGAACATTAGACGTATCTGGAGAACAGAAAGACAGATCATTTCGAAAATTTGTAGGCGTGGATAATCAAATCCGTCTAAAATATTTTCATCAATACAGTGTTGCCGGTTTTATAAGAAAGTAGTAGCTACTTTGTTATTTCAAATGGAACACCTCGTATATTATATCATTTTTAAAATCCTCATGAGATTCCTCACAACTTTTCCACATAATTCCTATACCTATCTGTGACGATTTCCGAGATAAAAATTTTTTTGGAAAGTATACTCAACTAAAATAAAAAATGTTATAGCTTTTTAAATAAGTGATAATATACATGGTGTTCCATTTGAAAAAACGGAGTTTCAGTCATTTCCATGACTCCCCGGAAGGCTCTCACTTCTGAGCCTCCCTGTATGCTGAAACTGAGATCCAGTTAATCGACGAAATATTTAATGGTATGTTGCAGCTACAACCCAAATTGCAATATTTTGTAAATTTGCATTGGGAAAAAATTTATATTTTTCAATGGTCAGGTTTTGCACAAAAATCTGACAAAATAATTTTTATCTCGGAAATCGTCACAGATAGGTATAGGGAATTATGTGGAAAAGTTGTAGAGAATCTTATATGGATTCCAATATAATATACGAGGTGTTCCATTTAAATAACAAAGTAGCTACTACTTTCTTATACAAGCGGCAACACTGTATTGATGAAAATATTTTAGACGCATAGAGCAGGTTTGATTATCCACGCTCACAAATTTTCGAAATGATGTCTTTCTGTTCTCCAGATACGTCTAATGTTCCATCCACTGTGAAACACCCTGTATACACAGACTATCCTATCTGAACTGTACCTAAAATAATTTGAAAATGTTTTTTAGGATTGTTCACACCGGCTTTGAGTCTGGTGGCAATGACATTCGTGAAAGAGTCACGTTATTTGGCCATATTTTTACTCATTGTTGGAGTCGGTTTCAACTCCGCAGTGTATTCTGGTTACAACATAAATCACATTGATTTATCCCCTACACATGCTGGAACCCTTATGGGCATCACAAATTCAATTTCTAATATTTTCTCCTTAGTCGGCCCTCTGATAGTGGACATGGTTAAAAGTCTTACTGGCTACGAAGAAGTGAGTGAAATAATCGTTTCAATTTTGTTTGTTGTCGAGTTTAAAATTTTGTTTCAGACGAATCGAACGCTTTGGTCAATCGTTTTTTACATAACCAGTGCGGTGTACGTTTCAACAGCAATTTTTTATATCGCTTTCGCTTCAGGCGAACTTCAACCGTGGGATGGAGCTGCAACAGAAAATGAAAAAGATAATACTTCGAAACCGACTGAGGCAGAATTTGAACTGAATGGTTTCAAATCTATAACGACCCATCTTTAACGAATCATCGGAGCGCCCTCCTGAAATTTTACCGTTTGTTTAAGCCCAAAAGCCCTTCGCTAAAGATATAATAACTCGAAACCTTCTTAGAAATTATATTTCATTTTCGAAGACAACAGGGCTAATATATATTATACCTCTATCAACTTACTGTGATTGAAGTAACTGCCAGTAGTGCCACATCCAAACATAATGGATCTACTACTAAGAATAGAATTTGTGAAATATGATCTATCAATCAACATTTCTTATTCGAGAATTGACAATCACACAAGTATCAGTTATTATGATATTACAGTGCTGTTATTATAGGCGGGAAAAATATTTTTTGGTGCCGAAATAGCACACCCATTTGGTTGATATCCAGTGGCTATTAATCAGACAAACTCATAAACACTACAGGAAGTTGACTTGTTTATGTGTTATTGTCTTCATTTATTGTCCTGAACCAATTACCACCAATCACCTACGCGAAAACTGTTACTCCACGATCATCTTAGTAATTGGTTCATGTATCAAAATATCGATTGATTCATAGTATAATTGTAACACAGTTTTAGTGGTGACAGTTATGTACACCCATAGTGTTAGAAAATATTACCTCATCGTCACAATTTATAAAACTAATAAAAATCGAAATAAAACCAAAAAATTGTAATCAGATATGTATTGTGACTTCTATATTTCGCAGTGAATAAATAAATTTGTCATAAAAATTTCTCATGTATTATAAAATTTATAAAAAACAACAAGATTTCCTAGTGATATATCAAGCCTATGATACAGAACTAATTATTAAGAATCTAGATATAATTTGAGTTTATCATAAACTATAGGTGAAGGATCTCGCGGTTTACGAGAATATTTCAAACCTATTTCGTCAGCTACCTTCTCGATAACTTCTAAAGCATAATCTAACTGTTCTTTGGTATGGCCGGCAGATAGACAAATTCTGATACGTCCTTCAGTAAGTGGAGTGGCTGGATAACCTACACCAACTGTGGCTATTTTCTCTTTTATCAAAGTTCTCACCATAGCCCTGCAAAAAAACATTGCATGAATCATATTTTCAACATTTCAAAAAGTAACTACTTCAGCAGAACTTATATCCGTATATATTTTTTAAAATTATTTCACTGTGTAAACGTCATTATAGCCCAATGAGCTTTCAGCATATGATCGAGAACTTGCACCCAGAAAGAATAAGAAATAGCAGAAGTGTTCCTCAATTTCTTTGAAATCATAGTGATATTCAAAATAAATCGTGGACTAAACCGACATTCGTGCAAATCTTCAGCTCTATGTAAATATTTATGCTATGACATTATTTACTATCTTGACGTTTACATACTCATGAGATGTGCTCGCCAGTCAAACGTGTAAATTTCACCAATAACAATAGAATTACTCACGCAATCTTCGAATAGAGATAAACCAAAATAGGAACGACTGGAGAGTCTTCATTGCCGTGTATGATAACCCCCATCTGTTCGAGGCGTAATCTGAAATATCTGGTGTTCCTCGCTAGACGTTCAATCCTCTTTTGACCCTCGTTGGTGCCATCTTTGCCCAAGAGGATGTTCAATACTGATATTATTTGGGCAGCTACGGGTGGAGACATCGCCCAAGCATAATTTGATGCATAACCTTTGTCTCTGAGGAAGGTTATGAATTCCTAAAAAATATTTAGAGAAGGTCGTAGCTTATTTAAGGGGTTATACGCAGTCAGATTTTTCAAAAAATCTTTTTTTTTTCATTTTCGGAATGTACATATATTTGAGTATATTCTCTGAAAATTTGAAGTCAATCCGATAAATACTTGATGATACCATGTCAGTTTAAAAAAAAATTACCTATGTGTAAACTACTTCTGAAACTTTGAACGCGTTTATCTCAAAACTGTCATTTCAGAGTCGGTGAGCAAGATTTCTCAGAGATGGCTCAACTAATCGGGCTGAAATATTAACACAATCTTTTTAGATACATTCTTCAGGTATTGAACGAAGGAATACGATGTAAAAAAAAATTTACTATTTTTTTTTTGACAATTTAGAGCGAAAATTTTCATCGAAAACTAAAAATTTTTTTCAAATTGCCGCCATTTTGTCAAAAATGAAAATTTTGTTTATTCCTTCGTTCAATACCTGCATTTATCTATCCTTTAAAAGAATTCACCTTTTTTTTCAATTCAGATAATCCAAACCGACGAAATCGTGCTCACCACCGAGCGCCTTTTTTTGGAGGTCGTTCGGGACATCATCTGCAGAGGCGGTGCACATCAATATTTTGACACGAGTAATACACAATTATATTCTCCAAAGTGTGCTCTTTCAGAATTACTATCACTTGTACTTAATAAATAAAAGCTGTTATTTTTGAGCCTCGCAACTGCGTATAACCCCTTAACGGAATTGATGACAAATGACAGATATGAAGCAAAAACAGCATTACTATCGGTTACAGATCTTTAGTGTTACATAATCTCACCTTGCTGCCCGCAATGTACCCTCCGGCGGCTCCGAAACTCTTTGTGAACGTGCCCATCAGCACGTCGATGTCCTTGGGATCGCAGTCGAAGTAATCGACGACGCCCCTACCGCGTTTGCCCATCGCCCCCACGCTGTGCGCCTCGTCCAAGTACAAGTAGGCCTTGTACTTTTTCTTCAGGGCGATGATTTCGGGCAAACGGCACACCGTGCCCTCCATGCTGTACACGCCCTCAACGAAGATGATGATTTTCTTCCAGGGTTTGTGGGTGCCGCTCGGTTGATCCGGCTGGCCGTAGTAGACGGCTTCTTTGAGAAGCTTCTCCAGGTGCTGGACATCTGAAAGGAAGTCCATTTATCTTCAAATCGAAATATTCAAGGGATTGCGTTTCGATGAATTCAAGAATATACGTACGGGATACTAATGAGGAATAAGGCTCAAGTGTATCAAAGGAAATAATACAGTGCTTCTCAAAAGTCCCCTCCCCCCCCCTCTTATCTTTGGAACGATTATACATAAACAAGTGAAATTTGGAAACTGAATATTAAAGGTTGTAAACTGCCCTACTAGGGATGATAGATGACGAAATCGTCAAAGATGACGTCACAAGGCCATTGTGACCAATAATTTTAAATGGAACCCTACGGCAAGCGACACCTCTTTTAAAAGGTATCGAAAAAACCTATTCAATGATACTAATTTTGTTTGTGTTTATGGCAGTTTCAATTGCTCATTATAAAACATTAAAATTTTAATTCCATTCAGTATGATATTAATCACAGATTTAAGAATCAGTATCTACTCAAAGAAATTGCTCGAAGTGACCTCCATTTACTTCCTGACAGTAAAACGACTGTATGTGTTCTTGTCAAGATTGAAGTTGGTCCACTTTGGAAATTGACAACCAGATTCGTTATAAAGTTTGAACGTGTCCGAGTGTATTCAGCATTCAGCAAGATGACAAGGACTTACTGTTGTGATTGAATACTTTGACGGTGGCACCAGGCAATTTGATACCGACAATGAGACTGGCATGGTTTTTCTCATCACTGAGGACCAGACAGCCAGGTGATAGGAGCGTAGGGATATTGAGGGCGTTGGTGGCAAAGCCCATGCCAAACGTGATGGCATCTTCTACACCAAGAAATTCTGCCATTAACCTTGAAACCAATCGAGCATCAGAACATGTCCCTGATTTTTACAGGCTATTTCTAATTGTTTTCTGTTTGATAATCGAAATATACATTGATAATTACTTTTCCAGTTCGTCGTGTAATTCACACGTTCCGTATTGTCTTCTAGTGCTACCAGTACTGATGCCATGCTTATAAATGGCGGATATGGCGGCTTCTGCACAGGGACCTGTTGCTTCGGCAAAACCCAGATAGTTGTACGATGCCAGGTTCAGACATTTTGTTTGTGTCCCAGTGAATCTATATTGGCAAACGAAAAACTTATATACAGGATGCTGCTCAAGTACGTGTAGAAAATAAATGTTGAATTTGAACAATGAATTCTTTGTAGTTTTCCAATTAGACATTACATGAGCTTTTCATTGAAAGTAATCTTGAAATTAATTATCTGATTCATAATTGTTGCATCATTTTACTCATCATTTTGATAAAGTTTCTGCAAATCATTGTAGGGAAAAGTATAATCTAATGCTTCATCTATGGATTGTAAGGATGTTCAATTGAAAATGGTCACCAGTAATAATATAAATATGTTAGATGTTAGATCAAGAAAGTAGAGAATAAACTCTTTTGAAATTCAATAGCCAGTAATATTTTTAATTGAAAGTTGTTGGTGATGTTAACTGATGATTACTTAGTTACTCACTCAAATGTCCAGCCATTATCTCTCGTTATTCTATCCTTCAACACTACCTCATGGCCAGGTACGCTGCAAATTGGATAATTCCAGCAGTCCCTTACTCTTCTGTACACATATCGAGAATAGAATGCAGAGAATCTGTCAAAAAGTGGCATGTACTTCTCCCTGTTCTTTTCTTTGACAATCTTTGGTGGGAAGAGGGCCTGACTCAGGTATCTGTTGAATGAGATAAATCAAAACAATCAATGAAAGAGATAAACAGTCAGAAAAAATCCATGAAATTGTTCTTTGTGAAAAAACTATATATTGATAATCAAGTGTTTCGAATTATTTGATTTATTATTGAAAGATCCTTTATGTACCCAAGGAGCATGAGGATGTAGAAGCTGATTTTTGTTAGTGCTGAAGTGACCAGCCTGGGTGGTTCAAAAGATTCTTTTATCTGTCGAATTCTTGGTTCTTCTTCTGTTTTCTCTTCATCTCCTAGGTTTTCCTGAATAAAATCATACACTTTCGATGAATTTTTATCAAAAAAATCATATTTTGCAATGACTACAATTTGAATGTTTCTGTTCATATATTGTAATACATCTTTTTAGAGTCTTCAATATGTAATGCTTCATAATTTTCAATTCTTAGTATGTAGTGAAAAAAAAATTAATACGCGAACGTGTCAAAATCAAACTTTGCCTGATGATTGGTTGTTATTGACAGTGTAGATAAATACGTGGAAATACATTAACTGTCGCATATGTTCCAACAATTTAGTGTGTGTTTATTACGCAAATGGTATTTATGTTAAAATATTATCGTAAAATCAATAGTGATGATAGGTGAAAATAAATAAAATTAACATAGGGGTAGACAGAGTCAGTAGTAGAGATAAATAGTATTATTGTTTCATAGTCTTCTAAATAGTGAGATGCTAGATATCCCATATCAAAGCAAACAATTGAACAGAATAATTGTAAATATTTAAGCCGTTTTACGGAGTTTTATCAGTATATTGAGACAGATCAGTTAGGTATTAGTGACTTTTCTCAGTTATACAATTATAACAGAAAATATCATTATTTTCTTCAATAAACATGCTGAATTATAATAATTCTTTATACCCTAGCAGGCTATAAAACTAAATATTTACTTGAAATTTCGGTAAAACAAACCCATGCAAACATTTATCTACCGGCCAATAAACTTATCTGGTGATATAATATTTTAAAATGAAACATGTATGAGTGAATTTCCAGGAGGAATACTTTGAGTTGAAAAAATCAGATCATAAGTGGTTCCTATCAATACAAAATGGATAATCCATTCATTACTTTTTTAATAATTACTCAGTGCATATTTGGATGATGGATCAATGTTATCAGTCATCAAGTATTCCACTGAAAAGTAAATGAATTAAAGAAATGGATATCAGGTTCATGTGATCAGTTCATATTAACTATATAATATATATTTCAATTAGATGAATAGGCAATATTATTATAAGCTACACTATTCAAATTTTGAACTGATAATAAAGTTTCATCTGAATACATTATAAAATAATCATGAGTTATTGGTTATGATAGCCACATTTTTCTAATACAACTAATGGGCTGAAACTTAAGTTTATTTATTTATTTAGTTGTAAAATATCTTTATTCCAAATACACTTTTTTGAATTTAGGACTTATATTACCTCAAAGGTCAACAAACATTATTATTTCAATATCTATTTATGTGATGATTGACACTCACCTTAACAAATCCATTAGCACTCGAATTTTTCTGAAACTCATTCATAACTTTTGTTTTGTCCTTAAATATTGAAATAAATTCATGTAGTCACATGTAAAACATATTTGATATATCTATATATATAGACTGCTCACCTTCCTAATTTCATGACTTAATTTCATATCTTTATTATTCAAAGCTTCCGCTTTTATGTAGTCTCCAGCTCCTTTTTCCATTCTGTTATTTATAGTAATAAAATTAATAAAGTACCAGCATAACCTCAATATTTACCACACTTTGTATACTGCTCCAATTTGGCACCGACAGTGAATTTCCCGACTGTTAGGATTTCATATAGCGCTTGCGTTTCAAATTCATATGCGGCACCTGCGGTTTAGCTGAACGCGTGATTGGGTAAAATTTATCGGCAAAGCGAACTTATAAGCGCTTCTTTTCAAATTAGAATCAATGAAAACAAATATATGCAACCCCAATGAAAACACCACCTGACATTTCCTCAATGAAACATTGACACTAGGTCTGTCAAATGACTTCGTTGAACATTGTTACCAACCTGTCTGGATCGGAAATTTCGGACCATAGGCGTTCCTAAAAAATCCTTAAATAGTTGTGGTTCTGAAACGACAGGGTTATTTCTTGGGATATGTCACGATCGTATACATAGGTCTTGCAACTCGGGTGGTGGGGGGTGACCCAAACATTGAGGAAATTTTCGTGGTTCTCATGTTTCGCCACCTGCAGCGCTGTCCTCTATTGTCACTTTGTCAGCCAATCACAAATCAGATCCGATCAGCTTTTTGAAAGTAGGAATGATTTTTATTTATTGGAGAGAATTTTGCAAGATATAATATTTCTGTCATTGATTTTATTTACCATTCAAGTCCTAACCGTTTGTTTTGTTGTCAAAGATTAATCACGTGATTATACCCCTATGTCCTCCTAGCGGATAATCATGGAAACGTTTTCTTCAAAACTGGTGCCACCCCCCACCACTCAAAATTGCCATAGATTCCAGACCTTATGTATATGACCGTGGCATATGTGATAGCAGGATGTTCTATAATATATACACCAAACTTCACCAATGAACTCTGCTGTCAAAATTGATTGATGAAATCGAAAAAGAGCTCCCAAGAAAGATACGGCTTCCTCTTATGAAGGCTCCTAAAGATGATATCCCCTAGATATTATTGATGTCGTCAAAATATTCGAAAACATTCGAGAGATGCTTAATGTGTGAAGTGTTAAACTACAAACTACAAAATTGTCTGAATTTCATTAAAATCGTTCATTGTAGTTGAGAGTTGGAGTTGATGTGATACGTTTATTTCAATTCGAAATAAATATCATCTTCTACAGAGGCTACGAGATTTCACCTACGCCCATGCCTACCGACGTTAACCTCTCATGAGTCATTCGCCGTTGGCCTCCCCCTCTATCTCGTTTTCACGTTAAAGCAACTGCATCACCATCGAAGTTAGACAACAGAAAATTCGCATTTCATTGCGCCCATTCTCGAACTTTCGTGTTAGTGAGTAAGCGGGTTGCTACTCTGACGTTTGACAGACAGTGCGGTGTACCGGCAATCGAAGAGAATATTTGTTATTCGAAAGATATTGTGCAAAAATCGAAGAAGATGGAAGGCCCAAAAGAACCTTCACAGTTGAAGAGAGAAATTGACTCTATCGACGATTTTGAACATTTGGAACACGACTCCAGTCCCCTTAGGGACATGGCAGCCCCCACTGGCGATTTGTTGGGTATGCATGGAGACTTGACGGCGCCAGCACGTGATTCACTCCGGGAAATCAATACAGTTGGTCATGATATAGGGAGTATCGTTACCGACAGTCACAGCCACAAAGTTCTAGACACACCACTTGTCCCGCAAAGAATGGATCCTAATATCCTGCAAGGCGGCGATCAGTTCTTCGAACACAAAGAAGCCGATTCGAAGACAGACAATTTATTGGGAGAGATGGCGGAAAGGACACACCAGGCCGATGATAAAGCCAAGTATAGTATCCAGTCCTTCATGGACAATGAACGCGGATTCGATCAGGAGAAAGATAAGTCACGGTCGAATGACGATTTTCTGGACCGTTACTCGGACAGTGAACCTGAAGAATTTCTCAAACCTTCCAAACACGATGACTTCCAGAAAAAGGCAGAACTTCCGGAGACTTTTGGATCCGCAGAAAACATCAAACACGAGACATTCAAAGATGTCGATGAATATTTCCACGATTCTCCTAAAAAGGAAGCAGCCGTGACAAAACCGGAAGCTGTCGATCCTGTTGCTAAAAACATCGAAGTTAAGGCTCTGGAGCCCGTCAAGAGTGTTGTGGAAACACCCAAAATTCCAGAACCCAAACCAGTAGCTGCACCAGCACCTGTTGTCAAAAAATCCGAACCTGACCTACCCAAAAGGGTGGAAGATATTGTCGAGAAGAAACCGAAAATTGCGCCATCTGACGCTGAAGCTCTTTTTTGTAAAATGGGATTGGGTAAGTGAATTCAACCACTTATATCAATAATATTGATTCTCTGATGCACTCGTGAAATGTCTAAAACACGTAAAGAATTGTTCTACAATTCGTTACCGCTTATTCTTCTTCTGCATCAAAAATGATTCTACTCGAAATCAACTGCTTCAATATCTTCAATTAACACATCCTGCAATGCACTGGCTCATTATATTTGAACAGATTGTTTGAATAATTATGATTATGCTTGTTATTAGGTATGACTTTTTATAAAACGTAATAACACTAAGTGGTGATATGAACCCAAAGTAAACAGCATTCTATACTTCATTTATTCTGGGTTGATACCTGTATGAAATCGCCAGATTGAGCAGTGTTGCCATATGTTTTTCACTTTTTCAGCGATGCTCCGAATTAACTCCGAATTAAAACTTGGGTATATATATATATATAATCATATTTCATTAAAACTATTGAACCATTGTGAGATTTGGCATCGTTCACTTCACAACGATGCCAAATTTTTTGGAGCGAATCCTTACAATCGTTTGTTTACATTCGAATTGTTCTTTTATTGCGATTTTTTAAATTTGTTCTTTTAAGAGCTTTATTTTATCGCATTCTTATCAAGATGCCGAGAGGTTTGAGTGGAGATGCCCAGAAAATGGTTGCAAGTTTGTTGGAATATTTTCAACGAGAAAAGGTTAACGGAGGTCCCTTACTTCCATTGAATTCTATAGGAAAGGTAAGTGAGGAATCCTAATGAATATTTATTTACCACGAAGAGTTCATAATAATTCAATATGATTATTACAGAGAGTGGCTGCTGCACTAAATATAAGTATTGCTACTGTGAAAAGAATATCAGCAAAATCAGCAGAGGGTGAAGAATTGAACGGTCCCAGGACATCTACAGAAAAGAAAAAACCTATTGTTGACATTGACGAATCTCAGGAGTCCGAAATAAGGAATTGTATTTACGATATGTATAAGAACAGTGAGTATTCAGTGCCTTTCACATATAATCGAATAATGAACATTCCTATTTGCAGAGGAACACATAACATTAAAAACATTGAATGATAAGCTTGCTCAACGTTTTCTTTTCAATGGTTGCCTCTCATCTTTATGGAAGGTATTGAAAAACATTGGCTTCAGATTTAGAAAAGATGATCCACGGCGAGGAATGATGGAGTTACCTAACATTGCTATGAAACGTATAAAATTCCTCCAACAGTATATTCAATTCAAAAATGAAGGTTTGAGGCAATTTGTGTTTCTTGATGAGACCTGGATCTTCCAGAATGGAACTGTAGGACATTCCTGGCAAGATTCTAGTGTCAAAAGTGTGAAAAAAAATAAAGTAGGAGGTTCTAGGTATTTATAGTTTGTATTTGGGTTAGATGGTGTACTGGATTTGTGTTGTATATTAGATTCATTGTTCTGCATGCTGGTTGTTCAAATGGTTTCATTCCTGGAGCAGAATTAGTATTTTCCTCTAAAACTGCTGATGAAGATTACCATGGAGAAATGAACCAGGATAACTTCCTCCACTGGTTCGAAACGCAATTGCTGCCAAACTTAGAAAATCCTTCCACAATAGTTATGGATAATGCTCCCTATCATAGCACAACCATTAACAAAGTTCCCACCTCAGCTTCTAACAAGGCAGCAATTCAAGAATGGCTCACTAATAATGATATTGCTTTTGATTATGGAATGTTGAAGCCACAGTTAGCTAATTTAGTAAAATTGTATGCCATATATTCAGAACTTATTTTAAAGTTGTTTGTAATATATTCTATGATTCTCAGGAACAAACCAGCCCCTATATATAAGGCAGATCTGATAGCAGAACAATATGGACATCAAGTTCTTCGACTCCCACCTTATCATTGTATTTTTAATCCCATTGAGTTGATATGGGGCATCACCAAAAATTATTATAGAGACCATTTAGATCCAACTGGAAGTTCTGCCGAAAAATCATTGAATATGTGGAAGGAAGCTCTGAGCAAGGTAACTCCTGAAATGTGGGCCAATAGCATTAATCATACAGAAAAAATAATTGAGAGTTGGTGGGAGCGAGAACAAATACTAGATATGCAAGATAATCCCCAAATCATCATTCAAGTAGGTGAGGAAGATTCAGATAGTGATAGTGAGGTGGAATAAGTAATTAATTAAGTCCGTGGATCATCAGATATCAGAGTATCTGTGTATTATTAGATAATCACATAATATTATAGAAGAGGAAAATGAATATTGTATTTTGGAATCGATTATAGGCAGAACAAAAATTAGGTGAGTTGATGTAAATCAACAATACCCAGAAATATCACATTCTCAAAATTATCTGTCCTATGAATATTTTTTGATTTCAGATGTTGGATTGGATTGGTTGGAGAATACGAACAACCAATGCAAAATTATAGTACTTCCCAAAATTTGGTAAATCATCCAATCCATTTTACTGAATTATCTCTTCGACTTGTTATGTCATTAATTTTGTATTTTATATGTAGGTGATACATGAAGAATAAGAATATAAACGAATAGTGAGAGTTAAAACAGTTATATAGTATTCGATTCAAAATTATAACATGAAATAGCATAGCATATGAAGATAGAAGAGGAACAGTTTTAGTTCTGTTTATATTGGGAAACTTGGATTTTTATATTCCATACTTGAATGAATATTTTTTAGGTCATATGAACAGCAAGAAATATAAGGAACACAGAGAAAGCATCAGCAGCCAGAAAGCTGTGAAAAGGAAATTTATCATTTGTTATATACAAAAAAAATTGGTGAGATAATTATAATTTGTTTATTAGGTAAAGCATTGAACATCTATATATCTTATAAATTTTATTCCAATGTAAATGGATGATGTTGATGATATTAATAAACAGGAGTCATACCTTAGAGAAGACAGCATCATCATTTGTAGTGAAAAGAAGTCATCGAGAAGAAGAAAGGTTGGTTTCAATTATGATATTTTTCAACATAATTTGTATTGAGTTGTTGGTTTTCAGTTCCAGAGGATAGATAAGCAGCAGAAGCACTATCAAGAAGACAAACATAATGAATTGAGATACATTTGAATTTGAATCTATATTGTATTTTTGTTGAAATGTAATGATGTATGGTGGTTACATGAGTTTTTGTGGGTTTTCCTCATGTATCATATAGAAACATTCCATATGAGCAGATGCACCACTATTTCTCCCACGAATAAATCAATTTATAACTTCTGCATTATTTCTATAACATACCTATTGAGGTTGACCAAGAATTGGTTTTGAAATATAGAACCGTCAAAAGAGAATGAGAGTTTAGAACAGATATAATGTTGAAAGATAAACATCACTTTATTACGTAGTTATTGTGTATTTCCTTTGAATATTCGATTCGATTTCTAGCATGAGAACAGTCCATTATATCATTTGAACCATTCAACGGTTATCCACAATCAATAGTAATCCAAATATGATAAAAATAATTGATCCATCGAAAACACTTTCAAAACAAAACAAACGGTCAACCTAACCCAACTTTTTATCACAGAGTCTGTGTTTTTATTCGCAGTTAATTCGGAGCATCGCTGAAAGTGAAAAACATATGGCAACACGGCTCAATCTGGCGATTTCATACAGGTATCAACCCAGAATAAATGAAGTATAGTTTACTTTTGATCGTCGAGCATTCTGCTATAAAAATTGTACTGAGGTAATAAAACTCATATTTTCCTTGGTGATGCCAAATCTGACGATATGAGGTTCCATCCTGTAACCGGATGAGTTTTATCTATGCAGGGTTATGATAAAGTAATGCACAAAATTCATAAAACGTACAACGATCACTTGTGAGAAAAATGCAAAAACACGTCAAACTGTTCTTTTTATTCCGCATCTTTTGACATAAGTTACAAAAATAACACGTCAAAGTTATGACGTCATCAATAAATTTTTTTAATGGGAAGCTAAGATTTTTATCACATCATGTAACAGAGCTTGTGTTTTTACACACGGGAAAAATAGTTGCAGTAGGGCTCAAATAGGAAAAAAAACGAGAAAAGGAATAAAAAACTAAATAACATAACTAATTATAAAAAGAGGTCAAATTTACACTTATCTAGTGAGAACATTTATTCTTATGAATTTTTCCAATTGTTTTACTAAAACAACAGATTGTCAGTGTCAGTCGTACAATTCGTGTCACCACAGTTTTATTATTATGGCTCGTTTAACCGAAAGAGAAAGGATAGAAATTCTAATGATGGTAGGTGGAACTATTTTTCCCGTGTGTAAAAACACAAGCTCTATCACATAATGTGATAAAAATCTTAGCTTCCCATTAAAAAAAAATGTTGATGACGTCATAACTTTGACAACTTTGACGTGTTATTTCTATTACTTATGTCAAAAGGTGCTGAATAAAAAGAACAGTTTGACGTGTTTTTGAATTTTTTTCCAAAGTGATCGTTGTACGTTTTATGAATTTTGTGCATTACTTATCATAACCCTGTATATGTTGTTTTGATATGCCTTACCACTCTAGGTATGAGGTCGAAACCGCAGGAGACTAGTCACAGTACTTTCAGTGAAGGTCGAATACTTTTAAAAATAGATCCTTATTGAGTTTTTATGACTTCTACGTACATTCGAAAAATGATGGTGTTTATTATTTCACGGTTTATAGTTAGTTACCTATAGATAAGATGAATTTTTTCGTTGGTTTTATATGGGAGCCCAATTCCAAACCGAAGTAATTGAAATGCATGCTAATTCTAAAGTTATCTTTTTTCTTTCTCAAGAATCAGCGTTCGAAAATAGACTTGGACGGTAAGTGGATTCAAGAACCGCACAGAAATAAAAATAAATAAACGGTTCACAAATCAAATTTATTCTCAAATTTTATAATCTCATTCTGTACAGTCATGATTACATATTTTTAACGCCACTACTGACCATGACTGTTTAGTGATAGTCATTATCTGGGACGGCCAGTTGAATCATCCTAGAATCCTAGAATTTATCAACTTGATTCAAATATTGAAATTCAAGCCAATAATAGAATACAAGGCCTTTTGGACATTTATCGGCTCAGCGTAATGTGATAGATTTCCATAGTATATAATAAATAGAGTTAAGAAGCTTATATTTCTGCTCCAAATAGTGGATGAAAATTGGGTTGAATCGCTGATCAACCCTCCAAAAATAATTTGGATTGAACCCCATCAGCCCTTCGTGGACACGCCTCTGCACAAAGTCGATAACGAAACGCACGCATGCTCAGTTCGATTAGGAATCAGGTATACGCGACAGCAAGCCGGGGTCGAACTACGAAGTTCCGACACTGTCATTTCATTGTCGATTATTCATATTTTGATTCGATAGTGTTGGGGTAGCGGTGCATTACTTCGTTTGCAATTGTAACTAGTGATTTTTGTGACAATGGATGAGAATTTTAGGAAAGCAGCCGTAGACTTGGTGGCTGATGTGTTGAATGAGGCTCATGAAGCTGGCAAATTAGGGCAGAAGGGTCAGGGAGGCGGCGACAAAAAACCCCTTTGTCAGAGGTCGTTGTTGTGTGTTTTTTTCTGTCCAAGTAAGAACCATTTTATAAATGCTGATATTAGTGAATGACTCGGTGTTAATCATCCAAATTCAGAGCAGTTATTTGCTGATGCTGTTTTTATGTGTTTTCTACAACTTTTATATTCTAGTCTCATGGGCGTAGCATATTTTTTATTCATAAACAGAAAAATGTCGATGTTACTTCGAGTCTAATGACATCAATTGCCCTAGATAAGATTTGGACTAGTGAACTCTTCATTAAAACTATTGCAATTAGGACTGGAACATTCCGTTATTTACGTGGTTTACCATAGTTACATTTTATATATAACATATTATCATTTAAAGCGGAAATATATAAACCAAACTGAGGTTTACTTTATTGGGCTAAATGCCGGATTCCTTAAGCTGCACTTGGACATTTTGGGAAGCAAATATCGATGGCATTGAATCAGATGATGGTTCCGTGCAAAGGTTAAAAACTGAATAGTCACATTTCTATAAAATCCAGAGATAAGATTTGTTGAGAGATGCATGTATGACGTCACATAATGTAGTACTTGAAACGATTTTTCAATAAAATAATGAGTATTTTTGGGTTCACTCTATTCTGAAATTTAAATTAACATGCCCTAAATTCTTCATTATTGCCGCTGAGAGAACGATGGAGTATTACGAGACCGGTTCTCATTAGACAGTATATTATTTGTTCAGTACTACACAGGTATTTTTCCTCTACAGCTGACTAAATATTCTAGGTGTCGTATATTTATTATTCTAAAAGCTTTTCAAACTTTCCTCAGATTCGAAAGAACTTTCCATACACATTTGTTGTCTAAGCTCAATGCTATCGCTCAAATTGGAAATATGTCAATAGCTCTTGCCAAGAAAACAACAGAGATTATTTTGGAATAAGATTTAATAATTATTGCGTCGCAGACGTAAACAAACTAATGAGTAAATATTTATTATTTCATTGGATAAAATTCCACTAGGAGACACCACTGCAATATAGTAAATATCTGAATTTCATGTTATGCTATGTCATGCTATATTGAGTATTGACTAGTTTTTCTTGAACTCTTTACAACTTCACGTGATATTAGATGGATTGAATTGTCTGCAACTGAACACAATATTTCTCTTCATTTCCAATCTGTTTTTGTTCAATTGTGCATATCCTCATTGTTAAAAGACAATAAGGATAACTTTTGAAACCTTCATTAGATAGATACGTATATATGTACTCAATAAATAATTATGTATACAAGGAATTGAAACCATACATTTAATGAGAATCCTATATTTTTGCTTCCTAATAAGTACATTCGATATGCATATCAAGTATCAACGTGTATTGACAGAAATATCCTTTATTATATGAGACGCAATTGAAAAGGTTCATAACTGAAGTAGTCACAATTAAGTATAGGATGTTTGATTGTGCCGAGAAGTAAGAGTAGGTGTTTCAGTGGTGTAACACCCTAAATATTCACTTTAGAATGAAAATATTCTTCTTCATTGTGTTCGCAAGAAATAGCATTCGTTCTACAACCTCCTGACAGAATATTTGGTGCTTTCGTCAGAGGAATTAACACAAAAATATATGTTTTGAAGTTTTTCATACATGAACTCAATAACTATTCGTAACTTCCAGAAGTTAAAATTAAGCTAGCAGAAGCTTTATTTTGTTGTAGAAGAGCAGGATTATATGGCTCAAACTACCTTTGAATTTAATCAAAGGATAAACAGATCGTTTTGCTTTCTTGATGGACGTTGTATATTTATTTCAATCTCGTGGTCAAAGCCATTTCTTTCTTAGATGAGTTAAAATTATTGTAAATATTTAAGGTTTATACCGAGCACAGTAGACGAACTAAACTAAATTTATTCACTAACAAACACTAATCTTTTGCTTTCAGATGCATGGTTCAATCCTGAAAAATTGGATCCCAAAGGTAAGGCTTTCTAATATACTGAAAAAATACTTCTATCTACTACTATACTAAACATTCTGGTACAATATGGTACAAGGCAAAATTAAGGAATGAGTGTGAATTCCCTTTTTCTACTCATCAAAAAAATAATTTTCTGTTGATATTGTGATATTTTGTTTCATTTAATTCCTTATTATATATTATTTGCTTTGTGAACTCTCCTAAGCATAGATCGCGATAACAATTGGAAGATGAGAACGCATAAGAACTTGCACATAAACGAACGTGTCTATTTTTTCACATCGACTCGGACTAAAAGCTTCTATTATTCCATTCGAATGAACTATAACAATTGAATGTCGCTGTGATGACGTAACCAGCAGGTGAATTGAGTCAAGTGTACAGGAACAAAAATGATGTAAGATAATTGAACGCGTCGCGTCTTGGAAGAAACTTGATTTGTGCAAGACAGTAGCGCATCTAAGATATGGTTGTAGGGCTCAAGGTTCCTCAAAATTATTGGTAATTTCTTCTGAAGTGAGCTCACTGTATTTTCTCGACAATCTTGCCTAAATCTTGACGTCACAAGCTTAAAAAACTTTCCAAACGAAGCGTTCATTCCACGTTTTTGCTTCTTCCAGTTGAAACTAAGAATAGAATTGTTCGTATATGGTGATATTGAGTTCTTATTGACTCATTCTTATAAAAACCCTTATGGAGAAAACAATGCAATATTTCTTTGTTTGGAAAGGTTATTTGGGCTCCGCCCATTTTGACGTCACACTTAGGTAGTCCATTCAGCAATAATTCACCATGGTTAAATGCTGAAAGTGCCTTGAAAATTCAAAAATTACATGCTTTAGCAAACTAACTCGAAAGTATTTTTTCCAATCCAACAGAACGAGGAAACCGTTCAGATTTCTTTAAATTTTCTGGCTCAACGTCTATACCCAAGATTTGGATTCTATCTTTACGAAAATATTTCGAAATATGTGTCGCACATCCAGGATCGAAGTAGCTCGATGAACCGCGTAGGAATTCAAATTATTTTTGTCGACATCGATTCATTCAATTGACGAGTTCATTGGACTAATCTATACAAGGTATTCATTGTTGACTCGCACGAAATAATTCGTCACATCAGTTGTCATTTGCAGCAACGTTTTGTGCATGTGAAAATCGGAGTAAATTCGTACAGTATCGCAGAGAGAGTATATCTTGGGTATTGACAGATATCGCGTAACCAATTTATGAATCAGGCTAATGACAATGGAAGTCGATTCTTGAAACAAAAAAATATTCGTGATCTGTATAATAAGAGCTTGTGAAAATACTGAAACACAGATATACTGTAGATACAAATATTCTAGGAGTTTTCAAATTTCGCTCACTGTCTTATGAATGTTCCAAAGATCCAGGGATTAATTTTTTTGTGAGATGAGTGCGAAGATGCTCAAAATTTGCTTGCAAAACGTTGAGAGACACAGTACACAGTTTTCTTTATTTCGATGTGTATAAATGAGCGCGTAATCTAATTATCTGTCACTGCTGATGAATCGAAGAATCCAATGGCGAACAATCTGGCACCTCAACTTTTCATCAGAAACACAATAATATTGACAGCGAAGAAAAACGTTTATATCTGACCTTGCTCAATAGAACAGAATCATGCGAGTTGTCACCAGCCATCAGTGCTAGAATAATATTGCACAGCGTTGCCGAGCGTTATTCAAGCCGAAGAATTCGAGGATAGCCCATATATTCACATATAGTTAGCACTTGTGACGTCATGAGTAGCGTTGTTCTCAAAGTCTCAATGTGGTGAAGGGTTTTGAAGTGGCGTTTATTTGAAATATACAGAAAAATCGTATGTATCAGAAGTCTTTTTCGGGGGTTATTCGGCCAAAGAAAGTCTCAGTGATTCTCGTCCTAGTCCATCCCTGGGTTTTCGAGTACGGGCATCCATCCAAGTTCAAGCCGTTCGGGTTTTCGGGCACATTGTCTTAGACTAAAGTCCCGTCGATTTTCTGCTAGCCCTGCGGTCATCGTCAACGGCAATGGAAGCCTTCTTCGATGCATTGATGCACCGGCAGCACCGTAAGTGTTTTGTTCGTTTGTCAGGCGTTTTATTTTGGTTGGTGTTGGTGGGAATGATTTTGGACGAATCGAACGCGTCTAGGAGGAAGGCGATCAGTTGGGCATTTTTTTCGGCGCCGGTTCAGTTTCGAATTCCGAGTGGTGCTTGATGAGGTGGACTTGGTGTTAGTTTGATTCTACCGAGAAGAGTATCTATCAGTACGTAGAAGGTTTTTTTGGTGGATAGGCGTTCCGTGCAAAAATAAATCGTTCGCCTTGCGATTATCTAATACGATTTCCGGTCGCTGTAATAACTTATTTTCGGCATTTTTTTGGGCCGAATTAATAGCATTATTGGTCTATTTTTAGCCTCGACATACAAACGATGGGAATGGGCGACAAACGAACTAAAAGTCTTTTCCACCGATAAAATGTAATTGTCAATGCTATAAATGAATTTGGCAAAGCTCAAGCAACCAGGATTGTATTGGATATTTCGTATGCGACAGCATTGCAATTTCGAGTATCATTTGGCCTCCAACTCTCATTACTTTGATTTTTGTCTCAAAAGCAGACACTGGGTGTTCTTTGATTGTGATTTTGTGTAAAGTCGAAACTGGAATTCGGAATGTCAGTCCCTGAAAATAACTATAACGGGTGATTCTTCAAGGTGGCTCGCCCCTATAACTCTTTTATTATTGGAGATAGAAGAACAAAATTCGGGGGTTGTGTATTATATGCCAATTCGCATTATTTGACGTATTCACTTGCTCTGCAGTACTTCCGGTTTGACCGGAAATGACCTCAACTTTCGATTTTCAAACGGAACACCCTATATATTTTCACTTATTTCGATCGAGGATGACATTATCTATCCATCAACACTTTGTTTGTGAATATTTGACGTATGAAAGAATTTTTATTTCAATTTAGGTATTGGGCTTCTTGCAATTATTGAGAAAGATAGTGAAAATAAAGTGGAAGTGTGTGGTATCAAATTGTTCGTAAGAAAATGATCTCTCACAATAATCCGACGAGCCACCCTCTTTCCATTTGAATAAATCGAGTTAACTGGAAAAAATGATATTTGTGACATTGAAAAAATTATTGAAACGACTCTGAAGTCATATGCCTCAAAGTTGTATTTTTCCCATGCCACTTGATCGAAAAGGAAGCGTTTCAATCGATCCATGGCACGCTAGATCGAAAAATAAAAATTGAAATAAAAATTATTTCATACGTCAAATATTCACAAACAAAGTTTTGTTGGATAGATAATGTCATCCTCGATAGAAATAAGTAAAAATATATAGGGTGTTCCATTTGAAAATCGAAAGTTGAGGTCATTTCCTGTCAAACCGGAAGTACTGCAAAGCAAGTGAATACTTCAAATAATGCGAATTGACACAACCCCCGAATTTTGTTCTTCTATCTCCAATAATAAAAAAGTTATAGGGGCGAGCCACCTTGAAGAATCACCCGGTATTTGGAAATGTCTGCTGAAATTACAGAGGACCTTTAAAATTGAAAAATAATTTGACGAAGTTATATTGTATAAATCTTAACTTCAATGGAATGGGTCTCTTAGTCTATATTTTGAAGAGAGGACAGTATTTCGAACTATATGCACGCCACTTAAGGACAGATTAGAAGAATGTTTTTTGTTTCGATTCTCTATGGGATATTTTTCTCATAATATTTTGTGCATTCTCGAAATACTAGGAGGATGAGTTTTTCAATGATGTTTTGATTCACGCATTTTTAATGCCATATAATTCTCGCATGTCATTTAGTTATGAAGTTTGGATTGATTTATCGAAAATTAAAGGCATATCTCAATTGAACCAGGTTGGAAGTCGAAAGTACCTTATCTAATCAGATCTCAATTAAAAGATACATCTCAGCTATAAAGTAGATACAGCGGTCTTTATTATGCAATAATTATTGAATAGCTGATATTACATATTCGATGTGGTACAATTTAATTCAATTAATTGCTGATCAAGTTAAAAATAAATTAACAGATTAATGGCAGACTTGAACAAATTTCTGATGAATCTACTGAAAATTAGTAATCAAATGATATTACTAAAACGTTTGTGTATTTATTAGATCCACATTTACATTTTAAAAGGCCCTTCAAATTTTAGAAACTGTATTTTTTCATTTAAATCTTATTCCACTCATTGATTCGAATAATTTCCGAGAATAACACCTTTACCTTCTCACGTGGAAAATGTAATATAAATTAAAAATACAGACACAGCCTACTATCTAGCTACAATATTAATATATCTGTTCGCCTACTCGATCACGGTGAAATCTCCACGTTGGAGGTGAAAATTGGAGACGGAAGAAATCCGCACCACTTCTTCTGAATCTGTAGCTGACGTGATTTCGTAACAACAATGTGAAAAAGAGACGGAAAACAAGCGGTACCTAAGGTGCTACTTCTTTATCTATCTGCCTGCGCGACGGTGAAAACATCCACGTTTGATGTTTTGGAAGCGACGTTGCCATATCTTTGTGAAAATCGTTGAATTCTTGATTTTATTAGGTTATTTTATTTTGGATATAAAAAAATAGTGATACGAACACCTATTTTTCAAATTGTCCATTGAAATAAAAAAAATTGGTTTATTTCTCAACATGCCAAACACAATTCCTGAAATCCAATAAATTTTTACATATTAGAAAATTATTTCCTATTCTCTCCCACTACTGAAACATCTGAAAGTCTAATTAATCGATTTCAGTCGCAATTCGAAACCAATTAAACTAATAAAAATCGGTTGCATTTCGCTAGCGTATAAGTCGATCGGAAATCTGGCAACGTCGTTGCCAACTCAGATTGTAATATGTAAGAAATGGGAATGTGGTGTCTCGTGTGAGAAAGTTGATCGTTGCATATGCTAGCAGTAGCTGACTGATCCGTTTCTTGTGGACGTCGAATAATCCTTATACTAACAGTAACTCGAACTGAATACCTATTTCGTGGTTGTGTCCGAATTCGAAATGGGTCGCAAACAATATAATAATAGATACCAAAATGATGAGCCTTTACCTGAACGTGGGCCAGGTAAGATTTTTTTATTTTTGCACAGTTTTTTCAACGAACCCTGAACATATGTTCGATTAGAAATGCAGTCATCGGATTTGAGTCACATAAAAAACATTTAAATATGTTGAGTTTGTTCTTTTCAATATCCGTTTCGAAAGATCTTCATGAATATAACAGCAACCCTCTTTATACTGTTCGGGATACCATATTGCCGGACCGGATGTTTTGGTATATCAGACTGAAGGGGAAAAACTCCCGTATGCTCAATAATTGTCACTGAGAGCATAAGAAGAAAACATGTTGCTGTAGGATGATGAAAAAAGAAACACTTTCAATGGCAATATTGAACCCAGTCTAATAACTTCGTTTGCTTGGCCTCCCCGCTTGCCTGATTCAACACCATTGGAATTATTCTAACGAATTGTAATGAAACACAACCTGTTTATTTAGATGATCTTGAAGAGTGCCGTGAAGCATGTCGTAGCGTTACGTTATTTCGGTTCATATTCATACTTCATGAATTGTTAACGTTTTTATAGTTATAGATATTTTATTACCGAAGATTTCACGCGATTTTTAATGATAATATCTATCCGTGCCATTTGAGAATTTATATTAAGGGATAGCTACTACGGGACTGACAGATGTAACAGATTTTTCAAAAATCATCATTAAGAAACATCATTATGTGTTGATCTCATTCAAAATATTTTTTATTAACTCATCGAATAACGAGATATATTTTGCTGAATATATATTTATATACAATAAATGTTTATTTCCGAAAGCAAGGAAAAACTTATAAGAGTACTTTTACATATTGCTGGACACCCCAATATTCGCAGTTCCATTCATACTGGTCAGCAAAAACCTCCTCATACAGATATGTTCTCAAAGATGTGTATTAAATATTTATTAGAAAAAAAGACACCGTTCATGCAACATTTAAATTACGTTTTGATTTGAAAATCTATAGGCGTCCCTCAAATAATTCCATCATGTGTTATGACGAATATTACTTGAATTACATAAATAATTTGATGTATTGAATCATATCGAATAACTGGTATTATATTTCTATATAATTTGCAATATATTTCATTACCAAGTATCAATGCCAATGTCTCATGTTTCTATGAAGGTGTTCCTAAACGTTTTAATTTGAACATTTTTTATATATTTTATTCATATACGCCTATGTTTTTCCTCAATTGATCTATACGATTTTAATTTCAATATTTTTTGCAGTGGAGAGCCTGGTATACTGGCGAAACCCCAAAAAATCTGCACCAGTTTTTGGTGGTGTCCTCCTAGTCCTGTTGGCCCTCACATATTTATCCCTAATCAGTGTGGTGGCATACCTCTCTCTCATCACCCTCATCGGCACCATCGGCTTCAGAATCTACAAAAATATTGTGCAGGTAAAAATTCATTTGCAGCATTATTGTCATTATACAATGGTTCTTCCTGTTTATTTCTAAGAACCATCAAGATTGTGTCATCTACATAATATCTCGTCTTTGCATGGCGAATTGATATAGTTGACATAAATAATGAACAGCAGTCTAGAAGTTCTTTTGACGTTCGTTGACTCTCTGTCAAGTATTTGAGACTTACATCGAATTAACGAACACTTAAATTCTCAACTTGTAGTCCTTAAATAAATAGGCTATTTTTTGCCTCCACAGGCTATCCAGAAAACAGGCGACGGACACCCCTTCAAAGACCTGTTGGAATTGGACGTTGCTCTGCCCCAGGAGAAAGTGAAAGAAGTTACCGAGGTTGCTGTCGCTCATGTCAATGCTGCCACAGTAGAACTGAGGAGATTGTTCTTAGTTGAGGATCTGGTAGACTCGATCAAGTTTGGAGTATTGTTGTGGTCTTTGACTTACCTGGGAGCTTGGTTCAATGGCATGACTCTGATCATAATTGGTAAGATTCATTGAACATGAGATCGAATTTGTCATGCTCAATCCTTGAGGTGTTGAGCAATTTTTCAACTTTCCTTCATAACTTTATATATTTTTTCAGCTTGGGTTGCTCTATTCACTCTTCCAAAGGTTTATGAAACAAACAAAACTCAGATCGACGCAAACTTGGATATCGTCAGGACCAAACTGGCTGACATTACTTCTAAGTAAGTATTGAAAATTTCATAAAAATGTGCCCTGAACATTAGAGAACGAATTCCAATATACTAAGATAAGTTCTGATATCTTGATTTTGCAAATCATGTGAATTTTGACAAAACATAACTGATTTTTAAATGACTGTATTTGATTTTCCAGAATCAAGGCTGCAGTTCCTATGGGCAAGAAGTCAGAAGAAAAGAAAGAGCAATAGATTGTCACTTGAAATTCTGAAGAGGAACTCCTCTTTAGAGTGAGTCACAAAAGAGATTTATTTATTTAATTTCTTTATTCCATCCTCAAAACATAATTCTTATGATATTGTATCATTAATATACGATTCTTGTATATAAGCTGTTATTTTAATCTTTGTAATATGTTTTAAATGTTTGTCGTTCATTTTTTGTAATACAGAGTATAATTAATTATCAATGCAATGTAACGCTCTTTCAAACTTACGAATGTATTACAGAAGATGTCGAGTACATGGTTTAAAATTTGTGTATCGAAGTAGATTTTATTATTTAATATAGTTCCATTTCTGTCTGAACTCTCAATAAAGTTGTAACAAATTCAAATTATTCAATAAGTTGTGAATACATTTTTTAATCACTTGAAAATAATTATGCCCATTGTCTTTGTGTATGCACGCAAAAAAAAACTGCTAATTTATATCAATAGAGTGTCTGGTAATAAGTGTCTTTTATTCTTGAAAGGTGAAAACTTTTCTCTCATTAAGACAGTGTAGATCAAACATAAGTTTTCATCTTCCCGTCATTTTCCCGAATTAATGTTTAATTTCTGCAAGAACTGTATTCGACTTGACAGGATGTTTCAGAAATTGTTTGCCATCGCAAAAATCTTGATTAAAAAATTGAAAAACTACATGGGCTTTTGTTGTGACTTAAACCATGTACCTTTTGAACAAATCAAATTCAAGTATGCTTCACTTTTGGTTGAAATGAAGACCATTGGGGAAAATGTTTTCCTGATATTCACGAAACTATTGTTCTTGAATGATGGACCTTCTAACATTTGTTTGTGAATTGGAATACTGTGTCTGAGGCGAGAGAAAAAATGTTATGAGAGTCCGTTTTTCATTAAAATTCAAACGAACTTAGACTGAATGTTAATTTGACCTATAGTAGAAATAGATATAAAAATTGTTTGCGCGTTGAAAATGTGATTAAGCCGTATTATTAAATATGTGTTCTTTTAAATATCAAAGTAATTATAAGAAGGCCAATCTCTAGATTGTTATATACTTGAAGTTGGCCATTTTGTTCAGAATTTTCAAGTAAACTGAGTTGCCCAGAGATTATATATACGTGAAAGAATAAAAGTTATACTATTCTAACTGTTGTATAATTTTAATATAACTAAAAGCTTTGTATTTGCTTTCGAGAGTCAAATAAAGTTGTTTTAATCTGCTTAACATTTTTTTCATTTCATTTACACACTACTTGAGAATACAAAATTAAGAGTGAATGAATTTCAGATATCACTCACCCATAAGCTTTTGGAGTTTGTATTTTAGTTAGGCCTCGAATGCAGTTTGAACAAGATTCAAATTCATATCAGCAGTCTTCACTCTCATTTCAGGACAATAATCATTGCAAATAGTGAATGGTAGAAAGACTGATCTGATCAGAAGAACAGTGCATAATATTTATGCAACGCAGCAGAATTCCCAACTCGAAAATTCATAAACAAAATAATTTCAGATCTAGAATGATACAGTGGGCGATTTGCGATAAAGTGTCCACAGGAAACACTTATCGAATCAAATGCCATTGAAAGTAGAGATGCAGGGGACAACATGGACTTCGGATGCGATTCAGTTCATCTTTGACTGTCGCATAACGATTTCTAATATGCCAAGGTGGGTGGTAATTTATTTGGCAATTGCTTTTGCCTCAAATTTGGAAATGGTTCAGTCTGGATTTACTACAAGTAAGCAAGTATTTCGGATCAATTGAAATGTTTCAGAGATAACAATGTGCAGTCATCTGCGTCTAGAGACGAAGATCTATACTTCAATATGACACATATTTGCCTTTCTTAGCCAGTTCATAAAGTTTTTATATCCAAATGGGTTTTAGACGAAAAATTGAGATGACCAACAAACGGTTGAATTAAGTAAAGCACCTTAAATTCTTCATCTAGAATTCTACATTGAATCTGAAAATGCAACAGTTAGTATCAACTTCCGGTTCAACCGGAAATGCTACGCCCCTTGTGAATTCTTGACCAATGTTTCATTATAATTTTTTTATCATCTTGCCATCTAATCCAATATTTTATCAATTATTTTGAGGCTTTTGATGGAGTGTTTCAGAAATGGGACCACAACCGATTTGGAATGCAACACACACTGACCATTTGAGACATGATCTCTTGTTGAACTATGACAAGTTTGCTAGACCAGCTCAACATTACAATAAAACGACAGTTAAATTTGATATGACCATCAGGCACATCGATGTGAACGAATACAAATCTACCATGACAGTTTATTGCTGGGTTAACTTGGTGAGTATGAAGAATATGGAGTGGGAACCTGTATCAGAGATCTTTTTCGAGTTGCATGATTTATGTCACATTAATGTGACATAAATTATGCTCGTATAAGGAGAGATGTAATACCTAGGGATTTCTGAGCATTGCCCTTGTCAACTGTCTGAATCATAGATCTCTATTATTGATGATAACAATTCTTTACACAGATATGGAATGATGAAAAACTGAAATGGGATCCCAAAGATTATGGAAATTTAACTGATCTCATAATAGCAGAACACGAAATTTGGCAGCCAGATATTTACTTGTATAACAGGTGAGATTTCAAAAAAGTTATTTTTGTGTGAAAAATATACAAACTAGCGAGTAAACAGGGTGATTCACCTAACTGGTTCATTAGAGGTTTATGGAGAACTGGAAAATATATCAACGTGAAATTTTGGTGGATGCTACTACTCAATGTGTTCTATCTTCCTAAAATATTTTCAATACGCTGTTACTTCCGGTTAAATCGGAAGTGATATCAAGTTTGTTTTTTCAAATGGAACACCCTGTTTATTTTCAGATTTCTGAATTTCACGAAAAATTCTGGACCTGTTGCATTTTGAATCGCTCCTCTATCGCGAAAAATTTTGACAGATGGACTGACTAACTAAAATGTCCATATCATCTTCAATTTTCAGGATTTGAGGTTCAATCTCCTCATACACATAAATGAAAGAGTGTTCTATCAGGTATCCTTAGAAGTGTTCCAAAATATTCAACAGGGTGTTTGATATTTCAGTTTACTTTTCGTAAATTCCAAAACGCAATAACTTTCTTATTTCAAATAGAATGACCATGAAATTTTCACACAGATTTACGAAAAGTAAACTGAAATATCAAACACCCTGTTGAATATTTTGGAACACTTCTAAGGATACCTGATAGAACACTCTTTCATTTATGTGTATACGGAGATTGAACCTCAATTCTTGATGGACATTTTAGTTAGTCAGTCCATATGTGTGAAAATTTTTCGCGGTAGAGGAGTGATTTAAAATGCAACAGGTACAGAATTTTTCGTAAAATTCGAAAATCTGAAAATAAACAGGGTGTTCCATTTGAAAAACAAAATTGATATCACTTCCTGTTTAACCGGAAGTAACAGCGTATTGAAAATATTTTAGGAAGATTGAGTAGTAGCATCCACCAAAATTTCACGTTGATATCTTTTCCAGTTCTCCATAAACCTCTAATGAACCAGTTAGGTGAATCACCCTGTATAGTATTGAGGTGGCAATACTTCACAACGATGCCAAGTTGATATCACATTTTTTATTCAAATGCTGGAAAGAAAAATAAAACGAACAGCTCATATTCTGACAAACTGTCACATCTCCCTTCTTAAAATAAAAAGTTTCTGGATAAATTTGTCCAAATTCGCTGCCTTGGAAGATAACTCATGAAATTTATGAAATTTCAGTGCTACCTCAACAGCAATCAACCACTACGGAAACACTCATTGCGTTCTTCAAAACGATGGTAAGGTGATTTGGGTACCACCAGGCCAATTCACTGTCCTATGTAGTATAAATCTGAAATATTGGCCATTCGACGAACAAGAATGCTTCCTGCAATTTGGATCGTGGACCTACAATGGAGAACAGATAGACATAATCGTTAACGATGATAACGATGGTGCTGTCAACGTAAGTGTGTTGAAGAACATGACTAATTTCTCCGGAAAGGAAGCAGATGTAACGTATGAAGAAAGGGTTTATCATTAAATGAAAAACACTCAAAATGTTTGTCAGGGGAAATGTGCTCAACATATAAGCAGAAGAAATGCGCACAAGTCTTGCGAATGCATGTTTCACGCTTATAACATAATGACAAAATAAAAATCCTTTGGATAGCCTGTATGGATCAGTTGTATTTTCAGTTAGATATGTTGATAAACAATACTGAGTGGTCCATAACAAAGGCAACGCAAGAAAAAAGAGAAACCAAGTATGCGTGTTGTCCAGAATCGTATGTTGATGTTACGATCCATATAAACATTTCCAGGATATCTCCATCGTACAAAGCTATCATAATCACCCCAGCATTTGGTGAGCATATAATAATTTTCCATCTATTTACCGCTCTGGTGTAGTTAAATATTCGAGTAAGCAATACTACGATTATAAAGCAAGAAAATCTAGTTTACTACTGGAAGTCAAATTCGATAGGACCTTTTTGGCCCAATGTAATTGATTGAAATCACAAAATATCAGTCATCATCTGAACAATTTTCTTTTTCAAAATTCTTCATCAAATTTGTCTAATGTTTATTTTATTTTCAGTTGTCATAATTCTGATAATGGCTGGTTTTTGGTTACCCCCTCAGGCTGGTGAAAAAATTATTTTGAATGCAACCACAGCATTGATCATTTGTCTTTTCATGTTATATTTCACTCATAAGTTACCTGCCATGGGAACACATACTCCATTAATTGGTAAGCATTTTTCATATTCAATTGAACTTACTAAAAACCAATTGATTATGGCTGATGAGGCCTTTTATAGTCACCAATGTAATAGGAAGCATAGTGTGCGATGCTGTGGCCAGGACGATGTATATTTGGTTGCATATCCAAACGACTGCAATATAATTTTTAGAGAGCCCCTGCTATTATTTTATATTGTTAGGGAAATATACCACTCTTGTGTATTTGTTTACAAACTTACAAACAACCATGTTGATTGTTCTCAGCTATTGTCTCCCTTAAATCTCCACATACCTCGAGTAAAGAGCAGAAATACTAACTTTTTTTACCTTTCCACCCTAAGAACAAAACGTATTTGCCAGGTCTCCTCTGTATGCAATGTGTAATAAATTCAATAAGCTCAGTAAAGAAACCGATTTATATAACCAATCTAAATTCATTTAAAGCGTATCAATGAAGAATATTTTACAAATCAGAAATGACAAACAGTAATTGTTTCAGTTTTTTTGTTATACTTCAGTTAGTTTTTTATATGTGTGTAAATGTACACATTTATTGCATGAATACTAGGAGCCTGTGATATGTTAAATACGGAAAACAAACCTTATATAATAACCCTATATCTATATTTCATTTATCCATCATTTTATCTTTATGTAATTGAATTAACTATTTTATATATACTTTTAACTCCAGCTGTCCTGTAATTGGGGCCTTTACCCTGTTTGGACAATAAACGTCTTTTTTTTTGAATGTACAATAGGTATCCCCTAATGATTAGCCAGTTTATTCATGATATTTTTTCAGTTCTGTTTTATACGAGTTGCCTATACATCGTGAGTTTTTCAATGATTGGTTCGGTGGTGGTGATTACATTGTCAAGAAACAAACATTCAACTTCACTCCCTTGGATGATAAAGCAACCTCTCACAGGAACTCTAGGGCGTTTCTTAGGATTGGGTCCTTATATTCAGCAGGTAATCCTAATAAGCATTTAGGATTCTATAAGAATCAACCTTTTAGGCAAAAGCATAGATGAAGGAAAGGTTCTTCTTTATCTATGGCAAAAGTAATTCGTCAACTGAATTTCCATCTTCAGTAGACCTGAAAATATTCCAAAAAAATGACACATGAAACTCTTCAACCATTTTTTGCAGACATCAACAGTCAGTTTGCAAGTTACAGCAGAAGAAATGAGAGACCATCAAGTGACAGATTTCGAAGATGGAAATAATGGCGATGAACATCGCATTTTCAGACCAGTTTCTTCTTCTTTTTCGCACATGAAGCCTTCTTTACAGCAGGACTGGGTCCTTTTAGCTGCTGCTATTGACAGAGTTTCGTTTATTGTTTATTTTCTAGTTTTTACTATTCTGTCCATTGTTTATGCTTTGTAGAAAGGTTAGGTTGAGTTAGATCACTTGAGCCCAGATTCTTTTACATGAATGAGTAATTTTATGTAATGAGTTCAAATAATTCAGAAAATGTTTTTTTTAAGTTATCTGTTGGATATTAAAACACTTCACTACACTTACCTGTTGGATATTTCATATTCATTTTGGTAAGCAATAAAATAACTATGGATAACTAACATTTCTTTATTCTCAACATCCTATCATAAGACATTAAATTACAAAACAAAACTTTTTGTACAGTTTGTAGTATTTTCACGAAAATCGAATTATTCATCTGGTAAGTAGTTGTTTTTCAATGATTACACAAAACGGTGCGTCTAACGCAGGTAAAATATTTTTATTGATCTTTGAAATATCAAATTAGAGTAAGAATTCATCACAACAGCAGGACCACCATTGATCGTTAGATTGTTTATAAATAAAACAGAAATAGTAGGTATGGGATAACGGGATATCAGTCAGGTGTGTTACAGAATTATTTCCTTCTTCGAGTATTCATCACAAAAAGAAACACTACAACAAATTCGAAATTTAAATGAGACTTTGTGTTATTTGACGTTGATGTGTGAAGAAGTTGTTGCGCCATCTAGCGTCGATACAATTAAACAACTCTACAGAATCCTGTTCACGTACTCTACATTGTAGCGCTGTTTCGCGATTAATCAAGTTAGTAAGAAGATTTCTTCCCAATTTACAATTTGGTTCTGCCCACATGCAAAACAGCTGTTTCGTTTAAATCCACCAAGGAAACTCTTGGGAACACTAGAACAGCACATGCTTATCTCTATCAAAGCAATGATAGTGATAATTTCGAGATGAATTCTTCTTCCATCATCGTCTAACTGAAGGGAGGCCCTCTGGGATCGAAGCCACCTGTCGAGTACGGCCAATAGCCGTGAGGCGGAAACAAACCGGCCTGGGAATGTTGGGCGGCTGAGGGTAGGATAGCGGGCAGTCTCGGGCCGCCCGCGTGGGTAGTTGGGTAGAGGGCGGCGCCCAGTTCACTCTGGTGCGCTTGGTACTTGTGGTACGCAGGCATGACGTCATTTTGACCTTGGGCTTGCGCCTGACACGCCGCCATCAATCCGTGAAAGTCGAATTTGTAGGCGTACCGTTTACCGTGTACTTTCGACATTATGTTTTTGTCGTAATAGTACCTGAAAAACAGGGAGAGTGTGACTAATTCAATGAACTAACAATAATTGTCGTCCATATTATATATTATGGATAGAAATCATAGTCCTATAGTCTGGCACTGTGGCAACTCATGACGTATGCATGTCTCCTTATTTGACAACTGATGAAACTTGAATATGTATATATAAACCAGCTGCTCATGAGGTCACAGCCAATTGCAGCAATCAAATGTCAAACGGTTTGGAAGTGAGTAATGATAGAAAAACTACCATTTTTACAGGACAAATAAAATGCACGAGGAAACACATTTTGATTCGATTCAAAGAAGTACCTATATCGACTTGTCATTTGTCATGTCGTAATCTGTGAGCTGTAACTTTGATGCAAAAACCCGAAGATTTCTTGGAAGTCATAATGATGACAGTTATTTTGCACGCGTAGTTGTCATTATGTCATTTGATTTCAACCTAAAAGCTTTATTCTGACGTATGAAAAATGAAACATTGGTTTACGTGGTTTTTGGTGGGAAATCAAACTGAGTGTTTTGAACGAAGTTGTCATGATCAAATTAGAATTGTCCAGCGGAAACTGTCGAAATCAACGCTTGCATATGCCAAAAATCACTGACGTATCCATGATTGTTTTATTGAAACATTCCCTATGCTCATGATGCATAATCAACCTATGCGGAACACCGGCTTAACGCAAGCAAACATCCCACCATAACTGTCCGCATTCTCCTCACCTGAGCGCCCTGCTGAGCTTGTCGTAATTCATGTTCGGCTTGGACTTGCGTTCGCCCCACCTCCTCGCCACCTCGTCCGGATCGGTGAGCTTGAACTCGCCATTGGTGCCCTCCCACGCTATGCACGCCGCGTTCGACGAATCGGCGAGCAGCTCGAGCAAGAACTGCCATAGTTGGATCTGCCCCGAGCCTTGCGCCACCAATCGGCTGGTGGCTGCGTTGAGCAACTGGTACGGATCTGGCGAAGGAGACGGGATAGCGTGAGCGATGGTTAAGCCGTGATCACACAAGACGTGTTTTCTCGAATCGAGATTTAGAAGTAAAAATGCATTGAAAGAAAAATGGAAAAACTAATGAATCTAACATTCTGTCATCTTCTGTAACATCACTGTTTAGAAATAGTGTCTGATTTTGCCAACACATAACTCACCATTGTAGATCATATTAGCAGAATGGATCTTGTGATGTACAGGGTGTGATCGGACCGCCAATCTTCTGGCTACCAAAAACTCCTCCGCAGTGCACCCTGGCGGCAGCCTCCACATGGCTGCCTTCTTAAAGCACTAACATTGTCTTTATTCACCGGAAGAAATTTTAAGAGATGTTTTTCGACCACTATTCTCCAAATAGTAGGATTTAAGCTAATAGTTTTTATGCAACTAAGTGGTTATGACACTTTTGGAATGTTCCATTCTGAAGTCTATTCAATTAAGGATGATAGTTGTATTATATTTAATGTAGAAAGCGAGATATACTAATTTATCATCTCACCATCTTGATTAAGTTGGCACTTCTAACAGATGCCAAATGTATTCAACATTTTCGATGTCATTTCAAATTTCAACCGATCAAAACTAAAAAGGAGTTGATACAAGGTAATGAGTCATGATGTGGAATAAATAAGATTGAAATTGAAACTCAAAAAAATAAATATTTTCTTCATGCATCAATAAGTAGAATGGTTATGCTGCATGGCCAGATAACTGACAAAAGAGGAGGATTAGAAATCTAATTTTCTATTATTGTTTGAAGCTAACTCTTGTTTTTATAGATTCATAGAGCAGTATTTTCACAATCATACCAACTTCTTTAATTTTATTTGTACAACTTCGGAAAAATAGTGAAATTACAAGTAGATATACAGGGTATCCCTTGAAGACATTCTATAATATTTGAAGGGGTTATTCTTTGATACATTTGAAGAAAAAAACTTTCCATAAACGTATGTCCTAAAAGTCTTAACTTTTGAGATATAGGGTGGTAAAATATGGAAAAAAATCGCAACTGGTAGCTAAAATGAATAATTTCGTACATCACAAAATGTACCTTGATGCATAGAAGACATGTACCAAATGTTCTGAAGATGTCAAGAATATTATCAAAAAACTGATTTTTTTTTCAAAATTTGATCACCCTGTATCTCAAAAGTTTAGACTTTTAGGATATACGTTTATAGAAAGTTTTTTTCTCAAAATGTGTCAAAGAATCACCTCTTCAAATATTAGCAGGAACACCTTGCATAGTGAGTATCAGAAATTTCATTATTGAAATAGTCACTGAAAAATTGCATTGTTATACCTGGTGATCAGACCGCAATTCAAATTATTTTCACGAAGGTTGGCCGAGTTGCCATTTTCAAAATGCTAGTAAGATTTATCAATTATCAAACTATCAACTTAAACTAAATAGACCACACGGGTAGTTTACGAGTTACCTAATTTGGAACGCACTGTATAATACAAATCACCAATTGTTTTCATTCTCATTCTTTAGTCAATATAAACTATGTACTTATGAAAGATTATATAAACAGAAATAATTAAATGAAACAATTTTTATGAAGTATTAAACAGTTATTCTAATTTTCATTAACTCAATATTACATACTTATATCCAAACCTGATTTTTTACAACCAGACAATTATTTTGAACTAACACTTGCAAATATTTCGGGATGAAAAAATATACTGAATTTTTCTTCTTGAATAAAACGAAAAACTACATTGGTGAGAACCTCCATTGACTCACCACGTACGACATCAGAACAAAACGAATACTTTGTTTTCGTAACATATCCGATATTTAACGCGCGCGACGCTTCAACACTCCGGACGCCGAGTCATGAGTGGCGTCGCGACGATGTTACCAGAGATCAAACAATCCCGCCCTCGTTTTAAGGGCGATAACTGTCGAAAGGATATAAACCCCTACGTACGGAAATATGCATTTAAGTTCATTCATTTTTTTTCAATCGCACGCTCAAGGACAAAATAACTGTCAAATAGGGAAATAATAATGGTTAACATCTTTTAAAATCATTCTGTGATAATGCCCCTTTTACACAATAATTAAATAGGGATAGATATGATTCCAGACAACTTGAACATTTAAGAGTTATTTTGGGAGTATTTTAAGGCCTCAAAATCGCTATCAACGTTGGGATTACTTCCAAACACTCGACTTCATGAACAGGTATCTGTAATATCATGCCAAAATTCTTCAGATACCAGAAATTCGTATTTTAAATATTCCTTATCATCGAGTATCCTAACCAGATAGCTGAAACTGGAAAAATTTTTATAAAATTTCTATGGACGATTTATATCTGAATAATTATTTTGGTACGTAATTTCAGTTGCTGATTTTGTGATTTTTTTTTTTCAATTTAATACCTAAGTTAATACCTATTACAATAAAGAGTGTTCTATACTCGTTTACTCATTTACATAGTCTATTCATTAAGCAAGATAGTTTTGACAGCTCGCCATAAAGTGCGGTGTTGCTGCTTGTCTATTATTTCAACGAAACTCCGAAACAGAAAGTTATCATTCAAATTGTTCGAAAAATATTAAAAAATATGTAAAATTCATAAAATATGTATACACACCAAAATTGGATAACTATAATCTGTGGATAATTTTTTAACTGGTTGAATGAAAGAATTGTCAGTCCAGGAATGGTATATGGAAGTATGAATAATGAATTCAATAGTCTGTCTAGAAAGAATGTAAAGCACTTCGTCATCAAGTTTAAACGTCACTCATGTTGTCATTGGAATATCAAAATAGAAGAAAGTTCTCAAAAGAACAATATTTATGAAAGTTTTTATTTCGACCAGAATTGAAACTTCATAAGCAGAACAAAATTTTCTTTCCCGATGAATTTGGCATCGCAAGCTATGACTCAAACAATTCGAAGTTCAGTGGTTACGTACATATTCATTTTGCACTAATGGTATTGAAAAATAACCAAATCTGTCGAAACTATCTTCTCAAATAAACAGACCAACCGCTCTTCATTTCGATTAAGGGGTTATTACAGTAGGATTTTTTTTTATGTTCTACACATATGTATTTAAGAATACACACAGAAAATTTCATATCGTTGCGGTGAATATTTTTGAAGCTACACGCAAATTTTAAAAGGCGTTTCAGAGTGATTGAAAGTGCTTTTCAAACTTTGAACGCGTTTTTCTCAAAATGGTGTTTTCAAAGTCGGTGACCAACATTACTCGAAAACGGCTAAACCGATTAGTCTCAAATTTTATTACGAGTTTCTCAAATATATTTTTCAGTAATTATTCGAAGATTTTTTCTCACCGGTGAATATTTATTTTTTTATAAACAATTTGAGGCCGAAATTATGGTCAGAAATCGCTTTTTTTCTTCGAGAAACCGCCATTTTATTTATTTTATTCATTACTTCACGATTAATTACTAGATTGAAAATTACTTTTACGCAATCTGTTTTTTAAGATCAGATGATCCAGTTCAGAAATATACCTAGTGGTAACCGCAAAACGTCTTTATTGAGAGGAGCTCCCGGAGCTAAGCTGTAGCTCCTTTCCAAATAAATATTGTTATGAATACTATGTCTTAAAATATTGTTTAAAGATACCACAATATGTGTACGAATTATTAGATTAATAATTCCAAAAGTTTTCTGAGAATAAAATCATAACCCTTTAAAAATTTCACACTTTAATTAAAACCCTTCACCCCAGCACGCATCATTTCGCTGCACACTTGCATAGGAACGAGCACTTAATAATGCGGTAATAAATAACTTAACTAGGGCTAATATGGTAGTTGACACGGCATCCCGGATCCGTCCGGACGGATAATCCCGTCCCGGTCCGGGGCTTATCCTTGATCCGGCGTCCTCCGGCCTCATTATGCGGCGCTGCGGGATTCGCGATATTGTTTTCTTGATTACCTGCGGCAGGGAGCGGGAAGAAGGGTGGCTACACCCCCTTGCCACTGTGGAGCATCAAAATTCGCGTCAAGAGCGGCCAAGGGCGTGCGATGTTTATTGCATACCCTCAAGGGGCTATACCAGCGTGATAATAATTTTTTTTTTCAGGTTATTCGATAGTTTATACTTTATATTTTATACTGAGTCAGAGAGGAATTTACCGATCGACTTCAAATTGAAACTGAATATTCTTAAATATACAGGGTGATTCACCTAACTGGTTCATTAGAGGTTTATGGAGAACTTGAAATTTTGGTAGCTGGTAATACTCAATGTGTTTTATTTTCCTAAAATATTTTCAGTACGCTCGATAGGAAATGAAATTTTGCGTCGGATGGTGTGAAAATTTTATGGTCATTCCATTTGAAATAAGAAAGTTATTGGGATTTGAAATTTACAAAGAGTAAACTGAAATATGAAACACCCTGTTGAATATTTTGGAACACTTTGAAGGATACCTGATAGAACAGTCTTTCATTTATGTGTATACGAAGATTGAACCTCAAATCTTGAAAATTGAAGATGATATGGACATTTTAGTTGATCAGTCCATCTGTCAAAATTTTTCGAAAAAATGGAATATCTTAAAAACAAATTACGATAGGAAGGAAATTCAAAATGCAAAAGGGCTAGAATTTTACGCAGAATTCGAAAATGTAAAAATAAACAGGGTGTTCCATTTGAAAAAACAAAGTTGATATCACTTCCGGTTCAACCGGAAGTGACAGCATATTGAAAATATTTTAGGGAAATAGAAAACATTGAGTAGTAGCATCCACCAGAATTTCAAGTTGATATCTTTTCCAGTTCTCCATAAACCTCTAATGAACCAGTTAGGTGAATCACCCTGTATATATGAAGTACCTGTAGCTTTGATAAACTTTTAGAATTTTTCAGTCAAAATCATGACAGCAGTTGGGAAACTTTTTTATGTATATCCGAAGACAACGCGCATACGTTGTTTTTCAATATTTTTGTAAAAAAAAAAACATACTTTTTACGGTGAATTTCTGATATTGTAGGTTCATTATTTCAAATTTCATGGAGTAAGTGGCCACCAATGGTTCTCTGATTGGTTATGTAGTGAGAAAACATTCAAATAGAACTATCAAATGTAATGCTTCTGTCAGAGATCCATAAAATGTGTTCATTGGCGTAACTAGACTTGACTAATGGGGGGGAGTCGACCTCCAAAAAATTGAAGCAATTTGACATTAACATCCGCTATAACCGTAAGTGTCACCGTCTCGAAATTATTTTACCTAGTTTGGTTGACTACCAAGTTATTAAATTCACTTCAGTGAATTTTCATCTTCGTATACCAATTTCCACAACGGAATCGAATTTTCGATATGGATCTGACGTGTTAAATATCGAACAATTCGGGACCGGCAGCGATAACAGCGATAAGGAACCCCTGGTCGAAACTAGTAATCCGGTTTTGCCGGAAAATAAGTGGAATTGGAAATGGAAACGATTACAACGGGAAAGCAAAGGGGAAAACCAAGACCTTCACGGAAGGATTCATTATAGCGTTCGCAATTGAATAAATCCAATTACTAAGGACGATGAATAGGAAACCGATACGGGATTTTTCTCATTTGTTTGTCGACAGTTGAAATCAAGATAAAAATATGTAGATCCAATTTATATTTGTAAGGAAGTTGATGGTTACGTCACCTTGCACAGAAGTTTGACATTGACATTTGAAATTTTTGGATGTGACTAATAGACCAACTGTCGTGATTAAATGGATGTGTCTTGTGGTCCGTTTGCCGGTCATAATAATGGGTTTGGTAATTCGTCCAAATAAACTTCTTCAAAGTAAAAAAGAGATTCTCAGTAGTCATTCATAGTTTTTATTCCCGTTTCTTAATGTCCATGTTTTAAACCAGTATTTGTCCATTGCGAGTAGTTGATAGATGGAAAAAATGAAACCGGATATTTTCTAAACCATATAAAGACGCACGATTATTATTTCGTGTGTGGTTGACTGGTGAGGGTCGACTAGTTACGATATTCATTAATGACTACGGATCCAAGAGTCTTGACTGAAAGGAATATTGTATGTTTGAACAGCATTCTTTACATTCCGTTTTTTTTTCTCTCAACGAATTTATATTATGTTGATAGATTTTTACTGACCAGCAACAATTCAAATTGCTGTAAAACTAGATGCAAATCATAACATTACATTCAGCTTTAAAATGTGAATTATAAAATTGAACACTTTGGTTCTGTGCACACAAATTTCGATGAATATTTCATGTTTCCCCTTGAATTTTTGACTATCCAATGAAAGTGTCTTTATTTCAAATTCTACTTTCATATTCTTCTTTCTTTTGGAAAACATACACAACAACAGCAATTCTGTTGTTGCCTAGAATATAGCATTCAGTAGTCTTTGCCGACATTTAGTCTCCCTCTCTATTTTGACTTCATGGGTGGACTGTAATGATCGTATAATAATTCAATTACCATTGTGCATTCATCACCCCATCCTCAAAGAGCTAGGCTTCGAGGAACAACAATACTTTTCGGGCTTCAGTGAATACAGAGTGGTCTGATAAACAATATAGTTTATACGTCATAGAATCTGAAGAAATACAGCATATACAATATTTTTCTCAGGATGAGTGCATGATGTATCTCTGTGCCACTGTATTGAAGAGAAAAGATGTAAACTTGAAAAAAAAAACATGGAGTTCCAATACGGAAAATATTGTTGAGTATACAGTGTGGAACAGCAAAATGGAATAAATTCGATAACGAATAAATGAGAGCGTGTTGGGAAAAACGCTTGGATACGTCCATTTCTATTTTTAGATGCGCTTTTTTTTTTCAAAAAAAATATATAGGATGTGTCATGCGACAGTGGCCGATACCAACTTTCTTATTTTGAATACAACTCCCTGTATATTATTAGTTTTTTGGATTCTTGAGAAAATTCTAGACATAATTCATGCATAATGTCCCATCTATCTTCAACGGTTTCGGAAATATTGTTTTAAGTGTTTTCAGATGTATCACAAAAATTAACAATAAAAAAAGAAAATTATTATATTCCACAAATAATGGAAAAAAACAAAAACCTATTAAAATATCATTGTAAGAGATGTTCAAAATGGTCGCATATAGCGAATTTGTGAAATAAAATAATTTTCTTTTATCAATGTTAATTTTACATCTGAAAACACTCGATATTTCATTCTGAAACAGTTGAAGATAGGTATGGGACATTGTACATGAATTATATCTAGAATTTTCTGAGAAATCCAAAAACTAATGATATACAGGGGGTTTTATTCGAAATAAGAAAGTTGGTATCAGCCACTGTCACATAACACACCCTATATAATCATTTTTTTTGTTAACTGCGAATCTAAAAATGCCAATCGACGTGTACAAGCGTTTTTCCCAACACGCTCTCATTTATTCGTTATCGAAATTATTCCATTTGGCTGTTCCACACTGTATATTTGTTTGTTCAAGATAAATTCGTGTTTTCTGGTTCAAGATACTCAAGTAGGTACAAGTAAGTTGGTGTATATTATGGTTGTTTTTTTTTTGGTTCATCGACAATGAGCCTTATGTGGATGTCATGATTGCGATTGAAAAAACATTTGATCCTTGTTTATTTTGAATTGAAATGAATGAGACAGAAAATGAATATTCAGCTTGATATCACGTTTCAAAATGAATGACATGGTCAATGAATGATCTATGATGAAGGAAATATTTGGAATGAAGAAAAATTGCATTCTCGTTCCTCTTTTCCTTAGTTTTTGGGCAAGCAAGAAACAAGAACGAGTAAATAAATCCTTCCCAAGCTGCCAGGAACGATCCGAGTGATATAAAATGATCATTAATATTGTGGCATTATCTTAAACGTAGAAAGTTTTCGGAAATACGGCGCTGTTGAGAGGAAGGAAATCCTGCATATGAAAAGGAAACCAGTGACGTCCTCATCATGATAGAAACTCAAAACAATGTTGAGGTCAAATACTTCCACTACAGTGCACATTATTTTCCATATTGAATGTACTCATTCCTCGTTCTTCCTTTAGGATTAATCAACAACAAATCTCAACGCCTTATTCAATGTGTTGGACCAATCGTTTATGTTTTTGGTGTCTTCAATAATCGCTTGTATGAATCGACGTTGTCAAAATCATTCCTTGAAATATTACGGTTGATTTTCTAGTGTTGCACAATTTCATTCCAAGTGACTGAGGTCTATGGAGTTGCAACAGCAGTGGCTTTCTCTTTGTTTTCTAATCGTATATGGTAAGGGGTTGCGTCAGATCTTTTTCTAGGTATTTAACATTCACCGTAACACCTCCTTTGGGCAATATAATTCTGCAGAATTCTGAATTATTTATGATAACTCTACATCATCGAAGTACTTCAATATTCTTTCTCTTATCATTTCGTTCTTTTATCTAGTTTGAATTTCACAGTTCGATGAGTCGAGCTGTACCATTTTCGTCATTTAATAAATAGTTTTTGCATTAGTCATTCAGTTATTATACAGGCTAGCCAATCTAAAACGTGTCCGAAGGTATAACTACCAGGAAGATATTTTATCGAGAAAAACCTGAAACACGTCAACTTTGTATATGAAGGGGACAACTTTTGACGCAAAAAGTATAGCCCAAATTTTAATCGCTTTTTTTTCTGTTTTTGTTGATTCCAGCTAGTTTCTTGATAAAATCTCTTCCTGGTAGTTATACCTTCCGGTACGTTTTCGTTGAGCCACCCTGTATATCTACTGAGTTGAATGAGTAGAAATCATTTTAGACATAGTTATGTTTTAGATGCATAAATTTTACACAATCTTTATTATTATTATTCGAATGAGAATTTTGTATAGTCCATTTTCTCACTTTCCCAGTAGATATAAAGTTGTCTTTCTTAATAAAATGCATTCGTTTTGCTAGTGGAAGATATTTTTATAAATACAATTGAAAAGTTCCCCACTATACTCTACTGATAAACTATGAGTAAATATTTTTGCACAATTTTACTTTTACGATCTTATTACTGATTACTAATGATCAGCAGAAAAATTGCTTTCAATCAGGTTATGTCTTCATTATTTTCGCTGACAAATTTCATAGTTCGGCTGTGGTCGGCTTTTATCGGAGCGATAATACAGCGTTTTCAGTATACGTATTTATACGTCGAAGGTATCTCCTAACGTAGAAAAAATATAAACTGCGCATGCTCACTCGAATATGAATCGCCATCAACGGTGATATTTGGCTCAATTAAAGTCGCACGATTGAAATTGAACAAAAAGTTAGGTCATTTAACGGATTTTGTCCACTTTTTTTGTAATTATATTTTTTTCGAATAATTACAAGAAATACAACAACAAGCAGGTGTACCATCAACTTTAAGGGGTTATGTACAGTTACAAGCCCGAAAAAAAAGCGGATTTTCCAGAATTTTTTCTGAGAAAACATTTATAATTATTGATCCAATAATTTGTACACATATTATGGTATCTTTTGACAGTATTTTGGGACTGGGTATTAGTAAAAATATTTATTTGGAAGGGAGCTACAGCTAAGCTTCGGAAGCTCCTCTCAAAAAAGACGTTTTGCGGTGACCACTAGGTATATCTCTGAACTGGATCATCTGAAATTGAAAAACCAAACAGATTTCGTCAAAGTAATGTTAAATCCAGTAATTCATCGGAGTAATAAACGAAATAAATTTTTTTGACAAAATGACGGTTTCTCAAAGAAAAACATCGATTTTTGATCAAAATTTCGGCCTTAAATTGTTTATAAAAAAATGAATATTCATCGGTGAACAGAAAATCTTTGATTAATCACTAAAAACTATATTTAAGAAGCTAGTGGTCAAATTTGAGACTAATCGGCTTAGCCGTTTTCGAGTAATGTTGGTTACCGACTTTGAAAACACCATTTTGAGAAAAACGCGTTCAAAGTTTGGAAAGCACTTTCAAGCACTCTGAAACTCTTTTTCAAATTTGCGTGTAACTTCAAAAATATTCACCAGGACGATATGAAATTTTCTGTGTGTATTCTCAAATATATGAGAGTATACATTAAGAAAAAAAATAATTTTCTGAAAATTCCAACTGCATATAACTCCTTAACCAAGACATGTCTGGTAGGAATTATTTAAAACTGTACATTCTCCCGTCGCAATAGATCGGTACACCAATTTCGAATGGACCCCCTCTTCCCAGTAAAAACCCCCCATTCACCCCCCTCCCCTTCACCACCTACCTGCGAGGTCGGCCGTGTTGTCGAGAGGAAGGAAATCGCACCGACATAGGAAGGAAGAGCGGGCGAGAAGTATAAAGGGAGCATTGCCGGAGAGGAAGGAATGGGTTATATATTGCCTGATATCTTGCTGCTCGCTGAATTTCAAGTGGGATCAACGCCTCTCGACGAGCAGGGATGTAAGACGTGCACGGGGTAAAGTTCGAGGTCCGAGGGCGGGAGTTTTACGACTCCAAAGACGACCTGGTGAGCTTTTGTGAACCCTGCGATACACTGCTACAACGATGCAGAGGATTGGGTGTATTCACTTGGGTGCTATTGTAATAGCAGTATAAATTCCATAAATTATTGTATTTTTTTTCTTCGAAAGTTGTTGCAGGATTTCAAACTTTTGGGGAGAATTTTCTTAGGATTTGGATTCGTCAATGTCAAACTCTCTCTACTGTTATACAGGATGGCCCAATGAAAACGTACCGGAAGGTATAACTACCAGGAAGAGATTTTATCGAGAAACTAGCTGGAATCAACAAAAACAGAAAAAAAAAGCGAATTGTTTTTAGGAAAATACTCTCAACATTTACTTCAATAAAACGGTAGGTTTTAAAGCGAAATTTATTCACTTTTTGTATTTTTTGGTTGTAATTTTACTCATTTGTGTTTTTATTTTTTTGAATTTAACATAACTGATAAAGCTCACAACAATGAGTGAAACGTCTTATGAAAAGAAATATAACAGTATAGAGAGTTTGACATTGACTGAATCCAAATCCTATGAAAATTCCCCACAAAAGTTTGAAAGAAATCGAGGATTCAAGAAATTACAGGAAAAATAGTACAAAGATTTATTTTTCCTAAGAGGTTGATGGCTCTGAGGTATAGCATCATTTATTTATTTTATTTATTTATTTATTTATTTACTGCATACATACTTATTACTACATTCAATGTGAAAAGGTTACAAACAAAAATTTATAATCGGAAGCATTGTACACAGAAACATCACCTAAGTGACTCTGTGCAAAACAATGGTACCATACAACCACTACTGATTTTCCGATACCTTGATGAATACAAATTAATTCTCGAAGATGAATTTTCTTGATTCTCTCAAAAATACTTTATAATTCCTCAGATGTTTTATTAACATGGGTAGGATATTACAGATCTTTGGTAATGTATTCGTTAGGAAGCGTTTTGACAGACGTTTTTGTTGAATTTTGGGTAGCAATTCGTTTGTAGTGCTTCTAGTAATATGAACTGTTGGAATAGAATTAAGAAGTATTTTATTTTTGAATGCATACATACATAAACTGTGAAAATATAATGTTCGGATATTATATTTTTTATTAATTTCGAATATTATGTTTTTAATGTTACAATTCTCTCTCGGTGAAGGTTCCAGTTCACTGTCAATTTTGTAGGACAGCCATCGTATTTCTCTCTCTTGTTCTTTGGAACATCTGCACCTGACGTCACAGCTAAAGTCATCGTATGTCAAACGTTTGGAGGGTTAACAATAGAAAATTACGTAGAGCATGTTTTTTGTTCAGAAATTCCAAAAACTAGCACTGCGAAACACAATACGAAGTATCAAATTGAACGTCCAACGAGCACAATACAAATTATCAGAACAGAAATATTTGAAGTTATTTACCCTGCAGATGAGAAAGACACGCCCCTGTATATAGTTTTTCTTCTTTATTTCTATAGTTTTATTCATTTTGATCCTATGCGTTTGATTTATTTTAAAAATAGTATGTTCTTTTTTTGTTTTTACTGTAAGTGATTTTCAATATGATATCTGTATATAATTCTTTTCGTTTTTTTGCTCATACTGAAAGAACTTTATTTTTTCAATTTTACTCTTTGATATTTATGGTATACCAATATGGTACAACCCACACACAGGTTCATCCTTCTGTGGGAATTCTATATTTATTTATCGTCAACTGAAATCATTGTATATTTCAAATTGAATGGTAAATAAATATTAGGTATTATTACTATTATTATTATTATTATTAGCATAAATCAAGAATATCCATGGTTCATTCATCTATAGGAACTGTCTTTCTCACCTATAAATATGGATATACCACAGTGATTGAAAATTAAAGTCAAACTGTGATTTAAACTCCCGGGGAATTAGGAATGCAAGTGTTTTTTTCGTAGATTGGTAGGATTGTCTGTAATATATGGCAAGCGTTTACGTTAAATCATCTTCAAATCAAAAATGTTACGGAACACCATTGGTGATGAAATTATAGCACAAAAAAAAGTTCGAAGTGGTACAACGAGCTCAAAGAGGGAAGAGAACGCGTTGAAGACAAACCGCGCTTCGGACGACCATTGACGTCTACCGTAGAGGGCCACGTCCAAAAAATCAAAGATTTAGTGCTTGAAACTCGTCGATTGACAATCAGAGATCTCGTTGATAGTGTTGAAATATCATTTGGCTCAGCCTAAACCGTTTTGAAAAATGTTTTCTGTCTCAAACGCGTCAAGTCTGGGGTTCCTTCTCACGATAATGCACTATGCCATCCTGCACTTTTTGCCAAAAACTCGACTCATATCGTTATCATTAGCATCGTATTCGCCTGATTTGGCTCCGTGCTACTTCTTTCTGCACATTTCAGAGCATCGCAAGACGCATACTATTATGACGAAGGTCGGTTGAGTAGTCACTCAAATAAAGCCGACAACACCGCAGATTTCGTTGAAATAAAACGAACCTTTCAACGAATTCGGCGTTTCTCTGAATTAGCTGCTTCCTAGACCTACCCGCCTCGCCGGAAACGGTTATTTCACTCCGGGGACAGGCCAAATCCGGTAATCTCTGGCGAAATCTATTTAATGACGATGATTGTCGGCCGGCTTTATCAATCACCCGGTGGGAGAGGACGTCTCGATGAAAAGGACGAACACCCGGAATCATTTCGTTCTATCGACGAGTCGAAGATCCCCAAAGCCGGACCTCAAATCAAAGAGCAGGGTCGGGATTTCGTTTTAGAAGCAGCGGCGCAGCTTTCATTGATCATCATTTTATTTTGTTGTGTTCTTCCAAAGTGTTTTGATATTTGATTTCCACGTACTAACATTAGAGATACATAAAAACATGAACCAAGAAGAATTCTTGCATAAAGTTAATATTCATAATTGACAACATTTTCATCATCAATCTCAAAATGTTTGTTAATTTATTCTCGAAATAATTTATTCTTTAATTAGATTAGGTATCTATATTCTATTTATTTAATGTGAATAGTTCTGACAGATTTGGTTATCTTTCAATAGTGCAAAATAAAAAGAATCTAACTAATCACTGAACTTCTAATTGGTCGAGACATAGCTAGGAACTTTTAGGCTTTAATAATTATGGCAACACTTCACAGTAACTTCAAATAAAAAAACAATAGTTATCCAATTCAGATGTATACAGGGTGATTCACGACAAATTGTACATAGTCCATTCCATATCTAAAAAATGCATTGTTGCGTTTTTGACGGATATACAGAGTGATATTTGAGAATATGTGAATTATTCTACGTTAAATATCTCTAAAAGTGAAAAACTCAGACATATATGTAATTTGGTACACTGAGTATGTTTCCTGAGCTCAATAAAATAGCTTTTTACAAGATCAATGAAAATGTAAAAAATAAATAAATACGGCCTAGAATTTCAACAGATGATTGAACAAAACTTCATCTTGAGTAATATGAACTTTCCTAATGATGTGCTATCGATGTAGTACTAAATCAGTCATAGGCAGATTGAGAATCCATAAAAAATATACTGTTTTTAAAAGTTTTATTTTTTTCTGCATAAAAAAAGAACTTCCGCGTTAATTTTTTTTAACTGTTGCCTAGTATCTTCCTTAAGCTTTGAAGTGAGGAAAACAAAAAGGTTGTAGGGTGTTGTTTTAAGAAAACCAATAAAATTCTGAAAAAAAAGCTCAGGAAACATACTCAGTGGTCCAAATTTCATATGTCTGAGTTTTAGTCTGAGAGATATTTAACGTGGAATAATTCACATAATTTCAAATATCACCCTGTATATCCGTCAAAAATCAATTTGATATAATTTGAATGATGAACCCAACCTAACTTTCTGTTCCGAAGTATAGTTAAAAAAAAGAAAAGCAGCAACACCGCATTTTCTGACAAGCTGTCACGACCATCATGCTCAAATTATTATTTACGCCAAAATTATCTATGTCTATGAACAATAGTCTAGTCAGTCGGTAACCTCTAAACTCGATAATGTAATACCTACATGGAATATTGAGAAAATTAATGTCTAATGATAGTGATTCATCGGTCGAAAAAAATAATTTACGGCCTTGTCCGCAGTAATAATTATTTGGCGTTTGAAAGATTTCACGTTTCATCGAAAACCCACAACTTTCGATTCCACTTATTGAATCAACAAGCCACCTAGACTATTCTTGGAATTGTTTGCGATAGAAGCCGGCTATATGTCAGTCCAACAACTATACCGGGTGGTCAAGTCAATAGCAGATTCGATTATTTTTCAATGGAAGTAATAATAATGGAATTACAGGTGGTCAAAAGTTGCTCATGACATGCAAACCCCTAATTCAGGAAAATCAGAATGAAAGTTGAAATATATCTGTATCTGTATAGGTATGTATATTAATTCCTAATAATGTCAATACATTTCTATATCGTAATGTTTGATTACTGTGATTCATCGACATTTCATTATCATTAATTTTATTCCTCTCTGTGTAACTGTCATCCTGTGAATATTATCCGCTGGAATCTGTAGATTTGCTGAGAATCCATGGTCTTGATTGTTTTGCTGTCAACTAAGGCTGACAAACGGCCATTATAGAAATTTTCGGAGGAGCTGTCGCTCTGACATAATACTGTCAGTTACACCAGCAATGGTGGATTTGAAGATGACAGAATACGATTCGAATTTTAAATATACCGAATATTTGAAAGATCTAATTTTCTTCACTAACCTTGATCATCGTCATCTGAAGAATCATCTCCAAACTCTTTGCACTCAACGTCCAAGGGGCTACTCGACCTACCAGTAACACTGTGTCGGAGGTGGGCTATATATTTGGCAAGAATTGTACCTGACAGAAAAACAATTATTGACCATTGTTGATCAGGCAAAATGTTGAAATATCTCAAGAAATGACATCTTAAATGTTACTCATAATCTGATTATGATATGAAGTGTGTCATTTGATATAAAGGTCTAGATAATAGCCGACATGAGTTTTGATGAAAAAACACGAATTTCACAATATTATCGTGAGGAAAGTGATCTTTTGCGGGTTATTCCACTTCTGAGTTGAAGTTTTGCCTTCTTTTCCGTGTCACTTTTTAGGCAAGATTGTACAGCTTTTTGGGTAATTTTTTTTTAATGACGGGACACTTTGTATATTAGGAAAGGGTTCATCATATTCATTCCAAGAGAACATTGAAAATGTATTAATTTTCGAATATTCAGATTCGACAGCATGTCAACACAATCATTTCATCAACCATTAGTTGATCGTCAACTGTCAAACCACCAACAAATATCGGATGAATTTGACGTGCACGTTTAAGGGGTTAGGGATAGTCAGGATTTTCAAGAAGTTAATTTTTGTCTGCATTTTCGTTAAGTGTAATATCTTAAGAATATTCTCTGAAAATTTGAAGTTAATCCAATGATTACTTTTCGAGTTATTCGACAAATAATAAAGTGTGCTCAGACACTCCAAAACGCTGGGGATCAGTCAGCTAGCGGCAGCTACAAGCAACTTTAAATGCGTTTTCTTAAAAACCATGTTTTTTGAACTGGTGACAACTGTAACTCGATAACCACCCAGTAGATTGTAATGAAATTCATACAGCTTTTAGAATATATAATAAACTCAGGCCTGATCGAAGGATTTTTTTTATTTCGATTTATTAAGACCAATTAACTGTTTTTCCGAAAATATAGAAGACAATTTCCTGAGGCCACCATTTTGTTAATAAAAAAAACTTCGATCAGGCCCAGAATTATCTATTTATAAAACTTTTTTTTTATTCGATTGATTTTAAATGAATCTTCAAGGACTTGACTGGATCAACACAGACAGCTACTTTGGAAGCTATAACTTTGGAAATTATAATTTTTTTCTTGTAAAATTTTTGTGACTTCAAGTCAAAAGATTGTATAAAAATGCCATATTATTACTTTTGTGAAATAACATGATTTGATAGTGAAAAAAAAATTACTGAAAATTCTAATTTTTTTCGTGTCTCTGACTACCCCTAACCCTTTAAGATATGTAAAATATAACATGTTCATTGTTTATTTGAGAATGAAAGCATGGTAAATTCTTTCTCAATATGTTATGTGTCTCGTTGATGAAGAAATTAGGTGAAAAGCTGTACAATCTTGTGCAAAAAGTGACACGGAAAAAAATATGGAATAGCAACTTTGAAATGGAATTTCTCGAAAAGTATTGATTTCCCCACAATAAAATTGTGAAATTCGTGTTTATTAAACCAAAATTCGAAAGTGAAAAGAAAAATGGTTAAAATTCATGCTGCCGACTATCTAGACATTTACTGAAATAAATAAAATGAGAAAGTTGATTTCAACTTCCGGTTTAACCGGAAATGCTACGTCAATATCAATAATTTTCAGTGTGTTACTGAGAACAATGTTTTAATTCCGCTTCTGATAACAACGACTATATCTTATAATCCTATTAGACTGAACGGGCTCATTTCTTCGAATTGCAGTTTGACTTTCCAAGAAGAATCGATACAAAAAAATCACCCTTACCTGATCTGGCGTTACCAGCTTTGGCCTCGAAATCGGTTCGGGTGAGAACGCAAATTTCTGCACCCGTTCCTGGAAATTTCTCCGGATCTGGTTTTGGGTGGAGCGAGAATTTTCGAGTGATCCATCCTAACCAGGATTTAATATGTGTGCTGGTCCATTCTAAGGGATCTGGAAGTTGAATAAACATTTTGTCATTTTCCATACACCTAATCAAAGTAATTTTTCTCCCAAATCAATATAAGTTTGGTTTATTGATGGATTCAACTTCAACAATTTTATTTCTTCAAATAACAGAAATATCTTTAGTATTAATAACTTTGTGACACCCAGTATAGCACCTGAATAGATGAATGATGATCAGAGTTGTTTCTTGTTCGAAATAAATTCTCGGTGTTTCTTCTTATATTGTTTATTATAAATTGATGAAAATTTGCCAATATTATAGAGGAAAATGAAACATCATCATCAATTCTTAAAGAAATCAAGGATTTAATGTTGCTTTATTGAACTGAACAGATATTCTTTGGAATGCTGATATTTTTTTATTTTTTGTTAGTTTATAGTACAGTATAAAAACTTCATTGTTCAAATCGGTAGAACACACAGTATACTAACTTGCTGCAAAATTAATAAATAATCCATGAAAAAAAAAATTTTTAATCATCCAATGAAAAATAAATGATCTTTGTTATGCAATTATTAATCTTGTATAGATAATATTCTTCCCAATAGATGGATTGGTCTACGAGAATTTTTGGAATGTCCAGCTAGATCTCCTGGTCTAACCCCACTAGATTTTTTGTGGGTATACCTCAAGTTGAAAGTTATTTCATTTAACGCCGATACTTTTACAAAACTGTTCACCATCTTCTGAGAATTTGGTTCACTATCATCATGAATCACTTCTTCAAAATAAATCAACAGAATAATCGAGAGTTATACTTCCATTTATAGTCACCATGTGACATGATGAGCCATTAGTTAGGATATGAATCACAACTAAATTTCACTTCTTATGATTCACCAACAAAAAAATTGGTCATTATTTATTGATATTATACTGTTCGGAAACTAAACACGTTTCATGAGAATGTATTCACGAGAGAATTTGTAGATAATTTCCAAAATCCTGTATATTATTTTTGGGGAGATTTGGATTATTGAAATTTTGGCGAAGGCACACATTTTAGACCAGTTAATTTTTCTTAAAAACGGCAAAAAGATTTCAATTGATTAGGGAAGTATTTCACGTGAAAAAAAAATTTGGTGGTTCACTCGAGGAAAGCAATTCGAACTGAAATTTCATCGACTAAGATTCCACTTTATTAATCATTGCCATGAAATATGATTCTGAACCTTTGAAATAAGTCTCGAATACCTCCTCCAAGCGGTTTTCAAACGCACACCGAATACTCTATAGTCTTCTATGAATTCCATCATATTTCATCTCACGGAGATGGAAGATACAGAATAGTTCCAAGAATAGTTACTCACCATCGACCCAGTATCGAGTGATAAGTACCTACTTGTACGAAATTCTCAGAAATCGTTTAAGAACATGACTAAGCCGATGAGAATGCGCGAAGACAAGGAATGTGGTTCACGTTCACAATTCATGAATGAACTCGAATTTACGTTCTCTGAAGATCTGACCGACGGACCGGATCTCAATAGGAACGCATTACCAAATATTTGGCGGAGGTCCGGTTGCTTGAGAAATGCTTTAACTACAATTTTAGGAGAGTTTAAACAGCGAATAAAATTATATGGAAAACGAAATAAACATAATTAGGTCGGACTATGAGTTTAGTCAATGAGATTGATCCAATGATATCAAGGATTTTTGACAACGTCTTGATTTGTGGTATTAATTTCACATAATTATATGGTGTTAGGAACTTGATGACGATCCGAAAATAAATTGAATTTGAACTGACATGACAATACCGAATAATTTTCATTATTTTCTTCATTGATGAAAATTCTCAACACATACGCAAAAGTCAATCTTCTCTGAAAAACTAAAAATTATTCACGTGCAGAACTGATACTCGAGATCATATATTTCTGAGAAGCGCAAAGCTGTTCTAAATATTGAAAAATATACAGGGAGTTCCATTGAAAAAAAACTAACTTCCACTCATTTATCAGTCGATAAACTTGAAAATAAAAAAATACAATGACATCCATAAAGTACGCAACATGTGGAAAAATCTTCAGTTGTATTTAAAAAAAATATATCATTAACTAAGGCTCGAATTAGTTATATTAATTATGAATCACTCAGTATATCTGATAGAGGCTAACTTGGATCGAAGACAAGCCTGAGTTGATGAACATTTTTTTTTTCCAAAAATACAGATTTTTCTATTTGTTGCGTACTCAATGAATGTCACTGTATACAGGGTGACCCACGAGGTTGAAAACTTTTTGGAGTACGATAATTGGCAGTTGTAAACCGTTGGTAATATTACGCATTTAAAGCAAGCTGCAACGTTATTACAACGTATCATTTTGGTACATGGTATCATCTTTAGAATTTTCAATGGGACACCCTGTATATATTCTCACTGTTGTAAAGGTCCCTTTTATGCACTGCACATTCAGTCATGACTTTATTTTTATTTTTTTGGTAGGTAAGTACTCCGAAAGGATAAATAAATTTTTTAGTAGGTTTTTCATTTGAAAAACAAAGATGGCTTAGAAACATGAAGAAAAATGAAATATTTGGAATAGAATAACACTTTTTCAGATGGTGGTTACTTTTAATGTTTAGTATGTCGTAGTTTTCTGATTATCACTCAGAATTTTCAGTGGTACTTTTCATTTTGACTATGTTATTTGTTTTATTCAAAGTTTCGTTATCTACAGCCAATTTATGAATATGAGATTTTGTCAATTGTTTTTTTAGTAGGTACTTTTGCGGTTCCTGCTTCATATTGGCTTGAAAAAGTTAGAGTTCGATTTATACAACATAAAAATAAAAATATAAGCACTAAAAAAGAATTGACGTCAAACAGTTTGAGAGAAAGAATAGATTTGACATATTGACAATGATTAATTCTCTCATAACCCTCATCTTTGAACACATGAACTTCGATGAATTTCAAAGTGTAGTACCGTCTAAATCAAATGTTACTCACCAGTAGGAACTAGTACCATAGTATCTTTATCATCTTCACTAGAACTGTCATTATCTTCACTGGAAACCGCACAACTCTTGGAGTTAACTTCAGTCTTATCAGCCGTGGCAGTACCCGCACCGGACACAGATGGCACCACTAAAACTTCCTTTCCCGATTTCTCGAAAGGCAAAGTCTCGTTAAACTTGTCGAAATCCGGACTAACCTCACATTCACTAGTATTCTCACTACAAGCCGGCGACTGTATGCACAAAGTCCTCTCCGTGCCCTCCAAGATGAGCTCCAGGATGAGCTTGTCCTCCTCGGAAAGGTCCCCGTCGATAGTTTGTACTTTTTCCGTTGACAGCTCAGCTCTGTTATCGTCCATTCTGCTTCCATCTTCTGCGACGCGAACAGAAGATTCTGCCGTAACATCGGCACAGGAAATACCCTTACTACCGATCAAACTTGAGAAAAAAGTGTACTTAGTCATGGAGTCTTCATGTGCCACAATCGCAGCCTCCTTAGATGACTCACGCTCGCGTTTTTGCGACGTCGTTGCGCCATGGCCGTCTTGATCGTTGCTCAGCAGATGTTTGAGCAGTTCTGAGGTCGAGAGCTGACGGAAAATCGAGCAGGAGTTTTTGTCGAGAGCGGCACCGTCGGTTATATGGCGGAGAGACGTTGATTCACCACCTTTGGCGATCATGGCCTACTGAATCATGAATCGGATTCCGGGAATATTTTAATTTGATGCGATTCGAGCGACGGATTTCGAATGCAGTTCGTGTTCGGCGAGGAATATTGTGGGAAAAACCCACCAGCTATGCGAATGGTATATATTCGTTCCCCTGTAGTCGGTTTCTTGGTGATTGTTATTTTTATCGAGTATTGGAGAGTACCATACTAGTGCTCTCTAAAATGAGCTGAAATTATGGTTACTCTCAAAATCTTGATTCTAGCTTTGAATCGATACCAATGACACAATTCTCAATATACACCCTGTATTACGTGATTATTGAAAATTTATGATATTTTCGCTTCTACCACATACATCTGATTTGTTTTTCTCGGAAGGTTCAAATTTCATTTAAAACTTTTTCGTTCTCACTTTTCGTTGCTACGGGATAGTGTTTTTGGATTTTTGCTATAGGAGATTCGTTTTTAGGCCATTATCATGTTTTTCTTCTTTATCGACACCACTTGACCAAAAAATGATTGATATAATCTGGAATAAAAGTGGTGATAGTCGACTTTGAAACACTCTGTATAAATTCAAAGGATTCCACGCGATTTCACCAGAATTCATAATTTTTCGAAAACGCAACTTCAGAATCTTCTGAATGTCCTTTAACTCGATCCACCCTGTATAAAGAGCGATATTCGAACACTTTTAACGATATATGGTAGTTAATTATAACCTTCCTTTATTCTTACTCAAATATTTATTGTACTTATTATCCAAGTTGAATAATACGAATACTGTAACTTGATAAATCGATTTTTCGAAATTCTCTACTTAGAAACAGATCGAAATTAGTAGGGGTACATTCTGAAATTATTTCCGTGGTACACCATGTATACTTATCCTGAATTTTTTATTTTGTATAAAAAATAGTAAAAGTAACTTTCATAAATATTCATCGATTGAGTTCTGACATATTTTGAATCTTTCGAAAGTGTAGACTCATTTTTCCCAATAGTAGTTGAAGGTTTCTATAAGAAATCAATATGCAGATTGGTGATGAATCATCTTCTTGTCCCGTATGATTGGAAAGTTGCTCTTGGCGAACGAATAATTTTCTTATTTCTAAATCTGTAAATGTATTTCCTTTCAGATACGTATTATTGTTTTCTTGGTACACCCTATTTTCAGAATTCGAACTAACTTTGAGAATCGTTACAACATTTATCGAGTTACCTATAGTGTTTCGACGATTAAAATTGAAAGATAGTTCTAATATGAAATTCCAAACGGCTTGGAGCCAAACTCTAGCTTTGGTCAATGTACCAGTTTTAAAACGGTTCAATGCGGTTTGTTAATTTTTGTAGTTGTTTGGAAATGTTTCTCAATACTTTCAATCAATGATTCATTCAATATAAAACTGATTCATAATTTTTTCGGGAACGAAATCTGGGGATCCTAGAAATTTCCTGTTACCTTCTGACTCACCCTATCCAGCGAATGTTCACCACATGATCGCAATGCGAAAGTCAACGCGCATACTTGATATCAAAATTCATTTTATTTTTAAGCACAAATGTTTACCACAATAATTACTTTCTCGGAATATACTGTCATTCAAGGATTTGGTGGCGGCGCCAGGTTTCTTCAACTCGAATAAAAATAAATCGGAAACATTCGCCCGACTTCAATATTTGGCTCAGATGTTTCAGGAGTGGGATGAAAATCCCTTTCAATTAATTGAAAGCTGCACGATAAAAATGACTATTATCAATAAGATCGCACTTGTGGAAAAATAATCCTAGATATGGTGTCTGAATAATCTGTTGTGGCAAAATAATTTTTTGAGAAATTTTCTCGTTTGAACGACGTGGTCGATAACTGTCTCTATTCAAACATTCTTCTCGAACAACGTCAGTTGATTCATTTAATCATCAGTGGTAATCAATAACCAACTTGACCAATTGTGTGAAAAACCAAATTTACCTACCTTCAACACATAATTCTGATTTCCCAATGGCATATTTTTATTTCTCATTTGATTTCCCTTGTTGATCTATTTTTACGCGAACGTGATGTTGTTTTCTGCCTACTATGAAACGATATTCTTGGAAAACATTTTATATGAATGAACAGCGTCATTGCCGCCTATGTAAATGGCGCCAAAATTATCGTCATTCATAAAAATAAGTCACATGTTTATGCATTTGTGTTTCTGAGAAATTTCTAAATAGGTTCGACATTGCTCTTCCAGAGAAATTCATTATTCATCTTTCATAACTTATTGGTTCGCGAATTGAAGATTACATAAAGTATTTACTCCAGATTCGAAAGCTTCTAATTACAAAACTGATACACAGTGATACATAAACTAAAACAAAGCAACATTGTTTGGTGAATATTTCAAATTACTAACTTCCAATAATCCACCAATTTTTACACAAACACAATGCGAAACTTTGCAACAAATTAACGATCTGTGGAGACTGATTCAACTGGAGAAAATATTATCCATGTCTCGAGAGGGAGTGCTAAATTCGCCTTACCAAAAAAAATAAACTCTTGTCGAGTGTTTTGATTGGTTGCAAGAGTCATGGGGGCGGGTCTGATGATTTATATAACATGATTGAGGTCCTAAAAACAGGCATGGCGATTAAGTTTTTTTTAATGCCTCGGATTTGAAAGCTATTATTTGAAGGATTAGAAGGTCAAATTTGTAATGAATATCATGTTGATGTATACTGGAAATGAGTATTAGCATACAAGGTGAATATGTTCCTTGGGAATTAGAAAGTTCATTATTACATTACCAAATTGATTATTCGTTCAAACATAAAAAAAAATACAGTTCCTGTATTTTCAACAATTATTCGAAATTTACAAATATTTTTTAAAACACTTGGATATATTGTGTTATAGAAAATTATAATTTATTTCGATCCCAAATGATCATTACCTATAAATCTATACTTGTGAGCCAATTTTTTAAAGAATACGTGAATTTTCACTTTTCAACAAAAAGGTTCAATTTAATTTCATTCTTCCTGAAACGTCAACTGGCATAACTAGTTTTCAATTGAAAATTGCACAAAAACTCGACACTAGAATAAAATCAATAACACTGGCTGAAAATCGATTTATTGTAAAAACCCATGCTTGATAGAGAGTCTCAGAACTAAAGATATTGAAATTATATACAATTATACAACCTAACATTCCTAAAAAATAGTATCTCAGATTATTCAGTACCCTTTTTGATATTCTTGGAATATCCCTCAACCTGTTTTCTGGTCCCCTTCCTGGGTCAAAGTTTTCCTGAATATCATATTAGAGATTGAAATTACGGGAGAAAACACATGTATAGCATAGCCACTGAAAAAATAAAAAGTTGAGCAAAATGAATCAGTATATAAGTTTTTTCTTTATTCAAGGGGCTATACCAGTGTGACGCTTTCAAAAAATCAATTTTTGACTCAATCGATACTTGATACTTTGAACAATATCTTTTAAAATGAAAATCGTTTTATAGGAAATATTTTCAATTAATAACCTTTATGAATTTTTCTGAATCTCCGAAGACAGCACATCACTCCAAAATTCCTGAAATATAACTGAAAATATACCTCATATCGCCCAAAAAACATTCCGTACTAAAAAAAATTTATTTCTCATGGGTAACACCGATATAGCCCCTCAATTGAAGTACATACCTTGGAATTTGTACTGGAGTAGCTTGATTTGCACTCACTATATAAAAAGGAAATAGTAATGCAAACACACAGGCACTGAAACAAAAATATAACAATGAAAATAGGATTGAATGGTATAGTCCATATATTTTTGAGAAAGATAGTTATGAAACAGATCAGAAAGTAAGGTTTATTATTCAAAATGTGATAAAAAATTCATAACTCAATTTATAGAATATATACACCAAGATAATGTATTCCAAATAAATTTGACATCATTGAGAAGTGTTGCCAATTCGATTAGACCATAAGAAATTCTATGGTTAACTTAATACTTTTTGTCTTACTTTCTTTTGTACTTTTGATGGTATTGAAATATAGATAAATCTATTACATCTGTCTTCCTTTAATATCCATTTAGACTGATATAAAATTAGTGAGAATGATAAATTGAATTGTTTTTCGTTTTTACCTCATGATAGTTTAAAATAAATGTAAATGAGATTTCTTCTATTTTCTATTCTATACGGATATTTTTATATGGTTTCAATGATGCACAGGGCGATAATTTGAACTCATATTCATATTTTGCTCACCTTGTGTCCCAAGTAGGTGACATTTCAGTGAATATTGCAAGTGGTAAACTGAAGCCAATAAAATATGGCCAATTTTCTTCTATAAATGCCAATCTCTTATGTATCTGCCATCCCATATTAATCCACTTGTATTCAAAGCAATAGAGAGAATATAATATGGACATGAGGATTACACTTGAAATTTTGGCTATCTTTGGTATGGGAATATAGCTAACAGCAGTAGCTTGTATTAAAAACAAACCTTGAATGACCAAGGTGAATATAAAATCTGCCAAATAATTTGCCATACTTGTATTAGAAACTGGTTTGCCATTACTATATTGAAAAACACAAGTTGCGATACTCTGAAAAAAATACATTGACATTAAATATTTTTGCAGAGATTGACATTATTCTCAAAATCTACATAATCTACAGTTCATATTGAGAACCAATTCATGATAAGAGGTCAAGAAGACCATTACTCATGTAGCTAATAATAGATTTCTTATGCAAATCTTCGGACAAACAAATTGAACATGTTGAAATGGTGAGCAAATTGTATAGCATAAAATTAACACATATACCCAACAATTCCTCATTTATTCCTTTCAGGTTAAGTTTTATATTTCTCTTCTACTTGGAAGTTGATGGAAACTGTAATTATGTACAATATGGTCTATACTGTACAAACTTGAAAACAAATAATGAGAGTGATACATTGGTAATAGATACAGTAGAGGATACAAATAATAAAATCAAATCAATATTCTTGAGAAATAGCTCTGGAACAATTGGAAAACCAACGTTTTCTGATTTCGAATTGGAATCTCTAGATATACAGTTCTGCAGCATTAAAAATATTTCAACACACATACAATCACTTGAGATTCTGTACATTATGAATAATTTAGAGTTTCCAAATATCAATGAAACTCTCATGAAAAACTTTCCAGAACTGAGAATATTATATATTTCAAATAACCAAGGACTGAAGATACATAACAGTAAATATTTCTTGATATCTTGACCATTTTAGTTATAATTTGATTATTTTCAGATTCTTTTAAGCATATGCAGAATTTACATCATTTGACAATTAATGGACAAGAAATAACATATTTAAGTAATGACTATTTGGAAGGACTAACAGAATTGACATATCTAGACTTGCAAAGAAATAATATTCAACTCATTAATGAAACAGCTTTCAACGAAACTAGGAAATTGAACAACTTGATCCTTAGGAACAATAAAATAATTAAATTTGAAATTGATACTTTCATGAGTCTCACGAATTTGGAAAGCCTGGATTTGATTGGAACTGACTTGATGCAATTTGACCCAAAATTATTCAAGAATCAAAAAGAATTGAAATACATTGGGATGCCCTCAAATATTGTGAAGGAAAACCTACAACTGAGGCAATTGAATGATGCATTCAAAAAACTAGAATCTATAGGTTTATGTTATGATGATCAAAATGACACAGCTATCAATGGTTTTATTGAACTTTGTGAAAAAAGTGGTTTTGAAATAAAATTGGTGAAAATATAACATTATAATATTGTATTGTCTAGAAATGAAACAATACCAACATTCTTACCTGACACCATACTGTACTGATTATTTTGCTGAGAGATATCAAAGGAATAATCCAAAATGTTCTGTACATGAATAGTATCATTCCTTCTATCCACAAAAGAATAGAAATACGAAGGTCTGATTGTCCCAAAGATAATTGAAATAATATCCTGAAGACAGGCAAAAGACCAAATTCAACAAATACTTTACCACCCAAGAATATGCCTCCATTTAAACAAACTTGCTTAGTCAATATCTTGATAGTTGAATTCCTATAAAAGATAATAGAAATATTCATTTCAAAAGGTACACACCTAGGATACTTTCATAGAAATTGAGCATAGAGATTGACATTATTTAAACATTCATCAAAATGTTCTTTTTTGTACTTCTATTTTCAACTTTCATTTTCACAGACATTGGGAAATTGACAGCCAGAAATGGGACTGTTTAAACTACAGCCAGAAAGAATATTCAAATAGTATGTTCTATCATTGTTATATATAATATAACCATAATAATACTTACTCATCTTCTACCACTTTTTTGGTTTCTGAGATTTTCTTGTGATGTAACCTTTGGCGCACTGCATTTGCTTTTGTGGGGGAAACTCTTCCGAGATTTCTTTTATTAATTTCTTTGTCTATGTAAAAAATAGCAAACATGCCTTTGAAACTGTGTAATATCCCTTTGAGGGCAGCAGAAAGAATCTCCTATAAATGAAAATGTTAATAATTTTATATTCATTCCAAAGTCATTCATCAACTTTTCATCATTACTCACTCTAAAAATCATTTTTGAATAAATTTCGAATGACACTGAAACTTTCCAGAAGCTTATCAAACGAAATACGTCACTTTTTAAATATTTCTACCAGAACGTTCAGACATTTGTAGATAATTCTTGAATTTCTTAGCTACATTATTATTGTAATGTAATTCGTGCTTGTATGCTACGATGCTTTGTTAGAAGGAGCACAGAATAAATTCTGTGGAGGTTTCACCATTTTGTGAACATTTCTTCTTCTGATATATTGACCCTTCCTGATTGGTATACCTAGCAGGTTTATCATCATTGTGTTTCAAGTGTCAGTCATCGTTGTAACTAATTTTCGTACTGTTTATCAATCTATTTTTTTATATTATATGGTTGTTACTTTCTGCACCTTCCAAATCCAATTCATCAAAATTCTACATTTAAGAATACTTGCAAAAAACGACGCAAAGAAAAAAGAAGACATAGCTCTAACAGAAAAAGATTTGGAGTGTTGGAAATCTATTATTTAATATGTATCACAAGGAAATAGTTATGTGAAAAATATACGATATAAGAAAACCGTACTACAAATATAATGGTTATTTACGGTATATACATAGTATCTAAGTCTGGTGGACTAATATTCAACTATGACCATACTGTTCCCAAAATCGAAACTGAAAAGAAGTTTACTTATCCTCTAGATATTAAATTGCGCAACGAAAATAAGAAAATTGTAGTGGAGTTTGGTCAAAAAGATGGAATCAATGGTAATATTGTTAGAATAATAGGATAATAAGCATATAGTTGATAATATGACCAATTTTTCATAATTGCAGTAGGTCATGTATTGTATGCAGTTAATGGAGTCCAAGTCACTGGACAACAAATGGATGATGGCCAGGATGCCTTGGAATTTCTTGAGAAAAAAGAAAACTTTCCTGTTACTCTCAAGTTTGGTAGACCTAAAATGACAACCAATGAGAAAATATTCTTAGCCAGTATGTTCTATCCATTGTTTGCAATAGCAAGTCAACTTAGTCCAGAATTTAAATCATCTGGTATTGAAATTTTGGAAGCTGATACTTTCAAATTAAACTGTTTCCAGACTCTTACTGGTTTCAAAATATTGGTAATTTCTGATCCACTCCAAACTGGAGTGGAAATATTGTTGAAGAGAATTTATGAAATTTATGCAGATTATGCTTTGAAAAATCCATTCTATTCCTTGGAAATGCCTATTCGTTGTGAATTGTTTGATGTCAACTTAAAAAATTTACTGGAGCAGATGGAGAAAATCGGAATTACCAACCTATAAATTATTCCTAATAATTATAATTCAATTATTTGAATTGTAATATATTGAAGTGGAGTTTATTTGCTATAAAATATATTCTTTTCACACTGTCAGGAAAATATGCTGATAGATAATGCTGATATTAATTGATATGTTTGTATATTTATGAATAATTTGTAATGAATCAAATAATGAGAATTCATAATATTTATTATATAAGCTAAATATACATAATCTGCCACTGTTATAAGTTATATACATTTAAAATTTAAACCATGTTGATATCATTTTAGTATTTTACTAATGAACATCGAAAGATGACAACGTGTGACGTAGTGCGACAGATTATTTGTCATTTGTCATAAGTCAAAACCACAGATCATTTGTTGATAATATTTTTATATACTCTGTGTCAGAACAGTAGTATATATACAAACCACGATACAAACCATACAAACTTGAATTAATAAATATATTATAGTTTATTTCATATTTCAAATCCGAATATCACGACCGTATATTGAGATTTATAATAAGAACAAAAAACTATGCCTTTAAGCAACAGTGTTAGTAATTCAGACCGAACTTCTGGAAAGTATAAACAGAAGCTCGCCTTATTGAAGCAAATGATCAGAGAATATGTACATGTAGGTAGAAAACACTATATTTACGAATTATTCAACCCAAATTCCTAGGAAAACGCTGCATTAGTTGATGAACTAGAAGAAGTACACATGAATATTGTAGTAAGAAAAGAAGAACGAAAATTTCTATTAAGAAAGCTTTGTGAATATGAACCTCAAGTTGCTCAAGAAGTTCAAAATGCTGCAAAAGACGGACCCGGATCACGAATAAACTCCACACATCCTTCATTATCAACAAATATTGTAGTAGAAAATAAAAAAAATAAAAGAAAACCACAAGTTGATTCATCAGGTACATCTATCCAAATTTTCTTCAATCCTTGCTTACTGATTTGATTTATAGACCGAAAATCTTCACCTCTCAAGCCAAGAAAAGCTTCATCGAAAAGTAGAAAAAAATTTGTCCAACCTGTACCAATTGATCATACAGGAAGGCCTATATTTCCAATTGATTTTGGCAACTTGACTATACACTCACTTGGAGAAGTTATATCTGATCGTATTGATTTCCATACTGAACATGCTATTTATCCAGTGGGATATGTATCTACTAGAATATATGGTAGTCTGAAAGACCCCACACAGAAATGTATTTATACATGCAAGATTTCTGAATTCAATGATGTACCAAGGTAAGATCTCAACACTGAGGGGTAATCTTTTTTATATAATTTTACTCAATTACACTATATTAAATTTCAGATTTGAAATTGGTTCAGATGACAAATGTCCACCAATAACTGGTGATACTCCTGATGTGTGTCATTCATTACTTTTACAAGGAATTAATGATTCACTTTCTCTAAATGTTGTCAGTACAAGACCACGGGGCAACGAATTCTTTGGATTAACTCATCCTACTGTATTGCATTTGATTCAAAGCTGTTCAGGTTCTAGGAAGTGTGCTTATTATAAGTGGACTAAATTCGAGGTTTCTAAAAATTTTGATTCATATACAGAAGACAATGATGCAGGACTCAGCTATGAGTATTTACAGAGAAGCATCAGTTTTTGTAAATATAAGATGGCGCCTGATGTTCTGCAAAAGCCTGATGAGTTTTTAGATTCTAAGGATAGTATGGTGTTGTACTGAGATTGATATATTAAATTGAATATGGTGAAATCTTTTTTTTTCACGGATTGCATAGAGATGATGAAACGTATTATAATAACAAATTTTTAGTAAATGAGGATATTGAATATACAGTATTCAGATACAATTTTAAAAATTTATAACTAATGGTACATAGAATTTTCAATGGAATACCAAGTTGGTGTACACTTGTTTTAAAGAGCACATCCTTTATGTTTACCCATTATCATTTCCTACGCAAAATCTAATGAATCGTAAATATTTTTCTATATATTCGAAATCAACGGTCGTAACTAAACAGCTATCAAATTAAAAAAGTCGGAATCGAAGATAAATTTTATTGACTCAACGTAACATCAATTACATACAGACATACTTCTCTACAATAAAATTCATTGATGTGTATGCAGCATGAAGTACCTCGAAGCAATATTATTAACACTAAACCAAATATACCCATTAAGTGCACTACCGATAAATAAAAATCTATATTGCAAAATAATCACATACATAAAATCACGTAGATTAGAAATTTGGTCATAAACTCTCATTATTTATTATCATTATCACTAGGGACCATAATTTAGCAACTCGATGTTTTGAACAAGAGATGCCATTCATTAACAATTTGGAACACTCTCATGATAAACCTTCTATTAGCGTTTAATTCACCTATCATTCCAAAATACAAATAATACAAATATCCCAGTACTCTTCAATAGTTTCATATTTCTCAAGTTACAGAATTGTACTACCGAATGAAATTACAGAGTAAAGTTGCACATCGACAGCCTCATTTAAATACAAGCACAAACTAAATTCGAATCCTCGTAAATACTGCGAAATGCAACGTGCGTGCGTTATATCTATAGACCGCCCATTTAGTTCAGGTGGAAACCCTTCTCTTTGGTGGCGGCCAACAGTCTCTGTCTCAATATGTCTTCTGACGGATAGTCGGGCAACTTCAGGTAGTGCACGCACGTGTTCACCGAGGGATAGGAACCTTCGCCGGCGTCCACTTTGCGCACGATGGTCAACCGCGGGTAGAGATTCGCCAGGCCGCCGGGGGGCAACGAACTGCACCCGGTGGTGAACTGCAGGAACGCCTTCCGTTCTTCAGGCGTCATGCTCATCAGGACATTGCAGAATCGCAAGAAACCGGGACTGCAACCGGAAAAAAGATTACGATTTGAGATTATGGTCGGCGCAGAATATGAGAGAGTGAAGAATGCATTTTTGAATATTGAGAAAACACTTTAATCTCATACGACTACTAGAGGATACTCTGAAGTAACTTCTTCGACATGTCAGTTGGATTACTATTGTTTGTTAAGAAAATAACTGACCTGTCTTTTGTATAACCGAGCTTTGGTTCTGTATAATTAATGAGATCATCCATCGTCCATTCGGGGTTCTGATCCCCACACAGCATCACACATAACTCATCTGGACTGAATGCAGCCAGTTTTTCCATCGGGAACACTCTACAGAAGCCCTTGTAAAAGGCATCTAGCTGTCGCGCAATACCTGTCGAAAAATTCGGAGTAGAAATAGTGTTTGAAAGTATCGTTTAAAAACTGTCTGCGATGGTAACTGATAGTTGTATGACACAAAAAAAGTTGTGAAAAGTCGATAACGAGTTTGGCAACACACTTTCACTTGAAATGTCCTTCAAGAATAGTCATAATATGATTCAATAGCATCATATCTCAAATTAGAGACCCAGAGTATCACATTTTCTTACACGAAATTCATAACCGTAAGTGAAGTCTCGCACATACCATTTTCCAAGCAGAACGCATTTGTGAGTTCGGCATACTCTTCGACGTTCTCGATATTAACTTCGATATCGGCTCCGCTGTTCACCAAATCGACTGAAGAGAAACCGAACACGCTGGAGCTGGGCGAATAGGTGAAGGTAAGCGCGAGATCTTCGAGCAAAACTGGCCCCGATGAGTGACTCAGGCACAAGTTCTGTACTTGGTGTGACCTAGCTTCGAGTGTCAGGTTGTGATCCTGTAGGATTTTTTGTTTCTGAAATAAAAATATGGATAATTACTAGTTAATTCGGGATCCAGCAATGAGACTTTTAAATATGATATCACTAACCGTTTGGGATTTATAATATAGTTCATTTGTCAATATTCTGAGAATTTTTGTTATCTTTGAAGCATCTTGAATCAATTCTAAGTTTGTTTCATTTGTTGAAAAAATAACTTCTAACGAATCAATACACTTCTCGAGTGAGATTCCTATAGTCAGCATCAATGAAAATAACGGTATAAATTGGTGATATTTCCATGACTGAAATATTGCATGGAAAAGTATGATAAACAAATTATTCTGGCCTAAGAATTCATATTGTGCCGCCACAACTAAATGATTTCCTACCTGCTTAATGAGTTCATGAATTTGCCTCAAAAAGTTGGCTCTGATTGGATCGATGTCATACAAGTCTTCTTCTCCTAGAATACCGTAGTACCACGGCCTCTTCTCCTCGACGACAGGCTTGGGTGGATCAAACTCCAACTCTTTTTCGCTCTCCTCTGATATAAAGCTCGATGTCATCAAGTCCTCCTCTCCGACTTTCTTGATCCCAGCAAAACCGATCCTTTCGTTCACCGTATTCCGGATATCTCCGTGGCACATAAGCTTGAGGAAGTTCTTGCTGAGCGGCAGGTCCACCAAACGGTTGTCTTGCAGGATTTTCGCGAGGAAAATGCCGAGGAAGTGGAAATACCTGACCACCTTGTCGCATATCTCCGAGTTTTGAGGTAGGGGAGCGGGGAAGAGTCCGGAGGACCTGAGGACGTAGTAACCGGGCGGTTTGACGCCCTCGCCTAAGTCGACGGGTTCGTTCATTGGGATTTGTTCGTCGTCGCAAATCCACATGCCGAGGTCGCGTCTCTGGAGCTCGGCTGCTACTAGGGCGTAGAATTCAAGAGTTGGTCCCAGGCCTGAAATTGGAAAATAATACCTGAATTTTAAGTTATTTCCTAAAAATTACATGAAGATTGAAATATGTTTGAAGTGTCGAATAACGTTACTGCGAGATTGGCAGATTTGTGTTTTTTCCAAATAATCACAACATTTGAATAAATTAGGAAACAAATTTGAGTATCTAATGAATTATTCGTATTATTACTCACCAGTTCCTTCCTCTCCAGCAAACTCCACCTCCAAAATCGACTTTTTCTCAGCATGAACTCGCATCACCTGCATCGCCCACTCGAGCAACTCCTCCCCTCTGGGCACTTTGACGCGCTCGTGTTTGAGCCGCCCCACCCTGAACTCGTGGGAATCGTCGCGCCTCGGACTGAGGCCGGGTGTCCGTTGGCGCTCCATCGTGACGTCGCGCTGCGTCTGCAGCCACACGATGCTACGCGACGCGCCGAACGCCGTACAGTTGAAGTACAGCTGGCGCGTCTCGAAGGGGAAGAGGAACGGGCACGAGTGGTTTAGTTCTTCGCACCAAGCGGGCAGGCTGGCGCTCGACAGAACCAGCGGGTCTTGGATTTGTTGGAGCAGCTGGAAAAGAATATTGAAGAGTTATGCGCCTGCGATGAGACTCTGAATTTGAACGAAGTTAAGATCGATAATCATTTTTCAACTGCCCCTGTAATGGTCAAAAGGCCAAGAACTATTGATAATTCTGACAAAATGTGCGTTGTTTAGAGTCTTTGAAAAAAAATCGTCTGAAAAACAACATCTTCCGGAATTCTAGCGAATACGAACGCTTTCGCTTTCCATAATAATTTTGCCCATACCTTATTTGTGATTTTCTTGCTGGTAAACTCTTCCGGCGACAAATCGGCTCGCTGCTCAAGGACGTTCAGGTCTCCTTCGTCTTTAGAAGTCGCAATAACGAAAAGATGGCGTAATAATTGGAGTACATCTTCGACGGTGCATCCGGCGACAGTGGGTGCGCCAGGCACGGGCGTACTGGGCGAGGGCGTAGTTGCGCCGGCCAGAGAACCGCCAGGCGAGTACTGCGTCGCTGCTGTAGGCGTCGCTCGGCCTTCGTCCACGTCGTACAAGCCATCGGGTTTCACTTCTCGATAGATTATCCTAGATAGAATAATAATAATTGTTGTTCTTTAATACTACGCACATAGTTGATGGCTGGTTATGAGACACCCCATATTGAATTTTCTTATAAAGTTTATTTCATCTGTCTGTGAATTACTTACATATATGTAGGTTCCCATATCCTTCTTATTTTCTCTTGTTTCGTGCCGAATTCTGTCATTTGCATCAATTCCTGAACGGATTTGAATATCGACCAAGATGAATTGTTCAGTTCTATTTCGACGTCCGGAATGCCGGGCATATTTGGACCTTTCAACAGTAACTGTAGTTTCGGTTGTGGCAGGATTTCGCTTTCGGATACAGAAGGGCTTTCCTCTTGACCCGGAGGAGGTACCTCAAGATCTGAAAAGTAAAAATATTCGTTCCAATATTCTTGATTCAATAATTTTATCTCCCCTACTGAAAGAATACATACCGGTAGTTTGATTAACATTGGTCCTGCCTGGCCTGGGATCAAACGCGGGTATGAGCGCCGAGAACTGCCTCTTCAGCACGAACTCGTCGTCCCAAGATCGACGTTTCGCCGGCCTGGCCTCGAAACTTTCATCTTCCATGAACGTGAGCAAATTACGCGAAACCATAACTTCCTCGTAATCGGCATCGTCCTCGTTCTCATCGTCGTCTTGATCGTCATCATCGCCCATATCGTCGTCGTCGTCGAGTTCAGCGAGCAGGGTCGGTGCCCTACAAGACTCCAAAAAGTCTTCGAGGGAAACCTGCTCGCTATCGCTGCTCGTTGACGTCAAACTCATGGTCAGAGCCTGGCTCAACCCCTGTACGGCGCCGGCAGTGGTCGAAATACCACCCGTCCGGTTACCCGGATCATTGCTCGACGACAAACTTGGGTAGCTTTGGGCGGCGCTCAACAGCCCACCGGGAAAGTTGCTGGAAAGCGCCAACCGCACCAGACTCGAGACAGAATTTGGAGCACGCGAAAACAAGGGGTTTCCCCCTACGCCGCTGCCACCGCCCGACGCCGCGATCTGGTTGTTTTGGGCGTTGGCGTTCTGCGCATTATTTTGCGCGTTGATGTTGGACGAGGCTGTCACTGAAGCGAGGGTGCGTCGTCTCGCTAATGCAGTGAAAGTCTCCAGCAGGCCTGTGAAGTTCAATGCTAATCTTTAATTGATGAGAAAGTTTACTATTTCTGATGGAACGATATATGAAACTCATCATAACGTTGATTCATATGGACGAATGCACGGTAAAATTGTAATTGAGGCGTCTGAATATGACTATTAGCTGTTGATGAAAAGACAATGATTTTTGTTTCGTTTGTATGCATGATAAAACCTTAAATTCTCGAACACTGACCTTCAAGATCATCATTCAAACCGTCTTCGAAAAAAAAAAAAAAAAGAAATAATCAATTTACAGTATGTATTTTCAAACATAACACTCTAAACAAATGTTCGAAAATCAATGATTCAAGTGTAGTGGATATGGCATGAATCCACTTTTATATTGAATCGGTTTGTTCGTTCACCTGATGTTTGAAAAAATTGAATACATCGACTAGAATTCGAAAATACCTGCGGTGCTGGTAGGTTCGATCTGACTATTCGCTTCACTGGTCAAATTGGGAACGCTGACGCTCATAGGATTTCCTCCCATCGAGCTGTTGCTGTTGTTCTTGGCGTTGTTCGTGCTCGTCACGACCTCATCTTTATCGCTGCTCGAGTTGCCACTCTTGGCCGGTTCTCCCTTCCTCTTCGACGGCTTATCTTCAGCGTCAGCCTCAGCGTTGCTTGACATCGATATCCGTACCGGATTGAGACCAATCTGACTGTTTTGGCCAATATTGAGGGCGCTCTGCAACAGCTCAGCTGACAGGAAGGTGTTGGTGTTGTTGCGCAACATGTCGGAGCCCTCGCGAATCTTGTCCAGAGCTTCAACGGCTTCCATGAAGCTTTGAGCAGCAACTGCCGCCACCTATTCAAAGTATGGAGAATAATTTCAACTTCATTACTGAAAATGACAAGCATCAATCAATTGTTCACGGTTTCAAATTGTTCTGAAATATTATGAAACTGTCATGAAATATTCTAACTATTGTTAGATAACGTTACAAGAGTTTTCTTGATTTTGGTTAACGAAGTAGTAATCTAATGAACCTTACAGTAAATATAACTACCATCATTGAAATTTGTTTCACTTATCCTAACTTTGAATGTACATCTAGCAGAAAATTTTTCTGAACGGTATAATACCTGCGAACTGTTGATCTTGGACCCACGATTCGATCTGCTTATATTCGATGACGAATTGCTGGACACCAATTTTTGCATATCGCTTGCAGCCGGTTTCGAATCGCACAGAGCCAAGCTTTCTACAATCGTCGCCAAGTCAGTGGAATTATTGATGGTAGATAAATCGTTGTGAGGGTCCCTCAGTGGATGGACCACCACCGACAGTTCGCTGTTGGTGCTGGCAGCTTGGGATTCGTTTGTTACCGCCACTAGTGCTTCATTGCGAGCTACTGATAGCACACTGTCTGCTATCGTCTCTGCTGCCTAATATCGAGATTATTTTATAATTAATGTGAGGTTTCAGTAAATTGACTGTTCACGATTGTGTTTCGGACTTTAACGCTTCAAAATCGCGTTCATAGATGTTTTCATAGATTTTCCGACAAATAATAATCGATGTCTCGAAATTTGTAATGAGATAGCTGCCATATGCCAAATATCCTTTCCAGGAACTAGAAAACGTTGGAAAAATCGCCGATCTGGTTAGATATGAAAATTAGACAAAAATCTATGAGTACATTAGAGACTAATGATATATGGAAACCAGTGATTGCAAACAAAGTGTGGACATGAGAAATTCATTTGAGCACGAAGAAGATGAATATTTCCCATCGATGCCAAATAATTCCTACCTGTTTTGCAGCTAGATTATCAGCAGATGCAGCTTGTTCCGTCGAAGCTACTGAGGTCTTGACGTCGGTAGCTTCAGGCAAACTAGGAGTGGAGCTGCTTTTCCTACTCGTCAAGACGCTCTGTTTTTCTTTGTCGGTCTTCAGTTTGTTGCTCGACGAGTATTTGGAGGTCGAAGCTGTTGCGGTAGCTTCAAGATCGTAACCCGCAGCCAGTTTGATGTCGTATTTACCTTCAGCGCCCATGCGGTAAGAGTTGGAACCTCCGTGGTCCCATGTGACGTCTATCCATCCACTGTGTAGTTCTCCCGTTATAGTACCTTGATCGACAAACATTTTTTTTAACGATCATACGATAAAAAAGGGATTCGACTGATTAGATTCATTTGTCAAATGGAAATGGACCTTTTGATGGGTAATGGTAGAGTTCTGTGACAAATTAACATTGTAGCTAATGGGTTTGTGAATAATAAAAATTCAATAATACCTTAAACATTGAAGCAATTTGATTATAATGCTGATTCATTGTATTTAGTAATGAACATGAAATATGGAATCAAAACGAGGCAACTATTGCTGTATTTTCGTTTTCAGTCTTGAATAACTCATCCCTTCACCAACAACAGAAATAATTCAACACACCTTCGCCAGGGGGATTTCCATCTTGATCCCTCCACTTCCAATCGACTCCTCTGGTGACTCTCGCGCCCACCGTCATATGTTTCAGTAGCTGCGACTTGACTATCCGGCGTTGCTTGCGCAAGTGCGCCTCCTGTTCTTTGTGCGCCTTGCCCATATCCTCGAACACTTCAGTTACCTGCCCGTACAGCTCGAAGCCGCTCAGGCTGAGGTAATGCGTCTGGCCGGAGGCGTTCTTGCCGGCCTGCTGCACTCGAACGTGTCGCCAACCTTGGTATTCGTCGGCCGGCACCTCGATCGGCCACGTCGCCGTGCTGCCCGGTTCGTTTAGAGACATATCGTGTGAGTGCGCGTACAGGGTGGTCCATAGTTGGCCGTCGCGCGATACCTGTAACGGTGAAAGGTATTAAAGATATAAGCTGAGCTACAACTACATTACGGTTATTGTTATCAAATCAATTTTTTCTTGAGGTATTTTGATACTTGATGATTGAATTCGGCAATCTATCGGGATTCCATTAAAATGTTCTTATTCAAATGATTTTTTCTTCAACCTTTCGAAGATAACGTTGATTCACAGAAATGAAAATACAAAATGACATTTTTTTTATATAAAACTTCTCACGAAAGGGGACATCCTGTAATGTTCAGAGAACATCGTGAGAAGCAAGGGAAAGGAGGTAGGAATTGGTGTTCTTTTTGAAAGTCTGAAGGTCATATGCCTCGGGGAATACCTCCCTGGGCAATGTGTTCTAGAGTCTCGCTGTTCGTTGGATGAACGAGTCTTTGAAAAGAGATGTTCTGCAGGTCACCAAATTTACCACAAAGGAGTGTGAAGACTGGACTTGACGGGTTAACCTCGAAGAGACCGCCGACATTGGAATTAAATGAAAATCGTGTCGCACAAATTGAACGAAAAAAAAAAGTGCAAGTGAAAACATTCAGAAAACTAACCAAATATGGAACAATTTCACAAGTATCATATTATATGCCCTGTCCTGATGAAAATCATCTGGAATTTATTATTTTTAAATTCACATTGCTTCTCTTCCGTAAATCTCGCATTACTCATTAAATAATAATATCTATCTGCTTGTTGCTATATTCAATTTTAAAACTAATTGAAATAAAGAAAAACACCTTTATCGACAGATTATTCAGACGTAACTGGGTCTTGTTTGTTGTTACAGCATATATAAGACAAAAAGTTAATCATGAATGTCAACACTAACCTGGAATTGCCAGTTGCGCAACGCAGAGCGTCCGTAGCCGCGTGCATGTCGCAGCGTGTACGCGCTGGGTATGATGTTGACGCCCAGATCGATACTGAACCAGGCTCGCTTGTCATCGTTGGTATGACAGTTCAACGCCGACGAGTCGCGCGATAGTATATCGTCCACCCTACCGTAAGGCAAGTTTCTGGAATCCGAGCTGGTCACCGTCACCAGGCCGTATTGGCCGGGATTGACCCATTCGGTACTGGTCTTGCCGTTCGTACCGACAAAGTAGATGAGGCCGTTCTCGTCGAAATCGTGGACGTGCTTGAATGTCTGGTGTTTGGGATCGCGCAGTTTCTTCAAGAACTGGAAGGTGGTGCGCTCGTAGTCGTACCATTGTTTTGCTACCATTTTCAAGAGGTATCTTTCCAGTTGGGCGACTGAGGCCAGAGGCTCCATCTTGAGGCCTCGGCCGGAACGGTCGATTAATGTGCTTTCGCCCGTTGCTTTTTCCAACCTAAAAATTAACACAATGTCTCGATGTGCTTTGATATAGGAATGAAACTCGAAATAACATGACAGATGGACATAAAAAAGTTTTCAAATGATATTTATTTACATATTTCCATTGAACATTCAATTCGGTTCCTTGCACCAAGGCGCAGTTTCACGGTAGGATTAATTAAGCTCTACTAAACCTGACATGAGGTATATCTTTACCTGAATCGCAACCTTCTCGTCAGAATTTGAAGGCCGTATCCTGTACCGGGCGTATCGTACAGATAAACTGGAAGTTTCTCGATGCTTTCGAGTACAGCGATAAGCTTGTGAACTAGAATCATTATCGTACTGTTGTCATCGTTCGACTTCTTCTTGAAGCATTGCTTGAATATCTGAACTCTTTGTTTTTGATATTTGCTCGACTTGCTGGATTTCAAGCCCTGATCCCAATAGCTGGTGGAAAGGAGGGACAGAAGAGCCTGCACCAAGCCGGAACTATGTAGTTCGTATGCAGACACTAGTCCTTCCTCCTTAGAAAAAAATAGATATAGAAAATTTCAAACTAGCATCAATTAGTACAAAAAAATCGTGGATTGTTTAAAAATTCTTCTGATGAACACTTTGGTTTTGATTTCAACTTAATTGTTTAATTTTAACACACAATGAAAGGTAAAACATTTACCTTGAGTATCTGAGTGAGTTCGTCGAGGGCATTGATGAGGATCTCCCGCCAAGAGTTGCCGCCTTCGCGGTTGTTCCCGTACGAGCACTGCTTCTGACAAGCACGTTCTATCTGCGCTACAATGTTGCCGAGCTTGGCGACGATGCCGCGCGGTTGCGCTTGCGCCGCTCTGAAGTATTGCTCGTAGATTTGGTGCGCCAAATACTTCACCTTCATTTTGGTGGCCTCGAGTTTAGAGCGCAGGCGTTTGCCTTTTTTGTTCGTCCAACCGGCAGAAAATTCGGGACCTGTACGAAATAGTTGAAAGTGTGGATCGACTTAGATATTATATGCTAAGAAAAGTCAAACTAATACTCATACAAAATGGAAATTATTATTTTACTTTTACAAATAAATCTGAGCTACTAAAAATTCAATACACTTTTCTATGTCAGAAATTCAGTAGAAATATTGTTTAACAAATCAAAACATATTTAAACAGTCCAAATGTATTTCGATATCATACTGTTCTGTGGAATTTTCTGTAATTATCAGAGAGTAACTGATACATAATCAATTTCTCAGAGACCTCAGAAAATTTCAGAATAATAAATAAATATTTTTGAGAAGGAATTTCCCGTTCTTTGAAATTTCCATTATAATGAAACTTTCGTAGGGAATTTCAGACCTTCTAGACATGGAAGTAATTTAATTTTAATGCTACAGGTGGATGTGAATATAAAGTCATTTGACTCAAATGAATACATTCTACGACATAGTTATTTTGTTTAAAGGTCTAGAATATCTATGAAAAAAGCAATCTCGAGACATATCTCCTGTACCTACGATCACAACAAATATTCAGGAAACACATGCTCAATACTTCTCAGCTGACCAACTCATTGAAAATAAACATACCTCAGTTTTAACTTTTCAAGGAAACACATAATGATCCTCAGTTAAAAACTTGTGAATCATATCTTACCCAAGAAAGTCTCAGCGATGAATGAATGTTTTGTGCCTCTGTTGGACTCGAAAATGAATCCTGGCAGGTCTTCTCGCAAAATTGTAGTTTGTTGTTGCCCATCGGAGTTATGGATGTGGATTTCGGCATCTTTTCTCGCAGTCAGCGACCAGTTGCCAACTACTAAACGGGCAGAGCCCGGTTTGGATAAAATTGGAGTGGAGTTGTTGGTGCATCTGACTGCTGCACGAGCTCTTTGTAGTTTTTCCAGAAACTCTCCTCGGTTTTCTGTTGAATTACCCGGATTATTGAAATGATCCCATCATTCCTTCAATGCGACAATATTGAATAAGGACTGTATTATATGACAAATTTCAATTGTATCAATCGTTGAATAAAAATAGTTCAAGTGAATTTCATGAATGAATTTCTTAATAAAAGCGTGAAATATAACCTTATTATATTTCTAAAAACAGATCAATGAATATCTGATGATACTTTTCAGAATACGACATACTATCACTTAGTGAATCTTAATTACTGATTGAAGCTAATCAATCGTACGAAAATGTAATGTTGAGAACATGCTTCAAAGCAATTTAGTATTACTATACGATTTTTGATTATTGCAAGCAATGGCAAATTTGCTAGTAAAAACGTCTTGCGATGGTAAATGCAAAGCAGAAATATTGATACAAGCACTAATAATTAGCAAATCAATAGAACATCAAATAAAAAAGCGGTCTCACCTTCTGTTGTAAGGGAATCGGCTGCACGTCCTTTGCCTATATTCGAGACAGACAAATAAACATCACTTTTACAAAGACACAAAATTGAATTTCAGGAACTAACAATGAGTTAGGTAAGAAGCTGATCATGAAAAGTTAGTAGAGATAAAATTTAGTAAGGCTGTACATAATTTGTTATTGTCAGATGTTATAAACTATTTCGTTAAGGCAGTATCACAAAAAATCTGAAAAAAATTCATTCAATAACTGTATTAACAAATGATATAATGAACATTTAATCTGAATTCAAAACGAAATACAAATCTTTCAAATTGGCAACTTTTGCTTTCTTCTCAGTAATCATTTTCACGACCCTTGTCGAAATCAATTCTTTTTGAAAGAATTTCTCTCTCAATCTTTCACTTGATGTCTAATTTGAATCAAAAATCAAAATGATTCGGTGACTCAAAGTTCACTTCAGCAGCTAGTTTTCGAAGAAGCCAAAGCAAAAAAATATTTATGTTAAAAAAAATTCAAGCATGATAACCTAAAGTAGCGAAGCACATATTTAGTATAGAATTCATCTATCATTCAGCATCATGAGAAAAAAATAACGACGACATCAATATATCAACAAATACAGGACCCACGGAAAAGAAAACAAATCCTATCTATTCTATAGTACCAGGGAAAATGAAAAATCATATGCCACACACCAAAAGACAATCTCAAAACTGACCTGTAGTATCAGCACCACCTTCCGGTGATCCGCTCGAATACATTGTTGCCAGTTTGCCATCCAAAATAAATCTGAACCATCCATTCGAACCATTCGACAGTTCCAATGCCGCAGCATCCGACCAAATGTAGAGACAGTCTCTACCGCGGCAGATGGACCAGTCACGCCAATGGTAAGCTCTACCTGGTAGAATCTCTTTGGCGTCTTCTACATGGACGGTTTCTGCGGATTCTGTAGGAATATGTAAACTGTCAGGGAGCGCACATTCACAAGGAATCGTGTTTCCTAACGTGTTACATATAAAGGTGTCCTTATTCTGAGAGCAGAAATTTGTGTACTGATTACACGTGTTTTGAACAGAAATGTTGAACTAAAACCTTGTGTTTTCCATTGTTACAATTCCAGTTAAAAAAAAAAAAGAAACAGTGATTACAGCAAATAACAAACCAATACGAAAACAAAGAATGATAAATATCAGTTATATTTCTGGATTTGTAGAACTCAAAAGCCCATGTTTTCAGTCATTGCCCTGGTCATAACCTTGATGACTAATTAGTACTGAATTTCCGACATGAAAAATGCATTCACAGAAATGCAACAGAAAATAAAACATCTACAAAGAAATGGTATTTATGAAAATAGTGTTTAAACGACTATAAAATTACACTACATAAATATTACCAGGAAACATGCAATTCAAACCTGAGACATGTTTATATTACCTTCTGCAGAGGTTTCTGCTTCTTCATTTTCTTGTACATCTGGAGGCCCACCTAAAGCTTGAACCTTAGTGTAAATGCCCAGTCTGGCAAAATGATCCAGAAAAACTTCCTGAGATTTGGTCATCAAATCTTGTATGATAGAAAGTACCACTGAATGTCCTTCTTCATCCTCCTGTAATAAATAATATACAATATGTATCTATAATATGTTAATTGTAATAATTAGACGTAGGGGGCAAGGTATCATTGATTCTATATTATAATCTCTTATATCCATTTTCCAAATAGAAGATCATGCAATTTTTACGAATCGAGGTGAATTATTATGCCTTTCCAAACAGGGTTATGTTTTTCATTACAATAGTTCAACTACAGAAGAAACCTTACCTCATTATCTAGCACGGTAGCAACGACTTCTACGATTTGCGTTCCGAAATTCGGATTCATCTCGACGGAGCACAACTCCTCCAACAAACCTGGCTGAACATAGTGCACCATTTTCCTAATCAGACCGAGACTCGCTTTGCGCACGCTCGCCAACATTGTCGATTGGAACGTCGCGCAGAAGACTGGGAGCAATCGCGCCAGGTAGACAGGAGCCATCTCTGGATCGCCACGCGGTTCGTTCGTTTCCTCGTTAGTTTCGGATTCTGAACGTCGGGAGCGTTCCTTTTCCACTGGCACCATCCACTCGCCGGGGCTCTGCAGAATAACGGCTACCTCGCGGTGACCTTCGTCTACGCGTTCGCGGGCCTTGTCCAAGGGAGTTTTGCCGTCTTCGTCGCGCAAGTCGGGGTTAGCGCCGTAACGTAACAATACCTAATGGATATCGTTAAAAACATGTTAAAATGGCAACAAAGGGGCTGGTGTGCTAGGCCGAGAAGGATACAGCCATCTGAGATTTTGTCAAGAAGATAATACAAGATAATAGCTAGGATATACATTTATAAATCTCTACCTTGGCAATGGCAGGTCGCCCAAAGCACGCTGCATAGTGTAGCGAGGAACTTCTTTGTCCCTTGTTGACGTCTGCCCCCTTTTCACACAGATATTCCACCATCTCTTGGGTTCCGAAGGCGGAAGCCCAATTGAGCAGCGTCTGTCCTACGTCGTCCATAAAGTTCACCTGCACAATCAATAATTGTGATATGAGCGCGAAGTCAAACCAATTTTTCTCCCCACTCCAATTTTATCGGACTTATCATATTCATTTACTCTTCAATACAGTACTAGTTTTTCAGCAAAAATCCACTCACCTCGACTCCTCCGGTTTCTATAGCTTCGATGAGAGCGTCCGTGTCTTTCGATCGAATGCAATCGATGAGCTGCCGATGTGACTTTTCGGCCGCCGAGTCCATACGGCGCACGCGTGGCACCAGCTGGCCAGACGAACCACCGGACTTACCCAACGCTCGTCTGCCCTCGAACAGCAGCACCAGCAACAGGTCGACGAGCCGCATCGAATCTAGTATGCATCGCTCGTCGCCTTTTAGCGCTTTCTCTATGGCGTCGAGTAGCTCGGATCGCAACAGGTCCTATAGATACAGAAAAAAGGAGTGTTACACATGAATAAATAATTATTCATCAATCGCACGACGAAGCCAATCCACGATACTTATACAACAAAACATGAAGTATAATGAATCACAACAAAACATGAAGTATAATGAATCATTCAATGATTATGTCTAGCGTTAAGTACAAAGCATTGATGGATTTCTATGACTACTCTCTAATTATATCAAGTGAATCAGAACTCGTGGAGACACATTGAATAAATTCCTGTTTGTACGATACTGATTTCCCAGCCTCATAAGATGAGGAATTGGACTACTGAAGTCATCATTTGTACGGACATTGTTCAGGACTTTTGGTATTTTTTCTCTCTCAAGATCTAAACCATCTATTATATATTCGAAGAATTGAACTTCTAATTCTGGCGAACGTGATGACTTGACACTTATTGATAACAAGTTAGTACCCCTTGTATTTGAAAGTTTACCTTTAGGAAGAATTGTAACTCATATCAGAAAACGTCAAATATGTTCAGATTTGAAAGGTGTTCATTTTGAATATATATCAATAATTCTATTACCGCATATCATAATGTCTTAATGATTTTTTGCATTAAACTTACGTGGGTGATGGTGGGCGATCCTCTACAAAGTGTAGACAACAAGCTAATTATTGTCGAGACTGAAGCAGCGTTCGCTTTGGAGTCTGGGGTCGATGATGACGTGTTATTAGTCGAAGTTGCTTTTCCGGGTGTGGATTGAGAACCGCCAGCGATTGCTGGTCCAGCTGCTGTTGATAATCTACTCAGGAGTTCATTAACCAAACCTAGAATTGAATCAGCGTTCATTCATTACACAAAAACTGAAGAGCAAAGGTCCTCAACCAGTAGACAAAGTATACTGATATTATTTCTTCTATGCTATGACAACCACTGTTTTGAACCATCCACACTTCACTTACCGTGCTGCGCCAGCGGTGCGGGATCTATACCGCGCCTGGTGAACCGATCTGCTATGGACGCGAAACATCTCAGCGCTCCGTCGGCCACGTGAGCGTCTTCGTGTCGAAGCAGGGCGCTCAGCGACGACACACAAGCCGGCAGTTGGCCGTCGGCCGGCTCCATTTTCGAACAGAGCCGAGAAACGACCGCCATAGCGGAGTGCAGAGTGTCTTTGTGCACGCGTTGACCGTTGTCGCGGATGAATGGTAGGATGCAGGCGAGGCCGCCCGCGTCAAAGACGGAGCCAGCCTCGCGGGTGCATATCAATTCCAGGACCTAGAAAACGATTCATTGAGTGAATACTAGAGATTGGTAATTTCATAAAGAGCCTTAGTTTTATACTTGTCGCTAAGGATATTTTAGAAACTTCTTTCATATGGAGTATTCAAATTAACAACATTAGCTTTTCATTGCTTACATGAGTAATATCAATTATAATCCGTTCATTTGAGGAAGTAAGTTCTGACAGATTTGGTTAGCGTTCAATGTCTTTTATCAAACTGATAATTCTTTTATTCTAACATACATAGTTATAAAATTTTGGTGTGTATATTTTATAATTCGAAAAAATGTTTCAACTTAAGAATCTGTTTCCGAGTTTGGTTGAAAAAATTAAAAAGTAACAACAGCCGCACTTTCTGGCGAACTATCTTACTACATGCCGATGACACCCTTATATATTCAAAAAAAAGTAACCTTACCTTGACACATTGTTCTGCTAAATCTTTGCTAGTCCTTGAAGACAGTTCCACTACGACCAACCTATGAAAATATATAGCGTTATTACATTTGTTGAAGACTACTATTACGGACGATATCTTCGAAATTTTGCAAGTGTAAAGTGGGGTTAACTTGAATCGTAAGTCTACTTATGCAGATACTGAGACCCAGAATCATTGATGAATATAACTAAATAGTTGGAAAAGTCCTAAATAGTCTGAGGTAAACAGATTTACTCATTCTAGAACTGAATATGTGTAAAATATCATTGAAAATTATTAACAAAATGTATTAATTAATTTATAATTAGCTCTCTCAAATTCAGCAAAAACGTGTGAATTTGAAAAAATCGAAAATAATTCTGATTTTAAGTAAAAATGTAATCAGATGACGTAATAAAATTCGACGTTTTACAGATTTCTTGCAAAAACTATTGCAGTCCAACTGGAATATTTCTATTTTTCCAAGTCGTCAAGTATATTTCAAACTTCACTGTCAAAGAAACCGTTCATAATGTGCCTCCTTGAACTATTGAAATAATAACCTGTTGCAAATAGCTTTGATGGCGCCCTCTATGGCGACAATTCTTCTTGTACATTCGGCGCTAACGTCCAAGTAGTAAGTGACAGCGCGCGCTGTCACTTCGAGCACGTTCTCCGGTGCTAGCTCGTCCAAAAAAATCCGACAGAGAGCGGGCAGAAAAGTTCGTGGCGGACAGCTCTCGAAACAACGGTCCACGTTATCGGACATCAGCAGCAGCATACACAATTGTTCGAGAGCGATCAGTTGCATGTCGCGCTCTTCGCCCATGCCGCTGTTCAGCCATTCGAGGAGGGTTTCCGGGTCCGGATCGGCCATCTGCGAATCGTGATAGGTTAGTGGGGGTACTGAAGCATTGATGTATTTTCTCGAAACCATGATTGCTTTGTGTAGGAACGGTAAAGCGTCTACTTTAACCACAGCAAAATGACACCTATTAGCAATTTCAAAAACCTCAATGTAATCTAGTCATTTATAGCTTCGGAAAGATATATTTGGGGTATAAGCAGAAATCTATGAGAGTAAGAAGGACAGCAAGTGTATTATTGTCCCACAAATTTAAGAGATGCGTAACGCTATTCTTATCATACCAACCCATCAGGTGACCACGTCACAGCCAATTACAGAGCACATCAAAAGCATTTCTTCAAGCTATTCGAGAGATTTGTAATGCTCTCTGAATTTTTTGCATGCTATATTTGAGCTCCTATTAATCACAGTACTCTAGGTGTATGAATTCCGAAACTGTATGTTCTTTGTGCTATAGTACATGTTCTGATTCAACTGTCAAACTACTCAGAACTAGATCGTCATCAACAAAATTTGTACAACAATGGGTTGCCTTCAAATAGATGAATACATTCATTGAAATGGAAAAATCTTTCCGGATGACTTCACTATCGAAGAAACGTATTAACTGAACTGAACCACATGAGTTCACTTTTTTGTTTAGGTTCCGCTGCGCCCTCAACGATAGTTGAAATTGCTAATAGTCCGGTTGGAATCATTAAAAATTGTGATATCCGACTTATGATATTCATTGCCGGTTCCAAAATCAGCCATTCTACCAGTGAATTTCAAGAATCTAATTTTTTTCCAGATATAATCGTATTATTCAACCCTATATGGCATTTATGGATTCTTTTGGAATTTCAATTCAATCTTCATAATAGTCATATTGTAGAAATATTGGAATATGTACAATGCTACAGTACATTTACCAATTATCTGGTAAGTAGAACTGATGGTATAGATATATCATTAAGGATGCATTAATAGACGAAATTTGGAGGGTTTTAGGTGCATTGAAAGTGCGTGAATAAAATCGAAAACGCTGGTTTAATAATTGATAATTCATTTTTGATGTTAATCGATTTTTATACTAAACAAATTCATGGATTTGGTTTTTATTCCATGAAAACTAACGAATATTTGTCAACCATTGAAATTCCTTTAGGAAATAATTGTGTTGGTAATACTTCACAAAGATGACAAATCAATATTTCATGAATGCTGAATCGACACATAACTTGTTTTTTCGGAGTGTCGCTGAATGAAAAAACGTGCGGCAACAGTGTATATTCTGACAAGCTGTCATAATATTTTTCCTTAAATAAACATAATATAGCTGCAGTTGAACTATTTCGTACTATTTACATATGGATTTCCATATTTCAAATATTTATTCATCTCTCATGTCTAGGAACAACTACTTATCAATATATTTGCTGAAACGTGGTATTCTAACACACCATAAACACCTGCATGATAAAATTCAAGGTGGTAATGCTAACAAAGTTCACCTGTTCACCAAAAAATTATTTACAAACAATGAGAGATGAGCGGATATGTAATCACCGTGTCAGTCGAATTACACATATGATAGGAGAAACCAAAATTGGAAAAATAAAAACGAAACGTGAATAGAATTTTTTGCAAGTGATGGTAATATATTGATCTAGATATCTATTTCTTCAGACATTAGGTGGATGAATAATTAATTACACCTGATTATGTGCCCGGTAGCCTACTAAGAACAATGCTACATTCATTTACATCTACTTGAGAAATATGTTTTGAGGACAAGCAAAATACTCTTTCTTTAAACTTTGACATTGTATGAATTGAATTAGTTGTATCTATTTCTGGTATTGATAGTACTATTCGTCAGTAGTAGTAAGAGTAAAATAACAAATGTCAGCATAAAGTAAAGACAATACAAATGTATGTATTATTCCACATTGAAGTTTTGACTCAAGAGATGTGGAAACATATTTTACAAAAGATTTACTCAAAAGAGACCATCACAACCAAAAGAAAACATGACTGGTCTGTAATAACAAAAACTAACCTAAAAATTGTTCATTCAATAATACTTATGCATATTCATTTATCTTTGGTAGGTGAATAAAAATTGGTTAAATAGGTCAATACATTCAAATCTATTTCAACATTATCATAATCATCACCTGACAATGTCCTGGACAATGTGATTTTATTGCTCTTGTAAGAATAGTCTTGGTATAATATTAAATGAAATCAGGATGATTGAGAATATGGTATATGTTAAGATGAACATTCTGATGATAAGAATCCATGAAAAATCAATTTTTAATATTGTATATTATATTCCAAAATATTCCATTTTTTTTCAAATACTTGTTTCAGTGACAGATGAAAATCAAATACATATCAATCACAAATTAAATTCTGATGTTTTTGTCTACCTCATGTTGATAATAGAACTATTTTTCAACGTGTTTTTTCTGTCGCCATTCTGCATTCTACAAGGTTATTACCATACTGATACAAAATAAACATTTCACTATGAATGTTAGAATTGTAATATAGAGAATTCTGATTCAACAGAAAATTGAAATTTTTCGTGTGCTCTCATCACGACATGATTGAAGATCTAAATATTATTCATGAATTTGATTGGACTGATATCCTATCACATGGTATTATGGTTGTTCAAGGATGTAGTAATAACAAAAACTCACCTTTGTTTGTGATCTTTGTAGAGCTGATTTCAGTCTCCACTGGACTCACGACAGAAATATCCTACAATTTCACGATAAGTATGAAAAAAGGTCAAAATTCTTCATAGCCCCGTAATATTGTTTTGCTCTCTTGTCGATCGATATACTTAATATGAGAATACCACCCACTCGTGATTACTGAATTTTTTTATAAACTCTAATATGATTACTGAAATTACTGATTGTTTTCAAATACGGAAGATAAAATAATTCGATGAGTGTGTACAAATCTGAGCAATGACATTCATATTGACAAAGAATTTGAGCACTTTCTAGCCAAGGAAAATTTTGTTATGAAACTTGACATTCCCATATAATAGGTGGAGCTCACCTTTAACGTTTATTTTTCACATATCCATTGGTGATATTAGATATTTTTGAAGCGATTATGATCAATTCCTTCAAAAATATCTGAGTATTTGGAAAATTATTTTCACATTCGCTTACGTTCACAGCTTACGCTTCAATTAGTACTGTAGTGTAGAGCAGGTGTAGAGTACGGAATCGAATGATCCGAGATTTTCATGTATCGGTTAACACAAAACCACAGATTACATAAATCGTGAAATCTACATGATCGACAATGACATGACATTACAGTGAATTCGTCTGTACCACGATCGTATACATGTATATGACCGTGGTCTGTACAGCCTTGACAGTAGTCAGCAAACACCTGTGGCAAACATCATCACTAATGGAAAGGAAGAAGATATGACAAATTGAATAGTACATTTGCCATCCATAAATATTTGCTACATTTCTGCTTTATAATATAATAAATAATCATGTCGACCGTTCAAACGAGGATTGTGGAAACTAAATTAAAAAACAAGGAACAAAATCTACGAGAAGCAGTGAAATCAGAAGACGTTGATGAGGTTATAAAAAAAGTACAAGCAGTCGATTATGTTTGTTCTTTCACAAAATGTAAAACTAAAACGAAAGATTTTGCTATAGACTGCAAGTTTTGCAAAGGCAGGTTTTGTACAAGTCATGGTTTACCAGAAATTCATGGTTGTGGTGAGGCTATTAAAAGAGAGGAACGAAGAAAAATGCTCCATCCTGATATCAAACAATCTCAAGAAAAGCATTCTCAAACTCAAACCAAACTCACAATGAAATTGAAACAAATGGAATTAGCAAGAAAGCCAAAAGCAAGTGTATCAAAAACTAAAAAGAATTAAATTACCCACCACTAAGTTGTAACTGTTACCATATAAGAATTATAATCCTTTTGAATTGAGTTTCATCAATAAATCTTCTATAGTTCATATATGTTTTTATTGAAGTGTCAAATTACATATAGAAAGGACTAAGCATGAAAGGTGGGTCGAAACTTTTCTTTCCATGACCAAAATAAATGAAACCATGTTTTGGTGTTTTACAAAAATGATATAACATCAAACCTGGCCAATACATAGATTTTACAGTTACTACATCTCCAGCTGGTGTGATCTGAAGTATCCAACATCCTTCAGGTAGATCAATATCTAGTGGATCCAAAAAATCCATAGCATAATTATAGTCGTCTCTTGTCAAGAGATTAGAATTCTGTTTTCTTGTTGGTGGCCGGAAATGTAGGAACGATTTTATTTCTCTGGCTTCCAAAGTGGAAAGACCTTCAAAACTCAGGTTTTCCACTACAATTCCATCTGGTTGTCTGAAGAGGGCTCCTCTAGGAACTATCCCAGCTTCATCCATTATTTGATGAACTGTAGATGCTAAACGATCTTCTTCTTTCAGTTTTCTTAGTTCTGGTTGTTTTCTTTTACCAGGGATTAATGTTTCATCTTTGTCTATCAACACATCTATCACCAGAGATGGATCTCCTATAAATATCAAGCTGAGTTTACACTACAAAGAAAATAAGCTGAAAGTACTCCACCTTGGAATTTTGTAGTACATAAGGGTGTCAAAATGAGCCCATTCTTAGTGGGCTTTGGCAGCAATCCCCAATCAATACAATTTCTGCTGTAATAATATACCTTTCCATATAGGATATCTCTGGAATATCCAAATGCTATATAGTAATCTTTATCGGTACCCAGTATTTTGCCCCAGAAAAAAATCTGTCTAAAATGATTTTCATTCTGCAGAATTAGTAGTGAATTATGCAATATAATACTCTCTTCTGTACTTATTATATGACCAAAATATCCACAAGAATCTAAATTCTGCAAAATGGAATTCAAATTCATTTTTCCTTCTGTCAGTTTGACAAGTACGTTAAGACGAGCATACTTTATTGCACATTAACAACGAAGAAATAACATCCTGATATTTAAACATAGCTACATCAAAAACAAGCAATTTGATTTCGACAATTTGAAATATAGCGGGTAATACTCTCATTTTTATAATCAGTACAGTGTTACAAACAGAATAATAGTATGCTACGTGGTGAAAGGGAACACTATGCAACAAGTCTACACGGAATAAGTCTAGAAATATTAGAAGAATATTCCCGCCAATTTGAGGTTAAATTTGTTTTACATGTCAACTTAGCCGTTAACTTCCTTCTCTAAGTATTTGTGTATACAATTTGGAAAATTCTTCACAAAATTTTTTGTAGCTTTGATGTGAATGTTTTTTAAAACATTCCCTATCATCGACATCGAGTAATTGTTGATCGAACAGCATTATTATGGCGGATGAGCATTCGGAAGAGGCGAATCTAGACAATACCGATGACGGCGACCAAGTTGTCACTTTAACTTTGAACGATGTCTTGGAATTCGAAAACGAATTGATTGAAAATACGGCTGCGGTTCTTGGCGCTGCTAATGACAAGAATTGCTCTTATGTTGAAGTAAGTAGGTGATCTTATAATATTCAGTCATCTTTAATAATTATAACTCATGTTATTATTCAGGGCTATCTTAAACGGCAGGCTTTGTACTCTTGCTTGACCTGCATTCCTGAAGCTAGAGATGATCCTCTCAAAGGGGCTGGAGTCTGCCTAGCCTGCAGCTATCATTGCCATGATGGGCATGATTTGGTGGAATTATACACAAAGAGAAATTTCCGCTGTGATTGTGGAAATAGCAAATTTTCAAACAATAAATGTACCTTACTAGATGAAAAGAGTGCAGTCAATGATCTGAATTCCTACAATCAGAATTTTTCTGGCATGTATTGTGTTTGCCACAGACCTTATCCAGACTCTGAGGATCCTGTTCCAGATGAAATGATCCAGTGCATCATTTGTGAGGATTGGTACCATTCTAGGCATTTGGGCACAGAAGTACCATCAATTAATTTTGCTGGTATGCAAAACATTTTGTATTCACATTATACTTCTGCTATATCTTCGTTTCATTTATGAGAATGTTTCTATAATTGATTTCTTTTGATCACTTCTGTATATGTTTTTTTACCTCTTCAAAGATTGGTTGTTCAACAGTTCAACCAACTCCCCATGAGTTGATACTTGTGCAGGGTAAAGAAGGGCCATATCCATTTATGAACAAATTTTTTTCAGAAATGATCTGTGAGGCATGTGTCACTAAACATGAATTTTTGCTTCATTATGATGCCCATTGTTTGAATGGAGATGTCACAAATAATGAGGAAAAAGATGTGGTTGTAACTGATAGTGCAAATTCATCTTCTACAGAAATTGAAGATGCTGAAAGTTATTGTAAAAAACCAACTTACAAGTCACCAAAGATCAGTGCCAAATTCTGGACAGAGGTATGCATCTAAACATTACTATACAAACTGAATTTCATGTCATTATTTTAGGTAAACTGGCGTAAAGAGTTGTGCACTTGTGATGATTGTCTCAAGATGTACGAAAATGAGGATGTGGCCTTTTTATTGGACTCGGAAGATCCAGTTCACCTGTATGAAGAGAAAGGCAAAGCTAAGACACAAGAAGTAGTGGAAACCCATAACAGAGAATTCATGCAATCCATGGATCGTGTTCAACTTGTTGACTGCATTGCTGGCTACAATGACTTGAAGGAGCAACTTGCTGAATATTTGAAGAAATTTGCTGAGAACAAGAAGATTGTGAGGGAAGAAGACATAAAGGAGTTTTTTGACGGCATGAAAGCTAGGAAAAGGCAAAGGGTGGAAGTGCCAAATTTTTGTCGCTGAATATCTCCCTCTATATCTACAATATACTTTATTTCATAGTTTATTGAAATGATTATATTGGATTTCCATTTTTGTTTATAATTGTTGCTATAACTGCAAGGTACATAATGCATGGAGAAGTTTTAAATTATGTTGTGCTTGAATATTGCCCAAAAATAGTAGTAGGTATTACTTATTCTGGTTTTCGTATGAATCATTTTCATAAAAATTCATGTGGTATGAATATAAATTTTAGTTATTAAATTCGAAGGCTCACGAAATGATCTGATGTTTTTATTTCTTGAATAAATTATATGGGTCCGAGTTGTATAATTATTTCTGAGTCCTTTTTGATCTCTAAGTGCCGTAGCAATACTGAGAATAGTTATTCGAGTTTTGCTATTATTTTTGTTACAATTTCAAGTAATGTCATCTGTTGATAAGTAACGGAATTATTTGCCTTGGATTTAATTTCAGTAGTAAAAGTGTTTTCCACGTGTTTTCTCACAGAAAAGCTTCAAATATTTTAACCAGTTCCCTGTAAATTGCAAAAGTTGTGTTGATGTTCATGGCATAGATGGCTCTAATAAGTAGCGCTAAATGAACTATGATTTGATAAAAAATAATTATCGGCGTGGTAGAAGGAAACAACAAAAATATCTGATGAACTTGGTGATTTTATCCATTGGTATAACAGTCACAATATTCAAGCTATTCGAATGACGGTCCCATTGATTGGACTTTTTCCTGAGTCAATATAAAAAATCCATTCCATCTTTCATATATTCTAACACCCTGTATGTCACAGTCATTTGCTACTCGAACAATGATTTTAGATATGACTGGGATAAAGTACCATCACAACATTTTTCAACCATCAAACTAATTTAATATTCTATTCGATGTTATGATTCCAAAATGGCCGATTCTCACTAGAGCGGTGCGGAGCGGCGCGGCGCGGCAAGAAGTTGCTCGCAATTGTTTGCGTGTTTTCAAGGGAACCCGTCCCCACTTAAGCAGAGCGGTGCGGAGCGGTGCGGAGCGGTACGGAGCGTTCATCGACGAACGCTTCCAGAAGCATTGGCTCGCGGCACTGCTGCTCTGAAACGCGCCGGTCAGATGGAAAATGTAGGTATATGTTAATATTACAATACTCTGACAAAATTTTGCTTGGTTAGTGGAATGCGTGAAAGATCATATAACTGATTGAATTTCCCTGAAGACATTCTGAAATATTTGTAAAATTTGCGTTCATCCATCTGCAGTCGCCTAAACAGCGTGTGAAATTCTCCTTCTTCTAGTATTGCAAGGAATATGTCATGGGCCCAATATTGTCGCTTCTTTTTTCGTCTATTCTTCTCGTATTCATGACATAATATGCAGCTACTAACACAAAATCTTCTGATGATAAGGATGTAGAAACCTCCTCTGGCAATTGTGAACTCATTGTCACTAATTTCACAAACTTAAAATACACACCGCTTCGCTTAAACAAAATATACAAATGTACAAAATGCTGGTTCGCGCAGCTCTAGTGAGAATCGGCCTTAAATATACAAGAAAAGTTCAATAAACATTTCATACCTGAAAAATCATGGATATTGTAAAGAGTTTGTCTAAAAATGTTTGAGAACGCGTTGAATAAAAAGTTTTATTCCAGTTCCAGACGAAATTCACTGAGAAATAAATATCGTTATTGAACGTTATTAAGAAAACGGTCTTCAGACGTGAGAAAATTTCTCTCCAGTTAATTTAATGAATGCTTTCGAATATTTTGAGAGTTTCAAGAACTTTCGATGCTGAAGGCGTATCGATCAAGTTCGTAAATTGAATGATATATACAATCTCAATATGGATTGCCCTTTCCCTGGAAATAAGCTTTATGTCAAATTGTTGGAGTACAGAATTTACATTGGTATTGTATGTTACAATATATACATATATACAATATAGTAGTATTACATGTTTGTCATATCAATGATGTTTTCTAATATTATACTCCGTTATCACAATTCGTAGGAATTCCCGTCTTGAAATAAGATCATATAGTGAACGGTTATTGTGTTAATCTATATGTTCTTATTTTATGTATTATTGTATTGACCTCATCGCCTAGGGTTATCATATTGATAAGAGCATCGACCACTTTTTATACCCCAGTTCCTTTGATTCTGTTAGTTGTCAGTTGGTGATATGTGGTAAGATGAAAATTCTCGCCTTGTGTTTCCTATTGGGGTACGTCCACGCCTGTGGCCGAACCCCCACGTACTATCAGTCGAAGAGGGTTAAGACACCCGGTGACAATGGTTACGAATTGAAAATCAGTGGAAATCCACAGAAATATGTTTCCGGAAATGTCTATACCAGTAAGACAAGTTTCCATTTTTTATGTTGAATGCTAACTCTGCTGACATTTTGTAAAAATTTTCACACTAACACAACGTTACTCTTCTTTTCTCGTTGTCCTACTATATCAACGACTTTGTTGTGTTGTCACCAGTCATTATTTTTCTAAGTGTATCTCATGGCCCCCAAGATGCCAAACTCGGACAGGCTAAGAAGATTCATCAGATTTTCCATCAGCGTTGAGTCCACCAATAACCACACAGATTTTCCACAAAATGTTGGCAGTTTTCAATTGCTCGGTGACGAAATTGTTGGTTTCAACGAAAACTGCATCAATACCGTCTCCGAAGTGAACACGTCTCCGAAAAGCGAGGTTCTATTTCTTTGGACTGCGCCTCCACCAGGTTCAGGATGTGTAACTTTTAGGTAAAAATAATGAATAATTTTCAAGGAACTATATATGGTTTCATAATAAAATATTTCTCTGCTAGGGATCTCGCCTATTGCACAACAGATATCAAAAACTGTTTGGAAATGACAATCATTGATCTGATTGAATGTTTTCAGTATTGATATTGATGCAGAAAATTCGTGAAATTTCTAATTTTTATTCGTCAGTATATGCATCAAACCATACTAAGGACATTTGATATTGCTAATATGGAATTACCACGAATATGCAAATGTTGTGAAGTTTGAACATAACATAAAAAAAAATACCTCTTGAACTTACCAATGAAAAAACATTTGCAGGAAATAGAATGGGTTTTAACTGATAATCTAATTTGTGATTACACTGGAGGAAAATATTGAAATAAAAATAGACGATTACTGCGATTTATGAAATGAAAGAATTCTCGGGATGTGACATTTTGTTTGGACAAGAAAGCTTTTTGTGCTTTCATCGATAATGAAAAGAAAACAACGTTCCGAGCGTTCTCATTTGTTCGCTAAAAAGCCTCGAGGGAATGAAAGTTATTCTCTCATTTTCATACTCGAGGGTGATTTTAATATCTCAAGCTTCAATTCATTGGTTTGAATTGAATAATTGAATAAACAATTTATACGGATGGATGGTTTGTATAGGCAATGTTTTCTAAACCCATGCTACCTCGAGTGGGTAACAAAAATTAGTAAACCTGAACTGAAAAGTATGATATGAATTGTATCTTCATTCGTTGAATGAATAAAGTCCAGAGATAAGGTCCACTTTTCCTTTACCTATCGATATAATGTTGTAATACAATTCGTTCTCGATATTTATTTGTTTGTTCATTGATATAGAGCGATGATCCTGGAAGACGCAGACCATTGGTACTCTGAGGATGGTAAACTGAGTAAAACTTTCTGTGAGCAAACGGAAAAAGACATCAAATTCGACAACGAGAATGATTGTTGTGCATGTGATGAAGCTAAGTATAATGTACGTCAGATAATTAAGCTTTTCTGTCATATTGTAGTTTCTACGACATCACGTTCATAGATACTATTTATTCTATTAATTTAAAGTATATTTATTTGAGCAAGATAGTTGTGATAGCTCGCCAATATTAGCGGTGTTGCTGCCTGCCTTTTTTTCAACGATACGAAGATAAACTTCAAGAGAAAGTAAAGTTAGGTTTTTTATTCAAATTGTTTCAAAAAATGTTTTCGATATATAAAATTGGTAATCGTTGAACAGTTTGTAAAAAATTTCGACTAGAATTAACAAACCTTATTAGTGGGTCAAATATTTCTCTCCAAATAAATTTGGCATCGTTGTGAAGTTATGTGATACTTTTCATTTCGCACCATTGGTATTAAAAGGTAACCAAATCTGTCAGAACTATCGTTCTTAAATAAATAGACTATACTTATTGAAATTACGTAAATTTCAACTTTGTAAACGTATTATTTCAGTTGGTTTTCGAGGGTATTTGGTCTAAGCAGACTCACCCCAAAGACTACCCCACCCTTCTGTGGCTCACCCACTTCTCTGACGTTATCGGGGCTTCGCACGAAAGAAACTTTAGCTTCTGGGGCGAGGGACAGATTGCCTCCGAAGGTTTCAGAAGCCTCGCCGAGTGGGGATCGGTGAGATTGATGGAGACCGAGCTAAGAGCAAAGAGCCAATTCCTGAGGACGATCATCAAGGCGGCTGGGCTGTGGTATCCGAATGTCAATGCCAACACGAGTACGACCTTCAAAGTTGACAGGAGGCATCATTTGATATCTCTGGTTTCCATGTTCGGTATGTTCGGCAGCTTTCAATGTCATTAATGTTCACTAACTATGTTTATACAGGGTGGCAAGTGTAATTGGAGACAAAACTTTGATCCGCTAATAAAATTCAACAGGCAACAGTTATCCAATTTTGGTGAATTAATGTTATAAATCAACATAAATCTTGCTCAAATAAATAGATTGCGGCTTTTTTCGATAAAACACTTAATTTTCAGAGGAATATGGAATTTTTTTTATTCAAAGTATTGACCATTGGTTTCTACACATTCCACCCATCTCTTAGATAAATTATGAATACCATCCCAAACAAACTTTCTCTCTTCCGAGATAAAGCATTTGACGAGCCATTTTTCGACTTCTTCAAAATTAGCGAAGCACCGCTCTGCAAGGGAGTGTCTCATCGATGGGAAAAGGTGATAGTCGGACGAAGCGAGGTCTGGAGAGTACGGCGGGTGCGATAATATTTCCCAATTAAGTGTTTTCAATGTGTCTTTTACCAGTTAAGCGGTATGGGACGGCGCGTTGTCGTGTTTTCCGATTTCCGGTGTGCTACCCATTTTCCATACTTCTGGATCTTTCCCATAGCTTTTAAACGTCAAATTGCTCCTCGAGTCACATTTCGTGTTTCTGCCAATTTTTATTGCAATCGGGTTGGCTCAACATCATATAACACCTGCAATTCCTCGTCTTCGAACTTTTTCGCTGCATCAGGATGTGCATTGACTGTCAAATCGAAATCTCCACTTCTGAATTGACGAAACCATGTCTCACATATTCTACCAGCAATCGGTGAGCTTCAGCTGATTTTTTCTTTTGATGAAATAAGAAAAGTAACGAATGACGGTGTTATTTTGGAGGAATGTGACTTGCGTATTCTTGTAGGTTAATGTCAATAGCAAAACTGAAACACATGCCAAATCATAGAAATTTATATTTATTGCTAATGACATCTACTGATAAAACCGACAAACTTCAACTAACACCCATGGTATATTCTTTTCACAGAGTTTATCAGACCACAATTTGGGATTTGAAGATATTCACCACGAGATCAAACAAATTCGTGTTCTTCAACTCTCGCTATGATTGAGCATAAAGAAGTTTTGAGTTGATGACACCATAATGAATATTTAAAATGAATGCTTGTTTCTCCAGGTCCTTCTCCAGATTGGGTGGTTGGCATAAATGGACTGAATCTATGCCTGAAAGATTGTACATGGAAAGAGAACTTAACTTTAGATCTCTTCCCTTACGATGCTGGAACCGACAGCGGTGTAACTTATATGGTGAGACTTAACTTATTCACGTAAAAATGTTGGATACGTTTAATTATTCATTGGTTATAATTATCCGAGTACTTGAAAACACAAATATTCTTTTGGAGTTGTTTTCGAATGAAAATAATGCTCTGTTTCAGTCTCCAAACGCTGAGACTGCTCCAAGGGAAAGAATGTACCGAATCACCACGACTTACCCAGAAGATCCCAGAGCACCTTTTTATGATCCATCTAGGACAGAAATGCCAGCACTGGCAAGACTGTTCCTCACCAGAGAAAAGGTTATACCTAGAAACTGTGATGATAACTTCCTCAGTGCCCAAATTGACGTCAGCGAAAACACTGAGGATACAGCGAGACGTAAGTAACACATGATGATGATGGAGAAATGTTTTGCTCTTATTATTATTATTCCGATTTTTCAGCCGAGTGTGATGTAACAGAATATTCTGATTGGAACAGCTGTTCGGTAACTTGTGGAAAAGGACTCAGAATGAGGACCAGACAGTACAAATCTCCAGAAACAGCTAAAGTCCATAAATGTAATAGACAGTTGGTGTCAAAGGAGATGTGTGTAGCGGAAGTAGCAGAATGTGATGAGTATGAAACAATTACTGCATTCAGTGATGAAAGAGAAATTAAACGAAGGGTTATGGGGATAGTTAAAATTGAGGGAAAACCTACAGTATAGGTAAGCAACTCCGATTTTGATGAAATTTTCACAGAAGCTTCGGAACACTAATAAAAACACCCTGTGATAAAAATTTTTCCGCGGAAACACCTCTAACATACTTTTTTTTAGGAAAGTTTTTGAAAATCGATCACGGTAAGACCTAAGAATTTGATTGATATTGTACTTACGTAATTAGTAGGACAAATTTTGAATAGACTAAAATATCATTAACATGTTCTAAAATCGATTTCCACGAGAAATTTCATGATGGAAAGCTATGAAAATGCCCATTTTCATAATTTAATATCGTATATTTTCAACCCAATATGGCGTGCAATAATTGAAATGTCAAATGACCAGTTTAGTGTTCGGGATACAATAATCATTCAACGAATCCAAATATTTCGATGCACACGATTCCTGCGATGGCGCGATAAATCAAACATAGATAATTCAAAATGCAGGTAACTCGAGGGAGATGGTTCCTGCGACGGCGCTGGCGCGCCATCGCAGTGCCTGATTAAAAACATCACTCTCGCCGGGATCCACCCCAAACGTAGATCAATTACACCTAGATCAATCAAACGTAGATGATTCAAAATGCAGGTAACTCGAGGGAGATGGTTCCTGCGACGGCGCTGGCGCGACATCGCAGTGTCTGATTAAAAACATCACTCTCGCCGGGATCCACCCCAAACGTAGATCAATTACACCTAGATCAATCAAACGTAGATCAATCAATTGGCCACATAAAAATATATTGTACTTATATGTAGACTCAAGTTCTATGGTTTACCACTGAAAATAGAAATACAACTTGGCAACCTTGCTCTCTTGTGACATGACAGATCTCATTTGACATAGCAATTATTATATATTGTTTTGAGTCGAAAATATACAAATATAAAAACATGAAAATATCTTATTCCAAAGTTTCTCATCATGAAATTTCTTGTGGAATTTGATTCAAGGACATGTTAACTATGTTTTAGTGTAATAAACATTCTCTCAAACCATAACGTGAGTACATTATCAATCAAATTCTTAGGTCTTACCGTGATCGATTTTCAGGAACTTTCCTAAAAAAAAGTATGTTAGAGGTGTTTCCGCGGAAAATTTTTTATCACAGGGTGTATTTATTAGTGTTTCGAAGCTTCTGTGAAAATTTCATCAAAATCGGAGTTGCTTACCTATACTGTAGGTTTACCGAATTGGGCTAACACAAACGTGGCATGTCCACAAAGTAAGTTTCGTTTGGTTATATAAAAGAAACGTGTATAGATTATGAAAAAATATTCATTGTATGAAAATTTGTGGGCACTTGTCATAGCGTGACACAAGTTTTAGTATGCCCGAGGCATATGACCTTCAGAAATTTAAAAATAACACCAATTATTACCTCCTTTCGTAAGGTTCTCACGATGTTCTCTGAACGTTACAGGATGTCTCCTTTTGTGGGAAGTTTTATAAAAAAAATGTTCTGTCAGTTCATCATCATCGTTGAAATCGTTGAAATTCCATAGTGACAGTAGTAATTGTAAACTCACGGTTTTCCTTAAGCTTCTCTTGAATTGCCTGAACCAGTTCATCAGTAACCAAAAACGGGCGACCACATTGTTCTTCATCGGGAACTTGATGACGTCTTTCATTGAACTGCCTAATCATTGAATCATTATGTTTGTCCATAAACATCGCAGATTTGCCGATAAATTTAACTTGGTTTAACTTTCCTTGTATTCAGAAAACAATCACAAGCTGTGGCATTTTCAATTAGGGCTGACATTTTGAAGACTCAATTGAAACAATACGTCAGCAGCAGCGATCTGAAATTAGCGATCGTAGCGCTACCGCGGATATGAATAGAAACGGAACTTACTTTGTGGACGAGCCTCGTATAAACCGCATTGTATATCGAACGTTAATTTTGAGATCAATCACTACCGTGGGAATCGTTATATACATACAACTATTATTGGTCCATCAACAGTTTACATACATCCAAATCAGTGCTGTCAGGATGCCAGGGAAACATTGTTTCCGTTTCCGCGAGATTGATGACCAGTAGTTATTGATGAAATTATTAACAATTCACCGGCTACTCGTTATTAACAAATTATCATGACAGGAACAGGCTTTTCAGTTGATCCAATTTTGTTCACGGTGATTAATTTTTGTATGCCAGTGCCCAATATTTCGTATGGAGAGATGAGAGAATTTGATGCTGGAGATGTTGAATAACAATGTTTCGTTCTAGTAATGCAACATCTAACGATTCTCAAGAGATCGACTCGTTGAGTGACAATACTGGTATTTGTGCAGTCACTGACTGGAGTAGTTGGTCAACGTGTTCTGAAAAATGTGGAGACGGGGCCCAAATAAGAACTCGCAAATTCACAAACAGACAAGGAATGAAGAAATGCCCACATATACAAATCAGTAAGTCTAATTGTTACGTTTTGTAAGTCCAAGTATGGGACATTTTTTCGTGTTGAAGTTCAGAATTGATCCCCTATTCCTTCCTGATATTTGATCAAGATGAATATTGAAAAACAGGCTCATTATACACTCATTCTTTCAGTTGAGAGAAAAAAGTGCTTCGTCAGGGAATGCCGCCCGGAAGAAATCGAAATCGCTGACCCATTATGTCCCGCTACCGAGTGGAGTGACTGGAGTCCTTGCAGCGCCACCTGTGGTCCCGGAGTTAAACTCAGAACGCGTCTGCTGCTGGTTACACCGGAACTGCAACAGCAGTGCAGCTCCAGAATGGAACTGATCCAACAGCTACCTTGCGAAGAAGTTGCCAACTGCACGTTCGATATGAACATAGCGAAAGGTAAAAACAAAATTACGAGCATGTTCTCACGCCTGTAACTCGACCACTAAACTCTATATAATATCTGGAACGACAATGCCATGCTACAATAATACGATAGATTGAAGTCGCGCACACCATGTGATCACTGAAATAATATCATGCGCAGTAAACCATATCGTACAGGTCCAGTCTGGCACAATAGGAAAAGCCGAATGTACCACTTTTCTTTTTCAAACTCATGGTATTATAACAAAGTGACTACTCAAAAAACACCATCATCACACACTACATTACCAAATACTGTATTTATACTATTTTTTCTACTCCCCCTACAGAAAATGACGAAATTTGTACAACTCGCCAACTACGTAACTGTCTATTTAAGCACTGGGCGACGTAAAACAGTACGATTTAACTTTACCATGAAAAGGGAGCACGATCAACAACTAATACGGTAGCATTTGTAAAGTAAACCGCACGACTATAACCAATAAGATAGATCCTTCAGTAGTTGCCATGGAAACGAATAACAAGCCGTCGTCGCCGATAACATTTTGACGTTTCATAACTGCTATGAAAAATAAGCAACTTTTTTATTGGTGCCCCATTTTAACCATTCAAAGCACGCCTGAGCGTGTTTAAATCGAACTTAAAAAAACGCGCGTTTTTTTAAGTAACCATGGCAATATCAACGAAGGAACGAGAAACGTGAAGTCTTAATGACGAATTTATGATTATTGATCTGACAGGAGTACCTTGTAAACGTCAAATAAAATATAACTGACAGATGCAAAACTCTATTCAAACATGAAATGAGGCACCAATTAAAAAAATTGCGTAAAGTATTCGTGGATCTGGTCTTTAAAACTTTTTCGACCTTTTTATCCACTTATACTTTAATATACTATTTTATAGCAGTTGAAGGAAAACATATTTTCACTAATGGAATCCTGATTTTTGATGATACTGAATGCGGTCGTAGAAAAAGTATAGTACACAACTCGAGTTATAAAACAATTACGCACTTCTAGAATTACGTAACTTTTTCTAGTCGTGTAATAGTCATTTGTTATAATGAAAGAGCCCGTGTTAATAATGAATATCGAATGAATATAGTCAAAGAATATGAATTAAAATTTGACAAATACAAACAAAAAGTTCTTTATTCAAGGGACAAATATCGATTGATTATTCCAATTACAATTCATTGTCCAGAAATAATCTACTTCATCAGTTTTTCCTTGATTCCTTGATTCCTTCCTACAGAGTAACACCATGCCGAATTCTCCAATTTTGTCCAAATTGTAGTCTAATAATAGATCAAGACTCAAATGTCAATTGTCAAATCGAAAATAAATGATGGAGAGCATTCTCCGAACGCATGTGTATCGCCGGCTGCCAGGAGCGTAGTCAGGACCGTAACCATGTAATTAATCGTTGTTCCTTTCAGTGGTATGTATGCAAGATGGCGATCCTGGGCCTTGCCAAGGGTACTTCAACAGATGGTATTTCGATTCTATAACTAGAAGATGCGAACCATTCGTTTACGGAGGCTGCAGAGGCAACAGAAACAACTTCTTCACTAGAGAACAGTGTTCTGTTACATGTGGTATAGTTAGAGGTATGTGGCTCCTGCATGGAGGCAAGCCCAGGGCCGTAACAATTCATTATTTCAGACGCCATTCAAGGAACCCTATCGACTACTCCAGCTTACACGAAGCCAACCGATTGTATTCTCACCGAATGGTCCGAGTGGTCGTCTTGTAGTACAACTTGTGGTCGAGGATACAAAGAAAGATTCAGAATAGTAAGGGTCCCAGCACAAAATGGCGGGAGATGCCCTTCGAATCTGGTCCAGAGAAGAGGATGCTTCAGTAGGGCATGCTATTAGATGAAATGCATTCTACAGTTTCCTGTAATCTACAATTTGTGTCTTAGAATATAAGAGGTATAATTATATGGAATTTGACTATGGTGCCTCTATTTTTTCTACCAAAGTGATCGGATAACTGACTAAAATCGAACAGGAAGACGTGATAAAATAAAAGAAATAAATTTGGATGAATTATCTTTCCCTAAGCTCTTTTGTTCTGCTGTGGCATGCTCGCAATCTCGAGCATAGCGCATGAGAAGAAATACAGGGTGTAATGTAAGTACGTGGCCAAACTCGAAGGGGTGATTCTTTGAGTGATTCTAAGACGAAAAGTTCACATAACCAAAGGTCCGGTAATGCTTCGTTTTCAAGATACAGGGTGTCAACATTTTTAATAGAAAACGTTTTTTCGTGAATACTTTAATAATCCTCTAGCTGATTTTGTTGAAATTTTGCAGTGTTATTTGGAGGAGTTAGGAGCTAGTTTAGCCCTTACTAGATTGAAATAATCTTGTCCAGTGGCGTCCCGGAAGGCACTTTAACCAATATTTTCGACCCAAAAAATGTGCGCCACTGAGTTTTTGTAATTTTTGTATTTTTCGCTAAGCAACTGAAAGTACAACGTATTTCCAGCATTATTTTCTTATCTTGCTTTGTTTTCGAGAAAAAACATAAAAATCGCTTTATTGCCTGGGAACAACATAATAAAAAATTTGAACTACCAAATCATCAAAAACTGGGGTGTACTTTTTATTTTTTTCCATATCAATAGTCTATTCTAGTATTAGGAATCATCCAAAGAATCACCCCTTCGAGTTTGGCCACGTACTTACATTACACCCTATATTGTTTGTTCAGTTTTACAGCCTACTTAACTTTCATGGGTGTTGTGCCTCGATCTTCATCTGCTCTGTCAACTTATTGATCTTTTTTGTTCGCCTCTGACTTCATTTTTTATTGATACGTATTCATTCAATAGGTATGTGTGGTCCAGTCCATGTTTACAGCTTATGCGTGAGATTTAATGTTGCGCAATAAATCAAAAATACTTGCCTCCACCCCTGATGAAAGAGCTTGAATTATTCTTCTTTATTTTACACCTTGATGCGCTGAATAGTTGGGAAGTTCATCGCTGTGGTAATTAGAAGCTTTATTCGCGTTCAAAGTGAAGATGTTCCAAGAATTCACTGTGAGATAATAATTCTCAAGACAAACTCCCTCCCCTGCTGTTCATTTGTTCGATGAGTTTCCTGTTTCGTGTCGTTTGTTCATCACTTATTAAATTCCTATCTAGTAGGCAGTCGGCGGTCTTTTGTTTTCTGGTACACAGCCATTTGGAACACAGCACTCTGCGATCTTGGTTCTGTTGATTAGGGTGTATGTAATGCGCAGTGTCTCTTTTTTATGGCAAACGTATGAGTGATTTTAGTTAATTTGATTGGAACATGAGAGGTTCAAGTTGACGTTTCTGACCAGACTAGGTATAGAAAAACTCCCTCATTACAAATAACTGATGGCAGAATCACAACATAGTGAGCATTGAAAGTTGATGCTCCCATGCATACTGCCCTCATTTGTTTTTTGTCGATATGATCTGACAGTTCGAATCCTTTTTTCGCAAAAAAGAAATCGGGGAACTTAGCGCTTATATTCATAAATTCAGACAAATTACCTTTCCCTAAGCTCCGTTATTGTGCTCGGGCAAAACATGCAATCTCGTATTCTGGTATTCTTGGCACGAAAACCGAACATAGCGCATGAGAAGAAATATTGTTTGTTCAGTTTCACAGCCTACTTAAACTTTCATGGGTGTTGTGCCTCGATTTCCTGCTCTGTCAACTTATTGATCTTTCTTTTGTTCGCCTCAGACTTCATTTTTTATTGATACGTAGTAATTCAATTGGCATTTGTGGTCTAGTTCGCGTATACAGTGTATATGTGAGATTAAATGTTGTGTGGCAAAGAAAAAACACTTGACTCCACCCTTGATGATGGATCCTGAATTATTCCTCTACATTCTACACCTTGATGAGCTGAATAGTCTGGAAGTTCATGACGGTGGTAATTAGTAGCTCTATTCGCTTTCAAAGTGGAGATGTTCAGAGAATTTATTGTGAGATAATAATTCTCAAGACAAACCCCCTTCAGATGCTGTTCATTTGTTTGATGAGTTTCATGTTCCGTGTCGTTTGTTCATCATTTATTAAATTCCCTTCTAGCAGGCAGTCGGTAGCCTTTTGTTTTCGAGTAAACATATAAGCAGTTTGAACACGGCACTCTGTGGTCTCGCTCCTGTTAAAGAGGATCTACGTGATTTATAATCATGTTAAATTTTTTATAAATTCATGTGAACTCGATGAATTCAATTGAATACTTGGAATTACAATAATGATTCGATATTGCTGCGTTCAATTCAAAAGGTATTTGTTTTTGTGGTGGAATATGGAAACATGAAATTCACATCGTAGTTTGGAAGTGACAAAGCAAGATAAATCATAATCGCTTCTGTTTCGCGTTGGTTTTTCCTGTTCGATAAATATCAATTCCTGATATCTTTCGGCAGTTTTCATATTGAAAATAATTAAGTTAGATACCTCACCATTACAAAAATTAACTCTTATTTTCAGTATTGCAATTCTCCTATTAGCATACTTTCAATATTTTGTTTTTGCATTAAATTTATTCATCTCAAGTTCCATCGCACTTTTTCACTCAACAGAAACGGTCTGTATAGACATCACGGAAATGAAAACAAGTGAACGGTACACTCAAAGCATATCTTTCAAGACAGAAATATGAAAATGTTTTCGCATTTCATGTTCCGATAAGGATCCAATTTTGATGAAATCAACCGAATCAACTTCCGTTTCACATCCATGGTTCCTAAGTTTCATTCATCTTATTGAGAGAAATTTAGCGATGATGTGAAGTAAACTCCATCGATGCTAGCGAATTAAGAATTGCAATGGTAAACTAGACCGTTTCCATTTCACTCATTCATACTGAATATTAACCATTCCTTCACAACTCTCTACAACTCTCTCAAATGAATAGACAGTATATTAGATTAGATAAGAATTGGGTTTATTTGGGAGCCTCCACACTGCAACCTTTACAGATCTACAGTATACGCTCCCTCATTATGTTAGAGTTCCATGTATGGGCCTTCCTCTGTAACTATCCGAAAGAAAGCAAATCGTTAGAATGTCATCCGACTCAAATATAAATAACGTGAAATGTGGCTCTGTTCTTAGCCCAATCTTATTTCTATATAAATCTCTTTGCAGACGATACTACAATAATGTGGCATGACAAAGAAGGGGACAGACTGCATATAAGGATGTGCGAAGACATAAATAAAGTGAAAAATTTCCTAACACTCGACACCAATAAAACCAATGCTGAGGCAATATTCGTGATATTCCTCTAGGAGTCAAATCAATAGAAAATTGTATTACATCTGAATTCATAGGTCTCCATCTGTATAAAAATCTGAAATTCGACGAACATATCAAGCACCTGAAAAAAAGTTAGCATCAGGCTGCTTTGCACTGAGAAATGATTCCAAGGAACTTGGATTCCATAATGCCAAATCGGTTAAATATGCGCTCATATAATCTCAGCTAAGGTACTGTATTCCATTCTGAGGAACCTGCAATGAGAAACAGGTCACAGAAACAGTCTGTCTTCGTCCTGCAAAAGAGAGTAGTCGGTAAAATGGGGGGAATCATGTAAACCCCTTTCCCATCAATACAAAATGTTAACAGTCATCTCAATTTATATAGTCGAAACAGCATCAATAATACATAAAAATAAACGTCATTATGAGACTGATACCACTACTCATTACACATGTCAAAGAAACCAACTGATACTCCCAATTCTTACCTCTAATTTAGTAAAATATTCAATCATATACAACGGGATAAAAATTTACAATAAGCTATCTAAGAATATCAAAGAAATAACGCTCAGACTATTCAGAAAGAAACAAAAGACTCATTTGTATAGTGTAGCATGATGAATAAATGCTATCTTTATCACACATACGGGGTGTTTGTAACTGGTTATTGAAATAGTACTTCATCTTAAATACGGACCTGTCGACTTATTTCACATTAAGGTTGTGATCCAAAATTCAGGATATCATGAAATGAATAGTGATTTGATTGATTGAAAGTGAAAGAACAGCAATCAGAGACGAAAAAGGTATTATTTTTTCATCGAAAAAAATAATTTTGACTCAAATCAACAGGTACAAGAATGGTATGCGGAAGTATCAAACTCATTTGTTTAGGAATATTTTTTCTGCTCTTTTCATATCTGCAAACGAATTTTCGAAATTTTGTCAAACAGGGTGTTGTATTGAGCTGATGAAGTTCCTTTAATTTTTTCGAGTCCGTACCTGGATTATTAGTTTCATTCATTCGGACTTCGGTAGCATACAGGATGATGAGTTTATGTTGTGAAAATCCATAATATATACAATGTGTTTCGTGTGTTGAGCCATTGAAGAAATAGAAGAAATACATTAAACACTCTGTATCTCGCTTATACAGGGCGCTAGACCCATCATATGGAACCAGCTAGGCGACCTCTACCTACCCTTACAGTATGCCCATTTCCCAATGAACCACACTGTATCTTCTTTTTGCCTAATGTAGCTGTGACCGAATATGACAACTAAACATTTTACATTGAGTTGAAAAGGTTTAATTCTGTCTATTTATTTTTATATTCAACTATTTTATTTCATTACTGGTCTATTTTAGCTTCTTAATTTTACTATTTTTTGACCATGTCACTACATTGTGTTTGTTAACAAGAGTCTTATATATCTTTGATCATTTTGTTTATTTGTCCCTTTTCCACCATTCAAGAGATTGCTTGTTGATCCAACCATCGTTGGATTTTGTCCTCAGTGCTTTTGCTACGCCACAAAAGGGTTCTGGAGCAATTAGGGCACCTTGTGTTCCTTTTCAGGCTAGCGCATCAGCCTTTTCGTTTCCCTAGGCTAGAGATAGTCTATTTTGATTGCCTAGTTCTTGGAGTATTTTCAAGCAATCCCAGATGAGTTTGGAGTCAACTGGGCTGAATTAATAGTAATTGTCTTTATAGTGTTGATGACACAATGTTTTTGCTAAGCCACGGAAATATTCTGGACCAATTGGGGCATCGTAGACTACAGTAGCTTCGGAAACAAGCTGAGAGCATCCGAATGGCTCTCAAATGAATCGTAATTTAGTTTGTAAGTTGATGAATATCACTCGACACATGTATACCATTCGTTCGCAATGACAGACAAACGGCAAACGACCGAGCTTTATCTCGTTCAACAAAAGAGAAAAATGTTAAGCGTAATGACACGATGCTCTCGAATTCTCTTTCTTCGAAACGGAGTTCGCCTTCTCGATGTTGAGGGCGTACCGAGAATGCCAATGAAAAGCCGATCACGGACGAGAGCACAAGAAAAGGGGCACGGCGGTAAATCTGCCAAGACGATAATGGGCGCAAAAAGTGGAAGAATCTCGTGGAAGTTTGTGGGGTCAGTGGCGTTATTTCGAGAAATCTTAACTACACTGATGTAGCTTCGAACATCGCGAACGTAATAATGGATACTCCGCACCAATATTCCATGAAAAAAATCGACAGGAAGTTCTTCAGACCTAACCAAACTTTCGACCCAATTCTTGCTATTTCTATCACCCTATATTTATTTATCAGCAGAATTTCAACATAGTACATCCTCTTATACAAGAAAATCAAATCTGATTGGACAATGAAAGTTAGGCTTCAGTGTAAAATATTTTTGAAAAGTAATGTTGGTTGATTTATACAAGGTGTCAAATAGAATTGATGATATCTTTTGTCTGAAATGAAATTCAGAAATCTATTCGCCACTATTGATTTTTCCTGCAAAATGACTTGAATTAAATGTTGAAATTTCCTTATTGAAAACTATGGAGTAATCACAAAACGACATGAAGAAAGGAGAGTTGCTTTATCGATTCAAGTTATCTGGCAAATTTCGCGAAACTTGTTGCATCTGTTTACCTTATGACCAGTTATACTTTTCGGCAACAATTTCAAAATTATTAAATCTTCATACTTAAGTCACTGTAAATGTTGAATTATGCACATAACCAATTTTCTGTAAACAGATTTATCAACAGATCAGTAATGTATTCAATATACAAAAAATATAATTAGTAAAGTGAGAATAGTCAAATTAGTTTATTGTATTTCATAATGATTTTTAGTGTTTTGTAGTTTCAGTTATTCTGGAGAAATATATACAGTAGTATGAGAATCATCCTTCACAGGGTTCATTTTGGGAAATTATAAATTACTTCCTTCAATTTTGTATGAAAACTATAGTCTAATTGGACAAAATAGTTGTGACATGTCTCCAGAGAGTGCGATGTTGATGCTTCTCTTTTTTTAACAATAGTCCGAAATAAAAAGTTAGATTGTGCTTCAATTTATAAAATTGGATAATCATTATTCGTGGATAAAATTTGGACAGTTTCTCAGTATTTATAAAAATTTTCATTAGAATTAACAAAGTTCATTAACAGGGCCGGATTCAAACTCAATATGCCGCCCTGGGCACCGGAAGAAATGCTGCTTATAGTTCATATATCTTATTTTTTTAAATTGAAATGACTAATCTATTGCAAAAAATTCATCATATATTATATAGTTCAAAAATATACAATAATGTTTGTTTTTTTTTCTAAGAATTATAAATGTGGTGACGGTGACTAATAATTGTATGGTATAAATTTTTTCACAGACAAATACGTCTGCCTTTTTGATTTGCAAATTGGTCGATTAAATCTTCGCAATCTAAACATTGAAGTACGTTTGATTCGATGCATAGGATAGCTAAGAAGCTTGAATATTACTTCAAAACTTTCCAAATTTTGCCGCCCCAGAAAATTTGCCGCCCTGGGCACTAGCCCCGACTGCCCCTAGTATAAATCCAGCGCTGTTCATTATTGGATCGAAGAGTTTGGCATCATTGTGAAGTCACTATGAAGTGTTGCCCAAATGTTCCCAGCTATGTCCCTACCAATCAAAACTTCAGTGATGGGCTAGATACTATTCATTTTGCACTATTGGTATCGAAAGATCACCAAATCTGTCAGAATTATCTCCATTAAATGAATAAACTATAACATAGATTCGTAGGGTACGAAAAAAATACAAGAAATGACAGAATGCGTGTTATATAAAGTCTCAAATCATTTGCAAACATGCGCAGTATCGATCTTGGTTTCAAAGCCACTTGAGAAAAGATGAATGCAACAATGAATTTAATACCGAGTAATAATAATTCCCGAAATAGTCACCCGGTAGTGTGTGCGAAAAATAAACATTTCCCCCCTCAACGTCCATTCGAATCCTCTTACCCCGAAATACGTCCTTTCCCAATCCAATTCCACGTCCCTCCTCCTTGTCCAGAATGTTTTTAGTCTCGAAATTTAATCAGAAGCAATCACATATAACTCGATATAACATTTCCTCGGAGAAAACGGCTGTTCTGTTCCGAAGTTCCTGAGGCTGCGGCGGAAACATTGTTTCCAAGAAAACTTTTGTTGGGGGCGGTGCGAGAAGTAGTAATGGGGAAACCGGTGTGAATCGACTCGTTAGTGTGACCTAGGGGAATCCCTGGAATGGCCTGGGCATTGTAGGCTGGATTATCTTTCGGAGATCGTAACGTCGTGGATAAAATGACCGTTTTAGGGGTGTTTTCTAGAGGAGAACGAGAATTTTATTTAATAGAAGCACTGGTGCAGGTATGAATATTCTGTCAGTATACAGGGTGTTCCTTAAAGACATGCCAATATTTGAAGGAGTTATTCTTCGACACATTTTAAGGAAACCACCTTTAAACGTATGCCCTTAAAGTGTCAACTCTCAAGATACAGAGTGATATAGATTATTAAACGGTTGGTACTGCGATATGAAGTAATTTTAATTCAATTATTTATATCAAGAACAGAGCATCTGACAAGAAAAATATTTTTTTGGATTTGCATTAATTTTGGAACAAATCTGATCTCTTTATTTGCTTTCAGTCGATGCACATACATTTTCACGATGCATCAGATTTTTGAGGAATAGACCCTGAAGTAAAACGATTTTCATTATTTTTACCGAAAACCATGCATCGGACAAGGATCCATGAGACTAATTTTGCTCAATAATGAATGGGGATCTCAAAAGTGATTTTTATTCTGAAAGTAAGCAGTGGCTTAGTATTTTTTTTATCCAAAAATATTCAATGCAAAACCCGTACGGACGCCACTGGTAGAGAAAATGAAAAATTTCGTACATCCCGAAATGCAGCTTGATGCATAAAAGAGATGTACCAAATTTTTTGAAAATGTTCAGAATATTATCTCAGTTATTATTAAAAAACTGATTTTTTTCAATATTCTATCAATGTATCTCAAAAGTTAAGACTTTAAGGACATAGGTTTATGGGAAGTTTTTTCTCAAAATGTGTCGAAGAATCACCCCTTCAAATATCAGCATGTCTTCAAGGAACACCCCGTATACAAGTGGAGGACTAACCAAGAAAAATTATTGAATGAAAAGAATGCTTGACGCGCATGGTATCTTCGATTCATATGGTTAATACAGGAGTGGCCAACAAGTCAATCACGACCAATTTCGATCGATCACTTACAAGTTCCATGAGTGGACGAATTCAATGTATTCCTTGCAGATTTTACTTCCATATCGAGTCATTTGAATTCAGAATTACGAGATGAAATGAAACATTAATAAACATATGATCAGCAGCATAGAAGCATATCAAACCAAATTTATCTTGGTGACAGAAGATTTACAACTAAATAATATAAACCATTTTCCAAATATTAGGTTGGCATAATTGGAGATTCTAGGGTGCGAATCCAAGATTTTAAAATTGAAGAAATTATGAAATTTACATCTTTTCCTTTCAAGAAAAATTCAAGTGCGATGTGAATTGGCCAAAAAATTGCAGACGCATTTGATATGGAACGAAACGTCTTGAAAAATGAAATTATAATTTTACAATCTGATTTAATCTTACAAGCCATTGAATTCGAAGAAAATTTTTGGAAATATTTACGTTAACTGAGAAAAGTATCCCAATATTACCAAATATAGGGAAAATATTTATTGCTTTGCTTTGGATCTACGTACTCTTGTGAATTGGCATTTTCATATTTGAAATCATACTGAGGAATCATTGTTATCATCTTTCCACTAGAAAAAGAGATGCGGACTCAGGTTCTCCATTAATTCAAATTCAATCAGTTTGAATGAATAAATATTATAAATAATTACTCATGTTGTTTTGATTCTCCTGGACATGAGTTTTTCAATCCATTAAATAAATATTCATGTATGTTGCTTATGTAACCATAAATCATGGAAGCTGCAAGAGTGCACGTCGTTATAAAAGCACATTGCATAAACGTCCCCCTTCTTACCTAGGAAATAATTAAGTTTTTTCTTTCCTGAACGTGGTTGAGCTCGAATAATTCCTGCGATACCGTCAAATATGTTGATATATCAACTGAACTGATGTGTTATTTTTCAATTTATTCATGAATACATTACTTTCAGAGCCCCTGTAACTTTCAAAATGGAGCATTTATAATGCACTCTGCATAATTGAAGAAATACGCGAACACCCCATATCTCATTCAATAAGTGAAAAACAAATGAGTGTTTCCTATTCCCGACCTTTAGTAGGTTTAGTGAAAGCATATTTCTGCGGATATTTGAAAGGAAAATTAATGATCCCCTCGCAGCTTCATAGCCGTGTAGAGTCGTCGCATATATTATACGAAGCAAGAATTATATTATCTCGAGGAACCCTGGGCAAAAACGATGTTTTATCACAATTTTCTTAGGAGCTTGTTGTGCTTGCATGGAGATATTACCCTCATGCTGACAAGGAACGTCCCATTTTTCTTAACAAATATACTATGAGAAAACTGGAAACCATAGAATTCACGTCACAACACTAGAATTAATGTTTCGCGAATTTACCACAATGAATAAATTCACAATAATTGATAGTGATATGCGAAAAAGACTGTGAAATCTGTTATGACTTTGTGCACGTTATAAGTTCAATCTCAGTTTATTGCGAAGAGGGTGTCTTCTACATAAAGAATGGTAACCCATTCAACCTCATCCTCTTGACAGCTACCCCTTCAAATAAAAAGGGCAACATGCGATAAGCGATAATTCTTAAAGAATAATTCAAGAAGAATTGAGAAATCAAATAAAAAAAATTAATGAATTGGGAAAATTATTCCAATAACGTGCAGGAGGTGTTCAAAATGTTTTCCATCTACTACCTGGCAGAATTGAGTTGTTGATTAAAATAATTTTTCTTGTTTATTTATTTTTCAAGATTCAATTCAGAATTCATTTTGGAAATTGTGAATGATAATTCTTCCACTTTTGAAATCCTTTTCAACAATTTATCGCATGACCTACCTTGCAAATAAAAGTTGAGGGGGTGACAATTCTTTTTATCCGGTCTAACCGGAAGTGACCCTAACTTTTGATTTTCATATTTTTCCATTTTTAGTTTCAGGGTATCATTTCACATACACCAGTAGTTTTTCCGGATCATTTTGTGTGGAACAGAAAGAACAACAAATCCACATCAAAATTTATTATTTTCAGTAGCATAGAGAAAGGGGCGATGAAAAATTAATTAAAACAAATACTCAAATTGACCCTCATTTTCTGTAATGCATTGCTGACACCTTCTAGCTACACTAAAAGTTGCGTTGTGTAAAAATGCTTGGGGTATAAATTAATGGGCACACTGTTAAAACATAAAAACATATTGAGGAAACTTTTTTGAAATTTTAATCCTGGAAAACTATTCCATTTGAAAATCAAAAGTTGGGGTCACTTCCGGTTAGACCGAAAGTGATGGAATACAATTTTTACCTTTGCTACCCACCAAATTTCAAATTTAGATCTTGAATGATTCAGAAGTTACAGCTCTGGTCGATTTTTGTGCACGCCTCTGTATATCTGTCTAGGGCAATTATCACAAAAACGTTGAGTCACAAATCATAACTTGCAATAAATACGTTATTTACTATACTTATGTACCAGAGATCTTATTTTACTGAACACAAAACGAAACATTGTTTTATATTTTGTATAATAGGATATAACTGAATAACACTATAAGTATGACCTTTTCCATTGAGTTCACATATAAAATGCTTTCAGTAGTAGATTTTGATAAATCTTTGAGGAATCTACAACATCCATCTCGAGGATTATTGTGCTTAGCTGTTCAAGTTCTTCTTCATTCTAACAGATTAATTCAATTCAGCGTACTTCCATGGCATAAGATCCGAGATACTGTGATACAAACTGATTAAAATATGGAAATTAGGAAGTGAAGAAGACTAGTAAACTAACAGGAGGGTCTGGTTCCAACGAAATTTGGGAGATTATAAATAATTTGGCTACACAAAGTTTTCGGAAGGCTATGTTTGAAGTTCACTGCACGGAATCTGCATTTCCTGAGAAATAAATTGCGCAAAGGTTATTAACTTCGGACATTTCACAGGCTCATATTCATTTCATAGAGATAATGAGTATCCAAACGTATTTTTCACGGTTTGTCAAACTGCGCTTTATTTGTCATTTGTCATCATCATATTTCACATGCACGATAAAATTCTGGCTATATTTGCGCTTTGTTTTTTTGTTTGTTCATAGAAGTGAATAATGAAAGTTCAAAGCAAATAACCTCTCATCTTGTTCATGAATACACACAAAATTCATCAGTTTCCAATTTATTATCGTGTATATATGCATATGCGTACAGCTTCGAATCAAATTCGTGTTTACTATCGAAGGTAGGTATTTGCAAATACAGAACTATATTTACTGTCATCGTGCTTTCCATACTTTCATAGACATCGATATGGTACTCAATATTATGATGAATTCATATCGAAATACCTTCGCCAAGTTACTGATAATTATATGCGCATTCGCCAAATTTATAACAAATTTCAACTTATGGCGGATGAGAAACTAATAGGGCAAGTCATACATACAGCAACAAAATAAAATTAGGAATGAAAATGCAAATGTAAATAACAAAAAAAAAAAAAAAACAATTGATGATGATAATAACAAGAATTCATTAATTTCAACATGCAATTATGATTTGTGGTCGAATTAACGTATAGTATAAATGGAACTCAATAAATTTGTGTTAAATTGGTTAATTCATATTATGTTCCACTCAAGTAATTTTACTCATTTTCTATGATTTTGCTTCAACTCATCCCTCATTTCATTGATTTGCTTTATTAATCATCTCACTTTCGTCTGTTATCATCATGGTTATTGAGGTTTGGACCCGAACTGAAGCGCATATCCTGTCATTTAATAAGCCTCAATTATTAATCTGTCAGAAACTTTAATGTTACAATTTCCCTAGAGTCTCACTCCGTATCGGGCTGTCAGATGAGTTATTATCGCGACACACCAAATTGTCTAGAAATGAAGACAAAACACAACTTTTCAACAGCCATCAGAGAAGTTGTGCGAAACAGAAAATTTGTTTCCAACTTTCCGAATGGATTCTGCGATGTCATTCCAACTTTCTCGAAGGATAGTTGTACGTTCTTGACATCTCAAATTCGTTGGGAATACTCGGAGGACTCAAAAGTGTTTACCTCAAGAATTATTTTGTTACCCCATTAATTATCCTATTCCAAAGTGAATGTCTCAAATATTAAAAGTAATTAACATTCTTGAATCATCTGTTCGATCTATCGAAATAGAGTTAGCTTTTAGGATAAACTCAGAGAAATGATCAAGAGGAGTTAAATCAGGAGATCTAAGTTAACGTATAATTGATCTATCCGCCGACCACTCTATTGACTCTTTATATCATGAAGTGTTTGTGGAAAATGAACTATCCAAAATTATATGTTGTTAATCATAAATGTTTGCCATATGAAGCCAAATCACTAAAAACTAGTGAAATTCAAGAGATTCCAATACAGGCCCTGAAAAAATATACTCTTCAATTTTTGTCATCAATCATAAGGAAATTATTGAAATTGTGGTTTCAAAGCAATAAGGAGAGTAAACAATGAAAACCTTTTCAACCATTTCCAATTCATCTTTTCTGAAGAAGAGGTGAAAGAGCGCTTTAAAAAATTCCTGGACCACCAAATTGATTTCAGTTTGCTTCTATCGGAGTTATTATTTATTATTATCTATCATCATAATTATATCAGCAGGGATGTGACATATAATAATTTATCAATATAAGAACGAAAACATTCAATACTCGGGCAAATTACAAATGAATATATTTCTATTTTGTCTTGGAACAAAAAGTCAATCCACACCTGTCCTGAATCCTTTCAGCTTCAATTCAGTCCAGCCAACTAAATGGCAAATTCAATTTACATTCAGGTCGATATCTTCCTCATCCCCACCCTCTTTCATTTCATCTACTTCAATATGTGGAAATTCAATTTAGCAAGCAATATCGAATACGCTGAGTGCTTTCTATTCAATAACAAAATTTCCTTCCGAACAATGGGCGTTGTTATTGTTCGCAGAATTTTCGACCTTCGAAAATAGGATAATTGAGTGATTTAATATACCTTTCTTTGTCATTATTGTGAATCAAGGAGAGAATGAATTTTTCCCATTTGATTTTTGTTTCATTATTGCTCAGGTACTCAATATATTACGATATTTCATTTGTTGCATTGTTATCATCATCATAACAATATGTTAATGAAAAAGGGAGATTCAAAAACAAGAATCCTCACATAATTGGTGATCATTCAATGTATTCAATGAAAAAAAAAATGGTTCACTACTCGTAAGGATTCAAACCCGATAGAAAAACCAAGACAAAAATAGGAATAAAAATTATTTGAACGAATATTCATGCCATCAGCTAGATTAAGCAGCCAGACAAAGGTTATCAACCAGAACTATGAGTTTTTTCTCTCAAGGCTTTTGACGCTGGCCCTGCAGCAGTAATCAACCAATGGATCGATAATAACATTTTACTCATCCCACACAGGTACAATTTTATTGGTTTGGAAGAAGTACTTTCTGCAAACTATATCTCAAGAACCGATGTGGTTGATTTCTCGCATCTGGGACGACGAAATTCATCAAATCGTCTTGGTAGGATTTCATAAACTGTCCTATTTCGTATTTGGCGGCTAGCACGAGGGACTCAGAAAGCAATTAACTCTTAGAAAATAAATAATGGTTAGTCTGACCACAAACTGTGACTGCTGTTACTGGAAACTCTCTACTTTTCTGTTTTATTGCTGCGACTCCACGAGTCGAAACTTTGATTAACGTTACGGATAATTAACTCTGTTGTTTGGTCTATCTCCAAGCTCGTATTTCATTGGATTTATTTCCAAGAAACCTTGTTCATCTGTTGCTGGTATATTTTTTCCTGCTCTGAATTAAGGACTACACCAGTGTGACATTTTCAAAAAACTGCTTTCTTTTTGACTCATTTGATAGTTTATACTTATAATATAATAAAAGATTCTGTGAACGCGGTAACGTCGTTTATTGGATATTTTTTTAATGGCAGCGTTCTAAAGAGCGACCACTCGCAAGTGAAAACCAATAGTTGAAATTTTAACATTTATATTTTTCAAAATTGCTCAGGAATCTACTTCAAATTGAAACTGAATATTCTTGAATATATTTACTATAACCTACGATCTTTTCGATTGGTTTGAAATTGAAAATTTGGCATTAAAAAACACCATTTTTTTACCCCAAAAAACTACACTTCATTCTGTTAATTTTTGATATCCTTCAAAAATCTTAGATAGCACATAACTCCATTATTTTACAATATATTTGTGCAAATAAACTTTCAATAGAGCTAAAAATATACCTCACTATGTCCAATAGAATTCAGACCATTCCGTCGAGTACTTTTTTTGAAAAAATTCGCGAAAAAATAAAAATTAATCAACTCCAACCTATCGAAACCATTTAATGATTAGAGAGACTCAAATCGATTCGATAATTCTGCGTTTCTTTTACGAGTTTCTGTGTAAGACTAAATTCCATCCACGATAAATCCATCTTTCAGATATTTTGTTTATGTACTTCAATCTCGTCCAACCCCTGATTTTGACATCACGAAACCACCAAAATATTCTTGGCCTGAAGGCCATGCCTATGTATCTCTTCATCTGGAGCTTGGATCCTTTCTCATTGCGAAACGGACCTTGAAAATTCTGACAAAGAATGATGGATCATCGCATTCGAAAGGCGGATATTGGAGAATTTCCTTGGTGTATATTGCGAATTTATCACTGGCATGAACCGTGTTGGGAATCGGCGTTCGGTTCATGATCCATGCAGTGAATACAAAATACAGGGTCTCTGGAATTTGGATCGGTCATTTGACTCTGAAAATATTGATCCTAATAACGATTTTTCTTTACTATCGGGCTAAATAATCTTTCAGAAAACTGATTCTATTGATTGTTCATGGGGAAGTCACAATAAAACTCCGATAAAAAAAAGCTCTTGTGTTTTTACTGTTGACAAATACACTAGTGGCTTTTTCACTTATTCATTTGTTCATCAATTATCGCGGAATTGAAGAACAAGCTCTAATAAAAATAACAGGACACAGCAATACATCATCAATAAAACCATACTCACAAATTGATAGAGAGTATCATTCAAGCATTATTCAATCAATTCGTTTGGAAAATGAAAAAACTTCAACATCTACTACAGAAACGATTAGCTGTGCCACCCGCAGCGATATCACTGTTCCTAGTGTGAATTTCAATAACTGCGTTTTTGATAATCGTACATTAAAATGAAAATGTGTTTATTTTTAATGTTTCATAAATAAAGTTTGCATTGATATGTTTCCAGATTTCTTATTCATTGAATTGTCCTGCCGAATTACACTCGAGGTTTTTATTGATATTGAGTAAATTTGTGTTGTTCAAATTCTAATCTGTTGCCTTTAGCAATTTGACTGGAATAACTGTCAACTATTGAAAACACGACACCGAAGGAAACAGTTTCTCATTAAACAACCCAAATTTACACGATAGAATACAAACCACTTGTGCAATTATAAGTGAAAAAATCTCTCTTGAATAGCTTTCAAAATAACTGAAGGATATTAGTAAGGAACTAGTATCCTGGAAAAATCTGTAGAAAATATAAGAAGAATAATCTGATTAGCTTCAATCTGAAAGTGTTATGTACTATTTTTTTGTTCATATGCTGGATACTAGGATGACAAAATCTTAAATTCAATCTCTCTCGAGACAGAATTCAAGAACATTTTATTACACACTATAACACCTTCATGAAAGATGCATCATCTCGTATATCATGAAGATAACACGATCCCGTATTGTGTTAATGAATCATCGAGGGTGACTTACTCCGGAATTCTGGATGGTGGATGAAATATTAGTGCGAGCAACGTATTCCGCTTCACGTATTTGCAGATCGGCCAGTAAATTCTGGGATATGCCCGGTTCCAAATGTCCTGACATCTATCTGGCCATCAATTCACGAGGGGATTTTTTCACCATCTTTTCGAAATCAGTGAGGTGCGGACAGATTTCCTTTGAAGTCTAGTAACGTTGGAAAATACAGTCTTCGTTAATTAATGAATATCATCCGATGGAAATATTCATCGGAAGAGAATTGGTCAAAAGGATAATTGAGTTTTACTGATTTAATTACTATTGAATTCATCTTGATTTGGTTATGTTGGGTTATGTTGTGTCGCATGAGCTTGCGATAAGTGAAAAAAGGGCTTATACAACTTATACAACAAACGACACAAAATAGCGAATAAAATGAGAATAGGAACACGAGTTTGATCGGATTCTTTTAAGAATGCATAAATCAAATCTCAAATTCACATCGAATTTTTTTATTAGGTATACATTATTGAAAAATTGACTAAAATAGCAGCCATTGTTATCTACTCCTTGAACTCCATTTATAGGAACCATTATTATATCCATCAATTCTGTCAGAAAATATTGTGTAATCTGTCGAAGCGTTTTCCGGATTTCGAACGTTTTCGATATTCTAAACGCGTTTGAAGTTCATACCGTCAGCGCGCTCTGTACACATAATAAAACTTTGAACGCGTTTTTCTCGAAAACACATTCTTGAAAATGGCTGACATTCTCCTGACCGCTGTGATCAACATATAGACCTGAAATTAGGAGGGCATACTCAGAAAATATATCTTCACGGAATGACGGATCGTTATTTCAATAGGCACGTTTTTGTATTTATGATTTATCTTTTCATGCGAATAAAACGCGAAAATTCGTTTTTTTTTTTCAAATTGCCGCTATTTTTAGAAAATCGTACTAAACGAAAAACCCATCCGTCATTCCATGGCCAAAGGGTTTCTCCTCATTGTTTTGGGTGATCTCCCTTGAACTGTGGTTTCAGGATGAAATGAATTAATAAGGAAGAAGTTGTACATATTTGTTTTTCATATTTCATATGAGCAAAATCAACACTTTTTTTACAAATCCTCAAGTCGCAACGTTTTGTTTCATCCTGAGAGTACATCAATGAAGTTTTCTGTCTTGGAATTATTTTCCAACAATCTCTTTGGATCTATTTCGCACTTATCTATCCAAACTTTGTACAGATGTTATACAATTGTGGAAACTCATTCCATCCAAATCTCTTTCTGTTCCAAACTCCTCTGGATAACCGCGATCCCCGAACCAAATCTTGTTTAACCAATTTAATAGCAAGAACAAACCACTTGAGCTCCGTTTCAAATCTGATAAATCTCGCTTCACATTGCTGCGAAAACAAATGCTAAACTCGAAAGCGTCTCTCTGGCGGAGTGAAGATTTTTAATAGATAATCAAGGCGAATAAGGGCGGCTGTAGAATGAATACTTCAACAGAAAGATGAACAATGTTTGTTTGTTTGCTTTCTTTGTAGACAATGTTTTTATTTCGGCGACTGAGAAAAAATTCATTATCGAGCAGATAGCTAATGAAATTGTTTGCAATAGTATGGAGGTGTTTGACATGGAGTTTTCTTCTCTCAATGAGCATATAGATTAAAAAAAAAAACAATTCATAGTCGTTGATTTCTGTAACTCAGAAAATAGGTCACTGTATATTGTATAATTTTTGTATGATTTTCAACAGACTGTATTTTAGTGAGAAATACAAAAAAGGCTCATAAAACTTGAAGATTTCAGTCTTCAGATTTTCTAGGTGAAAATTCTGAACTTCGGATCTCTTGCAATTCATGGATAACCTACGAGAACATTTCACAAATGGGTTTTTCCAGGAAATTTTCTTTCGAGTTATCAATGGATTGCAAGAGAACCAAAGTTTCTGAAAACTTTCACTCAAAAAAATGTTTAAAGTATGTTTTGCCTGTTGGAAATCACCCAAAAATACTGAAATATATTTTGCGAGAAGTGTATGAGAAATTACAAACTCACGTTACATTTTCAGAATAATACTGGTATTATAACATTGGAATATATCATGAAAACCAGTCTTCCCTACTCAGTTATATTTTTTTTTGAGAAAATGTTCAAATCGAAATAATACATTGATTTCCTGGCCATACCTTTGACACTAAAAACGAGTCAATCATTCGAACCAAACCAAAAATGCGCATATCATTAATCCATCTTGGATGAATCTTATTGAAAGATATTCATCGACGAAGTAATCAAACTACTCAATATCATTTTTGAAAACTTAGTCTTCAAGTAAGTTTCTTCAAGGAGATTATACAATCACTTTTTGTAGGTAAAGATAATTGTATAATAACATTGACTACTGAAATTGAAAAAATAATACGTTTTCAAGAAATATCTCTGAAACCAATTTGCATCTGTACAAAAGATTTTATAACTAGAGAAAAAAATTATAGGTCTTGAACTCGGAGAATAAGGTTGAGGTTAATTAGTATTAAATATTAAAATTGCTGTGCTAGCTGACAAGTTAACTTCGGCTTACTTCATAAAAGTTCGAAAAATTCCATTAAAAAAGTTCCTTGTATTAGCATATTACTGAATACTAAATTTTTTTGAGTCGATGTGATAATGAAAAAAGGGAATATGAATTATGTAAATAGAACATTTGAAAACAACTGCGTGAAATAATATACAACTTAGGCCAAGATTTCAGATGCAGAAATTAAGATAAGATTATTTGTTTTTTCAATATCAAATACAAACATCTGCATCATACGTTATAATTTACAAATGGTTATCGTGATGGTTTTTTGATCTATTCTGGATAGATGTTCATCATAATCATGTTAGAACACAGGTTAAATCAATTAACAATTTGCTGAGTTTGGATGAGAGATTATATTACATTCATGACATAACAATAAATTTGAATTCGCTGCTACACTACAGGTTCATACATTTAATAGGATTATACAAATAATGATCAGATTTATCACTGGTACGTAGAAATTTATGGTATAGCATCTACCACGATATATGGCGTTCCCTGAGTAAATTGTTTTCCCACGAATTATAATAATCACTTGAGTTTAATATACAGTTTCGAAAAAAGTGAACAGGATTTCATCTTATCGATTCGTGAAGTGAATGTTAGAGCCAATTACAAAGCACAATATATCCGAAACTGTGGTGTTGGTTTGTTTATTTCAATCATTATTCGGGCAACGATTATGAAAAATATCTCATCAATTCATCAAACAAATCCAACAAAGAAGAGATTGATTTATATTCTGAAGTATTCATTGAATAATAAAATCAATAAACAAAAACTAGAATTTCCATATGGTTCAGTATCTAGCCATTTGTATTTATAATTTAAATTGGAACTTCAACTAGTTGAGCATTTCGTCTGTTTATACAGGGTGGCCACTTTTTTATTGGGGTTGTATTGGTAACTTTTAAATCACAAGATTTAGAAGGTCGGTCAAATGGAGAAAAAAGTTGCATTAATAGAAGCATTGTCAAGCAGTTCCAACAAATCGAGATTATCATAAGAAAAGTAAATTCTGTCATTTTGATTTTTCTCCTTTTCCACTTTATTTCGAATATTATCAAAAAATGTTACAGAGTTTTTCATTCGACAGTAAATTATCCTCAATTTGACGTAAGCGTAGTTGGAATAAAAATCAATGATGGAATCATGAAAGTTCCTCTCTAAATAAGCTTCACTGCATGTCGAAAACGTCAATCCCATGCTAATAGAAGCCTTATCAATTCTTTCCGCTGTAAAAGGGATTCAGCCATTATTCAGCATTACCTAGCTGTCAGCGTATACCCCATCAGCCCTTAATCAAAAATTCCTTCATTAAATATGTAGATAATGAAAATGACAAGATTGACAAGGTTCCGAATCCGATAACAGAATCTCGTTCTCGATTATTGGATTGTGTAATCTGCCTATGATGTTCATGAATCAACTTTACTTGAGGGATTATATTGTGACTCATTGAAAGCTACTGAATCTGCATTGAGAACAGTTTTCGGAAGTGTGTACAGGGTATTATTTGCAGTATTAGAGTGTTGATTTGAAAAATCGTCGCTCGAAACTTTCAAACTTATCGGGACATCAATTTTCCTTCGAATCAGTGATTTTACGTTGATACTACTTCTACTATGGGAATACAATTTTCAGTTTATTTGATTCGAAGAAGGGACTTATAGAATATTCTCTTCTATATGCGACTTTCTGAACTATTTGTTTTGAAATATCCTTTGTCCAAATGTCTTGTTGACAATTTTCTCTGGATTTCTCAAGGGGGATATGGTCATGCGAAAGAATTCCCAGATCATCTCTGACATGAAAGCAGTACCAATTTCATTGCTTCTTGATTCACTACAGGGTGATTTTGAAAATTTAATAATTGATGTTTTCAAATTTATCAAACAAATTTTTAATGTATTCTAGTATAATTATAATTTCCTGTACGAGAAGTGAACTAGTATACAATATTTACATCGAGTATATTATTTCATAACTTCACTAATCACCCTGTGAATGACATCTAGGTAAAATGTATTAAAATGAAGCTAGTAAGAATTCAGCTGCTGGTTGAAATGAGGTAAAAATTGAATGGAAATTGGATACGAAATCGTTTTCAGAATAGAATTACAGGAGAATATTCAACGAGTTCGATTAATCAGAAGTTTCAATTTTGGCGAAATTCGTAATCTTTTGGAAAGCTTTCATTAAGGTCAATATTGATTCTAACGATGCATTTTTTTACTTCTGAGCTAAAGGTACATTATATTCGGATAATTACCCAATCCATATTTTCAACTTCCGATGAAGCATCTTTCGTTCTCTCTGTCTTAACTTTGTTCTTTGTTCTTTTCCGCTACACTATTTTTTCTACTTCCAATTAACTCTCATTGTCTGGATCTGGAGATCTCACTACACTTTCATCAATTGTCATTCATACAAATTATAAATCATTACTCGAAAGTGTTAATCATAAAAATATTTTGATTCTAATGAAGAACATTCTGTTGATTCTCGAATGAGGACAATTAATTCTTAATTGTAGTAGTCAAATGCTAAATTTCTCCAATTGAATCGATATAAAGTTGTTAAGAACTATATTGCAAATAATGATGAAGAGTTGAATCAATCCATTAATTTTCAATAGTTGATGTCATGAGATACCATTAAATATCATGTATTGACCTCCTGGACTCGTATAAATTCATTTTCTTTTTGATTAATGCCTCTAGAGAATTCGTAGTTAGTTTTTTGTCTCTAGGATCTTTAAAGGATGATGGAGACGTTTTTATGCTCGCAAGAACAAGAATGCATTTCCTAACTGTAACAAAATCCAAAAAGTTCTGTTCCATATTAAAATGGTTATGATCTATTGATACATCATCATTGTCTCTCATGAATGGAATTTCTCAAATTCACCACTCAAGATTCGCCGATGCAATTTCAGATTCTCTGCTCTATATTCGACGCTGCAATTCCTAATTCAATTATTGACAAGTCATCTGATATAATAACGGATGTCAGATGTCGTGAATATAAACTCAACTAGTCGGAATACACGGATGGCCTGAAATCACTTTATTCAAATTCGATTGAAATTAATTACGATCTCTGTTGATTCTCTGGAGATTCTCGCACTAGTCCTGATCTGAATTTGAATGTTCATCGGGTATAATCCACGTGATGGAAATCCCGTCATATGCACGATATGGAAGAAAGCTTTTTTTATGAAAGTAGATAATTTCTGGATTCGAGTTGAGTGAGCTTCACTTCATTTCCATCACTGGCATATCTGAAAGTATCCGCTCATCCATGGGAATGAAATATCGGAACTTCTAAATCGGATTTGAATCGATATTATGACATATTGTCACATTTATCATCATGTATGTCATTCCAATTCGATTATATTACTTAAATGAAAAAATATTCTTCCATTATTCATCTGAGAATAACACAGAACGACATGATTTTTGATGTTTTCAATTTGATAAGTGTTCTTATTTAAGCTTGATCTCATCACGTAAAGATTTTTTCATATAAAAAAACTTGTGTAAGATTTTGTACTAGAATGAAGAAGTACCGTCTATTGATATCTCCTGAATTGCATTGGGATTATTAAATTAAGGGGTTAGGGGTAGTCAGGATTTTCAAAAAATCAATCTCAATGAAATTTATACAGTTTTTGGTTTCACATAATGAACTCAGGCCTGATCGAAGGATTTTTCTTTACAAAAATCTGAATGTGTAAAGCACGAATCGGACGTATATGAGTGAGTGAGTGAGTAGCAAGTTTATCAGTGAATATTCGAAGAAATAGTGATCCAAAATTTATAAAGGGAAGTCAAACTTAGCGAACAAACACATCACTCCATGCAACAAAAAACTGGATAAATACACGATAAAGAATCGCCTTATCGGGTATTAAAATAAAGCTAATAAATATTCGTTCAAAATTCGAGATAAGAATGAGTCTCACTCATACGGAAACACAGCGAATAATAGAGGAAATACAGCAGAATAGGAAGGAACTGAAAAGCGCAATAGATGCCAGTGAAGCGCGTATCCAACTGAGAATTGAAGAGTCTTATGCAAGAATACGGCAATTAGAAGCTGAAAACTCTTACTTGAAAGATAAAGTTGAGAAATTGGAGCGTCAACAAAATTCTAACAATATCGTGATATTTGGCTTAAATAAGGAGCGACACGAGATATCATTCGAATCCATTCGAGAAGAGTTAAAATCCCTGCTGGAAGTGGATATATCTATTAACCAGATAAAAAATATACATTGTCTGGGAGCAAAAAAAAACTGCCCTGTGAAAGTTGAGTTCGTCTCAAACTTGACAAAAAAACATATACTGGCTAACTGCAAAAAATTAAAAGGTACGAAAGTCTCGATCGCACACGATCTCACCACGCAACAAAGAGAGGATCTATCTGTCTTAAAGAGACACTTACACACATACAGGCAGGACGGAGGCAGGCAATCATTCATAAGAGGCAACAAACTAGTAGTTGATGGGAAAGAGTTCACAGCAGACCAACTCCTCGAAATTGAAAGACAAGAAGAATCAGTAGAGGAAGAAATAAAAGTAAAGAGAAATAGTGTTCCAACAACACCTACCCAGCCCCTTATCCGCGAAATTTCCCAAGAAGAGAACACCACAGTACTACAAGGAGCCACCAAACCACCCGTTACTCCCAAAACGAGTGGGCCGTTAGGAGAAGTTGGAAGGAAATTAGTGAACAAAAACATTGACAAAGTGAGAACCAGGTCTACAACTGAAAAAAGAAAATGAGTCACTACTACACCTCTCACAAACCACAACCATAATGGTAAATTCCAACCATTCGTAATTATAAACTGTTGAGTAGATAATCATGGACCCATATATAAGAGACTTTTCAAGTGATCCGATTGAAACCATTATAGTTGATGATTTGACATGTTTACTGAACGCTTACAAACAAAAATTCGGTGCAAATCAATTCTCCTTATTTCACAATAACATCTGTAGCATCCATAAACATTTTGACGAATTCCAAGCCTTCGTTTCTGGTTCAGATTTCACTTGTATGATTCTTACAGAAACCTGGGAAATTAAAGATATTAACTTACTCCATTTAGAAAAATATGATATAATTCAAAACAATGATTTAAGAAGCAATCAAAATGACGGAATCCTAATCTACATCAAGGACAACCTACTTTATGATAAAAAGATGATTAAAGTGGGGGTAACAAATGGCATTCTTGTCGAAATAAATTATAACCGTGAAAAAATAGCTCTAGTTGTACTGTACAGATCCCCTTCGAGTAATGTAGTAGACTTCAATGAACAACTTGAACCGTTCATGGACAATTTGAGGGAAAATTCTTTCGATAAAGTGTTCTTTGTTGGTGATATTAATATAAACATAAAAGCGGTTTCTGATGAAGCATCCGAAGATTACTTGAATATTATGTCAGAAAAAGGTTTTGTATCACTTATAAATGAATTTACAAGAGTAACTTCTAGGTCAGCTACCTGTATAGATCATATATTTTATAAATCAAAGAAAGAAGAGTACACTGATATTATCTCAAACATTATAAAATCAAATATTACCGACCACTATGCCATTGCCGCCGCTATCAAAATGGACAATATTAACCAAAGAAAGGAAATAGAACATACAGTGAGAAAAAACACTAATATACAAAAGCTCAGAACCTTATTGAAAAATGAAACCTGGAACGCGGTAACTCATTGTAGTGATGTTTTGATTGCTACTGACATTTTTTATGATAAATTGAATACGTACATTGAAAGCTCGACCACTACATCAAAACCAAGTAATAAATGCAAAAGAAAACCCTGGATAACCGCCGGAATAATAACATCTATCAAACAACGAGATAGACTAAAACAAAAAACTCTGAAATTCCCCGATGACCCAATAATTAGTATTACATATACCCGATATCGCAACAAGTTGAATTCCGTGATAAGAAAAACAAAAATTGAATATTACAAACATATAATCGATAATTCAAATTCCTCAAAAGATTTATGGGGTGTTGTAAACGAAATTACAGGTAAAAAAACAAATAAAGTAACCATTGGAAAAGTTGTATCCGAAAAAGGAGAAGGACTAACAGACGACGAACTAATTGCAGAAGCTTTTAACGAGCATTTTGCTAGTAATGGAGAGAAACTGGCAGCGAAATTGAAAAATAACACCAAACAAACTGAAAAAAGAAAAACCTCTAGTTGCTCAATGTTTCTAGAATACACCGATACACAAGAAATTGAAAATGTCATATTAAGTCTAAAAGACAAAAAAGCATGCGGCCCCGACCAGATTACAAATGAGATTTTAAAATCCACCGTTCACCATATATCGGAACCTGTGAGCCACATAATAAATCTGATCATAAATACCGGAATAGTTCCGAAACATTTTAAAATAGCTACCATCAAGCCCCTTTTTAAATCCGGAAAAAAAGACTGCCTGGAGAATTACAGACCGATATCCTTAACTTCAGGTTTATCAAAAGTTTTTGAGAAAATCATAAAAAAGAGACTAATCAAGTATCTCGAAAAACACAAATTTCTTTCACCTAACCAGTTCGGTTTCCAAAAAAATATCTCCACCCAAGACGCGATAGGTGCTTTAACATCAAAAATATACAGCGCAGTTGACAACTCAAAACCGTGCCTGGGTATATTCCTAGACTTAGAAAAGGCCTTTGATACTATAAACCATGGTATTTTGCTGGATAAATTGGAGAGTATTGGCATCAGAGGAAATGTACTGAATTTATTCAAGAATTACATACGAAATCGGAAACAGCAGGTATTTGTGAATGGGAGGATGAGTGGTGTTAGAACTGTTACCTGTGGAGTACCACAAGGGACAGTTCTGGGACCGATTCTATTTATCATATACTTGAACGACTTACTTGCTATGGACTCCTCTGGTACCATTATTTCCTTCGCTGACGACACGGTTTTACTATATGTGGATGACACCTGGAATATGGTGAAAGAAACTGCTTCCAGTGATTTGGAAAATGTTACTAACTGGTTTGCCGAAAATCAGCTATCGATCAACCATAAAAAAACAAAAATCATTCCGTTCACATCCTATGAAAAGCACTTGCCTGAATACGAAAATATAACGTTCAATAATCATTCTATACCAGTCACACTGTCAGCTAAATATCTTGGCATCACGGTGGACTCATTCTTGAAGTGGGATTTCCACGTTCAAACGATAATTAACAAACTGCGCCGGCTCATATTCAAATTCAAGCAGATAAAATGCTATTTCAGGGTGAATCATCTCAAGATAATTTATTATTCCTTGGTGGAGTCTATCATACAATACGGCATAATAGGCTGGGGAGGATTGAGGAAATCCAAACTAGGGCCACTTGAAATTGTCCAGAAGCGAATCTTAAGAATTATATTCAACAAACCCCCTAGATACTCTTCCGATCTTCTGTTCAATGAAACCCAGATAATGGATCCACGACAGCTCTATTGTAGGTCAGTTTTAACTTTCACTTATAAAAAAAAAATCTCATCCATTCTCGAACACCCATACCACACAAGGGGGAAAACTTCAGCAAACGAGCTATTGCCGCGTGCCCTCAAATCAATAGGCCAACGTTCCTTTACCTATATTGCCCCAAGGTTGAGGAATATGGTACCAAGCTCGATAAAGTCAATCAACTCCTATAATCTGTTCAAAAAGAGGGTGAGGGCTTGGATTTTGTCTATTGATAGGAATATTTTACACAGCCTCATTGACTCCTGACAAGGCGTCATACTATCATAAGTATTCCTGCACACTTGTTCTGTTGTATCTAATTGATTTTTTTTTTCATTTATGCTTATGATCATTATATGTTCTATGTATTTTTATTTGTATTTTTTAATGTATTTCATTGGTCTATGTATTTTTAAAGATGTTTTCGGATTTTCTGATGTACCTAATAGCAAATCGTAATATTTAAAATTTAATATTTTTTTAATAGGAATTTACCCACATGCTCATGTATTCGCCTTTATCGCTCACCAAAATACTTGATGTACACCTCCACCTCCTTGTCTATAATGTAGTAACTGCCCATAGACAAGCTCCTTGAGAGCTTTTTTGGGCCAATCTGCTCATTTACCATAGGACAAAATCTGTGTACTCCATCACTAATTTATAAAATTGTACTCATGATGGTGAATAAATTTATTATTATTATTATTATTATTATTAAAAAATTTCGATTTCTTAAGACCAATTAACTGTTGATTTTTTGCCGAAAATCTAGAAGAAAATTTCCTGATGCCACCATTTTTTTGATTTTCGAAAAAAAGCTTCGATCAGGCCCAGGATTATCTATTCATAAAACAATTTTTTTATCCGATTGATTTTATATAAATCTCCAAGGACTTATGATAGTCACCGCAAGGACCTTCTTTTAGAACTGGGTCAACACAAACAGCTATAACTTTGGAATTTATTTATTTTTTTTAAAATTTTCGTGACATCAAATCAAAACATTGTATAATAATGCCATATTATTACTTTTGTAAAATGATATGATTTAATAGAAAAAAAAATTAATGAAAAATCTCATTTTTTCGTGTCTCTGACTACCCCTAACCCCTTTAAATACCTGATACATGCATAGAAAATGTTTTTTTTGTAGCACTTTTCCATTTTTGCGTTTGTCGAATTCATCAAAAAGGCTTGTCATGTTTACTTCGGTGTGAAGAAAGGTTTCATCAATATAGAAGAGATAGAGTAACGTTAAGAAAGAAAGGATTTCAGAATGATAGCTGAAGATGGGCTTGCTCGCAAAAATCTCCAAAAAGAATACTATAAAACACAGCTTTGAGGAACGATTGTCTAACGTAGATTTTGCAGGATAATTTTCTATTAAATATAGTTTCAATGAATGTTTCCTCAATATTTTCAGAAGTTTCTTGGAAATCTAACAAGGTGGAAATAAAAACTAAGCACTGATTCGTGATGAGCACACCCCATTTACTAAAGGGTATCTATTAAACTAACAAGGTATATCTGTGTAATGGGACACTAGACTTTTTTTGTTTCCTATCATAGAATGATGCATTACCTAACCTAATGCAACCTAACTTAACTTAATATTCATTTGATAGTTGTTGACAAATCGCATATACCAATTCGAAAAATAGTGTTGCTTCTTCAGAAACGTTTAAAATATGTCATGGAATTCAGTGATTTAGGATTAAACACAAAAATGCAGTTGTCCACTCTAATATTTTTTCCAATTGATATTTGAGTCAATCAATGCCACAAATATTCTTCCAGACTCCACCAACTAAAAGTGCAGCTATTGATCCAATATGGATATGGAAATGTAGTGATTTCAATGGAAAGTTGGTCTATTCAAACTTGTTGCTGATTAACTAACTATAATTGCATTCCTATGCTCTCATACCATTCAGATAATCCAATGAATCCAATTCAGCCAGAAATGAATCGCTTGATATACTCCCAATAAAGCTGTCATTTGTCGAAGACTATTCAGTTCACTCGACTCAATATAATAACAATATTATTCAGTCTTGATTGCCAGTTCAGTTTCATTGTGATGTCCGAATTCAGGTGGATACGATTGTTATCGTTAAAGGAAGGCCCCTCGAGACCTACCAGAGGACCGACAGTAGAGGGATATGATGGTTTAATTAGGATAAGGGTAAGGTGAATGCTGTGAATATACAACTAACCCTACTAAAGTTCGCCTTAGAGAGTTTGGATAACGACGGACTTGAACAGTTATTCCTGAAATGATTGGGATTTATAATTCAATAATAATTGACAACCTGAGAAGATTAAAAATAACGCAGCTGAATCTACATTTTCGTAGTGTCTATGTATAGCCACTGTTCTATTTATTTATTTTTATCACTTCACCCAACAGGAAAAGCCAATTCTAGGGGAAATACTTGATGCAATTTGGAAAAAACATATAAAGACAAAATTGAATACAAACTGGCATTGATAACATACAAAAAAATAAGATAAAATGGTAAAAAAGGACCAAATTTTGAGAGGCTTAGGCTTCAATTATTTCAACTTCAGATATGCGTGCCTAACGTGGTTGGCGTGAAAATAAGTGGTGATTAGTATGGTACCAAAACAGTTTTTGAGACAATAATGTTCCATTGAAAATCCTTGAAGATTATTCTTCCTGTAGGAACAGAAACCTGAAGTCCATAAAAATCATGTCATAAATACGAAATTCGGTGTACAGTAGAATTGATTTCTTGATCATCACACTGTTCTTAGGGAAATACTAATTAAAATTTGATGAACTAGGCAGACATGCAAGCCACGAATCAAGCGCCATCTGATTGAGTACTTTTATGGAAAAATCTGAGGAAAGTTCATTATTTCATTATTCAAAAGAAGAAAAATTCTCGGTCGGCAAGAATCCACCTTTCATGAGAGTGAGAAGAAAAGCCTGTATAAAATTGAGATAACATTAGTCGAATAGTTCGAATAAGGAATATCGGACGATATCAATTGTTCATTATATTTCCTAATGTTGTCGCCACCACTGTCCATCATAGATCACCTTTTCCTGGTGTCTGGCATAGGGACTAGTGGGGGCAGTGGAAGGGAAGCAATTCAGGAGAAGAGCGATGTTTCTCTCTTGTTTATGTTTAATACACTTGCTCTCCTCCTCCTTCCTCCTTTTATGGAAGGAGAACTTTTTTCGATATTTTAGATTTATTAAAAAAACTGAAGTACAAGAAACTAATAGTATATTATTATGTTAGATGCTAGAGAACTCTTTGAGAACTCTAGTATCCATCAGACACATTCTATATAGGACTAAGTCCTCATATCAGGATCTCAGATTTACAATAAAAAAGTTGGAGTTTCTAACTCTCCATGTATGATGCATCACAAAAAACTTCCAGAGCGAGCAGTTACATTGCCGTTAGGTCAGAGTTGAAAATGAGTTTCCTACCCTCACTGTCACGTCATAATGTAATTCAAACTTTTTTTGTGCTGCTACATAGCCTTTATACGATGCGGATGTGGGCTAATTTGACACAAAAAGATTTCTATGAGCGTTACAGTGAATAAATACGATGTGGACATTGATGTGATGAATATTCATTTTCTTACCGTATCATTCAAAGTGTCAATTCGTATACGAATTTGAGAGAGTACACTCATTATACCAATCAGAATATATTCAAGAATTCAATTTGTCTGGAAAAAAGCACGTTTTATCGCATTAACACAATTTCATTTTTGTAATCGATTAAATCAGATTCCAAGTAGTGCCAAATAATTCTGAACGGGCTATTGGATTATACAGGAAATATCTTCGAAAAATCTGTTTTCTTTATTTTCGTTGTTTTCCAAAATTTACAAAAGAGGTCAATGTATAGGTCACTCTTATTTTGGTGTTGTGAACATAATATATGTAGAAGGGAGGAAATGCTTAACTCATTTTTTCTAAGAGAAATTCAACCAACAGGTCTTCAAACTCAATTATAGGTTTGGCAACATCAAATAATGAATGACGAACAAAAAGAATCGATAAATTATGCATCAACACAACAAATGAACACCATCCACACACTAATCCCAATTCACAGTGTAGAAAGTCCGACTAAATGGCGAGATTTTCAGGTAAAATAATACATCATTAAAACGTTAATTATTATCTTGAAGGATATTAAATAAGAAAAGTTGATGAGATTGTGAATAATTTTATACAGATATGAATTAGAAGATTTGATGACGCGTCTTCAATGATAAGAATTCAATATCATCAAAAAGAAGCACAAGTGCATAATTCTATTTGATTCAGACATTTTTGTTGACACACTGCACCACAATATACAAATTCATGCATTATAGTTCTTCCTTGAAGGTAAAAATGCGTGTTTGGTTCCAATAAAAATAATGAAACTTCGTCCTCAAAAGGGAGAATAAAGAGATACCATCACATTTTCTAGTGTTGACTCGAACCAATTACAATAATTTGCTGGAGATATCAATCAATATTAAGTGACCTTATAGTCAATTCACAAATGGCCAACTCGTTAGTCAAAAGGTGGCTCTCAATCGATCACTGCCTTTCTCTTCAATATAATAATGACATCCACTCGTACATTTGTCCTTCTACATGGTTCATAACGATAAAACTTCCCGGATCATGATAGTGTTACAACGCAACCGGTCTACTTTGGTGTTGAAAACGTACATCAACATCGGAAAAATCATAGCTATGTGCCCTTGGAATGAACGCAAATATTTTGGATTAGCTTGGATAACTTGGCTCAGTCTGTATACGTACAGTGTTATTTCTTCAACTATCACAACCAAATGGAAGAGCCCTAGCTACTCGGGGCATCATATCAACATAACGGACACGCTGGAGGTCATATTCGCTTTTGTCTTGGTGGCTTCAATTTTCGCAACCAGTCCATTCAAAAGAGAATCTTGGCGAAAACTCATTCACTTGACAGTACAGGAGAATGTGACAGAAAAACTGTGGAACTACAACCTACGAGATTACTTCAAAGTGATAGCTGTCCACCTGACCATGCTTCTTCTAATTTATGGATTATTGTCCAGTTGGTTTGGAAGGAACTTGGGCTGCAACGACCTCAACATCTGCCTCTTGAGCTTTTCCTACATGATGAAGTGGTACTACCAATTCCTGATGGTGAATTTGCTCTGGGAACTGTCTAACACTTTAGAGCACCGTTACCAGAATGTGCAGAAAGCTGTTGAGAGCTGTTTTCCTCTGGTGGCATCTGAAACAAGCTACAACAAAAATTTCCTCGCCAACGTACGGAAAATCAAGGCAACTTATGGTGATTTGCATGAGGCTGTTGAAATGATGAACAGAATTTTCGGGGTTTCCATGGTATGTTTCTTGGTGTACACCACTGTTTCTATCCTGAACAGTTGTAGCTGGTGTTTGTACTATGTGCAAGCAGAGAACTTCACACCTGGACTCAGAATGGGAAGAACTATATCTTCTCTTGTCAGCCCACTGTATAATTTGGTGAGGAAGATTGAATATAGTGGTCGAGAATGAATTCCATTCCATAATTTTTTAGATACAAACTGTGTTTCTGGTGATGGCTTGCGATAGAGTGGAGACAAGCGGTAGAAGAGTCATCAATGCTTGCCATATGATGCAAAGGAGAATCGATAGATCAGGATTGGGAGAGGAACTAATCTATCTCGGGAAATATTTGAAGTATCTGGCTCCTAAATTTCCTGCTGCAGGATTGTTCAATGTCAACAGGAAGATTTTGTCATCGTTACTGTCTTGTACGACCTCCTATATTATCGTTATTCTACAGTTCAGATCAGATAAGTAGTTGACATTCATCAAGATATTCACCATTTTCATGATACAATGAATGAACAATGAAAAACTGTGAGTATTACAACTAAATTCTATAATAAACGATATCTTGTGGAGTCATGTTTATTTGAGGATGTCCAACATGTGCAAGAACAGTATTTAACTTATCATCCATTAATGAATCTTTCTGATAATATTGAAGACTCAGTGGATGTTTTCTCTTCCATGATTGCATGAAATCTCGTTCGATAATATAGAAAAACATTGGTTTCGAATTCAAGAAAAATAATATTTTTTTTATAAAACTTCCCACGAAAGGAGACATCCTGTAATGTTCAGAGAACATCGTGAGAACCAAGGGTAAGGAGGTAGGAATTGGTGTTCTTTTTAAATTTCTGAAGGTCATATGCCTCCCTGGCAATATGTTCCAGAGCCTCGCTGTTCGTTGGATGAACGAGTCTTTGAATATAATATTTTCATGATGAAATGATGGTTTCAGATAATTTGTTTTTCGTCGATTGAGTGTAGATTTTCCAGTTCAATCATATCGAGTAGTTTGAATATGAGCATTATTTTCAAAGCTGAAAAACCTCAATAATTATCCAATAGGACATCAATGAGATAAACTTCTCGGAATTTTTTCATATGCTGTATACAAATTCGGAAATAATTCACGTACAGAATTGTGAGCAAAAGAAATAGCCTGCTAAGTGAGGAAGCATTGCAATTTCTCTTCGAATTTGGTTGTGACGTGTCATTTGCTTTCTTTGTTACTCCCATAGACTCCTACCTGTACCTCTGATATATCCTCGTTTCTCTCGTTGATTTGCTGTCTTGTTTAATATTGTTCATAAAAAATTTTCAGGTTCGATTTCAGTTTGTATTTTCATCCGTTTCGTTTTCAATATTTTATGGGCCGAAACATTGGATATAAATAACGATTAATCTCGTTAAGAAGCTCCATATTTCACTGACGTCCAACTTGGACTATACTGTCAATTTTTCCAGTGGTATTATAATCCCTGGACACATGCCCTGTTCAAACCCTTCCAACTAAGGCATAAACGATGGAATCTCCGTTACAGTATCAGGAAGGCGGTGTACTCTAAATTTTCGACGTTTATTGCCCTTTAATCTCGAAAAGCGAACGAGATACGTCGGCTTTCCAAAGCTCCTGGGATCGTTCCATTTCAGTCAGAATTACAGCGCTGTTTTTGCCGGAAATAGATGTCCTTTATTCGACGAAGTAATCGGTTCTGTTTATTAGTCTTTAAATTTATCGCAGGAAAAGAGTAATAGATTATAACAAAGTCACTGCTACGATAAATTTGATTGGCAGTTATGTTCTTAATTTATTCGCGACTTGATCAAATGCGTAGTAGTTTAGGAGCAGTATCAATAAGAAAATAATATGATGTTTAATCGTTTTGGGGCGTCATGAAGAACATTGATGCTATCAATTTCTGGAAAATTGATAGTCCCCGTTTCTTATTCCAAATAAAAACGTACTAAAGACGCTATATATACCTTATTCATTCATTTATTTCAATCCAATTCTGAATCATTCATTCAATTTAACTTGAGAATCTTTTTCGGCTACTATCGAATTGTGTCTGGCATAGAGACGACTGGGAGTAGTGAGGACAGTGGAAGCAATGTGTCTCTTCATAATGCATTTGATATGTTCGTAACTCTAATGAATTTCTTCCTATATGGAAAAAGAATTCTTTCAGACGAACGTATTCATTCTTCTTAAAATCCTAATAGGTCTAGAGGAACAACATAGAACTGTAATTGCTGATAGCGTTTTGACTTCGACTAACAACTCGTTATATTTCTGTTCTCCATTTCAAGAGGAATGAGTAATTATAAAATTCACGTTGGTGTTTGGGAGTACGTGAAGATAAACATAAACCAACGGACATTGTGATGCAGTGTTATTGTTGGAGTTTATATGTGTGTTAATTGGGTTTCATCAGGACAAATGTTGTTATTAACGCTGTAAATCGCGGAGATTATTCCGTTTATATACTAGAGAGGATTTCTATGTGAAACGCCAAATATGAAGGCTTCATTAATTATTGGAGTAATTTTCGAGTTGAAAGGAAGGTGATCAAAGTATCGGTACCTTAAAAATACACATACAGTTTGTTTTATTGATGAAATCATTGGAAAGAAAAAACAGAAATTCCAGGGGCCCAAAAGGAGGGGTTACCTGGAATTTCCCAGAAGTCATTTCACTCTGCTTTGTGCTTTGATGGGGTTGCAACCACCTATCCTTGGAGAGGAAGTGGACTATACATCATGAGGGGTTGTCTAGTCAGTGAATATTTTCAGAATTTAGAGTATTTAGAGTAATATCAATACTTGAATCGAGTACGGAGAGATACCAAGGAACTTTGACAGAGTATAAAAAGAAATAAAACAAAACATACAAGGTCGTGAATATTTGATTTACATATTGAGGGTATGAAAGGAAAATTGATATCTAGATGAAGGGAAAAAAAGAGAAAATAAAAAAGAGAATAAAAATGGACCGTCAACTATTATTATATTTTCAAATTGTAAAGTACAACAATATTCTTACTTTATGAAGTCGCTTTCCGCATGATAATATAGACATGCTTAAATCTAAATTTTTCACTTCTTTTTTCCATAGCGATGTTATATCGAATCAGATGCTGTAATAAGAAAGGCGAAGGAGAAATAATGTTAAAGGTAAACAAGGTTTATGATGCCGACGCTCTCAGAACAGAAAGCTTTTTACGGATATCCTCTTTGAACTTTTTATTCTTATATTCTTTATAAACTGTAAAGGATGAGACTTACTAGCGAGAAGGCCTTCTGCCTTCAAGATACTGGCAGAACAAATTATTCTCTTTTTTCTCCGAAATGTACAAAAATGTTGAATTGAGATTATGTCTAGGATGAGTGATTCTTCTTATACAATTCATATCTGCGTGAACAACATCTTTATTGTTATAAATCATACATTCGGGATTTTTCTTTGGTTTGGAAGTATGAATATATCACTCGAAACACATGAACTGCAATATCATACATACCAATTGAATAGAAGAAAAGGAATGAATCATTTATATACATTTATGATCGAACGAGTGAAATCGTTTTCATCAACTTATTCACGAAATAATAATGAACATAAAAATAAATCACTTATAATTCACAAATAGATAATTAATGAAAAATATATACACAACATTTATTAGTTTAAGAAAAAACTATGGAAATAAGTTAGAATACCCCTGGACAGGTTATTGGATCATTGTTTTATTTGTCGACAAACCATACAGTATCGGAAAAAATATAACTTGGGTATAAAGAGACATTTTTGAGAGTAACAGGAACCTCAAATATGTCATGATATAACATAATCAAGAAAGACGAATCGCTATTCTTCTTTTCCTGTGATCTAATCAACCTGTCAAGTGATCACCCCACTTATTTACATCCCATTTTCGAGAAGAAATTCTTTTGCTTTCATTTAGTAATGTTGTTGAATATTATTATTTCCAAAATCGATTGTGAATATCTATTGAAATAAAACAATGAAGTATTTTTCAACTATCTTGTTTCAAAAAGGAGGTGCTAAAAAAGACCATAAAAATGGTTAAATATTCATTCAATTCCGATAGTCGATAGCATAATCTCTTCATTCGTAGATATTAGCGTATTAAAAAATTCAGCTACATTTGCTTGATGGAAAATTGAGACGTAATACTGTGGTACATTTCAAACTATTATTATACCTTTTACGAGTTCCTTCGCTCATTTTACGCTATTTTATTTCATTTCAACGGCAGCGTAATTTCATGATTCGAGCGTAACCTTTCAACTTTTTCATTAATAACGGCCCAGCTATTTTCCTGAGTAAATAAATATTTGATGTTGCTGAAATCCCTTCGGTATCCAGAGGGGCAACCGCAGTGGTCGAACACGCTGGAATTGCTATCGTGTTTGCGGCATGAAATCCAAAAACTACATTCGCTACTGCAACCTCGGTAATCCTGAATATGCACGACAAAAAGGTGATGAATTCTCTAACAAAACCACTTCTCTCATAGTCACGTTGATTCACGATCGAAAAATATGTGTTCCACAAAAATGCACGTTTTTTTTAATGATATAATAACAATATAACAAAATATTTGTACCTTTGAAATATTCTCATTATTGTGTTGTTTTTGTTTTACTTATACTTTTTATTATATATTTTTAATATGTGTTGCTTATTTAGTAGTATTCTTGTATTGTATCAGATGTTCATTGTGTGATTAAGTTAGTTTTTTTCGTAATGTTCTGGTTTGTTTTTTGTGTAGTTGAGTAAGGTTTTTCATCTCGAAACAAGTGTTTGCTCACTTATCGAGTATTCATCATTTATGCATTTTTATTTCATGACTGTATACATTTCTTTGCATCAATAAATGATATTATTATTATTATCATATTGAAACGTGAAATAATATCTACAGAATTTAGTATTGAAATGGAATTTATATGTTGAAATTGCTACAACAAAGAGAGAATTCATGCTTATGGAGATGACAATGGAAAAATACCCAGGCTGTTTCATTAAAAAATCCTCGAATTCAACCTGAGAAATGAGAGCACATTTTGAAATTTGACTACGTCACTGCATTAGACGTAGACGTAACAATTTTTACTATTCTATGAGTTTGAAGATAGTTGGGAAATAATTTCAATCGATAATTTATCACGACATCCAGAATGTTGAGTGATGTACTCGGTTCTTCTTTTAATTTTTCTTTTCACAATAGTTTCTCCAAAATAGAAGCGCCAAAAGTACTACCACTGGCAACTCGACGGCGTCGAGAATTAGTACAGCTGACGAAACGAGGATATAGTAGTTTTTTCGGACATTACATAATATATTTCATAGAAATTTCATAGATAAGTGTTTAATCATGTTTGGTCTTGAAGCAGGTTTGAAACAAATTTATAATTTTGTGATTTCACCTAGCTACGGAAATTTCTACGATTCAGCACATTCAGAGGAATAGTAAAAACATATCAGGAAGAGAAATATTCACAACGAGACACTCTCGGAAATGGGAGTTTTTTATATTTCAATTTGATGAATAATGTAGAATTGCAGGGCGAGGTTTATGAAGAACTGATAGAGATATCAACTAGAAATTATGGTGGATGCTACTACTCAATGGGTTCTATTTTCCTAAAATATTTTCAACACGCTGTTACTTCCGGTTAAACCGGAAGTGATATCAACTTTGTTTTTTCAAATAGAACACCCTGTTCACTTTTATATTTTCGAATTCTACAAAGAATTCTAGACCTGTTGCATTTTGAATTTTCTTCCTATCGTGATTTGTTCTCAAGATATTTTTACGAAAAATTTTGACAGATGGACTGACCAACTGAAATGTCCTTATTATCTTCAATTTTCAAGATTCAAGGTTAAATATCCGTATACACATCAATGAAAGAGTGTCTATCAGGTATCCCTCAAAGTGTTCCACAGGGTGTTCGATATTTCAGTTTATTTTTTGGAAATTTCAAATCCCAATAACTTCCTTATTTCAAATGATATCTCTATCAATTCTCCATAAACCTTCAATGAACCTGTTAGGTGAATCACCCTGTATATACAATGAAGATATTGTGAATCAAAAATACTATCGAACCCCTATCATCCATCCAATATAAAGCTCAACTGCACAGCGAATCCCCATAGGACTTCAAATATCGGTTTTCCATTGACAAAAAGAGAAAAAAGCTTCAGAATATGGCCTCGATTCGTGGACGCTGAAATTTGCAACGGACTGGAAGAATACGGAGCAAATAATATCCACTACTTGCCTTTACCAATTTCGCCTAAGAAAGTCAACTACAGAGAACTGAACCACTTTGTATAGATAGAACGAACTGACTTGTCGTTAACATACATCCAAGTATACTTCATGAACTTCTTCATCTTAATATTCGTAGGAAAGTTTCTGATCAACCCCTGTCATAGAGGATTATCAAATATCTGGAACATTACGTGTGGATTTACCCGTGAGTTGAGAAGTTCGCACAGTTAATGGTTGGCGTACAAAACATTTATATTCATTGGAAATTCCAAGTTCGGAAAGAATTTCATCATTATATATCCTTAATTCATCGAAACTTTATATTTCGGTTCCGCATTTGTTGTGTAATATTCATAAGGTGAACGATTTCTATGGTCTGTCAATAAACTCTGACAATCGATCGGAAATACCATATAACGTAGAATTCAATCTGGATCAGAGCGAATAATGCTCTTACATTGCAGCAAAATCATGAGTTCATTATGTATACCTTCATGTTCAACAATCCTGGTTTCAAAATGTCATAGATTCCATCTGAATGGTTAGGGTGAATACACACGATGCGTTTTCTGCCAATATATTCTGCTGCCTATTCGAGGTGTAGTCACATTATTTTAAATGAAATTAAACGAACACAATGATTATCCAGATGTTGTGTAGATCTGGTTCTCAATAGGCAATTCCAATTGCCAATTCGCTTTTCACAAACGCGTCGTATGTTTTTCCATTCTGTTTTGTTATTTCAAGTGTTCTGTGCTCAGTTTGGAAAGATAGAGAACTACCTACATTGGAAAATAATCTCCTCGGCATTTCACTAAATTATCTTTCGTATCGAGAATACAGACTGTATCATTTCAGGCTGGGAAATAACTTTGGATCTCCTTCCATTTGATTTATTTCCTCAACTTTGGAAAGCTATACTCGTCGAATAAATTCTTATTCAAATATGTGATGACATCCGCAATACCCAAGAACACAGTTAAATGAAATACAGCACTGCCTGCGATTTCGCTTTATGGCTGCTCGCTATTCAAATGTAAGTTAGTATTTGAGTGAAGCGAAAATTGAATTGTAGATTTTCTTGCCTTCCAAGACACTTCTCAGGGATATGTTTCAATAATGCGAGGCGATACTAAACTTTTTCGTCCCTTCATACCGTTTACAGTGAGACCGACTTTTCGGATGATGCTATAGTTCAAGTTTATTCGAAAACTATGTTGATTTATAGTTATTGAATTGAATTAGTGCAGTGTTGTTGGTTGTCTATTTCATCAACGATTTTCAGAAACAGAAAGTAAGGTTATGTTGTTATGTTCATCATTAAAGTTTATTTGAAAAATGTATCTGTTCAGCAGATATTCCTACAGTATCATTTTCTGGTCACCTCCACTGTATCCTTTCGTCATTTTGATTTTTATCGTTATATTAGAATAAAAATGAGCTGTCAAAAGAACATGTTTTCATTATTTGAAAAAAAAATCCACTAAATAAACAAACTTTATTGACGAATCAAATAAATTTGGCATTGTTGTGTAGACAATGTGCAGTGTAACTATTTATAATGATGCTAAATGGAAGACATCTTGCTAATTGAATATTATTTTGTGAAAGTCATGGCAAAAAGATTGAATGCCAATCAGAATGATGTGCCACTTGACCCCCCTTTTAAAATTCTAAGAGTAACATCTACCTCTCCTAGAAGGTTGAACCACGAGGGCTACAAATAGTCCTTGAATGTGTTCCCCTTACAAATAAAACTGACCTATTTTCCGATTCCCCATATTGTTTACTTGAGGGAGATATTAAGGGTAGGAAGTCTTCAAACTGACACCCTGTATTTTATTCAACATTAATACTTGATAAATTTGATTTCAGTGTGAAAATTCAATTCAAATTGAAGAAATATAGGACACATTAATAGAGGTTCTATTTGAAAAATATCAGTCAATAAATAAACATATTTCGATAAATCATCTTTTATTTAACAATATGATGTAGCACGAAACAAAAACACCCTATAATTACACGCTATGATCAATATATTTTATAAAATATGATTTGGTATTATTGTATATTTACAATTATGACAGTGACAAATCTTGAAGCACATCATTCAATCGACAATTGCTTTCACATTCTTCAAAAATTTGCACCAATCCCTTGATTATTACAAAAATTTTCTTGTATCTACTGAGGTAAAACTTTTCTTTAGTTGCTACAAACAATAACCTAGCTCTATGATTCAGATTGACCAAATATTTCGAAAAATCAACTAAGACAGCTTCTTCCATCTCTTTCGTCCCATCGTTGGTCTTCTTCTTTTTCTGTCTGTTCTTTGTTCTTTCAACTTCAACAAATTGTTGTAACAGCGAGTGTAGGACGTTCAGATCATGACAATTTGTCCTCAATTGTTCTTGGTATACTTGCTGCATCAGATCAATTACTTTTTCTAAATATCTGGGTTCCTCCGGGATAGGCTCTGCTTCGAGTTCAGAAAACACACGTTTTCTTGCATACATTTTGGTAGACGCACGTTTCAACAAGATTTGGAGTAAGAATGAATAAGTGCACGAATTTCCCAGAATTTTATATCCTGTAAATTATTTAATGACGACAGGAGATTAAGTCGTAAAATGTCATTACCCAGGTTGACTACTCGAGTAGCAATAAACAATTAAGGGACCATGAAACTAAGGGACAGGGCAACAATGGGGTAGGATATGTACTTCCTGATATTCAAAATGATTCTATGAAATTTGTGATGCTGATTGGAAGACACATCACACAGGGTGTTACAAAATTGAAGGTTTTAATTTGGCGACATATGTGTAACCAAATAAACATCTGACGTGTCTTCATTATTCAACAATATGTTGAAAATAATGCGAGAACATGATGAATTATCTTCGTCAACCGTGACGAGATTAATTGCAACAATGATATTGAACACAATAACAGTTGAACACTCGAAATTATTCGATTATATTTATTCAGGGTGTCAATTTGAAAACTTTCCACCCTTGATATCTTCCTTCCAAGTAAACAGTATGAGGAATCGGAAAATAAGGCAATTTTGTTTGAAAGAAGTACTTGTAGCGCTCGTGCTTCGACCCCCTAGAAGAGGTAGATGCTACCCTTAGAATTTTGAATGAGAAGGGGAGTCAAGTGGCACATCGTTTTGATTGACGTTCAATTCTGTTTCTAATTGTAATATGACATTTTTGGACGAGCATTTTCCGGAAAATGGCGTTCCAAACGTACCCATGTAATCAGAATTTGCCTGTTGTGGGATCCTATCGATAAAAATGGTTGAAAGAGTAGGTGGCACCATTTCAACCCTTGAATTATTTATTTTCTTCACGTTCTCGACAGTGGTTAAACGAGAGATTTACGGATTGGTAGAAGAGGAGTAGTTTTATGGCCTTCGAGATCACCAGATTTGGCACTCAAAGATTTCTTTCTTCCTTAAATCCGTTGTTCGTAAAACAAAATCGTCTGATATTGAGGAACTCCAGCTGCATGGCAGTCAATTCCTAGTGAAGTTTTCCGTTAGAGGGGAGTTCGAAAACAGACTTTATTACTGTTTGGAGCAAAATGGACGATATTTCGAACGACACATAATATAAGCGTAAGTAGATTTTATGTTTGACATGTCTTTCTCTTCAAATTGACACCCTGTATATATTATTTCGCTGCTATATCCCTCGATGGTGTTTGTTATTGGGTTCAACAAAGACATTTCGCTCCAATATTACGGTTGTTTTTTGTATTACCAAACGTGTTGAGAGCAGCTCAAGAAAATGATATCTTTATGTCCTGAGAAACACAATTCCACCATTTACGAACCTTATACGAGCTCTATGTGTTGTGTGTATTACACAAGCATTGTTCTTGTTGGTTTTGTTTTGACTTACGATACATTGTTTCATATAGAGTTGACTGCTACTTATTCATAACATTTGGAAAAGTGTTTCAGTGTGGTCATTAGTTGTGGAATAAATTCGAATTCCTAGTTATATCTTTTGTTGATTTGACAATTTACTGCATCAATGATTAGTTTATACAGCAAATGAGGACTAAAATGAAATAAGAATGCACGACTTGAATGAAATGAGTGTTTTCGTTCCTTCTTTGCTGTATAAACTAACCATAATATATCATAACTCTATTCATCCAGATTCCAACTACATTTTTGCTGACGAAATTCGAAGATTGCCGATAATGAACTCCATCCGAACAAAAAGTTTCAACAGTATCATTTCAAATTGACAGTGATCTTCGCAAACAATTTGTTGAAACGCCGAGAAAACCTATTCTCGAGTAGCTTGGCTGGTAAATTCGATTACATTTTCTCATTCGAACAATTCTGTATCTCTCAATTTTGGAAATATCCGTAATCAATTACCATTACTATGATTAAGCGAAATTGTGAACTAATTCTATGAAATACAATAAATGTAATGTTTTTTATCATGTAAAATGAATAAAGAACTATCCCTACGCATGCAATGTGTGCACTAATTGAGAAGAAGTGCGTAATACCATAGATTAACTAAAAAAATATTGATTCATTCACTATGAAAACAGCGACTTCGTGTTTTTGGAGTTGAAATAAATGGGTACGATTAAAATATACAAGCTTTCCATTCATCGTTTGCCACTATAGGGATTTTGCAAATCTGGAGAGATTTGGATAAAGTTAAACATTTTTCATCCACGCCATTTGAGTTTTCCAATGCTGTATCACACAGGGTGTTTCGATACCACGTTCCAATTGTATTTCGAATAATGATCTTTTGTCATGAAAGCTTTTCAAACGCGATTCAGTCCAGTTATGACGTTGACCGGCACGATCACCTGAGTTGTCTCTCTCGGATTTCTCTAAAGAATGATATGAAGAATACAGTTTACGAAACAGATTAAACTCATCGAAGAATTGTCACCACCTTCATTCATTTAACATTTCCATTTTGTTTTTTTTGAATTTTCTTTCGATTTGACTTATAGATTTCCATTGTAATGGAATTTGTTCAGGAGAAATCTTAATTCATTAACGAAACTGACTTCTCTCACAAAAGAAAAACAATGTTTTTGTTGTAAAAGCAGACAATAAAGAATTATATTTTTGGCAAATATCAGGAGTGTCTCCACTTTTTTTGAGAACATAAAAACGTTGATGTTGAAGTAAATTATCTATTAAATCGTCTATGAAAATATTCAAATAATAATTTGTCTGAAAATGTTCAATACGAGTTCCATATGGAAGCCATTTCAAGTTTATTCAGAAAATTATTCAGCACAAACAACTCTTAGTGAATTTAATGAAATTTCACTGGTACGTCATGCATAAAACAAACCTTTATGGATATCGTTTTATCGACTGAGTATTAAAAACATAAACGAAACCAATCCAGCTATGGATGTATGTAAATGGTTATCCTCCTCCGAGGCCTGCCTGTTATGATATTCTGTCGATTTGGGAAATGAACTTCTCAGTTTATGGAAAATAACTTCAGGAAGTGCAGCACCTCCCAACAGTTCATGAAGTTCGCGAGTTCCGTAGTGAATTGGGGAAACTTTCTGAAGGCATCCAATTTGCGCCTGCTGTACTTTGATGACAAGTTTTATGTAACTCGAAGATGGTTCATAATATACGCAAGCACATTACATAATCTGAGGTGAAAGTCCTGAATTACAAGTTAATGCTACAAGTTAAAAGCTCTAAAATGGAAAACCATTGAGCTCCACCTCAGTATAAATTATGATCAACTACGAAGATCACATACAGTTGCAAAAAAATCATCTGAGGTATAGACAGAAATCTATAACAGTAACAAGAAGAACAAGTATATAATAATCCTATACAATCACTATACAACACTCTTCTCTTCTTATACTTGTCAAATGACTACGTCACAACCAATTACAGAGTATATCGATAGACCTTCGTGCTGTTTGAAGACAGATTGTAATGCTCCCTAAAATAAGTCTTTGTTCAACTCTCGCTAAACTACATTGAGGTAGATGAATTATTTCCAAGACTGTGTGGTAATCTTCGTAACTATATTCCCAAGGCTAGACCTGGAGTTCTTCTTGTACCGGCAAGTTACGAATTTTCTTCCTTCAGCTCATAAAAGCTTAGCCTTATCAGACCTTCGCTATTGGACAAGATGTGTGTTGAGGTTTCCTCGTCTTCTTGACAGAACCAACAAATAGTAATGTCTGTAAGTCCAATATTTTTCATTTGTTTTTGAACCCGCATTGCCTTATCAGGAGCCAAACCATGATTTTGATTGTTTGCCTTTTGTGTCTTTGTAAGTACTCTGAGAATTTTGGCGATGGTTCTTAGATAAATTCTTTGGCCTGTCTCATTCCCAGCACCTTTTTCCACCTTTCACGAGATTGCTTGTTGATCCAAGCACTGTTGGATGTTGTCCTCAGTGATTTTGCTATGGAAGAAAAAGGTTCTGGAGCAATTAGGGCACCTCGTGTTCCTTCTAGGGCTAGCGCATCAGCCTCTTTGTTGCCCTTGTAACCTTTGTGGCCTGGTACCCAGGATGGAGATAGTCTATTTTGACTGTCCAGCTCTTAGAGGATTTTGAAGCGGTTTCAAACAAGTTTAGAGTTAACTTGGTATTTTTTTCTAATTCCTGCAGTAGTCTGCCGTACAGTTCTGGATTGTGTTGATGATGCAATGTTTAGTGTCTTATATATTCTATTTATCATCAGGAGATTGTCAATCAAAGTTAATGAATACATAAATAAACTTCCGACTCCAGGTACGAAAAAACGCACTAAATTATCACCTGAAACTTGGCTAATTTTCAGGTGTTTGCTGAAATCTTATCAAGACAGATTTGAATACACAACTTTGTGCTCGGATTTTGTTTACACCAGAATTGAGGTGTCATAAAATGAAGGCAGCGTTACTCGGATGTCGCTAATAAAAACTTTCTAAATAAATCTGGAGAGCCACCTACTGTAGATTGTTACCGTTGAAAGTTTGGGAGACAATGCCACATACAACAGAACGAAATTTGCATTTATCCCAAATGTTCGAAGTTTTAATTGAGTTTATGATTTTATATGGAATCTGGTTACTTCAGGAGCGAGCTTTAAGCACCATTTATTCGAGAAGAGTTACTGTTCATCTCATATTCAACAATTTAATTTGCCAGTATGGAAATATTTCAGTCCAAATTTCAGAGATTTGCTTTGAAGTGAGATGCTTTTATTTCCACTCGTCGTCGTGACAGAGAGAAATTCCGAAATGATTAAGACTTGAGAAGATATAAGTATTTTTTCAATACATTTTTTTGTTATTTCTTTGAATACACATGATTTTTCTTGATTTTAAAATAACCAATTCGATCGGTCCATGGCTTAATGTTCTTCAGAATAAAATGCAGTTGATGGTTTCGAAATCTTAGAAAGTAACACATTTGGTTCAAGAAATGACAAATTTAAATAATATGCCATAACAATCAGAATATATATTCAGTTTTGGCACACTGCGATATTTATTTCATATGTTGAAGTTAACGTTAACAATATTTTTTTCTGACAGTGATCAAATCATATTAGATAGGTATTACTTTGGAAATATGTTTCAGACTCACTGAACTCGGTATAACTGAATTCAGAAAAATAAATTTGAAAAAATGTATATTCTCCAATTGGAGTCGAATAACTTTTGTTTTCGAAAGGTGGACGAAATTTGTGATATTTGTAACTTTCTACAAAAAACTGGATATCTGTTCTTTCTGAAAACTTGTTTTTGGATACTGGAATGAGTAATATAACAGAGACAAAAGGAAACGTGCCAAAGTGGTAATTTCTCAGTTGACCCAAATAATGCGTCAAGAATAAGAGGAGACAAAGGGCCAATCCTTGTAACGAACTTCATAATTACACTCGGCTATGAAAATGGAAATTTTGAAAAGCTCTTATAATTGAGTCAACTTTGGTTATATATAGAGTGAAATGATATCTAATATGAAAATCCTGAATATTCATGTCCACTGCAGCAATGGACTATTATTCTGATAGTTTATTCTGAATTTATAGGGCTTCATAGTTTATTCCATCACCAATTGTCAAAGTAGAAACCCAAACTTCTGAGAATAATCAACATTATTTTTGTTTTATTTTATTTGAAGGAGATCAAAAGATACATTGCAGTCGAAGGCTTATTGTACTTACTATGTCACTCCGATCCCTTATGAAGATCTTAGTCTTTCACAAAAGTCACTAGTTTTCAAGGTTCCTACGTTCTCTATGTTTGAATCAGATCTGTTAGTTGCATTACTCTCCTGTAGTTTCTGCCTGGAACATTGAGGTGTGTTTCCCAAAGTGATCCCAAAACATAACACTGCCCTATTTGAAAGATCATTTCCGTACAAGGCATGCACTGAATATAACCGGCTATCTGAGGAAATTAGATCCTACACGATGATGAACTCCAAAAAACGATTGAAATCTAATTTCCTCATCACAACATGAAAAATGATGTTTTGATTCAGGCATAGAAATAGGCAAATGATTTCGGGATTTATTTATTCATAGGTATAGAAATAAGCGAACAGTTTGTTGGTACAATGTACTTTCCGATTTTGGAATTCATTTATTTATCTTTCTCTTGCTGATCACTGTGTGAGTGTACTTTGTTTTTTTACTTCCTTTAGGTTGAGTTTTTTTCTAAATATACCTTCGTAACAATGCGAAACTTTGATGAATGAAGACCATTTATTATTATTATAAATTGTTCTTCTCTCAAAAACTGGCAATTATTTCCCGCACTAGAACTTGTTCGGTCTTTGATCCATCAACCAGATCAGTCAGCCTTGACGATCCTCTTCAGAGCAACTACTACACTGAGACCCAACACTCTCAATTCATTTGATAAGCATAGTCGAAACGACGCTTCTGATATGTAAAATGAGAATATGATTAGACCGAAGGGTGCAATATAGAATGGCGAATTTCTGTCTCGAGACACCCTACTTTGAATTTTCCAGAATAAATGATAATTCCACTGAAACTTAGCCACGTTCCCTTAACGATTATCTAGAGAAAATAATCAAGAAGAGCGGCGCCGATAGAAACGTTTACAGCATAAATAAAAATAGCTTAACTCTTTCCTCATTGCTACAAAACCATCTTACCACTTGTTGCAACAAACGATCAAAATTTAAATTAAGGTTAGGTTATGTGGATGATGACATAGTAGCATTATGTTTTCGTGGAAATGTCATAAATCGTTTGTTGATTTTCATTTATTTGCAATATTTATTCCTTTGAAGCAATTCCTTGAAGAAGAAATGTTAGTTCTCAGTTTTCATTGATTCCAAAACTCGTTAAATTCTTTTTTTATATCGATTGTCTTCAATAATGATACACTTTGAATGTTGATCGAGTGATGAATCTAAGAGGTTAAAGTTACCAGTAGTGTGAATTCTGGCATCATCAACACCTTCACAAAGTGGCGTAATTTTATATTCATACTGTATACTTTGTCAAAAGCTCTCCTTCTGGGACCCAGTCGGGATATAAATTAATTCCTGAAATTTGTTTGGAAACTTCACTGTTCGGTGCTCCGAAATGGAATATATATGCTCGAGAGTTCAAAGGCGAAGAGATACATCATCTGTCAAAGAAATTCTCTCGAGTGATCAACGAAGTTCGAAATTTTATGACAAAGCACCTTGATTTTCAGTACTCAAATGAAGTAATTGAATTTCTATTCACGGCTTTCAACCACGAAACTAATGAACGTCAAATTGGGATTTGTCAAAGGTTTTTAATAAAATTCATAAACTCAGAACTGTGCTATTATTTTCGGTTACTGGCAATTGAATTATGTGAATTTAATTCAACTTTTTAGCTACCAAAATGTAGACTGTTCGGTCTAAAATGCAAACGAAACATAATTGGAATTTTCTGTTCAGCTTTTTAGATTCGTGTCCTGGTCGATAGATTTTTTTCTATTAGTAATTTTAGTAATGATGAATGAAGGTGAATTATTTCTTGTCCTGACTCTCGAGGATATATATTTTTTGTGTATAACTATAATTGGATTGTAGACTAAGAATTAAAGAAGGAAACATTTGTAAGTAAGAATGTTTTCCTTCTCATTTCGAGTTTTTGTTGATAGTTGAAGGAAAATATTGGGTTTAAATCAGATTCCTCTAGTTGTACAACTCTCCTGTAGTTAAGTGCCTCACAATTGTCCAAATGTGTTCAATAGTCCAAATGTGTTCAATGGTCCAAATGTGTACTTGCTTTTCTCTAGTGAGGACTCCCTTCGATCCGGAATAGTGGTCACAGCACCAAAATATATTTATGGTACTTCCTTGAAAGGATAGTGTAATCATTCGACCTGGAAAGACTGACTCCCTAATGTCACTCTCATATATATTGTGTAAACCGCTGTCGAAAATCTGTGACACGTTCAATAACAGGAAATATATCTCATTCCGTGAAAAGTCGAACAGCATCCCGTGACATATCTCGGAAATAAATTCCCCGGAGCATTTGTCACGTGAAAATCCAGAATTTACGACCATCAGAAAGTTAGGTAATGAGAATCCCTATATATTTTCATCTTTGAATAGGGGAATTCTACAGACTCGTTCGATTTCAATTACGTTCATCGCGGAAATCCAGATTTTGTTGAGAGTATCTGCAGATTAACATCGACGAATCGAGATGTTATTTGGGATTACTTCTTATACAACGACGAATACGATTTTGTTTAGAAGTATTTCCTGAAGAGTTCATTCAAATTAAATAGCTATATTACTCAAGTTTTTTCTTCAACAATGTTGAATAAAATGTATAATTTTATGAAAAATCACGAAGATTTCAGGTTGTATTTATCAGAAGTAGAACAATGTGGGATTTTCCACTCATTCAATGGAATATATTTTACCCCAATACAAATTGTCCTTATCCCATAATTTCTATTCACAGAAAAATGGCGAAATATCTTTCTGCTACGTTCCAACAGACAAAAAGATTGTCTGTCACTTATACTCACAGAACAAGGGTTAGTCCGTATCAAATAGAGTTTTTACCTCAGAAGTTTATCTCAAACCTGTCAACACAAGCTGACAAATGAAATCTCTCAGACAGAATTCTGTAATTGTGTTCCCAAGCCAGGGCTTTTTTCTCCAGATTCCTCTCATAATTCTTTTTTTGGATTCGTTTGAGTGTAAACACTTTCAATGTCATGTGACAAGCAGAGAAAAAAAATGGAATGGAGAAAAAATGTTTCTTTCTTCTTTAATTACCACTTATCTGACAGATACGAGATTTCTCTCAGAAGTGTAATCGTATTCGGAAACATCCAAATAAATGCTTATGAAATACAGAAAATTCTCGAGGAACATTTCCACGATTCATCAAACGAATTTCATAATGTATTTCTGATTCCAAAATATTTCGGGTATACTGAAGGTGAAAGTCAGTGGATGAGAAATGAACCTTTGAGGCATAAAAGTGAATATTTATTCGTCAAGTTGTAGCTCGAAGATGAATTTCAATAAAATTATCAAAGAGTCAACTTCACAAATTAAATTCAGCTCCACAGCTTCTCAGAATCGTCCAATTAACTTCCTGCCTGGATGAAGTAATATTGAAGCACTCACAATCAGGATATCAACGATTACTCCTGAAATGTCGTTGAATGTATGATGATATTTGAATGCGACAACCTGAAGTGAGTTCCAATAAAACAACACTTGCTATCATCGAAAATAATAGGATGAGTATTATTCGAACCATCCACTTGGTATGTATACCTACGTTTTCGTAGAAATGCATGAAATCTAGTTACTGGCAAGGACTTACGCTACTTGAACTACGCGGATGAATAACAAAAAGAACGAAATTGCAGCATTCTAGTATGCAGCGATGCATTTTGATGACCTGACATCGAATTGAAGAATCTTTGGCGACAGGGGAGAGAGTAAACTAAAATATGGACAGAGGCAGCGGAAACGAATGACTGAACAAACAGAATGCAATCATGTTTATGACAATGTATACAACCTCCTCAAGAATAGAAATTTTCCATCGAATTGGAACAGCTGGTATGCAGGAGAGAGACCTTGAAGAATTCAAGAACTGCGAACAATTCGTACAAGAACGGTTATGAAAACGAAAGCACAATTGAAAGGCTGAGAGAAGCTTCACTTGAATGGAAGAACATCCAGAAACTGTGAGATGGAAAAGTTAGTTGGAAGACACATTCCCAAATTTACTGCAGACCCGACAAATTTGCGAGTCCAGGGTTCCATTCACTGTCCATCAACATTCTACACAAAATCCAATTTTCAGCGGCTATATATTAGGCGATTTCCCCGGATTTTTCAAAAGATTTTTTTTTACATATTGAGGTAAATTTTAAGCTCCAGTTTGATTTTTGTTTTCAGCCAATATTCTAGGTCATTGTACAGTAAATATATTCAAGAATACTCAGTTTCAAAGTCCATCACTTCTCTTTGAGTTATAAGCAATTTTCAAAAACGCGTCTAAAATCTCAATTATCGGTTACTGTTTACTTGTAGTACTTTATTTCGTTCATAACTAGGAATCTCCAGGAGAAACTAGCAGAGTCTGTTAAAAGTATCTGAACTCCTGATTATTTCTTAAACGATCCATTATTTCAAAATGGTGGGAAACATAATGGAGATTTCCTTTCACAAATAATGTGTAATTCGCCAAAATTGTAAGTAAGTAACTTCATCATTGTCCAACAAAGAAAAATAATAAATTGCTGTCAACATAACAACAGAAATTGTTATTCTCCTCAACGTGGATCCGCTAGAACGGGTCGAAATATGTGTTTTCCTGGAAAAATACGAAAAGTGTCGCACCAGATGTTTCGCACCAAAGTTTCCCAAGATGAATGCCCCTTTCTCGAGCTATACGTGCATGCCGTTCCCCTTTTTGTCCCGCTCAAAAAAGCCTTTTCTTCTTCGGAAACTATTGACGTCGCCTTGTTTTCCTTTCTTCTATTAATTAAATTGAAATGAAGTACATTGCATCAGATCAGAAAAGATGATTCAGTGGATAAGTAATTGAGAATCATGCAGGATCGCGTTTATTCAAGTTTTATATTCGAATTAGAGATTTCTTTTTTATTCGAGTTGATAAGTTACCCTAGAATAAATGTATGAAATGGTTTCTTGATTTGAAGTGTACAATTATCGATTTTTTTTAATGCTCGATATAATGTTTTGAAGTTTTATGGACCTAATAAGGTATGTTTTCAGCTATATTTCGAGATTTTTCACATACAAATATTGGAAAATGATGGAGTTATGTGCTGTCCCAAAAAAAGTTCCCCAAATGCTGACATGATTCCGGCCGAGTAGCTGAAACAAAAAAAAAATCATAGGAGTTATTTAAGTTGAAGATATTTCCGATCAGGAAGATCGTAAGTCATAGTAAACATTGAAGGATACCCAGTTTTAATTTCAAGTTGATCGATCAATATTTCTCTTTGAATTATGAAGTCAGCAATTTTGAAAAATGCCGTTTCGATTAAAACGCGTTTTAAGTTCCAACTATCGATTTATACTTTCGAGCGCTCGCTCAACAGAACGCTCCATTAAAAAACTATTCAAGATTTTGTTGAAAGTATGGAAAATTTCAAGTGTCATACTGATAGAGCCCATTGAACTATTTGATTCGAATCGTAAATCACCATGAAAGAAAAATCGATGATAAGTTCTTTTCAGGTGTGTGTGAACGTGTTAGTTCAATAAAAGTTCAAATCACATTCGCTATAATCAAAACTGAATTAAATCTGAGAAGGTTACATGAACCGTTGGTTTCTACAAAGTTTTCTCAAAGTCCTTAATGCGATATAATCGAATTATAATAACCAGTTAGAGGCTTTAGAAGCGGAAAAACTCGAAACTCCCGAAGTTCCGAATGAATTTGACCATTTTCGCACACTCAGCGGGATATGGTTTATAAGGCACTCCATAAAGTTCCACAAAGTTCGTTTGAGAGCTTAAGAGAACTTGGAAGTTGCCAGAACAAACAAGTAGATATCGTTAGAGCGTGCCAAGTTTCAGGTAAGTACGCTTGGCCTGGGCTAACTTAGTCTTGGTCACGCTTACAAATGCCGTTTATCATTATTATTCAGATTATTTATTTCTCAAGATGGCCAACTGGCTCTCTGTACAACTTTAGAGATATTCACCATGCTGTAGAATCATTCGTTAATTATTCTAACAAGATCCATAAACTCATAAACTCATAAACTAGTAGTACGTCAGCTGTCAAATTTGAACACGTGTCTTCTGAAGGTTACCGGTTACCATAGCACTCACTAAAAAGACAGATTCAATTATCTGTCAATACCGATAATTGAAAACAAAAAGTATCTAGCAACCACAGAACTCCACAATGTTGCCAAATTTTTTGGAGCGAAATCCTGATAATCCGTTGAATTGTTTATTCCTGGCGATTATCGATGACTTGTTCTTTTAGGAGCCTATTTTCATTCTGCGGTTCATTTTATTATATTACTTTCGAAATGTTTGCATCTTTCTTGGAATATAATAAAAGTTGAATATAAAGATGAACTTTCTGGAAAATTCCATTACGTAGTTATTATGTACTACCTTCGAATATTTGGTACGTTTTCTACAATGAGAACAGTCCATTATTTGATTTCGACCATTCAACAGTTATCCACAATCAATAGAAATCCAAATACGGTGTATTCATTTCATTAATCGAACACACTATTTTCAGAGCTAACCAAATCATCAACCTAACCCAACTTTCTGTTGGTAAAGTGTAAAGTGAAAAGTACAATTATTTGTCACGAGAAATTTTTTCAGAAGTGAGACATTGCCAATTACCTTCGTCGATGAATATTCTTCAGTTTGTCACAAGCTGACACTGAATATTAATGTGATCACACTAGGTGTTGAGCGGAAGAGCTTTATTCATGGCCCTACCGTTACTGGAAATTCATGCATATATCTGAATAATCAAAGCCAGAAATATTTGCATTCGCCAACTCAAACACCTACTATGGAATTAATGATCTGTAACATCAACAGGGGGTCACAGTTTTGAAACTGAGAGATATTATGTGAACGTAATTTCATTTCCATATTAAACATTACTGGAGAAGGTTTTTCTTAAAAGTATAGAGTTTCGATATGTGTAGTTCACCTCGGAGATATTCATTTTCATTCAGGAATGCCTGCAGGTTTTTTTTTGCTTGGGTCATTAGAGGATCAAAACCCATCGTTTTAATGTTTTCATATTAAATTAATGAGTCACAGTAAGGTTGAGTTATTCCATTAGTAGTTCCTCTATACAGTCTGTAGAGATGAAAAAATATCATTTGAACGTAGAAATAAAGTTTCTGTTTTGAAAAATATAAAATAGAAATATATCTTCGACTCTTGTTTGACGTTATTCTACTGTTTGTCATGTTTCGAATATACTACAGTAAGCAGAATAATTTTTCTCTCTTGGCCTCTGTGTTACAGACCGTCCACTGAGAGTTCATTCCATGCTCTGAATTTTTGTTCTTCCCTTCGAGAATTCATATCAATAAGTAAACTCGCTTAACCCACCGCTAAATATCTCAAGAGGAATATCTCCGACCATTCCACAATTTCCCGACACGCATTTAAGATGAAAGAGTGGTCTCAGCGGACCAGAAACGGCATCAGCCAGCCGACTTTAATATGGGGTCAACCGGACTTTAATCTCGTGTACGCCAAATTAATTTTCGCCCGCGTAAAGTGTCTTCCGGGACAAATCGAGCGTCGTTTGTGTGTCGGCCACTTTCCTCCTAGACGAATTCTCTTTCGACGTGACGTATGCGGAGGATCAGAGAGGTCGACTTCGATCACGATCAGGAGTAATGGTGGATGGCGAGGCCAACCATATTGCTTCACAGTCTCTGCTTCGCCTTATTGACATGCAGGAGCTTGATGAGGAGGGTAGTGATGCAAAGGATGGTCTACAACTACGATTGTCAATGATTGGAATTTCCTTTCAATAGCAGGAACAATCCATAAATTAAGTCACGTTGAGGGAGGGAGGGTGTTGACGAGTATGACATTATGTGACAGGTGATGGGAAGTCTAGTGACGTCATATTCTGTAATATCTCGGATATATTATTTTTCTGATGACTGGAAAAGTAAATTCATTATCTATCCATTTCAATTAGAGAACGAACAATTACTATAATCAAAACCAATTAATTTTAGTATGTATTATCCGTTGAAATTGAAATCATTGAACATCGATAATAGCTATAATGCAATCAGCTATGAATGAAATGTGGATTCCATATCATAAAACTCCTATTGCATTTTTAATGTGGAAATATGAATATTTGAGTTGATTTGCTATATACGTATTCCATAGATTTGTACAGGGTGATTCACATAAGAACCGACATAGAGCAGGGGCATGTAGGGGGTCCCAAAATATGGCCATTTAACGAAACTTACCTCTATACCAAGTTGCTTCCCTAAGGAGTTATAGGCTCTGAAAGTGAAGTTCAATCTAGGAAATGATAATGGAACTTTCTACCTGAAATATTTTATTTTATTTGTTATCTAAACTAAAGGATATCTTAGGATATCTTTGCCTCAATTTATCCAAATATTATTATTTTTTGAGATATTTTGAGGATGTCTCCAAGGTTTTGAGCAACAATTTATGAGGCTCTTTCGACTCCGAATTGTTTTAGGAATGTCCCCCTAAGCTATGAACATCAAGTCATGGGACATCCTGTATAATAAGACAATAAATCATGTTGTTTTCTTTCATGAGTGATAAAGTACTTCAAATTCTCCAAAGAACTTTTTCTGTCCTCGCAGCCACTTCCCATTTATACCTCCTTTTTTCTAAAATCACACTTCAGCTACTTTTTCAGAAGGGATGCAGAAAGTTTTGAAGGAACTCAAACATTTCCGTGAAATACAATCGGAAATAGTTTCTGCGGAGATGGTCTGAAAATTGCGAAGAAGTTTGTTTCACTGTGCTCCTCGGCTGTTGGAGTGGAACGAAAGGAATAACTTGAATGTCTATTTGTTCTGTTGTAATAAAAATGAGTTTGTAAACATCCACAAAATTACAAAGGACTCCAGTGTTATAGGGGTTATTTGACTAAGACAATGTGTGAGCATGTTTCCACACCTGTAATTTTGTAGAGGATGGTTTTTAAATATAACATGAGCATGCAGAGGTTGGATTTAATTCACTGAAATATTTACAGGCTCAGGAGAGAAAATATCCACTATTCGTCCTTAACAAAGTTTCCATTGCTATACAGGGTGGCCCATTAGTGTGTGGAAGTAGAATTACTCACTTTGAAATGGGAATGCAAAAAAATATTACAAATAAATGTTGCTATATTTGCGCAGATATACAATCCTGAAATATTTTGAGATATACAGGATGATTAGCCTGAGCGGGGTAACATAACACAGTGATGAATGGGTGCTCATATTTGGTCAATACGAAGATAAAGGATGGTTGAAATGTGTGAACACAGAAAAAGTCTAGTTTTTGATACAGGGTGTTTTCAGGAGAAACGTTAATTCAGGAGATTTCAATTAACGATAACTTCATCTTTTCAAATAGAACATCCAGTATATTATTCCATTAAATTTTGTCCATATGATATACCCTTTAGAATCGATTGTTTTTGAGGAAATTGCATTTTTAGTTTACGATTCGAAAATTTTCACATTTTCATAAAGCAATCTTCAGTTCAATTAAGTGTTCATTTGAATACTGTTACATAATGAGAAACTCAAAATGACCAAATCAAATGAGAGTAATAGCAACTGGAATGAAATGGATACAAGATTCAGAATAAATAATTTGAATTGAAATGACAATGAATCAAGAAAGAACTAATGAAAACATCTATTTTATCAAACGTTTAAAATGGACACCATTCACTTCCATACAATAATGTATCCGATCTTCGAAAGCTCTACAAGTACGATGTAGCATGTCGACATCAGCAGTTGATTCGATTCTTCATGTCTTCTTTCTACTAGTCGCGGGTGTTCTGTATATGTATATGCGCAAATCTAGCAACATTTATTTGATACATTTCTTTGTATTCCCTTTCTTAAGTGAGTAATTCCACTTCCACACACTAATGGGCAACCCTGTATGTTGCCTCCAATATAGTTGAAATCACCAATTGTCAAAAAAGAGAAGACAATTTGAACGTCGAATTCAATCATTTGAGTATTTTTGTTTTTCTTTAATCGTTAGTTATCAGAAGTTGATTTTCTTTATTGTCAATTTTCTCATATATCATAGTCACAAAACTATAATTATCGAATGCAGAAAAAAGTTCTCTCCAAATTGACACCTGAAAAAAATAAAATTGACATTGAATGATGAAATTGAATTCGAGAAGGAGATTTGTCACTTATTGTTCTGTTGAAGTTTTCGCAAAATTACGTAGTTAGTAGAAGTTCTCAGAGAAAAAATTGTATCGAAGTGTTTTTGGTCATTTACACACACTGTACATCTCCCAGCTCTGGAGAGTTTCTACAGTTCACGAAGCTGTCAACTTTGTAGTGCATTCGTGTAATTAGTCGCACTACTATAGTGTACGAAACCCAATTCATCTTTGAAGTAAAGCTTGATTTACTGAATGAGCTTGGATCACAGTGTGTAATCGAGTTGCATAACTGTGAACTGAAAATCGAGTCAATGTATTCCTCCTATCCTAAATCAAGTTTGGCATAGTAATTTGATACTAAAATTTATGCGAGAAGTTCGAAACGTTGAATACCTTCAAAATCACTTATGAGGGCTCGTTTGCCCTCATCTCATAGTTATTATATATATAGTATATTATATAGTCTATTTATTTCAGAAAGATAGATGTGACAGCTCGCCAAAAAGTGCGATGTTGCCGCTTGTCTATTTTTTCGATGATACTCCGAAAGATAATCGAAATTTTTAGAAAAATGTTTTCGATTTATAAGATATATAGACCAAAATTGGATAACTATTGATTGTATATAACCGTTGAATAATTATTAGTATATTTGTAAAAACCTCGACTAGAATTAACACCCTTATTGTGTATACCCAAGTTTTAATCCGACGTTAATTCGGAGCATCGCTGAAAGAGTGAAAAACATGTGGCATCACGGCTAAATCTGGCGACGAGTCACAGGTATCAACCCAGCTGAAATAGACTATATGTCATATGTCAAATGTATGTATGTATCATTGTTATATTCTATTGTTTCAAATTCTTCTTGTAGTATTCTAGCACTGATTCAAAAAATGAATGTGTGAAGAGTAACTGAAAAAACTTGACTTGCGGGGACCAAATTGTGAATCCTCATAATTATACTCTGAGTAAATATCAAAGATATATGAAGTATCGATCAGTGTTCACGAGAGTCAATTAAAATCGACAGCGCTTTATTTTCCTTCTAGCCATGCAATTTTCATATGTTTCATGTCGGTTCAAATAAACAACAGTTGGAGAATACAGTTTTAATAGGAATTTGAACCTTTTGCGGGCAATGGAGCACTCTCACTATGCATTCAGTATGGTATTTTCTTGATTACATTCTCTGGTTTCACAAGATAACGCATGGAATTAAATGTATTCCATTATAATTAATTCTTGTTTTCGGTTAGTTTAAGTATATTGCGTTTCTGAATCAATGCAATTAGAATGGGAAGGCTTGATCCCCTTGGTACTTGATTGTATTATGATCTTCATTACAGGGATGGTTCCAGAAAAACTAAGTGATATCTGAATAATGTGGCAATAAGTCATCTGTCTTTCATACCTGAACTGTAAATGTCGCGATAATTCCCAAATAATTCATGAACAACTAGACATCAATCTTCTTCAGAATATTTGTGTATCGCCGCCTGCCAGGGGCATTGTCAGGCTATAACAATACTCTAATGCTGAATGCAGGTCAGATTGATATTTATTCAATATATTTTAAGCAACAGGGAAGACCAAATTACTGTTTGGTACGCATTCAAGTGGAATTTTGTTCTTGATTAATTTCTCAATTTGAGTACATGAATTAGATTTCTAAATCAATACGTAAACTACTTCACTAATGCGTACCTTTCAAAGAAGAATTATCTCCACTTAAATGGAATTAAATATTGCTCAAAAAGCTTTCACGTGATGCTCATGAAGTTTGTTCGTTAACAGTGAGAATATTCTTTGACTTTTTTTATTCCACTCTACTTTAATTATGCATATTTGCAGAACGTTTCAATTCTCGGCGTTGGGAATATTCGAGCTCGCTCAGGTATACCTCTATTCATTTATTTTTTTCTTCACGATAATTGAAAACATCGATTGCATGAAATAATTGGTTGAATATCATGAAAATATAGAAGCATTCGTTCCAATATCGACATCGTTTATTGAAACTAAAGTCAGCAGAACCATTCATTGTGTTCTATTTAAAATTTGATCATTCATTGAAATATTGATTTGTCATTCAGATCTTCGAAATGACATCGCTATTGAAAAAAAAAATTGATCATTATGATTTCTTACAACTGGCTCATTTATTAAATCATATTTAATGCATACTCAACACTTGCTATACGAATGGTGGGTTCAAACATTCGTCGTCATCACAGGTTTTCGAATCACATGAAAATTGTTGAGAGATAAATAATCCGATAGAGACTTCAAACGCGTTTTTCTCGAAACGACATTTTTGAAAATTGATAACTTTCTTCTATTTCCCGTTTTAATGGTACAAACATATACGAAATTGCTTCGAATATCATTTATAAATTGAACCATTCATATATCACAGATGAAGCTCAAAATGATTGAAACAAACAAATGAGTATCAGTTCATCCTCGAATTGAATATTTCCTGCTACAATATTGTGATGAGAGTTATGTTTTAACATGACCGGAAAATAATTATTCAAATCACATTTAGCAAATGAAATGTCAATATATCATTCTCAACCACATAAAATCGGTCGTTGGTTTCGAAATCGAATTTGTCATAATTCATCCTGAAATGTGTAGCATCGATCTTCACCACATTATTTGCTTTTTCAGTTTGTCATTTCTTTTGATGCTATGGAAGCATGAAACACGAGTGAGAATGAGTGTGATAGGTAAATGGGACAACTGAGTGAAATACTGTGACACTTTTATTAATGAATGTACGATACAGGAGGTATATTTTATATTCAATGGAACACATATTTTATTTGTAATATCACAGTCCAGGAAATTTATTAAAATATGTTTGATACGAAAACATACAGCATCTATCTGTCATTTCCAAGTGGACAATGAATCTAATTCTACTATTTTTATTTTCAAGTCACCTTTTCATTCAATTTAAGGGGTTATATTCAGTTAGGCCAAAAAAAAGCGAATTTTCCAGATTTTTTTCTGAGAAAACTCTTGAAATTATTGATCTAATAATTTGTACACATATTGTGAAATCTTTCAACAATATTTTGAGACTTAGTGTTGGTGAAAATATTTATTTGGAAAGGAGCTACAGCTGAGCTCCGGGAGCCTCTCAAAAAAAATATTTTGCGGTGACCACTAGGTATATTTCTGAACTGGATCATCTGAAATTAAAAAACCAAACAGATTTCGTGAAAGTAATTTTCAATCTAGTAATTAACCGAAGGAGTAAGGAAAATAAATTTTTCGACAAAATGGCGTATTCTCAAATAAAATCGATTCGTGACCAAAATTTCGGCCTCATTATTTCAAAATATTTATCGGTGAGGAAAAATGTACGATTGATCACTAAAAAATATATTTAAGAAACTCGTAATTAAAATTTGAGACTAATCGGTTTAGCCGTTTTCGAGTAATGTTGGTCACCGACTTTGAAAACACCATTTTGAGAAAAACGCGTTTAAATTTCGAAACTCTGAAACGCCTTTTCAAATTCGACCGGAACGATATGAAATTGTGTGTTTTATTCTCTATTGTATGTATATTGAGAAAATAAAATGAAAACATCGATTTTTTGAAAATCCTTAACGAACACAGGAATGACGACAACAAAGAAGCCAAAGCGGTAGAATTCTGATTCAGTAGTCTGAAGTCAGTATCAGCTATTACAATTCCATCATTTGTGATATCAATTAAAAATAATTTCAACGATGCTGCTTCTACGGATGAGAGGCACCATCATCTTATTTCAAATAGGACACTCTGTATTTTATAGCTTTTTGCTTAATACTCCCCTATATCTCCAACCAATTTCGAAATAATGATTATTCCCCACAATTTTTGTTCAAAATATGTTTTTCGTACGAGGTTCAGCAGTATTTAGCAATGTTTAAAATGCTTTATTCTACTCGTACATTCAGAAGGAGGGAATGTCATTATTTTCGAAAGGAACGTTGAATCATTTGAAAAATAATCATATTACCATCCGAATGGTATAACAAATTCCTACATAGTCACTTATTCATGTCGACAATAAAGAATTTGCCAATTCTTCAATCAGAATGAATCGAACAATTATCAGGTTTTTTTCTACAAGCGTCATGTTCGTAAAATGGCATTTTATTTTTATTTCATGATTCTAGGCAGGACTAGATCAAAATCAGAAAATCATTAATTGTGTTGTCCTCAAGCTTTTGAATCAACCAAAACTACACTTAAATATTTCATCATACATACAGGTCAAGCTCTTACAACCGTGTTGATGATAATTCATAAAAAGTTTGCACTCAATGACTTTGATCTGTCGATATTGAATGTTTTCGAGACAGCCTCGCATAACCAATATTTGGAAATGCCTTCTTCTTTCGGTGAAGCTTTTCCGATCAAATTTCCCTATTGGAAATCACGTCGAGAAAATATCACGTAGCCAAGAGGTGAAGGGTCGTTCCAAATCCGAAAGCTCCATGAATATTAGATGCTTGCTCAGTCACTATCTTGGGAAGGAAAGTCACATCAATCAATGTCGGATTAAGGCATCGATATGGTCTTGTAGGGAATGTGTTCATACTTTGCAACACATGAGATTGAAAAGAGTCAAGGGTGAGACGCAGGCAACATTCATATTGGTACTCGAGAGATTGATGCTGGATCAACATCTTGAAGGGTTTTATATGTAAAGATGCCTCCTGAATTCACAGAGTGGATACTTTAACAAGTGGGTTAAGACTTTCAATTCAATTCTGAATGTTTCTTTTGGTCATTCTATAATAATTAATTAGTCCAATGAATTATATCGCTATCTGGAAGGGAAGCAATTTTGATTGAATTCAAAGGGGCTATACGAGTGTAGCTCATGAAAAATTAGGCGATTTTTCCTATATAAAGTACTCGTTAGAATGTTTTGGAGTTTCCTGGACACCATAAAGTATATTTTCTGCTATGTTATGAGATTTTTCTTAACGAAAATATTGAAAAATAATGGAGTTATGTGCTGTCTTCGGAGGTGATGTCAAAAATTTGAAAATTTAAAGAAAAACGCGTTTAAAGTTTCAATTATCGGTTTATACCTGCTCTTTAAAACACTGTAATCAAAAAACTTCACAAGATACAACCTCGCCACTTCCACTCGGTATTTTTCAAAATATAAACTAATATAAACAGGACAAGTGAGCAGCTGTGTTGAATCCTTCAAATATATTGAAAAACTAACTTACCTGAGTTGAAATTATCCACATCGTATCCACTGATCGTTTTCACGTAGAAGTTTTGGATATTGGAAAGGAAAATAGTAATCAAATCAAACAATAGAGGTTATGTGAGCTGCATTTATTTACAGAGAATCGTTGCAAATATTTTCTCGAGAATAACCAATAGCTAATATTATTTTACCAGATATTGGCACTAAATATTCAGGGGTCCTTTGATATTAACAAAAATGCCATCATGCATAATACAGGATCTGTATAATATAAGTACGTTTCTGTACATCACCTAACGGGTTTCCTTGTGATTTGAAGAACGAAATTATTGAATCATTTTCACTTGAAGACTTATGAACTTTGACGTGTTTTTCTATATACGATACATATAAAAAATATTCAAGAATATTGGCAAGACATTTAATACTGATTTTCATTAAACGATGAGAATATACTCTCGAAAACATGTTCGATCTAAAAATAATACAGATTCGGTTGAATGAGGGCTGAATCATTAAAAATCCTATAGAATGACCTAACATCAATTTTCGTCTTCAAACAACATCATCAACTTTATTTCCTCAAACTTTGGTAGGCCTTTTTGTTGCAATCTTCATTCACACCAATATTTTTCGTTGACAGACTTTTCATATTTCATATCGCGATGGTGATTTCATCGCTATCGGCATCGCTCCAGTGACCGGAATCGACGATGACATGCCTGGAAATGTCAGAAGGAAGACGGTGAACTTCCGGTCAGATTTCGATGGCGGTTTCTTGTCGGCATTGCGCTAGACTGTCGGAAATGGAATGGCTACTACCCGGAATCGGTTCCGGTATGCCGTCGTCCAGGCAATCGGTCACGTCTTCGAATTTGCTGATAAAAGAAAGTGAACGTTATTCAATTTCAAAAAATCACAATCTGACGGACGGGTATTTTCGAATGTGGTAGGAAGACTCTTCATCGAGAAGAGAATTTATGTATCTTTACTTCCAAGAACGTTGCATAAATTGCATTGACTGTTTACAGTGACATCAATCCGAGTTGATTTGATGAAATAAATCAATTTCTGATCAGCTATGCCTCAGTATTGTGGTGTCATTTTCAAATTAAGTGAACTCTCCTGTATTTCTGAATGTTTTGAGTCATTTATATCTTACAATTAATGAGATCGACACAAGGACAGAGCCCTGTGGAACACCAGAGTCAACAATACGTTCTCTTGATTCATTTAGTTCAGCTGAAAAATTTTTGGCAACGATCCTAGAATCAAGTCTGGACGCAATGAACTTGTTAATTTCGTCGAATTTCTGGTGAAAATATCAACAGGTAAAATCGTTCATTCAAGCAACAAGTTGTGACAGCTCACCAGAAAATGCGGTGTCGCTGTTTGCTTTTTTTTCAGCGATACTCCGAAAAGTTTCTATGAAGAGGGAGATACAGAAATTCTTCACCTCGAAATAAGGTTAGTGATCTGTATCCGGAGTTTGTCGGTTTTATTCTGACTCACCCTGTATACACCAACATTCCAAACAGAAAAACTCAACCGAAACGTTCCGTTAGCCCATTCGACAAAGGATTGAAATTAGACCAACCTTTCGAAACTATCTCTATCAGCAGACAGGAGTCTGTCATTCTTCCTCCCTCGTCGGTGGTCCTTCCGCCTGTCCTTGAAGGACAGGATCAAGTGAAGGATTGCAAGAGCAATAATTTGCCCACCGGCTAGGTAGGACAGCCACAGGTTGTGCGGCCACACAAGGGGTGGCACTGCAAGGGGGCTGTACACGATTGTTTTCTTCCAGTCGTCAAACCACGTGACCACTGACCAGAACTTCCAGATTCTGTGATCTCGCCTGGAAAGGAGGAAAGTCTGTAACTGGAATGATGAGTCGTCCCAAATACTATTAGGAATTGAAACATTGCTTGATTCATATATGCGTTCCAATAACCAGAAGTATGAAAATTTGAATTCTAAAATGAGCACAGTACTGAAATGACTAACTTAGCCTAAACGATAAAGTTGATACAAAATATTACCTGAATAACGATTCATACATCATAATTATGAAAAAAATTATTGGTTGTCATATTAGCTCTCGAGGTCTTAGTTTTATGACGATTTCTAACAAAACTTCTCGAGTGATCAGTGATTCTTTGAGATAATGGATATTGGAGTATTCAAGATCACGTCGAAATGATAATGATTATCTAGTATTATCGTGTAAGTGATGAATAGTTTTGTAAAAATGAGGGAGTAATAAGCTGAATATTTTCCACAGTGACTTTTTACCTCAATTCGGATATTGTCGCAGAAAAACTGATTTTATAATTTATCACAGCTATTGCAAACTTTTTAGAATGGCAAAAATGAAAAAAATAAATCTCTATGAATGCTGAGAATAATATTTCAGCGTTTTCGTTACATCCTAAAATCCTCTTCTATTTTCTCAGTGTCTGCCTACAAAGAATCTCTTCTACGATTATCGACTTTCCTTTGTAGCACGATATTCATTTTCTTCTTTGCATGTCTATTAATAATCCATTATTGTTTCTGATGAAAGGAAGTAAACTGTGTATAGAATATTCAAATTACCTTCCTCCTATTCATGTATCAGTTCTAAAACGATAGGCTGCTTGAACTCCTGTAGGAAAGTTCATTAATTTAGCAGCCAAGAGGGTAATGATATTAAGAACAACTCAAGGGTTTTGTGGAATTACAATACAGAATGCGAAAACTTCTATCTATATCTATCTATTAGGCAATATTATTTAACTAGACGCATGAGCTGATTGCTGGCGAAATCATAGCGAAATGAATAAAATAAATAAAGCTTTTGTCAAACACTATCAGGTATAATTTGTCTTGTTCCATGTCATCGGCGTCAATATTACTGTGTTCCTTGCCGAAAATCGAGTGAGCGGTTTTGCCAGACCGTTTTACAGCGACTTCTCTGATTCATCAGCAGTGACTGATAATTCAATCAATGCATGAAGACATACATTATTTTTTTTTCTCATTCCTTTTTCATCATCAAACAAAAATGAAATGCTCAGTTTGTTGAATTATGAACTCTGATTTTCTATTGATTTCTAGTACTCACATCGAAACAATCGTCATCAAACTATCGTTGTCAGTATAATTTCTCAAAGACCCACAACTTTGTGAAATAATTCTGGCATAACCACTGCGCCAAAAAGTTCTAAAGAATAACTAGTGTAATAACTTCGTTGACATTTGGCCTGTCATTACATTGCGTTTTTTTCACTTCAGCTTCAGTTTTGAATTAATTTTAGTTGGTGATGGCTTACCTGACAGAAATGCGAAGAAAGAGGGTCACCACCCATATCACTTCTGTTATGAGTACAAACGTTGATATGCCTCTGTAAAAGATAATTATTATTCCATAAACATTTCCAGTCAACTCGGGAAATATATTGTCTCGAATATTTAACATTTGCAGGCAAATGTTGATGTGGTATGAAACGACATTTTTCAATTATTTTATATTGTACAAAATAGTCCAGACCTATTTCAGATGGACATAGCAAACTCAACCGGCTTTTTGTTAAATGTATCACAGGAAAATCACAATGTTGCTCCATTACGTTGCACCCACATGGAATAATTGAAAATTTAATTAAAGTTCTGAGTAATCATCTCGAACTTCGGAATCCTTAGTAAAGACTCTGGATTTTCTAATGCGAATCAAATTACTAGCTCGCGAAATTCCATCTGAATTTGAATTTAAAGCTACAGAATAATTGCCCAACGTCTGAGTTCAGTAGCAATTCATCAATTACCTTGGATCAAGCTTTTCACTATCTTATCGATCGATACTCATCCCGTTATTCGTTCGACTACATTTTCCGTACGAGCGATTCCATCCGTCTGAGAAAATTTCCTGCCACTCTTTCAAACTTATTGTCAGATTGATGTAGCCCAAATTTCGATCGTGGGGAAGGTATATTACAGGTGCCCGAGGTGGTACGCTCCCGTGAAATTTTTCAAGCGTATTTCCAGATTAAAGGATCTCCGAAGCCATTTCGCTTTACTCTAGTGCGTTCCCGACAAATCCCGGAGGAAGGGAATGTGGCCATATAAAAAATGGATTTGTAGCGAGGGGATCTTACCTCATTTTCAGGTGTGCATTAAAAAAGAGATATATTCTGACTTCGATCAGCTAGGCAATTTCAGTTTTATGTGCCGTATTCTTCAGTTTGTTCACGTGAAAAAGGTGAACCGACTCCATTTCATTCGATATTCCGGCAATATTAAAGAAGTAGTTCGTCTTAACCGATTCTGCAGTGCGGATGATAAATTTTACCACCTTCCTCTTCGCCTCCGTTTCTGAAGAGAAAATTGGAGAACGTTCGGACACGTCAATTTTTATTTCAAATGGTGTGTTGATTGAGAAAAAAATGTGCTAGTCCTTTGATTGTTAGCTACAACCTCAACTTTTTTAAATGGCAAGGGGGTCTTGTGAAACATTGAATGAAATGTCTATACTCCACAACAGTTTCGTTTTATACGTCAAAAAGAAACAAATTTGCTGAATATTCCAACTATTTCTACGTGAAGATCATCAATCATTGAAGTTTCTTTCCAAGGACATTCCACTCGTGACCTTGTGAGATGACAGGAAATATTATACTTACATGAAATAATATCCTGTTCGATGTCGATGATATGTCAAGTCTATGCCAACTCCGGCCAATACTGAAACAACGAGAAGTCGACTATCACCAAGTTTTCAGTGGAATTAGAGGTTATTCAGTTAACTGGATGTGAAATTTCTTGACATTCACGTTCATTCAGTAAATGTGTCAATCCTGATTCTGAATCAATTTCATCGAATGGAATTCTACTACAATCTATCAGAAATATTATTGGATTATGATGATATTAGCTCGAAAAATAAACTATCATAGAAAGTTAGAAAATTTGTTCTTCGTCTCAAATCAATCCTTCCACATTTTTCTTAACGATTCTACAAAATTTGGTTTTGACAAAATTGGGGAAGTATTTGTATTTTGTACTTAATAAACGCCATCAGGTTTACTCGAGTGTTGCTTTTTCAGTTTGACCTGAGAATTATCATATCCATCAAAACTTTGTGAATCGAAAATGCAACCTCGTGACCAGAATAACAAATTAACAATTTCGTTTGATGTGGCTGCGCCACTGAAAGAACGTCTGAATTCCCTTGGGAGCAACTTTATGTGATTGCCGGAACGGGTTCATTTGTTAGAGTTTTTCCTACCCCTGGACGAAATTGCAACGTAACTTTCTTCTGATTTATCGACCGTATCTATAATAACGACCTGGCTAGAACAACGGGAAGAAAGATAAATAATACGAGGTCGTGTCATATCTAGATATCGAAATGTAGCCCCCATAAATCTTGGTGATAAATCCTGGTCTGAAGAACTGGACCTAAGATGCAGAAAAAAAAAGCAAAGAATAAGGTAGAGGGTTTTATTCAGTTTCGAGTTTCCGCTCACCACAAAATATACTTTTACGAGCGACTAGACTCTCTTTCAGATTTTTTGCTTCACAATGCAAGAGAAAGCTAATGCATATGTCTTTCCGCTGATTTGTAGAGCAATGGTGGAATAAGCGTTTTTGTCAATGTTGGAGAGATCTTACTAGGTATTGGGTATCAAAATATCACTACATCACAGTGAACACTAAATAAAAACGACAACGTAAACGTATCTACAAGGTGTCAAGGAAAAAAGTACCATACATGCGATAGAGGGCCATAAAATGTTAAAAAAATGTCCTATGAATATATGTCCGAAGCTACTTCCTTTGAGAAATACAGGGTGTAAAAGTTTATTTTCCTGTTTGTTTGTTTTTTTGCATAACTTTGGACAAAGGAGTAAGAATTGAACAAAATGTGGTATGCGGGGGTTTTGTATGATGCAGAATCCAAATATCCTATTAGTTTTTAGATTACTAATAGGGGGCTCCACATACAGGATTCCTTCACATCAAAATCAACCCCAACCTTTTTGTCATACACCGTATATCATTCTGGACTGAAAAAAACGATTCCTCTATCTTTTTCCCTCAAAAAGGTATACTTTGTTGAAGTCGCTAGGACTAACGGTTTCCGGTAAAAACGCATCGAAAAGTTATGATGCACGCAAATTGTCCAGAAGCGCCAAAGTAACTTACAATAACTAGGACACCCTTTATATCTCGTTAATAAATTATTAGATATTATTATACAGAGGTTCCAGTAATCGACATCAGGCTGGAATTGGACGATAGGCCAAAAAAATTAAAAATAAAAAGTATTCATTCATGTATTATTTATTGAAATAAAGATATTTGAGAGAAATCTAAAGAATGTGCACTTTGTGAAATTTTTCAAATCTTAACTTCGTGACTATTTCTTTCTTGCTATGAGATGCTGAATAATGTGTTCGTAAATTCTTGCTTGAAATATAAAGTCAGACAGAAAGAAAATCCCCAACCAAATATTCAAAATTAACATTTCGCCCAAGTTTGCCTGATTGTACTGACAAAAAAATGTACTATGATAGTTTGACATGTAACTCTCAAAATCATCATATCTACTCAGGAGTTTAAATAATGCCTATTTCTGATACTCCACTCACCGATAGCACTGAGGATACCCCAACATCTCGTGAACACCACCAATACGCCGAAAAATTTGTCCACATAATGTCCACTATCTTTTTGGCCGGGGGCGTTAACGTTCTCCAGCCTGTCCACTCGACCACCGGCGGGATCGGTCTCCGAACGCGACCCGGGGTGGAAACTCGGAAACATTTGTCAGTTTTCACTAGATTTAACAACGCACAATTCGAGTTTATGTCATAAGGGTCGTGCGCGTCAATATTTGACGGTCTTTAGGTAATCAATCATGATATTCGGTTGAGATTAATCATCAGATATCTCAGAACTCAGAAACAGCAGAGATTTTCTGAAATTTGGGGGGAATTTTTTTATTCGCAATAATTAGTGCCTTTTTGATTTCAACCCAATCTAGAACAATTCAGTATAATACAGTATGTCTATGAAAAACCCACCAAATTCTTGCTACACTATTAATATCACCAATACTGATGAATATTCAAATGACTATACTCGTATATTGAGGTAGGTGGGTTAGCTGAAACTGAATTGTTCAGATCACAATATGTAACAGATTATGGTTAGTGAGACACAAAAATGTCTTGAAATACTTGACTATATCATCTAATATTTTTTATCATCGAACTCAAACATACAGAACATATTCCGAAATTATTGGGTCACCTTTTGTATGAAGAGAGTAATTAAATCGTCAAATTTCGTTTTTCTTTTCCATCTCAAGTCGTTTAATCAAGCTCCATTCTTCGAATTATTCTTAATATCACTCGCAAACACTCATTGTGGTTTCATTTTTATCAAGAAAAAATGCTATTTGAATTGAGTGACATTGAAAAAACAAAATTCAGAATTCATAAAATGTATATATAGATAGATATAACATTGTATGTGATTGGAAATGTTTTTTTTTTCAGTAAAAATATTATAATTATCAGACAAAAATTCACCAACACTGGTGGAATTATAATAAAAGGAATGTAATTGAAATCCAAAGGTTAATTATAGAAGGTTTCAAAAATGTCATACTGAGACAATGAAGATTCAAAAATCAAAAATATGTCATTCGTATTTGACAAGAGCTAGAAATAAATATAGGTTATGAATTCGTACTAATCGAAAGACAATGAGGTGAAAGTCGTTCATAAATCTGACCTCTCGATTTCATAATATTATTACTGATTATCTGATGGATTTGAGTTCATTTATTCAATTCAATGTCTGACAGAAGTTCAATATCAGTATTTCACAATTTGAATATTATCTGCTCTTTTCTGTGTGATGAAAAAGTCAGAAGTGATGAAATTATATTATTTTAGATTAATAAACATATTTTATTCTATCTATATCTCATATCATCAACCAAGCCTTTATTAGGCCTTGTGGTTTTTATCACCATTGAAATTATTTATTTTTATCTAATGAAGATTCTCGTATACATTATCAATGAACTGATTCAGCTCAAAAATTATTTGGAAGCTACCAAAATCAACGTGAACTCGTGTAGGAACCACTCCCCCTTATGAAAACTACATCAGCTACGATCATTGTCTTGGTAATGATCAAGACTTCGTTATTTGTCACATCAAATAACATCTAAAAACACCCGTGCGGTATTCACCCTGTACCACGACTTGACAACAGTGATTCATCTCAGCAATATCTCGAAGTGATCCATCATCCTCGACAGCAACTCCGCACTCCCCAACAAAACACTCTCGCGCACAGAAAAACTTCTCGACGCTTTCCCGCTCTCGACTCTCGTGCGATTTTCGAACGGGAAAACCGCCTTCTCCGGTTCGCGAGGAAAGCCAAATGACGCGAGAGCTTTCCAGTTTCCAGCATCCAGCATTTCGCTAGCGACGGCGTAGATCCTGCGCGTCAAATGGGCCCTATGATGTGGTTCGTAGGCTACGCCGTTCGATTGACACTTGCATAGTCGCACTTCTAATTATTCTAATTAGGCGGGAGAATTACGATGCACTAAATTGAGTCGAGGCATTTGTGATTCGCCCTGAATAATTGGTTTATCCACTGCTGTAATACGAAGCAGCTATTTGTGCTTGTAAATACACACAGTCGAAACGTCGCGAAAACGTATCTTTATATTTTTCAGAGATTCCAACTGATTATTCAGACATTGTAGGAATGAGGTTCAAGCAGAAATGTTGTCGAAAACATTCAGACAAAAGACGTTGGGAAGGACTATTACGACATTTTTCTATAATACACGGTGTGCTAATTTATCTGCTTTCTATCTAAATCACTCACGGAAGCTGCTTGTTGAAAAAATGAATAAATTTTGGACATTTTTCATTATCACCTCCCTTCTATGTTTACTTTTCATTTTCATAGCTCCACTGGTATATTCTCTTTTCCTTTAACTCATTCTTTTCATAAATAAACTTCTTCACTTGAATGAATAAAAGTGTTGAGTAATCAGAGTGATAGGCATATATTCGAATACAATTTATTTATATAAGATACGATATATTTCTTTTGCTGATCACGAATATGAAAGTTGAGACGAATTCATCTCCAATTTGATATGATTCGTCTCTCAGATTAAAAAAAAAAACAAGATGGGGTGTACCTATGGAAGTTTATGTGAAATACAGGGTGTATAAATAAGTGTAAAACATTTGAGGGGGTGATTCCTCATCGAAAAAAAGATAGTATATTTCATACAAAGAAACTTCATTGGAGCATCCAATGTTATTAAGGTACAGCCCTAAATCTGAAGGTATTGAACATTTACTATGATTTCTATATGTTGTATGTTTTGTTATTGACAAATTAGTTTTGTTAATTTCCCTTTATCAATAATTTCTTGCTGCGAACTGGTTTATTTTGGAAAAAAAGTTCATGGGACATTTTTTTTGTTTAGAATGGAACATGCTATCGGAAATAAATTTTCAAATGGTAAACAAATAATAAGACAGTAACATTGTAAATAAATTCGAGGGGTTGCGTTTTACACCTCTTACAACCATGGGGTAAACCAAATAAATTACTGGCTGTGTCTTTTTGGTAGTAGAAAATGTCAGGTTGATCTCAATACTACTTCTTTAGTGCTTGTGAAAAAAATTGTTGAACAAATTTTATGTACCCCCTTCGAGGGGCTGTATCTTGACATGCGATGCTCCAATGAAGTTTCTTCATATGAAAATTTCTATATTTTTTTCGATGGGGAATCACCCCCTCAAATGTTTCACACATATTTAGTCACACCCTGTATATTCATTATCTCAAGATTCCGAATAACTTTTGAGAAACTTCCAAAAAGTGTCCTTTCCGTTTTGATGTAATTCTGGAGTTCTTGACTAGGATTTCGAATAGCTCCAGCAAATTACCGATGAAAATTGACAAGTGGAAGAGTAAATATAATTAATTTTAACTTTCATATAGGCGGTGAAATATACTTCAATCCAGATACTGGCTTTTTGAATTGATAATGTGTCTGTGCTCCCTTCCATCATAAATTCGGCGTTTCTTTTCAACAGGAGAATTCTCAGACCCCCTTTCAGAAGATTGAGGTGCTTGTGAGTATAATTGCATTGGCTCCAATGAGCTGCTGACCAACGTTGTCTGCAATAACTTCTGATCATTCGCATTCCATCGAGTGACACATTACGTGAGATAACGGCCAACTGGAGCATTAGTGGTTATTGCATTCGATAAATGGACACGAACCGGAAACCGGAGCATTTCCGTCGACGTACCTCGCCAGATGGCGACTGTGTGCCTTGAATCCGGAATGAGCAGGACGAGAGTTGGTTGGGCAAGCGGTTACAAATTTGCGCTGCATGTCTACGAACGATGGTTTTCGCTCGAATTCGAATATTATTCATAAGCTGCTTGCTATGCGAACGTAAATAAGTTTGCCCTAATCGAATGGACCTGCATTCGTTCTAGTATATGAATCGTTTATTTGTATGCTAAAATAATGTATATGTATTTTATTGAAAGAGTTCACAGTATCATTTGTATTCTCTGAATGACTGAACAAAACAAAAGAAGTTCTCACAGATAATTGAAATAAATTAAAATGTAATAATCTTCATCTTGTTTTGTGATCAATTTCCTGGAAAAAAACTAACTGGATAGTAAATTGGATATTATTTTTTCACTTCTTATACAAACTCTTCTTTTATTTACAATATTCCATTTTGGTTGGATAAGAAAATTACGGAAATGCAAACTTAGCTATCAAAAATGAAGAAGAATAATTTATCTCATTTTGCCAATATCAATAAAGACAATATATCATCTACATTAATCAATAATTTTTTGCAATTTGTATAAGTGAAGTAGCCAAATGAGATTTCGATTCTGTTGAATTCATAACAAAATTATGATGGTTCTTCTCAATTAATTCTAGGTGAAAATCAGAAATAATACTGATGAAATGAAAAATTATATACGAAAAAATATACAAAATTTATTTACAAGAATATATATTATTATAATCACAAAAAAGGTGTCACCACTCGACCCTGTGAAATCATTTTTAGTAATTATAGGGAATGGTAACATATTTATGATGCACACACATTGAAATTCCACAGTTCACATCAAGATTTGAACTAATAAATAATAATAAATAATGAACAAAAAGGTAAACATTTAGAACAAAAAATTAAATAGGCAATAGTGGAATTAATGCATGAATCTAATATGAAAAAACTTTTATACAAATCAGACTACTCATTGATAGGTCTTTCTTCTAAATAAATAACAGCTTCTTCAAGACTCATCTGATGTGAATCCATGAATATTCTCAAACACAGCTCAGGTAACAATACTTGAAAGAAATAGTGAGTTTTGTTATCTGTGGGATCAAATTCTTTACTGAGAAGTGACAACATGTGTTCTTTCTGCTCAAAGGTAAAGACTATCATACTAGTGCTGTATGAGAGATCTCTGGGTGTGAGAGTGAACAATCTGTTGTTTTTGTCGTGGTATCTCTCATGCCTTTCATTGTAAATTTTCCCATTGATAACATTGGATAGATGGTTCAGGTTACTTTCAAACATTTTTGTTATATCATCTAGAGCTAAATTTTTACAATCTAATATATTCCCATTCACCTCAAGAGAGTTATTGAAATCTTTGGTTGAAAATGGTAGCTCAAAGCTTGTATTACACAATGCTTGATGCTGAAAAGTTTCCATCTGATGTTTGTGTCTTTCTAAGTCTTTCTTATCTCGCAATATTTCATCTACTGAAGGTGTTGAGAAGTCATATTTCTTGAATGAAGATTTGTCATTTTTTTTTCTCACAGAGTTTTTTGATGTTTTGAATATTGGTAGTTCACAGCTATCAGAAGATTCTGATCTTTGTGAGCTACATGCAAATTTGGAACTCTTTGAATTGTTCCTGACTTTAGATGATTTGTTGAGGAATGAATCTAAATTAGATTGCCTTATTGGGGAGATATCAGTTATTACCTGAACTTTTCTTTTCTTTGAACTAATGGTATTCAAATTCTCTTTAGTCCTTTTTGTAGCTACTTGTTTTGAATTTATATTATCTTTCTTTTTCTTTCCTTTATCTTGGGTATTTTTACTCCTCATGTAATCATCAACTTGTTGATTCTGAACATGTTTTGACTTTGATTGTTGTTTTCCTGTTCTGCTTGTTACAGTACTCTTTCCAGGACTGCTTTCATCACATTTGTTTTTCCTCTTCATCTTGGGGGATTCTTTAGGTAATTTTTTCAAAAAACTTGATAGTATATTTAAAGCTTTGGCATCAGCATGATCATCTTTCTGCTCCATGTTGTTTCAGAACTATCTATAAGATTTTGACATTTAGAAAATTGGTTGAGTCTACAGCCCCCTTCATCTTTTGACATGATTTTTGTTGGAACTTTACCATTTTATCGTGAGAAAATCAATACTTTTCGAGATATTCCACTTCAAAGTTGAAACTTCACCTTCTTTCCATGTCACTTTTTTCACAAGATTGTACAGCTTTTTGGCTAATTTCTTCATCAACGAGACACATAACATATTAAGAAAGGATTTACTATTTCAAACATGTATAATATATAATAAACCCTTTCCTAACATATGTCACGTTATTGAAGAAATTAGCCAAAAAAGAGGTACACTATTGTGCAAAAGGCTACACGAAAAATATGGTGAAATTTCAACTTACAAGTGGAATATCCCCATGATAATTATGCCAAGTTCGTGTTTTTTGGACCAAAATAAGTTCTAACAATAATCATATCAAAACAAGAAGCGGAGTGTAGACACTAAATTACCAGAAAGGTAGAGTGGTATTTTATAAATTGCAGTCATCACCTACCTATTATCGAAGCAGAAAAACAATGCAACGATAAACAATTTACATTTTTCAATTTGAACTTTCATCACAGAGTGCTTTCACTGCTTTTATTTCAGTTAGTTGCCTTTTAACCCTATATTTGATTATTCTTTTTTTTATTATACTGAATCCATACTCAAATTGTTATATGGCAAATAGCCATAATATCAATGTGCAAAGTGCAAGCACAAGTAGAGAGTGACGAGTGACAATGAATTCCAATCCACTGAAAGATGTCAAAATTGCAAAATATTATTTCAATTTTGTTTTCATATAGTTTTTCCAATTTTCTTGTTTAGGAGGATTCTATAATTATTTCGAAACACTGGAATATAATATATTATCCAATAATTTCAATATGGGAGAAATAACATGCAACCCTCTGAAAGAAAAAATAGGTTTCATGGGTGGTGGAAATATGGCTAAGGCGATTTGTGAAGCAATAGTAACGAAAGGTATATTTATGAATGAATTAGAAACATCATGAAGAGTATTCTTTTTATTCAGGTCTGATACCTTATAATCAAGTTTATGTATCTGGTCCTCGCTTACACAATTTGACTTGTTGGAAGGCAAAGGGTGCTCATACAACCATTGAAAATGGTAAAATTGTTGAAGAATGTGATGTTATATTTCTGGCAGTCAAACCACATATCCTTCCTATTGCAATAGCCAATATGTATGACACTTTATCTGGTGTACCTATGAAATCCAAACTGTTTGTATCCATTTTGGCTGGTACTCCCATGGAACAGTTAGAGAATATTTTGGCACAACTGGAGGGCAGTAGAGTAATCCGAGTTATGCCAAACACACCCATGATGGTTGGAGAAGGATGTACAGTATTTAGCCCTGGGCAAAGAGCCACTGATGATGATATTGTTCTTGTACAAAAACTCCTCTCTGTCACTGGAATCTGTAGAGAAGTACCTGAATCTTTGATAAATCCAATTGGAGCATTAGCAGGTAGTGGACCAGCTTTTGTAAGGAATTTTTATATGAGGGAAATTCTAATAAATGAGTATTATTTTCTAGGTGTATCTAGTTATAGAAGCACTTGCAGATGGAGGTGTCAAGATGGGCGTACCTAGAGCAATGGCTATTGAGTTCGCAGCTCAAACAGTGTTTGGTAGTGCAAAAATGGTTAAAGATACAGGAAAGCATACAGGACAGTTGAAAGATGAAGTCTGCTCGCCAGGTGGAACAACTATAACTGGGGTGCATGCTTTAGAAAGGGCTGGTGTCAGGTATGTCCTATTGAGATACTATTCATACAATTTCTTTGTCATTCAATTCATATACAAAATCAATTCAATTTTCAGGGCTGCATTTATGGATGCAATAGAATGTGCTACCAAGAGATCTGAAGAACTAGGTCAGAAAAAGTAGTAAAGAGACATCACAGCTGGATTACTTGACAACATTGTAACTGTAGAACAAATCTATATTGGGATGAATATGATTTAATTTCATGGGGAAACTTTTAATGTCAGTAAATGAAGCCATATTGATATAATGTTACTAACATAATGTTATTTATTTAATGTAAATAATGTAAGAGTTCAATTGAGTTTTATTTCCAATGCCAAAGAATTCCTCAACATTCTATTCTTCTATATAGTGAATCTATCTCACAGGTAGTTTAATGAATTGAATGACATCTCGATAACAGCATTTGATATATCTAACCCATTAAAACCACAAAGTATATTTTGCTATATTTCGAGCACGACGGCGCAGCCTAAAACTAGCGCGTGTTTCAAAGACCTTTTTATCCACTTGTACTTTAATATACTATTTAGTTCATGCCAATAAACTGCAGGTTAAATATTCTAACGTTGTGCAATCTGTTGATATATTGCCAAAATAATGTTGATAAGTAAATGCATCAGTTGGTCATATCTGAGGTGAGCAAATTTCTTATTTAGTTATTCAATTGCGGAATGTTACATTTTATCCAACGTTATAGCCTAATCGATACTGCATGATTCAACAAGATTTTATTAAAAAAATTCATAATACCGATTCAAAAAATCATTCAAATTCTTAAAAATAATGTGAATATTTCAATGAGACGTGATAAATTATATAAATTTTTTGCTTGTATAATTAAATAAAAACTCAATTTTTCAGCTTGTCAAGTGAAATGATAGCAAATAAACAGAAGATGACATTGCTGACAGAAACTGTCGTTATTATGTCACTACATTCAGTTATCAAAATTTGCTACTAGGATTTAGTGTATTTAATTAGTATATTATAGTTATTAATTATTTATGAAGTGTAGTAACTATTTAACTTCCACTGATCAACATGTATCGCATCTTCTTAGCTACAATTTTCTTCGGAATTATTGATGCTTCTGTGGAGAGCTATTGTGGCTCATACCATGGTAATGTTTGTAAAGATCATATATCCAGTACAAAACATGTATGGTTCAACAACAGTGGTGGCTACGAAAACGAGCATATAGTTAGTAAAATATGGGACGAGCTCATTGTTACCCTAGAAGACAATTGCCGACCTGCTGCAGAAAAACTTCTGTGTATTACTGCTTTTCCTGAATGCAACATATCCACACCTCTTCCCCTCTGTTATGAAGACTGTGTGGCTGTGAAGGAATTATTTTGTTACAAAGACTGGGCCATAATTGAGGACAAGAAATTACAAAATATTTACATAAAATCCAGAGGTCATTTTCGCTTACCTGAGTGTTCAACATTTCCTAAATATAATGATAACTCCAGCACTTGTTCCTATGCAGGTCTTGTAGAGATGAAATTGGATGAAGTGACACATGACTGTGTGAAAGGGAGAGGCAGGTTCTATCAGGGTAAAGTTAATACTACTAAAACAAGTATACCATGTCAACGCTGGGACTCTCAATTTCCACACACTCATAATTCACCTCCTGACATATTTCCGGAACTGAAAAACTCAGAAAACTACTGCAGAAATGCTGGAGGTGAGGAAAAGAGACCTTGGTGTTTCACAATGGATCCAGAAATAAGATGGCAGCATTGTGACATACCAAGGTGTCCAAATTCCACATCAGAAGATGTGGAAAGCAAAAATATAGCTATGGACCAATATTTATCACCAACCTTCCTGATCATCATGTCAAGTATAGGCTTGTTAGTCTTGCTTATCTGTTTACTTCTGATCTTGCTATGTCATCGTTTGCACAAAAGACATGTCTTAGGATATAATGCACCTGAAACTGCAGAACTAAATATAGATTTGGATAAGCTACCTAGTAATGTAGCTTACCACAGACATGGTGCCACTCTGAATCCCAAACTGGAGAAACTAGAGTTTCCCAGAAACAATATTATTTATATGAGGGATTTGGGCCAGGGTGCTTTTGGCAGTGTTTTCCAAGCTAAAGCCCCAGGTTTGATACCAGGAGAAGAATTCACTGTAGTAGCAGTTAAAATGCTGAAAGATGATGCTTCTGATGATATGCAAGAAGATTTTGAGAAAGAAGCCTGTCTCCTATCTGAATTTGACCATCCAAACATTGTGAAACTTCTTGGTGTATGTGCTGTGGGGAGACCCATGTGCTTGCTGTTTGAATACATGGGAAAAGGTGATTTAAATGAATTTTTACGTCAATGTTCTCCAAGTAACTATGTTGTAAGAAGTGTGGTAGACGGACAATTCACCAACAAGGAAATATACAAAGATAATCAGCTCACTCATTTGGACAAAGTTAATATTGCCCTCCAAATTGCTTCTGGAATGGTATACCTAGCTGATAGAAAATTTGTGCACCGTGATTTAGCAACTCGAAACTGTCTGATTAGTGATGATATGGTGGTTAAAATTGCAGATTTTGGTTTATCACAAAAAATGTACCTTCAGGATTACTATAAAGGTAGTGATCGTGATGCAATACCTGTAAGGTGGATGCCTCTGGAAAGTATTTTGTATAATAAGTACACTCCTGAGTCAGATGTATGGGCTTTTGGTGTTTGTTTATGGGAAATTTTTACTTTTGCTCTCCAGCCCTACTATGGTATGACCCATGAGGAAGTTGTCAAATATCTTAAGGAAGGAAATGTTCTTACATGTCCAGAAGGATGTCCTGCTCCAGTTTATGAGGTCATGAGGCAGTGTTGGGGTCAAAAACCAGTTGATAGACCAAATTTTCATTTGATTTATCAGACATTAACTGATATTCGAGTGAATATGATGTCACTTCCTATGCATTGACCAGATGTAGGAAATGGTATCATTTGAACAATAGGTTCTGTGGACAATTTTGATAAAATTGATCTCATTATAAGGACAAACATGATCAAGTATCAACCAATAATCATTATAGCTGAAAAAGTACATTCCATGTATTCCAGTGCCATTTATCTGAATTTGTCAATTGAATTGATGAAAAAACCTGATACATTTTCTGTACTTTTGGTTTTGTTCCACTTTTTGAATTTTGAGATATATCCAATGTTGGTTATAGTTTAAGATATGTTTCACCAAAGTGTTTCATATAGTTGAATGATATTTAATTTTCAAATAATTTCTGTTTCATTCCCAGTAAATATTTTTAATTAATTTCAGATACATGAAAAAGTGATACTTTCCTATGTCTATGGCTACTATTAATTATTTCAATCAAATGAGCATTGTATTTGATTTAAAAACATTTACACATTTATTTTAATCGATATTTAATTTTTCATCTATTTCAACGAAGATTGTGTTATAATTTTTTTTTAGTGAACCGAACACACTTGAATGAAAATGATTTATTTATGTCTTGTCTGTGTATTATATATAATCAAAGGTTTAAATCTTCAGAGAATTCTTAGTATTTGAGTCAGATGTCTCAACAGGTAGCTTTATTTGTTCTTGAATCAGCTAGATTTGATATTGAATAATTCTAATAGCACAAAACTTCAAAAGAGTACAATAATGGGGCCTACAAATGTAGCACATGTGAAATTTTTCACATTAAGGAATATTCTTCGAATTTCCACATCTTTTTGAAAGGCATCTTATGAATATTTTGATTCATTTTCATTAGGTTGAGGCCTCAAATATTAATTAAAACTAGTTTCCTGTCAATCATTACACTAAGAATCTCAGTAATTTGATTTGGGTCAGTGCATAAAATTTACCATGTTGTAATTATATTTAGAAAAATATACCACATACGAGGCTAATATTTTGTGACATGTGATTGTGATGAATGTTTTACCATTTTCTTTCATTTATTTATTTTATCCTATTTTTGACCAAAAATTAATTCCTAAGTGTTTAAGCTAAGTTACACGATAACTGTTTGACTCGTATTCAAATAGTTTTTTACATATATCTGAATGTTTAAATATACATTTTTATTGAAAGATGTTTTTTATGTCCGATTATCCCTATAAATTTGAGGAATTCACTCAATATCAAAATACGAAAAATCAATTTTTGATTATAATAAATATCGAATTCAAAATTACAGGAGTTCACAAAATGTATTCAATCACAAATTTTTTTGTACAACATCTCCCGTTGTGGAACTTTCCCAAAAGATTGGTTTCATCGGAGATGGAAGTATGGCAAAAGCTATTTGCAGAGGAATCAAAAGGAAAGGTGAGGCATCATGCATTTTTCAATTACCAAACTAATTTATGTTTATATATTAATGACAATAACAAATATCCAAATTATTTCAGGTTTAATCAAGTATTCCCAAGTGTATGTTTCTAGTCCGTACATAAAAAATTTGGATAGTTGGAAAGAACTTGGTGCTCACGTGTCTACGGATAACTCAGTGGTAGCAAAAGAGGCGGACATAATTTTTCTTGCTGTCAAGCCTCATATACTGAGTGGTGCTCTGAAGGAGTTGCGAGCCAGTTCAAACGCCTCCACGATCAAAAACAAACTCTTTATTTCTATATTGGCTGGAGTAACTGTGAATGATCTAGAAGAAGTGAGTATAGATCCTTCTATAAACCACCCAATATATATTCTGTTCGATGCTGTATATCATGGAGGGTCCCATATTTTTTATATTATGCCTATTTCCAAACTATACCTCAAAATTCAATGAATGAAATTTTGTTTTACATTTCCCCATCATACGACACTCTCTTTTGATAAGATCAACTAATGAAGTATTTCACCATTTGTATATTTGTTTGATACTTGTTCCAAAAATAACAAAACCCTGTTGACTATTATTTAGTTGTTCTCTTCTGTTCAAGTATTCCTCTTGTAGATGCTGAAAAAGTTTGAAGGATCTAGAGTGGTAAGAGTGATGCCAAACACTCCGATGTTGATTGGAAAAGGGTGCACCGTATATTGTCCAGGTACTACCTGTACCCCTGAGGACTTGGCCCTAGTAAAAACTATACTGGAAGTGACAGGAATGTGCCAGTTGTTACCGGAACACATGATAAATGCCGTGGGTGCTGTGTCAGCCAGCGGGCCAGCATTTGTGAGTAATTTTATTCAATGTAATTCCTGAAGTCTAGACGCCAAAAAACTTGAGTTTTCCTGCAGCGACTACAGAAGTATTCAAAATCGAGATGAAAATGAATACCAAAGCTCTATGAAGTGTAAACAACTGTCAATCGTTTTAGGTGTACATATTTATTGAAGCTTTATCAGACGGTGGAGTGAGAATGGGTTTGCACAGAGACATGGCAACAAGATTTGCCGCGCAAACAGTGATGGGCGCCGCCCAGATGGTTTTGGATACAAACAAACACATGGGCACGTTGAAAGATGAGGTTTGTTCTGCTGGTGGGCAGACTATCGCTGGTGTTCATGCCATGGAAAGATGTGCTGTAAGGTGAGGAGTCAGGATCATTCTTAGGGCGCTGAAAACTATTTCCTTCTTTTATTGTTGAATCGTCGAATACACAAGCGAGATAATTTGAATAGAAAAAATTCTCTCCTACAGAAAAAATCAGTTATGTAGCATACTACAATTAATAACAGCACAATCATAAAAGCTCATAAAGTGATGAAATAGTTGCATATTACATATTAGCATAGTACTTTTTTTTTCATTAAGGGGAGCCATAATGGATGCAGTTGAAGCTGCTGCCTTGAAAGCGGCAGAACTTGGTAAATGCAGCAAAAATATTCCAGAATAAGTTATTTAATTATAGTTATAGTATATAGATTATGTAGTACCTGATATACAATATTAAAGAACTAGCTAGTATCATGGTTATTTTGCAGATTTTGTGTATACTCTGATATTTTTGTTACTATAGTAATCTTTATTTTATCCTACTTTTCCTATATTCAGTAATATACAGAATAAGAATTCTTTTCAACTCTGTAAAGTCAATCCCAATTAAAAGTTCACATAAATCAAACATTTATTCATATTCTGGATGCCAAATTTACACTGCACTTTTCTCTTCGGGTTTACCGAAGGCCTGGTATTCCACACAACGGGAGGGATCTGTTGGATAGTACTCCTGACACTTGGTCATCAACCTCTTCAGGCCTTGTATGTATTTTCGTTGGGTCTCGTCGTTCATGACGTGTGCAACATTCTTGGAGAAAATCTTTTCACGGCCGGTACGCGCATGAATGCCCACCATGGTGACTCCAATTGGCCAAGGGGCATTGCCTATTGCCATCTGCAGGTAGGCGTCACTTGCCTGATGAGAACCGAGAAGTGAAAATTGTTGATTAATATATTGTATATAATATTGACCTAAACTAGTGCAACAGTTTGATCCTGTTGTTGTTGTTATAATAAATTTACAGTATCAGTAGAATACAATAAGAACTTTGAAGGATCAGGAATCATGCACAGAAGTATTGTTTTGTAACTAACCTTGAGATAGTTCCTGTTCAGCAAATGTACTACGATTTCAGTTAAACTATCACAGATATCCTCCGGGAGTGTGAAACTTTTCAATTTCCTCAGAAGTGGTTTTAGATATTCTTGTGTCTGTGTGTATGTGGCTCCCAAAAGTTTACCTTTTGTGCCTCCTTTCTCTTCTTTGGTTCTGCTATGTAATTGTTCATTCCAATGTTTCAGAATCAGCTGAAAATTTCAAGTTGATTCAATATTCAGAAATTATGAAATTAGAGTCAATAATTTCGAAGGTGTCATAGTATTCAAACCTGTATAAAATGAACAATGGCAGTCATATCATGTTCTCTATCCCCCCTTCCCATTTTTTTTGCCATCTCTCTAATTTCTTCATAGGTAATGATAGGATCTTGTTTCTTGCTTTTAGATTCTTCAGAAGTTTGATTTATACCAGGTTCTTGTAACATTTCATCTAAAATAGCCTGATCTACCTGTTCCATTGCTTCTTGGAAATCATTACGGAATCCCTGAAAAAGATATTTTCAGAAATTGTTTGTTATAAATCAATTATACATACCCTATTAACTTCTGGTTCCAGTAACTCACATTTTCTTAATCTTTTGAATGCATCCAATTCTGACTCTCCAAATAGGAGAATGGGTTCATTTCTGTCTCTCAGCCTAGAAATAACTTCAAGTCTAGGTAGAATACTGTGAAGACGGGAATCAATTTCATCACCTAAAAATCAATATTAATCAATTATAATTTACATGAACACTGCCATGATTAATTTACCTTCTGTTACTTCTACAGAATTTTCTTTTTTCATTTCATCTTGTAATAAATACTTGTTCCTATATTCTTCCTGTTCTTTAGCTATCAAATCACCTCTTTTGAAGTATTTCTTGTCACTTCCCTAGAAGAATTGTAGTTACAATTCAATAAATTAACAAGAATAGCAATAACAACTTACCAATAATTCTTTTTCTTCCAGTAGTTTTCTTTTTCTTGCAATTTCAGCTTTGAGGATGTCCATTATTTTAATGTTGTGGATAAAACAAAACTGCGATATAGAAATTTCATCAAGAAAAATTCAAGATTTTCAAACTTTTATCATTATAAGTAACAATAATAATAAATATCAACATCAGCTGTTCTTCACAAATGACAGATGATAGATATGAAGGGTTTGTGGTGAAGTCAAGTTTTGACAGAAAATTGACAATTGGGGTCAAGTTATCATAAAAACAAAGTAAATAACGTTGGAAAAAATTAATATAATAGCTGAGTTTTTATCAGTCTTGAAAATAAATTGAAATTGTCATAAACATCCAATTGATACAACTGTCATATTTTTCATTCCTATAAACTGAAATTTTGTTTGTGATATAAAAATCTCTTCATTATGACTACAAATCAGACATTCAAGGTAAGTTATCTTGGCAATTATTGAAGGAATAATTATTCTTTTATTGATATTTTCTTAGCCGTCCGAAGGAAAGAGGGAGGAGTTTAGAAAATATTTGGAGAAGAATGGTATAATGGATGCCTTAACTAAGGTTTTAGTCAACCTTTATGAGGAGGTTGATAAACCAGAAAACGCTTTAGAGTATCCTTGAATTCAAAGCTCAAATAAACATTGCATTGCAATCAAACCACAGATTTGATTAAAAATAGTTCATACTAGGTGACCAAAAATATTTTCTTCACCAAAAAATATACAGTACAGGTTATTCAGCCTTGAAGTATGAAATAAACTTAAAACTATATTTCATCCTGGTTCATGTTCAATTCCACAAAATAGTGTTGATCCTTAATAATCTCTCAGATATATTCTTGATAAACTATCCATCCAAGCAGGTCAAGAGACTCAAAAACAGCTGAATGCAAAATTGGAAGAAGCCAACTCACACATCAAGAGTTTGGAAGAAGAATTAGAGAAATTAAAGGCTGAAACCCCAGTTGCCCCAGAGGATGATGCAGCACCTGTCCAAGAAGAAGTGAAGGAAAGTACTGAAGAACAAATTCCACAAGTACCTTCTGAAGAACAGGCTCCCCCTCCAGATGATGAATAGTCTACATCAATCCGAGATTAATGATTTGCTTTTCCTTAATTTTCTGTTATCTTTTTTGTAGTTCTATACTCTGTAGGCTTGATTGTAAGTAATTTTATGTTGACATACAAGTGCATTTACTTTGATTTTGCATTAGGTATGGGCAATCAGTCTACATATTTGTTTTCTGTTGTTACTTTATCAGTTCCCAAATATGGAAAGATCCTTTTTTGTTTTTTAATTTTATTTTGCGACATTACAAAATTATATCAGAACTACATAATATCCATCATTGATAGAAAATCAAGTATGATGGTGCAGAATACCATACTAATGATTGTAGTCTGTAACATTTCTTGTGAAATTTGCTTCCTCAAGAATGTTTAGTTTTCCATCATAAACAAGTTCTGTTATATTGAAAGTAGACAATGAGAATTCCTTGTGCAATTTTTTCAGCTTAAAAAATTCCAGCTCAGCTAAAATGGAGCACGATTGTGTATATTTTAGTTAAACAGTATTAACTACTACTCAGTTTTTGTATAATTTTTGTACAATTGTCCATAAGATTGTGCTGTTGAAATAAAGAGTTACATAAGGGACTGAATTGAATACACCTTTTCATTTTTATGTTATCAAAGAGCAATTTATTTAGTAAAGTTAATATTTTGTTGAATTGTGTAACATTTTCTGCTGATTATTGACAACTCATTTACACACTCAGAGTATATCTTTAATTGGTTTCAAGAGTGAAATGGTAGCGTTTGTGTATAAAAATGATTATGAAGTGTATCATGTATTATTTCACTTCCAGAGATATTACTAAAATTCAATAGATTAATTGCAGTCCAAAAACTTAATTTTTTTATTTTGCTGCAGCTTTTGAAGCTTGACGTCTTTTAATATTCCAATTGAATACTCTGGCCATGTTTACTTCTGTAGTTGTGAATTGATCCCTGAAACACAAAAAATCATAATCAAGTTATTCAGATGAACTTGTTTAAGTTATAATTTGGATTGGATGGAAAATTTTGGGAAATACATTTCAATTTTAGGTAACATCAGTAAAAATCTGTCACTTTGCCATCATAGTACAGAACTTGTCAAATTGTACAGCAGAAATTGTCCCTTCATTTTCACAATATGGATATCCCAATCATAGAATGTTTCCAATGTGAAAATATATTAATTGTGTTTCAATTTGATTGGCATACAAAAATAGGAAAATATTACCTTAAGAAATCTAAGTCATGTTCAACATATTTCAGATTTCTTGATGCAGTTTCAATGTTTTGAGACAAGAGCTTCTTAGCATCATCTAGAGTATATTCTAACATAACATTAGCTCCAAGCCACAAGTATACATTGTCTGTAGGAGGAACTTTTGCTTTGGCAAAAACTTGTTCACTAAGCAAAAATTGTGTTTCAAATTCTTCTTTTTCTTCTTCGAGTTTCTCTATCATTGTTAAAGAGCGTTTCAGTTCAGGAACTTGGTTTTGTAGGCGTTTCTTCTTGGATAATAAATTGTACTCCATGAATTTGTATTTGGCATGTTGGTTATCTAATTTTCTCAATACATCTTCAACATTTCCATTATTTTCAGTTTTCTTCATGTAGGCATCTACATCTTCCTGAAAAGGATATTCCCAATGATCAGTGAGATGAAAATATTTGAGTCTTGAGATTTTGAAATTGTGAATTTCACATGGTGATTTTCATATTTGGTTCTGTAATGGGTATCAAAACTAGAATCTACAAAAAACAGAAGTTACCACAAATTCAGCCTCGGGTATTCCAGCATAAGACTTTTTATCTCCTAGCTCGTTCGTATCAGTATTATCCATTATCTGCTAATTAACCAACACTTATTTTTATCATACACCGAGTCCTTCACCAATTTCGAGTTGTCGTTTGTCGTCTCAGCTTCAAAATGAGATTTGACAGGCATTCAATTATTTTCTTCTATTAGGATGAATTGTGCAAATGTCTCAGATAGTCAGATACCAATAGGAACTTAAATGGTAGCGTGATGGCACAAGCCATAGAGTCACAAGCCTAAAGCAGCAGACGTTGAGAACAACCTCGAAAAAATTTTTTTTGTAAATTCGTTATTTCTGGAATTATTTTTGGATTATTGATGGATAGTATAGCGGTACTTATTGTGATTGGGATAATACATGGAATTTTATTTTTTTTCGATAGTTTTTTCAAGGTTTGTAAATTTGTTGATGAGGAACTCATATCTCCAAACTCCATTATTAATTTCAGACTTGTGCCCATTATCCTTATATAAAATTTCTTGAAGGTACTGGATTCAAAGTAAGCTTTTTGAGTTTGCAATGGAAAACCAGAGCTTTCAACCGCACAATTATCAGATTGGGTACTGCAAGGCCACATTTTTGGAACACTTGGTTTACTATAGGTATATATACTAGTTTGATATTGTTGCCAATATCAATATCTCTTCTATTCTACTCCGTATTCCAAAATCTAACAAATGATGAGCACAGTGAAACACAACCTGTCTTGGTCCCTGTTATTCCTGGAGTAAATATACCTACCTCCGATCTTGGGTATTACAGTGCATCTCTTATACTATGTAGTATTGTCCATGAAATGGGACATGCTATAGCTGCAGTGCTTGAGGATGTTAATTTGATAGATGTAGGCACTAATATATTATTCATACTACCTGTTGCCTATGTTAATTTGTCCACAGAAAAATTCAATTCTCTTGAGAGTAAAAAAATTCTCAAAGTACTTTGTGCTGGAATATGGCATAATTTGGTTTTAGCAGCAGTAGCTTTTTCATTCTACACTGCTTTGCCATTTCTTTTGAGTTTGTTTTTTCATACACAAAATGGTGTAATAATAACAGATATAGCAAAAAATTCACCACTATTAGGTACCAAGGGTTTGAAAATAGGTGATGTAATCACAGGTCTGAATGACTGTCAAGTATCTGATATAAATACTTGGCAAAGTTGTTTCTTGAAGATTCAAGAACACAAATTGGCAATCTGCATTGATGCTAACTCAATTCATAGTTTAGATGAAAGCATTCCATTGAAATATTTAGAGAATAATCAGTTGGAATGTTGTGATGGTAGTAAGCCTGGAAATATTTGTTTTGAGTATATTGATGAATCTAATGGTGTATTAGAGATACCAGGTCATGTATGTCTGCCAGCTAGAAAAGTTGTTGAACAGTCAAAAGTATCATGCACATTTTCACCTGATAGTTGTCCCACAGATCAATTCTGTTTTAGACCAGTATTAGGTAATGCTACCAACTTATTTAAAATCAGTTGTCAAAAAAGAGATGTTCTTTATCTTGGAATGCCAAGAGATATTCATCAAACTATTGAAGTTTCATCTTATATTCCTAAATACATATTCAGTACACCTGCATTTGCAGATATTGTTACAAAATTTACCAAATATGTCATCATCTTTTCACTAGGACTGAGTGTCATAAATATAATTCCTTTTCCTTACATGGATGGACAATACATTGCTGAGGTTTTAGGGATGGTTTTACTCAAAGATTTGTGTGGAAAAAGTATGTCTAAAGCTATCATTAGAAGTACTACATGGTTTTTTACTATACTGTTACTATGTCAATATTGTCATACAATCTTCAATGTATTATTTGATTAATAAAATTAAGCTTATTATGGATCTCTATATTCTCCTAAATGATCGTCATTCCACAAATAAATCACTTTGTGAGATTCAAACTAGTCTCTAGTTCTCTCAAGCACCTTTCTCCATATTGGATACACATTTTTATGGTAATTTCATCTTCATGATGAGCATTTGATTGAAAGTCTCTTCGAGCCCAATCTCTTAATTCTTTTTGAAAGTTGGCATCCGGGACTTTTCTAATAGCTTTGAAAATATTTCGATATAAACCTTTTACCTCTTGTTTTAAAATGAACTGAAATTTACGTTTATAAGGCACTGAGTGAGAATATTTCAATGTACCTACTCTTTTCAAACTCAAAACTGGTTTGTTGATTTTGGACATTGATTCTAAATCTCTCTTCACCATTAAAATTGTTTTTATTTTCACATAGGTAAATGACTGATGAACATAACTACTTCTATAAAATTTTATAAGTCTTCCAATCCAATAAGGAATGTTTTATACTTTATGATATTTAGCAAGATAGTTCTGCCTTTCGGTTATACTATTATGAAAATAACAACCGTAGTACAAAGCCACAGGATATCCTTACTTCTTAGGGCCCATACGCTAGTGACAAGTAACAAACAAAACAATAACATATATCTTGATTGACATTTGGCATTACTTTCGTTGAATGTCATTGTCAATTCGAGAGCTTTAGTTATTTATTTAATATAATACTACTTTGAGAAAATATCTCAAATAAAAGGGTACGAGTTCAATTATTCATACATTTTTATCAATAATATACTTTTAATCGTTTCAGTAGTGACTTTTAAAACTTATACGAAGGTATTAATCTACAGGAAAGGCGGTTGACAAACCGCACCCTTTCTCCTGGTCAGTTCTTAGGAAAATATCATCATAGGCCTTTCGGATACAGCGTTGATGGACATGGTTGTCTCAAACTTACAGACTCAGAAACTTGTCACTGAACAGCTCAGGAGAGAGGCTGCAGTAAAAAGAATGCCTGTCTCCATTGCAGTAAAAGACATCATCAAGTATATTGCAGAGCATGAACAGGACGACTGTTTGCTCATTGGCTTCTCAAATCAAAGAGTAAATCCATTCAGGGAAAAGACACCATGTTCTATATTGTAATTATTTTCTTTCGAAGATAGGTACCTTCAAAATTTTGTTGTCATAATTTTTTATATATGATAGTGGATTCATAAAACAACATAATTACATTTTCATAGAGAATGGCAATTTTGTGGTTGTTTTATGAATATACTTTGAAGTAATGTGCTGAATTGAACATGTTTTCAATTGTGTCCTATGTAATTGTTTCTGCTTTTTAAAATTGAATTATTTGGTATTAATTATGTCATCTAAATATGTTTACTTTGTCTTTAAAATCAGAATGAGTCAGAATTTTAATATAAGCTGTTAGGTCTGAATTATTTAGACTGAAACTGAAAACTATTCTGGATTTCATAAATTTTATACCATTCGATCACAATATCAAATATTTATTTTTCTATCAATTAAGAAACACACTGAATGACGAGTTTGCCTTCTAGATTTACTAATTATTCTGTGGTAATTGTAAACAATCTAGCTATATTTCCAAAATTGTATAATATAATTGAAATGTTATGTAGGTGTTTAATACATCTTGAATTTAATTTTCTAAAATTAAGTCTCTTTAATAAATGAATTAATATATATACACCTCGAAGTTTCATTTACTTATCACTCAGAAATATATGATTTTCTGGATGACGTAATTTGGATAGAATATTACTTTTGAATTGCGCAGATATGCAATAGTATTCTCATAGGTTCATAAAGTTGAATTGCTTAAAAAGATGAAAAGAGTAGCCAAATAACTAATAAATTTAGTTGATTAAAATTTTGGATTGTTGAAGATGCAAAGTTACCACTTGTTTGAGAGAATATTTATGAAGACTAGTAACCCATTCGAATATTTTGCGAAATGTGCAGGATACTCTGGTAATTTTATCGATCCAGCATTCAGCCTTCCACCCACCATGACCTAAGGTGAACTTCTATCTATTCTTATCTACGCGCATTGCAAATTGGAGCCATAAGGCATCAATACCGTGTATGTTGACCGTGACTGCGCGGACGACCCTGCTTCCTTTACTCCTAGCAGGTCCTTGTCCTTGTGGCTTGTGTTTAGTGTTCGCTTTCAGTATTCACTCTTCGTTCTCCTATCCCTCCAGTCCTCTATTTACCTCAGTCGACTTTATTTTTGGTTCTTCCTTGGACCACAAAGTCGATCTAAATAATTTAACTGAATAATTATCAGAAAAACTAGTCAGTGTCACAAATGGGAGAAGAAACCAATCAAAGTGGAAAACCTTTCAAAATAACTAACTCCTCCAGGGAAATACGTAAAGGATTGGTGGCCTGCTCTCTGGAGGACCTAACCTCAAAAGTCTTGGAGAAACTTTCTATTGAAAATGATAATAATATCACTGTGGTGCTCGAAGCTGACGGCACAGAAATCGATGATGAAGAATATTTCGGCACTTTGGATCCCCACACAAGCTTGATGATTCTGACTGAGGGCCAAAACTGGTCACTTCAATCTCCTCCTTGTCGAATCAATATGGATCAAGTGGATGATACCAAAGGGGGCCCAGAATTAGCGGGTCTGGTGGGTAAGCTGAAGCATAATTTATGCCATGTGTCTCTGTTAGGAGGTCAAGAGCTCGAATTATTAAGCGACATGGATCCTGAGTCTCTGGTTGATATTACATTCCCTGATAAAATATTTTTGGAGCAGCTGAAAGAAGCATCCGGGAGATTTTTATGTGAGAAAAGACAAGCTCAGGATGCCCTGGAATTGCTGAGGATTTATCGAGAGAGAGAGGCTGAAGGGGGTAATTAGAAAAGGCATCAATTATAGAATGTATTGATACATCATCAATGAATGAAGTGAGTAAATACTTTATTATAAGATCTACTATTGGAATGTATTATGAAAATTTTTTTGTTTATTGAAGGTGATTGCCTATTAATAATCCTTGAACAATTTATACTCGAGAAGACTGATTTGCCGAAGAGAAAGTTATTATAATGGCACAACTCATTTGCTCAAATCACTGATTCACAAGAAACACCAAAGTAGGTACAGAGAGTGATAGATGAAATCACCTATGAGGACGTATTGGCTTTTTGAGAAAGTCCAAAAATGTTATTGAATTCATCAGATGACTGATAGGATGTAGTATGTTTTTATAGCATTTTTATTTATTGAAAGCTAGTGAGAAAGTGTGTGATACCATTGATGGATTTGAAAACCTAACCCACATGGGCATCTGATTGATAATGATTAGTAGCTCATAATTTCGAAGTTGGAATTAGAGTGCATTCTTTATTGGAAAATGTATTGAAACTAATTTATCTCACCATTCACCAAGTTCAATTATATGATGATCCCTCTTATCAAGCACATCCTATTCACTAGCATCAATTGATAAAGTTGTCTCACACTTCACACAATATAAACATCTTTCATAATAATTATAATAACATGTATAATTATATAACATGTATTTAGTGCCAAGATGTTTGGAAAATGAATTAGTGTTCTGTTCACAATCCTAATGGCTGATTATTTTAATTCCCGATTGATTATAAAAACTGAAATATTATGTCAAATTCAGTAAAAATTTTATGCCATGCTATTTATTTTCTGTTATTTTTCGTGAGCCAGTAATAATTTTTTGCCTCAATGTTAAGAATAACACTCAAATCTAATTCCATTCTTAAAATCATATTCTGAATTGATGTCACCCCTTTATTGTATTTGTGAGTAATATTTGTGAAAATAATGGGTACAATAATAGCTGTGGCAGATTAATCTGATGATTTTTAAGGAGGTTAATATCAAAATATATGAAGAAAAACTGAAATCATGTATGCCTAGTGATTATTATACAATAACTAGAATTTGGAATTGAAATAATTTGTTGAATCTCTGCCATGTTCTACTGCCTAAATTGATGAAATGTATAACAGATAGAAATAATAGGGATGTTCTTTAATAATTGAAAATAAATGATATACAAATGATTGGACAAGTCAATTTTTGCCTCTTCAAAAATCATATTTCAAAGACATTCTTATTATTTATTGGTAAAGAAGATATATATAGGCAATAATTGTTCTTTTCCAGTAGGTCATTTTCTACTGTCTATTAAATTGAGGAAGAGAGCTGTGACAAATTTAGATATCTTACTATTGGTCAAAATAAAGACTATTATAATAGTATAATATATTTTACCAACAGAATTGTAGGTAATTGTAATTGGTGGACCACACCATAACTGTTTACCATTTCCTCAATTTAATATTGTTTAATGACAATTCGATTTCTGTGTGTATATTTCAATATTCCTTTGAAAAGCTGTTACAATTCTTTTCCTCAAATAAATTTACTATATCATACTGATGACGTCTATATGTTTTCTATCAACAACCGATGTGAAGACGTGCTTAAGGTTGCTTGATGAATTTTTAGTATCTGTATCTGACTTAAGGCAACACTGGAAATAGGATTACATAAATTAAATGTTGAAATATCTAACAAAGTGATATCTGAAGTATAAGCAATAAATGTAACCGATACATGTCCTACTGTGGCAGTTACTTAATTACCTTGCAACATTTTGAACGATACGGTTCTTTGGTGGAAATCCTATTTACAAGTGTTATCTATTCAGTAGCTATATGGCATGTAACATATTGTAAAACTACTGCCAAGTAGTTAATTATTATGCACTATAATGACTAGAAACATTAGAAAAAATCGAAACTGAAATATTTTTTGCTTTAATGAAACCACAAAAATTATACATATCTCATAATCAATAATAGAAAATCACATCAGAAATAACAATAAATAACGTCTTGCAGTAAGATTGTAGGTGAAATTATGGTGCATACTTGATGTCGGTTCATGAAGGTATATCTGATATTTTTACATAAAACTTTCATCCATTCGAGTTGATGGTCGAATTGGACTAAGTGAATGATTTTTTTGTTATAGCAAGTCAAATATGTCATACTTACTGTTAATGTTTCTATATTCTTTTTTAATAAATATTTTGTAGCACTGACCACAAGTTTATTCCTTGAAAGACATAATAGATCCGAAAATGAAAACGATTCACTGTACAATAATTTCAATGAAAGAAGCAACATATCTGCCCTCAATACAATAGGTGTTGCCAAATTAGATATATTTATTTTTCATCGCCAAATCTGTCGCAGCTCTCCTAGAATAAACGGAATAAATACAATTTTTGGATTTTCTGTGCAGATATAAACTTCTAGTATATCAACAAATTTATATTCAATGTTTTATATGATTAAGTTAAAGTTATAACTAATTATGAGTACCTACGTTTTGTATAACACATTATCATGTCTTATTTGGCCGTAACAGCTTCTATTGAGCTTTTCAACTAATTAACTAATACCTAACTATACTCTCAGCATATCGTTACGATGCTACATAAATCTGTGGATAAAATAAAAAACGCGGCATAATGGTGAAATTAATTCATAAAAGTATATCCATGAAATCAGGCCCCAATTTCAAGTATACAGTTAATTATTACATGATTTGGGGTAGATAATAGCGAGTATTACAAAAGAGCGATAATTTGAAATAAATTTGGTAGATAAGATTTTCACGTCTTCGTAGTCGTTTCGATAGTGGGTATGCATTTCAAGAAATTGGAGAAATTATTCCTTCAAGTTGATGGAATAACCTGATATAATTCCGTCTGGAAATAAATGCTAGTAGGAAATCCATATCCAGCGACTGCAGCAGAAGCCCATATACCATTGCCGACTCTCTCCATAGAACAACGCAAAAACATCTAAGAATAGATGATATCGTAGACGGAACGTGGCAAATGGTCGGCGACGAAGGCTTGTACTTTTTCTTTACGGGTGACTGGAGTGTACTTGTTTAGAGGAAAAGTACGAACGACAGAATCGTTGAGGGCCCTCAGAACCGGAGATAGGTCGCATTCCTGCAAACTCGGCAATTTTCATGATTTTAAATGGGAAAAAGGCTCGGTTATACAGGGTGTAACGAAATGAGTGTGAAATATTTCGAAGGGTGATTCCTCATCAGAAATTTCATGGGAGCATCCCTTTAGAAGGGGCACATAAATTTTGTTTAACCATTTTTTTACAAACATTAAAAGAGTTACTGAACTGAAATTGAGGTGACATACCATCAAAAAGAGACCTAGCCAGTTATTCAAGAAATATTTTCTGTTTATAGAATGATGCAAGCTATTGGAATGATTGCTAACATGGGGTAACCATAAATGAATTACTGGCTGAGTGTCTTTTTGAGAGTAGAAAATGTCATGTTGATTTCAATTTTGCAACTTGAAATAAATGGAAAAAATTGTAAAACAAATATTATGTACCCCCTTTCAAGGGATGCTCGAATGGAGTTTCTTCATATGATTGATCTCATCTCTTTCTCGATGAGGAATCAAACCCGAAATGTTTGAAACTTATTTTGTAATACCCTGTATATGAGCGTTAAAGGTGGGCGTAGTTCATCCGTTGCTAATTGGAAATGCACCAGATTTATGAGCTTGAGTCGAGCGTGTACCTTTTTTGTTTTGATTTGTACTCGTGGAAATATCAAAACAATATCAGTACTGGATGTTATCTCGTAAATATTTCTTGCTGATAGATTATTGTTATACTGTGTCATTCCAAATTAAATTGTGAAAAATAATGAATAATATAAAAAATGTGGGGAGAATTTATTTGTATTCGAATAATATTCACGTAAAGTTGAAACAACCTTCTTCAATAATTTGAATCAATATTTCATCGATCTTAGATTTGCGAGAATTGTACCTGAAACAGCATTAGTAGGTACGTACCTACGCTTATTTGCTCTTGACTTTACTAGTTTGATAAAGTTTGATCAGTTCCGATAGACTGTTCTGAGTGCAATATAGGGACTAGAATAATTTATTATTCAATTATCTCAACCACATTATTGTCTGATAGTTTCCAAAGCCCAACTTCCTATCATAACCTTTGTTAATATTCGACTTCATCAAACTATCGTAATCGATATGTATATAATATTCGCTCACTACCATAAACTGGGTGTCCTCTAGAGCATAGCAAAAGCCACCACGTTGTAAGTAACCTCCGAGAAACCACCCCAAATGTTTATTTATCAAATTGCATCCCCAATAAGTTTGTTACTGTAGAATTCGCAGTGCACGTTCCAACTGTTATTCATCGATATATCATAATATTCAGAAAAACATTCGAGGAAAATTTATTGTGAGAAGTGAATAATGAAATTTGTTGCCAAATTATTTAAATCATGATATGCACTGTGTCCATACCATACTCAGGTTTACCATTTCACCGCACACTACACAAATATCGCAGAATCATATCGTGTCATACATCGTTATATTAGTAATAAAATATGATATTCAATATAGGGTATTTTCTTTTCACGGGCCATATAAAAAAAATAAAGTTGATGGTGGTTTCTCCGAAACGAAACGTTGTACGGAAAATCTCTCAACGCTGTTTCATAGGGATTGAAAAATGGCAATGAGAAAGTTTCTTTTGTTTTCTTATATCTCTTCAAATAACGTCAGAAAAAAATTAAAACGTAATCGGCATATTTCGTTTTTCAGGCATATCTCCGGAACCAATTGGAATTTCAAAACTTTTCAATTGGCACATTGTTAGACTTGGAAATGCGCAACTTTTTTCTGATTCAACCATCTCCGTATCTCTTATGGTTTCCGAGATCCCCATGTTGGACATCCTTATCTTGGACACAGAGTGTAGTTGTTGAATCTATTTTACCTCCGTCCTCAACGAATATGTGTACTGACATAAGCCAAAAGAATAAACGGCGTATTATTTTGAAAATTATAATACGAACGGAAAAAATTTCGAAAAGTTGAAAATAGAATTTTGGGTAGAATATTTGAATTTGATTTGCGATTTCCAGAGCTTAGAGAAGACTGATGATTTCTGTTTACCTGTGATTGTGTGTATTTCTCGAGACTTCTCAAAGCTCTCTCGAAATAGTCTTCGCCGTATTCTGTCCTCTGCTCGTAGCACAATTGTCTCCACATATCTTTAGCCTGGGACAAAATGGCGTCGTCAGATAACCAGGAAGACCCAGACGTAAACTCTCCTGGGGCTACCACAACAACGTCGACACCTAAAATCGCTTTATTAATATTCATTTCCTCAAATCAACGATACAATGAAGTGAATAACATTATATGGGAAAAATAATGACAAACTATTGTCCAGACACATTTTTTGCGAAATTGTATATTATACCTCTTCAAAATTGAATCGCAGATACCTAATGATAAATTGATTCTTACCTCTGCTTCTCAACTCTTTCCTGAGGCATTCGGCTTGCGATTCCAACGCTGCCAACAAACCGCAATGGATGCCTCTGACAGGAGATGCTACTCGACACAAACCGGAAGTCACCATAATGATCCTTCCTCTAGCTCTGCGGACTAGTGGCAGCATTATCTGAGTTACACGAGTCGGTCCAATGAAGTTCACTTCAGCTGCCTTTTTGATCACCTGCACAAAAAGTTGTTGCACATATTTTGATCCGAGTTGAGTTTTGTTTTGTTACTTGGTACACGTGATAAGAATCAGTCATCTGTTTTACCACCGTTTATCAATATTTTCGATAGTTTATAATTTCTTCGAAAAATTATATTTATGGTTAGCTTTTTAAATTGTGAAAATAAGTAATATATGGCGAAACTCTTCTCATAAGTTGCATTTTTCTGTATAAGTGTAATTGTCTGTGCTTGAAAGTGATTCAACTCTCGAAAGTTTTTGTAGAACAAAACAAATGCAGTGTTCTGTCATTCATTGTACTCAACTATTCGTGAATGTGAAATTAATGATGTGATTTTATTGGCAATTCGCCTTTTTTCATTCCAACTGAATTCAATGTTTCATCGTCAAAGGAAAGAGCAAAGGGAATTGGAATAGCTTTAACAACATTACTCAAAAAAGTGCCAATTTACGTGCTCTGCCTTTGTGAAACAGAAAGGAAAAGGACTGAATAATTGATATTCTTTATTGTAGTGCAGTCGTCGAAATGGCGATTAATATCTTCATTTCATTAAATTCTGTTCGAGCTTTTTTCATCATGCAGGATATAGAATCGAAATTGACTTGGATCATCAATCATAAAAATCCTCATATAAACTCGAAATGTTAGACACGTGTATATTTGTATTCGAGATAACGAATCGATCGATGATTTCAACTTTTTTTTCTCATGTGGAGAATATCAAAAAATAATGAAAAACTCAGAACTTCGATATGAAAAAAGAAAAAAAATATGAATAATCGGTTGCAAATGGATTCTTTAATGCCAATCGTCTTTCTCACAGACACAGCTGGGATGGAAATGAAACTAAGATGTATAGGTGGAGACTGGTGTGAGGTTGGAAGTTAGTGAAGTTGAAATGTGTTATACTCTGACCTATATACTCAGGTGAATCAAGTAGAACGGAGGTTTTGCTAGCACAGCACTGATAATGCGACCTCGGCAAAACTCATTATTATTAATTAGTTCAGATATACCACAACTACCCGGAGGGAAGTAAAGTTCCAGCTTGCTAGGATATGGTTTTCCTAATTGAGATTCTTAGTTTCACGAACTTGTTATTGTGATAAACTGCTGGCAGCTGTCTGTTCATACATGAGAATAAATGATCGTAATATTACACCGAAATACAGAGGTAGGAAGTGACCTTGAAATATCAACGCGTTCGCCAAACATGTGTTTTCAGGAAAATGTGTCTTTTGGAATCATTATTATGAACATAAGAATTGTCATTCATCAAAAAGGGACACTACTAGGTGTTTCCATTTCTCTTTCGATGATGTATCATGGTAGATACAATGGCATGCAGAATTTGTGTATGCTTTCATGTCATCGTATTCATCGTGAGTGAGATTTAACTATTTTGATATTTAATTACACTATCACTGATTGAAATTTGTCTTTTTTGAAAGCACAAGAAGTTCTAACATTTGATTGTAACGTCTCTTTCTTCTATTGAATTAAATCCTCTCGACATTTAATAACATATCGTTCATTGTGAATTGGAACAGATTGTGCGTTGATGAACAGCAGTTTTTTGAGGGAAGTTTTATAATCTACTAGCATATACATACCAATAGATAGGCTTTTTTTGTGAAATAACTGAAAGATTTACTGGCCTGAACAACACACGCCATACAGATTCCTTCTTATTAAAAAGTATGCTTTCATATATTCGTTTCCTCCATTCAAAGAGTAAAACTTCTGAATTTTCTGCATTTTTGCAGATTTTGATCGTCGATAATCCTTTTTTCATTACGATTTTCATGGCTTGGAACTGTTAAGAATTTGAGAACTGCTATCAGCAACGTCATTTGTCATCATTTGTTTATAATTTATACATACATCATATCACTACAACACGAAAATATGGAATATTCATTTGAAGGAAATACTTCGGACAGATTTGGTTATCTTTCAATACCGCATCAGTGTAAAGAAAAAGTATCTAGCTAACCACTGAGCACATTTCGGCATCAATGATCATGGCAACACTATACAGGGTGATTCACATAAGAACCGACATAGAGCAGGGGCATATAGGGGGTCCCAAAATATGACAATTTAACGCAACTTACCTCTATACCAAGTTGCTTCCCTAAGGAGTTATAGGCTTTGAAAGTGAAGTTCATTTTGAAAACAACAATTACTTAGTTGAACAACTTACTCGCTTCATTGCCAAGTTTGACGTTTATTTTCATAGCCAACTTTTGAATTTTCGATGATTTTAAATAACACACCTAGAGCGCGCGTTATAAGTTATTCGAGTTTTTGATGAAAATGATGAAGTTTTTCGAAAAATTACTTGAGTAAAAAAAGTTTTGAAATTGAATTGCGCACAAAACAAAGCAAAGATTTTTGAATTGCATCAAGGGTTAACAAAATTCTGTTGAATATTAATGGTGTGCCACCCGGTATACCCCCTTTACAAATTTCAATTAAACTCTAGTTACTGTCAAGTAACGCCCTGAATACATCCACAAAGTGTACCAAATTTGGTAGCTTTAAGTTCAAGAATAACGGAGATATTGATTTTCTTCAAAATTTATAACTTCAAAGCCTATAACTCGCCTTAGGGAAGCAACTTGGTATAGGGGTAAGTTGCGTTAAATTGCCATATTTTCGTCTTTAAGACGTCTGAAGAAAGAAATCTTCAAGACGTCTTATTCAGGGACTAAGACGTTCAGACCAAGATAAGACATAAAACGTACGTCTTTAAGACGTCTTGTGCTATCTGGGTAGCCATCCCTCTCACCTGCGGCGGAATCCACTCGATCTCGCCCAACGCCACCCACGACTGCGCATGGACGACGGCCCACAGCCCGGCAGCGCCATCTGGCAGATGCTCGACGGCGTACAACGACGCCGCCAAGATCTGCGTCTCGCTGCTGACGTCCAGCTGCAGGATGTGCACCCTGCCCGAGCAGAGCTCCTTCAGCTCGGCCGCCGCGGCGCTGCCGGCGGCGTCGCTGAAGCCCGCGAACACCGTGAAACCTTGTTCGTCGAGGTGACGCGCGAGGGCGCTGCCTACGCGACTGTCACAGCCTGTTATCAGGACGGCCTTGCCTGCGGCCGTTACCTGGAGAAGAGAAAGAAGAAGAATGATAATGTTTTATACTGCTTTGAATAATCGAAACTAAGAATGAAATTACAACATGAGAAAGCTTATACAGCATACATAAGATATAAGAAGTAGGTGGGGACACCAGTTTTTACTGATAATTAAAATGAAGTGAGAATAGGCCAATCAGATCACATATTTCGATATTGACTCGAACTTTATCATCACTTTTGCGAAAAATTGGCTAGAATTACATCAAACTAGTGCTTTCTTTATGTGTTTTTTTAATTGTGGCTAATTATTAACTCTTTTACTGAAGAATCTGTAGATCTCGTACTAACCGAAATAAAGTCGGCATGTAATCGGTTTCTACGGTTACTTATCACAGGTTCCTATAGAGCAGTTATAGAGTAAGAACGATTTAACTAGGAAGCGAAGGGCCCTATGGTTAGCTGCGATCAAGAGATATGATCTCACTGATTCCAAACTGAAGTATCAGAGAGTCTGCAGTAGACATTTTTTTGACCAGAATATTACAAAGAAGAACAGCATCCATTGAATAATCTAAATCAGCATCAGTATCCAATGTGAAAGGATCTAGATTATTAATTAATCCCAACTTCATTTAATATCGAAAACGAATGCTGTAACAAGAATCAGAGATAAGTTACAATAAGTTATAGCTTATCTCTGCAAGAATGAACTGAATGAATAGTTCCAAGCATACTTTTCACCAACGTCTCTGCTATTCAACATCAATGTCTTCAAATATTCCCTCTCCATCTGAATACCGTTTTGAAACACCAAAAAACTCCGAAAATAAATAAAATTCACTGTTTACTAGCCAAGGTATCGCATTGTGTTCCATCAGCCGCCACATTGAATGTCACGTGGTTTGGATTGCCTAATTTCGGAGAACGATTGAAAAAATAGACAAATAAGCAACTCCTCTCTGTTGAGCTGTCAAAACTATTTTGGAAATATTTTCCTGATGTATGCCAAATGAACACATTTAGAGGATATTATGACAATTTCAGAATTGTTATTGCATTGGATCGCTTGTTGAAAATAGCACGAAGAGTAGCAATATCTTGACTAGATTGGTAAATGCCTGTCATCCAAGTGGCAGTAAATGAAAATAGAGTTCCTCGAAATTTTTCGTGAATTTCCTAGATGTTCCTCGGAAATTCTCTCTCACTGATTTTCCGTCGGGAAAACCGCATTTACGGAGGTAAATTGTGTTGAAGATTGAACATGAATGATGGAAAGAGTGTGTCGTAAACGTGTAAAGAATGAATCGAAGTACTTGTCAACTGGTGACTGAATGGAATATTTTTCTCACGTGTGCTAATGCAGAAACGAGTGGAAATAATTACACAAGGGAGTTGGAATTTTCAGTAACCCAGTTTGAGACTGATGGTCGTTATCAGATTTTGAGTCGGTTCCAGAATCAGCGAGACTCTTTCCTGAAGCTCTTATTTTTTTCTACATTTTGAAATAGTTGCATCATTATAGATTTTATTATTTTTTCGTCTACCTATCTACTAAAGAAACCCAAAATATCTCTGATCCTTTGTATTACCCATGTATTACATAAATATCGCCTTCAATATTCGTCAGATCCCAGAAGCAGCAGCAATACGAATTTAAATATTGATCCCGATATAAAAGGCAACCCCTCTAAAAAAATAAGAGCCCTTGACAGCCAATATTTCGACGTTTCCTCTTCTTCAAAGTTGATATGTATTCATTAGCCCCCGTTGAGTTTTTGAGGCTTTCTCGTAGATTTTTTATTGAATTCCCAACTGTAGAACGACCGGCAATGCACTTTTCATCTTTATCATGCTAATGTCAAGTCGAATCGAATCATTCACCCTTGCGGGTCGTTTATTAGATTTTTATCGGAAGTCGTCAACTTACATTTTATTCTACCAGCACCGGATCCAAAGATTTGGAATTTGAGAATGAAGTTGTCATTCTTTACTCGAAATCACTCTGTATGTTTATCAAACCGAAAACTTTTCATAACCATCTACAGTTCTTGTAGATAAAATGAAATAACCAATTACTATAATTAGGCAATCCAAACCACGTGACATTCAATGTGGCGGATTAGGGCACACAATGCGATACCTTGTGTTAGTTGTATTCTGCAATGCACGTGACAGGCATTTTTCTTCAGGAAAAGAGTCAATAACTAACCACAATTAAAAAAACACATAAAAAACGCACTAGAGATCACTAAATGTAACAGTTTTCAACTCAAGTCACAAATGTGTGCCCTAAGCCGCCACATTGTTTTTTTTTTTCGATTTGACAGATCGCTGGATTGCCTAATATGATTATTTATCAAGCAAGACCTACTTTGAGGTTATGGTAGAACAAAACCGCCCCCACTGTCACTATGGTGAACCAAATGAAAAGCGAGAGCGTGCCCACTTCCGATATGCGCAGCACGTTCAACGCGTTGCTTAGCAACACGGCAGCCGCGTGACAAAAGACGATGGGCAGTGCGCACCTATCGAGCAGGTCCCAGGGCAGCTCGCGTTGGGTGGCCGCCGCGGGCGACTTGATGCCACCCACAGTGGACGCCCGGCGGATGGAGGCCTTGCGCATCGCGTCCACGGGCAGGATGGTGGCGGGTAAGGCCTTCAGGGAGGCGCGCCGTTTGAAGGGACCGCTCATGGTAACCTGAAGCAGTTATACAGTCTTATTATTAACCACCTTATAGGAACAGAGTTGTTCATCAAACGAAGTGAGGAAGTGTTGACGTTTGTTCGTATTTAGTATTGGGTATCTGTCGTTTGAATTGCTCCGTTAGAAAACAGATGCAATAAGACGTCATTTCCAATTGACCATGTAGCAGGATATTTTTCACAAATCTAAGCTTTATACATAAAATTTATGAAACTGTTTATGAATAGCATTTGATTTTGGATATCAGCCAACGAATATATTATTCTGCAATACCTACTAATAATTATGTGAGTATTTATATTCAAATCAAGAGAATTTCCTGACTAAGTTTATCGCAGAAAATTCGTCATTACAATTAAAAGGAGCCATGTGATCTTCGCTCATCCATCATTGAATTCACATTGGATTTCGTCGAAATTCGTGAAAAACTTAGTGTACTGCGGCATAATTGGTTAAAAGCCAAAATTGTCAATGTTGATAAAGTATTTACGATGTTGGTATGGATAGGGTAGGTAGAACATAACTACAATTACGATATTCACGAACTAAATTTAAACTAATATTATTAGAAGACTAATATATGTGGCTGGGTAATTCGAAATAGATTGCGAGTTACATATCGAAAATGTTATTTGTGGTCCGTGAAACTTCAGTTGAGCAGAAATTTTCAGGAATAATATTTCCCTAACAATAATGAGTAGAATCGATGAAATAGCTGTTGATTTATTCTGTCGTCATGACAGACGAAGTGATAAAATACTTTTCGTTTTCATAATATTTATAGTATATTAGTTTTAATTTGAAACTTCACATTGAATTTTTTATACAAACATACAGGGAGAGCCAAAGATATTCTCTTTCATTTTCTAGTATCATTTCGATTTGCACCAATAGATGAAACATTTCCATTGAGTTGATTAGATTTTTATATCGCATTTTCGAAAATGGTTCATTTTATGAAGTGGGTCGAAAAAAATATGAGTAATCAGAAAAGAGTTGAATTGAATGAAACTATACAGAATGTTGTAATGGGAAAATCAAAATATGGATTGTGGAAAAATGATTGTTGTTCTACTGAACATATACTGTATGATTCCCTTCAAATTCATAGTATTCATAAAATAACTTGTCAATATTGCGACAAAATTGAAATATAAAGAAAAAAATTAGAAACAACGAATCTGACTACTTGAAAGGTGTTCCATTCGAAAAATACCAACTTTGCTTTGCCACACTACGATGATAGACTCAATACAAATGAAAATAATTGTAGGAAATAGTGAAACAGGTTTAGAATTCAATTACTGTGTTTGATTCATGTATTGAATAATTCATAGTTTTTCATTCTTAATTCAAAGAATTGATGACGGATCTAATCGCCGAGTCTTTTTGTTTCACCTTGTGTAGTGCTCGATTCAGATATAACTAGAAATATAACAAGAACAATGGAATTTTATGTATCCAACCAACAACTCTATCATTTCTTAATACTCACCTGAAGAATTGATTCTCAAAAATCAATCACAAATCGGTGAAAATCAAAACACACTGAAGTTTCCCGAAGAAATGGACCTACCCGAATGTGAAATCCCGGGAGACTGTGTCAAATACCTGCTTTTCGAGCCGGCATTCTATTTTTAATACCGAACTTATGTTCTCATTCCATCAAATATCTTTTAGTTTCTGATTTAAAATAAACTCAAACTCATACAACCGCATTATAATAATACATTCGTTTTGGATGGATTCTTCTAACGAGTGCATAGTCACTAATACAGCATTTTCACACACGTGACTGCAAAATTCATCTCGTGAGATTCAGTTTTTTTTTAACCATAGTTGTTCATTCAAAAAGTTCGAATGGTTATTGTTGTATGCTGAAATTGTATAGAACATCTGTACCTGCGACGTCACATCATCGAATGTCAAACGCTTGAAGGGTAAACAATAACAGAAAACAATAGCTCATTCTGTATAGAATCCTTGAATTAAATGCGAAATACAATACAAATCATCGACTTCAACGTCCAACGAACACAATACATATTAACAGAGCAGAAATTCAAAGTTATTTAGCCTCCAGACGAGAAAGACAGGTCCATTTTGTAAATCCCCGCAGGTGCTTTATACAATATTTCATTTATATCCAAACAGAAAACAATGTTGGGAAATCGAAAACATAATTTAACATCACCAATTCGAGTTGAACATGCACAAGAATTCGCCTCCTGACTATTGACTATCAACTCTTGACAAAAATTGAATACATTCTGATCTAAGGACGGATAACGGAGGACTTGACTTTGGGGTTTCTAGTGTTCTGAAATAAAATGACTATAAAGAAAGATTCATCCGAGAAGGAAAGAACGTAAGACTATTTCAGGCAAAAGTTCCAGAACTACCTAACTGGACAGTAACGTTACTGAATGGAGAATACTCTAAGGAAAACGAGGTCAAAGAGTTTACTAAAGAACCTTCACCAAAATTCTCAGAGCACCTACTAAGTCACAAGAGTTCATCGATCAGTTGAGGCACTAGCAGTGAATTGAATTAGACCGGTAAACATAACCATTTGATGGTTTTCTGTTAGGACTGAGATTTTCCTTTACAGAGAGTCCCGTTACAAGAACTCAGACCAGGAACGAAAGTTGGGACAATTCGTATTTATTCTTGTTCAAGTTGCCATTATAAAGTTTCTGAGAGAATCATTACAATTAAAATGACAGATATACGTAATAAAGATCAAATATTTCACTAATTATAAACTTAGGTGATGTGGTTTCATGGAAAGTGTTGGTTCCTTAGATTCTTGTTAGCAGTCTACACATCAGACTTTTGCTGAAAGAGAAAATCTACCTCAAGAATTTTAAGACATATTTCAATAGGATGACCAGTCTTGATGTGGCATTCCTTCAAAACCAAACCTTGATGAAAACTGGGGTTAAATCTGTCGAAAACTTCGAGTTCTGAACTGGAATATGAGTGTCAGAACTCATGAGAAAGATCTGACGATAAATAAAATCCACTCAATACCGACATGAAATTTTGTTGATTTGAGTTTTCTCCAATAGATTATGAACAGCTTGAGACTGTCTGATATTTCATCTGGCCTCCCTCCAAAATGATAATTCATTGGTGTTATTATAGGAACAGAGGTGATTTAAAAAATATTTACATAGACAAACTTGGCCCATGCATCTTATTATTCTTTCGGAACGATCCAACCCGAAATGTTTTGTGAAAAAATTAATGACGATGTCTCGCTTCAGAGGAGCTGGCAGCAACACTCAGTAGAGTGAACATTTTTAATTGGTGTTTTGATGAAAACAAGTTTTCCATTTGTCGCATTGTGGAGGAAGGAGCTTTGTTATTGTTTGTACGTGAATAATTTTCTAGATGAAACTCAATTTGGGTGGATGATATGAATAAACAAAGGAAGCAGATGTAGGATGGAATTGAAATACTGAAAAACATTGTTTATTTATAGGTACACATAGTTATTTCTTTCGAATCAATATGTACTGATATTATTCGAAATTTTCCATTTTAATTTATGGAATATTACAATAACAATTATGTATAGCGTATAAACAGGGTGAATCAAAAATTCGTACCGAGCTTTCTTATGATTATGGTACTAAAATATATCCTATTATTGCTGCTTCAATGGATTAATTTCTCGAGACAATAAACTCATCTCCGAATAATTTTTGTTGCCAGACTGAGGATAAAATTTTCAGCAATAATCTTATTCTTCGCATCGGAAAAGCTGCTATAAATTTATAAACGCCGACTTGAAAGTTGATTAACTTTCAGGATGTTCGTAAAACGAGCGTTTATCATATTTGTTATTTCTTGAATTCGGTTTTATTACTTCTTTCTTGATGTCATAACTTTGTGAGCATCTTTAACAAGAACAGTTACTTGAAACTGTGGAGTATTATTGATCGTGTCAAGAAATTTACACTACCCAAGAAAATAGCATTAATTCTTAGATATACAGTACCTTGATAGTATTTTATTCTATCAAACTAGAAGTTTTCTATACAATGATACTCTCAAAATCGAAACCACTGGGTCCAACTGAAATTCCAACTGTTTGAGAGTAGTAAATAAAACAAAAAAAAATTAAAATGAAATAATCGATTTGGTTTGAAAATAGAGCATGAAATGACTTCATATCATCAGATATTATCGAACCAATTTCGATCGTAGGAGCAGAAACTACTATACAATTGACAACATTATCTGCACAAAAAAATTACACCAACTTCTGAAATTGAAATAATCGAATGATTGAATTCCGGCTCCTACGACATTCGACAATTGTTTCATCATGTTTCAGCGTTAGATCATAGTCAAAGTTCAATTTATTGTCAATGAAAGCTTGATGAATACAAAATGACAGAACAGTGTAGGCTCCAACTATGACAGACCTTGGAAAAATCAGGATGTGGATAGTTGCTACCACGATCTGACATAGAGGTCTGGAAACTGGTAGGGTGGAGAGTGACCCAAACATTAGAACATTTTGGTGGTTCTCGTGTTTCGCCAGCTGTAGCGCTGCCCTCTCTTCGTCACATTGTCAGCCACTCACAAATCAGGTCCAATTAGATTTTTAGATAGGTATTTTTCATCTTTGTCTACTATGCTTATTCGATTTTGTTCTGGAATCTAATTACCTATCAGTTGATTTTTGTAATTGATACTGGAACTACGACAAAGTCCCGAAGATCATTGAAATCAGCAATTTAACTATTCAAAAATAACTACATGATTTATACAAACAAATGACAAAATATAATTTTGTTCTTCTCCTCCATCACACGTTGTGAAGTCAGTTACTAGTTGTCTATTACTTTAACCGCATTTCAAAAAATCGGAATCATGAATCGTAGAGAAGAATGTTACTGCCGCATTCTTATGGATCAGAAGATACGACAATCGTTACCGGTCTGAGTTATAAAACAAGTGGAACGGTTCATATCTCTGTTAGAGGCGACTTCAATTCATCGTAAACGTATCGCCATCCCACGCAAACTCATTCAGCTCTGAGAATTCTCTCGAATAATTCGTACAAGACCCTGCGAGATTACAAACTTAATCGGAGATTTACTGCCGCATGAAAAATGATCCCCAACTCTGATTAAATACGGGAGTACAATCTACATTAATTCACGTTTTGTCTCTGCGATTAGAAGTCACCCGATGGTAACGTTGCGTGGATTGTTTCACGGAGCATCTCCAGAAATTGAGTTCAAACAGGGTTTATGTGTGGATTGCTCATCAATGTAAATAGACTGTTCACAATCGAGTCAATGTTTCTTTTTTATTTCACTGAAGCTGTCCAAAGGAAGCATTGTAACCAAAAGATTTTTGTACTTACCCTATCACACTGATACCTTCAAAGACATTAGTCCCTTTGGGTAATTCACAAAGGTCACTGCATTTCAAGGTTCCTACGGTCACTAGGTTTGAAGACGCGTTGAGGTTCAGAAATACGATGAATTGCCTACATATGATTTAATGCATTTAATTTTTACGATATCATACGATATCATCAATTCATGACAACAATTCTTCAAAACGTCAACGTTTGAAAATTTTATGGCTGATGACTTGAAACAATTTACATGATGGAACGCCAGGTCACTTCGCTGTACGTTAGAATTTGGCTCAGCAGTTTGGGTATCGTTGGATTACCAGAGGCCGAGCAGCTTCTTGGCCTCCTAGGTCACCCGATTGAACACTGCTAGATTTTTTTCTGTGGGGACATGTGAAATTATTCACCAACCTATTTCCTAGTCATAGTGAGCCTCAATCTCAGAATGTATGTTACTTGAAATAACACCCCGTGTTTACTTTTATGCTCTTATGACAATTGACAATTATTACAGCTGACTACTTTGAGTAACAATCGGAATAGTTTTGACCATACATTCTATTCTAGTCATGGGAGTGAGTTCATAAAAACAACCGAGTGTATTGACAGGTGACATTGCGGACACTTGTTGTACATTCAGAAAGGAAATCCACGTGCAAGGTGTTGCCCAACTGACTTCCTCGCACGAAATTCTGAAATGCGATAAATTTTGCGAAGTTAGAAGCAACAAAACCGCGTTAATAATTATCCATCATGCCTGAATACGAGCTGGTGTTCCCGTATACTGTATAGTAGGTAGTCGACGTGCTGAAATAATTATTAATTTGACCTTTCACTACGCGTTGTTTTCCGACTAACTTTGCCGTTCGCGTAGGTGTAGGTGTATTATCTCTTGCTATGTTGATCTTGACGCCGTATAGGTATGAGAATCCAGCAAAATCTCGGAGCAGTGGAACGGTTTCATCATTAATATCAACTAGAAGGCTTTCAGTATTGAATTTTTTCTCCATTCGAGGAAATTTACTGATATTGAAGTTTCCATTTATTATCATTCTGAGAGCAATTGACAGCATGGAGGAGGACAGAAAGAAGAGCAAGAGAATTGATATATCGAAAATATTGTTCAGGTTGATGATGAAAGACAGGTGTGGAAAACTCGACATCAGGCGTCATACAATTGTTATTGAAATAGTTCATAAAACAAGTATTCATTGAATGACTCTTGATGCGATAGAAATTTTGAAAGAGTAAAAAATGTTTTTCATCAACTAACTTGGGAGGCATTTCAATTTGAGAAAAAAAAGATATGCTCGAAAAAGTTTGTCACTAAATTATACACACCCAGTGATGACTTGTGTCAATCGAACTCGGTTAACGACCTATTAGGCTTTATTCTATACGTATTTTCCATGATTTCATCCATGTGATATTATCTTTTTTGTTATCAATTATTTGGTGTAGTGGTGCAAAATTAATTTTTTTCGTGGAACTGATTCAAAGAATCCAGGAGTATGTATTTCACCACAAGAACTACTAACAATCACAAGCAAATATATGGGATGCTTTTTGAAAAAAGCATAAAATCGTCACAACGTTTTGAGTCACCTTCCACAATGAAAATATTATTCGTGTTAAGAGACAGATGGAGTCTACAAAATCACAAAATTCCAACCTAACCATCAACTGTTCTATAGGCGAATGAATTTAAGATTTCAGTGCTAAAGTGAGCAGTCAGAGAACCATACAAACGGGCATTGAATGGTGTAGTTGTATTTGTTTACATGTGATTTTTCATTGATAAAGTGTGAGTTTATAATGAAAATAAAGACATTTCAGACTTTCATAGTCAGCTAGGGCATCCATGTGTATTTATTGAAGTGAGAAGTGCTGAATAAAATGGATAATGTGAGATCTTGTTTCAGTTTTCTTGATACCTGAACAATACTATGCTCAATAGTGACCATTAATGTAAACAGAATTTCATCTATCTACTCACGATATTTATATCACCAGCTTGAGGAAAAGCATGGAAATTAATATTGGCATTTTGATTTTACCCATCCATAGTTTCACAATCTTTCAAATATTCAAATTCAGTATAAAATCAACAAAACATAATACCAAACACAAGAACTATGTCCGCATGTCTAGTTATTTTTAGTGCCACCAGGTGGCGTATCGCTTATGTTCATTTGCCAATAGAAAAAGGGAGGTGAGTCACAGGATACTGTATATTTACAGGGTGAGTCAAAAATATGTACCGAGCTTTCTAAGGGGGATAATACATTGAATGTAGAAGGCATTTGAAAAATGTATTATAACAATAAACTTCATGCAGAAAATTTCAATCTGGTGGCTTTCATCATTTAGCAGTTACGTCGAGGAATTATTTTAATTTTATCAATCAATTATTCATTTTTGGGAGGATATATCTTACTCAGTATGCTTTTTGTGCCATGAGTTTGTTCTTTAAACTATATGTATTTTCTGTTCATATTCCTCGATTCGAAAGTTAGAAGTTTGAAGTTTGTTTTTCCAAGCTGGTCATGAAAAATTATACAAAAAAAACACGTGTAGGAGTATCTTGCAATCAAGATTCTTTCCCATTCAGCTTACGATATATGGGGGCAAACTTCGGAATTCGAGAAAAATAGGGTTGAGATGGTGGTAAGTAGGTCAGAAAAAATGTGTTGACTCACGCCGCCCCCGATCGCTGATCCGCGAGTCACAATAAAGTGCCGTTTTCGACCCACGCAAGAATTTTTGGCGACGGAAGTTCTCCGTCCGACAGTGAATCATTTCTCGTCCCACGTACTAGATGCGAAATAGCCGAGATAGTCGGCCACGGGTTGGGGGGGGGGGGGAGGGATCTGGGGATGCGTCGGTGAATTGGGAAGAACTCCATTTTCATTCTTGCTATGAATAACGTTGACGGATATATTCCGTTTCACTATTCGGGAGAAATGAAACTCAGGGAATATCTCTTGGAGTCACTAACAACCGAACGCGCAGTGGTCCTCTGTATATGGGAATAAGGATATATAACCATCTTCCGAACACTATGAAACTATCATCGTTGAACAAATTCAGGGGGGAACTGAGAAGGTTGCTGCATCACCACGTTTGCTACGACCTTGAGGAATTTTTTTCAATCAACTTCCACTGAATGAGCATTTCTTCCTCGTTGTTTATTCTCATAACCTTGAAATTCGTCTTTTGTTTTCCTTTCCACTGACTTGTGCAGATTGTTTTATGATTTTATTTTTATTATTTGTGATATTATAAAATTCTAGTCATTTTTTCTACTGACTGTATTCACTCCCCCTCATGGGGCACATCATCTTATTTTAAAATTCGTTATTGTTATTGGTCAGCACTTTCCCTAAGCCATTGGCAATAGGTGTTAATTTAATGTATTTCAAGTAAGAATGTACTAATCCACAATCTATCTATCTATCTATCTATCTTATAAGGAATCATGCAGACAACTCAAGTTTGTTTCAATTTTAACTTTCTCGTAGAGCTGCAGCTTCGCTGTTGTCTACGATACCGAAGCAACACACGAAAGTAACAAACATACTATTCAATGATGCTATCTTCAATTCAATGGATTCTGTTTCATTTTCATAAACAATAGTTTCCTTTTCAAATGGTTATAATATTTATGTTTCACATCATCTTGAGAATAAACAACGATCTATAAGGCACAAATCCGACCTGTCCTGGAATACTGTTCCCATATTTGGAGTGCAGCATCTAAACATATCCTGAAGCTGTTGGATTCTGTCCAAAAAAGGGCAATTCGTCTCGTCGGTGATGCTTCGCTTACTAACTCGCTTACTTCTCTGGAACACCGTAGAAGGGTTGGCGATCTATCTCTATTCCATAGATATTTTCATGGGCGGTGCTCTTCTGAAATATCAACAATCGTTCCTCCTTTGGCGGTCTCTTCGAGGTTAACCCATCAAGTCAAGTCCAGTCTTCACACCCCTTTGTGGTTAATTTGGTGACCTGCAGAACATCTATTTTCAAAGACTCGTTCATCCAACAAACAGCGAGGCTCTGGAACACATTGCCCAGGGAGGTGTTCCCCGAGGCATATGACCTCCAGAAATTTAAAAAGAACACCAATTCCTACCTCCTTCCCCTTGCTTCTCACGATGTTCTCTGAACATTACAGGATGTCTCCTTTCGTGAGAAGTTTTATATAAAAAAAACATGCTCTGATAAAAAACTCAGGCTGAGAACTGCCATTGATATTCTAGATATTATTGAAGATAGGTTGAAATACAATTTTAGTGGTGAACATTTAGAGATGTACAAAACTTTTTTATTAAAGTATTCGAATATACGGTACATATACTTTTCTATTTTTCTATTTCGAATGTAAAATACGAAATAGTTTTGAACTCTGAATTCAAAATTGGAATTTCAAAAATACTTTTTCGAATGAAATACTTTCAGATGGCATCATATCATTTATCAAAGATTTCAACACAACAATCTAATCAAAACCTAGGTATTGTACAGGATTATTTTTTATTTGGATTTTGAATTGAAGTATTCCGAATGAGTTAGTTGAAACTTATGTTGAAACTTTGTAAAGATTCCACAAGTAAAATTACAAGTCTACTTTGAACATTTGATATTCGAAAATATCTCTTCAAGTTACTCTGAACTTTTTGTGTACCCTGTGTATTATCAAATGATTGTGTAGAAATCCATATCATCTATGTCATTCGATATATTACCGACATTTCACATGGGCGGGAAATTTTGTGACTAAGCTCGAATTCGCCATCATCCTTTCCGCCCACTATACTCCTAGGGTAGATATTTTGTAATGAAAACAACTGAATGTTTGTACATAACAAGGAATCAGATAACAAGGGAAGACTGACAGTCGAGTAATTGATGTGTTTCTGCTCATCGTTTCTATACGAATTCTTATGACGTCGCTTTGGTTCAGGATGAGTTGAGGATTTTATGCTTCATTGTATGAATGGGCTATTGAATCAGATTTTGTATTCATCTAACAAGTTTTCTGTATTAGGTCTTATGTCATCTGTCTCCTGTCTTGTGTCTGGTCTTCTGTCTCCTGTCTTCTGTCTTCTATATTTTGTTTTCTCTCTTCTGTCTTTTGTTTTCTGTCTTCTGTCTACTGTGTAGTTGCAAAAAACAAGAGTACTGCGTGAAAGTTTCCTAATGAGAATTCTGTTGGTGAAGAAAATACTCAGAAATCTATCAATAACATTCACGAAAGTCTACCCACGAAGGAGTTTTGGTTTAACGGGAAATTTTCAAGACCGTGGCTGTTTATCTTTTTTGTCAGGTCATCACGGAGGCTCTGGATGGTTAATGGAAATGTGAGAACTTTTCACTATAATTCTGAAATATTGCTGTACTTCATAGCGATTGTATATTTCTGTAGAATATTAGAGATTAAAGTGTACGAAATATATTTTCTTGGGTATTTTTTGCGGTGTAATTTTGAGTTGATATTCTTTATTTATTCTTTTGTATAATACGACATGCTAGCATTTGCATTTTTCGATAAAACAATGATGATTTTTCATTGATTCAATAAAATGGGTATTTAATTCAATATTAGATCAATCGTTTGGTGTCATTGATGAGTTTTGTTCTCTTGAGATTATATATCATACGATATAGCCTCAGCTATGAATGAAACGAATAAAATTCTTCTTCTCCTGCTTCATCAGATCCATGTAAACTTTCGTTACAAGTCTCATACATTCCTGAATCTCTGCCAATGATTACACATAACGGTTTTCCATTATCGAAACCCACACAAGCATCCATCTATAGCAAATGGGGCCTCTTCGCCCCCATTGCAGATATACATATCCTAATAATTTCGCCATAGTGGCCTGTTCGGCAGATTCTGCTCGCGTTAAGGTCAAATGTCAAAGTGAATGTCAACTGACCGCCAGTTCGGAGACTGGACAAGGATAATTTTCGTGGATGAATATGCTCGAAATTAGATTACTCTCGTCATGAAGGACTCAATTCTGTTTGAATAATTCGGGTTTGCAGTTATGATACGATATACAGTGCTTCTCAAAAGTCCCCTCCCCCCCTCTTATCTTTGGAACGATTATACATAAACAAGTGACATTTGGAAACTGAATATTAAAGGTTGTAAACTGCCCTTCTAAGGATGAATAGATGACGAAATCGTCAGAGATGACGTCACAAGGCCAATAATTTTAAATGGCAAGCGACACCTCTTTTAAAAGGTATCGAAAAAACCTTTTCAATAATTTTGTTTGTGTTTATGGCAGTTTTAATGACTCATTAGTAAACATCAAAATTTTAATTCCATTCAGTATGATATTAACTACAGATTTAAGAATCAGTATCTACTCAAAGAAATTGCTCGAAGTGACCTCCATTTACTTCTCGTACTTTTGCGAATGTGTCTGCGGAAACAGCCTCACATTCTGCAACAATACGTTGTTTTAAACCTTCGATTTAAGGTAACCCCATAGAAAAAAATCCAAAGGTGTGAGATCCGGTGATCGAGGTCGCCATTCCGTTGAACCTCGTCGTCCAATCCATCTACCTCGATACTCCTCATCCAAATACCGTCTTACTGCACCGTAAAAGTGTGGAGGAGCGCCATCCTGTTTGAATGTTATTTCCAAATTGCCGAATTCATCTGGATTATCTTCCGAAATTTTAAGGATTAACGGTTTTATTGCGTTTTGCAACAGCTCCAGATAAACCTCACCAGTTAAATAAGTATTTAAAAAGAGAGGCCCAACGATGTGGTTTCCCAGGATACCTGCCCAAACATTCACCATCAGGGGAAATTGGGTATGTGTTTCACGAAACAGGTGAGGATTTGCGTCACTCCAATACCTCACATTCTGTGTATTCACATTTCCATTCAGATAGAAAGTACTTTCGTCACTGAAACAAATTGTTTTGACATAGTCTGGCTGTTGGTTGATTTTAGTTTCCATATTTTCACAAAATTCTAGTCTTCGGTCTGGGTCGTCGTCTGAGAGTTGATGAACCATATTTAGATTGTATGGATGAAATTTGTTTTTTTTTCAACACCCTGTATACTGTACATCGATTGACTTCACAGGTAGATACAACGTGAGTTGTTGAAGAAGTAGGATTAACTATTACTTCTGCCAGTACATAAAATTTTTTCTCGTCACAAATTTGTGGTCTGCCAGATCGTTTCGCATTATCAATACTACCCGTTGCGATTGGGAAACCTGTCATTAAAAATGCGTTCTGCTGCATGAATATTTTGTCCAGTTTCACCAAGAATTAGGATCGCTGCTACTTTATTACCTAATGCACGTACCATTTCGCTTCTTGAAGCACTTAACGTTCGGTTCACAACAGTTCAACAAATTATTAAAATGTACAATATGAAAAGTAAGTTGCTGAAACAGTTGAACATTCGATCAACAATACACAAATGATTAAATGTACAAAAACTTGGACAATTACAAAAACGTCGAATTAGGGAGACTAACAAAAACGTCAGCTAATTTGACAACTATCCAGAGGCGGAGCTCGAATTTTGAATTTTAGTATTAACTGATTTAATTTATCACAGCTTTGCCTTCTTTCAAAAGCGAGTTGCCAAAACTGCCATAAACACAAACAAAATTAGTATAATTGAATAGGTTTTTTTGATACCTTTTAAAAGAGGTATCGCTTGCCGTAGGGTTCCATTTAAAATTATTGGTCACAATGGCCTTGTGACGTCATCTTTGACGATTTCGTCATCTATCATCCCTAGTAAGGCAGTTTACAACCTTTAATATTCAGTTTCCAAATTTCACTTGTTTATGTATAATCGTTCCAAAGACAAGAGGGGGGAGGGGACTTTTGACTGAAAGACCATTGAAGTTCCTTCCAAATGATATATTATGTTCCTATACCTAAATAGTCAGGTTTTCGAAAAACAATCAAGTTCATACATTTGTATGGAAATCGAATTATTTTCAACCCAGATTATCACAAATGAACGCGCGAACGTTTTCAATCTTAATAATGACATGTTTCCATGACATTTCTCAGCTATCTAATACAAAATATGGCAATATATGGTGGGTGGTTATCATTTGATATAATCCAACTTGGATTTCACAATTTCACCTTCTTTACTACAGAATTTGGCCGTTATTGTAGAACTCTCTGGCAGTTTTCTGTTATCACTGGATGAGTTGATATATCTGGAAGAAATAAACAGCTCCATTTTTATTGAGGGTTATTTACGACATCTTCATTGATAAACTGATAAATATATAAAATATATATGTACACCGAAATTGGATAACTATTGACTGCGGATAACCATAGAATAGTTTTTCACTAATTCAAAAAATTTCCACTACGAGTAATAAACTCTATTAGCGGATCAAAGATTTCTTTACAAATAAATTTGGCATCTTTGTCATATGTAAAGTGATGCCATAATTATCGACGACTGAATATTCTCACCTACGTCTCAAGCAATTATAAGTTCAGTGAATAGCTATATAATTTACATTTTGCACTAATGATATTGAAAGATCTGTCAGATTTACCTTCCTTGGATATTAAATATTATAATTATAGCCTTATTGTGAAGAATTCAGAATTACTATGATGAGCAAGAATATTGTGAACTATGTTAAATGAATTTTAGATAATATCCTGAATTAAATAACAATAATTATGATCGATGATGAGTGAACGTTTTTCTATCAGCTTTTTGATGGAGTGCGATGATCTGTTGTGGTTTGGTGTAACAAAGTATAGGGAATTCTTTGAACCCATCGTTGATTGGAGGCTGTGACGAAGGTCACGTTCAATTCACCAGAGGGCTTCCTTCAATTAACGGACGCCATGAAATGCCATGAAATCAACGATATACACTAAGAGGTTCTTTTTTTATATCGGTAAAGCCACCGAAATGTTTTTCATTTTATATTGGAATTCCATCACGATTATTACCAGGAAGAAGTGGTGTAGGTATAATTGTGTAATGAATGTCATACTGTTGTTACTAAAATATTGTTTGAAATTTAATAATTGAATACAGCTCCGCAGAACCTTTACAGCTTCACGCTCGAATAGAACATTTTTCTTCGAAATGTGAAATATATTTCTTTGGAAATACAATTTACATTACATTATTCTTAATGGAATTCATAATGTATGTTTTTCAGAATAAAAATTCTAACAAGAACGTGTCTCAGTATTGAAAAAAATATATCTCCAACAGCGAAACATATGAATATCATTCGTATTCCTCTTCTGCTCTTTTCTAGTCCCCAGTGAGAATATTTCATCATTATGGAAATCCACCTAGTCCATTTCAACAAGTGACTTCGCCTTCACAATAATTTAAAAAAATGACATCATCTTCCAATGTGAATGTAGGCCAAAGCTCAGCTCAGGTGATCAGAAGTCGCAACACAGCGTTGCCACATCAACAAACGATATATTACGGATAATTGATTAGTATCACGAATTCACCATAAATCAAAATTTCAACACTCTTCTTCTGAACCGTGTTAAGGTTTTGATAATTTTATGTTTATATATGTTAAATCCTGGTTTATATTTTACTTTATTAAATTTACTAAGCAACACCTTTATACAATACTTGTTCGATACAACTACTCGTAATGTCTCTGTTTCCTACTTCCTGTTTCCTTCAACGTCAATCATGTCTTGGAACATTTGGTTTAACATTGCCAACTTAAGATAGTTAATTTCAACACACTCCCTCAATGGTAAAGCTAATGTTACAAAAAAAATACATGAACCATAAGTTCAGATTAAACAAAGAAATAAGTAAATAAAAAAAAATCAATTCATATGAACAATCAGGAAGCAAATTAATACATGATTAAATTTTTAAGTTTTTCAAATTTAACAGGCTGTAAAGGTTTGGTTAAAATATCAGCAACATTTTTGTCTGTTGGACAATATTCAATTCCGAACCATTGTCTCTTGAACTCGTCTTTGATTAGGTGGTACTTAACATCAATATATATGCACTTTCTAGTGAGTTGGTTGGCTTTTATCATCTTAATGCAGCTTGTATTGTCCACATGTAGATTAACTTGCACCTTCTCAGACAGTAATTCTTCAAGTACGGATTTAACATATTTCATTTCCTTGCAACATTGAGCTGCAGCTATGTATTCTGCTTCAGTGGAATGTTGAGCAACACAGGATTGTTTGCGAGAACACCATGCTATAGGTCCATTTGCATAGAACATGATGTACCCTGTAGTACTCTTGCTATCTTTTCTATCACCAGCATGGTCTGAATCACAATATACTTCCAGTATATGGTCTGCCTTTTTGTTCGAATAAAGAATACCTGTTTCTGCCGATCCTTTCAAATATCTAAGTATTCTCTTTATATTAGTGACATCTTGTTTTGTTGGGTTCTTTGTATATCTGCTGCAATAATTTACAGCATATCCAATATCTGGTCTTGTTTTGCAAGACAGATAAAGAAGACTTCCAACTGCCTCTCGATATGGGAATTTGGTTTCATTTATTGTAGAATGTTCATGATTCTGTTGAGAGATTGGGGTGTTTGTTGGTTTGGCAGTTTGCATTTGATATGCATTAATGACTTGTTCAGCATATCTGTTTTGATTGATGAGTATTCCATTCTCAGTTTGTGAGATTTGCATTCCCAAATAATTTTCTGGTTTCAGGTTCACTGTTGTCTCAAATTGTTTCATCATTTTTGATAGAAATTTGTTTATTTGTTGCAGATCCTCACCCATTACAATTCCATCATCAACATGAATTCCAACGAACATCTTTTGCTCAGACATGGATTTAAAAACACATTGATCAGTTTGGAGTTGTTTGAGACCTTCATTTTTGAGAAAATCTGTAAGGCGTTTGAACCATTGTTGAGGAGCCTGTTTCAGTCCATAAAGAGCTTTTCTTAGCTTACACAATTTTCCAGGAACATTGAAATCTTCTGGTAAACGCATATAGATTTCTTCTTGTAAATCTCCATAAAGAAATGCAGATTTAATATCAAAAGTAAATATTTTCAGATTTTCTGAAGAAGCAATTGCCAACAGCATTCTCAATGAGTTAGATTGTATAACTGAGCTGTACATATCTTTGTAGTCCAAGTGTGATTTCTGTTGGCATCCCTTTGCTACTAATCTAGCCCTATAACGCCCATCATCTTTAATTTTGAATAGCCAACGACTACTGACAATTTCTTTACCTTTAGCACAGTTTTCACTTACTAAATGCCAGGTATTGTTTTTCTGGAGACAATCTTTTTCATCTTGGATGGCCTTTTTCCATTTTTCTTTTTCTTGACTTTTCATGCAGTCTTCATAGGTAAGAGGTGAATCTTCAGTGAGCAGTACATAATCTTGTAATTTGTTAGGTATTTTGATATCTCTTCGAGGTCTTTGATTTTGTTGAACGTTTGGTATTTCATCTTCACTTTCAGATGGTTCATAGTAGGAAGAAACATCATCAACTTGAGTTTCCAGTTCATTATCAGAAAATAGTTCAATGTTTTGTTGGTTTTCTTCATTCTCATTGTTTTCTGAATTTACTTCATTTCGGTCTTCTTCATTTTCATTGTTTTCTCGATTTATTTCGTTTTGATCTTCTTCATTTTCATTGTCCTCTGGATTTCCTGTATTGTGATTTTCTTGAATTTCGATTTCAATAGTTTGATTTTGATGATTTTCATTTGTTTCTTGAATGCCAAAGAATTTTACATCTCTTGACACATAGATTTTATTGTTCTGTTCATCCCAAATTCTGTAGCCATTTTCAGCATAGCCAATGAAAATTCCTCTTCTTGCTCTGGGATCTAATTTCCTGAGAGTTCCCAGATTTTTGGTGTACGCCACGGAACCAAAGATTTGGAGTCGTGATAGGTCTGGTTTTCTTTGAAACCATTTTTCTGCAGGGGTTGTGTCAATTGTCACTGTGGGGCTTCTATTCAACAGATAAGCAGATGTTTGTACTGCAGTTCCCCACATTTTATTTGGTACATGAGATTCGAAAAGCATTGCTCTTGTTTTATTGCAGATTGTCAAATTCATACGTTCTGCTGTCCCATTTAATTGTGGAGTATGAGGGATGGTATAATCCAAATGAATACCTTTTTCAGTGCACCACTCTTTAAAGGCATTAGAGCGATATTCACCACCATTGTCAACTCTTATTTTAGACACTTTGAGATTGTGGTGGTTTTCAGATTCTGTAATATAGTTTTTTAAATAACTTTCTGCTTCATTCTTGGTTTCCAACAAATATACAGTCACAAAATGTGTATAATCGTCAACACAAGTCATGAAATAATTCTTGTTATCAAATGTTGGAGGTTTGATTTGCCCACATACATCAGTATGTATAATTTCCAGGGGCCTTTTTGCTCTCTGTCTAACTGTATGGAATGGGCTTCTGTTTAGTTTAGCCATAGCACATATTTCACATGAGAGTTCAGCATTGCTATCACAGAGGCTGGATGGCACTCCCTCACACATGTTAGGGATCTTTTTAAGATTTTTAAAGCTGATATGTCCTAGTTTTCTATGCCAATCCATGTATTCTTCATCAGGATGAACTAGATATGCTTTTTTATTTGGTTCTGGGTGCAGATTAACAACAAATAATCCACCAGAGGTTTTTTGTCCAGAAAGAATGACATTTTCATCTTTCATGATTACTACTTCTTTTTCCTTGAAACGAACTTCTCCACCATGTTCAGTTATAGCATTCACTGAGAGTAAATTCTTTGTTAACTGAGGCACATAAGATACATCTCTGAACAATACATTATCAAGTTCGATATTGCCAGATAATATGGCATTCATGGTTTCTCCTTTTTTGGCACTAAGAATTTTGGCACTAGAATATTCAGTGTCAGTCAAGATATCACATTTGTTTGTTAAATGTGATGTACAGCCGCTGTCAACAACAAAAGAATTTGTATTTGAGTTTTTGCTGAATAGAGCTTCATTTAATGGGTGTTGTTTTTCCATTGCTGTAAAGAAAGCAACTTTCTCTTTGTTTCGTTTATCATGCTCTTCTTTGAAATAGCATTGGTTTGATGCATGATTTGTTCTCTTGCAATACACACAAGGAGAATATTTAGAGCTATTATGGGAGGATGTGCCTGTTTTCTTAAAACAGTCTTCATCATTATGAGTGTCTCTTCTGCATTGCTTACACCATTTCTTCTTTGGACATTTTGGTTTTATATGTCCAACTTCACCACATTTATGACAAACAATTTTTGGTTTTGGTTTGTGTTTGATTCTTGGATTTTGAGCACTAAAGGCTACATTTTGTTGGTCAGAAGTGTCTGGTTTGTTAGAATTCTTGTAATTTTCTTCCACACATAGTCTAGCAATGAGGTTGTCCACAGTTCTTTCTGCTACTGGAGTAGAATCCCAGGCACTTGCAAAGAAACGGTACTGGTCTGGTAGTGAGAACATGATTTTTGCAACTAAACTTTCCTCAGAAACTTCTTGTTTAAGTTGCTGTAATTTAAAGACTATATTTCTCAGATAACTGAGGTTTTGCATCATGTCTTTTGTTTTTTCAAATTTATATCCATGGAAATCAAGTAAGAGCTGCTGTTTGAGTTGACTTGTATCTCTTCTGTAGATGGTTTTTAGGGTATTATACATCTCATGAGCAGTAGAGCAAGTCAGGATATGATTTTTAACCAATCTGTCTATGGTTCTTATTATATAGAGTTTTGCCTTGGCATCCTTTGTATGCCATGCAGATATTTGACGTTCATCTTTTTCACAACTGGAAAGAGGTTCTTCACCGGAAATTATTTGCCACAGCTGTTTGGCTTTGAACAGTATAGTGATCTCGAAATCCCATAGTTGGAAGGTATCAGGACCAGACAATATTGGGAGACCTTTCAGATCGCTGTCATCGGACGCCATTTTTCCTTTGTCTTGAACTTGAGCACGTTGGACGATGCTTTTACTCGAGTTGTGTTTCTTTTCACAGTTTAATCAGTAACTTTTGATGTTACTGGGCCCATAACCTGTTAAGGTTTTGATAATTTTATGTTTATATATGTTAAATCCTGGTTTATATTTTACTTTATTAAATTTACTAAGCAACACCTTTATACAATACTTGTTCGATACAACTACTCGTAATGTCTCTGTTTCCTACTTCCTGTTTCCTTCAACGTCAATCATGTCTTGGAACATTTGGTTTAACATTGCCAACTTAAGATAGTTAATTTCAACAAACCGTAATCAAGGTTTACTAAATCAACTTCTGATCGCCCGCACTAATTGATTCCATTGCATTGTTTCACAAATCCATTGAAGGAATTTTCCTGTTTTTATTGAAAAAAGTCTGAATATGGCAACGTTGCATTGGTGCAACAGCATGTGACGGGCGTCGTGGTGCGTCGAGATTCTACAGGTATGTCGTTGTTGGAAGAGGGGAGCGGTCGATCGATTATGGTACAGCAAGAGGTGTATAAATATACAGGGTGACACAGGATCACAAGCCCCAAGGGATGTTTATCAATATTTTCTCAATAACAAGAATATTGGAAAAATATAGGAGGCTAGAATAATCATCAATTTTTTGTTTTCTGAATTAAATCCCCCTCGTAAATGGAAGATATAGTTATAATGGGGAAAATTTAATTCGTGCGATAGAGTGTCACTGAAAAGTTTGTTTCATTCATGGATGACAAAAAAGCTCTGGGGCATTTAGTGTAGATTATTAATAGTTTTATTCATCACATCTTCTGATTCTTTCACGCATTGACTGCTCATTATTTCTGACGATGCATTAATAGCTTGTTTGGCAAATATTAACAACTGTACATACGCATATACAGGCGATATTGAATCTAATTCTGGACTAAGAAAGCTCCAGTTAAATCATATCAAAATGAATAATTCGTTATTCCATGACATCTGGGATCTGAGATCTGGGATTTCTGTATTATAATTGCACGTTATTTGATCGGCAAGTCCAGATGAAATGGAGCAGGAGATTACTAGTTGATAGGTAATCTTAGTAGCATTCATACAACTCATGCAACCAAACGTATCAAACAAATGGTTTGATTCGGATTATATCATTTAGATATTTTCTATCCAGTTCGAGTTTATTTTCACCGTTGATGATTTTCACTAATGGTCTCAGCAAATGTTTACATTTCATTGAAGTTTTTTGTTGATTCTATTTATAAATAGTTTGCTCATTACTGAGTCTGTTGACTAGATATTACGCCATCTGACGTATAAGATAAACACGATGTCACGTCGTGTGTAATTTTCATCCAAACTTAACTTAATCTTCTTGGTATTAGTTTTGATATAATTTCAAATCAAACACAATTGACAGTTTAGGCGTCGTTGAAGATTAGAATCACTCTAATGTAACATTTTCGTTGCTTATTGTTGATGCTTTTTTCGGTAATTGTATGGATTTATTCTCGAGAAAATACATGAAGAACTATCATAAGTGACTGGAATTTCAGGCATGTGTCTAGTCTAGAGTGAGATAAATGAGCTCATTATTTATTTTCTCGGCCTCTATGCTAGATGAAACAATACATTTTTAAACAGAACATCATGTTGATCATGAAGGAAATACATGTTTTTTATTTTGTCAAAAAGATTTTAGATGGCGCCAGAGTTGAGACTACAGAAAGAAAATGGTTTTATGGTGGACATCCCCAGATCTGCGAGTCTGAAACAAAAACAATAAACTTCAGCTTATAGAGGAAAATTTGCCACGTGGTAATCCATCACTATTTCATAAAAATCGATGAAAAAAAATGGCGAACTTGAAATAATATTGTTAAAAAATTGACTGATTTTTGCACCACCTGTGAATTTTTGAATAAATTCCAGACGCCCATAACTTAGCTACTAGTATCCGATACGTTGTATATGGACTGCAGCGATACGTCTTGCGGTTGGTCCAGGTATTTCCCGGCACGTCCCGGGAGATCTGTTCGATTTTTGATCACCGACGGCGAATCCCGCATGGTAATAAAGGTGATCTAATGAAGGAGTCGCTCTGGGCCTGCTGATGTATCTTCTCTGCATTGTGTGGGAGTTTCACGGAGAAGTTGGGTGAAGGGCAGCATCTCGAGCGCGAAATGGGTCAAATACAGGGCGATTCAAATGATTTTGCACCAGGAATACATCGTTGAAAATGAAATTATCAGCTGAAAAAGAGAAATGGAATTGGGAATACTACAGGAGGAAATAAAAACGTACCGAAAATGATCTTGAAGGCCATACCGATAAAAGACTATGCCTACTGTTTTGAGGACGGGAATTCCTCTGAAGATCGAATCGATTCGGGAGAATAAATAAAATATTCACACTTTAGAGACGAATTCACCTTACTTTTTGATCACAGTGGTATACTCTTGAAGGTGAGGATTATCTTGTGATACTGTAACAGCTTATTCAGTATTTATTTATTAACGATTATTATTACAAATTCGAAATTGTTACAGATACATTGAATTCATATTATTTCTAGTTACAAATATTGAAACTGATGTGCATAGCTTAGATTGTTAGATTGTTTTGTAACACTTCTTCATTTCTTATTTATGTGGTACTGTAAACATTATTCTTTGTATGTCAGATATTATTTTTCATTGTAAATAGAGAACCCTAATATTCAAACATAAATATCACATCCAATATCACAAGTATAACAAAAAAAGTTATAATATCATCAATGAATGAAAATCAAATCATGACTCAACAAACTGCAATGTGCATATCAATACAATCCTGTATTATACATCATTTCACTGTCATCAGCCTAAAAATAAATATAAATAAATGGACGAGAATAATGATAATGTTTATTCAATCATCAATGATCTTCCTACGAAGTATGGGAATAATTGTTTGTAGGTATACATATAAATGAGAAAAAAATAAATCAATACAAGAAATAATATTGCTTATATACATAAACATACAAAAAAAATCCGAATATAAACACTCAATAAATAACAAGTCCAATATTCCAATAATCCAATATTACTATTCTATGTATAATTGAATATTGAGATAAGGAAAGTGATAATATCAAACATATGAATATGCATTGAGATAAATGGGACGAACGAATTTGAACTTCATACACGATAAACAACAAATTCGATATCGACGCACATAAACAAATATATTAACAACATTCTGACGAATACAATAATTCCATATAATAAATACAACATACATTTTTCAACATCAATTTCCATAGACCTTATATATTCAATTATGTTTTTCTTTAAGGCAACGGATTGTGAATTTTTTATTTTATCGAATAATTTATTGAACTGGCCGAATCCTTCATAAAACAATGAATTCATCGACTTTTTCTTGTTAGCTTTTTCAGATTAATGTTGCTAAATGTTGACCTATCTAAGAACTTCCTAGTGATGAAGTTGCCATATAATCCAATATGGAATACATCCCTGTATAGTAAAGAGTAATGAAGTTGTCATGAAGTGGAAATATAGTTATTACATTTCCGTCTTTCCTCCAATGTGATAGATAAGGTCACGTCAGTAGCATCATTCGGTATCATGGTCAACGTGATCGCAATAAATACACGTGGGGGGTTTATCTGATGGATAAATATTAGTAATGCCCTTGTTTGCTCTCGTCGAATGATATCTGTGTTGGCCGGAATGGTCTGGAAGGAGAATACAACTCTAGTATAAAAGAGTAATAGGTATATAAAGTGATTGAGTGGGAATTTTATAGAGGAAATACATCTCTATTTGAAAAGAAATGGAAATGAGAATTGCCGAGCTCGCATGTGCTTTCTGAGAATTTCGAATAAGGTTATGGAAATTATAGTATTCGCTAATGGATTTTATTGATGGTATTCAAATTCGAGACCATTAACACTTTGATGGGGACTTTCCATCTATAGCCAATTATAGAGGCTCTTATTCGATTTTAAATCGTAGGAAATGTGCATTGGAACAAGTATTTTTCTCGAGAAATTATATCCTCTGTCTTTTGTCACTTTTTCATTTCAATTTATTGATATTCTGTAAGTCATGACTCCCAAACATTTTTGCGGTGATTTATGTAAAGAAGCGCATAGTAATATATGCGATTTGAATGTCTGAGCCATCATTGTGTATTATTTCAGTTCTCTTTTTCTTTGCGTTGGCGTATAAAACAATGGTTGAATGTCATCTGCATTTATGGGGATGAGGAATAGCTGGAATATAAGAAAACATACCATCTCATAAGGTCTGATTTATTAGATTTACAATAATATGATAAGAGGAGTTTGTGTTGTCTACGAAAAGTAAGAGCATGTACAGAAATATTATTCATTTCAGTCAATGCACAGGGTGATGCAAACTTCACTGTATACAGGACGATCCTAATTGGACACAGCGATTTCCAAAGAGGTTAGAAGAAGTTTCCCACATGAATAGGGTGGTTATGAATTTCGTTGATCCTCAACCCACCTTTTATAGGAAATCCAAAAGCGAAATTAGTTTCTCCTGTCAAAATGGAATTCAGCATTTTTATAAGCCTCCCTTTATATTCCTTCAGATTATTCTATAGTATCCTTGCTACCGTTCTCTCAAAACTAATATTGTTTTCAAAACATCTCAGACGAAGACACTTAAAAAAACGAAACCTACAAACCAAACAATTATCAAAATTGAATAATTATTCAGATAAAATTCATGTCATGAGCCTATCTTTCAGTTTGATTTTTTCTTATGAAACTTTGGATTTCTGTTTGAGAATTATGACAAACATTAACCTGAATTGACAATAGGAATTATATTAAGATGCTCAGGCCCCCAGCAATCTTAAATTTCATCGCTATTCTAAAAGAAAACTCATTCGGTATACCTACGATATAATATGATGATAAATTCAATTCAATTCAATTCAATTATTTATTGATCCATTAAAACGAGCTTAAAAAAGCAATTGGACAAGTCAGCACATATCAGATACAGATATAAAATATAAATATATAACAAACACATTCATAAATAATAAGAGGTATATAAACAATTAATTGAGTGAACAAAGCAGATGAGAAACAATACAAAACATTTTTACTAATGTAGGTGAGTAAAAAACTCATCGATTGTATAGGGGCTAATTTCAAAAAGTAGTTGTTTTATTTTATGTTTGAATACTTTGTCCTTGGTTATAATTTTGAAAAACTCCGAAAGTGCATTATATAATCTCAGCCCCAAAACCTCAAACGAGTTCAGACGCAGAGATAAACGTGTTTTGGGCATGTGAAAATCATTTCTGATGCGGGTATTATATTCATGAAAAGATTGGTTCCGTTTAAAAACTTCTTTATTTTTATGGATGTACAACAAAACTTCCAGAATGTAGAGACGTGGCAGAGGCAAAATGTTAAATTTTTTAAATAGTGTTCTACACGATGATGTTTGTGACGCGTTTGCAATGGTTCTGATGATTCTCTTTTGCGTCACAAAAACATCGTGTGCAGGTGGAGAATTTCCCCAAACAACAATCCCATAGCCAATCCTTGACTGTATCTGCCCGTGGTAATATAAAAGTAGACCAGAGTTGTCTAGAGTTCGTCTCAGGTACTCTGACGTCATTTAAAAGTACCTTTTTGTATAATAATTACGTATCTTCATGTTCAATAACAATAATTTATCAAGGTGGCTATGAAAAACAAATCTCACTCGGACAGCTGTTATATTTCTTTTTAATTTTATTTCGTCATGATTGAATTGTGAGAGAGAACCTGGAAATGAAAATATTCTGATGATTGAAATTCCGATTATAAAATATCATTGGAATCAGAAAATTGAGAATATTTAAAAAATGTAACAATATAAAGAGTGTCCCATTTGGAAATCGGAAGTCGAAATTTCTGGAAAATTAGGAGATGATTTTTCCCTTCAAATATGTCGTGAGCATATGTAGAGAAACAAAGGAGAAAATGTGTACCACACCCTTTATAATCCAGCCTTTTTTTTTAATCTACAAAGTACTACGCTGGTAGCTCAAGAAATAATTCTTCTTACAGAATCCATGTGAATTCCTATGATATTACTCAAGATCTAAAATAATGGAATTGTACGCAGTAATTTTCTTCTGTATTCCTATCAATTTTATATCAAGCCCTCGAGCTCGAATCCGTAAACTGGCATGACTTTCTTGTTTGAAATTCACAGGTCATTTATTAAAGGTCGAAGGCAAATTGAGCCCTATGGCCATCAACAAGAAAAGGAGTTTTTTGCTCGTTAATTGGGAACACACCAGTTCATCGCGAAAACATTTCTATACGTAATATTATTGCTTACGTCGGAATTTCGTTTTTATTAGTGACTTTTAGTTTCACAAGTATACTCCAATAAAAGTTCATGCTGCTATCGAAAAATGTCTATTCTGTTCTCAGAAGTCGAAGACTAATGAATGACTATGAGTCAGAAAAATGCTCTTGCTACCTTCTTCTGGTATGAACTGCAAGTCGTTTGCTTTATCTCACGACAGTATTTGTTCACAGCAATCCGTAACTTGGGTATACAGCAAATAAAGGGGAAACTTTTCATTTTCATTCACACCATAAGTTCAGATTTTACCTTAGAATGAAAACTTTAGCGGAAGACACATAAAATTTTATTCGGGAACTTTGACTATTTGTCCTTTTGGTGGTCTCCAAAGTTCGTGAACATGTAATACGAATCTTTCGATCGAAAGATGTACACAAAAACTGTTATCGATATATTGCCCCTATTATTTGATTGAATTGTAGCGTCTCTTCAAATATTTGTGTTTCATCGAGTTCCAATTTTTGAAATCCCAAAAATTACTAGTTGAGTGAACGAAAGACTCGTTGAGTTGCGAATTTTACTTTGTTTAAAGAACATCAGAAAGAAATCTGTCGATATAATCTACTCTGATTCATTATATTTATTTCATTTTCAGCTCTTTCTAGATAAGAACAGTTGTTATGAGGTGTTTCAACTCTAAGTCTATATTTATTTATATCCAGGCTACGAACCGTCTGTGAAAAACTCCAAATCACAGTTTAAATTCATTTGAAACCAATGAAATCAATCGAATATGATTCCATTAGGAATATTTTTCGAGCCACCCTCTATTCAAGCAACGCTCTTTCTTGAAAAAACTTTCCTTTATCTCATTCTGCATCCAGAGGACGTTCCAGTCTGCAGCATCGGGGATGAAACACACTATTTCCGAATCTATTTTTAGCCTGGAAAACACCTCTGGCTTGCTCTCCCGAACATAATACGAGCAACGGTGCCACATTTTCAATCACTTTCCGAGAATGAAATAGGTGATTGAACCAAGGAATATGCCAGCTTCTGCACATTTGATTAGAGTACATGTTGGATGTTTGTATTTATTCTAGATTATATGAATGATCCATCATCTTCCACGTCTAAAAACGTATACGTAGCTTTTCATGGAAGTAATAAACGGGTTAAGATTTTATGATGACTTTCACGAGAAGTCCTTCGAGGTCACCTAATAGGTAGTATCTCATTTTGGATATTCCAAAAGGAAAGCTGGATCCAATCCTTCACAAGAATTTATAGAGGTGAATAAGTAGATTTTTCTGCTATGAATGATGAATTTCCACAACATTTTCTTAACCCAACGAGAATAGTAGTTCTTTTTATTTTAGAGAGAAAATATTTCTGAATAACCCGTTATCATTCCAGCAAGATGGAGAAGTAGTTCATACCGCTAGACTCATTTTACTATTTTTAAATTTGTCCCTCGACTGAAACATTTTGGTTAGTTTTCCAGAAATGTGCTACCGCTACAATTCTTCTCTCAAAACTGACGTCACTCCATCGTTTCAGACAAATTGTATAACGTACACAAAATGTATGGTATTCTGTTTTTCCTTAACATCAACAAGTGGCATAATTTCATGAAGACGATGGTAAGGCATATTAAAAACGATGAACATCCATTTATGAAATAGCGAAAGTTCCTATCGTGAGATATTTCATAAATGTAGTTCATATTTCTAACAATATCCACCTACAATCCAACAAAAAGTGTGCTACATGATCAGTAGTTGAAATTCATTATAAATAATGGTGGGAACGCTGACAAGGAGTTTGAAAATGGCGAAGTGTATTCATAAAATGGCGGAGGAACCATTCATTGAGTTATGCAATAAGTTCTTTATGGTTTCTGAAAATTTTCATCAAAACTGAACTGAATATTTGTCGCCGAATATTATCTAGATGGTGTTTTTTGATATACAGGGCATTGAGTGAAAGTATATAGTGTTGACAGTTCAGGAAACCTTTTTATTTCGCGCATAATATAGGTAGGAAAAATTGTAATAAAGAAAGTAGTGTTGATGAAATGTCGAAGATTGCCAGAGAATCTTTCACGTCAATGATATTTCCCATACATCGAGTATATCCTATCTCATCTTCTTATCTTGAAGATCTGACAACGGTGTGGAACATTCGTAACGAACTGGTATCACGTCACGGATTATATTTATCTACGTGGTTTTCAGTTCCAGATCCTTCTGATACCGTCATAAATCCTGGCATGAGGCAAGATTAAGCTATATGTACAGTGTTTCGTATTCGATTCATTTATTAAATTTCATTTTACGTGAATGGAAAAGTGAAAAATGAATGAAACATCAAAACTAGTGATATCCTTCGTTACGGATTGTATTTCGAATAGTTTGACTTCTCCTCTATATTTTTCTCAATAGCTTTTCGGTGGAGATGAATCAAACTGGATTGGATTGCATTTAACTTTTCACATCGATATGCAATAACATTTAACGGATTGCATCATGGAATTCTTAAGATATCACGAATGAGATTGAACATTTATAAATGAAGACGAAAAGGAAGATCAACATTGAAACCCTTTTATACAAGGTTATTCAAAGATTAAAAACGATATTTTTCTAAACGAATTTCTTTGATGAATTACTTTTCTCCTAGACACAGGGTGATTCATTGGAAACCTTTTTCGTCTCTATATGCCAATCTTTCACTCTCAATCAATTAAATTACTAACCATTTCATAATATCCTGAATTTTGGATCACAACCTTGATATAAAATAAGTTATCAGTTCTTATTTGAGACGAACACTCCGTATGTGTGATGAAATGAGAAAAGATCGCATTCCGAAAATGTATGACTTTTTCAAAAAATTTCAAATATTCTTTTTAATTTCGTACCTTCTTTACATTAAAGAAAAATAATTTTGACTCAAATCAACAGGTACAAGAATGACATGCGGAAGTACCGAACACATTTGTTTAGGTAAATTTTTTCTGCTCTTTTCATATCGGCAAACGAATTTGTGAAATTTCGTCATAATGAGTTCATGTTGTGAAAATGAATAAAATATACAATGCGAATCGTAAGTTATGAGCCATGAAGAAATAGGAGGAATGCATAAAACACTCTGTATCGCGCTTATACAGGGCGTTAGACCCATTCTATGGGTGTTTTTCAGAACCAGCTAGCCGACCTCTACCTACTCTTACAGTATGCCCATTTCCCAATGAATCATCCTGCAAGTCGAGTAGAAGATATCACTTGAACTTAAGAATATGATAATGGTAGATATCAATTGTATATCTCCAAAAATATGTAAATTCAGATTTGGGGAATATTTCGGGAAGTCATTTTTATCGGATCATATTCCATATGTTTCAAATAAGAAATTTTCCAAAAAAATATTGATTATAAGTTCAATCAAAACAGTATCAAATCAGTAGTATGTTGGGGTCATTTCGATATTCACATGTTCTATTTTTTTTTATTACACTGTTCAACAGATACAAAATCCAATTACAGAATAGGAATATACAGTGTGGATCAATTCATACATTATCATTTATTCGCATTACTATCAAACAGAAAAATCAATTTTTATTGACGCCATACTGCAGCAGCAAAAAATGTCAATGTCAATGGTTTCAATAATTTTATCACATGTAGAGCACATCGTATAAACAGGTGCATTTGATGGTACTTTAGTATGACATAGCGGGATGTTAGTCTAGGAATATAAAAGTTTTACATATATAGGAATATAACATTTATTAACACTTGTTGAAATGATTGAATAAATTGATTACCTAGTATAGAAAGCCTTCTAGATGAATGAATTCCCTAGTAATATTAAAAAAATATCTTTTAGAAATAACAAAATTTCTTTGAGCTATATTTCCGACGATTTGTCGCCCACGGAATCTATTTCTCATGCCCCGTCATATTTCCGAGACAGGAAGGACAGGAAAACTAAATAACGTCAAGCAATTATCAGAGATGAAGACTTTGAGAAAAATAATAAGACTTCGCTTGAAAATCCTTCATGTTCAAGAGGAATTGCCTAGGGGTGGATTTTCAAATACTTGATCCTCTTGCCTTATTATGTAGTAGAAGGTAATGTCAGAATTCTTCTATGCTTTCAACAACTTTAATCACTAGAGGAAATTTATTTCCGTTGGAAATTATTTGTGAGTGTTTTGAGTGAATTTAGAAGAATGGTTTCGAGAATATTGGCGATTTTCTTGACAGGTCATCGGAAAGATTCCAAGAACAAAAATATAATTTCATGAATATACGTGAAAGATTGAGACATTTGAGAATATTCAAAACATAGTGGCATGAAAATGATCATATTTCCTATCCTGAGATCTCGATTTTTTGAGCAGGCTGAATCGTTATTTAGTCTAGAGTATCGAGAATTGAAGTGTGAAGGAATAGTTCTTGAATTAAATGAAATATAATTATTCAGAATAAACTTATCGATACGGATTATTTATATAACTTGAAAGCATGATACCTCAGATATTCGGGCTTTTAATGATAGATGAAAAAATGTTGATGAATAATAAATACGGCTATCGAGCAATAGGCGTTGACTATCGTTACTTTTCACAAAACGAAAATAAACCAACCAATTTGTGACCGATACTTTTTCGTTCATGAATAGCAAATGGAATGATTTCTTCTTGAATTCCATATTCTCAATAACATTATTCAAACAATTCCAAAAGTTGCATGTACAGTAATTCATCTCATTGAAAATCATCAAATATTCTTGGTTCGAATGGATCTCACGATTTATATACCTCTCAGAAATAAAATTCCACGAACAATGAATGAATAACTCATCAATTACATTTAAACAGAAAATTTCACCTATTCCATGGATATTTCATTCTGTCAAAACCTGCTGAAAATTGGACATCATCATTCTTCATTGATATATATAATCAAGGTCTAACATATAGATCTGGAAATTGTGGCACTTTCGAGAGGTGGGGGTGTCACTATTTTCAAGGAATAATTTGCCCTACTTATCCGCTAGGAGCGTGGTTGTCTTGGAGTATAAGGTGATTAATCTTTAACAGTTCGTATGCAAAACATGACAAACGGTGAAGCCTTGAATGGTGAATAAAATCAATGACAGAACTATTATATCTTGCAGAATTCTCTCGAATGAATCAAAATACATTCGTATCATCACAAAGCTGATCGGAACTGATTTGACCTGGGCTGAAAAAGTGAGCGCAGCGCTACAAGTGGCGAAACACGAGAACCACCAAAATTTCCTCAATGTTTGAGCAACACCCCACCATACCAGTTTCTAGACCTCTATATAAGACCGTGTACGTATCATTATAATTTCACCATCTGTTTCAATTCTTCCCTGAAATGTTTTAAATGGACAGAAGCGGAAAATCCCTCAGTATATATTGACGCATATGCTATTCTTTCGGGAGTTCCTGTGAAAAGTACCATCAACAAATTTTGTCGCCCAAATGATACTTTTCTGATAAAATCTCATTTCCAACTTTATAATTTGAACCTGGATTATTTTGTCTTCAAGAACTCAAGAGAGGACTGTATAATGGTAATTGATGAAATTTCTTGGGAGCTCGAATCCATTGAAGAATATAATCATAGCATTTCCTTGAGACAATATCAAATTTCCATTAGAGTTCACCAATGGATGACTGAAAGCTTTCACGACAGCTTTTCACTTGCCTGCCTTCACCGAGCTTCACCGCTAGTGGAAAATTAAAAGCTGCTGTAAATGAACTACTTTATGTTTCGCTTTTCTGGCGATTACTTCCAGCAATTTTCTGCACGTGTAGAATCTTCCGACTCTTTCTACATAGTCTTGTTGTACATTTCGTCCTCAGTTTCAGTATCAAGAGTGAGAATGTATAAAGCTTCTATGTCGATCTTTCCACTTGTTACTTCTCATTTGCAGCATTTCTAGCTACTTTTCATGAATGTTTCCATTTCTGGAAATCTATCGATATGCCAATCGTCAACTGATTGAATATTCCATTACAAATGATCCTAATGTAATAAATTAATTCGTATTTATAGAACCGTATTTTTATTTATGATGATCACAATTGATGAGATCACCAATTATGCTGAATAAGATGATGAGGAAGAACTGTGAAAACGAGACGACTTCTTTCAGTTTTGATCTTAGTTACATTGGATAGAATTATCAATATCTATTCTTATTCAACGATGATCAAGACGAGTATAATGCAAAACAATGTTATGCTGAATTTATGATGAATCTCTGTCTACCCCAGTCAGAAAGCAAATGATATTTGTTTTGGCATAGAAATATCATCAATTTAATCCTAGTGGTATTAATTATATAATTCAACAATAATAACCCAAAAACTCAAATCGTCCAGGATTCATTAGGTGATTGTACGTTCAGACAATTATTAAAAAATATAATCTTTTCATGATTAATGTTGGGATACTTTGAAACTTTCGATGAATATTTTATGCTTGTTCAAGACATCTCTACTTCGAAAGATACTCAAATCGTCCAAGACTCTTTGTGGACTCAGTATAAGGTTTGTTCCAACAAACATTTCTCTATGGTTTCGAAACTGTTTTGTGGCCGTTTCGGTTTCGTTTAGTTTGCATGTGCGATCTTCGCAAAGTTTCGTGACGGTACATAAACATTCGAGGGTTGGATCGGTTTCATTGGGGAATCCAATCACCTGTCAAATCGAAAAAATATGGCGACTGAGGGCATATATTTGGTGTTTACAAAGGTGACTGGAGTTAAAAACTGTTGCATTTAGTGATTTTTAGTGAGTAAAAACCGAGATAAAGTCAGCATGTACTCGGTTCCTACGGTTACTAATCACAGGTTCTTGGAGAGTGAGAACAATTTATCTAGGAAGCGAAGGGCCCTATGGTTAGCTGCAATCAAGAGAGATGATCTCACTGATTCCAAACTGAAGTATCAGAGAGTCTGCAGTAGACATTTTTTAACTGGCGAGTCTCAGGCTCAGGATACTCGTACATAAAATTTCCACTCACCATCTGAATACCATTTCTAAACACCACAAAACTCCGAGAATAAATAAAATTCACTGTTTACTAGCCGAGGTCCAGAACACAACTAACACAAGGTATCGGATTATTTGCCCTCATCCGCCATATTGGGTGTCACGTGGTTTGGATTCCCTAATTGACGGTTTTTGGCTACCCACGTTCTACAAGATTGAGGTTATTGTTCTTTCGTTTAAGGATAATATTGGGTTACAATAATTAAAATAATATGAAAATGGAACATTCTACGATTTTTGACCCTCGTCTCATTGTACTGAATATCAAAATCATCTTCACTTGTTTCGTATAAATGATCAGTATCTCCATCGTTACTCATATTTAGTTTTTTTTATCTGATTCGAACGGAAGAAATTATCATTGAAACCATCAAAACAAATGAAAGTAAACAAATACCCAAACAAATAGCTAGCTTATCTAAGCAATGCTTTTGGCAAAGAGTTTCTTAATGCGCATGTCAACATTCATGAATCAAAACAGTTTTCAATTTTGAGCACGTACCGTAATTATCTACAGTTCTGAAACCATGCTGCGGACGGTCACGAGTTTGGTTGGAACAGATTAAATCAATTGCGCATGAGCGTGACCATAATGTGACGGTTTCAAGACGTGTTGGAACAAACCTATAGTGTTCTTGTTCCTTTTTTGTGTTATTTATTGATGTGATTGAATGATATCTAGCGTTGAGATTCTGTGATACAGCATATTACAGAAATGCTCTTGAATTGAATTGTTCGGAAACTTGCCTTTCAAAACTACTGAAAGATCAACTTCACTTGAATAAACAAAATAGCGGACTCATGTGGATGTTGTGCAGAAGAAATTAAGCTATTCAATGTACAGTTTGAATAAAATGGTATCACATCAAGTGCATAAATATGCCTACAACTATATTTAACCAGTTTGCGTCTAAATTGCGGAAAACAAACGGTGAAAGATACAAATGTTAAATTTGTGAAAGAAATAGTAAGGGTGAGGTGACCCCTGGAATCCTTGTCAATGAATTCACGAATATTAATGAAAAAGAGAACACCATAAACGATGTTATGGTGAACCTAAATGAAACGGACCGTAAATACACGATATCAGCATTCTCTTTGCTGATTAGGAGTTTTCACTATCCGTACTCTATTATTCAGGCTGTGATAATTGTGTTCTACTGTTTTCAATCACCGATTTTTGTCATATTGAATATTGTATTCATTTTGGATTGTGAAATATTGTTATTATTTTTTTTTCAACTTGAAAAAATACATAACGAAGCTTTTGAAAGACAAAGAACTGATGGCATATTCGTGCCTGCACATTTCGAGCTATCCACGTTGCACATAATCCCGGTCCTCCTCATAAACATGCCAGTTTTTGTCGAATCGTCAATGACTCACAGTACAGACAGTTCGGAATCGATAACGCGAAGCGAGTCCCGTCGAGCTGCCGTCCTCTTGCACCTAGCCGTTCATCTCTTCGGAACGAGGATCGCCCCGGCTCCGGGCGTCGTCACCGTCGTCGCCGCGACGCTGCCGCCGGTGGAGGGGGTGGCGAGCGTGGGCGGCCAGCGTCGGGCGCGCTCCGACGCCGTCGACGTTGACGCCGCCGCCGCCAGTCGCGAATCGACGCCGCCTCGCCGCACACGCACCTCCAAGCGGGCAGTCCAGCTCTAGCAGCAACAAGTGTCGGTGCTTGTACAAACACACACTCTAGGGTGGGTCAATTTTTTTCTTGTTTCTCCAGGTTCGCTTTCGATTGATAAGTGACGGTTTTCTTGTGTGGATGAAGTTGTGAGTTGGTGACGTTTCGAGTATGTTTTCTCTCCCTGTTTTTTCTCAGTCGATTCCGGTTTGAATTCAAGATTTAAGAAAAGTAGACACGAATAGAAACAACAGAAAAAATATAGATTTGAAATATATTCCCGAAATTTTGCGATGATCATCTCTGATTTTCATATCAACATCTCACTAATACTTCTTTTTATTAATGGATAGATTCCTCTAGTAATCAATTCTTGCAATAATTCACTTCATTCGTAGTTCTATGCATCTTACAAACGTGTACAACAAGTATTCGATGTCGTAAGAAATATAACACTGTTTTTCAGATATTCACGAATACGAAACGAGATCTGCGATCCAAATAAAGTTACAATGTTTCAGGCTCACTAAGTACAAATCAAATTCCCCGAATTTGAAACTGGAGTGCGCTCCTTGAATGAAAAAAAAATTGAGGCCAATGTAAAAAGTTTACTTATAATTTTTTTTTCATAGTATTGAAGAATTTCTGAATTCATGACAAATAATTTACACTCGTGTTGTTTTCTGCATGATTTTTAAATTTTTCTACTGTACCGTTTATTAATTTTTTATGACTAACTCCTTTGAATGTTATTTTTGAACACATGTATATGTCGATAGATTGAATGTTTTACATATTATTTTCAATAGATAATATTTTCTACACAATTTGACGTGCTGTAAACCGATGTGTAAAATAGCCAAATGAAATTTATTCAATTCTATTCTATCCTTCTCTTAATATTTTCAACTAGAGATTCAATAATGATTACTCCAAAAATTGTTAACTTGAAGTTGATTGGAAATTATTGGAATAAATCGCAGTTATATGGAAATAATTTTTTTGTAGAAGTTTTAATTAAAAATTAATGTCAATATCTCGACCGCATTTCGTCGTCTCAAGTATGAAAAAATTTCTTATACATGTCGTGAAAAAAAATCATAAATGTGTTTGAATTCTCAATGTGTTATTTATGAGTAAATTCGAATCGGTATTTTTGGTCTTCCTATATTGAATTCTTCATCGTCCTTTCTTCCCATTTCTGACCTGTTCTGGATGCAATAATTTTGAATCTTTCAACAATCCATCAAACTATTATATATTACGTTTTCCCACTATACTTCGAAAGGTATAATTCAGAAGAAAAATTAGCAGATTAGTTATTTCATTCGTTATCAACTGAGCGATGCATCTTCACTGCCATTCATGCTGTTACTTCATATCTTTCCATTGGAAGTTTTTCATAGCTGTCACTTTCTCCGTTTGAGGTTAAAATGAGGAAAAAAGAGGTGAAGCATTTTGATAAAACTTTTCCATTTCATCTACCTCATCACAATCGTAATTTATTTACGAATGAAAAAAATATAATTACATTTTCCATCATTCTGTAGTCCTAACCAAAAAACTACTTCCATTATATTTTTTCTCGTTCTGACGATTCCAGTCAGAACATCAGAATAACGTGGTGAGTCTTATAGATAACTTCAAAGTTCATGAGATTCATATAAATTGCTATAAATTACGGTGTGAAATTATAGACTAAGAGTGTTGAAGAAGAAATTGAATCATATTCTAATTAATTATTGATTCTATTAATAAGATCGAGAGATGAATGAAAACGATAAAAAATCAGTGTTGCTTCAATTCTTCCACTAGCAGTCAAAATATTCGTTACCATTCAGTATTATTGCTATTATCACGTCAGCATAGGACTTGCATACGCAAGGAACGTTGTAGTATTGGAAGTATCGTTTTAATTTCATTAGATAATAGTTAGGTAACGTTCCTTCTGTAGCACCTGTTAGGTAACGCGAGCTTACGTATACGCATGAACCTACAAATCACGAAAACGTAGAAACTTGAGGAATGGCGCATGCCCAGATGTTGAAATGAATTTTTACGTTGACGTTGGGACTTGGAACTACTTCAATTCTCCATTATCATAAACCAGTCTCGCATTTCGAATGAAAATCAGTTGAATGTACAATTCCATATCTCTTCAGTTCACGCTTATTGCACAGTATTACACAGTACACATGTCATGATTTCTTTTTCCTTTCACATCTCACAGATTTGCGCTTCAACATTCAAAATTCCATACTAGATTCTATATTCTATGTTATTCTGTATTTTTACATTTGAATCTTATATTTTTACATCTTTCGATATCACCATTGTCCATTTATACATTTTATATTTCTACATTTTATATTTAAACATTTTGTATTTTACATTTTTTGATGTTTATATTTTCACATTTTATGTTTAAGACTTTCCAGCGTTTCATTGATTGATTGTTTGATTAGTTAACTTGCTCATGCACAAGGTCATACCTTTTATGAGCAACAAACTGATCTATTTGCTGAAATTGATTGTGCGTGTAAATCTATATATATACGTTATAAGCAAATAAATTATTATTATTATTAGAATAGAATAGAACATTTATTGCCCTTTTGCCATGTACATGTAGGTTCGTCAGTTACATTTTAAATACCTAAGTTATTCGAGTATACATATAACATTCAAAAGATATACATTTGAAAGATATATACATTTTAGGCTGGTTAACGACAGATGAGGAATAGTTTGTTACGTAACATTAAGTTAGAAAAATGAACAGATAGATGGTAATCATTTTATGGATTGAAATTCAGAAATATCATAGAAACTATTTGAGGTTAGAATTTTTTTAAGATCAGTCTTGAATCTCTCCAGAGATTTTTTAATGATTCGGGCAGTAAGTTGTAGAGATTATTATTATTATTATAACTAAAATCTTCCTTTCACCTTTTAGGTCATGTCGGGTACCTGACTGACCGCCCGAATCATCGCAACAAACACAACCACCATCATGTGGGCCATCTGGGCTTGCCTGTGGGCAGTCGTAGCCGCCGGACCTCATCGGTCGCTGCCCTTCGAACGAGACGTCGGCCCGCGAAGGCCCGCCCACAGCTGGCAGAAACGACTTGGGGCGGTCGAGGGACAGCTGCCCGTCGTCGACGAGATGCGACAACCGCCGCCCTTCGAGAAGGCGCTGGGGTCGCAGTTGATGCTCAGGTCGCCGAGAGGGCAGCGCCAGTACGACGTTCCGCAAATAGGTAAGGGTTTAGGTTATGTTTTCTAGTTCTTCCGATATTGGCAGCATTTCGAAGTGACTTCAAAACGATTCAAAATCAATTTTGAGGGAAACTTTTGATCCGCTTATAAACTACTTTGAACTGTTCAACGGTTATCAACAGTCAATAGCTTAGTTCATCGAAAAGATTGGATAGTTTTTCAAAGGAAATGGTCCATTGGATTCAAATCGGGTCTCAATAGACCATATTTCTTTACTATAAACTTTTTATGAAAAGTGCTTCAAAGAAGGGCACGTTGAATGAATTTAATTTCCTATAATATTTAGGGAGAATTCAGAAAGCATTATACTCGTAGGAAGCGGAAATTTGCGAAAAACTGATTTCCATGACATTTGACCTTTGATATATTAAAACGCAGTTACGAAATTTTATTAGACTTTTGAAATGGCTTCGACAACGATATAATGATATACGAGAGTCATCTCTGAATTTGGGGTTCTCAGTTCATATAACAGGATTAAAATAGCAAAAACTGGCAGTGAATATACCTCTCACAATGGGGAAGAAACAGTATTTCTTTTTCAATTTATATGAAGAAAGGAAGAAATGAGGAAAGGCTCATGCTAGTATTCACCTACGCTGGTGAAAATAATAGAATTTTTCTTTGTCAAGTAAAATGGTAGAATATGCGTGTTCGTATGAAAAGGTTGCGAGAATCTGAACAAAAAGGAAAATCTAAAGCTACTTCGCAAAAACTAAATTAAAAAAAGTACAACACTCAGTTACCAACACGACAATGGTCACCCGGTGTCTAACTATAAAGAGATGAATAGTGAAAAAGCAGCTTGGACATATAAAGTAAATGAGGAGAAAACTGCTGTAAATGCAATAGTTCATTGAATTCAATTGGACATACTCATAGTCGACTGGCAACTCTATTGCTCGAAGTTAGTCCATGTCATCGAATCAGTCGAATATTGGAGAAAAATAAAATGCATCCCTACACCAAGGAGCTCACAAAAGTCGTTTTCGAAGGAGAAAAGAGGAAATGTTAGGTAACAATGTCTTCCGATTGATTTTGATTAGCGTATCTCTAAAATTTCGGCTATTGGTCTAGGTAAATTCCACTGGGAATCAAGAAAGAGCTCAGACTTTTCGATAGAGAAAACTATTGCATATATTCATCATTCAGTATTTTTTTCAGACATTTTCAATCAAATTAGTCCCAATATTTTTTCCCGATTCATAAACTGGAAACAATAGATCCTGATTATTCAGGATTCAGGACTAAAACACCACGGTAATAAGTGAATTTCTCCTCTTGAATTGTACAATATGACATCTGAACCTTTGCTCTAAAAATAGTCTCATCAATATGTACTCAGAAGTGACGGTACATGGTAAATAGCGTGTATGGAAATGAATTTGCGGATAATGGAGTCGTTACAGGGAATTATAGACGGTAATTTCTCTCATAGGGACTTTCAGAAAAGCACTTCTACACCGATATCCACACACCTGGGAAATCCTCATCGGAAGGGTAGTAAAATTCGATACTCCGATATCTGTTGCTTCTCCGATTTTCCCATATATCTAGTTTCGTGTGTGTGGGATGTTTTCATCGACGACTTCAAGAATTCCTTTGATGCATTCGCAGAAGTGCAGCAGAGAGGAAGAAAAATTCAACTTCAAGCACAAAATACGAACTTCAAACCGAGATTTCACTCCTCTCCTTTGACATTCGAGAAAACTGCATTGAGAAGAAACTTCATTCTGAAATTGAGTTACTAAAATTGAAGAAAAAAGTATCGGAATACTTTTGTACAGTTATTACGTTTGTACATTTAGCGGTGCAATAATCGTATGAAGTGGTCCAAATGAAATAATTCCAAAAAATTGCATGTTCTAATTTTCAAAACCAATCGCACTTACCATACGATCTGGATTTCGAAGAAAATTTTTGTTGTTACTTTGACAGTGAAGCAGTCATACTAATGGTTCTGTTTTATGGAAATCATGCTTTGAAGGTCGAAACTAAATCGAAAGGAAAATCTGGTATCATAATAAAATCACCAGTTCTGTAGTACCAATGAATGCTGACATATTAGGAATGATCATAACATGTGGTTAACTGTGTGTAAACGACAGTTTAGAGCTGTACGAATTTGGGGTCTGAATAATTCCAAAAAAGTGACATTTTTAATGTTCTCTTCTGATGTACCCTCACCTAATACATAATGTGTTACGTTATAGAAAAAATTGACATGGAAAAGAAGGTGAACTTTCAACTTTGAAGTGGAATATCTCGAAAAGTGTCAATTTCTCCACGATAATATTACCAATTTCGTGTTTCTTGGACAAAATATGTAAGTAAAAATCATCATCGCATAATTGCGATTCTACCAATAAAAATATACTATCCTAAGAACTTTTTTTTGAAAATACGCCATGACTAGAATATTTTCTTTCGAATGGGTATCCAAGTTAGAAAAGATCCTTTAACTCGAAAGCCGTTGGGCAAATACCTTTCCCATATCCAAAGAAAACAAATAACTGTGTAACCGAATACGTCTGTCTATACATAAATATCAGTCTCTTTGCTTCAGAGACGAAAACAGGAACATTTTCCTCGCCGATAGAAATTTGCCCAAGAACTCTCAAAACTTGAGAGAGATATTTGATTCCTTTTGTTATTGGTTGTTTGAAACTTCAATGATTTGATATTTTACATTTCCGAGGAACGTTGAAAGAATCTGTGAGAAGTGAATACAGAAAATAATCAAGAATTCAAAAAGAGTATATTTTCATTTGGATTTGATGTTACATATGCAGGGTGTAGGGAGAGATATAAAATTAATGATCAATGATGAGATGATTCATTATTGTTCATATTAACCAAATCAATCAGGATGGATTCCAGAATTTTCATGGTTGAATTGATCACCTAATCTCTTAGGCGTAGAATTCATCCTTTCTCTTGGAGCAGTAGTAGTGTTGTAATCGTCATAATTCAAAATCTCCGAAGTTTTCTACGCCTTTGATTTCGTTGCTGACAAGTAAGCTCATTCTTAAAAATATTCCTTTTGCGAAGAAGATTCTGATGAGCATGGAAATGTATTATCAAACTTTGTAAGAGGGATTGTAGACGTGGAAAATCTGAAAAGCAATTAATCCTTGATGAAAGCTTGGTAGGGTGAGGTGAAAGGAAAATGCTCAGGAAAACATCTCAATTCGAAGGATATAAAATTTCCTGCGAAATGATTCATTTGAACGCAGTGTATTATTTACTTAAGATTGCATAAAGAAATGTTGATGTAGGAAACTTGAAGTTATTTTTAGGTAATAGACTATCAACATTTACTGAAATACAAACAATTGAATTCATGATAGCATAATTTGAAATGCATTGCATTGAAATAGTATTTCTATCTTTTTCATCATCATACTTGGAAATAAGTGATCTATTTCAATCAGTATTGATCTCGATCTCATACTTGGCACCTGTCATTTGTAAGGTGCCTCAAGGTACAGTGCTGGGACCGCTTCCGTCATGTGAATGAGTTTATTTGTGTGAAGAAATGAATAATGAAAGAATCGGTCATAATGTACCTTCTATTTTCATCAAGAATCTGAATAAACATTCATTTGATGAGAATCATTTCAATCAATTCATTTCATGAAAGAATATATGACTGACCTAACAAATATCGATAAATAAATTTGGACAATGTTCGAGGTCAAAATTTCTCTTCTCTTTTCTTCTCTTCTCAATTCGTTATATACTTTCATTATTTTTCATACAATTTTATTCTGTTTGCTGTACGTGTATTAACCGTGAACTCTTTCATATATATCTTTGTTTAGACTCATTAAACTATCTATATTCACACTGTTCCTTATATTGCATGAAATTTATCATGATTCAGTGGATGAAACATGAACACCAATTTAAGTTGTCATTTTTTGTTTCCACAGCCAACTGTTCTTCGTGTATTTATAGTTTATTTTCTCTTTCAAAGTTCCTAGTTGGGTGATATAGTTCAATATGAAATGAAAATATATCATCCGTTGAACAATTCACTTTCATCTGTTATTGAGAACAACGCTTGTAATATCCGTTTGAAATGTGCTGACAATGGACAACCGACTGACATCAAGAATGTTATGAGTTGAGTGTTTCCGTCGATCGATCTACAGTACACTGTCTGACGTCTTTCCATTGATTTGATGGAATAAAAAATTAGCTACTACTCGACTTACGTGTTTGTAGATAATTTGAGATAATTGAGGGGGAAAGAAAAGAAACACGGAGGAATTCTATTTATGTACACTGGAATTATGGGGAGAATTATGATAATGAAATATTTGGCGGTCAGTGTAGCTTGCTCATAGGTTACGTCCCTTTTCAATGAGTTAATGATCCATCCATGGGCTTGTTAGTCCGACTATAATCATAGCTTGAATGTTAGTTGGATGAATATCGACTAGTTCATTCAATAATACTCATTTTATATACAGGGTGAATCAAAATGTGTACCGAGCTATCTGAGGGAGATAGTACATTGATTAAACATTGACATTGACATATTGAACATTTGTTGTGATGATATGTAAAAAGGCAAAAATTGAAAGCATCAAATCCAATTTAGGTAATTCATCGTCTAAATTTTACCGCCGTAGTGCCGTAGTGACACTCTTCCGGAAGATGAGAGACGCGTAGATAACAAAATGGAATCCTAGGAGACCCAGGCATCAATATTCAATCAATTTGTATTGGTATTATGTCTGAATTCAGTCTCGAATTATCAACTTCAATTTCGATTCAATGTTGTTTTGGTCACATGATACAATCATTGGCATTTGAAATAGCATCAATATGTTTGTTATTGCAGTAGTATATGCAGAGTGGAATGGAATATAATGTACACATGGAGTGAAAATGGTAATCGATATACATTATTCATATAATTTTTTATGTGCACTTGTAGCTGAGCGATACAATTCCATTTCAGGCAGGAATGGAAAACTGTTGTTTTGATCTAGTGAGGAACGATAAAATAATTATCCTATTCACATTGATATCATTTATTCATTTTCAAGTAATTCTGTAAATGGGTTATAATGAATGAAAAGGAATACGCGAGAGACGATTATATTTCAAAAAGAACTTGATATTAATTTCGGCCTTCCATTACCTCCACTTGTTGAATAAATTTTCCAGTCCATATTCGAAATGAATCCGGTTAGACTCTTTTTTCAACGGTATATTGTGATTTTGTAACAAAAACATTAATAGCAATCTCGTTTGCTTTGCCAAAAACGTTCATTAAAATTCACTATTATGTAAAGAATGCAGCAATATAATCTGAGCGCGAGGTAACACTGTTGCCCAACTTCATCTATTCTCTCTTTGTTAACCCGTTCAGTATGCAAATCCGTGAAAATTAGAATGCAACTCATGAACTTCAAAAGAGCAATGTGTTTTTTTTCTTTCCAGTCTAGTTGGATATTAAATAATCCAGCGTTGGTGGGTTGTTTTTGATGAATAATATGATTCGGGATTCTGATTTATTTGAGGGCAAAATTGTTGCTCAGCCAGCGCGGTCTCTGGACTTATTCCCAGTGGACTGATTTTTATGTACAATGAATGGTATTTTGGTGAAGCCGTTGCAGATATATGGTAATTTCATGATATATACATTGGAGAAGAATATTTGAAAGGGGGGTCATTAATAAATGAATTACCGATATGTTCAAAGAATTCAGAGTTAAGTACAATAAGCCTCTGGCTCTTAGCAAAATAACCCCATAACAAATCAAACAAAAACCAAATAAAATCAACAACCTAGATCGGAAACATCCTTTGACTGCATCTTCTCATTCGATTTGCCGAAATAATAAAATCAGCAATATTCACATATTGGATATCAAAAAAAAAAATGGAGACTAACAATATTCTACAATCATTTCAATATCAGAACCTTCACAGTGGCAAATTTTCATACCACCTTGGTCACATTTAAATTGAGAATTATCGTGGTCAACAAACTAAAAAGTGAAAAGATCTTTCGGTATCTTGTACGTCAATGAGAGGAGAAGGCTTATCGATTTCATTTTCAGAAACTCCATGTAAAAAAAACAACCATTAACCGCCGTCTATGACGTGCTTACAGAAAAATTATTATAGAAATGGAGCTGGCAATATCCTAGTAACAACACAAACAATCAGAGAGGAAGAAAAAAACAACTACTATAAATTCGGTCTTCCATCTTAGGTTTAGCAATTTGATATTAGGTGGGAACCAGAAGTAATCGATTAGACGAGTGTATTTAATCACCTACATTTTCTTATCCGTGCATCCAAATTAAGCGTCCGGGTATATTTTCACGCCTATGTGAATCATGGATTTTGGTTGAAGGTGGTCAAAAATGTCAGTGTTAACAATCTCTCAATCAATATCAGTCACTTTGGAACGTGCATTTTGGGGATCTGAGGGAATTCCGACATTATCTCCGATGTCCGCCACGATTTGAAGTGGCCCGGAGAACGGCAGTTCAACACACCCTTTATAGCATCCATAATACGACATTAACCTTGTTTATGGGACGCATTGGCATGCTATCCAGAAATTCCATGCACACGAGTGTCCGCCTCTTCTTGCATCAGGATTTAAAACGGGATATTGAGTACTTATTTTAACAATTCGTTTGACTCTGGATGGCAGTCGTTTTGATGTTATTCGATATCAATGCATGGAGAATCACGAAATAGCTGGAATAGTTGCATTCAAGCTCGGTTTACTACGATTTGATAAGAAAAAGCTATGCATATATACATGTTTAGGAGGATTTGGGGAGGGTATTCAACATTTTGTTGGTATCAACGAGAGACGAATCGAATGTTGATTTGGGGAGAAGGTTGGGTACCAATTGGGAATATTCCAATATTTGAAAGAATGTCATGCGAAATTTTATCAACTTTGGAAAGATATAAATTTCTTAGTATTCATTTCAGGTCATAAGTTTATTCTTTTTACTTTATTTTTCAAGCTCAGAAAGCTCGGCACCCTGTATGTAAATGCGAGAGTAAACATACATAAGGATATGTCTACTCATGATTGGCTGTCAGTTATAATTGGGTTCTTCATCGATTTTGGCGACCTCATAGAATATGTGATGAAGATGCAAGATTGTTTGCAGAAACGAATGAAATAATTTTATATTCATCCTATATTTTTCCTCTTCTTCCTAATTTTGAATGGGAATACCTTTAAACAAATTGTTTGCTATCTAAAATATCAGTCATATTTTCATACCTTTACTAGCTGACCCGGCAAACGTTGTTTTGCCATATAAAAAATTTTCAAGGAATTTCTAGTGTAGACAAAAAATAGCTTACTTATTTTAAGTATGTAAGAATGTGGTATATGCCTGAAATAGGCATGTAGCCCTGTGAACAATGAGGGAATATAAAAATAACATAAAGTAAACATTATTTTTAAGTTACTTTAATTTATTCCTTAAAATTATATATCATTAATTAATCAATTACAACAGTATATTCCAATATCAATTGCAGAACACAGTTATGCGAGGAGTAATCAATATTTAATATATGAAAATAATTGAGTGCTAAACAACGGCGTAATAATGATTCGATTGCCTTTTAAGGAAAACTTTCTCGCATATGATTTCAAACGTATTTATAAAAATAATAAATTCATAAAATAAGGTATCCCCGCCTATGGCAGATCAAACAAAATTGTCGGTAAGTGTTCGGAGTGAGTTTTTATATTCTGCAAATGATATTGGAAGAACTATAACACTAACAAACAATATCACTCTCTTAATGCTATAGTGTGAACATTATTTTTTGTTAGTCCGTCTTTATCTAACACAAACTGGATGGTTTACTCACTCAAGAGCATGCCACGTATAATTGTCCGTATGAAAAACATGGTGTTCTCAAATCTAAGTCACAAATAGACATCGTTTGAATTGGCACATCTGTAGGTATAATAGGAATCCCTGGTATTAATATATTTTCACTTCGGAACTTGCCATTCAAAATGCTGGATTCGGTCACGTTTTTCATTAGTTTTTGAATGACTAATCGCGTACCGTTGCACAGCCGGGGCGGGTTCAAATTACGAAGCAAGATAATCGCAGATCCAACCTTTAATTGTAAAGTATGCGATGGCATGCTTGGCAAATCCAGTGAGTTCAAAAACTCTGTGGGGAAATTTAATGCCTGATAATGGTGAAAATTGGGGATCGTATGTATTTTTGTATGTCGTATCATAAAAAAGTAGAAATTGAAAATTTTGTCTGAAAATTAAAAAAAAAAAAATTAGGGGTGGACTACCCCTAACATTTAGGGGGATGAATAATAGATGTTGGCCGATTCTCATAGATACCGAATAAGCACAAAAAATTTCATCGAAATCGGTCGAGCCGTTTCGGAGGAGTTTGGCAACGAAAACTGTGACACGAGACTTTCATATATTAGATGATATCCTTCGTTCAGTGAAGATAACTATTTGTACTTATTTTGTGGTGAATAATACCTTTGGTATTCGGGAGCTGTCATTGATGAATTGATATTTGTATTGCTCTTTGATAGTAAAGTTTTGTTATAATAAGAAAACAGTGAGTGTAATGTTTATCTTGGAGTAATCGTCAGTAAACCATCGGATTATATCTATGAAGCTATCAGCAAATTCCTGGTCCACACTTAACACTGTTTTTGAGCAAATGAAGTAACAGTGATAGATATAAACACAAACCTATCAATTTGCGTAGCTGAAAGAAGAAAAACGTGACCATTTCTCTTTGCATAAACCGTCCCTTTGGTGAATATTCAAGTATTCTGATTCGGCAGTGATAAATCGAGAAGCTGAGCACAATATACATTCGTTTTTTGTTTTTTTTTTCCGATCGTTATTCATTCTACATTGCTAGGAATGATACAATCCTCGTAAACGTGGTGGTCGTATAGTCAGCCATAAAAGTCATCCGAAACGGCATTCATAATTGAGTAGTGAATTTTAATGTAGCGTAAAAACAGAAACCAATAAAGCTGAAAGAGTCCGTGATAGAATTTCCACAGCTATTCACAATATCCACTGCGTTCAAGAGGAATAAAAATCCTAGTACGATACCTTTATAAATTCTTTAATTGAATGAAAAAATATGCCGTCCACGTCTCGATCTCTAATTTTAAATCAATTCTATACTTTCTAGTCGTTCATGTTTATGTTTATGTGATGCTGAGATATATTTTTTTTCGTATAAATTTACAATTTTACATATTATTTTGTTATGTCCTCTTCGAATTTAGAATTAGTGTTTTTATCTAAGTGGGAGTTTTTCTTTTAAGATATGTTTTTACAATGTATGTACATCATTTTAACTTCTGTATGCAATATGATGATTATGACTTTGTCGACAAATGTTACATTTAGACAATAAAGCTTTATATATTGAATACAAGAAATCAATTTGGCAATAAAAGACCTTTTTGAATAGCATTGGATAAAAGAATCAGAATAATAATTTGTTGACTCTCCTTGTTTCGTATGATATTATGTATCATTGTTGACTACCACAATGTAGTTGATAATTTTCTAAAATGAGAAAGATTCGAAGAAGGAAATATGATTATTGGTTGAGATTGTGGAGAACATATATATATTTTTTTATATATAAAACTTCTCACGAAAGGAGACACCCTGTAATGTTCAGAGAACATCGTGAGAAGCAAGGGGAAGGAGGTAGGAACTGGTGTTCTTTTTAAATTTCTGAAGGTCATATGCCTCGGGGAACACTGGTAATGCCCCTTGAATTTTATTGCTTGCGCCAAATCCGACAGTTTCTTATTTGTCAGAGATTTCACGCTAGAACACTGGTCGATTTTGATAAACAGTTTCACTTTATTCATTAATATACATCTTGATTTCTCATCAAAAACCACATTGATGAAAAGTGATGATTTCTTGTTGTACCAATCTCAATAACAATGCAAGAAACGCCTATTTTTTCTCCTTACATACTAAAATTTCACGTTCCTATTCAGTGTACTATGAATCAATGAAGTTGAATCCTGAAATTTATGTATATATACGGATATTCTGTATGATCAATTAAAACTTGAATTAGGACGAATAGACCAACCACCCATAAACAACATTCAGTCAAATCTCTTTTGGATATAACAATCAATATATGCATAACAGGTAGCATTACCAGTCGATATTATACATGTAAACGGATTGCCGTCTACCTTTTCCAGTATTTCAGCATGAATTGGCGCACCGAATCCATGATATTTAGGGAAATTGCGGAATGGGATGATATGTGGCCGATGAACACGAAACAAACAAAACGGATCTCGAATACTCGGGATGTCTCCACTATATTCACTGGTAAAATATTCACCAGACGTATATTTTAGAGCACACTGTCCAACTTAGTGTCTTAACAAAAGTGCATACACTTGTTTATGGATATCATTTTTATTCCAGTACAGATTTAGACAACAACATTTCGGTTTGCGTTTGTATTGGATGCTTTTGATTCCTGTGTTTACCCCGCTGTCCAGAATTTTCCTACCCCTAGTGATTCCTAGGCACATAAAACTGTTTCTATTTATTATTCATCAGCAATTACTAATTCTCGTATCATAACTTCGTTAGCAAACAACTGAAACGTATAATCGCACAGTATAACTAAACATACAGTAGTGTCACTTGCTGTCGCTTCCTTCGATGTTGGTTTCCACAAGTTTATTTTTTTACGAGTCACTGATCTGTTCAACCAATGATGAGTTATCGTGCCAATGTAAAAATTTTATGGAATCAAAAATCCGGCTTCAAAAAATAGCAACTCTTACTCAATATCCGACATGAAATCAAGACGGAAGTACTGTTTAAATTGATCAATATCTAATTATAATAATACGTTTAATAGGTAGTTTATATGTTTAAAATTTCATTTGTATTCGAAGAAATTTCGAAGTTTCCACTTAATAACTATTAGAATTGTTCAAAAAAATTCGAACAAGAAAGTATACACTTGAACGTACGTACGTACTATCATTACGAAATGTTATTTTATATTATCAAAAAGTAAAATTCAGTGTCTGAACATCGTCAGTGACTTTCATTCAGATCTGAATTATTGATACCAGTGAATGGTTTATTTTAAGTGTCTATTGAATACTGGGACCTATTTCAATATTTTGGCACATATAATACCTATACTACATTAAGTTGAACTAGAATTATGTAATAATTAAAACTATAAACCTTATAGTGTTTAAAATTCTTGTTAACTTATACTCGTATCTTAAACTATATAATCAAGCTGAGTAAATTGAAGTTGAACTGAAATTATATGATAATTGAAACTATAAACATTATAGGCATGATGATGTTTCATAATTTATATCTAAACTATATTATCAAGCTGCTAATTGAAGTTGAACTAAATTCATGTAGTAAAACACTATGTGGATGAATATACCTTTCTTCATCTGTTGGAAATCTGAAGAAACTCAAATTGTTGTAGTCATTTATATCATTACTTTTACGAATGAAACAATAGACCGCCATTTTCTAATCATATTCGAATCAGAATAAAATCACACACATAACCTCAATATCACTGTTACAGCGTATTTTGTATGATTCAAAACGTGGTCAAAATACAAAAAGCCTACCCTGCCCGACTTGTTTACGCGCACTTGAACCACGAGTGGACATGCGCACTCCAAATTTGGTGACACGAAAAAAGTGAAGTGATCTAACTGTATCTAGATCTGAGCTGTGTCATTATATTTGGGGTTGAAGTTTCAGAAACGGTTCCGAAAAGCTTAACTCACCCAAATGGTCATTTTCAACTTTCAAGAAGATTAAAAGTACCAAATTGAAGACGTTTCTAATATTTTGACGCAAGCGCTACTGTAATTGTTTGTTTCCATAAAGTTCATTGGCCATTATGAATAGAATCGAGGTTATCTACATGTTTGTGTCAAAAACAAGGTATCGAACGATTCCCGTATTCCACTATCTAAGTTGCGTCGGAACTGGAAGATAAATTTCTCCAAGTTTCGGCAATCACTCTTACCAACGTCACGTTTAAAGATATTTGTTGGTGTACGGATTGAATTTGTTCGTTATTGGCGATAGTACAGGAGATTGTACTGAAAATAATAACGAGAAGCACAAATGAAAGAAATTTGTGATCTCTTAAGTTTAAGTACCGTTTGCTAGTTTACTGAAAAATCAACTTGAATTAGCGATTGCAACCACCATAGAGGGCGCTGCATAATGTAAATAAATATATCGAAGAACAGCAATCGTTTTATCAAAATATAAGAAAACATTATGATTCAGTTCTGTTTGGTTAATCACGAATAATCTTCACTGCAAATTCGAAAATATTCCATGTTATGAGCGGAAATAAATGAAATTCCACATATTCGGATTTTCATTTCAACATTTTCCACAAAACATACATATTTGAATCAATTCATTTCCTCTCCTATTGGGATTATAGAATTCCAGTTTTCAGTTTTGAACTGAACTTTTTCAGGAGCGACACCTGTAGAAATATACACAATGTATAGTTTCAAACTGATATACAATTAAACTCTTGCAAACCTTGGGAGATATAATCAATCTCATGGAAATGAAGAGGAAAAACATAGGCTCGGGTGATTTTTATGCTTTTGTGCCATTTTTCCATCAATTGTCAAAGTTTCCATCATGTGATGCAAGGAATATATTCACCATCAGAAGCAATAATCACCAAATATATCTTGGAAAGCACATTGTTTATAAATAATAACTGTCTAGGAAAGTTCACAAATTCCTGTAGATCAAAATAGACCGTCTTCACTGGAGCCCACTACATACTACTGCCTTGGACAACAGAAAGAGGTTTGGCTTCAAGAACTAGAAATTCAATGCTTGATTAGATTATCATACAGTAAACCTAATTGGTCATGATGAAATAGATACTGAAATCTAAAGGACCTTCGTATGATTTGCATTCTCATCGGACGAATATTTGATATCATTATTATAATCGATACTCACTATACACTGTGTCTGTGAAAAAGTCACATACTGACATTAGAGTCGGTGTAAGGAAAATGAAACATTCTCGGAAAACTTTAGTGCCAATATTAATAAATCACATTCCCTTGCTATTTTCTATTCTGGGTATAATGGACTCGAAGTCAATCGTTGGCCGATTTGTGAGAATGCCTTCGTGCTTTCTTGACAGCGAGAAAATGAAGGTAATTTGCCAACACATAAATCGGGTCAGTGTAATCTTACACACGAGTAATAGGCCCATTGGGCTTCTGATCCAAGATAATGTTTCGTTTCGTCCGAAATTCCCGATTGCATTTGTTTTATACAGAGAATTGGGCGAATTATTTCAGGAAGCAACATGTTGTGAGTTATTTAACCTGAACTCAAATATAAAATTGGTCGAATTCCCTCGAGAAGATACAGTGGGCTGTAAAAACTTTATGTAGAGATTGCAGTAGAAGTCCATTTGAAGAAGAAAATGAAGAAACACGATGGAATTAAACGAATTCTCAGATTTTACAACGTATATCTTGAATCTGATGCTACATGTTTGATGCACATACAGATTCAAAACTGTATCTGTGAATGTGAACCAATGAATGGAGGGTGAATTGATTTCAATGGTCGAATTGTAGATTGAGTTGAATGAAGTGAATGATATGAGCTGTCGTCCTAACCAATTCCCTAGATTCTGAATGACGAAGGAGTAATGTTTAACAAAGTTTCACTCGAGAGGAAAAAACTTATGCAAGGAACAGCTAGAAGGAAAAATCTCAGGGACTCAACATTATTATACCAGTGGAAAAAATGATAAAGATAAGGTAACACGACTATATATAAACTATTCAAAAAATCTCAGAGTCTATTACATTGGATTGAAACTATTACAGTAACTCATGAGACCAAGGAAATGTGAATTATTCTAAAGATTTTCAGTGTTCTCCCACCACTAAGGGTCAGACATGCTCTACAGGTTTACGTTCTGTTATTTTCTGAAAAAAAAAGTTTACGTAGAAGAGAGATAATGCAATATTTATTATGTTGAATCTAGATCCAGTGTGGATTTCATGGAAATGTCGAGTTGAAGCAGCGTTGGAAATAATTAGACGATATCATACAATAAAACCTTGATGAGTCCTTAATTAGATTGTCAAACGAACAAGCTTTCTCATTCAAGTTATTTACAGTCGATGTGTCATATTCTATGTCTAGTGATTATGTTTGCCTACTAACAGAAAATTCCTAGTAAGCAATATTATTTATTTTGAAAATGATTCACCCACGCGACTCTTCTGGGAAGTAATTGGGTATTTTATTTTGTAGCTTATATTCTATAAAATTCTATCGTATAAAACAGCTAAAGGAATGCTGTTCATTCAATTAGTCTAATCACCTTTACTTAATTCATTCGAATTAGGAATAGCAGAGATATAGATATTTTGATGTGTTGTACTGATGAGAGGTGAGATTGAAATAGAAATGTTTATGAAGGAAAATGTCCAAATTAAAAAATATGTAAGGGTAATTAGACTGAACCCTGAGGTAGAATACTTCTACTTTGTTCACTAGTGACAATCGACAATTTGTGACTAAGCTTACAAAAATGATCTGTGTGTGTGTTTCTGAAAATCAATTGTTTGTGGGCTATGTCCACTACTTCATGGATATCATTATGAATCATCAGTATTTCCTGAAAGCTATGTCACGCCTTCACAATTTCCAGAAATGGAAAAATATTTTCTGACGTAGACATAATTAATTGAATTGGCAATCAAAAACCGTAATCAACTTGTTGATACAGTAGCACGCGATACTTTTTGCCCTTCTTCATTTCGGCCTGAGAAAAATAAGTTCATGTTACTAAATCAACTCTGACTTTGACGTTTGAAGTCTTCAATTTTTAATGAAATATAAATTCAATTAACTGTGCCAGGAGAATGAGCTGGTTGTTGGAGCGTGTCATGAAGAAGTAAATGAGTTTTAGGTGATGTTGCTTGTCAAGTGCCTCTGAAGCGGTATTCAAGATCATCAACTGTATATGTTTAATTATAGAAAATATTAGTTTGTAGCTATGGAAAATGAAGCTACCTGAAAACTTTTGAGCCCAGAACTTTTCAATTCATCGAAACTTCCTGTTGATGTTTCTGTCAAAAGTTCACACACTCAGGACTGTACATAAGTTGATTAATTATAATAATAATAATAATATTAATAATAATGATCTGTGATATCCCGAAGCAATAGTCTGTGATATTTTGGTCTCTTATCAATTGTGAAATTCTGAAATGTTAATTTTTGATATTAACCATATATTTTCATCATCTTATTAACAGTGCAAATTAACCTAATTGAGGCTAATGACCATCAGTAGTCGACGCCTTGAAATAAATGAAAAAAAAATAATAAACATAATTCATTCACGAAACATCGCAAAAATTGTTTTGAGAATAAAAAATTCTACTATTTCACATAATCGAAGAGTTGAAAATAACACAGACTGGAATGAGAGAACAAAGAAGAGAATATGCATATGAAAAAACTCAAAGGAATAACATAAAAATAATTACAAACTACGTTCAGTCTCGAGCTTCTTATTGCGTGTTTTTTTTTTATAAATATCTGCCTATTCTATATTTTATGATCATAGTGGTCATAGAATTTCTCGATACCATTTTCATTGGTGCCAAGAATCTGTCCAGCTGGGGCCAGATATAGAGAATATGGTGGATGCGGCAGCAAATTGAAGAACGATATATTAAATTCTTTCCTTTAATATCCCATTCTCTTTTATAGATTTTTTGATATTCTCGTTGGTATTAGCCTCTCTGACGCATCATCCTTGGTGCTCATTTTACCTCAATCAAACTTAGCAAACCACTTCTTGTTCAGCCAAGCATTGGCCTCAGTAGTAGGTATCGTTTTTTGAAATACCAAAAGTTGCTGCACTAAAAATGCTATAAGTCACCCCGTATGTGGCAGTCTACGAATCTTTCACCCCACTTGAAAGCTAGCAGACTGGAGACATACTTTAGTGGTGAAATGATTTTCATTGGATTGAAGGGTTTGTTCTATGTACTCTATCACCCCATTGAAGCTCAAATACTCGATGGATGTGACAGATCTATTCACTAATGCAAACAGAGCATCATCAGAACACGATAAGCTCAATTATTACCGTTGTAGCCCTATAAATTATCATCTTAGCTTCAGAATTATTAGAGGTACCTATTTATAGTTCTCACCATTGGATCATAGTTGACGCTCCACGATTCCAATCATAATTATTGGTTTTAATCGTAACTCCTCTTTGCTGATATCGCCTGTTGAATAAAGTAGGTCATTAGTGGTGGAATTGATGATTTCGAAAGGATTCGACTTGATATCTGACAGTAGTCATAAAGGAAAAACATTTTCTACGTTCTTGGTAATGTTATTATCTGAGTGTAAGCCTGGCCATTCATTGTTATTTACATCCAACTAAAGATTTCGAACGTTATCCCTGACCATACATTCCAATTCGCAGCGACATGTTGAATTGATGGCGTTTTTCGAAGAACTTGCGATCGTTCAATGTAAGCTTCGCTGGATAAACAAACGGAATATCGATTTCTGGTTGAGTAAAATGTTTTCCCGGACAACGATCTTACTCACCCAAATTACGTTACAACCAGTGGCTTATCCAGAATATTTCAAAGGATTTTTCCTTAATGGCAAGCTCTTTTGATAGATGAACTGAGATGATATTCTGCTTATAGTTCATGTAATGTATTATCAACAGATTAACTATGAATGAAAATGATTTCTGGAAATGTCCCTCCTTGCTGATAAATCCCAAAAATCGTTACAGTGATAGTAATTGATCGGATGAGTATTGTTGATTCACCTGTATATTACTGTTGAATGATGAATGAAAAATAAGATGAGTTGAATTGATGATCCATGTCTACTTCATAAGGAAGGTCTCCAAGTCAGATTCAGCATATTTTTTTCTATAGAATCTCTTTCGAGTTACACATTTGAATATCTTTATTGAACAAGATCAACATTTTAGAATCCATTGACAACAAATCTTCTCTAACATCTTCAGAACCTTTTTATTCGTCAACATAATCGCCATATGAAAGATTTTAGGGGCATCGTCCTGATTATTTCCTGGAATCTGCCTCTGGCAGCAAACTGCCAAGACATACGACCCAGCTGGACACTTTGTTTGTTTACTACATTGCATAAAATATGCCCTCCACGAAAAATAAGGAATCTTTGGAACTATCTTAATTGTTATTGCTGTGGCTTGAAAGTCTATGCAGTGGAGAAATAATGTAGCTACGAGTTGGTTGAGAAAATGTTTGTGGAGTTCAATTTTTTAAAAAATATTCTCAAGAGGACAACCAGAATGGATTCAACTAAATGTCAACTCATTTATCATTGATATTCTCTAAAAGAATGTGGTGTTCCTTTTTTTGCCAGAGACAGTGAGTATAAAATAAATAAATCAGAATCGCCAGTCCCTGCATCAACATCTAATATAATCTCGTTGAGTTTCAGTTTCATCAAAGTAATTACCCGATAAGTGTCCATAAAATGAACCGTAAATTCGGCTTTGCAAACTCCCTGAATCCAAAAGAATCTCCAGATTTATCGCGATAACATATCGCTACAAATGTTCACCGAATCAATCCATCAGATTTAGGCGATAAAATCAATTTTACGATCTGCTGTGGCCTCATCGTATAGGAAAAGAACGTGCTGAGTCAGCGATTCCAGTTCCTGATCTGAAACTCAGCTACCTATATCTTTATTGAATCGATGAACACCGCGATTTGAAATAGCATCGCAAATAAAAGAGGTTTGAAAGGGTTCATTGAATTTGAGTAGTACATACATTTTTTGGAGGTCATACTTCATGATATTTCTATTTTATATTGATTCTTGTAATGGGAAGTTAGTTTTAAAAAACAATATTCATATTCATTAACCGATTCTCATTCAAAATGGAATGAGCTATTATTTACAAACAAAATAATCAGATTTATATTCATATTTTTTCAAAGAAGATAATTACAAACATTGGGAATTTTTTTTATTTGGCTGCAGTGAGATAACGTGAAAAAAATAACGTAGAGTGAGATCGGATACACCAAAAATAGACTACGCATTATAATTCTGGAAGAAATACCACCAAGTTATTTCATTATTCTTAGAATTATATTTTGTAAAAACTAATCGATGCTTTCAAATTGTTTTTATTAATTTCCGTTGGGACATCTAACATATTGAAATGACATAGTTTCAATACAAACATCATGGAATACTTAATAATCTTCTGTCAAACGAGCAATTCATTTCCACGAAAAGTTTTTTTGAGCACTCAATTCTCATATAGACGAAATATTTAGCTGACCTAAATTAGAGGACAATTTAGTTCACTCGATTCTTATCATATCATTTCCCATTGTATTCCTCGTGAATTAGTAACCACTCATGATAACTGATGGTTTTGTTCTTAGTACACAATAAGCATAGAACCAAATTAGCAGCACATGGAATTGTTAATTTATAGTATTGATCATCAGTAATTGTTTCTGGGTAAATATAAAGTTGAAATTCACCGAAGAGCATTTTTTGTTAATTATGTATTTTTCACGATATAAATTGTTTGATCTCCTATATATCATCAGAGAGATTTGCAAGGTGGTATTTTCGAATCTTTTTGGAGGAAAGCTCAGTAATTTGTTTATGTTTTTCTGTTTTAGTTTATAAAAGTAGCATCACCGCTATAGATAATATCAGTGATTTGTAACTGAATGCTTAGTTCATTGATGGATATTATAAATAATATTGGTTTCAGTATAGATCCTTGTGAGGCACCATGTTGAATATTTTGATTTGTTTCCCTGTCAGATTAGTAAGAGCTTTTTCAGTAATTTCGTTACATCTAAATTTAGAGAATCATTTCCAGTCACACAGTCTTTATTTGCTGCTATATTTATCATGACAAACTACATTAGTATAAAAGTTGTTTTTCTTGAACCAAACTGAATTATTCATTGATAGTATGTTGTTTTGAAAAATATAAACGATATAGGTGTTTTTTATTATATACCTTTATCATTTGTGCTTCGATTGGCAAATTTCCTTTTTCTGAAGATGTTTCGACATTTAGAAATATTTTTTTTGTGTTTCAAATGCTTTTTCTTTTGGAAGAAAAAATACAATAGATCCAGGGACACCAAACTATGGTCAGAATATAGCCATTCCATTCTTCTCTAACAATTTCATATTCCCTCTTCGGTAAAATTGGGCTGAACAGATTCATATTTCTTATTCACCCCTGCAAATCTTCACTGGAGCATAGTCGTTGGATATATTGGTTGCGTATAACTCTGGAAACCCATCAGCTCGTGTTATCATCATCACCTCGTCAATCCCCTCCCAGTTCCAGAGAGATCGATGGAGTAACATCTTATTCATCATCCGCATTCCGTTTTCCTTTTCTTGCCGGGAATTACGTCATCCTATGGGGGTAGCATCGCTAGCTTCCATCTCACTTTCTCGCAGCAAGTTCGTGACGTCATAGACTCGATTCTCTTCGAAGCTATTGGTTAACGTTCACAAATCAAGGATCGAAGCTTTCGTCCTAAAAGTAACGACAGGAGTGAAAAAGGCGATGGACATAAGACAGGGAGGCCATTTTATTATCTGGGAAAATTGTCCAATTCAATAACTGTACGTAATGTTCAGACCACCAAATGTATGTGTTATATCTTACGCTCCGACACTGTGAAAAAATTATAATACTAGAGAATATAGGTGGATATAAAGGTAAACACCCACATAGCTTATGTGAGTATGTCCATATGATGTCCACTAGAAGTTCGATGAGGACTTTCAATACATCTTCTCAACGTCATGGAATGTCAGTAGAAGAAATACTCTACAGTGATATTCATAAGGTACACAACAGATGGAAAAATATTTATTTGTATTCTTTCGAAAAAATAAAGATTGTAATCAACTCAGGCTCGTCTCAAAACCCACTTAAAACCTACCAGAAAAATATCACATTTCGTAGTCAATTGTAAGACAGTTTTTTCGATCTGTGTGTTTTTTTTTTCATTTGCAGAAATCGATTAGGAGGTTTTGAAAGTCATTGAATGAAAAAGTGACTAGGTTGATGTCAATTTAGATTTCTTCGAAAAAATGCAAAAAAGGTTTAAGGTCTTCTGAATTTTTACTGTGAGAGGAGTATAAATATTATGTCCAGATTTGTATGATAGAGGAATTATCATGGAATGTCAAGAACATTATGATTTTGGCGATATTTAGTGGAAACTGGAAAATGTTTTGTAATCAAACTTGAAATAGTTGCACAAGCTAAATGTCCATTGAATGTCCTTACTGTATACAAACCCTAGGTGTGATATGTTTTTGAATCTAGCTTATCATGAAGATTCCAAAGCTCGAAAAATATGTGAGTGATTTATCAAACATAGTTAAATCTATTTATCTTCACAATTATACAATATTTCATCTTTATATTGTTCCTCTTGCTCCCAGTTTAAAGAAACTATTGAGGAAGTATTACAAAAGAAATAGGCTATTAAATGTGCGCATTACAAGACGTGTAATACGTTCAAGGTAGGAAACTGGGACAATCTCCCAACTTCGCAAAACGATGGCAACATTGTCATTTCTCATCAGATCAGAAGCGATTCCAGTCGAGTTGCGAACTCAGAACCAGACAATTTCACGGTAAATATATGACGATTTATTCTCAAACTTCAGATGCGTGTAATCCATTCAGGATTAGACAAGGTTTTTCATATGAAATGAACCAATATTCGGAAGAGGTTGAGTTGGACTGTACAAAATCGATTTGTATCTTTAAATCGACAACTATTTGATATTGATGTTTTGCAATGATTCCTAATTTTTAATCAAATATCTTGATATTCAGTTCTGAAAATCATCTACGATATATGCGAATGAATATTTCACACCCTATCGATAAGTAGATGAATATTCGAGATCTTTCAAAAAACAAATGATCTTCTCGAAAATCTGGACTAGCCTACTCGATTCACCACTTCAATTGAACCACAATACACAATTTAACTCCTCTGATATTTTCATTCGCCCTGTATAAGAATTTAAGGAGTGAGAAACTGATAGATAGTTATTCCATGTAGAAATTCTATTGCTTCATAGTATGATAAGATATAATAATTTCAAAATCGTTCAACGACATCCAATTAAAGAATGAATTGTGAGCTTAAATCATTCATACAGTATACACAGTATCTCCTAACGTGAAAGGCATCCATAAGTTCAGGTAAAGTGTTAAATTACACGGATCAAACCATTACCAATCCTTACAATTGATATCTGCCATCTGGCGGACGAAATTGTCAACAGCAGCCAACTAACTCGTTTACCAACCGCAAATGACCGCGATCATCCCTGCAGGAGCTTTCAGGGACACGCATACAGTCGTGCATTATTAGAGGATCGAATGAAACGGTGAATATTATTTTCTACGGAAATGCTACGAGGTCTGCTCGAGAAGGAACTATTATCCTGATTGGGAATCATTAGTATCGCACAGAGTTTGACAAGTTTCACCACAACACGAAATTTCATCAATGAAGTGGCGAAATCTAAAATATGTCAGTTACAGTCGGGGCAGTATTGAGGCCAACAGTTGAATGCATTATTGTTTTTGGTTCAACTTATTCGGTGATGCATCATAGTATAGATTATTTATTTAAGCAAGATATAGTTGTTCGCCAGAAAGTGCGGTGTTGCTGTTTATCTTTCTTTCAACGATACTCCAAAACAGGACGTTAGGTAAAGTTTATTATGGAAATTGTTATGAGGAATGTTTTTATTTTATAGAATGTATACAACTATTGACATTGGATAACCACTGAACAGTTTTTTTTTTATTTTGCACTATTAGTAGGTATTCAAAGATCACCAAATCTGGTGAACAGAACTATGATAAAGAAAAATACGACTGTGACATCAACTTATAAGGTCACTGTATTTAGATTGATATATCATCCACAGAAATTGTTCAAAATGTTCGTAAGCCCTTGCCACCATTGTTTTTTTTTTTTTAGGAAATGATCCTCTTCGCATCTTCTACTTTGTTGTCGACTTTTTCATATATCAGAGAATAGTCTGAATACTTTACTAAAGAATAAGTTAAAAACATTTATTGGTATTCCTGATATTTTCAATTAGAATTTCTGAGTACGAATTAACGTGAAAGAGACGTACTCTTCTCGTACTTACTCCCATTAGATGAAGTGAACAGAAGATCTGACCACTTCAAAAGTCTGGAATGAAGAATATTCAAAAATGTCCAAGAGTCATAATGAACATTTTTACGAATATCAATCATTGAGTACTCGTACAATCTTGGGTACAATTCACCTTCTTTCTAGCTTTGAGTGAGATTTTGAATTGAAATCATGGGGTATGTAGATCACACTGCAATTGACATGAAAAATTCCTCATTCTTGTCATGAATTCTTGATCGATTATCTTCAAAACAATCTACATAGAATCAACATTAGAATGTATGCAATTGGTCCATTCAAAACAGTTGAGAATCGTGTATCAAACCAGTGGAAAAACTCAACGAAAAATCCGCCACTGCACCCTACAACAAACAAGTTACCCATTTCCGATCCTCCAGGTGGTTTAATTGAAGCTATTTCGGCTAACTCGCGCGCCCAAAGATCGGTGGGAGGTTTTGGGTGGGGGGAATTGGTAGGGAGTGGTGTGGCTTCATGTCCCCCGTCTGTGTCGCCAGTCGGGCCGGAGGTTCGCCTCCTCTTCCACCGCCCCCGCGAATCGATTGACGGTCCGATCCAGAAATGCCGAAATGCACCTGCACACACAAATATTTGTGAGTGATCTCGTGAATGCATCTTGTCACGCCGGTCTTCGTTGTTTTCTTCACTTATCTCCTCTGTTAGGGTAGCCGCAGATTTAGAGCTGTTTTTTTCAGTACTCGGTTCCAGTTACTCAACTGTAACCTTCAGTTTAAATTTTTTATCTTCGGTTTGTGATGTCCAACGCATACGCCTTAAGCTGAATTCCATTATTGTAAATGTAAATGTTTTCACCTCTTCAAATTTAGTTTTTTCAACAGTACTACCATAATTATAACCTACGAGATAAAGAAAGACTCAAATAACTTTGCAAAGACAAAAAAAGAACAGGACTCTCCTATTTATCGAAGTGTATGTACATACAGGGTCACTCACGGTCGATGGTAGGTTCGACGTATATATGGAGAACGGGACATGGAATCATTCTGAAAATTTGGTTTCTCGAGTAATCAGTTTTGTTCTGTCGATCAAAAATATTTTCAGCATTGCGGCGTTGCCTCTTCCATCGAAAAGTAGCAACAGCTTTGTTAATTCGAATAGAGCACCCTATATTTCATTACATTTTTCAATTCAATTTTACAATTATTTTCGTATGATACTTCCCTATACCTATCTCGAAAGGTTTTCGAGAAATTAATTGATTTTCTTATTTCTCCAGCAAAACATAGCGTCAAATAAATGTTCATTATTGCGATATTTGGATTCGTAGAATGCTGAAATTTTGGGAGTAGCTTATCAATGTCCTGTGAATCAATTATGTCTGAGGAAATTCGTTCTCCATTGTACAGGGCCGTTCTAATATAATGACTTTGACGATAGATACAAAAATGGTGAAAAATGCATTTTTTCAAATGGAATACCCTATATACTATTTAATATCCTGAAAGTTAATTGAAATTCCTTCAAAATGATATATTATGTTCCTATACACAAATATCAAGTTCATACATATGTATAAAAATCGAATTAGAACTCTACTTCACGTTCAAGACTTTCAAACTTGTATGGCCAGTGCGTTTGTTTCAATTCAAAATGGAACTCCTACCAAAGATGAGCGTTTGTATAGTTGGCAACATTTATTTATTGGGAACATTGCTACAGCTTGTATTAATAAAATTTAATGTTGCCAGTAAACAAATTATTAATTGGAAACATTTAAATGCGATTATGCAACAGGAATGTCATTTTATTCAGACTATTAATGTTGAATAATATTCAAAATAGCCTCCAAAGTAATCAACAACAAGATAATACATCAACAAGTTATTTCAGAACTCACGAATTCGGAAATCCTTGTCATTTCGCATTTCTTCAGTTGATGTTGGAATAATCTATTTATCATTTTTCGTTTCTCATCTTGCAGTTTTGAATATAATTTTCTTTTCGTTGTAGATTAAGTTTTCTTATTCAATTGAAATTGTCATATTGAAGTTCCATCAGAAATATTGCAACGTTACTTGCGTTTGTACGTGTTTTTCATATAAACAACCATTGAACAAAGCTCGAGTACTCAATTATTAGAAATCCTTTTCATATAGTTGTCATGATTTAAAAATTCATTCATCAACTTGAAACTCATGGTTTCACTGTAACTTCACTTTCACATTTGGCAACCACATTTCCGAATGGGCAAACTCAGAAGTGTAACAACTCTTCCTGTAGTTTTTACTAGCACATCTCTATTTATCAACCAATTAAGCAAGATTTGTATTTTCGCTATATATCTATGAATTTGAACAAAACAAGAATGAAGGATCGTGAACTAAAAGCTCGCCTTTCCATCCACGAATATCTATGATAATTAATAATCATCAATATCTGTCGAAGTTTATTTCTGTGTGAAACCCACCCGGAAGGGATTCGAATGGAAAACTCATAGTCAAGCTCCCGATTCGCTACGTTTACTCTGATGAATTGCTTAATTTTGGGATCTATCGAGATGGATAGAATGGAAATTAACAACCACATACCCAAATAATGCGGTAAAATCAACATTGCATTATCACTAGTGAGGGATTGATATAATGACGAGGGTGAAATGAGGAATCTAAAATAGCTTTGGATAAGTTCGAATATAGTATGAGGCTCATATATTTGATTCCGAATTGATAGGACGTAATATAGGTGAAATGTTTAAGTTTTTATTCTCATATATCTCTCTTTTTCTTTCCAGGTAAGCCAAATACTAATCATAATTGATAGTCAACTGGAATTTTATCCGGTAAGTCTTATTTTCAAAACTTCAGCCCAGGGTGTACTATATTGATTTTTTGTCGATGCAGTGAATAGTTCCAAAGCTCCGATTAGTGATTCAGTTCGACATCTCAAATTTCTTGATTCTTTGTAAATGTCGCCAATATTTCAATCTTCAATAAAATAATGATCATAATGTTATTATTATACAAGGTCATTCACTATTATCAAGTCAAAAACCTTTCGAAAAATGACATATCTTAGAAACAAATTGAATTTCTATTCAAATTGAAATAAATTCAGTATTATCTTGTGATAAATATTTGTTCATATATTATAAGGAGAAAATAATGTAACCAATCAATTTGTGCACATATTCGATTGTCATTTCTGAAATAAATAAAATATTTATACATTACTATATATTACTACGAGGTCGATCTCTTAATTTCAAAACCCTCCACCAGAACTCTTGAAATACAAATCAAATACAAGTGCCAATATAAAATTTCCAATAAATGAACAAACTTTGTACAACTCGAGTAATTAATTCAACTGCTTTCCGATGTTGTGTTACAATTTGATTCAGGCTTCGTTTTGTTGATTTCAAATCCACTAAGGTCGTTATAAATTAATTATCTAATACGACCTAAACTCCTGAAGTGAAAAAAACACAAGGGACCAAAGCAGTCCCTTGAGTAATCACCATAAATCCCTTTCGCCCTGATTTCAGACAACATTTTCGGTACAGAATAATACAATCGATTTTACTGAGGAACGGATACAAAGCAATGGCAGTGTGGATAATGAAATGATTTTGAAGTATACGATGGATTCGGTGCTTCAAAATACAAGAGAAGCGACCAGAATCAGTTCGATGAACTTTGACAATGCTGAAAACTGTATCAGTCTCAATAAACGATGAAATATAATTGATACGCCCCATTGCGGGAATTTTTTATGCCAATTAATTCGATATCTTGTTAACGTTATATCTATACAGATTCGGAGTTGAATACATCTCCGTAATTCAAATTATTTGGAAATAATTCGAATATAATGAATCATTATTGTTCAGTTACTGGTAATTCTTCAGTAAGGTTCTATCGATTTTCCCAAATTGCTAAATAATTAGCTCACTAACAGGAACTGAAATAAAGAGAAATGGTTCAGTTGATTTACTGAAAGCTTGAAGCATTTAAGAAAAGTGACATCCAGTATCAAATCTGACGAAGCATAAACAAACTATCAATGGAATGAATTTCTCATCTATAATAAATAACTTTTTGGAGATACAACTGAAATTGTTCCACATATTAATCCTTCAATCAATTGAAACATATTTCATTAGGTTGCATGAAAGAAAATCGTGACATGAACGTCACCAGCATTATTTATGATTTCACATTTTCAAATACCATGAAAGAATGGAACTTTCACACCTAACAAGAATGAATTTCATTTCATGCCTCATTCGCTTGTATTAACGGTATGATAGCCTTAATAAATAATATTCTTTTCTTGACCAGTCCACGAACCTTTTATATGTGCTTTCTTCAGGTTATAATGTCCATCATGGAGAATATGTTTCATTATTAATTTCAACATGAAACATTTATCTGATTTTGAGATCAACAGTTTGTGGGACATCTGATAGTATAGTGTAATGTATTATTCTAGGGAAATAATTGTCGAAGAAACAACCTCAGACACATGAAGAAAACTGTATATATAAAATGAAATCTGAGTTCAATGACAAATCCCATAACGTATACTTCATTGATCCTTCAAGGTTATTCAGTTTCATTATTTCCATGGCTATAAAACTCCAACAGTAGACATATAGAAGCATTCGAAGTTCATCCATTCTAGGAATAAAGAATAGATGAATCTCTTGGACCGACACTGTTCTGATTTATCAGGTTATAGCTTTATATTATCAATATTAATAATGGGCAAAGATTATTAAACTTCTGTTTTGTTACGTAGATTCGAGAGACTAAAACATATTCATACATCAGTTACATGAATAATACTCAATACACAATGTTGAATAAAAAATAATGAATCTGTAGGTTGGCAGAACCGCTCTGAAAAATCATAATAAATACATATACATACTGACTGATAGTGAGACCTGATTTGGAAGTAATATTTGATCTCATCTGTATTTCAAATAAACGAGCATGCTCAGCTCACGATGAACCTGTAGACGCATGCATTATCGGATATTCTAGAGATACGACGTAAACCACATCCTCAAGTAGCATATATTATTCAGCCGTCTTGCTAGAATATAATTCTACATAATCGCAAATTCTCTCAAAAATGTCCGCGTACTGGCAAAATTGTATCAATGAAGTATATTTACAATCAGCAAAACATGGATTCAAGAAATGTTTCAAAAGTACATGCAGAGACTATCGAAACAATTGATAAAACTGTCACATCATCATTTGATTTCATTTGAACAATAAAACAACAAATAAACACTTGTTGATAGATGAAACAACTGAATTCAATCAATGATTCAATGCAATAAAGTGGCTTGTGTTAGTTCATTGACAGTATGGGTACAGATGCTGGAACCAGAGGAGATCAAAAAAGACGCTTTCAGTTTTTCCAGTGGTTCATCAATACAATCAGAAGTATTGATGAGTTTCAGCTCTTGAAACAGTGCATCTAACGAGAACTCTTGCAGTGATATTCCTCAAAATATTCACAACTTCTCTATTTTTGGCTACCACATTCTCATTCCTAATAGTCCACACTATTAGTAACTCCATTATTTAACGAAAATGCATCTGCGACCATACTAAATGAAGCACTTCTCTTGCTTCCAGGGATTTTGTACTTGTAGCTTTTTGTTTTTACGTTTTCATGCGTCTCTCTTGAAAGCTTTCTTCAGCGGAAGTTTCTAAAAAGATAACAATTTTTTGTTAGATCTAGACGATGAGCAAGAACGTGTCTGAAAACTTCTGATGGCTGGGTGGGTTGGAAAAATTTCAGTCGCAGGTCGATGAACGCGATGACTAATAAATCAGAAAAACGAAACATCATTATGATAAGATGATAATGGAAGTATCTATATGGGTTCCATTTAATGGATGAAAACTACTATCAGGGCTTTTTGGTTCAGCTACTGTTTCAGATGAAAGATCTGTTTTCGCTAAAATTATGGATAAATATAAGTTCACGAAGGAACCGATTTCAGTTCTTTGCTAGTCATTCACAAATCTCAACATGACTGAAACAAAGATATGGAGTGGATCTTTCACAATTGCTTGGGTCAAAAGATGAAAAGACATATTTTCATCTTGTGACCTTTTCATTCAATTCTACCCAGTATACACTCTCCTGACAAAAATATTCGAAGATGAATGTAACATGAAGAATAAAGGATGGTTTCGGTTTAAAAATTGTAATCTACTAAAAAAATTATTTAGAAAAATACGTTGTGACACCGGTCGATACAAAATGGCTCTTCCAATGTATCGCTATTTCCACTACTTTGAAGAAAACCGCTTTATTAAGTCAAAGCCACAGTATATATAAAATGAAACGCGATACTTTTTATTTGAATGGCTGGTTTTCCTTTACGATTCAGAGGACTCACGCGATTCTCTTTCGGCTGGATTCCTGAGAAGACGGATGTCGAGCTATTTTTGTCGTTTCTGAGTACTGAATCGGTGTGAACAGTATCATAAATATCTACCCAGATCGCGTACTTTTTTTAGCTTGAAATGGACGCTATGGTATAGTTCCGGAGTATCATGGTTTTTTCTACTGAAAATCCGTGATAGTATCTGATGGTTTCTGACGTCCTGATTTTGCACACTTGTTCGAACTGATTTCTATGATGAACGGTCAGGAGTTTCTGAGCATTTCAAACTCGTTAGTAACTGGTCAGAAAAATTTGCGGGTTCTTTTGGGATTATTCTTCAATTTTCCCAATTTTTGGGCAATCCCTCACCGTACCAGTTTCCAGATCTGTATCTGGCGTAAAATCTCTGGCGAATAAGAAACCAACAATCAGAACTAATAAAGGACGAATGTTCATTGAGAACATCCCTATTGTGAAAGTTCTTTGCCATGGAGATTATAATATATCCAGATTATATGTTCTTCTCCGCTTCTTATTTATGTGAAAACAGAACAGTTGATGAAAAGGGAAGATCATAATTTTGTTGCTCGTTCCACTTTCTCAGATATTGTATTTCAGGGCATGGCGTTTTTCATCATACAATATACTCATCACCATACAAATTGGGCTGGGCTTTAGAATAACAAAAGTATGAATATCCTTTCAGTCTGTTTCTGAAATTATTCGAATACCTTTAACAGCTACCTTAATGCAGAGGATTATATTATGTTTGGGAATCACGTTTCGAAATTGGTCTCATGTTCTGAGAGAGTACAGAGGATGTTCCTAAATATGCTGATATGGATAAATTTCATGGAAATATAGGTCTACAAACGCTTCAGGTAGTTTATTTATGGAATTTTCTCACCCGTTGTATAGACTTCTGAATCCAAAATCGATCTTCAATCTGACACTTTTCTGACATCAGAAACAAATTAGATGAATTGAATAATCGCTATCACAGCCGGATTACTAATATTTCAGCCAGGCATTCGAATATACTGTGAAAACACATCAATTAATATTCAATGGCTATCAATCTGATGAAAAACGCGTATTATTTTCCTACCCCATTTATATCTCGTTTCAAAACAGCAGCGACACCTACGTTCAAAGTTTCATGTAACAAAATTGCCAATCGACATTTTCAATTCATTGTCAAGTTCAGAAAATGTGATCTAAAGTAATCATCTGCTTAAAAATCCTCTCATTTGAAAAATGAAAAAAAACAAACGTTATCAGCTCAAAATGTGGTGACATCAATGAACGATACTAATTTATCTGATATTTCTCATGACAAAAATTTGTTCTGGCTGCCACTGACTGAAAAACGTAATGAATGATTGTAGTAAGTTTTTGACCCAAAGAGCACCTAGTATTTCTACCGGTTGGCAGAATCCTGAAAGTATCCAACAGTCAAACTTGTTATTAACTCTGTGAAAGAGGGCTGACGACCTCATTTCCAACGATTGTTTGTCTCTTTCAATCCAGATTTTTAGGAGAACTCGTTAGGAAAGAGTTTCTCGCGTATTTAGACGGAGGAGATGCTAATATGTTCCTGTGGAAAGATACAATGAAGAAAACTGTGCATTCTCGAAGTTAGGGCACTGTTTCTGTCATATTCCTTCGAAATATTCAATACTTCCTTGTATATCGTAGAATTTCAATGCAGTGAAAGATCTTCTGAGAAAAAAAAACAAACTTTTGAAGATAAAAATACGACACCTACCTCAATAGAGGTTTCTGAAGTTTCTATAGATAACAGTCACTTGAGTGTGTGTTGAATTAATAGAATTTGCAATACAGCAGCATTAATTTGACCCAGATGATTATCTCGCGAACACTCCAGAGATCAAGGACAAATAGTCGCCCGTTGCCAGGGCTTCGGGTCAAGGATGGCCAGGATTTGTGCTGCAATTGTTCTGGCGGCCCGCCACACTAGTTGTCAAGCTGCTTGTTGTTATAACCTATAATGAATTTATTCGGTGTATTTTCCCTTGTGGATTTCATATATACAAATCATCTATTTTCATGTTTTCCCTTTGAATATTAATGGAATACAACAATAATGCATAGGTTCGAGTTACCATATCCTTCTAATTCCGTGCCTGAAAAAGGTTACATATCTTTGATTAGGGTCGTCGAGATAGGCTAGCAATATTCTGTGGATGTCATTCTATTATTCTGAAAAAATAATTTATGGGGACATGTCAAGTGATCACAGTGGCCACTGTACGTTGCCGTTATTATAAATGACGCAGTTGGGAAATATTTCAAACATTCGTTTTCTCACAAGAAATCCTCGTAAAAAAAAATTTAATTTGGATCTGTGAAAAACATGTGCATCGAATCACTATTAGAGATCGTCGTGAATAGAAAAAAAGTCCGAGGAATGGTGAGAAATAGAACGGCGTTCATAAAAGAAAAAATAAGACAGTGCTATCTCCGCCATCTTTGCATTTGACAGCTAGGAACATCAAGACATCAATAATTATGTCTACATTTCAGAATGATTCGCATTGGTGTTGAATTTATTTAGATCGAAATCTCCATTCAGCTAATGAAGTTGTTATTTCTAGTGGAAATTTCTACAAATATTAGGGAGTTTTTAGGCCACTTAAAATAACAACTTTTGTGGTTATCGTCATTTGTGCGACTGCGCAGTAAGGGAAAAGAGGGGAGGCAAAACGAATTGCGATACCGACGAACTTTATTTACGATAGATTGGAATAAGCGAGTTTTGGGGTTATCTTTACCACAGATCAGAACCTTTGGTTCAGAAAACACATATTTGCCATAAACGATAGACAGCTCCCTCAGCCGTCAGTTCTATATGTTGGGGTTCATCTTCTGGTTGTGGTTGTTCCCAATCAAAAATATCTCTCAATTTTATGTTGCGTATCAATTCTATATTTTGTTGTCCCCTTTTTATAACAATCTCAATATTTCCATCCATTTCTCAGAAATATCAGAAACATTGACTAAATAGTAAATACTAACTAAATACACATATTACTCCCTAACCTCACAAAAGCTAAGCTCGGTTTTCTTTCCTTTAACGGAATTTAACGTTAGCATCGTACGTTCCAATAACTCTTTCAAATCAATCACTCGTTATGTTTATCGTCAATAACAGTAACCACAAAAGTTGTTATTCTTGATGTTATTTTAAGTAGCCCAAAAACTCCCTATTGAAAAAACATGTCAACGTTATATTTCATGAATCGAAAAAAAAAAAATTCCACAACAATTCGAGTGATAAACTTGACCCAACTTCCTGTTTCAGAGTATCGTTAAAAAAGAGACAAGCAGCAACGTCGCACTTTCTGCGAACTGTCACAACTGATAGACTAGAATTTTTTATTGAACGAGAATTCGAAGAATTATTGCTACCGACGGATACTACGCCATGGACATGCATGCAGAGTGTATTAAAACTAAGTCAGATTACTCAGACGACAAACAACGATCGCTTTAACCGAGAATGAGTTGCGACTTGTGACCGTCCCGCGTTTTGGGAAGGCGTCTCGTGCTGGTGCGCCCATGTGAAGTGGCGCCCGCTAGGTGGACCCGAACCTTCCCACGCACGATCAATACCCAGTATCAACACAACGCGCATCTTACAATGACCCCTTCCTTCCTCGCTAACCCCCACCACTACCCTACCCCAATTCACATCTTCATTCATAACTAGCGCTCCACTCAATGTTGCCAACTCTTTTACGTTTGTCACTTTTTTATAGATGAATAACTTGCCGTGCATTGCCATCGCAACAATTTCATTCTTTTAATTATTAATTCACTCGTTAACGGACGTGCCAATTTACAAAAACATCTACATTCGAAAAACATTTCTCATGATATCTATAAACCAAAGACCTATTATCCTAAGGTAATATGTCTATGCTATAAACAAATATATATATATATATCATTATCATTATTAACTAATACTGATACAGATCAATGTGATGCAGTGGATTTTCGAATGAACATTTGAATGAATTGAATAATTCAATGATTTCACTATTTTCATTTGCCTGTCATACTATTCTCGTGATTGATTCATTCTGACCACAATTTGTACCGATTGACATTTAATTGGATTTGGACAAGTTATAATTCCATTCACAACTCTGTGAAGACACTCGAATCTATTTAAGCTGTTCGATATTCCAAATAAATGAATTAAAGACGTCAGAATTTTCGCTTCAAATCTTACCATATTATGTAATTATATTCGAAAACTGATCTTAGAACAATTTAAATGTGGATGAGAAAAATTTGTCCGAAGATCTTGTAAAGGAATCCAATATTTTATTGAATTTCCTCCGTTTCGAATATAACCCATTAGTATTTCCTCAACAATCACATTACCTTGCTTTCTTCGGAATACCACTTATATTAAAATTTTGCATAATAACATTCGATTTCAATATTTTGAGATATAAAATGTTGACTCCAAGAAAAACTAATTCAATTAAAACTGTTGAAACTGTGGGAATTGAAAGCCTATTGATCGAATGTAGATAATCTTGGTCTGTCTACCTGTAGATTATTGAATGAATTGGCTATCTGTCTAAGATATGTACCCGAATCAAATGATAAATTAATCAAATTGAGATTGACTCAAACTCGTTTTTTTGACATCATCTGCTTCATGCAGTCTATAACTATAAATATCCTCTATTAATTTGAATTCCACAAATTCAACTGCGAGAGTAAAATACAGCAATTGAATTTCATGAGATCATTTCGATTTATATTCTAAATTTAGGTCCCTGCTCATCAATAATATACTTCAATAACCATTCATTCGGATTTAGCACCATACCCGGATTAGCAGAATTGGATTGTGCGTTTTAATGCATTGAGTTTCATTGCGTATTATGTTTCTCTAAAAGTTTAGTAAAATAATGGGACATATTCGTCCGAAATTTAATGGACAATCAAAATGAAATATTGCTTCACAGGAATTGTTCAGCTCTGCTAGGTATATTACTGATTTTTTAATAAAATTGATACTCGAATCGTTTGATGGATTTGAATTATCCGCTATTGCTCGAAACGTTAGCATTATAATACCAAATTGATTACTTCAAAGTTATGACTACGATGTCAATATTTGAGCTTGAAAATCTTCTGAATGGTTAGATTCATCAAAAAAGTATAAGATACTATTTTCGTGAAGTGTTAATTTTTCATAAAAAACAAATATGATACTGGTTTAATGAACTGTTAATATCAAAGGAACTATATTCGTGTAACCTATAAAAAAATGCGATTTTCGTGAATTTTCTCCAAGTACTAAATAAGATGTTTAGAAGTTTTTTAGACATAATAAGGTATATTTTTAGATCTATTTCAAGATTATATTTCCAAAAGAATATGGAAAAATAATGGAGTTATGTACTGTCTTCGGAGGTACCAAAAAAAGTTCCCCAACGAGTAGTTGGAACAAAAAATTCAATAATAATAACCAAAACAACCTATTTTTTGAAAGTATCACCCTGGTGTAGCCACAAACATATGAACATGACACTGAATTGAAAATTCAAATCCGTGATGAGGAAAATCTTCCCATTGATATTGAGAACTCATACTTGATGAATTTCCAGAGTTCTAATCAACTAATCTTCTTGTGACAAATCGAAAGAATTTTTTGACACATCCTACATTCAGAAATCCTACGAACAATGAACATATACTTCGAATCGTCCTTTGATTCCAAGAAAAACAATGTTTTCACTCATACCTTATCGGTTGATTGATCATCAAATGTGTCGTGTGTAGTGGACCGACTCTCGGGGGAAATCAACAGAAGAAGTCCGTGTGCGTCACGCACAGTGCGGAGGCAGAGAAAGCATCGAGAAATGGCACTTTTCAATTGATAGCAGAAACTTCTATGACGTAGGTAGAACTCTATTTGGCCTTGACTACAGAACAAATCTTATATCGAAACCGATCAAATAAGTTGCGAGTTGATTGGGTAGATATAACAGTGGTTTCTAGAAGTTGTAGAGTGAAACGTGGTCATTTAAGGTACCTAAAGATACCAAAAGATACCTTCCTTATCTTCTATCATATTAAACTAGGAGCAGACCTAGTCGATGTCAATTTGCGTACCTACTCAATTCTTGGGGAAAATTTAAGATATGTCAGAAGTCTGTTCCTATGTATGCATACGTAAAACTAAATGGGAATCAGTAGAAATACTGTCTTTTATTCACTGAATCAATTTTGAATAGGAAAATCTCACACACAAATTCTAGTACTGAAAAATCTGAGGAACTGTCGAATCAAATGTTTTATCTCTGAAAGGAAACATCGAAACTCCTCATGTGATCTCTTCTCTCATTTTATGGAACCTTTTTTTACCACAAATATTTATTTTTCTACCCCACTCAAGGAATGACACGTGATGTCAGTGTCAGTATCGACTTCAGTAGAGCTGGCCAATGTGAAATCACTTCGAAAGCCTTCAGGCTCCAAATCTTCCATTCATAACTTATATGTTGAGAACGTGTTTTCTATCGATACAGACCCCAAAGGTGTATTTCAAACTCCTGTCGACTTCAAGAAATGCCAAACAAGATTTCGAGTTTCGTGTCGTTCTTGTATAAGTGTGTTTTATTCACTTTGCAACTTTGAGAGTGATATTTATTTAGTTTTTCCATGAATAATAGATGAGAAGTTTCTTTGGCAAGGAAAAATTGGCAATTTTTCTTCGTTAGCTCCAAGTTGCTGGTGGGTAGATTACGCCAAGGTAAAAAATCTGTATATACGACTAATGGTAATTTAATGTCTTCTTTTTTCTCGAATGTAACTACACGTCGTCATAAAACATCCTCAAAACAAACAGGAGATTTTGACTGACATCTTGGATTTCATCCATGATACATCAAAATGATTCATTTGAAGTCGATTTTATTCTCAGACGAGGCTCTTTCCAAAACAAATGAACATGTATATAATATTGATCTTGTCACTCTTGTAAAGTAAGATACTATTATTTCCTTCAATGTCATTTAATTCCTCATCTCCTGAAAGATATAACTTCAGTAATGAGTGAGCAGCAAATTCTCCAGAATTCACGTGTTTGGATTTCATTAAAAAATTATTAACTGAGAAGAACTACAGAAATTCATGAAAGAACAAGACAGATTGGTATGAAGTGAATGGCACGTATTTTCATCATATGTTGCATCTCTTTGAGCATAGTGAAAACTAGAACAGTACATTGAATTCCAACTGAGAGAGACAAGCTATGTTGTAACATGTTGAGAGTAGGATGGTACGAAGTTAACATATCAGGGGAATAGAAATAATCAACCCCAAGTTAGTTTATTCAATTCGAACCTCACTTGGAGAAGATAAACGAAGTTAATGTTTTCACTGACTGTAGAAAGTTGCCTCGATCCAAATGAACGACAGCCAAGCACAAATAGCTTTCACACTTTTATTTCTCCTGGGTCTCTAGTTCAACATACAGAGCCGCTTTATTGATCCCGTGTTATTCCGTATTTTCTTGTTACACTGATCAAATTTCATCGGGTAGTTTGATGTAGCGATTGAGCTTATTCTCTATTCATGAGTCACAGTCAATTTGATTTCGCTCACGTTTCAATCTTTCATGAATGAGCCCTTGCCATTGATCGAATTCAATCGATACTTGGCGGTAGTCTATTTTTGGATTTTATTGTGCTAATGTCCGTCCATAACCCCATGTTTATGAAAAGTTGGGTCGAATGGAGAAGAAGATTCTCGTAAGGTAGCAGAGAATAGTTTGAACTGAAATCATTCACATCGCACGATACTTCATCGAATAATCATTAACAGCAGGTGATTGTTCTGATTTTTCTGATGGTTGTATGAAAATTTTCGAATCGTTTATTTTTTGTGTTGTTCATTCTTATTGAACTATTTGGATACCGATGAAATAGCAAAGTTTGTTACGACACACATAAAGTAAATATTTGAGGAACCATTCGAATCAAATTCTGACCTATTCGAGCTGTTTTTTCTTCTCCTCAATATTGTTTTTTGCTCAATCGAAGATAATTTTATTTCTGAGCTCACGAACTCTTGGGCTGGTGCTCAATTTCCATTTTTATCATTATTTTTTTTTGATAAACCAATCGTACTAGGAATGTTATTGTTATTTTACAGAATTCATTTTGTTTCTATTAAAACCCCCATCATTTTAATATGTATATTCTTGTTTTTATACTTCAGTGTCCTGAAGATGAAACAATAAAGTTTCGAAACGTCGACAATCTAACAATTGGTTTTCTTCAACATTTCGACCGAATTCCCGCTAACCCAACACCAGATATCATACTAGGAATTTTTAACCAAAACTTCATTCAGAAACTTTTTCATGGAAAATTCGAATATGTTCTCCTCTTCAACGAACCACAAAATAGCTGGAAAACACCTCTCAACTTCGTTATTTTTCCTGCCATTTTAAATTTCAACATTCACATTCACTACGATGTATCATACATGGTTATTCAATATTACAGATTCTTCAAAAACATGAATTTTCATTTTTTGTAAGGAGTGCTCTGGAATAAAACATCTCTTCGACTTTGGCACAGAATAAACATTTTCTAATATATGTATAACTTCATTGAACTCTTCTAGGGTTGCACAGGTCTCAAAATTGAATTGTACTGTATGATATATGTTACATAACCGTTCCGGAATAGGTCATATTTATACTAAGCAATAGGTGAATGTGGATAAATGGCGTATTGAGCGTTGTTAGTCTAAAAATAAAACACACGATTCCTGTAATTGAATCTGAATTTATCGCACCGGAACAGTCCTTTCGGAAGCTCATTTCTCTCAGAATCGCTCAGCAATAATAATTTCCAATGAATGTTCACGCCAAGTTCGAAGCGGCTATTGCTATTTATAAAGCTGGTTGCCGTGAACTATACTGCGAATTATAAAATCCAATTATGGATTGGATTATAGCAAGAACTAAACAGCGCAGGTTCCTGGTTGCGTGACAATTTTTTTTCAAACTATCAATTCAAATTCTCCAGGAGATATAAGAAACTAAATGTTTCGCCGAGTCATCATCCTTCATAGAAATAAAAGAAAGATAACTGACTTGTCGGAATCTTTCAGAATATTAGTGTAAAAAAAGTAGGAAATCTTGTTTCATGAAAATCACGATAGAGTCTAAGAGTTTGGGAGGCATCTGCTTAATATTTCAATGAAATTGCTATCAACTATTTATTATGTGAGTTATATAGTCAAAGATGCAATAAATATTGTTTAACTCATTATTCGTTTTCATCCTCGAATTGGCCTGGTATCTTCCTCTTAGAACCCGAGTGTAGCTTATTACCTTGATAATAAGTGAGGCAAGCCACTAAGACTGCTAAAAACGTCAAAGATTTTAATGGTCATACATTAATACCAATATGAAAACAAACTTACGTGGCACAATATACGGAGCTTCTTCTGTAATACGCCTTATCGTCTTTCCTATATCTAGTGACGGGAACATTTTCTGGTGGTAGGGAGAAATTGAATAAGTTACGATAGATCTCAGATGATACAAACTTCCGAAACCGTGATGACCCATATCAAAATTGACAATACGTCAAAGTTCATAGGCTACAATTAAAACATCGCGATTTGTTGATTGGGTCGGTTTCCATGACAACCTCAATTCAGTTATTTCAATTTTGAGAGCGAGGTAGAGTGATCTTTTGGATATCGTTATGATTGAGTTTTTTCCTTACTCTGAAAGGGAAGTAAATGTGGAGATTAATGAAGCATGAGGAAATCCTCAACTTTTTCAATAATTTGGATATGGTAGGTTGTTTCAATGTTACGGTTATTCTTCTGGAACTGTGACAATTTCAGTAATGTGGTTAATATTGTGGAAAGTAGAATGTCAGAGATAAAAAAATAATATGATCGAGTATTATGTAGAACATTTCTTCAAATGAGATTGACAAGATTGATCAGACGAGAGGGACATGTCGAAGGCGAAACTACTTTCGTTAGTTTCGAGGAACCTTATGAATCACGTATCACGAAAAAGGTTTTTCCAAATTAGATGTCGCAGAGTGATTGGACTATATGTTGACATCTTCCATTCAGTGAGGAAATTTTTCGATGAAATAAAATGGATGGTAGAATTTTATATTCAAGAATGCAGAATACAGACAGATCATTTTTTCAACACACCTATAAAAGTCTAGGGTGTTTTCATGGTTTATATGCAGCTATTCAGGTCAGATCACTTGTTCTCATTCTTTATTTTTTCAACTATTGTCAACAGAATGAATGAATTTCTACTGTGAGATTCAAGAGGAACTTTCGATTACCACAAAACGTATAGTGCGTCGTATAATTGCCGTAATACATTTTGCACGTTATAAATCAAGCAGTCAGGGCACCCTTCCTTTCGCTTATATTTATTCTCCCACAAAACCCATTATATTATCAACTTGTTGAACGCTCGACTTGCTTCGTCTATTCTTCGCCTCCTGTGATTGTTCGTTCTGCGATCGGTACAAGCAAATTGAATACCACAATGAGGTTCATTCTAGCTCAATAAGGAAAATTTGGCATGGTGGAATGCACTCAGAAACTAAACCTGAAATGTACGTCAATATTGGTTTTGGTCCAATCGCATTCTATTTAGCAAAATAGTCTAGCCTTTTGTCACCTAGTATCCCTGTATAACGCTAGTCTCATACGAATGTGCGAATATGCAAACACGTGATTAAAACGTCCAATGCAGAGAGAATTGAAACTGAGCAATTTTAGAGGAGAGCTCATGCAAAAAATAGAATCGTCTTATTCTCACTGAGACTGTATCTACAAAGTATATGTTGTTAACAATAGTGGCCATTTCAAATTGCGAGAAAATACCAAAAGTCCTTGAGATTATACCTACTACAAGGATAGTACGATCTGTGTGACAAATGGTTTTATACTGAAAAAGTTGGCAAACTCTATCTGCAATAAATCTTAGAAAATAGCGAATTTCTGATATCAAAAAGCAATCGAAAGGTACATAATCTATTATTTCACCTTTTGCAGTGAAACAAACCTCGATACATATCGTAATTCGTAATTGATGAAAGCGATATATTATCAACAACTAGGTAATATCCAAGAGGAATTCGTATAACCGAAGCCTAGTCTTACTGAAACATATAAGGTTTGTTCCAACAAACATTCCTGTATGGTTTCGAAACTGTTTTGTGGCCGTTTCGTTCAGTTCGCATGCGCGAACTTCGCATAGTTTAGTGACGGTTCAAAAACATTCGAGGGTTGGATCGGTTTTATTGACAGTTTTTGGCTATCCATGTTCTACACGTTGTACTGAATATCAAAATCAACCTCACTTGTTCTGTATAAATAATCCGTATATCCATCGTCACTCATTTATTTTTCCTTATTCGATTCGAACGAAATCATCATCAACACAAATGTAAGTAAATAAATACCGAAACAAAAAGCTAGGTTGGCTAACCTATTCTTTTGGCAAAGAGTTTCTTAACTCTAATGTCAATACTCATGAATCAAAATTGTTTTCAATTTTGAGCATTACCGTCCTGAAACCATGTTGTGGATGGTCACGAGTTTGGTTGGAACAAAAATATGATGGTCAGATTACGATCACTTCTCGGTTGGAACAGATTAAATCGATTGCGCATGATCATGACCATATTGTGAAGGTTTTGAGACTTGTTTGAACAAACCTATAATCTTCAGTTTTTGACAGTAAGCATCAACCAATCAGAAATGGAGCCTGCCAATTTATACTGGTTCCTTTCCACCTCTACCTTCCTTTTCACGACCATCTTCAGTATTTCACTGTTTGATTCATAAATAGGACTAAGTGGTTACTCTGTATACTCTGTGCTCTCGCTAATACATACAATCTCGAAATGCAAATCAAAAACATTTCGCGAACTGCACCGAAGACAAGAATTAACGCGAAGAATCGAGATAATCCGATGAAATGGGGGCTCTGGGAAGATAAATGTAAAGTGGTGCGAAGTGAATTTTGATATACTGTGTTGATTCAAGTTCGGAATTAGATTTTCTTACGGAAAGCGTAGGAAGATGAGGTATGATCATCTGCTATTCAACAGTACTCATATCTAACAATTTTATTGAGGCTACCCTGAAAGTACTCAACGCAGTAATTGAATGTTCAATAGGCCAAAGTCCTTCTGCTCATTGCAAACCGGAACTTTCTGCAATATCAAAATTCCTTCAAGCTGGTCCAACACGAAGAAGTCAGCTTGTGTATCTCTTGCGTCCTCTGGCAAATGGTTAAGTAAAATAGACTGAGACTCCAAAGGGTTGGCTAGTCTGCATACTGTAAACATGGTTGCCTTAATATGAGTAGTATAATAGAGGACCCAGTTGTGATCCTTGTGGAACACCCAGCTTCGGAATGCGTTTTTCCTATCTTAATTTTTTCTTGAGCATTTGGATAACTCAATCTAACCAAACCAATCCAGATGAGCTAGAAATTTCAGATAACTCGAATATTTTGTTAAACAAATCTTCAGGCAACGTCGATGATCAAAAAATGCAAAATCTCTGATGATTAGCTCAAATAAGTGAATATTCGAATCAACAAGAATATGCGAATATGCTTATATGAGAGCCTGCAAAATTTGTAATATGCTCAATTTCTCGGTTGTCCATGTAACGAACTCAATTATGAAATAATCGATCCATGAAAGCTCTAGATGAATTTCCACAGCTAAACGAATCAGTGAAAAATAAAATCCTTTCCATCAACCAATAGACTACGAACACAAATCTGCGTGTGCTTTTATGCTCACAAAGTTGCAAAGCATACATGTTAATTAATTCCAGACCAGAGCAATCAACTCTGGTAGGATTGTTTTGTGCGACAAACAAAAATAGCAAAACGTAACAAAACGATTATTTTTTTAATTATAATTCAATATGGATTGCTCAATTTCGCAATAGGCTTCGTAAACATTTGGAAACCTTTGTGACGTGTTCCAATAATTTGATTATTAAATATGCAGGTGTGTGTGACAGAAGTTGGAAAAGGAGAATTTGAAGGAATTACGAAATATTTTTTCCTTCTTCATCTTGAAAGGATATCACACTGAGAAAATACTTTTAGAGAGCTGCTAAATGAGAATTTTGATATGATCTGAAACAAGTTTCCTCAATATGCATTTTGGATCATAAATATATTCATGGAACTACACTTTATTTTCAAATGTGCTGTCACCCTCAGACAGCTTGTAGAAGAATCCTTGAGGTATACGAAGAACTAAGCACCAAACCATCACCGTAATGAAGAATAAAATGATGATTGACTCAACTAAGATTCATCTAGAAGGCTGAGATAAACAAATTTATCTACATTATGCATGGTCGCAGTTGACCATGACCCCTTGTACTAATTGTATCTATTCCAGCTTCATAGACCATCTTTGCCTCGTCAAATTGGCATGAGAACTTCTTTTTATCCATTCTTGAGAATAATTGCAAGCTCGTTAAAGTTCAGGCGGCTTTTATTTCAAGAATCTCTGTTCATTCGTTAGGTAACTTCAAATGTTGAGACGAACTCCACGATGAAGAGTCAAATGAACTGAAAAGCGAAAAGGAAATGAACTATATATCTTCAGCGGAATAAAAAGTTAGGAACGGAACGAGTACTGCGTAAAATCAAATTCAGATTATGACATCCTTTCAACAGGCATGAATTTGTGTAGTGCAGATTAAAGGGTATTTAGTTCAAGCAATTTCATATCTCCCACATGAAAGCCTCTCCGCCGGTGTTGCTGAAAGTTTTCTTGTCAAGAGTATAATCTAGTTGAAAGTTTACTGAGTCATGGTATTTTTCTTTGAAGTGCAGTTCCCACTCGATTGAAAAACTTTAGATCTGACCTCCAATTAAACTACAGTACTGAGGAACTGGAAAAGTTTGTCAATCGTATGAAAAGCTCAAGATGCAACTTATATATAAATTATCAACACTTGTATTATTTTAAGTTTATATCCAAATATTTTTTCGTGAAAATGGATACCGTACAACTATCATTATAGAAAACATGTTGTTGATTGGGACAAATATAAAACTTGGTCCCAACAGATCACGTATCCTCCATAAATAGAAACGGCCACAAAAAATAAATCGAATCCGGATCAGAAACACCTACACGCGGTAACAAAACAGTGAAATTGGTTCGATCCACCAGTAGGGCAGTCTAATTACAATTAGTAGAAATGACCCATAATAATTCCGGCAAAAACGAGCACTGTGACGGAACTTCCAATTAGTCGAAAGTTCGAGTCAAACCTCAAGGTAATCCTCTGGAGTGGTATTCAAAACTATGTGGAAGTGGCTTTGCATGAAGCTTTGTACTACGTTCCAGGTTTTGGAGTCAAGTATTGATATTTGGTAGTGATCGTGATCTTTTAGGATTTTGAGTTATGACAGCACAGCAGAGCATAAGAGTTGTACTGAGTGGGCAAATTTCGATGTTCATATAGGATACAAAAAAGTGGAAGTCGAATTCCCAATCACTTTTTTCGATTTGAGTTCACTGGCAAAAACAAAACTGACTCTCGTCTATTGTTTACGAGTTGTAAATAAAAGTTCCATTTTTCGACTTCTTAACACATTGTGAAGTTAGTATAAAATTGCTTTTACATTCTCCGGGCACTTTACTATTTTTTTCTTTTCATTTAGTGACGTAAAATATTATTTTTTCAAATATACAATTCCTAGTTATGACGTGACCTAGCATTATCTCGAATAGAAATTATAGTTAACTATGATTAAGTTGAAAAGCATTATTATGTCACTTTCCAATCATGTATCAGAACATTGGGGCGCTTTCGATGTACGGCCTTAATGATACTTAACTATACCTTCGTGTGTTCGAGTATGGGTTCGAATCCCATCTATCGCCGAGGATAATAAAATAAAAAATAAAAAATGAATATAATTCGGAAATATTGAAGGAAAGCTTTGATGATGAACTGAAAAGGCTAGAATTAATAATGAGAAAGAAGTAAATTATTGAAGAGAGATATTGTTGTAAGAAAGAATATGGTCGCTTTATACAAACTTATCTATTTTTCACAATAATAATATTTTTCTTGATTTATTTATTTCTATATTGGTAATTATTCTCGCATTTTCAGTTCTTTTTTCAATTGTGTATTTTAGTTTTTGTAAACTATATTTATTTTACCTCCTATGATTACTGAGTTACCAAATACAAACATCGAAATTTGCCCACTAGCCTACTAGACTGATACTCATAAAAGCAATTATCATACATAGCGAGTAAAATCATTTTATCCGAAATTGGAACTAGCTAACGGAAAATGTGGTATTGTGGTTTTTGACCATTGAATTTCATCGCCTCAATGTAGTGAAACTTATTCATAATTCATCAATATGGTGAAGCAAAAAGTCACAGTCATGAACAGTGATGAAACATCATACCTTTACAGTGGAGGTCCAGGTTATCAAAAATTCATCCGTCGATCCGGCGAAGCGAGAGATAGTTGAAGTAGTTGAAGCTAGTCCTTTGTTCTCTGTCAACAAAGCCTTGCTGCTCGACAATCTGTCAGTTGCGAATTAAATTTATAGTCGTCTAGGTCCTAGGGTGATAATTGGGTTACAGCGAAGCCGTATAGTTGCGGTAGACTGTAATACCAAGTTGAATTATCATACAAAGGCCTGTTTTAGAAACAGTCCACTTCAACTAAGTTGGGTGTCATCGTTTGGGGGGATACGGAAATACGATGAATCCTCGGAAATATCTGACTGATTTGAGACGGTTTGAATCTGATGATTTGAATCATGACATGAGTTTTGTTCAATAAACTGTCGTTGAAAAGACTCCGAGGTGAATGAACCACCGGGATCCTGAAAAGCTAGATTATTCACTCGAATCTAACTACATACAGGGTGTCCCTTAAAGACCACGTCAAACCGAGGGAGGATGTAGATCAAAAGATAACCCACCTGCTATGACAAAATTCCCATTATAAAAGTCTCACCGTTTTCGAGATTTTTTTTTTGATAATGATGAAATTTTGCACCTTTCAATAGTTTTTTCTTTAAGGTGAATAATTATGCGAGTAATATTTTCGCAAGTGAATAATCACCATTGTTCACTAGGTAATACAACATCGAAGATTTCTTAACAGAATTGACAAACTTGATTTTGTCAGAAACGTACCCTGTTGGATAGAAACAGCCATATCTTTTTTCTTTGGATAACAAATGACTTGTGTGATACCTTTTTGAAATCTCTATGAAATAGACAATTTATTGGTGTAATGTGCAGCAGTAGCTCAGTACATTTTGGTTCCACTACGATGGGCTAAACCTCATGAACAAAAGTATCCACTACCAAAATTTTCAATAAAAATATTTCTGACAGTCCCCCTTTAAAATGTTCGGAGAATGTTTTTTATGTAACTGTTGAAATCATTCTTCAGCAATATTTTACTGAAAAAAATTAACCAAAAAGGTGTAAAATTGTACCAACTGTAAAGACAAAACTATTGAAAGGTGCAAAATTTCATCATTTCCAAAAAAAAAAACTCGAAAACGGTGAGACTTTTATAATGGGAATTTTGTCATACTAGGTTTGACGTGGTCTTTATGGGACACCCTGTATATTAGTGACTGTAAAAACGAATCGACATCAATCACGAACAGATTTTCATTAATCAAGCTGATCAAACAGTTTACTACAGCCTTAACACTTTCGATCACATGATATTACCAAGATAAATAATAGTTATCAACGAATTCATAAATGGTTCTTTAATAATATGTACAGTGACCGAAAACGATACCCAAGCTGATCTATGAATGACATAATCAAAATATGTGTTCAGGGTGTCAATTGTAATTATAATATTAGGAAACGAGGAGTTCAAAATTTTCAGAAACAAACACCGACGAGTGTTGTGGAAGATATGACACATGAAAATTATTGTTATAATACGTTTTCTCAAAGGTTATTTGAAGATTCTTGAATTTTGCATTACATAAGAAATATTTATATCAGTTCTGTATCACTGTCAAATTCTTGTATTTGACTTGAATAAAAGTATGGTTTTTCAAACGTTGGTTCGAGAATATGGGATTTTGTATCACATCAGAAATATCAGCTCATTGAAGCCTTATCATAGGGATAAGAATTTCCAAACTTAAGAAAAAGATTATTTGATGAAAGGACCGTGGAGAAAATATTTTAATGAACATTGTAATCTTTTGCAACTCTGCAATTTAAGATCGAAATGAAGAACCAGCTTTAAGCTATTCCATTTAGAACTTCGTTCAAAAACTATTATTCTTTTGATCACGATAATACAAGATTGTATAAATTACGGCAAGAAATACCCTTCAATTTCCATATTCTGGCAATGCCAGAAGGATAGATACACCTTTCGTAATATGAATTATCACTGATTCCACCCCGAAATCTGCATATTTTATGGCTATAAACAATCAAGATAACGAACGTACCATAATGGATTAATGCTCAGACAAATTATGCAAATTTTTACTCACACCGTGATTCAAGGCATCATAGTTTGCTTGTTTCACATGGAATTGTGGTATTCTAGATAGATGATGATGAGTTTGATAAGATTTAGTCGCGCATCCACAATGAGACTTGTCTCAGGAAAGAGTCTTCAACATGGAAAATTAAATGAAGAGATTCTAACTTTCCACGTCCAAGTTGGACTATTTTCATAAAAAACACTGATTTTTGAAGAACTTGAAGAAAAAGTAACCATGATCTCGGTTTCATTGAAAAATGAAAGACCGAATCATACATCTTGTACTATTAGAGAGATACTTAAGAAAGTAACATTCAAATTGATTTATAGTTGATGATACTTTACTAAGTTTTCAACATGAACTTTTTATTTCTCTCGTGAACTCCCATGTACATTTCTTGAATATTTTTTGAAATTTCTCCTTCAGAATCTATAGCACTTCTTATTACACTAAACTATTTCTTGGTCGAATGGAATTTCCTCATTGATTTCACCTGTTTAAAACAAACTCTGAAATAAGTATATAAGAAACTAATAAGAGTATGACGTGTTAAAGTGTCCATGGGAATCACACGAGTGAGTTATTTTTCGAAACTAGAAATAACATAAACATTCCTGTCACACTTGAATATTCCGGAATGAATCTGCAGGAGTCGGTATAACGGTGTTCCACTAACATCAGTAATTACCTCTTAATAACAGACAGACTCGAACTTCAAAGTACCTCTTCATGTGGCGAGGATCATGGCAGGTCTGAGTGGAGTATATTCGAAATTCATTAACCATAGTGATACTATCCTTAAGATATTTATTCTCGTATGCCTTCTCGAGAACCTGTAGAAGATCCTTCAACACTTTAACAAAATCACATACAAGGGGTACTTTCTCATATATAGCACAGTCTTTGACATTTTCCATGCGAAATTCTGCCATATTTCGAACAATTTTCATTCATATCAACTGCACCATCTCCGATTATAAATCAGGTTCATTTCTTATTATTGGCTTTGACGTTAAGGTATGTTGTCACGGGCTTATTTGGAACAAAATATATTACTTCAACTGCTTGCAATAGCTGGGACCTTTTCAGAAATTCCATGTCACTGCGATCCGGAAAATAAACTCGATCGAAGTGTGTCTATTGATGTCTGTTGCGATGCCGAAAATGAGGAATATATGTTGGTATATGATGATAGTGAATTGCCGGCATTCGAGAATATCTACTGGATATGATCCAATATCGCTTGGCTGATCCAATTCCACCCACGGCTACTGTGTTGATGATCGAAATGAATTTATATGCGGTCATTTACGTATGGTTAATGCGAAGGGAGTTTTAAATTTCGATAATCTCATGACAAAATCGAATGAACCAAAAAAGAAGTAACATCGACAAATGTACACGAACTTCAGAATTCAATTTATCGTGTTCCTGTCATCTTCAATAGCAGCCACTGTTGAAAAACATGTGCTTTTAGGCATCAAACAATATTTTTGGACGTTGTCTTTTCATTTCGCTCATTCATCTGCTCAGGTTGAACAGAAGATAAATAGCCTATGTCACTGCTCACTGAGATAATACTGTAACGTTATTCGTGGGTTCCAGTAGAGAACAGACTGATTTCCAACTGATGAACTATTTATTTTCACGTACAAACACCAACAAACTATTTATTTCAACTATTTATATTGACAACAAATTAACTACGTCGCGTTCTATTCTTCAACTAACTAATGTTGTTTGGAAGCTCGATATTTATGTTTTACATCTGTTCTGGAATGTTCTAGAATTGTCAGTCTTCTGTCACATCTCTTCATCTCTCTTCATCAGACTGCTCGCAGGATCTTCCATCTTCTCCTATTCTAGAATATTCGAGAGCTTCCAAACATGTGATACAGGGGGATTATTCAAGTTCTCCTGGATTCCATTACAATACTAACACACTCTTCAAAAGCAGCAACAGAAATAATTCAATAATAGAACACGAATCAGATTCTCAATCTCAGGTGCATTAAAATGGGAAAGATTCACATAAATCCACAAATTGAAGTTATGCAAATTCAATTGGTGCTAATGAACTTTTTGTAAAAATAGTGTAAGACATTATCGAACTTGTTATCAGTCACTTATCAATATTAATTATGTTTTCTACTCTCCTTAGGGAAAATATCAATAGTTTTTATGACAGTGTTTCAATTATCTACAAATAATGGTATTCTGGACACTGTATATGTGGTTTCCGTCTGCAAGAATTAACCACTGATTCATTGAGAATCATCTCTGAAAAATGGAAGAAAGCATAATCCATAATCTAGACAGATATATAACAGTATTCTCATTCATCCGATATGTATATCCATTATTGATTTTCCACTAATTTAACCATTCATTTTATTGTTGCAATCATCGTAAAATACGCCATATTTCCACCACCTCCTTTGTAACAGAACCGCAATATCCCTTTTGTTAATGACATCAAAGGAAACACGCTCACAATCCTGCCTCCTGATTATACCGATCCAACACTCCGTTCCTGCTGAACAAATGAACAATATGACAAAGTTGTCACTTCAGTAGCTATGGAAATTCTGTTGTTAATTTTCTGTACAGGAATTTCACACGGAATTATTGAATGTATGTATGTATGTAACTTTTCTTTGGACTGACAGCAAGTGGCGTCATCTTTTGTACGAAATAAAAAGTTTTCCATTAGAAGTGTTTTTCAATGACAATGGTTATAGTTATAGGTTTCTTTCAATCACCCTGGTCTAATTACCATCATACAGAGATCAGTTTTGATAAAGCGCACAACACTTTTTTTGCACTAACAATGTTTTTCTTGATTAATTTATTCCTATATTTATAATTATTTTTACCTTCTTGGTACATTATTCAAGCAATGAATTTGAGGAGAATATCATGAATTGAGAAATGATTTATATCTTCAGAAACACTGAAACTAAGAAATTCCTGATATATTCATGAAACAATTGCGAATCAATCATTTCAATTTCAAGGAGCTATTTCAGCTAAATAAAAACATTTACCCTGAAAACACCCATCTGTCATAATAATTACCTAATCTTGACCATTGTTTATTTTGTCATTTGGAAAAGAGCTGTATGTGATTGCAGATAAACAACACGAAAATGCGATACTGCGATCATTTATCAAAGTATATTCTCAATAATGTAAGACTTGATAGTTCACTTTATACTGAGATCAATCAAAAACTGTCGAGTCGATCACAACCCTACCATTTCAATTTCAGTCAAATTGATTCTTTCAATTACCATTTCATTTGCCACATTCACACAATATTGAATAAAGTCCTATTCATACAATCCAGTGCCTCTACGTGACAAATTGGAGCAATTCAATCGGAAATCGAATCAACATTTGCCTGAAATCAACTTGGCAATTTGCATAACGCAGTGGCGGCACCAGAAAGAATATTGTCATTCGTTTTGCTTTTAATCAACCTTGAAGCACAACTCTGATAATCCACAAAATCGTCTAACATACAAATTATATTTCATTAATCACTCATACTCTCCATGAGTTTCTCGATGTATATTCGGAAGATAACAGTTCTATTTATAGCGATAAGGAGCGCCAATTAGGCATTAAATATGAAACATGAAGAAGAAAACTCTACGAATGCGTGGTCCGGATTTAGAAATGGCCTATTTATAGCCAATCACGAAACACTGTTGCTTTGGCTTGTTCGACACGATACCCATATAGCCACAAAAGTGCTCGACACACGCGAAGCAGATTGCTCAGGTTGATTTCAACTAGTCTTACTTGCGATATGCATGGGTATCCTTGTCCCGGACTAGTGTCCCATACGAGCATTAACACTGGGTCGTATTTATTGAAAATAAAGAACATGTCCATCCTTGTAGAACAGCTCACATTCCTAAAATTCCCAGTGAAACCTCATACAGAAAAGCTTTCTCTTTTTTGAGCTAGGTTCCTAGGAACCTTGAAACCTAGCGACCTTTGTAAATTACTCAAATAGACAAATGTCTTCAGAGTGATGGGGGAAGTACAATAAGCCTTTTGCTGCAGTGCATCCTTTGGACCTCTTCAGTAAAATAATGAAAAAAAGTTGGTGGTAGAAGTGAGGGTAATTGATCACTGCTCTCAACAACATGTGCAATGTGATCAGATTTTTAGAAATATATTAACAATCAACAGTGACTACCGCAGTAGAAAATGAATTTACACGTTGAAATTTCAGATATAGCCTAACATTGCATGCTATTCTGCTTGTACTCAACAGTAATTCTGATTGAGAAGGTATCTTTTTTCTACACATTGAATCCAATCCAGATTGAATCATGATTTCAGGTTGAAATATCTTTATACACATTTGTATTCATTCTCATTTTATTCACTTTATTAAAAGTACTTGCACTGACACATTTTCTCTTCACTACAGATATCCCTACACAATTACACCACACACTGCACAACACCTTCACAGGATTTTATCCAGATGAAGAAATATTTGGTGAGTATAACAAATTTTCACACAAATTCAGAGAAACTTCAATATTTGATACCTATCAATAATAATGTATAATACACAAACATTTCATAAGATTCTTCAACAGGTGAGAGAATGAAGTATTATGAATTCAAAACCACATATTATGAATCTGTTTCATAAAGAATATATGAATTTATGCATCGTCTACATCATAAACGTTATAATCATATATCGTCGGTCCTAAGGCAAAACCACGAATGTGAAAAAAAGCTAATTTCACTTATGTGCATAGTTAAATTTATTTTGTGTTAAGTTTCCCATGACAAAACCACGAACGTGAAGAATCGACCTCTATAGGTCATTTCTGTAACCAAAAAACCGCTAATGTGATTTATTTTCAAATGTTACAATACCAAATCACGGATGTTTTTTCAAAATGACGAATCTGCACATTCGTGGTTTTGCTTTAGGACCGACGATATATATGATATGTCCAAAATTATCTTCATCGATTTCACCTCAGTGGAAAATGCAAAACTAAATCATCAAGAAACGAAAAAGGACATGAGTTGAATGAAATAACGGACTGAAACATCTTGACTCCGCCGTGCTCCCATCCACTTGGTCGGTCAACTCCATAACGACAACCAATTAGGACGGAGGGAGAGCGATTACCATTGACGTCAAAACTTCGTGACTTTCGTTTCCATAATCTCGGATTTCTCAGTAACACGGTTGGCAACAAGAATTGCCAGATCGAGATCTAATAAATTTTTGCGGTCGACACTGAATCGTCGGATTAAAAGACCACATTATATGCCCTGAGGATGAATTTATAGATACTTAAAGCTGCTGAGTATTTGCTGTTTTGATTTTCTCTACGTTACGAGATACATCCGACGTATAAATAGGGTTTTTCATGTGGTATTATACCTCCGATAGATCTATGAGATCTTGCAACAAATACTAATCAAAACCTAACCTAATCGAAAGCAATTTTTGATATCGCTATTCTGCTGATTATTATTTCAATAATATTGCGAATACTGATGTTGATCAGAGATTCAAAATCGTGGAAAAATATTATTTTTATTCATACATGATTATTATTTCGATAATATTGCGAATACTGATGTTGATCAGAGATTCAAAATCGTGGAAAAATATTATTTTTATTCATACATGATTTTCATTTATGCATTATTTTTATTTATACATCATTTTTATTCTTGCATTATTTATAGACTTAGTATCATTTTGTGCTTTTGTAACACAGTTATACAATTTCACATTATTGTTTCAGCCCAAATTTTCAAAATTCTATGATGTTTATGATTTCATATTTTATTTCTAATTGCTTTGTAAAAGCTTTCGTGATTATTTTCGTTTGTTCCTAGGTGATATTGTGAATAAACATTATTATTATTTATTATTATTAATTTATCAGTGGAGTAAATGGAACAACATTTCGATTGTCTGTGGAAATTATCATCAATTTCTTAAGGAAGACGACTAAGAAAGTGAAAATATGGATTGAAAATATTTCCCATTCGAATAACGATATGTGGAATTTGTACATTAAACATTCGAGAAATTAGTTATTTTTCATGAAAGTAGTCAACATGAAATGCCTAAATCATGCCTCAAGCATTTTCGTATACGCCATTTTATACAGGGTGGCCCAACGAAAACGTACCGGAAGTATAACTACCAGGAAGAGATTTTATCTAGAAACTAGCTGGAATCAACAGAAACAGAAAAAAAACGAATTGCTTTTAGGAAAATATTGAGTTATATAAGTTCTCAAGCGGAATCGATTTACTTTTTGTATTTTTTGGGTCATGCACTAGTGACATTTCAAAGGTCTATATCTTTGCAACGAGTAGACGGAATTTTAAAAAAAAAGCAATGTATAGGGAATCGATAGGGCATTTCAACGCAGTATCATTTGACCCCCATTTCCAATTTGAGAAAATTTAGGGGATGCTACCCCCGCTTAGGAGGGTTAAGTTTGGGCTATACTTTTTGCTTCAAAAGTTGTTCTCCTCATATACAAAGTTGACGTGTTTCAGGTTTTTCTCGAAAAATTCTTTCCGGTACGTTTTCTTTGGGCCAGCCGGTATATAAGTGATATTTCCGAACTCATGTTGCCTTTAATATCGTTTCAGCAGCGAGAAGATACCTGTTCGTATCGGGAATACGTCACGTAAATACGTTCACGTCTATGCTTTGCCTTGAGTGTCTAGCATGTATATTTGAGATGATAAAAGCGTGTGTTCTTTCTTTGACAGAATGTCCACCAGCAGACGATGGCATGGAACGGTTCGCCTGTCCTACCCCAGACAGGCAGGGTCGTTACCATTGCATTGAGGATCACGTACTCTGTGACGGTTTCATCGACTGTCCGTCAGCTGAAGATGAGGACAGGCAAGCATGCTTGTTTTATAAAACGGTAAGGATCTTCATCGTTCGTTTTATTCATCAACGGCGTTTCCATCACTGAGAAGTCGAATGATCTATATGTATATACGCCTCTTCCAATCCACCGCTGAGCAAAGTAACAATCACATGGTCTAGAAGACTTCTCTATAATCCAATTTTGCCCAAAGTTTAAATACAATTACTTACATACAAGAAACTGGTCATAGCTCAACTTCAACTAAAAATTGCCCAAGGAATAGGGTCATCGAGTCATGACACACCCTGTATAGTCCATTTATAGTTGATAGTTACATCACATAAGCAACAGGTGCGATGTTGCCGGACCATAAATAAATCATGTTATGTTATATCATTCATTTCATTTCATTTTTCAGATGAGATAAATGAACTTTGTAACCCGCAGTTATTAATTTGCAAAAATAGTGGGAGAGATAAGTAATGTTTTGAAAACGATGATTTTTGTTTCATGGTCTCCATGGGGAATACCAACAAAAACTCATGAACTCATCACAATTCAACAAAATCACATGTTCAAAATTCAACTAATTCAAATACTCGAAAATTCGTTGCATCCATAAAATATCCCTGAATCCTTCAATCAAATCAAATAGATATTCAAAGTGTCATCCATGGACTTTCAATGGACGTTCACTGGACGTTTTATGTACCTTATCGACCACGTACATGTGCGATGTGGAAACGTTTATTCAATCTACATGAAAGTTCAGTCGAAGTTCAAACTTTAACTTAATCATCTTCTACTCCTTCTGTACACGAAAATTCGAAGATCGCTTCAGGACAAAAAGTGCCAACGGCCTCTGCTCATCTTTAAACATCGCTACTTACATCGTACATGACAAATGACGGAGAGTCGGCCCTGAATAATACATTAGGTCGTCTCTTTGCGGGAGTTCCGCGAAGCCTTGCATGATAACTTGACGAAGAGTTTGCAAAACTTTTCCCGATGGAATGGATTCCTTCCCGGCGAATTCCTAAGAATGAATGGGAGAAATTGTAGGAAGTTTATGAGTGAGTGTTCTACAAATTGCTTCGGGTGCTTTTCGGGGTACGTCGTTCGTTTGTTTTTCGGGATCGTGCGAATATGTGAGGGAGTTCGATATTTGCACGTGCTCAATTTATAACCACTCTTTTGGATTCATGTATTCATTTCGATTCACTTTGTGATGAAATTCTTCATTGCTGCCAAAAGGAAAATGAGATAAAATGAATGATTCCACAAGTTTTCGTTGCTCTAAGGAACTTTTTGATAATTTCATTATGAAAGACATGAATATTTGGTGAAGTCATTTATGTTTTGCCTTTCGATTCGGTTTCAAATTGTTATCATTGAATATGTCATTGTATTGACTCCTATAGATCCACTAGGTTCTCAAATTAGTCTTTCAGTATGCAAGAACTATATGAATAATGAATAATAAATATACTCTAATAACGTTATCACCTGTAAAATAAAACATGTGAGTTTTCTGACAGAAGTAGACATTCTTCTTATATTTCACTTCGCAAAATTAAATCTATGCAGTTATGAAGGAACATTCACTATTCCAGTTCTGAGTAGACAGCTCTATAATCTATATTTTTTTGTCATTTACAGCCAAATGCACTGATGCACCTTTCTATCAATTGAAAAACTCATTAACGTTCATTGTTGTACTTTCAGATGTAACAGAATATTATTACAAGAAAAACAGCTTTGGCTTTGACAGACATTGACAGTGTGTAAACGTGACTCTGTATTGAATGTGATAGGTTCATTATAAATTGTGGAAGATTATACAAATTCGATACCATTTTAATGGTTAGTACTTGGAAGAAGTTGTGAACTAGTGATTGAACGTTAACAAAAGATAAGCGTAAGATCACGATGAATCAATAGTAATATAATTAAATAATAAATTTTCCTCTATTTAATGGAAACGTATTCGCTTGAGATCCAGGATGTGTATTTTCAGTATATTTCCCGACAAATGAAAATTGGTTCTGTTTTATTCTCCAAGCAATTCCATACTTTCCACTAGCATTATTTGTATTACGCGAATGAAATGGAGAACATGTAGTATGAATAAACAAGATCTGCTAGTATAGTATCTGAATTTGAGGACTGCGGACAAAATAATCCAAATAGAATCCAAATTGTAAGCGCCTTAAGATATTTCATGCAATTTCCACTCACTGATGGGAAAAAGTTCCATGTAACACTCGCTCTTAGCCTCATGGTACGGAATTTCGTATTCAAGAAAAATTGTTTTGATTACTTTTTCTTTATCTAAGTCGTAAAATTTCCCAAGAGATGTCTTCATTAATTTCATGTACTGTCCTTGCGTATTTCAATCTTCTTTTCCATTCTCCCGATTGTTAACAACTGTCTAAAAATGTTCGCAACTGAATATTTATATTAATGGAAGATACATAAAAATCCAGTCGCATTTGTACTGATATAACAAGAAAGCATTTTTATTCTAATATTTGAACTGCCTTCAGGTGAATCATTACTACAAATTCCACATTATTCTTCATGTTAATTTCCATTTTTGATGACCATGTTATTTCACAACTGATTTCAGCATAACCTCAAAAGATTTGAAATCTTTTTTCATGGAAGTCCTTTGAGAGAAACATTTAATACCAGTTCAGGTAACTAGGCAAGTGAGTTATCCAGGAGGTTATATTTTGCCAAAGCTTTGACAAATAATCTTGTTACCTAAATTTCAATTGGTTGAACTTCCATGCTATTAAGCCTTCGTATCATTTACATACCAAACGATCATTTGAATGAATTACACGGTTTATGAGTTTGAAACATGCTAATCATGGAGATTTATCAACATTTCAACCTATTCGTACAGTAACTGAATGCATAGTTGTATGTTCCTTTGCCATTCGTCTGTAATTCAATTCAAACTTGGCATAAACTCGAATAGGTATCCGTATTGAAGACTGGACAACTAGAAATGAAATATAAATTCATTCTCTAAAAGTGTGCCAAGAATATAGAAATTTATGAGGAGGGGTCGATATTATTGAATTACAAAAAAAATATGTTTATTCCTAATCAAACATAAAAATTCAAGGTACTTAACCTTAATAAGCATGTCACTTATCATTAAAGATTCGGAATGTTTTAAGTCTTACGATTATTATTAATAAATTGTGGATATCCTTACCATAATCGAATTCATTAATTCTCAACGAAGGGCCAGATGTGTTTGCCAACTTCATAAATGTCTTTCAATGGGCGAGATCACTATTATAATGAATACTAATTCTCAAACTATGCATCTAGGGATTAATAGAGAACATATAAGAAATATTGTGAAAAATATTGGAGTATGCAAATGAGTTCCAATGAAAACATCATGAAAATTCGAAGAAATTGATGAGGAACTTCAATTTTGGTACACACTTTGATGGTTGACATAGTGTTTGTTCATTGCTTTTTCTTGTTTATCTATCCTGATTTATAAACATGAAAAATAATAATTATAGGTTATGAATGCTTCTCACCAGCGCCAGAATTGTGTTTTAGTTACAGAGAGTTTCACTCATTATTTTTATTCAATTCGTTTTTATTCCAGGGAATATTGGTACAAAATATTTTTTTCTATGGGCTTAACTGGATGAAATATCCTAAGAGCCCCCCAAAAGAAGTACAGTTGGCAACTCTCCCTAATAACAATTCTGTCAAAAAGCATCGTTTTCGAAGTATCGACAAATTCAAATGTTTTTAAGTAGAGTTTTTCGGATATCACATAATATTTTCCAGAAAATTTCAATCAACATAATTTTACATCGATAAATTAACTCCAGCATGAAATGTGTCATTTACAGACGACTGTTTTGTCATTTTGACAGCGATAATAAAGGTGCATCGTTTTTTATCACTGATAAAAACGCCTGTTCCTCTTATTTTATATGAATATTCTACATGTGTGAATACCAGAGAAGAAAATTTTGAAATCAGTACACCAAACCAAACAATGTATAACAATTGTGTATTTAATAACTGTTCATTTAAATAATTTAATTGTATCAATAAAGATAATTAATGTTCATTGATATATTCTGTCGTTAATTTATCTTGCCAAAAAACACTCGAGCTTTTTTTTTGTATAAATTTCTTTTTGTAACGAAAAAATTTTGCCAAAATTATTTCGTTACAAAAAGAAATTTATCCGATAAAAAAAAAGCTCTTGTGTTTTTACTGTTGATAAATTCGAACCTGAAAAAGGTTTGATAAAATTCGTGATTTCGGTATTTCGCCAATTGTGATTTTCCTTTTCAGACAAAAGCGCACTTGGATGTACTAGCTGACGCGCTACTTCGGTGGGCACGAGGACGTTAAACCCCCTACCCCCAGCCCGGAGGCAGGCAGGGGGTGCACGCCAACGTCAGGTCCGCCCGCATCCCCACCACTCCCCTCTCATCCCCTCCGCCCACTGATTAGCGTATACTTCGAGAGCCAAAAGACTTCGCTGGCAGCAGCCGTGCCGGTCCGGCGACGCGGCGACGTTCTCTTTCCTTCGAGTGGGTTCAGGTCCGCGCCACCAGGTGGCGGCTTCTTCGTACTACTGCCGGCCATGTAGATCATTCCCAAATAAGCATTCCAAACTGACAAAAACATTCCTCTCCCAGTTTAGAGAAATCTGTATGGAAGACGGCCTTATTTTTCGAATACTGATTCTTTGTTTGAAGCGAACTGGTGCTCTGTAGTGTGGATTTTATCCGTTGATTTCCCTTTCCAAAGAAAACCTATGGCGTAACTACGGGCCTTGATTAGGCATAACAGTATCGAACTCCATCGAATGGATCTTTCAATCCACTCTAATCACTTCAGCAATTGAGTTGTGAAGAAATCCGATCCAATGTTGTGTCTGGTCAGGGCCTTTGTAGATCATAGTTTCAACAAACCATTGTCGGACCATCTCGAAATCTGAATTGGTTCGACTATTGTTTGGAGTGTCAATCAAATTGTTAAATAGTAATATTTGTTATCTCATATATTTGTTACATTATATTGCTGTTACTGTTGTTGATATTCTAAATTCGAGCTGTTGAGAGACAAACTATTCTGGTTCGCATTAAACTGGCAGTTACTGCTTGAGGAACTGGTGATCCGTGCTCACTGATTCGAGAAATAACCTAGCACCTCGTTATACGTTATACGGCATCAAAACAAAAATCGAAAAAAAAATTGTGAGATTGTATTTCTATATAAATGTAGCATTGTGTAGTGAGTATGTATTCAACAATGCTTTAGATGTTTCAGCACGATACAAATTCGAGACTTGGTGAAAACGGATCAGTTGTAAACATTTTGGATGGAATTCCCAGGAGGCTGGACCATTGTTTGAAATCACACAGGTGTCAGTCTAATAGTCGAGAAACTCCATACTCAATGCAATCATATTTCCTACTGAATCACTAGACGTAGAATGGTGTAATAGAAAGTTCGGCGATTTCAATTCTTGCTATCGGCGATGGAGTTAGTTCATCATGAGCCTCCGATATCTCTACATTGAAACGAAATATTGTTGTTGAACGTTACAAACAATGGTTTTCGGATAATCTCCTCCATCATGTGCAACAGAACGGCGACTGATGGACCTGCGAAGTCGATAACGTTTTCGTCGTCTTCTTCTACCGCATCGGGAATCGAGTAACTCTAGTTGGTGCTAGCCAGACTACCTATAGTTTGTTTCAGCACAACTGATATTTAGATTTCATTTAAGGAATACACTGACTGAATTTGATCTTTTCGTTTGTGTTAGTTAGATTACAGAAGATATTTTAATAAGTATTTCTTTCATAGCCCGAGAATCGAAGTATCGGCCTATAGAAAAATTGAAGACAGTTGTTATAGTTGAAAGAAATTAGCTTCCTCGTTGACAAATCAGATTTGAAGGACTGTCAAGGTGTCGGAGGAGTGTGTTGAGTAATCCTCAATACCGAGATTACCCACTACTAACTACTAAGAGAACAACACCTAAATCAATTGCTCTTATGAAAAAAGTAATATAATAAGTGTTCTCGTATAAGACATTAGCTTTTAGGTAATAGTTATATAAAAATTAGAGCGTAAGTGAGTTAACGTGCATTGGGAGAATACTTTTTGAACTTCTAGTCTCTAATCGTATTTATTTGGGAAGTATTCCTTTGAATGTTGTGCGTTTTCTTCTTAGGTGATTCGGAAAGGATATGTCCACTGAGAAATGTAGATGGAGGACGTTCAAAATTTCTTATTTCAGTATAGAAAAATCTGTGATTATCATCTGAAGACGCTTACACCTACCTCAATATAGTCAACGTTTCTTTTGCCAACTGAAAACACAAAACGAATTATTTTTTCATTCAAATGATAGTATTCTGATCAGTGAATAACCTGTGAGTCCGAGTTCGAATGCAGAGGTAGTGAATATCTTTCAACTATAAATAAAAGGGAGAGAATTTTGAACCTATCTTTGATTCTGAAAAAGACTTGAGCTGCTCTCAGGGTCAAAATACGAGACGAAAATCCAGTAGACTTTTCCCAGATCCTTCCTTAAGAGCCATGCAAGAGTTGAAAGCACCGACTCTTCCATGGACGTGTAAATGTTCCTGCGCAGAAGGCACTTAGCACCAGCACTACTCGCACCAAAGAGTTCTATTTTCTTTCAGAGAATCCTCAATGCTATATTGTGGTTGAGCTCATTCGAGTTATTCAATGTGATATATATTTATAAAATTCAATGAATCCTGCCACAGGACTGCAGCTACGAATGTATAACTTTTTTGTCGTGTTCAAAGATGGCTCCTTAAAAATGGTAATATTAGTCGATATTTGTTTGTCGTTCCATGTAGGTATTGTAACGAGAGTAATAATGACGAAATATCAAGTGTAACTGATGCAATAATATTTAAAGAAATAAGGAAACTGTCAATGGTTTAACCAAACGAAAGAGACACAATCGCTAAATGACTGTGAACCCTGGCAATTTTCTATATATTCTATACCATTAACAATTATTCATTTCAAAAACTGCTAGTCTTGAAATTTCTCAAACAAACGAGTACGCAGTTGTATTTTCTTTACTTGGTCTTCATTTGATGTTGGTGAAGTCACACTTGAAGTTGGGAAATCTTTCCTTCTCCCAGACATTTTCGGTAAGTGTCAGAGGAAAGTGTTGAAGTCAAATTAAATCATCATAACATTTTTGCCAATTATTTTGTCAATTACAGTGTTGAGGCAACAAACATATTTGTAGGAAAACGAAATTGAACTAACCCGAAATATTGAATATTTTTTTAATACTTAGAATTCGCTATCGTTAACCACTCTTGTTGTTCATATTCAGTCATATTTATCGAGAAATTTCAGGACATAACAATAATTTAAGGAGTCTATCTAACACTCTGCACATAATAAATTAAAAAATTGAAGAAGTATATATTCTATGAAATACCTAAATATATTTATTTTTTACGTGTTTAGTTGTAAAAAAATGATAATTGTTTATATGAATGTTTATATATAACAAAAAGGATGCATTGAAATCCTTGAATTCCCATACTTCATTATATAAATGTCACTATTGCACTAACGCACAAAAGAAAATACGGAAAAACATCCATAAAAAGCACTATCCAATGTCAAATGGATACGATATAATTGATTATATTGAGAATTGATTCAGAAAACATGGATATTTTTCAGGTATTTTCCATCTAAAAGCACACTAGATACTTCGTTGTCGCAAACATGTTCCCAAATCCTACCCTCAACTCCTATTTTCACGTGTTAGGCCAATCAAGAAAGACCAAAATGTCCACAATATCCATTTTCGAAAATTGTTCACCGAGTGAAGGATTATAAATACAAGATCCATTCTCTTCCCTCGTTTAATGAGTAAGGTAGATATCAGTTCGACAAGAAAGAGTCCATAGAAATTGTGAATCTCATTCAACATAGTAAAGAAACGATTTATAATAATGAGTATTGGTCCCTTTTGATGGCATCATAAAAATGATACAAACGAGTTATTTTTCATCGAACAACATGATATCAAGGAGTGAATAGTATACTCACTCATTTCCATAATTCTATAATTTCGTTACAATCGTGATTTGGGATCTTTTTTGATTGGCTTTCGTGACCCAAATGTCTGTGACACTTGAAAGGTGCGAATCGCAACAGCTACAAAAATACAAAATAGTTGAACACTGACGGCCTAAATATTTTTATAACTAGATTTGTTGACTGATCAATGAAGCATGTTAATTAGAGTTTCCCGAAGAAGTGGCACGTCAAAACAAGCTAATCGGTTCGTTCCTTTCGCAAAATATGGCCCAACCAATCCACTGCTTGTATGTGTGGAATGGTTGGGTAGAGAGACGCTATTAAATGTACATGAGCATATTTTACAATAGCGTAATTATTATAAGAGAATGTAAAAATGTAGAATGATGAATTGTTACTGGAGGTGTGTGTTAGAAAATCTTTCTGAATGTCAACGATGACATCTCTAAAAGTATGGGGTAACAACTACTATCTATCCTGATACCTATAATATTGTAAACGGTAAATCTGAATATTATAAATGTACAATAAATGCCTCAGCCAATATCATGAAGTTTCAATCATTATCATTCCTCTCAAATCGAAAATGTCCCACGCTTTTCAAGAAAATCGACTCTTTCTACCTCTACTACCGGCTCGTTATGCTCAAATGTAGAGTAAAGGTGTGTAATATCAGCACCAGTGAATGGAATTTTTAGAAAGAGCTGATTCAAAATATTACAAGAAGCAACCTGGTACACCATACCAGGACAAAAACATAGTAAACTTATTTTTAAAGCATCATGGAAGAAACGATCGAACTCTTCTAACAATTTTCCCTGGATCTCACCCATGCAAATATCTGTACCATTTTAGTCTTTGTGCCTTAACTATTTTGATTAAATCTTCTTCCATTCTCCTCCCCATCTCATGATTCATTAGCTTCCTTTGATCTCCTTGTTATATTGTGATTGTTACGTAAATTTTTCTCAGGCCTTGCCTGTTTCAATTCTTTGTCATTCACTATCTATTGTTTTTGAATTTCAATTATGTCGCCGTCATTTCTCGGTCCAAGACTGTATAATTATCTGCCCTTATCGATAAAGAACTGCATAACTGAGGAAAAGTTTAAAAACAATTCGAAACTTATTCTCTTGATTGAGAGATCATATTATAACGTGAATGAATTTTTCAATGAAAACTTTCAAATAATAATTTTAGTTTAGTTTTAGTTAGTAGTGAGTTGAATGTAATTAACGAGTCCTATACAATCTTTCAATTGTCAAAAGGATAATTAAGTGATTTGATTTGATCTGATTTGATTTGATAGTCATCTTCACTAGGTAACCTTTTCAAATTGTCTATAGTATGCCCGTGCTTTCCATGTCTCTTTCTAGTTTTCTGTGTAGAAAGCTCTCTCAAAATCAACGAAGAGCATATCGTGGGCTCAATGCTAAAATTTTCTCTACTGTACTGTTTGACCGTAAAAACCATTGGTAAGGGTTTTAGAGAACTGAAACAAACACTAAGCAGTTCCCAATGTGAGGTCAACCGGGCGTCACAACTGTTTTCCTTGATTATCTGAAAAATACGAATTTCGAGCTAGCGAGCCCACGATATGCGAATCAATCCCATACCCATAACATATTTCATAATATGCACCGCGTCGATTCTAAATCTACCTTTTCTGAGGCCTTATTGATAAACTGCTGATCAAGTCTCGCTGTATTTTATGATTTTTTTCACTATTATCCTCGTCAAGATCTTGTATGCAGCGTTCAGCAGTATTATGTCCCTATAATTTGAGCATTTCATCTCCTTTTTTGTGAATCATCACTATCAGTCCAGATTGATTCTCATACTTATGTAGGGTAAAAATCGATAGAGTAACGACAGGACTGCCAAAATCCCATATGCCAGTAAGAATTCATCTATCTATACGAGATGAAGCTTTGTAGATTATTTGGCTTGAAGTCTGAGATTGGCGGAAGATTTAAACCTTTGTGAATTACTCACGTCCTCCGAGGGTATTACTACAAAAGTCGAGGTACTTATAGTTTTCAAAAACCAACAGTTCTCTGATGAAAAAATAATAACTTTCCTCTACTCCACATTTGTGTCTTCTTGCGAATTCAGGCAAAAAAAAATGTTTTTATTGACTTTCCTTCAAGTTGTCATCTATTACTGCTATTACAACGAAAGCTACTCTCGCAGCAATTTGGGATGCCTTTATATGGCCGTGCCTCGAATGAATGGCCTACACACGCAGATCGTTTAGGAGTCTTTTGTTTAGTTTGCGGCTCAGAATGGCCCCTCACGCTCTCCCAATTGGATAACAAAAACACCATATCGTCTCAGAATTATTATAACGTATATTTTACTATTCGCTTGATTGGTATGTCCCCAGAAATGGAAATGTATATGATTAGTTTCTAAATAAAGCAATATTAGCGCGAAAAACATGTCATTAATTTTCAATGAAAGATGATTTGAGGTTTTGGTCAAAACCATCTTATCCTAAATCGATTGGATTCAAACTATGGTATAATAAACAATCATCACTAGAATGATTATTGTATGAATTTTTGTGTAGTTAGGCAGAAAATATTGTTTTGGTAAAACGTCGTAGTTTTTTCTGAAAGGCATATTTCTAAAATAGAAAACACAATCAATTTCTTCCTGAACTCGTATAGTCATCTGCCAATGATCAAGCGAAGCTCAGCTATCGATAAAGTTTTTCTCCAAGTCATAAAATCGGAATATTGAGTCTGTAAACATGTTAGCATTTTTCGAAGTATGGATAAATTTCGGTAGATGGCAATAGCAACAAGTAAAATCACACTAATCAAGCATTTGCACCTGACGTCACATCCGATTACAGCCATTCACAGCAATAGAAAGTCAAATGGTTTGGTGGTAAAAAAATAGCTGAAACAATAGTTTTTCAACATTCAATAAACTGAAAGTCCAAAACAGGGTACGAATTATTAAGTTGAACGTCCAACGAACACAATACAAATCAACAGAACAGTATAATGTTCCTAGTTATTCTTCCTCCAGACCTGGGAGACACGGTCTGCAAATGCTCAATTGTTCTAACAAAGTAGAGCGATTTCAACCAAAGTTGAGGGCGCTGCGAATATGACGTAAAACTGATATTCACGCACGAGGGATCATCTTGTTTTTTAAAATTTTGTTGACACACTAACGAATACAAATTCAGTATGATATGCTACGTGTTAATTATGTTATTTGTTTTTTTTCTTATAAAATACACATGATATTCAAATATTCTCATTCAGTTTTCTTTCCGAAAATATAATCAATATTTTTAGTAGTTTCAAGTAAATCATCGATGTAACAATGGAATTATACACGCAATAGTTAACCATAATAGAAAATTGTTACTTTGAACTTGTTCATAATTTTTTTGAATTTGGAATCAGAACTATAAGGTTTTCTGTATGTTTATAGTTGGTATAAAGAATGTGGGCTTATCATACATTATCAATTCATTAAAATCCATTGAACGAATTTTTCAATCACAAAACGTTTCGCATTGTTGAATTGTATGAAGATGTTTATAAATTCCTCGAATATATCGTCATTCGAGTATAGGTATTGGAAAGCAAGTAGATTCAAATACGCACTTAATCCGTTTCGAATAACTTTATAGATCACAATAAAATAATAACAAAATCAATACGATACATAAGAAGTGTTGATAAAATCAATAATAAATAGTATGAACATACAGAAATGACAAAAAAATGACAATATTCATATCTAAATTCGAAAAATGTTGCTTGCCTCTTGCAAAATGAAAATCATACCTCATAATGGTTTGACTTGCAATTCAAATTGAAATTAAATAAAAATATCTCAGTACAGTCGATTCAATTCAATATTTTCCTAATCAAAATCACCACTTAAGCTGAAGAGAGATAAGTAAAATTCAGTTCCCAATAATTCGAGAATGAAATGGAGGACTAAATGTTTCCTGAATTGAAAAATATCTATGCTACTATATTATAACAGACGTTGTAATGGAAATTGAATTGAAAAAATTTCCTAGCATTTCAATCGTTTGTGCTTCAGGCTCAGGCTGTGAATATTATTCCCACAATCATTTCTAACGTATTCCTTGTCATTGCCGTTCAAACATCATCTTTCAAACTATGGACTGGCTACAATTCATTCAATCTAATTAATATTTAAACTCGATATCACTTTTCTTGTCTTCATGATAACTCTTCCACCAGCAGCCCTCCTCTTCCTCAGCAACCTGCTGGAAGTTTTAGTCCTCTCTTCGATGGTTTCCATATCAGTTTGGCTAGAACCATCCTTCTTCTCGATCTTAGGCTCCTCCTTCTTGAAAGGCAAAGGTATGGGTATGGGAATGGGAATAGGCAGTGGGAGGATTATAGGATAAGGAACGATGATCGTGGTCGGTGGTAAGAAGTTATCGAAGAGTTTCCTCAGTGCTGGTGCTTGGGGCTGCTCAGCTTCCTTCACTGAAGGCTCTCCACGCTGCCCGAGCTCCTCCTCAGCCAGTTCCGTGGGGGTGTGCCGCACCCTGAGATCCTGAGGCCCTTCTGGGGACGATTTGGGCAGGCTAGTGTAGGTCACGGTGGCCGGTATCTTCTTCTTAGTCTTCTTCTGCGTTTTCAGCCTGTGCCTCTTGCTCTCCGAAGGCTGTATCAGCTTGGAGGGATGGGCGACCGTGATGAGCGGCAGAGGGGAGGTTTGTTGGGCTGGGTTTTCCAGAGTAGGGGAAGGGGATCGCTTGGATGGGGACTTGCAGTTTTTGAGCCAAAGATCTGGGGTGATGAGGTTGCCGCTAGCCGAGTCTTCGGCAAGTGAATGCGGATGGAGCTCTAGGTGGGCTCGGGTTTCTCTGCAGAAGATGTGCATTTTGTATTGGTTGAGGCATTTGTCGGAGCAGAATTGGAGTTGGGATGCACCGTCCTGAAAATTGAAGCTGTTGTTTGAATCGAATGAAAGTTGGTGATGTGAACTTTGACATAGTGTGGATTTATGCAGCACAAAATAACAAATATCACGTAACAAATAACAAGTATAAGTTGAAGTTCTTATTTTTCAATGACAGTGTTCATGCAGCCAAGTATCAAATATCAAATAACAAATAAGAAGTTAGCCAACTTCAACTTTCTACGTTAATTGAACGCGATTTTCTTATTGTGCGCAACCAGTGCGCAGGTGACTTTGATTGGCCTGTCCAGAGAAGAAATAACCTAACTTCTGTCAAAGCAAACTATATTTTGTGTTTGCTCTCATCGACGGTTTTGTTTGGAAGAAATTTATTTTTTTTTAAATGGAATTTTTCGAAATTTTACAGAATTCTAAAAATTATGTTGAGGTTCGGTACCATTTTGTGCTTATTGTTATTTGGTGTGCATGAATGGTAACACTTTCACTACTTATTATTTGTTATTTATTACGTGATATTTGTTATTTGACATTTGTTATTTTGTGCTGCATAAATCCACACATACTTGGAAATCGACGTAAGATACTGTGTGTCGGACATGTCGGCACCAATCACAAGTCTTGCTTTTTTTGAAATTCGCTCTCCTGGACTGCGAAAAGCAGAGTTCTGAACAGTACACAGCTGATGCAGATGTTAGGGTAGCATTCTCTTCAACCGATTTTCCACACCAACCACATCCCTCTGAAAAACAATTTTTCGGGGTGAAATATTGTCCTTTTGCAGAACATATTTTCGATTTTACAAGGTGTCCTAAAAGAGTATGACATCATGAAGATATATTTTCCAGAATGCCTGACATATATTTCCTCTGTAGTTTTTGTGGTCACCCTCGCACCTCTGAACCTCAATGAAATCAATTCTATAATATTCGCAAAAATATTGGATAAATACAATTTGCACCACAATGAAAGTCAACAACACAACCTCATGGATGAAATCATGGAAAATACTCTTGGATGAAGCTCAAGATGGTCGTCAGTTTGATACACCTGAAATGTTCAATTCTGTGACAATATTTTGAAAATTTCAATGCACCATATCTTCCCTCTCTTCGAATTAAAGTTTCTATGAATTGTCATTGCAGTTAATGCGCAATTGATATAGTAAAAATCTATTCTCTTTCATAGACTCATGATCTTATCTTTTATTTTGAACTATAGACACTTTCATTACTACAACAATTGTGAATTTACAAGATATTGACAAGCTGTCATTTCATTGTCAATTTGAATGATATGGCTGAATTATAGAGTCATGAAGAAGGCATAAAAAAATTAATTAATTATGAATAAAAAAACCTTGGAAGTGTCGATGTGTTTCATGTTTGGAATAGTTACCGATAGAACACGCAATATACCTTATATATGATTCCACTCAATGATCTATACTTTGAGAATTTTGTTTGAATGGATAAGTTTTTTCCTGAACATGTTCAAACCTTCCCATTGCTTAGAGACTGAAAATGCTGTATAAAGAAAACAACTGACTCGTGATATAGTAGTGAACACGCGTTGCCGACACTATACACCAAGTCTCAAAATAACTTGGATTATCTTACACTTTCGTCAAAAGCTGTACCAGAGTTCAGTTTATCACAGGCGACTCTGGTCCATAATTAGCTTTGTATTCTACCTATATTGGATCAACCTCTAACGATTTTTTTCAGGTCCACCTTGAACGATACGAATAATTTTTGAATTACACAAGTGTGCAACCAAAATGCTGACTGGATGTTTTTAACAATTTTTTGTGTATTTGGGTAATCTGAAAACTATTAAATTCATCTCCAAAATACGTTTCTGAAAGAATCAAACTAATGAGCTCGTTTAGAACACACCCTGTGTATCGAATCCAATATCATATAGAATAATTCACGAATGATAATTGGATCACTAATAATTATAAAAGAGGAATTCGCACAATTTCACGTGATACTCTATGAGAAATCCGATACAGATTGAAGTTTCTGTAGTAATTATAATCATTTGTCCGATTTAATTGAATTTTCGATTCTAATGATGTATTTCGACCGAAAACAAAAAAAATATCTGAATTTTTCTCTCGATTAATGGTTCAACCATCGGTATCAGCTATTTGTTCCTACATTTCCCATTATTCATTTCCAAAATTGAAGAAGATCACTAAGAATTCTTTGAGGATTTCTGACATGTTAGCAGGTTTATTGAATTAATTCTTCCTCTTATAAAAATCAGAAAATTGACATTTATGTTCCATCATGGCACATTTGCATGTTGAAATAAGTTACTGTAAAGGCTATGATTCATAAATTGTTCTGAAAGTAGAGTGTTGCTATGTCTGTTATAGTAGAAATAATAATTTTCGAATATATCATCGAATAAGACACCAGAAAATCCATAAAACTTTTTTTTATTTTCGTATTTTGGTATTATGATTGCCAAGATATTTAACTTTTTCGATAATCAATTCGTTTCGAATAGTTATCACCCTGTATATCATTTATTCAGAGGTCATATTCAAATGAATTACATTGATAAATAGAATCGAACGATTTCTCATTTGAATATCAAAATAATGAACAATATATTTCAATGAATCACGAAATAATAAAGGGTTTGACATTTAATCAGTGAAAAAATTATCATCACCCCTCTGCTACGAATTTCTAGGAAACCTACCCCATCCATCTTGTAAATAGGGGGTGAAAATGAAAGAAACGCCTAATATACCGATCATGTAATGAAATTGTTCTAGGAACTCGACCCCAATTACAGGAATCGTATCAATGGTAGCTACCCCCCTGAAATGTGAAAGTCATTTAACATAACGTATACGTGAAATTTTGATTGAGAAATTCTGGGAATATCCAGTTCAGCGGTCAAATATTACAACATGTGATGTATTCAAAATTTTAATCACATTCCCCTGTCTTTTAATATTCAATTATTCAACTTCTCATCATCTTGAGCTTTGATACAAGATCATTTCACCAAGCGTAATTTACTATTTCTAAGTGTACTGAAAATTAAAATTTGTTATATACACATTCAAATGTGAACTGTATAATTTAGTTTTTATAGAATTGCTTTGTCCAATTGTTTTGTCCCAAATTGATTGATCTTGTGTTGTTTCTTATTTTTTTTTTATATTTATATTGTATCGCAATGTATTTATTGTATGTATGACTTATTTCTCAGACGAGTGATAACAACTCTATAGAATTAAATAAATGTATATCTATCTAATTGATGAGAGAGAAAATTGTACAATAATTCGGCCAGGACATATATAGATTTCGCAAGTGTATTCCAACATATACAAAGCCGATTGGTTGAGTTTCGTTGGGCCACCCTGTATAATAGTATCTACTTCTTCTTGTTACTTGTTATAAGCTTAGAAAATGCACGATGAAAAGTATCACCTACCTGTTGATTTTGGAGATGATTTCGAACTGTTACTTCCCGAAAATGACCTGCAAGACTTCGGCGTTTTCAGATCATCTCGCTTATTATCGTATCCGTACCATCCAAGAAGTTCGTTCATGGCTGTCTCAGCAAACTCCTATAACAATAATATCCGTCAATATCCCATTGAACACTTTCGAATATCATTCTCATTAATTCCTGACAATGTTCATCAAATCAATTATATTCTCTCAGATTGATCAGTTGAATAACCTATTCGGAATGTTCTTGGAATTTGATTGAATGCGAATATTCTATTGTTATGAAAGTGCATTATTTCAATAAAGGAAATCGTTAAGATAAACGATGAAGACAAAATACAATTTGTCAACCGGGAATTCAGAAAACAATGTTATCAATGTTCTAGAAACAATTGGTAATGAAAAATCGTTTCAGTTCGTAACAGAAAAGTATTCAATCTGATAACGATCTCGTATTTGAATTCTAATAGCCAGTCATTAATAATTTATGGGAAGAAAGGAATTTGCGAAATCCAAAGCGGATATATCAGTGGTTAAAAATCCGCTGAGGCGAACGCACTTTTCATTTAAAAATGTGGAGTTTTTTAGTACCAATCCTACTAATATATCCGTTTCCCCCAGAACTGATTTAGATTTCACTATAAACTGTGAGGTTGATCAAAAAAACTGTGAAGAAAGAAAGAAAAAATTTGAAATAAATGAAATGAAACTATATCTCAAAATTCAATAAATAATAAGTAGAAACACGAGTTTATACAGATAACTTAAATAAAATGAAAATACGCCAAACAAATTCCAGATTTTTTTTTTAATTTCTTGACCATTTTTTGGAACAATGAATTGAAATTACAGAAACAACTTTCATATAACCATAAGTTTCATCAAAAAATACTGACCACGAATCATATACAGGTTGAATTTCATTAAAAAAGAAGAAAATTGAAGTTGATCACCTCTGTTTCCAGTTTCTATTCATTAAATCTTATATAAACTATTGCATGAAGATGAACAAGTCACTCAATATTCAGATATTTAAAACACGCGTGAAATAATAGAGCAATAAGAAATAATAACGTGGAATGGTTTAATTCAATTTGAACAATCTTCATTGGTTATACAACAGTTTTTTTTTTGTTTAATTCCTTGAAATAAGTATTGTTTATCTGGAAACTCATTGAATGAAATAACATTGACAATTAGAAATGACAGCCAAAGGGATGCAAGAACAATTAACGATTACCAGCGGGTCTATATACTTTACACTCAGTTTACCTCTGCATGTAATCAGACACCCTGTAGCTTGTAATACGAATCTGAAATGGAACCTAGGAACTTTATAGAGACAACGGATCAAGCAACAAACATCAAGGAGCAAAAGCGATGGGAGAGTCTGGTCCGAAAATCTAATGATCTTACATGAATACCTAAGAACCTAACCTCAATATTTGTCAAATAATTGTGAACGTCTTCAATGTACCAAAGAAAGAACAATTCGATAGCTGAAGTCACGGAGTTGAGTGATTGGAGTTCAGCGATTTTGAATAAGGCATTTCCTATACTTGTCAACTATAACTTGTTAACTGTCAAATAATTATCTGTTCCCTGAAATTTTTGAAATTTATATAGAGGAAACTCGCAAGGTATCTGAATCACTTCAAAACTTCCAATTTCTTTAGTGATATTCTTTTTCATGGAGAGTGCTCAAAATTGAATCACCTCACACGTTTCCCAATCAATTATTATGTCTTTCTACCTCAATATAGGAAGAGGCCTTTGTAACCGGATAATTAGAAACATTTCGAAAATGGACACCCAAAGAGTCTGTTTTCTGCTATACCACTAAACAACGCCTCTGCGCTCCAGAAGTATCCTGTTTCAGAGATCACCTATGTATACTACGTATATGTACCTATATAACGATATAATATAGTTGGTATCAACTTCCACTTACAATTATCAAGTCTGGATCGAACTCCACCACTTTAATGTAGTCATTTCGATATTAGACGAAGTCTGCGAAATATATTTACACACGAAAAAAAATTGCTAGACTCGTATACACTGGAATAAATTCATGCTCGTGTTATCTGAGCACTTTTTGGAAAGCTATGAATATTCGGATATGAATGTATCATTCGTATGAAATACTTTCATTGGTTCTATTGAGTTGAGTGAAATATTCCTTATATTGTTTCGCTTCTCTATCCCCTACAGAAATATTTCACAACTTCTCAGAAAATTTTGATTTGTGATTGATCATTGCTGAATCTTGGATATTGATTTGGTTTGTACTTTTTCAAGACAAACTACACTACTTATTGAAACCAATAACGTTGATACTGCAAGAATATTTAACGTCAAGGTCTCCTAAGTTAGGTTAGGTTAGGTATGACCATTTCAATGTATGTCATGAATCTCATTCGTCTTGAAACAATTTCTAGATAATGTCACATTTTGTCTCTGGATTTTCGAAAAATCGATTGACTGATCTTCAATCTGAAGCCGATACTCCTTTACGATAGAGGTGAAAAAAGCTGAAAATTGTTTATCTCTTTGGACCAAGATCGGATTTTTTTTAAATTTTTTTCATATTCAGATTTTCAATTCGGAAAATTTTGTGTGAAAAATCTAGTAGAATGCTTTTCTTGAGTTCTATATTTCTTCAGTAGTTGGTTAATGGTTAATTGAATTAGTGAAAGAGGCCACAAATACTTCTTGATTTTTTTTATTTCTTTATAAACAGGTGTATTCGAGAGAACCTTCCTCAGGTTAGAGTTCAGCAAAAGTATTCTCAGCTGTCAAGAAAAAAAACGATTGTCAAATGCACGACCATCTTACATACAAGAATCCACATACACGAAGAAGAGTATATCTGCAGCGGGAGATGAACAGAAGGAGCTGGATTTGAATGCTGAAAATAGCAAGATGAAGGGTATAAAATATCGCGGGTATTTACGATGCCTGGTGATGGGTATCAGTTAACACGCCATCTGTCATTCGATACGGGGGATCACCTTACGGGATCGTGTTCCATGCCCGAGTAAGGCCCGTGCTTGCATGTATGTATGTATGTATGTATATATATGCATATATCCGATGGTGGGTATTATTTTATGAATAAAAGCCGAAACTCAGTCGGTGTGATTAGTTGGAAAATCAAATCGATTTTGATGAGTCTATTGTTTCGGTTTTGGTTCATTCACAATGTGAATTAATCCCGTGAATTAATTATATTTTGTTACTATACTTTTTGTTTTGGGGTAACTTTCTTCTCGTAAATATATGAACAATGTTTCTATCAAATTGTAGATAATTGATATAATTTTATAAAATATACAGTAATCAAAATTTAGTAAGAAAAAATAATTCCGTAGGTGAAGTAAACTTATGAAATACACATAATCAAATTTAATGAATTATATATTTCAATATATATATTTCAATTATCACTTTATGTTAATAGATTTTTAGATGAGGTATTGTGGTACATTTCAATAAAAAAGGCGAAGGTCGCTTTTCAATTGACGAAAGTCTTCTTCAAATGTGATTATCAGTTATTAATGAGAAAAAAAATCTGACACTTTCATATGGAGCAGAGTCTCGAAAAATATGTAATAAAAAAATCCTGTGTGATTATTATGATTTGGCACTATTATTATATTAGTTGAATTAAATAATGATCATCTCCAATAAATATCGTTCGAATAAAAATTCCCTTCACTTTTCAAAAATGGAATCCTTGAAATAACTAGGTCAATAACGTGGTTTGATTGATAAACAACAGTTTTTATTTCGAGATGAGTTCGTAAATTAGAGTGTGAGGTATTTAAAAAAACTGCATACGAATACTAAGCCAAAACTTGAAAACACGCTTCTTGATAAATCACTCTTTCCATAACAGAATATTTTTTGTCTTCGCCAAACTTCAAGTCCACTCTGTATATTTAAAATTAGAACACTCGGAGGAGATTATTTCGTTATATCATAGAAAATATGAACAAACTAAGATAATATTCTTACAATAACATTTTGGGAAAAAGAATTTCGAACAAAATAGCTTAATATTTGATGTATTGTATTCTTTGCAGAGCTTTTTGAACGAAAATCTCCCCAGCACACATTGAAAGTGCAGTTAATTATTTTGGAATAAGTCAGAAAACATGATCTACCAAAAAAATAATAAATATGATCATGTGATGTTAGACAATAGAATTATTTTATTTATAGGCACTCTCACCTTTATATCGTCATTCAAATTCTCTTTCTTAATCGAGATTTTCGTAATTGAAACCTCGTTCGTGACATTAGCGGCACTTTTTTCCATCAAACTTTCTGTAGACCTCGAATCGGACAAACGAAAATCGCGAAAAACTGACGTAGGAATATGCTTTGCGTCCGGAAACACGCTAGTGAGACGCTGCCGCCGACGATTTTCGACAATGTGATTATTTTCGTACTGGATGAAAGTACAGTGATTCGCGCCACACTGTGGCAATGTTGCCAACTCAATGGAAGCGGATATTCCTAGACCAAGTAAAACGCTAAAAGACTGCAGAGTATTCTAAAAATTCAATGAGATTGTAATAATATAATAAATACTCAAAACTCATCAGATCAAAACAAAATTGTGCATTTTTTGTGAGTGTCAAACGCGCCAGAAGAAAGAAGTACTATTTATTATTGAATTCATATTTTCGAATACAATACTTTCGCATGATCGTGCTGATAAGTATAACTCGTTTCATTCCTGGCAATGAATATATCAAAGATCGAAATCTGAAATATTTTCATCGGAGATTCAAAGTTGTGTTCAAAGATTCAAATACATACGTCGGCCTGGAAACTAGACAACCAGTATTGCCTCTGTCGAATGACAAATCCTGTGCAACCTGTGTCAGTGTCACAAAAGAACATATAACCTATCTTCTTCCTATCTTTGTTTCTTATTATTGTTTACACTTTACTTCAAGATGTGTGGAATATTTATATCCATTTCGAGATAATATTGCTTTTTGGTCTCCAATTTCCATTGAAAAATCAAATAGTGAAGTACTTCAGCATGCAATATGGATATCAAAACTGAAAAAGGGGAGGTTGAGAAACAGGCATTGTTTGTGTTGAATTTGGAAGATGTTTGTCGTGTTTGCTTGGTTTCTGGTGAACTGGAACCATTAGCAAATTCCAGACTACTTCAAACTTACCAACTGCTCGTTCAATTATTGAACTTAGAGGTGAGTGAACTTTTTATTTTTAAAACTGTTTTTTTCTTTTACACAAACCCATTTAATTTTATTTTTATTTCAGAGTGATAGAGAACTTCCCAATAACATTTGCAAATCTTGTTCAATGGACCTAGAGAGAATTTCATATTTTATATCGAGATTGAAAGAAAGTACTGATATTTTGCAAATGAGCCAAGAAAATGAAAGATTTGAGTCGATTGTTATCGACAATGTGAGTAATGGTCATGTATCTATAGAATATATTGATGAAACAGATGCACATCTTCAAGATCAGCCAGAAAACAACAATGATGACATCGGAATTGTGAAAGTGTTGATAAAATCTGAAGAAAATCACATTGTTATTCAACAGAATAATGTAATTCAAGAAAATCTAGGAGATAATACAAATGATGACATTGAGAGAGTATTAATTGAATACAATGATGCAGAACAAGAGGAAAATGAACACTCAAGAAATCTTCAGAAAATGGTGGATGATGCAAAATTACACAAAATACCTGCCCTTATTTGCCATTTATGTGGACAAAGTTTTGATAGTGAAGAAGCTTTTGATTCACATGTAGATATCCACACACAAAATGATTCAGATACAGAAGAAGTTATAAAACTTGAAATTGAGACCAAACCAGAAATTGAAAAGCCTCATAGTTGTAACATCTGCAAAAAAGGATTTGTTTATGAAATAAGTTTGAAATATCACATGACAAGTCATACCCAAGAGAAGTTGTGTGAATGTAGTCTTTGTGATTGGACAGGAATAAATGAATTTGAACTCAATGAACATACCAAAAGAGACCACTATTATAAAAGTGACAACAGTGAGGCTGAGAAAGAACTCCAAGAACACTCACATTCACATAAAAAGCAGTTCAAATGCCAAAAATGTGGACTTAGTTTCAGAAAAAACAGTACATTGATGAAACATTTACATCACCATAAGGAAGAAGGCTTGTTCAGTTGTAATTATTGTGATAAAGTTTTGACTAGGAAGATGTTTTTGAGAAGACACATTCAGTTGGTGCATTGCCAGGGGCCAGTAGAAAAACCAGAACCTATATATTTCTGCTCAACCTGTAATAAAGGATTCTTCTTCAAGAAAAATCTTGTGAAACATGAAGAATTGCATCAACAAGAACTCTCTGCACCTAATCAAGAACCAGATCAATTTCCCTGCCAGCACTGTGGTAAAAAGTTCACCTTTAAAGCAAACTTACTCAGGCATATACGTATAACACATGTAGGAGTTAAAAAATTTGCATGTACCCTATGTGATGAGAAATTCACAGTAAAAAATTCTCTCATATATCACATGAATATACACAATAATGCAAAACCTTATGAATGTGAAATTTGTTCAAGGGCTTTTAGACAACCAAGTGCTTTGATTAGACATAAAAGACAAGTACACCTAACTAAAGATAAGCATTTCAAATGTGAAATTTGTGATAAATTATTGAAGAGTAATGTGAGTTTGAGAGCTCACCTAAAACGACATGAATGTTAACCAATGATTTCTACAAAAAACTGAGTTTATAATTAATTGTAATATACCATAGGTTGATAAATCAAATGATTTTTCATCTCCACTTTTCACTCACTTTGCTGTCCTCTGAAATTTTAAATATCTCATATATGATTGTCATTTTGACAAGTTCAAGGTAGTTGCAAAAATGTTCTTTCTGTACGTACTCATCCTTATTCACAGTGCAAACGCCATTAACTATTGCAATATGTGTGAAAATAAGACTCATACTTTATGCAGATATAAGGTAACTATAGATGTCACGTAAGCATAGCTTGTGAAGAGTAAATAAAAGATAGTTTTATAGGAAGGACCAAGTGCCTCTTGTTCTGGCTATCACAAAACGAATATAACCGATCAAATGAAAATCTACATTTTGGACATTCATAATGATATAAGGAATCATGTTGCTTCTGGCCGAGAGTTGAAAGGCAAACTCGGAAGTCAACCTCCTGCATCTAATATGAATCAATTGGTAATATAAAACTGTTCTGTACATAGTTTTCTGTAGTGTTATTTGCATTAAAACTATGTTTCAGGAGTGGGATGATGAACTTGCTTCCATAGCCCAAAGGTGGGCGGATCAATGCATTAGTATAAATTCAACTGTTCAACATGATACTTGTAGGAATACCGGTAAAATTTGTATTTTATCATAGTAAAACAACGTATACAATTTTTGTATCGGCTAAAAATTAATCTCGAATGCCAGTTTTTCCATGTAAAATGAGTTTCAAAGCGGATCTTTAACATTCCTTTCCAGAGCGTTTTAAAGTTGGCCAAAACATTCTAACAGCCATAACGATGGGTAGAGATTTACCGGAACTAGCGATTTTGATATTGAACTGGTATAAACAAGTCTCTGAAGTTATTCCAAGTGATATAAATTATTTTTCCGGGTAGGTACACAATAACAAAAATGGAACCTCTACAGTCTGTAGAATTTTTCAAAGAGGTCACCTTCATAATGAGATATCAAAAGTATTTTTTTTATATTTTAGAATAAAAAGAGGTCAGTTCCTAATCGGCCAGTATACGCAACTCGTTTGGGCTGAAACGAAGTATGTAGGATGCGGCATTTCAATGTTCAGAGAACGTGGAAATCCCTATTATTTTCAACGGCTAGTATGCAACTATGGTCCTGGAGGAAACGTAATAGGGAATCCAGTATACCTAAGAGGCAAACCATGCACAAAATGTCCTACTAAGCGTTGCGACAGTCACCGGAACAATCTGTGCCAAAGTAATTTTCTACACTTATCTGCAAGAGATTCAAATAATACGAGTTCAATGCAGTTTCAAATTTCACAAATACACATGTATTCTCGGGTAAACTTTCCAGTGAGTCTAAACTGACGTCGAGAAATATAGTTAAAACTGTGATGTTGGCAGAACTATCTGGAATTTGGTAAGTTTGGCGATGAATGACGAGAAAAGTTTTTTCTTCTTTCAGATTCATCACCAAACCACACACGATTAGTACCCAAAACCGTTATACTAACTGATGAAAGTTTCGCACTGAATCAGCCAGATGAATCTTTATGTTTCATAAACTCTGAAAATTCTGTACAAATTGATTTAAATCCATGCTTCGAATCAATTGGATATTCTGTGGCTTCAACTGAGAACCTTATTGATGAAATTAATTTTTCTACAAAAATTCCTTCAATAAAGGAAACAACATTATTATATTTTCCTGGAGTATCCCAAAAACAGATTGAAGAGAGTTACGTTGTTGCTATTAACATAACAGATTTCAAAAATATTCAACACGATGCTGAGGTTTTGAAAAAAAGCAGGAGCTACGAATGGACACTATTTTCAATTGGAAATGTAGGTCAAGATAAGGATAAAGGTAAAGCCAAAAGCATATTCATTCCAATATAGTAATTGGATATAGTCAAGTTTTAAAAAATGAGGAAGAATGATAATTTAACCAAATGAATGATAATTCAACCAAATTCAACATTTTCAGTCATGTATTTGAGTAAAGAAATTAATACCAGGAGCATCAAATACACATTCCATAAAAATTTTATACTCTTTTATTGTGTATGACATGAAATAACAATGTTTAAATAAGATTACAAGCACAATTCAATAGTTGATTTCTTAATTTTTCAGACAATGAAATGAGATATCCTATCAAAATCAATGATGAAGAAGTAGAGTTTCCCAATAATCTACACTTCAAGAAAGCTACTGGCAAATGGCTAGATGGACACTGTAGATGTAACTTGATATATCGCTCTTCAGTTACAATGATTAAATCTCAACAAATTTTGATATTTACATATTTCCTCAATATAATATATTAAATAACATCAGGCATAATTATTTTCCAATTAGTGAATGTCATAAACCTTCCTTCAACTCTATCATAGTCTTTTGTACTTCTTTCAAATTCTCTAACAGAACATCTGCAGTGTGAGGTGTCAAAGTAATGGTCTCAGTATTCCCATCAATAATAAGATCCATTAGTATAAGACCTAAGTCTTCATCAATCTGCATATCAAACTTTCCTAAGGCATTAACTCTCAACGACATATCACCAAATTTCTTAGTGAGGTTAGTAATATGTTCATCTACAATTTTTTTGATGGAGGTACTGTGTTCCCTAGGTAAACCTAGCTGTTGTAGCTCACTTTGCAAAGCTATACTGTCACAGCCAAAACGTGTTGTTGAAGACAGTATGTATGACAAACAAGCTATGCAGGCTTTTAAATCTACTTCAGCATCTAATTTAGACTCTGAGAAGAGTTTTTCTGCTTTCTCCATATCTATGGGCGGGTTAATGAGTCCTTTGGCTACTAACAACCCCAGTAGTTTCAGTTTCACTGATGATACCTTAGAGAGTGTGTTTATTTCCATTAAAACCCAATCTGGGCAATCAGCATCACCACAAAATCGAAATTTCATTGTTAGTTTGTCTTTGCAGATGAAGAGACGCTAAATACTGTGGATGAGATTTACGGAAGTCAATCTAAGCGGTACCTTAGAGAAAAATTTCCAGCCCTGAAAAATGGAGATGACTGTGTTTGTCTATTTTATTTGAATTGAGCGTAGTTGTGAACCTATCATGTTTGGAATGAAAATAAATAAGTTTGTAATTATTGTTTATTACTTATACTCACTTAATGTTTAGTAAATATGAACTTTCAAATATTCAAATTTATGGTTTTTCTTTTCGAAAATTTGAGTACCCCAACCTCAATCTTCTTAGTTTTCAGTCTCTGTGAAGAAGTTGTCACGTATAAAGAGTTTCCATAGCCATCCATAGCTGTGTCCATAGCTTTAAAGTTTAAACACAGAAATCACATATACTCTGTGGTTTTAGGAAAGAATCTCGGAGTGGGCGACATCTACTTCAAATCGTTTGAAATACTTGAGGTGTGACCAACAATAACGTGGAAAAATCTCTGTTCCTCAATGCTCATCATATGGTACTTCATATATCTCTTTACACAAATTTCATTTGAATCCCAAGGCAGTTAAGAAATGGCAGACAATCTTGAATAAAGTGAAACCTATTTATTGACCTGATTTATTTCGGTGATTTGAAGAATCGTACTGAATAGTGAGGTTATTTCACTGAATTCATTGATAAGAAATGTGCAGGTTGTTGCGAGAACGAATCATCTTGCAGGTACTCATTCTCCTCAAACACTTTTAAAAAAATTTTTGCTGATTATGTACTATCTAACTATGGTACTTAGGTGTCTGCAAAATAAAATACATTTGAACTCGTTTCCGTCATTACCCAAGAGGTAGAGTTCTCAATGCGTTGCTTTTTTAAATGGAATCATCCCCAGTAGGCCTACAAACCATATGTTTTCCAAAGTATTCACATATTTACCCCTTTAAAATTAATTCCTGAAATTCGTTAATTGGCATTTAAAAATGAAAAATGCACTTCATGTATTGTTTCAGATTACGTCTCTGAAAAGTCTACGCGGCACTTTTTCACGTTTTTCAATTATTTTACTTCATTTACCCCTTCCAGAAATAAAATAATTTCTGAAATTCGTTTATTGGCATTTGTACAAAATAGCAAAATGCACTTCATATTGTCTCAGATTATGGGTCTGAAAAGTATAAACCGCGCTTATTTCATTTGTTTTCACTTATTTCACTAAGAATGGTTCATCAGAATGAAATCACCAGATGATACCTACTCGAACCGCATTTACCCCTTCCAGAAATTAAAATTAATTCCTGAAATTCGTTCAATGGCATTTTTACAAAATTGCAAAATGCACTTCGTATTGTTTCAGATGTGTCAAAAAATCCACGAAGAACCATTCTTAAAAAATATTCAAGCTCAAAATAAAACGAAGTCGTTTCATTTTTTAAATCTTTAATGTAAACCAAGAATAAATATGTATCTGAATTCGAGAAATCATAATGGGCCATTTGAAAATCGTTCAAATGTGCGAAGAGGTCAATGAGGCGTTGTAAAAGTTACAGGAATCGAACCTTACTGATAGATTGAATTGTATTTATCATGTGACCAAACTTTTTATGGAAATGTTTGTCGCTATTTTCGTATTTCAATGAATGAAAATTGAAGCGGCACTACTATTTCACGAAGAACTGATCATCCGAATGAATTCACCAGATGATACTTACTCGAACACCATGAACCCATTTCTGAAATAAATAATTCCTAAAAAAAAACAATTCCTGAAAAACAATAGTTCCTGAAAAAAAATAATTCCTGAAATAAAATCTTTCCTGAAAAAAAAATAATTCCTGAAGAAAATAATTCCTGAAAAAAATAATTCCTGAAAAAAAAATAACTCCTGAAATAAAATGATTCCTGAAATGAATGATTCCTGAAATAAATTTATTGCTGAAATGAGTTAATACCTGAAATAAATTAATTCCTGAAATTTGGAAACTTGTCATCTTAATCGTCAGGTCTACCTTCTTTTTCATGAAAAAGTGTTTCAAGTAATAAATCGTTTAACAGACAGTACATCAGAATACTGAATAGAATGTTCATTTTCGAGTTGAAATTCTTAACATCGCAGTAGCAAAGGTAACATTCGTCTCCAGTGCAATGGTACAAATCAAATCTACAATCGAAAATGCGCTTGAAGGAATCGAGTACACCGTCAAGTGATTCACAGCTAGAAGTTCCATGTCGAAATTCAAATGCGGTATGTTGGAGAGCAAATTTCTATATCAAGAACAACTATCGAAACTCCCTCGAACACAAAAAACACTGTTCATACCGACTCTTTAAGGTGACAACCTCCTTTTCAGGGAGGACAATTACAGACACCAAAGTCAATACTCTCCACTCGTAAGGGTACCGGGCGTGCTTTAAGGCGAGGTTTGTCAACTATCGTTCTTGACTGGTCGAAAAATCACTGAAAATAATGTAAACGCCTCTGAATTTGAATAGACGTCGGTAAGTCACTTGACAGCGTAAATGATTTTTTCAAGCACATCTTTGATTGTAGATTTGATTTGTAACAATGCACTGTAGACGACTGTTACTTCTGCTACTACGATGTCGAGGATTTCAATTCGAAAATAAACATTCTATTCAGTATCCTGAAGTACCGACTGTTAAACGACCTGTCACTTGAAATACTTTTTCAAGAAAGAAGATAAGGCCTGTGTAATCTGGAAAAGTGAGGTTAAAATCGAGAAATTGCAATTTGGACATACTGAACGTTTATCCCGGCTATAAGGATTCTCTACAATCCTACGAATTCCATAGTTCGTCGGAATATTGTGGGTGCACCCGCTGTAATTCGTACAAAAAGTCATGCATAATCAGAAAAACACTTACCTTTTTCTAGAAAAAACTACGTACCATCTGTAGCGACCGAAAAAATTTACTTAATCTTAAGAATAAATATCTGAATTCGAAAAATCATAATGGACAATTTCAATAATAATAATAATGAATGAATGTCCTTTATTGAGGAGCTGAGAAGTTAAATGTGAAATATTTGAAAGTGAATTCAATTGATTAAGTCATAAATGTTTTCCAGAATTATCTGCTGAGGATGTCTATGATAGGGCGTCATGCCAGGTATTCTTCCTATTTTTCTATTTATATTGTATTGCAATGTATTGTATGTATATGACTTACTTCCCAGACGAGTGATAACAACTCTGTAGAATGAAATAATTAACTATCTCTATTGCATATCTCTCTACAATTTCAGGGTTGACTGGTTTTCTGAAGAATTTTTAAGTGAGGAGACAATTTCAAAATTGTTCAACTGTGCGAAAAGCTCAATGTGGGGTTGTAAAAGTTACAGGAATCAAAAAATCACTCACTGATTGGTAGTAGTTGCGCACCCCATCCTAGTTATTTGTTTTCCAGACGTCACCATGCATCATCTATAACAAAATTAAAAATGAATCTATAAAATTGCATGTTTTATTTTATTGCATATTTTCTTAAATGTTAAGAAATGGTTCATTTATCATGTGTTCATCATGAGAAAACATTGAAAATGCCGCTTTGAAACTACAATTTCTCCAAGAAATCAGTAAATTTCAATAAAAAATTCGATGTGTCGGGATGGAAAATTTCGAAATTATTCAGTTGTGTGAAAAGACATGAAAATAAAACTCACCCATTAATTTTTCTCAACATGCCCACTCTCAAACTGTCCTTGAAGCACACCCACTGGAATTGTATCACAGTATACACTGGAAACACACTCGCGAAAACTTTCCACCGCACGAGAAAGTCTTTTTGTCACGCACGTCCGAACCCAACGGAGGTTTGAAATCGACTGAGTAATATGTGTCGTCTTATCAGTCTGCCAATTCCTTTATTAATTAATAGGGTTGAATAATTGAAACTTATCTGCGATACCAAAATGTGTGTACAGGATGATTGAAATATTTTCAAATTAAATTCTGCTGGCTATATTAGGAGATTGTCAGAACTCGGACTCCTCTGACTGATTGAAAGATGCCTAGGGCTCCGTTAAATCGATAAAATTTCATTCATAATGCGACCAACTTGAATGAAAATGTTTGTTGGTGCTTACGTATTTCGGTACGAAAACACGAATTCCAAAACGTGTTGCTCACACCTCAATCTAACATTTTGTCTTTCGCAGCGCCATCTCGCGGTACGTAATCTTTCCCTTTAGTTTCTTTGTAGTTTGTATATGACATAGATAAGTTACCCATCTCTGTATATGATATAGTGAAACGATCGAATTAACATGACCGTATTGTTCAAAAGAACATAATTCAACATGTTACTGTTAAAAGTACCTGTTACTTTCTACACATATTACATTATAACTCCACATTTTTTGAGAACATATAAGGAGAAATATGATGAGCTTTGATTTCATAATATTTGAATACGATCGAAATTGTGTGTGGATATAGTGCTGTCAAGACATCGCAGCGTATTATTCAAATTAGAGATACGTAACCAAACGTTTAGGAATAAAGAATGAGAATAAACAAAATTATTTGACGCGAGTTGCATGAAAATGTTCGAATGCAGCTTAGCCAATTGAAATATTGCCTGTTACTTCCGTCCACGGTCTTACATATCATACCATACCAATTTGACAAAGAAGAAAACACATTCATCAACATTGATTTATTGAAAGAGAAAATCAAAAAGATAAAAAACATACATTACAGGTTAGCTAATGAATGTCAATGATATGTCAATAATTCGCTTCTTGAAATGATTATAATTCTCAGATCTTTATTTCTTTGTGATATCATTTCATATCAAATATTCGAAATGAATTTTATAATCACTCAAGATAGTTGAGTGTAAAATGATTTATGCTGATACTTCAAAAATCATGTATAACAAGTCTGTTCACTTATAATATTTAATAAAACGTCAATTCGAATGAAACACTCCAACATAGTCCATCCACAATTGTCTTGAATGTTCACATTTAAAGCACACAAGTCTTCCACTTCCTGCCCTGAGGTACTCTTCATGTAGAATGCGCAGTGAGGTACTTGGTTAGCTCTGGTGGCTTTCATCTAATATCCCAGTTTCTTCAATGCCTTCAAATCCACATCCTTATAATAGTCCTCACTGAAAATATTGTATCATTCTTCATTTCGAAATTGAACAATGCTTGTTGGAAGGGTTCTTTTGAAGCTCTAATTGCAAAAAAACTCTGGTCAATGAAACGGTGTAAAGACTTTTTATTGTTTCTGATAAAGTTTCCAAACACGAAAGCTTCTGAACCACTTCACCAATTTTCAATCCATTACCAAGAAGAATAAGAGGAGAAAGAAGTGTTTTCTTACCGTTAGATTAGATATTTCACCTTTTCACCTTGAAGGAGATTATATACAGGGGGAGGGGTTAATGAAGAAAGTGTTCCTTAATTATGAAAACGTGTTTATTTATTATTATAAAAAATAAAAATTTTGGACGTCGTTTATAAAACGAACAGTATAAATTCGCACTGAAATTTTTATACTATCTCGAAAGAAATCTGCAGGTAGTCTCAGAAACAATTCCTAAACCCGATTTGCTAAATTACAGCTAATATTAAATAAGTACAGTTGATAGGATCGAATCGCTTCTCAAACTCCCTACAGACGTTACACCGAATCTTCGCGAACCCGGCTCTAATACGAACAATGATAGCCAAAACAGCGCAAACGAAACAAAAATCTAGTCATAAAACCATTCGTGCACATTAACAGCGCAATGTGCACATTAACAGCGCAATGTGCACATTAACAGCGCAATGTGCACATTAACGGCGCAATGTGCACATTAAAACCGTTTCACGCCATTTCATTACACGCTATCTTGACCATCCTTGTTTCGTATTAGAACCGGCCAACAGCGCATATTAACAGTGCCTTAAATGGCGGCTATCGCGAATTTTAGTTTGCGGGCTCGGGAGCGTTACGCGACGATGGCGCCGGTCTGGGTTTTTGGTTTTTGGGGGCGGGGGCTGCTCGTGAGGCCCCGGTGCTTTGGAGACCGGCCAATAATTCGCTCTTGCGGATGCTCTTCAGGTCCAAGTCACCGTAGTAGTCTTCGCTGTGAAGGGGAGGATTATTGGTTAGATATTAGAGTGTAACATCAGACACGAAGGACCAAAAAAACGATGGCTTGGTAATTATCAAATGTGTGCCAAGAATTTTTTATTGACAACTGAAACCAGTGGTATCCTGAATGATTTCCTATTTATGGAGATGAAAACACTCACATGCAAACAGACAAAATTTCACCCAAAGAAAAAGTCATGAAACGTGATTGGATATGTAAAAATGACCTTGGAAAATATTTTAGTGTGTATTAAAAGAAATTAAATAGATCTATTACCAAGTTATGTGAGAGATAATAAAATGCATGCATCGGGTATAATTATTCATAGAAAACGGTCATATATGTACATGAAAGTGAAATGTATTCGCAATTCAATTAACTGTTTCAAAACGATGAAAATGAACTACACACATCATTTTCGATTTATAAATGTCCGATGGAAATAGTAATATCACTAGAAACAATCGAAAGCCCTTGAAACGAATTTTGAATTCTACAAAGTCTTAGAAACAAGAATCTGTATAAACAAATATTAAGAAATGAGATATTCATCTCAATGTTTATTAATGTTTGCAATTATCGTTTTGCTGGAATTTTTGGTTGGTACTTACATATTTTTTTCGAAAAGCTTGAATTTGATAATGCTATGATACTTTTCGAGATATTCCAATTTCAAATCTGAAATTTCATCTTCTTAAATGTTTTAGAGCAATATTGTAGAGATTCCTGGCAAATTTCTTCAATAATATGAAATATAACATAATAATGAAAAGTTTATCATGAAGTCATACTGAGAAAACATCGAAAATGCAGTATTTTTTGAATATTCAGATTCGAAATAATTTCGTCAACCACAGTGATTCAACGTGCACGGTATAATATGAAGAATAGTGCATTTCTGAAGTTTATCTGCAAAAAAATGCATGGTAAATCCTTTCTTGATATGTTAGGTGTCCCGTTAATGAAGAAATTTGCAACAAATCCGAGAACTCCCTAGACAAAAAGGTGAAATTTCAGACTTCAAATTGGATTTTTTTTTATATAAAACAAATTCGTGTTTTTGAACCAGTATACACAAGTACCCAAATATACTGTTATGAAAATCCAGATCGCATGATGAATACAAAATAACCACCTTTTGTATCCCTTGATAAAATTATCTATCGATCTAACTTACCATCCAGGCACATCTTCAGGATCTTCACAGTTTCCGGTACCTTCTCCATCACCGATTTTGAATACCGTACCGATGGGACATCCGTACTCCCTAGCTTGCCCTTCGAGGCAGATGTAGTACTTCCTGCAGTCTTCAGGATGGGCGTGTCTCGAGAAGGAACCTGTGTTGGTCACTTCTCCGGCGCTCGGGCATGAAAAACCGCCTGCAACTTCTGGAAATGAACAAGGGAAATTTGAGGGTGGGGATTGTCCGTCGGTCCTAGTCTGGAAGCCAATTGGGTTCGGATTTCACTGGATTTTTGGTGGTCCATGATGCCAATTAGGTGCCAATTAGGTGCCAATTCAATAATAATTAAATGCCAATTTTGCTTATTCGCGCGCGGAATCTAACGAATCACGATTTTTCCAAAGCTTTGGTGTTCATTTGCCAATTCTTGTGTTGTCAAAGTCGTCTCCATGTATTCCAGTAGAAAATTGTGCATATTTGTGCTTTTTGTTCATGAAACAGGTCTGAATTCACTTTAATAATTTTGTTGAAAGTCTTCGACTTGTTGAATGTATTTTTGAAATTTGAATATTTGAGTTCCAATGAGATGTGCCGTTTTAGTAATTATTTTGTTCGGCAATATTTTCTTCAGTCAAGTGTCTTCAATGTCATTGACAGTCATGATGACAGAACTTGATGAATAAATGAAATGAATTTGATGAAAGATGAAACACAATGGATAGCATCAAATTAAAGTTATAAATAATATGAATCGACTGTATCTCAAACACAATCTCTACACTACATTAATCTGAAGCCAATGTTATTTATGAGAAAGAATGTTTATCGGTAGCGAGCTTTCTAAAAGCTATTCATAGATAATTGCAATGTAATTTGTTCCTTTTTTATAACCAAGAAGCAATTAGATTCTACGCACTTCTCGAACATTTACAGCTCTCTCAAAAGTGCACTCTTGTAATTGATACGTGTGCAGGCAAGTTGTGAAAATCACTCACATTTGAATGACTTGGCATTGAGACTTTACCACTAACCTTCGTTTTTGCATTCCGGTACTTGGTCAGCCCACATGCATACTCTAGCTTCTCTGTCGTATGCCAATCCGGGGGAACATTGATATCTGGACGATTCACCGTTCCAACAGTTCCAGAAGACATCGCATTTGACGTCATCGGGGAAAACACCGTAAAGTCTTTCGCATTTACCGGCTGATATTGGGGGTTCTTAAAATAAAATCATTTTTTAGTATACATGAAAATTCCAAAATTTGCAATAGTTTTCTTGAAGTTGACAGTTGAAACTAAAACAAACGAATAGATGAAACTATTGAGGAGGCTATGAAATAACTTGACTTTGTATTAAGCTGTTAAGAATATTTTCGTTATTTTGTTATACAAAAATGTTTCTATGCCAATTTCGGAAAGCTTTCAAAAACGAATACTCAATTCGAATAACCCTGTATAAGAGACGTGTAGATGACCAATTGAGTATGAGATCGTCTAGTTTTCAGATACATTATCAAAGACAATGGCGGCCATCTTGACCCGAGGAAGTATTCCAATTGCATCAAATTGAGTTTCAACTTTCGAAAATATTTTTCAGTGCTCACCAAGCTGGGATCTATCTCCACATTCAACGTTGTGGATGTAATCACAGTTCTCTGTCAAGAATTTGGGATCGGTAGCATCGAAAGCTAAACCGTTTCCACAGGTTTTCAGTTCGGCAACATTGTTGTCACATTTCCAGTATTTATCGCAAGAAATGTGGTGGGGGTAGAATCCAAAATCGTCGGGACATTTGAAGTTTTCTTGACCGTATGCTGAAAGAATTAATTGTTAGTTATCTCTCGAGAAAATTCATTAATTTATTGCTCTGATTTTCAAAATGCTGAGGAACTCGTTTTCTGAATTGAAGTTTTTAGTTATTGTAGTTATATAAATCCAAAGCCAGTTCACTTTTATTTTTTGGTCGTTGCCCTTCTGGTAAAACCAGTATAGTAACGTAACGCATACTTGATTATATCAAGAATGCACTTTCCTTTCGATCATTTTGATGAGTGAAGTAGATTTATTAAATGTCATGACATTTCAAATTCAAGTATTTTTTCCAAGAACGTCTACGATTATGAGAATTGAAAGTTGTCTTGGCATTTTGAAACCAACTATTCAGAATTATTATTCGAATTATAATGAAAAGGTATTAGTATTTCGATTACAGGTCAACATACAAAATTAAAACACTGATAATATGAAAGAGTCTCTACAATATTTCAGAGACACTCTATAGAATCAAAGGAGTAATTTATGTTCACGTAATACATTCTTCAAATTAAAAAGCTATTGAATTCAGATTTTTCAAACATATCTTCATTACGTATGAATATTCAATAGACGTTAGTTATATAAGGAGAATTTATGAATAATGATATAACTTGAAGGCGGTTGAATAGTCGAGTTTGTGACACAGTTTCCATTTTCCCAAATACGTATGTCCACCTGAGGAAAGTATATTGTGAAAGTAACAACTTCGGCGTAATATATATTAATGTTTTATGCCTTCTTGTTGTTCTTGTTGTTCGGTTCCCGTGTAAATTGTAACAGAATTGCATTATGTTGAGATATACTGTTACGCGGTGTTTCGAAAGTACTAGTTTTTCAACGCATTTTGAAATACTTTCAAGAAATGGACTGAGACAAAATATTGAAGAGAACTCTGCAAAAAACTTCACCGACGAATTCACGTAATAGTCTACTACCAAATAAATAATCATATAATCAAGCTTTTACTCTTATTAGTGGTTGTTAATGATAGTTATCAAAACGATATTGATCATTGTCAATTTTTCGAAATTTCTTGCTATAGAATATAAATTTTTTTACATCGTCTTCTGTCAGATCAATAAACAGGAAAGTGACAAACCCAACTGTTTTACGGATATTGATTTCGCTTTAAAAACACGGTTGAATATAGTCACGTCAAAATAAGCAGATTAGATCAAAATTTCGCAATATTTCTATTTCAACAAATTGAAAAACGCATCTGTTCAAACTATGGTTCCTATTTGATCTTGTAACAAAAATATACTGTGAGCTACCTTATTGCGTTAGTAATTATATAACAATAGTCACGATTTCATATTATGAAAGCAGCTTAAAGATCGCATCTATAATTGATGTAACGTTTTTAGAGAATGATTGAATCTCAAATTGAGTGGGTCGTTTGCATTTACGTCAAAAGTCAACAATCAGCAAACGTTCGGTCTAAGAGTTAGGAAACGGTGACAATGTTTGAATAAAAAGTGCGTTAAATTACTCAATGAATTCTTTCTATTGATGAAGGTCGACAGGTTCGATTTTTCTTAGAACTGTAATAACTGAATTGTTGCGGTATTTCCTGAAAGTTAAAGGTCATTATCATGATTTCTAAACGCATCGACTTTTAAATCTATTCTGTATAATTTAATATACACATGTTATCAACGAGATGAAAACATTCCTCAGTATCATAGAGGATGCCTCCTGAAATATACGTGGCGTAGAAAGAATAATCTTCGAATTCACTTTTGTTGAAAATATTAGATTATCGTCTGAGAAAGTGTCAATATTGAATAATCTCTCTGTTTACTGATTAGCAACGAAAATATTCATTACGAATCAAAGGCGTGTACCTTCGATTTCACTGATTTTAATGATACAATTAATCAGTGGCCATATTTTAAATGGCAATGAACACGACAAATGAAAGTTAAGAAATCGGAATTAGTCTCAAATCTACAATGTATGAGCGTATAAGTAGCAAGTATTATTGCAAGAGCAGTTTCCATATGAAAGTTATGCAGCATTCAATTGTGTGTCAATCGTTGATCACTGTAATATATCTGAGCGTATAGTGATCAGAACTGGTTTCGAATACGTGAATGGAAATGTTCATTTCGTACATTTTCTTTCTGCTAATGTCATATTAATCTGGAATTGATAGCTGATTCACCAATTAATTTAAATTACAAATAAACTGGAGATGTTTTTTCATTTGGTACAATTTATCAATCGATAAACATTGAAGTTTTGAGATTTTCTTGTAAGTTATCATTCTTTACTTCTTAGTAACTTTTTATTACCAAGAATACAATTATATTTTCTGGAAAACTATCGCAGTAGAATTGATGGAATCTACTGATTAATTGTTTATCCTATTCTATTATTCATCGACACATTCACTCTCATGATGTACAGTGTGTAAAAAAATATTCGAGAAACAATTCATCAAATTTCATAAATATTTTCATTTTTAATTTCTTGTTATTCATTTATAACAATAATTTTTTGGTATCAATCTATCAGTCAACAACATTTTAACATGTAAAAATATCTGATTAATAAAGGTGTCATTCGTGATTAACGATCAAGATTTTTGAATCTCAAACTCAAGAGATTTATTAAGCATTAAAAATTTATCGACTCTCAAAATTCTCTTCCAAACATACAGAGCACAAAAAGTAACGTTGTTTTATAATTATTTAATTGTTATAACTCTTCAAATATCTCCAAAAATGTCTTATTCGTGCTGCTACAAACACTGAAACGCTACTTTTTATACCCTGCACATGAATTCATTGCCTCCATATCTCTTACACACACTGTACATCAATTAGAAACACTAATACCAAACAACAGTCCTCTCTTATCACTCGTCACTTATCGATCACATTTTGGCACTTCGAAAAAGGAACCCTCGACTAAATGCATCCCGCCTATCTACAGGGTGAGCCGTTGTTACGGAGACGAAGTACATACCAGCAATGGTGAGTGCGCTGAGCACCAACAAACACGCGAAGCTCTTCATTTCTGGGGCCTTGGAAGCGATTCACTGGTTCTTAGGTGGGTACCGGAGTCGACTTTATAGCTGTTGTCGCCCCGCCAAAGACACGAAATGGATGTAGAGGTAGAGGGCGCAACGAGACGGTAACACACGTTGAGTGAGTCTGGGAATGGGCGACCCCACTAGTATTGAATTTTCAACTAATTTCACTCATCTGAGTGTATTTTTGAGGCGTCTAATATTGATTTCACAATTTTCGAAACACTAAATTCGAACGAAATTATCTATTTCGAAATATTTCTAAGGTGGCGAAGTTAGTTATTAAATCGTTCTTTCATTGGTCTTTTCAAAATATCTTCAAAAGTCAACTAATTATTACGACCAGGTTCTTCATTTATAGTATATTTATTCAAGCAAGATAGTTGTCTTTTTTTTTCAACGATAGTCCCAATCAGAAAGGTAAGTTGAGTTCATCATTTCTTGAAAATTGTTTTTGATTTATCAAATATAAACGACAAAATTGGATGAATATTGACTGTGAATAACTTTTCAACTTTATAAAGAGTTTCGACTAGAATTAACAAACTTCATTGAGCAAATCAGAGATTTATCTCCAAATGTGAAGTGAAGTGTTGCCATGATCATTAATGCCTAAATGTTCCCAGCTATGTCTCAACCAATTAGAATTTTGCACTTATGATAACCGAATCTGTCAGAACTACCTTCCTTAACTAGGTGTGGTGGTTCAATGTATGCAATACCAAATGTCCTTAGTATGATTTGATGCATATTTGACGAAGAAATTCATCATGCACAGGTTAATGAAATGATGTTGATTTTAACAAAATCAGAAGTTTCATGATTTCTGTACTTTTACATCAATACTGATAATCTTTAATCGGACTGAAAATTTGGTTTTCCGTCTGTATTTTGGAAAACTATGTACTACATTATTATAAACCATGAAGAACAGAAGAATGTAATTAGAGAATTAATGTTATGAGATTTTGAAACTGAACGGCTTCGCAATAAATATAGATGTCAAAAGTTCTCCCAAATATTTTCGTGTACCTATCGTTTGTAATGAATATATATTTTTATTAAACGGATATTGTACCGTTACGAAGTTCTCTCAACTAAATTAACGATAGAAAAGACAATAAAAAATCCTGAATCAAATCAGAGTATCGATTCATTGAATTATTTCCTTCACAAAAATTGTCAATTCAAGAAATGAAATATACAGAGCACTAAACTTCAGATGTTGCTTCTGGTTCTTCATTACCTACTTTATCAATGAAAGTATGATAGCCCTTCACTACTATCTTTGCATCACAATGATCTGTTCAGTGAACTTTGTTTTTATATTGAATTATGGTCACCGTCTTTATAGACTTTCGTGTCTCATTTTCATCATGACGACTCTTGCAATCTATTGAGAGCCTTCATTCACAAAAAATCAACACAAATCTTCACAAACTGCTGTTCAGGATCAGGTGGTTTACTTCAATTCAAATGCATCTCGAGTTCCAAGAATTAATTCCTAATGTTGATAAAGTTTCTTGTCGGTGGATTGATATCTCAAAACGAATTCGTGGTTTAGAGGACAGGACTCCTGAAGAAGTCTGAATATATAGAAGAAACGTCGGCAAAAAAATTCGCGTTGTTGTCTCGTACCTCTACTCGCGAGATCGTTTTGAGATTAATTCCCAAGTTCAAAACTAGGAGTTCTCAAGGTCAATGAGATTTGACAAAAAATTGTTGGATACTTCGATATTGATCAACCACCCGTACTACCCGTAGTACCACCAACCGACTCATTTCCTGATTATGTGTATGTCGAGACAAGGTAGTAATACACCACACCCAGATCAAGACTGCCTTGATCCGATTCCTTCTGCGTTCGGCATTCCGTTGCCACTGGTCGACCAGTGCCCGAAGAAAATCTACAATAATTATCGTTGCAAGTTAACTAGGATACGTAATAATAACTATAATGTACATACGTATGTGGTATGTGTAGGAATTTTAATCTGGTTAGATGCGAGATAATAAATATGAATGTTCTGCGAATTATTGAATGGCTTGGAGGAAGGACGAATGTGGTCATCAAGAAGTTGACATCATTTTAGCTCGCGATCTTGATATCTCCAAGAAAAAAATGTTGAAATAATCAACTAGACGCGAGCTATTAGCGTTCGGGTGTATTTTGCATATGAATATCAACTGCTTGACATAAAACCACGGTCTTACACACAGGTCTGGAAACTAGGGCACTTTTGAGTGGTGTGAGTTGTCACCATTTTGAAATTCACCATATTTATCCGCTAGGAGCGTAATTTTTTTGAGTAAGATTTTTCTTTGACAGTTCGTATCGTAGTTGTAAACCAAACAAATCGTATTTTATTCCTTGTAAAATTATCTCGAATAAATCGAGAAACATTTGTGTTTTCACAGAGCTGATAGGATCTGATGTGTGATTGGCTGATAAAGTGGCAAAGAGAGGACAGCTTCTTTTGTCCGTTCAACCATTTTATTTCGTCGAATGTTATTGATTAAAATTGTTTTAAAATGAAAGACTGATCCAGAAACATAAACCATAATCGTAGAGCTGTTTTCCTTCTACAAGTTCATGAAGGCCTTAACTTTATGAGAAAATCTCAAAATCAGATATGGCTATGTTTCTGTGAAACTGAAGGAACTGGCTGATTACGTAGAGAGTTCGTCTTAAAGAAAAATCTTGGTTCTCATACACAATGTATGTGCAACTTTAAACCACATAAAACCGATCAGACGACAGAATAAAAAAAAGTAGAAGCAACCTCTTGAGATTGAGATTGCTTCAATAGTAAACAGTAACAGTAAAATAAATTACACGATTTATGTACAGTGGCGACATCATCTTCAGCAGATTTCAGATATTCATATGTAGACCTATCAAGTGTAACCTTAGCTTACCTACTAAGGTACAATTTGATTAATGTATTCCTACGTATTGAAACTATTTCGAGTGTATCTGAAGCTAAGGATGTTTTATAATTCATGGAACCAAGTGACAAGGCAATGTCAACTAACCCAGGGCTTGGTTCGATCTTGATCTAGTTCTTCGGCCAAGTCTTCATTTCTTTTACTTTAATGATAATCAATTTATATCTATGTCGTAATCGATTCGATTTTCTTGTCCTCAAACACTTACTACACATTATTTTTTAGACGAACTTTCACTTGCAGAACCAAGTCCTCATGCAAGAGAGTCAACGTAGAAGAGATCATTGTCTATGGCGATGCTTTAATGCAGCAACCTTATTTTTTCTTGATTATCTTCAGATGAATACAATATATAACGGAAAGATCATAAAATAATGAATAGCGTGAAGAAAAGTGTGTTAATTGTGGAAATATTTGCACTTATGAATACAATAAGTTATCAAATGATGCGATCTCCAAGATTTCAAAACCTGTTTATCGTCTATCACTAATGACCAGAGACAGATTGAGAACATTCGCACACCAGGAACATACAATCAACTAGTTTTTGGTTGTCAATGAAAATTCCAAAAATGTTTTCAAAACAGATTGACAGTTCGAAGCGAAGAGTTCAAACTTTTCCATTTAATATGTCACCATTCATATGGAAAAAAATCTTCAAATTATCCTCGCGTTTTCAACTTGAACACATAATAGACGAATTCCATTAAAACCTTAAGATAGTGTGTCATTTCCATTTGAATACTACAAATTTCAATAAATCGAATAAACATTCATAAAATCGTTCAATCAACATGTCAAACTCTTTGTAAAATTCGATTTCAAGCACATTGTCCATTGAGCAATTTTAATTACCACCATATATTGCGCATTACATAACTTTAAGTATGTGCCAGTAAGATTTCCTTCGAAGATGATCTCAGAAAGAGTGAAAGTGTTCCATTCGTCGATAATGGATTCAAAGAAGTTAATAGTTCGATTATTATTGGTGCTCTTTGTTGACGAACCATCACATTATGAGTTATTGTTCTTGGAGCTATGTCAAGCCCAAAATACCAAGATTTTTCGAAACAAATGATAGAAGTAGAAGAGAACTGTAGTTTTTTTCTAAAAACTGCGTAAACCGCACCAATTTATTTTTCGTTTAGCAATTTTTATGTGCAACAATTAAGTTGCTGAAAAAATTGCTTCAATTGTCAAATTATAATATTAAGTTATTACACTTATTTCTCAATGCATTCACCATTTGTAAGACATTAAATGTCATTTGCAATATCATAGAATTATGGAAACATTATCACCAGGAAGAGAAATTCTTCAGTTAATATGTTTCTTAATCTTTAATAAGTGCCTAGTCGAAATTCAAATTGAGAACATTAGATAACAAAGTCGTTATGTTCAAGATATTTTATTTCCATAATTTGTGAATGTATACATATACAGACTGTCCAATTTCCGAGTGAAAAAAGAGGTAGTTTTTCGTAAAAATCTCTTTGGATTTCAATGTTTCTAAAAATAATTCTCAACCACGGTATTGCTAGTAATGGCGGTGTAATTTAACCAGCGCATTCGCCTAACATACCTCTCTTGGACTATTTTTGAGAACCTTTCGCTTGGAAGAAGGTTTGATAATACAAAATGGCTTACATACGAAAAAATGAATGTAATCATTAATCCGCCATCGCTCTGAAAATGGATAGCCAGTTATAACTCATTCTTTAATTCCAAATTTTACTCAGATTCAATACATTAGAAGGAAACGATATGTAAAATACGTTTTTCAACAAGCATTTCGACTCAGAATAGTGTTTCTTATGAATACGAAACGAATAAACGAATGCAAATTTGATTGAGTGCATATTTAAGATTCCCAACGAAACCTCAAAGTGTCCCATTCAATCAGATACACACTGAATATTATTCAGAAATAACCGAAAGGAATGAAAAGAAAAGTTGTTATCCTTGAGGATGGGCTCTTAGCAGTGCGCTAGAAGATGTGAACAGGTTCTGGTCGTATTATTGACACACTGAACTAATAATATTACAAGATACATTTCCATCGAAACGGTTGTTTTCTTTGTGATGTAATAAACACGTTTTTTTTTTAACGAATTCAGATGTTCTTTGCTCAAATAATTTTGGTACAATCATAATCTTCGCAATTGGCCATTGCTGTTGATCACATGAATAAAAAAATGGCCAATAGTTAAAAATATATTCCAGCATTTCTGACTCTCTATTTGGTATTCTGATAATTTTATAGTTTCAGATATTACTTATATAGTAACTATAAGTATTGTTTCTTCAGAAAAAGGCAGTAGGTACTGCAAATATCTCTCGATTTCAAAAATATTCAGAAAATAATTCAAATAAACAGTTTCAATATTTGGTGTTTGAGGATTTTTTGTTTCACGGTTATGAAAATATATTTTTATACTTGAAATTTATAGAAATTCGATCTCCGTCGAAAAAAATCTTCTTCGTATATTCAAAAACTACCGTAGCAATTATTCAACTTTCATTTAGGAATTATAAACAAAGGGTGTAATTATATCAACTCTGTTCATATAGGTAATTATTATCAATATGCTTAACAGGAAAATACTGGTGATTTGAAAGAGAAATCATCAATAATCCATATCATTCATGCAGATAAAACTCATGGACCAGAAATAAATATTATGAAGTCCAATGTAATTCAATGATATATCAACGTATTGATATCAAAACACAAAAAGTATTAGTATCAGTGGTGAACTGATCAGTTGAAATAAATCTGAAAAATAAACATGGAAAACCCTCCTAGTTTGTATGTCATCATTTTTTTTCCTTGGATTATTATTCATTAGAAAAATCTGAATATTACGAAAAAATAAATAATCAATTATTTTTTATTGGGATTCTGAGTTGAATCACACTGTATTAACTAATGAATCGATCTCACACAGGTTTGTCGTTTCCCACATACCGAATTAGAAACACAATCGTATCGACTAACTGTGGAATCAGTCGGTACTATAAAGTATCCGTTATTTTTTGCTCATAAAGGTAAAGTACTCCGCCAGACTTGCTTTCAAAACGTCACGTCAAAGGATATCACGTCCTGTTCGAACGTCCTGTCGTTTGCATTGGTCATGCGAGTGCATACGAGAGTTCAAATTATAATACCTACATCGAAGCTATCCAATAATCAACTTTTTTTTTCTAGTTTCTTGAGTACTTATACGAGGGCAGTTTGATAAGTCAGTGACTTTTTGAATTTGCCGTGCAGTAACTTTAAATGCAACCCTGCCCCCGTCAACTGCCATCTATTGATAGACAGCTGTGGAGTTTTGAGCAAGCTGCGCCATTCAGTTCGTGTTTGACAGCCATTAAAAGCAGACAACATCGTAAGGTTCAACGACAATGCACGGGTGCACACGTGTGTAGTTGCCATGGCAAAAATTCATAAATTGGGCTATGAACTGTTACCCCATCCAGCATTTTCTCCAGATTTTGCCCCCTGCGACTATTTCCTGTTTCCAAACCTGAAAAATGGCTGGGTGGTAAGAGATTCAGGTGGAATGGAGAGGCCATCACTGAAACAAACGCCTATTTTGATGGCTTTGAGAAAACCTATGGAAGGAATAAAAAAATTAGAAAAACGCTGGACTAAATGTTTCAAGCTGAATGGGGACTATGTTGAGAAATGAAACGTTTATCTGTCGAAAAAAAAATATATTTTATTCAAAAACTTATCAAACTGCCCTCGTACCTACTACTATCGAGACAAATATCAGTTTTAGGATCAAAATATGCACCGCGTACAATTACAATAAAGCTATATACAAAAAATACATGATTGCAAAGACACTCTTTATCTATACATACAAGTATTTTTTTATATAAAACTTCTCACGAAAGTGTTGTTCAATTCCTCATTTGATTTTTACTGAATTCCATCATTACAAGTATACATTTTTATTATCAATTCTGAATAATATTAACTATTTTTCAGAAACAGGCTTTTTGATTGATTATTTCACATTTACAGACCAATAAGTGATTCATAAGTGATAAATAAATTTACTTATGAGTCCTTAATAATTTTATTCTTCGTCATATAATTCGAGAATTCATCATACAAGGTGCTCAAAAATTACCTTCGAAGAAATAAATTGAATCGGAAATACTTAACCTCTTCAAATTGTTATATCAAAGTTCAAAGACCATATAAATTACTATTTTCTTTTTCAAAAAACACTCTTGCTGCATCAATTATTTTGTGACTTGGTTAGTAATTTCTATACATTGCAGTTTTTAAATAACTTCATTTGTGAAGTGAATTCGTGGATAGAAAATTATCGCCATTTTCTTGAGGTGTCCAGTAAAATCATGTAGGAATTTGCATGTATTCGATATTATTGATTTTATGGTTCAATCCCATTAAGAATTTCAATATTCGTCCTTCAAATTATACTGAATACATTCAATTATACCCATGTTACTATTGGTGGAATTCAAGATGAAGAATCCATTTTGAATGTGGGTATTCCCATGTGAACGTTGTGTTCATGCAAAAATATAGTATTTATTTTTATTTTGATAGGGAGTGATAAGGGGGTAATTCAACCCTAGAATGATCATGAGGAAACAATTATTATAATAAAACTCTCAATGTTTTCAAGAGAAAATCTCCTAAAATTATAATTCAACGTGATTCTTCAGAGTATGAAAAATAAGAAGTTCTTCAATAAATTCAACTGCATTCCCTAGAATTCAGTCTTAATTATTTTCAGCTGCATAATTCAAGTTACGTCCATTCCTATTTCTCCGAAACAAGTTTACCCAATGGGGGACATTGTCAATCACCTTCGAACATCCGGTTTAAAGTGAACGAAATCCAGTACATTCCGGTTAATCACCACGTCGAAAAAAAAAACGAAACAAAACGTATTTGAACGATTTTACAAGGTCTTTTATCTGTTTTAAGTATATTGAAGCGACTGATGAACAATATTTTGAAGCATTCAACCATAAACCGTGAAACTGAAAGCTTTCGCATCAGTAATCATCCAATAATTATTAGTCTCAGTGAATTTGGACATACTGGATGGACCAATTCAGTCTGGTACCAAAGATGAATACTAGAAACAATAACTGAAATACAAAGTTTGAATAGAAAAAAATCAAAACCCGTGTACAGACATTTCATTCGTACAATTTGAATATTGGAATATTGATAGCATCAGGTTTTGATATGATATTGAAGCTATTCGAAAAAAATAACGTGAAAGCTATATTGCAAAACCTCACATACTGTCTGGAAAATATCGTATGTATCATAGAAATTCTTCTATATTACAAAATGTGTGATATTGAAAATAATTGTACTATTTTATGTACAAAACTACACTTTCTAAATAAAATTATTCACTTGCCCCTTCAACCGTCTAGGGGTAATAACTACCAAAATAAAAATTTTAAATGAAAAGGGGTAGCTTGTGCCTTTGAAGAGGTTTTCAATTCACTATTTGGCAATATAGCGCGTTTTGATTTTTGGCCGTGGATATTTGAGGAAAAAGTAGACTGGGAAATGTGACGATCAGGATACCTCTCATTAAATAATCTGCATACCTCAAACTGCGTTCTTGTTTTATCACCCACTTCAAATAATATTAATATCTCTATTCTTTGGTTCTCAGAAAGGCTTATTTGAAAAAATATATATTAATATTTCGAAATAAACGATTAATAACTAAAAATTGACCTGTTTCAGAATTTCTCATTTGCATTCATAATTACGTAGAAATTGAATTTATCCGTTACTTTAGAACCTCACTGTATATGTTATTTCAATTCAGCATTTCAACATAATGAAAAGCATTCAATCTTGAACTGATGGAGCGAACCATATTTTTTATATAATTGGAAATCAATCATTTATTACAAAGATGAAAAACAGTTGATGTATAATAACACAACTTTCTTGGAGAATAGTTCACAGAGGTTGTGTTTTTTTTTTTGAAATTCGAAACGCTTCTTCAAACCATTGGGTTGATAGCAGAAATCTACAATTAAAAAGCTTTCAGCAGGATATGATACAGTTTCCATTATTTTTCTGGTAATTTTCTCAATTTCTCATTTGTATATATGACACTTTATTGAGTTTGGTTTACCATGGTTCCTGAAAATTCGTAGAAAACGGATGCAGAATATTTTCGTCACAGTCACTATTCGTGTACTAAAGCTAATCATTTTAATGTATCAACAGCTAGAAATTCTTTAATATTGGAATATTATTATTTCATTACAAAATGTACCAAATAAAGTCATCATATTGTTGCATTTAATATCATTTATATCACTACCGTCCAGAGGTTGAGGTCAAACCTGAAATCAGAACTTTCATCTACCACTTTAAGAAAATGATCTACTTATACCAAATGCTGATATGTAATGAAATAGCAGACTTATGCAATCAGATCGATATCACTGTTTTTGGCACGTTTATTACCTTCTAAGCGAGTAAGAGTACGTTGCCAAAGTATTATTCAGCTTAAAATCATTATCACATATTTGTATCTACAATTCAACTCGCATTCTTCTATCATTACGAATGCATGGGTGTATATACGATGTGATAAATTTCCATACAACTATCGAAGCTGAAATATCGAACTCTTGAAAGTGAAACTCGTCCATTTCCACATGAGACTCATCTCAGTACATTTCTCCCATGATCATGGTCACTGGTCATTGGTCAATGCAATCAGCGGTTGGAGTCTTGCTCTCTTTGAGATTACAGTTGGTTGTGGTTGAGTTATGTATTATGGTTGAAACATAAAACCGAGAATGATTATGATGACCAAAGGTATTACTTCATGTGCAAGTTCTGTGCCTACTTCAGAGTCGAACATTATTATTCAATCCTAAACTTTTATTTGAAATAACTAGTGGTTTACAGGGCCCTCTTGTCTTCCATAGTGCAGTTATTAATTCAGATAGGATATTCCGAAAATAAAAAAAAAAACAATTTGCATCATTACTCAAAACAATTACTAACAACAAATACGAAACCTTGTGGATGAAGAAGAAAAAGAAGTTTGTTTACACGAATCACCAGGGAATTTGATTTCAAGGTCACTGCATTTTCTTCATGTCTCTGGATATGCGATTGAAAAACGAAATATTTTCTAACTAGATCCCTGACAAAATTCCTATCCCACTCTATCATCCATTTGAATAACCATTTCGTAGAATGAAAAACGGAGGTAACTTCGAAAGTTTATTTTTTCATTCATTGGACTTCAAATTGAAAAAGTTCAATACACTGTCAGTCCAAGATCATTAATCATTTCATTATGGAGTATAGAATGATTTGTAGATAATAAATTGATATTGTGCAAGAACCATTTCCGATGTAATTTCAGACTAGTATTCACTCGTCCTTCCAAAAGATGAAGAAATATATTAACCGTAATTCTCAATATTTGTGAGACTCTTGGTACACGAAATTGGACGTGTTATTTGGGGTAATGAGGGGCTATTTCAATCCTAGAAGAATCATTAAGACATTCATGGAGAATATTATTGAAAATATTCGATTCGATTTCTTTCATCTCAATATAAAATATAACTCAAAGTATAGTAGATATTATTCTTTTCTCAATTTCAATATATAATAATTTTCTATCAAATGTTCACCAAATGCAAAAAAATCAAGGCCAAATTAAGAGAATTGTATTTTCACATTTATCACTTGTTTAACATTACCTTATGTACTCATACAGGGTGTTTCAGAATTGCACTGCAATATTCCAGGTACGTATCCTCTGGTACAAAATAAGGAAAAAAGTTCCTATGAACATGTGTCCGATATCGATTATTAGCGGAGTTACAGGGTGTTGAAAGTTAAAAAAAATCGGTCTTCATTTTATTGTGCTTGATCTACTGTAGATAGAGCTCTCAAATTTATTATGAGTATCAAGGAATAGGTGCTGATTAATATGAAAGTGAATGTTTTCCAAATACCATACAGGGTGTTGCATTTTCCAAGGTCTCAACCCATAAAAGCGCAAAAAAAACTTGCTCGTACGCCACTGGTGAATTTTAATATATTTTTTCATTTCTTCAACCTATCACCTGAATATTGTCGAATTCCGTTCAGTTTCCTAAGAAATTAATTAATTTGTAAATTGGCTGAAAGTTACATGGTCTGAAATTTTCATACTATTTTAATATTTGATATTATAGGATCAAAATTGAATGAAAGAGAAATTTATTAACAAATGTTCAGAGGAATTGTTCAAAGTGGCCTCCGTTTCATTGAATGCAACATTGAGCACGACGAATCCATGATTCTTTGGCACTTCGTAACACCCTGTAACTCCGCTAAGAATCGAGATCGGACACATGTTCATAGGAACTTCTTTCCTTATTTTGTACCAGAGAATACGTATCACCTGAAATATTGCCGTGCAATTCTGAAACACCCTGTATACTATTTGACTCTTTGTAGCTATGATCCGAATAAAGATTCTTTCATTTATTCATTTATTAACTCGGAGAAAATAATTCACATCGTCGGGAATCTTAGAATCCGAAAAACTCCCATTTTTCTTATGTGGAAAACTCCCAAAATTACGGGACTCAAAAATGAGACGTTCTTCAACCAATTCTACTTCATTACTCAGAACGCATTATTACGTATTATTTTCAGGTCTTTTCGAAACAAACTCCTTGTGATTTTCTTGGTACACGATATCCTTCTTCTTCAAAATAACTTTTCGTCATGACTGTACCATGATTTGCCGGTAGAGGCGTGTTAAGTGAAAGTGAATCGACAAGAATGAGTAAGAATTCATTATCATTCATAATATCCAGCGGGTGCTTGCTGTACCATGTACGACATCCCAACCGATGGGCACGGTGAGACCTTGGTGAGAAATGATGGGTTCTCGAAAGAGCCTGTCGGTGCAAAGGAAGTAGGAAGAAGAAAAGCGTTGTATTAACACTCCTTCCAACGGAAATTTAACGGAACTAATCAATGGTGGATTTGAGTAGTATTTAATTTCCAACAAATAATTACCATACCATGAAGTTATAATAAAAAAAAAATGGAATGCATCAAAATGCATTCGTGTGGTGTATAACATGAATATACTTTGTTCAAAAATCACTCAGTCCACAATATTTCGGAAATAGTTGAATTGTTCTATTATTGGTCTATTCAAGATGTCTACAACTATCAAACAAATATTGACGTTAGGTCCTTTAAACTCGGTGTTGTGGTGCTACGTATATTATTATAATATTCGTAATCGTATATTCACAAATATATTAAAGAATTGAAAAATGATCATAAATATTCGAAAATTGAAAATATCCAAGTATATCGTTTGAAATTGGAGATAATTATTCTGAAGAATTTCCACAATTATGATTATTTATTATGTAACTTCTAATTATGATACTTGTTGAATTATACCTAATATAAATGTCGATTAACTATTTATGTTGGGATCGATAATATGATAATTAGATCACTTTCTTTTATTTATGAATGTCCTTTCATGAAAGTGAGATGGCAGTTTAATCATATTTTTGTATGACAACATATTTTCGACTCCTTCTTGCGACACTTATGTATATAAAGCGAAATCTTGCGATGGGTTTTTTGACTCTATACGTTCACATTACGTGAGAGAAATGGTAATAGTTTGAGGAATAATATCGATTTCAGTAAAATCGATATTCACAGCCGTTTCCAATATTCGCAACAGGTTATGAAAATCAATAAGGTGTATTCACATAGATTATAGATTAGTAGAATTAGTGAAATCGGTGGAATATAATCTAGAGTTTCGAATTAATGAAAAGGAATATTTTCCACAAATTCATAAACAATCAAATTTAATTTTCCCAGAAAATTTTTTCGTCCAAATGTGTAATATTTAATGAAATATCGTCGTCGTGAAGAATTTATGTTGATTTTGACAGAAACTGTTCTTTTTGTTATTCTTAAAACACAAATTCACTTTTCAACTCATTAATTATCAACTGCTTGTGATCCAGACTTGCAAATATTGGAGATGAATCTGTCGCTACCTTTGTTTCCAGTTCATTCAACTCATCAACTAATCTAATCTTGAGTTAGCCAAACGTATTTGGCATTTTTTGAACCATTTCCTAACGATCAGCTGAGTTATTGTTTATTTTGATCGGTACAATTGTAAACTAGAGAAGATTCTTCTATTTTTGTATGGAGTATCAATGAAGTATTGACCATTTCATTCAGTTGCGTTTCGAAGATGTAATTTTTTAATATAAATGATGTATATACCCAGGGGTTATGTGTTTTTGCGCGTTTTCCTCGTGTATCATATGGAGAACACGAAATAAAAATCAGCTGAATTAATTAATTATGTATTATGCTATAAGTTATAATTATTTATCTTTTCATGTATAATTGTTTTATTGTTTGTCCAAAACTGGAAACATTTCAAAAATTATGTTTACTCAAAACAGAATTGTCCATTACTCTACCTAAAAATTATTTCTGTTTTTCAAAGATTAATTTATGATCCCGCAACAACGCAACTATTCCTCATGTGACGTAAATATCAACCTAAAATAAATAAACTATTACTCTATTTTATTTACTAGCCTTAAACTTTTTTTTCATGGTTGATCCTCGGATCATATTAATCTCTCTAGCAAATATCACGTAATCAATAGTGATAATTGAAATTACACCTCATATTGAAATTTTTTGAATATCTATGAATTATTTAATAACCGTTTACGCCTTGTCCGCTTGCATAAGGTGTTATTCAAGATATTATTCTTCTAAGGACTGTATTTTAAAAGGTGAAAGTGTAAAAAGTATTATTCTACCATATGAGTATAGATATGCTTTCACATTTTTGGTAGGTATACCTACTGTCTCATATTCGTGTCTCAAAAAATATTTCCTCAAATTAACCTCAGGTTTTATTCCTTCAAAGTTTCTTTGGAATCTGAACATCGAGTAAACTTCTATAGATTGTCGACTGTCCTGCACCAATGGGTGAACTACACTAAGTAATAACACTAAATAAAAACAATATGTAGAGATATTCAATAGTTTATTGAGTAAATTCATTCTCACGAAATCAGTCGAAATAAACCAAAACCCCTTCACCTTTCCCTCTATGAAATCTCAATAAGGTATTCAACCTATTTCCTGTTAACATATTCCAGGACTTGTCGAATTCCCTAATGAGAGTAATATAAATAACATGTACAGATTCACTCATGTATCCAAGTTCCGCATGATATCACCTGTAAAAACAACATTGCGTATTAACTGATCTCATTTTATAAAAGGATATTAAAAGAATGTGTAGTTTATCATGAAATAGGAGAAATAAAATAACTTGTTTTCACGATACGTTAACCGATAAGGTCATGTCCTGACATCTAACGGCGAAAGCAGTAAAGTTCGATCAAACAACAATAGTTTTCTGCGTAGATATCGAAATACAATATGAAGTTTCCTGTTCAACCACTTATTCGAATCTCTTTCAAATCTAAGACTGTCTAAGATATGCAATGCAATAAATTATGATTTGTAGATATTTTCAGTTCAATGAACTTTTGAGATAACAGCAGATAATATAAAATTCAATACATCATCAAGTTTTGTTTAAGGTCTGTTACCGAACCACTCATTCAAAACACTTTTAAGCTGGCATACAATAAAAAACCGAAAACTAATTATATTCCAAGGGCACCAATTCGAGAAATTCTCAAAATGTCACCCAACATTTTGGACAGGTATGGTCTCGAAATTCTCAAAACACTCTGTCAGATATTGCATTGCAGAATTTCAGAATTATTGTTAATAATCAAGTTGAAAATTGATTAAACAATATAAAATGACAGACAAAAAGTCTTCTAGAAAATGGGAACAAAGCATAAAATATAATTTTGAAACAATCCTAACCTCTTCAACATCTCGCTAAATGAGGTAAAACGCATTTATCAGAAGTTGAATCATAAGCAGTGCCAGCTGGACATTGAATAATTTCCGCCACACCATCACGACAGAGACAAACTGCTGAACATTCTGGATTTAGACGCAATACGTTTCCAGGTGTACAACTTTTCACTTTATCCATATATCCTGAAAGAATGTGGAAAGAGTCAACAAAGAAAATCACAAAAATATTTTTCAGTTTCAGTTCTTCATACCTGTGGGGAGTTGTGGAATGAAATTACTTTTCCGTTGGAATGTTTTGGTACAGTCCACTCTCTCAGAATAATCGCAAATACCCAGCTCCTAAAAAACAACTCAAGATATATTTCATATGCACTGGTTTTTGGTCATAAACATCTGATATTTGCTAACTATTTTCTATACGACTTCTTTCACAGTATTAACTTCAAGTATAAAGGAGTCCTAATGATCCTCACATATTCAGCAGAAAAACTTTGAAAATCTTCTGGAATGAAAATTGATTTTCATCATTCAAAAAACGATGTATTTTTTCTTATAAACAAGATAATTTTGACAGATCGCCGGTATTGCTGTTTTTTTTTTCTCTTTCAACATTACTCCGAATCAGAAAGTTAGGCTAAGTTTATACTTGTTTTCAAAAATGTTATCGATTCATAAAACACATACTTACACCAAAATTCTGACTATTGACTGTTGATAACCGTCCAACAGTTTTTTTTTAATATTTATAAAAATATCGATTAGAATCAACAAACTTAGCGGGTCAAATTAATCTCTCCAAATAAATTTGACATCGTTATGAAGTCACTGTGAGGTGTTGCCATATTTATTGATGCCTAAATGTTCCGAGCTAAGTCTCAATCAATTGAAAGTTCAGTGGTTAGCTAGATACTTTTCATTTTGCACTAATGGTATCGAAAGATGACCAAATCTGTCAAAACTATTATTATTGAATATATATCAATTACTGGCAGTGGTCTGTGACTAAATCTCTATCACAAATCTATTCTAGAAACTAATGAATTTTTTTCTACTCCGAACTCACTTGATTGTACAGAAATCCTGAAGGACAGTTGTGTTTGGCGACAATTTTATAGGAAATACATGTGTAATATGAAGCACAATCGGCTTCATTCCGATAAGTACCATATTCTACAGGACACTCGGTATTAATTCCTGAAAAGTATGTTTTATATTACGCAATGCACAACGATGTGTATCGATCTTCTACCTTCATATTTTGGAACAGACTTAACTTCAATTTTTCGCTGGTATATTAACGGCTCTTTCGTACAATCCACCCTGTCTTCAAAATCGCAAACTCCAATGTACTGAAAACAAACATTAACATGGTAACAGAAAATGCAAGTTCAATATACACTCACATCGCTGTATTTCAGTCCTGCAGGACATTCATATTTGGCAACAATTTTATACCCGAGGCAAGTATAATATGATGCACAGTTGTTTTTATCTCTGAAGGTTCCTGATTCCAAAGGACATTCTTTAACATCTGCAATCTCATCTGGAAATTGAAATAAAACCAATTAATTCTTCTATGATCTCAAACGAAGTTTAAGAATTTTGCAATAGAATTATATGGAAATGAAAATAAACGGAATTCAGGACATGCCTCACGGTATTTCACCATGAGTATATATATTCTGAAGCTACTACAGTTTGAAATTCAGTAAATATAATCAAAAACCGTAAAAAAAGTGAAACTCCAACGATAGTTATTGTTTTCATGGTAGCCCACTACTTTTCAACTGTTATCATCCGTTGAATTGAGAATCGTTGAAGCTAAAGTTGACAAAAGTGACGAAAGATAAAAGTATAATTTTTATTCAGATAATGACTCTTTTCCTTTCAATATTCATAGAAGCTATTAGAGAAGGACAATTTAAGGACAGTTAACATACGAGGAATATTTTTAATACTAACTTCCAAGAGAAAAACTCCTTTCTCCACAATTAACGTTGCTAACATAATCGCAATATCCTTTTGTAGAAAATACTAATCCTTCAGGACATTCTTGTTCAGTTGCTGATCCATCCCAACAGTTGACGTATTTGTTGCAAGCCGCGCTTGGGAATTGACCTCTGGGTTGTAGACAATATTTGTTCAATTCAATATCAGCTTAAAACAGAATAAATTCGTTCAATTCAGTATCAGCTTAAAACAGAATAAATTTACTGAAAATGTTCCACATAAGTCGCCAGTTATCATAAAAATAACCATAACATTTTGTTATCATCATGATGTTAATTGTAGTGCTCTTCAAAATTTTCTTTGTTATAGTTTCTATTTGTTGATCAATAAATAACTCCCTGGCGATAAAGTGCAATTTTATGCATAAAAAAAAGTATAGTGCTTCTTTCGAAAAAAAAAAAACGACAGTTATACATATTGAGCCTGTATGATTATTTTTTCAAGAAAAATATATTTGATGTATTTACCAAGATTTACAGATCTTGTATTAAAGAATTTACCAGCGGTACAGCTAACAAAAAGGAAAAAAGAAAGCATATATACTGGGTGTCCTGGAAAATGTGAAAAATGTCTCAGATTGATAAAGAATCTGAAAAAAAGAAGTGTAGATTTGCACCAAGGAAATCGTTTTTTACATACTGTATAATGGGGGTCCAAATTAACTCGAGAAAATTGATCCTGAAACTATCAAATTTTTGTTGAATTATTGTCGAACAAATAAACCGTTTCGTTTTTTTCATGATCCTTTTTATATTCTTCGGTCATTTTATGAACAATAAACAGATTCATCGTCTCTGTATCTTTATTTTCAAGCTACCCAAATTATTTTGTATACCTTTATTATACGGAGTGTTAAACATTTGAGCCACGAAGATAAAATTCTCTGAATATTTTTTTTATCTAGGAAAGGCGATTTTCAGCAGTAAAAGGAGTGATTTGTAGAAATATTTCAATAGGAACTAATTATATTATGTTCTCAGGTCTCATTCATATCTGAAAGATTCCCCACATTTTCTCTAATACCCTGTATAGATTGCTTCAGCAATTAAAACAAAACTAACATTTAGTATCACCTAAAAATGGTTATCGAAGAGTGATATTTCATCTCACCTGAAGGCAATGTGGCCGCAACCGGGAAGGACACTTGGGTGGGCGCCGTTTCCTGCGACACGGCTCCAGAGGATGACTGACCTGCTGAAGGCGGAGTCGCCGAAGTCCATGAAACGGTTACGTCACCGAACGAGGAAACCGGGGGCGGCGATCCTACGCCAAGAATATTTCACAAACTATTCAGGAATGTAGTTTGACAAATAGCGGATCATGGAACAATGGGAAGAATCAACGACCTTGCGTCGGAGAGGATTAACCCAGGCAGCAAGCTGACGTGATTTTATCGTCATTTTTTCGACACCAGACACGTCCTGCTGACGAAAAGAATGACGCCATAAAGACGGTAGGATGACGTGAATATGTCACAGACCAAAGACGTCATTCTGTAACGTCATTATGACGTTATATTTCGACGTTAATGGGCCGTCCCTATTTATTATATATATATATATTGATATTGGTTCAAAATTATTTGTATTCACTTGCTAGTCTCAAGCTCATATTATTTGGATGTTAGTGCATATACAAATCAATATCCTATCTATGATGTTATAAGGTCTGTAAATAAAATCACAATTAGAGAACGAAAATCTATATGTTCCATCGGCATCAAAGGATATAATAAAGATATAATGAAATATAATATATATATTTATATTATATATATAAAATAACAGTTTGAGTAGAGGGAGTTATTTTTTTGAACTATGAGGATCACAATTATCAAGAGTAAAATTGTTAACTCAGAACATTTGAATTAAACCAAAAATTGATTAGCTCATTAGGAAGAAAAAATGCCAAATTTTATTGTGAATAGTTGATGTAGGGGTACTTGTTCCACTTGTTGGGGATGTGAGAAGAGTAGAAATCCCCAAGGCACAGGAACTTTCTAGAAATAAAAAATTATTGTTAAAAAATATATATAATTTAATGGTTAATGACCAATAGATAAATGAAAACTCTACTATTATTCACAAACTATTAAAACAACAAATTTCAAGAATATACAGATGTGATAGTATTTTAAAAATTTCATTTGGTCGAACAAATTGTTGAAAGTTCTGTCTTCTAGATTACCATCAGTTATAACAGATATGTAGGAAAAAACCATTGGAAAAGTAAGAAAGAAAGAAGTACCTTGAGTTGTCAGAACAGAAAGTTATTTGTGCAGACTCATCTCAAGATCTTTCATAGCTTAGAAGAGTCGACTCCACTTGTTGGGGATGTGAGAAGAGTAGAAATCCCCAAGGCACAGGAACTTTCTAGAAATAAAAAATTATTGTTAAAAAATATATATAATTTAATGGTTAATGACCAATAGATAAATGAAAACTCTACTATTATTCACAAACTATTAAAACAACAAATTTCAAAAATATACAGATGTGATAGTATTTTAAAAATTTCATTTGGTCGAACAAATTGTTGAAAGTTCTGTCTTCTAGATTACCACCAGTTATAACAGATATGTAGGAAAAAACCATTGGAAAAGTATGAAAGAAAGAAGTACCTTGAGTTGTCAGAACAGAAAGTTATTTGTGCAGACTCATCTCAAGATCTTTCATAGCTTAGAAGAGTCGACTCTATTTATTATACAGTTAACCAAAATAAGTGAATTGTGTATATATAACTAAGATTCTTTCTTTTTCTATAGGTAGATTCACTGATAAGAAGCTTCTTTTCACCAGTATTAACACATTAATTTGGACTCTCATCATATGTTTCTTGATTTTTCATCAAATTATTTCAGTATCTCGACAAAAAATCCTAGTGAGTTTAATCAGCACACTAACCTTAAGGATACAATTATTTTCACAAAAAGGAAAAAGCCTTAAAATAACGTAGCATCATGATATAGGTACAGGAATCATAGTAAGTGGTGAGTACATGACATCAAATCCAATACATGCAATAGACCAAATATTAAACTTACCTTACAAATCACTAGTAAAGGAAATGCACAATTCACAACCGACGGTCGGAAATCGACTTCTGTAATCAATAGGAAATTTCAATCGAAATCGAATACATAACAACCTCAAAATTTTTGTGATAATGGCGTGTGGCCGTGTGCGTCGTCAACGTTGCGTGTTGGCTTGTGGCCGAACTTGTCCGATACCGATAACTCCGGAGATTGCCGAACGCCAAACAAATAATGAACGTTTTGTTTTGAAGCGCCAAATTCAAACTGTTTTTCAATGAGTTGATAATCATACGAACCTCATAAAAGATGGGCTGTGGTTGAATAATAATACCTATATTGCGTCTGTTTATTCGCCTAAAGAGAAATTTGATTCCATTCTGTACCTACAATGTACACTTGCCTATACACACTTCAAGGTATCTATGGTGAACTTTCGTTTAACTTTTGCATTTCGATGAAAAATATTTAGGAACCTATAAGGATCATTGGAATAATCATCAAAATGCAAAAATATAAAACAATGAGTTGACGTTTTATAATGACGTAAAAATATCGTCAAACTAACGTCCTGGTTATGACGTCTACAGTACATTCGAAAAATGACGTCAGTTTTCACGTCATTTTTTGGTAATATGACGTTGCGGACCAATAAATACCAAAAAGAGACGTCATTATGACGTCAGCTTGCTGCCTGGGAAGTCGGACGTTTGATTTACGGGGAGATTTTACAAATTTTCAAATACCAGTATTAGGATTTCCATCATCAATTTCATGGAAAAAAACTTGAATGAGTAACTCGTAGAACGATTAGAATACGTATTCATTGTGAAGTCTAAATCGTGTTATTCAAAATCACTCGTATAAACCAGATCTTCTAACCCTCATGTAGTTCAGTATCTCTCAACTGTTTTATAAACACTTCTGATGTAGCATCTAGTGGAGTTTTTTTCAAAAACACACAACTCTGAATTCAGAAAATTTCCAATTCTCACCAGAGCAATATTTCATTCATTTGTCCATAAAAATATGTGGTAAAAGGAGACTGACAGAGAATATTCCTCATTACCACTCTCATTTCAGTTAGCGGCACATCAAGTGAGTTTCTAGTATATAATCAAGAGCTATTTACTGATGGGCATTCTCATTTTCGAGCAGAATCCAACTACAAACTCGAAATAATAAGCACGAGTTTCACACTCTCCAGTAGACTTTTGAAAATCGCGAGATAATGAATAATTTCCTTGTAGGAAAAAGGCAAGCGAGGTAGAACAAGATAAAACTCTAGCATGGGAGGATGATGCCAGTATGACCTTAAACTCATCTTTGGTTGTGATTTTTATCGTGTAGTGCTGTCCAAAATCAACTAAATACTCAATAATACCGAAAATAGTAAAACGTTTTACAAGCTTCTAAAGTTCAATATCTTATTCATCTATTTATTTCGACAAATTCCTGTTTGTTATGTTCTTCGCACTTTACATTCAGATTTCTCAAGATGTATTCATAATCATGAATATATCGAATACATTGTTATTAACAAATTTGAAGATTGAATTTGTTATTTATCGAAGTGTAAGTCTCAGATTCGAACCTACTGTAATATTGCCGAATGTAATAACTCATCTTAATTGAATGTTGAGAAATTTATGGAGAACTTGAAACATTGAAACATTTTATAAACCATTTATAATCTAGAACATATTGAATTTGCTCTCAAGGCCAGTATTTTGATTTCTCAGTTTCAATAAATAAAATATCAATTTGAAGACAAAGAAGATGAAATCATATCATGTTGAATAATCTTGGACCTTATTATTTCGTGTTTTTTTATCAAAATTCTTGGGCACAAAGAAACGTTTTCGTTAGAATATATACCCATCAATGACCCAGAACATTCCTTCCATTACCTGGGACTACTGGTCTTCCAGTACAATCTACTCGATCGGCAAAATCACAGTATCCTCTGACTGAACTGAAAAATAATCCTTCAGGACACTCTTGTTCAGTTGCTGTTCCTTCCCAACAGTTGACGTATTTGTTGCAGGATGTGCCTGGGAATTGACCTCTGGGAAGTAAACACCTACCATTGAGACCTGTCCCTAAAAAATCACGTTGGTGGTTATCAGTATCCGAAATTACAGAATCAATTATACAGTGAGTCTACAAAGAAGGTATAGTTGAAAAATCTCAAAAAACTGCGTTCTTGATTCACTTTTGCCCAAAAGAATGGCATGTACTAGTTTTATTTTCAAATTAAACTCCCCCTCCTTTTCAACTCATATAATTGTTTTATTCAACTGATTCCAAGGATCTATCATAAGCTCATACAAATTGGTAAAGGTTTAGAATAAACGTATACTCCCAAGCGAATAAAAATTCATAGTCAATATCCAAATTGTTCTTCATCGACAAGTAAACGATGATTTAACCTCTTAATAAGATCGTCTTTCACATTTTCTGAGATCACGAGATCAAGGATATTGCCAGATCTATTAAAGAGTCTGATTGGGTGAGAAAATCTAGAGGAACATTTTTCTAATCTTGTTCTACCGATATTTCGATCCGGACAAGTTCTGTTGAAAAACTAATGAATAGCTATTGCAAGAAATGTCAGTACATCCTCATATTGACACTAGTAGGCACTCTGTAAGATTGTTTATAAAGCAATCCTGATTAAAATCAAAGCAAAGAAAATTAAATCTCGCATCTAGGAGTTATGAGGTAGGAATGGGAGAAAAAGCAGTCGCAGTTATTCGTTCAAAAAACCAAGTAGAAATAAAAACAGTAGATTCTAGACTATCCTAAGACTAAATAGAAACCAATCGAATCGAAGCTGTCGAATTTCAGCTGAAATATCACCATGAACAGGTCCAGAATTTTTTTGAGGAAACGATAAAAAAGTTTGCTTTGGAGCAAGTATGCTTCTGTGGGTGGAGATCAAACATTGAAGAAGCAAGAGTCAAGACTAAGGGATTTAGCTCTGGAAGAAGAAGAACCAAAAACACCCCTCAAGATGAAACAAAAGCAGCTGATCTTTTCTTGTTCATTACAAACACTACGGAGACTCTATGAAACTAAGCAAATGCCATCAGGAGGAAGAGAAGACGTGCTTTTCATTCACAGGAACGAGGGTGAGAGTTTGAGACTCCTTGGTTTGGGAGACAAAATCCAAAAGAGGGCTTCAAGCTACTAGTCTAACCCCAAGACAAGTCTTCAGACTTAGCTTTCACCTCACCAGATGGCACAACTGCAGCTGATTCCACCTCGTTCGTCACAAAGGCTGGGGGGATCCCCTGACCAACAGATTGGACCACATTTTCTCCTCCTACTTTGTGTTGCTGGATATTATTGCTACCTTCAGCTTGGTCCGTATCTTCTGATGATTCCTGCTGCTGAAGGCTATTGCTACCTTCAGTTTGGCCTGCATTTTGGTTTAAGACGTTTATAAATGGAACTTGGATCCAGACTGAGCCTGGAAGCGCGGTTGGTTGATTACCGATGTGTTGAATGATGTTCCATTGGTTTATGTCTCGTTGATAAGCAGAAATGTTTGATGGCAGCGTTTGGACTGGAAGGGTGTTATTATTTATTATTGTGTTTGGGGATGAAGCTACAGTTATCAAAGTTTTGTAGTTAAAGTTGTGTTATTCTTTCAGTGGGACGAAAAAATTTCATGATGTTCATCAAACTTTTTCGGCTATGCATAAATAAAGAAATATTTGATATGTACTCATAAATTTTTACGAAGACGTATCGTGTTAATAGTCTTTGGCAATCGTGGTTTGATCACATTATAAGGATTGGAATCATTTTCCTACAAAGAAGGGAGGGAAGAAAAATTCACAGAGAATTCTTCACAGTTGACAAGAATCAAATCAATTCAGAATAAAAATAGCGAATAATATATTGATGAAATGCTACGAGATTCTCTCTGAAATAATATAAATTTTCAAAACAACGTCATATTAGCGATAGCTACTTCGCCACTTCGAAATCACCCTGTACAAAAATTCCAATAATTCATCAAGTGGTTATTCTCCAGGTCTCTTACTGTTTGTGTAAATATCCCATACTCATAATTCATTATTATTCACCAAATTTTGAAGTTGGGTCTCTTGAAAATGAGGATCTATAAAACAACCTCTCAAGTATCTCTTAACACCTTCCTCAGAGTTCAACATTCAGAAAGATATATTTACAAACATCCTAATCAAACAAAAAATTATATTTCCAAACTGCAAGGATGAAGAATGAGAGTCATAGCCCTTCCGAGGCATCTGAATAAACTAAAATGAATTGTATTTTTTTTAGTGCATGTATTTATACAATGCTGAATTTCTTTGTAGGCGAAGGCCTTCAAGAAGATTATGTATATACAAATGTGTAATGAGAAAATGGTTCCACTAAAATTGGTCCACAATATCAAAATTCCATGAAAACATAAATTGTACTTCAATTAGAGTTTTTTGAATTTGCAAATCTGAATGCATTGCGAGCACAGCTCTCTCTACATCATCCATATTCGTATTTTGAAAAGTCTCAAAACTGCATTGAATTCAGTTCAGTTCAGTTACCCTTCGTTGCAGGTCAACCCATACAGCTCGATTAAATATTTCAATTGTTATTAACCGATTCGAAAAAAAAATGGTCATAGTCTAGTGGCGCCATTTAATAAATATTGTTGATAATATTCATGAATATGATGGATACATTCCTTTTACGAATAATATATTCTGGTTAACTGTTATGTTCATCCAACTTTATATCATTTTATTGTATATTTAGTCTCTCTTGACTCCAACAACGAATTAGTTGGTAATCGCTTCTGTCATCAATAAAAAATCATTATGTGAGAGCACCCATGCAATACTTATCCTACGTAAATGAGACGCGATACAGAGTCGTCTCAATAAAAGCTTATGCGAATTTTTCCGCCCACTAAAAACAATCAAAAAAATCTTGTACCAAAGTAAGTGAACTGAAAAGGATGTCGAACAGACGTTGAAATGGGTAAAAGGTGATTTATAAGATGGTTTGTGTGTTTATGATTGCCCACTTGCTGGGTCAATAACTTGGTTCAAGGTGATACAGTTACAAACGATTATTTGTTTATTTATCACTGGGAAATTGAGGAGAACGTTCATAAATTATGATATATTTTTCTTAAAAATAATATTTATAGATTTGGCACTTCGCTATATTTCCTTGTGACATCACATTTGAAGTCTAATATATTGTGTATAAATGAAGTGAATAAAAACTTCTCTAAAAAATCTGCGGAAACATCAACTTTTAATTCAATATTTTTGATATTGGTATTTGAAAGAATATATTTTTCTGCACATGCTGAACCAAAAATGTTGTAACGTTACATAAGGAAATTATCAAGAAAATTAATGTTATCAAAGTAATTTATCTGTCACAGCTGATTGAACGAACTAATTAGTCGAATGTTCAAATTGCCTTGAGTGGACACTCTGTATATTAGAAGCCATAATTCATTTTATGATAATCTTTCGAAAAATATACACAACGACTCACATACAAGAATGGTAATAACTATATGTTATGCATTCCCATGTGTTCTTCATTCTTATCCAAGTCTTCCGGATAAATATCAGCACGTACAAACCTATCTCTTTGCAAACGTACAAAACGAGAATTTCTAAGGAAAAAATCACAGTACAAGCAGAAATACCCGACTTCTCTTCTTTTAACATCCAATAAATTCGTGAGGAAACAACTGGAAACATACCCACGTACTACCTACAATAATAACAATATTTTTTCATAGTGTAGAGTGAGTCAACTCTGATGGAATAGGAGATTATAACCAAACGAAAAATCGAGGCCTATTTTTACAAAAAAAAAATGGTACGAACCATAATGGGTAACTGTACTAATATATTTATCATTCCAAATCCTAGAATTATATATGATTCACTTCCAATAAGATATTTTTGTTTTGTTTTGGATAGTTTGAATCTGAGCTACTTTCGAAATTATTATCATTAACTTCATGACTCTATGAAAAGATATATGTAATCACACAGTTACCAGATTCCAATATGCATCTGTGCACCAAAAACTGTTAAGAAATAAAAATTATGGAATTAATATTATATATATATATAAGCATAACAAGGGGGGGTTAATGGGGTCGTAACCCCCCCCCCATTGCTCAGAAATAATAATGAAAATGCAAGTAACGATTTGAAAAAATAAAAATTTGTGTAAGTGTAGTTGACTGGTGGTGGTCGACCCCCCCCATTAGTCAACTCTAGTTACGCCAATGATTATATACCTACATTATACAGAGTGATTCATTGGGAAATGGGCGTACTGTAAGGGTAGGTAGAGGTCGCCTAGCTGGTTCTGAAGAACCCCTATATTATGGGCCTAGCCCCCTGTATAAGCGAGATACAGAGTGTTTTATGTATTTCTCCTATTTCTTCAATGGCTCATAACTAACGATCCGCATTGTATATTCAATTCGTTTCCACAACATAAACTCATTATCCTGTATGCTACCGAATACCGAGTGAATGAAACTAATAATTCAGTTGATGATAAAATGAGAAGAAATTACATTCGGAAAAAGTATGACTTTTTTTAAGAAATACAAATTTTGTAAAATTGTATTCATTTAAAAAAGAACGAAGATAGAAAATAGAATAAATTATATTCATTCCAAATTATTCTTTTATTATAGCTTCTTGCAATCATTTCATCATTTGTATAGTGTAGCATGATGAATAAATGCAATCTTCATCACACATACAGGGTGTTATTGAAATAGCACTTTGTCCTAAATAAGGACCTGTCGACTCATTTTACATCAAGGTTGTGATTAAAAAATTCAGGATATCATGAAATGGTTAATAATTTGATTGATTGAAAGTGAAAGAAGAGCATTTAGAGACGAACAAGGTATTTTTTTGAATTTCGTACCACCTTTTCATCGGAAAAATTAATTATGACTTGAATTAACAGGTGTAAGAATGGCATGCGGAAGTACCAAACACATTTGTTAAGGAATATTTTTTTCTGCTCTCTTCATATCTGCAAACGAATTTTCAAAATTTGGTCATACAGGGTGTTGTATTTAACTGATGAAGTTCCTTTAATTTTTCAAGTCCGTACCTGTATTATTAGTTTCATTGATTTGGAAATTCGATAGTTTATTTTGTGAAAAAGGATAAAATATACAATGCGGGTCGTAAGTTATAAGCCATTGAAGAAATAGGGGATATACATAAAACACTCTGTATCTCGGTTATACATGGCGCTAGACCCATCATATGAGGGTTTTTCAGAACCAGCTAGGCGACCTCTACCTACCCTTACAGTACGCCCATTTCCCAATGAATCACCCTGTATAATATATTTGTTTTGGTCAGTATAGATATAAATTTGCAAAAATCATAAAAAAACAACCAGTATATTTCATTGGTATTGAACTAGACCTTATTTTTCCGCAAAAAATATTACAACTTTTACAGCCATTAGTTTATTCAACATGACAGAAGGCTTTGATATACTGTGTGTTTCTCGAGTCTTTGATTTTACCAAGGCAACTTTGAACAACGCGCCGTATTTCTACATTTTCAGTATTCTTTAAGAATCGATTTACAGTGCAACAGAATCTATTTTCAATATATCTGTGTTTTTAGTTAGACATACGAATTATAGTCTTCAGATATTTTTCCAACACGAAACGTTTCAAAAAGAAAATTCGTCTCGCTGAGATGAATCCAAAAATCAATGATCTGATTGAAATGAGAAATAGTCACTTTCATCAAAAGTAATGAAAAAATCAGTTCATTTCAATTTGTTACTGAATTCCAAAATTTTGCGAAATATGAAAGTAAGAGAATGAATGATGATTTATGAATTCGAATTCGAATTTGTTTTTTTTTTTAATAGTTTGAAAAATAATATTCATGGAGAATTCATAGAGAAAAGTTTCCTACCTCCTGTGGAAATTTGTCCATTATCGTTTTGTGCCAAAACAACTCCGACCATCATAAAAATCGTAAACATTTTGTCGCACATTTTGACGCCTTACACCCCCTCTTACGTAAGCGATCGAGTTCACGCACTTCGCGAATTGTTTTCAGAGTCACGGCCAACTCTTCTTATAGAGAGGACGACTTTGGCGTCCTGTTTCCCCCTCCCCACATGCCGCAAAGAAAAAACAATCGAGAGATGAGTTGGAGACTTGACCACATATCCTTGTAAGGTTCCCCTCATCTCAATTTCTTCCAATCCCGATCCGGGAAAGAAAGAATTATTTTTCAATGTGCACCTCTCATGAAACAACAAGGCCTCATTCATTTTTTATTTCAGACAACAAATTTTCGTTAACTATTTTTAAATGAATAAATTGCGTGAAGTCTTCTTCAGAATAGAAATAATTTTTGAAACTTTTCATCAGTAATACAAAAACATATTACTGACTCATAATTATTTTCAAAATAAATGAGAATAATAATTATAATCAATGATTGATTCTATGAAATTGAAAATTCGATATCATTATAGATATTTGTATGCGTAACATTGGTAAATGAAGTAAGGAATAAATTCAAGAAAAGAGAAAAATATCAAACTTCTCTAAGAAATTCGTTTTTTCATTGATTTTGGGTAAACTTAATTCATTTGGTTAATTGAGCAAACTTCCCAAATTAGGATTCATCAGTATTTATCAACAAGATATATACGCCAATGTTTAAATTTGGAAATATTTCTCATCGTGGTTTTTGAATCATCCACAGCAAAGAAGATATAGCTCTTTCTGCTTTGTGGTAATTAAACCAATCAATAAAATATATCATTCTGATGCATTTCTTTTTTTATAATCTCTGATACTTTGTGAAAAAATTAATTCCTTTCTTTCTGATCTGGAATATTTTTCTATAAACAAGATATATACGCCAATGTTTAAATTTGGAAATATTTCTCATCGTGGTTTTTGAATCATCCACAGCAAAGAAGATATAGCTCTTTCTGCTTTGTGGTAATTAAACCAATCAATAAAATATATCATTCTGATGCATTTCTTTTTTTATAATATCTGATACTTTGTGAAAAAATTAATTCCTTTCTTTCTGATCTGGAATATTTTTCTATAAACAGTTATTTGTGAAGTAATAGTGCCATTTACACTTTGATACATGATCTGAAACAATATGAAGTTCATTTTGCAAATTTTTGAAAATGCTGATGGATGAATATTCTAGGAATTAATTTATTTCTGGAAAAGGCTCATTCTGTTATAGTAAGTATCATCTGGTGAATTCATTCAGATGATATTATGATGATGATCTTAGTGAAATAAGTAAAATAAGTGCCGCTTAGACCTTTGAGAGACCTAATGTGAAACAATATGAAGTGCATTTCGCAGTTTTGTGAAAATGCTATAAAGAACGAATTTTAGTAATTAATGTATTTCTGGAAATGGTTCATGTTGTTCAGATAAGTAATTTTCATGGTTCATAGGCCTACTGGGGATGATTGTTTATCAACAAATGAAATGAATTTTTATTTTCCAAATCGACAACATATGTATAACAAATGAGTTGGTCATATACACGTGAATACATATTCTTAAAATTAGCTTCCAACTTCACATTGCTAAAAATAGTATATTGAAGTATAAGTGGATAAAAAGTTTTAAAAACCAGATCCGAATACTTTACGCTATTTTTTTTATTTGTGCCCCATTTTACGTTTGAATTAAAATTTGCATTTGTCAGTAATATTTCATTTGACGTTCACAAGGTACCTGTCAGATCAATAATCAAAAATTTGTCATTTAGACTTCACGTTTCTCGTTCCTTCGTTGATATTGCCATGGTAACTTTAATAATCGCGCGTTCTTTTAAGTTCGATTTAAACCAATAAAAAAAAGTAGAAATTTATGCATTATGCGACATCAATGAACGAAAATTAATCACATGAACATTTTTCCAAATCATCCATAAGATGTACACATCTTATTAGTTATTATCTATGTTTTTGTAACCAAACGTCATAGCTGAATATAGTGTCAAAAGACGCGCATCTTAAAATAAAAATTCAATGGTTCGCGAAATTATTCGAAAAGCTTGTAATTTTCTAGGTAATGAATTTATTTCTTGGTTAAAATACTCTCAATTTAGTTGACATTACTTATAAGGATGCATAAAAAATTAATGATAAGTTTTGTATCTATGGATCAGGAAGACTTCCCATGCCTACGTTCATGTAGTTTTATGTCATAAAATATAGGCCCACAATTCTGATTTATTCATCCTATTTTCACACGGATACCTGCTCCCTTTTTAAAAACTGATAACCTATTTAAACCTCTCTTGATTCTACTGTGATCCCAAAATCTACTTAAAAAATCCCGTTATTCAACATGTTCCCTTTATTTTAAAAAGTAAAATGGGCCCGAACGCTACCGACCACAGCCGATCGAATCCGTTCTTTCCTTACCTCTCCACAGTCGCCATTGAGCAGCCATTTTGATGTCTTGGGAGTGAACAACCACCCAAAATTAGTGCTCTAATTAATTTTTCGACGTAGAAAAATTGACAAAATTAAGAGTTAGTGCAACTTATGGCTTGTTTAAATAATTTAAAACAGGAAATACGGACATTGGAATCGATATTCTCGAAAAACCATGAAAGGTTTCAGATCATCTCGGCCAGTGTTGACGAATTGAGTTGTAGGTTTATAGGAAAGAACGGTAAAAAATACGCCATCCATGCGAATATCACGGTAAGCTACTTCTACAAAGACCTTGTTTACCTTCAAGTTCGCTTGAGAGCTTTCTTAATTTCGTAAAATACCCAAAAACGTTAATAACAAAGGGATTCATGGCTCTGATATCTTGTTCTTTTTTTTTGACATTTAACATATGTATTGTATTGCCGAGCTATATTGTTTTGTAAAAGTCAGAACTATCAACGCTTGCAATTATCCATTATTTTTCTAGATAATTGCTACAAATGTGTAAATATTGATTATTTCATTATTCTCATGCTTAGAAAACCCTTATTTTTTATTTATTATGTCATGATAAATATTGAATTTCAATTTTGGAACCAGTTCAAATATTCTTATCAAATTAAACAGATCAATATTATTAGTCATGTTCATCAGAAATTGGATGTATCTGGCACAAGTCAGGTTGGGTAATTTGTGATTCAAGACTCCTTAAATATCTTTTCTTTTATTGAACTATTATATGAACATGCATTTGCAGTTAACTTTCAGGATTTCCAATACTAGTGATTGATTTGAGGTTGGATAGAAAATATTCCACTTCACACCTATTCAGGAGTTGTAATAGTGATGATCGAATTAGTGTTGTTTGCATTTTGTATTGACCTACTTGTATGAAGTTTTACTATTTTCATTTCTTCAACATTTCCTTCAGGAAACTTATCCTGCTGTGCCACCAGTATGGTTTGCAGATTCAGAAGAAACTAGTATCACGAACGCAGTTCAAATTTTAAGTAATACTGAAGGTCTAGAAAACCATGTTCTTCACCAAGTTATAATTCTTCTTAAAGAACTATGTCGACTGCATGCAATACCTGAACCTCCAGACTTAGATAGACTTCAAATTTTAGATCCACAGTCAACAAATAGGTGAGTTTCTGTGTTTTCAATAATGTAGATTCAAACTATTGTTCTCATTTCACCCAGCATCGAGTCTTGGAAGACTATGGAAAAATTATATACTTAAATTACTGGATATTTGTTAGCAATATGTCTCAACTGTTTAATTCTCTCTAATTACTATTCAATGAAATATTTCGCACTACTTTATTTTTCATCAAGGCCACTGAATTGGTATTACTTGTGGATATTTTGAAATGAACTATAAATATTATAGCTCATGTATTTCATTGATTCTGAAGATAACAAACTGTTGATGTATTTGTTTTGAAGAAACAATATCTCCATTGTATGTGATAGTGAATCACAATACCAATATTTTCTGGTTAGTAAACATTAAATGCATATTTTCTTTATTATTATAGCTATAAAAGCTGATGAAGCACACTTAAAACTGCAATGATACTGATATCTGATTGAACAATCCAGTAAATTGAATTGAGCTATAGTTAAAAATAAAGCATAATAAAGATTACAAAGCAAAGTGTTATGATTGTCAAAGAAAAAACAAGGAATCTCATCAACAATTATACATTTATTTTAACAGTTCAATGGTTATGACAGATTTTACTTTTGAACTATATCAACTTAGATTATATATCTCACTGGACAAGATGAGTGATGCTTATACCATAAACATTAGGAGAACTGGCCCCAACAACACAGCAGGAAAATGGTGGTATGGTTTCTTAGCGCTAGAGTAAACACTAAATATGGGTGTGACAAATATTTATATAGTAACCTTGTGAACAGAAATCTTTTACACACACATAATGCCATTCTTTGGCTCTTTTTAAATTTAATGCTGTTGGCCACTTTTGCCTTTTGAATTATCTTCCAGAAATCTAAAAACAAAAATTGTTTCAAACATGTAGATACATAAAAAACACTGATTGATTAACATATCTATAAACTGGTAAACACTCCTCTCCTTTATACCCAAAACCAAACACTTATTGCTCATTTTAACATTTGAAGATGTAAAATATTCATAAATATAACCAGTCTATACTCGAAAAGCACCCAAACTTTTGTCATTTCAGTAAAATCCAGTCGAAAAACTCGATCTTAATGGCGGCTTTGTCACAACAAATATCGGGAATTTTTCGACGGAGCGAAATTGAATCCGACCGATAGAAGTAACAACCAGCAGTAATATTTACATTCCCCCAATTGAAATGTTGGGACCAAACAATTAGCAGGGGTTACTCATCTTGTTTGATAGATAATCTAAGATCAACTCCATACGAACATTGACGTGTTGCCTGCAGGATAAGCAGAGATGGCGGCAGTGTTGGTGGCAGCGTTGAAGAGGCCATGGAAGACGAGGGCCTGGATAGTGATGTAGACGGCGACCTCGGCGAGAGCGAGGATGATGAGGACGACAGTGATGCCGACGAGGATCTAGCAATGGAAATGGAAGATAATCGGCCAAAGGCAGATGAGATGGGCGTAGAACACTTAGCTACCTTGGAGAGGCTCAGGCAGAATCAGAGACAGGACTATCTTAAGGTCACTCTTGCACGAATTGTCTTTTTCAAATATGACACTCTACTTGTGTTGTACCAGTAGCTCTGATAAACAAAAGATGTATTGATACAAAAAAGTAGGGGTGATTATCCAGAAACAAAAATTAACAATTGTTTCATCAGATCAGTATTTTTCATCAAACTTGATGAGTAAGTGGAAACTATTAATTACCATAGAGAAGAAACTAGAATTATGTAGGCCAATTGAGAAATCGACTTATTTTAGTGTATGAAAATCAAAGAAAAAAAAATTGTACTTTGAACTTCATTATACTCAGAATAAATTTTCTTTGTTCTATTTTCTTCGAACAGCTGTAGAATTATTGCATTTGATGTAAAATATTTTCATATAATACATTTCTGTAATGTCATATTCTGAAACTAATAAAACTGAAACGTAAATAATTCCAATTCAAAATTTTTTTTTTTTCATCAAGTTGATTTATTTTTCTATAATACTTAGATCAGTGTATCCTTTTAATAAGGTGGTTATGTATCATTTATTTCGTTGAAATGGGTGTGACTATTCGAGAATCATTTCAATTCATTATTAATTTTCTCCAAAACAATGTAATGTATTCAATATAAGAACGACGAGCCTAAATCTTGTGTTGCTGTCTATTCACATTTCATCACTTATCCAACCAAAATTTATTTTTGCAGGGATCGGTATCTGGCTCGGTTCAAGCTACCGATCGCCTTATGAAAGAGCTGCGTGACATCTACCGTTCCGATTCGTTCAAAAACAAAATGTATCAAATTGATCTGGTGAACGATTCATTGTACGAATGGAACGTACGACTGATGTGCGTAGATCCAGACAGTCCGCTCAGCCACGACCTGCTCATGCTCAAGGAAAAGGAGGGTAAAGACTCCATCCAGCTGAACATGCTCTTCAAGGACACCTATCCGTTTGAGCCGCCCTTTGTACGTGTTGTGTATCCTGTCATTTCCGGTGAGTTGACGTTGTTGTGCCTGTGAAAAATGACAGTTGACAGTAAATACTAACATATATAAGTATCTCCCGACATCATACTCATAGCCAACATTCATTGTGTAAGTTCTAAATCATTAATGATAAAAAAAAGGAGTCCATCTAAAGAATGCAACGCATTTTTCTTGTTTCTCGTGTTGTGTAATTTGGAATTTGGAATGTTTCTGAAGTTTAATCATCTCACAACTATGAATCATACAATAATCAGAAGGTTAGTAAATTCGCAATGATTGAGATGTTTTTTTTTTCAGGTGGCTACGTTCTCGTGGGTGGAGCAATCTGTATGGAGTTGCTGACGAAACAAGGTTGGTCGAGCGCGTATACGGTAGAAGCAGTGATAATGCAGATCTCAGCGACGCTTGTGAAAGGAAAAGCTCGCATCCAGTTCGCAGCGCCAAAAGTTTGCTCGCAAGGACAATATAGTTTAGCAAGGGCACAACAAAGTTTCAAGTCCTTAGTGCAAATACACGAGAAAAACGGTGAATAACTTGACATTGAGTTTTTTTCTCTACTTGGTTTGATGAATAATTTTTTTCTAGGTTGGTTCACACCCCCAAAAGAAGATGGCTAAGGTTGTTGTGCAGTGCCGTGATAATTTTTCTGATTATTTTCTCGAACATGCAGACGCATATTTGATGTCTGTTTCCGTTGGTATAATAAAAGGAATTCTCTCAAATCATCAACCTTTTGTTTATTATAGTGCCTGCAGTTCTGCTCGTGGGAATATCGATAAATCGAGACGAAATAAAGACTTATAAATACCTACTAAACTAGAGGTTTTCTTGAATTCTCGTGTTAGGAAAATGTGATTTTTATGTTCCGTATATCTGTGTGGAATAACTTGACTGTGACTTTATTTTTTGTTGTAAGCTTCTGTCATTTATTTTTCTCTGGCCAGTTCGTTATAGGATGAGTTTTGAATAATTGTCCTAGGTCATTGAGTGTTTTCTGGGAGAGACCCAGTGAATTGTGCAATTACTGTTTCAAGAGAAGTTTAATCTGTTTCAGTTCATTTTGTTATGTTAATTTTTTTGATTATTAAACGGGACTTGATGATTGTAAATTATTACAATTTTGAAATGAGAAAATACTTCTTCAAAATCCAACCAACGTGATTCACCATTTGAGTATTTAGACGCAGTATTCATCGATAAATACAAACAAGTTTCATGACCGAGTGTTTTTCAAAAGTATATTGACCATCTTAGATTATTTCAAAATGCAAGGTGCCGAATTATAAGTGGTGAATTAAAATTTTCCAATTCACTTCCGTCTCTCTAGTACATATACTTCTTCATCACTGACTGATACTGCATTCTTGAATTAGTTAAGAAACGATTCAAAGCACAATTTTTTTATTTATCCTGTATTAGAATTAATTTTAGACATCATATTAAGTTCGACACTGTACATATAACCATGGAATACACGTGAGAATGTTTCGATTGTAAATTTATCGTTATTTTTATCATTTTGGTCTCATATGTTTCTTTTTGACCAAGGATAGTATCTAAAATTATTGTCCATGCATGAAAATTTTTGTAAACTGATAGCTTTCCATATTTTATGTCCTGTACCTAGTTTCGTCAAGTTAAGGATTATTACTTATTTTAGTTATCACTCGGCAAAAAAAAATGTATATAGAATTTGGAATGTATCGAATTTTGCTGTTAACTTATCAACTTCTCCGACAATTTGTGAGTATGTGCTTTAGTTTTTAAAGTGAATAAACCATCATTACATAATACGTAATATTATTATACACCAATGTTTTCCTGATTTGATAACAAATTTCTGTTAGGAATTCATAGAAACACGTTGATAAACATTAAAGCGCTATATTTATGGAAACTAATGATGTGATTCGACAATTCAGTTAAAATTCAGTCACTACATGCTGATGAAATATTTCAGTAGGTATTCATGACTTTTTGTTCAATGATAATTCGTTTTGAGAAAATAGATCTCAACTACAACTAAGATTTCGAAAAAATCTCCAGCTGTAGACTCACAAACTTCATCTTACATTGCCATCATAACTAAATTGAATACAAACATTATAAAACTACAACTACAGAGTATATATATATACAAAAATTAACCTAGTATATCACGGAATATAAATATATTCAAATAAACATAATACAGTCTTCAACCAAGTGAATGTTTTATGCTTAGACAAAAACATCGGACTAGAAATGCATTGCAAATAAAAACTATTTAAGTCTAGAACATCTTCCTTTGCGCAAAAAATACAATCAACCACTCAAATATCCAAATAATTAATACAACAGAAAATAGAAATCAAGTTTCATTTTCCGTGGAGAACTATGCACAACATGGAAAACGGTACAATCACAAAAAACAATGCCCTAAAAGTACCCGTTAGATTCAACGGAATCACTTTAACAATAATAGCAACAACTATTTCTGGTAGAAAAATCAGTGAGTTTGAAAGCAGTTTTAAGGGAACTTGAATGGGATTTCAGACATTTTTTACAAGAACACTAAGAACAATAATAAAATTACGACCTCTCATCAGTTGCCTGAGGCAGCCTCGTTTCGACGCCATTCTCATCCATCACTACAAACGATCCTAACCTAGATATACGCTTGTCGGAACAGCCACTTTCAGACGGTGAATTAGAATTTCTCGATATCACACCGTCTTTGTTATCGAAAGTGTTGCTCCTGATCAACCTAGGGGGCTCCGGATCAGGCTCCGCCTGAATCCACACCCTCGAGTCCCTTTTTGGCGGTTGCTTCTTGCTATCTTCGATTTTCTTCCATAGACTTGCTATCTTGCTCGTCACTTGCTTTTTCACACTACCGCTGGCGTTCGAATTCAAACTGCTATTACTGCTCGATCTGAAATCGAAAGACAAACGGTGTTCAACGAACGAGGAATTGAGAAAAAATAGGTGAGCGAGCGAAAATAACGAACACATTGATCACACATGAAGGAAACATCCGCATACCTTTGGGCCAAACTGGGAATCGAAGACTTCTTCACTGCTCCATTTAGCGGCCTCGCGTCACCCTTCAAGCTTTGCGTGGACGGGCTGGCCTGCATTTTTCTCGTCGATTCTCTGCTATCGGCGCTGGTCGATCTATTGTAGATCCTCGAGTTTTTTCCAGTCCGATCGGAAGTAGAGGAGCTGCGAATCGCGGTGGGAGGTTTGGCCGCCGCACTAGATGGCGCTTTCTGAGTTACGGCCTTGGCGATTTTTGAAGCGAACGTGGGGATTCTGGTAGAGGGAGTTGTCGTGGTGGGAAGTTTGCTAGGTGCCTTGGGAGTGGTGTTCTGGTTAGAATTTTCTTTGACGAAAGTGCCTTGACGTTCTAACGAGGGATTACCTGCCAAAAAACAAAATTTTTATTTTTTAATATAGCAAGTTCGGTTGAAAATAATGCAATTATACAGTTTGGTTTCGAATAATTTGCGAAAAGATTTACAAACCATTTAATTTATGTTAACGACAATTATCTAATTCTTATACATACCTTTAGATGATGGATTTGATTTAGCAGCAGCAGAAGAGTTCTTGTTCATAGGTACTCTTGCTGGACTAGTTTTTGGAGAACTTCTATTGGAGATTGACTTGCTACCATAACCACTGGAAGCCACACTTTGAGCTGTCGTTGGCCTAGATGGTGTTGATTTATTCTGTACACCCACCACAGATTTTAAAGCAGTTCCGTTTCTGAGAGACGAAGTAACGTTCTTGACAAGATTCGAGGTCATCGTTTTAACTGGTTTTATGTTTTTCGGCGCTACTTTGCTGCCAATGGTGCTTTTCGAGTACAAAGGTTTTCTTCTGCCTCTGATGACCTGTGAAAAATAAAAACATGTGACAACTAGCCTGTTTTTCCATTATAGTAAAAACAATCGCAACGTAGAGCAACATTCTGTATAAAGAAAGTTGTATGATCAATCTGCAATAACAGGATAAAATTAATGATATAAACCAAAAATTAAGCTAATATCCGATATCTATTTGGAGAAAACCGAGGAGACATTCCAAAGTGAGAATAACAAAAATTTTGTACCAGCTACAATAACTACACACCAGATAAGTTCCATCAATTACAAAACACAATAAAGAAGATAAGTGTAAGGGAACAACCAGTGAAATGTCGAATCATTCCTTCAATATGATTTTTTGTTAAAGTAGCCTTTTTCATTTACAGTTCATTTACCTTTTGAAATCTCATTGAATATGAATTCTTGGTGAACAACAAAGAATATTTCGATTTGATCGATACCCACCTTGACCTCTTCCTCGGGTGGTTCGAGTTGTTCCTCGGTGGGTTTAACGATCTTCGGTTTACCGATACTTCGAGGCTCGTCCTCGTTCCCCTCACCGCCAAGAGAACCCGGCAATCCTCCCTCGCCATCGTCAATAATCGGTACGTCGCTTCTAATGGCGCCCCAACTCTTGTGATACGTTCTGTAGTTCACAGAACCTCCAGAATTGGGCTCCGACTCGTCGTCATCGTTGCTCACCAGACTGAGCGTCTCACATTCGAGCAGATCGTCGTGGTGAGTTTTGATGCCTTGGAGCGTGCGCAAAACACGATTGGCTTCTTTCTGCAGGTGCAACCGCACCTCAGATTCGCCTTGGTGAGAAGCTGGAAACATCCGAATGTGTCAAAGTGATGTTACAAACAATGATTGAGTTGTTGGGACGAGACAGCAATTTTCTTACCTTGGTTTGACGACAAATCGGGCGACAAACTACTTTCACTGACAGTTTGCGTGCGGAACCGTTCTTTGTTCTCGATACGTTTTTGCATGAAGTTTCGCCGGATTGACAGCTTCGAGCGGGCGGGGCTTTGGGCAGGGGTGGAGGCGGAGCTATTCGACGGAGAACTTTGATTGGCTGTGTCCGAAGAGATGGCAGTCACCTCGGGAAGTTGCAGCGAACTAGTGACAGTTTCGTCAAGAACTTGCGTTTCAAAACGGGATCTATAAATGACAACATTTACATTAGGTATTTTGTAACAATTCATGCTCACATGGGCAAACATTTTTTGGTAGTCTTACCTATCCATCGATCTCCTTTGTTTGGGCGTCAATTTAGATTTTCTGTCATATGTAGCCGACGTAAACGTCGTACTATCAGCACTGGTAACTTCCACTTCTTGCAGTGCACACTTGTATTCCTCTGTTGTTTCGCTTTTTTCTTCCACCTTCAACTTTTCACCTTCTTCTCTCATTACCATTTCTGCGGCTATGGTATAAGTCTTGTACCTGCAGAAATTCAATAGTTTTTGGAAGAAATGAATCATTTCAAAATGTGCGACACTAAAGTTATTTAGAAGAGTTTATACAGCATATAAAACAAAATAACTAAAACTCAACAAGAATGTTTCAAGCCAATCAGAGATTTTTGAAAACTTCCTATTTTTTATCACTTTTCTGATAAATAGCCTTAAACTACAGGAATTCAAATATTTCATCCATAAAAAATACCAAATTATAAATATCAACTACAAATCGAAAATGTAGGCTTAATAAGATTTGTATTATTCTTCAGTAACCAAAACAACAATGAACTCTACATAAACCAGATGACAGATTGAATTACCTATCTCTAGCTAGATTCCTCCGTTGCTTTGTAGTCATAGACTTGGAATGCTTGGTCTTTTTCGGGGTCGATTCTAAGCTGCTAACGTCCGATAGTTGGGGTGTAGCGTTATTTGCGTCCATGTACAAAGTTTGATCATCTTCTATCAAGGTGATATCTTGAAGAGTACTGTCTGCTATGTGACTACGACAATCTTCAAATACCTGAAGAATAATTCGATATCAATGATTTAATTAAAGAAGAATGAAAAACTATAGGAGTACTTTGTATTATTTCGAGAATTGAAATGGACGGGAGTTTCATAGTATTTCATTTGTTAATTGGGGTAGTTACCTCTATTTCACTACCCATAGCCTCTGTAGGTACATCTTCCAATGAGTTGCAGAAATCTGTTATCTCGTTGAAAAGAGACGGCGGATTTATGTCCCCCAACTCGCTGAAAGGCACCTTCACGTTAAAAATGGGATGCTGCACGTTGTTCATCTCTTTGCCTACTACCCCATTGATCATAAACTCCGCCTTCAGGTCAGCCTCGCTTGACAAACTAGCCACACTCGTCATACTGCTCTCCATGTCGTACATAAAATCCGACGGAGGATTCACTTGGTCAAGATTTGTCAAACTGTGATTCTCTAGGCTCTCCATGCTGGAACCCTGGTTCAGAGAATTACTCAACGCCCGACGCACCATCAAGCCAGTTGGAAGCGATTTCTTCTTCAAAAATATCTTCGGACCCTTCGCATTCTTTTCCCCCACGATACTGTTAGTCAGGGAAGTCATCTGCGACGGTGGCTGTACGCGGTCCAGCTCCAAGGAATTGTTGCTCGTGAGACTAAGAGACATTTCCGCTTCGTTTTGGAAAACGGTCGCCAGCTTACTGGCTTCTATAGCAATCAGGGTGCTGTCAGTCATCGTCGACGTGTTGATTGAACTGAAATCATTTGATGGTTGGTTCAACCCATCAGGGATATCCTCAGCGATTTCGTTCAAGTCCTCCTCCGGGGCGCATTCTTCATTGCTGAAGGTGATTACGTTAGGAACGCTTCCGGATATGCTGGGGAACGTGACCTCGTTGGAGGAAGTATCCTCATTCCAGGTATTGTCTCCGGTGGACACTTTATATTTGTCATCGTCTTTATTCAGGTGGCTAGCTTGGGAGACCAATTCGGCTGTGAACCGGTCCAATGATTCTATCATTGCGTCTGGATCTAACATTCGATTGTCCATTGTTTTGGAGTCATCGCAACTCTTGGCGAGACAGTCTTCAATAACCATATCTTCAAAATGGCCATTCAATATGTCTGTGATTGGTTTCTCAGATCCATTCTTCGTTTGGTCTGCAAATAAGGATATATAGGGTCATTTTCGAAACTGTTTCATAAGATGAAACATTTTGAATTGATTTCATTAGGTTCTTACTTTGAATGTCTGTCATGTTTCAAATAGAATCTTGTTAATATTCAATCTCCAAATGATGTTACCTTTCCTGGTAATTACGTTGGCGGATTGTTTGACAAAAAATTCAATCACGATTCAATGCACTGAATTTAGTTCACTGCTTATTTTAGAACCTCTTATATCTAATCTATCTCCCATGGTTCATAAACTGAGAATAATAATGTAAATATTACCTGATTCTTTTATCATTTTTAAATGAGATAAGAAATGTTATCAGTTAAACGAAGTTCATCATTTCACTCGAAATTGACCGTCAGATTTTTTCAACCAATCATAAATTGAAAATGAGACTACAAGTAGAATTTTTTGTATTTTCGACATGAATAGAAAACAACTGACCTGTGAAGGAGATCTCTTCTGTAGGCAAGGATTTGTCCTGTGACATATCGACTACTTCCTCCTCCTTCTCCTCTTCCTCCTGCACCACCTCCTCCTCCTGCCTCTCTGAGATTTCTGTTTTCTCTCGCCCCTCTGCTATCCCTCTCAGACCGACTCCTTGACAATTTGCGCCTGAATATAAATATTTCTCTCAATTTGACATGTTGTATATTGTGGAATGTCATTAATGAAATCATTGAAAATGTCTCAATTGATAGAGTGTCATCCATTCGTAAACTACTGAAAAGAATAATTCTACCGACCTACGCCTGCCGCCGCGATTTGCGTTTCGGGGGGACACGATGTCGTTTGGGGCGGAAATGTGCTCCCTGCAACAGACGCAGCATTCGCGTTTTTTGACGGCTGCACAGTCGATGGTGAAGAATCGTAGTGGGGATGATCGGCATCGAACGACTGTGACGTGTTGCAACGCACGCGGCTCTGCTGTTTGCCCATCACTTGCCTTTGGGTGGATCTAATTTCATGAAATTTTCAATAAACTTCTGAATATGAGCAATGAATGAGGATGTTGCATTTTCATCAGATGTGAATATGTGTCCAATATGGAGTGGTGAGAACAAGAATAAAGTTGTATTCATGAATATTTGACAATAGAACTCTGTGGCGCGTCACAAAATGGATGTTTCTTTCTCGTCTGGAGGGTAACAACTTTGAACATCTGATGTTTGAAAAAAGTATTATCTATGCAATGAGCTGTTATCTTCAGTTATTGTTTACCCCCCAAACCGTTCGACATTCGAGACAGTTGATCTCTAGGGTGGAATACTAATTAATAATGATGAAGAAAAAATACTGTATGCAACATTATCTAATATGTTTATTATGTTTGATGATGAACCTAACTCAACAACTTTGTTTACCTTGTATCAGGTATATCTAAAGGTGTGGACCTATTATCTGGAGCACTCTTTGGCATACCAGAGGATATGCACTGTTCCAGAAGTGCCTGTTCAGCTTCGAGAGATCCTAAAGACTCAACACTTATAGATGACAGAGATTCTCTTCGCGATTGATCTCTCTGCCAGCCATCCTGTTTTTCAGAAATTTCTTTAGCATTGTCTGAAACAATAATTATAACATTATCATATTAAAACTGGCTGAAGTATATATTTGACTGGGAAATTAAATTGATAACTTTTCAAAAATGATTCTTACTTGAACCCGATGCTGATGGAACAGAAGTGTCTAGTTGATTGCTAGGACCAGACCTGTCAAAAACACAATATTTCATTAGAAAACGAAGGATCCATAAGATCGATGCAATCATTATCAGAGAGAAGATTCAACGCTGCTTAATGGGAAAAAATATATAATTGCAATATAATCGAATCACTCATCATTGTTATCGATTGTTCATCTTATTACATGATAAGTATCACTTGATAATCATAAATTACATCATAAGATTGGATACTTGGTATTATAAATTTTGACATCAAATAAATGAGACATATAGCGATACAATTTTTGAATACTCAATATTCAGATTTTAGTACCAAAAAAATTACATTTCTCATTTATTTACAAGAAATTTTAGGTGAACTTTAATAGAAATTTTAGTTTCTGTTTTCAGATTATATTATCATACTTGACACTGATTTTATTCATATTCAGAAATATTCTGAATATCAAATGAAATAAATTATTCGTATCGATTTCTTAGTTTGAATTCTTATACTTGTATTAATTTACTGAGGGTACTAACTGTCAGATGAGTATGTCACGTGGTAACTTCATAATCAAAACATGTTGAGAGATATCTCAAGGGACTAAAATAGAGTACAGAGAAAAAATTCCACGATCGAAACACAAAAAAACAGAATCTTTAAGTACTTCAAAATAAATAATCCACATAACCTCTACAAATCCAACAACACCATAGCCTATCGATCCCCGCTAATAATCGCTAACAAACATCCAATTACACTCACTTTTTTAATCCGATAAAGCTCCCGTCCACCGTCAAATCGCTGAGACTGCTCCTCGACGAGAACTGACACGGACTGTTCTCCACCGCGAAGCTCCTCACCTCGTCCCCCACGGAAGGGCTCAAGTGAGGCGGCAGTGGCAACGACGTCTCCCGCCTACCGCCTTCGACGGCTTCCCTACGTCTCGGATTACAGACGCGCTGGCCACCGTACTTGACGGGCGTCGCGACGTTTCTGCGCGTAGGCATGCAACTCGGCGAGTCTTTTTTCGCTTTCGGCATTGCCGACTGGATGCATTCCGCTAAGATGTTGTCGTTGTCACCTGGACAAGGAATTTATTGGGTAATTCAAGTTTTTTTCCAAAGGGGTTGAGTTCATTCTTCTCAAGAAATGTCGAAGTTTTGAAATTAAAGTTTCACTTGAAACCCAAAAAATCTACGGTCAGAATTTGAGCAGCAGTTTCTTGGGGATATTTGAAAGGTTGTAAATAGTAACAAAATAACCGAAAAATCAAGTCAAACATCATTGAGAAAACAAATTAACTATTCATTTTTTAATCCAACGAGATGATACAAATGTCAAATTCTCCGAAAATCAGTAACTGAGTACTTGAATTTTTAACATGCCTATAATAGCTTCACTTGTATGTATGTTTATGATTAACTCTCATACGTTGCGAATCTTCGGGCTTCGAATCCCGTCCATCACCGAAAAAAATTAAAAAATTAAAAATATAGTTGAAAAAATCAGAAAACACGCTATAAAGATGAATCAAAATGGCAACGATAACAATATATTTCTCAATTAATTTATTTCTATATTGATAATTGTTTTTGCATTTTTAATTCATCATTACAGCTTGTTTTTGAGTTTATTTTACTATATTTGTTGTCAATATACTCGGTCTTTGTAACACTATTTACATTATTGGAGTAAATATAATTACGTCAAAAGATACAGTTCATAATTACAGATGAGCTGGTCGGTCACTTGAAGAATTATAAAAATGTATGTGATATCACGAAATAAATATTACTCACTGGCAAAATCGAAATGATTATTGATCGAATCAAAACAAAATATCCACATGCCTTTTATTATTTAATACACGGCAAAATCTGCATAACTTGAACATAATTTCTTACCCGACAAATTACTGCTGTCATCCGACAAGTATCCTCCTTTTCTCGGCGTAACCTTATCATTCGATATGCTCAGCACGCTCAGATCCGAATTGGAGCCCGCATGACTCATCCTAGCTGGAGTATCCTCCGTACAGTAAGTCCTGACTGTATCGCAGTTATTATTACTCGACGGGGAACCCATCTGGGCGTCGAAAACTTGCTTCATTGGGATAGAACGTGACAAAAGGTCGCTCGAATTCTGGGACGTTTTCGTTACATACTTGTAACTGGATAGTGGCAGTTTACTGGGGGTGGAGGTAGAAATCGATGTCGATTGAATATTCCTAGAAAATTAGATGAAACAGTCAATATTTTTTTCATATAAATGCTAAAATTTTCTACTCTACGAACTGTGGATAGTTTTACGAACAAACTTCATTGACTTGATCAAATAATAGTAATATGTCTCACCTGTTAGTACTTGTTTGCATACCAATGTTGATACAGTCGGCTAAAATACTTTCATCAGCATCATCTTCCGATTCCACTACGAATTCTTCATCGTTTATATCGGAAGCAGTAGTTTCCTTTTCGGCGTCTTGCTTCTCAGCACCCTCATCTTTAAACGGTTCTTCCTCTGAACCAGAAGTTTCAGCTCGTTTAGAATTAGAATCCTTAAAAATCAGAAAATGTTCACTATAGAAATTGCAGTTGCAATAAAAAATGCTGTATCTAGGAATACTTTCTATATATTTTCGACTATGTAACATGTCTAGTAGTAACAAAAAAAAGTATTGAATGAAATAAAATTTCAAATACCTGTTGAATTGTTTCTTCATTATCGTCGATATTGAGACTACTCAAACTGGTAGCAGTGGAAAATTGGATAGGCGTACTTTCTTCTTTGAATTTCATCGTATTATCTTCGAAAAAGCTAGCTTTGGGTGGTGGTCTCAACGCATGATCGAGAGATCTAGCTTTAGACGTTGTCGGAAATTCTAGCGGAGCTTTCCTTGGTTTAGGACTAGGCGGAACAGTTTGTGTAGGAGAGTCTGGAAGCTCACTGGGAGAGACGATCCCGCTCGGAAGACGACTAAAGTCTGATACCACCGAACTTCTATCATCGTGAATTGAATGCTGCTCTATACTATCCAAAGAAGCTAGTGAACTGGACCTCGAGAACATCAGTGGAGTTTCTTCAGCATAATTCACCACCCTCTCAAACTTGACGGCTTTCGTTTCGGTCTGAGATTTCTGGAAAACTTTTCCACTTGGCTTGGGATTCGACGATACACTCTCAGACTCGAGAGGTAACGCACTGCCTTCCTCGGTATTCTTCAATTTCTCGTTGGCGGGAATCGAGGTTATGGACCCAAAGCTGCTCACTCTGGAGAAATATCCAGGAGTGCCTTCTTCTGCGTAGTTGACAGGTTTCTCGGGAGACAGCAGACCTGAGCTGAGCTCGGACTTTGGTATTTTATCTACCAATTTATTTTGAGCCTCGCAATCCGAAATATCCTCCGTAGAGCAACGGTCTTTCTCTTCTAAATTCTCGCTACTCTCCTTATTGATTTTCGGACCGGTTTCCTTCAACTTGTCGTTGTCAATCACAGGCTTCTCATCAATCCGTAAGTCGGACATGGAAGTGGCTGTAGAAAAGTTGAAAGGGGTTTCGTAAGGCGTATCCTCGGTGCAATACGTCTTGACAGTATCCTGCACGAACTCGGTTTTCTTATCGCAATTCTCTAAATCGGAATCGTCCTCGGCATACCTCAGGGAGTAATCGGTCGGTTGGTCCAAATCAGTCTCAGCGTATATACTGAAAGACTCTTCCTTAGACTGATTCCCAAAGGAATAATCGTGCTCCTTAGTGGAGCACACCTTATCGGCTGCGTTACTTGGCAACTTGGTCTCGGAATATTTCTTACTATAATCTATGGGCTGGTCGGATATATCGATTTCGTCTTCGTAGGCACAGTCGGAAAACTTATTTCTCACTGGTATATAAGCGTACGGGTTGAGTTTTATGGAAGAATTAAGATACGGCAAACTAGAGCTACCGCACGCCTTAGGTAAAAACCTGCGATCGCTAGAGTGGCTAGTAGGAGGATCGTTCAACGTCAGACTAGCAAAGTTAGTGTTCAGCTGAATTTCATCCGAAAACTCCGGGCTGCTGGGTCTCACCGCCTTCCGTCTGTTATCCATAAAATCCAGACTTCTATTACATTTTTTTATCGGAGAATCCTTCTCGATATTTTCATAGGTCTCGCTGAGGCTCTGATCCAAATCCTGCAGCAGAGCTTTCTGCTTTCGAGCTCCTAAAGTGGGCAGCACCGGCAGATCCAGCGACAAAGCCGTAGAGTCCAAATGCTGCTGCAGCGCTTGTTGGGGCTTGGCACTAAGTAGATTCTTCAGCGCTGCGCTGGATCCCATAGCAATCATTTTGTGCTTGGAGTGGTTAAGACTCCGAAGCATGCTGGGGGCACCCATTTGCCATAGGGCTTCCTGATCTGCTACACATTTAGCTGATAGGTTCCACAACGTCCCACAGGCATTGCTTACGATAGTTAAACTAGGTGATTTCAGTTGGTCCAACAGGATCTGCAGGCAATTGTGTTGCCGCAAGATTTCTCTGTAATCTTCCCTGACGGCAATTTGGCTGGAAATGTTCCTCAGTATACCTCCGGTGTTTTCTATAATGGCCAAAGATTTCGTAGGGGTCTTGTAGGTGAGCATGTCCACAATAAAGCCTAGGGCTCCTTCGACAGAACATATTTCGGATTTGTTTTCGGTGCAGTGGGCCGAGAGGTTCCACAAGGCAGACAAGATCGATTTCAAAGTGTTTTCTTTGTTGTCCAACATAGAGGCCTTCATGAGACCAGTTACAGAACCCACCTCTCTCAAAATTTCTTTGGATGTAACATCTGCTCTCCACGATAAGTTTCTCAAAACACTAGCAGTAACCTAAACAGAAATTCGATGGATTAACATCTGTAGCTTTGTTCTCATAGGTAGGTGAAATGGGTACACTATACCTGTCGCAGTTCATCGCTAGGACTCTGCAATTGCACCACCAATGCCCTCATGAATTCCCTATACGAGCATAGTAAAGCTTTGTTGCCACTATCACCAAATGTGAGATTCGTTAGTGCCATACAAGCATACCTACGCATCAAAAGACAGTGCGAGTCTGTCCAGGTGCTACCGTGCATAGTATGTTCGACCTAGAAAAAGTGCGAAGATACTAATGAAGTGTTGAATTGATTTTTTTATTCCTGCATGAAATATTCTTTTATTACTAGTAAATAAAAGAAAGTCAATTGTATGGAGCTAATTATCAAAGATTTTGTGTCAAATATTTACACAAAGTTTCTGAAACCAAAAAAACATGTGCAACTATAAAAAATAATATTCATTCACCTCTACTAGAGTTGCCATTGTATGTATACCACCCAAAAGACATATGGCTTGCCTGTGGCCTTCGTCAAAAGATAATTTCATGAGATGTGCTATTATTTGCACAGGGTGTTGGTCACAATCTGGAAAAAAAATCCCCTTCAAATTAACTAATCGACTATGGAATTCGATAAAAATAACATACCTTCTGTAGATAAACCACCACTTTCTGTAATTTGTTCGTACTCGGTATTGTTCCTTAGTGATTCGGTATATTCTTTGCATTGTTCTAAAAGTTTCAATACTCGACTTTCCCTCTTCCGGAGTTTTTCGTCCGGTTGAGAATGAACAAGGTTGTGCAAAGCTTGTCCGGCTTTTCTTCTTGTATCTCCATCTCTGTCCGATTGAACTAATTTTACTAATAATGGGATACATCCTATAAAGAAATATGTTCATAGTCAAAAAGGACAACGGGAACAATACAGCAACATTGCTTTTGTAAAAAAGTTCACCAACAAGTAACCGTTCAATATTTCGGATGATTATGCTTAAAGAAATCATCATTTTTTTATCACCAAAACTGACTGTAGCGACAAATAGAATTATCGTACCTGATTGGCGCATGGCAAGACAACTTTCGGGGCAAGTACTAAGGGCTAGAAGGGTCTCTCCCATGTCGACGTGTTCCTGGCCTCCCAGCATTGCTAAGAGACTGTGTACTACGTCCATCTTAGCTTCTAGCTGTTGAGAGGACCACTTGCTGGAGTCTGGACTACCGAGAACCCTGTCCAACGGTACTCCACCGGAGCTTGAGGCAAAACTCATCACGCTCGTGACATCCTGAGAACAGAAAATTTTTCATGTCTCTAGTAATATTGAACCTCCCGTCATTACTTCACTAGTGAGTATAAAATGAATTCTTAAGACCAAACATAATTGTTTCCATCTCCAATTCATTGATTATTATCTAGCATTCAGCTTACCATGTGATTTCCTAGTTGCCTTCTGCCTCCTCCTCCTCGAGCACCATCGGCGGTACTACCCACCGGTTCTGAGCTCCACATGGTCTTTTCTACAGGCCACGTGCCATGGTAGAGCGAACCCACGCCCCCAGCCGCCGACCCCGCTCTATTTTTGGGTGGCGGCGGCTCGCTGCTAACCGACAGTTTGGCACTGCTTCTGCTTCCACCTCCCCTGTATTCATCCTCATCGCTGCAGGTGGTGTCACCGTCAGCGCTGCTGTTGATGCCGTCATTCTCGTACTGCAAGAGATAGTCGGCTGTTAGTATTCGTGACTGGATGTGCTAGCAGCTGAAGTGACAACATGATAACAATCAGTAGATGAAAAGAGACTCTTTTGGGTATAGTCTCAAGCAAAAAAACGGAAAGATGTATTTAATGTTTCATAATTCTGAATTTCGATTTTCAACCCAATAAAAATCTTGGTCAACGCAACAATTTTTCACTGTCATATTATTCTATCCTATTACGCATGTGGGCGGAGCAGACATTTAAGTGTAGAAAAAGAAGGATATTTTATTCCTTACATGATATATGTAACAAATGATGAATGTAAAGAAAACAGACAAAAACAGTGAACTCACATTAGGTGATGTACCATTAATTTGATGCCCCAAAAGTAATGATTCCATGGTATAGTCTAAAGGCTCAGTAGGCCCATCGCTCTGAAACAAAAAAAAATAAGAAAAAAAGGCGAATTGACTGAAATCATATTAAATAATAACACATGAATAAAAATAATATATGCTTTTATACTAGTGAACTGAAATTATTTTTATTTTTTTAATTTTCCAGTATCATAGCAATCATTCAATCTCAACACATCTAAATAACACTAGTTTTATGTAACGTAACATTGAATCTCATACAATTGGGTTGATTATTTTTGGATCTGTAATGGGAGTAACGAATATTTTCTTGAAGTGTCAAGGTCCAAATGTAACATGTTTGGCACTGATCAGTACTTCTGTATGCAATTCAAACTGGTTTGTTTATTACTCTTAGCCGAAATTATATTCAATTAATACAAACATTTTTTGGACATCTAACGGATTCCGGAAAACTTGGATAAATTGTGATTCTTCAAGTATTAGTTCAATTCGTTTATCGAAATCATATTTTATTTATCGAAAGAAAATTTTCAAAAAATAATACCAATTTATCTTCATGTGACATTCATCAGGAATAATAATAAGTATATGACTAGAGAAGCGTACCTTATTGATGATAATAAATTCATGCTCCCCACACAATGAATCACCAATAAAGATTGAGGCATAGTCAACTAGGAATGACAAATTAGGGAGAGGTTTATAAATACTCGTGAAATAATCATTCTTGGTATGTTATAATTGAAATATTTCCGTAAAACAATTTCAGAATACGAAAGAATTTATTCACATTTATTGTATATTTTCTGTGTTTATTCTTTCTGTCGTGAAAAGAAATGAACTGTCGACACTTTGTTGACGAAATTAAAATATTGGTTTTCGAAAGCACTCCACGCAAATAATTTTGAAAATTAAATTTTTAGGAATATTTAAATATTTCCCCCAATTCTTCGAATCTTTCGAAAGAAGTTAAGATTCAGATTATTCCAGATTCTAGTTCATTTAGTTTTTGCGCTTTTGATTCAATTAATAATAGTTTCATGCGGCAATTTTTTTTCTTCGTTGAGTTTCCAAGAAGAAACTAACTATCCTCTTCGCAGAACAACAGTAAAATTGTATTTCGCCGCAGGAAAAAATTGCTCCAGTTCCGCCAATCACACATCCAATTATCATAACAAATCCATTACGAGAGATTACGTACTCTTTTACGTGATTACAGCCACAAAATCGCCGTTATTGCTCCACTTTTAATTATCACCTAGTGGCTCAATCAGCAGAAGAATTATAGTAGCGGTCGAGGAAAATTGATAAACAATAATATGTGCCGGTATATTCTATATGAGTAATGAAAGTAATGGATTTATTATGACATTTAATGGAATTGCAGGATCAAACAAGGTTCTCAATAAAAATCGGTATAGGTTAAGAACCACATTGATTTGAATATTACATTATAAACACCAAAAACAGTGTGGTACTTTACTCTTTCAAACTTAGTGGCCTATTATACATTTACCGATAATTCGGATACTTAAGGCTAAGCACGGGAATGAACGTATCGATGCGACGTACACCCGTTACGTAAACGTATACGCTCGCACAGTAGAGGTGTATATTGAAATAATATCGAATGACGTGCACTTTCAATTTGGTAGTTCAATAAGTTTATCTTACCTATCTCATTTTGGACATTTCTGGAAATTCTGATATGCGATAACGATCCAGACGATGCATGAATTTAATCTTCATGATGAAGTGAACTTGGGAAATGGATTCATGGTATATGGCCATTTTAATGCAGATAATTTCCCCAGTGTGCAATGCAAAAATTCCACATGTCGTTATTCGTGGAAAACTACTTCTCTCGTTGAATTTAAGGCGCTTTCATTAATATGCTGGTAGAAATCAATTTTCCTCCAAGAATTATAGTTTTCCACACTAATCTCCATGTGTTCTCACAATGAATTTCGTAAAGTACCAGACTTACCAGTCTCTCGCTAGGGATGTAGACGGAAATAGATTCGCCCCTCTTTGAACACTATATACAATCGAGGTTTAATGAAGTAATAAAGCAACAAACCTTAAGAATGATCCAAAAATGGAATATTTTCGAATCAATACAATGATCATTTTAAAATCAAATCTACTGCTTATAGTCTCAAATTTATCTTTTAATTGTATTTCGAACGATTAAGTTGTGAACACAATATGAATTAATCTTTAATTTTAAAACATTCATGAATCGAAAAAAATGTATTGAATATCCTCAAATGGCAACGTAAGATTAGAGACAAAAAATAATAATGATATAGTTTTAATGTTTCGAAACTTTATCAGAGGAATTAATTCGTAATATGAAAGAAGCTGAAAAAATATCCACGTTTCCTTATATCAAATGTGCCGTTCTCAGCATAGATCATAATGGTTCACATCCTTTAGAAATGGGGAATACTCCACTCTAAAACCACTCCAGCCGATGTGTTTCTGTATCGATTTTATTCTCCGTAGTCACATCACACGATAAAATATTGGTAGTTTCCGGAATATATCGAAAACAAGCTCAATATTGTGGGATTCCTTATTTCCTATTCTTTGTATCATTGTTTCAACTTTTTTTATTTCAAATTCAATAAATAAATAGATGCGTAATTTTCTTTTTCCTTGTAGTTTTTTTTTACCTGGGTAATTTTGAATAATAGACGTTTGATTTTGATATTATACAAATGCTGTCGGTGACAGGTTTTTCTATAAACGAAGCATTAATTCATGCATTTTTACGGCTCTTCACTATCTTCATTTTTGCTAGAAGAACGATTAAAACTATATTTATTTCTTGAAAATATTGATTATGATTAAGAATACTGGAATGAAATGGGAAAAAACAACGAAAAGTTTGATTAATTGGGTTCAAAAATTGGGCGAAGACAGTTAAAAATGAAGAACAAATATGCTGTGCTATAATTAGAGTAGAGTTGATCAGGAAATGCGTGTTTTCATAAAATATCGCTCAACTAAAAATACAAGATTTTATTTATGTGCCTGCTACAGTATCTACTTATAGAAAAGTATCGTTAGTGAAATTACTGGAAAAAAATAGATTCAGATTATGAACACTTCTTTTATAAATGAACAATTTCACTGTCCACTATATGTTGTTAAATCAGAAACTGAGTAATATGCGAAATAAGTTCAATCAATGATGATATTCTTCATATCTCCTGAAGCACCTATCCTAAGAAACGTGGATTTTTCTAGTAATTGGCAGATTGCTACAGTTACGAAGTGGGTTATACTCCCACTAATAGAATCGTGTGAAAATTAACATCAATATTTTCAAATCTAGTAAATTTTTTAATATATACAAATCTAACAATTTACTACTCATTTCTTGGAGTGTCTGATTTAATAGTGTACCATGAATATCTCTGTATAATATTCTAATTTTAGAACACATAATAAGCGTGAAAGGTCCAAGTAGTTATCAATTAGTGAATGTCAAATGTAATTTTATACTCGCACCGCGTATACGACGCCGTTTTCTTTGATCCGATTGTTGAAGTATGAGTTAATAAGGTGATTTTGTATTAATCACCGAATCAAATAGATCAATTTAAAGTTTTCTTAGATGTCTATATGAATTCTGAAATGGAATAGGTCAACATGTAAATAATCTTATAACAAATAATCTTATTCAAATTTGATTTTTGTTAAATTCATGGACTAAACTGGAATTTCCGAAATTAAAATCAATACAGTTGTCACATAGTTATGGTTGAATAATTCTGCTTATGAACCACTTACAATTATAATAAATATTTTCGTGGGAACATCCTCTTAGGGAAAGTGAGTTCATCAAACACTTTCTACTGAATTCAAAGATTACCTGCATACTGATTATGAAAGATGAACACGGAGATGAACAATGTTATTTCTAATTGAATCGTTGAAGGTAAAAGCTTTCAATCACGGCTCAAGAAAGATTGAGTTGGAATGAAATCGAGAATTTTAGAGATGAACCGTTGAATACAATAACTCACCATAATAGCTCATAAAACCCAACTAATGATTGTTTTCGAAAATTAAATATCACACAAGTTTCACAACCGATAGCCGCAATGAAACGTAAACAACTGAGGAAACTTCCAGGAAGCCAATGGTTACACTCACATCAAACTCCACTTTTATTCATTTATAAACACATTAGTACTAAAACCGGAATCCGAAATTGCCAATTCGCCTTTTCCAAATCGACGAGGAAAATACTCATCAGCTGTCTGCCAAACACAACACATAAACAATCGAGCGTGGTAGATGCGAGTTCCTGCATTGCAGGAAGACTAGAAAAAGGCGCCTGCGCCTGCTAAAAGTGCATCGTCGTTACGATACAAAACTACACAAACTATCTTTCCTAACAAATTCAACATATTCTCTTCTCATCGAGTGTTTCGTATTGTACAATATGACATTGTTAGATGTTGTCACATTTTTATTTGGTATGAATAAATTATCCACCTACAGGGTGATTCAACAAAATCCCTTCGGCGGATTGTTTCATCATGAATATTTTTCTCCATTTCTCACAATGCATCTTTCAACATTTTTTTCATTCATAAAAGTTGTAGCAAAGTTAGTTTTCAATGTATTCCTAGTTTATTATTATTATTATTACATATATTATTATTATTATTACAGATATTTTCTGAGAATATATAGTTTATGTGATAATGTTCATCGTGACAAATATGAATTATATGAAATGATATTTATTATTTAACGTATCATTTCCCAGATATTTGGACAATAAAGATAAAACGTGAGATCCAAAGCAAAAATAGAAGTAGTACTTTATTTTTATTTTTTAATAATATTCATGTCAATCTTGTGAAATTCGAAAAATCAACTAAATGATTTAAATTTCATTAAACCTGCTCAGGTATTCTCAAAAGAAACCACATAATAACTGTCTCACATATGAATGTAGTCAATCCTCATTTGAAAATACTCTGATCACAAATTATAATGAAACTCGAACTTTTCAACGGCATTTTTTTTTCAAGATAAAAATTAACAATTTTCTTGCCAGCTTGAATCCTATTATTACGATGAAATATATTTTTAGGCTTGTTCTCAAGTTTTGTTTGTATACTGTGTTTATATAAGTATGTCATATTTCATGAAATTAAGATTATTATTATTATGTAACAATTTCATGGATTGTCTATTAATACTAAAATTATAAAAATTTTGACAAACGATGAACCAAAACGATAACAAAATTGATTTCAGTTTATGGATTAACATTCCCGATGCCTCATTTCTTTCTTTCTTTTTTATTTTCATTATTTATATGATGAAAATTTATCCGCATGTGTTCGAATATCCAAGAATAGCTGATTTTTAATGACTAAAAAATATTACGCTCCTGAATTATCGAAGTTGCTACTCATAATTTCATCTTATGTCTCCCCATATAAGGCAATTCAAGAAATAACTTGTACTGATTTGGTGTTAACATTGACCTACTCAACACTGACCTTTAATTACTTTATAAAGACGGGACGTCTCTACAAGGCCATTTGAAGCACCCACCACGTATTTCTAAGCACAAAACACTTTCACTAGCTCCAGAAATGATAAATCAATCTAACACAATAGCTGAAGAGTTAAATAACGAGTAAATTCACTCAAACCAAGTTGTTTTGGTCTGGGGAATGTGTATGGTAGTTTTTTAACTTGGAGTTATGAAAACGATGAATGATATCTTTCCAAGAAGAAAGTAATTTTGTGTAATGATTTTAACAGCATTCTTGAACACTAGATAATAAACATGCGGGCCAATAGCTGTTTCCAGACGGAGTTTTTATACAAGAGTTGGGTTGTGTAGAGGAAAATAAATGTAAACCATATGTGACATGGTATATATCAGATAACATTGCTACAATTTTGAAGAAACTAGTTAGAATAGTAACAATGGTGGGAGAACTGGTTTTTCATTTAGCAAAAGATATGTTTATATTATTTTTCTATTGGTTCATAGACATGTGGAATGCTTATAAAATTTTCTAGGTAATTAATTTTTACAAGAATGAAAAAAAAATCGATCATCAATCTCAATCTTTATTACAACTGAAGTGTCATTTATGTTTCTAAACCCAACAGTTGTATTCATTCTGATTTTCAAATGAAACATCCCATACATCATTGAATTGTTGAGTTATATGTGAAATTCTTATGCTGTTTAATTTCTGGTTAATTGTCTTTATCAATTATTGAGAAATTAATTAGATGTTTTTTGGGTTCCTAATGAACATTTTATGCATCAACAAAATTAATTACTTTGCATATTCATTATATCCACCAAGAATCTGTATTTTGATAGAAAATTTCATACCAACATACTTTCACCAACTTCTATTGAATAATGAGCATATTTCTTCCACTGACCTGATATGATGACAGTCCTTTCGACTGTAATCCATAATTCCCAAGATTTGTGTCATTGAAGGATGTACTGTGGAAAGAGTTGCTTTGCAGGAGGGGTCTAGCAAGTTGCTGGACACGCTGAGCTTTGCGTCTCAGACCCCTTACTTCTGCAAGCAAATCTTCATACTGTGACACAGGTAATGACATAATTGCCCATTATGTACTGAAAAAAATTGTTCATCAAGTCAAGTCAAGAATTTGAATTATACTTTTGTCTATGTTGGAATATGTTGAAAATTGAATAAATATAAATTATTTTCAATGCATAATTCAATTTGAACAAGGATATCACCATTCATTTGCCATGAATGAAAAAACAATGAGTCATAACATATTATGGATTAACTAATTGTAAGATCAAAAATGAGTGGAAGAAAAACAATAATATTTTTGTTGTATTCCAGGAAGTAACTGTCCAAGTTTTGATGATTTCATTTAATTCTTTCAACAAAGAGTATATTGATTTCAATAACTTACAAGTGATTGTAATTATTGATAAATAAAGAATAAGAGAGTATTGTAACCTTCGAAGTATATTCCAGTTGAATCTTAACCACGTAAAAAATTTTGCAAAAATTTATTGTTTTCATGCTTTTTCTCTTGTATTCATCATTCTGTTTATTTCAATGGAATTGTCCAAACTGCCAATTGATTTCTAGGAAATACTCTAATATTTGGTAGTTATGGACTATGGATAATAATAATTCATGGTGCCGTAGATATCTTACCATGATATTTGTACAAGTAAATTTATAGAATATTCAATATTCTAAAGAAATTGTATCTTTAGGAAAAAACTGAATGAATCGACATTACACATTGACAATACACTCCCCACCTCTCTCTCACTCCTCGCGAAGTGGGGAGTGCAGTCCCGGCCCAAGGAATTTGACTTGACCACAGGATGGGTCAATATGCCTACTTCAATGTAATCCTTCTCAAAATATCATCGAACGGCAAATCAAATTTTGACACCTTACATCTATATACTTCAAATACGGTCTATGGTCTGTGGTCTATATTTAGGTGTCTTGTGCTTTCGTTGCCCTGTATTTTGCATTCTGGAATATGCTAGAATATTCTTATTCAGCACATGAGTTGATTTTATTTCATTTAGTGTGGTATAGTGATGAAAACAAAGAAATACGTACTCTAGGAAGAAATATTAGTGGGCATATTGTAGAATATTTGTTGTATAACACACAGTTAGTAACCAGGTGGTGTGTTTCTGTTTAAAATTGAACAGAAACCATGTTCGGAGTTATAGTTTCAGGGAGATTGGTATGGCATATAAAAATGTAATCAAGTTGTTTATAAATAAATCATATTCTTATAGGTCCAGACAGAATTCCAACAAATAAGCGAAACTCAATTGGTCACTACTATTAATGATGCTGATAACATAAACCATGTTGCTGTTTTTTTAACAGGAGCGATTCCTTTTCCTGAAGGGGCAGCTGGGCAAGGTATTTTGTGTAAAGAGAATGTGTGTACCATCAATTTCTGTTTAGTATATTTCAGCTGGCCTGATCCAAATGCACCCCCTAATTGGCAGCCACTGGGATTTATATCAAATCAAAAGCCATCTGCAATATATAAGATTTCCAGCCTCAAAAAGTTGGAGGAAATGAGTGATTCAAATATGATGTTTGGGCAGAGGCATATAGTCCATAATGCACAAATAGGAATATCGATAGGTAAGAAAAATATGTACCTAAGTGGCATGTGTTGGTGCATAATCAGTAGAAATAAATAAAAAAAATAATTCATTTCAAGCAGTTGAATTTGAAGTTATTATGTTTCCTTTCATTCTTCACATGCTCCTACTTATTTTATTTTTCAGAGCCCTTGTCAAACATCCAGGATATTCCATCTCCAAGTAATGCTGAAACATGTGTAACATTTGCTCAGAAAATGTTGAAAAATTTCATGAACTATGCATTGAGTTTCACCATTACTCAAGCAACAATGGTTCCTGATCCCTCTGCAACATTTGTACCACTATCAACAGTTCAAAACTGGTACACAAATTTTGAAAGGAGATTGCAGCAAAATCCAAATTTCTGGAAATGAAAGAAATTTTGAAGAAAGGTTCCTGGAATTGTCATCATTTTCTATGGGTATATAGTTAAGGTTGTCTTCAGGTTCTGTGATTTATTACAATGTAATATCAATAAAAATTATGTCAAACATCAGATAAAATTCAAAAACTTTAAGAGATCTCTTTCTGTGTTCAGAAAAATAATATTTGATAGTGCAATCATATTCATAGAAAGACTATCCTGGATGTGAAAGTGTGCATATTATGAAATAGCAGAACTACCATTCATAGTTGAAATGTCTGAAAATGTTTTTTAAACATTGATAATTTATTATATAGATAATTTTTGATATGATCATTTAATGACAGTTGATATATAAAGATGATGAAATTGAGACTAATTAGCTTATAAATGTAAATAATTAGATCATTAAATCTGAAATTTCATCAATTTACTTTGTAATTGATTCAATTGTATCAACATTGTCAATATTCTAATAGGAACTATAGTTCATGGAATTCTGCCTTCTTTGTATAGTTTTTGAAAAATTCCATTGATTGATTTGATAATGCTTTAGCCTGTCTTCATTTTTATATTTTAGAGTTTAACTTATATGTACTATATATCAAACATTTTGCCGGTGTAATACGTGATTCCTATGGAATCTTTTATTTGTTATTTCATTATGAAAATACATTTTTTAAGTAAACTGAATATTCAATATCTCTAAATTTTTTGTCATCTATTGGGATATTCCATTCTGAACACTGAATAATTTGTTATATTTTGAATAGCAAGAGAAAATATTAAATTACTGGTAGTAATTAGTAAAAAGATATTTTTCTAAACATGTGTTTTTTAGTTTAAATTCAATAACATGGAAAGATTTTAATTCATAATTCAAATCAATTATGCCATGTAAAAAGTTCCAATCTATATTTGAAAAATCATCACTTATTAAACTAGCTCTACAATAAGGGCAATGAATGAAATATTTTTAAAAACAGGTTTTTATTATCTTTCAAGAAAGTGAATTATTTTCTTTATTTTCACCAATATTGTTTTTTTGTTTAGCCTGAGCCAGTAGCTTTTCCCTAATTCTTTCACTACTGCTAATGGTTTTTACTGGTTCTGTAATCTCTGTGGACTCCACAGTTTCTTCTACTGCTTTTTTCTTCCAGTTCTTTGCTGCTGTTAGAAGTTTCAAATTTGGACGACTAGCCTCATCTTCAGGAAAGATATAATCAAATACCTCTTCCCACCCTTGTTCAATGCCATCTTCATCAATGACTTTTTGTCTTTTCTTAATCCTCTTTGGCATCTTTGTGCTGATATTTTCTTTGCTTGATTCATCCCCATGGGTATTTTCAAACTCTCTCCAATTTTCCAGCAGTAATACCCTAGCTTCTTTCTCCTGGGTAGCTTTGAGTGCTTCATTTGCTTTTTCAAACACTCTCCTTGCCAATAGAATGTTCAGTTCATCTTCAGTTTGATTGTTCAGTTCGAATTTTGCATATGAGAGCCACACTTTTACATGGGATGTCCTTTCCAACAACCTTTGATAAATTTGCCTTGCATTTTCAGTTTCATCTTGTGCAATTTCAAAATCTATATAGGCTTTCCAAAGCAATTCTGGCATATCCAATCTAGGCTGATTGATGGCAAGTTCATAGATAGCTCGAGCACGATCAATATCACCTAGTAAGGTTTCCAGTTCAGCAAATTTCATCCAGGTAACACAGTTTTCTGGTCCAAACTCAAGAAATTTTTCATACAATTTACGACAACGATCAAATTCTCTCAACTGTATCTCCAGTTCTATATAACCTCTGAAAAGCTTATCTCTAGGGCACATACCAATGGACATTCCTAGGATTTTCCTAGCAGCTGTAAGATTCTTTTGACGAATCTCAAACTGGGCAAATAAAAGCCATATTTTTGAAAATGTGAAATTATTGTGTGGCAAAAGTTCCAAGCAAGCTTTATACACCTGCCGTGTACGTTCATAATCTTTACATTCGAGCTCCTCAAATATGGCATAATTTATCCATAAATATATGTAACGTCTCCAATACTGCTTTTGTTTAGAAGGTGGTATGTTGGCAATAGCACGTTCATAAGTTTCTCTAGTAACATCAATTTCCCCCTCACCTTCGACTAACCTGAGGTAGTCAAACCAAGCATCATAGTTAATGGGGTTTTGTTGAATTTCTTGTTCATACTGAAACTTACGTTTGGAAACTATGACTTCCTCTATACCACTTCTATCACCAAACTTTTTTTCATGGATAGTATAAGCTTTGTATAGTTCTCTAGTTTGATCCTTTGGTATACGATCAAGTGCATATTTATAGATAACTCTGGATCTATCATGTTCCTTTTGGTTTTCCTCAAATTTGGCAAATGCAATGTATAGTTTTTCATCCATGTGATCATCACCAAAAAACTGTACTGCTCTCTCAAATACCTGACGAGCAGAGTGAATGAAACCATGATTTTCTTCAAATTTTGCATATTTAATCCAGTGTTTTACTTCTGGATGAGTAATGACAAATTTCTCATATATTTGTCTAGCTCTATCAATTTCTTTGAACCTTAGTTCAAAATTGATGTAGGTTTGCCAGGCTTGCTCATCTGGTTGCCACTCCATCCATCTTTCAAAGACAGCCCTTGCTCCTGGAATATTTTCCAACATTTCTTCCATGTAAGTATATTTGTACCAAAATTGATTCACCCTGGGTAAAATAGTAACTGCTCTGTCCCATAGATTCCTGGCATGATTTACCTGCAAAAAATTTAAATAATTTTTTCAAATTAACAAATTTTATATCTTTACTTGTCGATTTCGCATTTCCATTTCTGTATATTTCAGCCATAATGTTATATTTCTGTGATCAACATCCAAAGCTCGTTCCCATACTGATCTGGCTCTATGAATCTCTTTCTGAGATTCCTCCCACTGTGCATATTTAATCCAATTCGATACAAAGGTGCGATTTTTTCTGATGTTGTCTTCAAATTGTTTTCGTCTACGTAGCTGGTAATCAGCTAGTTCTGCTGGATCTGAGATTTTCTGCTTTGGTGGGGGAGGTAGAATTTCCAAATCTCTTTCTTTAGCTTCACGTAATAATTGTTCTGCTGTGATTTGAATTTCTGCAGGGGCTTTATTTTTTACCTAAAAATGAAAAATGTTGAATTCATGGACCAAGTGTGGATCTATTATTACCTTTGCAACTTTGGGCATTTTCTGCGGTTTAGCTTCCATGATAGGTTTTGAATTGTAAAGTATTGACCGTAATTCGTATTATTCTAATTATCAACTGAAGAATGTTCAAATGAACGATAGTTTTTTACAATTCATAATACAAACACTGTCCAACACTGTCATACTCATAACCTGCAATTACAAAACTGTCATTTCAGGTCTGTGACGCATCTGCACCATCTGCACCTGACGTCACAGCCAAGCACTTAGAAGCATTCAATGTCAAATAAGAACGAACAATAACTGAAAACAATAGATAATATAAAATACAAATTAATTATGATTTCGGAATCAGCAGAACAGAAATGTTTGGAGTTGCTTACCCTCCAAGCAAGAAAGACACGTTCATTATTTGACATGCCGCAGATGCTGTCTACACGTGTTTTGTGTACAGGTTATAATTTTGTAAATATATGTTGATACGTTTTTGAAAGTATTAAATTTATATTATTTATCAAGAGCATCATGGAATCAGAAACTGACAAAGAATCAAAACGTTTGCTATGCTGTTTCAAATCTGAAACTGGAGAAATTGCAGGAGATATGATGGACCTACCTCTCAATTGTAATCTTCAACAGCTCACATTGATATGTAATGCCATATTACAACAAGAGGAACCTGTCCCTTATTTATTCTATGTTAATGAAACTGAAATCACACACACTTTGGAAAAAGCATTAAATGTAGCAAACTTGAACACAGAAGGTGTAATTGATATCATCTACCAGCAGCAAGCTGTCTTCAAGGTGCGCCCAGTGACAAGATGTACAAGTTCTATGCCTGGACATGCAGAAGCAGTTATATCAGTGAGCTTTAGCCCAGATGGCAAACATTTAGCTAGTGGATCTGGTGATACAACTGTAAGATTTTGGGATGTAACAACACAGACACCTAGTTATACTTGTAAAGCCCATAATAATTGGGTTTTATGTATAGCATGGTCCCCTGATAGTATGAAACTGGCATCTGCATGCAAGAGTGGTAAAATAAATATTTGGGATCCATTCACTGGTAAACAAATTGGAAGAACCATGGTAGGGCATAAGCAGTGGATAACTAGTTTGAGTTGGGAGCCCTATCACAAAAACCCAGAATGCAGGTGAAACAAGGAATATTATTACATAAACAATATTACTCATATCAATATTTCAGACTTCTAGCAAGTTCCTCTAAAGATTGTGATGTGAGGATATGGGATACCACTTTGTGTACAACAATTCTCACCATTGCTGGACATACAAAAGGTGTAACTGTTGTAAAATGGGGTGGTACTGGTCTCATTTATACAGCTTCTCAAGACCGAACTGTGAAGGTCTGGAGAGCTAAAGATGGAGTATTATGTAGGACTTTGGAAGGACATGCACATTGGGTGAACACACTGGCATTGAGTACAGATTATATTTTAAGGATAGGTGAGCATTTCATTTGAGCTTTACATTTGAATTCTAAACAATAACTTTAAGGAGCATTTGACCCAATCAAAGATTCAAACAAAGATACAATGATGCCAGACAAAAAAAAGTCTCAAGAATTTGCTCTTGAAAGATATTACAAACTGACTGAAGCTCATGGTGAAAGATTAGTTTCTGGATCAGATGATTTTACCTTATATCTCTGGAATCCTGAGAAGGATAAAAAACCTATCACCAGACTCACAGGTAAAAACTAGTTCAGTAAAGATCAATTGAACTATTTCCTCAATTTTTTATCTCAAAACCACCATATTATATTTGTAGGTCATCAACAACTTGTAAATGATGTAAAATTTTCCCCTGATGGAAGAATCTTGGCCTCAGCATCATTTGACAAGTCTATAAGATTATGGGAAGCAAAGACAGGAAAATTCATTTGCACTCTCAGAGGTCATGTCCAAGCTGTTTACATGGTGGCATTTTCAGCAGATTCTAGGTTGATGGTGAGTGGCAGTGCTGATTCCACATTGAAGTTGTGGAATTTGAAGACGAAAAAGTTGGAAATTGACTTACCTGGACATGCTGATGAAGTTTATGCTGTGGATTGGTCGACAGATGGGCTCAGAGTAGGATCAGGAGGGAAAGATAAAGTGCTTAGGTTATGGCATAATTAAATTTGTTCAATTCATATATGTTTACAATTTTATTCATTTGTTGTGCCTTGTGAAAACTTCTTGAATTATATTCCCTAAGACCAAGAAAATGAGAATAATTTTTGAAGTTCATCATTTAATCTTTCAATTCTTTGTATGGCATTTACAAAAGCTACCAAACCGCGATCAAAGTTCAAAATCCTCCTACATATCAAAGAAGTAATTCAAATATCAGTCTGCCAAAAAGGAATTATTCCATATAAACTATCAGTTATGAATCCAACAATAATATTGGATTGTTCCAAACCTAATCACATCCATATAGACAAATGACACATTCAAAAAAATATTCAATAAAACACGAATTAAATGGAACAAAATATATAACATTCATAAAAATCTGCACAAAAATAAATTATATAAATAATGTTTTGTACTAATTCGCAATATCTACATATAAATATTTTAAGTACAATAAGAGTTATCAATCTTATATTTCAAAATACTATTCTTTCTTTAGAAAGAATATAACAATTGCCTACAAAAACTCAAACATTGTGCTATTATGTATTAGAATCAATAAGTCCTAAAAATTCTCAATTATTTCCTCTTTTTGTGCCAATAATCTTCACTCTGCATTTCATTCAGTCTTGATATTGTTCTATCAAAAGCAAAAATTTCCTCATGTCCACTAAAAATATTGACCTCCAAATCTTCTTCACCCATGTCCAAGTCGTCTAATAATTTTCTGTTCTCGTCACTCATTCCTACAGGTTGGTCTTTTGAGATGAAAAATATATTTTGTATGGTTACGTCGGCAGTGAATATGACCTTAGTTTTATTATCATACAGGGCATCAATAAGGGTAATGAATCTTCTAGCCTCAGATCTTTGTCGTGTTATGTCTATCTGTGGAATATCTCGAATTATGATTGTATGAAAAACTTGAGTCAAATGTATATAGTCATTGGGTCCTAAAGGTCTCCCACATAACTCTTCAAATGTTGTATTGAGAACCCCCCCACATACTTTTTCAAACTCAACATTTCTTCCTAATATGCGAAATGTTTTGCCACGTACTGTGTCATTTTCCTTGGACACAAGTACTTTGAAAATTTTCGTTGTCGGATCCACAGAAGAATCGGATTTAATGAAGAAATTAGTTGTGTTGCCTATAAATTTCATTCGATAGTCTGTACCCGAGTCTAAATTAACTACCTCACAATGCTTCTTCAGAACCCCAATAAAGGGAATAAAATTTGACCTTTGTAAACCGTTTTTATAAAGATCTTCTGGTGGTCTGTTACTTGTGGCTATTACCACAGCACCATTATCAAATAAGAGAGTGAAAAGTCGTTTCAAAATCATGGCATCTGCAATATCAGTAACTTGGAATTCATCAAAACAAATAAGCCAAGAATTTTCTATTATAATATCAGCAACCAGTGGGATAGGATCGAATGGTTTTGTTTTTTGTTGTTGATAGTCAATTGTGATGTTTTGTTTTAAATCATGCATTTTTTTATGTACTTCAACCATGAAAGCATTAAAATGCACTCTGGTTTTTCTTTCAATATCACAACTTTCATAAAACAGATCCATTAGCATTGTTTTCCCTCCTCCAACAGCTCCATGAATATAAAGGCCCTGAGGTGCAGGCTCCTTTTTAGCAAAGAACTGAGTAAAAATATTTTTTTCTACAGGTTTATAGTGTTTAATATCATCATAAACTCTTTGTAAATTTAAAGAAACATTCATCTGAACTTCATCCCTCTCCAATTTCTTTGATTTAATGTTATACTCTAAAAGGTCTAAGGGCCCCTCCACCACATATTTATGTTTTGCTTTAAGAGAGAAATGATTTTTGCAAAGAAGATTGTAACTTCTAATCGATAATACGTTATTTTTAAATAATAAGTGTGTTTTCATCATTTTCCATATGCCTGAAAACATCAACTGAAATTCTATTTAAATTCAAAAATAAAAATATATATTACCTTTTATTATGCCAACCAAATGCAGAATTATTTTCAATTCCTCATAATTACAAGTTGAAATGTTATACTACTTTACTTAAAGTTTCTCAACTGGTATTTTTCATTGTGGTCTGTCGTAGATATGAAGAATGGTTTCCAAATTTCTGACTTTTTGGTATCATAATAAATCATCATCTTGCGTAATAGGACATGGTGACATCATTGGAAAAGCAAAAAATTTAGATCTCAACCTTGGTTGTATAGCACTATCAGCAGAGACCAGTACTGACACAAATCTAAAAACAGAAGAAGGAAGCTGGATAGCCCTTATCACGTAAGCCGTTGACTGCTGACGTAGCTGTCTCTTAATGTGTCTACCTGGAAAATAAAGAAGGATGGAAAACAAGAGAAAATGGGATTCGTAATATAGCAGTGAATTGACTTTTAAAAATTGTTAATGCGAATTGTAATTTGTGCAAACTACTTGTGATAGTTCAATTGTTATTTGTAGTAAATTATTTAGCATTTTGTGTGATTGAGATAATACAGTGAGTTATAATTTATGTAGACAGGCCTAATCAAGATGAAAGTCAATGGAAAGATCAATGTAGAGCATCGAGAATAACAACATATGTTTGTACGGTCAATTTTCATTTGAAGGTATGTTTGAGATGGAAGCGTAAACTTTTATGATGTGTATTATCCACCCTCAAAGTTTACTTGAGATTGAATTATTGACATTCCTTCACTCCAATTCTTGACTCATTCCATTTTACATTTATATTTTTTTGAAAAACGAAAAGCCAGAAGTGGAAAATTTCATTATTTCAATCTTTATATTATCCAAATTTTAACAGTCTGTTTTCCTTAGTTTGAATAATGTCTTGGATGAAAAGAAGGGGGCCAAGTACCCCTAGTCCAGCACCTGTACCAGCACCAGCTGTACCAATGTATAATCCAAATCAACATTCCAATGCTCAGGAGGTAAGTGATCAGCAGTACTTGTATTAAAATGTTTGATAGTACTATGGTCAATTCAGGCTAATTTACAAGTTCAACTATTTAATTTGTTTTATGTATGTCTCATACTCTTGAGGAAATATGAACAGTATTCTTATCAATATTACTTCTTTGCTTTAACTTGATTGGCTACTTCTTCCATAGCCTTTTTGACAGTCTCTGGATCTCCCAAAAATTGTAAACTTCCATTAGGCACAGGCTTCAAATTTTCATCCAGAATGTAATAAAATGGAATACCAGTAGGCAAGTTCAACTTCATAATTTCCTCATTGCTCATCTGCTCAAGGTGCTTAACTATACCTGATAAAATGGGATCATATTCAATGAAATACAGCTGTTTGATGAGATTCTGTTATCATTAAAATAAACAATGACCTTGGTACCTCTGAGACTGTTTCCATGTGCTGCAATCAGAATTCTTTTGCCGGCTCTCAACTCTGGCACTACAACGTCATTCCAAAAAGGCAGTGTTCGTTCTATGGTCAATTTCAGGGACTCAAACATTGGAAATTCATTTTTGTCTGGCCCTTCAGCGTAAATTGGATCATTGAGTATAGTTTCATAGTAGGGGTTCTCAGGAGTAATAGGAGGCGGAGGCACATCGAAACTTCGGCGCCATATTGCAACTTGCTCTTCGCCATATTTGGCCACAGTATCTACTTTGTTCAGACCTGAATAGTTTTTGGGTGAGATAACGTTTGAGATCTTCTGGAATTATCAATTACCTGTCAGTCCCCCATAATGTCTTTCATTCAATCTCCAAGTTTTACGAATAGGTATGTCAGTTTGATCTAACACCTTCAATACCCCGTCAAGTGTTTCATTGGCCCGTTTCAGCACAGAAGTGAATGCTAGATCAAATTTGTAATCAGCATCTTTCAACGCTTTTCCAGCAGCTGTTGCTTCACTTTTACCTGCAAATTATATTTGAAAATATTGCAAGGTGTTTCCAAGAGCTGCATTTCATCAAAATATGTTCGAATTATTATGTGATACAAACCACCACCTGTAAATTAAATTTTTCGAATCTAGAAAATTGCTTAGTAATGAATCATTAAAAGCAATAATAAAATCAACAATTATCATTCTAAATATTTGATTGAAATATAAGAATAAATTTCTTATAGTTCACATCTATGTAAAATTCGTTGTATTAGTATTATTGCATACCGTTTTTCATACTTTTTTACTTCATTGATCTTCAGCACAGTATTAGCTCGCTTAACGTTGTTTGGGTTTAGCGCTCTTTTATATCAACCCGGGAAATACCAAAACAAACTGGTTTAGATGAGGTAATTCAGAAAAATATCGAAGAAATAGTTCAAGATACAACAACTAGTCTTTCTGATAATTAGCCCAAGGAATTATCTGGGCAATAACAAAACAAAATTATTGATAGTGATGATTTTGATGAAGAGCAAAAACAACACTAAAGGAAAACATAACCTACATTAGATGTCTTCTTCACAAAAGGTAGAAAATTGGAAAAAATGATGACTGACTTGAAATTTTATTAGATTTTATAAGTATATTCGTTTATATTGTTTATATTTTTGGTTGTTTTTTTCATCATTAAATGTAATGCCTAATAAATTTTGTATTCATCTTCCCCTAACCCCATTATTTAAAAGTACCTTTTTTAGCGCTGTTTCGCATCACACTCTAATTTGATGGAATGTATTCTCCGCGTTAAGCGGGTCTTACTATCATGCAATCAAGTTCTTCAATGTTTTACCGTGTCTACGAGTTCTTATCAACAGATTTTTCTTAGTTGACACATTAACTCGTAAGATTTAACTTATTTCGTTGATTTGTTAAATCTCACACTGTAAGCGTCATTTTTTAAATTTTACAATTTTTTTATATTTACATAGTTTATGCTTTTTTGTTTACTGACTAGTCAAAACACAATTGTGTATATATGACCATTAAAGATCTATCTATTTTTCTATCATTGAAATTTAAATTTTGACGATTATTTGTTATATTCAAAGTGTGACCCAATGTATGTTACATAATATTGCTATTTAATCATCAACCTGCCAGTTAGTCTCAATAGTCAGTACCTCTGTCACTCAAATCTGCATTGAACCATCCACAAAATAAGTTTTGCTTGTTCCATTCAGATTCACCATGTCTTATCATAACAATTTTGTAAGTTTTTCCTCCTGAAGCCTGGGACTTGCATTGTGCTTTCACCTGAAATCATGCCAATTTTATTCATAGACAATCTGATTGCAGTCGATGATTTACTGGACAAGACATTCTTGAAATAGTTCGAAAAGCTGTTTCAAAAACTATAGAAACTTTAAACATTTCATTCTTAGAAGTGAGGATTTTTAAATATTTCCACTATGAAATTTTGAATGACACTGACCTGTCAAAATCTGACGCTCCATGACTAGAATGTGTATAATGAATTATTTTTGCATGATGTGATGAAACAAATGAATGATACTAAAGAAAACTTTATTCATTCTGATAATTAGACTCAGTGGCAAAACCAACAAGTTCAGAACACTTGGTATCAGGGGCCTCAACAGATGCAGTACCAGCAAGCTCCCAAACAGGAGCCTCAAATACCTCCACAGCAGCAGGATTGGCAATATCCGCCATACAATGATCCGGTTTATTACCAACAGCAACCGTCATACTATCAACATCCTCCTCAGAATCAACCTCATCAGCAGATGGGGGTTTATCAGAATAACACAGGGTAATATTGCAAATAACATCCTTTATGAACGATCCCGTTCATTGAAATTCTTATGCTTCAAGTTATGAGCAACAAGCCTACGGTAATTCACAATTCAATCAACCGAAGAATCAGAATGAGGCTTACGGAAACTATGCTCAAACTGCCCCTAGCACTGAGCAGCCTAGTGATGACTGGGACTGGGGTTGGGGCGATGAAGATAACTCGAATCAGCAAGCACAACAGAGCAGAAGGACAGGACAGGAAGATAATAAATCAGGTGGGTTCTTATCCATCTACTTCGCCGATTGGTTTGTATGAATTGATATATAAGGATAACAATCTCTAGTGAAAATAAAATTAATGATCAATAGATTTGTCTAAGAAATAACTGCAAAGCTATAATTACCTTCGAACGATTTGTCTAGCACACCCTGAACACTGTTATTACCATTGCAGAAAGATTTCTTGTTTGAATCCATTGTCATTGATGCAAGACACTTGTAAGACAACTACTCACACATACCATTATATCGTTCATTTGATTCGGATTGAAACATTTTTAGTTAAGTAACTTATAATGAAACGTGTTAATTTAGTAATTATGATAGATATATAAATAGAAGTCGAAGGTTCGAATATAGTTCATGTAACAATCTCATAAACCAGTAGCAATAACAATTTTTAATGAATTCAATCATATTATTAGAATATCTTCATCGAAGAATTATATATTCAAATTTTCATTCGATGGAATCCTCAGGCGTTGTTTCCGCAAATGACGAATCATGGAATTGGCTTGCTGACGAAACCCAAACATTTGTTGGTACCACATCCAGTACTCCAATTCTGCAGGAACCTTTAGAAACGAGAGGGCTGTTGCATCAAGTCAGTCAACAGCACAAACCAGTCAAATCTGAGGATATCTCTCCCGTTACCGATCATCTCAGACCTACAGGCAAACGGGGCAAACTCGAGACGCCACAGTGGTCCACGGAATCACAAATGTCGCAGGAGTCTTCAGACGATGTTTTGCATACATCAGAAAGCGACAAGAGTCATATGATGTCGAGAAGTCCCACCATCAGTCACTCTCCCATCTCAGGTAGAAATCTATGCGATTGTATTTTGATATGAAGTTTTCATTTAGTGCACTGTTTTGTGATTGATTCAAATTTTGTCACTCTATTCATTTGGTAGATCTAGTCTAAAATATGACTGTAAACCTGTAGCCTATGTATGCATCTGTTCTACACTGATTTTCCTGTTACATTTAGGACATGACCCAGTACCTCTCCCGAACACGGAAGATGTGCCAATTAAAAAGGAACTTTACGAAAACAAGGAAATCGTAACGACTATGGCGCAAGAAAGGTCTTTGCCTCTGAAAACCAACCCCACGCCTCCACCTCCCCATAATCTTCAAACCCCACCGTTGTTGCCCCCTAGTGCTTCTGATGATTCGAAGAATCCCTATAAGCGTACGACAGGTCTGTCTCACAAGGCTGCACACCAGTCCAGGACTGCCAACATCACACCACCTGACAGTCGACAAGTTTACCAACCTACTGCATTCCACGGTCAACAGGTGTGAATTGTGGAAATTGATCGTAATACTGTAATAATCATTGTTATTTGTATAGGTTAATTTAGAAACTCCGCCAGATAACTCTGAGCAACCTGACTCTATACCCTCACCCTCTCAGACATTGCCTAGGGTTAAACCTGTCACGAACCTTCCTGACAACAACGAAGCACCTATAAATGACAGGAATCAATATTTAGAAACTGGACATCTTTCTGAGGGTAACTTGCCGGAATTCAACAGAGAAGCAGAGGTAAGAAATAAAGTATGTTCGAAACAGTTTGTCAGTGTGGCACAGTTCAGATTGAATATATAGTTTTGTATCGAGACATTAGGAATTGTTTAATTTGTTGTGACAAAAGTTTTGGGGAATACTGAGTTACTGATATTTCCAAATCCACATAAACAGAGAGGAAGTATATTCATAAAACATTTTTCGTCTAGGTATTGAATACGACTAGCGATCCGTTACCTCCTCCCGGTCTCAGACGAATGGTACCAGGACAGATGGAGCACAACGAAGATCAAGGAAATATCGGTACTTTCGGAGACGAACCGCCGCCTGGCTTGAGCAGGATGGTGCTGGGGCAGACCGAAGCCGTGGAGGGCGCTCAGATGACTAATTCGTCCCAGAATGTCGATACGAAGTGAGTGAATTAAATGAAACTGAAAAATATTTTATCCTAATACATTATCTGTTTCAGTCCCCAATACGACTTACCTGGTCCCCCTGAAGGCCTTCGCCGCATGGTTCCTGGCGAGTCCAGTTCGCCCGAGGCGACATCTAGGCCCGCTCCATCACGCGGGGCAGAGGACGATTCGGGGCCGGAGTTCGAGCGTTCTCCGCAGCTGCGATCGGCTGCGGTTGGGGCAGACACGCCGCCCATAGCCAATAAGACGGACGGTGGGCAGGTGGCAGTCGGCAACAGGTCGCACGGCGCCGAGGTCCAAGCGAGAGCCGGGGCGGCTTCGTCGACCGACAGGACTTCGAGGAAGGACAGCAGCAGAAGGGACAGTATCGAGGGCGAGAGGCAGGAAGCCGAGGTATCTAACTTGGCGAATTCCGTGCGCAATTTGACGGTCGGTGAGAATCTTACCGACGGGCAAACTTCAAACGCTAGTTACCCGGAGGTAGAGGTAAGAAGGTCGAGCAGGCAAGAGAGCAGCGACAGCGATAGGGAGGACAAGAGACCATCCAGAGGTTCGAGAGACAAGCGGTCATCGGAGCGGTCGAAAAGGGATAAAGATCGAGGAGAAAAGGGCAGGGAGAGGGACCATTATACCCCTGAGAGCTATCACGACAAGAGATACGATAGAAGATATAAGGTAATGATGGTTGATTGAGTTATCGTCGAAACTATATTTCTCTAATTCAAGAACTCCCGCTATGAAGAAGATACCGACTACTACAGTGACAAGGAGAAAGAAAGGCTTGTTCGCGAGGACAAAACCAGGGACTACGAGCGCAAATACAGCAGTTTGCGAAAGGATAAGGAGCGAGACAGGCGCAGGAGAGCTCCTAGAGATCCAAGGGACTATTCCAAAGACCCCAGGGATATGAGGGACCCCAGAGATTCGAGAGACCCGAGGGACTATCGGAGAGACGATTATTATTATCGCGGGAGGTACGACGATGCGTACGACAACGAGGGTAGATCGAGGCCGACAAGTAGAACGGATTCGATGCATGATTCTTATAGAGAGAGGGCTATAGAAAAAGAACTGAGAGACAGGAGACCGAGAGATAGGGATAGAGAGAGGGATAGGTATAATAGGAGACCTAGAGATCCTAGAGATACATATAACCCATACCAGGTAAGTTTAATTTTTAATTTCATACTGATGATTTGTTTATTTTGTCTACTAGCATTTCTGCATATCAAATCAAATTGGGGGTTTCAACATTATATTAGTTTGAGCTATTTAGGTTTCAGAATTTCTTGGGGTCATTCTTGGAATAACAACATCTATCTGAGAAAATAAGAGAACTATAATCATTTTAGTTAGGTTGCTTATATCTACCGATTAAAATTATATTGACCATTGATTGAAAATGAACTACTTTTACATTTATACCATATTATAACATTTGATTTCATCTTCAGAACTTCTCATACGATCCTTACAACCCGTACTACCAGCAGTACCAATACTATGAGAATCTACGTAGGACGAATCCTCAAGCTTACGCTGAATGGTACAGGAAGTACTATCAGCAAATCGCTGGCCAGAATTCTTCATATGGTGGCGACGAAAGAGCTTCTGTCCATTCTGGTAGGAGTTCTGCTAACGATGAGATGGCGAAGGATAGGTTAGTAGCTATTTGTGACTTCAAACGAATGGATGCGTGTGAGTTTGATTTTGTTTTGCGTTTGGTTTTGTCTGTGGTAGTAAATGCTTTCAAGGCGCGAATTCGATCAAAATGGTGATAACAATTATGATCACTAGAAATTGTCGACTGCTTTGCTTCCGAAACAATCAGTGACCCAATTATCATACCCAATTATGATAATGGGACAAATCAACTGGACATCAGATCAGTTTGAACAAGGCAAATTGAATTAGAGTTGTCAATTACAATTATACTCGTTCAATTGCTCAGACATCCTCATTTGTGAATTCAAGAAAAACTGAAGAATGCAAGCAGCCAAACGAAACTGTTTGAAATATATTGAGCAAAGATGCAAAATCAGGTTGATTATTCATAATTCGAATCGAATCATTGAGATAAACCAACTGCTTATGAAATGCAATCTTTCAATAGGATACAGATCTTGATTTGACTTCGTCCGCACGTCACTTGTCCTAATAAATAAACGCGAAAAAGGAAGCCTAGGGAAAGCGACAGCTGAAAATATTCTGAAAAATTTCTCTCAAAAGGAAAGAGATCTGGTTGGTTTTTTTTTTCACAAAACATGTGCGAAAAATTCTATTTATTCGAAACAACGTGCGTATTTGTACCATTGTTGTCGAATTATACATTTACTATTAAATGATATACACCCAATACAAAACATCTAAACTTTGTTCAAGTATACAATGACCTGATGAACAATTCAGTTTACCACTTCTGAACTCGAACGAAGTTCATCAAGAATCACACGTTTTGAGTCTCACTTTCTCACTTGCAATCGGACACCTTCACCACAAAACATTGCACGTTTCGCAAACATCCGTCACCTGCTTCATCCTGGTCATAGATGTGCTTTATTCAATTGTTTAGGTATACGAGGCAGAGTTTTTATAGCCAGGTGAACTCATCTCATATGGGGAGCTACTACGGAGATAGCCACGCTCACAGCGTTTCGGGTCAATATGGACTCGAAACTTCTAGGTGAGACAACTCCTGTTCGGTTAATGTATCTATCGTAAAACGAATGGTCTCTTAAATGGAATGGGGAAGATGTATTGGCAAGAGGAAATTGATTTTTTGTTCTGGTTCGGCCATCAATTCAAAAATATAATACGTTTCAAAATAATTTTTAAATCAAATCATGAAGGCATTATTTGTGTGTTTTTTAATTTTCCCATTCTGGATCACGATATCACTATCTGTACCTTTAAACCAATACTAAAAATTCAATTTCCCAACGATTAATATGTATTCAGGAAACTACTGTAAAACTAATAATGATGAAAGTAACACATGATATTGAATTAACTCTCAAATTATAGATTCGTATGGTAGGATTTTTTGCATTGTTTAGGTGGTAGACTTGAAGCGCACCTCGTATATAATCGATTATATCTTACCTTGCCTGGAAATGAATTTATCGAGAAAGTAGAAAACTGGACTGGACAGATATATACCTTTTTGTGTTGTATTTCTTGCTACATTGCTGTGTTTGTCATTGTCTTGATGAAATCATTTTCATTCACATTGATTACATGACATTTAATATTTAATTTTTGCTTGTTTTACTGCATGTGTTTCATTACACTTTCTTAGGTACACATTGGATTGTATAGTAAATGAAAAAGAGTTGTGAAAGCTTGTTGATATATACCTTATTACTAGATCGAAATGACATACAATCTTTCTGTAGGTGTTCTCTATCATTAGCCTACTCGAATAAAAAAAACAAATAGTAATGATGCTCACTTTAATAACAATATGATTATTCACTTGAATTCAGTTGAATATAAATATTCACCAAATCAGTCACAACTATCTTTCTTAGATAACCAACCTATCTGTTTTACTGCATGTTTTTGCTATTTAACTTGTTGAACAACAATTTTGAAACAATACAGTAATATTTCAAAATCTGCATTCATTTGAAAGCTTATTCAATATTCAGTAGGTATATGAAATCACCCTTCTATTGTACATTCAAATCCGAAATATTATATTTTGTTGACTCAACAGCAATGAATGCTTATACAATTTTTCATTTCCACAGAAATATCTTATATTCATGTTCACATTTCTACATGAATTAGGTGCTAGACCAACTCAACTTACCTGGGAGATGATCAAAATCTACGAATTCAACATATAAGTTGCAAAATCTTCAATAAATCACACGTATTTTTAGCTATTCTCGTCCCTTCGATCAAACCGATTCATCGTTGATCCTGGACGAATCCATCGCCACCGCCCAGCGGTTAACTCCGGCAAAATTCGCGACAGCCCACACCAAGGGTACCATCTCATCGGGCAAATTGCTCCGCATATTGCCTCATTACCCCATGGACGGGCAGATCGCTACCGTAGAGATATGTATTTTGCCGCCTTTGCTTGTCAACGATGAAGAATACAGGTAGAGTCCAACAAATATATGCGTGATGCCACAAGGTTCCCTTTTGGAGCTTATCGTTATATAAACATTCTTTATTACTGATTTTGGAGAGTAGATAGAAGATTTAGGCTAACCACTATTTCTGCTTTATCCACAGGGAGATGAGCAAGTTTCCTGGACCGTTGGTGAAGGGAGTGACTCATAAGAAAACCATTATCGAATACTGTGAGAATAAAATCAAGGAGGCAGGAATGAATAAGCAGATTTTCGATGTAGAATCGTATGTTTTGATGTGGGAACTTTTGATGCTGTTGGTTAAACAAAATGGGGTAAGTTTGACATAAATGCATTTTTAAGAAGAAAGATTTCACCCTTCTGCGGTGATCAACATTTAAACTTGTTTATTCAGATTAATCCATAATAATTGGGCTTTCCCTGTTTTCAATACAACATTTTTTTTTTCATCTAGATGGTTGTTGGTACGGACATAGCCGAGCTGCTGTTGAAAAATCGCCGAGAATTGCCTCCTCCAAGACCTACTTCGGCCTTGTCTAACATCAGCAGCAACAATGGAGAAGTGAACCCAATTTCCGAATCTAGTACTCACCCCATTTCCGATAACACTGGCAGTCTTTTGTCTATTGTAAAAGAAGAGGAAGTTACCAACAAGTTTAGGTGTGTGTGAACGATTATCTTCAACAATATGTGATTGCACTACATCCAAGAATATCTGATTTGATTTATTCACTTTTCAGAGAATTTTTGTTGTACGGATCGGGCAAAGAGGCTTTGGAATGGGCTATGAGGCATGGTCTATGGGGCCACGCTCTGTTTTTAGCCAGCAAACTCGACAAAAGAACTTACGCCAACGTAATGATGAGGTTTGCCAACGGACTGACGCTGAATGATCCTTTGCAGACCCTGTATCAGTTGTTGTCTGGAAAAATGCCCGCAGCTGTAACGGTGAGACTCAATTTGATTCAGTTGTCTAAGAATTCGGGTTATGTTGTGTATTTCAGTGTGTTTCTGAAGAGAAATGGGGCGACTGGCGACCTCATCTCGCTATGATCCTCTCGAATTCGACTCAGCGACCGGAACTTAACCGCAAGGCTATCACTACGATGGGTGACACACTGTTGAGTCGCGGTGGGTTGTACGCCGCCCAGTTTTGCTATCTGATGGCTGAGGTGAGCTTATCTCCTACTATTGTACGAGGTATTTTTGCTAATTGGATTGATTTGACTCAAGGTTGGTTTCGGTAAGCACGACGATCCGGAAACGCGCCTAGTGCTGTTAGGCGCTGATCACACGAAACCGTATCCAGGTTTTGCCACTAACGAAGCAATTCACATGACGGAAATTTATGAGTATGCTTGCGGATTAAACGATGCAGAGTTCGTCATTCCCCAGTTCCAGGTAGGAAATTGTGTTCCTATAGATTCGCTCATTTCTAACGACTTTTATAATCAAAATATAAAGCATTCATTGGATGAGGTTAATTTAGGATGGAATTTCAGGTTCACAAATATCTATTGGCTACCAGACTGGCGGACAGGGGCATGCTGGAAAAGTCTCTAGCTTATCTGGAACAAATATCGACCTGTATTGTCGCCAATCCAGCTTTAGTGCAGGCCAGCTTTGTTGATAAGGTCTACAACCTGGCTGACAGATTGAAATTTTACGATCCCGTAAACGAGGTCGAAGATGAATCGGAATTCGGGGCCTTGTTGGAAGAAACCAATCGACCAGATCAATCGTGGTTGAAGGATCTCAGAGCTGTTCAAGACGACTATCAGGTAACATTCTTTTTGCAAGTTTCCAATTTTTGTTTATGAAACATGTTATGTTTTTTTAGACTGGTGTTATTACGCATCAGAGTTTGCAGAACTTGGAGCACTTTGCTATTCCCACATCAGAAACAGATCTTGTTGTGCCAGGGTATACAGAGGACTCCCAAACCAATTGGCAACAGTATAATCAGCAGCAGCAGTATCAGCAGCCGCTTTGGCAAAATGAACAACACCAGCAAGTCACATCCACGGAATATCAACAACAAGACAATCAAAATGCAAAGTTGAATGGTGAGACTGTTTCTGTAAATAAAATCCGGATATTGTCAAAATAATTTAACTTATCGAATGAAACTTTCGTAGCATATTGATAACCTATTCTTTTCAAAGGTTCTTTATGGGAATGGTGTTGTTTCAGAGTACGGGCAGCAGCAGTATCAGGACCAGCAGAATAATTATTGGGAAGGGCAGCAACAGCAATGGGGGGAGCAAGTCAACCAATACAATCAGGATAATATTGATCCATTGAATAATTTTGGTGTGACTACTCAAGTTGAGGTGAGTTTCTAATTCTCCTCGTGTAATTGTGACGTTTTGCTTAATATTTATTCGTGTTTGGTTGAAGCTTTTTTTCCCACATAATGATGTTGATTACATAAATTTGAATTTATCAACACTGACAGTCTGACACTACTTATCCTACGAGATATATCGTTATCAGCTTGTGTTGAAATTATTACCTAATGTAACTACTACATCTATAAAAAAGGGCCGAGAGTGAAGTTGTATTCTTAATAATTAATGATTTACGATAAAAGCATGAGATCAATAGTAACTTCATTCTCGGATGATCTTTAACTGAAATATACTCAAAAGAAACTGATTATTTGGAATTTTTATATAATAACATAAATTCGAGGTAGACATTCTTGTTAAGAATATATACATGGTACATTTTCATCTACTGTAAATATGATTTTGTTCTCGATAGTTGATACTATCTTCTCCGCCTCTAACGTTCCACAAACTATTCACACAATCTATATCCAAAACATGAATCTCCGATCTTCTATATTTCGGCAATGTCCATCATTGTGTACATATCTTGTGTAGTATACATTAAGCTGTAGTAGAGGCATCGTTCGTTTATGTGGGATCTAACTTGCTTGTTTGTTTGTGCCTTGCCCGGACGCAGCCTAAAGAGGTAGAAAAAGAAGACCTCGAAGTAAGTACTGAACCCCCAAACACCTCACTATTCTCTCTGCCAATGACCAACACTCTGCGCAAACGTTTAACCGCACTCAGTCCCACTCTAATGCATGGCGATGCGATAGAATTGCAAAAACTAAAACCCACCGATCCCTCGAAAAGCGAAGAGTCTCGATACTCGCGCCAAGAGAGCTCCGACCGCAAAAGCTCCTCGCGCGAGAGCTCCGATCTGGAAGTCGAAACGTACATCGGCAGAAGGCGACAGAAAAACGCCTCCTACCGAAGCGAAGAAAAATCCCAGCTGATACGTCACAAAGAAAACACCAAGGTCACCGCTGTCAAGAAGTACAACACCTTCGAGCTGAAGGGCGGCGAGAAAGGGAAGCTAGTGAAGTACAAGTCGTTGGACATACCGGAATCCAAAACCGTCGTCAAGTACTTGGAACCTTCCAGCAAGGTCTCCATTTCGGCGGAAGACTTTCGCTCCGACTACAGATTCTCCAAGTTCGACAGGAAACACAAACACGATATTATAACTGATACGGTTGATGCTTGGGCGAAAAAGGGTAGTAGAAATGTCTTTTCGAACATCAAGAATTCGCTTTTCAAAAGTAATTCTGAGAAGGAGGTTGTTTATAAACCTTTAGTGTTTGGTGGGACTTATCCGATAGATTGTCCCACTTTCGAGGCGAAAGCTGTCAAACGTGCCGCTGACTCGATCAAGTCGAAATTGCCCAAATCGCAAAGTGTTAATTTAGGCGTCGGTCATTTTCCTAGGATGCGAGAGTATGGCCCTCCTAGAACTTTCGATATAGATCAACCTATATAAGCTTTTTGTGTGCTGAGTTTGCAATGTTTTTGTTTCGTGAATTAGGATGGGTGGCTTCGGGCACAATTTAGAACATTTATATTTCAACAGAATGATACAATTCGGCAAATACTGTGATTCATAATAATATTTGGTTTTTGTGATATTTTTAACAGACGCCTTGCGAATATAGTGCGAACCTTTCCGCTTATCTTGTTATGAAATATTTCATCAACTTATTGAGTTATTACGCAAACACCACTCGGAAAATATGTAAGGAGTATTTCTTCCACGAATCTACAAAATTCATTTGTTGTAAAACTGGGTATTTAATAATTTATATTTACAGAAAAATACGAAATGATACAGAAGCATTTGAAACGTTCAAAATAATGAACTAATCTCTCTATATAATTAGTTTGAATGGTTGATTTCGAAAATTCTAAGACTGCTAATGAATGTTGACTGAAAATGACTTCAATGAAACGCCTTAAAGTGAAACTAAATTATCATCCTAGACAATTCTGGTACTCAAAATGCATTGGAAACATGTCGAAGATTATTGTTATCTTTCTGTCACTGGCCGCTTATCAATTTATACAATTAGGGTGTTACTAACATGTAGATGCACAAGACTCATTACTTTGAAGAAACTGCATGAAGAAGTAACAAATAAATACAGCTTAACAATGCCCAATTGTTGATGTTAAAATTGTTGATTGTTGACACCAATGGAATTGTTGAACACATATACGTAAATGTTGTGTAACATAGTTTAGGTGTTAAATGTTATTAGGCAATAGAAACTATAAGGTGATATTTTGTGAATTTACAGCTTGTACAATTTTTATTTTCATTAAAAATTATTAACTATTTATTCAGTTGTATTAATTTGAATGTTACAATGTATCTTTTTTGGTTCAATATCGTTATTCTTATGTAGATTACTAATCTATGAATTTAAGATTAATCAAAGTTTCAGGCTTTAAGAAATAGAACAATTGAACATAATGAGTTTGTTCTATTGCATATTTTGAAATTAATACCCAAACAAAACAATGGCAATTTGAATGCATGAAGATGTCAATGTAAGTTCTAATTCTCCCTTTCACTTAATTAATTCTTACTAACACCATCTCCAAACTCTTCACTATATTTTTACCCTCCGCGATTTACGCTACCCGACCACATGATATAGTAAATTGCTGCTCTGTACTGTCTCGCAGGGAACAACACAACCTTTAATCAGTTTGCCGAATCAATCGCGCAACAACAGACAGTTCGAAGAATCGACGGAGGAAGCCGAAGCTAAGGAATCGCCCGAGAAAAAGCAACCGAGTCCGGCGAAGAAAGCACAAAGTCCTGTTGCGGAAAAAACACAAAGCACCGGATGGTTCGGCGGAATTTTTAGCAAACTGGCACTCAAGCCGAAGAATCAGATGAAGTTGCCAGATGATAAGAACCCGAAGGTTAGTAATGGAAAATTATTTGATTACCAGTGGATGTTAATGTGATTATGTTTCAGATTGTTTGGGACCAAGAGAAGAAGAAATGGGTGAACGTGGACGAGGACCCCAACGATCCAGCGAATGAATTCAAACCACCCCCAAAAATGTCGGACCTAATGCCGAAACCCACCCCGACAGCACTTCCGCCCGCCCCAGGACCTACCCAACTCGTTCCTACTTACCAATCCGACGGACACATAGCTCAACCTAATGTGCCGGTAATGACTACTCAACCGACTTCTTTGCCAGCTGTTGGAGAAGAAAATGCGAATGCTATGAAGCCTCCTCAACCTAATATGTTCAAGTTACAGCGAGGAAGAGGAAGTATGTTTGTCTGTTCACAGTAACATTATTCTAAAGTATACGACAATGTCCATTTTATAGGAATGAAAGTGAATGTAGCGTCCTTTTAGGTTCCTTATTCAACTATTTTTTTTTTAATCATCCTCTAAATTTGGGAGAAAATTCAAGAAATACAAACTTCAGAAAATAGGATTAAGAAGGTTATAGCAAGAATCATTGTTCGTTCTAACTTTCTTTTCATTATTTGGGACACTGCATATAAACAATTGTTGTCAACATTGTTGATTGTTACTTAAAGGCATATCGACCTTTCGACTGTCGAGTTTGTTCAGGGGTACTAAAGATGACGCATCGTTTTGAAAGATTTGAATTACGGATTTGAATAAATTTCAGACTTGAAGAATTCCTACGTGGATGTGTTCAACCCTGGCGGTAAACCAAGCGGTCCCACATCTCTACCAGCTCTAGACCAGTTTGCGAACACGAGGAGTACACCAAATTTGAATTTTTTCGTACCTCAATCGGTCGTCGATCCGAACGCGCCTGTTGATTTCCTAACGCCAGGTGGCGTACCTCACATAGGGGAGCAACAGGTAAATTGAGAATGGATATGTGTCGTTCTTGTGTTTGTCTGTTCCAATTATGTTCGTTCAGAAATTGATGAAAGACAATATATTTTGACATTTCATAAGTATTTTAAGGATGAGGGTTTCGAAAATATTGGATATTATATCATTAGGTATATATTATCTTAATGAATTGATATTATTGTGGATTCTAGGAGAAATGAGCTAAATCCGGCAACATAATTAAATCGCTGAATGATAAATGTTGTACTTTGAAAAACATTATGTGTTTTTCAATTATAAATACTTAGGTTAAAAAAAGTCAAATATGACAACTTAATAAAGTGAAGAGGAAAACTTTTAGTTGAAATACAGCATAATGTTTTACAAAGTATGATGGGCATTTCCATAAATCTAATCTCTTTTTGGTTTGGTGTCAGAAGAAGAAAACTATCGATAAGTGAGGAGCGAAATGTACAAATAAAGTAAGACATCTTGAAATGATTGGATTGTGCATGTTTTTATATAATTTTACAGGAATTATTTGTGCAATGCATGTAAATGTCATATTTTTATGGTTCATGAGCTTTACATCACATTCCACATTAATGCAAGTCTTAGTCTGTATATTTTGGTTATATTATCGTCATTTATTATGTAGGTACATAGAGTTTTATATTATATCTATTTGACATTATTTATATTTATTAATCAACAATAAACATCCAACACTGTTTTATTCCTATGCTCTTGTTCAATTTCGAATTCACATTACTCTTGATATCATTCAATTATAATAATAATAATCTTCTATAATCTAACACAGCCTGGGTATTTCCAATCTTGAATGATCAATTTCCAAATGTAAATATTCCTTCTCCCGCTTTTTAACTTGTTAATTCCAATCATGTCATGAATAAAACATATATTTAAAATGTTATTTGGTGTTTGGCTTACCAATTATGGTTATGGATAGATGTCTAGATGGAGCTCTGCTAGTTCATTGTCAAGGGAGGTGCAATTCTATATGCGACCAAAACTTCAACCTCGGTAAACCATTGCTTTCTTCACAGCTTGCAATTCACCGCATAACTTTTTTGGTATGTATTTTTTTTCAGTAGTTTATTGTCCAGATGAGTAGAAGTTGTCGTGTGTGAATCTTGAGAGACTGTTTTCGTGTGTCATAGAATGAATAGTGTAAATATTATTTTCTCCATTTCAAGTCCAAAAAACCAAAACATTTCATTGACATTTATTTATTTGAGTAATGTTAAAATAAACGATATTTTTTACAGGCTCAGTGATAGATACGTGCAAAGTACCTCCACCTGGTTGATAGAAGGAAAAGGAACTATTCTTCCATGATTACTGCTTTATTGGTGTAATTTTATTGAATACGATCATCTGATTAGGAAGTTTTAATGTATATTATGTAATAGTGAACAGTGTATTTATGCAAAGGGAATATAATAATAGACTATTCAGAGTGTATTATTTGTTTCATTAACAGTGAATTAACAATGAATGGAAAACATGAAGCATGGATGTGTCATATATTTTTTATAATCAATAATTCGTCCTTGATATAATTATTCATATAGCTTTATTATTTAAGATGAATTAAAATCAACTCGATTTCGCAATAGTAATCATTGTACCGCCACCCATGGACTTAGGAAATACGGGATAATGAACAGTCCTCCACTGGATTTCTGCAATACTAAAATTAAAAAGAAGAAGAACTTCAAAATGTCAAAGTCAAATAGACCATGCGCATATAAACCATTTTAGTTATGTCAGAAAATGATGATTTTTCTATAATAATACAAAATAAAATATAAAAAAGATTTCCATCCCATCAAAGTTTCAATAAGCTTCGGATTAATTTGGGCAATGTCCGAAGCGGCTTCTAAGAAAATCGACAATCTATTGCAACGTATCCAACGCCAAAGCCCCACTGGCCCAACTATGGGCGACACAAGTACAGGTTTGCCTCTGAGTCGCCCTTCATTATCTCGTAAGTATTGTAATGATCTGAATGTTCATGTTGTAAATTACACAGTTCGCTTAAGATGTAGATTAATATGGAAAACGTCGAATTAGAGTAATCATTTCAGTATAAAACATCCTTGAAAGGTGTTTTGATCTCATCCATCTCAGAATACAAAATGAAATGTTTCTGTTTTTCTAGTAGATTTAAATAGTAATGGTAACAGCCCAATATTACCTAGACCTAGAAACTTGAGCTTTGCTATGAGACAAAATGACAATCTGGAGACTGAAGCAAGACTGAGGGAGATTATGAAAACTAGTGGTGATCTCACAATAGATGGAGTTAAATATAAAACTGACATAAAGGAAATGGAACACATCGAAGAGTTAGGAAATGGAACATGTGGACATGTAGTGAAAATGAGGCATAAACCTAGTGGAAGTATTATAGCTGTGAAGGTGATAATTTTTTTTGCAAATCATATTTATAATTGAAATGGTTATTATTTCCAGCAAATGAGGCGCTCTGGTAACAGTGATGAAAACAAAAGAATAATAATGGATATAGAAGTAGTGCTTAAATCTCATGACTGTAAATACATAGTTCAATGTTTAGGATGTTTTATTACTGAGTCAGAAGTATGGATTTGCATGGAGCTTATGGACACCTGTTTTGACAAACTTTTGAAGAGGTTCAAGCAACCTGTTCCTGAAGAAGTTTTGGGCAAAGTAACAGTGGCAGTAAGTAGAAATCTCCAAAAAAGAATATATCCACACAGCCTATATCATGATTCCATCTGTTTCAAAGATCATAAACTTGTTTTTCAGACAGTTGAAGCCCTATCTTACTTGAAAGATCAACATGGTGTGATACATAGAGATGTGAAGCCTTCAAATATACTCCTGGATACTAAAGGGAATGTTAAACTGTGTGACTTTGGTATAAGTGGAAGATTGGTAGATTCTATGGCAAAAACAAGAAGTGCAGGATGTGCAGCATACATGGCTGTAAGACAAAACATCAACAAAATTTTCCTGCATGCAATGATAACATATTGATTTGTTATTAGCCTGAACGGATAGAACCGGATCCTCAGAACCCAGACTATGATGTAAGAGCTGATGTATGGTCTCTGGGAATTACACTGGTAGAACTAGCAACTGGTGCTTTTCCCTACCAGGACTGCAAGACTGATTTCGAAGTGCTCACCAAAGTAATTGGACAAGACCCTCCTAGTCTACCTCTGGATAAAGAGTTCAGCTCTCAATTCAGGGAATTTGTGTCTTGTTGGTGAGTATAAACATTCAAGAGACATATTGTAACTTAATGATTTGAAATAATTTATCATTTGTACTCTACAATACCGTTATTTATTATATTGTATCTTTTTCAGCTTGAAGAAAGATAAAAAACATAGACCAAAATATGCGAAACTGAAAAATCAGGCATTCATAAAACGTTTTGAGGCCAGCAACAACGTGAACGTAGGAGAATGGTATGTACACCTAATCAGACGTTCAGAAGAGGTATCGAACAGGGCGCCGCCTAGGTACGTTGCATGGTTAGTTCCTCTTTTTCTCACACGTTTTGCTTCACTACTTACATCTCTAATTTCCTTAATTTCGCTTGATCACCTGAATGACATCGTAGAGGTTTCTTTAGTACCACTTAGATAACAAGAGGATTTTGTCGAATGTGTTTGGTAACTATATGAAGTAGGTTTGTATAGTGATTTATTATTTCAATTGGATCAGTTTATGTGTTGAATCAAGCAATACACAATAAAGACTCAGGATATGTTAACATCCGACACTTGTGTCAAGTTTCCTATATAATATTTTACATCAACGACTTGTGATAATCATGAACTGCTCAAAATAAAACGTACTTTTTAACAATTCTCCCTTTTCACATGTTATGTTATGTGAAAATGCATAATACTTTTTATGATTTCTCTCATGCAAGTCTCTTAGAGCATTACATTAATCGTATATGTAAATTCTTTTCGGGAAATACTGAAATATACATATATTAGGAACTAAATGAATATCGTGCAATGAATGTCGGATGTAAACATGTCTTAACCAGTATTGAAAAATTAGTTGAAATATTTTTGATGGTTTTGCTATGCTATTGAAATATTCAAAATTGTGTTTTTTTATCGCCAGAAGTTGCTTGGAACTTTGATGATATTTTTAAAAAGCATGGTTTTTGTGAAGCCAAGTGGCTAATCGTTTCTTGCAGATTTTTTGATTTGATAAGTTCATTCTTTACATTGCAAAATTCAAGAATTCTACTAATTACGTACAGTAGTATTTTTATCAAAGTTTGTGGTAACAACTATGTGAACTATAAATTAAGGATTCATGGTCAGGTTTACTCTGGGATGCATAATTTCACTATAATATTCTACTAATGAAATGTATCCATAATTATTAATCTTGATATATAATGAAACTAAACATTGAGAACATTGTGGATGGTATATTATAGAATTTTAACGTTTTTGACCAATTACATGAATTTTAGATACCCACTACCATGAAAAAATCAACACAACAGACGAAATATAACATATTTTCAAAGAAAATTTTGTTGTTTAGGTTTTCCAAAGTTTCATTCCATATATCTCATATATAGAATGTAGAACTGATGAATATCCGTTTGAAATGTGAAAACTATGTTTATGACGAGTTTCAAAATCTCATTCGACAAATAGAATTTCAAGTGACCTTGCAAATGAATCAGACTATTACTATCGAATTACGATTTCGTAATCCTCTCGCAGACACTCTTCGACGGCAAACTCTATCAGACAGTTCTTCTCCTCCCACCAATGGCAGCCCACCGCCTCGGCGGCGGCACCACCACCACAACTTTCACCCGCCCTCACCAACGGCGCCACCGCCACTGCGCACGCATCTCGGTTGAGTGTCTTCCAACGGGACGGTCGTCGCGTCGGCGAGAAGACGTTCCCGCAGTATGCGGCTTACCAGAACCATCTGGCCACCAAGGACCAGCAGGAAGAGAAAGTGACGCAGGTAATTGATGCTTGAAAAAATATATCATTGAACTCATTTCCAGCACAAAAATATAATAAAATTAATGAAGTAAAAACAAAGTTCAGAATTTCAATTGTATTAAGATTTTTGGAATCGCCAATACCTTGCAGATTTTCGATGCAAATGTTTTATACGGTATATTTCGGCTCGAAAATAATTTTTAAATCATCAAACTTTCTCACTGGTATTCTACAACATTATATTATTAGGCGTGCTATTCTCCGCTACCTCAACGTAGACAAATGACAGCTGAAAGTGTCGCATCTGGCGCCCCTCATCAGCAGCACCGCCGAGTAGCGAGCGAGACTAGATGGCGGTCGCCAAGTTCCTCTCCCTTACCGCTCCGGAGTCAGTTTGAAATGGAGGAAAGGCAATACAATTGCAACAACACCAGCCCGATTATCCTGCAGAGGTTTTTTCATCAACAAAAGCAGCAACAGTTGGTCAAGGAAGCAGAAGAATCTGGTGAGTGAGCTTTAGTATATTCTCAAAAATATTGATGAATTTTTGAATGAAACTCAAATCTATGGAATATTATGAGTATCAACACTTGCATATCTATATAAACTCTATCTGAATCCAATTGTTATTTGGACAGTCTCAAAGAATCTCTTTTTTTTCAGGATAAATGCTATTGTATATATATAATTGTTACTATTCATTATTGAAATTCTAATGCCCTTAATATAATTCGTTTATTAATGCTGCCAATCTCTAAATATTTAAGCAACGAAACGATTCTATTTCTTTTTATGACCTTCAAGGTAAGAAAAGATTCGCTTCTTATATAAAACTGCAGCTGAGTGGCGATAGAAGTGGGCGATCATCAAGACACCAAAGTCCTGAACCACCTCCCAGACTCAATAGACATCCTAGCGGAGATGGGCAAAGTCCACTTGCAATTAGAAGAAACCTAGAGACGCACTCTAACAATTCACCCAGTCTGTCTAGAAGGTAGGCCGTCCGCACCTTTTTCTTTCATTCTCTTAATTCAATTGAAAATGTAGGTACGTGTCGCCGTGTCCTCCCGTTCCTCCTCCGAGGAGGTTGTCGGAGAGTTCTTCGGTACCGGGATCGCCGCAACACCTCAGAGCCAGGTTTCATTACACGCCGGAGCCACAACGCAGGCTTTTCCAGAACAACGACATTTCGTAACGCTAGGCCCGCATATCGAGGCGGGTGCTTAGTTTAATTTTTTTTCCTTTGCGATTTTCCGCTGTGAGATCGGGGGGTCCAGTGAAGTTCCAAATCCATCAATATGATGATTTCGATTACATGTCTCGTTGGCTTTTCAATCAATTCTGTTTTCAAAATCCTTATGTAACTTGGTCATCTTGATGCATATCTTCATTTGTCTTTAAAATGGATTATTTTAGTGTTTTGCAGATGAAATTGGTAAGTCGGTTGGCAAACTGAAATTTCATTTACATTTTCTGTGAATGTGTACAAGTGGTGCTTTCGACATTTATATGTTCGTACAAATCCACTATTCAAATCAATGTATGTAATCCGCTTTTATTGCTTAAGTTGCATATAATCCCAGAAATGTTCGAATAATCACAGGTGATTTTTTGAACTTCGCAAAATTTGAAAAAAATTACCTAAAGACAAAATTCATTGATATTCAGACCTAAACTCAAAATATATCAGAAATAATATTCCTAAAATGTTGTTTGCGAGGGTTTATATGAACTTGAGCCATATTTAATTCCGTAATTGAAAGGTACTTTTGAGAGCAGAATTATTTTAGTGTAGTGCCTTCAATTAATGGAAACACAATATCATATTTTTCCAAAATGGACATTAAATGTAGTCGATTCCACAAAAATTGCTAGGGAGGAGAATTTTTGTTTTTTATTACTCCATTTTCATGGAGAATTTAGTCATTGTTCATTGCTAGTCTAAAAAATCCATAAGGATTTTAAATTGCTTCTGTATTATTTTTTCGAAAAATAAGTTTTTTTGGACCATCTGAACGGTTCACGTTAGAAATAGTGTTATCAAAGTTATAAACGTTTATCGGACTGATATTTATTTCAAGAAAAAATAACTCATGTTTTCGTTCCCTTCCCGCATAAGTATCTCTCATGCAAGTTAGTGCTTGTGACGGAAAAGGCTTGATATCTTATTTTTCCTTCAACTTAAATATTAGCTGGCTCTTTATTGAACAACTCGAAACTGTATCAATAAAGTGTAAGTTTTAAATACAGTGTGTTCTGCTTGTTTCCAATTGTTCAGTGAAGAGACCTTTCAGTGAATATTATTTCAATTTGAAAAACAGCGATACTAATTTATTTTTACCAAGGCTGTTGACACTTCTGGTTCTTCAATTAGAGCATGTGTGACTTTATTATATTTCTAATTGTTTGTAACTGTAAATAACGATTAGAGATGCAATGCCATACCTGAGATATTATGTATAGTTTGATTTCAATTATGTAAATATACCCGATTGAAATATTTTATGGCAAGTATATTTTATGTTATGTCCTAACTAGTGGAATGCTGAAAAGAATAAAGTAAAAATAATCCATATACATAGTAGTGAAAATAATAATCATTTGAGTTCGAATTTTTAAATCAAATATTGTTTATTTTCAATGGCAGATCTTATTATTAAATTTTTTGAATACAATGTCAACAAGTGAATGCATTCGTTTTAGAGATATTTGAATATTTGTATCTCGTATTTTCAATGATACTCGTACCACTGCAAACCTCGAATTAATTACAAAAATCAATAATTATATCCAGTGTATCTTTACTGCTTTTCATCCACTTTCAATAACGGTATACAATTTATAGTAACAAAGGATCAAAAATACGACAAAAAAATTGGCAACTTACGATTTTACTTCTGTGCACAGGAATAAATCTTATTTCTAAAAAACATACAAAAATGTAAACTAAAATTGGCAGTGACAAAATATATGTACATTCCTTAAATTACTCAACAAATAAATAAAGGTGCTATAACAACAAATTGTGGATGAAATGTGTCAATTTCACTTGAAACACACTGGGCCAACGGAAAATCCAAATGCCTGGTTTGAAGCCCCATAATCCACCGGGAAAAAATCTACGATGGGAAGGCTAGATAATTTAGCCGTTTTTACTTCGAAAACGGTTTCACTTTTGGCGTTCCTCGATTTACAACCATCAGTGATAACGTTAGGCTTGAGACCATGGTCGGAGAATTCTTGATCATCGTCACCGAGAAGTTTTATGGACATGTCAAACTTGTAGGTGTTCGCGTTGTACCAAGCTATGCTGTTCATGCAAGTATACGTGAAGTTCTGATGGGCTTCTTGGGAGAGCAGTCTGAGGAATGCCATTTGGACTGTACCCATTGTTTCATATGTTATCTGTAGAAACAACAAACATTCAATTTTACTTACTCTTAACTCAGGGTTTACTCACTTTAAATCCTCCTCTCAGATTCGAATACCAATCTCTTTTATTCCCCTCTTTTCTCCAAGGGATATTTGGCATATTAGCACTATGCGCATCAGGAAACACACAAGTCTCCCCTTTAGCTGTCATATTGCAATATACATACACAGCATCGTCTTTCATTCCTAGATTAGGGTCAATCCAGTACCAACCTATGAAACACCAAATAAGATATGAAACATCCGTGTGAATCAGCATTTATTGATTTTTACCATTTTCATAATACGAGTGTCCATAATACAAGTCCCTACACGTCATGGCTGGATTCTCTTTGGTTCCTGTCGGTTTCCTGAATTTTTCCAACTCCTGTCTCATGGAGTATATGGTGCTGTACATGTCTAAGAATTTTACGTTCAGATCGTCTTCTGTCGTATCTCCTGTGGGTGTTCCTTCGGTTGTCTTTGATGTCACCTCTCCCTCATAGTCGGATCTGATAAAAATTGCCATCCTTCAGATTCGTAATATCAAAGGACAACAATTTCATTTCTTTAATTTGAATTGTAAAAGAAAAAATGTTCCACTGGATCAAGTACAAAAAATCTAGATTATTTTATATGCTCACATTAGTTCTTCTACATTTCTCCTCCTTCTAGTAACTCCCTTATCGACGTTGCTAATCTGGAATAACAATTCTGGAGGCAACAGTGGCATTTCAGCGGGCGGCCCTTGAGGCCCCTGTGGTCCCGTAGTTCCGGGTTCTCCTTTAGCGCCTGTCGATCCTTCAGATCCCTTTGGACCGGGAGGACCTTCGAGTCCTGGCAAACCAGACGGCCCTTCGTTTCCTTTGAGACCAGATGGACCAATAGGACCCTGAAATATTCAATATATGATTATTTCGCATGGTTCATTTCGAATTATAAGCAAGAATTACCATGTTTCCTTTGGGACCTTCTGGTCCTCTTGGTCCTTTTTCTCCTTTGGGTCCTCTTTCTCCTTCGTCGCCTTTTAATCCGGGATTTCCGATATCTCCTCTATGACCTTTCATGCCTCTTCTACCGCGATCTCCTTTTTGTCCTCTGGGACCTTGTTCGCCAATTTTACCTTGTATTCCTGGAAGGCCTGGAGATCCTGGGGGACCGTTCTCTCCCTACGAAAGGAATACTTTTTTATTGCATTTGTCACATACATGTCATCTACAGTAAGGAGTAACTACAACTTACTGCTGCTCCAGGAGCTCCTATGAGTCCTTGGACCCCTTGTGGCCCTGGAACCCCCTGAACACCGATAGTTCCTTGAAGTCCTGGGGCACCTGGAGATCCTTTGTCGCCCTTCTCGCCAGGCAGCCCTGTGTTGCCTTGCTGTCCACCAGGTCCTTCCACTCCCTGTTGATAAATTCGAATTGAAGATTTTGAAACTCGAAGAGATGAAGCATCTAACCGGTTTTCCGGGGGGTCCGGTAGGGCCCATCTTCCCAGGCATTCCCGGTTCCCCAACGGCGCCTGCCTCCCCCTGCTTGCCGTCGTCACCATCTTTACCTGGTTCACCCTTCAGTCCTGGCTCGCCGGCTTCTCCGGGTGATCCTGGAAATCCGGGAGGACCTGCAGAGCCTTTTGGCCCCTCCACTCCGGGACCGCCTCTTGGTCCGGGCGGCCCTTGGAGACCGGTCTTGCCTTCTTCGCCCTTCTGGCCTGCTGGACCTTGTTCACCCTGAAATATGTTGCGTCAGATGATTGTTTTGAAACAAAATGATACATTCGCTTACATCCTTTCCATCTTGACCTGGAGGACCGACAATACCAGGTGGTCCGACGTCTCCTTTGATCCCTTGCTTTCCTTCGGGTCCAAATGGGCCTTGTATACCTTCGACTCCTTTAGCACCTCTGATTCCTTGTTCTCCTGGAGATCCCGATGGGCCAGGAGGACCCTTTTGACCTAAAAATATCGTTGATATTTGGCATTCAAGTGAAAAAGTATCCTCAATACTATTTGGTGTGTTCCAAACTCACCAACATCTCCAATTTCTCCCTTTACTCCCATTGGCCCGGGTAACCCTTGAGGGCCTGCAGGCCCTGCTGGTCCAGGAGGGCCTCTTAGCCCGTCTTCTCCTTTTATACCTCTTCTGCCCATCGCACCAGAGGGCCCTCGTTCGCCTTGAGGCCCAACAGCGCCTGGTTCACCTCTAACACCCTGAGATCCTGGATTACCGACTGGGCCCTGAAAAGTTCGCAAAATCATCGTTTTTATTCTTATATTTTGCATTTCTATATGCTCTCTATCTGATTTCAACCTTGTATATTTCTAATACTGACCGTTTCCCCCTGTGATCCTTTGAATCCTTTCTCTCCTGGCGGTCCGATATCTCCTTTGTCGCCGTCTTCTCCTGGTGGTCCCACTGGCCCTGGAGATCCTGGTAGACCTCTGATTCCAGGAAGTCCATCTCTGCCAGCCACCCCTGATCATAAACCAGACATTCATACAGATGCATTCAAGGAAAAACTTGTAGTTAGATTCGAAAGGGACATTAAGAGTATATCTACCTGGTGGTCCGGTTTCGCCTCGTTCCCCTTTAGCTCCACCAGGTCCCACCGACCCCGGTGGACCTTGCCGGCCCTCCGGACCTGGGGGTCCATCTTTTCCCGCTTCCCCTTGTTGACCCTTGTCACCAACAGCCCCAGACATACCCATCGGACCAGTATCTCCTTTCAAACCAGGCATACCCTTTGGAAAACATTATTAAATTAACGCGTTCTGAATGGTAAAGTATAAATAAGGTAAAAAGACTTGACTCACCGGTAATCCATTATGTCCTCTTTCACCAGGAAAACCAGGCAACCCCGTGGGCCCCACCGGTCCTACACTACCAGCCGGGCCAACGGGACCGGGCGGCCCCTCTTTGCCCGTCTCACCCGGCAAACCGACTTCTCCGGGGACTCCGGGCGGCCCTGGGACTCCCGGTTCGCCGATGGGGCCCGGCTCCCCGGTAGGACCTTGTGGACCTATTACACCCGCTGCTCCCTGCGGTCCTACCTTGCCTGGTTCTCCCTGAAAATTCAAACAAAAATGATTGGAAACCTTGTGAAACCAATCTACGTACCGGAGCTCCTCTCTCTCCAGGTAAGCCCGCTGCGCCATCTTTGCCTGCACTACCTGGCGGTCCTGTCGCTCCAGTAAAGCCTCTGGCGCCTTCCGCCCCGGGTGGCCCGGCTTCTCCCTGCGGCCCGGGCGCACCAGGTTGCCCGGTGTCACCTTTGGGGCCTTGCAGGCCGTCTGAGCCATGCCGACCACGAGCTCCTCTGAAGCCACGGGGGCCGGGCTCACCGCGTTCACCTGCGACTCCGGTGTGGCCCTTGGAAATGGCAGAAATGTACAGGATGGTGGAAAAATGTGAGCTAGGTAGAAGAACAATAGGAAATTCTCGAAATACTCACTCTTTCACCTTTAACACCATCAGGGCCAGCTCTTCCTGTGGCTCCTTTATCTCCCTTCTCCCCTGTGGCACCAGGATATCCTATAAGACCCTGAGTACCTTCTTTGCCCTTTTCACCAGGAGACCCAATTTGTCCTGCCTCTCCTCGTGGTCCATCAAATCCCTAAAATAACAACAATGATAAGCAGAACTCACCAGCTTTGATCTTGATCTTAAAATCATATAACTTCTAACTCACTTTAGGTCCTTCTGGCCCTTCTAATCCAGGTGTACCTTGGGGGCCTTGAATCCCTATATCTCCCTTCGCTCCAGGTTCTCCCTTTTCACCTTCTAACCCTCTATCTCCTCTGTCGCCTTTTTCACCTGAAACCCCTCGATTGCCTTCATCTCCTTTAGCGCCACGAGCACCTGGAAATCCAATGGATCCTTGGGGTCCTTGTGGTCCCTGTTCCCCTTTAGAACCAGGAACTCCTGGGTTACCATTTGCTCCTGGTAGACCTTCTGCCCCTGGAAGTCCTGGAATTCCTGGTTTTCCACGGGGACCCTGTATGAAATATTTTTTAAATCATGTACTCCTAGGATCTATGATCGATTTAACAAGAAGAAGAAATTGGCACAGAGTACAGGTATGATATTGGTTATGTTTTTATTTTGTGTTATTCCAAATATTGCATTGTGTAAGTTTTATATGTTCTGGGTTTATTTTGTGAAATGGCCCAACTAGTGGAATGCGAAGATCAAAAGAATAAAGCGAAAGAAACTATCTTTCTACTGAAATTCACTATCGCCTTATTATTATACGTATCTATATTAATATTGGTAGTACCCCTCATCTTACTTTCTGTAGAAGTTTTAAAGACCTCAGACCCTGTACAAATAATTCAAATCGAGAGTCAAAAACCTCTCGTATATCAAACGAATGGAAACTTTCTCAGCATTGGGCTAGACAGTGCAGTGATAGCAGAAGGATTCAAGAACTTCAATATGACAAATAAGAAGTTAATAACAATGGTTAAATATCTGTCCCCTGCCTGTATACGAATAGGAGGAAATTTAGCAGATAAACTAGTTTTTTCAGTTGATGGAAATGAAAATGAAAACAGTACTCTGGAGTACTATAGAAATGAGTATGATGAAACATATACCAAATTTTATTTCATACCAAATTATACCATGACAGGCACCCAATGGTTAATGCTAACCACTTTTGCCAAACATGCTGGGCTTGAAGTGTTCTTTGGTCTAAATGCTTTGATAAGGTTCACAAATGGTTCTTGGGATTATAGGAATGCAGAAACACTAATAAAATTCTCTAGTGATCACAACTTGAGAGTTAACTGGGAATTAGGCAATGAACCCAATTCATTCAAACACAAATTCAATGAATCTGTAAATGCTACTCAAATGGCCAAAGATTTCAAAACTTTGAGGACAATTCTCAATAAATATCCTATCTACAAAAATTCCTTCCTGGTTGGTCCAGATGTTACAAGACCACAAGACAATCACAAGGAGAGTGAAATTTACTTGAAAGAGTTCGTACAGAATGCAGGAAGTATTGTCAGTGCAATAACTATCCACCAATATTATTTGAATGGACGTACAGCTAAACCTCGTGACTTCTTGGACCCTGAAGTATTTGAGTACCTTGATTTCCAGATAAAGAAAGCACAGGAGATTGTCAAATCTACTGGCATTATGAATAAACCACTTTGGCTGGGTGAAACTGCTTCAGCTTATGGTGGAGGTGCCCCTAATTTAACAGATACTTTCATTGGTTCATTTCTTTGGTTAGACAAACTTGGACTCTCAGCTAAGTTAGGAGTCAACTTAATAATGAGGCAGTCAATTTTTCGTGGTTATTATTCTTTACTTGATGATAATTATGACCCCAATCCAGACTGGTGGATCAGTATCATTTATAATAAACTTGTGGGGAATAGGGTGGTGCCTTTCAATTTGATTAGTTCTGCCAAAATAAGGTTTTATGTACAATGTATGGCTAATTTTCAAGATAAGATAGTGGTTTTTGGAATGAACCTTGGTGAGAAAGCTGCCAAAATTAGGATAGAAGGGATTTTTGACTATGTATCACCAAATGTCAGAGTTCATGGTTTATACTTGACATCACATTTGAAATCAAAAACTATCCAACTGAATGGTAAAGTTTTGAAAATGCTACCTGGTAATAGGATACCACAATTTGTTCCAATTGTAATGAATATCAAACCCTACATTAATATACCTCCTTTCTCTATTGTGTTTTGGTATTTTGATGCCAAAGTAAGAGCCTGTGAATGATCTGCCTCAAAGAAAATATTCAAGTATTTTCATCAATATTCTATAAGTAATATTTTGGATTGAATTTTATTATGCTAACCTCTTGAGTATCTTTGGTAAAACGAATAATGAATTTTAAAGAAGACTGATGAAAAAGACTGATAAACTTCTGTAGGTCCTAATATTTAATAAGACAATTATAACAATGAATAAATTTCATATGATGAAATAAAGAACATATTACTCAATACATTTTATATATCAGATTACCAAACTTTGATAATGAACTAATTACTTGAAGTTAATTCAAACGAAAATTTGAAAGAAATAGATTGACATATATTATGTATATATTTTATCTCTGATTCGAAGAAAAGAGTTGTGTAAAAATGGTACTAGCATTTGGTATTCCACTATATATTCTATTTATAGTATTGAATATTCACCAAATCTGTAACTATTTTCCTAGAATGAATATAACTCATTAATAAATCATAAATACATGCAAGTGTTTGATATACTCCTACCCTAAACAACCAGAAAAACGGCCGTGCAGGACTCACCATTATTCCTGGTGGACCAAGCAACCCTTGGGGTCCAGGTGGCCCTACAGCTCCTGTAGACCCTGGCTGACCCGGGTGACCAGGTTGACCCATCGGCCCTGGGTGCCCTTTGCTACCCGGTGGGCCCTCCACCCCTGGTATACCGGGTGCTCCTGGTAAACCAGGTATTCCTCTTGGTCCTGTGAAACCTCTGGGACCCTGTGACATCAATGATGATATTGTTACCATATATTACCACGAATTATTTTGAATAAAGATTTTCGAGCCTGATCATCACATTTTCTGAAAAAAAAAAAGTCTCTGGGAATATCCGATGCCTACGTTTATTTTATTACAGGGTGTTTTTTGACGAATATAAATCGATTTCATCTTGAAACTGGTTAATAACGTAGAAATGTTTTTTTTTTGTTTCATTTGGTGCTTATCGACGCGATGAGATAAGAATTTTTTTCTATGAACGCGTGCATGTAAAATACTTTTTTTCATTAAATCAATGGAAGGGAAAGGAATATTGTGTATTTTATAGCGAAATTAATGTTCATTGTGTTATGGATAATTTTATATCCAAAGTTGATGGAAACAAGCATAATGCATTATTGATACAGCTACAAAATCGCTATTATTCAAGAGTCATCCATAAAATTTGATATATGCACGTTTTGAGGGGCAATGAATCCAGTGTAGCTTGTATATTTTTTATTGATTTTGCAGTTATCGAGCCATCCATATTTTGCAGAATATTTATATTAGCCCTGAAATAACGAAAAAATAAATAGATATTTTTCCTATTTATTTCCCGTTCATAGATGTCAAAAGGGTCAAAATCACACATAAAAATAATACAAACCATCTCGCCTGTGAGTCCGGGCGGCCCCGGCGCCCCATCTTCGCCTTGCTGCCCTTCCCGTCCCTGTTGACCCTTCTCGCCGACGTTGCCAACGATGCCACGTTCGCCCTTTTCGCCCGGTAAACCAGGCAGTCCGATGAGGCCCTGCTCGCCTTTGGCGCCCGGTGGGCCGCCCGCTCCTCGTTCACCGTCACGACCCGACTGCCCACGTCGCCCTTCGCGACCTTGAAGACCGGGGGGACCGCGTGAACCGGGCAAGCCCTAAGAAGTATATCAGATTTTTTTTTTATTTCCCAAGGACATACACTTTAGGAAGATGTCTATATGGATCGAACAGTTATTTGTTCAAACCATTGGGTATTTTATGGGATTTTTCAGATAGCATTAGATTTATGTTGATGTTGAATGGTTTCTTGTCCTTGGATTGATATCTCAAAACGATTTCGTGGGTTAGAGGACAGGTACAAGACTACAACGCAAATTTTATGCCGACGTTTCGACTATATATTCAGACTTCTTCAGTTGTCTGAGTTGTCTCTTAGAAGTCTTCAATATCTGACAATCAGCATTGAGCAAAATAAATTGTTTATTATTTTATCGAGTTGTGACGATAGTAGTATAATAGGAAGATATAATGATCGAAATACGAACATTTAAAATAGTTCTCTGTAGTCGACAACTTTTGTTACTTTTGCCCTGAAGAAGTCTGAATATATAGACGAAACTTCGGTATGAAATTTGCGCTGTTGTCTCGAAGCTGTCCTCTAACCCACGAAATCGTTTTGAGATTAGATTCATAATAAAACAGAAGATTTCAAAATTATACGATATTTACGACATTTTTCAAAAAATATAGAGAACAAAGAAGGAATGAAAATTCAATCAAATAAATTGGGAAACTATAGCATTACAATAATCTACATACTTTCTGTATTTTTTGCGATTGAAAAAATTATTACCGGTTCGCCAACATCTCCTGGTTCACCTTTGATTCCTTCTGGACCGACTGGTCCTTGAGGTCCAGGCACTCCAGTTAACCCCATGGGTCCTTCGATGCCTCTCATTGCCATCTTTAACATGGTTTGGAATAGCTACATTAGATAGTTGAATAATAGCCTTGACGCCATATTTCATTTCAACAGTCGATGATTGCTTTTCTGTTACATAAGATTCATCACTACGTGCAGATTAATTTCTTCCGATTCAAATCACTCATGAAATGTAGATCTTTATAGATACAGAACAGTGTTCAACGTAATCACTTTGAATGCTAATGATATTTACCATGTGTTGGGCTAACATTTGCCTGAATGTTTCTTCTTGTTGGTCTGGACCCTTCTCATTGCCTTGAGTATTCAACTGAAAGAGAACTGAACTTTAAAATTGGTGATTCGATATGGTCTGATTTTTGTGTAATTTTGAGTTCGAAAAGTTTCATCAATAGGGCACATCGAGCTAATTAATATCACTCATCAACATAGAGGTCATCGTGCCTCACAAAATCTACTTATCCTCATATCAGGATTTTTTTTGACAATTCTGCTGCTGTGAGTGAGAGATTAGAGAAAAGTTCCATCAGGATATTCGAAAAATGGAGAATCATGTTACACAAGTGAATCGAATCCACACATGATACAAAAAAAATGTTCAAGTAATAGCGTATTAAATGAATATCTACTTGCCGGAATCATAAAAACGTGTCCGGGAGGCCCAGGAAGTCCTGACGTGCCGTACAAGCCATCACGACCAGGTTCTCCCTTTAGTCCGGGAGTTCCTGGAGAACCTGGCGGCCCTGGAAATCCTCGAGGGCCCGGAGGGCCACGTATGCCTCCGTAAGGGTAGTTGCCCTCTTCCAAACTTGGTGAGGAGGGGCGAGAGTCTGTCGATTCATTTTCGTCTGTAACCTGGTGAATATAAAGCCAGATGGTAAGTGGTGGAGAATTGAAACTGTTGGTGCTTCTAAGCGATCTTCGATCTTTTTAATGTGTCGATTTTTAATCTTGAGTCAAAGTACTTGCATGTTGGACCTGATAATCATTGATTAACTCACCTCCTCATAATCTGGTAATATAGTTGTAGCAAATTCGTTATCGATCGCTTGAGCAGTACTGATGTTCATGAAGGGTCCAATGAAGTTTTCTCCTTCGAAATCCGCACCAGATATGGTTCCACTGCCAATATTCAGGTTCAAACCTCCACTAACTCGATTCAAATCCAATATGTTATTCTGCCTTAGTTCTTCTACAAATGAAAAGATCAATATAACGAGTACGACTATACAACAAAATGCCAATTGACTTAAAGAAAATATCAAATAATACTAAATTTAAAAATACTCTAAAAGTTATCTCAATTAAAAATTAATTTCATTCTATGAATGCTTTTTTTAATTGCAATGTCTCTGACCTCGCGTTTATTACTCTTTTGTTGTGATGTATTTTTTGTTTGTTTGTAAAACTTTGTTTCATTTGTATTTTACTGATTATTTGTGCTTATATTTACTGTAAACTTTCTTAAACTTATTCTTGATACTATCCAATACTGTTAAGTCTATGGAAATAAAGATTTGTATTTGTATATGAAAATAATAATCACCTTCAAACTCATAAGTGTCACCTCTTATTGCACCTCTGGAATCATTGTGAGTTTGTCTTACAACAGCACCACTTTGACCACTACTACTACCAGAACTGACACTGTATGAGTTGCCAAAAGTTCTACTCTCGGCTATTTCACAATCAGGTGCGTAATTTTGGCAGAACTCATAAGCAGTGTCGGGCTTTGGAGATATCTTGAGCAATTGAATATCACCCTATGGGAAATATCGAAGGATTACTTTAATTATATTCACGTTATATACACCGATTAGCAAAGTAATCGCGATTCCATGGTAATAATATCATTTCGCTTTACTCACCTTGTAGTATTCCTCTTCAGCTAATTGGAATCCGATGTTGATGAGCCCATTGGTACTCAGCTTGGAATTTGCTTCTCGGAGCAAAGGTTTGGTGATGATTTGATGACAATCGTGAATTAAAGTGATTGAATTTCCTTTAACGCTGAAAGCTAGTCTATGCCAACTGAAAAAGAAAAAATAAATGGATGAGGTAATTGCAAGGAGAACTCTGTCACCATAGGATTTTGAAATATCCATTAAGATTACTTTATTTTTGAGTAAAATATGGAATGAGTCTAGTTCCAAAAATATGATTAATAATAAATAATAGTTATCGAGATTAACTTTTGAATGAAATATTTCGGGATAAAAAAGTCCAAATGACTAGGTCGAAAATAATAATAAAACATCATTGTTGTTAATACCATAAACAATAATTATTGATGAGACAGATATCTACTGAACACGATAACGAATGGTATGAGGAGGTATCAAAATGAATCTGAGATTCGTCAAAAATCAACGAAAATAGGACAAGGGCGAGATAATCGATTATTTATGGAGAAAATGCGATATCTCTCTGTATATAACATTTAGTAGCTTATATTTTGTTAACTGCCAAAGAATATTATAGCAATGATGGAAATGGATAATCGATTGATTAATTTTTTGTCACTGTTAGGTAAGGTTTGGCAATATTTATATTTCATTTCTCAATTCAATTTCATATAGAGGATAAATCCGTCGATCCAAAACGTACAGATTAACGAGGGAAAACAATCAGGAAATTTTGAAAATATTTGGAGCGTATTTGGGGCAATTAAAAAAACATGAATAATTTCTTTGGAATTAACAAGAGGAGGTTTCTTTTTGGTAGTTTCAGGTTCGAGCTACCGACATTTTCCGGATATCTTGTATAATTGACGGAAATAATTTGTGTCCTGTGGAACTTCAAAATCAATAATTGGAAGGTGTAATCTTGCTCAATAATTATTCTGGCTTTTGATGCTTGGGGCATTCTACAGTTGATATAGTGTTATCTATTCCTCTGTATGGTCTATGGTCTTCATAATAGATTTTCTCATAATCTATTATGTTTCTCTTGAGATCACTAGGATCCGTATTACAACAATCTTGGGATCTCTTCATCCCCATTATGGATCTACCCACATGTCTGTCATGCTGTGACATACACGGATGGTCTGTTGAATTATTGATAGTAATCTGTAGAGACGAAGGGGATTAAATCGTGGTTGATATTTATCTTTTGATAACTGAGAGGCTTTCAGAACCAAACTATTCACGTTTCATCTTCAGATACCTGAATGAAAATCTTTTCGGATAAATAAACACTTTGTCGAACGAAGCATAACTTGAAGAGGTACTCACTTCCCGTCATCCATAGAAATATTGAATGATATCAGATTTTCTTCTATTGGCATTTCATCGGTGTCTTCGTAGTAGATGTTGACATCACTCCCAATGGTGGCTGAAAGCTGTTCGTCACCATCTTCACTGTAGATGGTGAAAAGAGGGCTAATTTGACCTAGAATATTCGGACAAGAAAGATCATTGGGCCTTTGCATAGTGTTTAAAGAAGTCATTCATTTTCAGTTCACTTATTTTGTGTTTAGATATTTTTCCTGTTTGGTTGCTCAGTAAACGTCACTAATAAATTGTTTAAATTTACGATAAATTGATTCAGAAATGGAATACAATCAGTAATAGGTAATTGTTGTGAAACCAAAGCAATTGATTTTTTTGTTATGTGTATTCAAACTTCTTGGTATTATTAGTTTCATTACATCTTTTCTTGAGAGCACCAATCAAAATGATTGGAAATTTTGTAGTATTATTAGTAATAATACTTTTGATTATGTGTCAATGAAAATAGACGTTTCAAAGTCTTTCATTACACTATTTTAACTCTTGAGAAGGAAAAGTACAAAATAAATCAATGAATAATGCCGTTTTTCATTAAGGTCTAAGGTTCTGAATTGAGAGTCGAAGTTCCCGGAAATCTTTATTTCGATAAAACAAACGATAATGAAAACACTTGAAAGTTTCGTAACTTGAACTGTGCCTACCTGGGAAGGGTCTGGCAGAGATCAAAATGGAAAAGTCCGTGGGAAAACCATCAGGAAAGTAGTCCTGCGTTGATAGTGAAATATGAGCTTGCTCACTCCATCTGCGAAGGAATACTTCTGCTTTTAATAAGGTTTGTTTATTGTTTTCAGGAAATTATTTCTTTTTGTATCAGGTGATTTCACGAAATATTCAATTAAATCACGGATTAACTTTTTTTTGTTTTCAATCTACTGAACTTTTAATTAAATACATACATGAAAGGAAATGTGAATCTCAACATGATAATTGAAAGAATTTTTTAATAATAATAATAATAATATCGTCTTTATTATTTCATGAAATGAAAATATAACATAATCAATATATTCAAGCTATAATGAAATGAAATAAAGGGCGAAGTTCATTGTCTGCAATGCTATGCATCACAGAAAATGTATAATTTTTCTTCGTATTCCAAAGTTCACATAATAATTTGATAAATTAATGCAATGACTTACAAAACAAGTTTTTCTTCATAGATTGCCAACTATATTCGAATAATCAAGAATAATATGTTAGCTTTCTTTATAGAAAATCTGTTGAAGTTCTCTCTACATTCGAAATTCCACAAGAATCCAATTCAGGACCACTATTATATTAACAATATCAAGTTATCAACTATATACTCATATAACATGTATATTTTTCAGATTATTCTACAAAAACATAGGATTATTGAGTCTTCAGTTTTGATTAGAATGTCATTTATTAGCACGTTGAATTGTTGTATATTTTGTATTTAAATATCATTATATACCATTTATGTTGTTGTTTACCTGTAGGCCCAATCTGATTTCTTCGGTTCAATTCCTTCTGTATTATTCAAACACCTTCCTAAGATTCTCACGATACCTTCTGGTTCATCGTAAAGATTCGCCGAATCAATCAAATCCACAATGCCATCTGAAATAATTAACGCTAGTAAATCATTATTTTATCTACCAAATGCCTCAATATAAATATGACTACTGAAATCCAAAGATATCAAATATATATAATGGGCGACTGGAATATTTTTTTGCTTTGCTGTGCCCTATCATAATAATAATAATAATAATAATATTATGTATTTATTCACTTTCAAGATTGTTTACAGCAAAATTACATGTACATATAGAAATGAACAGTGAACAAATAAAACACATCTAACGAGGCAAAATGATCTGCCTGTGTGTAAGGGATGAAAATACTCAAACTGACATTGAAATGAGATTCATGTATTAAAATAAGTACTAAGATATAAGTTAAAAATAGATACATCATAAATTCCTACAATCGTTTTTTTTTCTTATTTCATTTTCAATCACTTCTAATTTTGAGTTGTTGAAGACTAGAATCGATTCAATATCATTTTGGTAATTATATGGACTGCCAAGAATCCTAATATGCAAACATCATAAAATATAGAAGAATGGAATCTTTATATTTATGGACATATTGGAATTGTCACTAAAAGAACAATTTGATAACTGACGCCACTACCTCAGAAATATGGCTATAACATGTTGTAGTATTTAATTGTTGGAAATTTAATACAACTCTAGTCACCCATTGGAGTCGAGGGGTCAACGTTTAGCCCCTACCCGCCCTCTGCCAGAGAAAATCTCATTATATTGCGTACCAATCTGACTGATTAACGGCCTCCAATGACCCGTTCGATGAATACCTCTTCCTAAGGGAATAAAATCGTACGATACATTATTCCAGGACGCTCATCATGCATTTACCGTCAGCCGTATTTCATTTGTGAATGATGGTGGAGATTTGCTGGCAATTTATCTATTTATGTTACATTGTGTGTCGTTGACACGACAATTGAACATTTCTGCAGGTTATCGAACTCGTTGATCGTTGAGATTATTCTGTTGAATCCCTGGAGATTCTGCGATCTGGAGAGAATTTGGACAAAACGAATCTTCGCATTTTTTTTGTCTTCTTGGTTGTAACATAATGTCCAAGTAGGTTGATTATTATTGTAAAGATTTCAAGAAATATCGAATGTAACATTTTCAATTTTACTGGAAGCTTTCCATTTCTGGAATCCTAGAATGTGAAGAATTTTCTCATAAACAATTCAAATGATATAGTTTGGGAATAATTCTGCATGAAAAAAACAAACTATTCAGTCTCTGAATATATAATTTATTGTATATCATACGAGGCGAAGAAGAAAGGGTGAATTTTGAATTTTCTCTTACTCGATTATGGAATTTTTTTCTTGGTACACATATGTTTATCATATGTTGGCATTATCAGGCGATTTGAATTAGTAGTTTGATGTTGACAACAGAAAAGGTTAGTTAAGTTTTTGTTTGGTGTTTGATTCTTGACTTTCGAAAAAAAATGGATCAAAGACAATGTAGTACATTTTTCGTTGAAAATGGGACAAATATTTTTCACGTGGTCTTTATGATATACTCCCTGAAGTAAATCAGTATCGAATTTTCACTATTTCTTTTTTCGCTGGAAATAGTAAAAACATATTTTCACGTGGTTTTGCCATTTTTATGGAATATAGAAGATGAGTTCAACAGTTTATTGATTTTTTGGCGCAACTTTTTTGATTCCTCTTCAGATGAAAATGAAATTGACGGAACAGGTTTTGACCACGACAAAAAAATACATTTGGTATCGGTGCGAATTGATGCCAACTAAATAAAGAGCACGAGTTCTGAATCTTAATAGGGAAATAGGGCATTTTGTTTATTGCATAGAAAGCACAACTATTCACCCCCGGTGTGTTCAATAATCAAACTCAATTAGATGGAATACGATTAATTTTTTCCAGGAATTGTAGCAATTTCAATCTGTTTCTAAGATTCCGATTCAGCACCAAGAAAATATACAAATTCTTCGCCCATTTTCCTCATTGATTTTCAATATGAACCATTTCGCACTCACCTTCTTCAGCCGAAACCTCATCAAGTAAACTCCCAAAAACCGCGAGAACTAAGCCCAACCACCACCAAGAAGCCCCTTTGGACTTGGGCCTGATGCGACACATGTTTCGGTCCGTGCGTGCAGCATCAGCACTGACGTCCAGATCGGGCTCCTCTCATCTGTACTCAATTGGCTAATTCATTAGCATAATCGTCTTGATGATTCCAACATATTTTCGATTCACAGAACGATTGATGAACGAATTAGATCGAGTATGAGGCCAGATCGGTCAGATGCCTAACGCCTAAGCCTAACACTTTGTGATTCTATAGGGTGTATTGAAAAAGTGGAATGGATTGCATGGAATAGTAATTTATTTGCATAAGTCACGCTAATTAAGAGTCACATCTCATCAATTACAGATTAGTCAGTAACTGTAAGAATTACCATTGGGACTAGTTTCATCTATAGGGTTCCAGTCTATTTATTCCTTATAATATTCTTGAGAGCTTGCAAAGACTATTTATTTGAGCAATATAGTTCTGACAGTTCACCCGAAAGTGCGGTGTTGCTGCTCATCTTATTTCTCAATGAAAATCCGAAACATATCGTTTTCAGGTTTATCAATCAAATTGTTTTGAAAAATGTTACCGATTATTATGTATACATATGTACACAAAATTTGGAACTATTGACTGCGGATAACCGTTGAAAAGTCTTTTCATTACTTGAAAAACAATTAACTAGGAATATCAAACTTCATTAGCGGATCAAAGATTTCTCTCCAAATGAATTTGACATAGTCGTGAAGTCACTGTGAAGTGTTGCCATAATTATTGATATTCCCAGCTATATCTCAACCAATTAGAAGTTCAGTGAATAGATACATACTTTTCATTTTGCACTAATCATATTGAAAGATATTTAAATAAATAGATTCAAATCTTTGAGATGAAAGTTTGTCGGAGCAATATCTCTCTCAAAATTTCAATGATGCGCTGGAAGAGACTCGAAAAGTGTGATAAATTGATTATGGAACGAAAATTGAGTTGTTTGGTCTCAGTAAAATTTCGTGATCTACAACTTTTTTGAATTCATCAAGGGATCTTCTGTAGATTTATGGTATATTATCGAACAAATTCATCATTTTTGCCTAGAAGCTAGTTTGTTTCGTTTTGTTAATGTTTGAAATATGAAATATTTTTTCTCAATTTTTTCACGTAGATTCAATAATGCCTGAATTATAATGCTGATTTGTTATTTTTCAACCATTATTTGATATTTTGATTTCCTTACCTTTCTTATAATTGACCTCGGCTGTTGGAAGATAATAATAATAATTAAATGAAAAAAATCATGTGTCATCTTATAGTTGGCTATCGTAAATTTTGAAGTCTTATTCATGGTTGGTTGTAGCTGGACCAACCGTCCTAATTGGAGCAATCATAAATATGATGGGGACAAACTTCGAAATTAAAGAAATTGAGAGAAGTTTTGATAGAGTTGGGAAGGGTTAGGAGGAATTCTTCTGGACTTCGAAATATTTGAAAGGAGAAGAAGAGATACTCAAGGAGCTGCAAGGAATTGGAAGGCGTTTCGAAGGAGTTGGCAGAACTTTTGAATGGGCGTTCATCCCATTTCTCCTGAATGTTATCCTGTCCTTTGTCCTTTCAATACACGAATGATTTCTTTAATATCCAGAATCAAATCTCAAGCCGAAGAGTAACAATCATATTCGAAATAAAATACTTCATATTCTCAATGAAATATTTCATTTTATAATTTACAGACTGGAAATATTTGTTATTCAAACTAATCTTCATGGAACATCTCGTTCATATTGGAACAAAATAAGCTATTCCGAAACACCGCAAACACAAACTACATCTCTCTATAATCATCGAGCTTGGCGAGTTCATTTAACCCTCGTTCAACCCGATCCTACTATAGTTTCCTGTTGAACTTTCGCTATTATATCGCTGATAATGATACAAACACTCAGAAATGAGAAAATTATCCAGCGGATGCTCACATTCGATTATGCACTTGAATGTTTGCAGATGCATTCTGAAGTCTGGACAAGTTTGGTAAATACCCACAAAATACTTTGGCTTAACGTGTTGGTCATTGGTACTAATTTGTGCAGATATTTTGGTCGTGGAGTAAAGATAAAGGGTGCTCAAAATAGTAACAAGCATATCTGCATTATTAGGGATAAATTCCTGGAAAATACATCTGGACACTCATAGATAATGGTTGGGCATGATTATCATTATATCATGAAAATATCATTCTACAGAAAGATGTAGAAGCCTAAGAATGAGGTGGTAAGCCATGAATTCAAGAAATGAAAATGGCTGAATTTGAACAACAAAAGACTTCACAACATGGACAAATCAATTCATACTGAATCTTTGTCATATTTCTTCGATTTCATATCATTACTATTTGTGTGGACGTGTGACGGTCGTAAAACGAATTTTTGATCAATTCGAAAAAGTTTGTTGGCAGATATATTTTTTGTAACTTCATCAGAACAGTCAGATAAAAAACATCGGTTATTCATTTTCTTTCTGTTACTGTACTGTCCTGTACGATTTTTCAGAACTTCAAAGAATTTTATTCAATTAATCACAAGCCTCACAATCCATCGAGCGAAAGCTCACGAAATATCAATATAATCCATAAAAGCTTTAGCGGAATCTGAAATAATTATGGAACAAATATTTACATTTACAAGGTCCGAAACATTTTCGCAGAGACGGCAAACAATATTACAGTAATGATGAAAATATACTGGGTAGAAATATCATACCAACTAGATAGAACTGTTCAATATAATTTTGAAAAGCTACCAACTTAGGATTCGCGTTGAAACTATTACATGACATGGGACACCCATGATATTATTGCATGAATGACAATATTCAAGAGTCAATAACTGCTTGGGAAGGCGATTACGTAATATGAATATAAATATAGCCAATTCAAGAACGATAAACTATTTCCCATCTGGAATCTGGCAAACGGTTTGTTAATTAATATTATTGTACACGCATATACATATACAGGATGGTCAACGAAAAGGTTGAATATAGGTTATAACAATTATTCAACTTGACCATAGCTCAGAGTGCGTGTATAATAATTTACAAACTGAAGAATTATTCATAATCATTAAGGTTGAGGACAATGATTACCTTTATTTGACATATTATTTACCGAAACTACTAATTTCATAAACTTTGCAGTATGTCATGACAGTTTGAGATTTCCTCCCAACATTATACACTCATTTTCAGAAATTTAAAATGTTTTCAAGTAATTTTTCTCCGTTAATTACAGAAATTTGTTGCAATACACTCGATTACTTATGATTTGTAAGATTATCATTTTTATAATGGAAAGTTCAAAAAATTATTCATTCTATCCAAAATGCTTTTAGGTCGATGTGATACTTTTGATATACCCCCATAAAAGAGTCCAATGACTTCAGGCGATCGTGCTGGCTATTTTCATTTATTCTCTCTCAGTTTTGGAAATATTCAGTTGATTTCTATTTTGTTGAAACCATGTGGAATTTTTTGGAGCTTGTGGATTTACAGAAGCAATTGCATATTTGATTTGTATTATTGAATTTTCTATTTCCAAAAATGCTATTACCAAATTTTATGAGACAACTTTTGGATTGGCAAAATAATAAGGCTCATCTAGATATTTTTACACCCTAATTGTAGTCACAGTTTAATCGTTTTTCACTTGACTTGGAATTACTTCAATCGCCTCAAACATCAACACAAAACTTTCAGAACAGTAATAGGAAATGAAAGGAAAACTGCTTGATCTGCAAGAGTTCCCGCACAGTTGATAATGTGATTTATTAATTTTTTTTCTCGTTGGTGAAAGATGTCACCTCAACTCTAAAGGGACCCTCTTGATACTCCTACAGAGATAACTCGATTAATGGGGAATCTTCCCATACTTCCTTCACGAGTACACCGAAACTGACTTTGAATAAAAGCTGTGCGGTGATCGATGAAGGGAGAAAATTTAAAGGAATTTTGAAGGGTGTCTCTCATAACAATTCCGAAGAATTTTGAGAGAAACCGTATAATTATCATACCATGCACACTCGCAGGGTTTAGTTTTCACTTGTTACCCTAATTTTGATTCACAACAACTGTTAACTAGAAGTAAAGATTATGACATTTCAACCGAGATATGTTCTGAAATATAATGGGCCACTGTAACTTTTTCGACTACAGTATAGCATTCAATTTAGGTTTATTACTTTCAATTTGTCGTTCACTTTTATTACTCTTGTATACATAATGAGTAGAATTTCAATACGTACTGAGGAAGTTTTATACAAGGTGAAACGTTAAAAGAAGTATAATTTGATGAATGAACGTATTGTCCAAAAAAATGCTTGATATATCTCCTTCTAAAGTTGATAAAATTCAAATGATTTCTCAACGTACCTTCTAAACGGTGAAAGCCACCAGATTAAAATTTTCTGCATACATGTTGTTAAAATGTATTTTTTTTAATACATTTCTATATAGGGTGATTTCAGAGGGTGAGTCGTGATTCTTCTGAGACAACTTATTTTCTTGTATTCTTTATGGTCGAAAAATATAAGCATTCAATAGATGAAAACTACAGGAAAAGGTGTTTTTGTCAAAAATTTTTACCGTTTTCAAGATGTCAGGAGATCAATTCAACGCGATGTTCATGGATAATGATAATTTAGAAGGCCATCACCAATTTTGTTTTGAATTTTGACGTTTATGTCAACAACATTGTTGCGGTTGATTTCTTCGAGATTTTAAGGAGTGGCAGGATTGGAAGGACATATCTTCATTGGTATGCATTTCGGCTTTACTTTTTTTGTCTCATCCTGTCTATGATAGTAATAATACTTCGATAATCAGAGATAAAATAGTTACAATGTAGGATATAAAGCCATGTATGACATTTATGAAAAAAAAGTCATCTAACTAATATCCACTTATTTTGGGGTGAGAATAAGTCGACAAGCAATAAAAGCTTTCAGGAAAATATATTTCCACCATCATCATTAGAAGTGTTCGCTAGCATATCTTGAATTTGATATGAAACTTTGAGAGTTTTCTTTGGAGTATGTGTTTGGCTTATTTTCTTACTTATTTTTCATAATCGCGTTCCGAGAAAGCATTCTCACAAGAAAAATTCAATTTCCAGTCAGGAAAATTCATCTCAATTCCCGAAATGAATACAGAAATCTAGCAGGGTGATTATCCAAACGAAATTATCGCATTAATGTAGCAATCAAGTAAATGACGTATGAAAAAATTCGAGTGCCGCTGGAAAAATGGTGTCATCTCATTTTCCTGCTCAGGCAATTAAGATGTTTTTTTATTCTGGAACTGTCAGCTAGCGCAATGCAATTAGTTTGCCTTAATGTAGGCATAAATTTCCATTTGTATGTCGTGATGAATGTGAAAGAAATATCTCGCATCGCGTCAATCAACACCATTTTTTTTTAGAAAAGAAGGGGATCATGGAGCTTGTCTCACCATTTTGACGTCATCACAAAATGAAATTCATGAATAATAAAAAATAATACAGTAAGGACTTGATTATCCACTTTAGGTACAAAGCACAGTTTGAGTGAGTTATTTTATTGAAAATTATTAGACAGAAATTTATTGAAACCTATGACATTATTTTTACAACGCATACACGTTTCTTAATTCAATTGTTTTGGCTTTCAAAGTGATACAAAAGCATTGCCCCGAATAATTATGGGGATACGAATCTTTCAATTGAAACAGATAGGAGTAATTGAAGCATACTTGTACTGTAATAAATCGTAGTAAACTTATGATTATAATATTTATTCACCAATACCAATATTGAGAATATCGACAATGACTTCTTAAAATTTGAAGAAGGGACATTTCAATGAATATGTGCAGAATTATTTAAGGAAGACTTCGTTCTTGAAATTTTCAAAAAATATTTTATTACGGATTTTCAATATATGTATATGTCAGTAGAAATAAATCTGTCGAAGCGTTTCCCGAATTTTGAACGTTTACGATATTTTAAACGCATTTGAAGTTGATACCGTCAGCGCGCTCTGTACACATAATAAAACTTTGAACACGTTTTCAAAAATGGCTGACATTCTCCTGACCGCTATAATGAAGAGCATACTCTCACGGAATGACGGATCGTTTTTTCGATAGATATATTTTTGTATTCATTATTTATTCTTTTATGCGAAAAAAACACTTGAAAATTCGATTCTTTTGTTTCAATTGCTGCCGTTGTTCGAAATTTGTACTTAACGAAAAACCTATCCGTCATTCCATGGCCAAAGGGTCACACATTGATATGCTTTGAATTTATGTTTCGGCAGTTTACCTGCCATGATTTGAGGACTTGTTTTCGCGGAGCTGCAACGGCCGCCATTTTTTTTTTTTGAAAAATATTTCATGAATGAAACAAGAAAAAACCGCATTCAAAAAGCTTCACTCGATTCCTTAAAAAAAAAATAAAACGTAAACACCTGAAATATGGCACTCCAAGGACGAAGTCTTCCTTAAAGATTTCATACCGTTCTAGTGATGTAATGCAGGGTATTCGTGAGCAATAATTCAGTGTTCATTTTTGACCACCCTGTACATCTTAGGGAATTTCTCCACACTAGTGACAAAAAAGGTCATCCATTACTAAACTCCAGATTGAATTCAGTGAAATATAGTTGAACGAGCATTGAGAATTCAGTCCTCAGAAAGATATAAATATCTAAAAAAACAACGTTTCACTGTAGTAAACCAGAATGGAAATCCCCTTTATTTCCATCGTAGAATTTTGAAAAGAAAGAAATTTACATTTTCTATTTCCATTGTAATAAACACAACCTTGATACATTACGTATACCCTTTATGTCATGATGAATCATAAAATTTGGGATATTGAAGTATGCAGGCTATTTAGCATGGCATATTTGTTTAGAACTTTTTCCTTCAATCAAAAAACGTTATCGACAAGTTTCATTATTTCCACGCTATGAGTTTCTTGATACTATCTCCTTTTTTGATCATGAAATTAAACTTTCTTCCTTAAACTTCCACTTTAGAGAGCTTAGTTTTTCGAATAAACTGCTCTGAGGGTGTTCTCCAGCAAATTCAAAGGTGAAATTGAAAGTGTAAAGAAAATTGAGGTAACACTTCGTGTTGATTTTATCGGGTGTTATAGAAAGATAACTTATTCATTTATTGTATTCCCGACTTTTTCTATATCCATTCAAGTTACATCTTGTCAAATGTTGTGTCGCAAACTTTCCTATTATCGAAGCATCCCTACCAGGAAGGATGTGGAATACACGAAATATACTTTCATAAACGAAAGTGGGAGCTTGGAGAATGGGAATTTCGTCCTTTTCGATATCACGAAATGAAAAAAAATATTTACGTTGTCATCGTAGAGAGTACGTCCAATCACCAGAATATGATTGAAGAAGAATTTCTCCATTTGAATTCATTTCAATGTATCGTTCACAAACAATCGATCTTCTGATATTCTTGTATGTTCAAAAAGATTTCTTATATCGTGAATAGTTGATATCTTGTTCTTCAAATATTTGAACAGCAAGCGATTCGCTCAGAGATGAAAGGGAGATGAAGAGAATGAAAACGATTCATCTGATATTTCATTATTATATTCACTACACGATGAAACAGAATCTTATCACATAGAATATACATGCTATAGAATATTCATTACAAATTATACATAAAATAATGACGCATCCCAATAAATCCATATTAAATGTGTATGGTATTGTTATCCGTATGGTTTGCATGTCAAATTGAATGTTATAAATAACGCCTAACAAAATCTTCGCAGTCTTTCATAATTGGGCGATGATGTGTATTATTCAGACCATAGTAGAATCACAAATACAAATGATTTATAATAATCAGATTTATCCATTCGTTGACCCACATATTTGCCGTCAGAAAATACAGGGACATTCACGTAACCCGTTCATTGGAAGTTTCCATTAGGACAATATATGAGTCAAAAGAATAATTGATGAGGAATATTGCTAGGGGTACCATTTGAAATAGTACATGAATCATTCGTTTATTTTGAACGCTCTGTACATTAACAAAAAACTCAATAATTAATCTATCAATTTAATTTGTTAATTTATTCTTGTTGATAGGATAAAACCACGAACTTGAAAAAAAAATATTATGATCGTAATTTTTTATTTAATATTCCATGTTATCTTTGATCACCTTGTTTTAATTACTTATCGGAATTCAAAGGACAATAAAAGCATACTCTCTCATAATGAAACCAATTCCAATTGAATGATGAATTCTTTTTATACAGGTGGACGATTTCAAAAATTAATTTCGGCAAAAAAAATAATTGAATTCATGTATAGAAATACATGAAATATATTCAGAATTTTGCGAAGAACCTCGATATGAAATAAGTGGTTGATTTGACCAGAAATGCTAGGCTACTATCAATATTTCTCATTGATTGTTCGTTTCGATTGAATGTCATTCAAAGCATTCAAATCTGTATTCGAATAGGAACATCTGGAACTTCTAGAGGGTTATGTGAATAATTTTTTACATTTCCCGTAACTGCATAAGAGTTGAACATACAAAATCTTGGCAGCTGAAATATATTCATATTGAAATACACGTGGCGCCTCTTGAATTCTTCCAGTTTTTTGTCAATAGGCCTTCACGAAAAATTATTAAGGATGAAATGAAATGAAATATTGAGAAATGTTCCAAGAAATGATATCATAATTGACGAATTGGAAATATAATGGATGAGTATTCGAAGGAAATCTTTCACTTCCAAACATAATCTTCTGAAATGCAACGGAGATTCTTCTGTGATTCAGGCATCGACTCGTTCAAGTTCAACTGAAGCTGCAAAAGCTTACCAAGTACCGGAAAATACGGCTGAACAGATTGATCTCTTGGTATAAATTCGAATCCCCATTCGACCGATGATGGCTATTAAACCGGTCATGAGATAAATTGGCGAGGAGTTGAAAAGAAACGGAGGATCAAAACTGGAAACTATTATCTCTCACTCATCATTATAGACAGAGTTCGAGAAAGAATGATAGTGTGTTTTTCTTTCTTAACGACGTATTTTGGAACTCGGTAACGATTCAGAAATACTCTCAAAGCTGCTGATTTGATCTCTACCTGTTTCTAATTCCAAAATGAAAATGCCAATTCACCCCTATTCCTCAGTATAATATTATATAAAAGCTGCGCCTCACAAATTACATCTTACTCTCACATGAAAAAAATACTGATATGGTACTTCTACTATGGTCTAAAAAACTGTTCGGTAAATTCCGGTGTATCCCGGAAAAGCTATTTCGGTAGCTTGTCCTCCAGTCCGGTCCGATCTAACCCCAACGGAGCGGCTGACCGAGCATGCGGCCTCTGGTCTGTGCGATGATCGAGTCTTCGGAATCGAAAACGTTGGATCGGATGGGCGGCCTGTTTTTTCCGATACCGTTGATCGAGCCCCATCTGGCGAACATTGCTAAAGCCCTTTTGGAGGAGGAAGGACGAACGAGATAGTCGGGATCTGCGTCTGTAAGTAAAAATAATATTACAAGCAGCGATAAGAAAAATACATGAAAATGTAGTTTGAAAAACTAAGAAACGTGCTCTAATGATGACCTTAAGAGGTGAAAATAATTATCTATTTACAATTAAATTGATTACGGAAAATATTGTTGTTGTAGGAAAAATGGGAGTGTTTTATAAAAACCGATCTTAGTAGCACCCCACGCTTTTTTCTATATCAATAATTATTTTCGCCTTTTCAGTTCATCATCAAAGCATGTTTCGAGATTCGAACCAAAACCCGAAGACTTCGACGTTTCATGTTGACTAAAGTTTGCGCCATTATTATTAATACTAGAAAACGATTTCCATGTAAACAACAGACTTCTCTGTGGTAGATTTATTGAACTTTTGTCATGTCCTCTTGAAACGTCACATATCATATTTGTGCGATACGATTAGGCCAGATAAGTGGCCAGTAAACGCATGATTTGACGTTTCAAATGACGGTAATTACTATTTTGGAGTGAGGCAAACGAGATAATGCCCCTTCCACTCTGTTATTTCATGAGTTGGTGGGGATATTCAAAACCCAGTATTGCGTAGCGAGAACCTCAGTGATGCTTCAAACAAGAGGAACGGTATCTACTTTCCAGATAGGGGATTCTATTGGATTTTGGGAAGTGAGATTCCTTGCTAAGATGTGAACAAACCTCTCAATGTTAATCCAATGTAGGCTATGAGGAAATGTTGAGCTTGAATAAAATGAATTAAATATTCAGATGTTTGAAATCACCAAACACGTGTAATGAGATGAGATGAGTTCAAGCTATCAAGTTATTAATGATCCACTCAATCTGGTATTGTTTCACTACATTTTCATGAAGAGAAGTCAGTGTTGCATTAGATTTTGTAGAGAGTTTCACAATTTTTTGTTATCATAAAAAGATGCCCTCTAGTGGCACCACTGGAAATCAACACATCACAAATGAGATTAATTCGATAAATCAATAAATGCTCTTTCTATCGATACTTAGTTTGTTGAAATCCGTTGAATCATTTGAGAGTTACAGCTGTTCATTTGAAAAAACTTTGCACCACCTTTCATGAATGATGAATAGTTTCCAAGATGCATCACTCACCATTTTTATCTGAAACCCTGTATTTTTGAAACTGAAATACGCATCGTATACATTTCCTCACTCAATATTTTCATTTGTATATCAACGATTTATTCCCTTGTGTGTGTCAACTCATAAGTACAGCTTCTTGACATTATGTGGGATATAAAAATTGTTGAAATTTTATGTCGAATTCTCAATCCTAAAAAGTCACGCAAAAATAACATAACCGATTTCTAAATTCCATCTGGCAGTTATTTTATCCGAAATTGCTGGTTTTCACGCCAACTCTCTTTGCATCAGTTTATATTGGTAACAATCACAGCGTTCGATTACATAACGGCTTTAAACGGATTTTCGGAGCTGGAAATTCAAACGAACAATAACAAAAATCGGAGCCAACATCATAGCCACTCTTCAGGACTACATGCAGTGTGCTGGACAAATTTGGGCTCTATTATCCAAAGTCAGATCATTCCGCAAAAAAATCATTGGAAAATTGGACCGGGTGATAAATTCGAAATCTACAGTATATCCCAGTTTCTAGAGGAGCAAAATATAGGGATCTTGGTTCTTTATACCTACAGCAAACATTGAATTGGTTTCGGAGTTGTGACTTAATTGAAATACTTGTATTCAAAATGCAAATACAAACTACCCATTTTATACAGGTCACTCACGGTCGATGGTAGGTTAGACGTATACGGAGAACGGGACGTAGGATTATTCTAAAAATTTGCTGTCTCAGCAGTTCTATCGATCTAAAATATTTTCAGCGTTGCCGCTTCTATCGAAAAGAAACAACAACTTTTTTATTTCAAATAGAACACCCTGTATTGTATTCCATTTTTCGGATTTTCGTATGATACTTCCCTATACTTATCTCGAAAGGTTTTCGTGCAAAACATAGCTCCAATTAAATGTTTATTACTGCGGTATTTGGATTCGTAGAATGCTAAAATTCTGGGTGTAGTTTACCAATGTCCTATGTATCAATTATGTCTGAGGAAATTCGTTCTCCATTGTACAGGGCCGTTCTAATTTGATACAAAAATGGTTAAAAGTGCATTTTTTCAAATGGAATACCCTGTATATTATTTAATATTCTGGAAGACAATTGGAATTACTCAGGTTTTCCAAGAAAATTCAAGTTTATACATATGTATAGAAATCGGATTATTTTGCCATATTTTGTATAAGAAAGCTAAGAACTGTCATGGACACATATCGTTATTGAGATTGAAAACGATCGCGTGTTCATTTACGATAATCTGATTTGAAAATAATTCGGAAAATATTTTAGATCGATAGAAAAAAACTGATTACTCGAGACACCAAATTTTCAGAATAATCCTACGTCCCATTCTCCATATACGTCTAACCTACCATCGACCGTGAGAGACCCTGTAAACTTGAATAGGTACTTGGTTATATTTGAAATACTTTACGAGATGAAATACTTTTTTACTTGTAGTACATACTAAGTTTTGAAAGCTTTGCCACTCTTTTTGAGATAATGGATCAGCAATTCGGCACATGACCACTAGAGGCGCTACAACTTTGAGAATTCGTGCACAGTTAATTTCAATGAATCAATTAACTTACAGTACATCAATGAATCAAGTTGTGAACTGTTTGCGAAATCAAGATTAAAATATTAAAACATTAACTTTGAAAGTTTTAACAAAATTTAAATTAAACTTTGTATTGGTCATTTTATTATTTGTTTTGTTCCAATACCTAGGTTGATGCTCTATTTGAGGAGCTTGTGTTGAAATTTATCAATATGTGAGACTTTACATACTTATACAAATATAAACTGTACAAAACCTATCCGACTAGTCAATTACAAAAGAGACAGATAAAAAGCATGAGCAAGAAAATAAAAAATCATTATTGCACATATATTGGACTTACACTATCTAATAAATGAAAAAAAAAAAACAGTAATTTAATTTGAAAGTAGTTCATAAAAAAAATAAAGTACCAATTTCGTATTTAGAATTGAATATCATGAAGGAAAACGATCTCCAATTTTTCAATTAAACGGATTTAATTACACTTTCCCTTGATCAGCGATCTACCTGTTTGAAATAGTGTAATAAACATTGATCGGCGTAGATTGCTGTTTGTCCATGTTCAGCTTCTTGTATATGCATAGCTGGGTAATGAATAGGGCTGTGTTCACTGACATGTCAAAAAATCGATAAAGCCAATATGATGCTGTAGTACACAACTTTATCTCTTGAATGCGATTATCTAGATACCTACGTATTTCGAAAATTACACACGATTTTCTGAATATGCTTTTGTATACTCGTCAAGATACTTACCAGTTATTTCGTAATTTTGATAGGGGTACTGATGTTTTGGTTCATCCGAATTAGTACTAGGAGCGTCCTCTGGATACATCGTCTCCGACAGTTTCTCTTCCCAAAGAAGCCCTTCTATTGGATCCAGTGGTCTCACCACAACTCCGATGATGTGGGGAAATATAGCCAGAAATATGATTTGCCACATCTGAAACCGAAACCCCAATTAGTATCCAACGATTAATTGTTTTGTCATGAGTGAAACATTTCTTGAAATTTTTTTTTCTCCGATAGCGAGAAAATGGAGAAACAGAAGTAATACCAAAGAAAATGTGATTTATATTCAAATTAGTATGAATTGGGTCATGAATCATTGTATTGAAAGGATATTTTCGATAAGAATATATTTCGAATGTAAATGAGTCTCAGATAAAGAAGGATACAAGATGTCAGCATGTTCATGCAAATTAAGATATTAAACAGAATTATTTCTCCTCTTTGAAATTCACAACTTAAACAGATTCTGGAAGGTATCTTCAAATCTTGAAAAAATAGGTCAATTTGATCTCAGTAGAAGAGCAATTCAATTTCCATGTTCAGATTGGTCGAATTGAAAAAAAAAGGAATTATTGGTATAATAACTTTAAGACGTTGAATTTTCAGGAAAAGTTTGTATAGACTCATCTACTGAACAACAAAAAGACATTTGTTTTCTGACCTTTTGCACTAATGTATTAATTCACCAAAATTCTATTTCTTTTTTTGAGTCGGTTGAAGGAAAATATATTGAATATTTTTGTAGATTCTTTCATTGTTTTGTTGGCTATTGAAAAACATTATTTTTACACCTTTTCCTCTAATGTTTCAATTTACCAAAATTCTATTTCTGTCTTTGAGTCGGTCGAAGAAGAATATCTTGAATATTTTTGTATTTCTTTTATTCGTCGTCGAAATCTTCATGCAGTGACTTATTTATGGTTATTTTTATATTTCGTCTCAACGAAAAAAATTTTCAATTCCTTTTTACTGAATGCCATTTTTGATCTGGAAATATTGGAAAACTATGAAGTCGTTGTTTCAAATTGCCTAAGCAGTAACATTTTCATGAATTTGAAGAACAGCCTGTAGTAGCTCAGTCATTTTCCTGGACATTCTTATACGTAAGATAGTGACTGAAAAACTTGAGAGCTTGATACGAAGAAGGATGCTGGAGAGAACGAAAAATCCAATAAAACTCTCCTAATTCACAACTGCACCTCCTTTCGCGTAATGGAAAAGACATTCTCGCGCTATTAACAGCTTTTGAAATTCTCGCGATGCAAATCGGGAAATGTCAACAGTAAATCGCATTATAGGCGTTATTCAGACGGTTATTCTTCTGCAAAAAATAGAGACACGGTTCTAATTTGGATTATGCAGCAGTAGATGAGCTCCTCACGAGCCATTACTGTCCTTCATTTCGAGTACTTAGTAAAGTGTATTGGACCAGTGTTGGGAAAGAATGCCTTTGTCATCAATGTCTAGTTATGATTGGAAATCGAACAACCAATTATAGAAAGGAAAATGTATACATGATCTCTGTTCCATGAATGTGATTAGTTCATATATAGAGACTAACCCTTTAATATATATGTTATTTCAATGATTATATTAACCCCTTTCTTCATGATGTGATAATTTACCTGGCTGTGTCAATAACCCACTAATGTTTACCCATTTTATCGATTTTTTTGATGTTTTGAGCAATTTTTACAGATTGTTTAACAATTTTTAACGATTTTATCAACTTTAATTTTAATTCTACTATGGAAATCGCATACACAACTTCTGTGATCCACCTTCGTTTATTAAAAAAAAAACATTTTTATAAATTTATATGATGTGATTTATGATCATGAATACACAGCATTATTATCATTATAAAAATACGGATAGGTCAATATTATACCCTAATAATCATGAAAAATAAGAAATGGATATACTTCGGACGCTTTGGATGAAGGAGCATTCCAAAATGTCAAAATAATTTTCAGATGACATGAAGAAATCCTGTGGATTGTTGAAAATCAAAATATGAAAGATCGAATAGACAAAACAAAGATCGATTTCGCAAAGGCAATCGGGGGACATGTACATTAATGAAGGACAAGAAAACAACGATAATCAATGTCATAATCGAGCAATTTGAATAGAAAAACAACAAACACCATTATGGGTGTGGTAAGAAAACATTGGTGTAACATGAAATTTATTCGAACTGTTCAATCATTTGCTTGATTAGATTTGATCCAAGTGTTTGGGATGATTTCCTCTGATTTTTATGCAATTTCAGAGGATCCACATGAAACATTTCGTTTGATATCATAGATAGCCTTTGAATTGTAAACGTATTTTTCTACTCCCCCTACAAAAAATGACGAAATTTGTACGACTCGCCAACTACATAACTGTCTATTTAAGCACTGGGCGACGTAAAACTGTACAATTTAACTTTACCGTAAAAAGAGAGCACGATTAACAACCAATACGGTAGCATCCGTAAAGTAAATCGCTCGACATATGACCAATAAGATAGAACCTTCAGTAGTTGCTATGGAAACGAATAACAAGCCGCGTCGCCGATAACATTTTGATGTTTCATAACTGCTATGAAAAAGACGCTACTTTTCATAGCCGTTGTAGGAAAACATATTTTCACTTGATGGAATCCTAATTTTTGATGGGAATGAATGCGGTCGTAGAAAAAGTATAGTACACAACTCGAGTTGTAAGACAATTACGCACTTCTAGAATAAAATTTTCTAGTCGTTCGTAGTATGCTTCTTACAACTATTGTTATGTAATATACTATTATAGCAAATGTTTACCAATTTTGAATGGATATTTCATGCATATAAAATTGGACTCTTCAAAATTTTCTGAAAAACCATACTAAAGCCCTGCGAAATATTTGAAATAAGTGAATTTCAAGCCAATAAAAGAATCGAAACTGTGGCGAGATATTGGTTTAGTGTACAAATTGTGCTGAATGTAGATTCTTTCAATTTTCTATCTATCTGGAAGAGTCCCAACCAGGTTTGAGAAACGATAAACGAGAAATACTTGCAGATCAACGATATCAGAACTCCCCTATTTATGTTCTTTTAAACTACTATATTCTTCAAGTAAAAGCAAATGAAACATCGGGATTAATTTTTTATTCAAATACAAATTATTTGATAGTCAAACAGACATATTATCGAGTGCGGCGTTCAATCAATAGTTATGTGGAGTGTTTCCATGGAATTCCCAAGAGGAAACATGTATATCCACTTCCCCTCGATACAAAAATTCAATTTGTCAGCGACATCAGAGCTTGACAACCACTTGACATTCGTCATGCAAGCAATCAGTGGGAAGTAGAAACAGAATTTTCCAATGATTATTGGGGTTTGTGGTCCTCATTCCAGAGTTTTCCCGAAAATATTGACGGTCTGGATTAGGATAACACAGCAGCGAGGCCCACACATGTACGTCCAGTAGACGTCAAGAGAGTTTACGATGTGGACTTTATTCAAGAATGTGAAATATATCTCAATAGGAACAATCAGTTTTGAGTTCTTTATAGTATCAAACTGAAATCATCGTTTGAGCTTGGACAGTGGACCACAACTCTCAGAACTGAGGACACAATTACTTATTAATTTGAATGAGAGGGTCTCATTCAGTTTTTGAAAGAAATTTCCAAATTTAAGTAGGCAATAAAGGTTCAAAACATCTGTATAATAGGACAATTATATAAGCTACTCAACAATAAATTGCGAAAGGAGTAAAATCAGATTCAATTATTCAATGATGAAAATAATGAAACTCAAAAAAATATATATCGATTGTCATATATTGAAACCTCAAAACGAAATGTTTCCTAAAATGCAATAATTCGATATTTTTGTATTATATTTTTTCATTTACCCAATCATGAGGAAATATTGTTGGGAATAATATTTTTTATTTTAATTACCTGATTGCGTATGACTTAATACATAGTGAAATATATCGGCCCCTTTTATAATAAAAACTGGTTCTCTGAGTATACTCTCTAATGAAAAAGACAAGTGACGACCAACTGAAGCACCAAGAACGATTTCTTATTCACGATTAAAAACTTTAAAAATCAAAGCAACAAAAATGTCATGACAATCCTGTCATAAATCGTAACGGCAATAGCTGACATAATTCTGCGTAATAACTTCAAACATTAAATACACCCCAGGCCAATGAATTCCAGGTTTTTTTATCGTGAATGAAAAAATCACCTTCCTCCCTCTCGTTCTCTTTAATTCTCGCTAATTTTCCACCCATTACATCTGAACACACACTTTACTTTCACGATCTCTGCGGAGGCCTATAAAACAAGCTGCTATATAATTAAACAATTTGTTTAGGTGTTCTTCCCTTTTTTATTTGACACCAGAATAGATGCCATTTCGTGTCGTGTTCGTATGTAGACTATTATTTCAATTATTCGATTGAAATTCTGTATTTTTGTATCTCGAAAATTGAAGCCTAAAGGTTGAAACAAATATAAAGTCTCTAGATTGAAGTCTCAAGAGACATCTGTTTCTTATACAGCTTCGGAAAGAATTCTATATGAATAACGAATAATCCCACATAAACAAGAGATACACATCGCTCTTCTCCTACATTACTTCTCTTCCACTGTCCCCACCCAACCCTCTCATCCTTATACCAGATATAATACGATGATGAAGATCAAGGAGACGGTCTTTGATGGACAGTGGTGGCGACAATATGAGAAATTTAATTAAAAAATGAAACATCCCAACCATATGAAACCGCAGAGAGAAAGTACAAATCGTCAAATAATTTGGATGGACTGAGACAAGAAATCATTTAGTTGCGGTCTAGTTTCGTTTGCGGATACCAAAGTTATTCTTTGCTTGCCCCAAATTGGTAGTTTTTTTGAACATTAACAATAATTTCTTCGAATGAAAAATATAAACTTTTGTTTCATAATCTTCTACAGAAAAGATTTATTCTCTATAATGTTGACATTCAATAATTTTTGATAATTATCTATAACTATTCGAGTAATGTTATCTCAATTTCATACATACATTTATTCTCACTCTCATTAAATTCCTATATGGAAGATTAATTATTTCCGAAGCTGTATAATATAACTACTATGAAAATATTATATTCGATGATGACATTTTAGGAACTTATCCAACGGAGAGCTGTAAAAGTTGCAAGTGCAACACATCTAGTATGTGGTGCTTAAATTTGATTGATTTTATGATTTTCAAAGAGATAAAAGATAAACTTTCCTCAACATTGTATGAAAACTACAGACACGTAACATTTCAACAGTTAGCTTCATTTCATATGAGTTCATTATCTTCGCGAACTGGTGTTTTTTTTAGGTCTACACCATGAATTAATCAAAATTTCGTACTTTCATTATCCAAAACATATCTACAACCATCTACAGGATGGGCTACGGTGGATGGTACCTTAGATATACAGAAAACGAAGCATGCTCCTGAAAATATGGTTTCTTTCAGCAATGCAACATTGCCGCTTCTACCAAAAAGTATCACTATCTTTCGAGATGATTATTTTTCACCATGATTTTCAAAACATGGCACTGATTTTATGTTCATACTGCGTAGAAACTCTATATTCGTGGTATGGCATAAGGAAGGCCTATGTATCAGTTCTGTGAAGAAAAGTTTGTTCTGCATGATGCAGGGTCACTTAAAATTCATTACTATACAGATACAACGATAGAGAATATAGAAGAGTCAATTATGTCAAATGAATCTTCCTGAATATTATCGGATTTTCTAGAACATAAACATGATTCCTTTCAAGGTCACGGTTCGACAAGGTCAAGTTATTTGCAAAGATCGATCAATCAAGTGACAAAATACTCAACAATTTATTTTTGTGAATTAAAAGGATTCACAATTAAATAAAACCCTTATACTGCTCGTAAATTTCTATCAAGATATTTTTTGTACTTGAAAACCACCTGTATTTATTATAGAGAAATTGAATCAATGGAATTGGCAACACGTGTGATTCCACCTAATATACTCCAATTAAGAGATGCGACATATTCACATAGGCAAGTAGTTTCATCTACAATGTCATTATAATATCATGAGGTTTTATGAATATTTGATTAGATTGTATAGTGCCTCGTTTTCGAAGCTTTCCGCATATTATACATTCGATCAACGCATTAATATTAATAATCATTCTGTATCATTTTATAACGAAGGTGGAACTGATGAGTTGTGAAATCATTATAGACTTGAATACATTGCTCGAAATGCAAGATTTGTTCCATAATAACATCTGCTTTGTAAATTCTCTCACAGTTGCGGTAACTAACGATCTTTTCATCTAATTATAATAATATAATAATAATAATAATAATAATAACGTTTATTCAATAAACCATTTCACAGAAAATAAATTATAACAATGATTTGTGAATAAACGGGGGAGACCACAGAAACTGAAATTTTCAGCTTGTGCGTGGTATAGGTAATAGGTTATGTAATAAGAGGTTGATTATAAAATTAACACAGATTAAAATTAACATCAATTTGAGAACGAGGTACAAAACAATTAATTAAAAATACAATATTAAAAAGATACAATAAAATTTGTGTACATGGTAAGGATATAACAATATAATTTATAATTCATTACAATATTGAAAGCTCATTTACACATCATGTTACAATAAGAGTACAGAATTATTAAAGAACAATACAATCAAAACTATAAATATGGAAAAATATAAAAATATAAATATAGAATTTTATCTTACGGAATCAGTAGTTATTTATTATTTTGTGAAAGAACTGGCGCTTTTTTTCTAGTATCCATTTCCTGGTTTTCGTTTTAAATTCTTTATATGTTCTACTATCTCTTATGCTGGTAGGTAACTCATTATAGAGTTTGCTACTCAAGTAAATATAACTACGTTGCCCAATGGTTTTTTTACATCGTATAGAACAATATTTTAAATTTCTTTGCCTTGTTTCATGAGTATGAGATGGTATATAGAGAGGAATTTTTTTTTTGAAAACACTGGTTATGATATTCAAGCTGTAAAGCTGCCTAATGTCGTATATTTGGGCTTCAATGAATAGATCATTGCTGGGATATTCCCGAGGTTTTGTTAAGATAATTTTTAAAATCCACTTTTGTAGTACATTTAAATTTTCAAGGTATATATCATTTACTCCTCCCCATCCCAAAATTCCGTAGGAAAGAAGAGACTGCACTAACGAATAGTATATTATTTTGAGTTGGGGTATGTCCAAGAATTTTTTTAGATACTTGAACCTTGATAATAATCCTCTGATTTTCACCACGTTGTTATTTATTTGAAGGTCCCATCGGAAATGTCTGTCAACTATAATGCCTAGGTATTTTATTGATTCAGCTTCAAAAATTTCAGTAACATCATCAATTTTTATGTTTCCTAAATTCGGTAAATTATTCGCATACGAGACAAAAGGCAAATACTTAGTTTTTTCCGCATTCAAGGTGAGTTTGTTCAATTGGAACCATTTTTTTATCATTTTCATGTTTCTTTCCGCTAGGATTTTCAGTTCATCCCATTTTTCCGCTCTGTATATTATGGCAGTGTCATCGGCAAAACTGATGATTTTTCCTTCATTTTTCATTGTCAATAAACTATTCAAATATATTGTAAATAGTAGGGGACCCAACACAGTTCCCTGTGGTACACCGTAAGTAACAATACGAGGTTCGCTGACAACACCATCTATGTTCACCTGTTGCTGACGGTCAGAGAGATAATTTTTCATTAGTTTAAATGCATTACCCCTCATCCCATATGCTTCCAATTTTTCCATCAATCTTTCATGACACACAGTATCGAATGCTTTCGAGAGGTCGATAAAGATGCAGAGGGTAGGTATTTTTTTATCAAGTGCTTCATATATTTGTGCAACAAAAGTTTGTATAGCATCTTCAGTAGATCTTCCTTCCCTAAAACCAAACTGATTGTCTGACAATACTGCGTTTTTTTTCAAAAAATTCGTTATACGGCGTTTTATGATTTTTTCTACAATTTTGGCTATGTTTGAAATCAAGGTAATTGGTCTATAACTGACAGTTTTGGATTTGGATCCATTTTTGTAGAGTGGCTTTATGATGCCCTTTTTTAATGCCATTGGAAAGTGTCCGTTATCAAAACACTTGTTAATCATGAAAGAGAGATGTGGTGCAATTTCATGAGAAATTTCTTTCAATACCTCCGCTCGTATACCATCATAACCTGGAGATTTTTTATTTTTTAATTCTGCTATGACATTTTTCACCTCATTGGGATCAGTTGGAAATATATACATACTTTCCCCTATCGGTTCAAGATCTTGTTTGAAATTTTCAGGATCCTCTATTAATTCTGCATATTTTTTTCCCAAATCGCTATAATACTCATTAAAACTATTGCATATTTTTTCCTTATTTGTTATTTCTTCCTGATCTACAATAATTTTTTCAATTTTTGTTTTAGGTTTGTTTTTGTTGCAGATCTCGTTTACACATTTCCAGAGATTTGAGGAGTTATCTTTAGATTTTTCAATTGATTTCTTTGCGTACTCTCTGCGAGATTTATCAATAAGTTTTTTTAATTTGTTTTTATAATTTGTGTATATCCCTAATAAGTTTTGGTCTGTTCTATCATTTCGTACTTGTTCATATAATTTCTCTTTTTTCTTTATAGACGTAAGTAGTCCTTTCGTTATCCAAGGTTTTTTGGGTGTACAAGATTTTTTTTGAATTCTAATCTTTTTTGTATTTTTATCTATGCAGTATTTCAATATATTAATGAAAGTTTCAGCCATTTTATCTAAGTTTTCTTCAATGTAAAACGAATACCAGATGTCCTTTTTTAAATCAATGCGCAAGCCTTTGTAGTCTGTATAGTATTTGTATATAGGTGTATTTAGTTCACAATTTATATTGGTTTCGGTTTTTTTCAGCATGATGACTATGGGTGAGTGATCCGTTATGTCGTAGTCTATGATGTAAGAGTCTATGTTTTCGTTTATGTGATACTCGTGCTTTATAAAGAAATGATCTAAACATGTTTTACTTTCTGGTCGTGTGTAATTGTTTATATAGGAAATGTATCCAGATGTATTTAGAATATTTTTATATTCTTCTGTAACGTCGGAGTTACTCATTAAATCAATATTCATATCACCAGTGATGACATGGAATTTATATTGGCTGAATTTTTTAAGGTATTCTTCAAGAATTTGGTTGAAATATTTTGGGCAAGTACTAGGAAGTCTATATACAGCAGTGACAGGATATATTTCTTTTGAGATCTTTAGGTATAGTTCTATTGATTTGAGTTCGCCCATATTTATTATACTGTGTGTGAATTCTAAACTGTTTTTGATGTATATAATTATACCATCATTTTTGTTGTAGTTTCCTTTGCTATATATTACATTATAACCCCCCAGCTCAAATAGTTCTAACTCAGTAATTTGAAATGTTTCTGTGAGTATCAATATATCAAAAAGAAATTCAAATTGACAAAGAAAAAGGCAAAACTCATCAAAATTTTTGTTAAGACTTCTAATATTGAGATGTAGTATGCTTAAATCTTCTATATTACTTTTTTTTAAGCTAGCTGGAGAAGATATCACTTTGGTGGAGACCGGTTCGTTTTTATAATCCTTGATAAAGTTATCCATAATTTACCATAGAAAGTTATTTCACAATTTTAATATAATAAAGAGGCATAACAATACATACAAACTAGAGAATGTTTTCGATTTCTTGTGTCACTTTTTTCTTCTTGATTGTGTTGTAGATATATTGGACCGAAGCTTGATGGTAGTTGGATTTTCTAGGTGTAGTTTCCTTTTTGGGTAATCTTTCGGCAACTTTGGATGATCTCTTTCTTCAGTATCCTCTAATTCATCTGCTGTGTCATGTTCTCTAATGAGAGTTTGTGTTGGAGTTGCTGGTAGGCTATTGCCTTTAACTGTTTGAGTTCTTTCTATTTCCGTTTCTTCTAACTCATTCACCGAATATGCAGTTCCATCAATTATCAGTTTATCACTTCTTATATAACAGTTTATTCCGTTTTGTTTCTGATACGCTTGATGGTGTTTGAGTATTTTTAAGTTCTCTCGTTGTTTAAGAGTTAAATCATTAGATATAGCAATTTTAGTTCCTTTCAATTTTGTGGTATTTTTCAATATCAACTTTTTTTTCAGCTGAGAGATCAGTTCCACTTTAACTGGACAATTTCCAGTCTTTCCGAGGCAGTATACGTTATTGATATCCCTTTCGGAGATTTCAATCTCCAATAATCCTCTGAGGTCCCTGACTATCGAATCTGCTTGCACTTCTTCTGTTGTTTTATTTAGTCCAAAAATGACAATATTATTGAGTTTACTTCCTCTTTCTAATTGCTCTAACTTATTTTTTAGATCACTGTTCTCCTTTTCTAAGTATGAAATCTTGTTATTCAGACTTTCAACTTTTAGTTGTAGACGCGTTTCACTCGCTATTATTGTGTTTTTAAGTTCATCTTTACTTTTATGTATCTCTTCTAAGATTTGTTCAATTGCAGTATCATTCATTTTTCAGATTTAGCGTTTCCTTGAAGAGTGTGTGGATTGCTTTATCTTCTGTACTGTTTATGTTTCTTATCAGGCGACGAGCACTTTTTTGTGGTGCTCACCGACTTGTTTGACACTATGTGAACTTCAAGTTTGCCAAGCAACCCGTTTACTATTGTTTTATTCTACTATGACTATATACGTAAGAGCATATCAATGACTTACAGGTAGAAGTCCATATTTTTTAAGCGCAATTAACCTAGTACTATCACTACATTTGCTGAGCACTACTTTCTGACAATGTTTATCATAAAGCTACCATACACAATTATAGTATACTAATCGAAAAATTCGTTAATTCTATGATTACGAAAGTCATCCGATAATTCTCTTGTCAGCTGGTATATCCATTTTGATGAGAAATTAATAACGCCCAGTGAATGCCTTCTAATTAAACATTTGATGGCTGAGGAGCGATTTGCTTTTATGCAATTGCTTATTGAGACCAGATTTGTCACTCAAAGGCCTTTCCATATATACCATCAGCTCGACAATCCGAATATATATTCATAGCCTACTAATCCTCTGGGGTGGTTCTGATCTTAGGCCACGCGATAATCTGTCAGAGGCGAAGGGCTCAGTTTGAAGGTAGGTTAGGTAGGCTTGACTCTCGCGAGAAAAGTGACATAGTCTATATTTTGCCGTATTGAACGTATCATACGAAAAATTGCCAAAATACGTACTGAATTTGAGATAATGTATAAAAGTCTGTAACATTTTAGAAGTGTGTTTATGAAGGAAACAAAAAAAAAAGAAATAAGATACAAACATCTTTTTTTGATGCAATCCAATGTATAATCAAGATTTGTGTTATATATTTACTTGCGAAATTTATTCAATTATACAGGCTGTCCGTTTTTCTAATGCCACAGTTGGGATCTCACTCATCATAATGGCATAACTGCCTGTATGAAGTTTAAGGTAAAATTCTCCAATACATTAAAGGTTGTCTCCTTTCGTTAAAGTTTTTTTGCGATATCTTCAAAACTATCAGAGAAATTCTCAATTTCTTCTCGGATTATTATTCATCACCGAAATGCGCAGCTTTCGTATCTCATTTCGATTATCGGTATGAACTCAAAAACACACAATTCACATTCTCACAAATCTTTACAACAATCTACCTGAAGCATTGAAGAATTCGAAACCACCCCGTATGTAATTCTTAAATTTCATTGGGTTGGGGAATGATGGATCTTTCCCTTCAAGAGGGGTTGTTATATTGCGTGCTCTATTAATTATTCTCTGTTATTCGTCTCAATTTGACGACAATTCAATTGAGTCCAATTTGGGATTAGAATGGATGCTGAGCAATTCAATCATAAAAATGCGGATCTGTGGTGGATAGTTCCATTATATGATCATCTTGTGCTTCAGTTAATTTTTATTTGGATTTTTTTCACGGTATCCTTAAATTGGGCATATTTCACTCGCAATGAGATTGACTCAAACTAAAGAAACTCAAAACATTCATCATTCAATATTTCTCCGTATTTTTATTCGCATAAGTTTGTATAACAGGTTAGGTCGATGTCTATCAGTTCTCAGAAGATTTCTCATTCAATTTCTATTGAATGGATCATTTCAGAATCCCCTACAGGGCAATTTCAAATCGAAGTCACTACTTTCATCCTTGGATTCTTGGATCCTGCATATATGAAAGATTCTGCAGTATTCTTTTGCAATTTCCACACTATTTACTGAAGTGTACACTATAATTCCCAAATGGCTGAACCCTCGGGAATAAGGAAAGCACTTTGGAAGTGATTCTTGGTAGAATCGAGATTTTAACGAATAGTTTTACGTCTATTTGCTGTCACAAATGGATGTATGTGTTAATCTTTTTCACTGAAACAATGGGAAATTCGTATTTCGGATATGCTTCTTCATTAACTGCTGTTTTTTTATTCAAATTCCTAATCAAATAATTATATATCGAAATTTTAGCAAATAAGATCCGCGATTTTACTAGCTGTATTTGTTATTCCAATTTACACAAGATTGAATCTGGAATAACACTGTTTCGAAAGGAACATGTGATGAGATACTTCTGTCCGATAGAACCGACAAAAGCGCATTATTGAATATTTTGGTGGCGATTTTCCTAAAATATTTTCAACAGCTGTTACTTCCCGTTAAACCGGGAGTGATATCAACTTTGTTTTTTCGAATGGAACACCCTGTTTATTTTTACATTCCACGAAGAATTGTAGACCTGTTGCATTTTGAATTTTCTTCCTATCGTGATTTGTTTTCAAGATATTCCATTTTTTCGAAAAATTTTGACAGATGGACTGACCATCTTAAATGTCCATATTATCTTCAATTTTCAAGATTTAAGGTTCAATCTTCGTAAACACATCAATGAAAGAGTGTTCTATCAGGTATCCTTCAAAGTGTTCCAAAATATGCAACAGGGTGTTTGATATTCCAGTTTACTTTTTGGAAATTTCAAATCCGTATAACTTCCTTATTCCAAACGGAATGACTATGAATTTTTCACACTATTCGATGCAAAATTTCATTTCCTATCGATTTGTATGAGCATACCATATTGCTAAAATGGATATTTACAGAGATATCAACATAATATGTATTTTCACAAGTGTGCTTTGGATGGTTCTAAATTCCATATTCATCAAATAATATGAACATTAATTGATTGTAAACGTAAAAAGAAACGGATATGGTGCACCATCATGAATCTATCAGTTCTACATAAACCTCTAATGAACCAGTTAGGTGAATCACCATGTATAAACGAATTGATGAAAAAAATTATACTAAAAATTCCATAGAAAGTTTGTTCGAAAAACAATCCCGTTTTTGTGGTTTCATCTCATTTAGAATAAAAATGCGGAAAATGTCATTGGATTTTCAATACCTACGTTAAAATGAAGGATATTGATTTTTTTGTTAAAAAGTTGCTATTAAGCTCAAAGTTTCTTTATGAGTTATCCATGACGGCAAAGATAAATTAATTGAAGAAATAAATTCAATTTAAGTTATTCCTCAGTTTGTCAAGGGAATTGACACTTTGTTTATCTTGCTAGTCTTCCAGAATTGTATTGTATAAACCATCAGACAAATTTTATGATAATTCTAGAATATCTGTCTCGTCTCAGACTCGTATACGTTATCTGGAGAGTCTTTATCTCGAGTAATCTGAATAGAGTCTTGCCGCTGTATTATTCTTTTTTAATCCGACATTCCTCATTCTTGAAATTGCCCACCATTGTTTCGGTGATTTTCTCTGTTCTGGAATGATGGCGAAATTAGTTGAGAGTGAAAAAGAATGCACTAAAACGAATGAAATTACTGGAATGATGAACACGCTTTTTGTTTCTGAGAAATTTTGTATTTGCGTGGTATAATCGGGAGCTTTATTATTGTGGTTATGAAGGGTCCTTTCATGATATTTTGTACTTGACTTTTGTTCTTGACATATTATTATTACTCATTTCACGTATATGTGCATGAATTCCTCCTTCTACAATATACATATATTTTATTTGACGTCTTCTGCATAATAAAATATTTGTTAGTTTTGATTTCTCAAAATTTTCCTGAATTCTTTAGAAATATTCACATTTCAACATGACCACTTTAGTTTTCACTATGCTACATATAATGGTGTTAAAATTTAAAATTCTCTTGTGACATGCATTATTGGATTTTTTTAAATAGATCCTGTTTTAAGTTTTAAATTGACCTCCAAAAACTATTGTTTGTCATCTAGTGAATAAGTCAGAATACTACTTTCTTCGAAAAAAAATAAAGAAACTTATTATACAGAAAAGATTCAAATGGAAACGTTGTGTACTCAAACTCAAATTCAAAACGCCATTATGTAAGAAGAAAATAATGGTAAGATAAAAGTTGAATTTATTCTGATATTATGTCGAGAATTTGGAAAAAAAATTAAGAAGATTTTCCTTTTTTTAAAACGCTCGGTGTATATACAAATGAATATCAATCTTGAATTTCATATATTTCACAATGTTTGAGTATGAGTTTGAATAAAATCATACATTTTCATTTCAATTGATGTGAACAAAATAGATTTTCTAAAAACGTCAAAACGAACTTTCTGAAAGTAGGAATTTTTTTTAGAATACTGATTTCAAGCATCTTGATTTTCTCCGAATGGTGATCGAAATATAAAAATAAAAACATTTTCTTATGTTGAGTAATAATCAGAAAAATGCAGTAATTTAATTCTTCTGTTGAAAATGAGAAATGCTTTTTTGCAACCGTTGGTAAAATTGTACAAATCAGATTTTCATGGCTACATCAATATTTTAGAATATTCACTCACCGATATCATTTTTCGGCGTTCAACACGCCAAAAACAATCAACGAAACCGAACTCAAACCGTCGCCGCTACCAGCAACGCTCTGTATGTATATAGCAGGACCGCAACGGTAGAGATCCAGGATCCCACTACTTGCCGTCATTCCGACATCTAAACTTTTACGCATTCGTTTTCGGAGGGAAGTTTAGAGACGCCCCGGCGCGATTTGCCAACAACTTGTTGCTCTGAAGCTTCCGGCGTCAGCGTCATCATCAAAACTTGAACCGACGGCGACGCCACTACCGACGCACCCACCTGTTGGAGTTACAAGTTCACTCCCCTAGAGAGAACTCTTTCGTACCTCGATTATTGAAACGGCCAGTGTATCACATTTCAACGCCTACATAAGGGATCAGCTGCAAAGCATTCGAAAATATTTCAAAATCTTCATTTTTGAAAAATTCGGTTCCTTTCATCCAGAGAGAGATAAGTTACCCACAGTTGGTAACTTATCTCTGCTTTCATCTGTCCGTAGTTCCTATTCCACAAGACAATGGAGGTAAAAACAAGAAGACGAATTGCATGTTCTGTGGTAGTCACTAGTCTAGCTGAATGCTGTCACATGGCTGTCACTCTACTTAATGCAATTTATTAGGCAATCCAAACCACGTGACATTCAATGTGGCGGCTTGGGGCACACAATGCGATACCTTGGCTAGTAAACAGTGAATTTTATTTATTTTTGGAGTTTTTTGGTGTTTCGAAACGGTATTCAGATGGAGAGTGAATATTTGAAGACATTGATGTTGAATAGCAGAGACGTTGGTGAAAAGTATGCTTGGAACTATTCATTCAGTTCATTCTTGCAGAGATAAGCTATAACTTATTGTAACTTATCTCTGATTCTTGTCACAGCATTCATTTTCGATATCAAATTAAGTTGGGATTAATTAATAATCTAGATCCTTTCACATTGTATATTGATGCTGATTTAGATTATTCAATTGATGTTGTTCTTTTTGTAACATTCTGGTCAAAAAAAATGTCTACTGCAGACTCTCTGATACATCAGTTTGGAGTCAGTGAGATCATATCTCTTGATCGCAGCTAACCATAGGGCCTTCGCTTCCTAGTTAAATCGTTCTTACTCTATAACTGCTCTATAAGAACCTGTGATTAGTAACCGTAGAAACCGATTACATGCCGACTTTATTTCGGTTAGTACGAGATCTACAGCCAACCACAATGCATGTGATAGGCCTTTTCTTCAGTAAAAGAGTTAATAATTAGCCACAATTTAAAAAATACATGAAAAACGCACTAGAGATATCTAAGTGTAACAGTTTTCAACTCAAGTCACATATGTAAACACCAAGTGTGTGCCCCAAGCCGCCACATTGGTTTTTCGCTTTGACAGATCGCTGGATTGCCTAATTGTTTACTATTAGGTGTTGAAAATAAAATTAGTTTTTATTTGTGATAATGGCTTTGAAAAATTTTGTAGACTATTGCAGGCTTTGTCAAAATAATATTGGTATTATTCCAATCAATGACAATAGCGGTCTTCTGAAAAAAATAGAGGATATCACTAGAATAAAAGTAAATATTGAAATATTTTCAGCTCATTGAATATTATTCTTTCTGTTTTAGATAACAGAATGTCACCCCAAGATGCCTCCTAATATTTGTAGTTCTTGTCGACAACAAGTTATAGATATTGAGCAATTTATTGATATGGTACAACAAACAGATAAACATCTCCAAAAATTTGAAAGATTAAATAGGATGCAAGAAGTGCTTATAAATGAAAGTTGTGCACATGAGAATAGCAATTCAGAACAAACATTCAAATCTCAGAAGACAGCATTTGAGGATGATCTAGGTGATTATGTAGTTAATGATATCAGGTCCAAGAATATATAATTATCATGTCCTATTTAGCTGTACCATTATTATCTCCTCATATATTGCTTCTGAGATCAGAATCTTGAATAATTATCTCATGAGCTACTATCATGGAATCAGCAACTAAAAGATGTACTTGTACTGAATGTTCTGAAACACATTCTCCCAGTTTACTTAAGTCATGTGAATATTTTACAAACTAGGTACCCATGTGACTGAAGCTTCTCAAAAATATGTTGATGAAGATATAGTTGAAAAACGGAGGAGGAAGCCAAGTACAAAAGTAAAAAAAAAATGTGAGTTATCAAATCACTGATATAAATTAGTATATATTTGATAGTACATTATGGGTATTTCAGATGATCCATTTTGTGAAGGAACCTCTGAAAAACAGAATTATCAATGCAAAACTAGAAGTTGTACAGAGTCATTTCCTTCTCAGTATTCCTTGAAAATACACCAATTCAATCATGCAGGAAATCCACGACCCTTCTTATGTGTAACCTGTGGTAAGTTCAAGAAGAACAGTGTTATAATATTTGATTGAATCATCTTGAAACATGATATTTACAGGTAAAGATTTTACTACCAGAAGTTCCTTGTCTTGTCATGAGAAAATTCATTCACAAATTAAAGGCTACAGGTGTGACCTGTGTAATATTGAGTTTTCTGTAAGAAGTAATTTGAGAGCTCATATTAGAAAATATCACGAAGGTGTTCGATTTCAATGCTCCTTGTGCTCTAAACAATTCCTTACCAAATGCAGTTTGGAAAGGCATGAAAAACTGCATACAGGTATTAGAGAATTCAAATGTGAAACTTGCACATCTGAGTTTTATACCAAAAAGGAACTGATGAAGCATCTTAGATATCATCAGGTGAGGTGAAGTTTATTTCAGTAGACCATGTTCTTTTTTATTCCTGCGATATACTTTGAATTAATGTTGAAGTAATTTTGAAACACCCTGGATATATCATTAAGATGTGAATGTTGGGTCGTTCTGAAGTTTCGCTATTTGGTAATATGCGTAATAAAAAAGACGAAGAATATATACTTGTCAGATTTCAAACATATGTCAACTGAAGGCAGTCAATGTCATTATTGTCAACCTATAACAAATCAACACGAAAAAAATGGCTGGAAGAATGGACGAGAATGAAAATAACGAACGGATAGAGAATGAAAATCAGAAGGCTGAAAAAATGTTCTCTCTGAAGAAGTGGAATGCCGTGGCTATGTGGAGCTGGGATGTCGAATGCGACACCTGCGCTATTTGCAGGGTCCAAGTTATGGACGCTTGTCTCAGGTGTCAGGCAGAAAGCAAAAAGGATTCGTATGGGAAACAGGATTGCGTGGTTGTTTGGGGCGAATGCAACCACTCATTTCACTATTGTTGCATGTCTTTGTGGGTGAAGCAGAACAATAGGTGCCCCCTTTGCCAACACGAGTGGTCCATTCAAAGAATGGGAAAGTGATGTGGTTAGATTTGTTCTTTTTTTGTCAACAACTACTCGGATGTATTTTTACACATCCCTTTGATTGTCGTGTCATGGTAACATCTCTACAGTTGTTTTTTTTTTTCAGGGATTGAAGCAGCATAAGTGTCAGGAATGTTTCAAATCATTCTTTGAACGTCATCATTTGATTATTCATCTTCGTAGTCATAGTGGTGAAAGACCTTATGTATGTGAAATTCCTGGATGTGGAAAGTCATTTGTGGAGAGTCAGAAATTAAAGAGACATCATAAAGCTAAACATATTGTAGAATGATTTGATTAAAGAATTATCACACTGCTTGATATGTTGATATTGTATGTATTTGAAATTGCAAATTTTTAAGAAAAATGCTGTTTTGTGGTTCTGTCATGTGTTCAGTTTTTGTCTTTGTTTCAAAGTATTCAGATGGTCTCAGAATGTTATTTAAGAATTAGGTTATTTAAGGAAGACTAATATGTTCTATTTCTAATCCAATTGGTAAATGCCATTTGAATGTATTAGATAAGTGTAAAATTTAATTACTGAAAATTATTTCATCGAATCTTATTTTTTGAACAATTTTTTACCACTCCACTTATATTTGTATTTTTCCTGATAATATATTTATTGAAAATGATTTTTTTATTTTATTTCAGAAAATACCAATTACAAATCTGATGGATTACATATGGATAATGTACTAATAAACAGTTACACAAAAATTTTTCATCAGATTTGAAAATTGGAGCTTTCATTTAAATTTCGAAAACCTGAATGGAAAATAAAAAAGTAACCTCTCAAAAGTTGATCTTAACTATGAATTTTCCAACTTTTCAATGATTTTCGAAAGTTATTGGGAATTTGGAAATATTTCGAAAATACAGTAGAACTTGATACAGTTTTGTGATGATGAGGAATTAACTAAACTAGTCCAATGAGAATTTTACAAATATTCGAATGAATGATCAAAATATGTTTATATAATTTAAAATCAGTCCAGATCGATCCTTTGCAAAAAATATTTTAGTATAATATTGTCCTTATTTCCATAAAAGTACAAATGTGATATTTGTACAGTATGTTTTCTTTGAGAAATTGTCAAATTGACGATTCGAATACGTTTTTGTTCATCACTGATAGCGACAGATAAATCCAAGTACCATCCGAATTTGGTCCACTCTGTAGCCGTCACGCTACAGAATGGTAGTGGAACCTGTCCAGGGCATCCTACGCCGGATTGACTTCGCGTCGCGGCATTCGCACCGACGAAAGTGTCTTCGATCGTCGAGCGCTCTACCGCTACCGCAACTACGACAAATAATCCAAGAAGGCCGGGCACACGACGTCGCTCGGGGTTGATCTGTCGAGCGTGCGGTGACCGATTTGACAGTGACTGACGCGAGGCGCGTTGTTTTTTTCGAATCGGACGTTAGGGCTTTGGTGGTTTCAGGGACTTTTTCGGTGTGTTTGGTGGTTTTGGAGAGTTATTCAAGGATTGTCGCATGTAAGTAATGGTTTTTGAAGTAATTTCGGATTTTATTAAAATTGTTAAACGATTGATTGCAGTGAGAGTAAAAAAAAAGTCGCAAGTTCAAATTCAGAAAATTGTTTATTCAAGAGATACTTTTTGAATATAATATTGAAAAATTAATCTTTGGATAGAATGGTCGTTCTTTATTCTATCATTGTTCAAAAATATGCAGTTGAGAACGAAAGATGAGGTGAAATTAATAAAAAAAAAATGGAGCAATAAACTTGAAATATCTTTTAACTTCGCAGTGGAAGGTTTACATAAAATTATAGATATGAATAAGGCTTCTTGGGCTTGAGTGACAGTAGAAGTTAAAATCTTTTCTATTCAACACAAAAAAGTGCATGACAGTTCTAATTGTATTTGAGGACGATTATGTCGAATTAATTTCATGAATAAATACCAATTCACGAAACCGTCGACTACAATTCATTATTGTTCAACTCCTGCAGTTGAGTTTTTCCATATATTTCTACTTGAAACGAATTCCTGATGGATTTGATAACATTGTTGTTAGGTCATTTAGAAATTATAATCAGATCTCCCTCGAATTGTGATTTCAAGGACGACCTTGAAGATTGTTGCTAGGCTAGACATATTTCTTTTTCTTAGAAAGGAGGAAGTTTCTGCGATGATAAACAACTTGCTCAGTCTAACGATAGTCAAACAGCAATTTTTGGAGCCTTCGCCAAATTGTATGATTTCATTTAATTCGTACGCCATATTTTTATGTATGTAGTCAGTTTTGGATTTTGTACAGCGTGTCTAAGATTTCATATTCTTCGCAAGAACTTATTTTTTTTCTGAGGTAGGCAATTTTTCCAGTATTCCCCACTTTTTGAGGACTGCAATTTCCTCTCATGGTCTATCATTAAACTACTATTCTCGTTAGGAAACATGGCTCCTACTTCTCGAATATTATCTTCAAATCGATAGAAAATAATCAAGGAATAAAAAATATAGAATATCCTGACAAATGATATTAATGTTTCGTTAAATAATTTATTAATGTCAGACAGACAGATCGAAGTACAGTATTGAAGGAATCTTTGCTATGATATAAAATCGAACAAATGATAATTTACTTTACTTGCAGCTATAGCATATAAAATGTGAATCCGAATTCAAAATGATTGTGAAGCAGTAGAATATTCAATTTTCGATTGGATGCACAAAACTTGTTGTTTACTAAACTGTTTCTTCATTTTAAGTACTATTCCATAGTAAATTTTGAACGTTATGTCAGGTACTTTGTTATTACCAATAATTTCGTAAATTTCATGGGTTAGGTACCATACAGAAAAACAAAAAAAAAACAATGTTTGCTGGTTGATTGTTTGGTTTTGTGTTTTATTGCCGTAATAACGACATAATAATCGCGAGAGGCCAGGAATCATTTATGCAAATCTGGAAATTTCATAAACGGTCCCTACAAAATCGTGACCCAGCCAATAGAGAGTAGCAATTTTCTTGTTTACTTTGGGAAATGAAAACAACAGTTCGAAAGTGACAAAAAAAATAATGATAGGTTTCATTGGGTGAGTCACGTTCCCGTTGAAGCTTTGTGAATATTCATGCTCAAATATCACCCACGTCAATGTTCTTTGTTGCTATAAAAATGTGAATGGTTTTATGATTTCAAAGAGAAACGTCATTGACTTTCAATGAACCAGAATCATTGATTCAAAGTATTTTTCATCGTTCCGAATAACCAGAAAAAATTATGAACAGTCTCTGTCAATCGTCAATCTCTTTAAATACTCAAAATTACCATTTGCTGAAAAGATAATGAAAACGTCTCTTGTTTATACGCAAGGATATGGAATATCAGAGAGAAAAAATCAAATTATCCTTCGTGGTTGCTCTGAAGACACGCATAAGAACTGAGTAATCAACTATATATTGAATTATACGGTAGGTAATCGTTAATTTCATTCATAATCGTAAAATTCTGCCTCCTATGCAGCTGAAGTATTTCAGACGTGGGCTAATGTTCCATCCTTGACCGACATTATATTTTTTCAGTTGAGTAATCGCGCAAGAAATATATTTGCTTTGTATAAGTTGCTTGTTATGATGCATACTAAAACGCTGTAACAACGATTCGATCAAGAATTCGAGAAAAAATAACATGGAATTGGATATAATAATTATGGTAAATATATTTTGTACCTTTAGTGTTCAATTGGATTTGAAATAGATTATTATTCAAATTAGGTATTTATGGTGATGAACGGTAAAATTGATAATAACAGAATTTCTCACTGATGAAAAAACAGATCAAATATAGTCACTTCCACATTTCCATTGCTACCCCATTCATATGCTTCGCAGAACAAGTATGAATGTCGCGAAAACTACATATCGAGTTGTAGTTATCACACATATTTAATTGGAGAATGCAAAATGCAATTAAAATGCAAGTTCCATGAAAATAAGAGAGGACGCCTTGTATTTAGAGACACACAGGATGACCGATTATCTGATTGATCGATAGGTCTTTTTTTTCAATTCCTAAAAATAAATCTATCGCAAATAACATAACTGCCACACAATATTGATTTGATACGTATATAAATCTATTCAATGTAGTTATTTGTGTGACGTTTTGAAACTGTCCCATTCGATTCCGTCCATAATATTTTATGTTACAATGAAAAAAGTTGCATGTATCGATGAAAACATATAAATCACATTCGAATATGGCAAATTAAAATTGAATGGTGATCTGTTATCTCTACTAATGCATTCGGTTAACGTATAGGTCTTCGTGTAGCTATCTAATTCAATTGAAATCCTTGAATGCATAAAAAGCTGTTATTGGAACTAACGAGCTTTAGCAAATTATATGGGAATGTTTCCGACGAACCCTTCTTGAAATTATCAGCAGACATAGACTGACTAGGTGAGAAAATCGAAGTGAACATAACTAGTCATTATAGGTGATAAAATTATAAGGCAATCATTTAGCAAATCTATCATTCTGAGTAAGATTTTAGTTTTTCCATATATTCGTCATTTCAGCAGTGAAAATTTTCTCTCTCTAGGCAATTGCAAATTTGATCTCAGTCCTATTCAATCAGTAAATATTGAATGTTATTGATTGGCATTAATGTATCTTTCAAAAGAGGGGTGAGTAATCTTGGCTAATGAGTATTGATTTCTAGAAAGTTCTAATTAGAAAATCACTTTTGAACATTCCAGCAAATCAGTTATATGAAAATAGAAGAGCATCTTCCTCTTTTTATCAGCTTTTCTTCTTCTTTTTTTCTATATTTATAAGACAAGTAAAATGACTCAAAGGAATTTTATTGTAGAATAGTATATCCAGATTATTTATTTCTCGATGTCGTTAACAGATTAGGGTAGAATTTATCATTGTTTGTTTACCACTCCAAAAGAACAGTAATTCGTGATTCATTTGAGATTTTGCCGTGATAAAATAATCGCAATAAGAGCATTTGTAGTTGTTGTGAATTGTATTTATAAATTGCTCTAGTTTCTTCATCAGCACCAGAATTTGTTTGCAAGATCAGCATACTTATTGACGAGCTTATTGATATTATATTGATAATAAATGTCATTGGGAGATGATTTATTTCATATGCAGAATAAGATGTTTGAAGACAAAGTATAGATGTATGGTGAAAATACAGAAATCATAATCAAGAATACGAAATTATTCTGAATATTGAGAATATTTTATAGTAGATAATGAAGGTTAATCATGAAATTCACTAATACACACAATGAAAAGAAAACAAAGGAGGTGACTGAATTCAGAGTATCGTTAATTATCTGAATTCCTCTGCAACTTATATTGAACAAGAAATTTGTCACGAACCTTCGTTCTTCGTGAAATAATTACGCCCACTAATCGTTTTTACAAATTTGTACTTCCATAATTGTGACATTTGTCATAATACGATAGGTATCACTTAAAACATCTACACTTAAGACTTTAATCGTTCATTCGTACTTAATTATCATTGCAAACCACTCGTAATTATAGTTAATAATCGTTCTGGTGGTATATTTGTTCACTTTTCATCTGGAAGTAGATATCATATTGCGTGTACGAAGTTCATGAATTATTGTTATTATTCAACTTTACATAATGCAGAATTTTCTAAAAATAGTAAGCGTACTTATTATTCGAATGAGTAAGACGACGACAATGACGAAAAATTTACGACATCGAAGTTGGTGAATTTTTTCAGATGATTATTCGTGTTTTGCCCTAACGGGAGTATACGTTTCTCTACTGCAAATTTTGTTACTATTCAACAGTAATCGAATTTCTGTTTGTTTATACAGGGTGTTAATTAAGTATGTTAACAAACTTTAACCACGAATAGTACTTCGAAAAATAGAAAGAAAATGTCATATGAACATGGGTCCGGAAATGCTTCCTAAGGGAGCTACGCTCCTTTGCATGGGGCACCCTGAAGACGGTTTTCCCTCGATATTATCGAAACCGTTCATAACAAAATTACGAAATTGGGTGGGATGGGTAAACTTTCGACGCAATTGTTGCAATTGTTTTTCACAGCACACTAACTAAATACGTATGTAGACGAACATTTATTTATTTACAATAGCCTGCATCGATTCAATAATTTGCATTTTTCTCGAAAACTGTTAGGCCTATGGAGATGTACCAAAAGACCATTTTTACGTAGAAATCTCTGAATTGCCATATTCTGAAATCAAAATGTCAAAAAAATTACCATTTAGAAAATAGGGTTATTTTTACCCTTAACTCCTTCCGTATGATACGCCTGTGATTAAAATTATGAAATTCTGAATTCAGAATTAGATTCAGCGTCGAAAGTTTACCCATTCCACCTAATTTCGTAATTTTGTTATGAATGGTTTCGATAATATCGAGGGAAAACCGTCTTCAGGGTGCCCCATGCAAAGGAGCGTAGCTCCCTTAGGAAGCATTTCCGGACCCATGTTCATATGACATTTTCTTTCTATTTTTCGGAGTACTATTCGTGGTTAAAGTTTGTTAACATACTTAATTAACACCCTGTATACAGTACGGACTTTACAAAAAAAACACTATACATTCATTTATTCATTTATAAATACGCAATTTTCGACCTGAAACAATTTTTCATGGCGTGGATATGACGTCATTCTCTCTCACTCATTTAAATGACAAACACAATCTTCATAATCGGCATCTGAAAGATGTAGTAATTTTGCATGTAGGCCGATTGAATTTCAAATTGAGGTTATGATCAATTTTATTTCGAAAAATTTTTTTCAAGTATAGTACGTTCCATTATGTTTGTTGGTAGTGTATACATTGCCAAAAAAAAATAGTCCTTGAAGACGATTTCTCAAGGAAATATCTGTTGAAAACATTAAACGTGAAACCACTTTTGGTCAATTCAATCACGATATCTGTGGCCAGAATTTTCATTTACCTGGTGGTAATCATCGAATAAAATTACCTTTTGGTAATAAGGGAAAGGAGAGTAATTCTGAATTGTGTAATCCAGCAGTGTTACCTACATCGAATTACCCTTCAGCGAGTTTTTATTTTCATCCCGAGAATATGTGTCTGCATGTACCTACTCCATTTAATTGCTGTTTTATTGCCAACGGTCTTTGGAACGTATGAGTTTTTTAAACATTTAACAAAATAATAAACCGCATACACTTGCATCAAATGTATCATTACAAAAGGAAACGTTTCGTCACGAATTTATAAGACACGTTTTGGGTTATAACACAATAATAATTTTAACTACTTAATTGATCTGAACGTCGAATCGGAATATGACCTGCAGCTATTCTCAGGTACTATAAATGTATCTGGGAAATTGTTACGATTTGAATTGTTGCCGATAACGCTTCATTTCTTTCTGTTTATTCCGTACAATACACATTTCGCAATTGAATAGTAAAGATAAGGGGCCTGCACATCTATACAGGGTGAATATTTTAACTCAAATAAAATCTCTAGCGCTGTGGTGGATACTTAAGGTCTGAATTATTTACCTTCAATTATGGAAAATTAGTCGAGTGGGAATTTATTAAAATTCCGGCAGAAATGTTTTGTCTTGAAATTGCTACAGATTCAAAGAAACTGCATTTTTTGAGCATGTTCTACCAATAACAACAATAAAAGTCTACGATTGAAGTCACGATTCGCGTAAAGTGAACGTGACAGCCACCAGTTAGATTTTTGTGACTTTATTAACATTATATTTTTTCATGCATGTTAGATTTCTATATCGGTCAACTTTTCGGTAAGGATTCACAAGCCAACATGTTGAGAATGTTTTCCTTACCCTCGAACACACTGAAACGTTATTGATATGTCCAGATAATTTCTAGGAAAATCATGAATTTTTGGCTGTTGAAGTTATTATAGTCGAAGCTTTCAACCCAAATGGAAATTACGCGAAAGAAACTTGATTGGGATACAAAATGTGAAAATGTTCCCACGTATTGAGTAATAATTATACTTGAAACTAATGTTCACGAATACGGATATCAACAAGATTCGATATTCTCGTTGTTTTGCACGCATTGCTTATAAATCTATGTGACCATTGGGGATATAAGTTCAAAGAAAAATATCCATACATCGAGTGGGTGTCGAGATTTGCATAAATTTATCGTTTTTTTCTTAGAAACCGACTACTTAGAATATCACCGAAGAACGTTAATGATTCGAAATATGATACATGATGATACTGAGCAGGAATCAGTGGCGGACATATATAATGGGGAATTCTCCTATTTTTTATTATATATCTATAAAACGTCGCATTTCAAATTTCCAAAAAAAATATTTCAAGTACTTGAAAAACAAAAATAAATATGGGAATTTAAAGTTTGAAGTGCTTTGTTTCTAATTCACCATTTGGCAACATCGACTGCGGATTACAGTGATAAAAAAGGACAACAATTTCGTTACGTTGATTAGGTAAACAAAGATGGCTAGATTTTCATCAGATTAGAAACCCATTCTGCTTATTTCTATTCCATGAGTCATGACGTTCCATGCATCGCAAAGGAGGCAACGACCAAGTTAGAGAGAGGACTCAGGTTTTAAGGTTATGTTTAAGTTTGGCGTGGTTTGGCTATTAAGTAAGGTTGTTGCTTGTGTTGGACTATTATATTGATGCATAATATTGTATCAAATAACTAAAAAACAATTCAATCAAGTATTCTTTACCAGCCACAAAGTATAAACAAGAAGTTAGGTTATGACAACCGACAAATTTTGACACTAGATTAAATTTTGAATCTATTAAAACTAAATCCTCATCGTTAATTATTAATTAAAGAAGAATATTTTGAAAGATGTAATGACTTAGTTTTTATGAATGTCTTAGTGAGCTTCATAGACTAAATTTCAACGATGAAACCATCCATCTTGTCGATTATTTTGGAACAAGATAAAGTTTTGTTGCCACCATATGCTTGCCCTATTGTTACACCCGCCTCTGGTCGGTAAAGTGATACGTTTTCGAAGGAATCGCGTCTGAAAATAAACATGATTTCTAACAAAATAGGCCTTGTATGGACGATGAACTCAACTTGACATGTGTTTACGTGACCGAAAAATTTATGTATTGCTGAAAATGGTACTGATAATCGACAACGGCGTACTGGCTGGTGGCTCGAGTTTGAAGTGGCATGGGAATCAAACCGCAGGCTATGCTAATTTGATACAGGGTGGTTATCAAAACGGTCACAAACTACACTCCGATCATGAACAATTTTTTTAACCAATCTGCTGAGGAAATTTAAAAACTCCGAAGATGCTAGCTGTCGAAATAACTAATTTGAGTAGTAGCTCATTTGAGGACAATAATATGATGCTGATTTTTCATCCTGCGAAGCTCTGATAGAATTTTTCAACCGTCGAAAGATATAATTGAGTTTAGTGAATGAAATGCAGCGAGATTCTTGCTTTGGAATGACTTCAATTCAATCGGATTCCGCATGGCTTTCAGTTACGTTATTTTGGAAATATAAACTTTGGAAATAAATGGTATAACTAGTGTTATCTCCCAATCTGTAATCGAACGAAAAGGCTCTTCCTTCAAGGATGTATACTTACTTTCCACTCCAATATCAGTTGCAAATGCTACTATAACCTCTTTCGATAATTCTTGGTATATTAGTTACTCTATTCTGAATCTACTCACTATGATTTTCGATGTATTCAGCTACATTTTCGATTCCTCGTGTGAATTTATATGATATATTTTTCAGAAAGTGTTGACTATTCATGTGTTTCAATCGTCTACAAGTTGTACTGTAAAATTACTCGGCAAAACACTTTTCGGCGTTAAATTTGAGGGAATTCGTGCGATTTCATGCTTGCGGATCCTGCACATACTAGAATCATGATTCCCACTCTGCTGTATTGTTATAACCATTGAACATCACAGTAAGGTGAACAATTATTATAATAAAGGAGTGTTAGCCAAACAGAAAAAAACCTGAAGAAATTCTTCCAGCAAAAATTGTACCATCAAGGAAGATGTAAGATCCAGTGCTGCATTTTATTCTTAGGGGAGCTCTGCGACAATCTTTTCTACGTCGATTTTGAGCCAAAATAAGCTCCTCGCAGTTTTCTTTTCATCATAAATCCTACCTTTCTGGAGGGTCATTGAAAACGTTGTAGAAAGCTCCGGAAAATATCGGCGGATTCATGAATTTGGAACTCGCCCAAATTTTTTAACCTCAATGGCTCGAGCCTGCATCGATCTCCTTTGCGCATTTCCCTCACATTTTAAATCCTTCCTACAGAGAACGTCACAAAAACAGTTCGTGTTGTAACTTCTCAGAATATCGAAGTCGAATTTTCATATTTGATATGCAGTACATATGTTCAATTGTCTATGCAATGATGAGGGGATATTCATTAAATCACTACTACTTCCGGTCTAACTGATAATATAAGCTCACATGAGCCTATATATACTCAGTAGTAAACACACTTTTTTATATTTTGTATTCTAGGTTCTCATGGTTTCCTATTCTGAGCACATTTGTACAATGAGAATATTGAAAGATTTGTTGTTTTTTCAACGAAATATATCATTGCTATACATGAATGAGATGAAATTTAAAATAGAAATTAAATTCTTAGAATTAAGAGTTCCGAAAAAATAATACTTCGAATAATTTCGAATTATTTCAGTAATTAAAATGGTAAATATATTGTTTATTTCTATCAAAATACAAGACAAAAAGTTTTTACAGTTAGATTTGATGGTTTTGATATAAAGCACAGTTTTTTATATCCTAAAAACGTTATTGATTAAAGGAAACATAATACACAATAGTGTAGACATTTATTAGATAAAATACAGGGCATTTGATTCAAGAAATTCACAGACCTGTAAATGCCGAGATATTTGTTATTGTACTGTATAATTTCTGTTCAATTTCTTTTTATATCGCTTCAAACGTATTCAGTACCTCTGTTTTTTTTTAATATTATTGTCAATATTTCACATCGATTTTGAATTTTGACATTTAAGACTAAACCTATAGACTTTCAGTTGAATTTCAGGGAATACCGAAAACTCCAAACGAACAGACTACGTAATAAACTCTGTATACATATTCCTACATCGTTATCAAGGCATCGTGAGAAGAAAACGATTACCAACTACATCCAATCGAAATCAACACATCAATTTATCGTGTACAATAGGTATATCCACCTCTGTCATTTTGAAATTATTAACGTTGCTCAATTCACGTTTATTTTGAATCAATTAATGCGACATGACAAGACATCTGCATAGTATGAGTTATATGTGATCGATCGTGAAATATCAAAGTCACCTGCTGTTCATGATCGTGTAATAACAAAAGGCGTACTAGAACAAAAGGATAACGACGTGCGCATAAAGGACACGTCAATATCAACTAACAATTTGAAAAATTGATATCAACGATTGATGGTATAATAGAGAGTTAGAGAATCAGCTGCTTTGTAGAATGAATGAACAACAATTGATTCAGTGTGAGTTGCATCTTTTAAAGTAAACAGTTTTTCTTGCATAGATGAAAGCGATCAAGAGAAAACAAAATGAAGGATTTTGAGTATATTTATAGTATATTACATAACAAGAGTTGTACGAAGCATATTACGCACGACTAGAAAAAAAATGTAATTCTAAAAGTGCGCAATTGTCTTACAACTCGAGTTGTGTACTATACTTATTCTACGACTGCATTCTGTAGAGCGAGTAGAAAAAACGATTGAAAATGTTGTAGGATCTCAAGCAAAATTCGTCATAAAAGAAACATTCGATATTTCAAGGTTAGCTTCATTAGAATAATTCGTAGTGCTTTGGTTCAGTTGACAATAAAATATCCCATAAATCAATTATTATAAACACAATATTTATCATCGATATGAAAATCAGCATAATAGTTATGGAGATATCCAGTTACGAATTCTGAATTTATAATAGATTGTCAATAAATATTGTCAGAACTGAGAATCGAAATGGCTTGGACCAAGAGAGGCGTTGATTAACAGTTCACCAAAAATTCAATCAATGAATTTGACGATTAAGAGTAAGTCCTTTGGTCCTTTGTTCCTATATATCATTCTAACCATATATCAGAAACAACAAAACTACTCTTATGTAGCTGTAAACATCATAATTCTACATGTCACTCCATCTTAATTAGCCTGCGGACTCGGAAAAACAGAACCGTCATTTTGACATCTTGATCTTTCTTAACCTACTTGTCTCGGGATGACGAATGCATAAATGCAGAATAATTAGCATTCACGACTGAAAAATAATGGAAATCGCTTGTAATTGCTATTTGAACACTCGTCAAAGATTTATGTCTTCATATAAAGTTGAACGTTTCGGATAATTTACTTTAATAAGTCCATAATTATCCTATTCAGAGAGCGCTAGGGGCTGAAGCGATAGTTGATGAGATTTTTTCTTCTCCCGAACTGTCTTCGTTATTGAATGATTACGCGAAATGATATGACGTTTATGCAATGATAGATGAATATTAGAGGATATCCGGTGTCTGATGTGCCCGTTGGGACAAGCTAAAACCACGGATCAAAATTTTGTTGGTGACGGTAAAAAAGCCTTGCTAAGGGAGACAATGAACTAGGAACTAAAAATTCATTAGAAATTTCCGAACGTAAAAAACAATAACAATAAACATGTTCACTGTAAACAAATTCAAATAATTTCGAAAATTCAATCAGGGGGCCTCCTTAATTACATATAAATACATTGAAAATTCAGCACTGAACATTTATATTCGGTTAGGTTAATTTTCATTAGAGAGTAGAAGTAATCACAGTACGTAAGTCGCCCTAGATACGTTAAGGTAGGAAATATAACGTTCATGATATATATGTTACCACACGTTACCACAGAACTAACCTAGGGAGAGAACGTCGAAGTATTTCAATCTCTCAATTTCATTGCAGTTTTATGTAGTATTTTATGTCCTGGGTCTTCCGTAAATTATTTCGGTTAGCTCACGTTCCTTTTTCAGAATCCGTTAAATAACGCCAGTCTACGTACACCCGTAAACCCACAAAACACAAAAACGTAAAAATTCTTTACGTTAAAATTCTTCTTCAACTCTCTATTCATTGTTTCCTTCACATGAATTCGAATTTCGAGCTTTGTCAAATGATTAAATTTCCATTGAAGAACCTGCCCTAAAAAATTTATCGTTCCTCTGATCTTTTATAAGACTGCGGCCATTCTGACGACTATTTCCATTCGTCCGGACCGTTTAATTGCTATTAGAATTCCGCTAATCGAATCCGAAGAGAGTAGTAAGTCACCGTGTCTTAGTAGACCTTACGTAAAGTGTACCTCAAGGATGCACTCAATACCGCCGAGCGAAGGAACGTTATGAAAGCGCGTTTGGACCGTCCCACGCCATTATTATGCATGCAACGCCACCTTGCTAGCCTGCGACTTGTTTGTTTTCCATTCGATTTACTCAATTAAGCGTTTGTGCAATTGATGTGCCTGCCGAACACCACGATATGGTGGATATGGGCGATGTACGGCTTGTGTGTGAGCGATGTTTGACGGAATTTGATCGAAAATCCTTCTGTGCACCTTCAAATTAAATCCAGGCCTGAAGCACTCTGAAGTACGACATTTTCTACTGCAAAATTGCTATGTCATCACTCATGGATAATTTTGAGGTTGGTGCTTGAAGGCTTCTTGTTCAATGGAAGCTAAATTCGCTGATAAACTAAACCTGAAACGTACATTAAAAAAAAACGATGTACTATTCAATTATTTGTTTTCATGTCGGGACAACGTTGTTCTCGTTTGATATCCGAAGAAGTGATATTTTTCAAATGAAAACCTATGCAACCATACGTTGAGAAAATACCAAACGATAGCTGCAAGTGGTTATTGGAGCTATTAGCTTCAGCCAAATTAACTTCAAACTAGTCTGGGGTTGCTTGAAAACATAACAAGAGTCGAAGGTTATACAAAGAAGAGGCTGAGGCATCAGCTCAACAAAGAGCACGAGGTGTTCAAATTGTTCCTGAACCTTTCTGTAAAGACTATCTGGGAATAAGAAAGGAGATGAGGTGTAGGTAGACTCTAGAGGACTTAAGCATAACATAATGGCATACACTGAACAGTTCTGTGAAGGCAAACGTATGATGGAGCGAATTTTTGTTACTTTAGAAGAATGAGTTTTTCCTTGGAATTATCTTTTTTTTTATGGAATTCGTTCAAGTTAAGATATCGTGGACTTTGAAATTCAGTCATCAGCAACTTTTAAATATAATGCAAGCTCAATATAACGAGTCTCAATTCAACAATTTTTTTGAAAACTGTTTTTTATGATTACAGAACATGAATAAGAATTACTGTTCACCAATCTTCACGAATTTTTTCAACTTCTAACCTTTACATAACGTAGCTTCAGACACGTTGCATTCATCGTAATACAGTCATTGTTGTTTGATGTTAAATAATGTAAACACCGAAACAAGTTTTCTTACCTTGTTGAAACGAATCGTAGTCCAACTTGACGTCTATATTATAAACCTGATCGTAACGAATTATTTGTTATAACGAATATTTTCAATTCACTTCACAGTTTTCCTATATAGAAATTTCGCTGTTAATGAATAATATTTCTAATACATTTTCTGAAGGGAAAAAGTTACACGAATGTTGGGAAGGAATACTAGTTCTTGTATTATTGGGAAAAAACATCGTAGAATATTTGAAAAAGGTTCGATGGATATTGCTATTGATAATGTTTATATATACTGGCAACTTATTTTCTCATTATTTTCTCAAAATGATTTCGACATTTTCTTGGATGGATATCTTTCTTCATGGCTCAATAAAATCAATGAAAAAAATAGAAGAATGAAAAATATTCAACGATATCACTAGATTTCTTCAACAAAATATTCGTATTATATTCAAATTAACTACCATAGTGTTTTAATAAAGCTATCAATAATAAAGTATTCTACGCTTATCGCTTTCGTTCAATCAATCCGACGATAGAAAATTGTTTCCGAATGATCAATTGCTGATCTATTATTAAATTCGCAGGTGTAATCTGTTATTTGTGTCTATGAATGAAAAAAATGGAGCGGCCCGCAGGCTACAATTAAATTTTTAATCCGTATTCAAAAGATTCAGTTTTTTTGAAATCTCTAATGGTCGTTGATTGGAACACCTGTAGCAATATTTATACGTTAATCAAGTGTATAGTTGAATGATTGTCAGCGAGGTGACAATAATAATGATGGATAGATTTGTTTGCTTCATTTTATTTCCTGCAAAATATTTCTGAATGGTTATCATATCTTTTAGAATGAACATGGAAAATGATGAAACATAATTACAATTTCCAAATCAATTTTCCTTGAATAACCTTTGAAGGAATCAATATAACTCATTAGATATAAAATAGTAGTCCTGTTTTTTCATTTTATCAGGCATAGATTCAGTTTCATAGTTTGTTAAAACCACCCAGTATATTCAGGATGTTCCAAAAGTGGGCTATCAAATACTTGGGGAATATTGTATCTATACATTTAAAAAAAATAGTCTATATAGGCGGCTAAAATTACTGAAAATCACAATAAATGTTTGGTATCGAAGAATTCACATATTCGTCACATTTTCACTTCCTGGCGCTTCTGAAATCAATTTTACATCTCATTACTACTTTATTGGTATAATAAACACCAATTACGACATTTATTGATATCATTAGCACTCGATAATCGTCCCAGTAAAATTATAATATTTTTACTATGTTGATTGATATTTTATTACACAGTTATAAAAATATCGAAAGATCATTCACTTTGTCGGTTTCATTCCAATTGAATACGGCCCTGTACACCTCTCGGAAGTTAACGAACTCGCATTATTATCAAACGTAATATCACTCCAGTGATAATGTTAACTTTTAACGTTACACAGGATCCACTTGACACTCTGAGTCAACAATATGTAGACGTCTCGTAATACAAGAAAGTTTTATGATGCATTATAAAACGGTGATTCTTACTCGCATTATGCGTTCTTATTCGAAAAGATAATATTTGAACTGAAATACAATCGAGAAGTGCGTTAGATCAACCTCCATCATCAGTAGAAGTAGGTCTTGCATAACTCTTGCAGGATTATTAGTTCAGTTTGAGCATCGTTAGATGATATGTTTACTGAAAACAAAAAAAATGTGTTGATTCAGAGAACGTTGTTTATTTTAATATTACATCAGAGGCAAACCTCATAAATTTGAGTGGTTTTTGAAAAAGAACAACTTGTTTTGCTAAAATTATCTCTGGTGGATTTTTTTAAATCAGCAATACAATTGATATGACAACTTGAGCTGGTTATGATAATCTTTTTTCAAATTCAATCTCCATACTGAATACTACTGAGAGGTCTTGAATTTTTCCATATATTTATTTAAGCAAGATAATTATGACAGAAAGTGCGGTGTTGCTGCTATAAAGTAAGGTTAAGTTCACCATTAAAATTATTTTGGCTAATGTTTTCGATTTATAAAATTAGATAACCATTGACTGTGGATAACAGTTTTTTCAACATCTTTGGCACAGTTGTCAAGTATTGAGATAATTATTGATGCCTCAATATTCCCAGCTATATCTCAACCATTCAGAAGTTTAGTGGTTAGCTAGGTACTTTTTATTTTCCACTATTGGTATTGAAATAATATAACCGAATTCGAACTATCTACTCGTGTTGTACTGAAATTGTAGGTCATTACCTTATCATTTTCATAATTTTATGTTGGAACCCTGAAACTGAAATGGCGATTGAAGCATATTCTACGGAAGCTGTCATGCTTTTTTTATGTTGATGCAGAAAAAGCTCCCCTAATCCTATCCCAAATCTACGCCTTTGGAGACATATAACATCCAACGAAATGGTTTATTTTCTATTCACTTTCAATGACATAACGCCGCTTCTCTTCAATAGCCAATTCATTCGAATGTTTATGGTCTATTCGGGAACCGCATATTTTATGTATCTCCATAAAGGAATACGTGCTCTGACGCTCATCGGATGCGTCAAGTTGGCTGCGAGTTGGTTGACGGAAGCCGATTTTGAATCGCCTACTGTGATCGATGGACGCTGGTTATATTTCTGTTCTCATGCAAATTGACAGGCCCAGGTCCAAAGTTGACACATTCCCATGGGATGTGAACGGGCGTTTCTAATTCTTCTTTATCATCATTTATTGAATTCAAGGGGCTATGTGTTAACTATGAATAATTAGGCGACTTTAGCATCATTTTTTGGACATGATAGGTTGCATTTTCAGTTATATTTTGAGATTTATGTGTTGTCTCTGGAGGTGCCAAAAAAAGTTCCCCACCTGACACGTTTCTGGCTAAATGAGTATCTGAAACAAAAAAAAAAATCAAAAAGGTTATTAAAGTTGGCGTAGTTCTGAAAAAAAGTCGTTTTCAACTAATCAAAGAGATTGTAGGTTATTGTATAGTCAATATACTCAAGAATATACAGTTTCAATTTGAAGTCGGTTGATCGAGCATTTTCTTTTTGGGTTATGATGTCAGCAATCTGGAAAAAAGTCGTTCAAAGTTTCAACTATTAGGCAATCCAGCGATCTGTCAAAGCGAAAAACCAATGTGGCGGCTTGGGGCACACATTTGGTGTTTACATATGTGACTTGAGTTGAAAACTGTTACATTCAGTTATCTCTAGTGCGTTTTTTAAATTGTGACTAATTATTAACTCTTTTACTGAAGAAAAGGCCTATCACATGCATTGTGGTTGGCTGTAGATCTCGTACTAACCGAAATAAAGTCGGCATGTAATCGGTTTCTACTGTTACTAATCACATGTTCTTATAGAGCAGTTATAGAGAAAGAACGATTTAACTAGGAAGCGAAGGGCCCTATGGTTAGCTGCGATCAAGAGATATGATCTCACTGACTCCAAACTGATGTATCAGAGAGTCTGCAGTAGACATTTTTTTTGACCAGAATATTACAAGAAGAACAGCATCAATTGAATAATCTAAATCAGCATCAGTATCCAATGTGAAAGGATCTAGATTATTAATTAATCCCAACTTCATTTAATATCGAAAACGAATGCTGTGACAAGAATCAGAGATAAGTTACAATAAGTTATAGCTCATCTCTGCAAGAATGAACTGAATGAATAGTTCCAAGCATACTTTTCACCAACGTCTCTGCTATTCAACATCAATGTCTTCAAATATTCCCTCTCCATCTGAATACCGTTTTGAATCACCAAAAAACTCCGAAAATAAATAAAATTCACTGTTTACTAGCCAAGGTATCGCATTGTGTGCCCCAAGCCGCCACATTGGATGTCACGTGGTTTGGATTGCCTAATCGAGCGTTAACACTTTAGAACGCTAGAGACGATGAATAAGACTGGGTGCACGAATTATATCATCACCACCCATCTACAGAGATAAGCTGAAGTGACGCAATCCAGAGTAACCCGAGACGAGGGATGGAACCCTCAAGTGGTTCACGACCATTCTTTTATACCTGATTTCTTTTGCTAAGTCAGTCAGACACCAAACTTCTTACAGTAAACATTATATACAATGTGGAATTTATACAAAATAAAGTAAATATTATTAAACAGCAAGTCCTCCAGTCTCGAAAGATATTTAATTCACGTTCCAAATCGCGTATCTGTGGAGACTTTCGACCACGATGAATGTTAATTAAGTTAATCAACGTCGCCATAGTGATTACGCTGTTCTGAAATCAATTACAATCCAACAACAGTATACATGAAGTGGGCGGTAAAGAGGTAGTAAGCAATTAAACTATGTTCACCTATCTGAATGCCATCCAAACTCAATACACTCGTTAATAGAAAACTTATAACGATGGATGTGTAGGAAATTAATTTCGCCAAGATATACGTGGGATGCATCATTTGTAGGATTTTTGTATAGATATTTGGTACAGATACATATAAAACGATAATTATCGATTTTGGACACCTGATACACACCTATTCGTGATAAAAATATGAATTAGAACAGAAGATCATCGCTGGCTTGTTTATCACAAGAAAAATCTGGTAGTCAACAGAAATTAAACTCAAATAAGTACACTGTATATAGAACATTTCTCGCAATAACTCAAAACTTTTTTTGTGCATGAAATTATTTGAAATTGTTTTCATTTTTCACTTTTTTCCCTTCCACTGGCACATAATATTTTCAGTACTAATAGATATTATCACGCTACGCCACTGTTAATAAGCTTTATGCGATGCATCAATACCATCTTTGTTTTTCATCTGCCTAATTGCACATACCTCAACTTAACAGTTTTGTTGTTTATTTATGTCATTTCGCCTGGTTAGCCTTGAAAAGTCATCCTCAGATATTTCGTAATCTATTATCGTCGATTATGAGTTTTGCAACGTTATGAACACCCTGTAAACATTACTTTCAAGGTATCTCCAGTCCAAAATAAGTTTTATTGGTAATTTTGATTTTATTACTTCGAAGTATTATTCAAATAAGAACCAAGGTCTACTGGTAATATTTTCAGAAATTTGGTAACTGCTTTGGAAAAATTCAACATTATTCATGCACCCTGTACATAGCAAATGTCTTGATTCGCAACATCCAAATTAGTCAGTAATGGTACTTTAAATGTTGGTTCCTTATTAGGAATTTGGCTACACGTACATTTGTTTTTTGTCGTAATAATTCCTTTCTCGGATTGAAATTCAAATTGGAACTTTTCGCTGAGAGACAAAGAACGTTGACAGGCGTTTTATTGATAATCATTAGTGAGATAGTTCTAGGATTCGAAATGTTATTAGTTGAATTGGAAATGGTCGATATGACTTTGTTTATATAGATAGTTATGGTATAAGTACCTAGGTGTATTTATAGAATTATTCTAGTTTGCGTTAGACATATTGTTGAAATTAATTGATTTTTCAGTGTTTCAAATAAAGCTTCATCAGTAAAAGACCCGACATTTTTTTTTCATTTATATCACAAATCAGCATTGTATTCGATATTCAGGTTAAGTAATAATACTCTTAGCCTTTTTTTCGCATCACTGTTGAATGAATGATTCCAAGTGAAGATGTTTTCATGTGGCATAGGGAGCAATGCATTTTTGGTATAGTTCTTTCATTATCAATTGCAGAACACAGTTATGCGAGGAGAAATCAATATTTAATATACGCCCTATATAAACGCATGGCACTCACCCCAAATAAAGAAACAAAAATAATGATTAGTACTCGTACGAAGTCAGAGAAGCCGCCAGGATCAACGTGGATTCGAGTTATGTGTCAACATCCCTTTCAACCAATGAAAACAGTGAATCAGGCAATACATTGGCACTTTATTGGCCGAAGGGTTATGGACGCTCGAAAGCTATAAATAATCTTTTTTACCCAACAGATTGGATTGTCTGGATATCAGTGGAGTAGTGTGGTTTGTTGAATTTAGAAATTTTATTAAATAAATCGAAATATGGCGTTTTGGAGACCATGGGCGAATGAAAATAATTGAGTGCTAAACAACGGCGTAATAATGATTCAATTGCCTTTCTCGCATATGATTTTAAACGTATTTATAAAAATAATAAATTCATAAAATAAGGTATTCCCGCCTATGGCAGATCAAACAAAATTGTCGGTAAGGGTTCGGAATGAGTATTTATATTCTGCAATTGATAATGGAAAAACTATAAGGCCTGACGTATACGTTTTCTTCACCGCTCTAATTTAGTGTTATTTCATTCGATAAGTCTAAGAGTACCCTCACATAACCAGCGTTTAGGTTAATTTCAAGTGTACATTTGGATACTCTTGCATGACTATACTCTGAGACGACTTCCTCTGTAGTCATGTAAGCTGCTGGATTAAATAAATTATAGATTCAAGAGACAGCATCGTTATTATTCGTATGAGTCAAACTTAACCTTTTCAAATCCCAACGCCATAGGTGATTGGGATATTTTCAACGTTAATTACATTCTTAATGCTAATATTTATTGTCCATTATTCAAAAAGGTACGTCTCTTAAATATGTCTATCACTGACTGTGTGTCGGATTACTAATCAGGTAAGGTAGACATATCTTTATATAGTGTGTTGAATTTAAAGTCCACAGTTGAATATCTCGTTCCAGGGGACGTTTTTCACTGGCCAAAATATCCGTTGAAAACTCCAATTCTATTTTGTCATAAAGATACTGACCTAAACCAATCATTCAATAGATTGAGTATGAGAAAATTTCACACAATCCACTCGGGTCATGAACTACTTCAATTTTATTGATTATTTTGAAACCGAATGTTGAGTACTGTAATGTAGGTCACATCGATAGTAGTTACTCACGGCATTGAATGAAGTAGAATATCTTTATCACCTTTTGATCTAAATTAATACAAAAACGTTATTTTCAACTAGTACACACCTACCAACATTTTTTTATCGGCAATACGAATAAAAAATTTGCATACGACCCCAACGTACTTACTATGAAAGTATCCTTCGAACTAAGAATGCTTTCCTTCGGGCTCACGTCAATACAGGGTGTCCAAAATGGTGATGAATACTAGACATTTGAATATTTAATGATTTATACTTTTTTTCAGTTATTTTGAATATCACCTATTTAACGACAATGCTTTTATCGATTTTTTAAAATATTCCACTCATATTCCAAGTATTTTAGAGATATTACTGTGAGCTCAAGATTTTCCATAGAAATGATGATTCGAGAATCATTAAGGTTATGATTTCGTAACATAAAATAAGAATGTTATTCAAGAAAGTGTTAAGATTTTTGCGATGTTCCCCTTCACGTTGTTTTGAATTTTAGGAATTTTTATTTCAATGGTGTCATTGATAAATACGTGATAAGCTCTGTATATTGCAACGTTGTTCGCGATCATCCAACAACACAGTATTTATAAACTCTTGTGAAAAAACTAGACGGAAGTGAACTTGTTCCTTCGAGCCAGATTTGCAGATCAATGATACTATTCAATCACCCTGTAATCGACCATATTTCTTCAACACTAATGTCGCAAATGAATGAATAAATGGTAACAAAGATACAACATGCAATAAATTCCATAAGCATCTATTGAAATAGCCGTGGGACGTTATTATCGAGAGAAAAATACAAATTACTAGTAATAATGCTTAGCAAAAGACATAAATTCAACTCAGCTGATAACATCGTCGTGTAGATGACATTTCGCTGGATTGTGTGGATTACATAACGTTAGTTTTTTTATGTAAATAGCGTACTTGAGGAAGCTATTTACTTTGCTAATTAGAACAATTCACCGGTGGTTGCAAATTCGTGAAGGTAAATTTCACGGCTGCTGGTTATTTTGCACCTGTCTTATCTATCAATTTCTTCAAGGTCACTTATTCGAAACTGAGAGAGGTGATGAATTTGATGAATATTCATTGTGTCATTATCATAGTGCAAAACATCATGCGAGCACAAATTTAATTGTCAACGGTGACACATTCAATTTACATTCTTAGGGCATTTTGTTTTTAGAATCTGCTGCTATATGTGCTTTCATTCTTGTTGAAACTCTTGCAATCGTTCGAAATACTTTTCTTCATTCAGATTATCTGCGTGGTAGCAGTTATCATTTTTCTTATGGTACAATGGTGGATATTACTAATTTCCATATCGTTATTTATTATTCTACTTCTGAACGACCAGTAGAGCTACTAAAAATTGACTTGCCAATTCCAAATGAATGATTTTCCAGTGTATCGTTTCCGAAATGCATTCCCTCTGTTGGAAGGTTTTAATTAACAATAATTTATTATCTGCCTCGAGACGGTATTTTTTTCATTAATTCAATTACACTCGGCGTCCGTTCAATTTACCGGAATATTGAAACTTAAATGAAGTAGTTTTCAATGATAAATGTAATACAAATCGACGAGAAGCATAATGAGTTGTTAATATCTTATTTATATTGGGAATTCATTAATTACGTGAAGACAATAGCGATGAGCTATTCAACTCATTTCTAATAGTTAACGGTATTTATGTACAGGGTGTATCAGGATCTCAATGGCTAAAAATCGTACAATTTTGAATCATATATTATAATTAATATAATGTCCCCTTTCAAGATGTAAGCTACTGTGCAGAGAATTATTCAAATAGTCTTCATTTCTATAATTGAATGAATAATAGATTTCTGTCCAACAATGTTGTTATATTCAATTGGACATCCAATTGAATTTTGGTGATTCAATATTCGCTAACAATAATATGATCAATACAATCTAGATAGTAGACCAACAGAGGCGTAGAAAAATATTCATTACATCCAATTTGATAAATTTTATGAACAGATCATGAAATAATATTAGATATGTGGGTAGTTGATGATCAAAATACCCAATATTAATGCTGATATATACAAGGTGTCCCAGAAATCGACGTCTTGCTGGAATCGAGCAATAGGCCAAGTTTGAATAGATATCAGAAAAAATAGAAAAATTCATTCAACAATAATCGAGAAAATTTTTCCAGTCCTATTGTCACAAATCTCATCTTTCCTTCTTATTTTTGTTATGGGATACTGCCTAATTTATCTGTAAACTCTTGCCAAAATTGTATAACCGATTGGTCCAGCTTGAGAGAAAAAATCAATTTTTCATTAATCAAAATTCAAAATTAAACACAATTTTCAGCTTATCATAAGAAAACAAAAATAGATGAGATTTGTAGCAAAAGAAGTAAAAAAACTGTTATAGGTATTTTTCAATTCAGAACTTATTGTTCAAAATAGATTTTTTCATATTTTTCAAATAACTTTTATAAATTGGCCTATTGCCCCATTCGAGCACGACGATGACTTCTGACACCATGTAGATACATATAAGAAAATAAACTGTAGAACATTTATATGAGACTTTTTATGTCTCAAAATAATATTGAACAAAGAGCAATATTCAGACACCCTGTATGAGTGCTTGAATGTAGTTATCAGAGCTTTATACTTGGTCTTCCCTGCTCGAGCGGTCACCCAACCAACCTGATCATGTCGTTGCAATGTGAGTATTAAGTTATTCAATTTTTTATTTTTATAAGCGATGAATAGAAACATATTCGTACGCTCATGCATAACAAATAAACAGATATAAACTGATTAAGTCTAGGCTTGGAGATATTTATCACATTAATAAATTCAAAATCTTATCAAGAACTCGTTTCAATAAAGACCTCATATTCATAATACTCGGTCGTATTCAGGGCACATTTGTTACGACAAATACCGAAATGACAGTCGAATAATTGTTGAAAATTTGTTGAGGAATTCGTGATCGTGAACAGGGTTCTGTGCGGAGTTGACACATTCCTAGAGTAATTTGAATAAAGGAAATAGATTTTTTTGCGGTTCTGACACAATATGAAGCTTTCAAAATATAGGTTCAAGACTCAATAGTAACCGGAGAAAGTGTAGTGTGAAGCACTCATCAAGTGTTTCATACAGGGTGTCCCATTTACAAAGTGAACCTAATGTTGTCTAGCTAGGGTTCAAAACCCTGTATATCTCAAAATATTTTAGGAATGTGTATCTAAGCAAATATACTAACTTTCATCTGAGACATTCTTCTATATTTCTTTACCTAAGTGAGTTAGTCAACTTCCACACACTAATGGACCACCCTGTATGAAAATTTTATCACGAAATGAAACTTTTTCAATAATCCTTCTTTCAAAAAAATTGTTCACATATATTTTCCGAATATAATAAAAAATGGTCCAAGTATTGTATTTTCGAAAGGTTTATTCATGTTTCAAATATTGAAAAATATACAGAATGTTTCAACATGAACATAACACGATGTTTCGTCTGAATAATGAAGATTCATTCATAAAATCTAACTATGTCACTGGATTCTACGTATGAATACGTATAAGAGGCATGTGGACGGTCCAGAAATTCAGTATTTCCGTCTTTTTTCTGAAAAACTAAGTAAGTGAGGTATGAAAAATTTTGTTCCAACTCATATCGAATAAATCGCAAAAAAAACAAGTTTGGCGAGGACCTCAAATGTATATTATTAAAACTTTATAATATATAGGACATCTATAATGGGACACCCTGTACTATTTCTATTTTATTGTGACTGATTGGTTGGAGTAGCTCCATCCAAAAATAGTGAATTCCTGTTGGTGATGATGATGTGATGATGCTCGATTCGGAATTCCGTTAGGCGTTATGACTACATTACGCTAAATGCCACTTGGGCCGAAATGCATGATTCGAAGTAATTAATTCAATTCACTTTATTTATAGCTGTGAACAAGACGACAAAGAAACCTGTTTTCGAATCGAACAAATAACAGCAACCCTATTTTTAGTCTGTTGAAAAATGAAAAGAAAAGGAAATCGTGGATTTTTGCATCCTAAATTAACCACTCGATGATTAAAGGGGATTCAGACAAATTAACAACGTCGCTTATATATTTGTGAGAATACATGCGACCTTTGAGTATTTTGAAACGTTAAGGTTATTTTTTGTGACATTTCAAGACGATGCCAGATTTTTTTCGGATCCTATAATTATGCACGATTGACTTCCAATTACATATTTTTTGGTATTTTCGGAAATCGGAATGGCTTTCTAACGTTTGAATATTTTTCTAAAAATAGTAACTGTCATCACGATGAGAAGAAATCACAGTAATGTGCTTTGAAATTAAGCGTTTTGAACAATATTGTATATTAATGTTATTCGCAACAAAAATGCATTCAGATAGGTGCTAAATCGATTGATGGTTTCAACTACATGTTGTAGTGATTAATTGCTAAAAATTCAAAACTAGTCCATTTGCCCATTGAATTATTACTGAATCTTGTGACAAAATAAGCGATTCTGTTTAGGAATGTATCTGAAAAAACACTATTAGCAATCCAAGTTTGATTTGAAGAGAGTGGGATTTCCATAAGAGAGGTCATATAACATACAGAGTGTAATATCGGATAAAGGGTCTGTAACTAAATATAGTTGCTAAATACATTTTCACATCTACTAACTAGAACGGCATGAAACCATGCATAACAACAACAAGCATAGTATAATAATTATTCTGTTTACTTGTTAGCTTTATCTATGCACTTTTTTATATACCACTACACACAACATAAAACTTGAGTTGTCCATTGAACTACGCGAATATAAACATATGTGGAACTACTGGAACTACCCATAAATTGCATGTTCAATACTTGTTTTTATTTTCCAACGTCGTTCTCAATCTCCTTAATGATGAAATTTGATACTGTGCATGCATAAGTCACCCATATTCTTTATTGGTAGTGAAAAATAACAACTAGGTACCTGATATAATTGTTTTGCACTGGGTGTTTCCGATTACATTTGATTGTCACGCAATTATCTTATTATGAAAAATATTTCATGAATGACTCATCTTATACAGAATTTGCTCGAATGTATTCTCTCGACGACATTTCTCTGAATAATGATTCTTACAAGAACAAATTTAACATGTTGTCAATTGACATTTGACAATGTCACAATTTAACAATAAACAAGTTCAATGATATGTTGAAAGCAACAACTTCGCATTTTTTAATCATTCAGATGATCACTTTCAGTAGTGAATTGAAAGAAAATACTTTCATTCTCTAGAATTTTCGATAATGTTCCTATGACGTTCCCCTTAAGTAAATTGGTTAGAATTTTCGCCAACTTCGATGAGAGTAATGTCAGTCATTTCTCGGTAACGGTCAATTAGTTCTTAACTTGGGTCTTAATAATGGCTCTTAAAAAATTAAACAACGACGATGATTTATGCAGTCAAGTGATTTCGTAAATTATTCAATTTGTTTGGGTTGGGGCACAATTAAATTTCATTTAAATTAAGCTATATACTGGAAGTACTTATAAAGACTTGTAATGGTCGCACAATATACGGTAACATCAAGGTAATTTGTTGTTGAGTGATATACAAAATATTCAGTTTTATCAGACGTTAATATTATAATCAGGACTGCAATCAAAGAAACTGTTTCAATTCAGAGTAACTGTCATCAGCTTGAAAGATATAAATATGCTAACGATATTATTTGTACAGACCTCCAATATTATTTCTTTTATTTTTGCCAAATTGTTGATATCAATATTATTGGATAATCAAAACGTGCACCAAAGAGTTCTCAACATTTGAGATCTGCTCGATAACAGTAACAATTAGGTAATATGACGGTGATTTCAAAAACTGACCAAAATCCAGGATTTCCATTTGAGGCGAGGAAAAAGTGTACTTCAATTGATTGTGATGTGGTCATTTGACGAGTTGGTAGGATGAGAATAGAGTTGTTTTTGCGATAATACAATTGTGTTCCTTCTTGTTATTATGAAGTTATGCCTATACCACAAATACATTTTCCTGATACTGTATGAAACTAAAGTAATCAAAAATAGTGATTTTGCTCTTCTATATTTTTCAGATCTTCTTAATCATCAACAAAACTTCAATTTTCGAAAGTTCCCCTTTTGCAATGATTGATATCTTATAATTGAGGTTTTCACAAATTCTTCTTTTTGAAAAATAACAGACCATTAGCAGAGCATTACCCAAAAAGTTATTTTTCGTTTTATAATGAAAATACTTTTGTTAACTTTGTAGTCCAAGCTGACTAATATTGATTTTTTTTTGGCTGATAATGCTGTTGTGGTGGAAAAGATGAATTTTTCATAACGGCTACTAAATTTTCAGAAGAAGATCTATTTTCATGAGAATATAATGAACAGTTTTGTCCACAGAAATCTGCTACAAGATCATAATATATTATTATTGAGTATAAACGTTTTACCTGGTTAACAACACCCACAAAGCACTATTATTAATGCGGTTTATCTTTGATATTATTGCATGAAAATACCACAAAAAGTATACTCATAGGCTATATTTTGTGTTCATGATATGAATAAACTCGTTAAATGCTTCCTGAAGAAGTAGAATAACCTTCCTCGCATTTCGTTCCGATCAATGTAGAGATGATTTTAGCTAGATTCGTGGTTGAAATGCAGAATAATTTCCACATTTCGTCATGGTTATTCTTAGGATATCAATTCGAATGCGATTTGTATATGTTTGAGAGCACATCCGAACCGTTGCTGTTCAAAGTCAACTATTTTAATGTGTATCGCAAATAAAAGAAGGATTGTTCAATTGCCGTACTTAACATTGCTCCACTCGAAATATGTAAACAATTTTGAATGTATCATCGCAAACATAATCTCGTGGAATTCTTGGTGCGGGTGAAAGATTTATGAATTCTTATTTTCGAATGTGTTTCCCTAATGAATGCAGAATATTTCTGCACAAGACCTAATGGCCATCAACATTCCTTGAAATCCATCCAAATAAACACATCTTACAATTCATCAATTCAGAATGTCATATACAGGATAGTTCACTCGGATTGGACCATTTGGTTTTGTTATCCACAAGAAGAATTCTATTCACTTGGTTTATTTATACAGTGTGGAACAGCCAAATGGAATAATTCGATAACGAATAAATGAGAGCGAAAAACGCTTGGACACATCGATTCATATTTTTAGATGCGCATTTTTTTTTCAAAACATTGGAAAAAGAAAATTATTTCCTTTCAGAAATTCGCTACATTACACTAGATACTTATTTCCCATTTAGATAATTAATGTTTTCTCTTTTTTTTTTTCACATTATTTGTGAAATAAGATTTCTTTTTCTTTTTAATGTTGATTTTTGTAATAGTAGTGTTTCCGAAACAGTTGAAGATATGTATGGGACATTGTACAGGGTGGGCCAAATTGGACACTTTCAAAGGGAAAGTCCTGTTTCTAAACTAGATAGATGAAAACTGATGTCGGTGTCTGAGGGTCATTTTTTATGACAAACTCCATGGTGAAAACTGCATATCGATATCTATAACCGTTTCTGAGTTACAGCGTGTTTTCCGAAGATGTGCATTTTCGAAAAGTTGCTGTAACTTTTTTCCTGTTGAAAATTCTTTGTTTCTATAAAAACATTTCCAAATCACTTTTTTACGGTGAAACTCATTGATTTTTTCAAGTCATGTATCAAGAGTTATTGATAGAAAAATCATTTTTCCAAATGGGACACCCTGTATATTAATGCGTATTTAAGTAGTACTTGAAATTACCATTCCAAAAATATAGCACACTCAATATTTTGCTCGAGACATCTTCGAAATACAGGGCTTTTAGGTTTTTTTATAGGTAGACTTTAGAATGCAAACTTTGAACAAGTAGGCTTTGGACAATTCGGCGATAAAACAAAATTCACTAGTAGTTGTGAAGTTAAAGAAACTGTCCACAACAGTAATCAAAACTGAAAGTTTTATTAAGAGTCTCATCCTATACTTACTAATAAAAAAATAAATCTCCAACAATAATAATAATTGAAAACAATCAAGAACAAATTCCTTTAGAGATGGTATTCGAAATGTCCACCAGCTTCTCTTAAACACAGGCGGCACCTTTTTTGAATATTTCTCACCGAATTTATTAATTCAACGTTAGTGAGGAGGAAAGCGAAAATTCGCATCACTGCATCTTCCAAATCGTGTCTGGAGTTGGTCGGCAGAGTCCATAGGCGTTAGGTCTGGTGACCTGGCCGGCCAATGTTTGGGTCCTTGGTTGGCTACCCAATTATTGTCAAAATTTGCAACCAAAAAACTGCTAATCATTGCAGCTTCAATAAAGGCAATTCATCAACAATCAATTTGACAACTACTAGTGAACTTTGGCTTTCTGTTTTATTGCCGAATTGTGCAAAGCCTATACTTGTTCAAAGTTTGCATTCTAAAGTCTACCTATAAAAAAACCTAAAAGCCCTGTATTTCGAAGATGTCTCAAGCAAAACATTGAGTGTGCTATATTTTTGGAATGGTAATTCCAAGTACTACTTAAATACGCAGGAATATACAGGGTGTCCCATTTGAAAAAATGATTTTTCTATCAATAACTCTCGATACATGACTTGAAAAAATCAATGAGTTTCACCATAGAATTCTACGTGAAAAAGTGCCATGGAAATGTTTTTATAGAAACGAAGAATTTTCAAAAGGAAAAAAGTTACAGCAACTTTTTGAAAATGCACATTTTCGGAAAACATGCTGTAACTCAGAAACGGTTATAGATATCGATATGCAATTTTCACCATGAAGTTTGTCATGAAAATTGACCCTCAGACACTGCCATCAGTTTTCATCTATCTAGTTTAGAAACAGGACTTTCCCTTTGAAAGTGTCCAATTTGGCCCACCCTGTACATGAATTATGACTAGAATTTTCTGAAAAATTCAAAAAACTAATAATATACGGAGGGTTGTATTCAGAATAAGAAAGTTGGTATCGGCCACCGTCACATATAATTTTTTTTGAAAAAAAAAATAGGCATCTAAAAATACAAATCGACGTGTCCAAGCGTTTTTCCCAACACGCTCTCATTCATTCGTTTTCGAATTTATTCCATTTGGCTGTTCCACACAGTATAATAAAGATAATTATGACAGTTTTGGTTTTCTTCCGCTACCAATATATATTAATAGGTATTCGCGGATACATGAACTTTCTATTCTTCAAATTTCTTGACCTTACTAATTTTCAGTTGAACAAAATAATATCCGATACATATCTATATTCGTACATCTCAAGATGAAGGATGAAGGTCGTTCGATCTTTCGATCATTTCAAACGAATTGAAATAAATGATGGAGGTAATAATTCAAGTCGGAGAAATATTATCTTCATTGAGTTTTCCGTACATGGTAACTTCGATTTAAATATTAGTGAATAATTGTCGAAGGTGAATTTTGACATACTATAATGGACGAGTGAACATTACCATTCGGATTTATCGATTAATTAACTTTACGGAATATTTTTGCTGATTTTTTTTGCTCATTTTGAATCGAATCTGTTGAATATCGTGATGCGTAGTGAATACTAAATATGTATGGAGTCACATTGAATGTGCTACCTCAACTATACCTGTAATTAAGTGATTATTACAGTCATAGTATAGCGAAAATGGACAATAAAATCTACTTTATTTTCAAATTCAAGTGTTCATATTTCAATACGTAACTGCAATTTCAAATCAATAAATCATTATTCCTTATTTCCAAGCAAATCAATACTTCGATTGATTATACTTGAATACTGAGAGAACTGGTCAAATTCAGAAAAGTGTATGCTCTTCATCTCATTCAGATGAGAATATGGTCATGTTTTATTAACTCACTTCGATTTAACAACATTGAAATGCATGATTGGTGTTGTGAAATACTCAGAAAAAAACACAATAATTGAGAGAAAATCTAAGATCCATCAGGAAATGTTTATGTACCACTACATCATCTCCCTCCAGAAGGTTTCAACTTCAGAAATGAAATTTCAAAATGTTTCAACTGGTTTCCATATTGTCCTAGAAAAGGTTTTATTCATCAAATCTGTCAAAACTTGATTCCATAAACGAATAGACGAAACCAAAATAGGTGAAGTGACAGTAAAATTCCACTCAAGTGGATTTACAATTTCACTATTAATTTGAAAATACCTAATAATTGTTCGAATTTGGTAATAGGAGATTAAATATTGCAATGTTCAGTATGAGTCCTTGAAATTTTCTTCAAATCCTAAAAAACAATAAACGAATTTATATATTTTTGGAAAACTCTGTCATCAAATTGAAAATACTTTTGTATTTCTGTACACTGCAAATGTAACATGTTTTGTGTGGCAAACTGTACCTGCCTGCGAAAGGCCGACGTTCAATTCAAGCAGAGCTAGAAAGAAATACAGCCGACTGGATCGTGCAAATTAATACCAAATTTGGCGGAATTAGTCCAAGGCGGCCGAGGAGTAGTATCTGGTAATCGAAGACTGAGGTTGGCGCCTCATTCGCAAGTCCATCACAAGTTCGCAGTTGGCGCTGATCGGCGATTGTCCGTTTGTTTTGTTAGTCGATTTCGATGATTTGCGGGTGAAGTTTGACAGAAAATGTATTGACATTTGTAGGAATTCATGGAGATAGCTTTTATTTTTATATGATTTGGAGAATATGCGATTGGCTTGACAAAAATATATATTTATATTGAAAAATTCATAGTAGTAATCGAATCATTATCTTACGAACAGGATTGGAAATTAATGCAAACATCACTGCCACCTTTCAAACTTGCCAATAACTGGAGTGAATTTATGATGTATATTTTGTATCTAACGATTTTCTTTCCATTATATAAGCTTGGCTTTTTATAATAGAGGTGAACCTGTTTTCGCAAGCTATTTTCAATTTTCAACGGTAATTTATCATTTATAAGGAAAACCTACGCGAACTATTCCGATCGTTAATATTCTTGAAGGACACGAGAGATGATTGATTTCACAGAGATTTTTAGGCGTTTCATTTAGTGTCATGCAAAAAATAAGAACGGTGTTTCATATTTCGACATATATTTCCATGATGGATTCTGAAGGAATTCACCTACCTACCTGGTCTGTCGTCATATTTATTGCGATGTTTTCATTATACAGAAATTTACTATAATAATATGAATTTTATGGGTAGTCTAAAAAATAATAAGGACAACTTGGTTTCTGAGGCTACAGTGACCTTCACTATTTCAAGACTAAAATATTAGGCAGTATACAGGGTGTAAATTCGGGAATGAGAAATAGGTTACGATTTTTATATAAAAAAATATTCTAGAAAATAAATGATAAATTTCTGTGTGTTTTCTTGTTCTTTAATTGTGTATGTAGAAGGAATACCTTTCACATCTGTTATTTGATCACATGGAATATAATGAATATGATAATATTCCACCGATAAAGAATATTCTCTCCTCAAATTTTAACGAATTAACTGATTCAAATAACGTGAGTGAAGTATACTAATGAGATATATTTTCATTTCCTGTAACAAGCTACTTCAATAAAATAGCCATAAATCAGTGGTAACTCACAATAATTATTGATAATAAAAAATGCAATGAACTATTATGTTCATGTCTTTTATTATTGAACAGCTGAACAAAAAATCAACTACGTCTGAAGTCTGATTTAACGGAGTCGTTAATTTATATTAATGATTGTGTTGTAATAATATTTGTGGAAAAAACTGTAACCGTAAAAGTTCTTATTAATAAATAACGGACATAGATCATATCAACATGTTTCAATTGTGGAGAAAATTTCATTTAATTTTCAGAAAGATGATCATAGTAACTTTCCTTTTCTTTCAATACATCATCCACTGAATCGTTTCATATCAGTCATAACAAAAATGTAAATTGTATGGACAAAATAATGGACTATCGTTAGCTGGTCAGTCTCAAGAAAATATTTCTCCTGTCCCTATATGAAGATGTGGAATAACATAATTGGCATGTAGGATTTATGATGGTTTCGGACGATAGTCCAAAACTAAATATACCAGATATATGCGATGTATAAAATGAAGTGAGTTTGTGTTGTGTTTCCTACGTAAAGAAAACGATGACTCCAAATAAGGTGTTTGGCTACACAAAATTCCATTCGTCTTCTTGATTCGAGTAACTCCAAAAATATCCCTCAATAATTGTTTTTTCTTTTTCATGCTGACATGTAAGGATTCTGAAACATTGCAGAGAAAAACAAGAATTACTCAGAAACCTGTTGTTTTTTAATTTTCGTACAGGGTGATTTTAAAATATGGAGGCTAGTTTTTATTTCAAGTCTTACCAACATTATTAATTTAAATATATTCAAGAACAATAATCCAGCGAATTCATCGATATATAATTTGTTATTTTCATCAATTAATATTGTTTGTGTTATGATTATAGCTTATCAATTTCAGTGAATTTTGATTACTCCGTTCGTTTAATGTTTTCTGAGATATATCTATATATCTTTCATTTTATTTGCGTTCAATGCTACTCCATTAATTTTGCCTTCTAAAAGAGACCAACTCCTGTATGTACTCAAAATGTAGTCCTAGTAACAAATCATATTTCGGTGATGAAATAACCTTTCGAGAAATAGAACGTAATCAATTGGGTAAGATCATCTACTAATTTTTTACCGACCTGCTCACATATAAATCACAACTTGATGGATATACTCGTGATGAAAGTATGCCGAAACGATGTTATGAGTAAACTAATTATTCTTAATGATGTCAATGCAAATGATAATCACCATAAACGAACACAATCCATAAAAATCACGGCCCATTCACGGAGCTAACCAATTGACGTACAAACGCCATTTTCGAACTTTTATACGTCTGTTTACTTGGTAAGACTACTTATGCGAATAACAATATTTTCCATTGAAATTTTACAAATCCAATCAATTTGAAATTACCAGTAACAATTTTTTGACCAGATCACCCTGTAACTTTCAGTTGAGGTTTTAGAGTTGGCCTTCAAATTGACCTCTTATATTTTCCACTCGAAGCTGCCATATATCTTGACCTTGTCTGTCTTTCAAAGACTTCAATTGAGTATGAGGTTCAATATATTTTTAGTGGTCTAGGAAGTAACTATAGAAATCCAATCCAATACTTCGAGAAGTCTTTGGTTGCAGGATATAACTAATGTGGTTTCACCAGAATTTATTTTTTTTTGGTCTGGTTGCATCTTCAATATCGTACCCATAGGCCGTCGTTTCAGACTCAAAAGTTTCGTAACTCCTCTCTGGAGTCTGGCGTTATGCCCATCGATAAAGATTAATATCAATGTCGATGTACAACCGCATTTGCCGCAATCCGTGGTGACCAATTAATCACAGCAGGCGACGACTTTTGTCTACAAAATCACCGTTTACACGGCGAAAAGGCCAACTGGACGCCGTACGTTTCGAGATAATCTGTCAAACCAATTAATTAATGCGAGTGAAGCGAGACTTCAACTCGATTGTGCCGTGTATACAGGATACAGGCGTGAAAATATTCTCTCACTGGGCTGTTCGCATAACTGCCAATTGAAGTTCCGAAGTGTGGGTATATTTTCACGCCTATAATTATCGACAGGAAGTCGTTCAGCATCTTGAAATTATATCGTATTTTCAATTTACCTTGGAGGTTATCTTTTTTTACATATGTTTCAATAAATTAACATAAGAACTTTATAACACATATTAAATGATTCAGAACTAAGTATACTATTTGGGAGGTTGATTAGATTCCTAAAGCATTCACAGGGTGGTCCATATTAAATAATTTTGATGAAACGCCGATTTTTATGTGAGAAAAAAATTAACTACATGTTGTGAGTTTGATTTTTGTGAGAAACCGAATGGAAAAAATCGCGTGGTTGAATGATATCTTCAAATAACCTAGAAATAACCATAAATAAACGGGGGTTTACTTTAGAATGAACGAAATTCGAACACTTTAAAATGCTCCCTTTGTTTACTGTAACTTCTTTTCTTGAATCACTGTTAGTTACACTGTATTCATTGTTAAATTAATTTTGTTTCTGTACTTCATATTATGCATTAATTTAATTTTACTTTTCTCGATTGAAGATAAAATAAACATATGTGCATGTCAAAACGAATATCCGAATCACGTTTATTGTAATGAAGAGGAAACTGAATCTGTATGCACTCGCAATTGTTTTCCATAAATGATGACTCACCCTGTATGTGACCATTTCTATCGCCGTCAGCGTATCGATTAAACAATGTACCTACTTCCTTGCCGTTTCCTTTTCAGGACATCATTGTTTTATGTATGATTTAAACAGGATGTCATTCCATTTTAATAGAAATAATTTTCCATAACTGCTGCATAGAGTGCGATGAACTTTTCCTTTCCTTGTTGCAGATCCATTCCTACGGCTACCGATATGTAAGGCAGAAGATTGGTGAGTACTTTACAGGGTGAAATACGATGTATGATATACAGGGTGTACCTGTAGGTGCCTAGCCCATACCTAATAATAATGTATATATCATTTTATGAAAAATTTTTGATTTGGATGTGAATATACCATCTAACGTTGAATTCATTGTTTTAATTAATGATTACAATCATGTTACTCAGTTCAAATGAAAATAGAACATAATTAGGGATAATGACTAGTTGTAGAATTCTGAGACACCTTGTAATTATAACGTGCCGATAATTTGATGAAATACTCAGCACTGTACCTTATGAAGAGATACGTACAGGGTCGTGCATCTCACCTTCCGTCTTTAACAGTTCAGTTATTTGTTGAATTACAATTCTACTAGTTATTTTTCAGACTCCATCTGTCATACTGAAAAAAATTTTCGTTCGCACAGGTGTCCCAAAAAACTGCAACAGCAGAGATTGATTGAAGTATTCAACAGATAATCCTCGTAGATAGATATTGGCCAATTTCAGTTCTTCAGAAAACAGTATTTTTGTCTCGATTTTGTGTCGAGTGGGTATCATTATTTTTTGAGGCCGGAAAATCCCAACATGATGACAGAAAACACTATCAAGTATCATCCTGTAGATACGTGATGATGTGTTTCGATATCGAAGAATTATTTAACGATCATTCTTCATTAGGTAATGCTGGTGATACGAATCTCTAGAATGTGAAGTATGCAAATCTCATTGATTGGATTCCCAGAAATGTAATGCTAATATTGCCAAATCTAGCGACCAGAATTTTGACTGTTGAAGTTTTTATCATATAGTTACGAAAGGAATTGAAATTTCGTCATTTCGAAATACAAAACATGTATAATCGAAATATCACTTATTTTTCTCACACCCTGTACAGTGTATCAATTCAATTTTTCTTGTACTCCTCTAATACTAATAATGTATTTGTCCATGTCCTACAAAACGCAGTCTTGAATAAGTTAGTCATTTTCCCATTTGAAACAAATATGGTCAAACAACTATTCAAAGAGAGGCAATAACGACCTCCAGTTAAACAATTAGAGATGACAATTTCAGTGCTTCGCTTGTCAGTTTGTTGAATAATTAATGGATTTTTAATTGGGCGGAAACTGTTTAGCGCTACCGACACATAGGTTCATAGGTATACAGCTCTTAATGTTGGTACATGACATGCTAATTTTTCGGAATATTGTTCGAATTTATCATCAAGTAACGCCCAAATTCAACCAAATACACACTCTGTATCTATCGTTTACATGTTCTTAAAAAATGTTCACACTGAATTCAATGTATTTCTCATCCTGGAAAATGTACGTGAATTGTTAAATAATACATGTATATCGAAGAGACTCAAGAAGTTATTTCACATGTTCACAGAAAACTATGTTAATTCATTTAAGCCCCCTAGGTCAGGAGTCAGCAACCTTTTTGGGACAGCGAGCACTTCAAGAATTTTTTTATGTGGTGGCACACTCTTGTTTCATACATATAGAATTAATTTTATAATAAAGATAATGTTAGAGAACGACATTTTACAACTCTGTAAAAGGAAACAAAGAGATAATACAATTCCAATTGGATACGTATAAATATGTATATGTAAATATATCAAGAAGAATAGTTTCTTTCATTTAATTCAAGCTGAGCCAAAAATACCAAGCTTCTTGAGGGAACAATATAACTTCATTTTGGGTCATAAGTTTATTCTTCAACTTTTTTTCGGTGCACTATCACGCTCAGAAAGATACAATTTAAAAATGATGTACTTTTCCATATACACATACTGTGGATTATATGGATGCACTAGTGAGAGAATGCCTTCAATCCAACGTTCATTCATTTTTCCATCGGGAAAGATCGTAGAATTATGCAGACGAATTAGTTATACTTCAGAAAAGAAATTCAAATGTATAAAACAGATACTGCTACATGACACACGCTGTATAGTTACTTATGATAAAAATGCGCTTTCAAATGGACCAATCGACGTTTTCGTGTGTTTTTCGAACACACCCCGTTTATTTCTTATACACGTTGTATAAAACTCTTGAATTTATTGTCTTCCTACGTAATTTTTTTTATTTTTCGCTTTACTGATAGTTATCGTTTTAATAAAATCCCGGAACGGCGAACGTTCTCAAAGCAACATACTCTAGATGCCGGACAGGCACGTATTTTTTCCTTCCTCAGTTCGGATAATTTGAATTTCAAAGAACCATCAAGACCTGAATGAGTAATAGTTGCCCGTCTTCTCGTTTCAGCATGTAGCATGAAACTCCCATTGCGTAATGTTTTATTTAGCGTGTTTTTACATCGAAATGTCGAACATTAGTGTATTTCTGTCGATCGGGATATTGATTGATTGACAAATGAAAGCTGCTTTTTGTCTCGTCGAAGTATGTAGCTAAAAACGTATCGGGTAATTGTGGCTGCATTATGGTGGATTTATTCAATTTTTTGGTGAAATTTAGTGCCGCCAAAAAAAGAAATAAAATGAATAACATTCGTGTGTCTAACGGTTTATGCAGCACACGAGTGTACGACATTCTCGACCCTTTTCAAAGGGTTTTCTATAATAGACTACCTGTTCCTGTTCCAATAGCTAAATAAATGAATTTAAACTTGCTGAAAAATATTCTCAATTGTGCTGATATCCTTCCAAACTTCTCCTAATCGATGAATGATATTGGTTCAGTATATATTCAATATCAAGGATCAAAAATCAAAGCAAATAGATTCGATAGCGTTTTGAAATCAGCCTTTTCATTCAAATTTTAAAAACCCCAGAAGTAAATGAGCGGTGCTATGAGCGTATGACGTGCTACACCCTAAGTCTATTTTTGTCTATGATTGGTCAGCTCAAGGTCGATGAGCTTGTAGGGCTAGCATGTCACACTGCGTTACACTATTGAGAGTAACCTTTGAAAATTGCGCATGAAATTGTATGTTCGAAATCAATTCCGTTTATTTTATTATTTTATTCATGATATAGACCGAATGAAAACTTAAAAAAATAATGAATGGTAGTTTTTGGACATACAGAACACGATTATGCTATTAGTGGTCTCTCCTATTACAATCTAGATTCTTTGGGATTTACACATAAAGTATCCAAAGTTCTCTGATCATAAATTATTTCAGTCCAGCTTTCCTTTCCCTGACCAATTTGACTGAGTGTGAACTCAATATGAGGAAAAAAACATCGCACTATATCTTGATAGCAAAAAGGGTAAAGAAGCAATCAGCTCCAACTAAGTCATCTCCAAACTTGTCAAAATATAAATGAAAGGGCACTGAAGTGTCTCATATTGAATGTATTTCAATATAAAATTAGGTACATAATCTTATAGTTAGACAGTTTGAACTTATTCTAGATACAGTTGGATCACTTAGCACTTATTGTGTCCTAAAATTTAGAGTGCGCATGTCCAATCGTGAGTTATATGTTATTTGAATGCAACAAGAGTTTTTAACAGATAATGTATGTAATGAGATGCTGATGAATATTGTTTCTTCGGAAAAAAGTATTTTGTCTTGATTCATTTTCAGATTTTGAGTAGGGGTCAAATTTGATTTCGAGAAATTTGGCGGGAGAGCTCATTATTGGTTGAACAGTGATTCGCAGGTCTGTACAAGGTTTATTGCGTACTCGTCTTATAAAAAATTAAACTTGTGGACACCAACATCGAAGGGACCGACAGCAAGTGACACTACTATAAGTTTAATATTTACTGTGGTCGTTATTTTTATGTATACCTGAAAATTTCAATGGATCAAATTCAGGAGTTTTCGTTGAAATAGTAACAAACGTACCTACACAATACACATGGATAGTCATAAATTCTCGAATTCATAACAGCATTAGAAATATCAGTATCACAATAGATGTGAGATAGGTAAATGAACATAATTAAAAAAGTATACAGCGCTCGAGTAGCAATCGAAATGATTATTGTAGTCATTCAGTGATCGTAATTTGATACAGTGTACTCTTTCCACGGAGGAAAAAATGAATTCGGACGATACCGATGGTGGAATCGATGAAACGGTTACTCCGGGTCATTTTAGGAAGAAACATCTTTGAATGCACCAATTGAAGTGTTAGTGATGGCAGAGAGTGCAGTTGAATTGGTTTTATCACCGTTATTTACTAATAGGATTGGAATTTTATATGTGATCAAACATGTGATATGTGACATAAAAGTGAGTGATACTATAGAAAAAGATACACTTTTGAAATCTTGAAATTAAGAAAAATATGAATTTAAGTATTTGTGAGTTATGGATGCCGTTTTGGAAGTTTGTTTATTGATTTCCAATACTAATGTGGAAATGAATTCATACTTTGATTTGGTAAGTTTTATTTTCCAAACTTTGAAAAATATACAACCTTTATTCATAACCATGCATCGCACTTATTCATTATTCATGATAAACTATTATCTGATGATAATTGGCAGATTAGTTATTTGTATTATATGTAGATTTAATCTCATCCTGCATTTTATTCTTCTCACGAATAGAAATATAATATTATTTTGAACAGTTAGGGTGGAACCTGCTATTTTTTCGTTCGTTCTGAAGATGGTTGACAATGAATTGAATCAAAATTAAAGATTGAACGACCCAAACTCGTAATACATAATGATGTTATTAGCAATGTAAAATCAGAATGAGATAATTTTCGGCTTATTTTATGACTGGAAGATTCTTCTTTATAGCTTCAGCTCTAGCATATATCGTTCGAAATCGAAATACAGGTTATACTATTAGTTTAAAAATCAGATATTCTTTGAAAGCCATGCCTCTTATTCATATTCTGAACTTTCGTACAGTTCAACGCTGATATGAAATTTGTTTCTCGATTCTTTCAGATTCATTTCATTTATAATAATCATTACGAATTCTCGTTATTCATTCTGAACGTTTACCAAATTTCTTATTGGGAAAATTCCTCCGTACCTTATTTTGTATCCACAAAGTAAGAAAAATAATTGAAAGTGGTTGGCAATTAATGTACCTGCCCCTGTTTCATTACATGATATGAATTTGCAAGGAATATTTTGATTGACGGAACTTTTACTAGAATTTCTACCATGCATTGATTTTGATTGAGATTTCGAGAAGACATTGATGGATTAGTAACGTTCATAGAAAAAGTCAATGACGTTATCTAATCAATCAAAGTAATCTGATTCTATCAATCTACAATAATTGAAATAAAATAGATCAAAGTACTGCTCTGTGATTTGGAGTATTTGTCTCCGCCCAAACTGATTCAAAAAAGCGTTACGAATTCTTTATTTCCTGCGAATGCAACTGTTTTTGAAATTGATCGTTACTTGATGATGATGACCATGACAATAACGCGAAATGAATCATTTTCAAATGTCTACACTACGAATGCCTAGGCGATATTTTCCAAAAAAGGGCTATTGGGGTGAAATTGGCGTGTTTAAATTTTTGTGTTTCCAAATCATTGGTAATCAATCTTCCAATTAACACGATCTATATTGCATGCGAGTTTCCGACAACTGACAAACAAAAACTGTTTGTTCGACTTCCGATTCCAGATTCGAGAGCGATTCGTTCACGATGTGGACGAGTTCAATAAAATCTCGCATGGCTATAACTCGTCGACATTTTTTCAGTCGATCAACAGGTGAGTCACCCTGTAATCGCGAAAAGAAACACTCAGACCGCGATTTGCATTAATAGAAACAAAGTAGGCGAACTGGATAGAGGCGCGATTTCGTTCGAAGTACAAGCGGGTGCAGTGACGTAGGCAGAGGAAGAGGCAGGGGTACATGAATACTACACGTAATATTGAAGGACAATTCGAGTGACGGAAGTGAATTTTGCATTACTTTCATTGAAATCTTCACGTTGTTTTGATGTTCGGACCTTTTTTTGAGAATCAATAACTCTGTCTTTGTCGACTTTATTAAAATGATTTTAGAGAGGCGATAAGAAAAATAATTGACTTTTATCTTCGTTTTCGAGGAAAAAGATTTGATTTTTTTTATTTGTAGAAAACATTGAGAAAACTTAATGACTGTATTTTTTTCACTTAATGAAAGGTAATCAAATTATGCATCGACTTTTGATCATATACATGCGTTTGACAGTTGTGATGACTTTTTATAAAATTGAGGAAAGTTATCACTTGCCTTGTAGTGGCGAGTGATATTTTTGTGAGATTGAAATCGAACTTTATACAGTTGGAATACTCAAAAGCAACTAAATAGTAAACATGAATATGGATCAATGCTGACTTCTTCTTCATTCAGGATTAAAAAAACATGGGCATTCTATTTGAGAATATATCAATGGATATAATGAAAATATTTTGCTGAATTATCACGCTTTCTCATAAATATTTTATCACCTATCGAATGTGTTAATGCAATACAATCTCTGATTCTCGTACTACATGTTCAACAGCAGCTTTTAGACAATTTTTGAATTATATTAAATGAATAGTGAACTTTTTTCAATAAAATAATGATATACTATTTGCATGTTAACTTGACATCTGAATTAATTTTTACATATATGTGGTATTTAATAATATCCACTTTCAAAAAAATTATAATTTCGAGTATATTTTCCAGTTTTGCTTTTTTGATCTGTTGACTTTGAGAGTTGAAAGAAGAACAAACACAAAAGTAACCATTTACTGAAGAAAAATCAACATTTTGACTTCTGTCATTCAATTATTTATATTTCAGCAATCATTTCCTTATTAATATCTGATCTACAAAATGAATAATTTATGTAGAGTACTTTTTGTACGCCTCTGAGTAAAAACAAGCGAACATTCAGTGATAAAAATATTTCATTCATGTAAAGACTGTTAGGAGTAGATCGCCTTCTGTCAACGTTAGCGGCAGGTGTGGATTTTCCGAGAATTATTGTATTATTATTGAGTCATAATTTTGAAATATTTGAATATTCAAATGCGTTACCTCATCTATGGATACAATTCGCTGCTAATTGCCATTTTAGGAATACTCTGTACAATCGAGGCGGCGCGGCGTCTTAGCAGCAGTAGGAAGTTGAGCCTACTCTGATGTTTCATTCAAAAAAACTCAGATGAACTTATCTTCACATCAGTTTCTCATCGTTTGATGACTAACGAACTTTTACTTTGGAAGAAAATGGATCTCAGCAATTTTGGTACACCACTAATATCTAATGAGTTATCTAATTGACTCTCCGAATATGCAAATATTATGTACTGGATTTTTTTATGGACCACACTGTGTATACAGGGCGGCCCAACGAAAACGTACCGGCAGGTATAACTACCAGGACCATAAAAACCTGAAACACCTCAACTTTGTATATGAGGGAGACAACATTTGACGCATAAAGTATAGCCCAAACATTTTACTCTCCTAAGCAGGGGTAGCATCCCCTTTTCTCAAGTGGGAATGGGGGTCAAATGATACCTAGTTAAAAAGTCCTTTCGATTTCTTATACATTGCTTTTTTATTTTTGAAATTCCATCTACTCATTGCTTTGAAATGTCGCTAGTGCATTTCTCAAAAAATAAATCAATATCGCTTGAAAACTCACCGTTTTCTTGAACTAAAAGTTGAAAATCTAATCAAAAATACAATTTGCTTCTTTTCTGTTTTCGTTGATTCCAGCTAGTTTCTCGAAAAAAAATCTTCCTGCTAATTATATCTTCCGGTACGTTTTCGTTGGGCCATCCTGTATGCTATAACTTGTAACCCACGTATGTGTCCTAGCCTACTTGACTTGTCGCAAATTACATTGATAATGATATTATAATTCATCAGAATTAAAAATGAATCGCCATTACCTTAATATCGATAAATTATAAAACAGATCACTTGAGGCGTGTTTTCTTTCATATAATGAATTTTTCTTCAGATGAATTCTACGTATACAGGGTGTCCCGAATATATAGAAAATCTCTGATGTGACGCTAACCAACCGCAACCTCTCAATTTCATCTTTGATTTGCAGGCTAGTTCTACCGCAACGGCTCTCGACATGGATTCGTCCAGGATCGGCCTGGACTTCATCGTCGAGAACCCGGACTACATCCGAAAATTGGCGGCCGCTCTCGATACGTCAAACTCGACTGTTAAGAAGCAGGTTTTCGAGCTGCTTTCCGCCCTCTGTGTGTACAACGAAGACGGCCGCTCGAGGGCGCTGGATACGCTAGATCACTATAAGGTCGGTGTCGAGTCGAGATTTTTAGTAGTAGTAGTCAAAAAATCAATTGTAATCATAAAATCATTAGAGTAGCACTGAATTTTCACATTTAATCACTACATCATGTGATTATAGCTTCAAAAGTGTTTTGGCATCCATTCAAATTCATTTAATAATAATAATAATAATAATGTCTTTATTGGACAGCGAATTTACAAAAAAACAGGGGAGTTGATTTTAAACAACATTGAATGAGTGATGAAACAAAATCAAAAAGGGTAAAAAAATCAATACTAACAATATTTTATCGCGTCTATAATTTTTATTTCTACAGTTTTTGGAGTCTGCAAAAGAATTTCGTAATGTTAGTTACTTTTTGCGTGATAATATCGGAGGGTACAAAAGTTACTCCGATTTTGAGAGCTATTTTAAGGTCTCAAATTGTCTCAAAAATATTTTATTGGAAGTCAATCATGCATAATTCTGTAATACTAATTGAAAAAAAAATATTCAAATTTTCTATTGTTACTTCTCCGAACTGCATTCTCAAAAAGGTCGAGTGAAATCTCTTGATATTGGAATAATCGAATGAATGGATTTCCAGAAGGTCCATTAACGATAAAATCGACATGAACACATGCCAAAACGAGCATCCTACTAAATAAGAAGAGTGTGTCAATTATCTTCAGGCGACAAAATCTCGATGGTTCTGAGTCAGCAAGGCAACAGGCAACCTTGCCAAGATCACCGAGATCGAGAGTGTCAAGGTCGTGTTTTGTTCGAGCTATTCTCTTTTTTTTTTTGTTGCATTTGGCGAGTTTGCTTTCGTTGTATCTCACTTACCAACCAAGCTGAATTTTCACGAGATGTTATCATTTTACCTTGCTGCTCTCAACATAAAGAGTTTTTCTTATGGGCATATGAATTCCAGTGATTGGTAGGAAAATATTTGACCATGAACCGCGCATTGAACTCCAACTGTGTGGAAAAATTTGGGCTATTCACTGAATTCTTCCATACACTACTTCTCTCATTGAAAATCTCAAGAATTCTGCTGAGATGTCAGATAAAATTGAAGACATAACGAAACTATTCATTTAATGAGTAGAACCACGAAATCTGAATAGCTACTATAAAAACTATGTTATGAGTAATATCTACTAATTCGTAAATCAAAAAATCAGCAGAGAGGAGGAACTAGCCTACAAGACCACTGTCAGTACAAAATTCACTTTCCTCTCATCAATTTCTCTATCTCCAATTCTGTCTCATTTTCAACCTTAACCTTATTCTCACTTTTCTAGTCCTATGGATTATTATCTCTTTACCGTATATCGGTGTTATAATTGGTATCAAATAGTTATACGATGGATGCATAAGCTAAAAAAGTTTCATAAGTATAGCTTGACGAGGTCAGAACCTAAATAAAAGAGCACACTGTATTTCAATTGTTGTGTTCAAACGAATCGCTAGGCAGTTGTACGGACAAATGTAAGGCTATATGTAGGTTAAAAGTTTCGTCGAATAAGGCAAAAATCAATTATTCCAATCGGATCTGTAAACGTTCGACATTGTGTTGCTGGAGAGAACAGGTCGACAAAGAAGGACGTTCCATTATAAAAGGCAAAAAATAATACACTATATTACCTTTCATTCATTCAGAAAAAACTCACACGTTCAAATAATAAACACTACAAAACACCAAGAAATCGAAGACGAAAATCTCAAACCAACTATATATAAATTATATTATTTAACTCTCCTCTGTCTTCATAGTGTTAAAATTCTCAATCCAAATACCTTGATTTATACGTAATTGGTTAAAACCATTCGAAACTCAATTAGGAAGGGTTGATTGATTGCAAAACAAAAATAAGGAAACACTATCAGATAAAAATAAAAAAAAACAAAGATTTACAATTCCAAATGTTTGACCTAACTTTTTTTCTAATAGTAAATGCAGAAATTGAGGAAAAAAACAGAAATAAACAAATATTTCACAAAGCAGTGTATGCGCTTGATGCTCTTAGAATGGTGTATTATAATCCAAGTTGAAATTATCAGAAAACAAATTTTCACAAATTCTGTTCAAAATTATCAGTCACGTTCAACGCACGCTCAACATCTTCGCCTCAATTCTGTTTTGTTTTTTTAAGATCCTTCCTTTTTCACCCGCTCTCCTCTACCCGTTCAATTGCTACGTGTCCCAATCAGAAACAAGAAAGCTTAAAAAAATCAAGCATTTGAAATTGTCGAACTTTTTTTAGTTTTCATCCGATACTGTTTCTTTTTTTTTTTTGTTTTGCCATCGATCAACCCTTCCTAATTGAGTTTCAAATGGTTGAAGCCAATTACGTTTTTGAGTTATTCCAGATAACATATAAGTTTTATAACTATTTTTGATGAAATCTCGAAAGGCCAAAAATTGACGATCATCTCAAAAACGGTAAAACTTTTGACAGACGTGAGTTGGCTTAAAAACGACGAAACAAATAATCATACCTATCCACCATTCTCGTTTGTTCAACCCTCTCCCAGAAACCCTGTATGGACTATAATTTGCATTCTGCCTACTAATCGTTTGATATTTTTCTACAGAAATTGAAAGGTGAGAGATACAGACTGAACCTGTTAGTCCAGGAACTGGATAGAGCCACTTCCGTCGACTATCAAACTGCTTTGGTGGCATTCATCAACTGCCTTATCATATCAACACCTCAACTGTCCGACAGAACTAGATTGAGAAATGAATTCATAGGTGAGCAGTATTTATTTTACAGAAATTTTCAACTCCTAAATGCCAATAGTGAAAACGATATCACGTTTTTGTGGATTGAAACTCTTCTAAAGAAAACCACGTTGAGTGATACCAACATTGGTACCTCAAGTCGAATCGGAAAGCATGGTCGTTTCGAAAAAGAAATTTCAAATCAATGTGAATTTTTCGTGTCGTAAATATAGCAAAATTAACTTGAAGGATACGGAGATATTATTGTATCAAATAATATAAGGTTTCGAACTATTTCACTCAACCTCGATTTCCACGTACTTATACACAATTGACTGAATTGCCTATTATGAACTTTAATGAATTAAAAATTCAACCAACTGTGTCATTGAGTAAATGAAATATCCACTGTCATGTCAATGAGTAAGAAAATCAGTCACGAAAATCATTTTTATTCAAGTATTTGCTTTTGCAGTTTTCCCAAGTGTAATTACTCATGTTTACATAATTTTAACATGACATATTCATCCGAGGACGATCGTTTGAATTTCTTGTAGTGGAGCACGAGAAACAGGACACTTTTATTGTATACTTCAACGATATATTCAAATTAGTGAACGTCTTGAATACTTGGTCGGCTACTGCAAATGCCGCCGATTCATTGAATGCAAATTGGCAAATCGGCTTTGTATTTGATGATTCGAAATTTACATGCAATTGTTATTGTTGTTCTACGGAAACGGTTGTATAACTTATCTATTCATTTATTCTGATAAAGTATTGATCAATTAGCTATATATCAGATACACAATACGTGAAAGCCAAGACATGTAAACGTTTTTAGTTTTGTTCAAGTTTCAGATTTGAATAATTCTATAAATATAATAATTCTCTTGGAATTGAAATCATTTCCGATGTTTTAGACCAAATTATGTAATTTCCTTATGCAAGTTCTTGATACTCGATGTTTTTACAACGTTTAAAAAATATGGCCAGTTGTGACAGCTTGTAGGTCGTCTTTTTCATCATCAGGAATTCTCAACAAATTATGATTATAATTCGAATTGGAATGAAAAATTATCAATTGATATTGGGATATTCTCAGAAAATTGAAGTACTGTGAAACAATCATGAAATATTGATTTTTTATCGTTGTGAAGTGTTGCCAACTCAATTGGCTCCCAAAAGTCCTAGCAAATCAAATCTTTAGTAGTCAATTTTAGGATGTTGATCTAAGAAAGATAGTTCTGACTGATCTGGTTATCTTTCAATACCATTAGTGCAAAATAAAAATGGTGAGTTCACGGCAATGCCAAATTTATTCAGAAAGAAATATTTACAAAGTTTGGCATTTCTAGTCGACATTTTTACAAATATTGAAATAAGTTGTTCAACGGTTAAACATTCAATAAAAGACAATCAGCAACATCACACTTTCTGGCAAGCTTTCACAACTATCTTGCTTAAATAAATAGACTATATATTCTTTCATTTCCCTCCTGCGACTTTGAAGAATAACCTAATATTTTATAACTCCCTTCTTTAAATGAATAGACTGAATTGATCTAATTAAACTGTTATTTATATCCAATTATCTACTCATATGATGAATATGACTTGTATTATAGTGTTCATAATGTTCTTCAGCTGTACGGTTCATGAATTTATCCAATTAATATTCACGAGACGATCCTTTTTCAGGATGTCATCTCCTTCCGGTGCTCAACAATCTCAGGTATGTGACGATTGACAATGAATAAGCTCGTAATTGTTTACGAATGGATGAGGTTTTTTGTTTTCCATCTTGTGGGCATGTATCAAGTTTGTTCAATATTTGAATTAGGACGTTTCACTTGCGCAAATTTACTTTGTCTAGAATGGTAAATGGCATGTAGATTTTGGTTCCGAGAATGTTGTTTATAAAGACGAAATACAATGAGTTCCGGGTTGATATCTTTAACAATGTGTACGTCTGAGTAATTTAGTAAATGTGTACTTAGTAATGGATGTTTTTAGTATTGTTTCTCTTTCTTCTCATTCTTCCTGAACTACAAACCAATTTAATATCAAACAATCAACTCGATCTCGTTTCGTATATTATTACTGAACAGCTCGAATTATCGAAAAGAAATGTCTCTCGGATTCAAAAAGAACCAGGAGAACGAAAATGACTCCACTGGAAATCGGATTTTCTTGAATAACTGTCAAAGTAATTGGTAATTCAATGACATTTCCATATGAAAGGACTCTCTGAAATAGTGTCCTTGAATATTTGTTTCATTTCACCAGGAGTGGACTGAGTGATATCTTTGAGGCTCAAATAATCATCACCTCGTATGATAATGGCATAAAAATCATTTTTATTATTTGAATACCTTCAACCTGAAAACAGTCCTCTTCTCTATCGATGGATATTCTTTATTCTATGAATATTTAACAACAGCCTACCCGAAGAATTATTTCAGGACCTTATCAAATGGCTTATCGAAAATTCAAACCGATTTCCAGTGGCTTCCTTTGGAAGCTTATTAAAGCATTTCAGAAACTGAGAGATTGCCTCAATTTTTCTGGACACCTGGTATAGGTAAAACGCATTCTACAATATTCTACCGTACCGTGAACATAACCTAAATGAGGTTAATCGTGCAAAAAAAAATCATTATTTCTAACGTTATATTAAATTGCTCAGTTCAAATGCGAAGTGTGGATGTTAGCGTATTTTTTTAGGAAATGTGCAGAGGCAGAACCTGAATTGGCGGTCCAATTAGACGTATTCGACGAACAACGAGAAAGCGACGACGCCCAAAGCCTTCAGGGACCTCATGGGGTGGACCTCAATTCGCCTCTGGACGTATTTTATGAAATACTCAAACAGGTAAATACAAGAGAGTTCTCAAAAAACATTCATTACTAGCTTTCGCAGTGGGCGACTGAACAATATATTTTTAATTGTGTCTAGAATTATAAAAGTCTAATAAAAAAAATTGGGGGAAAATCAAGGTATCAAAATCGCAGTTATTTTCAAACTCTCCGATACTTTCCCGAAAATAATGACTGTCGTTTCGATTCATGAAAAGAGATCTGTAATTACTTAGTTGCCATATTCCAAAATCAATTTTCAGACACCAGGAACTGTTTTGAAATGAATATTATCGATCCGATGAGTTTTTGTTTCATTTCATCACCACGCGCATTCGTCAGATATTCCGTAAAAAATACCAAGGACATTCGATATTGCAGACGTAGCACCACCACAACTCCGAGTGAGCAAATGTCGTGAAATGAATGAAAAAGCAAACCTCAATATTTGCTTGACAGTTTCATTCAATGACTAACGTCACTTCCTCAAGAATGTGGGTGACTTTGTTTGAAATATCCTAAATTTTAGCAAATATGAATACGGAATATTAGAGTTAAACGTCAAAAACATACATTTGGGCTGTTGCATATATTCTTACATGGCTATAATTTCATGATACAGGGTGATTCATTGGGAAATGGGCGTACTGTAAGGGTAGGTAGAGGTCGCCTAGCTAGTTCTGAAAAGTCCCTATATGATGGGTCTAGCGCCCTGTATAAGCGTGATTGTTTTATGTATTTCTACTATTTCTTCAATGACCCATAACTTACGATCCGCATTGTTTATTTTATTAATTTTCACAACATCAACTCATTATCCTGTATGCTACCGAATTCCGAATGGATGAAACTAATAATCCTGGTGCGGACTTGAAGAAATTGAAGGAACTTCATCAGTTCAATACACCCTGTATGACGAAATGTCCTAAATAGGGATCTGCCGACTTATTTTACATCAAGGTTGTGATCCAAAATTCAGGATATCATTAGTAATTAGATTGATTGAAAGTGAAAGAAGAGCATTCAGAGACGAAAAAGGTATTTTTATGAATTTCGTACCACCTTTCCATGGAAAAAATTTATTTTGACTCAAATTAACAGGTACCAGAATGGCATGCGGAAATACCAAACTAATTTGTTTAGGTATATTTTTCTCTGCTCTTTTCATATCTGCAAACGAATTTCCAAGATTTCGTCATACAGGGTGATGTATTGAACTGATGAAGTTCCTTCAATTTTTTCAAGTCCGCACCTGGATTATTAATTTCATTCATTCGAAATTTGGTAACATACAGGATCGTAAGTTATGGGCCATTGAAGTAATAGTAGAAATACATCAAACACTCTGTATCTCGGTTATACAGGGCGCTAGATCCATCATATGGGGGTTTTTCAGAACCAGCTAGGCGACCTCTACCTACCCTTACAGTACACCCATTTTCCAATGAATCACCCTGTATAGTGATAAGTCGTTGAAAATTCAATACCAGTTCAGTGTCCCCCTATTTCTTATTCCATTTAAAAAATAAATCAACAAGAATGCATTTAGACTGTTGCAAATACTCTTACAGGGCTATAATTTCATGATATAGTCTTTGAAAATTCAATACAAGTTCAGTCTTTCCCCTATTTCATATTTCATTTGAAAAATATTCCTACGAAAATGCATTCAGACTGTTGCAAATATTCTTACATGGCTATAATTTCATGATATAGTGATGAGTCTCTGAAAATTCAATACAAGTTCAGTCTTTCCCCTATTTCATATTTCATTTGAAAAATATTTCTACGAAAATGCATTCAGACTGTTGCAAATATTCTTACATGGCTATAATTTCATGATATAGTGATGAGTCTCTGAAAATTCAATACAAGTTCAGTCTTTCCCCTATTTCATATTTCATTTGAAAAATATTTCTACGAAAATGCATTCAGACTGTTGCAAATATTCTTACATGGCTATAATTTCATGATATAGTGATGAGTCTCTGAAAATTCAATACAAGTTCAGTCTTTCCCCTATTTCATATTTCATTTGAGAAATATTCCTACGAAAATGCATTCAGACTATTGCAAATATTCTTACATGGCTTTAATTTCATGATATAGTGATGAGTCTCTGAAAATTCAATACCAGTTCAGTCTTTCCCCTATTTCATATTTCATTTGAAAAATATTTCTACGAAAATGCATTCAGACTGTTGCAAATATTCTTACATGGCTATAATTTCATGATATAGTGATGAGTCTCTGAAAATTCAATACAAGTTCAGTCTTTCCCCTATTTCATATTTCATTTGAAAAATATTTCTACGAAAATGCATTCAGACTGTTGCAAATATTCTTACATGGCTATAATTTCATGATATAGTGATGAGTCTCTGAAAATTCAATACAAGTTCAGTCTTTCCCCTATTTCATATTTCATTTGAGAAATATTCCTACGAAAATGCATTCAGACTATTGCAAATATTCTTACATGGCTTTAATTTCATGATATAGTGATGAGTCTCTGAAAATTCAATACCAGTTCAGTCTTTCCCCTATTTCATATTTCATTTGAAAAATATTTCTACGAAAATGCATTCAGACTGTTGCAAATATTCTTACATGGCTATAATTTCATGATATAGTGATGAGTCTTTGAAAATTCAATACAAGTTCAGTCTTTCCCCTATTTCATATTTCATTTGAGAAATATGTCAACAAAAATCTCTCGTTCAGGTGGCGGAAACTCCTCAGGAGATCCCGTTCCTGTCGATCCTGCAGCACCTGTTGCGCGTCGATCCGAAAGAGCCGATCAGCGACATCGTGTGGGACACCGCCGAACGACTGGTGCATCGCGCGACGCTTCTGGAGCGTCGCGAAGACGCCGCCAGGTTGCTGAGGGCTCCGAGCGCCCAATCCAAGTTGTCGACTTGTCCGTGCCAGCTGCGAGGTGGGGGAGACGGGACGGGCAGGCGGCAGTCGGTGGGCGGGACGCCGTTGAGTCCGACGCCCGGGCCGCCACCACCGCCTCCTTTAGGTAATATGCAGAATGATTCTCCAGAAACCTCATGTTCGGAATATCACCTTTTGAACATTCTGTTCGATGCTTTACGTTTTGAAGATCATTTTGATACATTACGTTAAAAATATTACATTTGGAATATTACGTTTGGAATATTACGATTAAAATATTATATTGGTAGCAAATATTACTTTCGAAACATTACGTTGTTAACAAATATTACGTTTGGAATATTACGTCCGAAACATTACGTTTGAAACATCATATTGATAGTAAACATTACATTATATTTCCTGTAATTTCTTGAATCCTTGTTTTCTTGAAACGTTTCGCTCATTGTTCATGAAATAAATATATAAGAGTATAGAGAGTTTGACATTGACTGAATCCAAATCCCAAGAAAATTCCCCCCAGCAGCAAACACTATGTTTGAAATATTACGTTCGAAACATTACGTTTGAAACAACATCTTGGTAATGAAAATTACGTTTGAAACTCTATTATTGAAACTCTATTTTTGAAACATCACGTTTGGAATATTACGTTCGAAACATTACGTTTAAAACGTTATATTGGTAGCAAACATTACGTTTGGAACATTATATTTGAAACATCACGTTGTTAACAAACATAATGTTTGGATTACGTTCGAAACATTACGTTTGGAACATTATATTGATAGCAAACATTACGTTTGGAATATTACGTTCGTAAGATTACGTTTGAAACAATATCTTGGTAACGAAAATTACGTTTCAAACTCTATTTTTGAAACATCACGTTTGGAATATTACGTTCGGAACATTACGTTTGGAACATTATATTTGAAATATCACGTGGTTAACAAACATTACGTTCGGAGTATTACATTCGAAATATTACGCTCGAAACATCATATTGGTAGAAAACATTACGTTTGAAACTTTATTTCTGAAACATTACGTTAAAAACATTACGTTTGGAACATTACATCTGACATATAAGTTGAAAACCTCAAAATTCAAATCTTATTCAGAACATCACATTCGAAATTGTTTTCTTATAAATGTTTTGTGTTAACTACTTCTTTTTGTGAATAGAATAAGAGATTAAAAAAAAGAAATATAACATTTCAATTATGTCGTAATGTAATGTATTTCTATTTATCCATTACAATTGAATTATCAAGTTCGAAACATCACGGTTATTAAATCAGGTTTGAAAAATGTTGAAAATACTGTAATTGAAATTTGTTTAAAGTGTTACATTTCAATATTACTCCCGATATATTCCATTTGAAACTTTATCGTTACGAATATTCTACTTGAATTTCACGTTAAAAACATTATATTAATATTTACGTAAAAAAATTACGTTTGAAATATGATTTTTGTGAGATAGTGAAGGTTGTCGAAGTAATCATGAATATTCTTACTGATTTTGGAAATTTCACAGGTCCTGTTTTACCTCCACCACCTCCACCGCCCCCCAACATACCTCCTCCGCCTAGTATACCGTCCGCCCCAGTACCCGCCCCTCCTCCTCCTCAACACAACAAACACAAAACCTCCTCCTCGCCCCAAAACGAAAACGAAGCTGTGATAGAAAAACTACCCCAACAAGAAATACCTGCCCCGAAAACGAAGATGAAAACTATCAACTGGAATAAAATACCCAACAATAAGGTAAATTATGAAAAAAATTATCTTTTCTAGCTTTCATTCCAAGGAGCAGAATATTTCGATCAATGCAGAAAAATTTATACGTAATTATCGGAAAGTGTTACCAACTGTAGAAGTTTTCACTCCCTTTTCTTGACAGCTACCCCTTCATTTTTTAAATAGTAAGAGGGGTCTCGCGCTACATCGTTGAAGAAGAATTCATAAATCATCATTTTCGATTTTTCAAGATAAAAATACCAAAAAAGAATGATTAAAAATAATATTGAATTAAATAAATAAACTGGATAAATCATTCTAATCAATAACTCAATTCTGCCCAGAAGTAAATGAAAAAAATTTTGAACACCTTTCACAATTTCATCTTCAGTAACGGAGATATTATACCGGGTGGTTCACAGTGGAAGTATCTGGAGAACAGAAAGACAGATCATTTCGAAATTTTGTGGGCGTGGATATCAAACTTGCTAAAATATTTTTATCGATACAGTCAGAAAGTAGTAGCTACTTTGTTATTTCAAATGGAACACCTCGTATATTATATCATTTTTGGAATCCTCATGAGATTCCTCACAACTTTCCCACATAATTCCCTATATCTATCTGTGACGATTTCCGAGATAAAAATTATTTTGTCAAATTTTTGTGCAAAACCTGACCATTGAAAAATATCATTTTTTTCCCAATGCGAATTTACAAACTATTGCAATTTGGGTTATAGCTGCATAAGACCATCAAGTATTCCGTCGATTAACTGCATCTCATGAACACGACTGAAACTCCGTTTTTTTAATGGAACACCTGGTATATTATTATTTATTTGAATAGTCGATTCAATTGAGTATACTTTACCCATACCTACCTTGTACAGTTTGTTAGTTATAATCATGCATTGGGAAAAATTTCATATTTTTCAATGGTCAGGTTTTACACAAATATTTGACAAAATAATTTTTATCTCAGAAATCGTCACAGATAGGTATAGGGAATTATGTGGAAAAGTTGTGAGGAATTTTATAAGGATTCCAAAAATGATATAATATACGAGATGTTCCATTTGAAATAAGTAAGTAGCTACTACTTTCTGATACAAGCGGCAACACTGTATTGATGAAAATATTTTGGACGGATAGATCAAGTTTGATTATCCACGCCCACAAATTCTCGAAATGGTCTGTCGTCCTGTTCTCCAGATACTTCTAATTTTCCATCCACTGTGAAACTCTGTATAAATCAACCTCAATGACGTTATTCATGAATTGAATTCAATTAAATAATGTTCTTTATTGTTATGCCATTTTCAAGTAATTACCAAACAATATTGTGATAAAATATAGGAACAACGAAAGATGTTCCAAAATCCTATCGAACGTTTCTATTCAGGTCGTCGGAAAAAACAACATATGGACGCAGGTCGCCTACAGCCATCAAAATTCCCCTATGGCGGACATGGATTGGTCGGAAATGGAGGGTCTGTTCTGCCAACAGGCACCCACCTCGGCGCATTCGTCTCCGAAATTGGGCCACAGAGATTCCTCCGACAACTTGGACAAGAGGATGAGGAAAGAAACGTCAGAGGTGAGTGCCAATCGAATAAAACGTTCTTGGGAATTGGCCAACAGCCTACCGGATTTGAACCCTATTGAGCACGATTGTTTCTATTCCAGATCACTCTTTTGGATGGCAAAAGGAGTTTGAACGTGAACATATTCCTCAAACAGTTCAGGAGGTAGGGAGGTGAGAATAATGTGAATATGTTGTAATGTGTTGATTTTCAGCTCGAACGAAGAAATTATCCAGTTGATTCGTGAGGGGGAACACGACGATATAGGCGCTGAAAAGCTCAAAGGTTTGTTGAAATTGTTGCCTGAAGTAGACGAGCTCGACATGTTGAAGTCTTTCACTGGAGATTTCAATAAGCTGGGAAACGCTGAGAAGTTTTTGATACAACTAACAAATCTACCGAAGTGAGTATCAAAAATGTCTACTAAACAGGTCTACATTTTTTTGTGCCGCCAATTCTATATTATAATTTACTTAATTAGAAAATAAACCTGTTTGAAATTGGGTTTCATTGCAAGATAAGAAATTGTCACAAGTTATGAAATATTTAGGCAAGTATCATACCATTCTGGAATCCTCATTGAATGCGCTCCAATGTTACTTGCTAAACTGTTTTTTTCCTCAGTAGGTACAGTCGAACTTGGGTGAAATGTTAATTCTAAATATTGGGTTGGGTACAAAGTGATATTTCTTAAGTTGGACCAGTTTTCTTCACATTTCAGGCAAGACTTCACAGACTCATTATTCAGCATCCCATAACACAAAAAAAATTGAAATTGATATTTGTAGCGACAGGAGTGAAAAAACTGTCACAAGATGCAAATTTTCTTGATTTTGTCGTGTCCGTATTTTTTAAAATACGCAAATTTAATATATTTTCAATATTTTTCTGATAACTATCATTAGTGCCTAATTTCATCTTGACGTTGACTCCTGAGACACCCTGTATATATGAACACTAAAACGTTCTCATATGGTGGACAATAAATTAATTATTATCATCATTAATATTATTAATTTTCAGTTATAAGTTAAGGATAGAAAGTATGTTGCTCAAGGAAGAGTTTGCTTCAAATATGGGCTATCTTGAACCTAGTATCAATTCTATGATAATAGCTTCACAAGGTAACGAATCAAAGATTGTATAATTGTCCAACAAAAAAAACTTATGTCACATATTTTCGCAGATTTAATGACGAACAAACCCCTACAAGAAGTTTTGTACATGGTAATCATAGCTGGAAATTTTTTGAACTCTGTAAGTTGTACTACATTCAATAAAAATGCTGATTTTATTATCGAAATTCAATTTTTATTCAGGGTGGTTATGCTGGTAATGCTGCTGGAGTTAAATTATCATCTCTACAAAAAATAACTGATATCAGAGCAAATAAGCCAAACATGAATCTCATACATTTTGTTTGCTTGGTGAGTATTCAAATAATCAAAATCTGTATTGTATTTCTTTTCAGCTGGAAAATAATCGAATAATCGATATTAAATATTTTTGGGGACTTTCGCTTATCTGGTTCAACCAGAAGTGGATGCAATCATCCTTATTTCAAATATTTCATTTCAGTTTTGAAATTCATGTATCATTTCGAAAATAATCGTTGTATGCTCATTGTGGGTAATCTTCAACGATTTTCATAATAGAAACTTGGTGTTTGAACTCGTATTTTCCAATTTACTTGTCATAGAAATTCTCGAAATACATCTACAAAATTTCCAGCAAAATGTTTGTGTACATTTTATTTTTGAAGGGAATTTCACCTAAATTCATATGGAATAGTCCAAAATAATTGAGGTTTCATGAAATTCAAACTTGATACTATTGAAGTGACTCGTATTTGTCCACGGTTTGACCAAACATTTCGATTATCTGAAAGCATACTTACGATTTGTGATATTTTTTGTAGCAAGCCGAGCGTAAAAATAAGAAACTACTAACCTTCACGGATAATATCGGTGTGTTGGAAGATGCTGCAAAGTGAGCAAAAACAACACCTGTAAATATTCATTGAGCTAATCGAGTATTTTTTTTCAGAACAACAGTCGAACAACTCCACAATGAAATTAATGCGTTGGATGTGAGGATAAAGAAAATTCGAAAACAGATCGAAATGCCAACGACCGAGGTGGAAATCAAAGACCAAATGACAGATTTCCTATTGGTGAGAATATCTTTTTCCATTTTCTCGGCGGGCAAAACGAATGTGGTGTTTATTTTTCAGATGGCCGAGAGGGAGGTCAGTATTCTGCAACGAAACCTGGGAGAATTGGAACACGTACGAAGGCAGCTGGCTGATTTTTTCTGCGAGGACGTCAACTCTTTCAAACTGGAAGAGTGTTTCCGGATTTTTCACGGGTTCTACTGTAAATTCAAGCAGGCCGCTTTGGAAAATGAGAGAAGAAGAATCCAGGAGGAACAGGCCAACGAAAGGAGGAGGCAGAGAGAAGAACTGTTGGCCACTAAAAGAAGACAAAGTAAGTAAAGTTCGTTTGGATTTATTACCATTTATTTAAACGACATTTTTTCCTGTATTTCTAGTCATTCTTCTTGGTATGCCCATTATTTGAAATCCATTTATTTTGAAGTTTTCGAAGTACATAATATACTTTCAATCGCAAAGAAAATCCCCACGAAAATAATAAAATAAATAAAATGAAATCGAATTTCATCGGAAATTCAAACACATTTGGCAACAGTGTGAAGTATTGTCAACTGCATCAGTAGCATGATTTGGGAAATTCGTTCGTAAAAATGGGTGATTATGGCACCAGTTCTCATCAATTATTATTTTTATATAGATAGTTCTGATAGATTTGTGCAAAATAAAAAAAATTTAGGTAATCACTGAACTTCTAGCCATCAATAATTATGGCAACACCTCAGAATGACTTCACAACAATGCCAAATTTATTTGGAGAGAAATCTTTAGTCTGCTATAAAGTTTGTCAATTCTATTCGAAATCTTTTATAAATATTGAAAAAACTGTTATCCATAGTCAATAGTTTTGGTGGATATATTTTATGGATCGGAAACATTTTTGAAAACAATTCAAATAATAACGTATGAGTTTCGTTAAAGAAAGACAAATAGCAACATCGCACTTTCTGGCGAGCTATAATAGATAGATAGATAGATTTATTGGTCACTTTACATACAATAAGCATATTTATGACAGGTCCAGTCATCGATTAGTAAAACTTAGGCGTAAGGTGTTTTTTTTTATTGGTGCCCCATTTTACCCATTTAAAACAAGCCTGAGCGTGTTTAAATCGAATTTCAAAAAACGCGCGTTTTTTAAAGTTACCATGGCAATATCAACGAAGGAACGAGAAACGTGAAGTCTAAATGACAAATTTTCGATTATTGATCTGGCAGGAGTACCTTGTAAACGTCAAATAAAATATTACTGACAAATGCAAAACTTTATTTGAACGTAAAATGGGGCAGCAATAAAAAAATTGGCGCAAAGTATTCGTAGATCTGGTCTTTGAAACACTTGCAATATTTCGAGCGCTTCGGCTGTTTTACTAATATGACTCTCCACAATCCTTCAGGTGAAAGGAAATTACAATAGAACACAAGAAAACAACTAGTGTAGAAAGATACAATGAAAGAACTAGTGTATATAAAATTCAAATTAAAAATCAAAAATTCAATCCGTCATTGTAATAGCATGTTTGCTGAGGGCATCGATAGATATTCATCAAGACAGTGAGAGCAATTTATTATCATCATTTGTTCAATCTTTTTTTTTGACCTGGTGACCTTGGGGTGAAAAGGGGTTTTGGCAGATATCAGGTATTATCTTCAACAGGAAATGGTATGGAATTGCGTAAAATTTGACATGAATAAATCAAGAATATTGTGTTTTTTAAATAAATCCAATATTTTTATAGACAAATAACAAATTTTCAAACCTCTCACGAAAGATCGGTGAAGAAGGAAGGGGTTGAGAAAAATCTTACGACATTAGAAATTGTTTCGTTGATTCCACTGTCAATGTTTTCTCAGTGGAAAGCTTGGCAGCGACCCCCGATTCCGACACCTTCAGCATCGACATGCAGATCTACGATACGAGGTCTGCTTTCCCGATGGGAAAAAAGGGCAGGAAAACCGCCAACGGCAGCGGCTTCTCCGAGGACGAGACCTCCGTGAACGGTTCCCCTTCGTTTTCGAGACGAAGGATCGGTTCTTTCAACGGGAACTCTGCAGACGGAAAAGAAGAAAAATCACCAGGTACACATCGATTGAATGATGAATTCCAGGATATTCTTCCTAACTGATCTATTTTTTTACAGACATTACTCCAAATGGCAGTCTTCGAAGACGCAGAAGTAGAGTTCTTTCTGAAGACGATGAAGGGAACCTCATGGACTTTTTACGGTCGTCTGGCACTGATAATAACCGAGAGAGAAAGTCGTGGGGGAGTTTGGGTATGTTTTATTTCATACGAATTTTGTTTTCGGTTCCAGAATTTTTTTCGTCCCGAAACATGCTGAACCTACAATTTTAAATAGTGAAATCGCAATGTTTATGAACGGATATACTTATTTGTTTTAAAAATGGTCTAAACCACTCCAAATGAATCACCCTGTGAATTTTGAAGATTTTTGAAATACCTGAAATGATGATTTTCTAGAGAGAATCGATCACTCAAAATTTCAAATCGATATCTTTCTAAATGAGCGAATTGAAAAAAAAGCTTATATTCACATGTTTTTTTAATGAAATCTTTCCTCCTCTCAATTTGTGTCTCAAAATCCGATTTAACTTCTATAGCCCATTCATTTTGGGTTGATGGTTAGGTCGATTTTGCGATCTTGCCGGTTGATAAATTAATCATTGAACAAAAGGAAATAACTATTAGATAATAATCAATATTCATATCATTTCACGAATATTTGATTTGCCGTTTTAGGCTAGAAAAAATTTTGGCTCATTGACTCATATCGTGAAAATGAAATAAAAAGGATGTATTCTATTATACAATATCCACATGATCCATGGGGAAACCCTTGAAAAATCACGAGACTACCATTCATCATTACAGTTCAACAAAATCCCATGTTCAAAATTCAACTAATTATCGATTTATAATTTACTGCATCCATGAAACACACAAAAATCAGTCCTCAAAGAAACAGGTTTTCAATAATTCAAATAAAAATTGCCATACTTCCCTTGATAGCTACCAACTCATTATTTTCAAAAAGCAGGGGGGGTCGTGCGATACATTATTGAAAAGGATTTCAAAAGTCAAAAATCACCACAAATTTTTTTGAATGATCACCAATGCCATGATATCAAATTGAATATTCAAAAATGAATAAATTGGACTAATAATTTTGATAAACAACTCAATTCTGCCAGGAGGTAAATAGGGAACATTTTGAACATTTCCTGTAGTTTGAAACGTCTGGCAGGAATTTTCTACGGATTTGGATTCAGTCAATGTCTAACTCTCTATACTGTTATTTATTTATTTTCATAGGACGTTTCGCTAATTAAATAACACAAATAAGTAAAATTACAACCACATTGTGCCCCTTGAAGGAGGTACATAAAATTGGTTCAACAATTTTCTCCACAAGAACTAAAACAGTTACAGTATTGAAATTAACCTGACATTTTCTACTACCAAAGAGACACGTAGCCAGTAATTTATTTGGTTTACCCCATGGTTGTAAGGGATGGAAAACGCAACCCCTCAAATATATTTCCAATTTCGACTCATCATTTGTTTACCATTTGAAAATTTATTTCCGGTAGCATGTTTCATTCTAAACAAAACATGCTCCTTGAATTTTTTGCCCAAAATAAACCAGTCCGCCGCAAAAAATCATTTTACTACCTGCATTAAATGTTTAGAGGGGAATAAATGAAACTAATATATTAATAATGAAACATACAACATGTAGAAATCATGGTAAATGTTCAATATGTCTACCTTCAGAAATCACGCATGCGTCTAGACGTCTTCGCATTGAACCACGTATTCGCTCAAATAAAAGGGCTGTATCTCAACATGAGATGATCCAATGAAGTTTCTTTGTATGAAAGATCCTATCTTTTTTTCGATGAGGAATTACCCCCTTGAATGTTATATACACTTACTTAGTTACACCCTGTATAAGGGAGAGAGTTTGATATTGACTGAGTTCAAATCCCAAGAAAATTCCCCCCAGAAGTTAGAAATAAAGCAAGGATTCAAGGAATTACAGGAAATATATTTCCTGAAGTAATTGAGTTTTTGGATTAGAATAATAATTTGTCCAGTTCATTAATTTGTGAAGATTTAATTCAATATTATTCGTTTATTGATTTTTAATTGTATTTTTAGTTAAAAGTTCAGTTAAAGTCCTGAATTCTAGTTTGAGAATGTTTTGAAGAAGTATATTTGAAATAAAAAATGATTTCAATTTTAATCGTCCGCACTGTATAATCAAATCATCAACCGAAATCATCATTCCAGACCGTTCTTGGGCGAGAAAAGCCCGAGGCAGCGGCCCCCGCAAACGCCCCGCCCTCCTCGCAGCCGACTTTTCCTCGGAACGGGAACGGCCGTCGTCGCCGTCGCCGTTGAGCGAGAACAAGCCGCTGGTGGAGGGCGCCGCGACGACGCCCGGGGAAGAAGCCAAGCCGCGCGAGTGGCGGCAGAAGATCGAGTCGTGGCTGCAGGCCAACGAGAACGACACCAGCGAGGAGCAGAAGAGGCAGGCGAGGAGGGTCACCAACAGGAGGTCTTTCGAGATGGATTCCGGTGAGCGAACAATTATTCTGTTATCGATATATTTTTTCGATGAAACAATAAAGCAAGATTCATCAGTCTTAGTAAGTTTTTATCCTGAGTTTATTATTGTTTTGACTGTTTGAGGCATTATATGGGTAAGTATCCGGTGTCTGAGAGCTTATTAGAGCTTTCAGGTCAGCAGATATTTCAGTTATTTGCAGAAAAAAATGCGAAAAAAAATGTGTCATGCGAGAGAAAAGTTTCATCAAAAATTGCAATTTTCAGAATAAAAAAAAATCTCAAGAGTTATATCTTTTGAAAAGTAAGTGATATTTTGATGTTCTCAAAGAATTTGATCCATAACGTTAATTGTTTTTCGAAAAATTTTCTGAAAATGGTGACTTGAAAAAATGCGAAAAAAAATGTGTCATGCGAGAGAAAAGTTTCTTCAAAAATTGCAATTTTCAGAATAAAAAAAAATCTCAAGAGTTATATCTTTTGAAAAGTAAGTGATATTTTGATGTTCTCAAAGAATTTGATCCATAACGTTAATTGTTTTTCGAAAAATTTTCTGAAAATGGTGACTTGAATAAACTGAAAATCACTAAATTTGATAGGGGCTGAGTTGGTTTCGAGATGAGTTAAAGTTGATGACAATATCAATTTTTCAGAAGAAATACAAAAGTTATTTCCCATTTGTTGCTTATATATACAGGGTGATTCACCTAACTAATTCATAAGAAGTTTATGAAGAACTAAAAGAGATATCAACTTGAAATGTTTGTGGCAGCTACAGCTCAAAGTGATCTATTTCCCTATTATATTTTCAATACGGTTAAACCGGAAGTGATATCAACTCTGTTTTTTTTTTTCAAATGGAACACCCTGTTTATTTCTACATTTTCGAATTCTACGTCAGATAAATTCTGGTTCGGTTGTATTTAAAATCGCTCCTCTATCGTGATTTGTTTTTGAGAAATTTGACAGATAGCCTGACTAACTAAAATGTCTTTATCACCTACAAATCTCATGCTAGAGAGTTCAATTTCTGAATACATATTAATGAAAGAGTATCCTAACAGATATCCTTAACAGTTCATTTCAGTTTACTCTATTAGAAATTTCAAATCCCAATAACTTCCTTATTTCAAATAGGATGACCATGAAATTTTTACACTATATGACACAAAATTTCATTTCCATGGATTTGTATGAGCATACACATTGCTAAAATTTATATTTACAGAGATATCAACAAAAATGTGGAAATCCGCTTATTCCTCTCATGTGTTTTTCCACTAGTGTGGTTTGTATGGTTCTAAATTTCATATTTGTCGAATATACACTGTGTCCAAGATAAGAATGAACAGCATGGGGATCTCGGAAACCATAAGAGATACGGAGATGGTTGAATTAGAGAAAAGTTGGGCATTTTCAAGTCTAACAATGTGCCGTTCAGAAAGTTTCGAAATTCCAACACAGTGTATATCTACTGATAATTTTGAAGAGAATCTGGTATTTACTAATCAATTTCGGCATACTATGTTCTGATGAAGTCTTGACGTCAGTTATTTGCGGGAGTATATGCAAGTAGCTCCAACTTTATTAGGTCTGAAATCTCCCAAATATTTCCCAAAAATATATAACTCAAAGGTATACTCGAAACACAAAAAGAAATAGTTTAGTCAACGATTGATAAAATGAAGAACTATGCCTGAAAATCCACGTCCAAGCGAAACGAAAACTTCATTTAATAATAATATGAAATTTTCATGTGAGGATTTCATCTATGATATAATGTGTGATGTTAGGTGTTGAGATGAAATATATTTTCTTGTTGATATAGAAAGTGAAAGAAGTAGCACGTTGGATACCTTACCTGAAGGAAAACAAGTATACAGCGGCAGCCAGTCGAACTACAGGAAAGCCTATCCAGCCTGGAAGCCTTCTAGTGCCATCGAAAGTACAGATGTAGTTAGTGCTATGGAAGCTGTGGAAGGTAATTCCTTAAATGAAAAATCCGTCATTATTCTCTTCTACAAATTAAATCATTCTGTGTTCATAACGTCAGTTATTTTTTTATACTTTTGTTTAGCATTGATTGTTTGTGTTTGAAGTGATTCATTTCCTTGATTTTCAGTCTCAAAAAAATTTCACAGAGAAACTGTTACCACATTTCTAAGGATATTATTGTTATATGAGGTGCAATTCGAGAGTTCTAGGCATTTTCGAGTTTCTTATCTTCTAGTTGTATTATCTCTTTAATATTTCCATCGTTCGATTCTCTTTTCTCCAGTGTTGTATGATAATGATACATTCTTACATAAAAAGTATCGATTCGACAAAAAGTACGAATAGAAAAAAATCGTAAATTAGGTTTCACCTGATTCGATATCGTTGAGGATCTTAAAGGCATAGATTGTTATTAACCAGGAGACAACTGTGCTTCAAACAAAGGATTAGGGGGGAAAACCAAACACAGAAATCTATTTCTGCCTCCTGCAGTAACCTAGTTAATAATCAGAATAATTTTTCCAATCAATTCATTTTTGTAAGCTTCATTTAATATTATTCATTTATTTGTAATTGTATATTCATCTAAAAAATTTTAGATGATTTTTTTTTATTTTACATAAAAAATTTTTTCCAACGATGTACCGCACGACCCCCCTTACTATTGAAAAAATTCAGGGGGTAGCTACCAGGATGGGATGAAAGAGGTGACAATTCATTTCGTCAAAAACCACCTCAATTTGAAATAAAAATATACATATCAGAGTGTTCTACAGTGTTGTCTTCAGTAACGATTGAAGGAGCATATCCGTAGCATCGATTGGCTGAAAATAAATTTGGGCCTAGGAAGATTTGCATTCGATAATTTTCAAGGAATTTCTAGTGTAGTCAAAAAATAGCTCACTTATTTATTCCTTAAAATTATATATCATTAATAAATCAATTACAAAAGTAACACTAACAAACAATATCACTCTCTTAATGCTATAGTGTGAACATTATTTTTTGTTATTCTATCTTTAGCTAACACAAACTGGATGGTTTACTCACTCAAGAGCATGCCACGTATAATTGTCCGTGTGAAAAGCATGGTGTTCTCAAATCTAAGCCACAAATAGACATCGTTTGACCTTGGGATTTGTTGATTGTCATTGCAAATGCCAATCTAATCGGAAACTGAATACGTTTGAATTGAATTGTCACATCTGTAGGTATAATAGGAATCCCTGGTATCAATATATTTTCACTTCGGAACTTGCCATTCAAAATGCTGGATTCGATCACGTTTTTCATTAGTTTTTGAATGACTAATCGCGTACCGTTGCACAGCCGGGGTGGGTTCAAATTACGAAGCAAGATAATCGCAGATCCAACCTTTAATTCAAGTATGCGATGGCATGCTTGACAAATCCAGTGAGTTCGAAAACTCTGTGGGGAAATTTAATGCCTCGCTGTCGTCGCACTAAAATGGCTATTAAAAAATAAGGGTTGATCGTAGAAGGGTGAAAATTGAGGATCGTATGTATTTTTGTATGTCGTATCATAAAAAAATAGAAATTGAAAATTCTGTCTGAAAAATAAAAAAAAAATTAGGGGTGGACTACCCCTAACATCTAGGGGGATGAAAAATAGATGTTGGCCGATTCTCATAGATACCGGATGAGCACAAAAAATTTCATCGAAATCGGTCGAGCCGTTTCGGAGGAGTTTGGCAACGAAAACTGTGACACGAGAATTTTATATATTAGATAATAAATAACACGATACAAATCATCTCTCCACTAGATACTTTTTTTGACCAGAAATCGAATTTCAATAAGAACGTGATGCTGACATTGACGAGATTCTCGACGCCAAACCTACCAAAAAGTGAGCTGGAATAGTCGCAGATAATTTTTTTAAACATGCCAATTGCAGTATTCCATCCACAGGAGGTTATTTTCGAATCAATAAATAGCTTCTGCATAAAAATAACAGCTTCAACTCCATTCGCATCATCTTTAAACTCCCGAATTGCACCTCATACCAGGGGTAAAGGGTCGCGATCGAATATGAATTTTTTCCTACCCCCACAGACGTCCAACCGCAAATCAAAGACAAATCGGCGTGGCGCAAATCGACGTTGAACGTGTCGAACAGCTCGGAAGCGGCCAAGGAGGACGGCTTACCTGGGGGACGGCACGTCCCGTCCGACAACGGTCTGCATCGCATCGACGAAGACGGTGCCGTCGAGCGTAAGAGTCTCATATCGTCTTTGGGTGGTCGCGCGCCCACCGACCGCCTCACGTTGTATATTCGCAAGTCGAACGAGGGCGGTGGCGCGGCTAGGCGGCCCAGGGAGGTGCAACACCAGCTCAGTTCCGATTCGAACGGGTGCAATAATAAGGTGAGTTTCGATTAGGAATTGTTTTTCGTGGATAGTTATTATAGATTTATGGTTTATTTTGATAGGCTCTTGAATACGATTCAAATGTACTTCAGAGACGGAGAACTAAGGTAAATTTGTTTATATTTATGTGTAATTTCTTTATTTATTATCCCAAATCAATTTGATACTCTTCAAAGTGATCCCGGTTCGATAAAATGCACTTTTCCCAACGCTCTTTTCGATCGTTTTCCAATATAGCTTTCAAAACCTTTTAAGATTCAGTTTTCATCCCTTCAGTTTTGTCCCCGCATTGGCTTTGAGTTTCCTGAATAGCTAAAAAGTCACACGGAGCGATGTGAGCCGAGTTTTTGGCGAAATTGGTCGCGATGATGCATTATCGTGATGAAGAAACAATTGTTAGCCCGAGACTTGACGCGTTTGAGACACAAAACTTTTTTCTAAATGGTTCGAGCTGATTCATATGATATTCCAACACCCTCAGCGAAAACTTGAATGGACAGCCTAAGTCTTGACGTCACAAGTGGGGGGGAGCTTAAAAACTTTTTCAAACAAAGCGTTCATTTCACGTTTTCGCTTCTTTCAGTTGAAACTAAGAATAAAATTGTCTGTTAAAAGTAATTCTTATAAAAACTTTTATGGGGAAAACAATGCAATATTTCTTTGTTTGGAAAGGTTTTTCTCCCCCCACTTGTGACGTCACACCTAGGTAGTCCATTGTCAATCGACGATTTTCGAGCGCCAAATCATTAATTTTTAGACGTGGTTCTCATAGTAGGACGCTTTTTGTGGCGTCAGTGGTGCAATGACTTTATTTCGTTGCTAGTTGGAGAATTTCACGAAACTTCTGAGGTATCTTGATTATTTTCATCCAGTGAATGAAATATAATTCGTATCAGTATCTCCATTATTCTTGAGTAAGATGTACCTAAATGTATCTCAGTGTTTTCGACATGATTTCATTCTTGAAGAATATCATGAATAACGCTCAACAATGTTGTGAAATACTATTCTGGCGCTGGTGGTTGGTCACAACTTAACTACTTGTGTTTGCGGTGGAATTCAAGTGAAACGAACACAAAACGAATAATGTGATGTCAGATAGAAATAGTTGTGTTTCATTTCATCGGTATCAATATTATGTTGTGTATCTTACCAATAGTTGAGTGAGCGGCCTTATCAGCATGTTTTCCATGGTGTTCTCTGATTCATTCGCATTGAATGATAATTTTTCATAATACATCTTGCTATGTATTTCATGGGACTTGTTAATTACAGGGAGAAATAGATCAGGATAACATAGAGACGCCGCCAGCGACTAGGAAAGTATTCATTCCGACTCCCATAGATAAAAGGGAACCTCTGATGCCGAGTCCTTGCAGCAGAAGAGTCGCAAGGACGAATTCCAATAGAGAGACACCAACAACTTTGAGTCCTGTGGAACCAGACGAAAACTCTATTTTGGGAGACGGACAATTCGATAGGTACCAATAGTCTATTTATTTATTAAAGATAGATCATTCTTATAAAAATATTAAAAAAAAAACAATTCACCGGTTATTCACAGTCAATAGTTATCGAATTTTGGTGTATACATATATTATATAAATAGAAAACATTTTTCAAAACAATTCGAATTATGAATTCAACCTAATTTTCTCTTTCGCTGAGAAAAAAAAAAGCGAACAGCAACACTGCATTGCATACAGTGGGGATTTCTTACCGTCCTTTAATCTCCATTGCTGAATACAAAATAAACGAACACGTCCATTTTTATTTCGAACGGGGTGTTTTTGCAACAAAAAAGCAAAGCTTTCACCCCCTTAATTTTTTTTGAGTAGCAAGGTGGTCGTGCGATACATCGTCGAAAAGGATTTTTAAATTGAAATAATGATGAAAAATACAAATATTAATAATAAGAATAATTTATTGCACACAAATTACAAACAACAGGTATATAATGAAATACAACAGTAATATATACAAGCCAGTCATCAGAATAGTAACCGTAATGTGCGAGATACTCAGGTAATACAAGGAATACAGGAATGCTTAAATAAATTTGTGAATCTGTTACATAATCCAGGCATTCCCTAAGTATTCATCGGTAGAATAAGGTTCTAGGAGCGTAAGAAAAGCAATATGGGTTTTTTTACTTCCTCAAAATTATTTTTCCATTTTAAATGGGCAGGCAGGTGGTTTAATACAATAATACTGGGCTAGACAGGCTCTCTAGACAGGCTAACCTGTGATATAGAGTATTGTAATTTGATATATTTCTCGTTCCATGGTTATGAGTTATCTGGAATTGTGAGAAACTATGTCTATTTTTGAAAATAAACTCTATACATTCAAATACGAATATTGCTGGGACTGTAAGCATATTAGGTGATTTGAATCGAGTTTTACTGGAAGTAGTAAAACTCAATTTCCTGATAATTCCAATAGTTCTTTTTTGGATTCTGAAAATTTTTCAGGCTTCACCACTTCCTCCCCAGAGAATAATACCATATCGCACTCTTGAGTAGGAACTCGCATAGTAGAAGGTCCCAACGATGTTGATGTTAGTGTTACATGACAATATTCTGAGGTCGAAGCATGACCGATTGAGGTCTTTACATAGACGACTAATATGATAGGAGAAACTCGAAGTATCGTCGAAAAAAATACCTAGGCACTCAATTTCTGTGGAGAACTTAATTTTATATTCCTTGAGTCTTATGTTATCTGGTGTGTCTGGCCCACGATATGTTTTGAAAAACACTGCTTTGGTTTTCTCAGGATTTAGTACTAATTAAATTACTATTAAATTATTTTGATTAAATATTGAATTATATCTTCGAAAATAAATCAGCTCGACATATTATTTTGACAACTGTTGGCAGAAAGTAGATGTAGAATATTTTGAATACCTCCTGCAGTAATTTAGTTTGTTATTATCATATTTCATCCAATTTATTTATTTTCGTTGATTGAATTTGATATGATTTTTATTATTTTTTTAATCCTCATCTTATTTAAAAAATCAGGAGATAGCTTTCAAGGGGAAAGAGTAAAAAGAGTTTGTATTTTTTTTTTCATCAAAAAACACCTTGTTTGAAATCAAAATTGAGATTAAAGGGGGGGGGGAGAATTATCATCCACACTATAGGACACTCAAAAATTATCGTATAAATATTTTTTCGTCAAGGTACGTAAGTGTTTGCATAATCGAATAATAAATGCCGAATCACGAATATTTTATGCAATCGAATGAAACGAATCAACAGTGAAATACAAGAAATGTGCTGCAACCACGTCGAACCTGTAATCTTCCGCAGATATTCCGCCGCCAGACGCACCAGACGCTACAAACGCAGCCAAGAAAACGGCCTGGAAGTCCCCTCGCCGACGGACTCCTCCAAGTCCGACAGCCACCTCCCCAAGCCGACGGTGCACGTGGAGGCGCCGACGCCGTCCCAACCGACGCCGACCATCGCCGTCGAGTTGCAGACGGACAAGGAAGCTCGCTTGAAGGCGTGGCAGGAGAAACTGAAAACGCAGGGCGTCGAACACGCCTCGGAAGGTGTCAGGTCGAGGAGGCATCGCAACCAGACCGGGATCCGAGCGGCGGACGTCGAGAGGGCGCTCCAGTTGGGGAAGGAGAACAGCGGGAACGTGTCTAAGAGCTACATGCCTGAAACTACGAAGGTTAGTCGAAATTTTGGCCATGAATATGAAAATAAATAATTGAAGAACTACGTATGATTCGTTGTATTATAATTTAGTTGATCAACAGGTTCAACTGTCGATTACTATCTTGTCATTTCTGACTATGATAAATGTTGATAAAACCGTTTTTGGCTAGAAATGAATTTTTTTTATTTTATTTTTTTCAAATTGATTCCAAATCGAACAAATAATTCAATACTCAAATTCTATTATATGATTATCTGCCCGCATTGGCAAGAAATCTGTAGTCGCCAGAAATATTTCTAATTGTATCTGTTTCAAATGACTTTTCCAAATCATTTATTTATTTCTGGAAAAAAGATCATTCATTATTATTTTCATCAGAACTACTATCATCTATTATTTTTATTTTTTTTTTTATTTATTTTCTTCGTCTTTTTCTCTTTATTTTCCTTTTTCTATTTATTTTCCTCCTTCTTTTTCTTTTTCTTCTTCCTCTACTTCTTCATCCTCTACTACTTCGTCTTCTTCTTTTTCATCTTCTCAAAAAAATATATTCGACTCAAAAGATATATTCCTTATTTTTATCGACTTTTTGTAATAATTCTTCCTGTTATTAGTCTCGCTTGGTCAGCTTGGAATAGACCGCATTAGTGATGACGTCACAAATATGCAACCAACATTACACTGAGTCCTGAATCGTTTGACGCAAAATGATATGTTTTATACTCGACCTTAAGTACGGATGACATAAGAACGATAATAGAAGTGTCGTAACAGGCCCTTTTGTTTTACGCTCTCACATGAAATAAGTTGATATTTAAGGAATTGCATCTAAGGGACCTTGGATATGAAGGATGGAAGTAACGATATTTTCGTAAAACGATTTTCGGAATTTATTCAAAAGTATTTGAGAAAACTTTCTTTACGTTACCCATTCCATATGACGTATTCATTATTTTTCTATCGAATTCAAACAGATACATTTCTTAAATATTCCTTATAACAGCGAAATAATTCAATAAATAACATCATAATTCTAACCACAGATTCTGAACCTTAGATAATGGTTACTTAAGGTTCATATTAGCGCATCTTCGTTCAGAAATATTTCGTTGTGACTCAATGCACTGTTGGTTGCATACATTTTGACGTCACACTAATGTGGTCTATTGGAAGTCGAATTAGTTCTGCATCTTTGAAAAAGACATCTCGAAAAACTCACACAAATCCAAAAATTTATATTGCAGGAAATAATATTCAATTGTAGAAATTTATCACTGAATCCTTTGAACCTATTCGTACAGCCGTAGACACAACATAATTTCACCATGATTCACTTTATTTCAGAAGTTATGAATTATTATACACACTTGTGGGGATAATAGGGGATGAAGTATTGCCCGACAAAATCAGGCGTATAAAGGGGTATTCATAGAACAACCGTCCACCTGAAAAATCGCATCGATATGGGCAAATGTGACGGCTAGCCACGTGTTTTTCGTTGAACGCGGTAAAAAATTACGTATGGCGGGCGGGCGTCCAAGCTTCGATTCGTGGCTGGAACTCGTGGCTGCTTTCACACTCGTTTGAATAGTTTATTGTTCTTGAATCAGCCATGGATGAAATGTCTTAAATCTCAATTTATGGAAACATTTTAAAAACTTGGCAGCATAACAATTTTTCTTTCTTTTACGAAAAAATAATACAAATTGGGAAAATTATAATCAATGTTCAATATCTGCTATTCTGCTATTTGACAATTTAGTTTACTAAACGGTCTTGAAATTTTCGTAAAGAATAAAGCCTCTATTATTCAATGAAACTATGAATGGAAAGTTTTACAGTATGCAGAATCCCACAAGGAATAATAAATAATAGTTATTTATGGTACTAGTGTGTTATGTTGAAAATAAGTCACGCGAGAAAGAAATTCTCAAGTGACTTATGAAACATAACACACGAGTGGCATACAATGTTTTATCCAACAAGTGGAAGAAATCGTTTTTTTATGAGTTAATAATTAATGAGTTTTGTGATCAAATTAAAGCTATTTGCGTGTCAGTACCCTATAAATGTCAGAATGACTTGACAGTGAAACTATCAGCAGCTGTACCGATATGGGAGCGTCTGGTTCCAATGAACCAACGAATTTTACAATAACTTCAAATTCAAAAAACCGTTAGCGTTTTCCTTTAATTTCAATATCAATGTAAATTCTGCTTGTGATAGTAATAAATAAATAGAATAGTACTTTAAATATGAACGTGAGTTATAATCCATAACTCACTAGTGAGTTATGGATTATAACACACTAGTGTGTTATTTGATACTTTACTAAAATGACATTAATAATGATAGTCATAACTGTCATGTGTTGGATAAATAAATAAAAAAATGTGAGAATATACAGGGTATTTCAATTAAAATTGGAAAGTTGATATGCATTGCTGGTTCAATAGCATTTTTTAATTCCTTTTATTTTCTCAAAAGGGGACGTTCAATATCATTAGTAAATATTGAACTGTTGAGGAGATGCTCAGGGAGTTCCTTACTTCGTGCTAACTCTCGTGCTCATTCTAGGGGTTTACCGTTTTTTTTTCGTCCGTTTCCAGGTAATATCGAATAAGATAGACATTCCGTCCCGCAAGACCAAAGAACACGACAACGACGAAGGCTTCGAAGAGACGCAGAGCCTCATGTCCGAGTCCCCCAGCCAGGGAGCCTCCTCCGGCGGCAACTACGAGACCGACACCGTCGACACTCCCCGAATCGTGGTCGCCAAATACGCCGCTCCCCAACTCCTCAAAACCACGACGGCGACCGCAACTCCGGCCAGAGCGGCGAAACTCCACCAGCCGCCGAAGAGGACGAAGCCCTCTCCGGAGCCGGTCGCCGGCAAGAAGAGCGTCATCCCCAGGCGGACGGACAGCTTCAAGAAGGCGGAGACGAAGCCGGCGGCGAGCATCCAGAAGTCCGGCTCGAGGAACTCGATCGTGAGCTCGCGGAGCTCGTTGAACAGCGCCACATCGACGAACACCGTGCGGAGGCTGCCGCTGCGGCCGGGCGCCGGCGGGAATTTGGCGCGGCCGGTGCAGAGGTCGCCGAGCACCAGGTCGACGGTGGCGCCGGCCAAGGGCGTGCTGAAGAGGACGGGGTCGAGCGGGGGCGGCGTCGGGAGTAGGCCGCCCAGGCCGCAGGGGATGAGTTTCATGAAGCCGACGGCGTCGAGTTCGACGAAGAGCAGTCAGGGGGTGGCGAGCAGTCGGATCGGTTCGTTCAGGCAGAAGAATTGATATTTGCGGCGATGGTGCACGGGAATTTCCAGGTCAATCGACTAGAGGAATGGTTCTTTTCGGATGGTTCGTCCCGAAAACGCAGAAAAATCAGGAAATTGTGCAGAATTTTCTGTAGCAATGCAGGGTGGGACACGGTCGATGGTATCTTGGACGTTTACGGAGAATGGGAAGTAGGATCCTTCTGAAAATTTGGTATCTTCAGTAATCAGTTTCGTTCTATCGATCTAAAATATTTTCAGCGTTGCAGCGTTACCGCTTCTATCGAAAATCAGCAACAACTTTGTTATTTCAAATAGAACACCCTGTATTTTATTTCGTTTTTCGTTCCTCTGATACTTTTCAATTATTTTCAGATGATACTTCCCTATACCTATCTCGTAAGGTTTTCGAGAAATTAATCGATTTCCTTGATTTTCGTGCAAAACATAGCTCCAATTAAATGTTTATTACTGCGGTATTTGGATTCGTAGAATGCTAAAATTCTGGGTGTAGTTTACCAATGTCCTATGTATCAATTATGTCTGAGGAAATTCGTTCTCCATTGTACAGGGCCGTTCTAATTCGATTACTTTGACGATGGAGATACAAAAATGGTGAAAAGTGAATTTTTTCAAATGGAATATCCTGTTGTTATTTAATATCCTAAAAGACAATTGACGTTCCTTTCAAATGATATATTATGTTCCTATACCTGAATAGTTAGGTTTTCTAAAAAAAATCGAGTTCATACATAGGTGTAAAAATCGGATTATTTTGCCATATTTTGTATAAGAAAGCTTAGAACTGTCATGGACACATATCGTTATTGAGATTGAAAACGATCGCGTGTTCATTCACGATAATCTGATTCAAAAATAATCCGATTATTATACACATGCATAAACTTGATTTTTTTTTCGAAAACCTGACTATTTAGGTATAGGAACATAATATATCATTTGTAAGAAACTTCAATTGTCTTTCAGGATATTAAATGATATACAGGGTATTCCATTTGAAAAAATGCACTTTTAACCATTTTTGTATCTATCGACAAAAGTCATCGAATTAGAACGACCCTGTACAATGGAGAACGAATTTCCTCAGACATAGTTGATACACAAGAGATTGGTAAACTACCCCCATAATTTCAGCATTCTACGAATCTTAATACCGAAGTTATAAACATTTAATATTGAAGCTATGTTTTGCAGGAAAAATAAGGAAGTCAATTAATTTCTCCAAAACCTTTGAAGATAGGTATAAGGAAGTATCATACGAAAAAAATTGAAAAGTATCAGAGGAACAAAAAATTGAATTAAACTACTGGGTGTTCTATTTAAAATAACAAAGTTGTTGCTACTTTCTGGTATGAGCGGCAACGCTGCATTACTGAAAATATTTTAGATCGATAGACCAAGAGCAACTACTCGAGAAACCAAATTTTCAGAATGATCCAATTTCATGTTCTCCGTAAACGTCTAAGTTACCATCGACCGTGACCCACCCTGTATGTTGAGGGCATGTAAAATTGTCGAAAATTCTACATGAAAATTTGTTGCCTACAAACAGCTAGAATACATTCTTATTTTTATTCACCAAAAAGTGCCCTCGCCTGAATGCTGTTTCTTAAAGGCAAACAATTTGAATGCTGAATTTTCAAAAATTTTACATGCACGAAACATATTTCGTGGACTATTTCCCGAATAAAAAAAATAACTGTCAAAAAATAAATGACATTTTATTAAGTGAAAAACGCCCTTGTCACCTGCTAGCGTGATTACAGCGACAATTTTGTCATTTCAATTAGGAATTTCGACAAATGAGGGAAATAGTCACGACAAATTACACCGTTTCATGTAATTTAATGCGGATTATAAGTCTTACCCCCCCCCCCTTCAATTTCCGTCACTGAAGACAAAATTGGAAAACTCTCAAACACGTCATTTTTTATTTCAAACGAGGTGTTTTTTGACCAAAACCAAAAAATTGTCGTCCCTTTCTCCCCCTCCCCTTGACAGCCACCCCCTCATTTTTTAAATGGCAAGGAGGGTCGTGCGATATATCGTTGAAAAGAATTCCAAAAATAGAATTGAAAAAATCATAATTTTTCATTCCTCTAAAACAAAATACAAAAAAAAATAATACAGAAAATATGAGCTCAAACCTCAAAAATAAATCAACTGAACAAATTCAATTAGTGTAGGAGCTGTTCAAAATATTCTCATTCTCTGGTAGAATTGAATCGTTGATTAAAATATTTTGTCCAGTTGATTCAACTCATTGAGATTTGATTCAATATTATTTGTATAAAGTTTTTTCGTATTTTCATTAAAATAAATAAAATAAACATATAAACACTATTTCTAAATTCCTTCTCAACGATGTATGACACGAACTCCATTGCTAATTAAAAAAATTGAGGGGGCAGCTATCAAGGACATAAGGAGATGAGAGGGGTGATATTTTTTGTTGGAAATCACCCCGTTTGGAATAAAAATTGACGTGTCCGGGTGGTGAGACTCATAATCCACACTGTATATGATATATTCAGAAATTTTTCAAACCATATAGAAGAGAACCATTAAAAATCCCCATGAGACGGCATTTTTTTCAATACAGCCTCAACCGAACGAACCGTATTATGTTGATACTCAAACTGAATGAATGATGCATGAATATCTGTTGATCCAATCGAATCTCCTTAGAAAAAATTTCAAAGTTGGTGCCATTCCAAGAAGATGATTTTTCAAAACTTCCCAGCATTTTGTGACATATCGAAACAGAGCTTGTATGTTTTGAAATTTCTATTGTAGATTAATTATATATTGAGTATGAAATTTTCAAACATCTTTATTTTGTTTACTAGTCAAAAAGTGCTTTTATATTTGTTTGTACTTATGGTAAATATATAAGTGAAAGTTTGTCAGCTCTTGAAGAGTTCATACTGCATTGAGCAAGTATTAGGAAATTTTTATATATAATAATAGATGATAAGATTTTAGAAATTTTTAACCAGTTATTATTACTCATCATTTGAATAATTTCATTTATTTAATTATATTTATTCGGATCATTCCTAAAATGGATATCTCCCAATTTTACCTTATTTGACCTACAGGAACGTTGAAATTATTTTTAACTATGGCTAATTACTAATTTTTTATACCTTATTATTTGTTACCAAATATTTAACCAGAGTATAAAATTTCACTTCATTTTTCTTTCATTATTATTTTATATCCCTTCTTTGCCTACACCAGAAATACACCCTATAGAGTGGACGCCACTGGTCTGTCAGTGATGAAGCAGCTGTGGTAGCTAACTTAACGCTGGTTATAAGTTAGGTTAAAATTTTGACATTCGATATTTCAAAAACTTAAAATCCAATCCTAGATCAGGTATACAATCAAAATTTCAGTAAAAAGTACAAAATCCTGATAAAATGAGTGAATATGAAGACGATTTCAAGAAAACATACGTTTTCAAGAGAACTAGTGAATGTGTTTTACCTAATACGATTTTTGAATCCTCAAAATGGAATATACCGAAATTGCAGAACAAAAAAAATGAACTTAACAAGGTAAAAGGTATGCTGAATAAGTATCAACTGAAAGTTTGGACTAAGCATACAGCTTATCGTGATCGTGCTGGATTTGTCATCAAGAAATTATCGGAGAATATTCAACCTGAACTATTGACGCAGGTAACTTTTTAAGTGGAACTTAAATCTGAACTATATTTCTCTGAAGGATAATTTATGTTTTCATTTGTGGTTGACATGATCAGACTCTTTCAACCAAATTCTTTTGAATATAGGGTAGATGCATATTTAAATTTCTTTTCTAGGCATGGTGTAAATTTTATGAAATTTTAGGACAATTTCCTGTTGTACCTTTATGTGCTGTTAACCAAAAACATCTTGAAAGTCTGCATCTATGTGAAGCCCCTGGTGCATTTATTTGTGCTCTAAACCACTACTTGAAACTGAATTTTCCAGGTTTGGATGTAAGTGTTTATAATTATTAGTTAAAAATGGGAATCAATGATGTGTGATCAAATATTTTTCAGTGGAATTGGATGGCAAATACTTTGAATCCAAACTATGAAGGTAATGAATTATCTCAAATGATACCAGATGATAGATTCATCAGTCAGACACTGAAACAGTGGCATTTTGGGGCAGATTTCACAGGAAATATTACACAATTCTGTAACCATAAAGAGATTGTGGAGTACTACAAGATAAATAAAAAAAAGGCAATTTTCTCACAACTGCTTTTAAGGTATTTTCCACATTATTATTGTTTCATTTATAGGTGTCTTTGATAACTGCAGACGGCAGCATTGATTGCATGAAAGATCCAGGGGAACAGGAAAAACATGTTGAGCATCTTCATTTTTGTGAAACTATGACAGCACTTGGTATTTTACAGGAGGGTGGGGCATTTGTATTGAAAATTTTTACAATATTTGAAGAAAGTACTATAAACCTTCTATATCTGCTAAATTGCTTATTTGAGAAGGTAACAATTTTCAAACCATGCACTTCAAAGAGTGGAAATTCAGAATCATATGTTGTCAATACTAAGTACAAAGGATTCAGTAGCTTAGAAAAATTTTGGATGATATTGTCCAAAGTTTATTCAGATAAAACTAGATATGACTCAAAGTCCATGTTCCATTTGGATGAACTTCCGACAGATTTTGTGGAAGAAATATTCAACTGTGTAGATTTTTTTATGCAAAAACAGATGCACACTATTTTAGATAACATTAACCACTTTGAAAATAGAAGTTCTGTAAACATTTACATAACTAAAACATTTATTGCTCAAATCTACATGGCAAAATATGAACTGAAACCCATTCCAAATGAGGAAAAAATTGTGTCAATGATTAATATTACTGAAAACTGGAGAACACATAAAACTAGGAAAATAAAAGGTTTCATGAAAGTCTCCATTGAAGACTTGAAACAGATATCTACTGACTTGCAGATCGTGATAGGCAAACAAATATCAGAGGTGAAAAATTCGAAATTCACACATATTGACAATTTGGTAAAAATACCACTGATGTTTGGCAATGTCAAGAAACCTACCCCGTTTTATTCCCAGGTTTTGAATTTATTCATTGAATCAATTATTATAAATGTGAACGATTTTAGTCTAGTATTATTTCATGAATTTCAAAGAAAATTTTTCGAGCGAATTTTCGAGAACATTGACCAGGGCAAAAATTTCATATTCATAAACATACCATTTGTCACACATTTTCTAGTAGGGTTACTGTATTTATTAGTCCTTGCTTACAGCAATTGTCATTTTGGTAGTGGGGTCATAATTTTAGACAAACCAATTCCTGAACGGATTATGGATGTGAAAAATAAATTATCTGAAATAAACGACAACTACCATAATTTGGTTGAACGAATTGACGATAATACTTTCAATAAAGATATCATTCACATAGTCCCTCCAAATTTAATTGATTCCAATCGTTTGATAGGGAGTATTTGGAATTACAATAACCAGTTATTCCACCAAAATTTGTGTTTCGTAAGAACCATTAATTCTCTAGATATCAATAGACTGGGTACCTGAGAAAGAGTTATTCATCTGAAACACAATATGTTATTTGATGTATGTATTGACTGTACTCGACTGAAGTTGGAATCAACAACTATAAGACATCCAAGACGAATTGTAAAATTGTCGGTACCTGATATTAGAAAATAAATGTCTGTATTATCATAAGCATTCTCAAAGTTTTATTTATCACTGAGAATTATATATACTATACACATTGGGTTCAGACGAATGAATCAAACACAAACTTGTCACAAAATTTAATTTTCATTGTTTCTCACCTCGCATTATTGTATTTATCACAAATTCACAACTAATTTACTCGAAATAAATGAGATTGAAGCTTACTTTTATACAAGACAGTTAACAAAACGATAAGCGCCATGTGAATTAAAAACTGATATTTATACAAACATATATATGTATATGCACTTCTCAAGTTTAAGCCCAATACATGTCCCTAACAGTAACTTTGGTTCACCTCTATGAAACTGATAAAAGAGCTTATGAATTTTTGATAGTCGAAGTTATTCAAGTGCTGCAAATTTTCTTGAAATATTCCACCAGTTTTATAAACGATATCTACAAGACCAAACACATTATTGTGGTGAACAATTCCATATTATACAATTGATGATTTCTACATTATCCAGAATAAACAATCGCTCAAATTTTTGTCTTCGCCCTTATTTTACTTGTAATATTACGTTTACGATAGTTCTAATACAAGCAATTATACATTTTCCTACAATAATATGTTACAAACATTTTATAAAAATGAGCTACGTTGAAACCTTTCAAATTTTGCTGTCAATAACTCATATGTACATCATGTAATTCAATCGGCAAATTAGACTTTTCATAAGCTCAATTAACACCAAATTCAAAGAAAAAAATATGATTCTGTGAACCGTAAGACATTCAGATATGTTTAAGGAAATTTTGGTGAATGGACATGGATGACATGAAGCAGATGGGTGCATCCCAAAAGAACAAAAATACGAAATATATTATCTAAGGTGGAAAATTATTCCATAATTTTCTACAGACAAATATTGGGCATTCTCATCAATGCTATCATGACTTTGATGGGTTTCTATAAGGAATCGGAAGTTTCTGTACATATTCATACCGTTCATAAGTATTCAACCAAAACAGCAAAACAATGCACTTTAATCCAAACCTGTTTGGATACCAAACAACAAAGCTTCTCAAATCCTCCAATCAGAAGGCTACTTGATCGCCTTCAGCCAATTCATAAAAAATCTCGATTGGGATGCACGAAAAGACAGATCATGCCTATCTAACACACCAAATAAGTATTAACTACTGAATTTTTATAATCGCCACAACTTTATACGTTGCTTATTCATCATAAATTTTGATCTTAAACTTAAAAATCGGGAGAGATCAAGGGAGTACAGCACTAGAAAATAATCATCACTACTATTATTATGAAAGGAGGTCAAGTCGTCCCTCGATTAGGAACCGGTTGTGGTCATTTATATCACAATTCCGTTTTGCTCCTGCAATACAGTGAGCTCATTGTTATGTGGCAACATTAGAAAATTTTCCTCGATAATATTCTGACTCCAAAGGATTGAAAAGCAGCTGCGTTTATGTTCCTAGAGTATCTCTAGATAGGAAAATAGATTTCTCGTAAGAGGATCGCTGCTTAAATTTTATAAAGGAATAATCTTTTTTAATCACAGTAAACTGAAAAAGAGGAACCAAAAGAATTTGTACTTTGCATATCACTCTTACGAAATTAATTTTCAATATCTGATGGAATAATAAAATAAGGTGTGTCGAAATGACGTCACAAGTGACACACTGTAAAACAGAACGTGCTTCAATGTTATATGATTTTTTTACGTATGAGCGATATTTTTTATTTCATTTTTATCTTCAGGAGTACATTCGTTGACTTTGAACGGTTCAATGACAAACTTTCACTTCTCAAAATAATTCATTTCATCTCCAAGAACAAAAATTTGATTTTCAGGTCAATCAGAGGATTTAAATGTATAGACAAAATGTGTAACTTATAAACCCGAATAATGTAGGGACGTGAATAAAAGTTTACATTGACTTCATATAGAAGGAGAAGTAAATACCATTTACTCAATCATCTCAGCCCGACGGAAGTCATAAACAAAAAAATATTTATCACAAAAGCTATCGTTTAAACTCTATTATACACACGCCCAATTTTTCCGCCAGGAAATGTACACTCGGTTTGCCAGAAAATCCAAACTCACTGCACCAGGACGAAAACTCGTACGAAAAAAGTAAGGTTATTAAACGAACAAAAAAGTCAGGACGCCTACTACTAAAACCGCACTCACTGAGGGTCTCTTAAATAATTATCATTGTTGAACACATTGAAGCAGTCAGTTCGGTGGAACGTATTCACTGAGAGTTGCACGGGTTTCAGCTCTGCTTGACGCGCTTCCGCGGCGGTCCGATCGGGGGGATCTGTTGGGTGGCTAACGCCCGAAATGCTTCAGCTATCAGGTGGGGATGAGTTTGGATCATGGATTTCCAACCGGGAGTGTCCATTACGTCGGTTGCATGACTGAAAAAAAGTTAATTGTATAACAAACAGCAGGAGTGTTTTTCTCCAATCATATCATGGCGTTAAGACCTGCAACTTGCAAGTTGGATAACATTTATCCAGGGCGTGGTATAACCAGGCCTCAATATTACAGCGTTTAAATATGCGATATTTCGAGCAAAGACGGACTAGAGGTAGAATTTCAATGAGATTTCAAAGAAATCAGTATTATTCCCGAAATTGCTTATCGTGGTTTCAATGTATTTTTATCTTTTGATTCCGTTTGTCCAATTTCGATTTCTTGTTACATACTGTTTCAATTATGAATTCATTTGTATAACCTGCTTCAGTTTTCTTGTGGAAAAATGGCAAAAGACAGCTAAACAGTTTTAAAAGTGATAAAGACCTAGGAGACAAAACTGCACGACTTGAAGCAACGAACCTGCATAAAAAAACACGAACCGGTAAGAAGGTGAGTTGTGGGTAATTAGTGAGAAATTAGTGACTAGGTAGATACATTTCGACTTAATTTCAAATCATGAACAAACATCGGCGTCACTAATAATTTCCATGGGTCATATTTTAGTTTCAGACTACCAATTTCGCAACATTTTACAACTGATATTATCAATGAAATGAAGATAACCTTCCATAATCACCGTCAAAGTTAAAACATTCATTCCAAGGTGGAATCTTATCTACAAAGTTAATGATTTCAAATATTATTTTTTGTTCGAGTAACAAATATATTTCTGTAATCTAAAAAACGACGTTTAATTTTTCAAGGGAATGAGATTATGAGTGACAATGGCATCAGGCAGAGTTCTATTTCATTATTAAATCCCATAAGAGAATGATGATTTACTTACGTGTTGATAAAATCTATTGCCTGAGCTTTCAACTGATCGGCACTGTGGAGGTCGGCTAGTATTAGGATTTCAGCAGCATTTTCTATCGATAAATTTGTACATAATGCTTCCTCGCACATAACTTTGAGCCTCTCTAGTGCGTACTGAAAAAAAGTGGCTTATCATTATAATAATATTCGGAGTATTAGTATTGTTCATTAAAACATTGCCATTTATGATTGAGAACAAAGAATCAATATATATGAACAGTCACGGTATATAATATGAAATTTCAGCTGTACAAAATTTTTATTAGCTCGATTTGAATTTTTTTATGAGAATAAATATCTTGAGAGGCTATATACTTACTTTCAAAAAATCGTTTTTTTTTCTTGTTTTTTCGATAGTTTACTTTTAAAATATTCTACGAAAGCGGCAAGGTCGTATCTTGAATAGTTTTTGAATGGAAGCGTTTTAAAAAGCGATCGCTCTCGGGCATAAACCGATAGTTGAAACATTGAATGCGTTTTTCTTGAAACGATATTTTCCAAAATTCCTAATATCATAACTCAAAGAGACACTTCGTTATTAAACTAATTTTTGATATTTTTCAAAAATCGTAGGTTATTATATAGGAAATACTATGAATTTTGATTTTTTTTTGTTTCAGCCACTCATTTGATCGAAATGGTGTCAGCTGTTGAGAATCTTTTTTTTTTAGAATCTCCGAAGAACAATTCAAAATATTCTCTCGAGTACTTTCCTTTGACAAAATTTGCCAAAAACGTCCATTTTTTCATGGGTATAGCATACTTTAAGCTGAAATGTTGTCAATGTCGAAAGTTGGCAATTATGACTGAATAATTAGGTAGAAGTTGATAGTGAAAAACTATAAATTGTTCAAAAATAAAAGTAACTAACCTTGTCGGCGGCAGCTAGCAAGTCATCCGCCATCTTTTCAAGATTGGAAGCTTTACCCGTGTAGATAAACCTCAACATCTCACGCAAAACCTCGTGATCGACATCCGTTATGTCCACCCGGTTGTGTTTCCTTTCTTCCATTTCGTGTTCGAACATCGCTTGAAATACGGGACTCCGAGCTGGAAGGAAAAAATATTTGGGTAAAAATAGATAGGAAATATTGGCGACCGGCATTGAGAATTCGATTTTGGAAAAGGATATTACCTGCGAGAATTGCTTTGTGGGCTTGGAACTCTCTTCCAGCGACCGATAACGTGACGTCGCTGAACTTTTGATTTTCGAACAATAAACCTAAATCATCCGATAACCGACACTCCGGAACTTTGAACTGTATCGTATTCGACTGGCCTGAAATATTTACACTATCGGCAACCACACTAACCTGAAAAAAACAAAAAATCAGTAAAAATTCAATCAGAAACACAAGACAATTTTGGAGGATAAGAAAAATTTTGTGGTACTGGAAAACATTTTGGATTCTGAAGTAGAAGAATCCACATAATATTGAAATTTCGAAATGTGGACAATATATGCGTCATTAAATGAAAAACAATATTTGACAGATGATAATAATTTCATATCTGGATCTGGTTTTTGGTTTAAAAAATTATAAATCACGTATTTTGATTCAAATTTGTCAATATTATTGTGGGGAAATTGATAATATTTGAGATATTCCACTTCAAAGTTGAAATTTCACATTCTTTCTGGCTAATTTCGCAAACACCGTGACATTATATATTAGGAAGGGGTTTATTATGTATTCATCCTGAGGAAACATTGAAAATGAAGTAATTACAGTAAATATGGAATGGATTTGAAGTGCACGTTTATAATATGAAAAACATTGCATTTTTAATCTCAATCTGAGAATCAAAGCATGGTAATCCTTTTCCAATACGTTATTTGTCCCATTAATGAAGAAATTTGTAAGGCTGTACAATTTTGTTCGAAAACGTTCAAGAAAAGAAGATGAAATTTTGGAGAATATCTCGAATAGTATTAATTTCCCCCACAATAATATAAATAGTGTTTTTTGGACCAAATACGTAGGTATGAAATCCAGATCACTCAATATGTAGACCTATACAAAAATTCAGAAACATATTCCACCTAAATTTAACAGAATCTTTGAATTTAATAATCGTTTTGTGCTTAGGACATGAAGAATTAAAAAAATATTGCACAGCACAAATCATTGTTTTTTTTACAAATATATACATAAAAGGAAAAATAATGATTCAAATATGAATTCGATCATTAAATCAATACTCACTTCACAAAATATCGTCAGTTTATCATCTGGTAGTAAACCATTGGCTTCGTCAAGCAGAAAGTCCCTTCGGATGAATTTTTTAAAACCCCAATCTTTACCCTGGACGAATCGATACGCCCTTTGACTTTCCATTGCTTTTGTCTCTTCTCGTTTGGCATTCAGTATACTAAATTTAAATTTTGCTCTAACTTCACTTTTATTGCACGACACTAATAACAAATACAAAGAGAGATAGTCTTTACTTTCTTCGTCTAAGCCTTTTGGATTCACTCGCAAACACCTGTAACAAAATAAAATCATATCAATCAGAAGGTGAAAGATAAAGATTACGAAACTTTATTGAAATTAATTTAGCTCCAACGTTTTTCAAAGTTACGGCAATCGTGACATTATACACTGCCGTGTTGACACTTTTGACCTTCAATGTTGATGTTCGAACTTCACTTAAACCTGTTTGAAAACTGTGAGTGACAATGGAAAAACTGTGAAGGGCAAATATTTCAGTAACAACACCGATAAAATATTCCGAATTCCTGGACGATCATTCGACATAAGCAAGAATATTGTTTACTCACCACTTAAGTTTGTCATTGGCACCTGCAGAAAACGTTGAGGATTTCAAAACTTCGCCCATTTCTTCCCGGCAAAAACTGAAGTTATTTATAGTCCACATATAACTGAACTTGACCACTTTCACCTGCAAGAAAAAAAAACACATTATGTTAGTATTTCATCTAAGAATGATTATAGGTATATCTCGTTTCTCACTTCTTTCATTTCCCTAAAAGTGGATATATATCCCACAGTGAGGTCGTTCAAATAATAAAACAATCTCTCCATTTTATTTTCGATGGATTATAATTCCTACTTTGGATTTTTCACTTCATTGATTGAAATTCATAGACAAAAACGAAAAGGTTATTTTGGATGAAAGCAGAATAAAAGCAATTGTTTTCATGGCACACTACTTTAACCTTCGCTGTCATACAATGTTCTAGTTCCCTTTTTGTATCGTACTTTCATGTAGAATAAACTGATGTTAAATCTGAAGTCCTTACTCATTTCTAAATAAAGACTGATAACTCTTTTACCTATATGTGCGTACGATGATAGCGATAGTTTTTTTTTTAAGAAGTTTTAGTAATAAATAATATTATTGTGCTATTTACGCATTTCTTGCTTGGTACGCTGTTTTTTAATAAAAATAACTTTTATTAAATTGGGAGCAAATCGCCTTAGTTTTCCAGGAAAGAATACGTTGAGTTTATCCTTTTCTTTTTATCAAATGAAGTCATCCTGGGCTAATGCTACTGTTGATTCATATTACAAACGCCGAACTATAACAAATAAAGCCAGAGCCGTCCTGCGATTGAATGGTCATTTCGTGTTGACTCTTCCAAGGATACTTTGCATGTAGAAATTTGCGGTTATTAGTCTAGACAGTTTTTTCGCTATGTATTTCATCCTTGATTCACTTTATTCTTTTCGCCGTTATACCTACCTACCTACTGATGCGATCGATTCCATTGATAAATATGTGGATCAGTGAAAGAATTTAGCGAAATTCGGGCTTTCCTAATCTCGATCGTAATGAACCGTTCTTGCCACCGTTCTCTTACTGGACAGTCAGGGGCAGCGATTACGATAGAAATAGAGGAATCAATACCCCTAACAGCGTTTACAAACTCGTTATTAAACCTAACCCTACTTTGAGGAGTAGAGAATTTCATTTCGTGAATAATACACAATTCCGTCTGATACTGGAATTTGTTGACCTCGATGGTCTTGTACAGGATGGAAACCTTATCTTGGATAATTCAGTAGCGTTACGGACATATTTTCGAAAGGTTTCAATGTATTTCGACACTTTGCAAGCAATATCAATAAATTAACCCTTCAGAGGTAGCTGGCATCTTCCTGTGTTCTTTAAATGCTTGTGACTTCACGCCTATGTGCATTTTTCAATACTGCGAAAGGTGGAATTGAGATAGTTACGGAATACACCGAGAGAATGTTGCTAGGCTTGTGAGATACTTTCTCGATCCATGTCAACCCACTTAGAATATCAGTGTCATATTGTACCTTGACGAAATATCCGCAATACTATCGCCAGGGAAATGTGCTCCAATTCTTTGAAGCCAATATCGTCAATAAAAAACATTTTTTCAGTCCGGCCCTGTCGCTTCCCAATGAGAAGGGTGCGTTAGAGAGCGAGCGAAAACGCAGGATGTTTCCGTCTCCGTTTGTGGAGGTCTTTCTTTGTGTTGCTCTGGGCGTGCGTGACCTTATTTCGGATTTTGGAGGGTCACACACACAGCCTGTTATGCTTCGACGATCGTCTGATATTATACAGAACGATTTTCAGATGTCGTCAGGTTAGCAACAGTAAAATAATATTGAACGAATCTTTGGAAACAAGCTTGCGAATAAGAAGCTGGATCGTATGCGCGATGTAAAAATGACATTCGCGGTTCGTGAAGTTTTGATAAGCGTTCCGTGTTTCTGCATGAAACAATTTCATTATCGATTCCGATTCGATTCTATAGGCGAATGAATTTAAGATTGCAGCGCCAGAGTGAGCAGTCAGAGAACCATACGAAGAGTCATTGAATGGTGTAGTTGTATTTGTTTACATGTGATTTTTCGTTCTTTAAGTGTGAGTTTATAATGAGAATAAAGACATTTCAGACTTTTGCAGTGAGCTAGGGCATCCATGTGTATGTATTTTTATATTTCTAAAGGTGGTAAGCATTATCATTTGTTTTATTCATTGTATTATATTGAAAATAATACGAGGTTAGAATACTGTTGTGAATGTGAATGGTTTGTTCAAAATATATACAGATTTCTGATAATTTGTTTTGTTTTTAGATTCGAATGGCAAGATTTAGTTTGGGGTACTTTGAAGGCACAAACACTTTTAGAAGTGTTCATGAAGGTGAAGAAGTTTTGAATGCTGGACATCATAATATCATGATGACAAGAAAATTGTTTTTGTAATGGAATAAATTATGACTTTATAGTATTTGTTTTTTCTGATGTTTAATGGTGAGAAGTGCTTAATAAAATAGATAATGTGAGATCTCGTTTAAATTTTGTTGATACCTGAACTATACTATACTCGACTGTGACCTTCAATATAAACAGAATTTCATCTATATATTCACGATATTTATATCCCCAGCTTGAAGAAAAGCATGGGAATTAGTATTGGAAGTTTTATTTTACTGATTCATAGTTTTACAATCTTTCAAATATTCAAATTCAGTATAAAATCAACAAAACATAATACCAAACATAAGAACTATGACTCCTCGTAAAGTTATTTTTAATGCCACCAGGTGGCGTATCGCTTATGTTCATTCGCCAATCGATCTTTCAAATGTTTTTAGGAGGGAAAGTTCTGTCTGTCTGTTTGGCTGCACTCGCGTAGTATCGATGATGTTTGGTGAAAAAGATAACCTTACTTTAGCACACATAGTTCATTTACTTGAAGTTGATAGTTGGGATTTGTTTATACAAGTTACACATAAACAGTGAGTATTTTCAATCAAAATTACATATGAGTATATCAGTTGATGATTTTTTTTTAGTTATTTTGCACCAAAGGACTATGCATATTCCGATGGAAAAAAACACGAATGTAATGATCCTCGAAGGAAAAACGATGCTTCACAAGATTATTCACTATAAAGTCAAACATTTCACCTTATTTCCTTTGGACATTTTCAGGTAAAGGAATCTGATTTATTTCTTAGATAACGAGACATATTACAGATGAAGCCAGTTACTATATGTAATGATTTTTGGAGTTTTCATTACATATAACTACTGTTTCATTCATTTGGTTAGTGATGAATGAAATGTTAATTCGTTTAATTTTTCAACATCATTTCATGTGATAACCAATGACTATAAGTAATTCCCAAAAATCTATGAAAAATAGTGCCAATCCGCGAATTCAAAGAGGCAGTATATCGAGGGTTTTTAAAAAGTACCAAAATCATATTCTGTCCTTGGCAAACTGGTAAGTATAGTAGTCAAGAAGAAGTAAAATCAGGGTACTCGATAAAGAAAAAACCCAGTTCTGGACCCGGCCCTGTCCAATAATCTGTCCAGGTCTATGCCGGTCTACGTTACCGTTCTTGGATCTCCTCCTCTTCTTCCTCCACGAGTGGATTCTCTCTCACAGGAAAAAAATGAATCGGAGAAGGGGGAGTTTGATTTATGTCTGGTACGTCACGAGTGAGACGCCAGATCAGAGGGAGGATGGAATGTGAGATGGGGCGAAAGCGACCCTCTAGTTCTCGTTTACTCGTTACCGTTCCAAACGGGGGGCTCGGAGATGAAAACACTCTCGAGAGAGCTTGGACCATTTTCAGTTTCGAGGACTGTCTCTTTTGGCGAAATTTCATCTTGTATAAAAACGACATGAAGAATAAATAATTATATTTTTCGTCAGCCCAAACACCCCGTAGCATGCAACAAAAATTGTGTGAAAGAAAATTCTGTATTTCTCAAAAAAGTGAAGAATGCCATCACTGTTTCAAAAACGATATGTGATCAAAATTTTTCAGGAAATAGCAATCCTAAAAGTGACTGAATTATTGCCTTGCATAAATGATGACATCATTAATATAGTTGTACAATGTTTATCTGAATATATTACAATGTATTAAAAGATCAAATGATAATCTTCTGAAAGAGTTATTTATATTAAGAAATGAAAAATAATATACAAAAAACTGCAAACAACGAAGAAAGAGTTGATAAAAGATCTTAAACTTTGTTTTCAGCAGAATCAGAACCTTAAATGTTCTTGAAACACTCATTCGTCATCCTCCATATTTGTTTAGGTCCCGCAGTGTCCTCAACGCTACTTGAAACCGCCAATCGAGTGTTTAACCCTCAATTAACCCTTTAATGTTTCTCACGCTGTCATTGTCGAAAAATATATAGCGCAAACGCCTTTTACTAACTAATAAGCATATTTTTGTGACAATAAGATATACACATTTTATATTCGGAAGAATTGAAAAATGTTTTTGTCGATGTCTTCGTACTTCTTTTCATTAATTGCCAAAGCACACTCTATAGAATTTCAAGAAATGAATCAGCCATGTGCATAAGTAGATTTTTATGAATAAATGAAAACATTCAATGTCCATGTTTATATGCCATAATACATCCATGCAATTCCTTGTTATTCCGATTATCTTTTTGTATTGCCGCATCAACAAATTCTGTATCAGAGTTTTGTAGTTTTCTCAGATATTGTTTCTATTAAGTTTATTACCAATCTCAAATCATGCTTCTTAAATAATTAATTACTCTATTTTCTGGTCTTGTCCATTTATTTTCTTCCTCTAGTGGCCTTCTGAAAGGTAATAATATATTCGAGTCGAATATACAAATTGCTTACAAAAGCTAGTGATGAATTCGATTTAAAAAAAATGTTTTGAAGTTGCATATTTTTGAAATCTTTGTAGAGGAGCGAGCTATTGAGCCAGCAAAATATGCCGATTTGGTACTGCTAGATTATGTTTAAGGCGTCGCTAAAATAATATCGTGCTCGTATATAAACGACCGGTAATACAAAAATTAATTCAGAAAAAGTAAAAAGGAAATAGCACCTATCATTAGGAAACTAGAGCATATGATGATGAGGAACAGCTTGAATCACCCTATTTTTCAAATTGTTTGAATTTATTTGTTTATTTTGATGTTTTCAATAACCCGATAAGAATTAATCGACAAATTGATACGTGTTTCGCAAAAAATGTCGACAACCAAACGATTGTTTTGTACAACACAATTCAAGGTCTCAAATGATAAATGTGAAAACTGATAGTGACGTTAACTTTAAGGTCAATCAACAGTTAGGAATATGGTGGAAATTTTCACGTTTCCGTTGATACAATTCTCAATCTTCTATGAACAACAAATAGAATATTGAAAGTAGATTCTTTTGTTTTCGATAATATCTGTGGTTCAAAGGCACCTTCAATGATCCTCGATTTATTCTTCATGATCACATTTGGAAAATTATCTGGGTTTTATCTAGGCAGGTTTATAGCCGATACGATATATACAAAACGCGACCAAGGTTTTTTTGAATAGATAAACGAATTTTTATTCTGATAGAATTTATTTTCGACGCACTTTATTTTTAAACGCAAGGTAAGTTACCCAAAGTAACATCGACGTAACTTCGCTGTAGATCCGTTGTAAATAGATTAATTTCAAAATACAGTGAAGTTGAAAAGGAAGTTTATTTTTGTAATTTATCTAACCACAACTTCCTTCCAAACACTCAAATGTACTTGAGAAGTGGTCACTCGCACATAAATGCTCCGATTCTTTATCAAACCCATCAATCAATTGAAAGCTGTGATTATTTCCTTATTCTGATGTAAAAGTCGCAATTACCGAGAATATCAATACATACTCAGAGGTATTTACCAGGGATTACTACGTCATAGTACTAAAACATTGATGATAAATAAATAATTAAATATTGTGTTATAGCCTTATAGAAATGAAACCAAGAATTTATAAAAACCATATGTAGTTGGAACATAATAATAAAAATCGATTAAGCGAGAAATACTAAATCCTCATGAGACCATAATGCGAAAATTAATTGAATATTAAAAGGAATTATCAAATGTGTTTCCGTCAGTTCGTGACAATTCTGGGTGGGTATAGATTAGCATTTCCAATATAGTAATTACATTTTCAGATGAAATATGTACCTACTGATGATACGGAAACCATTCACTTTCATCCACAGGGTGTTTAATAGTGGAAGAGATAAAAACCTAAATTAAATTCAGTTCAGCGTTATAAGGAAATAATACATTTTTTAGCCTCAAAACTTCTCTCCTTTCACTTTTTGAACTGAAGATATCTAGTTAATTATTGTAACTTTCATTTCTGTAATATTTTTTTCTTTTTATTCTTGTTAGTTATGGACCCTGGTAACTGAAATATAAAATTAAATCACGAATTTTTCGACAATGAGTCACGTGTTTGAATTCAATTCGAGGATAGGTTAGGCGTATTACTTTCCAAACAAAATAAGATCAAAGTTGACCATCTTCTTCGAATTTTCATCTTATTCATTATTTTCTTTCCATTTTTGGCCGCTGTCTCGCACTTATGAAACGCCCTGTGAATTTCTGCATTCAATTATGTCATTGTGAACATTGCAATCCCACCAGCACTCGTGTTAGCCCAGTTCTGAAAGCCTATCGGCCATAAACGTGTCATACTCTCTAATGCAGCAAAGAAACGTATCTTTGTTGTTATTATGTCGAGAACAAAAGGCTTTCGTCGGATCGTCGGAGACCAGGCCCACTTACGAGGCTGTTTGAAAATTGGGCAATCTTATACAATATGCCACGCGTAGTGTAATTCAGAGCGGATTTGTAAAACATGCGAGAGAAATGACGAAAACAGTGGCGTAACGTGGAGGATCCGATATTTTACACTAGTTGGATGTACATTTACAGCAATCCATTATTAATGAATGTGAGGTTTAAATAATACCATGAAAAACTTCAGTAAAATATAATCGAAGATAAAGGAATTATTCTAGACCGAAAATTATCAATATTAAAATTAGGCAAAATCATATTTCCGAAGGATATTTTATGAGGAAAATTTAATTGTAATGATGAATTAGTTGAATACACAGGGTGTAAAAATTTGCATTCCTGTGACAGTTTTTTCAATTCTGTTGCTACACATTTCAACTTTTAATTCTTTTTGTTAAATCGAAGCTAAATAATTTATATTTTTCTGATAATTATTATATCTTGGCCTATTGCCCTATTCCATCTTGACGTGGATTGATTGTGAGATTGAAACAGTTTTTTATACGTGTAATAACAACTGATTCATCTTCGTTAAAAAAAGGAAAACAGTAGAATATGACAGCCAAACAAAACAATCATAACATTTTTTATGATTATTTAAGTAATTCAAAATCCTTGGATAAAAAATGCACAGAATGAAATGTTCATTGTGTCGACTATAATTATCTTGAACGCCACTGGCCGTCATCGGAACGAGACCAAATGAATATACGTCCGATATTTTAATACATCTTTAATGTAGGTCAAGAAACTTGCAGGACAATGCTGAATCATGAATATCGATCTAAAAAAAAATACGGGTTGTTAGTTTCAGTTTGTCTGATTCAGTTATAGAGACCTCATTCATTCAGAATGAATTTATTTCGAGAGAGAGATCATTTCAAAATTATTGACTTTACGAAATTGTGTTGACATAATACCTCTATGATAATACCAACTCGATTGGGCATAGACATTATTATGGATATTATGCGTAACATATGAGGCAGAGGCGTACTAGGGGGACGGTGAACTTTCAGTTAAAATAAAATCAAAAGATTTTCGAGGATTTCCAGATTCTCCATGGTGGTGGCCTTATTATTATTCAAATTCGTACCACACACAGAGTGTCGAATTTGGAATACAGCTAGAACAATTTTTATCAAAAAAACATTCTTAGTGATAAGGGTTTAATGCTTTTGATACATCTTCCTTAGTTGACTGCATTATCGACGATTTTCAAGATAATTCATATTTTTATTGGGCGACAATTAGTTATTGGAGACCGCGGCACTATTTGGACACCCCGTATATTAAACGTTCAACAAAAATTTCGATTTATTTCAAAGTTTTCGAAGAGGGCAGCAAAATCATTGTTGTATTTTAATATTGAACAATAGATTTTTTAATGCAGAGGAGTTGAAAGTTTAATGCAATTTTGAATCAATATAACAGGTTACATAAATTTACAATAGAAATCATGTTGATTCCAAAATTAGTCTTCTTATGGTCGAATTAGGATGCAATGACACTTCTGAGCATAATTAGGAGGTAATTCGAAGCAATTTATATGCGATTCTTTATAATTATTCAACAATTTCACAAAAACCTGTAAGAACATTATTTCAAAATCATGAAGATTATTATATTTATTACCTCTTAAGATTGATGACATGATAAGAAAGGTAATTGTTTTTCCAAATTTGCATAGGAATGAGGTTTAAGTAAAAAAAAACTAACCATTATAGTCGCCTACATTCCGAGTTTTAGTTCTGAGTATTGATGACACTACGTCACACTAAATTTTTATTTTCGAATTCTTATTGAATAATATGGACTATTAAGCAAATAAACTTGAAAACGACGTGCTGAATACATAATACGAACATAAAACAGGAGAGAAAAAAGGATATACAATTTACTGACCCAGATTCGTAACCGTGTTTTATGCTCTTCCGATATAGCCAAGGACTGATTTATTTCCTATATCCGAAACGAACTTTCGTTACGATTGGTTTCTGGTAGATGTACTTTCGACTTTCGCCCGTGAAACTTGACGAAAAAGGTCGCCAGAAAATTAATGAAAATCGACTTATCCACAATCGAATTCGCTAGAAAATGGCTTCTTCAGCTGTGATTCCAGAATTACTGGAAACATCATATTTGAAGGAGCTACATCGATTCGAGTCGTGGGTATTTTGTATACAGGATGTAACGCGAAAAGTTGAACCTTCAGTAAAAATGTTAGATTTCAAGCAATGTCTTTGATAGACAGTGATGACTTAATGAAAATGATCCCTGAAGTTTTTTCCACTTTGAAACAATACGCTGCGTTCTGTCAACACATATTAGAAAATTGGTATACAGGCTGTCCGTTTTTCAAATGACACTATGAGGATCTCGATTATAATAAATTGAGAATAACTCTGATATCGCGAAAAAACTAAAATGTTTTATTTACTTTTCTACTACTTTCATTTATTTATTTTATCACACGTGGTGGTTCACTGTCACGATTCGTCAGTGCTCTGGAAAAAATCTTGTACTATGTTAAAGTTTGAGTCAAAGCTATCGAAGGTATTCTATATTCTATACAAAGGTTTTCGATATTATATTTTTGAATGTTAGATTTTATCAACTATTAGAGATTTCGTTCGAACATTGTCTCATTGTAGAACTAGCGAAATAAAAATAGTTCAAGCTGAAAAACATACAGTTGCTATAATCACATGACACCCACATTTTCATAGTTGATGTTTGCATTCCTTGATTTCTATAGGACCTACTTTTCATGTAGAGTTGACGTAAAAATGTGAAAATCCACACTTTCTATAGCTACTAGCCCCGTTCGATGAGACCAAGAGAGCGTTACATAAAAGCCGTGGGAATCGAGGTCTCTATTCGCGATCGAGGAAATAAATTTAGTTTCGATCAAAATCGAGAGAAGAAACAGATGCAGAAGCGAAAGAATACGCCGGCGATATGGGATCGTAGATATATGAGTACAAATCTCAAATGTGCTTGAAGCTTGCTCCAAATATAATATTAATAATAAAAATCTTAAATCTCCACTTTGAGACCTTAAACAGCATCTTTCATTCGTTTTTCTGTTCTTTTCTTGTTGGTTTATATTTTGTATCAAAATTTGTATATGATTTTTTTTACTCATTCAATAATTTTTAGTCTAATAAATAAAGTTTCACGAATCATCGATAAGTGTTACTTCATATGCAGACCGCCAAAAAATTTCAAAATTGAAATTGGCCCGTTGGACAGTGGTCCAAAAGCCCAATTTCCTGGCCAAAACCTCAAAAATCAAAAGTTACCAAAGAGGTGAAGCTTCATATTTTCCTCAACAGGTGGATGAAAGTTTCATAATCCAAAAGATTAGGTCGATATATTCAATACTTGGCCGTGGGCACACACTCAAACTTGCCCGTTATCGCGCCACATGGGAAATGGCGGCCCATGACCTGTTTCGTGCGCTTTACTAAAATTGTCATGAGAAACGCAGTTTTTTGTGAAAACGTTTGCGACAAAATGGAGGATGTTCCTGAATGTATGTAGAATATTATTCTTTAATGCGGGAATCATTACGTGCATTTTTGCAGATGATATTAAGAATGAAAGGTCGGCACTCAGAATTGTTGTTTTTTCCATATTTTTTTTATATCTGTAGAGAATTAGTTATGATCCCAAGAGATCCTGAGAAAGTTGCAACGGTTTCACGCGTATAAAAGTATGTAGAATTCGTAACCGTTGACATAACCTGCCCTTTCTTGCCCCTTTGGTTTAAAAACCGTACTGTTTGGAGCAGTGTTGGTGCATTCGTGCGTCAGATGACAGAGCACTCAGTTATGAAAAATTCGATTTTGGAGGCGACGACGCAGATGATGTACTTAATATAGATAATAATTCTGAAAATTAAAGTTGCGATGGAAGCTATGATAGCGATTGATTTGTATTTGAGGAAATCATGTAGTTCAGCCAAGTAAAGAATAATGTTCCCCACACATATTGTGCTTGTAATAATTCTGCAATAATAAATTTTTCCTATTCATTTCGTAATAAAATTTTCCTATTCATTGTCGTAATCAGTGACCCAAAAAACATTCATAATATTAATTTCACCAGAAACGTATTATTTTTTGAAAATAATGTCCGCCATTTTGGATCCGCCATTTTGAATTTAGATTTTTTTTTTCATTTTCGTAATCAGCGACCCAAAAAACACTTATAATATGAATTTCAGCGCAAACGTACTATTTTTTGGAAAAAATGTCCGCCATTTTGAATTTTGATTTTTTTTTCCATTTTCGTAATCAGCGACCCAAAAAACTATGGATCTGAAAATTTTAGAAAAATCCATTAACCTTTGAGGTTTTGGCCTGGAAATTGGGCTTTTGGACCACTGTGCGTTGATTGAAAACGTTGCTCACCCCTGCTGTTAGCACTAGTGAGAAGAACATTGCCCTTTCATTAGGAAAATCATTTATTCGACGAAAAATAGAGGTTTATTTCACTTATGGAAAGAAATAAACCACCCAAGGTGTGAAAGTTCTTTTTTTTTCTATGAAGTTTGGAGCTCACCTGCGTATAACACCAATTTTCTGCCACTGGCGTATTGACCTCTTGAGGCGGGGGACTTGGCACCCGACTAACGGCCATAGTACTAGTCGGGTGATGGTTGGACGTTACCCTGGCCGTCTGGCCGGCTGAGCAGTCGCTCACCCCTGGCGGTAACCTGGAAAAATCACGGGAAAAACACCTTGAGAATGGCGAATAACTCCAGGAAAATTCTAGTCTATTGTCGAAATACTCATTATTATGGATATTATAAGTAACATATGAGGCAGACGCTTACTAATACTAAGGGGACGGTGAACTATCAGTAAAAAATCGAATCGAAAGATTTTCCAGGATTTCCAGATTCTCATTAGCCTCATGATTATTCAAATTCGTACTACACACAGGGTGTCGAATTTGGCAGATCAACGGCTAAGAAATCTTCAATCAAAACATGTTCGTAGTTATAAGGAATCAAATATGCTTTTATTGATACACCTCTTCTTAATTTGACTAAATTATCGACGATTTTCGAGATTTTTGTCAGGCGACATTCATTCGAATTCGAAAAATCACGGGAAAAACACCTTGAGAATGGCGAATATCTCCAGGAAAATTCTAGTCTATTGGCGAAATACTCAGATATTATAAGTAACATATGAGGCAGACGCTTACTAATACTAAGGGGACGGTGAACTATCAGTAAGAAATCGAATCGAAAGATTTTCCAGAATTTCCAGATTCTCATTAGCCTCATGATTATTCAAATTCGTACTACACACAGGGTGTCGAATTTGGCAGATCAACGGCTAAGAAATCTTCAATCAAAACATGTTCGTAGTTATAAGGAATCGAATATGCTTTTATTGATACACCTCTTCTTAATTTGACTAAATTATCGACGATTTTCGAGATTTTTGTTAGGCGACATTCATTCGAATTCGAAAAATCACGGGAAAAACACCTTGAGAATCGAGATATCTCCGGGAAAATTTTAGTCTAGTATGGACTCGTGACCGGTTTTTCACTACTATTTCGATGTGTGCATCTATCCAAGAAAAAGAATTATATGGGTTAGAATTTCTCGTGAAAAGTTTTCAATTTGATTCATTGATTGAATCTTTTTATTTATTTGGTTTTCAAAATACCTTATTTTCGTTATTTGACTATATTTGCACAAAAATATTTGTGGTTTAGATTTATAATGGGTTTAATTTTTATTTGATATAATTAATTCATGCAGGCAATATTTATCATGAACTTTTTTTTGAGTTTTATTTTGTAGAAGGCATGTTAACACTCAGTTATGCTTCGGTGACTTGCTTTTACAGCAATTCATGATTTGATTTAAATTAAGATTGAAATAAGAAAAAAATTAATTAACGGCTAACTTTTCGATACTTTTCCTTTTATTTTTGTTACGTTCTCTATTTCTTTCAATGGATATGGTCCAATATAATTTCGTTTAATTTATCGAGCCTGGTTTAAAAGGCAAAAGATACTGAAAAATTAAAGGAATTTCAACTATCATCGTATAATTTGAAAGATAAACTATAATATGGAATTGAAATAAATGAGGATTGTTGTATCTGGGAGATTACAGCAAAAAAAATTGTAAACATTGAAATGGGAGTGATAATCAATCACTGTAATAATGGAACATTGGTTGGAATTATCTATCAAACGAAATCAATAGGAAGTACTCGATACCTTTGTTGATTCATTACTATTCAACTTGACCTCAATATTATATCTGATTATGATGTATGTGACCCATTTGATCTAATATAATTAGACCTTGACCCCAATATCATTGCGTTCCAAAATTTAGCAATTAGTAGTTGAAGTGAACATATTATGGCGCCGCAATTGCTTGCTTATCGTTTGAAAGGGTGTTTTTTTTTTAGGTCAAGCATTATTCCTGACAACCTACTGATAAAGCTGAACGCGATAAGGGGGAAATTGTGTATTGAAAAAGTATTTATTAGACATACGAAAATTGAGTCATATTCACATCGATGATAGCATCCAAATGTTTTTACTTATAGAGAAAATTGGTTTCCAGATGTTTCCATTATGCAATGCATGACCTACTAATCATTGTTTATTCTGTTTCTGTTGGGTGATACTATATTGATGGTCGTTTTTGAAGAACAAGATAAAAGTAAGCTCAAAGAAAATGATGAATGATGAAAAATTTAGTTTCTTGAAAACGAAAGGCATGTGACGGGAATATCGAAAATCCTTTATTTAGTTGCCCAATTATTTCACGTTGAACAGTTCAAAAAGTTATTTATATGCCCTCCTCCGAATATTTATTAAAAGGACGAAAACGTTTCCAACATTCTCATAATAACACGGGTGTCGTCCGAACGTGCTACAATTTGTTCAACGTGATTGCCGTCTCTCAATTGTTCTAGGTAAACAGAGCCACCTGTGCCAAATCGCAATATCCTCTTCCCGTTTCGAGAAAACAACACGAAACATTTGGAATCGAATAGTAATATTGATTTAGAAACATATTTTTCTGGTTGCCTACAAGTGGCTCCAATTCTACATATCTTCCGAATCATTTCAATCGTGTTCAAAGGGCTATACCAGTGTGACACTTTGAATTTCTTGGCTTTCGATAGTTTATACCTACTTACCAAAATATTTAGTGAAAGCGGCATAGTCGTATCTTGAATGGTTCTAAAGAGCGAATTTTATCTAGCAAAAATCGATAGATGAAACTTTGAACGATTTCGAAACGATATTTTTCAAAATTGCTGACATCACAACACAAAGAGAAATTGACCGATCGACTTCAAATTGAAACTGAGTATTCTATATGTTTACTATACGATGACCTGCGATCTTCTCGATTGGTTGAAAATTCCCAATTTGGCAATAAGGGCAATTTTTTACACCAAAAAATGACATTGGTATTGAATACGAAGATGATTCTGGCATTTTACAACTATGTAGTATGTATGTTACGCTGGCAGGAGCACTTCAACAAAATTAAAAAAAAATTATATCAAGATTTAGTGCTCTTTTGTTGCTAATTTGTTCCCCTTTCCAAAAATTTTTTGCTCGTGCCAATATAAAAAAAAAGTGAGGCGTTGCTAGCTTCACGTGAAGCTGGCACGGAACCTTTTTATTCGGCGACTATATCGAAAAATAAATATACCAAAATGTAGTACTAATTTGTTGCCCCTTTCAAATTCCTGCATTTTTCTCCTCTACAGAAAAAATCGATTCCATGCCAGCTTCACATGAAGCTAGTATCGCCAATTTGGAACTATTTCAAGAAATGAATATACCAGAATGTTGTACTAATTTGTTGCTAATTTGTTCCCCTTTCAGAAATTTTGTTGCTCGTTTTTTTTTCGAAAAAATCGTAATGAATAGTCGTTCCATGCCAGTTCAATGTCTCGCTTTTCGAAAAAAAAAGTCGAGCAACAAAATTTCTGAAAGGGGAACAAATTAGCAACAAAAGAGCACTAAATCCTGATATAATTTTTTTTTAATTTTGTTGAAGTGGTCATGCCAGCGTAACCTACATCTATGTAGTCACAAATTCGTACTACTATTCTCAAAATCGTGACGTCGGTTAGCAAGTAGCCCTGACTTAAATAGCAATTTTGAAGCCTTAAAATCATGACTAATTCTTCAATTAAAAAAAAAGTACGTTCATTGTCCCCAGTGCATTCTTGTTACAAAATTATTAATTAATTAATAAACAGATCGATCCCCAGAGAAATTCGATCCGGTACCGCTACTGTCACGCACACCATTGTCAGTCGCTCATTACGACCGAAGGGAATAGAGAAGAGAGAGGGAAACAATCATAGGGATCCGTAGAGCGTAACGAACGGTGGTCGAAGAGAACGAGCGATTACGAAAAACGGGACGGGCCGACCTAGTGGGAGTCTGCTGATGGGGAGATTGGCCTGAATTTCACGAGACGAATTCGTGACGTATTTTCATACAGCCACGCAGTCCGTGGGCGCAGGAAGAAGGGTCTGGTCCATCAATGAAGGTCCGTTTTATTCCCCTATACGCCTACCAAAAACACAATGGTAATCTCTCATGTTACCGCGCAATCAGTATTGACTTATCAACGCACATTTAGGTTACAATCGATGACATTATCAGGTTGATTCAATTTATAGACATATTTGAAAGAAAATTGTTAAATATTAGTAGATCATATTGCTATCGACTATTTGTTGTATGGAAGTGCTGCCATCTAGGTTGATTGATAACTAATTAGTTACTAGGGTCGAATATTGTGATTTCATTGGTGCATTCTCATTTTATGTCATTTCTTATTTGCTGTATAAACTAACCATCATTCATTCAATTGTATTTAAACCCTGCTGTTTTTGTGAAACTAACTAAATATTCAGATCCTGTCAAAATTGATTGAATTTTTTTGACATAATATAAGCATTTATATGGAATCAATTTATTCGTATTACATTGAATAATATAATGAAAAGGTAAATAAAATTGAGCCAATATAAGATCTAGATACTTTATATTTGGATGCAATAAGAATATACAGCTAACCGAACTTACCCATTTACAAAATGGCCTCTTTTAGCTCTGAAATAAGAAAAAAAAATGTTTCAAAATCTTCTTCGTTCTACATTTATTCATAGGAAGATTCAAAATAATGCTTGCATACTCAAGAAATAGCCATAACAATTTAAGTAAATAATACTGAATCGAGAGTGATGTGAGTTGTTCTTGTTTTTTTTTGTGTAATCAATTTCCAGAGTATACACACATGACTTTGATATCATTATTTTCATAATCAGGTTTGAATTGATCTATCATGCATACTTGTCAAACAGTCGACAGTTTGTGTCATTATTTTAACTTCGTGGGAATAAAAAGTTCAAGAGGATGAACAAGAATTCAACATTTCCGAAAACTTTACGTCCCCAATCTGTCTCCCCCAAGAGCGTATGCATTTTTTATGAGCATTACCCGGTTGCGAAACTTTGTTTCTGTTGCATCGCAATGCAACACTATAATTCGCAAAATAGGATTATTTTAGGGAAAGCCATGAACGGTCATTTCGAACAAAACCAACAGTCGATCGGAAGAAACCTAGTTTCGCCGAACGCGTTCGTCTTTTGTCTTTACCACGCGCCGCCGTAACGTAACGGCCCAGTTACGACACGAAACGACGAAACGAAAACTTTCCTCCCCTCGCGTCATCTCCCCCCCTCCACCGCCTCCGCCGCTTCTTCTCCGTTTTCTATCGGCGGACTCGGTTTTCGATTGCGCGCGACGCCGCGTACTTTCTTTCACCTACTCGAGACGGGCGTTATTATTTATTTACCGAGAGGCTGTTACACAATTTTGGAGCGACCCGAAAACCAGAGGCGGCCAACGGAGAAAGACAACGAGAAACGTATGCAGGTCATTCCAATCGGAACGCTCACATAACCTCAAAAGCGACGATTGGTAAGTTGGGTTTCGTAAAAGGTGAACTCGATTTCGGAATCGGTGAGTTTGATTTCGGAAAGTCGACGTCACACAACTGGATTGGCACATTTTTGAAATTAACGAACAGTATAGCTTGAATTTTCCGCAGAAATTCAAAGAAAATTCATTGGTCGGCGCAGTATGAATAGCGGTCGCGGTTTATGGAAATCTGCGATTTATTCTCGCATCACATAGAATTTTTCGTTATCAATCGATTTGTTACTAAACGTCAGCTGTCTCAGAATATAGAGCGTCTGCACCTGACGTCACAATGTAGTCAAATGTCAAACGGTTTGGTGGTAGAACAATATCTGAAACTTTAGCTCCTTGTCTACGAATTGACAGAACAGAAATGTTTGAAGTTGTTTTACCTACAAACCTGAAAAACACGCCCATTTTGTAACCCGCCGCAGATATTCTATTATTTCTATCTTGTGTCATTTATTTGTGAAAATTGCATAAATACTCGTATTCTGGCTAAAAGTCAAGATCTTTTGATAACAGATCGAAATAAATATCATTATACATTTCGTTGAGCATTAATTTCATGAATTCCTTGTTTACATTGCTCGCTGGTCTATGTTAAATATTGTTATTTATCATGCAATTCAAAATGACAAACAATAGACAAACCCTCATTTCTCAGTCGCTTTCCGATTATTGTAGTGTCACTGGCTATAAACAAAATTAAGAATAATTAATTGCTACAGGACGTATCGAATGTTTATTATAAACTACTCAATAGATGGTAGTTTATTTATTCAAGGAAGATAGCTTCGACAGATTCTGATATCTTTCAATACCATTATCGCAAATTAAATAAATAATAAATATCTCATCAAGCACTGAACTTCTCATTGTTAGGGACATAGCTGGGAACATTTAGGCATCAATAATAATGGCAACACTTCACAGTGACTTGACAACAACGCTAAATTTATTCGTCAATAGAGTTTGTTGAAATGTTTTCAAATGTTGAAAAATCTGTTCAACGGTCATTCAATCATGTATATATTATAAATTTTTCAAATCAGTTTTCATGAAAAACTGAACTCAACTCTCTGTTTCGGAGTATCCTTGAAAAAAAAAACTAGCAGAGCAACACCGCACTATCTGACGACCTGTCACAACTAACTTGCTTGAATAAATAGACTACATAAGTTGTCAATTGTATTTTTTTTTGTTTATTTTTGCATTATCTCGAATAACAAGATACATAAATATAAATACGAGGCAGTCAACATCAGAAAGCGCCATGAATAAAGATACAAGTCAAAAATTGTTTTCGAACAAAATTTTGCATATTCAATGCAAACGCATACTGTGTCCCGTTCTACCTGTTGCACCAATATTGTAAACATCATCAGCAGGAAGCGGCAAACGAAAAAAAAAATATTCCGACCATTCAACAACGCAACAATATTTCAAATGTTTCCACGATGCAACTTCAAGTTGACATAAAAAATACGCGGTTTCTAATATACTCGTGCCGTTTGATCGGACGAATTTGCTGCAATATTTGACTTTCTCTGTACTTTGAGGAAGGTAGGTAATATCTAGATACCGAAAAGAGAAATCGATATTGTCGGCGCAACGCAGAGGAAAAGCGCGGGTGTTCAATAAGGAATGAAGATTGCGAAGGGAAAGCACCACGGAAAGTCAGTGTCGTCGTCGAATTTGAAAGGTCGAGTAATTTCATTCCGAAGCCAAGAAACTATCAACATTCTGAATTGACCAACAAGCCATGTAGAAAGCCACAAGAGAACCTCCAAAATCCCCAGACTTAGATCCGTTTGACTTTTTTATGACAGGGTACTTCAAGGGCAAACTGTTCTATGAATGTTAGAAAGGAGGTTGCAATTCTGGAAATGAGCACGAGTTTGATATTTCCCAAGTCTTCAGATGGTTCGAATAAAATAATTGCTTTGGTTTTTGAAAACATTAAATCCTAAAGCATTGAATTATTGAGTTGTTTTCAGTTTCAACTTCAGCACACTAACTGTATTCTAGAGGGCGACACTTACATTTAGTAAGTGAGAGCACGTTCAAAAGTAGTCAAATACAAATTGAGGAAATGTGGAAATGAGTCGTGCTTCTGAATCATTAAAAATTCCCCCTAAAAAAAGCCCCTGGTACCCTTCGACATTGCTTACAAAACAACGAAAAGGGCTTCCTTGTGCCGAATTTCCCTACCAAGGGGAATTGGGGGCAAAAGTTCGAAAGAGCGGATATGGCCGCAACGAAGTTGGGAAAAGCAGGAGGAAAACTTTTCGTATCAAATTATTGATGGAAATTTCCCACCATTTCCAAACAGGATTTATCAACTTCGAAGACGAAGTAATAAGAGATTGTATATTCTCATTCAAAGATGTATTATCGTACTTTTCAAGGGTATTTAATAATCCTGGTGAAAGCTTGTCATAATCACCCAAGACCTCATGGTAATGCTCTAAACCTCGGAAATATACCAGGTGGCTAATAGACGATGGAAAATTCAATTAAAATATGTTTTCTGTTAGTAAAAACCATCCATTTCGTTTGTCGGGCAGCTTATACAGGCAGGTATAAAGAAGACCCTTGAATCTCTTTATAACGATTGTTGCAATACTTCATTGAATAAAGGATAACCGGTAAGATATAATTCGTTAAAAACGCGTTCAATGTTATTGGAAGTAGGTAACCGGAAAAAGAAGGTGAATCGTAGGAGGTCAAAATTCCATTGAGCCCAATCATTGACCAAATTGTTCTCAGTCAAAAACGGTCAGTAACACATTCGTGATAAGAAGAAGAAAAGGAATGAAACAATTCTTGCACTCACCGAAATGCATTTTCATGTCATTCAAAATGAAAATGGTTCCGCATTGTCGTCTTTTTGGCCTAGATCAAATGTTCTCAATTATCTAAAAAAATATCAAGGTACGAAGTTTTATTTAATTTACGACGTTTGCATACTCGGAATTGTAGTGACACATCTGCAATATCCTCCAATATGTCCTCAGTATTGTTTGGTTAGTATTCGACATGATAATATAATGAATTTAACTAAATTGGTTACTAAATCAGGAATTCCATGGGTTCAATTTCTGGTATATAGAGATAAAATTTGGCATATGGCAACTGTGTAATTTCAGATGTTTCCTTATCTAGTCGTGACTTCAGTTTTAGACCATGAAATCAGTCAAAAGATTTTCAAAAAAATGTATCAATGTATCATGAGTAAGTCTAATTATTCATCATTCTCGAAGTGAAAAAAATCTGAACAATTCTGGAAGATGCTTATAATTAGTTCAATGACATTTCAGAGGCAAATCTGTATATCAACAAAACTATGATTCTCTGCCACTGTCTCCCACGACGCCCATTATGTCGAAACGTCTAATTTATTTCAGTTAAGGAGCTTTCAACCTCCATCCACAATTATCCTGATACTTTCAGAAATCAAGAGGAGAAAAATCCACATCGAGAAAATTACCTTTTAGATTGTGATCGCATTTCTCGATATATTTTTTTCCGTAGACAAGGTCGAGCGTGCTTTATATCGAGTATGTTCATGTCGTGCCTGAATAAAGGACTGCATTCGCGGAATCTGAAAAGGCATTCGAGGCTATATTTAATAGTCGACTATATGGTTAGGTACATGTAGAAAGTGTGATTGGTAGCCCTATTCTTCCCTATCACAACGATCTCACATCACCTCAATGATCCTAGAATGTAGTAATTCAATTGTTGGTTTATGTCAACACCTCTCCATTTACTTGAATCAAATTTCCTTAGTACGACTTGATGCATATTGGACGAATAAATCAATTATGCACATGACGATGAAATAAATATTATTAATATTATCAACAAAATAATGATATCCGAAGAAAATTTCTTCCCATAGAGTTATGTCGTGTAGCTACTTACTTTTCAACCATTCACTGTACAATTCAAATGAGAAATATTGCTTTCATAATGATTTTATCATGATGATGTACTTGCAATTGTAGTAGCGGTAAACCTATACACAACAAAGGCGATTTTCAAGATTGAGTGAGAGCAATCAATTGTTTCTTTCAGTGTAATTTTCAGCACAGAAAATTAAGAAGACATTTATTATCATCATTATATCTAGTATAGTAGTTACAATCGGAAAATATTAATATTTCATACGGCGGTGTGAATGTTGTTAATTTTCGAGCATTTCAATATTCGTGACATGAATAACTATACTTTTCACACTTAGTTATCTAATCAAAGGAAACACCATTTGCATAGTATCGCAAGATCTCAATCTTCAACCTTCATAGTTTTTGACAATGCTCAAGTATTGCGAATTATAATTATCAATATAAGTACGCTGTTATTATCAGGAGTATACAAACAGTATATCGTTAAATTTCCCAATTTGAGAAACCTTGAGTATCTCGTTTATCACAAAAAACCTTCGGTTTGAAATACATTTTAATTCCAAAGAGACAGAATTAGTGAAACAAGATGCCTTGGCGATAACATGGGCCAATTGAGATTCATTAACCCAATTTTTTAAGAATACAAAAAATTAGCATCAACAGGTGACAGTCATGAAATGAAAATATTTTGATCGTAATTTTTACGTGATGAGGATACAGGGGTTCTTAAAAGTATGGCCCGATTCTTCATGGTTATTTGGTTTTCACTTTAGGAAGTGTTGAATATTCAATACAGGTGAGATTAAAATCAAAACAATTTTTCCTGGAATTTGTTCAGTGATATCGATAATCCGTAGACATAACGACTCCTGTAATTGCTCATTCGATATTTAATACAGTAAAAAATCTTATGATCCACAAAAATAAAAAATTGCTTAACGACGAAATCAGCAAATCATAAATTTTGGGTCACCTTGTGAAATGAACCTTCGAATTATCTGTTCAGGTGCAATTTGGTGGAAAATTCTCAAATGAATGTTAATCACCGATTTGCTAATCATTCACTATCTATTAGCTGCGAATCTTCTATTGCATAGCGTTATAAATAAAAATACTTCAAAGTATAATTATTTTATAACTTGACCTACTCCAAATCCTCCAGATCTAGTACAACAATATGTATACCGCTGTTAACACGGTTTTTCGAATAAAGCTCAGATAAAATATCGTTATTTAAATAGGTTAGAAACGACTCATGACATTATCTGTCTGTCGTGCGAAATGTTTTCGTGATTGTATTGTGAGTGCTCGATTAATTTATCAAATTTTAAACGGTCCTCTCAGTATTAGAATGAATTCTGTCATCATCGAATTAGATAGAAATGCGTTATTATTGTTAATTTCACGGAATCCAGGAAATGAACACATTTTCAATTCATTGTAAAAGTCAACAATTCGTCTGAATAATTTCAATCTCTCGGAAGGCTAAGAGAGAAAAATCATAAAAGTTCAGCAGAGATAATAAAAAGTATGATTCACGTGGAAAACATAATGAATGTCACGATTCAGTATCAGTTTCCATACGTACCCTGACAAAAGCACGTGTTAGCACCAATATCCTTCACCAGATGAAAAATATACTTATTAGGCTCAAATCGAAAGGAAAATCGCCTTTATATTAAAAAGATTACAAGATTACGCGTCACGTGACCATCACACGAGCACACAATCTTTACACAAACAAGGTAAAATTTTTCAACCTTCGTTTGTAGTCGAAATTCATGTATGTATATATTGTATTCAGCATCAAAAAGTTGAGATTTCAACGAACGAAAATCCCACCGACTTGAAAAAAAATTGTAGATTCTTGATTGAAAAAAATGGACATACAAAATTCTAGATTTTCCATTACTTTGTCATTCATTGGACCTCAGATCGCTCGTGAAATATTTCATCTTTAATTTTATATTATACAATCTTTCTTTTCCTATCGGTTTTATCCTACTATGTATTTTTTAATGTCGAAAATTATCGATCCTTGTGAAAACTGCGAAATCCTGCTGGTAACTTTCCACTGGAATTGGAGCGATTTTCACGGAAATTGTGAAGCCAATCGAACAGAGCGGTTACGTATCTCTAATTCGGTTTATTATTTTTAGAAAATGTAGGAGAGAAAGTTTCGAAACGCAATGTGTGAGAGTGCTGAATTGATTCCTGTCTAATTTCTCTCCCTCGATAAGCGATTTCACGGTATGTCGTTATGCCCTGCTTAACAAAAGTTTGGGTACAGCACAAAAAATAATGTAATCATACAACTCCTATCGTAATTATAAGAAAATGGATTTTTCAACATCAACAAAGTTTGGAGACTTATAATTGTAATAGTTATTTGTCGAACGATAGCTAATTGACAGCTGTCAGGTCAGTTATTGACATATGAAACAAATATCACTGACTGATTATAATTCCAATTCTCAATTCAGAATCAAATCATTTTCGCTGGTCAAACATGCACATGTCATTGATATTTCATAAAAAAAACGTCAATGACCAAGAGTTAGTTTCCAGCAGACAACCGTTAACATCATGACAGTGGCGCCATCTCTTTTGAATTATATCAAGTTGAGGTTCTAGCAAAAATAGACGCAACTAGGCAATCCAAACCACGTGACATTCAATGTGGCGGCTTGGGGCACACAATGCAATACCTTGGCTAGTAAACAGTGAATTTTATTTATTTTCGGAGTTTTTTGGTGTTTCGAAACGGTATTCAGATGGAGAGTGAATATTTGAAGACATTGATGTTGAATAGCAGAGACGTTGGTGAAAAGTATGCTTGGAACTATTCATTCAGTTCATTCTTGCAGAGATAAGCTATAACTTATTGTAACTTATCTCTGATTCTTGTCACAGCATTCGTTTTCGATATTAAATTAAGTTGGGATTAATTAATAATCTAGATCCTTTCACATTGTATACTGATGCTGATTTAGATTATTCAATTGATGTTGTTCTTTTTGTAATATTCTGGTCAAAAAAATGTCTACTGCAGACTCTCTGATACATCAGTTTGGAATCAGTGAGATCATATCTCTTGATCGCAGCTAACCATAGGGCCCTTCGCTTCCTAGTTAAATCGTTCTTACTCTATAACTGCTCTATAAGAACCTGTGATTAGTAACCGTAGAAACCGATTACATGCCGACTTTATTTCGGTTAGTACGAGATCTACAGCCAACCACAATGCATGTGATAGGCCTCTTCTTCAGTAAAAGAGTAAATAATTAGCCACAATTAAAAAAACACATAAAAAACGCACTAGAGATAACTAAATGTAACAGTTTTCAACTCAAGTCACATATGTAAACACCAAGTGTGTGCCCCAAGCCGCCACATTGGTTTTTCGCTTTGACAGATCGCTGGATTGCCTAACAGCCTTCAAATCGGAATTTAAATGATTGTCAAAAAATATACCAAATTCAAAACTGATTCATCGCAAGGATTTGATCAAAAATGACTATTAATGGTGGGAATAAGAAGGTCGTGACATGTTGATTTTCGCTAATTAATTAGAACGTATTACGATCAACGACGATCTAACCATCATGTAGAATCCGACAATGGGATTAAAAATGCGCACACGTTGCCCAGATGAAGGACGCACATTATCTCAATTATATTATGTTAGCGCTGATTACATTCATGGCCGAAAATATTGATTTAGGTGAGCTGGAAGCATGACTTCACTGAGAATTTGATTGATACGGTGGCAAGCTTACTCATCATTCACAAAAAAGTCCATTCTACACCTCCACAAAGACAGGTGTTTGCTTTAAGATCACTGAAAGCAGTTGAATGTGTTTCGACAGTTGACATTTTTGAATACACTCAAATATCCATCAATAACCTTTGAAAGAAACTATTATTTAGAAAGTCTGCTGCAAGGTCTTTACCGCTGTACCTGTTTCCATGCCTCGAACCTTCAATCGCCCCTTTACACGTTGAATATCTTTCGAAAAGGTATTGGGGAAAACGTTTACCTAGACTTTTATCAATCTTCAACAGCAGATGTAGTATTTTGCTTTAGAATATTGGTAAGAATAGAATGAAACCTAAATCGAACTCCGTGACACTTTCTCGGAAGACAGTTTTAGAAATTCATAGTGAGAATAATAACACAACGAAAAAAACAGGCCCGTCATCAAGAAAACTGTAATGGTATCACTTGAAAATTCTGGCAATACACAAGGCGATGGCAAATGTTTGTTTCAATTGAAAGTAGAAACGTCTAAAAATGAGATTATAGTAGGTTTAATGTGCAACTTCCAAAACTGCATATTTTATCCCCTCCCACAGGTATTACCTAGCAACCACCTTTGTTATCATAATAATTCGGCGTGTTATTCTCGCACCTGCCTTAATCGAATACCACGTCAGTTAAACGGCATGTACTTCTAATAGCCATCCAGAAAATGCATGGTAGTTCGATTCCGGACATTGACCGAGACCTTGGGCGCTTCATGGGAGTCCATCGGCCCCGCACAAGAAGACAATGTACTCGAAGAGAGACGTTCTTCCAAACGGAAAAAGAAAAAAGGCACTCAGCCTATATTCGAGGTCATCGGACACCGAACCGATTAGACGGGAACTCAACCTCCGCACGTCGCCTGAAATTCCCCAAATTCGTTTTGTTCCTCACCTGGCGAGTGCCATTTTCAGGATGTATTCCAAAACAGCCAGTGTTTAGCACTACTACCCAACTCCGGAAAAAACAAATATCCTCACAACACTCACTGCAACCCAACACACATCGCGCTCTCCCTACAACCCCAAACCCAACTGAAAAACTCGAGATGATATCTTGAAATCCGTTCTCTGGCACGGCCAACCGAGATCGCATCAACAAAAGAACAACCTATCACAGGAGTTCGAAGCGAACTGAAATCAGTGAAATCGGAGTTGGCGTTCCCCCGCCGTGCCATGCTGAAAAATATGAAGGGTCGGTAACGATCGGCGATGGTCGGGCGAGGCCGCGCGGCCGTCGCTTTCGCATCGGCGAGGTTGTCATGTTTCCGGGAGGTTCGTGAATTCAAGGACTTTTCAGCGAGGCTGGCCGTCAAGGAAGATCATCGAGTGTGATTGGATAGTTGTTCGATGAGTAGGATATTTTGACACAATTTTTGTGGCAGATTTGAAATGGGGTTACGAACTAACGATGGTTCTCACAGATCGTGAATCCATTCGAGTTATAGAGACCAACTCACATAGCACAATGGATCGTTACATACATTACAAACGTGTAAAATTATAACTGATCGAGTCCAACGTGAATATTCAATAACAAACAACAATAACAAAAACAGTTTAACAATTCGAGACTACACACGAATACATTTATGATAATACTAGTTTTTTCCGCGGCTTTGCTCGCATTGAACCCATCAAACAAGTATCAGAGATCATTACAATGAAATTGAATCAATACGATAACTTCATTTCATCGATTGGCTGAGACTAATTCATTATGGAAAAATTTTGGTGTCAGCTACAGCTCAATAGGAATATTCTCAACGCGCTAATACTAATATGAGTTTTGTTACATTTATTTATTCTTACATTTTCGAATGTTACGTAGAATTCTGGATCGATTGCATTTAAAATCGTTTCTCTATCGTGATTTGTTTTTGAGATATTCCATTTGGTGGACTGAATTTTTTTTTCAATTTTATAGTATTTGAAATGTAATGAACCAAATGTCGTAGACATCAGGGATGAGACACTTATAAGGTCAAAATCAAAACATGTAAGCAAGCGCAAATATCTCGAATAAAATTATTAAGTAAAATCCACTGTATACTGATATTATGTGTTGAGTGACAGTGTTCGATGATATTTTTATGCAATATTTGCATCTTTGACGTCATTGAATGGGTTTTGTTGTGGTTATAATTAGGTCTGACAAACATGGTGGTTATGTTGCGATTTTCATCAATTCAAAGCTTCTGAAGTTTCGAAAATTTGTTCATCAAACATTATGTTGGTATAAATATCTAATTTCGCTGCCAAATAAAAACAATTTTTGTAAAATATTCTAACTCACTGCGATTTCACTACCATTATTTTATCAATTCCAATATAAAATACTGATCGTCTCCAAAGCGCGGCAACGCCGCTTCGACTGTTTGAAAATGTTCGCGCAATTTCCATCATTCAAATAAAAAAATGCCCGAATTTTCACTTGTCGGTTATTCCCACCGAATCAAATCCTTCGCGATAAAGATTTCATGAATTTTCTCCAAATATTTACGATCGTTCCTCACAGCATATCATCGATGACAAAGGCGAATACGTGACGATCGAACGCGCACGCGTTTCGACGATAACCTTAATTCGAGGATGAAACAGATGTCAGGGACCGGATACTCGTCCAGAGTATAGGGCGGCCGCCCTTTGTCTAGCTACTAGCTAGGCCACAGTATAATAAGAACTTCTTATTATACTGTGGCTAGGCCGTGAAATACGAAAAAAAAAAATGTATCCCGATCTCGTCGGTGCAGGGGTGGAACAGTTGAAGAAACGTTACCAGCTGGAAAACACGATTTTACACGAGAAATTTTACGCATTTTAACTTTTTTTTTTTAGAAAGGACAGTAAGGGGTGGTTAAAGTGATAATCACTGGACCTGATTCACTAGTTATTTATTAAACACTCTAAATAAGAGTTTATACATCAAATGCAACTAAAAAAAGAAGTTGAAACAATTTTGCCAGAGAAAATTGTATTTCAAATTATAATTTCAGGTTAGAATGATAGTTCACATCTTCGGTCTTAATGGGTGATTGGACTAGTTCTGAATTTTAAACAATTACTACACGACATTTTAACAGCCTTAAAAAAATTTACACCCATTTGAATGCATATTTGTGGCGTATAACGTGTTATGCTTTTTCCAAAATCGCCCAATTCCAAGGTATATTACAAATAAAATCCAGATTAGATTTTTCATTTACTTCGCGACGTTTCCATACTCGGAGTTGTGGTGGTGCCGCATTATTAAATATCCTTAGTACTATTTGATGCATATTTGCTAAATAAATTTATTATGCAAGTAATCAGATCAATAAATTCGATTTTTAAACAGATTCTGGCATGTGGAAATAAAATTTGTATTTCTCTCATAAACGCTCTCATAGGAATGCGCATGTTGAATTTTTTCTTTCCACATTTTTTCTCATTTCAATTTGTTCGTCGTATAAACCCTCCTTAAGCTGAAGCTAGCCAACGTTCACCTCTTCCTGTCATGCGCACGCCTATGTATAAAAAAACCACGTTTTGTTTTGCATAGGAGTTGATAGAAGGTTGAACTGTTGTGACCTCTCTCAATCCTACGTTAGCCCAGAATACAAGGTGATTCAAATTAAAATTACTGGGTTATTACTTAATGTCATTAGAGTGTTGTCGTGGCACACCGACTGATTGCTTTTTCACGATTTCCTTTACGCCTCATTGACCGAAACAAGTCACCATGAAGTGCGTATAGAAAAGCAGCTACAGGTGTGTTCCAAAATATACAACAACCTTCTCTTAACCTGAATTAACAGCAGTTGATCTTTTTTCGCAAATGGAATTTTCGAATTTATACATACCATATACTGTAGATTCAAAATTTTTGACAAAACGTGGGTGTCTGTATAATTTATCTGATTTTATCGATGGTTATTTTTAGGTATACAGGGTGTTGTCCAAAGCCATGCTAATATTCGAGGAAAGATTCTTTGATTCGTTCTAGAAAAAAAACTATAAAAAATTCCTAATTATAATTTAGATTTCACAAGTACAAAACATGTCATCTAATAGATCCCATCTGAAATATGAGTACGTATCGTGAATTTCTTGATGATTTATTAGGAATCACTCAAGTATTCTTCATTTCTCTGTTTTTTATGTTTGTTGATTCGATAAGTATGATCATGACGTTTATATTTCATTTTATTCATTTCGAATGTAAATCTCGTGAATGTTTGTTACACCATAATTTATGTATTGTGGATTGTTATCTTGAGAAATAAATAAATGAATGAGAAAGTATCAAAAATATCGTTTATTCAGAAGATTCTGCAATAAATTGTTTGCTGAATCCTATTTTCGAAATGGTGATGAACTTGAGAAATATGATTATTTTTCATGAATCATCAGAATTGTTGAAATTGAAAACTCTTTGGAAAAAGCGGAACTAATAATAATAACGATTACTTAAAAACGAAAAACATATTATTACTTACAGCTGAAATCATTCCTCACGTTCATTTCGAGATCTGAAATATGAATACAGTTATGAAAAACATGAAAAAATATAAAGAATTTGTTTTTTACGCATGGTGGGTAGATTTCAATAATGTACGGAAAATAATAAACTGTCAAAAATACAGGAAAACAGATGTGATATTATCGTCCAAATTGAAAATTCAATAGCAAAATATTCACAATTCTTTCTTTCTAGAAAACAGTTGCTCACATTCTTGACACTTTTTCCTGTTTGAACCAGAAGTTGATCAAATTTCGTGCTATGTGGAACTAAGTTGTGCATATTCTTGTCATTTTCAGGGTAGCTGTTGATAGTTTTTAATCAAGTATACGCGTTTGCGTCCATGATATTAAGTTGAATACTCCACGTCATGTGGCTTCATACTTCGATATAATTTTTGGGGTCAACTCAGGAGGAAGTCGGGGTGCTCATGGACGAAATAATGCGGCCCCACGTACCCAGTCGGATACCATATACAATGACAATAATTGAAATAATTCAAGGCAATCAACGTCATTTGAATTTCATGAAACATACGATGATGTGAATTGTACACATGCCCACCACATGGATATGTCAGAATTACCCCGACATGAGGTACTTCAGAAAGGTGTGAAAGGCATTTTGAAGGTTCTTATGAATCCGCGGAAAAACGTATTATTCAGTATTATAATCTGTTGTCGATCGATATACAACAAATCAACATGATAGTTGAGACTTTTTCATGTTGAGAAAAACAGTATCTACCAAAATAACACACACAGGATGCCTCAGAATGTTCCAAAGGGCGAGGTACAGAATATTTTAGCTAACTATTTCCTATTGCCTGGTGGCCAAAAAAGAGTAAACATATTGTCAACAGCGTTAGCAAGTTGTCACATGGTGACGACTAATAGGTATAATTTGTGTAATAACATAATATCAATGTCCTTGTAAATATCCATGTCTGCTGAATTGTGTGTCAACTGAATTGAATTAAAAGCAAGCCCTTGGCCTGACCCCAATTGTCTTTGTGAAGAGCCCCATTTAGATCAATAAGTAATTAAGAAGAACTTCTCATCAATGCGTCCTCATTTTAGTTGTTTTGTGAAGAAACAGTGAGTAGTTTATAAATATAGCCATGACCAGTACTGAACTCCCACAAAGAAAACTTTGTACTGGATAGAACGACATTGATACAGAACTTTCATTCTCTTGATATGTTGAAAACGAATGTGTCAGTTATACTGCTGATTATTAGAAAGCATACATTGTTTTCATGATATTGAATATGGAAATCGTATTCACAGATAACCTTCAAAATAACAAATTAACTCACCAGATATTCCTCAAATTGCATAAGTTGTCTCCGTCACGTCATATAGCACAAAAAACTTGTCTTTAACTGACTATTCAACAGCGACAAGATATAATATCGTAAAAGCGAACACTCTCAATCATCAACAAGAAAGAATAATAATAAATTAATCAATTAATACAGGAAATCTGGGGCCTCAACCAAGTTCTGAGATTTCCAAATTTTCAACTGTGGATGACACTGATGAATGATGACAAATGACAGTGATTACAAATGACAAGACTATAGTTGTCTGTCATATACACTAAAAATTGAGGTGATGAAAAATTACGTTGAGAATACTAATAAATGTTTACTGTTGTGGGAATAATGATTCACGTCAGAAGAATCTGTAATAGTTTCTAATGGTTTCTGACGTCTGTATTTTGCATACATTCAACTTAAAAATCACTGATTCTTTTGACGAATCCGTTAGCAAGTAGTCAGAAAGTCAGTAGAATTTAAGGATTTGTTGTGAATTCTTTGTCAAAGATACGCAATTTGTTTCAGTTGTCAGCGTTACTAGGTGTTTGATTTCATCTCAAAATCGTTTCAACCATTCAATTCAAAATATATCTGAGCGTTTCACAACTATATCTTCATCAAACTGGAATTGTCTAGCGTTCCAGTGTGAAATCTCTTTCAAACAAAAAACTGTCAAAATTAGCATGTGCCGATTTTTAGCAATCAAAAATAATCACTAACAGATTCGTGACTGTTTGCTGTGGAATACTCTCATAACCATAGATTTAATATCTTATTCATCTGAGCTCATAACCGTGTTCTATGATTCACATATGGTTTGCTTCAAATGTCAATTCATTCTGACATTCCCATATGTTTATATTTTCAGTAGATAAATTTTATTTCTGCTTGTACTTTTGTTGTTGAAATGGGTGGAAAACATAAAACGGCAAATCGAACAAAGAATAATGTTAGGGTAAGTATTCAGGCATTCAAAAAAACCACCTAAGACTATTTTGTCTGTTTCCAGCCATCAAGTAGTGGAAGAAGTGCGGAATTTCTTGGTTCTAACGTTTCACAGTTTGTACCTTTTGTGGGGCTATCAACTTCTAAAGACTCAACATTTGGGTTTTCCCTGTCGACTACAGAAGAGTTGGAAACTTCACTGGATCCTAATATTCAAGTTATTTTCAAGAAAATATCAAAGAAAGATTCTACTACAAAAATTAAAGTAATTGCTCTAGAACTGCTCATCAGAATAATGTATCACTCTGGCTATTTCAGGGACTACAAGAATTGGCTGAATTAGTCAAAAACTCAGACCAAGAAACTGTGAAGTTGATATTACCTTTTTGGCCAAGGTTCTTCAATGTATTTGTTACTGATATTGATAATCGTGTTAGAGAAGTTACACATTATGTCCATCATCAGATTGTATTGAAAGCAAAACGAAATATAGCTCCCTATCTAAAACAGATAATGGCACCATGGTTCACATCACAGTATGATACATATCCTCCTGCTGCTAGTGTGGCTTCTCAGGCACTTAAAGTAAAAATTCTTCATGAATTTGTTGACTTTCTCATCCTGAATTTGATAATTTTCTTCAGGATGCATTTCCACCAAATAAAATTCAAGATGCAATTACATTTTGCCAAGACGAAATTCTCAACCATTTGAGTGATAATCTGTTTTTCCAAACTCCTCAAACACTCTGCAATATGAAACATGTGTCAGTTGAAGAAGCTGAAGCCAAATATGAAAGAGTTCTGATTTCATGTCTCCAAGGGTACCAATTTTATTTGGAAAAAGTTTCTGTTGAACAAATACAGAATGTACTTCCATTGAATAATAATATTGTATCAAATAGTATGTTGGAAACTGAGCATTCCAATGGCGTATTGAAATTCCTTTCATAATGTTTGTTTCAGGTAAATTCTGGAAATTTGGGAAGAATAAAATTCCTTGTATCAGAGCAAATTGGTTCAAATTATTATCAACCATTTGCCAACAAACTCCATTCCTATTGGAAGGTAAAGGAGCCCAAGTTACAGGGAGTGTTTTTGGTAATCTGGATGAAAATAACCCAATTGTGTTGCCGTATGTTTGGGAGGGAGCTCTTTCGACAATGTCTGCTATACAAGTAATTATTATAAGATCCATTCAATAAATTGTACAAAAATCAATGTCTGTTGTAGGATTGGTGGAGTTTTATCAATGTTGACAAAATGTTTTATCCAAAATTGTGGAAGATACTGAAGGAAGGAGGTCAGGGTAATGCTGCAATGATCTATCCAAGTTTACTTCCAGTACTTTCCCATTTACTTCCAATTGTAAATGATAACTCTTCTGAGTTCTACAACAATTTTTTCGAAAATCTTCAATTGGGGTAGGTATATTTTAGAAATATTAATTCATATCATATATAATAGTTTTGTGTTGATGGTAAATAATCAAGATAACTTTCAAACTTATTATTTGTAGTATGAAACAGAAAACCACCATTGCAAGCAAATCTGAATCAATTGCCATAACGACTGCCTATGTGGAATGCTTGCAGTTTGTAATTCTGCAAAAACAAGATGACCAAACATTCTGTAAAATCATGATCAAAATTCATTTATTGAAAATAATAGAGTTGGGTCTCACAGAAGACCACCCGAGCTGTAAAACTATATTTGACAAAGTAGGCAACATGGTGCGATTTTTCGGTCGTAATACTGAAACTCCAGCCCTAACATCATATCTAGATTTCCTATTTGATGGTCTCAGGGATTTATTTAGAGAAACATTGTTCAACATGAAGGACATACCTGATCATGATCCCAAAAATATTTCAAACAAACAAGTGGAGTTCATAAGATTCCTCAAGTCTTCTGGTAAAACGAAAAAGCAAATGAAGGTCAAGTTCACTACTGAGGATACCGATCCTAAAGAAGACAAGTTGAACCACCCACCTTCTATCATTGAATCTGATAGAACATATAATAGTAAACTTAATGATCTTGTCTACAAAGTCTTTGATGATTATGTGGAATACATTGAGGAAAAACAGTCTTCTCTGCTATTTGAACAACTCTGGTCGCTGATAACTGATTTTGATTGCAAGAATTTCTTCCTTAACCTCAATGAAAAACTGAAGAAGACAAACCCAGATGCTAAATTGTTCCACATTTTTCAAAATTTCTTGCTGAAATGGATTACTTCAGAAACACAGTGTTGCAGGCAGGTGATGAGTTTTACTTTTTTGCTGTTGCTTTATGTTGGTGATGAGGATAAACTGAAGATATTGGAGACTCTCTCGAGGGTGAGCATTAAACATTACGTAAAATATAACAGAGTGCATGATTTAGTTTTGTTTGCAGATACCGAATGAGCAATGTTTGAAGTGGGCTATTTCTGAGGCACTAGCTCATCCTCATAACAAAGACCCTATCATTAAGAAATGGCTGAAAACTCAAAGAGTTACCGAATTCATGCTATCAATTGTCGATATGGAAATCCAGGGTGACTGTCCTTCAGAACTGGGAATATTATTGAAACTGGCTCTAACGGAAAATGAAGAAGGAGGTAACATACCTTCATTTCAAATACTGACATTTGGTTGAACTAAAATTGTTTTTCAGAACTTCCGATTGACAGTTCTGCAGTCAGAAAGATAATTGATAAACTAGTACAAATATTGGAGAACTACACAAAACACCCAGTTACTGCTGATTGCTGTGCGAGCCTAGCTGCCTACATATCGGCTATAGTTTACACAGAAACTCTACTACTTTCTTACAATGAAACACTTTTGTTGGCCCTCTTTCAACTCTCCTGTATATCCCAAATCAACCACGACACTATCTCGGAAGAAACCATTTACGAAGTGAACAGTGCATGGCAAGATGCCCTATCACTTTTGACAAAAGCTCTTCCTAAGGAAGAAAGCTTTCGACTGGTGGAGAAGTTAGCAGATATTGTTGAACGAAATTTCTTGGGTAGCAAAGTGAAAGAGAACAATATAAACCACATGGTTCTGGTCATCGTCAGTGCTTTGAGGGCTATATACAGCAGCTTACCACTTGGGCTATCAGATTTTATAAACATTTTCTTGGAGAGAAGTTTCCTCGAGTGTTGGGGCGAGCATATAAACGAACTTTGCATGATAGCCGAATATGTTAGGGGAGGGTTGAGCAGCCCTTATGGAGAAATAAATAGTACCGGAAACGACAAAAGCGTCAGCCCCGAAGTTGATGAAGCCAAGTACTTTGTGTGGTCGTACTTGAAACTTGCTGTTTTATCCTCAAAATTGGAAGATAGTGTTGAGTATGATGGAGAGGAAGATGATGGAGATGTTGAAGAAAGTGCTGTGATTTTCAATGTTATTGACAACAAAGAGGAATACATAAGTTCAATTTTGTATGACTTAGGAGTTGGACAAACATATCTGGCTACTTACAAAAATGTGAGTTCATCAGCGAAAATTAAAAATTTGCAATAATAACCAACATATACTTTATTTCAGACCAAATGTTACGATCAAATATTACACTATTATGTCCTTATTGAAACAAAATTGAAAGCTACATTAGAGCTTATGGACCACACTTTGAAAACTCAGTTGAAAACCACTATCCGTAACAAATCCACTGAATTTGGTTGGTTTTGGGCTAAAGCAGCTTACATTCTATACACCGAAATATCTCCTGAACCTATCACCGATATTTACGCTGAATTTGTGCAACAAACTACTGGTGTCAACACTTTGGGGGCTCTTCACCTCACCCAAGTTTTTAGCAAACATCTTAGCTACGATTTCATCCATTATAATTTCGACACTATCGGCGATATCATTGTCTTGAATAGCTTGATCCATTGTGAAGAAATTGATGTACAAATTGCAGAAGCGTTTGCTAAGATACAGAAGATTAGGAATGAAAACATGGCTAGATTCACTTATGTTACGTATGTACTTTGTCGAAAAAGATTCATTCAACATAGTTAATTGTTTATAACTTTCAGGAACAATATGTCGTGGGAGAAAGCTGAGGAAATCATAGAGACAGTTCGTTTGTGTTCATCTCTGGTCAAGCATAAATTCAGTTCTCTGAGTCAAAAACATTGGGATTTCACAGTCTTATCTCTTGTAGCATGGGCGACCAATTGTTTGAAAGCTAGAGCAGTTCATTGTAAACACCAAGTAAGCAATTAAGAAATATCATGGTATAAAGTTCAATAGGCGAGATCACAAAATCATAAATTAGCTTCTATCGCTAGGGGCAAGTCCAACGCTTATTTGTACGAGAGTACTTGTGACGTATCAATGCTGTGTGTTCTCCGCGTGATTTCTGAACGTGCCCAATCTTTAGCATTTTATCCTGGTGAAACTATCGCGAAATACAGAGAAAGAAATAAAAAAAACTTGATATATCTCTCATCGTTCTGGATGTCGTGGTATATTTTGGATTTTATGAGCATGCGTAGCTTCATCACCTATCTTCTAATTTTTTTTAATAGGCCATTCATTGCATAGAAACTGAGTTCACAACTTTACCACCAGGTTGCATCAAGATTTTTCACCATTTACCAATACCCAGTTTTTGTGATGTACAGTATTGATTTTTGATGAGGTGTTTTTTAGTTTCAGGCATTGCTAGTGGCAGTTGTGAAATTATATGTAAATGTCGATAACCAAATAAAAGAAATGCAAAATCAATCAATGAAGAGTAATTTCATCGATGAATGGCAAGACGTTCTAGTTGAAAATATTCATTGTGATTTGGTGCAGATCTGGTTGTATTTGGCGGGTACGTTTCAATACTTGTGAGATCTCAATAAACATCACTGTTTCACGCGTTGATTTTTAGAACAATTGGAACAAAAATCCACAATTATCACGTACTTACCCTTTATCCACGAATTCGGATGTATTTTGAACAACGTGTACCAGGAATACATTTTCAAAACAAACGATACATCCTTACCAAAATGGTCTAAATTCTTGAAAAGGAGCTGTTCATTGCTGTTACATCATCAGCCAAGCCTACAGCTTTGGGGCTACAAAATGCTCAAGAATTTGGTACCGGGTCTAGTGAAAGTAGACATGGAAGCGGTGAACACAAATAGGCCGCATAAAAAGGGCCTTATCTTCGAGCAGTTCAAAGAGAAATTGGTCCAAACTCATGACATTGTCAACATAATGCTGATGGACTTCAAGTAAGTGAATGTTTTCATAGGAGTATTCACTTCTTCAACGTTTTATATTTTCAGACTGGGAGAAGATATTTGTAGAGTGGAGCCATCGACAGATTCGTTTATGTATTGTTTTGCTTATTTGTTGATTTGGGATGTTCTTTTGACACTTTGCGATGAAGCTTCCACTGAATTGCGTTTCCAATACGTTGATTGGCTTAGGTATATAGTCAACAAACACAAAATGAATGATATTCTAAATTGTGTGTAAATTCCAGGAATGAAGATTTGCTGAAAAACTTTCTGAATAATCTCTTCAGGCTGATGCCTACATCGGAATCTGGACAAATGATCAAGGAATATTTTACGAAAAAACCCGAAATCGATGTAACAGGTAAACGATAATTCTCTGAATTCTTTGAATTTGTAATACAACTTGTATTATTCAGATACCTGCAATAGTGAGACCATAGAATCATTGGTGTGCTGGTTGTACTCTTCTTCATTGACTCAGTTACCAGCCTTGGTACGTCGTTGGTGGTCTGGTTTAGATAGTAAACTGTCTCAGATAATAGAGAAAGTTACTCAGAAGTTCATTTCCGCAAACTTGATAGCACAAGAATTCAACAGATTGGTAGCAAATCAGACAGAAGTCGAAAATATGACAGTAAGTCATGAAACGACAAAATTTCCTCGATTGAACTGGAACCTGTTATTTCAGTTAAGAACAATTCCAAGTAGCAGAGAAATTGTTGCTACATACACCTTAGAAGATGCCCAAGTTGAATTGCTTATAACATTTCCTTCAAATTACCCTCTTGGGGTGCTGGAGGTGGAATGTGACAAAAATATTGCTGGAGCTAGCCACAAACAGTGGATCCTACAGTTCAAGAAGAGTGTTATTTATCAGGTAAACTGATACAGTATCAGAGATGCTCGATGATAAAATCGATGATGTTTTAGAATGGACGAATATGGGATGGACTTTCTTTATGGAGAAACAATCTAGAAAAGAAATTTGACGGCGTCGAAGAATGTTACATTTGTTTTGCTGTTTTGCACCCGGAAACCTTTCAAATGCCAAAGACGTCTTGCATGACGTGCAAGAAAAAATTCCATCCAGCTTGTTTGGTAAGATTTCCATTTCCACTTTGTGTCATGTTGAATTAATTTACTATTTGTGTCTTTTTTTAGTGCAAATGGTTCAGATCCAGCTGTAAAAGTTCCTGTCCCATATGTCGAAATATGTTCTAATTTCCAATTACTGTCTAGCGGCTAGACCATTGAAAGCTGTAAGGCTGGCCCTGTATACAGTTGTTACCTTCCTTATTAATGCATCTCCCATGATAGCTTTTCTATCCAAAATATTAGTTCAATTTTATTTACATGTTTGAAGAAATATTTTAATTTTATGAACCATTGAAATGTTTTATAAAACAAAATGTGAAAAACTCAGGTGTAGTAAAAGAAAATGAAAATCATCAGCGAAATTTCCTCAATTGCATCTTATTAATATAGAAATTTCAAGATAATGGTAAACTTTTACTTGGTGCTGGACATCAAGATTCCTCATTTTAGATCAAAATAAGTATTGAACATTTTCAAATGGATAAATGGAATACTTTCCATATAGTACGAATATGCAACTTAGCTACTTCGTGTACAGGCCAAGGGATTGTTGGTAACTTTCATTCTGTATATATACGGTAGCCAATAAAGATATTTTATGGTTAGAGTTTCAGTGTCGGTTATTTTTTGTTGATTGATTTTTAATGCTGTTAATGAAATAATGCTCCTAAAGCTACCCAAGCAGTCAAAACTAACCTTGATATAATAATAAGCTTATCAGGTTTGGCAATTGATATCAATGATTATATGCATAAATCATATTTGTCAAAGACTTCTACTTCGTTATGATTATAACCTTCTACATCTGAGGGCTGAGGTTATTTTCATTTCCTCCATTAAATTCACTGGGAATACCCACCATAATAACATTGTATCTATGTAGGACACATTTTCGTGAAGGATTAGAATCAGTTTGAATCAAATGAAACTCAATTCAGAAAAAAATCTATACTTTGACAAGAAATAATTTTACAAATTCATACTCTATCGCATAAAACTTCACCTACTCATCACAGTCATCTCACAACATTCGCCAATATTCGTAACCACAGAAAACCAAGCTCCTATATAATTTTTTTAATTGCCATTAGTATAGTTTGTTAACTCAACAATACGCAAAGAAAGCACAGATCGTAACATGTAACCTTTCTTTTTTACCAATCCCGTCTTCCCAGGACGGTGCCTCACCGAAAATCACAGAAAATTCTAACACAGGTTGTACCAATAAAACAGGCGAGCTGACTTCAATAAAATGGTTTCAGATTTTTTTCTATCGTGAACGGTTTTTCCAGATTCAAGAATTGAAATTATAAACATAAGATATCCATACGAAAATAAATAAACTTGATATATCTGTTGAATAATTCAATTATTCATTTTGGTTTCTTATACATCATACAAGATAAAGCAAAAAGTGTGTTTTGTAATTTCTTCTATGAGTGACAATGTTTGTTGAAGCTTGTTATTGCACCCTGTTTTGCTGGAAGAGACACCCTATAGTTATACTTCTGCTGCTTGTACATGGAAAACCGACTTCCCAAATAACACATCTCGACTAAATTCACATAGAAATCTGAATAAAGTTCGTAATAAAAACACGATATAAATGTCAAAAATTGTTTTAAAAACAGTGTCGTAGCAGATTTTCCCGAAAAAAGATGGAAAACATGAGATTTCAGAATAAATTAATTAGAAAATTGTACAAAGACTCTTTTCGCGCAAAAACCTACTACAAAGGACTATGCGTCAGACTAGTTTGAAAGCCGAATGGAAATGAGACATCCGTGGCTTGTTCAAGATATTTCCTTTGGAAAAAAATGCAGGATCAAACAAATTCAATTCTCTTACTGGCTACCTCTACATTAATTTATAACAATACAATAGTCACTTATGCCTGCCGCACTCCTGTAAAAAATCCAACGGTATTCCACGATCAATCTCATTTTTACAAAATGGCACACTATAACTAAGCGTTACACACACTTTGGACACATATACTTTAATCGACAGTTTGAAAAATCACATGCTGTCTTGAACTCGCGGTATGGACAGATGACCGAAAGCTGCACTTCCGGTTGGTGGTAGAAGGTAGGCCAGGATGAACGGTGCATGGCTCACTAGACCAAATTGTATTCGCGCAGGTTCGACTGCAAGATTGTGTCTTTCACCGCCGCAAATACGAACTTTATGTTCTCCGTATCTGTCGGAAAGTCATAGATTAGGGAAGTCTTGACACAGAGAACTGAGCCGAACTTATAAACTCGACGCCAACGTTCCATTACGAGTACGATTGACTAGGTGTTTTTGTGTCTTAACTTCATCAATATATACATTAGATTTGTTCTGGCATGAAATTAGTCTGAAATCAAGGTTTGTAAAACATTTTCTTAAAAATATTCATCTTATGATGAGTTAAACTATCAACCCTAGTCAACGAGAAGAATTGTCACTTAATCTTATTACGTGTGTACAGGCGAATCAGCGTTGAGTTTATAAATTCCTCTAAAATGGCAATGTTAAACACCACCTACGGCTACAGAGTCATTGAATTGAGTCAGAAGAAAGGAAATTCTAAGTCTATTTACACAGAAAATCAACAGAATTCAGCAACTTCGGTTTGAAACAATCAATAATTTGAAAATATCAAAGCATTACTCTTAAAAGAACCAGCGGCTTCGATTTTACTCGCAGAAATAATGCAACCAGAAGGTTTTCACGAAAAAAAAAAATGTTATCTTGATTCATAATTATTTGTAATTGCAAATACAGATGAGCTAGTAGTATGACCTAATAGGTGCAATAATTGTTATCATTCTTACATGCTAAATCATTACTCGCTTATTTCTTACTGTTAATTTCTGGACACAACCACAATTTCCAAATTACATTGATTGATTTTTATGGGAGTTTCATACCTAAACACGCAAACTCTAACTACATATAACTTCCTTTTATAGTGAGGTGAAATCTACATCTACAAAGTTATTATTCTTGAGTACCTTCACCTTACAACTTATGCCAAGTTGAACTCTTTGAGTGCTGACTGCATAATGGTATCTTTGACGGCGCAAAACACAAGTTTAATATTTTCAGTATCTAAACATGATCAATAATATCCATTTGATTGAAGCATGCAAAAATAAATATCTGTTGAAATAGAGAATTGTGTCAAAATATAGAAAATCACGCTGTATTTCTAAACAAATATTAATCAATGATACATGTTTGTCATCACAATGAAAGCACAATGCCTCGTTTTCATAATCTTGACAAACATAAACACATGCAGAAAACTGGTAGCAACATGAATTCAGAAATATAACTGATGGTGAACAATATCTAACATAACAATGTCATATCACAAATTGGACACACGCAATCGGAAACATCAATCGGCGCATCCGAAACCATTTATTTCTTTCAGATGTGATAAATTGTTGTATTAAGTAAATTGCAAATTAGAAATAGAACAGATTGGAGTGGTTCCATTAATAGACCAATAAGATTTCATTATATTTCAGGTTCAACAATTACATACATTATGTCATCATAAAATAAATATTCTGAATTCGACGTTGAACAGTTGGGGATGAACCAAAACCTTATAAGAATATTCACATGAATCCTTTGAATGTAGACTGTTCAAAGTTTAATGACACGTTTTTTTACCGAATCGTATGAAGCTTCATTTTCGAATTTCTATGGATTTTTCTTATAAGATTTTGTCCATTTGGGTAGCACCAAAATTTTCTAGCAATACCTGTAGCACATGTGAAGTGTGAGTATATAATCTTTTCACTGTCAGGATTCAGATCTACAAACATCCTTAGGATAAATTCTCTAGCTGCAATTGCATCTCGTTGGGGACCTGAATAAAATCACATGAAGCAATCTAGCATAATATACTTGGCTTATTTATAAATAATGTCGATAAACTCATCGATTTTTATCGTATGAGTCATCAAATGGTGTTGCCAAGTATCGATGTAATTACTAATCACGAAAAATTATAATAAAGTTTACATCGATCTCGGTGAATTTATGTAAGCTTCAAGATGCATTGGTGCAGAATTATTCATATACTGGTTGTCCATTTTTTAGCTTATCTTAAGAGATGCAATGTTAGTTGGCTGAAGAGAATTCGAGAGTGCATAAAAATATTAGGATAATGTTCCATTTTTGTTCTCAATCTAATAATAGTCAACCAAAGTCTGACCGACTAACACCCAATGAAAAACGGGAAAAAAATTTTAAATGCATGTTTTGAAAACAAAAGATCTTCTACAATATATTTTTACAATTTGATTCTACAATTTTCCGATTGTGAAAAGCTCCACACTAAAGCTAGGGCTAAAAGTTTTAATATAACTAGCAATACTGAAAAATATGGAATATTTGAACCTGTGGCAACGGTGAAATGTGAATAACAACTCCTATCTGGATCTGGATTTTCACGTAGATATAGTTTCAAAATGTACTCCCTAGCAGCTATATGGTCTTGTTTCGCACCTCAATCATTGAAAAAATTTGATATTATGGATTGAAGTTGTAAATAAATTTTTAGATCTCTAGTATACACACGATTTTTTGAATACATATGGTTTCGAAGTTACTCGTGAATACTTTGTGCAATGTTTTTCAATTTTACATTTTGAAAACCAAAATACTGGTATCAAACTCCAAAAAGTGAGAATAAGAAATGTATTTTCGTTGCCAAAATTGTCATTAATTGTGTATTTGGTAGATTTGAATCAGTTTTTGAAATTTCAAATATGTACAATAGAACATTGATATATTATGTATATGAAATTACTGAAAATGAAAATTGCTTACCTTCATATTCCGGGAAGTAGTCAACAAGATGTGAATACATTATTTTTTCTTCTAGCAAATCTTTTTTATTCAAGAATAATATTACAGAAGAATGCTGGAACCATGGGTATGTTATGATGGTTTTGAAAAGTGCTTTTGATTCCTCCATACGATTCTGCAAACAAAAAATTACAAATGAAACAGATCATAATTATTTACGATATGGAAGGAAGAGAGTTGCGATTACATTATCTGGAACTATTCGGACACAAATTGTGTAGGCAAGTAATCATAAGAATGTCTAATTAGGATTCTATTTCATTTAATTTTTGAACAGTTGATTGAATTTTTTGGCATATACTTTTCATTCCAATTCAAGTTGAAAACAATTTGTCACAATTATCCTCTTCTTCCTCCAAATACTAAAATACTACCAAAGAATAAAATACTACTTGTTCAATTACTCACCTCGTTTTCTGATTCAAATAAGATCTGATCATATTCACTTAATGCTACTAAGAAAATGATGGAGGTGACATTTTCAAAACAGTGAATCCACTTCCTTCTTTCCGATCTCTGTCCCCCCACATCCACCATCCTGAAATAAATTAGATTTCTTAGTTTATGTTAATTCAAAAAGTCCAACTCTTTTGTTTCTGCTCTTATGATTATTGATCTATGATCATGTACATATCCCCTATATTTCAATGAATATGCTTGATTGTGGCATGATGGTGATTTATATTTAAATAAATAAAAAAAACTATCTTAATACATTTTTGATCTCCTATTTGTTTCGAAGATGCATTTCTGATTACGTCATAATTTGTGACTAACAATTCATTGCCTTATTATAATTTTTTCCCCATAATTCAAGAAATACTTAGTTCGTATTTCCTGAATAAATGATATTCATCATTATATCCGAAACGGCCATTATTTTCTTTAAATGAGAAAACAATAGTCCTTGTAATATTCATATTAATCAGGGTACAATCTTATCAACAAAGAAACTATGCAATTCTTTGATGATAATAATTATACTGCAGTTATATATTTTGGTAAAACTTGGCAGACATGATCAAATGTTTTTTTTTTGTAGTACAGAATTGGATATGATAAATTGTATTTGAGCAACAACATTTCTTGTTAAAAAATCCTACTTCTCCACATAAGAGTATTTTCATCCTTCCATAACAAGAGAGAACAGTCCTAGAGAAACTTTATCACAAAATCTTCCTGTATTACTATCAACTTTTCTGCAGCCTCCTTAACTTAATTTAAACATATCTCAACTTTTAATAAAATTTGCATGTCAAGGTTTTATTCATGGAAGGGAAATGATTTCCAGGAATGATATTCAGTATTACAAGATAACATATCCCAACCTAAAAATGATAATGATTTTGGTAACCTTCAAAGATATAGTTATAATTGTGGTTGAATGATATCAACAAGATGTGAATAACAATAAAGCAATGAAAATATTCATATATTATATTAAGCAAGATTTTTAGTGCTTCAAGTATAATTATTAATATGCATAGATTGATAAAAATCTCTCTAATTTTCGTGGAATGTTCGAGAAATATGCCAAATTAACAAGTTTAGACTTTACATCTTACCTAAATATGATAGAATCCAGATCGAATGGATATTCGATAATGCCAGTAGTAGGTGCCCTCGCCCTTAAGATGTCCTGTTCTGTGGGCAGGTAGTCTGAAGCTCGGATGCGCTCCAAGTCGCTCAGGTAGCTGTAGGTAGGTGAATTATACCCAACATAAATCAATCAAATAGTTCAATGAATACTCACTATTTTGCAGAATCAGTGAGTTGGTATTCTCTGCGTCGGTCATAGCATTCTTGAATGCCAGCATCCAACCAAAGGTCATTTATGGCTTCCACATAAGGACTCTCAAAGGTAGTGACTGTTTCATAATCAATGCTTTTTATCAACTCTGCTTTTTCCTACAAGATAATATCTTTTCAGGAAAGCATTCAGAGTGTACATTGTTCTTGCAATATTATGGAAAAAGATCAATTTTAACATTCAAATAATTTCACCAAAATCAACAATAATTCAATGGAAATAAGGGCTGAGCTAGTTTTAAATGAATATACTGAATATACCATTATCAGAGGTTCTTTTGTGTAGTTTTTATTTGTTCAGCAAACAAATGTTGATAATTTTTATTGAACAATTTCAACATTATAGACACATACTATTGATTTAGTTCAACTGATTTTTTAACATCACTTTATCAATGATTTTTATTTGTTAATAGAATTAGAAGGTGGGAAAAATAATTCATGAATAATAACCAAGAAAATTCTTTGTGTTTGATTACATTTGATCTTATCATCCACTTCATTTGGTAACTCTGAAAAGTTACATATATATTTTTGAGATAACCAATATATATCACCAATATCCAATTGAAAAAGATGGGACCTGATTATTACTTTGATAAGGTCACTGATAACAATTGGGTGATTTTAGTTTTCAAAAATTGATTTAAACCAATTCTTCAACAATCAATCATTAGTAAGAATTTTTATCTCAATTTCATTTGCAGAATGCACTATGTTTATAGTTATTATGAATCCACATGAACTCTTACCTGATTAGCAGAATCTCCATACTGAATTTTCAGCAAATCCATAGCTTTGATCATACTCTGCATGGCCATAAATATGTTCTGATAAACAAGTTTTATGAAACCACGCTTATCCTCATCTGAATATCCTGCACCATGGATGATGCGCATCTGTTTAATAAAAGTGGACTTTCCTGACTCTCCAGTACCTGCAAGACAAATATACATTTCTTCAAAATTTGGAGGATTAATTGAAAAAAAAAAAGTATATCAATATACTTTTCAGATTCATACATACAAATCATGACAAAACAGTTGATGTAGTACAAAAATTTCAAGTTTTTACAAACAAAAATCTTTTTTTTTATCACATAGGACACTGATAGTTACACTTATATTGATCATTATTTATATAGGTACCTATATTTTTGAACAATTGTCTAAAAAAAATTGAGTGAAATAATATCAATAGCCACTTAAAACGTAAGGCAATTTATTTGATGAAATATTTCTTGAAACAAATTCTTGTTGGTACATTTCTTCTAGAATTTAGAAACCTAGGAATCATATTCACTATAACTAGTTTCAGAGATACTTTCTCATCCAAATTTAGCAATTGTTTCACCAAGCAACTTTGCTTACATATTCTTAGAAACACAAAAATAGTCTCACTTCCTCCAATTAGATAAACACCTACATAAAATCAGCACATCCTGTGTGCAAACAACCAAGACCTTCTTGAATGCAAGCACAAAAAAATCCAGGGCACAATTTTTCATTCACTCACCGAGAAGGAGCAATTTGAGTTCTCGCCGAGCATCTCTCTTGTCTCGGCGAAGTTGTTTTTCAATTTCGGCATTAATTCTTTTCTGCTCTCGAGCCTCATCTGATTGACAACACTGCATGATCGAGTGCTATATGGGGCCACGATTGACATCCACGCCGTGTCCTACCGTACGAAAAAACACACACCTACAATTTGACACTTCCCACAACGGCCACCATCGTAGTAAGCTGGGTGTGGTGAATAAGTTTGATTGCTGACATGCTCTTATCGCTTTTATAACCCTGAACTTAATCTTGTTACCATAACTAGATTGAAGAAGCCTTCGGACTAGTTCTGCTAAAGGGATTAAACAGTCCCTGTTGCACTATTTAAAACGTCTGTACTGTTCTGCTGAGCCCGGGACACTATTCGTGAAGCGGACGACTGCGTCAACATAAACTCAAACTACAACTATTCACTATAATTGCTGGAAGGATGTCCACCATTACGCTTAGCACCCAATTTGAGTTTTTCGAGGAATTAATGACTCCATTTCAGTGAAAAAGCAAAATGCAGCCACCTATTGTCAATATGGCGCTGCCCTGTAGCTGACTGAAAAACTGATCTCACGCATGACAGGAAGTACTGCGAAAATTAAACTGTTACCGCGAGATTCGATTTTTTTAACAATTTATATCTATCATCTGCTCAGGAAATGTTCATTGATAACGCTGTTATGTAGAATATAAGCTCCAACGTATATTGATTTTGAAAATAACATGGAATAAATCGAGAGCTAGAGAAACATTTTCAATTATACTCTAATATCTTTAGGACTTCACGACGGACACCACCAAGTTTCAGTGTATATTTAGAAGAAATTCTCATCACAAAAAAATATTTCCAGAGATTTTTTATTTCAAATATATTCATCATTGAATGTAAACACTTGAAGCTGGTCACGAAATTATTTACTATATACCGTAATACATATTTGGATTTTATATGTACATATAATCCAAATTATTTTTATCAATAAACACATCGTAAAATGTTGCTATGACCGAACAGTTCCAAATTCCTACTTATTTTTAGTTTAGTTGATTGTAATTCATTCCACCGCACTATCATCACATACAATAAAGTTTCCAAAACTTGAAATATGCTTTATTGAAATACACCAACAAAGTAGAAGTAATCGTAATTATAATATATATTGATCATTTTTATCGATTCAGGAGGGGTTATTATATTTTGAAGCCGGACCTGGTCGTATTCGATACTGCGCAGCTCAGTAAAGCACCGGCGCGAACTCAATTTGGGTCGTCAATTTTAAATTTATATGTCCACAGACCACCTATCCTCTAGACGATTCACGTAGGTTACTTGACCTTGAATCGCTTTTATAGTATAGATGCGAGTCTCTAGGGGGCTCTGTAGTTAGCCGCGTCAGAGATGTAACGTGAAATAATGTGTTCTGTGGTTTAATATCATATAACATTGGTGTGCCATGCTTAATACCATGCTTATCATTTGTTCGTGTTTAGAGTGAATTTATTTTTATTCATCTTGTCGATGTGTTTGTGTGCAGTTGGCTAGTGCTCGTGATTTAATCGAATTGTATATTTTCCTAATGGTTTACCACAATAAATGTTGTGTTTCTGGCTGTGAAAGCACATGTCTAATAAGACATACTTTCCCAAATCCCAATAGGGATATGGATAGATTTAGGAAATGGATAGATGCCATTGATAATCCAGAACTGATGGAAATGGACCCAAAGAAGGTGTATACATCTAAAAGGCTGTGTCACCAACATTTTGAGGCCAAATATGTTTCTACTTGGTCTAATAAGTTATTTCCACACGCCATTCCAACACTGAATCTTGCATGTGAGTATAAGAAACTTGTATGTAAACCCAAATGAATCATTGATTTCTTCAGGCGTTACTATTTCAAATGAAACACCATCAACATCCACTGAATCAAGAAATATGCAACCATCTGGCCAGGATGCCTAGGGATGCCTAGGGAACAAAAAAGACCTCCTAGTTTGAAAAACTGGACTTTCACTATTACAAATATTAAATCAATCTGGGATGTTTTGAAGTCAGAAGGTTTTTCATATTTATTGACTAGGAGGTTGAATCAAGATCCTTTAGAGAATTCATTTGGTCACTTGAGGAGCTTTGGAGCTCAAAATATTAATCCATCATGCAATCAATTTATAGGAAATTTTAAAATGCTTTTATTCAATTCAGCTCTGTCATTTCACAAAAATTCTTTCAATTGTGAAGATGATAAATGTGATAACATGTTTATTACCTTAAAGAAACTGTTCGTTCATCAAGATGATGCCACAAATGTTGTTGAGGTTTCTAATATTCAATATCAGAAAGTGGCTGATTCCGATGAACAAACTCTTCCAAATAAGTTACATGAATTAGCTTCAAATTATGTAGCTGGTTATGTACTAAAAAAAATTAAAAAAATAGTAACATGTTCTGATTGTAAAAATTGTATGTACTCAATCGACTATAATTCACACCAAAATTCTTTGATTTCAGTGAGAGAATATGGTGGTTTCATCAGACGATTATGTTATCCTACATCTCAATTTGTTGGTTCTTTTTACGAAATTGTAAGGATAATAAACGTTTGTCTGGATGAAACACCATATTCCAAATATTTAGTCAAACAAATTGAGACAATGATAGATTGCAATGTAGATTTTGAATTCCTAACTTGCAGCAAAGAGAATCACAAATCAAAAATAATTAAATCCATTATAAAATTCACTCTAAGAACAATTGCACATAACTGGTGTAAACGTGTGAACCAGATTATACAAGGCAGATGTGAATTATATAAGGGATCTAATAAAGTAAAAATTCAAGCAAATAAGATCCGTGCAAATAGAATAAAGAAAAAAAATGTCAAACTACCCAAACATGTTATCAACCAAGCAGTGTAGATCATCTTGAATAAAGGAAATCCCATAAAAATTATGACATCATTTGTTTTTCATTCCAGTCTAGTCTTTTTTGATGGTTATAAACACAATCCCTAAGCTCGCTTTCTAGTACCTAATTTCGTATTGTAAAGCTTAGCTTCAAGGCTATCGCGCAACAGCAACTTTTGTCTCAGCTACTAATTTGTCTCTTACATCAAGCCTACAGTTCATCAAAACTTTTTATACTTATTCTGAAGTAGCGAAAATTTTTTTTAGAAATGCTCTCAATTTTAGAAACATTGCATAAAATTTTCTCAATGTCAGTGTTCAAGTCTGGGTCGGGAGACAGAGACAAAATAGTTGCCGTGCAACTAAGTTGCTCTTGCGCGCTAGCCTCATAGTACACGACCAACAAATTCAAATAAATTGAATTTCCCATTCAATTTTAAGATTTGAATTTCCCGCGGCACGATAGTACCGATACGAATCACCAGATGGCGATTGTTTTCATCTACATTAGATAGCATTGCCGTGAACCGTCTAGAGGATAGGTGGTCTGTGTATATGTCGACGCGACGCGACGCGTCACAGGTATCAACCCAGCTGAAATAGACTATAGTTCAACGTTTGACACTCGTCTCATGCCATTTGTCATGTTTCCAACAATTTATGTCTCAAAAATATGACAGATATTCTACTTATCTTTCTATGGTCCATACTTTCCATAAGGAAAGTTTGAGAAAGTTGGGTTATGACTTTGTGAGATACATTTTTTTGTTTTTTTGAAATATTTTATCCATTTGATTTTTGTCTAATTCACGAAATCTTACTTAATATGTCTAAAAGAAGAGGAAACAAGAAAAATAAAAATAACGATCAAGATTTCGATGATGAAATCAACATATTGCCAAAAGTAGAAGGTTTGTACGTAACGATTCATTATTCAGAATATATATGAAATATAATTCTAGAAAATGAAGTAGACAATCCCAAATCAAAAAACCAGCCCAAAGCACAACCAGGTGCAAAGAAAAAACAAACTAAAAAGGGTATGTGTCCACTAAGTAACTCATCTTTGTAGTACTTTCCATTATGAATTTCATTTGTGCAAGAAAATAATAGATCCAATAAGCTAACCATTCAAACATTATTTCTCAACTGACAAATATAAGACTTATACAATTCCCATAATTTTCATCATCATTTCAAATAGTTTTTGAGATAAAAATTTTGGATTACCCTGTGTTTGTTATTTCAAGGAAAAAATAAGGGAAAAGATGATGACTGGTCAGACAAAGAAGTGGAATTGAATCTTTCTGGTGATGGTGAGAAAGGTTTGTACTTACTCTGTTCAAAATATATATGAAATATAATTGTAGAAAATGAAGACAATCCAGAACCAAAAAGCCAACTGAAAGCACAAATAGGTACAAAGAAAAAACAAGCTAAAAAAGGTATGTCAAATTTCTGAATGATTTAGGCATCTTGGTTGTATTTGCAATTCATAATTTCATATATTCAAATTGATTACTTGACCTAAAATGCTAAATAAATACAAAATGGTCAAATTCAAGATTTTCATAATTTCCATAATTCCAGTCTCATTCAATGCTTTTGTGAGACTATTATTCACATTACCCTGTGTTTGTTATTTCAAGGAAAAAATAAGGGAAAAGATGATGACTGGTCTGACAAAGAAGTTGAATTGAATCTTTCTGATGATGGTGAGAAAGGTTTGTACTTACTCTGTTCAAAATATATATGAAATATAATTGTAGAAAATGAAGACAATCCAGAACCAAAAAGCCAACTGAAAGCACAAATAGGTACAAAGAAAAAACAAGCTAAAAAAGGTATGTCAAATTTCTAAATGATTTAGGCATCTTGGTTGTACTTGCAATTCATAATTTCATATATTCAAATTGATTACTTGACCTAAAATGCTAAATAAATACAAAATGGTCAAATTCAAGATTCTCATAATTTCCATAATTCCAGTCTCATTCAATGCTTTTGTGAGACTATTATTTACATTACCCTGTTTTTGATAATTCAAGGAAAAAATAAAGGAAAAGATGATGACTGGTCAGACAAAGAAGTTGAATTGAATCTTGATGAAAGTGATACAGAACCACTTCCTGTAGCCTCCAAAAAGGCAAAAAACAAAAAGAAGCAAACATTAAACAGTAGTGATGAGGAAGATGTTGATGAACAAGGTAAAGCAACTTTTTATTTGTTGTTTTATTTCAGAAATTCAATATTTCATGAATGAATAGAAGGAAATAGTTTTAATTTTCATTAATAATATATATACTTTGATTTTGGTGCAAAATATTTTATAGACCCTACTCCTGAGCCAGAGAAAAAGGTAACAAAGAAGAAAAACAAAAACCATGGATCTGAAAAAAAAACCCTGAAATCTGAAAGTGAAGATGAGGTAAATGAAAATATTTCTAAAGATACAAAAACATCTGTGAAAAAGAAGAAATCAGACAGTGATGAAGGATATGAAGATGAGCTAGAAGAAGGTAATTCTTAGAAAGAATCAGTAGTGCTTAAAAAATACCAGGGCATATAATATAAACTTTATGATGAAATGAAATACTGTGCTTTGGACTAATCCCATTAACAAAAATGATTTCAGTTACTACATCTGTGAAAGTAAAGGAAATGAAAAATCTTGAAACTCCAGTTGAGAAAAAATCTATTGAACAGCCCAATGTAGTTGAAGAATTGGCAGAAAAGATGGAATCCACAAACCTCAATGAAGAGAAACCTAGTGAGGAAATGAAAGAAAAAAAACTAACCCACAAAGAAAAGAAAAAAATGAAGAAACAGCAAGAGTATGAAAAACAAATGGAAACATTGCTGAAAAAAGGTGGTCAAGGGCATTCAGAATTGGATAGCAACTTCACAGTTTCCCAGGCCCAGAAATCAGCAGGACAAATGGCAGCTTTGGAAAATGCTGTTGATATAAAAATTGAAAATTTCAGCATTTCAGCCAAAGGAAATGAATTATTTGTGAATGCTAACTTGCTCATTGCTCAAGGTAGACATTATGGTCTGGTTGGACCTAATGGGTGAGAATGTTTTATCAATTCATTTGTCTATGCTTGATGCAGTCCTTATTATCAGTTCAATTTTCTAATATTCTTCCTTAGGCACGGCAAAACGACATTGCTGCGACACATCGCGCAACGCGCCTTTGCCATCCCGCCCAGCATCGACATCTTGTATTGCGAGCAGGAAGTGGTGGCGGACGACCATTCAGCCGTCGAGACGGTGCTGGCTGCCGACGTGAAGCGCACCGCGCTACTCGAAGAGTGCCACCGTCTAGAGGAGTCTCTAACGGGCGACAGCGAGACGCAGGACCGCCTCAACGAGGTGTACGCCGAGCTGAAAGCCATCGGGGCGGATTCGGCTGAGCCGAGAGCAAGAAGGATTTTGGCTGGGTTGGGCTTCGATAAGGAGATGCAGGTAAAAAAATATTGCTTTTATAAACGTCATATTTGAGTGAGTCCGTTACCAGCCGTTTCAACATTTATTTCTTCGATTCAGCGAGAAATTATGATTATTATGCATTGCAGCGAAAGGCTTATCGTATTTAGAATCCAAGAAATAGTGATGTTGATCTTTCTATTCATCACCAGAATTAATTTTGAGTATTCCTTTGTAGGACCGTGCAACTAAAAATTTTTCTGGTGGTTGGAGAATGAGAGTATCTCTCGCAAGAGCTCTTTACATTGAACCAACATTACTGTTGCTTGATGAACCTACAAACCATTTGGATTTGAATGCCGTCATCTGGTTAGATAAGTAAGTCTGAAAGAAATTGTAGATCATGTGATGCGAGTGAAAGTTGAGATTATAATATAAATACAAAACCTTGTTTTTTTTAGTTACCTCCAAGGATGGAAAAAAACTTTATTGATCGTATCTCACGACCAGTCGTTCTTGGATAATGTTTGCAACGAAATTATACATTTGGACAATAAAAAGTTGTACTATTACAAAGGAAATTATTCCATGTTCAAAAAAATGCATCTACAGAAGAAGAAAGAACAAATAAAGGAATATGAGAAACAAGAGAAGAGAATTAAAGAACTCAAGTCTTCTGGATCTTCCAAAAAACAAGCAGTGAGTAAATTTTTCTGTCTTCACAATGGAGTTTTACATGAATACACACTTTATTTATAATTTTTTCAATCAGGAAAAGAAACAAAAAGAGGCTCTCACCAGAAAACAAGAAAAAAATAGGTCGAAGATACAAAAACAAGAAGAAGATACTGCACCCACTGAGCTATTACAAAGGCCCAAGGACTATTTGGTCAAATTCAGGTTTCCTGATCCCCCACCTTTGCAACCCCCAGTATTGGGACTGCATAGTAAGTATGAGAAAACATCAAGAATTTTTTTTTTTCAAGAACCCATCAACTCCTATAACTCATTGTGAAATAATATGATACATTGATTATTTTCTACTTACAATCTTATTTACCTGTCAATTTGCATTCAATCATGTTGGATAGGGTTTTGATCATGAAATATCACATATATTTTTCTAAAAATCGAAACTTTTCAGATACCACATTTGGCTACCCAGATCAGAAACCACTTTTCAAGAATGTCGATTTTGGTATCGATATGAGCAGCAGAGTAGCAATAGTAGGACCCAATGGTGTAGGAAAATCAACTTTTTTGAAATTATTGACAGGCGATCTTGCACCAATTATTGGAGAAAACAAAATGAACCATAGACTGGTGAGTATTAATGATATTTCATAGAAACATTGAGTCAAGTGTAAAATATTTGCAACATTTTCTTTCCGTTATTTCCAGCGCATCGGCAGATTCGATCAGCACTCTGGCGAACATCTCACTGCCGAGGAGACGCCCTCAGAATATTTGATGCGATTGTTCGATTTGCCCTACGAGAAAGCCAGAAAGCAGTTGGGAACGTTTGGATTAGCAAGTCATGCGCACACCATCAGAATGAAAGACTTATCGGGCGGCCAAAAGGCCAGAGTGGCTATGGCGGAGCTGTGTTTGAACGCTCCTGACGTTCTCATTCTGGTAAGCAAGGTGTTTTTATTGAAATACGGATAAAGTGGAAGATTATAGCGCTGAAAAATGTAGAGTCAAATTGAATTATTCTTTTACTGAGTTGCACAATAAGTGACAACTATAGCAAGAGATTTCAAAATGTGGGCTTCTAATTTTTATTGAGGCCATGATATCAGATTTTTTGGACAGGATGATGTATGCAACACAATTGGTTCATCAAAACAGATGAAGCTGATGACTAATCGAACATTAGTCTGTCCAGAACAAAAAAATTATTTGCTGGAGAATTATGTAATAACTTTTTTGTATAACAAAGATCCTTCACTAAAGTATTTGATACACACTTTGAATTAGGGCTATAGGAAATAGGGAACAATTGAGAATAAGTGTTCTCAGTGAAAAACATGGTTTTGATGTTTTTGTTTTCAGGATGAACCAACAAACAATTTGGACATTGAATCTATTGACGCTCTATCAGAAGCCATCAATGAATACTCTGGGGGTGTTATTATCGTATCTCACGATGAAAGAATGATTAGGTAAGAAAAAAAAACTGATTGTGGTTGTTTTCTTACTTAGCCGCTTTGTGGCGCTGTACGTCGCTGTTCTGAAATAATGCAATACTTCATTTGATTTGTATAATTCTTTACTGTTTTTCGAGCTATAACATTTTTATTTTCAAGGGAAACTGGATGCTCGCTCTACGTCATAGAGGATCAAACTATCAATGAAGTCGATGGAGACTTCGACGATTACAGGAAAGAACTTCTGGAGAGTCTTGGAGAAGTCATCAACAGCCCCAGTATAGCAGCCAACGCGGCAGTGGCTTAGACTTTTTTGACATTTTATTGGTGCACTAAATCGAGAGATTATTTTTTGGAAGGATTGATGTATTAATTTTTTGCTCATTTACATGTTTATTTTTCGTTTTGGAGAAAATGCTTTTATATAAATGTAATATATTTATACCATTCATTTTCAATATTTTTGAAAAATCAGATGAATAAATACATAGTCGATCCAATGATTTTTTTTGGTATACAAAGCTACCGAGTATAAAAACTGAATAAGGTTCATTTTCGTATAATCACAAACTAACTCTGAATTCTACCAATTCATTCGTATCCATCTTTTCACCCTCTCGATGGTAGACTCCGACATCAGAAACATTGATCTCTTCAAAGATGATATGAACAAAATTTCAATGTTTGATAGACTGGTCGGAAGTTCATTTTAGGATTTTAATTGGATCATGAGAGGCAAAGCTATGATCCTGGTTTGAAATAGATATCTTTATTTTAAATCGAATCAAACATTCACTACGTAATAAGTTAATAAAATATTACAACATAATTAAAGAGAATAAAAATAAGTTAAAATGTATCGCACAATCTGAATACAATATAAAGAGTAACAATCCTAAGCCAAGTAGAGCATTTACAAATAGTGCTAATATCTATGCGACTAAACTATCTTCCTGGATAAAATAAAGGATTAAAATTTTCAATAGAGTATCGCCCATGACGAATGTAGAATGGACAAATTCAAGAGTATGAACATTTCCAAGGGACGAAATCAGCAACACAGCTTTTGAGCAATTAACCAAACGAATCTGATATAAGAAATCAATAACGTTCTTAGTGCCGATAGGAAAGTCACCATACAGCTCGGAAGCAATATTTGAATAAAATAAATTGTAAAGAGCATTCTTAAGGTGTCGATTAATGTTTTTATTTCTTTTTATGAGTTCGATTATTAGTAGATGATTACTTTTTAACTTTCAACTAATACTGGAAGACGAATACTTTATTTTGCTGTAGTTTTTGAAGATGAAACATTGCTTAATAAATTAGGAATAATTAAGGTGAGTTGATTTCATTCGTTTGAAAATTGAGTAAGTTATTAAAAAAGAGGTACAAACTGAAACCTACAACTACAAATCAAAAATAAAACGGTGAGACTCAATGGAAGTAGGGTATAAAGATTTCTCAGTTTTCAAACAGATATAGATTCTATAAAGAAATAACAATGATGAACAAACATTAACAATTACTCAATTATTCGATGTTTAAATAAAATTCAACATAAAAAAAAACTATAAAAATATATCATGAAGTAAGGCACTTGTTCATTGAATAGAGCGTGTGAAAAATAACACGCCAAATATTTCGTTACAATAAATAGATCATCAATTTAATATCAGAATTTTCAATAATGTCTTCTGTTTCAGGAAGTTCTTATATCGGCCTTGTGAAGTTTGCTGGAAACATACCCTTTTCTCCATTTTCTTTCATTCCCATCAACCAACCTTCCTCCTGAAAAAATAATGAAATAATAATTCATCATTCCTAGACTCTGAGCTAGCCAAACAAACTAAATTTACACTCTCTACAATTGAATCAATTTCTTTTTAAATTTTTCCATAGGTGGTACGTATAGTACAGAAATATGTGGTAATAAACGGATGATTCGGCACGGGTGAATCACACAGTATGACACGCATTATCGATAAGTAGATATTAGTTCTTCATGGGCAGTACAACTGAGAACATGTCACAAGAGAGGTCTCGAGTATAAATACAATGAGTGACTGATTTTTTGATTCCTGTAACTTTTACAACGCCACATTGAGCTCGTCGCACAATTGAACAATTTTCAAATTGCCCATTATGATTTTTGTTCTTAAGATTCATAAATTTTTTCGATTCTTACAGATGGTATGTAGTTTCTTCTAGAAAAATGTGATTTTTTGATTATGTACGACTTTCTGCATGAGTTACATCGGGTGCACCCGCAATATTCCAAGGAACTATCGATTTCGTAGGACTATAGAGAGTCCTTGTAGCCCGATATATGTTCATTATGATAGTATTTTCCTCACTAACAAAAAGGATTTTCTCAAATACCTGTTCTTCGGGATCATCATATTCAATAACTGATACTATTTCTCCAACTTCGAACGACAGTTCATCCACATCTTCTCTCGTATATTTGTAAGTGGCTTTCACTCTATACAGTACGCCTGGAGGCAAGTTCTCAGTACTGGCACCTAAAAAAAAATATATATATTCAATAATAAAATACGGACGCAGTACTTAAATTGATCAGGAATGTATGAAACTATTCATTTTCAAAAATATCGAAGACCAATGCTAATTTGGTCGATGAAAAATATGTGAAATATTATTTAGTTGACTAAAATTGTCAGTTGGTTAAGTTTCAATTAATCCTTTGGAATATTCCTAAATAATAATGCTGGATTCAAGAAACAAGTGACTATGACTTTATTGAAATGAATGGTAAAATTTCCAAAAATTTTGCATGACATGGTTCGAAATCGGTGTTCCTTTCTTGAAAAAATCTTCCTGTACTACCAGAGTCGAGATTTAACGTAACCAGGACCACTCTACTCCCGTCTGAAAACGGGCACACAACCACACAATTTACTCACCCTCGGGAATATCATACATCTCCTGGACTTTCTTAGATTCCCCATTGTTGACGGTTTTGGCGGTAGCCGCCAGCCCATCGTGGGGCGGTACAGGAGAGGAGGACTTTTCGCTCTCGGGCGTGCCGTTTCCGTTCACTTCCGGTTTGGGGGAGGAAGCGATTGGGGGCGGGTTGGCGGGCGGCTCCCGATCCGGGGAGTGGGGAGGGGAGACGTCCGGTCGAGAGGGGGGTAGGTCTCTTTTGGGGGGATTGTTGGAGGTAGGGGATGGCGTGGAGGCGTCGTCGGCTGCTGGAAACACACGGTGCGGTTAGTAAAACGGCAACACTGCGAACACGGGTTAGTCGGTGATGGTTAGTGCCGAAGTTGTTACGTCATGCGTTGAGCGAGAATGTCATCTCTTTGCTTATTTATCTTTAACGATAAATCACATAGTGGGGTTGTATATGTATAAAAATGATAGTTACGTCATTATTGCTGTTTCAAAACGAACGTTCATTATTAAAATTGATTTATAGTGTATACTCAACAATGCTGATACCAAATATTTATTTGTAATCAAAATTGAATACATTTATGATCACTTTTCCGAAACAGTTGAAAAAAACATAGGACTTTGTATATGAATAATGATAATGAAAAAAATACAAAAATTGAAGAAAACGCAGAATGTAATGTCGAAATTAGGAAGTAAGTATTGGTCACAGGTACATGACACATCTTGTTTGATAGTTTTCTCGATATCACTGGAATATACCAAAACAAACAGAGTATGATTATTACATATCATAAAGAGATATTACTACATCGAAGAATCGATTTATACCCGATATCTTTAATAATTTTTATATAATGAAGAAAAACTCATTAAAGACCAGTTTCTGTATTTTTTTCCGTCTAAAAACCAATGTAGGATTAATTCCATTGAATTATCTGTTATCATTTAATCTTTATTATGTAAACTTTCCTTAGTTTACTTAATGTGACAACACAATTTTTTAAATCTTTTAATGTGAATATTCGAATAAATTATATAATACTAAATATCACCACTTATTTCTTGAATGTGAAAACTGTAATGTTAAACTTGTTTGATGCCCCAAAATAAACGTTTCAGAAAACTATTCACAAATTCGTTGTTGCTTGATCTAGAATTGTGCGGGACAATTTTAGCCAGATAAAAATAAAATTCCAGAATCGAAGGTTAGAAATGATTGAGACAAGTAACTGTTCAAACATATCGACAGTGCATTACAAGACTTATTCAATGCATTTAATTGTGAAAAAACGGGATTCCGGTGTTTTATGAACTAGAAAATGACACAATATTACCATTATTAATATATATAGATTAATATTCATATAACTAACATTCCATGACGATAGTTTCATGTACAAACGATTATCTTTGATTTAATTTTCATTTCTTATTGATAATTTTCAAGTTTATTAAATGGATTTTTTTAGATATAATATTTGTTATAGGTAGACCAATATTAGGACACAATAACACAGAAAAAATTAGCAATTAAAAATTAGTGCTCCGTTGGGAATTGGATTTTTTCATACTCAGACCAACATTTTAGAACTATTTCATTTTTTTTAGGCTAATTGAATTTGTTTTTTATATTCGGAAAACCTTGTTTATTTGCATATCGATTGAAGATTCTTTGGGAAATTTATTTGTGAAATTTCATTGGAACTATCATCAATTTCACATTTCAAACATTTTGAATTCTCCGAGAATTTATAAATGTATTGGTGTTCATCCTGACTACTATAGTATTGAATTGAATATAAAATATATCTCAATAACCTTCTTTATTTCTAGGGAATATAATATTGGGGAATGTCGACAAACCATCAAGCACACTGAAAGCGAAAAACAACTAGAAAACCACTTATCGACATAAAAAAGCAATTTACCTCGAGTAGATCCTACAGGAGATGAATTGTTGATGATCAGCTCAGGGGAGTTGTTGGTGATACTAGAAGGACGAGGAAGACTTGCAGCCCCATTCGATTTCTTCAAGCTATAAGATGCCCTTTGGCTGTCAGTGGCAAGTTTATCGACAATCGCCTCCAGTTCACCAAATATCTATGAATAATTAAGAATTTTCGTTCGATCTGAATTCAAAGAATATCTTTTCTTACCTTCGCCGTTTCCGAGTGGAAAGTGTTTTCGGCGTTAAACAGCGATTGAAGATTCGTCACCAAGAAAAGCACCCTGGAATCGTACAGAGCCGGCAGTTCGTCGTGCAGTTCCGAATTGAGTATTTCGTAGGTCCTCTTAGCCTCGTCCAGTTGTTCCCGCCCTTTAGATATCTTCGCTTCGTCACGTTTTTTCATGTTGGTCTGAAGAGCCTGGAAGCTGTGCCGTTGGCTGTCGTAGTCTACCAGTTTGCGCCCTCTCTTGTCGATTTTTTTCTGTAAAGGGATTGTTTTTTACATTTGTATCTACTGTCGACGACTGAACTAAAATTTCGTACTGCATGCAATACTAATTGTTTTGTTCATGAGTGTTTGTCAAGCGAAATAAATATAGGTCATTATATTTGATATATGAATAGATGAATGAATGCAATGTTAATGGAAACTCGTGGTCATCCCATCCCACTAACAAGTGTCAACTTCAGTGGGACATTCATGTGATTATTTGCTACCTATATTGAAGTAATTCAAGCTATACATCATGTAACTATCTGCAAATAAACACTATTCTATTCTATTCATATCTTGTAACGTTTCACAGCGCCTTTAACGGTATTTGGAATCGTCCTAGATCTTGACAGCTGACGTCGAGTTACGTCAAGTTCGATATATTTCCTACATAGCCATTTTTTCTTTTCGGTTTCACTTATTAAGTATTTTTGGTACGTGTAATGAAATTAGGCTTCAGAGCAGAAATTGATATTGGATATTAAAAGAAATTTTATAGTAATTACTATGAAGTGATGATTGATCAAAACGACGTTGGATAATGAAATTCATTCATGTATAGTTACCATGTTTTAGTATTATTTGAGATGAAATACTTTGTTGGTAGACAATGAGAAAAAAGGACTGGGACATAACGAATCGATTTCTCCAACATAATGAAACACATTGGATAATTTCGTAACGAAGGTTATTTGGTTTTTGTACTTGCAATAATTACTTCTGGGGCAGTTCAATGTCAATGCTACCATCATTACCAAATTATGTTTTGAGTAATAACTTCAATACGTAATGGGTCCAACATTCAAAGGTATTCAGAAACATGTCCAGTCCATTCAACGGTGCTTAATAATAATTCATAAAAGAATTCATTAATGGAAGTGAGACATTGTGATAATAACCTGATATTGATTTAATTCCGGAAGTAGGTTAAAATGTGGTATTTCCATGATAGCTGATCAGCTATAGGAAATTCAAAAAATCGGATAGAACTGATTTATTTCATAACTATGACGATAATTTGAGGCAAACACATTTTTTGGTATTCTCTTGGTAATTTTTTGATGCCAGAATTCGAACAGTGTTGCAAACTTCAACGAATATTTTCCAACCTTCACCAGTGAAAATAGGTATGAAGAGTGAATTATTCTTACCCTCATTTCGGGAAATTGTGCCTGGTAAGTGTTGAGCGGTAATAAAACTTGGTCCCCCAACTTGTGACTGAAATCTTGCCACAACATGTCCACGGACTGCGTCTGGACGTAGAGGTGATCGTGTCCTGTCCATTGACTCTCGTAAGTCTCTCCCACGGCTTCCAAGAGGGTTTTTGAAGCTGCTTGACAAGCTGAGGAGAAAACAACAAATCAAACTCTGCGTTTTTTTAGGAATGTCAACAATTCTCTCTTCAACATCTCTTTTCAAAGACTCGTTCATCCAACGAACAGCGAGGCTCTGGAACACATTGCCCAGGGAGGTGTTCCCCGAGGCATATGACTTTCAGAAATTTAAAAAGAACACCAATTCCTACCTCCTTTCCCTTGCTTCTTACGATGTTCTCTGAACATTACAGGATGTCTCCTTTCGTGAGAAGTTTAAAAAAAATGGTACTGTTGATAGTGAAGAGTTTGTTGTTGTATATCGTGTGGGGTTATATCTGGAAGTCTGGCGGGCTACTTCTTCCCATCGAAGTTATTCGAAACATTCCATGCAAAAACACCATTTATTGTTTATTATATTCAAAATTCAGATTTGTACAGACAAAATAGTACACAAAACTTCTGAGATGAAATTCAATACAATTCAAAAAACACATGAAGTATCTTGAATTTTATATAGAATATGGAAATGCAATATTAAAAGAAGGTTTTCTGTTTGAAATGAGTTTATTGGGACATCGTGTATTGAGGAGTATTTACTCACGGCGTGAGAACTTCGTTGTTAACGAAAAAAGGCACTTTCCCGACTTTTCCCTAATAAGAAAGCAATTAATCGGTCGCCTAACTAGAGACACGATTTTTTGTTAAGTATGAAAACGTGTTCACATACGTGTATCAATCTATCGGATACCGTAATAACGAGGAAAGGTATTAGTTACCTACTTTCTGATGTAGTTGTATATTCTGGTGTGCTTACTTTTACTTGTTTTCTGGTTGCAGACACCAGAGAGGGTTCAATAAAATGTGAGAAAGGCAGAAACAATAATAAAGGGCTATTTTCATTCACGAAACTAAACGGGTTTTGAGGTGATTTTTTTCGGATATCACTCGATATATTTCAGAGAAATTTCATATACACATTTTTTAACGTTGAATTCAATCTTGAAGCAGGTGTGAAGCAAATTTATGATTTTGTGATCTCGCCTATTGAAACTAAAATAAATTCATAATTAAAACTGATAAATTGAAATTATTTAATTCAATGAAGTTGTTCATACTGAAAACTTTAGGAGTTATTATTCAGCAAAAAATGGGATATATCAAACAATATAGTTGAAAAACACATTCCCAGGCTTGCGTTTATACAGGGTGTCTCAATAGTGTGCATTTGTTCAATATATCATTATTGTGTTTTTTCATTTCTTCCAAATTTGACATATCGAACAAATGAATAATTTGAGAAAAAATCGAAGGACTGTTGGGAATAATATGTTGGCATCGTCAAAAGATCATTTCCTGTGGTTTACGAAAACACACTAATACCTGCCTATCATATACAGGGTGTTCAGTATTTTGAATTGATTTTATGAGGGATAACTAAATGAGTTGATCTTTAATGTATTCATCTCTAATCTGAACATCTCGTAAAACGTTGAATACTTGAAAATCACGCCAGCTTTTTTGATAATGCATTCGAATATGTAATTGTGAAAAAATATATATTCACTAAGAAAAAAATTCAAAAGTGTCTGTAAGTATACGGCAATTTTCATTTGGGTACTTGTGGGATGCTATGGAGAAAGTTTCCAGTTATTGCCAAACAGCGGGAAGACAAATAAAAATGTTAATGACTTGCAAATCTATGCTGCGTTGGTTCCTGAGATGACTACATTACATCACTTCAACGAACAACACTCCTAGTCAATCGTATGAATGAAAATGACGGTTCACTAACTTTACACGGTGGAAATATCAGGCAAACCGTATTAGGACGAATTTTTGAGGTTATCGAAGACCACGGCTTTATTTGATCACCCTGTATGGCGTTGACAATGACACAGAAATCAGGTATTTTTAGGTTGTGCCTTTATGCCAAAACTTGTCATCTCAAATTCGATTCAAAATTTCGAGTGGTGATCTTCGAATAGCCCGGCTATAGTAATAATTGGGATAATGGAATGAAAATTTTGACCTCAAACAGTTTTTCTTTGGTAAAACACGACACTACAAGAAATGGATTGCATAACTAGTGCGAAATTACGAATTTCAATGGACAATAATAATATTACTCACCTCTTATACACCTAATATAGTTGTTGAATTCTTTTTGAAGCCTGTTTGCTGCATTTTGCTGTTTTTGGAAGTTTTGTAAATGCTCGTCGAATATTTCATCTGCAGTCCTATCTACTTTTCCCAGATTTTGTAATAGCTGAAAAAATAAACTGAATTATGATAAAGTTATTTGTTGATGATGATAGACATATAAATTTGAAGAGACACTATGGTTGGAAGATTACCAATGTTCTTGAAGGATATATGAGCGAATCAAAAACAAAATAAAAATTGCCACGACCACTGTTTTGTGTTCTGACCCCAACAATGGCTATTTAAATATACCAAACATATCAAGTCAAGTATTTTAATGCCATGTGGTATTTTGTTGCCATACTAATTATCTACTGCATTTTTTCAAATGGGAATCTATTTATACTTCAATTTTATCACTTGGACAACAAAGAAAGGTTGTTATTGAAATACTACGCAAAAGTTATACACATGAAACTATCAGGTCTGAAAGAAATAAACATTTATACTTCTGAACGCTTCAAGTGTCATACACAATACTCATTCGCTATGTTAGAACAAAGATTTGAAGAATGTCTACTTCATTCTGAATTCTAATGTAGGTATTGAATTATCATAGGTGCGTTTATGTATTCATGCTTAAGTCTATTTAACCTATATTCTTGTATACGTTGGTATAATATAATCAAAGAAACTGCCTGCTACGCTAGGCGAGAGTTTACTCGTATTGGTTATTTCAGTTTTGTCTGACCTAGGCCGTTATAGAGGTATTGATATCTGAATCTCGAAAAAGTGAAGGTATAGGTACAGTTTATTCGTTATCCCATATTACGTTTCTCTGAGGAATGCAGCTAATCAAGTTTGGGTTGAAAACTCTACAGATTCCATTAATGTTCATGATTATTCATTTATACACTGTATCTAAGATAGGCTGAGCCAGTATGGGTATTCTCTGAACTATTAGAGATACAGAAAAGGTAGAATGTCAAATCTAAGGAATTATTAAACCAAATATATTTAAATTCTATGTTGATCATACAAATAGAACAACTCAAAAACTTTTATATGTTTTCAATATGGCGTTTTCAATTGTCCTATCTGATATTTCATCTTTGTGAAATCATATCATCAACTTTATTTCGTTTTGAATCAGTTTCGATCATCTTCAGAAAATTTTTAAGATACGAACTTGCAACTATAGTATTCTGAAAATATAAAGTAATAAAAAAACTTATCCTGAATCGAACATCGGAAATATTAGTCATGAACTGAATTTAGAAAATGTGTTCAAAACAATTCTCATTATTTTCAATCACGCATAGTATTTTCCAATAGTAACAGCTTAAACATTACACAAAATTTCTAGATGACCTTGAAATAACAACACAGAATTGATCTACCAGTGTTATTTCTAGAGAACGTGCTGGCCAATACCAAAAAATATCCCTATGGTTTCTGTAAGAGATATTTAAATTCCCAAATGTTTTTCTGTTCATTTCAAGTCAAATCTTTTACTCAGATTGATGGAATTTTATGTGTGTTCAAAATAAAATATACTATTCCGTATTTCAACTTTCTTGATATTTTTCGAATTTATAAGCCGAGTATTATCTTAGTAACAATTTTTTGTATGAGACTTTTTGTAACGTCTCATCAGAAGTTAATTCATTTGGTTGCCTTCTTCGTGGAAACTGTCCAAATACTTGCCATACGTAACGTGTAAATAAAAACTCGTGAAATTTTATCTAGAACTCGAAATTCTCGGTTTTTTGTTTTTTTTTACATTTTTCGCTATTTCCCGAGATATTTTGCACAACTATTTTACACTGAGACCTTTCATTATTAATAATTAATAGTTATGAGAATCATATTTCAAGGGTTTCATTTGATACATTTTTTGTATTTTCAACTGTTTCCAAGAACAAAACACAGAAAAAAATTAATCTTCAAATTCCGACCCCCTGTAGATTGATAACGATCTCAACAAAAATCAATATCTGGTACGCGTATTTTAATAAGGAATATTATTGGAAAATAACAAACATCAGGCACTTGAGGCAGAGCAAACGGAAATTTGGCCTTTCAGAACGATAACATTCTTGAATGGACTGTATGTTGAATTGAATTTCATACTAGCGAACCGACAAGTGAATGGCCCTATAGTTTATTCACTTCATGGGCTTCAAATCGACGCACCGTACATGAGAATGACTGTATGGTATTTGTGGGACTTCCTTCACGTCCGTACAGAAAGTAAAGTTCGAGATGCACCATGTCGTTTTTATTCACGGGTAGACTATTGAAAAAACCTAAAATCGTCAACATACGATGAACATGTGATTTGAATGCTTAGCCTTACATGAGAAATATGAGTTCAACTCACGATGAATCGATTTTATGTAGTATACAGGGTGGATTCTCCTACCAATACAAGTTCGAATGCATACGAGACGAAAATGGCTTCATATTTTTGAAACTTTGTATATTTTTTATGAAATTGTTTTCAAGACTGTAATCGAAAGCCACCCTCCTCAATACATTGCGTTAAGGCTTCTATGCTAAATAATACATCACCAAATATTGAGAGGTGATTTTTGACAATACAAGACTTTGATAAATCGTCTCTCTAAAAATTCTAGACTAGACAGCTACCATAAATTTTACTTCCGTATCGATCAGACAATTTTCAAGTGAAAACAATTCAAACATATTGATACATCCGATATTTTTAACAAACCATCTTAGTAAATCATAACAGATTTTTTTCCACAGGAATCTATACTTCAATGGGATTTTGTGAGGAGCCCTAAATATTACGTCCTACCAAACGGAAATCATTCAGTATGCAATAACTATTTATGAACCAGATTTTTTCGATTTCTATAAAATTAGAAAATGGAAAACTGGCAAAAACTGTTCGAGACGCGTTTTCGCCTTATAATAATTAATAACTCGAGAACAATCGTTTGTCACGGCAAGATTTTAGTTGATTATGATGCTAAATAGTGTGGTTAAAGGTGCATTCAAGAAATGACGAATAAACGATTCGTAACTTATTTTCGTTAAACGATTATGTAGGAGTTATTGAATATTAGATGGTGAAAACGCTTTTCAAAACGTTTATTTACCTTTTCCTGGTTTAATATATTTCATTTTGTGTAATAAACTTTCGAAAAAATCACTATAGTGAACAATGAAATACAATTTTAATAAAAATGTATAAAATTTCTGTTACTGTAGTACTATTAACTTTGTTCAAATTGAAGTTATCAAAAATTTAAAGTTTGAATCACTGCAGATAAAAGGTTACGAAAATGCTGTATGTACTAGCTTTGTGAAACAGTGAAATTAAAGTGTTGAAATAAAACCATACAAGTTTTATTTCTCTCGCCGATGTCATTGCAAGTTCTATTGAAATTGTAATACGAATTTAATTTTTAATCTTTATTGATTGCACCCTATCCTATTATTGTCTAAATCGAATTGTGTAAATCTGCAATGCATTACGAAACTTTGTAGATATTCAGGAAAAAAAATATGTCTGACTAGAGTGCAAATGTAAGTTGCTAGAATAAAGAGACTATTAGATATGATATGAATTCAATATTATGTTGCTTCAGTTAGGTACAGTTGAAATCCAAGCAGAATTTGCAGCAATACGGCACAGCAAGATAACATTGAGCAAATTTTAGTTCATGAAACATTACCCTATGCAATTTCGTATGTTGAAATTTGAACTATGAATACAGTATTTGTCGTTCTTGATACAGATGATTAATCTCGAGTTTGTACGCAGCGTTTAACCAAACCTTCTGGCAATTCGCCAATCGCGAGTTCTCTAACAATTCTGGACACAATGCAACTAATAATAGAAGGCAAAAGATAAGACGGAAGCGTCCTATTTGGAGTCGCCGTAACAAATAATTGAAATTGATGTCATACCTTCGAAAAAAAAATGGCTAATAAAGAATAACGAATGATGGCGATATTGACCTTGATACACGACTACTTCACTTTTGTGCCTTGGTGCATGCATATAGTTATGTTATAAATAATTATTGTTGTTCGTTTTCTTGTTTTATATCAGTAAACAGCTGGGTGTTGTTAAATAACTGTTTGGAGTTCCACATGCCTTGCTTTGCAGTTTATAGTGCAGTAATGTAATGATTTTGAGTAATGATCGAGTATTGGAGTTTCACCGTTTTGAAATTTTTCACTGTAACGGAGTTATTGCTTCAATTTATAATATACATTTTTAAAGAGTTCTTGAGAGAGATATATTGGAATCAGAATAAAAGTAAAGTTTCAAAGCAAAAACAAATGGATTGAAATTATGTAATGAAACAATCCATTTTTTCCACAAGTAAGAAATATTATTTACAAAACAATGAAGAAATAAAAAGAGGTAAATACTTTTCTCGAGTGATCATTTCTATACGTCTATACTTCAAGGTCGACTATGATTATTGTCACGTGATCGCCATTATCAAATGGACGGAGAACAGTGTTATTTTTAAATATACGATAAAACAAGATTCAGGAATATATTTTCTTTCTGCACATTCCTGAAGAAATTTTAATGGAAAAAATGGAGAGAATCCCCAATAATAGCATCTCCATAAACGTTCAAAACATTTTTAGTCGGTGTAGTTGTTTATTAATTGGAATTTGCGACCATCATGACATTGGATATTTGGCCTGAAGATGTTTTCTTGAATTTATCGGACGAATTTAGAACTGAAATCTGAACTATCCTAGTATAAAAATAGTTAGTGGTATTTAAAACAAGTTCATTTGCAACTATTTACTGTTTTATTACACGTCTAATCGCATTCATTGTCTGGAAGTTTGCATTTATTTTATTGTCTAGTCACTCACTGCCAACTATGTTCTACGTTTTTATATCTATTTCTCTTTCAAACCACAGATAAGAATAAATTCTCGTCGACTAAGCTTGTGTGACTAGCCTTTTGGTATTCATATCTCAAAAAAACATAAGCAATTATCTCTCTACTTCCATATAAATTATTTAAAGAATGTTGATAGGTTCATTACAATAAGAATGATTTTTTTCTGGGTTATTTTCGTTGAATTCTTGTTAGGATTCAGAAAGCTTATTGTGGCCATACTCTTTATGAATCACAGTCATTAGAGAAAAAATTTATATGAATTATAACAGAAAGAATTCGTTGAATACCTTTGAACTAACTTGAATAAATTCATGAAACCTCGTGATCCTGAAGACCATTTCATCATTAAATTATGCTTGTACACAGCAGAACAAAATAATTGATTGTTATTATTCTCCTTATTATTATATAATTATTATTCTCGATTTTGACCTGCAATTCAACCTGTTTCCTCATTTTGCAGAATCTATCCATTTCTAGAAGTTCTTCATTATTTCATCGACTGCACCTACTTGTTGAAATAATTGCAAAAGTTCACATGGAAATAGAATGAAACAGTATTACGTAATTTCAAATGGAGACATTTAAATTGATGGAATCATTGGGATATACGTTAGGTATAGTTCTTCCATTATCAATTGCAGAATATAAAAACTCATTCCGAACCCTCACCGACAATTTTGTTTGATCTGCCATAGGCGGGGATACCTTATTTCATGAATTTATTATTTTTATAAATACGTTTAAAATCATACGCGAGAAAGTTTTCCTTAAAAGGCAATCGAATCATTATTACGCCGTTGTTTAGCACTCAATTATTTTCATTCGCCCATGGTCTCGAAAACGCCATATTTTGATTTATTTAAAAAAAAATTTAAATTCAACACACCACACTACTTCACTGATATCAAGACAATCCAATGTGTTGAGTAAAAAAGATTATTTATAGCTTCCGAGCGTCCATAACCCTTCGACTAATAAAGTGCCAATGCATTGCCTGATTCACTGTTTTCATTGGTTGAAAGGGATGTTGACATATAACTCGAATCCACGTTGACCCTGGCGGCTTCTCTGACTTCGTACGAGTACTAATCATTATTTTTGTTTCTTAATTTGGCGTGAGTGCTATGCGTTTATATAGGGCGTATATTAAATATTGATTACTCCTCGCATAACTGTGTTCTGCAATTGATAATGGAAGAACTATATCTCTGATTACTTACAAACGATTCACTAATTCGGGAAATTTGATAATCTAATCAATCAATTCTGTTCTGAGATATCAAAATTTATCTGAAATCTATCGCCGAGTAAATTGTTTTTTATTGACCTTAAATTATGACCACAGAAAAATCGAGAAATCTCAAAATGGTTTGGCTTATTATGAGGTAAAATTTCTACATCAATTCTTTGAAATCCATACCATCAGCTATTGTTCTCTGTCATCCGCAACTTTGTTACTTGTCTTCGTAATTTCGCTTCCCTTTCCTAATATGAATAACATTCGAATTCCATTTGTTTAATAAGAAGGAACTCCAACAACCGTAGTTCGTTTCGCAACGATCAGACATAACCTTAAAAAGATTTCGCGTGTGCGTAAATGTGGGATGATGTTCGGCCCATAGCCATTGCCTTTATTGGACAACGGTGAATAATCATAACAGCCATGGGACCAGAAAAAAATATAAAAAGAAGAAATTCAGCAACCTAATCGACGTAATGACCAGAAAAGGAAAGAACGTTCTTGAATGAAATTAATCTTTTTTGACAAGACATAGCTTTGTTATGTTCGGAAACAAAATATCGACTCGATACTGAAATCATGATGTATAAATTGGTCCTATCATACAAGATCAGTTGTGTTCATCCTGTATAACAAAAAAAACGAGACAAACATGAAACCATTTGGTAATAGTACCTACTGACTAACTCAAGTGTGAATTATACACCTCACAGTTTACAAAAGTGGTTTTAAAGTCAGCTTATTCTCAAGTAATTTTAAATATCATCAGAAACGAATCCCCAATGTTTGATGGCTGTTTTTTGTTTGTGTTGGGTACGCTACTAAAGAAGCCATTTTATGATTATGCTTCCTCGCTTCCATGTTAAAATAAACATATCTCGCTAATTTTAAATTTCCCGGTGAAGATGCGAACTTTCGAGAAATCTTTGGATCAATATATGAATGCATTTTTGCATTCTCAAGTGGTTATTGAATATTGTGTGATGACACGCGAAGTGAGTGTTCAAATTTTGCTGCCGTAACCCATAGCAACGGTCGCCAAAGCGAGCGTCATGTCTAACATTTACATTCTTGAAATACGATAGAATGATTATTTTTTTATTCGATTTTTGAAGTCAAAACTAATTTATTTTATTCTCGCAAAGGGTTCGTTTCCTTAACAAGAAGGAAGAGTAGGTATATTTTATTTAGCCAAAGTTCAAGCCTCGTAAATACTAGATCTTTATCATACAGGAAATTGAAAAAGTGGAACAATTAGTGCCCTTGATGAAATAAGGAAGCTAAATACTCAAAGACATTGTTTCATCTATAGTCAATTTATAAAAATTGTGACTGCTTGTCTGAAGATATTTTGCTGCATTTCTTCAGTATTACTGAAAAAACAAGTTATGATTGTTCATACACAAAAATTAGTTTTTTGTTGAAAAGTTCGAATGAAAGCATTGATTATTTACTTTAATGTAGTGATCATATAAAATGAAATATCCATTAGGCGTAATTGTGAACTTTTGCCAACTAAATTGATGCCAAAATGGTTCCATAGTCTTTTATTTTATACCTGTTTTTTCAAATTGACAATAATTTATTAATGTCAATGACTCAATTGAAGTTGGCGAATTTTTGAAAGCGTTACCTAAAATTATATTTCCAGTTTCAAGGTCTTGTGTTGTCCTCTGTTCATATAAGAATCTCTATTCCGAATTTCCAAATTTAAAAATGTTTCTTGATAAAACCTGTTTTTTATTTTACTACTTCTGAAATCATTAAGGAACCCAAGAACTGTTCAACTCTTTGAATTGCGTTCATAATATTCGTAAGAACTCAAAAACTATATCAAAAGTAACAAGAAAGAAACGAGTACGTTGATGCACGAAAAAAATATTCGAAGTAAGGGTTGTTATTCAAAGATCATTCCACAGCATATATTCCCAAACCCAACAGAAAACTCAAGGGAAATATTCCTGAACTATGCTTCGAACAAGGAATATTGAACAACTGCAATCTTTGTCAAAATGAGTCACTTAATTTTCACTCTGATTTAATTTTTGTCGGGCACCGATGCAATTTTCTTTAGCAGGAAACTCTCGCTAGACTGCTGTATCCGTCTAGGTCAGTAATATATTTTCTATTCGACGATCTCTACGGCCTACATGCGGGTAAAACGGTAGCAGAAAAAAGTAGAATATCCAAGCCAATGATATAATTGCCACTGGTAGGTACTTTTCATCATCGAAAACGATGCAGGTCGTTTAGAAAGCGTAGAGCTACAACCCAGCCACCACCGTCGGAATATGCCAAGTTTTCGGCTATTTTAGTTCCGGCTAGTGTACACTCATTTTGCGTCCTCAAGTTGGAATAAAAATAGATCGAAGGGAACTCAGTTGAAAAACAGTTGAATACATTCAACTCTGTCGGCGGGCCTCTTTATTACGAAATCATGAAATGTATGCTCTGAGTTGGTTCATTAAAAGGATATTACTATTCTACCAAACAGCGTTGGATTGGGTAGTACACTCGGTAGTACACATATCCAGGAAAATATAGGTCACAAAAAATGTTCCACACATTGAGTCTAGTATATTTCAAAACGCCATTTTGGTGAATAATGGACAACTTTCTCGATTATATCTATCATAACGGTATAGAATGATATAATAAATTATGATCGTGGAAACGTGAATGATAAAATCATCAACAAGATGAAGGGTATAAAAAATTCTAGTTCAAATATATCATAACGTATTATTCCTATTTGGGGCAAATGCATTCGGGTAAGTCAGGATTCTACTCAATCCAATTAAATATAACATTCCCATTCAATTTTAATAGTGCTTTGAATTGAATTTCCGATTGGTGAGTAAAAAAATTTCTCATAATTATGGTATTCATGTATTCAAATTTTTCTTGAGAAAATGAAAAACCTTCAGTTCAATTATTCTTGTGCCAACATAACGTGATATTGAAATATTTGCTTTGTCAGCAGATAATTATGGTATGTATGACAGAATTATCAAGTTCATATTTACTCAAGATTTATAATCAAGTGGATTTGTAAATGTAACGTAGGTGTAACTTTTTCCATTTGCTATGAAAATTAGTACCTCTTACTAATAATTGAATTCAACAAGTATGTTTATCCTCCATTGTCTATGAAATGACATTTGAAGTTGATGCGCTAGAGACCGATCTGTAGGTACTACATACCTATATCTTGAACCTTGCTGACATACATTTCGAGAAAGTATAAACAATCTTCGACGACGAATGTAATACGCAAGTTGGTATGTTGATCTTATGATATTCATCAGATTCCAGGTGAAGCCATGTGATGCTGTAGGCGTTTATCAGAGCCGGAATCAGACGAATCGATAAGGAAAAAATCTAAAATAATATTGACCGAAAGTTCTCAGACAAAAAACTCTTCTTGGGCGATGCTTTGATTAAAATTCATACTGATTGAGAAAATATAACTGTAACATATGAATAGTCATGAATTAATAAGACGCATATTCGTCATTTATATTCACCTACACGAGTCAAGAAAATACGATCCTGTAGTTTATTCATCAATGTACTTAGGTGTGTTGCGATATTTCATGACAAATACCTATCTATCTATTTAATGAACTTTTATATTCAATGACTGTGGGATATCGAGATAAGTCTGAATTCAACATCTTGGTAGGTGTTTCACTTTATTGTAATATGAGAAATCGAATTTTCCAACCCAGAAAGAAATTCGGAATGACGATTTTCCAGATAATTCAGTTCTTTCGATTAAATATGTAATTCAAATTGTGTCTCCAATTGAAGTAAGCTGTTAATAAATGAGGATACTGGCATGATTTCCCATCACGCATCACTCTTCTACTAGAAAGTAATGATGGGGATATCAAATTACCTTTTATCTAAAATAATAAATAAAGACATAACCTAACTAATGTCACTGACCTTTTCTTTGGCCCTTCCAGCATGTTTTTGTACAGATTTAGCCAATAAACTTCCTCTACTTTCAGCCATGTCTATAAAAACACAATGTCCTTATTTTGTCACAAGTTCACACACAATTTTTCGAGAATCCCGTATGATGTAATTTTAGTCCGAACATTCACACATCCGTCCCTCTGCACCACACTCTCGCTGCTCTCTCTCACTTGACTGGGTTACTTTTAGATTTTGACTGGACCTGTTTTCGCCTTTCGGACCGCTTTCGCAGGTCAGCAGGCAGATCCCAATTGCATACATTGCAGGCTGTTGCAGGTAAAACAGGTGGCTTTGAGGAATGGAGGTGGTTATTTTGTTTCATAAATATCCGATAGATGACAAAGCGATCTCTGCAAGACTGACAATTTTTGACAGATTACCACGCTTAGGTCTCTGTCGTCGAGATGGCACCACTGATCTGGTGAAGTGTCACTATCTTAAATGGTCATACCATTTATAATAAGTTTATTAACAAATACCGAATACCATTATCTAATCTCCAGTATGTTGTTTTTACAAATATAAGTTTATATCAGTTGGAGTATTTCATATCATGAACCAATGACAATCACGGTAAACAGTTCAAGAATAAACTGTTCCAATATATACAGCAAGAGTGGCATTTTTGAACCACTTTTTATTCGTTTTGTTTACATTGAATCTCTCTTATTGACACTTCTGAAATTCATATGAAAACATTTTTGAAGTATCTAACTTGACACCGAAATTCATAATCATTTTATATAAGGTGACCCATTAGTGTGTGGAAGTAGAATTACTCACTTAGGAATGAGAATACAGAAAATACTTCGAATAATGTTGTATTTGCGCATATATACAATCCTAAAATATTTTCAGATATACAGGATGATCAGCTAGAGCGGGGCAACATAAAGTTTGCTTTTTTTAAATAGAATCTTATATATTTTTTCACCATCAAACTCAGCGTAAAATTATTCTGCATCCAATACCATCTTTGTTTTTTTAATGATTCGCGATGTTTTCAAATTGGGGCGAAAATTATGAAAATTCGGTGATAATTTGTGCACTATAAATAAATGGTGTCAAATAAACGTTCACAGTGATTAATGGGTGCTCATATTTGGTGAATACAAATATGAAGGATGGTTGAAATGCAGTAGAAGTCCAGTTTTTGATACAGGAGTTTGATGGTGAACCCTGAATGTTGGCCCGCTCTGGCTTATCATTAAAAATCTCTAAATATTTCAGGATTGTAAATTTGCGCAAATATAACAACATTTATTCGAAATATTTTTTGTATTCTCATTCCTAAGGTAGTAATTCTACTTCCACACACTAATGAGCCACTCTGTATATTATATCAGTGTTGTTGTTTGTAGACTGTAATCTCCCACATTGTTAATTGGCGAACAGCTTGTTTTTGAATTTAGATATAAGTGCCGCTCGTCAAGAGATATACTTGTTATGTTGTAATATAAAAACATAAAAGCGATATTGTGAAGTGACCCAGGGCACTGAAAGAATATAGCCACATCTATCAGTCCACGTAGCAATTTCTTTTGTAAGATGGCAAGTGCAGGGTCAGAGAGAAAAATTTCAATTATTGGCAGGTTGGTAACACGGACTTTCCAGTGAAATACAATATGAAATTCAATTCATGAGTAAAAAGAGGATAATTTTCGAAGGAACACAAATAAATGAGTTTTGAAAACTGAATGGAATATAATATGAAATAGATTGCAAGACAATGTCAAACCAAGGTTATGATTATTGCATTGTATTGTAAACTATAACCAAAAATCCATATATTGAAATAATTTATTTATAGCTGACATTTAAATAGTTTTGGTGACAAGAATCAAGTATAATTGTTAGTTGATATCAACACACAATATACCTATAGTGGTCAAGAATGCAATTTACCTATACCCTCTATACATGTTATTATTAGGTTTTTCCGAAACGAATAACAATGTGAATGAATTATTCGTGATATGGGCGATTCGAATAGAACATAATCATTTGAAATTCCAATTAAATCTATCGAAAGTATATTATTGTGACGTATCATTCGAAAAATATTTCGATTCACCTAGCTTTCAACCATTTTATTGTTTACAGTGGCCTGATTGGCCGATCATGGGCAATGATATTTGCTGCTGCTGGGTACTCTGTATCTTTGTACGATATAGATCAGAAGCAAATTAGTGATGCACTTGCAGACATCAAACAACAGTTGAAATCATTGGAAAAAGATGGTCTCCTTAGGGGAACAACATCAGCTGATCAACAGTTTGCTCTAATACGAGGTGAGTGTATTGTTATATCCCTAGTAAGAGTCTGTTCAACATTTTTTTCTGATCCATATAGGCACTTCAGATCTGAAGGAATCTGTTCGTGATGCTATCATTATCCAAGAGTGCGTACCTGAAAATCTGGAACTGAAAAGGAAGGTTTGGAAACAGGTCGATGATGTTGTGTCCTCAAATACCATTTTATCCAGTTCAACGTCGACTTTCATGCCATCAAAGTTCAGCGATCATCTCAAGAACAAGTAAACGATGAATAAACTATTTGGAGAATTTATCGATTTTCTGATTCATCATTACTTCAAGGGCAAATATCATTGTATCTCATCCGGTGAACCCTCCGTACTATGTCCCTGTCGTCGAAATAGTGCCAGCCCCTTGGACCAACCCTGAGGTAGCCAAAAAGACTCGAGATATCTGGACTCAGGTCGGTCAGACTCCGGTATTACTTACGAAAGAGGTACCCGGATTCATCATCAACAGACTACAGTAAGTTTTTCGAAAAAAATTAAGAGAGTTGTGACAGATTGTCAGCTCATACACCGTTGTCGCAATTCATTCAGTAATGCTCTGAAACAAAATATAAGATAAGTCTGAATATTGGATGATATATTTCATTCAACTACTTGTTACTATTCTAACGACACAATAACAATTTTTGATGAATGTATGCTGTATATTTCCTGTCGTGTCTGTCTAAACCAGAATTCGAGTCTTTTCACTTCCATATTTCTGCTGGAATCATCAGGAGCGTGAGATTATTATTTTGCATGAGCAGTACGTTATTTTATATAGTTCTCACTCATCAATGAAACCACCATTCGATTTTCCAAACAAATTCACGAAAACGATATGTCTTTAGATACGCCCTTCTGAACGAATCCTGGAGCCTAGTGACAGACGGCGTTTTAGATGTTAAAGATCTGGACAAAATCATGTCCGAGGGTCTGGGTATGAGATACGCCTTCCTAGGCACATTGGAAACTACTCACCTGAACGCCCAAGGTTTCGAGGACTATTGTAGGGCCTACTCTAAAACTATCCACGAGGTTAGCAGCGACTTCAAACCAACACCAAAGTTTGAAGGGCCTCACGTCAAGGAAATTGCTAAACAGTTGGAAGCTGACGTTCCTCTAAATAAACTACAGGTAACATTTTTTGGTGAAAATAATTTAATTAACATTTTGATATCGGTATTGTTTTTGCAGGAAAGAAGAAATTGGAGGGACGCGTGTTTAACAAAGCTGAGCCTACTCAAAAAAGAAATGAACAAACTGAAGAAATGAGTAGATTTTGTTACCGTTCTGTACTATTTCTGATTAAGAAATAATAAAAGAACATAAACTCATTGAAGTTGAATTTGTATACCCACGATCCCTTGATAAAATAAACCAAACTTTAAATTAGCAAATCAACAAACAATACAGTCCATTATTATTATCGTCATTAGTTTTGTATTCATAGCAGTTTTTGCAATTGATTTCACGATTGCATGAATATGTATTTCATTCTAACTAATGAAACAAATCCGTTTACTAAAAATTTGTAATATAAACTGAAATTACAGTAGAGTAGAACGAAATTCAATCGAAATGATACAAGGACGTAGATTTTTGAATTCTCTGAATATTTCTTCATGAAGAAATTGATTTTCTATGAAATGTACAGAACATTATTTTTAAGCACCAAAACTGAACATTGAGTTTATGCGAATTCGTGTTGAACAATTTTGGTACCTGAAAACAGGACTGAATAAATAAATAGTACGTTTCAAATTTAAAGATTCCTCCTTCAGTTAATAATTCATGATATATTTCTGAGGAGACTATATGATAACCAACGTCCTTGCATTACAGTATAAGACTTCACACAATCTAGAACTGCTCTAATAATATCTGAAATATCTATGTTTATAACTAATATTTCTAAAATCTGAGAATAGATTTTAATAGTTAATAACAAATACCAATAATCAAGGAATTTAATGCAATACATTTGAAAAATTCAATACTTTTTGATTAGATCAATATTATAAATTTATTAAACAATAACAACTGTACATCCCACTAAAATGTACACTCTTTTTTCTCAAATATCAACAATTTTAAACAAGTCTAAATCAAAAAATACTCAATCACATATTTTTTTATTGCTCATTCAACTGTTCAAATTTGATTCTCTGTAACATTCTGAGATGCTTTTCTTTGTGAGAAAATCAGGGGCAGATTTCCAATTACATATCAAATAATCAATTCAAATACTATTGAAAATTATAATACACTTGCTTTCAATTTATACTGACAAGTACACATACATTTTTATTCAAGTTACAAATAAAATATGTATGAATTCCATTATTATTCTTATGATTAGTATTATGGATTGTATCTTTTTGAACATACGGATACCAAATTTCCTCTGGATGGATGTTCATGAATATATAGGGTGTACATTTACTGTGGAATATTGAAGTCAATATTCTACATCTTAGTTGGAACAAAAACTCTGAAATATTCAATCATTTCAACAGTGAGATTGAATTTGTGCAGAATTTTATCCAATTTACTAATAATAATGTGCATTCCAATTCCCCAATTATTAATATACTAATAATATATCAATATATTGTTGAGAAACTTATAGACTCCACGAAATGAATGCAAAATTCTGAGAAGCACAAAAAACTATTTTCGGCGGACAATCGGGTAAACTAGTTCTATGATCATTTGTACTTTTGTATTGGAAAAATGGAGTTTCCTAAATATCTGATGGATGCGTCTACTAGTCTGATGCGGATTATAACAGGACACAGTAAATCAGTCAGAGAAGATCATTAGATCGCCTCGAGAAAATTGAATAGAAATTTTCAGACCACGTATTTTCACAGAGCGTTCATTCGATTACATGAAAAACATTACCCATTAATGTTTCATGCGTTCAAAAAATTGCCCATTTTTTGTGCAAATGAAACACATTTCAGACAACGGAAATATTCTATAAACTGCTATTTTGGTGAAGCCATTTGAAACTTATTTTCATTTCAGAATTTAGTAGTTCATGTAATTTACGGGCATTAAAAGATACACCCTGTGAAACTACGCTAAAGAAAATCGATGAAATATTCAATTTTACAATTTCCCATATGTGAACATTTCTTTTTCAACAGATGAAAAGTCTTCAACCAGACAACAATTTGAAGGATCATAGAATGTTTGCAGTAATTATTTTTTAGTATTTAATTTTTTTGTATTTTCTAATTATATATAATAAATTATGATATGCAAATTGCTTTTTCAGAATTTGAGTGTTTCAATGAGATGAAGGCACTTTATCACACCCAGTTTTTCCAAAATCAAACGAAAATCGCCAGGGATCAAAATATTTCTTAATTTCTTGTCATCAATATTGAAGACTTCTCTTTGATCAGTAGACAGGGAAATAAATATCTGAGCGACTATAGTCAAAATGATGAAGCATCTATGGCGATTGCATAAAAAATTTCATGGGATAGAACAACCAGTCTTTCAATAAAACATCTATTCAATTTTCTGTGGAAAAGATTCACTCATCATATTTTCTTGCATGACCAATTTAGAATGTAATCAACACACCATAACCTCAAAACAATCAGATCAATGCAATGTTATGTAAAGACAATGGATAAGCAGTAACCAGAAGCCAACTGATTATTTGAGTCAATTGGAACAATAATCATCTATACTGAATCAACAAACCAATCATGAGCCCGAAAAATGTATGAAACGCCGATGGATTACATTTAAGAAATTTAATTTCTGAAAATAATGGATAAAACAAGTCAATATAAAACAATAACTTACTCATATGTTATGTTAACACCCTATAACTAATAAATATTAGGTAATATTGGATGTACAAAATATAACTATTCCTTCATTGACTTACACTTTTTTTGTAACAATTTCTGGCTGCACTTCACTATCACGAAAAAGGTTCTATATTATTTGAAATTGATTTGTTGCTCGGTGTTCCTTAGGTGAAATCGAGACTATTTTTTAATTTAGAATTGCTTGCGTCACTTTTGAATGACAATAATGAATTCAATTTTTTTTTGTAAAGTATGAAACCACAGCCAGGTATGATGACTTACAAATTATCTCTTCTCGCCTATTTAGAGATACGTCATTGGTCAGTAATGAAAAATGTTCATATCACTACAAATTGATGTTGCACTTGCAATCTAGTTATCCTCCTCGCCATCTTCCAATTTCCTCTTCTTACCCCTTGACACTGCAAAATGTAAGTCTATGATTCACCAAAATATTCCATTTTATATAGTGTCTGGATTGAAATCAAATTTACCAGTTAATAAGATTGATAAAAAAAAACAATTTGCCTATCTACAGTTTTCACCAATACATTTCACCATTCACCGCCAAGAAATTTAATGAAGAATTGCCGTTTTACTCACCATCTGTGTTGGTAGATTGTCCAGCCTCTTCATCTCCACCATCTTCCTCCTCTTCTTCTTCTACACCATCCTCTTCTTCATCCTCTTCCTCAACAGCTTCATAATCACCCTCATCGGACAATTCATCCAGATTTTCTGAGTAAACAGCTCCCAAACTGACTTCACCGTCTTCACCTTCTGAGGAACCATCTTCCTCTTCTTCTTCTTCCTCTTCACTGTCATCTTCATTACCATTTACTTCCTCATCAATGTCGCTGTCTTCTTCAGCTTCACATTCGCTGGCATCATATCTAAGGAAAGGTTGAATATAAGTGATTTTAAATGGTTTGGTTTTAACTGTTCATAATGGAAATGTATCTTACCCATCTAGATATTTTAGATTGGGGAGCATCTTGAACACTTTTGCCCTATAGTTATCCAAATAGGTTGCCTCATTGTTGAAGAAATCCAAATTCTTCAGATTCTTAAGATTTTTCAATGGTTCTAGAGTTTCAAAATCTTTGATTTTATTACCACTGAGGTTGAGGTGGGTCAGCTTAGGGCAAGATTCTAAAAACCCTAGACCTTTGGCTATCCTGGAAACACAGACATTTTATTTTATTAACATGTAGAGTTCCAATAATTTATATTGTGATGGATAATAATAAAGCTTTGAGTGAGAGATAATGGTTAATCCATTTCAATAATCAATATCAAATTACCTGTTATCACTTAGTTCCAGTCTCCTAAGGTTAGGTAACTTGGGGAAACCTTTTAGGGATGTGAGGCCAACATTGATGAGAGATAGGGTTTGAAGATTTACAAATTCGTCTGTTAAACCAACAACAGTTGTACTTCGGCAATTGTCTAAAATCAGTTCTTTTATCTGAAATAAAAAATTGATCACATGTTTATTCATTACCCTATAAAAATTTATATATATGTTAACCCCGCAGATGTTCAATTTAGAATTTTTAAATCAATATTCATACGAGTGGAGGGAAACGTTCGAGAATCGTTATAAAATGATATTTGACAATCACTGTTGATTTTTTGAAATTTGTTAACCATATCATCGGAGCAGTTTATAAGAAGAAACAAAATGGATATAAATACACGTCCTTTTCATGTACTTGATGATAAATTGAGAATGAATGCCGGTTGAGACACGAATAACCCTGCAACACATGGATGAACATGACGACATCTCAAAAATGTCCACAAAAACATTAAATATATGAGAAATACTCACGTCTGCTGGGTTTTTGCCACGCTTCTCTAATTCTACACGCTTCTCCATTCCAATATATTTTCCTATCCAATATCAAATCCTCTAGAAACACAATGCACTCGAAAACTTTCAACTGTACGTTGGCTGATAACAGCGAATTTTACAAAACTGGATCAAGAACGACGAAGGCAAAGAGTGCGAGGATCGAGAAGGCCATCGATTAGCCACCAAAGCGTTTTGTCAATGCCGCACTAGAGGGGTACTCACAATAACAATATGGATGACAGTGGCGGGAGAAATATGAACCAATCAAATTCTTGGATTCTCTGAAGGTTATGATAGAATTCAGTCTGTGATTCGGCCAAATATTCGGTGATGAAGGGTTACAAGTTGCTAATATGCTAAATCCCACAAAAATTAATTTTATCATGTATTGTGAGAGAAATCAAATCTGGAATTTACTCATTTGAAGCCTTCTCTGTAGCGATAGGTTTAGGAAATACAACGATTTTTTTTTAATTATCAAGTTTATGTATCCAGGATGTAAATGGGCGTAGGTATAATAACGGCGCCAATATTCAAATGATCTCTACAAAACGAATTGTTATGATGGAATTCATTTGGAAAGTAATACCTCATCAGTCCTGCTGATCACGAGGTTTCAATGTCTCTTGATTATATAAAAATCTTAATCGTCAAATGATAATATTTCATAAACTGATTTTCAGAATTGATTTCGATCAACTGCTGTCGTCCACAAAGAGAACTAAACTTGAGCTTCTGGTGAATTTCTGTATGAGGAAAGATCAGGTACCGTAAGATGGCGCTGCGAATGACAAAATGTCGGATTGAGGTGTGAGCCACAATAACACAGGTTCGTTTTGGAAATTTGGAATTCGTGTTTTCGTACCGAAATACGTAAGTACCAACAAACATTTTCATTAAAGTTGGTCGCATGATGAATGTAATTTTATCGATTTAACGAAGCCCTAGGCATCTTTCAATCAGTCAGAGTTCTGACAATCTCCTAATATAGCCAGCAGAATTTAATTTGAAAATATTTCAATAATCCTGTACGCACATTTCGGTATCAATTATTCAACCCTATTAATCATACATGAAGGAATTGGCAGACTGATAATACGGCACACATTAATCATTCGATTTTAAACCTCCGTTGGTTTCGGACGTGTGTGACAAAAAGACTTTCTCGTGTATACCTCGAGTATTTCAAACGATCAAAAGTAGATGTCGCTCACTCCGAGGTTATATTTATATTCAACGCAATTTCTTTCATCTGCTGAGTAATACAGAATTCTTTTTCACCATGGTGATAGTTGATAGTTTTTTCAAGAGGGGGCAGTGCCTCACAATTATTAACCATCGCTCTTTAGGGTTTGAGAAGAAATAAAATATAAAGTAAATCCTGATTATTTAAACTATGGTATGATAAAGTTATGGTTTATTCTCTTGTTTCTCAATAAAATTCTATAATCATAAGTGTTGACTGAAGCTTACACATGACGTCACGTTAAGGATCACCGATTCAGCGGATCACAGGATCAAAAACGTTTGGAAATATAACAGGGTTGGCTTCAGTAGAAAACTTTTCAATTATCATATAATAACAAGTGAATCAACGTTTTCTTTATGCCTTGTTTGTGAGAACTAGAAAGGACTACGTAAAAAATATGAATTATGGAAATGTTATGAGCTCAGAGCTCTAATTAGAATAGAAATCGAAATATCTAAATAATGAAATATGACAAACCAAGCTCTGATGAATGAAATTATCACTTTTCAGTGACATTTGGATTTTGCTAGTTTGCATATGTATGATAGAATTCACAATATATGCAAGATAACAATCTGACTATATTTAGACATTGATGGTACATGGGCATTGAGAGCAAACTTGTGATTGGGCAACAGTTTCTCTTTTGACAACTCAAGGGGATTGACATTTTTTTAACTGGTTGTGACAAAAATTCATATGAATTACAGATTCCAAACATTTTTCAATCGATTATCGTCGACATTCCCATAAGACCTCCGACCGAGCACAAACACATCTGACTTTGGAACGTTCTAAATCCCTTCTTATTAAAACCGCCAGCAGTTCAGATCGAAAATCCGACTTATGAAAGTTGTTTTGCTCCCCTAGGGTCTTCCAACGCGGATTTTCGACGCCACCTCTTCTCACCCACATCATGCTTTGTATTTGCCAAAGTTACATGGCGGAAAACACCTTCGGAATCACCAGCCTTTCATAAATATCAATCACCAAAGCAGGTCGAAGCGAGGACCAGGGGTTCGCGTCACGTACTGCAAAACTCCGAGTGAACGAAGCTTTACACAGTGGCGTACTGCTTAAGAATCTAAAGATATCATTCTTCTTCTTATTTTACTTATTATCATCGATGACAGAGCAATGACGTTAGCTTGACATAAATGAAATATACATTAGGGATGTTGAGTGTTCTTCAGCAATTTCGGGGTATTTTATGCAAATAAGTTCCTATTGAGATATTGCAAAATCTTTTCATGAAGATTAATATGCTTACTTGAATTCATAAGGTGTAATATGTGGTTGAACTTTTTCAATTTCCGCCTCTGGCTGCTGCTTTGATTCGGCCCCTCTAAAATCCGTATGAATCCTCGCGCTATCTGTTCTGAGCAATACAACGGGCGAATCGCTGCGCATCCCAAGCCAATATCGCAATCCTCCTACCCCCTAGCCCTTTTATTTATTCAAAGTGTGCCGTGAAACACGATGGAAGGAGGTGCGAACTTTTTGCCCGTCTCGTTAGACCAGTCGGTGGAGATTTTCATCTTAGATTTCCCTTTCACAATGCAATTGATGAATTTGATACCTACGGAGATATTCTATTTGGGGGATGTTTTGTTCCGTCTTCACTAATCTAATTCTCGTATTGTGTGTCTGAATTTATAAACTCTTTATAAATTGATATTTTTTGCTGTATGTTGATGAATGGGTAATGAAACATCAGAATATCTTTTTGAATTTCGCAATCTTCTACTGGCGCACTCACCGTATTTATAAATGAGATCGTAAAATGGTAAAGATGAAGAAGTTTGGTTCGTGGCCTCTTCATTTATAAAAATGATTACAAGGCCACACTAATCAAATTGCTCAATTTAGTCACATGATTCACTTCAATTAAAATGACGTCTCCAATTGGACATGCATGGTTTGTCATTTGCCAGATCCCTCTACCTGTGACTTTGTTCTCATATTCGTTCTCAGAGAAAAATAGCTACATTAACCGAGTTATAGTTTGAAAAATTCAGAAGAAACCAGTAATCCTGGAGCTGAACACTCAATTTGAATAATTTGAAAGCAATTTTTGACCTGAAACATTTCACTTACTCCTTCAGGATTGGTCTATTTGTTGTTTGAAGGTCGTTATGTATTCGAATTAGTACTCGAAATGGAAATTTTCTGTTATCATTAATAAAGAATGGTACCTTCACAAATAGTGGATGCAAGAGAGTAGGCTTGAATAAACATAAACAACGTTGCTAGGGCTTTTGACTTCTGACAAATTTCACAAAGTGACCAGACCTCCTGCAGAATCAAAAAAGTACCAGAGTTTCAGAAAAAATAAATACAACCAGAATTCAAAATAACCACACATCCAACGTAGCTGCCAAAACTTTGTTGACAATGAAAAACCCGTTTTTTCCAAACCAATCAAAAAAGGATCATTATTGTTGATTTTTTATCGTCCAGATGGAAATATGTATATCGTTTATATTGTGTATTCTAAGCACGTCTTTCTACCTGCAAGCCTACTCAGAGAAATTATTTCAAATCAGGAAATGGAAATTAATTTGTTCCACAAACGTGTAGCTTTCACAAAACAGCTACTCACAAACAGCATGTGAAATGGAAAGATTGGTAAAACTACTGTAAACGCTCCTTGGTTCTCTTCGAAGTGTAACAAAATGTAACACTCACAAGGTTTAATTGAGTGCCTGAGGAAAGAACAACGATTCGCTGAGAGGGGTGCATCAACAAGTGTCGTGTTGACGCGACATCGCGACGGCCTAGGGTGCTGAACAGGCGTTATTGTGAACTACGCCGATTATTCGTTTTTTCCTTCATGGCAAACAGTGGCGTAACCACCAAAAAGTTAAAATAATGTAATGAAGAAAGTTAACGTAATAATAATCTTTCTCGATGTAAAGTTCCTATTCGATAGCTGGTTTTTGAATCGGAAATAACCCTTACCAATAAAGTTTTAGTGTTTCAATGAATGATTATGAACCACCTTGTTTGGTAATGGTTTATTTTGGACTTTGGATTTTCAAGAAGATAATACCAAGAAGATTTTACAAACAAGATATCAATTTTAGGACATTTTGGTGAACGCGTTGTGTGATTTTTTGTGGATTGAAACAGTATGGATGTTGACTGTAGAGGAAAGAGACTGGTAATTTGGGAAAAGTTAAGATAATTTCGAAAAGTGGACAGATGAAGTATTATCGATTGAATTTTGGATATAAAATCATTTATTTCGAATTTGTCTCCTCTACTCTTTGTTCAATGTCTCCGGAAAAATGTATACCAAAATTGAATAACTATTGACTGTGGATAACCATTTTTTGATATATGTAAAGATTCAGAGAATAATCAAACTTCATTGGCGGATCAAAGATTCCCATCCATGAATGAATTTGCCATTTTCACTATAATTATTGATGCCTAAATGTGCCCAGCTATGTCTCAATCAATTAGAAGTTCAGTGGTCACTAGATACTTTTTATTTTGCACTATTGGTATTGAAAGATAACCAAATCTGTCAGAACCATGGTCCTTGAATAAATAGACTATACATGTTTCTGTCGACTGTGTGATCATATGGCATAGAGTATTCTAAAAGTTCAACTCGCTCTACCTTACGTTCTGTGCTCACCTGTCACAACTCACAACACGACAAAATCCAGAACGACACACGTTTCGTAACAATAGAATCACGACGTGAACGGAAAAATAAAGTTCGCCTGTCATTCTTCCTCCTTTTTCCTTGCCTTTCTCGCAATGTCGTTCTCTTTCCCAATGGGACGTTGCAAACAGCGCGTCGTTGTATGGGAGATGCGACGAGGTTTTGTCATGGAAAATAGGAAGGGACCTGAAAGCTGTGTACGTGAGATTTACGAATACAATCGCCAAGTTTGACCTGTTTTGCCGTAGTTACTACTACTGGTGGTTTAATTTTTTTTGAATTCATGTTGTATGGTATGACGTCACAAGTATATGTCACCATTTTTCATGTATCCCCACCAATCATTTCGTTGTGACCATCAGTATTCATTTTCACTATGAATCAGATCATGTTCTTGATGGAAAATATTTTCAATACCGGTAGAAACAAACATTGGGAAATAGCTGATCGTATGGAAATCACTTCGTAGAATTCGAAAGATGTGAAATAAAATATTCAACTTACTGCATTGGTGCCATATTTCAATCAACAAGCCTGATGTGACTGTAAATTTTGGCGAAGGTTCTTTGGCCCGTTTCACGACGTCTCGTTCCAACATTCACCAGATTATTTTGTCGATCTAAGCTTTTGGCAGCGATTTTGCTTTATAACTTATGAGAGCGAATGCATTAGCTTTGTAAGCTGGTACCCAGGCGATAAATACTCTTGTAAAAAGGTTTTATAGGCAATCAGACAACTTTGAAGTCGACTTAGCTGAAACTGATGAGATGCCCTAATTGGTCCAGAACCTTTCTGTAGCTTAGTGAAAGCACTGGGGACATTCAAGAGTGCTTGAATCAACGAGCAATCTCATGAATGGTGGAAAAGGGAGCCAGGAATGAGACAGGGCAAAGGGTTTATCAAATAAACATCGCACAGTGGTCCAAAAGCCCAATTTCCTGGCCAAAACCTCAAAGGTTAATGGATTTTTCTCAAATTTTCCGATTCATAGTTTTTTGGGTCGCTGATTACGGAAATGGAAAAAAAATCAAAATTCAAAATGGCGGACCCAAAATGGTGGACATTTTTTCCAAAAAATAGTACGTTTCTGGTGAAATTCATATTATAAATGTTTTTTGGGTCACTGATTACGAAAATGAATAGCAAAATTTTATTACGAAATGAATAGGAAAAATTTATTATTGCAGAATTATTACAAGCACAATATGTGTGGGGAACATTATTCTTTACTTGGCTGAACTACATGATTTCCTCAAATACAAATCAATCGCTATCATAGCTTCCATCGCAACTTTCATTTTCAGAATTATTATCTATATTAAGTACATCATCTGCGTCGTCGCCTCCAAAATCGAATTTTTCATAACTGAGTGCTCTGTCATCTGACGCACGAATGCACCAAAACTGCTCCAAACAGTACAGTTTTTAAACCAAAGGGGCAAGAAAGGGCAGGTAATGTCAACGGTTACGAATTCTACATACTTTTATACGCGTAAAACCGTTGCAACTTTTTCAGGATCTGTTGGGATCATAACTAATTCTCTACAGATATAAAAAAAATTATGGAAAAAAAAACAATTCTGAGTGCCGACATTTCATTCTTAATAACATCTGCAAAAATGCACGTAATGATTCCCGCAGTAGAAAATAATATTCTACATACATTCAGGAACATCCTCCATTTTGTTGCAAACGTTTGGATTATGAAACTCTCATTCCGCCTGTTGAGGAAAATATGAAGCTTTACATCTTTGGGTAACTTTTGATTTTTGAGGATTTGGCCAGGAAATTGGGCTTTTGGACCATTGTGCATCGTCAAAGTACCTATAATTTCCAGTTTTAACTTGATTATATATTCTGCTTTCTTAGTTTTTGAACCCTCTGTATACTCAACTCATCCTTCGAAGATTCAATTTCATGAATGAATAAAAATGGACCCTCACATGAGTTTTTTCATTCATGGTGGTTTGACTGAAAGTGAATTTGACTATAGTGGCAGTAAATTTGAGAAGATTTTCAAGGCCAATACTGGGGCTTTCCTTACAGCAAATTTAACGTCACCACCGACTTTGAAAAATTAAAAATTTGCTCCGTTACTGATATATCCTGAGTAGGGGAATTACAAAAGGACTATTTCGAATGCAAGTCTGTGTTTCCTCGAGTATATCTTGTATCTTGTTCGATCTGCTGAGGGCCAAAGTTTCCTACCACCTCGCGTACTGCCTCATTTATTGTTTCTCTCATTTTTCCTGTTCCGAAGCTAATTTTTCACGGGAGTCTTACGTGAACAGCAAGCGCAAGCCGAAGCCATCGGCAGGGGCACGGCGTTCGATCGCAGGTGCGATATATTCGCATCTCAAGATCGAATTTCCAGATTTATTGCGACTTTTCGTGGCCATACTTTCCCACCACCTCCGCCGCCGCTATCTCGCGGGACATCGGATTTATCATTTTATCAAAAATCGCCGCTATCACGCCCGAATCGAATCCTATTATTTCCCGGGGTATTACGGAGGCGTGAGAGGAGCTATCTTGACGGGTACGTATGGGGAGTATTACTTTTAAAGGGACGGACCATTCGTCTCGACTTTTTTAATAAAGATTTTCGCTTTCTTCGGTGTTTCGCAACTTTTCAACTCACAATGCCTACTTGAGTACGGTTCGCAATACATCATACGGGCGTATGTACAGGGAGGATGGAATTTGGGTTTCGTCATTGTTGTTGTTGTTGTCAGCAAAGTGTTCACCTGAATGGTATAGTTAGCTGAAGCCATTCTTTCGATACTTTGAAGAGGGACGTCTTGTGAAAGATTCATCACAATGAAATCCACATTTCTCAATGACGGACGATTATCTCTTGTTTCTTAATATGTACTCGATCTATTATGCTCTTTAATCATTTATTTTGACATTGAAACATGAAATGTTGTTTCCACATACTCGTCTATCACTGATTTGACTCTGATTTCTTTGTGGGTGATTCAAATACCTGTAATAAGGATTATCGCTCAAAGATCATTGATCATTGCCTCACACGTCATGCTATTGAAGGTCAAAGAGTGAACAGATGACCAAGTGTTTTCATTTTGAGCAAAGTCTTTTGAATTTTATTTTGTGACTAGTACTAGGACCAGTCCAAGAAAATTTTGAGGGTTTGTGTGATGATTTTTTTCTTGCTTATTCAATGGTTTATATTTTCAAGTATATCCTGTGAAAGCGGCAGAGGTGTATCTTTGATAGTTTTCGAAAGGCAGCGTTCTAAAGCGATAGTTGAAAATTTCAAACACATATTTCTCGAAATGGCATTTTTCAAAATTGCTGACATAGCTCGAAGAGAATTGGACCGATAGACTTCAAACTGAGTATTCTTGAATATATCTTCAATTAGTTGAAAATGGTCACTTGGGCATTTAAAGAACGACAATTCTAACCACGAACTTTTTTGGCAACTCCGAAATCCGTTATTTTTCATTATTCTTGTTTGAAAAAAATCCTGAATTATAGTTGAAAATATACCCTATCATGTCCAAAAATTTTCAAATCTTTCTATCGAGTACTTTCTCTAATGAAATCGTAAACATCGCCTAACCTAACCTACCTAAACCTTGTAGACATGTAGTCTTGTCCAAAAGTCTTGAAAAGTAACCTACAATTCGATGATAGAGTGGAATTTAATTCAATTGACAAGAATTATAATAATAATAATAATAATAATAATAATAATAATAAATCGGCTTTATTCAACAAATGCACATACATTTGCCCTGAAAAGGCGAAGATTAGCTAAAGCTACTCTTGAACTCTTAACCTTTTCAGTTTACAAGATAGAAATAAAACAAAAATAACATAAAAGAGAATCCTCTACAATTTCAATAATATTGATCTGATCATCAGTAGAAGAGGGAAAACAGAAGAGAGTAAGTACTATAATTAAACAAAATCATAATCAAACATAATCAAATATAGAACACAATAACACAAAAAAAATGCAGCAACGCGACAACAATGTGACTAGCTCTGCTGATTCAGCAGTTCATTTTTAATGACCCTTCTAAACCTGACCATTGGTACTGATAGGTCCGGTTTGAAGGAATTGAAGAGTTTCATCGCATTGTGAGAAAAACTGCGTTCAAACAAAGCTGTCGAATGGCGAGGCATATTAAGTATCTGTGAATGTCTGGTGTTGAGATTGTGTAAATTTTTTCTGAAAACCAGTTTCTCATGAAGGTAGGGAGGACTTTGAGTATTAAACAATCTATGCAAAGAGATGAGGAAATGATATTTAAAAATACTGGACACTCTGAGCCACCTTAACTGCAGGATGTATTGAGAAATGTGATCATATTTCCTCAAATTAAATATAAATCTACAGCAAGTATTCTGAACTCGTTGAAGTCGATATTGAGTGAATTTATCAAGACATGGGTAATAGACAATGTTACCGTAGAAGAGATAAAAAGATTCATTGATTGATTCCTATGATATCTCTGTCCTTCCTTTCCTTCCGAGTGAGAAGGATGAAATCATTCCTGAATTTTCGACATATTGGCCAGTTAGTAAAAGAAACAATGAAACAGTTTGGAATTGAACTAAACTCCTTTGTTTTCCTTCTCCAATCCTAAGCAGCAGAATGAATCTTGGTAAGATTATTCCGGCATCTTCAGCGTGGGATACGTTATCTATCTGCCTAGAGCAACCTTAGTAATCGACGCTACAAGAAAATGTTTTCCTATATACCTAGCCAAAGAGGTTAATAGCGTGTTTACTTTCCATCGGTTAGGTTTGTCCTTGGTGGAGGTATACTTCAAGGAGTTGCCTCAGGCAGTAATTAAAGGTTCTCTATAATTGCTATCGCTTCTATTTCCTCGAGATGTACGCAGCACAAAGGAGGCAATTACAAAAATGGCTTTACTGATCCCATTTTCACATTATTCCGAGTTAGTTCTGAGAGCCGCGGGCTTGTGTGTGAAACGGGAATGACGGAATGAAAAAGGAACGCAGTGGCTGACTTGAATGCTAAAACGAGGAGGTTTAATTTTTTACCATCAACAACTAATTTCTCGAGTGTGATTATTCTTGTGTTTCTTGGTGAAATGTTTCGATTTGACATAACATCACCTTCACCGACATTGTTTCTTCTAGTTCAAATGAATATTTATCACTATTCAGTTAAAATACATTGGCACAACAAACACAGGGAACTACATAACTTCGTTTGAACAATCATAGATTTCGACTTGATAAACATCGAAAAATTATATTGATTCGAATATGTATACAGGGTGGGCAACGGTAGATGGCACCTTGAAAACAGAGCGAGGCATAGACCTGAAGATTTTGAACTATTGATTGAGAATATTTACAATGATCCAGAGTCGCTGCTACGTCTAAGTAGAGCTTTATTTTAGGACCCTGTATGTTACAGGACTTGCTAATTTGTGAATATTTTTGATACTTTTTTGTATCTTTCTCTGAAACATCGTTCTATTTCTACTTCTATTGATATTATTAGTCAATTTTCGCGATTTTTTAAAAGAAAGAATTCGATAGAATGTTTTGGAGTTCTCCAGACCTAATGAGGTATATTTTCAGCAGTATTTCGAGTTTTTTACGGAAATATCAAAGAATAGTGAAGGTGTATATGTGTTTTTTTCAAAAGTGCCAAAAAATTTTTCCCAACTGCTAACATGAGTCTGGCTGCATGAGTAGCTGAAAAAAATCAGGAATTTCATTGAAGTTGAAGGTATTTCCTATTGAAATACGACCTTACCACTTCCACAGGATATTTTTGGAGTTATAAATCATCGAATAACTAAAAAACGAATCGATTTTTTTTTAAATTGGAACATTGGTCTAGCACCTTCAAATTCGCGATTCTATTGGTAAATATAAAAATAGGGAAAATACATTATCTTCAGATGATAATTGTAATTGATTTCAAATGATCCAGCATATTTGTATACCTAAAGAGTGAGGTTGAAGAGATACAATCAAGATTTTGTATGAATTGGTAGATACCTATTAGGCATATTTATCATAGATCAAACATTCAAGTGAAATGAATTAAATCCTTTCAACAAGTATACAGTTTGATGAATAAGGGTGGAGAACACAGAAAAATTATAAACAACCATAAAAGGAGAATTGGAAGAAGAATACAATACAAATGACATGAACATTGAACCCCCTTAAAGAAGATAACCCGAGGAAAATTATAAAAATGCCAACACAGACCAAGAGGAACACCAAGTCCAGATGGAAATAAGGATTATAATTGGAGGGGAACATGATTATTGAGTAGGTTGGGTGCCAACATGATATTGAAGAAAGCAAAATGACACGATAATTTATAGATATAATTTATATTGAGTGGTCATCGTTAGACGTAACCGGTGTTAAAGTTATTCATATTGTTTTGAAAACATTTGGGTTTGTTGGCTCTTACAAACAATCAAATCCGTCTATGAAAACTATGTTTTCTATACCAAGGTGGATGTTTTCCTTTGTCAATTTTGTGTTAGGCTTCGGGCGAACGCGCGATTTCCAGTGTTCCCAGAGTTGCGAAGCTTACCGCCCGGAATTCGTTTTGCATATGCTGGAAATTGTGTTTGGAGTTCTTTTGCATAAATCATGGAACATCTGGCGATAATGAAGAACACAACATTTCCCGATATACCTCATTCTGAGCGTTGAACATTCGGCTTTTCGCGTGTATCGAATTGAATAATATAACTTAATTACTTGTTCTGTTAATTGGATGGTTCGAGATATTCTATGCGAACAAGTCTGAGAACATTAGAAGGGTTCCTATTTGTTATTGTCGTTATATTTTCCTTAGATTTTTATTCACATTCCTCTATCAAATCTAGACTTACTTTTTGAGTGATGGATATCACTTTGGATTTATAACTACCTAATACAGAGAAGATTGAAATCATTTCGTGAACATATATGAATTGTTGCTATTATCAATGTTCCCAGCTTTGTCTCAACTAATTAGGAGTCCAGTGGTGAGCTAAATAATTTTTATTATGCACTAGTGGTATTGAAAGAACTTCCTTTATTAAATAGACCATATGTTCTTCCATTTAGGCTGAGAATATTGTGATGTCTTATTTTTTTTCTTTCGAATGTACTACGTATGTAGCCCAACTAACTGTTCATGATCAATCTTCCACTACGACTCGTACAATCCAGTTGTATGTAATGTAATGTCGTATGATGAATGTTCGATAGGTGTCAACTGTCACAAAGTGTCATTGAAAGAGCAGCTGTTACCTGTCATCTGTCATTCCGAAGGAACTCTATACCGATCCAATGGTATAATTGGCAGTACTGAATTCGAAAGAAAGTACTAACGTTTTTTTTCTTCTTTCGAATGTACTACGTATGTAGCCCAACTAACTGTTCAGCATGATGATCAATCTTCCACCACGACTCGTACAATCCAGTTGACCGCATTGTGGTCATAGATTTATTGCGACTTTCCGAATCGTACATTTCGACCGCCAACGGCCGACACAAATTGCCCTCCGATTATTATATTGCCTTTTTTACTCTGCCATAAAAAGTCGACGATTTTCATGGATGTAAGCCCGTGTGGGGTTGCGATCAACCACAGAGTGTCGATGGTTTGGCTCATAACAGAAAGTTCAGTGAGTGGGTCTGAATATTTAACAATCCTCTAGTATATCTGGAAACCACTCACACTGTATGTCTGATGCTGTAACGGATCCAGGATTTGAGTAAAAAAAGGTCGAAAAATCAGAATCTGAAGTTTGAGGTAATGAGATGTGACGAGATCAATATTCATGGATTGATCAATCAATGTATATCTCAAAAAATTGGTACCCACATAAAATGCTATATTTTTGATAAGTTTTATCTGTCACTTTGTTTGAATCTTGAATATCTAAGAAGCGGTCAATGGAGAAAACCACCAAGTGATGAAATCCTTCCAAACCTCTCTTAATCGATGAATAATGATATTGGTTCAGTGTTCAGGGTGGGCCAAATTGGAAACTTTTGAAGGGAAAGTCCTGTTTCTAAACTAGATAGATGAAAACTGATGGCAGTGTCTCAGTTTCTGAGTTACAGCATGTTTTCCGAAAATGTGCATTTTCGAAAAGGTGCTGTAACTTTTTTCCTGTGGAAAATTCTTTGTTTCTATTGAAACATTTCCGGAGCACTTTTTCACGTAGAATTCAATGGTTCAACTCATTGATTTTTTCAAATCATACATAAATAGTTATTGATAGAAAAATCATTTTTTCAAAAGGGATAACCTGTATATACCTGCATGTTTCAATAGAACTTGAAATGACCATTCCAAAAATATAGCACACTCAATGTTTTGCTCAAGACATCTTTGAAATACAGGGCTTTTAGGTTTTTTTATTTGTATAGGTAGTCTTTAGAACGCATATTTTGAACAAGTAGGCTTTGGACAATTCGGCGCTAAAACAGAAAGCCAAAGTTCATTAGAAGTTGTCAAATTGAAAATCTTGTTGATGAATTGCCTCTATCGAAGCTGCAATAATCAGCAGTTTTTTGGCTGCAAATTTTGACAATAATTGGGTAGCCAACCAAGGACCCAAACGTTGGCCGGCCAGGTCAACAGACCTAACGCCTATGGACTCTGCCGACCAACCCCAGACACGATTTAGAAGCTGCAGTGATGCAAATTTTTGCTTTCCCCACTGCCGTTGATTGATAAATTCGGTGAGAAATATTCAAAAAAGAGAAGCTGATGGACATTTCCAACACCTTCTCTAAAGAAATTTGTTCTTGATTGTTTTTAATTAATATTATTGTTAGAGATTTATTTTTTTAATTACACAATTCTTCATTCAGCTACTTTACAGAAATTCCGTCTATGGTACGTCACAGTAAATACGATAAAAAGAAAAAAAATATATATAACAAAAAAACTACACTTTAAAGTTAGGTTGGGTGCGGACTGCTCCCCAATGACAAATTGCTGTATGTTTTTTATCATTATTTATTACTTCCCCTCTTTTATTTTTTCATTTATTTATATCAAGATGTGTAAGTATAGGATAAGACTTAATGAAACTTTCAGTTTTAATTACTGTTGTGGTCAGCTTCTTTAACTTGACAACTATACAAAACACCACAATGAATTGATAATAATCTGTGTCCAAACTCTTCTGGTTTTCTCAAAAATGCAAGATTTAAGATTCACTTGCAGCTTTTCACGAGACGATTTGAAATTCAAAAATTTTTGTTTGAGCAGTTGTGGTGTTCTACTGGATCAGCAGAGCTTATTTCGAGGTCGTCTCCTTTCAGAGATATGAATCAATCAATAATTGAAGAGCTTAGTGGATGAACATGTTAAGTGACATTTTTGAGGAAATCGAGATTTTCATGTGGATGAACATGTTATGCTCTCCTTTGAACATAGCATGTTTCCCCTTTTCGCTAACCTTTCAAATAAAGCTATTTTCAGTGGTTGAAGTTGTTAGGTATATAGAGAAAAAGAGCAAGTTAAAAACTTTACAGCTGATTATCTCGATTCCACTTGATTGTCTCATAACATCTTCATCCACTAAGCTCTTCAATTGATCATAAATCTCACCAAATTTCTGCGTCATTAAATCGTTTTACTAATCCATAAACCTTTGAATGTACATCTCACCGCGTTTTCATTATAAATGGCGAAGGCGCCGGTGAAAGCTGAACACTTTCTGCCTAAATTCAATTTCAAACCGTCCATTCGTCCCTGCTTCTCCCTCCAGTCCCGAACTCGGAGACGACGCCGATAAAAACAAATGAATATCAGCCAGCCATTTGTTTTCAAGTTTAATGAGAATACGTGGTCCGTTCAGTTCATCGATTCGACAATAAAATACTGCCTCGCAAAAGGTTTGCATCGGTTTCCCTCACCCCCTTCTCGATGGATTCCGAAAGGGAAGCTCTCGAATATTTTGGAAAATAACTCGAAGCACTCAATAATTGGCTACGTAGAAATGTTTTTGCCCTTTCAGCAGGATTTTTTGTGTTTGTTCTGTGATGGGGAATTGAATTCACTTCAAAAGAAAGAAGAATGTGAGTTTAATCTCGTAACGATGAAGCTTGGTTGGGATGGTAGCAGACATTCAAAGTCATCATATTAGTATGAATGTGTATAAAATTATCTTTATGTAGATTCATTCATTCAGAGATAATATACAGTATCTTGAAATATATATCTTGGGTATAGACAAGAATCTATGGTAGCAACAAGGAACGTAATTGTATTAAATCACCTCATGACTATGCTGTTTACTAGGATCAATTGAGATGATGGGTGGTCTAAAAAACCCATGACACGTAGGCCTCTACTTGGGACTCGTTATGCACCCAACGAAGCTAGGGAACATATCAGGAATAACCAATTTCGAGGGCAAGAAAGCTGACCTCTGATTCATACTGGACTGTTGCCTCTGCTAGGCACCACGAGAAGATGTAGGCAGATGATTCCTCTTCTTTCGAGCACATCTTCATTCTGGGGTTTCAACAATGCCCAAAATAATAAGGTGCTTGTTTAAAGGGCAGCAACAAAGAAATTCTACCACTGATTTGATTTATTCCCTGCTCAATGCCATTTGCAGATCTTTGTAGCTACGAAATGCAGACAGTGACTTATTCTGTGCATCTATCCAATATCCAAGATCCTTTTTTCAGTATTGTAGACTGAAGTCAATTGTTATTTTGTAACAACTAGAGAAACTAGAAATTCTGGAATATATGTCAATCAGTGCCATTTGGATTTTTTTATATTTTATATAACATCGAATGGTTGTCATGAAATAATACTTGATCCATTTGTGATTGCGTCATTTTTTAACTTTGAAAACGTACCTACAGGCTCCCCAATTTATTGTTATGTTTCCATTATTATTTCTCTGTCAATGGTTCTATATATCACGGCGATGATAAAATTCTGTTGTGTTCTATCACTATTTTATTATTTTCGTTCATTTTATCAAATCAGTTTCACCATAACATTTCCAGTTTATTTCGATTCTATACGCTCGATAATGAATGTAGTTATATAAATTTGAAGCTTGGAAATGGGGTTATCTGATGATTTTTTTCAGCAGGTATCGTCAATTCTTCCATTACTCAATTGCATTGATGACGAAATGTTATATGGAAATTATCTGAATCTGCTAATAATACCAATTAACATCTATATCGGCGTGTCCAAACATCCTTTCTATTGAGTAAAATAAAAATATACATCCATGTATCAACAAATGCTGTGTGCTATTCCATATTCATCTCTTTGGTATTTTTAATCTATTTTTTTTATTTTTACTTCTTTAATTCGGTGTTTTATTGTTATTATGATGTGTAAGTAGATTTGCCATGTGTCTAGTCTATCTTTTCAGTATGTTACCATTGTTGTATTCTCCTCACATTTATATATACTTAATGAATAAATTATTATTATTATTATTATAATGTTGTACTTTGTTACCTTGATTACAATATATTCTGCACTTCATTGTCCTTTATTTAGCTCCAGACTGTAGATGCTATAGTTCCATTTGGGATTCATCCAACTGTCTGATTCGAAAACGAATATATGAATTAAATATATTTGTATTCGTTTTCATCTCATTATTTCTAATTGCCGTTGATTGGTAGAAGCGAGCCATCTCTCCTGTCCCGTACCGCCCTCTGCTCCCATAATCTGCATAAGGAAATCATTGCACTAAATAGCAAAGTTTCGAAGACGCAGTGGATCTTTAATTTTAATTTGCCCTCGGGACGTAATTCATTATTATGCATGAACTCCCGCGAACGCCGACTGAACAGATTGGACGGCATACAGAAGAGAAGTTTGGATGTAACGCGTCCAAACAGGGAGCTTTCCTAGGGGACACCTTATTCCACGAAAATTGAAGACCATGACTTAAAACTAGAGGCTGAAAAATGTGAAGGAGTTGCTGTATATTGCTCCACACCATCATGGTAAGTAGATATGCCATGAAGACTTCAGATCAGATCGAATATGTCTTATGTGCTTCTGGGAGTCTCTACACTTTGACCAGGTCCATTTTACCTTACATTATTTGAGAGTTTTCTGTCTAGACCCATCATTCAATTTTTATTTTACCAAAGGGGCCAAGGGATGCACTGCAGCAAAATATTGATTGTACTACCACTACCACTCTCCTGTGGTTCAGTGTCTCAAAATTGTACAAAATGTGTTCCATTGTCTCAAGCTGCAAGCCCCAGAATCAGCAAGTTTAGAAGTTTGTTGATATACAGGGTGATTCATTGGGAAATGGGTGTACTTTGAGGGTAGGTAGAGGTCGCCTTGCTGGTTCTGAAAAACCCCCATATGATGAGTCTAGCCTCCTGTATAAGCGAGATACAGAGTGTTTTATGTATATCCCCTATGTCTTCAATGGCTCATAACTTACGATCCGCATTGTATATTTCATTTATTTTCACAACATAAACTCATTATCTTTTATGCTACCGAATACCGAATGGATGGAACTGATATTCCAGGTACGGACTTGGAAAAATTGAAGGAATTTCATAAGTTCAATACAACACCTTGTATGACGAAATTTCGAAAATCCGTTTGCAGATATGAGAAGAGCAGAAACTGGTTATTGAAATAGCACTTTGTCCTAAATAAGGATCTGTCGACTTATTTTACATCGAGGGTGTGATCCAAAATTCAGGATATCATGAAATGATAGTAATTTTATTGATCGGTGAAAGAAGATCATTCAAAGACGAAAAAGGTATTTTTTTGAATTTCGTACCCCCTTTTCATCGAAAAAATTGATTTTGACTCAAATTAACAGGTGCAAGAATGGCATGCGGAAGTACCAAACCAATTTGTTTAGAAATGTTTTTTTCTGCTCTTCTCATATCTGCAAACGAGTTTTCGAAATTTCGTCATACAAGGTGTAGTATTGAATTGATGAAGTTCCTTTAATTGTTTCAAGTCCGTACCTGGATTATTAGTTCCATTAATCCGGAATTCGGTAGCATGAAATGAGTTTATGTTGTGAAAAAGAATAAAATATACAATGCGGATCGTAAGTTATAAGTCATTTAAGAAATAAGGGATATACATAAAACACTCTGTATCTCGCTTATACAGTGCGATGGACCCATCATATGGGTGTTTTTCAAAATCAGCTAGGCGACCTCTACTTACCCTTACAGACGCCCTTTTCCCAATGAATCACCCTGTATAGCCAGATGACTCTGAACTTCACCTTGTACCTTGCAAGAGCTTTTAGGCTAGCCTGGTTATTCGAATGAATATAGTTTCCCTTTTTCTTGAGGGCCTTATCATTACATATTAAAAATGTACCCGTCTTCATAAGGAGACTCCAAGTTTTAGTAAGGTTGTGGTTTTCCTCTCTCTGTCGTGGTAAACTATGGCCTTACAGAATTTTGGATTAGCATAGTAGGTGAGCTGAAATCAGACTGAAAAAGCATGAGACATTATACAACGCCCAATAAATTCAATGATACAACGTCAGGAGTTTAGCTATCATCGGATCAAAATTTTTTTCAGACGAGATTGATTTTATTTTTACCTGCTGCATCATTCTTATAATTTCAAAAAATCAAATGTCTACTAATTGATGAATATTTGTACCAAATCATGTGAACAAAGTTGGGCTAATGTGGAGTTGTCAATACGTATGTGAAATGTGAATATGGCCCCCCTTTGAACTTGCTACTCAAGGCATTGGCTACGCCTTGCCGTTTTTTCAAGATCCAGGGTTGAGTAAGGTTCATTTATTATTTCCAATGTTCTTTCAATTGGAGGAGTAGCACCATTTCTGCTTGAAGGCACACCATTGTCACAAAACTCTGCCTGGAACACACAACGAGATACTTTTGACAACTTCAAAACAACAGACGATTCCAATGAAGAGGTTGGACGTGAAAATAATATCCTCTTCGATTCATAGATGCTACATATATGCTTTGCCTGCAAGAAGAAAATATAACCTAGACATAATTCTCCCCAGTTCAGTTGCATCTACAGCTTATCCTCACGAACATTAGAATATCGCGATAAATCCCCAAATTTACACATTCACATATTTCTCCCGAAGCCGTTCTCTGATTGTGAGGGTTTTCAGTACCAACTGTTTTGAACACGATAAAAACAGCAAGATATTACGCTGAATCTCCGTTATTGCAGGGCTTTCGCGCAAAGTACACACACGATATTACTTTCTGGTCCGATCCCCGTTTGTAGAAGTGGGAGCTTAGTGAAATTTTACAGCAGCTACAGATATGTCATTCCTTCATTTTGAAGCAGGACATAACCTCAAATGACTTCAACATGCTATATTACATTTTCGAGTCCATTCCCACATACTTCTTCATTTCTGATTAGGAGTTTGCATATTCTATGTTCCAAGACTCGTAGCGAAATAAAATGTTACCTACACAGGGCATCGAGCGTGAAGTCACATTTTTTCGGTCCTTTGAGACAGTTGGGAATCGTTGGTAGCACCGACTTCCATAGGAATCTGTGAACATCCAGAACCGTCCCGACACGTACAGAAAGCGTCGTCGAAAAAATCGCGCTCCGCCAAGATCCTCGATCCCACTCCCGGAGCGAACAATCCCACTTCTGAATTAGTAATGGAGCATTAGCGATAGTGCATTGTCGAATCTAGACGGTTGTGTCGCCCCCGCGGGTCCCACTCCTCGGCAGATATCGATGCAAAGAAAAATATTTCGCACGGCCAATCTGTCAGAAGGGATTGGCGTCCCAACGAGTGACAGGCGGCTGTGGGAATCCCGTGGGGAGCCGATGAGTAATGGTTTCGTCTCTGGGTGTGTGTTTCGAGATGTCTCTGGTGTGTCGGGAAGGAGGAGGCGTCGGCGTGAGATGCTTGATGAATGTTTTCTTCGTAGGAGTAATTGATGATTGAAGGTGCTAGATTTTTCCGTTAATTTTGGAAGAGCTCGAGGGACATTGAAACTGTCGGTTAGGTGTATCTCGGAGCTGGTGATTTATTTTCCTGTGTGGAATAATCAGGAAGTTGCTGAAAGATTGGCTCTGCCAAAACAGTTTCTTGTGGAATATTCACTTATAATACCACAAGAGCTTCAAAATTATCTGGCATTTCCCTCAATGTTCCTTGCAACGAACCTATCGGGAAATACCCGATAATTTTGAAGCTCGTGTGGTATTCGGGGGATTATTTTTCCGTCCCAAATGTCGGCCAATAGAATTGTTTTTATTGTACCTTCCTTATAGTCTTCTCCATCCATTTTCTTCATATTGTAAGCGTAATCTTTCATAATGTTTGCCAATTGCGCTTCACTCGTTTCAGCACTCAATGTGTATTCCCTCTCAGTAGAAAAAGTAGTAAATTGGTTCCAAACTGTTTTTTTTGCCTTCTCCGTATTAATGGAAACATTTCCTTTGACTTTTTTATCGATGGTGGACAGAGAACAAACTCCAAATCGACTAATTTTCATGCAAAATCTCCAATTTTCACAATTGAATTCAACCTGTCAGTTTGACGTGTGGTTAATTTGACTGGATCATGTTTTGTTTCTTATATATATAGGAACTACCAGAGAAAATAATCAAAAAATCATCAGTATAATACCATGTAGGTTGTACCACGTGACGTCGAATGGTGCAATTCTATTGGTCGATATTTGGGTCGGAAAAATAATCACAGAAAATACATATCAGCTACTAAACGGAGCAATGAATGAAGGAAATGAATCTGGTTTTCTGAATACTCTCCCACACTTAATCCAGAACGATGGGCCCCTTGAATTGAGTCACATATTCACAGAATTGGATGACATTTCAATGTGATGAACTTCTTCCATCAACACAAATCGTCTCCAAAAAGGTGGCTTTTGGGAAAAAAATTATTGATATATTTTTTGTAGAAAATTTGGTGATATACAATTTTATACTGGAGCAATTTTGCGGAAAAACTCACCGTTTCGCTATATTTCGGAAAAAAACTAATTTTTTTGACCTTTGACCCCGTGCCAAATTTTTAGCTCAAGTCGATGAGGCCTTTTAAGGTTTTCTTTATAATATTTATAACAACTATGCCAATTTTCAGCTTCTCAGGAATTTATGTAACCTTCCTCCTTATTTTAGGCTTAAATTGATCGGATTATGTAGAGATTATGGTCAAAGAATATCTAGATAGATCCGATATTTCCAGATTTGCTGATTATGTCTTGTCAGGTTTACTGTCGCGTTACTCTTTTCCTGCTCAAATTATCCTGGATTCGTTTTTAGAAGTATGTCATTCATAATCAGAGAGGTCTCTTGCATTTCGTCTTCTCATTCACGAAATCATCAAAAATGTATCCCAACGATTTATAAATAAAGCTAATCTCAAGTTGCCTTTGCTTCTAAATACTCAATTCTTCGTTTTCCTCCATTCCTTGTGAATGAAAACTTTATGACGACTAATTAATGGATGAACCTAAAAACAACAACAGCTCATGATAATAACAATGGATCAAGTGAAAATGACAATGACACTGAAGAATGTCGATAGAACAGGAGAATATTCCTAGTGATTAGTGTCTTACTATCTCGCTGAACTTACGACCCAGCACTGATGGATGCTCTTTCGGTCTTTGTCTGGATAGATCTGGAGTAGGGCATCCATGGAGGTCTCTACATTGCAAGGAAGGTTCAGTTCAGTTTGTCGAAAGTCGATTGATGGGGGCATGCTCCAATCAATTACTGTTAGCGTAATTGGGAAATAGTTTAGGTGATTAGTTGTTGCTTTCTATCTGAGTGTGCCGGGAGAGAATCGATTCACGGAGTTTTCTGAGTGAATTTAGAGAGCTGTGAGATGGAAGTGATGTATCTGTGTATTACTGACCTCATGTGCAGGTTGATGAACATACAAATATTGGAGAAATAGAAAACAGGATTCGAGGAAATTTTTTTTTCCGAAAATCCTTTTCTGAAGAATGTTTCAAAGTTTTTTTGAACACAATAAGGTATCTTTCGATTACAAAATCATTGAGAAATGATGGAGTTATGTGATGTCTTCGAAGGTGTCAAAAAAGTTTCGCAAATGCTGATTCCGGCAGAATGTATCGTAGAAAAAGTTGAAGGTATTTTTTACACAACGTCCTGGAATTTATGCTGCAAAATATACAAAATCAATCGAATGACATTGTTCTGGAGGAAAGGGTCGATTTTCAGGTGATGCAATTGTCGTTTCTTCAATGACTCATTCCATACTACCGCGCCACGTACAAATGTATTAAAGGGTTCCCATGTTCATACTATGTGTGGCAATTATAATTTAATAGGTGGGCAACTTGATATATTTTGCTGTGATTTGTATAAAATGAAGAAGTTTTGCCTTCAGTATCAATGTTCCTGAATTAACTAGTTTTTTTTCTATTGTTATTCTTATTGTGTAATGTGTACTAGTTTTTAAGTTTTTCATTTGTGTGATTGTTACTTGATTCCTGTTCTGTAATTGAAAATCTTTTTTCCGTAGAACAGTGTAAATAAATAAAAAAATAAATAAATGAATGTCAATTTGACAGATATCACCTTATCCGGAGTTTCATTGTACTCTCACTATGATCAGAGTACTTGCATATGTAATCATATAATTTTTCAGATGGTGGTGCTTCCGAATCGGAAAGGCTTGAGGCCATCATATGACTGGATAAGGGCCTGTATATTTTTTCGGTATTTACACTGTAGATTGAATGGTTTCAGATTCCGCCTCAGGCGCAATTCTTGAAGGGATATTCGACACGCGCCGTTTATTAAGAGGGTTTGATTGACCCTCGCACAACCTATGCATAAGAATGGCCGATTATAGAGCAGGCTGTACGAAGATGTGTCTCGAAAGCCCAATCGAACAAGGAAGAAGGGCTACGACCGCATAAAATCGGCTAGCCAGACAGCAATCTACACAACAGTGGAAAATCTGAACTGTTTCTGTGCTCGAATTGTGTTAGGGATAATAATTCTCAATATGGTTACTTGTTGCATTTTTTATGCATTTCAACGAGAGATCGTGTCGAAACGTTAATCGTCAAACATTTTTTATTTTAATTCATATTTGTTTTATTCGCAATAAAGTTGAGCTTAATATCAAGTCTGCAATGTTTAGAATTATTTACGAAATCAACTACAAATCTACAACTTTAGAAAACATTTTTATAATGATAATTTTAATCGTATTCATTTGGCCGAATTTTGATTCTGAATTCAGAAATTATCCAAAACAAACATAAAAAAAAATATTGAATATATGGGCTGCGCCTCTTAGACTCCTTATAGACGAGTTTCTTGAATTTTTTTTTTAAATCGACCAAAGGTTTCCCCGGATCATTCCGATTTTTGGATTTCAATATGGCTAGGAAATGTACGGGTCCCGGGAGGCCCCGGATTATTCCGGTTCCCCCCGGATTATTTTGATTTTCCCCGGATTATTTCAGTTTCTCTTGGATTATTCTGGTCTCCCCTGGATTATTTCGGTTCTCCCAGGATTGTTTTGGTTTTCCCCGGATTATTTCAGTTTCTCCCGGATTATTTCGGTCTCCCCTGGATTATTCCGGTTTTTCCAGGATTATTCTGGTTTCTCCCGGATTATTCAGGTTCCCCGGATTATTCCGATTCTTGGATTTCCATATGGCTAGGAAATGGACGGGTTTCGGGAGGCCCCGGATTATTCTGGGTGGCGTCTTTCTGAGATTTTTGGAAATTTTCAACATGAAATATCTCGAAAACAATACCAGATATCAAAACACAGATTTCACCACCGTTTTAAGCATCTCTTAGACACCTTGTGAACGAGTTTTCAGGCAAATTTATTTCATTCAGAAAGTATTCAAATCAAAGATAAGAAAAATTATCGAATATATGGGAGTTGAATCTAGGGTTTAACGTATTTAGAGTATGGTGTACTACAGGGAACTGTTTTGGATCGTTTGCTCATGAATTTTATTGAATTAACTCACATTATCCTATTAAAAAATGTGATAATTTGCATTACAAGTGAGTTTGGGATGACTTGATACATTTATTGAGTTTTCATATACATTTAATGATTTACCTTTGGCTGTTTTTTTTTTTAGATTTTGAGTATGTTTAACTGAATACGAACACGACATTATCGAAGATCTCAATATATATATATATATATATATATATATATATATATATATTGTTTCATAAACTGTAAAAGAATTTGAAACCTCTCTAGAGTTTCATGAGATGGCAGAACACATATTTGATTTGAAGCATAATTTTCTCACTCAATTCTGTGAAAATTATGAGGAATATGCCACTGAACTTGTATACCGGGTGTGTCACAGTGGATGGAACATTAGAAGTATCTGGAGAACAGAAAGACAGATCATTCCGAAAATTTGTGGGCGTGGATAATCAAACTTGCTCTATACGTCTAAAATATTTTCATCAATACAGTGTTGCCGCTTGTATCAGAAAGTAGTAGCTACTTTGTTATTTCAAATGGAACACCTCGTATATTATATCATTTTTGGGATCCTTATAAGATTCATCACAACTTTCCCACATAATTCCCTATACCTATCTGTGACGATTTTCGAGATAAAAATTATTTTGTCAGATTTTTTTGCAAAACCTGACCATTGAAAAATATGAATTTTTTCCCAATGCAAATTCACAAAAAAATGCAATTTGGGTTATACCTGCATAAGACCATTAAGTATTCTGTCGATGAACTGGATCTCAGTTTCAGCATACAGGGAGGCTCAGAAGTGAGTGTCATCCGGGCACTCATGAAAATGACTGCAACTCCATTTTTTTTTAATGGAACACCCTGTATATTATCACTTATTCGAAAAGCTATAACATTTTCCATTTTAATTGAGTATACTTTCCCTATACCTATTTCGTACAGTGTGTTAGTTATGATCACTTATGTTATGAATTCGTTTCAATAAAATAAATATTGGATAGTGCTTAAGATAGTAGGCTATGAACAGAGAACTAACATGTTCTTCCTTCATTGTTATCCTGTATTCAAGATGCATGGGTGTAAAAATACTATAGCAAGAAATAATTACTCGAATGCGGTTAAAATGGATTTATTCATCATTTATGGTCAATGAAACAAGAATATCAGTAGAACATGCAGAGTTTTTCTTTTCAATGAAAAGAAGTGATTCGCCTCGGATAAATCCGAGGAAATTAGATTGAAGAGAAATTTTTAACTGTTTTTGAAATCTTTCTAGATTCATTAATACACATGTTAGACTTTGATACTTTTAGCTTTTCATGATGATATAAGCATTTCAAAATTTCTCTTCAATCTAATGAATTTTCTCGAATTCGTTCGAGGTAAATCAGCATACTTTTCATTAAACTCGCTGCATTTTCTAATGATATTTTTGTTACATTGACCATAAATGATGAATAAATCCATCTAAACCGCATTCAAGTAATTATTTTCTGCCATAGTTTTCTTACAAACATGCAACTTGAATACATGAGGACAATAAAGAAATAACAAGTTATTTCTCTGTCAGAATGAAGTTCATAGCCTACTATCTCAAGCACTATCCAATATTTATTTTATTGAAAACGAATTCATAACATAAGTGATCATAACTAACAAACTGTACGAGATAGGTATAGGGAAAGTATACCCAATTAGAATGGAAAATGTTATAGCTTTTCGAATAAGTGATAATATACAGGGTGTTCCATTTAAAAAAATGGAGTTGCAGTCATTTTCATGAGTGCCCGGATGACACTCACTTCTGAGCCTCCCTGTATGCTGAAACTGAGATCCAGTTCATCGACAGAATACTTGATGGTCTTATGCAGCTATAACCCAAATTGCGATATTTTGTGAATTTGCATTGGGAAAAAATTGATATTTTTCAATGGTCAGGTTTTACACAAAAATTTGACAAAATAATTTTTATCTCGGAAATCGTCACAGATAGGTATAGGGAATTATGTGGGAAAGTTGTGAGGAATCTCATGAGGATTTCAAAAATGATATAATATACGAGGTGTTCCATTTGAAATAACAAAGTAGCTACTACTTTCTGATACAAGCGGCAACACTGTATTGATGAAAATATTTTAGACGGATAGAGCAAGTTTGATTATCCACGCCCACAAATTTTCGGAATGATCTGTCTCTCTGTTCTCTAGATACTTCTAATGTTCCATCCACTGTGACACACCCTGTATAGATGTGGCAATGAAAATCTCTAGCAATGACCGCTGCTTTATAACAATTCTCTGATGGGACGGTCCATAAAATCCATAACCATAACCGAAAAAGAGGACTGTCCGACCCTCCACACCGACTCTCCTACATTATTAAACCGATTTTTAACCCCACGAGGCCAGAGCCCAATCGGAAGTTGGCCTGCATTGAGAAATGACCAGACAAATTCTAGTTATGCTCACGGTTCGTGTAGCTGTTCTCGAAGGAGGACGTTGGCCAGCCTTAATAATGCATGGCGGGATGCTGTGTCGCTCGAGAAAATCCGAAGTCGTTTCCAGAAGTTGGTAGATTTAATAGACAGAAAATCGAATCCAAATTGCAGGCAGATCGATTTTGGGATTTTTGTGATGAAATGGAGAGGAAGAAGACGCGTCAAGTCTGGAATCATAGATACATAGTCTAGGAACAGAGACATTCTCACTGTGCGCAACTAAAGTGTGTATTTTTTTCATTTGAAGAAATCATTCCATCGCTCCGTTCGAATTAACAACTAATTTGAACCATAAATAACCAAATTCATTCAACGATTCAGCACTGTTATCTGCAAATTAAACTGAAACACAACTGAATGATTTCTTGTGTCTGTTCATCCAAATTATTTGACGATTTTTACTTTCTCTGCGGGTGTATTATTAGGAGTCTAAGTCTCGTACACCCTATATATTCCACTCATTGGAACCACAGAGTACCATGAACCAAAGCTGATTAGTTTCTTACCCGAAGATACAAAACGTGGACTGAATTCAAGAAGATTTATTTGTTGAAGTTCTACAGCTCTAGCAGGAATAAAAAACTGATTAGAATTCAATTGCTCTTCCTATTTTCAAGTTTCATTATTTGTAGTCGATTGTATACCCATTGTTTATTGTCTATACAGAATCGATATTCTCTTGCTCCTGATTTGATTGTTCATTTTATTCAGCAATATACCTATTATGAAGGATTTGGAAAATATGTACAACATATAGTGGCTATATTTGTTATATTTCTGGATAATGTGGAATGTATACATTGTACCGAATGTTTTGGGCATGAAAATTATCAATACTGTCATGATACATTCTCTGGTGAACTTTTCGATAATTTTCCGTGACTAGTACTCTGGAATTCGAAATGGTTAACCCATAATTATGATGCGGCATGCGTTTCCCATCACAAATGGGTTTTGAATTTACTCTGAACTGATTCGGTAGCTCGCGATCACTTATGCAAACTGACAGATTTACAGTTCGATTAATCCTACCAAAATAAACATGACATTCAACAACATTATGTGCCTCGTCTAGTTCCGATCACCAATGAGGCAGCATGGAAGTGAATCTCCTTCTATACAGGATGTCTTCGAAAAGTCTACGTGCAGTTCGATGACCTTAAATTCAAGTACTTATATTGAAATGTGTTTCATGTAAATAAAATGAAATCTGAAGGAAACTGTCAATAATGTCCCGTTTGTCAATAATGTCCCTGACGAATTGTGATTATTACACTGTCGAATATATTCTCATCTTATCAATTTTCAACATGCTCTGTCAATTATGGAATTGTTGAATTATGTATATTGGAAAAGAATAATTTTTATTTCTAATTTTCTAATCGTTTCGAATTTTTTGAAACATATTGAAAGATATGTGGTGAAGAATTTCATCATCAAAGTTGCCGCAAGGGGGCGTTATAGTCATCTCAAACTTTCGAAGGAATTTTTCACCAAAGAATACCCTGTGAACTCAGAAAATTAATGTTTACACCTTATAGATGATCTAAATCGGAGTACTTTTTGTCATACACTATTAAACTTATGTATCTATCGGAATGAAGTAATGAGGGTGGTTCACAGTTCTTTCAAATAAACAGCTGTAACTACTAAATGAATCAACTGATTTCAAAAATCTCAGTCCTGTTAGGAAAATCGTTGATTGCTCTATTGAATCCATCTGTGACTCGTTTGATTCCAAGTGATGCCACCAGAGGGCATTTTTTGATGACAAAAAATCGTAAAATTTTCTGTGAATTGAAATGCAAAAATATGACTTCTACATAGAACAATACGAAATATCCAGGAATGAAAGTCGATATAGAAATTTTGTGATTTAATATACTTTCAATTATATCTACTACTCGCATTTTGAAATCTTTGAAAAATTAAAGAGTATGCAAAACATTTCCATGAGAACTTGTCATTTTATTATCTGAGTTTTTTTTTTAACCAGAGATTTCCCATATTTTCCTGGAAAACCTTGCATGAATTGTAACATTTTGAAGTTTCAAGAATCGAGAATCAGACGTCTGGAAACTTTTTTAGCAAAATATTGTTTCAGATTTTTTGAGCACTGTTTTTTACTATCATTAAATCGTATCGTGAGCAAAACGATGATGATATTCCAAATGGAATCCACTTCATTCACAATCCAAGTCATTCTTTGACCTCGAACGTATTCCCGAAAAAATGAAACTGAACTCCATGAAGCAAAGACCGATATTTATTGCCCATTCGAGGGAAATAATGGGCTAATCCTCGAATGGAAGAAATGAGGACCATTTATTTCAATTAACGAACTTACCAAACCTGTTCATTATCATGTTCCCAGTGTTCCTATCTCTTCGTACTGAGTTATATTTTTCCTGGAACGAGGCTATTATTATTTCGCTATTCGAATAAAGCGATGGCCATTTGAAGGGTGGCTGCCATCATGGTGAAGAGTTTAGGAAATGGAGGACACTCAATTACCCCGATGTTGAACAATGATTTGGTTCGGTGCTCGTAAGTGATTTCGAAAAAAAGAGTTTACTTTGATTTGAATTGAACTGAATGGCCGATTTTTCATTTTGCTACCTCTCCTATTCGCTCTTGTGAAATTAAAATTGCAATAGTGAGAAGAGTTTCATTTTCAATTCAAGGAGACTTCATACAGCGATTGAAATTGAGTCAAGGATTAAGAAAAATAAGAATGTACTAATGTAATCACATATTTGTTACGACTTGAATGAAATATCTGTTTCCCGAATCAAAAATTTTCGTTTGAATTTTTTCTTGCCTAGAACAATCGTACTGAATATTTCATCAACTTTTCAGTGATTTCCAATATGGTGCAGAAACACATTTTAACTTCGGTTTTTCCATGAATGGCATCTTCAATTTCGAAATTTTCAGATGACTGTTTTATTTTCCTTATAATGAAGTCTCACGCATCGTGTTTTGATATCACGGTTTTTGTGGAAATCTAGTTTTTATAATTTTTCGCAAGGAGTGCGTGCAAAATTTTCGTAGACTGTATGAAGTCATATCAACTTAGAAAGCAAAACTACGCAATTTCTTCCATCGCATTATTTTCCATGACCTGAAATTGAAAGGCAACTTGAAGGTTTTTGTGATAAAAAAAAGAAAGATCAAGCGAGGATGTGAAAATCGCAGCTATTGAATATGTTGAAGCGTACACCGTGAATATTCTATACCAAATATTATCAAAAACCTTGATTGATCTATTGAAACTGTTTGAAGGATTCTCAAAGAATTCAAGGAAATCACAGTTATGAGAACGAACAACTTCAAGTGCTTTTGGCAGGAGATGAAGAGAGGAAGATTGTTTTTGTCATTGCCGCCAAAATGTGAGTTTATGGAAGAATGAGTTGAATTATTTAAATTCTGAATCATCCAATAAAAAATATAATTACCAAAATCCATCGACTCAGAAATGGAAAAATTCATGATTTCTTATCCGAATTAGATTTTGACTATAAAATTTTCCATGACGTAGTCTTTCAATAACCGGTGTAACCTGTGCATAAAAACAATCGATCCTTCAGAGTTGCCTCCATGGTCCATAGATCTGAGTCCCCGCGACTAAACAGCTGTTATAATCAGGATAATTGTTTTAATTTTACATGTTCGATTCCTTATTATGATTTCGCAAATTTCAATCCCAATAGAAAAAATTATTGATTGCCTAATCCTAAAACGTTTTAATTTTAGATCCCATGATCTATGTCGGAATCCATTTGTGAAGCTTCCAATCTGTTGACCCTAATCAGTCGGTGTCATCAGATTCATACAACTCCGAGGAGTCTTCAATTCACAACATGTGGCATTGGCAGATGGTTTATGACATACGACATGGCTATAAGCACACCAATACTCCGAAATCAATTATTCAACTACAAATCACACAAAGATCAGATAGTGCTTGCTGGTCTACCTCGTAGCATCAGGCAACCATAAATCAAACGCATATGCTTAACTGGAAACTTTATTATCGATTTAATTTACACAATGCTAATTACATAGTTCGATGGTTTCAGATAAAAGAGTTTACTTGAATTATTACTGTTGTCATTCCATTTACTGGATGATATATTATTTTTATTATCAGCTTCAGCTGATGACATCTTATTGCGGATGATGATATGGATATGGTACAATCATGTTGTGCCACCTCATTCATGGAGTGAAAGGAGAAATGGGTGCTTTTTATAACAGTACCATGACCAAATTGACATGACCTAATTCAGCATACACTATTTATTGGGAAGCATTTTCATAACTGCATTTATATTCATTTCTCAATAGAAACGAACATATCTATCTGCTTGAAACAAAGTCGCAACGATATCTTTCAAGTAGACTCTCATCTTCTAATACATCTGATGATTTTCGGCAGCAATTCTCTAATATACAGTAATTTGGCGCATGTTTTTGTATACATATCGTAGGTAGGTACTACTTCAGCTCAGATTATAATACAGGTCGCTTTTATACAATATTTACAAATCCAAATTCACTAGTATCCTTCTTCTCGATCAGTCAGTCTCATTCGGGATATGTTTTGCCGCTCAAGCACATCGATGGCACATACAAAGGTCAGTTCATCTGAAACTAAAAAAATACAGTTTCCATCGATTATTTGACTATGACTAGTTGACTGGGTGTCATGTGCGATTGTGATGCCCTCAGGTATATTTTCAGACGTGATCACAACCCGTAATTTTATTTGCCGGAACCTGGATCACCGTGCACGACTTGGTTTGCTTAGAAGAACAACACTTCGATTATAATTTGAGTGGACTGTATTTGTTGTTCGGTTGTAATATATCTGATTATTCAGACTACAAAATGCCAGTGTTAGAAACTGGACTAGACTCGACCGAACTTGTGACTCACTCGACCGAACTCGAGTGAGTTACAAGTTAAACTGCTTTCCTAACAAAGTATCGTCCCTAACCATCGACATCTTCCTAGGTAAGGGCCTCTCATTAAATTTAGATATAAAACAGAGGTATACAATTGAAAACAAACAGAAAAGGTTCGGTATTCTAACACTTTGGAAAGATGATCACATCTGTTGAATATGATCTCGAATTTTCTAGAATCACTAATATTTTACAAAGAACCCTTTACAATGCGCCTATATATATACAGGGTGAAACTGAACACTAGTGACTAACTTCTCACCTCTCATTCATTCAACACTTCTCTACTCGTTGTCCTTCCATCACCTGCGGTTTTCTCCGCTTATTATCCATACCGCCGAAAAAGCGAAGCAACAAAAGAAAAAGCAGGGGTTCCAAGGTGAAAGACGTATCGACGCTTTGCTGAAGGCGCCAGGCGGTTCCTGGATTGGTGGCGGTCCGTTCGATGGTAAAGTGTACTCTCCATCGTACTCGTACTCCACTGGAACAAATTAGTAATTTAATGTACTAGATGATCCACAATGAGGAAGTTTCCAATATTGATATTTTATTTTTTCCATGAAATATATGAAAAATTATTACACCCGTTTTTTTTTTTGTGCGATCGAATTTAACTCCAGAATTTCGTTTTGAAAAACTAGTTTTGGCTCCTCCACCATTCTGATGACGTACCAAGTGAAAAACCGGGTTCACACAGGAACAAATTGAGATTTTGCGTGCGGAAGTACAGTGTTGCCCTGCTTCTAATTTATTCTAAATATTCGGAAAAACTGACCAGAATATCTTCGAAAATATGTCGTGGATTTTGCAATAACAAATCATGGATTGTTTACCTTTCATGATATAATATCATATATGTCTTATGAAATATAACTAGCACATAACATCCGAAAATATATGAATGCGATGATATAATCGAGGGCTATGGCTGAATAGAAAATCAAAGAATGAATCGAATTTGTTCTTGAAGTAAATTATTCCAATATAATTTTGTGTTTGAATTTTCGGAACAGCTTTCAATTTATTTTCACGAAAATAGAAAGGTAGATCTGGCAATTGCGCAAATGCATTCGTAGATTTCGTCCGCGATCATCCGGATTACACCATAACATAACTTACGATAGCTATATTCACTCTAAACTCACTAAGTACGTCACAGTTTTCCGCCTCAAAATTTATAAATTGGTTTATTTTGAAAATAGAATGGAGTTGAATGATTTGTATTGTCATTCTAGAAAGTAGAGATATCAAACTAAATAGTTGAGTACTTATTTGATGAGAATTCGTCATAAGGAAACTTCCTCATTGATGGTTTGTGTACGTAAATTCACGTTATTTGTTGGAAAAAATCTGACGAAATAAGGAATATGATTTGCGAACGACAGAGAATATTAAGTAGAATTATCCACAAAATTGTTATTATTGAATTCACTATTGTTTTTCATTTGACAATGTTTTTTCAATGATCACAGGCCTTTTTCAAGTATTGGCCGTTAAGTGAATTGAAAACTTTAGATCATCTGTTGTTTCTGATGATGAGTGTATGGAAACACGAATCCGTTTCAATGACAAATATGGTATACATATTGATTGTGACTATTCAATATTCTATGGGCAAAACCAAATCTAGATAATTATGATACAAATAATAGGGCATAGCATAGAAGTCTGACAGAAAGGATGCAAAATTTAATGAAAAACCTTGTCTTTGTATTGCAAATATGCCACTGAACTGCTTCATTCATTTCATTATCATCAAAATCCGATTCTCCAAGTTTTGGTCTTATGAATATATTCATTTTGAGCTTAACAACCATGAAGTAATTCTTGAAATATGTATAAATAATATAGACCAAAACAATACATGAAACAGTATGGAAATTAAGATATTGAAATCCTCTGACGTTTCCCACTTAGGCTAGTTTCCTATAGAAATAAAATGAATGAGCACCACATATTAGAATATAAAAATTATACAAAAATTCTGTGATAATACTGAATTATTGAAGTGATCGATGGAAAACTATCTGAAATTGAGCGAAGGCAATTTTTTTATCAAGAAGCAGGCTTACTTGGTATTTTTGAATTTTCAGAGTCGACCCCAAAGTCGACTCTATTGTCATGCTGCCCTTTGTCGGATCCTCGAAGTATTCCTGTAAAAATAAAATTTGCATTTAGGAGCCATCCATGAATTACGTCACACGAATTTCGTAATTTTCTAACCCCTCCCCCGCCTTTGTCATAGCTTTGATCACATTAGTGAGACTCCCCCCTCTCTAGGGTGACGTCACACATTTTGCAATTCCACATTATTGAAATCAAGGAATAGTTCCAAAATTAGTTTTTTATCCATTTGAATTATTTTCCAATGAACTTGAATATCAAGTCAAATATTTCAAGATTAACAAAACAGAAAACTATTTGAGTAGAAAACATAAAATACGAAAGCTATGAAAACTACGTTGTTCACAAATAAATCACCGCAAATGTTGCAAATGTATTGAGTAATATCGTTAATAGTGTAAAGTTCGTCTTTGAACACTTAGAGTTGGAAACGTAACGTCACTAAATTCAAGACCCTCTTCACCCCCTCATCATAAAATGTCACACTTAGTCGACCCCCTTTCTCCCCCCCAAAGTGTGACTTAATTTATGGATGATCTCTAATGTAATGAAAATTTGACAATCGACATTAACGGAGGATGGAATTATGAATCATGATCATCATGATGTGAAAAATGCATGATGATTCTTGACTGTGGAATAAAATTACGTTCATATAGCACCCTAGAGATCAGTTACCTAGAATATTCCGCAAAATGCATCTCGGATAAACATACTTCTACATCCACCTTAAAACCATCTACAAACACTAAATTTGCATAGGCAGTGTATGCGCTCATTTCTGAGTACTGTAACTTATCTGGGGATCTGCTTTCGCCTTGTTTTCACAGAAAATAGCACATGCCTGCAGTGCGAAAGATAGAGAACTCCGGCTGGTTAGGATCCCGGAGACAATAGATACGTGAATGTGCTTAATTATACGAAATGGTGGCATATGATCAGGACGATCTTGTGCTATTCACACCGTCCTGTTACAGAGGATTCCCCTGAACTTATTTCGATGAATGAGGTGTGAACAAGCAGTTTATTTCGGGATGAAAAGGTGGCGCTTTTGTTGAAGTGCACTGCTATTGGCTATTATCTTCAAGTACACACGTCGTGTCTGGAGTCAGTAATTTTTCTTGTTATGTTAGTGAAAGTCCTTTTATTTCACTTGGCTGATTTCGTGCCTTAAAATGTGGATTGTCGTTTTGTTTTTTGTGGTCTTGATTTATTCTGGAAATTGGTTTTGTTCATGCTGAAACAAGTAGAGACGAGGGTAATCTTACTAGATCCCAAAATATGAAAAATTTCAAGTGGCCTTCAACATTTCGTTAAAAGATTATCAGCTTCGATTCAGCGGCTACTCATTCATCGTTCAATATGTATTGAAATTATCAGTTGAAAAATGTTCGACTGTGGATAATGTCCCCGAATTTCACTTTATTTACATGAAATAGTAGATTCCATCCTCATGTTCCTTCCTGACTATTCGACTTAAGATTGACAGTTTTTCACAGAGATGCTTCTTACCAATTCATAAAATTTTGATTCCTTCCTTCTTCTAGGATATCATTTATTGAATTGGGTGATAAGTGTGTGATTATTGAAGTCGTGTCTGTCCTCACTAAATTCTTCTTACATCGTGTACGTGATCTTCTCCACAGTTATCTTTCTTACATTGATATCGTTGATAAAGTTGATATTTATTGCATATGATTTTATTGAAGACGTCCTCCACTAATCGCATTTTATCTATCTTCAGTTTTTCTCTCTCTGAACGAATAACTAACACTCTTGGCACTGGCCACGTCTTGGTTCGCTCGTTTTCTTCCTCCAATTAAAATTTAATTCGACGAAGAAGAAAAAAAAAGCATAAAAAGTCAACTAGCGCACGGAATATTTCAGTACTCTTGGTTATTTCATTTTCACTTGGCTCGAGCCGAGCGATCCCCTTCCAGATAGCATTCAAATGGGAGACAATAAAAGACGTAGTGAATTACCTTAATTTGTGTCGGAACCGCTCATAAACCCTTACGAAATGATGGGAGTCTATGAAGCATTCAGAGACTCTTCAGGAATCAGTGGCAGGGATAAGGTATATCTTACCTTGTCTCAAGTTCCTTTACACTGAATCTTTTGGGTATGTGACCTAACCTAACGAATGGTAGATGTGTAGAAATAGAGAAAAAATCCAAGATAATTTCATACTTGTAGAGTTGTAGGAAGTTGGACTAGGTCAACAGATGGATCAATTAATCTATTTGAATTGTTCTCTCCCGTTGGCTATCGTTTTTTATCGTTCTCTGTCGTTTTATATCGTTCTATATCGTTTTTTATCATTTCCTGTCGTTCTCTATCGTTCTCTATGGTTCTCTAACGTTCTCTATCGACCTCTATGATTCTCTATCGTTCCCTATCGTTCTCTATCGTTCTCTATCCTTTTCTATCGTTCTATATCATTTTTTATCTAACACATATTTCTGAAGGATGCACTGCAGCCAGAAGCTGATTGCACTTTCCCTATCAAATTGATACCTCAAAAAACATCGAAAGTTTACAAAAGTCATTAGGTTTCAAAGTTCCTTCGTTCTCTAGGCATAAATCAGATTCCTCTAGTACGCTATTATCCTGTTATTTAGTACCTCACAATTGCACAATTTGCATATGCATATGTTACCTGTGTCCTGGTGTGTTATCTCAATCCACTTTTTGAGGAACACCAGGAGATGGTTCCAGGTCAAGGTGGGGTGTAACTGAGCCCTCCCTAACTGAACTATTACATCAAAACAAAGATGAATATTCCTGAAACAGATCTTCATGACCATGATATACAAAATGAAAATTAATATAGGCTGTCAAAAGTAAATAAAGAAAAACAAAAAAAACAAACAAACTGAATATTTGCCAATGAAACTGTACAACCAAATAACATTGGAATGGAAGTTTTACAACGAAAAAACTAAAATACAAACTAAAAGAATCGTTGCTTTCTTTATTCATGGGTGTGGACTACTGAGTTTGTGGGAAATATCTGTGCGCCTAAATGTAAAGCTGCTTATACAGGCTGGCCCTACGAAAACGTATCGGAAGGTATAACTACCAGGAAGATATTATACCGAGAAAAATATGAAACATATCAACCTTGTATATGAGGGGAACAACTTTTGACGCAAAAAGTATAACCCAAACTTAACCCTCCTAAGCGGGGATAGCATCCCCAAATTTTTCTCAAATGAGAATGGGGATCGAATGATACCTTGTTGAGAAGCATTTTCGATTCCCTATACATTGTTTTTTTGTTTCTGAAATTCCGTCTACTCGTTGCAAAGATATGAACCTTAGAAATGTCGCTAGTGTATTTCTCGAAACATACAAAAAGTAAATCGATTTTGCTTAAAAAATTACCGTTTTGTGAAAGTAAATGTTGAGCATATTTTCCTGAAAACAATCCGCTTTTTTTCCTGTTTTTGTTTCTCGACAAAATCTCTTCCTGGTAGTTATACCTTCCGGTACCTTTTCGTTGGGCCACCCTGTATACATAAGTGTGACTAGTCTTAGTCTTCAATAAATTTGTGATGTACCTAAACAAAAAACTGTTGTGTGCCTATTTTTGTTACGTACTGTTTTTGTTTTTGTTATGGAGGTGAATAAATATCCATCTATCTATTTATCTATCTATCTATTTCATTGCCTCTTATTCCAATGTGTCCAGGTATCATGATGAGTTCAACTCTATTTGAGCGTGGCCTCTAGGATGCCGTTGAGGTCGTCCTCATCCTTTTAATATTATTCTCTATTATTTTATGTCGTTCCCTATTGTCTATCATTGTTCCTCATGTTGAATTTATTGGATTTGTGTGCGTCAGAAATGGAATGGGATATGTTTTATTCTGAGCAATCGCAATACTAGAACGATAAAAAAAACCATAATGACGTGTCGTTATACCTTCCTTCCAGTGGCCCGTAATTGGGGAAATCTTGAATTCTGCCCTCCATAGCTATAACTTCTGCTCTAACTCTACGGAATGTCTGCGGGCGACATAAATAAATGATGTATGGAGGCGGCGAAACCAGAGAAAATATTCAAAGGCCCGCAAAAAGGAGCCCACAAAAATAATACGGCTCTCGAAGAAATATAAATTTTCACGGCTGTACCTGCAGCAGAATCTATCCAATTATATTTCCTTCCTATTCTGAATCGTCGTGTACAGGAAGACCAGGAGAAGTTTTTACATGGATTTGTATATTTGCCAACGACTGTTACCAACATCGAAAGCCTGAATTGGTGTTGATTTCCAGTTCCAGTTAACTGAATAAGTTATGTTACCTTTTTCATTATAGGGATCTTGAAACTGTGGTTCAGTAAACTAGCAATTATTGATGTCACGGTTTCATCTGGCATTATCGAAATTGGACCAGCACTCAAGTTCTTTGGATTTTTTTAAATCTCCCTATTATAAATTGGAACTCGTCCAGGATGAAGAAGGTTTGGTCCTACAGTTTATAATGGAATCTGAACAGATCATTCATTTCACTTCTATGGCTATTATATCTGGTTAATATTTCGGTGGACATCATGATCAAGTGTGTAAAACTGTAGGTTCTCTATATTGTCACAGTTTTCCGATTAAATCCGTCCAGTGACGCTTTTTGGATCCGATATACGACAAAACCATGTTATTTCTGTCGAGGTCCTCTTTTCTTCTAGGTGAATATATTGTAGATTAGTGGCCATATTTGAAGAATAACGACTTAGGAGTTTTCTCTTGTTGTACCAATCATTTTTATTTGTTCCGTGGGATAGATATGATTGAAAAATTGTTCCAGATGAACAGTTCGACGTGTACATTTCTAGACTGTCCTATATACAGTATGTGAAAGTAGAATAACTCACTTAGAATGAGAATATTTCGAATAAATAATCGTTATATTAGGGCAGATACACAATCCTAGGATATTTTGAGATTTGAGTATTCAACCTAGGCCAGACAACATTGAGTTTGCTTTTTTTAAATGGGACACCCCGCCTATTCTTCCACCATAAAATTCAGCATGAAATTCCATTTTTGGTCCCGTTTTTCTTTTTCGACGAAATGTAAAGTTGTCAAACTGGGGCGTGAAGATTTTTTTCTCTAATTTGACAACGTCGTTTTTTATAGAAGAAAGGAAGATGGAATTGTATGCAGTATTTTATAATGAATTCGATGGTTAACGAATATACAGAAAGTGCAATTTGAAAAAAAAGAGTGAACTCATTGTTGTGCTTCAAGTAAGCTGAACACCCTGTATATTTTGAAATATCTCAGAATTATCGAAATTTTTTTGTATTCTCATTCCTAAGTGATTTATTCTACTTCCAAACAGTAAATGGGCCCTCCTGTATCTTGAAAATGGACCTGAATTACTCAGTAAGGCGACAGATAAGAGTGCTCTTGTATTCAAACCCTTATTCCCTATAAAACTATCCAATTACACTCTCCTGTGATCATAACACGCGATATATACCTATACTGAGCGTCGGCAAATTATGTTGGCCATAGAATTATTTATTAAAGGATCGTATAAGATGATGAAATTTTGCAGTAATATCGCTGAATAAAGTGGAAACACTAGTAGTGTCGAGTCAGCAACAGAGGCAAGAAGTCACATTTCTTGGGGAATGTCTCCAGTGCAAATTAGGGCAATTCTGCTCGCTTTTTATTGCAGAAATGTTTTTTCGCGATGACTTTCAGACTCAACCAAATTGGATCATAAACTCGAACTGATATAAAAGCAAGTTCTCAATCCACATTTACATAATTGGATTTCAATAACATGACATAATTTTGGGGTATATGTTTTGTATATATTTTTATGGTTGGAAGATTCTGTTGAAGCATACAATTGAAGGAAGAATCGAATAAAAACTGAATCCTATCGAATTACACTCATCTTTCTCTGCTAAAATTCAGCAAGGCAGATTTTCAAGAAAAGTGTGTTTGACGTTAGAAACTGCCAGAAATACTGAGAAAATATTCACTGAAACCATATTGAATAGAAAATTACACTTTACATTGCAGAATTCAGTTGTTCGTGAGGGAACTAATGCAGTATAATCTACGTCAGACGATCGTTGTCTTTTTGATAAAATCTTTCTTTTTCTTTGACAACTTCTGTGGTTTTCTTCTTGTACATTTTTGTGAGCGAGTATATCTTCGATGTCTAGCAGTAATCAGCTATCATTCTAATATCTTAACTTCCTTCCCCATGTCTTGATGGAAACTCTCTTTCAATTCCCTACTGATAGCTCAAGAATTTGCGAGAAAAAATAAACTTAGGAACTCAAAGAATGAAGTTTGACACTCGCATTGCATTCCAGTTTTTTTTTTATGTTCGACCATGTTGGCTGCAATTTCTTTCTAGACTTGACTCATGAGGTCGTACAGACGGTGTGCTTATTTTCGTATTGAAATCCTTGATATCTCAGAGGCAAAGTAACAGTCGTTCCCATGTTTTTTTGTTTCATTTCATACCATAGGAATGCCAAAAGGTAAAGAGCTACATGTAACTTCATTCCATTTTCTCAGTAGTTCGACAAATGCGCAGAACATAATATTATACTGGAATATGGATGGAAAAAATAATATCTTAGGCACTAAAAAATCTGAGAAGCGAGTTTATAAAACCTTCCGATGAAATGAACATGTGCTCAATGATTAATTTGTCGAATTCGTGCTGCGAACATTTTTTCGACCCTACACATTAACGATTTGTCCTCTCACCATCGTCGATGATGCCGCACTTAGGGCGACCCGAACGTCAAACTGGATTGTACTCACCTTTCTTAATGGTAGGCGTGGAAACCAAATGCGATGTCGATTTTGTCGTGGTCGGCGCTGGAATCTCTGCAAACACAAGAGCGACGACTCAGCTCAACTTTTCGCAAGACAAGGAATTTGATAGGATTAATTAAGTGGGTTAATTAACTGCAAGGAATCCAGCAGGAGCTGCGAAACGTTCGGAATGTGGCGAGAAGTTATGGATGCGATGGAACATTCGGGTAGTTTGATAGGCTGATAGAAACTATTCACGATAATTCTGGTTTTGAAGTTATTGCATAAAAAATGTCCTGGACGAATTTCATCCAAATGGCTGTCAAAATCTCCTAATTGATTTCTGTGAGAAAATACTATCCTAAAGATCGGAGAAACATTTGTACAATTGGCTATGAAATATGAGAGAGCTTTATAATTCCGTTCTTTTTCAGCCTAGTTGATTGACAGGCAAATAATAAATAGATGACTATGAATTATCTTCCTAAAAGTGAATGGCGTTTTTATTTATATTCAAATTATTGAGTAAGTATTTTTCGAAGAATATAACCTTTTCGATTTTAGTAATTTTGAAAAAGGCGACTTCTGAATAAACTCATAATGATTTCAGCTGTTTTTCGATGAATCGAAGCACAATTCGAATTATTTCAGGAGATACAACAGATTTTGTAGCCGAGCGGATTGATCAAATTTCAAAACTCCTTTTTTTTGAGGTGGTTGACACGATATCTCGAGTTCTATCCGACCGATTCCTTTGAAATTTTGTGAGAATCTTATCCATACATTTCTCCGTCGCCCGGACTGGGAGAATTTTGATTCCAAGTTTTCGTAAAGGTCGAAAAATAAGGGTAACAAAAATGTGGACACCACTTTTTTCATTTTTTTTAGCCGAGGTGCAAGCGATAGTGATTGAGAATTCATTATATTTCACCGGCCTGTGATTTGACGAATTTTTTTCATATCAATAAAGAATCAATAAACATTATATAAAAAATGGATATTCCAGTTTGAAAAATACCCAAAAAGTGGGCTTCTACTGAATAGGCCATCACCACCATACTTATTTCATCGATTGATGTGCTCGAGTGGAAGTTTTACCGAGTTCAAACAATAGGTGGCATTATGGATTCATAATATCTCTGGAAAAAGAGAAACTACTGTATCGTAACCAATGATAAATTCTCCATTACTAATTAACCAATTCGTATCCAACATAATGCTATACATTAATCGGAAGATGGTAAAGATTATAAAGAGATTAATAACAATTCAATTCGAAAATTGTGACCCACAATCAACCTCGATGAAATATTCACCCCTAATAAATTTTCCAGCAGCCAATTAAAGAGACAAATTCGATACTAATTATACTGAGCGCTGGTACCGGTAAATTTCAAACAAAGACATTTTCAGAAGCAGAGCGGCAGACAATTTCTGTGCTCCGGATTATTCTCTATAATGTCATTAATCTTGATTTATCCCGTAGTCTTAATCAAAATAGAATGAACAAAGTAATCGCAGAGGCATCTAACAGTGCTTTTGAATTCACATTATTCGTTAAAACAGGTCAACATCTTTCGTTCCACCACCTGAGAATATTCTCGAAAACAATTTCATTCGAAGGATGAATGATGAAATGATGTTTCATGAAACAAAAACAACTGTGGGATATTCATTCAGTCAATATAGTTGTGACAACTCGACAGAAAGTGTGGAGTTGCTGCTTATACCGTTGAATAGTTTTTCCAATATTCGTGAAAACTTCGACTAGAATTGACAACCTCTATAAGTGGACCAGAGATTTCTCTGCAAATGAATTTGGCATTGTCAAGAAGTCACTGAGAGTGTTGCCATAATGAGCGACTGGACTATTTATTTTCTTTCATTTTGGATTCAATTTGGATACTATTTCGATAGTAGGATAAACTTCCGTTGTAGCAATTATAAGTACAGATCTCGAATTGTTTATGAGCGCAATATTCAAATACTACATAATGCATTTTGAAATTATGTTTTGAATGAACTAGCTTAGTAACTTTATTTTAATTTCCAGCTATGCTATAACCCGAATGAATGATGGAGAAGTCACAGCTGACGTCACTATAATACAAAAATATATTCAGATGAGTGCAAGAGTTCTTTTAGGACTATAACTACATGATGAAGTGGTTAATTGTTGAAAATTCGCCCATTATTGATGCCTAAATGTTCCCAGGCAATTTTCAATGGTCAGCTAGATACTTTTTCATTTTGTACTAATGTTATTGAAATCTGTTAGAACTATCGTCCTTAAATAAATAGACCTTATCTGAATGGGTCCTGTATGAAGAATGCGGAAAACTTTTATTATTCAAATCACAATGGAAACTGTGAAGAATGGATCATAACAATTTCCAGTTCATTATTCCTGCACATAGGGACGTCTTTCTTTCCAACTCTCCTCATAAATATCTCTCCCATCAGAGCCGAAAAAGCACCCACCTTCTAATTTGATTACCCCATCTGTCTCTCCAAGGGAGTTTTTCGCTACGCATTTGTAAGACCCGAAATCGGACTTGTTGACTCTGCGGATTTTCAGCATCATGTATTTTTTGTACCCGTTGTCCATTGAGACTGCCTCGTATTTGTCACCTGAAAAGGAGGATAAATATTAGTTTACGATGGATTGGGGATACTCCATTCGAGAATAGAATATTTGGGATATCTCGGACAGAAATTGGAAGTGGATAGTAAAAAATATAACAGCGAACACGATTCAAATACCTACCATTAACTTCGGATACTTTATCGCTTATAACGAAAAATACGTTAACAGATTGGAAGAGAAGCGTAAATATCAGACAATGATGCAATATAGCTATTATGAATGATGGATTTTTCAACGCAATAGAGAATGGAACCACATAAATCGAATGACAGGAATCGCAAGAGATAAATCCCCTAGTGGTACGCGGAAAATGATAGAATAACAGTTTAGATCCAATATGTGGACTAACAGGTTATAGATCTATCATTGAACGAAAGAGAAGAAGAGTAGTTTTGTATTGCAGTTGACAAAAATATTGGTGCCTTGCAATGATGATGGTTCGGTACGGACTGATTTTTTAAACGAAATTCAAATAATTCCACAGATACAATTGAGAGTAATAGATTTTTCGATTCGATTGTGACATCCTGTGGATTTAGGCATGTTTTGAAATATGTATTGAACATACTTTCACCTCAGTTTAAGAATAATTAAGTTCTCAGTAACGTTGTTCAAGATAACAATACTTATATCTTATTCGCGAAATTTCATTTGAAATTAGTTCTATACCTAAGAGCAATCCTGTATGTGAAATTTTCTGTTTAGGATTCATTAGTCGTCTTCGAGAAAACTTTGGGTCTTCCCCGCTTCAACCGCATTGTATTGGAAATAAAGTTACTGTGCATATTTCCCATTCTATTTTGGTAATTGCGTAAAGGAAGATAATAACGTTTCCGAGTACAGACATGAATATTTCTATTCAATCACACAGTTTACATATTCTGTCTGGAAATGTGCCACAAGAAAACTAGTTTGAGAACATCGAAAAGTTTTTCGCAATCTCGTCAGTCTGCTTGGATGCCATTGTTCCTGAAGATTTGATGATCATTCACTATTTTTTGTATATTTCTGTGAAAAATCGAAAATATCATACTGTAATGGAATCCAGGAGAACTTGAATAATCCCCCTGTATCACATGTTTGGAAGCTCTCGAATATTCTAGAATAGAAGAAGATGGAAGATCCTGCGAGCAGTCTGATGAAGAGAGATGAAGAGACGTGACAGAAGACTGACAGTTCTAGAACATTCCAGAACAGATGTAAAACATATAAATATCGAGCTTCCAAACAACATTAGTGAGTGGAAGAATAGAACGCGACGTGGTTATATCGTTGTCAATATAAATAGTTGAAATAAATAGTTTGTTGGTGTTGTACGTGAAAATAAATAGTTAATCAGTTGGAAATCCGTCTGTTTTCTACTGGAACCCACGAATAACGTTACAATTGGTGTCAGAAGTGGGATATTCGTGAATTTTATTGGACTTTCGAAGTGAACAGACAGTGACCATGAAGAGACTTAGTGAACTGAAAGTGGCAGACTTGAAACGAGAGTTGGAAGAAAGGGATCTCGAGACCACAGGGACGAAAGCGGTGCTACAGCTTCGTTTGAAAGAGTATCTGATTGATGTTGTTCAAGACCCAGAAACTTTCATCTTCGAAGAGCCGGAGGACAAGATCGTTGCCCAAATGATTGCTCAACGTGAAGAAATTACGAATCAGATTTCTGCTCAACGTGAAGAATCATCGGCACTTCGTGAAGAAATAACGGCTCAGCAAGACAAAATGGCCACACAGATTGCTCATCAGAGAAAAGAAGTGGACGCGATAACGAAAAAGTTACAAGAATTGGAGCTACAAGTTGGAAAAGGTGTCCAAAGATCAGGAAAACCTGAGGTCAGTGAACAAATTGTGACTAAAATGGAATCGGACATCGCAACCACTTCAAATCGAGTGAAGCCTGCAACGTTTGATGGTAAAACATCATGGTCAAATTACTTGAAGCAATTCGAAGCAGCTGCAAAAGCCAATGGATGGACATTGAAGGACAAGGCGGTGGCGCTCATAGTTGCTCTACGAGGGGATGCATTGAATATCTTGCAAACCATCCCAGAAAGTAAAGCTGACAGTTACGAACATCTCATCAAACGCCTCAATATGCGATATGGTCAAGAACATCTACAGCAGGTATTCCAGTTACAGATGAAGAATCGTCGACAGAGACCCGACGAGAGTCTACAGGAGTTCGAAGCCGACGTAGCCAGATTGTTTCATTGTGCATATCCGTCAGCTCCGGAGTCTGTTATGGAATGTCTAGCTGTACAGACATTCGTTGATGGGTTGAGAGATATGGAAATGCAGAGGACCGTACGTTTGTCTCGACCCAAAGACCTCCCCGATGCACTAGCAGCAGCGTTGGAGTTCGAAGCCGCAACAGAAGCTTCCCGTGAATCTGCTAGAGTTCACAACATGAATGACGACGGTAACAGCTCACTGAATCAGGTATCTACTGAAGGCCTACTCGATGTCATAAAAAGTCTCCTGGATCTGAATAAGACAAAGAAGACGGTTCGCCAGCGGAACTGTGGAGAGCTGGGACACAATCGGAGAGTAAGCAAACGAGCCAAGAAGTTTGCTGAGGGTCGTTTGGAGATCAAAGAAACATCCATCAACAGAACTACTGTTGTCAGCGATGATTGGTTACCTGCAGCAGTTCAACAAGAACAAGAGAAAGATCCAGAAATCCGTAGACTTCGAGAATGGAAGAAAGTAAATCGTCGTCCCAATTGGCAAGACGTTGCACCATTATCGCAAACCTTGAAGGCCTACTGGGGTCAATGGGACTCCCTGGTTTTGGAAGATGACCTGCTGAAGAGGAAACTGGAAAACGATGATGGATCAGATCATCGAATGCAGCTAGTGATTCCTAGGAGCCGAGTTCCAGAGGTGCTGCGCTACATACACGATGGAACTTCAGGAGGGCATCTGGGAGTGAATAAGACTCTGCAGAAGGTTCGTGAGCGGTTTTACTGGGCGAACTACAGTGATGACGTTCGAGATTGGTGCCGTAAATGCACCATCTGTTTTGCCAGTAATGGACCGCACCGGAAACCAAGAGCTCCTATGAGACAGTACAACGTAGGTAGCCCTTTTGAAAGAATCGCCCTAGACATCGCAGGTCCATTTCCGGTTACTGATGATGGAAATCGATATATCCTGGTTTGCATGGATTACTTCACGAAATGGGTGGAGGCATATGCGATTCCTAACCAAGAAGCCGTAACCGTTGCTAATGTCCTGTTGAAAGAATTTATTAGCCGCTACGGGGTACCAATGGAACTCCATTCTGATCAAGGCCGAAACTTTGAGAGTGAAGTATTTCGGACAATGAGTGATAGGTTAGGAATAAGGAAGACTAGAACCACGCCATTACACCCCCAATCGGACGGAATGGTGGAGCGGATGAATCGAACCGTTGGAAAGTACCTCTGCAAAGTTGTTGATCAACACCAACGTGACTGGGACCAACATCTACCCTTCTTCTTGATGGCCTACCGATCAGCAGTACAAGAATCTACAGGACAGACTCCAGCAGAGGTACTGTTTGGGCGAGAAATGAGGCTTCCTTGTGACCTGGTATTTGGATGCAGACCTGGTGAGGATATAGCAGGTGAAGACTACATAACGAACCTGAGAAGAAAGATGAACAATATTCATGAATTGGTTCGTTCCAAGATCCAAATATCCAGTGAACGAATGAAGGACCGTTAAGATATCCGGGCTGAAGAAAACTCCTACACAGAAGGTGATTTAGTGTGGCTCCATAATCCACAGAGGAAACGAGGGCTCTGTCCTAAACTGCAGAAATCATGGGAAGGACCCTACTGCGTTAAAAAGAAAATCAACGATGTTATATACCGCATCAGTAAGGTGCCCAACGGCAAACCAAAAGTTGTCCACTTCAATAGACTGGCACCGTTTGAGGGAACTTCAGATCAACCAGTGAGGCAGATTCAACTACAAGACGAGGACGAGCCCACTTACGATAATTTCATGAAAATCTATAGCGGTTCGTCGAAAGCAAGGTTTGACGTGACCAGAGAAGAGAGTCGCGACCTGTTCACCACTCCTGTAGAGTATGCATTGGCTCATTGCATCGCCCAAGACCTTCAGATGTTCCGAGGGATAGGCAATGTATTCCGGAAAAAGTTTGGTAAACTGGAAAAAACTTCAAGAACAATGTCCATCTATCGGTCGAGCCTTGGAAATTGAAGATAGCAGTCCTGAAGGAGTTAGATCGATCTTTTATCTGACAATCAAAGAAAGACATTTCCACAAACCATCTTACAAGGACTTATGGGACGCATTAGTTGATCTCAGAAATACCTTACTGAGAAAAGGAATACAGAAAATAGCTTTACCGAAGCTGGCTTGCGGTTTGGATGGCCTGGATTGGAGAATTGTCAGGAATATGTTGGAAATCATATTCAGGTTTACCGAAGTTGAAATTCTGATATGTTGCTGGAATCCTAGGGAAAATCCAAGACAGAAAACGGTACCATGCTACTTCAATCAGACTTCACACTGCCGAAACGGAACCAACTGCTCCTTTCTCCATCATAACGAGCAAAATGCATTCCAGGAGGAATGTCTCTTAAGGAGGGGGCAATGTAATGGAATCCAGGAGAACTTGAATAATCCCCCTGTATCACATGTTTGGAAGCTCTCGAATATTCTAGAATAGAAGAAGATGGAAGATCCTGCGAGCAGTCTGATGAAGAGAGATGAAGAGACGTGACAGAAGACTGACAGTTCTAGAACATTCCAGAACAGATGTAAAACATATAAATATCGAGCTTCCAAACAACATTAGTGAGTTGAAGAATCGAACGCGACGTAGTTACATCGTTGTTGATATAAATAGTTGAAATAAATAGTTTGTTGGTGTTTGTACGTGAAAATAAATAGTTAATCAGTTGGGAATCCGTCTGTTTTCTACTGGAACCCACGATTAACGTTACAATACTGTTATCTGCATCCTTCTCCATCCAAATGCTCTATGAATATTCCATCCTTTTGCTCAATTTTGAAAGCAAATAATTGTAACATTGACTACAAGAGAATGTATTCTCTTTGACCAACCAAGCAATACTTCAGTTGTCATCATATCGTCCTGTTTTTGAAAGGTATTTCTTTCATCTAGCATGCTGTTTCTCATATGAATATGTTGTCAGAAAAGAGAATGACCCTTGCATTGTATTGCTTGTATTTCTTGGTTCCGATAAAACTTGCTTTCGCTGTAACACTATAGGCCCCCATGAAGTTTCCCAAAGATGTTCTTTGTGTTGTGCTCAAAATTATCGTGAATGTTTTCTCGAAACAGAACTGTCCAAAGATTTTTGAAACTTTGAGCAAAACACCCACTCTCTTCGTGGATCGTGGGATCAGAACAAATCCCACTTCTGATGAAAATCGTAACGTTATTCGTGGGTTGACGTAGAATTGGAACAGTTCCTAATGAAAACTGATTCATTTCTCGAATAGCAAATACATATGTCGGATCGATTTATCACTATATGATGATGTTCGCCCATTGCACTCATCTTTATATCAACATGATGGATGATTAATCTCCTACGACAACGGTTGTTTTTGAAATAACTGATGAAGTAGAAACTATCTCTAATGTTTTTGGAAAGTATAATATTCATTGAGCATTTTGGTTTTGATGATGTTTTGATGATGTTTTAGGAAAATATTTCCAAACAAAGTAACTTCAGTAGTTGAAGAGAACGTTTTCGGACCAAGGACCGACACGTTTCTAACTGCATTTTCCGAACAATTCGACGAAGAAAAATGTGATGGGCTGAAAAGTGGCCGCAACGTTCGTCGGCAATTAATAGAGGGCGCTGCACGCGGTCCTTGCGGTCGGGAGAAAATTGTTGTCGAGCACGTTCCAGATTGGAAAATTAATGGGTTGTTTGGACAGCGGTGACGTGTGGGTGGAAGATTCTGAGAGTTATTTTTCTTCGGGGAAATCGGCGACTAATTGAGGTTGCGTCGTTGGTCATTAGTTGAGGCGCCTGATTGGGTTATTTATGTGGAATGTTGTTTCAGACCAAACAAGATTTTCCTTTCAATTGCGTTCGCTGGATTTTCCTCCCATTCTTCATGAGTTTGAATGAGATAATTGTAATTAATAGTCAGCTTAACATTTTATCCGTAGATTACCAAATGCAAGCTCTTTAAAGCACAAATGAAATACACTCCAGTCAAATGAGAATTTGTAATATACTGTTTGTGATATTCCTCTGAATATGCATTTTATCAATAACAAAGGCTACGATGAATCAATGGAAATTAAATTCCTACGTATAGTTCGGAAATTTGTGGTAATTCCATTGGAACTGCAAGAATTATTAGCATTTGAACGTGTATATTGAAAATAAACTTCAGTTTAATCTTTTATCTGTCACATTATTTTGAGATGATTTGAAAAGACATTTGAAAAAATCAATCAACAAGAATGATGTTGAGATTTCACTATTGATAAAAAAATATACAAAATATACAAATATGAAGAGACACCTCACGATAATCACATTCAACGATGCATATAGTTGAACAAAATGGGTCTACAATATGAATTAAAAACTGATATATTTCCTTCCTTATCATTGAATTTTGATTAGTCAATGAACCCCTATTGTATTCTATGCACCAAAATTCACAATTTCAGAGATTAAATCACTTATGTTGATGATCCAATACTGTAATTTTTCATCTTTTGATAAAGATTGAGCTATTTCATTATGAAAAATATATAGTACCACTACAACTTCAACAACAGATTAATACTACTACCTGATATTATCATGTCTCCTCTTTCTGTTGTCCAGTAGTTGATCGACGTTGGAAAAGCTTCTGTTCTACATTCCAAGGTGACATCTTGACCTATGTAGGCACCTTCCAATTGATTTGGTATCGATAACATCGGGGGAACTGAAAATATCTCGAATTAATATCTGTGTGTCAGCTTATATCCAATTGATTTGGTATCGATAACATCGGGGGAACTGAAAATATCTCGAATTAATATCTGTGTGTCAGCTTATATCCAATGGCCATCAAACTTGCAAGAAATCCGTTTAACCCATTAGATAATTGTTATTATTGATAGTTGCAAAGTATTCTTCATGAATAAACACTACTGACGGTTATCACTGTGATAATTAATTATTTTGATGGTGATCAATCTTCGCCAAGAGATACGAATGCCCTGAAGTGGCAAAATACATATTGTATGTATAACAAGTTCGGAGATGTAGCTCTGAGATTGCTAAGTGCCTCTGACCTTTAGGGATGCACAGTGGTCAGTATCAGGTCCCGTTCAGTATGTTAGAGAAATTAGCAGCGTCGAAGCTCATAGAAGATTCAGGAATAATATAGAAAAATGCATATGAACCACAGATATGAGTACTGAGATAGATATGAGAAGAATGAATCTGGGGAATGAAATTATTCCTAATCATCACTCAGACTTAGCTGGAAATGATCGAGACATCCAATCAAATCCCTGAGATCTTCATCAGTTTGTAATGTTGATGTCTTATTTTTCAGTTTCCTAAGGAATGCATTATGCTTTCCTCAGAATGAGTGTGAATTATATTTCTTTATACTCTACTGAAGATTGAAGTTTCCTGAACATTCAGCCACAATTTCCAGGAGATCCATACTCTACTTTCTCAAATCCAACTATTTATTGAAGGCCATATTCAATAAAATTTTTCAAAGTCGCATCGTATATTGCGATTCCTAGATAAGAATTCGAAGTCATTATGTATTTGTTCAAAAATATGAAACAGGTGTTCATTGTCAAAATTTTTAAATTTTTGGTGCAATTCATTAAAAATGTACAATTCTGATAATCAATATAGAATTGAGAAGAGAAATAATTATATCTCAACTATTTTTGCAGTTTGATCGGGATGTTTGGAGTGATCACACATTCACCTACAACTAATTTCCAGCTTTTGTTGGAGGATGTTTCAATATGGCGATGATCATGACTGAATACTGTCTCATCAAACATTCAAGACACAAATCCAACCCAGTCCACTACTGAACACGTTGAATCCTAGATAACAGATCAATTATTTCTGATATCGATTTCCTCCGTTTCGTATCTCCTGAATCGTCCAATAATTATTTATTAAATTCATCGACGTATCCCAAATGCTGTCACTGTCATGACCCATTTTCCTCCTCTACCCTCCGTCGAACGTTGGTAGGTACCATTCTTGAAGACAAAAGGATAGTCGGAGGGTATTGTTTCAATTTGAGGTAGTCGGTTTTAAGCGGTGGACTAGACTGGCTTTCGAGATACCGTAAGGAATCATTCTCGAAGTTTACATAGTACGGGAGGTGGTGTTGAAATTTACACCGAACATATTTGACTTGTGATAACTTTACAGTAATACCATGTCGATAGTATTGGGACGCTGTGAGCATATATTCAATTGAAACAAGTTATTAAAAACACCGTCACAAAAACTAGGAGATACTTTTGAATCTGGAATTTTGGAATATTGAGATATATACACTGAAACTGGAGTATGTCACATGTAATATGTTACCTGACATGTCTTACATTTCATCTGTCATATGTCACATCTGTCAATATCAGATATCTCGTGTTTCAGGATGAAAGAGTGATCACGTGAAAAGGAGATCAAAATTGGAAATTAGAATGCTCTGGTTACAAAGAGCTGTCACCGAAGAAATCATATCTGAAATCTTAACAACGCATGCGTCTTGTGGAATGATCTTCTCTGGTAATTTTGTAACATCGATCTATGACAGAATGCTGGATTAAAAATTTTTTTTGATCGGGAATGGACGAGATCACAAATTATTTGAAAATATACGTCACGCGGACAATGCACAGCGTTGATACGTCACTAGTACTTCTGTAGATGAGTGTTGGACTGATATCTCATGGTATTGCCAATCGTTATTCATAATATTTCTTCGCATCGGTCATAGCAGACCGGAAAAATAAGAAAAATTCACAGTCCCAGGTATTTCATTGGTAACTGAATCTTCAAAAACCATGAGAAATGAAGTTTTCATTTCAGTACTCACTTGCAAAATACTTATATGATTTTCGTGGAAGAAACTGAATGAAATATCTGCAGAACCCGAAATGTAGTACAACTGGCAACTCTGACAGGCGACGAGAATGGGGAAGGTCACTTAGTGATGAAATCCTTCCAAACCTCTCTCAATCAATGAATAATGATATTGGTTCAGCGTACATCCAATATCAAGGATCAAAATCAAATCACAGCGTTTCGAAATCAGCATTTTCATTCAAAATTTAAAATTGCTAGAAATAAGTGGGTGGTGCTATAAGGTGACGTGCTACACCCTAAGTCTATCTCTGTCTGTTTCCATTATATAAATTTTGCTCACACCACTGTATTGTTGTCAAATTTACTTGTGGATAACTCTTTATTTATTTGATATGTTTCTTCGAAAACGTATCGATAAGTGATAACTATATCATTTCATGATAATTTGTGGAAAAACATCATTCATATTCTTCAACATCTTTCATTCCGAGAATAAGTTGTGTTTTTTTTTGGTGCGGCAACACAGCAAGATTTACCATGGAATAATTATCTATGATTGGACAGCTCAAGGTCGATGTGCGTGTAGGGTTAAGCACGTCACACTGCGTTACACTAATGAGAGTAACCTTTGAAAATGGCTCATGAAATTGTATGTTTGAATAGAAAATTGAAAAAATAATGAATGGTATTGTTTTGAGAAATTATTGTTCTCCCTCCTTAGTACAGCTGACGAAATGAGGGGCATTATTTTGAAAATAAGTTTTTTCGGAAATCACATAACATTTTCCGATAAAAATTCATATACACTTGTCCCGAATTGAAACTCAATCTTTCACCTTTATCGATCGCATTTGATCTCGCAACATACTCACATTGCACTTTCAACTGCACCCTCTTGCTTATGGAAGGCGGTACTCCGTTAGAGGCGATGCACAAATAGACTGCCATGTGGAGGCGGCTCACTTTAGTAATGAACAAAACTTCACCGTCGACTACGTTTACTGCAACAGAAAATAAAAGAAATAACGCCAAGTATGAGAGAAATATTTCTCGAGATACGACTGGAGAGCCGGGTTTTGTACACAATGGGGCTGCAAATACCCGGAAAGATTTGCAATGCCTCAGATTTATCGAGATTGCAGGATTAATCAGGATCTGGATCATTCGAGGATGAAAATGGGGACATATTGTGTGTCCTATAGGACTGTTGGGAGATGAATTGTACCTTGAAAGTTATGGTTGATTTGATATACTCGCCAATAAAATCAGGCTTAGTACAGTGTGAATTATGTAATCCTTCCCAAATTCTGAAGAAATATCAATTCATTTAAGAGAATCGAAGAGTATTTCAACATGCAATATTGATTTTTTTGGTTATGATTGATTCTTGATGATTCTTATCTGTGTTTCGATGAATAGATTAGAAAACATTTTGTCTTAGTTATCACCTCTTCAGAATGCCTTATTATTATAAAACATACCTGAAAGGTTATACAGGGTGATACTTTTCACCTTATTTCAACAGATGCTCAATTCGGAATAGATAAAATGTATTCTATTTTCTTGTATTATTCGTTATTTTTTCAACTGATATAATTTTATAAAATTTGTGTTTCTTAAAAAAAGGCATACTCTTTCGGAAAATTTCTTATCAGTTAGGGATGTTTGTAACTGGTTATTGATATAGCACTCATAATCCCAAATAAGGGCTGTCGACTTATCATCAAGGTTGTGATCCAAAAATTCAGGATATCATGAAATTGTTAGTTATTTTATTGATTGAAAGTGGAAGATTAGCATTTAGGGTCAAGCAGGTTTTTTTTTATTGGAGAGTTGATTTTGACTCAAATTAAAAGTACAACAAGGGTATGCGGAAGTACCATACACATTTCTTTTGGAATATTTTTTTCTGCTCTTTCCATATCTGCGAACGAATTCTCAAAATTTTGTCATACAGGTTGTTGTATTGAACTGACAAAATTCCTTGAATTTTTCGAAATCCGTACCTGGATTATTAGTTTCATTCATTCTGAATTCGATAGCATACAGGATAATGAGTTGATGTTGTGAAAATGGATTAATTATACAGTGTGGATCGTAAGTTATGAGCCATCGAAGAAATATGAGATACATAAAACAATCTATATCTCGGTTATACAGGGTGTCAGACCCATCCTATGGAGGTGTATCAGAACCAGCTAGGCGACATCTACCTACCCTTACAGTATGCCCATTTCCCAATCAATCATCCTGTATACTGCTTGCATAATTTGATAAAAACTGTCTTGGTGATATGAATATAACACCATATTTATGCTATCCAATATGCATAAATGATCCCTACGGAGGAAAACTGTTAATCAGATATGAAACTGTCCAAATTTCTAATTGTTCAATTTTTCATCGATCGACAAAGTTCTAGATTTGTTTTTTTTTTGTGCTATCAACATCAAAGCTCTACAGACTCTTCTCTTAGCTGCCAGATTGTATAATTGAGCAATGAATCAATACCACTCAGAAACTGTTTGAGAACGAAATTGCGTAATGAGCTGATTTTCATGGTTTCATTGAAATGAGTTTACCGTATTTCATTTTATATATTCAGAAACAAAAGAAAAACTCACAGTGCCTCATCAATAATCAATTTCCAATTATTCACCATCGTTCTTCCTCCATCTCCATTTATTTTCTGATAGGAGAATAGTCCCATTCTTTCTCAAGAATAAAATATCCATCATCAGATCTATCCCGTTTACAAGGGAATATTCTTTTCGTAAGAAGAGACCGTCGAACAATAGATATGATACACAATGAGGATTCAGATATCCGTAGAATCCAACAATGAGATTGATTTATTGGGTGGAATGGGATTTTCAGAAGTAGGATGTTTCGATTTCAGAAGTGAAAAAGAAATTATCGGACAGATTTCGGATGATAATGGGGAATGGTTCTCTCCATTCAATCACACAAAGATTCTTTCTCAATTGGGATAATGGAAAAATATCATTATCCTAAATATATCGGGGGTTTATGCATTGGTGTAGGAAATATCAATTTTTATTACAGTATTATTATTTGAAATGAGTAATTGTGAACTGAGGTATGAACATCGCTTCGCTGTGTATGTAATGACACAAACTTCTATTTAGAACGGCTTTGTCTATTGCAAAAATGATGTATGGGTGTTTTGGAATCCATCTGGAGAAATAACATTGGTCAACTCAAGGGATGGGTATCCAGAGGTCATCAAGTCACAAATAATTTTGCCAATGCCGCGTATGAAGACTTGTATGGAATTGTAGTAATTTTTCATGAAGGAATATTTCATGAATTAGTATTTTGACGTAGACGAAGGAAAAATTAACCGCAGTTCACCCTATCTCATTCGAAAATCACCACAGTGAATTGGAGGGAGAATTTAATCGGATTATTCACACCGACGGCTTGAAAATCGTCCGGGACTTTTAAAAAATGTACCCGAATGACTTTGCCGTCCGGAATAATTCCCTTTTAATGTCTCTTATGGGTGGCGTGATACCGTTTCCGGTTTGACAAATCTGGGTAATTTGCAGGATTGGTAATTTGATCTAGGTGGTCGTCCTTGATTCATAGAGACATCTTCAGTGAATTATAGTTGAATCGAAAATAACTTTCTGGAATATTAGGCATCAAATGGACAATCTGTGCACATACTCAAAAAAAAAAATCTCTATGTTATATGATATTATCTCTTCGGATTATTATTCTATTGTGAACAAATTTTTATTCGATTATCTTTATCTTATCACGATATGAATCTATCTGAAATTCGGATGAACAATGCATTCATTCGTCTATATTCCGCTGAAAATAAATGTTATCTAGTTGGTGACTCGTTTATTCATGAAGTTGGTAAGATATGTATGTGTGAAACAGTTTTTTGTTGACTTATTCGAAAAAATGAAATGCAGAAAGAGAAAAAAACTGATATTTGAATTGGAATTGAATATGAATATATTTTTCGTAGATCAATTTTATACATCATCTCTCAAAACTCAAATTGGGTGGTGCTGCATATGCGTCATTATAAATGTCATAATTTGAACCTATATCACATTTATTGATTAGAAATAATCCTGTATATGGAAAAATGTTCGTGAGGAATTGATTTTTCATGATTTGGATAGAATAATTGATTCATTTGATGTATATGGAATTCGTTAATCACTTCAGAATTACGAATATCAAAAAAATACCCAAATTCTTTATATTTTTGTTCTCAAAGATGCCAAATCTCATTCTAATTTCACGTATATCTGAAAAATGTTCAACTTGGACACCGTATCTCAGGAATGAATATTGCGAGCATGTGATCATTAAATAAGAAAATCATGGAAAGGCATGGAAAAGATGAAGGAGACAATACTATCAATGAAATGCCATCTGTGCAGGAATACAATATCAGTGCCGCCGATAATGATACTTGACGATAATAGCACCGAAATGAGATGTGGGAGATGCAAAAATATCAATGGACAAGTGAAGGGTAGGAACATAGCCCTGGAGGATATTTTGGAAAACATGTCATTTCCATGTATTTATCAAAATTGTGAAGAAGAAATTCAGTAGAAACATGTCGAAGATCATGAGATCAACTGTGAGAAAAAAACAATTAAATGCCCTATAAGCTCAGAATGTAATGATACCATAGTGGTGAGAAACTTGATGCCCTTATCAATGCTACTTTCAAAATTGACGGAAGCAATGTAAAATACATCGAAAAGTATTATAGCAATAGTGACGATAGGTATTTATTAGCGCCTACAGCTTATGTTGTAATATCAAACAACCATCAGTTTATTGTAACGGTCAAACTGCAACATAACTACACTCTGGTACCTTATGTTGCATCTTTAGATCCCTTTGGTAGAAGTTACAAGTACGATTTGATAATAACAGAAACAACTGAGAATTCCATCACAATTATCCTAAACAATTTGTCCATGGAAAAATATGATGGAAGAAATGATTGCTTCAAATGCATGACTAGAGGTTGCGACCTTGATCATCATCCCCGTTCATGTGCGTACACAGATATCATGAAAGAAATCGATCGTCCCAGATTGAAATCTATCACAAAAAAATTTATATAATGAAAATTACTGTGATGATCCACCGGAAAAATGAAAATGCAGAATCGAGATTCGTTGACTTGCTCAGAAACCAGGTGCAATGTATTAATTGTAAGGAGTACTTCATCAGTAAGATTTATTACTGTCTAGGAGGACATTTGGTGTGTGGAAATTGCAAAAATGAACTGACTCAGTGTTCTGCTTGCAAGGCTGCAATAGGGACATCCAGGAATCATCCTATGGAACGTTTGAGAGATGAAGTTGCTGGGAACCATTGCGGTTTTACTGGAAAAGTGAAGGAACTTAACAATCACGGAAAAAAATGTAAATACTCTGCCCCTCAGTCTATTTAGTCATTTAAAGCATATTGTGATTTTTCTTCCATGAATATTTGAGGAATATCTGCCATATTGATTCAACTGATGATTATTTCTGAATATTGTGAATGGATATTGAACAAATTATATTCTATTAGAATCACAAAAACATTCTTGAAGCATTTCTATGAAACCTGATGATGTGAATTTCCTTATTTATGTCAGTTCTGTCAATGATAAACAAAGCTTCATTGTAAAAACAAAACTCTGAATCGAATTGTTGAAATTTATCTATCACGTGATCATCAACATTGTGACTCGATATAGATTATGATATCAAGTGGATATCCTTCAAACAATTCCAAGTCGAGAGTGCTTTATAAATTTTTGCCCGAAAACCTTTTAGTCGAGAAGATATGAGCAATATTGAATACAACAGAGTGTGTAGATTGAAAAAAGAGAAAGTTGAACACAGTAATGTAATATTTGAGATATATTGAGAATTTTTTACTTACCTATACAGAATCAAATGAAAAAACTCTTCAGCAATAACATAAAAGCTCTCGTTTCGATAATCTTTATGCGAGTAACTTTCGGAAACTTTCTGGGATTGATCGTGAGGCAGGTATGGCTTCTTTTCTGCCAACTTCTCCGTATTATTGGTATTAAACCACATCATATCAAATAGAACTCTCGACTAACAATTCAAGAGTTTTCTCCCCAGAATTCAGCTTCATTTAAAGTTCCCAACTTTTCGTTCAATCCATCCGAATCAAATCATGCGGAAATATGTCTTGTCAAAAAATGACGTGTAAGGGAACTGATTTTTTTTTATAAGCTGATAATGAAAACGAGCTGGAATATACAGGGTCATGCAAATTGAGTGTCCGTTATGAAACGTATCGCAGAACAGAAGAAACATAATGCATACACATTTATTGTATGTATATGGAAGTGTCGAGAATGTCTTGTGGAAAAAATGACAAGAATAATCGACATTCGCGGAAACATTTGGAAAAATGAGGAAAATACAAGTTTCTGCTTTAACCATTTCATTCAGCCAAAGATTTCTAGTAATTTCAAAATGTACCGAGGATTCTCTTGAATAACCGATAACCTTGTATATGAAATGATTCTTGGTTAACGCAATACCAATATCTCTAAGAATGTCTTGGTTTCAATGCATTTCCATAAAATAATTGTTTTATTATTCACAATTGTTGTATACTCTTCAGAACGTGTAGTGTTCGAAAAAAAAAAACTTGGAAGAAATGTTCAATTCTCAGTAATGAGGACAACTCATACAAACAATCTCATTTTCTTCAAAATGTCACTTCAACCAACATCTACGCTCTATTATACGGTATAGCTTGAAAATGCTATGCACTCTTCTTTTATACCACCATAGGGAATTGGTCTAGCGAAAATACATTCATTTATTCCACAATTTCCCTAAAGCAAGCAGACACCGCAGTCATTTTCTGGAACCACCGCGTATTCCTTGCCCGAACTTTTCTGCAAGAATCGCAAATAGTCTCTCATCTCTCACTCGTTATAAGTGAGGGGGAAGTGGAGAGTATAAATAAATTGGAAGGAGGTGAGGCTTTTTTGCCTCTCTTGCAGCGATTTTTCGTTGACATAACCGATGAACATCCAGATGAAGGTAAAGGTTCATCCAATTACTATTAATTCAGTGCCAATAAAAATATCCACATCTTGTTCCTGAGTAAGTCTTGCATCATTCGAAGTATCTACAAGGTGTAACTGGATGAGTGTCAAACATTTGAGGAGCGATTCCTCATCGAAAAAAAGATAGGATCTTACATATAAAGATACTTCATTGGAGCATCCCATGCTGAGATACAGCCCCTTTATTTACATGTTGAATGATTTCGTTATTGATAAATCAGTTTCGTTTATTCTTCTTTGGTAATTTAATGTGGGTAGTAAAATAATTTGTTGCTTCGAACTGGTTTATTTTGGGCAAACAATTCAAGGGACATTTTTTGTTGAGAATGAAACATGCTATCGGAAATAAATTTTTGAATGGTAAACAAATAATAAGACAAGAATTAACATTCGAAATGAATTTGGTTGCGTTTTCCACCCCTAACAACCATGGGGTGAACCAAATAAATCACTGGGTAAGTGTCTTTTTGGTAGTAGAAATTGTCAGGTTAATTTCAATACTGTAACTTTTTTAGTGTTTGTGGAAAAGATTGTTGAAAAAAATTCATGTATCCCCTTGCTCCGATAAAGTTTCTTTATATGAAAGATCCTATCTTTTTTCGACGAGGAATCACTCAAAAGTTTTCACTCTAATTTAGTTACATCCTGTATTATAATCTATAAGTATAATCTATCAGCATATTCAAATTTTTTTCTATGACGTCAGTGTTAGCTGATTGAGTGGAAATATGGTATTGTTAAAGCTACATGATAAGAGGTTTTCGTACCATTTTCTCCATTGTATCGGATGTCCTCTCCATCTTCTCTACGCCACATGACGTATGGATCAGGATAACCTGTAGCTTTGCAAGTCAAGCTGACATTTGTGGACTCAAGTACTACCATGTCCGAACTGGTTTCTCTGTCTATTATACTAGGAGGTACTGAAACAAATAATTATCCGATTATCCATTGTTGTATCGAGATATTTAGAAGAAAATGGATATGATCACATATATGTCAACTAAAAGACTGAGATATTAACTGTTGGAATATCAAGAATACAAACTGTGTATAATCACCAAATGATAAGGATTAGAAAGATGAGCATGCTCGAAACAATGCTGCGATTTTTTTTTATTTATTCTACGGGACAAGCCCAGTACAGGACAACGTTAATTACAAGTTGTGTCAATCAGAGAGAGAGACAACAAACAAAGCAATATTACATTACACAAGTAATACGGTAAAATAGTACGATAGTACATATATACAATAAATAGACATATAAAATAAATTCAATAAGAATGATAAAAATTTTGTTAAGAAATCTCTATATGAGGAAGTCTGATGACCTCAGATCAGGGAATCGTGATTTTTCATCCATACTGTCCTGCTTTGTTGGATTTACAAAATTTTCTGATATGCAGCTAGTACAATAATTTGGGCTAGGCGTTGTGAACTGGAATAAACATAATTTTTCATTAGCTGTTTTGTTGATTTCTTGTTATCTAACTGGAAATAATTCGTCCGGAAATCTAAGATGAGATACATTTTTTCTCACTTCCGAAACAGTTTGTTGCGTCAATAATGCTCTGTTTTTTGTTATTTGTTATGTAAGTTTTGTCCTTTCAGGTGAATCTTTGATAAACATGATATTTCCATGTTTACTCCCAGCCTCGTTCAAAAGGTCGGGCAACCTTGAAATATGTAAACTCCGTTTGGTTTTCATTGATACATTCATACAGTTTCAGATTAACTCTTTTTGTACAATTGAACTTTGTAAATTCGTTCATACCATTCAATCCGCATTTAATTGTTCATCTATTCTGTTATCCAATGTGTTTAGCTACTGCATACGAGTGACCTCAAACAATTCATGGTATGTTGTAGAAAAACAGACACAGTTTTGTGGAGCAACCATCGAGGAATTTGGGACGAGCATCACGATATTTAGAGTAAACTCTGAGAGTTTTTTTCATTATCATTTATTTCTCCAATTTTACCCGCAACCCGCAACAGTGTGACAGTCCTATGTTTTTCGTAGCTCATTTGACCAGAGTTGATCTCTTTTATATTTTTGATTCAGTTGGTATCAATCACTTTGATGAGATATATCCTGATTGAATTATTGGAATGAATATAGTTTTCGAAGTGATAAGGAGTTGATTTTTGAAAAGGAACAAAAAGTAAGAGCACTGCTGGTAATGAAGTGCGAGAAGAATCTTTATACCTTTCGTTGAACTCCAATCTGAGTTGGCAAACTCGTTCATTATTTATGTTACCAGAAATAACAGCACCCCGAATGAGAAATATTCTATTCACCACCGTCGCGATGTTTGTGATTCGGCGCATAAACTTCATTTCATTATATGCCCGCAGAACTTCCGAGTACCAACTAACTTCTCGAAACACAAACAAATGCTTTTCCATCTCCCGTCATGTTCTTGTGCCTCAAAGTAGTTCACATACATTCCACATCATTAGCTTGCTGCCCACGTGTTGAGTTTGTTTACGAGCGGTGTGCAAATCATGCTAATAGCTCTAGCTGCAGCTTCATCGAATAGGAAGTTTTCGTATAGTGATATCAGTTCGAGGAGTTTGGAATCTTAGATTCATACAGGGCGGTTATTATTCGAGACTACATTCATTACAAATAATGTCTTGATTTTAGTTTCGATCATAAGTTGAAGGTTGGAAGATTCTCAAATTCCAGGTTGGTCTCAGTAGAATGTTCCAATGGTGTTGAAACATGTCATTTTTCAGGCTAGTTCAATAGACAATTGACACTGATAACTATACTTCACCATCAACCTTTCTCCTGAAAAGATTTCTGTAGCTCTTCGAAGAAGGGTTCATGATTATTTTCTTTCTTTTTTTCGACCAGCTTTCTCGTGATGTCACAACAGATCTGCATTTTTTGCTACTAATTGATATTAACTATACAGTGCTTCTAAAAAAGTTGCTTCATATCTTTTGAAAAATTATACATACACAGGTGAAATTTAGAAACTGAATATTGAAGGTTATAAATTTTCCTACTAGTGCCTATAAATGACAAAGTAGGAAAATAATCTAATATGTCTGTGGAAACAGCCTCAGCAATACGTAAAAGGAGGTCACTTCGAGCAATTTCTTCAAGTAGATATTGATCTACAAATCTCATGTTTACTAATGAGCCATTATAATTGTCATAAACACAAACATAATTGGTATCATTGGATATGTTTGCTCGATACTTTTCAAAAAAGGGGTCGCTTGCCGTAGGGTCCTATTTTTTTTTTTATAAAACTTCCCGCGAAAGGAGAGATCATGTGAGAACCAAGGGAAAGGATGTAGGAATTGGTGTTCCTTTTAAATTTCTGAAGGTCATATGCCTCGGGGAATACCTCCATGGGCAATGTGTTCCAGAGCCTCGCTGTTCGTTGGATGAACGAGTCTTTGAAAAGAGATGTTCTGCAGGTCACCAAATTAATCACAAAGAGGTGTGAAAACTGGACTTGACGGGTTAACCTCGAAGAGACCGCCAAAGGAGGAACGATTGTTGATATTTCAGAAGAGAATCGCACATGAAAATATCTATAGAATAGAGACAGATCGCCAACCCTTCTACGGTGTTCCAGAGAAGTAAGCGAGTTAGTAAGCGAAGCATCACCGACAAGACGAATTGGTCACAATGGCCTTGCGACGTCATCTTTACCAAACCTGTGATCTGTCATCACTAGTAGTGAAGTTTACAATTTTTAATATTCAGTTTCCAAATTTCACTTGTATAATCATTCCGTGTGCTTCCAGAATATTTTGTGTCGTATCTTGCCATAGTTTTGCGAAAATGAGAGAATTAGACCACGAAGCTGAGCGTTTCGAATACATATCCTATTTTATTTGAACTGATTCCATAAAAAATCCTACGATCACTTCGTGTCGATTTTATCGCGACTGACATCTGATTGGAGAATCAAATCTCGAGATCGATAGTTTTGATACCGTCAGCTTGTTCGTGTATTTTAAGTCTTTCTTGGAAAAATTCGTGTTTGATGTGACCTAATATGCCGGGAAAGGAAGGTTTAACGGTCATGCAGTATGCATGAAACGTAACGACCCCGCACTGTTGTAAAATGAAGATGATAATTTTCTGAAGCTTTCAATTCGACATTGCTCATATTTTATGAATTTTCAATTTTATGTCCTACAAGAATGAAAATTATTCTTGTTAAACACTCGTAGGGGGGTTGATTAGGGGTTTCCCAGGAAAATTTGGCGATCATTCTGAGTGATAAGGAACATTGATCTTCGAGAATGAGTCATAGATAAGATGGAGCATATCATGTAGAAATTGCATCAACACAGCATTGAGTATTTCATCATTCGAAATTATATACAGTGTGTCTGAATTTTTTTGATTGTATTTTTGATGCAGTTGAAAGTTGAACGCTTAAAAAACACTTCCTCTGGATTTCCACGTCATTGAATATCAACAGAAAATTAACCTGCGCATAACACAAAAAATATATACCGTCGATTCAAGTACTCACCTACAACTTGCAAGTAACCTTGTCTGGATCTCATAGGGTCAGTATTAACTTGACACATGTACCATCCTCTATCAACTTCCTGCACATTCTTGATGTGAAGATACCACGAGCGGTGGTCATTGTATGACAAAGATATCCTCGGGTTCTGTGTGATGACGTTGTGGTGGATGGAGAGGATGGTCTGAGTGTCCACACGTACCCATGCCACCTTGAAAGAAAAAAAAAACACGTTCGAGATTTGAGATTGAAAATGTTCAATCTCCATTAATAGAGATCAGTTAATTGCTGACTTATTCCCAAAGAGTATATACATGAAGAGAGTTCAGTGTGGAAAAGGCAGGAAACACATAACATAACCTTGTAGATTTACTTCAATTAATTCACGTTCTGTTTGACAACTGCTTTCAACTGAAAGGCACTAACAACTTCTCCATATTCAATGAAAATTTGTATTGTGAATTTAAGAACTGTAAATTTGCTATCACAACCTTGAAGAAGACTCTGAAGAGTACTGTCGTTCACTTCCCCCTTCCAAAATTTTACTATTTCATTCACGGATAGGGCTAGTGAGCTCTCATTGATATTACAGATTTTTCACAAATTATGTCAAAGTTTTGACCTGCGGTATCTTGCGTTTTTATTCCAAAACCCAAACCAAATGTAAACCTTAAAAATCGCTTTGTCATGTCGAAAACCTTTCACTGCCCTGCCCGAATTCCGGTACAGTTTATTTCCGGTCCATCGATTAGCAAAGCAGACTGTGATTGGATAAAACACGTAGAGTTCGGGTATGGTAATTGCATGATCAAATTCTGGCATGGACCTACGCTTAAACGTTCACCGTATGTCCAATTGAATTATTCAACAGATAAAAATTACATCGTTTTCATGAATGTGAGCAATAATAAAAGCCTAGAATAATTGATTCTGGAAGAAGGATAGCATTACTGGGAGTTGACATTTTGAAAGACTTTTGACAGTACATGCAACTAATTCAGTTTGAAAAAGGCGAAAAAACACTTGATGACCTTTATTCACCTTCTGTTTGACACCTGTTTTTTCACCTGTGAGTGTTTGAAGAAAATTGCATTAGAAAACAATTGAACCATTTGCAATTGATATTAATTCTTTACAAAGCAGACTAATGTGGTATTTTATGAATTGATTATGGTGACTGATATCTATTCTCTAGAATTCGTATTGATCGCATTATCAATAAAATGTAGTAAATCTGGAGACATTGCTTTGGGCATCTTGAAGAGGTACCAAGGAAATTTTTTATGTCGTTCGATGTCTCCTTCCACATGGCTAACGTCAATATTTCACTACTTCATTCATAAATTAGCAAGTGACCCTGTTTTATGCACTCTTTGGACGTTGACCTCTTGACGAATTGGCAGGACGAGCATATAGTTGCACCTTTCTTGATTTCTTTTCTTGTTATTCTCAAAGATTTCTGCCATACCTCAGATATATTTCTCCAAGTATCTAAGCGCCTCTTCTCAACAATTTTGTTTTTCATTTTTCATAGGACACATGTGAAAGACTGACTGAAAATCTCCGTCGCTATCGATCAACTTAATTTATTACGACCCTCCCAATTCTCACCCACCTTCCCCGATGTGCCAGCGGAATCGACCACATCTCGAAAACGAGTCACGCTCAATTTCTCGCCGTTTATTCTACCCCCTCCTCTTCGTTTCCCCCACCCTTTCTACCACTTCGGAGCTTCGTTTTCTTTCCGACGCTTTTATTGTTTATATACGGAACGGAGCCGAACGCTAATGTTATTATTTTTAAAGTGATCCGTCGAATCAATTCTACAGGCACGTACGTGTCGCAGCGAGAAATGGAAATTTGCTTTACCGCGGATTTTCTTTTTCTTTTTTCACTCCGCCGTTTCGTCTTAAGGCGGTTTCACATCGAGAGACGCCGCAGCGATACGCTACATGTTAGTTTTGGGCATATATAGGGTAAACGTTTTGGGTTCACGATATAATATATACAGTATCCTGAAAGATTTATCTTGGGTATTGTGAATATTTGGGAGGAAGACTCTGCTAATATCTGCGAATTCTCATTTCCAATGAATAGTCGAAGCAGATCCTGAGTGAATTTTCAGAGTAATTGTTGTTATTTTCGATCGTTCTTTCAGCTTCATCGATCATTTGAGTTTATTATTACTCACCATGAAGAGCTTTGTGAAAAAATATGTTATGCTGGCACCAAGTGGAAATAAAATTCGACTTCCCCATTCATTCCCATTTCGACAATGAGAGATTGCAGAAAACATGTTGAAAATAATTCAAGTATAAGCTTTTACAGAATGATTTATCATAGTTCATTATTTTTCCTCATTATTGTCAATGAATTAAGTATCTATCGAAAAAGCGAAATAACAAATCGTGTCAAAAATTTTGTGTGATTCTATCAACATAAGAAACATTACCATATTTTGGGAATTAATTCAAAATAGTACGGAAATAATACACGGATATACAATCCTCATTTCTGATTGTGGATGATTCTCAAGGAAACCGTAGAATAACACGATTTTTCACTCATTTTCGCTAGAGCATCTGCGGCTCGTCACGATGGACCTTTTTTGGTTCCTCAAATTTCATTGCGTTTGTTGAACGTTCAAGTTGATAATTGTGTTTTGCATCGCTAAACTATTGAGTTTTTGAAAAAGCATTGTCTTCATTATGGGCCATTTTTTTCAGTTAATGTTTACTCTCGTTTGACATTCGATGCTGTGAGTAGCACTTCTTTTCCTCATTCTAACTGAAAATGCTCTATCGATAATTTTAATAGAATAGTATATTTGTCAACCATATGTTCGATCCATTTATCAATTCAACAGGTAATTAACTGAAAAAATTGAATGTGTACATTTTCCCCTGTCGGTATTGTGTGAAAACGCCTTTCAGCTCTCAGAAAACTGATCGAATTTTGCGAAGAACGTCGTGGAGATACGATCGGATTGATGACGGTGAATGGTTTCTAGATTGCCGTGTTGCATGACGTGATTTGGTTCGTTCTATTTGTTTGTATGTGGAGTTTGAAAGGTTTTCGGGTGAAATCGCAAGAAATCACTCTGAAATAAGGTGTATCAATCCACAACAATACGAAATCCAACTAATGCGTTTGCTTTTTTGCTGTTATAAAAGGAATTGGAAATGAAATTCTTGATCCTGAAAGCAGAAGTGAGGATTCAGTTTTCTTCATGAATTTATTTCTATATGGTACAGTTTAACACTTATAAAACTAATACGACTATTGAATATATTTCATTTCTCCTTCTTCTAGACTTTCATGTGGCAAAGTTAATTCTGAATAAATACAATGTTTCATTGTTTGCACTCAAAACTAAACACTTTATCCTGAAAATGAGCACAACTATCGATGAATGTGATGAATTGGTGCGAATATAGAATACAAACTTGAAAGAATTGGAGTTTGTGACTCATTCATAGAGAACTTCACATAAATTGAAAGATGCTGGTTGGTTGAATATACCGAATATCGATTATCGAACAGAAACCACAATGAGGGTATGGTATTTCGTACAGATGTTGATATTATTAGCTGCCGGTACAGGAGAACATTCAATTCGTGACATTTAGGATTGAGATTAGGATTTTTCCATAGATGTTTCAGTTATCAGATATGCAAGGCTCAATTCTTTGAATCAGCAGGTTTTCCTTCCATTCCATTTCACCTTTTCTGACATAAATCAGTGGATCAGTGGACTCTCAGATTTCTTTTCATAGATAATTTTTCCTCCATTTATATGACTTATTCTCATTGATTCATAGACGCTGGGGTACAGATAATTGGTATTGAGTAGTAGATCTTTACGATAGACTTATTTTCCAGAACCAAAACTGAACTTCAATCATTCACTTTTGATATTGAGTTTATTGTTATGTTCGGAATCGAAAATGATAAACAAGTTCACAAAGTAGATACGACAATGCTACGCTATCTAGTAGTGTTATTGTACTTCTCTTTCAAATATCAGTGCATGTCACATGGGATATTCTAAATGAGGTCTTTAGAATGCTCCATTTCCTGGAATGGCTCCTGATGAGAGCTGCACAAAGCCCCACTGGTGATTATTTGGGATAAATCACTCTCGCGAGGTCTATCTACCACATATTGGGGGTAAGTCCTTAGGAATATGGATTTCTTACTCAGATCACGTGATGTTTGCTTCATTTTTCTCAAATATGCATCATTTATTTCGTGCAATCAATTTCTTATGAATCTATGGTGATGAAATAGATTACCTCGATGTTTTGCTTTCACTCTTGACATAAAAATTTAATCGTTTTGAGTATTTTGCTCGAGGACATTTTTATTTGTGACTAGTAGTTGCGTTGTCGTCGTAATATCTGCAGCAGATTGAAATAAAAGGAGCCTGTATCCAATTTACAGCGACTGTCGATGCCTCGACGGAAATAACTACTGAAAAAGGTGTACTCGAGGTAGAAAATAGAAACACCTAGTCCTGTTCTCATTCTTGGAGTGCCGAATCACTGAAACGATGCACGTCTCGAGACTTCGTTGTGACCTGGAAAACTTGGATGTCGACTATCATATTTCTGAAGGGTTATAATGTTTCTGTCCCTCTATGTACGAGTGCTTGGTTACCACGTCAAACAGATTCTTAGGGAAACGAATAATTCATTTGGCTCTCCAGTCTCATTCTCGTTTTCAAAGATTTGATTATTCATGTAATTAATACTTTGGTGATGGATGGAAATGAAATAACATAATTGTATGAGTTTTTGTTCTTTTGGGGATCATACCCTCATTTTCATCATCATCATGGTTAAAATTTGAGTATTCTTTCTCAAAAGGCCAGGATGTTCCTCGACGTCTACTCTGTGCAGAGCATTGAAAGATGATATGTGAGGTTTATTCCAACAAATATTTCTGTATGGTTTCGAAACTGTTTTGTGGCCGCTTCGGTTTCGTTTAGTTCGCATGCGCGAACTTTGCATAGTTTCGTGACTGTACAAAAACATTCGAGGGTTGGATCGGTTCCATTGACGGTTTTTGGCTACCCACGTTCTACAAAATTGAGGTTAATGTTTCTTAGTTTAAGAATAATCTTTGGTTACAATGATAAAAATAATATGAAGATGTTACATTCTACGATTTTTGACCCTCGTTTCATTGTACTGAATGTCGAAATCGCCTTTACTTGTTTCGTATAAATAATCGGTCCATCGTCACTCATATCTTATTTTTCTTATTTGATTCGAACGGAAGAAATTATCATTAACCCAAATGAAAGTAGATAAATACCCGAACGAAAAGCTAGGTTAGCTAACATATTCCTAATGCACATGTCAATACTCATGAATGAAAACAGTTTTCGATTTTGAGCATGTACCGAATTACCATCCTGAAACCATGCTGCGAACAGTCACGAATTTGGTTGGAACAAAAAGATGATGGTCAGATTACGATCACTTCTCGGTTGGAACAGATAGAAGCAATTGCGCATGAGCGTGACCATATTGTGACGGTTTTGAGACGTGTTGGAACAAACCTGTAGTGGATGGCTACCAGATAGATTTATCATACGAGGTCTTCACAAATGCCTTGAAGTTAGGTCAAAATCTAAAATCACACACCAGATTGCAAAAGATGCAGACCAAATAAAATAATTGGTTCTATGGTACATGTAAATACCTAAATTTTCCGTAGGAACAAGTCTTAAACTCCATTTGGACTGACCAACAGAAACGTTTTTCGTTGGACAACTGGACGAAACTTGGGAATCGGTTATCTACCCCTATAACATAATTACCCAAATTTACACTCGATACGGGCCAGGCCTATCTCTGCCACTGCGTTACACTCATGGGCGTTACAATCTCCCGTTATTAGATAGTTTCCTATTAGATGGTTTGTTATGCTAGATTGAATGGGGGATGAATAGACCCATTAACGGCCCCTCCCCTTCCCATTCGTTTCCGTTATGTAACGAAAATTGTTAGATGAGCCTGTGGGTCCTTATTGAATATGCTGAGCTCGTGAGTTGTTCATTAGAACAGGAGGAGGGTGTTCTGTAGTCTGTCTGATATCAATATTTAAGATTCCTTTGGGCGGACAATTCAGTCTGACTGGAAATTTAAATGGGATCGTTTCCATTTTAGATTACGTGTGAAGTGGAGTATATAGTATCGAAAACAAAATAACAAAATCACTCTCATTCTGGATGGATTCATTGATTGCGTGATCATAAGATTACTAAGCCTTGAACATAACATGGTGTGTGAACAGTTTCGAAACTTCTTGTGGAAAAACACCACATGAAGCTCCCTACGACTTTTCCTATTCCCAAAACTGAAGAGATCAATGGAAGAAAAACGTTTTGCCACAATCGATGAGATGAAGTTGGAATCGTAGAAGAGCTAATGGTTATACTGGAAAGCGCATTTTAGAAGTGCTTCGAAAACTGGAAGAGGCGCTGCCACAAGTGATCATATCTAAGTGTGGATTTATGTAGCACAAAATAACAAATATCACGTAACAAATAACAAGTAACAAATGAGAAGTTGGCCAACTTTAACTTTCTACGTTAATTGAACGCGATTTTCTTATTGTTTCGGTTTGAAGCAGACATTTCAATAATGATAATTGTTTAAAAAACTGTGTGTGACGATATGGTAGAATAACGAATTATGTGCCAATTAATTTGTTGAAAAATGTGATGATGTTATCAGCTTCATTTTTCATCCTGTTTTGTTAAACTATTTTTTGTTTATTCCTTATGTATGTTGATATCATTTTAGTTTACTAATATTCACAAAATTTGTTTGTTTCACTGAATTCACAAAAAATGCATTAATCAAATATATATTGCTAATTGTTATTTGGTGTGCAAAAATTGTAACATTTTCACTACTTGTTATTTGTTATTTGTTACGTGATATTTGTTATTTGATATTTGTTATTTTGTGCTGCATAAATCCACACTAAGAGGGATTACTTCGAAGGGGACGAAGTGGATATTGATGAATCAGGAATAAAAAATTCAAAATTCACCTCTTCCTCTGAATAGACCTCGTATGTGTGAATTTATGGCGTGATAACGATGAGTTCGTCCCAAGCGGCAGCCAGTTTGATGGCACAATACAGTTCATAGTCAACTCAGTGACAGTCGATCTGGGCCATCCGAATCGAATTATCCATTATTCAGAAAGTTTATCTGAATGAAGAGGATGTGTGGATGACGAGATTGATGGCATTCAAAGCTTCCAGTCGGATGCTGCGAGGGAAGGTCGTTTGCCTAACCTCGACTCTTTCTCGAATTCCCTCGCGCCGTTGTCGCCCTACTAAAGATCGCAATTTACCACTTCTTAGAGATTTGTTATTCGCCACCGATGCGCGAAGACAAAGAAATCGAATCTGGAGGCGTCGTTAGTGAAATCCAATAATCCTTTCCTTCGCAATCCATCACTTGGGCATATCTCCAGGATCCATCTCCATTCGATTCGTCCAACGAAATGGTTCGTTTCCTCCACTGCCTCATTCCATTTTTTCCTGCTTTCAAGAACAATAATCTGATGTTTTTTTAAATGTTACCTCATTCCAATCATTTCTCCAATATCTCGAAGGTGAGCTTTATTAAACTTGATGTAGAACTTGGATACGTACGTGACACATATTTTTTTTTATTTCGAATGGGAATAGATGATAATTTCAGTGTGAATTTTCGAATGCTTGATAGAATATGAATTATCAACAACAAAATACATTAGGGGCCATACTCGATTGTTGCAATGCAAATATATTGAGTATATTTGTTCCAGATATGACAGGCATGAGAAACAAAAATCAGTATTGTTTTTATTTCGATGAAAAATTTGCTTGTAGTTTTTGATGCTCAATTCAGAAATCGTAATGTTTTTCTTTTCTGTCACATAAGGTTTGTCTACAAAATGAGGTGAATCATAAAATGCCAATATTTTACATCAGTATAAGTTATTCACTTTACACTTTGGTGTATCTTGGAAAAACAAAAAAAGTTCATGAGACTTCACCAGAAGACATTTACGAATTTTTGTGGTAATGTTTGCATTCGGTTTAAAAATTTCGTTATGTGCTTTTTTTGCTGAGAGTTCGAGGATCTTTGTGAATCAATCTTCCTAAGCTGAAGATAATATAAAAAACTGTTATTTTACTTGAAGGAAAATCACGAAAAGTTGATATTTTACTTTCGCTTCGATGGTGAAAGAAAAGTAATAGAATTTTTCACTATTTTTTTCTGTAATCAGCGCCAAAAATACCACAAGCTTCTTTCATTGAAGATCATCAACCGTGTATACAGAGTAACGAAAAACAGAACACCATGTAGTGTTCACTAGAGTATACACTGTGTCCAAGATAAGGATGTTTATCATGGGGATCTCGGAAACCATAAGAGATACGGAGATGGTTGAATCAGAGAAAAGTTGCGCATTTTCAAGTTTAACAATGTGCCGGTCAGAAAGTTTCGAAATTTCAATTAGTTCCGGAGATATGCATAAGAAAACAAAATTTGCCGATTTCGTTTCATTTTTTTTCTGACGTTATTTGAAGAGATACAAAAAAACAAAAGACCCTTTCTCATTGCCATTTTTCAATTCCTATAAAACAGCGTTGAGAGATTTTCCGTACGACGTTTCGTTCTGGAGAAATCACCATCAACTTTATTTTTTTATATGGCCCGAAAAAAAATACCCTGTATTGAATAGCATATTCTATTACTAATACAACGACCACTACACCAGAACATTCGATCCCTGATGAAAACCATTTTTTCCGTTTCAAATATCGCAGAATCATATTCTGTCGTACATCGTTGCATTAGTATTGAAATATGCTATTTAATACAGGGTATTTTTTTTCTACGGGCCATATAAAAAAATAAAGTTGATGGTGGTTTCTCCAAAACGAAACGTCGTACGAAAACTCGCTCAACGCTTTTTTGTAGGGTTTCAAAAATGACAATGAGAAAGTGTCTTTTGTTTTTTAGTATCTCTTCAAATAACGTTAGAAAAAAATTGGAACGAAATCGGCAAATTTCGATTTTTCAGGCATATCTCCGGAATTTCGAAACTTTCTGAACGGCACATTGTTAGACCTGGAAATGCGCAACTTTTCTCTAATTTAACCATCTCCGTATCTCTTATGGTTTCCGAGATTTCCATGATAGACATCCTTACCTTGGATACAGTGTATATTCTGAATATATAACCATATAAAAAATCTCACACAAAAGCCTAGAATGAATCATTGAATGAATCCAGATCCAGACCGAAATTCAATATAATCTTGGATTCTTCGAAAATTATTTCCTTTATTCGATTTTTCGAAATATGGAAAAATATTTGAGAAGAGCATAAAAACTCAATCTAACGGATCACTTTCCTCTTCCTACATAGTCCTTACAATTTTTTGAATGAGGTCATATAATTATTATTATTTTCACCAGCCCATTCACAGTTTCAGGTGAAACATTTCATATACATAATGTACTTCAGACTAGACTGAAAATTAAACTTGGAAAAAATATTCACTCTCATATACGTCCCTCTTTTGAGCTATTGTTACAGTTCGAGATACAATTTCATGAAATCCAAATCCATATCATTTCTCTTCTGCAAAATATGAGCTCAAGTGTAGTGGAATGGAGTCTTGTCGAACGAGAAAAATTACCTTAAATGTCTTCAGGTTGTCGACCACACATGCCAGTAAAGCGTCTCTTCCCACTGTCACTGTCACATTTGGTATCGGTTCGGCGAATCGTGGAAATATTGATTCTGGAACAGAGAAAATATTATTGGATAGTATTGTCCAAACGTTGATTAGATTTGATTTGATCAGAAATAGGAACTGGAGTACAAATGATATACAAGGAACACATTGATTTTCGAGAAACCAAAACTGTACATTGCTCATAATTTTCATTGTATTTTGATGAATTCATTTCCTGATTTCAACACACGAACATCAACGGTGATAAGCCCAACATTCTTTTGATAAATACTTTTCAGAAGTAGAGAGTCACTTGTAATTGTGTCTCCATATCGACATAAAAAAATATATAAATGCGTACAGAATTGAAGGAGTGATCTATTTCTATGTCTTCTAGAATTATATGGTTATAAACTAGAATATATAGCAGAGCATCGGCAGACCAAGGACAAATTGTTCGTAGAGCGCTTGGTAGCAAACCGTCAGCAGACTGCTGGCAAATTGCCGGCAAACTACTGGCAGATCATTGATGAACTGTTCGCAAACAGTTGACAAATATTTGGCGTGATATCGGCATACTATTGGAATAACTTTTCAATGAACTGGTATCATATTACTGGACACCACTGGTGATGTCTTCTCATGGAAAAAGCGTATCTCTACTTGAAAAGAGCCATAATGCACTCCAATTTTGTAGAAGCATATACGCTTTTCACGGAGAATAATGATAATTGGCCAACGTTGTCCGTGCTTATATGAAAGAACGTCACGAGAAAGGGAATATCACTTGTGACGTTCGACCTATAGAAACGATTTTCTTAGGATATGAGAATTTTAGAATTCTCCTCTTGGAAATCACAAAGGAGACATCTACTCATGGTTCAAACTAAATAGACATATTACCTTCAGATTTTCAGGTATATAATTCATTGAAAAGTAGGAATGGACTGAATTGTGAACTTTCAAAAGCCATATATGAGTTAGTATGAGCAAAATGCAAGTATAGTGGAAACGAAATTGATCAATGAAAAATACTCTGAAAAACCAAATACTGAGAATATGCTGACTAACTATATCATATCGAAGATCGAATCGACTTTAGGAACTTTGAAGTGACAGTGCATTGAATGTGTCTGCGTCTATATTAAGGAGTTGTCTAGCTTTGTTTTATTCGGGCTTAGAATTCAGGTCTCTGAAGAAGTATTACGAGAATGATTCTAAAAGTTTGGGTCTCAATACATAACCGAAGAGGTTAGTAAACGTTTGTGTGACGTTTTCATGAAGTTTTCTTCGCTCGTCTGGATATATTCGGTATGAGCACCCCAAGATGATTGACATTTTGTGAAGTTTTGTATTCTTTGTCCCGAAAACAAAATCAATTTGAGCAAGTGTGATATATAACAGAAGCGCCAGAGGACCAAATATAGAACCTTAGGGACCTTCACTTGATACTAGATATTGATTTGAAATGAAGAAAATTCAAATTCATTCATCGATATAAACGAATCTATTGTCTAAATAACCTGGGACATGCTCCAAATTTCAACTAACTCCATTTGAAATCTATACAGAATGGAATATTGTGAGATGGTACAATGAAAAGTAATATCTTCGATTTCGTAAACATTTTTCATTTATTTCCGCCCTACACAAAAATGCAGACATTCGCTTTAAAACGAGTATTTTTATTAGGGGATGAATTTCAATCAGACTATGTAATTATTTCGATTGTAATCAGAATATGAATGATGGCATTATTCTTTCATGACCCCGATTGTTATCTCCACTGCTGCAGTGATGATGAATGCAAATACTGTTGAATAAAATTGGGACTACAATTTGTCGATTTGATTAGTCAGTAGTCAATTTGAAACTGCGTGTTCGAAAATGACATTCATTAGGGTGATGTCGAAAAATATTTTCGACAAATCAGTAGGTAGTAAATAAATCGATATCAATAAAATATTGAATCAGTAAAAATATTTCGCAGCCCTCATATAGAGTATACAGATATTGTAGTTGTTCTCAAAACTCATTTGATGACAACGACATAATCATCATATTTCTACTTCTTAGCGTATCTAGATAAATTATTCACCGCTTCATTAGGTGAATGAAATTATTGATATTTCTGCCATGCCGAGGGATGATACCTTTCTCTTATCACCTCAATTGTATTTGTATGTCGTTGATAAATTATTCATGGTAATTATTTCGTAACTCTTCATAAGAGTTCAATCAATACATGAACGTTAGATTCACTGTGGTTTGTCGATTGCCTGCTACATTATGAATAAAAAATTGCCGTTTCTAGTCCATTACACTCATTAAGTATGTTTCATGTTAACGACTCTTATTATATGCAATTACTGTCGGATTTCACAGTGTTTCGTTATGTTACTTCCTGATGATTATAAACTAATACTATGCTGTACCAGGTGTTTACATACATGAAGCTCATTTTTCTTCATGTATTGAGAATTAACATCTGAGTTTAATAACTATCTGAAGGAGCCATACCAGTGTGGAAATTTAAAGTAATCGACAAGAGCGACCGCTAACAGATATAAACCGATGAACTTCAAACGTTTTTCTCGAAACGACACTTTTTAAAATTGCTGACATCATAACTCAGAGAGGAATTGACCGATCGACTCCAAATTGGAATGAAGTATTCTTGAATCTATTCACTACAATTTTTTTGATTGGTTGAAAATTGACAATTTGTTATTGAAAAAAAAAATCATTACGAAAAAGAAACTTTTTTGAAAGTACGCCCTATGGTGATATTTTTCAATAATCGTGGATCATTGTGTAGGAAATACCTTCAATGTCGATAACCTTCTTGTGTTTTATTTCGGCTACTTTTTCGTTCGGAATCACTTCAGGCATTTAGAAAACTTTTTTTGGCACCTTCATTTTTCAATATCTTGAAAAAAAATATTGAAATATAGCTTATTGTGTTCAAAGAACTACAAAATATCCTATCCAATACTTTCATTCGAAATTTTTCAAACATAAACTTCGAGGCTTTCTCATTTTCAAATTCTCCAGCAACTTTTCAATTGTATACGTCAGTCCAATGTTCGATTATTAATGTTCTCAGTTGGTTCAGTTACATTTCGAAACTCCAAAACTCCAAATGGATCCCTTTGTATCCGATTGAGTATCGTGAATTGACATCAACATAACAATGATACAAACATGAGTTGGTATTTCTTCATCATCATGTGCATGTGGAACTAACTCAAAGGGAATAAGGAATGAAAACAAAAACAACCGAGCGAAAAGTGGATATTTTGACAGAGCCTGAAATGGTTGTCATGGCATAATAGTCCCTGCATAACGGAGTTTGATTTCAACAGTGGAAAAAAGTTATTGACATTGATTTTTGGAATTCATGATGGATGAAACTACCAATCACGGTTCCTGCAATCCACCATTTGAACTTCACATGTCATGAACTACACTTCACGTGTCATGTATCACAGATTATGCGTCAAATGTCAACTGCCTGTTGGGGCAAACCCACCATTGGTTCAACGACTTTGCGATTATAGCCTAGACTGAAGAAGATTCCTGCATGCCCCGGATGAAAGGACTTTCCCGACAATTCACCTTATTATTATTATTACTTACCATGATTGAAATCGCCTCTGAGAACTGATATGCCATTGGATTCTATGTTGCGTACGTGTCGGCCTGCAATTGAAGAAAATTGTTAGTGAAACGACCTGGGAAAATCTACGATAAAAATGTTTGCGCTATCATTAAGATTGAGTAGGTACTAAAACGTTCCTGATAAAAGTGAAAGAGAATATATGGGTTGATTAAAAGAAGGAATATTCATTTGGAACGGGTGGGAATTTAAATGCAGCTATGTGTTAAAGGGGACGATGATTGTCTACGAAGTGAATTATGTTTCATATGTATTAGTTGAGACAGTTATAAGAATAAATCTGATAACTGTGAGGTTTATATGAATTGTTTACAAAACGAGTTTGTGAGGGAGCTTTCACTTCAGAAGGGAGTTGACATGTGGCCAAATATAAATAAAAACTTCGCTCACAGGAAGACTGGAAGATATGGTCCATTTGCTTGGCCACGGAGATCACCTGACCTAACGCCTCTCGACTATTATCTCTGGGGAACATGAAAAGTCTAGTATATGCAGATGAATCATAGATAGATAAATAGATAGATAGATATTTATTGATCATTTACCAACATGTACATCGGATTGATAAGTCAAGAGTAAGAAAGTGGCCAGAGACGAGCTTATTCAAAATATCATGACTGCTGTTGCAGCAAGAAAGTGGGGAGGGGCATTTTGAACAAAAACTTCAATTGAATATGTGTAAAACTATTCTGGATTGTTGAAATATCGCATAACTGTGATACGAATTCATATCATTTTAATCTACACATCTGTTTGGACAGAAGTTTATGAGACACTTTTGACTTGAAATTATTCGAGGATGGTACCCTTGAGCTATTGGCTTCGAGTCATAGGTTACCCTGTTTTTCTCCCAGCTGAAAAAAGAGAAAAGAGAAATGGAAATCCAAATAGAAATCAACCGCAGAAATCATTCGATTACTTGTTCACCTTCGACTCCCTGGATCGAGATAACTTCGTCTAATATGAACCGTCGTTTATTTCGTTTTTATTCAGCCTACATCGCAAGACCCTCAGTTCCTTATCTAGCCCTATCTGAGCCTTCAGCTCTGGGTCCGAAGAATATCCCCGATATAAAAACATACGCAGCTTTCTTAGGTGCACTGGCTATCGGAAAGTCCTGCCAAATCGGGCCTATGAACATTAAATTGGAAGAGGGTGTGAGATCGAGTCTGGATTATACGACTCGGGTGAATCGTAAAGCTGATATGTTGATAAAGTCGCTAAAATGGGGTAGATGTTGGGTTTATAGACGTGATTTCACAGATGTCTCTTCGAGGATGTACGGTGAGTACGCATAGGCTGGAATATTCCATCTATGAAGCGATTATAGAAAAATAGCTCGATTTAAAAATTTGTATTCCACACATTTTCACAACTGAGTTTGTTATATGACACCATCATCGATATAAATGTGAATATAAATGCATATAGAACAATTGAAGATTCAAAGAATCAGAAGATTCGAAAAAAAAATCGGATTATTCATATGATATAATAAACCTATAACTCGCTATACGGCTGCTCTTTATACAGCCTTCTCAAATGAAGGCACGTTTTTGATTTACGGCCCAAAATGTTTCGCTAAAACGCCAAACGAAAAGCCAGCTCAATCTCGATGTACACTCTTTTATATTTTCTCTTGTTTACGAGCATTATTTAGTGTGTGCTCACTTAAATTTTCAGAAAGCTTTTTCCTATTTCAAACAAAGAATAAAAATCCGTAAAAAATATGAATGTTGAATATAGTCTCAAAGTTTCTTGAGGAATTGATTTAGCCATCAGCTCTTATAAATCACTTAATAAGGAAATAGACAAAGAGACAAAACAAATAACGTTGAACAATTTTTTCAAAACAGTTCCATCCTCACCAGCGAAAAAAGATGACATAGATCTGAAGGTTGCCATAACCTCAAAATTTGTGCTGTCTGAGTAATATTTATCAATTGCTTCATTGATATTTGACTGAATCAATTCAAAACTGCTTGTTGCTTTCAATCAAGGACATTTCATCCCATGATTAACTCTTCTGGTCCAATACTTTTACACTTGTGGAACAAGTGAGAGTAGCTTGTTTATCAGGAGGGATTGCTTCAATGGCTCAAGGCTCAAATTATCTAAACGGATTGTTTAATGGTGACGCTGAACATCAGATGTTTATAGACGTTTTCCAAAGTATTTCCAAGAAATTGACTGAGATCCAAATAATTTTCCACTCTATTCAATTTCCTGACGTTATATTAAGCAACAAACTCAAGAGAATAATTTCATGAAAATATGAGATACATTTATTTTTCGCAATACAACGTTATTTCTACCATTGCAGACTTAAAAATACTGGTGAATTGAAACTTCGCAGAAAAACTACTGATATATTCCATCAAAAAGTGGCAACGCTACAATTTCAAATTATTATAGAAAACCTTCTCATTAGTTTGAAATACCAGATATCTATCTCATATTCCTCTGAAAGAGCATTGCTTCCTGACCAATTGGATAGTCTCCTATACCCAGAATATTCTCCAGTTTCAGCAATCCTGTTTGATGACTTTTTGATGTCCACAATAATGTTTTGATTAATGAAAGAATATGTTTTATGGCTCTATAGGCTATCAGGATCTTACTTCTAATACATTAAACCATAAAACCCCAAATATATCAATATTATCATCTCCAAATACCTCAAAATGATTCACTATTGAGTAAACCAAAGAAACTACAACAGACATAACCTTAAATCATGTGAACTTCTCAAAGAGCTATATATTCTGTCGACAACAACCAGTTGTTCTACGTGTTAACACTGAAACTTCTGTTTTATTCATAATCGTTTCCAGAACGAATGTTTCAGCCATCTGGCAGAATAATATTCGTTTATTTTGTTCCATCGTAGCAGTTGCCAGTTCATTATGGCTAATTTTGCAGCTACGTTCCTTCGCTTAAGGGCACGCAGAATCGTTTTTCTGCCACATAATCGATTAGAACATTGAAGTAATGTTGAGTTTTCTTTGGAATATTGTTATGATAATAGATTTCTTATATGTATATTCAACTTCAATTCTTCAACAGATATTTGTGTCGATCATTTATTCAGCACCAGCAATTTCTACCAATTAATTAATACATAGTTGTGTTTCAAATCAAAATGATGACTTGTAAAAATATTTTGGTAACAGAACAGTTATTTGATAAATCTTCATGACACAATAAAATCTTGGATTCCTTTCATGATACTTGTTGCTTTAACAATTTTTGAAGAAAGAAATATGTTATGCGGGTTATCAGAAGCGTACAAGTTTTAAATATTTCAATTATACACCAAGAAATAATCAGAATCAGAAGACTAAGAGAAAAGCTACTAATCCAAGTTGATACCCACCCCTAGCCATATTTGTGATATCAGTGAATTTGATTGATTAACAAGCTCTTCCTAATATTGGTGATATTTCTCAACATGACTCAATAACAAAAATGATGATGGGTTGAGAAATGTGACTATTATGATATTAACAGGTGAGAAAAATGACAAAAAAATCTATCAAGTGTCTCAAGATATTATTGAATGGACATTGAATGTAGTTTATTCCTTTGGATGCAATTTTTGTTCAATGGTTGGTAAATATTTTGTTTCGATTTTCTGAACTGTCAGTAACTGTCGAAAAAGAGTTCCTTCGACATCATTTTTGAACTGCAGGAATGTGCTGTTGCTAGTGAAATGCCAATATTTTTTCAAATTTCATATTCGCTTCACTGTCAGTTTATCATCTTATACGATATATTTACTGTGAACTCACTTGGGACAAACATAAAATATGTAGAAGTGGGCTAGATCATGTTAATTCTTCGCTGAATCTTCTAGTTTGAAAAGATACCAGAAATAGATCATATATAAATAGGCTTACGTTCAAACTTGTCATTATAAAATCGTTGTTAACCACAACATCAACCCCAACATCGATCAAATGATATCTATACATATTCATGTTTTGCATTAGCTGGGTAAATTGCAATGGAGGTCGACCAGCTCGAATTCTAAGATGTATTCAATTACTTTTGAATTATTCATTCAAAGAAAAACTATGGAAACATATTGACCTGGTGCTCGCAGATTCGGATGGAATACACTTGGGGGAAATCTTTTATATTCCATTTTCTTCGGAGGAAGATGAAAAATATCCATTGTTACTCTAGACTGTTATTGATAACATTTCAGTGACTAGCAGATTTTTTATTTTTGTAGAGAAGTGAGATGAAGTGAACTTAACTCAGGTCTGATTTCTTTTTGAATGCATGTGTGACATTTCTGTTAGAATTTTATGGAAATATCAATTGTCCAAATCATTAGGGAACTTAATACCTTGAAACTATGAGTTGTTTGTCGAAAATAATCAGGGAACTCTAGAGATAAAATGCAAACTGAATATATTGTTTTTGTAGAATGGAATGATAGGTTCGAAATTAATTTTCCTGAAAAATACAAAAAAATTGGAGAAACCTTTGTTATCTTTTTCTCATTTATTGGTCAATGACGTAATGATTTAGTATGTTTCTCCATTCACTGTGGCATTTCGAAAATAGGTCCTTATTTTTATTCACTGTATTCGTTAGTTCATCAAATTTTTGATGATCACAAAAATCTTGGAGAGACGAAATTATCTATTGGACAATCGAGCATCTTATGGAACAAACGTTTCAGCACTTGTATAAGTCACAATCATCAACCGTTTTTGAGGTCGATTTTTATCTCCTCTGATATTATTCCTCGCTCGTTCTGCCTTTCCATCGGCGTTTTCTTCAAATAAGATAATTTTCACTGTACCCGCCCAGCTATTCCGTTTTCATCGTTAAAACAACACGGCAGGCACGCATGTTATTTCAGGGACGTTTAGATTACGTCCCGGGATTCACGAGGATTTCGCTCTGCGCCCTAGATTAGTCGAGATTGTTTGCTTTCCACGGCCGAAGGTTCTTTTCCATCCGAATAACGTTTCGAGTTTTAGTGTCTTTGTGTCTGTACCAACAGTTTTTTATAGCAACTAGTATGCTGGTCCATCCAACATAGGAGTTGCCATCACATATGACACCTCCATCGAATGCTTCAATGCGAGAATAGTTTCGATAAAAAAAACTGGCGCAGTCTGTAGGATGAATTCAGCAATGGTTGATATTTTTGGTATTTTTGGCAAAGTATCATAGTTTGTTACTGAATTGAATATCTTCTTAAAATAATTCACCCTTAATATATTATGTGTTGTTTTCATTGAGGACAATCTGCACAGTTGAAACACAAATTGAATAGCGGAATAACGTGAATCGATCATTTATTATCCTTCATATTCATTTATGCAGCGTCCTCAATGATAGTTGACATTGTCTGTCAATGTCAATTATGTCACAGGTTGTCAGTCGAGGTTAGGTTAGGTTATTGCAAGTGACAATTTGAAAACTATAAAAGGAAAATAAACCTGCACATCAGGAAGATTATTGAAATGAGATCAATAATTCTGATACCAAATATGAGGTGCAGGAATTTGTTGCCCTTTTCAGAAAACGAAGGAACCTTGAAACATAGTGACCTTCGTAAATTACCCAAAGAAACTGATGTCTTTCGAGGTGTCAGATTAATAAGGGGAATTCAATGGGGCTTTTGACTTCAGAAACTGAAGAATTCCATATATAATCAGATGATAGATTATTTAAAAATCGGAGAAGTAACATGCTATGCATACACTACTCGGTGTCGGCACCCCAATTCGAAAATTTGGGTTGTAGCACTGGCAACACTGCCTCTAAGCATGTCTACCTATCCGTCTACGGACTCATATTTCACCGGTGACGTAGCGTGTAGCCGTAGCCGCTGTAGTCCGTAGCACCGGAACGAAAATGAGTTGCTCAGTGGCTTGGTAAATGAACTAGCTAGTAGGAAACGTGCACAACACCGACTTTGGTGTTTTCATCTCTTGTTCTAATCCACACATGCGGAGTTTTCTCTATGGAAAATAACTAGATTGGTATGCCTGAATTGAGATCCATAGAGAGTCATAACGAGGGATTCTTGACAGTCTATGCGACAGGAAAAAACATCTGATAACATTAGGTTTCAGAAATGATATACCCAAGGAATTGATCTCAGGACCGCTGTTCCTTTTCTGAGACATACCTGTCAAAAAAATGTTCAAAATGTTCCGTTTTCAAGGAATATTAGACAAGGGAATTCAATTATGATTCAAAAATAATGCAGAAGACAAATAATGCAGAGGTAGTAAAGAAGACGACGAAAAAGACGGAAGTAATGATGGATAGTCGATGAAACAGAAGGAAACTGACGGTCGAACGTAAAATGAAATGAATCACGAATGAATAAATCGCCAAAGGACAAGAAAGTGTTGTATGAATATGATGATAGCGATGATACAAGTGAATACTGGAGTGAATACTTCATTTGAGGTGAATCAATACCCAACCACAAATCTACCTATGGCATTATCATAGTGGGAATCGATGAAGTGAAGATCATTAAAGGTGATTTTTCTGACACATCTATAATTAAGAATGTCACTCACAGAAAATATCCAATTCCAATATCCTGTCGATTCTTGACAATAAAACGGCAGTCGAACATAGAAATTTCTGCAATCGACACTCCCCAAGACACAGACAACTTTGTTCTATAACACGCATTTTGTAAATTTGGTCTTTCTTGTTAAATACTTCATGAAACCTGCGATGTTTTCGGTTTTATCCTATGAAATTAATCTGTAGCAACAAGAACATGTCTTTGGAATATACGGGATGAGCTGTAACTGGTAGTTACAAAGGCCAATTGGGGAAATGAGATTCGAATGTGATACATTCCGAAAGGGTGGTGAAGCGAAGCAGATGATGTAATTAGGAAAAGTGGATGATAATTAGCAAATTGGCGAGAATTCCCCTTCTTACCACATTCATTTCTGGGGATTATCAGCTCTAGGTATGTAAATTTTATGTATTGAATTGATGATTTTCTACGGCACTCAAGAGCATTGCTTTTAAGAGTATCACATTCTCAGAACACATGATTCATTCCGAATGAAAATAGTACCTATTGATCTTGAGAAATACTACATTTGTTGCATGATATATATCGTTGAAAATGATGATGATATAATTCACCTCATCTCGGTCGGAGAGTGGATGATTTAGAAAATACAACATGTCAACAATTCAATATGTTTTCGCATCTTCAGAATGTTTTCTCTTCACCAATCGTTACAAGGGGTTACTAGGGAAGGGGTTATTGCCGAGGAATTTGTAGATCACAGAGTGATAGTAAATATTTAATTTTGAATAACACATCTGGAAATGCCATCATTTTGAAAATGTTCTGCAGAAATATTGCCGAATTCTCAGACATATATACTTCTCTAATATTAAGATAATTCGATAGATGATGAGAAATTCACTTGGTATATCTTCTTTTGCCTCATATCACCTTATATTGGTGAAATTAATACTATTTTCCTTTGCAGTTCTTGATGCAACATTTATGCCCTCGATCCAGGTTGAATTTCGTTAAGCTGCTTCCTTTTCCATTCATCATTGCGTATGGGCGAAAACAAAGTCGATTAGAATTTCAAATTCCTTGAGTAGTTCTTTCTTTCTATTCTAAGCTTGATTTCATTTGAATAGCTTTCACCAAGTTCGAATATTTCCAAGAACTTAATATTTCTTTAATTCATCCTTGTAGAATATTTAGAATTGAAAAGCGTCTATATCCAGATCTGATTATGAATTCTTCAATTACATATGATTCATTCTTGTTAATCACGAGAAGAAGGTGGACTACTGACAAATGTTATCCACTCTTATAGATACTTTTTTCTAGTATTAAAATATCACCAAATTATTTCCAAAAATTTCTATATCATTGATGAAGTTCACATGAATACCTCCACAGAAAAAGTATTCTGAATTAACAATAATTGCTTTAGATTATTTGATGATGTTTTATCATCATACTGGACTTTTTCCGAGAAATATCTAATTAGGAAAACTTTTCGAAACTCGTTATTGGATTCACAAGGAGTGGGATGAAGTTGTTTGTTTTCATTTTATAGTTCCTCAGGTTCCATTAACTAATTGAATGTATTCAAGAGTACTTATTTGTGCTCGAGTGAACTGGCGAAGTTTGTAAGGGTGCTCAGATATTGAAAATAATGAAATGAAAAACTGAAGTTCTTCACATCACACAGCTACAAATCTTTAGATATTTCATCGAGGAAGTTCATCCAGAGGTATTTTATTTCCCAAATAATAATTTCATATATTTCCTGATTAGAGGATCATAGTTGTCCGATTTCTCGAACGTAAAAGCCATTCCTAATTTTCACATAAATACCGGAAAATGACAATTCATCATACCAAACGCATATTGATGAATCATTGATTACACAAGATTAATCAAACTGAGTAGAGCGCACCAAAATGCTTTGGTGTGTTTAGATTTGATTTGATCGAAATTATCCTAGTCGAATTCGTCTAGACATTATGAGCCAGTAAACACAATATGATTGAACAGTTGAAAACTGGATATAGCATGAAATAAAACTTAATCTCTACTATAAATTCAGTACGTGTAGCAAGCTCTTCCTGTAATTTTTTGAATACTGTTCAAATGACGAATTAGCAAAGTTCTCAATCTGAAAAAATCAATTTGTCTATTGGCATTTTTTTCAGTTCAAATTTTATGTCCTACCAAGTGGTTTCAATGTATTTCTCAGTAGAAGTAAAACGATAAAATTTCATACAACATGCGGATCCAGGCATTGATGCCTTGTTTACTGGTTTTGTTTGGAGATGATTCAATTCCTTCTTCTAATTACAATACCATTGGTTGTGGTTTGATTTTGTAAAGTTTCTCAAGTTTGTCTGATTCCTGACTTTTAATACAGCATATTCCAGATCTGACCACACTGATGAATTCCACTTCAAAACAACTTAAAACCAGATTTCTGTACATATTTTATACAGGGGAGTAGAAAATGTGTAGCAAGCTTTGTGAGGGTAAACATTGGAGAAAAGTTGAGTTTAAAATCTCAGTTGAAAATCGAAGTGATAAAACTAAACAAAATTACCACACAACCTGCTGACAAGAACTTAAATATCTCGAAAATGGTTGAATTTTTTGTATGCATTTGAGCCATAGGTTCATTCATCAAACTCTTTTTTCAACGCACTATCACTCTCAAAAAGCTCGGTATACATTTTCGACTCACTCAGTATACAGAAGCAGATAATAATGTTTTGGTAGGTGGAAACACTCATTATGTTCCACCATGGCCTCATTTTCGAATGAACTGAACACCAAACTGTCGTTGAAAGGTTTCTATACATTGACATTGTTTTTTTTTTCTCGGAAGACCCGTTACCAAATTCGAAATGCAGGATAAATTATGTAAAGAGTCGGACATTCCACATCGCAATAATTAACGCTTCAGCTCCTACCTTTTACATCAACTAGACCGAAACAAACAACGAATTAAACAAATAGCACTCTGACCATCACATTTTGTCGACGTTTATACAAATATGCCGGGAAATGTTGTTCTCTCAGAATTACACGATGTTGAATGTCGCGAAACAGGTACATAACATTTACATGAATATTTTAAACGCGAATTTATTCAGGGGAATATTTTTAGAGCTGGAATTTTCAACACTCGTCCAGCTGGAATGAATACGAGATACCATGTAATCACAACAGTCCAAAAGCTTTGATGTTTGATTTTCACAATCGGCTGTAGGGTGTTAATACTGGTGCAATGAATTTATTATTATATAATTGAAATACTCCAATGAATAATGGAAGGTATATTATTATTCGTTATTCGAATTTGCAGCATTTTTTCAAGAGAATGGCAACATGAATGCCACGACAATAACTAGTTCATGGAATTCATTCCCTTGTTGAAATTGATCTTCTTGTACAGGTCCTTGAGTTGTTTTTTTCCGCTATATCATTGAAGCGTCTACCGGCTTTATTATAAGAATTTCATTAATATTCACTGCAGGCACAAGCCAGCCATGCTTCGAGGAGCTCACCTCCATCTCTTGATTGATTGGTTCTGTTGAAGGCAATCTGGGTCCAAAATGTAAACGAACACAAATTGGTCGGCAAACTGTGATTAGAAGAAGAAATGAGGGGGATGCTCGTTGAATATCTCGCAGATAATTACAGTTATGAATGGAGCAAAACGGGCACATTTTCAATTTGTGACGCAGCTGAAGGATTCATTTTTGCGTACTGTAATCATTTCGGATTTTTCTGAGAGTAATTTGGTGACCTCATTGGTTTGCAGTTTGATGAATAACTGATGAATAATCAAAACAGTTGAATAAAATGTTTTATATTCATATATTTCGCACTTTTTTATCAGTTTGAAGTCAGAAATAATCTGATACTAAGCAACGATATATAACATATTATTTTTTCGGGATACTATTAAAATACATGTTTGGACTGTCTGAAAAGCATTTTGAAGAACGAACATTATGTTTATGTTCCTTATTCATTTCGAGTTAGTGAATCATTCAGATTATATGAATTGAACGAAGAATCATTGATTCAAAGAAGGAATGAAATGACTTTTCAGCTCAGTTTCGAATATCCCATTATATTTTGGAATTTCGTCAACATGGAATATGTTGTCTTTATGTTGAAGTGATCCTAAGAAAATATGATGAATAACTCCTGTTGGCATTCTTTACTGACGATTCCATAAAAATATTTCCATTTTGAAAAATGAAGAATATGAATTGAAAGTTTTCATTTTCGAAGTGAAAATGACAGCACATTTCCATGAATCCTGAATTCATTAAATCAATAGAATTGCAATAATCAATTCCTCACGACTCTAATATTTTATGAGTCATGCATTTTCAATGACTCTTCAGTTAACATTAATTTGAAACGACGAATCATGGATTTATGTCCTAGATTCTTGGAGTCTCAAATGCACCATTCAGAATTTTGTGGCAATATAGTTGAGAAACTGACACCAAAAACAAGATAAATTCCAAGAGAGGTAATTCACTGTGACGAGAAAATTTGGAGCACACCATGATGATCATCCGAAATATCAAGATACCAAAACCACACAGAGGGCACATTGAATTATGACACCTTGATCTTATCTGATGGATGGAGAAGGAGACGTCTTCCACTTTTCGCTAATGGTCAGTTGTCCATCATTCACGCCTGGCGATGGGAAAAAACATCCCGTGATGGACTCAAGATGCTACTGGTTTGATTAGATTAAGATGAACTGAGATAGATTAATTGCATCAAGACCGGAATGCCATCAGATTATTGAGAATGAAAGGATGCTGGACTGTCAGATAATGAAGAATCAATGATAAATGGACTACGGTCAATATCGATCAGTAAGGGTAGTCATGTCGATTAAAGGGCTGCTGGAAATATGATCTGTAGTTTGTCGTTCAGGGGTGCACTCGTCGTGGATAGAAAATGAGTAGGTCTATACGAGAAGAATATTTCATCAATTGATGGCATTGGCTTTGATCTGAACTTTTGTTGTGGAGGTTTCTCAGTGAGGCTTCTTCTCTTTTCAGTTTCTGATATTTGTAGCTTCGTCTTTGCTCTTGATGTCCTGCCAGCGACATTCACCACTGAAACACCCTTAAATCCTCGAAATTACCTCGATTCGTGGTCGCGCAATTATTCATCCCTAAGTCCAGGTGTCATACGAATAAGACGAGTTATTGCCGTGCACATTTTGAATGGGCCATTAGGACCGGCCTTCGATCGAAGAAGGAGGTCCCGGAAAACTTTCTGGAAGTGTCCTCTCGCTCGAATTATTCGAAAGTACCCGTGGGACATTATATTCCGGTTTGATGGTGTCACCTACCCTGAGTGCAGATGTTTGTAGGGGTCTTGCTCCGGGCGGAAATTATAAATGGATCGGAGAGTTCGAGCGGTGTTTGGATGAATTGAATTTCCATATCACGAGGAGAAAAAGCCGAACAATCCCAATACGAGTTTTGTGATGTTATCCTCTTGGGAATAAAACCGACGTTGCGTTATTATGGAGTGGGAAAATGTGTATTTTCAGATATAAAGCAAATAAGCAGAAACAGGTGGACACACACGAGAAGATTCATCTGTATTCTTGAGTTGGATATATAGTGGGTATCATTGGTGTTACCAATTGTCTTGCATTATGAATAACCCAAGGAGGGATCAACAAAATGAAACTTCCTTTTGAATGAACTATACTCACCACCTCATACTCTACTTTTCGTGAAAGCGTTGCTCTAATTCAAAGAGGAAATTGATTTCAAACAATAATACTGAAATACCGCCAAAATCTCCAATTCTGAAGATCAGGCAAGAAACTGTTTCAATCAGCTAGGAATTTTTAATTGAATGAATGTTACATTATCTCAATCAAAATTCGACCTGTCTTCGTAATGCTCCTACCAGGCGTTCAATGAAGAAATATATAGGTGGACTCGAACTCATGATTCGCAGGGTATATTGTTGCTTGAAGGGCTTATTCCGATACATAACTCATCGTAGATGAGTAGATTCTCTATTCATTTATGATTGAAGATTACTCAAAGATGAACAAAGTGTAATCGTTAGATGGTCAGAACTGAAGAAGGTGAACTCGACTTTCAGCATTCTTATTCGAAGATTGACTCCAAAATGAACAAGTATCCTTTAAAGAAAGTTCAGGATCAATCTGAGTTCTCTACTGTATTCAACAAGTATCGAATACAATCAGGAAAAATTCTGAAACATCTCAAACCGGTCTACCGCTATTACCATGCTACAATCATTTATGGAAAACCCCGAATATTTGTGGAATTGCTCGCCATAAATTCCTTATTCCCATAGGGCCCTCCGAGCATCGGTTAAGGTTCATAACTCTGTCTGGGCGGCGCTACCAGTAGCGACCCTCTTTCTACCTTGACACCTCCAGACGTTTTATTGCCACCGAAAACAACCGAGATTGGTGCTGTCTAGTCGCTAATTACTATTTAATGTTGGTGTTTATGTCGTTCAATATGTACATGGGATACGGTATTCAACGTAAAAATATTGGAATTACCTTATTCTTTACGTATTTTTTGTCGATAATCAATCAATTTAAAAGTATGTCATTTATTCATATTTGTAATTCTTCATTTTCGTGTTGAATTCAATGATTCCATCATGAAACAGACAAAAATTTCATGGGGAAATGGTGAATAATATAAGTTGGTCTTGCATGCGAGAATGGTGGTGTAGTGAAATAGATACATTTTCTACATAAATATTCTGTCAATAGTTTAATTTTTTCCTCTCAATACCTCCAGAGCTTTCGACTCTGGTTGAGTATTTCGATGAATGCATACTGAGAAAAAAAATTCGTCCAATCCTACTGACATCATAAAACAATTTTTTCATTTGACAAAACCATTTCTTTCTCTCTTTTATTGAATGCTCACATTTTTGACTATAACGAATACGAGGAAATGTTTAGCTTATAAGAATCATAATAATTCTGAAAACACGCTTTATGTATTTCAACAACAAGTTTTTATGCAGAAAATTTCAAAACTCACCGATGAAAAGTTACGTGAGCAATCATTTCAATCATTAACTTTGGAATGCTATATCTCAGCATGAATCTTATTCATGAGTTTATCAAACTGTACTTAAGAGATCTTTGTACACAATTTTGAACCTGGATTTTCTTATATCAACCCGAAATAGGCGTCTAGAACGCCAAATCAAATCCACAACCTCAATCTCATGTGGTTTTGATATCCTCCACATGTGTTTCTGTGAAGTGAATTACGAGAAAATCCGAATAAACCTTGTACGTGATGAGTAAACTCCATAGAAATCTAGAAACGTTTTCCCAAGATAACAGGGCAAATTCCGAGGCCCCATAAATCTTTGACACATGAAATCGAATAGGACATAAAAGCCGAAACGTTAGAACTCGTATCGCCCTAAACAGGAATTATGATCATTGCCGAGCATTGATCGAGAACTACCCCCGTCCCTGTTTGCGGTTTTCTTTCCGGTTCTTCCTCTTTTTTTCTTCTCGTCACCGCCACCCAAACATCCATTACGGCCAGCGGCGAACATTAGCGATCCTCCAGTAGTTGTTAGATGAAATAGTGTCCGCAGTTTGCACCACAATGCGGAATCTTTATTTGTTTGTTTTGCTTTTTACGTCCGAGTAGGAGATAATAAGATCGACCGGTCACTACTCCGGACATTAATTTCTCTATCGTGCGTCTAATTCGGACATACAGAGTTTATTTCACGTATAGAATATGAATGCCTCATTCCTCTTGGATTAGGAGGATATATCTTTCTCAGAATGCATTTTGGGCCATGAGTTCATTCATCAAACTTTTTTTTCATGTAGTATCACCCTCAGAAAGCTCATTACACTTTTTCAACCCTATATCACTGATTCAATCATATTGAAATGCTTCTACATTCCTGTTGATACCTTATTATCATTTTATTGTACCATATGTGTGCAAAAGATTGATGTGTAAACATCAAAATCAACGAGGCATTCAGATATGTCAAAATATACCGTGATTCTGACGGGTTATCACAAAAATAAGAGAACGAGAGATTTCCCACCCCCCCTGAAAAATCAGAATCCTCAGTACAGATTTCTGTTCCAGCAGATGAGCTTTCAGAATACAAGTTTGGCATATTCGATTCATCATTGTTTCCAAATATATTCAGTACGTCGATATGGGAGGAACAGGTTGTGAGATAGAAGGAACACAGCTATCAATCTTATTCATGCAAATTTCCGAATATGCCGAATATCAATGTTATATTGATCACTACAAACGAATTCAGAACAGACAGAATTAATAATCAAACCCAAATCGCATGGAAACTGAACAACATGGGAATTTGCATCACTAGAATTGTAGGGAGCAATTCCAGTATTTCAAATTTCCACGTTAATCAATCTGTTGGTATGTTTCACACTCTCTACTCTACTCGATGAACTGAATATAGAAGTTGTTATTCTAGTACCAAAATGTCGGCACAAAATCATAAGGAAGATGTATGGAGATGATAGAGCCACGTATAGTTATTGCTATAAAATATGAGATGGCATTTGAACTGCATTTAGTTCTGATACAGATTTCATGATATCACCTGCTTTTCTTGTGATCTCTCTTTTCATTCCCAGTTAGCATTCGGAGCTTTTGGGGGATTTAGTTTTAACAAAGTTGAGATCTCTACTGCGTCTCAGTTGCATTTTATCATATCATGTTTTGATGTCCAAAAGGGTTTTACAGCTAGTATGTAATCGGAATGTTCTTTGAGGTTTATTCATTCATTATATCCGAAATAATCATTCATTTGGTAATATCTATACCAAAATCTATTTGTGATGTCATACATCAAGTCTGCGTCTGATTTATTGGGAGACTATTGGGATGAGACTCCTTCTCAATAGTATTTATATCAGTATCTTCACTTCACTATCTTCATATGTTCATCAATAGATCATCATCATTTTGAGTATCAAGTCTTCTGACATACATGTATTAGATGAGACCAAAGTATTTTGGAATGCTCTTGTTTGGCATTTATCAAATGTGACAATTCCATATCGTTTATTACAATAACAGCCCCTTTTTTTCTACATATATTTCAGCTCAGGCTCCTTCACAGCAACTAATGGCTCTGAAAAATCAGAAGAAACCTAGTAACCTTTTCATTATTCCTCCATTGTCGTGTTGCAGCAATTCTTGTAATCACAATGTAATTCACCCACTTCCTATTCCTTATGATACCCTGTCATAAATCTCGCAAAGTCCAAAACGAGCATTGTCGAGAGATTCTCTGCTTCTTTTATTATATCACATATCACACGCCATCTCACAATTACAATGTATTTGATCTTTTAAGCTCACCAGAGATAACTGTTTATTTATGAAAGGGTATTTACGGGCGAAGTAGGGTGAAAGAGGGTTGAACAGGCAAAGATGATTGTATACAATTTGCTGAATCACTTTCGACATAGGATTTGCTTCAGATGAAACAACGAAATATGATTCCGTTGTTGTTTGGGTTCATATAATTAGCGAATCATTTTGAAATAGTTTCAATACCAAGTCGTGGAATAGATTCAAGTTCTATCAAAACTTATGTAACGAGGCAGAACCTAAGAGATTTGTTGACTCTGCAATAGTGTCTCACACAATTCACAGTAGCTCGAAGTCATCCCTACAAATCCACTTATAGAGGCTCAGATTTTTGTTATTATTGTACAAGAGTAGTCCCCCGGGATGTTGTGTTAGTTTAAGAAAATCTCTCGAAGTTTATGTTGTCCTGAGTTGGGTAAACCATTGAATGTTTTTGTGTTTATAAAATATTCGTTGTGTTCAACAAAACAGTTTCAAATTCACCATGAAATTCAATTTAACTGGATATCGTCGGGACAATTATAAATTGGAGAAGCTTATGATGATTTAATCCGAGGTCAGAAGGTTGTCCTAATGAAAATAATAAATTCATTCTTGGACTCTCTCTTGATTCTTGGTTCTTCTCAGATCAAAAAATTATTTTTTTATACCATCGATTTTCTATTTTGTAGAGTAACTATCGATACCATACAAATATGTTTCTATCATAACTGAGGAATTAAACACTATTCGCGATTGTGAAAATCCCGACACTATCTGATGGTGAAATTGTGAACTTCAGTGACGGGAAGGTGGTAGACAAAAAAATACTTCAACAGCTACTACAATGCTAGGCCACTCACATGTCGGAAATATCGATGTGAAAACATGAGCAGGAATAACACCGAACCCACGAGTAACGTATAGATGGAAAACGGGGTCGGTAGACGCAGGAAAACTCGCTTTTCTCTCGCAATATGCTCCGGGAAGTGCCCTCCGGAACGCGTTCCGGTTGGAGTTTCCGTTTCGACCGGGTGCCTAGCGAATGCTAGTCGGAAAAAACAGGGGTGAAACGTTGGATGACGTTGAAAAACTGGGATTATGTATAGTTGTGTTGAAGCTCGAGTATTTTTTCATCATAGTCCCCAACGGAAGAAAGATCTAATCACAAAAAAGAAATGTACAGCGTGAATTCTCATGAAAGGAAACCAGAACAGTTTGGATTTTTAATGGAGCTCGACCTGCAGAAAAAAGGGTCAATGATTTCATTCATCTCATCGTCTGTAGAGCATATCCCATAGAAAGATGCATACAAGTTGACGTCATAGTGACAAAATGAAATTTTTCATACAAATTCTGCTACGAGATGCTGCATAACAAGTCATTGTGAAGTGTCACACATTTATTTTGTATACTTTTCTCCGTCTCGTGCAGAATTTGGTACAAGAGATCGGAGCGTGTTTTGATTTCTTGTAAGAAATGCAGTGGCGATGCGATCAGAATGTTCCGTGTCCAATAAACATACCCATAGATTAATCATTAACTAAGATAACCTCACCAAATTAAAAAAGTATTTTTCCATATACAAATTCATTGGCCATCAATTATTGACAATTATGATTTGGACAAGAGAGCTAGTGTTGTACTATGAAACAATATTACGAATATTCTAGATGTAGAAGGAAGTAGCAAATGTTAGGCAAGATAATTGGTCTCCTAATTTTAGTTCATTATTTAACATACCCCATTTTTTATCCCTTTCAGTCAGCCACGGGTGGATCAACTGAGATATAGGAGGGAATTGCTTTCATAAATGACTCATATCTGGGTAGGACTCATCAAGTTTGAACAACATTACTTTCCTACCCACGAGAAAGGGAATGAACAATTCCTCATTGCACAAAAATAATAACATCCTTGCAAGTAACAACCTATTATTTGAAGAAGATTTCACGAGATCATCCGAAAATCTGCTTCTCAAATCACCCTGTTCCTCTTGTTGGAATATTCAATGTCCCAGTGATGATGACTTGCTCTGCAACTTTCGACTATCTCGAATGTTGCTTAGTTGCGAACCTATACCGGAACACGTGAAAGCATAAACTCCGGACCAATTACGGCAATTACCGTTAGTAAATCACTTCATCTTGCCAGCCAGATTAGTCGTTCGAGAAACCGCATCTTGCTTTATGTCGCCTACTCTCTTACTACTTCGCAACTTCGCGAACTCCCGAAGTTGGCGAACTACCAATCGGGCAAATTTTGGGAAAGTCGTGGCCTGGAACTGGCCCTGTGTCATACCTAATCTTGGAGAACTGTACGAATACTCTTGAATACTCTTGTATTTTTGACATTACGTATATCTAATACAGATGATGACAACCAATGGTGAAGCCTTCAACTATATGACCAAGTGATTCTACCAGAAATTAATGTGATAGGCAATAATAAGATTTGAAGCGGAATGACCAAGACGTTTGAATTTAGCATACAGGGTAGTCAATTGAAAACTTGATATGGAGGTGGGGAATTCGAGGAATTCAACAATTTGTGGTTGTCACCGATCACGCATCTTTGTTGATTTATCAAATTCGAACATATAATGGTGGAATTAGGTCATGAGATATTTATGAATCGTTAATCAGCTCTTCTGGAATAGCTAGTTTTTTTGAACAAGCAGCATAATTTACACGAATGTAATTCTGATGTGTCAACTACATCAATAAATCTTTGGATTTCCACTATTCAGGAAATCACTCTGATTGTCATTGTCATGTTTCCAGGATGGCCGCCAGGGGGAGTAATCGTAATCTGAAATTCTCAAAGTGATTTTGCACCAAAATATAGAAACCTCTTAAACTCACTGAATACATTGATGCATCTTGAAGTTCACCTTTATTGGAGTAATTTCTGACATATACTTTTAAACGTTTCTATTTGAATGAAAAGATAGAGAATGGTTCAAATATCTTTCAAATGAACAGCTTCAACTCCTAAATGACTCAACCAATTTCAACAAACTCAGTAACGTTAAGAAGAGCATTGATTATTTATCTTGATTTGATTTGTTTGATTCTGAGTGATACCATAAGAGTGCATCTATTGACGAATTTAAAGAATCTACTAAACTATTAACAAAATGATCTAGTGGAAACTCATTCCTAGTCCAAAATTTTGAAGAATGAATATTCAAATTATAATATCCCAAAAATTCTTAGTTATTTCGAAAATTGATATCAAATCTGAAAATTTCAATCATTTAAGGTGAAATGGGCAAAATGATTTCAACGGTACAACTCAGCATGAATCAGTTGAATGAAGAACTTCTGAACGAACCACTTTTCTGCAGTTTCATTTTATCATTCCTGTAGATTATTTCGGAAGATTTGTCGCTATAAGGATCTGGTTGCTGTGGGAACCATAAAAATCATAACCATATTATCCAGCAAGGATTTACAATCGTACTTCTTTCTAGAGGAAAGCCTGAAGTTCTGCTTCGGAGAGAAATATATTGGTAGAGGTGGCGGAAGTTTCCGGAGATATTGGAGCTACAGAAAAACTAATTGGCGAGAAGAATTTATTTGGCATGCGATGGCGTAGTCCCGGAGTAGAATTTGTTCTTTGAAATCGTTGAAACTGAACGGAATTTTTTGCCATTAAAACGGCAATGAAGTCTGGTGGTAATGTTATCATGAATTTTATGTGAGCTGGTTGATTAAAAGGCTATGAATAGTAATAAGATATTAATTCGAATATGGAAATGAGAAAAAAAGAGGTTTGAAGAGAGAATCGTATGGAAATTTTTATGTGACAGATAATCCGAATTCGCCCGTTTTGGTCGGTTCTTGTTTTTCATCACGAATTGAAACGGAACTTGTACGCTTTCGAACGAATACGTTAAGGGAGTTCCACTCAAGTTGACTTCGTTCATTTCAACCTTTTTTATCACACTATCGTGGATAGGAACATTCATTATTATGATGACTAAATCGAATGATTATGATAACATCTTTCTAAATATTATCGTTTCAATTTGAACAGTTTGAATGGAACTCCTGATTAATGTTAGACGTCCAAATTCAATAAATCAAAACATATAAACACTTTACCGGATTTCTTCTCGATAATCATGTTCAACGTATCAAAATTCATAGGAATGATCAATCGTTGGAATCATTTTGGCGAAAAAGAATTCCACTTTCGTAAGATGATGGATAATATTTGTGCTTCATCGTTACTCTCGCTCATGTCATTTCAGTTTCTTCTCCAAACGGTTTCGGAATTTTTCTTCACGGGGTACAGCCCATTCTTGGTTCTGAATTGACACCCTGTATTAGAAACGCACTTTATTTCAAATTCTCATTCGATAATATTGTTTCCATTTTACTTTCCATACTTTGGAATATTAATTATGTATAATCAACTCTGAATGTGTTTTCTTGTACAGTGCTTCCCGAAAATTCCATTCAGTATGATATCAATAACAGATTTGGTAATCAATATTTACTTGAAAAGTATTCGTATAAGGAGTATCGCGATAGATGGATTTGCCAACTCTATTACCGGATCTCCCATTTTCGGATTTCTCCTGTGGGGTATCTTAAATGAAAGTTTCACTGAATCTTACAATATTGACGTTTTAAAACAACGTATCGTTGCAGAATGCGACACTGTTTCGGAGACACGTTTGAAAAAGTACGAGAAGAGTTTGAAAATATAACATTTCACTGCCAGGAAGTAAATGGAGGTCACTTCGAGCAAGTTGGTACTTTAGAGATGCACTGTATGTTAATAGTCTCATTCAATTTTTTTAATGAACTATGAAAATTCCAGAAACGTTGAAATGTTTATCAAAACAATACCTGTGGATTTATTCGATGATATCTCTTCTCGAATCACTGGCATTGTGTTTTCATATCGTTCTCCTCTATGACAAGTTGGCAAACATATCGTTTTGCAGCACGCGTGCCTCTATCGAATGAAATGAGAGAAACAATTCCAAGTGGGGCGAAACATAATATTGTGAATGCTTTCCTGCGGAATAAGCTTCAACGTAATCTATAGGATTTGTCAAGAATCCAAGACATGTCGAATATTGGCAGGTTCGGTTTCGGCGATATATCGGAATCACCGAAGTTTCCAAACGTGAAATGATGTCTTCCATCGATCATAATAACGTTCGTATTCCGTTCTGATGAGAAACAAACTTTGAGAAACCGCAACAGCACGACCTTCGCTATTTCGTTCAGGTATGGAGGGTCTACGAATATATTTTTGTAGAGGAATCAATAAAAATAACTCGATTGGATATTCTTGCCTTTCACGGAACGGAATCAACCAATCATTGTGACTATGATATATGTTTGATTTGAGAGCACGATCATTTGAAACACATATGACATAGATTACTCTCCTCAGTTTTCTGAAGCTTTCCATGAGAATATTCTTCTGAAATTTTGGAGAACTAATCGTGACTTCAATACTTACATCAACTCTAATTGACCGAAAACGAATCTTTTTACACCAGACTGTGAAATTGATCAAATCACACCAATTAAAGATTGCGTGATCATGTCAATTGCTAAGAAGATGATTTACGACATTGACATCTGATGAAGACTGTTACATATAAAACATATGATTGGATTTTTGTTTCTCTTGAATGAGTTACTATAGCCGAACAATCATGTTGATGGTTGGGCTCTTGACAAGGCATTATAGATTGAACAAAACCATATTGGCCTGGCGAACATGTGTAGGTTCTGCCAAAAAGACGAGAAAACACACTAATCGTGATGTCGCGAAGATCTGTCAAGACTGATTTCCCACAATAGGGAAGAGAAAACCACAACCTTCTCAATACATAGAGGACCTCAAGTCTGGTCTATGTAAGGCGAGCCTAGACAGGGAACTCGGAGTTTGCACCCAATAGATCTTTGAAGATTGCAGTGAAGAGGCCCCAAAGTACATGAGCACCATACTAATCTAATTCAATATGTTGAATGTTGTATTGGAAGAAATCAACATGTTCATTTTGGGAACGTTACATTCGATAATAAATGACAAAACATGATTAAACAATGCAGAGTTACTGTAGACTGACGATACAGAATAATCAGAAATTCTCAATAGTTCTTCTGAGTTATTAAGACATATCAATGATGCAATGCAAATAATGCTATGAAAATTAATGCACGAGTATGCAGGAATCAAGCAGACCAACTCAAATTCACAGCAGACGTGAATGATTTTGATGAAGTTTAGAAGAGAGTAAATTTCAACAGAATGTCAAAGGCCACAATGTATGTACTATGAATTTGCTGGTGTTAAAAAATTAATCGAAAAGAGTAAGAGAATATACATATATTATTATTGAACCAGAATACGTTCCAGATTTTGGGATCTGAAATTATCGATCACCTGCTTTCAATAATGATACGCTTCCTATGGATTTTGAATCGATTCGAACAGATTTCAAATCAGAGGATCTAATATACAATTCATAAATTTGAAATAACTACAATAAAATGTTATTTCTGAATGTTCGTGTGAACAAAACATTTACTGACAATAATAAATTTGAGTGAACTTGTCATGCTATAACTTAGATTCAATGAATGAATCACGAATGGAATAAACATCTGAAAATACTAATCGATCCATTTCAAAGTCAATGATGAAATGAGAATAAGTAAGGGTTATATTTCTAATTATTTCCAAGTTGAATGCAGAGATTTTTGAGATTTCGTAGAAGTTATTGAATGACCTTTTTATTGTTCTGATCGTACCATCTATGATACTTTGTCTGATCATACTTTTGAAGAAATTGTAGGTATAACAATAACAATTATGTTGATAACGAAACGACTCTTGACGGTTTCTCCACGACACATAATTATGTTTCTACTCACCATCAACATAACACCATCCGCTTCCTATAACCACAACCATGGTCGCCACTAGAGCCAGCATATCGACTGTCACTTGTCTGGTTTCCGGCGCGTTATACGCGTATCACATCACCCACGATATCGCTCCCGGAATATCTGTAACCGTCTCCGACGGATCGCGCGCTGGTTCTGACTCCGGACTCCGGGTTCCGACTTTGGCGGGCCGTTCGCCGGAGTCGGTACGGGAGGCGGCGCGCGTTTCTTGCGTCGGCACGTGCTGTGGGAGGCAGCGGGTGGGCGAAGGATGTGCCAGGAAATGAAATAATTATATAATAATATCGATGATGTTTGTTTTCGGATATTATCACCGAATATGGTTTATGATGGTTTGTCAGATTTTGCTCTCTTGCAAGTTGTTGTCTATAGAAAATGGCGATTTTATAATTGAGGTATGGAAATATACGAAGTGTTTCAAAATTTTGACAACGCTTCACAGGAGCTCTCGTGATTATTACGAGAGAAAAATATTTCACAAAAAGTATTGTAGACATTTATTATATATCTTCAATTTAGAGAATACAACTCAATGGATACGTAAAATAATATACCGTCATAAAATTTCGATCATTTCACATTTCATCATCACATCTGGATGAGAATTACATAAAATGATTGTTGATTTTGTTATTGAATCGATCAAAGTTAGAATATCGTCAGTATTCATAGAATATAGATCAAAATACACATTTTGAATATATTGACACCAGTAGAAATACCTTTGAATCATTAACAAAAAATACTCAAGTATTGTGGAATTTCCGAATGAAAAATTTGGAGTTATTTCAATTTCAACGATGATTATTAATGCAGTAGAATGTATAGAAGAATTCAGTTCCAAGACGACGATTTTCAAAAAATGTTCGTTCTTTTTCTTGTTGATTATTTCTGAAAAACCTTCAATGAAACTTCCAACATCAATGTAGCAAGACAAGAATCATCCATCAAACACATTAATACTTAACACATCCTTAGAATTTCACAGATAGTCATCTTCCATATCCTGATTTATTGAAAACTTAATATCATTTGGTGAATTCAGTTTGAAAGTACCACTTCTTCGATGATAGGCTACAGTATGATTTTCATCATGAATTCACTGATTTTATTGAGAATAACATGAAACTTATCTGGTTTGGCTTTTTTCCTTTGCCAGTTACACAAAACACAATCTCACATATAACTCATTTTACTCTTCCAATTATCGAGCCGAAGGAATATTTCACCTTCTGAACCGCTGTAATTTGTAATATCTGAGTTTCAATATATACCTCACACTCGAAATATCATTCACTATTGGATGAGATCTCAATATCAATTCCTTTCCTAATAAGTATTCCAACCCTAACGTGGTGAAATATTCATTGTCTCAAATTTCATGAGGGGAAAAACCTGATACCTTTTTTATGATGCGTATTTTTTCAATTTGAAGCATTCAACTCGAATTGACCTTCAATGTAACTCTCAGAGGACACATAAACCAATTTTCCCCACCAAAGTCATCGGTCAAGTCTCAAGAAGCAGCTCCAACCCTAAAATGTGAGGGAAACAATCGCATAAGAACAGGACCAGTTTCAGGAGAATATTAACACTTTCTTCCACGAAATACAGTTATTTCTTCCAGTCCATATCTGAACGAAATATCGTTTTAAGGTATATAGTGATTCTTGAAATAAATGATTCACGATATTACCACTCAATGTAACGTAACAATGTTTGAGCAAACTAGAAAAATATTGATTAATTTTAGTGTATTATTGAAAGTATTCTGTAATAATCCATGAAGAGAATACGTCTTTTTCGTTAACCACAGAATAATTCGAATTCAATGATGTCCTCTCGTGAGTAGCGACATTCTAAGTATGTTGGAGCCGGTTCTGCATTCTACTACGTCCTAGCCGTCTCTCTCAGAGAACCCGAATTGGCCTAGAGGGCGCTGTTAAGTCCACTTCCGGAGTCGACTGTGGCCTCCGGGGCCAGCAAACTTATCTATCCTCTCTCTAGAATTGAGAAGGGAAATTAACTCATGTGTTACGCTAAACAAGTTCGAGGGTCTTGGAACGTGATGGCTACGGATAATTTATGATTCTCTTTTCGTTTTGGGATCTAGATAGTTGCGAATTGATGAGGTAGTTCCTGTTGTTTTTTATATTATTTTTGATATTGATCGCTTATAAGAAAAAGAAGAGGAGAGAAAAACATATACATTATTATCTTGGCTGAAATTCTCTGTACTCCAGAGCATAAGTAGTGGAGTAGTTAGATTAAATCAGAATGAGGTCTATGTGCTTCTAGAAGCTTCTATACTGCAACCATTATGGTTCTATTGTGTTCGCCCTATCAGAGTTCCATGTCTAGACCTATCCTTGTAACTATACTCTATAGGCCAGATCTTATGCCCTTCATGTGTCGGAAAGGTTGCGATTTTCCTTCCTTCAGAGTGAAAAACTTCTTCGTCTTTGCAATAGGCAGAAGGTGTGCTAAGATTTATGATTATTTGACGATCTCCTCGTTCTGTTCCATTCCTGGTACTAGCACTACTTTCAAGACCTGTACTTTCGCTAGTCTACAGAAAGGTTCTGGACCAATTGGGATACCTCGTGCTTCTTCTCGGGCTAGCCAATACACAGTGAAGAAGTTATTGAATCGTTTTTTTATTGACCTATTTGAGATATTGACAGATATCAAACAAATATCGAAGCTGAATTTTAAATTTTTCATAACTAAGATTGAATACCACGTCTACAATATAAAATTTCCCCAGTATCACTCGATATGGGCACATATCAAGAAATGAATGTTTATTGTTGACAATATCAGTGATTATATAGATTTTGTACATTTATATCAATATTGAGATAATTCGATTGAATCTATTATTTTAATTTCTGAACAATTTCTGATGACTGCAGATGATTCTTGGTACATACTTGCTATATAACGATGTAATTAAATACTTCTTTCTACTGAGTTATATCAGTAATTTGTTATCATTGAATCTTTCCAAAGTAGCTCGGACTTCTATAGCTTTTAATTTCTCATAAAACAACTCAAAAAATATTTGATTGAAAGTCGGATATGCATTATCATGTAATCCAAAATATCGTCCAGTCACGCATTGATTTGAGTGCTTTCATCGCCTAATTTTTGAATGGAAAAAAGCTTCCATCATTATTTTCTGCAATGCTGAGAATTCAACGCTTTGGTGCCTAAATTATAAAAGACTGAAAAATAATTCGCGAATGTCACGTTTCCCTGAAAGATAGCGGCGAAATATTCGAAATCAATGAATTTCCCGGTTGGAAACTGTCATATCGAATCAGTATTTCTCTGGAAACGATCTCGCTCGTTAATTCGCGCTCTCGAACTATTCAAATTGACCCTTTTCGATGTGACGTTTCCGCCATAGATAGAGGACGTCGTCTTTGATATCGCTTAGCAGCGTCCCACGATGTTTACGATCGTCCCAGAACGAGGAATTTCGTACAGCGAGACGGCGTACTCGATGCACAGACTGCTTTAATTGTCATTTCTGTCAGTGAGGTATGGGGGCGCTTCGATTTGTTGTTCGTTTTGCTCGCATTGTACGTCATGATGATAGTTGATCGAGAAAATGGGAAAATAATCGCATATTTTCGTGTATATCGTAGTAGGTCTTGCAAAGCCAGAACGATATAAATTGGTTTGTAATGATTCAACTGCCCAATCTAGTGGTAACAGACGGAAAATCATTAAATTGCATTTATAGGGTGTAACAAAATGAGTATAAAGATTTCAGGGCGTGATTCCTCTTTGAAAAAGGGTCCTCCATATGATGAAACTTCATTGGAACATCCCTTGCTAAGACATAGCCCCTCAACTGGAGTACACAAAGTTTGTTTCACATTTTTTTCACAAAAATAAGGACAGTTTGTGCAAGTATGTGAAATGTTTGAGTACAACCAAACTGGGAAAATTCCAGTGAGCATGAGTATCCACTCATTCATCACTCATCTTTCATTGGATAGATTTGTTGGAAATTATACCATGACTGTTCCATTATAAGATTTTTTGATCTGATTGAAAATCGAACACAAAATTTGTGTTGCGGTTTTCATTTGATGCAATTATGTATTGGTATACAGGTGAATTACCAACGTAATGAATGAAAATAGAAAGAAAGAATAATTTCTATACAAAATCATATTCCTCAGGCTTCAGAAAACTGTGAAATGAAATAATGGAGTATGAAAGAATATGAAGGATGGTAATGTTAAAGGTATATTTTGATGAATAGATTTAAGATACATTGCAGTATGTGGAGCTCGTGTTAATTGTATCATAATATCTGAAATGGGAGTATTGAAAAAGAGTTCAATGGGAAAATAAAATGCATAGAGAAATTTTGTGATGATTTCCACGCGAATGCAGTGGTATGACAATCTTAGTACCTACTGTTTCTTCAAAACCTCCACCCGTCGTTTGACACATTTGAATCTCAGAATAAAAAAAGGAATAGCCCTTCTTGAACGACCTTAGTAGCCGGTCTCGATTCATGATTTCGTAGATGACGAAAAATATCTGCGATAATTTAAGCTCTTGTGATGTTATTTCGGAAAATTATCTCAACTCCTTCACTTTGTGTCTCCTGGAAAGATCAAGGGGATGGTTTCATGCCAAGAAACAAAATATAATTCCAGAATCTACATATATTTCCATGCTAAAGTCCAGACGACCTTTAGTGTTACACGCAAAGACACAAAAGACAAGACACGAAACAGAGTAGCCTGCCAGGCAAAATGTCTCGTACCAATCTTTTCAGATTCGCATGTAACTGAAGTTCAAATCCCCATCCTTTGTACAACTGTGAAACAGGACAATTCACTTCATTCGCGAAATAGGCATTGTCAAAGCGCAAAAGGAATTGCACTGGCAGCCAACCAATTCATCTGCATTGTCGATGTTTCGGTTTTGCGTTTGATGCGTATGAGGCATCGTGTAAAATAGGCCATCCAATTTTCATATATTTGTCTTTTTATTGGATGTATGTCGATGGCTGAAGGGATATTCGTCATCGACCTTCGCTATTCCCACATCGGATATTCCGGTTCATTGGGGAAAATTGAGTTCGTGGAAAGTTGATGGTAGCATAATGTTCCAATTTGAAGGTTTCATAGGATATTGTGGATGCAGAGTGGATCTGATAGGATTGATTTCCGAATCGAGGATGACAGTATGCAGATATTCGAGCAGCAGTAAGTGGGAGGATTTTGAATTGTGGGTTGAGGGTTTATTTTTAAACAGTGTCATCTCCTTCATGAGAATGTTCTCTTGAATTCAATCACTGATCTTAGTTTCAAGCTAAGCTTGATGAAGCATCACTCCTCCTCCTATATAAACGACCTTTGTGATCATTTGAAATTTCAATTTGCAAAGAGGAGCAATCCATCAGAGTTTCAATAAACTGCTGGAAATATCATAAGCCGATATCAAATTGAACATGACCAGTTCTATCCCTATTAATATTCCACATATTATCGGATATTCATATCGATAAGTCTCAATATACATTATAATGTATTCGAACTTCCATATAAACAATGCCAGATTAGCTCCAATTTCGGGATTCGGCAATGAAATTGAGCTGATGAATAAATCACCCAATTCAGATTGAAACAGTATCTTTCTGGCTAAATTGAAATAACTCAATTCGATTGGATTCAAATTCTTATTTATTCGAATGCTCTCCAGAGAGTGCTTTCATTTACGAAATGATCATTTTTGTTGATGAATCATTGAGTTCACTCTATGTTTGATTGCATTAACACGTTCACTGTCCTAATGCTATTTTTTCACTAACCGTTACACGTTCCCATTTAAATTTGTATGCCCCATATTTGGTTCGCAGGACTCTGTGATAATTTAGATATACGACCTACGTTCTACGACACATATGTGGGTTGCAAAAAAACTTTTAACAAAAAACTAAGAAAATCTCAACTGTTTGCCATCAGTGCAACCAAGCCTTTTGTATTCCTTGCTATGCAGAAAATCATTGATTTTCTATATCTTTCAGTTTTGTTTCCTTTGTAATGATACTTCTAATGAGAACATTTTCATTATTACTTATTTTGTAAATCCATTTTTGATATGCTGTATCTCAGTTATTTTTTGACAGAATAAAATGCTTTTTTTACCAAAATTCAGTTTTTTTTTCTTCCGAGTCCTCATGAAGAAAGCAATAATTTACTGACACGTCCTATTCAGTATTGGGCTATAACAAAACATACATTTACGACCCACATATTGTTCGCAGGACTTATAGGTAAATGAACTTACGACCCATATATGGATCGTAGGACAGTCAAGGTGTTAACACTATTTGATTATAATCACTTTCCTCAAGAATATTCATATCTGATGATGAATTCTCCAAAGGACGTGATGAATGAATACCAAAAACGATCCCATTCCATCACGAACCCTCCACGGAAGAAAATGAAACTTTCGCTTAACACATTCTCGAATAACTCGAGCAACACACTTTCGCTCTATATTTTTCACGACCACCCCAACGACCCCATACACCCCTAGAACTCCACCGCGTGGTAGCGAGAAACTCTGAATTATATCATAGGTATATTATGCAGACTTCTGGTCACGATCTCCCCCAACATCCGGTACACGTTACATCTAAATCTTATTACTCCGAGTTCTCGAGGTTTGGGTTATGTTCCGCGTTCAGTCGACACGTTGATTCCTTGAGACGCGCCCAAGTTAACTAGAATGGAATATTTTCCTTTTCTTTAGATAAGTTCTAACAATTTAGTATGAATATTGGTACGCAAATTTTTCATCGGAAGAAACAATACTGGTAGCCACATGTAGTGGGTATTCTGGATCGAATTAAGATAACATGTATACCAAATATTAAAGAAATATAGTCGATATTTTGCTAGTTATGATCAGAATGAAATTGGCAAAGTTGCTACAACACTCTATAACAAGCTCAGTGAACTCTTCATGGTGTTACTTTATATCCGTTTCCCAACACTTTTAAGATTGCGCCTGAGGCACCTGTAGAGGAAATGCAGCATATTTGGGATACTGCAGTTGCTTTGGAATACCTAGATATCTAAATAATCCGTATTTTTTGCCGTAAACATAATTCCATACGTCACACGAAGCCATCGAGTATTAAAAACAGGACGCCATCTTCACATTCCGACTGCCAGCGACAAGGGAAGAAGACAGCTGCTTTGAAAAAAAAAATCGTTAAGAATACAACCAGTGATAATCATTCAGTGTAATTCTTTTAATCTTCATTGTAATTATTCAATCTGTTAAGTGACCTTGTTAGTTTGTGATGTTACTATGATTTTGTGAATATAACTGGAATTAAAAAAGTGTCATAGAATTTTAGCTAAGGATGGTATGTTTTTAATTTGGAATACCGAAAGAGAACATGATAAAAGGAGGTTCTCGTGGAGGTTATGAGTCTGGTGTGTTTATTTGTGATTACTGCAAGAATAGTAACTAAGAATAGTAAACCATAAGTTAAAAGTAAGGACTAATCTGTGATTATTTCGACTGATTACTCAATCAGATGTTATTTTAGTTTATTTTGTTCAGAAAAGTTTGATTACTAAAGGTCTTAATACTACAAAACTATTACAAATATTGTTATCAAATATAAGAAAAGGGAAAATCTATTATATAATTTGGAATACTATAATATATTCCAAATTACCTGCACCCTAAGTCAAATCTCGATTTTGGAATTTTTTAGTTTGAAAGACATTTTGAATAGGTTTTTGGTTTTTGTTATGTTTGATTTTTTTATTTTTAAAGTTCAATAATTTGTGGTTCATTCAATGTATTTTTATAGACCCATCCCTTTCGTATTTAAATTTATCCTCAAAAAACAAACTAGTATTCCAAATCTGCTGCATTTCCTCTATAAATATGTAACGTTTATGAAGTTACTAGTGCCTTCGTGAAATCTTCTACAAAATATCGCATATGTAAGTTGATAATGTGCTTGTTTTCACACGATTTCGAAAGAAAAAAACCCAGCAAAGAAACCTTGTTTCCTAAGGAAACTTTTTTCTTGCGACACGAAGTGCCCTGAACTTCTTGGCACGTAGACTTCGAAAAGCCATTCATCGTTTATCGAGTCCTCTGAACGAATATTCCTCCCCGATATTTGATACGAAGGACCGAAGCGCGTCATCGACATCTGCGACTAGTCGCACTTCATAACTCCAACATGCTACGAACCCTGGCTGCTATCTTGCTAATATCTATGGCCGGAGGGATGATCGAGAAGGCGTCTGCCCTTATTGGAAATTATATATCACCCGAGAGCGAGAGATACTGGATTTTCACTGAGAGAAAGAAGTAGTCGAAGACACGGAAAAAGAGCAGGAATAATATTGCCAGTGATAAATTCTGCTGCTTCAACGAATTTGCGAGTCGGGAATGAAATCATTATCGTCACCAATATGGGAATGAATCTGTTATGGATAGAATAGTGTTCACAATGATTGAGAGCAATGATGCCACTCTGGTGTCTCTCGTTGATATTTCCTAATCAGGATTCAAACTACTCGTCATATTCACAAACAGGTTGGAAATTGGAAACTTTCAATGCAAATATCTATTAAACTATAAAAGTTAGAAGAACGCAATTTGGTACACATGTTAGACAGGTAGGAGAAAATACAACCACCATGTTTTGGTTATAGTCTGAGTCACCCCTTGAGCCGAATGCACTCCAACCCCAAAATTTCAAAGGCACCCCTTCTTTTGTGTTAGCTTGAATTAAAAGTCTTTTGGAGTAGGATTCACCTGCACAAAACTTTTTCCCAAGTTTTTCACAGGGTCGAAAAAATGTATAACCCAAATAAAATAAACTCTGTTATATATAGTGCTATTTTATTTAATTAGATACTCAAATTGCATTCCATTTTGGGCTAAGCACCTTACGAAACACTTCTCTTGAAATAGATGTAGATTCTGTGATAATCTGTTGCCGAAGATCATCGAGCTGGTTATGTTTTGAAGTCAGTGAAATGTGTTATTGATGAGTACACTCCTGTCTATTCAAGTATCACATTTATATAACGCACTATCTATACGTAGTGAACGTTATCTGACTTTTATAAATTATATATTCGCGATTTTCGACCAATCTGAAAACTTCAGTAGGGATTCCATATGAACGTAGGTGAATTCGAGAAAATTATTCAAATAAAATAAAGGAATAACTTGGGATTGAAGATTTCTGAATATCGAAAACGGCTCTCTCGACGATTTTAGCATGTAAGTAGAAGATTTGGAAGGGATATGGAGCGAATTGAGAGTCAAATCCAAAATCGATCTGGAAAAACAAAGGGAATATATAGGAAACGGGGAGTTTCTCTGCTTGATAACTTGGAGGATATTGTTTCAAATGCGATTCAGTTGACATAATGCGTGGAAAGGCAAAGCAATAAACTATCTGTGAAGGAATACAAAATGAATTCCAACACTCCTAGCCTTAACTTAAACAATAAATGGTTTGATGATTGAAGTTTTGTAGTCGGAACAAAAAATGGAGGGAATGCAACGAAATGTTTTGGAGGTATTACTGCATTATTAACACTTTTCATACAACTCCCCAAATGGCTGGATTTTACTCGCAGGTATTACAACTCCCATGACGTCAGGAAAATAATGAAATATCTTGATGAATAACATAAACTAGGTAGAGAGATAGAGCAGAAATTATGTTGAGAGTCGATAGTTTGTTACTTATAACACCAGAAATACATCTCATCTTCTATTGATGTATCAAATTATTTTACATTCTTCATTGACGACTTTGAATGAGTTATATGCGAATAGCAGTTCGAAATGAACAAATCTGAATATTATCACCCCTACACAGAAACATGAATGGAATAGTGTTTTATTATTGACGTATTGTATCTCCTTTCATTTCCGTTAATAAAATAATCTAATGAGGCAATAGTTATGAGGTCAGATACATTTTTCTGATACAGATTCAAGCTGAAAATACACAAAAATTAACATGAATTTGAAAGACGAATCATCAACACAACCGATATCTTTGCCAGGAAGACGAATAAACGATAATTGTTTATTTTATTTCTACGAGCCTCTGGTTTCTATGGAGGTTGTTTCCTTTTATATTTCAACAGATCTACTCCGGATATTAGTGTACACTTTCTCAGAGCTCTGAGAATTTTGTTCAGGAAAAGTTGATATGAGTATAATAGAAAATATTATTTTCTTAATCTCAGTTGAATATACTGCGGCTCCTTTGAAGATTTGTTAATATGAAAGCTGCTTTATCTCGGACGAAGAAGCTCAGTCGTATGTTCCTGCCGTAGCTTTTCATTCGAGGTTTTTTCACTATTAGCAACGCTCCAGATTCCAATTCAAGATAATGTAGCTCTCGCGAGAAGATTAAGTCTGGCAGATGAACTTCCAAAGTAAACTATCCGGTTTTTGAGTTCTTTTTACCTCCATCACTTCGGACTTCTTGGAAAATTCCGGGAATGAACGATGGATGCTGGAAGTTTGTTGGAGAGTAGAGGAACCGTAGGCAGTGCTCTCTTTCGTTGGAGTTGGGAGTTGTTGGGATTGTTTGGTGCCTGCGGATGTTGATTTTTCAGTGGGACAAAACTTCCTCCAATTGATGAAATGGATGTAGTTTAACCACAAAGAATCCATAGTTGGGAGTGCACTGAAATGGAAATACTTGGAGCAGCATCATCATGGACAATATTCTAGCTAGCATTGTTCAAATCTGTAAACTTTATTGAACGATTATGTTACATCATGATATAAATTTCAGTTCGTAATGGAATTGCCATCAGTAAATGTAGAATGGTGAACCGTTTTGCCTGATTTGAGATGCAAATGAAATGAATAACAGTGGCCAATAAAAGTAAGGAAAGTTTTCAGAAAGCTATTACGTGAAACTTCTGCAAACTGGGTTAGACACGAATAGAGATATTTAAAAGTTATTCCTGTCGAATACAATAATGGGGAATGGAAAAGCTGGAAATAAAAAAGGACGAATTGTCGAGTATATATGAAAAAACATTTGGAGTATTGGAATGCCACTAGAACGAATTGTCAATTGTATGAAACGAATTCATCGCATAGATGCTTCCATTTTTCAATAACATCATTGGGGCTCATCAACAAAATAAGGAAATGGTATTCGTTGTGGAGTAATGAAAATGAAGTCTGAAAAATGATGCTGGGAACTGACATCATTGACTGCTAAAGATTCCGTGAGTATACTTGTATTTTATTATCAGAGAGGATATTTCGAAATATTTCTGAGCATTTCATTGACTTGATAATCGGAAATGAAGTTCTCGATATTATTTTTCGACAGGTTAACAGGTTGAAATAATTGGTGATATAGGCAACAAGTATACTTTGAAGATTCAGAAGAGGAATACATCATTTGGAAATGAATCAGTGTGTACCTCCCACATAAAAATTCATTGAATGTGGAATATATCCAATCACAACTTGACTTTCAACAAACAAGTTCTACAAGAGAATCAACAATAAATCAACCGTACTATCGAAGAGATCAAATTCTGATGCTCATTTTCAAGTCCCTTTAAATACCAAGAAAGCAAACGCAAAATCGTATCGATGTTTAAACCAGGACAACAAGTGTTACTATTCAAATTTCATACTGTACTCTTCCTTCATCCATCATTCCCTTTTTCCACCCCATCTCGTTGACATAATGAATACCATCACGAATAAGAAAACTGCGCCATATGAATGAAGGAAAGATGAATAATAAATTGTGGATTCCTCGAAAAAAGCTCGTATAAACAGAAAACAAACGATGATGTGCATGTCGATGAAAATTTAATCTCTCCAGTTGCGTGTTCCCAGTATACCGGATAGATGAGAACGCTCCAGGGCCCGGAAGAGTTTAACGTGGTCGAGTGGAAATCAATTTTGCGCTACGATGCCAAAACAAACGAATGTGGAGGGTCATGTGATCGGTACGAGCATATAAACCCATCAGACTACGAGATATGATTTGAACAACTACGAAATGCACACAAGGGGAACCGTAAGAAGGTCACAAAGAGTATCAATAGTATTTTTCAGATTGATTCTGTATAAAGAATTCATTGAATTTATTAACTTTACACCCCAAGCTAGTGAGCTGCCATCTATTCTGAAGAAAATTGAATTGAAAATTATATTATTGTATCAATAAGCTCAAATCCAAGTTGGCTGACCTTGATTCATTTGACTATATTGCCACATGAAGTTCGGAAAAAAAGTCTAGTTTGGCCATTTGGTACCAAAATATTTGTCTAGAAACTATACTTCCCCAATTTTCTCTACAATATTCAAGGACTCTACGACAACCTAGAATTCTTCGACATATGCAAAATTGAGTACCGTTTGTCAAATTTTGGAAAAATCCTTGGGGAATAAAAGTGTTTGGAAATTCGTACACAAAAATAATTCACCAAAATATTCACAAAATCTTCAGTTATGACAAGAGCACAATATTCCTTATGAATCTACGATATTTGGAGACATTACGACAACCTAGGAATTTTTGATCGAACTAGAAGAATTATTCGAAAAGTCGGGAACCCAACTAAAGAGTATTCAATAATCAAAAATAATGCATGAATATGTACGGTGGTCCATAAAAATTTTTGAGTTCTTGTCATTATTTTGAAATAAGGTTTCAAACATGGAATATGGATAAACCACTGGTTTTCTCTCTGAAAACGTATCTACCTGGAAAAAAATGAAAAATAATCATGAATTGATTAATTGAGTGACTAGAATAATCCACAAAATTTAAACCAATCAGATCAAAAATCGAGTTTGTGAGATGTAATCGATAGGTTAATTTTTTCGAACTCTGGTTACAGTTCTGCGATCTTATGAACTGCATATAAAGAATTTTCAATCCTATTTTCGCATCTCATGTTCTCATCTCAAGTTCCTGTACTTTTTGTCTAAACTTTGAATTGTATGAATCAATGAATGAATAAATGAATAAATGAATAAATGAATAAATGAATAAGTGAATAAATGAATAAATGAATAAATGAATAAATGAATAAATGAATAAATGAATGAATGAATGAATGAATGAATAAATGAAAAAATGAATAAATGAATGAATGAATAAATGAATGAATGAATAAATGAATGAATGAATAAATGGATAAATGAATAAATGAATAAATGAATAAATGAATAAATGAATAAATGAATAAATGAATAAATGAATAAATGGATAAATGAATGAATGAATAAATGAATAAATGAATAAATGAATAAATGAATAAATGAATAAATGAATAAATGAATAAATGAATAAATGAATGAATGAATAAATGGATAAATGAATAAATGAATTAATGAATAAATGAATAAATGAATAAATGAATAAATGGATAAATGAATAAATGAATAAATGAATGAATGAATGAATGAATAAATGAATAAATGAATAAATGAATGAATGAATAAATGAATAAATGAATAAATGAATAAATGAATAAATGAATAAATGAATAAATGAATAAATGAATGAATGAATAAATGAATAAATGAATGAATGAATAAATGAATAAATGAATAAATGAATAAATGAATAAATGAATAAATGAATAAATGAATAAATGAATAAATGAATAAATGAATAAATGAATAAATGAATGAATGAATAAATGAATAAATGAATAAATGAATAAATGAAAAAATGAATGAATGAAAGAATGAAAAAATGAATAAATGAATGAATGAATAAATGAATAAATGAATAAATGAATAAATGAATAAATGAATGAATGAATAAATGAATAAATGAATAAATGAATAAATGAATAAATGAATAAATGAATAAATGAATAAATGAATAAATGAATAAATGAATAAATGAATGAATGAATAAATGAATGATTGGATGAACGAATAAATAAATGAATGATCGGATGAACGATCAAATGAATCAGTGTTTCCATAACTGCAACTATTTCACTTCGATTTTGTTTTTTTCTTTTTTGTATCTGAAGTAGCAAGTCTTGTAGGTAACGAAAATTTTTCAGTAGTTGGCAAACATATGGGTATCTTTCACTGTCTAGTAAACTGTAGTGGAAATAGAGCCTGCTCCACCATGAACATCTAATTAACCGTAATCGCGAAAAGCCGTGTACGTAAGCTCGTCGTACTTTTGCGGTGAAGCTAAAGTGGGCATAACAATGATCAGGTTACAGCTATCTGAAGCTGGTGCGGGAATTTCCTTGTAGCTGGCGCCTAAATTACGCCGATATAAGGCAGGCGGAGCTAGGTAACATTCAAGACATTGTGTTTGTGTAACATCGCATTGTTCAAAAACAGCGGAACGAGACAATCTCAGCTGAAGGCGACAGCGGGATTGGAGTAATTGTATGTGAAATTCAAACAGAATCCTCTTTATTGTGAATACTCGTTTCGCTCTACGAGCAAGTAAATAATTTGCCTTCAACAAAGGGGATAATCACTCCGTTAGTCGAGATTAAACAGTAATTTATCTTGTTAAATCCCACGGTTCTCTAATAATTACGCTTTGTTATGTTATCCGCAGAAGATTGAATGTATTTTTATCGATAATTGATTCCCGATCGTTTGTTCAACATTGTCGGAACCAGATATTACAAAAATTTGAATAATATCTGATGCTTGAAGGAATCTGAATTTGTACTCTGTAATCTTACATATCGAGGTAACAAGTAAATGTTTTCACATCGATGAACATCTCCTTTCAGAAGGTCATTTTCATATCAGGTCTCGCGAATTTATAACTCCATCCCCCAATGCTTGAAGTCATTCTCGGGATATAGTTTCGAAAAACAAATGAAAAAGTATCTCCTGAACGACCAGACAACTTGGGCTTTGACTTGGTTTATTATGTTTTTTTTTTTTAATATTATAAATAGTACTGCGGCTTCCACATGTATGGAATTTTTGGTTTTCTTATTCTTATTATTTTTTTTATTAATTCAACCTTGATATTTTCTTCATCCTTTATGTTTTTCTATATTGATTTTTTTTTTCATCGCTTAAGAGCAACAACAAAGGTTGTGCTTTGTGTGCTTGTAAATAATGCTCGGCCACCTGATCTTCGGCGATTTCCCATGAATATGTCATATTTACGTATATTTTATATTTTGTATTCTTACCTTTGTGACATGAATTTTTTGGGAAATGAAGACCTATCATAATTATCATTATCAATTTGCATGATGCAGGAGCAGGTATAAACTGATAATTGAAACTTTGAACATATTTCTTTCAGAACGACATTTTTCTGGAAACGATATTTTAAAAATTGCTGACACCATAACTCAAAAAGAAATTGCCGATTCAATTCTAGAATGCGTATATTTGATTATATTTATCATGCAATGACTCCTTCGCAATCTTTTTGATCTGTTTAAAATAGTTAAAATATATATAATAACATTTTTGAATTTTTTCGTTCCAGTTACTCATTCAGCCGAAATCATGTCAGCAGTTGGGGAACTTTTTTTAAAAAACATTCGTGAAAGTATCTTAATTTTTCATGGGTTACACCCCTTAATAGGAAAAAAGTTATGAAATAAGTTCCTGTAAAATGTATGAATTTCAGTAGAAACTATTTCTACGCATTATTTCTCATAACTTTTGATTCTTGATGCAATATACAAAATGACTGCCTTAAGTCAATGAACCCCTTTCACTCTATTTGAAGCTTTATTTTGAAGGTTCTTTGAACATTTTGGTGGTTTATTACAAATTATACTATGAGACTTGAAACACTAACTACTCCAACTAACATATCCATGAAAAATAATTGGGAATTTCAGTATTCAAGTGTAATATTAACATATTTTCCAAACCCTGCATATAAGAAAGCATTTCCCTGAAGAAATGGAAGACGAAGGCGAAAAAATATCTCCCACCTTCCCCTATTGATAGTTTGCATTGATAGTAACCTCACCATCACAGATATCAAGAAATATTTTTTGTTAACCCCAGACGGATGTTACCTTTTTTCAGCCGATTAACCGCATCAGTGTTGCATCTATTTCTAGGGAAAAATGAAAAACGGTGTGCAAACTTTCTTTTTCTCTTCGAGGCGGATTTTATGGAGCGGCACATCATTTATAATCCGACGCGAAATCTGGAGAGTGTAAAGACAAGATGGTGCGGGATGTCTAAGAGCCCGACAACCGTACGGTGAAGGCCAGACAGTGATGGATAGTCAATTCGAACGGGACGTTTTCCCGTTGGTTTTCCAGGATTTTTCGGCACCAATGCGTCTAACCTTCGAAATGAAGTTGATGTTATCTAATTGATGTTTTTATTCCAGATAATTATTGAAATGGCAATCAGAAGAAAACAACTGCAAAACTGTCCACTCAATAATACTCACTTAACACAAAAAATAATAATAATAAATGTCCTTTATTGAATCAATTTACACTGATCCAATAGGCTATCGACCGAAGTCCTTCTGCCCTAGCACTTAACACAATGATGATAATAGCTAGAATCAGTTCTTTTCCAGGACTTTGTCAACTTTTGAATTGGAAAATTTTGAAGTGTAACTTGATATTGAATCCATGCGAGCAATTTCTTTGTGAATGTCACATCTAATGTTTTCCACCAATTAAAAGCCTACCTATATGTTGATTCTCATTGAAACTAAAAAAAAAAAACTGAAACATTTCACATCCACATCCAACTTTGAATTCATCGCAAAACTTTTGGAGCTATTTCCGAATGTTTTTTTCTCAGGAAACGGAGGATTTTTATGTGGTTACTTCAATAAACATGTTATTTTTTCGATTGCCATACGACGTTGTACAATTTGAATTCAGAAATCATGAAAAATCGTTTTCATCTGAGTATTTCTCGATGTTATTGTCGCGTACAGGGGGTGTCTTTGGGGGTCACCCCTGTCACTTGGGTTGTACAAACATATAATTCAATGATGTTCTTGATGGTACATTCTTCAAGAGAGATTCCATGATACATACAAAGATATAATTGCTCACCCTAGAATACACAATGATGCTAAAAACCAAGTCTTCCAGGAGAGTAAGGGGCAATCAAGAAAAACGCCTATCTACCCTTCTAGACTAACTCAAAACTAACCCCCTGACTAATTCAAGACTCCCTCAGAACTAACCCAAGAGTCAAATCAAATCTTCTGATCCTCAAGTCTATGATTATAGATCAGCAACATCAGCAAAACCGCATGATTTAGTTCTTGTGATGACACACTTTACTTGACATAATTCGTATTGACCTACTTCCTTCTTGGACTCGTAAACAGAAGTTCTCCGTTTATAATAATAATGAATTTGAATTTCTTATTCCATACCACTCAACCTTCAATTGAAAATCGACTACTAGGAAAGTGTATGAAAATTAATATTGATTAATCTGCAATTCACGGAATATCCATAGATAATCAATTTTCCAGCACCGAAAACAACCAAACAACTTCTGAAAAACTGTTGATACCATCTCCATCCATTGTTAATTAAACCCCTTTGTAGATGGAGATAAAGTGAAAACTCCGTAAACGGAGTCGAAACAACAAAGAAATCTCAATCAGTGGCTGGATCCATGATCACATCTCTTTTGTCGATTTACTGTGGTCGACAAAAGAGTTATTGTCTCTGCTCGGACAGAAAACAGTAACAAAGGCGGAAATTGACCATAGATCAAAGATGATTGTGCTCGAGGTTTGCTCCGAGATTTGGACCGGACCGAGAGAGTAATGATCCGTTGGAAAACAGAGGATTCGTCTAGTCAAATTGAGAACCCCTATATATAGTTCGAACTTGAAATGTTTTGAATCGACCACTAATATTTCATGATCAATATGCTCTTTGATGATGACTGAGATCACTAAATGTTCTCTATGATAATAAATGATGAATCCTCCTAGACAGATATGCTTCCTACTCAACTGAAACTTTAACCACTTTCTCAATTTTCCAAGAAAGAAGTGATAACACTTTAAGCCAATATCATTAATATCAATTCGAAAATAACCCTAGAACGAAAAGGAAGAGTTATTGTTTTTTTTGTAGAACGGAAATATGTTGAATATCAGCTCTTCCAATAGCTGCATACTCACCAATAATCTAATGATGCAATTGAATAATTTTTTGAGGTTTTTACTGGACGAGAATTTTTTTCATGAATTCTGGAACATCTATTTAGGATTTGCTTTGAGACCGATTATTTTAGTATTCACTATAGTACAGATAACTTTCATAAAATCATTTGCTTGGATGAAAATTTTTGGTGAACTTACTCCTAATTGATATAATAATTAATAGGAGTCTGAGTTCAGATCGACACCTCGAGGGTGGTTGACAGTGAATTTGATGGTACAAACTCCATCATTGAGTTGGCAAAGAGAATTAACATTGATTGAAAAGGGTTCCAGTGAATAATTGTTGTAGGCACTTGAGAAATAAAAATTAGATGGACTATCTGAATTCTAAGGAATCAAAGGTGGCTGGGACAAGATTTGCGATATCTTCCTGGTCGCATTCTCCAAATGCAAATTAATTGTTCACCCAAACAAGGCGTTAATAGAGGCTTAATTAATACGTCGACTTGTCAAACGTACATTAAACTCGGATTAGGATTTACGAAGTCTTAGGATGCGACAGATGACGATTATGATACTTGGAGAGGAACTATTCTGCGCTTTAAACTCGAGTTTAGAAGGCATTTGCCGTCTTATTCGAGGCCCAGCTATAATTCCGCCAGTTCAAATTGGAGTTTGAACTGCACTAGGAGTTCAAAATGTGCGGATGTGCTATTTTGCATGGAAAGGAGTCGGATATCCGGGTTACCACGATCATATACTTGAATATTATTGGTTATATCTTTTTTTTAATAGCATTATTGTGATCTTTATGTCTCAAAACCACATTCATATTTTTCATGCGTATTTTTTTCTTGTAGAATACTGAAATAATCGGTTTAAATTTCAAACTCTACTTCGATTGGTTTTATTGTAGTGTGACGTGTAGCTTTTGCTCATTTATTGACCTCGAAATGACCACTCATGAACATTATCGACGAAATGAAATATTCGTGTACCAAGTTTGATGGGATGCGTTACTTGAAGTAATAGAGTTTTAATAAACCCAGTTCATAATATTTACAGAAGATGGGGCTTCACTAACGTGACCAAACTTGTAGATTGTGTGGCTTACAACCTGAGACTATTGAACACATTTTGTGCTATTGTGAGGCAGTAAACTACAGGAGAATGATGCAACTAGGAGAATCTGATTTGAACCTTGAGAATGTGGGAACCTTGAAACCTTTGTAAAATATTCAAAGGAACTTTTATCTATTAAGGTATCTGAATGATGGAGAAATGACAATAAACCTCTGGCTGCAGTACACCCTTTGTTTCCTTTTAGCAAAAAAAAAATCGGTTCTGATCTCAAGTTCGATATTATTCATGTATCTGTTGAGCCTACAATGCCCTGTCATGATCCCAAACATGATTCCATGTGTTGTTATCTATGTAGAAGGAATTTTGGTGATGATGAAATTGATGACCATTGTTGTGGAAAACCACATACTGATATCCAATATCCATAGATAATCAATTTTCCAGCACCGAAAACAACCAAACAACTTCTGAAAAACTGTTGATACCATCTCCATCCATTGTTAATTAAACCCCTTTGTAGATGGAGATAAAGTGAAAACTCCGTAAACGGAGTCGAAACAACAAAGAAATCTCAATCAGTGGCTGGATCCATGATCACATCTCTTTTGTCGATTTACTGTGGTCGACAAAAGAGTTATTGTCTCTGCTCGGACAGAAAACAGTAACAAAGGCGGAAATTGACCATAGATCAAAGATGATTGTGCTCGAGGTTTGCTCCGAGATTTGGACCGGACCGAGAGAGTAATGATCCGTTGGAAAACAGAGGATTCGTCTAGTCAAATTGAGAACCCCTATATATAGTTCGAACTTGAAATGTTTTGAATCGACCACTAATATTTCATGATCAATATGCTCTTTGATGATGACTGAGATCACTAAATGTTCTCTATGATAATAAATGATGAATCCTCCTAGACAGATATGCTTCCTACTCAACTGAAACTTTAACCACTTTCTCAATTTTCCAAGAAAGAAGTGATAACACTTTAAGCCAATATCATTAATATCAATTCGAAAATAACCCTAGAACGAAAAGGAAGAGTTATTGTTTTTTTTGTAGAACGGAAATATGTTGAATATCAGCTCTTCCAATAGCTGCATACTCACCAATAATCTAATGATGCAATTGAATAATTTTTTGAGGTTTTTACTGGACGAGAATTTTTTTCATGAATTCTGGAACATCTATTTAGGATTTGCTTTGAGACCGATTATTTTAGTATTCACTATAGTACAGATAACTTTCATAAAATCATTTGCTTGGATGAAAATTTTTGGTGAACTTACTCCTAATTGATATAATAATTAATAGGAGTCTGAGTTCAGATCGACACCTCGAGGGTGGTTGACAGTGAATTTGATGGTACAAACTCCATCATTGAGTTGGCAAAGAGAATTAACATTGATTGAAAAGGGTTCCAGTGAATAATTGTTGTAGGCACTTGAGAAATAAAAATTAGATGGACTATCTGAATTCTAAGGAATCAAAGGTGGCTGGGACAAGATTTGCGATATCTTCCTGGTCGCATTCTCCAAATGCAAATTAATTGTTCACCCAAACAAGGCGTTAATAGAGGCTTAATTAATACGTCGACTTGTCAAACGTACATTAAACTCGGATTAGGATTTACGAAGTCTTAGGATGCGACAGATGACGATTATGATACTTGGAGAGGAACTATTCTGCGCTTTAAACTCGAGTTTAGAAGGCATTTGCCGTCTTATTCGAGGCCCAGCTATAATTCCGCCAGTTCAAATTGGAGTTTGAACTGCACTAGGAGTTCAAAATGTGCGGATGTGCTATTTTGCATGGAAAGGAGTCGGATATCCGGGTTACCACGATCATATACTTGAATATTATTGGTTATATCTTTTTTTTAATAGCATTATTGTGATCTTTATGTCTCAAAACCACATTCATATTTTTCATGCGTATTTTTTTCTTGTAGAATACTGAAATAATCGGTTTAAATTTCAAACTCTACTTCGATTGGTTTTATTGTAGTGTGACGTGTAGCTTTTGCTCATTTATTGACCTCGAAATGACCACTCATGAACATTATCGACGAAATGAAATATTCGTGTACCAAGTTTGATGGGATGCGTTACTTGAAGTAATAGAGTTTTAATAAACCCAGTTCATAATATTTACAGAAGATGGGGCTTCACTAACGTGACCAAACTTGTAGATTGTGTGGCTTACAACCTGAGACTATTGAACACATTTTGTGCTATTGTGAGGCAGTAAACTACAGGAGAATGATGCAACTAGGAGAATCTGATTTGAACCTTGAGAATGTGGGAACCTTGAAACCTTTGTAAAATATTCAAAGGAACTTTTATCTATTAAGGTATCTGAATGATGGAGAAATGACAATAAACCTCTGGCTGCAGTACACCCTTTGTTTCCTTTTAGCAAAAAAAAAATCGGTTCTGATCTCAAGTTCGATATTATTCATGTATCTGTTGAGCCTACAATGCCCTGTCATGATCCCAAACATGATTCCATGTGTTGTTATCTATGTAGAAGGAATTTTGGTGATGATGAAATTGATGACCATTGTTGTGGAAAACCACATACTGATATCGGCCAAAAAAATCATTTTCCTATTCTTCCTTATCTACATTGTATGTTTTGGAATCTCAGGAACAAGTTTGAAAATAGATATTGGGATCTCGAATACGTTGAAATGATACAGAAAATATGTGGAGCATATCTTATAGTTGGCAATTTGCTTCTCAATCATTATCGAGGTTCGCCACTTATTATTTTTGTTCGTTAGACCACAGTGAGAGTTCGAAATGCTAATTCGTGAAAAAAGTCGATAATCAACCATTGAGACTGAATAATTGAAAAGTCACTATGTCATAGTTAAATATCGTCGAATTTCCTAACGAGTCACCACTGGAAGGATGAAATCCTTGTACTGCTAATATAAGGACAACAAAATACCTCACATGAATGCATCTCAGGACTTGATTGCGATGTTCACAGCTCCAGTTATGGACCTTCATTATGCTCCCCATTCTTCATGCAATCGACAGGAATAACAAGGGGTGTGGGTGCATTGTTTCGAACAAGAGCGAGCATTGCAAGGATGTTCCTCACTGAGTTCATGAAATACACCTGCATAGACACAGGTGGGGTCAGAGGCGGTACAAGTTAACTTTCGGTAAATTTCTACATATTTTTGGCAGCTTGGATTTTGATGAATATTTTTTATTGTCTACCTTTTCTGGTCCAAAAAAACGCCATTTTCGCAATATTATTATGACGGAGTTGATACTTTTCGAGCTATTCCACTTCAAAGTTGAAATATCACCTTTTTTTCCCTATCACTTTTTGCACAACAGCTTTCCAACATTTTTTCCATCAACGAGGCACATAACATATTGAGAAAAGATTTACCACAGTTTCATTCTCAAATAGACATTGAAAGTGTAATATTTTCCATAATTTCAACGTGTACGTCGAATCCATTCGACATTTATTGTGGATGGACAGTTGACGATCAACTAATGGATGTCGAATCTGAATATTCAAAGAATACTGCATTTTCAATGTTTCCTTACAATGAATACATGATAAATCCTGTCCTAATATATACTTTTTCATGTTATTGAAGAATTAGCTGAAAAGCTGTACAATCTTGCCTATAGAGTAACACGGAAAACAAAGTGAAATTTCAATCTTGAAGTGGAATATCTCGAAAAGTATTAATTTCTCCATGATAATATTGTGAAATTGGTGTTTTTTGAACAAAAATACGTAAGTTAAAAACTCATCAAAATCCATGCTGCCTTATCTAACTTTCTCGTAAATGAAGATTCAGTTCTTCGATAATTCTCAGTCCAAGATTTTCTTAATCATAAAGAAGGTTCCATATGACTTGGATTCAAATAAATCGATAGCATTTTTTTTTCATGTTGCTCAAGGGGTTTGAAGGATGTATTGCAGCCATAGGCTTATTGTACTCCCCCTAGCACCCTGATACCTCAGAAGATATTAGTTCCTTTGGGTATATTATGAAGGTCACTAGGTCTCAAGGTTCAAACGTTCTCTAGGTTTGAATCAAATTTCCCTTGTGGTATTGCTCTTCTTTAGTTTAGTGTAGTTTAGTCTCAGGCCTCAAGGCGCACAATCTACAAATTAATTATTAGGTGGGCTGACACATACACGGCACTAGTAGTATTGAATACATGTGAGTTTAAGTTTTTCTCAACTTTTGACACGTGTACTTATTTGAAAGCTGTGGTAGTATCAGTTTGTGAGAGGAGAAAAAATACCGTGTATTAATGAGCACTGAGGACGATGCTTGATTTTCACAAAATTATTGGCAAATGAACATAAGCGATACGCCACCTGGTGGCACTAAAAATAACTAGACGTGCGGACATAGTTCTCGTGTTTGGTATTATGTTTTGTTGATTTTATACTGGGTTTGAATATTTGAAAGATTGTGGAACTCTGAATTGGTAAAATCAAAATTCCAATATCAATTCCCATGCCTTTCCTCAAGCTGGTGATATAAATATTGTAGTAGGTAGATGAAATTCTGTTTACATTAATGGTCACAATTGAGCATAGTATTGTTCAGGTATCAACAAAATTGAAACAAGATCTCACATTATCAATTTCATTCAGCACTTCTCACCAAAAAACATCAGAAGAAACAAATACTATAAATTCATGATTCATTCCATTACAAAAACGATATTGTATGGTTCTCTGACTGCTCACTTTGGTGCTGCAATCTTGAATTCATTCGCCTAATCTGATTGAATATAAAGTTGAGTTGGTTAGATGACTGAGACTGAAGATATCTAACGAAAGTGAACGAATATTTGGATTTTGGAATGCTCTATTCATACTCATAATCAGGACAGTGCAGAATGACACGAATCGATGGAAACAATGGTACAATTCTGCTCTAGATCTGGACCCCTGAAAAACTGAAGCCTATTCTGAGGCTCAAACAAAACGTACAATCAAAATGCAATAGATAGATGATTACTATCTTGGATATTGAATCGAATTCTATCAACAAAAATGTATGACCATACTATGCAATAATAGTTGAAAAACATGTTTTTTCTCTCACACTTTGAAGCATACTTTTTCTAGTAGTGCCTATGTTCAGACCTCGACGTCTGAAAATGGTTATGAGGATAATTGAATGAGTATTTGTATGATTGTGGAATACTTTCAAATATTCCTCTGAACATGCGAACTTGTATTCTAGTGTTTCTTCTAGTACTCATGATTGAAAATCTCCACCACTGATTCTCAATGCTCGTATTCTTGTTCTTATCGAAAGATAGATTACGGTTCGTCTTTCTATTTTATGTCGATTTCAGCAGAAAGTTGGCAAGTACGTATCCGGAGGTAATTTTCCATAGAAAAACCCCTTCCTCTAGACCCCAGCCTATATTCCTGGTCCGAAATTCTTTGTGCTGGTGGAGTTTATTGGAAATTCAAAAACGCTCAAATGGGCTCGATTCAGTTATACTACCGTCCACGGGTCGAAAGAAATAGAGAGAGTCTGATTATACAAAATGAGGGAACGCAGTCAAGGTATATATGTTTTCACAGTCGAGGAAATGTGTGGAAAATCATCACAGGGTTGGACTAGTAGTTGGGTCAGTTTACAAACTGGAAATGTTCAATAAAACATCGTATGGTTGATTGATTTACGGCAACGTACGAGTATTAGGCTGACAGACTACTTCTTCGATTCAAATTCAATTAGTAGGCACTGGAACAATGATGTTTCACCTTGAAATAGTATACAGTGTTGCCAGCTAGTTGAATACGACGTAGATACGATTTCTACCTTCTGCTTTGTGTAGATATTCTAGGATCCTACAAATCTGCTGATATTCACACGATTATGTACAATAATAAAACTAAGATTTTGAATTATCATCAAAAAATGTCCCGTAACAAATGTAAGACGAGGCGATTTTCCTTTTTCTTTCCTCTTTTTTCATTATTCTGTACTCATTAAATGAATTTATCGAGGAAATTATTATTATTCTAGGTATCTCCACTCGATATTTTTGGTATCTAAGTGATGGAGCATTATCCACGTTGAATATACTATCAAATGTAAGGACCCAAGTGGACAGATTGCCAGATTGAAAGCCTCAACAAGAATGAATAATTCAGAGTAAGGATGATCCGAGTGGCATATCCTACAAAAAGGATTGTAAATTTGGCAGTCGCATCATTCCAAGAATTGATCTGGAAAGTCTACAAATCGGAATTAATTTGTAAAAGTTTCATCACATTCAGAATGATAATATAACTCTCTAATTATCCATGTGAGATTTCAGAGAATTGTGAGCTCATTGGTATTCAGTAATATAGCATTCCATATTTTTGAGGAATCGATCATCAACATTGTAATTAGTTGTGAACGATATGTTCCATAGAAACTACTAGTAGAACATTAGTAAAATTCAATGTCGAGTTCATTTTCAATAATTTTCCATTTGTGGACTGAATTCAACCTGAAGCAGGCCCTGAACATCAATAAGGAAAATGGTATGCAACACTGGGCATAATCATTTTGCGGGAATTCAATAAGTTTGGCCATGTAGAGTTTTTTTGTTGGATAATATATTATACATTTCTTGGATAAGGTAAATAGAACATGAGAATCGAAATATTCATCTTGACAAATCGGAAACGAAGTCAAATATTGATATTTCGTGCTCAGCTGTATTTTTTGTTGGATGGGCATACGAAGAATGATTTAATTGTATCTAATAGTAATATTTCAGTGTTTATTATGGATACATTCTGTAAAGAAAGTTGCTTCAATTCATGATATCAATTCCTCCCCAAATAAATCTTTCCGTTTTCACTATGATATTTTATTTTCACCACAAAATTGCAATACCACTCCGGCGTTGAAAATTCCAATTGGCAATGGAATGGCTAATAAACACGTACGACTTTGTATCTGGATGGAAATCTAGAGGGCGGTTTCCAGACGATTTGAGATGCAAAACTGGATATTACAGTGTTTGTCATTCCAAGCCAAACAATCCTAAAAACCACCCCAAATGTTCAATATTACTTCGGTCGCATGTACACACCACTCACAGTATCATTGGCAGGCTGCTCTGATATAGTTTTAGACAGTGGCGTAGAGACGTGAACTTTATGTGTTTTGAAAAAGAACGACAAAAAAACTCAAAGTCTTCTCCACACAATAGTAGGTGATCTTTAATAATCAAAACGTGTTTTACTAAAAGTTCATTGTTAAGTTAGGATTCGTTGCCATTTGTAATTGTTCAGAAATACAACTGGGGCATTTATTTTGGAATCGATGTTTTTAGAATCAATATTTACATATTATCTCTGTGAAATAGTACTGTCAATAATTTGATGGTGAATATTCTAACTTCACTCAATTATTCAACAACTGAATCCTAAAGGCATAGTTAGCAAGTTACATTTTGAACAGGAAATATCTTCCGATGGCTTTCACATAATACAGCTGAAAATAATGAATTCAATCAATTTTTCACGACTTTTGATATGAACAATGGTGGTAAGAGTAACTTTTTTAGCTTAGAACTGAGACCCAAATTACAGGGTATCAGATTCTGTTATCGTTTTCGTAGGTTGAATCTTTGTCATAGCTTCTTCTTGAGATATTTATTGTAACGGTTGCATTTTTAATTTTTTGGGGTGATGAATCGAGTGTTGGGTCCGTTGCTTTTTTCAGCTCTGGTTTCTTCACTTTTCTCCCGAGTCCACTAATACTTAATGCTATCTGTTCAAATTGAATTGAATTCGGTTTTACTAGATGTGGACTTGTGAATTATTCTATTTTACGAACAACTTATGTGGTTTGCGTTTCAACTGATGCTATAGACAAAAAAATGTCTTGTTAAGCAAAAATCAGTCAATTCCTCGACTATGCTAATTATGGATGTACAGATGCCAAGTTAACAGAAACGTACAAATGAACAGACTTTTGAGCAGTTGAGAGATATGTACTGCGAACCCGAGAAGATGGGTACATTTTATGTGTCAGCAATTTTGGAACTTGAATATTAAATTATAGAATATGAATTGTACCTCAGCATCATCTGCTTGATTGAGATTTTGAATTGGACGGTGTTCTGATTTCTGTCTATCAGGTAGTTTATTGTAAAGATCCACATCCAATGAATTATTGGAAGCCGTTTTCAGTCGTGATCGAGGATAAATGACTGAATTATTATTCCTTGTAGGATAGCTATGTATGTTCTTACCTATGTCTAGTGAACAATTGATATTTTCGCGATGAATCTCTATAAAAGAGTGAAATATATATGTAAAGCCGGTAATGTCATATTAATCAGTTCAGAAAATAAGTGCTCACAGGTGTCTCTGAGTCCTGCATCAGCAGTTATTCTGGCAGCATTTTTTTATTTGAGGATGAAAACTCATTCGGCGTGTGAGGAATTACCCCACAAAGTAATTCGAAGGATAACTGTGAGTGAAACATTGTTCATAGAATTATTTTTTGGGTTTTTCCTGGATTATTAATAAGGCCGTTAAGTATAAGCCACTCATTCACTTTGTTTTGTGTGTTGGGGGCATTTTTTAGTAATGTATCAGTTCTGTTGCTTGAGTCGAAGAAGGTCATATCATCCGCGAAGAGAATGCAATCAGATGGCTGTAAATGATAGAATGAGTCGAAGACAAGAGTGGTCCGAGAACGGAGCCTTAAGGAATTCCTAACATTAACATGATCATACCTTAGTAGACCTGTATTAAATTTTTCTGAGTAACACCTGACGTCATGAAAATTGCATATTTAATTCAAGTACTACATCTTTGAGTTAGGAATCTGATCTATTTTCATTGTTACCGCCGCCTATGAATCTAACTTCACGAGACATAAATCTACGGGTCGAAAATAAATAAGGAATGAGATGTGGCTTCTAATAGTGTTCTTAGGGCTGTATCTATGCTCTAGGGGTTGTGGAAGTTTAGATCGTAAGGGATGGCTGAAATGCAATTACAATAAAGCATTGTCGCCGTCAAGAAGCGAAGAAGCAAATCTCTGATGTCATGACTCTATTACTGTTTCTCTTGGGAAAATGGTAGACCAAACAATTGACAGACATTTCCCAGTTAACTGTTATTATTACTAACTCATAATCAGCATTATTCTATCATTTCACGATTGAGACGAAAAGATAATTTAGAGGGTTATCACGGAGAAACGAAGTCAACGGAGAGGATTACCCAATTCATTATAAATTGTCTCTATTAAGCGAAGCAGTTATCAAAACAATCGGCTCCAACCAAGTTAACTCCGAACTTGTCTGGAATAACTCGAAAACTTTCCAAGAGCTTGGTAGTCAAAGTAGACTATCTCTAGCCTGGGTACTAGGCCACAGTTAACAAAGGCAAACAAGAAACTGATGCGCTAGCCCGAGAAGGAGCACAAGGTTCCCTAATTGGTGCAGAACCTTTCTATAGCTTAGTGAAAGCACTGAGAAAACATCCAACAGTTCTTGGATCAACGAGAAATCTCATGAATGGTGAACCAGGGCGCTGGGAATGAGTCAGGCCAGAGATTTCATCAAAGAACCATCATCAGAATTCCCAGACTTTCTACTAGCTCACAACAGGTGAACAATCAGAATCATGGTTGGTCAACATTGAACAATATCGGACTAATGGACATAATCGTACCGCAACCTTTCTGTTATTTGGGGGACCTTGAATCTGGCCTCGGAATGAGAGGTTAGGTTAGGTCACCTTCCTTCGATGCTGTATTTTGAACCGTATTCATCTTTCAGGATAGCTAGGAATATGTATGCATGATGCAAGAGTGAAAAATCTATGGAAATCAATAAAATTAATTCATGATGTTTATCTTCCTGATCCACTTTTGATAGTGTTAAAAAGATATTAGGCCTTGATGATATTCAAGAATCAAGTTCTTCAAGTTGTAACTTATTATTTGTCAATACCTAATTGTAATCATGAGTAATGGTATACCGGGTGTCCAAAATTATCGTATACATAGAATATCTCGCTTATTTGATAAGATGATTTAAAAACTGTTCTGAATAGCATGAAAGTACTTTCATAATGGACTTCATTAACGGAGGCAATTTATAATTTTTGAAAGGATAATTAGGTATTATAAAAATGTCTGAAATGTTAATTCTTTTGTTGATAATAAAAAAAAGCCATGAGCAAGGATTGACTCGCAAATGCGAAACACCCTGTAGAAACTACGCATATTTCAACTTGGATAATTTTTATTTATATTCAGTAATCAACACACATATTTCACATTCAATTTGTTAGGACGTAACATGTTTTCCCACTCGCAATTGCGAAACACTCTGTAGAAACTACGCATATTTCAACTTGGATAATTTTTATTCACATTCAGTAATCAACACACAGATCTCACATTCAATTTGTTAGCACGTAACATGTTTTCCCAGCCTATCTCGTGAAGCTTTTCAACGCAAACAAAATCTATTGATCAAGAAGGCTCTTTACGAGCCACCATCAATCACTGGAGGCTTTTCTCTGGATGCAAAACAATTGCTGAAAGAGAGAGAGAGGAGCTGAGACTATCGATTATGAGGGGAAAACAATATTATCGAGGGATTTTTAATGGAGCTGAAAGTATACCCTGGCATTTTCTAATTGAAGGAAATCTGGACAGCCTAATGATTATCACCCGTTCATTTATACAGAGGCATTGGAGCCGCCTATTAAACGATTATAATTGTAGTTTTCGATGTAACCTCAAATCTTCTGGAAATCGTGAAACACATGTGCAAGTTAGGAAACCGCTACACGTACCATGATTTAATTATAATATAATATAGAGTACTCGACCAAACAGTTCTGAACTTGAGTGGCCAGAAGTTTAATACTGAACATTCCACCCTTCACATACCCAAACTCGATCTTAGAAAACGACCGCGAACCGTCATAATTACAATCAAACTCCGAGCTAAAGTTTGTACCTTTTTCGTCTCTAATTAACACATCGTTCAGAAAACAATTACTCGACGATATCGAACGAATGATTCTCCAAGTTTTAATGAAGCACCAGCCACCTTTTCGAGTCGGCCCGGGACACACCGCTTCTTTCCGAGATAATCACCGCTCAAGCACTTTACAATTTCCGTACTTATCCTAAGGCGATTTCAGAGTTCGTGCTCTCGACACCCAGTGGCTCACTTTTGGAATTTCCCACGAAAACTCCAAGAAATAACAAGATATTGCTGTAATATATTGCAGATGGACGTTGAGAATTGAAATACTATAGATAAAACATGACAGTCGACAGATGTCAATTGACAAATGACAGTTGAAAGATGGTAGATGACAGATGACAGTTGACGGATGGCTAGGTCGCATATTGCAATTGAAAGATAATTATTGATTCCAAACATGGATGAAAATATATACACATGTCGATTTCATTCTTTCAAAATCATGTGATGTTAGCTTCCACCATATTGTTCTAGGAGAGACTCACTTGTTTCTTCGAGATAACTTTTTCATTTGTTCAATCTGTTTTCTTTGTCAGACTAAGGCAATACAATATCCACTAAATTTACTTTTACTTCTTGCTGTATGGGATCTAATAACGTTTCTACATTTACAGTTTTTGCATCTGTCGCCTTCAGTACGACGACTTGAATCTGATATTCTTCGACGAGAATGTCGATAAAAGTGTTTATGGGAACAGTGCTTGAAAAGCGTTTCAAAACAGTTGGTTTAGCTGAAATTCGCCAGATATCATGTTGGAATTATGTGCGGAAGAAACCTCCGAGAGTATTATTGACCTTCAGAATTAACAATGTGATGTCATGTGATCGAGAGAAATCAGGTTACCAAATGATTTCAACAGTCAAGAGCGCTGCAAAACGTCATCAAATATGAATCGTTGAAAGTAATTTTTTCATCAACATATATGGTTCAGTTGTGATTCTGTGTCTATCAATGAACTCCGTAGATTGAATTTCTTTGTACAGTGTTTGCATTCAGATCGATGATAACAGTGTAGATAGAATTTATTGATTAGTTAATGATTATGAAACATTTTCATGGAATAGAATATAATATCAACAATAGAATGTGGCAGATCTTTCTTGGTTCATTCACGGACAAACCTTGTATAATTTGGTGATTATAAATTTTCAGTTCGGTGAGCTTCACTACTTTTCAGTCTGGAAAGCTTCCTGGGCAAACAAAAGTTTTGCTGTTTTTTTGTTTGATTATTTGAACTCTTGCGAAAGCTAACAAATTCAGCTGATTCGTTCATGGATGAATTGATATGACTATACTGTTGACCTTCTATGAATAAAAATTATTTTAAAAAATTGCAGATTTTATGGATGTATCATGACTCATTTTAAATTCCTCGTATTTCAGAATATCCGATGATGATCAGATAAAAATTCCGCTGATTCTGAATGGTAGTAATATTTATGTCAACAACATTGTTTTAATCAATTTCTGCGTGTGACTATTCTACTTGGCTATATATTTCAGAATCTGAATAATATATCTTTCTCAGTATGCATTTTGAACCATGAGTTTATTTGTCAAACTATATATTTTCCAATGTATTATCACCATCAGAAAATTCGGTACACATTTCTGACTCACCTGTGTATATGAAAGGAATAAATAGAAAACTATGAATCTGATATTCTCAGGTAGAGATTGTACTATCGACTATTTCATAAGTGGACTCTCTGGGTTTCTACCTCCTTTGTAGAATCTTCATGCTTCCTTCACCCACTTTTCATTCGACCAATCGCGAAATGTACTCTATAATATGGGAAGTGTTTCCTTCATAATATAAGAAACAAGAGAATTTCCAGAACCTCTAGGAATACAAATGGTCCCAAATAACTATTGATTTTCTCTTCCAGTCCTTTACTACATCTGAACAGAATCTGAAGTGCATGTTCTGTGATGATTAGAATATATTCCATATGTAATATGCTGTTAAAGATATCCAACTTTTTTCTGAATACGCTTTGTGATAATTCCTAAATGATACGAACACGTTTATCCTTGTAAATACCTGAGTCCTTTTTATTCAACGAATTCCATTAATGAAATGTGTTTCATGGCTCTGAAACAGAATATCGATTGCTTGTAAGTAGCTGTTCTAAATTGAAAATGTCAGGGGTTTATGAATTATTGAAACAAATGTTACAATAGATGTATGCAGATGCTTCTGTTTTCAATTTTCTTTCATTACTTCTCCATCAAATGTTTCGAATGATCCGGAAATTGATTTTTATATCGATGCAATCATTCATTATTGCTCTGGCCATTCGAATGAAAATTCAGCAGTTTTTCCGATATTGAATTATTCCAGTTTTTCCATTATCAATGATTGAGTTTCAAGTTACAGTTTTGTATTTGGATTGAAAACTCGTTTCGATGCACTTTTGTTCTCATAACAGTTTGATTCTACAATGAATCACTGAAAGTTATTCTTTTGAAGCTATCAACCGGTTATATTCTGAAGGGTCCTCACAACTATCCTTCTCAATTGAATTAATTAGTCGTCTTCCAGTTACAAGAAAATATTTCAAGAATCATTTTCGGAAAAATAAAACTAAGATTAATCCTAGTCTATGATGATTCACTGAGAACAAAGAAGAGATAACCATATTTCCGGTTAAGCCATTTTCATTCATCGAAAGAAACATAATGAAGGCGACCGCAACAAACAAAAGATGTTTTATCTGCCACAAAGGAGTCCATTAATATAATGGCAAAACACATAACAAAGCTTTCAGCTCTCTCTTTAAGCGCCAGAAAAGCCACTGAAGATGCACCCACGTGCATAGTCAAAGGGTTGTTTGTCAGTTAAATGTGAATAGCACGCTATATTCGCGATTCGTAGCAATGAGCACGTAGCAACAAGTTGTTAATACCTACTATTATCAACATTCAGAAGCAACAAGGTCGAAGTAAATGTACAAAATTGACAGCTAGTACTTCTTTGAAATATTTTGCCAAGAGTTGATCAGCAGATCGATTGGCCATGAGCTGTTCTCAAGTCTAGGGGATAATCATTTCCATTCTTCCATATATTCTAAGAGTGCAGAATGGAGTGCAGAAATAACTTACCAAAGAGCGAGCACCTACTGAAGCAAGAAGAAAAATGGATGATCCCAGTCTAGCAATGGTTTTCGGTTCAGAATCTTTCTGTGGCTCAACGAAAGCTTCTGAAATGAGACAGGCCAAAGAGTTCTAATCATTTCAATTATATCTATTTTTGATATTCATTTGAAGGCTCCAATGTGACCAGAGCCTCAGAAAAAGCTAGTCACAGAAAAGACTGTTATTGATAGAAAAATCATCAGTAAGACAAATTCAGAATGTAGGCTCCTAGAAAGTCATGAAAGGTACACAGTAAATCAATTGAATTCTGGAGGGTTAAGGGGGTATTCTGGTCTAGAAAATTGAAAAAATATTTTCAAAGCTTAGACATTCAAAAATATGCTCTCAAAAGGATTTTTCAAAATTCGAATTATTTTGAGGCACTTGAACCGGCCGAGCGGAGTGATCACACAATGAATGGCAGATGTTTTCCAGGAATTCTTTTGTATCCGACTTGAGCTCGTAGTATACCCTTTTAATTGAGTTTTTATATTTACCTGACTACCAGTACGTACCCTATATACCTGGAACTGTTCAGTTTAGTCTCGATCTTGGAGTTAAGTAGACACGAAACTGGAAATCTTTCTCAAACTTCAAACGCATTTTGTGAATTTTGTTTCGCGGTCGTAGTTCAAACGATAGCGACATCTTTACTGATAAAGAATTTTTTTTGTTTGTTCGATTTAGATGACTACAAGGGCTGGAATCATGTCAACCAGGGAGCCCTGTTCGATTGGCAGCCCCCACTTCACCGGTCTGTCATTTGACGAATTTTTGACATTTTTTTCTTCTGATTTTTTTTCTACATACATAAAGGATCAATAAACATTATATAAAAAATTGATAGTGGAAATGTTTTCATTTTTGTTTTATCCTAGTTTGAAAACTACCCAAAAAGTAGGGCTCTAGACCCCCTTAATATAGCATCCTCATATCAGTTCGAATTTGAAGTTCAGTGAAGAATTGAAGAAATAAAATGTCAAGTTCAAAATCAACTTCGAATTCGCGATGTGAAACTTGTCATCCACAGACCACAAAAAAAAAGAACGGCCACCGAAACTTTGATATTAACCAAATCCATTCCTCTGCTCTAATTTATAGATCGAGTAGGGCCACAGTTATTACTGAGTTAGCATTATCAAGTTAGCCGTTTGTTGTCGATTGTTATCGCGTCTGCAAGTTTGGTTAGGGCAGAGTGTTCGCGAGTGGAAAACGCTTTCCATCATCTCTTAGTAGGCGCTGGGAAACACAGAAAGTCCATTAGGCCGTCGAGGAACTTGGTATAACGGAAAAATAGAGTTTTGTGCAGCCTGCGAGGCCTCATCCCGGCGACATTTGCATGTTCCAGATAGATTGTTCTATTTGCATCGGTGGAACGGAGTTCGATATTGAAATTGAAATGTATGAGTTCGGAAAATCAGAATTTATCAGACGCTTCATTGTTATAGATGCACGGCATACGACTTGCTTGGTGTACTCGATGGATTTTTATTGGCAGGATGACATGAATCGCGCTTTTGGAAAACTCCAGGGAAACCAATAGTGACTATATCACTTCATTCACAGAAAACGTCTTGTTAGAAAGAAGTGATACCATTAAGGATTTGGGTGTTTGGTTCGATCAGCAACTCTGAACATTACAGGACGTCTCCTTTCGTGAGAAGTTTTATATAAAAAAACTCACATTAAATCGACACATAAATGTTATTGTAAGCTCAGCATATCGAGCATATGGCTTCATTATAAGAAACTTCAAGAATTTCAATAATATATCAACATTGACCTCCCTATATTTCAGCTTTGTCAGATCTAAACTTGAATACGGGTCCATAATAGAAATCCTATATATATTCAATACTTACTCATCTACTATCGATATGGTTCAGTTCTTTAGCTTCAAAATCAACGGAATATATCCTCCAAGAGGCTGTAATTATCAGGATTTGCTTCATAGATTTGACTTTATATGATTGGAAAAACGTAGAAATCAGGCTTCTGTTTTTTGCTTGCATAAATTATTCAATGGTGGAATTGACTGTCCAGCGTTATTGTCGCGAGTTGATATTTTTATACCAAGAATAACATCTAGACACAACACTACTTTCTTATGCAAAAGGGCCCTAACAAATTCAATGTTGAAGGCGCCAATAAATTTCATGTGCAGTAATGCGAACAAACTTGCCAGTGTTTGTGAATTCTTCTCTTGCAGTGTTTGTGAACTCAAGATTAAATCTCGTATTATTATTATTATTATTATTATTATTATTATTATTATTATTATTATTATTATTATTATTATTATCATTATAATCATCATTATTATTATTATTATTATTATTATTATTATTCGCCAACTGTACTCAATTGCATTTCATTGGAGATTTCAATTGGGTCTTATCTTGAACTGTTTCCATATTGGTTGGGAGTTACATAGTGAATAAGTTTTTGGGACTTTATCCTCCTTGCAATGTACGGAGTATTCTCATCTTTCTTTATGTATTTCCTACATACAATATTGGATTGGTATCGACGTACCTTTGAATAATAATCCCTCATTTTTTTGTTTAGTATTTTCTATTTTTTGAGACTGGCTTTCCTTTATACAGTGAGGTGAAATAATCTTCGTTTCTAAAGACGAAATAGAAGAAGCACGGATACGTCAATTCTTATTTATTAGGGGGCATTTTCAATAGAAGAAATAATTGTCACCTCTCTCACCCCTTTTCCTTGACAACTACCCTCCCAAATGTCAGGGTGGGTTGAAAAAGATTTAAAAAATCGTTATTTTCAACTTTTCCTTCAATAACGGAAATTGAAGTAGGAGGTAACACTCATTTCAACGCAATGTGTAACATCCTTCTCTCTATCATTGAAATATGATTCTATTCTCGTTGTTTTTATGATGATGATTTTCAGATGAATTTCAGTATCATATATTATGTATTTTAGGCAATTGATATTCTATTTTTGTTTCAATGGTGCGTATCATTTTTTAAATTGATGATAATGATACATGGAAAATGAGGAACTGACTTGGTGCCTGCATGATATTATATTGAAATAAATCACATAGCTATTTAGATATTGAAGCCATTCTTCATTCACGTACTCCTTGTGCCGAACCTGCTCATGTCAAGATCAAATTTTCTTGTCGAAAACGTGAGTTTTCGACACGACGTCGACGACCAAATGATGTTCGGGACCGTCTCGTATTTTCCCGTCAAAACCCTTCTGACGATCATCGATATCCAACGGTCGTTTAACTCTAACGAGAAAAAAATAAAGGATCATATTCCGACAAACATTTTTCACTTGCTTGCCAGCACATCATAAGGCTGTCAATGGGTCGATTGACAAATAACCACCCCGTCACTTCCTTAGAGTCTTATCGTCGCCACCGGCACAGAATCGGATTAAGGAAAATTTGATTCTTGAACAATAATGAAGAATTTATTGAAATAAGATTGTTTCGAATATATTGGTCTACACTATTCAGGGTGTTTTTTGAAAAAGGAAAAACATACATTTGTTGGACGAATATTTTTTTTTATTTGCTGTTTCTATTACTTATATGGAGTTATGAGGAGTTTTATAATCTACGACGAAACTAGTAGGATATCGTCGGTGGTAGCTCTTGAAGTTCTGGAATTCTTGGTCTCATCTTTATTTTCTGTGGCTTTAAAGAGTTTTTGTTGTAGGGGACTGACTAACAGGTAGTATTTTACCGACAATAATCTAGTTTTCAGCTGTCTATGCCTCCAGACGATGACATTTTTTCATAGACGGTGATTCAGGAAATAAATTGTGTATAGTTACTAAAATTTTGTATTCGAACATTAAGGAAAATATTTGAAGTCTGTTGAGCCCGCCCCTGTTCAACGACGTATGGATGTTCACTACTAGGAGTAAGCAGTCAATCATGTGAATAACATAATCTTTGAAAGCAAACATACAAGTTTCCGTCAGAGGGAAAATCATCGTTTTTCGATAAAACCATTAGTAAATGCGAATTCTGGTTACAGTTGTTTTGGCACGGAATGAAAGTAACATTATTGATGGATTTCAAGTAGGTACTATTCAGGATTCAATGTGAGGTATATGTATATACAGATTGAGATGTTCCATTCGGAAAAATATATAGTTTGATGAATAAATCAACTAAAAGAAGAGAAATCAACTGCAATAATTTTGTTGACATAAACGTTAAAGATTCAGAACAAAATTGGTAATGACCTTTTAAAATATTATATTTTCATTGTGATTTTCATTTCTCTATATTTTTTGTATATTCTGTCGTCTTTTGAATGTCAACTCACATGAAAACAACATCATATTCATTGATAGTTTGAGAAATTTCCTAAATTCGATTAACAAATATCATTGTTTGATCAAATCTCATCTTGAAATTCGAAAAAGTTGCTACATTTCTCAGCTTCAAGCAGTAGAATCGATAATATACTGGTATATTCGTAGTCATTTCTCACGATTCTCTCACAATCCCTTCAAACACAGCATTTCAGAGCTCCTACCTCCATAACGCCACCAATTTCCAACTGAATCTCTGCGCCTTTGCTTTATACAGTGTTATCATCGACTGAGGATAAACACAATTAGCGAAGATCAAAGCTGTACATACACACAAACGCATGGAATCCGCCTTGTGGATGATACGTGACTCCTAGGTAAGTAGATGCTTCTCTTCTCCTGTTTTTGTGTTTGAAAACCACAGTAGCCAGAAGCTGTTCCTCTGACAAGATAGTCCTGGGTTGGAAGCAGTAGCGCTCAACACAAACACAGCTTCAACTTATTCTAGATACACCTACATGGACCACTAAGCACTCTCCTATCCTCGAATTCGGATTGCGCATGTTCACTTGAAATTTATGTGTGCAGTGATTGAACTAGATAAGGTCTTTGTGATTTGACCGCGTTTTGAATGGTACTGAAGACGTGAAAACGAAAAAGTTCTTTGAATGCAACTGAAGTATTCATCAGATAAGATATTGATCATTTGTGTTTCTCTGTCTTGATATTTGTCGGATATTGAGTAGGGGTTATAATTTTTTGAAGCCGGACCTGGTCGCATTTGATTCCGTTCATTTGACGTTGGCGAGATAGCTCATCATTGGTTGAATAGAGCGTATTTCTTCATTTCGGCTTATAAAACGATCATATACGTGTTCAATACGAAAATTTCTATCAGAAACCAATTATTGTTCGGTATATTATCCAATATACAGTGCTTCTCAAAAGTCCCCTCCCCCCCTCTTATCTTTGTGAAAGTTAAATTTGGAAAGTGAATGAATATCAAAGGTTGTAAACTGCCCTACTAGGGACGATAGATGACGAAATCGTCAGAGATGACGTCACAAGGCCATTGTGACCAATAATTTTAAATGGAACCCTACGGCAAGCGACACCTCTTTTAAAAGGTATCGAAAAAAACTTTTCAATTATTTTGTTTGTGTTCATGGCAGTTTTAATGGCTCATTAGTAAACATTAAAATTTCAATTCCATTCAGTATGAAATTAATTACAGATTTAAGAATCAGTATCTACTCAAAGAACTTGCTCGAAGTGACCTCCATTTACTTCCTGACAGCAAAACATCCTATTTTCAAAATCTTCTCGTACTTTTGCAAATGTGTCTGCGGAATTAGCCTCACATTCTGCAACAATACGTTGTATTAAAAAGTCAATAAACTAATGAGCCATTAAAACTGCCAAAAACACAAACAACATTAATATCATTGAATAGGTTTCTTCGATACCTTTCGAAAGAGGTGTCTCTTGCCGTAGGGTTTCATTTAAAAATATTGGTCACAATGGCCTTGTGACGTCATCTTTGACGATTTCGTCATCTATCATCCCTAGTAGGGCAGTTTACGACCTTTAATATTCAGTTTCCAAATTTCACTCGTTTATGTATAATCGCTCCAAAGATAAGAGGGGGGAGGGGACTTTTGAGAAGCACTGTATTATTACTTTTCGTCAGCGTTTATTCGACTCACTGTATTTATTTTTTCAAAGAGCTAACATGCATGTTATATCGTTTCTGTGAAACTATCTATCAATCTCAAGTATGTTGGAAGTTATTCAGTGGAAATAAAATATTGTCGATATTCATCACAAATTCGTACAAAATAAACCTCCACCTAGAGAATGAGAGACACTCTCAAATTATTGATTTGATTCAACGAGAATTTATCTACGTTATAGCAGAATGCGATGCATCTTGAATAAAGGGAAGTAACAGCTATGATATAACCTTCTGAGGTTGACAGAGAACACCTACTCTGTACAATGTGCTCGTGTATAAGAAATATAACAAATCATCACTGAAACCATTTCCAAGTTTTACCAATTTATCACGTATTATGCACAAATCCAGTTCAATATTCTACTGAACTTTAGTCTTATCATTTGTTGTATGATGTGGAATATGTGACATGGAAAACTAAGAAATGGAAACTTTCATTTTCAAACGCTCCAGCATGACATGAAATCATTTGTGTGCTATGTTTGCAAATGATGCCAATTCGTATTGAATAATTCGCTGTACTGAATATTCTACGTGGCATTCGAAATTAAATCTGATGTGGGAATAGAAGGTATATATTGGAGTTATCTATTTCTCTCACTGTGTCATGCCATATGATATTCTGTTTATGTGCTGAAAATGTACTCACAATGGCCTGTCGCTATACATATATTCTGTTGATATAATTGAACTACCAGAGGGTGTTGTTATCGGAATAATTAGAGAAAATGAGTTATGGACTATATCATCACATTGATACTCATAAAAGTTTTTTTTCTGAAAACATAATTTCTAGTGAAATACATTAAAATGAAACATGAAAACTTGATATCATCAATGTCCAACGCAGTTGTCAACTGAATAGCACATCCAATTAGTTCTCTAGCCAATTGGAGTAATTTGAATTGAATCTGGTACACACGATTGAAACGTTGGTGCACTGCTATTACCAAAGAGATAATCTGTTCCAACAGTCCGTTTACCAATTTCAGCAGATTGAAAGCATATTGCATTCACTATTAGTAGAAACTTGAACCTTATCATTATATAATCGCATTCTTCATTATACTAAAAATGTCGAATCAATCGATGTAGAAAAATTGTTGGGTGTCTGTTTTTTTTTCAATTAGAATAAAACTATGGAAGCTTCGTTCTTCATCCCAAAATTCAAATGATTTTAGTATGACGATCTGGAAAGACACTGGCATAGTCTGGATATAACATAAAGTATGCATTGCTGACATTCTCTACATTGACATTTCGAAATGAAATCACAATTCATAATTAAAAATTATCGAGCACAAATTAGGTGAGGTTGATACCTGAGTGGAACTGAATAATGCTTGGTTGGGTGAATTCAAATCTGTTGAATATCTGAAATGAGTGAGTTTCGGATTCGAATATTGTATTGTAAATTTGGCACAATAGTCTCAGCCAAACAGAATGTTGATATTGAAATAGATAGTTACGATACTAAAAAATCACAAAATCTGTCACAATTCTTCTTCTTCGTCTACAACTGGATATCAACAGATAATCTTCGTGATTAGAAATTTATCAATTTCATGGAAAACAACAGAGCGGTGACTCGCAGGTCTGTGCAAGGTTCCCTAAGCATTCGTTTATGAGAAACTGAACTTGTAGAACTGAACTTATAGAGAATCAGACGATAAGCGTTCAAGAACCTTGATGAAATCAACATAACAACCTCTTATTTCTCACCCTAAACGTTACCGTGCATATAGTACTGCAGTTGCTGCATCAATATGGAGGCGATAATACTGTAATACGCTCAATTTGCGCTGGCGATGTACTGTACAGATAGGTTTATATTGATGGTCGGCAGATTACCGCTGATTGGCTGCTCCAAAAACGCCGGTAATACCCGACCGGTAATCTGATTATAAGTGAAGGCATTTGTTATCGAGATTAAAGCCCCGTTTCGCGCCACTACACTTCGGGATAGTGGAGGATTCTGGGGTGCTTGGCGCGCTTAGAACGAGAGCCCAGATCGTAACGATAATAGTTGGTACTGAGACGCGGAATGTGATTATAGCATAGCATGACAGATTTAAATTTTAGTTCTAGTGTTGCTCATGATATGACGCCACGTACGATTCGGCAAAGAACCATCAAACCGACTTTCTACGAATGCTTTTCATACGGATTTCGGGTGAATATTTTTTCTTCAGATTCGAACGCGAATGATAATACCCACTGCTATTTTCAATATTCCATCCATTATAGATTCAATGAGAACAATTGAGCGACTCGGTAGTGTGCATATATTGTTTTGCAATTCTTATCGATTTCAGTTCGAAGAATTATATACAGAGTGTTCAGATCAGACAAACTCGTGGAGGTACCAAAAAAGTTCCGTAAAGGTTCTTATGATGGTTGTTTGATTCTCAACACCCCTTATATGGGTCACTGTCTTGATTAAATTCTATTAAATAATTCAGCGAGTTTATCGTAGAATATTTTCTCATTAAATATCCTTCAATATCGATTCACATCTTTCAACGCCATTTTGTCGAATGATCAATGATTATCTTCTTCTTCTGTTCGTATTTTTTAACCATTGGAATATGTACGAGGCAATGGAAAAACGATTCATAATTGTATTAGCTGAAAGTGGTTGGAGTTATTAAAATCTCAAAGAGAAGTAAGAACGGGGCGATTAACCCAACAATATACAGGCTGTTGCTTCTAAATTGCACTCGATAAGTTTTATTGAAACGATTATTGACAGGCATTTTTGTATCGAAATTTAACTTTATCATCAAAAAATCAATGTCTAAAAACATATTTTTCTCCAGAATACAATGGAAATATTTTATTGACCATTCTAGAACGACCTACTCATCATTATAAGAGATATAATCCTCAAAAGAAAAATCTCTATTCCCAACAATACAGACCCAATGCTCTGTTTCCATCGCTATAAATCCCGTGAATCGAATCTCCGTTGCTCATTACATGATCCAACCTTATCGTTATCCTTTCAGGAACTAAGCGACCCTTGAAAAATTCTCGAAATATCCTCAACAGGCGTTGAACAATGAAGTTCAGCGTATTGACAAATAGTATATAGTTCGAAGATCACGATCAATACGCGAAAAACAGAAAACCAGATTCTCTTCACGGTAATCAGTTTAAACGAATTCATTGTATCGTCAACGTAGACAAGTTTGGGTGAAATTAATGTCTATCTGCAGTTTCATTGCTCTACAAGAAATACGTTACACGGAATACAAATAATACACCTTCTTCATGATGAGAGGATATGTCATCGAAAGAACAGGCATTGTAGCTGTAGACGAGCATGACCTATCACATGTTTACTTCAAGGAAAAAAGCATTTGAATAAGCATCTCAACATTTTGGGCATTATGGATAGCGGAGATAATGCAGATGGTGCTTAGAACTAGAGGGATCAGCTACTTACATGATTATGAAATGCCTAGTATTGGTAATATCATTGAAACGCACCTCGAAATATTGTCTTTAACCCTGATACTGATAAGGATGTATCGGTGAGAAGAGCTTATTTTGCTCGCAAAATGGGAGAGATCAGTAATTTTTTCAAACTATTCCATGAAATCCAGAACGTTGAGAAATGTACTATGTTTTTTTTTATTTTTCTTCTCGCAATAGTTTCACCAGAATAAATTCCCAAAGTTTCCAAAATGGGGTTCTCATTTCAGTAAATGCATGCAAATACTTTTAGGTAAAAACTGAATAAAACATTTCAGAGGAATCTCATGTTCCTGTGAACATACTGATATAATTATCATCTCTATTTTCAATTAGAGTAAATACCGGTTATTTTATTCTCCACGATCCACTTCACAATGCATAAAGAATTCGATATCATTATACACACTTATACTGACAGACTTCTCATTATCATTAGCGGTAAAGAAATAACAATACCTTTATTAAATTGAATAAATTCGCTTTTGCACTCAAATTACGAAGTATACAGAGTTGCCTCAAAAGCATAACTCTCTGATATCTGCATAGTTCCCGTTGACCCCATTTATATCATATTAACTATCACCATCCACCGCAGATTTGTAATTATTCGACGAGCGTGTCATCTGGTTCTGGTGTTGGTCAGCAGTCACTGCCATTCAGTCGCAATCATTGTATTCCTGTAACTAAATGCGGTAGCAAACCTTACCGCGATCTGTTAAATACCATTGGAAGTGATGAAACTATTTCCAAGCGACGGTCCATTCAGTTGGATTTAGTAGTTACGAACAAGAACAGTAATGGGATTGATATCAACATTTTTTGCTCTAAAGTTCTCTCCGGAGTATTATTTCACAGATGCATCATCATGACACTCAATATTCAGATAGAAAATAATTCTCCATTCGTTCAATTAATGAAATCAATATCTGTCATTGTTGATAAATCGAATGGTCAAGTTATCTACAGGCAGCTTTCAAACTGTAAAACAGACCCAAAGGTAGATCTTGTAGATATCAAATCTTTCTCAATCGTTGTCAAGGACTTCAAAAACGCTTTGGTGATGACAACTCTTGGATCTACTCCTGAGCGTAGTGTAAATTTGTGATTGGCGATAATAAACAAATTGCCTTTCTTGATATTTCAGATGGTAATAATCGATTCTCATTTGGAAATCACGTAAGAAGCGTTGATGTTTCTTGAGCAATCCCAAAATAAAACTTAGAGGTGATTTCGACTGAAAGTAAATGGTGATCAAATTGGAGCTTGGAAAATACTATAATGGAGAATCGGACCTTATGGAAGAAATTGGTTGGAGTTGGATTTAGATTTGGAACTATTGGACTTCTTTATCCAGAACAATATGGATGTCCTAATTGAGGAGCTGTATGATCTTGATAACGATAGTGATTCTCAATGATGTTTCATTACTGTTCATTGCGTTTAGTCATTCGTGAGTTCCTTCTATCAGATAGGCCAAAACTAAGTTGAAATAGTGATTCACAGTAAAATTTTCGAAGAATGTTTCAGATTATTCCCTACTCAAACATTGCCAAAACCGTCTATTTACAGAGATGGAGACAAAAAAGTTGAAAAGTAATTAGTGTTTTTCCGAAATTCACACAGCAAACGAAAATTTGTTGAATCAAGTAGATCGTCACTTCCATTTATATTTATACTTTATACGTTATTAGTTATTCTCACACTGATCCTGAATAGGGTATTGATGAAAATTTACACATACCTACCTATAAAATAATCAGCAATTATTATTATTTCATTCGTGACGAATCAAATCGATGGAGAATTAAATGAAATAATGATCTATTTCAGTGCTCATGGAATACGATCTCCTAATTCATGGTGAAAATTTTGTTGAATCATGAATAATTCTTTATGTTTTGAATCTTTTGAATTATATTCAATAAATATACTGATTTCTGTAGCATTTACATTTTCAATGTACCAATGTAGAAAAACTCACCAATAAAAATAGAATAAAATATTCGACTACGTTTTCAAGAATGAGGAGGTATTATTGAAAATTAACTCACGTAGTACAACTGAAAATTAAATCATAATAATATAGCAAGAATCACTGGAGGGAATCAGGTGGTTAAATGAAATCAGTATGGGACATGACCCTAAAATGCGTATCATCGGTAAGTACCACAGCTGTCGAACATGTAATAAACACTCTGTTGATGTGCCGTACACAAGCTTCAATATCGCATTCAGACTCGAACGTTCCCTAATATTTATCTACGAATTGATGGCATTTAGCAAAAACGTCGGATGATCATAGATAGCGCCTTTTTGAGCGGAAAATTGATATTGCCGGAAATTGCTTCGAGCTGCAGTTATCGCTATGTGCATATCACGGCTGGGATTGAAACTAAGCCCATTATTTTTTTTTTCACCAAATCAATACCAACGTGCTCCCATACTGTGAAATTGTTACTCTAGTTTTCCGATTGGGTATTCCCTGAGGTTTCCTGATTCCATTACCAAGAACGACGTTACTGGAACATTCCATATGGTTGTTTCTAAGGGACATTTCTTTAGAACGTTCAATAATACTTCTGAATTTATCAAATAGTCTTTTTTATCCAGATTTCTATGAGCATTTGAGGTACCGCTTGCTCCAAAGCCATTGTTCCGCAGGTTTAGGCTATATCTGTTCGTGTTAGAAGTCTGCATCCACTTTTGTAGTGATTCGTATAAAGTACAAATCTGTAAGGGATGTTTATACAGTGCGGATGATATATCTACCCCCCTTCAATATCCGTTACTGAAGACAAAATTGAAAAACACGGACACGTTCATTTCTATTTCAAACAAGGTGTTCTTTCAACAGAAAACCTCCTGCCCTTGACAGCTACCCCCAAATTCTTTCAAAAATGAAGGTTATGCGATATCGTGAAAATAGATTTCGAAAGTTGAATTCAAGAATCGGTATTTCTTATTTTTTCTGGTGAAAACACAAAAAAAGTCAATCAACGAATTTTAATTGATAGTTTGATTACTACAGGAGGTGTTCAGAATATTCTTCATTTATTTCCTGTCGAATCAAAAATTTGCGTTGAAATAGGTAGTCAGATCTCTCGGACTCTTATCTGTTATGAGTATTGCTTGAGTCAATGATTCTTCATCAAAATTAAGGATTAATCATCAGTAGGAAACTCCTCCATTGCTCCCAAATCTTGATGGGGTCATTGTCGAAATAGAATTTACACATCGTTCCCTTCTGATTCTCCAAGGATATTGAGCTGATGTAATCTTCAAGATATGTAATTGTCTGAAAACGACACTGACAATCCATATAATTCTCAATAAATAATCGCATGTTTTCCCCGAGTCACATCAGCAATTGGCAAAGCATTATCCAGGCTTACCCACCACCGTTGTTTTGAGTTCGACGAGATCTTTGGGGAACGTGGGATCTCTCCCCATTCGAACGATTTCGTTTAAAACCTCTCCAACAACTTTACAGTTCGCAAAGCTCCTGGTAATGTTATAGTTGGCGTATAAAACAAAACAATGTAAGAGATTAAGCTTTCGGTATGAGGGATTTCACTCGTATAGTGATGTAGACTTTATTTTTATCAGAGCTCTGTAGTGATAAAGGTTCACAATCTTCGAGATCGAAAAAATATCGATGTGAAATAGGAGTTCCTCATATCGATATCAATAAGAAAGAATCATTGAAGATTATGATTGATTTTATCCCATGAAAGAATGGTGCGAGAAGAAGCCACTGAAATAGTATTGAACGAATTTTTGCACATATTTTGATGGTGCATCGATTAATTCCAAAGATTTATCACTCCATTTCTTAGTTAGTCACGTCAGTAATCAAATTTTTGTCTCATTGATATTTTCAATATCAATATCAAATGAATGTTAGGATTATTTATTAGGCAATATCGAATATCCTTATATTACTACATGAATGAATTCCGTTATTGAACAAAATCGCTTCATAACTTTTCGAGAAATCATGTTCACTGTTTTGTGAAAAATCATTTTGAGATGATTGAAATAACTTTTCTTCAACTAACATGAAATCATCGATTCCGGTACCATAAAGCAAAATGCCTTCTGATGTGGCAATATCCGGGGCATCCTAAGCTCTTGCCTATGAAGAATTCTTGCTTGACGAGTTAGATAAGATCAAGATCTGACCAATTCCAGGAGAATATTTTTTGCTTAATGAAGAGAATTTGAGCGATTTTTTTTCAATAGTGACAAAATTTGTTGAGATCAACAATTTTCGTTCCTTCACACTTTCTATTAGTGAAGTTGTGATGCCATTTATGTTTGCAGGAAAATATCGGAGCGTTTGAAAGTACTTAGCTCCAACTCTAATATCGATATTGATGAAATCCCCCAAAAATACCCAATTGAAAGTCAATAATGCATAATTCTATAATCTAAAATGTTACAAAATTGTTGGGAGTTTCTATATAAATGATTCATTTAGGCGAATTCGATGATAGATAAGAAAAAGACCTCTCATCACCCACCTAGCTAGACCTCCAAGCGATGCAGTCATCCATCTTTCCAGATGACAGGTGAAAGTGCTGGTAGAAAAGTGTCCAACGCAGGACTCTAATTGGAATCCAGTCACATCTCCTGGTGGCATTATACGGACAAACAAAGCCGCAGGACGGGAAATTGCGGAACCCTAATGGGATTATTTGATTTAGACGTCACCGTTATTTGGAAAAGTTGCCTCGCTCCTCGGGGAATGTTGTTCCTTCATATTATTTTCGCACAGTCGAGATCGGGTCAAGAGTAGAGTAGGAGTCGAGAGGAATTGAGATTCTTCTTCGAGGAATGTGAGACTACTTTTGTGATTTGATGGCGAGGTGTAGTGACACTCGAAACGCTTTTTGAAGAAGTGCTCGTATTACTAAGATTCATAATGATGTACACAGCTGTAAATTGAAATTTATCACCTGCTTTTTTGTCTACAAATATAATTCGTGCAGCTCTAAAAAACATCATCAGTTCCCAACCACTTATGGAGTGTATTTTAGAAAATTCCTTCAATCATTATTTCATTGAAGGATTCAGTCGAATTTATAGTTTCTCAAGAATAAACGTTGAATAAAATCCACAAGGGACTAACGCTCATGTATCAAAGAATACCACACTGATCCTATTTCTTGAAATACAATTTCATTTCAGATATTCAGGTATTGTTAGAAAATTTACCGTTTTTGAAAAAATCATAAATTTATACATAGGAAATGTATTGATAGAGTTCAATTCAATGGTCTTGGTGATGTTTCCAGTCTAGATAAAAAGGGTATGTTTCAAGAATCACAATTTTTCACTCATATGAATATATTCTTCAGATATTCAAAAATATCAGTTATTTACCTCTACATGTATCTGTAAGTACCTTCCATTGCAACACACTTGTTCACTGTGACAGTCAAGGTCTTGTGAACTGCAAATAATATAGTACTGATATCAAAATACCTACTTTTGATTGGTATCAAACTATTAAGGCAGCTACAAATATCGGATAGATTTATGAATAAAAGTATTCTCTTCAACCACTCATTGAACTCTGAAACCAATGACATCTGACATATTTATTCAAGAACCGCATAAAACATAAAACAGTACGGAGCAATGCACCCCTGAGTTGCGCATCAGAAAATGTTTTGGTTTTTCTATGCTCAAAAAAAGTGTATTTATTGTATTTTTTCTTGACCAACCTCGAAATGAATCGCTAATCGCAATAATGAAAGAGAAGAAAATTCTTCATGATTCGATAATTTTTTTGGGGTTTGGTTTGATGATAACATCAAATAAAATGAATGAATTAATAAATAAGCAAATAAACTTCTTTATCCTTTTGACAATTACATTCAATATTGTATAGGAATCGTCGATATTGATCTATAAAATAATTCGGCATATATTCCTCTAGACTGTAAAAACAATTACACAGGAGGAAGTATTTTAATCGTCTCTTCAAAATAGCGAATGTTTCACAGTTCTTAATAGTGACAGGACGTAGGTAAGTCAAAAATTCTGAGAGTCATGGGGTTAGGAGAAACCTTTAGGAAATGGGACATCCATATCATTTTTGTGTCTGGTATTCACATTATGCTTCAAGTTGTTAGACACAAAACTTTTGTCAACATTTTTATATGCATAAAAACAACATTCAAATATAAAAAGACAAGGCAACATTAAACTTATACTTTCTAAATGCATTCATACAAGATTCATTCGTAGAAATGCCTAGCATTGCTCGTAAATATTCCAGACAATGAGTATTACCTGCATATCATATATTTCAATGATATCACGAAACTGTTCTGAGTGAACCTGATAGGACATCGATTTTCTGGTCAGAAAATGATTGTCCGAACTTCAAGTATTGTGAACCATTTCCGGATCATCACGATATCATAAAAAGGGCGTTGACACGAGAATAGACGATATCCATATAGAAAAGTATCGTATCGCTGTCATAGATATCTTTTTTGTGGCACCCAGACACATTTGTATGGAAAATCGAATTCGCTCTCCTCAATTCCAACGAAACTGTGGAGGAAAATCGTATCAATCTTATTAAAGACGTGTTTCGGGGTTCCGTATGCGACGAGTAAATCATCGAATGGGCTTTATTTCCTCGTTGTACTTTATTTCCTCCCGTGAATTGTATCGCAGCTCGTCTATACGGGTTTACGGAAACTGGGGTTTAGCTTTCCGGAAGTCAGACGAAATATTGGATGTGTTACGTCGTTCTTCTCTTCTCGAGCATTCTCTGGCTCATTTTCAAGTATACCAGGCTGGCTTGGAACGAGCTGCACTCGAAAACTGTTCAACAAATACCACGTTACCCTATACAAGGTGCTAGAGAAAGATACCATGTCAGATCGATATCTATTTCAGTTATTTTCGAATTTGCTCACTGCAATGTCAAAAGTTCAACATTGGGAACGTCTCTTGCTGGAATTTCTCAATTAATTGAGACAATAAAGCCTAGTCTATAGTCCTTGTGGATTTCTTCCCAATCTCGCACAAGTCACTGGTAGGTCTACTTCAGCTGTCGAAGTTGTATAGAACTCTACTCAACATTAAAGAAAAGTTATTCATATTGGCTCTCCATCTTGTTAACCATAATGGATTTGGGGACGTTTTAAACCTCCAACTATAGATTGAGAATTCAGTGGTATTATGGAATCAATTATCATTTGAGAACATATAACGCCGTAATACTCGAAACTACTCTAAATCTGGATATATTCCGATAGTCATTGGTGAAATCCATTTTCATGTTTCAGCTTCAGGTTGGTTCAATGATGCAAGTAAGTATTACTTTAAATTCAACTAGTAACTATTCAATTATCTGATATATGTTGTTCGAGATAGTTTGTTATCATTTACTATGGATAATTATTAATAATTGGCATTAGTTATTATAGTAAGAAGTGAATGATAGAAATATAAAAATCATACCAGTTTATTTCTACAGATCCATGTGATTGGTACTGATAAAAAAGCTCATGGAGATTACGAGCCAGCAGTCTGGTCTAATTTCAAAAAACAATAACAGAAAATTCAATATACAAAATCAAATGAAAATTATTTCATACTTTTGTTTCAATAGATTGTGAGGAATCACAGCTGGAAACATTGATTTCAGAGGAAATTATGACGAAAATCAAAACTCTCACACTCTTTTTCTCCTCTCATTGATAACAACTGACAAAACTTGATTTCGAAGTCGATAATCTATATAATGTGATGAATCCATAGATTCTCTCTCACTAGATCAATATAAAATGTTCGTTGAAGAAAGCGTATCTATTGAATACATGTAATTCAGTAACATGAGAAGATTTTTTTCAGTTTCCACATACTGCTCTACAGAAATTGGACCAAACTATTGGTACTGTAATGGAATCTAGCAATGTCATGATGGACTCATGAGGAACTTGCGAACTTGATTAATTCCCCTGCATCACATGTTCCCAAGTAGATCTCGATTGTTTTGGAAGCTCTTAAATATTATGGAATAGAAGAAGATTAAAAATCCTGTGAGCAATCTGGGGGAGAGAGATGACAAGATGTGACAGAAGACTGACAGTACTAGAACATTCGAGAATAAATGAAAAATCATGTAAATAACGAGCTTCCCAACAACGTTTGTCAGTTGAAGAATAGAACGCGACCGAGTAACATTGTTATTGATAAAAATAATCGAAATAAAAAGTGTTCTTTAGTGTTTGTACGTGAAAATAGATAACATCAGTCAGAAATTCTTCACTGGAACCCACAAATTACGTAACAATACATTTGAAGGAATACAATATTCTCGAATTCTGTCAGCTGAAACTTCAGAAAATTGTGATTCAGTGCATGAAAAATGAAAAAAAAACTCTCATTATTCAATTTTCCATCAAAAACGAACGAAATGCCATGACATTGATCATTTGCAAAACTTCTAGAGTCACCTTAAATAAACTTCATACGCTTTAAGTGACTCAAATTGTTTTCCAGTCATCACAACCTACAGGGTGGTCGATATTTAGAGATATTCCATAATAGGAGGGATGTTTTTTTTTGGTACAATCGTCCGCCCTATCGCCTTCCGTAGAGAAATTTCCCCAGACTATTCTACGGATAAGAAAACTTCCTCGTCGTAGAATCGGTCAGGCGTTAAGAGAGGCCAGGAAAACAGCGAGGCCATTCTTTTGCCGGGAGATTTGTAGCATTTGAGCCCTTAAGTGTGTCCCTAGCGAATTCCGCGATGCGGATCTCGGTTTCGGTTTGTCGGAGTTGGTCTCGATAATGCGTCAGAGTGACGGCTGAGTCGAGGGATAGGGTAGATTGGATGACGCTGATTACGAGGTTATTTAGAGCGAAAAGGCGAAATCTCGAATCGCCGTAGACAACGGAGTCGTTGGATTTTTATATTCAACACTTCTCAAGATAGACATTTATTTTTTTTTTTTCGAAAAAAGAATTAATTATCGATATTGTGATGAAATCAAGAAGGTCAGAGATTCCATAAAACTATTGAAAAGTTCAATAAAACCACGAACTGTATCCTAACGTAGGAAATACAGTGCTTCTCAAAAGTCCCCTGCCCCTTTTCTCTGGAACGATTATACATACGCTAGTGACATTTTCATACTCTTGATAAAGGTTGTAAGCTTTTCTACTATGATGATGATAGATGACAAAATTTGTAAATATGACGTCACAAGACCATTGTGACCAATAATATGAAATGGCTCCCTACGATAAGCGACACCTCTTTTGGAAAGTATCGAAAAAAAACCTATACAATGAAACTGATTTTGTTTGTTTTTATGACACCATATGAATTCCATTCGACAAAAAAAAATTCACAGATTCAAAAACCAGTATCTACTAGAAGGAATTGCTCGAAGTGACCCCCAATCACTTCCTAACAGTGAACTATCCTTTTTTTTAACTCCTCTCGTAGTTTTTGAAAAGTTTTTGTGGAAACAACCTCTGCAATAATACGTTGTTCAGAACGTGAATGTTTTCAGGTTCAGTCGCGTGAACCTTCGATTCAAGGTGTCTCAACAGAAAAAATCCAAAGATCTGAGGTCGGGTGATTAAGGTGACCGTTCCGTTGAATCTTCTCATCCATTTCATCGTAGTATTGTGGAAGAGCACCATACAGAGACAGAGCTTGAATTTTGCTTTCAGTATTGATTGTCTCGATTCATCGCAGCTCTGCCTTTTTCACAACCTGGTTGCCAAAACTGCCAAAAACACAGACAAAACTATTCAACTCATCATTTTTGAATTATATATTTGAAGCTGAACAACATCAGAAAGCTGGATTTTCTTCGGAATATGTCTTAATCCACGTCATTGAAGGATCCATCTCTGTACAGTTTTCATCTTTACTGATTCATTGTTGTCAACTTCTGTCCTCAGAAGAAGAATCAACAAGGAGAGGAGATAGAGGACAAAAACGCACAGCAAAGTTGTGAATTCTAGCATTCATCGGGAAAAAAAATCATCTGCGTAGTTCTTATAGAAAATGAATAATATAATTATGGAAAATCATCCTTCAGAATGTACCGTGAATTTCTTTTTGTTTTTCTTCCATGTCCTATTCGAAGTATTCGTCGGGAAAGTTTTAGTTTCGCGTAGACTAAGTACTACTTGTAAAATATCTCCCAACTTTGCTGCTAGCAGATGAAAAAAATCGAAAAGCAAACTCCCAGTTGCTTCGCAAAGGAGTCCCAAACTGCGAGAATCCGCCAGAGTTTTCCAGCCTTTTAATTATGACAAAAGGCATCTCTTGGGCTATACTCTTGCTTTTTCTCTTGTCGGCGTTTTCATAAGCGGAACTTATACCAACTTAAATCAACATTTATCTGCAACCAGGAAATGCGTTTTCCTTTGCCGGAATATTTATTCTCAAATTGGAATTGTGCCGCTTTACTTCTTTGAGAAAATATAGCAATCGCTCCGGTAAGCACCGGAATAGCTGTTTCATTCAATATTCGAGGATACCGAGAATCTTCTAGAATCATTCGGGATGCATTTACCTGTAAGTTATTTCATGTCAAATCCCAGATATTCTCAATCAACCTAGAAGTATAGTGTTTCCAGGAAATGATGTTTGCTTGAAGAAAATCTAGTCTCCGGCTTTGATTTTCGCATTTAAGCATCTCAACTTCGTAGAAACCTCAACAAACTATATATGATAAGCTTCCTATTCATCATAGGCAAATAGGACTATTAAAAGAAAAGTCTTGTATATCTTCGTACTCTTCCCGTGAAAGAACAACATCACTTCCAATAGATTTATACAGGGTGGCCCAACGAAAACGTACCGGAAGGTATAACTACTGCTGGAATCAACAGAAACAGAGAAAAAAGAGAATTGTTTTCAGGAAAATATTCTCAACATTTACCTCAAGAAAACGGTAAGTTTTTGAGCGAAATCGATTTACTTTTTATATTTTCTGAGAAATGGACTAGCGACATTTCAAAGGTACATATATTTGCAACGAGTAGTCGGAATTTCAAGAATAAAAAAGCAATGTATAGGGAATCATAAGGCTTTTACAACGAGGTAACATTCGACCCCCATTTCCATTCGAAGTCACCCCCGCTTAGTAGAGTGAAGGTTGGGCTATACTTTTTGCGCTAAAAGTTGCCTCCCTCATATACAAAGTTGACGGGTTTCAGGTTTTTCTCGATAAAATATCTTCCTGGTAGTTATACCTTCCAGTACATTTTCGTTGGGCCAGCCTGTATATTTCTCGATTATCATATCCGTTTATCTAGTCTACGATAATATGTTTACCTACAGGATGGAAAGAGTATGTCATTGTATTAGTCCAGTGTGAATTTTAAAGAGACTTCGAATGATTATCTGGATAATGAATAATGTTTCAGCAACGCTCATTCAAAAAAAGTCCGATGAGGCAGAGATCGACAAAGTTGAAATAATTGATATGGAAAGGACTAGCTGACCCATCAATAATTTTCGAAGCGGAATGCATTAACTCCCTAATTTCATTAGGACCTTCGATGTCGACGTATATACAGTCACGATTCATGAATAATTTTGTCACAACGTTTAATTGATCGAAACACGTGCCAATAGAGGTTCGTTCTGAGATGGTTTCATCGGAAATAATCCAGGACTCTTAGTACATTGTTCATTAATGCGTTTCAATATGCAAGATGTTCAGCCTTCACGATATTACGAATGGTGTATTCGAAAATGTCCATGGATTTCGATGCATAGAATAAATGGAGCCAGAGACGAATAGAATGACTTAGGATCAGTCGATATACTAAGCTACAATCTCATAGAGACTGTCCAAGAATGGACAAACAATTAGAGTCATAGTTAGAGCTACTGACAGAGGACTTGCAAATGTTCTAAAGAATCGTGACCAAACATTGTTTCAAGTTGATGAAACTCTCGAAGTTCAATGAGAAAGAAGATATACTCTTTCGAATGATATTGCCAGAAATTTAATTGAAGGAAAAATATCGAATATAACCCTAATATTCAATGAATGATGAACTGATCTATATGCTCAAAACAACAGAAGATTCGAATTCTTTACGAAACTTATTATTTTTCCGTATTTTTATTGATTAATGCTATGCATGAAAAAAGTTTACATGCCAATTTTTCTACTCAAAATCCTTGCATTCTGTTCACAAAATTTGGTGAGTCGGGAACATCAGAATTATCGCAATCTTGTACTAAATACGTTGTCCCCCCTTTACAATCCAATCCAATAAGGGCATCGAGTTAATTACTTTCTGCTTCATTTGTCTTCAATTGAAGCTATTTTTGATTTATAGGGCACAATTAAACTAGGGGAGAAATGACCCTATGTATCTAACATGATTGGGAATGATGGTAATTCAATTTATCTTATTTTCTTAGTGCATACAGTGCAATAAATTTCAGTATCGATATCTCTTGTGTTGATTTTGACAAGCTTCATGGATAATTTTTCGTTCGATGTCATTGATTCAGGATAGAAAAACAATGAATCTTTCATAATATGCTCAAAAATACATTGAATTTGGAATACAGGAGACTGAATAGAATCACAATCAGATAATTGTTTTTCAAAATAAATTCAGGAAAGAATGTGAATGTTATTATATAAAAGGATAATTTGGAGTATACTCCATCATCTGATTATATCATTCAACTGAATCATGTAAAATATTCGAGAAATATATAATAATCGAATGATATACTGAAACTTATGTTTCAATCATTATTTACTAATGTGAGTAAGACGTACGTTTGATCATTACTCAAATTGGTCGATGTACAATTGAAAATATTTCAGTATATCGCATCAATTAGAATATTTTAGTGATAAAGCGTCATTAACGATGTCATTTAGTTCTTCACGGTAGAAACAAAAACTATTTCCAGACCTACCTTTTATAGATACAAGTCCTATTTTTGTAGTGAAAATGCAACGAGAGTTCCTCAGAAGTGAAGTTTCAAATGATAAAAAATTAGCTCTCGAAAAAAGCATGGAGCTGAAAGGGAATATGGATATTTTGAATTTGGAATATAAAACAGAGACAGAAGAGCCAGAATATGGACTTCAGAAAGTGTTATACAATATTTGGGAGAGAATCAAGTTTCTTGCCAAAGTTCAAGAATCACAAGGTTAGTTCAAAAATCAAATAATGAATCATGTGATTTCTAATTTGAAGTACCTTGTTGTTGGTACCAAAAATACAAATTTGACATTTCCATAGCGAACAAAATAACATTTCTTGAAATAATTGGAAATGAACATTGGAATTCCAACTCGTTTGCCTCACAAGTTCCCAGTATAGATAAAAAAGGACCCTGTCTAGATTAAAATCTTTAAGAATATGATTTAGACTACTTTGAAGAAACCAGAATGTTTTTCAGAATCTAGTATATTCTATTCTTGAAAATACTTTTGTCTCACAGGATTGATTCAGATGTTACCAGCTCATCAAGTATTGGAATATTCCAAAAGAGTTTGCCCCGAGATGCCGCAAATCGATCTACAAACAGTACTGTCAATATCGAGAGAAATCATTGCTATTCTAGAAGAAACAAACGTTATAAAAATAATTCTTGGCCTGGTTACAGACAAACCTTTGTTGCATGAAGACGAATACAAGATCCCAGATTTAGAAGTTTTAACGGAACTAACGGCCATGCAAGTGACCAAATGCCAACTGACTGTGAATTTTTTATTATCTCGAGTTTTCAAGTTGTTGGAAACGATACTACAGGACACTGAAATAAAGGAGTTATTGCTAGACTCCAATAGGTACGTGCTATGTCTTGAGTTTCTTCCCCACCTGTTTCAATGATTTGTGTTTTCACCAGATATGCAATGAAATTAATGATTTTTCTAAAAGTGGTCATAAATAAAAATTATACAGAGATATTGACGTAACTCGTTTTAATCGGCATGTGCATGAAGTTGTTGTCAACCTGCTTATTTTGAATGGATTACCTTATATATTACCTTCAAAGTTTATTCGAGATTTCATTTTCTGTTTAATAATTTATTTCGGAATAACGTTTGGAGAATTCCTTTATTGATAGAAACAAATTCACATTCTGAAATCAGAATAATCTTTTAATCGTTTTTTATTCCCGACTTTGAAACGCCTCTTGTAATTTTTTCCTAATGTTTAATGTTGCTTCACCTTGAGAATGAAGAAAATGAGAACTGTCGAACGCCCAAATCTAACATTTTTGTGATTTGGGAAATATGAAGTGAGTTTCTGTAAGAACCTTTTGTTTATAGATTTGCATGCATTTCAACAAATCGAATATGTTCCAGGCTTTATTCTTCTGGAGAAATTTTGAGTATGGCGGCCACTTTTGCATCCGACTACGCTTCTTACTTCTCACACAAATATGGAATTGGCATGGAATTGCCTTCGAAATTATAAGTTTCGAAAAGGTACTCGTTTTTTGTTCTTCCTGGTGATAGTACAAGTAACAAACAATTAATTTGTTACACAATATGAGCACGCCATTAATTACCAATCAATTACTATTTCTTCCCCATGATTTAATACAATTTCATTAGTTACGTTTCCTTTTTGCACTAATTTGGAACTGTCTCTATCAGCATTATTTATATTGCGTCAGAGCACCTCGGTGCTTGGTGCTCTGTTCGTCAGACTGAAAACAGACGAAGAAGAACGGAATTCTGAGGCCGGAGTTCATTAATTTTCCAATGAACTGCTTCCAGCTACCATTACAGCGGCGGCACATAAAAAATTACGAGAAGTCCACTCAGCATCTTGATGAATTTCATTAGGCTAACTACAAGAAAGTCATTGAAAATTAAACAGCTAGTACAGTCTGAATTAATATCTGCAGATGTGTTAGTCCACCGTGATATTTTTCCGATTACGCCTCATAAGGGATCCAGAAGTGATTTGAAAATGTCATGAATAATTTATTGTCGATTTCGCTTTCCGAAAATGTTATCAGAGATCAGAAAGATTTATCTTGAGTGCTCTCATTCTGATGAATATATGTCGAGACACTGCTTTATTTTTCTGGGTATACAGAGCAGCTTAGATTCACAGAGTAATATCTGAATCCCGAGGCAGAATGATGAATGGTTTTGGTATCTTTGTGAAGGCCATGAAAAATTAATTGCTCGAAATTACTTATTTTCAACAAGAAAACTCCACTTCATTGTTTAAGACCGGCTCATCAAAGCTTTACGAACACTTTCTCAAGCCCTTGGAGAAAAGTGTGCCGATGAATATCGACCAAGGACCAACGAAAAACTCCGAGATAATTCATTCCACTCATGTTTCATGTGTCATTCATTGTTCATGGCACTGAGAAAGGTATCAGAAACAACCTGGAAAGAATTATATCGGCGTTTCCTAGTGAATCTACGCCTTTGCAAATCCCCACAAATGTCGAATCCACATTCATTGCTCTGCAATGGCAGAGATTCTTGAATAAATCTCATTGAAGAGGATCATTGGGGAAATTCCGGATTTTAAATACTTTACGTACAAACTTAAGTAGGGAGGGAACTTTTGGCTGTAAATCTGCGAATAAAGATTTATGTTTTCCGAAAAAAGCGACGTACCTTAACAACCCTCCAAGTTGGCATGAAAGCGTGTTATTTATATGGATTCATTCAAGAATCTTCTTACCTGATTATTCTATGAGATAGTAGATGCTACAAAGGAACTTCCATTCTCAACATCTCGAAGATAAAACAAAAAGAAATAGGATCAACTAGATCATTAATTGGCCTGCAATTTCACCTTTGACTCATCAGAATTCCAAACAAAATTCTAATAATTTTAATTGAGAGAATTATGACTAGGTGCTCTTTATGTTTCCTTCAAAATCGAACGATGATCAATTATGACAACCTCCTGTGAGTTGGAAAAGTTTATGATTCTCGTGTATAGTATAACGGCGAATAGAGTAAAAATCATGAATTCGTAATACAATAAACAACGAACCCAGAGATATATTCTATATTACAGTATTGAACAAAAAAATCATAATTATTGCAAATTTACAAATTGTTCATTATCTCAATGAGCTTGTACTAATAACATTGTTATTTCGATCACTAATTGAAGTTTTGTGAGCATAATACCATTAGGGCGTATATTTCAGTGGCCATAATAGCAGGATACTCTCTAGCATTAATATAATATCACCATCAGCTTTAATAGACCGAATTCAATAATTTATTGATTCAGATGGAGCTTGTAATTTCAGAATTCTAGTAATTATAACACAGAACCGAACAGAAGTTATATTGTGAATGACATATCTATCTCTTTCATTCTATCAAAGCACCATCTGGCAACACAATATTTACAAATCGATGTATGTGAGGATGGAGAATTTTTTCAATTCATTTTATTGCCCATGAGTGGAATCTGAACTACTTCTGGGAGAAACAACCAGCACGATTCCCTGGTCTGACATCAATTGACTTTCTCAAAATCTAAAGTATTGTATACAAAATAGTGTGAATGAATTCAGCAGTAAGATTAGTTATACCTGCGATGTTGGGAAGGAGTTAAAGATCTGGATACTGCATAAACAGATGTCAAACATTTCCTATATCGATATTTATTTCTTTTTGATAGCACAAAGAAATGAACACTAGTGGTTCTCATCAGTTAATGGCGCTGTTATTGATTTCTGTGATTATATACATATTATTATTTCTGCAATAAATCTGAAATTCAGAATAATTGGAAATGGGTACATGAAAAATGTCCAGAATGTAGTTGAGAACTCAACAATACAGGTGGTTAATATTCAGATCAAACATCTTTACAAGAAAACATATGTTTTAAAATATCAATCGACGTGATCGATAATATTTTCATTTGACCCGCAATATTCATAAGATATCGAAAAAGGGTAATCAAAATAAAGCCATTATTCCATGGTGCACTCATGTAGTTTATTCACGTTCTCAACTTGTAACAAGCTATCAACAGTATTCATTGAATCATCCATTATTTTTCCTTACCAGAAAAGGTATAACCTGCATGTCCAAGTCAACACAAGAAACAATTTTCTCTTTATCGAACGCCCACACTTGGACTTTCCAAACAGCATCCATGACAGGTAAGAGCCTCAAAAAATCTGGTCTTATTGGACAATCCTTAACTTTATATACGCCCTGTAAAAAAATTGCTCATTTATAGGAGGTGATCTTGAAAAGTAGTGGAACTGACTGGAATAATGTTCCAGACTGCAGAAATTGATTAATGATGGTCGTTAAAGCGAAGTTGGCGCCAAATAAATTAGTAGAATTCAATTAATGGGTAATAGTAATCAAAAATTTATATCGCCAGAATCTTAAGTATCAACGGGGAGCATTGCTTGCTTCATGACCAAGTCAGAATAACCACATGATGAAAAACTATTGGTTATCCATACAAAAATAAAATAAATGATACGCCGAATTGTAGAAAATTGCTTGATAAATAAAGAACAAAGATGATGAACAAATTGTTATTCTGAGGTGATTTCTTCAGGAAACATATCAGATATTACTCTTGTGAGTTGGTTGGTTGATCATCACTTTCAGTAGACACTGAAGAAAACTAGTAGTTTTCGTGAGTAGAGTTTATTTTAATTTTGTATAAGCTTGAACACATATTCCAATTCTTCTTCTACATAGATTATGAAATATTTACGAGAGAAAGATTCCAATGATACAAAACTAATTTATCGCGATTGAAGCAAATCCTGTCAGTTACAAATTTTCTATTCATTTGTTTCATCGTGACTGATCGATCAGACTACATGAAATAATGATCTGGAATTAGCCAATCTTTTTTCTTTCCTGGAAAGGAATTATTTGCATTTCCATATTTATACAAGAAATCATGTTTCCATAATCAAATCCTTTGATATTGATTTTCCAAACAGCATCTGCGGCAGGTAAAAGTCGCAAAAAATCTGGCTTGATTGGGCATTTCACAACTTTATAAACGCCCTGTAAAAAATAATTCGCTGATTTATAGGAGATGGACTTCGGATTTACTGTTCATGAAGGTGGATTTCTGTTGAAAGTACATGAAACTAAATAATCTGATCCGTTTTTCATAATGTTTCGAAACATTATTCGACCTTCTGAAGAAATTCCAGGACAATATGTTTACTTTTCCCTTGAATATAATTAAATAAAAATCTAGTACAAGAACACCATTTCTTCTTACTTCTACAATGAATGGAGTTTCCGTTTTTCAATTTCAGTATGATAAAAATGAGATATAAATATAATGAAAGCTATTTAGGAAAAGGCGAAATGAAAAATACGTAGCAGGAGGAAAATTCAAATCATGATCTAATATATGCCTGAAAGTTTTCGAGCTTTAAATTGGTGAATAATAAATAATATTGTAGAATAATGCTATTTCATGCTCTGTTGAGTAAGGAGTTTTGAAATGCAAAGTATCATGGAATACTGAATGAGCACTGAATCTGAATCAATATTATACATGTACAAAGTGTTCACCAAAGAATGGAACTAGAATATTCATATTTATTTCAACGGATCTTGGATTCTTCGAGTCTTTCTTCTGAATCTGAGAAAGATAATTCGAAAGAAATGCCATTGTCATTATTGTTTGAGAAATAGTGAGACATTGGGCTCAACAAAATTCTGATATTTGAGATAATCACCAATTCTTATGAATCAGACAAAGAGCCTGTTCTTCAGAAATGAATAATCTATTAATTGTTTCAATTGGAAGCTTATCGAATTGATCGACTATGACAGTGACAGTCAAGTTACGTGTGACATTAATGCTATCTAGTTTGTTGTCCAAGGGTATTCCAGATTGATTTTGAATTCTCTAAACCACTGTGAGCACGATCAGAATGTTTCGAAATGGTGATGATCAAAATAATAATATCATTTCATATTTACTGGTTGTAGAGGACACACAAGTGGTTTGTCGAAATGTTCGATGAATATACTCCACGCCTGATTCTTCATCGTCAAATATTTGCAGGTTCCACTGGTCTTGTAATCCTTGACTTTGTATTCACAGGTGCTTGGATTTCCCGAAGCATCGCATTTCAAGAAGCTGAATGACATCTATAAATAAGACGGTATTATTTGAGCGTTCACGAAGATAGATTTCAGAGAAGCCGGATCAGGGCCGTTTCATCGTTTTATTAGATATTTTTACGTGTTGTCAATGTAAGTGTTAGAAAGAAAATCGAGCACACCTGACGCAATGTTGGATGATGTACGACTGGACAATTCTTTTAAATTTTGAAATAATGCATGATTGATTCCCAATAAGCTATTTATGGTGTATTTTTCATAAGATATCGAAGCTATCTATGGTCACTTTTGAACTTAATAGACACTTAGGGCTGCACATCGATAATATACGTGAACGTTCCTAATGACAGCTGGGCATGCGCAGTTGTTTTCTCCACGTTACGTAGAACATATAGAAATAGTTTTCTACGTGAATTAAAATAAGAAGAAGTTGACTACAGTCGAACTATGATATTTGGAAGCGAATGATAATGAAAACATAACCTAGTTGAGAGCAATTTTTTATGTTGTTATTATGCTGATTATTACTGTAGTAAGACTGCAAGATCTTATCTTCTTATTCTTGAGATTGTTTTTTTTAAGTAATGTATAATGTATAGGGTATAGCGATGAACACTTCAATTGTCTGTGAAAAATAATCTTCCAATAACTAAACGAATGCATTTCATTGAAGAAGACGACTTTATATCTACTGAGAAAGTGAGAAAATGTATAGGACGGAATCCTCATTCGAATGACGACATGTGGAATTTGTGTATTGAATATCTGAGAAATATTTTTTTTCAATCGAAATGATTGAAATGTCATAAACTATTCATAGGCAGCAGGAAGATTTGTGTTCGTTCACGTCTGTGCTTCGCCTTAAGTGACTAATCAGGAGAAATCTGTTATTACATAGTTACCATATGCCAATATTCTATGAAATTAATGATTCAATTGAATATTTTCAGCATAGATATACATGTATGATCGATATAAATGATCAATCATGAATACATCTGTCAAATATGCATCAAACCATACTAGGGACAATTGATATTACAGACGTGGCAGCACCACAACTCCGAGTATTTGTTCGATAGTTGTGGAATTCTTGGAAAGACTAATAGAAAAACAATTGGATGACTGACGTCACTATTTCTGAAATGTGACTCGGTTTGAAATTGGCTATAATAACATGGTCGCTCATTTCAATTTCGTTCTTGACCGTTTGAGTATTGAGCTGTGCTCAGTGACTCTCAAATTCACATTTATCAAAAATAGCAGTGGCACACACACACACCTCTTTAAAAGTCTGCTCATCAAGAGCCGTTGTTTTTGACATTTTTGTACCATCAACTAGGTGAAATCGTTACCGTGTATCGTATTTGGAGCGTTAAAGCCACTCCAGAATGTGAATTAATAATACGGTCCTGACAAAACAGCAATTAATCACAGGAATTTCCACGGCCTTCTTCCCGAACAATGTAATCGTATTTTAATTATGGAATGTTCTGATTAACAAGCAACCGCCGAATCGAAATTCCACGGGTTCGGTTGCTTATGGGAATGAAAGTATTGTTGTCGAGATGAAAACATCTGCATAGCGTCGCGAGTAATTTGTTTCAGGTGTTTAGACGAGAGGTGGCGAAATATTGAAGAATTAATACCGAACATCTCAAATATGTGACGTACTATATTTTTTATTATTAGGGAAAATGCCAAACAACATCATTATAGTTGATCAAACATTCTATCTGAGGAAAACTTTAAAGCAACAGCATTCTTTAAATTGCGGAATTCTTAGATTGGTCTACTTAATTTTTTTTTGTATACGAGAGGAAATACAAAAATCATCATCGAAATATGAAATCTTTCTCATGTTTTTTTTCAATTTCGAATATATCCTATTGTACAAACAGGCACTAGGTCCAATTACAGGATGATGAAGAATTTTGGGATGAAAAATCATATCAAATAAAGGGAAGATGATTTTTGTTGAATAATTATATCTCTTTGAAAACATGATTATGGACTTTTATAATATCATTTCCGATTAATCTTGCTATGACATCATGTGACTACAAAAAATCAAATATCTCTGAAATGATTGAAGTTTTTGTATTTTTAGAGGAACGAGCATCTATCACGTATATATGTATGTCATAATTTGCATCTTACGCCATTAATTTATTAAACAAACTTTCTCATTTCCTTTTTTTACTCACCTTTTATATTCATTTATTGAGAATGAGGGTTTGTTGATTTCACAATCAATTCTTAACATATCGAAATCTAGTTGGGATAGTTATTAAGATGACTAGGTAAGTTTTGATATCTAACATTGGCATCATGAATTATCCAAATACTCATCTATACAGTGTGTAAAAGCCAAATGGAATAAATTCATTATTTCGGTTACTGTACATATTTCTAAAAAGTCCCGAAACACGTCAAATTTAAATTATAACTTGACATTCTTTTACGTGAAAATGCAACCCCTACCTTCAACCCCCTTAGAATGACAGGTACAACCCCCAATTTTTTAAATGGGAAGTATAGGCTTGTGATATATCATTTGAAAGGTCTCTTCATTCTCTATTCAAAAATGTTATTGTTTTTAAATTTAATGCAAAAATTAACATAAAAAAAATTAATATCATGTTGTTACCGAAATTCGCTACATACAATCAAAAACTAAAATGTAATGCAAAACGTAATAAAATGTAGAACACGAAAAAGAACTATGAATGTTAATGAAGTAGATGTTCAAAATGTTCTCCGCGAACGTCTTGGCAACATCCTAATCTCAAATAAAACTGTCTTCTAACATTATTTAACATATCAGGCGTGATCGACCTAATCGCAAGCGTTATTCGTTCTTTTAAGTCATTTAAATCAGAAGGTTTAGTTTTGTACACATGGCTCTTCACATATCCCCATAAAAAGAAATCTAATAATGTAAGATCAGGTGATCGCGCTGGCCATTCAATCGATCCTCGCCTCCCTATCCACCGATTGGGAAATATTGTATCGAGGTACTGCCGGACATTAAGTTGGTAATGTGGTGGTGCTCCATCCTGCTGAAACCATATCGTATTCGCTGGAACTTGAGGATTACCTGGATCAGGATATAAATTTGCCAACGTTGGAATGACATCATTTTGAAGTAGTGCCAAATAATTGTTGCCATTCAAGTTGCCCTCAATAAAAAAGGGACCAATTATATTGTTCCCTACAATCCCTGCCCAAACATTAACCTTTTGAGGGTATTGAGTGTGTTCTTCTCTCATCCAGTGAGGATTTTCCGTGGACCAGTAGCGGCAATTTTGCCGATTAGCATGACCGTTAAGTAAAAAAGTACACTCATCAGAAAACATAACGTCTTCTAATTGGATAATATTGTTATCCAACATGTCCATCATTTGCTCACAAAAAAAAGTTCTCCTATCAAAATCGTCTTCCATGAGCTCCTGAGTAGGTATCATCTTATACGGATGCAATTTATTTTCTTTTAATATGTTTGCTATCGATGTATGGCTAGCATTGAATGTAGTGGATGCCTGTCTACTCGATGTATGTGGGTTTTCCTGAAACTCAAGCAACACATCTAATTTGAGTTCATCACTCAGTGCATTAGCAGCTGCTTTTTTTATCTGCCTTACATGACCAAACTCGCGAAATTGCTTTTCTATTTTACTTATTGTTCCTTGGGATATAGGCGGTAAATTAGGAAATTTCTCATGAAATAGGCGAGTTACTTCCTGTTGTGTTCGGATGTTATCTCCGTAACCAATCATTTGTAAAACTGTTATTTTATGCATTTCCGTTAATCTAACCATTTTTCAGAATTGAATTGAACAAACTTTATACTTAAATTACAACAATGACAACTTAAATAAAACAATTTACTACTGCTTGTTAAAATAGCGTTGCCACGGAAATACTTTAAAGTTTTTTAATGGTTACCATCTAAAAACCACATTGCTACGGTTTTTGTTCACTTTCTCATATTATGTTAATTTTTGCATTAAATTTAAAAACAATAACATTTTTGAATAGAGAATGAAGAGACCTTTCAAATGATATATCACAAGCCTATACTTCCCATTTAAAAAATTGGGGGTTGTACCTGTCATTCTAAGGGGGTTGAAGGTAGGGGTTGCATTTTCACGTTAAAGAATGTCAAGTTATAATTCAAATTTGACGTGTTTCGGGACTTTTTATAAATATGTACAGTAACCGAAATAATGAATTTATTCCATTTGGCTTTTACACACTGTATGTCTAATATTGGTAAATCCAAAGACGGTTTCTAACAGTTACATTCAAATACGTATTTCGGATGATGAGAATACTTGAATTCATGACTATATATGAATATTATTGAATACATACTTCGAAGTCACTGCTGATTTCTTCATCAACTGTCAATTTCAGGTAGAAAAAGGCCTCTTTGGTTTCCTCATTGTATCTCACATTAGCATCTGTCCATCTCATTGTGAGATTTTCCTGTCCCTTACACATCTTCAGAGAACGTATGATAATCTTCTTATGTTGCTATCAACAAGGAAAAAAATCATAATTCCTGATTTAACTTATGTCCTCTGAACCTTTGAAGTTACGTCTGATGCCCGATTATTTGCTTCAGAATATTTATCTCTTATTTTCCACTCAAAATAAATCACCATTAAATATGAGAAATAAACGATGTGCTATCATCAATTTTGTTCATCAAATTGTAGTGCTATAATAACGTATAAAGCGTTATGTTTTATTATCTTTCAGAGAACAGAGCACATCTCGGCTAGAAAATAATGCACCACTGGTGGATTAACGTAATAAAAATCATATGATTTATCTGGAAATATATCGAAAGAAGGGCATTGCAACGAGGTTACGGATAAGATAGAATTACATTATTTCTGTAAAATAGTGAACTAGTTGAAACGAATATATTGTATAAGCAAATACTTATATTTTCATTTTCGTTCACATATCAAGAATCATATTTGAGTAATTATTTTCGATAATTGGTGGATCAATGGAACGAAATCACACTCTGAAATCAGCAATGGATTATAAATGAGATCACCCCCATTTATACTACCCAAAAAATTAGTGAGCGTGAAGATGAATTATCCAGATGAGGATTTCAGAATAAAAATCATTCAAATGAATCACGAAAGACATCTGATGAAGACAACAAGAAGGGTAGTAAGCGAAAGAAACTGGCATCTTTGAAAACGTCTCCTGTTTCGCAGCATCCCTTATCATTTAATTATTTTCTGAGTTACAACTTCATCATGCCTCGCCTGAATATCTGTCGCCTGTCGAGCTAGTTGAAGTGTGACATCGAGAAACCATCGAAATTGCGGTCGGGTTTTGTTTTTATGCTGCTCGTTTCGCTAATGAACTTTTTAACAAATGATCTTTCGCCTTCCTGTCTCATTATAATTCACTGGGAGTTTGTGGTGATTGAATGTATTGTTTTACAGCGTATGGATCTTGAAAGCATTCTCGTGTTCTCATATAATCGAAGTCTAGTTTTTACTATATTTTGTATAGGTCTGAATGTTAATTCGCAAGGATAACATAACATAGTGGAGATTTTTCAGATTGGCAATAAATCATTGCGTGATACTGAACAAATCTAGACTGGTGTGGATGATAATGTGTGAGCATTCTGCCTATAAACCTTCTTTTGTCAGTAGATGGCGAAGGTATTATTCCTTTTTCTGTTAATATCCCTCTGTTGGGATCCAAACAACCGAAAAAACCACTGAAATACTACAGTTTCCGAAAGAACGTATCAGGAGTATATGCAGAATTCTATGAGACTAACAAGGTTAGCTAGTGTAATCCCACATAATCGAGAGAAACGCAACACTATTAATATCCTAAAAACTCGAGCATGTCACAGCGAATGGGCAAGATCACTTTTTTATATACTACAACAACCAGACGTTGAGAAAGGTATCCAGTTTTGTTTCAATTAAATGGTTTCATCAGAATATATTCCAAAAGTTGTGGTGGGTTTAGAAATCATGCGGAGAATGCAGTGTTATAGGATCTGTATTACATGTAGGTACCTTTAGTTTAATTAACAACATGCAATACTTTTCGATAAGAAAATCAACTTACTCTTCTCAAACAGAATGGAACGTAACAGAATCAATGCAAGAAACAAGTAATAATTGAACGAAACTATCATTTAATGAAATACAAATTGAATGATCATTCGAAAGTTAATGATAAACATTATTGAGGTAAGTGTTCGAAATGTTCACCATTTTGTAAAATGCACTTTGCGGTTCTGGAACCCGTACTTAATACAGATCCGACCCAAAAAAATTTGGATGAGGGTCACCTGAAAATCAACTTTGAATGACATTGTATGATATGTCGTTGAATTCAGCGAAAAGTGTCATAAAATATGTAGGTCCGTATTGAGAAAAATGAGGTTGAAGGTGGTCCAGTGCATACGAAACGTTGGATACCAAATCTGCTCACGTCAAATTGAGGATAATTTACTAAATTCCTGTAACATTTTTGGATAATAAAATGGGATATAAAGTGGGTAAAGGAGAAAAATCAAAATGACAGAATTTACTTCTCTTATGATATCCCAATAACCGGCCCTGATAATCTCGATTTGTTTGAACTGCTTGACAATGCTTCTATGCATGCAACTTTTTCCCCATCTGATCGACCCTCTAAAGCTTATGGTTTGAAAGTTTCCAATACAATCCCAATAAAAAAGTGGCCACCTTGTATATGTACCGATTTTATGCTTATTTTTATGGCTAATTAACAAATATATATTTGACGGATGTCGAATATTCCAGTGCCTTTATACAGAAGATAACCAAGTGGATAACTTATTTACGGAACTGTATATTGTGAGTTGAGAAGGACCTCTACGTATTTTCTGTCAAAGTCATAGTCAAAGCGAGTCAGAGAGACAGCGCAATGATTTGAATTTGACTGCATCGGTGCTATTTTGATTGGGCTTGAGTTTTTTTTTGTTTTCAATTTTAGAAGAACAAAACCTGAAAACAAAATCCAAAGAACGACAGCTTTGAGTACGGTTGATTATTTTCTAGGGCTGTAAAAGTGAAAGAATTTACAAATTCCCGATGATCAATTTTTATCTTACTTTTGATAGGTTCCATTCGAATTCGAGAGATTTACCCGGTAAAAGTCTCAGCGTATTCTTTCTGGAATTTCGTATTCACTTTAAGTTCAATGATCATCATCCAATATCCAGCTATATGGAGATGCCGAAAAAGAAAATTAGATGCCAAACGCTAACGAATTTTTCAGACCGTAAAGTGTTATCATCCAGTGGCTCATAAAAATCCCCGCCACCTTGATATCGGAGCGAAACCCGAGATCACGATCTCATATTCGTCAGAGCTTTATTGGCCTGATTTATTTCTGACGGCCAATAAATCTGGCGGGTAAACGAGTAAACGAAACATTTTCACGAAGAAAAAGGTGTTTATCGCGTTCATTATGAATTTATCTCGGAGCTTCCGAAACTTCTGAACTTTAACGACGTAAGCTTCGATATTTTACCGGGGTGTTAAAGCAGATTGCAACTTGGCTCGTTTATCCCGAGATTCGAGTAGGCGATGCCGCAGGCGACCTACACATCGCGCACGTCGTCGTCTTTTGTTTTCGACAATGGCTTTTCCGCCAGCGGTTAATTTTCGTCCACATATGATTCACCTAGATTAACTGTTCATTATATTTTCAGGAATCAATTCATTTCTTGCGATCGAATAGCAGAATTTAGTGGAAAATTTCATCGAATATACAGTGTGTTCCTTAAAAACATGCTTATATGCAATATTTGAAGGGGTGATTCATTGACACATTTTGAGAAAAAAACTTTCCATAAACGTATGTCCTGAAAGTCTTAACTTTTGAGATACAGGGTGATAGAATGTCGAAAAAATAATAATGACTGAGATAATGTTTTAGACATCTTTGAAAAATTTGGTACATGTCTTCTATGCATCATAGTACATTTTGTGATGTACGAAATCTTTCATTCTCTTTACCAGTGGCGTCCGTACGGGTTTTGCATTAAATATTTCTGGAGAAAAAAATACTACGCCTCTGCTTACTTCCAAAATAAATATCACTTTCAAAACTGAGCAAAATTAATCTCATGGATTTCCTTTGTCCGACTCGTGTTTTTGGCTTAAGAAAATAAAAATCCTTTAACTTCAGGGTCTATTCCTCAAAAATCTAATGCGGCGTGGAAATGTTTGTGATAGCATATCAAGAGATCAGATTTGTTCCAAAATGAATGAGTATCCAAAAAATATCTCTTTTTCGTCAGATGCTCTGTTCCTAATTAAAATTGTAATTAAATTAAAATTGCTTCATATCGCAGTACCAACCGCTGAATAATCGGAATGATGAAAATGCATGGAAAATACTACTACGTACCAAATCGAACCCATTACAGAGAATGGAGAACAGAAAATATGCTAAGAGCACTTCAAAAACTATGGGTGATATATGCTTAGCCATGTCGAAAAAACTACTAATGGTTGGTCCGACATAATTTGTGAAAGCATTGTGATTTGCACCTGAAATGTCATTATGGCCATGGTCTAGTGAAATCGAAGGAAATTGTCCGTGAAATACAATCATTTGAATGTAATACCTGTACATTTCCTCATAATAAAAATAATTACTATATCAATGGTAGGTACATTTCACTGATTGTCCACACATGAATGGCTTTACAAACATTATGAACAATCTGGAATGATTTGAGTCTATCAAAAGCATATTATTTTTCATTCAGAAGATCCATAATACTCCTCATGATGTCAAGAGATACCATGGTGCCTAAATATTACTTCAAGAAACTCTTCGAGGTATTCATTCCGAGAGGGTTGGTACCAAGACCTTACTGGACAAGAGCAAGGTTCTGGTGCGGGAATTTATCTTCCTTTTTGACAGTGACACACCTCCATGCACTTGGTGAAGATAGTCCAGACAAAAATTTTCGCAATTTTTTTATGTGTAAAAATATAAGGCCCTCACAGAAAAAGGAATGCATATTCATTCGGATAGTCAGGCTAGCTCAAAAGCTCTGAAGAGGTGAAGTCCAGACTTACCTGGGGATGTATCAACTAACCTTTGATACTGACACTGTCAATGTCAAATAGAGTCAACCATACCCTAGTGTTTTTTTATTCTATATTAATTTCAGATGATACAGATGCATTCAACGAATATATTTGTGTATGTTTATGTGTAGTAGCATTGTATTTCCTTAATTATCTGCCCGAACTTATTTGGTCGCTGATTATTTCCCATTTTGCTACTTCCAGCGCAGTAAATCCATAAAATATGGCTGTTTCGCCGCATACTAATTCGAAGGTATGAATAGGCATTGTTTCAGCCTCTAGTGGAATAATGGATTTTATAGCATTACTGAATTAATAAGCAAAGCGATGAATTCATTAGCAGATGCAACGGAATGCCGAACAAGCTGAAAATTGGCCATTAGTCAAAAGGAAAATGGTAATTGGCCGCGATCTGGTTTCAGTTAGTAAAGAAGTTGGAAAACTCTCTCTTCTTCGAAGTTATCAGTTTTCAATCTCACTGGCCTACCAATAAATACTTATAATAATAGTGATATTCATTCGGATGCTTATTCCTTTTGAATGTATCATGTGAAGGGAAACCATAAATGAACAAAATATATCGTTGAAATTCTTACGACAATGAAATATAAGAATAGATACAAGTTATCATCAGAAGAATCGTCGTTTATCATAGTTGAATGACTTTTTCAGCTTCTTAGTGCTAAAAGCAATATCTATGCTAAATCATGTCCATTTCAAGAACACATAAAATTGAAATATAATAGTTCGACATGAATTATGTGACAGGTTCGATAACGCCTTACAATCTAATATATTATTTGGGGTGCTATCTCTACACATTTATGAATATCACAAATGGATATGATACAATATCGAAAGAGATTGTATTATTTGCATTTTGCTAAGACTTTCAACGCATCGTATAGATCTATAATTCATATACTTATTGAGTTATATAATTCTGCAGTATGGTCCAGACATATGTCAACTTGAAATTATCTCTCAAATATTATCTTGAATAATATAAATAATGTGTCACCTCTGAATTCACCATATGGAATAAACAAACGAAAATATGATCACTATCAAAGGCTCAAAACAAGAAAGAATCAATTTAGTGTTTCACAATTATATGGTGATAACAATACAGGAGAAAAAACGTAGGACAATTGAATAATCAAGCGCTCCAACATCAATATTTACGATTATTAAGTTCACCGAACAAAAAATGTCATTCGTTTGTCCTTCGAATATCAACCACCATCGTAATATTTCGTATACAGTTCAAAACATACTAATACAGTTGGGTTACTTGTTGTCGGTCCCTACGATGTTGATATCCACATGTTGATATCCACAAGTTCTGTTCAAGCAATGATGGGCTTTTCCGCCACTGTCATATTTTTACAGATTCAAATACTAGGACCAGGTCCGGCTTCAAAAAATGATAATCCCTACTCAATTCCAACATGAAATCTAGAGAAATATGTAACAATAGATCGTCATTTCCTATTGGATCACAATTGACAAGAGAGCGTGGGATAAGCTGCTCATACTAACTTCACTATCATTGTCACAGCGTCTTTTATATTATCCAAAACACAAGGTCCTGTCTGACGAGTCCACAGCGCATATGGACATGCGCATTCCGAATTTTAGGACTCGAAAATTGCTAAGCGATTAAACTGTGTCTAGAATAGAATCAAATTGTGATTATATTCGTTTGGGATTTGAATTACATTGAAATTCCATTCGCGAAAATCTTTGGGAAAACGTTAGTGATACTCTCCTAGTAAGTTATATGAGAATTCGGTAATTTCCCAGAGTATTTCCTCGAGTTATTCGTAGAAATTACAGGCACCAACTTCTCAACCAAACTTTTAATGACCTCCTGAAGACAGTCTGTGGAAAGCTAAAAAGTTAATATTTCATTATTAGCTCTGAACTGACGAATGAGCAAGTACTCGTTCAGTAGCGTCACAGATTTCAAAGTTGAATTATATCAATAGAGAAAAATAGTTTACAATGAAAATGAATATACGACTGGAGCAGAAATTAGCAACAAAATTGAAAATGCTACGAAATGATCAAAGGTGTACTGTGAATTCAAGTGTGTATAACAATAATGAATGAATAATAAACATGCATTTACATACTCAGAGATGCAGTTATAAAAGAGTAGACTTGATAAAAAATATTAGCGATTGAAATGTAGAATTCTTATGTCTTATTTCTACCATTTTCAGTGATGCATCGATCACAAATATTGATTTAATTCATTATCGACTCTTATTTCTAATGTCTACTGAAAATAGGCACTCTTCAACATATCTTCTTGATATAATTTTTTCCAACCCAATATCTCTGAATTGGTGAATTTTATGGAAAGCTTCAACACATTTGGATCTCAACTTCAGTGTAATCTTGTTTCATTTATATTCAAGTACGCAACGAATGAAAAAATCTTCAATAAATATGTTCGTGAAAAATGTTATTCAAAATTCTTCTTTCGAAAAATTTGTCTTCTGTTGAGATTTTCCTAATTTTGAAAAATCAGTCAACATATCCAATAGGGGCCCATTCAATTTTGAGACGAACCTGAGTTTTTATTCCTTCGAAAAAATACATCTCGTGATTTTTTTCTTCAATTTGTTGCGTTCTTTATGAACGTCACTGTATAATTTTCGAGAATTCACTGACATGTTGCGGATGCATTATTTCCGTCAACTATACTGTACTCCTCCTTGATTTATTAATTTTTCATTACAATATTGATCAGCTTTTCGACCACATATCATGGGGAGTTGAATTTTAGCACACTTCACTTTAGATAGAATTAAATATATACTAGTTCGATTCATTTATGTTTCAAGCCTGTTTACTACTAACCAAACAAACCTTGAAATGCACAATGCATCAACAATCTACTACGAGATATGAAGATGATTTACATCCACTCCATTATTCATGAATCAAAAAACCATTGCAAGATATAACGATACATTTTCCCGGTTATCGAGTGTTATTCTGATAAAAATTGCTGTGTCCCCTTTGAAACCGTCATTCTAAATTTACTTTTTGCGAACGCATTATTCTCATAGAGCGGTCGGCATCATCATTAATTTCAATATTTAGAGCCGTCAAACGCGCCATATTGTTCGATGCACACCGGTTTGATAAATGAACAATGCAGGACAAGAAAAAATCCATTATTATCAGTGGTTGCCATCGGATTCCGGCCCAGTTTGCTCGCTGGACCCTGAAATGCAGTCAGCATACAATATGCTGACGATAATTCAGCCACTGTAATCATATTCATTATAATAATCTGTAGGGTCCGCAAATACTGCGCGCATGAGGAAAATCCAATCCGATTCGAATGTTGGATGTCCGCATTTCTTAGCACCGATTTCGGATCAAAACAGTGAAAGAAACATAACTTCAATTTGATTCCATGTTGTTTCTGCTACTTCAACTGTAATGTTCTCGTTTATTTCGTCGGTGAATACTAGTTTGAACTCATTCATTCCACTCTGCAAACATTTCAACACTATCTGGTGGTGAAATTTTGAACCTTTGTGAACATTTATTATTTGTGAACAACGTGTTTCGAATATACATTTAGTGATTATTTTCGGATGTTATTATGAATAAAGTGTCTACATTGCTCCTGATAGTGAATAAAAGGAAGACACGATTGAATTCTCTTTTGATACAAAAATATTATATTATATTCCCAATATTCCAGCAATGTTTATGAGAAAATACTATTCTACGGAATTTTGATTCAACATGAGTTCAAAGGAGAAATAAATTGCAGTTCGATCTGAAAAACTGTAATTGAAGGAATTCGATAACGTTGAAACTCCAATGTGATATATATGAATATGGAGAAAATAAAAGTTTGCTATAGAAATAGTTCCTACCTAAAGAAGTTGAAAAGTTTTCGACAATGAAATGTATATATATTCAATGGTGCATATTTTCAGCTATATTGAATTATTTTAAAACTCCCAAGTGCGGTATTGAAAACACTACCGAGTATTTTCGTTAAAATATTCTCCGATAGATGGATCGGTATTTGCCATTATACATTGGGGTTACCAATTGGATCCTTTTTCGAGATATGTCGTTTTTCCAATGATAAAAATCATCTAACATATAGATAGTGAAGTGAATCATTCTCGTTTTGCTAAAAAAAAACATTTTCATTTTTGAATCAGTTTAACAACACATGACCCAATTGTAACACTAGTATACGAATCAGAAGCCTGATATTTGGGAAAAAAATTCAACAGAGGTAACGAAAAATAAACCATCACAGCTGCTGTATAGTAATTGGTTTGTAAATCCACTCGCGTCTCACCTAATCCACTGTTTTCACAAACATCATGCATTTTAACTCAACGTCAGTGCATTTACGTCCAAAATTTCCACCGACTAGAGCCGTTGTCTAGCTGATAAACATTAGTTCCAATGATCCACGACAAATGTAAATGTTGGGGGCAGTCCTACATCAGTAATACTGGCCAGTACGAGCGACCCTCTCAATAACAGGCCGCAAAATCGTAGTAGGCGCTTCTAGCCGTCATCTAGCAATGTCAGTTGCGGTACACCGATTGGCGTATTTCCGATTTCCAAGCATAAAACATCGAGGAATACAAGGTTGATTATAAATATACGCAGAAAAAAACAGAATTATCGTTACAGATCATTGTAATACCTGATAGGTGCATATTACAAATTCATGATTCATTAATTTGTTATAAAATGTCATTCCTATATACTAGTCACAATACGACTCACTATTCAGTTTCAATAACCATGGAGAAATTAGTTCAACAATGAATGTACGCTAAGGATAATAAATGTAAATCTAGACACTAAAAAAGTTCTCGAGGTAGAGATATGAATAACCATTCTCATATAGTTATGAAGAGTGTTACGAGAGCATGCTAGTGACATTTTTTATTCCTGATCCAGATGGAAATGAAAAACTGTCAAACGATGAAATAACAAGCTGTAGTAAAATTTCAACATCATTTCATCACAAGCATACTCTCTATCACGAATAAAATATTCATTTCTTCTCTTTCGCATATCCTTGTTGCGAATGTATACACAAAAATCGATAACATAAAAACGAATGGAACATTTCTAATTTCGTTTCTCGGATTTGGCAGAAGAACGAGTCTGGGCGACGGACCATTACCCTGTTTTTTCTTCATGAATTTGTCAAACTGCCAAACACAGAGTTCTATTTCCTTACTATTACTATTTTACAGGATGATCTCTGTAGACTTATGATATAATCATCCATGTCGTCAATGAAATCATATCATTGAAGGAAAAAAAAAGACAATATGTCAGTTTCATATATATTCAAAACATACGAGGTTGTTTGTATATATTCTCAACTTTTTTTTGGAAAGAACAGGCAAAAACATGGAATATTCAAGATCCAGACGAATAAAGAAAAAAAAATTCATATCTAATTCCATATTGCGAAATAAATCAATAACAGAATGCATGTTCAAGGTACCACATAAAATTCATAAATTGTATATAATTTTGTCGTTATTGTCTTCATCATTGAATCTGCCTTCGATTTGGTCCAATTATCTCCATCTACTTGAAAAAAACTGTTCTGGAATCTGGAATCCTTCGAAATATTTTTGGTCGATGATTCCGTACAATCATTGATCATGAAAATATATTTGATGTCTAAGGGAAACTTGTAATTTCTTTGTTTGAGCATAACGGATAATCCACAATTAGAAGTAGATACTATTTATTTGGCAATTGATTGCTCTCGTATCAATCTACGATAAGAAATGTGCATAAACAGAATTGAGCAAATTTACAACCATCTAGAATAACAAAGCCTGGCAAAATGATTTCGCTCGCCCTGTATTGTGACCAAAACAAAAACAAGTATAATTTCTGGGTCCCGCTGCAGTCTAGCCAGTAAACCCAGTCGTAAAATTTAGGATGAACGCAATAATTCCATTCCATATCGTGCAATCTGTAATGTGGCCTATATATTTCAGTTGTTAAGTTGTTGTTTTTTATACTTCACTTCCGGGTTCGAATTTTGGCATCCCCTTCCACGATTGTCGCCAGACATGCGGGAGAATGAAGTGGAATGTGACAATTGGAAAGATAAAAATCAAATCGAGGAAAAGAGGCGAAATTACTCCTGGTATAGAGGGGACCAACACAAATTTGATGTCAAGAATATTTCAAATTGACACGCATAGAATCCAATCAGTTTCAGAGTGAAGAAATGTCTGAAGTAAAATCAAATTCAGTCATTCAAAAGATTCAGATTCAAGATTAGCTTTTCTTTCACCAGGATTTGAAATGATCAGATAATGCTGATGAAGTCACAAATCAGACAAAGTTTTCAACTACGAATTCAGAAGTATAATTAGTTTATCTAAAGTTATCATCGTTCAATTGTAAAGCCACAATATACAGTTGACGTGTTCAATCAGTCTACAATGTTCTCTTGAGAAACCAACCCTGATCCTGATTGTTGACCTATCATGACTCAATAGGTACACTACCATTTTATTTCACAAGTTTTTTGTGAATTCTCCTATCCAATTTCTAGTGCCTTTTTTCACCATCCTCGAGATTATTTGTCGATCTGATTATTGTTGTACTTTCCAGTCCCATCACCATGATAGAGAGGTGTTCCTTTCACAGATACTAAATCAGATCCTTACTCACTTTTGTATCTGATACTCAGACTGAAGGCAATCTTAGTCTCGAACTACTGCCTCAACTACATAGTGATGTATTGCAACTTCTGCTTGGAATATCTCCACAAATTTCTCTCTCGGTTTTTTTCTAAGATCTGCAGTGTTTTTAATTCTTCATTTGTTAGCAACTTGTCATCATATTGATGTGAGTTTCTATGGAAATCTTAATGGAAATGTATCCACAGGAATGATTTCTAAATCTATGTTTGATATATCAGGTTATTTCTGATGGTTAAAATAGATAAAAATCACATCAAACTTTAGTTTGCATTATTTTTTTATACGAGTTGAAGAATATGTAGTATGATAAATGTATAGAATACAACTTCAGTCCACCCTGTAGAGTATACACCCAACTCAGTAAAACAGATTTCTGATGAGTGAGCTCCCTGTCTCGATGAAGCTGAATAATATCTGCTATTTTCCTAGAATCTGGAAATCCCGCACAAACGGGATCGTTATTTCAACATATATGACATACTCCTCTCACTGTCTGCAACAGAGTCCCTTTGTAGATATTTGTGTTCACAATTTCTGCACTAATGAAAGGCACTACAAATGGCACTTGGATGAATAATTGCCAGAATGCCAGAATGTTGGGGGAAAATTAATAACCCACACAGTTGCAGTGTATCAACTGTTAGTTTATAATTCAATGGACAGCCTAGTGATACCCTCCGAGGGACAAAATAGATTTTTAGGTAGAGAAAAATAACTCGGAATCGAAGGATGCGTTAAAGTATGCGGGTTCATTCGGAAATAAATTGGATTGGGTTGCATCGAAATTCTGTCACGTGATTGCAGCAGTTCCAATTCAATTGTCAATTTCAGTTCAACAAGGTTTCTAACCGATATAATTCGATAGTTTCGAACTGAAATAGTGACTAACCCAATTCTATTCAATTACTGAATAATACAATTTATCTATCAAACCAACTCATCTTATGAAATTGGAGTTCAACGAATTCCTACATTTATTGAATAAAACAATGAAAATTATGCTGAATTCAAATATGTGATGAAATATTTCATTTGATTGAAGATTTTTTTACTCCAATTGCTAGAAGTGAGCTAAAAGAAAATCTGACCAATTTTCTTCTTATTATCATCCCTCTCTACCTATCCAGCCAATAAAAATCCTACAGACATGCAGGTAGTCAAATTCTGAATAAAAATGTCTGACGATTGAAATCGAGTATTATTTATCCCCTTTCAATCTCCTTCTATCAACCAATTCAAGCACTATGCACGGACCACAGTATAAATTTGGTGATGAACGCTGAAAAAATATTCTTGAGAAACTAACCCGCAGCCTTCAGGACCCCACGCTATCTCCCCAATCTTCTTCCATTCTTGTCCGCGGCAGTAAACTAAATCAACTCAATTTTTCCTCCCCCAGTTGTCCGTTATCTTCTATATTTTCCGTATCATCAGGCACATGTTTTATTTCAACGATTCCGTCGTCGCTTTGGTCCTCCTTCTCATTATCTCTCTGATCTTTTAACACAACATTATTTTTGATCCTCTGAGTCGTATACAGCAATTGTTTCAGAGTTCAAGCTCGGCCTGTCAACAGGAAACTCGGTTTGAGGTGGTCGTTAAACAAATATAGTGGAGTATTGTCGAATCAAACAATTCTACAAAGTTCAACAAACACAGGAATATGCCTGAACTAACATTACCACCAGTTTAATTTCAAAGTATGTCGAATTGTATGATTCGATATGAATCAATTTAAACTCGAAGTCACCAGACAGTTGAAATCACCTTCCACGATAATACGAGGAAATAATATCATGCTATTCGATTAGAAGATGCGGTGGCGAAACTTCATTACAAACTTGGTTCCGCATTAATTCCCTGGAATATTTGTTAACATTTATGAAATTCGAGGAGATAGAAGGGAAACTCTGAAGACTTATCATGAATGTATGTATGATGCGGAAAGTTCAAGCCGAGTTATAATAATGCCGGCTGTGTCGGTTCTTCTTCTCTCGCCGCGTTCTCCAAACTTGGCCGGACTTAATCCCGTCTTAGATAAGGCTAACTTCACACCGGTTCGGCGTCTACGTTGAGCTACTCGCATTATTCATAAGTTCGAGCTAGTTTTGTAGCGCCATCAGGATTTGGTGATAATTAACAAGGGAGAGTTAATGAGAGATTTTCATATCAACCTTCTTTCCACAAATCAATGTATAGCCTTTGAATTCGATGATATTTAATGAGTACGACCTCTATAAGCTCTCTGAATGAAGATTTTGTCTTCTGATAACTTTGTTTCTGATAAAATTGACTGTTCCTCAACTTCTCCGCAGTATCGACGTTTAATCACTAGCTCATTACTTATCGTCTCTCCCTATTTACATACTCCCCACCACCGGAATCGTTATTCAACGCTTATCTATCCGCTCACGGCTACGTTTATCCTCACAGGAGCTCCTGATGCCTTCTCCACATCGATCCTTGAATTATTTAAACATTTTGCCGTAGAACAAATCGCCGGCGATTAGCATTTGTTCTGGAAGGAGCTCGGCAGGCATTAACCTGATTGCGTTTTTTCTTCAGGGGAGTCCCCAGAATTGCTGATGGCAGATTTCGCGAGGTAATGGACTGTGGGAGTTCAATAAGTTAGTTCGAGTAGATGACCCGTTTGAAGGAGACAACTATCGGTGATAAGGAGAATGACATTGTTCGATCGTTATTGCAAAGCAGGTTTTTTGAGAAGGCAGTGAGATATTTCTTTCAATATTCTCCTGAATTGATCTCTACTTGGCACCAGCTGAAGGATAATCAGGATTGTTCTGAGAGAATAGACAGAAGAGAGAGAAAAAAATAAATTCATCATGAGGCCTAGATATAACCGTAACCATAACTCTTCATCAACTATTGTTGTAAACACAAATTCACTAAATGATCATCCAGAATACATAATCGATTTGCTACAATTACAGTCCAGATTTACCTCAGGATGCATTGAAAATGAAATAAAATGTTTCAACATTTGTTTGGTTTGTGTCAAGTAAATGAAGTTGATCATCACTTCAGACTGAGAAACATAACTTGATAAAAATAAACGCTCCATTTGGACGAGTCCTTCTTCATATGTACAAACAAAGTGTCAGCGAGTATTCCGAGATCAGTGAATGAGTTGAATAGCGGTTCTGAACCAGCTGATATCAATAATATTATTCTACTGATGGAAAGGGAGTCCCCAGAACACTCTAGTAACGAACATAACCTGCATACATAAAACTCGTACAACTCCACGACTCTATCCTAAATTGCCAAGGTCCGGCAAAGTTCCCTCGACGGGCCGACCATGATTCGGTGTGCGGCATTCCCGAATTACCGAAGTTGCCCTCGTATATTCTCCTTACTTTGGTAATCAACATTCGTAGCTTCTCCATTTTCCGATACCACAAATGTATACTCTCTATTCGGAGTGCACACCAGGTAGACAAATAATTTATGATGGTTTAGTAGCCTGCATTACCGTTTCCGATAAACAATCCACATGAGCGTCAGGACAATGCCGATTTCAGACTGTGTTGATTCTGTATTGATTCCTCGTGTTAGTTGCTTTCTTGTAGGAGGACCAACAAGGTCTTGTGCATCAGGCAGATACTGAGAGATAAATAGTATATTAAAGTATGAGTGGATAAAAAAGATGTGCCGTCGTGCTCGAAAAAGCTCGCGTGTTTTAAAGACCAGATCCACGAATACTTTACGCTATTTTTTTTATTGGTGCCCCATATCACGTTTAAATAAAGTTTTGCATTTGTCAGTTATATTTTATTTGACGTTTACAAGGTACTCCTGTCAGATCAATAATCAGAAATTTATCATTTGGACTTCACATTTCTCGTTTCTTCGTTGATGTTGCAATGGTGACTTTAAAAAACGCGCCTTTTATGAAGTTCGATTTAAAAACGCTGAGGCGTGCTTTAAATGGGTAAAATGGGGAATCAATAAAAAAATAAATTGTATTGCTCGGTAAGCTAGAGGAAGAGTAAATAGAATTGAATGAGGAATAGAAAATTACTTAGACTGCGTCCAATTCACAAAATCATTAGGAATAATACTTCTCAGTAATTCGAATTATGTCAAAAATTACGCGTATTTATGTGATGGTATAATGAAGAAATATATTTGTAGCAGATATGAAAATTTGACTCCAGATTCTGAAAAATGTTTTGCGTGTAACGATCAATTTCTAGGAAATCATCTCATTCAATTACCAAATCACCTTACCTCTTTGAAACCTTGATATTTTCGCATAAAATAAAAACACATTGAATTCGAACGAGATATGAAGTTACAAATTTGAATGAATCATGATTAATTCGTTTTCTAATGCCTCGCCTATACTTAATTGAATTAAATAAAAATATTCTTCATCTTTATACAAGCGTTTATTATATAAGAAAAATTTGAAAGCAAACATTCTCACGCAGAATACGCAGTTACGGTTTAGAGAGGAAAAACCGAGAAAGATGAAGACATCAACAAGAAAATTTACGTTAGTCTACAAGAAGTAAGTCACTTCGATCTATTTCTCAGTTATATTTGATTCATCGATTTCGAATTTCGGGTAGATGATTTCATTCCACGATCAAATAAAATTGAAAACACTAATCTGGTCTGAGAACATCATAAATTTGAAATATTCGACAGGAAAGATCAATTCATACTGATTTTTTGAGAATAATATCTATCATCAATTGACAAAGATCAATGGAAAATATTTCGAAAGGAGTTTCATAAAGTTCTGTAATACTGACTTGACATATTATCTCATCATATTATCTCATCTTCTTATCACATCATCTTCAGCTAGCGAAACTGTCAACAAAAGCTTTTATGGAGAGATCCTTGAAGCTGATTAAACCTATAAACTGTTTTACTGAATTTCGAGAATAACAAAATCAGGAATGAAATTTTACGAGATAGAAATGATATAACATTTTCCAATTTGGATATACTTGATGTCGGTCACTGTAGTATTCGGATGAGCTCGTAAAATCTGGAAGAGGTGACAAGGAAAATAACCGAGCTGGACCATTCACTCTCATCATCATGAATATAAATCTGCGGAGACAAAAATTCGAAGCACTTTATTCCACGTTATGGCATGTGTCGGTTTCAGTGCAACTTTTTCGGTCTAACAACCACTTTGGAATAATGGAGGCGGATATCAATTTGGCGGTTTTTTGTCACTGCGATGACCACTTCATAGGTAGGCGGAGAGATTTTACGACCTTTTTTTTATTTTGAATCAATTAATCTTACAAAAGGATTAGAAGTGGATATTCAACTGAAATGGAAATGGTACACGAACGGTTATCCATTAAAATTATTAACGACAAAAAACAAGAACGAATCCTCTGTACGATTTTCCAGTCTCATTATTGATGATAAAATATATCTCAATATTTTTCCAAGAATTAGTAGAGGATTTGAAACATCATAAAGCATTCGCATATTTGAATGTAAGTGCATCATTTGTGAGGGATTTGAGAGTTATTCCTCGGACACATGAATAAAATAAGCATCAACTCGTCTGTAAAGGTCGCATTTCATCGTTTAGATTTTTCCACTGAATCGTTAAAAAGGGTTTACTATGCTCTAGTAGTCTCATATTGTTCTCGAATGATTTGTGTACATCAGGAGAAAGAAAAGGATAATATGCTGAGATTTAAATTGGGTCTATCTTATTGGCACTATTTCGTTATATTGCGAAAATAAAATCTGGAATTATTACATCGCAAATTCATCTTCAATCACTATTATATATTTTTTATATCGTTTAATCATACGTATCATAAAAAAATAACACAATTGTGAAGAGAACTCAGTATATGAAATAACAAAATCATCAAGAATTTTCGAAGTTCTGATGAAAACTTCGATAATTATACCAGCTGATTTTATTATTCTTGTGATATCATTGCACTTTTGAAATCCTGTTATTTAGAGTTAATTATTTTTGCATTCTTTCTAGCAATCTTGTTTCAGGTTTGTAGTATAATTCTTTTAATGATTTCGAGTTCATTCCTCAGGAATGAATAAATTCACATCATTATAATGAATTTTGATGATAATCTAGTTAATAATAAATAAGAGATGAATACAACTATAAATAATCTTAATTTCGTGTAAACAGTCAGTGCACTCTTCTGACCATTTTTTACCATATTTCAACAGTTCCTTACATGATAGTACAAAATTTCTACAGAAACTCCTTCCTGCCATCTATCGAGTGAAATGTTTAACCAAATTCCACGAAACGAACTTCTCGCTGTATCTTGCATTACAGATTTCTATTTCATGTTGAGTTCCCTGATCATAAAAGAAATCGATACGGCCACTGCTGTTCCATTTACAGGAATCTTTCAAGATGATGCAAAATAATGGTCTACAACCAGTTTCGAAAGCTGTCTCTATTATAATTCATTTGAAAACATACTCACCATGCAGCGCTAGTAATTCTATATCCGCTTATAACTAGATCATAAGATATCACAATAAAATTGACATTTGACAACCTGATAAAATGATAATTTGAGAATAACACTAAACATCACTTCTGAATGGATCGTATTACAAAAATTAAATTAGCCTCTAGGTATTATTTATCCTCAAAGATTACATGAACTGATATCATTATTATTATGATGTTTTGACTATAAGTAATAACTGTAGAGAAAGCATGGTGTATATTTCTCGCAAATAAAGTTTGAGATCGTAATACAATATTCATCAAAACTTTACTTTACATCAGAAACTGAATTGAAACGATAGTATATGTGACTGTAACTGAAAGAATTGCAAGAAGAATGGACCTATTCACAACGAAAAATCCGGCGGCAGTACATTTTGGTTGCATTCTCTCGAAATATTCCGCCAAATACACCAATTCTTTCAATATTCGGATATTCTGCGTTCTTAATTGAAGACGATACAAGGTGTCTACAACATGTTGGGAGTTTCTTTCCATACAGTAACAGATGTTGGCCACCAAAATCATATTCAACTGCAACAAAAATCAATTTATGTATATATTTGTGACATTTTAGGGAGATATTGCACTCAGCATGCGATCGATATATAGCAACTGATTTTCAAGGTGATTCTTGTTGAGTCCCCAAATCACTTCTTTTCCCATTGCAAGATTATGGACAACATTTCACAGATATCTGATGGCATGATTCTTTGTGAATGATGTAGCACATTACACACAGGAAGATTTCTCATGCATTCATTTCGAGTAAACTTTCCAAAAATGTAGTATTTTTCAATCTGATCAAGTTTCACAATGATGATCAATATCTGTGCGTAGGATTGAGATAAATGATGATGAATTCATTCAATGAATTTTTGTAATGAAAATGTAAAGAGATCTGATCCAATTTCTGATTTGGTATTTGTACTATCTACGTATACATATACACACTTCTGTAGTTATTATGAAGATAGAATCGACAGTATAGCCTCTTCATTGTGAATAATACGAAGTATACATTATTCCAATTTTTTATCAGAATGAGTACATGATAAACTCTTCTTTCACCTACATGTAATACATAACGGAGAAGAATGTGACATTTCAGACTACAACAAGAATTATACCGTGTAAGTATTAGTTTTTTCATTTTGATATCACGGGTGCAAAGAAAATATTTGATTTTGATTTCAATTCAATAAATTGATTGAACATCCTATAGAAGTATTGCCAACATTGATGTGATGAATTGTGATTGATATCAGTAGTGCAATAAATAAGAAGCATCCTAGTGAAAATAAAAAAAAACTTCGGCCATCTTCATGTGGTTTCGAAATGATAAACTCACCACATAAGCAATATTATTGACGTGAAAAAACGTTAATTTCCCATGAACTTCTTGTGCAGTGTATATCAAATCAACCATCATCAGCAGGGAAGCTCTTCCAAATAGAAAAAATACTGTCCATCCAAAAATAACGTTGAACAATTTAATAGCCGAGTACAGTTTGATGTAGATCTTTTTGACACCAGCCAAATTTATATTGACTCTATCAATACAGGAATCGTTGATCGCCTTTGCTTCTATTAATCTGATCAAAACTATCTCGAGTTTCTGATACCTTCTCGAGAAAATGTGCAGTATTTGAGATATGAAAAACGTTTCCAGATAATGGGAAAAAGTCGATATATTGTAGATTATGGGAATAAAAATTACTTTCTTATAGAAATCCTGCACCAAAACTGCCAGTGTACACAATGTGACGAAAATGAATTGAATGAATATGTAGTAGAAAGCACCATATTGTGTGTTATCCTTATCCAGCACTCGCATTCTGATATCAATTTCATCTAAAACACGATGGAATTCTTCCCACTCTTTCCTATACACAATGACATGCATTACACCAACAATGAATGAGAATAAATCAATGCTACAATGAACATATGTTGCAATTATCTTTATGGTATTGTCATCTTCTTGAGGGTAGGGTACAATCACTTTAATTCGTAGTATTGTGAATATGAGTACATAGAATACAATCAGAGTTTTACAAAATATATTTCGCAATTTCGATACCTTCGATTGTAGGTGTATTGGACATAAGCCGAACCAACAGACAACTTTCATTGTTTTCATCAAAAACTCGTAGTCGGGTGATGATGTGTTCATTTTCATGCCACTATTAAGAATCAAATGAAGGATTTCACCAAGTTCCACTGGCGTCAGACCAAAAGTAATACATCAATAATTCCATTTATTTTGTTAATGGAATATTATTTAGTTTCACTTAAGGAACTGACAGTTTGAAAATGGTTCGAACTCATGCAATGCACCTGTCAAAATTAACATCAATCTAATATTTTCTCAGTCAACTAAATACAGTGACAACCCTCTTTATTAGCATAAATTTTCAGAATACATAGGGTGACCCATAGTAAGCGGATTGAACATTGGTCGAAAATGACTATTATTGAAGAGTGCTACTGAAGATTTATAGTATTTTTATAGCAAGATGACAGCTCGCTAGCCAATGCGGTGTCGTGGATAACCGTTGAATGGTTCAAATGAAATGATAGACTGTTCTCATTTTAGGAATCGTATTGAATATTCGAAAAACTAGGTGAAATTCAAAAGAGTGTTTCTTTCAACATCATATCTCATCCATAACTTTTATTCTAATTTTATGGATCTAAATTTCGGAACCAATTTAGTTGAGTATGTTTTGGAAAAAATCCCAAAATCATAAATTCATTCATTTGTGAAAAATATTATTAGTACATTTGCTCATTACATTCCAACAAAAAATATAAGATTCGAATTTGATTGCCTCTTCCTGAAAATTAAAAGAAATAACTTCAAATGTTTATATATTATGATACGGGGATATTTTATGTCTGATATTTGTTCTTGCTCTCATCAACTATGAATGATTTCCTCAGTATAATTAACACATCATATTCTAGGAATAACCTTGCTTAGAACTCCCTCTCACGTATTCAATGATTTTTGGCAGAACTTCCTATTGGATCTAATAGTCTCTATGATAATTATTGGTGACAACCGATATCAACTCGAACAGATGGAAATACAATGATAAGTTGACAGTCAACGAACTTGTCCATATTTTTCTGCTAATATTCCTCGGAATCAAAGAGTAAATACATTACATGTACCTTCAAGAATAACCTCGGTGTCTATTATTGTACTAAATTACTTACTACAATCAAAATCGATATAATTGTTTGGCATCATTGTGAAGTGTCGTCATTATTATTGATGCCTTGATATTCCCAGTTAATGTATAAACCTGTTGTGAATTCTGTGGTTGCTGAATACTTATTGTTAGACTATATTTCGTTATTTTGGGAACGCCATTGAATCAAAAGATTCAATTATTTTCAAGAACTGAATATTCTTCGATCAGTGCAACTCAAACTATTTGTGGTTGAAGTTTTCGATAATTTGATCTTGAATTTTGATGAATTACCTCTGTGTTGTTCCAGATGTACCTTTTTCGATTGACAATACAAGAGTTTGAGTAACCTGTTATCAGATGAAATTGATGAATCGAAATTATTTCGCCGATTGTACGTTCCTATTTCCGATCACACAATATTCGAAATAAATTGTTTCTGGAAAAGACGTCCAATCTTTAAGACGTCATGTTCCATCTGGGTATTATTTCCTAACCGCGTGTCATCTTAAAGACCACTCAATAAGTGAAAGAACTATACGATTTCTTATCCCGACGGATAATATTCGATACGAAATATATTTATGTTTGGATTCCTTCTCGAGGTGGATGGTATTGCTTCAATTCGTCTTATATGCCGGTCTGGATTTAATAGCGACTTCGCCAGACGAAAACGAAAGACTAGTTTAAAGCACAAACGTCAATATTAACTTTAGTCTCTTCTTATCCGGGTATTACATAATATCTTCCAGGTCTACGTATAGATTCAAACTGATCAAATACGAAATGATGACAAAAATCGCTGTTATTGTCCATGTCCACGTATTTTTTATCTTTCAATAAACTTCAATGAGAAAATTGAGGTTTTCTTGAAACAGATAGCTGATATACAGAATGTTCGATTAAATAAAATGAATTCTACAATATTTTCTACACATTGACTAGGCGCAAATAATTGACAATCAGAATCCCCTATAATCTTGGGTATTTTCATTTGTTCTTTTATGCCTTCATAGCAGTGCGTGTGCGTGAAATCTCTTTCAATTTCGCATCTTTTCCATCCGTGTCGGACCATTTTCCATTTATCAGAGAGAAACTCTAGAAAAATCCTTTTCAGTGATATAGAAAACTGGTATTGACACTCGATACATATAGGATACCTCAATACACCCTCAATAACAGATCTCTGGATTCGCTATATTTATTTGCCAGTTTGTTATCGAGATATTAGCTAGTGAGTGCTGTGGGATTCACAATATTATTTGTTCTCGATGCATGGTAAACTTCAAGAACTCAGTCTATGTATACTTTTCTATACTTCCGAAGTGGAAATTGAAGCAGGAGCATGTCCATTACCTCTGGTCCAAAGTGACCGAGAACATACGTTGTCCAATTTGATCTGTCACCTGCTAAAGTCATGCTGATGATACTTTTGACGTTACCCCTATGTTTGTCAAGAGGTAACGAAATCGAATATCTCGAGCAAACTTCCATAGTTCCAAATTATACTCAGCAACCACCATACGATATATATGAATGGACCAAACAACTCCATCTGGAGACTTGCGCATTAGTGGCCATAGGACTCAAATATTTTGCAGTAAGTTGTCTCTGTATCGTCAATATCATGACTTATATCTCCAAATATACATTTAAAATGCGATAATGTGAGAAAATGAGGAGAAAATCCAAAGCACCGTTTCTCAAGACAAGCTGTGGTTTTCTTGGCTACATTTTGACTCCAATATCACTGAAGGATTTCTCCTCGAAAAGTTTGAAGAAATGTCATCGATAAACTCTGTTATTTTTTGTCTTCTATCAAGAAGAATATTTCCTGAATTCTGTATTGTCTGGGTTTTCATTCGAACTCTCTTTTCAATCATTAATAAGTGAATCATCTGAATCTTATGCTTTCGACATCTTATTAGTATCGTTCCAGATCTTCGTAGAAGATATAAAATACCTCGAAAAGGGTAGGATGGGCTCGGCAAAATACTTCATGGGAATTTGTCACCAATCCACTTTAGAAGAATGGACTTTTTGCTCCCCAAATCTGAACAAGAAACACAAACACAAGTGTAGGTTCAAATTGAAAGGTGGCAGGTATCATTCTAGAGTACATAGAAGATTATGCGATATTGCCATCATGGTGAATAATAAGGACTGCATATGTGAGACGACGATTTTTGGTGATGAAATGTACAAAGTAGAAGGTATCTTGGCATTACCATAGCTTGTCCTGAAGTCAATCGATCTTCTTTTCAGGATTTCCAACTTGTTATATTCCTCCATTACCCAACACCCTGTGTAAATACAATGTTTGTGGTCTTGCTCGGTGTGTGGCTATTTCAGTGGAAAATACAGTACATTCAGTAGAATGTAACCCTCATTGTAACGGTGGAAATCCGGTAAGAATCATATCATATTTCAAAATAGAGTTGAGGGAAATAATGGATTAAATATCTGAAGCGGAGTATCTAGTCCAATAATGAATTGAACATGAAACCTTGTAACATTCCAATTTTTGGCTCTTGGGAGAGGAATATTTAGAAGTTCTATCTGAATATTTTTTATTATTGCTGAATCAATCACTGTGTATACGTTTATCACTTCCAATTTCAGTTTTGTGAATATCCCATAGAAAAAACTTCCAGAATTCCGAAAGTACAATCTTCCTGGACAAAATGGAAGAAAATAATTGATTCGGATTCATCAAAACATTTCGTTGCTACTTGTACCAATAATTCCACGTAAGTATGCATTACAACATTGAATAGGACCAGCTCAAATCCAACAAAACATTGAAATATATCGAATTATTCTTAATATTATATTAGAACATTTTGCACAAATGCATAAATACAATTTCCATAACCAAAACATTTGAGAGGAAATGAAAAATCAGGAACATATTCTCAAGTTAATAGTTCATCACGATCGTTCATTCTGACACAATGTATAAAGTATGAATTGGAAATGATTATTATAATTCATTATAAAGTCTACTATGATCTTTTCAGAAGGCAGTCTAGAGTTATCAGAAAACTAATTATTGAAATATTTGAATTTCAGTGGAAAAGGTGACTTGGACTGTTTGGGACCAGCAACAGCATGGTAAGAGTTGACAACTGGCAGTAAATCTCGTTGAAAGGTTTCGCTTCTTTGAAAGACACCGCAGCTGCTATCCCTTCCGAGTTGTTTTTCGGAATGAGAAAGCACTCAGACAAATGTCGAGGTGGAGAAAGGCAAACATATCACGTCCGATTCAGTTGCACTGTGCTGTGCATCACTACAAATGTTTCCTAGCTATAGTGGTGATAAATTTCGATTAACAGAGTTATTCGTGCGCTGTCGTGGCATGATGTGGTCGGAAAGTTTCTTTATAAAACGTGTTGAAAACTTCCTTCAGAACAGAGTTCTTCACGATGAATCGATGTGTTGACAAAAACCTTCTACGAAATGCTTAGACATTTATAGTTTGAGTAGGCAGTCATTTTTATTCCCTTACCTTCATGTAAGTCAACTACGAAATTTTCAAGAGAAGAAATAAAATGGTGCACAATACCCTGATTTGGTGGCGAAGATTTCATTCAATGTTGAATAAAATCGAATTACTTTATGGAATGAAAATAGTCATGTTTCACCAATTTCAAGATCATTATTCAAGTTATTCAGAGGTTTTCATCCTCAAATTATTGATCACCCTGGTGGAGTGAATTGAACAAATTTTGGGAAAAATAATACGCGAACTTCAATGAATGATTACACTGATTTTCAGTTGTCCAGCATCTGTGAAAAATTGTACCTGTACTACGTATGAGAAAAACGGGATTCTACATGTGGAAAGGATTTCATTGGGTGAATAGTCAACTATACAATATTCATTATCAATTTCCGAATTTTTATGATCATAGATATAAAAACTCCCGCAAGAACTTCCGACCACAAAACCATCGATAATTTTCGGCACCCCAGAGGCGAGTATCAATATTTTCCAACCCCGAATACTCTGATGGTCTCTTCTTCGACTAGATACTGTTGATGACATTGAAGACGACGATCTGCCAGAAGAGGAAGATGAAGATATGGATGAGGATATCAAGTTGGAGGAGGAAACAGAAGATGCTCAGGTTAACACCACAACAGAACAGTTGGATAAAGAAGAAATGTTGGAGGAATTCAAGAAAGAAACTGATAAGGAGTTGATGGCAGCTGAAAAAAATAATACTATGGAAGAACATTCGAGGCATGGTAAAACCTCTTGTTCTCACTGGCATAAGTATAGTTTTATATTTGTGGTGAAACTTTTAGTCTTTATTGAATATATAAACTGATTCATGGAGTTGATGAATTTGTAATGATAGCAATGGATCTCATGAGAATTTTTTAAATTTTTTGTCAATCAATCGATTCCAAAGAGTTATGACTTTATTAATTATACCAAGCTAACTACAACCTCATTCGATACGCAGAAGTGACCTACTAACACCAAAGATGTCCCAGTGAGGTGGCTGAAGAGCCAACAACGTGAAACTAACAAATCCTGTCTAAGTATAACAGTAAAGTGCAAACAAGCAGGAAGTCGATCTATAACATCAGCCTACCATGCTGCCAAATCACAGAACACTCGAATAAGACATAATCGAGATCATGGCCAGTTTGGAAAAGGAGAGAAAAAGTTTTTTATCATTGAAATCACTGACTATATTTTCATCTTTCTTCAAACACACTTTGATAAGATCTTGAGAATTGTTATATCATCTGCAATCAGAATAGAGATAAGGTCAGCCCAAGAGACGTTGTCAGAAATCATGTTGAACTCAACAACGCAAAGTCCAAAGAATGTAACTAAGATTTTGTCAATATGGAGGAGGAATTCAACTTTATAAATAAGAACCAGCAATATAGTTCAAGAAATTGAAAATTCAAGAATATCTGACTCCTGTGAAAACTGTTATATCAAATGAAACATGAAGTTATGGATCATTTCTTCTTTATTCAATACTTTCAAATTTTAAGAAAGATAGTGATGAGGTCTTTTTCAGAAACCTTGCAACGTCACTTCTACGCTTATGCCCACCAAATCGACTCACGCTATCTGCACTTTACGCCTCATTTAACTTCTCCAACTCCACGTATCGTTCGGTGAAGTGTGTCCAAATACTCCAAATATACTGTGCTAATTCGGTGGCAGAATCTGACATTCGTGGAACAATTTCTCTCTCTCTCTCCTTCACCAAAGAAGGTACTTACGTATAGAGTGAACCACAAAAAACGAAGAGAATGGTGGATGATTATCAATGAATAGAAATTAGATGAGTCTGGGATTGTTTGATAGGACCATTCAGCATTATTGATCCATGAAGAGCAGTACAATTGAAAGCAGCTGGGTATGGCAATAAATCTAAAGTCTTATCATTCAGACTGAGGCATGGTCCATTCATTCGAGGAAGATAGTTATCTTTCAATATCAATAGTACGAAATTAAAAGTATCTAGCTGAGCATTGAACTTCTGATTGGTTGAGATATAGCTGGAAGACTCAGGCATCAATAATTATGGCACTTTATCAACACTTCACAACAATCTCAAATTCATTCAGACATAAATATTTGTTTTGCAACTGGAATTTGTTAATTTTAGTCAAAAAATTATCTGTTCATTGGTTATCCATACTCTGTTCAATTTTGGTGCATATTATATGAATCGGAAACATTTTTCAAAACAATTTGAATGATAAACTTATCCTAATTTTTTATTTTGAAGTATCGTTGAAGAAAAAGACAAGCAGCAACACCCCATTTTCTGGCAAGCTGTCCCAATTATGTTGCTTGAATGAATAGCCTATAGTTTTTTGTAATGCGTTCATTACATTTCAATCTAGTGATTTATCGCAATCCAGATGAATAACTATCTAGCCACAGTCATATATATTATGTATATTTAAAATCGATTAAAGAAGAATAACAGCATGATAATCATGGAAAGTATTTTATTTTTCATTTCAATATCCTAGTATGTTCTTCAATCGATCGGTGATAGCCAATATTATTTCTATAGGAGGTAGGCTAATTTTAAAACAATGCATGTCCTGTTTTCCTGAATTCATGAAATTCCAGTAGTTGGAATATGATTTTGTCTCACCCTATATAAGAGCCTTCGAGCGTGTGAACTAGGGTGGGTAAGTTGCTGATGCACGTTTGTCTCATGGGGAATTGGTAATGATGACACTAGTGTTAATCTTGTTATAGCTTACTAACGTATATGGGTCAACATCGTGTATTTTGGGAACAACAGTAATACACAGTGGCTTTAATCAGTTCAGGGAATTCAACTAGAATAATTATAGATCACGAGATCATTGAAATTGTCCAGTCTCATAATGATATCGAATGATACATTTGAATAATTGAATACGAATATTCGCTCAGAGCGGAGATACATCTGAAGTAAAAACCAATTCATTTCCTCAATAATTGGAAGTTTTTTTGCAAAACAGCTACCAATTTTTTCTTTTTGCAATTCAGAATTCTTATCGTCGAAACTGACATCGGAAAGACTTGCAACGAAGCCTGTAACTTCTGATGAAGACAATATCCTAAATGTTATTATTTTTCATGACATTTCTTAGCTATCCGTAATGAATATGTTTCTATGAATTTTGTTTCATACAGAAATTTGGCTTCATCTTCGTGACCGAACTGTTCAAGTATAGAAACAAAATATACCATTCGAATGATTGTTATTTCAACTATTTCACAGATAATCGAATAATTTCCAGGCTATTCCATCGAAAACATTCGCCTGTTTTTGGTCTTCTGGTGAAATTGAGGATTTTTAGTGATCCTGTATTATGTAGAGCAAAATTCTCCATATAGAACTAATATACAGACCTTTGAAAACGGTTCACGATAATTATAAAGAGCTATCGAGCAAAAATATCAAGAAAAAAATTTCAATCAAAAAAATGCTGTGATATACAGGGTATTCCATTCGAAATGGCACAGAAAGTACTACTTTTCAGTAAAAGTGGCAACGCAGCGTTGCTGAGAAAAATTTTCAAACGATAAATCACAAAAGTCTATTGAAATAATTATGGTTCGTCTTTGGTACAATCCAGCGTGGCCCACCCTGTATACTTTCATGAATACGCAATGTTCAAAAAATAAGGCATACAATTGATATCGACCATACAGAGTGGATCAACTTCATAGAGGGAGTTGTTTCAAATGAAATCTTTTTATTCTTGAACTCAATTTGTTAGGCTCCACAAATTGAATTAGATGCGAATCATTATTATACGGACAAAAACGTAAAGTACACATTGAGATTGATGAAGAATAAAAGTAGCATGACGTACGTATCATCATCATCGTCGTACGTTTTATATAGTATTATTTAATTGTTCTTTATTTCGTTGGTAGACTATATCAATTTATGGTGGATGCGCAAATTTTCAATTATGGTGCATGTAAAAGTTCAAATTTTGTTGAATGCGACTTATTGAAACCAAAATGTTTGAAGAGTAAAGCTTACAATAATTCTTCATCTTCGCTCAACCAGTTTCTTTCCCATGTTTCTATTTCCACCATAACAAGGTCCTTTCATCACCCAACCAATATTTCATCAACCTAACAATCTTTGCGCTTACCATAACGGTAGGTTAATGTCAAGGTAACAGCCTGTATCAAACATAACTGTTATTATTATTACAAATCACGAAATAAATCACCAATTCAATAATAAATTACGAATACCTTTGATACCCAATTTTCAATCTTCATTCTGCTTTTTTCCCACACTCTAGGTGAGTACACACTTGTATTGTGTAGCGAGAAAACAGAACTACACAACGTAGAGCTCCTAACAAGTACATGTTACAACAAACAGTAATCACACAAATTAAAATCCAAATTCAACAGGGCAGATATCAACTTCGAGTTGGCAAAACAACAAAGATACAATTCTCATGAAGTCTTTGTAGTTTCTATATATTACGTTTACAATACTCATCCACACATGCCAGTAACTATTCACGAAGGCTCTGTCCCTGCATACCCACCTTTAGAATGAAGAAAAAAGAACATCGTTCTTTGAACAGCACACGCAGAACCGAAACAAAACACTTACACGACATGAGAGCGCATGATCTGGAAGCACGTGTTTATTCGCGAGCCAGTAACATCTCCAAGTCAGTTAGTAACTCGATTCGGACGGGAGCAGGCTATCCAGACGTCCAGGATCTGGATCGCGAGTGTTTTTGAAAAGCGTGTGAAATTCTGGAGGCTTCACTGCGACAGGTGACTATTTTACAACAAATACTTTCAAGTTTTATTGCTGAATGAGTCTATTGAAGTATTATGAGGGCGAAATGAAAAAGTGCAGGCTGGAAGAAAATTATTTTTCAAACCAAGAGCCTATCTGATATTTCTTGGAGATTCTTGTTACGTATGCGGATTTATTCGAGACAAATTCTAAATTTTGACACAATATCAATGCATCCTGAGGAAAAATCTCATACCCTTCATCAAATTCGAAATGAATTATTACAATTTCTGTATTTCGGGTTGCTTTTACAATACGGAAAATGATCCCTGGGTTATCATCATCATGACCACAACATACGGTGCTTCTCAAAAATCCCCTCATTCCCTCTCATTTTTGGAACGATTATAGATATACTTTCCCACTAGTGATAATAGATGACAAAATAGGCAAAGATGACGTCACGACTCCTTTGAAAGATATCAAAAGAACTATTCAATGATGCAATTTTGTTTGTGTCGATGAGAGTTTTAATGACTCATTAGTAAATATGAAAATCCATTCAGTATGATATCAATTACAAATTCAAGAAATAGTTTCTACTTACTCAATGTAGGGTATGACGTCATCTTTGCCATCATCACTCATCGTTCCATTGGGGGGAGTAGATTCTTGAGAAGCAATGTATGTTATATATTTCGCAATTTTAGATGAAAACTCTTGATAATTCACAGTGAAGAATTCTAATAATTAGACGAGTGCAAAAAAAAGCATAGTGTCAGAATGAACAGGAAAACCCAATACATTTAACAAATCAGTCAAATGAATTAGGATCGAAAAAACTTGAGCAACACGCTTCAATAACAGAAAGCAAAATTACTGAGAAGTAGAATCATGTCGATAACTAACTAGAGATTTAGAGATAAGGTTTCAGTACGGATACTTTATTCAAAATAGGGAGAGGGAGTGAATGTTACCGACCGAGTACTCTGTTCAAATAATGTTGAACTTATTTTGCTTTCTATTTTATGGGCTGTAGTGAGTTTTTTGATTGATACTATATACATACTTGATATAACCATAGTATTCAGAATTGGTGATGAAACAATTTTCTTTCATCGCCAAAAATATCTCACATACAATTCATTTACATGCCTCCAAAATCAAAATCAGCATGAAAACCCTTCTGTTCGAACCAATATCACACATTATCACTCCAAAACTCCTTCATTATTCAGATAATATTTCAGGAAATATATTCATCGGACTTATTAAGTATCTACTAGTGCATTAAAATAGTGAGTGCAGAAAACCTCATAAAATATACGACGTGCGATAAAATCTAGAGTTGAGTACAGAACAAGTCTTCTCGGAAACAACCTACATCCAGAAAGAAGTTATGACTTCAGAGCAGGTTTTAAACTGCAATATTTCATTTGAGTCGTTCGTGCTGAAATGAGAGCAACAAAAGTAACAATACTACTTCAACCGTTACACAGTGAAACTTTAATAGAATTCATTCATCATAGAATAGAGTCATTGTTGTCTTCATTCTAAGTATAACTTATGCACCAGCTCGCGTATTTGAAGTTTTTCATTTTCAACCTTCAGTATTGAAAATGACGTGGCGAATTTTTTCGAATGAGTAAGCGATTTTAAAAGGTTTTAGTTAATGAATTTTCATCTCTCATTTAAGAAGAAAACGCACTGATTGATTCAGCATGTGGTCAAATCGTATAAAAATTCTTTTGTCTTCCTTGTCTCGTTCCCATTTGAGTAAAAGGAATTAAAAATGTGCAAGTTTTATAGCGGAAGAATCAAGGCATTGCTTTGGCCGCAACGATCCGCTCAATCTACATATTCAGATTACCATAGTCTCATTAAGGGCTCCTATCTCTAATGAGACTTTAATTAAGGCATTTAATTGATTCGACCGTCGACTTTGTTTGCTGGCGTGATTGAGAAGATTGTAGATTGAACTTTTACACAAATAGGAAACATAGGCGATGGTATCATCCGAAGACAAGTAATTTTTATATAATCGAGGAAAGTGATTGTAGAACTGGAAATCTTCACTTCTGAACTCCTTCCACGAAACAATTTTTGAAACGGAACTTCAAAAACGAGCATGACATTTTAGCATGAACAGAATTGTCAGTCCTACCTAGGGATCAGGCAAGTATTCCTGAAGATTGACATTAATGAATTATCTTATGGTGACTTTTGCAGTTGTTTCTTTAGCCTGACTTCGACATTGACGCAGAAAAGGTTCGAATTTTGAAGAAAATCAATTCAATTAACAAAAAGTTAGCATAAATCACTTCCCATCTTTAGTTAGTGAAAAATGCGATGGTTCCGTCTAGACAACCCGTCCTGAGTATTTCGAGATCCACTTGTGAACAATTCTGAAAACGACGACACATACGCAAAATGAGTAACAGATAAATAATCTCTCATATCAACGAGGAATTCTGGATATTTTTTGATGATTTTCGATAGCATCATGAAGAAACTGATAGACTTGGCCAACTCCAAGAAAAATCTATCAGAACCTATCTGACGATCATGAAATGAGTCAGGTAATATATTATATGTTTGAAAAAAAAAACACTCCACTTCGTTTGAAAACATCATCATTTCAGTAGGAGGCAAAATTTCAAAGTTCCAGAAGAAGTAATTTCTGGAAGTTATCAAAAATTCAATTCTCACCACAAATCAGGAATTGTTTTTGAAGTTTCCGAACGATTTTTCAGTTTCTGTGTTCGTGAAGCTTTTTCCAGATAATGAAAATTCAAACCAAATATATGAGATTACGTGATATCAGAAGAATGATGGTCCTCCTCAACATTTTTTTGTTTGCTTCAGCGAGGTGCATCCCAAAAAATGGATTGATAATCAGTAAGAGAGTTGCGATAAGTTTGAGGGTGGTTAACTAGGAGGAATGTTGTATTCCAATAGGTAGTGCGAGAGATCTGACTGAATAAATCACAATTATTGAAAAAATTACATATGCAGTTTGGTTACGATTCGATGATTTTCATCAGTCTTGTATACCTTAGAATATGGTGGCAAATAGAGTGCATTATAGTCGAAACTGTGTGGAAGCGATTTGCTCGAAGAAGGTAATGATCTTTATCTGGTGGGATTGAAAAGGAGTCTTATATTATCAGATTTGACTATATAACAAAACGATAGATTCGGAAAGAGAAACTAGATTACTTGAATATCAGAATCTAACAAAAACGTACAGAAATCCTTAATCGGAATCACCGAATCACCTAAAATATCGGCGCGAACTTTCTGTGCAACCTAATAGATATATATTGAATTTCAAGGAGGAAATGTCTTTCGAGCATTTTTTTGATAATTCCTTTTAACAAATGTGTGACATACTATCAGTTCAAGAAGAATGCACAATCGACTCGTCCAAAGAAACATGTCACTTGTCTTTAGCAGATGTACTTTATATCGATAATTCAGTATCATCATTTACGATTATGACTATGTTTTCAAGAGTGGGAACATACTGGCAACCCTCATTAAAAGCTTGGCAACGGAAAATTAAGTTCGTTCGATTCGTTACCGAGACTACGAAGCTCTTCATTCCTCACTCAACAATAACAACTGCCTGGGAGTTATTAAGTAAATTGTTTTCCCGGGAGTCGATTCAACATGATTTATCCAATTAGCAAACGGTCGCTAACTTTTCTGCAGCCTTAAATCTGAAGAGTAAGTAGGCCGTGCTTCAGACGGGCACTAATTATAAAAATTTTCTGGCCCTCTGCGAAATAAGGATAAGGGCCGGCCCTCCAGGGTCTCTCTATAATTATTGCGGATTATTGGCACTCGAGATGGTCTAGAAGCTCAGGAGAAAAATTGATTCATAATTAGCTGTTGGTGATAAGAAATATCGAAGTCAAGTTTTGGGTATCTCGTTATTTTGTATGCAGATTGATTTTCTGTCAATTCGATAGCAAATACGTTCGAAGAGAATTCAATGCAATACAGGTCTCTCCCTAACAGAAATATTCTAAACATTGCCGTGTCTAGTACCACTTTTTTCCATTATTATTCATCTCTTACTGTTTTCAATGAATACCGATTGGAAATCAAATTCTATGTAATCTTCATGATTTTTGATTTTTGAATACTATGCCCATAACACCATAGACATTCGGGAGAGATGGAGAGAGGGAGAATGTAGATCAAAGGATGACCTACCTGCTATGACAAATTTCCCATTATAAAAGTCTCACCGTTTTCGAGATATTTTGTTGATAATCATTTTTTTCTTTTAATAAATGTGTATTCACGGTTGGTACAATTTTACACCTTTGTGGTTAATTTTTTCAGTAGAATATTGCTGAACAATGATTTTAACGTTTACAATAATAACATTTTTCGAACATTTCAAAGTGGGGCTATAAGAAATCACCATAAAATAGATAATTTATTGGTGTAATGTGCAGCAGTAGCCCAGTACATTTTGGTTCCAAAATGGATAGGCTAAATTTCATGAACAAAAAAATCCACTATCGAAATTTTAATTAAAAATATTTCTCACAGCCCCCTCTTACAATGTTCGGAGAATGTTTTCAATGTAAACGTTAAAGTCATTCTTCGTTTTAGATTCAGAAACATAACTTTTGAAATGCATGCTGTTCCTTTTGGAAACTTTGATCCGCAGTTTTTCGAGTGACAAACACAACCTAATTTCCAATCACCCTTCAAAAAAATTACTGAAATATGATCCATAGACTGTAGGAAGTTGAAAATTCAATAACCTCAACTGTCTCAGTCGAACTGAGATTTGAATGAAAATCAGATGACAAATAATTTTACTACGCCCAGTATAAAAAGGAGGTGATCGCTTTCGATGATGTTCATTCAAAGTGGGTAACCGATCGCCAAAGTTGAGCATTCGGTAGATATAATTCGAAAGTTTGGTGTGAATCCATTGCCGCCGTTGTTTCCCTATCGAGAACTGAGGAACTTTTTTCGTCGCCCAAGTTCGGATCGGATGCGTGGAAGTAGAAAGATAAAAGAGAAATTTATCCAACAATAATGGAATCTGATTTTCGCCATTCGACTATCCAATTAATAATGTCTTTCGAAGGGGAATGGGAGAGAATCGAAGAGGAGAAAATGGGAAATTAGCATTCTGATAGCTTGATAATCATTTTCGTAAGCGCTTTTGTTTGCGTCTATATATACAATACCGGGTGATGTACCAAAAGGGAATTATATCGATTCCTTTACATCATCAAATACTGTCTTACTTGATGGCTGAATCACTGATTCGAAGAACTCAATTACTCGATTAATCAATTATGCAATGGATCAATTACACAGTGAATCAATCACTCGATTACTCAATCACCCAATTACTCAGTTATTCGTTTACTCGATTACTGAATTACTCAGTTACCCAATTACTCAGTTACTCACTCACTCGATTACTTAATCACCCAAATACTCAGTTATTCAATTACTCGATTACTAAATTACTCAGTTACCCAATTACTCAGTTACTCAATCGCTCGATTACCCAATGACCCAATTACCCAATTACTCAGTCACTCAGTTACTCGATTACTCAATGACCCAATCACCCAATTACTCAATTACTCAATTACTCAATTACTCAATTACTCAATTACTCAATTACTCAATTACTCAATTACTCAATTACTCAATTACTCAATTACTCATTTACTCAATTACTCAATTACTCAATTATACAATTACTCGAATACTGAATTACGAAAAAGCCGGATAACTGGTTGGATTTCGCCAAGAATCGAACTATTTAGGCCTTCCGCTAGAGCTGTGGTCGTGAATACAGAAGCGATATCTATATTACCTGGCCAAAACATAAATCCAAAGGACGGAATAAACTGCTCGGGCCGCGCAAAAAGCATCAGGTCGAATTCCGATAAGGGAGATTTGTAACGGAGAGTGGCAAAGGGGGTCGTACAACGCCCAGACTTAATATCTGACGACACTTTCTGAATTTTAAAGTGGTTTAGAGACGGGGAAACGTAAGGGTTAAACGGAGTGAGAATGTTTCACTGAAATAGGGTCAATTCACGATTCCATGGTATATTATTGATTATACTTCAGAAAACAAGTCTCTGGAGTTGAAAAAAAGTTATGAATCTAATAAAGATTCCAAATGATTCAATAAACAAACATTCATTTTCCATTATAGCTCACACAAGGTTTATTCGTCATTATAGAAGCAGAATTTGATCTGCACAAGCTCGCAAAACGATAGTATGGGTTAGTTAATGTGAATTGAAATGTCATTGATGCGATGTTGTTACATTGACATGGACTGAAATGAAAATTGATCTCTTCTTACTCATACTTAATTTCCTTAACATGCATATACGGAGATAATCAGAAATGTGTACGGAGCTTTCTGCGGGTGACTACATTGAAAGAAAAGGACAGCTTGATGAATAAAACCTTGACTCGAAATGAATAATTGGGAAGATAGTGTCCCAAAGTTGATGAAATTAAATTATTATAATTCCTCAATATATTAGCTACCAATTGGAATTCTCAACAAAAATGTTTCTTGTTGAGATATATCATTTGAATACACTTCTACATTTATGACATTGCTATAAAGGGTTTTTTCAGGCAGCGAGTCGTGATTTTTTGGGACAACTTATTTTTCCTGTGTTTCTCCTGATCAATAAATGGAAGAATTCGATAGCTGGAATTGAATCACATGAAAAAGGTCCTCTTATGAGAATACAAAAAGTTTTACCGTTCTCTAGATATTTCAGTTCTTGACATATGATGTTTATGTCAACAACATTATTGTAATAAATGTCTTCGTTACTGCAATAAATTGAGGATTGGAAGTATATATTTTTCTTGATATATATTATATGTATATTCATTGAACTTCAGTTTTTTTTTTCAATGTACTATAGCACGGTACACATTTTGACTCACCCTGTAGATTTGTTCAACAATAGATGTTTGTTCAGCTGATAGTAAATTTGTCAGCCAATATCTCATTTATCAATAATCGAAATAAAATGAATGATATTTCATAAAACTTGTTTCATTTATTTATACTGAAGGAAACGTATCTCAGAACTATTTTATTCCCGGATTAGTATTCCTAGTGGAACATTTTCCGATCTCCGCTGAAAATAGACGGTGATCAGACTCAGTTTTATTACTCGTATGAATCCACAAGACAAATCCACCTCATGTAAGTACGTGGAGGAACGTTTGACAACTAATCGTGCTAAAACCCCGCAGCAGCTGCTGCTCAAAATGAATAATTGATAAACGAGACTGTTTACCCAGTCACAACGATGCTTTAGTTTTAATTACGACCGCAGAACACAGGGGCTGTTCAACGACCGCGGCCACCATACATTACCGCAATCTAATCCCAAGAACAATGCCGAACACGGAGGGTGGAACAGGGTAGAACACAACCCCGGGCCTAGCTTGCCATTGTCGAAGCCGGTTGTAGCGAGTTCCCATTCAATTAAAAGCCATATTTATAATGTTAGTTCGACTAATTAACGAATTGTGGTGTGATCGTTGTCAGCGGGGATGATTATTTCGGGGCTAATTGAAAATGCAAACATGAGGGAGTCGGCTCAATATAGCGTTGTCGCTGAAAATAATACGCTAGCAATTTCTGAATTATTATAAGCGATTTCTCACGGGCCAAAGTCAAAGTTTTCGGTTGGGCCCATTAGAGGATATCTACTGTAGACTTTTTACAATAGTAAAATATACTAATCATCGAATCATTGATGCTTACTTCACCCCCTCTAAAAACACCTGTTATGGTGATCAGAAAATGTATTTATATATGATCATTAGGAAATGTGTTTCATCAACTTTGGAAGAATGTATATTTCTTGTAGCATTATGGGCCATAAGTTTATTCATCAAGCTTGGTCCACACAAACAAAATTAGTATTATTGAATAGGTTTTTTCGATACCTTTCGAAAGAGGTGTCGCTTATCGCAGGGAGCCATTTGAAATTATTGGTCACAATGGCCTTGTGACGTCATCTTTGACGATTTCGTCATCTATCATCCCTAGTAGGGCAGTTTTCAACCTATAATATTCAGTTTCCAGATTTCACTTGTTTATATATAATCGTTTCAAAAATAAGAGGGGAAAGGGGACTTTTGAGAAGCACTGTATACACGGTTCTTATGGAAAATGAGTCCCAGTCGAATTGGCTGAAAATATAGTATAATGTAGTTTATGAAATCCTGATCAAATGTCTCCATAGGCACAACAAGATCGAATGTACAGTTTTTGAGATACACGGTGTCAAACATACAGAGAGAGGGTTGTTACTTACCTTTAGAAAATCAATAATGTGGCGATTTTTTTGTTACAGAAAATTGAAGATGATAATCACAATATTAATATTGTCGACACGAGTTGTGATAAGAAGTTAAAAGACTCCGTATAGAGGGTTACTAATAATTACATAATTTTAATTTAATTCCTTGAACAAACTCAGTCAGTAGCTTGTAGACTTGCAGAATAAGTAAAAAACATGTGATTTCAATATTATAAATATAAATATAATATTGGGTGATCTAAGGTTACCATTATACGGGTTTTCGACTTTTTTATTTGTAGTTATTCAATTTTTTTCAGGAACATATAGAAAATTCCTTTGAAATAAAAATACCATATTGAAAAATATAGGAATCTCATCAAATTCAAACTAGCCACTTTATGTTGTTTGCTTTGTTATTATTGTCGCAGGGAACAGTGAGGATAAAAGCTCGTTTCACTCTCCGTTTTATTTTTATTCTCGATGTTTCCTGATGTTCCCTCAAAGCATCATAGCCTAATTGGATATTAAGTCGAGACGGTTTTCCTTCTTTTTTGCGATGCAAATAGCATTTCGATAATACAACGGGAATCACATCGCTGGAAATTTATTCGAATTTAAGGACCTCCGTCTCGCAATCAGGCAGTTCGGAATTGATTGAAAGATTGAGTAACAATGGCGTGGCGTTCAGTAATTGAATTTTGTTCTCCCCTTCAGGAAATACCCCTGCATCTGATCAAACTGATGATAGCTCCGATCATACGGGTGGATTTTTTATTTCGTTGATCTCTTTTCACTTCAGAGCTGAAGTTACTTTTTGTTTCATTCTGGATCTAAGTCCATGATTCATTCCCGTATTCTTTCCTCTCTCTTCCTCACTCTCACCATCCTTCAGTATCAAGTAATCCTTCCTCCTTTCATTTTTCATTCCATTCCAACCCTTTGCACCAAACATCTCTTATATAAATATACAGTGACATTCATAAAGTTCGCAACAAATGGAAAGAGGCATTATTTGTACTTTTCAGAAATATTGAAAATTGTCATCGAATCATACTCAACTTGAAATCAACTTAGCTCCTATTAGATATACTGAGTGATCTACAGTTCCATCGAAAATCGCTTTTTTCAAAATAATAGAAATATTGAAAAATATATTTTTCATAAAATAAATACAATTTTCGATTGAATGCATAGTAGTACATCCTTGTTGGAGCTCATTGAATAATTTAAAGGTGAAAAATATTCGAATTTGTCGTAAAATTTGACCACAGCAGAGGTTCACAATTTTTTCCAATTGATTACAAATATCGTATAACATGAATTGATTTAAAAACTCCGTTTACTTTTTAGGATGACCACAGCGATGATATGATTGCCCAAACTGAAACTGCAAACATTTTCGGAATCATTCAATCAATGACTGGAAAACGAATCATTTGTTTCATAACTGAAACCATTGATAAAGGAGAACTGTAACACTCTTTTGTTCTTCTCTGCTCCGCCTATAGTAGATACACATCATGTGTAATTCTAGGCTATTGAATAGCGTCTATCATTCGTCAAAAATAAATCCCTTTTCATTTGCGAACATCCTGTTTAATCCATCGATAAATAGAGCGCTCTATCTGACAGAAGCCCGCTATCATGTAATTTACGTGCAGGAAATTAAATTCATTTCCAGGCCGTAGCCCAGTCTGGGCTATATTGACCGACAAATCATATTCATAGTTATCATGTGGTGGCCGCCTCTTACTACGTGGAGGGGACCATAAATTGTTGAAGGGAATCCTTGAGAAAAGCCTCAACGGTGATTTCGAGTGAGAGTTTGATTTGTTGAATTGGATGCTGGTCAACCAAATGTACCACAACGTATCTGGAATCGTTTTTCGATCGACATTTTGTAATTTCTTGATTGAAAAAAACTCATCAACCGCATAAAAACTCAATTCGATATTCCGTTTAGTAAAATAAACAAATATCATGGTCGTCTTTGTCTATTTATTGATGAAGTCAGAAAACGTTCAATACCCAACAACATCACAAACCGTATATACCGGGTTATTCTCAAAGAAAAATGCGAGATTGAGGTATATGACTTCACAGTTGATTCTTTCAAATGAAAAGGGGTTGCTCGTCGGCTTTTTGTGAAAGATTTTTTTACGGATACAGTGTTGTTGAATCCAGAAATATGAATTGAAGTATAAGACACAATCCCCAAATTTAATTTTGTTATTTCCAATAATGAAAATGTTATAGGGGTGAGCAACCTTAGAGAATCACCCGGTATAAGAACACCCTACGGGTATTTTCCAATCATACTCAATTTCTAGTTCATTTAAAAAACTAGCTGAATAGCAGAATCTACTGAATCTAAGAAGAAATTCATTCGAATAGTCACTTTATCTTAACAGACTAGTACAAAAAAAAATCAATGATACGATTCCTGTCGAGATACTTGATTATTTTCAAATTCACATTCACCCTCTGGAGTGTAGACGATTCAGCTCAAACCACCCTTCACGGAATGTTTCCATTGCTAATATCCATGTCTGGAACACTAATGACAGTAGCATACCTGATTTTCTGTTAATTAAACTGCATTAGAAAGCATCCCAGGAATTTAATTTATGATTCATACAATTCACTACTGCCGCATTCTTCATATAGATGAATTGTTCATCCTGTTGAGCATACGTATCAGATTCATTCGTGAATGTTCTGGAATATTTTCGAATCGATGCACATACCAAACCATCTCTGCTGTATGCTTCATCATAAATCAATATATTGAATCTATATTTTCGAGACGAAAGTTTGAGGAAAAAATCATCGCCATTTGGTCAAACGACTATTATAGCAATCAACTTCAACCAAGTCGACTTCAATCGTCTGGAATTGCTTAGGAACACTCCAGAGACTGTCTTCAGCTTAGATGAAATAAGACTACACAGATTAGAAGGACGATATTAATTCACAGTCCACATAAAAAAAATTACAACAGTATTCACAAAGTCACAAGACGTGATCGATCTGGATCATAGTTAGACTTTTGACGGGACATTGTAGACTCAACAACACAGGAACTAGCAAAGAACTGATGGAACGATGAGTAAACCTCAGCACATACACTGTGCTTTTGCATAACTCTGTTGAGGCTGAGGGTATCCACAACTGGGGAAACAATACCACAACCTACCTCCAATTATGATCCAAGTAACTCTTCAGAAGAGGATGCATCCTATATGAATAAAAATCTGAAAATAAACTGATGAGGATTCCCTCACTGTCCAGTAGAAATCGAGTAATAGTGGTTATGAGTTGAAGTTGAGCTGTTGATTTCTATTGAGAACACCTATTGAACAATGGTAAACCTTATATTAAATCTATCATGAATCGATGAAGTGGCTTCAAGAGAGAGAATACCCAGTATTGAAGAAGTCTAGAGAAGTTGAAACAGCAATATTCCTTACAACTCCCAATCTGTGTTTCACTGCCAGATCAGAAACTTTCGTGGAACTGATAAAGCTGTTTTCGAATACAGAACGAAACATTCTTGGCATTATCGCAATATGAGACTAACGTGTTTGTATCTAAGTAGTGTGCGAATTTAACATCTGTTGCCAATAAATCTAAAGATTTAATCCTAATTGGATTATTGAGTATTATTGATATAATATTCGCCAATCTACAGCGTCTACATAACTCCACATTGTTGAGTTACTTCCAATAGGTGGTAAAAAAATCACTTACATAAACATTTTAATTCCATTATAAGTGGAAAACAATGTTCAAAAATAAGTCAAGACATAATTATTCATTCATTAACTGAACTGACCCCTTTTTCGACACCAAATTTTGCCCTGAAATTAACGTCATCAACTCCATAATCGTTTCAGGTCCAGCACACGTTTTCCTGGCACTTTGGCGACCTAAAGCAAATCTCATTACAACAATTTGCATGTGTGCTGTGAGTTGTAGGACTGTAAACTATTTCGTATGTGTCCACCCACGAATACTCACGAGATTTCCCCTTTCCCCCAGTCTGTATGTATAGTCTGGAGAGAGCAGCTAATGTTCCAATAAATCAAGCTCGCTAGGGTGTTCCGTTTTTATCACAACCCTTGGATAAGGGTGGTTTAGTAGTCGACGGGCTGAAACTGAGCTGGAAAAAATTTGTTTACAAGGAGTTAGACGATTATTAGTTGTGTCGTGGGGTATCTAGGAATGAAAGAGAGATTTGAAGGCAATAAAAATTGAAAACGATGCAACAAGTGTGTCTTGATTATCAACTCGAAATTGGGACGAAATATTTGTCAATTTTCTCAACGATACTCCGAAAAATAAAGTTGGAGGAGAATGAGTTTATAATTCAAATTATTCGAATATTATATTCAAATTATTAAATATATACATCAGAATAGGAACTAGATACTTTCAATTTCACACTAGATAAATAAACTATATGTATATACGTATGTTTGCATGTTTTCATATCGGTTTTATAATGTCCCGTCTTTTTCTAGCTTGCAAATGAAAAATCTTGGTTTCCGTGTACAAAGCATATTGCTTTGAGAAATCTGAATTTAATTCCGCTCCAATGTCGCTATTATGAAGAAGGTATCTGCATTCTTGTAAAAATATTTTCATCTCTGTCTCGAATTATCCTGTCGAGTGGATGAATCTAACGTTACCCGTCTGGTATTAATTAAATTTATATTCTCTGAACGTTATTTGATACGAAATGAAATCAAATTGAATTGCATGACTGATAAATAAGCATCCATGCAATTCCAGAATTTATATTCTGGATTATACCTAATGATCGAAATATCTCAATCGGATATCGTAACCTTGTCTAATCTTCCTGCTAATATGAACAGGCAACAAGGCATACCACGAAGAGGTTCTTTTCCATTCACGAAATGCTTGTAGCTGACAGCACATCTTGTATAAACCTCGTTGGGAAAACACTCCTGGAAAATCATCCGATGTCGATTTAATTAACCGCTCCACAGACTGCTTGATGGTAATTGGAATGCACGCCTACGACTAACGCTAGATTATACGTTTATACGTTCATTATATAACGACCCTGTATAGATTCAACGCTATGCTTTGACTTAGTTGACGTTTCTGCTTGAACCCTCCCAAACTACCAAGCCACCAATGCGAAGTCAGCAAATCAAGGTTGGTTGAGTTTCAAGGTCAGGGAGTCATGACTTACTACTCTCTAATAATTTAGTGGGTGAATTTGAATTTGACTGAAGAACCTCTTGACCTCTTCTTGGTTTTCTTGGAATTATTACAAATATATATTCCACAAATAAATTTGAAAAACTCTCGAAAGAATTCGTATCAGATAATATTGCAATAATACACCAATGATAACTGAAAAAAAAAATTGAATCAGTGAATTAATTGATAACAAATTTTTTATCCTAGATTTCAGACACTTGAGACGTATACGCATTTTTTTTTATTTTTTTTTTATATATTTGAAATTTCATATTGTATATTCTATATTTTAATTGTTCTCTATCTTATATTGTATATACCTTTATACTAAAATTTCGCCTACGTACCAATAGAAAAATCATGGTCATTATAAAGAAGAGGAAATAATATCCCAAAATTGTCTATTCCAGATTCTATACTATTGAGGTTTTTTCGTAGTGTTACATATGAACTGAGAGTTATTGTATATTTATGTTTTCTATATTTTGTATTGTAATTAAATACTGCAACTTCTTGTTCCTACCATTTGATTCTATATTTTAATATTACTTGTACCCAATTATTGATGTTTGTTTACTTTTTCGCACACAGTGTTCAGTGCTCCTCCTGGGAAGTGCTGAACACTCGCGAATACATTCCAGCGTTTATTTCAAACATAGGAAGTGGAAGGATTGACTGAAAATTACCATATGATGGCACTAAGGCCATGAACTCAAATGATCCTGAAAATTCTTATTTACGCAACTAATCGTTCTACCACCACTGTAGGTGCAAAATGATGTCACCAATTGAAAAAACATGAAAATGTTACACCGCATGTTTTTTCTTGTACCCTTTATATCATAAATGAGATCAGATTTGTACATTGGGAATAGTCAAAAAAGGGCTGTTGTTGATAAAATGGTATAATTGGAATGTGTTGAAATGGGATTTCCTCTTTGATTCTTAAGCAACTTGATCTGTCATTTCAAGCTTCACCTACAGTGAAATGCATAAATACATTGTTATTGCAATTCGTTCAATCATGCTATCAAAGGTACTCCATTCCAAGCCAATAGAACCTTTTTGTATCTCATGAACAACCGAATCAACAAAAGTTAGTTTAATAATTTTTCGTATTGTTGATTCAGGAAAGTCAAAAAGAACATCCATCTGTGTGACGTTAGGCGTGGCGTGGTAGGACGATTATTTTTTTATAAGTCAAACTCGTCACGACTACGTACGTGGAATCATAAGTGGCATTCACATTGTCAATAAAGCTGCAAATCCTATGAATTTTTCAAGAACTACGGAGCCTTGTAACCCCTCCAAGGGAACTGCACATGCTCATAGAGTTGCTCAATAAATTACACAGAGTAGAAGAGTCGATGGATATCATTCCCATGAAGAAATATTTAATGAGGTGTCAACTATACGAAGTATAAACTCTTCAAATATATCAATATCCCCATAATTTTGGGGAAATTCTGGACCACGTCCTCTGAATAATTCATCTATGAAATGATCCGACATTCCTCTCGCCTTGGAGTTAGCGGACGTTCCATTCACAACAAACCGAGATAATTATTAGCAGCAACGCAAGTCGACCCTCATCAACTCTGGCAGGGTTATTCGGGCATTCATGACTGCATATAATACTCGCTTGAGCCGGCCGAAGATTCGGGACTTATTGCGTCATTGATTTTGAGAGAGTGACACTAACTGTCTTCCATTCATATCCGGTTTGAGATATTAATTGGACGCTGTAATTTATTTCTGTAGCTTGGGGTGTATGTGACTCCCTTCGGGCTATGAATTATGATGACTGGAAAACGTAGCTGATGCGGTATCAGATGAACATTTGTCATGATTTGGAGCACATCCGGAAACGAAGGACCAAGTTGTTCAATATTCCTCTCTACAGTATCTCGTGGAATGTTTCATCAATAAATTCTGGATGAGAATCATCCCCATCTGATCAATGAAGAAGGAAGAATAAACAAATGTATTCCAGTGGATGGATTTTGATTGATATTGGATCATTGCCTTATTAAATTCGTTCATACCACAAAATGGTTCAAGATCGATACATCTTGATGAAACACTTCCGTACACCGAAGTTATTGTCTTCCCAGAGTTTTTCTTCAATTCCAGTAATTTTTAATGAATACAACATATCAGAATAACCCTCAAGTATTCTTCTTTGTTATTCATACCAGAATGGACGATTATCTGGTAAATGTAAAACAGCTGAATATCGTTATACACTTGGGGGAAAAGTGTCCAAACGTGATTATATAAATGGAGTTTGAAAAGGGATTCATTCGCTAATTCAAACCAATCCATTTAAGGAATGAATAACTCTCCCTTTCGCATAAATAATGTATCATACCTTTCAGCCTACAAACTCTCCTGAATACGGTAGGTGTATCGTAAAGTTTTGGAGAGTTTTCGTGATCAATATTAATGCCAGAATTTCCCAGAAATAGTCTAATTCCATTTTACTTCACTGAATGGTATGAATACTGTGGAACCTTATATTTTATTCAATATGTATTCATGATGTGATACGTATAGTAAGAAGTCCTTTGTTGAATTTGACAATGATTCTTCAGAAATATGGCAACACGTCGAACCACCTCATTTCCGAATATATGAACTGTCACACAACGGTTACTACAAAAATAATAATAGTCAATATGAAATCAGAATGATTAGGATAAACATTGTTATTGTAAAAAAAGTGTGGTGCACTTTATGAAAGCTGACCTTTGCCAAGCTTACCGTTATCATTGGAAGATACCAGAGATGGAAAACTCTTCAATTCGTCTGAAAGATGGCACCACTCGCTGAGTTTCATTCATACATGCATATATACAACTCGAGCTAATATAAGCATGTAAAAATGGAACGTATTTCCTAAAGTAGCACCCGTGAATTATCTCTAAAGTGATAACATTCTATACTTCTCGATTCAACTTCGTGTACAGGTGCAAGAATCCTGGTTGAAAATAATTGATCATTATCCTGAAAGGGTCCAATGTACGAGCTGTATCAAATTGGGCAAACCATCAAAACCTAGAGCATCTTACGAGCTATATCTAGGGCACAGAAGGAACTGTCGCATTCGAGTTTCGGTCCATCGAAAAGAAAGATAGAAGTGGAACATGAGGACCGCAGAGAGCCGTATTGACAATTTGCAGCGTTTCGTTGACACCAAGAAGAGTTGCACTCTAGGGGGAAGCGAATATGTGATATAGAGAAGTAGGAAGCTTCATTTTGTGCTCGGAACGGCTCGGCTTATATTGGACACAATGAATGCTTCAACTATTATGGAACTCATTTCATATATCTACAGGATGTTTGTCAGGGGTAGGAAACAGATTGTCTGATGTTGTAGAACATTCGATTCCTGTAGATGACTATGGGTTGATTTAGAAGCATTTCTTCGAAAAAGGAAAACGATGGAGTTCCTCTAGAAGCGGTTCGAAATTGTTTCAAATCGTACGGAGCGTCAGCAATGTTTAGTTTGGTTGGATCTTATTGTCATTGTTTGATTCATTTGGTGTTTTTAGTTTGTGGTCAGGCCACATAGTATATATTCTGTGATTTGGTCTGGAGGTAGGATGAATTTTGATTGGTTCGAAATTGTGAAATCAGTTATTCTCAAAGAATCTACTGCAGTATGAAAATACCTCCTCAAAAAGGATCACTTCGGAAAATAAAAGTTAATTTCTCAAATTCATTCAACGTTTTGAGTGGAAATGAACATGCATCCATTAGGTGCGATAAAACTGGGAGTTGATAAGACCAAAATTTTTATGCGAATTTTTTTCATCTATTTGCATTTTAGCCATTCTGCTTCTCCTACGTATGTCTGTCTTTGCTTGTGTAATGTCTGTCTGTTTGACAAGCGACGACATAAGGTGACATCCATTCTGATTTTAAAAAAAGGTGATTTCTGAAGAAAATGAAAATCGGACAGCATATCTGATAGGTGCTAAGATGGCTTGAAGACGAGCCTGAGTTGATAACAATTTTGATTTTTCGAAAAATAAAACTACAAATGAGGATTTTTCCACTTCGTGTGTACTTAATGAATGTATGAATGAATGATCAATAATCCTTAATTTTGGACCAGTGTTGAGATATCAAATATCTGTTGCAACCGTCTCATCATGAATTGCATGTTGAGAATATGAAATGCCATCAATCGTGCATGAGTTTCATTAAATCACTCCAGTGAGATTTGGAAAAACTGTACTTTCTCAAGACTGCCACTCGGAAAACTCATCTTGTTCGTTTCCAACGTTTCTGTCTCCCCCGAAGAGTCCCCTTCATTGTTACCATGACATCTCGGTCCATCTCCGTGATGAAGATGTGCATTACCAGGACCACTTACGGCCTTATTTCGATCGTTTTTCATCCGATATCGGTTTTTATGGCTGATTCCGACCGCCGAGAGATCGTCCTCTCGATGAAGGAACCGATAACGGAATCAATTTGTTTTTCCGACACTTGTATTCAGTGGAATGAAACGGAAAACTTGTCGAAATCTGTTGGAAATCATGAATCTCCGAATTGTTGCTCATTGAAATAATGCGTTTTGGTTGGAAATACATTTCTACTCTCAACGAATGGCGAGAACAAAAAATACATAAGATATTCCACATTGTTTAATATTTCACGACAAATTCATTATTGGCCAGATATCCAAGTCTTCTTCTTCTGATTTCTTTTAACGAATTAAATAACTTCGATATCTTTTACGTAGGGGCAGGATCAAATTTCTATTATCATGAATGATGAAGTTATGTTGGTCTCCCATCTTACCAATTCTTGCCAATTACAAATATAGTATTTTTATTCAAGCGAAATAATTGTAACAGCTTACCAGAAAGTGCAGGGTTGCTACTTGCCTTTTTTCAACAATATTCCTAAACAGATTGTATTGAGAAATGTTTTCAATTCATCAAATATTCTCCCCCATATTCAACCGATTTTGAACCGTTCAACAGATTTCTTGATATTTGCAAAAAAAATATCTCTAAATAAATTTGGCATCATTGTGGTGAAGTGTAGACATAATCATTAATGCCTGAATGTTTTCAGCTATGTTTCAACCAATTAGAAGTTGGTAAGCAAGTCGAAACTTGTGCGGGGTAGAGAAGACTACGAACGATTTCTGGGACGAACGGACACGTGACTTGGGTGTCCTAGTCCACCCCTATTTCGATTGATGAGTTTGCGTTATTCTCATATACGTGAATTTATTCAAATCAATGTTTGAATCAACCTATCAATACGATGTGAATGCCGTGTGTATGTTCACATCATTTGGTGAACAATGAATATACACAGTTTCGGTTGGTATTCTCCTATCTAATCTATTTTCAATAGTACATTCACAATATGGTATACCGAATGTTCGATTAGCCTATGAAGAACATTCATACTCCATGAATTAATTGCGAACAAGGATTACGTGAACTCAACTGATTAGTCTTAATGCATGAGGGAGCCACGTAAGGCCTACGTTATTAATAGTATTGGTGCCACGTCACCTGTGACATACTCATATACAGTGTGTTCATCAAACATAATATAGCTCCAATAATTTGGAGAGTATAATGAACCCATAATTAGTTGACATAGAACATAGTTTGCCAATATGTTGTCTAGATCATTCATTGGAATTTTTTATTACGTAGAAGAAAAAGATAACATTGTTTCAACATTTTTGATTCTGGTTTCCTCTCTCTTTTCCTCATCAATGGTTTCCATTCTCTCATGAGATGAGACAGGCCAAAGAGTTCATCAAAGAATCATAGTCAAAATGCACAGAGAATCCACTAGTGACTAGGTTATAACAGGCAATTAGTAATTATCATGGTTGGGCTCCAACTGACTCATGAACAATATCAGACACGACCATCTGTAGGTTCTTGAAGAAGACGAGAAAACCCCATCACACATTCTGCGAAGATCTGTCAAAGATAAGATTTTATACACTTAAAAATCCGCAACATTCCCGGTATATGGAGGATTGAGGTCTGACCTATGGAGTAATTACAAAGATAGGCCTAGACACGAGAAAGTGTACGCAATAGATTTCTGATGGTGTCCCTTTTTAATCTACCTGTCCATTTAATATTTTCAGTGGTTTTCCAATCCATCCATCGATACGAATCTATGGATTTTTGGATTGAATATATAATATTATAGGATGTCTTTTCCATGGTTCTCGAAGATATTCAGGAATACCAAAATTATTTTTTCCATTGGAAGATTTTAAGCATTCAAGAAATGCAAAGAAATGCACCTTTGATAAAGAAGGTGAAAACTTCACGAATGCATCATTTGGTATCTTTGAATAGCAACTTTCTCATTTTAGCACCAGGTGTTGTCGATATTCGCCCATTTCTAATGGAAATGCTATCATCTGCGATTTGTTGAAAGCATCAAAAATGGTATGCATCCTCCTGAAAACGAATTCTGTTCCTAAATACTATTTCGAAACGAACGAATTAGCATATAAATCGAAATACACAATATATCCAACAATAATAACACTATGACAATCACACAGAAACAAACACACAGCTCACATACAGAAGTAGATGCAAATACCACGATCTCAATAGACCGCTTGGATGCATCTCCAAAACAATCGGCGGCCGCGTAATATTTGGAGAGCAAGCGGCGATTCCGAGCGACGATAGTAGGCGGTGATCACGGCCTCCTGCACACGTTATGCCGGACCGGTGCGAAAGCGATAGGCCGGGCCGACAAAGCCGGCTGGCAGATAGCGTTAGTGATGTTCAGAGTAGCAGAAGGACGCTGATAGCTACCTCGAAATCCAGACCGAATGGACGAAATCATGATGTATTCATTAATGTTCCTGAAATTCCAGCGGGTATCATAGAGTTTCCACGAACACCTGTTTCAACAGTTTTAGATGTAATATTACTAAGATAAATAAATGAAGGTAATGATCATGACGAATGTTCATTTCGTTATTTCGTTAATATCGTGATTGATCTGAGAATGTATGAACGATCTTCTGATACTGTCAAGGTCAAATAGACGTCAGGGGTTATATACAGTCGATTTTTTTTAATAATACTTTTTAGTTGAGTTTCAGAGTGCTTGAAAGTGCTTTTCAAACTTTAAACGCGTTTTTCTCAAAATGGTGTTTCCAAAGTCGGTGACTAACATTACTCGAAAACGGCTAAAAGCCAATCATTCTCAAATTTCAACACGAGCTTCTCAAATATATTTTTTCGAAATTAAACGAAGATTTTTTCTGTCCGATGAATATTTCTTCATTTATAAGCAATTTAATGCCAAAATTTTGGTCAAAAATCTACTTTTTTTAAAGAAACTGCCATTTTGTAAGAAAAAACATTATTTTGCTTATTCCTCCGATCAATTACTGGATTTAACATTGGTTCAAGGGAATCTGTTTGGTTTTTTTATTTCAGATGTTCGACAGAACGTCCGTTTTGAGAGGAGCTCCCGGAGCTCGGCTGTAGCTCCTTTCCAAATTAATATTTTTACCAAAAGTGAATCTTAAAATAATGTTTTGAGATACCGTAATATGTGTACAAATTATAAGATCGATAATTTTGAAATTCGCCTTTTTTCGGCCTCCTAACTGTATATAACTCCTTACACTGGTTTAGGTACCTGGAGATAGTGGAATGGAAGGCAATGAAAAAGCTGAACAGCTAGAGAGCGACCACCTATATCCTGTTGTGGTCCACAACTAGCTCTTGGAGTGCCTAAAAATACACTCAGGAGCTGTATCAAAAGACTCATCAAAATACTACAAGAAGTACCTTGAGATAACACATCTGGACAAAAAGAGAGAAAACTTGATTTTTAACAGGTGTCCATACAGGCCATGCACTTGAGATAACACATTTACAAAAAATGGGGCTCTACCAAGATGACCCAACTTATACATTGTGGAGCTTGAAACCCAAGACTATCGAACATATTTTGTGCAATATTAAGGTACTAAACTACAGGAGAGTGACGCAACTATAGAGGAATCTGATTCAAACCTACAAAACGTAAGAACCTTGAAACTTAGTGACCCTTTTGGATCACTCATACAGAATAATGTCTCAAGGTATCAGTTTGATAGGAGAGGCCTTTGGCTGTGATGCAATCCATGAACCCTTTCTGTAGAATGAAATAAAAGAAGCGTCAATGATTTATTGAAATTCATCGCAAACAATGAAGGTGTAGTCAAAGTCTCCGAGCATTTTTATACCTCATTTTGTTCAGCAGAATTAAAAAGTCGCTGTTTCGTTTTCAGTGACCATCTCTGTATATTTAGTTTGTACAATTATCGAGTATCTGAACCTAATGTACCTTTCCAATATCTCTAGTATCTATCTAGCATCTAAGTTTTCCTAATCAAACTTCAGTACTTCTTCCTGAATGTCATTCTGAAATAATCTAACGATGTAACAAAGCTGAACACTTTCAAAGCGATCTTTCTCATCCCAGTGTCGAGACTGCAGGTAACATTAACGTCATAGTCAGCAGGGAAAACGCGAAGCCATTTATCCAAAATAGGCGTGGTGCCGATTTCATGTTTCATCCAGAATAACACTGTGGCTTCGAGAACTCGAAAAGGGGGAATCTGTGTCTGGAGACGAATACACGAAAAAGGCCTCATTAAAACTCTGGATTTTTGTACAGCGCCTCTCGATAAGAATTATGGAAAAAGTTTGTCGAGAATGACGATGAGACGGTGATATTTCGAATGGTTTCGTTGGATGACTGGGACAGGGTGAACTTTTGGGACTTCACAAGCGCTCTTGAATGCGAGGAATAATAAAAATAAAAATCACTGCTGCAAATAATTGAAATAGAAATGACGGTTATTTGAATTGAGTTTTATATAAAACAGTTTTGAACTACCTACTACATATAAACTGATTCTCTAGTTCAATAGATATATTAAATTCTCTCTCGCATAGTTGGCAAACTAGTAAATTCTAGTCAAATTCCATTTCCATAGTTGACTGTCCCATGTATGTTCAATGCACTAGACGATATTAATGTCAAACGTCAATATTTACTCCTTCAACTGAGTTTTAGATTGATTTCAGCCAGGCAGTGAGTTTCGTTAACTGGTAGATGAGAAAAAAGATTGAAGACGAAGAATGATTCGATTGAGATTTCCGTTTTCGAAGAAAGAAAGTTTTACATACATTTTATCTACTAAGTTATATATTATATAATATATTCTTCTCTAGTATCATAGTGATATTTTATTTATGTTTAAGAATTTCCTATCATTTTCACGGCTTCAATAGCAAATACAGTGTAAACTTCATGTAACTTCACTCGATTTAACGACAAACTCCGTAAATTGTCAAAATCTTTGTTCAGCTTGTCTTACATACAATTATTCACCCTATATAGCATCACATCTATTCCCAATAACGACGAAAATTGAACACACACCCAGAGCATACAGTAACCGGAATTTGATAGTGACGTCAATATTCCATTAACTAAGTTGATTCACGTGGAGAAATTTTGGATTTGGTGAGAAAAGTGGAAGATCAAGAATGAGGAGAAGAATACGAGGAAGATGTGATGGAAAAGCATGACCATCCAATGAGCATTAAAAAAACTCTGGAAGCAGTTGAATTATTGGAAAAGTATTTCCTTCATCACCTAGTCTCAATATCACGAGATATTCAGGAAATAAGTGAAACGATGCAACAAAATTAATGGTGCAACAAAAGACATCAGATGAAAATAAGAGACTATACAATAGCGTTATAACAAAGAACTGTTTTCAATATGATTACTAACACCAGTAAGAATACGAATTTTTCTCCTCTTCATTTGACAACAACTCTTTCTAACGTCAGAATGTGCAAAGTATCGTTATATAAAGTTCACACTATATATTCGAAATATCTGTGATCCGGTAAATGAAATCGTTGTTGTCATCCCTTCTTCGAGTTATTGTAAATGTAATTATACCACACTACCCAAGATACATTTTTCCGATCCTGTATATGTTGCTTGAACGGTATTAACAAACATTAGGAAATAAAGATCGCGTTGATGATTCCCATTCGAAAAAATCCGATGGTTTACTTCAATTCTCCCGCTGATTTCCCCTCATCCTACACTGTTACTCTGTCCAGGGGATAGCCAGAGGCATTACGTATTCCATTTCGGTGTACGTACGGTAAAGCTACGGATTTACAACCGCCCAGGGTTTCGGCAAATGGCCCGCCCGCAACCGCTGCGGAAATATAATGTCCCCGTTGCCTCTGATCGTTTTACGATCAACCCATGCACATTGAGCCAGTTCGAATATGCCGGGGAATCGGACCTGCCCATTCGGATCTTATCGAATGTTCGACTCTTTTATGTGTCAATATTCGATGAAAATCCTTGCCAAAACATAAATCGTTCTGTGACGTCTTGAAGCTGTCGAAATTGTCAGAACCGTCATACGTCTTTTGAGCATCTGGTACGAAATATCGAAACATCGAAAAATATTTTGATGTATTTTTATTCTACGTGAATTTTGAATTTCAGAACACATAAAGGTGTTTTCCCAAAAAAGTGCCATGCAACATAAACCTCACGTTGCTGCACCAAATTCACCCACAAACGAATTGTACGAAACGTAAAGAATAACTGACAGATGTCAATGCTTTTCTCGATCGCTGAGGTCATCCCACAAAACAAACAGAGTTTTCAAACCAATTCCTGATATTTGTAATCAATCAAAATATGAAAACATCGGTCATGGTAAAATTTTACGAAATCTAATTAGTATCACCTTAAACAAAGATGTTGAATCCCGTTGAAGAATTTGATCCCAAATGTTACCTATTCTCCGAGAAATTCAACTTTCAATATTTCTGAATTGGAAAAAAAGCGTTTTTGAAAGAACTCACTCTGATAGGGGCTAAGTTGTTTTCAAGACGAACCCAAGTCGATGATGTGTTTTATTCATTCGAAAATATTTTTTTTATTTTTTTCGTACACTATGAGGGTCACTGTATACCCGAAATACAAATCTTACAATCATTCTAGCTTATTTCCAGCGTTGCTACAAAATTCAAGGTCGCTCATCTTCCTGATATCAATCTGTGTATCGCCAACTGCCAGGAAAATAATATGTGGAAATAACTATTCTAGTGAGATAGGTGCTGGAAAACGGAAATGAAGTGTACTGCCAAAAGTGCCTTTTTCTATTCAAAATACATGTTTTAAGCTGTTCGATGAATCAATTTGCGCTGCATTTCTTGAATGATGGAGTTTGCAGTATTTATGATCGTACCCACAATTCTCATCTATAATTGAAGTTGATTCAAATATATACATAAAGAATGCTTGGCATCAGCTCTAAGAAACTCCACGCATTGAAGGTTTCCACCAAAGTTCGTTTACTTTTGAGTTCAATTACTCATGGTTCATAGAATTGAAGACCCAGAATTGAAGTTCCGTTGGTGAATGGATTCTTTTTGAATAATGTGAATGTTATCCAAGACCTGAAATTCGACTGAAGATAACGAAACGAGTACAAGAAAGTTTTATTTACATTTACGGCACATTAGCCGGAAAATTAGGTCTGCTCTGATTCGCCATAAACTTTTTGAAACTTCCCAATTAGGCGAACATTGATTCGGAGAAGGAAAGTTTCGGTCTACGAATGTAACAGTGGATATGTTGAACTCTTTGAGAAATCTTCAATTCAAATCTATTTTACATGACCCGATAGACATAGATTACACCGGTCTACAGCTTTTTTGCGCACGGGTTATACATACATTATTTCTATTCTTTTCATACCTAGTAATGAGAATGAGAACGAAAAATAGTTCTGAATTTGCTTTCATATGTTAAAATTGAAAAATTTAAAATCAATGAAAATACATGAAAAATGGACATAAAGATGATTGATTGAAAGATCACCTACTATCAATTTACAATTCATTTTTACAATAGTTTTGATAAACGGTGCGAATGTTTGAAAATGAACAGTTTTACTTTTTTTACCTCTCTTTCGACATCGCTAGCGCGTAAAGGCCGACATTATTTGTGCGCCAAAAAGTAAAATTGGTCACATTGCAATAACTTCTTCAAAAGCAAATATTATTAATTTGTAATCGCACTTTTCAATATATTTTTCTTCATAATCAAAATATAATGAGTATAACCCTTGCGCAAAAAAATAAATTATATGTAGGTACCAAGAAATCATAACCATCAGAAGATCATGAGAGATGTTTTGGAACATTTAGCAATCAGATTAAAATATGAAAACCTAAGCTTTATACATTATACGAATATTTCTCAAATTATTCCAAATTTTCGAAAGCTTCTGAAAAACTCAACCAGAACATCCTGTTGACTATTTTAAAACACTGCATCTGATTGGATATTCTTTCAGATGATACAGATATTTCGTTAGTCAATCAATCTGTCGAAACTTGGAATATTTCAAAAACAAGTCACGATAGAGAAGCGATTCAGAATGTTACAAATTCAGAACTCTATATAGAATTTGATGAAGTAAGAGCGTATTGGAAATATTTTAGAAAAATAGGTTACAATGAACTGTAACTGCCACCACTATTAGTTCCCTATAATTCCCTAATGAATAAGTTAGTTGAATCGCCCTGTATATTCCTGAATGAATCACGTAGAATGTATCTGACAAATCTTTTTAAACGGAATTTCAATTCTAATGGAAGCATGATACGTATTCATATGCAAAAGTGCATGAAAGCTAATTCGAAGTGAAAGCTTTGTTGTGTAAGTACGTCAGTAACGTAGAGAGTTATGAAATATTCTTTGTAACTCAATTTGATATCATGTACGTATATATACTAGGAAAATGCATCTATTCAACTCTTGAAAGTGAACGTTGATAACCAACAATCATCATCAATGTAAATGAATCTAGCAGGAACAACTGGATAATTTCGTCGTAGTTTTTGTTCTATTATCGTTGAATTTGATATACTGCATGAAATTTTATTCCTTACTGTAATAAGTAAGAGGAGTTCATCAACCTTTTTGGATGTAAATGGCAAACTAAGAACGTGGACTCTGCAACATCTGCATCTGAACTTGTTGAAGCTGAATTCAGTTACTGTAGCTGCATCTGTGATAATTTTGCAGACTATATCTGAAACAGATTCTTCGAGAGCGTGTCTCGATGAAAACAGACAGAAAGTAATTAGTTTCCAAGTTCGTTTCCAGCACATCCCATGTTTTCAATTACTCTAGTAGGAAATTATCGACTTCAGAGGTTTCTACGACAGAGTACCTACCTACGGAAATAATTATTGACAAAGGAGGATTTCCGCACGGAATACCTGCAAGAATATTCGATAACGTCTCTTTACTCAATATACAAGATGACTTATCCACCATGGACCTTATTATAGCATTGATTTTTCTATAACCTCATTCAATTAATACATGATCATATTTTACGAGCTTTTTGAGGGTAGATATAGTTTGATAAATGAAAAATAAATGAACTTATGGCCCAAAATGCATCTGAGAAAAATATATCCTACTTTTTGGGAGAAAATTACATGACCATTATGGTTTTGTCAAAATACAAAAAATTTAACTGTTTTCAAGATAGTTGATTTCTTTTAGTCACATGTCAGCAGATGAATTCGTCGCGAAATTAAAGAAATAATCAATGAGCAATAAGTACATAACGATAAGTCTGTTCTAACAAGGTTTGAATAGAAATTGAAGTTTCAATAAATTGTTTCAATGAATAATTTTGAATGAATATAGAGTAATGATGACAGAATTTTTAATATACACTCAGGAAGCTTGGTAAACATTTGACTCACCCTGTAGAACAGGAATATACTGTATGTAGTATGAAGACAATGCGACTCAACATAGTATCATAACTTATTGAAACAGTGCTTGCACTCATAAATTTGATATGACTATTCCGTGCCAAAGTGTTTCTTTTTCGAAGTGCTGAAATCCAAAATGTCATGAATCACTATGAGAAAAAGAATAATATGTGTCCTACCTCTGCGAAATTCAAGTGCTACTACCGAACACCTGGATGAAAGGTAGTCCTGTTAATAACCTTATACTAGCTATTCACAATCTCGTATAATAGTTTATTACATAACAGAGTTGTAAGAAGCATATAACGCACGACTAAAAAAAGTTACTGCATAATTCTAAAAGTGTGTAATTGTTTTACAACTCGAGTTGTGCACTATACTTTTTTTACGACCGCATTCATTCATATCAAAAATTGGGATTCCATTTAGTGAAAATATGTTTTCCTACAACTGCTATAAAAAGTAGCGGTTATGAAACGTCAAAATGTTATCGGCGACGCGGCTTGTTATTTGTTTCCATGGCAACTACTGAAGGCTCTATCTTATTGGTTATATGTCATGCGATCTACTTAACAGATGCTACCGTATTGGTTGTTGATCGTGCTCTCTTTTTACGGTGAAGTTGAATCGTTCAGTTTTACGTCGCCCAGTGCTGAAATAGACAGTTATATAGTTGGCGAGTTGTACAAATTTCGTAATTTTCTAGGGAGAGTAAAAAAATAGTCAAAGTTCCTATAAATATGTACTACAGACTATTGAGATGTATTCAGAATTTAGTGTCGTAGGGTTAAACGTAAAATGAAAATGCAAAATAGTTTTCTCATTCCCTCAAAAATCTCTAATACTAGTTTAATAAAACTGATCTATAGGTTTTTCTGATGACCTTCTCAAAAAGATCCACAAAAGATAGTGTCTTGTCGAATGTCGCACTAAGATTCTCAGAAAGTTCAGGTCTATTGTGATTATTTGAAATAAGAGTACCAATCATTATACCTGAAAACATAAAATTTCAATCTCTATAAATAAAAGAGCATCCATTTCGCATTCGAGTCAAATTTCCAAATACACAAAATACATTTTCATTTCATGCGTTTTCGAATGTGCAAATACCTAACAGAATCTTCAATGGATTTTAATCCATCGAATCGTTATTATCCACGTTTCAGGACGAAACAATAAGCCTTAGGGACCCTGGGATTGGATGATGTGTTATGAAAGAGCTTTAATTTTTGCAGGACGCATTCACGCATGCATTACGTGTATAGCGAGCCTTTCATATATGTTGCGAATGTATAGGGAAGATAAGAGATACATGTTTAATAAACATCTGAATGGAGCTACAGTTGAAGCATGCTTCGATGCGCTATCAATCCATCCAAACGTTAAATCAATCTTCATTCTCTGATTTGTATATGCAGCAGAAACAGTTATCGTGTTTTGTTCTCCAAATGAAAATGAGTGAAAGCTGGTCTGGAGTTTTGATTAGTTTTTCACTTTCTTTTTTTTCATGAACAGAAGTATGGGAAGAAGTCGTAAACAAATCTCAATATCGATTCACTGTTTATGCAGGCTGATTCACAATGGCATATTGAAGGCTTCTTACGAAAGGAATCATCACATTATTCTGCTGAAATTTCGGTGAAAACATAACAGTAATTTGCCAACAAAATCGCTGTCATCAGAAAATCGTAGCACTTCTCCCCTTTCATTTTTTTATATCTAGAAGTATGGCAAAAAGTTTCTGAACAATTCTCACTATCAGTTCACTATTTCTGATGGCTGATTCACAATGGCATTTTGAAATTTCGATGGAGGACGTAACAAAAACACACAACCGCTGTCATCAGAAAATTGTAGCAACTTTGATAATCTCGATAGAATGCATACCCTGTGGAAAATATCCAAAATATATCGAAAATTGCAACTTCTAAAAATGCTGAAATACTCAAACTGAGAAATACTAATTAAAGTTTCAGCTAAATCTAAAATTGAGTGTTTCAAAACATGGTTTTCAAAAAATACTATTTTCCTTTCGCATTAAAAACTATTGAATATCGACTGTTTCCAACGAAATATCTTTTTCATGATATTGATAGTTTTTTTGAATTGTTGTAATATGTTTATCTACTCAAATATATGTATGTAACGGAATCATCACATCGTACTTTTCAGCAATTCCAACAAGTCTGACAAATATTCAGCTCTGATTGCAATGAGATCAATTCATAACTTTGTGCTGATGTCTGGAACAGAATCATCAGAAAAAAAACAAGCTCAGTTCCAAGTTAACCCCACGTAGCTTGAAGTCACGAAATGTACCTAACCTGAATATACCTGAAATGCTCAAAGTTGAGAAGAAACATTTATTGTTGGAATTCCACATTCCACATTGGATGCAAGGATAACATAAAAGTGATCTACTTTTGAGAAAATAATTGTCACATACAGAATTTCATAGGTTCAAAACCATTGATTTAAGATATGTTCAAGATTATTTGGAAATCAAGAATGAGGGATTTAATCAATATTGGGAAAAAAATAGATGACCCCACTTGATATCTCATCGAGTTAGTAATTGATTTCATCAATAATTGATTATACACGATTTTTAATTTTATTGTTCAGCATGCGTGATATTTTCCCAACTGCAATTTATTCAGCTGAAACGTGCATGTAACGTTAGTGAAATAAAACATAACTCGGACTGTTGATTTCGATGATTTTTTTTCAAGTCGATAGATCCACATTCGTTCCGTTTTTTGTTTGCCCGTTTCTCTTTAACAGAGATTGGTTTGTTTTTCGATGTTTACACACCCGAGGTGATTCTGTAGTGAGCACGTGCCTTGATCGGTAATCAATACAGATATCCGAGTGATATCCTCGTCCAGGCAGCGACCAATTTTCCGCAAACAACTCTCAGAAGTGGGATGCCTGGCGGGGACCGCATAAAAAAACGGACGGGCCGATTTTCCTCCTTCTACCATTACATACAGGGCGATCGATTCGATTGCAGCGTGAGAAATGGAAGATGCTACATTTCGTCAAGAAATCGAGTGCGGTTAGGAGTAATAGTACAAGGCGAGCTAAATTTCTCGAGATCTGTGAGCTTCTATGTCTTATGTCCTTCGTAAATGAGAATAAAAACGCAAAATCTCATTCGGTCGCCAGACTGCAGAAATTGATCAGACAAATACACAAAATTACAAAACCACTGAATACCTCTCACTATCACTCAATGATTTATTCAATTCAAAGGACGAATTTAAATTTTCGAGAAGAAGAGAAAGAAGTGACAGTGTCTTTGCATCTCTTTGTTAGTCAATGATATTTTGCCAATTAAATATTTTTCTTACACAGATTGAATCAAAGCATTTGTTCAAAATGCCTCCCCACTGCTTCCCAATCACATTCTTGCTCTTCTGACTATTGATGACGTTGCTCTCTGAAGAGTATCTGGGTCGTCTCTCATGGAGGCAGCTGCGATTATAGTTCAAATTAGCTCATCTCTGACTGTGGTTCATTTGCATTCACTAGAATTTTGGTGTTTTTGCAGAAATAAGGTTATGGGCAAAAGTTGACTAGCGAAATGAATTTCTCCTCATGCAATATCATCAAGCAGCCAACAAAGCATGTGAAAATGCATGCTTCCAATGTGATTCCTGTAGAAACCTGATTTGCATCGAATGTAGAGAACTAAGCCAATCAGAACTAAGATGTATCCATCTTCAAACGCGAACTCTGAAATACAAGTGCAAGAGATATGGAAACCCTGAATTTGTGGAAGTTTATGAGGCACCTTCGACTCGAAATTGATCAAGGAATGTGCCCTTGAGCTCTAGACATCGAATCATGGGACACTCTGCATACTTGGGCTTCAAACCATTGATATGTTGATTGCTGTGCTCTGCTCATGAAGTTTCAAGAGATCCATTGATCTATTTATTGTTACTTGCGTCCCATATATCCATCATCTTGCTTTTTGTTTGGCATCCACTGAAGGTATTGGGATGCAGCATCTCTATATTTCTCTATTTCGCCCTGTACTCTCTAATGTATAATGGATTCTTTGTTCTGGTATTATTGATAATTTTATTCACCATCGTTTTCATTCATTTTTGGTCCTTCCAATTATTCAGGGTGAGAAAATGTCAAAAAGGGTGGACTCAAGATATAGGAAATGTGAATTCTCAAGTTGTCAACAGTGTTTCCAGTTTACATGATTTGAGATTTCTGTAGCCAATCTACGACTACTTTTTTCAAACAATAATTCATGAAACGCCACTGGTGTTATCAACTTTTCGAATCATCAGCAGAAGTGTAGCAATGCCTCAAGAACAAACAGTGAAGAGTCGTCCCCATGTAGGTCACTAAGAAGAATATGCATCCATCCAGAATTAGAAATGGCGGTTCTATTGTGAGGAGCGAGGCGAATCCCTTATTGTGCCCTAGAGATTGGTGTCGGATGACGCTGATGAGACGTATAACGAACTGAAACTGTTGAATAGGAGACTTGATAATGCCGTTCAAGTCCAAGTCCAATTATTTCTGATACAACGACTTCGCAGCGTTGACTAGGGTATTGAAAGAGCTCCTAGGAAACTTCCTATTGAATAATGTCGAATCACAAGAGGCTGATAGATACACAAAACGTGCGTTAGAAGCTTGTATTGAGCACCTTCAACATGGGCCTGGAATGGATTGTTCAGAGAAAAGATTCACTTTTCGTACTCATTCTCAGTACAAATTTTGAATTTGGGGAATGGAACAGAGTTTTGTTCGCTCAAAAATTTTTAGACTCTTTCCTAAAAATTCTGGGATCGCGTGAAGTTTCTTTTACGAATCAACAACCCCAAACATAACTACCAATCTCAACTTCACTATTACTGATTGTTGGATATTCATCTCAGCCATTTACTGTCAAAATAAAGAGGCTGTACCAGTGTGACACTTTCAGAAAATCTGTTTTTTCAGTTCATTCAATGGTTTATACATTCAAAAATTAAAGCGACAAGATCGTATTTTGAATAAAATCCATTTTTGAACGCTTTAAGTTTCAATTTAAAAACTCTCCACACGTTCATCTATTTGCAACAACTCCTGAGTGTCCAATTTGTGAAATTTGTTTCTTTTGGCAATCTCTGGAGGAAAACTCACATAGCCACCGTGAGTTCATCTAGATTCCATATGGAAAATAAATTGCTGTGCATGACACACTAATGAAAACGGCAATTTCATTAGACCTACTCGCATCCAATCTATCAAAACTTCCATAATTAAATCGAGGTTATTGCATGCGCCGAGAGTTCGCCAAATGACTAAGATTGGTGAAACAAAACCAGGAGACAATATCTCGATAAATCCTTACGTAGGTTCTTGTGTAATAACGTTCTGAAGAGCGCTCTACACAGGGACGTCTATATTGCTCGGTTCATTCAGACATTCATTGCAAATCTCAACCTGAGAAAAGGACGGAGAAGAAAATAAAATAAAATAGATCAAACGATAGATTAATCAAAAAAGTGATTTTCTTTCAAAGAAGACAATAAAAAAACGAATTCCCAAATGCAATTGATAGTTCTCTGATATCTCAAAGTCATACAGGGTGTAGGTTATGTAAAGTGCCAATAACTATAAGATGAAGCCAGTCCCTATCTCATCACATGACCAAAATATCTCGATCGACTAAAAAAGTATTTCAAACTGGTACGATTCTTTCTAAACCGCCACGTTGCTAAATGTTACTGAAACACTCCAGAAGTTTGTCTGCAAAGTTTCATCGTAGAAATAAAGTATGTGTTTCGAAAAAGAAATGCAACTTTGAGTCTTGGTTGAGGACACCGTTTGTTTCGAGCGAAATATGTACATAATCAATTTCAGAAGAGGCAACGCTGATTTCTCTGCTTGTCAGTTTAGTTGTCAATCGGGATAAAGAGTCACAAATTTTATATAAAAATATTTCCTTATATTTGTTGCTGAATATACCGTTGTAAGATTGAATAGAGGTGAAGGGGTGGCCAAAAAAAAACATGCATTTCATTGAAGCTCCCGAAGATATATTATTTCAACGCATATGTGCAGCGAAATTCCATCTATAAAAGCAAAACTTTGGAATCTCACTGAGAGAACAACCTGAAACAGTTTTTGGTTATTCACTAACTATACAAAACTTTAATTTCATTCAGAAACCGAAGAGTTATTTATGAGTATTCTTATAAGTAGAGCGATGTTTTCGTTGATCGTTTCCGATTTGGACCTGTTGCTCTCACGAAAACTCAGCCATACGGCAACAAAGACAGCGTTGTCCCGGAACCAGTCCGGACTTATCCTCGAAGAAACTTCATCCGACTTCAAAATCAGATCACGGCAGCGCCGCACGTTTCCTACAAATTACCTATATTTCATAAAGTTTGTTCATATTAGAGAACGGTGTTGCATAGTTTGTGCACTTTACACTTTGCGGAATTCATATTTCAAGCACGAGAAACCGGATTCGCCGTCAGATAGTTTGATATTATCGTCTCACCAGGCAAAAAGTTCGGGGCTCGAGCTAAACGTGTACCGGAAATATGCGAATTCGGGAGTTTGGGAATTTCCGAGCGGTCTCTCGCGAACTACACTCTATTCCTGATGAATTCCGCTTCTCTGAATTAGAACGATCGTCTTTTTAGTACGGAAGGAAATGTTACAAACTTTTATACCAATAAATCAGCTCCTAGATATGAAAAACAGTTGAAATATCTGGGCCTGGGGATAATAAAATAAAATTAATTAGTTCTATTGTTTGACATTAGGAGGAGAGTTGTTTTCTTTTCAATATCCGTTGATGTATAGGAATCGAGTTTAATATATTTTGTATCATTTTATAGAGCTTGCTACGAAAAATGTTAATCAGACACATATCGACTTGAAATTTGACACTATGTTTGATTTGGCATGATCTAGACGATACTACTAACAGTCAATTTGATTCTTCAAATAAGACACTCATCATTCCAGAATTATAGTCATAGATTCCTCTCTTAGAATTGTTCAACGTATAATAGGGAAAATTGGCATTTTTTCATTTGAATCCCACAAAACCGTCGCTCAAATTTTGAAAAAATCCAAATTTTTTTGCAGAAAGCTGATATATGGAACCATTACTCCCGAAAGATGGAACATGCTCAATATCTCAAGTCAAACAGAGTTAGAGTTAGAAGTAAGAGTTCCTATATTTAGTTGTTTGATAAATGTTGCTTTCTTTGGTATATTTTGGAGTTTCAATATTTATTATAAGAAATAAGCGATACTAATGAATTTGATGATTTTTTTTTATTTTGTGATATAAAAATCAAGTGTGTATAATGAAAATAGACCCTGTATTGATACAGGTATCTAATCTATTTCGAAGCTTTTGTTGAAGTAGTTTTTGGAACTTCAGAATATAACTTGCAGGACATATTGCTTTTGTATTTTTTATCTTCTGTCAGAAGGCATATTATCAATTCAACATCTCACTCAGCCGTATCATCAACTACTTTGGATGTTTTGACAATGTTTATTCCTTTTTGGAAGTAGTTTTTTCGGGGCTGGGTATTTGGTTGTTGTCGAATTTTGACTACCTCTATATCTGGAGGAAGGAATAAACCAAATTCTGACATCGATGTTTTGCAATCATATCAGATATACTACCATTTGTATGTTTGTCACTTCCAGAGATTGAGTTTATGATGTTAGAAAACGAAATTAAAAGAATTCAAACAGAATAAATGAGAAATGAAAGTGCTAGGTTATAAATTCACCGTATAGATAACTGAAGAAATTTCTATTACTCATTTCTATGGCTCAATTCAAACCCATGAGAAAGAATTTCCTGACGAAAAAAAATGTTGACTGTTTATACATAAAAATAATACTAGGTAACAGATAATAAAATTTATTCATCAATTCACCATGACCTCCCGTATTATTTCACAAGCTGAATTATGGTGATGACTCGAGTGGTCGATATACGTGGATAATACTTTGAAGGATGAAATTTCTCTCCACTTGATTAAACATTAGGTAGAGCATAAAATTGCAAAAAATACGAATGCTTTTTCGCTGGAATTCCAATATCCACTCTTTCCGATACAAGTTTCCTCTTTACCTCATACCGTGGCACATATTTTCAACAAAGCAGGGTGAACATAAATTCACCTCTCCAATACTGTAACTTATCAAAGAATTATCGAAGCTTGTCAGTTATGAATAACTAATAAATACCCATTTTATGGAGTCTTCAGCCGTGAGTAATATTCTTATGATTCATATTTACGACATGATTCAAATAATTCGTGAAATGAAGTAGTAAACCAACGGTCCAATAGCCCAACCCCTTAATTTTTTCTTGAACATTGCGTGTGCCTACTAGACAGGAAAATTTATGATACCTGCGAAGCTGATACAATCTCAAAAAAGAAACTTGTTTCAGTTGTGTTGTTATCGGTGCCGCGTAACTAATGTGTTATTCTGCTCCTAAATTAAACACCACCAAGATAACGAATCTTGCAAGAAATGTATGTCGGGGGTTGTTTTTTCATCGAATCAATTTGTTTTATTAAAGTATGCGTGTTGGGTAGAGAAGTTGGCTCGAATATTGTGTATAACATGATTCAGTGATTGTTCCTGGAACCAAAATAATGATACAGATATCACTGAATGGGATTCATTTTATGGTTATTTCATGATTATGAAATTACACAAAGAAAGTTATTTTTCAGAAATGAATTTGATAAATAAAAGATGTTTTATCCATGGAAATGTATTCCATGAAAATTACTGTGCAGCATAAACCTATAAACTGTAGTGCTTTTTTTATTTTACTACAAGGGTCCAAAGGATATACTGCAGCCGATACCCTGAAAGATATTGGTCCCTTTGACTATTTTGCAAAGGTCACTAGGTTTCAGGATTCCCACATTCTCTAGGTTTAAATCAGGTTCTCCTAGTTATACTTTTCTTCTATAGTTTAGTGCCTCACAATAGCACAAAATGTGTTCAATAGTCTCAGGTTGTAAGCCGCACAATCTACAAGTCTGGTCACCTTGATATAGCCCAATTTTTTGTAGGTGTGTTCTAACAGGAGCATGTCCTGTAAGGAGACCTGTTACTAGTCTTATCTGATTTCTACTCAATCTAAGTAACTCATCAGTTCGTTTTTCACATGTTATCTGAATAACAAGTTTACTATATTCTTGTCCTGGTATGTTATCCCAGGCTATTCTTTGTAATTCTTTGACTCGTCTCTCAATGGAGTTACCAAGTAATCTCTTGGGTACCCCAAGTACTGGTTCCAGGCCAAAGTAGCCTCCCTAGCTAGATCGTCAGCTATTTCGTGGCATTCTATTCCACTGTGCCCAGGTACCCAGGTCAGTTTAACCTTAGCGTCAGAAGTTCATTGATACATTCCCAGATGAGTCTAGACTTAACCTTATGACGTGCAAGGGCTTTCAGGCTGGCCTGACTATCCGAACAAATATGGTTTCCTCTTCTCTTGAAGGCCTTCTCATTGCATATTTTTGCACTGAAAAGGAACGATAAAAACCCAAAGTCTTCTCCACACAGTAGTGTGTCGTTTGTCGTTCTTTTGAATATATTTCACTCCACTTTGGGCTATGGACTATCTCCGTCGAATGATATTTTTGCACATTGTAGAATTGCAAATATTTCTGCTTGGAACACCGAGGTGTTTTCACCAAGCGCATAGAAGTGTTTCTCCTTCAGGGTAGGGGAATAAATTCCGGCACCCGATCTCTGTTCAGTCTTTGATCCGTCTGTGTACCAGATCATTCTGTTTTGCTCTTCTCTAGCGTGGACTTCGTGCCACTCCCTTCGATCCGGGATTACCACCTCGAAGGGTTTTTCGAAGATGAATTTAGGGATCATATTATCTTTTGGCATCTGCAAGATATTGTCCCCAACGATTTGTAGTGGTGTATTTTTCCCACTATCTTTTGACTGTAGTGCTTAAAATGCTCTATAAACTATACAAGGCGACGTTGAAATCCTTACAAAACTTTATCAAGAGTATCAGATTATATATTTCATTTCATCAACAGTATTATGTATGTCAACATAGAGTTTCAGGATGGAGTTCACATAAAAAAATCTTTGGGTTTATTCAAGAACCATTATCTTTCAAATTGGAACTATTACGTCAAGACGGAAATAAGAGAAATTCATATTTCAATAGTCCTGAATTGATGTCTGGCAATATTTTCCTGCTGCATAAGAAAATTATGACATTATTGATATATTTTTTGATTATTTCCATCCAAATCTATCCTATGAAGACCTGAGAATTTCTCAAAATATTTTATGAATGCTAGCCACGTTATGATTCCTTTCAATTCCCGCAATGGATGGTCGTAGTCCAAGATTATATCCCAATGGATAATTTTCACGATAATATTACTAATGATGTTTCGCATTGCACATCCTGTAATATGTTCCCGTGACGGCAACAAACAATCAGAATGGATTAAATTGCTTCTGTACACAACGGGTCACAAATCGTAATCATATAACGCTGAACGAAATTGCAAGTTAACGTGATCCGGATCCAGTGCTAACTCGATTTTGAGTTCCGTGGGAGACACGTTTCCGACCAAACTTCACCCTGTTAATATGTCAAAGTTGGAGAAGCACTAAATAGATTTAGTCGGCGTTTTGAGCGGACCGTTTCGTTTCTAGATTTTCGGCTAGAGCGAACAAACAGAAATATGATAGAACTTGGGAGTTTGGGATCATGCAGATGTATCAAAATATATGTTATGAATACATGTAAATGAAAACTCCGTTTCAGTGATTAGGTTTGATTCAACCTGCGGAATATCAAGGCATATTCTGGAAATAGGATGGATTCAAATTGAACTGGCATGCTGAAGAAAATGCTCTTATTATAATATCACTGAATAAAAATACTTAGCCCTTTTATCCTAATCTCTCTTAATGTTTTTTGTCATTTCCTGTCATTTCCAGAACTGTTTCGTGATCACTATCATAGAATACATGATTGGTTGGACTGCCATTATACCTCAATGACAGCTATGACTTCAGTCTCCACCCTATAAATACTCTCAATGATATGGATGTAACAAAAGAAAACCCCAACGTCATCTCCTGTCGAATATATGCAATAAAATCCTGGTTATCAGGGTATTTTTGTCATATTTGAGTTTCACTATGATTGATGATATTTCAGTAAGGAAGTAATGGATAGCAGGGTGTCGAATATGCCATTTTTCACCGAAAACGTTTCGGATATGACAGTTTGGATGTATGAGGTGCTAAAAAATATATTAACCATTAGATTATGAAAAAGTGGAATTTTTCTAGATTCACAATGAGATTTTTTGATGTTGGGAGCCTGATTATTCATTCAATTTCACAAATCGAGCGACTGATATCGTGGGGACACTTCACAAAAACTAATATTTAAAAAAATTTAGTTGAACATGGAGATAATAATATACAGTTTCTATAACTAAATTTCACAATATATTCACTACATGATAACATTAATATTGAATAACCCTTTGATGAAAGTAGGCCTCAATAATAAATATATATAGAATATACATCATCCCATTACGAAAATATATTTATCATTTTCAATAATCCAGCAGAAGCGCACATGTGACGTCACTATCAACCTAACATAAATAGACCGTAATACCGAAAGAGAAATGTCACGTTGAAAATCCACGCGTGCAATATTTTGTGACATACATTATCTTTCTCTGCAATATAATCCGTGCAATAATTCCCGCTATTTTAATAAACAACTGCAGAGACTTCACTTAATCCAAAAAAATGTTTTATCTTGCAAATGAGGCCATCGCGAACAGGCGTTTAAATATTTTTCATCTAATATAGGCCCTTCTCCCTCGTTTTATGGCATCCTTGAGGGACGATGAAATTCTCGCTTCGTGAATGACGTCTTTTAGTACCCTTTTAAGTGACTAAGCAAGCATGGTCCGAAATATATGTTGAATAATTCTAACTGGTAATCCATTTGCTCCAGACAATATAAGTTCATAAATGTGTGGCGTTAGTGCCCAACACTACATGAGAATGAACTGTCAAATGAACCGTTTCGTATTCTGTACCGAAAAACAAACTCCACAATTTTCGGTTATATTTCTTCAAATGCTTGTGGTTCTGAAACTGTCAATCAAATAAACTGATTTTCCTCTTTGTACAGAAGAAACAAATCGGAAACACACTGTATATCAACAATCTAAAGTTAGTAGAAATCATTCAATGTTGTTATTTCTAACTTTAATCAACTGGAAATTTAGTTTGCAGTAAAAATTTATTAGTTTCTTATGATAGAAGTAGATATTTTATCTGAATATTGTACACGAAGGAATTGATATAAATTAATACCCAAATTTTAAATTTCTCTTTTCATTCTCTTTGATTTTTCTCAAAGGCAGATACTCAATCTCAATTTCTCAATGAGTTGGTGAAGTAAATTTTAATCTAACTACAAGGACGTTCTCCAATTTGACAGAGTATATTATTCGAAAGAGCAGGTTAATATCCGTTCCATCCTGACATTCGCCAATCATGGAGTGGTGAAAAGGAGTTTTTCGTCAGTTAGAATTTTACTTTGAAGGAAAAAGGGAACCGATTCTTCGTCATCGTCAACAACAGAATCAGGAAATTACATTCCTTATGAAAAAGTTCAAATCTCCCCACTGACAGGGTTATTGGAGCACGGTTCTCTTCGACAATAAACCGAAAAAAAACTCATAAGAGGTAACATCAGTTGAAGGCACTCGATTTCTGTTTATCAATATATATAATATAAGTAAGAGATATTTTTGAACCACCTGTCATCCTTGTGGTTGATGACTACTACAATATTATAAATAATGGAGGACATAGGCCCCAAAACTGAACCTGAAGTACATCATACATTATCGTAGCGAATTATATATCTTAGAGACTTAGAACCTAGACACCTAGGATTGTTTCGATATTTCACAGACATTTTCTCGAGAAATATATTTTTCCATCCAGAAATATACAGCCAACTCAATATCTGTCTTCTGCTGTCACTGTCTCCTTCTTCCTGCGGAACAAAATGCCCTTACATCCTGTGACGAACCGCAGTCCATTATTAAGGAATGATCAATCAATGCCGGTGTGCCATCTTGACGTACCCTAGCACTTTTTTCGTTAACGAAATTGAGGGTCAATCACCTTGGCTCAGATTTTTCGGCTCCCACGAAATAAATGGATTTCCTGAGGCAACTTGTACGGGAAGAGTTAGGTTTTTGCCCAGATATACAATGAGATTCACCCGATAATGTAGAAGGACAGTTACATAGAATAGGGTGTTAAACAGTGACAGAGATGGAATAATTGATCGAATTGATAGAATTGGCAATGTTCAATTCATCATATGGTTTATCTTTCGATAAATCAACCAACGTCGTCCAAAGAAACGCGGCTTTCATCATTTTATCTTAAACTAACTCCTTACTTTAATCTCAAATCAATACTTCACCATTAAAATTTCCTATTCTTACTTGCACAAGATTTCCGTCAATATTGTTTTTTGTGCGATCACTACAAATATCTATAGGTATTAAAAGCGATCTAACCTTATAGATAAATCAATTATGGGACGATTCTTATTTTGATGAAAATAAATTTATAAACTACTCTACTTAGTTCTCCTTCGCTTCGGTCTCAAACATATGTACTGAGTTTTGTCTGTCAATGAATTTTGTTAATGTATAGATCGCATGATAAATGCAAAATTGACCTCCCAAAAATCTGTAATCGATATCTAGAAGCGAAAAACGTCACCTCAATTCACAATACTATTGCTATGACAATATTTCACATGTCTGGAATTACTTTTTAACCCAGTTTCAGTCTCGTGAGGAAAACTCATTTCTCCAAACTAATAACCTTCCTCTCAAGCCGATACAGCCACTCTGATACGTTTGGACACAAAAACATAGAAGTAATCCAGAGGAATCTAATAAGTATATGAAGAATTTTCATTATATTGAAGAAGAAGAATATGAGACTTTCATTTCTCAAAAATGAAATCATAATTGGTCCAATGAAGAGAGATAAATAAATACCAGAACTGTTTCACTACTAATAACATATAATTTTAGTCAACACATGTCAGTGGACTACTATTGAAGAATATAAATATTTGATGTTGATACCTTTTAGACAGTCATTACTAAGAAAATATGACACTTCTGTTTTCGATATTTCTTATGAGTAATGGACTATGAATTCATTGCTTTTAATGATTTCAGAGGTAAAGTACTGATCATCCTACTTTCCAAAGATCAGAAATTGAAAACGTTAAGTTGACGATATGAATCAGTTAAATTGAAGTTGAGCAAGTGGAACCAATGTGAATAATTGTGAATAATTCGTTTGACACGATTGAAACATTTTTTGACACATTGAAAATCTCATATTATTCCAGTTAGTAAATTTGATTGTAATCCATAATGATATACACGATAAACACACAAAGGCGAATTCTATATCAAACAATAATACTGTTTCAGTGCTACACGAATAATGTTGATTAAATATGGCTTTTGCAGTGTAGGCGTGGTGATTAATTCGAATCAAAACATTTAATTATGCATCATCATTCAATGGACATTCAAATACTATTGGTACACACAAATTGGAAACGGTAAGTACATTGTAGGTTGATTTGAAATAGTTTACAAACGACTGAAAATCATTCGATTCTGTTGTAGGACGTGTAAAATTGTATCTGTATTGTTGATAACAATTGTCATTGATTATTGACAGTTGACAATGAACTATAGACTATCGAAAATGGTGCCCCGGTGTTGTATTGCATGTCAATATCATTACTTCTAACGGTGCTCTCACCAAATTATAGAATTATCAATTGTATAATTGGTGCATGCACCAAAAATTCAAGTCGTCAGAATGACTGATTTGTTCAATCATGAGAATTCAAACTATTTCAGGACAAATTCGTCCTACTGAAAGTGAAATTTCATATAGTACTGTCGAAGGCACTGTGGGCCAGGTGAATACAAATACAGAAAACTATAATTATTCCATGACCTCAAGTTTTCAAGAGCAAATAAAAAATACCTGAAATAGTGAAATGGTATCGTTGGTCTCATGAAGGTAGAAAATTTTTCACCATGTTCATTTCAGCCACGTGATTGAATTGTAGATCGATAACGAGAAATCAAATCCCCCCTGTATTATGTGAAATTGGAAAGTAGGTACAAGTGTTAACTTTTCTGTCAAAAGTGAAATAAAACAAAACATAGCTTCTAATTACTCCTTAATGCAATGATTCTTCTATTCCCTTCGAATAATAATGCTCACAAAATGAAATCAGTGAAACAAAACGAAACGTAAACAAATCGTAGTAAAACTACTACCTTACTTTTTCAATGCAATATTCTTCAGTGGGTGATTTGGAGACAATTGTCCACCTTCTTCAATACGTTTTTCAATTGTGAAGGCACTGCAAATTTGTTCTTTTATCAATCCCTCACAGACATACACCCAGTACATAGCATTTCCAACATTATCGACATCCATTTGCATCGACCACAAGGGAGGGTTCCAACCCAACCACAAATCACCATTAAACCACTCTGATTCTTCGATATCACTTGCACTCCATCTCGAGTCAAATGCGAAATGTTTACTATGGTCGGATGATTGCGTCCTTCGACGAAGAAATTTCGGCTCATCCAATCAATTGGACACAGTTTGCTGAGCGTTGTATAAACAACGGAAGATATAAGGGAGATACAACACGTTTTCGTTTGCTCATCCATCAAATGAAACTGAGTCGAAATAGGGTGAGATTTGGGGAGGGTGTTGAATTTTTCTTTGATATCAAACAATGCATGAGAAGATTCATCCATTCCAGAAGGATATGGAGTTTGGAAGGAAATTTGTTATCACTCAGACGTCATATTTCGTCTGCCTTCATTTTGAAAAGCTGCCATGTCAGTTACAACAGTTCTTCAAGATAATGTTGAATTGTTCAAAAATGGCGTCACTTGAAAAGCTCAAATTTTGTATAATCAATAAACTGTTACGAACCCCTCAGTCGTTGTAATTATTTCTAATTTTGTTTATCACGATCACAAGCGTATCATAAGGAAGCATAAATGGATATTTTGGATTGCAAACGTTTTATTTTTCACTCTTTCATCACATCTTACCCCATATTCGAAAAATTCAAGATAATTTTCACACAAAATGTCCTCTTCTTTGAAATAAAAATGAGGAAACTTTTCGTTCTTCTAACATAATATCATGTATTGACGGAAGTCATAGGTTTTAATTTTTTTTCGCAATTGCCACACTAGCAAATGAAGAAATTCCGAAAATCTCTTTTCTTCTTGGTAGAATTTCCTACACATTTAGAATCTAGAAAGTGCAAAACAAATGCTTGTCTTTGATTTCTCAGTATTATCTGGGATCAAATTTTGAACTCCGTCCTGATTTCTTCATCTGAAACGAGACATTTCCATGAAAAACTTTGTACTTTCGATAACACGCATTCTACGGATGACATAAAACTTTTCATTTTGAAATGAGACACAGTACTTCCTACTATTTATATTTAAATCATCAAATCGTTTTCTACATTTCTCACCGAATATCACTCTAGCTTCAATCATAAGCAACAATTTGTTTTCCGAACACTCTGAGTTGTTAGGAGAGTTTCTGAAGTTATCAACAGATTAGTCAGTTGGTTAATTCCAACCATCCAATTCGTATTACATCGTGACCGAATTCGTCAAGTCTCACGTGATAAAATTTCGTTTTCCATCACTTTTACGTGAACAACTTCCTCCGAAATGAGCTATCCAACTGGAAGTGTCAACTCCCCGAACACCATCTTGAAGTTTTCTATTCCGAAAAGGATCAAGAGTGTGGAAAATTGGAAGGCACTAGAAGAAACGCGACACTTCAATCTCCAAACATCAGAGTCTGCAAGGAAATATACTCAGAATCCGAGTACTCTAAATCTTTTATTAGTTTTTTTTTTATGAGAGAGCTTGATTTTGCCTCATCGTCATTCATTTTGTATGTAGAAGCTTTGAGGAGTGAAAATATGAATGCTGATATTTGCATTCATCAGGTTTTGGAAGAAAATTGTGAGTCAAACTATATCTTTCTTTTATGGGATTATCAAGCTACCAACTCTTCGAAAGTTGAATGTCGTATGGTAGATTATTGATTGTTTTTGCCTGTAAATATTGATATGACCTTTCTCCGATGTTTTTCCTATCATTGCGGATTATACAAGATAACTTCGAATACAGACTTCTCCACTCATTTCGAGATGAAAAGTTTTTATAAAAGTAAGTGCCCTAAAATGCACCCCCTCCAAGATACAGTTTGTCGGTCTTATTCTGACTCACCCTGTATACACATAAGTGTGTTGGAACCCATCTCAATCCATTCGCACCCGGAAAAGAGTTTTATGACGTTGTGAAGTTGAAATCAGTCACTTGAACGTCTCACTAAGTTGGGTTGTTTATATTTCAACGAACAATTTCAATATTCTATGGAAATGACATTCCTATTATGAAGCGCACTGTAGAATAACACCATCACAAAAATGTTCTTCAAATGTCCAGACCGTGTATTCAACAGTATTGGTGAAAAAAAAAAATGGCTCGCAAAGAACAGAACACTTACAAACAGGAGGAACTTGCATATCCAATACTGTGTCTAAATTTTTTACGATACAGCAACACTATAGCAGTTTGGTCTGACGTCAAACCAAACTATCCAACACTGGTGGTGACTAAAAGACCTCAAGAACTAAAAGACCATTCAACGAAGAGAAACAAAGAATAAATAGCACGATATAGAATGGACATCCATAAAGAAGAATTCTGGCCGAAGAGTAAATTCAAAGAGTCTGCATATGTGATGAACAACCAAACTCTCAGTCTAGTATAGAAATGTAATGAAACTGTTGATGAAAAAATTAAACAGTTACGGCTCACTGAACCGAAAACATCTACCGTATAAATAAGACATTCTTAAAATGTGTTCTTTCTCACCTTGAGATGCTTGTAGATACAAACATTTGAAGAGATCTCCCCATATTTCTCAGGGATTTCCACTAATTATATCGATAACAAACATCCAAACTTGATGACGAAATCTCTCTCAACCCCAATAACTATATCGGTATTGCAGGAAACACATCAAATATAATAATATATGATCGAATTGGGTCTTTTGGTCACCACGTTGACTACCCGTAGTGTCCGGAAATTAGCAATCCTGGCATTGACGTTCCCGCTTGACGTTACATCAAAGGACATTACCTGTGGCCTGGCTGCCCTCCTCATCCCTCCTGCCGAACGTTCGCGGTCCGTTGCGTCGGCAGATTATCTCCACTGGTATGACCAGATCTGTGTATATCGAATTTATGCTAGACACAGAGAAACGATGCATTTCTATTGGTCCATAAATGCAGGCCACTGATTATGAGGGGCGCGGTATTATATCACTAATTCGCAGTTACAGGTGGTACACTTATGTTATATACCCAAGGTCGAACCATGATTTCAATCGCATACAAAACAACCTAGTTCTAAAGTCGTCAATCGCAAAAAAATCCTCGAAAACTCATTAGACTTCTGGATATATTCAAAAAGTGGAACTTTTGGATGCTCAATCGATGAACATATGCAAAATAAATGTCACCTTCAATGTCCTAAAGGCACAAAAATTAATCAAAAAACGAGTTATAATCGAGAAAATTCCGGAAAGTTGAATCAAAATGATCACGTATGATACTCAATTCAAATCTAAACAGAAAATCATCAAACTGACCAAAATAAAAGATACGACAATTTTTGGATTTTTTAATATAGTCAACTTTATGAACATGCTTTTGAATATATTTCTCGTTATTGTTCATTTGACACAAATAGATGATGACTGCGAGGTTTCAAAACCTATAAAAAGCAAACATTTCCAAAATAAATTCAACCTCAAATTTCCTGGAGGAACAAACAACCTCCAAAAAGCCAATATTGAAATTGAGAAATTTCTGAACAACGAAATCCGAATCATTCACGTATGGCACTGAATTCGAATCTGAAGAAGAAATTATAAAATCGACCGAAATACGAGATTCCGTAATTTTTTGATTCTTCAATATGGTCACCGTATGGAGATGACATTCCTTGACATAAATATTTTGTGATTGCTCAGTTGATTGGCTTGTATACCAGGTGGCGTATTAGAATGTATCATATGGCATTACAGGGTGCAAAAGAACTACTCCGCAAATCAGCAAGCTTGTGTGTCATTGGGACACAATTTATCGCAAGAAGCATAACCTTCAATTTTTTATAATAGTTACAGTGGCTAAGTGATACCACTTTAAAAGGGGCTTGTCATTTCCTATACATTTGGTCATTCACTTCGAATGTGGGTCAATTGAATCTAATTTTCTTGTCAGCTTACGATTATAAATTATAATTGTTCTAATGATTAAGTCTCTGAATGCTATAGAGAGCCACATGTTGAGTACGTTAATCAACAATTGAGATAAACGACGTTGTTCCATTCACTCGTAATACAGAATCGAGACGATGAAGATGAATTGGCATATTTCAATAGAATCTCATAGGTAGGCAATGGTCTTCACATTACAGTCACCTAGATATCAATAATACCTCTACAATTACAAAAACGTTCCATCAGATCTGTAAAAATCTGTGAACCTCTGTTTAATAATTGATATTTCTGACAATCACAATCAGTGGATATATTTAGAATGATCGAATCTACATAAAAGTATGAATCGAATGAAAATACAATTATTCCTCGTAATTCCCACATACATCATTCCATTTGGGAATTGTGAACGCATTTGAGTTCATCATATGTAGCGAATGTATGGATCAGGGGTTGTTCAAACAAATAATGTAACATTTCAAATCAAAAGCGAAAATAACATATTATGGTCCTACGAAAACAATGCCAGTATGCAATAATGAAATTCCAAAACTATACTGTTTTCCGAACAATGAGGTATTTTTTGCTAGGCAGTTCGGGATATTCAGTAAATTCAACGTTACAATGGAAGGAAATATTCACCACAATATGATTTCCGAACCATAATGAATATGTTGTTTGATCTATGTTTCTTTATCAAGAACGAAATGAACGAATTCCTAAATTTGATAATCCACAGTTTTGGAAACTTGCAATTGAAACAAACATTCACTATCAAGACCTTGTAGTTTTCCAATTACTGTGATTCATTTCTGAGTTTCACTGTTCAATCAGTGAAATCAAAAAAACTATCATAAACCTAGTGTCCATACGGCCCCGTAATCTCACCTTGGGGTACATCCTAGGCGCGAAATAAGTTGTTGGCGTATGCGAAACAGTTAAGGATAGCTCGAAATAGTGTAATTTCTCCGAGAGATTTATAAGTAGCGGTCTTAGAATTTATGTACTCTGAGCCACCGATCTCTCAAAAACGAATACGCCTTTTCAGAGAACTCCATACTGAGGGAATTTGTACCATTTATCTTCCGTCTTCCTACATACATAGACCATGCTTATAGTGTGGGAAACCAAGGTACAGGAAGGTACGAATAAAAATATAAATTCGCGCATAAGTTCGCAGGAACCATCTGCTTATAAATGTTAAAGTTAGTCAGCTCTCTACCTAGGTCGTAGTTTGCATCCAATCAAAAATTGTATTGTATTTTGATTGAAGTCAATTAGTTTAGTTTAGTATCATAACTCTCAATGAGTTCTTTCGAAATTGAACAGAAATTAGACCAGAAGAGCAAGTATGGGATAGAGGAATCATACATTGAAGATTTTCTGGTGATTTTCAATCGCAAATATCGGTTATTCATCAAAAATTATTCGAGGTCGTATATCATTTGTTTCTTGGAATGAGAGGTGTAATACTAAAAAATTCAAATTGAATTGAAATTTTGACGCTCTGCATTTCCAAAATCATTCACTTTTGGTTTGAGGTTAGTTGTGTAAGATCTTCATATTTTAGAGTCAGGCATACGTAGCAACATTCCCTTATTTTAGAGACACTGTTCTTGCAGTTCTTGTGTTGTGAAAATGGTATGTTAGGTTTTATAATACTTACCCACTCTTTTGAAATATTGTGATGTTTGAACTATTGGCAATAAACATTATTATCATAACACGTATATGTTTACTTTTTTGTAATTGGGGTTTCCCGTAATAAATAAATAAATAAATAAATAAATAAATAATGAGCCAGCTCAATTTTAGTGAATCATTCCACCACAGTAACAGGTTTTTTCAACTGGTATCATTACCACATGAATATTACCATGCCACTGTTGTTAATTATGAAGTTTTGTTGCAGATCATCCAGAACGAGCCCACGCCATGTTCCGACGACATCCTCTTGGGCAAACAGCAACGTTGATGCCGTTATTTGTTCTATAAATCGGAGAAGCTCGCGCGATTATCGTTTGTTTCTGTCACTTTGGAGGTGAGTAACATACATCGTACACACAACTAGGATTCATTTCACAAACCAGTACTGGGGTATATCTTACATCCTATGTAACTCCAAGGTATAACTAGTGAGATTTTTCTGGACTTTTTTTTAAGTATCATCAATGCGCTCATCGAGATCCAAAGTTTCGTATGCGGTTGAAAAATCGTAGTGGTCGTTGACATTCATTCGGATATCCGCTCTCTGTTGATGACGTTGACTAAGTACAAGTGACATACTGAATAAGATTATTTTGCTATTCATCAAATATCTAAGAATGCTGAAATTTAGATGGAAAGAAATTAGGAGAGCTGAGTCATCATATTATCGGATGATTAATGTCTCTCTTGTAATGAAAATTCATATATTTCAAAGAAACACTGGTTAATTTTCCAGTGATTATACTAAATCAAGTCTATAGAAACTTTCGTAAAGTGAAATGAATACAAACTCCCCACTAGTGCAACTACATTTACATAGCAAATGTAGCATTTCCATTTTGTGACCGTGAGAACATGGAGGAGATTATTCACTCCAAGATTTTATTTCATTTTTGTTATTATAATACTTTTCTCGTTTATTTTTCAAACAAAAAATTTCAAATTTGGAGTTTCCTATATACATAATAAACAGCAACTTTTGACATTCAGAAAATTTCACAGAATTCGAAAATGTAATAAAACACGGGGTGTCTCGTTTGGAAATCAAAAGTAACAGGTACTTCCGGTTTCACCGGAAGTAGAAAAAAAAAACATTTGGATGTCAAATGTTGTTGTTTATCATATGTGAGGAAAAACCCGGGTTCTAAATTTTTAGTTTAAAAACTAAAGGAGAAAAGTGGGATATACCATAATCCTGTTACACACGGTATACTCAAAGATCAAATTCAGTCACTAACTATTTCACCCAACTCTAATCATTTCTGCTTCACAAAATTTTGCTTGATAGTTCTTTATCTATTCTCTATTTTTCGACTTTCATCCTACTCCACTGTAGCGATTACCATCTAACTAAACGGTAGCGGTCTAGCAGGGTAGAATCGGGTGATTTATGCCTCGGAAATTATAGCGTAACGCGTTGGCTAAAACACGCCAGAGTGGACTTCGTCTCTACATTATTTACAACAGAAATTATCGTTATGGGAGAGACTGTGAACAACACGCAAACTATAATGAGATATTCAAGAATATAACAAAAGAGATTAATCGGTCTAGTCCAGTGAAGATTGGCCTCCTGAACACCTGGATTTGTGGTCTATAGTGAATATATAAGTGAATATTCAACTTTCTGATTTTATTTCCATCATGGGAAGTTAACCAATCATTCTTCACCCTTAATTCTTCCTTGGTTCAAATGATATGATCAACCCAGTGATACGAAATGAATATCACTCACAATCAGTTTGAACCATATCAGTTATGATAAAAGTTGAATCAAATATCAAATCAGGCTCTACTAGGGTATTCAAGTCAATCTCCTATGAGACGTGCCTTAAAAAGTTTGCGCATAAGAAAACGCCAGCTTGTCGAATAACATTTTTCAGTGAAATGAAAAATAATTTCAATCGGATTATCAGAAATTATGAATAAAAATATTATTGGGTATGTATTTTTCAATATTTTCATAAGAATGAGAAATGTCAAGTTTATTATTCATCTGAGAAGAAAAAACCATTGTGAACCAAGTTTATTTATTGTCCATTATCCAAATAAATGATGGTGATAGGAGAAGTTACAAAGAAAATTGGTTGTGTATGAAATTCAATGAAAATTATTTTTTTTTTACCGAAATGAAAACAATATGAGCAAATCTACTTATAAAAACAAATGAAATTCCAAGTCAATTAGATCATTCAGTCTATTTCGTTTTTAAAATGTTCTGCCCTCTTGTGGTCAAACTCAGTTTTACAATCGCCATTATGAATGTTTTTGTTCTGTTCTTGCCCAGTTAATTATTTGAGCTCATCATTAGGTTCCTTGAATCATCTCATCTAAATCGATTTGTTTCGCTTTATCTCGCATCAAGCAGTGTTTTACTGTATCTTTGAAAAAAAATTTAAACTCACTATTCCGTTGTCGCTTACTGCGCACATTCAATTTGACCCAACAAATTTCAAGGCATCGCTCTTTCAGCTCATGCAGAGAAATGCAATTGAAATCAGCATGATAAATCAATTGGGAATCATAAGGCATGCAACTGACATGTTGTGAGCGATAATTTCTAATATCTTGAACATCCTGTGAATATTCCACAGAAGATATCTTCAAAAACGCCCAGAATTTCTGGGCCTCCATCATTGTGAACATCTGCCATTGATAAATGACGTCTATACATTTCGACAATGATGCAGGTACCACTCATTCTCGAAATATATTTTAATTATAGACTTCCAATATGCTACCCGGAATAATTATGGGAGGACTGATGTGGAATGGCACTACGATGAACTTAGGAGTCATTAATATCAGATGAAATAGAGTGGTTTATGCTGTTCTACGATTTTTCATTATACCTCTGAACGAAATAATGAAGTGCAGAACTTTCCTCTTTTGTGTATCTTGCGTTCATCTTCTCACAAAACATCCTTTTAATCCTCCATTCGGATGTAACGTATCGTAATGTACATCGTTGAAGGATCAATCAACATCGATCGTTAACTATTCCCTTGTTTTCATGATGGTTTCGTGATATACGATGCTTCTCGTTTTCAATATAGAAGGAATGAAATGTGTCAAGATTAAACTCGTTTGGACGAATTCTAATTTTAATATCTCCTACTGAATCCTGTAAACTAAATTTCAAGATATTCGAGGTGCTTTGATATTCATAAACAACTTTGAAGTAGATATACTCGTCATTTTATTCCTCTTGAGAGCTCGAAGATTTCGCAGTATGATTTATATAGAACTATGAAATAAAATTTACATTCAGAAGCTCACTGATGAAAAAAAACTTCAAGCTGTAGTGCAGCTATTTATAATCTGATGTTTATTAAAAAGAATGTATAGAGAATGCAACACAGTTGTCATAACAGCCAGTGAAAAAGGTCTGAAACGTAATAAACAGTACAATATCATCCCAAATACAAGATTTCTTAAACTTCCTTTGAGATATTTGAATCAGAAAGAAGAAATACAGAAAACTTCCATGAAGGAACAGATAGATTCATGTCTAAGAAATGATTCTCACAATGTTTATGCCATAATCAATGAGCCATATATACGGGGTGTTATCATTGAATTCAAGAATATTCAGTTGCTGTGATTGTATTGTTTCTACGTTGTCCTTTCAATGTATTTATCAATAATGAAGTCGAAGAAAATCAAGTTTTTTCAACATCAAAAACTCTAGTTAACTATTTATTCATATTTGCAAAAATGTGAGAATAAAGACTTATAGTCTATACTTATAGACTATAGTTTTTTACTCTGATTATTCGTCCTGTGAGTTAAAACACTGATTCAATTACTCAAATATCAATTGTGCTTCAAACACATCTGTAGCATATTCACACAAAAATACTATCATTTCGTTCTTCATTCATACAGCGAATGTAACTTGAGAGAAGCAATTTATCAAATCACGGATTTTTTGTCCTAGGTTTTTTAACAGTTTTTTCGAAATTTGAGTGCTTTTCTGAAAAATTGGCTAAGATATTAAGAATTTTTACTCACTGAAATTTCTCATGAAATCTATCTCTACTAGAAAATATCGATAACAAATTATAAATTCGAGTCCGAATGAATAAAAAAAGATGAAAGTTGGGAACCTTCATTCTTGATTCTTATTTTTTATTTTATCTGGTTCATCGAACAAAAGCTTATTAGAAATGTGCATCTTCAACTTTCTGATTATAATTTGTTTCTGGTTTTATTTTGTTCGCTGTATAGATTCTTTTCAACTCCTAATATCATAATGGTTTTTGGTGTAAGTAATTTTGTATACCAATAACCGAACCTTATGTTTGAATCTTCAAATGTAACAGTGTCAGTGAAAAATCAATGCATGTCCATTTAATAAGCCTCTGGCTTGAATCGGAAATCTGTGTTTCTTTGGGAATAGCACGAAATATTTTCGATTCCGGCTACAAAACCGGAAGGGAATATCGTCATCAAAACAATAAAGATCTCCGGGAAAAATTGTTAGGCACGCAGCATCCGGAAAACGAAGTACGATGCTAATCTCGTGGCAATAAAAACTACGTTTCGTAGAGTATTCGCATAGAATACTCACTGCGATATAATTTAGTATAATCTAATATTCAAGCCCATATGGTATAAAGGAGGTCCTAAAACTTGGATGAAAGGATCGAACGGAATACTATCAACAGATCGACACTAAACTTTCCCGCATTAATAAAATCAAGCATTTATAGCTGCAAAGATGGCTAGTAGCGTTTGCTGTGATAAAATTTGTCTTACAGAGCTACATTTCTTGGGAGAATTATTGTCCGAAAAAGGTAATCCCAACCTAATCATTCACGTGATAGGCCAATTGAGATTCAGACATTCGAAAATATGCTTGAACATGTTGACTTACTGAAACGCTAATTTTCATCGTTTGTCAATCCTATAGGCCTAATCAAAAAGTTGGAAATGAAAACCCTTCAAATTTTCAAAAAAGGAGTCGTAATATAGCTCAAATCAAAGATAAAAAGATAAGACTTCAAAAAGATTCAAGTTATGAAAATGGTAAACAGTTTCTTGTTATCTTATTACCTGTAAAATTATAATGATTTTTTTTATTTGAGCAAGATACTTGAGAGAGCTCGCCGGAAAGTGCGGTGTTGCTCAGAACAGGAAGTTATAAGTTGAGTTCATCATACAAAATGTTTCGAAAAATGTTTTCGATTTTTTTAATATATTCACCAAAATTTTATAACTAACTATTGTTTGTGGATGACCGTTAATATCTGTAGAAACAACAAACTCAGATATTTCTCTCCGAATAAATTTGGCATCGTTGTTAAGTCACTGTGAAGTGTTGCCGTAATGATTGATCCCTAAATGTTCCCAGGTATGTCTCAACCAATTAGAAGTTCAATGGTTAGCTAGATACTTTTCATTTTGCACTATTTGCAATGAAAGATAACTGTCAGACATATCTTCCTCAAATGAATAGACTATAATTCGTATTGTTTGGGTAGAATCTAACGAGTGAGAATACAGAATTAGCGAATTTTCCCAAGACCAAAATGTTCGCGGAACATCCAATCGTTTCCTAGCATTGCCGGAGACTTTCCATTCGTCCTGATAAGAAAAAGACATTGCCTGGCAGTAGTTCGACATCAAGATGACTATCTCGACGAAATGACTGGTTGTAAAGTACGTTTGCGGCCGAGATAATGAGCCAGGAATACTTATCAATCTTATCGACGGTATAGCATGAAATAGGTCCAGATGGTTGACGGGAATGCCAACTTCACGAACATAAAATAGAGCAATTGGAGCTCTTTATCGGTTCTTATTCTTCGACTTAGACGTCATTGGATCTTCTATATTCACTTCCTTAGATTAGATAAAACTGTTTCGCGTTGATGAACAGAGATTATATTCATACTGTTCCCAGAAAGTCCACCAAACTGTGTGTGTTCGAATGTTTCTCCCCAAACTTCCTCGATGTTTTATTCTCATATTTATATTCAATGAATCAGTTGATTAGATTGGATTTGAGTAGAGTTACTCAAAGGCTCTGTACCACAACTCCCACAGATCGATTTTGAGTACTCTTATGAAGATATTGAGAAGAATTGGTGGACGCCGAATTCTACGTTCTGGAAAGGTGATTTTTCTTCCGTCATCATGCGAAACCTTGCCTTTTATAGATTTTTGCTATGTATGTGTGCTGACCTTTTCTCTTCTGATTGACAGATTGTATTTACCAGTCCGATGTTAGTCACGTGTTCATTGAGTCTATAATACCTTGTCCTGTAACCTGTTGTGAGTTGTGCGAACTCTCTCTAAGTTTTGGCCATAGTTCTTGATAAACTATTTATCTTTGCCTTTTGAAATATCGTCAACCATGAATCTCGCGATGATCTGCTGACATTACTTGACTACAAAATTTCAATTATCTCGAAAACGGTGAAAATTTTTGTATCTTGACAATTTCCTTGTGATTTTCTCCCTTCTATCGAATGCATAATGAATAGAAGGAAAAAAAGTTGCCAAAAAATCACAACTCACCCTTAAAAAAAACACATGCCATAGCAACATCAGAATTGTATTTCAACAACAAACATTTATGCAGAAAATTTCAATCTGGTGACTTTCACCGTTTTGTTGAGAAATCATTTTTGGAAGGATATATCTTCCCTAGTATGCGTTTTCGGTCCATCAAACGATACTTTTTCAATGTATCATCACCCTAAGGAAGTTCGATAAACATTTTTGAGTCACCCTGTATAGATATACACATAATGGGTATGCAGAAATATAAAACAATTCATCAAATAACACACATCAACGAATTTTTCAGTATCGAAAATATGACAGCTACTTGCCAATTGATCTAATAGGCGTGGTTTGTAAATGTACCAATCATGGCTAAGTTCCCTTCTGCGAATATATAAGAGCGATACAAGTCGTCGTAATATGGCATCTAGGTTATGTTAGATAGTCTGAGACCGAACTCCATAATTATAAGAGATTGAACAGAATGTTCTGTTTGTTTCTAGATATACACTACACAATTACAGAAGTTATGCGGGAAGATTGAGTATACAGCTGCTATATGAGCATCCTCAGAAGCCACAGCCGCCAGCAAATAAGTAAATATTGAATGAATATCACATAGGAGGTAGTTGGTTGTTGATTCAATTCACTCTCTTCTGGTTGGTGGAAAAGTTATTGTAAATTCACGGTTGGAAGGAATAATGGAATAAGACACTTGTTTGTGTTTCTTAAAGTACACATTATCCTATTCCTAGTACAATATAAATCAAACCTAATTAGGAAAATTATTAAATCAGAATATATGGAACGAATGTTCGCTGAATCTATTGAAAGTTCCAAAAGATATTGTCTCAGTACGAATATTATTCATTAATTTTATTGGATATAAATAAGAATATGTTTACGTACTTTGTAACCATGAACTGGTAGATTATTTGCAGGAATCAAATTATTGCATTCCGGGAATATATGTATAATCATAATGTTAACTTGAGAAATGTGAAGAATGCTTGGCTGTCGCGAGCCTTATCCATCTTTCTCAGTCAACCAAGTGAAGGAGTTTATGCAATGCTTATTCTGACATATCCACTTATGAAGAATTATTTCAACGTGAGAGAGATTATTTCTTGTTATACCATCAAATATTTCGTTATGGTACTGCGAATATTGATTCATTAATGAGATGGTATGTGCTTTATCTTTGTGAAAAAATTATCCTATTTTCTAGAGATGCTAAATCAAATTGCCGTCAATGAAAAAGGATCTCCACCGATTCTTATTTGAATATGATGAAAATATAATTTCGACCGTGAAGGGCGATGTAGCATCAAAAAACAAAACTATATCCCATGACATTTCGAGTTGGTGAAAATTTATAGAATATTCTACATCGTTTCTTGAAACGAACCATCTGCCAGGTAACTGAACAATGTTCACCAGAAATGTGCAAGGAGAGGAAGATAATATTTGGTTTTTTCGTTGTCAAAATACGTGAGCATAAACAAATATGATCATTGAAATACCAACAAATGCAAAATTACCATAATTTCAAAACCGTAAAATTGTGTAATGTGTATAATTTTCACAAGAGAGATATACATACAGGTTAAAGTAGAGGACTTGTGAGCAATATTAAATCTAACAGTGTGAAGATTGAAAAAAGAGAATGTTGAGTATAGTAATGTGATATTTTACCACTAAAGAATGTTTTTTTTTTCATTTATACAGCTTCAATTATTCTTTCTCTCTCAACTTTTGAAAACATTGTTCTCCGAAGATTACCTGGGTCGTCTCGTATGGTTGCAGCTGCAGTCATGATATTTTGAATTAAGTCTTTTTGGTTTGTGTTTCACTTCAAATACATGGCTCAGATTTCTCAACAACTGAATGTTGCTGATTAATTTGGATACAAAATTGATGAATTTGGAAAAACTCATGACACCTCAACTTTTTGGTGAATGGTCATAAGGCTCTATCGAAATTGTTCAAGGAATATGTCCTTATACTAAAGAAGCTAGCAAAGCCACACACGAATTACAACTGGAAATTAGTCTCATAATTTTAGGCTCATTTTAGGCTAATTTAAGCTAATCCCGAATTTTTTGCTCTTCTCCTTCATAGAAAAATTTGTGGCTTTGCTAACTTCGGCCGAACTCAGCAAAGCCATTTTTGAAAAACAAATATTTTTGCTAACTTGATAATGTCAAATTGTAGATCTAATTTTAAGCTTATTTATTACCCTATTCCCAATTTTTTCGCTCTTCTCCTTCACAGAAAAATCTGTGGCTTTGCTGGCTTCGGCCGAACTCAGCAAAGCCATTTTTCAAAATCGAACTTTTTTCCACGATTCGATACCGTCATATTTTATGACCAATTTTAGGCTAATTAATTACCCGAGTTTCATATTTTTTGCTCAACGCGTTTCGGAGAAAATCGGTATTTTCTGATTTTCGTGTATGAGTGACGTAATCATTTCAAAATACGACTCTTTGGGGATTTCACTTGTTCAAACTGAAGAAACTGACATGGAATTAGCAGAAAATCAGTCTGAAATTGGTCATAAAATTGAGTGGATTTTTGTAATTTTTTTATGTTTATTTTTATGATGTTCTTCTTGTTACAATATCTTTCTTATGTTCATTTATGGAATGTTTGTTTAGTTGATGTTCAAAATGCGATTTTTATGATAAAGTTTGTCTGAACAAGTCAATTCTCGAATCTGACGGTGTCGAATCGTTGAAAAAAGTTCGATTTTGAAAAATGGCTTTGCTGAGTTCGGCCGAAGCCAGCAAAGCCACAGATGTTTCTGTGAAGGAGAAGAGCGAAAAAATTGGGAATAGGGTAATAAATAATCTTAAAATTAGATCTACAATTTGACATTATCAAGTTAGCAAAGATATTTGTTTTTCAAAAATGGCTTTGCTTAGTTCGGCCAAAGCTAGCAAAGCCACAAATTTTTCTATAAAAGAGAAGAGCAAAAAATTCGGGATCAGGGAAATGAATTAGCCTAAAATGAGCCTAAAATTATGAGACTGATCCCCAGTTGTAATTCGTGTGTGGCTTTGCTAGCTTCTTCAGTATTATGCCCTTGAGCTATGAACATCGAGTCATGGGATACTCTGAAGAAAGGGTTAAAGATGAATCACGAAACTTGGTTTTATGCACTGTTAAATGTTGCATTTTTTCGAATATTAATCTTTAGAAATTATCGGCCATAGAAAGTATGATGATCGCTCTATATCCTTCGGTCGTCCAAATCATTCTCTATGACCCCCCTGATTCACTTTTTCATCCCTCATTCTCATCACCCCCGCCGGTACTCATAACCGTTCCTCAGCTGAGCAGGCTTCGAGCTTATTTGCTGAGCGATGTGTTTGCGAACTACGGTCGACAGTTTGTTTGAACGGGAGTTGCAGCTCCTGGAAACGAACTCCCGATGTAGGTCATCAAACGGTATGAACTTTTGGAGATAGTTCGATATGCAATATGACTTCCGGTGTTTGGAGTTGGGGATGGGGGAAGCTGTGACCGATGGATGGATGATTCATATGGACCGTTGCTATGGATTCTACAAGAGTTCACAAAAATCCTCTAGGTGGATTTATACAAGTACAAATTGAAATTGGAATAATCTCAAATCAGAAAAACTGATATTTACTATAAGAAAACTGAGAAATTAAGATAAATTGATAGATTAATCTGCAGATTGAGGTCACAATTGGCTACTGAACTAGTAGAGGTTTCAAATTTTCAACAATTAATCACTAATAACGTAGTTAAAGCCTTAAAATAGTTTTTGCATATCTCTTGATATATTTTTGTCGCCCATAACATGGTTAGTTGAAAATCATTTAATTCCAGAGCATATTTCATTTCAAACAATTACCTAACATGAGAGATAGAAGAGAGTTATTACGTTTGTTGAATTTTTACATTCTCAGAATGTTTTTTCGTACTGATATAACTTATTTATGAACGAATTCCCTAAAGTTCTCTCATTTGCATGTAATGTGATTGAGGAATTGAAATGTTTTCGTTTTCTTCATTGTTCTCTCCCTTTTGTTTCGTTTCTCCTGTAAAACAGTATTGATTTTATAATAAATATATGAATAAATAAATCAATGTTTAAATAAATCAATCGAATGATTATTGAATAAATAAATGCATGAATTAGTAACAGAATCACTACGATTGAATTACATTATTACTTTACAATATCAGATGTCCTTAGTACGATTTGATGTAAATTCAACAAAAAAAAAACATGTTGCTCATAATCGTGAAATAAAAAATCATTCATGTCCATGAATTTCCTGCAAAAAAGATTCAAATGGGTGTCAGCATACCACATTCTCGGAGAAATTTTCGAAATGACGTAAGTTACTATTTGTGAATATAGGAGCTCACACTATAATGTCGATTCTGACTCAAGAATCTCCTGAAGAATATATACATAATTAAAAATGTATCATATACAATTCTGAAATATTAAATGAGTGACAATTGGTCAGGCAATACATCAATCGTTTCAACAAAATGAGTTGCAATGGATGCTACCTCAGACGTATACGAAAAAAGGAATAAAGTACTTATAAACTCTCAGATGATTCTAAAAAGCACTTATCGATTCAGCATTTCCGCTTCTATGAATGAGTAGCAATATCTTTTTTATTTAGGATAGGAAACTATGTAGATATATAATAATATTCACTGGTTCGTTATTTGCAATTCACTCAGACGAAGGGAGACATTAACCTTTTGTAAAAAACAAAAAAACAAATCAGAAAAACAATTTGGTCAAAATTACGAAAAAAAGTATAATTGAAAAATCTATTCGAAACAATTCCAAAGCAAATAAAAAATAAATATATTAATATTCCTGGAAATAAAAAGACAATTGAAATTTTGAAATAATTCATGTCACAGATCAGAACTAACTGCTGATGCAGAGTGGAAAACATGGCAAAACATTGTTTGCAAAACATTCGCTAGTAAATTAGAGAAATGCTGATCGGCGGTTCTCCAGAAGGCGCGACCGACAAAAAAATATTTATTTACTCTTGCCGAACGATAATTTCCTGCTCAACAAAACTATTTAGCTGGAGATAAATAATGGCGGTGCGACAGTCGTCGGGCTAGAATTTATTCCGACTTCTTGAACGAACAGGAAGTCGTGTACCGTTCTAAAAACGGAGTGTGCATGTTACGCTTCATTTATGCCAGTTTTATTGACATTTAAATTTAGCGTCTTCACCTCACCTCCAGTCTGGAAATTGTACGATCAACACAAAAATTTATGAGCTTTTTGCACGGTCATAACTTTTTATTTGTCTATCGAATGGGATTAGTGAGAATTCCAATGAAAATATGAGCCATAGAAGATGTTCTATTGTGTAATATAAATATCATTTAAACACCGCTAATTTTTAATGTTCCTTTCCATATTCCAAAATTGCTTTCTGTTGCAAATTTACAATATGTGGTATTTAAAATTGGAATTGGAATTATATTGTATATGATACAAGAAAATAATTCTCATTACATTTATTACAATAATGTAGGTTGATTGTTACGTCACATAAGCAGCAGGTGCGATGTTGCCGAGTCATGATTTGAACATCAAGCTGAAAGAAATAATTCTGAAATAGAAAAATGGATTTCAAATTCCCGTTGTTCACTGTGATAATAATAATAATAATGTTCATTTTGCATGCAAGAAATAACAGATACAACTGCTATTATGAAATAAAATTCAATGAACGAACATACATGAATTAGGATGATAATAAATTGGAGATAACCCAAGAAATAAACTAGTATACCTTATACTATGGTAACACAAACTGAAGGTTAAAGAAAATATGAATTAGTGTAGAATGTAATGATTTGTAGAGCTCTTAAAACCAAAATATGAGCATGAAAAAAGATGAAACAAAGTACACAAAATAACACAATAACCAATGTGATATTTTTATATAACTTATATAATCAAGTTTAGATTTTCTTTATGTAAAAAGAGTTATCTCCCATAACTGTGATAAATATTACAATATTTATTTTATTACTTGTCAAATGTTTTCAGTTAATGGCAAACAATAACACAATGAATATTCCTGAAATAATTCATAACCTTAAGAATTCAATTTGATAGAGAAAAAGTAGTGGTGTATTTCCTCTCATCAAGAAGAATGAAAAAACTGATTTCACATCATCCATATAATCTAAAACTAAATAATATGTTCGTAATTCAACTAATTATCTATCATTCACTGCATCCATAGTAGATTCACGAATTGGTCGAATTTTTAAAGGATATTTGATTCTCGAATATAGAGAGAATAGCTATAGAAATAGCTTCATATGGGAATTTCAATGATGGGATATTTTCCTCAGTTTAGTGGTGGAACTATGAAACTAAAAATAATAATTTAGACATGGTTTCATGAAAATATATATAATATATAACCAGAGTTTATATAGCCGTTCATAGAAATGTTGAATTAGTATCATAATCATACCTACTTTAACCCTTCGAAACATAAAATCTATTATATACAGATTCCCATCTATGTTTTCATTCCTCTTTCACTGTACATACATTGATAGTAGTCCCAACACTATGCAACTGGTTCTATCAACTCAAGTGAATTTTTCTAGTCATTTATACACGAACTGAAGTTAATGTACGTACCTCCATATATCTGCATGATATACTGAGGTAATTATTTCAGTTGAATTAAAGCGAACGGTATAAATGCTTATAAAAACATATTTACGATTATAGTCATGGAGCTTTCAATACTAGTCAGATATCATTAAGTAATCATAGGCATTATTATTATCGCTTCTTCAAACATCTATCAGATTCTGTCTTCGAAATATAAGAGTGATTTTTCGACAATTACTTCTAGAGGATCAAAAAATCATCACGATACTAAGTCAACAGTTGATATTCAACTGTGTTTGAATATGTCTAACTTAATAACAACGCTGCGTTATTATTTTTTCAACACAATTTTCAATTGTTAAATCGAAACTTTGAAGGCTATAGGGTATGGTGATGGAATACAATATTGTTGACGAGTTACATGCAAATCGAGAACTCCTTATCAAATCAAGCGTTTCAAAAACATGAAAGTGTACTCATTTAACTGGTGAAATCAAAAATGGACCAATTAATGGGAGATCAGTGTGCGTTAAGTCTTCAGATGTATGTCAAATGTATCATGAATCCATTGAAATCGTCACAAGTTAATTAATCATTACTTTTGCGAGATTTCAGCAGATTTTTCCCCAAAAATAATTACAATAGATTTACAAAAAACTTCATCGACTCATTATCTCAAATAATAATGATCATAATCATCATAGCCACTATCGAATTTTGTGGATTAAGAATTGAAACCTTTCAAAGGAAAACTCCCTCCAGACGATAAAACAGTGTTCACTAAAGAAATGTTACTGTATACTAGATGTCTCCTACAATGTGTCTTTTTACTGCGGGAATATAATGGACCGTAAAAGAACTCTTTATCAAACAGCTAATTCTTAGGTTTTCCATGAAAGACAAAAAGGAAATTCGTCAAGCATTTTCCTGCACGAAACGAGGCATCATAACAAAAATGGGGTTGGAAGCAGGAACGGACTTAGTAAGATTTCAGTTTCAACATAAATTGATGTATCCAGAGAACTCTTGCAATAAATTATCAGAATATATGCAATGACTCTTGAGATGCTTTGATCATCATACAAAATGATTTTTCGGGTTATGACTTTTTCCATCGCGAAATTCTTAATGTTCACATACTCCACGAATATTATTTTTCTGATAATATTTTATATAACAACACCCAAAATATTTTTTCCACACCATTTCTGTTCAAAACAAATTTCCAACAAAAAATATCTTCAGTGTCGAGTGATACTTATTTATGAAGGATGTCCTATTGTCTATCCAGCCATATCTATTTTTCTCCAGAAAACTTATAATAAGGACAAATATTCATATATCCCTCACAGTCGTCCTCTGTTTTCATCTCTCAAAACTAAACTAGATTTTGAAATAGGAAATCTACGTAAATTTTCATGAAAAGTATATACTGGATGTTTATCAAAATTAATTCGCTAATATTTCGTTTCAAGAAATGAATAATTCGATAGAGTTTTTTTTGTTTTCTATTTCGAATAACCTTTTCAAGTATCGATATCCAATTATTATTTTTGTTAGATAAGGAATAATAACCAACAATTCAATACGTAAAATTTACTTATACCACAGGTTATATTCTTATATTCTTTTATATGAGGCAAAAACGGAGTTCTAGGATGTAACTTTTTCATCAGATATATTCTTGACACGAATTATTCTAGTCCGGCTCTGTTTGAAAACATGGGGCAATCAGACTTTCCATCTGGAAATTAAACAGGCCCGCTTCCTGTCTCTAATTGTGCGGTGAAATATGGAAAATGGGTGGTAATGATACCGAATGATTACTACCTTGAGAATCGACAATTCCCGAATTCAAAAGGATTCTGTCATTCGTGTAATTCCCTGTCATCCCCAGAAGAATTCGGCGATGAAACGGCAATTGTTTGGAACGAATTAATATTACATGGAAAATACCCTTGAATTTCCCGAACGCTGTACACGATGGTCTAGATGTTGATGGGAATTAATGATTTCTAGAGGAATTGAAAAAAAAAACAACTCAGAAAGGTCAATTTCAATGAGAAATCAAATATAGAAAATTTGCACTTCGAAATATTGAACTGTCATTAATAAAAATTGAAAACATATACTTTCAACATTCTTGAGTTTTATTTTCGAACAAAGAACGCCAAATTTCATAAACAAAATATGCAATGATATATGTATGGGATGACCCATAAGAAAACTTACTTCAAACCTAGTTTGACAAACAAACAAAAACAGATATATCACAGTATTCCTCTCAGAAATGTGCATAGGTCGTTTTGTCAGATTATTATTATAAAAATATAAGTGAGGATTGAAAATTCATGAATACCCTATATAGTGTTTCTTATCAGTAGAGTCCAATTTAGAACACCCTGTACATTCGAAACAACAAACTTCGAAATCATATCGCGCCTGCGTTGAACCTGTTGAAGAGTTGAATTTCCTGTCTTCGAACTCTACACAGTCGTCACCAAACAGTGCTCGATTTGGCGTTTTTGCATCTTCGCCTTCCATGCTCTCGTCGTCATCGTCATCGTCTTCTTATTTTTCCTGCGAGAAAGTCGGTCTCGCGAACAACCTACCTATATACGCGAAAAGAGCATCGGCGACGGTGGATTGTGAGAGTGTTGTGCTGTGACATTCCCTCTCGGATGCTGGAAACCACAGATATGTAATGGAAAGGGTGTCTGGTTCTTATCAACACGCTTGAGCTCGTCGTTTTGATGATCCAGGGTTCAGGTAAGGTTTAGATGAGTTTTGATGTTCTCTGTGAATGAAGCGGTTTGGGATATGTATCAACTTTTCGAGTACTGCTTCTGTTGGCTCTCACTATGTAGGCGTTCAGAGGCCAACAACTTGTATTGGGTACGATCGATAAAGACTGGAGAGGAATTATCAGTTTTGTTCGTGAGCTCGATGACTGTTGCAGAAGTGATCAGAAAACAAAGTTGAAATTTTGATGGAGTGTTCAGAAATCAACTTTCCGTGTTTCTCATTTTGGGTCCTTTTTTTTCTCAGTGAAGCCAATGCTACATATAAATATATATACTTTATTACACAATATACAGGGTGTCCTGTAAAGACCACGTCAAACCGAGGAAGAATATAGATCAAAGGATAACCTAACCTGCTATGACAAAATTCCCATTATCAAAGTCTTACCGTTTTGGAGATATTATTCTTATGAATTTTTGCCCCTTTCAATTGGTTGGTACAATTTTACACCTTTTTCCTCGATTTTTTCAGTGAAATATTGCTGAAGAATGATTTCAACGTTCACATTGAAAACATTCTCCAAACATTTCAAAGGGGGGCTGCGGGAAATATTCTTATTGAAAATTTTGGTAGTGGATTATTTTGTTCATGAAGTTTACTCCATCGTAGTGGAACCGAAATGTACTGAGCTACTGCTGCACATTACATCAATAAATTGTCTCTTTTATACTGATTTCAAATAGGTTGGAGGTTGTTTTCAATGTGAACGGTAAAATAATTCTTCAGCAATATTTTACTGAAAAAATTTACCAAAAAGGTGTATAATCATACCAATCGTAAATACAAAACTATTGAAAGGGGCAAAAATTCATTATTTTCAAGAAAAATATCTCGAAAACGACTTTTATAATCGGAATTTTGCCATAGCAGGTGGGTTATCCTTCGATCTACATTTTCCCTCGGTTTGATGTGGTCTTTACGGGACACCCTGCATAAATTTATGAATATAATACACTTTCGCCAATAATAACAATTGATTGCTTATTTTAATCAATTAAAGAAACACCAGTTATTTTTCGTGTTCCCCAACATTTTTTCATGATTAATAACGTCAAATTATGAGAATAATTCCAGTGCATATTCATCGAAATATGTTTGTAATTCAAAGACTAATTTTTGATAAAATAAATTCATTCACTGATCATTTATTCCTCTCGCTATTTCACAACTATTCCATAACTTATTCAGGATGAAACTAGAATGCATTCCTGATTTTTCGAATATATGACCTTATATATATAAATAAATAGAGTTTTTGTGCTGCAAAAACGATTCATCAGACTGATATTTAACCTAAAATATAATGAAACATGTAAAAATACTTTTATAAACAACGGTATCATGACTTGCACATGTATCTATCTTTTCAAACTGATGTGTTTTATTCATCAGAACCTCCACAAACTCACAAAAAATAAAGATCTCCACAATTATCCAACCAGGAAAAACCAAGATATCCATATTAATAACCATAACAGGTCTCACTACAAAAAATCACCCCTCTACGCTGGGGCGTACTTTTATAACCTGCTACCTGAGTCAATCAAACAATCAGCCAATCATTACAAATTCAAGTTATCTTTAAAAAAATTCCTCATCACCCATGCATTTTATTCATTGGACGAATATATTGACCACAACACAAGGTAAATGCTTCCAAGGCATTCCATTGAAAATATTTATTTTTTATTTTTTAATCATTATTAAATACTTACTGTGTTGAATAGGAATTGTTTGTATGTATGACGTACTGTATTAACTATGCTGTATCAACTTTATGTGTATCGTTTGAACTGTAATGTATCTGTGAAATGTCCATTTTTTACCTGACTTATCTCATGTCATGTTTCATGATCCAGAAGTGACGAATAAACCTATCTATCTATCTATCTATACAAACTCACCTTTATTTTCCACTAAAATCTTGCAGTGCCAGTGATTTTCCCGAAGAATATGGGGAGACTCGACAAGAGTTCGCCTTCGGTTACAGTGAATTACAGAAAGCTGGTGGATGAGCACGGTAACAGCTGTGACAGTCTCAGAATCATTAACCAATGACAGTACCATAATTCAGTAGCTTTTTCTTCTTCTTTCTTTCGTTCTTAATCACATTTCTCATTATGAACTCAAAAAATCTGATTCTCATGTTCAAGTTTGTTGTCCATCTTTCACAAACTGCAAAGCTGTACGTTATGACGTCAATCATCCATTATTTGCAGTATTTAAAAATAGAAGAAGTTGATCAAGATCGATAGGGAGAAATCCATGTATCTGTTATCAGAGTATTACATGAAAATAAATATGGTCGACATGGCAGGTCATGGTAGATGACGAAGTTAATATGGGAGAATACGAGAAAATTCATATGATAGAGGAATAAAGAATTATATTTTCATTACATTGCATACCAATTCTATGAAAAACTGTATTTTCTAATTCTTATTCTCATGAAAAAAAAACGGGTGGAGTATTGTGTATTTGACTTTCAAAGGATTAAATGTCTATTTTGGTTCGAAATTTTATATATCATTTGAAGCAATAACTTATCAGGTACTTTGGATACAATATCATGGAAGATATCTACTTTAATGCTTCACACCAAGAATAAATATCCCATCTATCTACAACACGATTTTCTCCGTCAACTCGATAAGAGGGTAGTCCCCCGGGCACCGCATTTCCCTCACCACGTCCCTGTACCTGACCCGTTCCACGGCTTCTCGACGTTAAGCACTTTCAGTCAGTACCCCGAGTACCGCCGAAGAGGTGATGACCGTGCCGTTCGCCACGCAGCCCCAGTGGGCGCAGTGAAAAGTGCAGTGATCGCGAGATGTGTTCCGCCTAGGGTGTCTTGCAGTGCCAGTGATTTTCCCGAAGAATATGGGGAGACTCGGCAAGAGTTCGCCTTCGGTTACAGTGAATTACAGAAAGCTGGTGGATGAGCACAGTAACAGCTGTGACAGTCTCGGAATCATGCCGGCAGCGCTACCGGATTTTTTTTCCTATGCGTGTCATCATTGCGGGCACAAGCAGAAGTTACAGGTGGGTGAAAGTTTCGGGGATTACGAGTTCCTCTTCAGGGGGGATTGAGTGGCGAAAGTGGTAAAGTCGGTAGTCTTCAAGAGTTTTTCTGAAACACGATCTGCAATGTGGTATTCGCTTCAGTTATTCTTGTGGATCGTTTTCAAAGAGCGGAATTCATCAAGATTCATAAGCCTCCTCATCCTCGAGAATAATTATTCTAAATTCCACTTTAAAACCCAGAATCTGTTTTGTTTCGAATCCACTAGTTTTTAAGCAGAACATAGTTCATTTACTATGCTGTTGCAATAAATGTTTTCCATGTTCAAGTTTGGTCTCCATCTTTCACAACTGCAAAGCTGTACGTTATATTATGATGTCAATTATCCATCATTTGCAGTATTCAGAATTAGAAGTCGATCAAGATCAATAGGAAGAATTCCGTGTATGTTATATTATTATTAGTATTACATGAACCAGAACGAATTGCGTTCACATAAATGAGATAAATAATTTCATGATATTGTTTCCATGGCTAAATATGCACCATTAATTTCCTCCAGAACATCATTACAATCATCTTTCACTAGTTATTGAAGCAGAACACAGTTTACCATGCTTTTGAAATAAAGTTCTATAGTGATAAGCTGAATTGTTAACAGTGTTATATCAAATCCCTAACCTTCCTCCTTCCTTATTTCAACACGAAAAATAGTATGATAGTTTTGTATTCACCGAATGTTCCGAATATTCTTCAATATTTCAACTGAGGTTGAATACCTGAATAATAATCGAGATTTTCAAATGTGTTCTCATTGCGCCGTTTACAAAGAATAATTACTTATAATTAATGAATCTGGCCATTTTCTGGTGTATATTATAATAAATTATAATGAATTTTGTGTTTGAATGAGTATAAATATCACATCATAAACATGTAACCATGGTGATCAATCATCATCAACAAAATTATTATGCTCGAAAGTTTTCAACGCTCAATATTCGTTAGCGCTACTCAATCCAGAAAATGAGTAATTTACATAGCTCTAAAATCGTTAATGATTTGATGAGTTTTATTATAACATTGTGCGTGGAATTTTGAATTGAATTCAGCGATAGTTTAAACATTCACAATTCAAAGGGACATTTGATAGAAAGTCTAATTCATACAGAATACGTTAGGGAATCTGGAATCACATCATTGTTGAATGAAAAAATGGCATCATTGTGATAATAATTACTCAAAATTTGATGATTAACCATGAAGAAGAAATAATGGAGGTGAGAATAGGCATTTTGAATACATTAATATATGACTTACTTCAATATACAGATCATATAGTAACAGTACAAATATTCAAATCGTGACATTCTCGACATTCTTCGAAGTCATTTCAACTATCCCATGCCTATTAATAGTTATTATTTCAATTTCTCTAATTGCCTTCAATTGCCTCTCTTCCTTTCATCTCTCTTTATCCATCACTTTCAACTGCTGTGTATGTGAATGCAGTTATGATGATTTTAGAATGAAAGAGGTTCAACATTTTCGTAGCATTTACTGACGATTTTGGTTTGCCAAGTTGTTCAACAGTAATATTGTTGCAGAAAAACGAAAATAGACCAAAAAATTGAACGTTTCTCAGAAAACCACTCAGTAATTTTCCATAATTGTCATTTACACATCATCTACATTTTTTTATCTTCAACTTCGATATGAATGATATTTCCCCAATAAACGCAAATAATTCTACAAAAAGCAAGTATAGAAATGAAATGCTGTAGCCAATATAATAAATAAACTATGCCCACCTTTACTAAACCAACAGACACCCAACAACACCATCATCAACGGTGGATAGATGATTAAGCGGTATTAACGACCCCAACTCATGCTCAGTTGACTCTCCAGAGTCGACCATTACGTCACCGGGAACATAAGGTTCCTAATTAGGGGTAGGTCGTGTGTCGCGCCTGAAAGTTATGGCTAACATGGGGTCGTTATTAGTGTTGAGTGTGTCGATGAAGTCAGAATTGATTGCTGTTTTACGGTCGACTTCGTCGTACAGCGTGTCCCATCTCAGGATCCCATTTTGATGAAGTCAGAGAATCGATTGTTTGTCTGTTTATTAATATATTTGTTTCTGTGTCTTTCTGTTTTTTTGCCTGATTACCTGTGTGTTTATTCCTATGTTTGTTAGTTTGTCTGTATGTTTGTCTGTTTATTCGTCGGTTTTTTATGTGTTTGATTTCCTGTTCATTTATTTGTTTGTATTTCTGTTTGTTTGTCTGTTTGTTTGTTATTCCATTTGTTTGTGTATTTGTCTATTTATCCATCTGTTTATGTGTATGTTTGCCCGTGTGTATGTTTTTCTGTTAATTTATCTGTTTATTTATTTGTTTGTCTATTTATTGGTCTGTTTGTTCGTCTGTTTGTTTGTCTGTTTGTCTGTTTGTTTGTCTGTTTGTTTGTCTGCTTTTTGTCTTATTGTAAGTCTGCTTTGTTGGCGGTTTGTTTGATTTGTCTATTTGTCTGTTTATGTGTCTGTTTGCCTGTGTGTTTGTCTGTTATTTTGTTTGTTCCTATGTTTGTTTGTCTAAAAAATTTTTATACATTCGATTAACCAATAACAGTATCATAATTCAGTAACTTTTTCTTCTTTTCTTTCGTTCTTTATCACATTTCTCAGATTGAACTCAAAAAATCTGATTCTCATGTTCAAGTTTGGTATCCATCTTCCACAAACTGTAAAGTTGTACGTTATGACGTCAATCATCTATTATTTGCAGTATTTGAAAATCGAAGAAGTTGATCATGATCAATAGGAAGAAATCCATGTATCTGTTATCAGAGTATTACATGAAAAAGAAAAAATCGCGTTCACGTGAATGAGATAAATAATTTCATAATATTGTTTCCATGGCTAAGTAGCTAACAATTGGTTAATTGTTGCGTATTGAATGGGGTACGCGTCTTCACTATAAATTTCTTCGAAAACATCATTAAAATCATCTTTCACGTTCAGTTAACTATAAAAGTCAGTTTTTCTTAACCATAATTCTTATTAGTACGTTGAAAAGAATTGATGGGTGTTTTGAAAAAGAGAATATGTATAGAATTTCAATTGAAACAAGACATTTGTACTCGGAATTTCGCTGCGATATAAATGGAATATCAATGGATAATTCAAACTGATATTTGCATTGCGTAGGCATGTACTCATAATACATCGACTATGAATTTTAATGAATATGGCGAAGGGAAGCAAATCAAATACCAAACCACTCGACTCTGGTATGAAAACAAGATGTCGAGCAATACATCATCGTATACGTTGGGTTGTCTCGATCCCTGCCAAAAACAACACCCCCGCATGTGACAAACATGTGGCGTACATTCCCAAAAATCAACCATCGCGTGCACTTGAGTCTCGTGTTAAAAAGGCCGCACATCATAGAGCGATGATAAATGGCTCACAAAAATAGGATGTCGATGTCGGGAATGCACTTTTCAGCACTGGAGGGGTCGTAAATTTCTTATCCCATTATCCGGACAGTTCTATCTATTCTAAGCGAGCTGTAGAATGCTATTTTCGATAATGTTGAGAAGGAGTAGATGATTCATCACCAAGCGGTAAGGTGGTCTTTAAAAATGTTTCAGCAAGCAAGGAGTGAAGTGTCTATGTTGGTCTAAGATCGTTTTGCCTGATAAAATAAATACCCAATTTAAGTTCAGCATGATAGTGTGAAACGAATTCGAGAGCAAGAAGAGTTTGATGAGTGAAATATCCTCTGGCAATATTAAGAAAGGTCTAAGGAATTGTATTTCACAAATACTCCTACACAACCACCCACTAAAGACATTCTTTGTGACCAGACAAAACACCATAAATCCTATTTCCGTATAATAAATAAACGACTATGCCTTTATCGCTTGGAATAGTTTCTGAATTAGTGAAAGGATCGAGAAGAAGACATTCCTAGCATACCTCTCACATAATGAACGACATGGTTTTTGGAAGAGATCAAAAAGAAGAAAACCAAAACCGTAACTTACCACAGGTTCGTTAACCCATATTGCAATTAAGCATTTTGCTACTCAATCCATCCATTCTTCACTAGGAATTCGATAACGGTGCAAGATTTTGAATATAACAATCAAGCTTGATATACTGCGTCCATTGTTTTTCCCTGACTAATCAGATTTCCGCAATTCCTCGCCATCTATAAATCAGCTGACGTGTAGCCATTGCTGAGTACCATGTGACAAATGTCTTCTGTTAATTAGTGGAATCTAATAAAGACAAGCCATGCATGGCTGTGAAGGAATGTTCAGGAAATTCTACGAATGATTTTCCTGTTTTCTAATGTCTCAAGAGAATTCGCTATTTTAGTTACAAAAATCTACTTACCACATTCACGGTATCAGTTTATATCGTGAAGTAGTAGAAGATTTAGATATTCTGACTGGAATATAGCAGTTAAAACATTTTTTGCGAACCTCTGCGGGTCGTAGGTGGAAATCAGGAGGAGGATAAGGCAAAGATTAGAAATTATTATGCACACTCCTATGAAGAGCTGCAGGTTATAGGTCATTGATTAAATTCAATTATGGAGGATGTTATTTCCACGACAGATCTGTAGAAGAAGGATTTTTGTAACTTATCGATTCTTGAAATTCGATATTCATATTGATTGGGAGCTTCTATTCCTTGAAAAGAAAAACCTATATGGAAGGAAAGAAAGAATATCAACCATGGATATGATCTGAAAGTAAACTTAGGTATATTGTCTTCATTTAATGATCAAGAATATCTTCCTGAAAAAATTCAGAAGCTTCAGTACGTACGTGAATCCTAACAGGAAAAGACGAAGATGAAGATTTCATTCATGTACGCCTCTGTGTCAGTAATTATCATAACCGATATTGCTTGGAGCCCAAAAGGAATATCTTCTGCTACTGCATCTCAACCGGCTTCTTATTGATTTCTAGATAAAGAAGCTGTAAATACTTCTTGGCATGTAGCGTGTTGCTATGCATTTGGCATGTCCCTGTAGTCTTAGGAATGTGTTCGATTCATAAAACTTTAAATATCCGCATAGCATATGGTGCTAAGTCATAAAAGAATTGATGGATATCCGGGATCATCACAAGGAGGTACGATTCAACACTGAATCAAGTATCTAATCTAGCGTATATTTTTCAGTCTATGTACCTCGAATTTGAAGAAATGCATTAAGGTATTGGTTTTACTGTTTTTTTTACAATTAATCAGGAATATTCGAGATAACGTTTTTACTTACTCATTTATTTATTGTATAAGATTGGATTTCACGAGTTATCGATTTCTGTTTTTGCTTTTTTACAGAATCAGCATTCATAACCAACTAGAAAAGTTACAGAAACTCTTTTATAGTCTCAATTATAGATTTTAGCTCTTAAAGTAAACCTCACGTACGATCTCACGTTCTGAATATAGTAATGGACATTCTGACAGATATATTTATTTTTGCGAGGTTTGTTGATGATCTGTTTCAAATATTTATAGTATTCATCCTTGAACTGTTCAACACCAGATCGATTTCCATGATAATCTCAATTATACCAAAAGGTTCATATCGTAATGCATGGGATATTTATTTTTGTTTCGTTATTATATTTATTGATTTATGGCAGAAACTTGATGACTACAAATGTTTTTATTGTAATGTATTGATATAATATGTCCGTTCCCCTCCGAAGTGGTTCGGATTTCACTGTGAACTCTATGGTTCGTTCTCCTTCGCCCTGTACAAGTTCGACTTCAGGGAAGTTGGTTGACAACTTTGAATGAGTGATGAAATGAAAAGTGCGGTGAAAAAAAAATTTATACATTATACATTGATATTCCAATAAACAAATAGTCAATATGTATTTTAGTTATCATGTAATTCATAATTGAAACACATGAATTGAAATACATAACAGTTCACGTGTACCTACGCCTGCTTTAATGCATTTGAATACAAATTAAAGAAAAACGAGGCCATAACGGAAGCTCTGCAACTAATAATGGTAATAATACGTTCGGACTGGTTCATTTGAAGCCATGTAAAAATGGGATTTAGCATGTTAATGGTCCACACTCTCTACGATGGCATGCCGATAGAATCCTCTTATTATAATACGGTAGTCCCCAGTGCTGTTATGTCGAAGTATTCATCGCGAGTGGTATCTAAAACGTTTCATGGCCACGGTGAGGTCTCGCGAAGGAAAAAGGAGCTACTAGAATTTTGTCTTTTCTTGCACGTGTCTTCTGATGGTTATTATTTTCAAATGGGTATCTAGTTTACACATTCACCATCGGAATGCAACTAAAATGAAAGTTTCAATATGGCGCCAATCTATAATTCACAAAACCACTTTAAAAAAAAAAAATACCATATGTATATAAGTTATTGATGATTCATAGAAAATTCAACACAGGTCTTCAAAATTCCTTGAAAAATTCACTTCTCCCCTACTAACCTCTACTAAAAAGTGATAAGAAACAAACTATGATTCTTTTTTATCCGTATCAAGAATCAGAAATAATAATGTAATGAATTGAACGAGAATCATAACTACATTTTTATCAACAAAACCTCATGAGTCAGCTTGTTGGATTCAAAATCAGTTGATCCAATTGATTCAACTTTTTAAAACTGTGAATTTTTTATCGTTTTACATTATCTTGAACATCTAATGACACCCAACGAATTCTTGTCGATCGGTATTTTAATCACTCCAATAGTTACGTAGTCTTGGCAATTCTTACGTTGGTAAACCTGTTGCAAGTGACTCAAGGTCAACGAGTCAAGATGTGGACGCAGAACAATAATTGCACCCAGAGAACACTGAGCAACATAACTCTCATACAGTGTATCTCATCTGAAACGGTGTTGCCAACTCAGTTGTTTCTTCACTAAAACATTATCATCGATAAATGTATTATGTCACTCACAGAACATGACATATGACGTGAGACTTCCAGGTTACTTGACAAGAGAAAACATAGTATTCCATGTTGGATTCTGGATGTATAAATCTCAGAGTTCGCCAATGTGTAGTGATAACAACAGTCATTTCGAAATGGCAACACTGAGAAATCGCAATTTGTAGATCTGGTGATGAATGAGATAACGGCTATGCCAATAGAAATGAGAAATAATCACATGTTCTGGCCTTCGTCAACAATCATTGCTTCGTCAACTTTCATGCAATTTTCTAGCAATTGGAAACACAAATAGCAGCAATACCGAGTAACAGCTACTCCGAACCGCTATCAAAGTGTCTCTGATGACATTCGACAGATGGCATGACGTTTATTTGTGACGTACGACGTTCCAATCCCTGTAATCGTTTCGAATGACGTACCTCCTCTGTTTTCACCAGACGATCCCTTGAAGAAAATAATAATTGAATCCATCGTCGATGTCTAGAATTTGATTTATAGCCGTATAAATACCTCATTAAACTTTCAAATTGAGATTTGTGTCCATCATTTTGGAAATGAAGGATACAAATGAATCTATCGACGAAAGGCGTGTAAATACTCCGAGGTATAACTGTTTTTTAATCGTTTTATAAACAACGTGAAGAGAAACCATCTCGTAGGAAGATCCGCGTACTTTTTAGAGGACTATTACAGATCGTAGGTAGAGCAAAAGAAACAAACAATCTGTATGATGTAAACATCGTTGTCGGAATAAAGATATTGAAAAAGTCTGAACTAGTGAGAGATCTCCTTGTTATTCCTCTGCTTGGAAGAAGAAGTTCTTTCTGATATTTCTTTCTATACCGAAAACATCGACAGTATTTGTTGTTTCTATTGCTTCATAAAAATATTGATTGTGTTCTTGGCATATTCTATAGAGCTATATCAAAATACGAATTAATAATCGCAAATTCTGTTACAGGTGAGGACAAGTTCGATTCATTCCGAAGCATAGGTAAGAAATACACAATTATTTGAAAGTGAGGAAGTTGGAACGTCACTGATCGATAAGAATAGTTGCCAATTTCTTTGTTTGAACTTGCGAATGTCGGAATGCGACTTCGAGACTTGGACAGCGTCATGTGGTGGTCGAATTGGCCATCGACCTGAGGCAAAACGCGAAGAAAAAGAATGAGAAGAGGCCGGCCGACGAATACGTTACTCGTGAGTCACGGTCATCTGAAAATTAGGCCCGCGCTTCTCAAATTACAAGATTACATAGCACGGATTCATTAGGCACGGTTCGAAAATTCTTGCCCATATTTCACAGAGATCTCCAGAGTGGATTGTGACAGAGGACACTCTGTGGAGGTGCTTTGGTTCTCAAAATTTATTGGCCACCTTATCGACAAATTTTAAATATTTCGCAGATTTGAGAATTTGATAAAATGATTTGAAATTTATTCAACATGTACAGGGTGATTCACCCAACTGATTCATTAAGGGTCTATGGATAACTAACGGAGGTATCAACTTGAAATTGTCATGGTAGCTACAGCTCAATGTGATCTATTTCTCTGAAATATTTTCAATACACTGTTACTTTATATTCGGAGGTGATATCAACTTTGTTTCATCAAATCAAACACCCAGTTTATATTTTCGAATTTTACCTAAAATTCTGTATCTCTTGCATTTTGAATCGCTCCTCTATCGTCATTTGTTTTTCAGATATCCCATTTCATCAAAAAGTTTTTATAGAAACCAAAATGTTTGTATCATTCGGTTTTTTCGGTCCCAAATTTTTCAACAGCTCACCAATTGACCTAAAATAGGTTACAAAAGTGAAGAAATACAATATCGAAACTAAAAAAAATGTTACGAATTATCCTAATAAATTCATTTACTGAATACAACACCAACCTAAGTATATATTAAAAAAAAATCGTTTTTGACATCCTCTCCCCTGGATCTAACACAACCGTAAGCAAACTATGCAATATTATAAATCTTGTTTTTTTTTTGTTTACTCACTTGTCAAAAAAAAATACATTTTCCAAAGTTTCTCTGATCAGGCACATGGCAGACAGGCGATTCATGCCTAGGCTAATGTGGTCGATATCGAAATTTACTTTATGTTCTAAATATGTTGAAAATTCTAAATACTTGAACTGTACTTTAATTTGAAGGAAATAAATTGAAATTGAAATCTATAATTTTGGTGATGGAAAGTTCAGGAACCCCTAACACTTTTCCAAAATATTCAACAAGGAATTCGATATTTTAGTTTACTTTTCAGATATTCCAAATGCTAATTACTTCCTCATTCCAAATGGGATGTTATGCTCTTCCTTATTCGTCTTATGTGTATTCGGATGGTTCCAAATTTCATGTATGTCAAATAATATTGATTGAAATATCGAGTACGATTGATTTATCCTAAAAAACTCGAAATGAAAATCAAATATTTCCACTTCCTCGCGATATCTTGAAAACTACTGAAGATATTCTCGATTAATTTACAGATTATTATTCAGCATGAAGATGCTGAACCCAATCCCCAATCAAACCAACTTTGTATCTCGTAAAATGAGTGAGATCCTCATAATGGCATTCAAAAAACGGACAGCCTTTATACTACAAAATACGAACAAATCACTTCTCATGGACAATCTCAATACTCATCTTTCTAATTATTTCTCTCAGTACGGCCCTGATGATTAAAATCCTTCATTTCATCAAGCTTCCTATCTTCGCCTATTTCAACATCATTGTTCGATATAATAAAAGAATCAACTCGGTAGACTTTCATATGTTTCCACATGTAAAATCAGTGCCATCACGATATCTTTTGTGAAAAAACCTGCAGCCAGCTCCGTCCAGTATCAGAGCGATTTCAATATGACATAATGACATAAAAGAACTCTTTATGGACACACCGATAGACTGAAGCATTGTTATCGGAATAAATACGGCATTGTCGACGTATTCTTCGGTATATCAGAACTGCAACCATGATAATCAAAACACGATCCGGCATACTTTCCGTATCTATTCAATCTCTCATTCCATTCACTTCATGAGAGCTTTTACAGCTGGCTGTTCGAAGGATCTATCAAAAGGCTCAGCAGACCGCATCGGAATGAACCTTGAATACACGTTTCGGATTTCTGAATCATGTGAAAAGTGAAGAGTCTCTCATCTTCGAAGACTTCTCTCTGTAGGGTCCGATATTCAATTGTCATTAAGATCAGGTAAATCTTGTTGTCACCCGAATAGGATTCCGATCTTGACTCTTGGGATACTTTCAAACAGTTTTAAGCGACTTGGCGAATGAGGAAGAAACGCGAAAATATGAATTTGGAGCTGAAATTTTCAATGGGAGGATATATCTCATTTTCAATAACATAAAAATTTCATCATAAGATTTTTAAACAATTTGAAATCATACTTTGAGGCTGCGAGAAAAATAATGATCGGGTATTTATTACTGCTTATGGTGTCCTGCACACAGAATGTTAAAAATTTTTTAATCATGAAAGCAAAAAGGAATTTTCACCAAATTTCGATTCCTTAGTTATTCGAGAAAATTATATTGTTACTTTTAATGTTCTCGTCTCTATTATATTATAATGACTCTACATAAATGATTCTCCTGAAATACACAATATGAATAAAAACATACTTTTGATCTAATTCAACTTATGCTTCTTCATAAATCATTTGAGACCAATTAGGTCAATGTTATGCTCTTCCTGAATCGCACTACTTAACGTCCTAACCTATCCTAATAAGAATGCTAAGATCAGTCATACAAATATTATTACAAATTTTGACACTCAAAACAAGTAAGAGAAATCCAATCTCAATAAATAATAATCAACCATGATTGTTCTGATTAATGGGTGATAACAAATTCAATTCCACAATCAAATGTATATAATGTTTTCAACGAATAATCAATAACTTTCAAGGCCAAATTATCAAGAGTAGTTCTAAAACTGTTCTATGAATAATCACATGTATGAAAAATAATTTGAAACATGTTTAACATGTACAGGGTGATTCACCTGATTCATCAGGGGTCTATGAATAATTAACAGAGATATCAACTTGAAATTTTGGGGGAAGCTACAGCTCAATGTTATCTATTTCTCTAAAATATTCTTGATATGATATTACTTCCGGTTAGACCGTGTGTGAACACCCTCTTTATTCTTATATCTTCCAATTCTACGTCAAATTCTATATCTGTTGCCTTTTGAATCGCTCCTCTATCGTCATTTGTTTTTGGGATATTCCATTTTTTCGAGAAGTTTATACAGATGGACTAAATAAAATGTCTCTCAACTATAACTTTCAAGATGTAAGTTCAATAAAAACTGTTCTATAAATAATCACATGTATGTAAACGTGTTAAAACAAGAAACGAGACTGAGACGACGAAATCTTGGGTTTAGTTAATAGAAAAAATGAACACAACAATACTACATCATTATCCCAAATAATAAAAATATAATTCTGCATAAAACGGAACGTTCCTCCTCTGAAGAAAAAACTCAGCTGTTTGCCTACCAAAAGAAGGCATCAGCCCCCCGATCCCAAATACCCCGCTCCTCCGTTTTTTTTCTCGCACACAATAGAATAATGAAGTGAAGAGGTGGCTTTTCGAGGACCTCTGTCAGCCCAACAATGGCATAATTGGCGGACGAAATACGTGAATCCGAACTAGAATGAGCATCGCTCGACTGGATTGAGTTCTTCGAGTGTCCGTGATCCGGACTCTATGGGCCCAAACAAAGGTCCCATGTATAAGAATAACAGTCCATTGTAGATCCGACCGCAACGAGGAAAAGCTGCAGACTGCAAGGGTCCTTGGACAGGACGGGATCGGCGAATTTCAGGCCCTTGAGTGAATGTATATCGATATTTTATCGATTTATAAAAATAAGAGTGATAATTCGAATTGATTCATGAGTATGACAAATTCATGAGAAGAAATAATATCTCACAACAGATTTGGTCATGTTTCAATATAATTCGTGCAAAATGAAAAGTATCCAGTGAACTTTCAATTGGTTGAAACATGGCTGAGAACATTCAGGCATGAATAATTATGGCAACACTTCACAATGACTTCAAGATGAGAAATCTTTGATCCGTTTTGAAGGATTGTTTATTCTAGTTGAAATTTTTACTAACATTGAAAGAAACTGATATCCACAGTCTATACTTATCCAATTTTTTGTATTACTTTTTTTGTACGTGTACTTAATACAACTCTCTGTTTCGGAAAACCGTTGAAAAAGATTAAATTAGCAACACTGCACTTTCTAACAAACTGTCATATGCCAAAATTCATCTACAGAAACCGTTCGAAAAAGAGAATCATTGATCTGATTATTGTCAGTATTGAATGGATATACACTCATGAAATTCCTGGTTTTCTTTCGCGTCAATATTCACCACAACTGCGAGTATACAGTCGTCCTAAAGTAATGAAGAACCTAACCACAATATTATATCGATGAGAGAACGATTGAATGCAATGGGTGCAAAAGTTTTCTGGTTTTCATTAAAATCTCGAATAGTTCTGCTTCCCTACAGTAAGTCATTGTTATAATGGATATACTGTGATCAAATTTGGAAAATCTAATAAATATCTAATGCTCGATCCAAACCAAAAGTGTCAAGAACTAATCTGAAAAATGTCCAATAAGAAACCAATAGATTCCAACCTTAATGGAGCAGAAAACACGGACGAAATAGAAACGAATAAAAAAAGATATATCACCCAAAATGTCACATTCTTTTTGTTTTCTTGCCACTCCAGTACGACCCTGCTCCTTATCCTTTGTGATCTACCTTTCAGTAGGTTTTTATTGACTTAGATGTAGTTTATAATACCATCGGCATACAATGACTTCGGTTCATAGAAATGTAGTTTAGGTTCTCTATCGAGGATAATGCGAAATGAATTTTCGTGTCATTAAAATAGAATAGCTATTGAAGGAGTCTGAGAACGGTGGACGAATAATAGCAGCAGTTCGTTATGAGACGTCAGAGGAATAATCAATTTTTCTCTTGGCTTTGTGGTTATTCCTTGAAGTGGTATTATGTCCAGGAAACGTCTACTGCTTATTCAGCACTAATAATTTATTATCGCATTCTGAAATTCAATCAGACTGTCTCACTGAAATAGTCCATTCAGTTTCAAGTGTAGCTTGTCAGTATGCCATTACTGATTAATTTTTGGTGCATATCCTGGACTGTATTGAATTATATTAGCTTATTAAACCCCTTTCAAGTGGGTACTCCAGTAGGTTCATTAATTAACTGTCCCACAGTCTTCAAAAAAGAATTCGATGTTATAATCCAGATCTGAACTCGAGTGACTATTCATTTTGGGCAGTGGCGCATGGAAAATAGGTCTAGAAGTATTATTATTATCCACGAATATAAGATTCGGAGTAGAGATCATCCAAACCGTCAGATGCAGTTATGTAACAATATTAATGTGTGGGCTATTCGAAGATATCTCGGAATTTATGTCTCGCAATCTAGAATGGAGGAAGAGAACTATTTCTTCACCTTCAATAACCTTGAGCTGTGAATTCAGTCTTTCTGATTAGAGTACTTCAAGTGTTTTCTCATGTTAATTGCGTGTAAGTTGAAATGTATACTCAGGTACTTGACATAACTGTAAAATTCTTATAGAGAATGTTTTTAATCAATCGTTCACTGAACGCTACCGAGTTTCCTGTAGGTCAGATTATAGTTTTTATTTCGAGTTGAATTATCGTTTTTCTATATCCATCCCATTCGAAAAACTCTCATTCTCCCATGAGCTCTCCTAAATCCAATAAAATCATGTACATGGTGGTTAACATTCAACTTTGAAGAATTTGAAGTGAACTTTATGAAAATTAAAGTGAAGCTTCGAAATAGAAAGTTCGATTTGAATAAAAGACGCTTCGATAATCAAAGTAGATATGGCGTTTTTGATTTTTGTGATATACTTCAACTGTCAATAATATTTTCATACCAATTCGCCAGAAAGTGCGGTATTGCTGCTGCTCTTTTTTTCAACGATACCCCGAAACAGAAAATTAGGTTGAGTTCCATTTGTTTCAAAAAACGTTTTCGATTCATGAAATATATACACCAAAATTGAATAACTATTAACTGTGGAAAACCGTTGAATGGTTTTTTCAATATATGTCAAGAATTCGACTAGGAGTAGCAAATTAATTTTCGTGATGATTATTGAAACATTCAATTCTCAAACAATTAGAATGATAAAAAATATAGGAAAAAATCCATTCTCCACCACTGTATCCTTGTGCTTAGCTATGAAATGAAGCACAAAATGCTTCATTTTAGAGATCTCTTATCCAGCCACTTCATTTGCTAAATAAATCGAGGTGGAAGTCTCTCGAGTGGGTCGGTAAATAAAATTAAGGGGTCCTTATGGAAATAAATTTACTTTTCGCGGATGAAAAGGAACCTCGTTCGTATCGGACAAAGTCGGCAAGTCGGTAATTGGCCTAACGAGCTGTGGTTATTTTAATTACGAGTGGAAAAACAGCCTCACTGGAAGACCCGTTTGAGTAATACGTTATTTTCTTCTCGGATGTTATACTTAAAGGTGGGTTCATGCGAGTACCCAGTTTGAGAAATAAAATCATATAATGATGAGTTAGATTCTTGTAAAGAGGGAGTTCATATAGGAAACTGAGAGAAGGCGTGCTCTAAAATTAAAAATTATCAAGGGGAAAAAATTTATAGTTTTTCATTACATAAATTGTCATCATCATAAATGTGTGGTTGAAATTTCAAAGCAAAAATAACTCCATTGAAATTTTGATATTTCTTTCATTTACTGAATAATTAACGAACATCCAAAAAAATAAGGGATATTTTATTCATATTCCGAAGTAATGTATGGGCAAAATCAGATATTCCTGAAAAGGAAAACTTCAGGTCGTAACTTGAAACTGGACAGTTTTTTTGAAATTTTGTCTTCGCCAACAGATGAAGCAAAAGAAAAATGTAAAAGTAAATTTCTTTCGACCCCAGTAACAACTGTGATATTTGTTACATTTCGAATAGTCAAAATATTCAACTTCTGTTTATAACTCGAAAACAAAATATCGAGCTTTACTCGAAAAAAGAGATAGAGGTCTTTACTGGTTACAGAGTTATCTACACAAGTTATTTTCACCAGAAATGCTTCATAGGATCTTGTTAATAATAAAAATATCTTGAATTGAGTAGATCAATTTCAGTACACACATATAAAGCAGTTGAAGAAGTTTATCTATCTCAATAAAATATCAGTGCATTAAGAAATTCTTCAGAAAATCAGCAAAGAGAGCTCTGCAATAAAAATCTTGATTTGACGCTAGTGAAAATTGTGGAAGTCCAACGAAAATACACTCTCTACTACACTTCACTCCGTATCGCGCAATAAAAATGAACTGACGAAATCGTCAAATCGTCTTCTCAGTCACCATAAAATACGACAAAGCTTCCTAACATCCCGAAAATTCTTTCGCATACCCTTCGGCAATAAAATTCATTCGCCGTACGTTTTAAATATGATTTCTCGGATTTATTGCTTCGATTATTAGCTAATAAAAAACGTCAGTGCAGGAAGACGGCCTCCATGTTGGGCTATAAGATTCAATAGCCCGGCCATATAAATCTGAGAAATATGTAATAATGAGCGGAGACTCACCACTAAGTGGACGCCATTTCTCACTGAAAATGCCGATGAAAATTCCATTCGTGGTGGACCAATATGAAATCTTGGATGTGATCATAATGTAGAACGAATATAATTGCAGATAAATTACATCTGTCGTGGTAATGCAACGTTTCCAGATTTGAAATGTCATTTCAATTTTTATGAAATTTTCAAGATCTTCGTGCAAAGATATTCTTGAATTCGTAACTGAATACATATCTCTGAATTACTTCATCAAAATGAAGAAAATGGCCGAAATATAAGCCCACCTCGAGAACCAAATCGGATTTTGAATCTAGTCTATTTATTCAGATAGTTCTGACAGATTTGGTTGCCAAATTTATCTGGAGAGAAATCTTCGATCTGCAAATGAAGTTTTTCAATTACAGTGAAAATTTTTTGAAAGTCATTTAACGTGGTCAGACATGAGCAAGAGTCAACTGAACATGACTGGATTAAATATAAAGGATGGAACTTTCCTAAGGAGGGGCCATTCTAGCTTGGCACCTGTATAAACGAAATCCCAGAGGTCTAATCAGAATTGTCGACATTTTCAATATCTGAAATTAACATTTTATTGACTCTTCTTAATGATAGACCTAATACGACAAGTTCAGATCATCCCTTGAACAATAATTCCACGTCAATATTGGATGTTAATTTATTTTAGAAGACACGAGCAAAATCCTAGTAGCAATCTAATTGGAAATAATTCGAACATGTTACATCTATGAAATTGGACTGCCTCGTGTCTGTTTACCATGCCAACATGTAACGGATTCACGTCATGTCATGTCATATCATATTGATATCATTTAATTCACAGGTGGTATTGAATTCGATATTATATTGAGCTCGCTGCTCTCTCTGCTATAATAATCAAGAGTATCTGTTAAAGATATCTCAACGCATATCTATTATAATTGTTCTTCGTTATTAGAGTTTGGAAATTCAATATGATCTCACGTGATAATTGTGCAGGAAAAAATCGATTCACTATGATCACCAACAAACACGTTCTGCATTGGGTGAATCTCGAGATCAGGCCCTCCCAACCAGGGTGCTTAGAGACGTAAAAGTCATAATATTTCGGAAAAAATGTATTCAACGTGTATGGACGGTAATTGTTCTAAATTGTTATTTAATCGTAACTTCACAAGTTTCTTCAAGTTGAAACAAAATGATTATGATAAAAAAACTGCTCTTCTTCTGTCGAAGATACCCAATAAATAATCATATTGTATATGCATTTTTCAATTCCAAATGAATGATTCAGTTCATGAGAAAATGTTTTTTTAATTCTTGTTGGGTATATGAAAATAATATTTTGGATTATAGAAAGCTTGACAAAATGAAGGTTTGGAGACCTCTGGATAGTTTGGCATTTCTAAAGAACATTATTAACATCCGATAATCCTTTAAAGGTACTAAGACTGTATTTCAACAATACATGATAGCACGTAAAAGGCGACACCTCACGTTCATTTGTCGTACTGATTGGTACATTTATGTTATGTGCGAAGAAAAATCAAAAACTTCGGGGGAAAATTCACGATTATATGAAATATCAGGCAACATTCATCAGTGCATTCGTCTTCATTGTGCAAACGTCATCGTCAGGTACGAAACATGCCAGTTCCGCAGGTATGATAAATCATAATAAATGTGTTTCTTTTCAGAATTCCCTGTTGCCAGCGGGAAACCGAATATTTTCCGAGTATTGAAATGGAATGGCCCAAGAGATGCGATATATTTTTGAATATCTACCATCTTCACCATAAATACAAATTTCAAGACCTCTCTGATAGATATCTTGAAAGTGATTATCATTTTTGAAAACACCTTGAAAATCATGTATTCATGTTTACCCTCAATAAAACATAATCTCCATCAGGCACGTCTTCAGGGGAGGGGCCTAGGGGTATCTCCCCCTCCCTGAAAATTTTGCAAGTCAGCTATCACTAGGTATTCTTTATTAAACATAGAGGACGTTACAACTGCTTCCAAACGTTATATTAGCTATTCATGGTACATCTTATACTGCATCTCACTATAACTATTTTGTTTGTTGAGTTTTGTCTTTGAGTCCCCCATGATTGCCATGCGTCTTATTCTCCATTTTTTTTCTGTTCAATTATTATACAAGAACAAAAATAGCAGTCAGTATCACAATAAATAATGAAACAAAACTGGAAGATGCAGATTTGCAGACTCGTGAGAATGTGGCCATATTTCCAAACGCTATTTTTATCAGACAATTCTCTATGTTGTTTTGGGAGCTATGATGAAATTACTCAAATCACTAGTTGGGTGGATAGTGAGTCACAGATTTCATGACCCCGTATTACAAACGTGAACGTTAATCTATATTTCCTCCTATGTAATGAAACCAAATTCGCAGGGAATAACCTAAACAAGAAAAGAAGAACATGCCCCACGTTAAAGTAGTCTCCCCATGGGAAATAAGAGATAATCCGACCGCCTTCTTTGGCATCTTTTAATCAAATGCTTGACATGTCGTGATTACTCGGTAGCGAGTGACAGCTGAGAGGCAAAAAGGCACATCATCCTCGGCAGGTGGATAATGGAAGCTGCGTGTTCCGATCGTTCATCGATCGAATCCGTACACGACTATCTCATCGCTTTCAAATTGCGCCCTTTGATTTCCCTCGAATCCACTACCCAACACAGAATATCTATCAATCGGTGGAACTCGACAGGGAACTGATGGAAACTGGAAGGACCAATTGAAACTGTTTCCAAACTGTTTTATTATGATATGCATCATTACAGTATGATTCAGAATTTTCGCATCAATTTTCTGAATATATTTATTTTGGAAATTCATAAAACTAAATTTCGATATACTCGGATCGTGCACTGCTGGTCTCGAAATTCACAATCACACTGTTTCAGTCACGTCACGAACACGTTATATACTACTATTTTCATGAGCATATTCGTGTACAGTCTGTTATAATTTCCACAGACTCAGAATATCATCAAGTTTCGTGCGATACATCGTTGAATAAGATTTTAAAAGTAGAATCTTAGTAAATGGAGAATATTTTGAAAAGCTGGAATAATTTGTTGATTTATTTTCAAAGATTCAATTCAACATTATTTGATTAAATTTCTATAAAAAAAATATCTCTGAATGCTTTCTTAAAAATGTTATTTAACGACGTATCGTACTAACCTTCTCGCTATTTAAAAAATTATGGGGTAGATATCAAGTAGAGGGAGTAAAAGGGATGACATTTTTTCCTGCTTAAAAATACCTCATTTGAAATAAAAATTGACGTGTGAAGGGTATTAGACTTTCACACATGGTTGAAATATTTTTACAAAACATGCATATTCTTCAGAGTTTCATATGTTTTTCCTTTTTGGTGTATCCGAATGAGAACTTCATCATTACAAAATTCTCAGTACTTCTTTTTTATTCGTTGTGTATGGAGAATACAATGAGTAAATAATTTTAATAAAATGAAATTCCTGATCATTACATAACTGTATATATACTATATCATAATTATAAATCGAATGCGGAATGGTTTTGAATTTTTATATAAAAATTCAAATGATGATATATTAGAAAAAAACATCGTAACACTGTTTTCATTTCAGATTTTTACTGGCTTTAGGCCATGAAGATAATTGTTAGACATAAATTTCCACAGTCAACACTGATGAAAAGAAAACAAAATTATAAGTATTCACTTCATAGAGAAATAAAAATTCCGATATTAAAATTTTTTCAATCGAATATTGAAATCAAGAGACTATCAAACATTCGTATTCCCCAAAAAAGTAAGATCTTAGCATTTTAGAAACATGTGTTCTTTAATAGATTTATATTCAGTCCCTTTTCTCAAAATCGTCTATTTGGGAGCTGTTATTCGAGCGAACACTAAAAAAATACACCAGAGGAAATATTTCAGACTCATCAGCTCCAAACTTAGATTTAATAGAAAACTAAAGTTGATTAAAACTTATTCGACAGTTATCCGGTAGTTGCTCAATTATCTAAACTCATTTCCGAATTAACAACACTACAAAACACCTCGTGTTCGCTGGATATTCTGTGCTTCGTACACGTGAAATTTCTGGAAAGCCAAACTTCATCGGGGAAACTATTCAATCGAGGGCGAGGGCTCTAATTCGGGATATTATTAAAACGCCCTGTCTGTCGGTCTACCAGGTTGACGACTAACAAAGCACGGTGGAAATGGACTGTTGATGAATTTGGTTCACAACTTCGTTGCTTCATTGCCGAACAAAATTAGTCAATTATATTGCCAACACCATGCTGGATTTGTAGTGGAAGTTACAAAAGGGAAAACGTTCATATAGAATACTCAGCTATACAGTATTGAAAATGATATATCTTGGGTATGGACAGAACTCTACGATACCACATAATCGAGAGAGACGCAATCTTGTTCCTCTTCGACTCAGTAGACACTGGTTAATAATGTCCTTTCTTCCAGATTTTCGAGGAGAAATTGGAATGTTTTTATTAAATTCTACAAGCTATTCTTTACGCTCATTGAATCATAATACCATGTTACAAATATCAATTTAACGACAAACTTCTTAAAGCTTCAAAATAACTCGGCTTTGGTTGGTTCAGCCTGTATAATTCAATAATTACTTTAAACTGCGCAGCTTTGTCTGTAACTCACTTACAAATAAATAAATTTTGGATTCGATGAGAACAAGGAAAAAAACATGAAGAAGATGAGACGAAAAATCATCCTCCACCACCGAGCTTCAAAGAAGTTCTAGCAGCAGCTAAATTATTACAAAAGTATTCTATTCATCACCAAGATGCCTCAATATCACGAGATATGAATAGAATCAATAGAAACAGTCAACAAAATTATTAGTGCAACAAAAGACGTCAGACAAATATAAAAGTCCATACGTAATAGCGTTCAAAGAAGAATTGTTTTTTTTAGTGAATAATATATAACTCCAGTCTGAAAGGAACTCCTTCTTATTCTCATACAGATTTTTATTTTCTCCATTGAACGACAACTCTCTATAACGTCAAAATATTCATGTAATAGCGTCGTTATATAGAGCTTACACTGTAATAGCAAAAATGCAATATCCACAACGCTGTCTTCAGACATTATTATTAGTCTTGGAAAGTATTTTTTCTTGGTAGAATCATCCAATTCGAATACTATTGGGCCAAAATACCTATTCACAAAGAGCAATTTCTGTCTCAATGTAGATGACGTGATTAGATCAAAATTATCAGCTAGATAAATGATCGAAAAGTTTGATCTGCTGATATCGAACATGAATGAATGAATGCTATATATTTATAACGAAGTAAATAATGTCCGAAAATGAAAAAACATTAACTGGGTGAATATACCTATACGTATTCAATCAGCATATTCAACTTGTCAGATATATTTCTCATTTCCTTTCATTGATTTCCTAAGAAAAGACATTGAACTTCTACATGAAATCGCATTCAGTGTGGCAACTATGTTGCTCTGTTGTGAATATGACTCAATTATAAGATAATACCAATGGTAAGAAGTTCTCTCGTCGTTCGTAGTGAAATGAAATCATCAACCCCTTCACAACTTTGCTTGTGTTTTATTCCAATTCTGAATTGATTCCAGACTAAAAAAATCTGCATTGTGTTATTTTTTACGCACAAGACGTGTAATGCATTAGATAAAATATGGATCCCATGGAGTCATTCAGAATCAGAAAAAAACAGTCATTTAACATGCTCACCTCATGTCAAAGTGCACTTGGTACCATTCAATTGCCTTCCCGATCCAATTCAATCTCCATCCCCCACCGTACTTCGCTTGAGTAATAAAATTACAGTATTCACGAAACGAGATGAAATTAAAAGGCTCTTTCCATCGAATTCGAACGAATTCAAACATCCCCGCGTCTGTAAACACCCCACAGCACTACAGCTCAGGTGGAAGATCCTAACAAGGGGTTAAGCAGAGTGTGAAAAATTCGATTAGGGAAATTGATGAAATTGAAACCTGCGGCCTCTGGCGGTCGGCGACTGATTATTTTCATACCAACAGCGAGGAAAGGGAATTTTCTCGGGAGGTGGAAACATCAAAGGGGGGTTTTCGCGATGAATTAGAGTTGGTTGGGACGTACCAGGAAAGATACGACATCTGTTAAAGGTGTCATATCGATGAAGCAAATCGTTTTTAAGAATACGAGGTGAATCTTGCGGAAGAACATCAATGAATAATACCAAACTACGAAAAAATACATCTAGAAGTTGTAGCCCATATTCGTCTTTTTGATCTTATACTAAGCCTTTCTTTTCCATCAGTTAATTCCATGATATTTATATCCCCTTCATACTTGTCTTCAAATCTTCATTTCGATCTTTCTCTTTACCTCACTTGTTGTGGTTCGTTTTCCACACACTTTTCTCTGTCTTTTTCGCTCTCCTTCTTCTGTTCTCTTGGCGAGATCTCTCCAAATATTCTTCTTCTTTTTTGTTCTGAGGCCAAGTGTCTCCAGTCCATAGGTAACTGATTTTTGATTTACAACTCAAACTCCTGTTGTTTGTACATTATTTTTATTTATGTCAAGCTTTTTAGCACTCGTGTTTTTCCATCGAGATTAAAATATCTATTTTTATCGAAATTTCAATTGTTATAATAATTTGATGCGTTCATTTGGACAGCAAATTGTGTTGCAATGATGACAAATAATATTGATTCGTTCAACAGTGAATAGAATTTCATGAATATATCTTGAAACTTTATGCATTGAACCAAACATGTTTCATTCTAATTAGAATTATGAACTCAGAGGGTATTTTGAATAGATAAACTATATTCAACTTCTTCAATAAATATTATTAAGGACCTATTATAAAAAGTGTTAATCCTTAATCAAATACGAAATTAGGTATATGGCGTTTTCAATAAAGAAAAAGACAACTCGAGCAGCTGAGCTTTTCTGAGTTATAAATTCGAAATGGCTGTGGAAATGAGTTTCGCACACATCAGCGTCGTAAATATAAGTATACTCATTTATCAAACTAAATCAAAGCGATGCCAGATTTAGTGATTTATAACGTTTCATGTTATAAAAAGAAACTTCCCTATCGACATACTTTCTCGTCCTTACCCTTATATTGTTCTTTCTTCCTTCTTTCTTCACTGTTCTCGCCAAATATACACCATTAATCAAGACTAATCGAAGATGCCTCTGGTCAGCCATGGCCCACATGATTGATCATCGCTGTTAGGCGACTTCAATACGTATATACAGAAGGTTTTCCTTGTTCGTGGAAATTGAGCGTCAAACAGTTATTCGAAAATTCATTAGAGATGCGAACAAATGAGAAATTAGTAAAGAGAAAATTGAATAACATTGTCTGACGTACAAATCAAGAATAGAATACTCGTAATATCTTTAACCGAGCGTTGGAATTTTTAATCAATGCGCCATTCTTATGCACCAGAGCATGAAGATACATTATTAAATCAGCGTCAAACATCATCCCGAAAAAGTGTGAAAATACAAGAACCGTTATGCATATGAATTACAAAGTTGGCCGAAACAATTGCCGCTTTTTGTGAGGAGTGGAAATCCGGATACACTTCCACCCATTGTTCTGGGTCACACCATCCAAAATTGTAATTTTCGCAATAACCAGGAGCGTACGCTAATGTTCGATGGTTTTCGTCAAGAAGTTTGAAATAGTATATTAAAGTATAAGTGGATAAAAAGGTATTTAAAACACGCGCGGGTTTTCGAGGCAGAAATTTGTTCTGATAGGAGTACCTTTTAAACATCAGATGAAATATTACTATTAATTAATAGATATTAAAATATTTATCCACTTATACTTCAATATACTATTCTGAAATTGCTTTTGTTGATACATATCCTGAACCCTCTTTAATGTAGATTTCACACTAAAAATATATGTGTCGAATCATATTGGATTGAGCATATTTTTCTAATTTAAATATACAGGTTGTTCCATATAAAATGACCATCGAACGTTTTCTCTATAAATAACAGAGATCTTAAAATATGCTTACAATGGTTATCGCATAGATCGTATGCAATAAAAATGCCACCACTTCCGGTTATGGCGAAAGTGGACATCAACTTCCTCATTTCGAAATGATTTTTATATTTTTCCTATACTCATCAAGTTATGCGGACTATTTCTTTTCCTTATTTTTCTTCTTCAGATGAAAGAAAAACATTGACATATTATTTTACCAAATTTCAAAAAGGAAGTATATATTAATCAAATCCGGTCTCAAAAACGGGTCAACCTTCAAACTATAGCCTGCCATGCAAAATGAAGAAGTCGAATTCCATTATAACTAAGAGCGTTTTCATTAAACAAGAGCCTATTTTCTGTTTCGAAATAATGTCATTATTCAAGAATTAATCATGGAATTCTTCCTTCAAAAAACTCAACTCATCAGGCATACAATTTCAAAGCATTGAATTTCCCCAGTACAATTCTTTGGCTCATTTTCAGTAATATAGTATATTCCAGTGGTTCCCAAACTGAGGGACGCGCCCCCCTGGGGGGGCGTGGAGAAAGTCCAGGGGGGGCGTGACACCCAAATGAAATTAATAAAAAAAAGTACGAAAATAATTTCCTCAGATTTTTGAATTGAAGTCTTTCTAAGTTTTCAAAATTGTTTTTGTAATATTCACTTGACATAATGGTCAAGTGTTTGTAAAAATTTGAAGCCATTGTTTAAAATAAAACAGATCAAAACACACAAGAGTTCAATATTCTGTGTGATATGTATAAGGGGGCGTGGGGGGTCTCCAAATAACCAGAGGGAGGCATGGTACAAAAAAGTTTGGGAACCCCTGGTCTATTCATTCAATTAAGCAAGATTGCTGATTGTCTTTCGATACTCGGAAAAACAAATTTGTATAAGTTCATCATTTAATCGTTGATAAAAATATTCAATAAGATAGCTATTAGCTGTGGATATCCATTAAAAAGTTTTATATTTTTGAAAAATTCGACTAGCAAACTCCATAAGCGAACCAAAGATTTCTCTCGAAATAAATATGGCAACATTGTGAAATCACTATGAAGTGTTGCCATAATTATTGATGCCTAAATGTTCCCAGATATGTCTCAGCTAATTAGAAGTTCAGGGGTAAGCTAGATAATTTTTATTTTGTACTGATAATATTGAAAGACCAAATCCGTCTGAACTATCTTCCTTGAATATACTGTAGTAACTCTACAATATCTTACTCAATTCATTTTGAAAATTTGAAGTATTCATACTCAAGATTATTCTTATTGACACAAGGAATCTTATTCATAAATATGGCGTTAAAATTCCCAGGCAAATATTTCTGAATATGAATATATGCCACTTCTTGGATGGTCGTTCGTCTTCGAAAAATAATATCATCTCAGATCGTCCACATTCTTCGAAATAGCTCGTTATAAATGCGTTCCTTTTAAAAATCGCTCAGCGGATTTCAAATTAAAAGGATGTCAGAGTCTGATCCCCTAAAATCTGGGCCGTCTCAATGTAAAATCCAGCCCTCCCGAAAAAAACTCATGGGCCACCGATGTGATGAAATGCCTCATACTGGCGGTGCCATTCTTCTCGCCGCCATATTTCATGTTGTTCTCGCCCCGCTTTCGGCACCAACAAAGACCGCACGCCGGGTCGGAAAATTAAAATTTTTCCGATTTGCATACACCACCCCTTGCGCCTCTTTACGCCACAGCAAAATGGGCTGCTTATTAACGAACACTTGATACGATTCGGAATCGCTGGGGGGCAGAAAAAAGTCTAGTTACAAATGCCATTTTGCGCGAGGGGGTTCTGGAAACGCTTTCTCCAGACGTTTCCACCAGTTTCTCAGAGGTCCCTGACGAAAGAATGGAAACATAGGAAGGATTTTGTATTTTTTATTGAATTATTCTGAAATTATGTATATTTGAGGTTATTTTGAATTGATCAATTGTCTTCAATCGTATTAGATGGGGATATATATATCGAAAAATGAATTAAGCCTCAGTTGATTTCGAGTAAAACGAAAATTGGGCATTTTTAATCTAGCCTATTTCAAAATTTTTGATTTTTAGAGTTAGATTCTCTTCTTTCAGAATGGATTTTTTGATATATATATATATATATATCGGAATTACTTCAGATGGTCTATAAACAAAATATCGACTCTGTTTTATGCTATAATGAGAGGAATATTCAAGAGAGTAAGATGATTTTTTTTCCAAATGAAATGCATTTATTTTCCTTTCGCCAAATTTCTGGTAGTTTTCAAGTTACGATAACCTTGAATAGAAACCTAGACGTACAGTATTGGAAGCTAACAGATCGGTCATTGTTTTTTTTTTTAGTTTCTGGTGAAATGAATCGAAATACATTAAGACACATTTCTATGAAAAGTTACAAATAATTCAATGAAATCGTGGGTTCCAGTGAGAAAGAAACTAATTTCTGGCTGATGAGTTGAGATGAAAGACTCTTGAAACAAACTAATAAAATTCACAATCGATGCATGCTTTTGCACTTTTTCGGATACAATAATTAAAAAATTCACAGTGAAACTTTATACATAACAAATACAACACACTCATAACTTTGATAAAATAATAATAAAACAAATATACAAAGTTCGTGAAGCAGCTCACTATTCAGGATAAGTTCAGTGTTATTATAATAATTGTGAAACAATTGTCTTGAATCCTCAAAAATTTTATTTTCCGGCGCTTTTTTGAGTTGTAGAAAGTATATGAACGTTTTGAAAATAAGTTAGTGATTCATGAATTCAATGAATGTTGGTGCCTAAAATAACTGATTTAGCATTGTGTCATATTTTTTGTTTTATTCAGAATCACATGACATTTACTTTGTATTCACATTTCAACATAAATCATCATTTATATACACGATTGTTATTTCTGAGAGAATTTCACGAACCAGTAAACATGGTCATGATCCTCGATCATACCATAAACTTCTATCTGAAAACATCGTCACCGTCTGTCTCATTTTCTCACGATAAATCAGTAAAAAGCGCATCAAAAATCGTGTGTAAGCATTTCCTATTTTTCGCGGGTTAAATCGAGCCGAAATAATTTCAGTCCATCAATAAACATCAAGAAGGATTTATGAGCGACGACGTCGTGCGTCGTGCTAAGCAGCGTCGTCTTTCAATGCGACGCTTTTTCCAGCTTTTTCGACCGTTCCGGAACACCTTACGACTAAAGGGGATGCTGAAGAGTGTAATGATGCAAGCGACTCGAGGAGAATGACAGGAGAATGAGATTTCCGGAATTATCAGTATCCGAGAATTGCATCTCCAGAATTCCACACTCAAAAGTTTCATCTCCAAGATTTTGTGTGAAAGTAGTATCCTTTTTTCTATTTCAATACTCCCTTGAAGTTTTCAACAAACTCCCATCAGTACAAAATTGTGGGTATTCGAAAATAACTAGTCCTAGAGTTTATAGTGGAATTTGAGAAATCTTTGAGGAAAAAACGAACCTACTTTGGATCAATTTCATGAAGCCAGTAAACCACCATTTTTGAATGATAAATTCATTTACCTACAGCAAAATTCGAAACACCAAAATGGGTAAGTCATCCATAACGTTGGGGAAAGTACCCAGTTTTGGAAAAACCATCTCAAAGTTGGAATGCACGACGTCATAACTGCTGAACGAAGACAGATAGCATAGTTCATATTCAATTCAGTCATAGTTAGAGTCTATTTATTTGAGGAAAATAGTTCTGACAGAGTTATCTTTCAATACCAAAAGTGTAAAATTAAAAGTTGCTTGCTAACCACCTAACTTCTTATTGGTTGAGACAGCTGGGAACAGCAAAAATTATGGCAACACTTCACAGTGACCTCCAAACACACATAAAGATGCTTCGAATAAAAGTTGTTATATTAGCACTGATACACAATTTTTAAACATTGCAAGAAATATAGGATGTTCAGCCTAAGTGAGACAACATTGGATTACTTTGATGCAATATAAATGATGCCAAAAATTGGTTTAAATAACCAATCATAGTCAAATTCTTGTTTGATTCGCTTCAGATGGACAATGTCGCATTCTATGAAAAAAATATAGTCCTATCTAGAAATAATTGAGCCAATTTTGTCCCACCTAGGCTGAACACTGATCGTAATCGTTGATTTCAACGTAATTCATCAACAGTTGCTGGGACAATAATCGTCATAATCAATAGTAAAACATCGTAATCATCTGAAAAAAACCTAGGCAGGTCACAAAAATGAAACCATTCCTAATGCACATTATAATATTTATCGTCACGCAATTCGGTTTTCCTATGTGGATAATAACAGAGGACTCCCAATAATTTCGGGTCACTCATCTCTGTATTTATTACATATAGTGGATGCTTCCGACTAAATAAATACATGATGCCACAGAACTAGTGAGTGCATAATTTAGGGTGTCGAATGATCCACCAAAATTCCGTGTCAGTCGTGTAATAAACGATGGAAATAATGAAGTAATATTTAATGAATAGAATAGAATAATATGGGTTACCTACATAGATCAATACTTCCAGTGCAATTTCAACTGGACAAGAGTTCGAGTATATTAAAGAGCTGAAGCAAAAGCTAGATCAGGAATGCATCCAATTAAATAAGTCATCACCAAACACAGTACTTTCTGCTAACAAGATTCGAGTCAGAATGCTTTTTCATCCCCTTTTGTATTGCCATGTCATTTCCTGTGTTTCAGAAACAAATTTCATTAATATCAATCACCATGTTCGTTCGTGAGCCCCTAGTAAACTAATACATCAATTCACTAGCTAAAATCATGAATCATCGGATATTGCTCTGATTGAGCAGTTAGAAGTTCTTTTGTTTCGACGTTGTTTCTAAATTGTGAAGAATTGACGCAATGCTAATTACATTATATGAACGTGGAAAAGATTCGTATCATGTAAACGTGAATAGATCATACACGTAAATGATAAAAATATTTTTTTTCTACTCCCCCTACAGAAAATGACGAAATTTGTACTCGCCAACTATATAACTGTCTATTTAAGCACTGGGCGACCTAAAAAAACTGTACGATTCAACTTTACCGCAAAAAGAGAGTACGATCAACAACCAATACGGTAGCACCTGTAAAGTAAATCGCACGACATATAACCAATAAGATAGAGCCTTTGGCAGTTGCCATGGAAACGAATAACTAGCCGCGTCGCTGATAACATTTTGAAGTTTCATAACTGCTATGAAAAATACGCTACTTTTCATAGCAGTTGTAGGAAATCATATTTTCACTTAATGGAATCCTTATTTTTGATGGAAATGAATGCGGTCGTAGAAAAAGTATAGTACACAGCTCGAGTTAGATAATTACGCTCTTCTAGAATTACGCACAATGACTTTTTTAATCGTGCGTAATATAACTCCTTACAACTCTTGTTATGTAATATACTATTTTAATAGAACTTATAAAGAATATATTCACGATCTAGAGCAGACACGAAATCACACGATCATAGAGTATTCATTGTCACGTACATGAAACGACAGCTATAATATATTTATTAATCAAAGATAGTTATGACAGAATTGAATATCTTATTACCAATAGTGCAAAATAAAAAGTATTTAACTAACCACTGAATTTCTAATTGGTTGGAACATAGCTGGGAACATTTAGGCATCACTAATTATGGCAATACTTCACAGAGACTTTACAACGATGCCAAATTCAATTGGAGATATATCTGATCGGTCAATAATGTTTGTTAATTCTAGTCGAAGTTGTCAGAAATATTGAGAAAAAACTCAATAGTTATCTGATTTTGGTGAACATACTCTATGAATCGAAAACATTTTGCAAAACAATATGAATAATAGACTTAACCTAACTTTCTGTTTCGGTGTATCATTGAAAAAAGATAAGAAGCAACACGTCACTTAAATGAATAGTTACATATTCATTTCCATAATCATACGTGAAAGTTCCTCTCAAAACTGAATATTTTAGCTACAGTTACTACCTGGAAAACTAGGGACTGTTGACCGTATCTTAACGTGACAAGCAGATTTTAGTGTGAATTACTAAGGTCATTTCTTGAAATACACGGATATTTGTTCGGGTTTTATGTATCGGGTATAACCTGCTACAGAATGTGAAGAATGTTGTCCACGCCCACAAGCATAAATTGAGTAACGTCTACCAAATTTAAAAATAAATGGAATTCACAGGTTTTATATAATATGATATTGAAAAAGAAATTGAATACGAATAATTCAAAAGCCGTGAAGCGAATTAGGTATCGTGAGGATTCGGAATATTTTTATTGAATACATGCCTTTCTGGAACTGGTTCTGACTTATTTATGTAGTAAAAATTCCTTCAGGAAACCATTCATAATCCATTTGTAGATGAGTAATTATACCTCATATGTATTTCAGTTCGAGATAATTTATTGGGAATGTCAAAATAGCATGAATCCCAGAACATAAATGCATCCATATTATAATTTCATCATGAAAATACATACATATTCATTATGTAATACTTTTTTTCAGAGTAGTGAAGATATTTTATCATATTGGTATTAAGAATACATCACAATGTTTCCATTTCCCAACAGTATATTCGAAAATATTACAAACAACAAACCTGTCAAGATGAATGAAACAATCTTGTGCGCTCCAACTTCCCATTTCCAATTTCCAATCCACTGTTTCTTGACAGAAGGATCACCAAAGCTTGAATTCTAAAGCCTATATATACAAAGGGCTCCTGTCATTCACCGAACGTTCTAATGCGAAAGAACAGAAAATCAATATCGGCAGTCAATCTTGGAATGTCCAAACACAACATTCGGGGAGAATTTATACACCAAATAAAACGAAATAGAAAACAGAATCAAATTAAAATGTCACACAGGGTGTCTGGGAAAATGTGGAATTGTTTTGGATTAATGACAATGGGGAGCTTTATAAAAACTGACCTTTGAAGCACCCCACAATAACAACATTGTTTCTACTCTATTTTATATCAATTTATTTCTATATTTATGATTCGTCCTGCCTTTTTGCTTGTGCGTGCGTGCTTTTCAGATTGTTTCAAACTATTTTCATTGATAGGTAGCTTCCAGACCAGTTAGAAAGTGAACCTTATATTCCAAGGAAAACTTGTTGTGTCTTCCGGATAATCCATAGGCCTCGAGCCCAAATATACTCGATAATGCCCCACCTCTGATTGAAACAACAGAGCGTTCGCGCTCACCGTAGCAGAACTAGGCCGATGTTAAATAACTTGAACGATAATAACGACGTTCCACCCCGATTTACCAGGGATTACCTCGTGCAGAGAAGGCCGTTGCATCGCTTGATTGAATTCCGTCGCAACGCCTTTGACAATGCGGCCCGCGTTTTCGAATAATGGCCTGCCACCTGCTTCGCAGCTTTGTCTTCAGGCCTCGGAAGGGTGAAGGGTCGATCTCCGCAAAGTGCGAAGCTGAGAGAGGTTAAATGGATACGCCGCAATGTCGATGTACAACCAAAAGACTGAAAGATCGAAAGAAACAATCATGCAAATGGGAATCACGAATGAGGCATTTCTTTTTCGTTTGTACAAGCTGAAAGTGGATAAAACGTCAAATGTCAAAGGTAGCAGAGGCATGAAACGTAATAAGAATAAATTCGACTAGGTTGAATATTTTGACGTTGATTGAGGATTTGATTCGACATGGGAAAAATAAAGCCCAGATGAAACCCACCATATATATTTTTATGAAGAATTCTAGCGTGAAAAACGATATTCAGTTCATCGATCCCAGTATGAGGAAGTTATTCATTGATACATTGTAGGCCAGACTAAATTAAATATTAGGTTAACAGATTTTTTCAGTTTCTAAAAATAAGGGCTCTTGAGTTAATTCCACATTGAGCTTTTAGCGAATTCGTTCCAACCTTTATTGGATCACTGTAATAAAAGTAGAATCACAAATTTTAGTGGCCTACAAATCAGTAAAAGTTGCACTTGTACAAGATTACATAGCATCTTGAAGATACCAATAAAATACCGATGAAACTTTTGAATTTCGCAGCATCGAATGATGAATGGGGAAATTTGTGATTCTCGTCCAAGAAGTTGGAAAAACAATCGAAAATATAATCTATTAATTTCCAAATTGTTCTAAGGAAAAGTGGCAATTTCAGTCAATCAAAATGCCTCCTTCTTTCATTTCCTTTTTTCCTTTTCCACAAATCTTAATCAAGTTATCACTTCTCTCATAAAAATGAATGATAAAAAAACTGAGAATGGTCGAACTATCCAGTGACGTGAATACATCCCATTGATTATTACATAATTCAACTAGTTTTTGAATGAAAAATCAATGAGAATTCAACATGCATAAATCCCTCATGAAATATGACTAGTATATGCCATGAAGTGAATTATCTCTAGCCACCACTTGATCAATTTACTAGAATAATTTTGGATTAATTATACTTAGGTCAACAATTTCAATTTCTGTAAGCATAAGCAAGTTGCACAGTTGCGAAATAATTTGATTAGATTTCACTCTCCACAAACTCATCAGTAATGAATCAACAAGCACTTCACCTTCAACAACATAACAATTTCCCTCTAAATTGAATAACGCAATTTGATGAACGCTCAGTGAAAAATGGCTCGATAATTGCGCTAGGTAGCTAACCATCATAATTACTTTAAATGAAATACGTTTTTTGTCCGTCGTGTATTGAAACAAGCCACGCTAATCTGCGACCGGATGCTAGAGACGGTCAAACGTGACGAAACAGGTTTCCGATTCAATTAAGTATGCACGAGCTATGCATAAAGATGTCACCAGTCATTTTCGATTTGCGCCATGTTCATTTATTCATGTTCACGTCAATCATATCGAAAGCCGATCGAGATATTGATTACTGCAAGTTTTCACGTAAATATAAAAGGTGATGAGAAATGTGGATGGATTAAATACCTGAATAACAAACCTGTCAAAGAATCGTTCGACATATGAATTTTCCACTTCAATAAAGTACTATATCAGACATCGCCTCAGATATGCCATGAATTCTTATTTTATTTCTTTTTATTCATTTATTATTACTCTACTCAACAGGAAAACCCAATTCTAGAGTAAATTTTGCATGAACTGACAAATGAAGTGATACACTCATCAATCATGACCCCAAAGGAAGAATTTTTGGATTTAACTCAATTGTGAAAGCATTGCATTTCTTTCCCGAATAATTCGAAGAAGAAATATCGATAAGCTCTGACTGTAACAGGGTCGAGTTGAGTAGGGTAACGGAACAAAGCGTATCTATCGTGATTATGTTGTATTGAAAAATATGTGCTTTTCTGATTCTGTATAGATAAAGTATAAGTATATTTACTTCTGTGAAAAATTCATCATTGTCATGGACGCTTTCGAAACTCATGCCTATAAGTTGGTCACATCCATAGATTTTTAGTTTGAAATTACCTTCACGTCTGAGTTTGTGGCTGGAAGTATATGGATAACTTCACACCAATAAAAATTCTGGATTCCAAATAATAAATTGTAAGGCTCTGTTGAATCAACTGGTGATATCTTCAAAATTCGGAACTGGCAGTGTTTTCCATTTCGAATTCCGAGATATTTAACACTGTTTATTTCTGATCAACATAGCTGAATTTCTATCACAATCATAAATTATAAGATATGGAGAAGGAAATTATCTGAATGTCAAATTGCAGAACAGCTTTCACTCATTGAGAACTTTCCATGAGAAAAAGGAATATAAAATTATAGGTTGATGAAAAAAAATACATAGATCTGCCTTCATTCTCATCTCACTAGTAGAAATTCTCGTGAGTTCCTTTTTCTGAATTTGCCTCAGAAATTCACCGGAGAACTGAATCCTGGAATATTATGAATATCAGGCATGGTTGGACCTTAGAGAGATCGGAATGTTCTGTCTTCAATAACTCCTACCAATCTCGAACTCTATTGAAATGCCATCGGATGGACACGGAAATGGACATTCCTCGATACCATATTGGCTGCAACCGAATTCCAAGTATTCGGATCATTTCAACTATCTCCTCGACCATTCCGAGCTTGTATTTTTTTATTCCAAAGGGGAAAATATCAACAAGACGATAACAAGTTGTTTGAATCGAAAGATTTGGATAAGAGTATTACCATACTAGTAGATGCCTTGCTGAACAGAATTAAAAAGAATCTTTGAATCATAGTTATTTTTCAAAATATTTGAAAATGTTATAGATAACTTATGATTTCAGTTTTAAAATGAAAATAATGAGTCCAAGAATTAGAGGGTTGAATAATGTCAGCGAAGATTCTATAATCAAGAGTCTCTCTAATTTAAACTCTATTTCGTAAGCGTCAAGGCAACTGCCAGAACTAAAGTATTTCTTCCGTTAACTTCCATCATTATATTTCAAGATCATTAGCATTTTCACGGTTTCTCAAGATTAAAACCCATTCGAAAAAATATATGTGATATCACACTTCCGGTTTCTTGTATCCTTAGACCGCTGAAATTCAATATTTCTATTGTTTCAATACAATGACTTTTTATTATTTCCTCGAGAATAGACACCGATAAAGCATCTGGCGCCACGGACCATAAACATGAACAAATCATCCTTTTTTTATAATGCATCAAACGAAGAAAAAACATTGAGCATATCTCAACAATTGAAAATAGAAATCTGAACTGAAAAATTAATTAACGTTGCTAAAGTTGTGCAGTTTCCACATGCAACAGTTGCATCTGTTCTTGTTTCTCTAAAAGAATATTCAATCTGAGCGACTCATGGTTTCAATTCAAATTTATATCACTACAACAAAAATGATGAATGCAATATGTTATTCTCCAGATATTCTCGTTAATATCAAATTCTGATGATTTCAGATCATCATTTCCACATTTTTCAAGTCCCTCTCAGGCTGTATTCAGTTTTTTGTGTTCTAGGCATAATTATCTCAAATTTGTGATTGTTATTAAGATTATGGTTCATTCATTTATCAAAACTATCAATGTATGTTATATGTGTCAGATTTCATTTATTTTCCCTACCTGCTCACATTGCATTAGATTCATGCTTATCAGTTTCAGTTCTGAGTTCATTTCAAGTTGAATTTCAGTAACTATATTTTTCCATATATCCAGCTCCGAAGAAACTGATTTCCAAGCCAAAACAGAAATAAAAAAATATCAAGATTATACTAGTTGAGCCCTGTATTCGAAATATACTATTTAACGACTACGTTTTGTGAAAACTTACTTACATCGAATAGAAACCACCTGAAGCTGTCAAATATATCAAATAAGTTTCCTTATGTTATTGAACATGAGAGAAGTTTTACGAAAGTTTGGAAGAATTGAATTGCGGAGGATGGGTATAAACATACGGTATAAAACAGAGTTCTGACCATTCTAAAACTTACCCAGAAAGTTTTCCAAGTATTTAAAACTATGACAGGATCAATGTGTATGCCAATTCTTATTTCGAATTCATTGAATACAGATTCTAATTATCTTCAGCGTCAACGTCATGATGATTATCAGAACTTAAAATCGATATTTTGCTGTTTTATTTGCGATAATATTGTTGATATCTCCCATAAAGTTGAAATTGTCTCGTGAAACTATTCTCCATAAGAATACATAGTAAGAAGGTTTCATTCCGAATGGAGACCATAATATACCTCAAAAGTTATAAGAAGATTGATTACACCATCACAAAATTGTTATCGAAAATTCTTCGACCTCCGTTTGAAGTCTGGCGAAAGCTACAAATTGAACTTTTGGTGGATGCGCAACATTCACAAAGCATCTGTCTAATGATGATAAGATAAGAAATGATCAGGTTAATAAGAACGTAGTAAGAAGCATGCAAAAGTGGTCTCTCAGCATTAGTTGGCACATTAACAAACGCCATCGAGCTCTCAATATCAAGTTGCAGAAAAAACAACAGAGTTCTTTTCCGAGATAAGTGTGCCCGTGTCGGCGTAATTCCTACGTTTCATATTTCATCGAAGTCGGCATAGAAACTGTGCACTGTGCAAACGTTTGTCATATTTCATGTCTTGGATATAGCTCTAAGAATGTTGTTTCAGTTTTCTTTCGACTACGTTACAGTGAATTGAATGGAATTTTCGTGATGTTTACAAAAGAGATGTGAGTAGCTCGCATAGTCATTTATCCTGAAAATAAAGAGTTCAAAGATTTTCGCATCCATTCAAAAAAAAAATGCGAAAAAATCAACATCTTGTTGCCTTCTTTTTATCTGCTCCCACTGCCAAATATCTGCCATCCGCAAAAATTATTATATTTTCATTCACATTGAATGTTCCAATGTTCCCTCAAGTCAAGTGATATTCCAATGAACAAATCGTTAATTCTCTTATTTCTTTTTATTTTCAGACAGAAGAACTCAACGCGATCCTAGGCAATGCTTTCAAAATGGCGTACACAGCGCAGCTGCAGAAACAGTCTAGCTTTCAGGATGTAATTGCGACTCAGTTGGATCAGTCTCAAACTGATAAAGTACTTTGGGTTAGTATCAGCACCAACAAAAATATTAATGTTCTGTGACATATTCACGTCAAACGTCATACTTCAAAATTGAATCAAATCGTAAAACTTCAAATGTTTTCATAGCGTACTATCATTTTATACTTTTACATTATATTTCGAAAGTACGTGCATCGAAAACATATGAAATAATTTGATTACCATGTTTGAAGCTTTTAATATGAACACGTTCAGAATTTAATAAATGTTATTAAACATTTGCAATGGCCTGAAACATCGGAAATATAATTTAATTATTGTGTATACAAGATGCCTATTAATATTGAAATTCAAAGCAATTTCGCTACTGAATATGGTAATATGTATCGAGCAGCAGAATAATGATATATTTAATGAATATTACTTACTCTTAATGAAGGTTTCCTTGCACCGACAAGAGCCTTTTACTTGCGTTCCCATTTATTTTTCTACTCCAATCGTAATTATCATTAAGTTATAATATTCTCTGTAATCCTAAATCTCCTTCCATACAAATGTTATACATTATGATAATTAGAATGAATAATAATTGAAACAATTTGATATATCCTATGATTTCGACTCAATCATACTTTAAACTCTATTGAAAGTATTCAAAGACATATTCTTGAATTAATTGTACAATTTTCTTTCAAGGAAACAGATTTCAGTGGGGCTCGAAATTAAAGACGAAAGTTGCATAGGGTTCAATTGTGTTTTGAATGTCCATTATTTACCCAATCTCTCGAATTCCGAGAGAACCTGAAACAAGGTTAATTCCTGTAAAAACATTGTTATTTTTAACTTTCATCGGCTTCTAATTTCCAAATTTGGTAACGGAACGGAAAAAGTCGGATGAACAAGACGAGTAACAGACTGAAGAATAGTTGACATCATTATTATTATAAAAATTAGAAATGTTTCACTTCCATGAAAGACTAGAAAGTAGGCCCAAACCCTAGTAATTCGAGTTTTTTCGAAAAATATTACTAGAATTTCGTCCTCAATAAGTTCAATATGGGCCTGGATATTCAAAGAAGCAAGTATAAATTTTGAGTTATATACCCATTCCTTGCCCACTGTATAAAAATGTTTCCTACAATCACACCCTACGGAATATCCTAAAGGACGCCACTGGAAATCGACAAGTGTTCAACACCTCAACTAATTGATACCTTGAAAATTTTTGGGGCATTTTGACTCGTGTGAAAATTGCGCCGACTTTTTTGGAAATAATTTTTAATTTCTGGGTAGTTTCGATATAGTTCTGGAGTTCTTCACTGAAATTTCGAATAGTTCCATGGAAAAATCAAAATTTAGGCGCTAACTTCACGCAGCACCGCCTTTTTCGAAAATATGAAATTTGATAATTTTTTCCGGTCCATTTCGAATAATCCTGGAGTTTTGATGTAATAAAATAGTTATTTGAAAAAACAATTCCGAGTTCCTAAACTCCGAATGAAAATTTTCGATGTATACAAGATAATTTTTTTTCGAAAAGTTGATAATGTTTTAATTATTAGCAATTTCAAGTTCCCGTTTTGAAAAACATAATTTCCGTCCATGATTTGCTGAAACTATTAAAAATATCAGAAAGAACTCCAGAACTATATCATAACTACCCAAAACTCACCGCCTGTAACAATTTGTAATCCACAGACGAAAGAATTATCGAGTGCCCTGAAGAAATCCCCCCATCCCCACCCCTCGGCGCCCACCGCCGACATGAACCCCGACGACGGCGGCCCGGCGGCGGTACGTTCGGCTCCGCCCTCCTCCATTCCGGGCCTCAACATGCAGCCGCCCCTCAACCGGTTCGCCGACAAGGGCGGCTCTCATCCCTCGACGCCGGTCAGCAGCGACGAGGGCAACTCGCCCACGGAGATGAACTCGTACAAGAGGATGGCGGAGAAGCCGCCCCTCATCAAGAGGATAGCCATGGGGCTGACGGGCGGCGTCAGGTTGGACGACGACAGCTGTCCGTTGGTCGGTGACGTCAACAATGCCAGTACGCCCAGTAAGTGATTGTCATTCATCTATTTTCATTTCATAGACAAGGGTAGAAAATTCTATAACAGGCAGTATATTTTTTCAACCATAAATTGTCAAAGCTTTATTTCATTTTATACTACAGGGTGATTCATTGGGAAATGAGCGTACTGTAAGGGTAGGTAGACGTCGCCTAGCTGCTTCTGAAAAACCCCCATATGATGGGTGTAGCCCCCTGTATAAGCGAGATACAGAGTGTTTTATGTATATCCCCTATTTTTTCAATGGCTCATAACTTACGAACGGATTGTATATTTTATCCATTTTCACAACATAAACTCATTATCCTGTATGCTACCAAATTCCGAATGAATGAAACTAATAATCCAGGAACGGACTCGAAAAAATTAAAGGAACTTCATAAGTTCAATACAACACCCTGTATGACGAAATTTCGAATATTCGTTTGCAGATATGAAAAGAACAGAAAAAATACTAATGAAAAATTACTTCCGCATGTCATTCTTGTACCTGTAAATTTGAGTCAAAATTAATTTTTTAGATGAAAAGGTGGTACAAAATTAAATAAAAATACCCTTTTCGTCTCTAAATGCTCTTCTTTCACTTTCAATCAATCAAATTACTAACCATTTTATGAAATCCTGAATTTTGATGGAATGAGAAAAAATCACATTCCGAAAAAGTATGACTTTTTTTAAGAAACACAAATTTTGTGAAATTGTATTCATTCAAAAAATAACGAAGATAGAAAATAGAATGAATTTCATCCATTTCAAATTATTTTTTTTTATTATAGCTTCTTGCAATCATGTTATCATTTGCATAGTGTAGCATGATGAATGCAATCTTTATGAAATATACGGGGTCTTTGTAAATGGTTATTGAATTAGCACTTTGTCCTAAATAAGGACCTGTCGACTTATTTTACATCAAGGTTGTGATCAAAAATTCAGGATATTATGAAATGGTTAATGATTTGATTGAGTGAAAGTGAAAGAATAGCATTTAGAGACGAAAAACATATTTTTTTTGAATATCGTATCACTTTTTAAAAAAATAATTTTGATTGACAGGCATGCGGAAGTTTCACTACATTTTCATGAAAAGAAAGTCGTAGTGTCGCATTTGATTTTCCAGAGAATCTTGCGATTTATTGTTATCAAATCGAAAGATGCCTTCTAGTGGCATCACTCAAAATCAAACACATCAAAAATAAAACACACACAATGTGTGGAGGAGACTTTGAGTTTTTTGTCGTTCTTTTTCCACTTTAGGTTATGGACTATCTCCGTCGAATAAAAAATAAAATGGATTCGATAGATCAATCAATGCTATTTTCAACGAGACTAAATGCATTAGAAACTGTCATCAATAGTTACAGCTGTTCATTTGAAAGAACTCTGAACCACCCTTCAATATTAATTTCAATAGATACGTCGAAGAGTGTATGAAAAAAATTACTCCAATAAAGATATGTATACATATACTTAATTAGGTAAATCTTGGTGAAAAATCACTTGTCTCATGACGATTCCGCCCCCTGGCAGATATTCTGGAAAAATGACAATAATTTCCAGGGTTATCTTCACCACTTTGAACATTGAAATTAACAAGTTTCTACGATGAATAATGTTCAAGATACACCACTCGCAATTCTTATCCGGCCACCCTATACATTTTTTATATTGTATTAATTCCGTATTATGAGTGTATATCTGGATGTTTGATAAATTAATAGGTAGTTTCTTGAATTGGCTTTAATTTAAATGGAGTACAAATTTATATTCAACCGGAAAACTGCTTCAACCATTGAATGAAAACTCTTTGTTTTTTATAGATAGCCCAACCAACCGACCCCTATCCGGCGGCTACGTCAACGAAACCGAAGAATCCCGAAACAGATCGATCGCAAACGCGGTCGAGAACCTGAAGAACGAGCAAACCGACTCGGCCCGACGACTCGACCCGCTCCATCGTCCGCCCACCGCCGACCTCAAGACGCGGCGCGCGTCGCAAGTCAGCTCGGGCAGCTCGGGCGGCCGCACGGGCAGCCCCCCACCCAACCCGCCAGAGCGTACCGATTCGCTCAGCGACAAAGAGGAGGAGGAGCTTCGCGTGGCGCCGTGGTACCAAGCGGGCATCCCTAGAGAGATCGCGTTAGAGATTCTTGCGCGCGAACCTGTAGGGGCGTTTATGGTGAGGGAGAGTACTAGTAAGCCGGGGTGCTTCGCGCTCTCGCTAAGGGTGCCAAGGACGTTCCAGCCGACGGGGATCGCGCATTATTTGATCGTGAGGGCGAATAAGAGCTACAAAATTAAGGTTTGTTGTTGACGTACTTCAGATGCACTACTGCCATTTATGTAATTTCGAATCTCATCGTCATTTGTGTTGGTGTTCCTCAGTGATCATGATCTTTTACAATCTAGTGTAAACCCAACGAAATTTCGGTACAAACCATTCCATGACTCACTTCACAAAGTAAGGAAAGTTAACACTTTACAAGGCAGGTGGAGCGGTCACTCTTTAAGGGGTTATGTACAGTAACAATTTTGAAAAAATCAATTCTTTAAATTAATTTCTTGATGTCCATATATTCAAGAACATTTCATATCGTTGCGGTGAATATTTTCGAAGTAAATTTGAAAAGGCGTTTCAGACTACATGAAAGTGCTTTTCAAACTTCAAACGCGTTTTTCTCAAAGTGGTGTTTTGGTCTCAATTTCAACACGAGCTTCTTAAATGCATTTTTCAGTAATTAATCGAAGATTTTTTCACACCAATAAATATTTTTTTATAAACAATTTAGATCAAAAATTGATTTTTTTTCCTTGAGAAACCACCATTTTGCAAAAAGAAATTATTTTGCTTATTCCTTCAATTAATAACTGGACATTACTTCAACGAAACCTGTTTGGTTTTTCAATTTCAGATGATCCATTTCAGAGATATAGTAGTCACCGCAAAACGTCTTTTTTGAGAGGAGCTCCCAGAGCTCAACTGTAGCTCCTTTCCAAATACATATTTTTACTAATACTAAGTCTTGAAATACTGTTGAAAGATACCATAATATGTGTACAAATTATTTGATCAATAATTTCGACAGTTTTCTCAGAAAAAAAATTGGACAATCCGTTTTTTTCAGCCTTCAACCCCTCAAAATGCTGCCATCTAAAAACTAGTCAAGATACAACCTTGCTGTTTCCACAAGATATTTTTGAAAGTATAAACTGGAACAATCCCAAAACATCGATGTTCTGAGAGTGACACAGCCCCTTAAAGTGTGATAACACAGTGCAACACGAAAAAAAAAATAACCATATACGGACACCACTACGTGCAAAAAGACTAAAAAAAAGACCCGTGTCTCCCAATTTTTCCCAAAGTCATGCACTTTTTTTTATGGGCCGCCAAAGATTTGGGGCCTCGGTATCATTTTCGCAAAAAAGTGATTATTTTCTCAGGCTCATATCTTGCAAACCGTTCAGAATTTCGATTTACTCCCTGAGGCAAAGTTGTAACTCTCAAAAAAACTTCACCTTCCAGATCAAAATCGCAAAAAACTAAAAAAAAAAAACGATTTTTTTACCTTTTTTCCCGTGTTCAGGTCCATAGGTAGCAAACCGTTCAAAATTCAAGGAAATAATCAACTACAAAAATTTACCTAAGATCTCAATAAACAAATTCCTAGAACATATAAACTTCCTGGGAATAATTGTTAACACTGGTTAGGTAGCCGCAAAAGTGAAAAAAGTGACGCGGTGAAAGTTATATAAAGTGCTGCAACATAATTCGTACACAACAGTGACAACTGACAGTTTCAGTATGCATGATACCGAGGCCCCAAATCTTTGGCGGCCCATAAAAAAAAGTTCATGACTTTGGGAAAAATTGGGAGACACTGGTCTTTTTTTTAGTCTTTTATCACGTAGTGTATATGGTTATTTCGCCATGACTTAAAAAATTACACACAGTGTAATTAATATCAATAAAATGTTTTTCTAAATGAGATCATTTGTTTATTACAGGGCTTCACGAAAGAGTTCATGTCCCTCACGTCTCTGATAACGCATCATTCTGTGATGCCGGAACTGCTACCTTGTCCCCTGTCTCTGAGCCGCTACCTACCCAATTTCGCCAAATCGGATTCGAAAAAAGACTTTGCCGACATAGACCTGGACCCTGACTACAACTGCTTCACTGACTTCAGGAAAATGATGGCCGACATTTGAACTCCGGAAGAGTTGTTCGTGTGTACAGTGAACCAACTAGTCGTGTTATTATTTATTTTGTGAATATCTAAAGACGCAAATTTTTGTGTACCTTGTGATACCTTTCCTGCAAATGAACTTCTTCGGAAATTTATTAGGATAAAACGCTTCGTATACTTCGCGATGATGTGTTCGATAGTCTAGTTGTGAAGTTTCAGTTATTAACATTCAATAATTAATACAAAAGGGTCGATCCAAAGGATACAGTAATTTCACCAGGATTCAGGACAATGCTAATCGCTGACGAGAGAAATTTGATTCATATAAATATTAACAGAAAACACATTTCAATGAAAAATTAATCCTCAATTTTTCCGTTCGGTGGAAGGTTTTATGAAATGTGGACAATTCAACACATAATTCATGATTTATGACATTAAATATCTCCTAAAAAGGTATGTTTATGATGAAATGCAGCATAAAACAATAGATTGATATCTACTGTGATGGTCGATGATTCAGAACAACTCACAATTTGTACCTTGAAAGTAGTCTAACCTGTCTGACTTGTCTTCTGCGCATATTACCACGAGTGAACATGCGCGTTTCAAATCATGGAATTCGTAAACTACTGAATGAAATTACTGTATTTTTCGGCAAAAACTGTGTTTGAATCAGCTATTACAGCGTTTCGAATAGTATGGATAGTTCATAATCGCTAAACAGAGACTGACACCCAACAAACAGAAAAGGAAATCAACACCAGAAAAAATTATATTCCAAGTACATATACAAAAATTGAAATTCGGATAAATAAGGAAATTAATATTTGTTATATTGATTGAATTCGAAGTATTTTGTCCCATTCTTCATAATGTTATTGTCCTTGGTTTCTTCTGAACAATGACGTTAGCACTTCCGGAAGAGAGAGCACGTGGTTCCTTTGTAGGTCCAGGAAAATATACGGGAAAAAAATCCTATCCTGGCTCAATTATAGTGATCATTCATGCAAACAATAATTCATCAAATATGGTTTTCTGTTGCCACCAAGAATATGCTTGACATTCATACAGTTGTTTAATTTATTCCGATGCAGGATTAAGTTTGTTATTTTTTTATCAATGTGTTGTATATAGGAAATAAGGATGTAAGCATGGTGTGCAGATCAATTATACAGGCTGTAATAAAAGGTCTTCAGAAGAAGCTATATATATATTTATCATTTTCATAATAAGATAATAGATTTTGTTGAGATCAATTTCTGACACCCTGTATAATAGTGAAACATTTTTACGGAATGTTCATCGTTTCAAATAGATTTTGGATATGCCATACAAAATAATCTGCTGAACTTATCTATGATCGTTAATTGTTTATTTTCTAGTTTATTATGTGGTATCAATTCACTACCACAACAAAAAAATATAATTCAAATACCGAAATATAATAAATAATATGTATCATTATCAAGAAGACGAAACATTTCATATTTCATATTCACTGTGAATCCTTCCTCTAGTAATTTACCTTTGATGTAATCAATTTTAACATGTGTAAAGCTTCCTGGTAGGGGATATAATTATTTAAAATGATTTCGCTTACTATTCTTTCAGTGATTTGTTGGACCAATGAAGAATAAACTAATTGAGTATGTGTTTTTATTTATCATGATGTATTTATTGATGTAAAAATTACCTAGTCTTCACATTCATATATAACATTTGTTTTTGTATATAAAAGATATGAATTGATTCACAAATTTTCGATATGTATATATATTTTTATGAATACCTTACTTATTGTTACAGTCAATTGTTGTAAACCGTATTTGCAACTTGTTATACACTGAATATTAAATAAATAACCCCCCATGAAATTTTCACACCTGATGTTTTTCTTATTAGGTATATACTATTTATTATTGATTATATTGAGAATAAAATATTAATCTACACATAAATTCAAGTTTCATATCAATTAAATTCAAACAACACACTGTACAAACCAGTCTTTACGCAACTTCAATACTGTGGTTGACTCGTACCGCGAGGTGGTACTGCGAATGACGAAATGTCGGATTGAGGTGTGAACAACACACTGTATACTAAAAAGGTTCGTTTTGGAAATTTAAGTGTTGTAATTTATTGTTACATTTTTGTTATCAATAGAAATAATGCCTGTGAAAGTCGAGATAGCAATTTCGGACATTCTGAATTTGTATGTTGATAAGTCGTCACTGGAAGGTTCTGGCTGCGGAACGATTCATTTTTCAAATACTTCCTCTTAGTTCTCGTAGTAACGATAATGAATAATAACAAATAAATTAAAGTGGAGAGAATATGATATGACGCACTATCTAGTTAGTAAAAAAACAACCTTCTCACAAAAATATTACAATTTAAAAACGCCTGTGGGGGAAAACTTTTCGAATAGACAGCCTAAGTCTTGACGTCACAAGCTTTAAAACCTTTCCAAACAAAGCGTTCATTTCACGTAGTTGCTTCTTTCAGTTGAAACTAAGAATGACATTTTTTGTACATGGTGATATCAAGTTCTCATTGACTCATTATTAACATTTTCATTCAAGTTAGTCGCATGATGGATGTAATTTCATCGATTTAGCGAAGCCCTAGAGGCATCTCTGAATCAGTCAGAAGAGTCCGAGTTCTGACAATCTCCTAATATAGGCAGCAGAATTTAACTTGAAAATATTTCAATCATCCTGTACACACATTTCGGTATCACAAAGATGACTAGTTTCAATTATGCAACCCTATTAATCATGCGTAAAGGAATTGGCAGACTGATAAGACGACACATATTACTCATTCGATTTTAAACCTCCGTTGGGTTCGGACGTGCGTGACGAAAAGACTTTCTCGTGCGGTGGAAAGTTTTCGCGAGTGTGTTTCCAATTATCCCGTGTGTGTTTCCAGTGATCTCGTGTGTGTTTCCAGTGATTTTGTGTGTGTGTGTGTGTGTGCTTCAAGGACAGTTTGAGAAAAATTAATGGGTGAGTTTTTTTTGCATGTCCCTTTACACAACTGAACGATTTCGAAATTTTCCATCATGGTACATCGGGTTTTTTTGTTGAAATTTGCTGATTTCTTGGTGAAATTGTTTTCAATATTTTCTCATGATGAATACATGATAAATGAACCCTTTCTTGATATTTAAGAGAAGATGCAATAAAATAAAGTATGCAATTTTATAGATTCATTTTTAATTTTGTTATAGATGGCATGTGACGTCTGGAAAACAAAGAACTAGGATAGAAGGTGTAACTACTACTACCAATCGGTGAGTGATTTTTTGATTCCTGTAACTTTTACAACCTCACATTCAGCTTTTGTCTCCTCACTTTCAAATATTTCACATTCCACTTCTAAGCTCCTCATAAAACCTATTTCTAACTTGCTGACTTTCTTTTTATTGTATCGATTTGTTAGGTTTTATTTTTTTTCTTTCAATTTGTGTAATCAATGGGCAGAAGGGCTTAGGTCGATGGCCTATTGTATCAGTGTAAATTGTTTCAATAATGGACATTTATTAGTATTATTGAAATTTTCCATTATATGATTTCTCGAATTCAGATATTTATTCTTGAGATTTAATGAATTTTTTCTGTTGTTACAGGTAGTAAGTAGTTCTTCTAGAAAAAGGTAAGTGATTTTTGGGTTATGCATGACTTTTTGCACGAATTTCAGCGGGTGCACCCACAATATTCCGACGAACTATGGAATTCGTAGGATTATAGAGAATCCTTACAGTCGAGATATACGTTCAGTATGTTCAAATTGCAATTTCTCGATTTCAACCCCACTTTTCCAAATTACACAGGCCTACCTTTTTTTCTGTGAAATAGTGTTTTCAAGTGACAGGTCGTCACAGTACATCAGAATACTGAATAGAACGTTTATTTTCGAATTGAAATCCTCGACATCGCAGTAGCAAAATTAACAGTCGTCTCCAGTGCGATGGTACAAATCAAAACTACAATCGAAAATGCGCTTGAAGAAATCAAGCATGCCGTCAAGTGATTCACAGCTAGAAGTTCCCTCGAAATTCAAATGCGGTGGGTCGAAAAGTGAATTTTCTACCCGATCATTAACGACAGTTGACAACCTCACCCGATAACACGCGCGGTACCCTTACGAGGGGAGAGTATCGACTTTTGGTGTATGTAAGTTTTCCTCTTTACAAAGGAGGCTGTCACCTCAAGAAGTCGGTATGACAGTGTTTTTCGTGGTCGTGGGAGTCTTCCTAGTTCTTGATGTAGGTAGAAATTCGCTTTTCGACCCACCGCATTTGAATTTCGATGGAACTTCTAGCTGTGAATCACTTGACGGCATGCTCGATTTCTTCAAGCGCATTTTCGATTGTAGTTTTGATTTGTACCATCGCACTGGAGACGACTGATACTTTTGCTACTTCGATGTTGAGGATTTCAACTCGAAAATGAACATTCTTTTCAGTATTTTGATGTACTGTCTGTTAAACGACTTGTTACTTGAAACACTTTTTCATGAAAAAGAAGGTAGGCCTGACGATTAAGATGACAAGTTTCCAAATGAAGTGCATTTCATTTCAGGAATTATTTTATTTCAGAAATCATTCTCTTTCAGAAATTATTTTATTTCAGAAATCATTCTCTTTCAGGAATTACTTTATTTCAGGAATTATTTTATTTCAGGAATTATTTCATTTCAGGAATTATTTCATTTCAGAAATTATTCCATTTCAGTAATCATTCTCTTTCAGGATTTATTTTATTTCAGGAATTATTCTCTTTCAGGAATTATTTTATTTCAGGAATTATTCTCTTTCAGGAATTATTTCATTTCAGGAATTACTCTTTTTCAGGAATTACACTTTTTCAGGAATCATTCTCATTCAGGAATTATTTTATTTCAGGAATTACTTCATTTCAGGAATTGATTTACATCAGGTATTAATTCATTTCAGGATTTATTTCTTTCAGGAGTTATTTATTTCAGATATTAAACAATAGAAAGTGCATTTTGCAATTTTGTATAAATGCCAGTAAACGAATTTCAGAAATTATTTTATTTCTGGATGGGGTAAATGCAGTGAAATAACTGTAAAACGTGAAATAAGTGCCGCGTAGACTTTTCAGACACAAAATCTGAAACAATTGAGTGCGAGTGCATTTTGCAATTTTGTACAAATGCCAATTAACGAATTTCAGGAATTGATTTCAATTTCTGGAAGGGGTAAATGCTGTTCGACTATCATCTGGTTAATTCATTCAGATGATCAGTCCTTAGTGAAATAAGTGAAATCGTGAAATAAGTGCCGCGTAGACTTTTCAGAAACGTAATCTGAAACAACATATTATTAAGTGCATTTTGCGAATTCGTACAAATGCCAATAAACGAATTTCAGGAATTAATTTTAATTTCTGGAAGGGGTAAATATTTTCCACATTCATGGTTTGTAGGCCTACTGGGGATGCTTCCATTAAAAAAAGCAACGCATTGAGAACTCTACCTCTTGGGTGATGAAGGAAACGAGTTCAAATGTATTTTATTTTGCCTAAATACGCCTATAAAATAAGCCAATTGCCATCACTTTTCTGTACCTTGCAAAAGTTTCATCTAGTAGCTTGCGCTTCTTCAGAATCTGTACTATTTTCTGACGGATTTTGAAATTTTTCAGTGATGTTTTCCAATGATTCAGTTTAAGGATCATTGAGTTCTTCATGTGAATGTGATATTTCAACTGAAAATGATCATTTCATTCAAAATTAAATAATTATACAGTGCGTCCATAAAGTGTAACGCATAAATTCATTATTGGCTAAATGAACAATGAAATTAGGAATTCCCAAAACAGGTCGATTTTTTATTTCAATTTACTATCGTTTCAAATCATAATCTAATATACAGGGTGAACCACTTTCGGGTAATGACGTCATCACCATTTTTTTCAAATGGAACCCCCCCTTTTTATTCAATTTTCAAATTGCCTTTGCTGAGCTGATTCCAAAAATGTATAATATGTTGCTTCAAATTGGTACGGGGTGGGCAAACATGCAAAAAAAAAGTATGAAAATTGTTTATGGAAAGTAATACGTTACTGAATGTAATAAACAAATTAAATGGAATTAGTAGTTATGCAATTAATGTGATACACTTTCAAAATTTACAATAAATGTTCGAATTGTTCTCCATTGACCGTTAGACAATGACTGAACCGGGCATTACTTTCGTCTCTAACATTCTATAGCATAGCGGGTGTTATATGCTCTCTATTTCTTGTCTGATTCGGTCTTGTAGTTGAGGGATATTTCCAGGTCTGTTTAAGGAAACTTTAGATTCTAAATAACCTCATAAAAAGAAGTCTAATGGGCTCAGATCAGGTGATCTAGCAGGCCATTCCACTGGTCCCCTTCTTCCTATCCACCTTTGTGGAAAATTTGTGTTTAAAAAATCGCGCACAGTTACTGCGAAATGTGACGGTGCGCCATCCTGTTGAAACCAGATTCTGCGGTCTACATTAGTGGGTATTTGAATATCAGGAAAAAGCTGGATCAGATCAGGAATCAATGTATTTTGAAGGAAATCCAGATATAATGCTCCTGTTGAGTTTTCATCGAAAAAATATGGACCAATAATTGTCATTACTCTGTAAAAAAATTTTTGCATTTTTGCCCACCCTGTACCAATTTGAAGCAACATATTATACATTTTTGGAATCAGCTCAGCAAAGGCAATTTGGAACTTGAAAAAAAGGGGGGGTTCCATTTGAAAAAAATGGTGATGACGTCATTACACGAAAGTGGTTCACCCTGTATATTATAGATTATGATTTGAAACAATAGTAAATTGAAATAAAAAATCGACCTGTTTTGGGAATTCCTAGTTTTATTGTTCATTTAGCCAATAATGAATTCATGCGTTACTTTATGGACGCACTATATAGTATAAGTTGATGTGCTATAAATATTACATAAATTAATCTTACCAAGATCCTGGAAACCAATATAATCAACACATATTTCCACAGGAAATATATCATCATATGGCTATTTGGTGGTCTAAAATTTCTTCTTTCATTCGAAATATTGCAGGTGAATAGTTTTGTTATCAATTTCAGAGATTAATTTGTACGAAAATATTTGTCAACAAATCGTAGTAAAATATCAAGGTCAATTAGACATTTCCCGCCATTTTTGGAATGAACACTCTGGTTTACATATACTCTGTGACTATACTCTGTGATCACACTTCACCCATGTCCCATACTCCCATACAAGATACAGCCCGTGGCCCATACAAACACACACAGGTTAGTTTGTTGGTCATGTTAAAAGTAGATGTCGCTCACTCCGAGTTTCTTCCCTTCTTACTCTGATAGAAATATGAAGAAGATTTCTCGAGGTAAAAATGGTTTGAGGTTATATTTTCGGTATGCCCACGATCGTGGTATGCCAGAGTCGGAGAGGTCGGCTCATGTTCATGCAGTCGATCAGAGACAACAAATCCGTCGATGTTTGAATGTTCAGTTCGCAAATCCTAAAATTTTATGGTTCGTTCGTGATATGTCTTTGGACAGATAATTAATTAAATTTATAATATATAAAATAACCATGAAAGTTAAAGTGATTAGTAGAAATCCGGACGATTATCTACGAGAAACCAAATTAGATATTCACAAAAGTAATGTCTATTTTTATTTAATAAGAGAGTATACAATAAACTTATGTAATTTTTCAGCTCAAAGGAACTATGATCCAGCTCTCCACCCATTTGAAGCAGCCAGAGAATATACAAGAGCCCTAAATGCAGTTAAACTGGAAAAAGTGTTTGCCAAACCATTCATAGGGAGTCTAGATGGTCACAGAGATGGTATTTCTTGTATTTCCAAGCATCCCAAAAATTTGACAGCCCTGATAAGTGGTGCATTTGATGGTGAAATCAGAATCTGGGATATCCCACAAAAATTATGCACAAGAAACTTTGTTGCACATGATGGTATAGTTAGAGATATCGCCTATAACCCTAGTGGTAATAATTTCATCACCATTGGTGATGACAAGACAATCAAAACTTGGAAGTCAGTAGCTCCGCTATTTGGTGAAGAAGAAGAACCAGTGAATACAGTGCTAAGCAGGTCAGTTCTGACTAGTCTATCTCACCATAGGGAGAAACCAATATTCGCCACTGCAGGTGAAATTTGCCAAATATGGGAAGAGTCTAGAAATGAACCTATCAGAAAAATCAAATGGGGTGTAGACAGTTTACATGACATTGAGTTCAATCCTGTTGAAACAAATATTCTTGCTACTTGTGCTAGTGATAGAAGTGTAATTCTGTATGATATGAGAGAAACTAATCCTTTGAGAAAAGTTATAATGAAATTGAGGACTAATAAGTTAGCATGGAATCCCATGGAGCCATTTATTTTTACCTGTGCCAATGAGGATTACAAGTAAGTCATTTGAATTGAATCATATAGATTGGCCAATATTTTTATACTTGTCTTTTTTCAGTTTGTATACTTTTGATACTCGTAATTTGACTAAACCTACCAACATTCACATGGACCATGTTGGTGCTGTCACTTTTGTTGACTATGCTCCAACTGGTAGAGAATTTGTGTCAGGCAGTTACGACAAATCCATAAGAATTTTTGAGTCAGGGAAAGGCCATTCAAGGGAAGTGTACCACACAAAGAGAATGCAGAGGTTGACATGTGTGCACTGGACTTTAGACAATAAGTATATCATCAGTGGATCTGATGAGATGAATATAAGGATATGGAAAGCCAGGGCATCAGAAAAATTGGGACCCGTAAGTTTAAATATTTTCGAATGAGACAAGTTACTGAATATGTGTATGATTTTTGTAGTTGAAACCCAGAGAGAAAGCGGCACTGAAATACAATGAAGCTCTGAAAGAGAAGTATGCTAGTCATCCGAAGATCAAAAGGATATCTCGGCATAGGCATGTACCAAAACATGTGTACAATGCCCAAAATGAGTTGCGTACCATCAAGGAAAAAGACAAGAGGAAAGAGGCAAACAGGAGAGCACATTCGAAAGCTGGAGAAGTGCCCTATGTTCCAGAACGCCAGAAGCACGTTTTACAAGAACATCATTGATTTTTTTTCTAATGAAAGGGATAACTATTTCATTGTTAAAACCGCATCATTCTTTGGAACTGTACATTTCACTGTTTCATAATGGATATTGAAATACATGATGATTCACAATCACTTTTTTATTACAGATATATTCTTGCTAACACAAGATTTCAAATATGAACTTGAATAAACAAATTGTGCACTCAATTCATAATATATAAAGCTTATAATGTATAAATTATTCAATCAGTAGGTATATTGTTATAAATATAGAAATGAACATTTTGGAATGCAAATTAATATATTAATAAGACTATAACACCTTAAACATTAAGAACACATTAGCACTAAACATATAAACAGTCTTATATCAAATTATAAAGTGAAGAGTGAAATTTCTATATTGATAAAACTGTTTTCATCGCGTCATCAATTGTGAATATATCTCATAAAATAATTATGAAGATAATTTTCAATTCGAATAGTGATGCTAGTACAAAATTTGAAGATAGAGTTTTCTCTCTTTTGAAAATACCTTAAAATACATAAAATAGTTGAGAATATAAGTATAAAACTTCATTTCATACAATATGAACAATTCTAAAGCTTTCACACAAATTTGGTATAATTTGCTTACATCTAACATCATTTGGAGTAAAATCATTCATGAATATATCATTTTCAATAAGCGTAATTTATTATTTCAAATATTTTTGTTGAATTTTCACTCTATCATGTTAACATTATATTTCAGAATAAAAAATCCACTAAATATATAACCACATCGGACAATAAAATAGTTAAAAAAAATTCTTTGGGAAAGATCAATATTAAATACAACAAAAAACTAAATAATATCAAACATACATCAGAGCATCAGATGAATCCAACTCATTTTTCTTGCTTTGAAAAAATGTATTTTAATTAATAAAATCTACCAAGTATTCCCAAAGTGTGAAGTTATCAGACTTGAAGAAATCCAATACTCAATCAAAATAAGCAGCTCCACATTTCTTCATTATATATATATATATATAAATATATATATATATATATATTTATATATATGTATATATATATATATATATATATATATATATAATTCATCTAATGTCTCGATTAATACTGACAAATAACAATCACACACAAAAATTTGATGTTCTACATACAAATCCAATGAAAAAAACGCCGAATTGTTAAACCAAAAAATAAATAATAAAAAAACAGTCCCATTTCGTTTGTTGTTTACAAGTAGTGGTATCAATAGCACATTGAAATAATCGTATTTAGGTTGACTCATAATACAAAAATGACGGATGGCAAAACATTCAATGATTCTAAACTATTCATGGGATATAGTGTATCCTCACCGAATAATTTTGAGGATTAGTAGCTAGAACGTAACATGGTAAAAAATCATATATTTGGAAAACCGCCATTCTTAGAGCGTTCAAAAGACTCGTTGAAAATTTACTGGAATACGCTCTAGCGTACGCCAAACGTCTGCCTCCGAAATATTGAGATTACAAAATAAACTACTTCACAGAAGTTTTCGTATGAAAAACGATTCCTCTCACGTTATCATATAAGAGAAAATATTGAATAAATTCGAAAAATCGAACCAGAACAAATCCTGGCTTTGTATCAAAATCCTAACTTTGGCCATATTATCTGTATTGTATTCAAAATTATTTCTTTTCACAATCGAATCACGATTAAACTTCGAATTCAATAAACAGAATATTCGAAAATTATGGAAATTAGTATAATGGTAATGAATATTTGGTAAGCAATTCAATTAAAACTTAGATGCGAGGTTTGTACTTTAACGTAACGCATATCGTTTCGGTAGTTTTAACAGAATTGGGAGATGTCTCGTTGCTGTTAGTGCCATTTTTGTTGTCCGGGCACGAACACAGTTCGCCCTTACTTTTGAAACTGGCAGACTTCGAAATAGTATCGTATTTCAGTTTGAAGCTGCCGGATCGTGAGCTGGACGATTTTCTGTCCGAATGAGTCTTGAAGCTGCAATAAAATAAGAACACGGGAATCGGAGACGTGCAAAACAATGCCTTGCGATTTCATACCTATTCGAACGGGAACCATTCTCCTTATTCCTCCTTATCGACCTATGATAATATCTCTTATCCTTAGAATTAGTTCTTTTTACGCTTGGTCTTCTTTGAATAGAATCTGCACTCAAAGATAATCCAGTTATACCAACTGAAAATAATATAATTAATAACAGGAGTAACCTACTTTTTTATATTTTGAACTCACCAATAGTACCTGATGAAGATCTTCTAAGCAAAACGTTAGCTAGAGCAGTCACATCAGCCTCATTGAGAGGTAAGTCGAGAGAACCACCGCAGTTTGAACATTCGACAGAGGGTCCCAAAAACCATTGAGACCGTGTTTTCATTCTCTCGGTCTGTCTCTGGTGAACCTTCAAAAATGTTGGTTCATTTTCAACTATTTACCTTTCAAAAAATTTTCACATGAAAATCAAATAATCTAATCGAAAGTAAAGATTATGTACACTTGTTGTGTACTCATAACTTTTAAATTTTTTATCTTGCAGTATTGTTATTGAAGGTTAAAAACATATAAACGTTTATTGATACCTGTGGCAAATAACTCAAACTTTTTGTACTTTCAGCATATTTATTGATAGCTTTCAGTTCATCCAAGGTCATCTTGAGTCCAGGATGAATTTGACTCACTCTAGATGAATGACTGGTACTAGAAGAATGTGATGTATTGGTAGTCTGAAAAAAGTCAAACTTGTAGTTGAATCAGGACGAAAATTACAAGAGCCCACCTGAAAAAGTCCATTTTGTTCAAGTGATACGGATAATCTTGTACAAGACTCCAATAAACCATGTTCTGCAATCATGCGCAAAGAAGTTGACCCCACTTGTGTATTTGTTTCTAATAAAGCAGGAGTTGATTGACATTCCTCCACCTGGGATAATGCTGTAAGAAAAATGTATGCTGATACTGAATCCAGTTGTGTAGTTTTTTATATTAGTGAAAGAAATGGAAATTAAACAAAATACATACCTTGAATATATTACATGTACTAAAAACTTAGCTAAGCTTCCATTTACTGTATGCGAGGTGAATTTGATGTAGATGATGTACTTTAGTAATAGTTATACAAGAATTATCGTCAAAATCAACCTCTACAAGCAGAAAATTACTAATTATGGAATACCATGAATTCTATGGAAAGAGATTCAATTCAAAATTATAATTTTCCTCTAGAATTATCGGTATTCTCTATTGTGTATTTGCTATAATTATAAATCAGTTTATCAGATCAATAAATAACTAATTTGTTGCCTCGTGGAAAAAGTTGGTATCTTGATCATATATCTATGGGGATTATTTGATGATTATTGAATGAATTAAGTTTTATTATAATCCAGCCACCTCATACTATTGTGTGACTCATTATCAAAGTTCATCATCCTTCAGAACATTCAATTCTGCATCTGTGTTTGGCATGCACAAATATAATTGAAAACTGATCACTAACTAATCAAACAATTGTTTATTTGCTATAATTTGGATGAACCCATCAAATTCAATATTCATTTTATCTAATTTGAAACAATAATGTTTGCAAATATTTGGAAGTTGTATATTTATGTATAGCAAAAAAAACATAAAGAACGCTCACAAAAAGAAAAATAAACAGAAAAATTAATCGATTTATTGTAAATTCATAGGAAAATATCACAGTGTAAACTACATTTTTGGCTCTAAAATTGTACGAACAAATACTGGGTTTAATATCTAAAAAATATTTCAAAAGGTGGTGTTTGTGTTTAAGTGTCTATCATCATCAGAATCATCAATATTACCTTCCAGACCCAGACTAGAGTTCCAGTGGCCATTATTTTCGCATTGAAGCCATGTCTCTCTACCCAGTGACAATTGCCCTTCAAGAAATATGTCTTCTCAAAAATGTTAGTCAGAGCAAAAGAACTAGATGAAACACAAGCAAATGCAGATTTCTATATTCCAAATGAAATTGAAATTCATTATGAAAGTTGGTTTAGAAAACTATACCAGTTTCAATACTCCCAGATAACACAATGTTGGCATTCATTGTTCTGTGGGTATTTTGTAAGAGTATGGAGGCATTATATGAATATAATTGAATATTCAGATTTGAGTACTTTAATTAGGAGGGAATCATTCACAGAAGGAATGGAGAAACAAGTATTGAAAACATTGAAACAGATACTCTCAAAACTGCATGATGAGAAAATAAATCATTATTTTTATTTATTTTCGTTAATACTCAAGGACAAACAAATTACTAAAGAAAATGTTTGTTCAATGTCAAAATACATTAGCTCTATCTAATCAACAGTCAACATAACATAATCTCAAATGCATTTGCAAATGTTTCGCATGTTAGGAATTATTGCAGGCAATAGGTAAAAAAATCAAGGACACAGCATAGAAAATAGATTTACACAATCCATATTTGCTTGAAAAAAACACATGAGTACTAGTTCTTTTCAAAATTGTTCATATATTCTTTGCATATGCAAACTGGCATTACATTTTTCACAAAAAAAACAGGCACACTACACTAAAAAAAATGGATTGTTTCCAATTCAAAAAATTGTCTGGGAATATCATTTGAACAAGAAGCATTTTCTCTTAACATTCGAAATTTTTATTAAGAATAACTTATTGAGTAGCTAGTTTTTTCTTTTCAAAAAATCTTTGAAATTGGAAAGTATCCATGTCCACAGCTAGCAAAAACTCACCTAATAGATAACGTTCCAAAGCAATGCACTCTGTTGGAAACACTCCATTTGTGGGTACCGGGGGATATTGGAAGGAACAGATCCATTCTCCTTGTACTCTTAATACTCTTCCTGTGACTCTTGCATAATATTCATAGTTTTCTCTACCAAAGAGATCTGATGAAGCAAATTCTTCAATCATATGCTTCATCACACGTGAAGCAACCTAACAGACATTTAATTTCAAAAGTCAATACCTCCAGACTTAATATAATTCACCTTGAACTTTGTTACATCCTCCATTGTAGCAGTTTTACCATCACTAACACAAGTGTGAAAAAAACTTGGGGCTACACTGACACCTAGAGCCTCACTCGTCATTCTAGTGCCTGCTCTCTCACTGTTTGATGCAATTACCCTGAATGTTCCAAATAACAACACTAATAGCCGTTGAGTATGAATTGGCAATGAAGTTAATATTCTACAACAAAAAATTTGAAATTACCCACTATTCTGATATTATAAGTTCCTTATAAATATTGGAATATAAATATGTACCTCATCTGAATAATTCATTATTGCATTTCTCAAGTATTGTATTTATACCATTTTCGATTAGAGTTCAATGACATCAGAATATACAAAATGATAAGATGCCATTTTCGAAAATGAATATCCAAATGAATAACTCCTTATCAACTCATTTGTAAATTAAAATTTTTTAAGGCTTGAAATAGAAAATTTTATGAAATTTAGTGCTCCTGAAGTAAGGCAAAAATGAACACTGAAAATTTTTCTCACTAATTAAACAATTGTGTAAAAAATAAAAAATAGATAAGAGTTTGTTTGAATATGGATATGATTGTTAAGCATGACCAATATTCTCAAAAATATGAAGGCAAATTATAAATACTTGACATTTTTTCAACTAATTATTTTAAACTGATACTGTCTTGAAAAAATGATAAATGAGATATTTAGAAGGGAAAAAAACACTCACCTATGGATCTCATCCTGTCGTATTAGAATATCAACAATCTCTATAACTTGGAAAAATCTGTTTTCTATATCTCTACCAAATATACCACCAGGTATTTTCCTCAAAAATTTCTTAAGCACACTAGCAATTGTGTAAACACTGAAATTGTCCATATTCACAAGTCTACCAGTCTGAAGAAAATGAGTTAATTTTTTCATGGCTCCCTGATGACCTGGAGCTCTGAAGACATCTTTTCTGTATGGTGCCTCTTTATTGAGTTTCAATATAAGAACCTAAAAATGAAATGAGTTGATCTTGCATTCCAATGCTGTGTTATAAAGGATGGTTATATTACCAAAAGAGGTCCTGGAATATCATTTTTGCAAACTTCCTCCAGAGGTACACCAAATTTCACTTTTTCCATTCTACGAGGAAATGCTCCTGAAGGATGACCACACGAAGTGACAACATTTCCGAAAGTGGCAGCTCGCCTATGCATTCTAGCCGCCCAACTAGTCATCTCAGGAAATATGCCTTTTTGTCCAATTACAATATTCACCGAGGCATAACCTGAATTTATTGACATTCAACGAAAACATAGAAACCTCACACACAATCAAGTAGGCCACATAGTTCATTAATTACTGGAAAAGGATGGTAAACAACTTGCCCTCATTTTAAAAGCTTTGAATAATTATTAATTAAAATCTAAGCACACCTTGACGTTTAACGACACTGTTATCTTTATAACTTATACATTCCTCTTCAATTCAAAATTCTTATAAACGATGTAGGATTAATTATTGATAACCCAAACATGGCAAATAAAATGAAATTTTAAGACAATTTAATATAAAATAGGCCACTTTGCCACTACACAACGCAGAACTTAAACAATCAATCTACCTCTATTCTCTAATCAGTTGTCATTTCAATTTCAAGAATAAATGACAAACATGACATTGCATGAGTAATATAACTTTCATGACGTCATACTCTCGAGATCACAAAATTCCTAAGACTGATCATTCTTACATATACCTGTCTTTATGTCAGTGTCGAATGTCACTGATCTCACCGCTTTCATAGAGGCTGATAGAGGTTTCTCCTGTGTTATGCTTGGAGGTGTATGAGAGTGTTTGTTTAGTTGTTTTTGTTTTTTAGTGATTATTATTTTTCTTTATATTTTGACTTCAAAGCCATAGTTCTCCTAAACATTCAAAAATAGCACATGGTTATCTTATAACATGATAATCTTAACTCTCATGAGTTATAAAAAGAAACTGTTGAGTGTATGAAAATCAAGAAATACAGGAATAATACACAGTTTACATCCAGACCCGACCATCAATGGAAACAACTTTCTCATGAAGTTGACTATAAAATTGGAAATGTATCAAAAACCGTAACTGGGTGAACATCTCAAACTATAAAGTAATATTAACATCATGTAATTGTTGAGTATTAACATTGAAATGTTATTCCACAATCTTTGTGTGTTCCTCTTTATGCTACTTTGCTGCTTACACTTCTCTGGCCAAGGTATGTGAAATCTTCTTAATAAAAGATATAAATAATAGTTTATGATGACAGTTTCAGGAAGTGTTGTAAACACACCCCTTATCTTATACTCAACTACAAATGATATTCGACTGTACAACTCCTCAAAAGAAAATAGCAGGAGTAGAGCTGTTACTTTGGTGAAAGATTATTCCCTCATAGCAGCAATTGATTTTCATTATGAATTGGGTAAAATATTCTGGGTTGACCATGTTAATGAGACCATATTTGGTGTAGACTACAATGAAGGAACTGTCAAAAATAAAGTAAGGGAATACGATATTTTATTTGATATTATTAAGAAGAATGTTTTTCACAGGTGGAAGTTATGAATGATGTACTCACTGCTGATGGCTTGGCTTGTGATTGGGTTACTAATAAGCTTTATTGGACTGATAGTGAGTCAAATCTAATTGAAGTGGCTACCATTGAAGGAGAACATAGAAAAGTTTTATTTTGGACTGATCTTGATCAACCAAGAGCTATTGCTCTTGTTCCTGAAGAAGGGTAAGAAGATTTTGATGTGGGTGGATATTTGTTTGTTAATTCAAAGTGACTTTCTGCAGTTTCATGTTTTGGACTGACTGGGGTGAATCTCCGAAAATAGAGAGAGCTGGAATGGATGGAAATCCTGCCACTAGAAGAATCCTAGTTTCAGATGACCATATATCTTGGCCAAATGGTTTAGCAGTTGATTATGAAACCCAGATGGTTTATTGGGTTGATGCAAATTTGAAATTCATCAAGAGAATGGATTTCAATGGCAAAAACTTGACAAAAGTCGTTGATAAAGGTTTAATTCATCCTTATGCACTGACTAAATTTGAAACAAAATTCTTCTGGACAGATTCAACCACTGGGTAAGAATTCAATTTCAAGTCAGTGTCTAGACTGTTTCCACACAGTTATTGAGACTCATCTTGGGATTTATATTCTTATCAACATCATTTTTAGCGGCATTTATGTCTACGACCAGCGAGAACACAAAGACCCGACACAATTCATCAGCAGCACTCACTCGACAGGCATTCGCGTGTGGGACGAGTCCCAACAGCCCAGCTACTCCTCCCACCCCTGCCGCATGAACAACGGCGGTTGTTCCCACCTCTGTCTCGCCGCTCAATCCATCGCGGGCTTCTCTTGCGCATGCCCTGTCGGCTACAAGTTGAAAGACAATTCGACTTGTTACGACGAGCCACAAGAAATGCTCCTGCTGGCCAAACGTACTGAGATCTGTCTGATCTATCTCGATTCGCCTGAGTACAGCTGGAAAGCGCTGCCGCTGGGACTTGTGGAATATTCCGCAGCTGTCGACTATGACCCAGTAGACAAATATATCTACTGGTCTGATCAGGAGGTATGATTAGATATATCTATGTTGAAGTTATTGAAAAAAGTAAAGTAGTACCTCGACATACGAGTTTGATTTGAAGTTGCGCCGAATATAGGGGTTTTGAAATTATGTTTTTTCAAATATTACATAATAATCTCCAATAAAATTCCTTATACATTATGTTTCATCATTATATTTTATTGTGGAGCAGGTTTGAAGCTAATTCATGACTTTTTGATCTCGCCAATGTATTAATTACAAAGGTGAAATTACATGCAATCAAGGATTTATTTGTCACCTTTCATCTGACGTGACCGCCATGTCTTCACGTCAGCTGCTCTATTGATTAAATTCTTCCCCATTCCTAAAACCATTCTTTTTACAGGTGGAAAAGATCCAAAGGGCGAAATTGGATGGCAGTAATAAAGAAGACTTAATCACTACTGACTTGCAAGATCCAGAAGGCATTGCTCTAGATTGGCTTGCACGCAATATTTACTGGACTGATACAGGGACTAACAGAATAGAGGTCGCTCGATTGGATGGTGGTTTTCGACGAGTAATTGTTATGGATAAACTTCCCGATCCTAGAGGTGAGTTACTGCTCATTCAAGACGAGAATGTTTCAAATTTCTGAAGACTCACCAAAAATGTCCTTTAACTTTCGAATTACACCCATACCTCGGTTTACGACCTAGATACGTATCACTAAAGTTGGCCGTAGAACGAAAAGCCGTGTAAGGAATCAATTATTCTAATACAAATTCAATCGCTTCCAAATTCTTTAAAAATGTGACAAAGTTATCATTCAAAATGCTAATAATTTTAGTGATATCAAAAATACATACATAACAAGTACATACAGAAAATTTTGTGTCACAAACTGAAAACAAGAAAAAAAAAGAAATGTAAATATCGAAAACGTGTTTTATTTGAGGAGGGCCGCTATAGCGAATTGCCGTACAAAGAGCCGTCGTATAGCGAGGTATAGGTGTATAGATACACATCATCATAAAGTTTCAAGGTTAATAAAAAGTATTATACTATGTAGGTATCGCAGTAGCCCCTGCTCTCGGCTGGCTCTTTTGGTCAGACTGGAACGAGAAAGATCCGAAACTGGAGCGCTCTAACCTAGACGGCACCCAACGCACTGCTATCGTGACCAAAGACCTCGAATGGCCAAATGGCATCACGCTGGATTTAGCGAAGAGAAAGATCTATTGGGGTGATGCCAAGTCAGACAAAATCGAATACGCCGACATGGATGGCAAGGATAGGAGGGAGCTGGTTAGGGGAGTTCCCCACGTGTTCGGGTTTAGTCTTATGGGCGACTACGTTTACTGGACCGACTGGCAAAGAAGAGCTATCGAGAGGGTGCACAAAGAAACTGGTAAGTCATCCGAGTGAAAACCTTTTATAAATATGTCAATTTATATATAGTTGATGCCACTATTGACATTTGCCACGTCAAATGACAGAGACTCGATCAATAAATCAATTCAGAAAGGATAGTAATCTCAATAGTAAAGCGAATATAGTTTTACTTTTTTGTCAATCACTTTTATTAATTATTTTATATTCTGTTAGGAGGCAATCGGGAAATAATAGTTGATCAAAGAATGGAAAATGTAATGGGCCTTAAGGCGATCAAATCTGGTGACGCTGAAGGTTGGAATCTCTGCAAAGAAAACAACGGAAACTGCTCGCAATTGTGCTTCTATAGGCACAGTAATTGCGATTCATCAACGATAACAGAGCACGACAATTGTAAACCGACTAGAGTATGCGCTTGTCAGATTGACTATGAGTTAACCGATGACGGGCAAACTTGTGTTAAACCGAAAGCGTTCTTGCTGTATTCGAAAAAGGGCAATATTGGAAGGATAAGCATCGAAAATGAAAATAATGAAGATATTATTCCCATATCCGGTATTAAACAAGCGAAGTAAGTATAATTCGTTCATTTTACAAGAATATACTTCATACAATGACATTAATAAATTACGTAACAAATGGAAATAATCTTCATTTGTATTTTTACGGAACAATAAAAATTGTCATCAACACAAATATATTCAACCTCTCTGATAAAGGTATATCTGATATATACTGACTGACATTATGATTGTTTTTATGTTCATCTATTAATCTGCCTTAAACTTGACAAAATGTAGATCGAATAGATATCTTCGACAAAAACGACTTACCGGTATAAAGAAATTTTGTTTTCGTTTAGTATCATAATTCATCAAGAGCATGCTTAACGTCTACATTTTCTGCGAACTGAATAACTTTACTTTTCCCTAGCTCTATCGATTACGACACCAACACGATGCAAATCTACTGGAGTGACTCGAAGTTGCGTACTATCTCCAGAGCCTTTATGAACGGCTCCGAAGTGGAGAAAGTGATTGATTTGGGCCTTTATGGTCCAGAAGGCATTTCCATTGATTGGTTGGCTCTAAATATCTACTGGACCGACCCGGCTGCGCATCGTATCGAAGTAGCGCGACTGACGGGTACCAGTCGGAGAACCCTTTTTTGGGGGGAAACCTACGAACCGCAGAGTATCGTTGTTGATCCTGTAGCAGGGTGAGTATTTTGTTGTTAATTTGAATGAATATCTATCTTCCTTCTTGACTTTGAAGATTATACTTATCGAATATGGCTATTTGATATGATTAATTTCCAACATGATGATGAATCATTGTTAACTACCCAAATAACGGCAGGTGTATTTTCTTTACCATTTGAGAAAAAGTGATGTGATATTCAAATTCTTTAGTTACTGTGAAAATGGGCGAGATCACTAATCTTTTCGTTTTGTGATCTCGCCTATTGTCCAATACTGTTTGTTTATCCTAAATGATTAGAAATGGAAATAAGACACACATCTTTCGGATTATTTCCCATATTGATATTCAAAGTTTTATGCATGTCATTTGGCAACTCTGCAATCTATGAAAGCTTTAAGTACAATTGTTATTAACCTTTATATTATTCTGTTACAATAATACTTGACGCTGTGACCAAACAACAGGTATTTCATAAAAAGTATGGACAGCGCCTTGAAACCTATCGTTTCAGGTACATGTACTGGTCCGAAAAATACTCCATAAAAAAGGCAACGATGAACGGCACCCGCCAAATGTTGCTGGTATCGACGACGGAAGCCGTTTCCAGTCTAGCGCTAGACCACGAAAAAAAACGACTGTACTGGACCGAAACATGCACAGGCAGGATAAGATCGTGCGACCTCAACGGCCACGACACCAACACCTTCGACGAGGACCCCGATTCTCTGCCGATGGGTCTCACTCTGTACAAAGACTACGTCTTCTGGAGCGACAACAAGACCGGCAGGATATTCCGAGCGAACAAGTCTGATCCTTCGAGCAAAATCGAAGTACATAGAATAGAAGGCGTTACGGATATGTCGGTGTATTATGATCCGAGACCGAAGCGGGCTAATCAGTGCGCGACAAGTAACGGCGGATGCTCCCATTTGTGCCTTACTCTACCGGATAATATCCCGGAGAACAAAGTCGGATACGTGTGCGCTTGCCCAAACCACTATAAATTGGTGGATAATGAATGTATACGTGAGTATATTGATGATCTGCTACAGGAAATTGTTTTATCTATCAAATTACTAATAAACTTCAAACTTCACACATATCTCAGAATAATGCAATATTAAGTTGTAGACCATAAGCACATCGTCAAATTACACTCCCATGTTAGTTAATGTCCAATTCAGTCTTTTTAAATAATATTTGGGTGTGAAATTTCCTCACCAAATATCGTTTCAGCTTGAATTGAAAACAAAAATTCTATTAATAATTGAAGCTCTGGTGAAACTGTTACAATATTTTTGAAACCATCAGTTCTCTATGGCGCACCTTGTATGTTTGTCTTTTCACAATTTTGATTGTTTTTTTTTCAGCTCCCAATAATTTTATGATATATAGCCTTAGAAATATGGTAGTGAGATTAGTACCTGACACTTCTGATTGTCCAGAAGCAGTTCTGCCCATACACGGTCAGAAAGCTATAAAAGCAATTGACTATGACCCAAAATCCAACTTTTTGTATTGGGTAAGTCCCTTCGTATTCATACACATTGATGTTTTAACTGAGAGTTTTTTCTTTCTAGATTGACGGAAAGTCACATTCAATTAAACGTTCAGATATCAGCAACGAACCAAAATATGGGGCGGAAATTTTTTACAACAATAAGAACTCTTCGCCTTATGATTTAGCGGTTGATAGTATAGGAAGAACGTTGTTTTGGACTTGTTCATTGAAGAATGTTATCAACGTTACCAGGCTAGACAATTCGAATGCATTTGGGACCGTTGAAAAAAAAGAAGATGAAATGCCCCGTCTACTTGCTTTGCATGTGGCCAAGAGGTGAATATTAAGAAAACAGGCATAATAAGAGCGTTTCAATTATTTTCTTTTGTTCCAGGTTGATATTTTTCACTGATGTGGGCAAAACACCACAGCTGATAAGGATCAGGTTGGATGGCTCTCATCGAATGGTTATAAAAAAGGCTAGCAACATAACTGCAATTGCAGTTGATACAGAAAACGACTCGCTAGTATGGGCTCAGGGTCACAATATCTATACCAGCAACATTGACGGAGAAAACCAGTGAGTATTAATGGAATTGAATCCCTGAGTGCATTCACAAATCGCTTTTTCTGTTTTTAGACACGTGTTGAGCGAGAGCAAATCCAAAATATTCCAACTTACCGTCCACATGGGCTGGTTGTATTGGATAGACAAGGACTTAGACTACCTACAAAGGTTGGAGATTGTTTCAGGTCAAATGTCTACATTATCCATACAGACTCACGTTTTTTCTGATCTCATATCGGTACAGACACCGGTAGACAATTTGTGTAACCTACCTCATCAGAAAAAGTGCTCTCACTTTTGTCTACACGACGGAAGCTCCCATGTCTGTGCTTGCCCACAAGGTATGCCAATGAATATCTCCTTTTGGTTGTCTATTAATGAAGTTATTCAATTCGTAGGGTTGATGCTCGACAACGACAACAAATCGTGTAATACGCCTCCGGACTGCGGTCCGTCGCGTTTCACCTGCAGCGCTGCAGCAGTACAGAAGCGCGAATGCATCCCGATCAATTGGAAGTGCGATCAGCAAAAAGATTGCGCCGACGGCTCCGACGAACTGAACTGTCTCACGTGCTCCGCTGAGCAGTTCCGTTGTCAGGATGGGCAGTGCATCGACAGGCGGTACTACTGCGATAAAAAGATACACTGCAATGATTCATCGGACGAGAAGAGCTGCTGCGAGGACGGATTCCAATGCCCCCAGACGGAGGTAATCGCGTAAATTCAAACAACATTATATTTATTCAACGAAGTTTCTGACAGCTTGTCATAAAAGGCAGTGAAGTTTGGAATATGTTGTGTTGAATATGTGCAGTTCTTTATGTGTGTAAAAGTTCAAAAAACCCTTGATTGTTACTGGATTTCAGGTGTAAATTTTCTAAAATTCAATCATAAATTAATTATTTTCAATTTTGCTCTAAATGAATTATGCATCGTTGTGAAGGGTTGCCAAAAGGTGTTTTAATAGTCACAGCGATTGAGAATTTCAAAACTAGATACTTTCCATTCTCAATAGCATGGTATAATAATGAATATGTCACAAATAATGGATGAATAAACCATACACACCGTTTATCATTGGAGTAGGAACAAAAATTTCACAGATCTTGTTTTTTTAGGTATGTTTGCCTTTGTCTCTCGTTTGTGACGGCAACGAAAACTGCGCCGACGCTTCGGATGAAAAAGACTGTTCGACCTCCAAACAGCCGGTAGTGCATATCGTGCTGTCTGTGGTGGGAGTAGTTCTAATGTTCACAATCGTCGGCACGTTGGCCGTCAAGAGACAATTTTACCGTAAACCAGATACCGATGACGGCGACGAAGCGGATGAGTCGCTGAATCCTCTGCAACTGAAGTCCAAGTTTTCAAAGTACCGAAAAGGTGAGTTTGAATTTAGTAAAATTGCTGATTCATTATAGTTAAATCGGGCGGTATAATCATTTTCTCTCAGAAAAAAATATCATTCTACTGTGATCAGTAGATCAGAATTGTTCTTTTCTTGAATAATCGAGTGTATACAGTGACATTCATAAAGTACGCAACAAATGGAAAGATTTTGCATTATTTGTATTTATTTTTTTGGAAAAATGAAAATGGTCATTACCTTAGGCTCGTCTTGAAACCAACTTCACTTGATGATTCTCATTTTAGTCGAAAATTGCCATTTTCGAAATTAGAAAAATCTTAGAAGCTATATTCTTCGAAAAATAACACTTGAATATTTCAATAATAAAAGAGCACAATGGGTTATTTCAATTCTTCAGGCATACCCGACGTCGTCCGAATATCGATGCTGCACGACAGCGGCTGCCCCTCGACCGCTGACCGCCGCCACGTCACCGGCACCTCCAGCAGCTCCAACACGAACGAATCGAGCATCGGGGGCGGCGGCTACCCCCGCGAAACTCTTAATCCACCACCCAGTCCCGCCACCACAGCCGTGTCGACGCGCGGTAGCAGCCCATCGACGCGGTACCGCCCCTATCGTCATTACCGGTCGATCAATCAGCCGCCCCCACCTACTCCGTGTTCGACGGATGTTTGTGACGAGAGCGATTACAACTATCCGACGCGGGGGCAGTACGACGGTGAACCGGTGCCGCCGCCGCCCACCCCCCGCTCGCATTTTCAGCAAGAGAGCTGCCCTCCTTCGCCTAGCTCGAGGTCGTCGACTTATTTTAGTCCGTTGCCGCCGCCACCTTCGCCAGTTGCTTCGCCTAGAAGTTGCTACGATTGAAACGAGATACCTTGTTGATTGAGATTTTACTTTTATTAGAGCGTAAATAGAGATTATAGATATATGTTCTTAAATGTTTCGTTTTATTTCTAAATTATTTATGTCCTGAATACAAAACTGCCTGGTTCAAAAGTTGAATTAGAACGTCAAACTCTCAATTCAGATTTGGTGGTATTGCCACATTTTCCTTCTCATTTAGCCTTAAAAAACTGTGTTGTGGCATTGGTGAAGGTACACATTCCAAATGCAATATCTCATTATGTGTAATCACATTTAATAAACAATTATTTGCAAGATATTTCTCTGTGGAACAGATTTCTTGTGAATGAATAATTTTCCTTAACCTGTTAAAAAAATAACAAAACATGGATTATAAAACTATTTTGATTCCTTTGAACAATATAGTGAAGAGAATGTGGATGTAGGAATTATCCGGGAGGCCATTTCATTTGTCTTCCACCCAATATGTGGATATGTAAATGATAAACAGACTGGCATCCATCTGGACCATTGTTGATTACCAATCGATATCCATTGGGTAATCGTTCTTTGGCAAGAGTTTTAGCAGTCAAGAGAACATGGGCAAGTACCTGTGAATCAATATGTAATGAATGAAATTATCCTACACATTCTGCTTATAGGTAACTGATTCACCTCCCCATCAGATTGAGTTGCATCATCCAATTTTGGAATAGGTTTCTTCGGAATTACAAGAAAGTGTGTTGGGGCTTGCGGATTCACATCGTTGAATGCCAGGCATTGATTGTCCTCAAATATAATATCAGCAGGTATCTCTTTAGAGATGATTTTATCAAATATAGTTCCTTCATTTTCCAAAAATATCGCTTGTTTAGCTTTTTCGACTTCGGAACATAACTACAAATAACATGAATGCAATATACATACACCATCTAAAGATAATTTAAGGAATACCCTTCTGATACATGGGTAGAATTTTCGAAAAACAAATACTTCTTTCGGGAACATTATTTCTTAAACCTAAGTTTGGAAATGATAGTGGTGACAACAAGGAAAGATCACGTACCGCGAGAATCGCGAGATTGCTCTGCGAATCACAAAATGTCGGATTGAGGTGTGAGCAACAAGTTTTCGGATTTATAGTGGAACTTGTTTCACCACCAATCATAGCATAATCATGTTCATTCAAATGTAGAGTATCATCATGTTCTCTTGATAACTGTGGCTCCACTTGCTCATTTTCATCTGCCTGTTGTTCCAACTCCTTTTCATTTGATTTTTGACTGAGCCAGAAATAAATACAAATATGAAATTATAGTGATTATTGTTTGAGATCTTCCTTACCAATTTCGGTTACTTCCATCCCTAATTTTTTTATGTCGATTAGTCGTCACTGGAAGGTTCTGGCTGGGAAATGATCCATTTTTCAAACGCCTCCTCTTAGTTGCCGAAGTAACTATAATGAATATTAACAAATAAATTAAAGTGAAGAGAATATGATAGCAAATGACAACAAGGTAGGTATATGGAAAATTGAACTTACCATAAAAGAAATCATCTTTCAAAAAGTGCTTGCTGCATACAAACATAAACTTTGAAATAGGTTTCCCTATCTTCAAGATTGTCTGCCATCTCTTAACTGCCTCGGGATTCGAAGGAAATTTGTGTAAAGAGATATCTGAAGTACCATATGATGAGCATTGAGGAACAGAGCAGATTTTTCGTGATCTTATCTCCGCGTTATCTTTTCTAATCCGCTGCATTTTCAAATGGTATGAAGTTTATTCCAAACAATTATTTATTAAATATCATCCAAATATATAATTTTCAATACAAAAATGGCATAAAATAACATAAAAAGATCACACTTCACCCATACAAACACACAGGTTAGTTTGTTGGTCACTCCTCAAGTATTTGAACGATTAACAGTAGATGACGCCCACTCCGAGATTCTTCCCTACAGATGGTGGCCTCATGTCTAGTGGTGAAGAATGTAATCAACTTACGGCCTTTCATGTGTGTGCCTGTAAAAAACAGAAGAAGGTATTGTATAGGTTATAATTGTGTGAAGTAAAACAACTGTTGCCTAGTATTTTTGTAGATTTTCTGAATAGGAATTAATCAGATATTTTATATTTGATGAATGAAATATATAATGAGATAGTTAAATAAGTGAAAAGTGAGTATCAGTCTGTTAAATTATCACAAACCCATACAAACATTACAATATATTATTCTGCTTATCCAATAATTTAATTTTCAGAATGCCAGCAGAGAACATTCAATATTCTGAAAAATATTGTGATGAATACTTTGAGTATCGTCATGTAATCCTGCCAATGGATTTAGCTAAATTGGTACCTAGACCACATTTGATGACAGAAACTGAATGGAGGAATTTGGGTGTCCAGCAGAGTCCTAATTGGGTACATTATATGTTACATACTCCTGAACCACATGTGTTGTTGTTCAGAAGACCCCTCAGTGGTACTATAAATCCTGAATGTCCATGACAAAGTATTAAGTGATATCAGAGGTTACTATATATTCAAATAATTTAAATTTATTTATTGACTTTAAATTTCAAATGTGTTCAAAGTTCCTGATGTACAACTGTATAGTTATCATTCAATCTTCTGAACATCAAATAAAATGAGTAATGTATTTGTATGATTTATTGCCCAATACTAGTGTGCTCATTGTTGAATGGGTAATTTTCAAGAATAACTAATTATCACTTTATATTTCATGCTTTATAAATTACCAATATTTTGAGGTTTCAATTAGAGACAACAAGAAATAATTATTCTTTATAGTTTTTCAAATAGGAAAATATCTACTTAACACAATAAATAATGGAAAATAAAAAACTTTGGATTGGTGATACAGCAGTGATTTGAACATGTATGTTATAAATGTTTTAGATTATGTCGTTCCACTTTGACATAAAGTAGAAAGTCGTTTTCTGATTTCCTCTGTTAAAGAAGCCCTTCCTACTTCCTTTTCTTCTCTAGTTGATACTACTCTCAATTTGACAATGCCATTTCTGAGTTCAGATTCTCCTAGTATAACAGCCAAAGGTATTCCATTTTCTTCACAGTGCTGCAGTTGTACTAACAGTTTGGGATTCTTCTTGTAGGAGTGCTCAACCTAATGATGAACCATTCTAGAAAGTAGCAATTTGCCAGATAATTTCAAAAAAAACTTACCTTCAATCCTTCATTCCACAATTCATTGCAAAGTTTCATTCTCTCTTCCAGGAGATTTTTCTGTGCAGTAGCTACAAATACTTCCACTTCTGTAGTCCTTTGTTTTGCCTGTGCTGCAGCCAGTTGTGCTTCCATCACAGCAAATAATCGCTCGACTCCTATTGATACCCCAACACAGGGGACTTGTTTGTTTTTGGAATCAAACATTCCCACCAGATTGTCATATCGCCCACCACCAGCAACTGATCCCACAGAAATATCTCCCTTTGATTCATCTGAAATGAAATTATCAAGATCATTATTTTTTGAATGTTACTCTTTCAATAGGCTAGACAAAAGTTAAACATTATTCTGGTGGAAATTGAAATAATTAGGTTAATCTTATACAGAGTGTAACAAAATAAGTGTAAAACATTTCAGGAGGTTTGAAAAGAAAGATTGATTTCAATTTCTTAACTTTTTTCTGTTTGTGAAAGAATTTTGAAACAAGGGGCAAAATCTTGACAAGGAATGCTCTAATATGCTTCATATGAAGGACCCTATCTCTTTCTTGACGAGGAATCATCCCCTGAAATGTTTGTTGATAACTCACCTGCTTGCAATACAGCTTCATAGATAACACCAGTGTAATAATCCAAACCTCTGGCCAGACTCAAATCAAACAAAATTTTATCCCCAGTACCATAAATCTCGCAGTACTTCAACAAAAGCTGCACAGCTTCTAGTCCTTCAGCTGCTGTCTTATTTTTTGACAGATTCTCATCCTTCAAAAGTTTCTCCACCAACTCACTTTTGCCATTCAATCTGACATACTCTCCTATTTTATCGGCAGCTTCTTCAGAAAGCCCCTTCTCAGACACCATTTCTTTTTTGACTTCTTCCCAGGGGGATTTGTCGAGTTTATCGACGGCCGAGCAAATGGCCCTGAAGCTGTCTTGGGGAACACCGCAAGCCTCGAACATACCATCCAAGAGCTTGCGGTGGTTAAGTTTAATCACAAATGAAGACATGTTGAGTTTGGTCAGGATTTCATAGACTATCTTGACGCATTCTGCGTCTGGGATCATGGGATCATATGCGCCTGCAATGTCGAAATCCTGGAAAAATAAATGCATATTACATCATCAGTTCATGTCCGTTGAAAATCGCCGAATTTCAAAGCATATTTCAAACGAATTCATCAACTCTGCCACATTTTTAAGGTAGTGACAGCATCGATGTGGTCGTTTTAAACCGAAGAATTATGTACTTACACATTGATAAAACTCCCTGTAACGCCCTTTGGATATAGAAGGATTATCACGTCTATAAACTTTGGCTATGTGGTAACGTTTAATACTTGCTATTTTGTTCATTGCCAGATATCGGGCAAAGGGTACTGTAAGGTCATAACGAAGGGAAAGTATTTCGCCTCCCTGGTCTTTCAGATCGTAAATGAGTTTGGAGTCTTCACCGTATTTTCCAGTCAAAACTTCCTATAACAGGATGTTGTGAATAACAATGGAACATCCACAGTTTATTCCTTGAATTTTACCTTCAATTCAAAAACTGGAGTGTCAATAGTTTCTGCTCCGTGTTTTTTAAACACTGATATGATATTTTCAAGGACATTTAACCGTAAGGCCATCTGATCCGGGGCGTAATCTCTTGTTCCTTTCGGAGTTTTGAGTGTAAACTTCTGGTTGCTTGGGGTTCCATTTCCTTCATCAACATTTGCTAGTTGTTTTTTCAGGTTCAGAAGTTTTGCAACCTCCTCAGCTACCTTAAAATGAAAGTTGAAATGGATAACAACTAAATCATTTTCTATAATTTGTATTTTGGTATTCGCGATATTTTTTCACATGAATTCATTTAATGTAACTTTTATTTTCAATTTAATCTAGAACTACTAACGATCAGGTGAACCTATTTGGCAGCCATGTGGACACAGTCGAACATCATTTAGGATTTATTAATTATTCAACACAAACTCAAATTATATTACTACAATGGTTCTCGAAAAAATGGCACAATTTTGAGAAAAAAATATATTTGAACAACTGATTTGTCATCTAATATTAACTATCCCAACTGCACTATTATACTATTTTATATCTTGGTAAACAACATTTATTTCATTATCAACGATTTTACAAGAGTTATTCAATATCGATGACGAAACGCGTCTCGAATCCTTAATAATTTTTTTGTAGTATGCTTTTATTTACTTCATATATCGACGTCATGACTTCACTATTATGAAATTCGCATCTTATTCAACTGAAATATATTTACAGCATAGTATTGTGCTAGAGTTATTGAATTTTAGATTTAGATTAGATTATAGAACGTTCACTACTATGGAGTTGATGAATATTACAAGTCAAAAACGTGTCTGAAATCGTTAGTTTTTGAACAATTTACTATAATTAGATGAATTTCAAATATAGTTGGTACATATTTTGATAATCACTGAAAATCCATAAAATTAGTTTTTTTTGTAAAAGTTGTTATTATTTTATGTTGACTCATTTGAATTCCACCATGCCCAAACGGCTGTCAGTTTTATAGACACCACCTTTTGGTTTTCACTTTCTTATTTACACCCAATATAATTATTCAAATGAGCATAGAAACAATCATCGTTTCAATTTTCACGTCTAATATTACTTTCAAAAATGAGAGCAAGGACTTCCAGATTTGAATAGTGACTGACGTGCATCATTATTCGGTAGAAACTTTCAGAAATCAGTTCAATAATGATTACCGGTGAAACAATCACTCGATAAAATCAAAATGTTATATAGAATTGCTTTCACTGACCTGTGGTTGCCCCTTGAGCAATGAATTGGCAGTGTAAGAACACCTATTAACAAATCCCACAGGCCGTGACAAGGAATAAATAGATCGAAACATTTTTCTTCTTTCAGACCAATGAATCAAATCTTGAATAAATAAAAAACAAATTAGAAAATAGAATGGTTTTGGAAAAAAGTGACGATTTTAATGAGAAAGTAGTTCCGGAATATGATGAGCATCAATTATACAAGCTTATTTATCCACCAATACTTCGACAATTCAATTAACATTTTGAAACACTGCTTAAAATGAGATGTACAAAAGCGGCTTGAGAATATTATACTCGTTTCACTTCGTAGACGTATTTCTCAAAAACATTCAGTTGACGCAAGAAATTAATATTGGAGATTTAAGTTTATCCAGAATCGAAAGGAAATTTTCATGAAAAATTTAGCGTGATCACAACTGCGGTTTAGCATACGGACAATGTTGCCATATGACCTGTTCAAGATGTTGCATGTCTTTTACGTCTTCTAAATAGGCATTAGCGTAACGAGTGAAAGTGAGAATTAGTAGTATACTACTGAAAAGATCCTTATTCTAAAACTTCAGAAAATTTGAATTATTTTCGGCACCGCCGTGTTGCCACTTTTCATATAACGTATAGGGTTAGTAGTAAAATGTTATTTCACCAGGTACAACTTTTGTGTCGATTTCAAAATCTATAGTTATTGCTCAACTATTATTAAAAATACTAGAAGAATCGTGAATCAGGCTATTATAAAATATACCTTTACTTGAGTCAAGGTTGAGATTCAAGTGAGAGTGTTTTACATAGATTTACTTGATGATTACTTTGAAACAAAACACTGAATATTATGAACATCTGGATTATTTGAACATCTATGGCCATTTTCTCTTTTCACTTAGTTCAAAAATTATTTCAACTGATATATCATAATATTGAATACTTTTTTAGTCTACTCTTTCATGATTTTTTGACTGGATACACTCATACTGCTGCTAATGTAATTTGGGTAGTGAAAGAAAATGTAAATATTAATATCTACCTCTACAGGATCCAGTTGGTTTCCTTTAATGTATCATAATTACTTTGAATATAAATAATTTTTTTTCGAGATGATGAAATCGTCTGCACATGGAAATATGGGAAATATCTCACCCTTTCCTTATCTTCTTTGGCAGCTTTAAGTTTCCGAACGAGATCACCTTGTTCTTTAATTTGAAGTTCCAAGAGTTCTTTAGACGGCATGGTTAATTAATAAATAAAAAATCACCATTCACATATACGATGACAGTATCCAACACTTACAAAACGAGTAAATGCACCTATGCACAGAGTATGACTCAATATGTAATAAATTGTTGTGAGAAGTAGAGAAATGACTTTTTTGACAATCTGACAACTGTTCGTCGGCATAACCCTTCTTTTTCTTCTTCTGTTTCATGTCAGCAAATACACAGTTATCAAATAGTTAAGTACCTTTTGATAAGTACAAGTGATTGATTAACCCTACGTTTGAGCCCATATTTATTTAAATAATTTCGAACTAATTGGTTAGTACTTCTATAAAATATACAAAAATGAAGCGAATCCATCAAGGAGGATTTGGAGGAGCGAGAGATATGGAAGAAGAAAAGAAAAGGAGTCGTGAATCTGTCCTCTCAAATGTTGTCATATTTGGAGCATGCATTGCTATTATACGTGCATGTAAGTATTTGCTTTTGTATTATTGAAAATTCATATATAGAACTATAGATATATATCGAAGTGAAGTAAGATTTTATATTATATATATTAATACTGTACCCAAATGATAATTATGTTTACTTATCCTAATGATGTAAATATCAAAATTATGTTTCTGAGAGCTGTTTTATTTTCAGTACCAATAATTCTGGAAAGACTGTAGACATGGAATTCCTTCATCTATAAATCTTTATTGTAATTGTGATAGCTTTCATACATTTTACATCAGTTGAATTAGTTGAATGTAATAAATTGATTGAAACATCACTGGGAATTATTTAATTCAATTTCTGTCAGCCATGCATAAAATCTTATATCAAAATATGTTGTTAGTTGCAAAGCAAATAATTGTGAAAGAAATAAACTTCAAGAAATTTGAAAACATAGGAAAATGAATTGATGAAAACTAGAAAAAACTCAGATCATATTATTTTATCAACATTTTTAGAGAACTCAAACTTGAATAAAGGGAGTAATGAACTGTGGATTGTAATCGGGATTTGGCAAAGAATTATTTCTGAGCAAAATACAGTTTAATTTTTGGTGATTTCCTATTTACACTTATTTTTTGACGTCAACTTGGAACAAACTGCCGAAACACCCGAAACTGCTTTCAACACTAACGACTCAACATCTCAGACTGTCATCAAATGTTAAAAGATCGGAGAAAGTTATTATGCAATAATCGAATTAAACGTTGATAATCTCGAAAAACGCCATATCACGCATCACCGAATGCAAGCGACAAAAAACCACCATTAATCCATTAATCATGCCGACGAATCGAAACAATATAAAACGAATTCCGAAAACACAGAAACTAGTACTGCTTGCACAGTCCTCAGCACCATGAGATTCCTGGTGTTCAGTATATGCGTGTTCATCGCGATCGCTTGCATATCCGCCAGAACTGTTGGACAAGATGACCTAGCGGTTTCCGAATCCAAACACGGCCACTCCAGCCACCACGAAGAGGGCGGCGGCCATGAGGGGCACGAGCACCATCATGAGAGTCACGGAGAAAAAGGCGACAAGGGCTACAAGAGCGACCATCATCATGACAAAGCTGAGCACGGCAAACACGGTAAACATCACGACGCCGGACATCACGAAGAAAAAGGCGGCCATCACAAGGGCCACCACGATGAGGCCGGCCATTCGGGCGAGCACCACGCCTCCGGCAAGAGCCACAAGGGCGGCAAGTTCGGCGAGAAGAAAGGTCACAAGAAGGGTCAAAAAACCACTGGGTACCACCACAAGTCGCACAAGGATGACTACCACAAGGAACACAAGTTCTACGACGACTACCACAAGGGCGGACACCATTCTAAGCACGGAGACTTCCACGGGCACCATGGAGGCAAGTCTGGGCATCACAAGGAGGGCGGCTCTCACAAGAGCGGGTACCATGACGATCATCATGGGAAGAAGGGTCATTCCGACAAGGGGCACTACGACGAAGACCACAAAGGGTTCAAGGGACACGGGGGACATGAGAGCCACCACTCGCATCACTCTGACTATGGAAAGAAAGGGGGACACAAGGGGAGTAAAGAATACGGTTTCGCAAGCGGGCACGGAAAACATTAGGTTTTTCCTTATGAGTTTCATGATTTTGATGACTGTCTGTAGGACTGATATTGTTAAGTTTCAATTGTTGAAGTGAACTTGTTATTGAAATAAATTGGTTGTCTTAAACCTGAAAATTGGATATTGTTGGTATATTATAGTAGTCTATTCTTTCAGTAACGTGCATATGGGTAATTTAATAAAATCAGCATGTAGATGCCAAATGGGCGACTGGACTATTTTTCATTTTGGATTCAATGATTATGCATGATTGATTTTTGGCGCAATATTCTGGCCTCAAAATTGCTAACTTTCAAAAGCTCTAATACGCGTGACGTGGCAATATCTCAATAATTGAAAGAAGAAACATTCTATCTGTAAAAATAGAAAAAAAAAGCAATGGAGAAGAGGCGCCTCCACCTAGGTGACCCAGATCCACAGGGTTACCAATGCGAGGAAGGCGCTATCAGAAATATCCTGACCTTTTGGGGGGAGATCTTTGATTAGAGCCACCAGCTGTCTGAGGGACGTCAAGGGATAACCCATACGTCTGGAGGCGCTACGTGCCAACTCCACAGTCGACACTCCAGGTCGACATAATAATATAATATAAGAATGAATATCTGAATCCTAAAAATTGAGAAAATTCCAAAATTTCTCACAGACTGTCTGTATCAATTGAAAAAACAGTTTCAATAATAAGTTCCTGAATTCAAAAAATCATGATAGAGAATCTCAAAATCGTTCAGTTGTGCGTAGAGCCCAATGAGGCATTGAAAAAGTTACTCAAAACAAGAAATATACTCAAAAATCATTATAAGAACTCCCACTCTCAAACGTCTCTGAAATAACACACACACGGTATTGTATTATCGTCACGTACCCTCAAAATTTCTTAATAAAACTTTGTTTACTTGATACTTCCCAGTAGACCATCATTTCAGAAAATATATAACAATAAGCGATATATCTTTTAAGAAAAAACTTTGACCGCCTGCAGCTCCACTCACTTGAAGCATAGAAGAATGATCTCCTTGAGATTACCTATATCAGTTTGTGCTTAAGACTGGAATCACTTGAAACCTAGGGGTAGGGACTCTATCCATCCTCCTTGGATGCGTCATTGTTATTATTTTATCACAATTCAATACCTCTCGGTTCAAATTGAACTAATTATTGAATTTCGATAGATTCAACTTATAGAACAGATATATATATATGATTCATGATCATGAATAAACATTATTATTATTATTATCTGATATCTAAGTTATTTTCTATTATCAAATTCTCATATCATTTGGAAAAACTTTACATTTATTAACGATGAATTAAAAATCCTTGTCAAGTAAGTTTATTGTCGTATGATTTGAGATAATCAATGTGATTCATTGAACTCTGCAAATTAATATGGTAATTAAGTTATTTCAATCTTTGGAAATTAGTACAGTACTGAACTCCGAATTTTCGTCCGGTCACTATACTCTTTTTATTCACTGTTTTCTTCCATTACATTCAAACGAATTGACTATTAAAGGGTTGTAGATGGGTTCGCGTAAACGACCAGGTAAAATTTTAAATTTTATTGAAAATTGAAACCGTAACAAAACTCAACAAAACACGAGGAATAAAAGTGTACAAATCAATGCTTTCCACTGGAGAATCCGTGTTCGGAATGTCCTTCGTGTCCCCCCTTCTTTCCGTAGTCCGAGTGATGCGAGTGGTGACTCTCGTGTCCCCCGTGTCCCTTGAACCCTTTGTGGTCCTCATCGTAGTGCCCCTTAGCGGCGTGACCCTTCTTTCCGAAATGATCATCATGGTACCCGCTCTTGTGAGAACCGCCCTTCTTGTGATGTCCAGAGTCGCCCCCATGGTGCCCGTGGAAGCTACCGTGTTTCTCATGGAATCCACCCTTATGAGCGTCATCGTAGAACTTGTGGTGCTTGTGGTAATCGTCCTTGTGTCCCTTCACGTGGTATCCCTTGGTTTTCTGCCCCTTCTTGTGACCTTTCTTCTCGCCGAACTTGCCGCCCTTGTGGGAGTGTCCGGAGGCGTGGTGGGAGGAATGGTGGCCGCCCTCGTCGTGGTGAGATTTGTGGTGACCGCCCTTTTCGCCGTGGTGACCAGCTTCGTGGTGTTTGCCGTGCTTGCCATGACCTGCTTTGTCGTGGTGGTGGTCGCTGTGGTAGCCCTTGTCGCCCTTCTCGCCGTGGCTCTCGTGATGGTGTTCGTGCCCTTCGTGACCGCCGCCTTCTTCGTGGTGGTGGGAGTGGCCGGAAGCTGCTACCTCCAAGTCGCGGGTTTCCTCTGGAGCTTCAAGTACTGCACTGTGGGTAAGCGCTACTAAGAACGCTACCCCTAGTAATGTCACCACCGCTTTCATGGTGTATCGGACTGATTGGAGTTGTCGAACTGAATGATTTTGGAAACGAAGCGTAAGTATTTATATTGGACTGGTTGCTTCATTGTCGTTTCGCCTCATTGAGTGAGTAAGATTCAATATGCAACTGCGTTTTTTTGGAATTGTTACATATATTGTTTTGTGCAAGTCGACTTCGCTTACTTATGTAATTATATTCGGTGGATTTGTGAAGCGTGTGGACACTTCTAGTTGGTATTGCAGATGTTGAATTGTTTAGTTTTTGTTTGTTTCTGAAAATCTAGTCTTCTCAACCAGGATGGTGTATCCTTTGAGTTATGTGGTAATGAAATGAATGAATGAAACTTCGTATATTATCGAGACTCTTTATTATACAAACCTAACGGAGATAAAATTTATAACGATAGTGGACGCAATCAACATAACAATATCCTATGCAATTTCATGTTTTCGGTGCCGCAAATACTCAATGAAAAATAAACTCGACTGTTTTTGTGTTTACATTGTAGTTGAAGGTGGTAAGATTTCAGAACTTGTCCAATGTACATATTTTGATATAGATAAAGAAATTGCGACACACTTTTTCAATAAAAAAAGAGATTCATTCAAAAAATTGACCATGGCTTGTTATATGAAGTGTTATATATAAATTATGTTTATATCAGTTCAATGATTTTCCATTATCATAATTAACGTACATATGTATCTAAATTCTGAAATTTCTATGAAGAAAACATTTGTTCTAATATTTGACATTCCAAATATTCATTTTTATAGTAAAAAGTTACATTTATATTTCCTAAAGAGTCGAATTACATTCATAAGTGAAAGTAGAAATATTAATGTGTTTCGATATTTACGATATGCAAGTTGAAGTAGAAATACAAATTCCCAACTATATTTTCTTTTTCAATTTTGAATTATAGGAATTGCGATAATACTCAACAATTAGTGGGAGGGTTGATATAATAACTCGAGAATGTTATATAAAAAACTTAGTGAATAAACATTCAATGAGAAATACTAGAACGTTTTCTTTGATATAGAAAGAATTAATTCCATTTGGAGTTGAATTAAGACCTCACTTAGCCTCCTTAGCTATTCTAACATTTGAGAAAATCTTACAGGGTGATGAAACGATTTGGTCGTAGGGAAAATATTTAATTCCAACATCCACATAATTATCTATAATGACTATCCAGAGATTCAGTTTGAATTACTTTATAATTATCTACAGTAACAAGAACAGATCAACTACAAAGTTAGCGCAAAATATGATGTGTCGATTGAACAGGTAGTAGGAGAGATTATGAATCACACCATATTCTGCACCATAACTGGGATAATTGGAAAACAGATTTCAATGTCTTTTATATTTTCTAAGATCAGAGATATATGAATAATCTGTTACAAAAACTTCAATTTGAAGTCGTATAGCTTGGTTATTTTTTTTTTCTATATTGAAACATTTTTAAAGAGCTTTGAAATATAACAGTTACTCCACTTGATGAAATTGAATCGAATGTGTGATGTACATATTACATTAATATATTATACAAAGCTTGGTATAATACATGGAAAAATGACAAACAACAGACAATTCTGTTTGAATAGTTATTTTAAATTTAACAAATGTTCATTTTAGTAGTCATCAATCGAGTTGATAAATTTTGATTTTTGAAACTTACATATTCCTCGTTTTGTCCTCCAATAAAATAATAATATGAATTTTGTTTCGATTCCACGCAGCAAAGCTTGTGGTGGCATCATGAAATAGTCAGAAAAGAGCTATTGTTTTTTGCAAACCACATTCTATCTAATGCATTATAAAAAATCTATATTCGTTGAGATAAAATTTCTCTAGAAAGCTGCGAATTTTCAAACACACTTCATATATTCCTTCAACATACTTTTAAATTGATATTATCGATCATCGAGAGAGTAACAGAACATTTAGTGCACAAATCAAAAAATTGCTTATAAATACAAAATTAAATTACGTACGAAAAAATAAAATTCAAAATAGAGTATATAATAAAAATCACAGTAAATATAACAGATTTAGTACGAGTGCTTCCTACCTACGAATGAATTTGAAAATTCTGAAACTGCCCACGACAGTTAGGAATGACATTGCATCAGTCTCCAGTGTCCAACCATTTGCTTTCCTCTATAATTCGTTCAAAACAATCACGCAGGTAGAAATACTACAAGAAATATAATTGGAGATATCAGAATAGTTACTTCATACAATAATAATAATAATACTCACGTAAGGAGTAAACAGCTTCAGACATTTAGGGGACTTGCCCGTCCTATCATATTTCAGATAAAAAGCCATACCTACAAATAAAAAATGTAATGTGTTGAGTATCATTCAATCCAAACCTTTTCGAATGCCTTTGAAATTTTTGACTGACATTATTTCTTCATTATCACTTTTCTATTGAATAAGGTTTTAAAATAATACATAGTTTTGTTTGATTTTTGTAATTATTCTCTCAGAATATTCTTTTTAATGAGAATCAATGGGGATTTTTTGATTTTTCAATAGGAATCAACATTATTTTTTATATTTTCTTGGTAATGTTTTCTTGGTCTGTCAAGAATAAACGTATAAATATTATCAATTTCTTTGAAATATTTAGGCTGAGTAAAGTCTAGAAGCATTATGATGATTATGCAAAATGGAAAAAGTTCAGTATTCTTATCTATTTTCACTAACCTTCTTCGTCAATCTCCCACAGCCTTAGCGAATCCCACTCCAAAACGATCACCTGACATTCAAGCGCACCGTCCGCTGCGCACGCGTGCAACTTGATGGCGTCCGATCCGATTGCCGGCACTACGTGCCCATCCAAACGGCAGTCGCTTGCGCAATGCGGAAACATGACGTCACCGTAGCCGGGGAGCTCGCGCGCCAACTTCAGGTATTCGGCGGCACGCGACTCGTCTTGGAGAGCTTTCAGCTGGTAGAGACGCTCGCCCGCCCTTATGCAGCCCCTGTTGACGTCGTCTACTGCCTAATGAAAAATAAATCGGAACCGTTATGTTACTAATATTTGACGTTTCACCAACTGTTGCACGAAATTTCTAATTTAGAAATACAAAAATGTATAACTATAAAATATCTATTCCTGGGGTTATTAGGATATACTTGAATTATTTTTTTTTACCTGCCAAAAGAAGAATGATAAAGCCTGAGGATCGTTCATCAAACTCAATTCCTTGTCTATTGAAAATAACCATTTTCTGATGCTCAAACAGGTACTAGTGGCTGTACTATAGTTCTGTATATATAAATTATGGGGATATTCACTGGGTTGCAATTTTCTTTCTGGAAAAGTTATAACAATTCCAAATTACTATTCATATAACACCACAATAAAGAAAAATAAACAAGTTATTTCATAAAACTATTTATAATATGATATGGTGTGGGCAAATAACTTACCAAAATTATATTCAACTATTTCAAATAAATAAAAATAATTGGCAATGTTTCTCTTCATTCCAATTTTTTTTATGACAGCTTCATATACTTGTTCAGCATTTGAACTTTTCTTAAGTGACACTGTTACTACTTCTCTATCAGGTAATAATACCTGAAAATAATAATAATACATAAAAAAAGTATAACCAGTTGTCTGTTTTATAGGTATTGCCAAAATTGTAACTTTGAATTTAAATATTTTAGGTTTCTAGAATAAAGTTTGTACTTTAAGATCAACTGGACAGCTACTATTTTCATCCTCCTGATCTGTTAGGAACTCTTGCATCATTTCAGACTCTGCTATGACTCGCACAGCACATATTCTCTCTAAGTATTGCTCTAAACCCCTCCTCCGAGAGTCTAATTGTTGTTCACTCATTGTAAATGGCCACTTCCCAGGTAATTTTGGGAATGTGAAACCTTGGAATACATTATTTATAAATATCATGAAATCCAATTGATTATCACTTACTTACCCATGAACTCTTTTTTAAGGTCATTATGAAGCTTAACAAATTCTCTGTATCTTCGTGAGCATAGATGGCGTCCAGCCATGTAGATGTTGAAAGAAACATAACGTTCCCCACTTTTTTCACTGTGGTTATAATCAGGGATACTAATGGGTAGTGATCTCTTCTCACTGTAATCATAGTAAATCTGACTATCATCGTTTGGTTCCAAACGTTCAGCCTCCTGAAATCAAATATTAGTTTTAGTAATATTTCATCACTCATCACAATCTATACTAAACACCCCATATCTTGGATACTAAAATAAAATGTAAAATTAGCCTTAATTACCTGTTGGGTTACAGATATAACAGTTAAAGTTAGAACATCTCCACCTGATTTGATAAGATCAACAACCTGTTTGTGTGTAGAGCCTTCAACATTAACGCCATTCCTGTTGAACAAAATGTTTTATAACATCAATTATTTTATGGCAGTAATCAAAATAAGAACTTCTACAACTAAACAATGATCATTCTCAAATTATATTACATAATTACATTGCATTGCATAAAAGTGATGAAGTGAAGTGTGATATCAAATATTTTTGTAAGATGATACATAGTTGACTGTCCGAACTTGTAATAATATACAAGAATATGTTTGGATAGTTACTTCTGCTGGAATATTTGAAATCTAGGTTATGTGAAAATGAAGTCAATTAAGCAAAGCAAATTAAATTCGTAAAGAAGAAACTTACACCTCCAGGATTCTATCTCCTTTTCGAATTCCTGCTTGTTCTGCTGCACCACGATCCAAGACTGCACTGACATGCTGAAGAGGGGCGTATAATTCTCCGTTGATGCTCTTCAGCTGACCACCTTCACTTACTTGTCCTCTAACATTAAAACCAAAACCTGTATCTGTTTTATTTATTGTAACAACTCGAGGACCACTTGCTACTCTCATGTTTTGTATTCGATTTTGGATTCGATTAGAAATTTGGACAACAGTATCAACGTCCGCCATATTTTAAATTTTGACATGGAACTCCCAGTTTGTGAAATGCCATAACAAATCTTGAAACTGTCTAAATTCTTGACTTTCTTTCTCCCATTACTTGTATCTTGTATGCTGTGCTCATATGTGAATGCGTGAAGGTGACAAGGAGATTTGTGAGTTGTGTTTCCTTGTTTTTATTTTCAAAATTGTGTTAATTGACCGAAAATTCTGAAACGAGAACCAGAGGAAAAGATAATCCTTTACCAAGGTATTCTGCCAAATTATATTGGATTATGAAATATTTCTTGACATTTAGCTCTAAAAAAACTGTTCATTAGACAATATGTATTTTGAAACTTATAGCGTTTTAAGCGAATTTCTACCCTATAAATCCTAAAAGCGGTGCAAGGATTGATTAACTAGGGTATAACTAATTATTCATTCATAAAGTGTACTGTGTTCAACATTGGTTTTCCAGGAAGGTCCCTATTCTTGTTATATTGATAAGTAAACTTCAAGATTAGCTTATGAAATGAATGAAATAGATGAGGTATTGCATTATTTTCTTCACAGATCATTTTCAATATGGAAAACCAGGAAAATGTGATGAAGAAAAACCGTGTGGATCTATCATCTTTACCAACACGACAGTATCTTGACCAAACAATTGTTCCAATTCTGATGACTGGACTCTCATATTTAGCAAAAGAAAGACCGGCAGAACCAATAACAGCCTTGGCAAATTTCCTTTTGAAAAATAAGTCTACTTATGAAACAAGTTCTGAGAACTCACCACCCACCACTGAAGGCAATGGAGATGAAAAATCATGAATTGTGTATCATTTCTCAACTTTAGGAATTGTTGTATTCAATTGTATTTTGATAATCATTATATGCACATAAATTCTTTTTCATTAATTCTGTTATTCATTACTACCATCCTCTGAATATTTTTAACCAATTCAACTGCAAATCAGAGAAATCAGGTAACTGTATATCAGCACAAATATTCATAAATCTTTTAAAATGACATAATAAAAGTATATCGGAATGGAGGATACGCTGAGACAATGAAAATACTTTGGTTATGAATATATATTTTTAAGAAATTGAAATGAACCAAATATGATTGTTGATTGAAAGTTTTTGTCTTCAGAATGTCTTTACAAGGCCTTCCTCCTTTGCCAAAGAGTCTCAGTGGCTTTCTACCTACAGATTCGATACCAATCACATCTAAAGCAATGCGCGGAACTCCTGTGAGATTATCCACAGATACTCAATCCTTACAGACCACATCTACTCATTCCAAAACGAAAAATGTTGCTGATCAGAATTTCAGAATGTCAGGAGTTGGTACTTCAGGGAGAAAATCAAACAGTGTTGACACAAAATTGGCTATACTCAGACAGGAAATGGTAAGTATGACATTTCCGGCTGTTTCAAGTTCTTGATGGTTGCAATATTGAGACAGTTGTTATGGTTTTTCATAATGTTGCTTTGATCTTTTTGATTTTATACTAAAAGGAAAATTTCTGTACAAATTTTCCACTTGGAAAGAGGATTTGAATGCCAAAACTCTCAAGAACAGATTATTTTAATATTATCCATAATTAATCACCATTTTTACAGTACATACTCAGGCAGTTGGACCTGACCCTACTAGGACAGTTGTGGTCATTGAATGAACAGATTCAAGACTACCGGCAAGTTTTACAAGAACAAGACGACCGCATACTGCTGGTGCCATCACCTTCACCAACTCAATCCTCTGGTGACGACGCAGATGGGGACGAATTCTTCACATCTACCACCTCCTTGAATTTCCGACCGGTGGTGCCTCCACCTCCTCCTATTGCCAGGAGGCCCAGCACCTCTTCAAATGTGTCGCGATGAAAATGTAAGATATTTGACCTTAAGCGAAATTGTGTACCTTGGGCCATGGTGAGATTCTCGGCAACATGGGTGACCTTCGATATTATCATTCGTGGTCGTCTTGTTCAATGCCTGATTGGAAATATATAGAACTGTAGAGGATGTTCACATCCCTATGCACCAATGCTTGATAGAAATATATGTATACATTACTGTACCAATTCCTTATATTGTTGCACCAGTAATTTGATTGATTTTTTTTATTTTTTTTATTTATAAAAAGGCACTTTCCCGATGAATTAGCAGCTTCTAGAGCTTCTTTAATGCTAAAGTGAAACAGCATGGAAGACAAGCTAAACCAACTAAAGCCGAGTAATTTTGAAGCTTTAGGGAGTTATCGTTAAACCGTGTGACGTTACATAGTTAACAATCTAATTCTATTCAGTGCAGTTCTATATATAATATGTATTTCTATGGCTCAGATAAACACTAGACCCTAGTCAATTTAGAGGGATCTGTTCAACCTCTGCAGGTTCATTAATCATATGCGAATATCGTTGATTTTTGTTTTTCGAATAATTGCAGAAAAATTGAATATAATGATATTGTACGAGTTTTCATTAAATATATATAGCTTTCATACAACAATTAATTATCGAATGAGTGTGTGCATATATCCGATTCAGATTCTGAATTCAGCTATTAAAATTGTACAAATATTTCTTCATCATACCATTTGCTCATTCGACAGATCCTCAACTTCACCACAGACGCATTTATGCAACTTAATTAAATAAACAGTTTTATAAAATGAATTACCTACAAGATAGAATTGATATCCTTGACACATAGTGATGAGTTTTGAAGATATATCATACCTTATCTTATCAATATTACGATAAGAGATTATTGTACCCCATTGTAAATTATTCTTAAAATATTGTGTCTCCCAGCCAAATGCATGATACAAATTGAGTAACGTGTAGTGAGCAAATGAAATATTGTAATACATTTATCAGTGTGTAGTGAACGTTTAGTGATGTCAACCAAATCAACAATCAGAATAACAGTTGTTGGTGATGGTGATACAGGAAAAACCTGTATGCTTATTGTTTATAAGGATAAAAAATTCGATGAAAGATATGTTCCTACCGTGTAAGTGATAACATTTTATAAACCTCTGTGCGTGACATAGTTTCAAAACATTGAAACGTTGGTTAACTCCTACACAGATATACAAATTCTTCTATAAAGGATTCAGTTTTTTAATTTTGGGTAACCAAGTAGCGTAATATCATGTTTTAGGTTTGATGTTTATTCTATGGATCTAGAAATAAATTCCACCAATTATAGGATAATTTTGTCAGATACTGCTGGACAAGAGGATTTCGGCAAACTCAGAACGTTTGCTTATAAAGATGTGAGTTGAGTCGATTGGCATTTCAGTTCCAATCAATGTTGGACATTTTTAGTTTTCCAATTTTTTAGGTAGATGTTTTCATTCTCACTTATTCTGTTAATATGAGATCATCGTATGATAATGTTTTTCTTAAATGGGCTCCTGAACTGAAAAGGTTCGCACCAAAAGCCAAAATAATTTTAGCAGGTACCAACAATTTCAATTCATTAATTTTTATTACCGGTCACATTGACAGTGAATCATGGAATACTAATGTAATTTCAGCAACGAAAACGGATTTAAGGACTGATCGAAATAGTATGAGACCAGAAGATGGAGAAATTTTAGCCAGAGATATAGGGGCAAGTGGATTCATTGAAACGTCTTCCAAACTAATGAACAACGTAGATAAAACATTCGAAATGGCCATATCAGCAGTTTTGTACAATAAGAATTTCTTGAGAAGGAGGCGATCAGAATGCACATGTTTGTAGATAATTTATGAAATATATCTGTATATTTTTTGCCTTCAATAATGTTTGAATTGGGGATAATAACTGCAAATTCGCGTTGCATTCAAACACACCCGTATATATTTTATTCAATGAACTTCGATAGAAATATTTGTTTCAATAAGGGTTGATGTAAATATAAATCAAATAAACCTGTATACATAACTTCACTTTTACTTAGCTTGAACATCCAAAACAGATACATTATCGAATTGTTTATAAAAATTCATGAGTTTAGTTATGTTGGCATTAAAATAATCCCTTATAGAGACTGGCTTCATACCTCCAAAGTAGTCCAGAACTTCAATCTGCAGCAAATCAACTTTCGCAACGTAAAATGCATGATCTAGAAAATGATGAAATGTCGAATGAAATCAATACTAGGTGAACAATGTTTTTTCCGTAATTTTAAATTATTGATATTTTATAATAATGAACTCACCTTTTGGCCAAGTTCGCATTGACGGATGTCTTTCAAATAACGATTTTTGTCCGAATTTATATTCACGTGATGATTTGTTTATCTGTAAAACAAGAGTTTCACAACAGTATAACTGGTATAACTAAACATATCTAGAATAGATTTAAACTGTGGTTTCATTTAGCAATATCCTGTACGATTTAACGGCTTGTCATCATAAATGTTTTATACCAAAATAAATCAAGCTCGAACCACTTTATTTATAAAAATACTACACGGTTATTCAATGAAACGAATTAATGTGTTGTACTAAAAGTAATAAAAATTTCATGTCATTCAATGAGGAGAATATTTATTGATATGATAGATTTATTTTAAGGTGAAACAGCTTCAAACGTTACTGTTCATTTGTTAGTGTTCGTTGGACGTCCACCTTGAAAATGCGTATGATGATACAAATGAATAGAACAGAGATTTTTGAGGTTTTTTGACTACCAGTCGAGAAAGACGCGCCGCTGATGTTCTGCTATTATGAAAAATATTAAATCTTATCTGTTACGACAATATATATGATTATAGTTTTTCTTGTTGTTGTAGTTGACTTATAAATACGATTTTTTGTAGTTTTTAAGACGTGGATACATGTCTAGTTTTTTTAAACCAACCTTGACTAGATTACCTGACATCAATACTTTAGCACATCGTGGATCTTGTGGATCCAAATGTTCATTTGAACAATAATTCGATTCTGCGAGAGTAGCCATAATCGTTACACTATTGTTCGCCTGCAAAAAATAGGTTTTCTATATTCCATTTCACAAAATTGGACCATACCAATATATCTCGTCCTGACACATCCATATCGGTCATGTACAAATAAGGTATACCAGTTGAATTATCTTTCAAACCATCGCTAAGCGATTTTAACCCAACGAATGGGTAGCCTTTGATGGAATCTTGCGTAGAAATCGTTGCTATGGCTATCCAATCTTGATGAAAAAATGCGTTGAGAAACAGTTTTGTTTAAAAAAAATAACTTACCTGATTTGTGGATGATATATCTGGCCATTAGAGCCGTCTGCCATGGGTCAGGTGGAGGTATATTTGGCATGATTATTTCGACCATGTTATCAGCACTATTGTCAGAAGCAACGAACAAAAGAGCTGATAACATCAATATTATTTTCATCTAGAAAATATATTATCGTTATTCAACCCACCAGGTTCTAAATAAGTGAAAATAAGATATTTACCTTCACTAGTAGAGAGTGCATGTTACCAAAATAATTTTGTGTTATTCAATTCTGTGCAAAATATGTCGAAAGGTCAGTCAACAATCAGAAACATAACAGCTAATTATCAATGTAGTTATTTACCCTCTATTTCATGCCAGTGGCGGATGATGAGGAGAAAGGATGTATGTGTTATGCACAAACAAATATAATTAATTAATGACTTTTAAAATCTTCTTTTTGTTATTAAAACAGCACGTATATTAAATACAATTTGATGTTATGAGAAAAAGGTATCTTAAACTGCTATAATTTCTAACATCCATTCGATGGTAACCACTGGCTGTTTTTCATAAACCAGACTCAATTCCATTAAGTATCTCCCATTAGGTAAAGAGCTAGGCCACCCGTTAGAAGTTAACATTATATTATAAATGTAATGATGACCCTGAAAAATACAGGATGTTCTACAACGAAAAACTTCAGGAAAATTCTTCTGAAAAATAATTTAATCAATTATCTGAATATTGGCAATGATCATAACGTCATTTGATAGTCAATAGAAATTATACGCGAAATTATTATTATTTGTGTTTAAACAAAGACAATAACCTATGGCAGACCTTACCAGAGATCCGAAAAATGCAGTGTGAATATTTATTTCATTGAGTTGATGTTCCCATATAGACGACGAGCATGACTTGAAAATTGACAAGGTTTCAAAATTTTTGTGAATATTTAGATTACAAAAATATTCAGATTATAATATTGCAAAAAACAAAAAAACAAATATAGGTAGACACAAAAGAAGTATCCTAATTTTTTATACTGATGATATGAAAACTTGTAATTGGGAAAAAACGATGTGTCATATCTACAAAATATGTCTAAAATTTTACGAAGAACCTAAAAATACAACTTTCGGTACGGCAGGTATTGAAAATATATCAACCGAGTTGTTCATTCTAGTGATAATATTAAAAAATACGAGTGATCGATTTTGGAATGGAAACATGTCCATATCGATTTTCCTATATAAAATTCATAAAGATACTTACTTTATTGATTGGACAATTATTTATTGAGGAATTGCTCATTACATGAGCCAAATCAAATGTTTTTGAACGAAGAATTCTGCACAATTTGACTGGAATGACAATAGGCGTTTTTTTGTACTCATTTGATTTGAATACAGAAAATGCGAATAGAACCTAAAAAAAATGTTCATCAAATTAGGATAAAAAGAGGAAAAGTAAGTCTTACATCCACATCATTATCGAAGTCGAAAGGTTTTGCATTGGACAAGTCAAACTCTACATTAGCAACTTTTGCAGTTCTGTTGTATTTGTTGAATGAAAAATATTTAAGCTTGAAGAAAGATGTGTTTTGATCATATGCTCTCGCATATTCGTTATTGAACATTATCTTTCTAGACTCCTGAAAATTAATAAGATTTGTCATGAAATGTACAACCCTGTATCTAAATCTATTGCTAAGCTCCTTTGAAATTATAATTGAATCAAGCTCAGAAAGAGTTAATTAGGCATATTTTCGAAGACGTAAAATATATCCATGAATCAGATTACCGATTTCAAAACTTAGTCTTTCTTATAATTGTTATCAGAATTTTTGTTTGTTGAAACTCCTGATAACTAATAGACTGAATTCTAAACTCACCCCAACATATACTTGCAGTAAAACTATATGAAAAATGTACCTGAACATTATAGATGTTCTGATTTGAATAACAACAAATTACCAATATTCGTGCAAATATTGCTCAAATAGGAAATCCAACAAATTATCTGATCTAACTTGAATAACTCTATTAATCGTATCTGAAAAGTTTGTTCATATCAACTTCCTGACACTAAAAAGCTATTCATTATAAAATGATTTCACTATTCTTCTAGTGTTTTTTGGTGTTCAATTGCCAGAGGCGTGCATGCATTATGTACATAGTTAATATCCGAATGTTTACTGTTCATCCTTAATTTTGTTTTGTGTATCCATATTTCTATTGATTAATAGTTGTTGTTGGCTACAATCATCAAATAAACTGATTCAAATTTGGGAACTTTAAGGAAGAATATGTCGAACTTCCGAGGGTTACAGCCATCCGAGAAGAAATAAGTTATAGGTTGACTTTGTGGGTTGGTACTATTAATGGTAATAGTAATAAATTAATAATCCGCTATTTTCGATTTTCGAGATAAAGTTTCAATTTAGATATATGAAGAACAGATATGTTGTAATAACAGGAAGATTGCCCTACTTCAAAAGACTCAGAAATGTAAAAAAAGTGGAATTTCTCATGACATTTAATTCTCAACACTTAGTAACATACATTGCAGCTCAATTAAAAATATCTGATCATATAAACATCATTATTTGACATTTTCCATCTGTAAGCCTTTTTCTGGATCATTAGAAACCTGAAGGAATGAAATCCCAGGTAGAAAGCATAATCATAATCTCTTATAGTCTTGTCGGATCACATCATCATAAAAATGATAAAAATAAAACACTAACATTGTCATCACATAGCTCTGTAAGGTCCTTGCATTTTCAAATATTGTATGACAAGAGAAGGCCCTCCAGCGACAATTTCAGCAGGAATCTGAGACAGTGGACAATTCTCTATACTCATTATCTGGAGATTGGAACAGAGAGCCAGCTCAAATGGAAGATTGTGCAAAGTTGGGTTGTCATTTATGTAAAGGGAGTCCAGGTTTTCCAGAGTGCCAATTTCTTCTGGCAAGTATGCCAGATTATTTTCTCCAACACTGAGGAATGTCAAGTTGGTGAGATGACCCAATGCTCTAGGAAGGCAGGTTAGTTGATTGGACTGAACTATCAGCTTCTGCAATTCCTTGAGGTATCCCACTTCATTGGGGAGTTGTTCCAGACGGTTTTCTTCTAGATCTAAGACTCTGAGTTTGCGCAAATTACCTATACTTGGAGGTACTCTTCTTAAGAGATTGTTGGAAAGTACTAGAACCTGTAAAATTTCAAATGGTTTAAAAAAAAGGAATCCCATTCATTTCAGTATGATATCTTAGGTATATAAATTGATGTCCATTTGAAATATTCTTAATGGTATTTGAAACAGAACTCACCTCAAGACTTTGGAGGAACTGAATATCATCTGGCAATTTGGCCAACTGATTTGTCCCTAAATTCAATTCAACCATGCTTGTCCAAGTACCCACATCCAATGGCAATGAAGTCAATTGATTCTCTTTCATATTGAGCTTGGTCAAATGTTTTGCTCTGGAAAATATTCCATATGGTATCTTGTCAATTTGGTTGTGCTCTAAGTTGATGGAATCCACATTGGTGAACTGAGAGGGGCCTCCAGATGGATAAGCAGTGAAGTTATTCCTGGACAGAGTTATGCTGCGTAATTCACTCAAACTAGAGAGCAATCCCTCAGGAAGCTGAGATATGTTGTTTCCCTCTACATTGAATTCATCCATATGCTTGGAGTTACTCAGAGATGCAGGTATGTGTGTGAGTCTATTGTACCTCAATCCAAGTCTGGTCAACTGTTGTAATTGACCAATGGAATCAGGAATATCCAGAAGCTCATTATGCTGCAAATCAAGTGTTGACAGATCCACACAATGACCAATTTCTACAGGAAGATGCTCCAGATGGTTGTGAGAAACATCAAATGTGAGTAAATGGATCAGCTGACCAATTCCAGGTGGAAGTTCTCGAATTTTGTTCTCTCTCAGACTCAACATTGTTAGAGAGGTCAGATTCCTGATCTCATCCCCAACATACCTTATTCTATTGAATCTTAAAAACAGTGTTGTCAAGGAAGACAATTTGTACACTACATCAGGTATGTCATTCAGTTTATTATGCCTCAAATCCAGAACTTTCAGAGAATGAAGGTTCTCAAGGGAATCAGGTAAGCTGGTAAGAGAATTCTCACTCAATGCAAGTGTTTGGAGATTATTCAAACAACCAATTTCATCAGGTAATGATACCAGTTTGTTGCCATAAAGGTACAACTCTGATAGATGATGCACATCTCTGAGGGTTGGAGGGAGATGAGTAATATTAGACTTTGTCAGATCCAGACACTTGAAACCTTCATCTCGACATCTGAGAAACTCCTTAGCCACATCTAAGTCTGCTTGGATGGGTTGTTTGTTCTTTTTAGCAGTTGGTTTTAGTTTATTTGATTCGGGATGCTTGACAGTCACCACTTTTGGTCTGACTACATCTCCAAGGAGAGATCCAGAGGAATATTTCTTTTGTTTTACAGGATCTGAAGATCCAGAAGTCTCAGCTTCAGGCATGTCTTCTTGATGTAATAAGAACCCACTATTGGCCTGAGTCATTATATTGATTAATGCAGTATAAAATTCAGCTTACTCATAGTATTGATATACATATATATTATATATCAGTATAGTTGTTTAGAAGTGCAATCTCAATCAATGGTAATGGATCAACATAATTCCATTTATGGATAGAAACTACATAACACCATGCACATTAGAAACCATCATTGGATGCAATTCACGTTTTGTATTATTTACTCTCGATCCATTATTACATATTATGAACTTTATGATTAATAGATTATATCTATTACAATCAATATTACAATTTACAACCTTTACAAAAAATCTTGCATATTATTGATATTGACATGCATTGACATTGGTAACTGTCAGAAATGAAGGATAAAATGCGTTCTGACCACAATAACCATGGTCCCTAGGACTTTTTTGATACAAAATAATTTCCCTTCTTATAATAATGAATTTAGGAATATAATAGAGTTCCAAAATATGCATGTGATTACCTACACTGACATCACCCTACTCAGGTACCGATAATGGCACCATGAATTTTAGACAATGTTACCACTGACATATCGTACGTTTGTGTTTCAAGAAAAGTTTCAAGAACATGAGAATTTTAGGGAGTATCTGAAAAGTGAATTTTGATGTAGTTGACTTCCTGTTCTGTGTCTAGTAGTTTGTCGCACTTTGTCGTTTTCCAGTGTTGCATATACTATTACTATAGTAATAGATCTATTACTTTCGGATCCCATCTATGACGCTATTACGTACACTCTTGAAAAATGCCAAATCTATTACTATTCTAACGTCAGCATTGTAAATCAAGTCAAAGATGAGGAATAAACTCATTGTAAAAACTTGTGATGCGCTGATACATACCAAAGAACTACTTGATGGAAATACTTGTTATGATTTTAAAATACCACAATCTCTAATAAATAGAACATTCAACATACATATATAAGAGCGGTGATGATAATGAAAATTTATCTTCTTGAATAGTTTTTGAATAAGTTATGACTGATGCTTTTGTTATATTATTCATCAGTTAATGAATAGATATTCCTGTGTTCAAAGTTTATTCATGAAATGAATTTTTCTTTTTTATTTTCCTACATATATTTCAGAATATGTATGTTATTGTGACTGATATGTTCTTATTATTGTGATATTTTGTTTGTAAGTTTATGGAAGTTCCTTTGTTCGAAGTTTATTCATAACATGATTGTTTTTCAGGATTTTATATTTATATTAAAAACTAAACTTCAACATATTGATTTATCTGAATTATGATGAAAATGGGTAATATTTTCAAAAAAATGAATAACTGTCCCAAACTAGAGCCATATAGAAGTGACCTCTAGCATTCGGAAACGGTACCGTTTACAAGTAGCTTACAATAGTACGATAAATATTAACTGCGCATGCGCCACTGACATCGAAACGTAATAGACTATCAGGAAATAGTAATAGATAGTAAAACATTCGCCTGGGGCGGGCATCTCTCTTCTGACAGAATCTATTACTATCTATTACTATTCTGTCTTTGAAAATATTACTTTATTTTTTTTGACATATGCAACACTGTCGTTTTCTCCAGTTTGTAGTTGTCATTTGTGGTCTGGTGATATGTTAGCGAAGGGATTTGATTTTAATAGTTATAAGAATTGCTGAGTGTTGATGTAATTGAATTGGAATCAACTATCCTGATAGTACTATCCGAATATTATGTATAAAAAGTTGTTTTAAACATGTTTCGCTGTATACCCATTTTCAAAGGCTGTAACAGACAAGTTGAATATGTAGATAAGAGACATTGCTCCTTAATAAACGTTCCCGAGGATATTCTGAGGTATTCAAGGAGTTTAGAGGAACTCCTACTTGACTCTAATAGGATACAAGTTCTTCCAAAGGTATCAAAATTAATCTGTCATTCAAACAGTTCCCAAATTAACAGTGATTTCTCTTTCAGAATTTTTTTCGACTGCATCGGTTGAGAAAACTTGGTTTGAGTGACAATGAAATCAACAATTTGCCATCAGATATCCAAAATTTTGAACATCTTGTTGAACTTGATGTATCCAGAAATGGTAAGACTCAACAGTGTAAAAAGAAAAATTTGTGCCAAATAGTAGAATAAGCTCATTTGTTTTGGTAATGAACTAATGTTTTCTTTCAGACATTCCTGATATCCCAGAAAGCATTGGGCAACTGCAATCTCTCCGTGTTGCTGATTTCAGTTCTAACCCCATTCCTCGTCTTCCACCTGCTTTCAGCCAACTCAAGTCACTTACAGTTCTTGGACTCAATGACATGTCTTTGACCTCACTCCCTCAGGATTTTGGCCAGCTTACGTTGCTCACATCCCTTGAGCTTAGGGAGAACTTGCTCAAGGAATTGCCAGCTTCAGTGTCAAAACTGAATAACCTAGAAAGATTGGATATGGGGGATAATGATATAGAGGACCTGGTGAGTTTTTTTTTGTCATAATCTAGTATACATAAATTTGAAAATGAAATCATATCAGATCAATTGTATCATTATGATGGAAAATGTTTGTTTTATGAAACAACTTGAATATCAAAAGACTAAGAATAAATATATTTCATAGAAATGTTAATTTTTTTGTGACACCAATAATAATGTTTTGCATGTTTTTTTTTCATGTGAATGGATTTTGAATTTATGGTTTGTCTTATTTCTAGATATTTTTTTCAAATAAACAAAGCAAACCTGGTTGATGTTGATGATAGATGTATTGTCATAACAATTTACTTTAACTCAATAATTGTAAACATCAGTTCAGTTTTCAATTCATGTTTTGGAACTCTATTGTGCCATATAATGGTCAACTCTCACACAGCATCATTCCACTTCAAAGAGTTGTCAGTTGTTTAGATAAACAGTTTCTGGAACCTATGTGTTGAATCTAAATCATGTATATGGTTTAGAGATGAAAGTCAGAATTGAATTCCATAAGAAATCAGAACAGTAGGTAATTGTTGTTTTCAACTTTCAAGACTATACAAATGTTGAAATTCAAACTAAATATATGTGGTGGTCTAAAATGATGCTCTGTTACTTATCTATTTAAAAGGAGATGTAAAAGATGTATAGCCAGTATCTATTTTTGCATTTGAATATATTTTGTTCATCTTATTGATTATATAAATAGCATAAGGTATGTCAGGTGATAGTTGATATTTAAAAAATGAATACAAACTTTGCCAGGAATAAAAATTACATCTAGATGAGTAATCTGATCTATCAATCAAGATTCATTAAAATAATCTTTCTTTCACTATCAACACTCATCACTCAAACCATGATGCTTTATTATGAACAATGGCATATATACACTTTGTTGAGTTATGCTAAATAGTATTTTCAATTGATTTCCTACATTTTACTGGACATAATCTATATTTACTGTTATGTTATGTTTACTAACAGATAAATTATTCCTACGATGTGGAACTCAATAAAAATTTGCATGACAAGTTGACATTTCACAAAGTATTGGTTTGTTGATTATTGTACTTCCTAAAATAAAATCTACTGCCAATGCAGAGTTCCCAAACTCCTTTTCAGCCCGCACACATAGGAAAACTCGCTTCTCTGCAAGAACTTTGGCTGGACCACAACCAACTGCAAAGTCTACCACCTGAAATCGGGCAGTTAAGTAATCTTACATGCCTGGATTTATCTGAAAACCGCTTGGAAAACCTGCCAGAAGAGATAGCAGGTCTAGAGAGTCTAACAGACTTGCACCTTTCACAAAATGTCCTGGAAACTCTTCCGGACGGAATCGGAAAACTCGACAAGCTAACTATCCTCAAGGTGGACCAGAACAGGTTGACCTCCATCAATAAGAATATCGGTCACTGCCACAACCTGCAGGAGCTCATCCTCACCGAAAACTTCCTCAGCGAACTGCCAGTTGAAATCGGGAAACTGGTGAAACTCACCAATCTGAATGTGGACAGAAACAGCCTGTCGTTGATACCCGACGAAACGGGTAATCTGTGCGAACTCGGCGTGCTCAGTTTGAGAGACAACAGACTGATGATGCTGCCCGATACTTTGGGCAATTGCAGGCTGTTGCACGTGCTAGACGTGTCCGGCAATAGGTTGCCCTATTTGCCCTACACCTTGTTGCAGTTGAGCCTGAAGGCTGTGTGGCTCAGCGAAAATCAGGCTCAGCCTTTGCTGACTTTCCAAACCGATACCGATCCTGATACGGGCAAGACAGTGCTCACTTGCTTTTTGTTGCCACAGCAAGAGTATCAGCCGACCATAGGTGAGTTTAACGGATGTTATATAGTCTCAAACGATGCTTTTATGTGTTTTTTATTCAGCTTGCTGTCTTTTTATTGTACTGTTTTCTATCTTACTTCCAACTTATCGATGTTACATCTTTGCACTGCTTGTCTATTGACTATTTTACGCAAAATCTACGTCTCATAGGATAGGCACTAAACTCTACAAAATAAGTAAATCTATATAAATGGTTATTTAATTTCAACCATTCAACGCTTATATTCAATATATCATGGAGAACTGAATCGTAGAGTATCTGCTGAAATATTTTGATTGCAGAACCGTCACTAGGATTCTAGAGGTTTGAAAAGAATAGCAATATTCTTAGTTCTTGCCTGCACCTTGCAGTAGCATTAAATAGTTGTTTTTAATATCCCGAGTTATTGTTTAATGTTCTCGTAGTGGTATTCAATTGAAAATTAGAGAAACACACTTATCTAGCGAGTTGCAGTACAATCCTACATTCTGAAAATAATAATTCAAATTGGTAATGTTTCTGAAAAAGAAATATCGAATGAAAAATGCAGAAAACAAACTATTTTAGCCATGGATCTGGCCAATGTTTCTTACGTAAACTCATTCTTATCATGAACAGCTTCGTTTCAAGTTTAATGGTGATAATGAAGGCGTTACGATATCAAAATAGAGTATATGAAACCGCATCGATGCCATTTGTATATTTGGTAGTGAATAATTATTCGAAGTTAGTTGTTAACGAATCCAAACGTATTTTGTCTTTGCCTTTTCGCCTTTCTGGTTTATTTTGTTTCCGTTAAGCACTTGTTTTCTGTCTTTGTCTATGTGCACCTGCTAGCTTCCGATGGCCGTTTGTACCGATGCGACATCACATCCGGTCTTTCTAACGGTAGTACATTATCCCGAACAGATGGCGCTGCCACTGAAGACGATGACGACGATTGGCGCGAACAAGAAGCCAGTCGAACTATTTCAGTGAAATTCACCGATCCCCAGGAACAAGACAACAAAGAGGTAAGCAAAAATGTTAATGTGAGGCTCTTAGCGGCGTTCCTTATGCTCTTTGACTTGTAATTTGCGCTAAAAGCTCGTTCAATATCGATGTCTTTTAATAGACCCCCTTTGTGCGCCACAACACTCCTCATCCAAGGGAATTGAAAGCCAAAGCGCATAAATTGTTCGGCAAAGGGCAGACTTCTTTGGAAGACAGCGAGCATCAGACCAATAACGTCATCGAACCTTTGGCGATTGAAGCTGTCAATCAACATGTGAGGCACTCCAGCGATGCTAGCCAGGTAAGAAAACGGATTGTTTTACCTAATAATGATTAAATAGGAAGTGTATTACATGAGATCCTGTTGGCGGTATGTACTTATAAATGAATAGTTTTTCTAAAATTGAAATTTCATTTTCCAGGTAATGGATTCTGATACGGAAGGAATATCGGGTAATGGTCAACCGGATACCGAACCAAGTCAAGAAGACGATACTGATGATGTGAGTATTAACTAATTTATTTTTTATCAAATCTAAAAGTTATGGATGGAAGATGACTTTGACATGTTTATTCAATTCGATTATTGAGAATGAAATGTACTTTTGCGTGATTTTGTGGTTACTTTCTTCTCGTTCGGGAATAACACTGGATATTTGAATATTATTATCAAATCCGAAATAAAAATCGTCAATTCTGAATGCATCAAGTGATTCATTAAATAGGGTAGAATTTGACACTTTTGACATGAAACCCTGATTTCCGAAGATGCTTTCCTAAATATAAATTCTAGATATTCCAAAGATTCAAAAGTCCATAATTTCTCTTGAGATTATTATACGGTCCGAAAATTCACGACTAAACCAACTTCTTATTTGTTGGAATTTCTATTTCTTCGGTGTCGATATCAACATTTAAAACGTCAATAAAATCTTGAATATCCCAAACACTTGTGGCGTGTCCAAACTGAGAGAAAAAATGAACCGACGTCAATGGCGGGTGTGCTTCAGGACGTCTGTTTGAGGCGCGTCGGTTTCACCGGCGCCGTTCCGCCTGAGTCGGACGCCTCGAGGCCGAGCCGTCTGCACAGGCGCGATACTCCTCACCACCTCAAGAACAAACGAATTACGGCGACAGTCGACAAAGACAAGGTGGCTTCGATCATTGCACAGGTCAATTTTTATCTTTTATTCTTGTCGGGATGTCGCTCTGCTAAATGAAATGCTTTGACATGTGTTGCACTTCTATATTTTTTAGAAGTTATTAATTTGTTCAAATTTTAAACATGATTTTGATAATAACTAGTCCCCTCCCAGGCCAAAAATTCTGATGATACATCAATTAATGAAAAAACTTTTGACAAAAAAAGACGACCTGCAACAACGCATAATTTGACAAGATGTCAAAACTTTCTTTCATGTATTGAGCGACTATTCAAGAATACGATTCTATCTTTGTTTGCATAAGAATAAGTCACCATTATCTTTGAGATAATGATAGCGAACAGTATGACCGAAATTTGTCATAGTTTTAGACGACACCCATACAATTTCTGAAAAACAACTCAAATCCCGTCACACATTTGGTTTTTCATTTAGCAGACAACAGTTTGTGTCTATGTTGTATACGTGACGTTTTTGTGTCTAGTGTTCGTTTACCATAATTTAAATGGAAATATACAAACAGAAACGCATATAACACGTTTTCAGAGTTCTAAGAATGATAGTGATATAATAAACATCCTATTTACAAGGGGAAATTGATTGGAACTTATTTAATGGTAATATTTTTAATTTAGCCGCATCAAATCCTTCAGTTTATCAGTCTTCTCCATACGGAATGCTAATATAGAATAAAGATCCCTTTGTTGCATCGATATTTATTGATACTTATATTCGAAATTGAAGAATTACAGAGCCATGAATTTTCAAGGAGGATGCGAACTAGAATAATCAAAATTATATTGAAAACATTTTCACCGGACATTTCTGGAACTCCGATTATGTCGGAACACCCTGTATAATGTGCGTTGTAGATGCCTTTTCTCGTTTTCTTTGCATGATGCAGGTCTTGGATGTAAAATGTTATTGAACTCAATATTGTCTTGCACGATGAAATTCTGTGAAATGGCTAGTCGCTTTTGATTTTCCTAAACGATAGCACTTTCAACCAAAAGCTGAAGCACAGCTATTCCGTTTAATAGTTTGTTTGATCCAATTATGTTTATTCGTCTTATGTAGAACTATCTGCGATTCGAGGAGTTGGAATTCATGTGATGTTGTGAATTTACAGTAGTAGGTTAGCTGTAGATGTGGTTCTGGTCAAACAACTCAACATACAGACAAATATAATTATGTTGCATTATATTATTTCTTGCAAAATGTTTTGTAATTTTGCCACCATAGGGAACTATAAAAACTTATGTTTGTGAATACTCAGTTCCATAAATTTCATTAAATTTTCTGCTCTAATAGGAAAGAAATGAAAGAAATAGTCATTTGATTGTTTTAGATTAATGAAAATTCATGAATCGTTTTAATTTCTCTTTTTGTGTTTCCCTCACAGTTTATTATCAAATTGAAGCAATCTGTTGATGCTCTCATTTCTAGATTCAGCGAAAAGATCAAAACAATGCCGGCGTAATCGAGACAAAACAACAGTACTTAGCTTCAGAGAATGCCTATGAAGATAGTTCCCACGCCTTACTTTTAATAGTTGTTTCATACCAGAACGCTTAGATGTTCATTTCTTTTGAATTTTGATTAAAACGTGAAAACAATTCTGATTCAGAGTTGATTACTCTGCTGAGAATGACTATTACGATTTATCGATCTTCTTATCACACAGATTCTTTTGAGCTATATGATTATTCTCATTCCGCCAAATATACAAAATTCTATATTTGAAATTGGCCAGGTATATATCGACCTACCAAACACCCTGATTAATTTTACTGGAATTCGTAGTACTGGATTATTTCAACAATTGTAAAAAATAGTCCACCATTCACAAAGTATTTCGGAATATATTCATCAAGTAGATCATATTACAAGGACACCTTGCATAAATGAATATAATTCCAGAAAATATTTTATACAACGGTTGCTATAATTTAGCGGAGCGGAGAGGTCGATCTAGAGAATTTTGTTGACTGACCCTGTAAATTTTTTGTATACTAATTTTTCAATTATTCTGCTGAAGATTCCGAGGTCTGTAAAATTTTGGAATCTAAGGAATTCGATCAGTTGAAAAATTAATAATTTCGAAATTGATGAACAATATCGAAACTTTCAAATTGAATGGAATGGAATTTATTTTCAGGCACTCAAGAAAAAAGAAAACGATAGTGATAGAACTAGTGCTTCGGCATCAACTCCACCGGAATCCATCGGAGATCGTAGAAGTTTATCCAGTCAAGGTCAGTGGTAATTTATTTTACCTGTATATTTTGAAATTATTCATGAAAATTTCATGTTATGTTGTTGGATACAAAAAATCTGTTTGAAATATCCAAAATTGAAAGATAGTTAAATTCTATGAAAGTTCCTTTTAGATACCACTACATTTTTTAAGCGTTGATGTTTGTTTTATACCAAACAACTCAAAGGTTTATTTATCTACCTATTTCTATGAATCATCCTAATGGATTGTTGAAAACTTTAGCAACGTAGTGAACAGAATATGTTCCAAGGACACTTTTTCAAATGACTTAAAATGTCCCTCAGCTCGAACTTTGATAAAATTACATGAATTAGTTCTGAAAGCTATTCTAGGACACGTGCTTTTGGAAGGCCTCTATGCAAATATTTCTCAAATCTATGGAATATTTCATCAGGTACAATTCTCTACTTTCTCCCAAAAACCCGGCATAGAATCAGGGTTGTCTTCAATAGAAATCCGTTATTACGGAGCCTTCTTCTACGATCTGGCAACACCTGAAGACGGTCATTGTTTGTTACCTCACGATTCGCGATTAAGACACGCTCGATTTGATGGCAGTAATAAAGCGACCGTCTCGCAGGTAGTGCCGTGAATTAATCGCGATCGCCTTCGCGCTCTACGTACCTAACTCGCGACGTCGCGTCGTTTGTTTTTTTTATCTCGCGCCCCTCGAGCACAGATAACGACATGCCGTACGCCTTATCTGGCGACAGGTTGTCAGTATCTCGCGCGACATGAGTACGTTGCCGATAATTCGCGTGAAAACGCGCGGAAATAAGCTCATCATTAAAGCCGATACCCTTCCCAAATCCAAAACCTCCCTTATTTCGCCCAAACAACAGGTTAATACACAGAAGCAACAGGTTACTGCGCAGAAGCAACAGGTGTCGACTGTACCGCGCAAGCGCAACAAAAAGATTCTTATTTATAATGCAGGTGGGCGAATTTCTTATCTATTTGTTATGATAGAGGTGTTCACTGATAAATAATTGTTGGCGTTTTCGGGGAACATTGCTCGAGTCCGCTGTTGTGGAAAGAAGTGTGATTCATCTGATTGGACGTGGGCGAACGTTGTTCGCATTGACGACGATTCAGTTCAAGTTTAATCCAATTAGAGTTCCCTTGAAATACTCATACGTGAATCGCTAGAGTTAGTAGATAATGTTTTTGAGATCAATAATTCTTGCGTCTGCGTTTTCAAATATAGAAATATAACAACATGCAACGTGTTCCCTTTGAGTGTTATAAATTTTTTCATAGTTTTCTAGTTGGATATAGGTAGTAGCAGTTTCTTTTGCTCATCAGGTTTTGGAAATTATAAGATTAGTTTCATTAATCAGTGGCGTGACTACGGCCAGTTAATCGTCACTTTGTACTTAGCTTAATTTTAATAAATTACAAGTAGTTACTCAATTATATTCTCAAGAACATAAGTTTACAATGAATTAGAAATTCTTTTTCAGAGAAGTAATTATTAAAAAATTTCTTCAAGCTTTCTGCTTTTCAAATAATCAAATATCGGACCAGATATTTTTTTTTCGGTCTCCTTTTTCGTTATTAACAAATGACCAGTTGTCGAAACAATCGAACAAAAAATGTATAGTCAGTAGGCCCCCCCGTGAATTAAAAATATCAAATCCGAGATTCTTCTAAAGGCATTATGTACATAATGAAAAAAACTCGCATCTAAACGAAATGAGGGAATTCCCAGATCACCAATGCCACATTCTTAAGTACATTGTTGAAGATTCATTTCTGAGCTCGCGGTTCCTTGTACATCTTGCCAGCCCTACCACCCTTTAGTTACGCCACTGTTATCAATAATATCAATTTCATACATTCCACTCTTTCAAAAATGGCGAGTAACACAAGTTTATCTACAAAATAGAAATGAGACAATAACCCGAACGCGATCTTAATCTCTCATCCTGTAAAATTTTTAGATATCCTGAGTCTAGCCTCATATTTTCTTCGCATTCTCACTTTATTGCGTAGGGTTTCATCTCAGATTTCACATTTCTCTAAGAATTGTGAGATCGATAACAGTGGATTAGTCATTGTATGAACAATACATGTACGAATAAATTTGTAAATAATTTATTTAAATTTGTTGTGTTATCTACCAGAAAAGAATGGAATAGCTTGCTAATATGTATAATTTTAAAGACCAGATTACATTCAACATACGAAGCATGAAATACATGAGAAATTGTCTGATGGAAAATTAATTTTATTCCGGAGACTTTGGAATTGTAGTAATGGAAAAATAATAATTAATCATCAACTTTCACCGTTTTTTATGTTGCTTTAGTGTGGGCAAAATACCAGAGAGGCCTTTCAAACAGGAAATAGGAATCGATTTTTTGCATTATATTTCGAAACCACCTATAACTTTGAACTCTTTTATGGTTGCTATTATTGATGTTATTGGCAATTGTGGCTTACATGTAATCAATATTAGAAGTTATAGTTTCACAAGTAAAAGGGACATATAATATATTTCACATCGATTCTTGTGAAAGTATTCTGCGATGATATTTATCTACAGGGGCTATCTACAGGGTGTACAAAATCGCATTAACGTTAGGTCAGTGAAGAATAAAAAAAAATTACTTTTTGGCTGGATCATTTTAAATTATTGATTAGATATCTGTCAATTGTATCACCATTTGGACACTAAATAAATAATTGTGAATAAAATGGGAATTGATTTTCTTGTTTCAGTTTCAGCACAATTTTTGATCATTTTGTATACAGTTATCAACAACCTCTATACTAAAAATGTCATGATCACGATAACAAACTTCTGCTATTCCTACCCTGAAACGAACCAAACTGAAGAACAAAACAAACAGTACTCGACAGAACTCGCGTGTTTTAAATTCGGGCCACTGCGTTTTATCTGATGAACATCCCGTGATGAGCCAACTAGATAACCCCCCCGGGTTTCTAATAATGCTGGATCTACGTTATGATAAGACTTTCTCGTTTGACAACCGACAAATGATGATTATTTATTGCTCGGTTGCGGATGTATAACAGTAGATTCGGCTTAATTATTGCAGGTATGCGTAATCTCGATATCATTTCATGAAAACTACTAAGTAGGTGCGTTGGAGAGGAATGATTGAATGTGCCATCGAAAAATGGCGAGAACGGAGCGGATGTAACATGATAACGGAGATATTTAAAGGAAATGCTTTCGGCTATCAGAGCAGTTGAAAGATCTTATAAAGCATTCACCTTTCTTGTTTATATATTGCAAGATTAATATTTAAGCGTTGTTGGAATACTATGGGTTTATAAACAGGGTGATTCAATATTTGTGCTCATTTTTACATAAGGATTATTTTTGTTTTCGAATAATGGAAATGGTTATGATCTTGCCAACAAACATTTGTTGACTTGTAAATGTCGTTTCTTTCAACAATACGACTACGTCTCAAGAAATGACAAAATTTCGTCAGTGGAAGATTTGAAAATAATTTTTTTTATGTCAAAGCTTTAATAGCAGATTCGAAAATGCCACACAAGAGTGTGATTCGTTTTGAAATGTTTCAAACAAGACAAAAAAATTAAGTTTCAAAGTTTTTTCTCGTTTTTTCCAAAAATTCTCGAAATTTCTAATCGTCATATTTTAGGTCAACGTAGTCAAGCCTTGTGTCCCCAAGAAACGCATCGAATCGTTCAAAAAAAGACAGCATCTATATCCTGTGATATTCTCAAAATCCGCTTTTAATAAGCTGCAGTAGCTTCATTGCTTTTATAAAAAAATATGTCCAAGCTTATTGCTAATTTTTTAGGAACATCCGTATAATGAAGTTACTACACTACAGGTTGTGTAATGCGAGGCCCACATACTTATCTAATGAATACAAGAGTAAACAAATGTTTACATATTCAGTAAATAAAAAACTTGAATCCGCCATCTTACGTGTGTACCAGATAAAAAAATAGGAATTTAACTTGGTCTAAATTTTCATTGACAAATTCTGGTCACATTATTATTGGAGTTCTATTCTATTATTTCGTCACATTCGTATCCAATGATTCATACCAAAGTCAATTTCGAGCTCAAGTATTTGTTTTGTTGATAAAAAAAGTTTGAAACGAACACATTGATTGGGATATTTTTTGATAAAAGAACACTATAATAGTTCCTACACTACTTTATACTTCGGAATGAACTGTAACTTCTTGAAATCAACTTTCCCATTATTTGATGTCAATGATATGACTATAAAAAATGTTCATTTTCATATCCTTGACTAATCAGTTTGATCCAAGAAACTCGTTTTTTATTATTCACTTTACCATTTGACCTGTGGAACTCTCTCGATTCTTATTTTTGAAAGTAGGTAAAATATACCGTAAATTCTATTTCTAAAATATAAATTGCCTTGCACGACCAGTGTTATAAACAGTTTACGCTGCATTCCAAAGACAATTAATTTCTGTTGATATAATTGTAGTAGAAACATCTAATTTTCATGAATTTTCGTACAGAGTGATGAATAAATATTTCAGGAATATTTTCAACTCGTTACTCCCAGTTTGATGAATTTCTGTTATTCAAAGTAGAACGTTCTATTCACTATTTATGTTGCTATCCATCGATTTTTAATTTCACGTGTATCGTAATATGTCTATCCTCGACCTCAAGGATAAATTCAACAAATTGAGAGAAAATGAAAATCCGCATCAAATAATTCAAGAATTGTATGGTTCTTTGAATTGGGATCGGGACGTTTTTTGAAAACTGAAATATCTCAGAAATGGATGAAGATAAAAAATAGATTTGAAACGCAACATACAGCATGTAAATAAACATTAAACAATTTTTACTCTCAACACTGATTGAAGTGTCAATATATTTTATAACTACTACAACTACATTTCTATTCGTCATCGTATATCATTGCCAGTGCTTCAAAAAGTCATTATGTTCAAACTCGTATGTTACGTTTTCTTGTATAACCGAATCACCATTTCTAAACGATTTTATTTATAAGTTGATGACATAATACGATGGATCATCGGTTTGTTATTTCATGCGTATTCGTGCTTTCACTGTAACCGAAGGCAATTTGTTTATTAGCAGTTATGATATTGATTCGAACAAGGTGTGGATATATTTTTCATATTCCGGCCTATTTATATTTTATAAAGCAGCGTCTTTCCATATTTGAATCTATATACCAAATTATACTAGAATGGAATACAGAATCTAAACAAGTGAAAGTAAACTTGACCTATTAATATAATGTTGAATATACATTCGTTAGTTCGAGTTTACACGTGATCAATGACCTAGCTATACCAGCATGTTTTTTGTGTTGTTATTACAGTGATTCATTACTGCTTATCCTAGATTGACTTTGAATAAAATAAATAATGTACAATGAATAGTTGAGTTAACACTATGATTCCCCATCAGTATTCCCAATTTAATAAATTGATTCATGAATATATCCGTAGATTAGACATGTTTTTCCTATTATAAATGAAAATCCTTTATGATACTTCATCGTTGAAGGTCAGCACTTTTGATTCGTATGAGATTAATTCTATATCGCGGTTAGTTTCTATTTCACATCAGTATTTATGGAATCGTAATACAATATTTATTTTTTCTGAATGGAACGTGTCAACACCGTGTTCTAGTCTTTTAGTTTCCTTGTTTTTCAAATTTCATTCGAAAATGCCCTTTGTTTAACTGATGTGTGTTAACGAATATTTATCAGAATTATTGAACGATTATGAAAGTTCAAAGAACAATTATTTTACTAGAATTGAATCATATGTGCACAACGCAGTTTACATTACACGGTGTATTTTTCCTTATCTGAAATGTATGTTTATCCAAATGCTTTAGGAGTAATGAAATACTTCAGTTTCCCAACTCATTTGTATGCTTGTTTTGTAATTGCTTTTTTAGTGGAATGTGAACATTAGTCATAAACGCAGCTATCAATATCTGATGAGGTGGCAAAACTCTGTAGGCATTTCTTATTAGTGGTAATTAGAGTACTATCATTAATGTATCTACATGCATACGTTTCCTTGAAATATTTTACTATTTCAGCGCATACCCTTTCATAATAGATGTAGAAGAAAAACTATGTTCTTTACTTTCGGAGGTGTTTTCTCATCTCTCAAATATTCGAAAACGATATCTTCATTATCTCATTTCCAATTTTAGTCTCCAAACAAATTGACCTTTCAATAATAACGAAACTTTTATTATTTACCTTTAGCTGCACGTTCCTCTCTGCCATTTAAAGATCACTGATATATATTATCAAATAATTAAAGGGAGTTGTTTTTTGTCGTTTACCAGATGCACAAAAATTGATATAATGGTAATAACTCAAATAAAATGATGATGAAATTCAATTTCAATCAAGAAATCAAATTTAATGATACATTGAGTTGTCATCGTCGTGAAGTGTTCTCTAAAAATTGGTGCTTGAAATATGAACTAATCTACTTTAATCTAATGAAACTTTCATTTTCAACATTTCAATATTTAGATTCAGTGTTTTTATTTGTCAACTGTCAACCGACTCTGCTGAGTGCATGCTGCTGGCTCCATCTATTTTAAATAATGCCAAGCCGCGTTTACACAAGCAACTACCGTATCAGAGAATTTCGTAGCTCATGCAGCAAATTAAATTTGATGAGTAGCACAACGTGTTCGCTATGTTAGTATATTAGACCGTTAAGTAAATTCGTTCTATTCAACTTATCTGTCACTTGAAGTACTAATTTTTATTTCTCAAGATTTAATCATCAAATTATCTGGTCCGATGAATTGGATAAAGTATAAAACAAACAGTTCACACAGGTGAATCTTACCGAAACGTTTTGCCAGAAAAATACCGTGTTTATGTATTGTTCAAGGTCCGAATTAAATTAAAATTTGAGAAGTCTTCGATATAAGGAAGACAATAGTGTGGTTATGTCTATATGTATGTATATACTCGCTTATAATGCAACACCCACAATTTGGAATGTCTAAAGCAAACGTGGTCATGGTTAAAGGTATGTATATCGTATAGTGAAGAGGTAGCGTTCACGGGATTATACCTTATCTTCGTTATGACACAATCGTTTTGAAACCGATTTGGTCTTAGCAATAAAAAATATGATCATTTTATAAAGAATTAACGCGTAACATAAATTATGATCAGAGAAAAATGTTCATATTTTCGTTCGTTTTCAATATATAAACACAACTTTCATTTGAAACATATAGTATAAATTTAAATCGGATTTCACTTGAGGAAAGTTCGTTTCAACAAAAAGAAAACATTTACATAAGAACGTAATGTAAACAAATGTGAAGCTATTTATAATGAGATCTCGTAAAATGAACGTGGTTGAAAATCATATTGAAATAATCTTGATTTAAATTCGTCTCACGAACTGAAAACTCCCAGAAACCGTTATGCAGATTGATTACAATGTGAAAATCAATTTCTGGGGAGAATTTCTACAATCATATTGAATCCTTTGAAGAGTCATATCCTTGGTGTGTTACCCAATATGTAAGCAGCTGAGTATTAAAATTTCATTCGACAAATTTCAACCATATATCCAGTGCTGATCATTTAACAGAAAACGAAATAAACAATAACCCGTTTCATGACATATTCATGTTTTAATCTCCATGTACATCCTTTAGATTTTTATAGGTGCACCTGAAAATAAGCTATACTGGATCCTACTTTAGATTGTCGATGATATGCGTTGTATGTATCATCGACTCTAGTTTCAAGATTCGAGAACAATATTTTTGTGATTTATTGACACTAATTTTCATTTCCTGAGACACTGGAATCTGGCTCATTATGTTTCTTTTCCAATAGTCGTTTGCACACACTAGTTGTGTTTTATTTACTATCGAAGTATGAAGTATCATAACAGTACACTAGAATATCTTGAGCACATTACACTCGTTCAATTTGAATTTAAAATATAGAGAATTCTTGGGTACGTACAGGTTCTTCGGGTATATTGTAAAGCCCCCTTAACTTTTGAATTGCTATTTCTTTTAGAGCATTCAACAATTTTTCTAAAACAATTATCTTTTCATAGATGAATATGAAAACATATATTTTAACAAAAAAACAGTACATGACATTTTACAGTATATAAGATAAATTTTCAGGTCTCCCGTGAGATGAACGATAGCAGAGTTACAAAGGGTTCCCAAAATGCAATATTTTCAAAATTTGTATGTGATATCTTGAGTTCCATGAAGAAGTGATCAACGTTGATGAAAACTGCTGATCTCTGAATATCTCGAAAACATCGAGGATGGATAATTTTAGATGTAACATTTTGACATTTCATCCAGTACCGGATATTTGGTCGTAACACTATTTTAGAAAGTAAACACTGCTTTGTTCTCTCCTCATGAAAAAATTCTGTCTCGACTGTCACGGAAACGATTCGGACTCACAATCAGAAGAATCGACTAACGGCCGAAATAAATAATTCTTCTCATCGTGCGTGCATTAACAATCATCATTTATGGATGCGAACTTGAACCTTTCACTCGGAATATCAGGAAATGGTATCACATCACCATCATAACGGCGCGGAGGATGAGGATTATTATTCCAGTGGGTGTTTTGGAGTAAGGCTAAACTCGTTCTCTTCAAGCTGCACAGGTTGATTGGGTTTCAAATTGAATTGCAAATGGTTTCGCTGGTTTGAATGTTGAGGAAATGACCTGAAATTCATGTAACTTCAACGAACTACATATTCATAGAGCGTCGTAATTAAAATAAAATGAGTTGCTACTATAAAGAACCCAAAATTAATTTTTCACTAAAAAATGAATCAGGACGATCATCAAACTAGTTTCTCAAAGCCCAAAATCAATCATAACATGATAATAAAATATAATCAATTACCCTAACCATTTCTTTTCATGGTTAGGATAAGGAAAGAGTTGAAACATATTTGATCTCTCAATATTAGTGCGAAATAAATATACTTCACCACTGAAATTCTAATTCACTAGGACCATTCAGACATAAATAGTTGTCGCAATATTTCACAACGATGTCGATATTCTTTTTTACTTGATTTATTAATTGAAACAGACATCGTTACATAACTAATATTGGAGTGAAATTCGAAATGAAAAAATATTCATTGTTTTTTTATGAGTTCTTACATTTCAACAATTTTTCTAAAGTGCGTTCAGGACTTGGATTCTTTATCTACATTCAGAATAACCTTGGCGTTCATCGTAAAAGGTAAAAACTGAGTCAATTTCAATCGATTTCTGAATATTTAGTCAATTACGTGGATTCATTTTACTTCAGAACTGCAGGCCATTTTAGAATAGTCCTCGTTACGGTTTTTACAGTTCTAATCTTGTTATCCATAGATTCCATTCCACAATAGGTATCCATTGATTCTACAATATTTTCGATGTTATCATTTCAACGATATAATCAGATGGTCGTAATGTTAAATGAACCGTTGAATAACAGTCTTCAATAACATTCTTATTTGAATTAATGACATACCTTTCACTTCACTCATCTGCGAAAATGTCTTTGTTTTTTTATACTTGGAATAATTGCTATTTGCTATCAAGTTGTAAACCAGTTGGTCATTTCCATACATATAACGGAAATTATTCGATTTTTTGAAAACGTTTTTTCAATTCAATTTTTCATTTTAACAATACAATCCAAAAAATACATCCTCTTCTAAACCAATTCTATTTGAATAAATAAAATAACCTTTCTATTCAGAAGAAATGAAATATGTCTAGAATTTTACGCTAAAGATTAAAATGCAATAAATATGTATTATAGGTTTATTGAAATTAGCAAGTTAACAACTTCAACATCAAGTTTCAAGGTACCTGGAAGAATTCAGTATTAATGGTTTTTATTGACTTTACGATGTCTCGAATGCGAAAATACAAAATTTCTAATAAATTGGTTTCGTGAATAAGTCTGTATATTTTGCGTTTCAAATAATTGTTGTCGTATTATTTTCAACCCAGTAGTTTTCAATCGTGTTATTCGCAATGTGAACTCGGATTATCTCGGAACGAAATAACGAACGGATTGAATCCTTGACTCAGATCACGAAACTCGACGTGAGATGATTGTGTCGATACTTTGATTTAATTGACGAAAATAGATTTCTATTACTTCCATTAGAGTTAAAGGCCACAGTGGGATGCAACTTCTCGGAATGGAACATGGTTCTTATTTTCATCGCTGAAAATGACAGATTATTCATTATTTTTATTCGCAGTTGGTTCCATTAGTGTTTTCTGTTTCTTGGCAAATAAACATTTCGAATGATTTCTCGAATAGAGACAGCATGTTCGTTGATTATAAATAAAATTTACACTTATTTATTCGCTTAATGAAATTAGTCTGCCCATGGTCCAAGAGCTTCTTTCTGAATCAGTCCCTACATCTACTGATTCCTCAAAGTTCTAACTTGTTCCCCACCCTGTTTTTACTCATTAACGATAAATTAATGAACCTCATCTAGATTTACCAGAAACACTGCAAATGTTAATTATTTTACTTGATCCAAAACGGTAACCACCAATTTTGACGGTAGAATCCCCTGAATGTTGATTCAAAAATTGTTAGGTGAAGAGAACTAAAACCTGCAGCTCCTGAAAGGAATGCAATAATGAATATCTCTCCTTCCCCTTATAATGGACTTTGTTCAATTCGACTATAACATACTACATATATATCTGTTTTGTTTTGAAACATGTGAATAATGAGTTCTTCTTTTTTGTTTCAGGGGATTGTGACTCAACGGTGGAATTGCGCGAGGAAAAGTATGAAATCCACATTGAACGCTCTCAAACAGGCCTCGGCCTGTCGATTGCCGGCGGCCGTGGCTCCACCCCTTTCAAGGGTGACGACGAAGGCGTCTTCATATCTCGAGTGACGGAGAACGGCCCGGCCGACTTGGCCGGCCTCAGAGTCGGCGACAAAGTCATCTCTGTGAACGGCACCAACATCGTAGGCGTAAGCCACTACGATGCCGTCGAAGTACTGAAAGCCTCCGGTCACATACTCGTCCTCGAAGTAACCCGTGAGGTCACCAAGTTGGTGAAGGCTCCCAATCAGAGCGACACCACTCCCTCTTCCCAAGTGGGCGTGGTCTCGAACACGCCTACTCTCGAAGGAGGCGTGGTCACGAAAACTCCTCCTGTCGAAGAGGGCGTGGTCGTGCAGAAAGCTTTGGTGCACACGACCCTCATTCGAGACTCACGCGGCCTGGGCTTCAGCATAGCGGGCGGTAAGGGTTCGCAGCCCTTCAAGGCCGACTCGGACGCCATCTTCGTGTCGCGCATCACCGACGGCGGGGTGGCCGACAAGGACGGAAAGCTCCTGGTGGGCGACAAAGTGTTGTCCATCAACGGAGTGGATATGTCCGAGGCGACACACGATCAGGCCGTCGGGATGTTGACGGGACTGGAACGATTCGTTAGGATCACCGTGGAGAGGGATGTGGTGGAAACGCTGGGAAACAGTAACGGCCACGGCCTGAATCGGAGTCCGGGGCAGCAGCAGTCGCCGAGAATGTTCGGCCTGCCCAAGCCTTATACAGGATTGTACGCGGCCAACAGTTATCTGGCCAATAAGCCTGGATACACCGGATACAGGAGGTCAATGGAAATTGAGAAGAAGGTAGGTTTCGATTCATCTAAATTTGATACCATTTTGAATTTCTCTGAAAAGTATCCATTCATTCATCAATATCCATTTTATCCCCTTGAACAAACAATCCCTTTCAGATATAATGTTCTTATGCCAACGATTCTTCCAATCCTCGATACACTTTTCGGTATGGCCATCAGCTGGCCATCAATGGGAGAGACCACTAATTTTTCAAAACAGCATAATATAATAAACAGAATTGATTTCAAACATAAAATTTCATGCGCCATTTTCGAAGGTTGCTCTCATTGGTGTAACGCAGTGTGACATGCTTAACCCTACACGCCCATCGACCTTGAGCTTACCTTCCATGGTAAATCTTGCTGTGTTGCCGCACCAAAATACCACAACTAGTTCTCGAAATAAAAGATGTTGAAAAATACAATATAAATTATATTTTTTCCACAAATTATTATGAAACGATATAGTTATTACTTATCGATACGTTTTCAAGAAAATATATCAAATAAATGAAGAGGCATCTACAAGTAAACTTAACAACATTACAGTGGCGTGAGCAAAAGATATATAATGGAAACAGACAGAGATAGACTTAGGGTGTAGCTCCTCATACGCTTATAGCACCGCCCACTTATTTCTGGCGTTTTTAAATTTTGAATGAAAATGGTGATTTCAAAACGCTGTAAAATCTATTTGCTTTTATTTCGATTCTCGATATTGGATGTACACTGAACCAATATCATTATTCATAGATAAAGAGAGGTTTGGAAGACTTTCATCACTTTGTGGCAAAACGCTTTAATTTCATTGGTATTCTCAGTTTTTGGAATAGAAAAAAGTCGCTGGGTTGCAAATCTGGTGAATATGAAATAAAATACAAGAAGAAAACACAGTGGAACTATGGAATACTAGAGTTAACAATACTTCCTCTAGATTCGTGTAGTTTGAATATTATTGGCGGTGATCTGATGAAGAAGATTAGAATCAAAAGCATATTTCTGCCTTGAAGACCACTGATTTCCAGTTTTTTCAATAATAGCCTTAGTAATTTTACGCAATCTGAATGGTTGTAAAACAAATGCTTCTACGAATTCATAATGTTGATGATGAATGATTCCATGTGTAATTAATTTTTCATTTTTTCAGGAATCTGATTCTCCAGAACCCGTGAAATCTCAAACATCGACGCCGCAACTGAACCGCCCGGCGACGCCCAAGAGCAACGGCCTCGATCACGGCCAGCCGAAACCGGCTCCGCCGAAGCCCGCCCCTCGCAACCTCGGCTCGCTCAACGGAGAACCGTCCCCCACCCTCCGACAACAACCGGCCGAAGGCAATGTCAACTTCTCGTCGAACTCGTCACTGGACGAAGAAGTGCAGGTACTGCCGCGGCCGATCACCAACGAGGACTTCCAGGCGATGATCCCCGCCCACTTCCTCAAACCCGCCCCCTCGAAAACGAGCCCCTCCCCACCCAACGCCACGCCTCCCCCTCTTTCGAATGTCGATAAAAACGCGAATTCCGTGACGACCGTAACGATACGGAAGCCGGAACAACTCGTCGAGCTGCCGCCGGCTCCTACGGGCCCCGGCAGGGTGACCGAAACTATCACGAAGAGCACCTTTACGGAAACCGTCGTGACGAGGATAACGGATAATAAGTTGGTAGAACCCCTGATCATCGAGGTAGGCGGCTGAGTACACAATTTTTGCTTACCACGTAACGAGCGGGGTCGACAGTTTTTTTTTTCTTCTCGGTTTTTATATCTACTACCCCTTCTATTCTGCTTCGGAGAGAGAAAGGTTCATCGACACCTGAACCGATAATTTCAATTTTAATCGTTATTTTTCTGTTTTGAATTTTTTATGATTCGGGAAAGTCCAAACATTTGCTCTTTGAATTGAATACGTCAGTTGCTATTTTTCATCTGTATATCCATCAACCTGAATTCAAGAAAATACTATAAGACTGAATTTTGGGTCCAAGTATAAAAGTTGTCCCAAAAAATCGACATAAAGCTGAAAAAGTTATGATAGAAATACACAGAAAATTCAAGTTGGGTATTTCATAAATTACGGACATTAGGAAAAAATCAACAGAATTTGCACCAGTTACAGTTGTTTGTTACTCTTGTCACTACAAATCTAAACTTTCCAATATTTTTTTGTTTAATGTGAAGCCAATTGGTCCAGCTTGGAAGAAAATATTACTTTTTCCCCAACCGAATATTTATAATTAACATTTCGCCCAAATTTGACGGACTGTATATTGAAGAAAAAAATGTACTATACTCACTAAAACTACTCTCTTGATCTTGCTGAATGAAATTAGGGAGTCAAGAATAGCTCTGATAACACTAGAATAATTTTTTAGCGAGTGAATAATTTTGTTCAAAACTAGGTTTATTTGTAAATTGTCTACAAATTATTAAAAATTTTAGAGAGTATCATACCGTTCTGAAATCCTTATTAGTTGCTCCAACTTTTAATGTTACTTGCCAAACTAGCATAGTAAATGTTTTTCCGTATTACAATCGAATAATGTTAACGCCCATTCAAAATATTTGAGAAAAGTTGAGATATTTAGTGACAGGAGTAAAAAAAACTGCAGCTCTATTATTATAACTCGGCAATATTTTCTACGTGAGAACAAATATTAATTTATTTTTTCTTTTCCATCGAGTTATTTTCTCTGTCTATTGCGGAATAGAAAATGGTAGTGGTGGTGAAAATGGAAAAACGTTGACCTTGTATAGGGTTCATCCTGCTTGGAGCCTTCATACTTTTGCACCGACCCCCGTAGTTATTGCATGAGGTGGTTGACTCCTAACATTTAGGTAGATTTTGATTAGCAGTCTACTTTTCCAGGATTCTCTATCAGATTCTCCACGTATTGAGAGGATTGATGCAAGTAAGACCAACGAAAGTGGGTTCGATAGTTATAATTTTATTTTGTTTGTTTCAATATACTAAAAGTTCGAATCATTTCACAATTGCGTTATCAAAGTGAATAAATGACGAAACATTTATGATCATTAGAAAAAGTAGAATTAGTGAAACAGTTTTTTATGCATATTTTACACTTTATCGTGATTCAAAGATATTTATAATACCAAATACACCAGATTCAATGAAAAATGAGATTCGAACAATTGTAGAACACATTTATTATCCCAAGAAAAAATTACCTACTTTGAACGTATTTTTAAACCAAAATAAACTGTATTTCATCGGGTCTGATATTGAAATTATTTGCAAAAATAATGAATATACAAGAATGATAGAATTTGTCACTTCATTTATCGTTATTTCATCCATTACTGACTCAATCTTTTATCAATAGGAATTTTAATGGAAACAATTCTAATTGAAATGTCGAATGCGATGTCCGGCATTTTCGAAAAATGATGTGACCGCTGGACCTTCACGAATCGATGAATTGCCATTCGTACATCCAAATCAACCTGCACCGTTCACATTGCAGCACTGATGCATAAACTTTCATTATACTCTTCGTTGCTTCATTTAACAGAACTCTATTCGAGATGTACACGGCGGCACATACAAAAAGATCCATTCTCATTGGTCCATTTATGATGAATTCTATGAAGTTGCGAATATATGTGACAACAATACGCCAGTAAGATATCTCGAAAAAATCCGAAATTTTGGGACATTATTGTTTGATCAAAATCTATTGTTTTTATCTGATACTGACAATATTTATAGGATATCGAACACTCTACGATTAAGATCTCTTATACTTTATTGATTGAGGAATTTATAGAAACGTTATTCTTTATTTTTCAATATTTAACTTTCAATTGCTTCTGAATATGTTAGATTCATCAAATGAAGTATGAGAATTATGTGTTCAATTTCTTATATTCATTAAAATAGCAGAAAGTGTGGTTATGTATCAGAATCACTAAGCGTTGAAGATGTCAATAGTGTGGAGAAATTAAAACTGGCCTGGATGGATAATGGATCTTTTTCACTATACTTGAATTCAATTATGGAATTTTTTCAGTATACTCACAATCTTCCAATTATATTCAAATGAAATATTTCTTCGTACACACTTTTTTATTATCGTATATGAGAAGAAACGCTCCCAATATACCACTTTCACCTTACCTTTACTTCGTACTCTTCCTGATATTCCTTGAGTATTATTATTATAGACATTGCCTGCTTCATTTCCTTCTCAACAAGTTGATGGCTTCAAATTCAAGCGATATTTACTCGAGGGGTTTTTTCAAAATGATAATTCTCATGGATCGAATCATGCAGAATTATGAATACCTGTTTTTGAATAATTGCTTTTACTAAAAATATTGTGTCTGCATTTCATCATGTGCTAACCTCATATTGAACAATTTTCAGGATCTCCGCAGTTCGATTTTGAAAATACCTCTCCAGTATGTAATAATGAAGACATCATATTGTGGGGGTCAATCATGTAATAGTTGTCACTACTACGATTTCTGCTGTAAAAATGAACCTAAAGTAATTCATGTGATCTCTATTTTCCATCACTTTTTTTTGCATATTTTTATGAAGTCACTACTGACATTGCTTTATAATAGCGCATATTTTTCAGTAAGGACGTTAAATTCATGACATACCTCATAAAATATTTCATGTTTCCAACGACGGATAGTTATATCCAATGGAATTTAGTTATGTAGCAGTATATACATACAAATCAATAAAATTGACAGAAGACCACACAACGTGTTACTGTAAACATTCATTCATTCAATGGTCAGCGACAACCTTATGTCGTATATTGCCAAGAAATGATTAGGCAATTTGAGTATCTTCAAAATATTGTTCAGTCACTCTTCACGTAAGACTCTTATACGGCACCCTAATACATGATTCCCTTCTGATACCGATGCTAGCTCAACACTAGCTGAGAAATGTTGAACCAAAAAGGATACTTCGATGTGCGAAATATCGAAGCACCCTTTCCGATCATAGATCTGCAGAAGCCCCATTTTATATTTCCAGGATGTAACGTTGAGTAAGCTAGGAGGATCTCTAGGTTTCAGTATTATAGGAGGCACAGATCATTCCAGTATACCATTCGGTGTCAAGGAACCAGGAATATTCATCTCGCACGTAAGTAACATTTTTCGACAGGTGACAGCGGTGTCATTCCAGAACCAACCGATAATCTCATAATTTCAGATGGTTCCTGGTGGTATTGCGGCAAAGTGCGGTACACTCAGAGTAGGAGATCGCATTTTGAAGGTAAATGGAACAGATGTTACTCAAGCAACTCATCAGGAGGCTGTGATGGAGCTGATAAGACCGGGGGATTCGATAACTCTTACCATCAGACATGATCCCCTCCCTGAAGGATATAAAGTGAGTGTAAATGATAAAAACATCTTGAGTGTATGTAAGACGACGATATATCGCCATTAGGCAGGTTCACCAAATCTTATCATCAATAAATACCTGATTTACAATGCGATACATTATATAAAAAATGAGCAAAATTCCATTTGAACAAATATCACTTTGTATTATTATCCATTTGGTGTTTTACGGCAACACCATACAAGTGCTGGCAAAATATAAAAACCATCAAGTTTCACTAAGAGCTGAAAAGATTAATATATGCTTATGTTTTCCAAGCAACTGATGGTTTCTTATCTAAACCCTGTGGTGAGTATTGATTTTCGAGAAAAATGCTTTGTTTTTTATACACTAGTGGATTGTACAGCAACCAGTTGAATGTAGTTTTGAATAATATAGTTTGACGGAGCATCTCCCTTGAAAATGTCAAAAAATGTATGGTTTTACGTGTTTTGTGTCATAACCCTGGAATCTATCAAATCTCACGTAACATTCCCTCATTCTCCTTTCACTTTCCTCAGCAACTGATCATAGAAAAGGGCGAAACTGAGAAACTCGGTATGCATATAAAGGGTGGACTTCAAGGACAAAAAGGCAACCCGCTGGACAGATCTGATGAAGGAGTTTTCATTTCCAAAATTAATTCTGTCGGAGCTGCGAGAAGGGATGGTAGATTGAGAGCTGGAATGAGATTGTTAGAGGTTAATGGAAAATCATTGTTAGGTAAGAAAAAAACTATCACAACATTATTATTATATTCTTCGTAAACTGATCTTGTGGATCTTAAAAAACATGTCTTATAAATCGGCAGGTGCTACTCACCAAGAAGCAGTGAACTGCTTGAGATCGTGTGGGAATGTGATACACTTGGTCGTATGTAAAGGATATGACAAGAGTGACGTTGATAGGGCAGTTCAAGATGGTAGATTGGCAAGAGGAGGCTCTACCAGTAGCAGATCACAAAGTGTTAGTTCACTGGATGTTGGAGAAGATGATAGTCAACAGGTTAGTTATCATTAATTCTCATAATATCTATTCATTTGAAACTTTATAATTTTTTATAGAATCTAGAGCCCAAGTCTGAAATTGTGCAATTTGTTGAGGAGACTGAGAAACGTTTACAACCCATACCCCAAATGGAAGAATTATCTCTTGTTGAAGCTAAACCTCCATCACCTGCAGACAAGGTAACAAAAAAATTTTATATTTTATCGATGCATAAGCAAAACAAATAGTAACCCAAATGACAGTTGAGTGTATGACAGATGTGAATTCGATTCATCTGAAACTACCAAGCAGCAAACTTAATCTGTCCATGTTGTTAGAGAGTTGAAAGAAGTCGTTTCTGAGTAATTTTTTCTTCGGTTAGGTGCTTGACGTAGTTCGAGCGGTGGAAACGTTGGCCCACATCCCGATCGAGAATTCCGTGCCACCGAAATCACCGACAACGGAGTTGAAAACCACCACGGTGGTAATGAGTAAGCACACTTTAGCTCAACAACAAAATACGGTAAGTTTTTCTTTATGCTAGCCGTCGATGGGCATGCCTGCTGATTGTGCTTTTGTGTGATGTGAAGGCTGAAATGTTTATTATATATTATTATTATTTAACTCAATTGGTAAATAATATAGCAAACTGCGCATGCATTGCACAGTTTCTTTCTAGTTGAGCTTTTGTGAACGTTTGTGAGAAACACTGCAAGAACTTACAAATATTTTGATACAACGGCAAGTATGTGGAAGAAATTTAATTCTCGAAAAATTGTATATATCACATAATTTCAGTATATTCTACTATTTCATTTTACATGTCTTGAAAAAGTACATTCAATACAATGTATAAAATAACATATATATTGAAAACGACATTTTTAACATAGTTTTTGATCAATTATCGTTTTTATTATCCTCCCAATGTTGATGTAATCATTTTCGTATTAAGACATGATGTGTCTCAGAAGAAAGAAATTGAGGCACGCTATCCTTTCAAGAATACTTGAAATCTACAGCAGTTATGATATCATTTATTGAAAATATGTTTATAGCATCAGAATGTTCAAGCTTGAACTAGGGGCTGAAACTTTTATAACTAATTTAGGAATGTTGAAATTAGTCGTCTATTGAGATGTTATCGAAACCGTTAAGTTTGGTAAAATAATCAAACCGCCAAATTTGTAATCATTTAATTTTATCGATAAGCATGTTGATGTTTTTAATTTTTTGATAGACAATCTTAAATATAGACTGAATTGTTCCCAAAGGTTAACAGCATGAGATCCAGAAAATATTCATTCTAGTCTTGCTCATTCAGAGCTTGGAATAAAATGTTATTGGCTAATATTTTGGATTCTGTATTTATTTAATTGAGGCTTGAAAAGCGCATGATCGTTTTTTACGAAGGGCCTATCGAAGAAATTAAATAAGCTTTTTTAAAGTAGCACTTTTTGAAAAATAACACAAATTCTATATCGATAACGTTTATTGTAAATTATTATATATTTGCAACAAGTATTTTGATGTGGCATGGCTATTTATGGGATAATTGAATAGGTATGTCATAGTTACATTTTTTGCAGATCGATCGACAAAATAAAACATAACAGAAGGTTAGACAGCCAGAAATTTATTTATAATAATCTTAAAATCGAATTATTTATTTTATTGACCATAGACTAATTACTTGAATCTTATAATACTAATATTTGTAATTGATGTGATATGTTTCACACGTGCTCAGTACAAGATGCCGAATTATAACTGTATTATGAATTGATGTTGAACACATGACATTTCAGGTCAATTGGAAAGCTGGGAATTGAATAATTGCTATGAAATTAGCAGTTAGAATTGTCCAATCGAATGTATGAAAAGAATCAGGTGAACATGGCCGCCATTTGATCTTTGTTAGTTTGGCAACTGTGAATTTCTCGAAGAGATTGTTGAATTCTTCCATCCAGTTTTTCATCGTACAAAAAATCTAAAATTTTCAGTCACCTAACTCTTTTCATGTTCGACTCTTCTATATTAAGTGAAATATAATAGTTACTGCCAGATATGTATTTCACTTCGACAAGAAAATAATTTTCACTGTTCAGAATATTAAATCTCAATCCTATGGGATCATTTTATTACATTTTATGGACATGATTTTTAATCTAAGATTTAGTTCTAATGAAACAGGTATATAGTTATACCATGAACAATTGTGCCTTTTTGTCTATTGCAGTAATACAAACTATATTCAACTAATTTGGTCAACCACTTTCATGAAACTTCAATCTATTTACCGTTTGAAAAATATGGTGGCAGTAAATGATAGCTTATGAGCTGGTTAATGAAATGAATGCATCGGATCAGCTATTATTCGAACAAAAACAGAAAAACTCGATACTTGTGTTGACTTGCTCACGAGCAGTTACTTACAGTGGATGTTGGTTTGTAAATAAAATTTGTCTCAACAACTATGTTATATGTTGAAATAACCGGTTTCACAAACCTATTGATGTCAGATTCTGATTAGTAGAATAAAGGTGTTGACTCTCATCGGTAGAGGGCCACAGAAAAATAATTATTAATTTTTTGAATGTTGAATTTGTTATTTATGTCGTAATCTTACCAAAATGCTATATAAAACAATGTTATGTATTTATTGAAGTCCAGTCCATTTGCTATCCTCAAATAGAAAGTTGCGTAGTAAAAAATTATAATTTTTATAGCTCTTATCACATTTTCTATCACGAGGAAAGCAAATGATTCTGTTAAATAATTGTCACTGTCATTTCAAAAAATCATCTATTAATAATCGTAGTTGTAGGGCAATTCTTCACAATATTGAATAAATAAGTCCAGCCACTAGTTGTAACCAAGCCAGATTTTATATTCGATGTTATAAACATATCTATTTATACCTGTGTATAAAGTTTGAATCGTATTATTAAATGTGATTCTTATCGGTAAATATATTTTTCGAATAAACTTGGTGTTGGTCTATCCGTCAGTAGCCTGTGGTGTCCCTCGTCTTTGCCAAAAAGAAGCTTCCTTGGTGGTGGTGTATTTAATTCCATTATTTTTCTGAAACTGGTACTTTCTAACAGGAATTCATGCATGCTGCTACGCTACCAAAATCTACGACACCCTCTCGCGAGGTGAATACGGGAACTGTACGCGAAAATCGCGATAGTTTCAGCGATACTTTGTCTGATAATGAGACCCTACAAGACAACCCTCCTATTCGTCCATCTCATTCAGACACGAGTTCTCAAAATTTCCCTATGTTCATGCCTCCTCCACCGCTAGATGCTATATATTTCAACAACAGGCCCAACATGTACGCTTCTCAGCTACCTCAGCAAGTCGCTATAAATATTTACAACAGCTCACCTCGCAATATGCCATATTTAGAAACTTCTAGTCATTTCGGGGTCCCTCCCCCACCATTGTCGTTCCCAGGCGGGACTAGCTTGCTGGAAGAGTCGCAAATACCCAGAGTACCTCCCCCACCACCCTCAGATTTCGAGGACAGCCTCCCACCACTTCCCACTGACCTAACCTCACTTCACGCAGAGTTACCCCCACTTCCCACTGACCTCCCGTCACTCTCAACAGATTTACCCTCGCTTCCCACAGATATACCCCCTCCTTTGCCAGAGACACCCCCACCGGTGAGCACCGGAACTAAGAGGTTCTCGTTGTTGGCCAGCTCCTCGAATTTAGCCCGCATCCCGGAAAATGTGACTTCTCCTACCGGCAGAACTGGTATCGCGCGCCCTCCAGTTCCACCGCCTCCAGTTCCCACTAAAAAAATCCCACCGCCCGTACCCGTTAAAACTGCAAAATTGAGGTCTTTCCGAAGTGAGGAAATGTTGCTGGACACAAATGAATCTGCGAGTGTGTTTTCCACTAAGCGTACTGCTGCTAGGCCGGTTTCTTTAGTTGCTACTAATTTGCAGCAGTTTGGATTTGCTAGTGGCAATTTGGGGAAGACTGGTACAACTGTGAAGGTAGTATAACATTTCTCCTGTGCACTAGTTGACAGAGTCTCGTAGTGAGCGTTTACAATAGCTCACTAAGTGGCAAATGAACCATTCATTAATTTGTGCTTTACTTTCTATTTCATCCTTCGTCCTACTAATTGAATCACAAGAGCTTCTTTAAACATTCAGTTTTATACGTAAAATCAGAAAATATCAACTTTCATCAACAATTATGATATGAAATACGTGATGATAGATGATAGTTTGGTCCATTCACACAAAAATATCATGATCATGTTTGGCATGTTCGTTACAGCACCGATTCATTTCTTGATTGGCGGATTTTTCAGCAGATTATTTATTTTTGTTTCAACAGCCCCCTCAATCACCAACTAATAATCCCGTTAAACAATCTGTCAGCGATAGGAAAAAATTTTTCGAGACTGCTATGGAAAAAAGCCAAAAACCATCTAAGCAAGGTAAGATCATGATAGCAGTTGCTTTTTATCGTTATTTATTCCTGAAATCATTGTCATCGAACTGTTGTAGACGCGAGTGATTTATTTGTTATATTTATTTACTTTCAGAAAAAGTGTTTAGCTATTTGAGCGCTGATGAATTGGAAAAATTGAAAGCAGAAGAAGATAGAAAAATAGCCACCCTTTCTCAGTCAGAACTACTTTCCCTGCAAGAATTGGAACACTCCGATGGGGAATCAGTGGATCCAATTAGTTCAAGGTAAATTCAAATATCACAGGTCAAGGAACTACCTTCATCCTGTTTCGCCCCACCGAATTCCTCGATAAAACCACGAGACACCATTGTCAAAGTTCTCGCCATTTCTTTTCGCAGACCTTCCAGTACAATTGGCATCGTGCGCACAGCGAAAGCGGAGAAGCGCCTGCGCGATAGAATGCGTGAGGAGGGGCTACTCACCGACGAAGAGGACTCCACTTACGGGGGACTGTCGCCAGCCGAGGAGCGAACACTAAGGGCGGAAAAGAGGGCGGCCTGGCGAGCTGCCAGGCTCAAGTCGCTCGAGCAAGACGCTATTCAAGCGCAAATGGTTATCAAGAGTATGACGGATATGGTTGGCAGCGGAGCTGTCAGTATTCCAGAAGGTGGAGTTGTAGAGGAGGTAAGTGAAGGTATCGAAAATGAAGAGCAACGATGCTGCTACATTTTTGAGTTACTCACTTCTTCAAGAATTAAAGTAACGAAAATAATTTCAGAATTTTTGGGTCATTTTCAACAGGCTTTATCTCAGTGATAAATTGTAAAACAGAGATTCAAAAAAGGACATTGTTTAGATTCTAGTTTTCAGATTTTTGGGGTAAAGTTTTTTTTTTTAGGAACTTTGGTTCTGAAATTCTTGTAAATCATCTTAAAATTCTGAAATAATTTTTCCCTTCCGAGAAGTATAGTTCAAGATTGTTTTCTTGTAAACGAATAATTTAAATTTAACAAGCTGTTGCATCTTCGAATGTGCATGCGTGAATGCTCATGAAAAACGTGTTTAACTTTACGATTAGAATGTTGTACTAACACTAACTGATTCGATTGAAAAAATAATAGTTGAATATTTGATTAAAAACATACCTGATTCTCAATTAATTCAAGTTACGAAGCCTTTCGAAATCATACACGATCTCGTCTTGTTCCAAACATTTTACAATTCGATATAATAATTAACGTTTCCAGACTTCTGACACACATCAATAAATGTAATTGAAGAATCTACACATCAAAATCTAGATTTCTTCAAACTGATAGTCAAAATTTCAATAAAACCTCAATGTTTTTGTGTCGCTGAAAAATTCCACTAAGAAATCTAAGCTCTGTCAGTTAGATGAAAACTAATCGCAACCATCAATCAACCAACTCTTTGTGCTAATCCTTTCCTGACCTGCGGTCTTTCTCGCCCCCCTTCATCCAGCAGGTCGTGACTAACCTCTCGAATGCATGCGATACTGAGGCGCGCATGCGCCCGTCCAGTGCCGACTTCCCCAAGTTAGAGGTGCGCACCACGCCCGGTCACACGAAGACCGTACGCGAGAACGAAAAGGTGCTAGACGAGAGGGTGACGCGTCGCACCGAGGAGTACGTCGACGAGATGGGCGTGGCCAGGGTGCGTACGGTGGAGTACGTGGAGAAGACTATCGAAAAAGAGGTATAGAGCTGCGCGCGCGCGGCATCAGACCAGCATGACACTCTCCCTTCTCCTTTGTGCACATCTTTTTGGTTAGTCGTGATTTCTTTTTTATTTTGGTTTCACCGTTCGCTCGGCGTTGTGGTGATGGGTAGGATTGAGTGCTGTGAAGTTTTCTACAAATTTTCAGCCACATGTTCGGGCGTAGAGGAAAAATCGGATCTGTGAATGGTTAATGCATTTCTAAGCATCCGGTTTTGAAAGCTGTCAATGAAAATATACTGATTACGAGTTCTGGAAATCTGTGGATAACGTCCCAATATGTAGGTTCGAAGTTTGCAGAATGTTGATGAGTTGCTGCCTCTGTTGATCTCTTATCTTCATTTTATCGCATTAAAGAGCGGTGGTTCTTTAAACACAATTCAGATATACATATATCGAGAGTAGCCACTGCCTTCATTTGCAATAAATATATAATGACACGTAGGTAAGATAATGTGGAGATTCGTGGTAACTCATAATACCATTTTGCAAACTTCGATTTGGTGATGGGCTTAAATACAATATTGTCGATGTCGGTTTAATTTGAAACAATATCTCATCAACGTGTTACATATCATAGAAGAAATAAAAAATCTTGAAAATATCTTTGAACAAAATTTGAAGAAATGAACATTAATATTAAAAATTCTTACATAGTTTTTTTTTGATGATTTACATCGACAAAGCTTGGAAGTAGTGGTGGTTGTAGCATGTTTTCATTCTTCCCACTTCATCATTTAACCTACCTCAACAACTTAACTGTTTGTTGTATGTTGATATGCCACAATAGTTGAATCAACGAATGCATAAATTGAATTTGGTTACATTGAAATACAATTTTACGTTGATAATTTTTCAAGAATTTTTTAATTTTTTGTACACAGAACTTTTTTAATTTCGATTTCAAAGCATTCTAAAATTATGAAATCAAATAATTTTATACCGAAATGATTTATCAGAACTGAATGAAAAGTACCTTCAAACATTTTCTTACTCGAATTGAAAGTTTCCGACAAACCCAATAATTTTACAGCTGACAAAACGATCACTGTAAATAATGCCGGCTAATACTTATCTCGTGGGATATTTAGGTGGAACAAATTCAGGAAAAAATAATATCCTTGGAACTAATCAAACCTGAAGATCTGAACGAGAAACCTGTTGATAAATTGGAGGACGACGAAGAAGGAGATGAAAGTTTTTCTGAACCGCCTACTCCAACTAAAGAACAAGAACAAAGCGATTTCACTGATGCAACGACAAACAAAAGGAGACGACGTAAAAAGTCGAAGAAAGGCAAAAACTAATATTTACACATTCGAATTTTAAAGTATTATATAGGTATTGATTATCGCTGAGGTTGAGCGGTTGTTCGAGGTCAATTTTATGATTATTATATTTATCAATTTTTCTCACATCACACCATTGTTCACCAAGGTGATTGGTATTCTATTTTACAATATGGAGTATATTATTTAATGTTTTTAAATTATTGTTTTAACTATATCAAATATTTAATTGTGTAATTTTTACATATTTTATGTATTTTAATCGTAGTTAGTGTATGATAGAAAAATATTCCAAGGCTTCATAACCCTGAAAATCTATACTTTTTATACCTATTTTTTACTGGTGGTAAATTTCCAAAAAAAAATTTTTAGCAAATATGACAATACATACATACCTAAAGTGCTTTGGATCAGATATATTAAATAAATATGTAAGTGATGAATTAGTATTGAATAAATATATGTACATTTTTGTGGAATGTTTTCATTTCATCGGCTAAACAATTGAATTTTTCATTCTTAATTTCATTCAAAAGCACTTGTATCAATTGTTATAATTGAACTGTTAGAGTCAAATATTATTTCACATTTATTAGTAGATACACCACTGCTGGGACATGAAAGAGGTGAAGTTCTATAGAGTTCTCATGCAAGAATTGAAAATGTAATCTTCTAGTTTGATATTTTATAGACATTCATCAGCAGATGAATAATTTATTATCATATCATAATTATCCCACAGAAAACTATGATTATCCATAGATACAATTGAAATAACAATTCACTTTGTTATCCGTAACAACTAAAAACTGATAAAAAAACGTAAAAACAGTCTCAATGAATAAGTCTCAATCCTTTAACAGTAGATTCTGGGATGTCCTTCTCCGCCAGTAAAGACTAGAATGTTCCTCACCGCATACATTGTTATTCACTATAACACTAGCTGCAGCCGCGGGTTTCAATTCCGCGTAAGTTTTCAGTTCCTCATTATCGGGTTGTATGGAATTGTTCGTGTACAAAGCTGGCACTTTGAATTTAATATTCTTTATCATGGCGTGCTTTTTGTTCTGGAAAGACGTTTCATAGTGCAGAGGACGAGTGGAGTTGGGATCAAGAATTTTCTGGTAGATTTCATGAGCAGTCGGTTCTGATTCGTGGATGATGTTGCGCTGTGATGAGGAACCGGTAGGGTCCAAGATCTTTTGACAGATGTCTACGGACTCAATGTTATAGGCGATCTGGCGCTGAGGACTTGATACATCGTCGACACCTCTGCAAAGTGGAAGACTATATAGCAGAGTTACCAGTGAGAGTAAATTTGAAAACACTATTTGGCGACATTGAAAACATGTGCAATTTATATTCCCGACTCATGACTATATTTTGAAATCCCACTAAAAGTGAAACTCAGGGCGAGATCACAAATTTTTTGAAAAAATATACCGCGACATCCAAAACGTTGGGAATATATCCAGTTTTTTTACGCAATAGTTTCGCCAGAATAAATTCTTAAAATACGTGTATGTGTGTGTTCAGAAATCATGCGAAGAACGCATAGATTTGATACGTCGCAAGTAAGGTGTCTACATGATGGTGAAACTACTCTTCAATTGTTTGTGGGTCAAAAAAGTGTCGATGGGAATTTCATGGAACATGTCCTATACGACTACTTATCGAATCGTCATGAGATGGCGACACAATCGTGTTCGGTAACATTGTTTTCTTCCACGTCAGTCAGAACTGGCGGGAATTCCAAACTTCTCTAGTTCATTAACTTCCTTTTGAATTTGTAGTCGTTTATATTTTGCTGTGTGGTGTTTTTTAGTTGAAATAAAATTTCCTATAGTTTGTGGACAAGCAGAAACCGTCTCTCGTCATCTTTATGGAATTTGTTAGTTTTTGGAGTTGGAATCAATAATTTACTTTTTCATTACTCACATAGGACGAAACCGTTCGGAAACAATGGATTCTCGCATTGGGAAAACATCTACAAGTATTTTGAAAACACCTTCTATTCAATTTTCCGACTGTATGTATATTCAGGAATCATTAAAAGATAATATTTTCACGAGAATTTGTCATTTTTAATCTGATTGACAACTAAACTGACGAGCATTAGAAGTCAGGGTTGCCGCTTCTAAAATGAATAATTCACGTATTCTGCGCAAAACAAATAGTCGCTTCCAACGAAGCCAAAGTTACATTTCTTCAAAATACAATTCTACGTCCTGTTATCCCCACAGATTCGTGAAATAGTGTCGAATCAAGACTTTGTAGACAAACTACTGGTGTATTTCATTAACAATTAGCAACGTTGCATTTCGCATTATTTTAGCGCCGACAGTGTCGCCATCCGTGGTGATTTAAAAAAGCGTTCGTGTCGGTTCGAAAATATGCTTTTTGATCGAGGGATTTTGGTCACGGGTCGAGATAGGGACTGGTTTCACCATAGTTGTAGGCACCTTAGTCGCAAGTACTCTCATACATATAAGCGTTAGCGACAGAATATTTTACATGTTGCCAAGGGTTATTCATCATTTTTCTTCACATTGTTAGCAGACCGGAAAACTAAGCCCCACATTTTTACTGGAAATATGGGGTTCATTTCAGTACAAACTTGCACAATACTTGTGATCTCGCATTTTTGCAGTGCGTTCGTCTTCCAATTCATATGTAGTTCAGTGAGTTACGGAGTTTGAGCAAACCTTCAATTCAACTCACCTGTCAATATTGTGAGCGCTCTTGAAAGCCGGTGTTTTAAACGCCAACTTGATCGGCCCGTTGATGGTCCTGGGGTTGGCGGCGGCAGCGACAAGACTCGTCCTGCAATCAGATTGAACAACGGAAGGTAACTTGACGGCCGCCTCTTCTTGCCGCCTCTCTACGCCGCCGAGACAAGCGGTGAAGGCGGTCGTGTTCGTCGTTATGACGTTGATGGCGTTCGGGTTGTCTTTGGGCGGCGAGGAGGCGGCAACAGGGGTGCGTGGCCGTCTCACAACCTCGCCCTGCTTACCTGGGTGGGTATTCTTTATGTGGCGTCGCAGATTGTCTTGACGACGGAAACTCATCGAGCATATGCTGCACATGAAACCCTTTGTGTCTACAAATAACATGAAGATTTCATAGAAATTGATATACAGTATGGTTAAATTTATATCTTAGATGTAGAGAGTTACAAGAAACACAATTTTATTTCAATACCACATATTTTCTCTTTTAGGTACTCAACTATGACTATGTCACTGTCAGTTCCAGGGTCAAAGTTTAAAACTACCCAAATTCATATTTAAATTTGTCATGTCATCAATATGATGAGAATTGATTGAACTCACCATCATGGATATTAGAATGCCTTTGAAGATCCTTATTATTCACAAATGTTTTTGAACAAATTTTACATTCATGAGGCCTATTTCTAAGATGAGATCTATGATGTACAGTCAGAGCCCATTTCAACTTGAATCTCTTTCCACATTGGTCACACATATGAGATTTCTCTTCTAAAAAAAGATATAATACTCATTAGAATAGAAACAACAGTGCTCCAACAAACATTGTTCCATAAAGTATCAACTATAAGGATCATCTCTATTTTTCTTTGATAATAATCTCACCTGAATGAACTGCCATATGTTTGTTCAAATTGGATTGGTTACTGAACTTGGCAGAACACAAATTGCAGTCATATGGTTTCTCTCCCCTGTGAATTATGGAATGGATTTTGAGAGACTCTTTGCTGCGATATGCATTGCCACATTCAGAACAAATATGACTCTTAACAGCAGAATGTATGGTATTATGACGTGACAATTTGCTTCTAGTACTGAATGACTTTTTGCATGTTGCACATGAATAAGGTTTCTTTGATCCATGTTTGTAAGAATGTACATCAAGTTGGGAACGAAGAATGAACTCTTTGTTACAAATATTACATTTGTAAGGTTTGACAGCTGAAAAAAACTTGTTGTTATCATCATAAAGAATAAAAAAATCACTTTAACTAACCTTTCTTCTCACAATAATAATGATACTTGATGTGAGTCTTGGTGATGAATTTTTTATTACATATTGTGCAATGATATGATAATGGATCTGTAATTTCAGTTATATGTTTAGGAATTTCAATAGTATTGTATGGTCTTTTTTTGATTCTCACAGCTACTTCAGTTTTTTTATCCACATCTCTGTTTTCTGTTATGAAACCACTGTCATTGTTATTTGCAATATCTATAGTGTCTGCAGATACATTGAATTTGGTATTATCATTACCATTAACACATGATTTATTAGGAACACATCCATTAACTTGGATAACTGCTGTATGATTATTGAGCATACTTTCATCAATATCAACTTGTGAATTGCCATTCAAAGAGATTTTATCAAATTTCGCAAATTTGCCTTGGCCATTTGTAGGTGTTTCACTATTAGTATTCGAAAAACGGGTAAATGCAATACACTGTTTACAATTGTCTTCATCTTCCAACAAACACAGTCTACATTTTTCGTGCCCACAAGAGTCTCTGACTATTCTATATGGAAGCCCGGAAGATGTTCTTGTACATTGTACACAAGCAGCTTGCATTTTCACAAAATTTTTCACTTCAACTCATTTATTCAACCTAAAGAATTCGTATTTGGTTGTTTTTATTTTATATTGGCGTCTCAATAATCCTTAAACACAGATACAGAATCTGATTAATACTGACATAGAACACAGACAAATAACAAACTCTTCTTCTTACATGTTGTCATTTTGCACACACATTACTTACACATAAATGATCACTGCGAACACAATACAAAATAATAGAACTCAAATGTTCGAAGGCTGAAGCTTCCAAAACATCACATGACGATATGTCACAATCATGTGTCAAAATCACAAGTGTTGTCATATTATCAATATCATATGATTTCTTGTAGGGTGTTAGCAAGTAATCAGTAGCATAATGATCTGCTTGTTGGGAATTTTGTTTCTAATAGCCTCCGGTGAGTTGGATATACAGATTTTATTACTTACTACTTCATATTCTAATCTTCGTTTTCAAAATTAATTTGTAATTCGTTTATGTAGCCTATGGAGCAGGAGATTTCTCCGTACTTCATCACCCTTCCAGCCTTACGTTCAAAGGACACGATATTCTCAAAGAAAGTACTCTGGCCGATGTATTTGCTGCCTCACTTGGCTTCTCAACTGAACATTTTTCTAATTGGGGTGGCTTGTACATAGATAATCCTTTTGAAGTTGCTCAAGCTATTGTCACTGTATATGTTGATGGGGTAGTTGATATTGGTCAACAAAAAGGTCACCACTTCCCACTGAGGACAAATTTGAATGAAGTCAAAATATATAAATCATTGAAAGAGAGGATCATTGAACATTATCCAGACCAATCGACTAACTTGGTGAGGATTCATTTGTCCAGTGGATTGGAAGAAGTGAGTATTATAATTTTCGTCAATATTGAACTTATCATGAATATTCTTTATAAATTTTCAAGGTTCGTAAATATCCTGTTTTTCAAGATGTCATAAGTGAAAATCCCAAGCACATCAGTCATAAAACTCTAAAATTGACTGTTCTAGAAGATAGACAGTTTTTGAAGGAGATCACTCTGCTTCATGAAATCGCTGAAAAAGTAGGTGTCTTACAGTAAATGATTCATTATGTTGTATCCTGATCATTTTTTTCAGGTTGAGCAGGGAGTTGTAGAAAAAGATTTTATTCCAGATGTCTTCTGGTTTGAGGTATCTTCCCTCCATGCTGTGACTGATTTATATGGTGAAAATTCTACTGAAGTGATTGAGGCTCACCGTTTATTGAATGAAGTGATACTTAGGTTGAATGTTGCTTTTGTTAAGGTTTATGATGGTAGTGTAATTATCAATGTCATAACTAGTGATGCCAGTCATACTAGGAAAGGAAGAAGCATCCTCCAGGCAAGAGCTGATGCAGAAGATACTAGGACTGATGTGAGTATAGATATTGAAACACTCCATCCACAACTCAATTTCAGTTTTATATTTCAATTAATTGAAAAAATCTTTCTACAGAAAGAAAAATACAACTTGGCCAGCTATTATGGAAAGGAATACCCCGCTATTTTTAATATAATCTTGTGGTTTGGAGTGGTGATGCTATTTTCTTTGATTGCTATCTGTTTGGCAATAGGAAATATGGATCCTGGAAGGGATTCAATCATCTACCGTATGACCAGTACAAGAATGAAGAAAGATAACTAAAGTGTTCAAGGCAAATTTCTAATGTATCAGTGTTGAATACCATTCAATTCCAATTCAACAAATAAAACGAGTCAACTTGATTTTGATATTAACAACCATAGGAAATATTTCCAGAAGTATCTTATTGAAATGAATTATAAATTATGATGAATAGTTGTCAAGTTGTTATTAATAGGGTTCCATAAAAAAATTACATTTTCTGCATTAGTTACATTTTCAGGAATCTTTATGAAGAGATGGAATTTTGTGTTCCAATTATTTTTCCAATATCTATTAGTTTCACTTTCAATCGAATCCAGATTCTTTATATTCCAACCAGAATTCTTGTAGTTATGTAAATAAAAGTACTATTATTAGTTGTTCTTAAGTTTTAACCGAAATATAGATGTCTTATAGGTATGATGTTTATTATTTGTTTTCAGTCTCACATAATTGAAACAAATACTTTTATGTTGTTACTTTTTATTGCATCAAGTTATTGTTATATTTTTTTTTGGGTTTTTACATTATATAAAATTTTTCGTACATTTAAAACTTCATTAGTCATAAATATAACTCATGTGTGACAATTCTAAAGCACCGTTGTTACATTGCCCCAAAGTGTTATTTAAATTATTCGTTAAAATAATCTTAAACTATTTTGAAGGCACATTGATTCCTACTATACTATTAACGCAAAACTCTTATAATCAATATTTCAATAAAATGATTGTGCTACACAATTCTTGTATTCTGTTAAACAAAAACATTATGGATACAGAAAACTAGGACTGCCTACTCAAATATACTGAAAAAGCCAATATTATATTCCATGCAGAAAAATAATCCAGTAAAAGCATGACTAGTAGTTAAGTAAACGATAATTAGTCATGTGTCTGTAATATTAGTTTAATAAATGTGTAAATCAACAACTTCACATTGGTATTACATAAGTAGAAAGTACATCAGATGAAGAAATCGTTACAGGAGAGGCAGATTGACACAAAATAATAAATTGACCGAATTAAACTGAATCAGTTTCATCCTATCATTTATATTTCAGCAATCTGAATTGTTTGTTATAAATTACAAGTAAGGATATTTCTAATGATATTTCGAAAACATTAGAATTCGTGGCACTGAAATATGGATCTGGTCGTACACCTGATTGACAAGACATGAATTTCTTTATGATAGAACTGGGGTAGAGACTTTCTTGTGGGAAGCTTCATGCTGTCTCCTGAGACGTCTACGGAACTCGCCGGGGTACTTCTCGTAACACTTTTTGCACACTGGCTTTAGATCGCACTCGTAGAATTTCGTTTTTTGGTTCATTTTCTGATCGCAGATAGAACAAGCGAAATGGTGCACGCACCACGCTTTATTCAAAGCCGTAAAAACTGAAAATATTTGTTGATTCATCCAGTACAACTACTCTCAAAATAATATACTAACCATCTCCATTGATGACCTGGTTGCATACATAGCAGAGATTTCCGAAAAGTTGGTGGTAATGAGTTTCACAGTAAGCTAAACCTTTTTTCTCGTAATGACGATGACCGAAGAATGGTTTTTCACATTTGGCACAAGCAAAATGCTAAAAAATAAGTTGATTTCACGTTGAACGTTTACCTCCATTAGACAGTTTTGACTAAGCAAAACTATGTTTTGTCATCTGAGTCTCTTTATATGATGATAAAGACAAAAAAAATGGATTGACCCTTCTGACCACCTAATATTTCTAGAATATGATAAATACAATTTAAATGAAGCAATAGATCAAAATGCTACCAGAAACATAAAATACCAATGTATTGTTTAAAAAATCTGCAGGCATTTCTATTCATTATACTCATGAAGGAAATATAATTTTACCTCGACATGCCAATGTTTGCCTAACGCAGTGACAACGCGCTCCTCGATAGGCCGCCTACAAGCGCCGCATATCGGAATTCCCATCTTGTCGTGACACCGCAGACAGTACAACTCGTTCATATCGTTCTTAGCGAAGCCCGACCGGTTCCTCACCTCTCTGGCGTTGCTGTCCAGCTCCACGCCGCACGTAGTGCAGTTGAAATGGTACGGATGGTACATTTCACCGCGGAATTTGAGAGGTTGATCGTCGATCATTGAGCTGGAAATGTTCCATACTGAGAACTCAAATTATGAACATACATTAACAGAAAAATATATTTTTGGTGTAAATGATATTTTATGAGAGTAACAACATGATTAAGACGCAATATGTTCTCCCGTAATGTTAAATATGGCTGTATATAGACAACATACTTGAACGATTTTATTACAGCTAAACGTTCGATTTTCTTGACATTACATAATAATATATTGAAACAGATTCAAGTGGTATAATGACATTGATATAAGCTAACCAACTGTAATTATCTGAAATTCATAATCAAAACATGAGCTAATTTGAAGAACCTCTCATCATTGTTTGAATATAATTGTCTGAGGGAAACTGTGCTAATGAATTACTTACTGACACTTGTGGCAAATGTATTTTCCCAGACCACGTGCTTTGACCTTGGCATTACACTCGTGGCATAAAGCTCTACCACCATTCTTGATGAATCCTGTGTCCGCCAATTCTTCAGAACACATTTCACATCTAAAGCAATTCGGATGCCAACTGGCATTCATTGCCTTGATGACCTATAATACCAATCATACAATATTTTGTTTTGGTGGAGAATATGTGATGCCTCAATAGACTATTCTCACCACATAGAGAAATCTATAGCATACACAACTACTACACACAAAGTTGCAATGGATAAATCAGACAAAATAACGTGTATTTTTGTTTCATTCAACATAAGATGTTAATCAAAGAAATGGTACATAACAATAGGATGATTCCTATGAATTTGTAACATAATTAGTTTCTGAAATGTGATATCAATAAAGAGTAAATATATATATTTTTGATTGAAAAAATTCTTCAAAGAACAACATGGGACTAACATAATGGTTAAATATACCCGTAATCATAAAATTGTGTTGATAAATATTTTTTGTAAATGACATAATTTTCATTTGAAATGTGCATACCCTTCCAATGATGAATTCCCCACATTTGTTGCAACAAGGAGCAAAAAGGACTTGAAAGTCATGTTCACAGTACTTTCTGCCATCAAACTCATAAAAGACACCATCTCTGAATTCTCTGAAGCACTGGGCACATCTGGAATATTATTCAGATAAATACAGATCATCCAGTAATACTTTAGATTTCCAAATGTAGCTGAACTCTAATAGGAAATACATTCAAATGACAGTGATCATATGAACTTTGCAATTATTTCCACTTCAAGATATTTTGATTAAGGTTGCTCTTGAAATTTTACTGCAAAATAATAATGAACTTGTGACTCTGGAAGTTGTCTTCAACTTTAAAATGTGGCTTCAGAAATTTACACAGCTACAGTATTCCATATAAGTACTTACACAAAACAATGTTGATGCCATAACTGCCCAGTAGAGTTGACAATCTTTTCTTGGGGTTCAAAACCATCACCACATTTGGAACATATCATATTTTCTCTGGACATATTAGCAAGACTGAAAAATAAAGACATTAGTTTTCTTCACACAGGCTTTTTTTTGTGATTGTCCAATGAATACCTAGGGTTGGTAGAATTCAACAATGTCAATGGTGGCTTTTCATTAGTAATTTGAAATGGTGGAATCTCATTTGAGATATCCAATATATTGTCATAACTATCATAGCGCTGATATGTTGAAGATAAAATGTGCTCTTTGGAGATACTTCTTTTTTTCAACAGAAAACTATCAGATATATTCCCAATGGAAGGTATAGTTGGAGAATCATCTTTAGAAACAGGCATATTGGACAAGTTATTCACATAAAACTAACTGTTCAGAAGACCTTCAGTGAACTGCGTTTTGTTTAATTTTTATTTTATTACACATAGTAATGACACAGAATAAACAATATAAAATGAGCAAATTTAATGGATATCTACAGGAATTTTCAGTGAATTTTGCAATATCACTTGAACAAACAATTTTATCTCTTATCTGTGATAAATATATGAACCCTGATTAAAAATTTCATTTATAATTGAAAATATGGCAGGTGAGTAACATTATATATTATTCAATTATGATGTTTTGGAAATCACAAAATTCATTATTCTATATTCTGAATGTTTAGGTAACACATGACCTTAATATGGAGATTTTATGGCTATTTGTTTGTAGGTATCTACCCACCTGTTTTCAATGATAAGTGGGTATAATTTTAGTATTCAATGGTATGAAATGGATTAAGTACAGTGGTAGAATTGCTGATAAGTTCCTGTTAGCCAGTTAGTGTGCCATATTGCAGTGAAATGTTTTGATGCTTACCCTGGCATTGGGGTTGGTGACATTTTTAACGATAAAATAGTATTCTGAAAATAAGAAGTTTGCTTGTAACAGTCATGATATTGTATATTTTTCAATATCTGTTATTGATGGGTACTATTTATTTTAGACACACTAATAATACAATTTTAAGATTCTGAATACTGTAGCATATTTCCAACATCTAATTTCCCTTTTCTCCATGTTCACAGGAGATTCAAATTCCATCTATACAGTATTTATATAAAAGAACACGCCCAGAAACCACAAAATTTGTGAGAACTAAATTTACTGAAATACATCAATATATCTTGTACTTGTATCAATATTTCAATTTCAGATTTTTTCATTAAGACTTGCCTGGTTGCACAGTAAGATGAGATAAACTTTCGATTGTTTAGAGTATTTGTCTATTACTCAATTTTCGATATATATTTGTACTCCTTCCTGTTGGTATACCACCAACACAGTTCTCCCGTTCTGATTTATAATTCCAAATTTAATTTCATCCAATCAATCGAATGAATACATTAATAACAACTAAACAAATCGACCTGACTTTATTACGGACGGTCGAAATTCACCAATTAGAATGCTCATATAGAATTTCTATGCTATTCTTCTTGAGAAAATAAGTAGGTGAAACTGATGAAATAGGATATGATTCATTTCCTCATTACTTTCTGCTATTATATTTGAAATCAATAGAATTTGCACCCGCGATACAATAAAACCATTTAATTAGTGTGACATTGCATTCACGTCTTTGTCCTTGTCAATTATCAAATTGTCAATTTCATATTGTATACTATAAATGGCCTCGAGATTCATAAAATAATATAATTTCATGGTTATAAATTCAATTTGAGATTTTACGCACGTTTTACTGTGATCTAATTGAGATCTGAGAGCCTCGATAACCAATTCATAACTTAAACATTAAGATGTGGGATTCAGCTATGTTTTTGAGCACACTAACACCAAAATTCTATGTGGCTCTGACAGGCACTTCCTCACTAATCTCTGGATTGATTTTGATATTCGAATGGTGGTATTTTCGGAAATATGGAACTTCTTTTATAGAACAAGTATCTATTAATCACATCAGTCCTTGGATTAGTGGCGACTATGGAGATAATACCAACCCAAGCACTAACAGTTCTACTAATGTCCAACCACCAGTACCTGAATGCAAAGTCTGGAGAAATCCTCTGAATTTATACAGAGGTGCAGAATATCAGAGGTTTTATTGGGCTACAAACAAAGAGCCACTGACATATTATGATATGAACTTGTCAGCTCAAGATCATCAAACATTTTTTACATGTGAAGCAGATGTTGGTAAAGCTGAATATGAAATTATGCAAACAGCTTGGAGGGAAAGAAATCCTGCAGTACGACTAAAGGCAGCACATAATGCACTTGAGAAGAATGCTGAGTGTGCTCCTGCATACATTTTGTTGGCTGAAGAAGAAGCTACTACTATTACAGATGCAGAGAAAATTTTTAAACAAGCATTAAAAGTAGCTGAAACCAATTACAGAAAGTCTCAAGTAGTACAGGTATATTCTAGGATGAATTATTTAATACACTTTTGATAACATGATTAATAATTTTAGCATCAGGGAACATTATTGGAAGCACAGCATCGCCGAGACACAAATGTTTTGATTTATGTGAAAAGACGTTTGGCAATGTGTGCACGAAAGTTGGGAAAACTCAAAGAAGCTGTCAAGATGTTCAGGGACCTCACCAAAGAAGTTCCCCCCATAATGAATGTCTTGAATATACACGAGAATCTGATAGAAGTTTTACTTGAAATGCAAGCATATGCAGATGTTCAAGCAGTGTTAGCAAAGTATGATGATATTTCCTTGCCAAAATCAGCTACCATTTGTTATACTGCAGCCCTATTGAAAGCCCGCCAAGTAGCAGATAAATTCTCTCCAGACATAGCAAGCAAGAGAGGCCTGAACACAGCTGAAATGGCTGCAGTAGAAGCTATACACAGAGCTGTAGAATTCAATCCACATGTGCCAAAATATTTGTTGGAAATGAAACCTCTGATACTTCCCCCAGAACATGTTTTGAAAAGGGGTGATTCTGAGGCTATAGCTTATGCTTTCTTTCACTTGTCTCATTGGAAAGCTGTTGAAGGAGCTTTGAATTTGCTTCACTGTACTTGGGAAGGGACTTTCCGAATGCTCCCATACCCACTTGAAAGAGGACATCTTTTTTATCCTTATCCTAGCTGCACAGAATGTGCAGATAGAGAATTACTGCCAGCCTTTCATGAAGTTTCAGTGTACCCTAAAAAAGAGCTTCCCTTTTTCATTATTTTCACAGCAGGTTTATGCTCATTCACTGCATTACTTGCTCTGTTGACTCATCAATATCCAGAATTAATGGGCGTTTTTGCTAAATCCTTAGTGGGGTGGATGTCTACACCAGTTTATTACTTGTATGAGAAAGTCGAAGGGATTTTACCGTCTAATTTGTTGCAACAGCTTATTAGAATTTAATTGAGTGAAGTTCAACAAGATTTCTTATTCATGTATGCATCGTACTTAATGATTTTTTTAAATGTCTTTTTATTTATTGTGTTTAGTAAAGTATTTGTGCATCATCAATCTCGTTTAAATTTTCAATTTTCCATGAAGACAAAATTATGAAATATTACTTTATCATGAGAAAGGCCGCAAAATTCAAGTAATGGGTAGTTTTATACAGCAAATAAGGAAATCAAATAAAATAAGAATGCAGCAATGAAATTACATTTTTTATTCAAGTCGAATCAATTATGTGATTCCATTGGAGCATTCGTATTTTATTTTATTCCTTACTTATTAACTTTTATGACTATAAATCAGACATACCGTCGTCAACGCACATCATAACTTTCGGGCAAATAACTCTTGCTTTTGTCGAATTATAATAGAAGAAGAAGAGTTGAATACGTCATGTAATGATGTGTTCCGTTTGTGTCAAAAATTGTTATCTTAAAATTTATAGAGATGAATTCTGTTCTTGTTTTTTAATTATGATACTAATAAAAATAACTGAAACTTGAGAGTGTCACCTGTGAGTTCATTAGACAAATAAGCAGAAAGAACAATAAAATGATGAATGGGTGTGTGGTATTTATTTCGATTCTAGTGGTTTTACAATTTTGTTCTGCCACTGAATTAACTTTTGAATTGCCAGATAGTGCAAGAGAATGTTTCTTCGAAGAGATCAAGAAAAATACTAGTTGTACACTAGAATTCCAGGTATATTAAATAATCGAAACATTCAGTAGACCCACAAAATTACGTTTTTTTTTTGAGGTCGTGACTGGTGGACAGTATGATGTAGACGTAACTCTCGAAGATCCACGAGGAAATGTATTATACAAACAGATCAAAATGCAGTTTGATTCTCACACATTTGTTGCTGAATCATTTGGAATCTACAAGGTTTGCTTCAGCAATGAATTTTCTACTTTTTCACACAAACTAGTTTATATGGATTTCCAAGTAGGAGATGAACAACCATTACCAGGAATGGGTGAACATGCCACAGTGCTAACACAGGTTTGACTCTCAGTACTCATATATTTAGGAGTAATTCATTGTTAAAACCAATACTTCATTACAAAATTTGATGACCATGAAATATTACCTTGAATTTCTGTTCTAGTTGGAAGCATCTGCACAAGATATCCACAAGTCTTTGAATACTGTTCTTGACTATCAGACTCATCATAGGCTTCGAGAAGCACAAGGCAGTAAACGTGCAGAAAATTTGAATAAAAATGTTTTGTGGTGGTCTATCATGGAAACTTTAGCCATCTTAACAGCTGCCTTTAGTCAAGTATTCATACTGAAAAATTTTTTCTCAGAGAAAAAACCTCTTTCACAATTCAAATAAATAATTCTTTCTCAGAATAAAATAGTGTTTTTATATGGTGTTGTGATAACAGGAAAAATTCAGAGAAATATAGTTACAACTTTATATGAATATAGCTCTTTTCAATATGGCATATGTTTTTGAAGATGAATATATTCAACAAAGGTATAATGGCTGACATGAAAGTGGCACAAATATGCTTGATCTCATTATTTGAAAAAAGGAGTGAAGGCATTTTCATTTTTGTCCATACAGCTGTGTGCTATTATGAAAATTGACATCCAGAAATTTTGCTTTGCAATCAACATAAATTGAAATTCTATAACTCATCAATTCTTGAAAATTTTATATATTCAAGAACAATATACTTTGAATAGCTTTTGTTGCTTTTTTGTTCTCTGATGTATCCTTGATATCTTGAAAAAAAATCGAACGTTTCTGATAAAAATGAAAACAACCTCAAATTATATTATAACAGAGGGATTATATTTTGATGGGATTCACTTGAACCTTCATTGAATAATTAAAGGCTTGAATTCAAACAATGGGTAGGTACAAAAAAGTATTCAGCAGATAGAAATTTATTTTGTTGGTATTTCAAATGTACATTTTACAATTACCTATATAGACGAAGTTTCCATTTCATTTGTTTTTATAAAAGTGAAAATGAAGTATATTTGAAAAACTGTTGAAATGATTGACACTTATACTTCGATTACGATGTTTTTGAACAATGATGAACCTGGATTCTTCCACATTAAATATTTTAGGACTTCAAACAAGAGTTAATTCATTTTACTAATAATAATTTGATGATCATTATCGATATTAGGTAGCGGAAAAGGCTGCCTCGATATTCGGAGATAAGAAAACCTGAAAGCTGTTACAATGAAAAAAATATCAGAGATAAAATAACAAATTATTCCGAGTAATAATTCGGAAAATATTTCGAAATAATCATTCTTTGTCACAGTGTGACAAATATAACAAAATAAATATATATCATCAGCACAAATCAAAGTAATCAAAAAACAAACAAAAATACTATTATACAATTCTTCAAAACCCAAGGTCAATTATTTCTTTGATGAATTGCATCACCTTAATCATAATTAAAAAATTATTAAAGCATTTTGTCACTATCTTCAACTATTTGACATATTGTGATTCTCTAAGGTCTAAACACAGTTCAATCGAATTATATACTTTGCAATTAATGCAATATATAAATAAATAAATAGCACTTTCAAGAAAACATAATAAAATTTCATAATTTGAGGAGTAACAAATTCATCATGTTTGTAGATTTTGGAAAAATTAATGACAATACAGATTAGTTAATCTCTAAAACGAAGAGGAAATACTTTATGATTCCTGTCCTATCACAAAACAATATGATTTAGAAATATTATTTCGAATATAATCTTTTTGAGAGGCCATTTTCATCATGCAAACATTAATGAAAGCACTCCATTAAGGCAATTTTATCAAATTTGAAATCTAGCCATGAAGGTGCATAAAAATCTGGCACATCCTCCTCTTCATCTATAAATAATTGCCTCTTTGAATGCTTTTTCTCCTGTCGTTTCTTGATTTGTTTCACATCCAAGGATTCCACCTTTTGCACAGATTTGGTCCTAATCAAATTCAATACAGAGTCAACTAATTATAGAGGTGAATACAAATATTTAAAGAAATATGAATGGTTCTTACTTTGATCTACTATGACTTTCTCCCTCACAAATACTGGTTGATTTTACTCTATGCCTTTTGACAGCGCTACCATTACATATCAACTTTAGTCTTTTGACAAATGGTAGAACCATAAAAAAGTCTTTAGAGTTCACTCCCACCTTCAATTTGAGTGCATTATCTTTTTTGTGATTGGGTAAATCAGATACAGCAAACCAAGTACATGCTTTTATTTCACAACGTGTCTTGGGGCAGAATTTTGTGCTCAATGGAATATTTCTGATGATATATAACCTTGAATACAATAATAAGAATCATTGGCGTACAGTGAGAAATTTTTACAATATGCACATTTTAATCTTTTCTGTACATGGATAATGATAGAGTTTGAACATAAAATATCTTCAATTACCTTACAAGCTGGTCATTAATGACAGATTCCAAATACTCTTCGGGATCTATCCGACTACTTATATCATATCCTGTTTCTTCCAATACTTCTCTGACTGCACAATGTGCTGGATCTTCTTCTTCATTCACTTTTCCTTTTGGGAATCCCCAGGAAGATTTGGCCCAATAACTTTGGACCAATAATACATGAGACATATTTTCTGACAACATTATGGCCCCATAAGTAGGAACACTCTGCTTGTACTCCTTCCATTCTTCTAGTATTTCAGCCAATTTATGACTTTCACCTTTCAGTGATGGTACATGCTAACAAATTAATATTTAATACTAAGAATCTCAGATTATTGTATAACCAACCTGAAATACATGAGCAGCAAAATCATGAATACTACAAGCTTTAAGCCGACTGTCATTACTAACATAAAAATCTAAATAGAACCAATGTGCCAATTCAATTTGAAAACATATCCTTATCAAGTTTTGCTTGGCAGATTCTGGTACATGAATGATAAATCTCCTGAAATCATATTGATGTTTCACCAACAAAATTCATACTAGTACAAGTGAAATTATTTGGATGATGCCTTGAGACCAATTGATTAATTCATGATATCACTTACACATATAATTTGCCGTCAAGGCATTTGAGAATTAATTTTAAGATTACATTAATTGAAAAATAGTTGTTGAAACTCACGTCAAAAGATCATTTAAAATGTCTATGGGAATCGAATGTTCCACTGCTTTTTTATCTCTTTCTTCCATTTGATATTATTTCTAACGTCTTATGAAAAAGACTAGTGATTCAATACGTCCCTAAAAATTTTAAATGGAATGAAGAAAAGGTCTACCATCCATGGTACTCTAATTTCATTATTTTCTACAATTTTACATACAGATACAGCTCATGTAAGACAATCTTGTGTTTTTTAAAACAATAATGACATGACTTATATATCTTCACTGTCAATGTCAGTGTAATTACAGTGGTCGAATGTCGAACGGTTTGGAGATGAACACGAGATGAAACATAACTGGAGGTGACAACTTCAAACATTTATGTTCTGTTGATTTGTATTGTTTTCGCCCTACTAGATTATTGAATATTTGAAAAAAGCATTCTCTATACCAGTCTATACCACCTCTATCACCAAATCATTCGACATTCAATTGCTGTGATTGGCTGTAATCGGCTGAGACGTCAGGTGCAGATGCTCTATTGGATATTTAACAAACCGCAACCAAAAAGTATAGTTAACATTTCTATGGTCTCACCTCTTGTCATGCAAGATTAATGTCATATCTTTTATTCTTCATCTGACAGTTTGTTTTGTACTTTTGTCGTGTTGTGTTGTTGTTGAATTTGTTGTTTCAATTCCTGCATCGCTGTTCGAATTGATGAGATTGATTCACTGAAAATTCACTCTATTGTTCATAGTGGGTTTCTTTACATTATGTGATTCGAAAGATTTTATAATTGTGTGTTTTTTAAAGAATTTATACAAGTTGAATCGGCCTGCAGCCATGTCTGCCACTTTAACACAAGAACAGGAAAATGTAAGTAGAAACAAATGTCATTTAATCGTGTTTTTTTGGAATCTGTTCCGTTGAATTATAGGTCTCCTAATTAAATTCACATCTAAAAGCTTTTGCGGGTATGTTCTCATGATTCATTCGATTTATGGTCATTTCCGAAAAGTTCTCTTTTCTTGTTCAACTTATTAATTGTTCCCACAACCGCCTACGATGACTGCAAACCACAGTTCCTCATTAAAATGTTTCCAATTGGAACATTACAGTCGCAGGAGTTACAACTGAATATTTACCAATCCTTTTTTGATACCGAAATTATTCTATGATCAACAATTTTTGAAAGCCTAAATGAGCGCAGGGCAAAGAAAAGCGCGATCTACAGATCAAAGTGGAATCCAAACCACATCAGTAACAAAACGAAGTAAAATTGTTCATTACTGCTGATTGATCAAAATTAGTATGTTATAAGTTGTTTTTCAATTTGCGAACTTGCAGTTCTGAAGTATAATTATATCAGAATTGTACCTACTCATTCGAAAAACAATGTTTATTTTAACAGGAGCGAAGCTCGACTAACCAGTAAATAGAAATTTCCGGTTAACTGTCGTCAGATCCGCTGTTAATTTCTTAATTTTTAAATCACGCCTTCTATCAAAATAATTCAATTCATGATGTGTGTTATGGATCAGAAGATTCTTCTCCTATTCGAATTGCTAGGTTGATAATATAATTTTACTATAAGACAAGGTTTACGAGGCGAGTCAATATGTAATTGTTCATTGACATTGACTGTATAATTCACCATACAGTTTGCAAAGTCTTGTCATCGATGAACCCTTTTCAATAATTGTCGAATAATTTGACATGAGTGAAACAAAATTCATGGTTTTATTTTTTATGTCTAGTGTCGCAGTGTTGAATTGACATTTAGTAAGAATATTACTTGAAATAAGTTGATTAATTAACGTAAAACTTCTGTACTATTCATGAATTGTTGAGGAACTCAGTCGAATTCCATTAAACATTAAAAATAATTTCCTGGATTTGAAGAAAATGTCGAGTTCCTGGTTACGTTGCATTTATATTTCGACATTTCAGATATCTTCTATGATATTATTTTCGATAATCCAATTATGTTAAAGGCCGTAATTCCTTTGTTGTGAGTATCTGAGAATTTTTTTTTCTGCTTTTACATCTTTTTTTATTCCCTAATTCGTTTAATTTGTTGTATAAACTCTAATTTAGCACAGCCACCGTTTAAAACAAATGAATATTTCGATAATTATTCAACAATTAGTGACATCTTATTGTTGATTACAGTTTGGAAATATCGTTTCATTACAGGCAACGAAAGAGTTTTTGGAAAAGGTGAACGCAAAATATCGCCGAAAAATTGGTCCAACACCTTGGTCTACAGCTGTGAAATTTTTATACGCAAGAAAATTCGATGTTTTGAGAGCCTTAGCTCTTTTTGACACTCACGAACTAACTAGACAACGAGAAGGCCTAACACATTTTGATCCGTTACACGAGCCCCTTTATTCCGAACTACTCACAGGAAAATTTACTGTATTGGTAAGTTGAAATTTGCCAAAAATTATCGAATCTTCTGGAATCACCATTGATTTCAGCCAATAAGAGATTCGGCTGAGGCTGCCATAGCTGTGTTCACTGCTCACAAGCACATACCTGCAAACAGTACCCATCAGACCACTCTACAGGGTCTTGTCTATCAGCTGGACTGTGCCTTGCAAAATCCCCTCACCCAAAAAGCGGGTATAGTGTTCATTTATGACATGTCGAATTCAAAATATTCAAATTTTGATTATGAACTGTCGCAGAAGATTCTTACACTTCTTAAGGTGAGTTCACCAATTATTCATTTTATGTTTCACAGAATTCATTTTCATCAAAAAATATTATCAATCAATTCACTACTTGACAGAATCACAATGTTTCGACCCAAATTGACTATACAAGAACCAAATAATCTCAACTTATCGATCCTGATGTTACTCAAGGTGCGGATTTTTGTAGCATGAATGGTATATTGACTTTTATAGAAATTACCTAATGGTTAAAAAATAATTGTGCTGCCAATTATCTAATGATAATGAAATTTATTTTTCATTCAAGTTAGTGGTAACGAAATATCAACGTCAACAATCATCCCTTATAAATTTTTTTTCCCAATAATTATTGGATTAGGTGTCTTCATTTTCTGACAAGAGGTTTTTTAACTTTATAGATGTCAAAAATATTACTCTATTGTTTTTATAGCAGAATAGCATATAGTGTAGCAATAATTCATTTATGATTTTGTTGTAAATAAACTGATATAAATCTAAAGTGTAATAAAACTTCCGATGGCCTTTGCTTGTTGAGAAACTCAGATAACATTTTTTGCCTTAATCGCTAAAATCATAGACAAGAATCTTGAATGCGAATTGAATAATTATCACTAGGATTCTCAACAATGGATTGTTGGTGGAACAATGAATAATCTGACATAATTCACATGACGATGAAATGTGGTCTACTGTGTGTAGGGAAATTTCCACGTTCATATTAGCATCTATGAAATGAATACAGACCAATTTATTTTTGAAAACGCTAACAAACCTGTAGTAGTTTGAATAAATGTATTCTGTATAATCGATCAATAGTATAAACAAATTATTGCTATATGCAATCACAGATGTGCCTCAATTATTTCTTTCCATCTATGTTGAGTTTTCAGTAGAATGAAAATAAAAATATCCAAACTCGCGTTGCGAAAAATGTAGTTGAGTAAGTTAAGATAGTTGACTTTAGAATTGAAGACGAAATATATCACATTGAAATGTAAAGTTGAGTCAGTCTGAGTCAGTGATGATTCTCATGTCAACTATCACACATTCTATTTAGGAATATATTTCCGATAACCTTGAAAAGAAAATGTTAAATGAACATTGTACGTTGTCCGGAACATATAAAAATATATATTCCAATAATTTTCCGATAATATTTTTCCTGTCAGGCACTATTGGCCGAAGGATGTCTATCATAAAGTTATGTGAAAAAGGCATTTATAATTGCATTTGAGATCATCAATTGAATCATTGAATCATATGAGGAAATTAGTGTTCGTTTTATTATATCATCGTTAATTCTTGATAATGGAAATGTTTGAAAGCAAATGTGTACAGGGTGTTCTATATTTAGAAAGGTAGAAATATTCGATGTTACATTCGATTTAAATCATTTTGTATGGAACTCTTAAATATATCTTCAATTCCTATGAAACTAATCTTTTCACCTGAGGATAATCGAAATTACATTCTGGATCACTGTCGAAATTAAGTCCTGAAGAAATCTTTGAGTTCATATTAACGAATATGATGACAATTCATTGGTGTATCCTTTTGAACAAGTTTATTATTCATATTTTCGATTTTTGAGGAAAAAAAGAAAATCAGTGTAATTTGAGAATAGAAATAAATATGCGAAAGATACATAATAATAATGAATTGTGTTTATTACGCTCTTTTTTTTAAATTTTCGTGATCAATTTGTCTCGAAGAGGATGCGATCTCGATTTCTTGTTATCTTTAATAATAACCTAGTTACAATCATTGAAATTTACCTACATTGTAGACCCAAAAACTCAACAACAAATTAATAATCCGATGAAAGCTCTTGTGCCATTGTTCCGGCGGTGAGCAGAACAATGTTTAATTGTTATTAAAGATAATTATTTATGTGCCACGCGAAGCCGTCGGCCACGGAAAAGGCACAGTGGAAACTCGCATTCGGATTTCGGATTTGGTAGCCACACAGCCTAGATCCGTTGTTCGTTCCTTCGTTTGTTTGTCGAATCATTTCCGTACTGTATTTCGGTTCGTATCGTACTTTTATTAGTTTGTGAATTGGTTAAACGGATGGTGAACGTTGGCTAGCGGATATCCAGGAAGGTTGGCAAATGATAAATTTGGAAAGTATCACTTAACGTGGAGGATCAGCTATTATTTTGGATTGAAAGGGCCCAAGTGAGTCGGTGGTTTTTTAGCATATCTTTTCCCATATTTACAGGAATACGTTCAAAAAATATTATTGAATAATTTTGCTCTGATTATGCGATATATATTATAACAAAATGAATATTTTTTCGTGATTGTCCTTATAGACAAAATTATTTAATTTTCCTCGATGAGCGATTGGACCATTTTTATTTTTTAGACGATTACTACGTTTCATATCCTGCTACATTTCTGAGGTAGAGGTAGTCGGTTATCGAATTGTTCTCTTATTGCTCTATTCCAAGATGTCTACAACTATCTAAAAAATATTCAGGTTAGGTTTTTCTTTCAATATACGACCTTTGCATACTGTATTCAGAATGATTTGATGATGAAAATAATATTGATCGATTAAAAAATTAGGAATTATATTAGTTCCATCCATTCATATCAATGCTGTCAATATTTGATCAGATCAATAATTTTAATATTCCAGTTTAGTCTATTTATTTAAGCAAGAGAGTTTGTCATAAAGTGTGATGCTACTGTTTGTTTTTTTTTTCTCAACGAAACTCCAGAACAGAAAGTTAGGTTGAATTTATCATTCAAATTTATTCCATTCATAAAACATATACACCAAAATTTTTTATAATTATTGACTGTGGATAACCGTTGAACAGTCTTTTCAATATTTGTAAAAATTCCGACTAGAAATAACAAACTTCATTAACGGATCCAAGATTTATTTCCAAATAAATTTGGCATCGTTGTGAAGTAGCTGTAAAGTTTTGCCACAGTTATTGATGCCTAAATGTTTCCAGCTATGTCCCAACCAATTAAAAGTTCAGTGGAGAGCTAGAAACTTTTCATTTTGCACTATATTGTTATTGAAAAATAACCAAATCTGTCAGAACTATCTTCCTGGTATCTGCTGATAAGTTTTGGCATATGGCAATTACAAATACCATCATCATGACGTCCATTACTATTTGCGAGAAAATATCCGAGCTTCTGAAAGTGGCTTCAAATTTGATAGCGAAAAGTATCCAAGATCTACAATTGCGTATTAATCGTGCGAAATTTCAGAATCTTGAATAAAAAAAGAGTACAGACCCTGTAGATGTTAACCTTACGGAACGCCCTTGTATCACCCTCCGATCATGTGTTTTCCGTGTCCCCCGTATATAGATCGAAACGCTTCGAAAATCCTCTTCCGAATCGACGCATTACAACCGCGCACGCCCCGGCAAGACAGCGTCCCGACGCCGACGTTCTATCGATTCAGTTTTCACGAGAACATCGAAAACTGTTGCTCGATTAGTCATCCATCGGTGTACTAATTATCACTTGAAAAGAGACGAAATAACGAGTTCGTATACTTGAACGGTTGCTACGTCGTGCACTTGTTTTTTGCCAGGTGAGTTGATGATTTGTTCAATTCCAATATGCGAATCCGCTACAAATACTCAATATTGACAAAAAATCATCAACTGTAACCACAAACCTGTCAGTATTCACAACTAAGTTAATCTCTAATAAAATAATGTTTGCGAAGACAGTGAAAACGTATTTAGGATTCGGATGGTATTCGTGTGTCCTGTTCAGTTGCCAAAATGCACATTGATGACGTCACTTTGTCGTTGAATTTCGTTATTTTAGTACCAACAGGGACAATTATTGCAGCATCGAAATCGATAGCTGACCTGATGACCTTTGGCAGGTTGTTCATCCTGTATATAAGTTCAGTGCAGTGCCGGTTGCAGATGTTTTTTGACAGGTTCAATGGGAATATTATGGGTGGAAATGAGGGTGATAACGTTGCGATAACAAAATTGTGAACATGAACCAGGAGAGGTCAACATTTTTTTTTGTAAAAAATACTAATCCAATTGATCATGGATGGTCAGCAAAATCACCACATTTAACACCGTTGATTTTTTTTTTATTTGAAGATGAAACTGCCGGTTCTGCGAGGAGATATTGAGACTATCATTCTTGTTCTTATTTACTGTATAAACTAACATGAGCTGTGACAGATTTGACTATTTTTCAATACAATCAGTGCAAAATGAAATATACCTAGGTCACTATGGACATTTCTAATTTCCTGAGACCATTCATGCACAGAATGTTGTGGTTACACCTCACCAAGATGAAAAAATCAAATTTTCATTTGATATATTTTATTTTCTAATTAATACATTTATTCCATTTGAGTTTCTCATCAGTGATTCCATTTTTGTGTATTTATTTCAATATTTTATGAATGAAACCATACATTTTTCATTAGGAATAACAAGTATGAACACAAATAATCTGTTCTCCTAGAAAAGGGCTCGAAAGTTTTCAAAAATTCAAAATATAATCAATCAAAATAAACTTTGTTTTATTATTGGACGCAGCACGTACGGAATTTTTACTATCTGATGAATGTTTTTGTAGTTCTACCTGAATTATGCCTTCCCTGAAAAACTAATCTGAGTTCGAATTGAACAAGGTTGCATAAAAATGTGGTTTTGAGGCTTAAAAAAGGCATGCATTCTAGATAAGCATAAAGTGGTTCGTAAATGTAACATCCCGTGATATTATTATCTTCTAGTAAAAGCCTTCAATAGTTGAGAAACTATAAAACAAATTAGTCATCAAACCCGTATGCCATTGAGTATAACCGTGTAAACAGCAAAAACTAGGAAAATGTGAAGATGGGAATATAATTACGTACATAAATACACTTTTTGTGCCCTCATTGTGAATAATGCTCTGTCGATATTGTTGAATTATAATTCCTGACTTGCAAAGTCAGCTGTTGATAATCATTATTCAGAAAGCGAGTCATCGTTGGTATGCCTATTCAATTTTAATTTGTTTGATGGCATATTTTGTATCCAACTAACAGATAATCCGGGGCACACGCTAGCTATGTCGGAAAAATCGCATTTTTGATTAGAGGCCACAACAAACATGACTCGGAATGCAACTGATACTGCACCTCAGTCAAATGTCACGCACCTGTCAACGTCATCATTCACGGGTGTTTTAACATTATTTATAAGACCATTAATATTTTCGTTGGATTGTTGTATGAGTATTTGATGAACATAAATAAATTCGAAACTAATGGCAATATTTCTTCAGGGGAATCATTCAATTTATCGCAACTCTAAGCAAAACAATTCATCAGCGTATTTCTTTAGGTCATAAATATAGCTTCATATATTGAGCTACACGATAATTTTGATATATCCTTAAAGTACTTTTATAATTGAATCACTAAAGAAATCGGAGATATTGTGTAGGTAGAACGATTACTAATAGTTTAGAATCCAAGAATATTAAATTAGGTAATTCAATATCAAAATGTAGATTTATGATGGACAATAAAAAGTCGCTTGAATGAAATTTGCAATTCTACGCCGAAAATTAACCTTTCCGACCTTGAATTTGACTTCACGCCTACTCTGAATAATTATTATCGAACAATCCTTTTCATTCATGCGATCATGTGTGCCGTGAAACTGCAGAGTGCCATATTTTTTCATTTGCTATTGCTATGCATATTTGGAATTATTGGAAATGCTAATGGCTAGCTGGAATTTTTTCTTTAGGATTCTGAGATTATGGATAATAAATCTCCAATGGGATATTTCTGGGGACATTTTAGATTTACTTTCAAACGCTTTGATATTTTACGCAAATAGGAACTGACGTCACAACTTTCTGAGAAGAAATCTGTGATCATCTACAGACTAGAAATTGTTTGGAAATGAAAGTTATTGATATCCGATTGAATATGGTCAGTATTGATGTAAAAATATAAAACTCATTAAATTTCTGATTTAATTTCCTTGTATACATAAGAGGTCACAATTTGCATGTCAACTCTGGTTGTTTAATTGCATCCATTACCTGTAATTACACATACTTTTTTTCGCCATATAACGAATCTCCTATTACGTTTCGGTCTACCTTCCCTACTAACGAAAATGGCGTCGCAATGTCGAGAAATTGCCGTCGAAATTATCCAATTCCACCAACATTTTCATTCACGATTAGTCATCTGTGTGTGTACACACTCAGTCGGTTTGTTTGTCTATTTGTTTGTTCCTTTTTCCGCGTTTATTGTTTTCGCGTATTTATTTTTGTGTGGATGGATTTGAGCTACGAACGAGGTCGTCGATATTTAGGCCGATGCCAAAAGTAAGTTATTTGTTTGGCAGGCTGTATTTTTGTAATGTTTTCAAACTCTAATTAATGTGTACGATGTGAGATTGCGAGAATGGTACACAGTGGATTCAAGGATTTTTTTGTTTCTATCTGATAAGGTCATTACAGAAAAGGGTACAAGTATATTTAAGTCACCTTTGTTCCATTCGCTAAGGTATACTTTTAATAATTCATCCTAAAACATCAAAATATTCATTTTCAAAAAAGTCTACATTCAATGTGAATTCGCCACATTTTGAATGTAATTTTCGATGAATATCCTGATTCGAGTACTTAATTTTTGAGACAAGTCCTACAGTGGTTTGATGGCAGGGCATATCACGGCAATTTGTGAAACAGTTATTGATAATTTACTACTAATGAAAGTTATATAGTCACTTCCAATGAAACTGACCACCATATCATAAAGTACAGATCGAAAGACAATTTTTGAACCAACAATTTGGGGACCATTGTCTTGGCAACCAAGGCCCTGCTTATTAGCCGGCAATGTTTCCCGATCTTATGTCTTTGGATTTTCACTGTTGAGGTAGAATAGAAGGCTTCACATATAAGTGCGATCCTGAATCACGTCATGCACTTGAGATATGTAATGATGAATTATATTAGAAAGCGAAGTCAAATGTTTCAATTTGGACGTTGTTCAATTTGAACAAAAGTTGTAAATGATTTTAATACTACATGTATATGTTTTGAGTGTTATTTTTTCTATAAATTGATATCGATTCACTTTTTGTGAGCATGGTAAGCCAGATTTTTCAATATTTGTCTGAAAACATCAATGAAACGAAGGTTTCTGAAAATATACAGGGTGGTCCATAACAAAAATCCTTGTGTATTTTGAAAGGTTCAAGATACTGATGTACGGTTATCTTCACAAAAGTCGAGTCCGAATCATGAGGATAGTTTATCTCTCCTCTCGAATTTCTTATCAATTGTCTAAATTGGACCACCCTGCATAGTAATTAGTTTGCCAAAAAATAATTAAAAAAACATTTGCTGTATTTTTCTCACCCTCTGATCGAATGTTTTGACAGCCGAGGAAACTATTTCTCAATTGTGTCATTAAACATTTTATAGTTGTCTTGGTAATATGGCATTAAATGAAATTGAAGGTCAACTATAACAAATTGAAGACTTAAAGATCGTACTTTCAACATTGGAATAGATCAATGTCACACCAATATATCCTCTTGGATTACGTAGAATGGTTTGGCGTTATTTCTGTCTTTCGAGATCTATTTTTCTTCAATTTTGTGTTCATAACACCATATACCTATTATCGTCATCGAATAGCGGAAAATATGATGAAGGTAATTCTGAATAGGTTACGAATATCACGAATTCATGATGCTACGACTGTCGACAGATTTTTGGTGAATCAGGGCATGAATCGGTGAAGTTCCCCACCTTTTTTGAATGCCACAAATTGAGAAATTGATTTTTCATAAACGAAAATTTAATACATAGCATAAATGAATGGAATATAAATGAAGAATGATTCAGCCGAATTGATAACAAAAATAGTTCTTTTGTTATAGTTCTTCAATTAAATACGAAAGATAATCAATGATTTCTTAACAAAATATTGCCTTTTTTTACAATTCTCAACTGTTACCCCAATTGAAGATATTAAATGACTACTAACGTACATAACAACTTATCTTCAAATTCAAAATATTGCATCATTCTGTTTAGTTTGAAGCATCTAATATTGCGGTAGGAATATACCTAATTTCAAGGAATACAGATAATTACCAACTTTAAGTTGGATACTTACTCATCAAAGGAGGTAATTGGCGGAAAGAATTATATAGTAATTTGGTTCGAAGTGTTCATTGAAATTTCGTTTTACCGCGAAATCATAAATTGTTTTCGTTGCGTAATAAATAAGGAGAAAATATGTTTGGATTCGGATTTATTCTTGGAAGAACAACACAGGATGCATTTAAAATAGGATTTTTCCGTTTAACATTTTAGTTTTATAAATGAAACTCTTTCGTTTCAAATGGTATTCTCTGTCTCTGAAAGGTGTGGAAACATGCTACCACAAATTTGAGCCTGCGGCCAACAGTAAACGATTTGAACAGCTGTTTTTGAGATATCTGGAGTTGTCCAGCTCTAAATTATTGTGTGATAAAATATAATTTGAAGTGAAGATTTTATATTTAATGAAGCGCCACAACTCCATACAATCCCTTCAATGTCTGGCAATTCCAATTCCAGTTTTTACTGATTTTTTTTGGTCGTTGAAAGTGAAAACAGGTGTTGGGTTGTGCGAACAGGATGGAACCCTTCCTTTCAATTTCCTCCCTATATATAACCCTCATATCGCCTTTTATTTTTAGCCAAGGGGAAGCTGTTCAGACTTCACTGGCAATTCCATAAGTTTATTTCGTGACCTGATATTATGATTGATTAAGTGTTTCCTTAGTGGGTATGGAGGGTATGGAGAAGACAGCCACGTCTATATTTACAATTTGTCGTCCATAATGAAATTCATTTGTTCAGCTAGTATGTTGAATAAGTTTTTGCAGTTTCAATAGTATAATTTTATGGAAAAATAACGATTTCAAAGTGATTCGAATGGAGGTTTTTTATGGCAACTTATACAGGAAATCGGATGTGGTCGAATTTTATCGGAGCGATAATACCGAATTTTGAACGAGCATCGCTATTATGTCTATACAGAGTGAGTAGGGATACTACACTTGAGCCATTGAGGAGAAATTGTGATACTCTCTCAATTACTGCAAATACATTTTCTCCAAATTGTTTCTATTGCAGTTAGATTCCCATTGAAATTTGTAAAAAAATGGGATATGTTTTGATCATGTAACTATGCTTTGACCAGTCTTTCTGTTGTATATTGTCACTGGTGCTTATAATCGAAATCACCAATATTGACGATGAAAATAAACGGAACTTATATAAAAACATTTCCTGTCGACAGGGTGGATATCCCGCGAAACTGAAGAAGGTGCTGATTGTGACGGCGCCGTTGTGGTTCAAGGCACCTTTCAAGATTCTTCGGCTGTTCGTCAGAGAGAAACTGCGCGAACGCGTCTACACGGTGTCGGTGGCGCAGCTGTCAAGTCACATCCCCAGAGAATCGCTGCCCGCTCAGCTGGGGGGCACGCTCGTCCTGGACCATAATGGTTGGCTGTCGCATTGTCTGCTGTCAATGACTAGCGCGGCCACGGAATCACCCTTGTCGCATTACGGTAAGCATGAACCCTCATTCAAGACTGGAAAATTCAAAAGATGGAGTTGGCTAGAGATCCTAAGATCTGAGGTCAAAATAATTATTGGGGAGCCCAAATGACGTCTCTAATACAGCCGGACGTGTGTTTATCTATCCAAGTAAATGAATTACATCTAAAGGTATTTTGATCAGTTTGCTGTGATGTTTTGAAGAGAAGAGTTCAATTAGTGTGATTCCTAACATTATTTAAATGGGAAAGAACTATTGCTGTGTATATATGACGTACCAACGACTAGCTATGTGTAGAGGAAATGAAAATTCAACAGGCAGAAGGGATGTGGTATCTCAAATTCGCCTTAATAAGCTAACTTTCTACAGAAAAAAGTAATAGATTACGTGATATAGTTTTAGCTGGCTGACTGTTTTGAACTTCAGTAAAAAAATAATCATGTTGATGCAACATCACATAAAAGATTTAAGTAACAGAAGTTGATTTGATCGTGCATTTCGTAAAAAAGTCTGTGAAACTATTCACTTATCTTCTGTTCGAAATTTGTAGCTTCAACAGATTCAACGTGATAAGTGAATGAAAAATCGTCAAAAATGGCACCTATCCGATATCTTGAGACAAGTTTTGTGATCAAATCGTATATTGTTATCGGTTTTCTCACATCAGATTGACACCTTTTCAGACCTGACTAATGAAAAACAGCTATTATGAAGTCTAGACAACTTTAGTGCTAATATTATTCATCATTATTGATCATTATTATTGACTAGTCAATTTATTCAGTGCATTGTTTCGATTCGTCTGTATGTACATTGAAAAAACCAAAGAAGTGAAGTACCGCTATTTGATATAACAAATTAATAATAACGAGCGCAATTTGAATAATAAAAAAACGGAAATTTCACCGGAAACACGTGTAGGTAGGCATCGTAAGTATATGTTTATTCGTGGAATGACGAAACATGTTGTTTTGCCATAATGAAAATTTACCTAGAATGAACATTTATAGGACAGAAATACCATTGTTATGATAAATATTTTGAGACCCAAACTCCACAATAAATTACCACATATCAAAAAACAATTGAATTGGGATTGAAACCGAAGAACTTTATTGTGGAAACCAAAATTGAATAACCATCGACTGTGTATAACCGTTGATCAGATTTTTCAATATTTGTAAAAATTTTAACTAAAATTAACAAACTTAATTAGCGCTTCAAATATTTTTCTGTAAATAAATTACTGTGTAGTGTTACCATAAATATTGATGTCTAAATGTTCCCAGCTATGTCTCAACCAATTAGAAGTTCATTGCTTAGCTATATACTTTTGATTTTGTACTATTTGTACAATCTTCCTTGACTAATGCTGGAGAAATATCGATTTAACAACTCTCTTTTATAAATAAATAGACTTGAAAAATGTTATATGCTATAAAACCGACAACATTGCACATACGAACATGTTAACCTAAGCGTATTTCCAGATGGGAAGACTCCGTCCCCCCAGAAACGCTCCCCGGCTTCAGGCGGTGACGTCGATATCTCTGGCGATGTCGGCGTCGTCGACGGCTGGACAGAGGAAGGCAATCAAAACCCGCCGAGCAGCGCTTCTAGCGGCTTCTCTGATGACGATTCCCTTCACGGCGACGGAACGGCGGTGACGGCGGTCCAGCTGGTCGAGTACGTCCGGGACAGGGGCAGGGCGGGACTTATGCAAGAATACACCGAAATCAGGTGAGAATATCTCCTCGTTGAAAAGCCCTTTTGATTCCCTTTACATTGTTTTGTTATTTTTGAAATTTCGTCTACTTGTTGCAAATATATGGACCTTTGAAATATCGTAGTGCATTTCTCAAAAAATATAAAAAGTAAATCGATTTCGCTTGAAAACTTACCGTTTTGTTGAAGTAAATGTCCTAAAAACAATTAGCTTTTTTTCTGTTTTTGGTGATTCCAGCTAGTTTCTCGATAACATCTCATCCTAGTAGTTATACCTTCCGGTACGTTTTCGTTGGGCCACCCTGTATATAATAAATACCAGATGATCAAGGATTCTAAATTGATGTTGGATGAACCCCATCTATGTCTCAGTTTTCAAACTTAACCTTATTAAGTAAATCCACTTTTAATCAAACGTATAGTGATTTTTAACACAATCCATTGTTCTGTCAAATTTGCTGGAAGCAACAGGATTAGCTAGATTTTTAGATATTTTTTACAATAAAATACGGATTTTTTTTATTTTGAAGCATTTTGAATGAAGGTTTCCAAAACACGCTCGAATCATAGGAACATCTCGATTATGGTGGATGAGATTATACATCTGTAATCATTTTCTTGTTTTATTTTTTCAGGTCAAGACCACCTGATGGAACCTTCAACGTAGCAAAATCAAAGAATAACCTTCCTAAAAATAGATATACCGATGTGCTGTGTTACGATCATAGTAGAGTGATTTTATCTGAATTGGACAATGACAAAGATAGTGATTATATTCACGCTAATTTCGTGGATGGATACAAACAGAAAAATGCGTTCATCAATACGCAAGGTAATAACTTCGTCTGAATTTGAATTCAAATTATATCATCATCGACAGAATATTCATTTGTATAATATAATATAATCTGATTGGTTATTTAGGACCCCTTCCAAAAACGACGCCAGATTTTTGGCGAATGATATGGGAACAACATTCTCTAGTGATAGTGATGACGACCAGAGCCATGGAAAGGGGTAGACCAAAATGTCATCAATATTGGGAACCTGAAGTGAACGGCGAAGTGGTTTACGGTCAGTTCACCGTGAAAACGCTTGAAATAGAAAATGAAACGGATTATATCATTTCCACCATTAGTCTTACGAATAATAAGGTTAGTTTCTCGAGAACCCCGAAATCATACCTAAACCATTATGTATTTTTTCGAGTGTATTCGCAAAGATTACAAATTCATGCACCTTTCTATTTATTGATTTATCATACTTCAATTTCAATCACCAAAACAGGTTAATAGCGAATTTATTATTTTGTGATATCACCTATTGAAGCATTGATTGATATATTGAGACTAGAAAATGGTCCATTCACAAATAGACAATCCTCTTCTCGCATCTCGCACTGATTATTCAAACGATGATGCGTCATCTATTCAATTTAATTTATTCCTTGGCAACCCATAATATTTGTTTTTTTTTTTAATTCAAGACTGAAGAAACTAGAGAAGTATCTCATTGGCAATTCACGTCGTGGCCCGATTACGGAGTACCGCATTCGGCCAAGGCGATGTTGGAGTTTTTGGAGAGAGTGCGACGAAAACAGGCGTGCATGGTTGTGGCTCTCGGAGACACTTGGGCCGGGCATCCTAGAGGGCCGCCCATCGTTGTTCATTGTAGCGCTGGAATAGGACGGACAGGTTGGTCGTTTGTTTTGTTTTTTTTATTCATTTTTTTATTTATTTCATTTATTTAGTCAAAGACTAGTGCAATTATTACATGGATTCTTATTCAATAGTTGTGCCACAAGTAACTCACAGCAAATTTACACAAAAGTACATAAAAATAAAGACACTTATGTTTATGAATATTTGAATATACTAAAATGGAATGATGATCAAAAAAGAAGATAAAATATCACAATGGTTAATTGAAAAGTTCATGATCACAGGAAAGATTAATAGTATTTTGGGCCGTTACAGAATGACGATTACTTGTAAACCATATAAAAATCAGCCAAGTACATCGATATCCATAATATATTGCCGCAAGTGTAATTTAAACGCTCCCAACGCATAACATTTGAATGTAATTGGTAACTTGTTGTAGGCTGAAATTCCCATATCAAAAATGCTTTTTTTTTGTACACATAAGTTTTGTTTGGTTTATATAGATATGGTTACATTGACGGGCGTTGTATGAGTGAAGATCAGACCGGAAAAGTAGGTTCCTTGAAAGATAATCAGGAAGCATACTATTGATAAGTTTATGAATAAAGATCAACGTTCGAAATTGTATTAGTTTCTTAATAAACATCCACTAAAGATTTATTTGCATACGCCCTATACCTTCGAATCTATTACACCCTAGGATAAAACGCATACATCTATCTTGCAAGAGTTGTATTTTTTGAATGTCTGTTGGGTTTTATTATGCTGTTGTATATCATACGTCAAGTCAAGTTGTATAAGCTAAATTTACCCCAACACGCGATCCGTTTGTAAAACATTTTGGATGAATTCTGAGAATTTGAGAAATATCTCCCGAAGTGTGACATTTCCTATTGAACCGGAAGTGTCACACAAGATTTAGATTTAGATATTTCGTGATTTTTTTAAGCCCTGAAAGAATCCCAGCTCTGCACTAAACGGCAATAGCACTGTCTGCATTATCCGTATTATCAGTTCATCTTTGTATTTCATTAATGTTATTTTTGGATGTCTTGCTTGTCTGTCGATTTCGATAATAATAATACTTCAAATACCTCCAAACCATGTCTGTTCTTCAGCCACCCTTATTCTCATCGTTGTTTTAAGGTACCTTCTGCACCCTCGACATATGCATATCGAGGCTGGAAGACGTCGGTACGGCTGACATACGAGGTACCGTCGAGCGCATCCGTTCGCAGCGAGCCTTCTCCATTCAAATGCCCGATCAGTATGTCTTCTGTCATCTGGCGTTGATCGAGTACGCCCTGATGAAGGGCCATCTGGCGGCAGTCGATCTGACCGGCTTTGATCGTCTCGGAGAAGACGAGTCGGAATAGTTAGTAACAGGTTAAGAAGGGAAGTGAGTTCAGGTTGTTTGGAAATTGCAGAAATCCCAGGCGAGATGAAGCAACCGAATTTTGTGTTTTTTACTTCAGTATTCAGTAAAGTACAATGTTTTATCAGTATGTCATTTGTCAAAGTCAACAATTACAGGTGTGCCAAACTATAATTCTAACTCTTTTGGATTTGGGATTTCTGCAATCTGGCAGTGATTGAATGGTTTAGTTTTGATCGAAATACACCAATTCACGGTTTCAACAGTCAATGCGAAAATGTTAGGTAGCCAATGCTCAAGAGCTAGTTTTAAGGAGAAAAATTGTACTCGTGACGTTCACCGGTAATCTAACTTATCGGTTGATACAGCAAATGAAATAGAATGAATTGAGAACCAAGAATCAGAAATACAAGTTTATACAAATGTATTGAAGAATATAAGAAGTCAGATTTTTTACAACAATTTATGTTTTTACTCATTAAACTCAATTCATATAGTCCATCCGCGAATAGAGATATAGTTGGATAAAAAATGACAATAATGAAATTTGTAGCATAATTTGACCTAAAAATATGCACTGATTTATTAGTAGAGGAGTAGAGGTCGAATTTGATGAGTACATATTTTCAACCTCACTTCATTGACCATTAAATCGAATTTTGGTGTATTTTGTTTTTTAGCCGGAATAACTGTTATGAAAAAGTGAATTTTTAAAGCAAGAATCTTCAAACTGCTCAAAGTGAATGAAGGAAACATATGGGATAGTTTAAAAATTACGCAGATCGAAAACTGTTTCTTGAATTTCGTGAATTCCCTGATGACCACACAGATGTATGGAACTGCATATAATTTTTTTTCGGTGCCGTATTGTCTTTGTTTCATGATTTGTTTTTCATTTAGAATTTTATTCAAAGGTACATAGATTTTTCATACACTAATGTTTTATATGATTTTATGTTTCGAATTATTTTATTACAATATTTATTTGAATGTATAGACATTTCAAACCTGTGTGGATTCTAAACTTGTGTAAATATTTGTTGAAATTGTGATGAAGAGTCGTGCATCGTGGTTAGTTGATAATGTGATTCTGTTAGATGTATTTTCAAACCTATTTTTCTAGTATGTTAAGCCTGTATTTTAATTAAATAACTACAACTTTTAACATATCTTTCTATCTATGGGTCTGTTTTTATATTCGTAGAATTCTAATAATAGAGAATGGGCATATGGAAGAACTTCATCTTCTAAGCAACGATAGAAATTATAACCGTCCCTGAATCGAACAGCCGCTGGTACGAAATTAGAATTACAAGTTATCTTTGGCCGTTTTTGTAAACATCGATAGATTATGAAGTATAATTTTTAGATTAATTTTTGAATACTGCTTGACAAATCCGTTTTTCCAGAAGCTTTGACTTTTGTGAAAAGTTCTTTCGTTAACTCATTCCTATCCGACCATGAGTCAAGAAAGACCAACAAGAATATTTATCGGCTCAGTCCAACTATGAATAAATCTCATTATTTTTTTATTAGTTTGAAACCTTTGATTTTGAACTGGTAAATTGAGCTGATAAAAAATTCGATTCTTAAAATTTGACATATAGCATAATAATATTATTTATTGTGATAAATGTATATGTCAAAAAGAGTTACTACATTCTGCTGTATAAATGTAATTTGCGAGGGATTTGGAATTAATTGGACACCTTTAAATTTCTCATTCAAAATCCAATTTCAAAATATCAATAATGTACACATTTTCAATTGGATGCCTTTGATTACTGGTTATTAAAATTTTAGATAATCGTTTCACAAAAATGTATCTGTTTCTATCCACTTGATTCTCGAATACCTCTAAAATCAAAGACTGTCCACTTCTAGATGGAAAATTTTTCCAATATTTTGTGTCTATTTGATTAAACCCCATTATTGTTAAAACCATTATTTAACTCATTTAATTATTTTTGCTTGAAGTATCATTGTGACTATGAAAATATAATCTGTATGTAAATAAATATCTTATTTATTATTAAATTGAGATCTTGAGCTTCTGATTTATTGACACATGCTTGTTTTTTCACTCCGAATGTATCCAAACGAAAGTTTGATTTTTGGAGCATATAAACCAGATTTCATTCCAAGTTTGCGATCTAGTATATTTTTTGATTACACTATTTTCCTTTTATAATAAAAATTGTTACTATTCTCTAAGAAATTTCAACGGTTGAGAGAGAAAAATAGAAAATTTACTCATAGGCAAAAGAAATGTGGAAGAATATTCTTACATTTCGTTTATTCTGTGTGAAGTACCAGTTTCAGTTTGGTAAGTTAGGTATCAAATTACTAGAATGTACAAAGAAATGAAAGTACAAAGTCTCATTTATAATTTTAATGGAATTATTTATTTAAAGGAAAAGCTTTCATTCTTTCTTTATGCTCTGTAAGTGCTCGGGACTCGTGTATGAAAACAACAAAATGTATACCCTGAAATAAACATTATTTTCAAATCTTAAAAATTAGGATTTTCAGAAATTTTTGAAATACCTGTTGCCTTGCTGCCCTCACAAATCCATCATTAGCTGTGACAGTAACTGCTTGAATCCTGTCACCAAAAGTAAAAATGATTAGGGACCTTTTTTTAATTTTTCCTCCAACTTGCAATAATTTTTCATCTGTGTATTGAGCCTTGCCAAAGATATCTTGAAAACTCTTGTCTTCATCTGTTGAACTAAAATCAGCATCGTCTGGTAGAACTGAGACTCTTTGGAGTAGTTCTTCTGCTCTGACTTTCTCCTGAGGTCCTCCCACTGTTTCAATAATATTAACAAAGTTATCTCGAGCAGTTTGACAGCAATACAACTTTTTTCTTTGGAAGAAAGCTTCTAATAAGGGCTTTTGGGGCCTCAGCCTCTCCCATTCAGCTTGTTGCTTGAGAACTGGTACATCAAAATCATATAAGATTGCACTACCATTGGTAACTGAGCTACAGTAAGCCAACATTGCAGATACATCAAGATTAACTTTTGTGAAGTTTTCAACATTTTTGGTGGAAAGATTCATAGTGCTTGAAGTTATATTTATCCTATCAGTATCACATTCAGTGTCACTTATATCTGAACTACTATTGAATTTTATTACATCACTCAGTCTTTCTCCTTCAACAATTATTCCTAATGATTCAAGTTTTGTGGCAATTTTATTACTTATGCCTTTAGTAAATACAAAGACTATCTGAAAAAAAAATTTTGTTCTACTAATATATTCTGGAGAGTAGGAAACACATTCTGATTTGACCTCAAATTATATACCTTTGGGGTTTGAAAGAGCCATGGATTTTGGCCAGCACATTCAATAAATTCCTCAGCTTGATCAATTATGCTCCTCACTCCATAACTAGCATTTCCCATACAAATATCACTGATGGATTTTGGATTTTTAGCAATTACTTTTGTCCATGTTAATCCTTCATCACTTATGATATCAACTATTATTTTTCTATTTTCCAATAAAAAGGTTGTAATGACACTTTGGCAGTTTGTTACTGTTCTGATAGTATTGATGAGTGCCGAAAAATGTGTGAGATTGGAACATTGCAGATGTTCTTTCTTGATCGAGTTGTTTTTATATACCTAAAGAATTTGAACATATTGAAGGAAAATTTCGAGTCCACATACTCTTGTATGTGTACAATGTAGAATACCTTTCTGAGGAATTTCAAATCCTGATTGATTTTTTGACTGAGTTTTTGATATCCAACTATTGCTTTAATATTCTCTATAGAAGTTAGAAGTGTTTCGCCAAACTTAATTTTTGCTTGACATAGATCTTTGAGTTCTTCAGGACTCATTTCATCGGGTCTTTTTTCAAATTCCATTTCAAGATATAAGTTTATTCCCTATTCAACAATTAAGGTATAAAAACAATAAGTTAGATGAAAAAATAAATAAAAATATAACCCAAAAAAATCACATTTTACGACATTTGCCAAATAGGGAACTTAAATTGTGGATAAACATAACTAAGATACATAGTGGGTTCTGTTCTATTTGGTTCAACGCCCGTGAAATACTTAGAGAAAAAGAAGAAGATTATTGATCGATCTATAGGTTAAATTAACGTCGATTGTCGTTCTGTGTTCTCGTTGGTGATCGTGTTGGTGGCTGTGTTTACTGTTATCATTTTTCCTCCAAATATCTTATAAACTGCATTTATAAATTAATCTCCACATTCACTTCGGAGATGGCCGACTTCTACATTAGATACTATGTAGGCCATAAAGGAAAATTTGGTCATGAATTTTTGGAGTTTGAGTTTAGACCGGATGGCAAACTGAGGTACGCCAACAATTCCAACTACAAGAATGACACGATGATCAGAAAGGAAGTTTATACTCATCCTTGTGTAATGGAAGAACTTAAGAGGATCATTATCGATTCTGAGATAATGCAAGAGGACGATTCTCTGTGGCCCCCACCAGATCGTATTGGAAGACAAGAATTAGAAATAGTGATTAAAGATGAGCATATATCTTTCACTACTTCGAAGACTGGATCTCTAGTTGATGTCAGCCAATCGAAAGATCCTGAAGGATTGAGGTGTTTCTATTACCTTGTTCAAGACTTGAAGTGTTTGGTATTCTCATTGATTGGTTTACATTTCAAAATTAAGCCCATATAAAAATGTAAGATTGAAATAACAAATAAAGTTTATAGTGAAATCTGACAGTTGTCTACAGTACCCTTTTTAATAATGCTTCATGATCATTTAGTTACTAGCTGTTGATATTCCCACATTTGATCTGTATATTGAATAATTTTGATTCATGAGAATTGCCTGTACCTTTATTGTGCTTTTCATGTAAAATTATTTTCATAATAATTCCAATTACTGCTTGATATTTCCATTGAACAGTGGAGATTAACTGTATCCAATTCATAATACATGTTTGGTGGGTTGCCTGTTGCTGTTAAGCAGAATGTAGGCCAGTGCATTCTTTCATTTGGTGTTAGACAATTATGTTACGTGTGTCTAGATGTAGACCACTCCCTCAAAAAAAATATTAATATCCACAAAATTTCTTAAAAATTATCGGATTATATTAAACATAAATTCGATACACTAGATAAACAGAATAAATTCTGATGCAAAAAAACGGTGAGTTATCATTCTTTGAACTAAATTAGTGCTGGCATTTTTCGGAAGAGCCAACGTTAATCAATACTGTGAAAATTCATCAGTTTTGTTGTCGAAAGTTTATATTCTTTCAAATGGTATTAGAGGAGAATCCCAAAGAATATTTTCATTTCCATGTTTTGAAATATACACATTTATAGGCTGTGTTTCTCATAATATATAGGAAGGAATAGAATAACAAGAGAATGTTGGAAGTACTGATGAAGTTATTCCCTGAGTTTTTTCGTTTTCGAGTTACAAGATTCTTTATAATTTCGTTCTTTTACGATCTCTCTTAATGGTGTATTGTTGGTCATATAAATGTGCAACTTTGTCCTGATTCAGCCATTTTCATATCCCTTGTACATCTCTATGGCGAAGATTGAATTTGATACATCCTGTATACAGAGTAATTAACGATTAAATGATCGACATGACTACTATAACAGTTATACAGTAATAGTAGCCTACTTGCTAAAGAACCGTGAGTTTCATCTTGTTATGTAGAATCCACCATGGGCGCACCACAGAAAAGGCTTGAGTGAAAAAATGGGGCATACCCCTGAAAAATATCTCCCGGTTTATTCTTGAGAACATTGAACGTAATCGTTAGAATATTCGAGTTCTACAATTTGTGACTCAGAAATGAAATCGATATTTATGAATTATGTTTTTGAAGCACTTCTTATCATTTCTCTTCTAGATGTGTAATCCACATATATTTCGAAATACCCTGCATAAATTAGGTATGAATTATCTATGAATATTATTCGCGGGATAAGCTTTTTATAGACAGAATAACTACAAACAAAAATCTGTGAGAAATTATTCATGATTGTTCTCTTGCGCCATGATTTTCAATTTTAACATATTACATTTCATAATGGAACCAAAAGGTTGACGACCCTTTAGGTTATTATGAAACCAAATATCGTGTTGACACGACTCACACTCAGTTATTGTTGAATTCCAAATATGAGTTACCAAAGTTTGGAAGATTAAAGATATCAAAACTGATATATAAAGTACTGATAACAAGATATCTATGCTACTGATGAATTTAACATACAAAGTTATCATTGCACTATCCAAAAAGATAAAATTGTGAACCAACGAAGGATATACTGCCGGAGCTTATTGTATTCAATTGTAAACTTTATTCTGAAGTGTAACATTTTCAGTGTCTAGAATATATCTGAAATGGATTTCAATTCGAAAAAATTCGAAGAGAACGACATTTTGAATTGGGTCGAAAAGGCGTTAGAGAACGAAGGTTTATCCAGTCTGGATATAAGTTTAAGTGGAAGTACTGACGGTAAAAACGATGGATTTGCTAGTGACATTTTCTTCGCCAAAGCCACAGGAGTTGATAAAAACAGCAAACACCAAGAAATACAAGTGGTTCTGAAAGTAAGCAAGGAGTACGGGCAGGATAAAGACACTGACGAGTTCTTGAAACTTTTATCCGAACGAGAAGTTCTGGTGTACGACCACCTCATACCGAGCCTGCGAAAATTTCAACACGACAAACACATCACTGCCCCTTTCGATGCCGTTCCAAAATGTTACAAGACATTCTCCCTCGACGATAAAGGCGTGGTTTTAGTTATGCAAGATTTGAAACCACTCGAGTACAAACTTCACGATAAAACATCGACAATGGATGCTCGACATATACGATTGGTTTTAGAACAGTACTCGAAATTTCATGCAGCGTCATTCGCAATGCGGGATCAGAAATTTGAGGAGTATGAGGCACTGGCTGGGAAATTCTTCTGTCATTACGAGAGACTCTGCAACGGTTTTCGGAATACCACGAAGAAAATATCGCGGCATTTGACAGAGGCGTGCCGAGGGGATTTGGCAGAGGAATTCGAGAAAGTCATGAAGAATGGGATGGCGAATGTGATGAACGAGGTGCTGAGAGCCGAAGTTGAGCAGTCAATCGTGATACATGGCGATTGTCATAGCAATAATTTGATGTTCCAATACAAGGTTGACGATAGTTCTAGTTCTAACCTTCCACAGAAATAGTTTTAGATTTTTTTAGGACGAGAAACCAACGAGAGCAATGATTCTGGATTGGCAGGTGTCTTTCCAGCATTCCCCGGTGTTGGACCTGTCGTACTTTTTATACCAAGTAGCAGGAAAAAACTTGAACCAACTTCCGGCGTTTTTGAAATTTTACCACCAGGAATTTACGCAAAATCTCGAAGAGATGGGAAGTGATGCCAGCAAGGTTTTCCCATTCTCGACTCTGATGGACCACTGGAGGAAATATTCAGCTTACGGTTTTATATTTACTATCGCGTATCTGGATTTGTTTTTTATGGAAGAAGGGACAAAAGTGCAATTTGACAATGTAAACATTAAACATCTAGACGCGTATAGGCGAAAGTTAATACCAGCAGTTGAATATTTTTGTAATAAACAGTTATAGTATTGTCTTTTGATTTCTCACTATATACATGGTGGGCCTAATGTGTACCGAACTTTATGAGGGCGATGGCACATTAAAAAAGTATACCAAGGAAAATATATATCTTTCCAAAATTGATGGAATTGAAATAATTAACTTCTAACTTCTAAACGGTGGAAGCCACCATATACTATCCAAGGCTTCTGGCACACCTCGTATATTGATTTCCAAACTTGAAATCATCCTGATTGGTCCATTTGTATTCCCAGTTATTCTTGAATCAGAATTCACTTCAAAGATATCATCAAAACATTACATCATTTTTACTATTTTACACAGGGATCAAAAAACGAGTATATTTCAATTATTTTATTAATTTACAATATTTTTTCTCTTCAATATCTTCACAATATTCTTTCTTCTCACACAATTTTTAATGAAAATAAGTAGTATATATATCTATTTTCTAGCATTTAATTCAGAAAATCGAAAATAAATTGAAATTTATATTTGTTATTGTTGTTTCAATTGCTTTGCAGTATCGAATTCGAAAGGACAATTTCAAGATCTTCTAACAGTTTTTGACGAGAGAGAATTTTCTAATTATTTCAATGTTATTATTATAGATTATTTGGACATTTGGTGGGAAATTAGAATATAATTTTGTTCCAACGAAGGAAATTGTACATTTCAAGGTATATTAGATCGTCAAGAATAGATTCATTTGAATCATTAAGTACAAGTAGAGAGCATCTACCTTAAATACTGAGGAAACTAATGAAGAATACGGAAATACAACAATCATAGTACAATTTTCTGAATTCAAGAGTACCAAAATATTAAGATAACTCAATGATTTCGCGGAAACATTGCAGTTTGACACAAATTACCAACTTTGTGTTCTACAAAGTTTTTCAGTCTGATCATTTACCACATTTCAAGTTTCTACCCCGATCACCTCGGGTGCGTTCCATTAAGCGCTCACAACGCCCAAAACACTCATTCAGACGTTCCACATGGCGACCACGATCGTTGGGGTCGTGGCGAAAATGTCATGAATGACGTCATGATTCATGCTCACGACGACCCATCTCAATAGGTGGGTCGGCGTGAGCGTTTCGATGACGCACAGAACCAAGTGGAACGACAAAATTCGTGGTCGTGAGCGTGATCGTTGTGAGCGCTTAATGGAACGCACCCCTCGTATAAACTCAACATCCAATTTGAAACTTCAGTCTACCCCACAAAACCGCAACAGCAGACGTCATTAAAGCCAAATGGCACCGTTTTGTACTGCCTGCACTTTGCACAATGAAGCGTCCCCTGGATGAAGTCGACCACTGGTGGAGGTCGGAAAGTTCTCCGTATCCATGTTGGTTCTTCGTTTGCACCAGACATTCGTAGACGGAATCAGGTTGTAGCTCGGTGAGTCGGTACCTACAAGAAATAATAGAAAGTTGAAGTAATCACAGTACGTTCGCTGTCTTAAATACGTTAATTCAATAATAATAATAATAATAACATAATAACTAGTCTAGGCAGGGAACGTTGAAATATAACAATACTTTAATTTCCATGCTGTTTTATGTAGTTCTATTCTATGTCATGTGTCATTCATAAATTACCATCTACGTAAACCCACAAGACATGAGAGAGTTGAAGTAATCACAGTACGTGAGTAGTCCTAGACACGATAACGTAAGAAATATGACGTTTCTGATATACATCTGAAATGGTGTTGAAGTATCTCATCACGTTAGCACAGAACTAGCCTAGGCAGGGAATGTTAAATAATTTTAATAATCTTAACTTCCATGCTGTTTTATGTAGTTTAACTGAATGTCCTGTGCCGTTCGCAAGTTATCGTCCTCGTTTCGTGAGATTTCGGTTAGCGTACGTTCCCTCTTTTAGCACCCGTTAGATAGCGTGAGTCTACGTACACCCGTAGACCCACAAGACATGAAAACGTAAAAACTTGAGAAATGCGCATGCCCAGATGTCAGATTGAATCTTTACGTTAACGTTGGGATGTTCCCAGTAAACTATCATGGATTCGTCAGATTATAGTGTGTTGAAAAATATCAATTTGAAAAAATGTTGCTGAAATGAAAAATCTTGGCGTGATAATGGATTCAAAACTGTTGTACCCAACTCATGTTAAGAAACTCTTCAACAGTACAAATAGGTATCTCAACTTCGTAAAGCATTTCAAAAATCCTAGAGCTCTTTTCTATTTTTCACTCATTAATTTGCAGTAAGCTCTCTTTTGAATCTCCAGTTTAGAACTCGCAATATCGAATAAACATAATCAGTACAAAATAATTGTTTTACGTATTCGTCTCAAAGACTCATCAAGATTTTGCACCACTGATGCGAAACTTTGGGATTTTGTTTTTAGAAGATAGCAGAGTTGTGTCAGATATGGTCTTGTTTTTCAAAATATCTAAAAATTGGTGTATGCCCGTGAAATTTATGATAAAATCAACTCGAAACTTGAATGAGGAAATAGACCCTTTAAAAATTTTATCTATGATAAAATTTTACCGTTATGTAGAATGGCTTGATTATTTATTGTATACTAGCTGTCATAAAATTCACCCTCTCTTATAATTGCATGTATTTTTTTATTTCACTTTGTTTTAATTATTTCATATAAAACCCACTAAGCTTATATTATATTGTCAGGATTAAAGTGGAATAGAATCTTCGAATACTTCTGTGCGTTGTCATCAAAGAAATTTTTCAAATTCTTATAACTAGTTGTTGAGTTTGAAATGTGAACGTAAGAGAATATAACGGACTTCTAATAGATACAACCTTACTATTTCCATTTTGAATATTACCTTTGACTCCTTTCGCTTGTAGCTGCGTTGAAAGTTTGGGCAGGCTTCACTAGCAGGTCGTGCCAGTGACCTGGATGGTGGTAAGAGGAGTTGGACTGCAAGAAAACAAAGACATTGTCATTTGAAGCTGATAGCTATGGATGAACACTCGACACCCAGACTAGTTAGCTAGTTGGAGTATGCCACTAGTTTATATCTGAATAGAATTCTAGATGAAACACTCAGTCAAATGAATACGTCTATAGGGAGGCAGCAGTAGAATTGATTAATAGAGATATTAGTTTCGTGTATATCAGCGATGACGTGTGACTGGTGAAGGCTGATAGTCGAAATGGAATTTCCGATCAAGATATAAGCTTTTCTCATAGATAGATCCACTTTTTTGGGAGAAGATAAAAAGTGGCTCAGCTGATTATCGAATAATTAGTTGACGCAACGAGAATCACAAGATAGATTCCTCTCAGGTTCCCTCCCAACTTACCATGATCCTCCTGTACAAAATCCGGACTTCGATCACAGGAAACACTGACTGCACCACCCATTTGAGGTCGTACTCGTGCGGATTCGAGTACTGTCCGCTGATGATCTTGGCAGGACCTGGTTTCCCTGAGAGCTCCATGTAGCGCTTGTCCTTTCCTATGGAATTCGAGACCACGCAGCTGTAGTTGCCAAAGTCTGACAGCTGTACGTTTCTGATGGTCAGAGTGTACGTATTGCCTATTTTCGACATCAGTCGTCTGTCGGTTGGTTGCAATAGGAAGGAGTCTTGGTACCATGTCACCTGTTGGACATGAGGAAGTCAATGTTGTGACTCAATATTGAATGTCAAAATGTAGTCCAATTATTTCTGGTTGATGGTTAAGTATGATGTTGCTGGATCATAAATAAATCATTTAACTGAAAGGAACTGAGGACTATTCTGTTTCGAGTTAACATCTGAGTTATAAGTTGCAGTAATCGATCAATTCATTGGAGAAAAATAATGTATTCATATTGGAATATATGAAAATCTTATTATCCATGTAATCCATCATACCAATTCAACAAATTCGACTAATATAGATGTTCAATGATCAATTGAATCAATAGTGGATCCAACTTAAACACAAGGAGTGATTTTTATTGATTTTCGTTAAGGATTCTAAAGAGAAACAATTCGCATTAATTTTTTTTATCAAGAAAAAATCTTTCGGAAGTGTTTTTAATTGTAGAAGTAGCGTGATATGGGTAAACGCATACGGATATGGATACGGATGAATGGAGTAATTTGCTTAGTGGAAAAGGTTTTGAGCAGTGAACATAAGAATTGCGTGTATAGTCACTCTCTCTCTCTTTCTCTCTGGAATCCAATGAAATATAAATTACCTTTCAGATACGCTACTGAATTTCCAGGGCTCAGAGTTGCTTTCTCTTCATTTCAGGAATTAATTATGATATAACCGAAATGAAATGGAAATTGCAATTTGGCAATAAGACTTTGAGACCATATCTTGATGGTCTCGACGTTTCTAGCAGCAATTATGACTCGATTTACCTAAATATCTAATCTCTAGACTCATAATTTTATTACTATTCCATTTTCGTTCAGACGTAGCTATCAGTTATTACTGTCTTCAATATCTTCCACGGTAATTGAAATATTGGAAACCATTGGAGAAGTTGCCAGAGAGTTTGATTTTCTTTGGTTTCCATCTCATTTTGATGTCGACAAATATTTTCACGGTTTCACTAGACTGATTAGGAATTATGATATATTCCATGTGGAATCTCACCTCTGCTGGTGGATCTGCATGAACAACACAGTCCAGTTTAGCTTCCAATCCTTCTCCAGAATTTACCCATGATCTAAGAACACTCACTTCAGGTGGATCTGGAATTGAATAAATCATTTGTTGTTGTAATAATCGAAATCACGTTAAGGTACGAGGAATTTCTGAGAATGTTAGTATTTTATAAGGAAATTGGGGGAGACCACTTATTTTTTCAAACAGCATAATAGTGTTCAGTATGTCCAAAAACTACCATTTATTATTTTTCGAATTTTTTATTCGGTCTATATCATGAATAATATAATAAGATGAACGGAATTGATTTCAAACATACAATTTTATGCGCCGTTTTTATAGGTTGCTCTCATTGGTATAATGCAGTGTGACGTGCTAGCATAACAAGCTCATCGACCTTGAGTTGACCAATCATAGATAATTGTCCCATGGTAAATCTTGCTGTATTGCCGCACCAAAATACCACAACTTATTCTCGCAATAAAAGATGTGAAAGAATACAATATATAAATTATATTTTTTCCATAAATTAGATAGTTATCACTTATCAATACGTTTTTGGGTAAATATATCAAAGGAATTAGGAGTCATCTACAAATAAACTTGACAATATTACACATGGTGTTAGCAAAAGATATATGGAACCAGATAAAGATAGACTTAGGGTGTAGCACGTCATACGCTCATAGCACCGCCCACTTATTTCTGGAGTTTTTAAATTTCGAATGAAAATGCTGATTTCATAACGCTGTAGAATCTATTTGCTTTGATTTTGATCCTTGATATTGGATATACACTGAACCAATATCATTATTCATCGATTGAGAGAGTTGCAGCAAATTTGACTTACAAAGTACGTGGAGTTTGATGTCTCCAGTAACAGGTTGTCCAATTCCATTTGAGGCAGTACATTGGTAGACTCCTCCGTCTTGTCTCCTGACTTCATTCAAATTGAGGAGATAACCAGTTTCCACTTGGTGTCCTGAAGGTAGCAAACCATCCTGAAATTTTCAATCGGTCGTATTGAAAGTGGAAAATTGAAAAAACTGCGGGACTCACTTTTTTCGACCATTGGACTGTAGGTGGTGGGTTTCCGTTGGCTTTACATTCGAAAGAAACTGGACCCCCCTTCCTAGTTACTATTTGTCCACTCGGGGGGAGTATCTGGAGACTTGGAGGCACTGAAGGAAATAAATATATTGCTCAAAATGTTTCTTTGATATTGTTATTAGAGTAGTTTACAGAATGAGTTTTTGGTAAATAACTTCTGATCGAGTAGAAATTTTGATAGGGTTGTTATTAGCGAAAGGTTTCTTTTCCAATTGCATCGACTGACATGGAGATGTACAGGGGCTTCAATTTGAAAAAAAAAGGAAAGTGATGGTTTGGATAAAAAAATGTCACTTAATTTTGCAAAGCATTGTGTTGATCAAACTTGGTTCCGCGCTTATAGCGATTTTTGAAGAAACTGAAAATCACCCAGGAAAAAGAGATCCATGAGATGTTTAAAAATATTGCCTCATAGTTATTTTCACTTACGAAATCTCAACTTGTTTCTTCACGTTTTTCTCTACAAATTCCAGAATTTGTAAAAAATCAATATCCCAAATTGTATAAAGAATGTTCGATTAGGTATTTTCTATTAGATTTTCGGATGAATTGATTGTTTTATTTGTCAAAAATATGTGGATTAACCTTTTCATGATGAATTAATTTTGATGGTTTCAACAATAAAACCGAAAGTTTTGCCGCCAATCACTAAAAAGATGATGCCAAAAAACTGCTTGAATAAAGTTTTAGTTCAAAATAATAAGTCCAAAAAAATGCTAGTTTTTTACCGTAATTTTCCTGAATTGAATCATTTTTACAAAATGGTGCGAAATCTTGCCATAGCGTGAATCATAATTTGTTATTTCTAAATAAGTCAAACAAAGAGAATTACAGGAAATTTTATTATTTCTGTGATACAAATAATTTTTATAACTCCAATAGGAGTCACTTCTCAAAAACATTAAAAGCTGTCTCACACATGCTTAAAATGTCATAAAACATCAGGCATTCATCAAAAACCATACGTAACTGTCAACGTCAATTGAAGAAATCATTGGACAACATTAAATACTCATTTCGCTTATCGACGATCCGCATCTGACAACCATGCTTGTTCTGGATGTTCCGGCGATTTCCATGTTTTCCAAATCAATTTCTGCCGTGTCCCAACTTTTTCGGCACGATTTGTATTCATAGCGGAGAGAGAGCACGCGGCGTACGAATCCAACTCCGGTTGGGGTTTTCCAAATCGGTTTTGAATTATGGAAATTAGCGAACGCCGTTTTTCCTGTTGCAACTCGTGACAGGAGTGATTTTTAATTTCTGCACGCGCTGAAAGCTAAATCTCTCGCTCTCGAATGATTAATGCTTTAGTTTTTTCATCTAGTCGGGATGTTCGGGGTTTTGTTTCGGCCTCATTTGTTTGTTTCGTCATCGTTTGCATAGCCGGCGGCCATTCATCATTCCGACAAGCGTCAGAGATACGGGAAGTTAAATTGCCGTCACGGACATAGAGCCACAATCAATATTTATAGAATATATCAATTGTAGAATGCGAATGACAGTGACAGATTGAGACTGACGATGAAAAAGTTGAATGAGTGAAGAATTGAATAGAGAACAAACGTAGAATTGAAGAAAGCGTTGGAAGTAGATACACGAAAAATGATACAATAGTGGAAGTAAAGTTTGGTGATTTGTTTTGACGTGACGTTTGAGGTTTGCTGATGCGACGTGTCGTAACGTTTTGTGATTTTTTTTGACGAGTAATGACGTTTAGTTGGATAAGATAGGCTTTGCATATCAACGTCAATTCAATATTTTCATAAAACACAATCATTTAACACAATAGCAGCTATAAAAAGGACGAGTCTTGTAAAATTTGAACGATTTTCGATTCCATAAACGTAATCATGATCATGGCGTCACTTCACCCTAAATATTATTAAATTTCATTTTGGATGACAATGTCGGAGGGAATTATTAACAAGAATGAATTGAATCAGTAACGAGGTCTGTGAATACACTAACCACTTTCGCGGAGAATATCTCAGGGAAAACCATTCTTCCCTGAATCTGTTCCTTATTCATTTACAAAGCACACACTATTCGAAACCTGAATAAACATTTCAAGAATAATACCGCCAAACCTTGCGGGACATTAAAGTAATTCGGTTTCCTGACGATCGCTCGCTCGCTAGCTCACTCTGAAGGCAGGATAAACATGTTTTTTCAGCGGTGGCGAAACGGCCCGCCGAAGAGCCAACCGACAGAGGGCGTTGCGTGGAATTTTTTTACACGCCGCGTTTCTATTCCGACCGTCATATGAATATTTATACGGCCTTTTGCTTGATTGCAAGTTCAAAATGCAAAATAGGCAATTTGCATTTATTAGTTCGGGAATTTTCTCGTGACTGGGGATGCCATAGTAGCGCTGCTGGATGCTGCGGATCAATATCAATTTTGCCGTAGGGTATGTGTTGTGTTCAGTTAGATGATATATAGAGTATTCAATTTAGAGGTTGCAAAATTAATTTCCTCTGAAGAGATATTTCACCTAGGAATGCATAAGATCAGCCCATTATTATACCAAAGTGCAATATTTTCGATATATATTATTTTTTCCATTTTCATTTCTCCAGTTTTGAATTTCATTTGTATTAGTGTTGAGTATCTATATATTTTATAATAGCATTTCCTGTAATTGGGTACCCCTGTTGGAAATAAATTGCTTTTTTTATGTGGTTTGATGTGGTTAGGTGTCTCAAGCAATTTTTCGCTCTTATGAACAAATCATAACTGAATTAAGAAAAATGTTGCAATCAATTTACGCTTCATTGTAGTGAAAATTCACTTCCACAAAATAATTCATTTATAATCGAATATTACATGCTTCTATTTTCAGAATAAAAAATAAAATTGAGGCAAAATATAAACACAGATCAAAATTTAATTCTGGATTCTGAACAGGAAAATATTAGGCATACAATTTTCGAAATATAATATTATTTGAGACACCTTGTACAATCGAGAATATTTCACTGATATGCGCTTCGAGAGACAGATGACAGATGATATGTGTAGTAGTAAATTCCCTTCTACGAAAAAAAATCAATCATAATAGAATGATGATGCTTCTTTTTTCAAAATAAAAAATGAAACGAAAGCAAAATAGCAACTTCCGATATAATGGTACCCTTTGTCACAATTTCGACATTTATTGTAGTTGAAAAGCTCGAATTGAATTGTAAATTTACAAAACTTTTCGATAAGATATTTTCTAACAAATCGATCGCAGAAATGCATGCATGAATTCAATATGGATATACCTTATTGAAGTTCTCTTATGTTGAATATACAGTCATCATAGGCGTAACAATTCTGGTTAAACCGTGGGTGGACACAAACATCCTGATATCAAATGGAAATGACTCATTTATTTTTACGGAGTATACTTGATAATATAAGATCATGGACATAACATAACACTGCATGAATAAATTATCAACATTTTTCTATGAGATGAATAATTCAAAAAAGAAAAATAGCTGATTGAGAAATGATAAACTTTCATATTATGAAATTACAACTTTGTACTTCTTGGCCAATCACAGAGTTTCAAATTTTATTCGAATAGGATTATCCAAAACTTTTAACGAACGGATTATGTGATGAATACGGTATTTCGAACTTCATTTAACTAACTTCGCGTTCTCTCTGTTGTACTGTGACTCTTCATTAACAATGGCGCTTGCGCATTTCTAGATTTGCAGAGTATCAATCAAATATGCATGTTGTTGCTCAAACATAATCTGCTGCCGGATAAACCAAGCCAAATTTGGTTTAGGTATACATATAGCATGTATATTTAGACGTATACCCTCAGGATATCACCTACTCGTTTTTCTTTGACTACCGAACTCAGCCAAAACTCAAAGGGTTAGGTTAGTTGATAAACTGGAATTCCATCACTTGTACAGGTCCAATTTATCAGAGTCGGCTGATCACATAAAGGACGGGTCCCGGGGCGGTCCATAATTGCGGCGATATCAATTCTCTGGAAAAGGGAACTTTCGCAGTCAGTCGGAAAACCCGTTTTATGGAGGATTCAACCCTTCATAGGCGTGGAAACAATTTTTTTGAAGGGGGTGAATTCGACTGGAAATTGCGATCCACATATAGCACACGCCAACCATTGGTTATTCATTTTACATCTAGGGCAGGTCCACGGACGTTAACTGGACATCTATTGGACGTACATTAATGAGCGTTCAACGGCTTTCACTCTATAATTCGTACAAATAATTATGAAACTATTTTTGTTTCGTAGAAAAGTAATATTATACGACTATACAAGATATTCATCAAAGTTTAAATTTTTTTGAGGTGTTCATGAATGTCCAGCTACTATACATAGTTGGATATCATCTGTAACTTCAAGTAAATATTCAATAACTCTACTTGTGAGATGTAGATTGAGAACAAATAAATATCCAGTTGTAAACGGAGGTTGGAAATCGTTTATCAAGAGAGAAGGAGATTATGTGAGGTTATATATTTGTTATGAGGTTCAATATATCGTTTGGTATGTATTTTTGCTTAACTTTTCCAATATCAAGTAACTGAAGCCAAAAATATTGTTCCGGTCAGATTAGTGAAAATTTTCCTCCAATGTAATTTGGACGAGAAATTTTTATTCTTTGGAATATAGGTTGTAACTTCTTCCAAGACATTCGTATGTTTGATTTCATTATAGATTTAACATATTCAAAACGTTAACGTATTTGATTATCTTTTTTTTCCTAACGTGGTGGACTTTCCATAACATAATTTTTATTTGAGACCTAGTTTTTTCGTCCAATGTATTTTTCCCTAGAAAACTTTTATGTGTTTTTTTCATTTTGAATATCAGATTCATTCCTTTTAGATTTACATTTTTCAAATATATAGGATTTCAGAAGGAATGTTTATTGAAAGCAGTTCTGTAGCTGTGACTTTCAATCCTATTATTCTAACTATGATTGTAATCTATGAACCTATATCCATGAATAGCTACAAACAAATGAAAGTATAACTACTCATCGTTTTTTGATTTTGTACTGACAATAGGTAATAACAAATGTCAATAAATGAAACGTTACTTGAGACAACTAAGAGTCGACTAGAGTTACTCCTATTATTTGCTATTCTGCTATTACTCCACAGTGAATAGTATTGTAGATCATTCATCAGTATTGGGTTTCTCAGTGGCAAACAAAGGGACAAGACTTAGCCCTTTATGCTTCATCCATACGGGGTCGTCGATATTTTATTTCAGTGTGTCTGCAGGGACTTTGCCCAGTCGTTATCTTCATATGTGATGTTGCTGGATAAATATTTTTTAACCTTCCCTGAGTACAAGGAATGACTTCAACAGAAAACTGAAAAAGAAAATTTTCCCTCGCTGAACAGTTCTCTTTTTTCCCTGATATTAATTCAGTCCTTTGAATTATTTTTGAGTCAGAGGCTGCCATTCAGCCAGGTCCGCATAGCCGTCGTGTTTGGCCATTCATATTTTAATTAAGTTTCGAAGTTAATAGCTAACGCCGTTCGTGGCAAGCTTGAATTCATTGAAAATAGTTAGGAAATGTTACGATAGAGACGCACATGACGTACCTATAGAAAATAGAAAAGACTATAGAAAAATATGAATATTTCTACCAGGATCTACGAAAAGTTAGAGGTTATGTATCTGTCGTTCTTTCAAATGTTGTTTAGATATTTGTTTCTTCAAGAAGTCGATATATCATCGGAGGTAAAACAATTTTAGCAGCGAATCATGGTGTTCGATAATGGAGAAGTTTCCTTATGACGAATTCTCATCAAATAAGTACTCAACTATTTAGTTTGATATCTCTACTTTCTAGAATGACAATACAAATCATTCAACTCCATTCTATTTTCGAAATAAACCAATTTATTAATTTTGAGGCGGGAAACTGTGACGTACTTAGTGAGTTTAGAGTGAATATAGCTATCGTAAGTTATGTTATGGTGTAATCCGGATGATCGCGAACGAAATCTACGAATGCATTTGCGCAATTGCCAGATCTACCTTTCTATTTTCATGAAAATAAATTGAAAGTTGTTCCGAAAATTCAAACACAAAATTATATTGAAATAATTCACTTCAAGAACAAATTCGATTCATTCATTTATTTTCTATTCAGCCATAGCCCTCGATTATATCATCGCATTCATATATTTTCGCATGATATGTGCTAGTTATATTTCATAAGACATATATGATATTATATCACGAAAGGTAAACAAACAATCCATGATTTGGTATTGCAAAATCCACGACATATTTTACCAAGATATTCTGGTCAGTTTTTCCGAATATTTAGAATAAATTAGAAGCAGGGCAACACTGTACTTCCGCACGCAAAATTTCAATTTGTTCCTGTGTGAACCCGGATTTTCACTTGGTACGTCATCAGAATGGTGAAGGAGCCAAAACTAGTTTTTCAAAACGAAATTCTGGAGTCAAATTCGATCGCACAAAAAAAAGAAAAAATACGGGTGTAATAATTTTTCATATATTTTATGGAAAAAATAAAATCTCAATATTGGAAACTTCCTCATTGAATGAACAGATTGTGTTGTGTGTTTACCTACCAGTATAATCAAAGGTGAACCACATGAAATAACATATTTCTAATGATTGTCGTTTGAATTGATATAAATAAATAATTCGTAGAAATCAACAGATCGTAGGGAGATTGAAGAGTTGAAGTAGATCCAAGAACTTTGACGTAAAGATTCGATCTAACATCTGGGCATGCGCATTTTTCACGTTTTCGTGCATTGGGTTTACGGCAGTACGTAAACTTGCGTTATTCAATGGTTATTAAAAAACGAATAGTACGATACTTTGTTAACCTTACAGGAGATAAAGTAGGAATATGCATAAAATCAATAATAATGTTTTTTCCATCATCACCGGCTTCATTGAGTTGTGTCGAATTTGTTGTTCTTAAAAATGATTGTATTGAAAGCACGATACCATTTCAATGGTGAATGTGCATTCATCAAGAATGGTCACTAGGATCTGAATATGGTGTCTAATACAGATAAATATCATATAAATAACAGGGCATTGTTTTTTTAGAAACATGCAGCAAAAGTGCCTCATCCATTTCATCAGAATCCGACGATCTAAGCACTTCTGCACCTCAAGAATTTCTTCCATATTAGTCTCATATAGTCTGAATGTAATGAATATATATATATTTTTTCAATTCTGAAGTCATTTGAACTAGATATTGATTAACGTTGAAGTATCTAGAATGGCTTACTAATGTGATCACTTCAACTCTCTAATGTCTCTATTGAAAAATATTAAATACGTTTGGCATTGTCGTGAAATTTAACGTGATATGGAAAACTCATTGACAAAATGGGGTATTTTGTTTTGTGGTGGCAAAACTTATTCACCAGATGTGACGCAAATACTTCAAATGAATAAATTATGAGATTATGTATGATGGAAAATATAGCTATTCCTCACCGAACAATTGATTGTATTCTCCCCTGTAAATTTCAGAAGCAAGTAAAAATAACTGACGTGGTATAAATCTCCCTGTTTTTCCGCTGCCCGAGGACAATTTGGACGCGATTTCCCTCAAAACCACCAATATCATGAAACACTTCAAAATATCACCTCTCAAAAGCGCGGCGGTTGTTGGCGGCATTCCGATGGCACAAAAGCCAGCGACAGAACACCGTTTTCGATCACGTGTGCCGTGGAATCGGCGCCATTGTGTTCCGAATTCCAATTGTTTTTCTTATCTCGTCCGCTTTTAAAAGCGAGCTTTCCCTTTGGAACCGTATTAAAATGGAGTGTATGCATTCATGAATATTCACGATAGGTTCAGTGTTTGCGAGGAAAATATCAGAGGATGGATTAGATGCGTTTTCGACGCATTTCTACTACTGAGGGTGATAGAGGTGTAGTTTTGCAGGATTTTATACTAAATGAATTTCATTTTCATGAATTGATTAGTGTTCATCTATAAAATTTGATATGCGGCGGGTGTGAAAGGTTCTGAAAATAATTAAAGTTTATTTATTCAAGAAAGACAGTTTTGACAGCTCCTTCTTTTTTTTAACGATACTTCGAAACAGAAAATAGAGTTGAGTTTTTCATTCGAATTGTTTTGAAGAATGTTTTCGAATTAGACTGGGGACCATTGTCGATATTAGTAAAAATTTCGACTATACTTAATAAACTTTGAAAGTTGATAAGAGATTTCTCTCCAAAGCATCGTTGTGAAGTCATTGTGAAGTGTTGCCATAATTATTGATGCCTAAATGTTCCCAGCTATGTCTCAACCAATTAGAAGTTCAGTGGTAAGCTAGTTACTTTTTGTTTTGTACTATTGGTATTCAAATATAACCGAATCTGTCAGAATTATCTCCCTCAAATAGACTTCAACAACAAAAGGAAGGTATATGAAGGAGCAAAACAAAAATAAGAGTCAGGATGTTGGTGAGGTATTATAAAATTATTATGAAATTATCACTTCTATGCTCATAATTGAGACAACACACGAAGTATACATTCGAAAATAATGCATAGATGAAACTAACTTCAAATTAACTTCGTGGAAATAATAAAAGACAGCGGTAGTTGAAACGTATTTGGTGGAAAATGAGTATGAATGTAATAAACAATTTCTAAAGAGGGAAAATAAATTAGAACTCAAATTTAAAAAGCAATTGAAAGGACGATGTAAAGCTACTGATATTTTTAATTTAACTGATTATAAAATTACAAGAAGAGATAATGCATTTGTGAAATATGCCTAGCTACTGAAAGAATTAGATGAATGAAAAGTGATTAGGCTTCCATTGAAGGAATTAAATGGGTTCAGTGGATTTGTAGGAAACCGAATCTGGAATGATGCTTTTTGATGATGAAACCTTCAAGAAGAAATCCTTAACCCACAAATTGTGATATTAAAATACTCTTTATTTCACTTTTCGTTTAAAATATAACAAGCATAGCAGATAAAATTTCAATTTATCATTGTGATTTAAGCAGAGACTATCTTTAATATTCTGAATTTCGTACTTTGTCTTAAGGAATGTGTGATTGGTTTTGTTGAGATCTTCTTTTAATGATCATATATCGTGTCGATGTCGGTGTCTTACACTGGAAAATTCAAACATGAAATACGATTCAGCGGTTTCAAAGCATCCTTTTGTTGCGGAAACATGTCTGATGACTAGACAGATTCGGGAGTAACATTCGAACCCTAATCGCAGTGAACTGAACGTTTGCATGGCGGGACTGCTAAACCGTACCATTCGTTATAAATACCATTGGGCAAACATTGCGTGCACTTCGTATGCTGATTGCCGAGCGTCCAATGCCGATCCGCCAGAATTTCAAATAATTGATTCGTGATAATGGAAATTGTGTAAACAAATAAAAATGCCCGATGTGGCTCCATTTTAATGTTCATTACAATTGGAAATGGATATATTTCTCATCATCTTTTCTCATCATTTGTAATTTTAGACCGTTTTTAACGTTTTGGTGCGATTCATGTTCTGAATTCTGATAGTTCAATCAATTTTCTTTTTTGGATTGAAAACTCATGCTAGTCAAGAGTCGATTTAATTTCAGTTCAGTTCATCGAATGAAATGAAAATTTTATATAAATGACAGAACTTGATAGTAGAAAGCAGTACAATGACCTTCCTACAGTTATGACATTGATAATTAATAATTGATTTTAGCATTGATCGTGAAAATTTAATGAATGTTCCGAAAATTTCAATTTTGGAAATTCTTATAGCAATTGAGCTAGTCAATATTTCGAAAATATTTTTGGTACTGTACTTATTATTATTGAATTATGTCTTTCTTAGTTAACTAGTAAACTAAGTTTTCCCCATTTTTGTGTCTACAAGTGAAATCACGAATTTTTAGGGACCCTGTATAATATGGAGAAAAATTCTTTATACAGAACTGATACATAGCCCTTTGCTATTTTACACCCCAAATATGAAGATTCTACGCAATTAGTTAACACAGTTATGGACATAAAAACAGATTTATGTTCTGAACAAAAATTTTGAAAAATATTGCCTCGAAATTATTACCTTGAATATAGCTATAGGGAAGCATCAAGCAAAAATTTTGAGGAACAATGTCAACTCAAAAAATTTGGTAAATTTGGTAATTCACGGGGTGTTTTATTGAGGATGAAGTTTTTTCCTTCCTTTTTTCACATACGTCTAAATAACATCCACCGTGGTTCTCCCTGTATACATAATGTATGTGTTGAATACCTGAAAAAACAAAATTGCTTCGATGAAATGAACAATTTCATATTCGAAAAGAATTTAATATGCCATTACATAGATCGAAATACTTCGTCGAAAAAGTATACGATATCATCAACTTCTCAAACATTGTCTCATCGTCTGTAGCGGCATTACAAAAATAAACTCAGCATACCTAACGAATTCCAGAACATAAAATAAATCTGTATATAATGACGAACCGAAACGAAAGATTCACAAAGTGAATATTCCTGTTCTTTTTTCAATTCCTCGAAGGTCCCATCGATGAAACACCCCTTATCTTTTTGTATCTATAACGGATCCGGAAAGTGCACGACTCTTCAAAGGACGACAATAAAAATAAAGGACGCAAAATCGAGAAGTTCGTTAAGAGATATCTCTATCTAACATTTCCACTTATTTTCATTGTAGACGTTTCGAGAAGGCTCTAATTAAGACGATTGAATTTTCAAGTTGGGGTAGTTTTTCAATTTGTCTTCAAATGGGACGGTTTGTTTTAGTTAACAATTTAACGATGAGAAAGTTAGGAAAACTAGCAGGTCAATTATTTCATGAAATACCGATAAATAATATTCGCATCATCTCGGTTATTGAGAAAAATGGAGAACGTTATAGCTAATGGCAAAAACAACGGAAATATGTGTCACCAAACAAATCATTCCTATCAGAGCATTTAGATTATCGACTTGGTCTATAGAGATCAGCCCGAAGAATATTTTTATCTGATCAGCTTTAAGTTTACCACTAACAAATCTTTTCTCTATCGAATAGCGAGATTTACTAGAAGGAACGCTTTGAAAAATCCATGTGAATAGCATCTCTTTGCCTTCTCTTCTCTAAGACACACATTTTTTGCTCATAGATGAGAAGAACAGTTGATTTATTGGTAGAAAAACGATATTGACTTTTATTGCAAGAAAAATTGGGTTGACCGTACTCCAAAGAGGTGGAAAAGGGATGAGATAAACCAAAGAGTTTATCAACGAACGATCACTAAAATTGTCATAGTATCTACAAGGTCACAACAGGTGAACAATCAGAATCAAGGCTGGGTTCCTGACAGGACCTGAACATTATAGGCTCAACAAACACAACAACACATGGATAAGACTTACGACAAAAGTTATTTTAAGAAGACGAGGAAACCTCAGCACACATTCAGTCGTATTGCGAAGGTCAGACAAGGCTAAGCTTTTTATCTCTGGGGGAAGAAAAACTGTGAGCTCTCTGGAGTATAGTTACAAAGATAGTCCTAGATCCGGAAATCTAACGAGAAGACGTGAATAATAGATTTGGAAAGGTCGCAGTGTGGAGACTTCCAGAAACACATATGACCCATTCTTGTCTAATCTACTCCAATGGTTTTGGAAGTTTTCGAAATTTTGAACTCGGATTTATGGAACCAAGTTTTCTTCGAATGCGAATTATTACAATCTGAAGAAATATATACATATTTAGAATGCTATCAGGTCTCAAACTGTCAATGAGTTTGAAAAAAGAACTTGACATTTTTTGGAAAATCAATGAAACTAACACACTGAGATCAGAAATATAGAAAATGATAGAGATTGCATTAGGCGTTAAATTCTGTGAGATTTAAAAGTGAAAAAGTTTGAGTAAGCATTCTAGGAAACTCAAGAGGTCTTAACTTATTCCAAAGGATTACAGATGAAGAGAAAATATCCATTATCTTTGGATAAACTTGTGAAGTTTTCTATGAGGTCTGGAAGAAATCTGAAATAGTGAGGTTATCATCAAAAGTCTATCTTGAAAGTGTCCCAAAGAAATCAAAAGAATGAAATTGAGGCCTTTGTGAACTCTTGGGACGCATTTGAAATCATCGATTAGAATGTGAAATGGTAGCAGTATCTTTTCTCCCTCTAAAAAGGCCTTTCATTCCTTTCCGGATTGAATGTCCAGTGAAAAAGGGCCTGATAGGCATGAAAAGGGGTAACGAAATGGGCGTCAGATGTGGCCGAAAATAATGAGATGATTTAAATTCCGAATGCGCAATTGTGCCCGTATTACCCACGGGTATTTTCAGCTACCAAAAAAAAACTGGTTCGCGAGCTGTTGTCATAATCTGCAGAGTGCTCGCCAAAATGGCCCTTATTCTAACGAATGTGTGACCCTTATAAGATCGGTTTCGGATCATCCCCCAATTGTGATGAGTATCGAATAAGACTGTGTATTCAAATTTTCAAACGGATGCGGTGGTATAATTTGAGACTATCTTGGTTTGAATATAGACATTCTGTTGTTATATTGTTGTTTCAGATTCATTCAAATGAATCGAAATTATGCGACAAGAAAGATTAGGATATGTGCAGATATGGTTTGACTTTAATTCAGAGAATCACGAAATGAATTCAAGCCTATTTGAGACCGATAGATAATAATGATGAAAATATCTATTGCATCTCAAAAGAATGAAATACTCAAAATATTTAAGGGAAGGTTACCTTCACCATGATGAGAATTATACTCCTAAAATTAATATACAGTGTGAACTTTATTAAGGACTGTACCATTATAGAGAGTTGTCGTTAGAACGACAGAAGAATAAATTGCATTGAGAAAAGAGTTTATTTAAGAGCAGTCTTGATAATTACATAGGAAACAGTTCTTATTTGAACGCTATTGCGTATGGTCTTTTATTTTCGTCTCATGTTTTTTGTTGTCCCAGTAATTTTGTTGAATTTTTTTAATTATTTCATTTATGTCTTTCGATATTAAGGCATCTTGGTAAAAAAGAAAATACTCTTTCGATAAATTTGCTGCTTCCAGATCTCAGGCATTTAATTATCGTTCGAGTGACGTTATATGAAGTTGAACATTGTAAAAAAAATCATATGGTGTAATGAATTTTTTTCTAGTATCAATATATTCAATATTATTATCCAAATCAAAAACTTCCTCGTCTACAATTGATCTTGAGTCACCTAGAAATATATGAATTGAACTGATCAATTGAAAATAAACATCAAAAAGTTTTATATGGCAACATTCATCTTCATAAATGAAGCTTTAGTTATAGCGTTGATAGATCTCAATTAATTTCCTGTTAGATATTATGAAGATAAGGAACTCAATGTATACAGTTTCATGAAGCAAGCATTTTGGTTATAAGCGAAATTCTATAAGGAACACAATTATAAATTAATACATAATTATCGTTATATTATTTCCGATACTATAAAGTGTGTATATGATATCCTATGGTATACCGTGAATCAATATTACACTATCAAATTTCAATGCAGCCCTGTTGAGGTTAATAAATTTGTTAACTTCGACAGAAGCTTCACTTCTTCGTATTCGTCCAATCGTCCATAATTTAAAAGAGTAGCCTGACTTGTTCAGATGGCAAGTTATCTGAAATATACAGGCTATGAGAATTATAATAATTCATGATTATTTGATAGTGGAGTTTGTGAAACCTTGTACTTATATTTAGAAAATGGTATCTCAAGTTTTATTGAGACAATCGAAATGGTATAACGATGATTATGAAAAAGAATATTGCAGCTTCACTAATCCTCAAAATTACTGTTTAATAATCGTTTTTTCTTCTGTTCTGTTTCTTTATTTTCCCACCCTTTTCAAATAAAGAATGATAACTTCATTCGAATATGGATTTTTGCTCTGCAATCACGAAATATCCTCTCAATGTTATCTTGCGCAGGCAGCTCAGAGCTACTGCCCGGTCCTGCTGACCTAACTTGGTCCAGATGAGGCTCTCGACGGACCGTACAGGAGATGGTCGCTTACGTAGCACAAAATTAATCTGTATGCAAATTTACGGTTTTCCGACTACATGTCGGCCGGAATTAGTACACGCAGCGAGTTTATTCCGCAGAGAAATACGCCGTGGTGGCACTGTTCGGTGAACTGGAATTTTCACAGCTTAAACTGTTATTTCGTCGGAGTCCAATTCGAGTACTTGTCTTGACTTGTGGGATGAATGAATTTAGATAACGTTTCGAATGCGTTATGCATATATGCAAATATAGCTGTTTGAACGACGATGGTGTATACGATAAACCACCCATTATGTCATCGGTGACGGCAACGTTACAAGGGCTACCGCCCTTTCAACAGTGTTAAAGGTCGTGTGACGGTAGCTAATTTTTCCGAGCCATTGCAGTTGCGCCGTCCTTTAAACGGTAGCACAGCATATGTAGGTGACAGATTCAGTAAAGTTTATGGTGTCAGTGAATAACGCAACAGTTTTTTCTTCTGAAATGATAAGGAATGATTGTGTGATTGATTGAGTGTATTTATCGAACTGAAAGAATGTTACTGCGAATGAACATGATTCATTTATTACTTCGATCATTTTTGTGTAGCACTGCACAGGCTGAAACTTTTATAATATCCCAATCGAGAATGATGTTATAGTCTATTGATGTAAGGAAGATTCTTCTGATAGATTCGAATATCTTTCAATATCTACCATTGATGCAAATTGAAAAGTATGAACTACTAATTGGTTGAGACATACCTGGGAACATTTGGGGACCAATAATTATGGCAACACTTCATAGTGACTCCCCAATGATACCAAATTCATTTGTCTTTGGTTCGCTTGATTTGATTCTAGACGAAATTTTTTGTGTTGGGAAAACTCTAAAACGGTTATCCACAATCGATAGTTATCAAAATTTGACGTATACAGGGTGTTTCAGAATTGCACGGCAATATTTCAGGTACGTATTCTCTGGCACAAAATAAGGAAAACAGTTCCTATGAACATGTGTCCGATATCGATTAATTAGCGGACTTACAGGGTGTTGATACGAAGTGCCAAGAAATCATGGATTCGTCGTGCTGAATTTTCATTCAACGAAACGGAGGCCACTTTCAACAATTCCTCTGAACATTTTTTAATACATTTCTCTTTCATTCGATTTTGATGCTTCAATTAATATCGAAGATCAAAATAGTATAAACATTTCAGAGTATGTAACTTTGAGCCAATTTACGAATTAATTAATTTCTGAGGAAACTGAACGGAATTCGACCAAAACACAAGAGGGACAAAATTCAGGCAATAGATTGAAGAGCTCAAAAAAAATTGTAATTCACCAGTGGCATACAAGCAAGTTTTTCTAAAGGATATTATGGATTGAGACCTCGGAAAATGCAACACCCTGTTTGGTATTTGAAAAACATTTACTTTCATATTGGGCAGCACCTATTGCTTGATACTCATACAAAATTTGAAAGCTCTATCTGCAGTAGATCGAGCACAATAAAATAAAAACCAATTCTCTAAAAACTTTCACCACCTTGTAACTCCGCTAATAATCCTCATTTTGTACCAGAGAATACGTATCTAAAATACTGTCGTGCAATTCTGAAACGCCCTGTATATATAAATCGAAACAATTTGAAAGATAAACTCGACCTAACTTTTTGTTTCTGGATATCGTTCAATATCAAAAACGCACTTTCAAGTGAGCAGTCACAACTATCTTACTCAAATAGACTTCAGCTCTGAAGATAATGCATTTTGAATGGGTCAACCTTTGGCTCAGTTTCCTGAGAATTATTGAGTAGCTTGAAGTTTATATATTTATCAGTTAGTTTCTCCGTTCAGAACTTCATTCAACTCAATTTATATATCCCTAATAATTTCTATGTATCAGTTCTGAACTGTGTTCTAATTCTCTCAATGTTTAGACGAACACATGTTAACAAATATTAAAACATGTTAACATGTTAACGAAATATGATCACATAAACGTGAAATTCATGGGACTACTATGTCTGAACATTTCATAATCTCATTTATTTTTTTTTCAATTGATATTTGAAGCTAAGTAATACACATGTGTTTATGACAGAAATACATCGAGATTAAACTCTCGACTAACTTCCTTAGTGCAATTTCATATGTCACATCTTTTATGTTTTTGAATATCTAAGTGATCGGTAAAGCAAACCTAACCTAACCTCCCCAGCGCACCAGTGGCGTACCTAACCCTGACCTAACCTAACATTGACAAATTGACATTGACACATTGACATTGACACATTGACGTTGACATTTGATATTGACGTTGACATTGACACATTGACGTTGACACATTGACATTTGACATATTGTAAAGTGGTGTATTCTTAACTTTCCTGGTTTTCCTCAATTATATTATGATCGAAATAAATTTCCTTGAGAGATATTGTTTTAGAGTTCGAATATCCTCCAGATAACCTTCTAATGGTCTAGGTTAGTTTTTCTTGAAGTAATTCTTATTTGTGAAAACTTGGCGACGAGTTTATTGTTCCGGAAGTTAAGAATTCGCTGACTGGCGAGTGAGCTTCAGCATTAATTTGAAGAAGACAAACACACAGCACAGACAGACAGACAAATCCTCGATGGTAAACTGCAGCATTCGTTTTGTTTGAGCATTCCAACTTTTATGAGCTGAGGAAAAATGGGCGAGAGTGAATATAAAAAAAGCTGAATGGCGAATTTCCAGCAACCTTTAAAGTTTTATTAGCTATCTGTTGGAAGGGCGGACGGATCTAAAGGAATAATACCGAAAACGAATGGAAAATCGAATGGAGACATTCGAAAACCTATATTGCGGAGACGAGGTCTTTGTAGTTTTATGGACGATATATTTGAGAAATTCCATCAGTGGAGAGGACGATGTATTTCTGTTGTACGTTGTACGTTCTCTGTGATTCAGAAATCCACTACAAGTAATAAACATTTTCAGAGATGGAATAATATCGGAATAAAATCTATTTCAAGGAATAGTACTTGAAGATTTTATATTTCAGTAGCCTTCGATCATTTCAACATCAAGGAATTGGACCAATATTTGATTGAAAGATGAATAAGCATTTATACTTATAGCTTATAGCTTATAGCTTTATTATTCAATGGTGTCGAATTAAGAGAATTTTAGTTTATTTGGCAGATCTATTACTTAGTCTTGTATACCTCGCTGATATGGAGATGATGGATCATCTTCGAGAATCAAAGAGTAAGCGAAAATGTTAGGAGGGAACATTTTCACAATAACTTTTTACTGCTCTCTAATTTTTTCAAGAAAAAACCCAGAATGATTATATCTAATTCGAGAAATACACATGATTCTTTTTCTACAAGAAACCGAAAAAGTGACTGAAAATATGAACCAAAAATATGTTGGTACTCTCTTTAAACTAATTCTGGTAAAAATTTTATGATTTTTTTTTTCTTGCAACTTCCGTATATTCTGGAGTATATATTAGTAAACTACATTTTTCATGTCAACCTATGGAAAAAGTCGAGTAGTAGGGCTTTTCAATTGCCCCCTAGAGACCAATTTATTCACCAAAAAAAAGTTTCATGTATTCCAACATGTGGAGGAGCCCCATGGATATCGTTGAGAAGTTGCAGTTTTGTTCCTATGAGGTGTTTATCAATAATGTCTTACTGAATATTTATTTTGAGGCTGTTGTTTCAGAATTACGTCAATTATTTGATATAAAAATTTTTCGAAATCCGATATCTCAGAAACAGTCTATTTCAGAATATGATATCAGTATCGTTCACAATTTAGAGCAGTATTTAGGTATGGGATGATATAGAAGGTATTCTGTCGTCATAACTTCATTTGTTGTGAGATTTTTCGTTAGCTTGATAGAGTTGTGTCATCTCAGATTATACACAGTTGTCGTTATTTTTTTTTTCGTTTGGAGGCACCTAGAAGCGCACTATTCAATCTAATCTAGTCTAGTATTTTCTACAATGAGTAAAATAGAAGGAAATTAGAAAATGCTCGTAATATTCATTGTATGTGAAAATAAAACGTTAACTTCTTCCGATTCCATATTATATCTGGGAAAATTTTATATACAGAGTGTTTCGGATTTGCTCGGCAATATTTTAGGTACGTATTCTCTGGTACAAAATAAGAAAGAAAGTTCTTATGAACATGTATCCGATCTCGATTAACAGTGGAGTTACAGGGTGTTGAACGTTAAAAAAAAGGTTTTTATTTTATTGTGCTTGATCTACTGCAGATAGAGCTTACAAATTTTGTATGAGTAACAAGCAATAGGTGCTGCCTGATATGAAAGTGAATGTTTCCCAAATACCATACAGGGTGTTGCATTTTCCGAGGTCTCAATCCATAAAATACGCAAGAAGAACTTGCTCGTATGCCACTGGTGAATTTCAATATATTTTTTGAGTTCTTGTCACTCTTGACTTTTGGTTGAATTCCCTTCAGAAATTAATTGTTCCGTAAATTGGCTCAAAGTTACATACCCTGAAATGTTCATACTATTTTGATATTTGAATTTGAATTAAAGCATCAAAATTGAATGAAAAAGAAATTTATTAACAAATGTTCAGAGAAATTGTTCAAAGTGGCCTCCGTTTTGTTGAATGCAACATTGAGCACGACGAATCCATGTTTCCTTGGCACTTCGTATCAACACCCTGTAACTTTGCTAATAATTGAGATCGGACTCATGTTCGTAGAAACTTATTTTGTACCAGAGAATACGTACCTGAAATATCACCGTGCAATTCTGGAACACCCTGTATATATTCCTCATGAAGAACAGTGTGAAAAATTTAGACGGTGTCATTCTCTGAAGACCATGAAAAACTCGATTGGAATCGCTCGTGAAAGCTATCGAAAAACAAAACCGAATCATCGTCGTCGACATACGTTTCTGGCCAAACCTTTTTCGACTCCCGCAAAGGTAATTTACGGCACGGCCGTTGATAATGCCGTTTCGTAAGTGAAAAAGCTTATAAAGCGACCTTTCACGACCAGAAAAGCAGCGTGACGAAACGATCGACTGCGGTCGGTCCCCCGAAAATGTTCCGGAACAGTGTACGGAACGTTTGGGGAAAAGGGGGAAACTCCGGACGTTACGACTCCCCGGAGATATTAGATCGTTCCGGACTCGTGTACAAAGAGGTGTACATGGTTGGGATGAAGTATTTTCGGGAGGTTCAAGATTGAGGTGAAGACTGGGTGATTGAGAATCGTGAATATTTTAGTTGATCAATTTTTTGACAAGAAGTATTCTCATTATATGAATTTATTTCATCGAACAATATACTGATAGTAAAAGTTAGTTTCTGAGGGAAAGAGAAGAAATAAGGAATAAAACAGAATGAAATATACAAGCATACATGGAAGCGTTCTTATTTTTGTTCATTTCTTGTATGAACGCTTCCATATAGATGTGTATATTCAGCGTTATTTTACGTTGTTTCATTTCTTATTCAATTTTTTTTGCTGTATAAATAAACCTCGAATGTGCGTTGAGTACTAATCGAATCATTCAGATTTTCAAAATATTTTGAAGACCACAAAACATATAAAATAATGAGCTTATCAAAATCACCAGTCTATAAAAAAAATAGAGTTTCTAAGATAAATATACACGTAAAAAATGTTTTTTAAATGGGTGTGACAAATGACATGATGAGTATATTCTCTTTTGATTCAACTGTTTATGTGTGAGTTGTTTGTAACGTTTACGTATCTTGTTCATGAATCTACCAAAATTACAAGTAAATATTTTTGTATCAAGTGAGTTCATAGAACTCAATACAAGGATACGGAAAAATAAGCATTACAAGTTGGTATTGAGCTATTGCCGTTCTGGTTTTGAACTCCTGTAGAATCTCATTGTGATTTTCTACATTTCGTATATTCGACTTTTGTCAAACACAATACATTTCATTTCCCGTGCTTAAATGACAGCTATTTCAGCAATACACTCGTCCCTAACCTCATCTCGATTCGCCCATATGGGAGAAACACGAAAATATTTTTCTTCTATTTAACCTCGAAATGGCGGTCGATTCCTGATGGCATTTTGCGGAATAGCTAGATTGGCTGCAGACGTTGATACATATCTTATGCTGAATGTAAATAACCGACAAACTCAAATGAGAGATGAAATTGCCTCTAAACCGCCTCAGGCATCGAGATATTATTGGGTCGTAGCAAACTTCCATGTGAAGGACCTGGACATTATTAGCTTATGCTAGTATAACTGTTGTAGATAAATGTTATTTGATTTTCATCATGATGGCAAAAAAGTTACAGGGTATTTCGAAAACTTATGTCTTCGTAAATCTCATTTAATTAGAATCTGATATTGCGCACTTTGACAGTTTCTTATTTGTCAAATATTTTACGCCGCAACGCTACACGATTTTGATGAGGATAGTTTCATTTTATCCAGTCATACGCATGAAATATGAAATGCTATTTGGTTGAAATCAAATGACAAGTGACAACAATTGAAATAAAGGGCACATGTTCGTCAGAATTTTCGAAAAAATATTCTGACCAGTTGTTGACACGCTGAAACAGCTAACTGAGAATATCTAAGAAGTTGGAAGACTTATTATATATTCTATAACGTTAATATTCTTAGATATTATACGTAATTTGGTGAAAGCCTTCAATGCAAATTGAAATTGTGGTGGATGCTTGTTTCATCGAATATTTTGGTGAACGAATTAACGTTATTGAATCAAAAATCAATAACAATCCAAGTTCACTTGACTCTTCAATTATAAACAATTGGAAGCAAATGCTTCAATATTTACATATACACCAGATTGATTCATAGGATGACCAATATTCGAATTAACTTTGCTTTGATATTGAGTATTTATTGATAGTATGATTTTTCAAATTCGCATTCATAATTAATTCAATATTAATCCAATTTCAACCAATAAATACACTTTGTATGATATAACAATGATAGTTGCATCAATTCCGTTGCATCAGGGCAGTTAATTGTATAAAAAGGGCTGCAGTTATAATTGAATCAAATTGAATTCTCTTGCTGCAATACCGATCGAAATAGGACACTAAACCATATTAAAATACATATTTCTACACATACCCTTATACAGTGATTCACAAACATAATTAGTATATTTCTTACAATTATATATTAAATATGATTTCCATGGGTCTTCTCGATATTGTCCACTTAGATTGAGTGTGTTTTTTCGAAAATTAATATGGTGTCATATAATAGTGGTCTCTAAAACGACATAAAGTACAATTTTTTTGAAATAAATTATGCATTAAGCTTCTACATCATCAAGTATCGAAGATAAAGAAAGACAAAACCCATTTTTCCTTAGCAACTTCCCTGAATATTCCAATATATGTATTTATATGTCTATATGATATACATGATTCTCCCATTCATTATTTGGTGCAATTTGATTGATTTCCTTCTTTCAAAATATTGGTGAAATTTCTTTGCCGTGAACGAATGTCTATGAATGAATAAAGCCGACTAATAAAGTTCAAGGAATGTTTTTCTTGTACACATCTTAATAAAGTTCAAGGAATGTTTTTCTTGTACACATCTTTCAGTCACTCTATATATGAAGGTTTTATCTTTCGAATCTGAAATCCATACATAACTCATTCATAAACAAAAATCGAGTGGAAAATTCGAAAAATTCGAACTTCATGGAATTGTTTCATCCTGTAAGAGTTTCCTGTTGTCGAACGTTCGGATTTGCATTTGATGTTTTGATCGATATTCGATTAAAACTTTGTTTCTGCCATTCAAAGCTGTTGGATTTATATCGGAACCTCTGTGATACATCGAGTAGAACTTTGCCACCCATCCAATATTGTCATTAGGGAAAGGGATCAAATCGGTAGAATTTCCAGAAGATTGAACATTTATTGTAACAGCATGAACACTGGAAACTAATTAAAATTTCCTTAATTATCTGGATATTACGATCGTGCTCAGACTGATATCAGTAAAAATCCAGTGAGGAAAGTGGTTTACTGTGAGATGGAGAACATTCGAGGTCAAATCATGGACCACGGTTGTCAAATTTCAAAGAAAACTTTACTTTACCGTCACCATTCTGATTCTCTTTGAATGACAACCTAGGTCGAAAGATTCAGCAGTGATGAACATCGAAATTTCATTCTTGGGTAAGATTTTTGAATCTGAGAGACACTCCATATAGTGTCGGAAAGCATATATCTAGGGTATAAACAGAACTCTTTGAAGAATTTTTACGGCTTTCATGCTAGATAAAACAATAAATTTCCAATTTAAACATTATTCATATAGAATAGTTCTTGAATTTTTTCTAACATCTTATTGAAAAAAAAATTCAAGGTGCCAAAGTCGAGGCAGCAGAAGAAAAATTGTTTTATAGCGGATCTGCAAGTTTGAAACAAAAATAAGAAACGTCAGTACGTAGAGGAAGGTTCGCCATGTGGTAATCCACATGATGATTAAAAAAATTACGGCTTGTTAATTTTTTTTGCACTGTTCACGTCCTGTATATTTCGATTTTGGTGAATTACCAATATCTTGATGAAGGATCGTATAAAATTTCACCAAAATCGATCAAGCGGACACCAATTTCTGAAGGGTGTCAATTTTGAAACTTACTGAAATCTCATGATCGTAAAGATATATCAGAAAAATTCCGAAACCGTTTTTATGGAGCAGAGAACCCTCTAGAACACGTAGAACATGCTCCTCAACGGTCCAAGTCATGATTATAAGGGTGCAACAATAAATAAGACAATTCATTTATTTGCTTTTAAATATAAAGAATGTTACTCATTCCAATGGATTCATATACGTTGGAAAAAATTATCAAGAAAATTCAGGTAAAAAGTATATAATTTTTCAGTTCTTTGATTGAGAGAACGCCAAACGAAAATGTCAGTATTTTCTTTCTTTCACGATAGGTCCAGAAATTGGGTTTTTTAGTTTTTTTTTATTGCCACCCTGTATAATGAAGAGTTGGACGGAGAATGATGATGTTATTCTGGAATACTTTTATTTTTGTAGAACTTATTCGAAACATTGTACGATAATGGAGTATGCGATTAATGTGACGTGATTATCTGAGTAAATTACTATGGAATGCGAACATAATATTAATTGCTCGCTACTGTCTATATTTATCCGTCGATATATTTGTCCTCTTGAAGATAGCCAAAGATAACAATCCAATTATCCACGAGCATCTATCATCCCCCGTTTCCAAAATACAGTCCCGAATATAGTCTCTCGACGGTCTTGAGGTTCTGCACGCCTCATTAATCTGATCCAATGAAACTGCAACCCTCCAGGTCCTAACAATGCGGTGGCGTCCTCCTCCCTCTTCCCCTCTGACAATGAAAGACCCCCTCTATCTCTCTCTCGACCGTCATTATGCCTAATCAACATGTCGACAATGGAATTGTGCAAGTGCGAATGATTTGTTCAATCGATTATCTAGGATCGTTCTAATTTATGTTGCTGAAGTTCGATGTTTGCGTTTCAAATTTTGAACGATTGAATTTTCACGTATTGGGATGATCCCTGTTTGGAGTCTGTTGTTTATTGAGGAAAACTTAGCTGACGGGTCGATTAGTTTGGTTTCATTACCATAACTGTTAGTCTACTAACTTTCCAATCGCGCGGTTTTGATGAGCAGCTATCTCTACAGTAACATTGAATTCACTCTCATTGACTTTCATGCTCAGTAATGTTGAAAAGAAAGCAACGTCAAAACTCCCACGACTGTTTCCATCGTGGATTTAACTGAAGAAGTCCAAAGGATGCACTGCAGAAAAGGGCTTATTTATGTATTTCCCATATCTCGAGTATAAAGTTCAAGGTTCCTACGTTCACTAGTCTGTTCCTTTTGTTATCTGTAAGAGTTTTAAGGCTAGCCTGATATCCGATCAGATCTCCTCCAGTGAGGTCTTGGTGCCACTTCTTTTGAACCACGAATAACACCTCGAAGGATATCTCGAATATACATATATTCAGGAACCATGGTATCTCTTGGCATCTGTAGGATGCTGTTTCAATTGAAATCTATTGGTTTATTTTCATCACTACTTCTTGATTTTACAAGAAATTCTAGTCTGGCTTCTCCTTGCACTTCCAGGTGAAACGAAGGGAAGTCTTCATTCCCTTTGTTATATATAAGCAAGCGATCTTGGCACCTTGCTCGGTGCTTCACCAGGCAATTGCACGATAAAACATGTCGAGTTCGACTACCACGTTATTCAGCCAATATATAATTTTTGGTTTCAAACCCCAGGTTTCACCATCGGTCTTCCAAGAGACTAATCAAATTTGTATATTAGAAGCTGGAATAACAAAAATTGTATTGGAGAAGGTGCGAGAAATCAGAACGATCGAGTTCTTTGAAGCTTCTTTACAGGAAATCTCTGCACAATTTAAACGATTTTGAATAATTAATACTCGGTTCAAAGATGAGCTTGTGCCCCAGTTGAGATGCCGAGAGATGAGATCTGAGATGAGAATTGAAATTTGCATAATATCGAGTTAATATAGTCATGAACAAGGATGGAGAACCTATTTCGTATTATATGAGAACATTAAAACGAATACCGCGCTTTACATCTATAGCTGGTATAGTTTATTAACATCATGTCATAATGTAGAAACCGTTTGGAGGAAAATTCATATATACAGGAAGTCCCATACTCCTTGAACGTTTTCAAATCGAAAGTGTCTTATAAGATTCAATAATATTTAATTCAACATTGAATCAATCTGGTAAGCTATGTAATGTTTCTGTCATATTGCCATAGTGGAATTTGTTTTACGTTGTTATAAGATTTAACGTCTTCAATAGTTAGAATAGCAATTTGTAAAGCATTACTGTGATCAACATCCTTTTTTTTCAATCTTCACACTTTTAGGCAAATCTTTATAAAGCACTTTCGACTAAAAATTGTCCAAGGAATGTTCTCTTAAGCTATGGATATCCAGTCATGGGGCACCATGTATAGTATCAGTGAATTCAAATAAAAGAGTTACCCTATATTTTTCTATCGACGGATTTCAATTAACATTACAATGAACTAATGGACTTTGTGGTGACGATTAATTATCATCGACCACATCATATCGAGTGTGTTTAGACAGGCCGAGTATTTGTTTTTTTTTTGCGAAAACATTTGGATTCGTCGGACAGGACGTATTTGTTCAAACTAGAGCCGCAAACGTAAAGCAAATAACAATGCCAAATGAATTTGCGCCCTGAACATGAACAATAACACTAAATCAAATTGAGTGTTCGGATGAAGCAGAATTCGCTAGGAAATGAGACAATGAATAATCATGAATTGCTGGGCGGGATTGCATATTAATATTTCCTGCGAAAGTTCCAGTTAATCAACTCAAAGATATATGACGATATGAAACAAAACCACCACCATATTTTTGATGAAAGCTTGAATTAATAAAGATTATTTCTCATCGAATTCCATTGATATAAACATACCTGTTTTCTTGAATTATTAATTTTTGAGTTGAAATGAAATGATGAAATATGAAAGTTAATCGTTTACGTTCTTGATATCTATACAGGGTGTAACTGAATAAGTGTAAAATATTTGTGGGGGTGATTCCTCATTGAAAAAAAGATGGATAGAATTTTTTTCACAAGCACTAAAAATGTTACAGTAAATATATTGAAATTGAGCTGACATTTTCTACTACCAAAAAGACACCTAGCCAGTAATTTATTTGGTTTACCCCAGAGTTGTAAGGGGTGGAAAACGTAACCCCTCAAATTCATTTCCAATGTAACTTTTTGTCGTATAATTTGTTTACCATTTAAAAATTTATTTTCGATAGCATGTTTCATTCTAATCAAAAAATGTTCCTTGAATTTTTGCCCAAAATAAACCAGTTCACAGCTAAAAAATATTTTACTACCTGCATTGAATGATTAAAGGGGAATAAACAAAACTAATTTATCCAACGGAGATGATCAATAACTTACAGTGGAGGTGAGATGATATCGGGTAGGTGAAGAAAACTGTCAGTCGTACTCCACCAAACACAAACTTTATTGATAGTGTGTGAAAAGGGACATGTTTCGAAGGAATAATCCTTAATCTTCAGCCAGAAAAGGGTGAGTTAAAAAGTTTTCACTATGAATCACAGTTCTTACTTTTCTGTTTTCTGTAGACCTTTTTCTGGCTGAAGATGAAGGATTATTTCTTCGAAACATGTCCCTTTTGACACACTATCAATAAAGTTTGTATTTGGTGGAGTACGACTGAAAGTTTTTTGCACCTACCCGATAAAACTAATTTATTATTAACAAAACATAGAGAAATCGTAGTAAATATTCAATATGCCTACCTTCAGACATTACGCATGCGTCCAGACGTCTTCACATTGAGCCACGTATTAAGCTCAAATAAAGTGGCTGTACCTCAACATGGGATTATTTATATGAAAGATCCAATTTTTTTTCGATGAGGAATCACTCCCTCAAATGTTTCACACTCATTTAGTCACACCCTGTATAATCTTGATATCTTTTAGCTTATTTCTCTAACAGTGAATCCTAGATATTTGCTCTATGAAGATTTTAAACCTGGATATTATATTATTATATTTATATCATGAATATGACTGAAGAAATAATTGAAATTGGTGTTTTATTATAGTTCATATATGTTTTGTGGTCCAACGTTGAAAATGTGTTCACTCGATAATCGATAAGCATTGAATAGTGATTGGTGTCGAATGAACCTTGATTAGTTTTCAGTGGTCATCAGAAAGAACTTGGGCATTCAAAGGAAAGTCTGGAATGTGAAAGCATCCATTCATCCCCGGAATGAATATAAATTTCATGTTTCTCATTCAAGAAAATACACCTTTTCATATTCGCTTCGAATACTGGATCGTTTGAGACCGTGCAAATGATCCCCACCCGACCACAAATGAACAATATTATACTAAGCATTGCACGACTCTCTAGGAAATATCATCAAAGGGAAAACGAGAAAAGGCAAGATCCCGACGGAACTCCCATTGGGATGCCATCATCAAAGAGGATGCCGAGTACATCCTCCTTTTTTTCGTTATGAACATAACCTCCACCTTTATGCGCTTTGTAGTGGTCGACGGAAATTAAATTTGAAATGTAAATGGAACTGTTTCCTGTGGCTTTTATCTTCAGGAAAGATCGATATCTTCCTTACCCATCTAGATAAACATACAAGGAAATTGAAAATTGTGGAGGAACTGAGTTCAGCTCGTACACTGAGGATATTGTATCATATTAATATAGTTTTCGATTCATAAGATATGTATGTATAAACCTCGAGTACTCGCTTGTTTTGCTATTTATCTGGGGAGCAGAATGAAGCAAATCGACGTGCCACTACGCAATAAAAATGGGCAATGGCTTTGTGAAATCGATCCTGCTGGTTGTGACCGTGGATTTCATATTGTTAGAGCCAATAATTGAGGAATATTCTACAGTTGAAAATATAAGCATTCCGGAAAAGAAGAAAATGACTGCGATTGGTAACAGCAAAAGGAAGCGAGAGGAGGGGCACAAGAATGGGATTTTTTCGTCCATAAATGTTTGTTAATCAATTTTATTTTGTTGTATTATTGCTCTTTTATCTTATGGTTTATTGATTCGTTCACCTACATGTCATTTGATAACGATATTTCTTCTCAATCAGAATTAGGTAGCTTTATTGATGTTTCGACGATGTTTTGTCTGCTCAAAAAATATACAGGGGGTTCCTTCATGATTTCGAGCGATCTATGTAAGGAGAACTAGGAGTAGCATGGTTCTGAAAATTTGTATATACACTGAAATAGTTATGGTGACCCTCCGGAAGTGACGCATCTATGTTATTTCAAATAAATTCTCGAAGTTGACAGATGCCATTCCTTATGTGGATTCATATTTTTGTAGATATGCATTGATTGGTCTACGAACATTGGTGGTCAAATGAACATCTTGCAATTATTATTAAGTATACATAGGATGTACGAATGTGCGAATGAGAAAAATTGCAAAACCCTTTTTTTAATGGAAACTAAAATTTTTCAATAAATTATTTATACTCGAAAAATGTACCCTGATTCTACTTCACTTCCCTAAACTCAAAAATCGTAAACATCACTCACATTTTCGTAACTGCAATTTTTTCTACTAGGCCATGCATATTGGAAACCTTGAAATCTAGTGACCTTTGTGAACTACTCGAAAGGACTAATGTTGTTCCTAGTAGGAAGTACAATGAACTCCTGACTGCAGTACATCCTTCGAATCCCTTTAGTAAAATATAGTACTGAGTTTGACAAAGTTAAATTATACTCTCCTATAAAATATAACAAAACTCTGGCGGTTGTGCTCATCAAGCTGCATAACTATAAGCGAACGTTATCAAAATTGCTTGTCACGTACGAGCACATAACTGACGTATTAGTATGTAATATTGCCCTTCGAGTCCTTTGTACCTGACGATTACATTACAAACTTGCCGGCATCGTGCTGTTTGAGTTGCAGAACCGGTAATCAAGTTGGCTGGCGTACGCCGTCTGCGTCTCTCAATCTATTCACGACGACCGGGAAACAATTATTACCTCCCTAGGGAGCGGAGCCGCCTCGCGGCGTTTCACGGAAGCTCGCTAATCAAGGCGGTCGGCGGTCTGTTATTGGCCAGAGCGAAATTCAATTTATCGTCGTTGACATTCCGTCATAAATATGCATTCCGTGTACGACGCTCGACCTGATTAGCACTATTAGATTAATCGGTCATTGTCAATTTAGGGTTCGTTTGTATCTCGACCTCTCAACCTACATTGTAACATAGTCGCAATTCCATGGATCATCGTTAAACAGAAAGTGAACAGGGAAAGGAAGAGAAAGAGAGAAAGAGAGAAAGAGAGAAAGAGAGAAAGAGAGAAAGAGAGAAAGAGAGAAAGAGAGAAAGAGAGAAAGAGAGAAAGAGAGAAAGAGAGAAAGAGAGAAAGAGAGAAAGAGAGAAAGAGAGAAAGAGAGAAAGAGAGAAAGAGAGAAAGAGAGAAAGAGAGAAAGAGAGAAAGAGAGAAAGAGAGAAAGAGAGAAAGAGAGAAAGAGAGAAAGAGAGAAAGAGAGAAAGAGAGAAAGAGAGAAAGAGAGAAAGAGAGAAAGAGAGAAAGAGAGAAAGAGAGAAAGAGAGAAAGAGAGAAAGAGAGAAAGAGAGAAAGAGAGAAAGAGAGAAAGAGAGAAAGAGAGAAAGAGAGAAAGAGAGAAAGAGAGAAAGAGAGAAAGAGAGAAGGAGAACAGAAAAAAAATATTTATAAATGTATACAAGGTAAAACAGAATAGGGGTGAAATATCTCAGAGGGTGATTCCTCATCAATAAGAAATATACACTGTGTCCAAGATAAGGATGTCTATCATGGGAAACGCGGAAACCGTAAGAGATACGGAGATGTTTAAATCAGAGAAAAGTTGCGCATTTCCAAGTCTAACAATGTGCCGTTCAGAGAATTTCGAAATTCCAATTAGTTCCAGAGATATGTCTAAAAAAACGAAATCTGCCAATTTCTCTTTAGTTTTTTTCTGACGTTATTTGAAGAAATATAAGAAAACAAGAGACACTTTTTTATTGCCATTTTTAAATTCCTACAAAAACGGCGTTAAGAGATTTTCCGTACGACGTTTCGTTTCGGAGAAACCAACATCAACTTTATTTCCTTATATGACTCGTGGACAAATATATAATGATTGAGAAAAAATAATTTTGTAATATGTACATTCAAATAAATACGAAAGATTCCATACTTTTTGTGTCTTCCCCAATTGACAGAATGTTTCAGTAATCAATTGGACTTCGAAACTTCAGTATACTGAATCCCTTTGATAAACTAAAAGAGTCAATTATGAATTGAAAGTTACTTGCGTAATTTTAAAAAGTTGGTGGAATTAGGAGTTTTCGGAAGTTGACGTTATTTTTTTATATTAAACTTTCCACGATATTAAATAACAACTCTCACTTTCCCTGAAAATATTATATTCCACCGATCAAAATGACAGTTACAGCTAGGCCTCATGTATAGTAAAAGCTGGCACATCCGTACGTATTCGTACCGTCTGTAGGGAGTTATAATTTAATCACTGTCGGTCACCGCTCGAGTAACTTCATCATAGGCAGCGGTTGTCTCCATAAACTGCATAACTCTACAACTAATTTCGTATTTCGAGAGCGTTCTACGAGCAACTCTCTCTGACTACCTTATAGAGCCAGCAGTAAACAACCTAACCTAAAATTTCGCTTTTGTTCTGTTTACTCTGAGTTTGTGATGGAAAATTTGTTTTTGTGGTCAATTTTCAGAAAAAACAATTTTATGAAGCGTATGGAAGTTTATAATTGAAATATCAATTTATATTTTTCGATGCGATTTTGTTTTATCAATTAAAAATTTGAATAGGAAACATAAATTATATAACTCACTATGATGATTATTTCAATATTTATTAATTCACGCAATGAAAAATGGAACAACAGAGAAACACTTTCAGGAATATTCTGAAATGAATTATAAAAAATATGAATAGTTCAGGAGATAATTCTAGAGACAGTTTTTTCAATTCGAATTCTAAACATAGGTATATAAAAATTCTCGACACGAAGAAATATAAGGTGCAATAAACCCACCTTCTTTTTGTGGATTCAACTGAAAAAAATCCGAAGGAATCAAATCAGGTAACCTTAAGAGCTGATTCTGTGGACAGTTTTTTCCAATCACATTATTTTCAAAAAGAGCATCTACTGATCAGAAGAAATATAAGGTGTTTCATGTGGAATAGAACAATTTACGTTTGTTCTGAAGTAGTGGTAATTATTCAGTATATTGAATATGTTTGAAAAAGACAAATTTTTGATCATTCAATGGTTCTGGAATACTCTCTGAATCACGTAAATAATTACAATAATTTCAGAACTTTGTCTGACGCGAATAACCCTGTATACAATGTGGGTGTTGCACGACATTCATTTAGCGAAAAAACTCACTTAGAATCTCTATCCGATGTATGAGGTCCCCCTGGGTACCGTCCCCTATTTGGCAAGTATAGTCCCCCTGATCGGAATGGCGGATGTCCTTCAATTGAAGATTGTAACCGACCAGGGATATGCGTGAATCCATGCTGATGAGTTGCTGGCCTGCACTCAGCAACGTTGTTCCACGCTTCCACACTGTCACGAAGGGTTCTGAAATATTATAACTTGTTAGAGAACTGATTTTGGGTTGTGAATTTGAAATTTGTCTTCAGATCGGCAGTATTTGAACGAAATTGTACTGCCACGAATATTATACTCTATTTAATAGAATTCTATATTTCTTTTCGTTCGATATACATACAATATATACAAACATTCTCTTGATTGATTGATTTGAATAACACCTCGCTAAGTTCTCAGATTGTGAGAAAAATTTGTGCATACTATACATTGAAAATATTCATACAACATTAACCATATTAACGTATATTTTATAGTATCTTGTCTCAAACTAACTCATAGTCAGGTCATCATGAGCTGAGAGTACCTACAGTGTTGTAATGCTTCACAAAAAAACTATAATGTAATGATTTGTTGAACTAGTAATAGTATACTTATATTTCTTAAGAGGTTAGGGGTAGTCAGGATTTTCAAAAAATTATTTTCGTCAAGTGTAATATCTTAATAATATTCTCTGAAAATTTGAAGTTGATCCGATGATTACTTTTCGAGTTATTCGACAAATAACAAAGAGCGCTCGGGCACTCCAAAACGCTCGGTAGCTAGCGGCAGCTGCAAGCAACTTTAAATGCGTTTTCCTCAAAACTTTATTTTTGAACTGGTGACAACTGTAACTCGATAACCACTCAGTAGATTTGAATGAAATTCATTCAGCTTCAGAATACATAATAAACTCAGACCTGATCGAAGGATTTTTTTTCGAAAATTTCGATTTTTAAAGACCAATTAACTATCGATTTTTTATCGAAAATCTAGAAAAAAATTTCCTGAGGCCACCATTTTGTTAATTAAAAAAAAACTTCGATCAGGCCTAGGATTATCTATTTAAAAAACCTTTTTTTTATCCGATTGATTTCAAATGAATCTCCAAGGACTTATACAGCTATAACTTTGGATATTTTTTTTTCAAATTTTTGTGACTTCAATTCACAACATTTTATAATAATGCCATATTATTACTTTTGTAAAATGACATGATTTAATAGCAAAATAAGTAACTGAAATTTCTCATTTTTTCGTGTCTCTGACTACCCCTAACCCCTAAAATATAACCTACTCTACTTTATTGCAGATTCAATGACATGATAATATAATTGAAAAATTTCTGAAACTCCTATAAATTATAAAGATCATAAATATAAATTGAAGTACATATCCCATATCCATCGAACGTCTTTTAATGCACTCTCGTTTCCTAAAACCTATAACATCTACATTGAATCACGAAAAATGGAATACAAAAATGAGTTCGAGTAAGGTTAGGTCAGATTGTATTGTGCCTAAGAATTGAATAGACCAGCTTTTATCATAAGTGTGTCCCTTAAATTTCGAGTGAAAAACGCCCTGAGCTGCGTTTATAAAATAATTCTAAGTGCAAATCGTTCACTTCGAAGCATTCATAAACTAGCAGGAGGGGTTTGCATTCAGAAACTTACACATAGTAAATTCTGCATACATTGCTTCTGAATAGAGTAATGTGAACTTAGACAGTTTTTGACAGTCAATTCTTTCCGAGATATCTGAATGATATTCAACCAGAAAAACATAACTTCAGTTTCATTTGTTGACAATGGAGAATGTTTTGTTCTACATGTTTTTAAAATCATTTTTGAACGGTGAGTCTGAGTGATCATTTACATTTATGATCACTATACTCTTACTGAGCCGATATTTTCCAAAGACCATACAACGAATAAAACCTAATAAAGAACAAAACATCTCGAAATGAAATGAGAAGTGGTTGATTTTGATCTTCTCCGTTTTTCAATAGAATCCAATATAAAATTATAATTTATGGTTGATATCTTTTTGTAGAATTTATGGGTAGGTATGAGCATTCAATGAATAATAATCCTGTTATTTCAGTCTATTTTTCAGTAATAGTAATTCAAGTAAAAAAATCTGTGATTCCATCTATACTTTCTAACATAAAATATGGACTTTAATCATTGATCACTTGCCTTAGTTCATTGACGTAATAATATTTTTCAGTGATAAGATCTCGCATTTTACTCAGTCAATAGGGTTCAAATCCAAAAGTAATTGCGGCTTGGGGTATATAAAAAACTCAACTAATTCATCAGAGTTCGTTCAGCCACCCCTGTATCCCCCCTAGACGACACCCAACCCTTTTTCTAACCCCAACAGGCCGCGAACATTTGCATAACAAACTTTCGGTTTCTCTTGGCTTCAATGGAAATAATGACGTCGGTTAGTGGATTCGCGGACTCGTTATTCGCGATATGCCTTTTCATGCCGAGAGGCTTTCTTTACGATCGAACTGGGGTGAAATTATTGCGGATGTACAAATGCAGTCGCATTTTTCGTACTTCGAACACTTTAAAAGGGGGATAGGGTTGGATTGAAAACTATATCGCAGCGTACAAAAAATGTAGCGTTATGGTTTTCGCAATAATTATAATCATAATGATGCTGACCTTACTTTTTATTTTCATCGATGTACAAGCAGTGGCGTAGCGTGCCTTGGAAGGGTTCTGTATCAAAAATTCAGTTGGGATTCTCCCAAGATTGAGTAAAATTGTGAATAACATTTTACTAATTTTTGCTTACGCAAATACTTAGAAAGTTATGATCTGTAGGTGAAAATGTCCAAACATTTGTACACCTTTTCAAATATACAGTATGTACCAGATTATCTAATCTCCTTAGTCGTGAATTTGATACTATAAAATGCATTACTACTTGTAAAACTCAAATAAAAGATGTTCTTCTGAAAATCATAACAAATATAAAGATAAGTAAAGCAATTGCCAAAATCTAACACACTTTATCTTATTCGTTTTAGAAAGGGTTCCGAATCATTTCCTATCCTGACAACTGTCAAATCACCTATCACTTCATCCCCAGACCAGTAATCAAATGAATTAATCTGAAACTTTTTCAATTTAACTTTTGAAATAGATACAGTATCGTTAATAGGAATTCAAAATGATTGCGTTACCACATTTGATATCACCTTTTGTTTGTTCAACAATTTGATATGATACTTTTCACAACCTGGTATATGTTCTATTTGTTTCAATCATTATTTAAATATAAATGCGATTAGAATGGAAATCGATGTAACGATGATTAACATAATCAGCCCTTTAAATAATAAATCAACTGAGAATGACAAGAGTTTAGACAGATATTAACAAAATATTGCATCTGAATGATTTATTGAAACTGAATCGTTAAAGACAGGATCAAGAAACATTTTATGGTACCTACTACCAGATGTTTCCGCTTCTTTAAATTTTGTTATCCAATTTTTGTATTGTGTCACCTCAAGTTGTGAAGATATTTTGTAGTTGAATTATTCACTGCCAATTGATACGGAAAAAAAAGAAAATCTTTCAATGAACTAGCATGGAACGAATTGCTCACCATGGAGTTTCCAAATAATTCATTACAGAAGAAGTGCCATTCATGAGAATCATGACAATGATCAAAATCACCAAAATTTCAAAAACAATGGGGAAGACCACTAATTTTTCAAAACAGCATTATCGTGTTCTGTATCTCCAAAAACTACAATTTTTTATTTTCCTAATGTTTTAGTCGGTCTATATGAATAAAAATGAATAAAACAATAATATAAACGGAATTGATTTGAAACATACAATTTCATGCGCCATTTTCAATGGTTGCTCTAATTGGTTTAACGCAGTGTGACGTACTAGCCCTACAAGTTCATCGACCTTGAGCTGACCATTCACAGATAATTGTTGCATGATAGATCTTGCTGTGTTGCCACACCAAAATACCACAACTAATTCTCGGAAATAAAGAATACAATATGAATAATATTTATTCCACAAATTATCATGAAAATATATCAAAGGAATAAGGAGTCGTCCACAAGCAAACTTGACAACATTACACATGGTGTAAGCAAAAGATATATGGAACCAGACAAAGATAGATTCAGGGTGTAGCACGTCATAGCTCCGCCCACTTATTTCTGGTGTTTTAAAATTTTGAATGAAACTGCTGAATTTAAAACGCTGTAGAATCTTTTGATCCTTGATATTGGATATACACTCAACACATATCATTATTCATCGATTAAAAGAGGTTTGGAAGGATTTCATCACTTAGTGGCCTTCCCATTTTACTGCGTGTTTGTGTCTACGGAAAGAGTGAGGAAAGAATCATTGTTCGTAGTATATTGTTGCTCGGAATTGCTTTGGAAATTTACAATTATATCATATAATTCTCCACTACCCTTCCGAACGAGATTGGAACAGCTGAGAGCGTCAGAATATCGGAAACAAAAGCCACATGAAGCTGTATTGTTGAGGCGTTAAAAGGCTAACGATCACGGACTTGCTGAGAACTATCCTCTGCCACAGCCACCCTTGAGCTTCGAGCATGGAAACCCTTAATGCGACTGCAAACTGTACTTCAGTCCACTTCGAACCCTCCAGTAGAGGATGCGATATACCTACCAATGAAAAAATTTCGAGATATACGTGTAACTGTTTGTAAAGACTAATAAAACACATGGAAACGATTCTGCAGTGTTGAAAAGACATGTTATGTTTCCTAACTTATAACACGCCCTGTACATCGATTGGAATTGCCAGGCATACGAATTCCGAAAACCAATGAACAATGACAGTGAGTATGATTGACAATGGTCCGACTCCCTCTACAAATCTACAAGTGATACCATTGGCGTTACAACTTTTTCTTTTGATCCAAGTAAACTTATAATCAGAACAATCATAATCACAAATAGTTTTTGACAAGTACGATATTAGAAAGAATAACAGTCATTACTTATGGTTCTGTAGTGCAAAAAATTGCTTGGAAAAACTGAAAGTACTTATGAGGAAAAATACAGTGATTTCGTAATCATCACGTGATGTATATTTCTATAAATGAAGATATGTCCATAAAAAAATAAAAGTGCTGGAAAGCTATTCAGTTTTGATTAAGAATTGGTAAGAAAAATAATGTGAAATTTCACACTTTATTTTGAAAAGTCTCGGAACATATAGGTTTGTTTTCACCAATCACCAATTTCATGCTTTCTGGTTCAAGATACATGTGATACTTTGAATCTGGATATCAATAAATGAAATGATTTCAGACATTCATATTTATCAGGATACTATAGAAAATGGGGAGTGCTCGAAGAGATTTTTCAGCATTTTCAACAATGTTTTTCGTAAGAGTATAAAACTAACTAGATGGTCCCCTCATGTCTCTTAAACGTAAGAATATTTGTAAATGTTTTTTTTTTTAATGAAAATAAATATTTGTCGTGCCGCCCATGGTACGGATACCTAACAAGTCGAATTCACAACTTCTCACAGACAGATGTCGGCCCGCCAGATCAGATAGTTGACCGAGGCATAGAGTGCATGTTCACTCTTCGGTTGTTTCAGACTCGGTTCTAAATAAACGCCTTTTTTGTCCTCTTGTGCGTGACTCAGGTGAATTTAAAAATAACACACTGTAAACAAATTGAACTTTGTGCTCATCGAAAATCGATAGTGCAGTAATCATCCCAAACGTATACAGTATGTTATGGGAGGAAACAAGAAACAGGAATCAATTCAGCCTTGACGACCGTTCAGTGTTTTGTTGATGTTGGTGTCTCTCTCTGGTTCGAAATGCATACGGAACTTATAAATTAACAGACGTTCTATAACTTCTATAATAGTATACAAACCTATATGTACGTAAGGTGAGTGCCTGTTTTATGTTTCTAGATGGAATTTGTAGTTTGCTTTCGTTGCGTGACTTTCACTCAACAATCACTTACAGTTATTTATTTCCTTGTTAGAAAATGCTCATGGGACAATGTATCTAGGCCATACGACACGGTTTGCATTTTCAATAATGTACAATTCTATTGACACAATAATGAGAGTCTTCAGTAGACTGACGACTGACGATATTTTCTTTTCAATTATACAAAATACGGCATTTATTACTCAGGACCTCATTGAGAACTGTCATTTATTGAGTGATCTTAACATCCATCCATGTGTTCATGGTGATTTCTGTTTGTACCTGCGTATTTTGATTCGAAATGATTAAATTTTGACGCGTTATTTCTACCGCTGCGCTGTTCAAATGTTGTCAGGATTCACTTTATATTGTTGTGCTAATTACAATAGAGCATTTCTAACAACAATACGAATTAGTGTAGTTGAGCTGGTCGTTTTCACTAGATTTTCCAGCATGAGTAATTAAATTAATTGCTGTTTGGAATAACGAATTATAAATTCTTGAGAAACCAACAATTAAGTGTGCTTGAGGCAGAACAGGAAGTTTAATGATTTAGTAACTTCCATAGCTTTAGCTGACGTGACGTTAATATGCAATTCCGTGTTAATCTTACCATAACCACAATGCTTAAAGCTAGTTCTGATTGTGTTTGTTTGTTTCAGAAACTGAGAGCAAGAAACGTTAACAATGCTGGCCTTCTTCGTGAAGTACCTCATATGCACCTTCAACTTCCTCATATTCCTGACGGGTACCGCCATCCTAGGCATTGGACTATGGCTGAAGATCGACAAAAACTCTTTCATCGGCCTCCTCTCCATAGTCCCACAGGAGAAAATCCAGGAGTTCACCAAACCCGAAGTGTTAACCCAGATCTCCTACGTTCTCATCGCCATAGGCGCCGCCATGTTCCTGCTGAGCTTCCTCGGGTACTGCGGCGCCCTCAGGGAGTCCCAGTGCATGCTGACCACCTACGGGATCCTCCTCATAGTGATCCTGATCTTCGAGATCGCCGCGTGTTGTCTGGCTGCCCTCTACAAAGCCAACGCCGAGGACGAGCTCAAAAAGGCTCTCAAGTATTCCATCTCGGATTATTATTCGCAGGAGGGGGAGCGCAACACGGTGACCTTGGCTTGGGACCAGCTGCAGAGCAGTTTGCATTGCTGCGGTGTGGACGATTACAAGGATTACCAGGCGAATGAACGGTGGGCGAAGGGCGATGACGTGGTGCCGAGGTCTTGTTGCGTCTTGGGGGGTAATTTGGAAATGTTGGCGCCTACTTGCACGACTTCCCCCAACGAGGCTAATTCTTATTATCTGAAGGGTTGTTTTCAAGTTGCTAACGATTGGGTGCTGAGCCATTTGCATTTGTTGATTTTTATTGGTTTGGCGTTGGGGCTGATCGAGATTTCGGGAGTGTTTCTGGCTTTCTGTTTGGTACAAACCATCAATAGAAGGATATAGACTTGGTCGGAGGCTGAATTACCAAAATTGTATAATTGGTTTTTTGAGTCAGTGTGTTTAGTTCGATTTGATGTTAGTTTTTTGAATTTTGAACAAGAGTCTGAAGAATCATGAGGAGAATCTCGCGTAATACTCATTATTCATATATTTTGATGATTATTTCTTGGATAAAAAACAATTCATAGGGTGAGTATGAATGATTCCAATTCTCCAAACCTCACAGACTAGTCTCTTACAGGGCGTTCCTTAAATACATGCCAATATTTGAAGGGGTTATTCTTTGACACATTTAAAAAAAAAAACTTCCGTTTGTCGTAAAAGTCTCGACTTTTGAGATACAGGGTGATGAAATTTCGAAAAAAAAAAACGCCACTGGTCGAGGAAATGGAAAATATCGTACATCACAAAATGCACCTTTATGCATACGTTTATAGAAAGTTTTTTTTTCAAATATTAGCATGTCTTTAAGGAACACCCTGTATAAGGGGTGAGTCAGAGTAAGACAAACTCCGATTGCAGATTCCTAACCTCAATTCGAGGTGAAAAGTTTTCATAAAGGTTGCCCTAAAATGGGCCCTTTTTGAGATACAGGGTGCCGAAAAAAAATCGATTTTTTTTTCTCACAAATGGAGAAGAAAAAAAACTTCAACTTGGTTTACTAATCAAGGTTTATTAACGTGATTTTTGATTCCATAATTTTGAATTTTCGCAAACCAGTGGCGTAGTTACGAGTTAGTTAGTATGTGGCCATACTTTCCTTCTCATTTCCTACAATAGACAAATTAGTGTTTTATATCAGTTGGATTCATCAATTCTCAACCAAAAGTCATAACATTCCATATGCCTGAAAGTAAAGGTTTCTGAGATATTTGCGAAAAACTGAAGCTATGTCGTGACTTCATGATGATGTCACGTGTGCAATAATCGTTTGATGCAATTTCTCAAAACATACAGGAATGATTTTGAACCTCCTGAATATTCTTTCATGTTGGAATTATCCAAAACAGGATTCAATCCAAATTTTTTTCGTACTTTCGACACCCTGTATCTCAGAGGAGGTGCATTTTGGGGTATGCCTTTATAAAAACTTTTCACCTCGAAATGAGGTGAGGAATCTGTATTAGGAGTTTGTCGGTCTTATTCTGAGTCACCCTGTACAAATCACCAAGTGAAAAGTGGGAGAATGTGAGAAGTGTTTTCACAAATATACGGATTGTTGATTAGTTCAGAGCAGTTCTGTAAAATTGGTTGTTTTTTACGTTCTCAAGATATCGAATATCTTGAAAAAAAAATTGTGAACCGAGGTTGAATCAACCTTTATTTATTGTTGATTCGATGGATGAATCACGAAAAAGTCTCTACTGATCAATAATTTCAGTAACTGTAAATAATGTAAACAAATGTTTTATACGTAATGCTAAAAATGTAATTAAATGTTGGAATAAAAAAGAATATACATACGTAATTATAATTTATTCTGTAGTCCTTCCGAACGACTTGGTTTATTTTTGGTTCCCATTACGCTCGGTATACAGCTAGCAAGACTGCAGAATCCTGGCAATTTATTAGAACCCTTGCAGTGACATTAATACAAGCGGCATACACAAGTAATTAACTTAGTGGTTGTTAATTATTGTGGTGCTGCTAGAGAGAAACGGGTCCTTTGTTTAGTTTAGGGACACCGACAGTGAATGGAACATCACAGGAAATACTCCCGTATACACTGTGAATGTGGATAGGGAGGATGTTTCCACTACCTAGATTATCCAAAGTGACTTTGGATTTTCGAGATATTGTCAACTATGCTTATGCTTGAAATGCTGAATTGAGAAATGAATCAAATAAATGAAAATATATGAACCTAAGAATCAGTCAGTCCATCGTCTGAAAATGCTAGTAGAATAAGTCTTGGTACCATATTTTATCGTATCAGAGGTAGATTTTCCATCTATAGGCTATTCAATCACAGATTATATGTTGATAACCTGATTGGTCATTCCATAAATGGCGGGAAAATACTAAAAGTCCTTGAGATTTTACTACTACGATCTGTCTGACAGCTGATTTCATACTGATAACGTTAGCAAACTGTTTATCTTCGATAATTCAAAGAAAAAAGGGAACTATTTGAACATTTTCAGTAGAACAAACCTCAATACATGTTAGGATCACGATTGGTTGAGATTCGTATTCGATGAAATGGATATATGATTAATTGGAGAGACTGACAACCAGCTAATATTCAATGGAAATTTGTATAACCGATGTCTAACTAAAAGAAAGTATTGTGTACCAACCTTCAGTACTGAAACGTACAGACGTCAGTTATTGATGGGGCCATATTTTCAACCTCTACCTTCTTCTTGAAGGTCATCTCCATTATGTTACTATTCTGAATTTCAATACCCTAGTTTCTATCATACTTTATGATTTGTTGAATATTAAAAAATTTTAGTACTATTTTGTTTGTGTATAATATTTTTCGAAATTTTCCGAATCGAAATAAAAAATTCTTCAATAAAATTTACCGCCCTAGGATTCAGCCTAATCGGCCTGCTGCTAAGTCCGCCACTGGTTGCTTTTTCAACAAGAAGATGTATCATCTATTTCATAATAAGTACACAGTAAAATATGGGAACTTGAGTTATACTTACTTTCAATACTTTACAATGAACATTTTTTTATATGTTAATACATCGAGCTAAACCAGATTTGAATTGATTCGCGTAGTTTTCTATAAACTGTAACTCAATCTGCAGTCATATCAAATTCGAACTCATTTTGTTTCCACAGCTCTCTAAGTGATTGGGACATTTGCTGCCGCGTAATTTTTTATGGAAAGCGTCGCAGCACTATCCATATATTAGCATTAATACATTCAATCACATGTTTTAATCGTGACTTAATTTGAAATAATCGAGGATATAAATATACCAGTAATACAACATTACACAGCGTGGGTATCGATAAAGGAAAGTGATTGTATAATATTCTTTTCTTATAAACTAGTGGCCGTGTATATGAATAAATGAATTCTTTAAAAATAGTGATTAATGGAAATCACTATGTTTGGCTTGGTACATAGCACTTCTTCGTAGCGTGAAGACCATTTCAAACACAGAGAGAACACATCCTAGAAATAATTGCCATGTCGAGACGTTTTTTCGTACTTCTTTCAACCTATCCATACTCAATTAATCAGAATAGTATTATGAAATTGAAATTGATAGCTTTGTGTTTTCATTTCAATATCGTTCCCAGTTGTTTATGTGAACCATCCCATTCAATGTTTTTTCAGATGTTGCTTATCCCAAATCTACCCTAGGTGTTTCTAGGCCGTACAGCACCCTTAAATCATTTCCTATTGATCGAAATGCCACTCTTGTCTCGGCATTACATACATCATTATTATTACGCTCATAACTGATGTTGGTCATGGGTTTACTCGACGAAGATGTATGAGCTAGTTATTTCAATACAACCTTATTCGTCAATAGAAGTTCCTGTGATCGTAGGTGTTGATTATTTTGTTCAAACCTATCCTTTAATTCTTTAAATGTACTCAAAGCCGTGCGACATGTCTATTTGAAAAAACTGAGGGGTTAGCTATGAAGGAGAAGGAAGAAAGGGATGACAATTTTTCTCGTTGAAAAAAAAAATATGAATTCGATAAGGGATAGACTTTACATTCACGTATACTTGGAGCTATTCCAGCTTCTAATTGGTCATGTGTAAACTCCATTATCATCCATTATTTATATTCTTGTTATTCCATCAAATGTCTGTAGCTGAGGTCTGTCTGGTCTAGAGAATACACATCCATGTGCAATGTCCAACATAGATAGAGCATGGACCATCACCACATACATGATCAAACAATGTCGGCATCTATTTAGACGTGTAGTTGTAAATCACTATTTGACCAAGCGAGCACAAGCATATCAAGACCAGTGGCGTATCATTCATCCAATCAATGAGACCCATTGGTTTATGCATTTCCCATTGAACTTAATCTTCAGATTATTTTTTAATGTATTGAGCCTGTTAATTTAACCGCATTTATTGAAATTATATAATTCAAGTGAAATTGTAGTTCCACTCATATTACTGATGAGGAATGAACAATTTAAAAATCAGTGGCTTGGGCGAACTAGTCCCTTTATTGAGTGGCCAGCAAGATGGCCATATTCAATATCACTAGATTTTGCTCTTCCGGTTATATGAAGAGAAAAACCGAAAATCCCAAACTGTACGAACAAAACTTGGATAGAACAAAAGAATACACAAATTATCACAAATTTCTTGATGCCAGTATGGATTTTACAATAAAAATCTGAGTATTTTAATGAACGCTATCACCTTTTTATATAATTAAGGAATTTTCAATCTGATTTAGTTCCCGTTGGATGTTTTCGTTTTCAGTCATACTGAATCGATCCAAAATAATTGAGGGTACGATGTTGCGTGCCTTTTATTTCGAAAAATTCAAATTGGATGTTACAGTCTATGGAAACAATATTGATTCAACAAATTTAACATGAGCTTGTATCGATTTAACAAACAAAAACTGACGTTGATAGACATGAAATGTGTATTCGACAGATAACGAGAAAATCAAATGCATGATGATAAAGGGTAGGTAAATGTTGAATGTTGAACTAACTCTTCCTCCTTTTCACAGGCAATTGGAGGGATCTCCACCAAGATTCGTTATGAAGATAAATGTATTGAAAAATAATGTTATTGCTATTGAAGTTTACAGAATAAGAAGTAGTGCAGAAGCAGTCACAGAAAATGAAAATATACAAGACTGTTTCAATGATTCCATTTTGAAATGTTCATGATGAATTTTATTCCTTTCAATATCAATCTTATATAAAGAAAAGAATACTAATATCCGATGAAATAAATGGAAATATCTTGTCAGTTACTATTATCCCAGTCTACCCCTATTCTGAAACACTTAGGAACGCAATATAAACTTCATCAAAAAAATTGCACTGCGATTTCTCCCCCAAGTATACATTACACTCGCTGCCCACTAAACGAATATAAAAGTCCTGTAGGACATCTTGATTTATGGAAAAGATGATATAGAAAAACAAATTTTTCGATTCGCTTCGTGGTTGCTTCGCTAATATGATTGATTAGAACGTCTTTTGTTCCCCAACTCACACACCGAGTTGGAAGTTGGCCGTGATTTATGGTTGTTTTTGCGATGGTCATTTGTCATGCTCACATCTTCGACTGCGATGGCCTGAAACATGTGTAATCTGAAAAAAAGCGGGGTTTTTGATTGAATTATCAGCTTTTAGAACCCGATACAACCTGCAGGCAAGTCAAGGGAATGCTGATTTATTCTGAAACGGTGTGTGTATTTTTCAAAATAAGTTCCCTTGCGAAACTTGTATCTGCCATTGGGATCTTCCTGACATTTATGAAGCAAAAAAATGTTGTTTATGAAATAACAGCCACCTTGATAAAGGACCCCGCACGGTTCTTATGGAAAATGGTTCCCAGTCGAATTGGCTGAAAATTCCGTATAATGTATGTATTACGAAGTCCTGATCAACATTCTTCATGGGCACAACAAGATCTAATGTAGAGTTTTTGAGATACAGGGTGTCAAACATGCAGAGGGAGGGTTGTAACTTACCCTCAGAAAATCAATAATGTAGCGATTTTTTGTTATAAAAAGTTGAAGATAATATTTGCAATCTCAATATTGTCGACATGAGTTGTAATTAGGTGTTATAAGACTACGTATACAGGGTTATTATTCGCTCGGCCTATCCCCTAACCGAATTATATGGTCCGTACAAGATGCAACAAATAGACAAAAGCACATAATATTGATATATTATATTTAATTTTTTACTTTTATGTTAAATTTTTCTATATGTTCCTGAAAAAACTTGAATAACTACAACTAAAAAAGTGGAAGACCCCGTAAAATAGTAATCTCAGATCACCCAATATTAGAATCTAATATTTTTTATTTAGACTCGTAGACTCGCAGTGACTGAGTTACGGAGTCTTATAACTTCTTATTACAACTCGTGTCGACAATATTGAGATTGTAATTATCATCTTCAATTTTTTGTAACAAAAAATCGCTACATTATTGATTTGCTGAGAGTAACTTACAACCCTCCCTCTGCATGTTTGACACTCTGTATCTCAAAACCTGTACATTAGATCTTGTTGTGCCCATGAAGAATTTTGATCAGGACTTCATAAATTACATTATACTAAATTTTCAGCCAATTCGACTGGGACCCATTTTCCATAAGAACCGTGCGGGGTGTTTTACGAAATCATCAATAACTCTGACATTTTTGACTTTCGAGTAGGAATTCATAGGACAACCCTTATTCAGATTATAATTTCCCACCTATTGAGAATATTGTATATTAGATTTTCAAGCGACATGTTGCGTTTTCCTGAATGTGAAAGTAGTTATCTTATCACTGGCGCATTTCAATGCTTTACGTGTCAGCAGTTAGCAGTAGTCTTAGCAATTCTCGTATTTCGTTTTTGTCTCTCTTTTCCACTCATAGGATCTTGATCTAGGATGTGCAGGAATTTCCAGCAGTGTATAACTAGCACCGCCCTCATGCGCAATCGATATATTTTCCAGTTGCGCAGAAGGACATTTCGACCTCAGTCCTTTCATGTTCCCATTCCTTCATCTGTTGGCCATGAAAAAACCCTGGCAAAGCAGCAACAGAGCCCAACTTCCCCCCAAAACCCGCTTCACTCTGTCATCAACCGTTTCATTAAAACGACAACGGCTCATTACCCCCCGCAATTAACTTGACAATTGGGGACGGCGTCTGTGACAGGAAAAGTGGGAGGGGGGGTATATACGCCCCCCTCAACGGCGTGGGGGTCCAGGACGCGCAAAGTAATCGCATTCGATTCGGAATGTAGAGCGGCCCGTAGCTTTGGCTTTGATTAATCCCGTTTAATAGGAACCCCCGAAGGACGATCAATGGTATACGGCACAGAGGTCGATAAGCCGTTATGAGGTTTACAGTCGGTTTATGTAGGATAGATTTTTGCGGTGGAGCGCTTGTATTTTCAGCAAATTTTCCTGTTGATTTTGGTCAATCACGATTTCAAATAGCAGATTGTCAGTGAAGGTAATCCAGTCTATCAGGCTGAACGGCTCCTGATGGAGTGACAAAACTGAGATCGAAAAGTAAGGCGAAATTGTCATTTTAGGGGTTAAGGGTAGTCAGAGACACGAGAAAATTAGAATTCTCAGTTTTTTTTGCTATTAAATCATGTTATTTCACAAAAGTAATAATATGGTATCATTATACAATGTTTTAGCTTCATAATTTCATGAAAGTTATAGCTGTCTGTATTGACCCAGTTCCAAAAAAGGTCCTTGCGTTGACTATCATAAGTCCTTTGAAATCAATCGGATGAAAAATTTGTTTTATAAATAGATAATCCTGGGCCTGAACGAAGCTTTTTTTCAATTAACAAAATGGCGGCCTCGGGAAAATTTCTTGTAGATTTTTGGGAAAAAATCAACAGTTAATTAGTCTTGAAAAATCGAAATTAAAAAAAAAAACTTCGATCAGGCCTGAGTTTATTATGTATTCTAAAAGCTGCATAAATTTCATTCAAATCTACTGAGCGGTTATCGAGTTACAGTTGTCACCAGTTCAGAAAACAAAGTTTTGAGAAAAACGCATTTAAAGTTGCTTGCAGCTGCCGCTAGCTACCGAGCGTTTTGGAGTGCCCGAGCGCTCTTTGTTGTAATTTTCGGATCAACTTCACATTTTCAGAGAATATTTTTAAGATATTACACTTGATGAAAATACACAAAAATGATTTTCTGAAAATCCTAACTACCCCTAACCCCTTAAAATTTCCGGGTATTAGACAGGCAGGCTATTTTTTTTAGGTTGATAGGACTCCCTATAAAAAAATGTCAATCGTGTGTCGAAAAGGTTTAATTATCCCCACCAAAAGGTATCATTCGATGAAAAATACTGCGACGACTGTTTCATGGATTGGAATTATTTTCAAGAGGATCAAATTTGTTGAAAGACCAAATAAAGAATTCACATTTTATGAACAAATTTTCCAACTTTTTTCTAACTCATAGTCGTATACTTTCCAATGAGTGTCATCGGAATATATCTTGTTAATATTCAACTGAAAGTCAACTCACTACACGCATGTAACATTTTCTTTTGTACAAATATATGAATTGTTTTCAACTGAATATTCATATGTTGTTCTCGAATGACTCTTTGCCAATCAGTTGGTTTGGGTGTTATTATTTTTTCGAAATGTCCGTCGAAAATTGCCATTTAGACAATCGTGGTCATCTGCTGAATCTTCGCTACGCTTCACAACGAATGTTTTGTACTCTAGTCGTACGTATAATAAACGTCGGGAGTAAAATATTCACTGAAAGTTCATTAATATACATACATCTGGACATGATGTGGACTTGAAATGGACGACCAGTGGATATTGTGTTGGATTCGAACTCGTGTATTTTTGAGTCCACATAAATTTCAGGAATTTGCTAGAAGTTCGTTCACGAATTACTTTAATACCCTTAACAATATACCACTTTCGAATATCTCGAATGATGAAAATTGATGAATTCCTCATATGTAAGTTCATTAATTGATGAAACTGAAAAATACCTGAATAATAATGTTTCCTGGCCATAATACTGAGGCTAACTCACTAGAACCCACTAGTTTTTATTCAGGTTTATTCAAATACCACTCGATTTACACACTACGATAGTTTCCCCGACATTCCCATAGAATTATTGATAGTGAAAATCGATGGTGCATAAAAATTGAAATTAATGATTCGAAATAAAACTTGTATGTATAATTTCCAGAGGATGAATTTCATTTCCGAAGAGGAATATATGCGCCGGAATGGTGGATGCGTCATTATAGCGCAAATTTTATCTCTGCTCATCATTGTTCGTTGCAGCTCTGAAACGGCCGGACTCAGTGCGAACTTTATAGTTTCCATTATTTTGTTACCATGTAGAGGACGTTCTAGCAAAACTTTTATCGCACCAAACAAAAAGCGAATAACCACACATTTTGGTGCATATACCCTTTGACAACTCAACTTGCTTGACGTATTTTGTGATTCCAACTAGAAGGGCCAATATTTTTCTTTGTCGACTGTGCATACTTTTTCAGTCAGATTTTCTTGCAATTTCAACATAAAATGCGATAGAAAAGTCAAAGTGTACTAGAAAAAACAACGCATATTCCGAATGAGACTTCATCCACTTTTGATTCTTTAAATTGGTTGGGTTATGTTCAAGCAAATTGTGATTTTTAGCAATAGGGCAAATTTTTCCAAAATAAATACTCCTTGAGAATTTGTGGAGTGATTTAGTTCAATTCAGAAAATATTGAAATTGATCAATAAATTTTCGTAGAGTATGAGGCCATCGAAAAACATATCATACTGTGTGAAACCTTCTTCATTTTTAACTATTCGACAAGAAAAATAGGTTCATCCTAGGCAGTATTGGCATTGTGGAATTTCTTTATACTCACATCACAAATTTATTTCGATGCATTATGTATTTTATTTCATATTCCTTCACAATCAATACTCTCATTTATTCTTTCAGATTTCCTGAAGGAATTTCAGAAATTCGGAATCCATTAACGAAATTTTCAAACTGTAATTATTTTTATGGATACCCGGAGGAGAACGAGATGCAACAGAAATTTGGGAAAGGAACAAGCGTTTTGTCACACGGAATGAAATATGGCCAGATATATTTACTCTTCAGATTTGATAAATCTAGAATAATGCGGTGAATAAAACTGTTCTTTTCAGCCCGGAGTTTCGGTATAATATGCAAATCAAAGAGTATGAATGTGATGATGATGAATATTTTAGTTTAATACAAATTGGATGTAGATTCAAGTACATTATTTCAGTATTTGTAGAATAAGGGTATAAGAATTCTCATTTTTATAATGCTCGATTATTTTCATCGTACCCATTATTATATATTACCACTATATTTCAACACATCAACGACATCAACATCTACAGTTTGGTAGATGACAAAACTTCAATTTAACGACAAGAGAATACAATGCACCACGTTTTGCAATAACTAAAAGAAATCTAGAAATACACGGAGTTCTATAACGATAACTGATAACGATGTAATGCTGAAATCAGACGATTTTTTGAATATCTGCTGTTATTTTAGTTTCATGTATATTTTCACCTGATGACAATGACAATGTTGGTACAGGTAGAGCCTATGTGCGGTTTCAGTTTTGCATTATTATTGGTATCTCAATGAAGTGAATCAACATAAATAACGTAGGATTGTTTTGATTGATTAAATGAAATAAATATAATTTTTATCAATTTCTTATCTATTCGTACTTTGTGACCTTGACGAACTGATGAAAATATTCATTGCGTCAAAAATTCTATTTAACAAGATTGCACAAATAAACCTACATTTTCGAGAGAGAAAAATTCTGGAATATCCAAACGAGACTAACACGCAAATATGGAATTTCAATTAATTCTCTGATTGTGTCCATTCAGACGTTCGTCCAGTAACATCAGTTTTTGTTTCGAAAAGTTTCCACTGCGAGAGCTGCCGTGTCTGTCAACAATCGGAAATTAATTGTTTGTTTTTCAGAAAGTATTTGCAGATGATAGATGTTGTTATTCGCAATCAAAACAGACTCCCAATTAACGGAATTCGAAGAAGTCTCAGGATATCACATCACGTTTATAATGAGCTTCCTTTGTAACAATTCTAGCTATTTAGAGTCGTTATAAAATCCCCTATATACCAAAAAAAGGTTTGTTTGAGATTTCCTTTCGAAAACACTGTAAGTGCATGTCTATGGAAGAGGTAGACAGATACAGACATCGTTAGAGGTTAAAACGTCATAGTACCGTTTACTCATTTTCAGCATTTTTCATCTGGTTTTAGAATGCTATTGTTGTGAATCTTGAAAACGTCCAAAAGTGCAACAAGCAATCTCATGAATGGTGGAAAAGGGCGGCGGAAATGAGACAGGCTAAAGAGTTTATCAAATAACCATCGCCAAAATTCTCAAAGTACCTACTCAAGGTCACAACAGGCAAACTAACAGAACCATGGTTGGGCTTTTGACAGGGCATTCCAACCGCATTTTAATCTGATCTAATATTTTGTATAAGGTCTTCATCATATAGAAATTTCAAAATAGTAAAACTACTTCATTCGCCACAGACGAATATTTTTTTCCAGAGTACAATTTGCAAAATATGATAATATGATTATCTTTTCCACAATTCAACCACCTTCCAATATCTTATAATTATAAATATCCAATTAAAATATGAGCAAAATAGAAATGTTTATGTATCGTGACTTTTGAACAAATAAAAGAAATATATAAAGCAATGGGGGAAGCAATCGTGTTCTTTATGATGTCTACAAACTACCATTAATTTTTTTTTCAATTTTTCATTATGTCTATATCATGAGTAAATTAACAAAATAAACGGAATTGATTTCAAACATACAATTTCATGAGCCATTTTCAAAAGTTGCTCTCATTGGTTTAACGCAGTGTGACGTGCTTAACCCTACACGCCCATCGACCTTGAGCTGACCAATCATAGAAGATTGTTCCATGGTAAATCCTACTGTGTTGCCGCACCAAAATAACACAACTTATTCTCGGAAAAAAATATGAGGAAGAATACAATATAAATGATATTTTTTCCACAAATTATCATGAAATGTTATAGTAATCACTTATCGATACTTTTTTTAAAAAAATATATCAAAGGAAAAAGAAGTCATCCATCAATTAGGTTGTAGCACGTCATGAGCTCATAGTACCGCCCATTTATTTCTGGCGTTTTCGAATTTAGAATCTATTTGCTTTCATTTTGATCCTTGATATTGGATGTACAGTGAACCAATATCATTATTCATCGATTGAGAGAGGTTTGGAAGGATTTCATCACTCAGTGGTCTTCCCCATTATTTATTATATTTATTCCTGAAATACTATTATGGGTCAAATAATGAAAACTGCTATTCAATTTGTTTCCTAGTATGATTTGTAACTTGTCGAACGAAATACTCCAGACGTATCATTATTCAAAAACGATTCTACCTCTCGTTACAATCACTCATTCATCCAGCAGGCAGGCTTTGTTCCGATGAAATGATGGAATACCGTTTTCCGAAACCTCGTTATCTAGGAGAGGTCGACTCGACTCGGTTTCCTCCTTCTGCCATGGAGCGCTCAGGTTGGAAATACAATTTTCCCCACTATATTAACTCGATATCGGAGATTTTCCGTCAGAATGCAACTTCGGGATACGATCGAATAAGGATAGACGACTCAATCTTTCAACTCGCCCATTAGATACCTGGATTCGGTTTCCAGTTCATGATATTGTGGCGAATGAGAAGATAATTTCTATTTTGAGTGCTTCAAGATTTATTGAAGCTCAGCGGTCGCGACGTTCTTGACTTCCCATTTCCATAATGAATAATAATTACAATGATAATCATATGGTAATGAATGTTTTTATTAACTCACTAAGAGAAGCAATGAAAATAAATATTGTACAATTTCATGATGCCGAAAACCGTACATCGATACTTTGAACCGTTCTATAGATTCAGTACAGTTTTGAATTTTGTGCGTTTTCATGTTTTTCGTGAATAATTCTTTGGCAATTCCGTTGGGAGGAGTTCAGTGATATATTCAGTATTTTCATGTAGTACAGTATAATTGAAAATAGAGTAATGTCACTTGCCGATGTTCCCTTGATTTTGGTGTCCACAAGATCACTCCCGCCAATGTCAAATATTTTCGGAATCAGATGCGACCAGGTCCGGCAGAACCTTCTTCAATATCCGACATGAAATCGAGATGAAGTTACTGTTTCATAAAGAATTGAAATTGATCAATATCTTATTACGTAGATTATCTGTTGAATACTTTAGTTGCATTCAAAGGACTTCATGGTGTTTATGTCTTTTTCACCATTTCAAACGTGGTTAAAAAACCAAGTCTGATGCCCTGCCAGACTTTTTATAAACCACCGTTTATATTTTTCTTTACTCGCAATACATTTCAACCTTCGAAGATGTGAAAACCACCCCTAAATTTTTGAATAGCATTTTATGGCAAAATATACCTCATTTCGAAGATATATTTCTTCACAATCGCAAACAACAAAAATAAATCGATTCTATTGATTTGTTTTCAAAATATGGAACTTGTATAACCCATCTTCATTCAAGTCCTGGTTAAAATTCTGTTTGAAGTGAGACCTCACATTTTCAGCACTATTCGACGTCATTCAATAATCAATTCATCTCGAATCCTCCAGAAATGCTGCTCATTGAGCTCAGAAGTTAATGTTACCATCAATATCAGTTGAATTTAAAAAACTTCAGAAAATCCATATAATACAGTGGAGACTTAACAGTTTGAATTGCGCTGGAACGTCTAATTGTTTGTCATTAGAAACTGTGATTTTTGGAACGCTCACTTTGCAAGTGGAATGGAAACCCAAAGTGGAAAACAGATAATTCAATATCCGTACACAACCATGTGCGTTTCAATTTAGATCAACAACGTCTGAGGTGAAGGCTATAATAGAAACTTGTATCTATCAATTTTTCACCCTGACGAGTTGATGCCGGATCGGCCAAGAAATCCATCTTACCGGATCCGATCCTGATGGGGATCTTTTTAATCTGGTAAATTTGGATCTTCCTCGACTAGGGGATGAAGCCATATCGGTGTGGTCTGGCGGTTCGGAGAATGATCGAAAAGTACACCGAACAAATATAAACCGAGCTGAATGGGAAAAAGAAAAATTAAGTTCTGGCGGAATGGAGACAAATTCGACGAAGCGCTTTCGAGCTCAGTGAACGTTGCCCTTTTTTTGCTTTCTTTTTTGTGCGTTCCGGCAGTAGTTCATTTTGTCAAGTTGCTCGCGGCATTCAGGGGATTATGCTTACCGAATTTGGATGGAAGTTTGGCCATTCAAACTGAAAAAGTTTCTTGTTCTGTTGGACTGATTTACGTAATGCGCTGAAAGGTAAAACGAAACACTAGGGCATTCAGTATCGCGGAACTAATTAGAATAATTGAGGATTTGAAAATGTAATTTCGATCTGATGTAATGTATTGAGTCGTATGTCAACTTCTAGTGATATATAGAGTTATTCACGTAAGCCTTCATTGTCCCAATTTCATGTGCCAAAGTTTGTGTAATGTAAAATGACACCAGGGGAATACACTGCATAGTTTTGTCACTAAGAATATCGTTTTGAGACAACATAACTATTGATGTAATGTAAATATGAAATAAAATAAAGTGTAATAATTCGAATATTTGGCTTCAGAGAAAATTCTTATTGTTTTTGATTACATCTCAATGAAATGTGATCAATTTTTTGCTTTTTAAATTTCTATTTCGATGGTAACATTCAAAATGTCTGATGTTATTTTTAAAAGATATTCGAGACATGAACTTATACACCAGTCACAATTGTACTCGTATTCTCAATGGATGGAATATATGTATATGGAGTAATCTATTATAGTACCAACAGAAACAACTGTATTAATATCTCATATATTGGAAGGATAAATGGAACGCTATTCTTATCTTAGCCACTCGTCAAGTGATCACAAAACACATCGAAAGCCCTTCTTAGAGTTGTTCAAGCAGAAAATACGGAGTAGGTATCTAGACTCGCTTTATCGGACGCTAAAAAGAGATGTAAGTCAACCAAAATCTAACGAAATAGGGACGATAATTCAAGACAGAACATAAAATAGAACTACGAGAAACAGCATGGAAATTAAGATATTGAAATGCCACAACCTTCTCTGTCTAGGCTTATTCGATGCTGTAGATTACAGCTTACGTACTGTGATTACTTCAACTCTCAATTATTATCTGTCAATGTTAGCAGGCTCTCATTGAATGACAATGACGATATTCATAAAATGCAACATTTTTTATATTTGGTGCCTATCTATGTGATTATATCACACAAATCAATGTTATTATCATCCGATATTCCTCTATAAGCTACCCTCCACCCCCATTTGATGGTTTGTCTGAACCACAATATCTGTGGCCTTGAAATATTCCATTCGTATAACCTAACCCTGTTTATATTGCCGTTTGACGTGGAAATTTGTGAAGGTCGGCCTGGATGAGACGCTCTCACATAGAGCACCCGTCATGAATATTGAACGATCGCGCGAATGTCATTTGAATTAATCAAAATGATTATTATAAACCGAATTAATACCGTAGATTATGGATGAACCAGAGTTCAATTTGTGTTGGGGAATAATCTGCCATCCATTTACATACATTACGAACGGTGAACATGTTGCACGCAGACTAAGCAGACATTATTCCAGAATCAGGCTATGTACTATCATATATCATTGGAAGAAATCCTCCTAAGAGATATCTGAAGATGGAGAATATTGAGAAATCTGAGAGATGATGAAAATGATTCGTTTACATCACGGTTATTCATTCATGAACACAATTATTGAGATTCATCAACTGTCAACGCCAAAATTCAATTCAAATATTTCCATGGCGCATTGAGGTTTTCCATTTTGAAAAAAAATTTGAGATGAAATCAAAAATTGTCAAAAATATCCACACAACTGTTCGGAATAAAGAAGTCAGAGTCACTCCTGGTCGAACCGGAAGTGACTTTCAATTTATGTTTCCGGCAGTTTAACGAATTAGAGACAGGACATTTTGAAAATTTCAATTTCCAAAGTGGGTGAGATAATCTGGAATACGCGGTATACAATCTGGAAAGAAGAGGATTTTGTCTTCAGATATCTGAAGTGTTGTCTAGAAGAGAATCGGTTATTCTCTCTTCACTAATATATTTATTTAGTGGGAGAATTGTAACAGATTCGATTATCTTCCACAATAACAATGATGTCAAAATGCCAAATTATATTATTCTTGAATAGATATCTAGGAAGCATTCAACTAAATTTTTCATTGACAAAAAGTCATTTTATTTTGAAAAAAATCGGAAATGTTTGTCGCATTTTTTTTTTCATTTCCTGTATCTTTGAACAGAGGAAATGTTTCAAAAATCATCAAGAAACAAAATATTTTGAGAATAGTCCTAGGTACAGCCCTACACTTTTGCCACATATATATGGTGAGTTAAAAATGTGCACCAGGCTTTCTGAGAGTGATAGTACATAAAAAAGTATAATTTAATGAATAAACTTATGGCCCAAAATGTATATTGAAATTTTCTGGATAAATGTTCTTTGTTGAAATACATTTTTCATAGGAGCTCGGTACACATTCTTGACTCACCCTATATATGCATGGGCAATGTTGATATTTTACTAGCTCGATCTATATATTGGTAAGCTAATATCGGATGATTCGATGGAGTTCATGGTGTTTTGTGAAGCGTAAGGGATGCGTTCATAAGGGCGGAAACAGATCCGTTCGGATCTTCCAGAATAAATGAATTAATCCGGAGGGCAAACAAGCACAGCCACCATATTGCCGAATTGAAGTTCAGAGTACACACTCATAACTCGCGGTTCTGCTCTTCGAGGGATTATTAATCGTCGGCTGAGTGTCCTGATGAAAGCATTGACAGTATCAGAAATGGTTTCAGAAAGCAATTGAATGAAATCCACCAGGATTTTCTTTATATTTGGAGTTTTTCTAAAGCGGGTTCGAAATTCACAGCAGGTTTCCACTTGAATCTCGCAAATTGAAGGTTTCAGGAGCTGAATAAGAATTTTCAGATTCGAAAAATGAATACATTATATGCGGAAAAATAAATAGCCCAAGCATTATTCACGATTCTTCTTCACATCGTCAGCAGACCGAAAAAGTAAGGACGATTCATAGCATCCCGTATATTTTTGGTGGTGTCTGAATCTATAATAACCATAAAATATGGAGTTTTCATTTCAGTACCTACTTGCACAATACTTGTATAATTTTCGTGGACGAAACTGAATGAAAGGAGACCCAAAAGTAGTACAACTGGCAATTCAAAGTTTATTATTGAAATAGAAAAACTTAATTTTGGGGTTGTGTATTAGACTTCAATTTAAATTTTTTGGCATATTTACTTGCTTTGCCGTACTTCCAGTTAGACCGGATAAGACCCAAACGTTCAATTTTTAAATGGGACATCCTATATATTTTCACTTATTCCGATAGAGAATAACATTCTTAACCCAAAAAGGAGATGATCTTCTACAAAAAGCCGACGAGCCATCCTCGTTTCATTTGAAAAAATCAAGTTAACTGGAAAAATTAGTTTTTGTGACTTTTAAATAATCATTGAAACGGCTGTGAAGTCATGTGCCTCAAAATACTATTTTTCCCATGTTACTCGATCAAGAATGAAGCGATTTATACCATCCATGGCATTTTAGATCGAAACATGAAAATTGGAATAAAGATGATTTCATATGTCAAGTATTTACAAGGTGTTGTTGGATTCAGAATGACATTTTCGATCGGAATAAGTAGAAATGTATAGGATGTCAAGTGAATATGTAAAAAAATGTAAATAAAACTATAACACAACCCCCAAATTTTGTTTCTCTATTTTCAATTATATAAAATTAGACCTTAGAAAATCACCCGGCATATATAATATTTTTCAATACCATATACAATATTTTTCATCATTATATGCGATCTCGCAGCAGGTATGAAGCAAATTTATGAAATTTATGATCATCATGCCTTCAATTGTCTTCGCTTCCCTCTCGCTTTTAACCAGATGCCATCAAACCCCATTCTGTATGACAAATTTTCACTATATCACTGACGAATAAACCAAACAGAGCGAGTCCCAGGAACTAGAAACCGCTTTGTTATTAGAGACACTCAAATCGGATTAGTTCGGAGCCACAATATGTGCCAGAGAACAAAACGAGAAGGCGCATTGAACCATAAAGCATCCCATCCCGATTTGTTTCCAGATGATATCATTTAATCCGACTACGGCATCGACGACAATGCTAATGATGTCACTAATAAACCCATAAAATGTCACATAACATTTCATAGCTCTAATACGTGCAGCAGTCAGTCTTGCACGCTACCCTTTGGTAGGGCTTTTTCCAACTGTGCTCAGTATGCATAGATTTCAGGAAGTAGTTCCCCTTTCTGAAGAGAACAATTTCATTCATAAAATCCAAAGTGAACAATGAAACTTCAATGTCATTGTTGATGATTGTTAAATATTATAATGGATATCAACTATCGAGCAAGATAGTTGTGACAGCTCGCCAGAAAGTGCGAATAGTTCCCAATAGTTCTGTGGATGCTATATACTTTTCTTTTTGCGCTATCTTCCTTAAATGAAAAGACTATAATGGTTTTGTATTCTTACCGAGTAAAATACTATATTGAAGTTCATTTTGAGAAAATGATCCCCAAGATACGATATTCTGATGTGATATTTCTTTTTGGGCAAATCTGATGGATATTTCCATTGTTCGACTGACTACCTATGAAAAGAAGAGATGTTCAATTTTCATTCGAAAGAAGAACAATTTTCAATGTTGGAATTTTGAATTTGATATCGAAGTTTTATCAATTCTTTGAAAAAACTTAAGCTACAGGGTGGCCCAACGAAAACGTAGCGGAAAAGATTTTATCGATAAAAACCTGAACACTTTATATATGAGGGGAACAACTCTTGGCGCAAAAAGTATTGGAAATATTCTCAACATTTACTTCAACAAAACGGTAAGTTTTTAAGCGAAATCGATTTAGTTTTTGTATTCCTTGAAAAATGCATTAGCCACATTTCAAAGGTCCATATCTTTGCAACGAGTAGACGGAATTTCAGAAATAAAAAAGCGATGTATAGAGAATAAAAAGGGCTTTTCAACGAGGTATCACTTGACCCTCATTTCCATTTGAAAAAAAATTAGGGGATGCTACCCCCGCTTGAATAAAGTTTGGGCTAAACTTTCTGAGTCAAAAGTTGTCTCCCTCATATACAAAGTTGACGTGTTTCAGGTTTTTCTCGATAAAATGTCTTCCTGGTACCTTCCGGTTCGTTTTCGTTGGGCCACCCTGTATATAATAATGAATAAACAGTTACAAACCCGTAATTCGATGTATTTCCATTGGACATGTTCTACTTTTTACTTTTTTATATCCGACATATAATTTGAGCAACTCGAAGCTGCAGCTAGACCGTGCAACTACTTGTCGAAATCTAGATTTATGCTGCAGCTAGCGTCAGGATAACCAGTAAAAGCCGGTCTTTTGGTTGTGTTTTTTTTTTCACACATGCTCGCACCTTGATTAGCAGACAGCCGTTAATATTTGAAACGGAAATTAAAATGACAAAAGCGAGTGAAGGGCGACGAATCCAGATAAAGTCTGGTGCCCTTTAGAAAAGAGATGGGTTCGCAATTCACATCGCTGTTGCTGATCCCAGATATGATTGTTGGGTCTTTACACCGTCTCTTTCGGGTCTGGGAGATAGAAACTCACGATGCGTATCGCGGTAACGTGTTGTGGTCTTTGAAGACTTTTGACTATACAGACTGAACCGTACATCTGAACAAAGAAGTATTGTTTCAGGGTTGAAGTTGACATGCAGTCGTCAGTCATGGAACTTGAATGATCAGAATGGTTGTTACAGAGTTATGAAGCAAAATATAACAGAAAGTTGAAGTAGATACCCTAGTCGAAGTTACGGATAACAATAATTGGCTCCCTGAGAGATAATGCTATTTCTACAGTTTCCTTCCTTTCATCATTCTAGAATTCTCTTCTTTTTCTTGTTTGGGAAAAAACTCTCATAGTTACTAGTTACCTCCGAAAGAAACGCGTGTTATCCTGAACATTTACGTTTACTTCCTTTAACTGCAATAAAGCTATCCAAAACTCAACCAACTGAGGACTGCCGTGTAGTAAATCAAACGCAACAGGTAGTAGCTTCTAGCGGCATAATAGTTTTTCTAAGAGCTTACCGTCGTGTAACTTTGGCTATATATACCAATATCGGTGTGTTTCCACGGTACAGCAAGCACAAAACGATAATAGATGCGAAGAAACATGAAAAATAAAACGATAATCGCTCGCCTCCACAATTTCACTTGATGTATGAGTTGATAAATGATAATAACTTTCTGATACAGTATATGTTGAAAATGAAATAGTGTCGAGCATAATAGTCTCCATCATGTTAAAAAATTGTATAATTGATGTTTTCAACAGAGTACGTTACGAATGAGAGTAGGTGGTACTATTTTTTTCCCGAAAATAGACCTCATCACCAGTTGGACACCCAAGAGACGAATATATATTTCTGCAGCATGATCATCAAAGGTCAATTCATGATAAAGTAATTTCAGATGAGCTCAATGTTCTCTATCTGAAATAAAGCCATCAACGCATCTAATTTCTCATGCAAACGATATTTCAGTAACGCATTCGAATGAAATTTTGTTTTCAGTTACCCTTCATAGTCATCCACATAAATTGCATAGCGATATACATAAAAAATAAACTCGCTTCTCGTATTTGTACCATCTCCACCCCAATCCTGATTTGTTCTGATTCATTTATTGCCCATTGTATAGAGTATCTATTTGGGGGGAAGTTAAATTACCCGATAATAGTGACTGTGACATTCAGAGCAGTCTATCAAATGATGCCCTTTCATTCCCCCCATTGTCAATACGAAAGGAAAATGTCGTTAAATTCCCTTCACCATAAAGCCCCATGAATATCAGAATGTTCCGGACGCTTTACGAGTTTGTTTTCTTTTTGCTAGTCGAAGTGTTCTGTTTTAGTGCTTCCTGCTACAAAAAAAAAGTCTTCTCTATTTCTCTATGACAGATTAGGATGTTTCGTTTTGCCACAAAATTATGTTTCATGATTTCATGATCTATGACTATTAATTTACTTCTACCATCATTATATCAATGAATTGCTATAATTTGAACTGGGGATATACGAAATCGAAGAAAAGATCGATGATTGGTTGGAGGATTGATTACAGGGATCTTGACAAAGAGTTGGATTGGGTAAGCAATATCGAGTGATCAAGAGGGTATCTGTGTTCCTCCGATGAGTGTCTTGAAATCTCTTCTGTCTGTTCAAATATAATGAATTCTCAACCTCAACTGAAAGATCTATGAAATAAAGACATGATAATTATTTTGATATTGAATGGATATTTATTTAACAACGACTTCCTATAAGACAGATTCGCATATTTCACATCAAATCAAATCAAATTTATTCAATTCAAATAATCAATTACATATATAACCATTTTATGTGCTATTTTAACATTCATCAAAATGTCGAGAATAACACCTAAGCATAGAATATGCTTGTATTGTACATGATATTAATAGTTAGAATTCTCAATATTTTTGCACCCTATAATTTTACAGATTACCTCTCATTGAAATTTCATGTTCATCAACATGGAACAACATACCGGGTGTCCCAACAGTGCGAATTTGCTTGATATATCGATAAGGCTGATAGATATGAGAAAAAATCTCATATAAAAGTTACACGACATCAAAAAGTCCATGTTTAGAAAATAGTTTCAGATGCACAGGGTGTTGCATTAGAAAAATTCGCATAAACTTAGATCGAAGTGAACGAAATTGAACGTAACATTTGAGGCACCCTGTATGAACATATATGCTGATCAGAACAATACCGGCTACTTTGGAATTTTCTAAGTCACTTCATCCGACAAAATTCAGATCTTTGAAGAAACAGCTTGAGTACAGTTATTTCAGTTAGAGACTGCATCACTCCCAATTTTGTCGAAATAATTTATAGCTTGGTACCGGCGCATTGAAAAAAAAATCAGTGCTGAATAGAGAACGAAGGGCAAATGAAAAAAAAATGAACTGGTTGTTCCATAAAAAAATTGTCTTGGTATTACTATTCAAGATGGTTGTGCCAGCTAGCCAGAAAGTGAGGTGTTGCTACTTGTCTATTCTTTCAATGATACTCCGAAACAGAGAGGTTATGTTGTTATGTTCATCATTCAAATTGATTCATTTTTTTTTACTCATAGAGTATATACACCAAGATTGAATGACTATTGACTATTTACAAAATATCTGAACAATGCTAATTTTCTGCTCATCTCCACTGAATGCTCTCGTCATTCAGATTGTTATCGAAATATCAATATTTATAAAAATTTCAAATGAACAAACAAAAGTTCATTAGCGAATCAAAGGTATCACTCTTATATTGTCGTTGTGAAGTGACAGTGGAGTATTGCATAAATTATTGATACCTGAAGGATCCTGGGTATGTCCTAACCAATTGGAAGTTCAGTGATTAGCAAGATAATTTACATTTTGCACTCATGGTATTGAAAGGTAACCAAATCTGAACTATCTTTTTCGATAATTAATAATTATCCGGAGTATATTGTCGTCTGATAGATATTTTCAGGGTAGAATATTAAGGTACATATTTTTCGTTATTGTTTTTCATTAGAATTTGTGATTATAATATTAGTTGAATTGATCAAGTAGCACAAAAATTCATACCTATAAAATAATATGAAATAGAGGTTTTGATCTTCAAGTTACTGATTTTAATTATATTTTTATGGTTGACAACGTGTCGAAAGTTTCAAGTTTTGAGGACTCCAGCAAATAATAAATCTCTAGTCGAAGAAACTTTGAGCTTGATAATGAAGCATTTACGGAAAATCGAAACGAGGTGGCTCTGCCGGGAATTTTCAGTGGCGGTTTCCATGCAGTTAGTAATAACTGGAATCCTCTCATTTGCATATAGATTGTCGAACGGCCGTCGCTTGGATGCTGGTGCACGAACACAGCGAAATTTTGACAATAAACAGGCATTTGCATGGCGGCCGGGACAAGTGCTGATCCGAAAAATAGGGCCGAAAAATCGCGTGCCTCGGCCACTGGCTATGAACACTGTTTGGTTTTGTTTTATGAGATTCAGCAGTAAATGAAAGCAAAACGATGAATTAATGCGTTTCACGTAATATGCATTTGCTTTGAATGCTGGGTCACACTCTCATATTTTCATGATATTTATTTCAGACGGAATCTAAATAGAAACTCGCTGAATTGTTCATTTTATTTCAAGTTCATTTTTGAGTATTTTACAATTCAAAATCTGTTCGTTTTCCATTAACTCATCGAATGACAAGAAACAGAGCGCTGGAACGGGAAAGACCACTAATTTTTCAAAACAGCATAATCGTGTTCTGTATATCCAAAAACTACCATTCATTATTTTTTAATTTTTTATTCGGTCTATATCATGAATAAGATAATTAATTAAAGTTAATTGATTTCTAACATACAATTTCATGCGCCATATTCAAAAGTTGCTCTCATTGGTGTAACGCAGTGTGACATGCTACACGCCCATTGACCTTGAACTTACCAATCATAGATAATTGTTCCACGGTAAATCTTGCTGTGTTGCCGCACCAAAATACCACAACTCGTTATCGAAATAAAAGATGAAAAGAATACAATATACATGATATTTCTTCCACAAATTATTATGAAATGATAAAGTTATAATTAGGGTGTAGCACGTCATACGCTCATAGCACCGCCCACTTATTTCTGGAGTTTTTAAATTTTGAATGAAAATGCTGATTTCAAAACGCTGTAGAATCAATTTGCTTTGATTTTGATCCTTGATATTGAATATACACTGAACCAATATCATTATTCATCGATATTCAAACAGAGGTTCGGAAGGATTCCATCACTTGGTGATCTTTCTCATTCTGATAGATTGGATGGGATTTTGCACACTTACGTCAATAAAACTCGATTGACGTCTTTCTTAGTCTTATTCAATATGTATCTTCCATAATTCCATCCTCAAGGTACCTGCTGTCTTTTTTGTCTTTAATTTTTTCAAACAGGTGGTTTTCAGGAATGCAACTATTCAAAAATATACAGTGTGAGATAATTTATGGCCCAAATGAACAGTAAGGAAGATATAGCCTTCTGAAGTGGATGCAATTATAATAAATTTCCATATAACGTTGAATTTTTCTGCACTAATTTTTGTTTTTGGAATACATATTTTTTTAATGCACTACATTTCTGATATTGCTATAAAGGGGGTTTTCAGAGGATAAGTCGTGATTTTATTGATACAACTTATTTACCCGTACTCGTTATGATCGAATGATTTTTCTGCTTAGTAATATTATTGTGAATTTCAACCGAGATTTCAAGGAATGGCAGGATTGGAAGGATATATCTTTCTTAGTATGTATATGGGGCCATAAGTTCAACCTGTTTTTCAAAGTACTATCACTCTCAGAATGTTTGGTACACATTTTTGACTCACTTCGTATATTTGAGGCCAAAATAAATCCATTCTCAAGTTTTATCGAGGAAAATTTTACAATGGTTATGAGTGAATACCAGGATATCATTTATCTATGCTTTATTTTATTAATTTCTGAAGATAGCAAAAACAATTCGAATTGTACACACATTCCCATTCGTATTCAATTGACCTAGTTCCTCTATCTATATCGCACACCACATTACCTCTAAAACCTCAGAAGAGTTATCGGTATGGTATAGCATCGGTGGATTTAAAAAAAGCAAATACCCTTGAGGCGAGCAAGTTTCGGTTTGCATATCAACCGCGGTGGTGGAAATACGGTGGTTTGATGTATAAGTGACGCGGACCGTTGCCTTTGAGCTCTAAGGGAGGCGGCAAATTTACATTTAGATTGGAGGCGGCGGCCACTATCGTTACTAGCGAGAATGAAGCAGGAGATACTGGATGTGCGGTGGAATGAGAAGTATCAATTTCGTTGTGAATTAAACTGAAAACTCACTGAAATACAAAAAAAAAACTGTGAAAAAATTATCATACGAGATGAAGCTGATGTTGTGATACTTTTTTTGCTGTTCCAATTTCCAGAGAATTGTAAATTGCTCAACAATGGGCTTTGATTAGGAAAGAATAAAAGCTACCAAATTATTTGAGGATTAATACATGTGAAAAGAAATCAATTTTAACATTCTCTTCGCTAGAAGCCAGATTGTTTATAATTCTGTTTATTAAGACCTTTCTTCGGGTGAACACGAATATGTAATTTGGATATCAGTCTGAATGAATAAACCATACACCTTCCTAGTTGAATGATCGAGATAATGATGCAATCAAGGAAAATGTTCCATATAAAATAACGAACAGAATCAAATCAAATTTGATTCCATCAAATAGCTCATCAAGAATCGATCTATATCTAAATGATATCCCATAAACCAAACAAAGGATCCAAATTGAAAATTTATTAAATGTTTAAACGTTTTAGTCCTCACAAAATATTGTATAACAATCTCAAATATTTTATGTGGGGAATACATCTGAACAAACTAGCATCTGAATTCACCTTACAATTCCATTTCCAATACATCCAATATATATCATACGACAGTTGCAAAATTTCCAGAACAGCAACTCCAACTAGATACTTCTAATAGACGATGATGGAATCATCATGTATAAATTATGCTAGTCCATACTATGATATCAAAGTAATAAACATTTTGGTTAGATTTCTATGAGTTATAGATTTTCGTTATGTGATACATTTCACAGGTCTGCTCTGTCACTGGTATGCATTCAAATTCAATGTTAAACTTCTAAAATTACGTGAATTTTTCTTCCTTAAGGGATTCCATTGGTTTAATAACTCTCAGAAACTTTTAACAACGGTAAATTAACAAGTTTTCTTCAGTATCCTTTTGTTCAGCTAGCCTACAGATTCTTTAAAACAGTTATGAACTAAGGTAATCGTTTATTAGCGACTGGATGCTTCTTCATTAGTATAAACTCTGAATCTGTTATTCAGAGATTCAATCGATATTTCATCCTCTTGATCTCCATAGTTTATGGAATTGCATTGTCCTTTATCCACTCTATATTAATATGTTCTGGTGTCATGGGATTGACCAGCCAAAATACCTGACTTGATACCAGTAGCTTTTTATCTTTGAGGACGTGAAAAATGTCTACTTGATAATAAATATGAATTACTCGGTAGAATTGCCAGAGTATTTGGTAATGTGAAAAAGTTGAAGAAAATCATTTAGAACAACTGATCTGAGCATAGTCTGCATTTTACTTGGATTAGTGATTCATAGCAATCAAATGAATACTTTTTTATACTTTCAATACTGTTCTTGTCATTAGATCAACTAGATATATTCGTTGGACCTTCAGTTTTGTTAATAGTAGTATCAATCAAAAATTCGAGATGATACGTTGAAAAAATCGAAAATGAAATCTTTTCAGAAGTGTTTTTGATTTTGATATCAATTGTCTCATTTTGATCAGTATCATGCCATTCGAAAGGTTTTGGGAATTTTGTGATTCTGATACCCTACCCAATCAACATCAAAATTTTAATTTTCTACCACTGAATGTCATCGAATGATTGTGAATGTGATTGTGATATCATTGAATGTTTAGATTCAGAATGTGATTCAGAAAACCAGGAATTCAAGATGGAAGAAACTCGATATTCATAAAAAAAATCTGAAAAAAATAGTGAAATTCAATTTTGTGGTGATGGTCAATTACCCATATCCGGAAACGCCGCCTTTTTGGATTCACTTCCATTGAAAACATCTTTCATCTCACTAACGTTCCCAAACTTTTCGCATGTTTTTTTTTTCGTTTTCGAGATACTTTAAGTTGACAGTGTTGGTATGTACGCCTCTGAATAAGGTCGTATCAATTCAAATTTGGCCCCTGAACCGGAACTGTTTTGCATACAACTAGACTCCGGGATTGCTCGAATTGTGCAAGACCGAAATTAACAGCATCCATAAACTACTGGCATTGTCGAGTTTACATGGAATAAGTGCACCTAGTTTACTTTTTCAGTCGTTTGATATCCCTGATGCTATAAAGTTTGTGGTGTGCCGAATGCAGAAACGGTTATGTTCGCTTTATTATTCGCTATGGATAGAGAGCGAAATTGTCTGTTATTTTCAACAATGTAATCACAATTTGCAACGAAATTGACGCCAAGTCGATTACTATTCATCGCTATATAGTTTGGGAATACTTTTTAAATGGCGATAAAAGAAGAGGGAAACTATACATGGAGCGATTGAACTTTCAACAATTTATCAATGGATTTTTAAATGGTATACAAAGAATGAGACAAAATTCACATTGGCAATAAATTTGAGTGTTTGCGTTTTCCACCCCTCACAACCATGAGGTAAATCAAATAAATTACTGGCTAAGTGTCTTTTTGGTAGTAGAGAACTTCAGGTTAATTTCGATACTGTAACTTTTTCAGGGCTAGTGAAAAACATTGTTAAACAAATTTTATTTACCACCTTCAAGGGGCTGTATCTTAACAGGAGATGCTCCAATGAAGTTTCTTTATATGAAAGATCCTATCTTTTTTTCGATAAGGAATCACCCCCTCAAATGTATTTACACCCATTTATTTACACCCTGTATAAAGGTTAGTTTATACAGCAAGAAAAACAAGATAGAATAAGACTGCGCCAATGAACATACAAATGTCTCATCAAATCGTAACAAATATGTGATTATTTCATGTTATTCTTATTCGCTGTTTAAACGAACCTTCAGTGTTTTATCACGAAAATTTCTTTCGTAACCCATTGTATTCACCCTGATATATAAAATTCCGAGATGTCAGTATTTATATTCTTCAACTCGCAGAATCGAAGTTCAATAGAATTTAAATCAATCATTAAACTTTAAGATGAGACTTGCGAAAAACATCATTAATATTAAATAGACACTTTTTGATTTCTGTACCAACACCTTATGTCTGAAAATCAGGAACATTTTTTGTATAATGAGTGATTTCTGTTTTCAACTCAAATGAAGGATTAAATTTCATCAATTTCATTTTCAAGATGATATATTATTATAACATTTGATGAACATTTCAGCTCTTGAAAATAACTATTTTATGTAAAACTCATGATTTTCAGTATCACAACTCTCCCGTACGATCATTCCAGCTTTTATTCATAACCAGAAGTTCCCGTTCTTTGATATGTATAATAAAACTTCTCATTTGAATAATGTTTGGAGTTATACGTTTTTGGCTGTGGCAACGAAACAATGAGAATAAAAACTTTGGTACGCCGAACCGCATAAAATTCTGTGATTTTTCAGTTTATGACATCCAATAACGATATTTCATCATTCCATTATGGAAATTCGTTCAAATTGAGTTGCTGTCATTATATTCATCCACGACTTTATCCAAATAATAGTTTACGCAGTGTGTTCTACCTGGGACGTGAAATCATATTTTCACACCAAAACATTAATTATATGGAATAAAATGAGAATAAAAACTCACCCAAGTTTTGCACATCGCAAGGTAAAAGGACCGTATCTCCAGTAACAACTTTGAAAGTATTCCCTTTGGAGATGAACCTTGGAGCAAATACGGACCCTGTGGAATAATAATACGTTAATTGATACAGGGAATTTCATTAAATTCCTATTGAGGAATGAATAGGATTCTCTCCATATTTCGTTTTCGAATATATTTTGTAACAGAGACACAGGCTGGTGGAAATGAAGAAAATGAAGCATTTTTTGTTACAACTCCCAAAGCTTTCAATGATGAATTAATTCGACGATTGTTTTCGAAAGAACTATATTTTAGTTGCCACATACATATCTTTTCTTCCTCGTTCCTAACAGTGAACGAATGTTCAAATATGAAATGTTCCAAACCTCAACTTTGGGGCTTAAATTGAATTTACAATGGTAATAAAAGGAAGGAATTCACAATGTTCTTCAAGAGTATATCATCGTAATCAAAATATTTGTATTCATACAATGTGTAGGTTATATTCCAAATTTCTTTATATGTCGAACAATCTGGTGTATGTTTAGATATTGCAGTAGATTTGGCGAGATCGCTATCGACCATCAATTTCATTGCGATGTTGAATATAGCCGAGTCAATATCGATAAACTGTAAGAACAAATTGGCAGGGAAATTGTGAAATCGAGTCATAGAAGGTACTTTGTGCAAAATATCTTCTATCACTGTCTCTGTACGCTATGTTATTGAGCATATTAACTGGATATACGAAAATTCCCACATATCACGATATTATTGAGACTCATGGGACAATCTGTATACTCGTATTTGGGAATTCATAGCTTCGCCTTTGTATGCGTGAGCTAATTGTTTCTATTAGCATTAAACTGTGATAATACATTGGAATGAGAAGAAATTGCATCGTTAAAACTTTCTACTACAATGCTAACTCGAAGACTTTTCAAAATATCTGAGAGTTCGAAAGGAGTTAGTAAAAATCTTCTAGAACTCAATACAGATTATCAAATTTAGTCACTACTCCAAAAATATGCACATGAGAGTGTATCGAATTCGTTATTGAAAATTGGAAAAGAGTTGAGAAATATTAAACTGTTGTAAATACTTATTCAAACTCTATATATTGTATCAGTAAATTCGAACTTTGAAAATTTATAACACCAAAATACATCTCCGTTAGTAACGGGCCATTCATTCTCCAGTCTATCCAAACATCAGAAGAATCTGTTCCTGACACTACCGTGAAAAGACGGCTCTGGTCAGGCAAAAACTGAAAGTTGAAAAACCTGTGGTACTGTTTAATAACTAAACCAGTCACAGCCTACTACGGGTGCCGACATGATGGAAAGTTGATTATCGGATATGCCCCACAGAGAAAATGTCGGGGTATGTTATCGACATTCTTTTGTGTTTTCTTATCGAAAAAAAATGTGTTGAAAGGTCGTCGCGAGCTAATTTCACTCCTGACAAGTTCAGCAGCTTAGTAACATTCATTATTCACGTCTGAAAACAAAGTGAACCTAATTTTCATAATTGAAACTTATCGATGCTGATAAATATGTTTTCTTTCATCACTTGTATATTTGTTGGAGATTTGCTACTAAACATTTGCAATTGACAAGCTACAGCAGCGTAATGTTGGATTTTTTTTATTATTCTTATATACATCGAGTCAGCTTTTTCACGATTCCACGATTATTGACTTGAGTAACTAGAAGTTTTTTTTTTCTATTTCAGAGATTTAAAAAGAACACCAATTCCTACCTCCTTTCCCTTGCTTCTCACGATGTTCTCTGAACATTACAGGATGTCTCCTTTCGTGAGGAGTTTTATATAAAAAAAACCTCTTTTTCTTCTCTTTCTTTCTTTTTATCTTTCAGTCTTTTCGACTTCGTCTTCTCGTTTTCTCGTCTTCTCGTCTTTTCATCTTCTCGTCTTGTTGTCTTTACGTATCATCGTCTTCTCATACATTCGTCATTTTGTTTTTGTCTCAGTGATTTCCATACCTACGCTAGTGTTCAAAATTCCGATGGGTGATATTAAAATTACATAATATACTGAGACGGTTGTGAGAGCATCCCGTTTATATGAACTGCCAGCGGAAGGGAGCACTTCAAACTTTTATGCCAGTGGAATTGTAAAAGTTTATGTCCGACATTGCACACCGCACACGCCGGTTGTGAATTTCCACGATAAATTTCCAGAAAATTTTCCCAAACCAGTTGGTATCCAGTAATGGATTTTTTAATCGGGCCCCAATAATGCATCAGATTTTTTTTCATGTGAATTAATTGTTTGTTTGCAAGCTCCGATGAGGCTTCTCAGAGGAAAATCTATATCATCATTCACCCCTTCTTGTTTTCTAAATGAAGTGATATATTCCAATATATTATTCAGTAAAATTGCCAGACTTGAATAACTTTGATATATATGAAATACCATCAACTCCAAACCAACCGGAAACGAAAACAATTTATTGGTTATATGAATCGGCGACTGAACTAGTGACTTTTGAGAATTGAGTATCACTTCAGCATTGTGAGAATAGTACACCCATCTGAATGCATATTTTGCCGAATAGCATTGATGTGTCTCTTTCAAAATCTAAGTTATTTCACTATCGAATAAATATTAAGATAAGGTTGTACATTGAGTTTTTGACGTTTGCATACTCGCATTTGGTGGTGCGAATGTGCTTAGTATGATTTGATGCATTTTTGACGAATTAATCCATATTGCAGTACTAATTGAAATTAACCAGTTTTTGCTTCCTGTATATGATGTTCCCCGAGGCATATGACCCTCAGAAATTTAAAAAGAACACCAATTCCTACCTCCTTTTCCTTGCTTCTCACGATGTTCTCTGAACATTACATGTATCCTTTCGTGAGAAGTTTTATATAAAAAAAATATAGTAACTATGTGATTACAGAATCTCCCATTCTCTGAAGTCTTTCAAAACAATACTCAGAAATATCGGATAGAGAGTCATTTTTGCAAAATCAAGAAATAGTCTGGTCTCCATTCTTGACATATTGAAAGAAAACTGAGTGATACCAAAAATTCCCAATCTCTTTCATAATTTCTTCCTTCAGCGTTGAATGATTTCAGTGCCTCATCCTTTGTTTTTTCTGAGATAATCCATCGTGAAAAGTAATAGCCGTCGTTAAGAAGCCCCCTCGTTTACAGCTGAAACCCCTCCCACACATGATATCAATTCGAAAGCAGTTTAGTGCTCCACGTTACCAAAAAAAATCAAATCGCATTTATTAATTACGGGGATTCCATCGAATCAACGAATTCTAGCCGAGACGTGTACATTTACCCCGCAATCGAATCAAAAACAAATTAAGGCTCACTTCCACTGGAGCCACAGTTATATTCGTCTCCATCGCCAAAAACGTGAACGGGAGGAAATGGGAGAGGACAAAACGATCCCGGTGATTTGGAGAGCCGCACTGGCGTAGAAATGGGGGAGATGAAAGACGCGTGCCATTCCTTAATTAATTGGGGAATTAACCAGCGATATCAGAATTAGTTAATGTGATACTCAGAAGGTGAGTTTATTATATTTAGTTAGAATGTAAGATACTCAATAGTGAGGCTTTCATTGTAGAATATTGCAGAAAAATATTTTTAGGGACGATTTATTATTAATTCATTTTTCGAATCGTTTGTTCTTCTGTCTTGATCATACAATTTTGCATAATTTCATTTATAAATTAGGAAACAAAATCTGAGATTCTGCGAGTACGTGACGTATTTTATCACATTGTGTAATCAACATTTTTTCATCTTAGTTGGGAATTGAACCAGTGCTGAATTAGGTGAATTGGAAATTGCAGAAGTAAATTTATTGATTCAGCTCAATAAGAATAAAGTGAAAATAATTCCAAATATCTGATTGCCGACCAACAAATATATTTCATTATCAATTGATGGAGCATTCACTTCCTATAATTGTTGTTGAGATTTTATAAACATAACCTTGAAAATCATCACCTTATGGTAAATATATAATTGATTTTGAATACAGTCCGCTATTCACATCGAACATTCTCGAATATAAGTTGGACAACTCGATACTTTTTTTGACAAGTCGAAAAAAAACTGATCTGTCACGATCTAGTACTCAGTATTCGTTTCAGTATTGAAAAAATAGACTAAACCTGGTAAATATTAGATTATCCAGTCCATTTCCTGTCAAAGTATTACTGCTATAAAACGAATCATTCAGCTTGAAGTATTATTATTTGATATACTATACTATAAGTACCTACTCGTAAATTTAGAAAAGTCATGAATGAAGATAACTGGAATAGTTGAAATTATGCTTCTAGGAAATCATTCCTTGGTCCTTATTTATAACTTTCTCAATGCATAAAGTTGGTACCACAAGAATGTTTATTGGTTTCCGTATTCAAGGATGAGAGTTTTGGCAGGTTCGGTCATATTTCAATACCATTAGTGTAAAATAAAAAGTATCCACCTAACCAGTGAACATCCAATTGATGAAGACATAGCTGAGAACATTTGACTTTCACAACGACGTTATATTCATTTCGAGAGAAGTCTTTAATTTACTCGAAATTTCTACAGCTATTGAAAAACCTTTTCAACAGTTATCAACAGTCAAAAGTTATCGAATTTTCATGTATGTATTCTATAAATCGAAAATATTTTCCAAAATAATTCGAATGATAAACCTACTCTTACTTTTTGTTTCGGATTATAATTGAAAAAAAGACAAGCAGCATTACCGCACTTTCTTGCGAGCTGCCAAAACTATAATGCTTAAATAAATAGACTAAAGGTTCCCGATCTCACAAATTTTGCATTGTGAAACTATATTAGAATTCGTTCAGTTTGAAAGAGAGCGACAAATCAACTTCAAATGCCATATACATGTCTTTGAAGTAGATAATATTGTTAACCTTTTTTTTTTTCATCAATGTTTTAGCTGAAATGAAATCTTGTTTTTCAGAGCAGCAAATCAATATAGATTTGTCGAAAAACCTAACTGTGTTTTCTATTTCAATTGATTTATGTTTATATCAGATCTCTTTCACTTTTTATCAAACTCCATTGACACTGTTTTTATCGAAAGGAAATCTCAATATGCTAAAATATCCTATGTACCCTCAAAATATGTTTTATTGAAATGAAATGCGACAGATAAAACCGAAAAATGTCATGTTCGAGACTTTCGTTCTCCCACATGATGGTGATCGTACAGCATTGAGATAAATAAAACTGGGAAACGGGATCTCTCCTATCCAGTCCGGCATCTCCATAAATCTTTGGCTGTCTCGGAAAGATCGGATAAGCGGCAATCATCTCGGTCGTTCGCGAAAGTCTAACGGCCGATACAGTTTCGTGTCGGAAACTTTATTTCTTCGAGGGAAAGTATAGAAAACTAATTGGGATGAGCAAACTGCTTTGATGACTGGTTGATTTTGCTTGTTGACGTAAAGCCGCGAACGACAAGTTACAGATATCAAATGAAACGAAATAGGAAAGTTTAATTAGTTCTTTATGCAAGCGTAGGCATGAGATATGAGAATCAGAAACTTCCATTTTATGTCTTCATTCAATAATTTCAGCCTGAAATTATTATGCCAATTTGAGGTTTCCTAGCCAATTTTACTTATGTTATGGAGTTTATTGATAAAAAATTTCCTTCTACGTTTTCATTGGTGCATTCTCATTTCATATCAATTATCTGATGAAACTGGTATTCCTTCTTATTATTTTATTCAATAATATTCCTCATTTTATTCCATTATTTCTTCTGAAAGTATAACTGATTCTAAGAATAGTACTATTTAGCAATTATGGGTTCTCAATCTTGAATCTATTTTACTCAATTATGTATTTCATCTATAGATTTATGCCTTGTATGTTTGTTAGTGTTTAGTACTCAGTGTTGTTCTTATTTGTTTCATTTAGCACTTGGATCTAAGTTTTATTTTTCTTTTGATATATATTTCAACATTTTTACGAATTTTGTAACTAATTCAGTTTTTAAGTATTCTTTATATATGTATATTTTACAACGTTGTAAATCAACGGTTTTCTCGTTTTCACCAAATTAATAAATATTATCACAATAAATATATAGACATGGAAGGAAACGTACTTCAAATGGATTATGTTGACATTTTGATAAAATAATACAGATAGGAAGAATCAACAGAAGTATTTTTGATGAAAATGTCATTATTAAGCCCTTCTAGCACCCACGAAATTTAATTACATATTATATTGGATTTATAGTGAAAACTGAGACGACGATCTGAGCCATTTTGAAAAATTTCAATTGAATCATTTCCAAAGTATTATTGAAAAGAATATTTTTCAACAATGTTTGATCTGCTAATGATGTTTGAAAAAAAAACTGTTCAACGGATATTCAAAGTCAATAGTTAGCCAATTTTGGTGTATATATTCATTCATATTTGGATCATGTACAGTTTTGGGAATTTTCAAAATCACCAAGTGCGTTTAAGGAATTTGGAATCTTGAATAGTTTTTGAACGGAGAAATTGACCAATCGACTTCAAATTGAAACTGATTGGTTGAGAATGGTCAATGTGACATCAAGAAAACTACACAGTTTTCTGATTTTTAATATTTTCTTAAAGTTGTAGGTCGTTGTATAGAAAATATTGTTTCAGCTACTCATTCAATATTTTCGTGAAAAAATCTGAAATTATACCTTATTATGTCCAGAAAACTCCAAAACATTCTATCAAGTACTATCTTTTGAAAAAAAATCGCGAAAATAACCTAATTTTTCAGAATAAAAGGTACTAATTTATTGCAAAATGCTGCTCATATTTGTTCAAGATTTTTTCTATCGATCAATAATATACTCAAAAATCAGTTTATTCACATCGATAAAACAAGAAAAATACACTCACCTCCGCTAAGTATGGCCCAACAGTTCGCCAAAATATTTACATAAATATAAAACAGCACCTTCATCAAATTTCTCATCGTGATGAACGTCAACACACAACCCCAATAACATAAAAATCCATAATTCAAAAGTCCCCAACTACATTCAAAGCTCCCCAAAAAATAAATACGAGCATTTAAAACATCCCATCCGCTTCATTAAACCCATGAAGGTACTCAAACAGCACCCACCACCAAAACAATTGGCGATCGAAAGTCGCACTTTACCGCCAAAATCTCGAAACGACGTGGTCGCGTCGTGTAGGCCGTGTCAGTCACGTGTGCGAAGCGGAGCTTTGGCGAATCCGCACTGACCGCCGAAGCGCCAAAGCTTCGCGATTCGAAGCTATCGTCGCAGGCGGCCGCGCTCGGGAAACAGTTGCACACTTTGCGGTCGCAGCAGGCCGATTTGCATGCTGCGACTCTCGGAGAGAGATCGGACGGTCGCTAATTGCGCTAATCGAACGTTGATTGAGGTTGAAATTAGTGTTATTTTGCACTCACAACTCTGGATTAGTTTCAGTTCCGATTCCCTATTCGAGACCAAACTGATTTCTAGTTTTAGGTACTGGAATTGGAAAAACAGTATTTTCTGTATATTATATTATACGAATACGTTCAACGATTGATTTCAATTGAAGTGTCATCGTTGATTTTTGATCACCTTTCATTAATTATTCCTCAAAGTTTTAACATAGTTCCAGCCAGTTCTAATTGAATAAAGCAACTTTTCTTACGGAATAAATCATTAGTTGAGTTGAGTTCTGCGAACACAGTTTTCGACAAGGCAATCAAAATATTTTCACGATGATAATATTCCAGCTTAGGACTTGGTATTAGTCTTCAATATCAACCTAAAAAGGCACGTTTGTTTCATTTGAAATGAACAAGTTGATATCAACCTTTGGTTTAACTGGAAATGCCACCCGAATTACAAGAAATTTCCAATGGGAACATTGAGTATTCCTGATAGATTGGTTACGTGAATATACCTGTATATACCCTGAAAACACGATCAGAAAAGTAGTGATACAATATGTTCCTATATAGATTTGAATTTATAAGCATTCAATATTTGTTGGTTCTAATGATCTTCTCAATATTCTTCATTAGAATATTTTAATATTTAGTTATATAGCTTATTTATTTAAGCAAGGAAGAATTTGGAAAATGGTGCCGAATAACAACCACTGAACTTTTATTTATTTGGAGAGATTTCCTTGATCTGCTAATGAAGTTTGCTAATTCTAGTGGAAATTTTCACAAATATTGAAAAAACTGTCATTCACAGTCAAGAGTTATCCAATTTTGATCTATATATTTTATAAATCTCAAACATTTTTCAAAATAATTTGAATGGTAGGTTTAACCTTGATTTTTGTTTCGGAGTATCATCAAAAAAAGGCAGCACCACTGCAATTTATAGCGAGCTGTCAAAATTACCTTGCTTAAATAAATAGACTCTAGTTCGTTGAAATCTTAACCTGCTAGTATTTGAGTTTCAACTGAATTAGCAACACTTCACAACTATGTAAAATTGCCATTTTAATTTTCTATGACTATATTTCAGTATAGTTAAAATTTAACCATAAATGTCATTCTGATTGACTCGTTTTTCGTTATCGTTATTCTGAAAGAGCTTTAATGAACCTCCAATGAAAAAAAACTTCGCAGATGGTCAGTCATTCTACTTCGTCCATCCGGCAACCAACCACTGTCACAATACCAACAACCCCTGATTGAATTTTCATTTCGAAATAACCGCAGATTACCTTTCGACCCATTCAAATGCAGATCAATTCGAAACGGGAACGAAATAATAGGCACGTCCCTCTCCTGTGACGTCATCTGCGGTCAACCCCGGAGTGATGTCGGGAAAGATCCCGGGCGATGTTCAACTGCGCTTATCGCGAAGAATAATAGTTTCATAGACATTCTCAAAATATATAGGCCGACCGTGCATTATACCGCCTAAAATGAAATGGCGAAAGCGATAATTTATTAATTTTACAGGAGAGCGTTTCGAAAAAATAGGTCCTGTTTGAATTGCGGTTATCTTTTTAATGTTTATCAAATTATTCATCAATGTATGGTGTTGTTAGGTCACAGATACCATCAAATCGAATCGACTGGTAATCGTAACTCCAAATTGTCAAAAATGTCGCTTTCGCCCCTTTGTCTTGTCAGCGCCGATACATAACACTTGATTTTGAACATGTTATCTCGAATTTCACGGGTATTTTTCATGATTCATATCGAGAACAAAAAATAAAACCATAAATTTTTCACAATATGGGTACATGCATCACTATTGATATTTTCCTCTAAAAAATTAATTACTAGATATAAATATTTTGATGTGAATATATTCTCATGCAATATTGTATAATTGTTTACTCACAATTGAAAACATATGGAAATTTATGATTCTCCAAAGTTACACCTGTTGCTTATATGACGTAACATCAACGACATATATTTATTGTCCATATATTTTTCGATCAATGATATATCCTATGGAAAAGTATACGGTTTGACATCTTGTTTGCAATTGACGGCATTACCATGGGTAACGGTTGTGAAATATAAATTGGCGTAAAACATTGAGGACGTGCTTGAAACATTTCGTTTCACAAAAAGGGAGGAAAGTTTTTATGATTTTTGACATGTTTGCTGCTATCATAACTATGATATGCGAACAGAATATTTTTGGAGCCTAATCTAATCACGTACTCGAATGAATCTAGCATGCAGTGATTAATGAATCCAACATATTGACTATTGAGCTTGCATATATTGTAAATTATCTGCTGGAATTTCCATCGGGATATGATTGAATCGCATAATTCTACCAATAATAATTTCCCTGGGCAATAACGGATACTGTAGAGGGTGCTCAACTATAGATGAAGTGACTGAGATTCAATCTCGAATTCAGAATTCATGCTATTCCTCTTGATCTATTGCGTACGTACTGACTGAAACCTACAAATATCTGAAATTGTAGATATAAGGATGAGTTGAAATATCTTCAAATGGGGACAAAGAACTATACATGACCCATGTTCCAAAAAATCAACAGTAGATAGAATTCCTTCGTATTAGGTAATTCTGAATTTTAAAGATATATCTATATCGATATGACAAAAAATTACGGGTTACTATCTTCATATAGTGGCAGAGGATGAAAAATATTGCCAACTCATATTTCCATCATTTTCAAACAAGATTCTGTGAAATTAATTCAAAATCAATGTAGGTCGACACCAGCATCATACATGAACCTTAAACTACCGTTATATTTAAATTTCATTCGAATATTATCAATATATATTGGGGGATTAGTCGACTTGGGTCAGTAGCCTCTCCACAATCATGAACACTACATGGTGGTGTAGTTTTTTTCTGGTGTTTTTGGTCAAGGCACATTTGTATGAATGGGTTAGTATCGAACATATAATACCAACTTACAAGAAACCAATTATATGTTATTGTGATTGTTACAGGATTACAATAACATTCTCTGGAAAGTTATACTTTCATATACATTTCGTATCAGTTAAATGAATTACATACAATAATGAAGATGTTAATTTATATTTTTGAATTATTATCAGGACGTATACATTCATTCATAAGAAGCCGTTAGTTAAAAATTATATATTATTTCAGGTTCATGCTGAAGATGAAAAAGTTATGGACACCAAGATAATCTCAATTTTCGATTTTTTGTACCCTCAATCTGACCATTGCAACAAATGCAGTAAGTCTATTGATATTCAGTCACATCTGTCAGATGATGTAGTATTCAATATTTATTTGAGTATTGCAGAACGAGTATAAGTAGGTACCGCTTTAAAAATTGGGCAGAAAAATATCCTCAAGACTATATGAATACTACAAATTATGACATTTCACTTTCTCATTCTCAGTGTTATTTCTTCTGAGGCTCCCATTTCACATTTATATGCCTTGGCAGGACATTTCCTCATGTGATATACGACCCACAGACAACGTGAAGGATTCCACCTACCTGTACATGATAACGCGCTCATATTTTTGAGCCCATGTAAACTACTCAAGTAAATTTGAGAAATTGTCAAATTGCGAGGAAAACATTCTAATGGAACATGAAAATATAGTTTCAAAAATCCTTGAGCGGAAATAATGAGTACAGATTTTTTTGGCCTCAGATATGTAAGTGGATTTTGAGAATTGGAAAATACAAGGTGTTCCTTAACATACCTTCGGCTGGTCCTATGATCTCCAATTTTTCTTATATTTTCGATTGAGAAATCTCCTTTTGAAAGTAGAAAAATGTCAGCAAATACCAAAACAATGCCAAATGTCCATCGTTCATTCTGATTATAACAAATTCGATGTAAGAACACAAATATCAACATTCAGAGGAGTCGGTACAAGCAATGACATAAAACAATAAAAACAACATTGTATGACAGCCTTACAGATCACGAAGGAAACTGTCCTATTTGCACTATTAAAAATTCAATAGAATGTTCTTTGATAAAAAAAAACATTCCTGCTGTTTTGATTCATCTAAGATCATTGAAATTTTCGTGAAATGTGATGACAATTGCTGAGCAGTTTATTTTAAGTCCATACATTTTTCAATCGCATGATTGCTCTTTTTCGTATTCCTGTAGAATGTGGCATTCCCAACAGAGAAGCACGTTTCCTGGGCGGTGAATATTTGACTAGTCATGAATTTCCTTGGTCTGCTTTGGTGTACGTACAGAACAATAACGCTTTTTCCCCATTTCCTGCCACTCTTATCAATGACAGATACTTAGTCACAGCAGCGAATAAAGTCATAGGGTGAGTAAAACCATTAATGTCTATGAATATTTTAACGAAGATTTCAAACACATCGGTATTTTTTCACTATTATCTATTTAATCGAGAAATAAATCATATTCCATAATTATTTCCATTTTGTGCATGAGTAAGCAAGAAAGTAGATCAAGCAGTATAAATCCTTAAATTCGGCATCTCTTCATATTTTTGCAATGATTAATAATGATTGCGTCTATAGAAATTATTCTTCATTGTTCAACCTGCCGTACGTATAATCTTTTTTTGCTTCTAGATTGACACCTTTAGATATGAAGATTGGTCTAGGACAAAACGACATTTGTTTTTCAGACGTTAATTCAGTGAATGCTAGCGTTGATGCAATAATTGTCAATCCAGATTTCAGTCCTGGCAATAGAGCGCACGATATCGCACTCCTGAAGCTCACAACTCCAGTAAAATTCACGAAAGCCGTACAATCTATATGTCTGGCAGCTCTAAGTAAGAAAACTACCAACTCATGATATAATTGGATTAGTTAGAAAAATAGTTGCCACCATCATGACCCGATCTGGCCCCTATTTTATTTATTTTGAGTTCATGTAAATTTCATAGATCGATGCCAATCAATTGTATAATATTTGAATGATTAGATACTTTGAAAATGATCATTACCAGTGAACGAGTTTTGAACATTTGTACAAACTGTTTGTAGAAGCCAAGTATCTGGGCCAAGTGGCCACAGTTTCCGGTTGGACTGAATCAGCGGTAAACACCACGACGAATACAGAAGGGACTAATGCAACCACCTTCGCAGAAGGTCCGATTGCTTCCACACGAACTTGTAGGCCCAGAAAGATGGGTTTACCAGTGCTGAGCCTCAGCGAGTGTCAGAAGCATGCCTATGATGCTCACTACGTCAGCCCTGACAAGGGCTGCATTGGAGTCATCGGGGCTGCCAGTCGTATATGTGAGGTGAGGCAACAAAAATTCTTGAAATACATTGATACGTACAAATTACCAAGTATTATAATTCATAATTGGAGATCTTACTAATAAGCCACAAATGCTAATTGAAGAAATTTGTCGTTTCAATTGCTATTTCCAATATATTATATACTTACCAATTCATCAACAATTAAAACATTTAAGCAGTCAATGAATGCATTGTTACCTAAACATATTATGAATTGATTTTAACATAGACTTCTTAGCTGGGCTGCTATAATTACCAATAGTTCCTTAATTTCATTTTCTGAAATCGTTATACTTGTGGTTGAAGAAATATTTTTTCTATTGGTGCCCCATTTTACCCATTTAAAGCAAGCCTGAGCGTTTTTTATTAAAGTTACCATGGTAGTATCAACGAAGGAACGAGAAACGTGAAGTCTAAATGGCACATTTTTGATTATTGATCTGACATGAGTACCTTGTAAACGTCAAATATAATATAACTGACAGATGCAAAAATTTATTCAAACTTAAAATGTGGCACCAATAAAAAAAATGCGTAAAGTATTCGTGGATCTGGTCTTTAAAACGCTTTATTTCGAGCACTTCGGCTGCGCCGTCGTCGTGCGTGTTTTAAAGACCTTTTTATGCACTTATACTTCAATATACTATTTTGTTTGGAACTAATTGCTTTTTACCGTTATTTCTTTTAGGTTGATTCTGGTGGGGCAGTTATGTATAGAAACTATAAAGGAATCTATGATATAATAGGTGAGTGTGACTTGTTGACTTCGGTGAATGATGAATGGTGTTTCAAAATTCGAAGAAATAATTGAATAATATGTGAAGAACTCGATGAACAAATTTCTGAAATATGTGTTTATTCATCGAAAACTTATATCATATGGTTTCATGTAATAAGATATAGAGATGATTCGGTCACATTCGGTACTGCATTTCGAAGCATTTGAAAAAACTATACACCAGTTGTTATGTAATATAATAGATGCCCAAACGATGCACCACTCGATCTCAATTTAAATTTCTTTCTGATCAACCGTATCTCCCATGTCAAGTTTTCGATTATTCATTATGTTTTCAATTGAAAGAAAATTAATGACAAGTTCACTTTTCAGGGATCTTAGGTGATAGAAATGTCTGTGACACAAACCCTAGTGTTGCACTTTATACATCTGTAGGTGATCACCTTCCTTGGATTACAGAAAACACCAAGGACGCCTGTTATTGCTATAGACCATGAAAATATCAACAAATCTGAAGTGTATATTTGAAATATTAGTCGGTAATCCTGATAAGGAATAACTAAAGGAATTCTCAAAGTGATTAAAACTACAAAAATATTTTAAAAGTTTGTGAAATTATTATTTATTGAACTTCAATACATGCTATTGGCATACATGTACAATAATAATTTTATTGATATCAGTATCCAAAAGTATCGATTATTCAATTTATACTCATGTAATTTCAATACATGTATCTGATTGGAAAACAATTCCAATATTAATATCAACAGTTCAATGAAATAACAGACAAGTAATTGGAATTATAGTGGTACATGCACCACAATTCTATTTATTAAATTATTATCTATTTTATGTAGATTTTGTATTTTACATAACAAAAAATAGATCAAATACTTATATATTGAAATTGTCTCAAAACAATTAAAAATCTATATATATATTAAATCTAAAACTTCAATGGATGTTGTGTAAGTTCAAATATCATAATCATCTTGATGATACAGTTCAGACAACAACCTGTAGACATATGAAGGAGCATTGCCACCTCTGAAAAAAAGTTGAATTGTTTGACTAGTAAAATGGGAAGTTCCTTTAGTGGAAGATACAATTGTGAGTACTTACTGATGTGAAATGAAGAGAGTCACTAGCTCTGGTGGGACATAGTCAAAAACAGGATTGAAAACTTGGATACTATTCAAAATTTTCCCTGCAGAGTAGGGAATCACATTAGCTGGTGAAGCACATATGTTGAAAGCTTCCTGATTGTGAGAACCCACATAGATAGGTGTAAATTTGTACATATGAGAAAGAACCATGACCTACAAAATATAAGCAAACAATAGAGTATTTAGAGGAAGTGTATCAGTTTTTTGAAACTCACAGGTACTGAATAATATTTAGCAGCTAAAGCAACTGCATGTATGCCACTTGCTGCTTTGAGGCCACCATTTGCTAATACCGTATGGGTGCCAATGATGACTTTATTTACTCTAGACATCATTGCAAAAACTGCTGCATCAGATATGACAGTGGTTTGTATGTTGTTCTTAGCTAAACTCAGTGCTAACGAATGGCCCTAAACATAAGGTCATCAAGGTTAAATAATTATATGCACAGGAAGATCAATGAAACTCACATTGTATAGAGGGGCAGCTTCAACAACAACAACTGTGAATACTCTTACTTTAGCAGCTGACGTCAGGAATTTTTCAACTGTGTTTGATTGTCCAACAGTAAGAATTATTTCATCAGAATGAATGTGTTCAGAAGCCTGTGCTGCAATGTTCTCAACACTAAAAACATGAATTTAGACAAAAGACTGGTAATATGATTGGAATATTCACCTAGATTCCAATTCTACTTTATATTCAGTGAGATGATCAATTAGGCTTGATTTCAAATTTATCAATGATTCTGAGTAATCTATATCATCAGCATGATGAGATGTAACTAACTGGTGCAATGATTGACCCTCTACTTTTCTCTGGAATATATCAAATATCAATATATAGTTTGGAAAACAATTGTTCAATTACCTTTGATTCAGTCTCATATTCCTCTCTGATAACTTTCAGAACATGCCGCATAACATTGACTGCAGTTGCCTCTTGTGGTAATGTTTCCTTGATGTACTTTATGCGTTTTTTAACTAAATTCATGAGTTCCCTATGAAAAAATATGATGATACTTTTGGGAAATTCTATATTTTCATTGTGGCTACCTTGCACATTTCCAGTTTCCTTGAGAAATTAGTTCTTCCAGTAATTCCTCACTTTTCAGAGCGATATCTGATGAACTGACTATACTTCTGTAAAGATCAAATTTCAAATCATAAACAATATGTTGTAATCACCCTCATATTTCATCATTATTTGTTACTCACTTGTGTTTTATGCTACTGACTAATTTACTGACATCAGATAAATTGTCGGTTTCAGGCATCTTCATGAATAAAATAAAATTGAAATTTCCTAAAAATTAAAAATATTGCATCAAATCAACAACAAAGTTTCAGCTGAAACGATTAGGTTAAAATATGCTTCTTTTGTGATTATAGACGTTCACAGAATATCAGAAAAATTTCTGAAAGTAGACAACCATGAATACGATACTAAATAGATAAGACGATAAGGTACATAGACGTAGAAAGTAGAAGTAGATTAATTTAACCATTATAATAACTTATAAGTTATAAGTTCTTGGAGTTTTGATTGTCGATTATTAAACACCACACTTAATGTGAATATAAATAAAAATATGTCATCCCTGAATATATAATTTTTCATTCACCACACAACAATGAAAACGCTTTTGAAGGCAATCAAACATTTCAGATGTTTGTCAAGACCAGTATCTACATGGAGGAACTTTGGAGAGCCGCAGTTAGATACAAAATTCATTTTCAATTCCGATAATCTAGATCTTATCACAAATAACATAAGCAAAAGGAAAGGAATTGGTGATATACAACTGGTCCTGGAACTGCACAATGAGTTAGTTAAAGCTAACAAAGATTCACCAGTCTATAATGATTACAAAAAAAAACTGAATGAAGAGCTGTTGAGAATTCCAAACCTCACGCACCCCACTGTTCTACAGTATGGTGAACATCCTAAGCTGCTCAAAACAATAAATGACAAGAAGATATTTCCTTTTGAGCCAAAAGAATTTCATGAAATCACTAAGAGGCTGAACCTGGTAAGGACAGAACAGCTAGGAAATGTTAGTGGGAATAGGAGTTATTACATTCTAGGTGAAATGGCCGAGCTAGAATATGCATTAATCAACTATTTCATTCATAATTTAATGCAACAAGGTTTTGAGCTCATATCTGTACCCGATATATTACCCAGAGATATTATTGAGAAATGTGGGATGAATACTAGGGGTGAGAGGAATCAGGTAAAATTGAGTTCTCAATAAAGTTGTTCTTTCAGAAGAACAAATATTGTCAGTATCATGATTGATTGAATAGGGTCATTTTCCAGGTATATACACTAGATCCAGATCTGCATGGACCTAATTTATGTTTGTCAGGAACTTCTGAAATGGCTTTAGCAGGATATCTTGCAGGAAAAACATTTTCTGAAAACGAATTGCCAAAGAAACTTGTTGCTGTCAGTAGGTGCTACAGGGCAGAGACCTCAAGTACTGCAGAAGAAAGAGGCATCTTCAGGTATAAATATCCCAACTCTTAATAAATCTCTTAAACTACATATGATGTATTAATACACAGGGTACATGAGTTTAACAAAGTGGAAATGTTTGTTGTTTCCACTCCTGGTGCATCTGACTCAGCTTTAGAAGACATCAGAATTCTGCAAGAAAATAATTTCAAGTCTCTCGGACTCCATTTTCAAGTACTGGATATGCCTGCTCATGAATTGGGGGCCCAAGCTTACAGGAAATATGACATTGAGGCCTGGATGCCTGGCAGAAAAATATATGGGGAAATTTCTAGTTGCAGTAATTGTACAGACTTTCAGTCTCGCAGGTTAGTAGGAAACCCAAATTGTTTAGAGAGAATTGTGGTTTGTTTTTTTGTTTCTCTATCAACTTATTCCTTTTTCCACTCTTCAGATTGAACATCAAGTATAAGACAAACAATGGGCAAACTAATTTCGTGCACACTTTAAATGGAACAGCATGTGCCATTCCACGACTCTTGATAGCACTCACTGAAAATGAACAAGATGACAAGGGCTTCATACATATACCAAAAATATTGCAAGAGTACATGAGCGACAAAACTAAAATGAGCAGGCAGAAGAAAATTCCTGAATTGAAGTTGGTCAAAAACAAAAAGTAGTATGTATTTATGTAATGTCAATTGATATATTTATGTTCTGATTAAATATTGTTTGTATTGACACGATCGTTATTTTGGATCATTGTCATGTAAGAAAAAAATTATATTTATAAATTGAAAATCATTTTGTAATTGGATGCTGTTTGAATCGGTTAATTTATATATTCCGATTTCAGATTTTTAGTTGAGGATGAATGGATTGCAAATTGAAAGTAAACCGATCGATATTTTTCTTTATTATTTAAACACCTTATACATATATAACTTACATTTAGAATAATTTAATTTATAAACAGTAATAGGTAAATATTATCCTTAATGTCACTTAATGGGAAAATAGACGTAATTTCGGGATATTTACATATATGTACACATTTATTGAGTCAACTTAAAAATATCTGGTGAGTACATCAAATGCTAATGAAAATCTCATTAGTTTCCACACCAATAATAATTTCAGAACCGTGCTTTCACAAACAAAAAGCTGATGAGTATACTCGATGTGCGTTATTAAAGAAAACCAGACTAACCTATACTAAAACCTCATCTTCATCTATGCTTGAATTGATTTCATTAGAAAATATTTTTGGCACTGATTCGAATATATTCAGGAAAGTACATGCTAATACAAACTTAAGCTATTTCTCTATATGATATATCATTCTGTTATTTTCCTGTGGTTAGTCTAGTTTCAAGAATAGAATGAAAACATTCAAGGATCGATGCTATATAATTCCAATTATATTTTGCAAACGCAAGTCTTGATAGGTAAAATCACAGCCGAAAAACTATACAACACGAGTGTGCTGTTAGCAGGCTGCTTGACTAGAAAAACCTGGTCAGACTTTACATAATATTTGTCATACAGCCATACCTACAAGTACGCATTTCGTACTGGAATTATTGTGGAAAAAAAAACAGTCGATTTCCGAATGTTCATTGAGTTTGGCACTTCTTCATTCGAATTTGGCCACAATCATAAAACTTTTGAGCTAATACAACTTGGTCTGAAAAAATCACTATCCAATTTAATGTATAAATTCCTGAAGTGGGCTCGATTTCAACAAGTTGGTTCATTGAAATTGAAATTACTATGGACCCATTTGAGCGTTTATCTATTTTGTTTTGGCGTATACAATTTTTCCACAATAATTACCTGCACCACTATTATCCTTTTGAAACTCGAAACGGCAACGCTGGAAAAACGTTGCCGAAGGAAGAGCCTTGCAATCCCTTGACATCGAGAATCGAATCGTCCTTAAACTAGTTTTTCTACATCTTAACTGGCTTACTTATCGTTATCTCCTCGGGGCATATAATATGTGTATATCATAGAAAACAAGCATCAAAAGCTACGAATAATAATAGTTCTCAAAGAAATATCATTTTCATGGAAAGGCTTTTTGGTGTTCTTTTCTTTTAGTTTTATTTTTCAAGGAAAGGGCGGGAGCTAGAGGGGACGTAAAAAATTGAGCAACATCTATTAGCTAGTCTTGTAAATATCCAGTATAATGAAATTCGGACCCAGACTTATTACTCGAAATAAACTTCCTACTTACATGGCGGAGAAATCTCCAAAGTATAAGTTTCGGTGAAGTTTTCAAGTAATATGTCATCCGCCAGTGAATGTAAACCACAAATAAATGGGCATCAGAGATAATGGAGTAACCTAAAATATTTGGGTTAATGCCTCTGGAACACCGATAAAATAATCTCGGATGTATGACGTAGTGTAAATATGTGAACGACTCTAGAGCAGCCCGATGTTTTTCTGTCATGAAATTCCTTCGTAGATGAGAATGAGAATACCAACTATCAGTCATATCAGTGACCACAAAAAAAGAAGTGAGACATCGAGTCGTTCTTTAGTGGATACTATCGCGCCCTATAACTCTTTCGGTCGATTGACACCCCTTTCAGAAGTTGGTGTCATAATCTGATCTCCGTCTGCCGTTGTGGCCGCTTTGACTGCTGCTCGGGTAGTTGTGCCCACTTCCTGGTTGATTGCCGTAGTACGCGTTGTAGTAGTAGCCGTTCCATTCAGAACGCCAACTGTCATATAGATTGGACATGCTGTTATCGTGAATCGAACCGCCGCTGGATCTCTGCCGAAAAAATTGTACAGATTATCAAAAAGAAAAAAAATAATCGTTAGTCTATTGACAATGGTCGTTCTTTAATGTTTTTATCTACGAAAGGAACGGAACTTGCCTTTTTAGGTGGTTTTTGTTCGTAGGCTCTTTCATTCCACACGTCCTCCATGTTGTAGAGATCTTCAGCGCCGTAATTATCGTAACCTCCCATGTGATTCTTGTTGAGCTCGTTAAGCATATCCTCAGTTAATGGAGCGGGACTCTTTTTCTTCGAACTCTTCTGGCGATTCACCAACTGAAAAAAAAAACGTGTTCTCTCATTAACGAATATTGTTTTCGTTAATTTCATTGTTGATAGGAACCAACAAAAAGTTGCCTGGGATAACCACACCAGGATAAGAATATAGTAAACTTTTTTGAAGAACTGTTGGGCTACTTAGGTAAAGTTAGGATCAGATAAGATTAGTAACAGGTCTTCTTACAGGCCATGTGTCTGTGAAAATATATTTTGAAAGATGGGGCTCTACCAAGGTGACCAAATTTGTAGATCGTGGGACTTGAGGTTTGATACTATTGGCACTAAACTACAGGAGAGTAACGCAACTAGGGAAATGAGAACGTAGAGACCATGAAAGCGAGCGACCTCTGTAAACTACCCAAAAGGACTATTATAATTTGAGGTTCATTCATTTATTTTTATTCATTCATTTATTCATTTGGCGTAATGAATAAATAAAATAAAATATTTTGAAGTATCAGTTCAGAGAAAGTACAATGAGTATTTTGCTGCAGTGCATCCTTCGAACCCCTTCGATTGAATACTAAAATAGGAATCATTCATATTTTTATTACTCACCACTGTGACTCCAAAGATGATAACGAACAGAAGAGAAGCGAGTCCAATAACTATGACAGCGATAGCCCATTGAGGCAGAAGGACATCATTCTCAGCATATCCCACAGTTGGATATTCATGTTTAGGCAACACTAAAGAAAATATACGTTATTCATACCGTCACGTAAAAATGCGTTTTCTGTTTCACTTTGACTGACCTAAGAAATCGGTGTAGGCTGGATCGACGATGAAATTACCCATGGATAATTTTCCTTCCAGCTTGAGGGACTCGTTTAGGGATTTTCCTTCCCTGTTCGAACCTCCCAAGGTCGTGAGAGCGTCGTCCAAAGATTCATGGAAGAATTTCTTGATTTCTTGGGTGTTTATTTTTCTGGCTAGATCGTTCAATTCGACAACGTAGTCCACGAGTACGCTCCCCTCGCTAAGATAACAGAGTTAATTCAATTAAACAGTGAAACGAAACTGTATGGTACTGATGATGTATTACCTGAACCCGTCTATCCTGATTTTCCTGTACCATTTGTTCAGGAGCGAAGAGGAGCTGTACACATACTCCAGCTGACTCTGCACCTCGTTAGCCAAGACCTGCCATTCCTTGGTGTTCCTGTCCAGAAGCTCAGGTTCCCATTCGACGCCTCCCACCAGTCTGATGGTGGCAGCCAGCTCGCACTCTCCCGAACACACTCCTGGGGTGGTAGGCCGAGGAGTGGTCGTGGTGGTGGTAGTGGTGGTTGTCGTCGTGGTTGTCGTAGAAGGTTCGGCGGTCGGTGAGGCTGTAGAAGAGGCCGCTCGCGCTGCCTCCAGTAGTTTCTCGATGGATATTGGGGTGGTGGAGGGGGTAGGCCAGCCGGTGAACTCGGTGGTGGCTCTGGAATAACGAAGTGGGTTGATACGATGGTAAAATGGTTTTTTTCGGGAGTTTCAGACATACCTTGATGGCCATCCTTTATGGATAGTAGGTGGTGTATTTTTGGGCGGGTCTACTGCATAACTCTTGGGGGTAGTTCTGACTGAGGATTTTCTAACTCCACCACCAGGTCTGGACGCAAGCACAACCTGATCAAAATAAATATTATATTCAATAATCAGTTCATAAAATGTGAGCAAAAACCAACATTGAAAATTCAATCGAACGAACCGTTGACTGTCATTTTCTGTTGAAAAACTCAACTTTTCTTATGTTTTGGGTATTACAGGAAGGTGTACCTATTGGGAAAAATGATCAATATGCAGTATCACCAGAGAGATGTATCAACATCTTACCTTGGAACTTCCAGAAGGCTTAGCTGTTGTCGAGCTAGCAGCAACACCTGGTGGCAAAAGATCAGCAGGTGCTTCTGATGGTTTATATCCAGGTGGTAGGAATGCAGATATATCGATCGGTTGTGCGTTGTCTGGAAAACAAATAAATTTGAGCCATGAATATTTAATATCTGACTATAAAGAAGAAAGTATTGAATTTTTATGAGGAAGTATATAATTGAAAGAAGATCAGATTCCGCAAAGCGGTGATATCTTGAAATGTTTGATAATGAAATCATTTTATACGCCATGCATTTGAATTTCCTTATTGAAGGAAAAACTTGGGGAAATAGTCGATTATCGTTTACTTGTTCTTACAGAGGAAATTATCTTTCAAGATTGTCTGTTGAAATGTTTCCATATTTTTTCTTCCGATTTGAGTTCTGCTAAACAGATATTATTTCATATGTCTAACAAATGTGATGCATGTGATGAAAAAAAGCGAATAAAACACTCACTTTTGATGCTTTCTACCTTCTCTTCTTTCTCAGTGGTCGTTTTAGGTGCTTTATATCCTGGTGGTAAAAATTTGGAAACATCATCAGCTTTGGTGTTCTTCAACAAACTACTCTCAGTGGTATGGCTCTTGTATTTGGGAACTTTGTATCCAGGCGGCAAAAACTTGGATACATCGTCAGCTTTGGTGTTTTTCAAAACGCTGCTCTCCGTTGTTTTTGGAGGTTTATATCCAGTAGGAAGGAACTTGGATATATCGTCCAGCTTTGTTTGCTTCAAGATGCTACTCTCAGTTGATTTTTCCTCGTTTTTAGGTGGTTTGTATCCAGGGGGCAGGAATTTGGAAATGTCATCTAACTTCGTTTGCTTCAGGATGCTGCTCTCAGTCGTTTTCTCTTCGGTCTTTGGTGGTTTGTATCCGGGAGGTAGGAATTTGGAGATATCATCTAGCTTAGTTTGCTTCAAGATGCTGCTCTCAGTCGTTTTGTCTTCTGTTTTGGGTGGCTTATACCCAGGAGGCAAAAACTTGGATATGTCATCAACGATTTTGACGCCACTTTCTGTTTCATTCTCCGGTAACTTATACCCCACGGGAAGAAACCCTGAAATATCCAACTTGCTGCTCTTAGTGGTCACTTCCTCGGTCTTTTGGAGCTTTGCTCTGTTCAGAATCTCTTCCAGCAACTTGGAACTCCTGTCGTCGCTAGCATTCAATTTGTAATCAGTGGCTATGATGGTGGCAATGTCAGAAGTGCGCTGTTGGCCACTCTTCTTTTTTCCTCCTCTCGGCTGAGGTCTGGGCTTCTTGGTGGTTGATCTCCGGTTCGCAGGGGAGTACTTCCGGATGTGTACTTGGGGATAGGGTGCTTTCGTAGTGGGTGATGTGGTGGTGAGTTTAATGGCTTCCATGTCTGTAGGTTCGATTTTATCAGGGGTTTCCTTGATCACGGCGATGTTGTTGTCCAAGCCTCCTGCAAAATAGACAACAATTGGATCAGAAAACTAATGAGGAAGAAACAACTCATTAATTGACATACCTGTCAATAATCCACTGGATAAATCCGATTGTACTCGATCCAATTTATCGATGAGACTCTCAGTTGAAGTTTTCTGTCTAGGCGCCGTAACAGTGGTTGATTCTTCTTCTTCTGCTTCTTCTTCCGTAGTGATGTCATCTTCTTCGTGCGAGTGTTCGTTCAGAAGTTTCACCCTCACATCTTGTTCGACAATGGAAGACGGAAGGTACCTTTCAACAAACCAGAATAAAATCATCGAGAAACTAGGTGCAATCAACTCCACTTACCTAGCACCGGAAACACTTCTACTGGTCTGTACAGAAGCGACCACCACCCAGGTATCCGTGGTATTCTCGTGATCCATCATGGAGGACTCAGTAGTTCTTCTAAAGGGCTCGGTCAGCATGGGCAATGGAGTGGCAGGGGCTATCACGGTGTTGTTTACCACCGTCTTGCTGGTGACTACCGAAACTACCAAACCAGAATCACCTGAGTCTCTCTCAGGTTCTTTTTTCACCGGAACTGAGGGGGATATTGTTAGGGTGGATGGAATTGTTGTGATTTCTGTTTCAGTATCTTTGGAGTTGCCTGATTCGTTATGATGATCGTCCTGGAAATAATGTATATGTGTATATTTCATGAAGGGAAATTCAGAATTTATTCGATTTGAATACACCAGTGAAATTGGTAAAAAATCTTTCATAAATTTTGGGATGATTTCTTACCTCTTTCTCATGGCTCTCAAATGTTCCCACTCCATCCTCTTGATAATCGTTCTCCTGAATATCATTAGTGCCGTCAGACGACTCGTAACTACCAGAATAGTACTCGGTACTGTCAAAAGGTGCCGAAGTATGCGTTTCCAGTCTCTCCGAACCCCTTCCTGAATGATTAGATACCGTTTTACTCAAAATTGTTTCACTCTTCTTCTGATTCCCAGGCGATTTCACAATTTCCACACCGTCGTCATTATTATTGCCGAAATTGTACTTGAGCGGTTCCTCCAGAAGCGTGTCGAAGTCTGCTGATTTCTGACGTTTGGGCAATAATCCTCGTTCATCTTTCTGGAAATCGAAATCTAACGACTTGGCCTTAGGAAATGATGGTGTTTTAGGTCCAGGAGACGTGGGGCTGTACACGTCACCGTGCTCGTTGATGAAGTAGTCCTTGACTTGGGGCCTGGTCGTTTTCTTGTCAGAGTCTGGAGCGACAATTCTAGTTCTACAAGTATGAGACAATTTTAGTCACACAAATAGTTATATACCGATGAATTCATATCCTCATTTACCTATGATTCAAAAAGTGTGGTTTCGCGGAGAGCAAGTCTCCACTTTCCTCCAAAGCGTTGCCGAATCCGTTGGTGCCCCTGGGCGGGAAATCGCCGAACTGCGGAGGATTTTGAAGGGTGATCTGGCCTAGAAAGGTCTCCGTTTGCGAGGGATCGTTTCCACGACCGTGAGTTCTAGCGAACAAATGTGAGTAGTTCGGTCGAACGGTAGTCGGCTTCGGTTGAGAGCGGAATGAGTCGACCGGTCGGCCGAGGGAGGCTGAAGAGGGACGCTGCACCGGGTTCTGCGTGTCGAAGTTGTACTGCTGGAAGGAATTCGCAGAAGGGAACTGCAAATAATGTGAAATTTGGTAGGTTTGGTAGCTGAGGCAGCTTTGGATATGAATATCACTTGTCTTTTGTTTCATTCCAAATAAAATTTGAACAGGTGATTGCTCTGATGATGTATATGTTGATCTCTTCAGTAAGATTCATGTTTTTCGATTATGTTTTTTGTTTTCTCTGAATGAAACTCACAACCATCTAAAGTATTCGCTGATTGAAGACACTATACACTTAAGCAGTTACCTATTTTGATCAATTCATCAAATTTAATAATCAAGTTCACACTTATCAGACACGAAGAAGTTTAAATTTTCACGTGAACAGAACCAATTTGAAAAAAAAAAGAATTCTTCATTTCACAGAGGCTTGATCCAATACCAATCTAGGTCAAGGAAAGTAAAACACTCAGTTCATTCAAATTCAATCTTCTGAGGTACATCAAGGAAAGCTGACCCTTGTTATGTATATGTATTGCTATTTAAAAATGTTGTTTAATTGTTTCGATAACGTCAGATATTTATTCATTTTATTTTATATATTTTTATTTTATTCTATTGAATGATTATGTATGTAAGAGTTATCAGAATTAGGATTCCTATTTGAATAATGATGATAATAATAATAATAATATTATTATTATTATAACCCAGGAACATTTTTCATAGCAACTCCATTTGCAGAGAGAGTGTTTATTCACAAAAAATCAAGTTTTCGGACATAAAAATTATATATTTATGCATTTTTATTCCGAAATCAAATAATGATGAATAAATGAAGTATAAAAATCATGAATTTATGCGTAGTTGACGTTGAAGCATTTAATTCTCTTTGTTGAAAAAAGTGAAAATACTGTTTTGTTATGAGAAGGAAAAGAATATGGTGAGAAAATATTGATTTGAGAAACAAATATATCCAATTGAATGTATTACATGGTATATTGGTAGAGACACCATTGAATGAAATTTATTGAGAAATTTAAAGAAAACATTAGCATTACTATTCGAATATGAAACACTCTGAGATGATGGTACTCACATTGAAGAGCTGAGGCTGATCAGTGGTGAACCTGTACTGGGGTAGCGTCTGCTGCAAGTGGACTGGTAGGTCGGAAGTATGTAAATCCCTCTGTTGTTGAAAACCACTTGGTGTACGCTGGAAGGGTACTACATCGAGATATCGTTGCTGATTTTGGTAGGGAAAATAGGTAGCGTCCCTTTGACCTTGGTTCGATTGGCTCGGGAAAAGGTAGTCCTGACCTAGAACAATTAAAAAAGAAATTGGCTTGTGGCACAGGAATAAAGCATTGAATAATTTGGAATATATGTGTGGTTTAGCAGCAATAATTTATTTGATGGAAAATTGTATCAGCTACGTGATGTATTTATATCATTTCGAAGAGAAAAACGTATATTTCAAGTTCAACAGATGATTTAGAACAAGTGACTTTCAATTTCAATCGGTTTTATGACTTGATTCATTATCAAAAATCTTCAATATTGTGATATTCCAAATTGAAGATTTCATCGATAAATTGATTTAGAGGAAATACTCATGTAACCAACATCATTGTTGATTCTTATACTATAACGTAACTATAAACTTGAATTGAAAAAACTAGGTTTGAGTAGTAGATACTCAGCCGGTATGAGCGCGAGTATGCGCAATCTAAACTTTCATCGATAGCAACGTAGAACACCAAGTTGGTATTTAGCCTAAGAAACAAACAATTTCAACATTAAGAACAATAGAGAGTTAATATAATTCCATGAATGTTAATGAAGAGATTCAAACTGATCTGTGCATGCGCACTTCTCCAGTTTTTACATTATTCAACGTTTGCAAAAAATGTGCTTAATACTCAAACATTCCCTTCTTAGGCTAGTTCTTTGTTAACATGATGAACTACTTCAACATCATTTCAGGAGTACATCGTTATATGTCCTACGTTAACGTACGTACGTTAGGACGGCTTACGTACTGTGTTTTCTTCAACTCTCTAATACCATCAAATATTCCTGCGACCATCTCTGTTTTCTCTATCGGAGCGTCCAACGCCATCACATTGAAATAACAAATCAAGAAAACTCGACAGACATCGGTCGATATTCGACTGCTAGCAAAGAAATAGAATGTATTATGATAGTAACAAGATGAAAAGACTTCTTCCCTTCTACCATCCGAAATTCAATTTACCGTTGAGGCTTCCCTTCGAAATAGGCTCCATCATCTCGAATTTAATAAAATTTCCGCAAGTGATGCTATTTGCAGGCAGTTTATTCGCTAGGTAACGGCTTTCTTGTTTTCAATATGAACTTCGGGACCTTTATGTGAACTCATCGTTAGGAACTCTCATAGCTAGAATCAGCATATGTTATATCGTAATGATATTTGCTTCTCAAAAAGCGTTTTTTCTACGTATTTTTTGACTCGTAGTTGGTGTGGATCTATTTTACTATCAAGCCACGAAAAAGAAGGGTGAGAACCTGCGTAGAATATTACAAACGCTTCTCATGTATTTTTTCCTAATGGTCTAATAACGATTAATTCAACGTAGAGCCAAATTAATGACCCTACGCGTAAAAATCGAGTTAATGTTTAGAACCGTAGTGAAACAAATAGAGCAAGAAGCCAAAGCTTTCCGGCAATTCCTTCCACATAGCATTCGAAGGTAATAAATACAAATGGTGGGGAGGCGATGAAGCGAAAACTTGTTAATGTCAATCTATAAAATAAATTCCTTCACCGAACGCCCATTTGTAGTTAGTTTGGAAATAAAGTTTCCGCCAGTAGCCGAATACGTTTTCCTCGAGCAAAGGTTTCGCTGCATGAAGGCCCTGCATTTGTCAATCGTTTCCTTTAAGTAAATCGAAGCAAAAATTATTCACAATGAGTGTTCCAATTTATATTACAGAAAACAACGAATTTTGCATTGAAGAACACCCAGTTTTAAAGCGTGAAAAAATGACCGGTTATTCGAATATGTGTTCATGAAACATCATTAAATTGAAAAGTTCAACTAGTCATAATCTGATATTTTTTCTAGAGTTGAGATACATGAATTGTTTCTGTGTTATTTTTGAACCATATCAAAATTATTCCTTGAGGTACGTATTCACATATTTAATACATACATGAATTCGCTGATAACCACACAGTAATGAGTACGGTATATCTCCGAAAAGTTGATTAAAACAACATTCAAACTACTGTATGATTTTTTGTTCTGACCACGTCAATAGTAAAACTACCCATGAACAGATTGGAAAAATACCTACCTCTACAAAACGTATTTGGTGAAAAATTCTCTTTGGACGAAAAAATCGAATCGAATTCCGACGGCTAAAATTCTCAAAGGGCTGTTTGAATTTCAAAAGCGCATTCGTTACCTTTTTACGACGACAGCGGCCAAAGCAAGTTCCCGTAATTAAATTTACACCCTTGAGCTGGTTACCTATGTGTCTGTCGGCTATTTGCTCGATTTGCTACCCTGTCAAGACCACCCTGCTCGCAATTCTCTTTCCGTTGTACGAATAAAAATATCGCGTGCAGCATTTGGGAGATATAAATTTGCACAGCAAATAAAGTTCTGGTGGATTACCGGGTTTCGTTGGAAATGCCATCCACCGAAAAAAGGGCGAGTTGAAAGTTTTTCACGGAGCCCAACTTGGAATCAATCGTATATTTTGTGTAATTATTATTGCATATATTAAGTGCTCGACAGAAGAAACACATGTTTTTGATATACCTATGTGATTAACAAGTAAAGTGGAGTAAAGTGTCAATAATATTTATCAAGCGTCTGTTTATCTGAAGGTTCAATATCTTCAAGTTACACGTGTTTTTGTTTTGAAAACGCAACAGTTATAATTCGTAAAAGAAAATCAACCAGTTCAAGAGAACCAGAATGGATAATGACAATGACAATAATAATAAGAAACGAGTTTTGAGCAAGCCCTCATAACCTTGAATCACAAAACGAATCTGTGGGGGCATCTAAATTTCAAATGGATGTTTATTTGCACATATTATTGCATAGAGAACTGCAAACCGCAAAATAAACATCAATAGGTCAATGAAGAGAGTAAAGTGGCTATCAGTTGCCATGTTATACGATTATTGTAAAAATTACACATGTTTCAGATCAGAATGAGATCAAAGAAATACAAAAATAATTGATTATTCTAGAATACGTTGGAAAATGATCAGAATCATAAAATTTTGATTCATATCGAATTAGAAAAAATTACAACACAAAAAGGAGAGAATCGTGAAATTTACATCCTGAATAAAATAACTGAGAGTGTTCATGGAAATTTGATAAAAAATCGGTCTATTTGGTAAATAATGGTAAAAGTATCGGAAGATTTTTCTAATTCAATGACAGTATAATGAATAAGGTGCCTTGAATATTTTCCACTCAATTTACTACTTCAATTATTGATACAATAATGATGTTTATTACCATTAGATTAAAATTTCAATTTTTAATTTCAATTTTTATTAATTTCATTCAATTTGAGGTTCATAACATGTATGGTAATTGTCATAACTGAGATCTGAGTAACTTTTTACAATACGTTAGGACTAGGTAAATGCGCATTTAGTTCAGTGGGTTTACACGAGTCTCAGAGTCTTTTCTGTGATATCACAGTAAACCCCCCTTATCCCACTTCTGAAAACCGAAGAGCATCGAAGGAGACCGTCGTGCTCTCATACCTCACGCTCTCCAATAACGACCGCTCGTTCCTCTTTATCCGGTGACACGACAACGCCTCATTGGCTGTGAACGTCACCTCATTAGTTGCCGATTTCAGATTAAACTAGCAAATAATGCTTTAATAGATTTCGAAAGCGACTACATAAATAAGATAGCAAAGCAGTTGCGGGGTTTCCGCACACGGTAGCGAAGACAAAATAACGAGAAATTGGCTTCGAACTACAAGGCGATGTTCTCAAGTACAAATTTATTCATATGAATTAGTTATTTCAGTCTTTTTACTATACTTCATTTCTGATTTTCATTCGGTGAATAAATGTGTGAATGAACAATAATAATATTGACGTTCAATTCAATGTGTTGATTAGAATATAACAAATATTACCTATGAAAAGATGACAGAAATTATGGACCATAATCAATGAATAATGGGATAGGCATAGATAAATATGATTTTTATATTCATGAACGATATTTGAATGGATACATGCCTAATGATTTACGGACAATGAATAAACAAATAAGTAACAGAATAGGAAATGATATTCATTTGTATACAAGTGATTATTATTTATAAAGAATGTGAAGTTTATACAACCAGTATGCAGGTAAAGTAATAAATGGAAAATTAGTAAATATTTTGCATCGTAAGAGTGAGTGAAATAGTAAAATATACACTTACATAAGAGTAAGTAGGATAGTATGTGCTACACATGTGGACATGAAATGTAAAAGTTTCACAATGAAATGAAGGTTTTTTCAAATTAAATTTTCAAATGATAAAAAATAGATCTGATAATTGCCATTCTATTCTGAACTAAAATTACCAGAATTAAAAAACCTATAATTTAGATGATTGAAAATCAGAAATATAATGATGAATGCAATAGAAAGTAGTGAATACTTCAGAATAATAAATGATAATGATGAATAAATAAATGTGTTATTCAGAAACTGCGAAATACGAATTGACGAGATACTCATGTATTGTTCGTAGAGATCAGATTAGGTTAGTAACAAGTGTCCTTATTTTGAAAACATGGGGCTCTACCAAGGTGACCAAATTTGTAGATTATTACTCAAATGGATCAATGATTTTGAATGAAATTTGACAATGAATCGAAGTATCAGTATGAAAGTGATAAGTGCAATAAGTCTTCGGCTGCAGGGCATCCTTTAGACCCCCAAAAATTGATTTAAATTATCTATTAACGATTTTCAGTACACAGCTGTGAATTTTATCATCTCAAAATAGCGCAGTTTCTGTTCAATTGTCAAAATGATGGATACAATGAATTGAAACTACTTTGAAGAAGAAGAAGAATTATTGATATTTCCAAGATCCAACACAATTGAATTTTTAGTTTTCCAAGACACCACCTCAAGTTTTATCAACTATATCTCCCCCATCCCGTTTGAACTGACAGAAACATGATATCTGACATGTCTCCTACAGCCAATTTGTATTATTTTTGTCCTCGAGAGACACTCGGCAACTCAATTTAACTGTGCCTTCCACTTCGAAACATTTCTCGAGAACTTCAACAAAGCAATATTTTCTGCTAGAACGGTACATGAAATATCCAATGAGAGAATCGAGAAATCGCTTCGAAATAAAAGTAGGCGTCCTTTGATTCGAAACATTTCAGGATTCGTTTCAAAAGTTTCATATTGCCTCCGAAAATTGGCGTTTTATGTCGGCGTATATCGACTACGCTTTCAGACATAATTTTAACACCTCAATGGATGTCATGATGAAATGTGCAACAATACCTTCGTCAAGAGAAGGATTTTCAAGCAAGGTTCTTCAAATTGTCTATTCATGCATAAAGTCGTTATTTCTCAGTTCAATTCAGAGTGAGATTGTGAGTTTGGATCAACTATTTTTTACAAAAAATATGAAAACTCGTTTCATGGCGTTGTGTTGTTTCTGATGTGAGAAAATATATTTGAAGCTAGCTGATTTTTAACGTACAATGTCATCGTATATAATCAGATTATATTGAATAACATGAATATAAAACTCTGTAAGAAACGAGAAATATGTTAGTTTGTAATATTATAGATAATTTAATGATACGATTTATTATATGATTGAAGAAGAATGTTGGGTTCAGAAGTGCATGAGTTGAAGTATCTCAAGAAGTTATTAAAGTTGTGATTCATGGTCATAAAGAAGATTAACGAACTTTTGTACTTCCAGAAATTTCCAGAATAATATTCTACAGGATGAGTCAAAATAAGAGTTTGTTTTCTATCGATTTCCAACCAGTATTTTGGAATATTGGATGATAAATTTTCCGAAAATATCTCCAAAAAACGTAACATACATAGAAATGGATTTCGGTATTTCTCATTTTGTCCTGATTTTTTGGATGCCCAAAGAACTCTCAACATATTTGATATATTCATAGTATGATATCTGGTTGTTCTTGTTTTTTTTTCTGTTTATTTCAATATGTTCGTATTCGTTAGGACCATTTTCTGTATTATTCTCCATTCTATTTGATGCAAGTATTTTGAATCTTGAATTACAATGATAATAAAATAATTCATTGCAAATTTTTTGGCACGACCTTCCGTTCAATATCTATTCATTGAATATTCATTAAAGATTCGCAAACATATCACATATCATAAAAAAGCTTCAAAGTAGACTTCTCCTCAAGAGTCTTGATTCCAATATACTTGAATATAAACTCACTTTGAACAGAAAGATGAATCCACTTGAAAGTTTTGAAGGGAAGAAAATTTTATCCTTGAGATTGAGGAAGGAGAACATAATAGGAAAACTTAAAGTTGCCTAATATCGAGGCTTCAAATCATCTCAAAAACCTGTTCTACAGTCTGTTATAAAGATAATTGGGAAAGTTTAGTTATACCATTCAAAGAACTCTGATATTCTTCCACATTCTCTAGTCGCCTACTATAGGATAAAAAAATTTGTCTTTCGCAAAAATATTCTTTGTTATTCGGGATCTATTATGCCTTCGAACTTGAAGATCCACATGTTTTTCACAACATTATTTCCGCTCTAAAAACTCATTCAAAAATGCTTGCTGCATCTATCCCATTAAGGTTGGTGAAAAATATATAGCGATAATCTTCAAGCAAAATTCTTTACGGGTTAATCTCGAGCAACCAATGTACATCGGAGTTCGTTAGTTAGAGAGATCCCAAATTGTCATTTCCTGTCGAGCAGACTGAACAAGCTTTTTTAGGGATTATTCGGATGTAGAAAAGTTGGTTCCAAAGCCCATGAGAAGGTTTCATTGAAACATCGATGAAAGAGCTTGTGGAATATACGAGATGAGAAGCCTTCATTTTGTGCAAATCGTTTTGTCCAATAACGTCGCCTGTCTGTAAAAAAAAACACTTGCAAGAATAATGTTCTTTGTTCTCTGGATGTAGTGCAAACAATTTCGGGAGACGCTTCGAATATATTTCGTTGTTTATTCTTCCATTGGAAAGTTATTTTACGGCAAATGTAAATAGAAACACTCGAGAAATATGAATAGCGCATACGCCATAATTTTAATAGAAATTTATGAAATGGCGAAGGTGCGTACAATTTTGGCCACCATTCTTATTATTTTGTCTTCAAAAGAAAAATGTATACGTTTGCGTCAGGACATATTTGTCCATCAACTGATGAATAAACGCTTCAATGAAAACATACATCAAAGTCAATTCACAACAGTTGAGATGAAAGCAAACGTTAGCAATCAGTTTTGTTAAAATTTCACCTTTTTCCTGAATATCAATGATTAATAACTTCTTTTTTATCTGTTAGTATACATATCTTGAAAGATAACGCATTTAGCAGAATTAGCTAAGGCAATCAATGTGTAGCCTTTGGATTTTTATTCAAGAAAAATTCATCATATTATTCGTTTTATTGATATATCAAGATGAAAGTTTGCATCTCATTATTTTTCACTCATTCAATTACAGAGTCAATTTGATCAACGAAATCAGTAAATGATAACCTGTATTTATATACATATTGATGAGAATAAATTCAAGTCAAATGAATTCTGAATGTTCTGTGAAATTTCTAAATGAAGTGAGGCCTGATTTTCCGGAACTCGTTTCAATGTGGCATATGAAAAAACAATGTAGTGAACCGGAGGCTGACGATAATAAACTCGATTCCCAGAAAGTTATTTCAGGCAGATAGCGGCATAAAATATTCCACGTGTCTAGGAAGTTTTTCGATTCTGAACGCCGACAATATAACATACCCACAAACTTCTCTAGTAGTTTCATATTCCGCATAAAGCGCTTTTATCTCGCGCCCATAAAACATCAACATATTTATATTCTTGTAGATGAACATTGCGGTCTAGTACAACTTGATATAACATCAAAGGTACAACGCAACAAAACCAACAACAGTACCAACATTTTACTTCCCAAGGAACATATGAACTCGGCCGCGAAAAAAAGCAACGGATACGAATCTACACCTCGTGGTACAGGGTGTTCATCAACATTTTTAAACCAACGTTCTAGGATTATTACCATCATTGTTCCAAGAGGAAATTCACAAAACTCACTCAGTCCCATCATTGAACTGTCAATAAATGATTACCAACGAATTAGTATGGTTTGTACATCTTCCTCTTTTTCTTCAATGCCAGTTCCTCTAATTAGTGCACCAAACGATTTTGTGGAAGTGCTTCTCATGGGCCGTTATGGGCATAACAGAAGGAAAGGAATCACGTAGTGCCCAGAAATGAGGTAATATGAGGAATATTTTCTGGGTGTATTATCCAAGAGTGTGTAGAAATTGTTAGACAGGAGATCAGCTTTATTTTATTGCAAAACTGGTGCATTATAGTCATTCAATTTATCAATTCATAATATATTTTTCGTAGAGCATGAAATCAAGAAATGAGTTGAAATTGTTATTTCGAACTCTCAGGCATTAGGTAAGTAGGTAATTTTTTTCTTAGGTTTGTTGGACTGACAATTACTTTTACCAAGCGTCTGTTTTTCCAAAGGTTCAATTATTTCCTAGCTACATGTGTTATTGTAAACAACAAAAAGAGGATTTTTCGATATTCGACAATGGATGGTTGACAAATAGCTTACAGCTCCTACTGGCATGTCCGTTCCCCCGAAGTGGTTCTGATTCCACTATGAACTGTAGGGCCCACTTTTCTTCACCCCGCACAAGTCTTGACTTATGGAGAGTTAGTTGAAAAACAATCTTTGAAGAGTCGATTATTCGATTGGACGAATATTCTTGTGCGAATACGTTGAAAATGTGATCAAACTATGGTGGAAAAACGTTCCTGAGTGTTACAATGAGTTCGAAGAGGGCCGAGAACGCATTGAAGAAGAGCTGCGTTATGGACGACGTCCAAAAAATCCAAGATTTGGTGCTTGAAAATCGTCGAATGACAATTAGAGACTTCGTTGATTGTATTATTTGTCTCCGCCCAAACCATTTTCGAGATTTTTTTGTCTAGACTCTTGGTGCTTTGGTTTTTCACCACTTTTTTGCCAAAAACTCGACACTCATATGGTTCTGTGACCATTGTTTTCGCCCGATTTGGCTCCGTGTGATTTCTGCCTGTTCAGCAAACTCAGAAATCGAAAATGGTCTTGAAGGCTATACCGGAAAAATACCATCCTGACTGTTTCGAGAACAGGAAAAAGCATAAGAAAAAGTGCATCCCATTGGACGGATATTGAAGATAATCAAATTCATTTTGTAAGAATGAAGAGTTTACATTTTATAAACAAATTCAATTTACTTTTCAATCATATGAACTTCAGAAATTTAAAAAGAACACCAATTCCTACCTCCTTTCCCTTAGTTCTCACGATAATCTCTGAACATTACAGGATGTCTCTTTTCGTGAGAAGTCTTATAAAAAAAAAAACTGTCGTCATTTTTTTTTCATCCTCTGAGTTCCTTTCAGCCCTTTCACATTGAAATTATCAGTTATCGGCCATGATTCCTCTATCTCCCTGTACACTCATATGCTCCTTACTCGTATAAAAAACGCTTCGCATATACGTGTACGACGATAAAACGCTGAGTAGGCGTTGAGTGACGAGAAGAAGAAAGAAGGCTTTTTGTTTCGGAACGGTAGGTGCGAAGATTATCTGCCATTCTACGATGTAGGGTTTATGAAGCTCTCATCGACTGAAAGAAAACGTTTAAACCTGAAAGAATGTAGGAAAGCTCCCTTTGTACTCAGCGTATACGATATTTTCCGATCGATTTTAGATGCGAAAATGGCGAATTAAAAATGCAGCTGAGAAGATCGGTAAACAAGTGTGAATAAATAAGAAAGAGTAGTTTATATGAAGTCGAATACGTTAGTGAAATTCTAAGAAATGAAGACACCAGTTAACTAATGATAGTGGATGGAATCGTTGAAATGGCGACAGTATATTCGCGAACGTGCCGAACATATTGTCGTATATCGTCGGTGAAATGGCAAAACCACGTATAATTTCACAGGAGACACAAAAAACTATCTATTTGGTGATTTCAGGACTCTTTTTGGAATTTCTTTCATAAATCATGACCAATATCATCATAAAACCGCTCTCATTTAATTTTCAAATATTCGAGTAATTAACTGATGTTGATGTTAGATACGTGGTCAGGTTTGTCAGTTAGGTACTTGGTTTTGCCATTTCACCGACGATATTTCTGTGAGTCATTACATAATCTTTCATGCTGCTGTCTCTTTTGGACATAACAATAATCTCATTCAACTTCAACATTTTTCAATATTCGAGTATTTTCTAAATAAAAATAGTGCTTCTTCATATATTCTTACGGTTGATGCACTGCGACTGACTTATCTGTTACTACATTCCTACAAAATAAATGTTATTTCCAAACATCAGAGTACTATTTCAATTTATCCAAAATCACTTCAAAAACGACTGCGTAAATATAACGTTCTCTAGTTTTGATTCCTCATGGATTTTTATGTATGTAGTCATGGGGAAGATATCATTTTCACGACTTGACCAAATTTTGAAGGAGAAATCTCGCACACGATCCAAAATATTTGTGATTCCTATTTGGACAATTTTAAGAGAAGATAAATGATGTCTCAGATGTTGAATTGAAAACAACATATAAATTGAATCTCGTTTTATTTAATGTTGGAATAAAGAGCAATTCTTGAAATTTCGTTATGAAAAATAACCGTTTGCAAATGCGCACCATTCATTTGATCACACTCATTAAACCTGGAGCTAAAAGTTTCAATAACTCGCTGGAACATCGCTCTTGGAATAGAGTTGATTTCTTCAGTGATTCTTTGCTTCAAAACATTCAGTTTGGGTGGCAATGGATTGCAGACTTTCCTTTTGAGGATCCTCATAAGAAAAAGTCAGCAGGCGTTAAATCAGGGCTCCTTGGTGTCCAATTGATGTCTCCTCGGCGACTTATCACTCTTCCAGGGAATTAATCGTGAAGACCAGCCAATGAGTCATTTGTAACATGAAAAGTAATTCCATTATTCTAGGAAAAGGTGTTGCGGTTGAAGCCGTTCTGGTTTTGCATTTATGTAGCCAAAAAAGTCCGGATCATATGACGATATTGGACAGAATTAACGGTCTGAGTTCGAAACGAAAATCATTCTGAGACACTCTTCACTTTCAGTTATGCATTCAATACAAGAACATTCTTGTTCTTGGTGATTTTCTCATGATTTTCATCAATTTCAATACAATTCCATTCTGAATCAATTGAGGGAACAATTTCATCTTTCATCTGTTGAAACTGAAATATTATCGAACATTTTTGAAAAATCCCTGATAGCGACCGATCTAACGATAATATTCCTAGATCATTAAAACAAATACCTGAATACGCCACTGCCTTCCATCAAGCATCTATCTGGCAATAGTAAGGAAAACCATCCACCCTTCACTTCCGAGTCCCCCCTACGCATAAAAGTAAAAGCGACAGCTCTCCCAACCCGCCTCATTCAAAATAAAATCAGAGGCCTCACACAGAAGGCAGAGGACTCTCTACGTTGTCCAATGAAGCTGGCGGCAACTGGCTAATCTATTAATTGCTACGGCTTTCCGAATTGTTGTAGCTCCAGCAGCATCTTTATCTTCCAGCGACAAGTTAATTCGGGACGTTTCCGAAAAGCGGAGACACGAAGGGTGATGGGATTTCGTAAGCTGAGAATTTTCCGGGTCGAAGACCTCTAGCTTACGAAACCGGATTGGCAGGAACTGGATTTGGGCGTCTGTTTTGACTTTTCAACGTTGGGCAGATGTGGCTACTGTATATATCGAATTCGCACGAAGAACATTGCAAAAGATAACATTACTAGTGACCGAGAATAAGAACAGGTGGAATCAGTACTCAGAAGCTTATACCCTTCAATGTAAACGAAAGTCAGAATCACAATGGGGACTACGACGAAAAACAAAGAGAATCAAACTTGTACCTGCTTTTCTAGAATCCAAGAAGATGGTGCAGAAATATTGTTGAGTTCAACATTGTTGACCATTATGATGATTTTATAGTAAATTCAAGAAGAAGAATTTAAGGAGAATCGTTTTGGCAGATTTAGTTTCAATACCATTAGTGTAAAATGAAAAGTATCTAACTAACCACCGAACTTCACACAGTTGGGAACATTTAGGTGTCAATAATTATCTCGAGCTATTGTTTCAGTTTCACCTTCGAAGCATTTGACATTCGATTGCTGTTTGCTGATTAGTTGTTACGTCAGGTGCAGATGCTCCATTAAAAAAACTAATCTAATGGCTATTCCCAGTCGAAAGTTATCTAATTTCTGAAATTATCTATTTCGGCAATCCCGCACTTTCTGGCGAGCTATGACAACTATCTTGCTTAAATGAATAGACTATACTTTGAGTTTCATGATATTGAGATCCTTTTTCATATATTGTCAAGACAATGATTTTTCATACGATTTGTTTCGACATTCTCTCTATTTGAACTGAGGTATAGAATGAAAATTTCAGCAATAGTGAATTCTCCTGGAAAGATATTTCATCAAAAGAATGGTGAATATTTTTTGGACATGTCAATTTGTATTCACCAACATTCCTATTTCAAATGCAACACCCTCAATATCTTGATGAATAATGTACACATAAGATGCAGAAATTAATATTGAATGATTTAACTATTTAAAGAAGAACAGAAATTACAGATAATGGGAAAACGATCGAACGTTATTTCACCATTACTGTTCAATCATGAACCTTTCATTTAGAGACCCTAGCCTTCAGTGAAATATGAAAAACGGTTCGTTTAGCAGGAATACACAAAATGGTAGTTTTGCAAGCTCCTACAGGAAAGGCGGATCAAAAAGTAGCTGCAAATGCAAATTGAGTTCGAGGAAGAGCCTCATTTTTCTAGTCTTATGGGATCCCTTATATTCCATGTATATCGTTCATCAATTGAAATGAAGAGAAATGCATTTTTATAAAATTATTCCATTTCAAGAGCTCATAAAAAATAACTCCGATAAAGAAGTAGTTGTGCTTATCATCAAAATTTTTATTGTCGGAAACTCATCACTGGATGAAAGAAGAAATACTCCATAACTTGAAGGAGTTATAATTGAGCACCAATTGTTGGAGCACTACTTCTACAAGTGACAATATGTTTGAAAATTCCTTCATTCATATGTGAATTTATCCAAATTGAATAAGTCTCTCTCACTTCATGTACTGAGCTGAAGAAATATGTTGTGGACGATTCCTGTGCCCAGATGGAACGCTATCGTTTTCTTGTGTCACCGTGTGCTCCGATTCGATCTTACGCAAGAAGCAGTTATAAACAAACGTTGACAAAGCAGAAAAAAAGCAACCAACATCGCGACTCCGAAAATGGTAAATTGGCGACTGGCTGCCGAGGTGTGGCACCAGATTCAAGGCGAGTAACTCCTTGTAGAAGAGAATATTTTGCAATGCAGATCGAATTTCGCGTATTCGCGTGCGTCGCAGGTCTCGAATAAAGAAATATCTGTGTGTGATCGAAGAAATTCTCGTTTCGCTTTGTCCCGGAATCGATGTAGCCGGAATTTATGTTGTTCGTTGGGGAAACTAAGGAAAACAACGAGGGGACTGACACTGTCGACGGGTAATCGTCGATTCCGTGGAGAAATATAGTGCCGATACATAAAAAAAATATGTTCGTACTGTATTCATTGAGATGATTCGCCATCTAAAATAGTCCAATTCATAATGTTTTTGAAATGGAGGCAAAATCATTATAGATTTTTCGATTCAGTTTAATCTAATTTAATTTAATCTAAGTTTATCGACATTATAAAAAAGATTGATTCGAAGATAATCTATTAGTTCTTCTTCTTCTTCTAAAAAATATGCAAGCAAATCATCGAGCATAATATGACTCCTAACATAAAATTACTCATTCCCAATTCTGAATATAATCTATCGAGAGTCTGATTATTATAGACGAAGAACGAGAATATATAAAATTGTCTCGAACGGTCATTCTTCTGTAAAGTTGTAGACCTTCACAACTCAAGGAATTTTCACCTGCCCTGAATGAGAATACTGTTTTTTCCATTATAGGAAGTCGATTTCAAGAAGATAAAAAACATTACTAGGAATACCAATGAACTGGTTAATCTGATTGTGATCATTTTATGAATTCCAAGGGTAGTCTAAATAACCTGGCCAAGGACATCAATCGAAAAGAAGTCGATTTTTCATTACCCTGTTCTTCAAATTGAATGTGTTGAGTCCATTATGAGTGGATGGATTTGTTGACACATTTGTTGACACAGCTAGACATTTCAATTATGAAATATCAAATCTCAAGAGGGGTAACTCCAAAAGTGACAGTATGTTTTTTTACAAGCCACCCTATGATGATATATTTTCAGATTATTGGGGAAAATAGGAGACTAGCATGCTGATTATTTTGGCTATCGACAGTTTCAGGGTTTAATTGATTTCATTCAACTGGTTGCCAGCTTCCCATCTGTTTCGTCTCTTACATTATGTAACAGTTTTGATGTTTTTTCGCTGATTTGTAACCGTCTATCTTCCTTCAGGTCTGCTTTATTATTGGGTTTTCGAAAGTGTACATGAAAACAAATCCAGAGTAGCAAGACCAGGAGACTTTATTGGTCACTCAGTAGCATACCATCTTTCATTATCCAGACGTGGAAATAGGTAAGATCACAAATCAGGAATTGAAACTGATCCAAGATCGATTATAGTGATGATAAATAGTGTATATGAAATTTCTCTGGAAAACACTGTGCAATATCCGAAAATAAAAACTTCACTCTGAAATCCCTGTTATCGGCGAGAGTTCAAAAACAACGCTCCTTATTTCGTCAAATGCAGAGTTGCCGGTTGTACTACTTTGGGGCTTCTAAGGATATTTTATTCAGTCTACGAAAATCATAGAAATATCGTCCAAGTATGAATTTGAATGAAAACTCAATATCTCATAGTTTTTGTAGATTTAGTTGCCAGTAAAAAATATACGTGGGGATATGAATTGTCCTCATTCCTCATGCCCTCATTCCTTGACAATGTGAAGAAATATGATGAATGAATTGAAGTATTGTTCTGTCCAAGTTTTGTGGTGATCTCACCCATTATGTCAACCGAACATAACTAAAATTCTGCTACTCTGATTTTGCGGCATCTGAAAATCTGTTCTCGTGATGACAGCGCATCTCGTAATTGAACGCAAATATCCAACACAGCACGTTCCACGTACGATAATAAGGAACGAATCGAGGCGTAGGTCGTACCCACTACTGAATCGTAATTGTAAACGTATATTTCATCGCAGCCGCATTCTAAATTCGCATCGCAGAAAGCACCTAATCCTCACTCCTTCGCGCCTAATAAATTCACTTTATGACTTCGGAAACTCGCGCTCGCGGTGGTTTTTTCCCCTAGCTAGACCTCCCTCCTTAGTGGCGTGGGACGGAAATCGTTCGGCGCAATCTAAAGGATAGCAATCAGCGATCAACATCCGAGAATACGAAAAATACGCTCCTTTTCAGGCGGCCTCAGCCATTGGAAAGCTGCGTTTTCCACCCACGGAGGATCTGAGGAATGATGTTGAAACTGGAAACGTTTCTATGCGAGTGGGTTCAGTAGAAAAATTTGCTCTTTTGGACTAACTTGCTTCGAATGTTGACTTTTTTCGATGGATTGGAATTGTTGCAGGAAAGACAGATGATTCTTGAAGACATACTACATAACCTCATTGTTATTCATGTTCAAATGAGATAAATTACCAATACAAATAGCACATGTCACCAGCACAAAATGGAGTGAACAAACACATAAGTACGAGGTGTGGCTGTTAAATAACCGAACTGCTGTTTTAACTTGTTCTTTTCGTTGCCAACTACAGCATTTTTTTTTTCACTTCTAATGAAAACCTCTTAGCAATACCTAAACCGTTCCATACTAATATTCCATTGATTGAAACAGAGCTGGAAGTTCTCTTCTGTCAGCTGGTTCAAAAACTCTACCGCTTTTGGATCAACTGCTTCCAATTTTTGTAATTTTCCCCTTCATGGCTCAGTTTGTAGGTTTCAGAACCATTTATGCGCAAACTTTCTGCATATTCAAGGAGTGGCGAACACATTCCTTCATTCCTGTGATTTCGAAAACTGACGATCTTTGTGAATGATCTCATTGGTTGTCTCAATGTTTTAATCAGATTTTGACGTTGTGGGTAATTCGGGGCGAGAATCATCCTGGGTTGCTTCACGTCCCAATTTGAACCGTTTGAACTACTGAAAAACGTGTATACAGAATAAGCATACATTTCTTTCAACAATGCAATTGCTTCGAGGGAAAAGGATGACAAAAATCATAATCAAACTTTTCATTGCAAAAGTGTAACATTAACAGCCACTAAAGAAAGTATAGAGGATTTTCCAAGTTGTTAGACACCGTTGTGATTTCATTTTCAGGAGATGTACATGGTAGGATGAAATGAATTGGTTGCTTGTCCTTGGTCTGGTAAATACTCTGGAATTGTTCCTGTTCCTTATCAAAGATAATTTCTTCATATCGTGGAATTCGATAGTTTGCGTATTGTTGAATGAATTATATTTGACAGAAAGGAAAGAGAATGAGATAAAAAGTTACTCTCCATAAACCTTCTCACTTTTTTTTTTTTTTTTTTTTTGTAGTAGAACCTAGAGGTATTCTAGATTTCTCTTACAAAATAGGATGGTATTATAGCGACTGAAATATTCAAATCCATCTCTCGTGAATAAATGTGCTGTTTTTGGAATCCGAAATTCAAACAACGAAATCCACATTCATCTAGAAATTCAGGACTGTGATATCCTCGACAATATTATAATTCTATGAACGTGTTCTTCTCTGCACCGAATAATTTTGTTAATCTCATTTTAATCTCGTCGAAACGAAAATAAACGAAACATCTAGCTCAAAGTATACAACGAGAGCTGCCAGACCGGAGATTAATTTATCATTCCTTGTTAGAAGTAACATTTTCATTATTGAAAGCGCCCGCAGAAATGAAAGGATGAAGAATTATGGAAGGATTTTCCTCTGGGTGTTATCCACTTAACGTGAAAAGCCTCCAGGTTTTTCATCTGGAAACGATGAATAACCTCGTCATTGGAATACCGAAATTACAATCTTGATCACCTCTGCCACCGTAAGATCCAACAAAAAGTCACTCTCATTCGGAACGAAGTATTGTTACGTTGAAAATATTATTTCCTTTGCTGTGGATTCGGTTTTCACAAGATGGAAGAAAGCATGGAAAAAGTATCAGGAAATATTGAAATTGTGCTTAAATTATTGAATATGTGGAAAAATAATTAGAATATCAGAAAATTCACTGAAATTTTGAATCGGAAGAAATAATTGAGATAAGGAAACGTCGGAAACTATCGAGAATGAAATCATATAGTTTGAGTCAGTGATCGTTGAGAAACGTCAGAGAAATTTCAGAAAGATTAGAAATCGTTGAGTGATATTGGGATACGTTGACAAATGTTAGGAGTCGTTGAAAATCATTGGAAAACTGCGTGAGGTAACGTTGTACGTAAGACACATTAGACTACATTGGAAAATGTCGAGATACGCTGAAAAGCATTGGAAAATATCGAGATACGTTGGGAATAACTAAGAAATTTTGAAGACTTGTTAAAAAAATGTTGGGGAAACTTTTATAAATATTGAGAGACGTTGATAAATATGGAGCCTTGAGAAGAAGAGGAAGAATCGTCAAGAAATACCAATATTTATTGAGAAAAATCTGGAAATGTTGAGTTCCATTGAGAAATACCAAGAAACCTTGACAAGAGTTGGGGAGCTTAGAAGAAGCACATTACGAAATGTGAATAGGCGATAAGATTCCTTGGGAAACGCCAAAGAAACTGAATGCATTCATCGAAAATCTGACAAGAATATAAAGAATACAGAAATTGGGAAACAATACATATGTGCAGAGACGTGAATTTATTGAGATGCACTTACAGAAAAAATGCCTGGAAACGTTAATCTGTCAAAAAATGCAAGGCATGCCTGTGACATAAAAATTATCAAAACCGAAGAATCCGTGAGTGAACGACTACACCAGAGTGCACAAAATGAAAAAATCCACGAATACCTTTCGTCAGCGAACGAACTCGTTAATTTGTGAGAAGTGTCTGAAAAGTTCGGCGAGAGTTCGGAAGGTCTTTCCGACCGGCATTTAGTCGGTCGCCGAGGGCCTCCAGAGAGGCTTCTATCCTCACGCGGGCATGTTATGAGGGGCGGCAGGTGGCGGGCGGTTCCCCAAGGAACATACGAAATTATGAGTGAGATAGGACTGCATTGTGGATTGGGAGCGATTTGTGGAAAGGTTATAGCCGGGATACTTCGTCGGGAGATTTCGGGAAGGTTTCAAAAACTTCACCTGATTTTAGGGCGATATTAAATGATACTGAATATGCAAAAATAAAAAAAAGGTCTTGACGTAACGCTTCTCGATAAGGAATTTATTTTCCTTGCTTTCATCGAATGAGATGAATTATTTTTGATAGTGTGTAGTGACTACAAGTTTATTTGGTTAACATTTCGTTTTCTCAAACATTTCATTCCTCATCTTGAATTAGTCACTTTCCTCATATATTATATTCAGTTACTGAGTACAATTTCTGATTGTCATAGGTGAATCATTAGTATGCAGGTTTATTGAGATACAAGCTGTAATATCTCACGAGACGTTTTGTGATTGATGTAAACAAGAAGGGGTTGATTCACTCGGATATTCTTGACCAAAAAAAAAATCGTCAAGCCCGAAACTGCTATTCATTCCCTCGATATTTTTCGACGTCACCTCGTATGCATTGTGCGTTGGAATTATGAAACCACCGCTTGTATTGTCAAGGTACCCACCGCCTGAATTTACGTAGTACCAAATATGGGACACGTACATGCGTTCGCAAAACGAAAAAAACCCGCTTTAATCGTCTCATGTACAATTTGTATGTACCTATTATATTTTTCTGTGTAAGGTGAACTGACAATTTGAAAGAGACAATGCAAAAAGAGAACAAGAAGAAGATTAATCTGCCATTCGTTCTAAGATATATGGCTGCGGTACATCGCCATAAACTTTGCAAAAATGTTGTACAAGTTATTTACATGAAATATCGATAGTGTCCGATTGGCGAGAAAGAAATAGTACGTATGGGAAAGAGAAGTTGGAAACTTCAAGGGAACTGTAATTGATACCCACCAAGTGAGAATAAATCTCGTACTGAAAAATATCAATCCTCGAGTGGAGGAGATACCAAACTTACCCAGTGATATTCGATATCAATGGAATGTGTGATATCCTCATGACGATAAAAATAATACATTAGGAGTCATTGATGAAGGGTTTGTCAAGCATGATGTTCTGAATTCTTGGAATCATACCCATTGCATCCGGATATTATGGCAATTTATCTTATGAGCTGTATTTTCGAAATTCTTAGATTCGCATTAATCTCGAAGTCTGAAAAATTCTCCCTCTTGCCATAGAAAAACAAAAATCCTAATATGCTATTCATATTTTAACCTTGCTTGACTTTTCACAAAAGCAATTCTGGTAGTTATTTTAAGTCAACTCAATGATTGGAATAAGAACCTCTGAAAATGAGTCAAAGTTTTGGATGGAATGAATAAAAACAAGAATATCCAGCGCTAGCAAGAAAAGCTTTAGACTTATTAGTCTCTTAATTCTTATGGAAACTGACATTCTGTTCGGAGATGGAAATTAGGACTGAAAAGAGAAATTGAATACGAAAGGTAATGAAAATCTAGTGCATGGATTTATCAACTTCATGAGATTTCTTGAATTATATTATAATAAACTGATTAATATGTTGTAGAATTTTTCATGTTATTTTCTTGGCAAAGTGAAAGAAGTTATTCGTTTGTAAAAATACGAATATTGTAGATCTTCTCGAATGAAGTATTTACTTCCAAATACGATGGTTCTATATCAGAAGAAGGGTCAATTTCATGAAAGCTATGAAGAAGTTTTAATTTTTGTGGCATTTTCTGGGGAGAGGAATAAATGTGACCTAATGCTTTTAAATACTTCAAAGAACCAACCGCCATTTCTGTTACCGAATTCATTAGTCTTGTCTGCTAGTATCTTCCGATATTTTCAACTCTCTTGATTATAATATATTCTACAAAAATACCAGCACGCAGCTCTGCATTCATTATTTATTACTGACGATACACAAGAGAATAAGTTATCGTTTGAATGTGGGAAAATTTAATTGAAGAAGCTCTTACCGAGATTTCTCTGGGACGTTTTTGAAAGTTTTCTTCGGGTACCCACCTGAAACACAATAAATCAATATTACCACTGGAAAAACTGAATGCTGTATAAAATCGGTAAAATAATATATACAGGAGGTGAATTATTGTACTAAAATTTAAGATACCCTTTATTCTATTTATGGATACACGGACTTGGAATTTTCCAGAAAGTGGATAAAAATGGATTATTTGCAACTAGAATATATTGAGACAGATATTCCGAGAGAAGACAACCTAGCAGAAAAACACTGACGCACTTCGAAGTGCTAGAAATGCACTGACCAATCTGACCAATCATTGATTCCAATAATTCAAATACAATTGTTGACGTCACTATGTGGTTGAATTAATCTGATTTTTTGATTTTGGTATAATTTCAGCTATGAAAATTGAAGTGCATTTCTATTCTTATAAATTATTGTTTCCAATTTCCTATTAAGACTTTCTCGAAGTTTCTCGTTATAGTAAATATTCTCAACCAAACACCCTGTACAAGGATTTCTCCAAGATATCGAAAAATCAAGGAATCAGATATCCAAATTTGGCTACGTGTAATCGATTTATTCTCTGCAATGTTCTAGTTCGAGTACGAAGCCAATCAACCTCATAAATTCCGATTACATCGATTCTATTCACGAGAGCATCGCATAAACCAGTAGGCTCTTGTGAAGGCGACCTTCAGACGGCCTATACGGACGCTTATAAAATTTATTTTTTCAGAGAGAATCCGCAACGAGCTCTCAAACTAATAAATTTCCAATCGAACAGCGTGTAGTTATTTCTAAATTACCGCCCTCTAATAATTTGAAATTCGAAAAAACGAGCAATTGGATGCGCGCGATATACTTTGTTTTGCTCGTTTATCTGTGTTCGAAAATAGAGCTGAATGCAATGGAAAAGTTGGGTTAAAAAAAACACCAACGGAGCTTTATTCATATTGGGTTAGTTGAATAAAAACAAATAATATCATCAACTAATTGCAACTTCAACGTCATTGAAATCAAAAAGATTGTGAACGTGTTTTATTCTTTTCACCCGTTCCATTTTCTCAGTTTTGTTAGATATCGAAAAAAAAAGTAGTTGAAGAATAAATAAATATTTGAATTCGGTGTGGCTAAGTACAAAAGTGCCAGAAAGTACATTCAGTTATATCTACTAATTTTTCAATGCATTGAAAAAATATGAGATATTTAGAATTGTCTACAGAATATTGGATTCTAGTTGAGTATGCGAAACATTTTTATTGGTATTGGATATTCTTGAATGTTTTGAGTATTTTCGATTCGCATCATCAAAATACGAGCCTTTGAGCATTTGAGAGGGGTTTTTAGAATTGTGCATTGACTTATGACAGGTACAGATAATATCGTTCTTCTTACTCTAAGGAAGATAAATATTCCTCGAAGAAAAATTTCAGTAGCTATGGTAATAATTCAAAATATAAACTTTTAATTGGTTGAAAATATAAGACGTTGAATTTTTTAATTGCTTGTCATGTGAACACTTGACTGTTATTTAGTGAAATGATAAAAATGAGCGAATAATAGTATGTATTGGTACATAAATCATGAACATACCATCTATGACAGGTGTCCACTAATATTGTGCAAACACATTGATCGTAGACAAGAAGAGGTCATATATCACAACCATTTATGGCGATCATTAAATTTCAATAATTCATAATTCAAATGCGCATGTACCGTCCGGTCGTTCTAGGAGTTAAACTGTTTGGGTCGATGAAATTTGAAATATTCAGGGGGCAACGCCGCAACGGTCCTTTTACTGCTTTCCGAAGTGCCCATTCAGAAGCACATATGAGGCGAATTATTATACCAGAATATACTCCGAAGTCTGACCTAAAATGTGCTAATGAAAGGAGCGACCAAACTTGTATTGAAATTTCAATAATTAGTCACTACACCATAAAGTTATAATCCTAAAATGAGCCAATCACCATTTTAAATGCACGTATAACATTCATTAAAATGCTTTGTTCAAAATTCCACCATTTCGCCACATTTCTGAGGCAATGCCTTCATTTATTGAATTGTTCTTGTTGGTCAATATGTCTACAGCCGTCAAACAGATATGGGGGTTAGGTTCTTTATTTAATCGAAGACAATAAATATTAATTGATTATGGAATCAGTGATTTCAAGAAGATTCAATCAGATCAATAATTTTTATTTTTAAATAATTCCTGGTCTCTGCAGATGACTCCTGGCACATGATAATGTGATTACAGATTTCTTCGGGAAATTATCGTATCATTTGAAAGTATCTCCTACTCTTATATCAGTTTTGAGGCATGAGACATAAATCTAGAATCTCGAATATGAAAATAATCAAAATTGAAATCGTTGATTCTTGAATTACATTGGACATTTTATGAAAAGTAAGTCGATCATTTTGACTTGGCTTCTGACATGCGCTAACGAAAGAATTTCTGTGTAGAAACAGAGCATGTTATGTTCCTTGAAATCTTAGTAGATGCTTCACACGAATGTATCGTCCAAATTGGGCTTTTGCGTGTTTTGTTGATGTGTATCGAAAATCTCAAAGGCCATCAAACTGAAATGAAGAGGACAAATTGAGTGATGAAATTTCCCCAGGCGTTTTTAATTTGATAATTGATGCATTTTCGGAGTATACTTGATTTACTGAACTGAACTGAAATGCATGTTTTCAAATCACTTTTCTATCCATCGAGATTATTTGTATAAGAATTTTTCGTATGTGACATTTATTCACAAAAGCACAGAGTCAATATCATGATTTCAGTTGAGTGTTTGCGAGCAAGTCCAATTGAAATTTTTTTGATACGTGATAAAGGGAATTGTTAGGGTTGGGTGACAGAAGATCGATTCACAAATGCCATTACGAATTTTTATTTTCCTTCCTCCAAACTATTCGTTTTCTAAAAAATGCATACATCTGCGTCAGAAACAATTTCATCGACCAGAAATTGACCTCCACATTTTCTTCACTTTCCTGCTTTTCCCCAAGATCCTTAGACACTCTGCTGCTGAGCACTTTAAATTTCCGCGCAAATATTGAGGAAAGCGAAACCGATTTTCCATAATCCATAATAGTCGATGACAAGTTTCGAAAGCTCTTTGGAATCCGACAAGAAGAAAAGTTCCTCTTATTATTCCAGTGGCATAGACGTTTGAAAATCCCCTCGTTGCCTCTTGGTGTTATCAAACCGGTTTTTCTCATAACGTACGGCGGAAATTCTTCATCGATTTATCGTCAAAACTTTCATTAAACGGCAATAACGATCTCTTTTGGATCCAAAAAACAATAATAGTGGGATATCTGATCGAATTACTAATTTTGGAGTCATCATTCCCAAACGGCCGATACCCCACAACATAAACCGTAACATAAACCGTAGTACACTTTTAGATGTTAAAAACCAGTCCGCCTTCCTTTGTCAAACTTGATCTTATCATTTTCCAAGAATTTGTTCAAATAGGAAGGAAAACATTAATGGAAGCCATACTCATATGAAATATATATCAGTTAAATTGGAGTTTATTCCACATCATCATCAACCTCATCATTTCTTTGTTCTTTATTCACATCAGGTGAACATGTATATATATATTTTGCAATTCTTGAAAAAAAAAAAATGCAAATCTACAATCTCCAAAGATGTATTCTCAACTACTTTATCAATTCAATTTATATTTCATATTATATTTATAATCAGTATTGGATATAATTGATTGGAGATCACTTAATTCGTTATCTAGTTTTGAACATTGAATAGTTTTTTCAGATTTCCTCCTCAAATAATTTAGGTTTTTTTTTTCAAGTCAGGAAAACAATGATATTTCTAGGTCGACTAGAAGAAAAATAGAAATCATCACCTGTTTTTTATTGACTTCAGCAAGGATAAAAAAGGTCCTGGTTTTAGTGTTTTTCTATGTTCTTGTGTGTAGTATCGACACCAATCTTAGTTCCAATGGCCGATGTTTATATAGTTTTCTAGTGGTATATTGCTTTCAAGTAAATTTTATCTCCAACTTTATTCTTCGACGTAGGTACGCAAGTATCTACCCCGATATCTAGAAGTGGCAGTTGTTTCAACAATAAAATCACTTTGAAAATGTGAACATGGTCTTGTACTCACATAAACACGTTGCCAGGGACCGTAAAAGCCTCACCTTGGTGTGATAACAGGACATAATACAAATCACGATAATTACTATTTGGTTTGATAGTTTTTCTTCTGAATTGAGTGTAGTTATTGTTTTTTTGTCTCAAGAATCTTCAAACATATACTTATTGAATTTCCTCCGAAAATTACTTCAAAAAGGCTAGTTGATTGCCCAATTAAGCATTCTATTCCTAAAATATCACCACTTTTTGTACCTTAAAATTCATGCTTGTCACTGAAAATGAATACTCGTAGGAAAACTCATCGTCGTAATCACTTCGAATCATCTCTGCTTCTTCCTCCAATTCCCTCCCCCCTTTCACCCTTCACATTCTCCGTTAATATCACCTGTGAACAAGCAGTATTTCATAATAATCTCGTCCTATTTCAATGAAATCCCCGGTACAAATTTCATGGTGAATTCGCCTCACAGCTTACATGCAGAATCCACGCTCACTTAAATTAATAATAAAAATCGTTTGCTTGGGATTATAGGATTTATTGTAGATTATTTCGTTCAAATTAATATAGTCTTTCAAGTAATTTCAGTAGATGCGAATGTAAATCTATATTACTTGTCTTTCATTCAATGGTTAAACATCGTTAAGTTTTGATGAAACTCCCATTTGACTTCGGAAATACCAACTAGGGTGGGTCACAGATATATCGAAGTTTTTTTTCAAATTTCAAGTTCCAATAGTGAAGATTTGGTGCGTAATATTTATATAAAACAGATTACTTTTAAATTTTTTTTCGAGAATTCCTGCCTTCCCGACTTCAAAGACCTTTTGAAAGATGGTTAGGTACTCAGATGAAAACGGGAAAATTTTCTATTGAATATAAAATTGGAAAATTGAATGAAATTCTAAGACTGAAGAATATAAAATCTTGTTACTCAATTAACTCGAAAACCTCTAAAATTTCAATATAATTCTCCTTAATTCCAATTCGAATTTTATTGCACCCGAATGAGCTATTCTGGTGCACTGTGAAATTGAAGCTTCTACTATTTTTACTGCCCATTCCATGGCTTGAGTATGATAGGGAATCTTCAGAAACAGCAGCTCAATGACGTTCTGTATTTTTTTATCAGTCAAGTTCTTCAAAATAGATGGTTCAGTCAAAGTTGACTGCCAATTTATAAGGTCAATGTATGTGAAAGCATTAAACTTTATACGGAGTCTTCGAACCGGAGGATGCTGCATGAAGGATGTCTTTTCTGTCATCGGAAACCATTGCAAGAAGAATGCTCTCCAGATGCCCAAAACAATCACAGGATCTGATGATGATGTGTGTTCTATCTTCTTTTTTTCCGATATATTTATAAAAAACTTGGAGGTCGCTAATTTTTGGTGTTCAATGACTTTACGAATATTTAAAATTTGGAACCTTCAGTTTCAGATCATTTACTGAACTCAACAAGGCTAGAAAAATATTTTACTAATTTCGAAATTTCGATTCAATCGAAATAGCATCAAATTAGAAATGGTTCTGAGCCTACTTTGTTCATTCTTTTATTCTGGAAACATTTGAATCGATCAAAATAGTTATTTATCCCAGAGAGAAACAAAAATCTGAAAATTCCAAATGTTCTCATTATAAAATCATAGGAATATATTGCGGATTACAATCAACTGAACGATGATGCTTTTTAATAAATTAAAATTTGTTCTGGGACCCGAAAAAGGTAGCTTTTTAATAAAAAGCGGAATCTTACAAGACCTCACTACAAAGAATGTCGTCGCTTTCAGGACAAACTTAATTGAATTATTCTCAAGATAGTCCATTTAAAACATTCTTCGTTCGTGACTTCCAACGACTCGAAATCTTTAACAATTAATTAGCTTCAGCTGAACGAAGGTCGAGGCGTAGCTTTTGGAAACTTTAATTGGGTCCACGTTCATTATCTCATGCTTGCCGAAAACTTTGGAAAAGCTATTATATAGCAGGAGAAATGAGATTTCTCATTTCACGATCAACAAATTGGTGGATGACGATCGACAAGAAAAATATTGCATTTACAAAATTTTTATGCTATTGCAAAATGGTCGTGAAAAGAAATCTTGGTTTCCGACTATTTTCGTAGTCCTCATAAGCGTTGAGTTGAAATAACTTTTCATGTCACAAATCCTCACTTTGAATCTATAACTTGCTTAATTGGTTCATATGATTTCATGAATCATATATTCTTGAGATTCGCGAAGAGGCATATTTGAACTACTAATTTTCAGCTCAGCTAATTTAGATTGAGATTAGAATGGCATAGAGGAGGATTCAATATTCGAGATTCCCAAATCAATAATTAGGATGACTTGTGTCTACAGTTCTTTCCTTTGTTGAAAAGCTTGGAAATATGACAGAAGCGGCATTAAAACTACTAACAACTACTCGGAAATGGGCCACATCTCCTCTCGTCATTATCGTATTATCTCCGATATTTATATTGACTACTAGCATGTTATCAGACACTCTGTATAAATATATATAATAGGCAATCATTGCATCATTAAATACCTAGAGGGTAGCGAACTATGGGTTAATTTGTAGGAGTTGATACAGCTCTGGCGTATCCATTTGGCATTTCAATTATTGAGAGGAATATCATTACTGATTCTCATTGGTTAATTTGTCAATTACGTGTGGTAGATGTCTCCACAACAAGGGTGCATGCATCACCATAATCAATAACAGTCGCTTGACAATTGGTCACTAGCCGAACCGAGAATTTGCCAAGTTATAATGAAGGTAAAATTCTCAGAATGTTCGCTTCAATATCGTTTCACTGAGACATAACCAGGTCTTAGAAAGAACTCATTGCTGAAATCACGATTCAATGAAAAATATACGAAAATTCGATATGAATTTGAAAAGAAACAACATGATGGTAACAACAAGAATCCAGTTGAACTGTATAATCTACTCAGAAATATTTCATTCATTTATGAATACAGGGTGATTCACCTAACTGGTTCATTAGAGGATTATGGAGAACTGGAAGAGATATCAACTTGAAATTTTGGTGGACGCTACTACTCAATGTGCCCTATTTTCCTAAAATATTTTCAATACGTTGTTACTTCCGGTAACACTAACTCAAATGTCCGTATCATCTTCAATTTTCAATATTAAAGGTTACACATACACCGTATACACATCAATGAGAGAGTGTTCTATCAGGTATCCCTCAAAGTGTTCCAAAATATTCAATTTTTAAATACCAATAACTTCCTCATTGAATCATGAATCATCCTATGTATTTAGATTCAAAATTCCTTCCTTTCTTTATTTCGTCTCTTACGTAGCTTGAATTGAAACTGTGGTTCCAATATGATTTATTTCGTTTCAAAAATATAGGGTGTCAAACAGTTTTTGGAACATTCTATTGAGATTTGTCTTCTGTAGACTCTTGATATGAAGAAATCTCGAGTTTTTGATGGTTTGGTATTCCAAATGTGTCATTATCTTGGTATAGGGAGATGCAATGAACTGTTTATTATTTTTTATGAAATTGTAGAAAAAATCTAGTTTCGATTTTTTGACACTATAAAAATAAAAAAAATAACATTGAACCTGATGATTTCAAACTATTAGTTAAATTAGCTCCCTACTACTTGAAATCAAACTGCCCAATTTCAATCAAATCAGTCAAAGGTTTATTGAATATTCACGAAAAAATAATTTCGTTCAAAATCTTTGATAAATTGGTTTTGAAATTGAAGAACACTAAACCTTTCATAAATTTAAGGACTGCTCCGTCATATTGGTTGACGTAATTACATCAGGCCTTCAAGAACCATCAGTCTATCCAGAAAGCCCATCTCTTTGAGGTCGAATACGTCCGTCAGTGCAGTGACATTCACAGAAAACCCAATGAACTGATTACTTTTCTTTGACGTTTATCCATCCCTTTCAGCTGCCATCTAAGATCCCGCTCCTTCTCTGCACAGTGCCGCCGAAAAAGAGAACGTTTCCAACGTCATGATCACGACCAGTCGAACGGAAAGTGAAAGCCATGAGTCTTACACGTGCGATAATCTAGATAACTATTATTACTACATAATCGTCGTGAGACGTGACTTTCCGGTTGTTTCACCAGATCTACCCCACGATTCGGCCAAAGTTGAAGACAAATCACACACGAAGATGGTCGTGGAATCCACATTGATCGGAAAAGTTTGCATACAGATCACGTGGGCAATTAGCATGCGACGGTTAGACTGAAGGGTTATTTGAAGCGAAGAGTTGTAGAGTGGTGATTTATTCTGGAATTGGCACCAATTACATTACCTTTTCATAGGAAATATTCTCACAATAGATTTATGTATGAAGCTTCACCTGGATTTTGGGTAAATGAGATTTCACTGCTTGGCTTCACTATCCAGAGTAATAATATGAAAATAATATCTACACAATTGATACTGGAATTAATGTCGCTAATGGATGGGAAATAAATATTGACATTCTACTCAAAATTTTTTGAAACATTTCTCATTGAATACCAAAACAATCCAGAATTTCAATTTTCAATTTCAATGTATTTCCTCCAAATCAGAATACAGTTCAAGTATTTACATATTTGAAACAAAGTAATTTTTCAGATCAGAGAAACTTTGGAAAATGTACTTCTGTTTGACAAGTGAGTAAACAGAAAAAAAACAAGAATTATAATATTTTATAGTTTGCTTCCGGTTGTGTTGGATGCAGGGGAGAGGAATACAGTATATTTTCAGATATTTTGTGCTATTTCAGGAGATTGTATAAACGCATGTATCGAATGTATTCTTGAATGCATCCAATTCTTATCCCAATTCCGAATCTTCCATAATCCAATTGGTCTGTGTAGTAATCAAGAATAATAATTGATTATACATTCGTGACCTCATTTTCAGTTCATGATATTTATATGAATACAAAATTTAGATTTTGTTCAAAAACCATGAAACATGCATGAAGCAATTATATGGAGAACATGACACGAGAGAGACATTTCAATAAACTTCACTCACGGAACACAGTATTCACTCGTATTTCACATTCACCCATGAAAAAAGGTAAACATTTTGTATAATTGAACGTCTATGAGACGTTCGTAGGATGTCCAAGAGTAGAATATTAAAAATTGGACGTTTATGGAATACCTGCAATTGAATATCCTGTATTGGACATCTATCACTCGTCTTTCTGAAACATCGAATGTTTTAATGGAAAATATTGAAACGAATTGAATGTTGAAATCTGAAATGTAACTTCTTGAGGATGAATTTGAATTGGACTTCTATGGAATATCCGACCTTGCATGTCGATAGGCTATCCCTAATTGGTCCTTCTGATGATATTCTAATATTCATAGAATATCGAAAATCGTTTAAAAGATATACAGTATCCGACGTTTTCAAAGAATAATTAGAATTTGATTTTTCCAAAATTGGACTCTAGTAGAATCACACTGTACACAAACAACGATCGTCGTCGTTGGGATGATAACGTCTTGACGGGGTGAACTGCGAAGTCGTTAACAAAAAATAATGGCATAAGTTCGAGCTTCGCAACGGCGCTCAGACGCCTAATGAAAGCGTTGGCATATTCCACCGGTGGGCCGCGAAAGGGCGCACCGGACTAAATCTCTCCCATCGGCATTAATTAGGGTAACCGAAGTTAGGTGCACGTACAGGATGTGTATCTCAAAAATTAAAAGAAAAACGACTGTTGAACATTGATACCCAGTTTTATAAATTCATAAAATAGTTTGTCAAATTCGGTCCTTCGAACAGGATTAGAGTTATATATTTTTCTAACTTACTTCATAGGGCTAGATCTGGAGACTATCTGGAACAGTTTTGAAGAAAAAGTACCTAGATTGCTGAAAACTACCAAGAGCTACCTAAAAACATTACGGAAAACTTCTGTGCTTCTTTTAGTTACATCGATAAATAACGAGGTGGTTTTTATCAAGATGAATATAAACTTTCAACAATGTTATCGAGGACCATACCATGAATGTATCGTGTTCATTTCGTTAGATGGTTAGCGTACGTTCCTTTTTCAGTACCCGTTAAATAACGCGAATTTACGTACACCCATAGACTCACGAAACAGGAAAACGTGAAAAATATGCGCATGCCCAGATGTCATATTGAATCCTAACACATCGTTCATTATATGACTATTTTCGGTATTCCAATTTACTAAAATTTCATACTTTAACGTCAGAGTGAAAATTTTAATTATTCCGTGAATTAACAGTGAAAAATATGAAAAATACATCTATTTAATTTTTGAAGATCTGGTACACCACAAAACTCTATCATTTTTCATTTAATCAATATACTATAATGGATACGACACACATCGATCATTTTGTAGTTCGATTTGAAGAGGAACACCCTGTTCAGCTATGCACGTCCGCATGCTGCTATAAGAGCAGTTTAGTGCCGTTCAAGAACACGAGTAGTAGTCGAGAAGTTTGAACATCTATCGCCGACGCTAATGCACGACGTCGCATTAGAAGACAATCAAATAGCCGAAGTTCCTCATCATTGTTGTTCGAGTATCTGCGACGATGCACGGATCGTTTTCTCGAACTTTCACCACCTTAGGGTGACAATCTGGAAGGGTAAAGGCGACTTTTCTTATATTAATAATAATATTTATTGTTCCAATTCAAGAGTATTCTCACCCAACTCATGAAAATTCACAAACTTCTAGATAAATATATACCAGGTAATGAAATATGTTTTATTTTGTCCTCCAAGCCGGATTAGGAATATACATTTCAGGTAATTTCTGATATCGTCGCAACTTAATTTGAGCTTGTCTATATACGAGCGTTTTCTGTTTTCATTTTCGCTAAAGTTCCAGAAGTATTCAGACGCCGTTTCGAGAATATTTGACGATATGACAATGGATATTATTATTGTGTCTTTCAGTGGCACCCTTCAAGAGTCTATATCTTGGTCGGTAAGAATTTTATGAGAAGTTGGTATTATTATTTCTCCTATTCTTTTGGTCAAATAGATATCTTCTGTTGATATTTTTTACTTTGGATCAAGTTGAATTTGAAAGAAGTAATCATCATACATTTTCAGGCGTTTTATGATGTCACATGTTTTTGTGAGGATATGTTTTCTTTCTATTGTCAGGCATCATCAGTTTCTTATTGTAAATAAACTGCACAGTAGATTTTCCAGAGTATTCTTCACTTCATCATTTCTTTGAGTCACGTACTGGATTCATGAGTTTGAGACTCTGTAAAGGACAATAATGTTATTTATCCGGCTTGAATTTCAGGAAATTTTCACTCAGTTGCTATCTTCAATACCATGTATTATGAAATTACAATATAAATAAACTATTGGGATGACAATTTGGGAAATCCAATATTTTTGTAAGAGGCTTCAGGATTTTCTGATAGACTGGCGAAAACGAATTTTTGATGGAAAGCTCTCTCGACGGTATTAAATATGGCGCTGGCGATAACTGAATTAAAATCAAATTGATCAGCTTTTCTCATTAAACGAACCTCCATATTGATTTTCCGGATGAACAGACTTCGAAATTTCGTTTCTATAACCCGATACAGATGATGCCTTCATTGTTCAAAACGACGAGGAAATCCTGAGCAGAAAGTAAATCTTTGCCGTGCTTTTAATTCTGTTTTATATCTTGCTCGATTTTCTTTATTTTCCAGCATCATAAAACATGCATTTCAGTCTGGAGATGGATTTCTATAGACCATACAGAGACTGAAATATCAAACGCATAAGTCCTGTGAATCAATATTCGACATCATTTGTCCTTAGATGATATCATTGCAGTTCTCGATAGCTATTTGACACCAAAACTATTTTGGCTGATTTTCTGCGGTTTCCTTTTGGAGCTGATGTCTCGATAATTACTGCATATAGTAACCGATAATTATATTGGTTCACGTTATTTCAGAATCCAAGATTACTCAAATACTTCAAGTTATACTCTATCCGCCAGTATCGATCCATTTCATGATGCTAAATTAGTCTCATCATCATCATTATTATTCTTGAATATTAATCAATGAGCAAATTATTCATTTCCATTCATGGACATCAAAAAAACATGTCATTTGTTAATCATCACTCTCTTCTTTCATTATTTGAATTTGACTTAATTTTTAGCAGAGTCCTTTGGGAGCTACGTTCAGGTTTCTTCAGTACCTACGGATTTATTTACCAGTATCGGTCCATTTTATGATCCTATATTAGTCCCATCAGTATCACTATTAATTTCATGCATTCTCCTTTTTTTCTGGGTTTTCATCAATCAAGTCGGCATTTACCAAATTTAACTCTGATTGAATTCATTTTCTAATGTTGTTGTTCGTCGATAAATTGAGAACTCAAATAATTATTGTTTTTATACCCAATACACATATGAAACAGCATACCCATACCAAATGTCGTCATGGGATGATATATCGCTTAGTTCGAAATGCCAATAAAACCTATGCATATAGTAAAATTCCTATCACCTAGCCTAGCCCATACAGAGTGTCGTAACTAATCATCTCGTTGGCGCATAGCAGTGATTTGGGAAACATTTCAGCCGTGGTAATTTCCCACAGCCAATTTCACTTTCCTCGTGACAGCCATGTTCGAAGGTTTTTATGGTCGCGAGACGCGTTAGAGCGGAAGAAGAAAAATAAGAAGAAGAATGTATATGTACACCGCATGCCGGAATTATGTAAGGTTTGACGGGTAATCAGACCGGAACGTTTAATGAAATCGCCCGCTTGGATTGCTCGAGGCTCCGGCTCAGAAATGAAATGAAATTAATGCGCTTATTATTATTATCCTGGTTCATTATGGTAAGCGTAGAGGGGTGGCGTCAACTGAGTTATGGGGAAAAGCATCTACGGCGCTTTTATAGTCTTTCAACATTATTAGAAAGTTGTTGATGATGTTTTATGTTGAAATTTCAAAGTTTAACCTTTCATAACCTGAAATTATCGGATCAACAATATCAAAGAAACTGAGAAGAAGAGAAAGAGAATAGCTGGCAATAAATAGAATTAAATAAATATCAAGACGATTCGATATTAGATATATACTCCTTTCAACTCCTTCAGAACTTCTTGTACACAATCGATACATCGTAATAGCACTTCAGTTTGATATTCTCGTCTTTCTTTGAGGTCACTTTCACTCCTGTGCCTTGAAGGAAACTTCTTCTAAAATTTCAAACGGCTCTCACCCATGAATTTTTCATTTTTTACTACAGGTGTTCATTTGAGAATATCTGATGAAGAGTACGTTTGGAATTGTTTTCCTAATTCAAATTTTGCTCATAAATATTGCTAAACTGATTCGGATCATCTGTATTTCTCAAACTCTTTTGTTTCTCCTTCATTTTTTCCTCCTTTGATTCACTTTGCATTGTATGTCAGAGAAAATGAACAAATTGACAATAAACAGAATTGAAAACCCTAACATTATTGAAGAGTCACCCACCCAACATTATTAGGCATCATCTGGGAACATTTGCTGCACTTCAAATTGGACTGAGCACCTCCACCTTATGTGCGATCATTAAAATAATGATTTTATAAAAATTATCTGCAACAGTAGATTCGTAGGAGACCTGTTAAATGACCACCCAGGTCAGCACATTTTAGTCCTCTCGATTTCTTTGCATGGGGTCGTTGATGTTAAGTTACTTAAGTGACGTTAAGTACTCAATTTTTGGCATTACATCGAGTTCGAGGAGATGAAGGCATTGAAAAACAACAAAACCTCGGAAGTTGTCCGAATAAACATGTCTCGAGGAATTTCTATAGCGTCATTAGTCGAAGAAATATTGGCTGCTGTACTTTTAGAATCATCAACCAACGTTGAGAAGAAAAACGTACGATTCAAACCGCACAAAATTTGCCATAGAAAATTCATGGAATTATAAATTCTAATCTATGATTCATCGGTGCGCTTTCATGACACTGTGACAAGGGTTCGAAAAGTGTCTGAATTATTTATATACTACATGGTCTAGCACAAAGAATGAATGGTAACAAAAAGCGATCCTTGTGGAGGAAATTCAACGTTTCACAGAGAATTTCCTCGACGCGGCTTAGCGAGTGTCGAAACTTTGAATGGATATTTTTGATGTATCGAAAGGAACGTATTTACTTTCTTATCCTGTGAGATTGAATAACGATATTTTATAGGTACTACAATAGAAATATAATAGCAAAGTGGAGAGGAACGAAGCATGATTCTGCTCCAATTTGGAGAAATGTAGCAATACTTTGAATGGAAATGGAAGAATGTACTCTTTCAGACAATATACCTACCAATTATGTCAAATATTGGAACAGAATAACAAGGATCCCATAATGAGAAACGGAACTTTGAAGCAATATGAAACAAGAAATCGACGGAATGGTATGAAATATTGTCGCAACTTGGACTTGGCTTGGTAGTACGAGAGGGTTTTTAGTTTTGACTCATCACAAAATTGTATGTATTCTCAAATAAGACAGTTGTTTCATTCAAATAGATTTGTTATCATTCAAAATATAAGCTTTCGGAATAAAATATACGGAAAAACTGATCATAACGGTAAGACCCAAATATGAAATATGAAAGAACCAACGTTACCATAACTTATATAATGGCCAACCAGGCCAAAACAGGGGAGAACACCATTGTCGTAAGGCAGGGCTTCCGAAGAGATTCAATTATACTAGAAGTAACGAGTTCTTGAAAATGAATGATGAATTATTATATCATCACCGATGACATGATTTTGCTAATCTCATGATATCCATAAGGTGAACGATTTCTGTATTCTATAGAAATAAAACAGGAAATATGATTGAATATGGAATTTTTTTGATCAATGGCCAAGATGAATAAAGAAATCGTCGTTTCATGGGGTTCATGTTTTATATTTGACAATATGAAGGAAAATGTTTATTCATACGGAGACTGCATAAATACAATATGTTTATATTTTTTCTATAGTTGGGAAACATATACAGATATCCAAGCAATTTTTCACTAGAAATCTTGGTATGGTTAGAAAAAGAAAATCTCCAAGGGATGAAGATGAAGACAACTATAATAGAAGTTCAATATGATGAAAATTCAATCAATTTCAGTAATGCTTAGAAAAAAGAAGGCGAATTTTATTGAAAGAGTTCAATATTTGGAAATATATAAAAATAATCCTATGCCAGAAGTAGAATGAGCAATATGAATTCATTCTCCATCTGTCCCAAAATGAACGAGTAATGTCTTGGTTGAATTTCACTGTATATTCATTAACGACTGAACTTTATCCAAAGGTACACAGTCAAGGAATCTTTTATGTGTCAGTGGAAATGTAACAAAGTGACTAATTGTTACCGCAAAAGACAAAAAAAGTCGATTGCCTTTGTTCTTGCTTCTTATCGTCCTCACAAGGGCAATCGAGGGTGCTAATGAGAATCCTGAACAGAGAACACTATCCAAAGTCGATAGGAGTCTAAAGAAATGAGCAACCTCCATCTTGATGTTTTCCAAATATTGAAGTAGTTTAATAGATGTCCTGTAGAAGTCCTATGGATATTCTACGAATGATTCAAAGAAGTTGAAGATATGGAGATATCAATTCTATTGTTATCTCATCTTCACATTTCTCCTTCAATTTTGAAAATGTTTGAAGCATATATGTTACTCTGTTCTGTGTTGTTTCAATATTATATTTCAAAAACTCTACTATAATCATATTGAATATAATAACATCTTCATCTGAAACTCCACCAAACATAAGAAGATCTTGTGCAGAAAATAAATTGTGTGTATTGTATTCTTAACGTTGTAGATATCGAAAGAATGATACGTAATTCATTCCAATACAGGCTCGTTTCAGGATCCTTGCAGGAAAGAAATATGTTGATGTCATCAAAATTTGCAGAATTTTACGTGCAATCAACTCAGCCAGGCTGCACTCCGATATCATCCGCATTAAATGAACTCTTCGGCAAGTTCATTAGTGGCCATAGAAATGTCTCATCATCTTATATATGATACCGTAAAGGCATTGCGAGCGTCGAGAATAAAAAACAGATCATAAACAGAAAAATGTCAACGATAATTACGATGAATTTTGAGGGCTAATTAGGAAAAATTGCAGGTCCCGTTCGTGATTGTCAGTGAGGATTTTATGCGAGACATCGTCTGCAATTGACACCCACGACGTTTTGGACGTCGTAAAGTAAGAATAACGAGCTCCTAAAATAATTGAGTACGAATTGAGGAGCACCTAGTAGTTTGGTGACAACTCGAAAAAGAACATAATGATTAAGTTTATGTTTTTTAGTTTCTGTTTTGTAAGTCTTCATGCTAATGGTATGATTGAGTCGATCAACTGCTTTTGATAAACGAGCCGTTTATTTTGAAATTTTCAAACCTATATATTCGAGGGTTTGCGTTTCAATGAATTCAAAAATATACGTATGAAATACTGAGTCATACTGTTTAAGCGTATCTGAGGTGATAAATCAATAGTTTCTATAAAAATAGTGGCAATTATAGAGTGAATAATATGCGTTTTCTTATCGAGAATGGAGTTAAGCCACTTTCAACCAGATTCATTATGGAATTTGAAATCGCCCAAGTCCATTCCACATATTTCAAGATGCTTCGAATAAAAAAAAATAATAATACTGAATGTATTCCACATATCTTTCAACACTTCCAGATTTGAGGATGATATCTTCTTCCTGAAAACCGTTTCACACTTTTTAGACGTATAATTCATGTGAAAACGCAAAACTGATAACACTGAATGATGAAAATATCTCACATGTCTTAATTATCTTCTACAGTTCATCAATCTTTTCTCCATTGTAATTCGTGTCTTCATTATCCGAACATTCTTCGATTATTTCATTTTTTGTCAACTTTTTTTTTAATTATAACCTCCTTCTTTTTCATTGTCAGAACTGAATGACTATAGCCTTGTTTTATTTTTTCGACATGGGTGAAATGATTTCTAAAGTTCAATTATGAATTTCAGGTATTCTATTAATTGAACGTTATTCAACAATTCAAGTACCTTCATCACAACTTTACGACATTATCAATAGTGAATATATCTTGATTTGTATAAATGGAGTTAAGCTACTTTGAAACTACACGGTTCGATTATTGAACTGACTCTGGAAACTTATCTGTTGAGAATTATCGTTTTTGTTCGGACTATAAGCAACTTGAATTGCTTCATTGATAGATAACACAAATATTCAAAAATGGAGGTAGGCAACTTTCAAAATGAACGGTTCAAATGTGTGCTACTTCCTAGTTTCATAATTTTGTAGTGATAATACTAGTTTGTTGATATCAAAGAGGAGAAATAAAAAAAACGTGAACTATTTATGGATAACTTTGTCACGAGCACTTCGTCTCTGGTACCAAAATATGTACTGAGTGTGTGGATGCACATAAATAACGAAATTAGCTTTCTCAAACAATTTTGTTTCCAGGTCAATTATCGAGGATCTCCAACTATGCATGCTGAAACACGAACAAACTCTACTTCTCCCATCATCACCTGCAACAAGATAATTCACTTAGCCCCTCGACAAGCTCGATAATGCACTTTTTTTCATTAGCAACGAGTCTGGCCGGGCAAAAAATTCACCCGCCCAAACGAGAATTAACCTATCTGTTGAAAACGTAACCCAATCTATTAAGTTAATGAGACCGCATATTTTTCGAGCCTTATCGTTTCACTTAGGCTCTCGTTTCTTTCTGGCCGAAGACCCGGGACGCGGATTCGCTTTCGAGATCTAGAAAATCGTTGTCGGGTGTCGCATCAAAAACAAAACGAACACGACGGACGACCTTGCTTTGCGGAACTCGAAAACCCAGCCTTCTCGATTCTGTGACAAAAATAACCTTGGTGGACGGTACGAGTATCCATGACTGAAGGAAAATAACACGGTTGAGGTATCCGACGAAATATTCAAATACAAGGTGACCCACTAGAAGGAGAATATCCTTATCGTAACCAGATCAGTTTGAAATTTGAATTAGTTCAGTTGTTGTTGCGAAATATTCCGTTTCGAAGATCGGTACTCACATTCAAGGGCTTTACCAGTGTGACACTTTATAAAATAATGTTCTCTTTTGGTTCATTTGATAGTTTATACTTTCAAAAATATTCTGTGAAAGCGACAAAAACGTAACTCAAATCAGTTTTGAATGGCAGGGTTCTGAAGAGCGACTCTTCGCAGGAGTAAAATCGATAGTTGAAACATGACATTTTTCAAAATTTCTGACATCATAACTCAGAAAGGAATTCACCAATAGACCCAAAATTTGAACTCACTAATCTTGAATATATTTCCTATGACCTGTGACTGATGACGAATTGTCTCAAAATGTAAACTGTCTAATCTTGAATATATCTAGATATACCTTAACTATAATTACTTTCTCGGATTTTTGTTTCAGCTACTCAGCTAATCATGTCAGTACATAAATCTGTCAATTTCCGATAGTTTCGTTATGAAAAATATCGAAATATAGCTGAAAATATACCCCATCATGTCCAAAAAACTTCAAAACACTCTATTGAGTAAATTCTTTTGAAGAAATACGCCAAAATCGCTTGATTTTTATGGATTCCTACACTGATATAATCCCTTGAATTTACACCTTTATTAAAACAATTCCAGGAAATGAAACGAATATATTATTGAGAACTTCTTATGAACCAAGTGTAGGAATTTTTCGCACTGATTATTTTTTATGAATTAAAATGGACAAAATTCTCTCCTTTCATGAAGATAAAATATTCATAGAATAGTCCAAGAATCACAACATTGGATTATTGATATATAATCACTGAGCATCCTGTAGAATTGTTGTGGGTATTTCTCTTTCATTTCAATTTCAAACGTGAAAGTTTTTCTATTCTCCACATAGGTAATGAAATCGATTGTACTATGTTGATGAAATATATACAAGATTATTATTGTTTCATGAAACTTTCCAAGCAGGGGTTCAAATATTATTTATGTTTTTCGTGCTTCCATGTTCCATTCGTCCCGTTGAAACCAAAATAAGTCCAGTTATATATTTCCTTTTCGATGCCATATATCGGCACTGAAATTTTATGGCTACCTATTACACAGAGTAACGACTAATATGTATTGCTTTTCTAACATTGATCTACGAGCTAACTGCGAACTAACGTCATCCTAATCTCTATAAAATGTTATAGGGCTACTTGATGTCATTTTTATTATAGCAAATGCATTCACCATTATTGTAAAACTGGAAACTACCAAAACCTCAATATACCTACTCTATTACTTGTCTCGTAATAATATTGCTCTGATTTCAAAAATGTACGTGTTACGAATAAAAATAAAATGACGAGTAATTGAGTATTGAATTTATTGTGAACAACTTCATAAATATCGTTTAATTAGACATATACTTTGAAGAAAAGACCACTGAACCTGGAAAAAAAGAACTTTTGAACTATAAATAACCTGAAAGAAAAAAAAATAATTTCCTCGCAAACGCCTTAGAGTCCCTATAATGAAACGTATCTTAATGGACATCAGCCATGTCAAACGAAAAGCAATTTATGTTAATCGAGTTGGTGATGGTGTGACTGCCCAGGGTTCCTAATCGTTTTTGGTAATAGTCTAAAAATATACAGTGACAACCCATCGAGAAGTCCGATCTTCACGACCGCAAAACCTGTACCAATTTGCGTTGTGTTTTTTATTCCGATTCTTTTATTTACACATGATACATTCTGTGACGTAAATAACAGTATAGTCTTCCATGTGGGTGTAATGTGACTCATTCGAACATCATCTATAGACCATGGCATTCCAGTTACTCAATACTATACGAGGTGGATCAATCAATATACATATATTTACACAAATAGCAAAAGGGGGTCATGCGATAAATCTTTGAAATGTATTTGGAAAGTAGAATCCAAAAATCATAATTTTCAAATATTCAAAATGAAAAAAATCATACAATCGAATTGAAACTTGAAAAGTGATCAACTAGACAAATTATTCGTTGAAAACAATTTGATTCTGCTAGGGAATGAATGGAGAGAATTTTGAACAGCTTCTGTGGTAATTCATCATTCGCATCGTATGAATTCAATTGAAAAAAAATTGTAGTTGCATGTTCCCACATAGAAATCTGAAAAGTTTACTCACACATATCGTAGATATTATTTCGCGAATCTTATTTTGAAAAACCCGTTAAGAAACTCTCTCAAACATGTTTTCGAGAGACTTTTTATTTCTCTGTTCTATCGATTCAGATTGCTCAATATGAATGTGATATACAAATCGAACTATAAACATTTTACCACAAATTACAGAATCGATTACTCAAATATGTTCTGCTTATATTTCAATAAGAATTTCTCATCTGTAACCTGAACAACTCGAAATATGTGTACAGAATTTCAGACAGCAAATGAAGAAATACTTCAGAATTACTGAATTTGTTCCATAGGAGATTATATTCTTGCATATTTTGGAAATCACGTGATTCTATACCATAATCATATTTCCGAAAATGGCATTTTCATAATAGCTGATCAGTGCGAATACTAACAACAATCATATAAATTTATACTCAACGCAGGTCTTGCTCTTTGTTATTATATAATGTTTTGTTACATCAAATATATGGAAGTACTGAAAATGCTATTTGAATTTTGGGTTCCACTAGAATATGAATATGTACAGGACCACACAACTGGATTGACATGATTTTTGAAAAAAAGTCGTCTAAAAGTCGCGGGGTAAATCAATTAGAACCATCATTAGATTTTTGCGATATCCTTCATCACCTAGTACTTCTCATTTTATAATATTCAACTCCTCGTTTTTCATCTCAATTATAAAGCTAAGTATCTTATACAGGGTGAGTCAGAAAAGTGTATCGAGTTTTCTGAAAGTGATAGTACATTGACAACTTACAGCCCAAAATGCATACTTATGGAAAATATTCCTTTTCAAATGTCTCATTTCGTAGGAAGTTTAATAAAAAAAACGGTGGACACTACCAGATTGAAATGCTTTACATGAATTTACTTAGCAATCTTGGCACACAGTTTTGACTCACCTGTACATAGTGCTATGGAAGATGGCCGCTTCTTAAACAATGCAACTCTTAGATTTATGCTCATAACTTTGGTCCGACAAAACTAAGAATTAATTTATTAAAGTTGATATTTATTGACCATACGTTCAAATCCATTAAAGGCCAAGACATCAGAAAAATGATTTATTGTGGCACGTTTAGACTACACAAGTAAACAACAATTCGTTATTAAAAAAATTATAAACTCACAGTATTGAAAAATACAAGTGGGTGCGTAAGCGCACCTTTGGCCAAAAATAGATAAAATAATCGAATGAAACAAAAACAAATATAGAATAGTTTTCGAAACAATCTGGGGCACATACACTTTGCATTTCCTGCATAAATAAATGGTATAACTTTTACAAAGCCGACATTTTTCTTGCACTCTTGGTATCTCTGATTATCAAATGTCCAACATTATCAAATCTTATATCATCTGGTAGAGCTAATTCAGATGGTTCAGAAATCTTCACTGCCGATACTGATTCGTAATGAACTAATCTCAAGCAAGGCTAATGATCAACTGACCATCGTATATCGTATCCTAATATTCCCAAACTTGTCGAGACTCGTATACAAGTGCATAAAAATGTTTACCATTATCGGCCAAAGATGCGTATACGTAACCTTCACAAATACATGCAAAAATGAACGACATCCTAAAATATTTACTTCTCAACACTAAACTGTTCAACACTAAATGAGTATTATAATTTTATATTCAGTATCGAAAAAAAAAATAGATTTTATTGAAGTACTTCAAGAACGCTCAATTTATAAGATTCTCAAGTAATTTTCAGAGATTGAAAAAATCATGTTTTGGATTGAATACAGATATTTTTACTAATATTGTCCAAACCACAAAAAAATTTATGGAAAACTTGCGTTTACGCACCTTCGACGGTTAATGGGTTTTAAACGACGAATTACCAAAACAGGAATTCAGGCTCCGATTAAATTGGGAGACTGTCGAAATTTCACCCCCAACGTAGCCCATCCCGAATCGGTGTTCATCTCAAACAGGGTGCTGCACATTCACGCGTGTCGAAACGTGCGATTCCCGATTCTGAAGGCGTGACACTCAATGCGGGAAGAGATAGGGTGGGTGGCAGATTATTATTAGCAAGCCGAAGCTGATGTGATTTTGGGAATTGGCGATAATGAACTCTCTGAAGATGTGGTCGGGGTAATATTACGCTCAGAGGGTTTCTGCGGGGGTACGGTTGGGTGCCCTGATATAGGGTGGATCAAGATAGAATCTGGAAGAAGATTTTCTTGGTACAATTCAAAAGATGGGGGAATTTATACGCATTATACTCGAATTTAGCGAGAGTGGTAGTAGTAGTAGGAGAATCGGGAGAGAATTTGAAAATGCAAAATGAATAAAATAATCGGACGCCTATCTACCATTCTAGACTAACTTGAGAATAACCCCAGAATAATTTAAGACTAACTTCAATATATCTCTTTGATCCCTTTTATCAACTCTCCTGATACCAAACCTGCTATTCCAGATCAGCACCATCAGCTCAAGTTGTATTGGTGATCTCTAGTTCTTGTGATAACACACCTCACTTGATATAATTTGTACTGGCCTACTTTCATCATAGACATGTTAACAGAGGTTCTTTGTTTATAATAATGATGAAATTGAATTTGAAATATAATCATACTTGATGATCTACTGAATTAGATTTTGAAAAATGTATATCTTGACAATATAAATTGAAGTTACTCTTTATAAGTGAAACAAGTGGCAAGCAACATTTAATAGTTTTTCGAAAACATGTTTTTATTTATCTACGCAACCCTAAGTTGGTATCCAGTTTTTGAGTAAAATATTTTAAAAAAATTATGATTACAATTGAAAGCAAAAAAATCTGAATTAAGTTTACTCACAGTGTCGCGACCAGAAAGCTAAGCTACCATTTAGTTTACATGTTTGGTTGATTCATCATACTAAACTTTTTTCATTGCTTCACAACACACCATACGATATTTATTCTCATTCACTGTTTTTAAATTCAGAATTCATATGTATTCGGATAGTCAGGCCAGCCTGAAAGCCCTTGCAGGTTAGGTTAGGTTAGGTTCCAGGAGTCCAGACTCATCTGGGAATGCATCAACGAACTTCTGACACTGACAAGGTTAAACAGATCTGGGTATCTGGGCACAGTGGAATAGAAGGAAACGAAATAGCTGACTAACTAGCTAGGGAGGGGTCAGCTACACCCTACTTTGGCCCGGAACCAGTACGCGGAGTGCCCAAAAAACTCCAGAAAAGACGAGTCAAAGAATTACAAAGAATAGGCTGGGATAACACACCAGGACAAGAATACAGTAAACTTGTTATTCAGATAATAGGTGAAAAACGAACTGATGAGATACTTAGATTGAGTAGAGATCAGATAAGACTAGTAACAGGTCTCCTTACAGGACATGCTCCTGTTAGAACACACCTACAAAAGATGGGGCTATATCAAGGTGACCCGACTTGTAGATTGTGCGGCTCAGAACCTGAGACTATTGAACACATTTTGTGCTATTGTGAGGCACTAAACTATAGAAGAGTAGTACTACTAGGGGAACCTGATCTAAACCTAGAGAATGTGGGAACCCTGAACCTTTGCAAAATACTCAAAGGGACCAATATTTTTTAGGGTATCGGAATGATAGGAGAAATACAATAAGCCTTCGCCTGCAGTATATCCTTTGGACCCCTGTAGTAAAAAACTAAAATAAAAATGATCGTGTATATTTTCGGAATCCGTTTTTCAATCCTGGCACATTCACCAAATTCTTTACTCTGTTTGTTCAACATGTATCATGAATTTTGAGTTTCAAGATCTATCGGAATCTCCAAGTAACATCCACCAAATTTTTGAATATGGGAATCCACCAATTTCTCAATTAACGTTTTCTCAAATCATTTTCTTTTTATTTCTTCATCTATTCATTACAAACGTATAAGTCACGGATGTTTTCATTTTTATGTGATCACTGAATTATCGTAAAATATACATGAGCTTTGTGTGGTAGGAAAATTTCTGAATATCAAAAGATTCTCCAACATAGTTCGTGAAACTCTCATACTATAATAAAAATCCGAATTTCCACGCCACATCCTTCCCCTTTAAGTCCAGTTCAGTGAATCACATGAAGTATTTTCCCGAAGTCTGTTCTTATTTCATTCCGAATAGTACAATATCTGACAGAAAAGTGGGAATTATGCCTATATACTCGCCGCCAAGGATTTCAGCCAAGATTCAATTATTTCCTTTTTCCTTTATTCTTTATAACCCCATTCGTTCTGAGCCGAGAACGCTAACCTTTCAGATATTAGAACATTATTGGGTCAGAAATGCAGCCAATACACTGAGAGAAAACTGATATCATTCGGAAAAGAGTTGCTGACATACTTCTTTCACGAACTAGAATTCACTACATGAATAAATTAATAGATTATTATTTTTGAATGTTCTCGAATAAATGAAAATGTTTATCGATTCAGGCTGGTCTTGAAACCAACTTAGCCCCTATCAGATATTCGAATATACTGAGTAATTTTTAGTTTCCTCAAAAATCGCCTTTTTCAAAATCTGAAAATTCATGAGAGTAATATTTTTCGGAAAATTTTGGATAGAGTTGAAAAAAATTCAATTTCAATGTGTCCTCCATTCCTTTCAATGCACTGAAAGGTTTGTCTATACATTTCCCTTGTAACAAAGTTGAAGTGTTTCTCATTTTTACATTGTCCAATGAGCTTCAAGAATATGTTCTTAAAGAGTTTCATTGGGAATGATACTTATTTTGCGTGAAATATAACTCTGAAGTTCTTCTAAATTCGAAAAAGGCGATTTCTAAAGAAACTGAAATGTACTCAGTATATGTGATAGAGGCTGAGTTGGTTCCAAGACGAGCCTTCATTAATGACAATTATTTTTTAGAGAAAAATACAAATCTAGATCTGGACCCGTTTTATCTTTCTGATATTTGATCAGAATAGAATAGAATTTTATACAATTGAATAACAGATGGATTGCTTTCACAATTATTCCAATTGTCAACAAAAGTCATGAGTGACATCTTAGCCCGAAAAAAGGTGGGAACATTGGGGTAGATCTGAAAGTAACAAAAAGCCTCTCGTCCTCCGCAATCCTAAGGATCTGAGAACTACGTGGGGCTAGCGGTGATACTCTATAATTTCACTCGTAAATCTGTCTTTCACATCTGGATCTGCCATTGTCATGAGCATCCAACAGACAAGAGTGCACGCAGGGGTATTCATCCTCGGGGTAATAAATCTTTGGTTGAGAGAAGTATGATTAACCGGGATTTTATTACATTTATTGAGTATCTATCGTATCTACCAAAGATAATATCAGTCACGGTACAGACTGATTTGTCTGAATTCAAACATGTTTTTCAGATAAAAAGGTGAGGCATGAGGAAAGCAAGAAATAAACAACGGAGGACAAACAAAAAATGGAAATCAAAAGAGAATATCAAAATATTGTTACTATTTCTAAACGGGAGTAGTCCACTCAACACATCCTTCTTCTACTTTGAGTTAATGAAACAAAAAAACGAATGATATCTCATTTTAGTAGTATATAAATGAGAATGATGTATCGAAACGTATTTGGATTTCATTTGGTAGGATCACAAAATGTTTTTGTTTTGAAAAATTCGATACAGCAGAATTCATGTATTTTTCAATTTTGGCGAAGGTGCGTTTTTTACTCAAGCAATAAACACAAGAGGATTGAAGAGAAGAATCGTCTACACAAGTCAATTTCAAGTTTCGAACATGCACTTTTTGACTAGTGATACTTCGTGCTATTTCCATAACTATTTCAGGGATGGCGTTCTTGATGTTTCTCCAAAAAACGAAAGTGGCGATAATTTGATAGCTTTGAGGAATATTTCAACATGATCTTTCCTTTCATTTTTGAGGTATTCAAATTTCAAAATTATACATCGTTTCATTTCACGAAGATAATCTAGAATTCCGAAACGAGATTATGAATGAAATTGTAAACGTTTTCCCAATTGGTCATCAAATTGTTGACTCCTTTTATCGTTGCAATGCCTGTATCATAAACAATAGTGAGAATTGTTACAAAACGTGGGTAACATTCTCGTGGGATTCAATTGTTATTCAATAGCATGAATGAATACCGCATTCAATGTGATCTGCGTTTCAAGGTTGATTCTCAGCGATGAATAATTTTCGAACAACACTTTTTGATTATTTGTCGTTTTACGTCAGGTCAATAAATATCATCAGACATCCAATGAATTTAATAAATATAATTCTGAAATTTCGATTGTGTAATGATTTTCTTCGTGATTGGAAATCAATATTTAAGAAGTTATTTATGATGATAATCTCATGCTCTCTTTAAATATTCACATGGGTAGAATGGGAATCCCGGAGTGAATGAAAATAAATATCCGAAATTTCTCAAAAAGTTGATCAGAATGTATATTCACTCTTGAGATATGAAGAAACTCTGTTTTTTGCGTCCCAATTATTTCTCGTCATAAATAAGCCAGTTATTTTGAATTTTATATCCACATGAAAATTTGATGAACTCAATGATGATAAGTCAATTCCCCAAAATGAAGGCTGGCTATGATAATTTAGCATTATTAATGGAATTATAGCTAGAGGCCACTCATATATTTTGAAATCCTATAATGTATTCTTTGCTATCAAAATCATAAAAACGTGTTTATTTGCCTACCAGCTACCACTTTCGAGGTTGAAAACAGTTGATACCTTATTGAATATATACCGGGTGACCATGAAGAAAGTTGAATGAATAATATTTTCGCATACAATCATGTCAGATCGTCTACTGGCTGATATTGCTCTGTGTACAAAAAGCAATAAACAGGCAAAAGTGTAGCGTTTCATCGAAATGCCTCCCGTCCATTTAACGTATCCAAAAAAGAGCCGCATTATATAAATAAACATCGCGGCAAAGCCTTAAAAACGACTTTACGATAGGGAATCGCAAACTTTTAGAAGTAATTAATCTTATATTTTGCTCGTACGAAATTCATTTCGAGCGGAAAGTTTCGAGTATCGGTGAAACTTCTCGGAAACGCCATTTTGCTGAAGGGAATTTCAATTTGACATTGTGACGAAATCGAAGTGGATGGCTTCTTTTCCAACTTATGCTCATGTGAGAATATAGGCTTGTTAAAAGGATGTTTGCAACCTTATGAGACTTGTTTTAGCAATATTTGGTAGTATATTAGATTGCTCACGTGTCTGTCCACGATTTTTATTTCATTATGTCATAACAATTCTTTGACTTCAATACAATATTCCACCATAGCAGCAAGATGGTCACAATTTCTGTATAATATCTAAATATCTCAAATCAATAGTCGAAAATCTGCATACTCTCAACAAGATAAGGAAAGAAATTTCCAATTTGACGAACAAATTGTTCTATGGATGGAATAAAATTGAGAATTTTCGATTCAGAGTTCCATTTCTTGAAGTGTAACTTTTGAGCACCCTGTACCATAGATCTTCGGGATTCATGAGACTTTATTCTCATTTGGACTCTGTTCGATGATATTTCTTGTTCGAATTCCCAACTGTAGACGTTTGTTGATGCTCACATTGCATTTCATACATTAGAGACATTCCATTCCTAATTCCAACCCAATCCGCTCCAATAAAAATTGTCCTGACACACACCATTCATAATTTTTAATGATATTTCGCCTTCAGCCTGATAGGAAAACTTTTTCAACAACATCAAAGTGAGATATTCCTTCTCAAATACTTACTTCAAGGTGAAGCCGTGAAAACCGATCTGAAGGATTTCCTCGCCGTCACAAGATTCACGTGAGCTTTTCCACCCGTAGGTGTATTTACTGTCGCCGACGATCAAAACAAATGCGACATCTAAGCATTTTGTCACGTCCCCCCAAACCACACAAATTACTCGAGCAGGCTGTGGAAACTGGCGCTGGCGAATGTATGGCGCCTCCATGAAAATACGTTCTTTCCACTTCTATTCCCTACAGAGTGTCCTCCAGAATTCGGTTCCCACTCGTCTTGGTAACGATCTTTGATACTAGCTATTACTAGAAAATGACTTCATTCATGTGAAATTAATTTTAGTTGGTTCTTCAGACCGAATTTTTGGTACTTGTATATACAGGGAGTCCAAAAAGAAGTAACATATTTTACAGACTCAGACTCAATTCTTAAAACTGTTCCATTCAATCAACAATAAATGAAAGTTATATTGTGTAGCTGAAAGTTTCATTCATTTATTTATTCAAATTCAATTTTGGAATCTTCATAATATAAGCCAATTTTCAGTGGCGCCCTTGAAGATGATGAAGTTACATCTGAATCCGAAAAATGTTCACATCCTTTTAGGAACTCTCTATATTTATTTATTCACCACATACCACATAATAAAGTTATACCTGTCCATGGGTGAATTGAAACATCTGAATATTACGTATATACAAAAACTGTCACGTATCTTGACCACAATATGAATGAATTATTCAAAAACGAGATACAATTATTCTGAACACATAAACACAAGCAGATCAAATAATACGTAGTTATACAAAAATATGAGCAAGGTTATGGAATACATTTCCACTTTTTTTTTCATCAGTTGTAAGTAACCGAAATTCAATGAACGAAAATAAAGATCTTAGACGGAATGATGCTATGTTTGGAACGCTATGAATAAATAATTGATAGGAAAAAAATCTAAAAGACCTGTGGACTGATTTACGTTCACAAGAAATGCTCATAATATCACATTGGAGGTTCCACTAGCGATATGGACACCCTGTATATCGCACTTGGGGCGACTGAATGTCGGCCGCGACTAATAGGATGGTGACCATTCAATATTAGTGTTCGGATCGATATTCAAAGTCAGCATTGTAATTCTGGTAATTTCGTTTGAAAAATTTTCCAATTATGGTGAGTGCGATTGCATACATCGGTTGAATTTTTCCCATCACAAGTGGAAAATATCCAGGACATGTTGGAAGATGAAATATCGATGACACTTTTCAGTTTTATATCTTGTCTTACATTAAAAATGCTGACAAATTAGCACGGAAGATATTGATTCAATTTCTGTATTTTCTTTAAAATCTCTGGATTATTATTCGAATTGGATTTCATGCAATAAAGGTGTAATTTGCTTATGCAAAATCACCTATAAATCTGACGCTGATCCTCTGATAAATCTTTTCTGATTTCAGTACTCTTAATAATGTCTCACTAACAAATGATCAGTCAGGTTCTGAGAATGAATCAAAATGATTATGATTACTTTTTGTGATGTGCAAATATGAAATATGGACCCTTGTCAATGTCTTCCTCCAACCTAATCAGATGATTGAACCACTGACATTTATTCTGACAGCCGAAGATCTGATAACGTAATCAGCTGAAGGCAGATCGAATATCGAACAGTTTGAAAATATACAAAACCTAAAATGACTACCCAGGAAAGAGACCAACGAAAGAGTTCTTTCAAAGATACATTCCCAGGCAGACTAAGTAGACATATTCCGATGAATCTGACAGATGGCAGCTCATGGAGATTCTGTCAGAAGACAGCAGAGATCGTAATATAATAGGTACTATGTCATTTCGAAGATTTAGCAAGTAGCCACTCTTGAAGTTGTTTGGGTATATTTGAACAAGATTGGAAAACCTAAATCTTAAGATAATATTTTTTCTCCTCTCAATCAACATCAGTTCTGATTATTAATATGCATCTGGGACGTATTAGAAAATATCTTTTGAGATGTAACACATCTGGACCAATTCTCGTTTTATATTTCGCTTTATGTGACCCAGATTGAATGAAATGTGGAGACAAAAGTTTGTGCCGCACATCGACAATAAATATTGCGATGCCATACAGTTATCCTAGCTGTGCAATGAGCAATATAGGTTAGAATGAAACAGAGCAAACTTCCGGATTTCTCGGGAACGAGGGGATTTTTACGAGTTTCTCGATTGATTTCCATTACACGAACAAACACAAACAAGTCCGTTCGGCTGCCAGAGTCAAAATAATACTCGCTCGTCCAGCTGTTTGCCCTAGAATAGTTCTCAGTGGATTAGAACAAACATGAAGGGTTGGTGGAAAACAACTCTTCATCTTGTTTCTCTAGCTGAGCATGGCGTGATCACAGGGTGACCAGACATTTTTCTGCCAAACGGAAACTACAGGTACTAGTGATTTTATGTTGATTCGAAAATGTTGCTACAGCTCTTTGAAGAAGACATCATTACATGAGTTGTTTCGAAATATCCAAAAAATGGAAACAACTTCGTACCTTCGACTCACATAATCATTATCTGTAGTTTTCGTTCTTTCTCGAAACCTAATTGATATTACACAGATTTTTATATTATATGATGTTGGGTAAGAATCACAGAAAGTTATTTTTCTCGAAAATGGTTCATGATTTCGACGAAGAGGGTATTTTTCATGAAAATTATCTTGAATTTTTCAAATTTGTTGTGGGATACAGAAAAAAGTGAAGAATACAACAGCGAATGACGGGTTTGTAACTGTTTATTGATTAAACAAAGTTTGTGATTCTTGAGTAACGACATTTTGGAAAATTTAAAAAATACTCGTATGAAAATATTTTTTCAAAGGGCTTCATCTTGTTATTTTCGGGATGAGGTGATTTTGAGTCAAATTGACATAAAATAACAGTTTCTGGATACCCTATACATGATATAATTGAACTGAATGTTATTGTGTGAATCGGTTCACAAAAAATTATTATATTTATACTACTTCTGTGAAATGAAATGGGTTTGAAAGTAAGCAAACAATATTTCATTTAATATTGCTTTTCTCATCAAATATCGAAAAGTTTCATTCATATGTGCTACAGTGGAAACATTCCTTGCCAATTCCAAATAAGTTACTGACAATTTCGTGAAAATCAATTACTAATTCGAAGTCAACTTCGGTACAGTGAATCCTTTCACGTACACATCCAATTTCCTGAGTTGGCAACATTGTCTATACAGAAAATACCTTCGCCCACTCCAGGTAATCCTGCAGGCGGCGAGCTGAAAGCGTCCTGCGATAAGGAAAAGCGATTTTCCAAATTTCCCGAGTTGGAAATCATCGCTGTCACGTTATATTGTGATACCGCCGGAAAATATGGGTCCTCGATGGAGACTAGCTGGCAGTAATTGACTGGATTGTTCATACCATATGGGAGTTTGGGAGCACGAGATGCATATGTAGATCATGAACTTGAAGCGGGGCGTCTTTTCTTGAAAGTTCGTTCTCTAAACGGTGATTCTTTGTAATTTTTCTGGGCTACAGGATTTAAGCACACACCAGTTCGATACTTTGAATTTTGTGATATTAAATTGACACCTTGAAATTTCCTATTGGTACATTTTTTGATCGTTTAATTCGTAAAGAATAGGTAACGCTCAGTTTGGACTATTTGTATAAGTTACGGTTGAATAGTTGCTGATTTGGCGAATTAAATGGAAACTGAATACGCATTCGATTGCTATTGGATATCAAAGAAACCTCAACTATGCTCCTAATAATTATTCTGACCGCATAAAACCATTTGTTCCAGGCTATGCCATAATCGAATCGAAACTTCATACTGATTTCGTATCGGAGAGGGACCACTATGAGAACAATCTTGACACTTGATAGTTGACATTTGACATTGGTAAAGACTATTCAGTGTGTCAACACAAGTGATGGATCGAGACAAGGAGGGCAATGGTATTAATATCGTCATGGATAATATTACCAAGAAATATTATGGAGATGTACATTGGTAATAAGAAATGGCATAGCTGAGGATGTATTCGCTAGCCACATTGTGCTAATTGCAACAAGTAGAATGGAGTTTATAGCAGAAGATGGAATATGTGAATTTTATAAAAAAAAAGTTGGAAATAAATACAGATTTATTTACATTCATGGAAATAGGATATCAAGAAAAATCCATCATGTTTTACAATGAGATACAACAGTTCAAACATCAACAAAATATCTAGGGCATACATTGAATGATAAAACAGTGAAGTAGAGGATATCAATGACAAGTTCAGAGTAGGAGTGATTCACTAACTTTTCATTCATTTCAATACAATATGTATTTGAACCATGACAAGTATCTGAGTGTGAATTTGAGATGGTTAGGAATAAAATCAAAAACAGAATACAAATCATAGATATGGAAAACATACCAAGGAGCGAGTAGATAAAAAAGATATACGAAGTAAAAATTCATACGAAAAAATAAATGTAAAAAAATAAATAAGCAAAAAACTCGAAAAGTCATCAAAACGGGATAGAAAATAAGGAAATGACGTTATCAACAATTGAAAACCCTTGGAATGAAAGGATCAAATATAAATAAAAAACTTGCAAAATTGAGATATTGTCTGAAACCTTCTGACGATATGATATTGCACACGCTTATTCTTCGTTGATTCACTGTTTCTCGAAATACATGCCTTCAACTCATGACGTCATTATCTTCAGACAATGTAATGAAGATAAGTGAGGTTTGGGTAGTCCCATGTTGGGACCAAACGAGTTATTTTCATTAATAGATCTAAATATAGATTTATAGCAGAACGAAAATTCAAGACATGCAATATCCTGAATAATGCGGTGGGCACGTAAGAAACGGTCAACGTTTGCCATCACTTCGTTTATGCAAAAAAAGCCATCTAGAGGCCACTCGAATTTCCTCGATAATGCATCGAGGAATAGTATAAAATTACAGGAGACGGTATAATGGTCGAAATGAGAGGGGAACTTGGAAGAAACGGAAATTGAAGGAGGGTCCTAGAGGTTCGATTTATGGCATTAATATGAAACCTCGAGCCGAAATGCCATCAGAAGTGATTCGACTTCTAGCTTTCAGCCAGAGAGAAAAAATGGTTTGAATGTATAAAGAAATGTTTTCTGGATCATGAAATATTAGTGAATCGTGATGGAATTTTCGACATTCGAATCGTACATTCCAAATTGATTCGACCAACGATTTTTTTACTGTCCATATGTCAGGCCAGGAAGAAGAATGTTTTATCTCATGTCATTTGGAATTTGATTTATCATTTATTCTTGTATACAGGGTGACCTATAACATGATGTCCATAATTCAATGGCATATCCCTTTCAAAATTTCATTTATTATTAGAAACATTGTTCTCTGAAGAGTATCTGGGATGATATTTTGAATCAGCTCATCTTTGGTGTGTGGTTTATTTGCATAGACTAGACTTTTCATGTGTCCCCAGAGAGATTATGGTCGATAGGCGCTAAGTCAGGTGATCCCGGTGGTCAAATAACTGGATCACCTCTTTCAATCCACTGGTAAGTAAAGTTGTTATTCAGATAATATACTACATTTGACCAAAATGAGGTAGTGCGCCATCTTGCTGAAACCACAACATAATTTGATTTGGAAATGTAATGATTGTAATCAATCTTACAAGAACGTCAAACTAATTTCACGATTACAAAATGACAGAACAATTACATGGCCTAAAAGATTTATCTACTATTGAATTTCGCCCATAACTTTCATTACAACTACTTGAGTACATAACCTAACAGATTGTTTCATTCTGGAATTTCAAAATTCGCGAATATAGAATTTCGGTCAAAAGATTGTTAGGCAAATTGTTCAAGAGATATGCCCTTGAGCTATTGACATTGAGTCATGGGACACCCAATATCATTGATATGAAAGAGAGCGACTCAAGACACTAGTCTAAGTTTGCTCTATCTCTTGCTTCGCATTGAAAAACATATAGAATCTTGTATGCTCCACAAATTTTAATATATCTTCTCTAACGATAAATTCCAAGTATTTAATTTATCGAAATAATATGAAATATCAAGTGAACCAGAAGGTAAAACTCTTTATTGCATAAGTTAATCCCTAAATAGTTTCGAAATGAATTCATGAACCTGTATCTGTACGGCGGTCGGTGATTGTTGAAAATAAATCAATCACTTGACTAAAATTCCTGACTTTGAAGCATCGTCACTCGCTCCCCTACCTACAGCAGGTTCCGTTCGTTAATTTACACTTTATTGCCGTGTAATCTGTCTACAATTTTTCGGAATTTGGCAGAATACGAAATTAGAAAGTACGAATGTCTGCCTGAAAAATATATACCTTCGTCTGCCGGCGTGTAATGAACAAATTGGAAGTTCCAGCCGATGTCTCGTATTTCACGGAAAATCTTTCCCGAGAGGTATTCGAACCGGTTGAAATATTCAAGTGGCCGAATGGAATTGATTCGGTTTCAATTTCGGCCGGGCGATATTTTAGAGTTATCGCAGCACTGCGGGGTCCATTAGAATTATTAGAGTCAATTATCCGGGATTTGTAGTTGTGCAACTGAAATCTAATAGCACGAGCCGGAGATCAGAAATTACAGCTGCACGAATAGTATTGATGATTCATGGATAATGGCTCGTAAGTGGAGTTTACAGAGGAAAGTACCACAAAAATTGAATCACAGGGTATATGTTGATAACCAGCGATATCATTCGAGAAATGAAGGACAAATTCTTGAACTTTTAGCACGGTCTATATGACAACAAATTTCATGCTGGAAAAATTTGCAAAATTTGCAATTACTCATATAAAAAGGGGATCTCAACCACCAGAAATTACCAGAGACATATATTTTGAGTTATTTCACTGTTAGCAGTAGAATTCTCTTTTTTTATATATATTTGGTTAAAAATTGCATAATTTTTTTTATATTCGGAACAAATTCTGATGTGTTTAGATTGTTCACGTTTGGAAACACTTTAAGAAACGCCACATCATAAAAAAGGTCACTGTTTCTAGTAAACATCTTCATATATTCTGTTGAATTAATTAGCCCTATCCTACATTACTCATATTTCTCAGCAAAATCTTCGTTACAAAATTTGTTGAGATATCAACACAAACAAATTATCGGAATGTATTACAAAACAAATCGGTGTCAAAATGTTGCATTTGATTTCTCAAAAAATGTTGCGATTCTTTCTTATTATATCAAAAAATGCTCTCTAATGACATCACTCTATATGAAATATCACAAATAAGATTGATTCAATTTTATTTGAGAGAACTTCGAACCACCCTCACCACTTCGTTTCAATAGATACGACAGAAATTATTCCATCATAGCTCAACAATAGGATGTATACATTTAATTAGCGTGTTTACTAGTTATAGATGAATAATGATTTTTGAAGCAGATGATTATAATGACGATAATTTCCAGGTTTTTTTTTTGACCACAATTATAAAAATTCTGTAATAGTTTCTGAGACACAGTACCTTGCCACCCTTATTGAATTACCGGGTAAAAAACACACTGATGAGCATGATAAATTAGTTTCTTGGAATATCATAAGTCTTATGGTTCACTGAGGAACTGTAGAAAAATTAAGTCATAAATATAGGACTGAAAAAAGCTGAAAATTCGAAATTCAACTCCTTCCATCTTTAATCAAAAAGTATTCCTATTGGCCTACTTTGTGTGTCAAAATAACATCGCCGAAGATGGTGGATTCAGAAAGATCAAGTTTGATTTCTCTTCCCTTTTCTTCATGAACTTCATCTTAGTTCAAATTGGTTATCGAACTGGCTTTGCAGATGACATCTGCCATATTCCTTTCCATCTCAACTGACACAATCGATGTTATAATTTTCGCTATCTGTATTCAGGAAAACGAATTGGAAAGTGACATTCGAGTCAGATATAATATATAAACATCAATTCCGTACACAACGTTCTTTTCAGCGAGGTTTTCAGTATTGCATTTACAGAAGCAGTCCTTTTGTTGAACAGCTGAAAGAACGTTGTCGGGAAATGATGAATTGTTCACATTTCCATGGATGAAATTCAAGATGATGTATGTGAGCATCGATCATTTGTTTTATTATTCAATAAAGAATCCAATTGATAAGATGGACAGGAACAGAAGATGATTTCGTAGGAACTAGTGGAATTAAAAATTAAAGTATAAAATTCCTATTCAACGGTCTTTCTGCTATTTTCTTGACAATATCATTATATCGTGGTTTAATTTTGTGGACGGCAGATGCATTGAGAGTATATTGAGGTTGATCTTGAAACGTTCATAATGTAACACACATATTTCCGGTGAAGAAAGAGGCAGATGTCTGCTGTCTGGGTTAGCCTAAATTACATTTGAAGCAACGTCTTCAAGAAAACATTTGCAGTGGGAAAGATGTGCATAAAGGCTCTTTTTCACCTATCTCTTTCTCTCTTTGAAAAATGGAATATCTCATCATTCATTAATTTCTAGTGTAAGAACTACTTCCAATAATTTTAGTCAGACTAAGATGTATATGTTGGACTCATCCACGATCTTACATAAAGGTCTGGACATTGGTAGGGGGAGGTTGCTCAAACATTGAGGAAATTTTGGTGGTTCTCGTGTTTCGCCACCTGTAGCGCTGCCCCCTCTTCGTCACTTTGTCAGTCATCACAAATCAGATCCAATTAGCTTGGTGAAAATATGAACGTTTGCGAGATTTAATATCAATGCCAATTGTCAAAGATAAATTACGTGATCATATACCTAGATACATAAGCTTCAAGCGGATAAACATGGCGAATTATTTTTCAAAAAATTCGACACTTTCCACTACTCAAAAGTGCCGTAGTTTCCAGACCTGTATGTAGAACCGTGGTCTCATCAATAATCCATTGTAATTTCGCCTTCTTAAATTCTCTACTATGAGTAGATATTTTTGTTTGTCTCAATTTCACCAGGAGTTGATGACGATCAACAGTTTTTGTTCTCAGTATATTGTATAAGCATAGCACTTAAGTAATTCCATAAGTTGTTGAGCGAAGCGAATGTGTGAACCAGAAATTGTTAGAAAGGGTTGCGACTACATACGATTAGGGTGAGATGATGACAGGATGGAGTGGAAACAGCTTTCGCGTGTTATTTATGCAAGGGTTGTGTTGAAATTACTTCAGTAATGACGGTGTTTTCTTATATTTTCTGGAGAAAGGGTTCCTTATATTTCCTTGAATTCATTTCAAAAATGTTTGAGTACCTACCCCGGTAATTTGAGAAGTTATCGGATGATGGTTATTAAAAAAGTTGTTAATTCAGGAAGAGAATCACAATATTCCATATTGTATAAATAGTCAGAACATTGAGACATATCATGATTCCTTTCGAATACGGATCACCCTAGTGAACTCCTCAGATTGAACATCGTTATTGACATAATTAAATTGGTTTTAATAAGATATGCAGCTTCCCCATGGAGTAAGAGCTATGAAACCTGTGTATAGTCGTTTCTTAAATATGTGTGGGTAGTTTATTATATGCATTTGCATTCATAAAACTACTTCAAGTAGTCATCAGATGATTTTATTCATCAGTGAATCAATTATCATCTGCTTGAGTTCAATATATTCATAAAATAAATTCGGGACGAACGGAGAAGAACACATTCCGATATTCTGAAAAATTAATATGTACTGTATGCCCCACTTTCGACGTCTTTATGAAATATCTTTCAATATTTAAAACATGATTCGCGGTATTGATCCTGAATTCAGACAATATTGGAAGAGTGACATATTACATGATATATTTTGAAATAAAATCGTTGAAATATATTGGGTGAGAATATTCTGCCACTTCCCACTAATTTCAGTGTAGATAGGAACTCGTAAAGTGCATATTCCACAAATCTAACAAGATTAAAAGCTCAGCTTGCATTTTAATGAGAAAGACAGCCATGATAAGGACCTGTCTTCACTACCGCAAGGCTGAACTTTTCAGCGAGTAGATAAAAAGACTGTCTAAATTTCCGGAGAAGCAATGTTTTTATGCTATTCGTACAGAGGTAATCATTATTATGGACGAGTGAACATTTTTTATATCAATTTTCGTTATGGAGAGCTCAAAGATTAGAAAATTCTCATTCTGGAAGCATAAAGGTTTGTCGAAACTCATAGTAGACTATTTTTCAAAAATATGTACGATAGATCCGCAGATTCATTTATTATTCAACTTCGAAGCGTCTCTACACAAATTTCGAAGAAGGCGACAAGAAAAATATAAAACTCAGGTGACAGAGATAAATATTTGTACGATCGGCTGATTAGCCACTCCCTACTAAAAAGTCATGAGAAGAGACGTTTTTGACACTATATCTGCTAGCCGCCAGTCTGAAAGTACGAATTATATTTCCATCCTGTTTTCAATCAACGGATGAAAATAGCCAAGGCAGAAAATGTTGAATAATGTAGGAGTTCCCGTCAGATGTTGCAGTTGGATATCGAAATCAATTCGAACTTCGTGAATCGCAGCACAGGGTGTTTAATTTGATGGGATATTTCGCTCAAATGTATGTCAGAAATTTATGGGCTCTGCCTACTTACACTTTATCGCAAACAATTTGTTTGTGTCCGATTCGTATTTTGAAAATCAAGTCAACATTTAAAAAATGTATCCTTTATCTCGGCTATATTTAACCTGAAATCACTTCAAGTTATAGAGGGAAAGATATAGAGAATACATCTGAATTGCACACACAAAATATTTCTTAGGAATATAGCAATCAATTTTCTACTCGCTAATATCACACCTGGTTTCTGGGGAGATTTAATTCTTGAATACTCTCATTGATGATGTCCTCTATATGGGAATTGGTGTAAGTGCATTACTGATGAGACCAGTTGGGTCGAAACAATATGTACTGCATCGGTTGATGATTAATATATTATCTGGACAGATTTTAAAGTTTCACATATTTTTTTTATAACGATATCGCTAATTATCAATTGAATGAATGAAAGGTCCAATTGAAATTAATTCCATTCGTATATTTTTTCCGTAAATTCATTTCATCTGGTAAAATTGAGAGGTCGTCATATCCAAAATTTAATATCACTGTTCTCTTGTTCTTTCAAAGGAAGCAAGGTAAAACGAAACAGGAACAATGGCCACTTGGATGGATGTATTTTGCTTGTTAATTTATAATTAGATATACATGGGATTGAGGAAAATTCGCATATAATATGAGAAACGGAGATGGAAGAATAATTTTCCAGATTCGACTGGATATAAAAGCGAAAAGCTCTCACGAAAGCACAATTACGAAACCTTTTACTATCTATATCAGATGTCAGAAAAGCTTTCATTACAGGGGGAGAATCTGAAATTCAAGATGATTCGCTATATTTCAGTATTGCAGGAATAAAAGGAATGAAATCTGGAAAGGAAAATGGCATGCCATGAAATATTTGTTTCGTTGAATTCAATTCTCGAAATACTTTATATGAAAAAGAGTCATTTACAATTTGTCAAATCCATCTCGAGAATACTCTCCAGGAAATATTCACTATATGTGAAACCTATATTCCCAGGAAATAGCATTCAATAAGAAACATTATTCATTTTCAGTTTATGATGTCGATTCCAAGATGCCATAGAAAATGACTGATATCCATTACGTGGAGTGATTTTTCCTGGAAGACATATCTTTGCAATATCAGTTCTGAGAGTGAAATAATCAAATATATTCTCCTATATATCAGAGTCTGAATGCAGTGGAATTATTAGTGTTCAATAACAAGTTGTAACTGCATTATTATGCTCTGTCAATTTCTTCGATAAACATATGATCTCAACTCAAATGCTGAAACCCAATAGATATGCTTGTTATACATTCATTCAGCTATATTTCAGTTCTTCAAATTCTTTGAGTACCTTGCCAATAATGTATTTTCATCAGATTGAGTTGGGTTTTTTTATTGAAAGAACATTTGTAATAAAGTTTCAATATTGTATACACTCTTTTAACTGATTAGAAACATTTGTGAAGGACAACTGGTATCAATTCTGTCATGAAACGAACATGTCATTGTTTTTTTCTGATCTCTAGTGAAAGCTCAAGATCAGTACAAAGACCGAAAATATTCAGTTTCGGTTCGAATCGACGGCGCATTTCCACTGAATGTCAATCAAAAATCGACTCGCCTCTTATTTCATCGCGATAAAACATGAATTCACATTTTCGGACGAGCGATTCGATTTAAAATTACTGGATTTCAGCCTCGAACAAAATTTCGGATGTCGGCATCTCTTATGTCTCCGGTTTTAACAACCCGTTCATAATATCGAATGGCTTGCTTCATTGGAGTCAACTCCACGCAGAAAACTTTATTGCTAATTGAGCGAGTTTATCCGGGAGTTATTGATTGGTTCGTTTCCCAACCTGTTTTGAGTCGTTCCTTCGAACTTAGAACGCAAATAATGCCACTCGATTAGGGTACTCACGTTACAGCCGGAATCATCCATAACGTATAGTCGCAAATTACCTGGAACAAACACAAAGAGAATTTTAATTGGGGACTGAGTTGGGGGTATTAATTGGTGCCCAAGTTAATGTATTTGCACGGGATTCAGGATTGTTTCGATTGAAGCATTTTAGTTTCTTTTTATTCGTTAGTACTGAATGTATTAACAAAAGTACCCTTGAGTACCTATAGTTAGGATGAACAATTGAATTTGACAAAGTCAGAATGCTTAATACCAAAACTTCCATTGATATCATTGATATTTTTTTTATGTTTAAAAAAAAACTATCAGGCTGAAGATCTCATAATTCTTGGTTTTTTGAATATTGATGAATAAAATAAGAAATTTTCGTAGGATTAACTTTGATAGGGATTCTGACCATAATATGAATGGATGAGACAGTATGTTATAATTTCTGTGATAAAAAAAAACATATGATGCATGTTGAAGATTCAAATTGAAGTTAATTTCATAAGAAAAAAAAATCGTCTTGATTTCATTGAATACTTCTAGGTCAAAGATGTGAATTCACCTATATAATATCGTAAAATGAGATGTACTAAACAATTTCTCCGAATTCTCCTATTTCAAAATAAAAATTTTCCATTGTACATTCGTTTCATCGAATTGAACATGTTCCCAAGCAAATGTTTGATTGTTTATACCCATAAATAAAACATGAACAATAACTTTCACCTCTTTAATAACATTAGCCCACATACTTGAGAGATATTGTGTAATTAAGAATTAACACACAGCCACGAGTAAGAGTCGACTATTATCTGAACGATTCAATTATGTATATGATGGAATATTCACACGTTTGAGAATTACTTCTTAGGATAAAAGTACGATTCGGAGAGTAGTTTTCGATTTCATGAAAAAATTTCAAGAGGAAAATTATATATGCAGGGTGATGCGTATGCGAGAACATATCAATATATTCAAACATCCTACGGTCATAGTAAGGCATTTATTTACGTATGAGATTTGTGACAGCTTGTCGGAATATACACGTTGCTGATCATCTTTATGTCACCAATACTCTGAAAAACCATGAATTGATCCTTGATTAATACAGCCTTGAAAGATATTCACAAAAATTATCAAATCGTTGAAAAATTAATGAATAGATGGTTGAAACCCAATGATATTGACAATGAACAACTAATCTGTTCCAATACTTCTCATTTTGTTCAATTTTTCATGCAATTCCAGACACAGGGAGTGAAAATGGCTCCCAGACTTCCTCTGTTCACATTTCCTCGAGGTTTCAGATTTCCAAACTATCATCAATAATGATATTATCAGTGTCCATTATACTGTGATTAAAACGAGACCAACACGAATTTTTTGCAGTGTGAATGGATCACCTCATTATTCGAAAGAAAACCAAACCACGCATTTTCTGATAACAAGCCACGTCGGCCGCGATGATGAATAAGTTTTCGAAAGTCGAAACCAATACCGTTCATCCTTTCTCTCGAGGAGCACAAAAGGTCCCTCAGGCCGAATGGAATCAGCGGAAACACTTTTCTGATTAAACAAAGTATACTTGGTCGGAATTCTCCCGAGGGCATTGTTCTCTGAATCGCCCTGTGGAGGAGTGATGATTGATCAAGGATTGGGGGAAAATTAGAGGGAGATCTTGATGAAGCTTAATCTGGCGTCAGATTTTGGGAATCGAAGTCTTTTTCAGAAGGCATTCCAAAGACATTGGAAAGTTTGGGGATAGAATGATTTCTCAGCTCACAATACGAAAAACTATTGATTTTCATAAAGTTGCGGATTTACCAGCTGGCTGGGTAGGCTCAAGCCGAGGACGACGAATTCTAAAGGGGAGCAAGTATCCATTTTTCATTTAGATTCACAATGAAAAAATTATATTCACACATAATTCCAAGAATTTCGAAGGAATTAAAATGTTCAACAAATTAAATTATAAAGTTGAAATTCCATTGGAAGGAAATGTAATTGAAATTAAAAATTAAAAGATCGCTCAGACAGAGTGTTTTTCAAGGAAAAAAGAATTGTCACTCCTTTCATGCCCTTCCCTTGACAGCTCCCATTTTTTTTAAATGGCGATACATCGTTGAGAAAAAAATCGTAATTATCATGAGAAAATTATCATCATCAATTTTTTCAAAATCAAAATGAGAAAAAAATATATAGATATATATTGTATATATATAAACACACAATTATTATTTATATGTTCATTTTTTTGTATTTATATCTCAAGAAATTGGAAATGGAAAATCTACTTTTGAAATCCTTTTCTAATATATGTATCGCACAACCCCCTTGCTATTCAGAAAATTGAGGGTGTAGCTGTGGAAGGAGTGAAAGGGGTGACAATTCTTCTCGTTAAAACTTCCCGTTCGAAATAAAAATCAATGTGTGATTGTACTGTTTTCATCATTCTTTAATTTGTGGAACGTCAGTATTGTTGTAGAATATTATTCGACTTATGGCAATGAATTAATATCATTCTTTCTACTAATAAATGTCAAAAACAGTGTGGTTCAACACTAGAAGAAGCGCATGCGACGTATGTATATGCCGAGTTAGCAGGTTGGCGACATCGTTCATTTATTGTATTGTTCTGTATCTTCATTGTTGGTACGTTTCGATAGCAAAGGCTGTATTGATTTTGCTCGACACGACCTGTCAAAATGTTGAAGACATAGAATTTAGGGCTATACAATATCCACAAACAGAAGCATAAAAGACAAGGCAAAAATAGTTTGACGTAGACATGAAAGAAATCACATATTTTTGCAGAATATCAGATTTCATCACTTAGTGATCACTAATACAATGAAGGATGTCATTCACTAGCAATCTGATTACTGGAGATGTTCAATTTTTTTGATACTATAGTGAAATAGGATATTGAAGTATAAGTGGATAAAAATATCTTTAAAACTCGTGTGAAATAGAGCAATTGTTCTTAAGACCAGATCCACGAATACTTTACGCTATTTTTTTTATTTGTGCCCCATTTTACGTTTGAATAAGGTTTTGCATTTTTGGTATTTTATTTGACGTTTACAAGTCACTCCTGTCAGATCAATAATCAAAAATTTGTCATTTAGACTTCACGTTTCTCGTTTCGTTGTTGATGTTGCATTGGTAACTTTAAAAAAACAAGCATTTTTTAAAGTTCGATGTCTGAGGCGTGCTTTCAAATGATTAAAATGGGTACCTATAAAAAAATAACAGCTGTTGTTCTGGTTGATGAACACCCACAAAAAATAATTCTTGATTCGTTAATGAATTCTCAATTGCATGAAAATCATCTAACATTCTGAGATTGTTTTTAATAATTTCACATACCCCACTTATTGAATATGAATAATAAATCAAGAATCACTCGTGTTTCCAGTATCACGAATTTCTAAGATAATTGGCATCAAGTTACTAGAAATTTGTGAAATCAATTCGTAACATAGGGTCTTACGTGTGTATTTCTAGAGTAAAACCATGTAGAGCGAAACGTAGAATAGCTAGATGTTTTTGAGCCACCCAGTAAAATCGATACCGTTGATCTAGTGACCCACGAATTCACGCGCCGCATCCTGAAGAAGGATGGCCCATAAAGCAAAAACGACGTTCGCATACGGATTGCCATGAAATTACCTTTGTGAAGCGATGGGTTACTATTTCTTCGTATATAGACGTTATGTGGATGAACCGTCTAAGTTATTGACAATAACGAAAATAACAATTTTCAGAAACATATGATGTTCGTGTGTTCATTCTCGAAGTCTGAATACAGGGTTGGTCAAATTCAAACTAAAAAATTATCATCTTCGAAGGATATTCACGGTAATCAGTGAATCAGTGAAAACCTTCAAAATCAGGTTACAAATAGTTCAATTGTGCTTTAAACATTCCTTCATTCAAACGAAATCGATCATCAATTTATTATAGAAAAGTAATTTTTCATTGTTAAAATGACCAGCCTATAACGCCTATACCGTTTCTATACATAATATTATTTCATATACCGTTTCTTCGTGCTCGGAATGAATAACAGAACGGTTTCAGCCTTGGACGATTTTGAAAGTGAACGTTATGTGAAAGGTCGCAATTCTTGCATCGGCATTCCGCCCATTATGTGAGACTAACCCAGAGGGATAAGCACACTGGATATTGTCTATAAAGCGAACGGGTCACTTGATAACTTCTTTGTTCGGTATGTTTTCGTTTGAAGTAAATATGAAAGAATATTTTGTAGAAGCATCAAGTATTAGATTTTCTCAATTGAAATGTTATTATTTGGGAGAGTTGATTATTTATTCATTTATTTGAATAGTGAAATCGATGTTTTGAACCGTTTGTTATTTACAGAATAGGATACACAAGTTTGTTCACCAATAAACACGAAAGAAACACCATGACTCCATTTTGAATTGCTAATTCATAACGAATATTTTCTCTAGAATTAAGTGATAAATGTGTATCCTGAACGTAGCTGTATCTACAAGTTCAGGGCTGAAATATTGTTATCCATGTATGCCCATTTTCTTATCTAACATATATTTGGTCCTCTAGGATATGACCTGCTGTTCAACTCGAAGCTTTCTGAAAATGCCTGTTGACCTCTGTCATTGATGACCTCTGAAAGTGAATAAAACGTATAGTTTTGAATAGTGAATGTATAATCCCTACTTTCACTTTCTGTGTCACAAAGAACTAACAAATGAAAAATTTGCTTCTTGTGAATTTACGATGAAGTACATTGAATTCGTGATCCAAATTGTTTTTTGCTTCAAGCAAAAGTATTACGTCAATTCGAAATTCGTTCACTTGGTGATGTCCTGAAAGTGAATTTAATGCACGTTGATCGAGTTTTATGATATAACAATCTTGGTGCCTGAGGATATGAACTTGGCCTAGAAAGTTGCAAACTGTATCTGCTGTTAGTCAGTCGACAATACTGTGTAGGTATCAATTTCTGAATAGGTGGTGTTGATAAAAATCGTGTTTGTTGAGTCAGAAGTACCATGATTTTCAATTTGGATTGCTATTTTCTATAAAAACGATATTCGTATCAGAATAAGCTTTCTCATCTCAATGTTTGTATCGATCGAATTCAATGAGGTTCATACTTTCTTCTGCTGACGCTGATGTTATGAAACTTTATGCAATATTAATGTTAAGACAGCTCCCGAAGTGAACCTTTATTTTTTAATCGTATAGTGCAACACCAACACTGCTGGGAATGTGAAATCTGTGAAAACCTTGAAATCGTGTGAATGACTGCATCAGTTGTATTTGTTAGAATCATGATGCAATTATTGGTTATTCATGAAATTGAAGGTTTTTCATAAGAAATGCAATGTTTTCCTCTAATAGATCTTGAAATTTTAGAATACCCAACTCTACGAAATACGCTATATGACTCATCTCATTCAAAAAAATTAATAATTTCAAAAATGCGTGGAAAGATATCCATTCAGGGGTAGCAAATTTTTATTATTTGCTTTATATTAGCTTGAGTTGTATGTTTGTATGTATGTAACTCCGCGAGGGAAGTCATCTTTTGAACAAATTGAAAAGTTTTCCATCACAGGTACCTTCCAATGACAATCTCTCAATAACCCTGGTCTAATCGGCTGATTAATGTCATTTGAAACGTGACGTCATGCGTTTACTTGTTACTTATTTGAGACTGGCCTAATCGTATCGTACAAATATGATTTTATCAGTGACGTTCCAAGGGGTCATAACAAAAAGTGTCCTTACGATCCGTTGATTACATGCGAATTATTTGAGAACTAAGGTAAAGGAGGTAGGAATTGGTGTTCTTTTTAAATTTCTGAACGTCATATGCCTCGGGGAACACCTCCCTGGGCAATGTGTTCCAGAGCCTCGCTGTTCGTTGGATGAACGAGTCTTTGAAAAGAGATGTTCTGCAGGTCAACAAATTAACCACAAAGGGGTGTGAAGACTGGACTTGACGGGTTAACCTCGAAGAGACCGCCAAAGGAGGAACGATTGTTGATATTTCAGAAGAGCATCACCCATGAAAATATCAATAGAATAGAGATAGATCGCTAAACCTTCTACGGTGTTCCAGATAGAAGTAAGCGAGTTATTGTAATAGTAATTGTAAATTTAGAATTGAATTAATTCTTAAAACTTATTGAAAACAAGGGTAGGGTGCTAGATCAGTTTTTATAAGGGGTTCCATACTTTTTTTAGCATGTTTTAATAAACTAATTTTCACTATCATTATTTACATATTTGGCTCTAAAATATCGATCATCAATCTTTTCCATTCGGCAACTGTATAAATAAAACAGATAAACTGATATTCAGAAAATCTGTGAACTGAAATGATTGAAATTCGCTAATAAAACAGCATTAAAATTTCGCGAAAACTCTGTCTACGATAAAATTACCCACCATAAAATGATGTCAGTTCTGATTTCCACGCAATTTCCCCGGCCTTACTGAACCCTTAATTATATCAACGTAGTCGAGTTCCATTTTGTTTCAAGACCGATGAAAAATAGGGAAAATAAAAACACAAAATGGAATCGTTACACGAACAGAACGTTGGCGGATAAAATTATCAACCATCATTTCAGCGAGAAACAAAAGAAGGAAACTTACTTGCCTGGGAGTAGACTTTTATTGATAATAAATTTCCAGAAGAGACCATGCATAACACGGATTTGGAGAAAAGAAAATGAACAAGAAAAACTCTCCCAAAACCATGGTACAATCACCCGAATTAGCGATTGGGGAATACCTTGCTCCCTGGACGGACAAAAGATCAAGTAATTCCTTATTGATTTACCTATGTTTCGACCCTTAGACATGACAATGAACTTGACTAATTTATAGAAAGGAGAGAATCGGCGGCCGTGCTGGAAGGGTTTGTTACGGAATCCTTCGTGGTTAATGTACCAAAGGGCCTGATGAACGAGGTATATGTTGCGCCCTGGTAATGGAGTGATCATTCAACTCGATTTGAGGTAACATGAAATGGTCAACCGGGTACAATCAAATTGAATTTATGTATCGTGTTGTAACTAGTTGAGCCTTGACAGAAATTGGTAGGCGTGGTCTGATTGAGGATACCACCAGAAATACGAGAGAAAAGTCAGATGAATATTCAAAAGAGAAGAATGTAATGAAAAGTACACACTTACTTATACACGAGGTCTTCGAAAGAAAAGTCGAAATTTGGCTGTGTACATTCGATTATCGATTTTTTGTTGTTGTTATTTTGATATATGTCCATCATATGTTGACATTGTAAACCAATCTGGATTATTAGTTTGTTGTTGACTACTGGAAAGAGTTAGTGACGTTTCCATGTGACTTCGAGAATAATGAGATCAAAGAATATGTTAAAGTTTAGTTTGAAATTGAATAAATCATTTCGAGGCACTTGAATTGTAGACTGTGGCATTCAGTGAGTCCAAATTGTTTTGGAATTCCGTCGAACCATTATTTAGGAAGTTTGCAACGTTTGCAATACAACTGAAACGATTGAAATAATGAGAGAGAAGATCATGGATTCTGCTTCATAACGATGCACCAGCTCATACATCAATACTTGTTCATGATTTTTGGCACATAACAACACTATTATGCCTCCCATCGTATTCACCGGATTCGACTCCCTGCGACTTTTTTCTATTCCCAAAACTGAAGACATTAATAAAATGGGAGTGTTTTGCCACAACTGATACTATAAAATCAGAATCGGAGAACGAGATGATACCTATACCAAATAGTGCATTTCAGAAGTGCTTCAAGGACTGGAAGTAGCACTGATATAAGTGTATACCTGAAGAGGATTACTTTGAAGAGAACAAAATGGATATTGATAAATGTATAAATAATTCCTAAAACAATTAAAAATTCACTTTTTATTCTAAACAGACCTCGTACATGAGTCCTGTGAATAAGACTGATATTAGTAGAGGATGACATCAAGGATTTATCTCAGAACTTTGAGTGATCCCAATTGATGCTGGATCATGACATTCGTAACAAATCGGATGTCTCATAATTCCCCCAAGCTGTGTTGAGCAATATAATTGTCACGTAGAAGAGCAGCTGTATACACTCACTTACGAAATTAGCGAACTTTCGACCCTCGTACTACCCTTCGGGATGGCCGAAGGGAATTATGAATGTTCTCGAATATTCCCTGATGGATGTGTATTGTATGTTGTACTACTGTGAAACCATAACACCATCAATCTCACAGAACAATATCTCCTCAGAGAGAATATTTACAGGAATACATTGCTATTTACGATGTTTATATTTGATTAGTTGAAGGATTTTTACTTTCGTCTCCCCAGTTTCTCAACTCGTCCTATTCCAAATATAACCTATTATATCGATTTGGACCCTGTTTTTCTTATGCTGAACTGAAGCAAGCATGAATTATAACTTCGCAACATATCTTAGAATGACCATTGATGATTCTGTCGAACTCCTTTGAATCCTGTCAATTCAATTGACTATAAATCCATTTTACCATATTCTTAGCCATCCTGACCGAGCGATTCCCTTTTTTCCTTTTCCATTTCCGTTTGTCCCTTCTTGCTGGCCGCTCCGCTAACATCGGACCTTTGATAGTTTTTGGACAAATTGCATTTGAAATTCAACGGTTCGTCCAACAGTCTTTTGTTTGGGAAAGCGGGGGATAGAATTGAAATCATCCCTGTGGCTTTGGAGGATTTTTGAGAACTTTGTCTAACCAGAAAGGATAACATAGGATAAGCCGACTCAGAGGGCAGAAACATAAGGAAGAGAGAACTAATAATACGAGTGTCACACACGTCTATTGTGTTTTATTAAGTTAACTCCAATTATTTGTGGGTGATTGTTTATTGCTTATCTTTATCAAATCTACAAAGTTTTTCCGTGAAATGTTGATTTAATAAGATATCAAAAACTGAAAAAGGTACCTGTGGGAGTATTCTCCTGAATCAAATGAGATAAGATTGAAATATTCTGAGATCCACTTACCACAAGAATACATTGATACAATATATCATATTGATATTTATGATTATTGGGAGCTCTTTCACGGATAATCGTGAAATACAAATGTCAAATATGGTAATTTCATAGAGAAAGTTGCGAAACTCTCGTACACGCAAGATCTTGAAGTACATTTAGAAAGCACTTATTTTCCGCATAATTTGAAATTTAACAACAAGCGCTAGCTTTCTGTAACGTCAGTCGAGCGGAATAAAAGCGAAAACTACACCCGAAAGAGATTTTCCATAACCATCAACAGTCTCATCCTCCCACTCAGTATTCAATAGAGCCCTCATCCAATTCATAATACGATAGATCGACCACTTAATGTGAAGAATCGAGTGTTGCACATTGCGAAATTGAATATCGATTCGCCCCCTCCCGAACTAGTTATATTATTCGTATATTATTCCGGGGATCGGGATACGTTATCCAGATCGAAGCTTAGCCAAACATTTGCTTTTGCTCGAAGTTGCCTCCAAGTTTTCCGTAAATATGATTCGACTTCGACCCAACAATATTTGCACGATCATCTCAGAAAAATAACTCAGAAATAATTTTCAATTTTATGATTCCTTCAGATAATATATTCACCAACGAGGCATAATAACTGAGGACAATATATACTTGAATATCAATAAATTTATCAAAAATAGTATTCACGATGTTTTGATGGAAACAACGATGTTTCATGTATTTGTATGTCCCGTATATGTCATCTGACTTACGTCACCTGTCATGTGACTATAGCATCTATGAGGCGTCATATGTCATACTTCATCTGTCATATGGCATCTGTGAAATTTCGTCACCAACGCTTGAAATATAGAATTTTTTTCAACTCTTTTCGAATATTTCAAATACAATTCCTTCACTATCCATATATAATTATTTAGCCTAGAGCAATCGAGAAAGCTTAGTGAACTGTAACGATATTGTTCGCATGCTCAGTCATTTATTAATAAAACGCGAGCTGATCGAAAATGACTCCGACGAATAATTATTTACTACTAGTATTCAATTCAAATTTCTGGTCGTATTAATTATTCCTGGTATATTTTTCATGTCCCACATCATTTCACCAAACTAATTCGTTGCTTTGTATGTTTCCGCCTTTCCAACCTACAGATGGAAGTTTACCTTTGACATGTTCGAATGTTTCAGTTTCCAATTTGGATAGGGTAAAGTTCAAACGAGCATACCAATTATCAAAGAGGCCTACTACATGTAGCCCATCGTCGAACAATTTTCACGATAATGAAATCGGGGATGTCTGAAATTTCTGAGAAGAGTGTTGCTCTATATTGGCTCAGTAATTGTTGCCTTATATTCAAGGGTAGAGGTTGATGAATTAATTAAGCAATTTTGTATGCTCAATCGGTTACCAGTTTGTTTTTGCTCCAATAGGTACACGAGCTAGTTCGAGGTTGACTCTAGGGTTCTCTATGAATTCTAGTGACTGCTGATGTGATCACTTGCAACTTCATCGTCCTTTTATCAAGAAGTTCTGTACTGTGAACAACACCATCCATTAAAAAACTCTGGTTGTTGTCACCCTGTACACGAGTCTGACAATTTTCTTCGAGATCTGAATGGGTGGGTGTACTAAATCACAAAGAGGACGGAGGTTCCTTAACGTTACAGTGATTAACTGATATTATATTTGGGTTTAATTATTTGTTGGACGATTGTCTGACTCGAAATTCTCGGTCGGTGCAACACGTTAACTTCAAATTTATTAGGACCCATTTACTTCGTTGATTTACTGATAGCTCAACACAAAGAAGAACAACATTTTGTTGGCTTCATGAGATAGATAGTGACATTCCATTTGTATTGGTTACCAAGGAATCGTATTAAATGTCTACACGAGATTTTGGTTAGAGTATTATGAGAGACAAGCATTCAGATTATATTTTCGATAACTTCTTCATATAATCGGAGAAGCATAAGATGTATTGCGAGGAATCCTCATCAGAAAGCATGTCACTAATTTCCAAATTTCCACATAAAAGTATTCCATTATACATTGGCAGAATATAAATTCACTACTTTCAAGTACACTTTTGTGAGCGAAAATATAAATGCTCTGTTGAATTGTATGACCTACCCGAAGTTTCACACAAGCAAATCCAGTACAAATACAATAATAACCGCTAAACCTTCATATTAATCACTGCTTGTGAAAGTTGTTCATGGAGTTTCATTATGCTATTCAACCGTTCCCGCGATTCCAGATACATTTACTCTTCCCTGAAACCAACCACCTGATTCATTCTGGAACGGTGTTGAATTATGACAACATATACAATGTGATACATCGTCGGTGGAATTAAACTTTTCCTCTAGCTATATTTCACCGCTGGAAGTTTTGATGAAACTAAAGATTATGAACGATGCACCTGAGCGAGCTGAAACGCGGGAATATTCCTGCTGTTGATGTAGCAGGAATATACCTGCTTCTCCGAACCGAATACCAGTCACTAATTAGAAACCGAAAACCACAATGTACAATTCGTCGGAGAAATCTATCTAGGAATGTATCACAATACTATCAATGCCAGATGTTGGATGAGTGAAGAATCATGTGCAACAACTACATCATTCGAATTTCAGAGTAGTCAAAACTCATACACAGCACCTAAAAAATTCAATGTCATCTGTCATTTGTTAAACAATACGATACATCGTTCGTATATCGTACGTCAGTTGTCGAACGTCATCATGACCAATTGACATATAAAAAACGAAATTTGAATAGCAATTTTTTCTCAAATAACAAGAGTATTGTTTTTCTTCGATTCACACAAAAATTCGATTGTTTTCCTTTCATTGAAATGAATGCATATGAGCATGAAACATGGATACATGGTAGGTTCATAATTAGAATGCATTTCTCGAGAAGAAATATTGTATACTTTTATATTCAGAGTTGTTCATCAACTCCCCATAAGTAACGCCTTTGCGAGGCAGAGGAGAGAGAAACCTACAGTTTATAGTGGAATCCGAACCACTCGTGTTGCATAACTGATCCTGCTACTGGATCCAATAATCTAATTCAATTTCATGAATAAATAATCCTTCTACGGTTTCTTATTGGTGAAAATAGAATTCGACAACCTTTAACCTTATATACAAGACATTTATCCTATTTTTTCTTCTTCGCGATTCGTATCCCCACTGCGGCTAATATATCTACCGACGAACCGGCTAAATATTATTTGAATTATGGATGATTGGAAAATGGCTTTTCCGCCGAGGAAAAAACGAGGATTTATAGAGATTTTAATAGAACATTCATCTTCTTATAGGAAACGACGCATCTCTTATACTCTGGATTCTAATTTAAGAAGCTATGAGACAGAAAAAACGATTTATATGAACTCGTGCTATGAGATAATGTCTGATTCAGTGAATTCCGTAAACTAATATGTGGCACTTCACTGCATATTCTATATACAGGGTGTCGCTTAATGATAAGTGACTTTTTGTCACTGAACTTCATAGCCTAGTATTTCAGTAACATAATACGTTTGTCACAGCTCTTCGTATCATAAAAATACACCCTGTAAAGGATATAACTTCGACCAGTAGTGACCAAACGAAGCTAATATTTTATGGCATGGGCTCGGAAAACTCGAGTTTCCGATCTTCTTCGACCTTTTCCTTTCTTTTAACTCCCATTAAACCCACATTTTTCTCCGTAATTGCTGCGACGTCGTTCCTTTGCTGCTGCAATGGACATTGGACAATTTTCACAGAAATATTTTCTCGCCGTATATGCAGTAGAGAAGTCCAGTGGCGCAACAACAAGAACATTAGAGATTCAAGCAGCAAATATCAACTGGACTACCAGACTCGATATCTTTAGATTACTCTTGGAAGACTGACACTTTCAGTTAGAACGGTACGCGCTCAGTTAGCTCTTCGTTTCTTCTGTTCAGTCACTCAACTGCTTCAATTTTTTTATACTCGAACAATTATTCTTTTTGCTTCTTTAATTATTGTCGTATCACCATTCCACTTTCACAATTTATTTATATTTTCAATTGTAATACTAATTCTCATACTTTCCATACAATAAGGTTCTTTGATCTTCCTTTTGGTCTTATTTTATTTTCCCATTTACTCCTATTTATTCCCATGCCCTCATTCTTTCTAGAATCATTTTCATCATTTCCTGGAATACTCAACTATTCTTGATTTTTCTAGAAGTTATTGCTAGTCTCATTCTCATTTGTTATCCCAACGTCTCTTAGGTTTTTGTCACTCAAAGGTACACCAAATCATTAAAAATTCATGATTTTTTCTAGGCAATATTGATCCACTCATATTTTCGTTCTATTTTTGCTTTTCAGCGTGCATATTGTTTTTTCTTCGATGATTTCCAGTCGTATTTTCCTCGTATAGCTTTTCAGATTTGTCAATTGGTTGTCTGGACTCTTCTTATTGCTACAGATCCAAATTGTTTGCTTGAATCATCTGATTCAGTGATATTTAGAACTAAGTTATAGGCAGGGTATCCTCGAGTCTGACGTTATCATTGAATTTTCCCTATTCAACCAGCTTCTCAATGGGGTGGTTATATTTCCTTCCTTTCCACATTCAATATCGTTATTATCCTGTAGTTCGTGCATTTTTTAGTCCCTTCTCTGTATATTCAAATAATCAACCCATTTTTCAGTACTGGTGACAATTGTTTATCTCTTTTTATTCCTATGTTTTTCAAGATTCAGAAAACTCAATACTTTCCGAATGTATTCATCATTTTCCTGAAATGCTACAGTTCAACTGATTTTCTAAGTACTAACTATGCATTTGATAAGAATTGAATGAAACATTACTCACATTGAGAGAAATCTCAATTGGGTAGGAAACATTTTCACAAATCTTTACGCCACTGGAGAAAACCGAAACGAAACGCACATGATATATAGAAGAGGTCCCGTCATCTGCCGCAAACAACACACACTATAATTAATTTACGTGATAGTACGTCGCATTGTTTGTCGGAAGTCAATAGCAGAAGGAGCAGGAAAACGCAGAAGACAATGAAACGTGTGAGTTGCAGGTGACTGGAATGACTTGATGAATCTCATTTTTGGAAAACGTAGTATTGTTTTAATTGAATTACTATCAAAATTAATATTCATGTCGCTTCCTGTTTTTTGAATAGATGAATTTTGTCCCTCGAAATGGGTGATTTAGACGCCACAGAAAGTGGTGCAAAATGATACCTATGTTCTCCAGCTTTGAATCAGATTCCCCTTGTTGCCCTACACTTCTTCTTCAATGTCATTTGTTTCAACATTCCTGCATATGAATTTGAACGGAGAACTATATAGTTTTCGATTTGCACTTGTGTAATCGAAAATAGAATAGAATTCCTGACCGACTCTGATTCAATCTTCTGCGTTTCTAAACTATATCGTTGTACATTGTCTAGATTCCATTATAGACTACGAGAGATAACATTTATCGATATGTCTTTCCACAGATGACAGATACGTCAAAGCCAGTACCGATTTAGATATAGATGTATAGATACGAGACAGGAATGATGAATTGTAAAAGTACCCTGCGGTGTCAAAAGTCTTCCGGGATGATAACCATCAGAAGAATATAAAGGATTAGACGATTTGATCTACACGTTCCAATATATGTTCCAGTCTCACTTCCTTCTCTCACGTACACCCTGTATGCAGCATTGCCTACTTCCGATGAGAAATCATCGACGAACTGTCTTTTGTGATCTGACTTTTATGCTCATCCGCTCCAACTTATATCTTAGTAACGATCCATTATTCTCGGCGGGGGAGCCTCGCACAAAAGTCTTTCTCTTCTTCTTTTTTCGGTTGCTCTGCCGGTAATTGAAAATCGAGTGACATAAAGACATATCTGAGCATTTTTTGAGAATTGCTTTTGACATTTGACATGATTTATCGCGTAATTGCAAGACTTACTTACCAGTTGCTTTTGTTTACAATGGCAGAAATAATGTTCGAATTCATTTTTGTTAATGCATAATGTCTATCTATCTATCTACTGTTTTTGTGCATAGCTCGATAGTGTATAAAAGATCATTGAAAGGAGGTTTTCACATTATCTATATTCTTCTTGTATTGTTTCTACAGGAAATTCCATCATTTATTTGTTTTTCGAAGTATATTTCAAATCGGTATTGATAAATCCTCCATATCGAAAAAACTCGTTCATAATCTGATCATAATGATTTCAATAACAATGTGGGCCTGTTGAATGGAATCGAAAATGGCTCCCAACCATATTCTGCAATATGCGGAAAGAAAATTAATTCGTTTGTTTGACTCAACATCATAAAATTGTCCCTCAAAATCCAATCAACTCCCAATAACAACTGCCTATGAATCATCTAGTACATATTCATTCATAAACTTGTCAGCTGTGACAAGCTAATTGAGAATAATAATGGGTACCTTTTGGAGTATCATCGATAAAATATTTTATAATTACTTGGAAGAGACAATACCGTATTGAGTATCACTCAGAATTCCTAATTACGAAAACAAACGATGCCCTTTTGAGTGCTAATTAAAGGCCTATTCGTTATTATTCCATTTTATATGTCAGCGTTGAATGTTAAATCAAGTAATTCATTAGTTCGAGTTCATTTATAGTTGATAATCCACAAAGAGGGATGAACATTCATGAATTGGGAACTGTAAAGTAGGAACTCGAAATACGTAAACGATAGCATATAGGATGTTGAAAATTTGACAGTATTCTATCGTTGATCAAAGGAAGACAATTGACAGTTCGAATTATAGTGATGTGATAACTGTGCTTATGATTTTTTTTTTCATAAAGACGCTGAATATTTTATTTCTCTATGATATGTGGAAAATACTTTTGTGGTTATCTTATTGTCATTGTTTTTTTTCTTCGAATGCATCATAATACCCGAAAAGAAAAAAAGAACATTGACTTGATATTCTAAACTTCATCTGTGCTGCCATGTGCATAAACCAAACTACCGGATCGTCTGTTTTATTCTTCGTTAAAGCATGTCTGTGGTTGAAACTCTCTCAACTCTCTGCTACAGACCGAATTCTGTGAATACAGTGAAATTCCTAATGATAATTATAATTCTGTTCGTAACAGGATTTCTACTGAAGGAAAAACTGATTAGCGGTTTCTATTTCTCTCTTTTCACTGAATAAAAGTTCTTTCGATAGTAATAGACGAAATGATATGTTTAAATCTCGATTAAAATGAAAGCACAGAGAAAATAATACACATCGTGCAGTTTTTAGCAATATTCAGTGATTTAGTTGCTTGAACATTTTCTCTACTCTCACGTAATTCGTTTTTTGAGAAACGGTTCGACATAATATACAACACGAAATATGTTCGGAAAATGATGTGTGATCCGTGATACCTTTGACAGATGCCACATGTCATCTGTCAGATCCGACAGTGGCTGCCTGCGGTTCGTGTCTTGAACTTGTGAGGATTCGTATTATCCAAATCGCATTTCGAAACGCCCTGTTTATTCTCGAATTGTCGATTTCTGTCCTATGAGTGCATACGTCGAAATCGAAAACGTAGTAATTTTGAGGCATCACATCGCGACCAACACACTGTGAAATCAATCATGCTCTATTTCGTAGCAGTCACTTATAAATCACTTGTCGGTCGCAAGTGAATCGTTCCTCGGAATCCAATTGACTTTTTTCCCATGAAGACAATGAGAAAATTGACATGGTTCATCAATTACGCTTTCCAACGTTCTACTTGATATTCCAAATATTCACCATAATGATGAATATTCCAAGTCATAGTGATATTTAGGTGGATTCTCTGACAAATCAGTCACACAAAATTGTATTTTACATTCATGAAGAAATAGTTTGAGAGTAGTTTCGAACTACTATGTATTTCATTTCGATTTTGATATATCGGATGAAAATATATACGATTAGATTAGAACGGGGCATATGTGGTTCTGAAATTCTCGACATACACATCTATTGTGTAGTCCTTCGTTGTGCTAGAGTTCCGTGTTAGATTGATTGTTGTTATTTTCGTCAGTGCAGGCTCCAGACCAATTGGTACACCTCTTCATTGTCCTTGTAGCCTGGTACAGGCTAGAGATAGTCTATTTTAACTAAGTTAAGTTTGGGACTAACTTGGCTGGAGCTGATTGATTTGATAGCCGCTTGACTGTCGGAAAAATAGGTCACCTCTATGAAATGGAAATAATTGGGAATTTTTTTCTCATTCGTCGAAAAACTTAAATAAAAATGAATGAATGAAATAGTGAAGTGGGTTGAAAAGCTTTTTTTTTCAGAAACTAGTGTTTCTAATAGAGAAATGTCCGATTTAGATCATCCGATAGACAACAAATTTTGAGATTCAATAAATTCCCATTATCAAAAAAAAAATTCTTTCCGAAACATTGAGGCACAAAAACCAGCCAAATTTTTCCGAAAAGGCTACTTCAATTCCAAATCTCCCAAAAGAAAAAAACACTTTCGAAGCTCGACATTATTTATTTCAATTATCTAAGAGATACGGTGATGAATCGAATCGTCGTGTCTGCTACCGTGAAGAGCAAAGTTGATTGCCATCCATTCCGGAACTGATAAACGCCGACAAATGAAAAAAACGCTCCCATTAACGGAAAGAATCGGGCGTAAAAAGATGATGGGGCCCATTAGGGCGAAACCAATACCCCAGTTTCCTTGCTCACGACATTTATTTTCCAGGGATGAGAAACGTCTTTCCTTTAATCGAAGGCACTTACATTTTCTCGGGAAAACAAACAACAATCGAACAATGAGACGGTTTCAGCCGCCTGTCGAAACACAAAAATACCCTGGGACGGTATTTATGATTGGATGCTTTTGTCTTGGAAAATGTATCTGGAGATATCGAATAGGCGTTTCATTGTTTTTAATTATTTTCTGTCGGTTGAAGATTTATGGGGGGATTTGGGAAAAATTCAAATTTAATTGGAATTAAAAATACATCTGTGGAAATTTTCTTTTCAACATTATGAACGTGAAAATTCAACCTCCATCTGCTCGGTTTTCTGGCAAGAAATTCACATATGCATTGTTGTTAATTCATGAAAAAATTACATAGAGTTAACCCAAACCAACAACTTTCCCAAAACATTACGTTCAATACTCCATGTGGTGTTGATGTTTCTTATTAGTCCAGATTCCAATATAGTAGTCAGATGAGCAGTAAAATAATCGTCAAAACATTTGCTATTCTGAAGAGAAAATATAATCTACATTTATTCAAGCAAGATAGTTGTGACAGTTCGACAAAAAGTGCGGTGTTGCTGTCCATCTTTTTTTCTACGATACCCCAGAAGTTAGGTTAATTTCAACATTTGAATTGTTTTGAAAAATGTTTTCTATTTTTATAAACCTCCGAGCATACTTTTATATTTTGCACTAATAATATTCTAAAAACACCAAATCTATCAGAATCTTCCTTGAATAAACTATGATTTTGGCAATCCTTTTATTTCCCTCCAAATTTCATTTCCTTCTTCTACTTTCTATAGGTGTCCACATAATATTTGTTCGAGAGAATAATACTGCCATTTTGGGCGATTCAAATCACAGAAATAATAATCAATTTGATCAATTGTCAATTGAATATGCCACATTAGGTTTGAGTTTTCCTTTCTTAGTATTTTTCATTCCAACTCAAAATAATCACAATAGTTAAAATTTCTCAACTTATTTGTATTCTCTTCTCTAAACAATATTGCAATGACAATAATGCTACTAGTATAAGTTTGCATGACGAAATTCGCACTTATTTTTAGGAGTAATTACCTATCCGTACTGAATATCTGGAAACCGCCGCCATATTGGTGATAACTTCACATATAGGTTGAATCTGCTTTCAAGATCTTTGTAGTTTTCATGAAACCAACGTCTTCCAAACCAACGCTGTGCAAATTGCCACCAATGCAGGCTACGCTTTGTTAGACAAGATTCTACACCTACACCATAAATTTCCATCTGCCTTAACCAAACAAATCCCTCTTTGCCCGGCATACGACAACGATCCTTGAGAAGATAAAACCGATCCCGATCGAGATCCTAGTTATAAATTAGCGGAGAAACAAAGCCTTGCCGCACAGCACACTGCCTCTGGTGAGAGCGATCAATCAAATTGGCAATTACGTTAATTAGGGATGTTATTCAATGAGATCCGGAACCGTTCGGGGATCCGTTTTTATCTCGTCGAGCCTAAATCGGAGATCGATCGGAGAACGTTACAGGAGAGAAGAACGAAAATCCGGAGTAATCCTGCAATATCTCGGATCGTCGAGGTCCCATTTGTTAGTCTTAGGTATCTGAAGGCGGAGTTTCACCAAGAGATGTTCTTATTGCTGTTATGTGAATTAAGCTTCTTCCAATTCACTTCTGAAATACGTACAGAATGCGGGTATCTCCAACTTGAAGTGAATTCAATGTATCGACAATGACAAAATCGATGAAGAAGAATTCATACATAAAATAAAATAAGGAATAAAATGGGTCGAAAAATAAGAATTCACATATCAAATCACAGATATTCAACAAAAACTCAAATTATGACCACTTTTTTCTCAAATGGGTCAAAATATCATGAATGCTCATCAATTTCCATAAAACCAGCCAGAAATTTCCGATCATAAATCATAATTCGAGGTTGAAATTAATAGAAGATGAATGTTGCCTACCTTAGTTGACATCTTATTTCAATATATCTTTATTCAGTTTTGAATCCTCTACAGTTATGTACCTCAATGAAAAATAGACCATAAGTATTGAATTAGAGACTTGGTAAGCCATTCAACACCTCTTCTACCAGCTCTTTGTTGAATACCTCATGAACAACAAAGAATACGAATTCGATTTCGGTATGCATGTGTATTCTGATCTACTCTTCAAGAATAGAATTCTCATAGACGTAATTTCTCAAATCTGAAAGAACTTGAAAATATGTTGCCCCATGTAACAAAAAAAAACGACAATTATTATATTATCATTATCCTGAAAACCACCTTACTTAATAACTGCTTTCAACAAACCACAATCAAGGATTTCTCGAAGAGTAAATCAATCTTAGCTTTTCTTGTCTCAGTTTTCACGATCATGAGGATTTTTGTAGATTTTATCAATCTGCACCATTTTCTTCAAGAATCAATGATTTTTTATCGGTATTGCAAAATCTAATAAATGACATCGAAATAATAAATGAAATGAAATCCTTCATCGGTACTGGAAAAAAGCTAAATGAAAATGCTACATTCGGAATGTATCCATAAATTTTGTGAAATATGGTATATCAGACACGAATTCAGATATGAAAGCGAAGCTGAATCGAACTGGCTAATAAATTGTTCCTTTGTACATAGGCTCCCGTATAAAGGGAGCAAATAATGCCAGCAGCTATAAAAAGTACATTCCTTAATTCATTTTTCGAGATCAACATTTGCTCAAAGGACTTTCAACGAAAAATGCCTACTATATTTATATCTTGGAGAGCTTTGAGTTAATAATCAATATCACAACTTTATAGAGATGTTATTGATGATGAGAAATATAACCAGTAAGATGTACTTCCATGAAAACAAGAATAAGAATACAGATATATTCCTGCGCTACACATATCTTTCCACCATATTCTTCGAAAAGACGTTACTCTCGGACTAGCCAGACAGCTGTCACTTTCATCAACGATTTATTATCTACTTCAACTCCTGAAAACGTCTCGATTATACTCCGAATAGTATCAAAGCTTTGGAGAAAAAAAAATGGCGCAAAGTCAATTACAGATTCCGTCTGTCTTTTTTCTCACAGAAGCCAATTATTCTCCGTGTAATTCGTTTCTGTTGGACTTTTTCGTTGGAACAGGATCAGGGAAACAGTATACTCCACGAATACATTTGGTGACTGTCTCTGACGGATAACAAATGAATGTATGGGAGGGGAAAGCATAAGCATACGGATTATAAACGAAGTTTCAGGTTGCCTTGACACTTTGATTTATTGTCTCCGACTCTGGGACGTTTTTGTTATGAGTAGCAACTATTTTCACATGTACTGAAACGTCCAAATTTTTTTCAGTGAAATCGCCCTCTATAACAGTTTATGTAATAGGAATTGTCCGAGAATCCTTCAAGATTGAAAATTTCAAAGTAGATTGGCTCAAACCTTGGTAATCAAGCTACACAAGAGAAAGGGACAACGAAGAATATGATGTGCTGACTGAGAAGGAGTACGAGGTTTCATAATTGGTCCAGAACCATTTTATGAAATAATATTGGATTGACAAACACAATCATTTGTAAATCTCTGAGCATCCATTCTAATCCTATCCAATAGAGAGAAATAAGCTGATTCAACAAATTATTCTTTAATGGAAAAGGTAAATGAAAAATTAAAAACTTTCTCGACTGTTTGATGTTTGTTTGTTTGAAATGGCCAGCGGATATTCTCTTCACTTCATTTGTTTTTTATTTCGACGGTACGCTACTGCATGGAAAATTTATTTCACTTATCTTGTTCGATTCCGTGCTAAATTCATAACAAATAATCAAATCCAATGTTCATTTTCGATAAAAGGGAATTTTAATACGTGAATTTCAGTTGACGTTAATGAGTTTCAGTCAGTTTCGATAATTGCATTTCGTTATATCGCGATGGAAATCGCTTTCGAATTATTTTTCGCTTAATAAATTTTGTGAAATATGTCAAATGTTGTAATGCATAGATTATGAACTCTATATCGCTATGGAATCATGACATGACGGTAATGATTATTGAACACCATTATTATATAGTCAAACTTGATTAGTTGATCAAAACCTGGCATATACAGCGCAGACCAAAAAGTTGCCAAAATGTAGAAAAATCAAATTATGGTAGCCTCATCATTACGCATTCAAAGCATCGTACAGAAGAAGAAGTAAAACCATGAAATTCATGTTTAAAAACTTTTTCCCCACTCGAGATGTACAAATTCCTCATTTTACTAACTTTACGATGACGGATATCGTAAAATACTCCGAAGAGTTGTGGCACCTTACTGTTTAACAACTTCTTTCCAAGGTATTGCCAAGAATCTGCAAGCAATAAAATTCAATTCGCTGTATTTATAAATTGTTGGATCATCTTTTTCGCTGCGGTAGAAGCATTGAAAAAATGGGGAAATTTCAATGGTTCATTGGACTACGAAAAAAACGCATAAATATTCTCGTTTTTCAATATCGATGACATAAAAATTTAACGAATGTAAAGTAATATGACTGACAGCTCCATTGTCGTTAAAACCCAATTCACAGGGAATAGAATAATAAAAAACTATTTCAACTCAAAAACCACCTTTATTATTATTCGAGAAAATATATGAAATATAATTACAAATTTGGAGGTCAGTCAACACAACGGTCTCACAAACAGGTCTGGAAAATGAAACGCTTCGAGTGGTGGAGGGTGTCACCATTTTTGAAGAATAATTCGTCATGCTCATCCACTAAGAGTGTATGTGTTTAGGGGTATGATCACGTGGTTATTTTTTGACATTTCGTATTGTGAACAAAACAAACAGTTATGATTCAAATAGTGAATAAAATCAATGACAGAAATATTGTTTTACAAAATGCTCTCGAATAAATAAAAAGATTTCGTTTTTTCCACAAAAGCTGATCGGAAATCTATGAAATATCTACTCACCCTAACACAAACGCATTCATTTAATATTCACGCTCACCTGGAACAAAAAATAGATCATTATATGGAATTATTCGATACAGGTATATATCCTGAATCTAATCGGGACCACTGTATGCATTTTCGATGAATATTATATAATTCAATGTATTTCGGTTGTTATAATGTGAACAGAATCGAACCTGTGTTTGAAGTAATGATTTTATTTGGTATCCTGCCGGGTTCTGTTTGTTTGTTGGTAATTGAAAGTAAACAAAGCATTTCCCTTTTCGAACGAAAAACTACGTATCTCATTAGGGAACACACAAAAGATACAGATTGAGGCACATTACCGATAAAAAAGGGTTTATTTTCAATTATAATTGAAACAGTCGAAACAAATAGAAGCCTATAATTATTTTTTTGTACGCATTTGAAATTTAGAATACAACTCTCAAGAGGCAGGATACGTTTTCGAAGTATAATGTAAAATCACGCAATCACAAAATGTACGATGATATAACAACAAATTGACCGACGAAAAGGTCTATATTTGGCATAACATGGTAACTGTGTTTTCTAATAATATCAAGAATAGTTATTTCCATAAGAATATGAATATGGCTAAGAATCGTAAAGTAAGAGTAAGAATCGAAAACATATCTTCCATATCATTAGAAATACATCTCATTAGAAATGACCATATCTGATCGTGAGAATTAGTGATATTGATACAACAATTGAATATGACAGGTGTTAAATTGTCAATGATATTTTTCGAGTCTCGCTACTCTTCCTCTGAATGTACGATATGATGAACAATAATCAAGTTGTCGCTTGTTGTCGCTTCTCTTTCGTACCCTGGAGACCCAAGAAGAATTCCATGACAATTAACCATCCGAAATAATCAAAAAATAAGTATTTGATTATTGCTCACAGGCTCATCTCACGTATAAAGTATTAAGCATATTATAGTATTCTTTCACAAAAATATTGTTCTTCCATAATCTCGTTTAACGATCAAGGACGGCTATATCATCACCTCCACCACCTATAAAACAAGGAATGTAATCCGAAGTGGGCCCAATTTCTCATGGGATTATGAACATCGATGAGGGATTCAGACATCAAAAATCCATATTCGACTCCAGTGAAAATCCGTTGCAGATGGATTTGGAAAAGCGAACTTCGGCGTCCAACGTACGTTCATAATGGATTCTGATAGGTAATTGGTGGATTATCATTCATTATTCATTCGACAATTCCTGAGTGTACGTAGTACTGAATTTTCGGCTGAATTCTCTATGGAACCAGAGTTTGCAGTTTTTGCAGTGTGAGAAGATTTTCACAATAAATTCAACACAACACCATTGATTATGGTTTAGAAGACTAAAGAACTAACCGAACTCACATGACCATTTCGTTGACAGCTATCACAACAAATTTATATTGTCAATAACTTAATCGAAGTCTTCGATTTGTTATAAAAGCGCATGATTTTCACTTTTCAACCTCTATTCGTAGTATATTCTCCCGTGAAATTTCTGTTCAGGCACTGATGGAAGAACAGACGTAATAATTACAAGTCGCTTGTATTTTTTTTTTCACATTCTGAACCAGAGCAGCCTTCTGTCGAAGCAATTGTTTTTGATACTTAAAATGTATTTCAACACTGAATCGTACCAATCTGAATGATATTAAATGAATCATAAGTATTATCATTATTCACGTTTAGATATCCTTTCAATTTCATCTAATACAACAAGATAATATGAAATGTTCCTTGTCAAAGTGAACAATAAAGTTGTTACTTTCTTTGTGATCTAAGTGTACTCACAGATCTACATGTAGCAACGAAGAAGTTACTAATTCAGAACACAGATTAATATATAATCAGTTCCGCATATTACACGTATTTCGAGTTCGAGAATGTTGATAGATACTTGGAAAGTTTTGTATATCTAATATGGCACATGCAGTTATACCAGAAGTAGACAGCAATCACATGTTTTCGAGATTTGCAAACTTTCTGTAATTCTTTTCAGTTGAAACCTTCCTCTTCCAGAATTGATAACTCCCAGGTCTCAATATGTCACTGAGAACATAGTTATCTGTCTTTCATTTGGTATATCTATAATTTTTCAAAATGATTTGAAATATCGTAGAACAAATGAGATAGGTCTAATATTTTTCCACCATGCTACAGTTGGAATTTGTGCGAAATACGACTTCTCGATATTAGAAATTAGTAGAAATAAGTAGAAATTCGAATTTTCACGGCTATAATACTCGCGGTGCTGGGCATCTCAGACCACAGAGATTCAGATTGAATAAATCTGCAAATTATTCCCTAGATATCGCTCTCTATAATAAATTACCATCTAGTTGGAAGATTCTAGACAAGCCTTGCTTCAAAAAAATATCAAAAAGATTCCTTTCAGAAAATGGGTTCTATTCGATTCAGGAGTATATGGACACACCTGTCAGTGATATGCGTAGCTGTAGTAATACCTGAAATAGTTGGAGTACCAGTTTGTATGTAAATATATAATGATTTTATCTCAATACATAATTAGGTGCAGTGATGGATCCATGTTGTATATATAATATGTCATTGATTTTATGTGGAATTCTATACCTACTACAGGACCTTATGAATGTTCATTTTCCTGGACCTGCTACAAATATACATTGTATTGTATTTACGTAGTCAAATAAAGTTATCTATCTATCTATCTATCTATTGAAAACCACCATGAAATATACCATCGAAAACATCATAATATATCAATAAAATCGAAAATGTTTCTCCAGTCTCACGATAATCTCATCATATCGATCAACGGTGGCTCGTTTTGAATGTTGTTACCCGTCTGTAAACAAGCAAATATCTATTCAAGAACATGCTCATTCGACATGTTCGTATATCGACAGCAGCCACACGCTAATATCACGAAAACGCATTTGACGACACACGACAAATACTCCCCATCACCGATTGCTCTTGGCCGATCAATCTACAAGCTCCTCCGACTAACAAGAACATATCAATTTGGTGGCGGCTCAAGTGATGATCGAGTAATACAACAGTAAATGAATATTTATGAGGGTCTAATCATTTCACCATCAGCCAAACTACCTCGCTTCTGACGGTTAAACTGTATTCTGTTGCACGCTACCTAATTCTGATTGATATCTTTATGGACCGTGTATTTTATAAGCTATGGAAATGTGGGAAATTAACCTCCAAGGGTGAAGCTGTGCGAAAAATTGGGGCAAATGATACACCAGGTGATTCGGGAAGAGGTTTCAGCTCTGTCGAAGAAAAGTTGAAATTAAACTTCATACTCCTAATTCGTGGATGTGCTCGAGAGCAAAATGAATTCGGAATATCAATCATGAGAACCTATTCAGCTGTATAATTACACAGAACAATATAATCTATCATTTTTATGTAACAGAAAAAAAATCCAAGGATATCAGAGTAGTGATTATGGTTCTTGAATCTAATAAATTTTTGTGGTGGGATTTTGGAAATTGAGGATCACAACGATGTGCATTCCCATCAGATTCGGCATCTTCATGTCAACCTTGAAGAAAATTTACAGAGATTCATTTCCGGAACTCAAATTTTTAATACTGTCTATTAGAGTCTACTTGAGCCAGAACTAGAACTCGTAAATCATCCAAACTAATTTAAAGAAAATCAGGAAAATTCAGGATGAACATGAACAGAGTTGTCCAAATTCGATCAAATGTGGAGTTGTTTCTCGAGATAACAGTAACAGATTTTCCTGAAATCTATTTTTCAGAAGGAAATCATTTCGTGGACGCTTATTTCCCTTCAGGGAGTTTTCTACTTTTATGTACGATGTCCAATATCTTTCATCCCTCCTACCCAATTAAATGTTCCATTTTGAACTCGTATATTGAATTGTTAAAAAAGCTAGTCCTATTCGTTTGACAGACAAATTATATTCTTACTTCAATTGTCGTAAAATAATGAGAGTGGAGGTATATCTCGAAAACTAATTAATGAATGGAAGAAGTGGATGCATAGGTTGTTGAAATTCATCATCTCTAAAAATGAAAGAAATTATTGATAACTCACAGATGAATGAAAAAAGAATGTGCATGATTCCACCTTGAGAAAATAATATAAATAATAGTATTCATTCCGTAAAATGATCATTTACGAAAGCCCTAATAGAGCTTATGCAATAGGAAATTTTTCAAACGCAATTTGAGTATACAATACCAATATAACATTCTGAGGTTCAAAATTCCTCTATTACGTGATTAGTATAGGACTTTCATCTTTCAATAGCCATTATTGAAAATTTCGAATGTTCTGAGATTATGAGTACTTTTTCGCAAGAAAATAATCAATTATTTGTTGTTCACACTTAACACTCAACAGTTCCTAACGTATCTTCACAAATCACAAAATATTCCATGATCAACTTGAAGTAAAAACTGTCTACCTCAATTTCATTCATGACTTTTCATTCCTGAGGTACACCTGTCAAATGAATAATTGAAATGTTGACAGACTTTACGTTTTTCAGTTATCGACCCTGAGACGTATTCAAAATAAAGTATCCTCGTCGTACATATAATTGTATACATCCTTCTGATCACCCTGTGTTCGTTGTGACATTCACACACTTGCGACAATGTACTACAAACATACACGGAAATGTCCCCGAAGAGCCCTAAATCACTCTTCCCGATACATGCGGGCCTTAATTAGAGAATGCTATTGGCTCTACTCTGTTCACGTTCATTGTTGATAATTAATTCGCAGTTCGAGCCAAATCAGCGAATGCGGATACTTCGTCAAAGGTTTCCGAAGGGCTTACCGAAACTCGTATTATGCATATACCTATGGCAGTCAATGCGTGCTAGGGGGCTAGTTGTTATGTGTTCACGTCGTATTTGTGGTTCAGCGAATCATCAGAATAATGAGACCGTTGAGAGTACTATTACAAACGTAGAGAATGTTGAGAACGAATATTTTACTCCATTCGATATCGCTAGTTTGTGTTCAAACATTAATTCTGGTTCTAGAACCAACTAAGGCAATCCACACCCACTTTGTTGAGTGTGAATGTGGCGAAATAGCAAATCTCATTTTATTATGTAAACGTTTTCTTGCATTAATCTTTCAACAGGCCGATAGGTCAGAAATGTACTTGTAGATATAATGTTTCGTTTTATTGCATCCAGATGATTATTCAAATTCGCACTCCAGGGTAGTTTCAGGCAACTTCTTAGAATTAGGAATTTATTAGACGAGACTCACAGGATAAACCAGATCACGTTTCAAAAGATCTTGCATATCCACACGCTTCTTATCTCATCTGTCCACTAGAGAAACGATAAAATTAGGGCTGAGAGGGTCGTAAATGTCGAGAGTTTAAGAATATCGACAGGCACCAATGTAATATGATATTCCGATAGTGCCCAACTGTCATCAAGGGTGTTAAGATTAGGAAAAGTTTAGCGAATTTACGAATCTCCTCCACATGCTGAGCAGGATGTAATAAATTAACCTATGCACTAACAAAGACGGTCGTAAGTCTTTATATGATTGGTGGAAGGATTGATCCATCCACCAATGTAGTCTAGGCAAATTTACCCCCAAAAATTTGGGCGTTTACTTAGAGTATTTAGATGGTTTTTGGATAGACGAAATTAAGTTAGTTCCGTTCTGCTCTTCAATCTGATCAATTCACGATCACGGGAGTGCCTTCATCAACTCATTAAATATCTGGGTAATTTCTCTTGTTCTCCTAAAATCATCTAAGTCTCACTTGTTGTCATTTTGGTATATTTTAATAACTGCCAGTCATTATCCTAACTTGTCTGTTTTTTTAATGTCATAGATTAATATTTGTTTATTCTCCTGGTCAGTCGTGACAGCCAATTGTTAGTATTCCAGTAATCATTGTTATTCGAAGTTATATTTACAGTTTCCTCTTATTTTATTTTTTCGTGTCTTTAGTCTAATAAATCATTAAAGTAGATTCCCGTATCTTTTTCTTATATTCTCCGATTCCGATCTCATAGTGTTCTGTATTGAAAATCAAAAGTAGAATTACGAAGTCAGTATTTGTAAGAGAAATTACCGGAGCGTGAGTGCCGAACACAACAACCACCCAAGAGCCAGCCCGAGTCACAAGGTAAGTCCTTCTGTATACTGATAAAATATGTCTCACATGGTATGCGTATATTTCCAAGAACCTCATTGCTCAACTGTTCGTTTAGCAACATAAAGTCTTTAGTAATTAGTTTTATCAAGAGAAATGAAGTCTTAAGCATCATTGGTCTCTTGATCAATCTATCAGCAGACTCTCATCTCTTACAATGTTATTTTTGTTACATGAGTATGAGTAGAAAGTTTTGAGAGAAATGATTATCACGTGCTAGTCAACTACAGAATCTATGAGATGAAATTTGTGACACTACTCATGCATCAACATAGTTTTTGTAAACTTGATATAGGATATGCCCTGAGATATTTACTTTTTTGACTGAAAATGAGAGAGAAAATTCAAGAAATATCTTTGTTATATTCACAGTGTCATTTCTAAAGACATAAAAGAGAATAGAAATAATTCATCTATCGTGGTTCGATACGAAGCTAATCGCTTCATGAAACTTTTGAAAACATTTCAATTCATCTTACTGATTTCAAGAAGAGCTATCGATATACTGTATAATGGGCGAGATCACAAATATTCTGAAAATAAATGATAATATCCAAAACATTCAGGAATGTATCCAGGTTTTTTCTAATTCATCTTTTCGCAATAGTTTCGCCAGAATACTTTTCCAAAGTTAGGGAATGTTTAGAAATCACACGGAGAACATAGAGCATTGATACGTCACAAGTACTCCCGTACATATAAGCGTTGGACTTGCCGCCAGCCGCTAGCGACAAAATGATGTTTTACAGCGTTGCCGTCATCATTTCCCTTCACAACGTCAGCACACTGGAAATTGGCTGTGACTTGGTCATTGAGTTCTACGAATTTTGAGGCTCATTCTTCATTTGAATTGATAATAAGTTTCATTTCATGCTTTCAAGATCTACTCAATGAAAGAGACAAATTGATTTCCAATAATCGTTTTAGGATGGTTAATCGTATTATACTTATATCGATAACGATATCTTCTATCTTAGAGAAATCAAATATTGGTAAAACTCTATTAGCCATCCGCATTTGAAATTCTGCTTCAAATGTTTTTCGTGTTCGTCCCGAATATATTCTCGAGGTACATTAATGTATTTTATACGCAGATTCATCTACGTTTCTTCAAAGCACATTATTCTCGATTCCATTATTTCCCGTTATATGCCGGGGAAATGCAACAATTTTCTGGATGTCATCCAATTCCGTTCCGGAATGAAACGTAACATGAACTGCCGTAGGGAATAAATGACATTATTATTAAATAAACGAATCACATATTCGCCATTATCATACCGTTTCTGAATTGAAGTCGAAAAACCGGAAGATCTATGCCATATCAAAAATAATATTCAATGAATACTAATGGAGTTGAGAATTCAAGAAGAAACCATCACCACAGAGTATCTGGTAAGTCACAACTGTTGAAGGGACTGGCAAATACAACCTTCGGTTGGTTTTGTCTAGGAGATGGGGAGACCTCAGCACAGCTTTGCGAAAGTACGCCTATGCTGAAGGAGTATATTAGATGATATTAATATAAATAATGAAATATTATCAATATTAGCAGATGCACTGTTATCTACCACTACCGTATTCATTTAAGAAAAAAATAGGTCATATTGCTTTCTATCTACAAGTTGGAACATAATCAATGTGAATAGATAATTGAGTTTCAATTAAATTATGATGCAATATCGATGCGATAATCCAATTATGAATCAGAATAAGAGGAGCCTAAATTTGTCCATCGCAACAGTATTTCTTATAGGTTATTGATACATGTTTATAGAATTCAGAATTTTGTTTGAAGTGATCGGTAATATTACATTTGGCAATAGGATCACATAAAACATTTATATGACGTAACTATCAACCTTGAATGAACTATATCTGTGATTATTTTGGCAAGTTGAATGATTCGAGTTGATTACTGTTGTAGAAAGGGCTGCAATGCCAGCTGTTCACAAATATTCAATTTAATTTATCACACGCAATACCCGACGAACAATTGACCGTTATTATAACACACAGTAGACCGTTTAACAAAAGGCTGTTTACAATGTTTCCATGTATATGGCTATGACAGTATTTGCTCATGGAGACCCGATTCCAAAACGTGCATAATATGCACATATTATGTGCTACAAGTTTTTTCAATTGGTAGATCTGGTAGATCTGTAGACGCCAGTTCTCCCGATTCGACACCGCTCGACCATTTTCCATATCGGTTGACCTATTCATACAGTGAGCAGTAAAATTCGCTGACGTCAATATAACATTTAGTTATTGCGTTCGATGCGAGAGTGAAAACAAAAATTGTTCAAAACGAGCATTTCCTCCAAATTCCTTCGAACAGAAGATTTATTTCAATCCGCATATCCATGAGATTGTGATAGAAAAGAGTGGAATCAATTTCTCGTTACGATAGCTTCCACTATCATGATATATGCTCGAAATATCATTAGTTTTCCGAGATAGATCTCGTAGTACCACGATTGTCATACGAATACATATCTGAAATCGTGAATAACTGGGTCCTATAAATGGGATCACTTTGATCGACGGGAATATACTGCAATGACGTTGATCAGACGGACGCATTAATTTGTTATCGCTCAATTCGAATTAAATTCGGGATTTGCAGATTGCATCCCGACGAGCCATAAATCCTAGGAATTTAACTCATTTCACCGGGGGATTATATGAATGTGCGGGTATGTTCAAGGCGTCCTGATGGATGGATATTTACAGATGAATGCAGATAGGGAATAGAGGGATCAGGAGAATCAACCATCATAAAGGAAAGCTCAGAAAAGTCCAGTTCTTCAGAACCAAATTGTTTAGTGAAAGTGAGAACTTCTGACAATTTATCAGATTTACTATGAAATCAAAAGCAATTGCTCAAACATGGCCATGAGTATGAAGAAGAAAAGAAGAATTCAAAATTGTTATAGTTTGCATTATATGTTTACAAGCCCGTCGTTTCTCATGCAATTGAAAAGTATTGCGAATTCACTAGAGACATTGACAGAATTCGAAAACATTGGAGTGAAACCTTGAAAATAGTTTTGCTGATTGTTGAAATATGTTGTTATGTTGACAGAACGTTACAGAAGATGTAAAATTATGAATCAAAATTTGCGAAAATGAGAAGATCTAGAAATTCAACCATGAGAAACCTTGAGAATTGTTTTTTTTTGGAAATAAATAATCCATTTTGTAGTGGACTGTGAAACATATTGAGAAACTCTCAAAATCAAACTATTTCTCTCTTTATCTAACTTCCATTAAGGAATGAAATCTTGGAAGCATAAAAAAGTCTTGAATATAATTTGAGTGGCGTGGAGAAATCAAAATTATTCCAACCCGAAATTTTAACAGAACGGAAGATATTCTCTCTCCCTGTCTCTCTTCACGTGCCTACTACGAACGATGATGTTTCAAGTCGACGTTATCACACCGTAAGCCGCATACATAATTCAGACAATGTTCACGCGTTTTAGGTTATTACCTATTAACTCAGAATTTATGCCTGTCCATGTTCACATACCAGCATACCGCATTGTGTGCTCTGTTTCACCAATCTTACGATATGCATAATATTCGCCTAGGGCCTAGATAATACGTACGTTCTTGATTTTATAGTACAGTTTGCACCCTACCTCATATGATTATAAATATATAATACGATAATTTGTCAACGGTTTTTGAATGGTACACATATTCAACCATGTCCAGTGAAGGTTTTTATAAATATCATAATCGAAATAGGTTCTCCCAAATGGAAAAATAATCAATAGATTAAAAAAGAGAGAAAGAGGAGAGCCCAAACGAATTGAAAGCAAAAAAGCAAAAGCAAAAAAAATGAAATATCTGATAACAAATTCCAATTATATCATTTAATGTTTCAGTTACACATTCGCACATTTTATTCATAAATTAACTATGAATAATGTAATACATGAATGGATACTCAGGTTTGTTCACTAATCACGTTTCGAATCCATTCAGAACTAGTACGAAACCAATTCATAATTGAAATAGGTTAAAGAATTTATTTCATTACTAAATGAAAAAAGAATCAAAACAATTGAACATAAAGTATCCTTACCTAATTTAATCTTTATGGATTCTAACAGCGGTAATTATGTTTTATTCTGTATCAATTTGCCCGAGTCGTAACAATAGAAAATGGAAAATACTTCAGTAGAGTAACTTTTACTACCAATGATAATATTCAGAATTAGCAAATCGATTTGCACTTGACTCATTGTTTAGATAAACGAAAAAGCTATATCTATTAATTTGCTTTTACCGCTATAATGTGAAATAACATGGTGCAGATAAATTCATATTTCCATAAACATATACGAAAAAAAAACTATTCTTATTGAACATTTTCAGTCTCCTCTTAGCCGTGTTAGGTTTTTCGAATTTGATCGGATCATAAATGAAATATTAACGATCCAATTGGCACCAACAAAATGGAGCTCCACCGCATCAGTTATGTACTTTTATAGATTATTCGTACCAAGTTATTCCCATTAGGTGGGTTGGAAAAATTGGATCGATTGAATGGCCGCCTATATCTCCCAATTTAACTCATCTCTATTATTTCTCGTTGGTTTATTCATGATCAAGAGTAGATGTTAATAAACCAGAACATATCTTTCGGTATTCGAGAATTCTACAATCAGTATTCAGATAAAATAAATTATGGACTTCAAGGACAGCCAATAAATTGATGTTTTCTGTTTTTTCTTTTCCATTTCGTTCGCTTTATTTTGAACGAATACAAAACGATGATAAGGTAAACTGTACTATATAATTTCATATCATATTCGTCAAAACTTAATAATTCAAATGAAATGACATTTTCGAAGGAGTATCTGAGCGTTTATAGATGAAACGAAAACAAATGAAACAAATATTGTATGTATAAACAGATTTAAAAATGTGAATTCTTGATCACATGTTATTGGCTATCGATATGTGAAATTCCAAAGTTTCATTTGTGAAAAGTCACTGCAGTGAATATTTTGTGAACATTTTACGATCAACCATGTGAAAAGGTGGTATAAATTCATATGGGAAAACCTGTACGTCAACAGATCCATCCATGAAATGTCACATGAGCGGAAATTAAAAGACTACGAAAGCAGACAGCGTATATTTATTGATGAAACGTTGTTTGAAAACGGGGCTTAGGCACACATTTTTCGAATCGTTTCGCAATATTCACAGCTGAAAGAAAAACATCGACTACTTCTATTTCAAATCCTTTTCATGTTTTGGTTTCTGAAAGCAGGATATGTATTGCGTTTTGCACGACTCTCGTTCTCCAGATTATGTACCATGCCCTTGTTGAGACTCACAGGATGCACATCAGAGTATAATCTATTCCTGGATCCTCATGAATTTTATACTCCAGAGCACTCTCATAATTTTCAACCACCTGAACTCCAGAATACCAGTCTAATCATGGCTCTTTCACAGAGTCTTAACGGAGGAGCACTTTTTCATCGTCCCCGTGTCATTTCTTTCATTTCACATATTCATCGCCATATTTATTGGGAGATGAGGGCAATGCTACCTCTTAGATACAGGGATATAGACTGATAGAGTGGGGGTGATAATAAAATTGAGAAAAATTGTGTGGTTCTCGTGTTTCGCCACATGTGGCGCTGCCCTCTCTTTCTTACTTTGTCAGACAATCAAAAATCGATCCGATCAGCTGTTTGGAAATACGAATGTTTTTTGATTTGAGAGAATTTTGCAAGAAATAATATTCCTTGAATTTATTGCACTACTCATTCCCGGTATTATCCATTTCCTAATTGTAAAATTTCGATGAAACCAATGCGGCTTATAATTTCATCGTGTCGAACCAATTAACAAATGACTGACGATACCAAACAACCATCCGCGATTAGGTAATTTGTCAATTCACCATCCCAAAACGAATACTAATGAATTCGATTCGATCGAGTTGCAAATTGAATCAAAACAAAACCGCAATTGCCGCTCAGTTAGGCTATTCGAAGAAAAAACGTTGCAGAACAAGCACATCGGCAATGTTTCGTGTCAATCCGCGAATAAATCAATGTAGTTGATGATGAAATCACTGAAATTCGTGAGAATGAAACCAATAATTTTTGGCAGCGCTACAAATAAAAAATCGACAACATCGATATCGTTTTTATAGATAGACAATCCATTATATGAAATAATGCGATTGGAATTTGAATAGAAATGGTCTAGGGACTGTACCCTAGGGTGCTCTGTTTCAGGTTTCAATACGTTCAGTACAATTTTTTTCTACGCAACATGATACGTCTTAGTGTCGTATCCATGAGTCGAAAAAAAACAGATATTTTTCAAAACTAACAGAGCCTGAAACATGTTTCTTGAATGAAAATGAACGATACATTTATATGATATTCATTGATATATCCTGGGAAAATGATGATGAAGGTTGTATTAGGAAACTTCAACTGAACCACACTGTATATCATTATTGTATTAATTGAGGATATGGACGCTCTATGATATGAAATAATTAAATAACTGGTACACGATAACCACAAACACTCGATATATATTTTCCGTCCGTGCATATTCAATTCAGTTGGAGGACAAAATTGAATTCTGTGATCGTTGCATTCAATATTATCACCTCCTCTATATGGACGCCTGACCACTGAATTTATACATATTCATGCGAATTTGCTCCGAATCCAAATCATCCAATTAGTTGTTCATACAATGTACACGGTAACGCAGGGTTGTTTTCGACGTTTTCACGAATTCGTTTCCACTGTGAAGCTACAGCACTGCACAGAATGATTAGTCAACTTATTATCAATTACCAAACACCTGAAACCGATGCCTGGAGTTCCATTAACTCTTCGGCCATGGCTTTTGACATTCGTTCATTTTACGCAGTCCAATGAAAAAATGAATCCCTCAATTATCACTGGGAATGTGAAAGGTAGATAGGGAACAGAGAAAGCTCCTTACCTAGTTTTGCGAGGAATAGATATGCTGGATTATATTCTTTTCGATTTGTTGAAATGAAATTCGCCCCAAACGTACGTATCTCAAGTTGCCAGCATCGCGAATAGTTTCATGGATGTAGTAAAACAGGAGATAACGAGAGAGTTTGTTTGGAAGCAAAGGAGGATCTATCGAAATCGTGGCACACATCGAGAACAATGTATATATTTGTTATTTTCTAACAAAGAACGATCTCCTTGATTCCTATCTTGAGACAATTAGGATAAAATCCTCCAACCATAATAATGATCTTCTAGCATAACGAATGGAGATGTAAACGCTGATAAAACAAAGTTGAGTAAGATTTCTATTAGCGTTTCGAAATTGCTGGGACGTATGGGGGGCCTGGTAATAGATTTGCCATTAATTTGCATGAATCATTATGCATATTATGCAGCTCTAATGTATTTGGGAAGGATTAAGCGAGTTCAAGTTATATTCAGTTTTTGTCAAATTTGCATAGCTCTGTTTCAACAAAGTGCCTTTTTACTCTCCAGATTGGCGATTAAAAACACTTATAACGGCAACATTCACAGAACAGTGAGATTTACTGTGTTAATTGAGCAACGCGATCTAACATGTTGACCTTGAAACTATCAATGTTTATGGAACGAGTATATTGTGAACGTATTCAACTGTGATACTAATTCAGAATGTAATGGTTAGTTCATACAGCAAATGAAAACAAAATAAAAATGCATCAATGAAATCACATATTTGTTAGGACTTAAGTAAAATGTGTAATTTCATTGGTGCATTCTTATTTTATTTTGTTCGTATTTTTTTTTATATATAAAACTTCTCACGAAAGGAGACATCCTGTAATGTTCAGAGAACATCGTGAGAAGCAAGGGAAAGGAGGTAGGAATTGGTATTCTTTTTAAATTTCTGAAGGTCATATGCCTCGGGGAACACCTCCCTGGGTAATGTGTTCCAGAGCCTCGCTATTCGTTGGATGAACGAGTCTTTGAAAAGAGATGTTCTGCAGGTCACCAAATTAACCACAAAGGGGTGTGGAGACTGAACTTGACGGGTTAACCTCGAAGAGACCGCCAAAGGAGGAACGATTGTTGATATCTCAGATATATCTCAGCATCACCGACGAGACGAATCGCTATATAAACTAACTATTAATCTATGTTCCTGACTCCAGTCGAATGAAATGATATCATTTCGTTAGTTAATCTTTTTATAACACCGTTTCAAAATCATAGATGATAGGTATTTTTTGTAGTTGGTCGAAAAAACCCAAAGCGGGTAGTCCTCCTTCAATATTCTGACCGAAGTGTTTCACACTCTCAGAGTTCTTGACTATAATTTTCCAATTCGTTCTCTCTGCCACTCAGAAATTTCGTAAGAATTTATGTAGGAGTAATTAGCTCATTTTCTAAAAACCATTTGCATTCTATGTTTTCAGTAACACCCAAAATATTGAGGTACCACGTTCCTTGCATCCTTTGTGATCAAACAGAGATACCCAGGTTTGATCCAAAACCCAACTTTTTATCAAGGCTAGCTTCTGCAGGTCGTCCATGTATACATGGTAGACATTTTGAACAGAATAAATATAAACTATACGTACCTTTGATAGCTAAAATTTCTGGTTGACAATCAATTGCGCAAGAGAGGAAGTTAGAGCGTGTGGTGTTTGGATATTTGCCAGTTATAGAGTTTCCTCAAATAAAAAGGGAAAAAATCCCAGTATATTTTTTGATATTTTTTCTCAAATCGAAGGATCAAACAAACTCTTGTCGATTCAAACATGAATTGAAAGTATTTTCCTTCAAAATATGTCCACCAAATTTATTTCATACTGCCAACATTGAGTTCCATTTTCATTTTCGTATCGTATCATATTTCGAATAATTGTACTTTGGTTATTATTCGAACATTGTGAAAGATATTCAATTATGGAGAAGATATCTAAGAATGCATCAATCCAAATGACCTGTGTAATTGATTATTATACTCGAAACTCCAATTATCTTCCCATCAAACCGAAGAAGGAGAAAGAAGAAAACTATAAACAAGTGAATTCAGAAAACCGCTGCTTCAAACCACCAAATCTTGCACTTTCCCATTCTGATGGCCGTTAACGATGCATCGCCAGCACGAACGGTTTTCATTTTCACCAGACTACATCAGGAGAATCTCTCTCCGGTCATCCGGAGACGTAAGGACGTGACGTCATAATAGAGAGATGGCGCTCGTAGCCGCCACTCAGATGAATCGAACCTCCACAATAGGTTTACGGATCGAGAGTCTAGCGAGAAAGGAATCGGATCGTCGTCAAAGTTCTCCGTTCTGCTACTCACTCGCAGTATCTCTCCGCCTTCTGTTTCCAGATTTCCTCTTTGTCGAAGGGTCGTCTTAGCCGAGAGTTGGTCCTTGCGATGTTTATCAATTGCACACGAAGGGTAATCTTATCTGGTTTCACAGGGTATCAGAGCACGAAATTCAGTGAGAAATTATCAAGGACTCCCATTGGGAGATTCTTTATCGATAAGTTGCTGAAGTGGAAGGTTCACAGTCGATAACTTTGAAAGTCGATTCTCTGCAGATTTTTTTTGCGTTCTGTTCCTCTTGATTTGTTGGTTTATTCCCGATAAGTATTCTTTTATGTTTGTTAAATAAGGTCCAAAGAACAATTGGTCGCATTCAGGAGGTATATGATGAATGCAGTAATTTGAGTTTCTGCTATCAAGAGACGATATTGTATTTAGATGTGATTCTCCACATTTTCCCAGAATTTTTATTGGCATTAAAGTAGTATAGCGTGGCTGCAATCGTCTTGGGTTTCTGGTTTTTTTTGTCAGAATCAATTTCATTAATTCCTTTGGAAATATGTTCCATACGTCAATCTAATTTTGCTTAATTTTGCATATTTCGCGTACATCATAATTCCCATTTTTTTAACTCTCAATCAGGAAGGAGTACAACTCAATAGACACATTCTTCCGTTACAAAGGGAAATGAAGGTTATTTCCAATTTCCAAATTGCCAAAATATAGTGGATTACTTGAGTTTCTCGAATATTCACTATTCATCTCACCCAAAATTCTCATCCAATATCATGAAATGTTCTTCTTCGGTGAATTTCAATTTCTTAAGAAACAGACAATATCAATTCGATTGAAAAAATAAATTAATCAAACTAGACTGAATTCTTGGCCCTGGAAAACACTTCTACAGATCTAGAATGAGGAGATAAAACACAAAGTTTTTTAGTGTACGCATTCAACCCATCCACTCTCGATTAGACAATAATATGCCAATAAGTCAACTCAGCAAAAACGACACAAAAGAAAATTGTTGGTAGTCAACCCGAGCTTTATTACTTGCCAAGTATCTCCTTCAATTTCTTTTATTGCCTCATCAGAATGAGTGGAAAAGGCACACATTCCCAATAATGAGATTTCCTCGCTTTCTCAGCTTTGTACAATCAAGAATTTTATTCATAAGGACGGATGCTTTGTTTCTGTTTGTTTTGACTTTGTTGCTAATGGACTAGGTCCGCCTGTTCTGCGAGAAATGTCACTTTGAATACCAAATCGTGTTTTGGAAACTAGACTGTCAAAGTACAAACAAATTTCTTCCAATTCACGTCACATAGAATTTTCAAAGAGTCTGTGGAATAATATGTTAATTTAATATCAATATCAATATCATCAATATTTTATCACCTCTATTTGTTAACGAAAATCTGTGTTTTGTGTCTAGTCTGTCAAGAAATGTCACTGATTTTACCTACAGTACGAAGAACCTGAGAGTGTTTTGTATGCATTGTTTTTCACTAGTGGGATTCATCCAGTACCCGCTTGGAATATCTAATTAATGTGCATTCAAGTAATTCACAGTTGGAATGTGTTCTATGTAAATGAGATTCATCAATAACTTATTCTTCGATTTGTCCGTATTGTTTTCGTATTATTTGTTGGAAAAACACTTGGGACAAATATTGCTGTTTCGATTCTTCTACAGAGGTCAACCGTAGTATGTTCTTTTCGTCCGCTGAAACTTTCGCTACCGATGCGTGATGAGAAATTGCATAAATCAACGTGTTTCGTAACAATTCGTAAGATATCATAAGATAATTTGTATAAGAATAATCTTCAACTTTAGCCGGCACGAAGGACCAATGTTTTCATGTCGTAGTGGAAATATAGTTTATTAGTTTGATGGTTATTTGTCTCATAATAATGATACACAATACACAAAACAAAGTAACGTTAATTTATAAATTCTTTTGTGCCAACGATGGACTGCGTGAATTAGTCGACCTTATTCCCAGTGATCATCTTGTTACCATAGATACAACATCCAGCCAAAGAAACCAAGTGGGATTCACCATTTTGTTGACCAGTTGAAGGAATATTGTATAATTAAATATTGAAAATAACAAAGTTATCAAAGAAGTTCCATCAGTATGATCCGTAGTGAATAAAGTAGTAAATAAATATATAATTCATTCGGGTGATATTCGATAAAACAAATCAAATAAAAAACAAATCAAATTTACTATATTCGAAAACAGTCCCTATACATATAGACTTCATTATTACCCTTTATGAGAGAATGCATGGTAATTTGGTGGGTTATATTCTAATATTATAATAAATAACTCTACATATACTCCTGCACCATGTTTTCACATAAAATTACAATCGATACTGTAAAAGGCGTAAAAAATAAAGTAGGAGGAATAATCATCATGAATGATTTAATTGATTATATCACTTTATTGGGATTGAAAATACTCCTTAGACTGACTGATAAGAGAATGAATTATTGAAACATGATAAAGAGTACATCTTTTTGAATAACTTCTTTAAATCCAATACGTTTTTTCATTTGTTGATTGAAGTGTGGATTTATTTTTTTACCTCCAAGTTGAATATTGTTGTATGTGAAGGTTTCTTATTTTCAATAATTGCGTTTCTTCATACAAACATTCAGTATTCAACAAATTGAGTCTTTTGTATTGAATTTTCAAGATCGTATTTTGAGTCGTCGAAAGGTGTCAACACGGTCTACGTCAGTTGGCTTCTTCCAGTAATAATATATAATTTCATGCCTACAAGCCATTTTTTCATCTCTGAAGGAGTCCGATGTAAACAGTGCAGCTGAAGGTTTCAAGGTTTCTTCAGTTGCGTCTGTAGTTTAGTCATCACATTTTTACAAAATGTGTTCGAAAGTCCCAGGCTCCAAGCTACACGTTTGGTCATCATAAAAATATCAAAGCAAGAAGATCCGTTCACGAAGACGCGAACTCAATTGACTTTCTTCCAGTGGCACGTGTTGAACCCAACGAAAATATGATTCGACAATATCTCGCATCTCCAAAAATTCCAAGGCGTTTTTATTGGCCAAACCAAATTATGCATCCATCCATATGCATTGTTCGTGACTAATTTCGACACTTTCTTTTCCATTATCATTATACGAACGATACGCTATACGGTTTTTATATTTCGATATTCGGAGTTAATTCGATTATAGGTGTCTAAAATGTGCTGGAACGTATTTGAGCGAGTGATGGGTTTATGTAATATAACGTAATAATATTCTTGCATCATTACTAACGAATTCAATTTTCAGCATAGAGTATTATGATGGAGTACTGCCTTGCTAGAAATCAATAAATCGAATAAATTGAGGATGACACGATGGTAAAATGAAATAGGGAATGATAGAAAGAGTTTTGAGATATTCTCTTCGATGAAGCTCACTCGGAAAAAAATGTTAAAAACTCAATATTTTGAATATGATCGCCTCAACTATTTCAATTGAATCTGTCTAATGTCCAAATGAATAGCTCTCCTAAAAATAAAAAATGTTTTTATTGTGATATACGAACCTTGAAATATCTTTCAAATTGTTTGTCGAATCAAAATGTCTCATACTTATCGTCAGTCTGAATTAACGAGAATTTTTGTTGTTGTCAATTCTCTTAATGTAAATACAAATATGTAGTAGAATATTTTTTGCTGTGTGTTGTTTTTGAAAGAAAATAAACTTTTGTACAGTTGATTGACAACTAAAAAACATTTCTTGTGATCTTCATGAAATCCTGAACCCAATTTGTCTGCTTTCGTAGTGAGATTCGATTCGATACTGAATACTTTTTCATTACTCACAATACAAATTCCTTCAATGACGAGGTACATTTCAAATCGTTGAGTATAGTTTATTATTCAGATGGTCATAGTCATTTTCTGAAGTATCTTCGAGAATTCAATTAAAATTTACGTAATTTCTCTTAGTCACAGGTAATATTTGGCAACGTTGCAATCTACATTCAGTATTGCGCCGACGGTGTCGCAATTCCTAGCGATTTCAAAAAGCTCTCTTATTAGTTCAAAATAGATATCTAGTCGGCTAGTGAGCGTTTCAATCGAGAGCTTCAAAAAAGAGGCATCCATATTTTTCATATAAATACACTATAGCCAGCTACTAACTCCAAATCCAATTTCGTCTAATTTTATTTTTCGTCCGAAAAAAAAACGATAGAGTCCCTCTGAACATTTCGTTGTATTTACAGATCGTGACACTGACACAACAATAAATCGTTTTGTCAAGACGTGCGTTACCAAAACGCCAAATAATGGCTTCACAATGGTAAGCGGATACTTTTTGTATGCCCAAAAGTCCCGAATCCTTATAAATGACCGGACATATTTAAAACGCCACCATACATGGTTGGGGACGATCCGTTATGTCATGCACATTGCACAGCGCTTACTATACCACTTTTATGGGCTAGATGGACGACGCTCGAAGTGAGTGACTGACAAGCGTATTTGGAATATGTGGCGAAGATAAAACTCAATAACATACGCTCTAACAAAAATCGGAGTTATCAACATTATAACTTTCCATACACGGATTCATGATTCATTATGATTTCGTTCACTATTTGATGGGCCTGATTCTGCAGGAACCCAATACCCTACTCAAAATTAACCACATTTCATGCCCAAATTAGATTAGAAACCGACAGCATCACGAGAGCTCACAAAGGTTCAGTTAGCCTTAGTATATTGCAGCAAAGTATAACTCAAGATGCAGTAGTGTCACTTGCTGTCATTCTCCCGATTGATCCAACTGTATCGAGAATAGATTTAAACTGTCATCAATTCAATGTGTTCAAAACAGAACCTCAATGTTGATAGGTTGAGGATAAAAATTGAAAATGATGATACATAATTTTCATAAACCTTTTCCACGGTATTATTTTTACAGAAATTAATTTTGGTGTCCCATAGGGATCAATACTGGGACCATTTCAATATTTACTGTATATCGATGATAAGAAATGTATTTGCCCACACATCTCCACATAATGTATACTAATGAAACCTCATTTCTTCAGTTCTCATTATCTCAATCTATAATCTTTAATGACCATATTGAGATAAATTTGATTCGAATAAAATTCGAGTGTATATTCGTTTCATAACTCTGGATATTGAAAAAAATCATGTTTATATTATGGCCAGTTTCATAAAAAACAAATCACATCTATATCTCAAGAATTAACGTTCGGAAAACCGTTTCAAACCCACTGATGTAACTGTTAATCTTACAGTCGACTTAACTCACTCAAATGGGGACCAAAAACAGATCATCATTGTTCTTTGCCATTTGGGATACACAATGTGGGTTTTGATTATGTCGCCCAACCTGAATAATATATTTGCGAAGCTCATGAAGGACATTCACCTTGAACGATCCTGATCATAAAAAACGAGTCTCACATAAATTTTACCACAACCGCTTGAGTTTAAATAAATTCCGAAAATGTTTACGATATAGGTATTTTCGCATAAAGTTTGGACACATCTTTGAGAACTAGTCAAAGAAACTAATGTCTCTCAAGGTATCACAGTGATAACAGGGAAAGTACAATAAGTCTTTGGCTACTGTACATCCTTCAGACCCCTTCAGTGAAATGAAGAAAATGTTCGTTATTCTTCGTTGTCGATCTTCAGAAAAGTCGAAATTTTGACTGTCCATATCGGAATCGAAACATAAAATGAACCGAGCATATCCTCCCTCCGTTTTCATATGGAAATAGGATACCATGTATTTAAAATAATGAAAATGTTTCAACAAATAAATAGAATATCAGAACAGGTGATGCGGTGATAATGAACGTGATTGGATGTTAATTCCCACTCTACTGATTCCTGTTTATTGTCATTATTAGCGAGGACCATTATTTATCGACTACTGCACATTGCATGCATATTTATGTAATGCTTTTTTTGTTAAAAACTGACAATCGAGTACGGCATTGCGATTTCCAATGCGATTTGCCGTTTTCATTCGTTAGGCAGCGTACTGTGGAATAGGAAAATACACACTTTTTCAATCAATAAATTTGTGAACGTAAATGGAATACTTGAATAAAGAGAAGAAGTAATTTTTTCGTGCGGTACTCTAGAAGAGATGAAATCTTTTTTGGCAAGTTTCTGGCCAGATTTGGCAAACAACTCCAGACTCCAGACGTGCCCATTAGCTCGAAAATTGCAGATATAATGAAACATTTCAGTCTTGATGGCACACTAAACCACAGCGCTCATTACACAGTGACGACTGTCCATTTAGACAATTGTTTTTCTAAAAGACCGTTAATTACTGTAATAACAATAAACAATAATCCCGCTAATTTATGCATTATGAATATGTTTTGCAGTATTAACGACCGACCTTTACACTGAATGCAGTTTCTTGATGTGAATGCGAGTTACTGTTATGATGATTGATGTCACAGATCTCGAAATTTATTTTTGTTCATTGCCACTTATTCTATTAGCTATAATTTAGTTCATAATTTGAATGATCTCTCAAGACGTCGCGCGAAGCTGCTAAAATCTTGAAGCTATGTTCAGGTTTGTATCGATCGTTAATTACCACAAAAATGTATCAATTCATCTCCTCAATATATAATATGTCGTCATCAAAAAGGTGTTATAAATGATTCAGATACATTTTCTTACATTTTTGGTGAGATAGTTTAGGAAACCCAATGATTATAAACACAATCGGCTGAGTTTACAAAGGCACATAATGATGAATCCATATTTCCACAACATCATTTTTCCTTCCTGAGGGAACTTATTCCGAATTATCTATTCATGGCGGCACCTTTCATCATAAAATTCGACTGAATTCCAAATGCAAATTTGCGTACCTTCGCTTCGTTTCCCGGAAAACTTGCCTGGAAACGTTCTATTCGCCCAAAAAATCATTAAATTTTCATCAGAGAGCTAATATGTCCCTGGGCTGAATGATATATTAGCTATTCAAAATTCAACTTCCCAAGAAAGTAGGGGAACTTAGTGACAGGATCTGCATATGCGCCCTTCAGTTTTGTAGTGGAAACCCTGAGAGAGTTTCTGGCAGTGTCAGCCCCATGATGAAAATATACAGGGACTTTCTCGAAACAGAGACAAATTCACGAATCTGCAATATTGTTGAAGAAATAATGTAATTCTCGTAAAAATAAAATTATATTGAATCAACAAGATTCGTTGGTTCGAAATGTACAAGCACACTGACTTGAAATAGTATTTTTTTCTCATGCCCAACAACGATAAAATAACAAAATCTCAAATTTATTCGTATTTGGAATATAATGAAACAGCTGATTACTGATTCAAGTATGCAATTTCATGTGGACATAAAGTGATGAAAAAAGTCTTCTAAACAAACAAGCTGATTAATTATAAGTTTTTTTTCTGATATACCGATGGTTTGAACATTCTTTGGTAACTTTTGTCGGTTGCCCAGCAAATGCAATGTTTTCGAAAGAAGGTGTTTGGAAAAAAAACAACTGTTTAGCATCATTGGAGGAGTAAGTAGAATACACAAAAATAAAACTCTATTCACAGACATATCTTCATTAATTTGGGTATTTAGTTTGGCAATCAGGTAAAAAACAACCACTTCTTGTGACAAACAATCCATATCATGATATTGTATGTTGTGCAGGAACCAAAAACGAACATTCTAGACGAGATTCAATCAAACTAATATCGTAGAACCTCTTTCTACTCTTTCCTTCACACTTCACCAATAAAAACTTTCTCCGAAGAAGTTTTAGCGGATTTTAGAGTTCATCAAGAAATTGAACTTCCAACGCAATATACAAGCTTCCACTCTGAGAATTCTGTTGACGTGGCCGTCAGAAGCTTAACCACAGTTTCATAGAATTACAAGGGAAAATAAAAAAATTCTGAACCGTTAGTAGAAGAGTTGCAAAGACAATCACAAGTTTATACTTTCAAAAATATCCTGGAAAAGACGCAAAGTCGTATTTTGAATAGTTTAAATTGAAAACACGTTTTTCTTGAAACGACATTTTTCCAAAATTACTGACACAACTCAGAAAGAAATTGACCGACGATCTTTTTCATCGATCTAAAATTGTCAATTTGACATTGAAAGACATATTTTTAACCCCAAACAATGACAATATTTTTCAGAACTACGCCGTTTTGTTGATTTTTGATGTCATTCCAGCAATTGACAAAGATTTTTTCGCAATCCTGAAAACAGCATGGTTAAAAAAATTCAGAATACAGCTGAAAAAATACTATATCATGACCTTCTCTCGAGTACTTTCTTTTTAAAAAATAAACTTCTTTAGAAACCAGTTGCCTTCTTGGTCCACCTCGGTACTTTCTACTTTCCAAAATTGGAACTTTTTTTGGTTCTCAAATTCTCACGTATCATAATCTTTAAGGAAGTAGTCAATTCAAAAAAGTAAAGTTGAAAAAAGTTGAAAATCTATGGTATTGACTGAAATTTACATGAGTGACGAGTAATTACATTATAATGGAACATAATTGAAGAAGACCTAATGCTATTCCCCATATCTTGCTACCTTCTCAAGTGATCACGTCAAGGTCAGTCACAGAAATTGTAATGCTCTCAATATTCAGCAAGCTATACCTCACACCTCCATCGAACCATACCGTAGATAAATCACTAACGATACTGTATAATCTCATAAAGAATCATCAATTAACCAAACCAGTAGAACTCCCACGGGAATCTCGTATTATCATCGCAAACCTTCGGTAACCTATTTGGTAGGAGAAAAACTAGGCGAAAAACTCGAAACCCATTCACATTCCGTACGCATCTTCGATCTACAAATAACTGTATACAGGTACATAACACATAAATAACACTAATGTATTCTAGGAATGCTCCGAGCCCATATAGCGACTCCACATAATGATAAAGCAAAATAATTACGCGTGGCACAACAATTTCACGCCTCATCGTCGTGGTGGACCGAAAGAGAAAGTGAAAATAATCGGAGAAACCGACCTTTAAAAGTCGAGTAAGACTGATTTGCTTCAAGGCTGCAATGCCAGCGTTTCTGGTGTCTATCACAAAGCCGAGTTGGATTGATTTCAACGGATGGCTTAAATAAAATTGACATATTTCGGAGCCTTTTTAATCATTTGTCTACAAACAGATTGAAGTTGCTTATTGTCTATCGAATTCAAATAATTTTTGGAAGTTTCAGTGCTTCAAAATGAATCACAATTAGTTGCTATTATTTACAAGGAATCGATTATTATTTTAAACGATAATAATGTACATGTGATCCACAATAAAGTATATTATTCGCAAAGACTACAAAAATTAAAATATAATACAATTGATTACAATAATTTCGGATAATAAAAATAGCAGACGATGCCTCATACAAATAATTTACAATGAACTATATCGTTCACAAAGAATTACATTTATTCAGAAGAAATCTGAACATTTCACTTGAGATTACATTAATTCACAATGTATTGAAATTTACTTAAAAAAATAATTGTAGAGTACGAATGATTTACAGATAAATACGTTGATTCACAAAGAATTTATGTTATTTACAAGAAATTACCATGATTTTCGACAGAAATCGTGAAAGTTTGTAGAAAAAGAAATTGATGATTAGTTATTATATTTGATTTTGACTCGATGCGATAAGAAACAACTGAGTTGTGAGACTTGAATTTTAGATAGAATATCAGATGAACGTAAGTTTTTCAAATAAGTCAGATTACGGACAAATTAGGAGAATCAATTAACGTCCATAATAATTTGAAACAGAACCAGTTATACTAGTTATTCAAAATTTCAAAATAATCACAAAGAATTATTTTTTCCGAAACAATAGTTTCAAGAAATTATGCTGAGAGTGAAAGTGAATATTCTTCAAATATCTCTTGAATTTCCTGAAAATTCTCTAAGCGAGTCTCTGAAAAAAGAAATGATAGATGCACAGGGTATTCTGATAATATTTGAAACTCTCTACCTTCATTAACTAATCAGATGATCAAAAAAGTGAGAAATATACAGGAAAATTTCAAACTTGTGAAGAAATCAAAGGATACATCGATTCATTCGATTTCGGAAAACCAAATGAACTAATAACAATCCCAACAAACGTCCCGAATAAAACTAACCATTTCAAGAAACTGTGTTCGGTCGGTGTAAGATGGAGCCACTCCATCACCAACAAATGAGCAAATAAAAAACTCTGCTGTCGTCGGCATACAAGAGAAAACTTGCAAACTTCCCAAAAATGCGGGAGAGAAGACGACCTCCCGAGGCAAGAATAACGTCGTCCTGGTGAAAAACTCGAAATGTTTCACTCGCAACTTTAATTCGATTTGACGAAGAAGAAAAGTTCCGTGGTTGGAAGAGGTGATCAAGTTTATTCAAATTTTTGAGAGGTATCGAATGGAGTGGAGGAGTTTTCAGAGGTTTGTGGATATTAATGGGATTCGGTGAACTTGATTCGATCTATCAACGTCAGTGAAAGTTACATTTTCGTGAGGCTGTCGTAGATGTACAACCGCAAAAATGCTGTCAGATTTTCACAGCTGATTCGACAAGACAGAAATCTTTCCCGAATTTTGAGTGTAGAATATAGGTTCTGAAAAAACTTGAAATATCAATTACAATCTATCAATCAGTGGATTTTGAGATCCCTACAAGGATATTCACGTCAAACGTCATGGATTATTGTAGCCAAACTGATCGATTGTTCGAAAGTTTTCGACAGATAGAGATCATGAGTACATTTCAAACTCATTTTCATGATATACAGGTTATCTTAAAGCATAGAATTTGTGAGAGTGTTCCATTTAGATGATGCAAGAATATATCGAAAAATCCATTCATTGGGCACATTATTTTATATCGTGTGACCTGACCATAATTTATAGTTAGTAACCACTACTACTAAAATACCGAAAAAATTGTATGGAAATGACGGACAATCACTGATAAATTTTCATGAAATTCGATAGGGACATAATCGAAGGTTTATTTAAGAAATATGAGGAAATTATGGAAAAACGTTGATTATTGAGGTATTTATTAATACATTGTTTGAATGCGTTTCTGATATAAATAATAATAATGTACTCATCAATCATTCAACAAATTATACGTTCAATCCATCAACACAACAACCATCTAATAATAATCTGTATAAGGCTTTTTATTAAATCTGCCCACCCAGATTTTCGTAACAATTCTCAAAGTATAAATAAAAATTGCATCGTAATCAATTTCTAATCTTTAGATCGGCAACAAAAATTGCGTTGAAAAATTAGAGTGAACTTCTCAAGTGAGATTTATTCCTAAAATTTTCCACAGTTTCCTCAGAAGGACCACGAGATACATGTACTTTTTTGTCAAGAAAAGGTGGTGCTAGATTCTGAAGCCAGTGATCCGTGACGAGCGATAAGAATTTGTAAAACGTCGAAGTTTGCGTCCTCCTGTTTTATCACAGGAGTTACCTAGACAAATACTTCAGTTTCAGCACAAAGACAAATGTCTACTGCAAGACATACGTGCTTGTCACCATAACAATACTCTGTTGTTTTCTCAACCACGATTTTGTAAGCGTTAACATTTCATCGAGTAAGTGGCGGTTGTCTGCCGATTTTGAAAATTATTGGGTTATACCGATGGGAACACCTCATGTAGAGATCCTCTATACTTTTACTTTTGTAAGTGACGTGATCAACAATATTATTGAATGTCCAGATTTTCCGGAAAGATTGAATTTCAATATCTAAAGAATGTCTCCTAGAAGTAATGACATATTTCAGATGAGAAATACCTATTTTTGGAATATCTTCATTATTGTCTTATCCCTATACCTATTTATCTTCTTTTCTGTTCACTAAATATTGGACAGTGTGTGGAAGTAGGAATTAAGATACAAAGCAAATTATTATAATTGGTTTCCCTAAAATGTTTTCAAATATACAGGGTGTTCAGCTTAGGCCAGACAAAATCATATCAACTTTTTTTAACCAAACAACCTATATAATCGTTCACCATCGAATTCAGCACGAATTTCTACATCTAGTCATTTCTTTCCAGCTTTCATGAAATGCTAGATTGTCAAACTGGAGCAAAAAGAGCGAGAATTTCGAGCCAGTGATTAGGTGCTATTAAGAACTTCATTAATATTTCCATCATTTTGTTGAGACCATAATACATTTGATCACCAAACAATCATATATAAAAATATATTTAACAATCACAATTTTATTTTCGGTCAGTTTGCAGTCACTTTGAACGAAATCGAAGTTAATTGAGAGCAGCGCGTATCGAAATGTATATTCTCTTCCGCCAATTTTCGATAAAAATTGCATTTGACAAGTCCAATTTACAGTCGTTCAACATACCAAAACGAACCAGACATATTAGTTCAGTCGAACGAGTTGAGTAGGAACACATCCATCATTTTAACCCTCGTTAATTGAACTACATACAACAAAGTTTGCTTCATCAACAGTTCCAGTCGGTATTTTTATCAGACACATTGGACTGTGAAAAAATGCCGGAAAAAATCTGCGAGTTCGGAGTGAATTGGAGTTTGTAGATGATCAGAATCAGAAACATGGTGAGCGAGAAAAATGCCCACATTGAAGTTGTATTTAATCATTAAGAATTCAAGTTTCAAGAGTAAGAATTTTACAAAAATATAGGATATCTCTCAGATTTGTATGGAACCTGATAACTTGGGCTCCCAAAACACGCCAATGAAAATCGGCTCAAATTCGTATGGTTGAGTCAAAACAAAATTATGCGGGTTGATCAAACCCAAAACGACAAAGAATGTACTCACATTAAATGACCATAAAATTTATCTGGAAGTTATCGAGAAAGAGATGAAAGCGTATCCATCTTCAATGTATCCGTAAAAAGTACCTGCAGGACATTTTTATACGAGCCTCCCATTTTTTTGTTTTCTCTGAATATGAGATGTACTCCTTATTTTCCCGGACATCCTGTATAAACATCCAGTACATTATTCATCCTAATGTGGAAAGTTACATTTTCTAAGAGATATTCTGGAAACTGGAGTAGCGTGGAAGACAGGAGAATATACTGGATGGCATAAAAGGAGCGAATTTATGACCAATTTTTTTACTGTTTGATGTTATTATGTATCGTTTTCAACTTCCCTTGACTCATGTTTATAAAAAAAAATTCGGCCCATTTAATAGTTTCAAAAATATTATGTGAAAGAGACAAGGTCGTATCGTAATAGTTTTTGAATGGCAGCGTTCTAAAGAGCGTTTTTCTCGAAACGATCTTTTTGAATTTGGAATTTTTTCCGTCCTAAAAACGACACTTTATTCAGAATTACACCATTTGGATGATGATGGAATTAAACTGTGTATTCCAGCTCATATGCGGAAATAACAATATTATTGAATATATTATATCTCAAAAATTACTGTAGAAGTGAATCATTTCAAGCCAATAAAGTAGGTGAAATCTTTAATATTATTACGGGGATGTTGGGCACTGCACTGTTCCAGTTGGCTTTCCAAAGAAAAAGATCTATCTTACTCTTCAGACTAGCAGAAATCAAACTAGGAAACATCGTAAGGAGTGTTTTCGAATTGTTATTTGTGATATTGAGAATATTGAAATCAAAAGAGTGTATAACCTAGTTTGTATAACATAATACATTATACAATATTACATTCCTTGTAATTATTCGGTACATTGTCTTCGTTGCTCCCTCGTTCACATAAGTAAATTGGCAATACACAAATTGCATTCACTAAGGCCCAAAACAAATGTTCCCGAACAACAAAGTAGCATCGGGAAGCTCAGGATGTAATCGGGATATAAGCCTCAACAAAGTAATCAGGGCAAACAGCTTTCATCTGAGTATATCTCGAAACGATTCAGCGATCAACGAAGTTGCGAACCCATTTTCCGTCCAACAAGACTAGTTTGAAATGTTCTCAGTGCAAATCTCCATTGTTAACGTTAACAAAATCACCAAATGCGGAATAATGAACCAAGTTTAATAGCTCGAAGCTATGCTAAAAACCCTCTTGAAGCCCAACTCCACGTCGAATGCTTTAATGCTAGTTCAAATTAATAATCAGATCCAGGTATTCTTAAGAAAATAGTAATGATAATAATAATTAATACCTATACTCCTCACGAAATCGAATACAAATAAATAATAAATAATAATAAGCAAATACATGAAGATCAGTGGTGATTTTTTGGTGATGATTTTCATGTTCCACCTAATACAGCTGCTGCTGATGAATATACCGTTTGAATAAAAAAATCCAAATGGATAAGAAGAGAATTCATTCGATACTGACTATAAAGATTTTCTTTCGGGCGTTTCATAAGATTTCAGAGACTTGGAACTCCCATTTAGAGTAGAATCGTGAGGGTGTTGGAAGATAAAATAATCGAAATCTACCAGGGCACGTTCCTTTTTACCAGTGGCGTAACCTTAGGGGGCATAGCTGACAAAATGGGCCCCCAACTCAAGAAGGCTCCAGCCCGAGAGGCCGCAGCTCAGAAATTAGTATATTAAAGTATAAGTGGATAAAAAAGTCTTTGAAAAACTCTCGCGAGTTTTCGAGCACGAGGGCGCATGGTCTTGTCACTATCGCCATATTCATTTTTACTCTACCTATATTTCACGTAGTCACCAAAAATTCACAACCAAGGTCATTGAAATTTTTCAAATATTATGACGATCATCGTACATGACAGTAAACGGATCTCATTCTTCGATACAAATACATTCACGTTTCTTTTGAGTCGACCTTCATCCATCTCCAACTAAGAAAGAATGCAAGGTTGTCAACATTACAACTACTCTGATTTCAAATCGTTTCTGGTTGGACTTTTAGTACTCGCCCATTTAATTATTTTCCGTATTGTTACAGGGAGATTCAACTAGTAATCAAATGTCCCGAATTCAACGTATTTTGATTCGAAAAGGTTTGGAGATGAATTTTATGTAATTAATAATCGTAGTTCTTCTAGTCAAAATAATCTCATCTCAATTATTGCAAAGTTTAAATGATATAAGCAGTATGAATCAATATGACGACCTCCAATGTCATGAACTTGAGAAATTTCAATTAATCATAGAGAATGCAAAATCAATTCAAAAAAAAAAAAGCAATTCTTGACTTACCTTTAACGAAACAGTTGCCGATCAACCCCAACGTTCCGATGAACACCATCAAGATGGTTTCCGGGTGCATTTTCGTCAGTAAAAATGTCATGGCACACTTTTACGAAGTTATTGTTCTTTCAGGTCACGCATAGCAAAATGGACGCTATGGCTCTCGTACGACAATTCGGGACGGAAATGGCCACAGTGTCCTGCGATGGAAAAGAGAAATTATTATACAGGGTGTACACGGTGTTCGTTTTTCACAATAAAATGCTCACTCTCTAGAATAGTATAAACTATGAATAGTCAATTACAGTCATGCAATCGAATGGAATGAGATGTGTAGTGAAATAAAATGAGAAAGTTCAAAATCTTTGTGCGAGCGTTTATACAATAAACAAGCCAAGAATGAAGATGTTCACTTTCGTCTTCTCATTTACTCAATTCACTCAAAGCTAAAATTATATTTTGAAGTGGATAGTTTCTGGTAGAATCTACAAGTTTAATATAAAATGAAGTGCAAAGAGTGAAAATTTCTTTTAGGTGATGCTGTTACTCAGAAAAGTAATCACAAAACATGACGTTTTGTCTATGTTATGAATTTATTTTTATTTTAGTTCAATCATCCCTTTCAACTCGTATTTTCACTTCTTATTTTATTTCATTTAATTCTCAAATATTTCAAGTAAGATAGTTGTGACAGCCCGTCATGAAATGTGGTATGTGTATGAAACGATACTCCGTAATAGAAAGTTAGGTTGAGTTTATCATTCAATTGTTTTGTAGCACATTTTCGTTGTAAATAACCGTTGAGCAGTCTTCTCAATATTTGTTAAAACTTTACTCGATCAACAAACTCTTCATTGTTATTGATACCTAAATGTTCCCAGCTATATTTATCAGAAGTTCAGTGGATATCTAGATACTTTTAATTTTGCACTAATTTAAAGATAATCAAATCTGTCAGAACTATTTCCCTTGAATAAATAACTGGGATGTTATGACTTCTCAATGCACGTGTGAATGCCGTGGTTATTTGGAAGAAGTTTTCAAAAGAGTATGAGGACAAGTGAACAATTATATATCAGTTCTAACTATCATGAAGAATGTGTTGATTATTAAAATTCGAAAACAAAACATGAATAAATTTTTTCTCTATGATTACACCACCGAACTATCGATATGTCAAAGAAACTCGCTTTCTGTAATATTATCACACATGCATGTGTGGTTTGGTTGAAAAAAAAAGTTTATTCGACTTAAGCGAACCATAATTATCTTCAAGGATTGTACGAAACCGAGTTTGGAACTGTTCGGATTCCTACGAAATTCTGGAGTATTCCCTTTATGTTAGCGACCACTTCAAATTCGGAAGTGAAACGAACAATACTCCCGAGTCTGGAAGTTTGTCTTTGAATTTGTCGGAATTGTTGTAGAGATTTCTGTTTGAACTGAAAAAAAAAACCAACGAGACATGTTCGGATACCTTTGAACAGAAAAGTAACAAACGAAACTAATGAGGAGGCGAATAGAACAATGTTCTAGGAAATTTGCTACACGGGAATCTATCAGACTTTATTAAAAACATGTAATGCGTGATGCACATGATAATAATATTTATTAATTCATTTTTGAATCACAATTCCAAAAAACTCCCAATCCCAAGAAGTAGAAGACCAGCAACAAATTCTCATTGGATACTCTTCATTCATCTGAATAATACATATACAGGGCGCGTCATTCTGCCACGAAAATATAAAAAATATTTTTCTCACTATCATAACATAACATTCAACTATCAGAAATTCGTAATTTCATTCACTCTCTAATTATTATTCATATAACAACAATGGAAACTTCAGAAAAACTCAATAATTAAATTCGCATTAACATATTCCATAACATGTTTTCACATAACCGTTAATTGATATTTGATGAATCAAATTCGTAATTGATTTTAGACTGCATTAGATTCATTAAAATCCATACCTATTCGACAGAATATATGCATATCGATAAAATCCTTTATGATAAATTTCCTCATATTATACGACGAAGAGTAAGATACTAATCACGGATCTAAAAAGAAATCGAAATGGATCAGTTCCATTTACTAAGAAACTACGAAGAATTTCATAAACTCTGTTATGAGAAAGCTTCCTTTAAATCAGAGTTACCATTTTTTTTTTTTCGAAATATACGTAGAGTCACTTTTTAAGGACGAAGTTGTGTATAAGAAGTATAGTTTGAGTTTGAGTAACATTTTTCAATTCCAACTTTTTATGCCATTTTTCTGAGATAAGATATAAGGAGAATCTTTTGTTAGATCGAGTGACTTAAATAGTCTTAAATAAATATTCTTCAGGATGTATAGTGATATGTCTAAATTCCGTAACTGGTCAATATGACAATGATGAAATTAAGTCAATGGTTCAAGGATAAATTTCAATATGACTACTGGAAATAAACAACAAAACTATAGAAAATCTGAGAATTTTACTCCACACGTTCTATGACCAATTACACCATAATATTAAAATTTGGTATTGCCAATGAAATATTTCCCGATTCAAGATATTAGATAACGAATAATAAAAATATACTTCATGCACTAGCACCTGATCAAGGTGGAATAATATTAATACTCTTTGTTTAATTGGGGATATTGCAACGTAATGCACGCATCAATAAGTAGTTTTAATTGGCTTAAATTGAATGGTATTACCGACAGTTTCACCAAAATTAATCGAGGAGAGAGTCTAAATGTTTCATTCTCGATTTTATATCACACTCGAATTATGAATTCTTTCAGGATTATTAATTATTATTCATTTCCATGAAAAAGTTGCTCCGAATACTAAATTATAGTTGTTCCATGCAGACTCGAATGTTGTAATTGCTGACAGTTGAGGTATTATTGCGACAATTCAGTCTAAGATTGAAGTCAATTGACTTTTTCAATTCTAAACCAAATGAACTGTTGTGAAGTTTCTGGAGCAAATCACTCGTCGGGAAATTCGAAACAAGGAAGATAGTTTAGCCAAATAGAAGTTTCGAATGTACCAAACCAAATGTCGAAAACACTCGACAGGTACTGAAAAATCTGTATATTTTGCACAGTATCAAGTTTCAGTTGGTATTTCCACAAATTCGAAACTTTTCAAGTTGTTTTTCAAAAATTATATCGGTAAAAGAATCTAGTTCTACCAGGAACTGAATCATTAGTGATAAAAACCCACAGGGATGTAGTTCTTTTGCAGTATTTCAAGCACAACATTTTTCGTCGTCTATTAAAGCTGATGTTGATAAATGATGTGGGGTCGTGGAATCCACAAGATGAATTCAGGGTGATGCATTGTTGGTATCGGTATCTAAATTTTTCTATTTGATTTCTCAAGAGTTTTCTGAAGTCTATTAATTACAACAGAAATTAATCTTCTTGTTTCGACAAGTTTTTGTATGTCATCGAAAATAACTTTTCAACTGTGAATTCAGACAAAAATATTTCCTTCGGCAACTGGAGGAAAATAATGAGAACAAGTTATTCTGATCTTTATTATTTCCAAAATTTCAATTAAAAATATGTTATGAGTTGAAAAATCACGTTCGATCGAAAAAATCATTATCTGATAGATCGTTTTGTGATTTGATATGAATTAATCAAGTTTGTAGAGGATAGTTGAATATATTTCCGAACCAAAATATCTTCAAATACTTATATTTCCAAAAAACAATATTTTTAATGTCTCGAAAGGTAGGGGAAGTCAAAAGTTATAAAATCCAGTGAATACTTTTCATTTGGAGGTGATCAAAGTTTTAAAACAGACTTTCGGAACATACGCGGTTTCAATTTAAATTGAATTATACCCACGTTTACAATGGCTGAAGCGAAACAGCAGTTAATTATACTAATTGCTATGCTCCCTGGAGGTTTCGTGGTAGGCACAGAAAATCCTTCTTTGTATTCCACTGAATTTATTTCCGAAGGAAAAACGGTCCCGAGTGTTTTCAATTTTCATATCACGATTTGCTCGTGAATACGAAAAAATATTCCAACAAAGCATTCCAGCTTTACAGAAATTCAAATGTTATGATACTGTATCATCAGTTTCATTACCCAACTTCAAGAAAAATACGAGAAGAAAAATATTACAAGAAGTTTCTTAGTTTCAATGTCATTGGAGAAATATAGCACAGTAGATGTGAATCACGATTAAAATGTTCTCTTTAAATTGCTGTTATAAAAAATACATGATATTATATAGGGTCATTGGAAAGTCTGTGTAGATACTTCAAGGGGGCAATAATTACATCAAAATAATTGGGGACATTGAAGATCATGTGTTCACGAATATTTTTTTAATTTTCACGCTATGAACTAAAAAAACAATAGTTTCAATATCACGAAAAAAAGGGAATGTTTTATTTGAATGTATAATTATGTTCAGTAAATTTGAAAATGGCTTACATTCAATGCAGCAAAAATGTTTATTGAAATAATTCTTGATTAATAAACTAGCTGTACCCTGCTTCATAATCATTTGAATTCGCAATATTTTTAGGTATACAATATCTCATATATGTGATTTTAGGTGATGTGACTTTTGTGAAATTTGTGATTATTCCAAACTGTGATCAAATATTTTGGAAATTGTTAACTATTTTTGAAAGTATACATTGAATTGAAAATCAGTTATTTCACGGAAATTGCACTTTTCAGAATTCCTGTTTGTGTTTCATTAATAATTCAATTTATGTCTACTTTTGGAATAATCTCCCAAAAATTTCAAGAAATCATAGATCTTCAAGTTCAATAGATATAAGGTTTCAGAGTTCCTAAATTATTTTCGACATTTTAAAGAATGAACATTCTCGAACTCAATTTGTCTTGATGTTCATCTTGAAGTAAGTTCATGTTTTTTTTTGTTGATTTTGCACTTATCATGCCATTCAGATATAGATGAAAATTTGTGTTGTTCCCCATGTTGGTCAAAAATGTACGAAATTGCTTATATCGTAGGAAATTAATTATCTTCAAGATAGTCATTCTACTTCAAAATCTGAAATTTCACCTTCTTTTCTTGAACGTTTTCGAACATTTAAATTATACTCCAGGTGTGGATCATCAAATTCATGTTTTTTTGGGACATAAATATATAGATACCAACACATTGCGGAATCATAAAAATTTTTATTCATCATTTTATAAAATCATAATCAGTTGAAAACATGGAAACTTCTTTCAAACCGAATAAATAAAAAATAACAAAATCAAACCTAATTTTGTTACACAAACTTCCATCATTTTCTATCAAAGAAAATATTATTCTATAGGAATGACTCAACAATATCAAAATCCTTCCAGAATTGAGAAGAAAAGTCCCCCAAAATTAAATGTCAAAAATTAGCACTTTGATTATATTAACGTTGAAACTCATTCGTAAATCATAACGGAAACTCACCCAGCTTCGCAAGAATCGTTCAAGTGGAAAACAAAAAATCCCCTCCAAAAAAAAGTCCACGAACTCCACTCGCTCTTTCACTTTTACGATACGCGCACTCGACGCACCGCACCGTCGTCGTGATATGTTTACGTCGAACGTCAGTCGGGAAAGTAGCGGTTACGCAACCAGAAACCGCTTCGCTCGCACGCAATCGCGAAACAACTGAGCACAGCGGAGTCTTCGCCTACTTGCTGCCGGGCCGAGGTTGTGCGGGAGAGTGTGTAGAATCGCGAGTAGGGGTTGATGGTAGGGGGCGGCCGCTGAGAGAGAAGTTCCGTGCATCGCGGCCTGCTGCGTTCGGAAAATCCGTTCTGCATGGTCCGGGAGGCGCTTTCCGTCTCCTATAACGTGGATATTTCGATTCGTTGAGGGGTGATCATCATATTCTTAAATACTCACCGATACATAACATTTGTGTCAAATGTAATTGCGCAGGTTGTCAACTTGACACATTTGACTACACAGTTTATGTGATTGAATCATAATGTTTTAGTTAATTCTGAATATAAAATTATGTCTTTCTTTCTGATAATTTATCTTGTATTTTCATCATTATTATTATTCCTGTTCTATCGGTGAATGAACATAATCGATACGCCAACTGGTGGCATTAAAAATAACTAGAAATCTTGACATATCTCTACTCCAATCCATGCTCTGTATTGTTTTCGTTTATATATTATAGATTTGAATATTTGAATGATTGTTAAATTATGAATCGACAAAAAAAAGTTCCAATTTCAATGCTTTTAGTCAAACACGTGATAAATATCGTGAATAGATTGAAGGTCACTAACGTAAATGTCTCACACATCACATTTCGCGTCATGTTTGCTGAAAGTGCCTTTCGTTGAAATGGCGAAGGAGCTGGAATTGGTGGAACTTGTGTTCTATGGTACCGTTCAAATCACCATACTAGAACAAACGAATTGAACAGTACATTCACATTTTTAGATATTTAAGGCAATGAGGAAATCTCAACATACTCTTGTATCAGAAAGTATGTGAAGTCAACAAAAAGTATTTGTTTCTTCTGTACTATAAGTAAAAGCAATATATTATTCGAACAAAATTTATGTTATTGAAAAAGAATAATCGGTCACTGGTGCTTGTGAGAAAAGTTGCGTTAAAATTAGGAACCGATTACAGGAGATGAAAATTGAGTATGTATACTGAATAATTCTAATAATCATGACAAAATGGTTTCTCATATTTCATTTCTTCACGAAATGATTCCTAAAAATAAATGCACGTCATGCTCCTTTCCAATCTCGAATTTATCGACAGTCCGAATATTTCCCATGAAACTTGCAAAAGATAATGAATATGGATATAATCTAGTTTGATTATAATCGAGTATCAAGCTTTTATATTATATCAAGTTTCTACTGGAAATATCAGATTCAATTTGTAGATATGAAATGTCTAAGAATATTAAGGTTCTGTGGTGATCTAAAATGAAAAGAACACAGGAGGAAGAGAGCTCAAAAAACTTTTGGTAGATCTGATAAGAAAAATGTGGTAGTAGTTTTTCTGATCAATAAAGATCTGCAGATTCACAAATACATGCCTATCATTTTCTTTAATGGGATTTGCTTTTCTATAGCTTGTTTCGTTCAAATCTCTTGGAATAATTCAATATTCAAATTGTGGAAAGAGAAAATAATACTCCCAAATGTATTCAATCTACCAATTAAGAAAAACAAACAATAATAAAAAAATGTACGTGACTGCATAGATGCAATGTCACTCTCAAGCAGTAGTTTCCATCTCATCCTCAAAAGTATAACAAAAAGAAAATATTCTGATAATAAATACATAATGAATTTTCGGACGAATATACAGTTCATTTATTCAGCTGTGACAGCTCGTTAAGAAGTGTGGTCTTTTCTTCAACAATACTCTGAAACACAAAGTTGGGTTAAGTTTTTCATTCAAGTTTTTTTGAAAACTGTCTTTGATTAGATTCCTTTTATTTGCTCTAATGCTATCGAAAAACAACAAAATCTGTCAGAACTGTCTTCCTCGAATAAAAAGACTGCACTATATATAGAGCATACGAAATAAATCAGTCTTGAAAAAAATAAATGATCTGTCCACACTGTACCTGAAGAAAATGTACCATCAGGAGACGTTCTGGCGTGCCCGCAAAGGCATCAGGTATAACGTGACAATGCGAAATCAAGTTGGCTAAATGACTAAAAGACGCACTATCAGCCGAAGTTCAAAAAGTGAACGAACCCGTTCGAGTAAGTAATGCATATGTGTAACCGCCGAAAACCGGGTATAGGGTTCACGGAAATAATCGTATAATGGCTTATTTGAGCAAGAATCTTTGTCGATTCGTCCTCGGACAGATTAAAAGGTGGCCAAACATCGAAACATTTTATGGAAATGATGAGCGAGCGAAGCCGTTATGAAACGGTGACAGCGAACTTCGTGGTCAACCTTGGGAATTTGCGTGCGGTGTAACGTTGGATGAATAGTTCCGCGATATTTCTGCGTTATTTCTCGAATTTTCGATGCGTCAGATGTGTCAAGAGTTATAATTGAAATGGCTAAATGTATGGTGCAAGAACTATAACAAATTGTGAAGGCCAAACAACATCCGTTACATTACTAATATCATCAAATATTTTTTCCGTGACTTTACAGTAAAACATTGCAACCAAATACCTATTCTTCGAGTCAACGTTCAATGTTTTGAGTAAGAGTTCCTCTTCATCAATACCAAGTTCTCCATTAAAATTGGAGGTGAAAAATCCTCATGCCTTGGTGTATTTGTTTAGAACGCTGTTTCAATACTGTCATATAAATCTTATAATTCCTACTCCGCATTCTGAATTCAGATAAAGTTGTGGTATAATTCTGGATCTTCTGGATTTCGTGAAACTTTTTACATTGATATGTTTTCAGATACCTACTCCATTTGATCAAAAAATAAATTAAAGAACTAAAGTATCCATACCTACTGTCTATAATTTTGATAATTCGAAGTTCATTGTGCATGTTTTCGAATCATTATTTATTTATTTATGTAATATATTTACATCCAGCAGACTTAAGCGCCCATTTACAGGTGTGAGTGATACTAACAAGGTGAACAGAGAATATATAAATCCAATTTGAAATTTAGTTCAGTACAACAGTTTTGAATTGTGCAGAAGATAAAAAAGAATAAACCAACATAAGTTATATTTTTTACACTTCTAGACATTGTGGATATAGGCGAATTGAGATGATGTCATGTGTTAGGGACAGGTATATGAAATGTATTATATGTGCGTGGTGTAGAACATTGAAGTGCATGTATGACGAAAGGGTGGAACTGTCAATTTGATTATTAATAATTTTATATACAGAGGTGCGCACAAAAATCGGCCAGAGCTGTAACTTCTGAATCATTCGGGATCGACTGGAAGTGATCCCAACTTTTGATTTTCAAATGGAACCTCCTGTATATTTTTCCATTTTCAGATTCAGGGTATTATTTCACATACACCAGTAGTTTTTCCGGATGAAAATATCAAAAAAATTTCTTCAATATGTTTTAATTATAGGAATCCTTAAGCATTGAATATCAGAGGCTTGCCGCCATATACCCCAAGCATTTTTACACAACGCAACTTTTAGTGTAGCTATAGAAGGTGTCAGCAATGCATTGCACAAAATGGGGGCCAATTTGAGTATTTGTTGTGAATTTGTTATCGCCCCCTTTTTTATGCTATTGAAAATAATAAAGATTGAGTTCATTTTGTCTCACTCAAAATGATCCGGAAAAACTACTGGTGTATGTAAAATGATACCCTGAAGTTACAATTTTTCTCTTCAGAAGATGAACAATATCATATAGTTGCTACCCACCAAATTTCAAATTTCGTTCTCAAATGATTCAGAAGTTACAGCTCTGGCCGATTTTTTTGCACGCCCCTGTATAAAGCACGAATCACGAACGTCTCTATGCTTTCGAATTGAATATTCTTCCAGAAGAAGATTATAGCCATAGCCTCTTAAAGAATAGTTCTCATGTTTCTTGAAGTATGCAAATTTAAAAAGTTTCTTTTGGACAACTTCTATTGCATTAATATACTTCATATGAGCAGGGTTCCACACAACACTGCAATATTCCAGTTTACTCCTCACTAAGGCTAAGTAAACAATTTTCAGAGAATCGAACGACTTGAATTCTTTACAGTTACGTAATGATAAGAGCAAAACACAAATATTCGTCTTGGACGAAATGACATATTGATTTAATTAATTTAGTAAATGTTTGAAACGATTTTCGTCATTTCTTCAACAACAATAACAAAACATTTTACTCATGTGTAGTTCGAGAATTACATATCATTCATTCAACATGAACTGAATTCTTATTTCGAACTTAAATTTTTGTAAAATCTGTATTTGTCGAACATTGTATGATTTACAAGGAGATAATTTCGTTTAAATTCAATCGATTCGAATATGATACGTCAATTCATCATACTATCTGAATTTTCAATGAAACAATATTCATTATTGTGAGAAGCGTCACGGAAAACAATTTCTCTGGAGAAATAAATCCCACCGAATGTAGCAGCGAAGCGTATTTCACTTTTTCGCCGACATTCCAAATATTGACGTTGTGATTTCGACTGAAATTAAACGTAAGACGAAGTGAAAATGTTTACGGGACCTTCCGCGTATTTTGCCCTCCGTTTGTTCATCATCCGAAGTGAGTATAAAAACGTTTTCGGGCCAGAAAACGCACATCTGGGGCGAAGCAGGAGTGAGCTAATTTGAAAAAAATTAGACGCCAACCGGGAAGGCGTAGTTCGGAAGATTTCACGTCAGAGGTAATGATCTTCAGACCTGGGAAATTAAAGGGAAATGGAAAATCGCGCCCTTCGATTGTAACAATTCGGAATATATTTTCGAGTTCTCACATTGTGAGAGAGAAGAATTTAAGCCCCTGCGGAATTTGATTATATCTGTATTATCTTTGAAAATTTTAAAAGAAATCATCATCATTCAGGTATCATTGAAATACGTCACATTTGAAACTATTGACTCGTTAGAGATTAGCGATCACCTAGAACCTGTTTGCACAACGAATTCAAATGCCACGAAACGTCAAATGTGACGGAACGTCGAAAAAGTCAAACTACTTAAACATTCAAATGTCACAAAATGTCACACGTAACTAAAAGTTGAAATGTAAAGAATCTATGAAATTGAATGAGGCAATGTAGAAGCTGCTGAAATTTATAGTTATAGAAAAATCTGAACCACGTCTGTGCTTAATCTTGTATCACTTCTTCAATTGTTTAATTTTGGGTAAAAATAAATTCCAATGCATGTCTTCACCAGAGATTGAGATTATTCGAAATGATTTTGTGTTGACTAATAAATCTGGTATAGAGAGGCATTTCCTTCTAGAGCAATTCTCATTATTATATTCATTACTCTAGGCGTTCTCCAAATTCAATTAGTAAGCGTTGATAAAACGACAGCGCTACTTCGATTCCCAATAATACCACATTCAAACATTCCTCTATTATTAATCGCTAAATATTAGCAAAATTTATCCACGTTCATCAATTATGGATGTTGAAGGTTTACCCAATGGGGAGAAATTTGATATGTTTTCTTACTACACATTCAGTCTTAAGAACTGTGAAAGCTAGAAACGTGTATTTACGTAAATATTCCAAAAAGAAACCTAATGAATCTGATGTTAGGCATATGGTTTCCAATTACAAACAATACGATGTATTTATAACAGTTCAGATAAGAATGATTAGATGATGAAAATAATATAATACTTTGAAAGAGGTCTTCGAAGATCTTGTAGTATTCAAGACAATGGTTGAAACATTTTTCTGGTCAATATGACCACATAGGTCAATGTTGTTGAGTTGATGATCAGTGATTAAATAAGACGATGATAATAGTATATTAAAGTATAAGTGGACAAAAAAGTCATTAAAACACGCGTAATTTAAAGCAGATCTCATTTTACTTTTGAATAAAGTTTTGCATTTGTCAGTAATATTTCATTTGACGTTTACAAAAGATTCCTGTAAACGTCAACGCGCGTTTTTTTAAGTTCGATTTAAACACGCTGAGGCGTGCTTCAAATGGGTAAAATAGGGCACAAATAAAAAAATCATAATAATGATATAATAAGATCCACCCAGATATTGATGATAGTGAATAAAGAAAAAGTGAGTAATCGTTCTTATTTGAGGAAAAATAAAGATAGATTCGTTTACATACTTCTTTCTGAAGGAAAGTAGAAATTGATAGAATGAATGGCATGGATTAATGCTGTGATGATATGAAAACCACCTAAATGAAGTGTCTGTTATTCAGATTTCGTTCGCCCTCAATAAAGTTTCTACTAAATTGAATGAACAAAGTAGAAACACAACCAACAACAGCTTGGGGGCGCCATTTTAAATCGTAAATTACCGGCACAAAGTACATAAAGACCAATGAAAGAAATGTCTGATAGAAATCGATTCAGTATTTTCAACTCAACATAAATCTATAAAATTGTAGTTAATGTTCAAGTATTTACACAAGTATTCGTGACTACTTGTCGATTGCCGTGTCTCCTTGAAGAAGTTCATTTTGGAATCGTTCATAGAATCTTCAAAAATGAAACGTTTTCTCACTCGTCAAATAAATGATATTCGAGTCTTGCCAGATAACCCTTTTCCAACGATCGGATAGAAAAATATATATATTTCTCATATATTTCACTCTGCCATAGCTTCCCTCTTCATGAATCATATACAGGGTGTGTCACAGTGGATGGAACATTAGACGTATCTGGAGAACGGAAGAACAGATCATTTCGAAAATTTGTGAGCGTGGATAATCAAACTTGCTCTATCCGTCTAAAATATTTTCATCAATACAGTGTTGCCGCTTGTATCAGAAAGTAGTAGCTACTTTGTTATTTCAAATGGAACACCTCGTATATTATATCATTTTTGGAATCCTCATAAAATTCCTCACAACTTTCCCACATAATTCCCTATACCTATCTCTGACGATTTCCGAGATAAAAATTATTTTGTCAAATTTTTGTGTAAAACCTGACCATTGAAAAATATAAATTTTTTCCCAATGCAAATTCACAAAATATCGCAATTTGGGTTATAGCTGCATAAGACCAACAAGTATTCTGTCGATGAACTGGATCTCAGTTTCAGCATACAGGGAGGCTCAGAAGTGAGTGTCATCCGGGCACTCATGAAAATGACTGAAACTTTGTTTTTTCAAATGGAACACCCTGTATATTATCACTTATTCGAAAAGATATAACATTTTTCATTTCAATTGAGTATACTTTCCCTATACCTATATCGTACAGTTTGTTAGTTATGATCACTTATGTTATGAATTCGTCTTCAATAAAATAAATATTGGATAGTGCACTAACATGTTATTCCTTCATTATCATCCTGTATTCAAGATGCATGGGTGTAAAAATACTATGGCAGAAAATAATTAGTTGAATGCGGTTTAGAAGGATTTATTTCATTTATTATTTAACAAGAATATCAGTAGAACATGCAGAGAGTTTAATGAAAAGTATGAAGTGATTAACCTTGGATGAATCCGAGGAAATTCATTAGATTGAAGAGAAATTTTTAAATGTTTTTGAAATCTTTCTAGATTTATTTATACACATGTTAGACTTCGATACTTTTAGCTTTCCATGATGATATAAGCATTCCAGAATTTCTCTTCAATCTAATAAATTTTCTCGAATTCGTTCGAGGTAAATCAGCATACTTTTCATCAAACTCTCTGCATGTTCTACTGATATTCTTGTTACATTGACCATAAATGATGAATAAATCCATCTAAACCGCATTCGAGTAATTATTTTCTGCCATAGTATTCTTACAAACATGCAACTTGAATACATGAGGACAATAAAGAAATAACAAGTTATTTCCCTGTCAGAATGAAGTTCATAGCCTACTATCTTAAGCACTATCCAATATTCATTTTATTGAAAACGAATTCATAACATAAGTGATCATAACTAACAAACTGTACGAGATAGGTATAGGGAAAGTACACTCAATTAAAATGAAAAATGTTATAGCTTTTCGAATAAGTGATAATATACAGGGTGTTCCATTTGAAAAAACAAAGTTTCAGTCATTTTCATGAGTGCCCGGATGACACTTACTTCTGAGCCTCCCTGTATGCTGAAACAGAGATCCAGTTCATCGACAGAATACTTGTTGGTCTTATGCAGCTATAACCCGAATTGCAATATTTTGTGAATTTGAATAGGTAAAAAATTGATATTTTTCAATGGTCAAGTTTAGCACAAAAATTTTACGAAATAATTGTTATCTCGGAAATCGTCACAGATAGGTATAGGGAATAATGTAGGAAAGTTGTGAGGAATCTCATGAGGATTCTAAAAATGATATAATATACGAGGTGTTCCATTTGAAATAACAAAGTAGCTACTACTTTCTGATACAAGCGGCAACACTGTATTGATGAAAATATTTTAGACGGATAGAGCAAGTTTGATTATCCACGCTCACAAATTTTCGAGATGATCTGTCTTTCTGTTCTCCAGATACGTCTAATGTTCCATCCACTGTGACACACCCTGTATATCTTCATGGATTGGAAAAGTTCATGAAAACGACACACCACATACAGTGATAGTTTTGACAAATTGATATGCGCATTTCAATTGAGATACTTTTCCTAATTTTAATATAGTTGCCCACGTTAATTCCTGTAGAATTACTGGCACGTCATTCACCAGACTATTAAACGAAACCTCAATTTCATTACCACAAGATTTGAACAAAATTCTAAATCAACATGAACCTGGCCTGCGGAAATTAATTGCTATACAGCTGGAAATATTCAGCTCTTGCTTTAGCCAAAATTTTACGGAGAAATTTACTTGATTGTGTTATAACAACTATATAAACAGCGTCGCCTAAATTAATTATGTTGATCTCCAATTACGATTTTTCAATGTTCGTGAAAATTAATTTGAAGTGAATGAAATCTTAGTTACTAATATATCTACTAAATTCTTCAATATGTAGAAAGCCATTTGTGTGATAAAATATTTTATGCAACAGATCTCTTTCATTGTGAAACACTGGGTGTTCCACGACGAAATAACTGCATCGATCGATTTCTGGGAAAGTTGAGATAGAATTACATAATAATAATCTGAAATAGTTACACGATTATGACACTTCTGGATATGATGGATGTAAATATCAACTTGCTCATTTTGAATGGGACACCCTATATGTTATATTATTTTTAGATCAACTGTGAAGTTATGGATGTATTCCATAAATAAAATCAAGTTCATGTCAAAAATCATTTTCGAAGGTTCAAGCAGAATGAATCATTTTCATGTATATATTATGAGCTCTGTCAAAAATCTAATTATATAATATATAAATACAAGGGAAACTAATGTGAAAAATGAAATCGAAAATATCTTCCACAGTTATTCTTTATGAATTGAAAAGCAAAAAATGGTCCTAACAAAACTTTAATTTCAATTATTGAAATGATGAGATGACCTCATACAAACAAAACTTCAATTTCAATTATTGAAATGATGAGAGCATAACAATTGGGAGTCTTTTTTTAATTCTCAATTTTCCACATTCGTTTCTGATCAAAATTTCAGTTGAAATGTCACCACACCAACCTATTTCAACTGCCGAAATACCAAAAATAGATTATTTTCTGATAAATCGTATAATAGGATTATATCAAATCAATTTTACCAATTCTTCATATCAAGATGATTATTACCTGAAATATTCGGTCATGAAGTTGGTAACTAATGACGTACTCGAAACAATAGGGTTTATCAATCAATAATTCAACGTTTTGATTAATTAAAAAAGTTCGACTGGAAAATTGAATTCCGTTGGAAAATGAGAAAACAGTTCATTCGTTACTTTGGGTTTGCTTTTGACGTGGTGAAATTTAAGTGAGGCCAATTTTACACTGATCGATTTCACCACGGACGGTTAATATTTTATTCGTTTTTTTTTTTTTCGTAAGGTCAGGAAATATAGTCTGTGACGGAATAGAACAGAATAGAGCGGAATAGATGGAATAGAGCGGAATAGAATGGAATAGAGCGGAATAGAATGGAATAGAGCGGAATAAAACGGAATAGAACGGATTAGAACGGAATAGAATAGAATAAAATGGAATGCAATGATATATTTTGAAATGTATATATTTCCTTGTTATTGTTATGAAGGTTCAATGAATCTAATGATTTGGAAGAACTGGGTTCCACTTTTTTTTCTACCTTATCTATCAAATCACATATTATCCAAACTACGAAAGATCAGATTTGCAATCATGAAAATTAAACCCCACTCCTGTAAGAGAAAACGAAAAACCATCAAACTAAATCACAAGAATAATAGTAGGTGACATAGAAAAATGGGCACAACAAGAGAGACTGCCTCAATACACGGAAATCTCCTTCTTTATTGCCGCATAAATAGAAAGACAAAGGAAGTCAACGAATCCTCTTGGCTTTATTTAAATAATAAATTCGCAAAAAGCCCTCATTTCCTATAAATTAGGCGCTCAGACCTGATAAAATATCGAAAGCGATTTACCTTATGCTGCAATCTGCATAGAAATGGCCCGCGCTCAGTATTTTCGCAGTACCTTGACGTAAAAATAATGTACGAAAGGAAGAATTAATTCTTGAGAGCTCATTTGTTACCCATTAATATACTGGCCAATAATATCAAGGAAAAACTTTTTCAGCGTAATTTATTTCTCTTTTTCTCCATCACCAAAACTCGATTGAATTATCTGCTCATATAGAGCAATTCTGTTCTGCAAATTTGTATTGTGTTAATCGGACGTTCAAATTGATATTTCGTAGTATAGCATCCTACATATGACAGCAGATTTTTCCCAGAACACTCATCATTTTGCCTTAGTCGATGTACTCAATATTTCTTCCTTCATACACACCTTTTCCGAAATACCTATTTACATACATAATCGAAAACGCGACAGAAGCGCATATAAACTATAACTTCTGGGAAATGAGATTTTCCCGTTCTCAGTACCATCAAAGACTGTTTTCCGTCATGATTGAGGAATATATGGTATATATGAAGTATTTTCTCTTCCTCAAAATAAAATGTTTTTTCTCACCTTATATTGTCTGTAAAAGCTTGAAAAATCTTAACGAAAAATGTCACGTGTAATGAAACCATATTTATTATTTGATAATATTATTATATATTATATAATCACAAATTCTATACTGCAAAAATGGTAAATTCCAAGATGTATATAGCGATTTGAGAAAGTCCAAAATATTCTGAAAACCACGGTGCCTGATAACCGACAATTATTTCCAATTAAGGAGTTCGGTCCAAGTTGCCAACCTTATTTATTCGTGAAAAAGTCTGCCTTTTTTTCCTCATGATTTTGCGATTTCTAGAAAGATCGTGCAATAATTAGTACACCCCAATCATTTTTTTGAGTCCTATCGTAGTTATTTTGCTGAAAATTTTTGAACTGTCATATTTAGTTACTTTTAGTTCTCTAAGGTTAGAAACTAACTCTATGGTTACAAATGCCCGCCATTTACGAATATTTGTATATCTAGAATCAAATGAATAGAATGACGAATTGTCACTATAAAAACTGTAAGAGTGATTCAAGGTATTCCAGAAATTCCAGAAGAATTTGAAACGATTTGAAGTTCTTGACAAATTTTCGTAGGAAAAAATTTTCTGAGATAGTACTGAGAAAGTTTGGGTACTACTATCCACAGATTGATTCGAAATTTCTTCACAATCAACATGTTTATCTACTTGGTATTCGGTCTCTATTTTATCTATGGTACCTACTTCTACTTTGATATTATCTGTTATTTCTGTTATTATTTGTTGAGTATTTGTGAAATTCGAGTTTTGAATTTCTGATTCGAAAGCATTTGGTAACGACTCCTTGCTATACTTTAACAAAAATGTTTATTATATATATATAGGTATTTTTAGTGATATTTTCCAATGTTAATTTTCCCACAGCGTTTTATCCATTCAAAACACCTTTTAGGATTACTCATTTTGGGGAAAGGGTAAAATTTCAACTTTTTGAGATTTCCGGATTACCTTGAATCACTCTTACAGTTTTTATAGTGACAATTCGTCATTCTATTCATTTGATTCTAGATATACAAATATTCGTAAATGGCGGGCATTTGTAACCATAGAGTTAGTTTCTAACCTTAGAGAACCAAAAGTAACTAAATATGACAGTTCAAAAATTTTCAGCAAAATAACTACGATAGGACTCAAAAAAATGATTGGGGTGTACTAATTATTGCACGATCTTTCTAGAAATCGCAAAATCATGAGGAAACAAAAGGCAGACTTTTTCACGAATAAATAAGGTTGGCAACTTGGACCGAACTCCTTAATTGAGATGGTAAATTAAAGCACAAGCATATTTTATGGTAATGATTCTCTGAGCATTTCATGCAACAGGATGTATCCAAATATGAAATCCCTATATACATATATATGGATAAAGCATCTGCGGCGCGTCACAAAATGGGCGTGTTTTCCGTTCCTGGAGGGTAAACAATTTCGCATTTGTTTCATGTCAATGGACGTTTAAGTTAATGATTTGTAATGAGTTCCACATTGCAAATATATCAATTTCTGAAAAGAGCATGACATTGTTTTCTGTAATTATTTACCCTCCAAGCGCTTGTCATTCGATACTGTGATCGTCGTCAGGTACAGATGCTTCATGCTGAAACCATAGACATATCCTAGGATATAGATTATGTTCTGTGCTGTGTGCATCTGTCACGTTATGAAAGATGGAGTAGATTAGATTGAGCAGCTGTTTTAGGGTCTACAAAGATAAGTTATCATAGTGCTACTTTATTTTCACATGTTGAGAATATTTCATTAATGTACGGTATATCCCCGATCTCCCTCGATTACAAAACGGATCGCTGTTATAGGAGATATTCTCGCATATTATATCAGTTAAAATAAGGTAAACTAACCTATCCGAATAAATTCAACTTTCCATTGTTAAAATTGTTGAAGTGCATGTGTTGTTTCGTCTGTAAGTACTCTTCATTGATTTCAATTTGATACATTTGATCATTTAAAACGGTTGATATATGATTTCATTATGAATCATCAACTAGTGGTTATGGAACATATATTTTGTTGTTGGAATATTAATCTACGAATATGTATTGAAGATTTTTTTCTCACAGCTACAACTATTCTCATGAGACAAAGAAAATAAAAATCGAAAAATCTGTCATAAGTATCAATAGCTGTCATTTTTGTAGATTGTATCTCAAGGTACCATAGAAAAGGTGAATCAATTTCCACTACCTGCTAAGGATTATCATCTGAAAAATGAATATTGGAAAATATTTAAAGACAGAACGGGCTGTATGTAAATTCTATTTGAAAGGAATATGCAGATTTGGTCCAAGATGTTGGAATCTCCATTCATCACCAGAGAAACCTACAGAAAATCAAGTTGAGGTAAATGTAGCAAAATTGCTTGAAATCAGTAATAAATAACTTATTGATGTATTTTTAGTCAGTAGAACCTACACAACAAGATGGAGCATGTGCTTTAGCTCCCAGTAGTTATTCCAAGTCTGTTTCAAACTCTAATAAACAAAATGTTTATGGTCCAAGCACTTCTACGGTAGAAGAGGCTATTTCATTGGTAAAAATAGCTGAATCATGTGATAAAACATGTGGTATCTGCTTTGACACTATTCTACAAAAAACCATCAAGTAAGTAACTGATAATTTAAGTTTCAATATCAACTGATTGATTTATGATGTTTTCAGAAAGGAACAAAAATTTGGTATACTACCTAATTGTAATCATTGTTTTTGTTTCAACTGCATTCAAAAGTGGAGGCAAACTAAAGAATTTGAATTGGATGTATCTAAAGCCTGCCCTGAATGTAGAATCACCTCAGGTAATGATTTAAAACTACTATCAACTGAGAAAAGACATGTTTTAAAAAGTCAATTTGAATTATTGTTTTTTTATACAAGAGGGATATCATTTTTTCAGATTTTGTCTATCAATCTAATATCTGGATAGATGATAAAGATGAAAAAGAAGAATTCATAAATTCGAGGAGAAAAATAATGAAGAAAATAGACTGCAAGTACTTCAAGAAGGGAAAAGGTGGATGTCCATTTGGAAATACTTGTCTCTATCTCCATGCACTACCAAATGGACAAGAAATAGATGTAGGACCTCCACAACCAAGAAGGAAAAGACATTCAAGTAAGTTTTCCATCATCAATTTCCAGTACAACAAAATACAGTGATGTAATTTTTTTTTATTATTCTTTTTTTCTACTCTACATCTCCCATTGTATTTGTGAAGGTCAATAATAGGATTTGAAACAATAAAATCATGATGAATAACTTGAATGAAAACTTTTTGGTTGAAACTCACATATTAAGCCATCTGGATTTTGATTACATATTTTGGTTTAAGAAACACGAATTTGGCAATATTATCCTAGGGAAGTTAATTTGTAATATATTGCATTTGAAGTCCGAAATTTCACCTCTTCTTTCCTAATTCATAATGTGACACGTTATTGAAGCAATTAACCAAATTTATGTTTCTTGGACAAAAAATATGTAATAATAAAATGAAGTAAAAATAAGTACAAAACCAATTTCATCAAATTACAAAAAGCTTAATATGTACACTTTTATTATTTTTTAATACACTTGATAGCACATCACATTGTATATGATAGAACACAGTGTTTCAGGACAACTCACACACTACTTTTGGTCCTCACTGTATAACAACTGAATGATTAATAATACATGATTTATTTTTTAGGGAATATGTCTGAGGCTGATGTGCTACATCAAATATTGTTTTGGATCAATGATGAAGAGGAACTTGAGGAGGACATTGAATCAGATGGCGAAATCGAAAATTTTGATGAATTAGATTTAGACGATCCTCTTATTGCCATGCAATATTACGATCACGATGATGTCAGGCGGCTAATTGCTATGGAGGAAATGTACAACGACTATGATCCTGATGATTTTGCATTCGAAATGGAGGACTAGTTTTTTTGTTTAATTTATTTTACATTGCTACTGTTCGTTAGTTTTTGCCATTATATATCATTATTATTACTATTATTGTATATTGATACTAGATACATCGGGAAAGTGTATTTTTAAGTATTATATTCTTAGTTCAGAGTAAAAAGCTTCTTATTCAAGTTTACACAATCTAAAGAGAAACATTCAGTTAGTCATTCTCCAAATCCATTGATTTGGAAGCGGAGAACACGATTACGCTATCGACCGGGCGCGTCTCCAGGTGTAGAGATACGGTATCGAATCAAAAGTATCGATACTTTACTCGTGAGGAGTAATAACAAATATCGTACTCAGAAAAGTATCGTTCAAGGAGACGAGTACTTTTTCAAAGGCATCATCGGTACACATAATCAATAAAATGAAGAAAAAACTGCATTAGTTGAAGAGTGTGTCTTGAAATTTTTAATCATGTTTGAGGTATTTCCTAGCGTTTTTGTGGTTTTGAAGCATATTTTGCATTTCTTGATAATCTCGACAAAACCTGCCAAAGGTCACATTATTTTTCTAAAGACACAAATATCGCACACAGTACAGTTACATAGTCGAGAGTGATAGTGAGTACTTTAAGATTACACTTGAATAAATAATAGTCAAGCAAAATAATGATCAACCGTAAAATAATAAAAATCAAAACGCGAAACTAACGAATACAACAAATTTCGGATGATGACAACGGTGAACGAGTGAGTGAATGAATATAATAATTGATTAGTTTTGGTAATAAATTGATGAGAGAAATTTTGAGTTAACTACGATGCCTGCCAAAAAGTACTCATTGAGTAAAAGTTGCGAATACAAAGTATTGGTTTCGAAATAAATTGAATCAGATGTTCTAGAAGAGCTTGTCGTTTTCTAGATAATAATTTCATTTCTTGCTTCAAGGACACACTGTATGTGAATACCTGCACTCCACTCCTTTACTTTTATTTATTCATTGGCTCTGGTGACATATCCATGCAGTCTCGGCCTTTTCCGCATTTTTATTGTGTGCAAACCAGATAAATATGTTTACTCTTGAATCTATATTGTTTTAAATATTGATACCTTCATTATTATGGTATTCTTCATAGTTGTTCAAGACTGACTTGACTGATACGAAAGATATACTTCATGAGATAATGAATGCTTGCTGTAAATATACATAACCAACAAGATATTTTTAAATACATAGTACATAGACAGGATATTTATATCAATCGACTTTTGAATAAAAAACATTCGTATAACTAAGCTATGACATGCGGAGGAGGCGCCGGGTATCGATCCAGATATCTGTTATAACATAATATACAAGAATTCAATTTATATTAATTTGAAATGAAGAAAATTGACTTGTCGTTTTCAATACAGAAATCATATAATATGAATTTAACATCATAAACAAGTCTTGCCAACTCGACGGTTGCCCAAATGGTCCTAGCAAACTAGGATGATACATTAATTTTATAGTATTGAAGAATTGTCATTCCTTTCACAACCCTTTTTCTCAAATAGACGACGACCAACTGTCAAATCTATTTCCTTCAAATTTCGAACTACACTTTTTCACGGATATTATACAGGATGTGTTGACAGAATTCATTTGGTTGACATTGCCTTGTTATAAATGTCCATTACGACTTTTTGTGGTTTCTCTAAAAATATTATCATTTATACAAGCAGTATCATTATATTATTTAAGACGAGATTTACCTAACTTGGTCTCTATTCCCAGTTTCATGTATTCGTATTTGTAGTTCCATGAACTGTTATTTGAAATATACCTTTTGTGGAAATTTTCAAGAAAATAGTACTCTTATTTTGACCTTCCGTTCGGTATCAAGAATGAACTCAAAAAGATCGATTTCGAGTAAAGTGTTTTCTCAGGATCAATCGTTAAACTTCTGGAATGTAATCCAATGAATAATTCATCAGGCTACGGTCCACTTGGAATTCAATTATTCCAAGATTTCCAGATTCCGGAATATCTTAGCTTTAGTGAAGTTGGAAACTACCCTATAGTAGTCTAGCATTAATTCGTATCGATAGATCTCCAGATCTTTGTCATTATCTATACATAATGATGTATGTGAGGTTAATGCTACATTCGAACTACTAAGTACAAAACAAAATTGCACATTTTCATATGACCACCTCGATCATCTCTATAAGGCTCAATTAAGTCGAAAATATCCATATCAATTTCATATCTTGTAATAGTCTTAATTTTTAACTCACGTCAATAGGAAATGTTTCCGCAATTCCAAATTTCTGAAATAACAAGGAATTGAATAACTCAATATAGTTAACGAACGATTCCATTACCATTATCTGAGAGCTCCGAACACATAAACCTAAATCAATAAAACGCGAAATGAAATACTTCACCCAGCATCAAAGCTCTCGAATTCATCGATTAAATTCGGAAGAATATAAAAACAGGCTTTAATCTAATGCCGAAGTTATTGGATTCGCTCTTCCATGAATTGAAGAATTGCTTGATACCCAAGAACTAGGCGACACCAATGAAGAAAAACTCCGGGAACCAACCGTCTTTTTATACCTCAAATGTAAATCAAGTTACTCAGATAATGAGATTCTGTTCTATAGGGCCTAGTTGAAATGGTGGAAGAAATAAATTGCACATTTTCATTTAAAAAGTTGCTACTCCATACCATATTACTCTTTTATCTCTATTTATTTAAATCAATTCATGTGTCGTAGGTAAAGTAAAATTATTTTTTCGTCTTAGCAATAATGGAACAGGATTTATGTAAAACTATTTTTCCCACAAATAAATGACTGGATTTTTTTCTGAAACACACCTAATAGAGTTGAATAGTAATTGATGGTTTCGAAATATAGAACCATCAAATGAGAAAGAAAGAACAGATATGATACTGAAAGATGAACATTTTTAAATATCATTATCTGTAGTTATTATGTACTTCCTTTGAATATTCGATTCGTTTCCTAGCATTATATCATTTGAACCATTCAACGGTTATCCACAATTAATTGTAATCCAAATATGATGAATATATTTCATCAATCGAAAACACTTTCAAAACAAAACAAATGGTCAAACTAACCCAAGTTTTTATTCGGAGCATCGCTGAAAAGTGAAAACATGTGGCATTACGGCTCAATCTGGCGATCTGACACAACTATCAACCCAGAATAAATAGACTATACGTGTGATGATTTCTAGCAACAAATTATTCTTCGAACCACACCGTTTCGGGAAGTGTACAATGTATTTCGGATAATCCATCATTATATGAAACTCAATAATCGCGTTGGTTGGTTGAAATATTTTTTTATGATCTAAATTTCAGGAATTTTTCTAAAATTCATTCGACGCTCTCCGAAATACATTTCATCTTCTCTGAACTATACTTATAACTTTCTGAAATTCATTTGATTATTTTGACATACATATATCACCTTCTGAAATACAATTGGAAAACGTATAGTTGAAACACTGTCAAAGTATTCTAGTGTATGTATGATTACATCCTAAGAAAAGTCCTGTTATTTTATTTGATTTTCATAACATCCTCACAAAAATGCGATAATGATGAAAAACTCACGCTATATATTCGTTGACCCAAATGAGACTTTCATAGCAAGACCGATCCTCTCGAGAACGCCATTTTCTGATTGACTAACCGATTCGAAAGAGTTTCAATTTCCTTCTCTTGAAAACTCCCTGATTACCATTCTAATTAATTAGTTTGGCAGGTTCTGCGGAAACTTCCAATTCCGATTATTACTCGCGAGGAAGGGTATAGAAAAGGGTTACATCAGACAAATTTGATATAGGGTTCAGCATCTTTAATTACACGGGATCTACACAGGATGATCCCAGAAGTGTTTAGATAAGCAGATGAAGATTTTGAATATGAATCGAATGAAATTTCTCTTCTCTCAGCTGAACATTTCAACCCACTGACTTTTTTGAAATAAGGAATCATGATATTATATTGGAAAACGTCTAAAATATCTGTATGTATTTCAATTAGGGCAATATCAGCTTTTTATAACGAGTCGTACTCTTGAAATGTTTTTTTTCTCAGAAATTATGAATTTGACAATGTCAATCCACCCCGTATACATAAATAGACCAAACAATACGCTCCTACAACAGAAAACTGACAGTAAACCTCAATGCCCTCAAACACTTCGTCTTTCTCCAGGGCAAAATTAAGTGAATTAAAAGCCGTCGGAGAATGTTGAGATTCCTGCTATAGCCCCGCAAAATTAAATTTGGTCCCTGCGTTAATTGTGTTTGGGTTGAGTGAGAAACAAAATAAGGAGTTTCCGCATGATACACACTTCTAAGCGAGTGTACTTCATGAAAACATCCTGTTTTAACGTAACTGATAATCAACAACATCTTTGAGATACACAACCTAATACCGTTAATGTAGACTATTTATTCAAAATAGTTCTGGCAGATTTGGTTATTTTTCAATACCAATAGTGCCAAAAAAAGTATCTAGCTAACCACTGAACTTCTAATTGGTTGAGAAATTGCTGGGAACATTTGGGCATCATATAGTAGAGGCATCAATAAAACACTTCAGAGTGACTTCACAACGTTGCCAAATATCTTTTGGAGAGAAATCTTTTCTACCAAAAGAGTTTGTTGAAATCATATAACAGTTAATTAAAGAACCATTCAACGGTTTTACTCCACAACGAGTTATACTATGGTTGAGATTATTAGTTCTTGAATTTAATAAAACCAGGATAGATTGGCGCAACATAAATCCACATTCAGTAGAAATATTATAAAACTTAAAGGCTAATAAACGAAATTCTGAGGTTATTAAAAGCTAAGAGAGTTTCTGTGTTATATAGACTATACTGACTGGAATGGCAATTTTCTCAAAGAGAAATTTCATTTCATCTTCTGAAACTTTTCGAAAGTACTTAAGTATATATACTTTTCAGTATCATGAGCGAGCTGTTCATTACATAAAACATTTCACTGCGGATTCTTGTCGTAGATAATCTCACACAATTTTTCAATAGTTGACAGCAATGTATCAACCAAGTAGGCTAAGTCGAAAATTGACATGTGATATAAACAAGAAAGTAATCTGTCAGAAATTCATGAATTGTCAGCATTCAAAACGATCATTTATATTCATTATATTGGTGATTTTGAAGTTATTTTATGAAAACTACAATGAGATCATTGAAAGTACTTTTAATTTGTCTAAATCTAAGAGATTATTGAAAATACTCAACCGAAGAAATTATTATCAGGATGCAGCAACATGATAATAATAATAACATGACCACCATTTCCCTGATAGATCGAAACCTACATTTGATTTCCGAAATGAACCTAGAAAGGAGCAATTCGGAAGCGAAGCAAACGTCGAGCTAGCTATACTCCCGGCAAATTATTGAATACAGAATTCGAAGCACACATTCGCTTTTTTTTCATTTCAGTTCGCCCGACCGAAAACGGAATTCCGGAAAGGGCAGGAAAGGTGTAGCTGTGACACTCATATAAATGGGATCGCATCGCGTAGGATAGCATTGGATTAACCTTAGGTAACCAGAATATTTAATTGATGGGAGGTGTGTTCAACACGGGCATTATTACAAATGTATTGATGTTTTTTTTTTCACTAAGGGGTAGAATTGTAAAAATAGAGATCTTATCAATGTAAAATTACAAAGAATCAAAAACTAGAACATTTTAACGATCGTCAATATATAGCTGGATCAATAGTCTGGTTATCGGTCTTATAGAATATTCATAAAAATAAATCCGTTTCCGACATTATATTACAAATACGATATGTTGTGGATTAGTTATATCATAAAAATCGATAAAAAATTTTGTCCGAGCCTATTTTTTTCCTCAATCCCTTTTTCAAAGTTGGCTATCACGACCACCAAAAAATATTTCTTCAATATATATATAATATAATATTTCGATATCGATTTCGAACACAACAAGAAAAATATAAAATTTCGATATCGATTTCGAACACGACAAGAAAAATTCCAGATACTATAAATGAATTTTCATTCTTCGATATTTTGGACTAGGATACGGTTTTCACTAGATCATTTTGGTATTGTTTCACTTCATTTCCATGAAATTTGAGAAATATTCAAGACTTAAATATGTCTATAGTTGCTTGAAGATGTTCCGTTATTTTATGAAGAGCCAAAAATTTCTTGAAACAACAAAATTCCAGTCTCATAGTAGCTCATAACTATTATAGGATGATGAAATTTTATAACTGTACCATTAATTTTGTTAAGTTTGGATTTTATTCAATGTCTGCAAATATATGATTCGTGGACATCGTAACAATATAGTACTAAAGACAGACTAAAACAGGTAAAACCATGAGATTATTTCCTCTGTTTATTTTTACTTCTCCAAATCGAATTAAACACTATTGACTGGCACAAACCAGATTTAAGTTATTTAATAGTAATCACTGACGGTAGCGAACTCATTCGATAATAATTTAATATTTACGGAACAAACTATTCCAAGTATAAAAATCTTCAAAGTCTCAACCCTGCCCAAAAATTGTGTATCGACCTTTCATTACTTTCAAACGTTTGTTTCAAAATATAGAGATCTCATGGTATAAATACAAATTCTTTGAAAACGCTCATAAAAATAACCGTGGGTAGATACTACTTTGTAAAATTCTATCCCGAAAGATAATAAAGAAATAAATTTGTATATAACAACAAGAACACTTCTGAGAATTTACGAATATTCAAATAATTCAAAGACGCAGAAGACGACTATTGACAGTTTGACAGGTCACCTTGAAACAATATGTGTGATACGTCAGCCTAGTAAATGTTGTTTAGCAAAACCAATAAAACACCTGAACTAAATATCAGTAGCAGTTTTTTCGATTAATTTTTCTTGTGTCTTCCCTGTAAGCTGCAGCAAACAACCCGCAAAACATATTCCCGCGGTAATATATCTATTTCCGAATGGCCGGAATCTGCGACAGCCCATTGAATAATGCGAAAAAGTTCAATCCGATGATCGTCCTCCTCTCTACCATCGGTGAGAGAACTCTAACCGGAATATTTCCAGCCGAAATGAAAACTGGAAACATAGTGTGAAGAGAAATTCGGTCGAGCAAAAAATGAATTTATGGGATGGAAAAAGTTTTGATTCAGATTCGTTGTAATCTACACACTATACCGAGTGTGTCACATTTTTACTGGAAACAGATTCTCTTGAAAATTTACGAAGAATAATGTCGGTAATGTGAGGTTTTACTCTGAACAGAACTCTTGTGTGGATATAGGTGATGACATTTTGAACATATCCAAAAATAATTTGTTCTCGAAAGCTCCCCACTTCTGATTTATGGTCGACCAGTTTTGTGATTTGATTTTTGAATCCTGATGTCAAAGGTATTAGTATAGAAGTAACTTTTTCATTATTAACGCTGACTGGTCTTCTCTATAAACGACTGGAATATTATTTTTTATTTCGGATTCATCTACAGACACCAAAAAATATTCGAAAATGAAAATTATTGATTTGATTCAATATATCGATATGGGTATAGAGAACCCATATGGAATTATATTTGATGAAATTTGGTAATAAAAAAACATGAAGTTTGCTATTTTCTTGCATTTTCTCAACAATATATTGATAATATTGCCGTCAACATTTTCGAGAGGTTGATTTTACCTAATTGCCAACAAAAAAAACGAACCTGAGCATATTATTGGACCTCAAAAAAACACAATCCGACCATTTTTTTGGTAATTTTGCACTCACCGTGCTATTACGACATGATGTACCTATAGTGATTATTTGTTAAAAATTGAAAACTATAGTCCCAGTCGTCCATTGCACGAACAAATCAATGGTTGACGCGCGCGCATTAACCGGATCACCTGAGCGGAAATGAAATACAGAGCGCTCTTCCGTGCTAACTCCCAACGAACTCCATTCAAAACCATCTAAATCATCAAAAAACAAACGGGCATCGTTAGCCGCGCCAACTTGTCCGCTTCCGGTCTGACGGTTTAGAAATAACACCGAACGAGGGTTAATTAATAGGGCCATTCTTTCTCGGTATCGAGGCTGATTGCGCCCTAGAAACGAAAAACAAAGGAATTGCGACAGTTTGGCGGTTATCCTGATGACTTACGGTGGCCAGAAAATTTGTTTTACAGGGCCGTGAAGAATGCCTCCAAAGTTATGGATTTGGAAATTGGAAACTTCGAATAGTTAGCAGACGAAATATTTCCACAGATTAGTTTTGACATTTTTCTTTTGTACTTTAATAGGAGAATTTTGTTGGCTTAACAAAACAAGTTCTATGAAAATGTTGGCAATCATTTTTATTATTAAAACAAGCACATATAAAAAATATTTACATAATTTTCTATTTACAAACTGAAAAACTCTCATTTTAATATTATAACAAATATTCTATTCTCTATCTAAGAATTAGTTTGAATTTTTTACGACACTATGAAAAACTCGTACTAAAGTCACTATTTTCATCTGAAAAATTCACAATTCATTATTATAATCAGTGGCGGCTCCTCCAGTAAGCTAGTGTATATGAATTATCGCCCTGACTTTTCGTTGATTTCTTGATTCAGAAAACATACTCCAAGTTGGGAGTGTAACTACAGAATCATTTACCAAACGAAATAAATACTATCATCGTTCGTTATTATCGAATATTCGTGACGTCTGAAAATTTTTGTTGATTCGATATAGTTTATACTCTCAGAAGTATCATTTGAGAGCAGCAAGGTCGTATCTCGAATAGTTTTTGAATGGCAGCGTTCTAAAAGTCCCCGATGCAGGTCTAAACCGAAATTTTGAACGAGTTTTTCTCGAAACGACCTTTTTCAAAATGTCTGACGTCATAACTCTCAGAGAAATCGACCGATCGACTTGGATCCGAATATATTTGAATAAATGTAGTATACAATGACCTGAGATCTACTTGATTATTTCAGACTTGTCAATTTGGCATCAAAAAACGACAATTTTCTCACCATGAAAAACGACTGGTCATTATATAGGAAATATACCTTCAACTTCAATAACCTCTTTGTACTTTATGTTTCAGCTACTCATTGGGCCGGAATCATGTCCCAAGACAGCACATAACTCCGTAATAAAAAATCCCAAGAATATGGCAAAAACATTCTACAGAGTACTGAAAAAATTCTTCTAGAAACGTGATGAGTAGAAATGTCAGTTGTGTTAATAGTAGTTATCAAGAGACATCACAATGGATTCTTTTTTTACGTCGAGTTACAGTGAACTTTTTTATTCAATGGCATTCCATGACCTTCATTGGATTCAGTGCTGGTTTCAATCATCCACGTTAAGTATCAGGTGTACTGTAATCATTGTGAAATAATAGATTGTACTTAAAAATGATTTGTTTGTTTTTCTGTTCGAATTTGATTTCCATAGTGAACAACCATGTTCACATCGCTCGAGCCGCCACTGAAATGGATGAGATCCATCTTATGACACTAAAAATAATAGCACCCTAGATATTGATATCAGATTAATAGCATATTAAAATCTATCTAAAGTTTCACGAAATACTTACGAACTGAATCTTATAAGTATCAAGATCTATTACGACTTTCCATATTGACTAAAAAATATTGTAAAATGAGGAACAATAAAACAGATTATCAGTCGCACATGTCCAAATTGATGGGCAATATTCAAATGAGGAAATTTCAAGAGTTTTCCCATAGCTGATCACTCATCGAAATAATTCTCACCCTCAAACATCCTGCGTTTCTATTTTATTATACTGAACCTTCCTCGAAACAGACTCCAAAATGGGCCTCCAATTATTCTTCAAAGTATCCTTCTTCAAATAAATATACGCCCCCATGAGGGTCAACAAAATGAAAACCAAAATCACCAGCACAATCATCAGCGCCTGAGAAATCTTCGCATGAGTGCTCTCCACTAGTTCACTCAACTTGAATCTGATCTTACTGCCATACTTGGCTTGATTACACCACAGGCCAGTCTTGTTCACCACCAAGACCTTGGTGTCTTTCAACCAGGTATAGAAGTTCTTGATGGCGGTTTCACAACGTAAAGGGTTGTTCTGGATGTTGATTGTGAAGTTGTGCGAACCAGACATGTGCTCGAATGTGTCGAGATCGCGCTGGAAGAACCTGGTGATGTTGTTCTCCTCCAGGTCCAAGTAGTTCAGCTTGGGTAAACAGGTGAGATTGAAGTTGAGAGTCGGAATGTTATTTTCCCCTGGAAATAATTATTCATGAATATCTGGAAATGTATGAATTGGGTGCCAGATGTTTTATAAATTAACCCCAATGAAGGAGAGCTCTAGCAATTCAATTCGTCTTTGTCGGATTTCTAATTGATAATCTCTTGAATTGAATTTTCTGTCAGCATTCAGTGTTCATTCAGGTCATTTTGGAGGAAGAAAAGTCGATGCAGATGTAACTTGTATTCGAAATTGGCATAACGAACAGCGAGGCTCTGGAACACATTGCCCAGGGAGGTGTTCCTCGAGGCATACGACCTTCAGGAATTTAAAAAGAACACCAATTCCTACCTTCTTTCCCTTGCTTCTCAGAATGTTCTCTGAACATTACAGGATGTCTCCTTTCGTGGCAAGTTTTATATATAAAAAAAAAGATTCGATGTTCTGGCAACGATGAAATTTATGTTTTCCACCTTAATACCGATGAGAAGACAATGACACAAACAAAACAAATGTGTACGGTATCGAAAAAAGTATATTTATGGTACAGGCAGATTCTATTAAGTCTATATAATTAAACGGGACGTAACGCTATATTAATTATGCTATTATCCTACCAACTCATCGTCAAGTGACACGTCATAGCTCTATATTCACAGCAGTGTATCCAAAGTCATCATCGGAGTATTGATTTTGATGTTTCAAATTGTTTGAAATGAAATCAAACATACTTTGGTATAAAAAATTAAAACAAACTGACAATTGACAGTGCTATACATTCATCGAATAACTTGTGCGGTCGAATGAATAAATAAATGAATACAAAATAAAAAACTAAAACGTCTGGAGTTGCGGAACAAGTGTATAACCACCAGCATAATGTATTAAATGGACCATAGCAGGTCATTCTTGAAGAAGATCAAAGAGTAAATTTGAAGAAGCTGTACACAGTGTGGAACAACCAAATGGAATATTAATTCGATAACGAATAAATGAGAGCTTCTTGAGAAAAACGCTTGGACACGTCAGTTTGTATTTTTAGATGCGCAATTTAAAAAAAAATAATAATATAGGGTGTGTCATGTGACAGTGACCGATGCCAACATTCTTATTTTACATACAACCCGCTGTATATTATATTATGGTTTTTTGGATTCTTCAGAAAATTCTAGACATAATTCATGTACAATGTCCAATACCTATCTTCAACTGTTTCGGAAATATCAAGTGTTTTCAGATGTATTACGAAAATTAACATTAAAAAAAGAAAATTATTTCTTTTCACAAATTTCACATTTTGAACATCTCTTACATCGAAAATGTTTTTTTGTTTGTTTTTTACATTATTTGTCGCTTTCATTTATTCGTTACTGAATTTATTCCATTTGGCTGTTCCACACTGTATATGATGAACAACAAAAGTTATTTCAGTCAGCCTAGTATAGAGATACGAAATGTATGGAAACCGTTAATCATCCTAACGTTTAGGACTCAAATCTGAAAGTCAGAAATAAATGAGTATCAACAATTATTATGTATGTGTATCTAATATATATTTTCGGACATATAAGAATTTTGTGATTCGAAAAAATATTTGAACTAGAATATCCAAATATGCCACGGACACGTTATGATTGTGCTGGTCAAAGGTTTGGATTATTCGATCTTATATTTTTGCTAGTGAATTTTGTAACTTCTTCCATTCGCTCATTACAATATATATTATTTTCATTTATTTAATCTCATCGGTATTTAATGTCTTTTTTTTTGTAAGAGATATGATGGTTTATATTTATATTCCATGTATGAGTACCTTCTCGATATAATTGGTTACTCAGTTGTTATTTTGGTTATTGTGGTAGATTTAGATCCGATAATAATATTTGGACAAAGAATGTCGGAACCTCTGAAATTCAACCAGAGACTTTATCAACAACATTCAATCCAAAATCACGATGAAAATCAGACTGCGTAATCGTGACAGATACATAAATGTGCAATTTTTGATATATTCTCACCTAGATACAGATGATGTAAATTGGGCAGATCGCAGAACACCCTGTCGTCCCGGAAATACTTGATCTCGTTCTGTTCCAAATGGAGCTTATACAACTTGGTCAGATTGCTGTTGACGAAGATGTCGTGCAAATCGTCTGCCAATGCTGCGTCGGTGTTGTCAGCAAAGGCGTTGGTCAAGTGCAGTTCCTCCAGGTTGATGAAATTCGAGAATACCCTCGCGTGGTGGAAATTCTGATCGTACTGGTCTGAGATCGAAATGTTGTTGTGGTTGAGGATCAGACGTGTCACACTGGGTACGTGGTGGAAAGTTTTGCCTTTTATGTCTCTGATGCCGTTGTTTGTCATATCAATCACTCTGTATGAGATAATTCACAACTAATAAATTCAGCTGAAGCGTAATTAATTATTTACACAGCTAAGGTTTTTTTTCAATCTATTCAAAAGACAAGAAACATTGCAAAGTGAAATATCGAACGATTCAACAAAAATTTAAATTTTCTAGATTGGTTACAGTATTCAGTTTCCTGTTTAAATCTACTAGTATTATCAATTGAATTTTGAACAATACGTTCATTTAAACTTTTCATTGTCTTGTTTTATACGCAATGATCAATAGTTCATGTATATGAATATCAACAGTACTCCAATAATGTATCCTTGAGGAACACCACTATAATGAATTTCACATAAATATATTCATCGAGTATATTCTTGTTCTACCTGAGTTTCGTCAGATTCCTGTTCCCGCCTAGTACGTTGATAGGTAAGGTTGAAACATTATTTCCATTGAAAATCAACCATTCCGTTTCATCTGGTAGGTATGCCAACATGTCGGCATTGGTAAAACCTTGGTCGGTACAATTCACCATAAAATATTTTTCTTTATTCACGAATTGATTGTTGCAGAAGCATTTTCGTAACAACGAGTCGCCACACAGATACACTTTTCCTTCGATCAGCAGAAAATTGGAGAGGAAGAAGAAGATTAGGACGGTTTTGGTATCCATGGTGAAGGGATGACTCTGTTATACGATCTTGAAAGAAAATTTAAACGTTCAATGTGCTTTCCGTCATAAAATGGGAGTTTCGAAAAATAATCCATTAAAATACATATTTATTCATTCAAAAGTACATTATTTGTGGCTCATTAAAGTTGAACATGCTCTCTTTGAGGTAAGAAAACTTTATCAATTTAATGTTCATTAATGCAAACACCAATCAGAATTGAAATTGGAAAAAAAGGCAGATGTTAATGATAAAGTCACTTACTTCCTTCAACTCATGACAACGCATGCGTCGAATAAGATAATGAACGATCTTCGACAAAACAAGTGGGTTTGAGTTTCAATGTTTATTAGGTTGTGTCATAATTTTATTATTTATGTTTCATTGTGAGTTTCCGGTTGTTCAATGAAGCAGTACATCATTATCATAGTAATATGAAGAGTAATTAAATCTGTATTTATAGGTTAAAAGATTTTGACAGATAATGAACCATTAGAGTATTCTCGATTGATATTGCAACACTGGTAATAGTCCACCTTAAATCACCCTGTATAATATTCTCACACTAGATTGATGTGTCAGAAAAATTGTAATTTGGATGTTGATGATACATACATAAGTTTTAAAAACTTCTCCGATTATGACAGTTGGAAATGAAAGATTCAATTCACAGTTATAGTAAAGAATATTATTAATATGCACGATATAATAAAAGCTTGTAGATGAAAATGTTTATTCTTACCTCAATGATAATATCCAACGATTCAACTAACCAGTCCCCAGAAAAAATCTACTGAAAATTGACTTCCAAGAAACAAATTGCTAAATCTTTCTCTACATCACACTGTGATGACCGCTGGTCTTTCCCAAATAAGGAATTCCAACAATACCAAACGATCGTGATTTTTAATGATGGAATATCAAAACGACCTCATTATACTTATACCTAGACACTTTCCAAATATCCTGAATCATTAAAACTAGTAAAATTCCAACAATTAACTCGAAAATAAGACTCAAAAACAACAAAACGAACAATCAGCAATAAACTGTCTGACATCAGATCTAAATAGCAGTCGCTACAATAAATAAACAACTATGCAGCAGATTATAAAAGTGCAGGTAGAGGTGGTATAGGTATAAGAAGTAGGATGGTAGATGTAGCTTTTAGAATATTGACATCAACAGGTGTGTCATTGTAATCATGGTTGCCTAAGAAAAAAAATGTGAAATCCACTTTATGATGCAACTTCTTACAAGAAACATTGATATTCTCAGGAAAAGTACATTAGTGTGACCAATTATTAAAACCCATATTCTCTTATCCTCACACCCTCTTGATTTTCAATGTTGAAATATTATACTGTAATGCTTCAACAGAAAATTTTATGGTTGAATCTTCATAAATTCAGATTCAAGTTTTCTTCGTGACAATTATGCAGGATATTCTTTCAATTCGGTGCTTATTATTTTGATACATGTGTAATGTTATGCATCAATTATCATAACATATATATAACACCACCTAGGAAATTGAACAATTCAAATTATCCCGCCAACGTTATGATAGGTCATCCCAAGAAAAGTACATAAAATGCCGACAGATGGCGTTACATAGTGTCCGCATTGTCACGTTGTTTACTTTTTCTTGGGATGCATTTTCGTTATAATAATTGGTTGATATAACTTTAAAATATATTTTGTAGGATATATTGTAAACAAAAGTAAGTGAATCATTGTTTATAAGTAAAAATCAATATAAATGGCTACTCATTTCCGTTGCCCACAGGAACAGGAAACCCGTTTGTTGTGCATGCAAAGATGGAGCTTCATTTCATTTTCCTGTTTCCAGTACCCGAAAATTTAAAAACGAAAATAAATAATAAATCTAACCTCACTTTTTCATACTTCTTGAAATGAAAATGTTTACTATCGAGTATGTTTTTTTAGGATATGATAAAAATTGGCAGTGTCCTGGACGGTGATCAAACTGTCCAAAAGTTTCAACGTACAAAATACCTAATTTCTAGTGTATCTACAAATGGGAATGCTGCCTTGACATTAACCGGGAAGGCTAATTTGATACCAGTATGAATAATTTTTAAACCTATGTATCACAAAATACTATCATCGTTTATTTTAGATTGATTTGGAAGGTAGAGTCATTACTGAAAATGTTTCTGTCAATGAATTGGGCAAACAACTGTTGAAAGCATCTGCAGATGGAGATATAGACAATGTCAGACAATTACTCACCAAAGGAGCTCCTTTCACAGCAGATTGGGTGAGTAAATTGTGTAAAAAATGTGTAATCTAAATATAGTCAACATTTTTGTATTATATTTCAGCTAGGTACTAGTCCACTTCACTTAGCTGCTCAGAATGATCACCTAGAAATAACAGAAGTGCTACTTAGGGCAGGAATATCAAAAGATGCTAGGACCAAAGTTGATCGAACTCCTTTACATATGGCTGCATATGAGGGACACTTGGACATAGTAGAAACGTTACTGAAACATGGAGCAGACATAGACTGTGTAGACTTGGTTAATAATTTCAAAATAAGTTTGTCTATAAATATTTATTGTTGTTTTTTTATTTAAGTTGGGTATGACTCCTCTTCATTGGGCAGTTCAAAATGGTCATTTGGAAGTAGTAGCACTCCTTGTACAAAATGGAGCTTCTGTCAAGGAATTGAATAAATTTGATTTGTCTCCCATTGATATAGCCCAACAAACTCAAAGATCTGACATTGAAGCCTATATAACAGAAAATATTGAAAGTACAGAAGCTGCCACCCAAAACATGGTCTTACAATTAGGTGCTGAACATGATTTAAATTCTAGTGGATTAGAAGTTTTCAATGATATTATGGAATTGGAGAATCCTGATGATCCACCTATACAGTCTTTCAGAGAAGGTTACTTTTGGCACCTCATGTCAAGAGTTAAATTATTAAAATTATGTTGTTTCAGATGCTCCTATTGTAGATGATAATAATATTGTAGATTCTTTTGAAGATGAAAATACACACTGTAAGTTTTCCACAATAATGAAGAATTTTTGTAACAGTGGGGTTGTTACCTAATTTTTCATATACTTTTAAGATCAAGTAGAGGATGGAGATCAAGAAATGATCCATGAAGAAAATCAAGCTCTGATAGAAAATGTCACTGTTGATCCTTCAAATTTGACAGACTCTTTGAAATTGCTCCAGGAACATGGAATCATGTTAGAGAATGATGAATGTGATAATAGTAATATTTTAAATAGTGTAATGGCCAGTGGACACTCCGTAGTATTGACAGGTCAATATCTTGGAATGAAATATAATGTATGTTTTCTCTGACCAATTATTTTAATTTCAGATGTGGGTAAAGAAGTTTTGAATTCTGTCAAAAAATCTGAGCAAACATTTGTACAGCCCAAACCACAGCATCAAGAACAACCTTCAACAATAAGAATGCAAAAGAAAATTGTTACCTTAACACCTGAACAATTTTTGGCTTTAACGCAGAAACAGAGTGATCTCAAACAGTGGAAAGTGCCCAGCAAAGGACACTTCAAAAGAGTTGTCATGAAGAAGAATAAAATAATTCCTATATCAACCATCACAGTGAGTTTTTTGTCCAACCATGTCCATATTTTATTTGAATTAATCAACTTCCGGTTTTACACGTATTTTGTTACACCCTATATAACTTATTCAGGTTCCTGAAACACAGATGAAAATTCATGATAAATCCAATGTGGATCAGCTGATGCGACAACTTATTGAAGCCCGAAAGACCATAGAGGAATACAAGGCAAAACTGAAAAAGAAAGAACAGGAAGTGGAGACCTACAAAATGCAACTCAAATTATTTATGGATTCGAGTTAATGTTTTTTATTTTCCTTCATTTGATTTTGTTTGCTATTTTCTTCGAAGATTATTTAAGTTTTTTCATTTGCATTTATGTAACAAATTGACGATAGCAATCGATTGTTTGAAAATATGAATGAATTTGTATAATAATAAGGTTATGCTGTTACATTAAGGGATGAGAATTTGAAGGTTATTGCGGAAGTGCTCTTGGAAGTATTTTTGCTTCAAATGAATTGTGATTATTTATTTTTATTACCATATTTTTGTACAATATAACTAATGACTGCTGAAATAAAACATTTCATATTCTTGTTGTATCAGTGGATAATGACATTCCTGATTAATTTCAAGATAAAAAAGTTCACCCATAGCTATTTTTGTTTCCAAAAGAGATTTTTAGATTTTGTAAAGTGAATTTTTGAGGTCATGTATTTTTAAATGGAATGGAATCCGTATCGATTGATGATTCATTTAATAAAGAATAATATATTACTTCAAATAAATATAGTCAACAATACAAAAATATAAAATATGAAATTTAAACCTCAACCAATAGGTAAGTAAGGTTAGTACAAATAAATATATGGATAATAAAATTCATCTGCGTTTGATACGGTATTATCTAAGACTGAAACATAGTTTTATACCGGAAAATGTGTTACAAACCCGAGACATGAATATATATAAGCATGAAACCTCAGTTTCCATTAAACGATATCCAACATTTTCACTTGAACGCGAATTTTATTATTTAGAAATTACCAGATCCAACATATATCAATTTCAACGTATTGGCATAATTATATTATTTCACAAAAAATTTAATAACGAACAACAACGTGAACAATAATTTCATTTGATCACATGTAATGGAAAAGTGGCATTTCTCGACGCCACTCTTTGTAGTATCTTGTCTCCCAAATCTTTGGAAGTTTCATGCCAAACGCACTTTCCGATAATAGGGACCTCTTCGAGAGGTGATCTGAAAGCTACCAGTAGGGATAAGCAAAGTCCGTCTTTATCGCTGGATGGGTCATGCTCTACCTACAAAAATTCCAATCATTACTTTGTCCTTCTTTTGTTTGTGCTTACGTATTATGATAATCGGGGAAATTCATACATTTCAAGATATTCCAATTCAAGGTTGAATTTTTCGTGCTACCTTTCAGGCAGATCGAACAGCTTTTTGGCTGATTTATTCAATAACATGACATTATATACTAGGAAAGGGTTCATCAGCATGTAAACATAATCATTCCGTCAACCACAGTAAATGTCGGATGAATTTGCACATGCACGTTCATAATATGAAAAACACTGAATATTCAATGTCTATCTGAGAATGAAAGCATGGTAAATTATTTCTCAATATGTTATGTGTTTCGTTGATCAAGAAATTCGCAATAAGGTTGTACAATCTCGTTAAAAAACGTTTAAGAAAGGAAGATGAAATTTCAGACTTCAAAACGATAATGTTGCCAAATTCGTATTTCTTGGACCAAAATGAGTAAGTAAAAAAAATTCATGAAAACTCAGATAGATGATATGTGGAATTTTACCAAACTTTGACACAATCATGACGTCAAGTAGAATCTATACATTTGAATGAAAATAACAAGTACCTTTTTTATGCTAATGATAAAGGCAGATACTATGATTGATAATATTTTACGATTATGTGATTACAAAAAGTATTGGCACTTATTATTATAATTTTCAAGACTACGAGTGCGACAGTGATTCAGAAAATTTTGATTAAACCTTACCGACAGCAGCCCGTAAGGCCTATGCGCAGGCACTTCAGCACCAAACAGCTCAATCATGAACCTGCGCAAAGTCGAATGCAAACTTTTCGAAGGGTGTATCTCGCAGGAGGGCAAGTGCCAGGACGTTCTTTCGCTGAGCAAAATATGCACTCTGTTGTTAGCTTTCTTCTTGATGACCACCACCAGTCGCAACAGCTGTTTATGGTACGCCCTCAGGGCAGGCAATTGATCCTCGTACCACCCTGGGTCTCGGCTTTGTCTTGCCGCTTTGTGTGCTCTGAAATAATATACCCAATTGTTCTGCGTGTTCGAAGATACAAAAAAAAAATCATGAGATCCGAACATGGTAGGTCATGACTAGCAAACTCGATTTATGACTCAGAAACGACGTAATTATTTCTTGTATCAACAGGTGATCTTGGTTAAGATAGCTTTTTATGTTTTATTTCATAAGTATCCTATGAGTGCGATATATCTGAATCATCCTCTCGATAATAGTCTAGAAAAAAATATTTTTTGACCAATTGATCGAATTAAGTTTCAACACGAGAAGCTTTTAAAGATTTAGTGTTGAGGCAATCGAGTTGAAATTTTTTAGTTTTAGTTACTTTCAATAGTTTTTCTCGTTAGTAGATGACCGATATATTTTTCGATTATAAAAAAAAACTATCGACTTCCCCCTTTTAATGCGCATTAACGAGACACTGATATGAAAATAAACCATATTGTTGTCTTTCTTCAAAATACATATATCTCACACACTTTATGTAGCAAAAACTTGTATTGGTTATCTTTTTTGCAACTTTTGAAAATTTCTTCTCCTGACGAATACTTTTACGAATATCCATCAAAATTGAGCATATAACTTCAAATTAAGAAAGATGAGATATTTAATGTCCAAAAACTCTGTGTTTTACGTCAGTATTGAACGATTATTTTCATTGTCAATAATTTTCTGGTTTGATTCTAAAAATTATATTCCAGATACAGAAACAAGCTTGGGATGATATAAAGGAATATGAGGATAACTTCAAAGTTGTAATAAAGGAACGAGAAAAAAATAGAATACCGTTTTTTCATCAATCACCACAGGTAAATTCATTTTATCTTCTGTAAATAGTTCACTGCTTATATCTGAAGGGCAAATTTTTTCAACTTGAATTGAATATTATGTTTTCCACAAACATAATTGCATAATCTTTTTTAGTTTTCCTACAGACAACACTTAGTGGAATACATAAAAAAAATATGCATAGAAAAGAAACTGAGTCACTGCTGTTTGCATTTAACAGTTTATCTGTTAGATATTTTCATGGACAATCATTCTATAGTACCTGAAAGAGTTTTACTTGTTGCTAACGTTTGTTTACTTGTTGCTGGTAAGAAATCAGAAACTAAAAATCAATTCACGAATTAAGATAATCTGTAGAATGAATGAGCTAAACTCTATTTTCAGCCAAATTTGAAGAAAATAGTGTAACAATTCCAAAAATGGCAGAACTCAATGCAGCTAATAATAATCGCTATCCACTGAGAGAATTCAAAAATCTCGAGATAGTATTGCTGAGATTCTTTCACTGGTACATAATGTTTCCAACAACAGCACATTATATCTATTACTACATACAATCAGTGATATCTTCTGACGATTTGAGAGACAAAGACAATCTGAGAACCCTTTTTTATAACTTACATGACTGCATTACAGCTTATCTAGACCAAATTATCGGAAGTTAGTAGTTTTTTTTTTGTGATATTATATGAGTGAATTCTTTTACAATGGAGCAAAATTTCAGGTGTTCATTACATGCAGTGTTTCACACCATCAAAATTGGCAGCTGCTATCATTGCAGCAAGCAGAGTGGATGTTGGTTTGACATGTTGGACTGAAAGGCTTCAAAATGTGACAGATTATAAAATGGAAGAAATACAAGCCCCAATGACTATATTGCGTTCTAAGTGAGTTTACAATATGAAAACTTGAAAATTATTAACTCTGATGGTATTTCAGGCTTGGTTTTTCAAACTGTCTAAAGTGCAAGATGTTATAAATTAGTTATATTTTTTGTAATATGTATGAAACATTCTAATTAATAAGTTTAATTTCCTGATATATTTCTATTATATTTTTTCCTATAATAATAGGAAGTTTATTATAAGTATTTTTGACTATTTCACAAATAAAACTCATTGTTATGGTAACATTAATAATAAATGATAACATTCCTATACCTTGAATCATTTTTGAGCTTTAAAAATTAAACCAATTATGTAATTAATATTTATGTTTACCTGGCATTTGTAATAAGGTGAGTTATATCACCAGCTCTCAGTTCCAATTCATCTAGATTCTTTATCCATTTTGCTTGCAATGATTCTTTATCTGCTTCTGAAGGAGTTTTCAATGTTCCACCAACTATTTTTCCTGTCAACACAAATCGCATCCAGTTTCCTTTAGCTGTTTCTACCATCAGGAGAGTGGTACATTGTACTTGTAAACCTGTTTCTTCCAATACTTCTCTCTCACAGGCTGTTATTATATTTTCACCTTTTTCCATATGACCAGCAGGCAAATACCTAAAATATAGAGAGTAGAGTTTGTTTGTATGGATGTTTCACAGTAAATATTCACCATTTACCAGCACATGATTTTTTAGCTTCCTGCATCATCAATACCTCATCATAGTCATTAACTATTACACAGGCCACAATATACATTATGGTTTCACAAACTACTGGCTTATACTTTGGATCAACACTTGGTTGTATTCCTTGGGATTCTAAAGCTTCATTTTGCTCTTCTAAACTGAAATCACATATTTCTGCTTCTTCAGAATCTAGGGGCAAACCCTTCAATACTCTCTTTAAACTTTCCTCCACTGAATCTGGCATCATTAAATTGTTTAACTCATAAGATGAATTAGATAGTAACTATATAAACTGTGATCGTCATAAAATATTTCTCAATAAGAATAGGACATCACATCACACCTAATAATTCTTATGCATTATTAACAACAGACTCATAGGAATGTCAAGTATGTCAAGTTCCAGTCGAAGATAGATTTCTAATAGTTCTTGTTTCTTGTTAGTGTTAAAGAATTTTAATCATCAACGGTATATCAAAATAGAAATCGTAAAATAGTCTCGAATGTCAAAGAGATATCAATAAATGAAAATAAACAATACATGAACAGAAAAAAAATGACATATGATAATTGACAAGTAATGAAGTAATATGAAATCAGTTCATCATTAAATAAGAAATCTTTAATATTTAGCACTCATAAAAAATAGTACACCATCGAGTATTGTATGTTTTCTCTTATAATATACATATATAGTTTAGTATTAGTATGAATATAGACTGTAATATACAACTGATAAGTTCTCTGAACCCGTTTGACCGTGGTTTGACCTAATCATCAAACGATTTTGACAAATCTTAGTCTTCAGAGACAACATATCCTATTAGTCTTGAGGCTGGATCCACATTGATCCGTGATACGCATCCGTTGTGTACCACACCACATGATTAATATGAACCAATGAAATTTTGGGGAATAAAAACACGCACGTTTCAAGGTCGCCACGGATTTAAGTTAGTCAATTTCAACTTTTCATGCGTGATTGAGGTTAGGTTATTGTTGTGGGCACGATCGTATACATATATGGTTGTGGGTTTAGTGGTGGACTGTCCTTTTTTCAAATATTTTTTACTTTCATTAAAAAGTTAAGACAAATGTCTAGCCAAGTCGCGTACCAATGTGCGTACTGCAAAATATTAAAATATTTTAAGGTTGGGTATCAATAACGAAGGCGTATAAACGTATTAGGCATTCCAGCGATCTGTCAAAGCGAAAAACCAATGTGGCGGCTTGGGGCACACATTTGGTGTTTACATATGTGACTTGAGTTGAAAACTGTTACATTTAGTTATCTCTAGTGCGTTTTTTATATGTTTTTTTCATTGTGACTAATTATCAACTCTTTTACTGAAGAAAAGGCCTATCACATGCATTGTGGTTGGTTGTAGATCTCGCACTAACCGAAATAAAGTCGGCATGTAATCGGTTTCTACGGTTACTAATCACAGATTCTTAGAGAGCAGTTATAGAATAAAAACGATTTAACTAGGAAGCGAAGGGCCCTATGGTTAGCTGCGATCAAGAGATATGATCTCACTGATTCCAAACTGATGTATCAGAGAGTCTGCAGTAGATATTTTTTTGACCAGAATATTACAAGAAGAACAGCATCAATTGAATAAACTAAATCAGCATCAGTATCCAATGTGAAAGGATCTAGATTATTAATTAATCCCAACTTCATTCAATATCGAAAACGAATGCTGTAACAAGAATCAGAGATAAGTTACAATAAGTTATAGCTTATCTCTGCAAGAATGAACTGAATGAATAGTTCCAAGCATACTTTTCACCAACGTCTCTGCTATTCAACATCAATGTCTTCAAATATTCACTCTCCATCTGAATACCGTTTCGAAACACCAAAAAACTCCGAAAATAAATGAAATTCACTGTTTACTAGCCAAGGTATCGCATTGTGTGCCCCAAGCCGCCACATTGAATGTCACGTGGTTTGGACGTCCGTGATCACGGATCAAATCCAGCCTACATCCAGCCTGACTCTTGACAGTCTTGACACAGGTTTTGGTTTCTATGGATTTTTCAAATGTTGACAACACTGTTAACGTATTTTCATCCCTAGTTTTTATCATATTTTGATAGTTCGACCTTTTTAGCTTATCTGAGAAAAATGTGCAAGAAATAATAGCCGCTGATATTATGATTAAAAAATATCTCAATCAGATTGTTTCAATAGATTGTATTCTTTGTAAAACATAAAATTTTCCATTTGGTCTTGCTGAGAGGTGCTTCTGTACCTCCAAGTATTGAAAATCAGAATAGGTGAGTTCATATAAATAACAGCTATATGGTTATGGCATAATTGAGTTTTCTCGATATATTAAATTAGTTCATTTAAGATTGTAGGAATTGAATTATCCAGCTATGTCGAATTGTTTCGTGTATACTGATAAACCTGTGGCTGAGAATTGCTCTATTACTTGGGCAAATCAGGTAGCACTTTCCACACCATTCAATGATGATGGAGATTGTTGTATAAATGATAGTATCAATGAAAGTTATGCAACTGCTATTGATGTGAATGAAACACAATATTTGTCTGTACTGGAAACAACCAATGATGTTACTCTAGAAGATTTGCAGAATCTCACTATAGGCAATCCAAAATTGATGGAGCAGGAGAATTCACAATCTGATCCATCAGCACCTGGGGATGAAGATATGACTTCAATAAACTCAAATGATCAACAGATTGTTATTTTTAATATGGAAGGATCTGAAGACTTGTATGGTATTCAAATCACACAAGATGAAGAAGGAAATATGCAAAAATATCAATTTCAAGTCAGGTTAATAATACTTTACCTTGAATAATAATCAATACCCCACTTTGATTAGATTTCCTTATTTACCACATTTTTTTTATAGAACAAATGGTAATGGTCAATATGAAGCTATCCCAGAAACTATTCAACTCCTATCTTCTGAGGAAAATCAATGTTCTGAAGATCTACAAGAAGATATTAGCAAACAAACATATGAATCTGTTGTTGATAATGACAAAACACTTGAAGAAGTAGTTTATGAAACACAAGTATACATTAACGATCAATCTGATGAAGAAGCTGATTCTCAAATATACCTCCAGAATGAAAATGTTATTGAAGAAATTCACACTGAAGAAAATAATCACATTCACGATTCTGAGACTGTATATGTCTATCTAAAGTCTGAGGCAACAACAGAAGGAGAAAATTACACAAATGTTGAAAAAGATATTAAACTAGAAGAAACCAATTTTTGTGCTGACAATGATGGAAATGTTGAAGTGGATGACACGATTGATATAAAACCAGGTTAGTAAGATTTAACTTGGTAACAGAGAAATGAAATAGTTGATGATTTGTTTGAATGTATACTTTTAGATTAGATTCATTTTCCTTTAATATCATTCAATACTATTAAAATTTCTGCTCTAATATTTATAGGATTAATTGAAACACCACTCACCTGTAACATTAAACAAGATTATGATAATATACAAAGTCAGTTGTCTCAGGAAATTGAAAGCCATAATCAAATCATTTATGAAACTGATGTTTCATCTGAAGAACCATCCCAGGAAATTCTCTCACAGGGATATCACTCTGGAGGTAAAGTTATTATTGCTCGTTCTAATAATTATTTGAGACAAGATATTGTAAATGATAGAAAAAGTTCCAGCCACAGTATCTATATTTCCTTTTATCTAGTATATATTTTATTAATTTTTTCCAAATAAGCAAGCATAACCCACATTTCTTTACACATTCATTATTCTTGTGCAGATATATATAATGAAGATGTTCCTGATGAAGGTACAATCTTGGAGTACGAGCAGTTTGACTCTCAAAACATTGAGGAGATTTGTGATGATACAACTGTCCACTCTACAGAGGAAGAACCAAACCAGCAACACACTGCACTCTTTATTGAAGAAGGCAAGTCATCTCCAGGAGAGGGAATAAATGAGGAGCAGGGCATCACAGATAATGAATCTGACACTGACAGCTACCAAATTGATGATGGACTTCATGTGACAGGTATCAGGGTGTTTGAGATTATAAGTTTCAGTTATTATTCCTACAACATTGTTTCTTTTCCATATAGCTGAAGGCGATATTAGTAGAGATTCATCAACAGATTACCAAACACTGGAAACAATCTACCAGAATGAAGAGCAACTTGATCTAGAACAAACAAATCTTTCAGAGAAAGGAATAATCTGCTCAACAAACATTCTGAAACAACCCACAAATGTCAGTAGTGTGGATAATTTTAGCAATAAAACCATTCTGTACTATATGATTACCAATGCTGACCAAAAAGAAAATGCAATTTCAATGCCTTTGAATAATGGTTTGTTGTCAGTCAAACCTAATCCCAGAAGCCTGCTTAAAAGTAAAGTAGAAACTGGTAAATAGCTAATATAAACATTGAAATTGAATAATGCACGTTTTTTTCTCTTTCCAGTTGTGGATTTGAAGTGTTATGATTCTCATTTGGAGACTGTCTCAGTTGCTCCTATAATGCCAAAAGAGAAATCCAAAGATCTGAAAAAATCTCCATCTAGAAGATTTGCCAGAAGCAGTGAGACTGCTCAAGCTAAACTATTCAACAACTTCATCAATAAAACTACCATAGCTCAGGCTCCTGTCAGACAGGTCAGGCTACCCAGAAAACAGGAAATTAAGCCTGTGGATACCAGACAAGACGAAGAAATTATCGTCAAAGAGGTCATGGTGTCATCCAAAGGATTCGTGGAAAATATCAACGATAGATTCAACAGTAAGGACAAGTTAGAGGTAAATGTAATCTGTCTCTGTTATCACAATTTGTATATTGACATCTTGACTGCTCAGGTGACCAGCATCGTCGAATTGACAGACTCCGAAGAGGAGAATGACTCTCTACATAGTAGTAAGAAGAAGAAGAAGCCGCACAAATCGCTCGACGGCACCGTGATCGAAATCTTGCAGTCGGACGAGGAACCCGAGGAAGTTACTAAAAGAGGGCGCGGCAGACCGCGAAAAAGCAATGCCGTGGTGGTGGTGGACGGATCGAAGAGGCCGAGGGGTAGGCCTCCGAAGGCGTCGATGACGTCTCCCCAGAAGAAGACGCGCAATGAGACTAGTGAGCAGGAAGTCGTACAAGGTCGGTATAGTTTTTCGAGATGCTATACTGGGAAGAAAAGGCGCTTTTTGTAGGGATTGGATATGTGTGTACCCTTCATCAAAACTATTTTACCCCTTTGCTTCCTTTATGTTAGTCTACCCAGCTTGAGAAATGCAGAAAACTGTCAGGAAATGAAAAAGTTGGAGCAGGTTTAAAAATTTCACTTAACAAGTTTGATATTGATTGGTTTTTAAATTTACTTTCTCTTGTATATTTGGTTATATTTAAATTCTTGGCATTGTTAGCAAAAGGAAAAAATCGCAATACTATATATAGTTTGTGTTCTCTTACCAGATTACGTCGAAAATGATGTTTTCTTCATTTATTTTGTTGAATATAATGTTGATTTTCAATAATTACTAATAAAAATATTTTCTTATGTGTCTTCTGTTTGTAGTACTTGATTGAAGTCTCTAAATCTAATGAAGCAATAATATTCTTCAAGAAATAAGTTAATAAAACACCAAAATATGGTGTTGGAAATCAGGAAGGACAATTCAATTATTTTATGTCCTTTTGTTTCCTAAAATCTACGAGGAATAGGGAAAGTAAATTATGAATATGCTCGACTATTTCATAATGAATGTTAGTCAACTATGATTTACTATTTCAAAAAATACCGTAAGGACTATTTTCAAAAATTACTTTCATCTATACACATCATTGAAGTTTGGTTAACTAAAGTGATAATCGGACTTTGATATATATCACTTGACTCCGTTGGCTACTGAAAGTCTGCAGATTGAATATTTGATCTATCAGCCATTATGTCCTAACAAAGATACTTCTATCAAATATTAAAAAAAGAGAGGAAATTATTTATATAGCGGTATACGCAATAAGAATCGAATCGAATAGATAAACATATGTTAGCCACACTACAATGACCCTGTATCTATAAACAAAATAGTCCTAATGAGCCTGTTGTATGTAACCTAAACAGATATGCGGCAAGATACTTGTTTTGCAAGATACACATGAACAAAGATTGTGAATCAATTCAAATCTTGTCGGATATTCATCGAACGTTGATTTTCCCAGGAAAAGGCAAAACCGAGTTCAAATGTCCCCACTGCTCGAAATCCTTCCCGAGCTCGAACAGCCTTAGCACGCACATCCAACACCACAATCTGGAGAATAGTTTGAAAAACGCCAAAACCCAACCGATCGAATTTAAACACAAGTGCGACAATTGCCATGCCATTTTCAAGAACAACATACTACTCAAGAGACACCTGTGCGAAAAGAAAAATCCAAAATCTAAATGTACCGTCTGCTCGAAGACATTTGACAGTATTGCTGCGCTCGATCTCCATAAGAGGGGACATCTAAAGGAGAACCTCGTGAAGAATACGACCACGGTGACTGTGTCACCGAAGAAGTTTATTAGATCGCGACCGTCCTCAGTAGACAAATTCAAGTCGCCTAAACAGGTATGTAATGATTGACACTTAGCCTAAACATCGATAATATACATGACGGTTTCATGACAGATATTCATGTCCAGTTTTTATTTTATTTTTTACGTCTTACCTTTTATCGAAGTATTATCCCTCCAATAGAAGCCGACCACATCCGTCATCCATTGCAATTTGGCAGGAAATCATAATGAAAACATAACACAATACTGATACTATTGGAATATATATTCTATACATACAATAATTCGTGACATATTATCTTTCAAATTAGCCGAAGACCATGTCTCATTAATGACGATGACCTACAACTTCTGATGAATGTAATTGAACAAATTTTTTATGGTTTATTCAATTTCCCAAGTTCACTTCATTATAAAGATTGTTTTAAACTAATGCAAAATTATCAAAACTACCATATCCGAAATGTTAATTATTACAGAATAAAAGAAGCAAAGATGACACATGAAATAACAAAAACTAGTATTGATTAAGTGATATTACTGGACTTTGAAATCAAAAATGAATGTCATTCAATAAGCTTGATTGTGTCCTAAGCATTATTTATACTTTTATTTATCTAAGGTTGGCACGTTCAAGTGCAAGCACTGCCCGAAAGTATGCTCCAGCCCAGGCGCCCTGTCCACCCATGAGCGTATCCACAAGAGTTTCACGTGTACCACCTGCAAATCTTCTTTTCCGTCCAAATTGCTGCTGGACACTCACTTGAGGATTAGCTGTGTCAAATCGAATTCACCCAAAGACAAACGACTATCGTTCAAGATACGAAAATCATTCGTCAACTCACCAAAGAGGAAGATACCTTTGAAGTCCACAGGAAGAACTTCCGTGATTGGAAGCAGGTATGGACAAATTGTAGCGTCAGGATAGGTTGTTCTTATGCGGTAGAGTTTGAAATTACCAACAAAATATGTCTGCACCTGTACTTTAACCTGGTCTTATTTTTCAAGGAATGGAAGTAGGCTTTCGGTGTTGCCGAAAAAAGTTTCGATGTTGTCAAGTAGAACTTCGACAATACCAAGTAAGACTGCGACGATACCAAGTAGAACTTCGACGATACCATGTAGAACTTCGACAATACCAAGTAGAACTGCGACGATACCAAATAAAACTTCAACGATACCAAGTAGGACAGCGACGATATCCAGTAGAACTGCTACATTACCCAATACGACTCACTCCCTAACTAGTAGGACTCTGGTAGTACCAAGTAGGACTGCATTGTTACGGAATAAGAATACATTGGTGTTAAATAAGTCGATCGTATCGAGCATAGCTTCTGTGGTATCGTCCAGTTCTTCGGGTGTGCTGGATAGAAGTACAATAACAGTGAACAAGACATCTGGAGTTCACGCAAAGCCTATAGTTCAGTGCTCCTTGTGTCAAATGAAGTTCAATACCATGTCAGACTTGTTCAAACACGAAGTTAGAGTAAGTCGATCGTTTGAAATATACTGGTTAATTTGATTTGTCATCTGATTGACAGCGAAAAAACAGAATTCAACGCTCTTGTAACATATATGCATATTTTTCAGGATCACAATGTCAGTACGCCAGACAAGAAAGTCCTATTGCCGGAAAAGAAAATGCTCCATTCATTGAATGAACACGGGGGTGTCCCGATTCCCGGTCGATTGAACAATTGTTTTCAATCCGTACTTTTTGATGAATCTGTAATGAAAAATTTCGACGAGAAATAAAGGTTAGTAAGACTGAGGTTTCAAAAAACAATGTGACCAAGTTGATTACCTTCTTTGAGTTATTAGAATTGAGTTTAATCACATGTCCCATCAGTGTTTGCAAAGAGGCTATATTTTAACTGTTTTTATTTATTTGAGTTGAAATATTGATATATTTGTCATTTAAAGTTTATTACATGTATATAGTGAATAATAAAGGAAATATTGACAAAACTTTCTATTGAAACCAACCAATAATTATTCTTGATATGCTTCCACCAAATTTTTTGGAAACATTAAAAACCTTAGCAATTTTTAGAAAATCAATATATGTAATTGAATGAAGGATTATTTCAAGAGTCACTTCTTAACAAACAGTTATTCATTTCTAAATTGGAAATTGTTAATTATTGTTCTAAATTTGGATCACTGCAAGGTTTCAATTGTCTTTTTACCGTACTTTTATTACGTTATTTGTAAATCATAACTGTATCATTACTTCAGAAATAACTATATTTATATAAAGTTGTAACTGCTATGCAGATATTACTCAAAATTTACAAACAATTTATGATTCTGCCCTAATTGATGTTACATATAATAAAGGGTAATTCATAATGAAGCTACCAAAGGAATTTTCAGTCAAATTAGAACAAATTTCGCCATTTTGTAACACAATTTTACATGTATTCGAAGTAGTCATAGTTACTTTAAAAATATATTTAATAAGAACTAGTTACAATATTGAATTAGTTCAGTGGAAAAGATTATATTGTGCTCCAATCACCCAACAGATGTTACAGGTACATAAATTATTTAATCAGTTCATTATCACATTTTTTTTCTCCGAATCAGAAAGAATTATTATATTATAATCAGTTATTTTTAGTTTTATTCTAACATGTATAACTCCTGTATAAATATATTTTCACTAGTTTACTAAATTAGATCTGTATTTATTGTACCCTTTTCATCACAATTGTTCACAACACATTTAGGTATAAAAAATACAATTTACTTGTTCATAGGAAGTGGAGATATTTTCAGATATTGAGAATCCTGCCTGAATATTCAATGCAGTTTATAATTATTCACAGTTGCTTGTCCTCTACCTAAATTGATCACTCTTTTAGCAACACAAGTATCTTCTATAGGATTAGTCCTATTCCTACATAAAGCCATATTACAAATTTGAATTGCGGTATTAAACTCATAAAACTTGTTAGGGTTTCCCCCATTGGGACCCACCAAAATCTCACAATTCAAGTTCCTATTTCGAATATCATCTAAGCAGCAATCCAAGAATTCAGAGTGTATTGTAAAATACTTTTTAAGATCATAGTGTTTCACTCCCAACTTTTTTGCCAAAATACCAGTCACATAAGTGTCATCAATCCAAAAGTACTCAATATGCCTACTTAGATCTACTAATTTCTGACTAGTCTGTGGGGTAGTAATATAAAACCAACCAGAAACAAACATTGGATATAACGACTTTGGATACTCTTCCTGGGTTACAAACCATTTGTTTGCTGGTTCTCTGATAGGAACCATATTTCTTAAAACATAACCTGCAATGAATTTGTTATAGTGAATTACTTTCAAAGAATTTAGTAGTGATGATAGTTTCTCAACATTTATAACAATATCGTCATCCATTTTGATAACATATTTGGCATTGGAGCAATATGTAGCAGCCCATTTCAATCCCATTACATGCTTATAGGTTAGGTTCCTATAAGCTTCAATAAAGTTGCCTTGTATAATATCTCCAAATCTCAAATTCTCATTCTCCACAGAACTTTGAGTAGTGTATTTGTCACTAGGAGCTTTGCCTAGTAAAAAGATTCTTCTTAAGTTCAATAATTTCAAATCTTCTTGGGAAAATGCCCTTCTCATTGCACTTCGTGTTTCCACATTTCCAAAATATGATGTCACAATGATCAGGGCTTGTATTTTCGTGTCATTCTCACAAATATCTTGGTTTTTGTGGATATAATAGAAATCTTGTATGTTGAACAGCTTCTCAACATTCGCAGTAATCACAGTATGTTCTTGAGATTCAATATTTTCAGTATTATCCATCAATTTGATGTGGTACTCCTCGAAAGTAATGAAATATAGAATGAATAAAACAATAATAAGGCTCAACAGAATCACTGCTATTTTCAATTTTGCAAACATGTCTATGGATGAAATTGGTACATTTATTGAATTTCATCATAGTTGTGTCATAAATATTTGATTTCCAATATAGATTCGTCCATTCAAATCCATCTTTATTTCTTTCACATTTTCTATAATACATTGGGTGCGTTCCACTAAGCGCTCACAACGCCCAAAACAGTCAAAACACTCATTCAGTCGTTCCACATGGCGACCACGATAGTTGGGGTGGTGGCGAAAATGTCATGAATGACGTCATGATTCATGCTCACGACGACCCATCTCAATAGGTGGGTCGGCGTGAGCGTTTCGATGACGCACAGAACCAAGTGGAACGACAAAATTCATAGTCGTGAGCGTGATTGTTGTGAGCGCTTAATGGAACGCACCCATTGATTTAACGGGTTCGACTTCGACGCAAGTATAAAAACCAACACAGCAAACAAGGATATTTGGTCCCCTTTGGTTCGACCGCGGTCGACAACTCGACAAGCACGCATGGAATCATTTTTCGGTAAACCAATTGTCATTATTATATTATATGCCCTATGTCATTAGTGTCATTCTGTTCTCTATTTCCTTAATAAATTCTATGTTTTATCAATTTCTTCCGATAAAATATATTCTCAAATTCATACCCAAATTAATAGATCATGTCTGATTCCTTCGATTCATTCTCATCCAGCTTGGATGCTAAAAGTGGCGACAAAGATCTACAAGAATTTCTAATGGTAGAGAAACAGAAAGCCCAATTCAATGCACAAGTAAGGTTATCTATCGTTTTTACTGTCCCTCGATTTCATAACATTCCTTTCAGATTCACGAATTCAACGACTTTTGTTGGGAGAAATGTGTAGATAAACCATCTAACAAGTTGGACAGTAGAACAGAAACCTGCCTAACAAATTGTGTAGACCGATTTATTGATGTATCACTTCTTATAACCAATAGGTTTGCCCAACTTCTTCAAAAGAGTGGAGGCATGTAGATGAATGGTTCATTTTAGGAATCTTTAGTTTTTCAAATGATTTCTTGTACACAACTAATAAATTCATATGTACCTATACATATAAAATTTTAATACTAGTTTTCAATACCAGTTCATCATTTCCGGTATGGATTTCATTAAAATTATTAGTATTCTCACAATGTTGAAAATAAAGTTTCATACAAGTTTGTTTTTATACTCAATATATTATTTTCTGACAATATCCCAAATTATAATAAAGAATCAATATTAATGTAGTGAATAAGGTGTGATCAGATTTTCAGAGAACTTTTTAACATTTTCTATACCCCTTACTTCATTTTCCAGAAGTGGCAGCTTAGTAACATGAAAATCTTCATACAAATCATGTATTTGATCCAAATATTTCTCTTGAATTTTATATCTTGATTCACACATTTTGCACGGATTTGCATCATCATCTCGGAATAACAATTGATTGACTATGATGTTATGAGTATCTATTTTACATTTAGTCAATTCCTGAACCAACCTTTCTGTCTCATACAATGATAAAAATTCTGCTATGCAAACACAAACGAATGTTGTTTGATCAGGATTTCTGAATTGTTCATTTACTTGTCTTATCACAGCTAACATATCCTCCATTTTTGATGAAAAAGTATCAGCATTGAAATCAGAGTTTCCTAGGAGTCCACTCAATTGAGAAATGAGTGGAGACACTTTCAGTTTTAAGCGAAGCAATTTTCCTAAACCTTTCTCAACAACTTGAGGAAATGACAGAAGTCTCAATGTATGTCCAGTTGGAGCAGTATCAAAAACAACAGCAGAAAAATTCATGCTTTTTATCAATTTCATAACCTCTGCATAACTCATAGCCTCATCTATACCTGGAAATGCTCCAACAATCTCTTGAAGTATTCCTAAAAATACAAATTCAATATTGGTGTAAGAAAACAATCTAATTTATAGGAACATTTACCTTTTCCCATTCTCATTGCATCTGGTTCTCCATCAAAATATTCGTCTGGTATTTCATTGAGACCAACATTTGGATCTATTTCCATTGCATATAGGTTGTTAAAACCTTTAACTAATGTTGGAACTTTGGTGAATTTTTGATCAAATGCATCAGAAATGTTATGAGCTGGATCTGTTGAAATGATCAATACGCTCTGTCGTACTTTCGATAATTGAACTGCTAGACTACAACTGCAAAATGACTACGTAATAAAAAAATTGCTGAGATTGTCACCTAATATTACCTGCATGTTGTTTTACCTACACCTCCTTTACCGCCTACGAAAATCCATTTCAAAGTTGTTTGATCTATTACATTCTTTAGGGAAGGTTGAAGTGATTCGTAATCTGTCATTTTTTCTTATTTATTTTAATAATCAAAGCAAAATTAAAGATATAATACGTTCAACAGTTTTAGTGTTTATCCACAATTAATTAAACATTTATTTGACTTATGATATCTGCCAGATACATGGATCGGTGACTATAGCTGTCAAATGTTATCACTTTATCAGAAAGAAAAGTGAAGAAAACTCCCTAGGTTGCGTTCATAAACTTACTCAGAGTATGGACTGCTTACTTCGAATCGTTCGTAAACGTATTCTAGCTTCATAGAGTATGCATTGACAATCGTTCAGAAATTTACTCGTAGTAAACTCTACATACTCTGCTTTTGAAAAGAGTATTCATATACTCTGACAGTAATGACATTGGCAATTACAGGGAACTTATTTGATGGTTTGTATTTGTATATGATTTGTATCTGATTATTCTGATTTGTATTGAAACAGTAATAACCAGCAACATAATGATGGTATTCAATGTATTCATTATTAATTGATTATAAAGTAATCAACTTTCGATGAAAGAATAGACTTTTTAAGATGCAGAGTGTGAATGTAAAGGCATTATTGTTGGAAAATCCAGATATTGGTAAAAGGTAAGCTGAAATATCCAATTTGTTTACACAACAGTTTGTTTCCTATATGTGAAATGGAATGTTTATTTACAGATATCAAATGAAGCTGAAGTTAGAAAATGATGTAGACCCTTTTACATTCAACATTCACGAATTAGATAGTTCAATTCATGGAATTCCACATATTTCAAGCATAGATATTGTTTCATATTTGTGCTCACCCATAGCTATCACACCAAAGAGAAAATGAGTCGGGTTTTGTTGTGAATGTGAGGACAAAAGTGGTGAATGGTGTCTACATTGTAGTGAGAAAGGTAACTTTTTTTTAGAACTGTATGATCAGATATAATTTCATAGTCAAGTGTTGTTTGTACTCTTCACAGTAATTTTTAAGCGATCTTGTTATATTCCATATATTAAGTACATCAATATCTTTCACATCTGTCTGTATGTCACTTTTTTTTTCTATGGGTGGTGAAAAGAAATACAGGGTGATCCTGGAAGTAATATTTCCACAAAACAAACAGAAACATGAGTACTATCTTTATACACAGGGCTGGGGACCAGTCGAATATGTATGGCATTTATGCACAAAGTTCTCAACGTGTTGAGAACATTGTGTTCATCTCTATTGACTTTTGTTTATTCAGCAATTTTTTTAGGTCAAACATTCTCAGAGAGGGAATGAGAAACCATTGGACGTTTGGTGTATTGTGGCCAAAGATGAAAGTGTATTAACAGCACATTGCCCATGAATGGCTGGACACAGTGAAGTTTGCAGTCATGTGGGTGCACTTTTATTTGCTCTGAATAAAATGTACAATGTAAATACAATAAAAGTTATAAAATGTTTACTGCAGACTCTCTGATTTTTTAGTATCGATTCAGTAAGATCGTCCCTCTTAATTGCTGCTATCCATAGCCTTTCAGACAATTCGTTTTTATCAGTTAGAATTTAGAAACCTGTGGCTTAAAACCACAGGCACTAAAAATAATTTTACATCATCCTTGGAACGACTTCCACAGTTGACTAAGAGGCATGTAACAGGCATTTTTAAGTGAGAATACCACTAATAAGCTCTAAACAATATAAAAAATCATTTGATGCAGTCACGAAAACAAAAATCTCACAACTTTTACATCAATTTATAACATAACAATATGTAAACAAAGCATTGTGTGCCTACTTCCGCCATATTGAATTTGTTTTGATAGGTCATTAGAATTCACTTGACATTTTCCATTTTGCAGAGTTTTCGAACGACTATTGAGGAGCAATGATCAACATATATTTCTAATCACGTGATCGTACTCTTACTCTACTCTGTGAGTAAGTTTATGAACGCGCCCCTAGCAATCTCTAATCAAGGGAGTTCAACCACGATCATATACACAGGTCTGGCAACTCGTATGGTGGGGGGTGGCCCAAACATTGAGGAAATTTTTGTGGTTCTCATATTTCGCCACCTGCAGCGTTGTCCTTTATTGTCACTTTGGGTGCGTTCCATTAAGCGCTCACAACGATCACGCTCACGACCATGAATTTTGTCGTTCCACTTGGTTCTGTGCGTCATAAAAATAATCTCAAGTGGAATGTGGAAGCTCAGTCGTCGCCATATTTGCTGTTTAGTTCAAAACGCTCACGCCGATCATGACGTCATTCCTGACATTTTCGCCACGATCCCAACCACGGAGTATAGATATAAGGAGTCCGAACGTAATGTTAAATAAATGGTATCATTTTATGGGACAAAATGTTTTGCCGGTAGAGCGCGCGCGCGTTTGTGTGAACTCGTTTAAATCCTTACGCGGGTAATGTTGTTGATATACTGACAGCTCGGAAAATATTATTTCGAAAAATGTGAAATGAAATTTAAGTTTCAGGAAATTTTTAGGAACTTCAAGCACTTTCATTCCAACGTTACCGATAGTATGAAGGGATAATCTGCAAAGTTAAAAATGTGTGATATTAGGAAATGAATAAGTACAATATTAATCAGCAGCAAACATTTTCCTAGATTTATCGAAGGCATATGACTCGTTGAATCAAGAATATCTGTTGGAAAAACTTGAAACTTATGGAAACCGAGGAAAAGCACACAACTGGTTTCGATCGTACCTATCTTGAAGAGCCCAAAGGGTAACAATCACAAAGGGTGGGGTTACAGAAATATCAGATTTGTTGATTAACACAACAGGAATCGCACAGGGGAGTGTAAAGGGGCCGATTTTATTCATAATTTACTTGAATGATGTATATGCACACATGAATGAAAAAACTGTGAAAATTCTGTACCATGCAAATTTTGAGTCAGTGTTGAAATACGGAATTATGTTCTGGGGAACAGAACCTAATCTACAAAAAATATTCATTGCACAAAAAAGAGTTTTGAGAACTATCTACAAAATGCCCTTCAGACAATCCTGTAGAGGTGTATTCAAATAAAAACAAATTTTAACAGTCTCTGCACTATATTTATTCCAATGTCTAACATTTTTACATAAGCACAAGGAGGTTTTCACAGAAAATTACATGAATCCCAACTATAATACACAAACACTTAATATTAACTTCCCTATACACAGACTAACACTCACAGAAAAAAATCCCTCATATATGTGCATCAGAATATTTAATAAATTACCGAACAGTCCTAAGTCTATCACGACACATAGTGTCTTCAAAAATAAAGTGAAACAACTTCTGTTGAATCTGGAACCATATTGAAAGAATATTTTGAAGAAAATTTCTCAGGCTCACTTGTTGCTTCAGGCTCACTCGTTGCTTCAGGCTCACTCATTGCTTCAGGCTCACTCTTTGTCTCAGTCTCATTGATTGTCTCAGACTCACTCGTTGTCTCAGTCTCATTGATTATCTCAGGCCCAATTACTTCATTTGATAATTCATTAACAATACTTGTCTCCATAGCATGTAAGCTACAGTCACTAACTTCATCTTCATTAATCATATCAGAAGTATTCAGAGACATATCATCTGATAGCAAGCTGTAATTATTAGTTCTGTTGATCTTCAGGGGTTCAGCTTATTCTTTTCGTAAATGAATTTTCTCATACTCATACACGTATATACTATACCATTCCTTGAAATCTCCCGATTACTTTTAATCACATCTGCAGGATTGAAATGCAATTCGCATATGTAACTAGTAGTTTTTTAAATTTTTATCCACAGCAATGCTCCATTTCTTACGTGTTCCATCATCCTAAAAACAAATAAATACCTTTCAACTTCACAAGATACATAAAATAATAATATTTTTCCAATTATATTTGAATGCAACTCAAATTTATAAATACAATATTTATTAACAACACTGATGTTTCATATTATTTTTAGGTTACTCACTTTCGGCACTTTGAATATACCGACTTTCGTCACATTTCCACTTGCCTTTCGGCCACTGAGGCAACCATGAACAGCACAACACTTTCCCATTTTTCATCAAGACTATTTTCAAGCAATTACATTAATATTCGAACCAGCGCGTATTTACATGTCATAATAATAATAACATTAATTCGTCATGATTCAGGACTCCCGAATCTTCGCGCAGCGAGTGGCAGAAAAGAGAACTATGATCTTGGGTTAATTTTGTATACCACGAATTCTGCAGAAAAGCCTATACCGTTCGGACTCCTTATATCTATACTCCGTGATCCCAACGATCGTGGTCGCCATGTGGAACGTCTGAATGAGTGTTTTGGGCGTTGTGAACGCTTAATGGAACGCACCCTTTGTCAGCCAATCACAAATCAGATCCGATCAGTTTCTTGAAAGTAGGAATGATTTTTATTTATTCGAGAGAATTTTGCAAGATATAATATTTCTGTCATTGATTTCATTTACCATTAACCTAACCTAACCGTTTGTTTTTTTTACAATTAGGCAATCCAGCGATCTGTCAAAGCGAAAAACCAATGTGGCGGCTTGGGGCACACATTTGGTGTTTACATATGTGACTTGAGTTGAAAACTGTTACATTCAGTTATCTCTAGTGCGTTTTTTAAATTGTGGCTAATTATCAACTCTTCTACTGAAGAAAAGGCCTATCACATGCATTGTGGTTGGCTGTAGATCTCGTACTAACCGAAATAAAGTCGGCATGTAATCGGTTTCTACGGTTACTAATCATATATTCTTATAGAGCAGTTATAGAGAAAGAACGATTTAACTAGGAAGCGAAGGGCCCTATGGTTAGCTGCGATCAAGAGATATGATCTCACTGACTCCAAACTGATGTATCAGAGAGTCTGCAGTAGACATGTTTTTTGACCAGAATATTACAAGAAGAACAGCATCAAATGAATAATCTAAATCAGCATCAGTATCCAATGTGAAAGGATCTAGATTAATAATTAATCCCAACTTCATATAATATCGAAAACGAATGCTGTGACAAGAATCAGAGATAAGTTACAATAAGTTATAGCTTATCTCTGCAAGAATGAACTGAATGAATAGTTCCAAGCATACTTTTCACCAACGTCTCTGCTATTCAACATCAATGTCTTCAAATATTCCCTCTCCATCTGAATACCGTTTTGAAACACCAAAAAACTCCGAAAATAAATAAAATTCACTGTTTACTAGCCAAGGTATCGCATTGTGTGCCCCAAGCCGCCACATTGGATGTCACGTGGTTTGGATTGCCTAATACGAACTGTCAAATATTGATCACGTGATTATACCCCTAAATCTTCCTATCGGATGATTATGGCAACTTTTTCTTCAAAAATGGTGCCACCCCCCACCACTCGAAAATGCCGAAGATTCCAGACTTGTGTATATGATCGTGAGTTCAACCAAGAAAGAATGGTCAGCCTAAATGTGACGTCAAAGTGGGTGGAACCCATAGAACCTTTCCAAACAAAGAAATATTTGTATTGTTTGCTCCCTAAGAATTTTTATAAGAATGAGTAAATGAGAACTTAATATCACCATTACACATTTTATTCTTAGTTTAAACTGAAAGAAACAAAAACGTGAAATGAACCCTTTGTTTGTGAAGGTTTTTAAGCTGGTGACGTCAAGACTTAGGCTGTCCATTTTTCACACAGAAATTCAATATAACCTCAATTCACTAATGATAGGATAAATAATATTTTGAATTTTGATATTTGAAGATTTTATTTTTTCATTCCATGAAAAAATCGCTATTCTAGAATTTGAATAGTCATAATTGATGATTACTAAAGAAGACTGTGAAATCAATAGTTTTTCGTGAGTAGTTTTCACATTTCATCGTTTACTGTACCATGAGATAAATATAATGTTTTCAGAAAATGATGCGATATGAGGAAGAAAACGAAAAACTAGAGGACACTTCACCGTGTGCTGGAGTGAGGGCAGATCTAAAGATGTGTTTGCTTGAAAGTGATTGTTGTAAAGTGGTAAAATTTCTTACTGTATTTATTCTAACTATCTTACAAATATTTAGTTATTTTCAGTACAAAAAAACACCCAGGGAATGTTTGAAATCTGATGATGGAACTGTTCCAAACGAATGTCAAGTACTTCGAAATACATTTTTTGAATGCAAGAGGTCATTGGTATGTATGGATATTTCATCTAAGTACTACTATCAAATCAGATTATTGTAGAACCTTAATAAGTAATCGTAACCTAACTTTGAGTAAAAAATAAGCAAATACTAACAAGGTGGTGGCATACCAACCACATACAGAAACATTTATACTAAAGTAGTAGTCCATGCTCAAAGTGGAAGACTAAGTTTATTGAAAAAAACAAACATTTATACTGTACTGAACTCAAGAATGTCTCCTACTTTTTTCTATAAAAAGCAATTAGCTACATCATGCTTACCATTTCATTATAGTTGGACACTAGACAAAGGTTCAGGGGCCGAAAAGGTTACTAAGGACAAGAATGGAGAATTTTTGTTTATTAGAAATGAAGTAGTGCATAAGTTATATTTGTCTTTGTGTAATTAAACATGAATAGTTATTCTAATTTTATTATGATATCTCCATATTGTTTTCTCAACTATTGGGAGTGAAAAAAAAATCAAAAATGTTGATAATATATTATATATATCTCAATAACATTAAAATGTATTATCTGCATACATAATTCATGTATAGATTGCAAATTGGAATATCCATACAAGCAATATGTTTCCCATGCAGAAGTGATATGTGTTGTTTTGTCTTATTGCAAAAATAAAATTTCAATCATACATTCGAGTAGGTTCTCAAATATTGCTACTGAATACTGAAGCCATGAAGCTTTTATGTACAAAACATGACACAAAACAGAATTTCTATATTATTTTGATCACAGTTCAATTATTGTTTAAATAACCATTTGAAAACTGGTGTTTGAACCAGATTACCTTCTCAATTGCATATTGAATATTACTCCTCATTTCATAGTATTGAAATGATATTGATTCCAGATTGTCAGATGATAAACCGAGTTGTTTTCTAGAATAAGTACCTTGAGCTAAAATTTGATCATATAACAAAGATATGTATGCAAAAAACGGGGTAACCGATTAAAACTTTTGAGGTTGTGTTCCGTTATTTTGGATGCGTCCATAAGGATTACAAAATCGTCATCTGGTATGCTGGAGATACTTGCTATATTTTATACTTCACCGCATAGTTTTTTTTTTTTCAAAATGTTTGTAGTGGTCTGAAAATTCCGGTATATCCTGTCAATCGTGCTCTTAAAGCTGGTAAAATGAGAGCGCAAACAGCAATATCAGATAACATATTCGCGCATTCGCATATTAAAATATACATCTTGTCTCCCTTGGGGCTCAGTGATTTATGAAGAGATATTCTCCTTAAACCTGCTGCGGCTGGTAAATATCGATATATCATCCTGGCACCTAAAACGTTTAAAATGGTTCTATACATTTCAAAAGTTGTACAGTAGTTTCCTACCTGTCCAGTACAACCAATTCCTCTCAAATTTTTCTCTATCATCCCCCTCAAAAACTTTGAATATGGATACCATATAACCTGTTGAAGCCGTATGTATTTTTGGTAAAGGGACTCCTATTTCATGAATGGGAGGTCGGCATATAGAGGCAACTTCGGTGTAGAGATCCAGCGTATGAGCTGCTGTGTATCTAAAATAAAATCTCAAGAATTCCCAAATGTTGGCCTCATGGTATGGGGTTCACCTTGTCGATCTAGGATCGAATTTGGTCAAACTGGCAGTACGTAAATTATTGTAGAAGATCACAGGATTCGTTTGAGACGTGTTTATCACGTAGTATGTAATGAATGGAAATTCAACTGAAAAATTTACATAACTCCGATATTGATTGTATTGTTTCAATGTGCACAGTGCACACAATTACCGTTCTTCTCCATATTGGCAAGTAACATTCCGGTAACGGCCGTTTTGGCTTGGGCTACTTCATTGACTAACTCTCCCGCAGATATTCTTTGTTTGAAAAGTGGCTGCACCAGGGGAGATTCCAATATAGGATCTATGGGCTCTAAAGGGCTCATTAAATGACATAAGACACATAGTTTGGGATCAGGCACCTGTAAAACGTGAAAATGTGGTGTTTACTGCGTCTGGAAGAATTATGTTCGAACAAACCTCCATCACATGTAAGTTTCCTTTTTTATCTAACGAATTTCCATTTGTGGGAGGAGGCTTCTGAAATTTTTGAAAATATGAATTATTTGAAGAATTCATGTGACACGTTAGTAGACCCAAATATCCCCACTTGAATGATGCACCCTGTATCTCATTGAAATCTTGAAATCATCGTAGTAATATTTATACTTTATAGTTTAGCTTCAGTGCCCAATTTAAACTAAGTGTCGTTATTATTTTACTTGTAGGTTTTATGAATTGAAATATTATGTTACCAATTTTGTTTGAACCTACTGGCATTGGGACTCCATCTGGTAAAAACCTGTCCAAACTATGAACGGGGATAATGAAGCAATCCCTATCTAGATTTGTTAGGGATCTTGAGGTATCTACATCATTTCCGTAATTGAAACTAACCTGAAAAAAAAACAGAGTACGTGAGTTAAGTATCTTCTGTTTCAATTGTATATCAAGTTATTTTTAAGATAGTGGATAATTAGCAGGAATGTACTATTATATCTTTTCAATTTCTAAAATGAAGAAAGGAACTCTACCCTGCAATCCGTATAAATTCAGTTGCATTGAAAAAATAAACATAGTATGGGGCCGTTATAAAGAGGAAAATGATAATTTTGATCTATATTCCTATATGAATTTTTATTCGTACTGACTTAATTTAAACCAAAAGACACACATTTCTTGATGTTATTGTAGTAAAATTAATAATCTCCGTGATGGAGTTTGAAATGTCTTCTAAACAAATATACAGGCGAGAAAGAATTAGCTTCCACTTTGTATATATTGATAATATTAATAGGAAGCAAAATCCTAATGCTTGTTGCTAAAGGGGAAAAGAAGAGGGGAAGAAGAATATAATAAATGTCAGAAATTGCATATATATAATATATATTTTTTATTATTTGTATGTTATTCGAAGAGTAACTTTCTGTTCACATACTCATACATCGACATAAAACGAATATGTTGATTACCTAAGCTAATTAAAAACTAATATTTTATATACAAAATATCAATCAAATCCATATTCACAATAACGGCTAACTGGCAAAAAAACAATTATTGATAAAAATAATCCGGAAATGATTTTATATACATAAACAATAAAAAAAGTGTGAATTGTTCATTAATGCTAATTAAAATTTAAAAAAACTAACTACATAGTCCTCAACATATCAAGAAGCAGCAAGCAAGTTATTGAACTGACTCAGTTCCCTTGTAAAATGAGGAAAATATTCCAGGAACGTTGAGTGAAGGTCCACAAGGTGCTCCTTCAGGTATTCCATCTCGCTTTCAGAAGTGTCTAATCCATGGATGATAGAAAACAGGAAGGATCTTGTCTCCGGTTCAATTTCCTCCAAGACTCTCAGTAGATGAGTGAATGTCTTCAGTATGTAAATCCTTAGTGTCTGACAATTTTCGTATTTTGCCAACCACAAATTGTGAAGATAGACCACAAGTGGCTTCAGTTGCGACTGGCTACCTTCGTAATATGTATGCCTCAAAAGAGGAATCATTACATTCAAGACTTTCGCCTTCGTTTCGCACTCTCTACAATCTTTCAATATAATGAAAAGGGAGTCGAACCAGTCCGAAACGTACAATCTAACAGTATCACACCCTTCTGCCAAACCGCCTATTGACCGACCCAGACACTCCATAGCCCTCTCTCTCACAGCCTTGTGTTGATTGGGGGCCAATAGGTTTTTGAGGATTGAGTAGTATTCGACTAGCATCAATTCGTCGATATCCAAGAATTTTTCCACCAGCAGGAAAGATGACACTTCTGTCAAATGAAGTATATAACTTTCACATAGATCCAAATACTCGATGCCCCTCTCCCCCAGCTGTTTACTACATTGCATAAGAGCTGTCGTTGTGTCAATGAGCCCCTTCATCACCTGATCGGGTTTTTTGATCCAGCCTGATAGGGATAAGCCTATCAAAATTCTCACCAATAATTTTGTTCTCCTCAAATGCATTGTAACGTCTACAGCTGAAGGGTCTTCCATAAACACATCTGTCTGTTTCTTCCAGAGGGACATCAAGGATGGAAAAAGCTGCCTGACCTGGAACTTGAAGATATATTCGTCGATATGATTATCAAATTTTTTCGAGTGGAATTCATCGACAATATTATCCAACGTCAGTAGTGCCCTAAGTTGGATATCGTCGTCAATACTGTCGACGGCTAGAAACAGACTCTCGTACTGGTTGTATTGTCCTTGCCAATCCATGTCAATTATGATTGACATCAGATATGCCTTTTCATCAGGAATCTGATTCATGGGTTTGTTGAGTAGGGAAAGTAGGCACCGTCGCAAAAATTTTTCTTTTCTTTTAGGTACTGTTGGATAGACATTATCTTCCCAGTACTTAAGAATATTGCAATTCAAAATGATCGTTGCTACTTTCCTTACGCACTCAGGAATTAATTGGTCTTCTATCATATTGAAAAGGAGAATGTGGAAACCAGGAATTGAGAATGATTGTGTGATTTGATCCTCGGCAATTTGAAGCAATCGTGGGTTTTCACTGAAAACCAGCACTTGCAGTGCAACAGCTTCTTCAAAATGCATACTTCTGAACCTCAAAAATTGTTGGCGACAGAATGAAATTAATATTCCAGGTCTCCGGAATTGGTTGTCTCTTCTTTTTCGTCTACTGGAAACAAAAAAAAAAACTACAATTACTTTCACCATCATCATAACTTCAACTATTCTTAACTAAGTTCTTAATTCAAAATATTACTGTATTATTGTCACATTTTTGACTTGAATTCATTCTGAATTTTTTCAAATTACATATGAACAAAATTATTAGGTGAATGTCTACATATTGAGCGGCATACCGCCCAATATCTAGACATTTACTAATGATTTGTATAAACGTCAAAACACTTTTGTTGATCAAACATGTGAAAGAATCCACAGAGTTGACGGCTAAATTACTATAACCGAACATTGAAAAACTGGCCCTAAATCTCAAAAAGCAAATAGACTATAGGGGTTATTTTATTCTTGGACTGTTGTTGCCCTAGTTGACTTAACTTGGTCTACATTGAAAATAAAATGCTTTTTCCGAAATGAATATTATGAAATTTCCTTTTGAAAAGTAGTATACATAAATTTTAATATTCAGAAAATCAAAAACATACCTTATAAAGGCTCCCAACTTGATAGTGTTAAAAGTCCACAACACTTTCTTGCATGAACTGATCACGAAAACACTTGTTTCACACTGAACGATTGTAGACCAACTGAAAACTCACTACGAATGAAGCACAGGAATGAAGTACAAATTGGAAAGTGCGGTATTTAAGGAGAAAATAACGTCATTACGGTTCCTCATAGAGTGGGAGATGGAATGTTTCTATTGGTCCACCCACTGAATAGGGTTAGAAGGGATCAGAGATACTCGGAAATTATCGGTATTGATCGGAGATATTTGGAAATCGAATGCAAAAGTCGATATTTTGAAATTCCAGGAATTCAACTACTCAAATGGGAATTGACCATAATTATATTCATTTTTCCGAACGATGTACCCTGTATATGATTACGTTTCAATATTTTTGATTTTATAATAATTTTATCGATATCCCAGTCCAATTTCTTTATACAGTGTGTACGTTGAGTTAGGAATGAATGTTTTATCAAGAAAAGACGACATTGAAAAAATGGCGGACAAGTCTACTTTTATTTCAAGTCGCATAACTTTTGATATTTTAATTGCATTGATGACGTCATTGATGTTTCGGCTATGATGTCATGGACATTTTTTCAAACTGTAGTTGTTCTTTTTCATAACAGAGCTCACGAGGGCCAGACCTTCGTTATTTCATAAAAGCTGAAAGTTCAACTGCGCATATCCCCTATACAGGTAAGAACGACCAGGGACTATATAGTTTGGGTTATGGTTACTTGGGCAGGTAACCGGTAGTAAATGTGTATACAATAGTACCTTGAGTTTGTTAATGTAAAGCTTATTCTTTTATAGTTTCTTGAAGATAACTTAAGAAATTTCGTCATCCATTGCCAGACACTTATGACAGTTGCTACCCCCTGCCAGACGCTCCTAAACTTTAATAAATTATAATTATACTTTTGTTGTAGTATAAAAGCTAAATTTTATATGTTACTTGAGGACCTATGAAAAGATGTTACCCCAATAGCCGGACAGTTTCAATGGTTTTTACATCTTGCCAGACACATCGAAAGTCCGCTGTATACTCATCAGACAGTATAATGTTTTTATATTTAAGGTTATGTTCTTTTCTGATTTTCAAAACAGTTTCACATTTTCTTGAAGTTTCCTCCGGGAACAATATTATTTTACCATCACTTTTATTACAAATGTAACAAATTAATGTACGAAATAATAATGAATTTAAGGTACCATTTTATACAATTTTATTACCGGTTACCTGTCCAAGTAACAACAACCCAAACTATATTGTCTCTGGTCGTTCTTACCTGTATAGGGGACATGCGCAGTTGAAATTTCAGCTTTTATAAAATAACGAAGGTCTGCTCTATAATGATATTCGATTATATCTATCTGTACACATTCAACTAATAGTTTTCATGTTACACAATGGACACGGTGCGTGGGCAGATTCCAGTGATCAAAATATAAAAATAAAAATTTCTTTCTCCATAAAATTACTTTATCTGTTAACTTTCTAAAGGGTAGTAGAGGTACGTACTGGCATCGATATACCTGTTTATACCCGACATCCCAGTAGTTCTTCCAGGTAATTAGGAGACAACCCAACGGCTGCACATTCCATACGTTTTATACTTTCAGTCAGAACAAAATTATTTTATTATCCTGATGTTGCAACATTCAATCGAACATAATTTTTTGAAAAAAAAATCAAAAATATAGTCTGTCCAAGATTTTTTTAGCGAACCCATTTTCAAGATGTTCTCTAATATAGTAAATTCATGAAGAAGATCGATTTAGGTTCGAGTTTAGTTTGGACTAATAGACAGTTTCTTCTTTTGAAAAGAAACCCAATTCTCAACAGAATGATTCTACTGTACCCTCAAGGCCCAAACTCCATTAAATGAGATAGAGAATAGTTTTATGAAGTGTGGTGGTAATTTGAATATCTGCTGTAATTAAATGAATCTACATTGAGATTTCCATTTGGAAACATCCTGAGTTTAGATTGGGTCACATTGTTACTCAATTCGAACCATCTCGTACGAAATCCAACCAACCCTAAATGGATTGGTCAGGACAAAATTATTTTATTATCCTGATGTTGCAACATTTATCAATTATCTTCTACTGTACAGTCAATAAATATTTCAGCAAATATCATACCATCTTGCCAAACTAGCAAAGTATATTATTTTTTCTTAGTACAGTTTGTCTTAGGCGAAATGTTAATGTCAATGAGATTTTCAATCCAATCAACGCCAGTTAACGAGCCTTGCCTTGCCAAACCAGTCTGTCTTACACCGATCCACTGTACTCACTTGTCTGACGGGAGTGCTCTTCTGAGAGGCTGCGGTCTGGCCGCCCGGCCACTTCATCAGCGACACCGAAGGACTGCGAACGACCAACGGCTGCGGCAGATCGGACTCTGTCATCGCGGGCGATATGGAAGACTGCATCGGCAGCGGCTCGCCACCAGCGCCTGTCATAGGCCCGCACCGCGGCTCTAGAGAACCAACACGTACGAGGGTTACAAGATAAATATGTACCAAGTATTAAATTGAAAAATTTTCATTATGAGTTCCTTGTGCGTGCAAATGGGCTATAGGCGAATGAATTTAAGATTGCAGCGCCAGAGTGAGCAGTCAGAGAACCATACGAAGAGTCATTGAATGGTGTAATTGTATTTGTTTACATGTGATTTTTCGTTCTTAAAGTGTGAGTTTATAATGAAAATAAAGACATTTCAGACTTTTGCAGTGAGCTAGGGCGTCAATATGCATGTATTTTCATTTTTCTGAAAGTTGTAAGCATTATCATTTGTTTTGTAAATTATATTATATTGAAAATAATACGAGGTTAGAATACTGTTGTGAATAAGAATGATTCGATCAAAATATATACAGGTTTCTGATGATTTGTTCTGTTTTTAGATTCGAATTGCAAGATTTGGTTTGGGGTACTTTGAAGGCACAAACACTTCCAGAAGTGTTCATGAAGGTGAAGAAGTTTTGAATGCTGGAGATCATATATCATGATGACAAGAAAATTGTTTTTGTAATGAAATAAATTATGAGTTTATAGTGTTTGTTTTTTCTGATGTTTAATGGTGAGAAGTGCTTAATAAAATAGATAATGTGAGATCTCGTTTAAATTTTGTTGATAACTGAACTATACTATACTCGACTGTGACCTTCAATGTAAACAGAATTTCATCTATATATTCACGATATTTATATCACTAGCTTGAGGAAAAGCATGGGAATCAGTATTGGAAGTTTTATTTAACTGATTCATAGTTTTACAATCTTTAAAATATTCAAATTCAGTATAAAATCAACATAACATAATACCAAACACAAGAACTATGACTGCTCGTAAAGTTTTTTTTAATGCCACCAGGTGGCGTATCGCTTATGTTCATTCGCCAATTGCACGTACATAATTTCACTCTCAACTACTTCCATTATTCTAATAGGGATTCAAATTAATCCATTTGTCTCGAAAACTCTTACCAACCAATAAAAGTTATATAAAACGTAAGTCCTGTATAATAAAATATGATGTTGTGAAGTTACGTGAAAATCGAGTTGGGAGGATGATACTGTGTTATTTTCAGATATAGGTTTTTAACCGTAGAATTCAGCAGAAAGGAAAAAAAACTGTTATTATACCGACTGCGCCATATATTTAATACTTGAATCTACCTCGTCTATATGGTGAACTGGCTTTGAGCTAACCTGAATGATAAACAACAATCGAGACTTTATTTCAATTAGGAACATCAACATTAATCAATCGTTCGGAAAAGAGAATAAATAAAAATAGATGAAGTTTTCAAATTGATGCTGAGGAAGTATTGATTTTTTTGAAACGAGCGATTAGTGGTTTAGTCTGAATAAGATGGGCAAAATGAAAGGAAAAAGAATTGTTTTGTGAAAAGTATTAGAAAAAAATTTCAAATGAAGTTTTTTCACCTCCCTCGTATCACCAAGTATTATTATTGAATTGTTTACCCCTAGTTTCTACATTTCACCGTAGTTGGTCTATTTCCACTGCATCATGCGCTCCTAGCGTTTTTAATAAACGGTGTACCAGGTGGTGTTTGTTCCAAAGAATGTGGAACACAAATAATTCTAATGAGAATCGTAGAAAGAACTCATCGACAAAGCAGAATATATACAGCTCCCACTTCAACTGAGAAAGATTACGAAAAACAATACAAGAGATTGAATAGAATTGTATAAGCATGCGTTAGCTTGTTGATACCAGCTGGTTTATTATGTGGAAAGCAATTTAGTCGTACCTACCTGTCGACAGTTCGTTCTCGTTACAGCTAAAAATAATGACGCACTCTCGACCCCGATTTTCTAGAACACACCAACATATGACTCGGTGTTTACGATTATGAATCGTGAATATTATGAAATAGCCTTTCAGTGAATCAATTTTCAGTTAGCTCGACGATAAGTCGCCAAAGTACTCTCCAGCCTTGCCTACTTCATATCTATATTCGAATTTGAGTAGGCCATGTCTAGCATCGACAAGCGGCGATTGGTTGCCAACAGTTGATTTTGGAAAAGAGGAGCATACAGTGTCCTTAAAATAAGCTCGAATCTTTTATCGCCTGACGTGATATTGGAAAATGTGCTATCTAACTATAAAGTGTTACAGGGTGTTTCCACAAGTGTAGATGAATTGTATATACATGCTATCCATTTTTTGTGTTTTGCTATGAAAATTTGCTCGTCCTGAGAGATACGAATATATTTTTTGGTAATAATGTGGCAATGGATCATCTCTAGGTGTAGAATTAAAATTTCACTTTCCAAAATGGCATGCATATAATTTATTGTCTTCGATAAAATTTTTCATGACTCAGTGTCTGAATAATGATTCGGCTGAACTTTGCGACGTTTCTCTACAATATTCTCGAAACGATTTCAAAAATTTAAAATTCTTTGTCTGATTATCAGTCAACACAGCAATTTTCAACTTTATTTACATTTAACGAAAACAAACTTCTTATCTCTTAAGCGAGATCCCTATTTTGCCCTGGAAAATGGACATGCCTTTATAAATAATTGTATTCAAACTAAAATAAGAATAAAGTAACTATAATTTGTATTGAAGCGTACTCAATGCTGATAGGAGTACATGTTATTGAAGTATTATTGATTTAGGGTAAATCATGCTGAATAAATTGAAAACAAGTATTTGGTCTCAATTTCTAAGATGAATTGAGAAAATTATAACGTTGAATTTGGCTTACCACTACCATAAGTTACATTTGGTGATAGGTGGAGGTTACAGTTGTTGCAATTTAATTAAAATTAGGTCATTATGAGGCAAATACAACCTGACAGACCTTGGTACAATTTAGCACTTTGCATTCTAATGGCATTACCTGGACTTGAGAGACCTGAAACAAACAACGTATTTCAGTATTTCGAAATTATTCATAATTCATTTTCTTCTTTCAGTTGTAATATATCAATTAGTGAATGGCACATTTTTTTTCAGAGACATAAATCTCTTTTTAGGAATAATAATTCAATTTAATACAATGAATTGGTCTAATTTGTTTTTAATGATAATGTATTTGCAATAAGATCCTTTATGTATTGTACAAACTAGCTAGACATAGAGATACCAGGTACATTCGGGACAACACAATTTTTCATTTTTCAGAACGATCAAACTACAAGAACATGCATGTACAAACAAAACTATATACAAGGCGATTTTTGAGTGGATCTCAAAGGGGTGATCTTAAAATAAAACAAGAGATGGTTTTCTGCTCTTTTGATATCAACTCTAATGATTTTCGCCAATGATAAAATATGATTTATGATTCTTGTTGTTATAAAAAACTTAAATGAACGATTCTGATTCATAAAAAAGGTACTCGTATAATTATTTTTGCAAATTATACAAAAATAAACAAAACATGCTTGAAAAAGAATACACACAAGTCAAATATCAGAATAATGTTTGTGTTTGTGCGATGTCGTGACAAATTTTTTAATTACTGATGATTGTTGGGAGATAATTTGGGTTTTGAAGGGTAGTTTTCTAGCACAAAAGTGATCAGAACTGTACATGCAAGTACTGTATTCATATTGTATATATAAGACAAAAACTATCTATATGTATATATTTTTGTGAGAAGTGGAAATGTAGGTATATCTGAAATGCCTCAAGTTTTTATTGAGCATCCCAGTAACGTGATGGTGCAAAATGTGCATACAGCGAAACAATTTAATTTTAGAACACACGACACTTGGACAAGCAACACACATTTCTACTTACAGTTTGCAGCATAAATAGTACATATAGGTTAGCGAAATGTAGGTATTGTTGGTGTAAAATATGAGAGTATGGGTGAAATGGGGGAGGTTTATCAGTTTCATAACTACCCTACAATCCAACTCGCAATATTTATTCTAGTGCATTATATAAATTATTCTCACAGAGTTAACGAACACAAAGTAATTGCCAATGTAACAAAAACATTTTGTACACTTTAGACCCTAGAAACTGGGCATATATTCAAAAGGCGTAGTTCAAGATAGATGAAATCATTATTATTGTCTTAAAAATTCGATTACCTCATTTTATTTGATACGATACAGGGTGATCACATGCACAATATCGATAATCGCATGTGCGATATCTGATGAAATGTTCAATGAATTTGAAAAAATTGTATTATTTTCTTATGCTCGAAACATTTTTTATGTAATAGCGATTGTTCGATTTTTTTTTCTGTACATGAGATCTAAAAATGTTTGGATTAGTTCATGAAATATGGATGATGTTATACCGCATAGTTGACAAACACATTTCGAAATAATACTTTCCCGCCGAAGAAGTATTTCGTTTTCTGTAACTCAAGAGTTCTTTCATTTGCTTCAATTTAATATTCACAATCCCGTGATATTAGGCCAAACATAAAGGGTGTACATTAATTCGGTTGTTCACATGGAAAATGGTGTTTCAACTGATGGCTTGTTGCCATGGTTATATCGATAAAAATGTGGCGACAGTATGAAGTTCCATTTTGGATGTCATGTAGAAGATAAATGGATTCGTGAGATTACAATTTAGTTTTTCTGATGATCTTATCCACCAGTCATGTTTGGTTGCATTTATTCCAATTATTCCGACTAAACAAAATGACAATAATGCTTTCCAACTTTTTCTTGTTTTGCCCCATGTATTTAAAATAAATGATATCACTTATAAACACAGGTAAGGTTATATCAGGGGTAATATATTTATATAAGAAGTATAAACGAATAATATTCAGTGATATATCTAGAAATCCGATGAATATAAAAAATTATCCATAATTATATATCATCAGTAATTATTTAATTGCCTATAACTATAAATAAAGAATATTTTTCTCTTCGTGTAACCATAGAATTCGAAATTTGGCCTATGATTTCTATTTTATATTGTATGGAAGAAGTTTGTGGCTATCGTATATTTTGTAGTTTATAGACGTTTAAAGTGTGAAAAATGTTGATTTACCATCTTCTTCGTCCGGATTGAAACTACATCGTGGTGGACTAAAAAATAAGTGCGTTCTATAGTGATGTTCCTCCATAGCGGTATATCCTGCCTCTCTACTAGTTCTCTTACTTGTATGGCGTGCCACCGTGCCTTTTGTCCCCTTGCACAACACACCTCCGGATTTTTGCTCCCGGAAATTTTTTCTAAACATCAAATTCATCTTGATGAAGTATAGTTATACTCTTTCAGATCCTGTAAAAATATATCTTGAATTAGAGTCAAATAATCATTCTAGTCGTTCAAAATGTCAGCATTGAAAAATATAAAGTTATATAAAAATGGAATTAAACCGGAAGTATATATGACGTTATTTAAAATTCAAGATTCTTTTATGGTCTATAAATTAATCGATCAATTTGATTATCCATGTACGTATTATAATAGTTTATTCTTTAATTGAGCCCATATAGCTCTTAGTTTTCAGATGTTAATCCCGTACACTTTTCATAACATTAGGTTTTTTCAAGTTCAACTCATTTGACTCATTGTGATGTATTTTAATGGATGTTAAACACGCAATCTTATGCACGCATCGTTGAAATTCTCGGATTATTCACTGTCTTAGACCACTTATATGTATAATATTACATTATATTTAATTTATTCACTTATTACGAAAGAAAAAAATTTGTTTTCCAAAAACTTATAATTATATACGTATATGTACATGACCTTACTCGAACAATGAGGTTATTTCCTGGTCTTTATTCACACTATTCATTTGTGATAACTTTTAAATTCAACACCCTGTAAATTATGATTGTAAGGCTAATGAAAATCATTCGAATAAGGCATACCTCTATGATAATACTTTTATTAATCTATCGATTCGTCATTTCTGAGGGTTGACACCAATAATTATTGTTTTTCTGTTAGAGCATCGAAGCTGCATATCAAAGTTGAACACTAGTATTTTTTATTTTCGTTATTATACGCGTTTGACATACCACTTATTTATATCTTGATGCGCATATGCAATGCACCCTGTACACCGAACAACACACCGGGCGGTTTTCATTTGTAACAAAAATATTAATCGCCAGGCGAATCATAAGACCGATAAGAATCAATCAATACGAGAAAACGCTGTACCTTTTAGAGTTTTCCTAGCTGCGTGAAAATTTGCTTTTCATTGATGCCGACGAAACTGCGACAATGGTTCCCAAAAAAAAAATCGCGAAATCGGTACGCACGCACTATTTTTAACTTCCAGGCGTCCGAAAATGCTGAAATCACTGAAAATGTTTCGCTCCTCTCAAACAGCGACATGTTCTCTATTAATAAAAGGTGCGCGAGCGATTGTTTTCGAGATGGTTTGCTACTCTAATACGTGCGCTACTCGGACAAGGCCTACTATGATAGGGGTGTGGATTTTGGAGTATAGGTCAATCGAGTGCGACATGAAAGATTCGTAGCGTACCATATGCGATTATGCGTGTTCGGAGGCTGATATTCTGTGTATATAGAATAAATGATACGTAGATGAGTTGAGAAGTTGGTAACTATAATTTCTTAAGAAAATACATTTTCTTCAAATAAAGCATTTACTGTACTGGGAAAAAATATCGTATACTTGATTGGCAAGTGTAACATTAAAAGTTGTTACTCGGTAGAATATTTCTTGTAGACAATTTGTGTTTTGTGAAGAAACCCAATGTTTATCAAAATTATTTACTTACTGAATAAATTATTCTAGTATCCTATAGGCCCTAACTTCATTGACTGAGATGCAGAAGGTAGTTTTATGAAGTGTGAAGGCAATTTGAATATGTTGTATTTAGATAAATTGCCAGATTCCAGCTTGACATTGACTTCTAGAACTCCATGCTAAATGGGGTGGGGAGTATTTTTTTGTATCTGTAAAACAAAATTTCCTATCTTTTGTTAATATTTTGACGTATTTGGTAGAATAAAATTAACATTTAACTTGAATGTCAAAGTTATTTTATAAGTTCAATTTCAAAACTGTCAATATTATGGTATGACATTTTCTCACTGAATACTTTCACTGTTTATTACTTCGAAAATATATATTATATAATATTTCATTAATTCATAATACAATGCAACTGTAAGGAAAGTGTAATCTATTCAGAATCGATTTCTTTTATATTTTCAGTATTATTTTGTTCCTCTTCATTTTCTCTATTTCCTTCATCTTCACTATCAACATAATCACTTTTATCGGATTCATTTTCAGTTGGTTGAACTTTTTCTCCTTGTTCATCTTTATTAACATATCTGCAAATAATATTGGTGACTTTGGTGAATATGACAGTGATTTTCTGACTTACTTCTGCACAATTTTTTCAATTTCTCTTTGACCTTGTTCATAACTTTCAGTCAAGATTGAATTCAACTTTGGGTTGTCTTTGGCTGGATCATCATGATCTTTGATATGCATGCAATGAGAATCATATAATTCTCGTCTCCTTCTATGCTGAAGTAGTTCCCCTAACTTTTTAAAACAATGAACACCTGAAAGTAAGATATGTCTTTATGTCAAAGAACCCTCATACTTATTATGGTAACTGTTCAACAGATTTTCAAGCAGGGTTAATAGCTCACCCAGAAAAAAATTAATGTTGATCACCTCATATATATGATTTGAAAAACTTACTCTCAGACTTGATTTTCACTTCACTGAATTCTAATTTCTGATCTTTAGCAACCTTCCTGATAAAGGTTTCCATTTCTACATAGCTAGGGAACTTGTTGTTATTCCTATATTTCTTGCTTATTGCTCTATTGATTTCGTTATAATCTGAATCAACAAAATCTAATTTGGAATGAGTGAGTCTCCCACTGTATGGATTTTTATTCAAAAGTTCACAGTACTTTTGATGAACTTTGGTTAGACGGACATAATACCTTGAAAAATCATTTATAGCTTCATATATTATCTATTTTGTTTGTGTTACCTATCCAATTGTATATACGCAGAATTTTCATCATCACTAAAATTGACTTCTGTTTCTTCCAATTTTTTTATATGCTGTAAAAGTTTTTTTTTTGTCTTTTTCAGCTTTTTGAGCTTTATCAAGTCTTCACTTGAAACTTCTATAGTTTCAGTTTCAGCTAACTGTTCTAGATATTGAAATATTTCATCAAAACTCACAACAGCTGATGAATTATATTTCTGAGCTTTCTGTGTGTTTGATAAAATCATTTGTTTGAAATTTGCAGATTCTCCTAATTCTGTTTCACAAATACCATAATATTTCCAGAGAATTGGAAATTTCTTATGGAGTACTTCAAACTTTGTGTTTTTTATACTGTCTTCACATATACTCATGAAATTTTCTAACAGCACAGTATTTGATGGTTTATTATCCTTTGACGACATAGATGATATAGGTGGATCATCTATTATTGTTTCAGATGTTTCAGATATTTTATTCATATTCTCTTTATCTAGAGGTCCTTCTTTATAATCATAATTATTTCCATTGATAATTTCATAAGCTTCATTATTATCATCTTTCACTTCCACTATATCTTTCATATAACTATTAGCTTTTGTACTTTCATCATCAATAGGCATAACTTTATCATCTTTCTCATATATGATCCTAATTTCGGAAACGTCATCATCTGAGAGCACTTCATGTATTTCATTTTCGGAAAGATTATCATCTATCTGTTTTTCAGGATTTCTGATTACTGTTATGTGAGAGTTCAAATTATCAAGGATCAATGTTGGCTTGATCTTCTGTAAAGCATTATGAGAAGTTAGGAAAACTGACAAACATGATAAATGAATTCTACCTTTTTGGGGGGTAACAAATCTTCATCATCTGAAGAAAGAGTTATTATATCACACATTGGGTAGATAATTATTCAGTAACTTTTAGTTTTTTTATTATTGTATAAACACAGCGAAAATTTAAAAGTGCTATCCACTTGTCTCTGCTATCCACTACAAATCGAATTACGCATTGCAAGGTTACCAAAACAAATATTTTATATATGCTTATACTGTGTGTCAGTTATACGTTAACACGACCTCATTTATTTTATACGTACGTTAACGTATTTTTGAAGACTCACATACGCTTGCAACCATAGAAATATTAATTTATTTTGTCCTGGTTTAGAATGTAACGTAATGAATAAGGAATGGCAATGAAAACAAAGCGTGATGACATAAAACAGTATGAAAATTAAGATATTGCAATACTAGGTTACATTTCTTACGTTAACGTATTTAGAATGGTTTTCGAACTGCGGTTACTTCAAAAGTTGAAGAAAATTGAATTTGGTTCGTAGTGGAATCAGCCACAGAACGATCTGAAACTCACAGCACAGTAAGGGTGCGTTCCATTAAGCGTTCATAACGCCCAAAACACTCATTCAGACGTTTCAGACGGCGTGAGCGTTTTAACCAAGTGGAACGACAAAATTCGTGGTCGTGAGCGTGATCGTTATGAACGCTTAATGGAACGCACCCTAAATGTAAATATTTTCCGGGAAAAATTTTTTGGTTAGTTGTATTATGATATCACATGATTATGATTATTATTATATGTCATTTCAGAATATTTTAGGAAAGACAATTTTTTAATATGTCTCTTAAAGAACAATAAACCTTAAAGCGGAAAAAGACACTCCTTTTATGTAGTATAAAATGACTACTAGGAAACGTAGTGGATCTGGGTCAAAAAGACAACTAAAAGAAAAAGTGGTGCAAATATATGAATGTTTACTCAAAGGAGAAGATATATCTTCACAAAATGAACTGTTCTGGGATGAATTCTTCCTCTTGAAACCCAAAGTAGCTACTTTCCAAAATGAAATACAAAAACTTTCATTGGAACAACTTCAATTGGCTAAACAGAATGTAAATATTCTTTTTAGTCAGTGCCTCCAAATTCTGGAACAACAACCCAGTATAAGAGTTACTTATGGTCTATTGACATTATGTTCCCTCTTACATGCAATATTCAAAAAATCTGTGGATATTCAAATAGATGCCATTGAATTTTTGAGAGGTTCTGATGATATTGAGATGAAAATACAAACATTGTTACAAGTTTGCCAAGCAGTTTTTGAAGGTGAAAAGTCCTTGTAACTCAACAAGTTTCTGTAGTTTATTTTTTCAGGTGATACTAATGAATCCGTGAAGGGACTGTGCCTAAAACTCATATTAATTTTGACCACAGGATTGGAAAATATAAATCAAAATTCTTTAATTGAATGTATAATCACATCTTCTTTATTTGAATATCTAGTAAAATTATTGTGTGATGTCCCTACAAGACAGAAACATGGATATGATGTTGTTCTGATTATAACTTTACTTGTCAATTATAAAAAACATGATACTACAAATCCCTATGTAGTGAAACTATCAATTTTAGATGATGAATTAGCTCTCAATGGTTATGGGCAAGTTATAACTTCATCTTTATCAGAGTTCTGTAACCAATATAACTTGGAACATAGTGAGAACCAAAATGCATCTTGGTTTTCATCATTAACAAACATTGTTGGTAATATGTTTATCTCGGAGGAAGGAGGCATCAGGATGCAGCAAGTGAGAGCCAATAATGCCCTGTTATTAGCATTTTATGAAGCTATACATCTGAATAGAAATTTCATTACAACTTTGGCACACACACAGACTGATACAAGTTCTCCACCTTCTCCTAATAATACTTTGAGCAATTCACGTAATACTCCAGATTTATCAACAGCTACAACCTTTGATATCTCCACAGAACCTTCTAATCTTTTGGTAACATTCTTCCAGTATTGGTGAGTACTTTATTGAAAATTATATACAAACATCATCATTTTATATCTAAGGGTTACTTTTAATTTGGCAAACTCATTTAAATTCTAGTTCAATAGTAATGCAAGACACAAAGACTGAAGCAGGTACAAATACAGTTAAGCTATGTTTCATAATTTTGGGATGTATAACAGAAGATCAATATGCAAATTCGTTAATGCATGACATCAGTTTAGCATTCAAAGTAAAGCTTCATAGATTGCCAATGCGTCATAGAAAGTTGGCATCTGATAAAACTACATCCAGTCAACCATTAATTTGTACACTGATCGGTGAGTCATCAAGGTATATGAAGTTTGTGAAGAAATTTTGATCAATCTAAAATTCCAGATTTACTAGTGGAATTCATTTTGAGCCACATGATGAAAAAATTTCCAATGGAGTTGTACATATTATGCACAGGAGTCATCCAGAGGATACTATGCTATCAGAAAAAATGCAGGATAAGACTAAATTATGCTTGGAAAGATTTATGGACTGCCTTGATAGCTTTGCTTAGATTTATACTACAAAACGAAAATTATTTGGGAAAGAAAACCAATATTTTCAACCTCTCTATCAAAGTGGTGAACATTCTGAACTTCTTTATTACATATGGTGATAACTTTTTGCCAACACCTGGAAGCTATGATGAGTTATATTATGAGATAATAAGAATGCATCAAGTTTTTGATAACATTTATTCAATGGGTACTATTGGTAGTATATATTGGGCAACATGATATCACTAAATATTGAATTTTCAGCTTTGAGATATTCCAGTGGTGATGGTGACTTCAAGGAAGATGCCCTCAAGTTGACCAACACATTATTTAATGTGAGAGCTATAATTAAACACTTCAATCCAAAAATAGAACAGTGGTTGGCCTCTGCAAACCTTTCTACTCCAAGTGAAGAACAAATTTTGGAGATTGTCAAAAAAAATTATGATAGTTTGACTTTAAAACTTCAAGATTCTTTAGATCATTATGAAAGATATTCTGAAAAGCCACAGTATATAACATTCTTCAGTAATATGGTGAAGAACATTTTGTGTGATACGAGAAATAGTGTAAACTGTTCACTATTGAATGTTACCAATATTGCCAGTGAATATCCTGTAATATAAAACAATTTCATACAGATTGATTCACAATGAATGACAGATCAATGTGGAAATTAGTACATGTTAATCATTGGAATGACATTATTATTAGAAACAAATGCCTGATATTGATTGATTGCATTGATATTTTATATAAAAGATTATCTTGTACCAATTTCCAGAATATCTGTTTTCTAGATACGTCTATTAAGCCCTTTATCGTATAACATCCTGTATATATTTGTTGAGACAATATTATAAAAAAGTGGAAAACAATATGAAACCAATCTGCCTCTCATTTCACATTAAATATTATGAACACATTATTTCTATCACTTTTTTCCATATCATTAATTCAGTAAACATCAAACTGAAAAGTGACAAAAGTTATGTGAATTAGGAGTCAATTGTGTAATAATGGTGACAAACTGTTGGTTGGTTGGACAAACAGAGGTTGCTTGTTTTTTTTATGGTGACTCATAAGTGATTTATAATTGAATTTATAGCTCCATATCACACATGAACCTATCCAATTATAACTCATTGTACTGAGATTTTATTTGATCTTTATTAAAAAATAATGTGTACACATTCTGATTTTTCTTCAATTGAAACAGTTTTAAAATGGCAATAGACAAGTATCGGAAGTTTATATTTCCGTTAATTCCCTCAGTTTGAAACCCTACCAACTATGATCAATGGTTGAATTTTAATTGTGTCAAATTCCGATTAAAAATTACGGGATTCAAATTTGTCTGGTATTTTTGTCCACTGTCGTGAAATTAAAATCATTATTCATAATATTTTTTATTGATTATACAAGCTGTTAGTTATCTATTCATATTTGAAAATAAACATCTATAACATCAACAAAAGTTATATAAAGTCCTTGAGATTATATGCCAATAATTGGAGGTAGAAATATGTTTATGAAATTTTAGAACATGTAAATTTTATATCACAGTAAATCTTGAACTCTTCAGTTTAGAGTAAATCCTTCGTGTTCCTACACAAACACGAAATGTTCATTTCTAAATATATACTTCTATTACACATACCATAAAGCTACATCCATAACAACAATAACACATTGTTAACTCATACTATTAGCCTCTTATTTGACTGTGGTGTCTGTGCAAGATATTAGCCACTGTATCTTTTAATGTCTGTGGCTTACAGTATTCTTCTAACCAACTGAAAACTCCTCCAGAAAGTTCTGAGAAATTGCAAGTAGAAATCCCACAAAAGGTGGCAAAGAGCTGATCCATTATTGCTTGAAACTATAATAATACATTGAAGATGCATATCCATTAAAAATTAAAATTAGTAGTACTTACAACAGAAAATTTTACTTCATCTGATATTCGAGTTTCAGTATATCCAGGCTGAGACTGTTGTGCTTTAACTATTTGTTCATAGTTGGTCTGCATTATACGTAAAGCAACAACTTCTTTCCTAAGAGCATTTCGCTCTTCTTCTTGCTTCTTTTTTTGTAATTGTAGGTATTGAATATAATCAATGGATTTTTGGAGGATTATGGCTTTACTCAATTTGTATCCTGAGATGAAAACATTGATTAAATTAGTGACTTTTTTATATCAATTTTACGCTATATATTTATCCTAGAATGAACCATTTAAAATTCGTTTGGTCATATACATATTGACATTCCTTCAAGCATTTGAGTTTGAAATTATCAGTGCAAGTTTTTTGATTGAACTGGTTATTCAAATGTAATAAATATCTCAGGACTAATTGATTTGTTCTAGTAATATTTTCCAGCACCTGAATATCTAGAGTGCATAGAAATATGTTTTGAAAATCTATTGGACACTTTTCATGAAATAAACTTTAAACCACAACCTGATACATCATTCTGCTGGCAAGTAGGGACTAGTTCTTGCAAACTGTCATATCCTCTCTTAATAGCATCTCTTCGTTTTTGTTCTGCTTGGGTATGTGCCTCACGTCTTCGTTCTTTATAACTCATGGATGAAATCTTACTTTCAGTTTCCTCATCATCATCTGGATAAGTCAAAGTGCAATACAAACAATGTATTCTGAAAAACAAACCTACCTGATAAATTAGAAGATGGATTGGGAGAAGAAAATTTCAATTGATCTTGGGACATCATTTAAGAAAATTTCTTGTAAAATATTGATAACAATTTGTATGTTATCAAATAACCTTCATCATTATCTTATCACTCATAGCACTAACACAGTTCTTATTATACTGTGGCACTAATGTCACAGCTAATGTATCCAGTTTCCACAATATTTTCAATTTCTTAACAATTCCTTGACAGATGACAGTGACATGACATTACAGGAGTATAGGAAAGTTGCCAATAGTCTGAAAACCTACTATAATCCAATTTGTTCTTCTGTTATTAGGGAGAAATTGTGGAAAAAAAATACTCAAATGATGAAATATATAATTGTATTTTATTGAACATTTTATACTTTTCAAATATTTCTCCTTTCGTGCTTGGTGTTTGACTTGACTTCATATTTTGACGTGACGTGACGTGCTGTGAACTGTGACGGAAATGATAACGTTTTTATTTAATTTGAGGTTTGTTTTGAATTTGAGTGTTTTGAAAATTGAGATTTCTATTTACACTAAGTTACAACATAAATAGTGTTTTCTTTGATTTCGAATGATTGTCGATATTGTATTCAAGAAATTCTAGGAACCAACATGTAAAAGAAAAGCTCTTATAGAAACATTATCACACTAATCCAAACAAACCATTCAGATCTACTAACTTCGAATCATATCTTTAATAAAAATGACTTCTCTGGGAAAAAGAATTGAGGTGATGATTATTGATATTAAGTTTTTCATTCACCGGAATAAAATCACTTTGAATTACAGGAATATGAAGTTCACAACTTACTTGGAAAAGGAGGCTTTGCCTCTGTATATCATGCAAGGTGCTTGAAAACTGGCACTCATGTGGCTATTAAAATGGTAACTCATAGATTGATTGCTCCTGAAAGTTCTATATCATCCAATTTTTCAGATTGATAAGAAACTCATGCAATCTACTGGAATGGTAAATCGTGTAAAACAGGAAGTATCAATCCATTCCAGACTGAAGCACCCCTCAATTTTGGAATTATATGAGTGTTTTGAAGATATTAACTATGTCTACCTTGTCCTAGAACTTTGCCATAAAGGAGAATTACAAAAATTTGTCAAAGAAAGAGTAATTACTAGTTTTAATATGAAATTTCCCTCTGTAATATTTATATATTTCAGCTTCTTTCTGAGATTGAAGTGAGCAGTATCATGGGACAAGTAGTTGGAGGAATAAAATATCTACATTCTTATAACATACTTCACAGAGATCTGTCTTTATCTAATTTACTCTTAACTAAAGACATGCAAGTGGTAAATACCTTTGGCATCAGAGTTGTTTGATTTCCTCACCATGCACTTTTAGAAAATTGCTGATTTTGGCTTAGCTACCCAATTGACAAGGCCAGATGAGAAACATATGACCATGTGTGGGACACCTAATTTCATTTCACCTGAAGTTGCTTCTCGAGGTTCCCATGGTCTAGAAGCTGATGTGTGGGGTATAGGTTGCTTATTGTACACATTACTAGTTGGATCTCCACCATTTGACACACCTGGAGTTAAAAGTACTTTAACTAAGGTTGTAATGTCAAATTACATGCTGCCCAGTCACCTTTCAACTGAAGCAAAAGATTTAATTGACTCCTTACTACAAAAGAATCCTAAAGACAGAATGAAGTTGGAGCAGATATTGGAGCATCCATTTATCAGAAGAGGAAGGGTAAGTGTAAACTATTGTATACTGATGGATGTGATAATGATGAATTTTTTCCTCAGATTTTGTCATCTCAGCTTACTCATGATAGTGGCATTCACACAATGTCAAGTAAGAGAGATAGTACTTTTGGTGATAATTCATCTCTTCCTTATTCTGCACACAAAACACACTCTCACGCACACTTAAGAAGAACAAATAGTGACTGTTCACCATTGCAATATCAATACGGAACATCACCTTTGCATTCAAATATGGATAATCTAAGGATACACAGCTACGATGCTCTTTCTCATGTTAATCCACCTACTGACATGAGATCTGATCATATTTCGGTGCTGTCAAACTGTCATTCACATTATGATGGTTCAATGAATCCCAATTGTCATAAAACTGAATGTGGAATCAGCCAGTGCAGTCAGAAATGCTACGTTCCTTCAGATCCTGGAGGCTGTAAGTATTTTATATATGAAATCCCATAAATCATCATACATTCCAAAATACTTATGAGTCATTATCTTGATCAGTTCATACAGCAATAAAATTGTTTTCAGTCTATCATCAGTAAAAATTTTATTATTTCCTCTGTCTGTTGGACATCAGTTATGAACAGAATGTGAAAAAAGTATTGATATCAGTTCATTCAACTGTTTCAGATATTGGATCAAATAATGGCTTATACAATATCCCGTCCATAAGATCTCATCATTCTGACCCACCGTATAATGAAAATACTGGTAATTATCTGTACAGTCACAATGCAGATGCCTGTAGATCAATAGAACCTCCCAAGCTCGTTGAAAACCTTCCGCGATCTCGCCAAGCTCTTCCAGATCATAATAACAGAACTTTGGAGCCCATATGCTCCCAAAGACTCCTTCCAACAAGACATCAAACCAAAAACGCCGTGCTAAGCATTCTTAAAGATGGAGAGGTTTGCATAGAGTTCATCAAAAAGCGCGGTTACCCAAAGAAAGATGTGGTTTGTGAAGTCATGAGGATATCCACTGACGGTTTGAGGATAATTCTGTATGAACCTGATGGGGGTAAGGGAGTTGTGTTAGATTCCGATCCCCCGCCTGTACCTGCTCAAGGAGCAGATAAGATATATAGCCTCGAAAATCTACCAGAGAAACATTGGAAGAAATACACTTACGCGTCTAAATTCATAGAATTGGTCAGGGCGAAAACACCGAAAGTTACTTATTACACAGATAAGGCAAAGTGTTTTTTAATGGAGAATCTCAATGACTTCGAAGCTTGCTTCTATGATGGTAACAGAAAGCATTATCAATTATGAACCAATTTGAACATGAGTGGTATTTCATTTCAGGAGGAAAAATCACTCAGTCAAACAATGAAGGTATCTCAATAATCGATAGCTCAGGAAACAAATTCAATTTCCAATCGACAACCGAATGCAGTAATCTGTCAGGGTCTCTTGAACTAATGTGGAATCATGCACAGGAGTCCCTGAAATACTGCATGTTGTTGGAAACAACACTCTGTAGAATGCCTCGAACATCTTTTCCCGTCATAGTAGGACGCAGGCCGTCATCTGGTGTCTCTGCAGAAAAAGAAAACCAACCGCAAACTGTCATTGTGAGTTTGCTTCGAAACCTGACCTGGAATATTGAAATTATATTTACCATCACGATTTCTTATTCCAGATTTTCTCAAACGAATTATTGTTTTAGCCTTCATTTACTGTGTCGATTGATGCTACCAATCCTGGCTCATCTTTCGGCAACTCATCCAATACTAAAGAAAAACGGGTCAATGTACCAGGAGTTGGTACAGCTTTCCAGTTATCAAATGGAGAAGTGCTAGTGAGGTATCCAGAAGGGTCCCAGCTATGGGTTGATGGTAAGATTTTTTCATTATCAACCATAAAAATAAACGTTGTAACATTCGAATGAAATAACAGAAATATTTCTCACACTTAAACTAGTATATTTTTAGGTAAACATAATGTCCGTTACCAATATCCTGATGGTCGTATTGTGAATTATGTCGATAACGAAATTATTCCTCGCGTAATAATGGAAAAACTGCAGCAAATGCCGAAAGTACTGAAGCATTTGATTCCAAATCCAGTAGTGCACAAAATACACAATCTGAGGTGATAGTTCCCAAACAACAAATGTATTTTTAGGAGATAAACTATCCTTTGTTATTAAATTATTCAATTTGGTTGTATCAAAGAATTGAGAGTTGTAATTCCATTAAAGATCTATGAAGGTTACTTGGATTTTTTTAAATCGATCAATACAGGATTCTGTGTGAAATCTATTTGTAGATAAAAAATATTTATTCAATAAATTAATTTGTAGTGAATGATTTGTTCACATTGATATATTCCCTCTGTTTTGATCACTATGGATTCACAAGAATGTTAAATATGTTGGAATAATTGGCAATTATTGGCATATTCTGTTTAGCAATCTATGGAACATACTGATATGGTGTGAATGGTTCAATAACATCTTTTCTTCCACAATGTATGGATCATTATCATGATAAATTTAACAAAAGAAAGTTACATTGATTATGTGCTACTTATGATTAATAAAATGAAGAGAAAAAAAAACTTACAACATTTAGTGATTTATTGAAGCAACTGATGTATTAAGATGTTACATTCTGGTGAGTTATGCATTAAACAAATTCAGACAATAGAAGAACAAAGTGAAAAAATAGGTTGTGAATTATTCCTCTTCAGCTTCTAAATTGATGTGGCTTCCAAACTTTCCATACAGGTGGGACTTCAGATCACTCATAATATCTTTAACTTCATTAGATTTCTTATTGAGCTCTGCAATGTCATTTTGGATAATTTCCTTTGCCTCTTCTAAACATTTATGAGTTTTTTCAACATTTTGGTATATAAACACTTCTCCTACTAAATAAGGTATTTGTTCTTCATCATCGAAAAGAGCTATTTCGTCACATGCATCTTCCAGACTTTTCAGATCGTTTTCTTTGATTTTGATTTCATCTTTGAAGTCGTCAAGCTTTGCATTCAGTCTAGCAAATCTGTTGATTTTCTGTTGGTCATCGTATGATATGTGAACATCTGAATCGGGTTGGAAAGTACCTTTACTGCTAGCTGATGCCATATTTCAATAAATATTAATACCAAATAAATTCTTTCTAGATACGATTCAGTAACCAGAAAGTTAACCAAACATTTTCTTCTTCACAATTTCGATATGAGCATGTCCTGTGCTATATATGTCTTATGAAATATAACTAGCACATAACATGCGAAAATAAATGAATGCGATGATATAATCGAGGGCTATGGCTGAATAGAAAATAAATGAATGAATCGAATTTGTTCTTGAAGTGAATTATTTCAATATAATTTTGTGTTTGAATTTTCGGAACAGCTTTCAATTTATTTTCATGAAAATAGAAAGGTAGATCTGGCAATTGCGCAAATGCATTCGTAGATTTCGTCCACGATCATCCGGATTACACCATAACATAACACGTTGACAGCTAAATGTGGTTATGTGTTATGGGTTATGGAACTTACGATAGCTATATTCACTCTAAACTCACTAAGTACGTCACAGTTTCCCGCCTCAAAATTTATAAATTGGTTTATTTTGAAAATAGAATGGAGTTGAATGATTTGTATTGTCATTCTAGAAAGTAGAGATATCAAACTAAATAGTTGAGTACTTATTTGATGAGAATTCGTCATAAGGAAACTTCTCCATTCACATATAATCTTCACATGGAGTATATTGACCATGGTGGTAGTATATTCATGTTCTAAAATAAAGAAGGCGAAGTGGGTAAAAATAAATAGTACTCATTAATTTTCATGGTACAAAATATTTAATGCGTAGCACCATAGAGAGGTGAGTAGGAGACTTTTTGAATGACTAGTTATATAAGTTTTCAACACTACTAATTTTTATGAGACATAAGATTTCCAACGGTGTGCTGATTCACAAAGCAATTCATAATAATTTCTGATTATCTCATTAAGATATATATTCACATATTCGTTAACACGACATAATTGCTACACTTTTCAACTAATCTGACTTATTTCTAAATCACAATACGATAGGGAAGATAGATGGTACAAAAGACATGAAGCTTTAATGAAATAACATGCCTCGTTTGTTAACTATTCAAGTGGGATCGACCAACACGTGTTCCAATTTGAATTTGTTTCATACTAAAATCTTCCACAGCCTCTGAGACTTGGTTGTCGAGAATACCCGCCCTTCAAAAATTTCTGGTACCATCAACCATTCCCGCATTCCTCTTCACCAGTTTTGGCTCGAAAGAATTAACCACGCTCTCATAACTTGGTCTAGTAGCATCATCCAAAGGAAAATCATACTCTGGTATCCTAAAAACTTTCCTCAAATCTTGCCACTGCGATTCATTGAAAGACTTCATGAAATTGTTGATCCTTATTCCAGGCTGTTCTTGCAATTCAGCTTCATTCAAAACGAATTCTTGATCTACACTGGGTGGTTGGTGAAATTTGGGAGGGAGCCCTACATTCGTCGATTGCTGAGGATCAGAAACTCCTGGGGCTGGGATTGCTTGGTTTGGAGCAATAGGAGCTAGCAAACCTACTAAACTTGGATCGGGACTAGTAGCTTCCACGTGTGTCGGATACTGAGGAGTGGTTGCTTCGAATTTTGATTCAAAGTTCACACTGCTGATGTCTTTCGGAGGTAACAGACCTACGTCGTTTGGATTGGGGCTAGTAGATGCAACTGTTTTGGGGTACTGTGGGGTTGTAGCTTCGAATTTCGATTGGAAATGAACGGGGATATTGTATTTGGGTGGTTGTAGCCCTGCTGAGTTCGGGTCAGGACTCGTAGGCTCGACAAAACTGGGATACTGAGGCGTAGTTGCTTTGAAATTAGACTCAAAGTTGACAAACCGTGCTGGAGGTAAAAAGTAGTCTTCAACATTTGCCCCTTCGAGTTTATTCCCCAAATCTTTCCTGAGCTCGTCTCTGGAAGGATACACGGGAGTTGTAGCTTTGAAGTCTGAAGGGAAGTTCACACCATTCGGGGTATTGGAGCTATCCCCACCAAATGAGTCAATGGGGTATCTTTCCGTGTAGGATACCACTGGTGGTAATAGATCCAGCTGCGTTAATTCTTCTTCATTGAAAGTGTCAATTTTTTTGTTGGCGTAAGGTATCGGTGGAAGCAAACCAATATCACTAAAGCTACTGGAGCTATCGTCTATCAAAGTTGGGTACACCGGAGTTGTGGCTTTGAAGTTTGATTTGAATTTGTACTTTGGATTGTTGAAGTCCGTTAGCGTACTGACTTTCTGTTTCTTTGGTGGGTTCGAACCTAAATTACCTGGAACAAGGAATTTGGAATTTTTCATTCGGAATACTGATTTTTTATTAAGTATTGTTGAATGAGCTATGAAAGTATTCATTTAATTTTATCACGAACGGTATATTAACAGACATTATTCTCATGCCTGATTTCATTGACTGTACCTGAATCAATAATTGCGAATTGTGCAATTTCAATTCACAATAAATTAGTTATGGTGTATCACATAAACATACACAAGTATGTGGGCATGTCATGTATGTACACATATAAATAGCTTTACTTGTTGAAGGTGCAACTGTTTTGGTAACATGCCACCTTGATATATTTGCTGTTTTGAAAACACTAAATAGATCTAACACTGAATAATCCCATTATTTGCGTGAAATGGCGTTTTCAGATAAATAGGGGTTCTTGATGGCCTTTGAATCAAATATGTTATGGGAAAATGATATATTTCCTATAAGATTTGGTGTCCTATTTCTGTATTTTTTCATTGTCTGTTCCCAATACGTGTGTAGGATGAAATTTATGCAGCTATGTGATGAACCCAAAGAAAATTCCAATTTAGTTGTGTTTAGTTGTGAAAAAATAAAATTTCTGGTGCCAATTTATGTTTCTTGTATCTCAAAATATTTGTAGCAATAAGTTAGCAAATGAACGCACTGTTTAAAACATCTGATATAGATTATATAAAAAAATATCTTCTCATGAGACTCACTATTTCTATTGAATGAATTTATTTGAATGGATTTGGCTCCACTTTTCACTGTGTCTTGTCTACCATAATTCTTCGTCACTGGCGGATGGCTTGTAGATGGCAGTGAGCCAGTAGACCAATAACTAGGCGGGAAGTATGTAGGTTCACCTGTTGAAGTCTCGTCTTCGGTGACAGCTCCCACAACGTTTTTGACGTTCTGATCCTGCCCTGAAACCCTATAAAATCAGAATTGAAAATGCGCTCACACAACATAACATCTGTTTTCGAGTGGTTGGTTTACAAATGAAGTACATATACTCATTCGGCTGTTCTTTAACAACAAAATATCATGTTTCACGGGTTGAAACATAATTAGTTAGGTTCTCATGGTTGTAAAATTAATTTACTTGCTTTGAATTAGTTCCGTTACTTATGCAACTTCACGATTTTTTTCAATTATATTCAAAATCATATTGGGTGATTCAATGCGGATATATAATTGTTGATAAAGTACAGTGGATGGCCAAATTATAAGAGCCACAGCGCAAAATAAGCAATTCTGGTTTTTGTGAAATTAGAAAATTACGAAAAGCTCGTGAAGATTGAAAATAATTGGGTATTGGCGCGAAAAAACTTATGCTTCCTATTTAATACTTTGTGATGTCACCCTTTGCGTCTATGAATGCCTAGTACCTTCTTGGCAAGCTGTCTATGTATTTCAGACAGTTTTCTTCTGTAGAATTACTTTTATGCCACATTTCTAAGCGCTTGGTCAGCCGATGCTTAGTAGTGAACCTTCCATTTGCTATTTCTTTCTTCATTAACATCTAAAGATTCTCAATAGGGTCGAGGTCTGGCGAATTACCAGGCTAATCCAGCACCTTCGAGTGATCCTTAGATAGGAAATTTGTGACAGATTTTGCCTAATAAAGTTGAAATAAACGAAGCAGTATATTATGTAGCTCTATTACGATCCATTTTTGAGGAATTTGTTCAATTTTTAAAGGTGGCTCTAATATAATTTGGCCACCTACTGTGTGTCCAAGATATTGATAATGAATAGTAGAAAAGTACTGCATAAAACATTGAACTGTTGTTTTTACAATTGTGTTTCAAAGAAATATCCATCCGAAGTTTATTACCAATGCTGTGTTGATACGAAGACTACTTGGAGTCTACTATTCAAAATTTGCTCGCTGAGTAATTATAAATAAGTTCCTTTTACTATGCGTTGTCTCCAAATTCATGAACACAATCGTAAAAGTTGAAATATAACTTTTTTCGGTTACATGAAATTGATGTCTGAAAAACTTTGAGAAACAACCAAACACAATTGACTCACGAATGAATCATTCACGTTCGTGAAACGTCAACTTGTTTGGCACTACATTTCTTTACGTTCCACACCGCCCCCAACGGTACATGAAATCGACAATGAAAAGTGAAATTTCAACACTTATTTTGGTTACCTGTAAATGGTATCGTACATCGACTCATTCGAAGCTGTAAGCAGGTCCGGCCTAGGGGTTCTCGCGTATGGATTGTCGTCTTCTACGAAGGGCCTGTTTTGTCCGATGAGCAGATTGGCGTCGTAGTCTTGCTCGGCTTTACTGCAATTCACCATGTACCAATGGTCGCAGACCATCATTCGTTGCTGAAAGAGAGTCGCGTTGGGGCAGGTGTAGATGAATTGCCTGCCGATGCCGTCACACATGTGGTATATCTAAAAAGAAACATAAATTGATGAGGAGTATACAATCACTCAGTATATCTGATTGGGCTTAATTGGTTTTAAGACGAGCCTGAGTTGATGACAATTAAAATTTTTCCTAAAAGAGACAAATAAGGATTTTTTCCATTTATTGCGTGTACTTTATGAATGTCACTGTATACATATTTTCTCAGATTGGTAAATTGGACTAGTTTTTTGTAATTTGCAGGTACAAAAATAACACTAGCGTTCAGAACCATTTGAAATGTCTCGAGACTCACATGAAAGACCAAAAAAGAGTTTGCTAGTTATACTTTTAGAATGGATACTTCACTGGAAAACAAAAGATAACCTGGGCGAAAATAATGGTCAAATCATTATGTCAATGGTGAAAAAATACTACCACATCATATAGGATTGAAAATATTTGACCCAATTGAAAGAAATGATACTCATCCATTTATTCAACTTTTTCACCATTTAGTGACTGAAACTTATTCCTAAGTGTTTTCTCTCAATTTTCTCGAAATATTCATAAGACGTATCTCTGATACTGGTTTCTACCTTTTCGGACCAGTAATATTAATAATAACCATATTATTAATCAGTTGAACCATCACCTTAACTTTCAACAGTTTATTTATAAACAATATCACACACAACTTTGATTGGAATGTCATAGTCTTTTACCTTTATTATCTTTGTAAGCTAGGAATATTACTAGATTCTTTTAGATTGGATAATCGACCCAAAAGTCACTCTTTACCCTTTATTATAACCTTTCAAAGCACTGAAAATACAATCGTCTAGAAATTCCTTTCAGTGATGAATGTAGATAACCTTTTACGTTAACACAGAATTTATCATGATATTGTTTTTTTTTTAAGTCGAGAAAGAAAACAAGGAAATAATAACGACTAACAAGGTAAGATAGTGATGAAATTTTTTTATAAAAAAATAATTATTATAATTCAATTTGAAGTAATTACTAATATATTAGATTTGTTAAACTATTTTACAATATCTTATTTCAATGTTGTTTGAATCAATTCTGATTGGAATGTATCTTGAACATGTAATACTTCCTAATCTCCATTATGAATTTGCGAAATTATAGATTTGTCCGAATCAAATATATCCGAAATGCAGTTTTCCATAAATACTGGGAGGATACTGGAGGCTCCCAGAAGCCCCTTTCCTAATGTAAATATATAAACATTTTCATATCGGAAATAATTTAGTATTGTGGTTCAATGGGACCAAAAAAACCCACTGAAAATTGAGAATTACGAAAAGCAAGGGCTATCAACCCGTTCTGTGATTAGCTGTGGTTGTTGCATCTCTCTTGATTATTGCGTTCCTTATTAATTCCATGTTATGGCTATACCACAGATATATTTTTTCTGTTAATGTATATTTCTCGATAATTATCAAACGGCTTACCTTACAACCTGTTGCGACGTCTGCATAATATCCAGATGGTCTTCCTTCGCAGGAAAATCTTGTTTTGGGAATCTGAGGAAAATTTTGAAATAAAATTCCGATTAACTAGGTTCAAAACATTACAAAAACTACTTCAAAAATAAAATATCATATCTGGTAATGGTCTTTAACCCTTCTTGGATTGACACCTGATCGATTAGTTTTTATTAATTCATTATCTCAATCATCTATTTTTTCATAAAAGAAATCAATAATGGTCTACAGATGTAGATTTTGACGATAAATATCGGAAGTCTGAAGAATTCTTAGACCTATGTAAAGTACATAAGTATTTAGGAAGAATATACAAATTAAATAACGTATTCATATAAAAAATTTAATCGAGTTGATTCCCTTGATTTTAATGGTATCAAATTTTCAGAATCAGCTAGTTTATTTCACAACAAATACCGCGTTCCAGTTTGTCATCAAACACCCTAACACTCCATGTACAAAAAATATCATTCGTCCTAAATTTGTACAACGAGGTGTCACAATTAAACGACTCACAGTAATCTATAAATTTATCATTGTAAAATGGAAATTACGTTGAAGATACCAACTGAAAGGTAAATATACAAATAAAACTAGACACGAATAAGGAAAAGGACTGTGAATAGCGTTGACTAGCGTAGTCGGATTTGGATTGTCATATATCCTTGATCCAAATCCTAATTGAAAACACAGAGATGATCGTAACCTAACAAGCTATTATTCAGTATCAATGCCGCATTCTTTATTCGGTTGGGGATTCTTTTAACACGTTGAGCAAAATGCCAACGCACATCTCATCTAATCAATTCCATGCCGCAACTGCGGAAATAATACAATGATTTCCTAATTATTTCCTAATTGTCGCGTCACGGTGAATTACTCAGCCCCTATTGATTGATCAATCAGTTTGACTATAAATCTATTAGCTACGATTAGCGTTTATTTATGTTCTTGTATAATCGTCTTGATGATATCGATAGCTGATACGACGTGTTTAAAAGTAATCAATGTCATGTGAGATGTTTATCAAAATAAAGGAAGCGTGTAAAAGCAGATTGTTTTGAAAAATCTCGACGCTTCCTGGTTGTGAAATTGCAAACTCAGTTCAAGAGTGGTCTCATGTGTCTAAGAAATTTTCTCGAGGAATAGCTATCATGAAGTAGTTGGTAATCACATCAGTAAACTTAATGACTTAATATCAGCTATTATAATATGTCTCACATGAGTGACAAAATTGAAGTTGTATTCTTTAATGTCATATTGTATAGTAACTAATATATAACAATAATAAAGAAAGGACAATCAATAATGTTCTGGAAAATTATATTCGAATCAGAAATCTACGTAGATATTAATAATAAAAAGTAGTTGAAATAAGGACTGTTTACAACATTGACTGTTAGGGTACCACATTTTAAATCTATTCTGGATACAGTTGCATCACTTAGCACTTTTCGGGTCCCAAAATTTGAAGTGCGCATGTCCACTCATGAGCTAGGTGCGCAGTGGATAAGCCAGGCAGGGCAGACACTTTGTGTTTTGACACGTTTTGAAACAAAAGACGTGAAAAATATGAAGTTATTTGAATGCAACTGGAATATATAACAGATTCGTAATTAGATATTGAGCTCTCAGTTTATTCGCTGAATTATTTTTATCTAAATTTAATTGTTATGACTTTCAATTTGAAACGATTAAATCATGAATTGTACATTCGAGGATTGCGTTCAGGATCAATATCGACCAATATTAATGGTTTTCAATTAGGGTACCTAGTCCTAAACGAGCATCTCAGCTTCACCAAAACTGTTGAAATAAAATTCATTCAAACATGTTGAAGGTGTGAAGCAACAAATGTATGAAATTTCGATGTTGTTTGCTGACAGGATCGAATACTTGGGAAATAAAAACCAAAGATAATAACTTAATGTATTTCGTGATAAAAATGTCGAATGTTAATAAAATTGCATAAAAAATATGAACCATAAAATTATGGTAAATGGCAAAATCACGTGTAACTAGTAGTTATTGGATAACTATGAAATCTCAAAAGGTTTACATTAGTACCTTTCTAAAACATGATGAGAGAAAAAATAGAATCACGTCTTATTTGAACAACTATATTATCTAAACATCAGTGACCGCTCCTAAACTATTAAAAACAGATTTGGCGAATTCGCCTTTTTCTAGGATTTATTTATTTTGATTCATTGCCTGGAAAAATCTATAAGACATGAGTTGAAATATGGTTTATGGATATGTTTGTTTCTGAATTTCACATCAGTACATGTCTTGATAATATTTTTTTCATACATTTTTGGAAATATCCACTATAACGTATTTAGTCTCTCAAAGGAGCCACCACTGTTCTGTGCACTTTCCATTTGAGTATACTGTTTCGGAGCAAAAACCATCAACAATTCATTAACTCTCGCTTTCAACAAAGTTCGATCGATGATCGTTGAAAGAAAAACAGATTTCTCCAATTTCGTTCCTGCTTACTTGACGTTCAATATCCTAACACAGGAGCCAAGATCAGATAATATTATGAAAAGACTAATACAAAATACCTTTTATTTCAATTTAAAATTGAGAAAAACACTCTGATCAAAGGTTTATACTCATAAATCTTTAAATCTTCTTCGCATTGGGATTCATTCGCGCTTGGTATGGTTACCTACTAAAAATCAGTGCTATTGTGGAAGTTTGGAAATAAAACAATACACTATATCTTCAAAGAGTAACAGGACAAGGTAAAACGAATATATTTAATAGCTCACATTTTCAACCGAAAACTTGTAAGGCAAAGAAGGTGGTACTTCAAAGTATCACGAAAAATATTCAAACTAACAGTGTCAAATATTTTCACCCTACAATAACATAGATCCGGATCTGACGAATTTATCAATACAAATAACTTGGTTATCCTTTCTATTTCTTTTATGGGTCAAATATGACTTGTTTTGCTTGCGTAGGCGCCATTTACATAACTTTGAGAATCCGTACCGTCTGAAACCAAACAATGTAAAGATTGATGACTGGCTCGAGAGAAATGAGAGGCATCACACGTCTCTGCAAAATACCATTATGTACCTAATGATATCATTTATGTAATGTTTCATTAACTTTTTTGTTTGGGATGTTCAATTTCAAGTTTGCATTGAAGAGGTAATGGAATAAACGTGAAAAACTCGAAATAGGCTTTATGATTTACCTAATCTATTATATCTTTTCATTTAATCGAAATTTGGAAAATCTGGTTTTTAGGTTATGTATTTATATTATGGATTGTCGTTTGATCACCATGAACAATATGCACTGAGTGGTTCTTGGAAAATATTTTCAACATAATTCCCTGGAAAAAATCCAGACACCTATTGGTATTACTTTTTTCATTTTCTTTTCCTGTATTATGATAATTATATATTATATTTACTAAAGCAAGATAGTTGTGACAGCTCAGTAGAAAATGCGGTGTTGCAGCTTTTTTTAAACGATACGATACAGAATGTTCACCACTCAAATTGTTTCGAAAAAGGTTTCCATCCCTAAAATATATACACTGAAATTGGATAACTATTGCCTGTGGATAAATGTTGTACAGTGTTCTCAATATTTGTGAAAATTTCGACTGGAAGTAACAAAATTTATCGAGGGATCAGAGTTTTTCTCCAAAAAAATTTCACATCGTCTGGAAGTCACTGTGAAGTGTTGCCATAATTATTGATGCCTAAGTTCCCAGTTATGTCTTCAATTGTTAACTAGATAATATTTATCTTGTACTGATGGCTTTGAAAGATATCTTCCAGAATAATAGACAATAGTTTCATCCACATTGAAAATTTATCATGAATTGATAATTAATTTCGTGGACATTATAGAACATAGTTTTATGTGCAGGAAACATATTCAAGAAATATTTATTCATAACATGAGTTATTCGTCATTCAACAGGTTTTGAGTATGCATACATTTTTTAAGATGACTCAAAATTTTTGGCAAACTCGCATAGAATCAAATCTTTTACGAAAGCTTTTTTGTTGAATGACATCAAGATACACATGTTATGCAAAATAAAGAGAATTTTGATATATATATATTAAATATGGTCACCTGTACCTACTATAGATGTCATAAATTCCATTACGTATGAAATACGTACCTAATTTCAGATTTCTTTATAGAATAAAACCATGACATTTGAATATATAATTAGCTACGGACATTAATTCCAGTAGTGTTCGAGATGTCTGTTGGCTTATTTGATAATCTCTTATTAGAGATGAGCGAACTTTTGACATACAGGGTACCAACTTATTCAATAATATGTATGTAAACCTACATTCATTTGAATGTAACTTCATTCGATTATTCAACTGGCATTTGATTTTTCCATCGCTGTTCATTACATAACGATATTGTATACTTCACTCTTTCCTTTTACGATTTTGTTGATTGAAAGTGCACGATTCTTCAATTATTAATTCTATGAGAATCTTTGCGAAATCATTTGAACGTTTTAATAGAACTGGATCATATATTACGATTATCACGATTATGGAGTATGTTATAATGTAGAGTCCATCTACTCTGTCGAAAGATGTCTTGATAAATAATCAAGTTTGTAGCGATTTGTAATGAGACGAAAGCAAAACTTGCCTAAACTCACAGTCGAAAAAAAAGTTATTCATCATGAAAGATTCGAGCAAAATAATACAATTTGGATGTGATGAAGAAAGCTTCTTCTGATAGCTCGAATGTCCTTTTTTACATGAAAGATCTTTTTTCATTTTCCAATTCCTTGCAAAAAATTTTAATTATTATTGATTTATCGAAATTAATATTAAAAACGCTTGACTATTAAATTTATCTAGAGGAGATTGACATTGAAACAAGTAGGAAATAGTAATTGTTGATTTTTGATAGATAATTAATATGGATAAACATCGAAATATAAAGAGCTTCTCTGTTTCTTATGTCATCATGAACAACAAATTCATGAAGTATGTAGGTCATGTGACCGATCAACTATTACGTGAAGCTCAATTCTACCATTTCAGTATCACCTTGTGAATTTACTGTCATTTATAATAGATATAATTGATGTTAATAGATCGATTTGTATAAAGATGTCCTTAATCTAAAAGATTCAAGGGATTTGTGCTCATCTTGATAATTACCAGAAATTTTGAGGTAATACGTTGAAATTGATTTCCATTGCGTATTTTCATTTGGTTTCATTGGCAACGCAGGAAATAAGGCTAATTTCTTTCAGTTTATCTTCAATTCCCATCATTGTTTATTGCAAGAAGTAATTATTCACATACAATTTATTCACCAATTCAATGCACACTGCATAACAATGACTAAGTAACTTCGAGCTGTGACTTATACGTAATATGTTTTTATCTTGATTTTGCATTATTTCGACTTAATGATTGTCAGCTACACCTGAATGACCGAAAATACACCGTATACGAAAACGAGATGCCATTGTTATTATCATTCCTGCAAATGAAAATATTTCATGTATCTACATGTAGGTGACAAAGAGTCGTCTTTTATTCGCAAGATTTGTCACAATGCCCTTAACGGGTCGATGAAACATAAAATTCCAATTTCATCTCATACAAATTCAAGGTTATATACTTATATAGTGACGAGAAACAATGTAATTCTTGATTCTATTTTGTTTTTTTTTTGCATCATTTCTGAGAGACCACACTGATTGGCTGTGTCTATAATGATAATCAATCAATCTTCACCATTCATTTTCACTCATTCACATGTCTTGTAAAAAGTCTAACATTGATGAATTCAGATAACTTTTTTTGAATAAATAGTATATATTTCAAAATCTATACAAACGAAATATTATACTACATAATATTCACTACATTATTAACTTATGTTATAATAGGTATGTTCGCAGAATTTTTTGAAAATATAATGAATGCATGGAATGTTCACTCATTTTCAGAAATTTTTTTCAACTATTCCGAAAAAAAATTATAAATTCCATGGAATTCGAATTACTAGATATCCCAGATCTTCTAGACCATAGCAGGTATATTAGTTAATTGAGGAAAAACAATTCTGAAACTCCTAAGAAAGCACCTCAATTTTTGTTTTTGAAATTGTAAGTTTATGTTTGAAGCTCACATTTTGTTTCATATCTTATTCAACGATGAATCATGATACGAATTATAGCTGTGAAGATAGGAAAATTTGATTCGTTGGAGAAAAAGAGCCTTTGTTTTATTCCTATGGCATCTGGATGACAAATTATGACTATTCGGAAGATTGTTTAAATTTCTTTCATCTTTATCCCTAACAAATTCGAATATATCAACGAAGGAAACATTTCTATCCTTGCACTAAATTTTCAGTATTATTCGCAAGCACAAACAATGATAAAAAGCACAAGCAAGAATAACAAATGCTTTGTTTGTACTTTATTTTGTATTTCACGAATTATTCATTATTCATACCAGTAGATACGTTATCAGCCTATGTTTTAAAGATTCCATGAATAGCATGAGAATTTCGTGACTAACATAATAGTGTCGTGTTTTTGTATAGAGTGTACCAAAATTAATGGGCTGGGATGTGATTCCTCATATCAAGATCAACTGTGACGCTGAAATTGGCAAGCCTGCGGTAGAAACGACAAGCGACAGATGGTATCGTTATTGCCATCTTGTGGCAAAAGTTCTGAAGTATGACCGAATTGAGTATGTCACTAAATTCGTCTTTCTCTCAACAACAAACATTTATACAGGAAAGTCCAATCTGGTGGCTTTCATCGTTTCGAAATTACGTGGAGAAATTATTTTGATTTAATCAACTTTGGAAGGATATATGTACCCTCCTTAGTATACATTTCGGGTCATAAGTTGATCGAACTATACTTATCACCCTTAAAAAGCTCGGTACACATTTTGACACACTCTGAAATTTTTTGAAATCTCTTATTTTCTGACTTTGGGAATATGAAAATTTTAATAGCCCGGCATAACTATATGAAAATGTTTTTATACATCGTGCCTACAGATTATTTCGAATCATAATCAATTTCAAAACAAGTTATTTCTAGGATTACAATTATTATTTAACAAGAATTCAACAATGAAACCAAACTTGTTTATTCAGGATTTTCATTCGTGAATTCGTGATATCTGTGTGTAGCAACCAAATATTATTGTTATATAATTTTTCAGCTCCGGTTTAGATAATTTCAGATGACTTTTCATATGAATTAAACGTTTTGCCTATGGGCGCTACTCTCAACTTTGTAATCTCCAAGAATTAATGAATGACGTATACCTAAACATTCAATTTGAGTTAATTATTTTCGATATAGAAACCCTGAACGTATCAAATCATCAACTCCTTGTCGTCATCAACATGCTAATTCACCTAATTTAATGCAGGTATATGCGACATACAGCTTATTATTTTTAAGACTAGGAAAAGAAAATAGAAGAGTATCCTCTGATTTATGCAGTAATATTTCTCTACTAATTCTGTATCTATTCCCTGACATTTTACTTACTATACCAAGAGGTTATTGTCCTAAAGTATATCGCCCTTTCGATTCAATTTTCATGTTATTTTCAAGAATCAATGACAAGAAATAAAAACATTTTCATTTCATTATTGCTTGTGTCATATGTATATCTATTAGAAAGCAATGCATTCTTTCTTCATTAATATTAATGATTTTTATTGTACATAGATCGTGACATTAGAGCTCCAGATTCACATACCATAGAAGGATGTTCTTGGATATATCGATCTTGATGATGCTGTGAACAAATGATGTTGGAAATATTCAGTTATATCATTGTTCACTTCAAGGATATTATTCAGACATCATAACGAACATATCAATTCAAGAAATATAGTCGATGAAAGCTAAAAATAAGTAATCGCAACGTATTTTTTTAATAACGTATTCAAAGGTTTTCCTTACAATTGATCATAGCGGAAAATAAATTTGAGATTTTTTAAACTATCACTTAGTGATTATCGAATATACGTAAAATAATACATATAATTGTTCATTGTTTCTCATAGTGTGGCATAAAGAACCTCACAATATTATAATACATCTTTTGAGGTAATATCGCTAATTAGTAATAATAATAGTTAAAACTAATACTATTAGTTGTAGTTAATATAAGTGTCTAGCTCTCACACAGAAAAATTCATCATTGAAGTCGCAACTAATAAATATTTTTTAACATTGTTGTTTGAATAGTCATAACCACTTTTATTCTATAAGTACAAAAAAAAACTCTGAAGATCAAATGATTGATTAAAAACATTAGAACAAACGTCAATTGTCGTAGACCTTTCTGACAAGATATTATGTCACTATTAACGAAGTCAATCAATCTGTCAAGTGTCAGTGGATGGTTTAGAAAACCCACGGCGTGTAGGCCTTCCATTCGGGTCCATCATGGTGTTCATTTGTTTGCAAATGCAATTTTCATTTATAGATGATTATTGATAGATTTATAAATCCTGTTCACATCTGTTGTTGTTTGAAATTTTGTGTTTTCCATAAATATCAACATAATACAATGTCCATATCATGCCATGCTTATTCAAATATCTGCGAAAATCACATAAATGTACGAATTTAGGTTTTGTAGTTGTCAATAAAACGTTGAAACATTTATTTTGGTTTTATGGGCTGTAGTTGAAAGAGAAATTCTGCTTGAAATCAAGATTTTGTGTAGGCCATTTGAATAACTTAATCACCATAATTCAAGGTAGATAGAAGGTTTCATTGTTATATTACTCATCAACTCCTCTCAATTATATACCTACTACAGTTTTATTTCACGCAACTGGAACTTTTATTCACACGTTATCTCAATAACCTTAATAAATTAAACGCAAGTTCTTCTTTACGTCACACAACAATGATACAAGAAATGTCTGAAAGATGGGATATGTTACTCAACACTCGTGGATGCAAAGTATTTTTATACCCAAGTAATTTATGAAACCTGGATATGGACCAGAAAATATCATTTTGGTAATTAACACACTTATGTTAGCTTCACTTGTATGTACGAATGTATTGTTTGTGAATTACTCTTCACGCATTAAAAAGGCAAGAATAATTTTAAATATAGGAATAATAAAATAAGTAAGAATATTGTTATTGTAATCAGTAAGAATTATCTCGGAACGTAATTTTTTCCCAATAATCCTGACAAATTCGCATCCGATCAGATAATATTGGAATTATTTTCATAGTATTTTTTTAGAATACTTTTTGATTGTTGTATCCTCAATTACTTTGTCTCTACTTCCATTCATTAGCAACATTAGATTCAATCGTGTGGGCCTGTTTTTGAGCTTATAGCTAGCTTATCCGGACGAATATATCTGATTGAATCGCATGTAATAATTGTTTCAACTAACTGGCACCTCGAACCATTCGAAATTTATTTTATTCATTCTCAACTAACTTTGGGGAATTTATAATTAATGGTTGATTTGGCACGATAATATGGATGAATTGATTGTGGTAGTAGGTGTTAATGACTAAGACCATGAAACCTCCAAATAAGGCGAAGATTACGATAATGCTAATTTGCTGCTACTTCAGTATTGAAATTGCAGGATACATGCAGTTTGAATCTATTATATCCAAATTATCAGAATGTTTTTTGAGAAATAGAATAAATCATCGGATTAAACGTCAGTCCAAGAAAATGTTTGTCGTTTGTTTACGATGTAATTTTAATACCTCCAAATTAATTCATTTTAGGTGAGACCTGATCGCCTTGGAATTCACGGAATTGTATACGTATGAATATAAAAGGATATTTACTATTTTACATCATCCTCCACAAATTGATATACATGAAACCACGCTATTAATTTATAGATTTTCACACAAAATTCATTTCAATAGGCGTTTCGATAGTTTTAACGATAAATCCAAGTCAACTACGAGTATGGGAATTGAAGATCTGTTTATAGTCTTGAGATTACCTGTATATCTATACGTACGTGTTCTGCTTTTGTGAACTAATATAACGGAAGGAAAATTAATTGCTGGCAACCAATAAAAAACGAGCGATTTGAAAGTAGAGAAAACTTTTTTAAGTAAACGTTCACGGTTTTGAAATGTCAAGGAAAAAATGTTAAATGCACTCTTCGGAGGAGCTCAAGAAACAAACCAATCTAATAATCTATATATTACTTATCTTAGATCTTGAGAACGATTCCAGTTTTGTTCACCACGGATGTGGTCAATATCTCCATAGAAATCATTCTATTATTATGTAATAGAATTTTATCATACAAAGAAGAGGTGCGAAAAACAATTACCACTTGATTCAATTGAAATTGAACCCTATTTTATAATAAACGTACACCTTGATATTTATTGAATACGAAAGGAGTTTTTTCATGACAGATAGTCATCTATATAACTATAGGAATACGAGTAGTATGATTATGACCATTTGTAGAGCCAGAAAAAAAATAAAGACTCATTGATTGTGACATTTTCTGACAGTAATCTGAATATATCGCTTCAATACTTGACATACAGGGCTTAAAAAAGTTATGAATGTTAGTGAGAAGTATTGCAAATTCAGTACGGAAATGATATGAATATTATTTTTGTTCATCTCTCTTATGCTAAAACGAATAATTTCGGATATGTTTCATGAAATGATAGTTGGAAGCAATTGATCTGAGGGCAATTTAATTTAAGGAGGAATCAGTTTTATTTTGGAATCGATACCAGACAAAATTATTCCATACACTCAATAAGAATCAAATCAATATTATTTGTCGAAGTTGCGGTTAGTTTATACTTTATAAAGCAGATAAGAAATAAAATGAAATATTCACATATTTGTTACGACTTGAATGAAGTGTGTAGGTAACTTCATTGATGCATTATTTTGTTCTTATTTGCTGTATAAACCAACCACTGTTCAAATGACGATTCTGTAGAATATACATGAACGCTTACTGTCGATAATTCGTGGTTCTGATAATACCACCAAGATCTTTACCAGATATATCTACCCATTATTGTGGTATCAAATTCATTAATCACGAGCTAATGTTATTGGCATCGCTTGTTATTAAATGCGCCTTGAAATAATGTTTAACGAGTTGTTCCAATCTTAATTTGTTCATACGAAGTATCTTCGTTTTTATTTTGCATTATCATGACCTTTCAGAAGTGAAAAAACAAACGAACCAGAGAATGTGATCCAATGAATTTGGTTACGATTGAAAAATCTTTATGTAATATTATCATCATTTGTACCTGTCGAGCTAGGCAATTTTTCAAATCAAATTATGATTCAATAATGTGATTTGTCGTGAAGTATTCGAATATTGAGGTATTTGAATAGTTTATCTTTTTTATTTAAATATTTTTGAGCCAAATTATTGTATGATTTTCAATGAAAATATTCTGCTGATATTGAATTATTTACATATTGAATAAAACAACAACAAAATCATAATCTTTTCAGGTTTACTGAAAACAACAAAAGCAACAACATAAATAATTATATTTCCTTCTCAAAATATCGAATACTTTTCCGAATAAAATATTAAATCTCAGATGCAAATTCACAGGATTATTTTAAAAATTCTGGTTCTGAAAAGAGAATCAATCAAAAAAGGGAAACGCAATAAAAAACTTAATAAACAAAAAATTCTTATATTGGACAATATTCAAATATATTGGTAGAAAATCTATGAATATTCAATGTTCCGAACAAACTTTAGAGAGTAATTCACAATGAAATTTCAGATTATAAAGTTTTATAAATGATGATCGTCTTTTCAAAATTGAGTATTTGTTTCAGGCAGAACAATTGAGAATATTTTTGAAATCAGTTTCAAAGATTAGCTCGGTTTTCTTTCGTAAAAAATTCGAACAATATTATTGAAGAATTATTCTTTTCGTTTCGTTTCATTCCTGTTTATTTCTCTCAAATATTTTCGAAATGAAAAAATTTCTATCTAAGCTTGATCAAAAACTCACTTCAGCACCATTGAGCTCCTCCGTCAAAAGGGCCATCAAACCAACCACCACCAACCCAATCATGTCGCGAGCACTCATCTGCAAACCCACGAAAAAATCCGCCAAATAGCTGCTCTCGGACGTCCGCCAAAACCCACTGCCGACGAAGACGTGATCAGAAGCAAGCTGGGTTCACCAGGTCACCGCAGGCTCACTTGGAGAAGGGAACACCGCACCGCGATCACAGAGCTCCGGCTCGAGTATTCGACACACCTACGACCTGGTTTTCGATTCGGAGGATGCCGAGGAGATGGTGAATGACTATGGAGATGTTAGCGATGGCATTTGACGGTCGCGTCGAGATGGAGATGAACGGGGTTCAGGGTTCCCGCGGAATTACCGAGAATTTTCATCGGGGATTTCTTGTTTAGGTCATTGATTTAAGAAGGTGCCTTCATAGAAGAGTTTAATTGAGAAATCGTTAAAATTCGACATCGTTATATTATTAGAAAATTTGCAGGTTGTCCAGAAACTCTGCTACAGAAACTACACACAAGAGTTTATTTTATGTAGTTTTAGATGAAATTATCCTATTATCCTATAAAAATTGGTCTCACCTTACCACCACGATTAAAATGGTTGTGAAAAAAATCACACCGGGTTTGCTACTCTTTGTTGAAGATACAAAGTTTAAAATTTTTGAGTGACGGCTTTTTAGAAAAATTTAAAGAAAACTCATTTATCGATGCCTTCTTCAAAGGATTTGAACTCAATTAGAAAGCAACCCGATTAAGGGGATATTCTGGTCTAGAGGCCTACTTTTTGGGTATTTTTCAAACTGGGAATTATTAGAAACATTTTTTTTATATAATGTTTATTGATTCTATCGGCCAGAAGACATTAAAAATAATTCACGAAATGGTGTCCTCTTGAGAAAAAATACATTTTTTAAACCCTTTTTTTCGACTTTTGTGAACTTTTTTCAAATACTTGGAAGAAAAATTTCTCAAAATCTGAGATTCTCACAAAATTTTAAAGTGATCGGTCAGTTAGAACTTGAGATATCGTGTCAACCACCTCAAAAAAAGAAGTTCGTTCAGTTCGTCTGGCTTAGATGCCACGTCACAAAATCCGCTGCATCTCCCAAAATAATTCGAATTTTGAAAAGCATATTGAGAAAATATGCACAAAAAATATATTTGCTACAATTTTCTAGACCAAAGTACTACCTCGAGGTAATTTGAATTAAATCGACATAAAATAACCTCCAATACCTATAGTGTTCGTTTGGAAGAAGAGTTTCTAGACACCCCCTATTTCAATGAGTTTATCCACCCCAAATCTGATATATCTACACCTAATGTGGCCTAATTACCAGTGACAAGTGCGTTACGAAGGCAAGGAGGCCATAATCAATTCAATCTTTGAAACTGAAATAGAAAACGAGAAAAGAAAAATTAGTAATAGTTTCCTAAACTTCAACATGGGAAGCCCTCACGATTGTCAATCTTAATCACACACATAGAAGACTACGTTGTCTGTTCATACAAGCTATTACTTTTGGACGGTTTCCAGCAATTTCAAATACAGTTTGAACAACAATTAATCACACATGATGGACATGAATCAGTGTCCAGAATTCGAAGAATTTTCATTTATCATCTGTTTCACCGAAATACTAGAAATCATCCAACAAGGATATCACCATAAAACTGGTTCCGTTTGAAATTATTTCGAAATGAGAATACAGTGTGTCTCTAGATTTAATTTAACGAATAATGCTCATTCATTCATATCTGACCATCTTATTCAACACAACTGCTCGAATCAATTCTCAACTGGTATACCTTTGATAAGGATTAATGAATTCCATTCAGAAGTAAAATACAGTGTGACTCAGAAAAAACGTTTCATCATAAATATTCAGGAAATTTGTATATGGGCTGTCCTCGAAAACAGAACTTTCTTAGACATCTTCATCACAATATTCCATGCGGAAATTCACGTCATATTCGCCCGAACAAAGACTATCGCCACCAGTGGATCTAGATCACATTATATAAAGTCATCATCAAGATCATAAAAGGAGTAATACAGAGACTGAACCAGAATCAATACTACGACTTTCGAATCATTGTAATCCTCTGCCTGAAAGCAGCAAATTCTAGATTGTATGGGAAAGGGTACCTGGCATTAGAAAATCTAAACTCAACTTCAAAGGTTCCTTTAATAAAATAATCAAACTCATGTTCACATTGAGCAGAAGATAAATCAAATTGGTGACAAGACTCTTCTCGGGTCACTCTCTTGAACTAAGTAGTACCTCAACATTGTTGGTATTACTGATAACGCAAAATGCAGATGGTGCTTAGAAGAAGAGGAATAAACTACTTACACCTTCACTGAGTGTTCATTAGGGGCATTATAAACCCCACAAAATCAGTGATTTTTATGTTTTCCGTTTTCTATTATCGTGCATAATGGGTGCCGAATTGGAAATCTACACGTGATACGTTTCTTCTGATCATCCATCATTATTGTAGAAAATATTCATGTGAAACTAATACTGGATTGAATGATCAAAAGTGTACATCGGAAATATTGAAAATACAGAATAAAACATGCAAATTCGAATTCGGTACCTTATACGCCTCCATATTATCTAGCTGAAAGTGAGTAGTTATGGTTACTGTCAAGGTAAAATATGTTGTAAGAACATGCAATTTGTGGGTTGGTATGTTGAACGTTTATTGGCACCGAAATCTAAGCAATGTCCGAAAATAATAGAGGAGTGATTTCCGTCTCATCACTCCGTCAAAAATGTCAAGGTTGTATTGAAATGTATCACCTTCAATCGTGACGCGAACTCGGAATGCCGATATAGGTATACTAATGGGATTGTCCAATAACAAATGTGTGTCTTGATTATGGATAATCATAGTCATAATCCATTTATGGTAGGTTTATTTCGTAATACTTGTGAGGATTCAGAAGCTCGGCACCTCTTGTTAACTTTTCATACTAAGGAATGGAGAAAAGGTGAAAAATTGTAATCTTACAAGCAAAACATATCAGTTCTGTAATTAATCATCATAAAAATGTTGACTTGTTTGAATTTTCAATCTTATCCACTATTAAGGAAAGTCTGGTATTTTGAGCGTTAACCCTTGTCACATAACAGTTCTTCAAGAAACAATATAATTCCACAATTAAGCTAAATATACGATGATTTGCCAATATTACTGGTACATAATAAAAGTAACTATTTTGCAATGAAAACTTCAATTCTCTAGTACCATTTGGGCACCAATTGAGTTGGTAACACTTTACGACGTTGTCGGATAGATTTCCCATTATATATGATCACTATATTGATTGACTTTTTAGCAAAAAAGGCCTATGACAATACTTTAATTTTAGTATAAGGTCTCTTTAGGTATTTGCTCAAGTGAATTGACTATAATCTATTCATTGTATATGAAGAGAACTGTGATAACCTGTCGGAATATGCGCTATAGCCATCTTTATAAAACCAGGGTAGATACAATTGAATGAATCTCTGCTGATTTTTCAGATGATCACCAAGTAGAATGAATTTACGATGTTTTAATGAAAATACGAGTAAGAGCCACTCCATCAGTGGTAATCATATTGACATAAGCTTCCAGATCATCATGAGAAATAATTTCATAGAAAATATATACTGATCAACAAGATTACTGTTTTATTCATGATACTCAATCAACGAACTCTAGTTATCTTAATTCGATGTTCTTGGCATTTTGAATTATGAATTCCAATGTTAAACTAGATACTTTTTTGCTCTCGTTGTATCGAAAAATAACCCCATCTTCCTTTAATAACATACCATGTCTACCTCATCGCTTCCGCCAAAATTTTAAGCATCGTAACAAACACCACAACGAAGATTTGTCTATAGTGGTGCTATCTTACGATCTCACTATACACTTACGTAGTTTCAGAACAGAATTCTTCATAACAAAATCGAATGGTTCGTCATATGAACGTTAGATACCGTCAACGCTGGGTTAGGTACCGGCACATGAAAGATTTTTCTTGTGATTATGTTTGAATTTCGGTTATGAAAGGTCAAGTGAATATGCGTAGTTGATATTCTTTTTTTCATTCCTTCTAGATCAGAACAGTTAATTTCATTCGAGGAGTGATTCAATTTTCATTTATATTATTTTACGTATAAATCGTACTGCCTGTTTTTCTTTCAGACTCTAAATGAAAAAGCTGACGAGCGACAACTATGCATATTCTGACAAGCTGTCATCACTCTCATAATAAAATAGGAATAACTTGAATAAAACAAGATAGAAAGTGTTATTACAAAAAATAAAACGAAACTGAAAATAATTTCTTGATTAATTATTTGATTTCAACTTGAAATTTGAATTATTCGACAGGGATTATGAATTGAAGGTTGGATTATAAGAAATCAGTTTAATGAGTACAGTATTTTTTTATTTTAGGTCATGGACCCGAAGAGTACAAATTATAATTTATTGTCATAAATCTGTGCATGGTCATCTTATTGGTTTAATTGATTTTTATCCATTATTTCATTTAATCAGCTGTTTAAAGTCTCCTTCACCAATTAATGTATTAAGCGTTAATGAACTCATTGTTATTTTGAATTAATCTTCTGATCGCAGGTTGATCAACGATTATCAAAATTGATCAATAAAAAACGTCCTCATTTGCCCTTATCGTAGTCCCTTTTACCTCTTCGAAGTCATTATTTGAACGTTCCTAAGCTGGTAGACCTTGGGACTTCATGAGTTTTTCCGTTACAGAGCCTTCGAGTGGGCACTTATTAACAACATTTAAAACAATCATACCCTACCAATCAAACATCTACTGGCCACTTGATCCACCTCAAGTACAGGAAACGAACAAATGAATTTTGTGAGGGCAACTCCTCTTAATCCTACGAAAAAAAAGCAGCTTAAGCGTAGCGCGAGCGGAAGTTGTTATAAGCATTGTTTGACATAGTCAATTATTTTTTACACGATGCACTTGCTGGGTATTTAACAGCAGAAGCGAATGGGGTAGGGGTACGGAAGCCTACTCGATTGGATGACTTGACTGAATGCTAACGTTGAATCCTTTATTTCCATCTAGAGTGCTGAGAAGCGAACGCGCGCGTCTCTTGTTTTGAATTTGACAGGCGCGCTAAAGCGAGGTGGTTTGTTGTTAGGTTAAGAAAATATAAAAAGAGAGGGTGGTTGTCCAGTTTCGCGTACGATAATGAAATAAAAAAGACCATGAAGTACGCTGTGGTGGTTCTGATTTGCTGCTTGGTGTTCAGGACTAGTGGTCAGGATTATTCCGACAATGAAGTGGAGAGAGAATGTGCCGAGAATTGCCCGAAACAGGTAGATAATCAGATGTTTTATGCTTTGATTTATCATAAAATCAAAGAACATTTTATGTTTGTTGGATGCCATGTTTCAAATCACAAAATAACAAAATTTTGGAGGGTATCGTCATTAGAAACACGGGTTTATCGAAGATCAGTGACCTGAGCACTTTATTAATAAAAACATCTCGCTTAAAAATAATGCCTTATCTGTTTATTGGCCCTGTTTTCATTTCGATGACACTATTGAAATATTCATAATTACGTAATCAGATTCTTCTCGTTTGATTAGGAAGAAATCAGGAATTCAGTATTTGTTTATATTTTCATTTTTACTGCCTGAATAATAAAATCTCAGTGGAATTAACGTAGCCTATTGCGAAACACCTATTGTTATGCTATTGGATTGTTTGTTTGAATTTCGATTGGGAATTTTATGGTCCATAATATTGTGAATCGAACTTGCGTGTTAGGAATCAAAGTCAAAGTGAAATAAATATTCAGTTCCAGCAAAATATTATAATTGAAATATTCCACCAAAAAAAAATAAGCAGATCTTGGGTTATTCTCTATGGTCTAACTATGGTCAAAATGCACCCTTGTGTTTAACGGCTCGATTATTTGATGTAACCTTCGGTGATTTGTCGCTTTTCTATCTAACTGTCGGTATATTTGAATTTTAATCTTTTTGGTTAATTATATGTTGGTATATAATAATTTATCTTGAATAACTAATAATAAGGGGAAAATGATTCAAACATCACAATAACATTGTTAATTCAACGTAGAATTCGAAAAATGAAATTCCATAGATAAACCAAATGGGGCAATTTAATTTTTTCAAATCGGAAGTAATTGTCGAATCGAAATGTTTGTGTGACCTGTTCCCATAAAAAAAATTCCAGTTGACGCATTCATAATATTGAATAATTTTATGCTTGAAATATTCTTTTCTTTTCCCTTAATCACAAGTCAACACACCCTTTTGCGTTTATGGTTGAATGTTCACATCATGGCACTTGTTGAATCATATTAAATCGTCAATGACTACGAGGGTGATCTGAAAAGTTTTCATATCCATCCGAACACTATTCGTTCATCACAAAATAATTGTTCGAGTGCAATTTTTGCAAGTTTTTGGGCACATATTGATGTTCTCAAATTAAGCACCAAAACTCTGAGTAATTGCAACAACGGCGTTGGAAAATGAGTCTAAGCCATCTTTGATACATTTGGACGTATTACTTTTCAAAAACAAATTCTCAATTACAGCTCCTCTTGTGTTTGTCACAATTTTCACAAACCAATCACAGTCTTATTGAAACGATTGCCAAAATTATGGTAATTTTGGTGAGTACCTGTCAAAAGATGCTCAACCACATTTTCTATATTTCATCATGTTATTGACTGTCGACTAAGTATGGTTGAATTTGGGTGTGGTAATTTATTTACCAAATTGAAATTTATCAGTGTGGAAAAATATTTTTTCGAAAACAATATTTCATTGCAATGTACGGTTTCTTCTACGATTAATCAATTTATGTGTATATTGACCCTCACCCTAATAACTAAATTGTGAGCCATATCGGCTGGTTTACCCGAAAAAGCCCAATTCAAAGCTTGAGATTAATAATTACCACTGGCTATAACAATCTTCGTCTGATGGGAAATTTGATACACTAAAAATCCAATTACAGCTGAATTAAATAATTAGAAATGCAGTCTAGTAATTATTTCTGAAGTGAAGGTACTGATGACAACTTCCGGATTTAAAAAAATTTAAGCTCACCCATGGTGGTTGTCATTTATCCAGACAATTATACATGGTGTCATTAAGGGGGTGAAGGTTCCTATAATGCCGACAAAAGATTTTTAATTCATGATAAATTGTGAGGAGTTCGGTTCGTATAATTATTTAGTGTGAATTATGTTGTAATAACTACTAATTCAACAACTAACACTTATTTTTAGTAGAAAATAATTAGGTTTGGTGTTGAACCAAGTGAATTATTTAGTAATACATGTATTGTTGATTACATTATAGAATTCTAAAATTTAATTGATCCAAAACTAGACTGCAACCAAAAGTCATATATCATGAATATTCAAATTAGAATAGGAGTATCACGTAAAATTTATCATCACAAAACTAAAATCGAAACAACAAGAATACAATGGTATTGAAACAATATTGACCATTTTATGATAGGATTGTTCATACCATAAATTCGTGTAAAGTGTAATGCGTTCTAACCTAAAAATTACTGATTCTTAGAGCAATGCAAGCTCGTTAGAATGTAGTCGGGAGAATTTGCGAATTATCAGATTGCTTGTCAATTGATTTCAGCCTGAAATCATTTCGACCTTTCGACTATTGAGTTAGTTTTAAGATTGTTTTAAGTGATTTTGACGAGTAATTATCGTTCATTATTGTTATCTAGGTAAATTGATTCATTTTCTTAAACCTGAATACAGTTTCGGAAAAAATATATCTGGGGTATAGGCTTGAATCTATGAGAGCAACAAGGAAAGCAAGTGTATTATAATGCATCATAATGAAGAGAGATAACCACGCCACAGCCAATTCCAATCGATAGTCCTTCGGAAATTGTAATCCTCTCAATTCAATTCATAGCAGGTAATTATGTTTGCTCGCATTCCATTATAAAACTGTTGATTAATTTATTCCGAAATTGTATTGAGACCAGACGCAACTGAGGACGGAATATTGCGTGTAGGGAGTAATTCAATATGGGGTATCGATGTTAAAGTCCTGAGTACCTACTTCTGTTAGCAAAACCAAGCGTTATAAGTGCCTTTGAGGATATGTTGGATACGTTACAGCTGTAACTTAGATTATAGTTCAAGAGGACACCCAAATCTTCAATACTTTCCACTGATTGATGGTATAAGTGTGGGTGATTTGAATTTCTCGACCGACTGAAGTATACACTTATTTATTTCAAATCTATGTTATTTCTGGCGCACCTGTATATAAAATTGTCTAGGTCGCAATGTTGTCGATAATTGGTGATGTTGTTATAACAAGTTTTTCACAAGTTGAAGCACTCACAAATGGCATTGATGCATGTATTAAACAACGATCACATCTTGGACCGAAAAACTTATGAATAAAAATAAAGAATATTTGGGTAAATTCATCTATTCTAATTTCTATGCAAGAATTAATTCCATATTCTGAAATACCTACAATGTAATGAAGACGTACATTTAATTGTGTTTCAAAAGAAAACAAACCTAAGAATCGTTATGCTCTCAATCTTCAATAACCTGTTGGGAAACAAACCGTTGAGATTCCAACGAAGAAAGACAAAGTAAAGGGGTGTTTTACAGAGCTTCCTGGGTATATTCACTGGGGTGTGGAGAGACGAAGAACAGGTGTCTGTAACCTGTTTTGACTAATAATGATGCAAAACAGTTTTTCAAATATGTGTTTTTTGTTTTCTTCGAATTTCTCAATTGTGACACATAATTACCTCATTTTTTCGATCGAAAATTTGATATAGTCATACCTCACCTTCTTCCATTTATATTTCCTGTTTAGACTAAATTATGTTATCCATTTTTCGTAAAAGAAGCTGAGTATACGGGCCAATAATATAAATATATTACAGAAAAGTTGAATGTGTGCATGCCAATGTTATAAAAATTTTCAAGAAATTGTCAAAATCATGAAAATATGACCTTGAAAGTGAAAAAAATCTATTTGGACAAATCATGATTTTATAAGAGAATATTCAGTCTTCTCAAAATATACTATTTGAATTCATAAGCATGAATTTGAAACGACTGTAACTATGACAGTGATTAAATCTATGATTATGACAATGATGTTAAATCTGGCTAGCGGGGATGCCAAGTTATGGATCCATAAATACCAATCCACTGGTTGCTGAAAAGTTGATCTAGATGATCCGCAATACCATTTATATAATGAATATTTAAATTGAAATTCATTTTCCATAAAACGTCGATATTTTTGTTGTTAGAGATATAAAATAACAAGTATTCGCTATCGTTGTATTCGATAAAGAACGACACGCAATATTTTGCATGGTTTTACTTCTAACTGTCTTGTCGAATAAATGAGATATTGCCTGGGACATCCGGTATATAATAACTGGAAACAGATACTGCAATAATGATTATTATGTATAAATTCAGTTGTGAATTTTGCAGATTATAACTGATTTGGTAAAACATCTCTGCGAATGTTAAAGCTGGGTAATTGAAACTAATACAGATGCGTTTTCGTGATAATTATTCTAGAAAACAATTATAAAGCCAATTTATTTCAATTAGTGATAATAGAGTTAGATTGAAGTCAAAGAGACAGTCTGTCAGCCGTTGAATTTTGCTCGAGGGCAAATGTGATTCTGCTTGTTTCCAATTAGTATACGGGTCGTACAAACAAAAATAAACTTCTTCATCTTTGATATATTCTTTTTCACTATATTTAATAATAGAGGTAAACTTAATGAAACAATGCGTATGTACAGAAAGTAACTTATGATTCTAATAAAAATTTCTTCGATCACATTCCATTTCAGGTCTCAAAAAGTAGCCAGTCGCTTCATTGATTCAACTTCATCAGATCTCCACTTCTGTGGTTATTTCACACCACGAATATTTCTAAAAATAGTCAACCAATCAAAACAGCATGACTAGAGAAATCTATTTATTTTACAATGAAATGGACTTTGTTAATCCACTCTGGATAAATATTTCGAATGTGATATAGAAAGTTTATCGAATGTCAAACACATTAAATCGATTATAAAATTTCGATAATTTACAATCATTTCATTGCCTATATTGTAAGGTACCCCTGTTGACCGATATATATATAGTGTTATTATTTATCTTACCAATGACCCATTGTGAGGAATTGAAGAAGTTGCTGAAAAATACGCATCATAATAAACAAAACATAACTTGGGTGGCAAAAGGTTATTTTCAATTTTGAAAAATCATGCTCTCGAACATCATGTATCTTCATTCCAGTCGTTTGTTATCCATAATAAAAAATTAATTACCTACCAAGTCTGATATCTCTTGTTAATGTTGACCCTTGCTTTCTTTCTTGACTCCAAGTTATAATTATAAACGATAAATACTAGATGTGTATAAACAGTCAGTTGTTATCAGTATCATAAACATACATTTTTCAAAAGGAATTCTGGAGCCAAAAACGTTACTGGTTGTCTGGAAACGTTTTCCTTTATTTCTTAAAGTTAATTTCACAAATCAATGTAGTTCGATATTTTCCATATACAGATTCTTTCAATTGGCCAACTGCAGTGATTGTTATATACAGGGTGGCACATTAGTGTGTAAGCAGAATAACTCACTCATATTATGAATGGAAATACAAAAAAATATTTCGTATTAAAGTTGTTATATTTGTGCAGATACACAATCCTAAAATAGGTCTAGGTGAGACTTTTCCTAGATGAGATGCCCTGTATATTCTTTCAGCATCGAATTCAGCATGAAATTCTGCATCTAGTCCCAACATTCTTTTTTCTATAAAATGCGACGTTATCGAACTAAAGCCAAAAAATGAAAATTTTATGATAATTAGTGGACTATAAATACTATCGAAAAGACGGTATCAGTGATAAGTAAGTGAATCCATTCGCAGGGAACGACGGTAAAGGATGGCTGAAATGTCTGAAAAAAGCGGAAGTCTCGTTTTTTATACATGGAGTTTTCTGGAAAAGCAACAAGTCAGGAGATTTCAATTAGCAAAAACATTTTTTTCATTGAAGTTAGAATTGTTTCCATTCCTAAGTGAGTTATTCTACTTTCTTACAGTAATGGGCTGGAATTATGTAAAAATAAGTATAATATAACGTATATATTAACGTATAACAAGTTTGTTTTGTTGTGAGATTAATAGGTTTTTCCTTTTTATAACAAAGGTATAAACAATATTATTGTATAATAATGATTTTCATGATGGAATTTCCTCATGTTTCACTGTTAATATTTAGATGATTTCGAAATCCATGAAGTATGTAGAAAAATAGTAAGAATCAAGATATATAACGATTCTGAAAATCAAATGAAATATCTTTACGTATTTATTTATTACTAGATGTGCTGAAAATTGAAATGTGAAAAAAATTATTCAATATATTGAAATTATCACCAGAAGACAATGGGTGAAGTTATTTCTAAAGATGACAACAAGATTATATTATTGAAGATATTATTTCTCATTGAGTATAATTTTTGTTTCATGAATTCGAAAATAAATTCGCAGATTTATCGAGTTGTATAGACAATATTTTCGACAAACAGCTATAGGAACAGGTTATCTGTTTACCTGATAGTCTACCGAGCACCAAGGAAGTTCAATAATTATGCTATTATTTGTGGGAAATGAAATATCCTTGAAATTGTACGTTTATCATCAGACTGATGTGTGCATATCGAACACACGTAGACTAATTATGTTTATTTATAAATATTTTTTTTCAGGACCGGACGGATAAGGGACAGTACGGATACGCTTGTGATCACAAATGTACTATCGAACAGGTAAGAAGAATCAACCTATTTCCCGTTCACATTCTATCCATAATAACTTCCTTGAATGTTTTGGACCGTGCAAGAACATGAATGAATTTGGAATGGATTCGTAATTGCGACGTGCTACTGTGATGTCAATCTCAGGAATATTATCAGTTTCAATCTACAATAAACAGAAGATATCATCTATTTATTCGAGGAAGACAGTTGTGATCGGTTTGGTGAATGTTCTCGGTTACATTTTCAACAATTAATCACTACAATATGTAGTTACAGCTCTGAATGACTTTTTACAGCCATATCAATGTAATTTTGAGGCGTGTAACATGTTTTGTTCAACATTTTTGAATTCCAGAGCATATTTCAAAGAGTGTCTCAGATTCCGCCCCATTTTAAGATAGTGACGTCTGTTAACAAATTTTGCCTCGTCTGTATTATCAAATGTCCTTAGTATGATTTCATTGGCTTCAATGAATATTGATTTATAAAGTTTCCTATATACGTCAATGTTTTGCTATATTCACCTACGAGGGTAGCAAAAATGTAACATGCTTTATATTTCAAAGATCAATTGTGTGCAGTGATCAGATTCGAGTGTTACAAGAATCAAACCTTAATTTTATATTTTGATATTGCTAGCGAAACAATGAAAAAATAAAACAACCACCTTGTTGATTTGGTTGTCGTGTAACCATATTTTCTTCGAATGATAACGTTTCACGTTGTGCAAAATAGTTCGTGACAAAGAATCACGATAATCAAGCCATAATATTACACTTGGATGTATCCTATAATAATAAATTGTTTCAAGAATTGTGTTTCTTCAATGAACTCGTTTTGCTTATGTAAACTGGAAATCACGTGGAAACATATTCTATTCTTATTGATAGAGTAAACAAATTTCGAATTACCCTGGAAAGACTTCGATGAACGTAAGATGATCATCATCAAGTGAAAAAATATATAATGTTTCAGTTAGATAAAAGACTAAGCCCAATGCAATAGATGAATAATGAATAGCTTTATAGTACATCAAATATTCAAGACTGTTACTAGTTTCTCCGGATTTATGACGATTAGTTTGATTAAATAATATTTGCTTATGGAATTGAAGAGCTTCAGCTTCACATCAGATGAGCTGTCAGTTGTCAACCCCTGATTCGAAATATACATTAATAAATATTTCAAACAAAACCAATATTATTAAAATTTTGTATTCGTTTCAATATTATGTTAATCTATTGTAACATCTTTCAATCGAATTAGGAGTGTAGTCAATATTTTTGAATATTCAGAATTTATGAAATACTTTTCTGTCAGTTTCTTAGTCTAATACAAGTATTTTGAGGTTGTCTGCAACAAAATATATTCGAAAATAAAAACTAAATGATGTAACATCAATATAAAAATCTTGAGTGTGCCCCTGGATATTGGCATCGAACTCGATATCGGAGAATCACGATAAAAATCGTTAACGGAAGCGGATCTTTGGTCAGTGCATCAAATTATAACGCATCAGAATCAGGTCGCACAGGTATTAAATTCCACCAGATAGTTTAGTATATTCGGAATAGTCTCTGCAATTATAGAAAAAAGCTGCAATAATTCACTTTTTTTGTTATCCATCAAAGATATTCGAATATCCAATGTAGTTCCTCACGATTTTCAAAATGTAAGGCTGGAATCTATGTGGATTTCAAAAAAACTATTGAGGAAATTAACAAATTAGAATGGAAACATTTCTCTAGTCAAATCTCACCCTCCGGATTAGTCTCACCATCAGTACGATCAACTGTTGTCATATCTACACTTCCACGAGAAGTTTCAAGACGCTAACGTGACAGAACAATTGAAATATTGAAGAATTTGTGTAAAAATGATTCTTATTATAGAAAATTCATCCAGAATTGATGAATACGAATGAAGTGGATGAATTGATGCAGATGTTTCCATATAAAATAAAAGGAAAAACGAAATGATTCATGATTAAAACATTGTGATTGTGTTGAAACTCTCATATGTTTATTAAATAGGAAGAACCAAAAAATAATATTCATTGTCGTATATAACCAACAACAAAACAGGTTCATACGTATGTTATGATATATAGGCCAAAATCAGCGAATTCCGGCAAGTAATACTCGAATCATTGTCAAACTTCTACTTAAATTACTCTAAAAACTCTATTTCAATTGGTCAGTGATTGAACAATTGGTCCCCAATGAGAGTTGTAGCTAGAATACTCTAGAATCTAGATGGTCTGAATTTCTTAGGGTGCTTCTATTTTCGCTGTTCTAGGTATGAGATTGTGAATACTGTTTTACGAACTCTTACAAGGTTTGAGGGCTTCTGGAGGTGTTTCCGAAAAATCTCTTTAAATATAAATGTTGCCTAATTTCTCGAATTTCATTGAAATAAATACGATGCCAAAGGAAAATATGTTTCGAAAAGAAGATTGTTGGAATGCGGTTCTCCATAAGACCATATTTCATATCATGAAATGGCCGATGCTCTAATGGTCGTTGTAATGTGCGCTGCCATTACAACCAATAATCCAATCTAGCAGGCTGCCGCCACTAAAGTGAACAAGACACGCTTAACGCCTACTCTGAAGTATATTTGCTCTTTATCATTCTTCATTGAAGGCATCTGCGAAAGTTATATCATCGAGCTAATTGTCATCTTCCTCTATAAATATGTGGGATTCAGCAAAGATTCTCGAAATGATTTCAATCTAACGACCGGAGACTGAGCCTGATATAGTGTCATTCCAAAATCTCATTCATTTAAAATAATCTGATTTCCTCGCGAAAACAAAAATGGCTATCGTCTCTTGTTTCCCAGTAATGAACGAAAGTTCAATTTTTAGACTTTTCGATACATACGAATATCAATGAAGTTAGGAAGAAATTACTTTTACATACTCGAGGCAGTTTTTCCGTTCAATCTAGTGGCGTAGAAAAAATTCCAAAAAATTTGTACAATTTTTAATTACCACCTGAAGTAGATTTCCAAAGGAAAATCATAGTTGGCTATGGTTCAATTGAGGAGGATTATTTTTCCCTTTTCAACCATATGTTAGGTCGCTTTCGATTTACGAGTCTTCAATAACCAGAATGATACTCCATTCCTTTTTGCGTTTTGTTTGTTCATTTCAAATGAGAATATCGCAAGAATATTACGAGAAGCATTGTATATTAGAATATTTCATTCAAAGTATGAGTTATCGATAAATTGCTCTTCAGAGAAAAAATAAAATAATTCAATAAAGCTATTTTCAAGACTTCGCAAAAAAAACTCATTCAATAATTTGAGTCAGGAATATTTCATGATAAAAAAAAGGAAAACACAAAGAAAAATTGAGTGAAGTTTCATCGAAATTTGCCTTGCACATGAGAAAAAAAATAATTCAAAATTCCATTCCGTTTTCATTAAAATGTTCAGACACTTCCTTCCTAAAGGATACCCCTTAACAAATAATTTATTCCTATCTATCGCCATCATAAATTGATTCACTCGTTTATTATCACTTTCTTCGATAACATTCAATTTTATCGATAACAATTGTTGTTTTTGTTTAAGTGTTGTCGACAATGTTTCTGGTTGAAAATCGGAGGTAGTTAAAACCCTAAATAAGACGATGCTTTCACAACGTTTCGTATCTACAATCGTCTTCAGATCTCACTAATTGAAACGTCTTGAAAGCATCGCTCCTTTTTTTTAGGGTTGGGTTTTAACTACTTCGAAATCCTATCAGTTATAGTACAAACATTGAAAGTTGTTGAACATATCTAATGAGGAAACTCTTTGGGTTATTGTGAGGTCAGAGACAAGAGGCGCCAAATAAATCTGTGGGTTAATAATATTTTGATATAGAGAATTGGGCAAAACATTCGTTCCCAACAACACGATTCCATCCGAAACTTTTATCTGAAATCTAGTTCCACTCATGACTACATCGTTCATTCCTTAGTATCAATTAAATTAATTCATCGATTTCACAGCCATGAGTCGAGCCAAGTCTTGATTTTCAGAGCCGAAATGTAGAGAGATAATAGGCAATGAGTAATTATCGAATTATATTTCTATTATGAGTGTAGTCATAGACTTGGAATTGTTTTGTTTCGGTGCTTATTGTTGGAAATTGTAATTCGTTTAAACTCAAACTTTACTGATACCGTATCTCTCAATTACTCTGAAACGTTCAACAGCAATGCGACTAGCAGAATTTAATAAAGCCAATGCATGACTTGTCTATTAACTTTAATCAATCCACTTCACACAATGATGTCATCATTTTGCTCGAAACGAATCGTAGATTGTGCACAAAATGCAATGCGAATCTGATTTAGTCTCGAATAAAATAAAGAAAAAATCGACCTAGCCCATTGGAATCAAAAATATTCATCTATGCATAGTTCAATATAGCTAAAGGATCATGAAAAAATGTTGGTGATAGGTATATCTATATGGAGATTATGTTTGTGTAATCTGAATAAATTCTTCTTCATCATACTTTCAAATAATAAATATGAAATGAGGAATAAATTCCTCGTGGATATGGAAAATGAAGATGTTAGGTGTTTCAATAAAGCCCCAGTTTCAATTGCCTGAATCAATTGGTTTTGAAATTTTGATTTTTGGAACAGTTTACATAGTGCATAATATTTAATAACAATAAATTTACTTGTTAGCAACTCAGAAGAAACTGAGAGCTCACTTTTTTAACACTTACACTTTATACAAATCGTGGATACCTATTTATGAACTAATTATTATTGGGTATGATTATATACGACTAGAATATTATCGTCCAGTATTATACTTTCATGATTATCGCAATTAGTAGTAATTATATGAAATTGATTATAAAACTGACTGAGTAGCAAATATTATCTAGTAACAGAAACAATATCGTAATAGAAACGTGTCTCGAATATATCAAATGATTATAAGTTTATAACAATGTATTTTTCCATGCAATAACAAAACAAATTCCCAGCCAATTTATAATCAATTTTATACAAATCATTGAATATACTCGTGTAACATTAGTTTTTATATAGCTATCATTTATTCTCATCAGTTGTATTTTTTATTCTCAACTTCTATGGATTGGTAGCTAGTTTATACATGTTAGAACAAAACTGTATCAAATTCCTTTGACCGAAAGACAGCACGATAGGGTGAAGACAAAAAAATGTTGAGTTAATATAATTCAATCACAGATCTGTGGAAACGACAATTTTATTCATAGACTAACCTCTAACACTAACCTAAAAATAACCCACAAAACTGCGCATCATTCGAATCTCGTAGCTGTTAGTTTTAAAATCAATTGTTGTTGTAATGGGCTTGTTTGTTACCTCATAATCTAATAATTTTGTGTCTTTAATACCTTTCAAAGATCACGACAACAATCCGAAACATAATTTACTCTACATTCAGATCGTATCATTGAATGAATAAATATGCAGTGGGTTCCTTTAAAAATTCCCAATTCGCATTAAATTGTTCTGGGAGAAATCAGTTTGTCGTAAATGCAATGATCATTCGCTATTGTTTATTCCTGAAAAACCTGGATCATAGTTCCTAGATACGTGCAGGAATAATGATTTGATGTTATCAACTATTTTTATCCATAACCATATCCATAAGTTTCTGAAAACATCGCTGAATGCATAATTATAAATCTATTCACAATAATATCGGACTTTCAAGTAAGGTAATGCAGAAGAATTGTACTATATTTTGGAAATATTTAGCTCTGTCAATTGAATTTGTATTATCTATTGTAACTATTGATTATCCATCTATTAAGACTGCATATAAAATCACTTAGAAAGATCATTCGACTGAATTAATTTCTTCCTGGAATGTTTCTTCATTCACGTTACAATTTTTTAGGTTTTCAATGATTCAAAAATTTTTCTATTCAACTGTCGAAACGAAAGAATGTTATTTTTCGGATTAATTATATATTTTAGATTAAATCAAACCATGATTGGATTAATTCTCAGTGAAATTTTCTATCTCAATGTTGATAGATAATATTTGAGAAAAATAATCAATATGCTATTTAGCTGATATTATATCAAGAATTTCATAATTATATCGTTATTCATGTATAACTCAATCTCTTCTATGGAAAACATGGATCGAAAATAAAAATTAACGATAAAATGATTTCAAACAGTGACTATCAAAAGTTCGATTCATTATTCTAATAGATTAATATACCATCTGAAATGATATAGGCTGAGCTGATATAGAATTTTTGTTTAGTCGAGACATTAATTCATAATTTTATTAAAGTGGTGTTTACTAACATCCGAGATTAAAATACATTTGTTATTCGCTCTAGTGTCATCTAATCCAAATGTCATTGATAGGATTCTTGAAAAATGTGAATTTATCGCTCGTACAACCACAATAATACATTCATAAATTCTAATGGATAATTTTAATGACAATTATGTGCGTGAAACTAGTTCGGAGATAAATTATTGCTATTGTATGTTTTGTACATCGATATGGGTGCTTGTTATTTCTTGAACATGAAGATAATATAATTTTACTATCCTCAATTCCAACGAAAAAATATCAATAAAGATATGACAACAAAAAAAAATTCAATATCACCAAAAACATTATAAAATGTCGGTTCTAATTTTGGTACTCAGTCTACGATACGTTGTTTGGCGATTGGTAGCCATGAGTTTAAACAAAACCACAGACTAATAGCAATAACTCACAATTCAAATAGTAGATGCCTAATTCCCTACTTCCTCATTAGTTTTCCTACATAATAATCATCAGTGCCACCAAACTAGTTTTGTTTTCCGTAGGTAGATAGTACGAACTAATTGAACTTTTGAAATTATATTTATTTTTAACGTATGTTGATTTTGAATCATCAATACAGATTTTAATTATTGAGTTGAGATGAATTCCGTATAGTTCGTGAAAATACAGTATCAATCTGAGTGAAGAAAATGTTTGGTTATGAGCTGAAGTGTATTTTTTTGTGGGAATTAAAATAGATTTACTTCTTCATATCTGGATATGTACTGTGTGTTTGGAGAAGATTTGGCATTGGAATATTCTCTTTGCCACAAAATGTATTTTGATGATATTATTCCTGAAGATAATAATTAATTCTGTGCGATCATAATTAGTAGGTTGAATTAAATTGCAATTGCATATAATAGTATCTAGATATATTTAGTCTATTTATTTAAGGAATATAGTTCTGACAGATTTGGTTATCGTTCAATGCCATTAATATAAAATGAAGAGTATCTAGTTATCCTCTGAATTTCTAATTGGTTGGAAAATTATATGACAACACTCCAAAGTGGCTTCACAGTAATACCAGATTTAATTGAGGAGAAATATTTGATTCGTAAATAAAAATTTTAATTCAAGTTAAAATTTTTTCAAACTCTAAAAAACTGTTGAAGGGTTATCCACAATAATTCCAATCGTATTGTATATATTTGTTAAATGAAACAGATATTATATGATAGAGATTTTATTCCGAATAATTTTTTTAATTAATTCAAACATTTTAAAGTACCTGAAAACGTATAAACTACACTATGTAATTTGGTGTCTATAGATGGATTTTGATGTCTCAAAATCTCCCAAAAACTTACCTAACAATATACGAAAAAAAAAAGTCTAGTCGCCCATTTAATTCAAAGAATATATCATTGGCGACCACTCTGCCGTTTCTTCAAAAACGTCTGTAAGTGACAGATCACAGACAGCACCCAGAAATCGTGAATATCATAATGGGGTTTAGTTACCGTTGCCACTTGAAAAACTATCCAAAGTTTTTCGACGTTAACCAGAACGTCAACATTTGTATAGCTTTTATCACTTGAGAATCTAAACAATATCCTTTTTATGGTCTCGCATCAGTGAAGCGTAGTTTATTTCTATTTCGATTGTTCAATTTAATGTCGTTCCCACAACCTACAGAACGGTCATCAAGTTTTTAGAGTAATCTCATTAACTGACGTTTTTGTTATTCGCATATAACACTAATGCCCTTTGATCAAGCAGAGATGAAGCTACAAATTCTGAATAAATAAATTATACACACTCAAAAGTTTTGGACTTTGTTTTCTAATAATAAATGTAATATTTGGTTGAACTACTGATTATTCCAATTTTCAATGTTTTGACAATTTTAATGACTGGCAAACCGTTTCTTGTTTGAAGTGTTGTTTTCAATTGAATCAATTTGTAATATCTCTCAAATTTCATGACAACACCATGAATTTCAAATTCATCAATAAAAGAGATTTATTTATATCTCTTTTGAATGATCTATTATTCTTTCATAAAACCCGATGTTAAACTACAATAACACGGCTGATCCAGATATTGTAAGAATGAAATGAAGCAGAAAAACATTTCATTGGCTAAAACAAAAATATAAGTAGTTTCTCAGGGATCGTTTGCGACGGTCAACTTTGATAGGCTCTTTGGAAGTGCAGATGGTCATGATTTTATCGTGAACTAAAATAACTCGCCTTCATAGAAAGGATCACGTGAAATGACAATCTACATTAATCGAATGGCGATAAAATATAAACAAAGAGAGGTCCGGCAATGACGTTACGAATATTCGTCCCTCTTGTCCCTCGCACCGCTAAATTTGCCAACATTGCGTCTTATGGAATTGAATCGTCCTTTGCGGTTCATAATCCTTACAAAAAAACATCATGCTTCCATAAATTATGGATCACGGAAAAAATACTATAGGTATAGAAGAAAATTGAAAAATCGAGCACAGCTTGAAGCAAGGTTTTAATTCAAAGTGTAGACCTATCATGAAGTCTGCGGGAAAAAGCTATTCCCAAATAGTTCCATGGGAAAATGGCCAGTTAATTGATGCAGATATTGTTTTGTTTCGGACACACAGCCATGCATTCTAATTGAGCATCCGCTCTTCTGGAGCAGTCGCACGCCTATCGACTCAATTCATTCATGCTGTTCCATAACTTTATAATAATACAAACGATATTAACGTTAATCGAGTGAAGAAAAATGTCGCCCTGATTGCCACCACCAGCGACATCTGTTATCCGGAGGATATCCGCTTCGAGTTCGCTTTGCGATTTTACCTCCGGTACAATCACCACTAGTACCAACCTTTTTCGAAGATTGATAAAAAATGCTGCCAAACATAGGAATATCAGCTATACCTCTCGTTCAAATTACCCCAAAACCCGTACTTGGAATAGGAACGATATATCAGCAGAAAAATAACAGGGTTCAGTTTCAGAACCTATTTCATGCAGAAAATATCACACCAAAACCAAACCATACCAGCAGCTAACTATGGCCAATAATGAATTATGTGAAAAGTCAATATTAATCTTCCAAGATTCAAAAATACGATAAAGAATTTCATTTTGGGAATTAAAGATCTTCGAGAAATTTTGTATACAGTTTCTTCTATGAATTTTGAATCTTTAAATTCGTTAATGTTTCTCGTATTAGTGTTGAATACAATACTCTCTTATATTAAATCATTATATTATATTATATCATATCATATTATTTTTAAATGCGTTGAATTCAGATAATGATAATAATAATTATTATTATTGATTTAGAATTGTATTTAAGCTGAAATTATTGAACACTACAATTGAATAATTGAATATTCATCATCAAAAACATATATTAATTACATTTATTTCCTATCAACAGTCATATATTTAGAACTGATAGCTTGTTGCTTTGCAATTTCGCGAATGAGATTAATAATAAAACTACCATTATGGAAGAATATTTGAGTCAGTTATGATGTAGGCTCGAGTTATATCATTTGTCAATAATAAAATTGACTTTGGTTACATCTACAAAAATAGTTCCTTGTTGTCTTATCTTTAATGTGGAAAAGCTCGTGGATTAACGAAAAAATTAACCAAACCTCTGGAATGATAAACTGTCACAAGTTCTTGAAAATTTTAGTGGAAGAGCCAGTACTAAGCAATGTTTCAAATTGTAACCTGATCTGTCTTCAAACAAATACTTCTTTACATTGCCTTTCACAGTCCAGAAAACAAGAGCTATGCTTAGGTCAAATATCAAATTTCACTTGAATGAATTGAAGAAGGCGTGCTGAGGTGTCTTGAATAATAAGATGAACATATTTATGTATTATTTATCTATGTCTGTGTTGCGTGTTTTATACTACATGACATTCTCATTTTTTACATATTCAGAACTTCATTTATCATCATGAACAATTGTTCAAAAAATGAACCTGATTTCAATTTTCCAGAATTGAAATAAAATATCCTTTCATTGAATATATATATTTAGATTTCATATTAAAACTAAACTTCAGAATTTAGCAAATTATTTTTTTCAAACCGTCTTTTTCATCAGATGAAATGATAGACCGATCATCCGACTACTTTGTGAAGGGTTACCTGAAAATTGAAGTTTAATGTAAATTCACGTTGGCATAAATCTAGCATAAACATGCCATAAACATCTTGTCAACAGCAGATTTTCAAGAGTTACAATGCGTTATCGTCGTGATGATTTTTGTAGGTAGCAAACCCACCTCTTGAGCTTCTGGTTTATATTCCTTGCCAACCTTCACAAACAGACCATTGACTTGAAAGATCCCCAAACATTCCGATGATTGACATTTTGAGTTAATTATGTAAATCGTCTCAAGCTTTTTATCCTGTATTAAAATTTACGAATGGTGGAAATTAATGCATTTTTTTTTCTTATTTCTTTCAGTGCATCAATGGCTGTCAATTATGGAGACAAGCTTTGACAATGACATGTCGAGAAGCATGTGCGACTAGTATAGTAAGTATTCATTCAGATCTTTGAAATATAAACACCTTGAGCTTTTCAATTGTTCCTGAAACTATTTTAATGTCTTTGAAGTACAACCTATAATATTTTTAAGCTTATTTTCATTCTACATTTCGATAGGATTCAGAAAATGCTTTTTCACAAAATCTTTCATTCGAAACATATTTTCGTTGGTTAAACCAGTGGAAATTGTGATTATTTTCAAAAATCCTTTGAACCCAATAAATTTTTTGTTTCAATATCGGTAATAATCAAAATTTTCCCGAAGAAATTGGAATGTGATGTTCTTTCGAGGCCTAATTTCAAAGTTGCATTGAGTGAGTTGAAGAATAAGAAAAGAGATTATGAAAGTTAGATGTAATCAGCGAAATGAGGGTACACATTAGAAAAACTTAAACAGCTATACTTCGAGTTTTTCGTATTATCTATTCTTCTTGGTCTCCTGATATATTTGCTGGCCTAAAAGCTTCGGGACTATATACACACATGCCGATTCGGAAAAAATCATTGGGTATATAGGAAGAAATCTACAGGGTGGCCCAACGAAAACGTACCGGAAGGTATAACTACCAGGAAGAGATTTTATCGAGAAACTAGGTGGAATCAACGAAAACAGAAAAAAGCGAATTGTTTTTAGGAAAATATTCAGCATTCACTTTAACAAAATCGATTTACTTTTTGTATTTTTTGAGAAATGCACTAGCTACATTTCAATGCTCCATATCTTTGCAACGAGTGGAAGGAATTTCAAAAATAAATAAGCAATGTATAGGTAATCACAAGGGCTCTTCAATGAGGTATCATTTGACCCCCATTCCCATTTGAAAAAATTTTGGAGATGCTACCCCCGCTTAGGAGGGTGAAGTTTGAGCTATACTTTCTGCGTCAAAAGTTGTCCCCCTCATATACGAAGTTGACGTATTTCAGGTTTTTCTCGATAAAATCTTTTCCTGGTAGGAAAGGAAAGCAAGTGTATTACAATCTCACATAATCAAGAGAGCCACAGGCTTTTCTAAGAAATTGCTTTCCTTCCACTGTCCCCACCCGACTGAATCGTCCCTATTAAAGGGAAGGATTGAAGAGGCGGTCTTTGATGGGCAGTGGTGGCGATTTAACGAACTAAACATACCGACTATTTATACAACTGCAGAGAAAATAATTTGAATGAACTGATACAAGGAATCCTTGTATTCTAGTTTCTTTTGCGGATATCCGATCCGAATCGGTAAAAGAATTTGGTATTGTTTGGCCCAAATTAGTAGTTCGAATAAAATAATTTATTTGAATGAAAAACAAATATTTTTATTCCATAATCTCGTACGAAAATGGTTCTTCTGCTAATTTTGATATCAATATTTAATAATATTTAAAAGCTATATCTTATTTTCACAGCGACACAGATTTCACTAATCTGAAACTGAATATTTTTGAATATTCTATGAAAAATCATTGTTACGTTTTCTTATAATTTTGACGTGCTACGCCCAAATGTAACGTCTTCCGATAAACCTTCTTCGAACTATTCGAATAATGCTATCTTAGTTTTATGCAGGCTATTCTTCTTGCTCTTATTAAATTCCTATATGGAAGATAAATCATTTCCGAATTGGTATACATGTAACATACAGTGCGTTCATAAAGTGTGGAAACGCTCCATTATCTTACGATATAATTATTTTCAGAGGTAAAGCTCGGACAGGTCGATTTTGTATTTCAGTCTTCCATCTTTTTTCACAAAAAAATAATTCTTTCCCCCACCACCTTACAAGATATGACGTCATCGATATTTTTTTTAATTGAAAGGGTATATTTTTGTATCAAAAATTGAAAGCTCATATTTTTCTGAGTTCAACCATACCACATACGTCATATCTTACACTTCAAGTTACAGTATACTGAGTATAAAAGAAACCAGTGTTCATATTTCTCTACATTCATTTTGCAATGGAAACCTGAGAATTACTCAGTAGTAAGGAGCTCAGTTCGAGCATCTGCTGTAGATTTGTTATTTGTTTATTTTCACTACTTCTTATGATATTTTCATTGCAAATAAATAATTAAATGAATGTTGAGAAATATGAACACTGGTTTCTTTTATACTCACTATCACTATACTGTAACTTGAAGTGTAAGATATGACGTATGTGGTATGGTTGAACTCAGAAAAATATGGCCTTCAATTTTTGATATAAAAATATACCCTTTCAATTAAAAAAAATATCGATGACGTCATATCTTGTAAGGTGGTGGGGGAAAGAAATATTTTTTTGTAAAAAAAGATGGAAGACTGAAATACAAAATCGACCTGTCCGAGCTTTACCTCTGAAAATAATTATATCGTAAGATAATGGAGCGTTTCCACACTTTATGAACGCACTGTATAAATGGTAATGAAGATAAGTCGAGTAAGCAATATTTTATTTAAATTATACCATAAGTTACTCGGAGGCATATCAAAATAAGTACATGTCATTGTTGTTATAAATACCGAATAAAACTAGAATCCCCCCCCCCCACAGAACGGCACCGTCATCGGCCTCACTCCCGAGTCCCTCTCCTGCGTGTTAGGCTGCAACGACGCATTGGCACGCTACTCGACCCGCCTGCGCGCCCGCCTGGGCACTCCGCCCGCACCCGCCCTACTAGCCGACTCGCTGCGCCCCGACGCCCTGAAGCTGGAGTGGCGGCCGCCGTCAGAGGCGGAGCGCGCCGGACTCGCTTGTCGAGTCCAGTGGCGGTACGAGGAGCACGGCGTGACGGCGGCCAGCTGGCAGTACTGCGAAAATGCGACATGGAATGCGGAGAGCGGGGCCTTCGACGTGGAGGATTTGCAGCCCTACACCAAGTACAGAGTGAGTATGGACACTGAAAATTCATTAGACTAACGAGGAATGCAATACATATAGAGATATCAATTTGAAATTTTGGTGGATGCTCTTACTCAATGTGATCTATTTCCCTAAAATATTTTCAATACGCTGTTACTTCCGGTTAGACCGGAAGTGATATCAACCTTGTTTTTTCAAATGGAACACCCTGTTTATTTTTTTCGATTGATTAATGTTTATATTAGGTTTGTTTCAATACGTCTTAAAACCATCACAATTTGGTCCCGCTCATGCGCAATTGTTCCAACCGAGAAGTGATCGTAATCTGACCATCATCTTTTTGTTCCAACCAAACTTGTTACCGTCCGCAGCTTGGTTTCAGGACGGTTATTTCGGTACATGCTCAAAATTGAAAACTGTTTTGATTCATGAGTATTGACATGCGCATTAGGAAACTCTTTCCAAAAGAATAGGTTAGCTAACATTGCTTTTTTTATATTTATTTACTTTCATTTGTGTTGATGATAATTTCTTCCGGTCGAATCAAATATGAAGAAATAAATATGAGTGATGATGGATATACTGATTATTTATACGAAACAAGTGAAGACGATTCTGATATTCAGTACAATGAAACGAGGGTCCATTTTCATATTATTTTTATTATTGTAACCAAAGATTATTCTTGAACAAGAGAACAACATCCTCCATCTTGTAGAACGTGTGTAGCCAAAAACCGTCGATAAACCCGATCCAACCAAAGACCTTTGGGTAATGAGTCGATGGATCCAACCCTCGAATGTTTTTCTACCGTCACGAAACTATGCGAAGTTTGCGAATGCTAACTAAACGAAACCGAAACGGCCACAAAACTGTTTCGAAATCATACAGAAATCTTTGTTGGAACAAACCTATTATTCAACAAATATGAAATTGAGAACCGTCCAAAGCAGACTTGTGAAAATACACATGAGACAAATTAGCATATTTTCAAATTTTTAGTAATATCGATTATCGACAGTCAATAGTTCTCCAATTTTGGTGTGTATATTTTCAAAATATAAAAAAAAACATTTTCCTAAACAATTTGGAATGATAAACTGAATCTTGCTTTCTGTTTCGGAGAATCGTTGAAAATAAGACAAGTATCAACACTGCACATCTTGGTTAAATGAATAGACCGTTTATGTTTATTCCATTCCATTCAATTTTCTATTGAATTGATGAAAATGTAAGCACTTTGTCTAGAGAATACTTTTTCAAACATTCAATAAATTACCAATGCGAAACACAATACAAATTATCAACTTGAACGTCCAACGAACAATACCATAACTAACAGAACAGAAACGTTTGAAGTTGTTTACCCTCCAGCCGAGAAAGACACGCCCATTTTGTGACACGCGGCAGAATTGCAGACACGAATTAGAGACCTAAATGTTAAGATTATTCCTGACCACCTACAATGAGGACGTATTTCAAATGAAAACAGTCGATGAACGTGAAAACCTCGCGACATAAATCTTGATTAAATGGTTATTTTTCAGTTCCGCATCGTGCTGACGTCCTCCAGTTTGCAGCAATCGGGTGCCTTCGAGTCCATCGTGTCCGCTGAGAGCGTCGTGATCAGCACCACGGCGAGTGGCGCTCCAGGTTCGCCGCCTCAAAATGTACGCGCGACGCCCGTCGACGCCACGAGCGTCACCATCAACTGGGAACCCGGCCCGTTCCCGCACGGTCCGCTCCTTTCCTACGTCTTGAATATTAGCGATCACGATGCGCGCACCTACGAAGTCAAGGTTGGCGCCGCATTTCTCCACATTGCCGTTCTACTCTGGCGATTCTTCTTCTTCTGCTTTCTCCTCTTCTTCCGATTTATTCTTCTCGACGCTTCTCTCGTTGCTTTCGCGCACTATTTCCGTTGTGTTTCATGTGATTGATTGAGTTTTACTTCACATGTTGTGTTTCAGCCAAATGTGTTCTTAAAGATCACCAATTTTTTAAAAATTTATCACGACATTCAGGACCTTGAGAAAGGAATCCAGTTTTTTATTTTTCCTCTTGCAATAGTTTCGCCAAAATGAATTCCCAAAGTTGGGGTGCGTTTAGAAATCACGCGAGTGTTGATACGTCACAAGTACTCCCGTAGACATAAGCGTTGGGCTTGCCAAGCGTTGATCCTTATATTTCTTCACATTGTCAGCAGACCGGAAAAATTAGGCCATTTCATAGCCCTACGTACTTTTTTCACTGAATCTATGACAATCATGAAATATGGGGTTTTCATTTCAGTTTCATGGAAGGAACTGAATCAAATATCCGCAGAAACTTCAAAAGTAGTACAATTGACGTAACGAGGATCTTTCGTTTAGTCATTATATAAAAATTTCCTGAAAAATTCCATATGCACTATTTTTTATCGTTATATTTGATCTTGAAGCAGGTTTGAGGCAAATTTATGACTTTGTGATCTCGCCAACTGGTATTAAAACAGTATTATTAAGGTGTCCATCGACAACATGTGAACGTATTGTTTGACAGCTTCGATTTTTTCAACAATACGTCATACATCCGACGTATCGATACAGGAAAGAAATAATTAAACAGGGATACGATAGTTAACCCAATTCTTTGTTTCCCTAATCAGTATAGGTCTTCTAATTCAACTATCTTATTGGATATTGTTCAATCAACAGTTTTAAATACGAAATGGTGAAGTTTTATCTAAACGAAAAGTTTTCATTCAAACTTTGATTATCGAATGTATTCCTTTTGGCTGCTAAACTGATTATGGTGGTCAGAAATTGCCACGGGTGAATCTTCTTCTACCTCTTCACCTCCTTAAAAGAGGCAAACAAATTTTCTTAAAATAAAGGAATCACATCTGTAACGATGAATTCAACAAATTCTCTGGTTTCACTGCCTACACACGTCATTTCAATGATTAGAATCTATAAAAATGGGATGGAGCTACATAATCAGAAACTCTTATCTGTTATTTCAAGCTTTCAGCTTCTTTTCTTGGCTCTCACCTTTTCCTGTGACTCGCAGATAAATCTTTGCATTGTAATGGAAATCACTAAGATTTCATTCAAAATATTCATGACACAGTGGCATGACTATCTGCATCAAAGTCAAATATACCGATTATATCTAGGTATATTCCTACTTTGAATGGAAGTCATCTCATGCTCGTATGTATTAATGGTATTCAGCTCAAAATTACCATGTACAGGGCGATATGAAATATATTCTCGTGTTTTCGCTCACTGGAATTTGGTTATAGTTTCAGTAGAGGGCATGAAATTCAGATCGTTCTGAGTCTTCCTGTGTCCCATTTCTTGTTTGAATGTTAACTAACCTTTCAAACTGTGTACTAAAAGCATGAACAAACCTGCACGTTTTTCTCTCTGCTTTATCTCACAGAGCTTGTGGGTGTCAGTGCCCAAAACAATGAGATCATTTGGAGTTTTAACGTTTCAGGATATTTCTCCAGACAACAGATTTATAATCGTGAATGATGTACGGCCTTCAACCAACTACACAGTCGAATTAAGCATGAGGAATGCGAAAGGATCTGGTCCTCCAGCCTCCGTATCGGTTTATACTCCTGACGAACAAAAAAGTGAGTCAAGTTTTTTTCGTGTCAGATATATATGCCTTCTCAATAAATAAAACTATTGCACTTTTTACCGAATATTCTTACTATCAAAGAAAACATCTTAATTATTATTGAAAGTATTGAAAAATGTCTCTACTTTTTCTGGGAGTGATAGTACATTGATAAAAAGTAAAATTTGATGAATAAATTTATGTTCCAAAATGCATACTTAGAAATATATATCCTTTCAATCCTGCCATCCTTTCGATTGAAAATCGCAGTAATATAGCATAACGCAGTAAACGTCAAAATATGGAATATCATTCATTAGTTAATTATTTCATAACCATTATTTCAGTTTTACCAACTTTGAAACGATATCTCTTCCTTAGAATGCATTCTGAGGAATAAGTTTATTCATCAAATCAAACTTTTTATTCAATGTACCATCACCCTCGGAAAGTTCGGTACAAATTTTTGACTCACCCTGTTCATGCAAACGCAATAATATATTCAATAAATTCCGATATCCTGAAAATGACAGAACTGGTGAACACGGAAAACTGAGAAAAATCGATCGACAATACCATTCACAAATTTTGAGAATCTGAACTATTTCTCTGAGCATGAAAAACTATGCAGTATCGGAAATTATGCATCTTTGGCATTGTGATTAAATGGGAGCGTAAAGGATAGCTAGCTGAAAATTGAGAGAGTATTAGAGTTACTTGTTACTGTCATAAAGTTCTGACAAATATTTTTTTGAAATTGTATTGTGCTGCAAATGCGAATCAAACTTGAATCGCCATATGGGTGAATAATAAAACTGTTATTTAATAATTCATACCTACCAGAAGGATTGTTTATAATCCCAGTAATATTATTTTCACCTAAAAAAAAACACATTCCTAATTTAAAAACTAATTCGTTTATTTTTGCAGCTTATAATTTCGATCAACCTCCTTTAATTTTGGGCACAAACAACGGTATTTTAGAACGAAGGAAAGTATTAGACGCGCTAAGGACTATTTACAGGAGCAAGAATGAACTCAAAGGTACCTAGTACAGTAGTAATAGTAGTAATCGTGTAATAACTTGAACCGTTCCATCCATTTGCAGGTTTGGGTTTCCATTACAGAAAACAACTACTCTTTACCATCGAAAGTGATGGTGTAGTCTCAAGAATTTCACTGCAAAATTCTTCGACTGAAATAATCGACAGACTCGAAACTAAGAAACTAGATTTCATTCCCTTAGATCTCACAGTTGATTGGTTGAACGATCATCTTTATATTCTGGGGGAAGTGAAGTTTCAAATTTCGAAATATATCATTAAAAGGTGCAATCTTGATGGAAGTGGGTTAATAGTTGCATTTACAGGATTAATAAAGAAACCATCTTGTATGCAAATAGATCCATTGAATGGGTGAGAATCTGTACTATGATAATTCACAAATAAAACTTCATTTAGATGAGGAGTTTTTCAAATATTCAAACTATCGATGAATTTCAGGTATTTGTTTTGGACCGTACAAGATGCGAAGTTTGGAGGACTATTTCGTCTAGACATCGATGATATTAGTAATGGTATCCAAAAAAAGACAACAATTCTGAATGAGACAGATTTAGGTGCATTTACTTTTGAATACCACAAATTCAATATAATGGTCTCCTATCAGTCCCGAAATACCATTCAGTCTGTCACTTTAGATGGGTGAGTTGACAATAAATTTTTCATTTGTTGAAAAAAATCGTGTACCCATGAAATGCTTGGTATCGAATACTCTGTCTCGATTTCAGTAAAGAGGTGGTAGACATCCGCAATAGTGTTACCACTCCTAAACTCAACAAAGTAAAATCAATTGCCATGATGAACAGGAAATTCTATTGGACCGACGGCACTGATGTTTTCTATGAGGAGTACTATGAGGAAACTGGGAATTTCTTCCATAACACCATACCCCAGTTGACAAACGGCAATTACAAAACGGTGTTCATAAATTTGCAAAGTTTCCAACCGTGGCCAACTCCCATTAACCCTCCTACTAATGTAGAAGCAATTTTTGGAAGAGACATCGCCAAAACAAGATGGAATCCACCACAACTTGTTGGTCTTCAAGGTACTCCATCCAACAATCTATGATTCCTTCATTCGTAGACTGACGTTTTTTTTTGTAGGGAAAGGAGCGTGGCAGAATTGGTCGTATCAGATATCAATCAAAGATGTCAACACTGGCAAAACAACTACTCACGCGAATATCACCAACACTTTCTTCACTATAACTGACCTAAAAGAAAACACCGAGTACATTTTGAAGGTCGCTGCTTATACGAACTCGGGTGTTGGTCCATGGTCCGTCGATTTTCAAGGAACCACTTTGAATTCATCCAAGAGCCCAATTCTTCTGTGGTCTGGTGTAGAAGGATTGCTCAGATCCAACGCTGCAGGCGAAAACGTAGAGACAATCATCGATAAAAACGATATGAAGGGTTACAACTTCGTCGACATTGCTGCATATAAGGATAATATTTTTCTGGTCACGAATACTTCTCAAGTTTACTCGTACAATTCAACATCCAAACTCCAAAAACCGCTGGAAGGCCTTGACTCCGTCGGTAGTATTGCAGTAGATTGGATTGGTATGAAGCTGTACTGGACAAATTCCAAGCTACAATCGGTAAGCTGCAGCCAAATCGTCTAATCGAGTTCATTTTGATTACTGTTTTGTCGTAGATCTTTCGAGGTAATCTGGATGGCACAGAAGAAGAACCGTTAATATCAGAAATTGCCAAAGAACTGAATATAGATTCTATGCAGGCTTACATTTACTGGTCTACTGGGAACAAAGTCGAAAGTGCCCGATTGAATGGAAGTGAGAGATACAAGTATCAGGACGTACTGTTTTTCTCTGGAAAAGAAGGTGAGAATTTGATGCCATGAAAAGTTCGAATATTCGTTGACTATAATTTTTCAGTGATGGGTTTGACTCTGGATTTGGAACAAAAATACATATACTGGATTGTGCGAGGTTTCAAGGAAGGCTCGATTTTATACAGAGCTCGCATGCAAGGTTATTGGAAAAACGAATCGCCGAAAGTGGAAGAAGTTTCCAGTTTACAAAAATCTGATATCCAGGGACCTTTGTGCTACTTCCACAAACGCTTACTGTGGCTGCAAGACGATAAACACGCAGCTATCAGTGATCTTTCCGGCAAAAATATCGCCACTATAAGTGGAAACCGTATTCGTGGCTTGAATACGGTGTATGTGGTGGATAATTCATTATACACGCTATCAGGTGAGTGACGGTTTAGACAACGCCATTCCAATGCAGGATAAAGAAGGAAAATCCGATCGTTACAGACGACGCTAACCCATGGGTGCAACTGAACGTGAGACCGGAGGCTGTGGTCAAAGACTCCATCAATGTTGTTGGTTCCTCTGATGCCTTCAACATCACCTGGATGGCTGTCGATAACGTGAATCACGGAGAAGTTTTTTACGAGGTTGAAATCGATGACCCTTCAAATTGGAATGACCCACCGGTACGACACCATCATCAACGAAATGTACGTTTTCAAAACAAGCTCTACTTTTCTTCCAGAAAATCACCACCACCAATTCGCTGGAATACTGGCGAGAAATATCCCCATTCACTCCGCTGAATGTCACAGTCAAGGCATTCACTTATTGGGCTTCCTCTTTCCGTGTTGAAACTAGAGTATTCTCGCCATCCTCAACGCCCTCTGCGCCTGTCAACCTCCGAGCTTTCGTCGACTACAAACCATTTTCCTCCCAGGATAACTATATCGCCACTATTATAGTCAGGTGGGGCCCGCCTTCGCATCCTAACGGAGTCATCCAGGGCTTCAAAGTGAGGTGTTGGTGCAAAGACAACGAGATCGAGAGGGACATGTGCGATCACGTTACTGTACCCGGAAACGAGACCGAGTACAGAAAGGAAGTGATAGAGAGCACCTCCACTGACTATTACTTTGAGCTGCAAGCTTTCACCAAAGTCGGGCTGGGGCTATCTTCTAACCGCATCAACGTCAGCATCGCCATGGAGAAGCCCATTCCCACTCTGCTTTTGGCCAATCAGAACTCGATTTACTTGCAAGACATCGATATCAACGCTACCACGTCTTTGGTTGACAGCGTCGTAGAGCCGAAGGAAGTCACTTATCTGTTTTCGGAGAAGAATCTGTTTTGGTTCGATAAGAAGGGGGAGCTGTTCAAAAGTGATATCCAAGAGATGACTACTTCGAAATTTTATGAAGTCCAAACTGGCGCGAAAGGAATGACGATCGATTGGATAGAAAGGAGTTTGTATTACAGCCGTAACTTTGGGGGCAACAAATCTTCTATACACAAAATCAATCTCAATTTGGAGCCTTTAAACAGTCGGAAAGTTTTAGAGAGGAAATCGCGAATAGTGGACATTGGCATGTCACCGTTCACTAGGAGTTTATATTGGATTGAAACCACTGACAATAAAACAGAATTCAAAATGATGAAGAGTGATTGCGATGGTATGAACATCGAGCCGTTTTTTACTGAACGTAATAGTTCTTCGTGCAGCTGCCCTGTACTACCAGATGTTGGACCATTATTCACAATCGACCACTCGGATGTCAATATAAGACCGAAGCTGATTTTCATCGACACCAATACGAAAAGCATCACTTGGGCCGACCAGAACGGATGTGAGTGTGGTGTGGTTGGCAGTGAGAGTAAAGTTGAGAAAAGCGTGGAGGTTGAACATTTGGAAGTCGATTCTGACACAATTTATTGGGCTGATAAAAATGGACTTCACACCACACGAAAACAGGATGGCGAATATGTCAGCGTAAATGTTACCACGCAAGTACGTATGCTTTGCTTATCGTAATTCTTGCATAACAAGGAGTTTTATTTCTGTTGCAGAATCGAATTTCCGATATGATTATATACGGACAACACATGCAGCCGTATCCACCAGAGAAGTGTTTGAGTATCAAGTCGCACAACTACTCCATCACGTTGACTTCGCAACTATCCACTTCCTTGATATTCGAAATGCCTCGACCACTTATCGATCCGGAATGTATGAATATCTCGATGGCCACAACTAAATATACCATTTTTTATACCAAATACACGGCTGCTTTCGAAAGGTGCGACGAAAGTAATTTTGAGGCATTGGTGACATCTGGAACTGTTCAAGAGATCAACGGATTGAAGCCTTACACTAAATATTTGGTTTGTGTTTCCGTTCGTAACCGCTTCAGTAAAGAAGATATTATTGGACCTCCAAATATATTCCAAACGGCACCTGGAGGTGAGTCAATGATTAGATTAGATTTAGATTAGATTAAGAGGAGTTTTGGAACCGGACTATTCATTCCCTAGGCACTGCAGCATTATTTGCTTTTTGTACCTTTCCAAACTCCATAGTTTAGTCTCATATCTTCAATTCTCCTGTTAAGGAGTAGAAGCTCAGAGACTGCTTTTGCTCCAGGTGGATCATTCCCTTGGTCTTGTACACACCCTAGGTTGTGCCTCCACTGAGCTCTGGCTTCGCATTCGAAGATTACATGGGTGGCTGTTTCCTCCTCCTCATTACACAGTCTGCATATAGGTTTTGTATCAAACACTCCTATGTTGTGCAGATGTTTCCTCAGAAACCAGTGCACAGTTTTTCCCTACTTAGCAAGAGTAATTTAACTGCTTGCTTGGGTGAGAGCTCTTTCAGCATTAACTTGCGGTGTCTAGCTCCCTCTGATTGTGCCCACCTCAGTTGGTGTTGAGAGTAGACCCAATCATTGATTGCTGCTTTAATGCTGGCTCTGGGTATCCCTATCACTGGTTCTGGCCCAATAATTGGTGTTCCAGAGCCTCGCCTGTCCGCTTCCTCGTTGCCAAAAATACCCCTGTGCCCTGGCACCTGCATCAATGTTACTTTGCTTGGAAGACCGAGGCGTACTTCCCTAATGAATTTGATTACTCGAACTCGGGTTTTGCTGAAAAGACACCCGATCCTGTTCCTTCGCTGGTTTTTGAACCATCTCTATACCACGTGAGGGCTCCAGGTGGATCGTCATATCCTTTGTCATCCTTGAGTTTTGTGTCAATGACTGTAATCAATTCTAGATCCATTCAGAGTAGGACGCTCTTTTTCCATGGTAGCCACTATCAATCTGTGGTAAAATTGCACTTATCAAACATGAATTCGAAAAGAATTCAATACTTTTCTAAATATTTCACTTTGAAGTGCGAATTTTCAATATTTTCCATATTGCAAACGTGCACATCAAATCCATTCAATATTGTGGTTGGACAGTTGACGATCAACTAATGGTTAACGAAATAATTATGAATACAAGCTGTCGAATCTGAATATTCCAATAATACTGCATTTTCAATGTTGCAATGAATGCACCTTTCCTTTCCTAATCGATAACGTGTTACGTTTGTGAAGAAGTCAGCCAAAAAGCTGTATAATCTTGTCTAGTGACACAGAAGAGAAGGTGAAATTTTAACTTTTTAGTGGAATATCACGAAAATTTCCTCACTATAATATTGCCAAATTCGTGTTTTTTTCGGGACAAAATACATGAGTACAAAAAGTCTCATCCAATCTGTTTATATTTCAGTACCCTCGAAACCGCGAAATATCTCAGCGAAAGTACTCAGTCCCAACTTGGCTGTAGTAACATGGCAACCCCCAGAAGAGCTCAACGGCGACACTGTCAGCTACGAAATCCATTGGCAAAACGGCGCTCCATCCGGAATTCGTCAGAAAGGTGAACTAAGTATAAACGACTCCAACGTACTTAGTACTTTCCTGAATCAATTATCTCCAAACGAAACCTACACCATTTGGGTGCGAGTCTACGGAAAAAAGAAAAACGAAACTTCCAATGACAGTGACAGGATTCATATCACTACGTATCCAAAGCCGACCGCTTTGGTGCTTGCTAACAGGACGGCTTATAAACTGGAAGTTTCGTGGGAACCGACGAGTCACATCGACAAATACGACATCGAGTATGCGATGATTGCTACGAATGAATGGATCAACATTCAAAACGTACAACTCAAGAATAGGACTGCTATTATTGAAGTGGATAACTTAAAACCTAAGACTCAGTATAAATTCAGGTTAAAGTTGTGGTACGATGGAAATAAGGAGGTCAACGTGTGGCCCATGGATTCCAATTTCATTTTCGAGACCTTAGGTAAGCACCTAGACATTCTTGAACAATGTAATGTTCTAAATCTTTTTATTTTATTTCAGGTGATAGACCAAGTCCTCCTGGCATTCCAATAATCGAATACGTCAAACCAAACATCTACAAAGTCATTTGGGAACATTCCAAAAATAATGGGGCGCCTATTGAGATGTACAAACTGGAAGGAAAAATTTTGAGGTACTACAGAAATAAAAGGAGCACCAATCGAACAGTGCCTTTTTTCAATACAGCTCCGTCTATCGAATTGGAAGATCCCGATAAATGGGAAATATTCTACAATGGAACTAGTGAGTAATCCCTTTGAATTTGGACGTTTCAATATTGATTTTTGTTTTACTTCTTAGATAACTCCTGGATAATGAACGGTTTGGACGAGAAACAGAAATATGCTTTCAGAGTGTCTGCTCTAAACTCCTACGGCTGGAGCAATACCAGCGAAGAAAGTAACGAATTCGACCCCATGGCAGCAAAGATGGCAGAGAAACAAAATCCAATGAAACTGATATTGATAGCCACCCTAGTGCCGATTTCGATATGTGCCATTTTTGTGTTGATTTTCGTATATTGTGAGCGCTTAAAAATCATCCACACGATTTCGTCATTCATCAAGTCATCTCCTTTTTAGTAATCTGTTCTGGAAAGAGAAGCAAACAAAAGAAATTGCAGCAGTTAGCCTTGTCCGTGCCAAGAGCACCGGATGTAGAGCTGGCAACACTGCGGGAGCTGCCAAGAAGAGGCGTCCATAATACGAATTTATTATATGTTTCCACTCAACCTTCTCCTGACGAATTGACGTTCCTTCCTCAGATAAAAAGGTAACGATTATGAGCCGGTCGAGGGAAGAAAAAATGATAGATTTAATGCTTTTCAGGGAGCAAATAACTTTGACAAAATTCTTGGGCAGTGGAGCTTTCGGCGAAGTTTTCGAGGGCAAAGCCAAAGGAATCAGTAGCACCGATAAAGACACCAAAGTGGCTGTGAAGGTATAAAGAGACCCTGTACATTTCTCAGACAGTATATGAAACTCAAATGTTTTTCAGACTCTCAAAAAAGGTGCTTCGGACCAAGAAAAGAGCGAGTTTCTGCAAGAAGCTCAATTAATGAGTCATTTCAAGCACGAGCACATCCTTCAGCTCCTCGGAGTTTGTCTAGACAATGACCCTCATTTCATCATCATGGAGCTCATGGAAGGAGGAGATCTCCTCACTTACTTGAGAGATTCACGAAGTGTTTCGGTAAGTCTATCAAGATATAACTCAAGTTTACACAAACTCCGACGTATCTGTATGTCATTCTATGATTTTATTGTAGACAAATACACCCCCACTTACCCTCATCGAACTTCTGAAAATGTGTGTGGACGTCTCAAAGGGTTGTCGATATCTGGAGGAGATGCATTTCGTGCATCGCGATTTGGCATGCCGTAATTGTTTGGTGTCATCTTTCGAAACCGAATCGAGAATCGTGAAAATCGGCGACTTCGGACTTGCCAGAGATATTTACAAGAACGATTATTACAGAAAGGTAAGAAAGAATGTGGCGCCTAACACAGTGAATCAGTGAAATAAATCTTCAATTCATTGCATATCTTGATTGGGTCTGTATGAATATATGTATATGTCATTCGTTTATTGGAATTTTTCAATGTTTCTATTCGATAGGGGTTCTCTAAGGTTTGGACATTTTATAAATCAACACGAAAAATGCGAAGGTCACTTTGTAAGTGTGTAATTCTAAAGAACTTTGTTGTTTTCAAAATATCGTCAGTTTATCGTTTTTATATTGAGAGCCAGAGGCCTGTCACTTTTGGTTCAACCGGAAGTAACACAAATATCCTTATTTAAATGTGATACCACGCAATTTATTACAATTATTACGTATATAATCATAAATTTTTGACAAATGATATAATTCAATGTTGCATGTACTCGCCCTTTTATGGAAAAATTTTATTCAATCAAATAAGTCTTTTTAAACAGGATATTTCAATAACGGCATCGTCTGCAATCGTCATTTTTGACAAAAAAGTCAAAATCGCCTTTATTCCTTAGATATTATATTATTCTCATTGCAGGAGGGAGAAGGACTCCTCCCTGTGAGGTGGATGGCTCCAGAATCTTTGGTAGATGGCGTTTTCACGAGCCAATCGGACGTTTGGGCCTTTGGGGTACTACTATGGGAAATAATGACTTTGGGTCAACAACCATACCCTGCCAGAGCCAATTTAGAAGTTCTTCACTATGTGAGGAGAGGTGGAAGGTTGGGAAAACCAACTGATTGCCCTGAGGAACTGTAAGTATTTGAATGAAAGCTGCGCAAAGTAATGTTGTTTTTTATTTTCTAGTATTACACATTTCATGACTTTTGAGAATTTTTGATATCATTGAAAAAGGCCATTCTTGAAAACACTCAAAATCACTCAGTATGTCTGACAGGGGCTAAGTTGAGTTCAAAGTGAGCTTGAGTTGATGACAATTTTTATTTTTCCGAATAAATATATGTAAAATTTTTTATCATTTGTTGTGTGTTCTTTATGAGAGTCACTGTACATCATATTACTGCTTGAAAAATAATTATAGACGGTTGATTTTCAAAAAAAACTCTGATCCGTGTAAATTTTCATTTCAGCCATAGCTTGATGTTGAAATGTTGGTCGTTCGACCCTGAAGAAAGACCAACTTTTAAGTATTGCTTTCAAGAACTAGAAACTGTGCACAGAAAAACCTTGAGAAATCCTACTACTGCTGCACATGAAGGGCAATATATCAGCACTGTGCCAGAGAGTGAGTATACATTATAATTAATATCTACAATAACAAATGCATATACATTTAAGTTGCATGTATCATTTCATTAATCATTTTCAAAAACCCGATTGAAAAGTTTCATAATCTCATGGGATAGTAACATTTCATAAATGCTATACGCATGACATCAGCATGTTCACTAATTGTGTTTTTTCATGGATGCTTTGCAGTGATCGCCGTATCGAATGAAGCTTATTTTCGAGATGAAAATCATAACAGCTCAGGTAAACCGAATGCATCCCTCTCAATATTTTACTAATTGCTTGTCGTATATAAAAGAGTTCGTTTACAAGAAAGTCAATCTAGTTCGTTGTCTATCCAGGAAACTCGTGGAAGAGTGACAATGAGGATGAAGCTATCAAAGAAAAGACACCGTTCTTGGATAAGCAAGGGAATCAAGTTGAGAAAGAAATTCCCAAATACCTAGAATTGATCTACGAGCCTAGACCCGTCTTAGAAAATGACGGATACGAGGTTCCTAATCAGATGATCGAGAAACTTGAAGAGATAAAAACCTGTGGTATACCAAATGGTAACATTTTAGCTGATATAAAATAAGAATGATTTTTCAATCCTGTTCAAATTGTTTCAAAAACGTTGGAAACTGAAGATGAAGCATGCTTCTGGAAGTGTGCAATGTAATATTTAGTTTTTTGGGACCAAGATAAGCATATCATGACCATGTACAAATATTAGTTTTAAGAGTTTTATTTATATAACTACTTACTTCATAACTCAAACTTCATTCAACATTTACAATATTATTAAAAATTACATCCATGAATAGATTGAAATATTTTTTTTTCATATCGTATATTTGATTCTTTTGAAATTGTATCAATGATTGAATGCAGTTTGGGATAATACCATTTCAACTCAAAATTCTAAAGATATCTTGTTAGTTCAAAAGATTCTTTAGTAATACCAAATTATTTTTTGACTAGATTATGAAGCTGCTCTTAATTGTTTTTATTAAAACAATGAGAAACATCTCATACTTTCAATTTTTACCGGATGGTACAAATATATAGGTCGCTGTGTTAATTGTATTCCTTCGATGTAAAACTGGAAAAAAGTGGGGATATCTGTCTCAATCAGTTTTACAGAAACTCTGGAAAATTATTATATATATAGTAAATATATAATATTTTGACTAGCTAGATGAAATCACCGTAGAAAACTAACATGAAATGTTCAGTAAACAATATACAATTACATTTTGAATGGTTGTCATTACACGATAGAATCATAATTCTTCGGAACTAGGCTTCCAAGTGAGAATTATCGGATATTCTATTTTGATGCGTTTTGAATTTATACTCAAAACGATTATTACATTGATAATGTATAGTAGAATAAAACTGTTATTTATTGTAAATAGTTTGTAAATACGAAGATTCATGTGATTTTATATTATGAGGCTGTAATAATAAAGTTGAATGGAATTGACACGTCTCATTATTTATTCCCATTATAATATACATTTCATCATAAGAACTAATGTCAAATTAATTTCAAAATAATAATATCAAATTAATCAACTGCTGAAAACGGTTTATACAGGGTGGGTCAGAATAAGATCGACAAATTCTGAATACAGATTCCTCATCTCATATCGAGATGAAATGTTACATTACAAAACTTTGATTATTGCACCAAAGTTTATATTTTTTTGTTGCTCCACGAGAGTGATTCTACTTTTGGCAGCCTGTATCTCGTAGGGAATGCTTTTTGGGGCATACCCTTATGCAAACTTTTCACCTTGGAAAGTGGTGAGGATTCTGTAATTAGAGTTTGTCGGTATTATTCTGACTTACCCTGTATACCTTGAAAAATTATAGACTCAAAATATAGACATAATTAAGTCAATTAGTTTATTTTAAATTATGAGCTATAAATTACAAACTAAACAATAATCAATAACTCAAGTAATATTTTCAATTTTCACCTTCACATCTTCCTCTTCTTGTTTCACATCATCATCCATGGCTTCATCTTTACTATTTTCATGTAATAATACATATTCTCGTGAACTAAATCCAAATTTGATCACGTCTCTCTCAAGCAATTCAACATATTTCTTGGATTCAATCTTCTTGTTGTTGATAAATGTACCATTAGCTGATTCAAGATCAATCAGATAGGGTCGTACTCGTTTACCTAAAATCAGGAATGGAAAATTCAAGATATGATGACTTGCATCATTTTGAAGAATTTTAGGTGAAAGTCCAGTTATTAACCAATCTGGATTTTGATGAAAATGTTTCTTACCTATTCTAGTTTAAGAAAGATGAATTTGGAAATATTGTCATGGGGACATTAATATTTTTGGAGTCATTCCACTTCAAAGTTGAAATTTCACCTTCTTTTCGGTGTGACTTCTTCAACATAATTTGTGAGATATTGAAATAGCAGTATTTTTCTTATATTCAGATTTGACATCATGTGACCATCTTCATTCTGTCAAGCATTAGTTATTTGACAACTGTCAAACCAGAGTGAGTGTGGAATGTATTTGAGGTACACGTTTATAATATAAAAAATTATGCATTTTTTGCAATTTGCAAAAAGACTGTACAATATTGTCAGAAAACATTCAGGAAAGAAGGTGACATTTCGGACTTTGAAGTAGAATATCTTGAAAATATTGTCAAATTTGCTCAATATGTGGTCTTTTACCAAATTTTGAATATTGAAAATTTATCTTACCTGTACTTCCATCATCTCTTGTGAAAGGCACCAGCCTATATTGAAGAGCTGCATGTTGTTTTGAACAAGATGGATGATCAACTGGAAGATCCACTACTTTTCTCTCCCTTCCTATCAGGTAAGCACTCTCTCTGTGTATATACAGAGTCTGTAAAGCTTTTTCACCTTTGAAAGGGTAAAGTCTCCACCTTCTCTTAGGTTTCCTGGCTTCTGGTGGTTCGCTATATTTGATAACAACTCCTTTAAATGTATTTCTTTCTTCAGTCAGTTTGCCAGAAAGTCCGAAGTTGGGTTTATCTTTTTCTTTTGATGCAAATTCATTCTTGTTTGTTTTAGCAGAGTCATCTAATTTGCCCCATTTAGCATTAGCATGATCATATGAACTACTTCTTTCCCTAAAACAATGTTTCAAGATTACAAATAATTCATAATAGATACATATGTATATGAATATCTTCCAATCAAGATAGATAATTGTAGAATCAAAATTCTCACCTATGTCTCCTATTATTTTTCCTGTCTCTGTTGTCCATTTTCTTCCTCTCATAATTGCCCCTATCATTTCGTCTATCATCAATTCTTCCATCTCTCCTGTGTCTATCTCTTTGTTCTTGGTTATCTTCTCTTTCTCTACTGTTATTTCTCCTTCTATTGTAACTTCTTTTGTCTCTCTCATCATTGCTCTGTTCTCTGCTTTGGCTTTCACCTCTTCTATTTCGATCTCTATCTTCATGGCGGTTATATTCCCTCTTATTATTACTTTCATCTTTTTGCCTACTTCTTGACCTACTTCTGTTTCTTCTATGATGCTCATCATGTTCATGTTCTGCATATTTGCTTCTTTGCTTCTCTGTATCAAGATCTTTCTGCTTATAATCCGTTTGTTTATTTTTTGAAGAGTCACTCTTGCAATGTTTTCTATAGAAAATGTCATAAGGTATATAACTATGTCAATTAATCGGAAAGAATAAGAAGACAATGCATTATACAGGATTTTGAAACTTACTTTTTTATTTTTTCTTCACTTGATTTATCAGAAGACTTGCCTCTCTTGGAATTGTCACTATCACTAGCTGAACTTGAACGCCTAGGTTTTTTAGAATATTTTTTCTTCTTGTTCTTTCCATCTTCGGATGAAGATTCTCCAGAACTGGGATCTGACCCATACTTTTCCTTATCTTTGTGTGACCCCATTTCTGTAATTATAAATTATAATATGAACGATAGATGATGGTTCTTGTATGTTTATCAGTGTTAGGTTATGTTTATAATCTATCGTGAATCTACTTCTTCTTATCAATTCAATCAATATCTCAATTTAAACAGTATGGCCTCTGCTCTGCTTGGCAACTGGCCAGATCAGCTAGGAGCGTATGTATAGGGGTATGACACGTAATTAATCTTTGACAGTTCGTATTGTAAACAAAACAAATGGTCAATGGTGAATCGGATCTAATTCGTGATTGCCTGTTAAAGTGGCAAAGAGAGTGCAAGTGGCGGAACACAAGAACCACCAAAATGTCCTCAATGTTTGGGCACAGATTAAACCACCTAAGTTATTCATCTGTAGTTTGGGCGAGGGCAACCCCCTACGTGTGGAACGTATCGTATGAATGAGTGTTTTGGGCGTTGTGAAGTGTGAACGCTTAATGGAACGCACCCTCTGTGGTATGGTCGTTCGGTAATGTTCGAAAATTTACGGAGCCAGCTTCGTCAGCCTATTTCACGCTGTTGGATTTCGTTATTCATGAATTTGAAATATTTTTGATTGTTTCAATGTTTCTATTATTTTAGATGAATATGGCATGTCAAGCAATAAAGTTATTAGAAGAGAAAAATGTTGCCAATGAAATCAATTTCATGGTTTGGAGTGATCGTATGGATCTTGTTGCCTTTTCGAATATAAAAGGTTTGCTATGAATATCAACAACTATTGAACAAATATTTTATTTTCGAATTGAATTCTTATGAGATCTTTAGAAGTTCCTCTTTCATACGAATAGTATTTTTGCATAGGTGAAGTTGCACTCCATAGGCTGTCATGGACAAGAGCTTGGAGCTTCAGTCCACCTAAAGAAAATTTACTAGTTAATTCTATTGCATGGAGACCTGATGGGAAAGTATTAGCAGTGGGCTATAGTAATGGTAAGATGAACCAATTAATAAGTATTTATGAAATAATGTTTGATAATCATATGTGATTATACATCAAAATGTCTTCCACAAACAATTTTGCTTTGTGGAATATAACATAATGCTGTACTCATTAATGGATATTGATTTCAGGTGAAGTTGTCTTATTAAATGTTGAAAATAAAAAGGTTCTGAATATTAAAGAAGCACCAAATGAAATTACATATTTAGTTTGGGTTAATGAAAAAATTGACACAAAAATCAAAGACAACTTTAGCTTCAAAGATGAAGAGAAACAGGATTACATGAAATATATTGTAATATGGTTTTCCAAGGAAAGTTGTAGTATCCTATATATTATTTATTGTAGGATCTCTCAAAATTGTATATTAAAGACCCAATGCCAAATGCAACATTGGATAATTCCACAAACTCCGATGACGCAAAGGAAACTAACTTTTTACAAGAACAAAATGAACTGAATCTCCTTTTTGTTGGTACTAGAGATGGTTTTGTGCATATACGAATTTTTGGATGTTTTACTTGTGCCATATTGAATTTGAATTCTTATTTAGGAAAAAGTTGTTCTGTAGAACACATTCACATAAATGAGGATCTGAGTAAAATATTTGTGACTGTGAAGGATGCTGAACACAACGTTAAAATTGAAGTAATTGATACTCAGGTGTTCAAAACTCATGGAAAAGAGTTATTTGCAGTTGCCATAAAGTATGTCAAACTTATTGATCTCACAACATACTTGACCAGCACTATCGCAAACATCACAGAAACATGGGAAAGCTTTTTGCTGGAAATTGATCATAAATTATCAAAATACGCCAGCAAAGTGCCAGAAGGAGGTGTATCAGCTGATTTTTTAGATTTACTGATGTTTGGAATATGCTCTTCAGAATTACAAGAGTTTTTGATGATAGAGCTCACTAAAAAAGGGCTCGAAAAATTCGGACAGACTATAGAAATGAGTTATGCTAATATACAAAAGTTATTATTGAAAAATGTCACAAAGTTTGGTCAAAATTTAACATACCACTTAGCTGAATTGAGAGGCATGACAAGGTTACAAAACAGATATGGAGTGAGTGTAGGTAAAAATATTCATATAATTTTTAAATGAAATATTTTTCAGGTAGTTGGCCTTACTGAAGATTCAATTACTCAGGCGATACAGTCAAGTGGAGCTTTTCTCATAAAAGCTGGTGAAATGCAACAGATTATTAACCATTCTGTTATAAATTACAAAGCATTTTTCCGATGGTTGTATGGTGCTATTCTACTGTTGATGGATGAAACATTGCCCACGGAAATACAAAAGATGGCACAACAGGATTTAGCTTACATTACAGAATTTCTACAGAATTTTGATAACGTTGGTAAGTATCCATATGAGGTTGAAAATAATACATCTTCCATGTAGGAATTTCATGAGAGAAAAAATAATAGCCTGTCAGTTAATCTATATTGAATAAAAACTTCTTCAGGTAGTAAAGATGGCCAAAAGACAAAGGGATTTATTATGGAAAGGTTAGGCCAGTATCTTGTAGATGCTCCATTAACAATAATCCCAGTTATGAACGGCAATGACTGGACGTCATTTTTGAAAGAAAACGAATGTGTGCAGAATCACCCTAGTATACTCAAGCATTATACTAACTTGTCACTAATACAACAGTTCAAAGATTTGGCTCTGAAAATAATAGATATCTTCAAAGCCCCCAAAAATGTGTTGGAAAAACAATTCAGGCACTTACATTGCTTCAATTGTTTCAACTTTGGAGAAGGAAAATTGAGGATGTCTTCCTGTGATGTTAGCAGGGAAATTGTGTTGTTTGGTTTCTTACAGCCTCACAATCACATAAACTTTCTGCAAGTTCATGTTGAAGAAGATAAATGTTTAGCAAGATGTGGAAAATTCCATTTCATGCAATCAAGTGAAAGCACTAATGATGTTTCCCAAATTTTAGATTTATCATTTTACTCCTCGGATATCCTGTCGGTATTACTTCAAGAAACCATAGGTTACAAAACAGGAATTTTACAGCAGTTCTGTTTATCCTCTGCTTTAAAAACACTGATGGAAATTGATATCCATACTGAAATTGGAAACAATTTGCCATCGTGCAATGCATCTGCTCTAACTCCAAGATTTGTGAAGAATACTGAAATGGCTGCTTCATTCTTCGCCATTTCGGGTAGCAGAAGTGTGTGTATAGTACTTTCGGAAAATAAGAGAAAAATCAAGATGTACGAGATGGAAGCTGACGATGAGGATGACGATGATGATGTTGATATGTCGAGTAATGTCCTAAAACATGATGTTAGTATGCAGGTAGTCGATGATTAAATTAAATATTTCCAAATAAGGGGCAAAAATGTTTGTAGCTGGTAAACTATGCCTCATCTTGTATATAGTGAAAATTATTTCAATCATCCTATTCAAATATGAATAAATATTTCTCTGTTAGGATAATGTAGCTGCATATGTTCAGTTGGCCTCTCCCTTTTCCCAATATTTCATGAATTGGAGCTGAAAATCAGAGTTGACTATAGGAGTCGTTGCCTGGCTATAAAAATTGCAAACTTGATGTGCTTTGTTTGCGTATCTTAATTTATTGAAAATGGCATTTCAAAAACACTATTAGTGATTTTATTTGTGGATTTTTGTATTTCTCAATATGTTATAGTGGTATGGAAGAGGTAATTGACCTTATAATAGTTGTTCGTTAACTAAGAATAAAGATAATTCACTACTAAGGAAAGATTTAAAACGAAAGCTCAAGATGGAAAAACCCGATACTGGTACCATAACTCTTTTTAGAATCAATACACCGATTCCAATAAAAAGTGGTTCTTACTTGAATGGTGAATAAAATGAACGACAGAAATATATATCTTGCAAAATTCCCTCAAAAAATAAAAATCATTTCTACTTTCAAAAAGCTAATCAGATCTGATTTTTGGTTGGCTGACAAAGTGACAATAGAGGACAGCGCTACAGGTGGCGAAACATGAGAACCACAAAAATTTCCTCAATGTTTGAGCCACCCCCCACCATACGTATTGCCAGACCTGTGATGAAAAATATTCAACCCCACATACCACTTTCCAATAGAATCAATAAATATATACTTCCATACTTACTAACCTTTAGTTATTCATAAAATGTTCATTATTGTTGAGCAGTTTATATCTATTATTGACTTGTTGAGCAGTGTATAAAATGTCTAACTCTGACTAATCGACTCCCAGCGGGAAATTCATGATTCGCAGTAGTCCGAAAAAAATGAAACTGTGAGACAGAAACATCAAAGGTTCCGACAAGCGTGAGACTACTGGTTCTTTAGCATTATACTGTGGTACAACATCCTTGTACTTATTTACGTTCTGCAGCTCCCCAGCTGACCCAGCTCCCTCAATTATACACGAAATCGCCAAACATGCTCTGTTCTGCTCGTCTTTTTTCAGCGATACCATTGAAAAATAAGATTCTTCATAAATCAAATGAATTGCAATGCAATTATATAGTTTATTTGTGCAACAGCAATTTTACACAGAAATTCTGCTTCTGAATAGTTTGATTATTTTTGAATATACATCGTAGTGAGGTGTTGCTACCTCAAATGATACCCAAATGGTCTTAGCAAATTAGGATATTAGGAAAAATTTTAAACATTTAACAAAAATTATATCAGTCAAATTAATTATCGAATACACGGTTTGAGTAAACTTGGCTTAGTCTTGACCTTATCAGCGTCTTTACTCTGTGTTTTGGTCTTCACAAAACACTTCCACAGCCTCAAAGTCTCATCTGCTCCTGCAGACAGTATTGTAGAGCCATCCGGCGACATCGCAATATGCAAAACTCTTGCAGTATGACCGGTAAGTTCAGCTACTTTGGTCATACCAGGATATTTCCAAATAATGATTTCATTATTTGCAAATCCGTGTCCTGAGACCAGTTCTTTGTAATTCGATGACCACAACAAAGAACATACCTACGAAAAATTAATCAAAAATCAATTGGCTGTTCAAAATGGCCTCCGTTGCGAAAATATTCACCTGTGATTTTGTGTCAATTGAGTTGACACAAGCTCCAGTATTACAGTTCCAAAATCGTATGTGCCGATCTGCTGTTCCTCCACCACTGGCAAGCACATGTGGTTGCCAAGGGCACCAGGCTAGTGCCTTAACGGCTGCTTGGTGAGCAGTGAAAGAGTAAAGAGGTGTGGTTTGAGAATGGTATCCACCGGAAACCTTAAAAAAGTTGAATGACACTGACTATAGATCGTTTTTAAAATCAATGTTATGACTACAATAAACGTGAGATATATTCGAATATCGTGAAAGTACTTTAATCGCTGATGGCATACTTCTTCCTAGGGTTATTTAATTACTTCAAACAATCCAATAATCATTAAATATCAATATTGAATACTCGAGAAACACCTACAGTCTGTTCATTTAGGCAAAATAGTTGTAACGGCTCAAGTCAGGTTGAGTTTATAATTCAAATTGTTGAGAACAATCTTTCCGATTCATAAAATATATATACCAATAGTTTTCTAATATTTGTAAACATTTCGACAAGAACTAACAAATTTTAGCACATCGAATATATCTCTCCCATCGTTGTGAAATGTTGCCACAATAATGTATGCCCAAATGTTCCCAGTTATGTCCCAATCAAATAGAAGTTCAGTGGATTGCTAGATACTTATTATCGTTAACTAATGGTAGCGAAAGATGATTAAAGCTGTCTATTAAGGGTGCGTTCCATTAAGCGCTCACAACGCCCAAAACACTCATTCAGACGTTCCACATGGCGACCACGATCGTTGGGGTGGTGGCGGAAATGTCATGAATGACGTCATGATTCATGCTCACGACGACCCATTTCAATAGGTGGGTCGGCGTGAGCGTTTCGATGACGCACAGAACCAAGTGGAACGACAAAATTCGTGGTCGTGAGCGTGATCGTTGTGAGCGCTTAATGGAACGCACCCTAAAACTACTATTATCTCAAATAAACAGCCTATACATATACAATATTTCAACGACCGCCTCTGAAAGCAAAACTCTCGATTACAACAAAAAAGAAGAAGATTCACCTAACCTATAATTAGGTGCTTTGGATATGAAGAATTGATGCCACAATAAAACATCAAATATGCGGAGAGGAATTGGATTAGGAGCAATAAAAAAAAATAAATTTGAACAAGAGAAATACAGAGACAAAGGCAATGAAATTCAAGAAAATCAGTTTGAGCAAATGACAAGACAATTGGAAGTTTTCAAGGTGAACTTGGAAGAATTTGCTTCAAAACACAAGAATGAAATAAGAAAAAACTCAGAATTCAGGAAACAGTTTCAAGAAATGTGTGCTAGTATTGGTGTTGACCCCTTGACTTCAGGAAAAGGGTTCTGGTCAGTTTTGGGAATAGGCGACTTTTATTATGAACTAGCAGTTCAAATAGTGGAAGTTTGCCTGTCAACTAATGCAAAAAATGGAGGACTCATCAGTTTGGATGAATTGAGGACACGGTTGATTCGTGCCAGAGGTAAAAATAAAGTTCATCAAGAGATATCTAAGGATGATTTGATTAGAGCAGCCAAGAAATTGAGAGTTTTTGGCAGTGGATTCAATGTCATACCAATGGGAAAAGACAAATATATGGTTCAATCAGTACCAGGAGAATTAAGCATGGACCATTCAGTTATTTTACAGCAAGCAGAGAAGAACAATTCTTGTTTATCTGTTTCTTATTTGCAACGTGAGATGAAATGGGAAAGGGAAAGAGGAAATAAAGCCCTTGAGCATATGGTGAACCAAGGGTTGGCCTGGATTGATTTGCAAAGTTCAGAAGATAAAATGTATTATTTTCCTAGTCTTTTCACTGCCTGTATCAACTCAACCAATTAAAATTGACTGGTATAATTATAAGAGATTTTAGATGATGAATTCTAGTGGAGAAACCAATATGAAAATGTTTCTTGATGCAAGATGTTGAACATAAGTAGATATTAGTCACCTCTCAAACCTATCTAATGAAGAGTTCATTGATTCATTTATATAATTTTTTATAAACATTATTCTACTGAGTGATTTGTTTATAACAACTTATTTCCTGAAGGAAATCCATATTTTTACAGAATTATAAAATGAAATATTTTTGTTTTTTATTTGAATTTTTTCAAACATGCTAGAATGATTTTTACTTACAACATCCCATATATTCAGTACATTGTCATTTCCACCACTGGCCAAATATTTACCATCAGTTGACCATTTCAACCCACAAACTTCTTGAGTATGTTGGGAAAGGGTGGCAACAATATGATCCCTCTGACGAACATCATGATGAATAATTTGGCCACTGCGACAACCACTAGACAAAACATAGGAGTTCCATGCTAAAGAACCAACTCTTGCAGAATGCCCTTCCATGATCCTGAGTTTTTTAGATCGGCTACAATCCCATAATTCAGTTGTACCTAAAAATGTCATATTAAAAACCTTTCTTCACAAATAATTGACAGGCTATGCACCTGGATCATAATCAAAATAGTATCAAAAGTAATATTACCAGACTTGTTGAACTGTATAAAATGATTATAGAGAATTCTAGATGAAATAATCATGCTCACCATTTGTTGTGCCAACAGCCAAACAGTTGCCATCTTGAATCCAAGCAAGAGAACAAACGTAATCATTACCTTCCAATTCTAACAATTGTTCTATATTTCCTGTCCCTGTAACAAAAGCAGATTGTGATGAAAACTTCATGACATTTGATGAATGAGTAATAATTCTCATTTATTTTTAATCAATCCTTATAACTACCTGCATTCCATAAATACACATGTGCTCCTAAGGCTGCAGCTAATATATTTGTGGAACTCCAGTCAATCAAATTCAAGTAATAATCATCTACAATGTCAGGAGCATCCAGAATTCTATCAGGGGCTTGTGGAATGTATCTACTGCTTTTAGCTGAAGCAGGTGTCTTAGTTTGAGTATAAAGCACTCTCATAGGGTTCTGAAACCCTACAGGTGCTGAAGGTGCCTTATTCTTATATGTGAGAACACGTTGGTTAGTTATGTCAACACCATGAAGACTTTCTGACATAACTCTTTTATATTCTTTGTGATTCGGACTGTCGTTTTGATCATTCTCATCTTGTGATAACTTATAATGGGCTAATTCAAAATTGGTAGCACTTCTTGATGGTATAAAACGGTCTCCTCCTGGTGTTCTTGATGTTTTATTAGGTGTAGGAGTCTTTGAGGAACGTTTAGGAGTTTTGGAAGGAGTTTTACTCTTTAGGAAATCTCTCTCTCCACTTTTAACAGGAGTTTTGGTTAAATTGAGAAGTGAAGATGATAAAGACCTCAGTTTTGATGAATTATTAGAGCTGCTATTTGAAGAACTAGAGTCCTTCTTTCTTTGCCATCGCGGAGCTGGACCAGCTACAGGTCCATCCATTGTCAATACATTATTAACGTCGTTCCAAAACTTGAATTGGGACATTGTCGAGAAAAAATAATGAAATATACTTATATAGACACCTTCAAAACACTAGGTAGAGATTTGAATTTGAGAAATTGGAAAAAGTCCAGCGTTCTAGTATAGGTTTGTTTTATCACAAATAAGTTATTCTCACAGAGACCCACCAAAAATTCACATTTAACACCAATGTCGACAAATTATATGGTCGATGGCCGTTACAATTTTTTCAAATTCAAAGCACAGGACATCCAAAACAAGTGTCACACAGAGTGTCACATTACTTGTCAGTGCCAGAACTGACAGGAGATAGTGGACTTGTGCTGTTATTGTGACAGAAATATTGTCTGTCCTTATTTTATGTTAATGTCTGCTGTTAAGTGAGTATTTTTTACTCACCCGATTGTTGTGACTTGTATTAAAATACTTTCACTTCTCAAATTTTCTTTATTCATCTTCGAATTAATTTGCCATTTCATCGTAAGTAGTTATCGAATGAAGAAAATTTGGATCTATAATTTTTCAATTCCAGGTGAAAATAATCTCTCAAACACAATGATGGCAGAATCGGATACAACTGTTGAGGCAACAAGAAGACTAAATGTAAAGAAACAAACATTGGATGATGCTTATGCAGCACCTGCAAATTTTCTTGAAATTGATGTTGTAAATCCCGTCACAACAATAGGCGTTGGAAAAAAAAGATTCACAGATTATGAAGTCAAAATGAGAGTGAGTATCCTCCCCCTTTTCTGTAAGGTTTCTTTAAGATTACTTTATATAGCATATGAAAACTTGTCTGGTTTCAATAAGATTTTGACATAGACTTCAGTATAAGAATAAAATATTCAATCTGGAAAAACTTCAAGTTTGATATGTTTTTGAAGCTTGTGAAAACCTTTCAGATTCCATTCTTATGGAAAAGCTTGACGTTCTAGTGAATGAGTTAAATTAGAACAGAAATATCACAAATATAATGGTTCCAATTATACTTGAATATCCAATAGTTTGAACTTGAAAATAGAGAATATTGAAAATAGCATTGCCACATTCTGTCACAAGCATAACATTTTTAAAACTTGACATTTGAGTGACTTGCAGCCATTATACTTTAAATGAGATTTTTGAAATACTACATTTTTGTGAGTTAATATGTGTATGATGTTTGCAATATAACTTGGTTTGGTCTAAAGCAAGCCTATTTAAAAAATTGCAGACAAATTTACCTGTTTTTAAAGTGAAAGAGTCCAGTGTTAGAAGGAGATACAGTGATTTTGAATGGCTCAGGAATGAGCTTGAACGTGATAGTAAAATTGTGGTGCCTCCTTTGCCTGGAAAGGCTTGGAAGAGGCAGTTACCTTTCAGAAATGATGATGGCATTTTTGAAGAAGAATTCATTGAGGATCGTAGAAAAGGACTAGAAGTTTTCATCAATAAGTAAGTGATAATATTTTGTTAGTTGCCTCAATGCTGAAGAAATATGTGTTGCAACAATGATTTTGCATGACCAAGTTCTTATCCATACAGTCCCTATTTAAAATGGAGTTGTTTTTTATGATCAACACAATTTTCAAGGATTTGTATCATGTATCTTTTTTTTTAGAATTGCTGGTCATCCTCTTGCCCAAAATGAAAGGTGTCTACATATGTTCTTACAGGAACCACAAATTGATAAGAACTATGTGCCTGGCAAAATTCGCAATACATAAGTAAAGATTATTGTTCAAATATTCCATCCTTTCCTTGATATTTTGTAAGTTAATTGTGTTTTTTACGTAAGTCTAAAAATGTAAGCTCCATATTGTTTCTCATTCAACTTGTGATTTTTTAAAGATTGAAATGAAGAATATACAAATTTTTGTATCTTATCTAAATAATAAACATTATGGCCTAATTCATGAAAATATTGAGAACTTATGCAGAAATTTTAGCTTGACAATATGGATTTGTGGAATATTTAGCAATTGTTCCTAATCCAATCTCTATAAAGCATATGCAATAAGGGATTATATACTTCTGGCATCTCATACCATGATAATATATATCATGTACATATTTACAAAATAAATACAGGATATTAACAAAAATGCCTATCTATTCGAGTTCCAGAAGAAGTTGTTTTTGTGTGCTCTTTCATTTAATAGGTTTTAGTGTATTGTATAGATATTTACGTTAGAAACAATATTTGGATCTGTATTAAATGTAAGTTGTTGAATATCTAATATGATGAAAAGTCTGAGTTTAAATTATTAGCGATTGAAAACACTTATACCTATGAGTCGATAAATATGATATATATGCAGTGTGGATGTTTTATTTCGTCCTTTAATTTTGTATAATTAATTAATCAAATAACCTTTATGTACAGTTATGGTCATATATGTACACAAATAAATTTATTTATATGCATTCGTTTTGATCTACCACAGAATCATCTTGCCTCCAGCTCTTCTGGCCCTTCAAAGCAATTATTTCTTTCCAAGTATCTCTTAGAAGTCTAGAATTAAAGATGCTCAATCACAATTCTCTTCCTGTGCGATTTCAAGAACGATAATCCTTACAAACATTCTGTATGTAGGTCACTAGTGTTAGGAAATATGTTCTTCAACAGTTCAACACATGGTAGAACTATTACACTCAAAAATTGTACTTGATCCTCAGGTACCATTTGAGATTTCTCTCGATCCATTAGAGACAACGGAACTAATCCCATCTTTTTTTCCAAATCTCCTTGATTATAAAATTCCTCTACCAAAATAGAAAGGTTTTAATACACAGTCATTGTTCCCAAAATACCTACTGTAAACGTTGTCGCATATATTTTTTGCGACCAAAAATGGTTTGCAATTTCCAGACAAATCACAACTAGTCATCATTATAGCTTTCACCAAAGTACGATGTCGTATATTAGAAAAATCCAATAGTTTATCGTTAGTCAGCTGTATCAACTTAACACGAAATTTGAAATAAGCTGCCAAGTCGGTTGCTAAGATGTCCTCTTTCATTTCTTTGGAAATTTGTTGAAAAACTTCCCATGGCATTCTGGGATAGATTGGACAATCCTAGAAATGCATGCCTATAACGTTACAATTCAATTTATCTTGGATCAGTATCATTAACTCTCAGAATAGTCATCGCTACTCGATAATGATGATTTTCTAAAGGTGATTCATCGTACAGCTGGGCCAGTGTATCATCGGTTAGTTGCAAATAATTATTTGTGAATCCACCGTGGTCGAGATCGTGGCAGAGTGCGGCAATCAATAACGATTTTATCTATTGAAAAAGATTCAAATAATCATCACTTGATGTTACTTAAGTATACGTACTTCAATCTGATTGAATTTCTTCATATTCCTTATTAAAATATTGAACATACAGTGAGCAACATTGAATGCATGTTCGAAATTATGATATGGATTGCCTCGATAACATTTCCTGACAGTCAAAATGAACTGCATCATATATTTCAAGTCGAACTCAGCTGTGCCTATTACTTCTGATGCCATAATCAAAACAAGTTGCGGCATTTCAGGAACATCTTCGGGTGTGACATACCAACGAAACCTTCAATTGAGAACATATTATGACAAGTTTAGTTGGAAATAAAAAGTGCTCGATTTCGATATTATTACAGCAAAGGTGTGATTATCACAAAATATTCCGAGACGTCCAGGAAAGTGATAGTGTTAAGTGAGATCGAGTGGAATGAACAGTACAGATGTCAACATTTTGACGGAATCTAGTCTGTGAGTAATATATAATAATAATAAATGTCCTTTATTGAACCAATTCACACTGATCCAATAGGCTATCGACCTAATATGAGTAATATATACATTTAATACAACAGTTATGAGATATGTAGCATTTTTTTCTTATTATTATTAGTTATTTTCAACTCATAATAGATGACTCTCTCAGTCTTGGTTTATTCAGACTTGATTATGCCAAATTAATGCAACCACCCTCAGTCAAATCTTATCTTGATGAACATATTTAAATAAACCAGTTGGCATTTGATTCTTTTTGAATTGGTTCATATATTGTTCCGTTGTTAATCTGTTTTCTTGTTCTTTATAATTTTATTTTCTGCAATAACATAGTTTACTCTTTATTAATGTTCTTCTTGAATGTTCTGTTATTTTTACAATTTCATTTTCAGTCCACATTCACATATTATAATACTAAATGGGCTCAAAAATAAATGAGGAGACCAAAGAATTGAAAAAATAGCTCCCCAAAAAATATTTACTTGCAGTCCACTTTCGGTACAACCGGGAGTGCCGCCATATTGAAAATATTTCCTTTAGACAAAAATCAATCAATTACTTTTTAGATCAGTGTGTGCGTTTGGCAACAGAATTGAAAATATGTTCCTGTTTATATTAATCCACCTTATTGTATTGCAAGTTTGGCGTTTGAAATCTGTTGTTTCATTATAATCTTATTAGATCTAAAACAGTAATAGTTTTCGACAATATACATACTCTTTGAAATTGTACGGCTGGATAACTTCTGGGTTTTCTAGAAAATTTTCCATGTCGTGAATGCAAGGTTTGAGTTGAAGTCCTAGTAATTTTAGATTGCACACATTAGTCTTGTCAGTTTTGTACATCTTCTGATGGAGTCTTGTATAATGCAATGCTAGAGCGCAATAAACCGAGAAGGTTTTGAATAAGTTCTCGTCGGATGGGGTGAAACACACCCCGTTGATTTTATTTACGACTTGTACAACTCCTGAAAAATAATTAGTATTTTAATATTGGCTTATCACACGGTGCCTGTCGAATAACGATGATGAAACTAATTAGATATTATAATTATAACTCATTAATAAATGGAATTTAAATATTTTGTACCTAGAATATTATCGACGCTGACTATTGGCATGCATAAAATCGATCTAGTGATGAAGCCAGTCTTTTCATCAACTTCCGTAAAAAACCTGGGATCGTTATAAGCATCTCGAATATTCACCGTGGCACCGGTTCTAGCAACCAATCCTGCTATACTTCTATCTTTTGACAGGCGTACTTTGACGTTTTTGCGATGCATCGTATCGTCCACACCAATGCCCTCTTCGAATACTTCAGCTACCAGTTCATCGCTTTCCTCGTCAATTATAAAAAATGTACCTCTTTCCGCTCCTAACGTAGATTTAGCAAATTTCTGAAAAGTTACCACCATCTCTTATTATCTTCACACTATATCACACTAGAAATTTTCTTACGACAATTTCAGTAATCATTTTTTCTATAGCCACGGTTTCTGCGAAATAGCACTTGGTCAGATCAAGTAGATAGTCGTTTAATTCTTGTTGTTTCTGAAGCGTCAATCGGAGGTGGTTCTGGTGAATAGCAGCACCCATCCAGCCTGACACCACGATGGATATCTTCAGATCATCTCTGTTGAATGGTGGTTGGGTTACTTCTCGGTAGAGTTCGATGACAGCGTAACAATCACCATCTGGCGTTACCACAGGAACACATAGCACAGATTTAATCAAATCTCCTGGAATTTTCGTTCTCATGGCAGATGAAATAGAGCGAAATTAAACTTTTCTCACCATGATACCCAACTCCAGCTGGAAATCTTTCATCGCCCAGTATGTCGTCGACCATGAGATATTCTCTTTTGAACGCAACGTAGGCGGCAACAATGCTACCTTTCTGGATTTTCCAATTAACTTTATGCCTTTCTCCAGTGAAATTTCTTTGGCTTTGATAAATTTCCTCAGAAGCCGAATCTACCATGTACAACGTCACTCCTATCAGATCAAAAGATGATAAACCGTCTCTTAACTACAACTTCGATTACGAAGAAAAATTGAAAAGATCCAACAATCTTTTTTCAAAAAATTAGGTTTTATTAGGACATCCAAAACTCAAGACTGTTGAGTTGATGAAAATACCTGTGGCTTTAGTTGTCGACTTCATCACCTCAGCTGTTTCGTGCAGAAGCAACACCAAATCAACACTATCAGACAAGAATGATGTCAAGTCATGCAACAACACACTGGGCTTATTTTGGATATAGAAATTGAACTTTTGATGCTCTTGTTCTTTCTCCGAATGTGTCTTTTCGCTCTTTCTGATTATCTTCACATAAGGTGCGATTACTCTCCTTGTTGCTTTATCACTAGTGTCGATTGCCGCTGGTGCATTGTAAGTCGTATAGTTTGTGAATAGTTTAGTTTTTCTTCGTTGCATTTCGAAAACGAGGTATGTGAAGAAATCTTTGAAATGCCACAAATGACAAACTCTCACAAGTTGATATTTGGATGACAATTCGTATATCGTATCTACATTATACCGAGCGCTATCGTTGTTTTTTTCACACGATGCTCTAGGTTATGGATTGGTAATTTCAAGAAGGAAAAAGACCCCACTGGGTATCAAAATTATTAACACTATTCAATTCTGAACATAGAATATTTTTTATTTCCACATCACCTCGTGTTCTGGAATTATATTTATACTTGTGAATCATTTGGTACATCATCTGGTTTTCAAATTAATTGAAATATACTCCAACTTGTTTGGCATTTTTTTGTGCAAAAAACAATACGTTATTCAAGTCACCTTTTATCTAGCTTTGAACTTGGTGAAATAATATTCATTTTATTTCTTCTATCAAGGATAGTTAAAGAATTGGAGTAATGAGTAGAGTTAATACTAAATAATTATTCTAAGCCATTGAGCAAAAATATTGTATTCGTATATAAATAATATTTCTTATTTATAAACATGTTTGACAATTCTTTTATAAAATAATTACAATATAACATGTAGTATGTATAAAAATCTAAAATTATTCGTAAAATGAATACATAAAATATTCCAACTGAAATTTCTGACACAATAAAAATATTTGAACTAACTAAAGTTGTTTAATTATTCCTAGACATATGAATTGAAAATATTAATTTCATGGAATATTAAACTAGCACAAATAAAAAGTGAAAATTCACATTAACAAATTGCTAGATAGTAATAATTCTCTCACATAAGGAATTTGTTGAGCATCACGATCTGTTTGCACTCTACGATATAAAACTGGACAATCGAGAGAAACACATTTAATCTCAGTTAAAGTTGAAGTACAAGTTTGACATACCTAAAAACGGATTTATAAGATAATGTAGCCAGTGATAAACAGATTGAGAAAAAATAAACTGAATATGAGCAGCTTACCAAAATAATGTTCTGATGATTTGTTTCCCACATTCTCATCTTTTCCGTTAGAATGATAGTCGTTTTTTGCGAATCACAGCAACAATTTTGACATATACCAGTTTGAGTCTGATCACCACAAGCAGCACAAGAATTAGTCATAAAATACTGCGATATGGTACTTTTTATTTTAGGAGAAACAGAGCCGGTTAGAATTTGCGAAACTTTTCTCGGCATCTGGTTGAACCTTGAAAATACAACCATGAGAATAGTAGTTCGTGAAACAATTGTTTAGGAGCACACTAATTATTATTAATTGTAATTTTTAGCATTTGAACTATCTCAAAATCACTTGATATAAAACAAATTTTTGATACGATACTAACCAAGAGTTGAGATCGGCTCCAATTAGATTGAAGCATCTATTGATGGGCGGGATAATAACTCTCGTGATATAGTACAGAGCGTTCGGCTTCAAAGAGGGGTTCTGAAGTAAATCCCAAGGACTACGTACTAAACGGATCAGCGGTAAACCAGGCGGACCATTGACTATGATATACGGTACTCGTTCACCACTTCTAGGTTCATTTCTTTTATCCACGGCAGTCCATTTTCTATAGAATATTACGACGTTGAGATGAAAATTACTTTGAAAATGATTGGCATATCAGAGGAATAATACCCAGAATTTTTGAAAATTAACTTCAGAAAGGAGTTTTAATAAAGTCACTACAATTTAACGAGAACTTTTATCAGAAACAAAAATCAATCGAAACAGTTTAATAAACCATTAGTTAAAATTGATAACACGCAAGCGTGATTTGAGACGTTAAAGAAGCAAGCTGATCAAACAGGAAACGTCATTATAATTGGTTGATCACTGATGTTTGACAGACGAAAGAAATTACATAACATTTGATGAAGTTGTGCAGAATATTTGTTCCTTGAAAGAAAAATGTTACTTGAAGTAAATAAAATATTGGGTACCTGGTGAGTTCCAAGGCAGGTACACATGCTCCAGGTCGATATCCAGCTGCCCCACGGTATTCTTTGGCAAAAATCAAATCTTGAATATTTGCTCGACCAGAAAGAATTTTATCGAATTGTCTCATAACGTATTTCTTGACTATACTAACATCTTTTGTTTCAAATAATATTCTCAAACATTTCTCTAGCATCTATAAAAGAAAATAAAAATGAATATGAATTCAATTTTTGAAGAATGTTTACGCGATACGTGTTCAACTCTACCTTACTAACTGCTGGACAGCCATCCCTTCTTACAGTTTCAATACCTTTTGCTTCATAGACAGGTTCTTTCTGATCAGGACTTTCGTACATATACCCAACATACCGTTTTTTAGTCTGCAATATGCAAGGTTGGTAAACTTTCTCCAATTTCAGTTTAATAGGATCAGGATTGGCATTCGTGACAGCCTCGGCAATTTTTTTACCTATTCGGAAAGCGTGTTCTCTACTTCTTCCTGGTACCATCACAAATAAGGAATCAGTGTCACCATATACCACTCTGGCTCCCCATTCAGGAGTGCTTTCGACCATTTCGATTGCCCTTTGAAGTGTTTCTCTACCTGGAATTTCATATGTACTTGGTATATGGAAATATTTTTGGATTTATGCACCTTTACTGACTACACTATCTCCAACTTCAACTGAAGGCATTCTTCCACTAAAGTTGGCTGCTGTATATCCGTATGTAACATTAGCGATCAACTTGAGACCCAATTGCCGGCTATGAAGCACTTTTTGTAGTACTTTATCATCCTTATTTTCCTTCATAGCGTTTTTTACCATTAGCCTAGTATCTAGTATTTCTCTCAACATTCGTGGCATAATCCCGTCACGCACTTCTTTCTTCACAAATCCTACTCCACATGGGGCGAAATTCAACAAATCTCTTTCAACCAGTTTCTGCAATATCTTTCTTGGCATTTTCAGTTGTGTGGCACCAAATTCAAAAGGGCCGTTTCTTCCCAAACTTTCGACTCTCCCAATACAAGTTGTGAAACAGTAGTTGTAAGCAATAATGATTGAAGGATATAAACTTTGGAAATCCAAGACAATTACTGGATCGTTGTAAAGTTTTGACTCTGGTTCCAGGACTAATGCGATATATTCTGGAGCTTTCATTTTGGCTCTTTGTTGAATACTAGGAGAAACAGGAATGAAGTTGAGTGGTTTTGCTAGCCTAAGCATCATCGATTCTACTCTGAACTGAGTGCCTCTCGATAACACCTCGTAGAATTGTATACCAAATAATCTGAAAAATGCAAATCAGTGGAGCTTTATATCGATCGCACGATTGTTCTACTATAAAATTTCAAACTCCCAGCCAAGATTTGGGCCAGCCAACTGGGCATGTGAAGTGATGAGAGAATTTTGACGGTTTTAATGCAATACTTCATACTAAGTCTTTATACCGTTTTTTATATTTCCTTATAATGACCGATATTATATCATTAGTTCAATCGAAATATATCCTACTTTGTGACCAAATCCTACTAAGTATCAACTTAATTTGCAAACTGCTGAGTAAGTACATCACTATGCGCATTTTCTGTATAATTTGAAGCCGTTGCCAGAACAAGCATAGTATTTATTTCCCAACATTACTCACCTCGCCAATTCACTTGTTCTCCCAAGAAAATCGAGCTTACTGAAAAGCTCCAGAACGCCATTAACCCTTGTCAAATAGTATTTCACTGTCCTGTGCCTATACAAATTTGTGCGGTGGTCCCACCAAAACGACAAATCCTTATACGGATAATGCGGAACTCTTCGTTTCAAAATACGTGACATAACCGATTCGAATGTGTAACTTTGCAGAGCTATCTCATGTTTCATCAATCGCCATACATCCAAAACTATTCTACCAACAATCTTGAGTTCGTTAGGAGCATCTTCATCTTTCCATCTCAAGCCATTAATTTTTGTTCTACCGAGTAAAGATTTCAGATTAATTCCTAAAACATTGGCTCGCTCGATAACATAGCCCCATGATAATAATTCCACTTCATAACCTGTCAATATATCGGGATCCCAATAGGTAATGAGCTTTAAAAGTTCTGTAATCAAGTTTTCCTCTGAATCTACATAAGCTACATCACAATCGGTTCCAGCTCCATTCAGTATTGGCATCGTGTCGTGACTTAAGGGTAGATTATTGATAGCTATTATTCCACTACAATTGGTTGGTTTGGTTTTAGGTTCAGGTACATCATGAAAAATGGAATAGAATACTGCTCTTATTGAATCGTGGCTTGGATCGGGCCTCAATTCACCGCGAGTCCTTATGTGCAGCTCCATTACAAACACTGTCAAATGATGGTGTTCTATAATGGCACGAGCATCTTGAAGATTTTGTGCAGATCTATTGAAAGTATTATGTACGGATACCCCCGTTATTTGGCATGAATGGTTAATGAAACTGTCTTGACTGGCAGTAAGACACTTATCAGTGGTTTTTAACAGGGTTTTTTTCTTTTCTCTGCACATATTCTCATGAGTAGATCTTGAACATTCTCCTGATGTACTTGATGAATTTGGGGTATGAGCAATTATACTTTCATTTGTTTTTGGAGTACAAGGGGTAAGCGTGAGAGACAAATCCATGTCACTCTCATAATTTTCAGCACCGAGATTCAATGGTAGGTGGATTTCAACTTTTTCCACAGGTTTGTTTTCAACAATTTTGTTCTTCTCAGTTATCCAATCGAAAACCATTTTGGCAGTAGGTGGTTTTTCAACAGGTTCAATTATGCATTCTCTATCTTTACAAAAACTTAGTATCACATTCTTGATATTGCTTTTTTTCCAGTTCATTTCAGAAGATAGATTTTCTAATATACGTTTTCTCAAAAGATTCAAACTATCAGTCTGTGATTCGAATTCTGGCAAATGTATCGAGGATTTACTATTCACTTTAAGTACATTATATCCCACTTCTATAGTTCCAATGGCATCTGCAACATTACTGTAAAATGGAACTTGTTGTTCAACTAGAGGTATATTGTAGGCCTCTAAGGAGTCAATAACATATTTTCTGGATGGTGCATTTTTCTTTGGTGCTAAAATAACTTCTGGACCAATTACTGAGTTATGTATTTCTGAAAGTGGGAAAATACTACTAGAGCTTGGTATACAATTATTTTCATTTCCCCCAGGAATATCATTTAATTTTATAGATTGTTGATTTGGAGCTGTGAGTCCAATGTTAGAATTTTCCGAAGAACTGTGTAGTAGCTGAGTATTCTGTGATAATACATTTGAGTCCATAGGAGTAAGTACTTTCGAACTACCCTCTCTGGCGTGATAATTGGTTTCCTTATCATATTTTTCTGCCGTTGTTAGCAAATCTAGATTTAACGCTTGTGAGCAGAAAAATGATTGGTTCAAATTGTCATCAGTCTGAAAGTTATTCTCGTTGCTCAAACAACTATCTGATTGAGAAACTGCTTCGTCTGAACTATCATTGAAAATATCATTCTGAAATACAGAGCTACTAGCGTCTTCGGCATTTTCCAAGATATTCTTCACTCTGGTAACCGGGTAATAGCTACAAGCTTTATTTTCCTCGAATATTGTCGAATGTAGGCATATTTCATCAGTGAATAATTGACGCTTGACATTGATATCACAGACTGAACTATTTTTTTTCATTATGGAAGGCGTATCTTTTTCGGTACTGAAATCAATTATGAACATATATCAGTATAGCTATACATTGAAACCATTTCACTACATCCACCTAATGACAATTCTAACAAACCATAAAAAAATGAGAAGCTTTATAGAAAATGAATCATTATAAACAATGAAGATATGTAGAATAGAGGTGTCAAGACTCGCGAATCGAAATAATATAAACATAAAATAATTAAATAACGAACCGACGCACAATCAAGATAAAATTGTTATATTGATAATATAAGATGAAATCAGTCAATGTTTCCATACTGTTAGCCATTGAGTTTGACACCTCCTCGTTTATATTGATATTATATTTGATGTTAGTTTTTGTGACATTTATTAGTTATATTCTAATCAATGGAATACGATCACAAGCAACGACTGATGACAGCAGCAAGTCAGAGACAGACTAATGTAGCAAAACTGAATTGATTGATTCATGTTATACGAAAAAACAAGTTTTGTTGGTTCATTCAAATTGGAATGGGATATGTATAGTTTAATTTATAGAACAGTTTTAATGAAAGAATATTGATTTGACGTCGTAATGAGGGGTAACTCATTTGGTGCCCACATGGTCTCAGTGAATTCGATCTTTTACGACGTGAAAGTTTGCCCATGATCCCTCTCGAACCACTTCAGCATTTGTGTTTTATGTATTTCTCCTATTTCTTCAATGGCTCATAACTTACGATCCGCATTGTATATTTTATTCATTTTCACAACATATGGGGGTTTTTTAGAACCAGCTAGGCGACCTCTACCTACCCTTGCAGTATGCCCATTTCCCAATGAATCACCCTATATAACTGGTAAGAATAAGTCTATCAATTGAAAATGCTTTGAAATAAGTTTCACACAAAATGAGCTATTTTCATTGATGCAAAATTAATTGATGATTATTTTTTCTAATTTTGGACATAACTGGAGAGTATCATTCAGCAACTGAAAAGCATTTTGCTATTTCTGTATCCTCCATGTTAATCATGATTAATAAATGTAATATACGTATGTACAACTACAGTTTAAGCATATACGAAACCAAAACCTGAACAAGAAACTCACTTTGTATTTTTTATTGACATCTGATGCGTGACAGCTGAAAAAATTAAATAGAATAACTTTTCACGAAATAAGGAATGCAGTTTACCACTACGCACATGTAATGAATATCTCATATATCTCTTCTAAAATAAAATTGAATGAAAATAGCAAAATCAAGTTACCTGGTTCTTTTGGGTATTTACTTGGAGACTTCATAATAGAAATTGGAAGAGCTTCATATTTGGAGGAACTACAACTTCGCGTTTTTCTATCATATTTTCTACGTTTCTTACTTTCTTTTTCATCATCTGATGAACTCGAATCCACTGTTCCATCTAAAGAGCATTTAAGTATTGGAGATTCAATCGATAGAGATCTATCGATTGATCCTGTATTGATACCTAAAAAAATACCAGATTCCATTGATATGCAAAACATTCAGATCAGAAGTGAAATATGAAAGAAATGTAGAACATAGGTTGTGTGATAGCGCAAGTTTTCCGCAGAATCGCCAGGTCTATCAAACTTAAGAAAAGGAGTTTGGGGAAAATATACTATATACTATCATCTTTTTGATAAACGCTTTCATTTGAATATGGGCAGGACTTTCATTTGATTTTATAGTGTAGGTATAATTTTCTTGTCAAAATCATACAGGAAGCAATTGTGATAGGGATATTTGACTATCATGTATAAAGTGGGTTCTACATAATTTCTTATACTATTCATCATATCACTTAGAATTTTCACTTCTGAGTAAACTGTTTCTTCTTTATTCTGCCCAAGAGAATAAGGAGCTAAAATTGATATTGGCTCATGAATGATCAAGCATTCAATTCATTCATACAAACATCTGATTTATGCAAGTTATACTGTCAGCTCTTTTTATACTGATTTACTGGGCGTCTCACGATGAAACGACACGACCGATATTTTAGCCGATAGTCGTTATGGAATATTCTATAGTGACTGTGGCAACAATTGGTGGTAAACTTTTTGATTGCCTTTAAGCCTTTAAGAGGCTCACAACCATTTATTTACATTGGCCAAGTGAACAAATATTGGTTTTCCATTGTGTTCATGAGTATGCAATGCAATGCTGTGCGGCTGTAAGCGTTTCAAACTCAATGAAGAAAGGTTATCTCATGAAATTTCTTTTTATATTTTTTTCTCATGTTCATGACTTTTTATGTCAGCTTATACTGCCTTCGAATGAAATATAATAATGCAATAAAAAGAATGGAGAATGATGAAAAAACTTACCTTTGACTTTATTTTTTGGAACAACTTTAAATTTGGGTGTGTTATTTTTAGCTAGTAGCATGTAAAGGACATTTTCCTTTTCATGTAACTTTTTCATTATGGCAAATATCTGATCTTGCCGATTGATCTTATTTATTCTATTCCCAAGTTTTGTAATTTCTTCTTTTACTTTTCTCATTAGTCTCTCTTTTTTCTCTTTTTTGGTTAGTTTTATTCTTTTCCTACAGACATACTGTCCTCTTTCATCACCCATAATGAAATGAATGGGCTTTTTAAATGTAACAGCTTTTTTCTGTTTGGTAGTGAAGTCACCAGAATATTTGTTTCCCATATTTTCTGTTATTCTGTCCTCAATTTCATTCAAATCTGGCATACTTCTACCACATTTCACCAATTTCACATATAAAGCTTTCTTCAAGAATGTCTTCTTTGTCTTTCCCTCATCCTTTTGAGTATTCATGGGTATATCAATATAATTAAGATTTTTGAAATTATTTTTAGACACCTTCAACATTTTCTTTGTTAGTTCAAGTTGTTGTTCATAGAGTACTCTTACCATAAAACTACCATCACTCTGTCCATCTATCTGAGGAATTTTATTAATCCACAAATCATCTATTCCTTTGTTATCATCTTCTTCAATTGTTATAATTTTTGTTGGTGTATCAATTGTTTCTAAGGACATGCTCAAATCCAAATGATTGTCTTCTTCTTCTTCTTGTTCTACTTGTGTTAATATACTGTCTTCCTCAGGACCATCTTTGGCATTTTCTAAAAAGCATTGGAATTGGTTCTCTTAGAGCTTTTCAAACTTCAAATAAATTTTAGAAACATCAGAAATAATAGAAACAAATAATGACGTTGGTACCTAATTCATTCAATAATTCTAACAGGTTCATAGCATCTTGATCTAATGTTGTATTGGCTTTATAATCTTGTGATGGCTTTATAGTTTCATCTAAATCATTTGTGGTTATTGTTTCATCCAAACTACTATATGAAGATTGGGAATCAACCATTGATGCATTTCTCATATTACCATGATCAGGAGTTTCCACTGGATATACTAAAAGAGTTTTTACTTTACATCAGTTCTCCATTCAACTGATTCACTTTTTGTATTGATGAAATAAAAATTAATTATACCTGATTCATTCAATTGATCAACAACTTTAGTATCTGTAGAGAAAACAGAAAGTCTTTCATTGATGGCATTTTTATAGAGAAAATGTGATTTAGTTGGTTCAATATCCATTCTCTTCAGTTCTAGAAAATGTTCAATTTGTGAAATTTCTCCTTTATTTCTTCTTCTTTGTTGTTCATCAGCCCACAATGCTGCAATTCCTGGATTAGCAGCAATATTTCCAGAAGCAATTTCATCCCTGTTTAGTATATCTTCTGCTCGACAATCTCCTTCGAGTTCACAAATAGACATTTTCAATACTGTACCTGGTAAATGTTTACCTGGATCCAAGTTTTGGTTTGGTCTGTTAGGGTCTTGTCTGAATTTTATATTGGACAATGCCATGTTACTCATGCCATGAAGATTATAATCAATCATGAATTGTAAAGTGAAACTCAAGTGAGCTTCATGTGGTTGGTATATTTTCCCAAGAGTATTTTCATTCATCAACAAACTTGTTACTGTACGTATCAGTAAAGGATTGTACAAGTATACTTTGAAAAATTGGTGATTCTTGTTGTGATAACCATACATGGGGCTGAAAAGTATAAATTAGAATCAGATAAGTATTATTTTGTGTATTTTAGGAACACACTATAAACAACATTTGAATGATAATGAAACTTGAGAATAAATCTGCATCTTACTTACATCCCAGAAACTAATGTTATCTTATATACATGTTGTGATTGTGATGACGCCTGTTTCAAATATATATTAACAGCTTTATCGATACTGGCAGCAATTTTATACTTTAAACTATTAGCGTCTTGGGTGCCATCATAGGGAATATAAAAATATGGGAAGACTCCATGTATATGAACACATATCTTTTCACCTATTAATATCAACAAATTCTTATTGACGAAAATAGTTATCAAAAGAAATTCACCTGTAGGAGTTGATCCATATAACCTCAATATTGGGACCTGGTTTACAGATGAACCTCTAAAATCAGAGTACATAATATCCAAACCTTCGATAGGGCTACACATAGATGAGTCTAAACAGACTAATCTAACAGGATATATTTCCATTTTAATTTATAGCAATAGTTCACCTCATCCTAACCTAGGAACAGAAATTAATAAGATAATTTGGAGAAATAACATATTTACAATTCTTATGAAATACTATGCTGTTATTATGTAATATTTCAAAACATGGTTCTTTGAACCATCTATCAATTCGAATTTTAAAATAAGTAATTCGAAATTTTCACAACAAAACTTCATCCACTCAGCTGGAGCGCACCGCTCATTGCGCATAATGTGGATGAACCACAGATGAATATATGGAATAAATCATAAAGCATCTGCGGCGCATCACAAAATGGGCGTATCTTTAATGCCCATAGGAAAAATATATAATATTGTATTCTTTGCATGTTCGAGTTGATAATTCGTATTATTCTTCGCACTAGGGATTTGTTTAATGTTTTAAAAAGAACATTCTCTTGACAATGAGCTTTTGTTTAATTCATTGTTCACCTTCAAACCGTTTGACAGTGTGCTAGGGCGCTAGGGGCAGTAGAATAAATCTTCGAACGGTGATATTTGGACCCCTGAAAAAAAAACTGAAAAAATATATAAACTCCAAAGCCCTGCACATTCGATTGATGTGATTAGAGCTGTAATGGACTACCTAAGTGTGACGTCAAAATGCTCACGTAGTGTTTACTTCAACCACAGAGTACTCTGTGCTTCAACTCTCTAACATTTGACGGAAATGTAGAACTACAGCTGACACCAAGACAGAAATAATTATCACAGTATAATAAGAACCAGTAGTCGCAGCTCTGTCGGAACCTTTGATGTTTGTGTCCCACACTTTCATTTTTTTTGGACCACTGCGCATCATGAATTTCCCGCTGGGAGTCGATTAGTCAGAGTTAGACATTTTATACACTGCTCAACAAGTCAATAATAGATATATACTGCTCAACAATAATGAAAATTTTATTGAAAACTAAAGGGTTTATATAGTAAGTGATATGGAAGTATATATTCATTTCTTGATTCTATTGAAAAGTGGTATGCGGGGTTGAATATTTTTTATCACAATGAACAGCCTAAGTCTTGACGTTACAAGCTTTACATTGAAACCTTTCCAAACGAAGCGTTCATTTCACGTTTTTGCTTCTTTCAGTTGAAACTAAGAATAAAATTATTTGTATATGGTGATATTGAGTTATCATTGACTAATTCTTCTGGAGGAAACAATGCATATATTCCTTTGTTTGTAAAGGTTTTATGGGCTCCGCCCATTTTGACGTCACACTTAGGTAGTCCCACGATCATATACATAGGTCTGGCAACTCGTATGGTGGGGGGTGGCCCAAACATTGAGGAATTTTTTGTAGTTCTCATGTTTCGCCACCTGCAGCGCTGTCCTCTATTGTCACTTTGTCAGCCAATCACAAATCAGATCCGATCAGCTTTTTGAAAGTAGGAATGATTTTTATTTATTCGAGAGAATTTTGCAAGATATAATATTTCTGTCATTGATTTTATTCATCATTCAAGTCTTAACTCTTTGTTTTGTTGTCAAAGATTAATCACGTGATCAAACCCCTAAATCCTCCTAGCAGATAAGTATAGCAACGTTTTCTTCAAAAATGGTGCCAACCCCCACCACTCGAAAAAATTTCGATGAAGTGAAATATTACCATTGAATAATTATTCAGGTAATCATGACAAATGTACTGTACGAGATAAAATGCCAATATATGGAAGATTTCAGGTGGATCAATGATACTGGTTCACACAATTCTTATTATTACACATGCCACAAATTCTCCATCTGTTGAGTCGGTGCATTGATAGTGGTAAATTCCAAGAAAATGGATTGACCTGGAAACGGTGTAATTTTTCAAGGCAATTTACGGCGCATCCAAATACCTCCCGCTAGGAGTGGATCATGCGAACTGGAATTTCATACCACGAATTTGACAGACTGCGACTACTGGTTCTTATTATACTGTGTAATTATGATGTGAAAATTCGGGGAATCACCTCCGCTAATTTTGATATTGATATGATTGTGTAAACATCACATTTTAGTCTCTATGCCCTATGGTCCGTCTGAATTTAACCAATTATTATGCCGATAGTAGTGCCGGTATATGTATTAAAGAAATCATTGGTGAAAGTTGGGTATTTAGAAGTATCAACATAATGTTCATTTATGTAATCTTACTATTCATTTTCTTCCCAAAAATCATTGACTCGTTCATTATAGAAAGTTATTCACCTACTTGCAGAATAGGAAAATTGACTTTTCTAAGGTAAGTGAAGAATAACTTAGTCAAAACTAGCAGCATCATCGTATTTTTTAACTTCAAATAGAATTCGTATTTTTTATTGTTAATTGTACGTATACAAGTTGTTACTAAGGATATAATTTGAATAAATCAGTTGGTGGAGAATTAGAATAATTAATAATTAAGGATTATATTGAAAATTTAACAGAGAAACTCTCACTGATGATATTTTTATTTCATATTTTTATAGAGCCATTCAACAAACTTGAAAACACTTGAGAAATTGCGCTTATCATTGTTTGCCTCATGTTTGTATGAAATCCATAAATATATCTTGTAATATATTTCAAATCATTACTGCTGACTTAGCTCTTCTTTCTCATTTGGCATTTGATGCTTTCATATAAACCTGTTATGAATTATGATATGGTGTGCACAAATCTCAAGTTGAAGCTCAAAGCTAAAGCAAGCAGAATCTGCATCAAACACATGGAATGTATGCAATGGAAGGCTGAAAGAGTGGCATAAATTGTAGTGTAATCAAATCTTCTAATTCTAGAAGTGTTTTTTGTAGCTTTATGTTGAGCTAGCACAATCCTGATTTTCAGTTTTGTTGAGCTCAATTTGCTTTATGTTCAATTGAATTTTAGAATTCAAGGTTTTCTTCAGTATTTCTTCATTCTATTCTTTTATTCTAATGATTGGTCATATTATATATTCTGGAGACAATAACTGATTGTGTTATATATTATGGTACTATTTTCAATTGTTTATCAAAGCAGATATCTATTTTTAATATTTCAGAAAAACTTGGGAAGTTTCAGATGATGTTTATAATGTCATCTTCAATGTATGTGATCTAATAAATACAAGTAAATGTGGTTCAAATAAAAAAATGTGTTTAACTTCTACATCGAATGGCAAATTTTCAGTCTCTGGAAATGAATTCAAAAGTGGTAACATCAAATATGGTATTTTTGTAGTATGTTATTTTAAACTCATCATAATTTTTAGGCACCAATGGAGATTTAGTTTTGAACACAAACAATACATGCAATATTACAATCAAACTGATTTGTGCTGATACTGTAATTGTGAGTGAAGTAATGTAGAAGTAGATTTTTAGTATCAGTAAAATGACCTACTGGATCCAACCCAATTTGACTCATTTGAATTGTAACTTTAGACCAATTCATCCAATGAATATATACAATGTTGAAGGCTATACATATTCATATATCTTAAATGACGAATCCGTCTATCTTCAGGAAATACATATTTTTATATCTTGGAAACGTGGATAATATCCAATATCCCATGAGTTTTATCATTATGTCTATATAAACTATAATGACAAATATTTGTTCAATTACAGGTATACCTCATATTCACTATGAGGTAAGAATGAATAAATAGAACATATCTCTGAATCCTCTTTTCAATTAGTTGAAGAATTTTAAGGAAAATTATTATAACATTCATTATTATTCACATTCATTATTATCATGAAACAAAATCTTTATTTTGAAAATACTGTTTTTGATCGAATCTATGAATTCATTTTGTCAGCAATTACATTTAATATGGCAATCGTTGACAAAAGTTTTTCAAAGATTTACATTCAAACTCTTTGGTATAATTGATGTAAATGTTCACATTGTTCTTCTCTGTTTTTAGGAGAAGCCCAGATTACAAAAAATTGGAAAAGAAGGATGTCAATTCGAAATTTTTATGATGACAGTGGACTGTCGTCCAAGATGTATGATTAATTATGGAGGACATTTAATTAACTTACGTTCCTTAGGAAATACAGTGTACCACGTTGAATCAGGGAATAGAAACTTCAGTATTGGCTTTTGTGGTTCAAATCAAGATTGCAGAAGTACAGGTGTCTCCAGTTGCGAAATAACTGATCCAAACAAGATAATTCCTTTGTCGTCATATGATGATGAAAACTGGATATTCAGAGATGACTTGAATGAGATATATTTGCACGGAAAGTTTACAGAAAAACTTAGTAGTTAGTTTTTTTTATGTTCATACCTGAAGTATATTAACTGGTTTCCCCAAAATGGATGACACAAACATTAATCAGTAATTCTTTCAAATGCATAAAAACTATTAAATACAAATCAATCGTACACATTCAACAATATTTATATAAAATAGTTCAGTAGAGAAGAATATTCAAAACTAAATAGAATGGGAGAATCGGGGTTTTGTCATTCATTCTTCTCGAAGTTATTTTTGGGCATCTAAGATTCATTATATCAGTGCATACATTTCGAGGGAAATCTTGGTGAAACTGATAAGTTTTTAGTAACGATTATTATTTTGCTAGGTGTGAAAAGAAAATTTGAGATACAATTAAAATGTAACTGGACACTAAGTGTACCTCACATAATTCACTTAGATCCAGGAACAACACAGGGAAAAAACTATAAATTCCAAATGGAATCCAAAGAAGGATGCATTAAAATTCCCCCCAATTGTGTGGTTAGTAAAGTACCGAATTGGTAAATTGTACAAAAATTATGAATTACTTTTTAGGGTTTTGACAAATACTATGTGTATAATTTGACAGACTTGTACAGAAAAAATGGATTCTGGGAAGTAGAACAGACACCAGGAGAGAAAAAGATGGTATTGAATGTTTGTGGCTTTTTGAATCCAGCATTTTCGACTGTGAATAACCATTGTTCAAGTATTTTGAAGATCTGATGAATGTTTACTCTTATTACTGGAAATTATTTTCAGGTTCATCTTCGCAGGTATGTGATATATTCAAAGACAAATACACAAACAGAGGTAGTTTCCATCATAACTTGTCAGTTGGTAAAAAAATATCAATATCACTAACTGGTGTGTATTATTAATTTTTTTGTGTTCAAATTAAAATACTGTTATTCAGGTGGCGATCCTTGTGAATATGCTCCTACCAAACAACTTGAAACAAACATTGAATTCGAATGTTCTAAGTTGCAAGAAAATCCTATGTTTATCAAAGAAGATCAATGTGTTACTCATCTGAATTGGAAAACTCCTTTAGCATGTCCAAAAATTGTAAGTTACTGCAACTAAACGAGACAAACATTCAAGAGAAAGCATTTATTTATATAACAAATGATAAATTTATCACTATATGCCATATGTATAATCATGACATGATTTCTGTATATTCAAAAATCATTTTGGGTATCAATATGGAATTTATTCAAGATGAAATATCCAGTAGTATACTCATTCGAGACAGTTTTCACAGTTTTTCCGAATTCCGTCAGTTAACTAGTTCATTTTTCATTTCTAATATTGAAAAATCTCCAAATCATAACTCTTTTGTATATATAGTAGCCTTCGATTTTGACTGTATTTTTTTTCAATTCTATGTTCAATTTTCCTCTAGTTATCCTAATGTAATGTTCTAGATATTCTTTCACATTCCCACCCGCTTTACACAATTTTTTTTTAAATCAGTGCTTTCGTTGCTGCTATACAGGGTGTTTCATTAATATGGTAAAAAAATAAATTGAGAGTAGAGAGTAGCAAAACATGACGATTTTATTTGCAAATTTCTTAATAGCTTCGACAGTTTTTATGATATCGGTGTAAAAATGGTACATTGGGGGTTTTTAGGACGGCAAACGTATGAGGGCGCCACTTATCTGCCTACAATTATTTTAAAATACGCACAAAGTTTTTGTTTATTTTCGATCAAACATTTATTAAACCACGTTATCTTCTGAACAAAAAAGTATTCTTGGAAAAAGTCGAAAAACCTTACCGTTTTTACGATAAAAACTGTCGAAGCTATTAAGAAATTTGCAAATAAAATTTTAACTTTGAACGCACTGTATCTTTTTAACCATCAACATCGTCATATTTTGGTCCTCTATACTCTCAGTTTATTTTTTCTACCATATCAATGAAAAACCCTGCATATTTATACTTTTTAGAATAAGTCAAAATGTATTGACAAACATCCTGACATACACTACAATTGTTCCCTTGATAGTGTTGAAAAGGTATATAATTTGAGTAGCCTCTTTAAGAAAAATCAAAAATATGTAGTGAATGACTCAAAAGAAAACATTCAGTATCTTCTGAATGTTTGTGGATCAATTCATGACGATGAAGTGCCTTGTATAAAAAACTCGATGGTTGTATTGAAGAATTTGACAGAGATAAACGTTATTCACAAGTGAGTGTTTTTTAGAAAAATCATAAAGTCTTCTACTATACTTTTCAGTAACCATAGTTATGAGGCTTCATGTTCATTAATAATCGTGAATTGTTTTGTTTGTGTCAAGATTTTTATAGAATTATGATAATAATTCGAGTTCTTGTTTCTTAAATATAATGAAGATATTTTTCGCCCATTTTTCATAAACGAAATGGCTATTTCCAGATTCAAGTCATATGGAGAGTTTAGGACTATTACTGAAAACGACAAAGGGCAACTTGTTATCGAGACCTATGGAGGTACCAATTGCGGATATGAAGGAAATATCACATACTGTAGGAGTACAGTTTTTTTTGAATGTAGTAGAAGAGAGGTACTGTATATTTGAATAACTAAAGATATCAGAATAAAAATCATCAAATAAATCGTTCAGACAGATAGGTGATCGAAAGTTAAAATTTATTGCATCAGTTAAGAGCCAAAAAACATTAAAATACTGAACTATCAATACACATTGAAATATTTGATATTCAACTTGCTATATAACAGATAATAAACAAATGACAGTATTACAAAAAATAAGACTAACGTGGCCATAAAGGATAGTGATAATTAAATCTTAGTAAGAGGATGTAGTGGTCTTATGGAGATATCAATATTTTTGAGTACGAAAATTATATATTGGAATAGAGATTGGAAAATACTTGTAAAGATCCAATTACTAAACTAGGAAAACATTACCGGTCGGTGTTTTTGAACGAATGAGACGTTCCCGTAACTGATATATCAGTCCACTATATCGTGATTACATTTCTTACCGTATTGCAGGAACATCCTGTGATATTGAAAAAAACAAATGTATCTCTGGAGTTTTTATGGAAAACCCCTGTTGCCTGTCCGAAATTGAGGGACTCGTGTATTTTTCAGAATCCGTTCAATAACTATACGTGAGTAATGAAATCATGTTCTATAGTTCATATCGAAAAATAAAATTTTCAGGATTGATTTTACTAGGATACAGAAAACCGAATTAGAAGTCACACTCAATGGTAATTCAACGTATTTCTTCGATTTATGTGAAAATGATCGGTCAAAGTGTGAAGCAATGGGTAAGTGTAATTTTATTTTTTGTAATATGTTCTCAATGTTTTGATTATTTGTTTATTTGATTGGTGTATTTACAGATTGCAAATACATTTCATTCAATAAAACCATTGTCACACATGAAGATACATCTTACTTGGAAGTTAGTCTGGATGAACCATGTAATAGTTCTCAAAATCAGTTTAATAAAAGTGTTTTTGAACTGATCTGTGACAAAATAACAAACAATGACCATTTCGAGTTCAAAAATATTGATAACTGTATTCTGACATTCCAGTTCAAATCTCGTATAGCTTGTGTAGAAGATGTAAGTAAATTTTGACTCAATTTTATTCTTGTACTTCTGTTTGATACACTATTAGCATCTATATAATTTCATGTGATTGTTCGACTTTCAACAATAATTTGTATTTATACGAATTATGTTTTAGTCACTAATTAAAGAAACAAGAAAGTTGTTACTGTCATATTCCATTGAAAAATATTTAATTTCGTAGTTTAGGATGTAGAAAAATCATTTTAGATCAGTTTATTTAATTTCAGGAGCCAGTAATTGAAATAAATGAAAAATATGGACGAAAATCGGATAAAACGAAATATAACATTCAAAAATTTCGTGTAGAGAATGGTAGTGAAGGTATAAAAGTGAATGATGTTTCCCATCATGAAACCATAAAAGAACTCAAATGTTTCGTAATAAACCCTAATACTGGGTATCAGTTCAATATAAGTAGCCTGAAGTTGAATGTACGTAATCAGGTAGCAGAAAAGTGTGTATACTAATTTTGAAATGTTTGTGTTATAGTTGACGACACCAGAATGCCCTAGAATAGTTTTCAATGAAAGTAAAAAATATGTCTCCCTTGTTTTCGAGTCAGAGAAAACATGTAAAACAGGGGGTTTGTATACAACTAATTCATTTATGAGTTTTGAAAAATATGCTCTGAAACAATCAATTTATAACAATGTTTTTGTTACTTTTCTTAAAATGAATATTTATTTGTTGTGAAATAAACAGAGCCACCTCTCAAATTTGTCAACTATAACAGGTGCTTACAGTGATTTACATGTTTCAGATGCTCCGAACGAATATCCCTATATTATAACCTTGCACTGCCCTAGTGGAAGTCAGGTTGAAGCTATTAAGACTGAGATGCCAGAGGTAAATATTTACATACTATTAATGAAGAATTTTTAAATTGGTAACTTATTCAATGGCGCATTTTTATTGGATCTGGAAAGAAAAGGAAGTGAAAAGTTGGCTACCTAGAAAGTAATTCTGTATATGACACTGAAAGATAATAGGCAGTCAACTATTTTCCTTTTTGTGCCAGCGAAGGTGAAAACCTAGCTGTAAAATACTCAATATTGTGTTTTCATATTCAATTTCAGAATGGTGGATGTAACATTGAGTTTAGTAGACCAGAAGCATGCATGTTATTTGATGAAACGATTTTGACACGTCAGAAACTAAATGCAGTATCAGTAGCTGGTATGATTTTGATGTTATACTAGGATTAAGTCAAGTCTCATCATAATTTTTTTAGGCATCGTCATAAGTGTCCTAGTAACGATTGGAGTCACATTATTTGTTTTGTGGAAGTGGAAAGTACGATATTCAATGAGAGCAATGTATGATACAATGTCATACAATAAGGTAAATCTTATGAAGAATCTAATGATTTATCTGTTCATGCTGAATTCATAAAACAATCAGGTTTCTCTGTTACACAGACGAAATTGTCCTTCAATCAGTTTGCATGCATTTCTGAATAATATGAAGCATATCGATATTTTTTTTTAATTAAATTACTCAGAAATTATGAAAGATGGATATGAGATGTTTACTTATTGAATAAGATGAGCACAGTATATTACAGTATGTATCAATATATTTTCATCAAAAATATAGTTAGGAGTAATACGTAGACAAATATTATTCTATTAATTCATTTTGAATGTTTATTTTAGGACGGAGATTTATAATAAGATGAATATGGATGGATGGACAAAGGAAACCCTGACGACAAATTCGTAGCAAACTTTTTAAATTAAGAATTACTTTTGAGTTCATGTCGAATATGTTGAATATTTTTTTCAGAGATGATGTAATTGATTTTAATAAGACCAAAGAAAGTGTATAAATACAGGTTTCAATGGAACGATTGACACAGAATCATATGAACGTGGTAGGTAATTTCGTTATCATTTCGTAGAATTGTTACATCCCCATCTGAACTTTATTTTAATTTTTATATTTTTTCAATTCATTGTTGGCGTTATCATGAAAATAGTCATAACAGAAAATGCTTTTGTTTTCTTTTTTGAGCTATAGCTACTTGAATTTAACGAAACATGTTGGCAAGTCGTGAAAAATCTCCATATCTTCTCGAAGTAGAGTCAATATATTGAACAAAAAATAGAGTGCGCTTGAAGAACATTGCTTATCTTCAGAAGATTTGATTCGTCATCAGATTCACCATTTTAAATTTCATTTTTTACTTAAGTTAGTTGAAGCTCGAGGTATATTATTACCAAAAAATTACCAAACTTACAGTATTACTTAATTTATTTAACATTGTTAAGTTTTGTTTGTACCACAATTTCAGTGAATGTGAATTCATAACTAAAATGATTGACTTTTCTTTACGGACCTCTACTAATAAATGTCATCGACATCATCAATTCCATAAAACATAGTTGTTGAATGGTTTCAATGTTGATGGTTACAGTGTATGCAAAATTAAACATTCATTTCCAACATATATATCAAACATTGGAACGTGACAAAAAAAATTATTAATTTAAATTTGTATCCTTTTTATATTTCACATTTGATATCAAGTTCATGAAATTTCAAATGACTGAAAAATTAAACTTGAAATGAATTCATTAAATTCCAGATTTTATTCTTTTGTATATAATTAGTTCGATTACGTATCTGAGCGTGACGTCACAGTCAATCACCACTGAACTCTATGGGTGCGTTCCATTAAGCGCTCACAACGCCCAAAGACGTTCCACATGGCGACCACGATCGTTAGGGTCGTGGCGAAAATGTCATGAATGACGTCATGATTCATGCTCACGACGACCCATCTCAATAGGTGGGTCGGCGTGAGCGTTTCGATGACGCACAGAACCAAGTGGAACGACAAAATTCGTGGTCGTGAGCGCGATCGTTGTGAGCGCTTAATGGAACGCGCCCATAGTAGTACCTTGGTTCTGTGCGTCATCGAAACGCTCACGCCGACCCACCTATTGAGATGGGTCGTCGTGAGCATGAATCATGACGTCATTCATGACATTTTCGCCACGACCCCAACGATCGTGGTCGCCATGTGGAACGTCTGAATGAGTGTTTTGGGCGTTGTGAGCGCTTAATGGAACGCACCCTATATGGTGGGGGTGGCCCAAGCATTGAGGAAATTTTTGTGGATATCATGTTTCGCCACCTACAGCGCTGTCCTCTTTGGTCACTTTGTCAGCCAATCATAAATCAGATCCGATCAGCTTTTCGAAAATAGGAATGATTAATATTTATTCAAGAGAATTTTGCAATGTAATATTTCTGTCATTGATATTATTTACCATTCCAGTCTTAACCGTTTGTTTTGTTTACAATACGAGCTGTCATAGATTAATCACGTGATTATACCCCTAAATCCTCCTAGCGGATAGTTATAGCAACTTTTTCTTCGAAAATGGTACCACCCCCACCTCTCAAAAATGCTGTAGATTCCAGGCACTATATATACACGTGACATCACACGTCTGAGATCATTAATTCTTGGAGTCAGGCCAATCTCTATAGTTCACTATCTCTGTTATGCGTCATCTATCAGTTGCACATTGTGTTTTGACATAATACATTTATGGTATGATGGTGTTTAATGTGGTTTAATATCTTGAACTCAGAGAAAAATTATTAATTTTTGATAAATTGATACTCCAGAGTATTGAATTTTTCACAGATACTAAATTGAGTCGAATCGCGATTACCCAGAATTCGTATGCAGCAAAAGAACAGTTGGGAGGATTAATGCGTTCTACATCATAGATTGAAAAACATGTTTGGCTTATTTACTTGAAAACATAATCGCGATCGTTTAATCAAGAGTTTGGAATTATTTTATCGGTAAGTCATTTTGTCATTCGATCCATACCATTGATTGTTGTATTTGTTTTTTTTCAAATCTGTTATCAGTTGAACAGCTTGTTGAAGAGCTGTCATTTATATGGACTTTATACATGTTTTTTTCTACAGAGTGGCTCATTAGTGTGTAAGTAGAATAACTCACTTAGGAATGAGAATACGAAATTATGTTCCTATGGAAGTTGTAATAATTGCGCTTTACACAATCCTGAAATATTTCAAGATACACAGGGTGTTCAACCGAGGCGAGACAGCATTCAGTTAACTTCATAATATTTCACCATCGAATTTAGCATAAAATTCTGCATCCAGTGCCATCTTCCCTATTTATATAAAATGTGATGTTGTCAAACTGGAGCATTTAAATGAAATTTTTAAAATATTTGGATATCTTCCCCTTTTATTTAAAATGCAATGTTGTCAAACTGGAGCAGAAAAATGAAAATATTTGGACTATAAATACTACAAGAAACAATGTTATCAGTGATAAGCATAGACGTAACGGGGTGGATGCATATAATACATGAAAACGTTAAAAAATGCGTTCAAATTGCCCATATCCCATTTTTTATGGCTTAATTATTCTCAAAGTAGGAAATAAAGCATTCGCTTAGGAAAAATGTTACCCCAGACCACCTATACCTACTCGAGAAAAATAGAAAAAAAAAACTGTTGCGATTTATAAATTGTCCAACAGCAAACCCGGAAAAATAGACAATAAAAGCCACACAACGACAACATACGTGAACGTATCTTATGCTAATCTTGTGCAGTTTTTTCCAATCGGCATTATCGCTCTGTTAAAAAAGCGACTACATCCGACCTCCGGTTAGAAAATCCTAATGAGAATATAATCTGATATATTAATATTCGAATTTTATTACTGAATATGTTCTTGAACCATTACTATTTAGCAAAATTGAGTAAAATGCAGAAGCATTTATATTACTAAGTTCACCATTTCACCACCAGGTAGCGTCTAGATTTTTGAAATCGCCAATATGATTTGGGGAAAACCCACGGTCGTATATAGGTTTGGAAACTGGTAGGGTAGGGTTTGACCACGGAGTATAGATATAAGGAGTCCGAACGTAATGTTAAATAAATGGTATCATTTTATGGGACAAAATGTTTTGCCGGTAGAGCGCGCCACTTTTGAAGAAGTACTCGTTTAAATCCTTACGCGGGTAATGTTGTTGATATACTGACAGCTCGGAAAATATTATTTCGAAAAATGTGAAATGAAATTTAAGTTTAAGGAAATTTTTAGGAACTTCAAGCACTTTCATTCCAACGTTACCGATAGTATGAAGGGATAATCTGCAAAGTTAAAAATGTGTGATGTTAGGAAATGAATAAGTACAATTAATCAGCAGCAAACATTTTCCTAGATTTATCGAAGGCATATGACTCGTTGAATCAAGAATATCTGTTGGAAAAACTTGAAACTTATGGAATCCGAGGAAAAGCACACAACTGGATTTTTAGTACCGACAGGTGTAGAAAAGAGAAACCATTGAGTATAAGCTGGCAGGGCGATGAAATAAAAATTAATGAATACACAAAATTTTTAGAAGTATATATAGATAATTTCCAGAAATGGAATAGGCAGACTGATTCCGTTTATCAAAAAATGAACAAATTCATTTATGCAATCAGAATGACATCAAAATACATGAATGAAGAAACTGTAAAAATTCTGTACCATGCAAATTTTGAGTCAGTGTTGAAATACGGAATTATGTTCTGGGGAACAGAACCTAATCTACAAAAAACATTCATTGCACAAAAAAGAGTTTTGAGAACTATCTACAAAATGCCCTTCAGACAATCCTGTGGAGGTGTATTCAAAGAAAAACAAATTTTAACAGTCGCTGCACTATATTTATTCCAATGTCTAACATTTTTACATAAGCACAAGGAGGTTTTCACAGAAAATTACATGAATCCCAACTATAATACACAAACACTTAATATTAACTTCCCTATACACAGATAAAGTGAAACAACTTCTGTTGAATCTGGAACCATATGATTTGAAAGAATATTTTGAAGAAAATTTCTCAGGCTCACTCGTTGCTTCAGGCTCACTCGTTGCTTCAGGCTCACTCATTGCTTCATGCTCACTCTTTGTTTCAGACTCACTCGTTGTCTCAGTCTCATTGATTGTCTCAGGCCCAATTACTTCATTTGATAATTCATTAACAATACTTGTCTCCATAGCATGTAAGCTACAGTCACTAACTTCATCTTCATTAATCATATCAGAAGTATTCAGAGACATATCATCTGATAGCAAGCTGTAATTATTAGTTCTGTTAATCTTCAGGGGTTCAGCTTATTCTTTTCGTAAATGAATTTTCTCATACTCATACACGTATATACTACCATCCCTTAAAATCTCCCGATTACTTTTAATCACATCTGCAGGATTGAAATGCAATTCGCATATGTAACTAGTAGTTTTTAAAATCTTTATCCACAGCAATGCTCCATTTCTTATGTGTTCCATCATCCTAAAAAAAATAAATACCTTCAACTTCACAAGAAACATAAAATAATAATATTTTTCCAATTATATTTGAATGCAACGCAAATTTATAAATACAATATTTATTAACAACACTGATGTTTGATATTATTTTTAGGTTACTTTGAATATACCCACTTTCGTCACATTTCCACTCGCCTCTCGGCCACTGAGGCAACCATGAACAGCACAACACCTTCCCATTTTTTATCAAGACTATATTTTCAAACAATTACATTAATATTCGAGCCAGCGCGTATTTACGTGTCATAATAATAATAACATCGGTACGTCCTGAACATTTGCGCAGCTAGTGGCAGAAAAGAGAACTATGATCTTGGGTTAATTTTGTATACCACGAATTCTGCAGAAAAGCCTATACCGTTCGGACTCCTTATATCTATACTCCGTGGGTTTGACAAAACATTGAGGAAAATTTTGTGGTTCTTGTGTTTCGCCACCTGCAGCGCTGCTCTCTCTTTTTCGGCCAATCACAAATCAGATGCGATCAGTAGTATGAAAATACAAAAGTTTTTCGATTTATTTGAGAGAATTAGACAGGAAAAAATATATCTGCCATATATAGGGTTTCCCAGAATTGTAACTGTTTGTTTTGTGTACAACTACGATACGAAATGCCAAATAATAATCTTACCTAATTGTGACACCCCCCACCATTCAAAAGTGCCCTATTTGCCAGACGTAAGACCCTGGAAAAACCTAAACCTTTATGGTAGCTAAACGAACCCAACTATTTCAGTTCTACTTCAACCAGTATTCAAAGTTATTTGCTTCAGAGTTGTGCCGAATAATTGCTGAATCAGTGATTTTAAATGTGAGTTTAATATACCGGATACCGACGAATTAGGTATTTTATATCTTTTATTGTGACTTTTCTGTTAACTTTGGCTTCATCGAATATTTATAAAGAAATCATAATGAATGAGTTTAGGGTATAATAAGTAGGGGGCTCGTGAAATTTTGCCAGCCCTGCCACACCAATGCCTATTCTAGTTTAGTTACACGGTGGTACTCATCACTCATCATTTTAAGAAAATTGAATTATACACTCATGCATACTAGTCATCTCTGAGGGTTACGAACAGTAGACCTCAATAGAGAAATAGCGAAAAACGCTTAAAAAGTCAAGGTGGACATTTGAAATATTTTCTTGTTGTTCCTGTAGGTTTAGTTAGAATACATTTATTTTTTACACCTTTTCTTTAAGAGTGCCATATATTTTGAAACTTCTGTAAGTTACGTATATTTGGCATGTTCTTGATACAACCTTCATTTTCGAAAATGGCGAATAATTATAAAGCATCTTGAAAGTACGAGATCCGTCTCAAATTCATTTATGTATATTATTACCTGAATATCAATGAATCAACGACCTATTTAAACAATGGTTTTATTAGGAAGTATTCAAGTGATACTTTCCAAAGAAATAATTACCCAAAATTATCTTAATTGTAATAGGTTGAACCTGCTATTTTTGTAATAATGGCAAATATGTTATGAGATTCCAAAATGTCGAGACAATGTGTTAGGGGTCCTAGCACATGGGCCGTGGTAACCAAGTAGTCTGAGGCGTACACGATACCTAAAATAGCCAAAATCCATAGCGGATATATCAGTGGTTCGAATCGCGCTGAGGCGAACGCACTTTTCATTAAGTGTGGGATTCATGAAATTAATCCTACTAGTATGTCCGATTCCCCGATGTGGTTCGGATTCCACTATAAACTGTAGGGCCCGCCCTTCTTCACCCCGCACAAATTTCGACTTATAAGGAATTGGTTGAAATACCAAACTTTGAAGAGGTGAAAATATTTACATTACATTTTAACATTTTTATTGTACTCTCAGCAACAATATTTTTGCGAAACGAATACAACATAAGAACCTTTTTATATTATTTTATATGCACTTTACCTGGTCACGTCTCCAGTGACCTATAGGTAATTTTATTCGGTATACCTGGATGTTGTTGATTTTTCCTGTTTTCTCTTTTTCTTGAAATTTTCGATCGACAACATGGTCACACTATTATTACAAGGTACATATGTTTAGGATTAGTTTAAGATCCATGAAGTAGTCACCTTTTTTAGCGGGTATTTAAATAGATAGTTTTTAACCAGCGGTATACGTAACCAGATTTCAAACGAAGTTCGGGTTTTTTTTTTCCGTTGTGCTTCAATGTATATACAAATGGAAAAAAAATGTTGATACTAAAACATCAAAAAGATAAACTAAGCAAAGCAATGAAATGAGTTTATCGTCTCATTGTGATTGAGACGACACAATTCGTCAATCAGAGTTACATCTGAACTTTAGTACAAGTTTCGATGACGGAAAATATTACGGATTGAATACTTTGGGATTCTTGCGGGCATGTATCCAAGGAAGACGCTGGGGCCGAAATTTTGCTATTAGCAGGTATTTTTTGTTAAACAAAGAATGCTTAAACTGATACAGCCGGGTGGATTAGAGATATTTCCATACTTATTCATCCAAAACGGTACCATTTTTGGTAGTCAAGAATTTTCTAAATAAATCAAAATGGTTGCATGTTCGAACTTTTTTTATTGTTCAATTTGATATTTTCAGTGCCTCTAAAATGTTGTTGTTTGAGTGCTATTGATAATGTCATAATCATTGATTCAATCATTGAACTTTAAATGAAAACGTAACTACTTGGAGATTATATTCAATATTTTTTGTTTCAGGTACGATGAAGAACCTCCTGATAGTATTGCTAATTCTATTTGGAGTTAACCTTAATCTTGGATATTCAGGAATATGCCAAAAAAATAGCAGATGCGTCTGCCTGGACTTGCAAAATGAATATGAGTTTCAATGTCCTAAGACTAATGACTATAATGTAGTTTTACATATAACGAAGAAGAAAGCAATTGTTGAATGCATGGAAAATTTCCAACAATTCAATTTGAAAATTTTTCCTAATTACACTGCAAGCGATGTAGAGTTCTTGAATATGAAATTTTGTCCACTACCCGAAGCAGGGTTTCAACCACTTCTACAGAAGTTTGGTATTCATAAATTGACGAAATTCCGATTCGAAATATCTGAGAATTCGTCAGCAAAAGAAATTACAAACGATTTTTTCAAGGGCATGTCGTCGTTGAAAGACCTGACTATAGATTCGGGAAACAACAGTTTCAACGAAAACTTCTTACAATATTTGCCTAATCTCACTAGCCTAGATCTGGGTAGAAGCAATTTGAAAGAAATTGGTTACATCTTCAAGTACAGCTCAAATCTTCAGCAGCTGTATTTAACACAGGCTTCCATCAAGAAAATTCCAGACAGGTTATTCGAAAATCTGACAAACTTACAGAGATTACATTTGTGGCAAAATCAGCTGACAGTTCTGAAAAAGGAATCTTTTGTGGGATTAAAAAATCTGAGATCATTGGAGCTGAGCAGTAATAATATTCAATTCATAGAGCCCTACACATTTTCAGAACTTCCATTGCTAGTCAATATGAGTTTTTTTTCAAATAACTTGGGATACTTAGGTCCAGATATATTTAGTAATCATTCGAAATTGAAGAATATCCGCATCGATAGACAAAGTGATCTGACATTGGCTGATAAAAGCTTTGCCTATCTAACTGATCTCACAACGTTGAGTATAGGAAATTCGAAATTACAAACCATCCCAGATAATATTTTTGAGGGATCGACCAATATTGAAATTTTATCTCTAGAACAAAATCTTTTGTCCAATTTATCAGTAAAAATATTTCGAGACATGAAGAAGTTGAAGAGTTTATATCTTAATTCAAATAAAATAATATCCTTACCTGAAGGAATATTTCTTAACACAGATCATTTGGAAATACTTGATTTAAGTTTCAATTCTTTAATTGCTATTAGTGAAAATACATTCAATGGAAACAGTTTAAAAACACTTTTTTTGAATGATAATAATATATCGGAGATAAGTCAGGTAGCTTTCATTCATGTCGACCAATTGAATCATTTGGATATATCTAATAATAAAATCACACTAAATACAAACATCAATATTTTCTCTCATTGCACGGATTTACAAATATTGGACCTGCATGGAAATCAGATATCGGAATTTCCTTCTGAGATTCTTTATATGGATAAACTCGAGAATCTGAATTTGAGTGAGAACCTGATAGAAGGAATTAATGTAAGTGAACGAAATAATCATATAATATAACCATTCCTATGTATTTTTCATTGAAACCATAAAATCAGAAACATAGAAATACATAAAATTTCAATTTAGAAGTTTTGATACTATATTTTCATACTTTTTCAGATTTTCGAATTGCTGGCAGTATCCAAACTGAAGGTTGATCTGAAGTTCAACAAAATATCTGTAATTAATTTTGATAATGCTAAAGTTATTCCAAACGAATCTGACATCCTAATTACACAAGTTGACTTACAACATAATGCCATCATCTGCGACTGTAGGAACTATGGTTTCATACAGTATCTCAATGGATACTTTCCCACAGTGTACAATAGAGTGGATTTGCAAATAGGAGAGAGTAAATGTGCAGAACCAGAGTCTTTCGAACACATTCGCATACGTGATCTCAAACCGCAACATATAAGCTGTACCTACATGAAAGATGGTTGCCCTGAGGGATGCGACTGTTTTGAAAGACCATTTGATGATACAGTTGTGGTTAAATGTGATAATAGAAATTTGACCAACTGGCCCGATATAAGCTTCGAAGAAAACAAAATTGAGCTGGACTTGACCGGCAACAAGTTAACACGAGGTCCGAATGTCAGTCAACAGAATAATAATATCACAAATCTCTACTTATCCAACAATGCACTAGTAAACATAGACTGGATTCCTGCAAACATTCAGGTTGGTGAATAAAAATCATAAACTGTATTGATGAAGAATACAATTAAAATTTCACATGATATTCAATATAAACATCGATAATTATTTTAATTTCGTTTCAGATCCTCAAACTAGATGGCAACAATCTGAAACACATCAAGTCCTCTCTATTACAACAACTGGTCAACTCTTCATCCTTCAAAAATATATCATTGAAGAACAATGCTTGGGATTGTAGTTGTGATGGTTTTGATCTCTATAACTTCATCGTAGATAATAATGAGAAGGTAAGACAATTTCAGATGATGCAATGTCTATATTGAAAACTGATAAAATAGTTTTTGTATTAGTCACATTTATGGCCAGACTGCCTTATAACATCGATCTCTTATTGAAGAAGAGGTTTACTGTTCTAGTAATTTTTCTTCATATTGCTATAATTTCGTATAAGTGATTCTTATTTGAAGTGGCATATAAATATAATTAATTAACTGAGTAGATTTTGTATGAATACAACTTTGTCGTCCATATAAAACCATTACTAAGAAAACTAACGAAGTCAAATTACCATTACATTCTTAATAAATGCATTCTTGAATCATTCGCTATGAGGTCTTCACAAACCTCCTAATCATAATTTTCTTGCTCAAACATTACATCCATCGAATAAACGCGACTAACCCTTTTTAGGTGTCAGAACGGTCAAATATTCTTTGTGACGAAGACCAAAAACCATTAATGCATAGGAAGAACATGTGTCCGTACCCGCACCACTTGCTGCAAATAATTTTGCCAATAACTATTATCTGTTTCATCATCTTGGTCTTGATTACTCTTTATGCATATTATAGACAAGAAATAAAAATTTGGTTGTATGCACATAATTGGTGCCTATGGTTTGTAACTGAAGAGGACTTGGATCAAGACATGGAATATGACATTTTCTTGAGTTACTCGCATAAAGATGAAGATTTTGTGATCCAGAATCTTCTTCCAATGCTCGAAGGCGACCATAATCCATACAAGATCTGCATTCACGTGAGAGACTTTATAGGAGGAGATTTGATTGTAAACCATGTTACAAACTCAGTGTTGAATTCTAAGAGAACGTTGGTGGTGCTATCGAATAGTTTTCTAGAAAGTTCTTGGGGTAAGTATGAATTCAGGACGGCTCACAACCAAAGCATCGAAGAGGGCAGGACTAGACTCGTCGTCATTAAGTATGGAGACTTGAATGAAGATCAACTAGATGATGACATAAAAACTTACCTGAAAACAAACACCTACGTTGAGTGGGGCAAGCCGTGGTTCTGGAATAAATTAAAGTATGCTTTGCCTCATACAAGAATCAAAACGTCACAGAAAATTGACCAGAAACATGCAAACATGATGCTCAAAATTGACGAGAAGTTTAGATTCGTGTCACCACCAATTTCACCTCCTGAGAGTACTCCTCCACTTATGGTCGTACATCCACCTCTAATGAAGAATCAACAACTGAGTTATGGTAAACTTGATGTTGAATCGCCACCTACAGAAGCACCGACGATAATCGCTTAATTTGATATTGAAAATTGTGATTGTTTTTTATGTTATGCTCAAATGTTGTGCCAATGTTTTGTCACAAATAAAATTTTGCGAAATTTTCCGAGAATGGTTATGTACATATTTTTAAAAAGTTTATTTGCTACTTAATTCTGACGCAGGTGTACAAATCTTGTAGAAAACCTTTTCTTAGTATCCTTATACACGTAACTTCGAATATATGACTATATATTGTGCTATTGTGGCATTCATAATAATACTCAGTGCCATTATGAATCCATAATAACAGGCAATTTGGTAACTCCTCTCATTTGTTATCATTTATTACAAATTCCGAAAAATATGTTCAATTCCACTTCTGAATACGTTTCAATAAAATTCATTTATGTCATTGTAGATTTTGATATGAGCACCATTATGGTTTCCATTGAAATTGGATGATCAATAATCTTGAATATGAGAGAACATTCATCTGTTATAAGAACTCACAATAAAAGTTTTATTACAGTTATGCATCGAATAACTCTTTCTGGGATACTTTTATAAATAGGATTGAGAGAAGGGTTTTTGTGATATTTTCTTCTGTATTATATGGGGGTGGAAATCGAATTTTCAATATATTATTCGGAATATTATAATCTAATGAATATTGTTAATTTTAGTAGGTTGGGTCAAATGTTAGTTGATTTATCTACTACCGAAATATACTCTATTCTTCACGAATTCAGTAATAAAAGTGCCCTAGTTAAATGTGATATGTATTTATAAGTGATCTCTGACTATTTTTGATAAATGAAATATATTCGTAACTGAAAGTCGACAATAAAGAGGAATAAATTTTGATATTTATCTTGGTGAAAACATTGACTTGATATTTATATGTAATTATTTTATATTGTTTGAATTCGTAAAGTGTGGCACTTGATGAATTTTTCATAAAATATTTTTGTCATTTGAAAGGACTTATTCAAGATGTAGAAAAATATTTGTGAGAAAATTCTCTGGTTCTGACCGTAAAAGTGTATCGTTCAAAGGGGAAATTGTGGAAAATTTGTCGTGATACTTTCAAGCTGATGCTATTCAGAATTATTTACAGAATGAATATACTATAGAATTTCATGAATTTGTATACCCTTTATCTTCGAAACTAACGTTATGTATGTTACATCTCGTTTGCATTTATAATATTGTAAATTTTATCGTTTATGTTGACTATTAATAATTTTACTTGTGAATGCACCTCGTTACGAGAGTATATTTTTGTAAAAATATATTACATCAGGAATTATAAAATCGTCTTTTCATTTAAATAAAATTTTCCTTTACTGTGCACTTCATTCCTTTCACCATTTTGACAAATTTCGATGTTCGTGTAGATTAACTTTGGTACCTCCATTTTTCGTATTTCCTATACTTATATCAAGTTGACTTATACAAAATTAAAATTTGCCACCCTGTACACACGGGAAGAGTCCACATAAGTCTATCGGTGGATTGTACCGAATGGCCCTTACGACTAAAAGCCATTTGGAATATTTATTGTTATCCGAAACTAACGGATTATCCGAAATCGATTTAATATATATTATTCTTATACTGGTATCCAGATCCGAAACGTTACATCCATAATTCTAACCACTGAGAAAATATCGAACAGTTTTTTGTACGTATTAAAAAAACATATAGTTGACTTTGTTAGTGGAATTTTATTTCGTTGTTACTTCATCATTATGCTAGTGCACAAATCTTGCGATATATGATTACTCGTTAGTAGTCTTTTCAAGTTCTTTCAGTCTTATAAATCCCGTTAGAGTTAAACTTCAGAAACTGCAAGTTTTGGTGCTTACTTTTATTGATGAACGTGGATATATGAGCATATCTTTTTCTGTGATATTTTGATTTCGAATATTTCCGTTGATGACAATAAAAATTTGTTCGAAGTTAGCAGTTGTCATTTAGAAAAATTATAAAATATTCTCGATAGTAGAAAATAATTGATGAATACAAATTTAGGTTTACTTAAATTCTTAGGTTACTTTTGAGTGATATGATATGAATTTGTATCATATTATCTGGATATACTAACAAAAACAAGTTATGTGTTATTTGTTTTTGAAACCAATTTTCAATTACTTGTATTTCATTTACCGTCAAGAAATATTGAATTATGGGCGATCTTTCGATATTATATATTATTATGCATAATAATTTTAATTGATGGTATAGAAGTAATATTTTACGAATCAATTCAACATGTAGAAAAATATTTTTATAGTCCAGATTATAAAAGTTACCTAAATAAAAAATTTATGAAAACTAAGAATTATTACCCGTACGTTATTTTTGTTACATCAGTTCATGCATTTTTCTGCGAGTATGTATGTTTTGTACAAATATATATATATATATATATATATATATATATATATATATATATATATGTTTTATATTCAGAAGTTCAAATAATTGCCTAGAGTTGAAAGGAAACAAAAGATAAACCATGACAACCAACCATATGGAGTAAAAACCAAGCTGTTTAACATGTATATTTATTTTCCAAATTTACCAATAACGTGTCCATAAATAACCTAACGATTAAGCTGAAATATCACCAAAAACAGAGAAAAAGTAAAGTATCACAACTAGTCAATACTAAACTATTGTTATCATTAATAATTGTGAAAACCTTATCAAGGAACTATGTCACTAGTTGAATATATTTCTTTCTTTATTTACGTGTAAATATTTGGAGATAATGTATCACTCAAAACATAGTGGAACTGAATGATAAGGAAGGATAGGACTATTCTTTTCTTCCAAAAATGCTGTTGCCATTGCACTGCTAGCCTTTTCAAATTCACCCAGTGCTTCGAAAACTTTACCTAAATTGTACCTACGAAAATTCATAATATTAATATATTACTAAAATACACATAAGCTTCGAAAAAAAAACATATTCTTTCCATGACTCAAAAATTTATTTACCATGTGATGTGATTTTTCGGCTCAATTTTGGCAGCTTCTCGTAATGTGGTTTCAGCAAGACCTTGTAGACCAAGATAATGATAAACAAGCCCGAGCTGTTGCAGTGACTTGACATGTTGAGGATTTATAGCACATGCATTTTGGAAGCACAGTTTTGCATCAGACCATTCTTGTTTGTACATGTGCAATAGGCCTTTCTGAAAAAAAAAAACAAAATAATCAAACACATGGTCATATTATGGAATTCTAGACGGAACCATTTGATAAAATAAAAAGCAAGGCAAAAGAACATCAAGAACAGTGACATTATATTTGGACTTTTGAGGATAGATTAAAAGTGACTAACACAGGGCTTATGTATCTCACAGCCCGTGAAAAATTACGAAAATTCAAGCCAATACCCGAGTCAAAATTAGCAATTCCCGTCAAATATCACCAGGGTCATAGCAAGTTCACTTGAAACGGAAGTTATTAGTACCTAGTTATTTAAAATAGTATACTCTATATGTTATTATTAGTCAGATTCTACGGAATATTTTATGTTCTTGAAATCAACCGTTTTTTATCAAAAATGAAAATTGCAGATTGCATAAAAAGTTTCATTGGCATTGATGAACACCAACATTGAAAATCGAATTGGAAACGTTATTGAAAATTCTTTTCAAATGACAACCCTCATTCAGGTGGAGTCCTTTCTTCCTGAGAATATTTCGCATCAGTTGTTCCTGTATATTGACTATTATATCATAATTTAAACGCCAGGTGGCGTCTACATTCACCATATGCATTATGTGGTGGCTTAATGGATAAATTTGGGTGGCCTCCTGTATGCACATTTGGACATCAGCAGGTTGGTCTAGGGCAAGATATAACTCAGCGAGCAGCAACCATATTTCTACTTGCAATAACCATGCTCTATGAGGGCCCGGCCTGGGACTGAAACTGCTCATGGAACTAGCCACTTCGCTCAAAGCCTGCTCAACTCTCGAAGCAGCAGTATTGTGCAAGTGTAAAGAACCTACAAAAGAATATGATTGTTTTCCAAATTGGGTATCAGATATGCACAATATCACATACAGTGCTGTTAATGATTCCTTGGGTAGATAGGAAGGAATCTATAAGAGCAATAAGGAAAGCGAGTGTATTACCACATAATCAAGAGAGACACTGCTTTTCTCCGAAATTACTTCCCTTATACTGACTCATCCCTATTCCAGATACAATACGACGGAAAAGATTAAAAAGGCGGCCTTTGATGGGCAGTGGTGGCGACAAAATTGGCAAATTCAATTAACAGAAGAAACACGCCGACTATTCATATAACCGCAGAGAAAGTATAAATCGTCAAATATTCTTCATGAACTGAGATAAGAAATCATTCAGTTGTATTCTAGTTTCGTTTGCAGATACCAGAGCTGAAGCGTTAAATCTGGTTATTGTTTGGTCCAAATTGGTAGTTTGTTCGAACATGTAATGAAATAATTTCCTCAAATTTAAATAGTATATTACAAACCAAGGCGGGAAGTGTTTCATTACTGTCGAGAGATTAGTTAGTTAGCTATGATCTCGAGATAGAAGTGAAACTTCCTACTGAGGTTTGTATACTTTTTTATTTACAACCATAATAATAAATCTTTGTTTCGTTTTGAACAACATAAAATACCTAACACAAAATTCGTGTTAGGTTCAAATCTTGAGTTCTTGACTTGTCACCTTGAACGGGTTTGAAAAATCATTATTAGCTTTGTCATTTTTTAATTATGGAAATTTGGATCGCAGTCGAAGTCACTAAAATTTCCACCCTATAATTTCGATTTGCAGAAACCTCTTCATACTGAGCTGTTGAACAAGTAAATTCTATTGGCAACTCCAAAAATCTGGACTCTACCTAGTAATAACATTATGAACTTTTCTCAAATAAAAAGCAAGTTGCCCACGACACATTTCGAATAACCGAATATAGTAGAAATCCTGTAGATACACAATATCATGAACATTCGTTCGTTCAGATAATCCTATCTTATAACTCACTTGAATCTTTGTCTGACATTTCTGAGGTATATAACTGGAAGACAGACCTAGTGTCACTTTTTCTATCACATTCCGGTACGTCGGAAATAGTTTGACCTTCATACAAATTTTTCCAAAGTTCCAACATTTGTTTGGCCGTAACTAAGGCTTTCTAGAAATGAAATACTTCGGTTGTTGTCATTTTGGTGAGATCAAAGGACGAACCTCGCCTCCTTTTTCGTGTAATTCTAAATATGCTTTCACATACATTAGATTGAGACAATCTGGATACTCTTCCAGTGCATTTTCTACAACCAAGAGTGCACTTTTATGTTGCCTTTCTGTGGTGAGTAGTAAGACTAACAAGTGCAAAGTTGATGAATGTTCTGGATGAAGGTCCAAGCCAATTCGGATGTGTTGCTGTGCTTCAGAAATATCACCACAAATAGCTAATCGAAGACCCAAATAATATCTACATAGGTGGTCGTTTGGTTCTAGTTCCACAGAACTGAAGAAAAGGTGTAGTCAAGTTGATAATATTCTAGTACACTGCAGAAATTATTTCTCACGTCCTGAAATTATCCAAAGCTTTCTGTACTAATCGATCCTTTTCTTTTCGAAGTTGGTTTGCTTCCGCTTGTAAATGATAACCAATACCAACATACAGATGACTCCTACCTAGAAGACCTGTGGATGAAGTCAAAGCTCTATCCATTGCTTCTATACTGAAATTGGTACCTAAAACGATTAAGGATATTATAAATGATTCATTAGAAATGTTGCTTATGTACCGAACATTGAGATCCTTATAAAAATAGAAAATGACAGGAAACTACTGATTAGTCTAAACTTTAGACTCTAAAGGGACAATAACATGTGTATTAGACTGCATCCCATAGCTCAAGGGAAACAAGAGATAGATTTTAAATTAGTTGTCGCAGAAGATGTTGCATAGTACATTCTTTTTCTCATTAGAGTTAGTGAAAGTTGAGCGAAATGTTGAATATTTGGTTAGGGGTATTTTCTCCCACGATGAAGCAGTTGGCTTTACATTTTAGGCTCGAGTTTACACATTGTTCTGCGTACCATAACACAAAAAAAAATAATAGGAAATTTGAGATTTGTAGCGTCAGAAGTGAAAAAACTCTCACAGGCCAACTGGATTTTTTTTTTATTTTCTGATAACTATTATAACTTGGCCTATTGTCCGATTCCATCTTGACGTCGACTTCTGGGACACCCAGTATAATCTACAAATTACTCCTCCTATATCGTGAATTCTGCACTATTATTTGGGAGAGTCAATTCTCGCGAATATGAAAGTTATTCATTCTTACCTTCCACAGCCAAGTTCAGATGTTCGTAACATAACTTGGCTGCCAGAAGACAGTTCGTGGGATCATTTTTTTCCAGTCGAATAACTTCTTTCAACACTGCCAAGGCATGCTCATATCTGTTGATAGCTAGAAGACTTAGAGCATGTTGTTTCCACAGGTGAGAATCTTCAAATGCGAATTTCAGTGCTCGCTCTAGTGACTGAAATTTTTTTATAATTGTGTTAATATTTTTCATTCAATTGAATGCAAGATTATTTCGGGTTGGAGATATTTCAATATTCGGATATTCTTGATTGGGAGAATGTGTCGTGCTCAGATGGATATACTAACCTCTTGAAGCAAAGTTATTTGTCCCCATCGAACTGTAGCTACTGCTAGTAAATCGTATACCATAACTGCTTCTTGATATGCACTTAGCCTGATATCTCGGAACTCGGGAGATTGAGAAAGAACTGTGTTACGAACGGCCATTGATTCAGCGACTAGCAGTAACAGAATAGTTTCTTCACATTGATTTCTAGGAATGAACTTGAATAAAAAAATATTTTCGTAAATTACATTCCATGACGCATGATTTTCTTTACAGAAGAATGTGAATGTGCTACTTACAATTTATCTCGTGTATTCAAAAAAGAAATGTTTTGATTTTTATGAGAAAACTCATATTTCATTATCATTTTATGGTTTAATCCCCAAAAATAGTTCTCAAAATGTTTTTATAACTATGGCGATCATAATTTTTACGTACGAACGTTTAGTCAACCTACTCCATTTGCTTTTTAATCTGTTAACTTTGGAAAAATGTTGTATTTGAATTTTCTTACAAGGTCTTGTAGATGAATACACTACACTTTGAAATCACATAAACAATTGTGTGAAGCACCCTAAACACATTTTAACACATTGACTGCAACGTCAATTTCATAAATTCCGGTCTGATGAGTAGCCAACAATATTTTATCATATTATTTTATTGAAAACTCTAATTATATGTAGTACATAGTTATAATTTAACAGCATAGAAAATTTATATTTTATTTATGAAGTTTAGAGAAGAATTTGTCGTCGAAAACAATTTATGGCAAGAGCTTCCGACAAAGCTATTTCGTGCAGCAAAAAAACGCCGATGTGTCCGACCTGTGAAGAGTAGCCAGCCCTTTATGTGCAATATTATTTCAAAACATTTCACTAACAATACAAATATTCTTTTACTTCTTGATTGAACATTGTTGTGATTTTTGTTCATTTAATGAAGAATTTTCCTATCATGTAAGCCACCATAATTTACGTTCTCTTCACAGAAACCATATATATCCCTATTAGCACTGATATATCACGAATTCAATCATAACTGCACAAATATGACAAGTAAACACAGTACAAAATAACTGTCCAAATGTTCTATATAAATACCTGATTCAATGATGTATATAACTTTGGTTTCCAAACTGAAATTTTTGTAGTAGAATTAAGAGGAGGTTTATACTTTTCTCCCACCAAACCCTGTAGGAGTAACTCAGCCATTTGACACAAAAATTTCAGCCTGATATTCTGAACACCATGTGATTCAATTGCACAAAGAGAATTTCTGTATCTCTCTAATGCTGCTTCAGGTTTATCATTCTGGAGGAAAATAATGGGTGATGATTGAACAGCTTGTTCCAAAACTTCTCCAAGTGATTTATGAACGGCATGAGGTTGAGGAGAATGACTTCCTGTGAACAGTGAATACTTTATTGGTTATATTCAAGAAATCTGAATTTGCAAAGACGAATCATTTCAACATTGTAGCATTCCAGAAACCACAAGAGTTGAAATTCAAGCAAAGTAAAAATACTTACCTGTATTTGAACTTGGTATAGTTGTTATCATTTCTTTTTCTAATTTTTGCATATACAAAAGGCTGAGGTCTGAAGCTAAATCGAAGCATTTTGACATTTCCTCTAGTTTTTCCAACTTCTTGAATTTACTAGCAGCTGTATCATCTTTTTGCAAGCAAAGAGCTTTGATTGCATAAGATTCAGCAATAATTTTCAAACTTCTCCTGAAATAACATAAACAAAATTAACTAATCTAAAGTGTTGAAAATAAAATGTTCAATTACATACAGAGGTAGTTTTTTTTCTGTTAACTTTTGCAAGTCTGCCATTTGAAAATGTTTCAGTCCTTCTGAATACTGTCCACATGCATACTGTAATTTCCCAAGTAATAAATGAGCATCCATTGCAACCCCTGCCTAAGAACATATAATCCAATTTTCTCACATTCATTATTATACAAGAAAAAAATTGAAACAGTTTTATACATTTTGATCATCAAAAAGATGACATAATTGTTCAGATTGATAGAGTATTCTAAAGTTGATTGAGAATTATAGAAAACCTTTGATCCTGCTTCTGTTATTACTAGATTGAGGTATCGTTTAGCATCTATCAGGCCAAATTTTGCTCTATTAATGTTTGCTTCTACAGGAGGCCACTCTTCCAAAAAGTTTTCTAGTTTTCCTTCACCAATGAGAAAATCAGATAGACAAACTGAAATGACATTGAATTGTATTATTACGAACTCTAAAAAGGAAAAATCAATTCACCTAAATCATTGGATTTTTCTTTCAGTTGTTCAGCTAGTTCAATAACTTTCAACCAATTTGATTCTTCTCTATTTTTCTCTATTTCTACCTCAATCCTACTTGCTCCAGATTTTACTCGGCCAGTCATTTCGATTTTTTATCATATAAAGTTATCTACTAGAAAACCAAACCAGGAATAGTGCACCAATAACCAATAACTAACAATTTTGTTAATTCATGAACATTGAACAGAAGGGTCAGGGTCACCCTATCGTGAAAAAATCGAATTGATTAAAATCAGGATAGAATTTCAGGATTCATGTAATTTGGACGAATTCTTTTTCAAAATAATAAGTTGTATTGATGTTTTGTTTATCAAAATTTTTCATAAAAAACATTGAAGAACATTGCAGAAAGGTTAATCTACCGTATTTACGGAATATAATCTAAGGACATTGTCCTTATACGTTTCATCACCTAATTCTTCTTCTCTTCAACTGTTTTATTGTTCGATGACACAGGTACCCGATTTTGTTACAGCGTGTCCCAACTTCAATATAACGTGAGTGATGTCAGGTTTCAGGCTGGAAAATGCAAATAAATACTCTTTTGTATATGCATTGTATATACTTTATAATTGCATATGAAACTATGTTGTGAAAAATTATAATAACAAATATATCATTCATAAAAATTCCATAATCCATTGACAAGTTGACAGTATTTTTTAAATTCTATACATACATATATATCCACCCATCAAAATGTTCGCATTAAATCAAGATAATAATTTATTGATTATAATTAATCACTTCTAGAAACTGATGAGCTAGCCAAACAAATGAAATATATACTCTCTCTTATTTAATTGAACCGATTTCTTTTTGAATTTTTTTATATAGTAGTGTTGCAAAAACAAATATGTGGTAATAATAAACGGATAATTCGGCACGGGTGAATCACGGTATATGTGTGTCACGTGGGTGATGTGATGATAGGGGAGAGTTCAGTTCTTCATTGACAATACAACTGAGAAAATGTCACAAAGAGGACGTCTCCAATACAAATACAATCAGTGAGTGATTCTTTTATTTCTGTAACTTTTACAACGCTACATTGAGCTCGTCGCACAATTGAACAATTTTGAAATTTTGACCATTACGATTTTTCGAATTCAGCGATTATCATTCTTGAGATTGAATGAATTTTTTCGATTCTTACAGATGCGGTAGATACACAATTTCTTCTAGAAAGAGGTGAGTGATTTTTTGATTTTATGCATTATTTTTTGCACGAGTTGCAGTAGGTGAATCCGCAATATATTCAGACGAAATATCGAATTTGTAAGATTATCTATAAAGAATCCATATAGCCGGGATATGAGTTCGGCGGTATGTCCAAATTGCAATTTCTCGATATGTTAACCGCACTTTTCCAAATTACACAGGCTACATTTTTTTTCAAGAAAAAGTGTTCCAAGTGACAGATAGTTCAACAGACAGTTCTTCAGGAAATGTATTTTATTTTGCAGACGCTTGATTATCATTTTCAGATAGCACATCATCAGGCAGAGAATTTATTGTTAAAAATGTGTTTTTGAGGAGAATATGCATGTACATATGATCGACTTATTGTTATAATATATTTAATGAACGATTGGGAAAATAGTACTGAATAGTAAGGTTACACTTCACTGAATTCATTTTCATTCATTGATAAGGAATGTGTAGGTTGTTGCGAAGCTAAATCATCTTTCAGGTACCCTTGTGTTAAAGTTAGCTGCTATAACTGCCAACTTCACATTGATAAAAATAGAAATTTATGCATTATGCGAAATCTATTATATGACGTGTTAGAACGAAAATCAATCACGTGACCATATTTCCCAGTCTTCCATAAGACGTACACATCTTATTATTAGATATACCATAGATAAAAGGTCTTCTTCATATCTATGGTTATACTTATAATCTCATCTGCTAATATTGAAGGAATTATTGGATAGTTTTTTTCATGGTAAAAAAATATCGATGATCGGAATAATCCCTATGCTGTTGTGACTGAAGGTAGAATAATGTTATTTAGTTGAGATGCAACAAGTAGCCTACGGCGGGTCCCACCTCATCATACACCCTGTGTATTGTTGAATTCTCTCTACTATATTTTTCCATACGTATATCATGGAAACCATTACATATATTGGAGTAAGAATGCAAGAATGTTATTTTCGATAAAAGTATTCAAGAAGACACATAAGCGGTGATAGGCATTCATTAAAATTAATATAGAAAGGTATATACCCATAAAAATAAATCATAACTAGGTACGTATGTATATATCTTCATACGTTCCATATTATGATTATAAAAAAAGGGGTGTGTCCTTTTGCAGCTGTGTAGAAGTGGCCCTGACCTAGGTATCTCCGGAATATTCTATAACTGTAGCGGACAAATGAATACACAGATTTATCAACTCATCATATGTAACACATCATACACTTTCGTCGTAAAATATCAGATGAACAAATATTGGAAATGAATGCCTTCAAATATTATCATTCTATTACTCGGTGACGCGTCGCATCATATCGTCAAAATTGCGTTTAGCGTCTACCGCACACCGCACCTGGACGTCAGCAAGACGACGCGACGCGCCGCACTCAAAGAGCGCGCGAAAACAGGGCTCGTTGACTGTTTGACGCATTGCAGGTAGAGATCGACCAATCAAGAGCCACTTTCTCGCGAGAAAACGATGTAAACAAGCCGCACCCACGTTTCAAATACAATGCGCAATGGCACATTGAGATGCATTTTCTAACTATTCTGTACAATTTCAGCACAAACTAAAATCAGTGATTACGAAAATGACAGCAGTTCTAGATAAAATAAATGAACAATCATCTTCAGCAGCATTTCCAAGACCTAAAATTTTGGATTTGAATTCTACGCTGGTTCATGTATAGCCGCACTATTGCGCTTTAGTGGTTTCGCAGCAGTAACCTCCCCTCCTTCTCCCCACTTATACGTCAGCGTTCCCGAAGTTGTTCCTAAACAAATCGAGAAGAGAAAGACAGTTGGCTGGCACACTTTGAGGGTGTACGTTGTCAGAGAGTTCCTTGTGTCGACATAATTCGTTGTAGTGTAATAATTAATCTCTAAATATCACAATGGTAAGTGTTGATTTAATTGAATTTGTGTAATTCATCACAAGAAAAGTGTCTGTAGTTTGATATTTCGTAAATATTTGTGGACAAACTTTCAAGATGTGCTGTAAATTTGAGTTTGACGTATAGTATAGGTTTTTGATGACGAACCGGTAAATATATGCCGCAATGCGGAACTCATCTATGAGACTCTTCGTTATCCATTTTTTTTCAATTGTTAATGATTCTATGTACGTATCAAGCTCAGATTTCCAACAGTAATGTTGTATTGATCTGTTGCATATTGGGTGTTTACTTGGTAATATGTCTACACCTTTTAAAACGTCGCCACCTTTTAGGCAGACCAGCTCACCGAAGAACAAATCGCTGAATTTAAAGAAGCTTTCTCATTGTTTGATAAAGACGGTGATGGCACAATTACCACTAAGGAATTAGGCACTGTAATGAGATCTCTAGGGCAAAATCCTACTGAGGCTGAATTACAGGATATGATCAATGAAGTAGATGCAGACGGTAAGTAAATAATTAATTTGGCAGGGCCATCTTGGTTAATTGTAATGCTCTACTTGCTCATTTGTCTGGTATATTATTTTTGCTAATTGAGCAGAAAGTCACATAAATGAATCCCCATCCTATATTCTATTACTAAGTATTAGTCACATCTGAACTGATGTTCAATGATGTATTAGCATAAGCATGTATCATTAGTTGTTCGAAACAATTATTTGTATACTGCTTGTGGCATTTTTGCTTTAAGTAACAATATAAAGCAGATAATGAAGAAAAATGCATGATTGAATCCTCAAAATGAAACTTGACCAACATAATTTCAACTTGAAATTATTGAGGTTTCCAAATCAAATCTATAAAATTTAATAAATATTTCACTTCATTGTTGGATTGAGTGTTATGTATACACTTTGTATCGAATTTTTTATTGTTTCCTTTCAAAATGGAATAAAATTTGATAGTTGATAATAAAAACAAATACACCTTTTGGATTAGCAAAGCAGCCTAATATTTGCATATGTATTGATGATCATTAAAAGTGGTTTTCCATTATATTGTCTTTATCAGTACTGATTAAAGTTTATCAGACTTTTACAATGTTTATGATGACAGATTCAGCTATTTTTAGGAATTTCAGGAGTTTTTGAATCATTTTTATAAAAATGGTAATATAATCTTTTATGTGTATTATTATTTTGTGATAATGATATAGCAGGTGATTAAACTTAATTCCTTTTGAAGGATAAAATATTTGTTTGATCAATGTTGAAACTTATTCCATGAAATAATTTAAAAATTTATGAAACTACTTGCACCTACTAAGCTTACATCAGAAATAATGAAAATGCCAATTTGATATTTTCCCTACTAGATTTAACTGGAACCAGTTTTATAATTAGATAATTTGATGGATTCACAAAAAACAGACAATTTTATACAATTCTTTCAATTTTGTCAGCTCTATTAGTAGTAATGACTTGAATATTCTTCAAGTTGCATTCCCATGAGGTCAAGCCAAATATCCTGAAAGTATCATTGTTTATTGTTATGTTACTGTCATTGTGTCAATCTTAGTTTTTCTGTAACCATTAGAAACATTGTAGAACTATTAAATATACAACAGCCTCATATCAATAAACTATCATACTTACATACGTCATATATAGCGATGAGTATGCTGATAAAAAGTTGTCCATATAATATCAGGAATAACAACGATACATATGCTATACACAAAATAGTTTAGTTTTATAAACTGTTCAGCTTTGGAATGCTTAGAAGGTCATGAAAATATTAACTATGACAAAATATCAACTCAAAATTGTCGATTCATGTACACCAATGTATAATTGTGTATAATGTATAATTATATTCATATTTTCTAGACTGAAAGTTTGCCATTTATCTAAAAATAGATTAATAAACATTGTGACATCATTATTCAAGAAATTCACACCCAAAATGAATTTGTGTCACAATGTAACTACAAAAATATATTAGTGACATCAAGAACATGAATTCGAAATTTTTCCGATTTAACTTTCTCAGTATTATTTTTCTCAATGCATGAATATATCACTAGGTTGAACATCATTATTCAGAACATGTAGTAATAAGAGAAACGAACAGTTTGTTCCTTTTTCGTCTGGTAACAAATAGTATTCTGTTTATTGAAACGGCATCCTTGTTTCAAAATGAACGTAAAGAATAGTTTGTATGTGATTGATTATTGTTATGAAACATAAAATCAATTTAAAGTCAGGAACATATTCACTGTGAATAATCAGTAAACATTTCTGTTCAACAAAAATTTACCATAATCTTTTTATCTTAAATATACTATGTCATTGTTCTCCAGTTCAATTTTGTGATGCAATTTTACATGAAAGAGGGCACTTTCAAATCCTCTATTTTTCATAGTTCTCGGTAAATAAACAATTGAATATTGTATTCTACTTCACCATTTTGATAGAAGTAACATCGTTTTGTGATAATTAAGGTTTAATGAAGACAACACTGAACAGTCGCCAGTAATGTATCTCGATTTTCAATAAATAATGTCAACGGAAAAATGAAATATTCGAACATTTTTTAGGACAAATCAATTTTCTATAGTTCATTAATCATCAAAAACACATGTTATCGAATTTAATGATCCAATCAGTACTTGATGATTGAAGTGTCGACAGAAAAAGTATAGTTGAAGAGTGGAAAATTAAACAAAAATTATTGTATAATTCACATTTGTTTTGAATGAACGCCTAATGAACACATATAATATTGAAATTCTACTTATTGTGAGTAATTTTCAACTAATTGAATTGAGAATACAAATGAACAATACTCACGTTGAGAGAATTGCTAATTATCGCACAATTGACACTATCAGTTTACTGCATGCAGATTATTACAAAAAGAAACGATGCTCGCCCGGTAACAAAGTCCAGTTTGAAACTCATGGAATTTATACAGACATGCTGAAAAATAGAATGTCACTTGATACAATGATGTTGTGTTGTGTTCATTTCTTCCTAAAGCAAAGATTTCTTATCTTGGTAGTGATGGGATCTGAATTTTTCCTACTAACGAAGACGAACATCAAGTCAACACTTCAGAACACAAAAACAAGTTCAAATTGTGTTGGAGTTCTAGATAAACCATCACGAATAAATGGTTAACGATCTGATGCCATTACTGGGCCAATTATATGCGAAAAGATCAATAACCCAACCGTTTCAACACGTTTCTCACGTACGCACAATGAAAATCGATGAGCGACTCAAGACGGGCTTCCGTTTTAGTCACAAGGGTTGGTAAATAAAGAGGGTCGCCTTACCTTTTTGGCTAAAGAATAACTGCTTGGTTAACTGAAATATCATTTAAAGAATGATTGATAAGAAGCATTAGTTTTCCCTATATTTTCTGTGGTATTGTAGGTACGCCTCAGACTTGCATCATTATATGGTCTGCAGATTGCTTTATTGATATTGCTGGCACTTTTCCTGTCTATATCTCTATTTTCGTATGTTAATGAGCGGAAGTGGATTGGCAAATGTTACGACTGATTTCTTGGTCCAGAAACAATAGCTATTGAAGTTATGTTATAAAACATAAAAGCTAAAGGTCTTACACTATATTCAAAACTTTTATATGGTTTCTAATTTTAATGTTCCTTTACGATCGTAGAATTTCAATAATTGACATGGATGTTTAGAAGATAATGCTCTATCAAATTGACATTGGATATAAACCATTACCACTTTCATTCCATTTCTAATTTGATTGGTAGTTATTCGTCTTGAAAACATAACCCATATCGAACCGATTGTTGATATCACCACTTTTTATAGTTCCAGGTTAGTAGTTTATTCACCTGTAATAGCACATTTTTACGTAATAAATCCTATGTTACTCATGTTTGGCATTCTAAAAATATAAATTCTCGGTGGCAGCAATTGGTTATTTTTTATCACGTGCAGAACAGAAGGAACAAAAATAGCGAACGATGCACAAAATCAGTTATGGAAGAATAGTATATTTATTTATAACTAGTTCTATAGGTTCATTGTATCAAGAATATATTTTGTAGGGAAAACCCAAAGACACGATCATCAAATTCGTTGAAATTTCAAACTTGTAGGTTGATGTATCCTGGTAGAATTTTTCGATCCTAGTAGTTTACAATAAAGTTCTATTGACAGGTGGTCAACATCATTTTATGAGGTTTCGGATAAAACTCACATTACATGTGACAGTGACCTTGGTTGTAAATTAGGTTCGTTTCAAGTTTTGACCCAAATGGTACTGAAGAAATTCAATGTCATAACTTCAAATAACGAACATAATATGAATAGAAAGATGAATCTAGTTGAAAAGTATTGTTCTCCACTTCTCGGCAAATTTGAAATATCAAACCAAATCATCAAGATCCTACAAGAGAGTGCGTTCAATCCGAATCATCTAGTGAATTCTCTTACTGAAATTCCTCCGTAAAGTTAACATTATTCTTAGATTCTATTCTAAATATACTAACGAGATATTATAATTTCCCCTGCACCTGCAGCCCATCATCATATCAACTGTCCTAGCATGGTCTTGTTTGTTTCATTGTATGTTAACGAGTCAAAATATCTATCGAGGTTCACATGGAAATAGGGACCAAGAATCATTGAAATTTAATTTTGAATTTTCAAGTCCTCATAGGGAGCCTGAAAAAAAATGTTGGCTGGTTTGTTACATTTGGTTTACCATGTATCAATTTTTTTTCTTCAAACTGAGATTGAAGATATACTTGATGAGGAACACTACTTAATTCTGAAGAAATATGCTCTGAGAGTCTTTCATAATGTATTCTAATGATTTCTAGGTAACGGTACAATCGACTTTCCCGAATTTTTGACAATGATGGCGCGAAAAATGAAAGATACCGACAGCGAGGAGGAGATCCGCGAAGCCTTCCGAGTGTTTGACAAGGACGGCAACGGTTTTATCTCGGCAGCCGAGTTACGTCATGTGATGACAAATCTCGGCGAAAAGCTCACCGACGAGGAGGTCGATGAGATGATCAGGGAGGCTGACATCGACGGAGACGGCCAGGTCAATTATGAAGGTAAGAGAATCTTGTCCAATGAAATGTAGTTATACATCAGAACGTTATATTTCATACTCAGATTCAATTCTCCAATATGAGATGTATATTCTACTATATAGCTCCAGATCACAAGCACATCAATAGAAAACTTGATGTTTTAACCAGCTGAATTGTCTGGCCCCCTTCCTCTTTGTGCTATATAGTAAAATATATATTATTGGCCTTGTTACTATTGATTTTGTATAGTGCAGAAGGATTTCTTCATTCCCCTTTCCTTCTCTAAACGAATATATCATACAATGTGGCTTATGTTGATTAGATGGAGACTATCAACACTTACTATAGCTTGTGTGATAGTCTATGAATATTAAGATTCTAATAGAGCCTAGTGCCTCGATTTAACAAGATATCATTTCTCGTCAACCAAAAACTGATTAATATACGTAATGTCTTTGAAATTCGTTAATTTTGTGACTTCTTATGGGTGAGATAATCACAAATTCGAATATGGCATGCAAATTAAGATCTAAAAAGGCGAAAAGTGTCATTTTTTCAGCATGCAGCTACTTCACTGTTATCGTGTCTTAACGTTTGAACGTGCTGAACGTTTTTGTTTGTAGTGTGATATTATTTCCGTTAGTATTAATTTGAATAAAGCATCCTCGGTTTGATAGTTACCTATAAATTTAATGAAACCATCGACAATACAATACTACTGATAAAAGGTAGCTTCTATACTGAATTTTGCATAGAGCTTTGTGAATTATTTAGCATACATTTTATAAGCTTATGAAGAAGAGTACATATATTGGGTTGAACAATAACATTACAAATATATTACAAATAAACGAAATAATTATGATATCAGTGTGACTGGTAGTCGTCTTCCTTTGCAGATTTCCGAGCTCTTTCACTCATAGTTTTCAGTCCATGTTTGGTACAAGCTTCGAGCTGGTCAGTTGTAGTGTTGCTTTCGGAATGTGCTTAACAATAGTGGCATGTTTGTACTTTGTGCTATAGTCAATAACAGTAAAAATGACGTTGCTACGAAAAAAGTTTACTGGATTCAAGAATATATGTGGCACAAGAAAAGCCATCAAGATATGTTAAGTGAGGGGTCCTGAGGTTATGAAAATGAAATATTGTTTTTTTTTCATTATCTTCTGCATTTTCCTTCTTTCAGTATTATGTGTTGGCTTGATCTTCGCTTTTTGTGTTCTATTCGTTATATTTTAAATTTCAAAAACTGAAACGAAATAATATTCAGTTTTTCAGGACTTTTTTAGTGACCTCAGTGGTTCAGTGCAATTATTTGAACGTATTTGTGATGATTTCTTAATTTTTCTATTGTTTGTTGTGCCTATGAACAATGTTGCCTTGGTGCTATGGCGAAGGGAAGTAAAATATATTTGTTTAGTTTACTGCTGACTTTGATTTTTAATTTGTTCTTATTCATGTTTTAGATTTCATTCGGAACTGTCTGATGGCAAAATGAGTTGATTGCATGGAAAGACTCGAACAGTATTAACTCAATTAATTATTAATTATTATTGTAGCACCGTTGAAATGTAGATATTATTGACAAGTAATATATATTTATTTGAACAAATTATTGCGTATCATTTGCGGTGAATATTTTCTCTGTATTGTTGTTACCGTAGAGCCGTAAAAATTGTGTTTTTCTCTGCAGAATTATAGCTAGAGCTATTCCTATAGTTGAACTTTTTTGGGTGTATACATTTTTTGGAATTCAACATCATTTCAATAGAATTGTCTACTATTTTATTTTATGGTAGTTGATTATGAAAATGATTTTGAAACTTAGTGATCGCTAAGTATGTATAAACAAATAAGCCGTAAGGAAATATTTTAATACAACTCATAATGTCATAAACTGTTATCGAGATATCTGATTTTATGATTATTTTGAATGAAAATTCACCAAAATTTATTTTCATCTTGAAAACTACAGGAAAATTCCATGAAACTCCACAATGAAGAACAAAATGAATAATACTCCCTTTCTGGGAAAATCAGTGCGACTGATATTTATCTTGTGGACATAAAATGGTATAGATTGTGTATGGTCCAAATACAAATAAAATACATCATTGGTAAATGTGGTGTATATGCTACCTTGAAGATATTATCGATATAAATGTTTTTATTTTTAATATGTTAATATTTTTCTATTTCAGAATTCGTCACCATGATGACCTCAAAGTGAAGAAACCAGCAGTTGCATTTTCAGCTTTCCATTGTTTCATCCCGGCTCATTGTCTACATTTTTCAACATCTCGAACTCTTTGCTTTGTGGCCGGGTCCACCAAAAGTGAATAACTTATCGTTATTTAGTTTACAAGACAAGTTTAATCAATAAAAATATTTATGAATTATGATAATTGTGTAAATTTTTGTAATATATTTTCTTTCTTGAAGTGGCGATACCTATCTGGTGTTGCCTCTGTACTGTATCAAACAAACTTTGTGCTACGTGTCTAGTTGAAATCAAAAAATATTCACAAATGAATACGTATGTACTTACAATGATGATAAACTCGTTGCAGTTGATGTTAGGTTAAAGGAATACGACCTCAGACTTTTTCATAATTTTTTGAAATACTTTGTGATACAAGAAGACATCTGTGCACTTGCTCTAAAAAGAGCCAATTTGCTTTGAGTATTACAGTGGAGTGGAAAGAACATAGAAACATGAGAATTTCTCAAAACATGAATCGAAATTGGTCACTCGTCTGGAATGGGGATTAATAAAGAAAGATCTAGAACTATCTAAGTAACATTTATAACTCGTAATTCATTTTCCGTGTTCTATCTGCTTCCAAAGACATTTTCATTTATCTTGTACTGTAGGTCTCACGTTCTGAGTTTGGACATTTTCAATTATTAGTATTTATTCTTTATTTCCGTTACATTTAAATTGTATGTTTTGGGTCTTTGCACGAACGACTGTTGCAGAAAGCGCTGTTAAGCTCTTTAGTACTCCTTTTAGCATTTTTGCAATGTCAAACTTATGAAGTAATTTTAATACTTAAGGTCGATAACAGATCGGTTACAATGTGAAATTATTAGATGTTTAAATTTTAAATAAATGTGACTAAAATATTTCATCTGACAATTACTACTAGAACCCAGTATTTATTATTATAATAGTTTTTTATGTTCATTCCTTTAATTTGAAATAAAATCTCTTGAAATTTAACAATTTGTCGATTAATAAATGAAAAACCTTGAGATTATGTTTTCAACTTGTCTTCAGAATAATATCTGATAATATATTTATAGAAATATTTCAGTGGAGAACGATAACGCATCGGCTTTATAAAATTGTGCCCAAGGCCACTTGCATTGAGTACTTTTGTTTTGTGGTATTTAATGAAATAGAAAGAGAGTGACAATCGTTTATTTAATTCATCAATATTTGAATAATTATAAAAACATGGGAAACTTTCATGATGATTTATTTAATTAAAACTTGCAAAATGGAAAAAAGTTCTGGTTTTTATCCTATTCTCGGACACGAACCACGATGTCTCATTCGAACATCTGTAAAATAAGAATATATATTCAATAGTGAATTGTGCTCTTGAGTGAGGCTTCCCTAAAAAATTCATTACTATTGTATCATATATTGAATAATTTTGCTTACTACTGCCACATTTTAGAGCACACTCGAACCATTTCATGTTTGTGTAGGTTACTCCGTTGTCTCCACATATGGGGTCATACTGCCTTGTAGCAGGACACCTATTTTCACAAGGAAATCGTCTTGATGGTATAGCTGAACTTCTGTTGATATCATTGAATACTTTTCTGAATTGCACATCATTATTCTTCCATTCTAAACCTGGGATGAGAATTTACTCGTGAGTATTTATGAGTATAATCAGCTCAATGGGTTGTAATAAAATTAATTAGCTATGCTTTTTTAAAAAATGTGTTATTTCCAGCTCGTTGAGTAAGTATACATTTATTACTTTCTTAATTTTTTTTTTGATGAAATGTGGACTTTTCTCCTCGAATTTGTTTGGATATGATACTTTCACCGTTTTTTAATGCCTATATTCTTTAGACTCGACAGAAATAATTCGAATTTAATCTTTTGTCTCCTGAGTTTTCGGTCAGCGCCGTTTATTCAATACCTCACCTCTTTTTGTGTGTTATCAGAAAAAAAATATTCGAATTGATATCAAATATAAGTACTAATCAACTAAACAAAATATAAAAATATGTTACCTCCATATCTATTCGTATCAAATTCATCAGGAAAATGTATTTTCCCATCTAGGGTTTCACCTACTTGACGATGACGATTGATCCAGACATCTCGTTTCGAGAAGGAATACCTGTGGCCATGACTAAATACTCCATAAACAGTAATTATAACACCTGTAAAAGCCAGATATACCACCGAATTAATATAGAATATACTAATTTTTTTGCAATGTTCATGTTCTTGTCAAATTCTCGTTTATTTCAATGATTCATTTATGATGCAATTTTGAAAACAATTTTGTTATGTTATGGATGGAGAATTATCTCAATTATTGAGATGTATATAACATCATATCTTTATTACAAATGACAGGTTATTCCCATACATTTTATTGGTTGATCTCATTGAGTTTTCCATTGGGAAACCCAGGCTTAGAGTTTGAATAGTTTGATGAATCATTCATTTTACACAGCTATTGTAGGTGTAGGAATTATTTGGTTGAAGACCATAAAATGTCTTAGAGGGGCCCTGTATTAAAAAAGTAAGTTAACCCTCAGATAAAAACATTGTGGATATCGTTTTAATAATATTTGCTTCAGCGGAAGCTATGTCCCTGTATTTGACATATCCTATGATATGAGCCACTATTCCCTCTAAAAATCTAAAAATTATATTTGGTGTATATAGGGTGGCCCATGAGGTATTTGGGCAGTATATATCTCGGAAACCATTTGGATTACTAAATTGGAAATTTGGTAATATTACGCATTTTAAGCAATCTGCGACGTTGTTACAACGTCTCATTTTGGATCACGTGGTATCATCTTTAGAATTTTCAAAGGGGCACCCTGTATATTTTTTCACTGTTGTAAAGGTCCCTCTATAAGCCATAACTTTATTTTTATTTTTTTCGTAGGAAAGTACTTTAGCTGGCTCGTTCAGCACATATAACCCCATTTCATTTTCTTTGGGGATATTTAAAATAATTAGTGTATGTTACAGCTCCTACCGATGTAGATGATCTAAAAAACAGAATAAGGACAGCTTGCCAATCTGTTACACCAGAAATGATTCAAGTAGCATGTACAAGAAATTTACTCAGAAGATTTGAATGGTGCTTGAAATGGAAATCAATTTGAGCATAAACTATTGTGAAAGTGTTTCATTCTATTCCGAATAATTCATGTTTCTGAGCCATCTTTGTTTTTCAATTGAGAAACCTACATAAAAATTTGTTTATCGTTTCGGAGTACTTACCTACAAAAAAAATTTTTTGACTGAATGAGCATAAGAGGGACCTTTACAACAGTGGAAATATATACAGGGTGTCCCATTGAAAATTCTAAAGATGATACCACTTGATCGAAAATGTGACGTTCTAACAACGTTGCAGCTTGCTTATAATGTGTAATATTACCAACGGTATATAACAGCCAAATTTCAATATCGTACTCCAAATAGTTTTCGAGATATATACTGCCCAAAACCTCATGGTACACCCTGTATATTATTTTATAGTTCTCTTCTCTCTAAAATTTTTTTTGAAAATAAATGACTATTACTTACATGCTATTGTTGACAAAAACCTCATCGTATGGTCAGTATACTCTGTGGTATGGATCACTAAGAAAAATGAACATAAAATATATTAACTTGGCATTTTTATATGGAAGAAATGATTACCATTCATAATGTCCGAGTCGTCTGATTTTCCACTTATGTAAGTAGTTGTAGATGAATCATTCATTGAAAGTAAGATCCAGTTTTACATCAAAAAGAATGTTTGGACAACTAGAATTAATCAGTTACCTTCTACCTTGAATAGTTTTTCCGAGTACAGCTAAATTTGCGAAAAATATGTGATGAACATCAACTCTTACATTCAGTATTTTGCTTCCTTCACTTGATAATTCAAATAGGTGATAAGTCGTCATGGTCCATTTTGCACATCCAATAGGTAAAAAAACACAGACTCCTCGAGTGAAAGAACTTTCAGGAGGTAGTACTGACATTTATTTTGAAAGGTAATTTCAAAATACTTCACTATTTTGTTCTTTCAATTATTGGATATAGAAAAACTTAAGCAAAAAACAAATGTAGAAAAGATTAGTTTGATAATTGTTCAGAATTTATTCCAAAATGTCTGTCGAAGAATACACATCAGATTTACACTTATAACTACATTTCCTAAATACCTAAATAACTATGATATTGATATCGAAATAACAGAAAATGTAACACTTATTTGTTAATGAGCATATAAAAAAACATATAACGTAATAATGCTTGTTATTTATTCATGATTCTCTAACCATCGCATCCATTGCTTGGACGGCCCGATCTTCATCCAAATTTTCTAAGAAGCCTCTAATCATCCATAAAGAATCAAGATTGGTCTGAAAATTTTAAATACAATTAGTACACTTTGAGGTTCAGATTCACAATTAGGTCCATTGGAGAATGTTTCATTCGATTAATTTCTCATTTTATGAATTAGCCGTTACCAACATATAGTTGAAGAAATTCGCTCTGAATTTATTGGCAGAAGTGGAATTCGCAGTTTCCTATTTTTCGTAGATTTTCTACATAACCTAATGACCTCATAAACTTTCCCAATTTTATGATTGCTGCAAATAAATACCTGAGACCTCTGTTTAAGGTATCAATTTCATACGTCTTCACTGTATGGTGTAATGGTTTAGTGGAAAAATAAACATCTCCTGTTCATACTTGATCTGATTTCAACCTACCTCCACACAATAAACCAGCAATGCCTTGCTCATGCTGTGCTCCGAATTGATAACACCACTATCTATCAAGTGATCAACTGAAAGCAATTCAGACAAAAATCTCCATTTTCCACTTTTATCAAGTATGGCAGAAACTTCGTCCAAACATTTCGACGTGAAATTAGTAACATCTTTGTACTGTTTTTCCAATTCCTCCATAGGAATCGGTGGTTTAACATCCGGTTCTTCCAAATCCATATCCTCCTCTTCTTCCTCTTCAGAATCAACTTCCTCTTTCACATGGGCTGTGATTCCCCGTTCCTCCTAAATCAATGAAGAATTTCATACAATATCTTGCTTCTTTGACAATATAATAGCAAAAGAGCTGATTATTGAATGGCATCAACGTACCTTCCTAACGACTTCTGATAGAATTATACGTTATACAGTGATATTCATAAACTATACGCAATGGGAAAATATTTATTTATAGTTTTACGAAAAAATTAAAATTATCATCAACCTAGGCTCGTCTCAAAACCAAATTAGCCTTTATTATAAACAGAGGTGTGCAAAAAAGACAGCCAGAGCTGTAACTTCTGAATAATTCTAGATCGAAATTTGAAATTTTGTAATTTTGTGGGTAGTAACTATATGATATTGTTCATTTTTTGAACAGAAAAATTGTATCCCATTACTACCGATCTAACCGGAAGTGTCCCCAACTTGATTTTCAAAGGGAACCGCCTGTATATTTTTCCATTTTCAGATTCGGGGTATCAATTTACATACACCAGTAGTTTTTCCGGATCATTTTATGTGAAACAAAACAACAAAATCAACTCAATCTTTATTATTTTCAGTAGCATAGAAAAAGGGGCCATGAAATCAATTACAACAAATACTCAAGTTGACCTTCATTTTGTGCAATGCATTGCTGACACCTTCTAGCTACACTAAAAGTTGCGTTGTGTAAAAATGCTTGGGATATAAATTAATGGGCACACGTTTCAAACATTAAAACATATTTTTTGACATTTTGATCCAGAAAAACTACTGGTGTATGTAAATTGAAACCCCGAATCTGAAAACGGAAAAATATACAGGTGGTTCCATTAGAAAATCAAGTTGGGGTCACGTCCGGTTAGATCGGAAGTAATGGAATACAATTTTTCTCCTCAAAAAAATGAACAATATCATATAGTTGCTACCCACCAAATTTCAAATTTCGTTCTCGAATGATTCAGAAGTTACAGCTCTGGCCGATTTTTGTGCACACCTCTGTATACTCAGTGATTTTCGGTTTCCTCAAGAACTGCCAGTTACGATGAGGAATGTTTCAAGGGAAATGTATGGACAAACCATTCTGTGTATTGAAAGAAACGGAGGACATGTCCTTGTATATGATTCAGTATAATATAGCATGGCTAGGTCTGAAAATATCTTACCATATAAGTCATGATTGTGTTGGTGATGTCTTCGGATTCATTCATACTCATAGCACGTGACAACGGGGAGACATTCTGATAATCAGTGATAGAAGCATCCAGGTCAGGCAGAGTCAAAAGATATTTCACAACATCTGTTTGGTTATATTCTATCGCGAATCTTAGAGGCACAAATCCATTTTTATCGTGTCTTCGGTTGAAGTCAGCACCTTTCATGCAGAGCAACTTGATAGCCGCCATATGTCTTCTTTTTATTGCCATGATAAGGGCTGTATCGCCATCTAATGAAAACGTATACATTTAGCATGCATAACACATTAATTTCAAGTTGTTTATTTTATTCAATGAAATTGATAGGTGTGGGCATTTGTTATTTTCCGGACGATTTCTTTGCGGTCAGTAATCTATGCTGATTATTTTCACCGATTTGATCGAAAATCCTTTCAAATATGTTCTTTTGAGAACCTTTTTCATGAGAAGTGTATATGTATTTATCGATTTCATTGTGACGAACGCATTTAGTGGATATTCAAAATTAACATTTCGCCGAACTTTGACTGACTTTACTGAGAAGAAATGTACTATATTGGTTTGTCAAGTAACATTGAGAGTTGGCGCATTCAATAAGGCTTCCAAAATGGTATGATGCTAGAATACTATTCGCAGACAATTTATAAAAATACCCAATTTTTTACTTACTGAAAAACTTGACTACTCTCCCCATCTAAATCAATAAAGTTACACTAGAATAATTCTGTAAATTGTAAATGATCTGAAATTAATAACGAATGGATTATTTTATGAATCCTGCATACCATTGTTCATCGCTTTCGATTTTCAACAAATACCAACTAGATTATAATATACTCACTATCATTCATACTATCGACATATTCTGAAACTTTCTCGCAGCTTCTATCACGAAGGAGCAGTTCCAATATTTCATTGGAAACATTATTGATGACAGCGAAGTGTAAAGGGGTATTCAAATTGTTATCTCCAGCAGATATTTTTGCTTTAAGCGTCAGTAACGCCATCACCATATATTCGTTGTGATGAATAACACTGAGATGTAGAGGAGTTTGACTGTCTGTATTCTCCTTTTCAATGAGATCGAACTGTTTGAAGAATATTATCATGGTCAGAAGGAATTTAATCGCCATCGTGTCCTTCTGGCATATGGCAACATGTAAGGCACTGTAAAAAAAAACAAAACGGTAATTCGTGGCCAATCTCAAACAAAATAACTTACTTGGTTTTTCGATTTGCTCCTAAATAGTGCTTGAGCATTTTTATGCCACTAGATTCAGTAGGCTTCGATTTCATAAAACTACGGAGCTCTTGAAGAACTCTATGTGCCATAATTTCTTCTTCTTTCGTAACTTCGGCTTTAACGATGATCGGTTGGGTATTCATTTGGTGATCAGCTCCGAGTTCACTATTCATATATAAATTGAAAAACAATTTATCATCATACATGGACGCACGAAAATATAAAAGATGTTTTATTTGGAATGAAAAATTGAAGACACGCTCAACGATACATTCTGTATAAATGAAATAATTTGAGAAACAGTCAAGAAGCCTGCATGAAAGAAATTGTTATTCAATACTCAAATGATATGTTCTTGTGATTAATATTACGATAGTTGTAAAATAAAAATGTAATTCACCTTGCTCCAGTTGCGAACTTTGGAGCATCAATTCCCAACACTGAATTGAATTCCTCAGAGTGTAAATCGAAAAGATGTTTGAAGTCCTCTGAACCCATATCCTGCATTGCCCTTTGAAGTTCCTCGCTCGGAATATTATTGAGGTTACCCAATATGTTCTCTGGTGGCTCTACGCGAAGCGAATTTAACACAACAGGAAGCTCATCACTTCCTATATTGGAGCTATTATAGCTGGAAGAGCTGTAGTCATACCTCGCCCGTTTTCGTCCACTCTTACCGATATCCTTGTTCGGAATGTATCGGAAATCTCTGGGTTCGGAGCGTGCGTTGTCTGAAGGTCGTAACAACTCAACGAAAACATTGACAGGCCGGGTGATATCTTGATAACGATATTCTGGCGTCCTAGTAAAATAATAAATCCTTCAATTAAATCAAATCAAGTTGAAGCTGAGCACTTATTATTAAATATTACCATTGTGAACCCCCAAAAAAATTTCATATATTGACTCTGCCATCTTGCTTCATTCATGAATGTTTGTGTTATTTCAGAAAATTGAAAAGTGAAAACAAAGTCACTAGGCAAGAGGACATACACTAGCATAATACCAGATTACTAGAGCGAAAACAAATTTAAGGCTACCCATATATAGATTATGTAAATCGCAAGAATTCTTTTACCATGATTCGTTTAGTTGACCGTATATTTACTATACATTGTATTTTATTGTTATGTTGATTCTAATTTATACCACTATGTATTACCTTTGACGTATGCAAACACTATTTCATATATGTACTGCAGGAATAAATTTTATTCTATTCATATTCAACTCGTGTTGAAACCTATTAATTAGTTTTGTTATAAGTGTGTGATATCATTTGTTTTCATTAACTTGTGATGGTATTATAATATGTATTAGTTTCGTTTATAACACTAGCACTTCTTCATGAAAGAACTCTGCTATAAAGTTGCTGATGCTGCAATACAAAAAGATGACCGGAATAACATTGAAAATAATGTGGTTTATACAAATCTACCGATGAAGAACTGTTTACACTTTTCATAATGCTTTGAGCAACATAACATGCCTATTAACCAGTATATATGAAGTTTCGATTTTTTCGATAGGATGTATCTACGAATATGTAAAAAAAATATTATTAGAAAACTACAATATGATAAGTCTACTGCAATTTGTACAAACAATACGACTACTTATCATACTCACTTGAAGACAATAGCATATTGATGATGAACATCTAAATCATTGAAGTGTCCTAATCCTTCCCAAACAATTTGATCATTATCATCTGTTTCATAGAATCGGATCTTGATGTTTTCTTCGAATAAAAAAAAATTATCAGGTGATTATGTAACTTAAGGTTGAATATTCGTTAATTCGATCAACTATGAACTCGATTCCAATTTATCAAAAATTACATTTGAACAGAATAAGATGAAAATCATACAAAATTCGCCAGTAGCGTTTCTATTATTGTTAATAGAAAGCCCTGTTTTGAACTTTCAATTTGATTATGCTCTTGTGAAATCGAGTATTTTTGAAAAAAAAAAAAAAAACTCAAGGAATGTTATAGATATTATTCATTACAAAATTAACTCGTTCTCTTGTACCTCGTTTTTGAATAACTCACTTTTTGTAACTCTCTCTACGAGGATAAATATCTCCTTCCCTCCTTTAGCTTCACTTACACAATGGTCCAATCTCACTATTTTCAGGTCTCCAGTTAGAGCGCTCTCTATAGAAACAAGATTTCAGATCATCAATAATTTTTGTTGAATACGACATAAAACGAGACAAACTTTTATGTAATTCAAGTTGAGTTTAAATTAGTGAATATATTGAGCGGAACAAGGAAACATTTATATCAAAATTCTTTGGATTTAGAACAATAATTTGGAAGAAATTTCGCACACATCGATTTTTAATTAGAGGTAAAATATGGAGAAGTAGAGGTAGCATGGTTCAGGAAATTTTTTGATATAAATGTTGAATATACTACTGAAGTATTTCGTTATTGTGACAATTGCCAGGCGCCATCTTATGTATATCATGCTCTTCGTGAGGGATATTCAAAGAACATAAGAAATACGGGGTGTTCTATTTGAAATTGCGAAATTTTCGGAAATATTTTTACAATAACTAAAGTATTTCAGTTATATTCTTTACGTTTCCTTCATTTTAGATGACATTAACTTATCTGGAGCTCTCTGTATGTTATTATAATTATACCATTGAAAAGAATGTGTGACAAAATCAGATGGCAAAAAGGTGTATATAAATTCGAATTGAAAAACAAGAAATCTACTTACTCAGATTATTTATGCCATGGGAATAGATTGGTTTGCAAAGCGGAAAAAGGATACCATCGTTATTTTTAATAAAGGCATCGAATCTTAGACAAACTATGTTCAGATTAATAGATTTACTTTCGGATTCCGCTAATCCCTTAATCTGAAATTTGAGGAAAAAATGACAACTAAACACATCTAGATATCTTCCGAATTGAACTTCTCGTCTTTGTCATAAAGATATCCATATGTATTTATGTCTGATGTTTCGAGAAAAATGCATACCTTCACAATTCTCGCATTCGTGTATCGTCATTATTGGCCTTTAATAATATCTGGAAAATGTGAATTTTATATTAATTTGGATCAAACGGAAACTGATGAACTGAAGTTCTCGACGAATCGTACTTTCATACATATTCAACCCAAAACACAAGGTAATTTATTAAAATAGCACTTTCACATAATTACTATAGGCACTCAAAATTAATATTTATCCATAACTGAGGTTTATCTTAATAGAAGAAAAAAGTACATTATACAATTATAATTATATCTGCACGAAAACAAACTCATATAAAATTCTAGGAATGGATGTGTGAATAGAGATAAAGTCAGATAGATCACTTATTATGTTTTAATGAAACAAAAACTGTCACACCCCGGTATACGTTCGTATAACGAAAATTTTATCGATTCGGAACGTGTTAATTCTTCATCAAGAGTAATAATATTATTTCTGAAATTTGATACAACTTGGTTTAGTCAATCTTTGTTTTGATATCTGAGATACTATTTCCGGAAATACAGTGTGAGTAAGGCGGCTCGCATACCGAAGCAATAATGCAACTACCAACAGGGAACAATAGCAGTAAGGAATAATATTGTTGATACGTATTTCACATTTATTCAAAGCGGGGTTCGTACACCGACACAACGTGCTCTGGACAGGCGATAACGATATCACGTGTCGGTGTACGAACCCCCCGCTTTGAATAAATGTGAAATACGTATCGACAATATTATCCCTTATTACTTGTTGCTAGTTGCGTATTGCTTCGGTATGCGAGCCGCCTAACACATCTAAATAGTTTGGAGTTTTAAGATTCATTCACTCACTTCATTAGGAAGAACTTGAAATAATTCATTCCAATCGAGTATTCAATAGACTTTTTGAATTGACCCTGTACTAAAGCCTTATACATTATTGACATCTTAAATCTCCCACTTGAGAAACACTCGACAAAAGAGGATTCAATAGTTTTACCTGCCCTAAAGAAACCACTACGAGAATCACTTAATTTCAAAATAAAAGAGAGGTGTTATATATTGATAGCAAAAATACACTGTGTTATAATATGCAGCATAACAAAACCGGCATACAATATTCATATCTATGTAGAAATAAATCATACTTTTGTTTTCTCATTCTATGAATTCAAGATTATTCCTTCAAATTACGGTATTCTCAATATTACAAAAATATTTAGTACACGTATACTAATCCAAACAAATGATGCAGAAAGTAGCGATTTTTCATTTATTCACCTTCAATGTAAATAATTGATAATAAAATGATGATTCATTTCTCACTATCATAAATAATGAACTGCTTCAATTACAGAATGAACCTGTACCTAATGTATTTAATCTTCGTTATGACTTTGTCAGGGTCCAAAATTACTATAACCTTGATCAACATGCAAGGAAAACTTTGAGAGGAAATGCCGAAACACAGAGTCACTCAGAAGCACAATAGTTCAACTACACTCAAGGGAATGCAATACAACATGCAACTGCGAAAAAAGTATCGAGATCAAGTCCGAACTTCAAATCAAGCATGTTGTGGATTTTATTGCGCAAGCGCAAGCTGATTAATTCTCTTATGCAGATCCGTATCTGATGCGAGGGCAACAGGATGTAAATGAAAATTTCAATAAAAAGTTGAATTATTTAAAAAGTTAGTAATTTATTCATTTAATAAAAAAAAGTTGTGACTTCTTGCCAACATATGCAGTGTTATCGTTCGATATTGCGATACTTGAAAAAAGTTATCTATGCTTGTTCGTAATTGTGTGCTTTGTTTATACTATGTAGAAATTTATACACACTTTTGATTATTATTGAGCAGATAATATAAAAATGGAATATTAATTAGGCATTATTGCAAAGTTTTAACAACAAAGGCGAATGCCAAATGGACTCAAAACTTAACCAAACCTGTCGAATTCAGTGGCGTACACAAAATTTTGAAATAATTTATGATTTCAAGTTATAACACAAAATTATGTTGATCGAAATAGGAAAAAAGTTGGTTATGATGGAACTATGCATAACATGTTGGACCTGTTCTGATATGTGCTGTTTAAATTTTTGAAACGGATTATTGTTTTTGGTTATTTGGGTGAATATATTGAAAGTGCCTCAATTTGCCCAATTATAATTATTTTCCTTCATTGACAGATTTTTAATCCATACCACTTATTTTAATTAAGATTCAATTGATACTTAGGCAATTATCACAAAATGGGTCATGGTCACGATATACTTTATTTTGGACGATTCATGAGTTGACGATATGCATTTTCTCAGACAGAACAAAATTCAAAATAACAGAGAATTGAATTCAAATGTTTTTGATCATTAGTTATTATCACATTATACAATTCTCAGATTCAACAATTTTACCAGTTTTTACTTTCATTAGTGAATATTGTATATGAACAATGTTCAATTTGAGATTATTTCTGACTGCAGGAGTGGTAACAACTTTATTATTTCTAAATCATAATCATAGAATGATTTTTTTTATGTATATTCAATTATCTAGTAATATATCCTCATATATTGTCCAAACTAACAATATCTAACAAAAATGGACTTTGTGAAATCTACCACCTGAAATCAAAATTTCTTGAAATACAATAATACATAAAACTAGGTTTAAATAGAAAAAAATCCCAAATGCTTTATGTGACAATGTTTTAATATCTCTCTATTCTTGAAATTCACTTTCTGAATTTCTCTATGGAAGAAAGATACATATTAGACTCACTCTGTATATGTTGTCGATTTATCTTTTATAGGACTGGATTTTAATTTTGAGCATTCAGTATTGTTATACAAACTATTTTTCTAGGTATTCAAAGATAAAGTTGCCACCACTTCTGTCACAAAAAGATTGTCACTAAGAGCAGAATATTATGGAAAGTGTTCTTTCTTACCTCAAGAAGTTCTCTTGTAGTGAGTTCTCTAATCTTGCCTTCATTTCTTGCAATGGATTCTTGTTTCAATTGTGTTTTTTTCCTTGTTAGTTCTGTTATAATATTTTTCTTTGCAGTATGTATAATACCCATACCATGAAATCTGAAGAAATAATATAATCATTTAAATTTCAAGTATATACTACATCAAAACAACTTCATAAAAATATGCTCTGAAACTTTCACATTTGAATAAAACTACATTTTCAATTTACTCACATTGCCCTATAGCCTTCTTCAGGACCAATTTCTAAATCATGAGGATCATCCTGTTCCTCTTTTCCTTTCTTCATAATAAGCCGGTGTGCATGAGGCATAAAATCTTTCATTTTGGTAACATCTGGTGCAGTCTGATATATAGAACATCTTACAATTACTTTACCAACACCGTTCTTAACTTCAACTGTAGGAAATGTCTGTTTCCTTGACTTATCTGAGTTAACCCCATTCAAACTTCCATGAGTACCAGCCATTTCAGATTTATAACGAAATCTAAATCGGTCTGTTGGTTGCTCAACAAATTCTAGGTATGCTCCTGTGATTGTATATAAAAAAGGCATGATCATTATAAATAAGAAATATAGCAAGAATAATTTAGACTACATGCTATATGTTGTTTCAATTCAAGCCAGGATGGAGTTTTATATTGAAATAATACAGGTAACAATATATTCCATTGATATGATTCTTGTGGTTTGTGGACTTATATTTGAATGTTCAATTTAATTAAAATTTTCCAAATGAAACTGATGCTAATTTTCTAGATCCTTGAATTCATGTTTCAATACTGAAATCAACAAAGTTATACATTCTGATGAGAAATGTATACTTAGTGAAGTTTTCTTACTTTTTAGTTATCGAGAAAACTTAGGGTAAAAGTTATCTTGGAAACATTTTATAAGTCTCAAGATATTTTAGGATTTTGTCAGCTCCAAAGTTTTTTTCTAACCACCAGAATCCCAGTTCAAAATTATCCTAGATGTCATAATGAGAAGTAATGATAAACAAGTTCCTCTGAATTCCAATGTTCAATGATTGGGATATGTGTGTGTGATAAGATAAGCAAGTAATATCATTGAGACATATTTTTTGTAATATGATGTGAGGAATTCAATGAAAATAGTTTCTGCTGCTGATAATTATATCTACATAAAATTATTTTTTCATCATGGCTTTATCATTTCAACATACATTCAGTTGTTCCAAATTGTTGTTTACGTTGTATGAATTATCTGTTTCAGCAAAAAGTTTCAGTTTGAATTGTGATCATTTGTATTTTTATTCACCTTGTTGGACATCCATTAAATCATTAGGGTTCATCATCACAGTGTGTTGAGTGATATATGATGTATCCATGGAGTCATATGTTTCTAGCCCTTGAAAACTGCCAGAATTTGGAGATGCCACATAATATAGTGGTTGTGTAGAATCCTCATTGCTAGATGGAGGTGTCAAGATATTTGGATAACTATTCATAGCTGAAAATTAGTATATATTGAATTGACAAATACCTATGATTAGGATAAAAATGTATCATTAAAGTTAACTTATGGACTCACTGTTGTTATGTGGATATGCAAAATGTGTATTTTCCACAATCATTTTCACAACCACTACATCAAAACGCAAAGATAGTTGAAATTGTTTCTCTACTATTTCAACTAATATATGTATTCTTGCTAAACTATAACTCACCAAATACGTATCAACAATAACCTTCGACTCAGTAAAAACAACGTCATATAGTTTGTGGAAGTATGATTCAGGTTATTCCCCAGCAAAGTTTGTAGGCATTTCAAGGGGAATGCGCGGAGAGGGATCGGAAAGAAAAATCCCATGTTTCCCTCCAATGCCACGCATGCGTCACCTGTGTCGTGTACAGGTCGGTAGAATGGAAACGACTGGGAAACGATTTTTATGTTTTTATACCGAAAAAATTCAATTTGTCCTAACGATAAATAATCTCCTGAATATCCCATTCCATTCATTGAGAATTGTGTCGAAGAATTGAAGTGATTTTCAAGTCTGGAGGAAAAATAACCTAAAACATTTCTGTTTTGTCACAGCCAATCACAGCAATCCAAGATCAAACTGCTCATTAGGCAATCCAGCGATCTGTCAAAGCGAAAAACCAATGTGGCGGCTTGGGGCACACACTTGGTGTTTACATATGTGACTTGAGTTGAAAACTGTTACATTTAGTTATCTCTAGTGCGTTTTTATGTGTTTTTTTAATTGTGGCTAATTATTTACTCTTTTACTGAAGAAAAGGCCTATCACATGCATTGTGGTTGGCTGTAGATCTCGTACTAACCGAAATAAAGTCGGCATGTAATCGGTTTCTACGGTTACTAATCACAGGTTCTTATAGAGCAGTTATAGAGTAAGAACGATTCAACTAGGAAGCGAAGGGCCCTATGGTTAGCTGCGATCAAGAGATATATGATCTCACTGATTCCAAACTGATGTATCAGAGAGTCTGCAGTAGACATTTTTTTTGACCAGAATATTACAAAAAGAACAACATCAATTGAATAATCTGAATCAGCATCAGTATACAATGTGAAAGGATCTAGATTATTAATTAATCCCAACTTAATTTAATATCGAAAACGAATGCTGTGACAAGAATCAGAGATAAGTTACAATAAGTTATAGCTTATCTCTGCAAGAATGAACTGAATGAATAGTTCCAAGCATACTTTTCACCAACGTCTCTGCTATTCAACATCAATGTCTTCAAATATTCACTCTCCATCTGAATACCGTTTCGAAACACCAAAAAACTCCGAAAATAAATAAAATTCACTGTTTACTAGCCAAGGTATCGCATTGTGTGCCCCAAGCCGCCACATTGAATGTCACGTGGTTTGGATTGCCTAATTGTGTAAAGGACGCTTTTTTTAAACATTAACAATGCAAAAAAGAATCTGAATCATCAACTTGAGTGACGCGCCGCAGATGCTCCATAGCCACATTGGTGGCACAGAACTGTAATTTTTAATGTCGGTATACTCCACAGAACAGATCATTTTTAACTTAGGACGTGATACGTGATGTCATGTGTGATCTAATGGGTGCGTTCCATTAAGCGTTCACAACGATCACGCTCACGACCACGAATTTTGTCGTTCCACTTGGTTCTGTGCGTCATAAAAATAAACTCAAGTGGAATGTGGAATCTCAGTCGTCACCATATTTGGGGTGCGTTCCATTAAGCGCTCACAATGATCACGCTCACGACCACGAATTTTGTCGTTCCACTTGGTTCTGTGCGTCATCGAAACGCTCACGCCGACCCACCTATTGAGATAGGTCGTCGTGAGCATGAATCATGACGTCATTCATGACATTTTCGCCACGACCCCAACGATCGTGATCGCCATGTGGAACGTCTGAATGAGTGTTTTGGGCGTTGTGAGCGCTAAATGGAACGCACCCTTGCTGTTTAGTGCTTGACAATTGCATGCAATTTCTCAAAATGTCATGACGTCATTCATGACATCTTCGCCACGACCCCAAAGATCGTGGTCGCCATGTGGAACGTCTGAATGAGTGTTTTGGGCGTTGTGAACGCTTAATGGAACGCACCCAATATGGCGAATGAATTTATATTTCTAAAAGTGGTAAGCATTACCATTTGTTTTATTCATTGAAAATATTGAAAATAATACGAGGTTACAGTCCTGTTGTGAATGAGAATGATTCGATCAAAATATATACAGGTTTCTGCGATAATTTGTTTTGTTTTTAGATTCGAATGGAAATATTTAGTTTAGGGTACTTTGAAGGCATAAACACTTTCAGAAGTGTTCATGAAGGTGAAGAAGTTTTGAGTGCAGTACATCATAATATCATGATGACAAGAATATTGTTTTTGAAATAGAATGCATTATGAATTCAAAGTTTCTGTTTTTACTGTTGTTATCTGTTGAGAAGTGCTAAATAAAATAGATAATGTGCCCAGACGGCACAAAAATATTCCATGCATATTCAGTGAATATTCCGTTGGCATATTGAAATATTCCACGAATATTCCATATCTCCCAAGGCATATACTTGGCATATTGCAGGCATATTCGAGGTCACCATGAAAGATATGCCAGCAATATCTTTTTATCTTCCGAAATTTATCCATGGCATATACTATGCATATTCATTTTTCAAATTTTGGATATGCCTGCAATATGCCATATATATCTGCTGTCCTCCTATGTCAATATGTATATCATATATTGATAGCAACTTAAAATTAGTAGGAAGAGTGAAAATGAAATATAAAACAACTAGGTACTTTTGAAAATAAGTTTAATATAAAAAAACTCTGAATAAGTAAACATAAACAAGTTTAATAATTTAAACTAAAAATAAGGAAAATAAAACAACTAGGTACCTTTTAAAATAATACAAACATCTATAAGTGAATAACTGAAATAAAATATAAAACATCAAGGTACTTTTGAAAATAAGACAAGAGCCTCTAAACTCTGAATAAGTAAACATAAACAAGTTTAATGATTTAAACTAAAAATAGGGATAATAAAACAACTAGGTACTTTTTGAAATAATACAAACATCTAAGTGAGCTAAGGCAGCTTCCAACTTCAATCATCATCATCAATCAGTTTGGGAATCAACAGCTTATTTATCCCTAAAAAGAAACTTTTGTGTTAAAAATAGTTATTTACTTGAAAAGTGCAGAAAGTGATACTTCACTGCATGTGAGGTAAGTATTGATGCAAAGTGGAGTTTTGTCATTATATATATAAAACTTCCCACGAAATGAGACATCCTGTAATGTTCAGAGATAAATAAGAAACTTTACGCAGGAGTTAGATACATATATTTTTTATATTATTAGTGGCACAAATTCAGTTTCTGTAGAAGTAGTAGCTGCTAGCTCTTGAGGAGACTCCTGCAATGACTTGCTTATTGGCAAAGACAAAACTAAACTGTCATCTTCTCTCACTAACTATTACTACACCTTACTAAATCCCTATCTAGGTTTTCATCCGAGACCAAACCAGTTATTCCTACCTCAGAGCTAACCTTGTACTCGGAGCCATCAGTTACTCTTGAAACTGTCTGTTTGGTCAACCGATCGACCTTTCTAATAAATGATTTTTTCATAGTGCTCTAATTTAATAATTGAAAAGGGATAAATATGTTATTGAAGGCTCCTAATACACTTTTATTACCGAGAGGTCAACAAAATATAAATGAGAAAAATATTAAAAGCCAAATATTACTTACCTTTTTGAGAGTAGGATGTAATTGATTGAATGTTATTTCGTATACTATTTCGTAGCTACAATAATTTTCTTATCGAGGCAGAAGTGCACTAATAAAACCATATAAAACGAACAACAAACACAGCCTGTGTTTGTTGTACACAGGTTAGAAGTTAGAAATAGAAAATGGCGCCGATGACGGTTGCGCAGTGCCGAATTACCACGGATTAATCATGCGACGTTGCCAAATAACGCAGCAGAAGCTCGAAGTTATGAACTGGTTTTTATTTTTTTAACCTTCATATAAATATATACCTCCTACATGAATTTATTTTGATAAATTCAGGTATTCATAGTATTTGGGGATGTTCCGAACATAACAATAATCTAGTAAAAAACGTAATCATCCACTATCCGGCAACACCGCATAAAAAGGACTAACGAAAAGGCCGAGTTTTGAAATTCGCTGACTTCGCTATTTTGACCGTGTGCAGACACGTTCGAAACGTCATTTTTAACAGATTTTGCGTTTAAAGCCTACCAAAAATGTAGTTTTCAAATGACAGTTACTGATAGTTTGCAAGTATAAAAAATATATCACTCGAAAAGGGTTTGTAACGTTTGTAAGATGCAATAAATGTTTCATATTAACAAAAGTTGATAAACAATATTCCGAATGCATATCGTATACATATTCCCACAGCATATGCCAGACATATCTGGAATGGCATATGTATGGAATATTTTTTTAGATGAGATATATTTGATATATTCACTGCATATGCCATGAATATTGCAATATATTATGGCCTACTGGCAGATCGGAGGAATATTCCAGGAATATAGGGTGCCGTCTGGGTGAGATCTCGTTTCAATTTTATTGTTGATACCCGAACACTACTATGCTCGATTGTGACCATTAATGTAAAAAAAAATTCATCTACCTACTCACAATATTTATATCACCAGTTTCGGGAAAAGCATGAGAGAATTAATATTGGAAGTTATATTTTACCGATTCAGAGTTTTCCAATCTTTCAAATATTCAAATTCAGTATAAACTCAAAGAAACATATGATAATACCAAACACAAGAGCTATAGTTCATTTATTCTGGGTAGATAGTTTCTGTCAAATCGCCAGATTGAGCCGTGTTGCCACATGTATTCCACTTTTTCAGCGATGCTCCGAATGTATATAGCTGGGTATACAGGGTGAGTCACAGTGGATGGAACATTAGAAGTATCTAGAGAACAGAGAGACAGATCATTCCGAAAATTTGTGGGCGTGGATAATCAAACTTGCTCTATCCGTCTAAAATATTTTCATCAATACAGTGTTGCCGCTTGTATCAGAAAGTAGTAGCTACTTTGTTATTTCAAATGGAACACCTCGTATATTATATCATTTTTGAAATCCTCATGAGATTCCTCACAACTTTCCCACATAATTCCCTATACCTATCTGTGACGATTTCCGAGATAAAAATTATTTTGTCAAATTTTTGTGTAAAACCTGACCATTGAAAAATATCAATTTTTTCCCAATGCAAATTCACAAAATATCGCAATTTGGGTTATAGCTGCATAAGACCATCAAGTATTCTGTCGATGAACTGGATCTCAGTTTCAGCATACAGGGAGGCTCAGAAGTGAGTGTCATCCGGGCACTCATGAAAATGACTGCAACTCCATTTTTTTAAATGGAACACCCTGTATATTATCACTTATTCGAAAAGCTATACCATTTTCCATTCTAATTGGGTATACTTTCCCTATACCTATCTCGTACAGTTTGTTAGTTATGATCACTTATGTTATGAATTCGTTTTCAATAAAATAAATATTGGATAGTGCTTAAGATAGTAGGCTGAGAAATAACTTGTTATTTCTTTATTGTCCTCATGTATTCAAGTTGCATGTTTGTAAGAAAACTATGGCAGAAAATAATTACTTGAATACGGTTCAGATGGATTTATTCATCATTTATGGTCAATGTAACAAAAATATCATTAGAAAATGCAGCGAGTTTAATGAAAAGTATGCTGATTTACCTCGAACGAATTCGAGAAAATTCATTAGATTGAAGAGAAATTTTGAAATGCTTATATCATCATGAAAAGCTAAAAGTATCAAAGTCTAACATGTGTATTAATGAATCTAGAAAGATTTCAAAAACAGTTCAAAATTTCTCTTCAATCTAATTTCCTCGGATTTATCCGAGGCGAATCACTTCTCTTCATGTTCTACTGATATTCTTGTTCTATTGACCATAAATGATGAATAAATCCATTTTAACCGCATTCAAATAATTATTTCTTGCTATAGTATTTTTACACCCATGCATCTTGAATACAGGATAACAATGAAGGAAGAACATGTTAGTTCTCTGTCAGAATGAAGTTCATAGCCTACTATCTTAAGCACTATCCAATATTTATTTTATTGAAACGAATTCATAACATAAGTGATCATAACTAACACACTGTACGAGATAGGTATAGGGAAAGTATACTCAATTAAAATGGAAAATGTTATAGCTTTTCGAATAAGTGATAATATACAGGGTGTTCCATTTAAAAAAATGGAGTTGCAGTCATTTTCATGAGTGCCCGCATGACACTCACTTCTGAGCCTCCCTGTATGCTGAAACTGAGATCCAGTTCATCGACAGAATACTTGATGGTCCTATGCAGGTATAACCCAAATTGCAATTTTTTGTGAATTTGCATTGGAAAAAAATTCATATTTTTCAATGGTCAGGTTTTGCAAAAAAATCTGACAAAATAATTTTTATCTCGAAAATCGTCACAGATAGGTATAGGGAATTATGTGGAAAAGTTGTGAGGAATCTTATAAGGATCCCAAAAATGATATAATATACGAGGTGTTCCATTTGAAATAACAAAGTAGCTACTACTTTCTGATACAAGCGGCAACACTGTATTGATGAAAATATTTTAGACGGATAGAGCAAGTTTGATTATCCAAGCCCACAAATTTTCGGAATGATCTGTCTTTCTGTTCTCCAGATACTTCTAATGTTCCATCCACTGTGACACACCCGGTATAATCATATTTCATAAAAACCATTGTGAGACCAAACAATTTGGCATCGTTACCTTCACAACGATGCCAAATTGTTTGGAGCGAATCCTTACAATCGTTTGTTTACATTCGAATTGTGCTTTTCATGCGATTTTTGTGAATTTGTTTTATTCTTATGTAAATGGATGATATTGATGAGATTAATCAACAGGAGTCATACCTCAGAGAAGGCAGCATCATCATTTGGAGTAAAAAGAAGTCATCGAGAAGAAGAAGGGTTGGTTTCAATTATGATATTTTTCAACATAATATATGTCGAGTTGTTAGTTTTCAGTTCCAGAGGATACATAAGCAGCAGAAGACAAACATAATGAATTAAGATACATTTGAATTTCAATCTATATTGTAATTTTTGTTGAAATGTACTGATATATGGTGGTTACATGAGTTTTTGTGGGTTTTCCTCATGTATCATATGGAAACCTTCCATATGAGCAGATGCACCACTATTTTTTCCCACAAATAAATCAATTTATAACTTCTGAATTATTTCTGAAACATACCTATTCAAATTGGCTGAAATAAAGAACCATCAAATGAGAATGAGAGTTTACAACAGATATAATGTTGAAAGATAAACATCACTTCATTGCCTATAGTTATTGTGTATTTCTTTTGAATATTCGATTCCTAGCATGAGAACAATCCAATTTTTTATTTGAACCATTCAACAGTTATCCACAATCGATAGTGATCCAAATATGATGAATATATTTCATCATTCGAAAACACTTTCAAAACAAACGGTCAACCTAACACATGTTTTTTATTCGGAGTATCGCTGAAAAAGTGAAAAACATCTGGCAACACGGCTCATCTGGCGATTTGACAGAAACTATCTACCCAGAATAAATGAACTATATGTCTGCATGTCTAGTTATTTTTAGTGCCACCAGGTGGCGTATCGCTGTTCATTTGCCAATTGATTTGGAGTTCAGTGAATAGATGTCGTTGAGTACAAGAAAATGAAAATTCTAATCAATGCATTGCTGAAAAACTCTAAACATGGTTGGAAATTGGATGATTGGCGGCACTCATAAATAGCTATTTCTGTAATTGAGTTAAAGTTGCGAAATATACAGGGTGGGACACCACATACGACACGGTCTCTGTAAACCAAACCATTGGATATTTCTGAAATTTCTTCTTTTCGTTATCTGTATATTCATTGAGGCTGCGAAAGGAAATTATTTTGAAGTATAAATGGTGGTTCAAAAAGTGTGACATATCAAAGTTGTGTTTTTCAAATAGAACACCCAATATTTTGTTGCAGTTTTAGATAGTTCAGGGAAAAATAATACGATTTCATAGAAGGTACCATGTACCTATAATTATAACCGTTTTCGAGTTATTGTTTTCTTTTTGAAAATGCAGGGTACAATTGGAGACTGAATAACATCGAAATGTATGGAAACCATCTCCTCCAATTCTGAGCAAGCATTAAAGAGGTTTCAGGCTATTGATTTCGATAGAGCTCGTTTCTCAATATTATACAGGACGTTCAAAATTCATTGTTACTTTTTATAATTTCAAACGCAGATAACTTTTCAACCTGAACAATACAAAATTCGATTATCTTTGATTTTATATTGACGTTCCCTATACCTAGCTTGAATAGTTTTCAAGATATATTGGCATTTTCAAATAGTAGGTATCATTTCAATGCATTCTTTGAATCGGGAGAGCTGTGAAACGACATTTATTTGATTTGGTAACAGAATTCTCATTGAACGTTAATATACTTCACTTGATCGAATATTTCACTGTTATTCAGATCCATATTCATTTCAAATTCACTGTCCGACAGTTTCTGTATATGTGCTTTCCGCAAAAGTGGATTGGTAGGGAAGGACCACGAAATTGGCCAGCGAGATCGCCAGATTTGACTTGCCTTGATTTTTTTCATGAAGATATTTGATAAATAGGATTGACGGCACTCCTCCAACCACATTGGAAAATATGAAGGAGATAGTAAGGGCTGCTTTTCGAAGAGTGTTGTATGTGGTGCCCTACTCTGTATATCTTTCATTCCCTTGTTTCGATATAATGAGATATATCATAGGGATTTTTGAACTTCCTAAAAAATATTGGGTATATTCAGTCCTCGTCCTTTTCCTTCTGATGTACAGAAAAAAAGTCAATCTTTCCTAAGAAAAAAAAACTATCGAATACATCAATCATTCCCTTTACTAATCGCTAAAGTGATCTGAGCTTCGAGGGACCCTTCTATCCGGCTAATGATTGGCTGTAGGCTATCTAAGTATGTCATTTTGAAAGAGTGGCTTTTTTACTGTAGAAGAACGTAAAGGGATATTCATCGGCCTGGGGTATTAGATGTATCAGTGTTGGACTGACGGAGCTCAAGTTACCAGACGGAAGATGTAAAATATCTCATCATCTCATATATTACGCAAAAAAATCGGAAGTTATGCATCTGAAATGGAAATGCATGTTTGCACTTATTATACAATTTCATTCTCCATCTGGGAATCAAATTACAAATTTGAAAACATGATAATGAATATATACGCGCTAAAAAGCTCTAATGTGCAGGGAATAATAAGTAATATTCAAAGTTCCATGGATATCGAGTTTTTTTAATCGTGAAGAATTTTTTTTTTAGAAACTAACTATCACATATTTCATTATTCTTCTCACCATATCTATTACTTTTTCTTTTCATAAGCGGATGAACAATATCTGAATAAATTTAGCATTGTTGTGAAATCACTGTGAAATGTTGCCATAATTATTGATACCTTAATGTTCCCAAACTGTCTCAACCAATTATAAGTTCAGTTGTAACTAGATACTTTTTATTTTGCACTAATGGTATTGAAAGACAACCTGTCAGCACTATCTTCCTCGAATAAATAGACTATATCCCCTGAAATTTCATAAAACTTATCATTCTATATTCTTTGTATCTTGGGGAACATATACATCGCGAAAAAAATTCACCAAAATATTTTTCGTATCATTTTGAATTGTACTGGTTCATTAACTATATCATTTGATCACCTTCTCATCGACCTATTTTTGATATCTTTACTTATCCATACGAAACTACAGATTCTGTGACTGAAATTCACTCTTGAAGACATTTCGTCTCCTCCGAGATAACTCAAGGACAACGGCAGAAACATTGATCAAAAAACGGAACATTCACTAAGAACATGCTATAAAAAGCGTATTTACACACAAAAAAATTATATTTCTTTGCAAAATCTTGTGAGAATCACATGTAATCACACTACGTTAGGAGAATAGTGGGTTTGAATTCATCCATGTCAAGATTTCACTTTCTATGTTTATTGTCTATGATCAGTTTTTTGAAATTCGATACAGCGAATAAGGTTACCTGCAGAATTTTTATCTGAATGTTTTCTCAAATTTTATTGGAATCCATAATACTTCATGAGGATACTAGCATGTAAAATGCTGAATCTCAGAAGTCTTTAAATAATTTATTACTGTTTTCATATCTCAGATATAAAATTTACGACATGCGAGATTTGACGGGATATGCAATTTCACGTTAAGACACTATAGGTACTTACCTTCATTTCATACCACATAAGTAATTTCGGATTTTATACTCATGTGAAAATAAGAAAAGGTATAGCGAAACGATTGAATAATTGATGAAAAGCCCAATAGGATATATATTAAATTTCCATGACATGAAAAGGGTACCAAGAAAGTGTCAATCAGCCATAATATATTTAACCTTGTTATAGGATTATAATCTACTATCTGCTAATAACTAAGGATCTTTTTATAAATAACTACATACGATTTCGAAATGCCCATTAAAATTTTTTGCAATGGGACACCACGTATTCGAAGATGTTTTTTGAATGAAGTATTCTATGATATATTGTACCCTGGGTCTATCTTCAATTGTCTTTCTTCAACAGTGGAGACGAATTTCATCTATATATTTATATCGACACCGACAATATTTTGTCAGAAGAATAATTTTCATTTCTTAACAGTTTAAAGTGTGTATTTCTTTTTGAAATATTTCAGTCGCTCATTAGATCCCCTTTTATAGTTTTCGGGATCGCTCTTGAAAGTTTCGAATTCGAATGACCCTGTATACGATACAGAACATGCTCTAATATTTTCTTCTGGTATACTGACTCCACCCTTAACCCAAAGTTCTCCAAACCCCCTCCGGTCTAACAGGGTTAGTATGATCCAATTCTGCAAGAGGTTGAGACCCCAATTATTACTGCTGCGGATCTCTTTATTTGATCTCCCTTCAGTCCCTTCACATCACTCGACAACTTAGAATCTTTTCAATTTGGAGCTTGTCGAAATCATATCCACAGTGGTCCCAACTTTTTTATTACCGAGCATAGGAGAGAAACTTTTCAATATTTTTTGCGAGATAAGGAAAGTTTTTCGCCTGGCGGTGAGACTGATGGTTTGGGTAGGTATAAAAATAATTATGATAATAATAATAAACGTATTCGTTTCTCATATTGAATAAATGAAAAAAAAATCTATGATTTTTGAGATACCTTTTTATATCCCGAAATAATATTGGAATAAAATTCTAATGTAATTTTGTACGAGCAATGGGTCGTTTCTTAAAAATGAAATTCATTGTGTTTTAAAACTGAATTCAATGGACTTTCCGAAAAAACTGCGATTGATGTATTCAATAATCGGTAGTCGGAAATTTCTTAGACCCCCTCCCTTCATACACGTCAGTTTTTATTTAACGAAAAAAGAAATGTCAAAACTTTGTTCTTCCTGGCAGAATTAAGTTGTCGGAATACTTTGTCCAGTTGATTTATTTTTGATGATTTGATTCAATATTATTTGTATTTATTCTTTTGTATTTTTATTAAAAGGGGGCGTAAGATTTACCATTGAAGAAACCTTTAGTCATTGTGAAGATTGAAGAATCATAAGCTGATAACGCTTTGGACTAGAATATCCTTGCTCAGAGCTAGTTCATCCAGGAATTATATATTCATAGAAATGCATAATTAATCAATATTTCAGCCTGAAGAACAAATTTCAGTACTTATATTCGGTACAACCAAAGATAACAGAGATAACGAAGTCCACCATGAATTTTTACCTTCGTGAAAATCGAGTGGGAATTATTTCCACCGCTGCTTTTCGACTGTCTCGATTCATGTTCTGTCGAACGAAACCAATTCGCGTCCAATCACAATCTGCCAGTCATCCACCACGCAAACCGACATCAAGGAACAGAGGGGCGCACAGGCCAGGAACATCTCCAGTATTAATTTCCACCTTGATAGATACTTTCCATATGTAATTCCTTCTCTGATATAATTTCCCACATAATTCACAATATAAGGTGGTTTCTACTGAAAATCCGTGATAGTTTCTAATGGGTTCTGACGTCCGGATTTTGCACATTTGTAAAGTCAGCAATTCAACGTGAAAATTACTGATTCCATGACAAACAGCAACTAGTCAGAAGAATTTTTGCGCAGTTTGTTCCAATTGTTTAGATTTCAACTTTTGAGCATATTAACAGGACAACATTGTTTTTTTTTTGTTTTTGATGAGAAATCAAAATAAGTGTGGTTGTTTTCATCAGAATGAAATCGTTCGGCGACCTAGTGTGAAATCTTCGACAAATAAGGCTGTCGAAATTAGAGCATGTGCTTTGTGACAATCATTGAAGATTCCATGATTGTTTATTAGGAACATCCCAATGTTCTTGTTCATCTAAGAAGTCATACATCATGGGATAGAACTAGAGGGAACATTACTAACAATTTCTTCTTGGAAACTTTGTATCACCGAAAGCATATAGTAAGGACTTGATTCAAATGCCACCAATCTATGTGAGTTCTCACCAAGTGGTGCATAATTCGATGGCAGAATCATTGATTTTACTAAAATCGTATACAAACAAGACTAGGTTGGGATCTTGTGAGTAATAGAACAGGCCTGCATGAAGTTCTCTAGGGTAGTTTATGGAGGCATCTTACATATTTTCGAAAATATGGAGTTTTATTTGTAGACATGTTTGAATTATGTGATCCATTCGTATTATTCACAGATATCATACATTTCCCATCCACTTTTCACAGAATTGCTGTTTCGTTTAAGATGATACACCCCGTATAAGTAACGATAATCAATCGTGATGTGTGTCTGCGTTACTATTCCCAGCAATCCATGTCTCATTCGCACCAGAACAAGTCAAGTTGGATACGGAGCCGCATATTCAATATATCAACTCCTCGAACTTCCCCTGGAGCCCTATCCCAATTATACACCATCGCACATAATTTCCCGTCTCGAAATTCAAATAATGATCCACCCTCACAAAACATATTTGATCCGGCGTCATTAACGATGATATCTTCTGCTCAGCCGGATCTTCGGGGAACTCCTTTTTAGCCCTTTCGACGTTAGGGGGCGCTACCGGCGCAACTGCTTGTCTCATTTCGTGGCTCACTAACGTTGCTGTTTACATCTATCTTGCCATGAAAATCGTTTGCATACATTAAAGCAATTAAAGTACGAGGAATCCTGTTGAGGAAGCAAATAAAACAACGGGACTCGGGGGATTATCGCTATACACGAAAAATTTGATTAACTTGTTAATTCTTACGAGCGTGGTGGATATCTTTCTGATGGAAACATTTTATAATAGATGAATATATTGAATGATGATCCTCAGAATTTTTTAGCTTACTCGATACATACTTTCAAAAATGATCTCGAATAAATTTTTGACTCACTCAAAGACAAATTGATCTATCGACTTCAAATTTGAATTGAGTATTCTTGTATATATTCACTATGCAATGACATACAATCTTTTTGATGAGTTGAGAATTGTCAATTTGGCATTGAAAAACTATACTTTTTTTACCACAAAAAACGACACACTCATAACTACGCCATCACGTTACTTTTTGATATTTTTCAAAAATCGTAGGTCATTGTTCAGGAAATACCTTCAACTTTAATAATCTTCATCTTACATCACCTGATAGGAAGACAAACTGATTTCTTGTATCAATTGATTACATGAAGTTCTTGTTGGTTTTGACATTGTTTGATGTTCAAATTAATTTTGTTTTCTGATGTATTCATAGCAACCATAGTGCATAATCAGAAATTATGTAACAGGTGACTTTTATTATTCGATTATTTTTCGAATTGAAATATACGGAAACCATTGTTCTGATCCTACCGTGAATAAATGTCGTATTTGGAAGGATATTTCAAAAAAAGTTTGACACTACCAAAAAGAGAACGTTACATAATATAAGCTATTACTGAATGTTTTGGTAGCATGGTGAATAAGGTGAAATTTTTTGAGTCCAAAAATTTTTGTCTGATCTTGAAGTTGAATATTTCTTTTAGTGTGTTTGGAGCAGAAACCAGAAACCATAACATCTCATAGACGAACTGATTCCTGCAAACAAATTCTCTTTTACTCGCCAGGCGTATAAAGACGATTTTGGCCTTTGGGAAATATGACTGCATCCCCCATTTCGTCGAGGAAAGTAACCCCAAATACCGAGAAGCCTATGCAGATTCCAGACGGAGTAAAACAACAATGGATGAAAATGTGGTCGAGTCGCAGCCAGGTCGAAAAGAAATGAAATTGAATGCTGGAATTGTATAAATGAATTTTTAATATCAATAAGGCTTCCAGCCAAGGAAATATCTACGTGGAAATAAGAGAATGAAAAAACTTGATGCTAACTGAATTCACAGGATTTTTGTCATTGAATCCAGACAAAATTTAGTCAAATCGAAGATCGTTTTTGGTTTTGTGCTCAAGTTGATGATAATTGGTAACTTATTTTTCTATAGAAAATCACGATAATCACATGATAGTTTTCACCCAGCAACTCGTCCAAATCTTGAGTTGAGTAACATATTCATGACTTCACATAGATAGTTTAGAACTTCTTGTGGTGGAACATCGAAATAAAACTCAATCATTCATCAAAAGTCCATATTTTCAATTGAGTAATTTGGTAAAGTTCAACTCAAATTTCAACATGAAGGAGTGACAATTCACATACTCAATTTCTGGATAATCTCGCACCTTGAAACTTCTATCAACTGCACCAAAAGGTCTTTTTGGAGAGAAAATTCAGCGGTTGTAAATAATGCTCGGTTCCACAAACTTTAGCAAGATTCAGATCTCGTGTAACTTTTGACAGGAAATTAATGATTATCTTTTGAGTACGTTAGCTACGTGTCTACTTTTACACTTCACTTATCTACAAGCAGAATTAATGGTGAAGTTGCGAAATTCTGGAGCGAGTCTACCGAAACAGTGAATCTTTTCAATAAATTCCCATCTCTTTTTTCACGGAAAACTAGTTCAATAATCGATACACATCTCTCATTCGTTTCTGATTTATACACGTTCAAGTTTCACGTGAAGGTGCTCATGAATTATTTTATAATAGATATTATTATTCAGTAATTCACATAATTGTCAAATGATGGTAGAAACATGGAAATGGCGGAAAGCTGTTACTGAGTATGACTGCATTCAATTAGAAATTTTACATTAAAACCCAACATCAATAGGGTATTAAGGGGAAACATCATTTCGATGTGACTCGTTACATCCTTACGAGTTTAAATACCGTTGAAATATATAACCTTCATGATGCACATGCAAAATTAAGCTGATGTAATATCACAAAACAGTCTGGGTTGTGCACGTAAAAGTTGATTCTTGAAAATACTCAAATTGTCACAAGAATCAGATTATGTTTTCGTTTGTGTATGAGTCCATTTAGGGTGCGTTCCATTAAGCGCTCACAACGATCACGCTCACGACCACGAATTGTGTCGTTCCACTTGGTTCTGTGCGTCATCGAAACGCTCACGCCGACCCACCTATTGAGATGGGGCGTCGTGAGCATGAATCATGACGTCATTCATGACATTTTCGCCACGACCCCAACGATCGTGGTCGCCATGTGGAACGTCTGAATGAGTGTTTTGGGCGTTGTGAGCGCTTAATGGAACGCACCCTTAGTGTTCTGTTCCCTTCGTAACTGATCGTCCGCATTGGCTATTTCAATTACCGTAGAGGGCGCTGCGAAACTTAAACAGTTATAGGGTCAAACAAGTAGATGTTTCACGAACTTATATAACTCCATTACGATCAACTTGTGATTAGTGTAATTTTACGTTGTTTAGTGAGGTGAGGTTATGGAATATCACAGATTTTTAAAAGTTGAATAACTGTTTTTGGCTATTTTAATGCAACACTTGATAATAGGAACTTTCGTGAGAATAGTAGACACTTGATCTTATTTGGTTGTACAAAAGTTGATACTTGATGAGTCAATGGAAAATAATTCTCTTCATGAGCACGACTTCAGGAAAGCAAACATTCTTGAAATACTGGATAATATTGTAATTGTCCTTCACATATCTTTCATAACATATAAATACATATATTAATGCAACTATTATCTTGCTTTCATCATTCAATGCCACACATTCATTACTAGGACGAATACAACACATTCATATTATATTTTATATTGAGATCTGAATGGCGTAATTCGAAGAAAATATATCGAGATGCACCAATGACTGCATGGCAGGTACACAATTTCGCCACCAGATAGCGTCTAGACCTTTGAAACAACTGATTTTTCTATTTCTATCATCGAAGATACCTTATCTATATTCGTGATTGAAAGGTTGAACAAACTTGTGCTTGTGCTTGTGCATGACTACTTCGTGGGCAACGTTATCTGCACTGTCAGCTACCTATCGCAAGTTTTCAAAGGGGTGGGTATTAATTTTGTCGACCGTGCTACCGTGTTTATTTTTTGTAGTCGTTTTGCCAACATGAAGGATACGCGCATACACATTTTCATTTCAGATTAGACAGCATAATTATCATTGGGGCTCTTGGGGAACTCGATAACAAACGCAATTTCTGGCGTGATTTCTATCCAGACATCCAATTTGGCTAGAAATCGTTTTTGTTACGGAATATAATCTTCTTTCTGCTCACGCAGATGTACTGTTGAAAATCAATAAACTGACACATCTTTTGGGAAAATGGCGAATGACAGTGACGAGTGACGTTTCCAGTGCCAGTAGTTTGAAAATCTCCAATAATTGACATGAATAGCTGAATGATTGATTGATTCCAATATTGATGTTTTTATTAGAATAAAATTAAGCGTACATAAACAGTCCGGAACTTCTGATATTTTCCTCATTATATTTTTTTCTTGTCTATATTGATATTTTCACCGTTTCCAAACTAATCATTGATGTATTTCATTCACATTCATTTCATAGTGTTTTCATATATTTTGGTTTATAATGGTTAGATATATTGCAGTCTGCACTTTGTTTGAAATACAAACAGTATGTAGACATCTTATTTAAGATTATTGATAGTAGGAGGTCTTTTTCAGCTTTTCAACACTCTCATGTGAGTAATCATAGTCAATAAATACAAATTCGAGCTATAATTTGAATGCTTTCGACCATCTATAGGTTTACTTTGTTTATGCAAAGATAAAGTCCACCAATAAAAGACGGAGAATAGTTTTGTTGAATTTATATGTACAGAGTATTCAGTAATAATGTATATTATGTAGGTTTTTATACAGTTTCGAGAAGAATATATCAGCTAATATCATAATCCCAATAAGTCAAGAGAGATTTTTATCCTACCATCTCATCAAGTGACTTCGTTACAGAGCACATCTTCAAGCTATTGCTTTCTCAATTATCAACAAGGAAACCAGTATAGAAATAGGCATGTGCTCTGCTTGTTCATTCTGAATGAGCCTCAGACTGAATCGATGCAACATATGATCCGCGAATCTAAGTTAATCAATACAAAAAGGAAACTTTCCGTCTGCATGTGATAGTCTTTTATTTTCACAATGGATGTCATTTGGTTGCTTAGCGACGATCTGAATTTGTTTGAAATTTCCCCAATGAACACAACCTCCGTATAGTGGCGCATATAACATAAACACCACACAACTTCGGGGTGCATATAAGCTTGCAGTGTCTCGTAGCGACAACACGTGACCGAGCTGACAATGAGTCGATAATGTGGTAATAATGGGGTTGCGATGTTCTCACCTCAGCGAAGAAATACCTCTACTCGATGTGTATTCAGTGGAAACGTGACTAGAGAAAGCGACTAGAGAATCACGTTGAGTTGGACAAAGGAAACACAATACCTTCATTATATTTTCGGAAGAATGTAATAACTCATCGAATTTGGAAGACGACACGACATCCATTGGATGTCCGTTTTGTATCCAGTTCCGTGCTGAACGTCAAAAAAATACAATAATAGAACATCTCCGGCACGTCACAAAATGGCCGTGTCTTTCAGGTCTGGTGGTGATATAACTAGGAATATTTTTGGAGATATCTTAGCTAGTGTTTAATAAGTGGTGATTTTCAAATTATTTTTTTTGCGATGAAGTTTTTTCGAATAAAATAAGTGATTAAACAGAGACAGTGCATCTCAGACACTAAGAATGGAACGAAAAAACAGAAGCAACAAATTATTCATCGAATGTGAATGTGAAACATTTGAGGATTGACAACTGATGATTATAATTATTATTAGCAGTTATCGAACAGTGCAACATTCACTATTCTGAGCGAAAACTTCTGCATTAGTTACGAAGTCTCGAATAGAAAGAAACTCTGAAATGATCTGGTTTTTCCTAAGAGTTATAATAACAGACATTTTGAACGTCTGCTCGCTTCAATACTATAATTACTTTTTAATGCGGATATCGATAAAAGCGAGAGATGATTCGAAAGAATATTTTATGTTGTTCATTGATGTTATACTTTGAGTGGGTAAGCAGTTCTCTACACGATTATGCAATATCAGTACCAACCAATATTTGATAAGGAAACGCATAGCGGAGACTGCATTAACGTCAGATCATGGTATAATCTGTGCCAAACTTTAATGGAGATTTCAATTCATGATATTGATTCACAACTTGGTCACCTGACTGGAATGACCAATCACACACTATAAACCGTTCTTTTATATGGATTACTTTCTATTTCCATCCTTTTGGGGTACACTTCACGAAAAAAGGAAGTGAGCCTTCTTTTTGAATATTGCTTTCAGAAAAGGAAAGTGATGATTATGTTTGATCAATCGATAAGCTAGAATTGATACTGAAATTCCATTCAACTGCGTGATTTCATAAGATTTATAAAAATAACATCAAAATTGAGCCAAGAAAAAGTTTGCCATAGAGGTTGGTAATTGGCGAAGTTTAACCCAAGTCCAATTTTGTCTAATCAATAGCTAACCGATAACCGATCACTACTCCGAAGTTTCCAATGAATCCTTCTGGACCAGCCGTTACATTTGATAATTCAAACTCAGGCAACTTCGAACTGAGAAGAAGGCATTTCAAATTGATTACGCTGATCCACTAGAACACAATTAAAAGCGGTGGTAACTACTGTCCGAACCCTTCTGACCAGCACGTGCACCATCTGTAGTCTGAGTTGTAGCATCGAATCAAACACAGGGTGTTCGGAAATAGAAGAACCTCTCAGATTCAGATAACAAGTGTCAAAGTTCGAACTTCAACTTGAATTAAAAATGATTCTTCTATATGGTCGATGAATTTTCTTATGGAAATCACAAATGATTTGTATACAGTATCAAAATATTGATCCACACAGTAGATATTATTAACTATATAAATAAAAATTGCTACGAAAGGAAATATATGAGCTCGCTACTATGTACCTATGATCTCGAGGTCGATGTTCTTCGAAAAACTTCTCCCTTCCGTACCTATTTCGGGCACAGTAAAACCGCACATAACGTCCCTCGCATGCCTGAACCGGCCACTTTGCGGATATTACCAACTTCAACGAACTCCCAAAAGACGATAGAATTTTAATATTTGATTTTCCCGCTCGCAAATACTCGCCCAGCGTTTTCAGCTCTAATCCCAAATTTCCCGTACCCTCGTTCCATTTCTGTCCCGCAAAGGGTTATACCGCTCATATTTATATTTAATACTAACAATATGTAGCGTTAGATGATGTAATTTGATGCGGTGATATGCATGTAAAGAGACCTTTTAATATCGCACAGAGTTGGGCCATCAAATGTTATTAAAATGTTACGTTGTGCATATCTTTCAGTTGGATTTCCGCAGAACGAACAAACGTCGAATTGTCTCTTAATGAGGTTTTTTAATTGAGTTTTTGTGGTAGTAATGAAATTACTAGACCTTGGACAGGATGACAACATATACCGAAATCCCGTTGGAGATTCCAATTCAACGTGAGCGGGTTCATTGAAATTAAGCACTTGGCTGAAATAATTGGAATATTTCGGAATTCTGTTTCCTTGTGAGTTTCAAAATAAGAAATGAACGTTATTACCTAATGTACATTCATTGAAAATAAATAAGAAGAAATAATCCCATTGATACGCCGTTTGGTACTCTGAAAAGTACGTTCTACTTTTTTATTCCAAATGCCACACCTTGTTTTGTTTTCTTGATTTTCATAAATGATTCAGACAAAACAGTATTTCATACTCATCCCCCATTGTTTCGGAAGTCCCTTCAGGCATAAAAATCAAATCATGTAATTGATTACAAAAATTTGTAAAAGCACATTCGACTTATTTCCTATATAGTTAGGTGATGAAGATAAGGAAGTAAGCCAAAACCAGCCTTTTTTTTGTTCACATTCCGTGTTTTTAGAGGTATTTCTTCAAAAGTAAGTAGATACACGATTTGAATAAAAAGTTCTGACTGATTGACATGCATTTCTTCAAACACACTGTGTAATTTTATCCAAATTCTTATGATTTCAGGTAGCATACCGTGAATTATTCATAAACTCCTTCAGGATATTCGTTGAGAATCATGATGTTATTTGAGTTCTTTAAATGATAAACGAGTTTCCAAATATGATTAGGTTCAGAAACAGATAACTTTATTTTGCGAAAAAGTTCCATTTTAATAGTTTACCCATAATTTATAATGAATGTCGCAGGAGATGCTGGCAAGAAAAGGAAACTTAAATGAAAACCGCAGAGTTTCCGACAACTCTTTATCAGTCACATCTTTATAAACTTTAATTAACCATGTCTCTTTCTCTCTCAGGACATGGAGCTATGTAACATTCCGAAGATGTCGCTTCAGACAATTTGAAAAATTCATTCTGCACTGAAGGTATGAAAAATTCATAATATTCCAAATTGTATCTTAATGGTTTTACCACTGGTTGAACAATATACGAGTCGCAAAATTGTGAGAGCTTGTCAGAATATCTTTTGTTATTTTTCCCGTTCTGACTGATTTAAAATTCACATAAACCAGACGATCAATTTGGTATCTTTTATGAATCTTTTCATTCAACAAGTATATCTCAACTATTCCAACACTCATCTAAATTGAATTCATACTGTGAAAAATATATTTTGACAAGAAATAAACTTGAATACTTCAGAAGAAAAAATCAATTATCCATTGTATCGTCACCGTTACTTGAGCTTGAATTGATGAAACATTTTTTTTACTGCTCTCTTCAACTCTACGGAATTTGTCATCTCTATTATAGAAAAATTAAGTCTAAGGCTTCCATGTCTTTTTGGCATAACCAACGAACAGTTGTGCTCGCCAGTCCGATGTTTTCCATATATTTGTTGAGTCTAATGCACTGTCAGGAGGTAGGAACTCTGAAAATTGACTATGATTCTTTGATGAACTATTTGGCTGTCTCGGTGATCTACTTGGTGCCATGTTCCACCATTCTCGACAAGTGGAAAAGCCCACAGAAAGGCTTTGAACCAGATAGAACAGTTCATGTATCATAATGTATTCATAATAGTTCTTGGTCCGATGAATTAGTCACTTCATTGGTCCATGCTATTCCCATTGAAGATGATCTGACAACAAATATTCAATCAGTTTATTTGGGAGTAAGAATGAAACGCTACCCTCATATTTTTCGCTTTCTAGTATCGTAAATATTTAAATGACAGATGACGGCGTGTCAAAATTTGGACTCGTAATTAGGTGTTATGGGGTCTGGCGCTTTACTCAGCGAAAAGAACATGACACCTCATCAGTCCCCAGTGGGAATATCTCGCTGAATAACGCAAAACAATTTCATCTCAGAAGACAATAGACCGCTACCGGAAGGAAAGATATAGTCAGACATTATGAACTGAAAATTACCCGGTGAGTAATTTATGAGGACGTAATGACTTTCCTTGGAAACGCTCGTTAATCAACGGCAAAAACAAAAGTTGCTGGTGTATCGAATCTTTCTAGGATGTTGTCACATGAACACTATGAATACGATAGAAAATTGTGGCTAAATAAGAGTTGACGTACGTCATATATAGGACTAAAACGATTTCAATGTCAATGTCATCGGCTTGATTTTCAGGAGATTTATGGAGAACCGAAAAAAGATCAAGTCTAGCTTTCCATTCTCTCAATTCATTTCGAATAAAATCTGTTATAAACTTTCTTTGAAAAATTTCAATAATATGTATTAGCATTCAACCTCTTTTTCCCCTAAGTCTCCTACAACTGAAATCAGATATCAAAGCCATGTTTGTGAAGAAGAGTCAATATGTGTCGGGAATAGTGTAGATGGCATTTAGACAAGTTACCACATATTAATCAACGTTGGTTTGCAGTCACTGTACTTCCGTTTCACCTTTGAAACGTTTTTTTTTGTTTTAGGTATGCACATCTTCGTGTTATTTTGGATTATTTGTATCAATATATCATTGAATGAAATTCAGAAGGAGCTCTCCAAAGCGTGATTTTCGATCTAATCTGATGAGAAGAAAGTTGCGCTTCCAATAATTCTAGAGATACATGATCCGTCTATTCATTATTATTAGCGTCTGAATTGCCATTGATGTAACTTCATGTCAAATTTGACTAGTAAGTCAATCTCGTCAATCTTTTCACACATTGAATTCACTGTATAGTGGAAAAAATCAGCTGTATTCATTCTGATTTCTGTTTCAATGTCCTCATATTTTCACCCAATTAAAAGTGCAAAACATCAGACGATCATTGTGAACGTATCATTGTTTTTTCTTGTGCTCAGTCTTATTATTGTTTCTCAAAGGAATATCTTGATATCTCATTTTATGTTATATAGTTAGTACTTTTTATTGTGGTCAAATTTTGTTCCAATTTTTGAAATGATTCTGATTGTACGCGGATATCGCAGGAAAATATAAATTTTCCGACGATTTCATTCTGACTTTTAGATTCATTGAAATTCGAGCTGTGCGAATTCTACGTTGCCGCTATTCCTTTTGATGTCAGTTTAATATTCAAGCAGAAACAACATTTGCATGAACTGCATGCAGTTCAGTAGCTCGCGCCAAAACAAGGTGTCAGATGTCTGATATCACGCTATCCCACCCGTCACTCATGCGAGAAGTTACACTATTCCATTGGGATTTGCGACTTCGGAACGGCTAACGACTGCGGCAGGTGAAGTTTGCGTTATACGTTGGATTGTTATCAAGTTTAGAAGACGCCATGTTGATCAACTCATGGCTCTCCACATTACGATGTACGCCAGGTTTCTATTTCACCTTCTTTGTCTAAACATTGAAATGTATTCGGATAAGTACTCAATGCAGCGTGATTTGCAGTAAATATGATGAATAATTATACCAAAGGTTACTTATGAAATCTTTCATCAATCTTGAAAAAGCATTTGTTATTGCGTTCAAATAATCTGTACAAAAATAGCCTATCAAATAATTATAGTACTAATTTATGTAAACTAGCAAGATTATGTGAAAATATTATTTACGTTGAAAAACAAACATATTTATTATAAATACCTAATACATGTTGAACAACTTGAATTATAGAGTTCAAATCGAACTGTCTATACATTATTATGTACTTCAGTTATGGGATCTTTGATGAGATCGATGACGCATTGGAGGTATGGAAGTTGGTACTTTTTCAGGCAATTGGTCTTCTAAGAATTGATTTTGATCATGATGAGGGTGTTTGTATTGGTAACTTTCTCCCTGAATCAGTTATCATTGGGAGTAACTCAAGGTTCACACCTTGTCCTCATACATTTTAAAATTCATACAGAGAACATCTCTGGTTGCTTTATGATCTGAAATATTATGCATGCTGACGATTTGAAGGCATTGCGCGGTATATCTCATTGAAACGACCCCTAATTGATGCTTACTAAGCAATCTGACTTACACAGCTATGGTACTAGACAAGTAGATAACTGAGATCAAACTGGTTCCGCCTAACCAAATCCAAGAAAAATTCACTGAATTTTTATCTCTACAATATTCTACCACCAAAATTGAGAACACAAGAATAAACGTATTGAAAATAAGGTTAAAAAACTTACTTTTGACGGATTACTTTCATTCTATGGAGGAATATATTGAACATTTTCGCACTTTGTAGGGTATAGAATTTCGCCTCGCCTAATTTCTATGCTTGTGTTGGTTTTATGTTTTTTTTTGTCTATTTTTCATGTTTTGACACTATTTTACAGCAATTTACAATACTTTTACACTATACATGATGTATTATATATTTTTAAGAAATTACTATTCTACAATTCTGTCGATTTTATGACGTGCTACAAACATGTTTTGGAATGTAGTCAAGTAAATATACTCTATACTCTGATCAAATAGCAAGAACCTCGACAGACTGTTGAAATGATGCCTTTTACTTGAACCTTGACAAATGCCATCTGTAGTGGGATTTGGAAATCTCTTTTGACTTGGAGATAAGTTTTTGTAAGCACATCTGAAGAAACGAATAAAATACTATGCTCTTGATTACTTTTTTTATGTCATACATATATATACAACAAGACTTTGCTTGAATTCTTTGGAATCCACACTATATCATGTGAACGAATTATTTCAGAAACATGGACATTAAAGTTGTTTGCTATCAAATTTGTACTATTTCGCGCTACCTCTGGTGGATAATTGAAAATAATTTCATTGAATAGACCCAAATGTATAATTCTTCTATGAACATCCAATGAGCATTTTGGATTGAACAGGCTGTATATTGAACAATTCATTAATTGTAAATCATGACTACAGAACATTTCTTGCGTTGATTATTTCTCGGGAGTTTTCCATTCCGGGATATTGTCTACATGGTATCTATTGGGCTAATAACATTCCAACCACACCAATTGATATGGTTCATCAGGTTCATATTTTTATTATTCACTTGTATTGTATCCAGATATATTGTTTTGGAGAATTTAATTCATACAATGAAATCATTTGAACCGATAGAAAGTTCGCACGAAAAATCTGACTCCAGAAAACATTAGGAATAATAAATCTTTTTTGACTAATACATCTTATCCTTATTATTAATTTGAATTGATTATGAAACAAATGAGCATTCAATAGTGAAATAAATCCTACTGGTTTATTTATCAAGCACATATAATGAGAAAGAGGCAGAAATTGATATTGTGTTAAACAAATTATCAGTGGATGTGTATATATAATATACGTTTGTTATTCCGTTGGTGGCATCATTACCAAATATTGAAGTGAATAATTCCTTTCAACTTTGATATTCTATACCACTGTCATTTTCTATCACTGATATTCCTGATGTGACATGAGAAATATTCGACGAACTTTCTTCCTGGCATCATCATCTGTAATAAATTTTCATTTCTGTACAGATCTAAATCTTTATGTCAGAAGAAATGCAGAGATGAAATATTATGGCGCATTTAGGTGGAGTAAATATAGTAGACAAAACGTTGGGGAAAATGATACAGATTTTTCTTTCTTGAAGGAAACTGTATTAATGCTACACATATGAGAAAAACACGACCATTACCCTGATGGAATTGTCTTCGGAGTGATCGTTTGTTTTCTAAATTAGAAAATTCGAGATGAAATTTACCGATGTAGTTCTCAAATATGTTATTGTCTTCTCATGTAGACGGGAAAGTTGAGCCATTTTCTGTTAAAATCACTCGAGCATTCAGATTGAACATCTGATGTTGGATGTTTATGATTGTACAGGATGTAATACATCGATTATGTTTTATTATTACAAACTTGAATTCAGTGGCTTTGAGTTTCTTGTTCGTCAGTTCCAAGATCATACATTTTCCACATAGATTTAATCATTTCATCGTTTCCCAATAATGAACGGTGCATCGATAAGATAAAAAAGAAATTCCCATTGACATTTAATAGCTGCTATAGTTTGAAATATTAACAGGTGAGGTGAATTCTTACTGAACTTAGACACGAAGCAATTTTACGCCAATTCCTTCACATTTCCATTACAAGACGAAAAAGAAGCGAAGAAACGTCTACATAGGGATTAGTAAGAGGGCTGTAGTGAGCTTTACAAAGGAATAATTGGTGGATATTAGACAGGCCGTGGAGCTGAATAAATGTACAGATTTGTAGAATTGCATAGCGGTCGTTACTCTCGTTACTCGTTACTCATTAGGAAGTTGACTTGGAATATTATATTTCTCAAGAAGATACAGTATTAATTGACTGATACCACCGTCTAGTCTGTATCCCTCGATGTGTCTTGGCGCTTTTTATTTATTTAACATTTATGAATTCTTGATAAGTGTCGTCATTGATCAAAAAGAGATCATAACATCGATTATGAATGCTGATTATGAGGGTGAAAGTATCTCTGAGAGATAATTTTGATTTGTTGAAAGACTGATGCTGAAATGTTCATGATATAAAGTGTGTAATAATGTATTACATATTCTATATTATTACAAAATTCGTGCCAGATCAAAGGCAGTGACACGAAGACCTCACTAGAGAGGAGCAAGGTATACAGAGGGATCAAACACCAAGTAATAATATAGTTTGCGAATTGTTTGCCCCTTTTTGATAGAGAAACACTCCTACGCTTGGTGAACACACTACAGTGTTCCAGGCAGGAGTTTTTGCAATTCTCCAATAAGAAGGCTCTCACGCGAAAGAGAATCCACATTTATTCGGTCAGGCTAGGTAAAAAGCTCTTGCAAGAAGGTGGAGTCTAGACTCATCTGGCGAAGTATCAACATACTTCTGACACTATCAAGGTCAAATTGAGTCGAATTGATCTAGGAATCTGGACACAGTGAAATATAAGGCAATGAAATAGCTCATGAGCTTTCTAGGAAAGGATCAGCTACACTCTATTTTGGTCCGGAACCAGCTTTTAGCGTGCCTGAAATTATAATAAGAAGCTTCATCAAAAGACCTATCAAAATATCACAAAGAGTAGCCTGGGAAAACACAGCAGGACAAGAATATAGTGAACTTCTTATTCAGGTAACATGCCGAAAATGAAGCGACGAGATACTTATGTTGAGTAGAGATTATGTAAGATAAGTAATAGATCTCCTTTCATGACATTTATCAAGGTGACCAAACTTGTTGATTGTGCGGCTTGGAGCCTGATACTATTGAACATACTTTGTTCAATAAGGAGGCACTAAACTACAAGACTACGAACTACCTTGAAACTCTGTGACCTTTGTGAATTACTCAAAGGCAATACTGCCTCTTGAAGTATCAATGTGATAGGGGAAATACAAGAAGCATTCGGCAGCAGTACATCTTCTGACTCCCCATCAGTAAACAGGTAGAATTTGAAGACTGATCCAGATTTCATATAGATGATGATGTCGAAATGACTAAAGTCATCGTGAACACGAATTCATTTACTTTGGAATGGAAAACTCATCCTGAACAAATTCCATTGTTTCAACTAAACACCAGAACGAAAAATAAAAACGAAACAATGTAGACTCGAACAGCAATTCCGTCGCATCGGGCTACAAATTCTCCAATTATCATCACTCGAATGAGCTGGAATTCACTTAATCAATGCCACCACGTGGCAAAACAAGAGCCAGGGTCCGAAATTCTTATATTCATTACGTCGGTTTACGGTTACCCTGGTAACCGAACGTCACCCCGAAGGCTCGTGAATTGACGCAGAAAATTCAAGTCCCCGTCCAATTTGGGCGGTTTTAATTTCTCTCTCAGTGAGAAACAAAACGTGAAATGTAGGGAAAATGGGGTGCACGTCGAAAGTCATGTTTTGAGGAACGCACATCGAAACTCGATTTGAAATTGTGGTTTGGGGACAGATGAGGGAAAATGGAAAATATGGTAATGGAGAAAGTTGATCATTACTGTCAGTTTTGATACATTTTCAGTCATCAATTTATTATGATTCCTCTTTTCAATTTCAAAAAACTATTGATTCAACTACTTCTATTCATCCTCAAGTAATTTTTGAGTATTTTTGAATTGATATTTTGGTGAAAGGCTACGTATTGTGCGATCTGGATTACGAATACGAACTTGGCATATTATCATGAATAAATTAATGTTTTTCGAGGTATTTCATTTCGAAGTCTGAAATTTCACCTTCTCTTCTCGAAGGTTTTCGAACGAGATTGTACTGCCTTATTGCATATTTCTTCATCAACGACACATAACATATTGATCTTATATCTTAAAATATCTCTAATAATATTGATTGAAGATAATATTGTCAAATTCGTGTTCTTTGGCCCAAAATATGTGGGTACCAAAAAACTTTCCAAAATCCAAATCTCTTAATATGTAGACTTTTACCGAAATTTTCATGGAAAAATATTGTTCCATGTAAGAACCTATTATTCTAGTTAACAATGATATATTTTCATGATAATAATGATGAAAATAGTACATTGGAATTGAAAATCTTCAAAAGCTAATATATTGGCGATTATTTCCTGATTCTGATAACGATGAATGTTAGGTGAGGTAGGAAAATAAAATCAGCAATTATAAACTCATCTTCTCTTGCACACAAGTGCACAGGATGTAATTCACAAAAAAAACAATTTCTATTGACAATTTTATAATTTCCTCAGAATGTAACAAAAGACTTCAGAATTGGATATGATATATAGAATATGTTTGGAGTTTCATTGATCATCTTACTGTATTCTTTGAAATCAATGAATTTTCTATGTATCGATATATCGATTTGTTGGTATGATTTCGACAAATTCGAATAACATATTCCATCCACAACGCAATCCCGTTCAATACAATAAAATGAGATAAACATTAAACGTAATTCGACATGAATAGGATTTCGCCTTTTGAAGTGAAGATACTCTCCCATCAATAGAGTGATTGATTAGCATGACGTGAGTTTTGGGGCTTCGAGTTTCTATAGGAGACGATTATTTCAATGTTAATCAGCTTACTTAAAATGTCAGTATCGAACATCGGAGTTTCATGAGTTTGATCATGCATTATGCTTTCCGAGGGACCAAATTTAATAATTAATGACTCGGCCTAGAGCTAAGAGTGAAAGTTTCTCTGCCGCATGGGAGTGTATGTATGTGTATTAGTTATACCCCCAGGGATGAACAAAGCGTAGTGCGTAACGCATCTAGTGGTTTTACGCTTCTTGTGGTATCACCTAAGAGTTAGGGATAGTTCAGTGTCGGCGAATGATATGTGCGTACTCGGCGAATGAAAAAATAATTGGTATAGTCCATTTATTTGAGGTAGATAGTTCTGGTTATCTTTCAATACCATTGAATATCTGCCAAATCAAGACAGAGTGAAGAATCCCATAAAAGCTACAGAAATACTAGAAAGGACTCGATAACCAACAGTCAAAAATTAGAATTTTTATTATCATGTCATTAAAGGACCGTAAGAATCACACATCCATTGTGTACTCAGGATATTCCATAACATTAAGCCAGTTCAACAGTTATCCACAGTTGATAGTCATCTAATTTTCATTTTCAGTGATAAATATAACCTAAATAGCCTAACTCACTGTTTTCGTCGAGTATCGCTGAAAAATTAGACAAGCAGCAACATCGCACTTTCTGGCGAGCTGTCACAAGTATCTTGTTTGAATGAAACGACTATATCAACTAAGATATAGGGATAGTTCAGTGTTAGCGAATGATATGTGCATACTAGGAAAATGAAAAAAAAATGTTTTCGAATTGTACATGAGACTTCCCACTCTTCCCACCATTAGACTTAGCAAAATACCCCAGATTAAATAGATTATAGTAAACAAGGCTACTACAAAGTTATGCCATAAGTATTTGGATACGTTGAATCAAAGTCTGGTGCTTAATCAGCCAATGAATCGCGGGAGTTACAATAAAAACTAAAAACAGCTGAAAATCGTGGAATTTGCACACACTTTATTCGAACACAGACGAATAAGATCTCTTTGTTTTTCGATGTGCTGAATCCTGATTTCAATTTATTTTATTTCAATTTGTAGATCCTTCAAATATGTTCGCAAAAGACTACAGAAAATTGAACTTTACATGTATTTTTTTTAAATGAAGTTAATAAAACTAGTATAATGAATATTTTCTTTGGATTGGACTTTGAAATGGAGAATTGAATTCGCAACAGTGTACAGCGTGACCAGATAAAAATGATGAGTGCTGTTTTTTGGAAAAGATTCGTCGTAGTAACCCCTAGAAATCTTTGTCATGTTTTTAGGATGGCTGCCCAAAAAAGGGCATTTCGTCTCGTCGGAGATGCTTCTCTTACTAACTCGCTTACTTCTCTGGAACACCGTAGAAGGGTTGGCGATCTATCTCTATTCTATAGATATTTTCATGGGCGGTGCTCTTCTGAAATATCAACAATCGTTCCTCCTTTGGCGGTCTCTTCGAGGTTAACCCGTCAAGTCCAGTCTTCACAGCCCTTTGTGGTTAATTTGGTGACCTGCAGAACATCTCTTTTCAAAGACTCGTTCATCCAACGAACAGCGAGGCTCTGGAACACATTGCCCAGGGAGGTGTTCCCCGAGGCATATCACCTTCAGAAATTCAAAAAGAACACCAATTCCTACCTACCTCCTTTCCCTTGCTTCTCACGATGTTCTCTGAACATTACAGGATGTCTCCTTTCGTGAGAAGTTTTATAAAAAAAATATGTCAGTATCTTCCTCTTTTTCCGCGAAAAATTTTAGACATGTTTCTATTCAATCGGATACTCTGCATAAATATTTCATCACTAAACTGTTGCAACATTGAGAATCTGGAGTGCTATAGTTTGAAACTAGTGGAAAATTGGTAACTTTATATCGCTCAATTCTGAAATATCGAACCGTTCCGTCATATCTTGGAGACAACGTATGAAGTATGTCCTCTCTCCAAAGGAGACAAATATTTCATTTGGGTAGTTTTCGCGTTCTGCAGCTTGAATCATTTATAAAACTGAGTTTTTCTCTTCCGCCTGTCTCCATCTGGTCCAATACAAACAAGTATATTACAATCTGTGTTGGCCACTGCACACCTCCTGAGCTTCTGACTGATGATCCTGTCTCAGCAAATCGCCAGGGATGCCGCTAGGATCCGCCTAGGAATCCACCAAGATTGTCGCAATTTTCCGAGTGGCCGTACATCATTGTTTATCTTACGGTCGTCTAAAATTGAGGAATTCCCGCCATGTTCACCCTCTATTGTGCCCGGAAGACTATTCAGTCCGCTTCAGGAATCCGGAATCGTTCTGGAAATCCTTTGTATCTGTATCTGGACATTTTGTCAACAGGAGTATTTACAAGTGTCAAGTAATGACTATGATTTGACTGTAAATTTTTCTTGGATGTTATATTGTGGTTGAGGAATTCGATTATTAGAAGTATCCTAATTCTAGCAACTCTCTGAACTCGCATTTTTCATCAATCCACCAACTTCCAGATCCCTCATTTCAATCACATTCACTCGGTAATAACCGGAAGAATGAGTTATGATGATTTCAACGTTAATACAATAACTTTAACAATTTCAAGATTGTTAAACATCATTCAAATCATAAATTACCCACATTTTGAAATGAGTACGAGGAAAAATAGTTATTCCTTCCAGTTTCAATATTTTATTGAATTAGATATACACAGTAAAAATTATTCGTTTTTGAAATCCTAATCAAGTGCTCGTCATTCGTTACCAAAATATTGAAATCATAACATTTATTGTATTAAAAACTGTTAGCATTTTTTCCAGTTTATTATAATGGAGAAAAATAAAATAATTAATTCAGCACCACATTCTTGATAACAGTTCTTCCAATTGGTCACCTACTTCAATTCGGAGGTATTTTGCTTGAATTGAATGCTCAGAACTTTGAGCAGAATTTTAAAATCTGTGTTTCAATGTTGAATTTTTTCAATTACAAATTAGTATACGAGATATTTCATTAGTACAACTCGAATCTAATTGAGTTTTTCGAAAGGAATAATCTATATTTTGTTAATTTCTAGGTGATTTTGAATATCCACCAATTCCCGAGAATTGTAATTTATACATTTATGAATGCATTTATGTATTATAATATTTTTTAGATCGTAAGGATATAAATCAGCTTCAACTTATGTTCTATGAAAGATGTGTATTTTCTGACCCTTATTTCCATAATAATATCGGAAAAACATCATGAATTCAGATAACTTCAATAACAAAAAAATTATTGAGTTTATTCTCGTTCGCTTGGACCATATTTCAAGCAGTATAGCTCTGATACCATCCAGTAATAGCGAGTCGAAAGCTTCATGGGCGTCGTAATTGGAACATTAAAGCAAAAATATTCTGATACTGGAGCTTCCAAGTCATTCAGACATCCAAGAACTTCTGAATTATTTGTCGTGCGTGGCCGTTATGGAAATTCGTTTAAAATACTAGCAGATAAATGGGACAAATGGTCCGAAAAACGCCGTAAAGATTCCTTTCCTACCCTTCGAACCTGGGAGACGCCACTACGAGAAATATATGAAAGGAACTTTTGTCATAGATCACTTTCACGATGCACGAGATGAAAGCCGAAAGAAATGCGTCGGGTTGAAGGGCCGTGTTATTTTTCATGCAGATTTCAATTTCGTAGGGTACCGGTTATCAGTATGGATCTTGACAGTTGGTGGTAACTGATTGAGGTCACAATCCTCGAGATGGAGGGATCCACGTACGCTAGCAACATATGTTCAAGATGTCGTATGTTTTGACAACTCTCTATATTTCTGATCGAATGTTATTTGTCAGAAGTGGATGGTTATTTTTTCACTGATAACAATTCACAGAATGATTTAACATCAATTGTTGTGATGGGTTATAGAGAACAAGAAGAATAATATACTTATAGGGAGTTTGGTGAATGAATCATCAATCAATGGAAGACAGACTGTTGAAAATCTCTTATTCTCTGCATGTTTTCATAGAAATTCAGAACTTAGGAAGTAGAGAGTATATCTGAGTTCTCTCATAACATTTGTTATTTTTTTACTGGAGGGATCTATAGGATGCACTGCAGATAAAGGCTCATACCTCTGAAGACATTTGTCCCTTCGAGAGATTCACAAAGGTCACTAGGTTTCAAGGTTTCTAGGTTCTCTAGGTTTGAATCAGATTCCTCTAGTTGCGTTATTTTCCCGTAGTTGTCTCACAATTACATGAAATTCGGGATGAATATTTTTTTATTAGTTGGGGATTGCATCAAGAATAAACAGAATATCATCCAGCTTCAGAAGAATGGAAGACATTAAATCACAGTCTCTATACAACGAAACTATAGAGACAGAAGACAAATAGACACATCGAAAGTTCTGTACAACTCCCACAAAACACGCCCACTCCATCGAGCTACGAGCGTAGCTGTATCCAGTACCATATACGTTTCCGTCCTGTTTCCAATTTCAAAACATCGAAACATTTTTCACGTAGTTTCCGCATCGATACCCTCAAAAACAAATAACTTTAAATGTGTATATGCGGCGCTGGATGGTCGGCCGCAGACAGGAAGTGGGCAGGAGCTGTCTACCGGACTTCCGCCCCATCGGGGGCGGCCATATCTCATGCGGCGCCAGAAGGCTCCCCCGAGAGCCAAGCCACTTCTCGGGATGGGATAGGTGTGAGTGAGTCGTGGACGAGATGTGTTTTATGTTCGAGCACACACCCGCATGAATGTTCTTTATGTCCTCTTGTACGAGTACAAACACATTCTGGTTTAGCTATGTGCATCCTGAATGAATCTCTTTGTATGTAGCGCCGCAAGGATATTCAAATTTCATGTCGTCTATTCCAGGCAGTGCAGTGCCAATGGAGTATCTAAATCCCGACTCCAGTTAGAATAGTTTCCTTCACTTATACAGTATTTTTCATTCCCATATATTCCGTTGTATAGTCTTGTGGAGTTTAGTTTTCAAGCGAAAGATATTTTTTCTTCAGAAAAAGGAAATAGAACATTTTCTGGTGCTGGACCATGACACACCGTTAAAAGACGTATCTCTCTTCGCTGCTGAAACGAAGTTAAGGCATTAGAAATGCTACATTTTTATAAAATGGCGTATACCCTGTTTGAAATCAACAGTTCGATGAATGAAAATATTCATTTTTGCAATAATTATGCCAAGTTGAATCAATAGACATCAATGTGGATATGGTTATGGTTTAGATTACAGAAAACACATAAATTTAACACAATCTTTGTGATCGAGTGAAGAAGAAAAATGTATTCAGATCTCAACCATTTCGATTAGAAATAATTCCTCAAATTTTGATGAACAAATTTCACAAGTCGTTATTCGAATGATGAGCTTGTCCATTTTATCAGTAGATATTAAGTCGTATTCTTCAATGAAATCTAAACTTGACCATGATATACAGTATAAATGAATTGGAAAATAAAACACTTGTATCATTTTCGATCATTTTGAAGGCAAACCTCCCTGGTTTTTTTGTTGAATCAATAGTTCAGAATGGAACGTTTGAACTTCGAACTATTTTACACACCTTCTCCTTATACGTTTCCTATATCAATGTATATATTCTTATAGAATTTCTAATGATGAAGCCACTTCTAGGAATGGTGAAGAGGCCGTCTGTGCGTCAAACTCTAAAATGGGTATTGATTCGTAGGCATCTTGCCTCAGCACCTAATTCTACTAATACATGTTGAATGTGAAATGTTTCATTCTCTCAATATCATTATGATATTCTTCATGCTCCCATTGAACCACAATTGAAATGGATCAGAACTTCCATTCCCTCAAGAAAAACGTGAACTGAACATTACCGATGACCTGGATGGAGATGAATTCACGATTTCAGGTATGAATTTCTCGTTTCCTAATTTATTCAACCTGAAAAATAGGTTGACTTATCTTCAATAACGATAAGTTCTCCCCAGTGCAGCCAATTGGTAAAATCGGCCACAGCTTGTTGTGTATTCGCATTACTAGTTAATTGGATGTTAACTCCGTCTTACATTTTCCAGTCTCATTTCTGGAATGTTTCTGGAGCAACACAGTTTGCTTACATCGTATACTCTGCCATCTCAGTGAACATCTAATTAGTCTACTGTATAACTGAAAGAGCGTCATTTCAACACGGATATTGAAGTTCTGCACGACGTTTTTGAATCTGTTGTTTTTCACGTCGAGGTTCACATTTTCAATTAGTTCACGAAAACCGAATGATTAATTCCCAAGAGACATAATGAACTGACGAGGATTGCCCAGCTTTTCTAATATGTATCCATCAGGAGTAATAACGTGAACGAAATTAATCATACCATCAGCTGTGAAACAGTGAAAATTTATCATCCATGCACAAAATGCTCGTTTCCTGGATTTGAATGAATGTCTTCTGTCCTGATTAGTTGTGAATATTCTGGATGAACTGAAATAAGGATGTGCAAGTATTGTTTATGTATATAATACAATTTCCGATGAGGAGAAGATTTGGTGAAATGCTTAGATGAAATACACGATGAAAATATTTATATCGAATTTCATTGTTGACAAGTATTTCAAGAGAGTACAGCGTATCTATTCCTTTTTTCGAGAATAAAGTTTCTGAATTTCTGACAGTACATTTTGAAGTTTCAAGTTTCAATACATGTACAATTTGGAATAATCGTTTATATCTTATATTTCACTTGATTATGATAATTTTCTTCTATACACACAGAAATATAGCGATTGATGAATATTATACACGCACATATTTTTGAATAAATACCTATGCACACATCATTTTTGGCCTTAAACAGAAAAATATCACGAATGCGAAGTTGAATTCTCCATTCAGTTTAGGTGAATTGGGAACTGAATCATTCCTAATCAATGACAATTAATTATTCAAATGATGACAATCCCTCAAGACTCTTCCAGTGGTTTACAAGTGATTGAGTCTATTATCCGGAAGTCTGGTCCAATTGATCAGCATCCGTTCAAGTATTCGCTCCAGTTTCCAATTACCATCTCCAAAGGAAATTCCTTGGCTTTCACTGATATGATGAAGGAAATAAGAAAATAACATTCTTATCGCAAAATTCAATTACCCGAAATCTTCTTGAGAAGTCGTTGGCGGACTTTGAAATTGGTATTTAATTGGATCTTTTCACAATTTCCTCCGGATAGAAGAGATTTCCATGTCCAGCGCAGCATTTTTATAATAGCGAGGTTGGAACTCTCGTTTCCTGTTCGAAGACATACATTATTGGCCTCATATATCGCAGGAACATCCTTGTGTATGCATTATTTATATACGAATAATCCTTACTCTGTCGAAATATTCTGCTCTCACGAATACACCATTTTCTAGAAGATATATCAGATTATTGACTGTCGATTTATTTCGATCCACATTTTTGCTTTTTTATACCGATAATTCTTCAAAAACTTATTCGAAATCATTGAATTTGCCAAGGCCGGAATAAAATGATATTCAGCAACAATCTATTCCACGAGAGTAAACGAAATGTAGTCATAACAGAGAATACACAGAGATAAATATGTGCAAAAAATAACATTTTGGATGATATTCTGAAAAAACATCTTTATAGAAGCTCATTGAACAATGTGAAAGTGGGGAAAATTTAAATTTTTCGTAAAATTTTACATTAATATTACAATTATGAATATCGTATATTAGGAATTGATTTGAAAACTCAAAAACTATCGAAAACTATCAATTACTCCTTACATTTCATAGAATTTGTTCGTGAGTAAATTTTGTGCAAAAAGGTTTATGTTGCATAGCACTAAAGGGACTGAGTTGGCCCCAACATGAGCTTGAGTCGATGACAATTTTTATGTTTTCGAAAAAATAGAAATGAAGATTTTTTTTTCATTCATGTAACTCCTTAATACAACTCTTTTCGTTTCGAGGTGGAATAGTTAGTGGTTGGATCAGTTTTGGAATACAACCGTACAACAAACCGTCAGATCCAAAAAATGCAACCGCATTATCCTCATGCTTTCATGAATAATTTCTTGTATCTTCACGTTGGATATCCACCCTCGCCTCAGACTGACAATGGAAAATTAAATTCGCCATTTCACAAAAGTTTGTCAGATGTCGTAAACACATTTTTCATTCGGCATGGTGAAATATAAATGGAGTAAAACAGAGGTTGGTCCATTCTATCGTAAGGAAGCGGAAACGCACTTCTCTGGGGAGTCTGGGGAGATGTTTGCAGGAGAGACGGTTCGATATTTCTTTATAATAAAAAGTTTCCGCGTCTTGTGAGCACAAAAACGCGATACGGTACTATGCTCGAAAGTAGCATAAATTATTGATAAGTATTGCTTGAGGTGGTGTAACGTTCCCTTCATGATATTTTATTCATATGTTATAGATACAACAGGTGACTACAGGTAATATTCAGGAGTTTTCGAGATGACTGATCACTTTCTGAGACAGTGTTTATAATGGAAGAAGAATTTTGAATGTTCACGATTCCAATATAGTTTCTCAATTTTCTTTGAGATCTTCAGGATTACATGAATAATTTGTTAACTTGAACCTCAACCAATTGATGCGTAGTCCAAATGAGATGATTTTCCAAGAAAGTAGGAGACGGATATACAAAACATCTTCTACACAAGGAATACTTTTTTATGGCAATAAAATGATATTCAAAATGCTTCATTCTTTCATGATATTATTTGTCGTTATGAAGAACGGCACAATGATTGTGTATATTTGAGAACAATTCGAATGGAACACTCTATATTCATTGGGTTCATGAACTCGGACATGATTTTACATACTACAAATTTCTATTTCATTAGTTCTTTCTTGGCTTTTGAATAATTTATACTTTGGGAAATACTTGTTGAATAGTTTATGAAGACTAATCGAACTTTGAACACATTTTTCTCGGAACGATATTTTTCAAAATCGCTGACATCAAACTTGAAGAGAAATTTTCTGATCGACCTCAAAATTGTCACTCATTTGATCGGAATCATGTCAGCATTAAGGGAACACCTCATAACTCCCTTATTCTTCAATATTTTCATGAAAAAATCTTGAAATGAAGCTGAAGATGTACTTTATTATGCCCTGAAAACTTCAAAATATTGAATCGAGTACTTTCTTCGAAAATCGACTGTTTATTCATGCACTGTTATATCCACTCAATTATTGAGGAGCAATTATTGTCCATATTGAAAATATTTACTCTAGAATGTTCGACTCACTGATGTTTCTGGTTAAAGAGATAATGGTCGACAGATTTCCCAATAATGCTTGTGAAAATAACTTTCCCTTTTCTAGCTGGTGTTATTGTGGAAAGAGATTGCTTTTTTCCTCTTCAATATATCTCCATGGACCTATTTTATGTTCGACATGGAAAATATCGGGTTCCAGTTTCAATTCCATGGAACGCATGAACGATCTAAATGAAAATATATATTATTTACTAGGAAGGGGGAAAATGTATGCAGAGTAGGAAGCAAGAAACAATATATCGCGTCCGGAAAAGGGAATGAAAAATGCCATTGCCTGGAGAGCTGAAACTTTAATTGAAATGCCCTTGGCACAGCTATGTCTTTGACTATACGACTTCTAACTGTATAGGATTGGGTAGGGACAGCATCCTTTGTACTAAGGCAGTGGCAGAACGGGTAGGGATAGCATCCTTTGTGCTAAAGCAGTGGCAAAACGAAATATTTTTCCAGAAAGGGGTGAAATGATTTGAACCATTTTTTTTATTCTTTGTTTAGAAGACTGAAGGCATGTACCAATAGATTAAACCAAAATAAAACATTGCAATTGAAACAAATGACGTATTTCAGTATGAATGTTGGTTTATTCTGGATTTTTTGAGGCAGTATTGAAGGAATATGCCAAATCTTGGACTTCACAGAGCCCGAACCAGACCAGCTGTTCAAAAAAAATGTGTATTGATTCTAATTTAGAATATTAATATAATTCTTCAGCTGAGAAGTCAAAATTACATTGATGTTGTCTCACCAAAACTATGTCAGTGTGTAATGAATATTGATCAGATGAACACTATGCCATGGTATAATGAATATAGATGAATTAGAGGAAATATTAAGTCTTCAGCTGATTTCTCACAGGAGGAATTCCAATATCCTTCAGTTCCATCAACATTTATTATTGAAGATTTGATTTATTGATTATGCGTATTTATTTTCCTTGCTATCTGAAGAATTGAAGGGGCAGCTATTAAAGAAAGGTGGTGAAAGAGGTGACAATCTTTTCTTGCGAAAAATACCTCGTTTGAAGTAAAAATTCACTAGTTCAAGCATTTTTTAATTTTATCTTCAGTAACAGGGATTGAAGGGAATAACACTACTATACGCCCTATATAGCGGATAATGATCAAACTCAACACTGATGTGGGATTTTCAATTATCTTCAACCTGACAATATGAAGATAACAAATCTAATGATCCAGTCCAACATACAAAATATGTTCGATTACAAGCTCCATTTTGAACACACTGTATGAACGTTATCTATTCTAATAGGTTCCATCTTGTCACAGCTGTCAGCTTTCAGAAGTTCACGTTGTTCATGACAACAAATAATTCAGTAATATGTTCAAGAATATGAGCATAATCTTTCTCAGAATACTGATGATTATCATTTTATACATAGCCGGATGGTTTGTTAGCGGAATATGGATGGAAACTTTCTCAGCATTCCTTATAAAGAGCATTCTCTCTAAACGTAGACGTCCGGTCAATATTTGGAATGGTTCAGAACTGAGATCAAACAGCGATCCTCCTCAGAAGTATTTATTGAAATTGTGATTATATTCTCTTGTTTATACGAATTTTTCAGTAGAACATTAAATTATATTCATGGTAGTAGCATAGTTTTTAGATATCTATTGATAATTGCAATTCAATTGATTTATATATATTCCAGTAGATTTTTTTCCATAGAATGAGCCAATTGAGCAATGAAATATAAAATTTTATAATGTGTTCAAAAACAATACCTCTCAAGAATCTGTCTTGAAGATTCTTCGGTAATTTTGCAATTCTTATTGGTACTCACATATTTTGGATTACACAGCTTCTTGAAAAATTCCTTCAATAATGCGATACGTAACATATTGAGAAAGGGTTTATCATGTATTCATATTGAGAGAACATGGAAAATACAGTTTTTTTTGAAAATTCAGATTTGACAGCATATAAATATAATCATTCTGTCAATCACTGGTTGATTGACAACTGTCAAATAACATTTCTATTAATACAAATATCGGATTGACTCAATATTCATGTTCAAAATATATGAAATGAGTATTTCTAATATTCAAATCAATATAAATTCTTATCAAAACCCAGATCGCATGATAACTGCGAAATAACTGTTTCTTTCAACGATTCTTCTCAATATTTCGGAGCTTCCTCGGTGAATAAACAATAACCAGTGTCATTACGTCTACACCAGATTACACTCATACATGTATTCTCCCACAAGGTTCATTTTTGAATGGAAAGTAGGTTAGAAGAAATGTACATTCATCAATGATGAATTGACATGAACTATTTGGTACTGATTTCAAGTTGCATCTGGGAATCTCAATATAATTAGAGTCTGAACTTTTTGCTTGAATACTCTGCCATACAAATACTATCTAGTAAATCAGAGAAAATGGTTGAATGTGTCCATAGAACGTAATCACCGTTCCGTCTCTCTGCCTTGATGAAAATGGAAATTTCTCACACCCTGAGGAAACCAGCGACTGCTCGTTCAATCCTCAACTGAGAATCCGAACCTCTTGGCGAACAATTCGCATTTCTCTTATCTCTTCTAACCCCAATTGACAAATAGAACCGAGTCAAACCGACATCGCGTCAATACTTTAATCTACTAATGCCCTCTGCTTAATCACGAAAGCCAACAAGGACAACGAGATCCTACCAGAATTCCGGGGTCGTAACAATCAAACGAAACATAAACGCAAAGATTTGATCATTTCGAGCCATTTGTGCCAGTGCATCCGTTTTATTGCCGTATATATTAAGTATGTTTCGCCCTAGAGGGGATGTGTGCCGAAGATATCAGCTATAACTAGAAATGGATTGAATATGAGATAAAAATATGATATTATTCATCACTGGGAATTGCTCGACTACCACTCTCGTATACTTTGTGTTTGATAAGGAAACCAAACCCTCATATGGGTTGATAATGCAGACTAAGGATTGGTTTGATTATCTCGAATGGATCCTTGAAAATTTTATGGGAAAAAAACCAAAACCTCTACACAACTGGAATACCGTAGTCGTCCTGAAATTTTTCAATCCATTCCTCTACAACGTCTTCTGATATTTTCCTACTTCGGAGGAAATGAAAGCATACTATTGTTTTGCCAATCTTACTGCCAAAATATTGATGAAATTTGCAATTCATGTTTGTATATTATACCTATTCCTAACTATTATTATTCCAGATATCTCTCATTTGTAAAAATGTTTTTCGAAAAACTGAATCGAAATCTGTTTTTGATTTGGCTAATGAATCATCTGATACCTGATATGCTGATAACAAATATTTGGAATTCATGGACATAACTCGTACAAAACCTAATACATTTGAAATAATTAAAAGAAAACCTCAATCGACAAAGATGAATCATTCTCAATTTGTAAAAATCTCATCGACGGTAGATTTGAATACATTGATGAACTTGTGTGGGTATAACATGTTAAAAAACTTTTGATTATTATAAAATACATTTCGTTTGATAAAGTTGAATTCCATTGAGTTTTTCTAACCCATAAAAAATGATGAATTCATTAGACCCATCAAAATTAATCATATCATGAATTAAAAGAGGGGACAAAAAATAAACGACAGGTGTCTTCATCGAAGATTCATAATCAGGACGCAAAATACCATTGGATATTGTAGGAAATTGCCTTACATTCATTTTTGATATATATTTTTACCCCTTTCAACATTTTTTCAAATTTCCCCACAAGAAAAATAAATATAGCCCGTATTCAAAATGAACGAAGAAGTATTTTTCCCATTGAAAGCTCCCCGTTCCACTTCCACATGAACTAGGTTTTTAATAAACCCTCCTTCTTGTTCCAAACAAACAATATTCAATGGATGCCTTCAGAAGAATGCAATCGATGTTGCGCGTCAGTGGATCGCAATCATAGACTTCATTCAATAAGAACTCATATCGAATAAAACAATTGCTTCTCCAGTCTGTATCTCGTATCCATCGAAGGAAACTTTGTTATTGGCATATGTGGAGGAGAAACGTATCAATCGGCTTCGAATCGTGAGAATTCAATTCGCGATGGAAAGATGAATCGCAATTTCTGGATGAATTGCTCTTGTTGGTTTTCAGATGTTATACACTGGGTCGTAAAAAAGTTTCAGTAGGCTATGAGATGAAATGAGTTCAGCAACGAATGAGATATTTATATTGGATGTAGTAGTGTTCATTACCTCTAACGGAAAGAAGAAGCAAGGAGTCCCAAAATAATGTTCTCTCACTCTACAGCCTGACCTGCCAATGAGCCCTGTATTGACAATGCAGATTTTTTTGAATATTTCAAGATCCTTTCAAGAGTCATGAAGCAATTTGCTATCGTGAATATTCATGAGAAATACGTCGTACCAGTTCATTTGATATACAAGGGGTCATATATTTCTTAACAGATGAAAATCGATAAAAATCTTCTATAATTTTCCACAAACAACATTTCAGTGGATGACCAAATGAGTCACCATAATTCTTTTGGGATATGTTTATTTTAAATTCCTATGATATTCGAGCCTTGTATTGGTAATTCATTTTGAGTTTTTGATCTTCTGATCATTTTGATCTCTTCACATTGCAATGTCTTTTAGCCATTACAAAAAAAAACTTGATCTAACTATGAATATCAGGTAATTTCATTCTTATTACATTGAGTATTATTTAGTTCCCTCTGACTTTCTATGAGCATATTTGATTCAGAGAAATGAACATTTACAATGAGATAACAGCGTTTCAATGGTCTATTTCAGTCGATCAAGTACCGGTTCTTGCCATCAGAGGACTCTCCAATTGGCTTGAATCGTCAATACGATAACTGAATTTGTGTTGAACTGATTCAAGAATATTGTAGAAGTTGTTTTGTAGTTATTCCAAAAGTTAAGTTAAAAACTATGAATAACATTGTATGAAATATTTTATCTAATTAAAATTGAAGAAACCTCCTTCAGGAAGTTGAGCTGTAGGAAATTGTGGATTTGTGAATTATGATATTGGTCGGATCTATAGGAACGTACTCATGGTATATTTCGTATTGGACGATCTCATGTCAATACAGCTTCCCCCTATTTTTCTCCAATGGAGAATTATAGCAGAGGGGCGGACGTGACATAAATTTTGGTAGCCGGTACCGAAATAAAATAGAAGGCATAACGAATGTTCCACAAAAACGACGTAAAATACTGGAAACCAAGAGATATATTTATTATTATAGAAGTGTTGTTACTATAAATTTTATAGCTCGTCGAATGCGAGCATTTGAATATTTCCTAGGATATAGATCACGCAGACGATAACGCCCTTATACTTTGTATCTCTTCGAACAAAATATCACATTTCACAACACCAACAACGAGTAGGATTATTTTATTTATATTCTATTCGCTATGTGCATCATAACGGCGCCAACTGAACATTGAAAAATAGAACTCCTTCGAAGTAATTTGAAGAAATGTGGACTTCTCCCATCAATATTGTCATATTCATTTGAGAAAACCAATAAGCCGATTCTAATCGTCAAAGTGTTATGTGTTACCCAAGAAATATATTCAACAAGAATCAATTTTCCACTCCAATATCCTGCACTCCTTTGTTGAACCGGTTTCATCTTCATAACAGTCTCCGAGCGGAATTTTTGTGGAAATTTTGTCTGATATTATTCATTCAGAGACGATGAATTGTGCTTTACCTCATGAACGGACTGTACATATACAACACGTTGAGCCCATATTTCTCTTTTTTTTAGAACCTACCGCCCTGCATAAGTGAAACATTCCATTCATGTCAGAGCATCATTCAACAACTGGAATTGCATTTGTTTTTTCCGCTGAAACCACTAAAACTTTTCATGTGAGCTGGCGAGATATAAATGTGGGGTGAAAAATTCACTCAGTATGCTGATTGTCTTTCCCTTTCACGTTTCAGAAACATTGAAATGTTCTCCATGTCTGATGCGCCTAATATATTCTGATGATGATTGATGGCCAATATTTTTCTCCAAATCTTTGTAAGGATTTGTTACGAAATAGCAGATTTTAGAGTGGAAGAACGTTTTTTCGTGAATACTGAATTGATTTCTGTTTTTCACATTAGACGACACATGTATTCAACATATTCAAATGCAAAATCAGAATCTATGAATTTACTCTAGAATTGACTTGGTCGAAGTGGGAATTTGAAATTTATGATAATTGAGTAAGTGGCCGTTAAAAATATGAAATCATGGTGAAAACTAATGTTGATTATCAAAGAACATTTTCCATGTACAGAGATCTCCTTTCATGAGAAATTAATGTACAATTAATTGGGGATTTGAAACCGCAGTTAAATTATCAAGGAGTTACCAACGTTGCTTGGTTGAAGCAACTTTAGAGGATTAAACTATTTCATACATGATCCGTTGAATATTATTATTCCTGTGCTTTTCAGATCAGCTGGCAATGTAATACCAACATATCCAATTAAATCCTGTAATTTGAATATAATTGGTCGCATAGGAATCGATAGTTTGGTTTCCCAACTAGCAATTAATGGAAAGATTATTCGGTTATAATTAGGTGGAGGGATAATAATAATGAGCTCAATTATTGTCAGCATGAATATTCTGAATATAACGATTTATGACTTGAAACTGGAGATTCACGGCTTGACTTGATATTCAAGCTACTTGACTTGACTCGACTTGCAATCAAGTCAGGTCATGAAAAAGAGAGATAATTATTGAACATTGTTGAACATTAATATCGACATTAGAAGAGTGAACAATCTTCATGGAGGATAATGACGAAAGTATATATTTTCAATGAGAAGGAATCATTTCATTACATGCGAGTTAACTCTAGGAATATGGTAATCGAGGATAAATAAAATGGAATTAGGCTTTGGAATGGGACTGGACTGAGAAAAAAGTGAATTATTCCTCCTATTTTCTAAAGTACAAAGTTAAAGTTTTCTGATGATATCTCTCAGAGTATGCCATCGAATCTGTATGATAATAATAATTGTAATAAAGACGAAATGATGAAAGCATGACTCGGTTTTCGATCGGACATGGCTTATTTCGAATTGTTTTCGAAAACTAAAGACATATGATCATCTAACATATCTTGAAATGAAAAAAATCAGGGAACGGATCCGTGAAAATGGTTTCTTAATGTATGCCAATATCCTTTCCTATGCATTGTTTTTCGTATTTTAGAAAATTACCGCATTGATGAATAGTTGATGTGCTCCTACTCCCCAATTTTGTATCAATTAGTCCAAAACCCAATCTTCTTCCATTCCGGTTTCCTTCTTGCTTTGTTCTGAACCTCGCTACAATCCAATCTGTAGGCAGTTTTACAGGTTCGATGAACATTTCTTATTCGGCGGAGGAAAGAAACAAAATTTAATTTGATTCCTGCTAGGGTTGCTAGATGGTTGTTCATCCTTAATTAACAAGTGCGCAACCAGTCTGGTTAGCGAAAATCACACAGGATATTGGATGTAAGTTCTCCCTTTGTTTTTTTCGTGGTGTCTTGATCCAATTGTTTCGACTGATTAATTGATATTGACGCTGAATAGGTTGTTAGGTTAGGAACGTCTCTTATTGGGTTTCTCCTAATTTTGTTTGTGCTTGTTAAAGAAGGAAACGAAGTCGGAGGTAATTGGAAAGAAAATGTGATCCGATTCATTTTGTTGATGAGGAATAATGTATTTTTCTTCTATTGGCGATACACGAATAGATTGTTATTTGTTATTTTTCTGAGAGCATCAGAATTGTTGTTAATTAATAGAATATTTTTCATAAATAACCTCGAACTCAATCAATTTCAGGTTATAGTTGTTGTTAGGAAATATATGCATGTCTGGATATTCCATATTTTTTCCTACTACAAACTTTCCAGTGTTTGTGACTTCTTTTCTTGCAGTATTTGTGAACTCAAGATTAAATCTCCTGGGCATCTGTGAGTTTTTGTTCAGCTTTTGTTTGCTATTTGTTTACTTTCATCTTTATATTTTAGTTTTCACGTAGGGCTTGTGGCATTTTTTTTCATATTTAGAAATTAGTGATACTAAGTTATCTTGTATTGTGATTTGTAAAATTGTTCTGTAAATGGGAAACTGTTGGGCAATAAACGCTATTATTATTATTGTTATTATTATTATTATTATTTCTCGAAACATTTTTTCACCGACCCATCGAAGAAATGTATTCATGTATTCAAAATATCCATTAAATATCAGCTAGAGTGTACAGTAGTCAGATATTCAAGAGATTCTTTTTGGTTGGTAATCATTTAGAGCCAACATCAGATCCAAGTTGTGTTGTCTTGTTTGATGTTTTTTGCCTTTAGATCCTCATGATACGCAATTCATCATTTACTAGTTGGAGTTAATTCGACTGAAATAGAGAATTTTCTCAATAAGATAGATTTCATATGATTCTGACCAATACTGTTTGTCATGAGAACTGTTCATGCACCATAATACTCCAACATGAAATAAAGAATTGTAAAACTATTTGAAAACGTTTATATTCCAACGAGTTGAAGTAATTATTGAAAAAATGCTGTGATTTTAAGATCCCTAGCTGGGAGATATACATAGATATGGGCCAATCTCTATTTCAATTGAATCTGTAGTCCTACGACGAAGGATTCATGAAATTACTTTTTTTTTCAATTAATTATAATGTTTTCATCACTTGTTCATATTCATCTGGGAGATATTTCAGAGTCCATACACGTGGCTCATTCGATATACATAAAGAACATCACATCCATCTAATTTTCAACGAATGGGATGGGGATGCGAACGCGCACCTTTAAAAATAATACATTTTCCGATGGCAACGATGCACCCACGTCCCGATGTCAATAGCTGCGGCTCAGGAGAGCGGCGTTCTCCCCATTTTGCCCGGCGATTGCATTTATTATTTAGAGAGCACGGCTCTATTAAGTGCATCGGAATTCATCTCACGCACACACCGCTCCATATTTAACGGGATGATGCAAGTAATTCGATGAATAAAAAATATTTGGCGATGGGCATCCCAGGTAACCTCGCCCCAAGTGATATTTACAAGATTGATGAGTAGCAGACCAGAAGGACGAGTTACGTGATGGTTCGCAGGGACTCTTCAGCATTCTTGAAGCTGCTTTTTCGAATGAATTATCAATTTTCTTGTCTGTTTTTCGTGACTTAAATGCAGGCATCATGATCGTGGTACATGGTTTATTTCTTGGTTCTCCTGGTCTCGCTCTTGCTTTGTGGTAAATGAATTTTTACGATATTACAATAATTTCCAAGTCTTCACAAACAACAACATTCGAGAGTTGTTTCGTAGAATATCAACTCGTAAAGGAACAATTTTACATAGTATCTTAGATGATGAAAAAATAATGCCATTTCTTCTACGATAACCAAACTTTTCAACATTTTAATCTTTGTACTAAAGCGCTGGGTATTGGGTTCGAAGTCAACATTCAAGAAGTTTTTTGAACCCGATTTATCACCTGAGCTGGATTGAGAAAGTTGAAAAAAAAAACTTGAAAAGGCAGTACAGAATTGGAATTGGAGGTTAATTGCAAATTCTTTGGGAAAAATCAATTCGGGAAGCTGGAATGTGCGCAAGATAATCTGATCAATAAACAAAAGAGTTTCAATACTGTGACATTAATTCAGATTGAGATTCGTTTCTTTTAATACAAATTATTCTCAAAGAAAGATTCCGATGAATTAATATATTTTACGGAAGAATTCAGAATAAGTCGTTAATAAACCCTTCACAGATATACAATATAATGCCATGCCTTGCGAGATATAAAGCTCATTCGTGATAGTGGCAAAAAGAGTTGGAGAAGCAGAACTTCTAATTTAGTAGATGAAATAACTCATCATAAAATATGGCAAGTAATAAATTGGAACCATTCATGGATAAAATCGATTTATTCGTCTCGATGGAAGCATGATGTAGGGAATTAGGAAGAAACTAGTAAGAATTATCAAGTTTAATTAGAAATGTTACATATAGGGTGGTCAAATTCCTATGTTTGCACTTATTTATTCATGACAAATGACAAATACAGTACAGAAAGGATATTGATAACGAGTAATGTGGAAGATACAGAAGAATAGTCCTTCAAGATAATAATTTCAATATTTTCAACACGCTTTTCCAATTTTATGATAGATAATATGTTATCAGAAATTGTGATCTACTCGACAAGATATTTGCTCTTGAGTGTCCTTCGAATCGAAAATACTTCCAAACATAATACATGACGAAATGGTAGACTTATATCAAATTCTTTTCCTTCCGTCTCACTTTCAACTCAATATGATACTCCTATACATATCTGAAGATTTCAGATAGAATGTTGCAAAAAATGTTCAGCCAATAAAAACATCATACATGGAGAATGAATATTCGCTTTCAATTTGGAATTCGACAAAAAAAGAATTTTTTTCATGGAAGCTTTTCTCTGTTTATTCCACATTCCCGATTTTATTCATGAATGTGCTTCAGAAACACTTTGTGATGTGATGAAATGAACAGCTACTCATAGTTATCTTCTAGAATTGCCACACACCATGATCTTCCTTTTCTTCACTGGATAGATAGAATTGAATATCTGATAGAATTGAGCATTTAAGAGAACAATAGCATCTTATCAATGATCCAAGCATTATTTTCCAGAACCAATCATAAATATTGAGGAAATAGTTTCGATTTTTGATCCTAAATATCAATTGATCGGCCGCAATTGTGCTTGGTGACTCGAAATATTGATAGATGAAAGTTATGATCCTGAATGAAACAGAAAACAAAAAGGAGACAAAGTGTTAATTCCATTCTGGAGATATGTTGTAACTACGCCCTACGAAATTGAACCGTCCTTTTTCAATAAACTTGACTCGGAAACAGTATTTATGATGTAATCGGGACGCTAGGAAGTCTTGGAATCAGGAAAGCAATAGAAAGGAGTGTCCGTTGGGATAAGGAGAATATTTCGTTGCGAAGACAGAAAACTTTCAATTCGTATCTCGCCTGTGCAGACACAATATAGAAGGGTTTCATGAAGTGGAAACGTTTTTCACGATATTATTTCTCGAGATTAAGGGGAAACAAGGCGACATCGAGGAATCCTTGGGAATTATGGAATTTCAGATGAATTTGAAACTTTTCGATTCCACCACAAGAGATAATTCATTTGGAGAATTGAAATGAATTGCAAGTGCTTGTCTGGAACGTGATTCGCAAGATAATGATACCCGACTTAAAAGGATACCATTGAATTATTCAATCAACTGAAATACTGTATTATATTATCAGATGAAATCACTTTCCGGGAATTTCATGACAAAGGATTCGAAAGATTCAGAAATATTCATGGAGTAATTTACAGTTTGAAGAAACGATAATAATAGGCACTTGAAACCTAGTGGATTTCTGAAGAAGTGGAATAATTATTTATCATAATTAAGGCATACCAGAGAGAACATTCTCGATGATTGGCTTGGTAGAGTTTGAACATTTGGAAAACAGGACTTAAAGGACAATTTACCACAAAATATTCACAAACTGACTCTGGCAACTTGGATTATGCATTCAAAGCATATGAAAAATTTATTTCGAATGAATTTCGTGTACTCTGTTATTGAATACAGTAGTAGGTATATGTATAATGTGAAAGATATGACATTTGTTCGGTGTTTCCACAATACATTGGGTTTATTGTCTCCGATATCTCTGAACTATTAACCAGTTGAATAATGCAATTGCTCTTAGTAACCAACATTACGAGACCATAGCAAAAGTAACAGTGAAGGGGCTACTGCCAAATACGCTTATGTTAGCCCTTTTTACGAATCCCTGCTGTCTCTATATACCTTCACCTACCTACTATTCTTTTAAAATCTTCGTGACCTTCGGATAAGTCAGTATATCCGCCCGCTTCTAATTAATAGTCTCTGTCCTCTGGATGTATCAAACTAAAAAACTTCAGATCTCATTGTTTCATTTGATGAAGATTCTGCGCCTCTTTTGCATTTCTGACACAACATTTGGTAGAGCTTGCATCCTGTGAGTTATTTAATTTGGTGAACTGGGGATCATTTGGTAGCTGAGGATCTTTACCTAGCGACCATGATATAATCGACCATATCTTTTCGATAGTTCCAAACCTCTTTACACGTTTGGTAGAGGCTTTACCTTCGAGAATACTGAATCGAATTTGAAAAACTTTCTTTCACAAATCAAGTCGAATGACGAATGTCGCACAGAACGCTATTCCAATTTCGGATTCAGCAGCAAGAAGCAGGCGAAAGAGCATAATTCATGAAATGCATCTCTGCGGTCTAGCACGGGCAAGCGCGCCTCGTGTCCCTCTGGGGGCCAAATTAGCAAGTTTACGCCGAGAGTGTCCGAGGAGGTGATGCATACGACTCGGTCACACAGAATTCGCCATTACTTCCAATTAGGGTGGCAGGGTGGTGCCCTCGGTGCTCGCTTATCACCCTGTCTTCGAACAGTGGCGTAGGGTATCTTATGTGGAAGAGGGCATCCAACAGGAGCTGTTATTTCCTATTTGTTGAATTAAGAAAATCAATAGTTCTTCTGAGAATTATCCGTTTCATATTTTATGCTTATATTTTTTTGAATAATCAGTTATTTAGCTGTTGATTGAAAGTTAACCATATTCTGAAAAATCATTTTCAAATTCTACCTATACTTAGAGGATGTAGATTTAAAAAAAAAACATTTTTTCTGTATTACTCACATTTCACCTTCAAATAATTCTTTAATAATTTCCTTAGAGATACCACGGACTTCAACAAATTTATTCATCTGATTTTTTCTATTACAGCTTTGCATACTCATTCTCTTTCTTATTTCACGAATTTTCTGTATTTTGCATTAGAAAACTTTGAATTGTATCTACGACGCCCCTGTTCAGATTCATACGAATTGTGTCCAAGGAAAACCTTCAAGTCCCACACCTCAACGCCCATAAACCGGCATAAACATGAGGGAAGGAAACTTACTTACTGACTTTGTAGCCCCCTAAGATTTGTAGGGTAAGGAGTCAGGATTCCAGATTTTCATTTTCATTTTTTATTCTGAATAGTACAATACCATATGACAAAACTGTTGGGAAGAATTATGACTAACTTATTAACTCGGTGCTATAATATGGGGATTTTTATCTTGATCCATAATCCATCATTAGGATTTGATTATTGGTACCCCAAACAATTGACGTGTCGAGAATATCATCTATAGCTTCCACCAATTGTAGAGTCTTAATTATTTTTTGTCAGTTTATTATTTGGCAACAGTTATTTGTTTATCTTGCAATTGAAAATTGCATAAACCGTTCCTTTGTTCATTCGAAGTTATTTTTACCATTATTCTGCCTAGCTCTGCTAGGAATACTTTCACAAATAATCTGTTGAATTTTATATGTCATAAGTTATGTGTGGAATGTCTTTGAATGTCATGAATCCATAAGTATCACGTTCTGTTCTGTTCATCTTTCTGATATCCGATTAAAATTCCTCAGTGATGTATAATAATATCAAAGCTATGCTCTTCTATATTCAGTAATTTTGATGTACCTTTCACGCTATCAATTATTCTGTCTGCTAATAGTTTCCAAAGATAATGTTTCACTGCTTCTTCCAAAAAATGCAATTCAATTTTCAGTTTCTACATGTTAAACAGAATAAAATATCGAAGTGACATTTCAATTATTCTGCTCTGAAAGGAACAATTCTATCGAATATAAGTAGCACTATTTTGAAAGCTTCTGCTGTTCAAAGAAAAGAAGTGAACATGTTTTATTCCGTGTTTTTCCGTGTTATATAATTCACATGTCGATAGCAGACACATTTGCGATATTTGGATATGGAATCTGATATTTTTGCAGGAGTAAGAATGTTGAATATGCTCTTTGGTACAGAAAGACTGCTAAATATCGAGTTTTTGTTTGTTCCCAATTTCAGTCGTGCCTAATGCCACAGCACGAACTAGGTGACTACGGAATCATTACAAATATAATTCAATATTTGCGCGACTTTATTGATGAGATATAATGAATATAATCAAGACTATACATATATAAATCCAGATGTTTTCTGCATCAACTCCTATCTCCGAATTTAACTCACTCTTGTGGTAGTTGGAAGATATAGATGAAAAGTTTTTGTGGATTAGTATAACTTGGTGATTTGGCTCAAAGACACACCACATGAACTTTTGATACCCACCGACAAGAATGTTAATGTGTCATGAAACTTTTCTATAGTTCAAACACAATGAGAAAAAATGGTTCCACTGAAAGGCATCAATATATTCCCTAGCTTAATGATACATACACATGATACACTGTATTAATTTTTTTCTAGAAGTTTCATGTTAGGCCATCAATTTTCTTTGGAGTCATTTTCACCTTCCCTTTAATTGCTGCTCTACAAGTTTGATTCAGGTTTCTTTGTCAACGCATAATTCTCGAATTCGATATATTCATTTATGTTGATTCCACCGTAAGAGAGAAAATAGCGAAGAAAATGAATCATATTTGATCCAGAGTTTGGGACGGAAAACATTCTTATAACCTTTCCTGAATCGCATCTATCAATACTCCTTCCCCCGGACGTCATAAGATAACCGAACACAAATAAAAACAAAACAAACGATAAAGGCACAAAGTGTCTTTCACTACTGAAAATTGCATGTCATTTCGTCCATGCCAAGATATAAAGTCAGACGTATACAAGCTCATAAATACCTTATCTTCGACTTCAGAGAATACTTTGGCATACAGAGGGACGGGAAAGTTTGTTTCTTCATTCATTTTTTGGTAATTTATTTCCTGGTCAGATTTTTGGCATCGCCATGGCGATGTTTCGAGTTGGAAATTGGCGAACAAGAAATTCGTCGAATACTGAAAGTACCATTCAGCTTATTCAGCAGTTTTATTTTCCTATGAATAATGCGGAATACGATGGATAAAATGTCGATGAAATATCAGATCGAGAACCTTGATAGAATGGCAAACCATCACCTTTGCATAAATCTGGCTTCAGGAATGGATACAGCTGCTTCACTACTTTGAGGGCAGTCATCAATGACATTGTGACACTTTGTTTCAAGGAATCTCTTCATCAGTTTCTCAATCATCTTGAGTAGAATAATGCTGGTACACCACAACTTACAAATGTTAGCCCTTTTCCTTTACTCTTTATACATCCATAGATCCAAGTTACACCATTGTATTTGTAATTTTCTATAAAACTTTCGTATTGACATATTTGTCAACTTCCCTGACGATTGTTGATGGCTTGAGAATCTCAAGCAATGTAAGATGTAGAAATTCCCAACAATGATATTCATCATTGATTTTTCTCATGCACATAAACATTGGGAAAATTCTCTCCCAATACTAATTTTGTTTTGTCAAAAATACATAACAACTTGAATATTGTCTGATATACCAAATGAAATCAAATCAAAAAGCGACCAAGTGGGCATACAACGAAAGTTAATATCCGAAGAGAAGTAGGAAGGAAGAAATAAATTAAAAGGCAATCCAACGATAATTGTGGTATTCAAGTCTCGTTATTCTTAAAAGGCTCAGCGAATTCTTATTCAAATTGAGCATGGAGTTAATAACCTAAGAAGGTTCCATGGAATGAACGTGCTCAGAAATTCTGTAGAGCTTTGATAAGACACTCTTCTGGCATTGTTCCTGAAATTAACGTATTCCTGACATTTCGTTCGTGAAAGTAATCAAATTCAAATTTCCTGGAATTGTTGGCAGAATCTTTAACAATAATATCATTGGTGCCAGCATAATCAGCTCACAATGTGTATGAGATGTATATTTGACCCTTTCACAAATTCACAATCATCAATTTTATTTGTTCAATAGAGCTATCGAAGACGAAAGAAATCAAGTTTATGAGAACATTCCATATTCATATAAAGGGAGATTAAATGAGTTGATGATTATGAGAAGGTAAATATAATTCAGCCTTTCATTGAATGAAATCAAGATTCGTTGTGAAAATGAGATATCAGTTATTATTCCTAGTGATTCTCTAAGAGGCATGATAAAAAATCATAGACAGTAAGTTTGGAGGATCGTTACAATTGGAAATAGTTTTGTACAAAAATAATAAATCAATCGTCGTTGTTCTACGAGTTGTATATTATGAGCAAAACGAATTTTGCTCATTCTCACCGTCAAATAATTTTCAGTTATCTTGAAATGAATAAATCTTACAAATTATCTTACCTCAATTTATAGACGACTATGTAGTTACTGGCAGCCATATTTGTCAACAGATAGTAACGTGTTATTGATTAGTCTATTGGCAATTTTAAATACGGCTGACTATCATCCTATGAAATAGGATATACTCCTGGAAATCTCATTACTGATCTACCGTTATTTTGCATGATAGTTAATGGGTATGAAATTATAATGCAAAGAACAGAGGATTCATACATGTAGTAGTATGTCGACTGTCATCACACTAAACCCTCAAAGTGACTGCATAACAAAACAACCCCTCCATTTGAAATTTCGTCTTCACAATTATGTAACTCAATTTGGCTAAACATGATAAACTCCGAAATGAACACTTTTATCTTTGATGTCATTAAATTTCCCCCCTTCAATTATAGAAATGACGGTAACATTTCAAACAAATATTGTGCATGGACATTTGCTGCAGGGTGATATAGGGGTAGATAGTATACATAGGAAAATAATTGTAATAACATTACAAGTCGAACTGGAACTCTGTGTTGGTATGAAATATGTACAATGAGAATTTATATTCTGGAAATTATTTGAATATTATTTAACCTCGACATATTTCGATAGTAAATGACAACGAAAAATTTCATTACATAATTGCATGAATGATATCCAATACGACGTTTATTTTACTAAATACTTATACACTTCTATCTCTCACAACAAAGTCATTCTTTGAATCCAATGACAGGTACATACTTGTCGTATGATGTCTACCAACATGAAAATATGACAGATGATAGTATAATCAACAGGCTGATCATACAGAAAATAATATCCTGGAAGAATATGATTCTCCAATGGAATCATCAAAATATCAGCGACTGAAATTAAATCCGCAAAAAAACAGAATATACTAATATTGACAATACCATTCAATTCTAATATTTTCATGTGAAAATTCCCAAGATTGTTTTTTCTGGAGGAGCTCTCTGGCTGAGGAAATTTAATCCTCTTAGATTCCTTCTAGCTTTTTGTTGACATACGACTCCAATACCGATACGCGATGTTCATCCATCAACATAAGCATTGACCGATCTTGAGGAGGGGACGGTATCTTATCAAACGGCCACATCATACACGCTGCTTGAATGACACGCACTTTGGGAATCATATCTTTACTCTCTACGTGATGTTTGATGTTACAAGGGGTAGATGAGATTTAGAAAGAAGGGTATGTTTTGGTAGATTCAATATAAGCTCTGGGGAATTGTTTGTGATTTAGATGAGATAATCCATCTATCTAAATAACTCGATCGACTAATTCGACTACTCCACGAAGCTTATACAATCTGAAAAAAGATAACAAACTTTCGAACAAAATATACGAATCCATTTATCGAAGAACAATCGCACAACAAAGGCAACTAAAGGAGTGGCCTGATGAATGACCTGAAAAGTCTTGATGAAATTGAGCTGATGCTTATTGCTCTCCAAAGTATTATTTCAAGAAGATGCATTTATTCTAAGCTAGTTCTAGACTGGAAATTTTGATTTTACTCCAAATGTGATTGTGAAAAGGAATATAAATGTTATTCGGTTACACAAATAATGACTGAAATAATAGCTAATTGTGTAGGGAACGCTTGTTCAAATATTCAATAAATCAATACGAATCAATAATTTTAACGTCTAACGAATACAATATGAATTGAGAAAACAGAAATGTCTGAATCAAATGAATTTGGAATCGTTGTGAAGTCACTGTGAAGTGATGCCATAATTATTGATGCCTAAATGTTTTCAGTTATGTCTCAACCAATTGAAAGTTCAATGATCATCTAGATACTTTTCATTATGCACAAATGGTATTGAAAGATAACCGAGTCTATCAGAACTATCTCCCCCAAATGAATGGACTATATATTCAAGGTATTTTTTAATCAACTGTTTATGTTATCATCGTTTTATCACCCAATAAATTCATTCATTTCACCAATAAACACACCCAATTAGACTGATACTATCCCATCCTATCTATAATGAGATTAGTACAGTGCGACATTTTAGAAAAGTAATGATGCAGAAAAAAGAGCCTTTCACGCTGAGTTATTGCGACATATAGAAATTAATCGCACCCACTTGACGTCACTAATGGACAATGGCTGCTTGATGCGACAGGGCATGGCAGCATGGCTTGCTGCTCGTTTCCGGAAAAATAATTTCCGCACTCCCCGACAAGTCGAATAATTTTCACCACGCCGGAAAATACATCATTGTGTCGGCTATTATTGTAACTAGTTGTTCCGTTTGTTTTTTCATCAACTTCGGAGGTGAAACGTGATCGCTCATGGACAAAATATCAAATTGAAGCTTCATGAAAAGGGTTTCTGAGGCTATTCTTAAACTTAATGGTGACCCACACTCTGTCTGAAAGAGTGTGTGAATTTATTTGATTAGTGATCTACAAGAGTCTTGACATTGATACAGCTATTTCAACATCATTTCCAGTAGATATAGAGACTGAAACGCTGATGATTCTCTGGAAAAATCATAATTTTTAGCAGTTGAAACAAAGATGTGAGTAATATTTCATAAGGAATATAGAGTATAAGTAAAGTACAATTCATATTAATTTCCAGAGAAGAATTGAATGATGTAATGAAAATATTCAGTTTGAATTTGAAAAAATTGAGTTTGCAATGTTTCTCATCCACACATTAAACCGACGTTTTCGTACACCCTGTGGATGGATTCAGCCTTCAATATGCATGGATCAATTGATACATATTTCCACAAATTAGGATTCACATAAATATGCCATATGTTTGATGAGAGGACTTGAATTCAAATAAAATCAGGGTGATCTATTTGAAATGACAAAGATGGCATTAATTTAAGAAATGAAATGTTGAATAGTCGCAGTAATGTAAAAACAAACTTCGAAAACACCATTCTGAACCTCTAAGTGAGGAGAGGGGTGACCATCTTGACCATTATTGAAAATTTTTCCATCTCCAGCAATGATGAGTACTCAATAATAATGGAAGAAGATAAAGAGGTAGCGTGTCCAACAGTCGAATTGTCCTTTGGTAGAAACAAAAAAGCATTATTATTCAATATGATTTTCGAAGAACAAAAAATCTAAATTATCAGCATATATTCAGAAATTAAATCCATAATGATATAAAAGAATCGCTTGAAATCTTTCTGGAATGAAAACTCCCTGTCTATTCGAATTTAAGAAGTGTTTACTTGGAACTTTCGAAATTAACAAAGTTTCGAGTGTTTCACTGCCTCCATATTAATATTTCATAAATATAGACGGCACGAAGTTTTACTGTACTTGTACTACTTGAAAAGATTATTGGAGTTCATCAGAAATAAAAACAATTTTATTCCGTGTTCAGAGTTTTTCCCCTCATGGTGAACTCACCAACAATCTTCCCAAAGAGAAATTGCAGGAGTTTGAAGTAGCGTCACTCTATTCTATCTAGTGAATCTACCTTTCTATTCTGGTTGATGTATGAGGTCATACAGGAACTGAAACGAACTGAATGGCTGGTGAACCTTTACATATTCCGTTTAATATCTGAGAACATTTTCAAACAATACCGTTCATTATTGACATCATATAAATTATCTAGACATCTATTCTTTGCGGTTCCGTATAGTCTAGGAAGTTCAGTCTTAGATCTCTCCTTCTATGATCTGATGGCGGTTTGTATAGTCGAAGTCTCATAAATTTTTGATCAAGACGTGAAGGGTCAGAAGTTCTATACAGAGTTGAAAAGGTATCTCTGTATTATTTATTCAAAAGATACTACTCCACACTGGCTCTACACCATAAAGGTGTTTCCATATGAAAGTAGTCTTCAGAAGCAGTTTCTGTATTTTTCTGCCTCGATTAGATTGATGCTCTTCCTATTTCATTGCCAGATGATCTCTGTGGCCTTTTATATAAACGTTTTCATCATTTCATTCCTAGATTCCAGGAGAGTAACATTTTTCAGAGAACATAGTGGAAAAATAAAAGAATATAATTCAACTGATGTTTGATTCTTTTCTCGTTTCATATATGGTAGAGAATCATTTTAGTGAAACCTTTTCAATGCTAGCTATCTTCACAGTCAATATTTACTGTGGCGAAAATCAACAAATTGCTGTTGCTGAAAATAAAGGAGAGAGAATTGAACAATTTCCTTTCATCAAAATTTTCTACAACATAAATATTTGCTCTTTCATCATTGTGTTGATTGTTTGAAGAAAGAACAATTGTATAAAAAATAACAATTTAATTCTGGTGAAATATTATTGAACCCGTTCCGAACTTCCGTGCTTTATGATGGTATTATGGTTTCATTCGGTCGTTGTTTCTTTATTCATAATTGGGATAATAACTGGATGAATGGTTTATGTCCTTCTACAGCCAGATATTGAACTGGTGCAGAAACTCGTGAATCAATGATCATATTGAGTGACTTTCGAGAGCAGATGCCATTATAATAAGTCACATGAAATGTCTTCGTTCAATGATAATGATATTTCATTTATTACAATGACTAGGATATCAGATACTGAATAGAATGAGGAAACATATTTAACCAACAATTTTAGTGAAATGAGTAGAAATGAATAGATACGGAAGAGTAAAAATTACAAACCGTCAAAAATTATGTTTCAGGAGATTTCGTCGAATCACAGGACAGAAACATATACCAAACGAAATAATTGATCAATCATGCATAACAAAATGAAATAAATAAACCAACTTTATTCAAATATATATGCATTGTTTGTAACCTAATTTTCTCTGAATAAAGTTATATTATTATTATTATTATTATTAAATTAGTATGGATACGATGAGCAGATGATGTATAAGTAGAAGAAAAAGAGGAATATGACAAGTATAAATCTCAGACCAAGATCAGTTTCAGAAGAAAAAGTCTCTAGACTGGTTCATTAAAATTTTTCACACCCAAATTCAAACGGTTACGTTTGTTTCATTTCGAATATTTGCCCAAACAGTTCACTGGAACTATTTGAGCTTCTACAACTAGATATTACTGATGTGTTTATTCATTTTGCTGCTACTACTGTACACTCTCTGGTCTTCTGAGTACCATCTGCATTGTGCGCTATCAACAAGGCCCAAAATGTTAAGATGCTTGTTCAAAAAGTGGTGGTTCACAAAAAGCACCTCCACTGATTGGTGCTCAATGTGAGCAGTTTGAAATATCGGGATATAAAGCGAAATCTGATTTCATTTCTGTACTACTGTATTTCTGTAACTAATTAGAATTTGAAAGTATGCGTCCCCCACTGCATCACTGGAGTACACGCATGAAATTGAACAAGACCGACAATGAATATTCGACAGGGAGTTCCGTGCACAAACAACAACGTCAAATGCATTGACATGTAACGTTCGAATCGGCGAAGCATAGCGTACCGTCAGTGCACGGATGCCCTGGATTCCCTAGAGACTCTCCAATGGCCTAACATCGACAGTAGGATGTCTCATATGTTGCTACATGTGCAGAGGTAACAATCCATAACTCACCGATACTGTCCCCATGTACGAGTCACCCTGAGTTTCTGTCAACGGTTCTTTGGAATTTAGGAGTTTCTGGATGTGCTTTTCGAAAAAAAAAGCTGTACTGAAGACAACTCTCAAGTGAAATAAGTGGGTTTGGTAGTGAAATATCAGTTACGAAATTGAAATCGATCTGAAATTATTTTGACATTTTTAGATATATTTCACTCTCTATTGTAGCACATCGAATCTTGTGTTGGGAATGAATATTTGCATTTGTTATTATTATGCCTATGTTGTTTTTTTTGCTTTTCTTATTTTCATTATTGCTCTGTTCTGTTTTGTTTATCCTGTTTCGTATCTGGGTTGTTCTATAAAATAGTAGATGAATAAATGAATCCATTATTCAAATGAATCAAAATGAGAATTTCAATCTTTCCTATTATATACCAACTGCAATGTTATGCAAATAGTGTCCATAACGAAATTAATTTGTTGAACTCATACTTTTCCAATCAAACATATTTTCAGTGTCCAATAATACGAATGATTCTTATAATTTTTTGGATTTATCTTATATAATATAATTTCCCAATATTTTATAATCAGATGAGAATGAGATAAGATATGATCACTATTACACGAAAACATCAAACCCTCTGGAATTCTTCGCTCGTGAGTATTCATTCTAGAATTACTATTCCTTCTCAATCCCATTTTATCTATATTTGAAATTCAAAATGCGTTCTTCAAATCCACATCAACTACGATACGGAAATTCTTCTTAAAACTCGTGGTGAATACGTTTAATACAATATACTGTAACGTTATTCGTGGGTTCCAGTAGAGAACAGACTGATTTCCAACTGATTAACTATTTATTTTCACGTACAAACACCAACAAACTATTTATTTCAACTATTTATATCGACAACGATGTAACTACGTCCCGTTCAATTCTTCAACTCACTAACGTTGTTTGGAAGCTCGATATTTATATGTTTTACATCTGTTCTGGAATGTTCTAGAACTGTCAGTCTTCTGTCACATCTCTTCATCTCTCTTCATCAGACTGCTCGCAGGATATTCCATCTTCTTCTATTCTAGAATATTCGAGAGCTTCCAAACATGTGATACAGGGGGATTATTCAAGTTCTCCTGGATTCCATTACATTGCCCCCTCCTTAAGAGACATTCCTCCTGGAATGCATTTGGCTCGTTATGATGGAGAAAGGAGCAGTTGGTTCCGTTTCGGCAGTGTGAAGTCTGATTGAAGTAGCATGGTACAGTTTTCTGTCTTGGATTTGCCCTAGGATTCCAGCAACATATCAGAACATATTCCTGACAATTCTCCAATCCAGGCCATCCAAACCGCAAGCCAGCTTTGGTACAGCTATTTTCTGTATTCCTTTTCTCAGTAAGATGTTTCTAAGATCCACTAAGGCGTCCCATAAGTCCTTGTAAGATGGTTTGTGGAAATGTCGTTCTTTGATTGTCAGATAAAAGATTGATCTGACTCCTTCAGGACTGCTATCTTCAATTTCCAAGGTTCGACCGATAGATGGGCATTGTTCTTGAAGCTTTTCCAGTTTACCAAACTTTTTCCGGAACACATTGCCTATCCCTCGGAACATCTGAAGGTCTTGGGCGATGCAGTGAGCCAATGCATACTCTACAGGAGTAGTGAACAGGTCGCGGCTTTCTTCTTTGGTCACGTCAAACCTTGCTTTCGACGAACCACCATAAGTTTTCATGAAATTTTCGTAAGTTGGTTCGTCCTCGTCTTGTACTTGAATCTGCCTTACTGATTGATCTGAAGTTCCTTCAAACGGTGCCAGTCTATTGAAGTGGACAACTTTTGGTTTGCCGTTGGGCACCTTACTGATGCGGTAGATAACGTCGTTGATTCTCTTTTTCACGCAATAGGGTCCTTCCCAAGATTTCTGCAGTTTAGGACAGAGCCCTCGTTTCCTCTGTGGATTGTGGAGCCACACTAAATCACCTTCTTTGTAGAAGTTTTCTTCAGCCCGGATATCATAACGGTCCTTCATTCGTTCACTGGATATTTGGATCTTGGAACGAACCAATTCATGGATATCGTTCAACTTCCTTCTCAGGTTCGTTATGTAGTCTTCACCTGCTACGTCCTCGCCAGGTCTGCATCCAAATACCAGGTCACAAGGAAGCCTCATTTCTCGTCCAAACAGTACCTTCGCTGGAGTCTGTCCTGTAGATTCTTGTACTGCTGATCGGTAGGCCATCAAGAAGAAGGGTAAATGCTGGTCCCAGTCACGTTGGTGTTGATCAACAACTTTGCAGAGGTACTTTCCAACGGTTCGATTCATCCGCTCCACCATTCCGTCCGATTGGGGGTGTAATGGCGTCGTTCTGGTCTTCCTGATTCCTAACCTGTCACTCATTGTCCGGAATACTTCACTCTCAAAGTTTCGGTCTTGGTCCGAATGGAGTTCCATTGGTACCCCGTAGCGACTAATGTATTCTTTTAACAGGACATCAGCAACGGTTACGGCTTCTTGGTTAGGAATCGCATATGCCTCCACCCATTTCGTGAAGTAATCCATGCAAACCAGGATATATCGATTCCCATCATCAGTAACCGGAAATGGACCTGCGATGTCTAGGGCGATTCTTTCAAAAGGGCTACCCACGTTGTACTGTCTCATAGGAGCTCTTGGTTTCCGGTGCGGTCCATTACTGGCAAAACAGACGGTGCATTTACGGCACCAATCTCGAACGTCATTACTGTAGTTCGCCCAGTAAAACCGCTCACGAACCTTCTGTAGAGTCTTATTCACTCCCAGATGCCCTCCTGAAGTTCCATCATGTATGTAGCGCAGCACCTCTGGAACTCGGCTCCTAGGGATCACTAGCTGCATTCGATGATCCGATCCATCATCGTTTTCCAGTTTCCTCTTCAGCAGGTCATCTTCCAAAACCAGGGAGTCCCATTGACTCCAGTAGGCCTTCAAGGTTTGCGATAATGGTGCTACTTCTTGCCAATTGGGACGACGATTTGCTTTCTTCCATTCTCGAAGTTTTCGGACTTCTGGATCTCTTTCTTGTTCTTGTCGGACTGCTGCAGGTAACCAATCATCGCTGACAACAGTAGTTCTATTGATTGATGTTTCTTTAATCTCCAAACGACTACAATGTGGGCATCCGGGTGGACAAGGTCGTCTGGACAAGGCATCTGCATTCTTATGTTGTGTTCCAACTCGGTGTTCTATCTCAAAATCATACTCCTGAAGTCTCTCTATCCAGCGAGCTACCTGACCCTCGGGATTCTTAAACTGTAGAAGCCATTTCAACGCCGCATGGTCTGTCCTTAGCAAGAATTTTCTTCCATAGAGGTACTTATAGAAGTGCTCCACCGATTTAACCACAGCTAGTAGCTCCCGTCTAGTAACGCAGTAGTTTCGCTCTGGCTTGGATAACACTTTACTGAAGTATCCGATAACTCGCTCCCGTCCATCCTGATGTTGTGAAAGTACTCCTCCGATTCCGATGTTGCTAGCATCAGTGTCGAGGATGAACTGACCTTGTGGAAGTGGATAACCCAGGATCGGTGTCGTAGTCAAATGTGTCTTTAGGGCATCAAAGGCCATCTGGCATTCCTTGTCCCAGCAAAATTGTCGTCCTTCTTCGGTGAGGCGAGTTAGTGGCTTCGCGATATCAGAGAACATCCGGACGTAACGTCGATAATAAGTGCAGAGTCCAAGAAAGCTTCTGAGCTGATGTTTATCTTCTGGTACTGGCCATTGCTTAACTGCTCGTACTTTTTCAGGATCGACTTCCACTCCTTCACTACTTACAACGTGTCCCAAGTAGTTGACTCGTCTTTGCAGTAGATGACATTTCTTCAGGTTCAATGTCAGGTTCGCAGTCTGTAGCCTTTTGAAGACTTCTTCTAAATTTGCCAAATGGTCTTCGAATGTTTTACCAATTACAATAATGTCATCTAGATATACTAGACATGTCTTCCATGAAAGTCCTCTGAGTACATTTTCCATGATTCTCTCGAACGTAGCAGGAGCATTACAGAGTCCAAAAGGCATAACATTGAATTGCCATAGCCCAGTTCCGATGGAAAATGCCGTCTTCTCCTTGTCTGCTTGATCCATCTCTACCTGCCAATATCCACTTTTGAGATCCAAAGTGGAAAACAGCCTTGATTCTGCTAGCGTATCTAATGTGTCGTCTATACGTGGCAACGGATAACTGTCTTTCTTTGTCACATCATTCAATCGACGATAGTCTACACAGAATCGGGTACTTCCATCTTTCTTCTTCACCAAAACTACTGGTGAAGTCCATGCACTGTTGGATGGTTCAATCACGCCTTCTTGTTCCATATCCTGAATTATCTTGTCAGCCATTTCCCTTTTCACTTGCGGTAATCTTCGAGGTGGTTGACGAATGGGTCGGGCATTTCCTGTGTCAATTTTATGCTTCACAATGTCAGTTCTTCCCATTTTTCCATTTGTTGGTACAAATATGCCTTGATATCGTTGCAATAATTCAATTAAACGTGTCTTCTCTCGTTTGGTGAGCGAATCGCATGCAGTGGAAACCATTTTCTTGAAATCGATCATTCCTTTGTTTGTTGTCGTCTCTTGCTGAATTATCGAGGCCGCTGTAGAACATGTACCAATTTTCGTTCCCTTGGTTACAGTCAAAGGATAATTGTTGACGTTGATCAATCGGACAGGGATGATTTCTTCGGATGTCAATAGAGCCTTGCCGACTAAGACTCCTCGGCCGACCTCTTCGTCATGATTCCAAGGTTCCAGGATAATGGGGGAACCTCTTTCGAATGTGCCATTGATCCGTGCTGTCACTATCATCTCGCTTCGTTCTGGTAGCTGTACATCCTCTGCTAACGTCACTCGGGCCACTACCTCTTCACGGGAATGTAGAAAGATTTCCTCGGCGCCCACCTTGATTGTTCGTTTTCCAAAGTCTAGCTGAATTTCATTTGCGCTCATGACGTCCATTCCCAAAATGACATCTTCCTCGATATCCGCCATAATTGCCCGATGTGGAATTGTGAGGGTCCCAATTTTAATTTCCACATCCACTTCTCCATAAACGGTGGCAGCTTCGCCTGTGGCTGTTCGTAATCGCCATCTTGAACTCAAGATCCGCTTCTTTGAAGATGTCAGAAGTCCATGACGCAATATGGTTTTTGTAGCGCCAGTATCCACTAATAGTGCGCACTTCTTATCGTCGATCTGCCCGTTTACATAGATGCTGCCATGGTCACGCCGTAGAGATGCCACAATAATGAGGGGGTCCTTGGAATAACGGGTCGAAGCTGCCCCCTTGGAGTCGACCCGCTTAAGTTTTCCTGCGGCTGCGAGGAAGATGGTACTTCCTCAGCTGATTTCTTGGCTCGTTTGCATGCTCTCTGAAGGTGTCCCAGCTCTCCACAATTCCAACAGCGAACCGTTCTCTTCGTCTTATTCAGATTCAGAAGACTTTTGATGGCATCGACCAGGCCCTCAGTAGATTCCTGGTTCAGTGAGCTGTTACCGTTATCATTAATATTGCGGACTCTTGCAGATCCACGTGAAGCTTCTGTTGCCGCTTCGAACTCCAACGCCGCTGCTAATGCATCGGTGAGGTCTTTGGGTCGAGACAAACGCACGGTCCTCTGCATTTCCCCATCTCTCAACCCATCAACGAATGTCTGTACAGCTAGACATTCCATAACAGACTCTGGAGCTGACGGATATGCACAATGGACCAACCTGGCTACGTCTGCTTCAAATTCCTGTAGGCTCTCATTGGTTCTCTGTCGACGGTTCTTCATCTGTGACTGGAATACCTGCTGTAGATGTTCGTGACCATATCGCATATCGAGGCGTTTGATGAGATGTTCGTAACTGTCAGCCTCACTTTCTGGGATGGCTTGCAATATATTCAATGCATCACCTCGCAAAGCAACTGTAAGCGCAACCGCCTTGTCCTTCAATGTCCACCCATTGGCTTTTGAAGCTGCTTCGAATTGCTTCAAGTAATTTGGCCATGATGTCTTTCCGTCAAACGTAGGTGGCTTCACTCGATTTGCAGTGGTTGCGATATCCGATTCTATTCTCGTCACGATGTGTTCACTGTTTTCAGGTTTTTCTAGTATTTGGACACCTTTCCCAACTTGTAGCTCCAATTCTTGTAATTTTTTTGTTAATGCGTCCATTTCTTCTCTCTGGAGAGCAATCTGAGTCACCATTTTGTCTTGCTGAGCCGTCATTTTGTCTTGCTGAGCTGTTATTTTGTTTTGCTGAGCCGTTATTATGTCTTGCTGAGCCGTTATTTTGTCTTGCTGAGCCGCCATCTGCACTGAAAATTCTTCACGGAGTGCCAAAGATTGAGCCGAAATCTGTTCTGCAATTTCCTCACGATGAGCAATCATTTGGGCAACGATCTTGTCCTGCTGTGCCTCAATCTGATTCGTAATTTCTTCACGTTGTGCAGAAATCTGATCCGTAATTTCTTTACGTTGTGCAGAAATCTGATCCGTAATTTCTTTACGTTGTGCAGAAATCTGATTCACAATGTCTTCACGAAATGCCGTCGATTCTTCACGTTGTGCAGAAATCTGATTCGTAATTTCTTCACGTTGTGCAGAAATCTGATTTGCAATCTTGTCTTCCGGCTCTTCGAAGATGAAAGTCTCTGGGTCTTGACCAATGTCAATCAAATACTCTTTCAAACGAAGCTGTAGCACCGCTTTCGTCCCTGTGGTCTCGAGATCCCTTTCTTCCAACTCTCGTTTCAAGTCTGCCACCTTCAGTTCACTGAGTCTTTTCATTGTCACTGTCTTTTCACTTCAAATGATCAAAACTCCAACTAAATTCACGAATATCCCACTTCTGACACCAATTGTAACGTTATTCGTGGGTTCCAGTAGAGAACAGACTGATTTCCAACTGATTAACTATTTATTTTCACGTACAAACACCAACAAACTATTTATTTCAACTATTTATATCGACAACGATGTAACTACGTCCCGTTCAATTCTTCAACTCACTAACGTTGTTTGGAAGCTCGATATTTATATGTTTTACATCTGTTCTGGAATGTTCTAGAACTGTCAGTCTTCTGTCACATCTCTTCATCTCTCTTCATCAGACTGCTCGCAGGATATTCCATCTTCTTCTATTCTAGAATATTCGAGAGCTTCCAAACATGTGATACAGGGGGATTATTCAAGTTCTCCTGGATTCCATTACAATACGATAGAGAATATGAAGCATGGCGTTCTATTCCACATTAATTATAGAAATAATTGGCAAAACACACCAAATAGGATAAAAACATTCCGAAATCCTTCTCGCAACTCTTTGTATTGACAAATACTCTTGGATGAACATTTCCTGTGAAATACACAAACGCTTTACTCTGGAATTTGTCTGAATATACAGCGCTTGAACGCATGCAGCGAGGTATATATCTAATTTTACTAATCTCTGATGGAAAATACCATTATTCGTTTGGGAATCGTTTGGCTCTGTGTTCCGTTGATTGGTACACTTAGGGTACACGTTTTGGAATGGATATAGAGGTATTTCCAGAGAGGATTACAAAATACCAGAATATCATTGGATGAGTTACAGATGAATAGAATACATACATTCAGAAATAACGTTTGCAGTTTGAGTGGTAGTTGATTTTACAATGAGACCAAAATAAATATAGTTTGTGAAAACTTAGAAACATGCGGTGATAGTAAACAGAGATTCATCAAGTCAAGTATCTTGATATTTTGAGAAACTACTTGACTTGACTTGAAAATCAAGCTCGTGAAAATTTATATACTTGACTTGACTTGATTTGACATATTCATTACTTTACTTGAAATCAAGCTACTTGATATTACTTGATCTTGATACTGACGTGTTGGTTGAACGGCATATATTTCTGCAAGCTCGCGCGCGCTTAGACTCAATACGGGGGTTGCCCGACTTCCGAGCTGACTGAATCCATTTTAAAATAGTTTATATTTCTGGTTTTTCAAACAAAAGTTTTTTTCGCAACTTCAATTCTCATTTTACCATCAATTGAAACACAATGAAACTGCTAAAAATCAAGTAGCTTGATAGAAGTACTTGATTTTTCAAGTACTTGACTTGATATCAAAAACTACTACTTGACTTGATTTCTAGACACCCGATGACACTCGGTCCAGTTTCAGATGACGGGATATACTAACACTACTATTAAAACTAAAAAATGATACGAGTAGGTCAGTCTCAGATAAGTGACATACATATATATAGACAACTCAAGCTAATATGAAGTATATGATGAGAGAATATGACAACTTGGTGTTTTATTCGAGGAATTCTTCTCGGTGTTGTTATTTTTTCTCGATCTTCAATTCGAATTATAATTCCGAATATCTTTTTGCTGTAATTATAGCGTTGCCTCAGAAACTTTTTCATTAGATATGGTTAGGATCAAATGAAGACGGATATTATTTTGTTATGCAACCGCATACAGTTGGGATGTTTCACATATTAATCACGTTATAATTCATCTGCAATTTTTAAGTTCAATGATTTTGAAAACTACACAAAATGGAATGAAGAATCCTCCAACAGCTTCAAGGGTATCCATGTCAATTTCTGTCCTTGAAGTACACTCAGGTTGGATTCACGAATAACTATTTCGTACTCCGAAATCTACCCGAACAAACTTCTATGTGACAAGAGTAAAATGAAACATTTCATGAGATCTGTTCATGAAATCACAAACGTCGTTTCCGCAATTCTCCAGAATGAAACCATTCAAACTCGGCAAGGGGAATTTCATTTCCCATCCAGAAAATGAAGTATCGCTATTATTTGAACTCCTATCTATATATTTATATGATCAGGATCATTGATGCAGTCGAAACAATATTGCGCAGTTTTCGAAATTATGAAAGTTTCAGTCTGGAGTACTCTCGTAGAGGAATAAATAAGGCGAATGGGAAAACTTTGGGACAATGGATTCCAACAGCTTTCCGGAATTCTGAGAAATGGTTATGACACAATATCGAGATTCAAGTTTCAACATTTACCGGTATGCAGAAAGTAGTTGATGAACTCAATACACCTACGGAATGTTATACAGTGTATTCAAGGTGAGAATGAGTAGAATTGAGACTCTGAGAATGGTGGAAGTTAGGAAGTTAGTTGAATTGAAGTACAGCTGCGAGATCTAAGGGTCTTTCACAAAGCTGACGCAAAAATTATTCATTGAAAGATTTGTTATATCTAAAGTATACAACAATTGATTGAATCGAATTTTGCTAGTTTATTTAAACATTTATTTATTTATTCATTTATCGAAAAGCAGAGAGCTGAATTATCTAGAAGGTAAATATTTATTTGCAACAAATGAATTGACATATTGTAATGGCAAATTTTTCACAACTTTTTCTACATTATTTGAAAATTTTACTGATGATATCTCATGTGAATTTTTTCAAAAACATCTTGATATTGGTTGATTTTATAGTTATATATATATATTCCATCGAGTCCAACTGCAATCGTGAAATGCTCAATTATTCTAGTTTATAGCGGAAGTTTTTGCAAATCGAAATCGAAATAAATGTCAATCCATCACTGTGGGGAATGAAGTCTGCGACAGTATAAGGAACAAAACTCCGTGTATGTGATGTGTCGAAGGGAAAATAATAAGGAACGAAAAATCGGAGAGAGATCTGACGTGATTGATTCGAAGTGCTATAGGAGATTTGTCGTTTGTTTGACGTCAAATTTTCAGTATCATACAGCAGCTCGATTTATTATGTAGCTTTTCTTCCATCGCTTTCTTCCACCATCCGAATGTGAAACTTTTTTTGAGATAACCAATCATGAGGAATCTATATATCGAAAATCATTCACGACATGAGAAGTCAATTGACACCTGAGTCACAAAACTTGACACCTATATGTTGCGAAATGTTTTTAAAAATCATGATCGTTTTTTTGCGATATATATAGTTATTGTAGTATACAAGCAACAATCTATTTCTCTTTCAAGAATGATCTCCGCAATCATTTCAGAATTTTTTCTGGGCGATTTAACTCTACATTTTTTAATGTTCCTGCAAGAATTTCATTTCGGAGAGATAAGCGGCGCATATTGTGAAATATCGAGAAGGAAATGTTCACTGCCGCGACGAAAACACTAACGGATATCGTTTTCACTCCCATTTTACTTTCGAATGGAGAGACTGCCTATGGAGCATGCATAAACCAGTGCCGTATCCGTGAAGCTTTTCCAGCACCAAAATTAGATTCATCAGACAACTATAAGGCCCAGTTTCACAAATAGTTTTAATTGCGATTAACCTTAATATGGGGCTTGAAATCGCGAAATGTCGAAAGCACGATTAAATTAAGTGAAATTAATGGCGATTCAGTATAAATCAGCCATTCTGGATGGATTGAGATTAAGATACATTCCGTAACAAGAAACACCCAAACAAAAACAACCATGAAAATATCACAATTATGGTGAAAAATGACGAAACAGTGTGAACAGAAATGTTATGTCTTATGTTTGTATTATCAAATCTCATTGAATGAAAACTTCAAAGAAGCAATTATTTGTTTGAGTTTTCGTACAGAACATGCCAGTTACTTATCTGATTTCTTTGCTAGTTGACATTATTCTGGGTTAACACTTTTTACTACTATTCACATCTCTAACATAACAAAAATATCTGTAACACTTGAAATTATGAGTTGAATATTATAATTTGATGAAATATTCATCGCAATAATTTTCGATGAATTTTATGTCGATATTTGGGTGATTCAGAGAATTTCACCACTTCACTCCATTGGTGGTTCTGCTTTCTTGAAGAGGTTTGAGAAAAATTCCTGTACTGAAATTATCTTCGATCAATTGCAATCTTTTAACTTTTGGTTCGCATAGATAAACTGGCTGAGATCGATGAATGTCAGAATGTGAATAAGTGATCAAACAGAAAACCTCGTTATAATCTAGTACCTTCTGGAGAATATACAATTCGCTCTGAAACATTCAAACCACATTCAATTATTCTAATGAAATATCTCGAGCGAATAATTTCATCAAACAGCTGAAATTATTCTGTAATATTCGTCTTGGCCTGAAATAACACACTGAAAATTCCATCAGTATGTACTCCCTATATACCGAAGGCGAACATTCCATTACAAACGATTTGTTTGGTTGAGCAAGTGCTAGACTACATTTTCAGGGCATTGTGCACTCTAACTCTTAGTATGCCATCATAAATTAATCCCCCTGTATTTTGCAGACAGCGTCTTTTCGCGAGTATGGAGGATTGCAGTCTTGGAAGTACACGGTGACCCCAATGAATATCATCATTTCGTTGCGTGGGGATTAGTAGAGGTGAATTCGTGAAATATTCAGTGGATTAAGATTGATTTCAGAATTTGATTCAAGAAATAGGTGCAGTTCATGCAACATTGTATTATAATAATGTAACGAATTGATTGAACATACGCATATATGATGCTATTATATCTGGTATTTTAGGAATCCGAAACCAACATCGGGATACATATATACACAGAATGATAACAAAGAATAACTGGATACTTCAACCATATCAGATTTCATTTCAGATGTAGAAAATTCTAGAACAAAGATCACATTCGAATTCAATGGGTAGATATTCACATTTCCATCATTTTCTGTTTTCATCGGATATTATTCGGATACATTCAACATCTCTGGCTTCACATTTCACATTTGTTTTTCTATAACCTCTTTATAACGTTATAACACACATATTGGTTATAGAAGACGTCGTTAACGTGTTTTGTAGATGCAAACAAAGGAACAGTGATATCCTTTTATTCTCTTCATCTCGCTTATTTTCAGATATCTTTTTTATGTCCAAACGTCGAATAAAGATATTTTCTTATACACAGGAGTCACTCACATATAACAGATATTGTATCTGTAACATAAAAGGAAATTGTCAGAAACGATGCCTGCTGAAACTGCCACCAAAGATGTTTATGCTTGACTTACCATCCGTGACTCTAACTTCTGACTCTTAATACGTCAAAGTAGGATTATATCGAAGTGATATGATGGCAATTCGGTCTTCCATATACGAGTTCTCTGTTACACGAGCATGTATCGTTTTATTGGATCATTGAGAAATTTATTTAATGTAAAAATAACATGAAATGTGAAGGAAACTCTTTGTCGTCAACTTAACCTTGAAGTTGTCAAACGTCATGGAATTCGACCCGTTGGATCAGACGTAATTATGACGTTTGACGTTCCCGTAGAGTTTCACGTAACACCTCAACAACATTGAAGATTCCCAATCCATCGAATTCTTTCGTCGTGATTGTCGTTTCTGTGAAATTTAATGATTGACAGGACAACGAGCACATTCAAGAACAGTAAATTCCTGACGTTCAACATTCCAGTCATAATTGGTTTTTCATGACATTTACCGTTCCTATTTTCGTGACATTTTCTGCTTCTATTGAATTCCACCTTGAATGTCTTATGTTGTATTCATTGTAAGAGGGGAAGAAAATTTTCTCTTTCATTTATCCAAATTCGAATTACACAGGAGCGAAGAGATGGAAAGTTCAAAATACCAGGATTATATGACAATTTGATTCTAGATGATGATTGAAAATATAAAAAACTGATACAATATCCTTCTCTAACATCGTGACATTTCAAAACTTTCCTTAGCCTCCGTTTCCTCGGTACAATTTCCCCTTCTCATAATTGTAGAAAAACACAATTTCACACCCTTCAAGGCGAAGAAAGGATTCGGAAGCTCTCCTCGTAATATTTCACCCAATCCCCCTTTGGAGTAAAATAAAGAAACAGTGTCGCAGACCAAACAGAATTCCAATCCTGGCATTGTGTATAGAATCAAAATCCATTACCGGAAAGGGGAGAACCCGAAGTGGTGGAAAGAAGCCGGCAACTGGAGATTCCGGTGTTAAGCTGATGCTCAAATATGGAAGATATTGTTGTGGGGTGTTATGATGGGGCATGTTGCTGAATGCCGATGGTGGATGATCTGTCATTTCTTTGCGGAACACGAGGGTGCAATGACCTTAGACGGGCCCAACCTGTTCTTCTTAAAGTATGAATCTTATAGCGACGATCATTTTTCACCTACAGAATATAGCGAATATCTTATAATGAACACGTAGAGATTGATATCTCTACAGGCCCAGAAGAAGAACCCTTGGAGATTTCCATTCCAACTTCAGAAAGTGCACTATTTGAATCCTCTGGAATCAATAATATTAAAATTAATTGGTTTAACAAAAGGCTGCTCTGGTTAAGAATATGTAGAAACTACGAGCGAATTGTAATTTTTCTCGTGTTCTCCTACCAGCGTCTAAATATCAAATAATATAGAAAAGCTCGTTGTGAATAGCAGGAAAAATTGTTGAATGAAAGAATTGAATACAAAAGATGAGAAGAACAGTTGAATAAAGAGCACGTAAGAAAAAGGAAAGTGAAAGTGAACATTACATAGTGTACATGAAAAATGTTAGAAGGATGGAGCTCGATATTATTTTATTCTGAAAGTATTTTTAGATGAATTCAGAATTGAATTGTCAAGAATAACGAGATTATTGATAGAAATTGTAATGTAGCTACCGAAAGATCATTTAAATATTTCCTATTCATTATTCGGTATTGTTGAATGATTTAGTTGTTGAATATTGAGGTTGTGTATTTCAGTTCTATATATAGTTCACGGTGCAGATTGGAGGTGTTGAATCTGAAAACCTTGAAAAATAAACCAGACATGTGAAAACGACATCGGACGGACATGGTTAGCCATATTTTTTCCTCAAATCTATCTGATGGTTTGTCGTTTCTATTCTACCATAAATGAATCGTATACATGAATTCTGGACTTTCTCAATGGAATGGGGAATGTAGGTTTTTTCACAATGACCAAACAATTGAAATACATTATACATCAACATGATGGTATACTCGTATATGAAGGAAACGAAACGATGAACCTGTATTTATCTTAATGTGCGATTCATGAATATAAGAGCATCCGTATGTGTAGTAAAATATTAGCCCTATAAACTTGAATAATAACACACTTATACCCACTCGCAATGGTCTCTACAATATTCTCGTGCTCATGTTCTTTCGTGTCTCAAAAATTGTTCAATCAACGGTATTGAAAATTGAATACCAGACTATTTTGTGATTAATGTCCTGATGGATCAACGTATTTATTCCTGAATCTAAATATTGAGTTACAATAGAATAGTTTCACGTCTTTTCATTCTTCTTGAATTGAAAAAAAACTACGAATCAATTGAACTATTTCTGTATTATATCAGTCACAATTTATAAATCTCTGGATTCAAAAATACTGGAATATAAAATTCGATTGACGTTATAATTAAACAAGGAAAGATATTTGAAGTAGTCCTTCCTCGATTTTCTCGTCTGCAAATTTTGATCCATTATTTCAACTGGTTCGTTGATTAGACGAAAGTTATGAATCTTCCTATTCAGCTTATAATTTCGGTTCCCACCGCAACGTATCAAGTTCTTATTGATTCAGCCCCCATGATGCACTAATCCCATTTCAGGAGCAAGTGAAAAACATTTCCTCTCCAAGAACTCCGTAAGAGGAATTTGCAACTTCATAACTTTACAAATTATCCCGACTATGTTGCTTGTAGCGTGAAGAAAAAAACTCGAAACTTTTATCTTTCTTTTCGAGATGAGCTGACTGAACGGAAGTGCAGGAATATTGTTTTTTTCAGGCAATTCGTTCGCGATAACGCCACGACTTCCGTTATTAATGACCCAATTATAACTCTTTTAATTAAAAAATCAGCATAAAACTCTCATAAAAGAGAATGAACAACACAATTCGCGCCCGTGAAAATGTGGAATAACAATTAGGAGTTTTGCGGAAGGTAACAGAATTCATAATAATTATCTGATTGCGCCTCATTAGAGGAGGTTGTTCAGGCGCGGTTTCCGAAACAAAGTATAATCTAGAGAAAAGCGAAACCGTACTCTCAATCCCAGGTGGGTGATCGTATATTTCGATGAAACGAATTTAATTATGGCCACGAGATTATTATTTCGCCAGTACGTAAATGGAGGAACATTTTCACAATGAAGATATATCGGCAATTAATTGAACACATCTACAGCAGAGCAGCGTTTTCACTTCAGGAACACCACTTATCTCTACTCAATATAATGTTGTATCAAATTATGTCTTCTGGTTATGACAGATGCTGCAGATGTTTTGTTCATCAATGTCACGTTGAAACAATGGAACCAAATTTCAATTTTATACAAGCTCTTGAGACAACGCATGACGTCTTAGACGACATCAGTTTTGTTGATATTTCGCAAACTGAGGCCGAAACAAGCGTCTAGACAGTATGCATACACATTCGCTCTCAGTACAGAGTTACACAACTGGAGACAGGTCCTGCTCTCGTAACTCCACAAACTCAATCTGTACCATTCCTCGAAGTACCTGTTAAGTACTCCAAAAAATCAATAAAATTTTTTCTAGAAACTGTTTAGTGTGTGAAATTTCGTTATATAGGCTGTTTGTTTTTCGAATGCCTCTATGATCTCGCTTATACTTACTTATGGTTCATTATGGACAACTTATATCAACTTGAAATTTTAGTGGATGCTATTACTCAATATGTTCTATCTTCCCAAAATATTTTCAATGCGCTGTTACTTCCGGTTGAAGCGGAAGTCATGTCAGGCATCCTTCGAAGTGTTTCAAAATGTTCAACAGGATATTTCAGTTAACTTTTTGGAAATTTCAAATCGCAATAACTTTCTCATTTCAAATAGAATGGCCATGAAACCGGAATATCCGACGCAACATTTCATTTCCTATCGTTCCGTATGAGCATACCATATCGCTTAAATTGATATTTACAGAGATATCAACAAAAAAGTGGAAATAGTTCATTTGTCTCATGTGTATTTTCGCAAGTGTGCTTTGGATGATTCTGAATTTCATATTTGACGAATCACCCTGTATTAGGGAATACAAGGTAGAGGCAAAGTTGCATATTTTTGTGCTGAATAATAATCTGAAAAGAAATCGAGAATACCTTCAATAGTTTTGAAGATATCGCGAGAGAATGAAAATCAGAAATTTATCATTTCATTCATTCATTGAACTCTAAAATAGCAAAAAAACTCTCCAATTTGTAATATTATCAGATCACTTTTAAACAACGATGTATGGCGGCTCAATATCACGGTCTGGAAAATCATTGTACATTGTACTCTTTTCATCAAGTTTTCACAGTTTGATCTGATGGAAGAACAAAGAGGTATCGGTCGATAATTCAGACAACTGGTTCTCAACTCACATGGCATGTCACTTGTTGAATCTTAATCGAGATAGTTTTAGATAATATCTGGTAATGAAAAACGCTTTAGAAAAACTTTTTTTTTAATGGTCAAATGTACATCACAATGGAAACAATTATTCGTATGTTTCAATTATATAAAGGATTCTTATTTGTAGTATGCTGCAATATATCTGTCCACTTTCATTCAATATTTTACAGATTTTGAGCATTCCTGCAATTCAACTAAACTCATAGTTTCTTGTGGTCGATAATATAGAGAGAACTCCACTTTCACCATAACCACATGCAGTACCAAATATTCATTTTCCAGTACTGGAAACCTTTTTATTCGGAATCTATCTTCAAATGGCATAACTTCACTACTGGATGAACATTCCCTCGGTATGATATAACTGTTCCCTGAATATTTAAAATGCACAGAGTCATTAGCGAATTCACCCCTGTATAGGATCTGCCCAGGAGAATACGAGTGGTACAAAGGGCTGTATTTCGTTATTGACTCACGTGTACGAAATTATTTGATTAAATGAGTGTGATTCTCTAGTGGAAAGAAGGGTTGTTATGGCAAGTAGGAGTCAAAACAGGGACGTAGAAAAAAAACAGGTTGTCTCAAAATAAGAGCCTTTCGAGCGTTGAATTAACGAAAACACAGAATAGATCTTGTCCCTGATGTCAAATCAAATCCAATCGATCCAGGAGATTTCTGATGGTGATTTCAATAAAAAAGGTTTTTGAAGGTATCGATTAATAAATTATAGTCGAGAGATTTAATCGGAATATAACTAAATTGGTGATTTCAAAAACCTAGACGCTATTTCAAAATTGCATATAGAAACAAATAATAATAATAATAATAATCTTTATTGCACTATGATACATGAAATATAAAAATGAAAAATGTGATAATAAATATAAAAAACCCACAACATACTAACATACACTAATCATACACAAAATGGAGGTATTCGTCAACTGAATAGGGCTCAAGATCCAGAAGCATTGTGATGAGTGGTTTTTTTCATGTCATTGAAATTGCTATTGTTTTTTATTGCTAATTTGAAGAACCTTTTCAAATGCCTACTAAATAAAACTTGGTCGACCTCATTGACGTTCCATGTACGTTTATTGTTCTCCACCGCATAAATTACATTTCGCAGCGCCCTCTACGGCGGTGGCAGACGCCAATGGTGAATCGAACTGAAAAATGCACCTTGAGCTTGAATTCATCATTCACTGAACTCATACGTTTCTATTAGGCATGTTCAGTAAATCTCGAAAGGACTTTGACCGGTTTCAAAAACATCAAAAACAAAACACATCAAGCTGCGTTTCAAAGTATTTATTATATTTTCCACCTTGTAACAACCTGTGTATAATTTTAGCTTAGTATTCAAAGTCATCAACATTGAAAGTGAAAGACAACATTCATTCGGAAATACGTTCAATAGTGCAAGATTCCTTTACCTCTTTCATAAAATAAACAAAGATTTCGTCCTCATTGTGTCGTTCTAGGTTTCTGTTATTTGCAGGAGATCCAATCAAGTCAACCTAATTCGAAATGATGCTGCGCTACTGCTACCAAATTTCGAGCTGCGTTCTCGAATAGGTCTCATAGGGGCCAGAGCAAACACTGGACATATAGAGTTAATATTATAGGATTCGCCGAGCAAACACTGTATTTGGTCTCTGATTAAATCGAGTTTGATTATTGCATGATCACGAATCTAGAAGGCAATGTATGAACGCGATAGACGCCATTTGCCAACCGTGCGTACCATGAAAGTTTGATGAGATCTTTTCAGGCCGAAATTAGTGCGTACACAGCTGTACAAATATCGGGGAATGGAGAGTAGGCGGATATTTGTCTGTGAATTATTGCGGCATTCTGATGGTTGATTCGTTAAACTGCTTCAATATGGGTTTGTAATTGGTGGATAATCGTATAATAGGGGCAACAATGGAATAGTTGGAATGAAATAATGGTATCTATTTCGTTTCAATGAATAATCAATCACGAAAGATAACATCCAACATCAGCCACATGCTACAAGGTCTTATATTAGGCATATATAGTATATTTATTTCATGAATATAGTTCTGATAGATTTGGTTACCTTTCAATACCGTTACTCAAAAATAAAAAGTAGTAAGCTAACCACTCAACTTCTAAATGGTCGAGACATAGCTGCTCAGGTTTAGGCATTGATAATTATGGCAACAGTTCTGAGCGACTTGACAATGATGACGAATTCATCTGGAGATAATTTATTGATCCGTTAATAGACGTCACAGCCAATCACAGCAATCTAATTTCAAATGGTTTCATGGTGAAAAAATTTCTGAAACAATACCTCGTTGTGTGGAGAATGTTTTTTTTTTAACATTCGATGAACCATCAGTGCGAAACACAATACGAATTATCAACTTGAATTTCCAATGAACACAATACAAATTAACAGAACAAAAAAGTTGTTTTACCACAAGAACTGAGAGAGACGCCATTTTGTGACACACCGCAGATGCTTTATGGAGTTTGTCGATTCTGGCTGAAATCTTCACAAATATTGATATGAAAATTATTCAACTCAATCTTACTTTCTGGTTCACAGTATCGTTAAAAGAGACAAGCAACACCGCACTTATTGGTGAGCTGTTGAAATTATCTTCCTTAAAGAAATAGACCATACATACAAATTTCATCAGAGGTTAGTGAAAATGTTGGAAACAATCATACGGATGAAAATTTCAATTTAGTGGGCTTTATTGTGCTTATAGTCCTGAAGTTCAATCTAATCTTCAATCAGCGAGAAAATATTGAAAAAATTCATTCACTATATCAAAAATCCCTTCGATACAGGAGGATTCGTTTATTTTCCTATCAACACGAAACTTTCATTCGAATGAGAAAATTTCAATTATCGAAAGAATACTCTCAACATACAGACTGGTTAAAAATTTCATCTAATGTACTCTATTTCAGATATCTGAGGATTACAATAATATTTAATAAGATACAGTTGTTGAAACTCAATTCATCTTTCTGGTTAACATCACCTCATTTTTAGCACGCCTCTGCTTCCTACTGTGCAATTATACTGATTGGGATTTCCTCTCATTCTCATGTGGAGAATATAGCGAGAAATTATTCAAACCTCCTACATTTTGTGCGTCATAGAAGCTCAGAGGGCTTTGAGAACGGACCTCTTTCTTTTCATTTGTGCAGCACTTCTCGAGTTGAAAAACACTCTGGATTTGTATTTTTTAGCAGTGAAAGCCTTGCATTCAGTTTTTTCCTCTCATCAAAATTTAGTTCATAGTTACTCCACGAAGTGTAATTCAGATGTTATTTTCAATCGAAGTACAAACTAAACTAACTAGATTAATGTGTACCTTTTGGTGGATATTTTCTTTTCATTCAAGATGTTTATCTGTCTGAAAGTAAAGGATGCTATTTTTGTTGAAATTTCTACCAAACACATAAAAGAGTAGGACAATTTATCTGTGACGTATTTTTTATTCTGAATTCATATTGGCCCTATTGAAATCCATTGATGTCGCATTGCAATAACATAAATTCTCGAATATAATTTTCTGAACATCCTTAGACGTTATTTCGGAAAATGATGTCACTATTCCTCCCGAAATTACCGAAAACGCTGTTGGCATAAACCTTCTGAGCCGTAGGGAAGCGAATGATCCAATTCTATCAAAGTCAGAACGAAATTACAGTCGGGGCACCTAAACTTAGCCGCTTTCTGCTGTGTTCAAGAGCTTTACTGGATATTTATTAGTGCTAATAACGACGAATTTATGGAGAGTTTTTTTTCTACGAGAATTGAATGGGTATTCGAAAGATAACACCGAACTCATGAAGACTGTAGGCCTATATTCCGTACAGAAACTAACTTGGAAAACGTGGGTAGTATTTATGTTTAACTCCTCTTCTCTATACATAGAGTTTTTTTACCACGATGATTTAGCTGATGAAATACATTTTTTGGTGCAAATTCACGCAAAGTAGATATTCTCATAGGTATTGAGAGTATTGCAGCCATTCCAATAGCAATAGCTGTAAAATTAGTACCTTCAGACGTATGGGCAATCCCTTAACGTCAGATAGCTGGTGACTCTAATCAAAGATCTCCCCCCAAAAGGTCAGGATATTCCTGGGGGTAGTGTAAGAATTCATAGAAGTGGTTGGGAAAATTTGTGTTGAGGATTTGAAGGTACATTGTAAACGCTGAAAAGGTATTTCGCAAGGTTTATTGAAGTATGTTGATCCAAATTTGTTCGAGAAGATATACTGATATATTTACTTATAAGGGGTAGTGACTACGGCCACTTCCATTGTGTGGAATTGAAAATTTATTGATAGTTGGCGATTTTTCCAGGAAAATTGCTTTTGTAGTTACATTCGATTTTTTTATAATTTTTTCAGACCGTCAACTGCTTTGTGACTTGAAATAAAAGATACAAATGAATCGATCTTTTCTTCATTTAATGCTTCAGAATCGAAAACATTTGTAGATGTATTCTTGAAATTGGAGTAGGTGAATTCAAATGATATTCAAATACACTCGACTTTCCATGATTGAATTGTTTTGATGAGCTTCTCTATAAACTAGAAATAAAGTCAGTAATGGTCATTAATTAAAAGTTATGAGAAGAGTTCGTATTTCCTCCTAGACTTCGTTATCAAATTGTCAATTTGGCTTGATATAAAAAAGAGGAAATATCAGGAGATTCTTCAGAATTTTTCCATTTCCAGAGCTCAATTCGATTAGTTATGGAATCAGGACCAGACCGTTCGGTTGTCTGGGGAATATTAAACTGTCATCGGGAGTATGAGGAAAAGAAAATGAAGGAATCTCAGAAGTTCTTTAATGGTTTACCGCTTTTGGAAATATCTTTTATTGTTTGAGATCTCAGATCCTAATAGGATAAGCAGATATTCAAATTTCGTTAGTTCGACAAAGCTGAAATTGCAATGATTCACAGTTTGTATAGTGCGTTGAAGTGACTTAATCATTTTTCTCTTTGAGAATGAATCAACAAAAATATTACATGTAAACCTTGAGTAAAAGATGACCTTTCACAACAAGATTCTGAATTCGAAATTCCGGATTCAACATTCATATCTGATTCAGAAATCAATAATCTTTGGTCATATTTAATGATTTTTCATAACAGAATTTGAGAAAGAAATTAACGTATATCTTGTTCGAAGAAGAACCTACAATCGAAAATCAATTTGAATATTTCGAGAAGGCAAGAAAATGTTTGGATCAAATCGGAAGGCACTCTGAGCAAATGAAATAACTTTTTTCAGCTGATAAATGCTATTTCATTGTTTTCATACTTCGATCTCTGAGGAGATAAGATGTTTACGAAGTATCAATTTGATTAATTAGGAAAAATATAGAATAAAAATAGAATTGCCGTCACGTTTTGAATTTCCACTAGAATCAATTTATTTTATTTGTGTGATTTCGATCCAAGTAATTTCATTCGAATCTATTTCTACTTTGATTATCAGACACTTATTGCACTCTCTACATGATATGTATTTCCTTCAATTCTAGTCATCATTGAAGAGATAAAACTCGGTTAATTCGTTTTCGATTCTATCTTTTCATCAAATTATTGAATTGGCTGAAGTGTAGCAGCTGCAAAGTTTGTTTTAATTCTAGAAGATTTACATTTTTCTTTCAATCTCGAGTAATAATTCCATTTCAGTTGGTTAGAAAATGTAATTCCGCGATGGATCTGCTGCGATGGATACGATTTGCGGAGATGAAGGGATTTTACAGATAATTCCATCATTCGCTCTGCTTGCAGAAATGCACGAACAAAAAAGTGTCCAAAGTGAATAATTAAAATTATACAGAAGGGACTTATCTATGATTTCACTCATATGTAAAAGTATTCATTCACCTATTTATTCTGTAGAATCTGGCCTCTACCTCTATCCTTGACATTTCAGATTGCAATCAGATGAAATGAATTACTATAATTCGATCAAAAGCAATGAACACACTTGAAACTGAATGAATATATATCAAACTGAATTATCATCATAAAGTTTCAATTAACGTTGAAAATAAACCGAATTTAATGCACTTCCTGATTTACTTTATTTTTTATTATACTTTCAGTCTCAATTATGTTATTTATACTCATGCTATGGTCATCTTGCCCTGTTTAAAATTCTCCTGTTTCATGGAATGAAAATAAGTGTTTTAGTGCCTCAACTCGTTAAAGTCTCGATAGGTGGAAATTCGATTACACTTTCATACCGTAAAAAAGTTTTTATTGTCACGGTGTCCATCAAATTGGCGAGAAAATTCGAGTCCCCGTAAATATTGGACGAGGGGTTGATTTATTTACAGGTAGAAATAAAGCCACCTGTCATTCGGGGATATCGTAAAATGTGTACTTTTTATGAGTATCAGAGGAATAGGGGAATTAGCTAGGAATATAAGTCGCCTCTATTTACCGTCATTTTCCAGAATATGATCGTAAATAAGATAGATACAGGAATAATTTTAAGGGCCAGTCGTCTGTCTTCAATATTTACGATAGCATCCAACTGCATGTAATAGTCGTAGAAAAAGTATAGTGTATAGCATAGAATGATAATTTCGTATTCATATTATTCTTCTAGTTCGGATAATTAGTCCATGGAGCATCGACAATGCATCTGTATTGATATAGAATGATTTTTCTCAAATCAGTATCAGGTGCTGATGACTATTCATTCAGAGTGATGAGAGATTATGAGACCGAAGAATTCCTGAAATAACCTTCGATCTGGAAATTGAGGCGGATAAGTACTTATATCATCCTCCGTTCTAGTTATTGTTGATGATGATATGATATGAAAAATGATCTATTTTCGTTGACGAAATGATTACTCTCCTGATTTTCCATATATTTCCACAATTTCAATCTATAAATAGACTATAGCACCATATTTTTGATCTTACATGTTATTTTGAAATCAAAAGACAACACTTCGATCCACCATCGAACCAATTCACCTGGTCTCGTTATGACACGAAAATCTGTTCTGGTTTTATTATATTGCAAAAAATTGTATTTCAGAAAATAAAATAGAACGAGAAACGAAGTTATATGAGTCGAGCGCTTCCAGAATTGAACAACAAACAATCTTTTAACGACTCCAAAAGTCTACACACCAACAAGTGGCGACATTGTGAACCTAGTTCAAGACTGATGTTTCATGTGTCACATATATCGTATTAGGAAACAATTGAGTTCCTCGTATCAATGCACCATCCTGTATATTCGTTATATGTAATCGTTTTTTTGTTTTGTAGCGCCCTCAATGGTATTTGAATTCGTGATTCCAGCATAAACTAAGCAATTTCTCTTCCTCGTATTCTCGAATAATCTCTCTGACGAAAAAAAATGTGACGCATGAGCACGTAGTTAGCAAATTAGACGGTCAACTTCGGTACACTTCGACCTGCAGGTTTTGATGAAGTTTGTCATCGTCAGACCGCAATTAATTGCCAATGTTAAATGGCACACATTGCGTGTACGGTCCAACCAAATTAGTTTAGTTATACTGTTGATTTAAGACTCAGGAAATATGAGGACTGCCGATATTGGGACAACTAACATTATTTATATAAGCAACACAACAATCAATCGGTTAGGTTATTATTATAACAATGAGACAGTCATTGATGTTTTCAACGTTCTTTATAAGCCCATGAACAATTTTATATAAAAATAGTGCTGATATGACATTTTTGACTATCAAGAGTGAAAATAGAGTTGATCACTGCCATTATAAAAACTGCTAACTGTTCTTTCTGGTAATATCAAGTTTTATTACGCTTCCATTTATTCCTCGATTCAAGCAGATGGGTTGAAAATCTTATGAGATAAGACAAGGAATGACATGATGCAGCAAAACATTAACCATTTGATAACCTCGAAGGTCTATTTGGGTTGTCAAATCTAGTTAAGAATTGTAACGTTCGAACATCACTGTCAAAATTAATTATTTACCAATAATATCAGATCATTCTATTGCATACTAAGCAATAAGTGTTCCTATGAGCAATACCCGATTTGAGATATGGGTGTACCGCTAATTTTGCCTACCCTGTATGAATTGGTATACCTTGTGACACAAATTTTCCACAATTCTCCAAAATTTCCACAGAAACAAATTTTATGGCAATGATAAGCCTAATGGATAATAGATTAAAATTGCACTCACAACCCAAATCAATTTTTTGATATGATTTTTGTTGGAACTTACGTATTCTGGCCCAAAAAACACGAATGTGATGATATTATTGATACTTTTTTAGTTATTCAAGAATTTCAAAATTTCACCTTCTGTTGCACCGCATAAAGTGGAATTTCTCAAAAAGTAATAATTTTTCTACGATAATATTACCAAATTTTTGGTATATCATATATCAGTGCCATTTCAGATAATTCACGGAGAATGAAACATGAGTTTGAGTAAGCAAACCCTAAGATTATTGAAAACATCACAGTCTTGTGATCAAATCTCACTTCAATAATTGATTCATATGAACAAAACTTACGTAGTTCTTAAACCAGGATGAATTATGACGAAGTATGACATTATGGCCTCGATTCAAGTCTCAGGAATGATTGACAGATCCTGATATTGCAATCTAGTATCCTCGAGACTCCGCTAACATTTCCTGTGGCTTCTTCAACTTCGAAAACTCTGTATTTCTTCCAGACTATGCCATACGAAGTTATATATCATTGTCAGCCGTTTGTCATCCTCAAATAAAAAGCAAAGTATATCGGCGTCAATATGATGAATCTTTTTTAATACAAACACAATAATTTATTGTAACGCCCACCCTCTCGATATCTTTATTATCGGCGAAAAAGGCGCTGCACTTGACTCCGGTCGCCATCAATCTTTGTCGAGAAAAAAAGAGGATAAGCGTTGTAGTAGTTTGATCTGGTGGTCATTATTGATTTTCAGATAAGGGATAGTGAAAGATGTCTGTAGAGAATACGTTGTAGAAAAATTGGACCGGATAGAGTACGTTCTTGAACTATTCGAGAGAAAAACTTGGTACACAGGGTGTTACCAAATAAGTGTGGAAATTGATTTCTAGAAACTTTCGTGCGAACAAGAGTTCTTTGACTATTCCTTAGTTGAATATTTCTGAAAACCGAAATCTGCTAATTTGTGAATCTTGAAAGTTGAGGTTTTTATATAGAGTTATTGTATGTGCACTTTAATACTCGAAAGATTGTATGGTCAAGACTCTGAAAATCAAATATGGGTAGATTGACTCCCGAGTTGGATAAAAATTGATTTATTTTCAATGATTACAAGAATTATTCCTTGTTATTTGCTAGCAAAAAAATGCATTGTGATTCCAAACACGAAAAAATTCACTAAACCTTTCGAATAAAACATGGAATTTGAAAGAAATTAAATTTTAAAAATTATTACTAGCCCCTTGTCCACGTTCACCTTGACTGACTATTATTTTCTAGTTCGGGATATCCTCGTTTTCAAATAAACAAAACAAAACCAAAGATTAGTAGTTTTCGTCTGATGGAAAATAAAAATATGTCAATATTTCTTTTCTCCAGAACGATTAATTTTGTTTGCAAGTTATAAGAGGTTCAAACTTTTTAAATACATCTTTTATGTCTTTATAACAATTTTGTGAAGCATGGTCCAATTTTGATGAAATAAGCAATCTGAATATGTTTCGAATATATCATTCGAAGTGACCTCCAAAAGTGTATCTCATATGTAAAAATCACACCGACTCATATATCAATTACTCCGGAAGTTAACCTAAAAATAGTATTTTGCATTTTTCTGTAGGAGCTCATCTTTTGATTTTTCCTGTAGACATACATTTCACGATGGTACAATATTTCATCTTTTTTTTCCATAGTAGAAACTAAAATAATGACAGCAATATTGTTTTATAACAGAAAAGTCGATGAATATTAGTATGTGTGAGATAACAATAAATCTGATGTTTAGGATGCGCAATGTATTCTACGTTCAGGGTTCCTGAAAAAAGGACGTTATAACTCAATGGAGTACGAGTCCTTCCAGTGATAATGTAGAAGAAATACTGTATCGATTTGCTAAAATTTTCTAAAAAATCTTATGGAACTGAAGAACCTTTAATAAGATGAAATCCTGCTGGGATCAATAAAACGATACGTGTTTCTCACGTATATAATGTTTAACTAATGACTTACATATTGCCCTTTACAAATCATCTTTATCCAGAATAGATTATTATTACCCAACAGAATTTTCAAGTGAAATCATTTAGAATATAAAGAATGAGACAGAAGTGTAATCACTCTGAAAATAGTACCCTAAAAAGATAAACAAAATCAATTCTTTCATTTTGTCTGGCACAAAAGAAACACGAAATGTGGCGAGAGAATGTCTTCAAAATTAATTTATGTTTATCGCAAACAAAAAAGCTCCCCTTTGCCAAGTTTGAGAACGAGCGATTATATCCGAGCTTAAATGTCTGGAATTATTATCCCCCAACGCCTTATGTGAAATACTACGTTCAAGATAACATAAGATGATTCCTCTACGCGTTTATGAATCTCTGCGAGAAGATATGGCGAAGTTTTTGCGAGGAAACAGGAAGTCACATTATATAAGGAATCGCCGTTATACTGGGGCTGTTTCGGTTTTTGTTAGAGCATTAAAAGTTAATTGGGAAAACTATATTTCACAGCAGGGCCAAGAAATGAATTCGTCTCGAATATCGTCTAGATACGAAGAAATATATGGTAAAGAGATAACCATAGAAGATCGTGAATGGACTGTACTAGTTGGGCTCGATTATTCTTCTAAAAATTCAATAGTACTTCAGTAGGAAGTGATATTTAATGAGATTCTATTCTAAAGTCAGTCCACTATTCGTATGGTAGTTGATAGGACACAAAAGATTCCATCATGATCGCATAATTGCAAGTACTTTCTGTGAAAAATGTGCTCATTAGATCATTTATTCGAATTCATGGAATTATTTACTAAGTGACAGAAATTTCAGCTTCAAAACTTATTTCATATTGTCCGTTCAAAGATCGTGGAAAGTTCTTGTTGGTAACGAGTTTTATATTAGATTCGATGAAAGATGACAGTTACTCCGAAAATCTTTTCTGAATTCAGTTGGAAACTGTTGCTATTGAATTGTTTCCGTATTTTCATGTTCTCTTTTGTTTAATATAAGATAAGAGTACTTGAATTTGATTAAATTGAGATCATTTTCTGAAATATAAAATTGATAATGCTTGTTTGCAATGCTTCAAATGTTGCTGGGAAGATTATGCAAGTTTGACAACTACCAATACTATCCCTTCTCTTTCGGACACAGTGTATATCTTGCCCTGTTTTTATATCAATAAGTTGATTCACTATGTTTGTAAATATTCAACACATACTACCTCGTTTTCAATAACGTGAATGGAAATAAAAGATACCTCTGTGAAGAAAAATGCAATAATTTATTTTCCATCATGATTCGTTAGAAAACTTTGACGAATAAAAACGAGAAGCCATTTCTCCTTCCTCCTAACCAGTTATCCGTTAGAGAAGTTTCGAGAACACACATCATGATTACGCATCCGTATAACAGGTTCAGTCGGCCCAGAAATGGGAATGTGTATTTTCCGCCATTTGTCATCAATCTCCTTTTTGCCGAAGGAGTTCGACGTCATGTGAGAAATTCGTTCGGATGTAACCTGATTTTGCAGACATTTTGAATAATTTCGATATGGCAGCAGTTTGGGTTTTCTACCAACACCTATTTAGGATAACGTTGCTTATCATTTCTGAAATCATGTATCATGAAATATATTCAAATGTATACCATATTATAAAATGAAACAAATCATAGGAAATCCCTTTAAATTCAAATAGGTGACAAATGGCTCACAGAGAAATTTCAAAAATTAGGAGAATAACGCTTACATGAATTATACAAATAGAAGGCAAATAAATGAATTAAAATTGATATTGAAAAAGATATCAAACTGGGTTGGATATCACTGATTGTTAGTATTTTTTATCGATACGATGAACATTCTTGCTCCTTTATTTAAATTGATGTAAACAAAAATATATTACCAAATAAGTAGAAAATGAAATGTGACAGATTATAATCTACTTATCTTCGATCTCATTATTTCATCTAATCTTTGGATTTTCGTCCGCACTTTACTACTAGGATTTGGATTGAGTTTCAGTGATGCATTGGATAATTGAAAAATGTATGCGAAGTGGAGTAATTGTGACAATGAAAAATACATGTCTATTCTTTCAATAATAATCTATATATTTGAGAGTTGATTCTATAAACGTTATTCGAATTTTTAATTTCAGGCTAATAACACACTTCAACGGTGTTCCAATTGAATTCTAGTGATATATTGTTGGATGAAAAAACCTACCTCCCTACTTTTTTATTTGATAATAATTCCAACATCTTGAACTCTGTCAATAATACACAAACGAATTTCATGCGATACAACCTCTTTTAAACTCGCTAGACCGAGAAAGATCTATCCTAGTATTGACAGCGCTTTCAAATATCAGTATTTCAGGAATTTGAATGATTACCATCTTTTCTCATCCTTATCCGACAGTTGAACGAAAAACAAGCGAACGCCGCTATCGACGTCTGCTGCGAAAAAGCGTCGGTTGCTGAAAGTAAAACGAACAATGAAAAATAGATCCTGATTGATATAGAGGGTTCGTGAGGTCACTTCCTGATTGATGAAGCTGTGGTCAAACTAGGAAGCTGACGTATAATAGTGATTCTCGAGGTTTTTCAGAGGTTTGATTTCAATACCACTATTCGATCAATTAGAAGACAACATAAGGTCTCAGATCAACTTGAAGAATTTGGAAATTTTGGAAAGTAACCTCATTATATTCAAAATTAGAATTCAATGGATCCAAATGTGTAACGTTTCCAAAATCGAATTGATGGGATATGTTTTCATTCTAGATACTTCTTTCACATTTTGCACTCGCTGAAGTATTCGGAATGAGAAATAAGTGCCTACCACCTACAAAAATCTATACGATTTTCTTCATGATTATCGATTCTATATTGATGGAACAACCTAATTATTCTTCATCATCGAAGACAATTGCTGTATTCAATATGGTTTTGCTATTATATAAAGAAAATATTCGAAAACAATACAACTTATGGGAACCAGAAAATCCAAGAAACGAATGAGGAACGATGAATCGAAAGAATTCGTTGTAATGATTAAATATTGATGAAGGTCTGCCAGAGCTAAGGTTTTCTACGCTGTAGAATTCGGATCTCATTTAATGTGTAAATTTTCTCAATATTTTGTGAACATGTAGATCCTGTCCAGGAGAATTTACGGTCAAATGAAAGCGACATGTATTATTCCCAATGTATTTCCGGTGTTCAGATGTCCATCTCGGTTCTCGCAACACATTCCAATTTAAAAAATGTTTCGCGAAATGAACTTCCACTTTGATTTATTATATGCCGAATATGCGATCTCATGTTGTTGGTTGAAATGGTGGAATATGATTCGAAAACGGAAGAAGAATTCATCGATCTCATCGAATATGAATTATTTTCAATTAAATTCAATGTGCCCATACTTATGCATATACTCTTCAGAGGATTTCATAAACGGTAATCAAATCGACAAGGCTATCAAGTTTCTGATGTAATTTGATTCATTTATTTGCACATTTCGTATCAAATCCAACTCAGTAAACTTTTCTGTCTACTGGCGTGGTGTTGAAAAAGTTTAAATGAAATGCTCATCTATTTGGAATGAATTGAATGATCACGCAGAATGCATAATTGATGGATCTGTATTGCAGAATTTAACAAAACAATCAAACTGGGTTAACACAATTGAAACCATACAATTCAGACTCGAGTAAGTGTCTTTGAAATTAAAAGAGTATTCAAGAGTTTTCTTATTCAAAATACTTTCAGACACTTTCAGCGTCTGAAGGAGTCCGCATACTATTGAGAAGGTTTCTGACTCGTTAATTCTATAAAACGAATATCTAGAACTATGTAGACAAAGATCCGAGAGGAATGAAATGGAAGCATTTTTTTTTCTGTCGGGAAAATGTTGGGATGGATCCGACGACAGTAGCGTGGAATTATTTATAATATCTATAATGCATGTAGTCCAAATATTTTCTTATGAATTCATTATTTACGAGTAAATGAAAGTGATGAAGATGAATGACATTTTGAATCGTTTCTACAATCTTTATTCCTGAGTTCAACTCATTCATTTATGAGAGCAGAAAGATAATACAATTATCTACTAGATAAGTTGTTCGTACGGTATTGAGAGGTCAGCCTAAGCGTTCCCGTTTTGTTTTTGAGTGAAAAACATATATTTTTTGTAATGACTGTGATCTACCTACCACATACCAATATAAATGATCAGCGTTCACTTTGTGACTCTATCAACACCCCATCTATTATGTGACGATAATGCAGTTTTTATTTGATGTGGAAATATTCAGGAACTGGACCGTCTTTGGATTCGAATGAGTTATTTATTGTACAGTTTCGTGTAAACAGATAGTTATCTCTCAAATTTATAATGTTTTGGTTTCCTCTCAAATTTATAATGTTTTGGTTTCCTCTCAAATTTATAATGTTTTGGTTTCTCGCTTTATCTAGAAAATCATGATTTATTCGCATGGAACTTATCGATAATTTCTCAACTTTTTTCGGTGTACGCCACTGGTTGTATCCGAGAGCAGGAACGACATCGCCTTTTTAACTTTGGTCTAGCGTTTTCTGGTGCGTCGTTTTAATTTGATTTATTCGGCTTTCGCATGGTAGGGAATTTTGCGATCGTTTAGTCCGTTGCTCAGTGAGAAATATTTCCGCAGACGGCAAAAGCTATAATAGTGGAATAATTGTGAATCGTGAAATTGGTCGAAGGTTTCCGAGTCACATTCAGCCAATACAGAATTTTAGGACCACTGAATAATAGGACAGGAATTAATTGAATTGATATCCAGGAATATTATACATTCTAGTGAAATAGCATAATATCGTGGTGACACGATCTTTTTTCTGTTGTTCACTCACGGCATAATATGTTGTGCAAGACATCAAATATTCGAATGAAGAGAATTAAATTTTCGTAAACAAATTATAAAATACCCATATAGTCAATATACTCGAGAAATATAATCGTGATATATTTAGTAGTTCATCAACACTATGAGTGGATAAAACTATGCAATTTTGATATCAGAGAATTATTCATTCAATTTTAAAATTTTGCTGAAGGGGTCCGAAGGATGCAGTGTAATCGAAGGCTTATTGTACTTCATCTATCATCTATCAATACCTTGGAGGATATTAGTAGTTTATGAAGGTTCGTCCTGGTGTGTTATCCCAAGTTACTTAATAGTATTTTGAAGATACACCAAGAGCTAGTTCCGACCCAAGGGAGGGTGTAGCTTACCCCTTCCTAGCTAGTTCATCAGCTTTTTCATTTTTTCTACTGTGTACAGGTACACAATTTACTATACTTTATTTGACCTTGACAGTTGATACATTCTTAGATAAGTCAGGATTCCACCTTTTACCTTGCAAATGCTTCATTCATAACGTATAGTCAATCATTTTGTGAGAAAGTTGGAATTGAAAATGAATCAACCATAAACTTTGCCTAGACAGAAATTGGGTAATATGAGAGTATGATTTTTTTCGGAATCACTTAAAGTGCTAACGAATATCCAAAATATTTCTAGTACTTAATGCACTTTTGGAACAATATGGCTACGACATTGATATTTTCTGACAATTCCCTAAGAAACTACTATCTGCAACTCCCAAGATTATAAAATATTGGAAGATTTGAATTTGATGAGGAAACAGACCTCAATCCAATGTACCTTGTTTGTATTCCATTCACATCTCTTATCTTATCGGTTGAGTCTCTCAAGAACGAATAACCTCGTAATACAGATACTGAAAACAGAGGGTGGACCTTTGACCGATGAACTGAATGAAATTGTGTTTATCAGTGAAATAGGAAATGCCGAACCGATGTATATTTTCTTTTTCTTTGGTCCTTACACAGAAAGGGTAGGTTCTGAGATGGAGGTTGGATTAGAGACCTATGTTTTCAATATCTAATTGGTTCGTACGTTGAAAAAACAGTTCGGAGGCCGAATGAAGTTTGAAGGATTGTTAGGGAAAACTCTTCACATAGTTATATTTATTCAAGAAGTCAAACTCATCTCAGATAAAAAACTCTTCGTTCTGGAACAGTTTGTGCAATCATTATGGAATATAATGTTAAGAAAGGCGAATGAATTTTTAGGATTATAATTTGATGACATAACTCTATGATATTGAAATATACAGACATTGAAAATGATACAGACTGAAAATCTTCATGACGAATGTGATTTTACTGTACTGAGTGAAATACATTATTGATTTTTCTTTTGGTGCTCTCTCGCATGAAAGAATAACTGTTTCGATCTTCAACTACGTGCTTCATGAAATAGTATTTTAGATAGTCGAATATTTTCTTCTTTTATAAACAGTTCTCTTTCGTAAACAGCCAGCGAATGATGCATTTTATGGATGCGAACAAGATTATCGTCTCCGATAAAACGATACTCTAGTTGTGTCGACTAATGCTCTCTCTAGGTGCGAGTTCATGGAAAGTCATCGAGTTTATAGTAATAGGATATTTTATTTGCAAACTTCTGTTTGACTGTAAATACTTCTATTTTTTTATTCTGTCATGGACTCGATTATCATCGATTTCTGAAGGCATCCTGTGAATATTACTTCTAAGTTTTTTCAATTCGTTTGAGAACATCGCTGAAAATGGAGTCATATTTGAATTATTTTGTTATTCAGGAACGAAGCTGGAGTAGAAAATTGCATAACTTCTATTAAAGTGACTATGTACATCCACCATAACTACACAAAAGGTGATTTTTTGGCGGATGTGTTCAAATTGCGCGTTGCGCTTTCACCAAAAGTTTGAATTATATTCCTATCCCCTAACTCACGGGTTTCCAACCATTAAGTAATTCAGAGCACATTCTTAAATATCGGTCGAGTGGCGGGTACCACCTATTTACAATCGATCAACTCCTCTCATAACTTCTCATTTTCTAAACATTTATTGTCTATATCATGATTTATTGATAAACAATCAGTATGTCAATGTGATCTTTGGCAATGCATATTATTTATTGGCCAGTGCCTCATAATTAGAAGAGTATGACAATAATCATAAAGATGCTCACTGATGAGTCGAGATCTATACCTTGACTCTATTAAGTTCATGGTTGAAAACAATGATTAGCATAAATATGTCAAACCAAAAAGAGATTGAATTTTATATGCCGCCTTTTTTAAAAATGAAAACTTTTTCAAAACTTCATCATTTTGGATTTAGCTCTGGGGTTCATCGTAAATTGATGAATATCTCATATATATGTGAATGATATCAGCTGTTAATTATGATTTCTGATGAATTAAATGAACAATGGTACATAGCACAGGCCTAAAAAAATATATTCAAAGATTGTTTTTGTTTAAATAGCTGATTTTCATGTAGATCTTTGTGCAAAATTCAGAAATTATATTTTTTCATCACGTGAGATATATCTGGAAAATGATTTTAAACTTTTGGAGTAAATCATAAAATGATAATCAGTATTATCTATAATTCGCAAAGTTATTCACGTCACTTCACAATTCAGTTCATCTTGAAAATGAAACAAAAAAAGTTAATACTTTACTACAAAACTTTCACAAATCTTTGTGGTAACATTTTCTTTTGTCTTCAAAACTTCGTTTCGTGGTATCTCCGTGGAATCATAATTTTGTTTCATGGACCTCAAATGAATACAAAATTTTGGATTACACTTAGTGTCTCAAAAAAGTGACACGTTATATATATTTTTTTAAATTTATTAACACATTCCGGTGGTTCTTGTAGTAACCTACATACCCCCTGAATTTCACTGAAAATGGCTCTGTGATCTTCACGAAAAAATAAAATAAGAGAATAAGTTTGCACCGTCACATAACAAAGTATGTGTCAAATATAGTAATAAACTTTTGTTCCAATATGTATGTGAATTGTTATAATTCGAAATAATTCACACACATACACGATGACTTGTTTGGTGAGTTCACAATTTCTCCACCAGATGTTCTTGAAATCGCCAATTCTTCATGCTCTTATTCATCCACAATGTCCAAGACAACTCATTTTTCGATACTGTATGATCTTCTCGGCCAGTTCAGTGTATCTTCCTGTAAGTCACAACCTAATCAATATTCCAAACATGGTGATTATAAATTATTGCTCGCAGACTGGAGGGACATTGGAAATGTACATTGTACAGATCGAATTTGTGAAGGTATGTGCATTTGATATTCATTATGGAGTATACTGGCGAGCCGTCGGACATATTTATTACCGATCGGGGTGTGACTGTTCATAAGGACAATACGTCGGTGGAGTCGATGAGATAAAACCCTTTCGGGTCGGGCGTTTGGTTCATTTGCACGGCGTGTTTCCAACGAACAAATTCGGGGGTCGAATTAACAACATGGATAATTTAATATTACGACCGTTTCGTTGACATTTTTCTGATTGGATGCGAAATTGAATGCGACGCCATTATTTACGCTTCAACGTCAATGGTCCATGATGAGAATTCGATGGTGATCCATGAGTTTCAGAAATATATCCTCTATTCGTTTAAATACTCAAGTACTTATTGTGAGATTTCAAACAATATATTGCGGTTTAAACAGTCTTCTCATTTATGGAAAACAGATTTGGTTATCTTTCAATACCATTAGAGAAAATGAGAAGTAACTAGGTAATCACTGAACTTCTTATTTGTGGAAACATAGCTGGGACATTTAGGCATCAATAAATATAGTAAAACTTGACACAGTGACTTCACAATGATACTAAATTTGTTTGGAGAGAAATTTTGATACACGAATAAATATTTGAAAAACTGTTCAACGAATCCACAGTCGATAGTTATCCAATTTTGGTGTATATAATTCATAAATCGAAAATATATATATATAAATTGGAATGGTGAATAATGCCATTTCTAGCGAGCTGTCTCGACATACACGGGCTTTGTATCAGATGCCATGAAAGAAAATTTCATCAACTTCCGTTCTCCGAATGACACACACACTCTTCACATTTTTTTTATATTTGAAATGAAATCGTTCAGCGAATCCGTTGATATATTATTCACACATTTTATTTTCAATAGTGATAAAGATATCTCTGAAACATGGACTGCTATACCCAATTAATCGAAACCAATCAATCAATATAAAACTGCTCTTGACGAAAGGACAGAAACTTTCAAGATAACCCAGAACATCAGGAATAATATTGTATTAGATCAATTGAATAGTAAAAAAATTCTGAATTGGTGAGTTTCTGAAAATCATCTAGAGTTCATTGTGTGATTTCAAATGAATTGAAAGATTTTTGTCGTAACGGAAATTAAGAAACACAACAAAATATTGACACTGTCACCTCTGTCATCTTCTATTTTTGTGAATATTGAATTCGTGTTACCTGTCAGATTAGGGGTTCCATTTCCTTTTCTTAATATTTCGACTCATTGACTTGGGTTGTGACATTTCATCTTACAAAATTTTTGAACCTATAGAATACCTAAAACTTGTATCCCTACAATATTTATTTCATAGATGAAAGATCGTATTTGACGAGATCAAGTGAATTTCTTTGATTTTCGTAACATGATGGTACATGTATTTATTCGTTATAAGTCGATTTCATCAATTTTATGATCGAGCGAACTAATTTCTATTGAATGGATTGAATTTGAAAAATAGTTCACCGGAATAATTATTCACAGTAAAAATTGATCTTCATTGATACACTAACATTGTTAATAAATGAGTAAATAAATCCGAAATTGGTATTTAATAATATGAATTGATCATTTTGTATAGATTTCACAGCACGATATTGATGATAATGAATTGTTGTACTTTTTTGAGCCCATAAAATGGGCATTTCATCAGATTCAATTATGGTTACATTTGTAAAGGTGTTCAATAGAAATAAATTCAAGGTTGTGAAATGATAAATTCTTCGGAATATTCTGGAACAGTGTCATTTATGACTTCGATTATGAATACTTACCATTGATTATCTTTGAAAGTTCTGGATTACAGAATCAATCGTGAATTATTTGACATCACATATAATATTTGTATAGCAATCATACCTATATTCAACAAGAAATGCACAAAATTCTATAGAGATAAGATTGATTTCCATGAAGATCATCCATACCAGTTTTATCCAGATTTTCGTTAAAAATAATTGCCTCTCGAAACTGCAACGCTCGAAAATTACGAAATATCGAAAAACACTGTGAAGATCAACATAAACTATATATAATTGATGAGAAGAAAATTGGAGTTCGTTCAATTCTCGATTATCTGATGCAATGCTACAAAAACTGTTTTGGTGGGACTAATTTTTTACAAGTACTCAGCAAACGACCTGAGAATTTTGACATGATCTTCTTGCAAAAATATTGCCAAGTTTGAAAGAAGAATCGATAGTGTCAGTTCATTTGTCACGTAGTTCATTTTATTGGTTCGAAATTGGCCGTGACTATAATGAAAGCATGATGCATTCTCTTTTCACAGAGAAATCGTTGGATATAAACAGGATCAATTAGTTTACAATAAAGGGAATATTTGAACGAAATTAATCGTTTTCCAATAAACCTGTTATGTGGTGAATCGGATGTTTGAATGGATATCATAGATGTGTTCGACATTTTAGCCTGGGATTTTCATGTAGTATATAATTCGCTATATATCATCATTTCCTTTTCTTTGATCACTTTTTTCATCTACACATTTATTAACCAGTCTCGAATCTTGATGAATTTCAATATGAAAATTGAAGAAAATCAATGATCTACAGTAAGAGCAGAACCAACAAAGCAGATCAAATTTTTGGAGATCAAGATATTAAAATATTTCATCGTGAAGTTATGAGGTGAGTTCAAATCTAAATTCGTCATACAATCACCTTTTCAAAAGAACACGCTAATTTCATATTTATTTTGTGGTTCGTGTTTGGAACTATGGGCATCATAGCATTACATGAAAGGAGGTATAGAGAATCAATGGATTGAAGGTTGATGCAGAACATTTTTCAGAAGAAAAAACCGTACCGTTCCAATTCACTTGTTTGACTTCATAGTACTTCCCTGATGATTTCATCATGAGGATTAACTAACAGTAATGCCAAATACGTTGATACCGTTTGTACAGTTTTTTAATCCCTTTGTCAAATAAGTGGGATTATTTATATACACGATAACTTGGCTTACATGGTATATAAGAGAATTGAATGGAAGCAAAACTATTTCGAACACGAAAACTCTGACTGAAAGACGTCTATCTCCATGAGTGAAAAATATCCACGAAGACATTACCATACTTTGAAATCAAGTTGAAAAAAAGTTAGGCGATGAATTCATTGAACATTCTACAAGATATTGCAATATCATTATTGATCATTGTTTTCTTGGGATCAAATTTCTATCAATATACCCCAAGTACCAAGTTTACATTCCCAGATTTGCTATAAAGCTATATTGATTCCTCTTCCTCTGTTCGATATCCCTGGAAACCTCTCTAGAAGCCAGAGTACTTATCTATCCAATCTTATTTGGTTCTGTATATCGAACCAAGCATCTGACTTTGGCACTCCAGTTGATCAAAGCCTTTCCTATCAACCCAATCGAAGGAAAGGACTCTTTTGAAAACATCGTTTGAACTAGAAGTGAAGTATAACATGATATGGTGGTTGTATGCCTTCAAAGATGTTTAGGAATAAAATTTGTTTTATCACAGGGTGTTCTTGTTTACGTTCAAGTTTCCATAGTAATTGAATGCATTCCATTTGAGGTGTTCTTTGTGATTTGAATAATTCGAGAATTCGTCAAGTAGCATTAATCATAATTGTGCAGTTACTCAGTGCAATGTTTTATTGAATGCAGATTCGATTGTTTTTTTTTGTTGCTAGTCGGGTCCAACGCTGAGTGAAGATCAAACTGAAGGTGAATTTTTTGATTGATGGAAGATGGAATTCTGAAACTGAAAAGTGGTAGCCAACTTTAGTGGGTTGTGGAACAGACAGGGATTCCAAAGTTCAAAATAATAACCATCCCAGGCCTCAGATTCAATTGTTATGAAAATATTAGATTCTAAAATAGAAAATTGAAAATGCAGATTGAAGATTCTCGTGTCCCGTTATTTGATTATTTCTTTGATTAATATCAATTTCATTATTATATTTATTCAACTGGTATATTTCAATGAGAAATAACAACTTTTGAGCTCTTGAACTATCGATGAAATTTTAATGACAACTCTTCGGAATATACAGCATGATTTACAACTGATCACTTTGAAAATTTCATGGAAAACGTAATCGTACATTCTTCAAGTTCATTATTTTTGTGATGAAGCAACTTCCATCCATAATAATAATGAATGAATATAAAAATATACAGATACAAATATCAGTTACAATTATGAAATAAAACTTCATATACCCGGAGGCAGTTGAAGAATACTAAATTGATCGATAAAATCACCATTTTTATGGCTGGTAAATACACAAACTGATGCAGTGTGAATCTAATTTATTATTCCTACTCAATAAGTGTGAAATACTTCTTCCGAGATGAATTATCGAATATAATAATCAGCTAACATACTTAAGATCGACATTCATAAAAATCGAGATTTGTAGTAACAAAAAGATGAACAAACATTTGATATGACCCTGTGAGTATTTGAAAACAGGGTGAAATTTGATCGAAAGTGTTTATCAAAAATAGTGTTTAGATTAAGCTATTGGTATGTGTCCCATGTTCATCTTTTTTCTATCATATAATAATATCAATACCTGAATTTTCATGGAGAAAATACGAATGCGTTCAAGAACAAGAAAACAAAATCATTCATTAGTAGAGTTCGGATTCGTATAACCAAAAAATAAACAGTAGTATAGTCCTTTGTCCATGCCCAAGCAACATGTTATTTCATTTCACGTAGAAGTTGAGTAATGATAAGTAATTCATGAAATGTATCCACTGCAAGGTATTTATTCAACTCACAACTCGCCCAGGAACTCTATTCAATAATTCGCCTGATTTCGAAAAAACTCCGCGTAGCCCCATATTTCAATTACCAGTTCAATGAATTACAAATACTGAGCTAATGGTTTTCGCATCCATACTCTAGCTGGCGGAACAATGTCTAACTATGAACATTTCGAACAATGAAAATGTTTTCATAAAGGAATGAATAAAAACGACACTCGTTATTGTTGTTCAATTTTCAGTTGGAGCTCGACGAATTGATCCGGATCTGAGTGTGGCTTGTGCAAACATTCCGATGATGAATTATTGATATCTACATATCTCTGAAATAATTGCGAGTTTTGTAGATGAATATATGGGTAGTTAAGCGAATTGAACGAGTTCAATTAATATAGTTGTTATTACCACCTGCACCTGCATGAATTTCCAATCATAAACCTATTATGTATTTGAATGGAAAGGTCGAAAATTAAATATTCCGTTACGAATATGGCTGCAGGAGATGAATAATTGAGTGCTACCTAGTGGAATATTTTTATAAATTTATGTTTTGAAACTGGTGTACGAAACATTGCAACTCCAATGTGAAAATCAGTACATTTTAAATATTTGTCATTATTTCTCGAAGAATTACAATGGTATACTCTTACTAAATCCGGGTTTTCTGATATAATTACTCTGACACACAATGTCTAACACAATACAAGAAATACAATTCATACAAGTGTGTGGATAGTTTCAACATAGCAAAAAAACTTTTGATACGAGATTTTTTCTAGATTCGGAAAAATTGAAAGCATTAACGTATTGGAAAAGGTATCATCAGATGATTTGCCAATAAAAGATATAGACAGAAGAGTTTTTTTTTATAATAAATCAAATTCTTTATATCAGAATAACTCTCGATTATAAAATTATTCATAATCTCATTTCAAGAATCAACCATCAAATTCCAAGTAAATACTCATCCACAATAAAATTCTGGTCATCATAACAATGAAGTTTGTGAATTTTATAAGAACTTGGCAGGTCAGCATTGTCGGATAAATCACAAATTCTACCTATACAACACAGTGACGTATCATTTGAGGACGATTTCACTTCATTGGGTGAAGACATTGCACTATAGGTAGACGGGTTATTTTCATAATATTGACATAGGAAAATATTGATTAAAACGATTCAACACAATCTATCCAATTCGAGCTAGTATAGAAGCGGAGTTACAATTTCAAAATAAAAAGTGCAAATGCAATATCATATTCTTTATCAGTCATTATGAAGGTACTTTAGTGCCACTCAAAATAGTTTTTCAATTTATCTTGTCAAAGCGTTAAATTGTATGTATACGATCATTTGGGACACCCGGTATATATGCGATGCTAGAATATGTTTCCAATATCATTTCTCAAGATTCTGGAAGTTCTGAGGGATCTAGTTCGGTATTTACACTACCAAGCTTCAGCTATTCTATTTGGTGATAGAGAGAAGACTCACATCTATGCCGGCAGAGGCCCTTGCACGATTTGATCCTCGCACTAAAACCTTTTTAGTTAATTAGTTACCGACGTAAAGGTTTGATCTCAGGGATAAACGGCGACCGAAATGGAAGCTTCCTTTGTCAACGGAAAATGAGACGGGACAGCTGAAAAGAGACGAAATTACATTTCGCTATGGTTTTACTTCATATGCTCATATGACGTCCTCTATAATATTCGTTATATGTGTGGTTTGATATATAATTTATGTGAACGAAGATTTGATTCAGTCAGAGATATATTACAAACTGTTGATTCAAATGTAGAGTATCCGCGTTCATTTGTACCGTCGATATAACCTTACCTATTTTTTTATATCATTCCCAACGGCATCCATACATTACATCTACAGTGCTTCTCAAAAGTCCCCTCTCCCCTTCTTATCTACCTATTCAATGGTACTAATTTTGTTTGTGTTTATGGCAGTTTTAATGGCTCATTGAAAAATTTCAATTCCATTCAGTATGACATTAATTACAGATTCAAGAATCAGTATCTACTCAAAGAAATTGCTCGAAGTGGCCTCCATTTACTTCCTGACAGTAAAACATCCTATTTTTAAACTCTTCTCGTACTTTTGCGAATGTGTCTGCGGAAACAGCTTCACATTCTGCAACAATACGTTGTGTTAAAACGTCAATATTGTCAGGTTCAGTATCGTGAACCTTCGATTTAAGGTAACCCCATAGAAAAAAAATCCGAAGGTGTGAGATCCGGTGATCGAGGTGGCCATTCCATTGAACCTCGTCGTCCAATCCATCTACCTCGATACTCCTCATCCAAATACCGTCTTACTGCACCGTAAAAGTGTGGAGGAGCACCATCCTGTTGGAATGTTATTTCCAAATTGCCGAATTCATCTGGATTGTATTCCAAAAGCGAGTTGCCAAAACCTTTAATATTCATTTTCCGAATTTCACTTGTTTATGTATAATCGTTCCAGAGATGAGAGGGGGGAGGGGACTTTTGAGAAGCACTGTATGAATATTTGTTGCTTGCCTGTAGATCGAGAGTGAACAATCATTTTGTTATGATAAATATATCATTATTATAAGAATCCTTATTTCAGAAAATGTTCTGATTCAATAAAATCGAGAAACCTAAAATAATTGGAGAAAAACATTCCTCTGACCCTGGAATAGAAGGAAACATCGTTCCGAATGATTTTGCAATGCATATGGTCCTGATACTGCAATGGGTTATCAGATGGTAAATTAGATGGAAGAAGCATATTAATGAGAAAATGTAGGAGATCATTGTGATCTCTATGGCTAATGTAAAAAAAAAACTCTTTTGTTCAACTGAAACGATGAGCCAAATTATTCTCAGTAAAATTCGCTGAAGGCTATCTCAACAACAGTATTGCCAATTCTAACCAGCATAGAGGTTTCTGTGTACTACTAATAAAGCTATTGGTACCTTCCTCTGTTTCGGTTTTAGTACATCTACTATATCAAAGATGGTGACACGGAATCGGATCTGTGCGACGGAAGGTAGAAATTTCCTTACAAAAGAACTGGTTTGGCCTAACCTTGTTCTATAATGCCACAACCGGAACGTGCGGGCCAAGTTCGATTATTTAATCTATAACATAACTATGCAGGCATATTGAGATGTCGACTTTCAATGATAGATACTTTTATTTTTGTTATTCATTGTGTTGGTTGATAACTAATCGAAAGGTCAGGTATACCAGTTATATTTCTATAATTGAATGTTGAATATCGCGGAGAATTGAAAATAGATCACACAAATGATTGTTTACTGGACAATTCGTTGATGCATATCACTTGAGCAGAGTATTTAGCATAGTTTCATGAAAATTATCAACGGCTCTGTGATATACAGAAAAAAGTAGATCATAGAAGTTCTGCGACTCGTCACAAAATAGGCGTAAAACATTTTTGTTTTAGATTTTGAATTGTTTATTGTAGTTTATTATAGTTCTTATTTGCTGTATGAACTAACCTTAAATAATGATTGGTGAATTCAATTTCAAAATATCTCATCACATTTTTTGCTGGTATATTTTAAGAGGGCAGACTTCAACCGTTAGCCCGACGCCACAATATCTTCAACCCTAAATTTATACCTGTCGAGAAAGGTACCCTCTCTGAACAATTCTGAATGAAATTATGGCAAATTATATATATGAAACGCGAACCTTTTTCTGTCGGTCCATCATATTTTTCTAATGGCAAAGTAATAGCTCGGTATTATTTTAATTATAGTACATGAGCAATATGTTGCTCTTAAAATACTATCAACCCGTAATTTTTGGTAACAAAATTGGGGAACATTTAATAACACTAAGTAAATGATCAAACACAATGTTGTTAGATGGTGTTTCCAAGGTAGTATTTTGGGAAGGTGATATATTCATCCTGTTGATGTTCCTCTAGTATTCAAAGAATGATAACCTCCATAACAGAAATAAATACAGTTTTGAGCTGAAAAAATTGCCATTTGCCCATCAGTATGATAATAACATCTCTAGAACTCGATTCAGCAATTTTCGCTGAACATTATTGATGATGATCTTATTTGATAACTTCTTCAGATCAATTTTGAAACTGACAATGGGATTATGTCACACCTTGTGAATTTTTTGGGCTACTGGCATATTATAACGGTTTATCACATGTAAATAAATCATTGACTGTTGTGAAGAGTGTGAGAAAAATTATTCGTTTATTAATTATTTATTGAGAAATATCATGAGATAAATATAAAACGAACAATGTTTTCATGTAGATAGTAATAATTTGATAAGTAATTTATATTTTTGAAACCTGATTCGCAAATAAGGCAACTGTTTTATATTCGATGATGAAATAACAATTCAATGAAGAAAATATTGGAATAATGCTCTAATATACGCCTAATACGGTATTGAACAATTTAATAATTCTGTATTCGATTCGAAAATGAGTTTTTGGTTTATTTTTCAGCATAAATCTCTAATGTTCTAGATTTGAATTCTGATGTGATATTAATAGATGCTGTAAATTATACGACAGTTGAAAGAACATGCCTTTAAAAGTTATGAATTGTAATTGTTCACGATATTTATGTTATTTGTTGCATAAATTGAGTAATGATATTGGTGGTATATAAAAGTTTTATGATTATTTATGGCAAGAAAGCATTCAAAGTATATAAGGAATAAATATAATTTTATATTAATATTTTAAGATATTACAACTAATGGGTGATAATTAGATTGAGTTTTCAATAAATGATGATACACTTCAATTCAATAATGATATCAAATATTCCAGAAGTAGTTTTCATTATCACGCAATCATGATATTTTCAATGAAATTTTATGAATCTATACCATTGTTAGAGTTTTATATTGAAAAATCATAGGAAGTTAGTGATTTTCTGAAATTTGGCTACACCGCACCGATGATGACGTGAATATTAACCTAAGAGCGAAGTCCAAACAAAGCAACGTAAAAGCATGTACATACCTTCAATCTATTCAATCAAGTAGATCATCAATGTAATAATTCAAAATCCTGATTTTTCTGAATATATCTCAAGAAGACCAACTCTTTTATGTCATCTGAAAGTCATAAATCATAATAGACATAATCTGACACATCATCTTACGCTCCACGAAGAAGCCTTCATAACAATCCACAGAAGATTAAAACACAGCGGTTATAATCTTTTACGTGGTTTTGTTTGGACTTCGCTCTGAGTGAGGCATAATCTCCTACCCCCAAATGTAAAAAGGATTATTAAAAATCTGATTCGTTGTCTGTCTCCGAGTTCTTAAGAATTCTACAGGTATGAGTAGGAGACTTTGTAGTCATATTTTGGCTTGATGATTATCCGAATCTTACTTTCGAAGCATCTTCTTCGATAGCATGTATTCGATTTTCTGACACGTCATCTGATTGGATGAGTATGTTGAATGTTATCCATCATTATTTACTTTTATCCATTGAAATTTATGAAGAAACCTAGCAGTTGTACTACTATTTCAAAAAGTGCGAAAACATATTCCATTTCTTGCATATTAATTTCATTATTTTTAATGTTCAGTGTTATGGTGTCATATTTTAGTAAACAAAATATTCATGTTCAAATCGTATTCCTCTAGATAACTTTTATCTTATTTCAATATTTATTGAGATTCGTTGTAGGTAAAACTATCGGTAGGGATAGGGAAGGTTCGTGCCAAAATATTATCATTGAATAAATATCGATAGTTTGAAGAATTTCGAATGCAAATAATGATGCATATATTCACCTCAATGCAATTATTTTCGAGAAACTGTTCGACATTTGGCGAAGGGATCACAACAATGCGAGCAATGTCCCACACTACTAGGTGTTCAATATTTGGTGCATACCTAATTGAATAATTTGATTTTGAAATGCTATAGAATGGATATTCGAGTCATATATTCAATTGGACGAAATGTTTAAGGTAATCACAATAGACTTTTTGCACGAATTCTTCCAAAATATTTTCTATGATCACATAATTTATATATGTCGTTGATTCCTTTCGTAATCTCAACTTCTGAATATCCAATATTGTCCGGACATTTATAACACACTTTTGATCTTCAATTACCTCATAAAGTATCAAAATTTCACATCATCGAATGAATCGATCGAATACATGTTGACATCTGTACATGCATTGAATAAAAAAAAAACGCAATGTGAATATCATGTATTTTGGAGTTGTTGTTGATACTCTGCAGAACATTGTTTTCTATCAATTTCAAAGTGAAATATGTGAAATCATCTGGAATCTATGATAATATTATGCAATTGATTAATAATATTGTGGAACAGTTCATGATTCAAAACATTTTTCATCAATATGAAATAAAAATATTTCTCGAATAACGTTTCAGTTATTCCATTGATCAAATGTCTACACTATCTCGGAATTTTCTTATTCAATATATCAAAATATACTATTTAAACAACCCTCTTTATAACAGTTGTCAGGGAATACACACACCAACCTTCTTCGTGAAGGTTTCACAGAATAATCTTCTCCTAGAGTTAGAAATCTCTTTCAACTCTCTTATTCGTCGAAACCCCCTTTCATCTCGATATCATCACTGCATTAAGATTCCAAAACTCATTTTCGCCCATCGTTTCATATCTCCGCGAAATCTGAAAGTGCAAGTAAAGCAGGTGAAGAGAGAATAATACTTTTGCGAATTCTGCGACGAGCGACCGTCAACTGGCGCCCTCTACCCATACACAGAATCGAGAACTACGAAAGCGCTTGCGTGCGGGCTGATGGCCTGTCTTCGCTATCCGACTCCGCAAGTTTTCTTCAGTGTATACCGCAGTCAGCACCAGAGAGCGTCCAGTAAAGCCACAGACATTGTAGTGTGCGGTCACGCTACTTCGCCGCTCCGTGTGAAAGTACCGAGTTCGTATCGACAAATGTATAAAAATGCTAAAGTGAATCACGAAAGACAAACCAAAATCCTACTAGTATGCACAACAAGTTAGTTTGGTGAAACGGAAAAAAGTTTTGCTGAAATGTACGCGCAAATTTTGAGTGTGTTGTTCGCGTCGTGGGCAGTTTCGGCAGCTAGATTCGATGGTCCCGAGCAATGTTCCTGGTTACCGGACAACACGGATTCCTCTTCTTCCAAGCTTGCTGTTACTTGTAAAGTGAGGACTTTGGAAGAATCGGCCAACATCACATCGTTGCCAGCGGAAGTGACTTCGAAACTGAAGATTTTCTGCAGCGACAATTTGTTCTTGGAAAGTGCGCTTCCGACGCAGGGTCTCCACCGACTCCACGAGCTCGAAGAGTTCCAGATAAACAACTGCAAACTTCTGAACATCCACCCGAACTCCTTCGATGGGCTATATAACGTAAAAAAGCTCGTTATCAATACCTTCAATGCTGATTGGGGTCCTACGAAAAGCTTGGACATGACTCGTCATAGTTTGCAAGGGTTGAAGGAAGTTCAGATTCTTGATCTGGCTGACAACAATATTCGGGCCATTCCTGACGGAGTTTTCTGCTCGCCAGCCAATTTGCAAACACTCAATCTGACGAGAAATCGGTTCAGGCATTCTGAAAGGATCGGTTTGAATGTCCAGGACTGTAGTAGCAGCGATTTGCAAAATTTAGACCTCTCTTACAACGACCTGAGGTCTTTGTCTGAGGAATCCGGATTTTCCCGCTTGAGGAGACTTCAGCACTTATATTTGCAATACAATAACATCAGCGAGATTTCTGGTGAGGCACTGGCTGGTTTGGTGTCGCTGAGAATCATCAACTTGGCCAATAACAAAATCGGTACTCTGCCACAAGGACTCTTTTCTGGAACCCCAGAACTCAAGGAGATTCATTTGCAAAATAACTCGTTATTCTCGTTGGCCAAAGGACTTTTCCACAGACTGGAACAGCTGCTGGTTCTCGACTTATCAGGCAATCAGCTGACAAGTAACCACATCGATTCAGGAACCTTCATAGGATTGATTCGTCTGATCGTTTTGAATCTATCACACAACGCTCTGATGCGCATCGATAGCAATACTTTTCAAGATCTTTACTTCCTACAGATCTTGGATTTGAGAAACAACTCAATCGGATTCATCGACGACAACGCCTTCTTGCCCTTGTACAATTTACATACCCTTAATCTCGCCGAAAACAGACTGAACACGATCGGCCCCATGCTATTCAACGGTCTCTTTGTTCTCAGCAAGCTCACTCTGAATAACAACCTGATAGTGAACATAGACTCTAAAGCTTTTGTCAATTGTTCGGCGCTCAAAGAACTGGATTTGAGTTCTAATGCCCTCTCAGAAGTTCCCGACGCCGTGCACGAACTCGCATTCCTGAAAACTTTGGATCTGGGCGAAAACCAAATTTCTGAATTCAGAAATGGATCCTTCAAAAACCTGAATCAACTAACTGGTCTGCGACTGATCGACAACAACATCGGTAACCTGAGTCGTGGAATGTTGTGGGACTTGACGAGCTTACAAGTGTTGAATCTCGCGAAGAACAAAATCCAAAACATCGAAATCGGCACGTTCGAGCGCAACATACAAATCGAAGCGATACGGTTGGACGAGAATTTTCTAACGGACATTAACGGTGTGTTCGCGACACTCGCCACTCTGTTGTGGCTGAACTTGTCAGAAAATCATCTAGTGTGGTTCGATTACGCGTTCATACCTACCAATCTCAAATGGTTGGACGTGCACGGTAACTTTATCGAGCATTTGGCGAACTACTACAAACTACAAGACGAAATCAAAGTGAAAACTGTCGATGCTAGTCATAATCGTATAACTGAAATTAATCCGATGTCGGTGCCAAACACCGTAGAACTCTTATTCATCAACAACAATTTCATAAAAACCGTGCAACCCAATACGTTCCTAGATAAAACCAACTTGGTTCGAGTCGATATGTATGCTAATGACCTCAAGAGTTTGGACCTCAGCGCTCTACGGCTATCTCCAAGCATGCCTCTGAACCGGTCCTTACCAGAAGTCTACTTGGGTGGCAACCCCTTTCACTGCGACTGCAAAATGGAGTGGCTCCAACTCATCAACAACATGTCAACTTCTCGACAGTATCCCCGTGTGATGGACCTGGACAACGTTGTTTGCGAAATGACACACAACAGAGGTATGTCACACAAACCTTTGAACCAAGCCAAGCAGAGTGATTTTCTTTGTCCCTACGAAACTCACTGCTTCGCTCTGTGTCATTGCTGCGATTTCGATGCATGCGACTGTGAAATGACTTGCCCCAACAACTGTACCTGCTACCATGATCAAACTTGGAGCACCAATGTAGTTGACTGTTCACGACAAGATCTCGAAGAGCTACCACATAAAATTCCGATGGATGTTACTGAATTGTGTCTGGATGGAAACGACATCAAAGAACTCCAAAACCACGTTTTCATAGGAAGGAAAAACATGAAAATACTTTTTGTGAACAACAGTAATATCGAGACCATACAGAACAGTACGTTCAATGGACTGAATAATTTGCAAACTTTGCATCTCGAGAACAACAAAATACAGGCGCTGGTGGGCTACGAGTTCGAGCAATTGTCGAATCTCAAAGAATTGTTCCTACAGAACAACCTCATCTCCGCCATCGGAAACAACACTCTGGAACCGTTGATCTCATTGGAAGTGTTACGTCTAGATGGAAACAAACTGGTGACTTTCCCCGTGTGGCAGCTTTCTACGAACACTCGCCTGACAGAAGTGAGGTTGAGCAACAACCAGTGGTCTTGCCGATGCAAATTCTTGCAAGGCCTTACGGCGTGGGTAGCGGACAATGCGGTCAAAGTGTTGGACAGTGCCGACATGATGTGTTACAATTCGGACTCGAAGCCTCCGCAAAAACGAGAATTAGATTTCAACAGCACGACGTGCAGTGACTATTACGCGGGCAGTTCGGTGATAGACAGCATGTTGGTGTCGGACTATTGGCCAATGGTTGTTGTGACAATGTGCGTCGTGATACTGATCCTGCTCACCGCCGTGATGTGGTTCATCTTCCGCGATCCGGTCCGCATTTGGTTGTACTCCCGGTACGGAGTGCGACTGTGCAGCTTCCGCGCTGCGGCCGCGAAACAATACGAGGAAAGAGACAAGCTCTACGACGGCTTCGTGTGCTACAGTCCGAAAGACGAGGAATGGGTGGTACAAGCCCTAGCTGCCGAGTTGGAGCCCATGTACCAGCTCTGTTTACACTACAGAGACCTGCCGCACACCGCCTACATCCAACACGCCGCTCCTGCCGTGCTGGAGGCGGCAGAAGCCAGTAGAAGAGTCATACTAGTCCTCACGAGGAACTTCCTGCAGACTGAGTGGGCGCGCTTCGAGCTGCGACAAGCCTTGCACGAGGCCCTCAAAGGCCGAGTTTTCAAGCTGCTCATTCTGGAAGAAACTTCCCTGTCCGAGATGGAGCTGGATCCGGAGCTGAACCTGTATCTCAAGACAGCCGAGCGGATCAAGTGGGGCGAGAAGCGGTTCTGGGAGAAGCTGAAGTACGCCATGCCTTCGGTGGAGCCCCGAGAGAAGATCAACGCCAATTACAGGAGGAACATCAACAACTACACGATCGACGCCAGGGTCGTGCCGAACGGCACCCACCACAGTCATCATACCTATCCTGACAAGTCCCGTGCTCAGGCTCCACCGAGCCCGGGCATGCAGATGCTGCCGCCGGCGTATTCGTCCGGCGTTCCCCAGGAGATGGACGACGCGAATTATTCGTCGGCGACGACTGCGACGCCTTCCCCCAGGCCCAGCAGGCGGGTCCAAGAGCCGAGACCGATATCGGACCACATCTATTCGAGCATCGATTCCGACTACAGCACTCTGGAGAGGGGCGGGTCTGGGCGTCGGGCGCCCCAATGGAGGCATCAACAGATTATGATGCAGGCCGGAGTAAATAATAGAGGCCAGGCCTACCTTGTGTGATAAATTAATATGACTGACTAGGTATTACTAAAAAAAGACTTTTGGACTATTATTTCAAAGTCGATGTGTAATTATTATGATAATTGATTTGTATTATTTTTGTACATTCTTGTATATAGATATATTTATTTTATTTTTATTTCTGTATTATTTTGTGTACATTTTTCACGAACTACAACAAACGAATTACCTATATGTAATAAATATTATGTCAAAACTACACAATTCTTTCATTTCATTTTCTCTAAGTGTGATTCAGATGTTATCCAATTCTCAGATCAATAAATTCCGAAAATTTCAATATCATCACTAATTGGTATAAATAAACAGTGAGTCGTCTTCGAAGCATTCTTTCGATATTCATATTTCATTTTTCAAAACAAGGTCTGCATACTGATATGACTCTTTTTTAGAAATGTAAAATTTTTATATCTCATTCAAATTCAAGTTTTAGAATCATATTTGAGTTGAAAAATATCTTCTAGATCACTTTTTCAAAACATACTTTCATCTGATTTGAATCATAATCTGCTTCTTGAAAGTTCATTTGAGAATTCTACGAAATTGTGTTGTCTCTCATTGATTTTATATGGAAGCGAAAAACTTGATAGTCTTATTATTTTAGTTGAATGTTCAAATCTTAGACTCAACTCTTTTTGAGAAATTCTATGTATATCAATTTCCGGATTTCACAATGTTAGTTACGGTGATTCATCAAGAATAACCCTGCCTGCTCTGGTATACTATAAACTTTTTGATATTTCAACTTTTATAAGCTAGAATATGATTGTGTCATAATATCATGAAACCGGTTCACATTCTTCATCAATGAAAAGCACATGATGGTTTTTCAAATTACCATTACTAGTTTCCAAACGGATTCTAGATTGAAGGGTGATTAAAGACTATTTCGAAACGAATTCATTTTCCAGTACGAAATAAATTGAACGATATTTTTATCAGTTTCTCATTCTGCATTAATCTTTCATACAGCTCGTGTGGTCAAAATAACAAAACGAAGAAACTTTTCGACTGACAGTTTGAGTAGAATCAAAAATGAAGAATTATTTTTCGATATGATATTTGTTCTGTATCGGCAAATATATTATGTTTTCGAGTTCAAAGTGAAAATTGAAGAAATGCCCTGCTTCATTTTTCGTTTAAAGCTTTTAAGAATACAACAAACTTACATTACAAACTTTATAAACAGTATTATTTCTTCGAAAAACCTATCTAAAGTTTTCCATCCTATAGGGGGTGTTAGAAAAAGATTGCCGAAAAGAAAATCTATACTGAAGGAGAAAAATAAAATCGAAATCTTGAATAGGAAGCACAGTTTTTCATACTGATCTGATGTTAATGGAAAAAAAATCTATAATTCAAATCCAAATAAGCTGAATGTCTCAAAAACAAAAATCATTACTATATATTTTGTTGTGCGATGAATAGTCGTCAAACATTATTATACAATTATTGGATGAGGTTTCATCGATTTTCTAACAACCATCTCAGCAAACTCAATAGGGACGAAACTCGCTACCGAATCTGTTAGTTACACTAACAATATGCTTTCCGTGTGCACCGAGATGGTGTTATCGTAATTGGTAGTCCAGAAGTGCATCCCCTCGAGTTCCCATCCGACCTAAGGGCATCTTATTCCAGATGCATATTACGGAATGAGTGGATGCCTTCGTCTGAGACGTCGACAGAATTATTGGTACGAAACAATAGACGAATATCTAGGACGAACCGTTCCATTGTCATGTCAGTTTCGAGATTTGCGAGTGAGGATGTGCCTGTGATCAGGGTGAATATTGCGAAATGCGTTCAGATGGAAATGATCGATTGCTTCCATTATTTTTCTTTTCATTTCAATCTAACGTTGAATCGAATGAAATAACCTCAAAATCGCACCATGCGTATAGTTCATTATACCTTATACTCCATTTTCTTTGTCCGGCCAAATGTGGATGATTATCAGTTGCTCACAAATTCATACTATTCAGATTTCGCAAACAGATGGAAAAACTCTTGGAATCGATGGAAATATTGACATAATATAAGTGGCCCATTTAAAGTTACTTTCAGAATAGTTGAGTAATGAATGAATAGATAATGATAAAAGCGCTGTGAATTATTAATCATGCCATTTCAAAATGACAGAGCTAGCAGTTTTATAGGACCTTGGATAAATATTTCGTTACAATAAAATTCTGGAATCTGCAGGAAAAGGGAATTTGTGATTTTATAGTCATAATTATACCAGGTGATTCTTCAAAGTGGCTCACTTCCATAACTTTTTCATTATTGAAATTAGAAAAACGAAATTTGGGAGCTATGTATTATAATTCGATTTACTTTTCTTGACATATCTACTCGCTTTGCCGTACTTTCGGTTTGACCGGAAATGACCCCAACTCTCGATTTTTGAATGGAACATCATATATATTTTTACCTATTTCGATAGAGAATGACATTCTGAATCCAATAACATCTCACTACATCTATTGACTAGTTACTGTTATATTTTACTATTTTTCTTGAAATTTAATATGTACTATCAACCCATTCTATTGAATTATATTAACTATTGAACTTAATGTAAATGGGGTATCCGTGTATAATAAATAAATAAATGAATAAATAAATATATGACACATGAAATGATTCTTTTAATTTTTATTCCTCAATCTAGAATGCTATGGGTCGTGTAAATCGCCTCACTTCGATGTATATGACGTCACAATTGTTTTAATAATTATTCACGAATATGAATTTTTCCATTTAGTATTGTGATCAACTCATTCAGTATCTGATAACAGAGCTCAGCATTTTTTTGTCGTCATACCAATTTCTTGTTTGCCTAGATCATCACCAAATATTTTCAACCATTGATAGGTATTCGTTGCTCTTATGACATGTGGTTTCTGCTGTTAATGTGTCTAACTCATTCGATGTGGTGGTCATCACACGATAATTCAACTTCGAACCTTTTGTTATGCTCATCGCACATAACAAATTACTTCAACGAGACTCTCACCTCCATCAATTTACAGCCCCATAAACATTTGATGCTGAAATAGCCGCCATTTTTTAGCACTTTCCTCTGTCATAAACGACTGGTATCCAGTTCGAAATCGAGCGGTATGATTTTTGCGATTCAGAAGTGTTTAACGTGTCGGAGCTTTGTTGTGGGATCGGAAGACTATAAAATTTGGTCTATTACGAGTCGAGTTGTGATTAGATTTAAATTGAGTGTGATATTGCAGATAACTATAAATTCCACGGACGATTTTTACATGTTAATTAGCAGGTTTCGTGAGAATCGATTATTCGAGAAGCAGTAGAAATAGTTTTCTTTTTAATTTGAAAAAAATGTTGGGCGTTGTCTGACAGGTCACAATGGAGTTCGATGGCGAATGATTGTGATTACAGTTCGAATCATCGGAATGTGAATACAGGGTGATTTTTTATATGCTGCCCTAGAAGTATTTTGAGAATGGGGAGATAGGGATATACTTAATATACTAGTTATTTCAAATGGGTTTGGTTATTTTGTAGGAGGTCTTGGTTGTGAATATTTTTTACATAAAATATCTAACTAATGTTTCTGAAATGAAATGCTACAACAAAAATGAGTTGATACAATTCAGCATTCAAGATTGGTATAAAAAGTATGGTAATAATTTACTTTTATTTTCGAACATCTATTGGTTTGCAGTTTGAAAATCATCATGTTTGTTGAAGCTCCATGTAACGAGGAATATGGAAACTTTCCATTTCAAGCTACACACAGTCACAGAATCCTTATCAGTTGAACGAACGCCTGCGGTATCCAGACAGATTTGAATGATCCTCTGCTCTATTTTCAGTCATCCCTCCATTATTAATGCTGCGTATGATAATTATCAACTGATAAGGAAATATGTTTTGGAAAGCGTATATTTTATCGGTTGGATAAATACTGAAACTCAACTGAAATATTGATAAACTTTCAAAGTTTCAGAGTTATAATGGGCGTGATAATCATCACAGTATACACATGATACTGACCAAACTGAAAGTTCAATTCTCCATGGATATTTCGTTATAATACAGAGAATAACATAACGTTGAGCATGGAGGATCTTCCATTCATTAATATCATTGCACTAATTCATATTGGAACATTGGTTCATTGTTGTCTACCAGAAAATATATTTTTTTTAGATAAATCAATGTACGAGTTTAACCAATGAAAATAACAAAATCATTATTGTATCATTTTCATACTATGAAACGAAATATATTTCCGTGCTCTCCACGCTCTCCTTCATCTACTTTGGTGAAGCTTAGACTAACATTTACTATTGGAAGACTTTTCATGGCGAAAATATGATTGATTCGTTAGGGGAAGTCAACAAACCGTATCTCTCATTTTAATAACCAATTCGAAATATATCAACCATTCAGATTACACCCTGTATAAATCATTAAAACAAACTGATTATCGAAGGAGAATGTCAGGAACAATAATTAAAAACAATCGATACCCTTCAAGTAATTGATGGATGTGACGATATACATGATAAAATAAACAATCTCTCAACAGCACAAGGATTCCTATACAGTTTATTTTTTATCGAAAATGTGGATGAGGTGGTTCCAGTAATCGATAAACAACATAACACATGTTAAAATATGTGTAGTTATCCATTCTGAATATATTATAATGGTGACAGCTTACCAGTCAGCCTGGAGAAGAATGATATCAGTTCTAATAGATATTTCAGAGTTTTGAGAAAATAAGAAGTGCATCAGTGTCAACACTGCATTTCATTCATTCATTCCAAATCTTTAGTGAAGAATTCGGTTCAGAAAAATACCAACATTCAGAGTTCAATGTAATATTCGGTATGATATATCAAAATAAACTCCATGAAGTAATTGAAATCGACCAGGTGTTAAACCATTACAAAAATTACTGATGACTCAACTGCGGAAAAAAAACGAATTCAATAGGGGTGACTTCAATTGTGAGGGTCAGAACTGGTGTGACTGGAAGTGATAAGCAATGTTATCTGCATGGCTCGGAATAAATTCCAAATCAGATAGGGGTTTGTATATATATATATTTCAACCACAATCTGTAATGGGATCCTCTATCGTGCAACCCCCGATGATGATTTTTTTCATCGAATCAACTGAAATGAAGGATCTATTATTCCAATCCAACTGTTTCACGTTGAACAATTCAATCTAAGCTGGTTTCTGCAACACATATAACGATATTATTGATGGAAATATTTCTGTGAATGAATCATAAAGCCAATGAAACGATGAGTGGATTTATTCAATCAGTAATGTATGTCATATCTTAGTCTTTATCCATTTTATGTAGTTTTATGTTTTCAAAAATGAAGTCTATTCGAGTTTCCTTTCCATAAGTTTCATTAATTGAAACTGATAGGAAAATAAATAATCAGCATATGTGTAACTTGATACATCATTCTGATTTCGAATTTCTTCCGAACGCCATCCATTTTTGAATTACTGTTTATACCTTCATTGAAACCTAGTTTTATGGAAAATCGATTAAGTGAAACCAATTTATCTGAAGTTTCCTAGTTTGGAATCGGCAATTCAATTACTCAATATAAATGAGAAAAGAAATAGTCCATGGTTATTCGAACAAAATTTAACAGGCAAACTTGAATAAGAACTTTCATGATTTGGAATGTAATTGGTGTCAGTTTTTCATCAAACTTCTCAAATGTTGCTTCATCAAGACTTCAACGTATTTAATCTATTATAAGGTCTGCCTCAACTCTCTATAATACATATTCGAATGAAAGTTTGATTGTCAATGTGTCATTATCAACGAATATACTTAAATTGTGTCTCAAACTCTTTGGGAACCAAATTCTCCATTAATGTGGAGAATTTGGAAAATTCAGTCAATCCTCATGCCTGAAGGAATAGGAATTGATATCCATCAAGTGTTTTTTTTAATGAAAAAGGTATATTGACTTGACCTGTAGATTATATCTGTACAGGGTTATCATCATTGTGAATTTTGAAAAAAAAACGGTAGTCTAAAGCAATAGCTAGAATTATTTTTTTCTGATTCTTTAGTTCAGTTTGTGATCAGAGAATTTGGTTTCAACTGTCTAGCTGATATATGAATAATGATTTCGAAATTCACTTTTTGATGATGTGGTTTCCCAAGACAGAAATTTTTTGAGTATAGGTTTTGATATATTATGTTCCTTTATTTATTCCAGTCAGTTCCTACCATTACAATCATTGAATCTTATACCATATTATGTCACCTTTTGTTGCTGCATAATATTCAACATTATCGTTACTTTCATTTCTCCAACGACATACCGAACAATATAATTACGGTTAAATGTAAATTGTTGCTGAATGTACTCGTACTATGAATACAACAAATGTCGGATGTGCACTAACAATAGTCGTTTCCTTCGAAGCGAATATGTTCTGACGTACACGCTACATTCGAAATTATTGTCGATCATTTCAATAATTACTGCAAGTAAGGATATAATCGAAACATCAGCGCACAAATGGGTTATTTCTGAACGGGTTGATTTCTCTGATATCGAAACGAAAAGAATAAGAACCTTCATTGATTATCGGGATGTATCGCATTTATGGTTTGATATTGTCATAGATATTGATGCTTGAATAATTTGAAATCAGGTGTCTTGGTTCACGTTCTCTACGCATGACATTGAAATATGAATAAATAAATCAGAAAGTAATCAAGTGAATGATCATTATGCCAGAAAGTCGTTGGTTTTATGATATCAGTAGCGTAGTGGCTTCAAAATACAATAGTAAAGCTTTAATAAAACTTCATGCAACATTTCGAAGATGGTCTGTATTTTCGTCTTTAAATGACGTTTGTCTACAAAATATACTGAGAAACGTTTAATCAGATATAGAGTTGAGTTCAAGTCGATATTTCATTAATTTCAGAGAAAAACTAGTACCGACACTGATGAAATTGATGAAAACGATTATCAAAAATCTTCACTTGTGTATCATTTTTTACTGACACTTGACATCATCTTGATGAAATTAGTAGACTATAACGTGTGGCGGCTGAAATAAACATTCGTACCGAGTTCAATTATGAAACAATCACGGCACGGCGTTCCCCGAGGCCCTTCAGATCGGATCCAGAGATACGCTACTGTGGCATTAACCGAGAGAAGCTGTGAGCTGTGACTTTTTCTCTTGTCGATAATTACGAACGTCCGCATCAAATACGCAAGGCGAGCATCAGGTTAAGGCAGTGGCAGCGTCAATTCAGTAATGATTTTACACATGCGTTTGTACATTTTATAATATGGACGGTGGATAATCATAGATTCGCCAGTGTTTATTTCTGATTTATAGAATGCGTACGTGCTGATTTGGACGCTAACTCACTAACTCATTTGTCGGAGATTTTACACTGGATGATTCTTCTTTGATGAAGACAGCACTGCTGTTTTCTGTTATATTCATTTTAATTCCTCGCCAAAACCATGAAAGATAATGAGTAAATGAATGAACGCCGGGGAATTGAAATACTATCATGAAAGTAACGCTGATAACAATTAAATAGCGCATGTTTGTCAGAAGTTACCAATAAATATTTTGACTAGTTGCTAACGAGTCTGAAAGAAGTTGGAACGCGCCCTTGACGAGTGTTCGATATCTGGATGCTAGAAACTATCAGAAACTACTATTGATTTGTAGTAGGAACAAATTCAATCATTTCAGATGCGAAGAAAAATTTTGTGTGCCATATTTTAACGACGCATAAACATTAACAGATTTCTGATTAAGTCTTCAGTGGATCTTTTTTGCTGATTAATTTCTTGCTAGGATATTGGGAGCCCTCATTTATATTATCCAAATTGTATTTTTCCATTTTGGAAGTGCTTTGCAGTGGCATAGTTCGTTCAGTCGATATCTCCTATCTTCCTACGAAAACTGAATATACTTTGGGCTGAGATGAGAAATAAGAATCAATGAACAAAGGTGTTCAACCATTATCCTCTCCTTTTATCGTATTCGAATATAGAATTAGAATTTAGAAATAATGTTTCTTTAGATAATTCACAGAGAGAAGAATGAAGTTCAATGAGTGAGAAGTCCTATTACTTTGAAGGAAACTGATCCCAGAATATAAAACTTCGTCAACGATTTGTGATTTGATTGGTACATTCTCATTTAATCTTGATCATTATTGTATAGGTTAGTATTTTTATTCGACGTTATTGATTTATTTACTGCACCAAGACTCTCTCAATTGAATTCAGACTTTCATCTCCTTGCACATATAGTCTTGCAGGTCACCTGCAATTAAATTTTTTGGTCGACCGATTCCTTTGTTCCTTGAACGATGATTCGATTGTTTTTATAATCAAACAATAACATGTAGTTTATAGAAGTGCTAAACACAGCAGCTGTTGTGTTGCTTGCCGCGTTTCCGATATACAAATAATCATATATCGATTTCAATTGATATCCTAATGGAGAGAGAACATAACCACAACTCAATTAGTGGGTTATATTCATACGTATACAATGCTTAGCGGGCTTCAATAACTAATGGATTATTATGTGTCTTGATTACACCTGATTACGGTTTCCGATTATAAATTCTGTTTTACGTACGACACTGTTCTGTTAACTACCGACAGACTAATGACGGTTTTTGCACGGAATACAGACCATGTCGGCAACGATTTCCAATTTTTATCACACTGAGAGCAAATTAGAGCGAGAAGTGATTTGACTGCAGAAACACATGTGTGATAGCATGTATTTTTTGTGCCTTGGAAGTTGATTGCATATTCTTCAAGATATAAATGCGAACTGTCATATATAAGTTGCTTTCTTCAATATATTAACGAGACGTAGTAGCTACTCCTAAGACATGGAGTTGTCTATTATTTATGTTTCCGTCGTATGACAGCAAGAAATCAATGATTGAGTCCCAAGGAAACATTTGCTGATTTCGAGAGAGAACATCCCATCAAATACAATGTATGAAGAAAAGAATACGTAAATTCTACAGAATCAGGTTATTCTTGACATAAATGTGACCTGAGGGGTGTTATAAACGAAGAAAAACTTTATAAACACCTCTATGGGTGGAAGTGAGGTATAGGTTGCAAATTTGCATCATTATTTTTCGTTGATGCAATATTGAGATGAGGCATCGAAATTTTATGTCCTCAGATTATATTGACAAATGAAAATTGAACCGTTGATAAATCAAAAATAAAAGACTAGAGCAAAACTATGTTTCCACCAGTGAATTTTTCTCAAGAAAAGATTCTGTACGGCATCAACAGTACATTTTTTATCTATTCATGATGTGATTATGGTCAATCCTGATACATCACATACTCCATTTACCATGAAGTTTTCATAAACATTCACAAACACTCATTGAGTATCCTCTTCCATCTGTTCGATGGATTCGATGTTGACGTTTCCGAAAGCTTTCATCCATTCATAATTAATTCGCATTGATCGTATAGACAATCATTAATTCAAATAACAAGTGCTGCACTCACTACTTCCTGGAACTTTTGCAAAAGTTTTCCTGCCGTCTCAGACCACTGTGATTTCACTGTTGAGTTGAATTTCAGAAATCAATACAAACGCTTCAACGAACGTTCTGGTTATATTCGTGCAAATTTCATTTCATGAGGCATGATCCTATGATCATAGAACAGAAAAATGCTCGCCTTTGAACAGCCTAATGGAACAATGGAGAATAAATCAGCGTTATATGGAATTTTTTCATAACCGTTCATCATTCACACATTCAATTGTCTACTTAAAGTCAACGGAGAAGTTATTTTCAGTTTATATTCGGATGAATAAATCCCATTGAACAATAACCAGAATCTGTATTCTCGACCTACGAAATCCCGCAAAGAGTTTAACTGTGACTTGATTTAGAGTCTGAGAGATTCAGATCACACCTCATTAACTAGAAAGAACCTAATGATTCAGCTAAAGATCTGGGCATACTTAGAGCAGAAAACCAAGATTTGCAATTGAGATGAGCAGAATTTGACAGGATGAGCTTTTGAGAGTTAGTTTAAGTTAATTTGATTCTGAAGGAAATAATTGCTATTTTTTATGAAGTTAGTTTATACAGTAAATGACAACAATATAAAATGGAAATGAATCAATGAGATTACACATGTCATGTCAAGTCGTAGCAAATATATGTGATATCATTGGTGCATTCTTATTTTATTTTATTCTTATGTATGTATGTATGAAGTAACCGTAAGTACTAGTGAAAGTTTGAGTGTATTCCCCTACTTTTCTGAAACTCAACTCATCACACTTTTCGTGTTAAATACGAAATCCAATTCAACAGTGATGTTTCTTAGAAGAAATAGGAAGATTCTTGAATGTGATCAATGTGAAATTTATGATGATTAAATCAGTATATTTTGGTTTGACATTTATATCTCATTCGTTTATCAGTCCTGAGAAAAATATGAATTGAACATCAAATCATGGTCTTCAAAATTTTTGACTGTTTCTAATTTGGTGACCTGCAGAACATCTATTTTCAAAGACTCGTTCATCCAACGAACAGCGAGGCTCACACATTGGCCAGGGAGGTGTTCTCCGAGGCATATGACCTTCAGAAATTTAAAAAGAACACCAATTCCTACCTCCTTTCCCTTGCTTCTCAGGATGTTCTCTGAACATTACAGGATGTCTCCTTTCGTGAGAAGTTTTAAATAAAAAAAAAATCTTCCATACTCATATAGATTTTTCGAATTCTTGTTGGGTTGAAATGATATCTTGATGATCAATATATCTTGAAATCAAAAATAGATACCTTTTATCACATATTTTATAGCATTCAAATTTAGAAAGAAGTTTTTACATACCCTCATACTACAGATCTACAAATTTGTGGTCGTACAAGTTATCTTTTTCATGTCAGAAAATAAGATATTTCAATGAATGAATCGAATCATTATACATAAACAAAATTGAGAGCACCGATTGGGGTGAAGAAATCATCACTGGAAATAGTTGTCTTTAAATATTTACTTGGTATCCGAAATGATCTACAGGTTGAATCCACTAAAATCATTGAATAGTACAGAACATAAAAGAAGTAGAATACTCGTTATACATTTTCTTCCGAGCACGACACTGTCCTTGATTAAAAATTCCCGACAGCTCCTACAGATGGGCATGCGAACTGAAGTCTCCTTTTTCGAACCTTCGCTATCATTGATATCATAACATTTTATGATCCATTGTTCTAACTCAGATATTTCATCGCGGGACATAACGATATGAAAAGTATCAAAGACGCGTACTAATTAAAAAAATATTCATATGCGACATACCACGTCTTCCTTTTGGATTAATTAAAGCAGCTGTTTGATGTTGAGACGCGCCTCGCTAAGAACTAGCTCGACTCCATACTTTGGAGACGTTTGATGGTTTTTGCCAGAAGCGTACCTGCTTCAACGCATAGCTTGATGGTGGAATAATAATTTGTTGAAGTTAAAGAAGAGCTGTAGATCATAGGAATTAGGTAATATCGGGCATGTTGTTACGTATTACCGAAATATAACCTCACTTTTCGCTTGGCCAATTAATTCTGTAGAAAAGTGATCTCGTGTCTGAAAGTTTATCACAATCATGTAATCTATTAGGAAAATACCTTGAATTTGAAGACTCAAAATAGATTTCTCTGAAAGTATTGATTTCTCACGATCAACTTTACCGATGTGTTACTCACGAAAATACTGGCTCAGAATTATTTCAATAAAACGCTATACTTATAAGTTGATTTTGATTGGGGATGTTTACAGTGAATAATAAATAATTGATGCGTCGAACGTCTGTGATTATTTCTGATTGTTAGAATGCGCATGCGCTAGTTTCGACAATTTCTTATTTGTCAGAGATTTTACGCTAGAAAACTTGACGATTTTGATTTTATGCAGACAGCTTTACCCTTTTCACTAATTTTCAACAAAAACTTGATGTTTCACAGTTCAAGTTGAAGCGCTACTTAGTGTACATAATCAGAAACAACCTGAAGGTATCACGAAATTCGAAATGTATGGACCTGATTTTTCACCACGTGTTGGATGTATTGATGAACACTCGACTTCTCGTTGATTTTTCAAATTGTCTTCATTATTGTTTCTGAATTATACTCCTCATCGAAATAACTCACCTTTATTATTTTTATTCATATACTTCCATCGAAAAAAAAAAAAAACATGGTCGATCACTCACGAATAAATTTCTCAACGATAGTATGTTGAAATAAAAATTTCAAATATTTTGATGATGTGACAAATAGGTATATCAAATATTATGTGAAAATGTGATGGAGTTGAAGAAATCAAATAGACAATGGCTGAACTCTGCCCATACAATATCAGGTATGAATAAACTCTCAAGATTTATTTCCAGAAACTTCTACTTAATATTTCAGTGAAGAAATATAAATTATCCTCGGAACATTGGAGCGTTGAAATAAGGAATCGTTGTTCTAGATGGACTGGAAAATTCAAATATGTTCAATTAATGGCTATGCCATTTAGGTTATTCAATATCGTTTATCACTGGAAAGACCAATCGAACGTGAAATAATCTGCAGCGAAATTCTAAAGAATAGGAATCGAAAAGTTCATTAACCGAAGTTGAGTACATATTTTATGAAAAAATCGCGTTTATGTAGGTGGTACTTAATGGGGGAAAATGAACAGTATGATCAAAAATAGTAAAATGTAATAGACAGTACTATGGAATATGCAATATCGAAATTGATTCAACTTGGGTATTGTGATTTAATAGTTTGTTGAATCTGGAAGAGCATCAAAATTTTCCACTGAATAACTCGAATAGTATAGATATCGATGAGGGTTGTAACTAGATGAGATATGCTCCAAAAAGAGGAAACTAAAGTTGCACTCTTTCTCGATTATATGGTTATACCATGAAAATACCAATGTACATGAGAGAAGGTGATGACTGAAAACTTGATTGTTATTGGTTTTTTCACAACTCTTGCAGTTTTTGGGATATAAAATTGAACTTATACATAAGTCATTCATTATCTTGAATATAAGGTCCCATATGAAATGTTCACTACATCAATTAATATTTTATAAACATAATCGATTGAATAAATGAAGTAATGATTGTTTGAATTCATATAGTTATTGTACAGGTGTTCAAGAAATATATACGTAAATCAATTTTAGTTTTACATACATAATTCTTCTAAGCATCTGCGTACATGTTTTTGTTCAGTTGATTATAATATTTCGTATACCTATTAATTATATGCATTTTACATTCATTTGCGAGTGAGTTGTTTCTTGAGGAAATATATAATTATATTGATACAGGTCGTCTCTGTATGTCATAAATGGACAGAAACTCTTCATGTGGGTTGTTTTTCGTTTCATCGCCATCAGCTGCTATTTGCCTTTTTCAGAAATATAATACTGATTATTTTTGAAACATCAGTAAATCGAGATGCGAAGAGCACGATTGGACTTCTTGCTGATTTGAATATATTTTCATTTTGATGGGAGCAGAAGAAGTCAAGTTTTCCTCTTCATTATTTTCTTTTCCATATGAGGATGTATGTATGATCAAACGCCGTGTAACATTCTTCGACTTTGCGTCCTCTATATTCGACTTTTACGAATATTTATTCTCATCTATATCTACGCGACCCTCCCCTATGTCTCAACTGATTTATGAAGGGATATTACTGTAGCAGTGGGTCAGCGGCATCTTTGGGGTGATGGGTCTTAGTCCTCACCGAAAGGAGGTCGCTACCGAGTATGTTCCGAGTTTGATGTTCACGTTGAATATAAAGATGGAAGGATGGATCTTAATGGTTGCAACTTTGTAGCTTTAGAGTTCTACGATTTTGGTATCTAACAATGTAATTTTCTGTTTTTGGTTTTCGTGGATATTTCATCTACTGATAATTGGAGACTATTGGTATGAGTATGTTTTGTATTTGTTTTAGGAATATTGAGATATAGTATCAGCGGTGTTAGGAAAATCAATAATGAAATGGTGAAAACATGGTCATCCTATCACAAAACCTTTATCGACTAACAAATTGAAGCCCCAACATATCAATTTGAATATTGCTTAAGATGAAGTTTATGTCATTTATTATACCAGATGATCTAGAAAGATAAGATGGTGAGGTGATTAAAACATTTAGATATGTCATAAAAATTCTTAGAAAGCGGTAATTTCTCAATGTATTTCAAACAATCGATTGAAACATATAACGAATAGAAATTTGTTGAAAATTTCGTAAGCAACACCCACATGAATCATCTTTTCGATATCCATCAATGAGATGTGAAGTCTTTAAAATTATGAATCTTCAAATTTCTATTTGATTCCACATTATATCTGAACATATCGATACTATTTTCTGTTGATAGTTATGAGTATGAAATATTGACAAAGTATATATTTCTTCTATTAAAATCTTTTCGATTTCACATGCACACTTCTGCAATTTCTCTTATCTTTTATACATTTCTGATTCCGAAGGTATACCTGAAATGAAGGTTTCAAACTATCCAATCATCTCCAGAAAGTTTCCTGACTCATGTATAATAATTAAAATATTTTCGATCTTCTATGATATGTTTTATTGTTAATGATTTTGTAAAGGCCAACTTTACAATCCGGCACCAAACTTTCTGAACATTTTTGTTTCATGGATTGTACTATTGAAAACGACATTCTTGTTTTCTAGATGATATTGGTAATATTTTTTTGGAGAAACAGCTTGTGCTTCCGAAGTGTTCAAACGTGAAATACTTTGACTAACAAAACCCATTCCTGACCATATACAAACCACCAACAAATACTACTTCTTACAATATTTCTATTCAAAGAATCCCAACTAGTTCAAATCTCAGCAGGAGACTCCTAGAATGAGCCAGTTCACGGTTGATAGTTTCGTGCATGATGCATAGAAGATGCTCGGCATCAAATCATTGTTGTATATCATTTATATGAAAGCCTACTGGTAACAATAATTCTAGTGGGACTTTTTTTATGGTCGGTTGCCCGCGAATGGTCAACAAGACATGGGCATGTCTCTGTGGGACAGTTTTTGTCACAAACACTGTAAGCTGCGGGTAACGATAGATTGAGTGGTCAGATAAATTACTGATGTAGCCCGCAGATGCCACTTCACAATGATGCAACGTACGTTTCTATAAATACAGGATATTTGGTGAAGACGTCATTCAATTCAGTATCCAATTGAAATCAACATTCTAATTCAATTGATGAAGTCAATTTCATGAATCAATCTAGAATAAGTACTTTGCTTTCTCCATGTGTGATACACAGGGTGTTCTTTTTACAAGAAATAATAATTTACGGTCTTTGCCAATGCTGACAACTTCTTTTTTACAGAGTTCACGACATTGCAATGAAATTTTTCATAGCTCACTCCTCGAGAAACAGGGCAAATTGCAAATATTGTATCCAAAATATACACTTTTCGCGTTGAATCTATAGTGACGTCAGATTTTTAGAACCACTTTTCACTTTTATGATATAACCCAGATTTATGGTTTATCAATATTTGAAACATAAAAGTTCCGCACTTCTCACAAAAAAAATATTACTCACTTCTTACATTATCGTATGAATTTTATAAATTTACATAGTTAAAACTCGCGATAGTGGAAAATAAGAGAAAATTCATCTGAAATAATCATTCAATTCATTTATTTATTCATTTATTTATTTATTTCTCAAACAGGTTACAAGTACCTCATTACATGAGAAAATAATTGAATTTTAAATTACATGTTGAATGATTGATGAAATGATTCAATTTCTTATTGACATTTTGATATACTCGATTTTGATTTCATACCAAATGGAAACTTCATGATTTCTGCCACACATTTTCAAACCCATCGATGGAACATCGTCGAAAATTAAAAATTATCTAATTCGTAAATTGTTAGATGTCACATATTCATGAATCATATATTGAAAAATTATCAAATTCACCCTGTATCTCAAACACGAGAACGATAGTAATTTCATTTCATTTTTCCCTAATAAATCAACACAGTGATGTACTTGAACTCATTTCATGTCGACGGCTTCGAAACATATTTCGTTGCCTGCTGTTATTTATATTTCGCCATTTTTTCTCATAGGTGATTTTCCTTTGATGTATATCGTTGCGTTTTTCATATCTGGGTCGGAGCAGAGAGAATATCCTGGCCGTTCTATCTAAGCGGAAAAGTTATATGTTATGTTCACGGAAAAGTGACTTTTCGAATGGTTGCGAGATTTATTAACTGGAAAATATTCAAAATTCATTATCCTTGGCTATCATATATTTCACTGTGCTAAAAAATGGAGCCGTTTAACAACCATCTATCAAAAATAAAGTTGTATCATTCAAATGAACCAAAAATAATAATATATTACTCTATAAAATTACGGTTCTTGTTCTCATTTCTTTATGATATAAGATGCTGGACAAAATTAAAAAAAACTCTTTTTTATATGAATAACATAAGGTTTTGGTTAAGAATTCATTATTTTATCTAGCATAAAAGTCGAGGAGTTTTTTGCAAATTAACTCATGTATCTCTCTCTAGACTAGACACATACCTTAATTAATACGAAGTAATCAAGAACTGATATCGAATATCAAATTGAGATATAATCAGATACAAAGAAATCAAGACAGATGAAATAGAGTACGGAGTAAAGTTTGTCTACTTAGAATGTAACTTTTTCTGGTTTTTGGTTTCCTGAACAACCCTGTATATAGGTTTGAGAAAACAATTCCAGAAATTCTCGGTTGGTCCAACTGCTATAAAATACAAGACCTGAAGTTCAAAGTCGGTGATTTCAGAGAAACTTTTTATTTCAGTTTTTTATGTGTATGTGTATCATAGATGATAAGATCTTGATATTATTCCAGCTGCATTGTCATTAGGCAAATCCTATTCGAGGGTGTCTGGTTTTCCATTCTAAAACCGTCTCCACATCCCAGTGGCACCGTTTTAATACTCTGTGATTAAGACCATAAGATTCACTTCCGGAAAGCATGCTTCACTAACAACATCTGCAAAAAGCTCCACTCGAAGTCAATATGGTTTGGTTTATCTAAGAAGACGTATATAATCCTTCTTTATTAGTGCTCGACATTCACTATCCCGTGTATAAATCATACGATAATTTGAACGTCCTGTTATTTTTAGATGATCCCTTAAAATTCACACGATTTCATCTGAACATTCGAGTACAATAAAACAGTGGTATTTCTAAGCTCTACGCTGACAAAATCGCAATAATAACTCAGACATGTTGTTTATATTCATGCTTTGAACGACATCACTCATAAACATCTCTCGAAGCAGCAAAACGAATAAATATTGTATAACAAGAGCATTAGGGAACTGGAATTTCATTATCATATACACAAATCGATTATGAGTTGAACAAACATTTGAATCTTTGTTTATACGACAAGAAAACGTGTCGAGTTTCATTGATTATTACTTACTCGATGTATATTCTTTTTTGAACTGTATGAGTTATTCTGTGGTCTGTGATCTCGTCATAGAAATATTTCTATATGAAATTTCCTACGTAGTTTTGTGGGTCTGGTTAGGTTGAAAGTAGGTACCTGAGTAATTTTTTGTCAGTCCATGTGGTAAAAAAACTAAAAGTCAAACTCAAAGAACACCAATAAATATTGTACTCTCCATTTTATTGATCCATATAAAAATATAAATTCCGCATCTGGAATTGGTGGAAATACCAAGATTTACAGAGAATTCTATAAATTCACTCCAATAAAATTACCGCAACAGCCTGTCTGCCTCATTTTGAATAACCACCAGAATAAGTTAGGAGCCCTCAAAAGCTTGTAAATAAAAGACCTTTTTCGAACATCGCATACTTGAGTTTTCAGCTGACCAAACTGGTAGCATAAATTTGCTTTATGAGTATCGGTTACTGAATTTTATGACAGGAAGGACTGATACAATGGAAAGCAGGGGTGTAATGAAGTTATGGCCCCTTATATTGATGGTTCGCCGTTATTAATTTTTTTAGCTGAATACAGATACCAATATTCACAAATATATTCCATGTTCATATCAATAAAGCCAGTCAAGATGAAGTGGGTTCTTTAGAGATACTTTTAGTACAAATAACAAGATTTGACGCTTTTTGCAATTTTTCAATAAGAATACGATGAAACTTTCAAAACGACAGCCAAATCACAACTAATTTCATCATCGAATGTCAAACATTTGAATGGTAAACAATAACTGAAAACTAAACTTGTAGATTATCCTATTTCCAAAAATTGAATAAACTACCAGTGAGGAACACAATACGGATTATCAACTCGAATTTTTAATGAACACAATACAAATTAATAAAACAGAAATGTTCGAATTTGTTTTCCCTTCAGACGAGGAAGAGACGATTATTTTGTTACGTGCAGCATATGCCCTATGCTCCTATGGAAAATGAGAAAACCAAATGAGCACTGAATGCTTTTATAAATAGGAGACATAAGAAGTCAAGTTAGGAACTGCAAATGCTATTGTTGAAAACAAAATTTAAATTTCCCCAAAGTAGTGCAATCATGTGATATCATGAAACAATCATATCTAGAATTCTACGTACACCCTGGAAATGAGATTATACGTAAGAACATATTTCAGCTCACGACTCAATTTCTCAAATACGGACATGTTATCACAGGAAATATATGACAAATATACCGAATTCTAAGCAAACACTTGTGTTCTAAATGGAACGTGATATTGGGACCTTGACAAATTCAGGGTTACCTACTTCAAAAACACTAAACGACCCTCTGAAACGGCAAAGTTTACTTTGCGTTCTCATTTACTTCATTGTTCGAATATTCGTAAAATGACGGCAACGGCTGTTTTCATATAGGGAATCACGAGTGGAGAGATGTAGAGTATTGTCGAGTATTTGTTTAAATTACTGCAGCGGCTCTTTTTCTGGAGAATTCCGAATCACTTTGCTAAAGTGCTCTTAGTGAATACTACTGCTGAGACGTTCGAAACGTTTACTTATTTAAATGCCTGCATGCCCTGTAATAACACTTTTTCGGAAAATGCGGCTGAAATGGAGGGGGAAGCTTATTCAAGAGGACTCTGATGGGTGTCAATAAAAGCACCCACGAATTGTATGCATCAATTCATCCCCTTCTAGTCCTGAAATGATGGAGTTTGTGTTCTCATTCAACATTCACCTCACTAAAATTTCTTTTCTGATGGAAGGATGTGATTTGAGATATTTTCAGCAGAGGAAAATTCTTTGTCGTCTTATTTTGTGACAATGCCATCTGATATTTTATCCATTAAATAATTTTCTACAATTGACTCCTCTAAAGAATAGAAATATAAGGTATGAACAAAGTAAAGCTTTTCAATTTGATGATTGAAGTGTCTGAGGAGAGATAATGTAATTATTTTAACTTTTCACTAATGAAATAAATATTTTCTTGATCAAATCAGTATTCAATTGAGTTAATGTTACAGAGAATTGATTTTCTGTAATAATAGATCCATTTGAAATTTTTGTACCATAATTTTCGATTCCTGATTGTGGTGAAAATGCTCAGAATTTTGAATTGCCTGACTTTTGGATCAGACGATTTGGAGTTTGATCATCTCTTTTCGACAAATTTCTTATATTTCTATTTTGACCACCAACTGGTTACAGAAATAATTCTGCTATATTACAATATTATGCCTCTCCTGTTTCGAAATTAAAATAACTACTACATTCTTAGGCGTATCTGTTTTTTGAGATTTCTGTAAATGTAATCACAATGTGAACGTCATCAAAATTATCATTTGATGATAATTGTTGGCATGTCATGTGTATACACTTTCTTGATGATTTATGGTTTTATTTATTTCTCAAACCAAGTCTTGAACTAAAACATTGAAGAGGGTGTTTCCATCAATAACCCTGCAACATCGTGTACACTTACTCTTCTGTTTCACCATTATGAGCATTGAAAACAGTAAAAAGATAGTTTGATAATTACACCAATATTGACGTTTCGAAATTAAATATTTAATCATTGACAAGCATCTCGTAATTAGGATAAGCCTGTATGTTTATAGTGGTAATAAAATTTATTGTGTTTTGATTTATTGCAGCCAACGACTTCTGTTAATGGAAACCATTTTCCAAACGAGACAAGCACAGTTACAAAAATGCATACAAGTCGAGTCAACTTTCCTCTTTTGATAATCCTAATATCGATAATCTCAAGACATGCTTTCAAATCCATTCCACTTCAAGTTTGTGCGGTTATCTCATAAATAATAATTAATAAGCCATCATCGCTCCTTTGAAGGTGAACGAAATGTTCATAAGAACGTTATTTATGAGCGAAACGTAATCTAATGTCAGGATTGTAAGATCATGGCCCACGCCTCGACTCCATTTGGTTCCAGTTTGTGTCCATTCGGACCATAATGACTTCCATTCTCAATTTGTCGCACGTACTCTTTCAGTGCCCTCGAATAATACCGAGATAATATTGCCTGCCATACAAGATAGAAGCGAGACTATTTGTTGTGGTTAAGCGAATGGCCAGTCTAACTGCGATTTTATTATACAGGGTTTCCTACATGACTTGAACTATCCCCTCATCTAGGAAATCCGCGGAAATAGATGGGAATTCAGGAGTCATCTAATATATCTGATTCATCTTCTTCCAATTTAGTCATCATGGGGGATTTTTATCTGGAAGAATGAATATGTGATGTAAATGAATTTTGACAGGTTTATTTTTTAGAAATATTTCCAACAAGGTATTGCAATAGTGATTGTATGTTAGAGTATCTTTTGTAGGGACAACATGTAAGTATTTGAGATATTCATCATAACTTTGAAAGAAATCATATGTATTTCAGAAGTTCTAAAATTTTTGTTGAGTATCCCCAAGAGCAATAGATCCGTAATGTGAAAATAAAATACAATATATATATTTTTGAAATAGTTGATAATGTTTGGATGGATAATGACTCTTATTTTGGATGAAACATACCTCCAAAATACCTGATCTTTATATGGACAATTTACGAATAAGGAAGAGTAATTTCTCACATTTCATTTTCATTCGTTCTCGGCAAGAAATTATGGAAAAATATTTCTGCACTCATTCTTGTGATATCCTGTTTTAGAGTAATGTTATTCATCGATAATTATTATTAAACCTATAAAAATCATAGTTGATAAAATTATATGCCCACGAGTTCTCCCAATATTTTTTTTTTGGTGAAATGTAATTCCTTTCAATTTTTGAACTCTTTCGATGTCGAATTCCACTGAACTATTTCCCTTTAAAAATAGGCTACATCATTGTATCACTCAAATACATCGTAGATGTATTTTTTCAATCATTACCGTCCTGCTTGACCAATGCAATCTTCCAATCTTCCTTCTACCCAAAGTTATTACGGTCACATAATGCTCTATAAATAGTTTTTATTCATAGGCCACACCGTCATGAAGGTCAGGGGCTGATATGATAACATTTACATAAAAATATAGCAACATTTCCATAATATCTCAACAACTTTATCAGTGAACGCATAAAATACGGATACTTAGTAAAGTTTCTTTTATGGTGCATATGCATATACATATGCATAGTAAAAGTCAAGTTTCGTCCATGATGGAAAAGCATATTACATTTTCATTCGAAGAATCTTACGATTATACATTCTTCATGCTCGAGTAAGATCGGTAAGGTTCCTGTGACTAATAGTATGACAAATATTCTTTTGCCTAGGATATCATATGAAATTTCAATATTGCTTGAAAATCAAGGGCAGACGTTTTTTATTTCATATCATAGTTTGATATTCCTAGTTTACAACATCCTCTCTTATCCTTCATAGGAACTTGTGCACACTCATGACCAAATCATTCATTATTAAAAGGAATTCAATTGATACAAGTTATTTCATCTCCCTATGTGATCGAATTGACCATGATATTTTCCGTTATCAACGCTGCTTTTGACGCATTATTCGGATTATGTATATCATATATTTCTGTTTGTTCAGTCGTTTGCGATAAAAATATTTCCGAAATTATTTTCCATACCGCCCGAAGTGTGTTTTACTGCACGATTTGAACGACATCGTACTATTCCATGTTACTGAAATTGATATTCAATTCGAGTAGATGCGTGTGTAGCTGTCCACATTTGATGGATTATTTTTCATCCCGACAATGATCACAGTACATTGTGAAAAAATGGCCTCTCTGAACCAGAGAATGTCTTTCCATTTGCGAAATAAATGAGTCGAATGAATTTGGAAATTGAATTGAACTGGTACGTAATAGATCAATATTCGAATTTCAACAGAAAACATAGAGCAGAAGCACTTAACTGTCATTGCTATCACAATATTGAATATGGCTAGAATATCAAAAAAAGTTTGGAGATTTCGGGAAGACAAAGTTTTCTTTTCGAAATCACCAGGCGACTTCGATATTTTCAATCCCCCTGTGTACATTTTCAGTACTCAAAATACCTGCTCTGTCAAGCATTTTCAATAAACATCTCAAACCATAAAATGTTTTTCCTTATTCAAAGAGATATCAGCTGTTGAACATTATCACGACAAGACTTTCACGTCACATAGGCTACATTTATTATTCAAAATGTTTCTAACAAAAAAGAATTATCAGCAGAGAATGAGGTCGACTGTTGAAAAACATCTTTGGTGGACTTGTAACCACAAAACTTTCGAATCCCTGTTGAACTTTATCGTTCTTGTAACAACAATAAAACACATTTCCGAAACAGAGTAATGTCGGCAATAATTTATCTACGCGGCAGAAGGTTCTGTGAGAATGTACATTTTTGTAGTTGACAAACAAGTCATTTAGTGATGAACATGAACGTGGAACAATTTAATATCTTTCATATCACCGTCTACATATTTAGGAATCTATTATCACCCTGTAAATTATTTGAATTAAATTCCTCAACTCTTGAATACGAAATCGAAATTTAAGATACTGAAACTTACATTTGCTCCCGAGTAAAAATCACATATCATAAATGGTCAATTTCTGGTTAATTGAACTTGATCTGGTTACTGAATTGATCACCTGACGAATTATATTTCATTAAACACTCTGTATATACACATTTTTTTGAATCAGCAGATCATGACACAACATAAAAGATGCAATATCTCCGTCCCGTATTTCAAATGACAATAGACTATTATGTTGAGTATCTTGTCAACTCTACAGATTTGGAACACTTGGATGTATTCGTAACTGGTCATAAATAACGTTAGTATTCACACTTTTCTCTTTACTGACCCATATACCATTTCTTTCTTCACCCAGCAGTAGCCAGCAATAAACCAAATAGCCAATAAATATATCGTAAGCAGTAAAACTATTTTAACCTAATACTTTTAAAAAAATGTTACAAAACGCGATATCGAACTAGATATTCCAGAGAAAAGTGCTCCTTTGGAAAATCGAAATATAACCTTCCATTCAAAAATTTCCATAGTGTATATACTTCAACTATACAGGGTGTTCCATGACTCGATGTCCATAGTTTAAGGATTTATTTCTTGAATGATTTCAAGTCGGAAGTGAAGTTTTGACCGAAACCACTATCAGAAAATAATATGATTTATCTTGTATTAGATGGAAAATCACATTATTTTCATCTGAATATTTTTTTACTCCATGAAAGAAGTTATCGTTTCTCAACTCCACATCGAATAATAAACGTTGAATCGAATCACGTAATGTAATAAAAGGAACAGCTTCAATGTCGTGAACACCCCGTATGGGTTGTAACATGTAGCTAATTGATTCATCAGGCTTTCGATGTGATATTCCAAATGCCTCACAGTTATGGATTCAATTCCATCGAATCGATATATCTGCATTAAAATGATAGAACCATATGATTTATGATGCAACTCTGCATGAAAGTGTTTCAAAAATACATAAAAGCACACCTGCATCGGAATTCCATGTACCGTTTTCAGCCGAAATAGAATAACGAGGCACCCATTTCCCTTGATAGTATCATCAATTATTATTGTTTCATTTCAATGATTGTTCCCTACATAATTATGCTATTTGCAGTAACAACAATTTATTCATGAATACATTAGTTTTAATTATCATTTCGAGACAATGAATTAACGAAAGCTTTTTAGCTGATGAAACGTAAATAATCCGACCTCATTCCTTCTCATTGTGTCAGTCACAAGCTCTAGAATAATGTTGGTCATTCTTCACCTGCTTTCTATAAACGTAACTCAATCCTGTAACGAATGTGTATGTTCCATGAAGAATATGTCACAGTAGAATAGTATTTAATCTAACGCTTTTCCTCTGAGCTATTTGAATATTTGAAATCATCCTCATTATCCTTCCAAGCTTCAAGCATTATCGAATAGAATATATATTCTCATTGGAAAAAAATATGTGAAACCAGAATGAACAAATATTTGGTTTCTTGGACCAGCAAAAACAGTTTATCATTTTCTATAATTTGGTTTTGTATACCAAGGCAAATTTTTCAAGCCAGAAAAGCAATATTTACTCAATTCTATGGAGAAATCCATCGCTCCTGAAGAATATAATTGGATATTGAGCAACGCTCAGCAGTTTGGTTCTACGAAGCCACGAAATAAAACAAAAGAAGACAATACATGGACTAGTTCACTTATCTGGACGCTTGGTCAACTATTTCTCACTCTCACTACGTATATCTTATGGTAATAACAAACCTCCTACGCGAAAGAGTATTATTTAACACTCAAGAAGATTTTATCACACCAGTGAAGAAAGAGGCATGTCGTGTGGTCTAAGATATCAGATGTTTGGAACAATGGCTGGTGATTCGTTAATGGATCAGTAGCTTGCTTCTACAACGAAAGATTTCCCAATATTGAGAGTTTTATACATCTCGATTAAACTCAATATACGGCAGGGAAAACTTTGCGTTCGTGCATTAATGAATTATAATTGAGCAGGCTGATCTATACAATGTTTCCATGTTTTTTGAAAAAATCCAGGAATAAAGTTGACATTGTCAGAATGTACTCTATTATTGAAAAAGGGGCCTTTGCTTGGAAACAGAAATTTAATTAAAGTTATATTGTTCAACAAATTTTATTGGAATAAACTGAGATAATATTAAAAAAAAAACAATAATCTCAGAATCGAATCCATAATCTATAATTTATTTGGTGAATTCATGTTTTCCATTGTGATTTTCTTATTCATTACAGCTTTGAACTATTTTCTTTCCATTCTGAAATTCAGTGATCTATTGAAATGACAAATATGATAATCTTCGTGACAAAAAAAATCTATGCTACTCCAAAATTCTCACCAGAAATTGATAGTATCACTATTGAAGAATACCTTTTATTTTTCAAGTGTTTTTTTTTCAACGTGGAGACATCTAGATGATGTTGATAATGTGATGAATCTTCTAGACTATCGCTGCAATTACATTGGCGGATTTAGTTCTCATGTCTCATGCAAGCTGTTGGTATTATACTTTATATCACAAGAAATTTAATTATTGTGCATGTACTTGTTAACAGTTTCGGTTAGACACCAGAATTCTGTAATATGACCCCAATTATCTTGATATTGCGTTACATCCCTACGCTCATTAAATTGTAAATGAATCATGTAACTACATATTTCACGGAGCTAGTCAAATCTCTGTTTATTTTTTAATAAAATTCTGGCAGTCTGTCAAGAAATATTCCTTCTAGTCCACTAGAGTTTGATATGGAAAGTCAATAGACAACGCATTATATTCTTGATTCTTGAAATATCACACAAAATTATAATGATTACAACATAAATATTCAGTAAAAACAAAACATTGGTTCTGCTAACCGATTAAGTGATTGACCTTGAATTGTAAAATAATTGTAGATAAGTTAACAACGAAAGATTCCAATTCAATGTGAAAAATGTTCGACTTTTGGATATCAAATATCATAATCATTCAATTCGTGATTGTTTATATATGTTGGGTCATTATAATGAAGGAAATCACACCTTCCATTTTTCCCTATGACTATGATCATTTTTTCAGTTGAATTATTGTTTATCACTGAGATCGGTTTATCACACAAACAAATCAATGTTGATTATTCTGCATGCCCATTCGTTGCTCAAATTCTTATCTGGGTGTAAAGGAGTTTTCTAGATGATGAGGAAAGTTACCATAAACTGACCAAATGCATTCGATCAGACTTGATGAGTAGAAACAGCTGTCTTCTATCGGACATACGAAATATTATTCCGATGTTCCTAACAAAATCATTTCTGGTTACTATCCAGCAACTTTATTGATCATAATAGTGATTTTTTTTTCATTCCGTTGTGAATCACTGTATCCATTTATAATTCACTTGGTATACACGCGGCATCATTCCGAGGGAAGAGGTAAATACGTAAAGGGCGAATCTGGGGCCACAAAGCCTCGGTTTGCGGGCTGCCACGTCATAAAACTTTCATATTTTATTGGGCCATATAATTTCTGTGTGCCGAGGTTATATTTCGCCGCTCTAAATTCTGTGGTCTAACGGCCTGCTAATCCCTCGACATATTGGGGCGGTATTTTTTGGCAAATAGAAAGGTCCTTTTCATTATGTCAACCGTGTCGAGTGATATTGTCAAGGTAGGAATTATTTTATTGGAGTATTCATCAGATTTAGGGTAAATAAAAAAGTGGTAGTGGTCAGACAGGTTCTCGAAAAGTAGACAAAAAAAGTAGGCATAAAAAACTGGTTCACACTATTGACATTTCTTAGGGACATTTGATATATAGAATATGTAGAAATGTTTTGCCATCGGCGCTACCTATTTCAGGAAAAGAGCTACAGAGAAACGTGTGAGATTTCTAACTGTGGAATTTTCTACAAATTATTATCAAATTCCGTTATCAAACTATCCATTAATATCATCATATATCCTCTGGATTGTCACTGAATTCAATAAATTAGTGTTTTTATGAAATGAAGATTGAAATATTAGAAATGGACCCTATGCATCCAAAAATATCAAATTACCAGCCCCATGTGAAGTTTCTGAAGGCGTATGATGAATGAAAAAGCTGGTAGAAGATTCTGCATGATATATAAATGATAATTTACATTTTACATTTCAATAAATCGAACAAAGAGCTTCAACATTAGAACAGATAGTTTTGTATAGTGATGAATGATTCTTCTTTATATCAGTGGTATCAATTTGGAATCAATTATCTTGAATCCCTAACATTTTGGTGTTTTTTGATATGGTTTAGTGATTGCAGTCCCCAAAATAATCTTCAATCGATACTGTGTGATCATGTGTCGGAATCAAATCAGATTCTATATCCTTTCTGAATGAATCCAGATTATATCAGAATACCAATTTAAAATTCACCATGAACTATTCAACATTTCTACCGGCCTCATTGAGTAGATATATAATAAAAAAATATAAAAACATATGTTCAAAATTGCACTCGATTGATTCAATACAAAATGATTAAATATAGGGTTATTTTTCAAGGCAAAAATTTGAAAAAATTGTGGACTTCTTTATTCATCTGCATTACATGATTTGTTTTCATAAGAAGTGATTCGTAGTTTACCCACTGATAAAGAACATAATGGGGAAAACAGAAGCTGCTCTATTTCAATGGATTGTCAACTGAAAATGACTGGATACTATGTAGATAACATCCTATTACAACTTGAAGTCTGAATAAACAAAAGCCTGACCTAAAATGAGGAGCTACGCAGATTTCGGGAATAACCGCATGTGAAAATAACATTTGTTTTCATTTCTCTCACGAAATTTCAGTTTCCTTGTTAGGAAAGATTGACATCGGCTGCGCTCCTAAATAAATAGACTCGAGAATTTATGTGCCTGACAAATTGGAAAAATACCGAGTTTATTTTGGTGCCTACGCGAAAGTTAACGACTGAAATGTGTTGAGATTTTTCGAGAGCCTTAGATTCCTGAGATTATAATAGTGAGACTTATCTTGTTTGATGAAGTTATCAAACTTCCGATGGATTTAGATTCTCTTTCAATCTACATTATTTGAATTGTGAAAAATTGCATTTCTGGTGAAAGATAAGATAAACTAAAAGAATGTGAAGAATTCAAATGTTCCATTTTTCTTAGTAACCATGACTACAGAAAAAAGTGTATATTATAGATCTGTCTTCAACACCATCACTATTAGAGATAATTCTGGAAAAACAATCATTCAAATTCAATCAGGTTTCCATGCAGAACTGCTATCGTAGCTCTTTACGTTGCGAATGACATATTTCAGGCAATCGATGATTCAAAATGTACAGCTCCGATTATGCTTGATTTCAGCAGAGCTTTCGATTCATGAACTCAGATCATCAGTAAAGTGTGCGTTTAAGATGAAATGACTGTTGTTCAGAGTGTCATCTGGTGTCCGTTTGAATTTTGACTGGCAGATTTGAATAATGCAATATGAAAGCTGCACTGCTAACACAATATGACTTTCGAGAATCATGGAATTAATTCAAAAACCATTCATTGAGTTGTCATTTATGTTTGAGGTATCTCATTTTCTTTAAAATATTGATTGAGTCAACAACACGATATTTATATTCCATCAGTAGCCAAATGACAATAACTTCAGATTTTCTTCGTTATACGTTAAATGGAATTGTCGAATGGAAACAATAATTACAATTTCTTTCATATAACGTCAAATATTCAAGGAGTAAATTTGGAAATTGAGACCTCAATGTGTTTTTATAAGGTATATAACTTGAATAACTTTTTGTTTAAGTTACTTTTAAAAAGATTTATTTTGTCATGTGTTCACAAACAGGATTCTGAATCTAGACTGAATATCATTTCTAACATAATACACTATCTAAACTAATTGTCATCTTAGAGAAAATGATGACATTGCAAGTTAAATGTCAGTGGCATCAGTAACACATTGTTCAGTATGTTCGTAATGCAATATAACTTATATATATTTTTATTCAGGTAGATATTTTATCCAAAGATAAAATAGGTTTCATATCTACTGATCAGAGGATAACGTCACGGAATGTACCTCTTAGAGTATTATTTATAGAAGAACTCATTCAAATTCCTTGCTATTTCGATAATGTACCTGTAAATACATAAATTAGTTGTTAACGAAACATTGGCAAGTTGTCAACAGCGATATTCACATTCTAAAATTAAGTCGGTCAACTAACTATTCTCCTCTCATTATTCACTTTTCTGACAGCATCACTCATGAGAGTGATGACAATATGAAATAAGAAACATACTTATATATATAGCAGCAAAGGTATATCGCAAGAAAGAGGACTGATTAATGAGATCTCGGTGAATAATAATAGCTATGACATATTATCTGATGTCTTGTCTTGGTAGAATGGAGTTGTTCAGTTTTTATTTAGGATAGAATAACATATGGATTTGAATTTATTTCCTTTGATTCATTGTGGTCATTTTGATTTTATAATGTTGTACTTAATCTGTATAGGAGTTGGTTGATTATTCAATTCTGAATCAGAAACGATGAAAGCAAACATAATAAAATGGAAAATGATAATCGATTCATGCTTCGTAAAAGTGTGAAAAGTGTTGTGGTGATTTGTTCTCAATGCACTTATAGAATTGAAAATGAAGTTTGATTGAATCTGTAATCATTATTAACTTGAAATATCCCCCTGATATGATGTGAGGATGCTGACGAAATTGGGGTTTCCTTCCTAGAAAAAAAAGAAAAGTCATTGCTTAGTTTTTATGATGATGTGTTCATTCAAACGCCTGATCAGAAATTTGAGTTTTATGTTTCTGTTGACTGTTAAAACTTGATGGAAATCATTTCAGTGAAGTACCTGATTTTATATTCACTCCACGGAGCTTTTATATCTTCATTTATATTGAGTCTGTTTGTTCTAGACTTGAGAAGTAATTAAGGATATGCAAAATTCATAGTTGTTGCAACACACATTGAATTTTTATCGCAGGAATTGTAATGACTAATGTAAAGAGGTTGTTAGTCTAATGATGTATAAACTTTCACTATCAAAATATTCCATTTGATGCATATATACCAACCATTTTCAGATTTGTAACGAGTGATTTCTTTTCGTCTCACAATTCATCCTTTTTGTTAGTTCCTTATTTCTATTTTGATCTCTGGTGCCATAAAAAATTTAAGCTTCAGGAAAAATGGAAAATTGATCGAAGATCAGCAATGAAGTTCAAGTTCATGAGGAATACATTTCTGTTGCACGGTGAGTATTTGCCACTAAGATAAGGATACATTCTGTCAATATCTCATCATCATCATCATCCTGGGATGAGAGATGAATCGATGACTGACGGTGTGCTGAATTTTAATAAACCCTCATTTGAGGCTCGGCTGCGGAATCTACGAGGCTTGATCAAGTCCCCCAAAGGGCTAATGTATTCACTTCCACATGGTCGCTGATGTGCCATAAACGGAGCTCTCGGCAAGACTATCGAAAATGTTTGATCGACTGAACGAATTCCGGTTGCTATACGGTCACACGATTATCCTTAGCCGAACACAAATAAAACACAAGTGCCCTCCTGCTACCGTTCGAATTTCAGAAAGATGATATTTTTTGCGGTGCGAAATGTAACACGATCTCCTGCAGCCAGAACGATGGGCGATTTTTCTAGTAGCGCAAGTTACGCTCGACTCATCTAGAGGTCGTTTACATTGGTCGGACGACTTTACAGGACGAAGTAGTGGTTCGAGAGCTAAACACCGATGAGTCCGACTTTATTACATGTAATTATTCTGCACTGGTTTTGATGTTTCCAGTTCGAGGAAATGAACTACATACAGAGTGAATGCAGTTATTCCAACATTAAACGTTGACGTTTGCGATGATATGTTACATTGCTCTGTACCGAGTTGAATCAATAAATGATAATACTGTGGTATTGAAGGTACATGCATGCAAGCACCGATCGAAACTATAATGGATACAATGGATTGAAACTGATGAGTTGCTGATAACGACTTAAATCAAAACTTGAAAAGGTGGGAAATTTCTTTCATATACTCTTAACAAAGCATGCGTCAAGTCAAATATCTTGGTAGAGAACCTTTTTCATTGGTTATGACAGTAACTATGTGTCACTATGATAAAGTGACACACTAGTTTTGACAGATGAATGAATCGTGAATATACTCAATCGATGTTGCAGAAGCTCCTACCTAAACTTATTAAAGATGAAGAAAATTTCAATTGCTTAAAGAAATCTCAAGGACCTTTTGTTGAAAAATTGTTTTCATAGTTTGTAGGAATTCTACAATAATTGATCATTATATTTTCTATATTTTTTCATTATTTTTGGAATACGCATCTCTCTATCTATAATCAGTTCCCTTTGTATATGTTATCGAAATTTCACAATATATGACAATATGACAATATCATTGATATCGGTATCGAAAATAACTTTCTTCGACACTTCAGTCAATAATCTACTTTCAATAAATTGAAAAATATCAATAAAAATCTGTTGCTGATTTGCACCTAGCTCATTTCAATCTCTATACCAACTTGATGTTGAAACAAACCCTGACATATAACAAACATATCCACTTAGACTGTTATGAATCGTGAACATATATGAATATATTCGAAGCTACATGCCAGTGAATCGATATGAAAATGAAAAAGAGGTGAACATAGAAATGAACTACATTCGATTTGATAATCCTGAACATCCAGCCATTTTTTGATATGTCAAGTTTGTGAGTAGTAACGCTCATATATGTTGATGACAAGTGAAGGACGATCAACATAACAGAATGGCCATTAATACTTGCCACGAAAACATGATCGCCTACCCTAATCGACAACATTGATCATAGTTATAAGGTAGGTGGTTACAGGATGTCGCTTGTTTGAGAACAATCGGTCGATGATAGCATAATTCGTATGATTATCATGGATATACCAAGAAATCATGAATATAAAAATTAAGGAAAACGTCCCATGATCATTAATACATACAGTTCGAATATATGTTGGGACACCTATGATCAATTATTCTTGTGCCCACAGGGAGAACCAGAAGTTTATTCATTATCGGACTGTTTATGAAAACTGTACAGATCCTTGAACAAAAAAATATTATCCGTTCTCATGATCACAGAACATGTGCTGAAGATTCTCTTATTTTCTCGAACGAACAGAATATATCCAGTTCAAGAAAATTTAGGAAAGAACCATATTAACATGTTTCTGGAATATTGATGGAGTGAATAATATTTAGTGATTTGACTATTTCATATTGGAATTGAAATGATAGAATTTTTAGGATGATGAATTCATCTAGAGATTCGAAATCCGAAGATTCATGCGATGCATCTATTTCTATATTTTTTCACAATTTTCATCATAGCTATCTACAAATATCTACATTCAATATTTTATCAAATGTTTTTCCATGAAACTGTTGATGATTTTGAAATTGATTGATCCACATGAGACTGTGAAGTCCTGGACGCCACTGGAAATTGGGTGAAATAAGCTAGCCGCATCAGAGCAAATCAGGCATTCTGACAAATGACGTTCTCACGTCCGGTAGTCCGAGTGACACTTTCTAATGATCATGGCGTGGAACGTTGGTATGAAGGTAACGACCCGATAAACTTGAAACCGGACATCGGCTAGATGACCATCCGATGGTCAACATTGTGAGCCACTGGATTGAGTTGATGTTTATAAACCTGAGTATCTGTAGATCAGACAAGGACAGGTGGGATTTTCGAAGGGCTAGTCAAAATATACGATCAGAGAATGGTCTGGACCAGTTTTGGAAGTGAACCGAATGAAATTAAGCAATTGAAAATATGAACAATTGGGAAAATTTCACTAGACCGTGTCAATATCTTTTTGCAGATACTGATTCGTGAGGTTCTCGAAGATGAAAAATTATTATTTTTCTCAAAAACAATCAAACAAATTTGAAGAAAATTGAGGTTTCTTTTGGATAACACAAGACGTTTGAAATATTGATATTGAATTGAATCAGTTTTTACCAAAACATAACTTCTAATCTGCTTTGATTTTATCCAAAGGTATGGGAGAGTAAGAAACATACTGTATATATAATCAGTTTAGTGGTGAGTACGATTGTTGATAATTTATTGAAATTCTGTTCCATTACATTGCATATTCGCGATAATGTCATTTTACTGAATCAAATCGCTTTGATGATTAATCATTCGCTTTGTGATGAAAATTAACAAAATTGTAGGTAACCATTATTATTTCCACTCGGAGGTATGCTTTACAATGGAGAATATATATATTATTCAATAAATCAGTGACTCTCAAAACCTGTTATTTCATGGATATCCACAATGATTTCTTGTTATCAAATGCAGATATCTTTGCATATGAATTTGGGACCTCAAATACAGACATCATCAGTTTTTGCTATCAATAATCCATTCACAGATTAATCGATAACAAATATTCTGATTCTCTAGTATCAGATTATTCGAACACATTTGCTGGCATTGTTATTGCATATCTTTTATTTCGTATTTGACACTTCCATTCTTTGAACCTACCATTAATATCCATCAGACTTTTTCAGTCAACAAACAACAACATTCTGAACACATGTGAAATACCCCTAATCCTGCCAGAACTTCCTGAGAAAATTGTTCATCTCATTTTCATTAACTGCATCGCCGTGAAATTGGGAAACCGCAAGTGAGAGGGTGCCAAAATTAGATCAAAAGCAATTCCACTCGATTTCTCTAGTTAACAAGTAATTTGTCTTGAGGAGGCCACACCAAAAGTATTCCTTTGACGTCGGCACCCATCAGGCAATAAATAAATGCTAGATTAATTCCACCCATTTCCTTGGCTTTGTCTTGTTTCATACATGCAGCGGTGTAAACGGATAAGAGTGTTCAGATGAAATTGGCGATGTCTCCTTCTTGTGACAAGTTGATGAATGCTGCTCTTGGAACGTGCATTATTTAGTATTGTCTATAAGGACAGTGAGATGGTGCTGATACAGTAGCTGAATTAGATATACAGGATTCGAATGGGTTATTGAATCATTATACTATCTGAAATATACAGAAAGTAATGTTCTTCATACACATCTTATTTCGATTGTATTAAATGATTCCAATGTGAAGGGGTGTAACTCATACTCATAATCCATTTCCTAGAAACAGGATTATCACTCAATAAATCTCCCAGCAGCGTTGATACAAAGTATACCAGATTGAGGATTCCACTCAAATTCACTGTATATTGCATATTTTGCTGCGAAGATCTTCTTCATCTATGGATTCTGGAAATTTAATCTGCAGAAGCTTGAGTAATTTTGTCAAGATTAAAGTTACTCGCAGCGACATAAAGAGAATGGAAAATTTCAACTTGGAGTAACTGTCCTTGTTGGAATCATTATGCTTTGCTACTTCTCAAAAAGATATGAGGATAAAAATAATGTAAATAGTGTAAGCAGTTGAATCCATTAGGAGTAAGAGTTTGAGATTTGTTTTCGGATATGAAAGAACTGCAGAATTTAATATTCTTCTCTATGATTACACATTTCCAAATACACTGGGGAAATGGAGAAAATTTGATTACTCCATCACGAATGAGGTATTATTTTTATCTTCCGAACTTATAAATGTAAAATTTCAGAAGTCAGGATTTTTGAGTTCTGGTGTAATATTGCGTAGAACCCTTGAGATATTTTGTTGATTTTTTTTCAAACTATACTATATATGCGTGACATGAATCGTCAAAATGACAACATCAATTATTTTAGGTTGCTTGAAACAAATAAGCGCAAATAACTACCACCTGATGATCGTATGTAGTATACCATGAATGATAATTTTTTTATTCATTTTCCCGGGAATAAGGATTGGATTGTGAAGACATGGTCACAAGTCATTGATTATATATATGCTTGACTTGATATCTGAATAAAAACGGTAAAATTTCACCGTGAAACCAATCACTTGTCATAGCTGTATTCACGGTGGAAGGATCGATTCAAAAACTGCCGATTGAATCTTTGTTTGAAGAATCAGTGAATTAAGAAATCCTCAGTCATTGTTCATGCTATAGAAGTGTGGTGACGGAATCTTTCACAAATTACTCGACCACACCTGTTGGCTGCCTGCCATCGATTCTATGGTCAGAGCGGAAAATTCGAATTCAGAAAAAATCAGACTCATCTCGAATTGCTGGAAAGATGATCTGCAACTAAACGATACGTGCTATGAAATGATTATTCACTGAATTGATTTGCATAAAAAGTTCTGAATTTTCATTGAATCTCCATCTTATCTTATTTCCATCAAATATACAAAGTGTTTTTTCAGGATACAAGATGTTTTTTTCATTGAAGCAACTCATAGCAAATATTTTGACCTCCTATGTTATTTCAATGTAGTTCAATTTGAAAAAAAAAATAAATGGGAACCAAACCTCGGTTCTACCTTATCAACAACGATGTTTCTAGAAAAAAAAAACTATTCCAATTTTATTGAACATGGTAGGTACATGTTTCATTATGTTAACCTCGAATTTTGATATCGTTTTGACGAACACGAAACCTTAAAAATTCTATGATGATATTTTCAAAGAGTATTCTGTCAAATATGTCAATGTCCGAAGTATATCATTTGTGATTAGATTCGAAGGTTCTACAAACACTTGGCTACGGTATATGCCGTGTCATCAGAATAGCTTCCGAATTTATAGGTATCGAAAACACGTTTTCAATATGAAATAATTGATAATTCGTTTGGAATTTGCAACTTCAAATTATTCTACGTAGAGTGGATTGAAATTGCGATTCTTCGTTTATATACCTATGAAAGAAATATTTGCGATTTTTTCACCATCTTGACAAAAAAGCAAGACAACTGAAACAAATCATTTCACATATACGTATCCGCGAAACAATGTCACCTGTCAGTGAGCCTTCCGAGGTTAAAACGGCTGTCGCCTGCTATTTGACACAAAGGGGAACACCGTCCAGCCATATTAGCTCGAACACTAAAAATATCTGATCGTCTATAATAACTTTAATCAGGTCGTTAATTCTCAGGACATGTACTAATCGCCTTCTTTTCTTTGCAGCTAGATGAGAAAAACAAGATTGATAACTTGGGAGAATCAGATCAATAAGAAGGACGGTAAGTTACTTTTCGTATAAGTGAATCGATAACATAACACTACGTCTGAGAATGTCAGAATGACTTGGAATTCTGGTGTGAAGCAGAGGCGTAGATATCCTGACAGAAAATCGTCTGCAATTCCGTTTGGTCGCATAATCTCCATGCGAAAGATCATTGTGATTCCATGTCAAAATAACAGAGGGTTTCAGATGTCCAGAATTCAAACAGACCAACTGAATTTCGGAGATTTTTTTTATGTGATTTGCCCAGAAGGCCTATTATGAGATTTCTTGAATTCCTGTTGATGACGTTTTACTAGTAATTCAATAATGAAACATGATTCTACAGTAAAAGTAATGAAAGTGGTTTGATTATTAGGAACTACGATTTAAAATCATCTAATACTTTTTTTTATTAACTCAGTAGCTATAAAATGTACCTATCTTTTTCCTGCTGTGTCTTATTGTTCTAGTTTAGATGTTATTCTTATAGTTACTGAGTACCGTTCTTGACATTCTCATGTAACATTCAAACTCTGTAGTGCTCAATAATATTCAAATCAATATACTTCATTCCCGAAGAAAATTCCTGCTGCATACTAGTGGGTCGTAGCAAATTATAGTAAAATAAATTGAATCATTATTATGAAATTCATTACTTACTATCCCCAGGTCAATCTTATTTGCCTGCCTAAGGCCGAAGTAATGCGGAACGCAAATGTTATCATTAGTGAGTTGATATTTCAGAAAAGCCCCGTTAACGCCCATAAATTGATTGGTTTTCGCGATCGATCCATTGGAAGTGACCCGAGGTTATTGAAAGGGAACCAGCATAAGCATATCCACTCAACATGGATGGTTTGGAACTGATATATCAAATTGACGTTTCGACATGAATAGTGTAAAATTGGATACAGTGAAGAGTTGAAAACTTTAGTCATGAAATGATGTATTGAGGAAATGATGTGTACTGTTGGTACATCTTGTATAACAATCCATAGATAGTTCGGGTGAAATTCTGAATGAAATATTTTCATTTCTTAATCTGATCTACAATCTACCACCGTTGGTTAAAATTTTTTCATGATGTGGGAGTATCAATTCGAATCTACTAATGTTTAGGCGTCTATCATCAATCTGAACTGTCAAATGAATCAATTATAATGCATCACACGCAAAGTGAAAATCTTATCAATACATTTCCGAGTAAATGATGAAAAAAATTGTAGAAGTTCATTGGGATCGTTAGGAATATACCTTAATGAACATGAGTTGAATTTTTGATGAAGATACATTATAGATAATGATTTCATTGAAAAATTATGTACGAAAAAAAGAGAACTAGTTTCGATTTACTCTAAAGAAAATTTCAAAGATTCATGAATAACTTGAGAAACATTTTGACTGTCATACGGGTCTTATAATAGTTCACCTTCTCATGTGACTTCCTCCTCAGCAATGTGACTTTGTGTTAAAAACATTATTGTATTCTTGTTCTCATACGAGTGTCCACGATGACACAACAAACCATTAAAAATTTCTGCTACATTGAATCATTACAATTTTTGTACAAGAAGGAAACACAAAATATGCAGATAATTAATGTATCCCCACAGAAAACGTGTTTTCTTTCTCTTCAAACTCGCTAACAAGGAGGTAAATAATTAATATAAATTGTACGGCCACATACGGGCTGCGTAGAAAAATAAAACGGCATTCCAGCTCACAACTCTTCCTGTTTTTGTTGTGAATGAATGTTATGATAGCCGATCTAACGTTATATTAGAACAGCTTGACTTCAACCTGACGTGAAAAAACAAAAAAAAATGCTCGTGAAGCATTAATGAAGTTGGTAGTGGAGAAGTATATCCAAGATATGTTTGACACTAGAAGGCATTCTTTTTTCTTATTCAAGTGCTAGTATTTGCCAGTGATGGAGAATATGAACTCCAGATAATATTTCCTAACTATCGATCAATATTGACTAAGTGATTGATCACTTTACTGATCTCGTAATGACGCATGCGTAAAGTCTGTCATTTTGTAGGACTGGCTTGTTTTTTAACTCCTGCCAGAAAAAACGTTTTTTTTTTAATTTTTCCATCATCATTTCGTATCAGTTTTGGTATCAGTTATTCATAGCAACGTTTCATTATACTCGCAGTATTTTATTTATTGAAAACACCACACAAAGTCGTCTCCACATATATTATTATTTATTATTATATTTATTCTACTACAACTGATCACTGACGTTTGACAGATGAATGAATTGATTATGAGCACATTTTCACTTACTTCCTCACATATTCATCTCCATGTTGTTTTGCATTTATAAACTTATTCCAGTTCAGTGGATTGTGTAAATTCACCCTAACGTTTCAAGTACTCATTGAATTTGATTAAAAACACACATACTTATTTATCAATGGTGTGGCCGCATTCAATCAGATGAGGAGTATTCAAACATTTTCCAAGAGATCGTGAGCTACTTTCCTCGTCTCATTAAATTTCCATTTCTGAAATCAGAATAAGGAAATGCTTCATTTTCTGCATTGTATTCTCAAAGAGGGAAAGGGCTTTGAGTGGTGATGCATTAATGATGCATTCTGCAATAAAGCTCCTGCAAACCATTCAGAATACGCTTCATACATTCAGAATTCACGTACCTACTAACGGCATTTCAGTAGGGCTCATTATTCTGTTTTTGCAAACACAAACTTTTCTCACTTCATAGCTAAGCTTGGACGGTATACTGAGGATTTCTATTTTCACAAATTCCCTTTGTGAAACGACTTACGATACGAATTTTCTCCGGTAATCCAATAAGAGTTCACCGGCGTAAAGAGACTGAGCTCTCTCAAAAGACCAACGTTGGTATTACATCGATCGGATAAGCGTTATCGAATTGGATGATTCGCTTCGAGTTTTTCGCTTTTCCTTGTTGGTATACGTACATGGTGTTTCTTTTGTTTTACGATGGTCGTTCGCCAGTGAATAGACTGTTGAATTATGGATGGGAGGAAATTGAAGGAACTAATAACACCAGGAAGCTTTCCGACGAACTGATGACATTTCTTTAAGAGATTGACATGCTGATCCTGGGTAGATAAACCATTTCTGGAAAACCATACGACTGATCAATCTAAAGATTTGATTGAGAGCATGAGTGAACTTTCTTCACGAAGCTAAACTATTTTGGAAAATGCGGTGTTACCACTCTGATCAGATATTTTTATCAACTTTGATATTTCGAATGAAGTACCCATTGACTGATTTATTGTCAAACTTGCTATCTTACAGCAAGTATTTTTCGAATAACAACTTCCAACACCACAAAAAAATTAGTGGACATTTTTTCTCAGCTTTGAAATTGATTTCCTTTCTTCACTATAGTTATAGTTCTCATCTCATTCTGCTTCCGATTTAATCCATCTAGTTATCGATTAAATAGTTTCCTCAGAAATTGGAAGTAGGATCATTCGATGTGAACCACCATACAATTTAATTCAACATTTCTCATGGTATATTGTGAAGTCGAAATAAATAGCTTCAGTTCACAATGAATAAACCACAAGGGTTCATTGATATATCGATCATCCAGTCAGCAACACATAATCATACCGATTTTCGAATCACGAACTGTCTGTCTGATATTTCCCGAATGATAAAATCAACATGAGATATCAACCGATTCACGCATAAAAAATGTACTTCAAGGAATTATTCATCGATTGGATCCTCACATTTCAAATATAGTATGTCATTCTGAAGATGATAAAAAAATATCACCTCCATATTCGATAGACACCTGGAATAGATCAATTGATCTGAATCTCATGAATGATGAAAAAAGGTGCCAGAAATGACACAGGCTTAAGAGAGAGATTATCAAAGAACCATCATCCAAATTCACAGAGTACCTACTAGGTCATATCACAATTAGAATCATGGTTGGGCTCTTGACAAGGCATTTTGGGCTCAACAAACCTTCGCAGCATATTGGACTGACAGAGACAACCATTTGTAGGTTTTATCACTAAGACAAGGAAATCTCAGCACACATTCTGTCATATTGCGAAGGTCTGTCAAGGCAAAGGTTGTAAACCCCAACCTTGTCGTTACATGGAGGAATTGAGGTCTGGTCTATGGAGTATGGTTACAAAGATAGGCCTAGACACGGAACTCTAACATAACCAGAGAGCTTACAAATATACCTGTAAAAGTTACAGTGTGATGGCTCATTCTCATCTGATCTAACTATTTGAGAATTCAACACTAGTCCAGTAGCTCATTTTGATATTCAATTCACTAGAAGCTGATGAAATTTCAATTCATCAGGAGCCCATAAATACGCAGACAGGGGTATAGTTATTTTAAATAGCATGATCAATAAATAATATAACTAATAGACCCTCAGACATGTATCTATACCTACTTATCGATATATCAGTAAAAACTCCGAGATAAATAGCTTATTATCGATAAGTCGTTAACCGATCAGAGTAATAGTCTTCTAGCCTACACACATCAAATCTAAAATGGAATCAATCTACATAGGAGTTTCGCTGAAAAACTAATGATCTAGCGATGGTCTACAAGACATCTTGCCATGTAGTCGTTACGTTGGAGGACTCATTATTCTGGCTGACTCATCATTTGTTACACGGTCTGCGGATGGTTACATGTTCATGTGGAAAAATGAACTCTCAACCTCTTCGGACCGATTATCAGATGACCAGTCATCGCGGAGAGCTATTCGATAACGATTATCGACTACGGCGATCTGGGTCGGATATTGAAAAATCATTTCACATAAAACTCAACATCAAATGATAGATTTGGATAGTTAATCTTCTTGAATACTAGGTGTTATTGTACTTTTTTATCTGAAGAAAACTTTCCTTAATTTGTTTCAAGAATACAAGGCAAATACAGTGACAAATATACACTTTCGATTTCGTTTTCCATTTATTATTTCGACATATAAAAATTTCGGAGTTGTTTTCATTTCCATCTTTGATTTCAGATAACGGAAATTATCGTTTCGAACATGTATTTCATCATTTATTCTTATACTTTCCTGGCAAAACACTTGGAAAGGTCGATTTTACTCTCGAATGGGACATTTTGTTATCCTATCATTTCAACCTACGAACATCAGTGAAAAACCAAAATGGTTCGAAATCGTTTTTTGATCTTGAATTTTTGTGTGAAGGTGTGAAACTTTTTTCGGATGTCTGTGATTTTCTATCATTTTCATGGGTTTTCAAAACACTGGGTTACTCAGTTGAATTCTCTTGTGATCAATATTCTGTTAGCTACGATATGAAAATCAAGAAATTTTGTGTATTCATTCGTGACTCAACCTAATTTGTACATATCTCAATTTCTGATTTGAATTCTAACGACAGTGAATTCTAACATCACCTTGTACATCGGTGAACTCTGTTATGAAATGTTATTGACATTTTGTTGGAATGGAACCTGATTCGTAACATTCTGTTACAATTGCATTTTTTCTCATTTACTCCAGAGAGTGGTTTCAAGATATGAGTTCAATCTTTGACATTAATTTATCCCAATCACAATCCAAGTGCGAAATGAGTCATTCCACTGATGGAAGTAATTAAAAGAAATGATGAAACTTAATTGACAATATAAATTACAAGATTTCATCTGACGCTGCTTATAACTGATTAAAAACATAAACATTCTAGTTAATCGTAGAGGTCAGCAAGTCTATTCGATTCAATCCAAAGATGGAGTGAATTTTATACAACGTCGTCGTAAGATTGAAGTTGTCATACGAATTTGATACATTGTCGTTGTAATACACGTATTCCGAAAACATTCGGGCAATAGAGAAGTCAAATATTGACACTGACGTAATAATCTCGAACCAAACGACAAATCAGTCACCAAATTCTCGTTAGATTCATTAAATTTCTGCGATCCCAGAATGGTGACCATCGAAGAAGACTTCCTCAATAAAACATTCTTGAGGCCCTGTACATGTACAGAAGAAAATACCTACGTCGAAAAGACGTACTGTTATGTTGAAGGGACAGCACGAGATCTCAATATTTCCGATAACAAGACCGAATACACCGAGAATATTTGGTATGAAACCAAACCTCCGAGTCTATTCAGTCAGACTATATCTCCATTGGTGGATGCAAGAGAAATTTACATCACCAGAATCAAACTCGATGGAAAACGAGCTGTGATTCAAGATGAAAGTGATGATGGAAAACCTAAAGAGAAAATGAATGTGAGCATCAATAAAAAGAAATCGGCAGTGAGATTTCTATCCAAGGTTGATTTAGAATGATGTGAACAATGATGTAAAATTCTGATATGTAGGAATTCGGAAATTACACAAGGAAAGAATAAATATTCATAAATTGATATCATATTTCAATTGTGTTACTGATTCTATGTCTAAACAACCTGCTTTCTCGAGGTTATGTTTGATATGCGAGTTGAGATGAATTGCTACTATTGCTATAATTTCACACATGAGGAGTTATGTGAGGAAAATAAACTATTGATTTTCATATTTTCAATTGAAGACTCGAATATCTTTGTAATATGCAAATTTTTGAGTACCGAAAACAAGTAAAATTAGCATAAGGTGGGTTAATCTCAGCATGAATACATTCAGCAATGATCTCATCTCTCATCGATTGTTATCTGATATAGTCATAATTGTTGTATAAACTGTATAATTATATACATTTATAATTATTTTGGCGATAGAATAGTTCATTTCCTAACACTGTCAGTGATATGAACGGATGGAGATTCTAAAAAAATTTTGTACCCGAACAGATATATTTTTTCAGAGGAAGTTTTATTTGCTATCGACATGCCAATAGGGTCATTATCATGTCGGAACTTCAACTTTGAAGTACAATGCTATTGTTTATGTGGTATACAAATGCACTGATTGTAAGATGAACAAGCAAGATCTATACTAAGACTTGTTTGGCTAGTTCATGATTTCACCACCAGGTGGCGTCGTGATACTCTCAGTACGGATTTCAGTATAACAAGTTGATGTGAGTTTCCTAAGATATATGTTCGTTTGTCTCGTGAACAGTAGGAGTCGATGTGAATCTCCTATTGAAGTTGTCGAATCAACCCCTTCAGTTACGAAACAAAGACTGGTAGTGGGATTTCCCCATGGTCTGGCAATCTGTTTTCGAACCAAAGAGCAGCCAATTATATCAGTTCAACTCCCCGATAGACCCTTAAAATGCACTATAAATTAACGAAGTAAATCCGAGTCTTGTACCATTTTGTGTTTGGGTTTCTACACACCGAGCCTTATTTTATCTGTTATATCCAAAGACAAATAATGTTGATGCTGGAAGTTGGGAAATAAATTTCGCGTACAGCAATTAGCTGCCTTTCTGTGGACTTGAAACTCCATAGATAGATAACGGAGTTTTAAAAACAAACAACTTTAGAGTGAGCGTATCGTCGTGCTGATATAAATTGTACAAACCCGATCCTTTGAAATATTCATGTACATGTCGAAAAATATACAGTTCGAATTAAGCAATCGAAATCTTCTGCTTCATTCGTGAAACATTTCATTGGATAAATCTTTGCGAATGGTATCTTCACCTTACTGAGGACACGACTTCCGATTCGTCTGTAGACAGTCTATAATGAAGTAGGATTGAAAAAAGGCTATTATAGCTGATAAAACTCAGAATACGATTACGAACTAATCTAGTCGACATGAAAATATAAACTGACATTATTTTACACTAACCAATAATAAACATGTTCAATATGAAGAGCTTTTATAGGAAGTAGCATTTAAACAGATAAAATATAATGATGGTGGTAATGAGTTTATTGAACTGTTACATGACATCGATTAACTCAATTAATTTTTGGTTGTACAATAATACTAAATTAGTTGTTTGTCTTTTTTGAATTTATGATCCTATTAGTAATTAATATGAGTTGGGAATATTTCAATAATCGAATATGAATAAATACAAGATAAAATTCATTACATTTATACTGTTTTGATAAACTTTCTCTTCATTTTGAGGACTACATTCTTAGTAGTAAATTTAGTACTGAAATGACTAGAAGTTTATGTAATTTGCCTAGGCATATTGAAGTCTCATACCGTTATCTAAATTGCCTCGTTGAGATTAGTTCTTCAGTTAACATCCTATCGTATTGTTTGGTCAAACGGTCGATTGTTTAGTCAAAAATGTCATAGTTATTCTCTTCTCATTTTTTACTTGATGAATATATACCTTAGTGAAACCTGCCAAAGTACACAGACTCAGAAAATTCTAGACGGAAATTGTTATCTGTTCAGGCTTTGAACACACTGATATACACAAGATATCGATATCGAAAGGGTCCTATAATCTAGCTGGTATCATATTACCTTCCGATTCGTGTTTATGGTTTGGTTATCTATAGAAATACATTATTTTTACTAGTGACCAACTGTTTTTACTATGATTTATAGACTGATATGGTCACATCATCTACATGTGTATTCTGCTGTTGTTACGAGAATAATATGCATAGTTGTTCGAAAATATTTCACCCATAACGCTGACTCCGTATCGTAATCATGAGTTAATTTTTATGTGTATCACGATATCATTCGTTTCTTTAATTGTTTTTATCAGCGGTATACTCTGATTATGCTAATAAAGTTGAAATTATTGTGTTTATGAGATCTAATTGTCGTTTGATAGTGGAACAGTGGAATAGTAACATTATGTTCAAGAACGTTTCTCCAGTATTCATCGAAAACTTTGATGAATCAATCATTTATTCAGTCTCAACTACCGCATCCAAAAAGGTTTATCGAAAATGAAGTCATCAAAATGATTCTGATAATATTTTTGTGTATCGGTTGGTTACCGCAGGACATGACCTGCGCCTGACCTTTTGCAAATATCCGCTTGTCATATTCGTATTCAACATAATACTATTGATACAATCAAAAGACCATCAGGGTCACGAATTCGAATTTCCATTAATTTAAAGAATCGACAGTTCATTACACCCTTTACAGAACATGATTAACAACTGATTCCGTCGATAAGCGATTCTATTAATTGATTCATTCTGTTTGCGTCGATCATTTCGCTACTGACATTTGCAGTTGGTAGTGCCAATTTGATTATAAATCTCCAGTTATTTTCGGCTGACATATCTTCATCTTCGATTCTCAGAGATTTCCGTGATATGAGCTGTGAAGCTGAGAAATAGCCTGAGGTTTCTTTTTCATCGTAGAGATATTTTTATTGGTATTTTCAGATTTCTACAGGATTGACATTTTCTCAACTATGGAAGCAGGAAGAGTAAAATGATCATTGTGTAATTGTTAGTTTTCGTGAACTGCTGAAAGGAAAAAGAGAATAAGCGTCCACCTACGACCTTCGAGGAAATAACTGATCAGTCTAATTATTCCCAGATATTTCTCTTCTTCCAGCTCTACTATATATGACAACTTAGTTCTTCTTATTTTTCGTCAAGTTTGTAATAAATCTAAATCGAAACATTGAAAGAATTAGTAATAAGTCTAGATTCGGGAAAATATCTCGCTGTATTTATGATAGACTAATATTTTATTTCGAACGATAAATATGTATCTGAATTGATTTAATTATGATAACATTGTTATACACATATATATCACGTTTTAATTTTTTTTCCAGTGACATAAGCTTTATATACAGAAACACAATTCTTGATTGACATTGAGTACTTTTCAAGTGTAGTAAAGTATACATGCACATCACCACATTGAATAATCAATAAAAATAATACTGGGTATGGAAGGAAACTGAAGTACTGCTATAATAATGACTTGAATAGTCCTTCGAAATCAAATTCTACCACTTATGAATTCATTAATGTCTTGAAAATATGGTTCATTGATCATCATATAGTGTACTGAAAGTGGTTGATTTAATTTTCAGATTTCCAAATTTTTTATGTATTCAACGAGTCAAGCTCTGAAAGTATCTATTTCTGAATAGTTATTCAGTGAATCTGGCAATTTGCAAGAATGATAATATGAACGAAGGATAGAACTATGAATATTTCCCTGATGTTAAGATGAGAAATCGAACTAGTAGAACTTTTGGAGTCATACATCATTGTACATTAAACATTCCATGAAATAGTTATTGAACATTTTTAAAGTCTCAAAATGTTTTTTTGGTTATTTTTATTCAGTTTGTTTCTTACGAGTTTCAAACAATTTTTTGTGTTTTTAATTTTTGAATTACTATACTTTATTGTTTTAAAATTCATTCTCATCCATTCCTCGCGTTATGAAACAGTTCACCAGTTATCCGGAACAACAAAAATCACATTCGTTCCATCCGTCGTAAAAAAATCCACCCAGAATAGTAGGTAGTTTGCAGTGGAGGAACGTGTTTACAACTCCCACTAGGCATACACGCATAACATTTTCCAATTTGGAGCTCTGAGTTTGAGAAACGTGACTCTAACTCGATAAATTCCAATGTAGGCGAATAATTGCGAAGTGCATGCGGAATTTAGCAGCTTGATTAAACTTGGACGATAACCGATTCCAGTTGGTGAATTATACCTAAGGTAATTGCACACTATCTTCGAAGTAATTAGGAAACCAGGTAATGAAATAATTGTGGAAAAACCAGTGGAAATATATTGGATACAAGGATCCATATTTTTCCATAGATTTTTTGTTTATGATGGATGATAATAGACTACCTCCGGATGAGTCCGAAATCCATTTGAGGAAGATAGTTCTGATAGATTTGGTTATCTTCCAATATCATCAGTGCAAAATATAAAGTATCTAGCTAACCATTGAACTCTCGTTTAGTTGAGATATAGCTGGAAACATTTATGCATCAATAATTATGACAATACTTCAGTGTTACTGTACATCGTTACCAAATTTATTCAGATAGGAATCTTGAAGTTTGTTCATTCAGTCGAAATATCCCTGAATTGAAAACTGATGAGTCTTTTATTCAATCCCTTCATCAGTTCAGTTCGAGTTCCATTTTTACAGTCAGGAGGCATCAAATTTCGGTGTAAATATATTATGAATCTGAAACATTCCTTGAATTAATTTCAATGATAAACTCAACCTTACCTTCTGTTTCGGACTATCCTTGAAAAAATAAACAAGCAGCAACACCGCACTTTCTGGTGAGCTGTCACAACCGTTTTGGTTGAATGAATATACTATATTTAATGATTTTGGGAGGTTGAGGAAAGGTTAGAAGCGAGATTGAAAGGATTAGATCAATATCCAAAACGTTTAGATCCCAATATGGACTATTTATATGAAATTATCAATGCATTGGTTTTGATTTTCGTTCTTTCGAGAGGTTCTGTTTCAATGGCAACATCTTTATATATCGATGACTTCTTTCTTCATGAATGAGAAAAAAAATCTTTTGAGAGGGAGAATCTCATGTCTGGTGTTCTCACTCCCAAACGATTGTTTCCAATTAGTTCGCTGTGAGGGTGCAATCATGGAAAAAAACGTGTTTTTCATGAAATACTATACCACGAGGGACGAGGGAAAGGTGATGAAGAAGTGCCTCTATATATTTTATGTTTTGAATGATATCGTTTCTTTGCAATATTCTTCAGTTTTTAGGGAACATTGATTAGTTTCAGCCATTGCAGTGGTTTTCAATTAATTTAAAATTCTTTCATTACGGCTCACTGCATCTCTAACTGTATTTGTACCGCGGTCATTAGTAATTCAATCACCAACTCAATCATCAAACAATGGTATACATTATATATATATTTCTTAGGAACGACGTAATAAACGAAATGAAATAATTTTTGCGATGATTCATGGGAATTATATTACTGCCATTTAGTTTTTGAGCATCCATTGCACTAGATAATCACCTCAATCAAAACCGTTAGTACACCGATAATTGAAACCAATGGCCAACGGTTCTGAAATAGTTATTTAATAAATGCATTGGTAGTCTCATCTTGTTATAGAAGCCTGCGTTCAGTTGAAGAGGAAGTATTGGAGATGAAATGCTATGCCGAAGTGTCATTCAATATTCTACAGGTGTTCTTGATAAACTGGTTCATTGAAGTAGAAATACTTCCGATTGCAACTGTTATTTCCCTCAAGATCATCGACATACGATAGATTGAAACTTGGGAATATTTCTTTCAACTCATTTTCGATACAGCAGTAGCCTATAAATACATTAATTCATTGAAAATTGTGTTATTGTATCTATCATCGGGTTATTTTGCTTTTTTTGCTTGACCCCGTATATTCACCATTTGTTATCTACTTTCTGATTCACCATGTATGTTCTGCTATATAGCTACTGGTTTATGCTATATTTAGATGCAGATGCAGTGTCTAGTCCTTCTTCAGTTGATATAAACATATCAAGTAATCATATTGAATATAAATAAAGAAAAACAGGGATTCTCCTAATTGGCAGTCAGCCATTGTAGGTCGGCATGCATCAACCATAGGAATGCATACAGCAGGAGATATTTTAATGAAATAAAAAGAATAAATTAATGCCTTGTTTCGGTTACAAGGAATCCACTATCGCTCGAGGAGACGTTCGATGAATGTTTATGAAGATGTCATTGACGAATCAGTGTTGACTTACGAATTCTCGGATTCAGTTAATGCGATCTTTGTTCAACATGCCAAGATTATGTCTCGAATTTGATGGGACCGTTGAAGAATTTGATACCGCAGCAAAAAGTCGTCATCGAACGAAGAAAACATTCATAATTTTTTGGTATTTTTGAAAGACATCATGAACTGAAGCTAACGTGGATAAAGTTATTTCATTTGAGGACCTTGTTCAATGAATTTTTGAAATAATCATCGACACAAAAACAATTGAACACATTTCTACGATAGAAAATGTCGATTGAAAGTTTTTATTTCATGACATACTCCAGGTATACCATAGCTTGAAAATCTTCACGTTGATGTTGGAATTACCATATGCTAGAAGGTGGAGTGTTTATTTTTCTAGCCATGTATTGTCGAGGAGTGAAATATTCTGTTCGATTTTATTCGTTTTTATTTTTTGAACGTTCAGCAGACTAATGAGATTTTTAATAGCGATGACAGAAATCGAATGAAATACTACCTGACAAAAGAACGGAAGATGAATTAAAAACCACAATCCATACGAGTATCTCGAAAATGAATCAGGGGAAGGCTACATTTTATCTTTATGACCGAAATGTTCGACATCTTGTTTAACTAGTCTGAAGTTAAATCATTCGAATAACTCAAACCCAAAACAACTAGATACAAATACATCTGCTGACAATTATTATAACAATATCGATGCTGGTCATCAAACAATGACACAATAATAATAATGAAAGTTCTTTATTGAATCCAAACAAAAGTAAACAGATTCAAAGGGTTATTGACCAAGGTCCTCCTACCCATGATTACAATGATTATTTTATTAGGACATGGTTGAAAATAAATCTGAGTCTACGGGAAAAAAACGATGAAACAATAATGAATATTTCTTTTTGATAATAATGAATCAATTTCTACCTATAGATATTGATTTTGATGTACAGAATATTGGAAATCTGAAACAAAACAAATTCCCGTCTGACAAAGAATTTGAAAAAGTAAGCTATAAAATGCCCCTGGACGTTTTCGATACCATCTCACTCATTTAACATCCCCGTCGGTTTTAAATCAATAAACTGGCATAGTTACAAGGGCTTCTTACGTCCAAGATTAAAGATCGGTCCTTTGGGACGGCCGCTTTTGTTCTAAGAACATCCCCTAACTAGCCATTAGAGAGCTTAGATTGATTGCCATCAAAGATAGTGAGAGATACAACCTACTAAAACCAGGCCAGTCTGGGATAATTGATTGGAAATACCAAGTTAGAAATTGTTTCATGGTGACGAAATTCTGATGTTCTTGTGTCCCTCGAGTGAAAGGCAAGAAGGTACAATACGAGAATTCAGTGTGGTAGAGAATTCACTTGTAGTACCTTTATAGACCCCAGTAGAGAAGAAGTGGTGGAATGTTGATCATTTGACTAATGATAAGGAGATATTTATCAAGGGGATTCGATTTTGTTAATAAATCGTTTTGTATTTTCATCAAATTTATTGAATCGAGGCTCAATAGATCATAAAAAAATAGATCATGACGTGAAAATTGGATCTTTAACGTTCTCATTCAGATTTTTGATGATAAAAAAAACTGAATGGGATAGTTCTGAATTCCTGTTTGTTATTTTCATCATTTTAATTTCACTTTTGCTAACTACTTGACAATTTCCTTTCATAAATTTGCTTCCTGTATTTTCTTTCAGTTACTCACTTATGAATCGATTACTTTCCTATGAAACGTAAAAGGAGTTCAGTGCTCTACATTTTTCTGAGAAGAGTGATAATGTTACAGAAAATATTCGTTTCATTACCAGTTCAATAGCCATTTAAATATTTATGGTTTGCATTTTTCTACACTATTTATAGGATACAAGCGAAAGCTTTTTCAGTTCATAAACTTCCACGTCTAACTGTTTTAAAATCTGAGGAAGTGCACTTTGGGAATTTCAATTTGTCGTGAAAATATTTATAATCGATTACCATTCGGTACGTTGGGAATGAGGTATTCGACAAAAGTTGTGTATTATAAGTTGTAATAAAAACATGATAAAGGCATCAATAGTTTTATCGGAATTCCAGAATGATATCCAAGTTTTCTTTCTTGATATACCGTTTATTCAATATGGAACGACACAGCTCTCAATGATAAGTTGGAATACAGAAATGATGATATGATTTCCATTCGACAATAAAAACGATTTCTATACATCGGCAGTTTTTTTACACGATCATACAACACGATCTATTAATGAGAGAACCTAAAAGGCACCTAGTAGCAATGAATATTCAAATTGGTTTCGCAGTAATTGAAATTCCCAGAGTGACATTTATAGGTTATGTTTCAATTAACAATTGTGAGTTGTACGGCTGAACCCATAGCCCATTTCAATGCAGAAGAAATTAACGCTACAATTTGCAGAGCTGTTGAAACAGGATTCAATATAGTCAATCGGCGACAAAATAATAGCAAATTGCATTTGCATTTAAATACAAACATCTGCTGCACGAGTTTCAAAACGGTATATTTCTGTCGACGTCGACACAATATTATAGCTTTTGTGAAGTTTTATTGTACATTAGAACTATTGACAAAGTTATAAAATGATTGTGATTTATATTTATATAAGTGGAGGAAATTTTTTAATATTCAATATAGCTCAACTCTTTGTTTCAATGATATCTGGAAGAAAGTGTAATTATTTCAAAAGTAGTTTGAAAGTGATTTAGAATTCAGGTGACTGTATAATGAACGCTTTCGAAAATGAAAGAAACTCTGAATGAATGAAACGAAATGAATTATCACCTACCTCAAAATGATGTTTGTAAAGTGCGAACAGTAATTGTGCGAAGAGGAATTATTATAGTCGGTTTCAGTAGTTCTGATGAATTTTTATCAATCCAAAATTGGAAAATGAATGATCCAACATATTGTATATGGAAAAACTCATTAAATCATAAAATAATATACGAAACGTGAAGATTCTGGGAAATTTATAGTTTTTTACTGAGACAACATAAAACGAAATATAGCTGTCGACAACGAGCATCTGTAAAATTCAATGCTGATTCCAAATATCTCATGATCTAAGATGTATGTATCATAAATTGAAGTCAAGGGTGATGCATTATGAGTGGAGTTTCTTCCAATAGTTATTTATTTTCATATCAATCTAATGTTCAATATTCCATATGGTTCATAATGAAAATTCAATCAGTTGTAACTATCCATCATTAGTAATGGATAATCGATTGCTGAGGAAGAATATTCTTTCCGAAATAAAATAATGAGCGTCTCCAGGCAGGACATTTTGTGGAACATGACGATGTAACTGATAACTGACAAGGAAATTGACATTGAATCAACGAAAACATATTATTTGATACATCAACAAAGTATAGAACAACTCCACTATGAATCGATATTACCCAACTACAGGTTGGACACGTCAATTCGTATTTTTAGATGCGCATTTCTTTTAATAATTATGTAGGGTGTGTCATGTGACAGTGGCCGATACCAACTTTCTTTTTTTTTTAAATACAGCCCCCTGTATATTATTAGTGTTTTGGATTCTTCGGAGAATTCTATTTTTTTTTGCCCGATTAATTGCCAGTTGGTATTAGTATTTGAAGTCCTCTTAAGCTTCAGTGAGAGCAAGGTCATTAGAAGAATCACTGATTATTTTCATTGATTTAAGAGTATATCTCATGCGCCGCAGATGATCACAACTCACATGGCCGTTTATTGTATTTTAGGTTTTTTCTAAGAGAAAAATGTTGAACAACAAGAGAACCATATGTATCTGTCAGAAAATCTGCCAGAGTATGTGAGCTTACTAGAAATCTTGAAAGATTGACTCGATCATGCTAGACAAGCCCTTTCACCCTATATACCTTCGCCAAGTGTATTGGGGTTGTGCTTTTGGATATTCAAGGACAGTCATACATTGGCAATAGTGGTCAGACGAACACGGGTTTGTGATGATATTGTCAGGGCATGTAGACGATGTGGTGGTGACTAGTTGGAATGGTTATTTTTGGTTTCAGCCCGAAAGACTCAATGACATCAGTCCATGTTTTGGTGTGAGAATTTCGAGTGCTGATATCAATGTTAAAGTCCCCTAGTAAAATAATTTTATCAAATCTTGTGCAGTGACCAGTGAAACCAGTAATATTGAGTGTTTTTCAACATTCAAAGTCAATTTTCAGTTAGGCATAGAATATTATATTTATGTTCATCAATTGTCGATGTTTCAAGTAAAATATAATAAAACATTGTAGAAGTCAACATTAAGTTAAATCAAATACCTGGTATAATTAAATGACTTTATGTCACAAATTTGCTTTCCAGTGTATAGTCAAGAATTTTTCGTTGACCATAAACAACAATGTCAGTTTTCGTGAAATACTCGTACACCTACTCATAATCTTTTTGCAACATGTGTCATCGAGATGTTGCTTTGATCTTCAATGAATACCAACTGCATGTTCTCGGATAAATCAAAGTTGTCACAAAGAAACCTGATATTTTCAACTTACAGATGGTCACTCCGTCATTTATTATGGTTTCCAAGTATTTCGTCCCCGCCAAGAAAAATAATATAGATTTATGTGTTACAGGTTCATTTTGACACCACAGTGCTCTTATAGGCAGATAAAAAAGCTTACGTTGTCATGAAAGCAGATAACCTGATGGAAATCTTACCTTTCATACAAATACAGGGAGATTCAAATAAATAATGAAATCAATGTTCTTCTCAATTATATATTCGTTTCTTCAAATAATGTTTTTACGAATAGTATATATAAAATCACTTTCGAATATTCAATATTTGAAAAACGATAAAATGAGATATAAAGGGTTATTTAAAGCAAATAATGTGAGGACAGTTTATGGTCTGTATATTTTCCCATGTCTCATGTTCTTTTTCGAGAATAATGAGAAAAGCCACACAACTACAAGACGAAAGCGAGTCAAATAAATTATCCGAGTCACCATTTGACAATGTCAATTTATTATAAGTGTATAAAGTTGTATGACAAATTGCCAAATAATTCGGAAAATATGTAAACAACGAAATGTTTCGAAATAAAGAAATCATAAATTGTTAGTTCAAGCTCCTACCAAACTCGATTTCATGTTAGTTACGTGCATTGAAATTTCAATGAATGAATAAATGAACAAAATTTTTTGTAAAATGAAATGATGATTAATTGTTATGATATTTATACTTATCCACCAATGGTACATGTAAATGAGAATCTGAATATAATGCTGTAAACATTCTTATAATAAAATGAGAGAAACGTAAATAATAAAAAACTCAATACCAACCATAATAATTATAAAAAACGTACTCTCTCGTCATTATTTTCTTCATATTTCCTCTGAATATGTCATTCTACGCTTATCTTGAATTACCAATTACTACCCCATGGGCGTTCCCAACAAATATGCCAATTAATTTTGATGGAAATTCAATATTCTTCTTGGGAACATGGCGTTACTAATGAGGAACACTTTATCAAGCACATGTTAGAAATCCAATGGGTTCAAAAAGTTTGTATTCGACTTGGTTTTAACAACTTTCAACTGAACTAATTTGGGGAGCTGTCAATCTTAATTCGTCTCTCAGGAAGTCTCCGACATACCATTGGCGCCGACTTTGAGACTTTCAATATGTTTCTGTCGTGATATGTTCACTTTTCAGCTTGGAATGAATTCGAGAGGAAATTGTCGATGATTCCGGAATTTGTAAACATTTCTGATTGTCCCACTATATTGGGAATTGAGTTGTCAGGATCAATAAAAACTACATAATCAATTCTGATTGAAATTATGCAGTGCCGTATATCATTATTCATTATTGGTTCTTGGTTCCTGATTAATTAACACATTTGGTACTTGAGACTGCATAGGAATCCAAGAAGGCATTTCTTTGTTCATAAAACATTTCTTTTGAGTTCTCACATCGACAATTTCCGAAGTTTTTTAACCGAGTTCTGAACAAAATTCTGAGAAAACTTTTTTCAGATTCACTTATCTCTCGGGAACTTGAAATGAACTATCTTGGTCTTCAAGAAGAAGATGAAATCTTTATCGATAATATTGAAAAGCAAAAACTACTAATTGGAAATATGGTAATTCAGTCAAAGTTTGTCGACTTATTGACTGATAAATATGCGCTCTGCTTCATCTCATCTTATCACTTTGGGATATTTCACCAGTGGATACGAGTTGACGTCGTTAAAAAATCATGAACTTTAGTGGAATTCGATTTCAGTACTAATCACTTCATATCCTAGTAGTTGGTTCATTAATTAGGAAGAATGTTCACGGTCACCATCATCGAAGAATTGAATGAAAACAGATTGTATCTAAATTAGAACACATGCGAAGAACTATAAAAATATTTGTTCTGAGCATTGAAGTGAGCATTCCTTAACTCTAAGATACATATACATATTTTGAAATGGATCATAACAAATTGATTGATCCTCAAGTGACTTCTAGTAAGATTCAAATAATTGAAAATGATCCTTATGAGAAGAGACTAACATTGCGGAAACCATTCACACCGTTTTTATAATTATCCTTTTCACTGCTAATTCTCTTATGTTTCATTTCGCAGAAAGAGGGACTTATGATTCAATTGTCTAAAAAAGTAATTTGAAATCCAGGATATACATTGAAAATATATTGAATATATAAAGGCAATATTATGTGTTTCATTCGACTGATTAGCGGGTTCAGTCATTTCGAATCTCAATTCTGGATCAACTGAAGAAATTATTGTTCTGCATATGGATAATTTTATTTTTATTTTTAGTCAGAAGTACTCCTCTATGGATTGAACCATTCGAGATAATGTAGATTTATCTAAACACGCACTGCTACTTTCTCTTCATTTGTTGATTTGATATTATGTGTCTCAATCTGGTGTTTTCGTTTGAATTCAGAATAATTGCATTCATTTCGAACAATAATTTTCGTGGAGTTCAGTTTCCACTTCATTTCAATTCATCTCATCATAATCGAAGTAATCGAAGTGTTGGTGTCTTATGTATCATGAAAATCTCTGTCAAATATTCAGTGTTCCATTAGTTTCTCTCCAAACAACTCTCAAATAGAAGTTATTTTTCATTATGGTCATGGTGAAATATGACATATCGAATATGCCGAGTAATTTTCAACGATATTCAGATTTCTTTGAATTATTCTAGAAAGATGTTATGCAAAAGTTCAGTGATCCTTCTTCGACAAAGCTATCTTTTTGTCACGAAAGCCCTGAAACCAAGAGAATAATTCATACATCACTCAGAAATTCCGTTTGGAACGTTACTGTCGCTGTCCTATCTAACTCTAAATTGTAATTTGTCACACAAGACGTCGTCTTTATCAGCAACGAAGTTATCGACGTTTGAAGTCGTTAGTTTCGAACTACATCATTAGTTGCTAATCTGTCAGAAGGACTCTCTTTGAACCCTCTCGGCGATGCGTGGACGATTTCTTCTCGGAAAGTAGGTCATATCTTATAAAATTCACACAATGCATACTTGTTAAAAGCGTGCTCGTGATTTGTCACAGTTTAGTAGACTTTTCAGGACTTTCTCTCATTTCACAAGGTTTATCTCGGTTCGTTCCAGCTTTGTTAATTACTCATTGCTAAGAGCAGACCATGAAAATTCGTGATTATAGATAATAGTTATGTTATTAGTTATACAGTTAGTCCCACAGAGATATGGGTTAGTGGACTGTTTTGTTGCATTCATTTCTATTGTAAGAAAAACCTATAGGTGGCCTTCTTGCCTGTTGGAATTGTACCCTGAGTGAGTGACCGAGTTTTATTGCCTACATTTGAATGTCAACTCCCAAGAGGGGTGCGAAAATGTGATTTGAGAATTGATGGTGGTAGATTGCAAAAATAATCTTCACTGATTATCTTCATGAGAACGAATTACTATTCCGGAGCAGCACTGTTTGAAGTATTGATATATTGAAGAGAATATAGAATTTGAGGACTGTAATTCTGGGATATACCTTATGTTGAGATATTATTTCGCGTTTCATCATTCTGTCACGACACAGATGAAATATTCCAAGTATAGAATATTCATTCAAGAAAATAGTTCTAACATACTTGGTTATTAGTACGGAATAAAAAGTATCTAGCTAACCACTGAACTTCAGAATTGGTCAAGACATAGATGAGAACATCTAGCTATCAATTATTATGGCAACACTTCACAGTGTCCTGCTTATATAGTGTATTTATTCTGATCGAATCATTATGGATATTGAAAAAACTTCACGAAGGTTATCCACAGTCAATGATTATTCAATTTTAGTGTATATATTTTATAAACAAAAAAAAATTAGACACAATTTGTTGAATGATATACTCAACCTAACTTTTTGTTACAAAGCATTGTTACAAAAAAAGAGATGCAGCAACATTGCACCTTCTGGTGAGCTGTCACAATCATCTTGCTTGAATAAATAGACTATACATACATTTCATAATCATCTGAAATTTTTTCACATTGAAGGGAACGACCAAACAATCGCAAATTTGTGAATGGAAATTCGACTAAATTTCAATAAAGTTATGGAGTTAGCGATTTTCCGGCTGAATATTTGACCTTGAACAGAATCATAGTAAATAGAGTTCGGCGGTGCCATTATGACGTCATAGGCTGTTAGTGTTACGTGATGGAAATCCATTACGGGCTGGCGAGAACGTGTGCTATATTGCATTCTTTATATTCGTGATGTAGGGTTATGACGATATATCTACGCGATTTCAAGAATAATGAATTGTTTCTGAGGAATGTTATCCAACCAGCGAGATTGGAGGTATCGAAAAAAAAAAACGTTATTTATTTGGTCGAATCTGAATAATTTTATATTTTCGCTTTTCATGAAAAGCGTGAGTTATTTTCAGTTGGCAAAAATGTGATTTTTGTTTTTGAAATTCTTTTCCTACCTGCTAAGCAATGGTGCAGTTACATGTTTTTTGTGTTCATCACAAAATCCTCTCTGTCTTTTTTTCAGAACACGCTATATATCAGATAATTCGAGACTTCTATAGAACACAGTTTTGAGAACAATTTTCATTCAACCAAAGAATTCTACTTTGAAAATGTGTATGCTCAACATTTTTTTTTCGTTATTTTAATTTACATCTGAATGTTCCTTGGAAGTAAATATGTATAATTTATCGACAACTCCTGAAACTTAATTGGAAAATATAGATAGATGTAAGCTACTGGCAAGCGCGTATGGAAAACATTTGAATAATTCAAGTTGAAATACTCGACGTATTTATTAGTCGTCATAAAAAATGGTTAGTCAATTAGTCAAAGTGAAATGGGACTATGATGGGATCGTAAAAATAATTTTATGAAAAGTTGGTCTCTATTTACTACTGCTCAGACCACGCCTATTTTCAGGATCATAATTTTGGAAATGTGTTTCCAAGAATGAATTCCTGATAATGACACCCAAGTAATTTAGCTGATTTTTATGAATTTGAAGAAACGAATATATTCGTTGGACCTCACACATGAATTGGCCGAGAAAATGAGAGAAAAACGTATGATTGATCATACCGACGTTGCTTGTGACAACTACTCTATTTACATTTAAGTAATATCGTGCTATGATTGAATAAACGATTCAGGAACAACTTATTATTTTTTCTGGAATTAAATTGAGGAGGTGAAAAAAAAATCGAAATTATCGCTTCATAAACATGTCTTTCATAGGATAATTTACAGGGTGATTCACCTAATCAATTCATTAGAGGTTTGTGGAGAACCAACAGAGATATTATAACTTGAAGTATTTTGGCAGCTACAGCTCAATGTGATCTATTTCTCTGAAATATTTTCAATACGCTGATTCTTCCGGTTAAACCTACTTTGTTCTTTCAAATAGAACACCCTGTTCATTTTAACACTTTGAAATTTTACGTGAAATTTTGAATCGGCTGCATTTTGAATTACTCCTCTATCATGTTTTGTTTTTGAGATATTAATTTTTTCGGAAAATTTCAACAGATGGACTGATTAACTAAGATGTCTGTATCATTCACAACTCCCATGATAGAGAATTCAATCTCTGTATACATATTAATGAAAGAGTCTCCTATCAGGTAGTTCTAACAGTTTTACAAAATATTCAACAGGGTGTTCGATCTGTCAGTTTACTCTTAGGAAATTTCAAATCCCAATAACTTCCTTATTTCAAATGGAATGACCACAAAATTGTCACACTTTCTGGCGCAAAATTTCATTTTCTATCGATTTGTATCAACATACCATATTGCTGAAATGTATTCTATTTGAAAAAAAAAACAAAGTTGATATTACTTGTGGTTGAACCGGAAGTATCAGCGTTCTCAAAATATTTTAGGGAAATAGATCACATCGAGCTGTAGCTGTCACAGAAATTTCAAGTTGGTATCTCTTTTGGTTCTCCATAAACCTCCAATGATCACCCTGTATACAAAGGATATTTTCCGTCTAATTGCTTATAACACATTATAATAATCGTGGTCACATCAGATATTTTTCTGTGTGTATATTGAGTTGAGATGAGTGAAGAAAAACTTTACCTTCATTCTCAGATGGAGAAGACGTTTCTGTATCGAATTCGCAGCAACATATTGAAACAAATGTGTTTACCCAATCGATATTATTCTGATCTGCTGCCTGTATCAGTTTTCCTCTTACGCCCGGAGTCGGAGCAGAACAAACACGGGAGGTATATATAGAAATAATCGACTTTTGAAGGCAAGTTGGTATATATTATTACCATGGGTTGACTAAAGTAACTACGATTATTTTAAAAGTATCGAAGAAAACTAAGCTAACTTCGTTCAATTGGATGAATCTGAAACTAGTTATATTATTGTGAAAGAAGAAAATTGATGATCCGGAAACACAGGCGATGGAGAATTAACCCCTATTAGATTTTTCACCACGTGCTGTACCAACAAATTAATTCAGATGACAAATACTGAGATTTCGGAAAAATCACAATTGATTTTAATGAATTACTTTGTACTTTGGGAAATAGACATACAAATTGAATTAATATTGAACGTCAATCAATATACGTCTGATTATCCATTCAACGTCAATGTACGTTTAGACATGAAATGGAAGTAAAACGGACGTCCAATGGACGTCGAGTGCTATGTGGGTATTCGCTTATTTGTTCAATCAAAGTGCATCACAATTTCTGAAGCACCATATAGAAAACAAACCCCTTCAGAGCTCTATGAATGAAAGCCCTTGACCTAAATCTACACCGTTAACGTGAAGCAAATGAATTGGGACTTCTAGCGTTGTCGAGGGTGACGAAATTACAATATCCAATTTTCCACTATGCAGGGGCTCCACTTTCTTCCTGATTAATCTTTCCAGGGGGTAGTTAGCGTATTGTCAGTCGAGGCCTTGTTTTCTACCTGGTTGGAAAACCTGTTGCGTCTGAAAGGAACTAAGCAGGAATAAGTGGGATTTTCACGATAAAGAATGGAATCTAATTCCTCAGATTTAGTGAAAATTCTACTGAAAGGCTTCCTCCAATCAGTATTGTGCACATAATGAGTTCAATTTTCTGAACAAGGATTATTGAACTCTCAATGAACGAAAATAATTCGAATTATTTGAACTATGAAATCATGCTATTGAAATATGGGAATCATTCTTATATCCAAGTTCCATTTATACGAATTGAAATTTCATTACTGGTGATATCTCTTTGATTGACTCGACTCCAATATTTCGTAAATATCTATTCTTTATTTCTCATCAAAAGTAGCTGATCTGGATAACAAAGTAATGTGATTATTGCATTCCCTAATTCCCACATCGAACAATAGTTATGAAATGACTTACACAAGTTTGAACAAGATTTGCAATAAGAGAAACAGAATTAACATATCTGAGAATATTCGCACCTACTAAGCAGTATTTAATTTCGACAGTGGGTCGTTTAGTGTTGGATGTTTTCAAAACAATCTGAAATTGTTTCGAGAGCATTCAAACAAAGCGTTGGATAACGAAACGCTGAACGAAGCAGAAGCTATTGTTGTGAAATCCTTGGGAATCTTAAAATGCTTTTCCTGCAAAAGTGTTGCCTTAATTTCTTGGAGATACGTCAAGAACAGGCGTCAAGTGGATGAGATTTCATTGTGATTCTGGAAAAGATTAGGCTCGGTTTACGATTTGCTGAGATTTGTGGAAATATGATTCTGCACATTATTATTTATGTTCAAGTTTATGGAAGTGATATAATGAAGTGGTTATTTCATGAACTGACCACAAATCAACTTTTATATTGAATTGTTAATTCGATATCATTATACAAGGTCAAGAACGAATGAATTTTCTTCAATAGAAGGTTATTTATTGAAGGTTATTATATTTATACAGCTCCAATATATATTGCGAGTCTTCAACTCGAAATTATTATGGATCGATTATGGTGTTTTTTTTTAAATATACTCGAAAAAATCGTTCAGTATTTTACGAAAAGTTATATTTCATCCGAAGAATTATTATGCTGTAAAATTGTTTTCACGTTGAGAATACCAATATCCATATATGAGAGAAGTTCAGAATAATGCTTCTTTTTCAGTTTAGCTAAACCTACATTATCATGAAAAAATCCTGAAACAAATCGAGTTAAAATCCATCGGTTTCTGACAATAATCGATTTTTGAAAATGACAACACTCTCCATTCATCAGTTTGTGAATTTCTCTTGCTGATATGATTACAAAAAATGTTTGTTACTTGAATTAGATATATGATGGACCAAAACGCATGAGTTGTTTGTGATAATTTATTTTCAGTGACTGTATCCCTCTAACAACAATACATTCAATTTATCAGTGGGTACATGATCGAAGTGTTTTTTTTTACTACTGAACAATGACTCAATCTATGGATCACTTCGACTTCAATGTATTGTACAATAAAGTCTCACGATAAAGTGAATTCTTCAGCTACCTTCCATAGAAGTATTTCCAAAATAATGAGGTAATAACATTTCCTCAACTATTATTCGGCATTTCATCTGTAAATGATCTTATTAGTTCAGTGTAGATTCGAATTTCACCAAGGCTGAGAAAAAACTTCAGGGTTAGGAAGCATAAAAGAAACTAATAGTTAATAACTTATTCTCCTTGGAAATCGAATCGAATCCACCTAGATGATCTCCTGACGTAGTGGTGCATTGTTTGATTGATATACCAAACTCTTAACAAGATTCTGTTTAAAAAGCCATTCAGAGCCATAATCACTTTGCGGCAACGTTTTTTCTTATCCAATTTCACACACCGCGTACACTGAACAGATTCACACAATTCATTTTTTACCAGCAATCTCCACTGAAATTTATTCTCAATTTCGATATTTAGTTTGAATGGATGTTGATTTATCACGGCTTATAAAAACTAGACTTTGTAAATGAGATTTTGAATTAGAGATCCGATAAATATATTCAAACGATTGTTGTTTTCGTTCTCCTATTATATACAGGGTATTTTATAATATGTGGGTTGAAGTTACAGTTCCTGTTAAAATATCCGAAACTCGCGTTTTTAAATTTTATTTCATCCACAACAACTGGTATTCGAAGAAATATCGTTTTTGCAATTACCAATTATTAGACATCTCACTGTAATATTACTATCTACATTCAAACATTGTTTGTTGGATTTGGTAATGCTATTCTTTTTTGATGGTGTTTTTGAGCAAAAAAATTATATTTGATGTATGAAATGGTCCACTGTGATGCAGATCATAATCAATTAGCTAATTGCCACATATCAACTTGAAAAACATTACAGAAAATATTTGAATGTTTGAGGAGTAAATATTGTTTGTTGTATAAAAGGGTGAAGGGGAGACCGAATGGAAAATTATTGTGAATTATGTGCAAATTTTTGGATGAATAGAGAGGAGTTCACGAAGTGTTATAGTGTTAATGAACTAGATCCTGATTTGAAGATTGGTTGCGCTTCAGTTAATCTAAAAAAAAATATAAACTTCCATAACGCATGGATGCTGATGCGAGAATGATCCAACGTTTTTGAAAGAGTTCAAGTATTGATTGAAAATATTCAGAACGAACATAAGGTGAGTGGCTCGAAAAAATTTGCCCGTATTGATTTGGAAAATATATTTTATTAAATACAGGAAGAACGATAGATTTCCACGATTTGTAATTGATAAATGGGAGGATTAGGACATAGAGTTGATAATATTATCTACTTTCTTGAACCATATCCAGATAAATTGTGAATTTCTTAATTCTCCATGGTATCCAATTCCCTTGTGGATTAATATTTATTCATTCATTTCCGAAATGAGTAATTTTCTTTTAAAATGAAAGACAGCGGAAGAGTAAATTAATATAATTTCCGAATATTCGGTTCGAAACGAATGTTTCTTGGAGGTATTCTATAGAAAGATAATGGCATGGAAGTGAGTATAGCATTTTCTTCTACACATTCACTAATAAGCATTAAATATGAGGAATCTGCAAAATTATATCTTCAAGCATCCATTCTACTATAATTTTGAATTTGGATGCGCAAAAGACATGGACATAAAATATCAATAATGGTTGATGACCGGTTATTTCCGACTTTTCTGTGAAATTTAGGCAGATATAATATATTCAAAATGAGTAAGTATAGGTTTGAATAGCCTTTTGTGAGAGATGAATCGAGCATACCTTTAAATTTCATTAGAAAACGTTTTTGAATATCAATTCAATTAGAAGCAATTATTCACACGATGACTAATCATCCTCATTATCATCCATGGTACACTAAACAACGAGACAATGAAGATGGAAGAAGATAAATGGAATAATTTCTCCAATAGCTACCTATGTGTTACTCTATAGTGGATTAAAAGAAGAAGATGTATCGAGACTATTTTTTTCTAACGCAAATATAACTGGATTTTCTGAAGACAGTGTTTATAGACTTCTACAGTAGTTGATTTACTCCAGTTGGTATTCAATTCGAGTTATTCAAAGTTTATTGTCGTGCATTAAACCTTCAGATATCAGACTAATGTTCACCAGACTCACGAGAGTGTTCCGCTAGATCTCGATCACCTACAGCAATTCTCAACAAAAACATGAGCTCGGAGGTAAAAAGTGACAGTCTACTAGCTTTAGGCAAACGTGTGCAGCGGTTAATCTGGTTCTAAAGTAGATATGCAATTATAATACCCTGTGCTTCATTAATGCTTTTTTTGGTTTATTCATGCTGGTAACATGTTTAGTATTTATAGTTAATGATATACGATGCTGTCTACAATATTTTTACGACATCCATGGAACTCGATAATCATTATACACTATTTTTCAATTAATTTAACGGGAAGATCATCACCATTCCATAACAGTTTTTCCATTTCAGGAATAGTTATTTTCAAATTACGAATCCCAGAATATCTTTTATTGCAGGAGCCAATACTATACTTCATATACTTCAGCTACACCCTACCTTGATGGTCTGGAAGCAGATCAGAATATAAGAATATAGTCACTTATTATTCTGGTAACATGTAAAAAGTAGAGACCAGGTAATATTAGCAACAGGTCTCCTTACAGACCACGTGCCTTTGAGAACACATTTACAAAAGATGGGGTCCTATCAACTTGGACAATCTGATTCAAACCTAGAGAACGTAGTGTCCTTTGTAAAGGGACTAATGTCTTTCAAGGTGTCAGGAGTGTTAGGGAAAGTACAATAAACCTCAGAGTACAGTGCATTATTTGAATCCCTACAGTAGAATGAAAAAATACTTCATCGTTCTCCAATAGAAGACTTTGTTTCAACAAGTCCCTGATCTTTATAAGTTACGTTTACCAGTATCATTTGTGATGATTGCTCTGATTAATGTGATGTAGCATGACGTGCTTGCCCCTACCCGCATATCGACCTTGAACTGATGAATTATAAGCAGTATCCCTTTCATCATAGTGAATCTTCGGATTCGTGTCTAATCAAACTGATATTGACGCTAGGTGAAATCAGTAACACACATGATTTGGTGCTATTTGTCTTTTCATCTTTGATATTTTCAAATATGAATATACTTCAATCGCGTACGCAAACATCATCGTTGTTTCAAATGATTGATTCATATGTTAATTCATTCAACAACTTCAATGTATAAGTTTCTGAAAACAGATTGGAAATGAACAGTGAAAATATAAAAAAAAATCAATCTAGTGTGAAGAGAATACAAATACTGACATTATTTCCAGCTACAGATTTTCGAAATAATAAAGGTACTTATATCGTTCAGAAGAAAAAAAAATAGATAAATTGAAAAGTTCATCTCAAAGTGGTATTGGTTGTAGAATTACGACCAGCAAATAACTGCATGTTTATAAAAACATGGTGGAATCCAAATTAGTGCAATTCAAATCATCCAAGTCATCAGTTTCATTGAGTAGAGAACATAGTCAAAATGAATTCATCATTTGTCATTACTTTTTCAGTTCAAATCTGACCGTATTCAATGCCAGTATCTGTTCATGTATATATTTCTTGGTCATAGTGAGTGAATAACATTCGCTTCCTTGTTGGAAATATCAATGTTCATCCATAATTCAGATGGTGACCAAAACGATACAATATGAACTGAATGGAATATTTCATGTGAGCTCTGCTTACCGTTCGGAAAGAATTAACATCTCATTAATCATTCATCTGCATTATTTGTATGTGAAACGGAGTCAGTGAACTGTTGCATTAGAATACAATAACAATACTGGAAATTATAGTGATACGAATGTGAATTCTCTATCGGTAAATGGGTGCAATGCATTTCTGGTTAATACTGTGGAATACTCTACTCAGTTGGTAAAATGCTGTTAGTTCAATGATGACAGCTCAATATTTACACTACGTAACCTTGTTAGTTATAGGAAGTCATAAAGAAATTATGAAATGATCAGAAATCTTAGAGAGGAATGAGTGAAATGAGTTGAATTTTTTGAAACGAGTGAAATGAGTGAAATGATTGAAGCGAGCGATGTGATGAGAATAATTGAATGGTGATTGTTGTATAAATGAGTGACATGATTCACAACGCTCATAGTAATAGAGTTGATATAATGGAAGAGGCGAATCTAAATCACTATTATGACTTTTGAGAAGCCTTGACCACTTATGATGAAAAGTTTATAATATAATAAAACGAATGTGGATATGATAATGTTAATCGATGAAAACTTTCACAAACATACTCTTTCAATGCATTATTCGTTATAATTCTGTTTCCCAACCGAATTTGATTCAGGACAAATTAATTCTTGATGAGTTTGTTCAATACGCTCCATTATTAATCAATTAATTCGAACAAAAACAAGAGCCATTGGAATTGAAACATCATGGAACATATAATTTATGCAGAAGTCATTAATTCTTTCCGTGGTTAAATCAAGCACAAAATTGTATTTCCCTCATCAGAACCTATTCTACTGCACCGTTCACCCTTTTCAATGTTTATGAAGTTTTTAATGAACTTTTACTCTATTCAACTCCAAGAATAATTTTCCGGTTTTCCATGAAACAATGCGATTGAAACTGAAAATCATTCATGGAAAAGATTCATTCAGTTGGAACAATCGATGAAATAGTATCCTTTTCAATCTCAGATAATGGTGAATATTCTGAAAATAAATGCTTTTCTAGTGAAGTATTCATTGTTTACACAGTCTAACGTCACAGCAATTTGGGAGTATTTGAATTTTACATTTTAATTATCCGACTGTTTCTTCCTGAACGGGAACTACTTTTTGATGTAGCAATACGGTCAGGAACTCATTCTGTTGCTATGAAGATACTACATTGTTGTTCCAGTTATTGCTGAAAAAATTGTTCTGAATAATTTTTGAATAACCAAGATAAATGATCTCCGATACTGTACGTTTTTTGTCATTGGATGGTGTAGTAACAGAAGGAAGTTCTACTCAATCTGATCTTGATTATTTCCTCGACAGAAACTTTGGAACTGGAATATTGTCCAAGCTTTTCTAGATGAAAATTTTCATTTCAGAGAATCAGCGATTCAGAAACATTTTCGATGGTTTCACGACTCGGTGAAACGTTAAGAATTGCGAAACGTGTTACGGATGAGAAAACTTTTCGCTGAATACTCTACTAATTTCCGAGACACTTTCAAAGAACGATATCAGATAGTTTCATTCGAGATGAACTGGTAAGATACTGTCTTGAGATATTTCTTTGTTGCCGAGTTCTCTTTATTAGCACTTTCCTGATTAAAATGAGGGATCACCTATCTAGTGGAGTGAAAGTAGAGATGATTGAAATTGTGGAAATAAAATTGCTTCGACTAGTTTTTCTGTTTCTACTGATTGGTTCATTTCAGAAACTCAACATTCCCAAGAGCTCCCTACCTTTGTTAAATTAGTCATCGTCGAGAATCAAGAGGAAAAATAAAAATCATTGTTTAACTGAACAGATTAATCAACACTAGGAAACCACTATTCTGAAGATTAGTTTGATGAAGATAGCCTTCAAAGCATTTTCCACTGTAATATAATACTATGGAAGTTATGTTTACAGATGAATTGACCAGTTGAGAGGAAATATTATCATGGTGTCATTCACAAATAAGAGATATAGCAGCTGTTCATGATAATTATGTACAGGTGAGGAGATGAATATAAAAATAAATCTTTATGCAGTGTGTTTTGTTGAATTTCCACTACTCAGCACAACAAACTGAGAAACTGCCAAGACTTTTTTTAAAGAAATTTTTATCGTCTTAGTTATCGCACCTCTAAAAAGAAGCACTTTTGAAAATATTATTGAACTATTTCAACGTTTAACGTATCATTTTTTGCTAGCACTCATAAAAGGGTTGTGCATGTGCCGGATTAGTTATTCGGTAGACGAAATGATTCAAAAAATGCAAAACTACTTCATAACAATATTATCTCTTGAAATTGGTGTTAAGTGAATGAACTGAGGAAAGTGCGTAGACTGAAATGAAATCAACGTCTAACTCATAATTTCCTTTGCTAACATTCATTTATGAAACTACACTATTTGCATATAACCCCATCAGCAACAACTATTGCATTCACGTTCGAGAAAGCTTCAAAAGGAGGTATTGCGAAAGAAATAGTCATATTCAAGTTGTCTAATGAAATGATTTATTGACAAAAAATATCTTTCCGGAAAATTGCATTTTCAATTTTCAATTTCAACTGCAATTCCATTTTTTCAAATGGATATTGAATTGGAAAAAAGGACCAGTAGAAGATTATTGATTCTTGCCAAAAAAGAAAATGACAGAATATTAATTTTCAATGTGTTCACAATGCATAACCTCGAGGCAACGCCGATAATCAATCCACTTAAGTCTAAATCTCCATCCAGCCGCTTCCAACATGAAAAAAACGAGACAACAAATAATTTGAATTTCGAGAACGCCAAACTGCAACGTTTTTCGGCTTCCTCGACTCGACAACACAATTTCACGTATATCCGTAACAAGTAATTACTATTCTTGAGCACCTTATACCTTCAACAATCACTCAGCATATTCGTCACGCTGAATCGCTATCGAATTAATATACGAAAATGTTGACGCCGTCGGCAACATATGCCAAAGCTCGGGCTTTATACAGTACAACAATTCACCGTGAAGAAAACGAAAGACTAACTCTCAACAGTGGCGTTGGTTAGCAGAATAGAATATGGATAAGTAGTTGCATCTGGTGTATTCTAGTCACTCAAATTAGATAGTTCTGACAGATCTAGTTATATTTCAATAACATTTGTGCAAAATGAGAAATATCTAGCAAGTCACTGATCTTCTAATTGACATATTAATAATAAAAATATTCATTTACCAATCAATCGATTCGAAATATACAATGATATTAGTTGACGATAAACAAATATAGAAATCCCACAGAAGGATGAACCTGAGCGTGGGTTGTACCATATCAATATACCTCAAATAATAAGTTAAATTGAAAAAAATGAGTTCTTTCAGAGCACAAAATAAATTATACACAGATATCACTCCGAAAATTACCCATAGTGAATACAAAAAACGAATATTTTTTAAAATAAAACAATCGCATAGGTTCACAATGAATGAAACCATAGAATTGAAGAAGAAGAACTATACACAGATATCACTTTGAACACCACGTATAGATTATACAAAAAAAGAAAATACTATATTTAAATAGAACAATCGCAATCGGGTTATAATGAGTGAAGTTGCAGAAAGTGAGAGTAAAAAAAAGCAAGAGAAGAATTACATATATAGATATCACATTCAAAGTGAACCATAGACAATAGTATGGAAAAAAATACATTATTTTTAAATGAAATAAAATAAAACAGATCGCAATACGTAGTTACATCAATCATCAAATGAAACATAACAATGGGGAAATTGACCTCAATAAACATTTACACACCATAGTAATATGTATTTTTCATATCCACATATTGGTGTATCTGTACTCTGGGCAAACCTAAGATCCAGACTTTGAGCTTTCTTTTGAATAGATTATTACATATCTGGAAACATTTAGGCATCTGTAGTTTTGACAACCCTTCATGATGACTCCACTGAAAATGCTAATCTTTTGTAGAGTTGATCAGAACCTTGTATTTTTAAAAGGAATCACCAACTAATCATGAATGACTCATAATTCATGGTACTCATTTTTGTCGAGTATTTCCCAACTTCGCGAGATTACTCATTGTGAAATATTCATAAATAAATCCGTGCAACTACTTTGTCAATCACTTCATCAAACTGAAGATCACATGATCCACAAAGCTCCTTGATTTTCACAGTAAAATGGTAAATTGAAATCGGAAATATAGCCAGGATAGAGCTTCGATATTTTTGGCCCGTTTACGAAATTCATGACAGTTCTCATTCAGTTGAAGTGTTCATTTTCTTGGTGAGTACTCTGACTCGAATACTCATGAGTATCTTTCAAAACTACTTGTTGTGGAGTACTCAAGATTATTCATATTCATCACTTTGCAGATCTGTGTAAAACTCAAGTTCAACAATAGGATTGTTCGTTCCTAGTACTCATATCTTTGAGTACTTTTCAAATGTACTCCGCTCAGTTTTGTGCGAAACTGAAGATTACACAACGAACAAAATTGCATGCTGGATTTTCACGATATGACAGTGAAATGGTGTCTAAAACAGTATTCAGAAAGAATCCGACAGGATAAACTTGAATTCGCTATCCGTATACCTTTTCGTTATTCATGTGATCAGCGTGTTCCAAGTCGAACCTAGTAGATTTACAATCTTGCATGCGAATGGACACGTCAGATAATCTGATAAATAATTATAAGAAATTGCAGTACTAGTATTGCGTTACATGAATGCAATGTACGTTATTTCCTTTCGCGTCGGTTAAAAACAGACATGTGAATGCATAAGTTAAATTAATCTTCTTTTTTTTTTCGGTATGGAAACATATCAGGCCGTAGAGCTATGTAATTTCTAACTAATTGAAGCCTATCGCTCATTACATAATGACGTGGAACTGTATATTGAAGTTAATATATCTGGGGTGCACTGGATATGTAATTTCTCACTAGAAAACTCGTGTAATTCACTTCATGGTATCCAATCGCGTCTGTTATATTAATACGTGTTGCAGTTGTAGATACACGAAATATACGAGGTAGGACAAAATCTGTGAAAGCGTGAAAACATAAACGAAAAATATCAAACAGAAAATGAGTTATATATGGAAATGTGTGAATCGAAACGAAAAAAATCCTGAGCAATTATCATCTTTTGATCATTTCTAGTTGGTAGGTTAATTGTTTGATTCCATGTCTCAAGGAAAAATATTGTTGAACGAGTAATTTGTAATATATCAATGGATTCGTTCTGAACCGTCATCAAATATGATGTATGAATAGAAAATTGAGGAAATATGTGCAGAAACAGTGTTTTGATGTCTATGCTTATTCTTGTGACCCAATATTGCATTTGAACCCTTTTTATGCTATTTCTGAAATAGTCCGGACCTGGATTTTTTTACGGAGAACGTGTAAAATAAATATCCAAGAAATTTGTTTATTTCTCTTTCACAATGAAGAGGTGATTGAAAAATTGATGGAAGAAATCGAAAAACGTTTTTACGATAAACCCGATTTTAAGTATTGAAGTCACAAATAAATTCAAATGATTTCATCAAGAAGAAACAAATAGGTTGTTGTCAGGCAAGCAAATAGTTTCCTAGTGCCAGAGAAATCGATATTATAAAAACTGTCGAAGCTATTGAGAAATTTGCAAATAAAATTTCAACTTTGAAAGCACTGTATCTTTTCAACCCTCAACATTTGTATAAGCGATGTTGTACTGAATCGTCATATCATGGTCCTCTCTACTCTCAGTTTCATTTTTTCACCATATTAATGAAACAATGATGAAAATTAGAAATACCAAAAGACATGACATGTATAAATGTAATATGATAATATGCATAAAGATGAATTATGATAAGTGCTACATATTGAGGATAGAAGAAAAACTTGTGATATAAACAACCTCGTACACACAAAATCCTACCAAGGTACATCTGAATAAGAAATATTTTCCATTACTAAGATGAATAGTGTCAAATCGACTGATTTTCAATTAGGGTATTGATATTTTTTCCCCCAAAAAGCAAAAGAATGAGAGTTTTCAATTTCAAGATCAGGTAGTTGATTCTTGAAATTTCCCAAAAAATACAGAGAAATCTGGAGATATGAATGTCATATTCTGATGTTCTGTATTCTGAACCAGCTCAGTGAACTCTGCATGGTGATAATTTTTTTTCCGTTTCTCAACGGAATACCCTGTATGAAATAATGTACGACCATCCTTGTCTGAATGTAAGATGTGAAGAGAATAAATTCAAAAATCATCTGAGAGTGATTTGATTGATCGCTATTGATGTTTGGTGAAACGGGAAACACTTAAAAGTCAACTTGATTAATCTGATATCAACAGTTTGGTGAACCTGAGCCTCATCAAAATCATCACATATTATAACCATTCCAGTCAGTATCGACGTATGACCAAAACAACAAAGTGATGCCTATTTCAACATAACTGACCTAGCCAAAAGCTAACATTCCCTATTTCGGTACATGTTATTCTATCCTCCGCTTATGCCCTAATGCATATCCGAAACAAGTTATCAAATTTGTAATCTGCGTGAAGCGCGACTAATGGCGCTCAAGGCAAAATTCCCCATCAGGCCGTCTCTGTTAAGATTACACACACATACAGATGATGCACACACCGACGATGCTGTCGACACGGAAATTAATGTATAAACATTACTTGCCTGTTTATCATTTATATTCCACTGTCGTCGAGACAAATTGGAAGAGTATGTGTCTGATACCTCGGCAAAATATCGGTAAAGTCTTGGCCATGGGGTGTGAAAATTAGCCATAGCCAACAAATAATTGGTTCATCAAGATTGTTTGCTGCAAAATAATGTGTTCATCTGATGATTTGACACTTCAATCAGGAAGGAAAGCAGCTGATTCCTGCCAGATTCCGAAAATGCAACCATGATAGCTATAACACATCGATGACGAATACAATAAAATGCTTGTGGTGCTGAAGTGGATGAAAGTAACTCTATTGCAATTGAAAATTCAGCCACACTCCACTCACCAATATTCTATGCTCAGAATAACCCTCTGATTGAGTTAGATCAGATTGGAATGAGGCATATGTGTTTCTGTAAGCTTTCACACTACGACCTTCACAGATCTATTATGTACGGCCTTTCGTTATGTTAGAGGTGAGGGTTAGGCCTATCTCTCTAACTATAATTCATCGGTAGACCTAGTCATCTCGGAAGATGGCGGATTTTCTTGTCCCAACCTCAGCTTTGACAGAACCTACAAATGGTTGTGTCTATCAGTCTGAATATTTGCGATTGTTCATATAGGTTGAGTGTTTTCTTTGGAAAAAAGGAAAATTGGAAAGAATTTGGAAAATGATCAGCATTCTAAATTATACGAGAGAATGTAAATTCAACTATATGACTATATCGATTCTTTTATTCCTGAACTGATGGCCATTGAAGTCGATGCCCATAACATCACATATCTTGGAATTCAATCATAGATACATCAGGTTTTTGTCGTCTATTTGGAAATCCACGATGAATATATGGATAGCTATATCTAGTGAATATGAGATATATATTCACTGTCAATTTCCATGGTTATATTGTGACATGATATATATTTTGTTGGTCTTAACATTCTTTCATGGCTGCTATAGACGCCTAGTTGTTATGGTAGTGACTTTTATGGTACACCTATACATTATTTGGCAGATACAAGATGTAATCACAGCATTCAACTATCATACAGTATGCATTATCCAACATATCGACTAAATCCAAAGAATTATTTGACAAGAACAGACCAGTCAGTTTTTTTTATGAACAATTTCAATGGTTTCATTTAACTTCACCACGTGTAGAGCACATCTTATGTATGCAATGATTTGATTATTGCGATGAGGTTATTCAGTCGAATAAGAATCGAATAATAATCCGTAGACACTTTTGGGATGCCACTGAACATCATAGGCGTTTTGTAACTGACAATGAAAATGTCTATTATTAAATTTTCAATTCAGCGTTCATAATGACAATCATGTGTAGAGTTATGAAAGTGTCGAAATACCGACACCGTCGATTTGGACATTATCTACATATTTTCAACCGTTATGGCTCCTGGTTATACGCAGGATGATTTTTCATGGCGACGATAATTATACATTTGTACAAAATTGAATTCATAATTCACATGACCGATGTCGGAATGATAGCTTCAATGGCACTTCCTTTGGAAAGCAACTGAAATTTGATTTTTATTACTAGATACTTACAGACGATAAAATACATCCGGTGGTATTACGGCTGCATGAGTAATTTCATGGTATGTTTTGCTATTTTACACTTTACAATAGGTAGGTACACATGTTCGGAATTTTAGATGTTTTTGAGCTTGGTAAATAGAAAAATCGTAAAATAACAGTTGACAAATATAGGTTTGTTTTTTTCTCTCATCACTTTGAACAAAGGTATTTTTATGGTAATGGCCTGAACACAAAGAATATGTATTTGAGTAAAATCACATCTTGAAAGAATGTAGTTATACTTCAATTTATGAATTGAAGGGTAGATATTGATCAATTTCAAATTTCTATCGATTCCATTTGTTTTATTTTGATTTAATGAAAAATTATCGTTGATGCAACTTGAGATCTTATAAGTTTATGAGCAAACGAGATATTCGTTTTTTCAAAAAGTAAACCAGAACCCGATGTCCTCTCGAGTGATTGATGTTTGCAACAATTTCAATATTTTCGAAGAAGAAACGTGGATAAAATTGAAGAATATATTGGTTAAACTGGAGAATCAAAGAATGCATTATGTTCTGGCAGACAGAAAAGTGCAACCGATGAAAAACCCAAACGAATGAAGTCTATACAACGAATGATTGATATCTTAATGAAATGACGATGAACTGATATACATTCGTGCAATGTCATCGGTATAACTTATTACGAAAATAATAATCTAAATACTGGAAACATTATTATTTCATTGTCGAAGCTAACTATTTAATTTACGGCCGATACTTATCGCTATAAAAACTCCACTCAACTTTACGAGGTATACCTCTGAATCCAAATTATTTCATTTCCTTTATTATCTCGACAATTAAATATGGCACCGTAATTCAGAGGGAACGTTCTTTTTTACTGCCCTGTGATTCGAATAGAATTTTTATTTTCTTGATAGAAGTCATAAAAGAAGAAATTTTTACAGAAGGGCGCGATGTAAGCTTCTTTGTTTTTATTCAAAGAATCTCGAAAATTGACTTAGATCGTAAATTTAAGCTATACTAAAGAAAATACTTTATTGCTGTTATACTGCTTTTAAGAATTGTAAACTGAAGATTGAATCTGATTCAGAATCACTCAAATATGTCTCCTATATAGAAACCTGTTCATTCATTCCTCTGGAGCTGGAGATGAAAAAATAATACATCGACAAGGATAAATTTAACATAATGAGTATCGAAAATTATTCATCTTCAGTATTGTGGTTTCATGGTAGCCTGGTTGGTATAAAGAGAGCCTTATAATTTCGATAAATCGAATAGCTAGATGAAGAAATATCGAATCGTTTTACGAACAGAATGAGTCGCTGTCTACGTTGCTACCAACTATGAGGTAGTCGAATACCAATAATCGGAAAGTATTCCATTCTCCAAAAATGTACTCACACTCGTGCTAAACATCACTTGTCACATCTGACGGTCAAATCGTGTCTTACATCGCCGCAGTCTCATTTTCTATAGAAATCGTTATATTTTACTCTAGCCTACACGTGATTAATCGAAATCGAATTTCAACGTAACATCCTATATATTTATTCACGATTCCATTCAGAAGCATGAAATCCATTAAAATGCCTGGATGAAGTACTTGGTGATTTCAAATCCAAACATTTTTGATTGAAAAGTTCATATTGAATAGCCCTGTATATCATGTTTATAATTTCAGTTTTTTATATTTTAAAGAAGCGTACTGAAGTCGTATTCAATCAGAATTCGAATATCACTAAATGAAGATATTGATAGTAATATAATAATACCAATAACTCAATACTGAATATATCTACTGATAAGTGTAAATATTCGGTTACATCCAGAATTTTTCTTGACATTATGTGTTTCTTGTGCCCTTAAAATGAATTATTCCAAGAGAAAGCCGAAGTTTTCCATTACATGGCATACTCAAAATTGAATTTGTTCCTACCAACTTTTCTCTCGTTGGATGTCCTTCGACATCCTTTATGTTCTTCTCTAAGATGAAAACCTTGTCGTGTGAGTGCTTTTGGGAATTCCATGAGAATGTTGACATGTGATATGTTCTTCCTCAGAACGGGGTATCTCAACAGTTTTGAAGTCTTAAGTAGCGAAATAGCTACCGAAAAGACAATCTTCCTGCGTGAGACTTTCCTAATTATGATGATGTTCTTCAGATATTCTATTATATTCACTATACTCATCAACAGCAGTCCCCCAATATTTTGCTAATTTTAGTCAGATGAATCACTCCAAATATCTATTGGATCGCCATCACTTCCTTCCTGATTTATCAGTACTGGACGCGCCTCGGTTGATAACTTGTTGATAATGTCCAGGCTTCATATAGATGAATGTTGAAAAATAGAATCCAATTATTTTCGTATACAGGAATTGATCTCACTAATTCATTAGAAATATTCTGAAATACGATACTCATAAGATTTTACTGATCATTCGATTTATTCTGAATTTTAGTGTTATCATCTTTTGTAGAACAGATTGAGTGAATGCTAAGATATTTCACATGTGTTGTACCTATCCAAGGATCTAACTCTTGGAGTATTGGATTCGAGGCAAGTCGAATATTTCCAGACAATGTCGCCTGCCCACATATTCTCAAGATCGTTTTACTGAAATTTCATCAGAAATATTCACCACAAGATCTTGCATTGATCCTGCATGAATGTGATTGGAACAAGGAAGATTGTGAAATTCGTTATGCATATGCTATCAATAGGCAACATTCATTTCATTGAAAATTCATTATTCAGACCATTTTTCACTTTGAATCGAGCTATCCCATGCTAAATTTACGAACTTCATGATTGTTCAAGTCATGATGTGAATTGAAAATAAGAATTGACATTTGTAATCGCTAAAACATGCCAAGACATAACGATTATTTATGATACTCAATTTTCTCAGAATATGTCTCTGATATTTCCACCATTAATCATAACGATTCGAATAGTTTCCAATTACAGGAATTAATTTTCATATTTTCTTGTTTCCATCCGGACCCCGTAGTTGCAGGACCGACAGGTTTTCTTGGAGACATCGAGACGGTGATAAAATCACTGTTTATTGAGTGAATGCAGCGTATATCATGAAATTCATAACCACTCGAGTTGATAACATCTAGCAACATTTATTCTCATTAAAAACCAACAATTCGATGGATTGTATTTATTATACTGACGTTTGAATCCATGCAGAGAGTTTTATATTTTGTTTGCAGTGGGATATAAACAGGAATATGATACGACTCGAGGAGAATTGCAAACATATATTGGAATAAATTATCATAATTATATTTCGATGTTTATAGAAGTGGAACAGAAAATGATGAGGAATTATTAAGTAAACTTAGACCATGTGTTAATATCCAAATTCGTTAACTTATCAGTCACTAGATAATTCAGCTGGTTTTAATTTCAATCGCAGGGTGAAAAGTATCACAAACAATAATTTATTTTGATTATTTTGGTCCAATGAGTGCTTGCTGAATATTGAAAAAGCATGTACTTGTAAACTCGTATTAAACACGCAAATAGTGTGTCCGTTGAGTGACTTCTTGATCTACCTTACTTCAGTCTACACATAATTTTATTTGGAATGAATCAGAATTCGTCAACGTATCAACAGAATCAGTCTCACGTTTTCTAGATAGACAATATCTGATTTCAACATGTTCAAAAATAAGATGATAAAAGATGTAAAAACCAACGAATATAATGGATGGTTGAGTGCAATGAGTGCTTCAAATTCAAAATGAAGCTCAACTTAAATATAGTTCGGTGGACGAGAGGTTCTTATTCAACTATACGTATCTTTATTGTGAATTTGGGAGATATTTTGGTAGTGTCACTGATCAGGCATTCGAAATTATAATTCAAATCACTCAATTATATCGAAACAAGATCGGATATTCCACCTAAGTGCCGTACAGAATACTTGTTCGTCCACTTAGCACTGGAATACTAGCCGGTGGAAAAGACTATTATCATATAAATGGAAATATAATGCACATTATCAGCAATGAAATTGACATGTGAAACTATCCGTAACAGCAATTTACGTTTAAGACCTCACGTAAAATGTCGAGTTAATTTTTATGGGACTCCTTATCGGGGTTATTGTATTCCAAATGATACGATGATCGTTTACCTACTCAAAATTATGAAAGTCTTTTCGGAACTAAATTCTGCTCAACACCAAAAAATATGTTGAATACATATCGAAATCAAACTTGTATCGAATTTTTGATGAAATACTATACCACTACTATTCACAATTACTATACCATGTCGTTATAGCCCTAAAAAAATTTTGTATCCATCTTAACGCATGTCGTATAACATGAATATACTTTGTTTCAATTCATATTCCAAACGAAGTCTCGAGGTAGTGACGTTAATTTTTGAATTATTTCATATCGGTTTATTTTAGATGTTCACAACAATCTAACGATTATTAAGATAGGATCCTTTATTCACTTCATGAGTTATCGTTGTACCGCATTTGCAGTATTGAATGTCCTTATTATAATTTGGTGCATATTTGACCAATTAATCCATTACGTATATAATAATAAAGTAAATAATGATTTTATAGGAAATCAGGGATTTTATGAGTTCTGTACGATATCAATAGTGATTGTAGTCGGATTGCTAATTTACATTCCGAAAAAATTTGTGGGTTTGTGAGCAGCTCTAATTTGAAACCTACAAAATATATTGAGTTGGGTTAATCATGCCTGAATCTAAAATAAGTCCAGTCGCTAGTGAGCAAGGCTAGATGAAAGAGTTTTACTGAAGTATTGTTGCAGTAGTTTCTCTGTGATGAAATGAATCTTACTGTGCTACCTTTTCCTGCTATGTTGTTTTGGTAATATGATCTTTGCTTGTGGTGTGGTCGACACAAAAATATGATGACGAGCCTACACCTTCGGTAGGTGCTAAATCGTGTTCATCGACCAAACTAACCACACGTGCAATTTGATTCCTGTTAAAACTCAAACATTCACAATATTTTGGTGTTACTGACTGTTTGGATATTGAAATTGATCCACTGTTATATATTTATATCACGAAAAACTCCGTAAAATTAGCTAGTATTATATTTCCAAGACTAAATGAGATATTTGAATAATTTCCTGGGAGTATCAATGTATATGAAATTATTTAATTCATATCTGCATAACCGTACCGTACGTGTGAAAATTGACAAATATGTGAGCTCAGAAAAAATAGTGCACAGGGCACAGTTTTATGGCCGTTGCTTTTCATTATTTATATGAATAACGTATTCAAGATAAACACAGCTGGAGTTATACATTGTTTTGCGGACGACACTGTTATATTATATACTGCGGAAACATGGAGTGATCTAAAACTGATAATTGAACTTGACATGACAACCGTAATTGAGTGGTTCAGCTTCAACCTGCTAACTATTATTTTCGAGAAAACCATGTTCCTTCCAATCTGTAGCTACAAAAATAGTTTTTCAAATTACCGTGAATTAGAAATTCCAAACAATAGGGCCAGCAAATCCATTAAAATTAAATTCACGAATAGTATTAAATACCTCGGAGTAACTCTTGACTGTCACTTGAGGTGGAATCATCATGTAGAAAATGTCACTAAAACTCTTAGATCACTTTTAGGACGTTTAAAATATTTAACAAAAATTCTAGATCTACTACATCTCAAAATGTTGTACTATGCGCTCATTGAGTCTAGATTGTCTTACGGTAAACTTGGTTGGGGGGGAACCTCAGATATATACCTGGAAATACTTCAGGAATACTTTTTGAAAATAATACTCAGACAAAAAAAAACTCACCCTACTGAACAAATATTCCGAGATTTATCTGTGTTAGATCTCCGACAAAAATTTTTTCTGAAAACACTAATATACATATGTAGAAATGAAAAAAAATTCGAAATTGTCTCCCATTTGCATTCAACAAGAGATAAAGAAAAAAATAAATTTCGAGTTCCCAATACTCAAAAAACTATTGGACAAAAATCTTTTATATACTTAGGCCCCCGATTCTACAATTTCGTCCCAGAAACAATTGCAAAAACAAACTCATTATTCCGATTCAAAAGAGCAGTCAAATTCCTTTTGCCCACGAAATTTATTATCTCACTTTTTTTGAGCTCTCAGAGTAGAGTATTTTCCATTATTATTCTCTATCATTATCTTCTTTATAGTTTATAGTACATATCGTATATTAATTATTTATTGACCATTACTATAGAATTCCACCACACTTGAATTGAAATTAATATACTATTCCATATAATATTTATAGCAATTAAAAACTAGATTTTATTTTTCGGTAGCGTCTGCTACCACTGTAACCACGGACAGCCATTAGGCTTTGTGGTTCTTCAGTTTATTTGCGGACAGCAGAATAATTGTATTTGTAGCACTATTGTAATTTTGTGAATTTTGTAAATTTCTGAAGTTTCAGTGAATAAACATTATTATTATTATTATTATTATTATTATATTGAGATGAGCATTATTGAGGCTCTCATCATTCAGTGGTATTCGAACTTTTCAGTGGAATAATATGCACACATACATTTATGTCTTGGATTCAATTTTGAAGCGATCTCTTTAGATTCATGAAATTTTACCCACACTCGTTCGAGCTGATTTTCAGATGAAAAATTTATGAAATTATATGCGATTGATGAAATATTTACTGAATCGATTTGAATGATATTGGTTATTGCATAGTACATTTAAAGTAAATCTAATCACTTACAGTCTTCTGTTGATGTTCTGTATTTTGATGGTATGATTTGATGCAGTTTCATTGGAGGTCTGATGTGATTCGTATCACCCTGTTATTGTACATTAGCGAACGAATTTAATGAGTGGAATCAATTTCGATGAGTTATGTCGAATTTCATCTGCACCATTTAACATTCCAAACATTTCATCAATTTGTATAACCATATATTTGAATGCCAATTCCTACGAATTGGAAGTCTAGTTTTCCCCTTCATTGATCACATATTTACTGATATCAAAGGCTTCTCGTTTTGTACTCGATTCCGCTCGTTTTGAGACTGCAAATCCATTAATCGTTTTCATGTACGCTCGCCTCCACAATTGATGTGCCTACATCCATCTCCAAATATTTCAATTGTTTCATTGAAATACTCAGTCAAATCTCTGACATGTCCTCACGGCTGTCCGATAGCTTTAGGTTAGATTAGGTCAGCTTTCATGGCTTGAGTTTACCCAGAAAATCCCCGTTTTGATCCAACAATGAGTTATATTATTCCTGTAAGTATTCATAATAATGTAAGCTTTTCTACAAAAAATTCAAAAGTTTTGAACTCGGATTCAATGGGGATTCTACTGGGAAATGGCCATTGATAATTATAATTCATATGGATGCAGGAATTAACTCCTGTTATATAAAATATCCACAACTTAAATGTCCGAATCCCACATGGTTTTCTTCACTGTGTTGAACTTGCTTGAAATTATATATTGTGTGAGTTGACATAGGTCGTTATATAAATAATGAAAATTTTGCTATCATCTCGAAGTGATGAATTATGTCATTTGTCACTTAAATTCAGATAACGACTATTTCCTCTCAAATAATACATAGATACTTTTCCATAATGAGAGATATGGTGGATTGTTTCATTGAGTTTTAGGTTTTCGAACCCAACGTTCAATCTCGAACACACCAACGTCAGTGTCACCTGTTTACAACAACGGTATAATTTTCTTTTTATTGTCACTGAAGTGCACCAACCTTCTAAATATATGAATATGCTGGTCATCTTCAACGGGCAGTCGTTAAAAAACGTTTTCGAGTTATTCAACTCGACTAATGCAATATGTGGACGTGTTGAATAGTGTTGGATGAAATCGTTCTGGAGTCTCATTCTCATCAAACATCGATTGATCGTTTATTATTTTTCTCCAATTGAATATTTTGGACTGATATTATAGAATGCATTCTGAAGTAAAATCACAATAACAAATATTGTTGAGGTTTTGATTCGGAAAAAACAAGGTAGAGATTTTGAGAGTTTTCATATTGATTTTATTGATCTGCCCAAAGTATTATTAGTGCTGCAATGTTAGTGAAATGAAGTCCATCATCTCATTGCGAAATAATCCCCACTTTTCAATAGAAAAGGTACATACATAATGAACATTTGATTGCTACGTTGAATAGTTGGAAAATAAACATCAAGCCATCACTGAATAGGATATTGAAACATACTTCAGGAGTGCTTTCAATAGTTTTACATAACATCAATCTGAACATACAATATGAAAACATGTCATCGTCTTCTTTGAACGCAGTTCAAGTGAGCATGCCTCTACACAGTTGAAAAACTCTTCATTGTTAGAATGCATTACGTTCAAATATTTTCTTGATAGTTCGTGTCCGACTAAAAGAATTTATGTCAAATTATTCATGCTCCAAAGAAACATTAAAGGACTTCAATTACGTTTACCGTTTGTTCGAGATCATTTCTCACGTTTCATTGTCGGTCTATTGTATAGGAGCGTTTGACAAATCGTGATTTCCTCTTGGTATCAGATGGAAATAATTATTATATTCGTACTATGAATGGAATTCTGATAGCACAGTCCTATTGTTATGAAGGGAAAACCAGAGTAAGATCTTTGTGATTAAATTAAATATTGCCACCAGTTGAGAGGTCTGATACTTATTGAAGAATAAAACGCGAATTTATATTGAGTTAACGGGGAACTCTGCATTGGAATATTCAACCAGTTGATATTTATTGTTCCGAATATGCCATCAAATTAGAAGGTTCGGTAGGGCATACACCGGGTGTCCAAACAGTGCGCATTTGCTCATATCTAATAATATATACTAAAAATGCGGTTATCTCAAAAACATTCAATTGTAGAGAGTACATTGCCCCAATTATCACTGAAAATTTTTCCAAGGAATATTTGCACCAATTTTTGTAAAATTTTCGTTGTTTTTTTGCTCTAGTTTGACAACGTCGCATTCGACGGTGGAAGAATATTCAAGGTGTTTCTTGAAATTATATTTTTTGCAATCACGGAAAAATGCAACACCCTGTGCATTGAGGACTACTTTCAAAACATGGCTTTATCGGTGCTGTGTAACATTCATGTGAGACTTTTTCACCATATGAATCAGCCTTATTGATATATCTCTTTGACTTCTATTCGATTCGCTTGAAATATTTTTGATTGTTTTTTCACTTACGAAATCATTACCTATTCCTGCATTCATTATCGAATCATCGAATATTTTTTCTCGTATCAATAATATCTTGTGACAGGTTTATTGGGTACAACCCAAATCCAATAGCATTTCCACTAATTTATTACGATACCTAATATTATTATGACTACCACGGTCAGTGTAGTGATGTTAATGGTTTTCGGGAGTAACTCAATGGGTTGAATTTAATCAAAACTAACCTTTCTTTCCATATTCAGTTTTGTCTGATATATCAATTCCACTCGAGAATATCAGCATCAAATATATTAGTAAATGGTATTGAATTCATCTACACATGAAATCAATTCGCTTCCTATAGTAGGAACTATATTTCCATCAGTAATATTTATATCTGGAAATGGAAATCAAATATCACCTGTTCCCATGAACAGTCATGCATATCAATATTTATCGAAGATATGTCAACTAGTCACATAAAATATACAACCTCCAGTTCTTTATCGTGCAGTGATCAGAGATAACATTTTTTAAACTATTAAACCAAATGACACTCATTTTTTAAAATCGTAAACAATGACACAATGGAGAATAACGAAACTGACAAATCTACGACTTTATTCCTATTGAATAGCCAAAATGATTATTATAATCTATTTAGAGTTGGACAACTGGCTCTATTGTGCTGTCTTTTCTTTTCAGTCGAAAGGGGATGAAGAACCACTGAGTTAGTCAATTTATAGTAAATTAAGAAAGTTAGGAACATTGGGACCATCGTCAATCAAATGTTTTTTATATTGTAGAATTCACCAGGGTACTCTCAGTGGGATATATATTTGTAGCGGTATAAACAGATGACAAAAGAAGAGTCAGTAGCGCACATAAGGTTGGGAATCAGGGGGGGGTACAGTACAGAATATACATTGAACCGCACATCGAATGATTCTGAGAAATTATGTTTGAACAATCGGTGATATTTATTTTACATTCTGAATGAAACACTCTCAGAACATTCCAAGAATTATTGTTTGATTTCAATCATTTTATACTTACAAACAAGATTATCTCTTGTAGGTTTTTTTGTTTATTTCATGTGTCAACTTTTCTTCTTCTCGCCTATTTTCCAATGTAACTACTACCATATCATGAAATAAATTGATTGATTGATATGTTTTTCTCGTAATATTCTACAATTTTCTGATGTAAATTGTTTCAAAACTGTGGCAACTATACCTTTCAACAGGGTCATCATACATGATGATCATTGAGTGATAATGTTATTCTCATCAACATATAAAATGGTATCACCATACACATTTTGAAGAACATTATGTACAATGAATGTGTTGAGAATCCGAAAGATGCAATGATGGAAATTTTGTGGAAAGTATTTTTCAAGTTACTAGTGCAAAATAAATATTCTCCACAAATATCGTGGTTTTGAAAAATTGAATTAAGAACTTTATATTTCGAGTGAAATGGTATCCAACTGAACTGAAAGTGTTTTGTTTATGGTGACCATATTATGTGATATAAATTTCATTCTGAAGAAAACAATGAGAACTACTGAATGGGTAACTCTGCATGTTATTATATTGGAGAACTCTAAAGTGAGGATAAGGATCAACGGAGGAAGTGAATTTGAAAAGAGTAGGTATGATCTGAAAGAGTATATGAGTATATGTTGAAGCTACCTATCATGTTTGATCGGAATTCGAAGTTATACAAATTTTAATTACAATCGTTTCGAAAGATTGTGAATAATTCTCCAATTGTTTTATGGGATTGTGATTTAATTATGCTCATCATCTTCTACTACACTGTAATGCAGAATGGTATATTTGTGTAGTTTTGTTAAATATTATGTGAAGCAACGATCAGCAAGATTATTATCGTGGTTCATAAATGACGTCTAATGGAAATCTCATTTCAATGAGGTGAGCAACAAGAATTTCCTAACTGAAACACATTGAACGATGTGAATGGATTTCCTAGCTGCCACTGGTGCCATCGTCCTTCACAAACTTTCGGCTTGTGGAACCCGAATTTCAGAATTCCCATAGTCGACCAACAAAGGGGGCATTCTTTCTGGGACAAAGTTGCGTGTGACTGGCCCTTTCGGACCCTTCCTATCCGCATTTGCCCACTATTCACAGAAATCAAAGGTACAGAAACACCCCCTACCCTTCGGGTCAACGGACCTCCGACAGTTCAACCTGTCCGCCACAATGGAATATTTAGTGTTTTGATGAAGAATGAATTGTGGAAATTAAGAGAGGAGTTGTAGTTCTTTATATATGTGTCAGCAAGACACATAATTAATGTAACCCTATCCTGATTTATGTGACGGTGACGACATTCCACATGTATGCATTCCATGTTCTGAAATACGATCATACTCTTCAATAAAGCATCTCCAACGGATAAAATCACTCTTTCAAAGAGATTCCGAACCCTATCAGTCTGACGCAGAGGTACTCGAAATCAATAATTTCGATAGTTTTAAGTTCTAACAATTTGTCAACGAATACTTTCTGTCATTCACGAGACACCTGTTCGTGTTAAAGCAGTGTGGTCCCTGGCTGTAGGTGAAAAATTGGGTATAGTCTGGGAGTGGGTCAGCCCTAAAACTGTTTTGAATCTATACATGAACGAATGGAAGTGTGTGAATATAGAAATCTTACATGCAATTCATTACGCAATCTATTGATTCCATTAGCCTATGGCTCAGCAAGAAATTACTCTTGTTTTTATATAATAATACTTCTTGCGATTCATCAGACTCTGGAAGATTTGATTCCGTTTTTCCAAGATAAAATGCCGTAGAGAGTTGATACAAAAACAAAATGCCACGGAATAACAGGATAAATTGATTTCCTTTCTATCGAAACTTTACGAAACCGTAAACATTTTTGGATGATACGGCAGTTGTCATTGATAGCTCAGTTGTACGAGAGAGGAAAACACATACTAGATATCACATTGAAAGTGAAGAGTCCAGATATTATTTCGTTTGAAATATCGGAATCGAAATCGAAAGAGGAAGGAAATACACTATCCCAACAGAACAATATGACGAGAAGCCCGATAAGATTTTCATTTCGCAAGAACTGTGAAAACAATTTTCAATAATGCCGAATGTATTTATGGATTTCACAAAATAAACAATATAAACTCTCCACAGGAAGCCTCCATGAATCTATGAAACATTATTGGTAACAGTTCCTGGCAAACATTGGTGAGACCTTCCCAAATATTTGATAATCATTTCCTGATGAGCTGTAAATTATCAGCTCTCAATATTTTCTCAGAAACACGGCCAAGGCAAATTAAATCCAGAGCAATTTCCTTGCGAAAAAAGTTCAATCAATGAGTGGTTATAACATGTGAATTTGTACATCTCTCAAACTTTACTCAAATAAACAACTTGAAAATATGAATAACATGTAGTGGTCGATATGTATCACTTTTCTATTTATATCCATATTCGAATAATTACCCGATGTATTTTTTTGTTTATGAATACATTACATTATTTTCCATGAAGTGAATCCACATTTCGTGGAGTACGATTTTCTCTTTCAAAAGTTCAATAAACAGTTGATATCATGATGAATTACAAACATTCCATGAAGACCAGAAAACATGAATTTTGTTTATATCTTCGGAAATATATTTCTGTATATCTAATAACCGAGCAATCAAATCGATATTCGATTATAACATATCAAATGATTTCTCAGATACTGTTGAAGTATACAGTGTGGTCGAAAATATGTACACATTTTCTGCTGCTTTTGAATTAATAACTCACATATATTATTCAGAATTAGTGAACTTTGAGAAAGAATTATTTCATTTCCAGGTTTCAATGCTTGACCTCGATATACGAGCACCCTGTATTTTATTCATCGCGGTTACGCCGATGCTTATACACTTCTGAATATGAAGCATTCACATATGGTAAATTGATTTGAAGGAAACGGTTTGATTCTAACGGTAATAAATCTCCGGTTATTATGGTAAATACTTTGTTTTGTGTTTTGTTATAAGCCGTTTCAAATAGCTCATATAAATGGATTCTTAATGCCGTGAAATGAATACATCGAGAAAAAGTTCTGATATCTATAAATATGTTATAGAGCTCTAGTTTCTTCAAGACTGAAAACTTCTTCTGAAGCTGTTGATAATTTGAAGTGAACAAGACCGTTTGCTACAATTTTATGAGATAGTTCAGAAGAGTTTTTTTTTGATGTATCAAAATAATGGAAATGGGGTATAAAATAAAACCGGTTCAGTAAATATTCTATCTAGTGGTTTGTACTTGATCTGATTGAGTAATCCTATACGGTAGTAGGCAATATAATGTCCCCTAATATACAGGTTAAGTCAGAATAAGGCCGAAAAACTCCGGATACAGATTCCCCTCCTGTTTTCGAGGTGACAAATTTCTATAAAGATAAACCCTATGCACCCCCTCTGAGATACAGGATGTCAATAATACAAAAAAAATGAGATTTTTTCTCCACCAAAACTCCCGAGGAAAAAATTTTAAACTTGTTTTAAATTTATACTTTAGTGGGTTGGTTAGGTAACTCTTATTATTTTTCTTAGACATGTTAAAGGACAAATGATCAATTCTCAACCTGAAAGGTTTCTGAGATATTAGCGAAAAACTGAAGATCTGAATTGTGATGAATTCTTTAATTTTCTTATCTTTCGATCTTTCTTGTTCATATATTTTTTTATCATCTCATTGAATCATTCCAACAATTTCGTGATTAGTGATAGACAAAGAATTCATAAACAATTCATGAAATGTTTTTCTTTGTATATCTTCATTCCTTACATTTTTGATATTCGTCTCGAAAGTTTAATGGTACCAGTCGAATCATAATTTCTCATCACACTACTGTGATAATAAAATTTGTCATGGGGAACGCGCTATTATTTTTACCAGTGACTGCTTAAATAACCTTTCCTCCAAGAATTTCAAACTTTAATAAGAGTTATGCATACATAGTTCAAGTAATTAGCGAACAGGAAACTTGGTTATGATTGTTGTTCAGGACCGCCATTCACATGCGACGAGAGTTTACAGTGACGGAGGTAAGGAGGAATTTAGTGTGACGTATAATGTGAAACTTTATCATCAACATTTATAATAAATTATATGAAATTTTTTCTCCAACTTCCATCTGAATAATGTTACACGAAAATAGGTTGTGTTAATATTTATATAATATCTGATATTATTAATCCTATTTTCGAAATATATTTCCATACAATTCCGTACATGAAATGTAAAAAATTACTTTTCAAGCCCTACGGAATTGACACAATTCGACACATTACATTTTTGAAAATCTTCTTGACTTTGATGTATCTATAGATAAGTAGACTAATTACTGCGGAAATCGAATAACCAAAAGTGGTATAGATTTATTCACCGAACTGTCTAATTCAAAACAGGTATACGTTATTTTACTTATGAGCGACATTTACAAACCTATATTGCCCCAATTCTGTTTTCGGCAGCAACGACTAAGTCATATCGGGGATACGTGGCATAGATACGTTCTACGCTTTGCCCCAAGTATCTAATAATAAAACATACTTCTTCATTTTTTCATACCCTAGTGATAGTCGATATCCCAGATTCACATTTCGAACTTTTAATAACCAGTTATCCCCCTGTGATTATACTAACATGAATGAAAATGAATCGAATTCACTCACAGAAGCTTCGTTTGCCCAACACGTTTATTTTCATTTGGCCTAGATACCCGGAAGCGAAATAACACATTTTCGTAAGTTTTAATAGAGTAGAAATTGCATACGGAAATAATTAGGATAATTAAAATAAATTAATTTGCACTCGCAATTTACCTGATGCAAAGATAATCGCCACGAGATATGTTGCTTAGCCTTCAGGTGGTGAACTTCTGAATAAAATTGAACAATATATGTAAATTGGAAGAGCTCAAGCATGAGATTTACAGTGACGTGCAACAGGTTGAGTGGTGTCTGAAACGACGTGCTTTTAAATATTATGATATTTCATGCATGATTGAACGAGTTGACCATGAATTATTTTCCAGATTATTAGACCGTCAGTTCAATTGATTTTTTCAACATGTTTAGATATTGAACGAACTCAATAAATACATTTCATCGCATGGAGAAGTACTCATACATTCTACGGTCTCCTGAGTTTAGATTCTGAATCAAGTAAAATTCTTATTTATCTAATATTCAATTGATACAATGATTTCAGTACTGTGATAATTTTTCGAACATCATTGTTGCCCCTTATATATATCGTATTCTGAGGATTCACCTAGACAATTCCTATTTCTTTGGTATTTTTATGTTGATTCACTTCTACTCCTGTCATTTCTTTTTCATTTTAAATTCTCAACCAAGTATACGTCAAGTATGAAACTCCCTTCATGCGCGTCTAAGCACCGTAAATGATTCTGCCTCATGGTACAGTTATCATTACCAGTGGCGTGTCCAATCTGAGGCCATAAGACATTGGCTGATATTTAATGAAGCCATGAATCATTGAAGCTCTGTTATCAATACTTCGGAGGCGTTTGCGTATGTTAAATCGTAATTGCAAAGAGGACGTTATAAATTGGAGCTGGGAGATGTCAGGTGAGGAGAAATGTGGTATTCGTTAATTCCATGGTTGGTTCAAGTATAACCATAATATAGTCCATTGCGGTACCCACTCATAATTCTGGATCATCAATTCCTGTCTATTTTTTTTCTTCGATAACATGATCTCCATGACATGTTTACTTCTACACTCTTACAATCAATGAAAATTTGTTGTTCAAAAAACACATTTTGTTATGTGTATAACGAATAATCATTTTATTGATATTACGAGCAGAAAGTATATGAATGAGACTTTTCACTCTCAGTAGATTCTGTAAAAAAATGAGCATCTGTGCCTACGAAAGATGTACATCTCAAAATAACAACAGAATAAAAAAAATTGGTGACGGTCACAGCACCGACCTAGGTATACTCAACTATTGCTATTTTTATGCAGGAAAACACAACAAATTAGGGTAGGATTGGTTTTGCGTTGAGTCGGTAATCGATTCAATTGTGAACTCCAAATGAAATTCAGAAACTTCATTCAGTACATAGATCTGGTTCTCCCTACATATTGAAAAAACAGTTTGAATTTTTCATCTCTGAGCGTTTGTGAGCTATGTCCATTGATAATTTACGAATTGTCTCTGAACTGTGTCTGTGTTTAAACGGAAAACGAGAGATTAGAACACGTATATTTGAGAATGCCGTCATTCAAAATGGTGGGATATCAAAATTCTTTGATAGTGAACCGATTCACAAATTTGTGAACAGACTGTGGTACATATTCGACTAATTGTTTTATTTCAATGGATGATCCTAAATCTGTATTCCACATTCTATTCTCAGTATTGTGTATTCCTATAAAAAAAAAACCTTGTGAGATTCATAGAGCGAACAGAAAAAACGTCGAAAGTTCATCTGAATTGACTCTGCAGCTATGTGCTTCCCAATTGGTGAAATTCATTTCGTTCTCATTACTCCAATATCAAATTTCATCCGGAGAGGAGAACTTTTCACGGAAAAAACTAATGAATTTCCGTCGGTGGATAGTGTTCACTTTCCATATAGATTGGGCAGAGTGTATTATGCAATGTTTAATTCAAACATGTAAATGCAGTGCTCCAGATTAGTAGAAATCAACCGGAAATTGAAACTGCAACTACGTTGACCTGATTAGTCGGAATGCACAGATATGAGATGAGGAGTGTTCGTAACGTATTTTACAGTACTCACTATCTATTGCATCATCCTTCGAATAAAACTATATCCACTTGAGAATATCACGAATTTTTATATTTGAGGTGAACACCTGCACTCTGTATAGTTGAATGATTTCAACTTAAGTATTCAATATGAAATCTTTGTTTGATTTATAGTAATGAACATGCATGTCTATCTATACAAGAATTGAGAGCTACATTTCCCAACAATGTCACATTATTCTTGTAGTGATTTATCGAAATGCTCAGCTATCAGATGTCAGATTTGAATAAGTTTCAATCCCAATTGTTCATTTTATTGAAAATCCTGGATAGTGTTATAATCGAGTGATAATGCCAGTAAGACCATTGAATCAGACAAATATACAAGATTACCAAATTACCTCACTTCAATGAGAAGAAACATTGCCAGACAATCTGACAATTTATAATTGAACTTCTCGTCTCTCTGATCGTTTTCCTTCAATCAAGATATCGCCTCTTTTCCTTTTCTTCTGAAGAGTGATGAAGAATATAATTTCGGTATCTACTTTCGGTATAATTGAAAGTTCCACTATATCAAAAATATATCCCCATTGGGTATGCGAAAATTCCAATGGAAATGATATTTTTCAATCTGAAATACTGCTGATGTACCTTCTAGATAAAACAACCTACTATTTTGCATCAAAGTTTCAGATATTGCCTAAAAATGCTACGGTACTGCAGTCTCACGAAATATTTCTATTAGTTTCTCAGCTACTAATAATAGTTCACTTAATTCTCTCCAGTTTTTATCGGACACTTCAATCGAGGTGCGTCAACTCTTCAACTAGCTTTCAGTGAGGAATAAAGACCTTATACTAACTAATCAACGTCCATTCGTTGGAAATAAAACTCAATCTCAACGTTCGATAAAAGCTGAGTGTTAGGTGTATAATAAAGTTGTAAAAGCGGTTAAGTATCAGGCCCAATTGGAGTAGCATTAAAAGTAAATTCAAACAAGCACTCGACTGCATTCCGACTGCTAGATTATGAATGTTCCAGGTTGTTTTGGTATTGATAGCGTTTTTTATCATTCGGATGGTGAAATTCTACGAAGATTGCGGCATTTTACTGATTCATCTCAAGAACGCCGCAATATTCTTATGATTTCACAATAATTCATTCAATTTTAGAGTTCAAGGTGGAGGAAATTCTGAAATGAGTTTTGCTATCTTACACCATGATCCATAGAATGGAAGATATTCTAGAGAGTGGTTCTGTTTTTCTTCATTATTATCACCAGATACAGTAGTGAATTATGACAAATATAATATTTGTGGAGACTTAGGCCTCAGTCGAGTTTGATCAGAATTTCGTTCAACGCCTATTCAACATGGACGTTTATGTTATAACTTACTCTTATGTTTCGTGCTTATACGTATTTTCATTCGATATTTTTGTTAGACTTCTTCCGTCAGATAATTACCTGTGATGTCTTAATTCTTCACGTTGCTAATGTTATTGACTTGTGACACTCCTTTATTGATCGCAGCATTTGATAAATATACTTTATCAGATTTCATGTTGTATAGATTGATGTGATATTGATATGTATACACATCGATTCTTAATTTGTGAACATAGAATACAGAGTGTTTGCGAATCTAACAGCAACACCATTTCAAATTGAAATAAGTCCTTTCAAGCAATGTTAATATAATAGATGAAGTCGTTATTAAATATCGTTGTTGAAAGTTCTAGACTTTATTTCAGGGTAAAAAAACATTGTTCGAATTTTGGTGTATATATACACTAATGCACTATTCATCCAACTCAGATATATCATCTCTTATTGAGATTCAGAAACTGCATAATTCATTCCATGAAAGTTTATCGATTTTTATGGATGAGAGGTATTTTAATGTAGGAATCATACCGGTGTGCAAAATAGGTTTCGAAAATATAATTACTTGCTTGTGCTGCAAATGCTGCTTTCAGAAATGTATATTTGAATTCAATGCATCAGCAGGAATTTCATTTTACAATTAGTTTCTCTTGATCTTCATGTGAAAAATGATTATTCGTTATATTAAACTATCACATATTTTACCAATTCGGGTAAAGGTGTTTATATGTATAGTATTTCAAGTGTTTCTATGGATATTCTTTCTTTGAAAGGCATAAAAAGGGCAGGTGTTCAGACCTGTCCTTGCATTCCACGAGATGGACAAGATAATGTTACCATAGAATGTCTGACACTTTTTGATTAAAATTGTCCATAAAGATATCGAATAACGAACCCTTCCGAAGAATTTCAACCTGTTCACTCATCTTCCTGTTCAGACACCGATCAAAAGTATTCATTCATGAGACTTCGTCCTTTATTGTCTTAGTATCAATCATTTTCCCCATATGAAATGATTTCGGTTTTACTCACTCGTAAATTCGAAACACAACTACGCTACAACATAATCTCATTTTATATATTGTACCAAAAACATAATTCGTTTCGAAGAAATTTCATCAACATCGCTCATCCTATTCTGATGTTTTCTTGAGTTTTAAAATAGCTATATAACAGGAGATGAATAAATGGATTACACAGATTACATAACAAATCAAAACCTTGTTTCTCAACGAATAATTACAGTGTCAACTTCATTCAAATCACCTTCCTCCTGATATCATCTGAAAGAATGAGACTTGGGAATAGAATTTTCTGAGATTTTGGGTAGTGTGAATGAGCTGAATTTTCCTGTGGTCAATTTTGATTATCATTTCGTGAAAACCGGGTATATTCCATTCATAGCTTGATTTTATACTTGTTATCTTCACTTCTCTAGTGCTCTGTCAGGAAATAATAGATCAACCATCCATTTCGTTATATCATTGTATAAATCGATTGAAATAACTGACATTCCATAATGGAATCACGTAAAGATGTTGAGGTGGTCATTGCTATTTCCCATAATATATCAAACTATATTTTCCAATCGTATGAATATTCATCAATCATCCTACCAACGAATCCTGTTATATGATCGATAATCAGCATTATTCCTGAACAGCGGTCTGTCATTGATAATGACATCAGTCGTAAGCCCTGTGGACCAGATATATCATCAAGCTATTAGGTTGTGCCATCTGCATATCCGATGAAATTAATGCGGGTAATGACTATACTTCAATAATTATGAAACAATAAGTTTTTTTTTTCGTTTCAGTGTTTTATACAGTCATTAGTGGTGATCTACTTTTTATGGATTCTATAATATTTTGTATGTATAGGAAAGAAACATCCCGAATCTACCTGTATGTACTATAATCCTCTTTCTCCTGATCAAAGCGATTTAAGGATAGTAAATTGAAACTATATCTTAAATGTTCATTTCGTATCTCAGATCAGTTGCTTGGCCCCCAAATTCACTTGACACTTCTCGACTATTATCTCTGGGGGCACATGGAATGTCTAGTGTTTGCAAATGAACCAAAAACTACATATGAGTTGATTCAAAATATCCTGACTGCAGCTAAATCTATACGAGAAGACCCAAGAGCAAGAATGTGTTGTGAAGCACCGGTAGGGGGTAGGTGCAAAAAAAAAAACTCCAATCGAAACTGTATGAGTAAAAAAAACTCTGAATCGGTAACATGTCTCATTACTAAATTCAGCATTATCTCTTTGTCAATCTACAGGCTCTGTTGCACATAACTTTTCGACTATAGGGTTTTGGCAAAATTTCATAAGGCACTCTTTCATTCTTTTCTGTAAATATGCACCTAAGTGATTTAACACTTGTTTTGTTCTTGAAACTCTTGACTTGAAATTATTCGAGAAATATGCCCCTTACTATGGACTGGAGTCATGAGACATCATGAATATCAGAACTTGATGAAATTAACAATCTACCATGAATCAGTGTGTTATACCCAGTGTGCATTATTTTCTCCTCATGATCTAACAAACATCACAGAACTAAGTAACGAATATTGTTTTCCTTTGTTTCTCCGAACTTGTCGATAACAGTCGAAGGTACGCCAGGAAAATTAAGAATGAACTGAAGGAGAATTGAATCAAGGATACAGGAGACTGACCTGATATCGGATTACCAATGGAATTATCCAACTCCACTTCCACTATCGAGAAAAGTATCCCACAAATGTGGGAAGTGGAATTGCTCTGTTTCAGTGTTTGTCCCATTTCCTGTGAAATATCGAGCATCAAATCGATACTCTGGAGAATTACTCGAATACCAGATCACTTCAAGCTCACAATGCATCTTAGATAAGGAGCGTTCGATGAAGAGTTGCGGATATGCAAAATTATCATAAAAGTATCAAACAGGGAAGATATTTATATCCAACTAAATCGATACTACGAATATCATCAATTCATAAATTGAAACATTATAACGTTTCTTGAGAATCTTGTTGAAATATGTGTTGAAAGCTTTGAGCAACAGGAAAGGAAGAAGCAAAAAATTATTGGAAAATGGATCGCAGAGGAATGTTTCTTAATACTTTCATTCTCTGATTATACCTTCTTCGAGTCCTTTGTGATATTGATTCCTTGATGGTCCGAGAATTCCAAATCACCGAACCTATATACGTGATATTGAGAAGTAAAATTCGAATTACCACCATCCTTCTCATAATCCCAGGATGGTCGCCAGGGGGTGTAATCATCATCTGAAACTCTAAAAGTGACTTTTGTACCTAGGAAACTAATCAAATACATGTTGACATCGTGACTTTCATTGCAGTAATTTTTGTTAAATACTTTTAGGTAGTGGGGGGAATGGACGATAGTAATTTTTATAAGGAGCATTGATAGATATATCTAATTCATCTAATTCGTGATGTGTTTGATTTCAAGTGATTCCACTAGTGGGCATTTTTTGATATAATTACAAAAATAAGTTCCATCATCCAAATCCAGTAGCTTCTGTAATTATATGATCTTGTGAATTCACGTTTCATATTTATGGTCATAACTGCTGCAGTATTATTTCATGAATTCTTGTGCAAATTAACTATTTTCCTGGAATACACTTTAAGAACGACTATGAAACTGGCAACTACTATCTTGCAGTTGATGGACGTCAAATGATTTGAAGATAATTCCAAGTTTTCTCAAAAGTTTCAATTCCCACCAGTCAGTTTCGATGCCATCGTGATGAATTATCATAATCAAATTCGGGAATTGTCTCTCCTGTACCGGATATATCTCGATATTGGGGCAGAATAGTAGCAGAATCCGTCTCTGATGCCCAACCATCGTATTCGAAGTTCAAAAGACTCGAATATTCCTCCAAGTCAGTAGACGCTGTCGCCGGAAATGAGAGTGTTACAAAGGGCCTTTCCAATTGGAATATTACCCCCGTTTTCCGATGTGCCACCCGCCACCTCTAGTCGAACTTTTGTAATGAGGAAATACAATTTGTGCCAGACTTGATTAGAACTGACATTCTGGAGGCCCGTTATACGCTAATTACTTGGCAATTGCAAATAAGTCTATTGACATTTAGGGCGAGGGGACGTTTTCAGAAAGTAGGTTATCGAATTATTCCGTTGGAAAGAAATAGGTTTTGTCGGATGGGAATTGAGAGAGTGACGTTGTATCGAAAATTGCTGGCGAAACCAATGCAGTATACATTATCGTTTTGCGTGTTTGGAAACTTTTGACATCTCAGTAGGTAATCATTACAAAACGCAAATATACTGGACGCCAATATTGATGCGAAATGATCGCAAATGATAAAGGATTGAAACAAACGAAGGTTTCTTCAACTTAATTCAGACACTATTGGCATGGTTAATTTTTTTTGTATATTAAACTTCTCACGAAAGGAGACATCCTGTAATGTTCAGAGAACATCGTAAGAACCAAGGGAAATGAGGTAGGAATTGGTATAACTGTACTATTATATGGTTCATTGAAATATGCTTCGAGAATTCCATCATCAATTCACTTATTTTTTATTGTTTTCAACATGTGAAACATATGTAAAAATATTCAGATTCATTATAAAATAGTTTTTTTATTCCATTTATAGTTTCAAAATGGAACGTGGAAAATATTTCTGATATAATTTTATCAAGTTTCAAATACTCATTCAATTATCTGAAGTGGACTCTCACCTCAACCAAACTAATTTAACGCACTTGATATTGCAATGAATTTTTCAACAAATAATCACATTCCATTGAAAAAATGTGCTGAATTGTTTACAATTCGTTGTAATATCAATTAATATTCAACGTTGATTCTAGTTCAGTATTCATAATACGCCACTGATTCTATTGACAGAATCAGACTGATTGAAAACGCTCTTCCTATCCCTACAACAGCATTTATTTGCAAAGAATGAATCATTGATATCGTTCTTTAATCAGAAATAGTGCATTTGCTCTATCGAACTTTTCCCCACTTGACAGGATATCCGCGCTTTGTCGAATGCGGTTGGTTCGTACGATATTGGCAGCTGTCGACTAGTAGTAAAGTGCCTGGTAGGTATATCGAACACATCACCAAATTGTCAACCATGTCATCCGTTCACTTCGAAAGGAGGGGAACTAGACATTTTTGTTTGTTTTCATGAAGCACCATCCTCTTGTGCGCAGTAATTCTCCCTTTGATATGTGAGGAGGCAACTTATCCACTGTTACTGCAACTGAAGTTGATGAAGATAAAAAGGAATTTGTTATTTGAATTACGATCCTACTTCGTTCACGGACGCTGATGTTGTGGTAGAGGTTCGATATAACAAGGGAGCAACATGAAACGATTCTTCTTCAAGCACTACTCTGTTCGTGGAATAATTATTGAGAAATTCATGCGTGAATTTTGTCATGTAGTGCAATGAACTTATTTATTAGGATATAAAACGTAGTAAAAGGGCCTTTTTATTAAAATAATCAGTCATAAAAAAAGAGGACTCAGATGTGGAAAAACGAATAAACAGAAATACATTTTCCCTTTTCAATGATATTTAGATGACTTGTCAAAATACCCATACTAGAAAATAATCGACATTCAAACATATATACTTCTTTTGTGTTCGACCTCGATGTTTCCGAATAATCGTTTCATGATAATTTCATTTGTGTTTTGTAGTAATGTGTTTGGTTTGGATTCCTAATGAATTTCGATCGATAAAGTTTGCCTTGAACTGAAAAATTGTAATTGAAGTTATCAAAGAAGTGCACGTGAAATAAAGAGATCACACATTAACTATAATTATATAAACTATTGGAAATGCTAATGTTTTTTTCTGTCATCTGATGAAATATTCAAAAAACATATTCCGTTAGAAAAAATCCAGTCATCTTTATTGAAATAAGGTATGATGCAAAACTGTATAACCATCGTAAATCACAGAACAACAAATTACTTTTCGAAGCAATCCATCTTTCGGTTTTACTTTCTTTATTCTTTTCCATCCCACCTTATTCCTGTTTACCGAAGACATTCTCTGCATCTACCTGATACCTCGATGGTCAAATATTTACCAGATGAACTGGTTGTAATCTGACCGTCTAAACACTTGTTGCGATGTTGTCGGTATTTATTTCTGTTGACAGAACGGCATTCGAAATATTATTTATGAAGGACCGCCGTGTATTTATCTTATTTACATATTGAATGAAGCAGAGAAAGGTTCTAATTTCATATTCGGATGTATCTACGGCGTATACCTATCCAAGGAGTATATAATAAGGTTACTCTGAACGTGATATGAACGGTGTGATGTGTCAGTTTATGTCAGTCACTCAGAATTCGGTTGGATGAGTGAGGTTATTTTATTCTTTTTCGATTGATGGATTCTTTTCCGACTCTGTATAACATCCAATTCCGGAGTGTTCTTCTTCAGACACGATGCTCTTGAGAAAGTTTGTTCAAATGACGAAAGAAGAAGTGTTTTATGGAGATTATATATTCAGTTCCCAATTTTGATTTCGAATATCATTCGAACACAACTTTGAGATGTCATGTATGCACCAGAAAGTTTGTATTCCCAAAATATAAATTTATCGATGTAATTATTCTTTATGAATATTGTAACTACGAATTATGCAGTAAATCAACCCAAAAAATTGTCGTTTCGAACAGCTATTAGAAATTCAATCTTCGACTCGCATTGGTCTTATCTCCAGCTTCATCATAACTGAACTCAACTTCGGTTCTGATATATGCCTCTAATTACCAACAGAAATTGATAATGAGCATATTAAATCCATATAATATTTATTGGCCGTATTTGTATTTTCAACGTTAATTATTGTCGAGCCCAGAATGACTGGCCGAAGATGGCCCACCTACACAAGATACTTTTGATCTCGCCGAAGAAAAAAAAATGACGCACCATTGTGCTAAAGTGAATACCGGAAGATATACTACAACGCGATGCAGTTCAGGGGTGTGCCGTTATTGTATTTTTCTTTCTGAAAGTCACAGCTTGATGTTCTTGTTGCATGAGCAATTGATTTCGTCTAGTTATTTATTTCTGAAAATAAGAAGGAATAAATGTAGCTTCAATATTTCAGCTTTGTTTAGTGAACGGTAATTGATTCTCAATCACAATAAAATTTTCATGAGAATATTTAAAATACCGCATTTGAAATAGTTTCATTTTCGAGAACATGTCCTAGAGAGTTCTCGGCTTTTTTGTCATTTGTCATTTGTCATAGGCTAATGTCTTGACAAATAGTTACGTGAATGCCTTAATACAATACTTAAGGCGTATACTATAGGACTGGACTATTACATATATTGAAGACACGAAAATAATTGTCAAAACTGATTGAAAAAGCAAAGATTATACTAATTCAGGATATTGAATGTGAGATAATTAGTTGAATACTACAGATGATATATGAGCATATTTCATCGTCCTTGGGAGGACAAGCAATATCCAGTTTCTATTCTGAAACTCTGATTCTGAAATTCAATCGAATGATGATTAGCATGTTTGGTCTTTTTTTTTAACCAGATATATAAAAAAGTTATTCTGATAACTGGTTCAGTTAATTATTTCTGGATTAACCGAGGAACAGATTTTGTATTCTAGAAGCTGCAAAAAGTGCACTTAACGAAATTTCAGAAGAATAGAAGGGGACATGACCCTTGACATTGTATCTTGATTCAGATTCTTAAAACCATAATAGGCAAGTTCATTGATGAAAGGCTTCACAGCTGAACCTGATTCCTGATTCCAGAAAAAATCCAAAATGTAGGAAAAATGAATTGGTAACATTGCATTCACGAACCTATGTATCTAAACTCTCCAGTCATGAAATGAGTAGAGGAATTATCTTTTCTCCTCATAACATATTCGAGAACATCCTGCAGTCATTGGAGACTGTGATTCCGAATCAAATGACTCAGAATAATAGTAATGAACTATACTCATACTTATATAAACCCAATTCATCATATTTGAAATATATCAGACCCTTTACAGTTCCATGTCTAAGTGCCATGAAATAAAAGAATTGTTGCTTCACATACCAACCTTCACTTTCCTTCATTAAACTTGAAGCACGTTCTTGATACTACACTGAAATGTACCCTTGGATAACACAAAAGTGCCAACATTCTAACAACAAAACACCTCTACGGACTGTAACAATAGCTGTTTATGTGGACCTTCGGCCTAAATGGACCGATGGGACCACCTGTGTTCTCCTTTTTCAGATGAGAACAAGTTCAAATTGAATTTGGCAGAATGGCTTAGAGATTCGATACGGCGACAGTGAATTCAGTGACGCTTTTGCCCATTTTTTCGGCGTTTTTGAAGGGACTAGAGCACAAGGTCTTCGACTCCTCAAGGATACAGAATGCTAATCGCTTTTACTGTAACGATACACATTCTGATATTCTGAGAAGGATTTCAAGTAAATGAAATACAAATCAAAATATGGCTATCTGTCATTGGTGTCGTGAGACAGACTTCAGTCATTTTGAAGAAGGTCATTTTTTGTTCGAAACAAATGTAGTGTTTGCTGAGATGAATTCATCAAAATCACTCAAAGGATAATGTTAACACTGATAAGAATTCTCGTTCCAGTTTAACCAAATGAGAAGGAATTAATAGTGATCAACGTATCACAAAGACAAATACTATTGATAACGCATTATATGATTCATGATTCAAAAAAAAAATTAAATCAATTCAATAAAAGTCAGCAGTAATTCGACTATATCTGTTACATAATATGTATCGATACTTCCACATTTATTTGCATTCACTGAAACTTCTCTTTCATCCTCTTTATATAAATTTCCTGACGTAATAGTGGAAAAGACATATTCATAATGTTTTGATGTATATGAAAATATGATTATAAATATCAAATTCGTGTCTTGAGATTGAGAACTGCTTCTTGAAAAAATCTGTCAAATATTCCAGGAAGAGATTATATATTTCCCAATATAATGTACACGACGTCCATCATCACCCAGAAAACCGAATCAGCTTTGCGTTTTATAATTTTATGATTTATAGTCTATAGAATTTCGCACCTCAGAGTAAACATACGATACCCAAATTATTATATATCCCCTCGTCCACTAATAAAATCCCGAGTTTCAAGTAGAAATGATCCTAAGCAAACAAAACAAATATAATGTATAAACAAAATACAAAACATTTTCGGTATCTCAATCGGTTCTATATAACTTCTAAAGTAAACAATCAAAACACCGTGAACAATGGATTTCGAGTGAATAGAAAATACAAATAGAATAGTATAAATAAATAAAATATCCGTCAGTTTTGATAAAGCGTAAGATGAAATGGTTTCGCCAGTATCTAAACAGTCCAATACTTATACGAGTTATAGTGAATTTAATACTAGTGCGTTTGGAATGTTTACAATGATTTTAGTTTCATGGTTTGAGTGCAGGATTCTGATTATTTTACTATATAACCTGAGCAGATCTCAGTTTTAGTTATCGAGTTATTCAACTACTGTTTTTGAGTTGATCATTTTATGATTAACTTGCGTCAAATTTTGAAAACCATGAATGAAGTAATGTTAACGTTCGCCATTTCGATTTGCTTCCATTGAAGTTGAAAACAATGAAGTTTTACACATAATGAATTGGTACTGGTAATAACAACGTCCTTGTCTCCGATTATTTTTACATCACAATCGATATACAGACTGATTCATTAATATGATAAACACTGTCGAAGCTATTGAGACATTTGCAAATGAAATTTTAACTTTGAACGGACTGTATCTTTCAAAATATCAACATTTGTATAAGCGATGTTGCGCTCAATCGTCATATTTTGGTCTTCTCCACTGTCAGTTCCTTTTTTAACCATATTAATGAAACACCCTGTAGGTGATACAACTGATACATCCGCTTGCAGATGTAATATAAATAAATGAATAATATAATCGAAGATGAAATTGAAGAACGCTCAGATATACTATAAATTTTTATTAGAAACGAGATTATTTTTCAACGAGAGAAAATTTGCATCATTCGCCTCCTATCTTTGACAGCTACCCGTTTGAGTTTTTCAAATAGCAAATGAATCATTGAGAAGGATTCCAAAAATAGAATACAAAAATCATGATTTTTGATACTTTGAAACAGACAAACGAATTTATACAAATGATATCTGAATAAATCATGAAAAATAATTAAGCTGAACAAAATATTATAATTAACAACTTGATTTTGCCCGTGTATTATTTTATCATGGCATTTCCATCACTCTGTTGAGCTGATGATGAGCTTCCTCAGCATCCTCAGATTAGAGGAATGAGCTTCCAAATTGGTATTCTCTCTGAACTCATAAAAAAATTAAAGTGTGAATCGATATTTCGAAAATTATCATGTTATATTGAAGTTCTTCAAGTAGAATGATTCAGCTACAGTATTTACTTCTATTATTGCTGAATCCATTCTCAAATCATCGTTCTTTTCGACATCTTGCTTACAGTGTTGAAACAATAATCCCAGAATTATTAATGATAGTTGATAGTTTAAGTTGAGGCACAAAAAATCCAACACAGAAACATAAAATCTTCACATAAGTGTGAAGAAATCCAACAATGAACGTCATAAACACTAAAGCATCTTGTGAGTTCCACTGACACACTCACCTAGGTAAAATGCCCCAAAACTGCATTGAAAATCCTTGCGTTACTAATTCCAGTGGCCCATAGAATTGTGTCACATCTGTTCGTTAGAATGATTTGGAGTCGTTCCGCAAAATTTTGATTAGTTTTGCCCCGTGATTTTCTTACGAGAACCTTTACTTGCATCTGTCTATAACGAATTCACGTTTTTATATGTTTCCTTGAGAATCTAAATCTTTGAATTTGATGCCCGCTGCTCAACGGTTATCACTTTAATTTTCTTCCTCGAGAGGTATTAGAGACACACGCTTGCTTTCATGTCAAGATTCGGGATTCCTAACAAAGATGACGACTTATATTATTTTCCACAATGGAAGCTCAGACGAATGTTTGTTATTGAACATAACGTAGTGGGTAACTCAATGAAGTTTGAATAAAAAACGCTTGTGACGAAGAAGAATCACATATCCTTGAAATACTAACGTACGCATATTATACAGGGTGGACCATTAGTGTATGTAAGTCGAATAACTTACCTAGGAATGAGAATTCAAGAAACGTCTGAATAAAAATTGTTGTATGGTGACTGATAAACTGCTCAATGGTATAAAGTTAATAGTTTGATATTGTCCCAAGAAATCATCGAAAATAAAAGTATTTTTAAAGTCACATTCATAGCTTTCTTGTTGAAAACTTTAGAAAAGTGAACTGAAATCGCAATTTCAAAAAAAAAAAATACTTCTGGAGAGTACATTTGAAAGTATAAATCGTTTTGTTGGTATTTATAGTGCACCAATTACTAACAAGTTTTTATTTTTCTGCTCGAGTTTGACATCGTCGCATTTCATGGGACTGGATGCAGAATTCTATGCTTAATTTAATGGTGAAAGAATGTACAAGGTATTCTATTTGAAGAAAGAAGTGAACTCGAGGTTGTCTCACCTAGGCTAAACACCCAGTATATCTATATATCTGAATTTTTAGGATTGCATATCTGTGCAAATGAAATAATTCTGATTCACATCTCTAGATGAGTCATTCTACTTCCACACACTAATGGACCACACTGTATGCGGGGATAAATCATACCAATCATTTTAACCATGTTTGGAACATGCTAATGATTATGATGAAAAAAGTCAGTAAGATCATCAGGGACGTTATCAAGAGAGTCATCACCAATTTTGAAATCATGAAGTTTGAATCTTTCCTAAGGAAAATAAACATCTCAAACTCCATTCTATACGTTTCCTCAATTGAAGACAGCCAATTCTTTTATTCAAACATCAATTAAATTATCGATATTAAGGACCTTTTTTTGTATCGAGTGTGAGTGCTAGATGAATTTGAACCTATCACCTGGTACTGATAATTTATGTCGGATCTCAGAATTATCACTGTTGGAGTTACTCACATTTGTGGTGTAATTATTCACGGCAATGAAGGAATGGTGGCGAGTGTGATGCAGGGCATTCAGAAGAAGAAATCACTAAATTAATCACGTTTTCATGTAATGAGGAAATTAACAGTTAATTCCATTGCCAGGATATACTTTCGACTATTAACTTGTCTGATTATGAAACATTCCTCATCCCAATGGACAGCTATTCATAATAATGTTCTTTTCATTTCAACACGTTGATACAATATATGTCTGATGGAATCATTAATGGGGAAAAAGAAAGCACGTACTCCACATGAACACCTTAATGACATTCAAATTATTTTGTTGTCATTAGTGATAATAGCCGCTTCCTGCAGAATGACACTCTGCCTGGAATGTCAATTAAATTGCATTTCTCTTTCTTCATTTCAGAGATAGAATCCGCCATATGTGTCACCTAGAACGACACCATTCTAGTGTGAATAACACTATCAATGTCGTATATTCGGTGAAATTCTGGATAACATCGTTGATGATATCGTTTGGGAAATTAATGGAGCATGAAAACTCTCATAGAATATTCCTAATTGCATATTAAACAGATAAATGGCTTTAAACATCAACTTGGAACACCTTGAGGAAAGATGGACAATAAATCAGCTGACTAACATCAACTTCAAACGAAATAGGGCAATGATTTGAAGGGATGAAACCTCAATTCTCCCTATATTCTGACGTTCGTTCAAATATCAATGGACAAAACTATTATTGGTTGATGACCATCATTTGACAGAAAAAGCTATTGATGGAAAATATTTAATATACAGATTATTTTCGGTTCCATAATCAACATTGTTACAAATTATATAGCATCCGTTGAAATTCAGCATAATTATCGTCTTCATTGTGATATTATGACAGTCTTCTGCATTTATGTATTTTAGCCGTCACTTCGCATGTAATCTTCGATCTTCATATGACTACCTACATTAAAGATCGTGATATGCAATTTCGTAAGTTCGCTTTATATGATATCAGCTGCGGGTATTATATTGAATTTTTTATTTCACTTAGGAGCTGTACAAATAGAAATGTAACCACCCATTTCGTCGCGATGAAGTTGTAGATGAAACAATTCAATACAGACATATTTGAAGGTTTATGCAGCATAACATGTACGAAGAAGCTTTATTCTCTAGGAATCAGTCAAAATTAAGTCAATAATGCAATGGATGAATTCACTCACGTTATCATGAAATTAGTATCAAACTGGTGAACTGTATTTTACTGAACCACTTAAACATAATCCGTTGAATACAAGATTGTTCGATGAGGTGGAAAATTATTCCGTAAAACTTCAATCGAAGAATTGTGCGACTATCCGACAGAACAAAGATCTTGTTATTTGAATTGTCATCGATTGTATTGTCGGTGTTGAAAACCTATATATTAGAATAAACAATTAACGTGTTCCTGCTAAGAGCACCGAAGCATAAAATGAACAGGCGGTAGAGTGTGAAACTACAAAATTTACTAAAGCATTTTCTGAAACGACTTCATTCCTTTGTTTGTTTGGTACCTATATTTATTTTTTTCAATTTCCAGGGGGAAGCCTTATATCAACATGCGGAACATAATGAAAATAAACTCATCCTGTGGTGTAGGTAAGTGTGAGATTTCTGTGAAAAAAACAAAGAATGATTCTGTTTTCGATCACTCGATGCAGACTCGCACTTCTTTCTGAATACAAAGACTGTTTTCTATATAATGAATTCAAATATAATCACATATATTCTACATCTCTTCCTTAACAGTGGTTCGGATTCCACTATAAACTGTAGGGCCTGCCCTTCTTCGCCCCGCACTAGTTTCGACTTATAGGGATTTGGTTGAAAAACCAAACTTTGAAGAGGTGAAAACATTTACATTTACAACACCAGAGTTTTCAGCTACCAAAGAACGTCTAACCAAATGAGAAAATGTATGTTTCGAAGTTTTCCATTGCCAATTGGTAAAACTAGTTATTATCAATCTAAATCTTTTTCAACTATGTATCACACCACCCTCCTCACTATTTGAAAAAAAATGAGTGGGTAGCTGTCAAGGAAAGGGGGTGGTAGAGGAGAAAATTATTTTTCATTAGAAAATACCTCAATGACAGAAATTGAAATCTTTTCATCCGCACTGTATAATAAATGTATGTTTATTCGACGTCCATGTACATCTGGACTTGAATTGGGTGTGAATTGGACGTCTATCGGATATCGGGTGCTACTTCGCATGTTAGTTCTCTAGTTTATTCCTGGTGTTTATTTCATAATGATGATTCTATCAATAACAATATAATATGAATGATACCTAAACTTTCTATATACAACGAACATCAAAGTTATTACCGATTCGACCCTGGCGCAGATAGATACCTTCCAAATGGATTCATGACTTTCTCGAGTTTGCCACGAACCGAAATAAACTGAAAACCTAACTTTGTCGAAGCAAACTAGGTAAGTGATTAAATTTGCATGAAATAGTCGTTTATACCGAATGAAATTTCACGGGGTTCATGCACGATTATAAATCAGAATTAATCTTATCGTGATATTTTCATCATAATCGTAGGATTTATAGCTGCTCCTTACTCCACAAGAAATAAAAATTGCAAATATGAGAATATCAATAGAATGGGTATCAAGGGTATGATATTTTATTGCTCGATCTATAAGTCATTCTGATATCTCACGAAATGTTCCATTTCCGTGAATGTACTGCTATTTTTGTAATTTGAAATGAATATGAATTGTGAGGTTGGATATTCGGAGATCATGTTTGATCAGATTGCACATTTTCAGTACATACATTGCATAAATTCGATGCATACGTTTATCTATTTGAATGCATATAAAATGCAAGTAAGAACCATCGAATACAAGTTTTATCAAAATGTTGTGAAATGTATATTTCATAGGTAATAATTTTGAAATATAATTAAGGAGACTTCATATACAGAGGAGGAAACAAGTGAAAAATTGAAAGAATACCATTACAACTATTTCGAGGATTGCAAAAAGCATTGGGTAAATGCGTTTTATCAAACGGGGTTCAAACTGTTCCAAAAAATGAATGAATTGTATATTCAACTCCTCAGTTATCCTTGTGAAACAGAAATTCGATTGCTAAACCCGGATCAGTGATCATCTGTGTGTCTGTAGTAGATTGATTGAGATTATCTTGTAGTGACATAAACTAACATCAAATTGATATGTCTCCAATTCAACAAAAGCAACTCCTGCTTACCGACAAGATGTTAACGAAGCCTAGGGAAGTAGCGGCTGCGGATGTGTTAGTCGTATTGTTTCATTGTTATAATATGCTGAGGCGTAATTAAAAGCTAATATTTGGCTACGTTTCGGTGGAGTGACATTCGGAAGTACTTTGATGATAAACGCATGGATCTCAATTATAAATTTTGAAACTTCTCCTGTTTTATCTGCTTGTAAGGCAATCAATTGTTTAGATACATACAATATAGTGAATACTGAGCAAATAATCAAGTGAAATTACATTTTCCAAATTCATTTCGAATGTCTGCTTTTGAGAATTTAGCTTCGAAGCAATTTTCATTCTGAATTTCAACATCATTTCAAATTGTGGAATAGACATTTGAATGATAGTCCTGATAACATAGCAGAGAACTCTTGAAGCTTTCGAAAGATTGATTCGATCCATCAATGAGATTATTTTGGATAGTTTTAGATAATTGAAGGAATTGAGTCATATAAAAAAAATGGGGAGTTCGGTTTCTTGCATTCTTCAGATACAATCCACCGTTTGCCTCGAAAAAAAATTGCAGAAATACTGAAAAAACTTGGTAGACTACAAATCATACGTTGAATTTTTTTCATTACTGTTGATCAAATGTTGGCTGGAAGAGGAATGATGAATGTCAGAGAAGAATTGTCGACGACTAACAATAATTGTCGAATGTTGTAAGAAAACATCATTTGATTGTAGTGGAAACTGGATTGGAAATTCTCAGATTTTTTCATGAGCAATAGGATATCATATATGGAATTCTTTTCAAATATAAAATGGACTATGAGTAAGGATATCGTCGTTCCCCCTCAGAAAATTGGATCTGATTGAAATTGATATTTTTTTGCGATACATTATGGATATTGAATCATTTCAGTTCAGCTCCTGTAGGTCACATAGCATGAAATTCATCACGAACCTGATCGGAAAACCTTATTATAGGTATAGTCGGTCAAGAAATACAGGGTGTCCATAAACTCATGTTTCTCGAAGATGATTTTTTATATCAATTTCAAAGAAGAGTGCATTTCTCATGTGAATTTGCTCGAATTTGTTGTCGAATACAGAAAATTAGATAATAAAACATTTTCGATAAAAATACCCGTTGATCTTACCCTATTGATACGCTTGAAGTTGTAAATTAATTACAAGGACTGACGGGTTTGTCACCCAATATACAGGGTGGCCCAACGAAAACGTACCGGAAGGTATAACTACCAGGAAGAGATTTTATCGGGAAAAATCTGATAAACGTCAACTTTGTATATAAGGAGGACAACTTTTGAAAGCGACATTTCAAAGGTCCATATCTTTGCTAGGAGTAGACGGAATTTCAAAAATAGGAAAGCAATGTATAGGGCATCGAAAAGGATTCTCAACGAGGTATCATTTGACTCCCATTCTCATTTGAAAAAATTTAGGGGATGCTACCCCCGCTCAGGAGGGTAAAGTATGGGCTATACTTTTTGCGTGAAAAGTTGTCCCTCTCATATAAAGTTGACGTGTTTCAGATTTTCCTCGATAAAATCTCTTCCTGGTAGTTATACCTACTGGTGCGATTTCGTTCATATCTTATTCACGTTGATATCATGGAGTATATGTAGGAAATTCATACAAAACAAACTTCTTTCGGTATTTTCAGTGAACGCTTGTATCCATTTTCCTTCGAGCTGGCAATGGCGCTACAGCAAACTGAATTCTGTAAATCATAATATCTTGGATGCACTTTCCCGTTTCAATCGGTTCGAATTTCCGTTCCATATAACCACGTTTTCCCGACCGTTTTCCGCTTTTTTTCTCGCATTCCCATCACGTCGTGCATTTTCTTCCGCCGCGCCTAAATGGTGGACACATGCACAAGAAAACGTGTAGAGAATGTCGTCAACCACTTTGCATCTTATTCAGCCCGAATGGGTACATACTCGTGTTTAGGAAATTGCGCTGAAAAGTTGAGGTTTTCTATATAAAATACAGCCGGGTACTAAAAGTGTTTAGCGAAGTTTACCCACTTTGTTTATTTTACCCGCCTCACACTCGATAAAGTTATCGCGGAGGCTGCGAACTTGCAATATTTACAGCTTTTTGGGCTTCATTTAGACTTTTATCACGCCACATAATGTACGTTGTGGAAAAGATTCCGCAATGATTCTGTACCCCCCATATAATTTATAACGAAACAAATGCAGGAAAATGGTAGTGTTTAGAAGTTCTGCTACAAGCTATCATCTTCCATGAAGGAAAATCTGCTCTGAAATGAATCATAATATCAATAAGTCAATATATCTTTATGAAAAGTGGATTCGAAATTGAGATTGAACATAATTTGGCCTAGAAAACTTTACTGGTCTCATCATAAGGATACTGTGATGATTAGGTGGCCTCTTTATTATTTATTCCGAAATGAATGCAGTTCTTTCACTCGTCACTATATTTTTCGAAGGTGCATAAGCTTTTAAACTGATGAACCCAGCTTGAACAGTCATTGTTATGGTGAAGGATACGATCAGTAAGACACTGAAAATGCACAAAACACATATTTTCTTTTAACCAAAATTGATTTACATGCTATTAGGCCAGAAAATTCGACTTATGACACTTTTAAAAAATACATCAACACGCAAAGATGCTCAGATGCTTCACCATAAATTTGATTCGACATTTTTGTATAATTTGTGCGAAGTACAGTTACGGCCGACAGAGAGGCCAAAAGGAACACCAGAGATGGCAGTACTTGACAAGAGAACGTCAGAGGCAATAGTGCTTGACAAGAGCCAATAAAATAGTGTCCCTTTTATACAGTTGTGAACGCTAGATTTAGTACTGGAAGACAAAATGAAGGATAATCGATAGCTTTCGATGTCATTGCAGAAAGTACCCTTCAATGATTATATAGCAAATATGATTTATCACAATAAAAAATGCAGTTAAATGTAGACTGAACTTAAATTGATGAGATATATATTCCGAAATGAATTCCATGTTTGCTGATTTCACAAAAATAGAATATTTTTTGAAGTTCTTCAGATCACTGATCATTTCTGGAAAGTATCAATATCTCCCAGAAATTTAATTCTTTGCATCCCTATTTTTATTCTCGAACTGTATGATGATATTAAAACTATATGAGAGTATATATTTCCTCTAACCCACTTCCTGGGTCCGTTGCTGACCATTTCCATATTGAGTATGACTGGACCATTGAATTTTTCAGTACGCCCATGCAAGTGAGTCAACCCACATGTGTGAAAATTCAAGCACGCCTGCTCTTTGATTCAGGAATCAACATATAATTATTTCTTTTATGATTGCAGACACACACTTTCGGGGAGGGTTATTAAAATAAAATAAAAGTCACAGCAAGGCTTGATTTATAGACACTAAGTCGGAAAACAATTGTCAAAATATTTCTCCTGCGTGCATTTCGATGACTTTAAGAGTTCTCGGTGTTTTTTGTTTGGGCACGACGATGCAGATGTTCTGCCCCTCCTTGAGGGATAGTTGAATACAGGGTGATGAGATTGATATTATATACACTTATGATTTTTTTTTTTCAGGAAGTAATACTTTGAAAAAAGTTATCAGATGAAAGCAGCTTAACTTTAATATGATACGATGACAGAAAAGAGAAAAGGATAACAAGAATATAAAGACTAGGATCAAATTCAATGGTTATGAAATATAACGAATAAATCATAGAAATGAAGAATTTACATGTAACATCTTCATAGGATAAATACTTTCGGACATTAAACGATAGAATTTGGAATCTTCATTCGATTAATACAAAAATAATGCCATATGAAAGAAGGTATCACATTGGGTACGATTAATAAATTTCGCAAGCGAAAGTGGAATTATAAATTCCAAACTTTGGAAATTCAAAGAGAAGTATAAACATGATCCACACTATGATATATGTAAACGATTAGACAATATTCATCCCATTTCAACTCACGAAAGCATCATGAATAATTCGTTTCGCATAAAGGAAAAAATTATTGAACGTATCATCAAATTATGGAATGAAAATTCTTTAATAAAAAAAAATTCAGCTATTTCCTGATAATATTTCCTTTGTCCATTATTGGAATGGATGAATGTAATAATCAGTGAATTTTTCATATATTTATTCATGATGGTAAGTGTCATATGACATCTGAATAATTATTTCAATAGAAAAGTAACCCAATCCTTCCATATTTCAATGATATTGAAACAACGAAAAATTCAGCGCTAGCATTAGTGGACTAGACATTGATTTTATTTCAAGTGCCTTATATTTGAATGTGAAATCATAAGGTAGAGAGATATTACGTTGTATAAAATATGAAATGAAGCGAAATATCCTGTTTTTCAAATTATTGGTGGGAGATTATAATTGGCGAGATCTCAAACATTAATTGTGACGGTGAATTATTAATACAACATTAGTTTAGTACAGTTGAGAGTCAAGTGGTTGATGGTAACTTGAAGATAAAATACATGATTTCAATAGTCTTTGATTTCTAGAAAATATATGTGATGAGCAATGCTGATAATAATAGTAGTATACTAGTATACGATGGAAATACCTAGATCCATCAATACAAGTAATTTTATCACTTAGTAATTGGAAAATATCATTCGTCTATATATAATATCCTCATCATCATTCCCAATACCGGGTGATTCTTCAAGGTGGCTCACCCCTATAACTTTTTTATTATTGGAGATAGAAGAACAAAATTCGGGGGTTGTGTATAATATGTCAATTCGCATTTTTTGAAGTATTCGCTTGCTCTGCAGTACTTCCGGTTTGACCGGAAATGACCTCAACTTTCGATTTTCAAATGGAACACCCTATATATTTTTACTTATTTCGATCGAGGATGACATTATCTATCCAACAAAACTTGTTTGTGAATATTTGACGTATAAAAGAATTTTTATTTCAATTTAGGTATTGGGCTTCTTGCAATTATTGAGAAAGATAGTGAAAATAAAGTGGAAGTGTGTGGTATCAAATTGTTCGTAAGAAAATGATCTTTCACAAAAACCCGACGAGCCACCCTCTTTCCGTTTGAAAAAATCGAGTTAACTGGAGAAAATGATATTTGTGACATTGAAAAAATTATTGAAACGACTCTGAAGTCATATGCCTCAAAGTTGTATTTTTCCCATGTCACTTGATCAAAAAAGAAGCGTTTCAATCGATCCATGGCACGCTAGATCGAAAAATAAAAATTGAAATAAAAATTCTTTCATACGTCAAATATTCACAAACAAAGTTTTGTTGGATAGATAACGTCATCCTCGATCGAAATAAGTAAAAATATATAGGATGTTCCATTTGAAAATCGAGAGTTGAGGTCATTTCCGGTCATCCGGAAGTACTGCAAAGGAAGTGAATACGTCAAATAATGCGAATTGACATATAATACACAACCCCCGAATTTTGTTCTTCTATCTCCAATAATAAAATAGTTATAGGGGCGAGCCACCTTGAAGAATCACCCGGTATATAATGATATATTAATTATGATCATATAATTCATGGCAATCTGAATGGAAGATTGTTGTTTTTTTGTCATATTCATTATTTATTATTCATGAAATCTAGCATTGAACACATCATATCATGACTGCAAAAACCTTCCGGCTTCGTTATTTTTCCATTCAGCTCTCAAAAGTTCATGTATATTGCAGAGTCAGTGATACTGGATTGAATACTATCAATAATTTATTTTTTAACGAAGCTTTTATTTCTATTTGCAAAATTGGCTTGCATATACCAGTGTGTCGTTTCGATTAATAAACTCAACGAATAGCAACTTCCGATACTAAATTAAAGTAAAATTCGTCAAAATGATACAGTTCAATTTGGCTCATTTCTGAACAGAGGACATCCACAGATATTAAATTCTTTTGTTGATATCTGAGGACTTGATCCAAATCTGAATCGATTATTGAGTATATGTTTTGGAAAATATTGCAAATACGAAGTCAGATTACTAACCTAGTAACTTCTGTTAGTAGATATTTCCGTTTATTTAGTGTGCAATCAATCAATGTTCCAGATTATGCTTGGTCCACAGAGGAACAAAGTACAATCTATGAACGAGTTCTTTTTAGCAATGAAAGAATGTAAGAGACAAATTGGAGATGCTGTGAACTACCAGCCTTCAACTATTTATTTTCGTTTTGTGTGTTATTGCAGTGTAATCGAAGGTTCTGATCTGTGTGTCTGTAGTATTCTCCTCTAACAACAGCGGAATATATGAACTGACGATTGTATTTGTCTTTCGTTCCTGAAACGAGTTGGCTATTTCAGACGCGGATAATTAATTTTCATCAGAATATAAAGCTTCGTACCATTTGTTCACGTAGTTTTCATATATATTCAATTATGACACCATTTTGTGTAGTTTGTTACATTACAAGTGTTTCAGTGCTTAACTGGAAGGACCTATCATGGTATGATCTATGTTAGTTGTGAACGAATTCGAAATCAATCTGAAAATAATTTTAATTGATTGGGATTGAAATTGCAGTTCGTTGACTGCAAATAGGAAATCATAATGAACGTTGGATGATTTGTGAAATATCATGTAAAAAGTATTGATATTATTCAGTAGCATACATCAGATATATATTCTGAATTTTCATGCGTTCATTCCAAGAAAAATAATTAGATCATTGAGGAGATCTGTACAGTTATTCGATTCATCATAGCATTTATGTTTCTTTCAGGGTGTATAATGATGAGAGAAATACTTGTTCAAAGTCAATTGATAGAAGGGTCAAGTACATCACACCAATTGAAGAAATGATGAAATTTGTATGTTGAGAAGTCAAAGTGCCTAAATTTCTCGGTTTATCCATGAAATGAATAATGATAATATTCCCTAATACTCAATGATATACAAAGATCAGTTGAACTAAAAACACTAGAAACATTGACATATGGGTATAGATAAAATATAGTGGGAAATACAGTAAAAAACGTTATATAGAAATGAAAGTTGAGGAATCAACCTGATATACTAATACTAAGCAAATACAAAACAACAAACAATTATTCGAAATTATTGGATGGATTGCAACATCTGCCTCTTACAAATACTCGAAGATTGGCTAGATTCAACTTCATTTCGCCATTCACTGAAAGGGATCATGAAGATAACAAAATTATGAAAGATGGTAGATAAGACAAAGGAAAAAATTGATGTTGATAGCTGCTAGGATCATATGTAGATATACTAAATGATATGATAACAAACACCGGTTAGATTGAACAAGTGGAACAGGGAAAAAAGAAAAAAGCACATCTGGCATCACACTATAATCGCAATGAGCTCTATTCATGTAATCGCAATAGGCGCATCTGAGAGGGGGGCGTTGCAAACAATTGAATATTATTTATGATATTCTAACAAGACGCCGAATCATTTATTCAGAATTTATCGTTCGTGTGATACTGTTAGTTATCGCGCACTTGTAGATTCGACATGCCGCAAAAATTAATATCGCGCGAGTTTGAGGACATTTGTCGACAATGGAGGTCGTTAGGGGTCCCAGTGGATTGCGTCACCCGATGAAAATCTGTACATATTCAATTGGCGGAGCTGATGTTAGAATTGATGGCAGTTTATTTGGTTAGGGTGATTGAATGGTCTTTTCCGAGGGGGATAAAACGGCGGACTGAATATTTCACTGATGGTTTTTCGAAGTTTGCTATTTGTGGGTTTGTCCACTGGGACACCTTTGTTTGTTTCTATTGAAATACCGAGTTTTGGCGATGAACGATTGATAAATCGTGAATTCTGCGGTCTGCAGTCGACGTTTAGCCCTTGTTAATTTCTGGGAATATTGCATACGTGCCATGAAAGTATTCGAACACTGTTATTGAATGAGTGTATAATTTCAACAAATACTGATAACTTTTTCGCCGTACAAGATGCAAAAGTTGAGTACATGATAACATTCTCTCAGTATGAAATGAAGTCGAACATATTCATACACGATGATAATACAGGGTGTAACTGAATAATTGTAGAACATTCGAGGGGGAGTTTCCTCATCGAAAAAAAAAATGATCTTTCATATAAAGAAACTCCATTGGAGCATCCAATGTTAAGATACAACCCCTTGAAGGGACTTAAAAAGACACTTAGCAAGTAATTCATTTGGTTACCTCCATGGTTTTAAGGAGTGGAAAACGCAACCCCTCAAATTCATTTCCAATATAGCCTGTTGTCTTATTATTTGTTTACCATTTGAAAAGTTTTTTTCGATAGAATGTCTCATTTCAAACAAAAAATGCCCAAAATAAACCAGTTCACAACAAAAAAAATATTTTCTACCTGCATTGAATGATTGAAGAGAAATAAACGAAACTTATTCATTGATAACAAAACATACAAGAAGTAGAAGTCAGTTGATATTCAATATGTGTACCTCCAGATATTACGCATGCGTCTAGACGTCTTCGCGCTGAGCCACGTATTCACTCAAATAAAGGAGCTGTATCTTAACATGGAATGCTCCAATGAAGTTCCTTTACATGGAAGATCCTATTTTCTGGAGGAATCACCCTCCACCACAACACTTATTCAATTACACCCTGTATTTGGCCTTTTATCTAAATTCAGATTGGTTGATTATATCTTATGATTTCAGCTTATTTGTTAGTAATACATGTAAGACTTTTGTCCACTTTCTTCGTAGTGGAAAGGCAGAATAATGTATTTTTCATGGGAATAATTGGATATACTGTGAACATACTCATGAGTTTTTTGGTAATTTAATGTTTGAATTGGGATCGTTTCCAAAATAGTCGAAATCAAAATTGTGGGGATCTGGATTATTGAGCAAGAGTTAATATAATTTGGAGCTGCAATCGATTCAAATCATCATGGTTGAAAACTGGGAACGTTATTATTAAGATTCATGATGACAGTATTTCCGAAAATCTTCAGTTTGATCTAGATTCTATACGTAATTTTCCCGTGTATTTATTGAAAAATATTCGTTGATGTATATTATGACATAGAGAAAAACTTTTTTGACACATTTTTTCATCAACTATTTATTGAAATCAATATGACATTGTCTTCAAATGTTTTTGTAACAATAAAAAGTCGTGACTCGTATTTTTGATATGGTCTTGTTAATTATGTGAATTTTCTTCCATTCAATCAGATCTATTCATCTTATAGTTCAGAAAATAATAACCATTTACCATAAAATAATGCCCTCAAAGATGTTTTTCCACTTCTTGCGTGGGTCTCATTATGGAGGCGAAGCCTTCAATTACAAGAATGAATGCAAGTCTAAACTTGCCTCCATTGTTACTACAAGTTAAATACCAATATTAATATCAACCTCTGAAGTTTATTCGTGGAAGCTAAACGAAATATCCGAAGAATACTTTTTCTAGTTTCTCAAAGGTTTTAATCCGGTAATAAAATTTTATGACCCCCACGTTATTTATTCGGAATTGTTCGTTATTTATGTTTATAACACCTACTGATATTATAGGAATACAATAAGGTGCCACCACAGCAGGATTAGGCGTTACATTCGAATCGATAAATTTGAGAAATTTAATTAAAAATTCTCGATATGGTCAATGCTTTTACGGCCTCAATATAGTTAATGGCCATAATCATGAATAAGTAGCATAACTATACAGGTATGGGTACAAGAAATATTTAAATGAAATTTCTGTGAGCCTATTTCATTGCACAACGTGTAGTTATTCATTTATCGGTGAAATTTTCGATAATTGTTAGGAGAAAACGCTGTAGCTACTTCGTTCAGCTGATTATCTAGTATACGAGCATCAGTCTCAATAATTTGCTTATTGAAATCACTGATAGATATGAAATATAAGAATAACTCGAAGAGCTAATTATTGGTTTCCTACAGAACTTTTATAACTCAAATTTATTTGCGTTCCCAAGTTCGGTATATGAATTGAAGAGAATCACCTGCAGAAGATAGTCATTCATTCACGATTTACTGGTTTGAACCTGTTTTATATCCAAAAATTTATCACCTGATGTTTTCTGCCACTAGAATATTCTTGAATTATTTTTCATGATCCTAATATCATGATGGCTTTCCTAATGGTCTATTTTCAGCTTGAAACATACTATCCGGATATCATTTTATAGCAGAAAATAATCAACAAATGCAATCCACGTCCAAACAGAATCTGGCATACAAATAAATACAAGCTCTCTTCTCATGCAACTCAATTTACCTAATCTCTCTCTTCTCTCTCTTCGCCCAACAACATGCATCGCGACTGCATTGAGTGAATTCACCTCGTTTTCCTCATTAGTTTCTAATGGGAACATGAACTTGTGAATCTGAACTACAAGAGATTCACTCGCCAAGAGGGATGTGATTAGTCTGAGGCAACTCTACGTTTCATTTCCTCTTTCCGATCATCGACAATTAATAAACTCGAACCTCCTGTGAGCACGGAGTGAATCTTGAGGTAATTTGGAAATAATGAGTTTACCGGTGATGAAGAGGACTTATTTCCCTCTCAATCATTTAATTGATTTCAGAAGCCATAACGTGGAATCCATTCGTGAATAACTGTTATAATGAAGGGAACAGAGATTGAATTTATTCATCAACATTATATCTCAGATATTTGTTCTAGATATTCTTTCAGGAAGTTGAACAAATACAGAAGAATGATTTAAGTGACTCTGTATAAGGATATTGAAGTTTTATATAAAAAAAAAACAATAACCGATATGTGAAACAAAGTAGGATGATTGAAGTCTGCAAAATATAGGAGAATGTGAACAAAAATATTTCAATTTCTGACTATCGACTCAGTATCACTATTAAAAAAATGTATCTTTATCCATATTTGGATGAATTTGAGATCATATATCTTCTATTGTTTGCTGAATCATGTCGTATGAGAATGGAGGATTATATTATTTCTATAATTTCAAGAAATCTTGGTAGTGTATCATATCCGAGAGGATAATCAAAAAAAAATGCAACTGATAAGTCAAGATCAATCATCTGACAATTTTTCTCATATTTTTTATATTGAGGAAATGTCCCTCCAACTGAAAATGGAACAGTAGAAACATCGCAACGTTTTCAAGCCTTTGAAATCTATAAGTAATTCAATCTCATCCCAACAGCCACTATTTCTTGAGATTGTATTGTGCATCAGAACTAATTATTTCATTTTCAATAATAGGTACAAGTAAAAGTTGAAAATACTTTTCATTCTTTCAATCCCTTGTAATTTGCCCAATTATGCTCACCAAGATAAACAACTGCCAGAGCGAGACCATGTATTCTATAATAATAAAAAAAGGTTTCAAAATTATTCCGTCTAGTCTGGATCAAATTGTGGACCATAAAGGAACACTTGATGAATAAGGATACGGCGCATCACTGACACTTGCTAGATCATTCGCATGTTCATCGCTGAACATCAGAGCAATCATATCATTCTGACCCTACATTCAATGTTTGAGGATTTCACAAGTGTTTGTACAAATGATTTTGGTAACACAATTATTCCCATTGAATTGGGCTCCGTTAATTGTCTACGAATCACAAATTACACCTGTTGAAAGCCACAATTAATGGTCTCAACTGGATTTCGTCAGAAATCTGTTCATCTTGCTTGTTTTTTCAGATTTGATTTCATATACGATTATATTCAGAAACGATGAATAACCACCAATAGTCATCATAACTTTTATGTAGTCGATGGCTCTGTTGTGCCTGAACAAATAGAGATTATTCCTATCAGACGAAATATTGATTTCCCAATGAATCATAGGAGAATGGACCTCATTCATTTATTTTTTTGCCATATTGATACTACTGATTAATGCTGACAATGCTTATTAGTTTACTAACAAATACTCCTCATGTTTTTCCTAATTTCTGACGAACCCCTACAATGACCAAGGAAAAAAATCGCTTCCTCATCAGTTTTGAGGAAAGGAATAATTTTGACAAGACAATTAGCAACCAGAGATTGTTAAAATAGGTGAACTATTCTATAGTTATACCAAAAAGGGTTTAGTTTTTTGTGTATAGGAAACCCAATGTGATGATATTTTTGTTTTGTCCCTATCTACCTTTCCATAAATTTCAATAAGATGGCGCCCATTATTTACCAATTTTTCACTGGAATATGAACCGACGGCCATGGCTATTTTTGGAAAATTAATAATATGTTGAAACTGAAATTTTAAATTGACAGCGTTCGGTATATGGTGAAGAAAAGTCACTATTACCAGTTCAGTCTGAAAAAATTTGACAAGGAATCACAATACGAATACTTATTACACGGCTTATCTGAAATATCTGAAAATTCTCCACGGGACCAGGACGAAACAAATCTAATCCGAATTGAATTGAACGTTGTTTTGGTATATCACTACTAGAAAAGTCAACGCAACTGATTGACATCACCAAGATACTAATTGGTTGGATTATGATTCATTTCATCATACAAACTGGTTCTGATTCTGATCGAATATGCTTTTGTTTGCGTTGGAATTTTGGTATATACGTGGAATTATATGTTTAAGTTGTATCACACGTATCGATTTTTTTTCCTTACACCATTTCATATGATGTTTTGTATCATGACTCAGAAACTGATCTAAAGCCTCAAACAAACTGAATGAATTTGTCTGAGAAACAATAGAAGATAACTTATATTCACGTTAGTGTTGAAGTTTCATCGAGTGAATTTTCAAGTAGCAATATTCGGAGAGGCAGATACATTACTCTCGAGTAGCAAGAACTGTCTTCTTCGGTACGCAGTAATGACATACATCAAAACATGTCTCCTCATCAAACAAATACCACTTCGAAATGCAAATACACTGCAAAAATTTACATGCAACTCTCCAGGATCCCGCTACGTACTCATGTGATATTTATAAAATCTCCATCGTACTTAGGAAGGACACGCATTTACATGAATTAAATGAGAGCAGTGCACGTTACATTCAAATTCAAATTTTATCCTGATTAAATAACGCATTTATTGCGATAAATCCATTCTGAAGGGGCATTTAACTTTTTGCATCAAGACAAATTTCGGGCCATTATACATGCGAAATAACTGGCACTGGAGTTTGGCACATAAACGAAGTAATAAATCCTGCCAGTGGATTCGAAAGTTCTCATTTTCAGATCACAGGTGAAATTTTCATATTACATACTCAATAGAAGATCTCCTTAATCAAATTAGTGTTCTCCTGATTCTTTGATCGACATTCATCATCACAATAATATTTATATTCTGAAATTACTTTCAAATTACAATTAATTGTTACTTTTGTAAATACAAATTTATGATGGATCTATTGAGGTTTTATTTATGCTCGAATCAAGATATGAAAATTCTGGGCCATGAAATAACCTAGACTCCTTCGAATTGGTTGATAAAAATTCCAACAATCTCTTTTCTCCTGACATGTGTATGATTATGTACTTTGGATAAACATCAATTCAGAAGATTTCATTCAGTGAAATGGACCACCCAGTATATCATTTCATCATCTTGTAGAACTATTTCCATTTGATGGGTACGAAGGTGAAGGATGGCTGAAATGTTTGAATAGTTGAAATGTTTGAATAGTTGAAGCATAGTTTTGGATATAGGCGATGCATTTTATGGTTATACAAGGTATTGGAAAGAGTGAAATCAAATTTGTCTCTGGCTCAAGCTGAATACCCCGTGTGTGTGGAAATATTTCAAAGTTGTGTATATCTGCGCAATTGAGACAACTTTTATTTGAAACATTTTCATATATCTTCCTTTCACACACTCATGGGATCGTCAGTCAGTTGTTCTTCCTACTCAAACTCGTACCTGATCATACTGTTTGAATGCTGAGAATCATGGAACTGAACATAAACTTGAATATAAATTATAAATGAAGTAAGAACTTGGCAAATATGGAGAATAGTGCTTATTATAACAATAAATATCAACATTTCCTCCATTGTCAATTTGTGTGGTGAAAGACGATAACGATGAAGATGTCATCTTCAACTAGAATGATGGATTAATTGAATTGTCAATATCAAGCGAGGCCTCATTATGAAGAATGGAAGTGTTTCAAGTAGCCCGGAAGGACTCTCACATCGTTTCCGTTTCAGCTTCTTACCGCCGCGTTCACCAGCAAATTTTTCAGCTGACATATTTCCGAGCGAGGAGAACTCGCATTACTTTCAAGTGAACTCCAAGCCACGCTGCAAACTTCCTTCACAATATTATTGAAATATTATTCAGGATGCCAGCTACGAGCAATTGCAAGCGGTTTTTCTTGCTCGTTTTCGTTGTGGTATCCGCTCTTGGCAGCGAAATTCGAAATTTTATAGGTTTGAAGCGGCTGGATGATTAGCACGGATGAGTTCACAACTCAGAACGATGAAGATGTCAGAATTTCCATGGTCATTATATCTCGTGTTTTGATCATTAATAATATCTGGCGGTTAAGCAACGACAGAAGGAATAACGGTAAGATTTCTTATTTCAGTTATTAATGTTGAATCAGATATATAATGTACATTTGAACAGCTTTCGAATCTAAGTTTTGTGCTATATTGAATGGATTCACGTCCATCAAATACATTTAGAATTCATACAGGTGTCTCACAGAACTCAGTCATTGATCCCTAATCAGAAATAATTATTACTGCTGATATAAAAAAATCTATGGAAAAAAAAATCTTACACGATGAAAAATTTCACACATTCCTGAGGAAGCAGATATATCACAATCAATTCAAATTCCTTCAAAATTGACATATTGTCACAAACACCACAAGGCATGGTCCAAGAATTATAATCAGTCACTATATGTAAACCAATCCATGTTCGACCTCAGGTGCGTTTGAACCTACATGACCCGAATATGAGTTAATTCAAGTTCACGAGTTCATTACCAGACATATTGTTACAATACGCAAAATAATCACGTTGAACTCACTAGGGCATGTTCGCATAACAATCAGAATGAATATAAGTAATTGGAGACATAGTCTTAGGAGATTCTTGACTTAGTCCTCAGAGAGTCCTGAGTTAGTCTAGAAGGGTAGGTAGGCGTCCGAAGGCCTAGTTCGGACGCCTATCCTACAATTCACTGGGTTTCCAGCATTATTGTATATTAGGGGTAAGCGATTGTATTTTCTCATTTGTTCTCGTTTGTATCATTGCATATTTCTTGAAGGATGTACCATCAAAATTATTAATAAATTATATGTTTCTTTGGTATTTCACTCTGTGATTAAAATAGTTATATTTATATTTCCTGAGTACGACCCAAGCGACAGGAGTGACCCCCAAAAACACCCCCTGTACACGACAATATAAACCCACAACAGTAAAACTGAAGAATCGAGTTGGCACCTGAAAAAAATTTTGCAGTCACGCAGAAACCTTTTCCGCTAATTTCACGAATTCTATCAATGAGATATTTGGATCCAAGGTATTTGAGTTTCTTCACAGTTTTTGGGAAAAAATTTACTGTATTTATATTCAGTTACGACCTTCACTTATTTGGTTTCATATACACCCAACTCAAAAGATTTGTCTGCTGATATCTTGCAAAAATGGCTGATTTAGCTGCGTCAAGAGTGCACATGAACAATACAACCATATGTCAAATAAGTTAATAGAACAATTACCTTCGATTTGGTGAATATCCCAATATTTTCATTCAAAAGTCGGTTATATATTTTAAACTACTATTCCTCATATATTGTTTTATGGTTTACGTACAATATAACAATTTTGTGTTTCTTGGTGAGAAAACAAATTTGTTATTATTCACCACCAGAGATGTGACTGATCTTAGATAAAAGTATCTGAAATACAGAAACAAGATACAAATTGGGTATTCACATCTTGTATTTGAAATGATTTTCGTAAGTATCTTGCATCCTGTATTTCAGATACTTTTCATAGGTTAACTTATACATCATTGTTCATTACGCATACTGATATAGTGATACGAGTTGCTGATCCAAAAATCACAAAAATAGTTCAGAATATCGAAGCAACAAGCAACACGTGGAACCATCGATCGGAGAGAAGCCTGATATTATATGCGAGAAAGTCGATAGAAACAATTAACAATATCCTACCAATAAACTCCGCACACAAATTTAAAAGCATGATTGTCCAATTCATCGTATAGATCTCAGCGATTTGAATAATTCGAGGTAATTAAGCGATGTCTTGAGAGGACAAACGACTTCTGAAGAAGTCGCGTATTGTATATTCATAGAACGTTCTTGGTGCACTCGATGTGCCCTACCCAAGACTGTCGCTCTCAGACGTATAATTTGGACTCATATTGTTGACTAAGATTATAGACTACGTTTGAGATGTTGTGCAGGTGTTTCGATTCGGGAAATTATTCAACTGTTCATCCTTTTGATTACTGTTTTTATTAGAAAGATTTGAATAATTTTTCTGCTATAAAAAATTCTAAATATTTATTAATTGTAGTGGAATTCATTGAAGATTTATTTTTCATATTGGCTACTTAGTTATAATCAAATATGCCATACATTGGATCATTTGGTGATTTGATGTTCGTCTGAATATTGTGATCTATGTCAGCCACGGTCTTACATGCAGGTCTGGAAACTAGTATGGTGGTGGGTTGCCAAACATTGAGAGAATTTTGGTGGTTATTTGGTGGTTTGATGGATATTTCTTTATTCAATCGAGAAAATGCAAGTTATAATATTTTCTTCATCGATTTATTAAGGCCTAACCACTCAAAAGTTATACAATCATCATGAGTTGTATTCATCTAAGTAATTTCTCTCATTATATATCGCTATATATATTTTTTTGTTAACTTTGAATCGAGAAGAATCAATGTACTTACGTCATTTTGTCAAAAAAATGCGATGTCAGTTTTTTGTTATTCAACTACCAAACCACATGAAATTTCGTGGTCTGTTACCATCTTTATGCATCTAAAATGGTGAAAAAACCGAAAATGTTCTCATTTTATCTAGAGCTGATGAAAAATAATAAATCAATCAGTAGTATAAGATTATTACTACTACCGTACTACAATCGAAACTTTCATATCCTGCCATTTTCGTCAAGTATGCACAGGAAATCATATAGAAGATAATCAACAGAATTCATCACTGTGTAAAATATAGCGTAAAAAATCAGTTATATGGTTATTCACCAGATATAATACAACTATCAACTTCCAATGAATATGCTATACCGATGGACTTTGATTACATGAGTGATCCCTTATTGCGTCTCAATCTACTAAGAGCTACTCAGAAGGATTCAAATGGGTCGATTCGATGAAATCCTTTGAAAATCACGACGAATAAATATTATCTATCTCATTTCCCGCAATCCTGTCATTTCTCAACCTTTCAAGTCTACGAAATCTCTCTTTGATCCACATGGTAATTTGAATCTCTTTAAGCCGTATGGCGTGTCGTTGGAAATGGAAGGAGTGGAGTTCTCCTCGGAATACAATGATACAAAAGAAAATTTGGGTCAAGTGGCACATCTAAACTTTAAATTGCATCATCTGAAGTTGAAATGAGTTAGGGAAAGCGATGAGTATCGCTTTGGTTAAAAGAACCCACTATCATCAATCCTCGTTATTTAACCGAATTATTTCAACAAATTTCAGGATAAGAGTTTCGTGAGACAACTTCCTGAATCAATTCATTCTCAAAGAATCGATATCCTACATTGATTTCAATATCGAATTACCATATATTGAAAATGGATTGGTTGAGTTTGAAACACAGTGTGCACGTTTATTTTTTTTTTCTTCTTTTTTTTTCAACGATTAACTCCAGTCTCATCATATCCAGATAATCCCTTCTTATGGAAATATAACGAATAGAACTTCTGAAACTGGTATACACCCCAATTAATCGTGTTGTTGGAATAAAAATTTCCTGTATAATATCAGATTACCTATTATGATCTAAGCGAATTATTTTGAAATGGTTTGAATTGACTACATGTCTCATATTCAATCTTCATCATCCTGCTACGAATAGAGAATGTTTTGTTTCCCAGCTTTTTTTCAAGTATACCTTGAAGACCATAAATCTATTGAGTACTTACACTTGCTAGCATTAATCTCTGGAGACATTGAAAAACAGCTGCTTTGAAGACATGTTACGTGATATGAGTTTCAAAAGAGAAATAAATGTGTTATCTAATTGAGGATATAGTACTTGTTTATGTATCTTGGGAGAATATCTGAAGTGAAACATATATACACATATATGCATTATAATATTGAATATTACTCATGTCCTTCATTCTGTACTATGTCAAAATTGATAGTCATTTCTCAACAGATCACAATATCTTTCGAAACTCGGTTTGATTTCTAGTTTATAAGTGAACATGTTGAAGATGTGATCAAGAAATTTTCATAATATTGATTTCTCGATCTATTCATCAAGAGCGAATGCATAACAAAATTTTGAGTCTTCTGTTAAAAAAACCGCAAGAGGCAATTCAAAACCACCTAACTCCTCCTTCATGCACAAAAAGTGTATATTGACTTCAAAATTGAAGAGGATAGTTGTGTTCCCGAGTGGTTTTACTTTGACTGACAATTTGAATTGGAGTCTTATCTCAAAGTTGAAATGAGTTATACTGCCATTGAATATTGATGTGATGTGTTGTGTTCTATGGGTCGTTTGACATATAGAATGAGTTGCTGTCTGCGTTGGTACCAGTGATGGGTTACTGGAATATAATAGATCAGAAAGCAATGAATTTTTATCACTATCAGTGAAGAATTCTCAAAAATGTTCGATTCTGCCTAATAATGTATGCTACAAGGAATCTAATAGGGTGACAGGAAATGAATTAATATTGTGTGGCATTATATTGAACGAAAATCTCATTCATTTTCATCATCTTTTATTGCTGATTTTTATTGTTTCGTTTCGATTTCAATATTTTTGAGCAACCCAACTTCGCACTTTTGATGAATCATGCTTTTGTTTGTGATACTTTTCTTGAACTGGAACAATTCTGTACGTTTTACAATGGGTTAATAACGTTGGTATAAACCTGTGATATGCTCATTGCATTAATTCTTCATCATCAGCGTTTCTGTAGGAGTTGATATTGAATTGCTTTGAGATGTAATAGGCAGCTTTCTGACCGAAAGGCTTTTATGTTAGTTTTGTTTCAATTCACAGTCTCAGATGAATCAGTATAATCTCGATGGCTATCTATTTCTACCTGAAATTGATGCATCAAGAGATTATTCTAATGAAAATATATAGAAGTGGTAACTAGGACATAGGAATATGTGGTACCTTCTCAGAAAATACCACGAAACAAAGCATAATTATATGGTTTCGATTCCTATAGGGAACGATCAAGACCTATTATTCTTATGTTTCACATTCACTTATTATAATCATGATGAATTCCAGCGGAGAAAATATTTTTTATATTGATGATGTAGTTATTCTTCTCAAAAACTTTATTCGAATCGAAGACTATCTATGTGAAAGATGAGCAAACATCCTAGAATTGCTTACACCAAAGACAATGAAATATCAGAATATATTTTTTCCCAAATGCGAAGAATGATGGAATGTTACATGAAAAGAATATAATGATGCTATATTACTGATCCCGTTGATTTTCACTTACTCATACCTCATATAGGTGTTCAGAATAGTAGCAGTGAAAAAATTGGTTAATGTAACCCGATGCATGTGATTCTTAACAATCACTTCCTTCTTTTCGGGATCATCCAAAAAACTATCATCATACCAAAAATTGAGCATTAGTACTACATTTATACAAATGCCTTTCCATCAGTTCCACTTACAGTTACCAACGGCTCAGGGCACTCAACGAAATTACAATTACTTGCGAAATAACACCGACATAACGTCTCGAATGATTATCATCTGCTTCGATATTATCTGGGACAAAAAAGACATTAATTGTGGTGCGAACTCAACTTATACTTAAAAGTGCATTAAGAAATTCAGATCTGACACCCTCAAAATGTGTTATTTCTGGTTCAGGTAGTGGTGGGTATAAAGAGTGGACAGAGGTGTATCTTGTAGAATTGTCCCACGATATGTCGTCTCAGATTTATTGAAGAATGAATACAGATGTTATATGTCATCTTCCTGTCATACCATTGAATCAGTAACTTAATGATTTTGTGATATTGAGAGAATCTCCAGAATTTTTTTGTGCCATTGACAGCAATTTTTTTTTGGAGAGAACGATATATTGAAGCTTCATTCAACCATTCGTTCAATTCTCCTGTTTTTGACGTACCTGACACAATGAATCTATCAGTAATTTTTTGAATTCACTCTGCCTGAATTTTGGGAAAAAAATTCCTGACATGATGACAGTTGTCAAAAAAGTCAACAGAAGTAATATCCGGCGGGCCACGCTTCTCGAAAAAAAATTCTTGCTCTCCAGTTAAGGAGTTGAGAAAAATTGCATTACAATGAAGTTCTTATAATCAAAAATTGATTTTTTATGGCACAATTCAATAAAAATATGGAGTTTTGTTTTTGCACTGGAAGATTCCAAAAAAGCATGAATCCGTAGATAATGTACAGATTTTTATTCATCAAGTAAATATTGAGGATTCAAATCCATGATCCAGCATCGAATTTTCGAAGCAATCTTCTCATTGTTGGTCGTTTCATCAATCAGATTTCTTTGAAGATGAAAATGACATCTGAGTACTGTACTGGTGAGGTAAATAATGACTGTGAGGTTATATTTATTGGCTATATCATTATGACACTGGTTTTGTTATAGCAGCGAACTTCTAAGGCTAATATAATGACAGAACCCTTGATCGAGTGCCTGTCATATTTAGACATTTATTTCAGAAGCATATATAATTATTTGAACATATGCCATGTCCCACTTAGTTCGTCACTGTATCTGACATTATTATTTTCTACTAATGTTAACAGGAAACAGAAATTTGAAATAACGTTGAATAATGTTGAACAATTCGATTAACTGAAATTTCGCAAGTAACTTCAACTATGGAAGATTGGAATATATGTAAATAATTCACTTCCTACATATTTCATTCTAGTTGATGGTTGGACTTTTCAATTAATAGAGTATCTGGGAATGAGAGGTATTTTTATTAATATTTTATTCATCAGAACATCTGGTAGTTCTTGCACTCTTCTTTGATATAAAAAAGTGGTACTTTAAAAAGATACTATCATGTATCATGAAAAGAGTTATACCAGAAATTATGACATTATTATAACAGTAGTATTTCTCTTTCATATGAAACCTATATGGAATCTACAGTCCACTTCAATCGATTTCTTGACAAGTAAATTCCACATGTGGTTGTTATATTACTCGCCATAGAAATATTAAGATCTCACAGATATTCGGCTGAACTTTCTCATATATTTTGCATTAGAAAGAAACAGTAACAATAATGGTATGAATAATTGATTTTACCGAATTCCACTCACTGAATATACCTCATGAATGTTATTCCAAAAACGGTATATTTATTGAGTTGTCTTTTGTCATTCTTGCCTACTGCACTGTTGAAAATCTCACGTGCACAATCATCAGGGTTTTTCCTATTTCCGTCCATTTAGTATTTGTTTTGACATGAATAACACATTACTTTCACCTTAGCATACGAAACTTGCTTGATATTTCCCAAGTTTTTCACGCGCTAAGCCTGCCTCGAATTGGAAACTCGTAGGAAAATGCAGAGTAGCAAAATGAGCGTGATTATCGGTGAGGAAAAGATCGATTTCCACGAACGCTAGCATGGAAAACCTTTTCATGACTGAACTGAAATTAACAAGTTTGATTAGAGATTGGAGATAAAGGCGCAGTGTTGACTCTTATGTGATTTATTATATTGAATAGGTTGTTATTCCCTCACTAAACAGTGATTTTATTGAGGCTAATAACATCACAAGAAATGGCAGTAACATTATTTACTCACTGGAGGCTGTTGATTCTGTCAATCGAATAACTTCATGAAAGAATCAACAAACCCAAAAATGTAAGTAGGTTAGAAAAATCAACATTCCTCATCAGATTCATGTTTTTTATTATCGTGCAATGATTTGATCTATATGAAATTACAATCGAAGGACATTTCCTTTGATTTGTTTTTTTTTGTTCTTTGAAAGAAGAGCTCGAGTATTTGTGAATTCTTCATTCAAAAAAATTAATGAATGACACATATGAGAAATGATGTTTGATCTTGATAGACAATACGACTATCGTATACGGATTAAATACTGTTTATACAGAATGGTTTCATTCTACCTTAAATCAGGATAAAAAGATTATAGGGCCGTACTTTTTTCTTGAAGTCTCTAGTTTCAATTTTGTTTTGATCACCTGATTATACGAAGCATGTCATTTGAAGTGGTATCATCTTCAACATACCACTTGAATGAATCACTGAATTGCTAGAGTTACGTGTATCAAATTCACTTTGATAATCGATACACGTTTCAGAGCACAAAGAGATTCTGCTTGTTCAAAGTTACAGAAGCATTTTCTTTGATTATTGAAGATTCGATTCGATACACCATATGTGAGGTACGGGATGGTATAACGAGTAATAAATTATAAATATCTCCACCAATACTAGAGTTTATCAGATATCTCTAATGAATTCATTATATGTGAAGAATATAAGGTTTATTATGTCTAACGTATGGTGATGATCTGTAATTCAATGATTCCATCTCATAGCTACCCATTGGAATTGATATTTTATTGTTGATCAAGGAGGACTATCGACCAAAAAACATGTTTAGTCAAAAAAGTTCAATCTCCAAATGGAATATCCTATGGAAGCCACAACTTCAAATCTGTAGGAGCTGATCCAAATGGATTATTCACTTTGACTTCCGCCCTTATCTCATCTTCATGGCCCGAATAAGTATACCTGGGCCTGCCCAATAGCCATTATAATGTTCATATGAAGCGATAAAATTTCCTGGATCGCCGAAAAATCTCGGATATTGTGCTCGCTAGCCCCAGAGCATGCAATTCCACTTTATGTTACGATAATGTGAAAAACAAGGTTGTAAGAGGCCAGTCCACTTTTTTCATCGTTGTCGATAAAAGCTTCACGTAGTGGGTAGGATCTCACAGCGATGAATAGACTATTATTTATTTTCGCTTTCATGCGTGCTGTTCTTTGAATCAAACCTCAAGTAGTTTGAATAAAAATAGAACAGACGCTAGATAAATGATGATTGATTTCTTTTCGAAGGTTGAAATCTGTAGTCGATATTCCAGAAGCATATGATATAGCAAAAAAATGTTTCTACATAGTGATTCAATACTGATCAGTTCAATAAATCGAGCATCGAAAGCTTTTTTGTGTTTTCTAATCTGAGTCACTTCATGGACCTACGGATGAGATGGTTCGAGGAAATAGTGTTCTCCACTGCATTTTCTATATTGGGCAATGAATATACAGAAGGGAAATCAGATGTGATTCTTAGTGCAGGCAGAGACTTATAATTTGGAATAGAACGTTTCAGTTCCATATCTTGTTACTGAGGATGGTGTTGCATTCGAATTAACAGCACTACTCCTAAGGTGGTATAAGGAATGAGTATAGTCTATTCATTCAAGGATGATAGTTCGGACATATTCGGTTATATTTCGATATAATTGATTATTTATAATTATTATGATTGATTTAATTCAGTTTGGTAATATCAATATTACAAAGAGTTTATCGAAATAATTTTTAGAGAACATTTTAACGATAAACTCAACCTAACTTTCTTTTATGGAGTATCATTGAAAAAATTAACATGCAGCAACACTGCACTTCCTGGCTAGCTGTCATAACTATCTCGCTGAAATAAATAGACTTTTCAGAAAAAAAGTTAGAGATGTATGACTGTATCCGGGGGTTGTGCAAATAATTGAACAAATCATTCGATCAATATAATCATGAATGCTCCAAATATTCCATCGATTGTTGAACCAGCAATCGTGTTTACTCCCGTTCATCAGGTGAAGAAGGGAATAAATCTCCTGCAAATGTGACACCTCTATTCAACCCTGCATCCGTTATCCTTTAATTCGTTAACAGCATCGACTATTTCACTGAGCCGATGCATATATGCATACGAATGACTTTAATTACGGAAGGAAATGGCCGATACCACAAGAAATTTTGAGGAAGCCGGGGGTGGTTTATTACCCTTTCAATTGTGAACGAACTTCGTGAATTAGATCGTTTGTTTCTTGGATAAATTCATCCGGTTTCAGCGGGGACGTTTTGCATTAGGGCGTCAGATCTGAAATTGAGCCTTTTTCAGGATTATATATGACAGGCGGCGATTAGAACTCTGAATTAGTCTACCCCGCATAGGAAATCATCTGTCAGCGATAATTCCTCCTACAATCACTCAAATAGGATTTGACGATATCGAAGTTGCAAAGGCGTTCGAATATATTCGAACTAATATAATGTCTACCTTACTCTTATATTCGATATGAAATTTATTTCCAAACCATGAAAAGCTCACACTTGGCAATTCAGATTGACTTCATTTCATTAGGTCATATATTAGGATGATTTAATTTCCACTATTTGCTGTGAAAACCATGTTGCAAAAGCTAGAGAAACCAGTGAACACTTGACATCTTGACATAACTGACCAATGGAACTCTCTGCATGGTCGATATTGGGCACAAAGTATTATTTCCATACCGTGCGGGTTCCTCGAACAGTTATAGAACAGGTAATCTCACATGATAAGAGCAAGTGCATTAGTGTTTTCGCATCCTGTAGAAGGCTCTTCATCTCTCATCAGGAACATTAATTCTGAATAGTATTGTAATTTTAATTTTCATCGTCGAGAAACACTTCTAGACTCTATTGAATGCAACATATCAGGTGGCATGAGACTTTCAGAACAACCATTATTTGCAAGAAAAAATCATAGAGAAGCAGAGCAAACGACTCCCAAAGACCAAACACTGATTGGTGCACACACATTGTTTCGACACAACGCAACGTACAGTTTCTTCAATTTCTTATTCGATGATGAGAACTTGGAATGAAATGAATTGATGATGAGCTCATCTATATTCTAGATGGAACATGATCCTACAAAATCATTTATAAATGTTCTAGACTCTATTGAATGCAACATATCAGGTGGCATGAGACTTTCAGAACAACCATTATTTGCAAGAAAAAATCATAGAGAAGCAGAGCAAACGACTCCCAAAGACCAAACACTGATTGGTGCACGCACACTGTTTCGACACAACGCAACGTACAGTTTCTTCAATTTCTTATTCGATGATGAGAACTTGGAATGAAATGAATTGATGATGAGCTCATCTATATTCTAGATGGAACATGATCCTACAAAATCATTTATAAATGTTGGTGAACACTTGCCATGTAGACATATTTGTTGAGAGTGGAGGTGAAAAGCAGTCTGATATTGAAAAACTTCAACTAGAACTATCTTCGCAACTACAAATTGAAATATATTGTTGGATAAGCAATGAAATGGGTTGTAAGATGAATAACATCAAGAGTTCTAAATTTTCGAGTCTTCTTCAGTTTCTCCCATGAGTGATACAGTTCATAGAGGGGATCAAATGTGGACACTTCAACACAATAAATTTTTATAAATCAACCTCAATCTGTAATTTCTATTGTCTCGAAGAACGAGAGATTTCTGAAAATACTACTTTTGTCAAAAGTAATATATTTGTTTCACTCTGATAAATTTTGTATCGTACTGTGCACAAGTGAAATCTTTTTGTCAATGTCGAAATTTCATTACTGCTCAGTTTCCGAAATATTCAAATATAAACGAGAACAAAGTACAATGGGCCTTGGATATTCATATCTCATCAGATATGGCAACACTGTATTATCGGGAGCAGATGGCTCCTGAATCGTCTATGTACTTCCATAAATTTGACAGCATCTTGCGCAAAATTTTCATATCGGATCGCACAAATAGCATCCTTTAAAAAATATATTCTCACTGATTTATGCCATCGTTTTCATCCAGCATCAGCATATAAGAAATTTCCTCGCGTCGAATAGGATCTCAGAAAAGTGATAATATTCTATATCAGTGATGGATGTTGATAATTGGAGTATTTCCAAGGGAGCATTATTAATATTGTATAGTTTATGAAGAAAATGTAATAATGAGAAAACAATAGTGTAACATACAATTGTTGAAAACATACCAGAGCAGATGATTTGGATTGCAAGAAAGACACATTTTTATTCATTTGTGACTCAACTAGTCCTTGTACGGATGAATTCATTACCTACTTCATCAGTGATTTTCTAGGGGAACTGTGAAATATTTTCATTTATATTTCGAAAACAGACCTCCCTGATATGAGAGATCATTTGTAGTGATGAATGATAATAATAGTCTTCATTTCATAAAATGTTTCATACATACAAAGACAGAAAATGAAAATAAGCGTCAACTAAAAAAGATCACAATGAGACATGTGAATGAGATTAGAGCTGTACGAATCTATGTAGGTGATACTCGTCAAGGGAGTAAGGTTCATGGTCGATAAGTAACTTCTTTACTCCTTTTTTGAATTTGCCAATGCTTTTCAAAGTTTTTATTTAATTTGGCAATTCATTGAAAAACTTTATTGAGGCATATTATGGATGATTTTCTGGTAATACTAATTTTTGTATTGGAAAATTCAAATTTATGTACGTGTAGGATATCTTTGATTGGATCTGTGCTCTGACAGGTCTGTATTCCTGAACAAATGTAGGACACATTCATATTTGTATAATGCGTGAATTGTCATTTTGTTGTTTGTTTTAAACTCTCTTTTGTATGCAAAATAAATCACTAATGTTACTTTGGGATATCCGGAAAATTATTCCAAATCTAGCACAGGATTCAAAATTTGCAAAGTATACAATCTTTAAGGATTTTTCGTTAAGATATTTGCTTATGACTCTGATGCTATAGCAAATCTGGTTCAATTCTGCTCCTGAGTTTATGATGTGGTCGTTCCATTTTAAATGCTCTTCTATAAAAACCCCCAGTAATTTGGTGGTATTCTGGATTTTGATTTCATTATTCAGTAGATATACGTTTTCTGATGTTTCAATTCTCTGTTGTTGGGTTCTTAATAAAATAGCTTTGGTTTCCTCTACATTCAGTATTAAATTATTTTTTGTAAACCAATCATAGAAAAAAGATGAAAGAGAAATGGTTAAAAGAGAACGATCGCATGCCTATATTGTCTTTTTCAAAACATAAAGTCCTAAGTTATGGACCAGTTGAAAGAGGAAGTTAGGAAAAAGTAAACATCACTCATATCACTAATATCAGTCATATATTCAATTTAGAATCATGTTAGAAATAATTTCAATTCATAAGTTGTACGAAACATGAAGACGAACGTTTTATTCTATCTTCTACCCAATAAGATGCACCAATTCCACAGAACAGTAGATACATTGACAAACTGATAAGGGCATTGTCACTGTCCCAATGATTCGAATCATCCATCACCCCTTTCTAATCAGAAACACACCCTCTATCGCCGCACTATCGAACTACCCTCATTCTAAAACAAATATTATACCCATATGTCCTCTACTTCACTGTAATTATTTTCGCCAATCCGCTCTTACCTTAATCTCCGACATTTCCCACGAATTTTGGCATGTCAGAAAGGGTTCCTCTATTGTTGCGTACACCTTCGCCCTATTCCAATTATTGTGACCCTTTCAATCGAGACGGCTTTGAAAACATCTGAAGCATCAAAGTTGACAAGCTGTGCGTAGATGCTGTTTTTGTGGGAATGAAGTGTATCAGTAGAGTGGATCTCTTTTCATTTGGATTTGGTGGTATCGAATCAGAGTCTCCGTTATTTTATGGTTCAAAGGGGTTTCTGAAGTAATTTGTGGTAGTTATTTGGTATAGAAATGTATCAATTTCATGTGGTTTTTGTGTGGCGAGGGAAATGAAAAGACGTTTACTCCATTGTTTTTAGAGTAGATCAAAATGAAATAAAAGTGTATAAGTAGCTTCAAAATTGACTGAATCACTGACAGAATGCTGAATGTCAATATTTTAAACAAGATATCTATATTGAAAAATATTCAAAGTATAGGACCACATTGTATGTTCACCACTTCACTTTCAAAACTACGCAATATCCTGCTGTAACAATTGTTTCAATGAGACGCGATGTGAATTTTCGAAAAGAACCAGACTTTCCATACTTGCAGACTCGTGAAGAATTGGAAACAAAACAGATGATTAATCATACATCAACATACTGGGTGGACATTTCATTGAATCAGAAAAAAAAACTATCAACGAGACCCGAAGTTGACTCAAGGTGCTCAGTTTGGAATGATTCTAAAGTATACAGAGTGATTATTTATACTGGGCTAACCTAGCGTATTCTTTTCCAATGAAACACCCTGTATTCTAACGGATTTTCAATTGCTTAGATCATTTGCGATCAATTCGTGATAGTTCTTTCTATCTCTAACAAGTTATTTGAATGTTTTTTCCCATTTAAGAAATTCGTGAATATTTTTCAAGAAGAGCAGATTTCGAATCAATATGAACATGAGACCATACATGTCGATACTATGAAAATAATTTGATATGGTGTGTTCTCACAATGGAGTTTTTAGTTAGACGTTTCTGAAATGGCCAATAGTGCATATTCTCAAATGCATACTGTGATTCATTTGATTCGACAACAAATAATCCAAATCGAGAAACATTTTTTCACTGATGAATCTTTTTCTATTCTATTCTCCATCCACCATAGGAGCATATATGGGTATATAACATCAAATCAGGTTTCCTGGTGATAACTTGATGATTTTGAGAATCAATCCATCACATACTCAAATTTCTCTACATTCAATAGATCATACTCGATTACAGTGGAATATATTATATCTCATTCAACTGCAATAGAGTTTCTCATATGCGGTAGGTAAACATGTATTTCAGAACAAGATCGAGCATTGTTATGATTGCGTCCCACGATGATAATTTATTCATGAATTCGATACATTTATTATGAAAATGAGGCGCATTTATTATTCATACTTCGATCATCTTCTTCTGATGCGTGATGGTTACATTGTTCACCGAAGAACTTCAAATTTGCATCACGAATTTTGTGGATGGATGTTTTCCCAAGTTGAAATTGATTGATATTGTTAACAGCAATTTGGTTACGGTTTTTAGCTACACACACCATCAGTCACGATATTTTGATTTCTATGAGAAGAAATTTTTATGATGGAAAAAGCAAGTCGATGGTAGAATTTTGTGAGAATTTTGTGACTTTATATATATAGATAGAAATGCTCGTTTCCAAATAATGACATCATGAAATTCCACTTGATTGGATAGATATCCACTTTTTTCCAATGTATGTCATGTTTCTACAAATTGTCGGAGTTCGAAACATTTCGTCATTAAAATTAAGTACGATAATAATTTTTTGTACATTTTCCAATCGAGAGAATTTTTTCGAATCAAAGATGTGGAAATATGATATAAAATCATAAACGATTGATTAAGACGGTCTAACGGTACCGACATCTTCATCAGCTATAAAGTAATTTATGATGTAGCTATATTTCATTCAAATGATGTTTTTAATAGCTACAATCATCACTTCCTATCTGGAGACAAATCGCATTGGAATGTACCTAGGCAATATTCTTCTAAACGGAATGAAAACGTTGGATTTTATCTCACGAAAAAAGGTGTTGGATGAAATTAATCAGATTTTTATAGCAAACAGTGTCACTCACCCAATCTTAGCAAGTATAAATGTAGATCTTGAATGTGATATCTTGATGATTAAGCATCAATTGGGTGAAGAAAAGTATTTCATCAATCCACTCGAATATTTTTTATGTGAGAAATTATTTAATTTTTATAAAAATAAATTGAATTCGACACCAAGTACAATTCAATGGGAGGACATCAATAGTAAATTTGTACAGCATATGATTTGTTATTTATATAAATGAAATCATAACTGTGGTACAGTCGAATCATCAAAGGATGATCAGCATTATTTATGTTGATTTCATTAAAGTTATATACAATGTTTGAAACGAATCATGACTAATATTTCTTGAAAGAATTCATTTTATATTAATTTACACACTTTTTTCCAATAAGTTCAACGATTTATATTATCGCAGTATCAAAAACTGATTCTACAAATTCCGTATGAATTCTGTCGTAATGTGGTAAGTAAGAGATGTACAGTATTTCTGTTAAGTGTCACATTTCAGTTCTGATCATATTCCATAACAGTCAGTACAGTGACACATTGAGTAATATAGATGCTTCTTCAAAGTTCTTCACTTCATTAAAACGTTAGATGGCCACACCACGTTTGGAAATCCACACAAAGTACTCACGACTTTGACGACAACATGAAGATAACTGATTCAGATATTGACATCTATGAAAATAATGGGCAATGGTATGTATTTGTAGATCCTTCAATATCATTCAATGTTGGGTGGATAATTCTTGTATTAGTCAGTTGAAACCTGAAACAGACTCCATGATCTCCACAAATGCGAATATTGCAACTTACGGTGCAAAATGAAATATTGACCTGCGTGCGGAACATATTATGTTTTCTTCATGCTCCAACAGTAAAAGTCGATGGTATCAATTCCCAGTCGCTTCTCGTTTCTCACTCGCTTATCTTGATGTTGGAGACACACTGTTTCATTTTCTGTCCAACAACCCGTGGATGTGATGTTTTATAGCTGTGTGGTATGTGCGGATTCTGAGAATTTATGCGAATATAAGAGGTGTGATGGAAATATTTATTTGGTATTATTTACCTCAATTCTTTACTGTCTGCAGAAAAGTTTCGAGCTCTCTACAGATTCGTGTATTTTTTCAAACATGAATTATTTCCAAGAAGTGGAATCTGACGTCCCTATGAATTCTCATTTTATAAAAATCTGTCACCTGATGAATCTGAAAAATCATCGAGTATCTTGAAAATTTTAAACGATATAACTGCATGTAATGTTCATATGGATATAAACAACCCTTACAACTACCATACTTTCTTCAAGTTTGTTTCACGATTAAGAATATCTGTGTTATAATATCATAGTTGTGATTCAGGTGCATTCACAACTACATCGAAAGGAAAAAGATACATTGCAAGGATACATTTTTTCCACCCCACCTCGTATGTATTTTATACGAGTCACTCTATATCTCAGAGTCTGGTGCATGTTCTATGGATTACAAAGAACAGATATATCTGATATTGTGATTCCTGTGAACAGACTCATGAAATCCCAACAAACTAACAACTCTCATTCTACAAATTTCTTCAATAACTTGATTGGGTTTTGAAAATCCCCATTCCATTCACAGCCATTTAGATATCATGTAGTTACTGCCCTGTGCAAATGTTGTGTTTTTTTTCAACATTCATTTTTGTCATCCTCGTATGCATCAACGAGTGGAAACATTCGATGACGTAGGAGTCCAGTAAATAAGTATTTCGATTCTATGAAACAGTTCTCCAATCAATATTCCATAAACTAGAAGTGCTCCAACCTCACTCATCTCATGAATAGTCTCGATACTCGACTTTGTAATGGGATCATTTCAAATTTGAGATAATGAACATGTATATTTGTGAAAAAATGCGGAATATTCTGCTACTTTCTCGTTAAAGTACTCTCCATCAGTACCCACGATGCTGCGAGGAGAAGAATAATGAACTCATAGCGGAGAGCAGATGATCTCGAGATCCTCGATAAGCAAGCTCCAAACAGATTTACGTCTGAAATGGTAATCTCATGGGTAAGAAAACATGTACTGAACTACCTGAAATCGTCTGCGATCTCTACGTGGGGGTCAAGAGGTTTCAACAATTCGAGAAAATACCGAGTTTTTATAAAACCCACCAAAGTAACGAGTTCAGAGTACACACAAATTAAACTACACTGACTACTAACAAGGAAGATATACTCTGGATGTGACCGACCTTCCCTCAAATCTCTGTGACAGCGCAAATCATGATTGAAGCATCCTAGAAATGTGGAATTGCCTATTTGACTGCCAAAATGATGATTTATGTGACATTCTTAGAGATAAACTATATCATTTCGAAGCATTTCATTCGAAGAATAGTGATAGTGTTTATAATGTCAAAGATAAATATATCTTACTTATAGACTTCAGCCGATAATATTCATTGTCAGTTTATGCCTGGCAAATTCAGGCATTAGTGGAAAGGCGTAAAAAATCTCAAACGAAACCGTGATATTGAAGTACTATATCGTTGTGAAGAGGATTAAAAACGTTCAAGATGGCATTTATGAGAAAAATCAAGGTTGACAGGTGTTTCTCTGTCATTTTGGGAATCACTGAAAAGACGATTTACAGGCGCCATAAAGAAACTGCATAGATGAAGTTTCAGTTAAAAATGTCTAGTACGAACGATTTATCTATCTCTTTCTTCAAAACTCTCAAGATTCTTCAGCATACAAATGCGTGACTTTGCATTCCTTTAGTGATGACAATAGACATACTTTATGTTTATATTGTACTAATGTGACTGACAATTAATGCATTATGATTCACTTATTGAATTGGGTCGGAAAGTTTCGTATAAAAGGTTCAGAATTCAGCTGATACTTCAATGATCAGTTTTGCCAATGATTGCTCGCCAGAATGGAACTCTTCAGGTAATTTGAATAACTCGTTGATCAACCGGTCACCAACCACCATTATCTCCGATCTTATCCGGACTGCTCGATCCATTGTAAACAAACCGAAGCTAATATTTCAACTGTCAAATATAATGCAGCTACCAATTCTCTGCATGCTGATTCGTCCAAGTCGAAGACGAGAACAAAACAATACGTTGTATCTGTATAACTGTACTCATCCATAAAATTCCAATATTAAATTTAAATGGCTGATTTTAATCTTGAACGATGCTGTTTGTTTATTTACCCATAACTAATATTGTAGTTAAGATTAGAATCAGCTTGCATGAATTGAGATTCGTTAACTGAAAAGATCGTGAATGAGAACATCCTATGTTATAATTCATGAAGAAAGGTCAATTATTAGTACATGCAAGGTTCATTTCATCATGACTCCATAATAGGAAGCAATATATGAAATATGTTCACGATACATTTTTTTGGGAATGAATGCAAAAATCCGTTAATTTTTTATTCATAATCTCAATTATCAGGGCCTGTTTACCAAAAACTTTCAATTCTGACATTCTCTCACGTGTAGGAACCAATTCGTATTTGAAATCGTCATAATTTTGATTCGAAAGCTCATGTGAACGATTCGAAGCAATATTGAATAGTTAGAATCGACATTAATTCAAAGAAAATAGTCCTGAATTAGTATTTCTGGAGTTGAATCTGTGGTATAGATAAAAATCAATGAGAGTAACAATGAAAGCGAGTGTATTATAATCCCATATAATCGATGAGGTTATCCTCATTCTTTCAACACTTTCAATCAGGCTGTTTTTTTCGCTCTCGCAATACTATGGTTAGATTAACTCCAATATTGTATGACAAAATTCATAATTTGATACTGTTTGTGTCAAGAAATGGAAGATGAAAGTGATCCATTAACGATGCATTTATACTCTGAATTACCCTGCAGGAAAATGCAAACACAATACGTTGGAGCATATTATACATAATGATGTTGTTATACCTTTAACAAGCCCAATGCTAGTGGAAAATCCACCCACATTGAATAATCCGGTAAACCACAATGAAACCTTGGTGGTTCCTAAGGCCATTTATGAGAAGAAGACAATGTTATCTTCAAAGGCCCGCAGCATACAAATTGGCCGAATAGTTGTTTTCGTGCGAGATAATTGGCAACGATAATGAAATATTTGATTCTGGTTTGCGGATATTGAGGACGAATTTTGTCTACAGTGTGTTACGATTTCATGCTTCGTGAGAAAATCGAATTGAATTAAAACACATCGAATGGTATGTCAATGACGAAATTCTGAATCATAATCAGTATCAGAGTATCAATTTATATTTATAGATTGAAAGCTTGAAAATATTGATTTGGTAGCGCTACCATGAAATCATAACCTACGATATTTGGATGATTAGGGTTCATACCTATTCTCCTATATATTCCTATATTCCTATTTTTATTATAGTTGCTGACCTTTTGATCGTGATACGAACAAAACTTCTCATAACACAATATTTCATTCACTTTTGTGCCGAGCACAAATATCCGATTTCCGGAAATTCAAATTCCTACTTGTGAGTGTAATCTGGATTATCGACAAACGTTTCTGCTGCGATCTGGAAAATCTTTCAAGATAGCTTAGAAGTTCAATTTCAATCGGCTACATAAATCGACCCTCAACAAATTTGTATAATCCTTATTCGTTAACAAATTTTTCTATCTATAATTTATGAGATCATATGAATATTGATATTCTGACAGTAGAATGAAGAATATGATATACAAGTTTATTTCTTGTATTTTGAATATTCATTCTGTGGACTTCGATTACAAGCTTGTGCAGCCACATTGTTGAAAAAATAATTATAAACTCAGAATTCTATGGATTTTATTCGATATTTTGATAGCACCTCAACGATTTTTTGATATTTCGTTGTAACATTTTCAAGTCATTCGAAAATGACCCTTTTCAGGTTACTAAAAAAATAACTACTAATGCTATATTCATCTTGCATAAACCGATGGAAAACTGCCGAAATATTGAACAGCTCATTTATATTCAGCCATTATCATCATATTGTCGACAACATAATTTCTTGTCTTTGAATCGGGACAAGAAGCCGATCGAACTCCACAAACTAACTTGGCCACAAAATCATTCGAGCTTTTGATATCTTGTAGCCAACCCTCGTTTTAAACTAATAGATAAGTAGGGATCATAGTGGTATAGCCTTAATCTTTCAAACAAACAACTACTCAGCTTTATCCCTTTACATGAGATTAAGTGGAGCTGCAATAACTTTTGTTAGAATCGACAACATGGATGGAATTTCTGAAACATTAAACACTGTGGATTGTTTAATCTGCAGGATTTGCTTATGCATTTCTCAGTTGAATATGAATTATAGGCATTTATTGCACAACCGATTCACTACCTATTTTATTTCAAAAACTCCTTTCTCCTGCTAATTCCAACACTCGGATTATATTTTGAATTGAAATCACATGGAAATGTGAATTGATAATCGTCAATATGAAAAGAAACAATACTCAATATAATTTCAAATAAAGCAGGTGAACATATATGTGCACGTGATGCGAGTTTCGAGGTTAGAGTGCTTGACGACGACGTAGTGCATACGAGGTGAGTAGCCTATGTAGGACAAGGACGATCCTAACAGAGGGTACCCGATTTCCGTCAAATAAAATGTTACACAGTATCCTTTATTTCGAATCGAAATTACACATTCCGGATGATTTTTTTGTAGTTATGGTTTCAGAACTCAATTTTGCTAACTAGACAAACGAAATCCTTGCCTATTTGGATATTTTTGGGAGGAGGTTTCATAAATCAGAGTTGATCTGATGCATAGATTTTTCTATTGACAATTTGACGGAAAGTATTCTGAAAAGGTGAACGATATCGATGATGAATAATGCCCTACTCATGCATTGTGTGGTATGCCTCAAAATCTTGAAAAATTCTATTAGCCTACCTGGAAAAATATATCCAAGCATGAATAACTTAATTCTATTCTATACTCTCCATTCGTGATAGAGACTCCAGACAAATCGATGAATAGATTTTCAATGCAAAACCACGAAGCGATAGCAGAGATTCCAGGATTATTCATAGCCATCAAGTCACACTCCGAAGTTGTATATATCTCGAACAAACTTTCCAGTTGAGGGTCGAGTTATTTCTATTCTCGTGCATCCAGCAGACGTTCCGTACCAAACTCCATACTTTCTAACGTCTTCGACTCGCTGCTAACAACCTCCTTTGTCATCGGATCCCTCTCATCAGGACTGCTTGTTTTCCGCTAGATATTTTTTCAATATGGCGGTTCGTGCGATTTTTAACGAAGCAAATTATGTATTGTGTCGCTGGGGGATGGGTTTTCGGGATTACGGAAAGATGAGACTTGGTTTACAATCGAGTGTTCTTTCATTCGTATTTTTCTGATGCGATTTTGAACTAACAGAGTTGAAATGTCATAGATAAAAGGATTTATGATTCGTAACAATTCGAAAGTGCACACTCAAAGCTAAAAGATAAAAGCGAAAATGAGTCCTCATTTGAAGATACCTATAGAAAACTTACAAACGGTTCGATAATCATATTATTTTTCACTGTTCTGGTTGTTCAAACATAAAATAGAAACCAGGAGGATATTTTGGAATGTGATCTTTATCTACTGAGATCTCCGTATGAGGTCCGTATAGGTATAAAACTCGTTACAACAAAATATCATTAAAATAAAGTGGATGCACACAGAAATAATGCCAAGATTCATGAATTAAATATTTATATCGTGCGACAAAGACATTTTGGATTATATTTTAATCAGATTTATTGTTCATACGCGGTGTTGAAATCAACTATTGCAAAATAAAGATTAAACGTCACGTTCACGAAACAAATTGCAGAAGTTGGTGTACTAAATCATTCCATATTCCATTCTAAATTCAGTTACGTGAGCCCTCGAAAGTGCCAATAAATTTTGAAAAGAAGATGGCACATAAAAAATCGAGAAAACAATGAATTAATTGAATGATAGAAATGCACTAACAAAATGTCGAATGTCATATTTTCTGAGATATTGATTCATTTATGAATGATGATCACCAGAGTATGAGATTCTAAATCTTTAACACTTTTATTATCTTTATTCGTAACATGAAATTGAAATCGATGGAAATCTACAGAAAAAAAAAAGAAAAATGCGAATATGGTGGTGTGACCTAGAACCATATAAATCATTGAAGTAGTTTCATATATTCAAATCACTGTCCCCTTTCTGTGTTGCTTTCATATTGTGAACGTCATTAGCAAAAAGTGACAACTGAAAACTAATGTCAACGGTATTGATATTATTCACAGAAGAGCTGTTATGAAATGTGAACATTTTCCATTGCTTTGAATAGAAATGCATTCAAACGAAAACAACATAATTTCCTATAAATGGGGTGACCAAATGGACCATCAAGTAGATTATATTTGAATTTATTGGATCCATTACATGGAATTGAATTGTTTTTATAAAGCTAATTATAATAGGTGCGTGTGCTCGTAATTCGAAAAGCTGAATTCCATTGGGTATTATTAGATATTATATATGATGTGCTTTACTCATTTCATCTAATCTGATAAAGGCACATAATCGATTTTCGGAGTTGTTAGAATTGAAATGAATATGGCAAACATTTCGATAATCACTTATTGTATCATCCAATGAAATATTGCCAATTAATTAAGTGGATGATTGTTTCATTGTTTCATCTAGATATGTTTTTCTGATGTCTAACTCCTACTTACATGATATTTTGAAACACTCAGTATGATATGGTTGTACCCACGATGTTTTTAAATTATCTATGGTATATCAGGACCCACAAAACTTCCAGCGAATATTCAATATCCATATTGGCGATTGCAAAAATCTTGTCGGTATCTGGTGGCAATATTGTGAATTGTCTTAGACAGTTATTCATTGTAAACAACGTGCTTTGGATAAAACGTGATCATTTCAATAGTGAATATATACCTTGCATCATATGATAAAAATATCGATAATTGTTGATAATTGATGAAAGGAATGCTTGGAGGAATAATGCTCTTGATACAAAAATCACTTACCAGAATTTGTTCTTGTTTATTTCATTTCCACAGGTGTTGCTCTTGAATAAGCTCATGGATAAAAAGTATAAGACTGGAAACTACAACTCCATAGTCCCAATGAGAGGAGAACTATGTATTTTTTGTGAAATGAGGTACGTTGAATAAAAATCTGATTGTGTAAAGTCATCTTTATTTTCGCAAATAACATAAAATATTTCCAAAATTTGTTCACCCTCGAAGAAATTTTCACTACTTGGTGTTGCCTACTGTTACAGGTGAAAGTAATTCGTGATTGACCATGTCTTCATCAGAGATACATTCTTTAAATAACTACCACGTGAAAACATAACTCAATCACAATGTTTTCATATAGGTTTATGTAACGATCACTGTTTTCCGCCATATTTATTCACATTCCGCAGCGCCCTCTACAATGGTTGCAATTCAGCAGTTTTATGAATGAACAATTCATAGCAGACAACGAAATATGTATCAAAAAACGTACGATTATCAAAAATATCAGGTCCCACCGAGATTTGAACTCGGATCGCTGGATTCAGAGTCCAGAGTGCTAACCATTACACCATGGAACCTCCATATACATTATCGTGATTTGGGTATCCATCAAAAGGGGATTAACTCTTCATCCCAAGACACATTCATTTGAATTAAAATATACTTATAGTTTATGTGCTAGAAGAAATGCTAGGAGATTTATCCGATATCTCACAACAACTAATAGCACTATACGAACTGACATGCACCTGTTTAATGTAAATTCATCCGTGCAAGGGTCACTCTACTAAAATACCGACCAGGATATCTACCATCTACTATTCTGCTCACGAATATCGCATACAAGAGATATTCCACATTCATGAATCGTAAGTTATTTGCATTTATGAAATAAATTCAGTAATTAACTGAAAATATTCCTGGAGATATCCGAATGTACACCTACAAAGTCGGCGAATTATTTCAAAGATGCGAGAAGCAAAAAAGGCAAATTTCAAGGATTCTATGCGATTAATTATAATTCCAGACGTCCCTTTTAATGTTATCAGATGGGAATCGGAACGTGCGATTGTAACAGAATGATACACCGTGTAAGGAAGGAGATAGGGACCGAATCGAACGTGAATACAAATGACAAAGATTAAGGTAAGATGGATAATCTGCAAGATAATGATTGTGTAATATTCGAGCATGTAATCAAATTTTGGATAATCCTATATTTTGTAGGACGAATATTTCAGAAATTTATTCTGAACATTTTCGAGTCTTTCAACATGAACATCGAATTGATGATTGATCCAAATCTTATCTCTTACCTCACCTTCAATCTTCGTACCTAATACAAAATTGAAAATCGCTCTTACACTCCAAGAGGATGTTCCACAAAAAATGTCATCTCTTACACATCCTCCTCTTGATAGGTACGCATACAAATGAAAATGAACGACCAATAATATTCCAATCTAAGTTTAATTCATTTATTTTTGTTTTGAATATATATTTTTGTGAAATTCAAATATGCGGCTGCGAACTTCCGAAGAAATACTCCTAGACTCACAAGGGTCAGTAATCCATAGGTTAGAAGGTACAAGATCAACTCATCTGAAGAGTGAATGAGAGTTACATGAATTCTGTTCATTTTGGTCACCGTAGGGAAATGTACCATATTCATCATCAAAATAGATTCCTAGTGTGAGAGCTATTAATTAAAATAAGACGTTGTACCTCTTCATAGTTCAACACAGAGAAATTCTTAATTGAATCATCTAGATCCTTGTTAACGATGATAACGAATTCTAAAATGATCTGGACTCCAATGGAGATAATGAACTATTGAAACCATTGGATGCATTAGGAGTGGATCGTAAATTCAGTTGATCTCATAAAATAGGTACTACACTTTCATGGAGTTCTGAAATAAAATGAAACCAGATGGCCCAGCCTACATTTTCTCAGCCAAGCTTTAATCCATGCCATTATCTTGAGGCACACACCATTTGTTTTTATTTCTCTTAGAGTGTAGCCGTAGCGATGCTGTAGCTGAATCCAATGAAAGAACTCAAACTGGCCATTATCAATAGCCTTTGATGTTATTGTTTCTGTTTCCCGCTTTTTTTCCGTGTAACTTTCGAGTTGAAATTGTTTTCCAAGAAATAAAATCTCGGAATGGGATCATTCACGCCAATCAGTATATAACTAATTTCTGCTTTATACAGTTAAATCGGCTTTTCTGGAGTACATCAACCAATAATATTGTGAACTCGAAAATGCGAGGGAAAGATAGGAAACAATGATTCAAGAGACACACAAACACACAAGCATCATTCCATAAACAATTGAATGTTTTTAGATGACACTATTTTCTGAACGTTCCTATGAACGTGGTCATGAGCTCAAAATGTCATCAGATAAGGGTACGTACGAGCCAAATACTAAAAGATCAAGTGTAGACGAAGAGAACATCAAGTGCGTCCTGCCTAGAGAAGATTTTGTTTTCATTGCATTTTCCTGCATACAAATTAATTCCCGACATCTGAAATACTCTTGCAGAACTTCAATATAATGAATGTTTCCTAAACGAAATTAGTATTTGTGAAATCCACTCATTTCCACAGATTTGAGTTAATTTTTACAGAGAGTTGCACAGTTTTTATATCTTCTTTCACCTTACGAACCCTTCTCGTTTCATGCTCCGAAAAATAATCACAGAAGATTTGCTAAATGAACAATCTCCATAAAACACAACTTACAAGAATCACCAGTTTTTTCCGGGATCACCACTCTGCTAACTGAAAATCCGGATATGAAAATTCTTGTGCGATGGAAGCTTCACCTATAGATATATGGTTAGTGCTGTTGCCAGGAGTGAATGAGTAGTGCTAGAACTCTGAGGGTTATCTACATACAAACGGATATTACATTTTCGTTCGTTGAATATTACATACAGTGTTGCCTGAACTATCTATACTGATTCTTGAACTTTCTGAACATGTCTGTCATGCTTCTCTATTGAAACTGAGCTCAAATATTTACAAACCAATAAAATTACTCGATTTCTTCAGACGAAATTATGTTTTGAAAAATCAAAATTATAATGCATCTGTTAAGGCGTCTAGGATTTGTCGGCGAATGATGAATTTTGAACTATAACTCGCAGAAAACATTGTTATTTGTAGAGATTTGATAATTCTAATGTTCAGTTATTTGTTATAACACACAACCAAGCTAATGAAATAATCATTTTGAGAATAGAAATATACAGTATGTATAATGCAGATATATTGTTCCTATAGATTACTATGCATCATCAAGTTATTGAAGATGAACATAGCTGTTCATTTCAGCAAAAAAACATTCACAAATCGCAACATATAATAAACGACAAATAAACATATTCAATATGCATCCAGAATGTTGAGAATGGTGACACATACACTGTATCCGTAAAGTATGGAACAAATTAATTTTTAGCTAAACAGGTCATTTTAAGAAGTAATCCCGAAACACGTTGATTTTTTATGTTAATTTACCATATTTTAAAATAATAATCCAATATACAGGGTGAAGTTCATACGAGTAATGACGGCACCAACATTTTTTTGATGGAACACCCCTCTTTTTGTCTCAATTTTCGGATTACTCTAGCTGAGCTGATTCCGAAAATGTATCACATGTTGATTCCAATATATCGACTAAGGGTGTATCGATATCCAACATGTTTATGATAACCATCTTCAGATGAAATGTAGAAATAGTCAACACTCATAAATTTTGTTGTTCACAAGGTTATCTATAAGTTGATCTCATTTTTGTATTACATACAAGGAAGAGTATAAAGTTTCAATCCAAATTTCTAAAGAATGTCTTCAGTTTGTCATTTTTACCACTAACATACCTCGGATAATAATATGTATGTGATCCCAAAGTGGATGAAAACTCGTTTCAGGGGTTTATTGTAGGTCAGTGGCACATTAATGAGTAGCAGTGAGCCCATTCGTTACGTGGGATCCAGGAATTATTGTTTTAATCTAGTGGATATCAAAACGTGACAGGAACAAAAAGTATACCACTTATTCAGTTCTCGTTTTTAACTATCTACATATATTCTCATAATTGTAAATAATAGTTTGGTGAGATGAGACAGCTGTAATCGAGCTCAGGTAGAATATCAGCTTCTTCACCAACGCATGTCAATTGACATTTCGAACTGTCATATCGATCATCAACTCTGAAAGTAGATAGCAAATCCATTACATTAAATATTCCCCTTTCTTATTTCAATTAACGGCCTACTCATGTTTCAGGAACAAATGTCGCAAAATCGATTGAAAAGGGTAAACAAAGTAAGAGGGTTGAACTCAGGGTTGCTGCTTTTATTATATCTAACATTCATGCGAGTTATTCTAGATTCAGTTGACGTTGATTTTTGAAATGAGCAAGCAGTTGTTCGAAAGTGGATAACAAAAGAGTTAATATAAACTAGGATGGGGGAGACAATTGAAGTAATATAAAGAGGAATATCTCAATGATCATTTAGGTCAGATTTTCAAACTTTGTGTCTACAACAAACACCATTTTGGAATGTCTGAATCATGATATTTTTCATAATGAAGATATCAGTATGTCTGGTACAAGGATGATGTGAACAAATATTACCTATTCAAAATTGAGTTTTAATTGAATTTTCCGAATGTAAAACCCTGGAAAACAAATCAAATGCAATTCTCATTTCTTCCGTTATTCTATGTTCTACCATGATGAATGATTATTTTATCAACAGCTCATCTTGAGAATAATATTTCAGTTCATTTGGCTTAATGAGTGTGCAAACCCTTTTAGTTCAGGAAAACTGTATATTCTTTACTGATTATCCACCAGATATAGAATACAACTGGAATTTTCATTTCACATTCATGAAAACCTCCATTCCTGATAGTCGAGAGTCTTTCTGGAGCCACACGTGACCACAACTCTGTGAGTTCAGCAACAAAACACGCACGATTTCTAACACACGCACATCGCATACTTGTATAAGTATATTTTTTTTTCTAAGAGACATCCAAACAAACATACTTTACATTTGCGTCGATATATCAATGTTATTCAAAGGCAATCTTGAAGGAATATAAAAATTTGTTCCTCAAAAACTAATATTATACTAAACTAATATACTGATATAAAAACAAATGTATTGTTAACTTTCCTATGTTGGGATTCTTCGAGGATAAAAAAAAACAAACAACGCAATAACTATGTACGATAAAAAAATATTCTAAATTGTGAACTCAGCTGTCGAGTGATCAGTTGTTCAAAAAATATTCAATTATTGAATTGATGGTTACTTGGACATCAAATGACGAATAACAGGAGTAGATGGGGTATTTCTTGAAATAAACCTAATAGCTATATAACCTCAAACTCGAAAGAACTAAATGGCTTCTTATGATTGTCGAAATATATACTGAAAAACTGAATGCTGTAGAATAAAGTATCTCTACTCATAATCCGCAGTATTCTCTACAACACTCGTTGCAAATTGTTCTAATTATCGGACAATATATCCAAGAATTCTATTTCCAGTTTCACCCTGAATCATCCACAATTATCATTTGATAGGGTTGTGGTAGGTCTGCTAGTGACACAACCATTGCCCATCGATTTCATCCATCAATATTTAATGCACCGTTTCAAGAATTTACAAATGAGTCAATATTGGATGTTTCATGCATGCTAACGATGTTCCTACTGAGACACAACCATGAGCAGAAATCCTCATCATTTCTTCTGATCGATAAATCGGAAATCGTTGGAAAATCATCAACAAACAATAGACACCAAACATAATGTTCAATCTATGTATTTTTGGAGTGGGGTGGCATGTTTTTAAGTTTTGATTTGCCTAAGAAATAAAATATTGTGAGTGACGCTACTGTGTCTAAACAAAAACGCAACCATCGCACGCAACTGGGACCGAACGCAATCACCCCAGTCCGGTTTTGAGGAAGTACGTGGAGTAATTACTGGTTTGTACTTAATTTGGTCGGTTACTAACGCCACTATCTAGGGCAATTATTATCTATTCTGCGGTGAAATGCGACGGGCTCGTGATTAGACCTATTATACCATTTTCCGGATGGTCTGTACCCACACCTGAATGCTGATGTGGTGTTGACGTCAAGTTGAACTACTGAATAACCAATAATTGCTGAGTGGCCGCTTTCGGTGCATATTTTGGGTTGGAGGAGAATCAATGATGTAGAGTTTCATCGTGACAGAAAAAATCGAAAGTATTTTCGACGATATATCAAAAATTCCAAAGCAAAGTTGATAATTATTGGTTCGATCATTTAATTTCAAATTCAGCATTTTTATTTCCTGAATACTCTTCAAGATATCCATAATGAATTTATAAATCAAACTGAAATAAAAAATGCCTATTTTCTAATGATGGATATTGGAATATTCATAGCTGTTGACATCGTCGACAAGTATTGCTCTCAATCTCCCATAATCACCGAGTTACCTATACAAACATTAAAATTTGCCCTTCCTGTATGTTATATCACCTTTGTAATCAAAGTTGTTCGAAACGATAGTAATGAAAATTGATATTATATCACTTCTATTCATTCTGGAATTTTCCACTGTTGATTTTCATAAATATTGAGTATATCAAGAGAAAATTATTCGTCATGGTATATTCAATTATTCCATATATCGTGAAAATGTCATATAATCTAAAAAGAAAACGTTCGTGATTATGCCTACTATGATAATGTTAGAGACGTTATCTATTCAGGGAATTATGGCATGCTTTTTCCTGAATGTGGCGTTGACATTATCAGATCACTAATGTATTAAATTCCCGCATTTTGGCATATATCGACGTAGTAACGTCCACAGGGAGAGGTTTTGTGGTTATTCATTGTGTAGAATGGAATAGATAATGACAAGAGGTATAATCGAGTGAAATAGGTTGGTAATACAAATAATTCATCAGCACGCTGCTATATATTATATATGAGAATAATGATGTATACTCCCGAGAATTCGAATGATAAAAATGATTATTTCATGAACAAGATCCTAGTGCTAACAGTCACAAGACGAGAAGGAAAAGAGAAAATGTTCATTAGACATATTCACGAGAATATTTTCTCCTGCGAATAATTTCCCGAACCAAAACCAAATTATGAAAATTTCAGTTGGAATATAGGAACAATAGTCAAAATCACATTACTTATTCTGGTGATCGCTATTAGCGATAAAATTCTATATTTCATTTTTATTCAGAAGAAATAGAATATAACAACATTGGAAAGACTCAAGTCATGATAGGAATAGTTCGAAATATAAAATAAAATCACCTGAACATCGAGACGATTGAACCAATTTGACTCAATCCACGTCATTAGAGATGGAAAGCTTTTGCCACTTGAGACCAGACAGAATATAATATCAGTTACTCAAATCTCCAAAATGTTTGGGAGTCGCCATCTTCTTCTTTATATCGATTTCGGTGTTTGAATTTCACTAATTCATTTGCTAGAATATGAATAATTTGAAGATATGTATCATATATGTGAGCAAACGAGATGAAGTTCATTCTAAGTCGTTCGAAAAACGAATTTTCAATTGAAACATAATCCAAAATGAAGAATAAACTGAAAACTAAAAGAGTGGGTTGAGAAAAATTCGATAATTTATCCTTCCTTCGTTACAAACATTGTATATCTATCATAAATACTTTAACTCAATCTCGTAATCGATTCGATCTGAATCAAATCAATTTTTCCCACAAAAGTTTCGTGAACACTGAAAAATAAATGATAGCACTTGAAGTCAACCCTATTGAACAAGAACTTTCGAGACGACATATCGAATTATACTAATCAATACCTTGTTCAGAAAGCGTTCGCCCCCTTCTCAATGTTTTTATGTAAATTCAGGTTTTACAGAATTATATCATGTTGTTATCAACTGTCACTATATTCACTGCCTACTTTCCGAATCATTCGAATTTGTGAAGTTTGAAGTTGGTTGGAGTATATTTTGTGTCATATATTCAATAAATCAAATTTGTTTCAAAAACAACCGATTTTTTTAATCGACATTGAGTACCATTCACTTTTTCATTTCTACTATTCACTATTTCCTGTACTATTGAATTACTAGTTCAACTCAACCTCTTTGATGTCAAGCCGTTCATGATTTATGCCATAGCCATTAATAATCTGAGGATTTATATGCAATTGTGGCTGGAAAGAGTGTAACATATTCATTCGATAGTAGGCGTTGATATACACGTGTGTAACTAATAGCTGACTCTGCGGTGAGTTTTTGGTTTTATTTTACATTATAACTTTCATACGAATTTTATATGGTTACACCCTCTGAGTCGGCTTATACCTACAGAAATTCTAATTCAATTTATTTTGGTGTGACATAGGTGGAGGTCCGCAAGATAATCGATTTAAGAGGAAGGCTGATATGGTTTCAAGAAAAGACCGAGTGATCTGTCTAGAATGCACATCCAACTTGAAATGATATCGGTCTGAATATTTCCAGAAAAAAAAATTAATAATTGAATGCTGTTCAATTGAAATATTTCCAAAATGGCGACGATTTCTTGGTAATTCCAGATCAAATGCTATAAACTAAGTACTAACAGTTATGGTTGAATTGGTATAATCTTTTTTATGAACTTGTGAGGTCTGATGATCTTGATGATGAAAGTTCCCAAAATAGTTTCGATAACTTGACGATGCTGCAATGAAAAATCCTCGAGCAGCCTACGAAACAACGAATCGAAAAACATGGACATAAGTTTAGCTGCACTTCAATAATGCAGATGATTCCAAAATACAATCTGAAATGACCTGTATAATGAAAATATATGAAATATGAATAGTATTTAATGGAGCAATAGAAACAGGAAATCTTGTTGACGCGCCCTGTTTAGTATTCGTTCTATTGATATATTATTTCAATTCAACGCCAAATTGTTTCGGAATAATTGGTTGAAGTTCCGAACCATTATCAATCCAATTTAGTTATATGGGTAGTACATGATTCTTATTTTTTCCATAATCTCATTTCCATATCCAATCTTCAACACAGTTACTCCACCTGTAGGAAACTGAACAGGAATATTTTGTAGAACTGATCCTGAGTACGATACGATTGTCTACATGAACTTCATATGAGGTCAAATGTTTCTTGTGATCGAAAACCTACGAATCTGAAGATTAGTATCCAATGCGTCATTGCAATTATCAGTTGAAGAGATTTCCTAAAAGGGTACATGTATTTTCTAACAAGGCCAACGTATATTGATACATTTTCTCATTAACCACAAATTTCACTGAAGATTTTTCAATTAACACACTGAACTCAGTATTCTCGCACTGTTTTTCCAAAACTCACCAGTTATTCGTGAATCACGGTTTTTTTACAGGATAAAATACCTCATAACGTAAAATTAAACCCAAAGCGGACATGAACTCAGTCTTTGTAGCGAAAATGTCTGGCAACACAACACAATGAGAAGAGTTTATGGCCAAAGGGTACCGCACCCTTTTCATAATGTTTATAGTAAACAGGCGCGTAAGATTGGAACTTTGATGTGGGCGAGGGAGAATGTTATTGTTGTTTTTGAACAGAGCTGCCTGTTTTTTCGTGGCCATAAAAATGGTTTCCAACATATTTAGACTGAAGACTGAAGAGACGCGAGATGTATGCATCAAAAGAAAGGAGAAAATTTGGAATATATAAAGGTTTCTTTTTCGAAATGTTTTAATAAGCCATGGAACTGACATTGGATCTGATTCAATTGTATCAGACGATTAGATTCGCTTTAATATCGTGAAATGAAAAAACAAATCCTCATCTAAATGAAATATGAATTATGATCGTATGTCAGACTTGCATATTGAGGTTCATCAACAATGAGAAATAATTAGATCTATCCACGAATTCGACCTATTGAGGAAGTTTAAAATTCTCAGATGTTCTATTCTAGATACAGTTGGATCCATCGACGGTGTTCCCGATTTTTTTTTGCTGTGGTTAACTCAGATCAGTTGTTTTTACCATCTGACTGACCCAAATTGACGACTCACGACGTTCGAATAGAGATTATTTAAGAAAAAATGATTGATCAATCAACGTTCTTCTATTTTATCACAACAACTTATGAGTTGCCATTCAAATGTGAAATAATACAAGTCAAACATCAAGAGAAAAACCGATACAATATCTTAGCAGTTTACCTGTTCACATTCACATAAATGAAATCCAACTCACGAAAAAAAAAACGAACTGAAAATCCTTATGAAATATTACTATACTGTCAAAATAGCAAAGAAATAATTCACGGTGTAATGGATAGCCGCCAAGGTGATATTTATGATCGCTAAAAGTGGTCGCAACCCGTTCGGTAATTTATTCTCTGGAAGTGGTAATTTATTTGATTGTCCTCGTTCACACTTGCTTGCCATATCGCATGTTCACATCAAGTAAATAGCTGTCATTACGTATGCAGGGGTACATTTCGTGTGGTGCTGTAGATAGGGTACCCTCTTATCACTCGAGTGGTGGACTGTTCATCACTGCGGCTGAACTTTTTGGTATACTGAACATCCTGTATATAATAGGAGCAGTAACGTTTATTTTGTGATTGTTAATGGACTTCAATAGTGGTGCTGAGGTATAGCAGAAATATTTGAAGTTTCTATACGTATCATTTTAACAAAATTCATGTAATAATCATGATCGATTGATGTCTGTCTGGTTGATAGTTGTTTTGAGTATCAATTTGTGAGTGCAATGAACAATAATTACACTGTCTGTTTGAAGGTAACTCCAATATTTGTTGACAAGTACGTCGTTTCTTCCAACTAACAAGTATACTCATTATCGAGAATCATGAATATACTCGTAGGGACTTTGTACCATTGATTATTGGAAAAAGATAGATGTGAGAGGTGATACTGGCGTCTTAGCGTAATTTTAGGATTGGGTTATCACTAAGTCATCGTGCTTGGGCAAATAATCTCATATTGAAATATAGTTCGCATAAGCTTATTCAGGAATTATTTCAATACATGTATTGTATTCCATTCCATCAGAAAATGTCTTGTAAGAGAATGTGCGTTATCATTGAAGATAAGACATTACAGGTGGTATAGAATTGATGGATTAATTGAGGTTGTTGACAGAACTGAATTTATTGAGATATGCTTGGTCATCTGGAAACTACATCTGTTCCATTGAAGAAAAACATGATTCACCTCACCACTTCATTTTGAAAGACAGTTACATTAAAAAGTATCGACTAAAAATTAATAAATCGTGAAAGTCCAATTCGTTCGTTCTTCAATTAGGAATCACTTTAAAAGCTCAAGAAGGCGGTTATGTCACCTAATGGCTACCTTCCAAACCTAAAATGATCATTATACTCATTGATATAAATAAAACGCAAAGTTTGTTCAATAAAGAAATCTTGTAGCATAGCTGGTCAATTAAACTTCAGGGTTGTTTATTTTCGAAACACTAATATTATGATTGATCTGCCACCTCAGTGCTAAACACAATTAGGTGTAGTGTATGCATCAAAGCAGTTTCCGCTTCATTTCTTCTGTCATTTTTGCTTATCTCTACACATGTTTCCTGTCGTTGCCTTCGTCGCTCCAGGGTGTTGCATGTTCCAAAATAACGTATTAATGTTTTTATGAGCTCCTATCGTCGACTGTTGGTCTTGGAGATGTTTACTTTCGTCCATAAGTAGTTGTTTTCTTAGGCAAATGGAATAAATATGTACCGATAAGTTGTGGATGTCGTTTTTCGTGATAGAAACTGAGGAGAAGTCCACTTTCCTCATAACTGAAAAAAAAATCAGACATATACTTGATTTTCAACGATGTACGAATTTGATAATATTTCAGAATAATTGAAAAACGAAAATAAATTGTGAAATGACATGAAGTTCTAGTGTTTTTCTCTAGCTTATACAGAATGTCTGAGAAAATATAGAAGATGTCTAAGAATCAGATTAGTATTATGAGGAACCAAAAATTAATCAATCTGGAAGTAAGAATTTGATTACCACAGTTCAACGTTTCCGAGAATGAACGAATCGATTAATTTTTGATATAAGAAGGACCAGCACTTCTTATTATTGCAGGTTCAATCTACGAATACAACTCTTTGGATCCATATCGTACATTGTGTTGAATTCGGATGAAAGTCGCTAGATATTTTGTAATTTAGTAATTCATCGATCCACTGGATGTCACAATATAGGCAAGTACAATATATTATGGGACACGTTACAGATAAACTAGTTCAGTATTTGGTACAATAGGTTCCTGGTTTGTATGATAAAATAATGTAAAATGAAATGATATACAGACTTGAAATGGAACATTTTTTGAAAAAAATTATCACTTGCTCATAACAATAAAAACCTCCTGACACATTTCTTGAGCAGTGTTATTTTATATTCTCTCAACTCCTTCGCTGCACAAATCTTGTTGTAGCATTGGATTTTCATATAATTCGGATTTTCTTCCCCAATTGATAATCTGGAAAAACCTAAATTGATTTCGTCCTTATGTCGTGTATTATGACTGTGTACCTCCTTTCTCGTATCCAAAGTTTTCTGTTCACCAATAATGTGAACAATCAATGAGTAGATATACAAACTTGGCAACGACATAATACCCAATTCAACGAAGTGGTTTTTACATGGTTCTTCATTAGACAAGTTCGGCATGAATCTTATTTTTTTTTCGAATAATAAATAATTAATAGTTAATAGTAGAGTTATGGGTTTTCTCCCAGAAAACTAGGCCATAAATTGAGCAGAGTGAATATTTTTCATTTGATAGAGAGATATTCTAGATAATTCATTCAAGTTATTTACGAAATTGTTTTATTATTTTTGGACTTCAACTGATTCAGAGAGCTTTGCTGAATTTAACCAAGCGCGCCGTATTTCTTCGTCAGACACAGATGACAATTCATGTCAACGATAAGAAAAGTCGGTATCTGTAGTCTTGGAAATAACTCTTTGTTCAACACTTTTGGTATCTAGCAATTCAAGTCCACCCTAGCATTATAAAAGGATTATTATATGTCTCTTGAACCGATTATCTAGTATGTTTGTTATCTTAAAAGATCAAATTCCCTGTGAGTAGCTATCTATTGGTATTTCTAGGAGCAGAATAAGGGTTACCACAATACCCAATTCTTCACAATCATTGCGTAATTTTTTATACCCCGGGATCGTGTGCCTTCTCGAGAAAGTCAGGGCCGTATTGTATTGAGTTATTGAGCATCTAACGAAACTATACATAGATAATATCTACGCATTGCTTTCATCGTTACCTCAATAACTTATATCACAACAAAAATTCAATTATCATCGTGTTTTGGCAAAGACCAACATTTTCTTATTTATATGTTTTCCATAAAATATTCACCTAACCTGATGATTCTTGCAATACGGATCGATTTTGATCAGAAACTTTGACATTTTGGAAGAGCCAGTGATATTTCGATTGTGATTTTGAGTAGCAATTATTTCATCAACAAGATATTTAGAATTGAGTATTCCAAGAAAAACTCTGGATAATATTTTTCATATGGGCTGAGTCCACGTCTGTACATTGAGCCGTTTTTCAATCTGATCAAATCCTACCTGAAGGTCCCTCTGAAACCAGAAGACCTATTAGATGAACCAAAGTTGTGTTTCGATTTGCAGATCTTCACAAAAGTGAAACGACTACAAAAGACATCGAAAACCCTTTGGGAATGTGGAAAGCCACACAAAATAATGATTTGAATATTTTGCTCCCCTTAACTCAAGCGGCTTGCATCTTCGTAAGATATATAATATCCTTGTACATCTTTCACCGCCATTGAAACAAATGTTTAGAGAATGCGAGTTAGAATGCGGATTTATTTTATTTCAGTTGATGAACCTTTGAATATTGTTTTTCAAAGGTTAGACGAAATTGAACCATTAGTTTTCTCAAGCGAACTTCTAGAATTTTTGAAAATCCGAATTTCAAAATAACGGCGAAGAATTGTGTTTTATGATTCTCGAATGAAATCAGTAACATCATAGATGAAACTGTATAATCACTATTTAGTAATTTTGCTGTAGAAAATATTGAAATATATCAAAAGGAACGTGCATTCAACTCTTAGTATTAATATAATATTATTATAATAATATTATAATATTACGGTACTCAAAAACAATTTGACAATTCAACAAACACCATCGGTAGGTGATTGTTCATCAAAACTTCACGAAAAATATATTTGCTCCTGCAATAATATAGTGTCAACTGATTATAAAACTGAGCTTGTGCTACAAAACATAACTCATCATCACTTATACCAAGGTATTTATAGTTTTCAAATTCAATTCATCCTCACAGAAACTGAAGAAGTTGTTAAAAATGATTTGTGACGGTTCATGAAAATTCAGCTGTTCCATACTAGAAAATAATTACTGAAAGTATAAAATAATTTATGGGCACTATAGATTCGTTTTCTTCAAAAAATAACTTCCCTTGGGGTTCGAGAGTTGACTAATTATAACTTAGGCAATAAACCCAGTGGAAAATAAACGATAACTGAAATACAATCGTGCATATAAAGCAATTTTTACATTAGTACCGAAACATATACTATAATGGCGGTCCTCAACGGTTAAATTCCCTTTCTTCTTCTTTTAAATGCACATGCATACTCGAATCTCAATAACAATGTACGATAGAAATTTTTCTCAGTATAGTGAAGCGATGTGAATATTTTTGTATCAAACCTTGATTTGGGTTTATTGAAAAAATAGAAGGAACCTCAATCCAATCTAAGTATAGAGCATCTCTCATCACTATCCACTGTGATAGAAACAGAAGTCACATAGGGTTGAACCCAATGGATATTGTCTCTGATGCATGAATATGATGTTATTTTTGGACTTGGATTTTCAGACTACACAAAAAAAACTGTATTGCAAATGAACTACATTTGATTCACTGAATATATTCTGTCTTGAATCCACACTGTATAAACTGAAATGATAAAAAAATGTTAGTTATACGCTATACGCCCACTCTTGTTTTTTTTATAGAGATGATTTCATATCGAACATTCGATCAGCATTTCTCTGAAGAGCGCAGGTGATTCAAATGAGCTTGAAACAGTATTCAACCTCCTTTCATCACTCCATTGAGACAATGTTATTTCATCTCCTAAGATGAAACATATGGTTTTTCATAATCCAACTGAACCCTCTCAAAATTCAATTATAGATAGCAGGTAAAATCCATTCCTTGTTCTAGTTTTTTCCCATGAAATATTGAATGAAGCAATTGTTTCACATACCTACCAAGTTACCCATCTGCAGCAGGTGGAAATATTGTTACATGAAAAAAGTTCTAGTCATGCTCTGAATCTGGCCCAACAAGTATGCGACCCATTATTAATTAAATATTTAGGTATTTTTTACACTGACAGTTCAGAAACCCACCACATCTTAGATCGAGATTGAGTGATATGAAGTTATACGAGGTGATGGTACACCTGATATTTTTTGTGGTCGAAAAAATTATAAAATGATACAGAGATAAAATCGTCCATTCGGGGAGTTTATTCCGTCTTCACTTTTTATGTACACAACACGATGAAAGGAGGTGTCTTAATGTATTCCAAACCTAAAAATGCATTTATATTTATCTTCAGGATATAAAGAAATTTGTACATGAAGCACCTGCCAAGCAAGAAGATAGAATATCTTTCAACCAACCAACTATACGTAGTTTCGATAGTTCACTTTCACAAACAAGTGAATGAGATAGTTATAACATAGACTTAGGATTGATCTCATCGATTTCTATTGACTCCAGACTGAACGAATTTACGAAAGATTCAGTGTGATACTTTATGTTATATTTTAAGTCTTATATATCTGAACACCAAAAGCTTCGTCAAGATCTATGGAGAGACAGATTGCCGATTTTTCTCCATACAAAATAGTTGAGGTTGTCTGATAGTTTGAATGAAAATGAATGAAAAGTCAATACGATACTGAAATATGCGATGAATAACACCGAAGAAAATGGTAAAAACAGTTGTGGTGAAATGAGAATCAGGAATATAAGGCTTTTGACGAATTGAAAGCTTCTATTATCCATTTTGAAGGTTATAGTTCTGGCAGATTCAGTTCATCTTCAAAAACCATTTGTGCAAAATGAAAAGTATCTTGCTAACCACTGAACTTCTGATTGATTGAGAATTTTCTTCATTCTGATATATCGATGACAATCTAAATGACAGCAATAATGCAATAAATAATATTATATATAGCAAATATTTCGTACAAAAACAGTAATTTGAAAATATCAATAGTATTATACATTATAGAAAATTCATCGAAAATAGTGTGGAGAATATCTGCTGGATCAGCACAAGGTGAAGAATCAGGGTGTCCTGAATTTTGGTGTATATATTTTATAAATTGAAAATATCTCTCAATACAATTTGAATGATACACTCAACCTAATTTTCTGTTCCTGAGTATTTTCGAAAAAATTCAAAATCAGCAATACTACACTCTCTGGAGAGCTATCAAAACTATCTTACTTAAATAAAGAGACTATATGCTGCAATTATAGTTTATATAACTCACTCACATGTATGTTCCCAAGGGTTAATTGTCACCTATAGACGACATTTGTATTGTTCTGTCGCCTTATTGTTATGTTTATAGGCTAGACACAACGATCACTGTGAGGTTGAGTTAGAAAATTTAAATATATGGAATTTGCATCAATTTTTTGAATTCCTCAGAAACCCTAATTCTTAACCAATTACACCAACATGATAACTCGCTATTACGCAAATGATACCTTGGTAGTTTCGTCTAGTCGGACGAATCTACCATCCAAATGATATTTCATTCCAATTGATACACGAATTTTGTATAATTTTTTGAATATATAGCTTGTAAATGGTGTATAATTTGATATTCAAAATTCCGGTTCATAAGATCAGAGACATATACTTATATAGTTAGTGCAAAAAATATTAATTCGAATGGGAGGCTAGATCTATTATATTATGCGGCACCAACACAAGAAGAATACACTTCAAGGTTATTTATTAATCGATATAGCCTCATTTACATAAACGAAAAACTCATTATCAGTAACGTCAACTATTGAGGAATACTTCAAGATAATTCATGAGAATTAGTCTGATTCGCTCTTCGAATTTTTTTCAAGATGTAAGTTGACAAGAGTCTCCAAGATATTGACAATTCTGTTCACATTTTGAGTCGAGACAGTCAGGAAATGGAAAATTCTAATACGATGAATGATGTGAAAGTATACTTTTGTTCCAGTTTTTTTTTATGTGATGAAAAGTATTTAACGTATATCAGAATTGATGTCATGTAGAAAACATTGTGAAATTCCTTTGCAATTATTGTATCAACTCTATCCCATAAATAGACAGTTATTAGTGTGTGAATCTATAGCCATGGGACAACATGTAGTTTTGCAGTATGATTCTACCCGAAACTATGGAAGTAAATTAGAATTACCCACATTTTTCATACGTCCTAAAAAAACGAATATACTGTCAAGTCCTGGCCAATTTCACAAACACACGAGAATATTTCATTTTTGTGGAATCGATGCGTCTTTACCACCTGAATCAAATTTATAACATATAGATCAGATGTTTCCTTCTTTTTAAATTGTGACTTCCTATCATGTTCGTCTAGTTTGGGCCACTTCGTACAAAATTGAATATGATCGGCAATGTCTTATGGTGGATAAACTTGTTAATACCAATCATTTCCTCCTATATTTGGAACGAGGTGATGAATATCTTCACGAATGACTAAAAATCCAATGATTCCTTGAATCTCGATACAACCGTTATAAGATATTCCGATGATTGTCAGTTATGCATTTGCACTATATTTCCGCAGCTTGTCGTGCGGCTCTATAAGTGAACTGTCTTTCAATTATATGCAGTTGTGACATCCTGAGGCATGTGATGTTTTTGAAACACGCTACGAAGGAACAGTTATGGCGAGTTGAGTTATGAGTTCCAATCGTTAGATGAATAAGTAGACGATGGATAAACACTCACATAGCTCGAGATTCTTTTGGGGCATGAAGACGGAAGTACGGCTGAACTGGAAAAAAGTTGTATGATGCCGTTTAGCTAAAGTGATATCCTGATTCAATCTTTGACATATATCGAGGCATGTATTGATCGTGAGATGAGGTGAAATGCACCAGCGATTGCTATTTCACGTAGAATCGTTGAACATTTCATAGAAATTCACACGAATATATTGATGAGTTCTAGAGTATCCTTCGAATAAAAAGCATTCGTTTACTGCACTCCCCAGAATTCAAGAATGTCATTCCGCGAATGTAATGATTCATGTCGGATTCTTAGGAATGAATTTTTAGCTACCTATCTGATTGAATTCTTATTTCATTTGAAAACAGCTCCTGTAGTCAAAGTTAGTAAGGATATTCAATGTGTGTGTATGTGAAGGGAAGGGATTGGCATTGATTGAGACCGTTTGCCACAGACTTGACAATTTATAAAAGAAAAAAAATAATGCATTGATGATATTTAAGGATTTTGTATCTGCGCGAATTTTAAAACTCTTTTTCGAAACAGTTTCTCGAGATATGCTACGTACACACACAACAATTGGCCACCCTGTATATGGTATGATTTTCAGATTATTCGTCCGATTTTACCTAAAAATACACGTTGAAATATTTTCTTCAATCACAAAATTGATATGTAAGTGAACTGATCAGACAAATCACTGTAGCAAATAATCATCTAAAAAACTCACTTGTGATATTAGATATATCTTGAAATCTGAAGGGTTTGTATTTTAACTGGAGATATTTTATGATTCGATTTCTTTCACTAATGTATATATTGAATGTTTCTTTCAATTGTGAATTCCAAATGAAATCGCCTAGATGAAAGTACAGTATCAATTCAACAGAGCGATAATAAAATCAATTTGATCGGGTATTTAATTAAGTCGTAGAAAGCATAACACTGCATATTATAATAATCAATTATCTCCAAATGAGTGGATGATGCTAAGATATAATGTTCCACTCCGATAATCAAAGAATATGGTGGTCATATACAAGATAGATGATGTCAATTGATTGACTGACAAAAAGGTAACTGTCATGACTTGCTAAAGCTTAATGTACGGCGGTATGGTTGATATTGAGCAATAACAGGACCGTACCTACTTTCCGAAAACGTATCCATCATTATTTGATATTGATGTTTAATTTATCATTTTCCGTCAAATTCTCATTGTCCACTCATGACTTGATAGGTTTGATTTTGGATGTATTCTCAATTGTATATGTGAGTTGGTTTGAGTTTGTTTCGAAAAATATTTTCTGGAATACTACTCACTATTCACTGCTGATTATTTCACAGCATAATTCATCCAATTTCCAGTTGAACACCCGAATTGAACCAGAATTGAACAAAATAATTCTAACGTTTATCATTGAAATGAACTCACTGAAGACTTCCACATGATTGTGTATGTTTAGTCTTGGCATTCTTTTGGTATTTTCATTGGTTATTTGAATAAAATAACTTGGGAATACGTGATGATGAAATTTTGAAAGATCGAATAATTGAATATCGAAATCAATCTTCGATCCAAATGAGGATTAACATATATTTTGTCTGAAATGACATCAATGTTGGTATTGTTATCAACTGATTTGTTGTTTATCGTAAGCTATAGTGTTTTATATAAGTAGACTGTTCTCTATCGAATCCAACCCTGTTGCATTTTACAAGATCATATCAACTTCATCTGGAAGTACACGGAATCTGTAATCGATGGATGAGTAGTTGAATCTATACAAGCAATTAACATTTTTTGAAGTTGGAAGTCATGCTGAAAGAATTCATTTTCAATGTACTTGATTATCGGAAGATTCATATCAGTTAGCCACACATGAGGAAGATCGATATTTCTTTATACAGCATGGCTCATAAGATGGTATTGACATTGTCGCAAACCATCCAGGAATAAATGACCATAACCATGCGAATGAAGAAATACATTCTTCAATCTGTAGTACTTACTTTTTTTATATGTACACATGAATTTCTTCTGGGAATTGAGTTCGAATGGATCAAAACGCAGTATGGATTTTTGGAATTCTCATGCATAATAATAATATTCAATGTTCCCATAAAGTTACCCATACATGTATCATATATATACAGTCAAGAAAAAATTGTGATTTAGGGTGACATATGATGTGTTGTGTTTTTTGAACGAATCTTCCACCATGTTTCTTGATCAACTTTCACATGACCTGTTTCAAAAAAGGTATCACGAGTTGATTCAAAAAAAACTTGAACAACGTCGAATATTCTTTCTACTTTGCGTCTATTTGACATTTCAGTTGCTCACCTGAACTTTCTCACTCGGATAGAATATATATTTTTATTCGATTTCAATTGTGACGTTGACTGTTGTGAATATGAAGTCCTCTAGTACATTGAATTCATGATATTGTATATAACTTGTGAATGCCTCAAATTGAAAATGAGCGAATAATGATTGATATCTTTGATAGAATGTCGAATCAAATGAAAGCAATATGCATATTATTTCATGAAATGCAACCAAATCGTGAGTTTATCTTTCGCTTCAAGTAAATCAGGGGAAATGTATGTATGAAGAATATAGATATGAGAATGATAGATGAAAAAATAAATAAATAGATTTAGTCGACTGTAGATGACATACATTATAGAGTGTTTTCGCAATATCAATGATTTGAAGGTTGAAAAATTTTAAATCAACACACCGCATTTCAGTTAAAATATGACCATAAAATCCCATGACTATGCATGATCATACTGATATCAAGGAGTATCTTCAGCTCCGAAAAATCTAGCTAATTATCAATATTTGTCCTCAGCAATTTGTTATAACTGTTTATTTTATGAAACCGATACGTGTAATGCTGATGACGGCGTTCTACACCAACCATCCAGTTCTTTATTGAATCTCTTGACGATGATAAATGACTTATTAATTACCTGCTTCAGAATATTTCTAGCCGTACAAAAAATGGCTGTCTCGGTGTCAGAAAATAAACAACCACGAACGTGATACACGTAAATAGGTATCGCATACGACTTGTATTTTTGTGGCTATCGAGAAAGATGATCTTGTACTTGTAATAAAATACAACCACTTATCGGTAGTATGTCAAATAGCAATCAAATATCTGTGAGGTGAATAAACGTTTATAGATTGGAGATAAAGTGAACCTACAGTCGGCTTGTACATACATACACACGTAAATTCTTGTACTCAATGAATAATATACAGTTTATGTCCATAATATCAAGAGGTTGACTATGAAGCATAAACTAGAGATTGTTGATGGAAGAAATAGTAAATAATTACTATTGATAGGTCAAAGATGAAATGCATCTAATGAAGCCAAGAATATCCGTTTCAAACATTATGTTGGTAACAGTCGTCAACTCGCTTCCGATGTTTTCGATTCAATATAAAACGAAGTAAGGATATCTCCAGAGATACAGATCACATGTTTTACGTGATTCCATAAGAAGTGACCTTAGAAGTAAATTTCGACAGCTTCAATCTCGGAAGAAGTTTATACAGTTCGCAAAGAAGCATTTCAATACTCTCTCAAAGATTATTCAATCATTGACTCAAGAAATATATTGGATTTTTAGTCATATTGAATTATTTTGTTGTTGTTTTCAATTTCCTGTAGTTGAAATAAAAGATGATACGACACTTTGTGTATTGAAAACTCGAGAAAAACCACACGTAAAATTCTCGCCACTTAATGAAGCATAAGTTGAAGATTTATCTTACATCTATGACTTCATGAATATGATTGAGAACTCCAAATCATTATTCTTCAAACAATGTTTTTATTGATTATTGTCCATAGAGTTAGCGCAAGCAGTCAAAAATTGAGCTTGTTGTTGTTTTGAATGTCCTATATTAGACACTTCATGTTTTCAAAACCCAATCTGAAAATTCTGGATGTTTGTATCCAGGAAAGAAATTTTCACCACTTAATAAAACATCAATCGATATCATCCGTGAAAATCCTTTCAATATAATTGATATTCTCTGTCTCATATTTCCAAAAGTCTTTGTTATTAAGATCAAATTCATAATACTGTACTGTATTTCCCCTCTAGCTGATGATAAAAGCTTTAGAGACACCCTCAAAAGTCTTCCTCGGGTGTCATATCATATTTCATAATCAAAAATCGATCAAAACATATTTCCGCCATGTAGACCGCCCAGGGGGGAACTTAATGGAGTAACTTGAGGAACCTGGGGTGAAATCGCCAAAAATATAGGTATCTTATAAACAAGAGAATCATCCGTTAATTGATCTGTTTCTTATTGCTCCATTACTCATTTTACAGGGTGTCAAGATGAAGTTATGAAGTGAACTCGTAAAGGGTGGAAACTTTCGCTTGAAGGTTAATATGGCCATCAGCGAAAGAAACTTACACATGTCGATTATCTCTTCAACTTTCTCGACATTGACATCGATTCAGTCTACGATGATACAAATCATAATATTCTTCAAGAGTTTCAACAGCATCTCACATATTTTCAAGATACAAAAGACTCACAATTAAAAAAAATGGTAATATATTGGGTAGGTTCATTTCATTTCTTGGTTGTTTTGAAAGGGTACATATATCCAATTTCTGCAAAATATAATCAAGTGAATCTAGGTGAAAAAATGTATATCTGGAAAATAATATGGAATATCAGTTTTCCTAATATCTCTGTTGAAAAGAAAATATATGAATTGAAACAGTATCTTCTGTGAACTAAGCATCATTTCATCCCCAGTATCTTCAATATTCCTAAAAACACAAATATAATGTGACAAGATATTGAATCATCAGATCTTCTTTTGTTCCACATTAACATGATATGTAGAAATATATAGCAAATACTGTTGAAAACATGATAATTGAATGGGTCAAAGTCCAGAATATGTCAATTATGTGAAGAGAACCTGACTGGCTCCAACCTAATGTCTATGCCCCCATATGAATATGATTGAGATGAATGTTCACTGAATCTGGGAACTCCTAATTATTATCCTCAAAACATTGTTTTTATTAATTATTGCCCATAGAGTGAGCGCGAGCAGTCAAATGAGCTAACGAGGAGCCTATTAAAGAACCTCATCATTTCTAATTAATATTTTATGTGGGACAATTATATATAATATACGGCGTTGCTGGTGATGTACTAACTGTATTGAAGACGATTAACTCAACTGGAATATGTGAACAGTAATGAAAATGTATTCGGAAACCACGAAGTCGTCTAGAGATGAGAATCTGTTCATGTTCTTCTACTCAGTTACTCTTTTCACAGTAAAAAAAGAACTTGTTCGGTGATTTCAGTTCAGACGATGCATCATTATATGTGATCTGATTTGTAATCATCATTGTCATTTATTTTCGAAAAATTTTGTAATCGAAATGGAAGCTTATTATTATTGAATCTTGAATCATATTTCATTAACTTCAGCTACACGTGAAGAGCTCAAGAACCAATCCTAATATACTACCTTAATGACATTTTGTATGATTATAAAAGATTATTCACCCACTGAATGAATCAATTCATTGATCAGTTCTGATGATGATAGACTGACCTACGACCATCAGCATAGCTCTATTATGTGACATTCTTTCAACAAACAATGGGAGACTCCATTTCTCCATAACCTTTCCTATTCTGTATAACTCAATTTAAAAAACGACCGTAATTCACCCAGCAGCATGACTTGATGTCAAAAACCCACAACGTATTCCTCGATTATAAGAAATACATGTTAAAACTCGCCATCCACTTTACCACCATGGAAGCCACATAATATTCCTTCCAGGGGGTATAAAGGAATATTATGACAATCGCGGAGGGGGTTACCAGGTTTGAAAGACTCTTTCAAATAGCAGATGTGACGTCAACCTGTGATATATGTTTGGACGTTACGTTTACCAAATTTACAAAGGTGTGCTGATCGGTATGTCATGATAATTCGGTTGTTTTCTGAAATATCATAGGTGCAGATGTTGGGCGTGTAGAAGATAGCGATCTTGTCCTTTTTATGTTTTCGGAAAACATTTGTGATGCGGAATATATGTGTATGTATAGTTTTGTTATGTAACCGATAACTCTGCACCCACAAAAACAGTAGTATACTGGGTGAGTGATTTTTTTATGTATGGAAGTAGCCATCAAACTAGACTGTTATGGGGGGCTGAACATCTGAAAAACAGAACTCACAGTTGGGTTGGAAAATTCGTAGGCCATTACAGAGAAAAAATATAGAATCTGGTAAAATAATTGTCACTTTCAAGGGTGATACAAATATTATAGCAGTAATAAAATTTTTCGAGACTATTTCATTCATGAAACATCTTGTTTTAGGCCTCGAAGTGTGCTTCAATATCTCTTCCTTGGCGCAACAAACTCTGCCCTATGAGTATTTTGTACATTCGAGAAAAGGAAAATATCGCTGGGGTCCAAATCTGGAAAATACGGTGGTTGCGATTCTGTGATTAGGATCTAAGCTATTCAAATCAATTTCCTTACAAAATTTTCTGATACTATTTCCTGGATTTTTTTAATTTTCTATCAGTGACACCCTCTTTGGGGCGTCTAATTCGTTCTCGATGCCCTTTTCATCTAATTCAAACCGCTTCCCAATGATTGATAATCCTGCTGCAAAGTCAGAATAATATTCATATAGCATTTTTTGCCATGAATAAATGCTTTATCATCAAACAATATCTCTTTTTATCCATTTTCAAAAGTTTCAAAACTTGCTGCACCCAAAATTCTATAGCTCACAGCCTGACAGCTGTCAAATTCGTCCTTTGCAAGTTGATGCTGTCTCATATGGATTGAATACTAGAAGCGCTTCTATGTGTCAGCGTATGAACTGTTTGACCCACCTAATGGAAACATATGTTTCGAAGAGGAACTCTTTATAACATCAACAAACTGTTTTGGAGTTGTATATAACAATTAGTACCACCTGCCAATTGGAGTTTTATTTTGTCGTGTTTGGATGTGACATGCTAATAAGAATTGACTCTAGCATGACATCAGCATTGGTATCAACAGCTCACAAAATAAAACTTGCATAAGAAAACGTCGTAGTGTCGGAAATGAAGTCGTAAGATATAAATTCAGACTGAAATGTACCGTACAAACTTCCCAAACGAATATAGACACATCAGGGGACAACACTTTATCGAGGGGTCCTTTACCACATACTGTTTTATTTAAGACAAAAGACGAGCGATACGTTGAAATTCGTTTATACTGATAGACATTCATGACATTTCGAAGGTCTCCTGGATTATTACCAAGATCATTAATCGCTTTGAATATTAAAATATGTATACGACATAAGAAATCATTGGTCTCTGCATTGTCATAAATTTGGAGAAATATATCGTATATCTCATTCAATCATGCAACTGGATACCACTCAGAATACATTTAAATTGGTATTTTTAATTGCGTGAATAAGTTATGAGCTATATTATCGAAGATAACTACTTGGTATATTCAATATTTTTAATTGACGATGAGGTCATTTAGTTTAATCGATTTCAGTTAATATTTTCGAAAGTTCTTGCAATGTTGAATTATACATACCTCAGAAGTGGAAATTATGATATTTTCCTTCAAAACTTCATGAAGTTGAATAACCAAATTGGATTCTCTATCGTTATATTCCCAGATGATATTTGAGAGGAAAGGTTGAACTCACTTTTATATCGACGAATGATACAACATGCTTCCTTTTTGAATTCAATGGTCATCATCGTTAAACTCAATCGTTCCTCGAAAACCATTCAGTTTATAACTTCATTCACTTGTGTGCTATGCAGAATTATATTTTTCACAAACTTTTATCTTAATTGGTCTCCTTTAATTTCAGGTGAGTATCAGATAAGTAGCAAATTATGCTGTAGGTTTTTATTATGCATATCTTTTAGGATTGAGTCCTCAATTTAATGGTGTATTGAAGAAACAGAGTAATCAGGGATCACTTATTCGAAACATAATATAATCACAAAAATTTATTCGAGTCCGATTGTTTCCATTTTATAGCTGTATGTACGATGAAATAGTAACTTTGGGTCATGTGAATTTTCGAAATTTCATGATACGTACTCTAGAGAGATCAGAGAAAATGGACCATTCATGTTGATCCTCGACTATTACAATTCTTCGTACCATCTAGTGAAATTAATTTGTTTGCACACAATATTAGAGAATAATCATCAACAAAACCTGATGAACATTATTTTTATCGACAATAACTCGAAATGAATGATCATCAAAGGTTTATGAATTCTGTTATCAAATTACTCATCAAGAATATGTTGAGAAACTAATTATTATTCAATAATTCCTTCGATCAAACTGATATGACAGGTCATACCCATAATATTTTCGTAAGATTAGAGGAATAAAGATATTCTCCATCGTCCTCTGATAGATGGTGTATGCTTTTATTATGTTTCAGAGGTCCCTTTTGACATCTGAATTACTATGAAAGGACGTTACTGATTTTCCTAATTGAAATTCAAATGTTGGAAGTGAGGGAGGTGAAATGTGTAGTTGCGTAAATATAAGAACAACTCCGTATCGACTCTGTTCTGCTCCCATTCAGAAAGAAATCGAACAAGTCGGGGCCACATCTGTTAAAAGCGAGATATTCGTCCTAGGTGGTAACTTCTCGTTCCCCAGAGGCAAACAAAACTCGAAGAATATGCAAGGGCCATTATTGAATACGTCGATGTTCGAGGAGACCTTCCAAATCATTACATGCCTCCCATATCCCGTGCACGCCTACTTCACTTCCATTCTTCTCGTCGATTCCTTTTTTCACATATCCTATTGTCGACTATCCATTGCGAAATTCTGAATTTATAGTTACCGAAATAGCTCGGACGACATTTATTAGGTATAAAGAATGGCGTTGTTTGGAAATAGTGGCTGGTATTTTATTGATAGGCACATTGTGGAAGTGAATATTGTACTGATAGTTACCCACAGCTTGAGATGAATTCACTCGACCATTTACCGAAACGATTACGGGATGTTGAAGTATTCCAATTGTGGAAGCCTTATTGAGCATGAATTCGGTGCTTTCATTCTTAGAGTCGAGTTAATGACACGCAGATTCAGTAATAGCGATGAAGCACCGACAAAATATCGAGTAACTCCATCATCTTGATCCAAATGTGTTCTTAATTGACATTCAAGAGTTCTATTAGTTTACACTTGAGAAAATAGGATAATTCTGTGAAAGAACATGAGGATCAGGAAAATTTGGGAATGATGTAGCATATGAAACATTTATATCAAAATTGTAAAAATCATATCTACTGACTTCTTTTTTTCTGTTGGATAGAATTATTCCTCGAATGAAGTCTATTTATCTAAGGACGATAGTTCTGATAAATTTGATTATCTTTCAGTATATTAGTATCAAATGAGAATTATCTAGCTAACCACTGATTGTCTGATTGGTTGATAGATAGCTGGGAACATTTAGGCATTAATGATTCAACGGTTATACACAGTCAATAGTTATCTAATTTTGGTGTATGTACATATTTCATTAATCGATAACATTTCTGGAAACAGCTCGAATGATAAACACAACCTTACTTTCTGTTTCGGCGTATCGTTGAAAAATAAAAGATGAGTAACAACACTGCACTTTCTGATGAGCTGTCACAACTGTTTCACTTAAATTAATTTACTATACTTTCTCATCTACATTTATTGAATTCCTATTCGAATTTTTGATAAGGATCATTTCATTTATGAAGATTTTCAATTCACCGTTAGTGAGACAGAAACATTCATTTATAGTAGTAAAGAACAAATGTTGAATAAAACGATTTCTCTATTCGATTATCATCTTCTAATTTGGATTCATTTCTGAGCCTGGTTCAACAAACAATAGTGAATCAAATTAAAAAGAATGATACTAGTGTAAATACTTTTAGTACTTGTCATGACTATCGTGCTGAAATTTTCCTTATAGAAAGATCAGAAATATGTATTTTCTATTCTAAATCTTTTTTATTTTCGTAATTACGGAATTTTTTTCGTCGTATCAATAATAATTATCAATTTCAAATCCCTATTCTTTGAAATACCTATACATTCAAATAACCACAAACAAATATCGTGTTTTCAGACATACTCATATGACATTCCACATGCCTCTGGTTAACCGATATTGGTAGCTATTATATTCTTCGGTTACCCATACTAGAGGGTTCTTCTTGAGCCAGGTACATCGATGTTAAACAAGATAAAGAAATAGCACAATGGGTTGCGGACAAAAAGTTGGGCTGTTAATGGAAGGCCAGACAATGTGTTTATTTTGAGAGTTTTCCAACGACAAAAGTCCGTTTTAGTCTCAATGACTTGAAAAAAGATATCAGTTTTTCCGATCGGTACCCACACTTATTTTTTTACTTTGATATAAGTTGTGGTTTTCAGATCACTGAATGGAAGGTTGGTTCCTTATCACGATGAAATAGAGTTCTGATCTTGAAGCAGTAAAATAGAGGTATATTTTGATCATTGATAAAAAGTGATGAGGAATAAAGATGATTTTTGATTGAATATCAGAAGAGGAATGACATCTTCCAATCGTAGATTCATTGAAATTTTTCTCGATCCCTAGACTATTCCTCATGAATGATAACAATCTTGGAGTGGATCAGTTGACTGAAGAAAACATTTTTCAAGTTATCTCATACTAATATTGGAATGGATTCAACAATGATTGAGAATATCCATTTCCCAAAATTGTCAAAAATAACAATTGGGTATAATGATGATACTGAAAAGGGAATATAAAGGCACGGTCTTACATAAAGGTTCCGCAACTAGGGAACTTTTGAGAAGTGGAGGTGTCATATTCGCCATATTTATCCACTAGGAGCGTAATTGTTTCGGTGCGAGAATATTCTTTGATAGTTCGTATCGTAGTTGTGAACAAAACGAATGGTTTGTCAGACAATATGTATGGTAGGAATATTATTTCCTGCTAAATTCTTTCAGATCAAAAAACAATTGTATTTTCGCATAGCTATTCGATGACAGAGCAGTGCCGTAGGTGATGAAGCACCAGAACCACCAAATTTTCCTCAAAGTTTGGGTAACACCCTTTCCACTAGTTTCCCGATCTTGTATATATGATCGTGACCATACAAAATAATAACTTTTACTGTCAAAGTCTGATAGTAAAAGACTATCAAAAAAAAATATTTTTTGATTGACAGTTGCTAAACATGTTTCAGTTTTTCATTTTTTATTGATGTTTGTGTAAAATCACACTATTCACTGATTCCACAATCAATTTGTTCATTGTATAGTTGAATTCGAGAATATTATGATCAAGAAGTCTTTTTACACAAATGTATTCCTTCAAATTTCTCACGAAGGTGTTATATATAACTTGTATCTCACTTCAAATATTTACTCAATGGTAAAAGATCGTCGGTTACAGATGAGATCACTTGAAACTTACAAAGAACCTTGTCAACGGTATATTTTTCAGCTCTCAGCTGCTGGATCCTCGAGATTTGTGAATGACATAACTATCTGAAGTGGTTTTTGTAGCGAGAAGTAATACTGTTTTCTTTGGCTGAGCTCTACAATCTTCATATGGGAAATATTTTTGTTCATGCACAGTCCTGGTTTGAAGTGTTCATTGTGTGATAATAAAAATATTGAATTTATTCATATCTTTGGAACACATGGATATTTTCCATCATCCAAGAGGATTTTTTTTATTCTATAATTATATTTGAGAATTAAACTTCCAGTTTTGAATATAAAACAGTCAATTGACCAGAAAGGAAATATCATTTCACCATCAGGATATCCCAATGCAAATCTCAAAACTCAAAAATGGAATTGGCACTATTAATCAAAGAAAATGTTCAATAAATAACATATTTAATCTGGATTTTAACGGTGCGGTGTTCTTACTGGATTTGTCGATGATACTGCAATATTACACACATCGGGATTTGAAACGCCAGACTGTAATAGATCAATAAAAAATGAAATAATGATTTGCGTACGATCAGCTAAATTTGGATATTCAAAATAAATTCTGTCTACCTTTCACCTCTATGACAGAGGCTTACCTAGAAGTAGTACTAGTTTATCAAAATAGGAAAGTCTGATATGTCAAGGATAAATGAATAATCTTCATATCACATATTCATACATAAAAATTTCAAAATGTAACCATTAAAATATAAAAACATCGAAAGCTATACATAGTTATACAAGACAGAGATTCAGAAATGAAAAGATCTCATAACAACACCAAAGCAATGATGACCTGAATGAAGCCTAAGATACTGATGATTTTATATCTGCAGAAAGTCTATTGCCTAACCTTACATGGGAAACTTGATTATCAATTATACCTGCACAGTATATCAAATACCTCTGAGTATTGATCGATGAGCATCTCCGATAGGACATTAAATTAGGTATCATCGCAAAAAAATCAGGAGACTCTTCACTGAATACTGGGTTTTGGTGGACTTTTCAGACTTGTGGCAACTGAAAAACATTTATTTTTCTTTAGTACAACTTCACTTGAAGCACAAAGTCCAGGAGCACTTTTATTATCATTAATATTAAGAAAGATAGACGGTGACCAAATTGATATTCAAGTACAAGTAGGTAACAAACATATTTTACGATCTGCTGATAATTTATGTCTGAGGAATAAGTGACAGTAGTTTTTAGATTGAACTAATGTGATGAAATTATTAGCTGAACTGTAGGCAGATAATTGTGTGCAAAAAAATCCTGTTGAGATGGTATTTTCCTATTTTTACATCGTTTTCACATACTTGATAGTCAAATAACTCAAGCGACCAGTTCATTTTTTCCAAAGTATTAGTCACAGGAAACTCGCGTTAACATTTGAATGGTGAAGTATGCGATTATTAAGCACCGTGAAATGAACTAGACGTTTAAGAATCGCCGAGAGATGCTTATCCTGGTCTGTGTAGTGATTATCAGCCACCAGTGATCTCAAAGCAGCACGAAGTCAAAAAGCATCGGATGAAAAATAGCTGGAATCGGTAATGCGCATGTTTAATCTAACATCTCACATCAATCACGGCTGACAATGTGAACTTTATTATTATTGACATTGATTATTAATGATGAGGGTCATTGTTAGTTTTTCTCCTGTCTGCTACAGCTGATCTTGACCCAAGATTCGTGATTCAATTGACGAGTACGGTAAAAAATTCCTACTGAGAAACAATCTACAACATACGTTGAAGATGGTTACGTTTTTTGAATCTCTTGAATTTCGTGTTGTATATTCAGACGAATCGATTTTTCATCGAAGTGTCATATCAAAAAATCTATAATGAGGACGTACAGTTTGGAGTTCAAATATCACGTATCTGAAAGCGTTTCAACAAATGGGTTGTACTTTCGAATTTTTAAGATATATGTGATCCCTTTCTCATTTCAATCCTTTGCGGTATGCTCAGAGGGGTTGACATTATCAAACTATGAATAATAATGCTGTGAATTATTCAATATTTACTGTATATATTATCATTATCCATACTCAGAAACCTAGTAGTGAAAAAAACAATATATATTAATTCGGAGACGACAAATTATATAGCGTTCAATACGAGATTTCATTCATTCATTAAGATTCTATCAGGAAGGAAATAATTTCAACTTTCACACCCTCATCATATGTGATTCTGTATAAATAATTCAATGATTATTCGTACAGTTATATTTTGATGCTGGAAGGTGAATATTTTCATACTTTTCCTCTTTCATATTCCAGTTTTATTTTTTACCTCTTCAAATCTGAACTCGTTTGTCCATACATAAATCAGTCAACTCAGATCTGCAATATAATATCGAGTTTCAGAGGCCTCATGTGTATTTATTACCAAAACCTGATACATAATAACTCTGAGTCGACCAATTAGATCACATTTTAAGCAAACTGAAATTTCATAGATCTACTTCATGCTACAAATAATTTGATAGCTTTTCAAATTGACACTTAAATGACTTCGAACCACTAGGCAGGTGAGTTTCTCTAAAAGTATTTGATATGAGATAACGCTGGATGAAACGGCTTTTCTTATAATTAATCATTAATTCAAGGTGTTTTGAAGATATTTGGAGAACACTAATTGTTTGATTGTACTATAAAAACAACCTCGAACAGACATGGCAGTTAAAACTTCTCCTACGAGACAATGAAGCGCGTTTTCCACAAATTACCCGTATATCCAAACTCCACTATAAGGGTTGACAATTGACAAACACTTCGCTGTAAAATTCCAGTTGAAACGGTTTTTCCTTTTGGTCATGTCATGCTATTAAATCTGAACGGCTGGAAATGAAATTCCTGATTGGAACAAATGAAAATGGATATGTTCAACGTTATCTATACGGTTGTAGTTTCAATCCAACTGAATTCGGTACGATGCTTAACATACATTCTTGTCAATCTAAAACGTGACGAACGTGATTGATTTTTTCACGACAGATTTTGCTGGATTTTCAATAGATCAAATCGAGCACAGTGACTGTAAAATGTGAATGAGTACACAATGAATCGGCGAAGTACCCTTGAGGGTAATTTTGTATATTATAGATATCTATTATATTTCATTATTGTGATAATAAGTGTTTGTGAGGCATTTCAAATAGATGCAGTCTGAGCAAAGAAATAACAATATCAATTGGCAATAACAGCAATTTGAGCACAACCAACAGCAGCACTGATATTTAATAAATACAGAAGATAACAAGTGACAAGTGTTCTCCCATATTGCTTTATTGTCAATAATTATGAGGTTTGAGATTGAGTTATGATGTTTCCAATCCAATACTCTGATATTTCTTCTGCTCAATAAGAACAGAACTTCTCTTCAGCAAAGGACCCTCGAAAGTTTTTTATTTGTCAGCAAGACTAGTTCGAGTAATGATCTATTCAATGTCCATGAAAATAACGATATGTGATACCGATCACCTCTTGGTGAACACCTATTACTGGTACTCGAATAATGTAATTTTATTCCCAACTAGAAATCTTCTGATGCTACTGCAATTTTCTTTTGTCATTATATTAGTATAAATGGAATGTATAGATGAAACACTATCATACTTTCGTATTTCATTAATTTAATTTTATTAATCATATGTTGAAGCAGATTCTAATAAATGAGATACAAAAATGTGATTAACTAGAGGTTAGGTAACCTAACCTATCTCAACCTTTGTCAATAATCAAAATTTCAACGAATTTTCACCAGGAACGAATGAAAAACAATGAGAATGAAATTCTTTCATCAAACTATGTTCTATATTGGCGCAACGATCTTGAAGTCTATCTATCGCCTATGGGAGAACTCAGTCATAACAGTGATGAAGTGTGGATTTACTGTTATCCCAACTTCACATGCGTAACTGAAAGACCAATTGGTAGGTTTACCAATTAATAACTGATAGTACGAAGAATGTAAACGATAGCAATTATTCTCTCTCCGTTGGCAGACCGAAACGGAATCGAAACAGCACCTGTGTTTCTACCGGAATTTATTCAAATCATTGCCAATTATCATTTATATTGAGTACGGAACCCACATTTTTTATCCCACTATTCTAATATTACTACAAACCATGTGCTAACGTTGTGGAATAAACAATATCGATTTCGAAAACTAGTGAAATAAGTCATATATCCTAATGAGATCATCAGTAAATAGCATCCTTCGAAACCGATTCATTCAAAGGGTTATACCAACAAAATTCTTTCACAAAATAACAATCTGAATTCCAATTTTTCAGTTTCCATTTCTTTCCTATACATCTAAGAATATGTTTCCAAATATCAGAATCAATTCATGGAATTAAACTGTCGAAATTATTGGCAATTAATGGATTTGTGGAAAATGTCAGTCGAAAAAAATTTTCAATACGTTCATAGCATGTCAGTTCAGGTCACGTGTTTTGGATCGGCTGATAAATTGAAATGATGAATTAGTCATCATCTTAGGTTTGCGTTTCCTGCCAAGAATTCAGTTATCTTGTATATAAAGAGATCCAATCAACCGTTATTTATGATACTTTACCGATACTTTCAACTTTCTTGCAATATGCCCAACCCAATGAAATATTGAAAGAAAATAATCCTTTTGAATAATACGTTCATATCTTTGAGTTTACCATCTACCCACCTCAAGAGTATAAATCACTCAGTTTATTTAATCTCTTTGATGGCAAAATATCTTGAAATCGTCTTATTATCGTGGATTATCAAAAGATAAATCCCAATTTATAACCGTAGACTACCGAAGCTCGTGTTATTATTATTTTTGACAGTAAATTTTGTCTTCATTTTTAAATGCCACTGGATAAGTCCACTCAAGGACATGCTGTTCATTTCTCAATGTAGTTTATGGTAATGAGACTCATTTATCAGAATTTTTATTGGTATAAGAGGATTTTCGGTTACTGCATCCTATCTTTGTTTTGACTTATGCTGGACATCGGACAGATGAAGAGACGCCATTTTGATTTTGAAAATTGCTGCATATAAAACAGTATTATCTCAAATACCATGTGAATGCTTACCCTCGGACAGTGATCGATCATTTGAAATTTTCCATATGAATTAAGTTTCAAATTCACCCATTTTTTTTCATAATCATAAAGTTGGTTTCATCTTATGTATTTCCCTTGATTTTCAGGAGTTTCTGAAAGACTTCGGGGCTCATTTTCTGAAGAAACCGGTTTGAAAAACGGTATCACATAGCCTATTCTTTCAAGTAATATAGTTCTGGCAGATTTGGTCATTTTTTAATGGGAAAAATGAAAAGTATCTAGCTAACAACTGAACTTCTGATTAGTTGGGACATTCACGCTGGGATAATTATGGCAATACTCCATTGTGTCAAATTTATTTGGAGAGAAATCTTTGATTCGCTATTGAACTTCGTTGATGTTGGTAAAAATTTATACAAACAACGAAACAACTGTGAATAGTTATCCAATTTTGTTATATATAGTATGTATGGAGTATTGTTGAAAAATTAAACAGCAACAACACCGCATTTTTGGTTTTCTATTTCATACTCTAGATTCCTTGCCTCTTCAATCCTGGAGAAATCGTGATGCCAGTCTAATCTGTAAGGCAGAATAGTCACTGTATGGTGAAATCGATAGTTGAAAAAATTCATGATATACAAAAGAACTTCTTGTCGATACTTGAAAATTCAAGTTACCTTAGGTCATTCCAGAAATGAACATTCTTGTAGCAGTTAGATTATTATCCACATGATAATTCACTAATTCACAAATAATGGGAATCTTTCCTCATAAATAATTTGAATAGGTCTTCAGCACGACTCAGTCCCACACGATTTTTTTTCCTCAATGCATCTCCCAATCCGGATATATTCATTTTTGAATATTGATACCGAATGACCTGAATCTTCTATGTTTGTTTCCTGTCAGATAGAATTTACTAAACACGTCGACATTGTGTGGGGCTTAAAGGAGAAAAAAAAAATTCATGTTATACTAAGACCTAATCGGATATACTAATGAGCTTACATCAGAGCATTGTCTAAACAGAATCGTGCGCCTGAAGATGTGACAGGCTTTGGTCTTTATAAATCGATAAGCTCATTTCGTTTTACCTCACTGGACATTCATCATTCTTTAACGATTAGATACGTCAAATTAGAGCTGAGAGAAGATCAGTCAGAGCTTGTTCTGTTTATATTGCTTTCGTTCGGTGTCGGCGTTATCAAGATTATCTTGTTTTTTGATGGAAACCAGATGTGTAATCATAACAAGAGCGAAGGCAGTTATTCACGTGCAAATTCTCAACTGCTCAAATTTCATACATCAACTTTCAGACCGCTTTTTCTGAAAGGTAATCCGCGCTAAAATTAACAACTAACTTTCCGAATCTCAAAATGAAAATAATCGTACCATAAAGCATGTATTCATTTGATCCTTCAAGATCCTTGATCGAAGACACATTGAATCCTCGGAATAAATAATGATGAAAAAGAACAAAACGTAAAGAAAAATCCACCAACGATTTCACTTATTGTTTCATACATTGCTTCTGAGTACAGTCGAAGACAAAAACTCTATTCTCCAATGAAACTCATGACCTTTCGATAGTTTCGACACAGAGTATACAGAGGGCACACTCCCCGTATTTATGATCGAGATAGTAAAATAGGGGCACTAAATGACAGGTACCCCACCCCATTCATAAAAATCATTTCTGAAGGGTCCCCAATCAGAATGGCATCCTCAATTGGGCATGGCTAGATCACACCGTAATCTGTCGTTTGTCAGACTTCAATTTCTCGGATTCGGATTGGTTGTTTGATAGTTGTCTGTTCAGCTTTATAATATTGTATACAAAACAAGATATGAAATCAATGTTGGTTAATTTAGATATTCTTCTCAACTTTTACATGGCAGTTGCATAACTTATCAAATGTAGAAATTTCAATAGTTTCTCATAGTTTAGACAACTTTGATGAATTTTCGAACACTTTGAAACCCCATTCACGTAGTTGATACATATATTCTTGAGCAAACTTAAATTGAAATTACATCATGTGATGGATATCCACTATCCTGTTATTATATCACCAAGATTCTGGAAACCAATATAATCAACACATATTTCCACAGAAAATATGTCATCGAATGGCTTTTCAGTGTCAAAATTTGGTATCGAGAGCATTTGTCAACAAATCGTAGTAAAATATCAAGGCCAATTAAAGATTTTCCGCCATTTTTAGAATGAACCCTCTTGTTCACATATACTCTGTGGTTTCGATGTACTGAATCTTCAGTATAGTCGTAGTATTTTGCGATGATGGAAGTAAACATAGATAAATTCTGTCACGTATAGATACAAAATTATTCATAATTGAATTAGCAGAATACAATCAACAAAAGTCATCATCCATCTATCTGCCTTGAATATTAGAAGACTGCAATTTTCTAACTGACTCACGTTTCATATCGAAACAATCTGTTGGGTTGTAATTTCAGTGAGCTTGGAAGATATCATTTACAACGGCGAATATTGTGAATTGAAACAAATGTAAGCGAGCGAGACCCGATATCACAAAAGAGAATACCTTACCAGCGTTATTAGATCAAGATTATCTCCAACATAATAATAATCGCTAGAATCATCACGAACGACACAATTCGAGGGTCAGCTTTACATTCCGTTCGTATCTTTAAATTTCTTTAATTTTCAAAATTAGAAAGAGTCAGGAGGTGTTCTTTGGGTTTCGTATTGAGTTGTTGTAATACGATTCAATTATATGTGGTAGCAAAGTTCAAGATGAAGGACATTTCATAGACTTGTATCTTCGGATTGGATCATCGACCTTTGAAACTCTGTACCACCCACAACTTAGGTTTATGATTATATGGGTGGAGAACTATTCCGACAACTGTGGCAATATGAAATGTATTTGTTTTGTTTTGAATACATGTATTTCATTCGTCAATTTTCTGAGATAAATGGGGTCTTACGAACTAAGAGATATTCATGATCTCACAATCTCAAACATTTTCTTCGAGCTTTCTTCTCAAGATATTGATATATCTCCTTTTGAATACATTTCAGTGATTAAAGATTAGTCATTTCATTTTGGAACAACATTCGAGTTGATTCAAAATCGAAAAACGCTGGTAAATTTTCTATTTCAAGTAGGGAGCTTCTCAACAAATAGGAATATCACCCCTTTCAACCCCCCTACTTGACAGCTACCCTCTCAATTTTTCCAAATACTAAGGAGGTCGTTGTAAAGGAGTTTAGGAGTACATAAAAAAAATCCTGAAAAAAAGTATTGATGATATTGAAATAAAAGTGGGAAAATGTGATTTTCAATTATTTCTTGATAAAAGTCCATAATAAATCAACTGGACAAATGATTCTAATCAACAACTCAATTTTGGAGATAGATTTGAACATCTCAAAAATGAGCTGTTAATCAGAATAATTCATCCAGTTGATTCATTTATAAATACTATTCATATTCATTTTCCTCACAATTTCAGTTTGAAAAATGAAAGATTATGGTTTTTGAATTTTATACTCTTGAAATTCTTTTCAAAGGTGTATTGCATGACCTCCCTTGCTGTATCGCTGAATCATAGGACGATAAATATTTCACTGGAATAGTTACAAGAATATCATACTGATGAAGAGATTTTCAATCGTTTGAAAAAAAAAACTCTATGAAATCTGATCTAGACTTGAGGTTTGTCTAATACAACCATTGGCGTGTGCGTTCTCCAACCTCCTGAATTACTATAAATCGTATTGGGCACACCTTGTGACCGCTCGAATAAAGTATTTGGAAGATTACGATTTGTTATGGTGCGTTTGAGGCACCGATGTGAAGGTTAATTATGGGTCTTTACACAAATTACATTAGCGTTTACCATTGTTTTCATACATACAGTTATATTAGATTGATTCGCTGATAATTTGGATTGAAAATATTCCTCAGACTACGATCAAACTTCACAAAACGGTGAGAGTATCATAATTCTCAGTTTATTTCGTGATGGATGATATCATTATGAATCAAATGCCAATAAACTTGAGGTTCAGTACTTCTTCGCTCCTGAGGATTTGGGATTTTGAACATGCAATATACAAATTAAACGTTTCAATTCAGCAGTAAACATCTTCGAAACTCTTCGTGATACGTACGATATCGTTATACAGTACACAATTGAAAAAGAGCCAATCCATTGGAGAATTTCGTGAATTCATAAGTCGAAATCCATTTCCGAATAACTATAGGACAAGTTGACTAAAATGGAATGAATCAGAGAATCAACGATGATATTTGTGAATGTCACCATGATGAAAAATCTTGTGAATTGTGGTGAATCTAACTGGATATGTATGCTCATTATCTAGTAAGCAAACTTTCAGATGCTGAAATACCAGTTTTGAAATGTGTTGCAGTTCATCGTATATTTTTCTCTCTAATACAACACCATAAAGTTCAGGTCGACCAACACAAGTGAAAGAATACTACCTTTAGCTATGTCGAATGTACGAAGATTAAATTAACTATATGTACAAATGTCAACTATGAAATTGGAAAATATCAGATTCTTTTCTGCACATCAGGAGCTTAATCCAAGGATTGACCTACTGATATTAGAATATGCAGAATGATGTCATGCTGCAAAGTAGTTCTGAGAAATGACCTTACGTATATATCTTCTCAAAGATGATGGTTAATTTGAACTAGGTCAATTATATGATCTTTTCTTCAAAGATCAGGATGTATTCGTCGTTACATGTCTGAATTATCAATTTCAGCAGATCTTGCTACGCTCTATAGTTCAATAAGCTCAAAATGGATTGATAATATCAATAATAATAATTGCTTTATTTGTACAACAGTAGAAACCATTTACAGGACAATCAATATATATAAATACAGTATAATATAATGATTTGAGTGAAATAATTACCTAAGAGCAATTTCAGGAACAGATTGGCTACCCCAATAAGTTCATTTATCTTACAGATATGCAAATCACAATAATTACAGATCTTGTTGTAATTGTTATATATAACATAGATGAGGGATTTGAATAAAATATTAGTTCTAGATTCCTGAGTTCTGAATACAACTTTCGATCTTGTTTGAACATAAGGTACATTGAACTCAATTTGAGCAAGCAAGATCATAGAGTCAAGAGAATTATGCAACAATTCATGGAGAAAAATTAGAGAAGCACAATCCTTACGCGATTCAATGCTGGAGAACCGCAGACGGTCACACAAGTCATCATTAGCTATCCCTCGCTGCGGATAGGTTCCGTCAATTTTGAATATTGAAAATCTCATAAATTTCCTTTGGATACTTTCTATTGTTAGCTTATGGCAATCGTAGATGGGATACCAAATGATAAGAGCGTAATCCAACTTAGATCTATCGTAGGCAAAGTACAGAGTTTTCAAAGCAGTGACATTTTTAAAACTTTTACAGATTCTATAGATAAATCCACAGGATCTCATAGCTTCAGAAGTTACCTTATTAATTTGATCGATAAAAGTTAAATTCGAGTCAAATATCACTCCCAGATCTTTCATATTATTAGAGTGTTCTAGTGCTTGATTCCCTATATGATATGGGAATCTGTGTGGCTCACATCTTCTAGTATAACTGACACTTTTAAATTTCGAAATATTTGAATTCAATTTATTATTCACACATCAATCTTGCATGATATTTATTCTATACTGGAGTCTGTGGAGTCGTTAATAATGATGAAAAGATACACCGACGTTGAAAACTTTCAGTTGGCAGTAATACTAATACATATTGGAACCATATTCGCACCATTCATCGATTCGTTTTTGATGAAACTGAAAGATTGCTTATATCACCATCCTCTCATCGTAGTCATTAGATGTGAACCCTAGCTACTCGATCTTTTTCTGAATATATGTGGCACTCCATGTTGGTCCATTATTCATTCGTTCGGTCTGCAAATATTAACATATTGAAATATTATACCAGACTCTTCACAGTCGATTTCGAACACGATGATCAAGCATATTCTGTACCAAGTCGAGTGAGTTGCCTTGATTTGATGTGGGTCCGAGTATAATAATCAATTAATAGCCAGGCACGTTTCAATTGAAAAATTCACCGAATCATCAATTAATTACCTGTTATAATTATCATTTCTTCTTCATTTAATGGACGTTTATTCATGAGCACTAATGTGTGTGAAAAAAAGGAAGATTTTATATAATGAACTTGAAGATTTCGATAGACTGTGAGTAACAATCATTTGGATGGAACGTTCTTTGAATTCTCTAGTTCTTCTAGATGAAAGAATGGAAATGATGAATTTCATATCGAAGACAGAAGTAACACATCAAAAATTTGTATTTCCTGTATCGGAGTATTTTTGAGAAAATGGACAAGCAGCAACACCCAGTGAGCTGTCAAAATTATTTTGCTCAAATATATCTGATCATATCTGATCAACATGAGGGTTTGTCAATTCATCAGATCATTTTCATGATCTCATTTGATTCATGTAATGGAAATTGAAATTCTCTCCAACATATATTCCATTCGATATAAATGAAACTCGTCAGATTCATTTTTTCAAAATATCTATTTCAATGTTCCTGAATCGAGTATTCTCCACAGACTATGATGTTTTCCGGTTATAATTCTCTATATTCTGCGGTAAAATTGTTCTCTAGGTTTTGTTCTGAAACAAAAACCCTTGGGGATACAGGATAATCAGGCTTCTGTTTGGAGAATATCATGTTTGGATTTTTAACTAATGGTATATGAAAAAGGTACATATTAACTTAGACTTCTTTTGCATCAAACACCGATGGCTATTCAGGAAAGGGAAAGTTTTGTTCAATATTAACATGAATGGAATATTCATAGAGTTCAAAGAATCCTATTGCAAATGACATGGGATTTAAAATCAGAATACCGCATCAAATTCATATACAAGACGTAGCCAAACTCATTCATTACAGTTCCAACATGTTTCACAAAATAAGAAATTACTATTTAAACTATTATTTCCATTTATGATTATTTTCCTCATGTTATTGGAGAAACATTGCCACACATGATTGGTGTGCTGAAAAAGGATGGAAAATAAATAAAATCCACGTATGATATGAATTATTGAAATATTATAATTGAACTTGAATCATTTTGAAATGACATTGATTCCTGCATGCTTCTCCTGATATTACCTTATTTGATCATTGAAACAAGCAGAACAACAACGGTGCAAGCCGAAATTTGTAATGCAAAGTTTTTGTACCGTTGAAATTCAGCATATTTTCATTTACGTATTCAGTCTGGTATAATAAGGGTTCCCAAGACGATGTGAAGCGAAATATAGATGCATATCTGGCCAGAGACAGCTGAACGATAACCATAAATTATTATGAAGAATGTGAAAGAGTGTAGACAACAGAAGTTCTACGATATTCTTCAGACGACTGAAACCAGCAAAGGGAAAAACGTATGAAATTATCTCCTGAAATGAATTATTCCATAAATGAATACATCGAATTGAAGGTCTCCTTCATTTTATAACATCTTTTCCTTGAAGGCCCCATAGAGACAACATAATCTTCCAAAACTCTAACATGACTTCATACATATTTTGCACAATATTCTGAGTCAAAAGTTGAATTATATACTGTTGAAAATATTTCTTTGGCGAATATAATGAACACTCATTTAAAAATTTATAATTTCGTAGAATTCTCTCGAATGGAGTTGATCAATGATCATCGTTCTTTATATTGACAAATTTTGCAGAAGTTTTCCAGTCCCATCTCTGGTGGAATCATACTGTTAACCAAACATTACTTCAAGTAATAATGAAATATGCATAGTTTTGACGAGATATGTTTCTAATTTCAACTCATATTACTCGCTTCGACTATATATCATAGGAATGTCATTATACGAGTTTTCATGATTTCACACACGCCGCGATATGACATGTTAATTTAGCGGCAATAATATATCGTTTTGAACATTGAAGAATTTACACCGTGCTTTTATGCAATCGAACAGATATACATGTATCATGGTTACAATAGTTAATAATTACGAAATACGATTTCGTTGGTCTAAGAAAAACAATGCCGTGAGCAAGAACATGTGAGATTGAAATGAATAGAATGAGATATTTTTTCTTCTCGTCTCCACATCAAACATAAAAAAAATTATGAAAAAAATCCCATCGATCTAATTGTTTATAACACCAACCTCTATGATTTTTTTCTGCTTTTATTGAAGAATATTTTCATTTATCGCCTCCAATCCAATGTACATGGTATTTCTTTCATTTCTCATTGCAATTAATGAATTATTTCTCCCATAATGCCATGAATTGTTCATCTACTTCTGCAGTTTCCAACCAGAAAATAGCAATCATCTTGATTATTAATCCTGACGAAAATGTTATTGAAGGTGACGAAAATGGTGATATCAGTATCGATATGGTAATAATCCATAAATCAATTCGCGATTAGTTTATGAAAATTCCCGTTTTGGGTTCATATGGGGGCACAATAGATCTCAATAGATCGAGGTGCTTAACTTATAGCAAGCCTCTTATTTAATCTTATCTTGGGTTCATATGGGGAATCATTGACAAGTTGATTAGTCCTGAATAGCCTGTATCTTGGATAATTGAAAGAGAGCAATTGACTGAGAAAATCTTGTTGAGTAAAAAAATATACTATATAGGATATTCACGTGCTCACGTAGTCTTCAGTTCTGCTACATCTAAAAGGGACACGCTCTGTATTTAACAATTTTAATATTTTGATTTATGCCATTCGTAAAAAATCTGACGTCATCGGAATGCATATAATACAAGGAATACCGATATGAATATATATACAGAAGATATTGAATTACAGTGATTAGATTTCGATTCATTCAAATAAGTCAACAAAATCGCCTGTCAAGAATCGCCGGAACGTATAAACCCACTTGAGCAAGACTAAAACCACGACACACCAGATCCATATCATATCCCATCACTGTATCACTCATTTTACAAGACGTATTCATCTCGCAGAACACGATGATTCACAACATGTTACACACTCGAAAGAATTCATTAAATATGCATACACGTTTTAAGCGGTTCAATGCGGAATCACAAAATATTTCAACATTCTAACAGCTGCCAGTTAGTCGAAAAAAGGTCTACTTTATCTCGCAACAAAACACTCTGACATGGTTGGACAACTAGTCAGTGTTAAAACATGGGTTTTCTGATGGAAATAGCAGAGTTAGGTGGTCTTTTACTTTATGGTGGAATGGGTTGCACAACATAGCTTAGAGGGCTTCGGATTTTTCGGCAATGAAAGAGTCAGCGAATATTATCAAATGATCCAATCATATTGCTACCATCAATAATTCCACATTCCGAGATATAGCTCCTGTTTGGTTGTTGTTAGGGAATGCAATCTCATTTTGCGAAATATCTATTGGAAAAATTCGTGGGAATCAATGTTCATCTCACGATATCTATATCGATTTTCAAAAAAAAAACACACAAAACTGCCATCTCTCGCGAGATCTCGAATTGAGGAGATTTCACAGTATTGTTATAAATGAACTCGCGAGATCTCGCTTGAGCCCCAATCTCGCGAAATTTGCATTTTTCAGTTTTTGCCTACCCAGTTAATTGATGAAACGTACCAACAAGATAATCACTCACAATACAGAGACTACATTGACATTGAGAGTAAAACGAATTGAATCATCAAAATGTGGTGATATAAAATGGAGTCAACTGAATAAGAAAAAAACTGAAATGAAATGAGTTGGTTGGAATATAAAGACTATGAGGAATTCAAACAAGAAGGTAATTCATCCAATGCCCATTAGGTAACTGATGTATGAGAGAAATAGGTCTTAACCTTGAATGGTTCAACTCTCGTTTGCTTCCAAATTCTCGCAATTTCAGAAAACATTTTCAAACAGGTATCATCAATTATCACGAAGGTTACTCCTCAGAGTGATTTTCATCGAGTTGAATAGGTTGTAACAGGTAAGTATTCACAATGACGTCTGTATAAAACAACCTAATCCTTATTATTAGGAGACAATTTCCCGACACATCTTTCAATTGCGCTATTTCAAAATATTTTGGAAATTTGAGTTGTTTCAATATGCAAGGAGCAAATTACGCACTTCTAGAACTTTTTCTAGTCGTGCGTAATAACTCTTGTTATGAAATATACTATTTCAAATGAAAACATTTCTCAAAACGATTTTAATGAAATACTCTCCCTTCCGGAGTATCGTTGAAAAGAAAGACAAGCAGCGACCACGCTTGCTGGCGAGCTGTTACAACTATCTTACTGTAATGAATAGATTATACTTGATCATATCTGATCAACATGAGGGATTGACGATTTATTAGATCATTTTTATGATCCCATTTGATTCACGTACTGAATATAAATAAAACTCGCCAGATTCGTTTTTTCAAAATATCCATTTCGATGTTCATGAATCCAGTATTCTCTACAGACTATGTTGTTTTCCGGTTATAATTCTCTATATTTCGTGGTAAATTTGTTCTCTAGGTTTTGTTCTGGAACAAAAACCCTTAGGGCTTCAAGATGATTAGGCTTGGCATTCTTGAACAAACATCATGAAATATTCTGGAAATCTAATGAAATATTAAACATCTATGAAGTCAGTTACTTTTGAGGATAACCGAATCGATTTTTTCCCAATTCGTCAAGAGAATCTATTGGTCACTATTCTCATAGAACTAGATTCATCCGGGAATTTGGAACGAAAACAAAATGAGAATTTATACATTATATTTCAAACAAAATCGAAACGATTCAACTTAAAAAAATGCAACATTTCATGCATCGCGATGAAAATCCTCCATACAGTTATCTCTAACTTGGTGCTCGCTATCGATGACGACAACGGAATCAAAGCCATCTTCCACAATTACTAGCGGGTGTGTCGAATTTCGTCTCCCCTATGAAATTTCCGGAGGAAACCGGAAGTCGCGCTGCCTTCAAGCAGAATATAATATGCAGTTATGACTGTTCCATAATCGAGTATCCACTGAAAGAGCGTTATGGAAATGTTCTTGATAAAAATTTCATCGTCGCTATCTGGTAATGGACTCGACGGGACCTCAGAGACTTACTTTCGGAATCTTGGGAATGTTTCGCGAAAATCGTGCGGAACTTTTAAAGATGACAAATACCGTTTTATGAACCAGGAAATTGTAGGGTTGAAAGACCATTCTCGAAGCTGTCGAAGAATCGGACGATTTCCATCGAATCCTTGTTATCCTTTTTATTTGTTGAATATCAACGAAGATTCTACAATAGTTCGCCAGTGAACAGTTTTCAGTAGGTAAATCGAGATAGTTATCTGGATATTACGGATGATTTGTATCTATATTCCTATGACTATCTCATGTGCTACATCGGACATTTCTATTTGCATGAAATTGATATTGATTACAGAAATCATTACAAATTTATTTCATATGGATATGTCAAAATTTGATAAGTATCGACTGCGCATGGTCGTTATTGTGATTATGTCTTGCGACACATCGATAGCTGTGGCGACACCTATTGACTTTTTTCAGAAGTTCTTGATGATTCATGACCCGCGTAAAGATGGCGATATCATAGATTTTCCAGACAAACAAGTGTCGTACTTTTGACTACTGAACTTCGAATTGTGATTCCTGAGACCAATGTGTATCAGGAAAGCGTTTCATGAATAATCCTTTATGCATATTCCATTATCTAACTATCCCAAGGATTTTTTCGATTAACAATTATTTTTCAACCCCAACACGCAACGTGATCACAAAGGTCTTCGTGACTTTCTGATAATATCCTGGAATTGACCGCACAAAAATATTCATTTCGTGAAAGTAAACTTTAGCCTGAAAAACCTTCTCGTGTTTCAATCATCAAGATATTGATGTCCCAACGAATTCTCTTGTTTGGTGAAAACGCAATGCATTGCAGTACATCGAGTCTAAATTTGTCACGTATTGTATTTTATCTGGGAATTTTACATTGAATTATTGAAATCTTGTATTTTCATGGTGAAAATAAAGTGTCGTGCGTGACAATCTTGATTGGGATAAACTTTTAGCTTTTGCAGTATTTAGATGGTAGATATGAGCTTTCCAACATAACGAGGTGGTGAGTGCATTGTTTTATCCTTGGGAGAATTCGTGAAGTTTGTCGTTTGTTGACATTTAACATAGAATTTATAGATCTAACTCTCACAATATTTACATTTTCATATAAATCAGAAACAATGATCTTCGAGCTGATTTGAAATATTGACACCGTCTCGTTTCTTCACCATTTCCTATCACATTTCATCTTCACATTCTCTGTATAATGATTCAAAATGGTAATGATAATCCATTGTATCTAGGACAGAGGTGTAACTCGTAAATTTTTTGTTAAAAGGAACTCTGTTTGAAAATAAACAAATGAATGTGACATATCAATATAATCTCTATTTATGAATTTTTTTCCAGTTATTCAGAAGGAGTGTAGTATACTCCTCATTATGTTGTGAAAATGTATATTTACAATTTAATCTATAGTTTCCAAATTGTAGTTGTCAATAAAGCGTTACGATTTTTTTAATATCTCAAAAAAATAATCTCTCGATGGAAATCGTATCATCATTAAATAACGAAGGTAATTATGGATTAAAATTGATCTTCCCGTTTTCAAAAACGTGTGCTTTCTAAAAATAGAATTCTTTCGATGAAGAGAAATATTAATTTCTCATTCAATTCATCTTTATACTACCACTACCATTTTCACTTATGATTACATCACTGGAAGCTATTTAGAGTAATCTCCATCCATTTGTTCGTAGTTAGAGAATTATTATTCTGTATTTTTGCCGCTATAGCAAACAATGGAACAATGAATTTAAGGACAGGTAGTCCGACGAAAAGAATTATCTGATTTTCCTCATGGATTTCAAATGAAACGAAGTCAAGAAAACTCTTATATTGACTCGATCTCCTCGTCGACCTCTTGTAATGTTTAATCATGTTCAAATTCCTTACATCCCGCTCCAGTACAAAATTGTTACGACATGCTTTTCCTTATTGAATTAATGAATCTTTCGAAACAAAATTTCTTGTTTTTGATATTTCCCCCATGTACGAATCATCCAGTAACTCCTATAATCAAATTAGGGTCCTTTAATCAGTCTTCGACGTTGTTGCGCAGTCTTAAGGTTAATTCATTATTTTTTACTTGCTTCTTCCTTTCCTTTTAATCTCTTTGATCCGAGTTGAGTTGAGAGCATCATAAGTTTCTTGCGAGACCGTTCTAATTAATCCAATATAAACAGGTGTGCCAAGCCTATTCGGAATTAGTCGCAAGTAATTTGCACGAGGAATGTTCAAATATTGAGGAATATAAACATATTTCCATTGGGAAGTCAGGTATGAATATTCGTAGGAATCAAAGGACGTTGCTATGGCATACATAAAGTCGTTAATTTTGAATAGAACATCCTTCATATTGTTCCATTCTCAAATTACCTCGATCAATAAATGGGCTACACCATTATTTTTCTCATTATTGATCGCTTCAGTGTCATTTTGATATTCCCCAAGTTTTCCTCTACTAGAAATGGCTTCTGCTGTAGAAGATGCATTATTTTTATTACATGCACACGTTATAAAAACTCACCTATAATGGTTCCTGCTGAATCTTCCGAGTAAAACTTTCGTAGATGAACATTCTTCAACAAAATGAAAGTTATCCCCAGATGCCAACAAAAAGAGTCCTAACAGGATTAGAGTAGAAGGCATTTAACGATTCAATCCCGAGAGTTTTAATACTTTCATCCGAAGAAGTAGAATCAAAGTTTGAGTTCAGTGCAACAGTTAGATGAAAATACTTTCCAAGTAACTTTGGGTGAGGAGTAATCACATGATTTACGAGATATGGTCTCTAAACTAATAATACCAGCTCAGAATGAGATAACTAGGTTTATTATCATCTCCACTCTAGAATAGAGAAATGTGTTGAACTCTTGGGTGATTCTCTATTTTATTTCAGACAATTTTTCATCATGATGTGGGTTCAGTGAATATACAATGATATTCTATAACATTTCTGACTGAGTATATCGATTCAGAATTGGTTGATATCAATGATTATATTACGTAATAACCCCTAGCAGAATCTATCTACCTCTTTCAAAATATATCCTCCTTTTTTGTTATATGTGTGAATTATATACTGTGTACCAAAATTCTCAATTTCACTTGGTCTTGACCTCATCTGAACTTCGTTAGATATAAAACCACATATAAACTACAAATTCTCAAATAATTGGTCAGTCCAAGGTCGATGGACTTGAATCATACCAATGATAATTACATTAAACACAGTTAGAGTTTCTGCCAAAGTTCTTCTTCACTTCAATTGTATATAATGTATGGAAAGTGCTACGAAGTCGTGATCAAAAATGAATTGTTCTGGGTTGAACGAACCTAAGAACGCTTGTCTCTTCAAAGTCAAAGTTGAACTTGACTTCCATTTTTTTCCTTCTAATGATTGATGACTTACAGCAATCTTTTCGGAATTATCGTGTAGTCATTAAGATTGATGATATTCCCTTGTTGCTGTTTGATCAAGATTCTGTTTTCACAACATAACATATGTGAAAACTAAATTGCAGAGATTGAAAATGAATAAGCCGAATATAATTATCTCATTTCAATTTTCATCCGCTTATTTGGTTGATGTGGGATTGTTTTCTTTTTCCAATTAGGTTGTTTATTAATTGAAATGATTGATAACACTATTCCGAAGATGCAACAGCCATTATTCAAATAATTCTGTCATCTATTTTTTTTATTATTCTATGATATAATACTCATCGAATTTGGTAATTAATCGTTGAAGAGGTTGGTTCCCGATTCGATAAAGATATAACTTCGAACATTTTCCGATCCCTCGTGTCTTCCAACTTTGTAATTGGGGATTATTAATCGAAAAACAAAATGAATTATACAAAATTATTTCTAGGTTGTTTCTCCATGTTTCTCTTGTCACTATAATTCAATATTATTGTTGAAATACGAGTAGAAGTGATATTTTTGATTTCGAAGCGAATACAAAATTACAATTTCAATATGGAATAGATGTTCGATTCATGCAAGTAGATATTCCATTCATTTTCTAATGTGACGAAATAGTGGTGATTTCAATATTGTATTCATTTTCACGTGATATTTCAACACAAAATAGTTTCGCAAAAATTCCGACAGAATCTCATCACTTATAATTTCGAGGGGAATATTTACCCAATACTTGCGAGGTATGATGAGGAACAATCAGAGTGCAAGGTTTCCAATGGTTCACTCTGTATATGAGCATTCATAAGAAATTATTATCGTTGTGATAATATTGTTGATCTGACCTCGAAATGAATGATCACAACCTTCACTCCTACCTACGAAGGGATGGAAGAATGAAGAAATCGTAAATCCTATAAAAATATTATTTCAGGTCACAAGAAAGCTACCTTCAGTTTTTTAACATGAGATTAAAAAGCAACAACTTCCTTCGGAGACATTTCCGATAATGCACAGAAACCATAATCTCTTAATGCAACAAAAGAAATCCAATTCGCACAGTGGAACCTCGAATTCTTTATGAACTCGTTCCTCAAGAAATGTTTGTACAAGAGTCGAATAATCCTCCCAGTGCCAACTTGAAAAGGGTTTTGCGGAGGCTACATCTGTTCGAAGGGATTCAATTCATACAAGTGACAATACTGCAGAAACACTGATTTGGTCTGGTAATATTATGATAAGAGATTCTGGATGTTGTATAAACATTAGTCGGAAATGTGAAAGAGCGTATTTTCAGTATTTCCAGCATTGATGTTCCAGGTGACGAATTCAATCATATGTTGTGCTCCCATTCCGTTTCAATTTCAATTCTATCGGTGGTAATGAATAAGAGTTGATAACACTCATAAATAAGCAATAAACACAGCATTTTGGTTGAAATGAACAATAATGAAATTTTTCCTGGCGATAATAAGTGACTCTGATTCTTTACTAAGTTGAAGAACATATCGTATAATAACAAATGTTACAATTTCAATGTATTTGAATTCCTTATGTGATGTACGCAATACAAAATTTATTATTGAAAAAAAAAACTTTAATATGATATAACTTTGCAGTATATGTATATCCCTATATTCCATATCTGGTTTTCAAGTATCGCTATGCCTCAGTCCTCTATTGGTATCTAAAATTCAGAGATCAATAAGAAAACATGATGAAGAAGGCATTGATTGTTGCATGAAATCATTGAACTCTTGTGAATTACTTTTAAATTACTGATCCCAAATATACTAGCTCGAGTAATACCTTTTACATGAAGTATATACTGATATCGCGTTTCAGATAAATATCTTGATTTCATTGAAAAATCGAATTGCATTAATCAAAATGAAATGGATGAATGGAAAATAATGAACTTGAAGTGAAAACTAACAAATCGAACTATTGGTATCTTGTCGAATAGAATCAAATTCAACAGAAAGTTAAATTCATATCATTGATCCTCAAAATAGTTTAATACCTAGCCAGATACTCGTGATATCAATTGGTGATTGTGATCATTTTCGGATACGTTATCGCAAGAGAAATTCAGCTTATTTCTTGTAGTAAAGATTCCCCAAATGTGATGAAACTGTTCGATTCATTTGCGATGAAATCAGGAAACTGTTCCAATCATAAAAGACAAATGAAAAGGAACAGGAGAAATAAAATAATCAAGATAAAAAAATATTCATATTCATCTTCACTGTATACATATTCATTCAATATATTGGCAGAAGTCAAATGATGTGCTGATACTTTTGTTTTGATTATATTGTAAGTTTCCGAACTCAAGAAGACAGAATTCAATTCGAGTTGATTCGACTCGAGTTGACATCATTTCGTTTATTCTCTCATTATTTGTTATAAATAACATTGCTGTTATCGAATGAATAATAATTGAATGATTTAGTTTCCGATGTTGAAGATTTTTCAATTTTGAAGGAGAATGAGTACCTAGAATCTTGCACCTCATCAGTTCCAAAGAAGATTTTCGAATGGTTCGAATAGAACTCACAATATGTTTCTCAATCGATATCACACCGACATGCTGCTACGTAACTCGTGTCACTCGGTATATCAATAACATAAAGTACTGGGATTTTCGGTCATTTAAAAGTTCACAATGCATTCTTGAGGATCAGCCTCTCATTGAATCCGACGGACGTAAAGAAATTTCAATGACCGCCAAGACAATAATGGGGACCGTCTAGAGTCATACATCCCGAGGCAGCTGCGGCCACTTCTGTGGATATGAATGGGTCCAAGATCTGTTATCAGAGGATGGAGATGGTTGATTACGGCCGGCTGCTTGTTGATACGCTTGCGCGATCCGATAACGAGATGAGATAAGGAAGTATTAGGCATCGAGGTTTATGCGGTTGCAGTTCTTGTGAGGATTATTTGGGTTGGTCTCGTTAGAATGCCTAACTCTCAGGTCTAGTTCTAGATTTGACCTGCATCTGCACGAGCGCATGATATGGGTTCTATAAATGTTGATTGCATAGAATACTGGGAGATGGACATCTACTGTCTAGTCCGAAAAAATGTGTAATCAAAAACAAACAAAAAGTACCAGCATCATATTTTGAATCACGTGAAAATAAATCGATATAATCTACATACCAAAAATAAACCAAATATCCTAATAAATCAAGTCAAAGACCATTTATTTGAGCAAGATGGTATTGTGACCGTTCGCCAGAAAGTGCGGTATTGCTGCTTGTCTTTTTTTAAGCGATACCTAGCAACAGAAAGTTAGGTTAAGTTTATCATTTTAATTGTTCTGAAATATCCATGGAATATAAAACTGGATAACTATTGACTAGGAATAACCGTTGAACCGTTCAATATTTGTTAAAATTTCGACTACACCAATTAGAAGTTCAGTGGTCAGCTAGATACTTTTCATTTCGTACTGATGGTTTTGTCTGATTTATCTTCCTTGAAGACAAATACTATTATTACTTTGATAGTTCCCAACCAGATCAGGAACTAGATCTTCTTGTTACGATAACACGTGACAAGTATGGCAAAAAGTCATCACGTGTTTCTGAGAGTGGATTATTTCGACTCACCAGGTTGTATTAATTGCACTATGTTGGTTTATAATACACACTCGTTCAGGTCGTCGTCAGTGGGAATCGACCAGAAGTTTGATTTTCTGATTTGGATTTGCTGAAACTGAAATACTTATCCCATGTTGAATCTTCATAGCACGTGAATCATTGTAATATCGGAAGTCGCAGTAACAATTGATACTAATTCTGAACAATGTCAGTTGAAAAATCATGTTCCTCAGTGAAAAAGCTATTCATTCTTTTCCTGATAAATTACTCACCTCTATGTTGAAACTTCGTTATACTATCCAATATTACAAGAAAAATTACAGTGAAATGTTCTCATATCGCACGAATTATATAAAATTCTTCAAGAAAATCGAACTATATCCAGACTGGACACATCTTCCACAATTTCTTGTATCGATTCATTCATTATTATTCCTCTTCAAATTCACAAACTTTTTGCTAATAGCAGAGTTTTTTTTCTTCATACTGCACTGGAACTATAGCATTTCTTAAATTTGGAAAATTTTATGTCATTCAGGAGAGAAGATATTGAATAATGAATATCTCGAGAATATGAGGTAACTCTCTGATTTTTGTGACCCAATACTGAATGGGACACTGAAAAATAATCCTATTTATTTGCCGAAAATATACAGATACTGAATCACTGTAAATCCTGTTGTGATTCACTATTTCTGCTTCTATATTCGGACCAAATCACATTCGTATGTAACATGTTCCAGTAACAAATTGATGACCACAAAAACATCTCAAATTGAATCACCTCATCTGAGAAAATTATCATAAAAGATACCTCACATGCCATCTTCGTTATCAGGTTTGCTATTAACCACTTAACAAGGCCCATTCAACTAATAGACGACTTATATCTTCCGAGATTACCTGGTTGACCCTCATCGGAATATTCCTGTCATATTCACTGAGTGATGTTTTCGGAACCACCTAGTCAAAAGTTACCTACTTGTCATAGGTTAGATGGACAGTCAAGTCAGTCGTCCTTAAAACCCTGTAATTATCATCTCTGAGGTGGTGGTCTTTTGTTGTTATGCGACAGCAACTTGATTGGATTTGGGTTGAGAGAATTTTAATTCGTTTCCTAATTCTTCGAAAAATAACAATAAAAGAAAGGGATGTCAGAATAATTCTACTCCCACATTCAACTGACATTTCTCAGAAATATATGACTCATGGTATGACATAATGTGAATGAATATTTCAAATCATTCGTGATTCCTTCTGGTCAAGTGATTTATTTTGTGCTACCATTGGATGTACAGAAATTCACAGCCCATTCATCTATAGAAAACAGAATTTTGGTTGAATGTTATTGGCAAAGTTTCTGGTTGAAATTTGAAGGGTAGTAATTTCAATATCTAAATAATCAATCCAATTCAAAATGAGACGTTTTTTATGACGGTGATTTGCTGACAACACTATGGTGATTGGGAGAAACCTGTAACTATCAACATTGTCATTGAAAAACTGTGATGAAAAATTTGTCAATTCGTTCAAGAGATAGTGCCACTCGCTGAGTTACATACTTATATACATGAATACAACTCAAGCTAATATAAAGCATTTAGAAGTATCGATTGATTTATTTCGTTTCAAATATTGTACAGAGATTGTTTTAGAGGATCCACCGCATATTCTTGCTCCGAAAGTAATTATTGAAATGCGTAACGAATTGGTGAAGTAGATTCGTCACTGCCTCTTTCAGGGTATCAGATAAAAAAGGTCCTTATACAACACTGCATCCCTTGAGGCTTGTTAAATACCAAGTTAATGTAACATTACTCTCGAATTGAACCGACTGATTTATTTATCGAATACAAAGCTTGAAAGAGAGTTGATTTTAATTCAGCAAATTGAGTTGAAGCAGTCGGTTGTATTTGTATTGCCTGATTCAGGCTTTAACTAATTATTGACGATTTTCCAAATGACTGGTTAGACTGGTTAACGAGTTGCTCGAAATAATATCTGGAATTAGGTGCTTTGACATGAAATAATTGAGTGAAGATACGAGAATTCATTTGGGGACCTTTTATTCATCTGAAATGAAGTGGAATTTTCAAGCAAATTCGAATCCAATTTCGTGAATGTGATCGAAACTTTGACCACATTTCATATTCTTCAATTATGTAAAGTGTCTTCATGAATAGGAAAATCCTCAACTAGACATTGTTGCTGAAATGAAAGATTTATTGTTCCATTGTACATGATTGAAAAATATATCTTCGATATACTTTCTTTCTATTTTTCACAGGGTTATCGAATCTTCGAAGGAATCTCCCATTCACAATTTGAAATTGCTCAGAGGTATTTCACACGTATGTATATCCATAATATGGATAATGTTCACCTATGATTATTTTCAAGATACATTCTTGAAAATATCCATATTCTCGTGAATTATGGTACACATTTCTGTTGTACTGAATATGAGAATGACTTTTATTCTCAACATCAAGTGGAAATGTAAAATTGGACATATCAAAATAAAAATGATCATTATCGACGGTCAAGTGAATATATTATTTAATAATTACTATCGATGAACTCAGATATAAAACTGAATTCTTCATCAAATAAAAATTTCCATATCCTGTCAGAATTGATAATGCCTACCAAAATATTCGACACTAATTATACTACAATTTATGATGTGGAATACAGAATGATTCAGTGCTAGTATTTATTAATAACCCTGAAATAACATGAATATATGAATCTCAACAGAATAATTTGGCAAGATCGATTCGACACTCTGAAGAGTAATGATGGGATCATGAAAAAGTTGAATAATGTGTTCTGCCTACATAGCTTCGGCAGAGATTATGCAAATATGCTCGAATTCCGAATGAATGAACCCTAAAATAAACGCTTGATAGATTAAATCATTGGATATCGATAAAAATGAAATCAAATAGACTTCTGGATTTATGGAACATCTGAGTTTAATCACTTAAAAATTGTTTGTGTGGTGAATATTCACACCTTGTGTCATCTTATCTATACTGAATTTTCAACAATGAACCAATGAATATTACGCTAATTAACGAATGACTATAAACAGTATCGGAAAGAATATGTATAAGGTGTTGTTACTCAAATAGTGCATGAAGAATATCTTGCTGAATATCAGGAGAGCATCACAATTTTCATCACTGACTGAGACGAAGTCACCTGACGAGTCGAGTTACATGGAAAAAGTAATAGCGGTCCTGATCACTCTCATAGAGTATTGTTTATACCCAAGATACATCTTTTACGATACTATTCATAACTTGTACAATCTGAGTCAGGTTCATATCGAAATTTCTGGCTTGACTGGTATAGGCATTCAAAAGAGTAGAATAGTCACTATACAATAAAGACAAAAAACGTAAAGTTTCTTAAAGTTATGCGATATTGGCTTCATGGTACTATGAATGGAAATCACAGGAGTGAATCATCCCGTAGTATTGGAATCTACGTTTAATCGACCACAATGGTAATTGGGCTATTGACAGTTCTGGAATGTAATCATGAAGTATATCCCAAATAATGTCATCAGATGTTACGTTTCGAATGACAAGAAGACAACGTTCAGATAAAATCTCCTGTAAGACTCAATCCATTTCAGATATAACACCGAAGATTATAATGAGAAAGAAACTGTGTGATAAGACATAAAACTATTGTTCAGAGAGCAACAAAATTTTCTATAACTCATAAGCATCGAAACTTACTCGAGACCCACATATGTATCGATTAAGCCAGCTGACCTACATATTTCAGTTGATTAACTGATTTCACAGGGAAATTAACTCAACGAGAAACAGAAAGCAATCATCCATCATAATTTCAAGAACAACCTTTATCGATCACGCGAATGACAGCAGTGTTTTCTACTAGTCTACTACAATTCTGTTTGCTGGATTTGGGGTTGGAATGAGCGAGTTAGGGACGAACTATAATATGCTTTTCGGTCCGCCACACACACGTACATTCAATCAACTGTTTTTTGGATCGATTTTGGGAGATCTTCTGGTTGAGTACCCATTCATTCGCATGGCCATTTTCGTCCTCCTTTCGTTATTATCGTCCCACGTATCCTTTGTTCTCTCCATCCTGAAATTGAGGTGATAGAAAAAGGACATATAGAATGTGATGTAGCCGATCTGGAATTGTTCCACAGCTATTTTCTCAAAACCGTCTATGCAAGGGATCCTCACTTCTGGCGATCTTCAACAGATTTCATGAAGGGATCAATATACAGTGTGTGTTCGTTTCAGTGATTGTATTTGATTGCACTTGAAATAATGAGTTGGTGATAGGTATTTAGTCAACTCAATATTTAAAAATTGACTGAAAACTGTGATGATTTTAAGGTTAATACAGTCGACTGTGATTCTTGATATCCACAGTTATGTATATATGGCAAGTGATTGAATGGAAGATTTTGTAACATATTTCTTAAATCTCAATTTTTTGGGAACTTATTTCGATGAGGCTTCAAATTCACATGGTTCAAAAGATGCATTAGGAATTGTGAGAATTAGGAATATTTGATACCCAATATAGAGAGTTTCGAGTGTTGGTAATATCTTGGCAATATTTGAAATTCACAAATTACTTTTCAAAATTTTACAGTTCATCCTGATCAGTATGCTCTTGCCTATGCAAGGAGAATTTTGTTGAAATATTGCACTCAAAGTGAAAAGATCATTGGCCAGCTTTTACAAAATGTTTAAAATGAAAAAATGGCGACTGATTCAATAATGATACCTGTCAATTCCATTTCTTATTGTCAGAGAGAAGCACTCATGACATGGGAATGAAAATATAATTTTATTGATCACAAGAAAAGATCGATGATTGATGATTTCAAAAGAGCTTTCTGTTGTAAGACTAGGAAGAAATTATTCTCGATAGAAAATCGTGAAGGATTTTTTACTGATTCTCATTTCTTTTCGATCCACTGCCCTCTGAACAGTCTTGGCAGACACGTCAAAAGAAATTTGGATTAACGATGTAAATGGCGATTATCCCGAAAATTGGGAACATTTCAAAATATCCAATACTTTCGCTATGCAAATTCGAGATGACTGGCCATACCCATAAAATCGCTACCTGCACCGTTATTATTCATAAAAAGCCAAAGTACGTTGAGAGTATAAGTCAGCTTTAGCGACTGACTGCTCCAGTCTACGTAAATCAAGGGGCGCGCTGGAGTAATGTGAGGCGGGCATGCAAGGAGCTCATCGCATGCAAGATACACCGGAGAAATAAACTGGCTTCGACAGTTCTTCGGCTCCGGTCATGCACACACCGGGAGATGGACGGGGACCTGCGCGGAATGTAGACAAATTATTATTATGTCACATTTTGTCGCCGCGTAGGAAACAAGATATCTCCGTTACTACCTCGTGTCATGTTATCCGACAAAAAATCCTATCATAATCAATATTTATTGTATCGATGGTCATGTTCATTTTGGTGAATATACAAATGTTTTATGAAAAGGGGAAATACACCAGTGGAGTGTTGAATAGAGAAACCACAAAATCAAGAGACTCTGCTTGTGTATAGTTGAATAATCGAATTTCCTGGGTATTTCATTTCAATGGAAGAAAAAGAGATGAGTAAGATCAATTCAGGAATAGAAGTATTGCTTCCACTTCGAAAGAAACAAGTTTTTGACAAGTGACATCCTAACGACCTTTCTTTCTTCGGCATCTTCAGAAATATTGTGAGATGTTTGAATTCATCGTAAAATTTGTCCATTCATATTTTCAGCTAAATGCGACTGACAATATATGTCTAAGAAATAATTTTGCCATTTTTTCCAATGAACAGGGTGTCTAAAAACTATTCTGCCAAACGGAAGTCAACCTGATATTACAGATGAATATTTTTTTGATCCAACATGACTCTATGTAAGAAACACATAAAGTTTCGATTTATTGTTGTCGAAAACTTATCATGAAAATCATCTTGGATTTTTCAAATGCATTTCTGATACTTGAAATCGCTATTGAAACGCTTGTGATAGATCAGAAAAAAATTGTGACGGGTTGTTAACTGTTTATTGATTATACCAAGTTCGATTTTTCTCAATAACGGTATTCTTGAATAATTTGGAAACAACTCATATAAAGGCGTCTTTTTCAAAGAGTTGTAGCTCCCTTAGGAAGCATTTTCGAATTGGGGTAATTAAAGCTGAATCGATTTAATATCACCAGTTGGGCAGGAGAGTTTCTGGACCCCCTGTATTGATACAGTGGAAATCTTTCATTTTTGAGGTAGCACACCTTCTGATTTCGATAATAACACAATTGATCTTATTTTGGAGCATTCAATAGAAAATGCTCTCATGTATAGTTGGTTATACCATGATTGAGATCAAATTCTCGAGATGAGAGCCACCTAATTTCGAATAAACGATTCGTCTTCATAGAAAGGAACACGTGAAATCACAACCTACATTAACCACAGTATAAAAATCGAATGGAGATAAAATGTAAACAACGAGAGGCCCGTCAGTGACGTCACGAATACCTACCCCTCTTGTCTCTCGCCCCGCAAAATTTTACAACATTGCGTCTCATGGAAATGAACCACCTTGTTCAGTCTATCATCCTCGCATCCTACGTACAGTAGAAGCGCTTCATGATTTCTTTATTTTGACCAATTTGAAATTATGCAACCAAACGCCAAATTGGCATAAAACGCGTCCTGTGTCTTCACCTTTATTGATTTCCACTCTGCATAATATCAGTTACGGCTGTGGTTCTGATAGTTAATATTTATAAAATGTTTCGATAAAATGATAGGTTTACCGTTACTTATCGTAGGGTTATAGCTTCGTGATTCTGCTAGTTATGAGAAGAAAGTTATAGGTTGAATTCAAATGAGAGCTTTGAGCTGGTAGTCGGTATTTTGCGGTAATCAATTATTGTCGATCAGGTTTATGATACCAGTTCAGTCGGAAACTAGTTCTCAATGGATGTATTAATAGTAACACGATGAATTACTTCTGGTAAGAAAAAGGATAATGAAGTCAATACTTGATGTATCTGAAACTACGGTTAGAGTAACTGAATGATCGATTCATAAATAAAGTCATTGTTGTCCCTAGAGGATAAAGAATGGAACTTGATGAATTAGAATTCGAAATCTCATCAAAGATATTTCAATTGTTGAGACAATACTATATTGTTGAAGGTTATTCGGAGTTATACATATATACAAGATATTTTGACAACTAAAATTGTGAATGTTATCAATATATCTAGATCTGATAACTCTTGTATCGAAGATATGAAACAAACCATCAACGTTAATTATTTATATTATAATTTTTGAAGAATGCGAGGGTCAGATTATTAAACATTTTGGTGGAGGAACCTACCCTTCAATGAAGTTCTGACCCACGGAGCATTTTTATAACTTTCGATGTATTTTCATCAGATTGACCTGTATAATGATTCCATGTATTTAATCTCATTCTGTACAAGTGAATTCTGATATATTCCTGTATTTCACTATTATGAAGTAGAATTCACTGAGATAACCAGGATGTAACGAATGTTTCCACTGTTTCCACAATTCTTTCCACTGTCTCATTGCGATAAAACATATTCAATAAATGACAATGAGAAGGTCCGAAACTGAATTATAATTTATTATTCGATTGTTATCACAAAATTGTGAGTTAATAATGAAATAGTATAAATCGAAAGAAGGATTCGATTGTATTTCTAAGAATATATTATTCTGTAGACTTGAAAAACTTGATATATTATAACCTCACATTCACATAATTGAAATTCTAGAGTTTTGTAGGATGTATAAATATCTCATTATTATGTCTTTGACGGACAAAAAGAATTCGAATGTTTCTGTTTCTTCAGTATTTCTGTGCCCCAAATGTTGCGATAGGGCTAGAATGCATGATCGTTACTCGAAAAGGTTTCGCGTGACTTCGTGCAATAACAATCACGAAAGTGAGTAGATTTACGACAAAGTCGGCACATTACTTTCCTATTATCACTGTTTGTCAGAACAAATAATACAAAAACGTGCATGCATTTATATCGTACGGAACCTGGCATGAATTCGAATGGCAATTTTTACTTCACTGCCAATCTGAGCCAAGTGAGATATTACTAATGAACCACATACGAAACTTATGGCCACCTGTCACAACATAAAGACTTCATTACAATAATACCCAATTCTGTTGACCAATAACGGATCCCCAAGATACGATAGTTATTCATCTGTATTTTTTTGTTTATATTTTCATTCTGGAAAGAACAAATTACATTGAGTAATAACAGAGGAAATATTGATGTGAATCTGGTCATCTTATTCAAAAATATAATAATAATAATTCTATGAAAGTTGTGGTGAGAGACATTTCAGTGGAATATAATGAATATCTCGATGATGTTTTCAGCTGGAGAAAGTTTGTATGGAAGAATTACAAATGCAAACAATTGAAATGAAATATTTGTTGATTCCAGTTATTTTTATGATGGATGATATTAATGAATTAGTTGATCGACCCCAAAACTCTTCAGCTAATTTTCTCGCGAAGAACAACATACGTTTGTTCAAATTCAGGATAATATATTTGAAATGGAAATTTCGAATAGTAATTCATCTAGAGACAGTTTTGAGAATGTAAACTCCCCGAAATTATTGAATCTGGTCCTATTGTTCTTGCAGTACATCCCACGTAGAAAGAAACATCTTGTATAATCTTGGAGTATGCAATTGAACAACCAGCCAATAGAATAATTCCCACACGAGCAACGTCCGCCACCATGTGTTTCTTAATCGATCAAATTTATGTCCCATATTGCTTCTTCTTGTGAAGTTACTCTCTCAAGAAACAACCATCAATTTCAAGGGTCAGCTAGTGCAGCCGGTTTTCGGTCTAATCTCTCTGCTTAGTCACGTTTCAGTATATCTGCCGAAGGGAGAAAGGACGTAGGTGGGTTATCCGAATCAATAAGTCATGGCATACATTGAGAAATCGCTTGTATTTGGATATGAATTTCAATTGTTCGAAGGTTGGGATAATTCTAGAAATGGATGCCTATGGCATTATTGCAGTTTTGGTAACTATGATCGAATATTACAAGGGATAAATATAAGAATGAAAAATACTGCAATTACATATATTTCATTTGTTTGAGAATTTTCTCAATCATGAATATACTTTTCAATGTTCTCCCTCCAGAATTATTTGAAAATTGAAGATTTCAACTTCTATTGTCCGAGAAAATGAACATGATCTCAGGAATTGTGGAGATCAGTTAATAAGAACAGTTATGACACATTGAAATGACACCACCTCCATATGAATATACTCAGATCCACGTCATTATCATACTTCATAAGATGTACTATGATTCAGAGAAATCGAATTGAACATGGAAGTGTATTCAAGAGTAGTTATTCTACTTTTCATGAATTGATTGGAAAATCTCATGTAGTTGTTTCAGATTCAACGTGAAAAAATAAAAATTCTGTGAAATTCATTGGAGAATCCTACAAATAATCTATGAATTTCAAATATTCAGAAGGCGTGAAAATCGCGATTCAACAAATAGAAAAATGAGAGCGGCTCACTGCAGCATCGTGCTGAATTTTTAATACTAGTAAATTGCAATAAAAGCTAATGGGGTGTGATACAATTCGCTCAGCTAGCATTTTAATTCAGGAATATTATAAAAGTTTGATGAGAGAACTTCTATCGGAGACGGTAATAGCAATTTACGATGTAGAATTATCAATTTCGAGCTATACCTGTCGCTGAACTTTCGAAGAATGTTCATCAGGAGTTGGTTAGAAAAGTACAATCAATTACTCTTACTAGTTAATTCGTTGGAGCCATAAAAAGTAATATAAAACAAAATTTCCTGGCGTTCGAGACATTTAATTATAATCAAATCGATATCCGTCATATTCGCTTACATGAAATAATGTATTTTTTCGTGAGTCTTGTTATCTGTGGTTACGATGTCATCTCCTTCAATATCTTTGCTGCTATGTTGTTTACTGGTGAACTGCGAATTTCTCCTTATAGAAGTCTCTTCATTTGCGATGTCGAAAGCATTAAATGAGATGCCCAGACAATGGTCGAATCCTTGTTTTAGTACGATATGATTATGAGTTAGATATGATGTTGAAAAATAATCTCATTGAATAATTCCACACGTAGTTGTTGGGTACTTTCTTTAAATATTCGATACGACTACTAAAATGAAAACAGCCCATTATTTTATTGGAACTATTCAACGGTTATCCACAATCAATAGTAATCCAAATATGATAAACGATCGAGAACACTTTCAGAATAAAATAAATCAACAACCAAACTTTCTGTTTCGGAGCATCGCTGAAAAATTAGAAACATTATGCATTACCGCACTTTCTGGCAAATAAAAATAAATAGCCTTAAATAAATATACTATTTCTGCCAGAACTCTTTCCATCAATAAAGAAAGAAATCATTCAGAGGATTTTCAAAACATCATCTCGATCATATTTATATCATAAAACTATCTATCAAGATTTGTTTCATAAACGTCTTCAACACAAACCGTTTAACGGAAAATTGATTCCATTTCGGCGTACTCAAACGCTCTCGGTGTGGAATTCCCATCTTGAAGCATAATACCAGCACATTGTTGCCTATGGCGAAGGTAAATTACTACGGTTCCGTAAGAAATTAATATGAAACAACCGCATAGTACGGGCAGCAACCCCAACGAATGACAGTTGCCTATAAATTTCAATTATCAGCACGAAATTCACGGTTTCTGTTTGATACATCGATAACGATATATAAATCAGTGGAAAGCCGTTTATATGTTGATGTTGGATACAATGAAATACCTATTTGTTTTCAATTCATTCTCCTTTTCCAATGATAGTTTCCGCAGTTTCAATTGTTTCGAGCTCTTGAGAGTTGGGCATCGACTTCAAAAAATGATTTCGTCATGAAATTAGCTTTCGAGACCTCTATATTTTCTTTCCCAACCGTTTGAAATAACCAAGATGCCTATTAAAATTGGTATCGGGAAGCTATTAGCTTCTTCCACAGGAAGTTTGTGGTGATATTTGAAGAGTCAATGGAAGAATGTTGGAGGCAGAACTCCTAACATTGGTGGTGAGTAACCGTGTCCGGTTAGAATGATCAACGCGATGGGGCTCAAAGGCCTCGCATGTCCAGAATTAGAGCTAATTGTTTATGAATGTGTTAATAATATTAATATCACATTTCACAACATGACTAATGGATAAAATAGTGGATAATGCATGGGGTATTCCGTATCAGATCTCTGGGGAGAATGAAGGGCATGCTGCACGCAATAGCATTGGAAGAATGTGGGAAATACAGAGAATGTGCATAAACAAGAAATCATTATGATTTTCATTCCTCAGAAATTTTCACTGTACTGAACCTACATTGGACACAATCATTTGAAATGAATGCAAGTGCAAATATCCCAATCATATTCCGATTCATTGGGAGTCAATTTCGACAGTTTCATAGTTTTGTGTGCAAATATGTCATTTGGTGAACTTGGTGAATTTTCTTAGATGAGGCATGTTTGACAATGCACTGAATTATTTTTCATGAAGTAAAAAAAAATAAAAATTCCTCATAGTGGTACGATCTAGAACCTACGTATTTCTGTGTGAAATATGTTCATCAATGGAAGATTTAACAGTGATGAATGAAATGATCTGATATCTAACATGGTTGATTTTGTGATATGGTTTGTGTATCAATCTAAATCTTGCGATTGATCACAGATGGTATGGAAAACAGAAGAACTCATAATGCTGTGAATTTGTGCAGTATCATTGCCACCAGTTTCATCTTTCATGAAATCGTCCATTTTTGATATAGGCGAAAAAAGTAATACGATGATTTCTCAGTGCTTTATGATGCAATATGATGTGTCTTTCAATAATTTTCTATAGCTGGGAAGGATGATATCGAGTCAAAATATAAACACATTCACAGACAATGACAAACATTCATTTTGATAGATGTAGTATACGAATGAAATATTTCCATGTATTTTCATTCGATATTTCACCCCACAATATGCGTGAACTTGCATATTTCCGTAGGTAAAGCTATTGCAGTGGAAGCAATCGGTCTATTTATTTGTTTTCTGGCTTTGCGGGTACATTTTCAGGCGAATTTGCTTTTGTTTGAGCAAAGTACTCTAAACATGCGGATTTCAGATGAATAAACTAACCCTGCTGGAATGTATTATCTAGGGTTATTATAATTTTGAATGTTCTGCAGTTTTATGCAGCATATTCATTTGATTCAGTTCGCAAATCCTGCTGGAATATACGATATCTATCGATTGTCATGTCAACTGAGGGTTGGTGATCGTTCGTAGCGTTCCTTTTTTATATTGATGTTTGATGTTTGTTCATAATTCTGGTAGTTTCAATGAATTGCCACTTTCGATATCTGAATAACGGATTCCAATAAAAAATATATCACTTTTCGCCACTATCAAAGCTAGATGAAAAGATTTGGGAAATGTTGATTGTATCAAATATTGATGATTGTTGTAGTGTTTTCTTTGTTTTTCGTTTCAAAGACTCATTTAATCGAATTGATTTTCCTAACATCGCTCATCTCTGATTTGTTCTTTATTCTCACTCAGGAAAATAATGTTTCATTAGAATAGCTTCCTTTCAATTGTTTCTTCAACGTATTGAATGAAGAACGAATAGCGGTAAGTAGATTTAAAGTAATGCCTAACAAAAACTGTATAATGCCTTAGTGAGAACGCTGAAATATAAAACGGCAACTTTCAAACAAATCCATAAAAGTGCGACAAGTGCGAAGCACTAATCGTTCGTGGGAACGAGTTTTATTTTAGATCTTTTAATGGATCGTATCTGTTTAACGTTCAATCACAAATCAGCTAACAGGAATATTGAGTTACTATGCGTACAGGTGTTTGAGCTAAAATGTGGTTGGTTCATTGAGCTTTGTTCGAATTTGATTTATCAGAATATTATTAATAAAAGAATTTTCATCGGGTGATCAGAGTCGTATTCATAGTCATTCAAATGACTATGAAAATTGTGGGACATTTATCGCCATCAGATGGAACCTGAAATGAATTTTCAACATTAATGAAAAGTTACATCTGAACCCAGTCATACGAAGAGTTTCCAAGAATATTATAACACTGACGAATATGACCGTAGACTGTCGATTAAATATACAACACGTCTATGGTTTCAGATCAATTTCCAGAACTTCGACGACATTCATCTATTAGTACAGATTCTGTTCACAAACTTCAGAGAGAAACTTCAGAATCAATCCTTCCGAGTTCAGCTGCTCGAAGCAGATCAGAGAAGAAACTTCTCGAACTAATGATGTGAACTTTATCATAAACTCTCCTCGTTTCACTCAGTGAACGAAATTTTACAAGAAAAGTTCGGATTGGAGATATTGACATCAATTGAATTTGTCGTGTTTCTGATTTCTTGGTTCTCTCAATCACATTCGAATTATCAATTCTATAGTAAAAATTTCATCAACTAAGTTGGAAAAATTCATTACAAGGAATCCACCGATCTTCTGAGACTCTGAACTCACCACATACTCAATGAATTTTTTTTTTTCATTTCGTGATAGGTTATATGGTAAAATTATGAAATATGCATTCAAAACTCAACCCAAATTCGCATGAAATGGAGGTTATGAAATCATCTCAATTCTACAGAGGAATCAAATATACATATACATATGGATAGAAATCCATTTCCTTTCTTCTGCTGATTCAATTTCGTCAGTCAATTCGTATTTTATTCATCTGATATAACATTAGAGCTGATATGACGCAGCTACATTTGATTTCTGGTTGATTTATTATTCAACAATTCTTTGAAACACATGTCTTCGTACATGCATATAAAGCTGAAGGAACTTTATTTCACCGAGTCTAAAAAACAAGATATTCTCTTCGATATTCTTATTCATACTAAAAACTGATGAAATTGTTTTTGTTCTCCAGTTTAAGAGATATTTGTGACATTTGACAATTCGCAAAAATTTCAAATAGTTATCAGTTGAATAGGATTATACTAATGATTTTGTTTTGCTTGTGTATACAGAAATTATTTTGAAAAACTCCTAATGTTGACGGAAATATTTAGACCTTGCAAATTCATTGAAAAATTTTCCCATTCGGATATAACTTACTTTCATAGTTTCGTAGGAATTTTCAAATCATTTTCACTTATCCGTCTTGAATCTCAGCAGATTTCGAAGGTATTGTTATGGTATGGTATTGCCACCAAAAGATTAAGGAATAGGTTTGTGAAATTTTCGCTGAATTACTAACATTGATGGTTGCAGCTAAGCATGCAGATGTACATGATAATAGTTATCAATGAAAAAGTATAACAATTCAACTGTCATGGTCTCTATTCATATTGTCGAGACGAAACACAGTTTCTAAGAGTATTTTTCCAAATTCTTAAGAATTGTTGATACAGATTACGTTTTATTCGAATCACAAGTACACACAAATCATCATCAAAGAAGATATATAACAAAATAATTGTTCGTTTGATAATGCTAAATGAGGTGTATAAAGCCCCATTAGATTCATTTATCAAGACTTCCTTATGGCTAATACTTGTAAATGAGCTCACGGTTGACTAACTCTGGCCTCACGTGCAATGAATTTTATCAAAAGTTTCCGTTAACCGAAAACGATGCCATAAGTTAATACTTCCGCCATGGTTCTTACCTTCTTAACTTGGAAACTTCGTATACTTTAGATACCTACTTCATCGAAATATTACTTCGTAACTCATTAATTGTTCGAGATTTACTACTTTCTTGAACATCTTTTGACTAGCGGGACGGAATTGCGTAGAATGAAAATTGAGGGAAATAAAATGGTTATCGATATTCATGGGCAAGGTTCTGCTTCACTTTGTAATGATGACGAGACAACTGACGATTGTTCATCAAAGAGTGAATTTTGATCTTAATTTATTCGTGACATTTCTGGAGAAATCTATTGATGATTCTGAAATTTCTGGAATGCTCCAATAAATGCGCTTCTATTCGAGTACATGTTCATTATCATCATGCATATTTAAACTTCATTGTTGCTTGCTTATAGAAGGGATTGATTTTGAATACCCGATCCGAAAAAGCGCAAATATATATCCAGATATCACCACAAATCTGAAATAAGAAATTTGAAATGAAAATGTATAACATTATTAGAACTTGGTATATATAAACTAACAAATTTCACGAAAAATCTGCAACTCTATGAGCATAGCATCAATCAGTTGATCTAGATGGGTCTTCGATTTATTAACCAATTTATGTATTTATATGTACATCGAAATTGATGTTTTCATTCTCATTTTGGTTAATAAATATTATAATTATTATTATATTTTATTATTGTAGTATATAAGTTTCTTCAATAAGTGTTCGTGATCTGACGGTTCGGAATAGTATTATTCGGAAAAGTATTCGGAAAAGTATTATTCTCGAATTTGTATGTCTACCTGATAATTTCCTAGATATCTCTGACGGTTTTCGAGATAATTACCTCGCATATTATAAGTATTTGTTTGTGTGGAATAGTTTGATTCGCTTTATTGAGGTTCCCTCAAGATTCCTTGATTCACCGTTGGAAATAAAGAAACGTAAGGGAAACTATATATTCGAAGCACCAGAAATATTTCAAATAAAAGAATTCAAAAATGTATTCCAGTTGAAAGTCATTATTTTCAATAAACATAGAGAACCTTTTACAAAAATAAGTTATGTTGAAAAAAATATTATTTCAGCAATGGAATTTCAAGCATGAAAATAAAGTGCTCTGAATAATGACCACCAATGATTTTTTTAGCTTTCACTGAGGTTATTATATCTCAAAGAATGATTTTACGTCAAGTATACTCTTCCGTCAAATCATAAATCGACAATTTTCCATCCAATTCATGGCATCCCGAACCACAAAGGTATCCTCGAGAGTGGAAAGCGAGGAAAACTCGGCAGTTCGCCTCGATTGCGCTTACCTTTGAATAATGTCCTTTGGAAGTCTGTTTTTTTTATTATTATCCAGCTCTATCCAAGATAGGATCATTTATCTCTTTTGAGTTCATATATAAGGATTTTCCGGAATGATCACTTTTTCATTTACCTAAAGTGTATTACCAATTTCAATATTGAATTTCCTGGAAATGTATGAGGACGAAGCGAATTTTCTATCAAAGTAATACAAAATATTGCTTTGGATTCCATTGAGATAAAATAAGAATATACAATTAACAGTAGACATCATTTGTGGAAAGAATCAACAAAGTGAGAATGAATATATCAACTACATATTGTCAATTCATCACACAATGGACTAGACAAGAAAGAAATCTTGATGGAAAGTATTTTCAATCAATATCCTGCATGGAAAGTGTAAACATCATCAACACAAATATTAGTTCATTACTATCTTTTCAATTACACGAGTAGTATAGAATTCATCATCAAAAATACCCACTCTTTTTCTATAATTTCAATTTCCTGACAATTATATCGAATTCCATAAATATCTATAATCCTTTATTGTTCCTGAACATTTACTATTTCAGTAATTTTCTGAATATCTTTTATTAAATCAGTATCCTCGAGATGTCATCACTATCAAATGCAAATTAAAAAGGAAATACATTCTTTTGGAGCATTATTGGTACTAGTATAAAGTGTCTACAATCAATACCATAATTCGGTTACAAATTATTACAAATGAATAGACCATATGATTGGTTCGCTTTTTTTCGATGGGCGTGTAGAGACCAGCTTATACCAACTTACCACACCAATAAGAGCAACCATTCATATGTCTATCATCGGCGAAATAATAATATCTTCTGAGAGAATTTGATTGACTTTCATAAATCTTGTATTAAAAATGATGATGAACCTCATATCGACCCTTATACACGATGATGTGTTATGTATTTATTATAAATAATTATTGAATTTATTGATTCCTGTAGTGAGTGCAGTCCAGTGGGCATTGAAGATTATAGATCTGGAGTTGAGTAGCAATAAATTAATCTGATATATCATTATGAGATTGAAAACAAATATCAGAATCAGAAGGAAAAATAAATGGACGAATTTTCACTGATTAAATAACTACCTGGTTTCTTCCGTCTTCTTTAACGTTCGATTGTATATTTCTCTTATAAATTATCAGCTGAATCTTCAGAAAAATCAGAACACTTCTGAAGCTTCCAGATACAGGGAAATGCTGTTCTCAAACTTCCATAAATATTCATTACTGATAAACTTTAAAGGAGGGTTGATAAGGTCTCTTAATTAGCCTTCAATAAAATTAATTTAGATTACCGAATCGGTTGTGAGAGGAACCAGTTCGAAGCAAATTCATGGTTTATCAGTGAACACAAGAATGATTTCAAGAAGCACTGATATCAAAGTAGATTTGAATGCTTCTGAAAACAATAGTAACATTACTTGAGAATGAAAAATAATGTAGTTCGAGTGAGTTATATGTACTATTCAGACTGCTTTCAGTGTACTGATTTTGTCACGAATATTTCACAAATTGTGACAAAGAGCTGATTGAAAAATCAGTCAGATGATTGATTATTGAAGTTTTCATCTCAAAAATGTCCTTACCCGAGTGAAATTTCATCATTTCTAATTTGCATTTAATGATTTGTAGCATTGAGAATTCTAATTGGTATGATTCAAACATAATTCCATGTTTTTTTTTTGGTTTCATAAATAATTCCATAATATATCTTCCCGCTGCTTTTATGTCAAATTCCTCAAAGAATTGTCTTCATATATTTTGAAGAAAGTTTATTCTATACCTTCAAGATTGAAGGTTGTCCGAAGTGTTTCAGAATCAGAATATTGAATTTCATCACGTTGGTCTGGTAATATAGTTGTTTGTGATTTTTCATAAAATTCGAAAGTTCAGTTGATGCATTGAACAAATTGAAATCGATTTGGTGAAAGATCAGAAATAGTAATAGTTCTTGGTGACATAAAAAAATATAATTTATGAGTAAAACAATCAAACTATCAAAGTTGGTGACCTTATGTGTTATATATTGAGGATTGACTAGCAAGTTATTTTCTAATTTATGGCTAACATATCCAAGACAAACAACCTGAATAACCCTGTAAAATAAGCTTTTGGTTATCAAGATCCCATTAATTTTTATTATTCCTTTTACGATAGTTCGTAGACAATCGTTATTTCGTCTAAAAAGAAAATAAAGAATCGAATAAAATTAAAAACAGTTAATGGTGCATTAGGTTTAGGGTAAATAGCATCAGATGAGTAAATAATGGTTATCTGAAAAGTTACTTCAATTTGAATATGAATAGAATCAAATATGCGTATGAAGAGTTTAATCGCAATTATATATTCCACATCAATTTGGGGGTTATAATCTGTATATTGAGGGTAACGAAACAAAGTTCAAATACTGGTTTCATATAATCCTTTCAGCATAAATACCAAATTCAACATATTTTCTCTGCTGTAGATAAGTAGGATAGGTTTATTGAATAATCTTTAGGAAATAAGAAATAAATCGTAACTCAATTATAATCTCATTTTGTAACAAAGAGAAGTTGGTGTTGGCATACAATATCGTAATGCTTCAAGTTAGGGCCAACAATCATAATATAATACCCATTTCATAACTTTCAGTTTGTCACTTCGATTTGAGTAATGGTTATAGTTGCAACTGATTTCGTTTCATTGTCAAATAAAAAAATATATCGTTCTAGTTTTTTATGAAATGTATTATCCAATTAAACAAACAATATTTACCGCATACTTGATCATTTTAACCACTGATGTTACGTCTCTGGTTTTTCATTCCATCAAACATCTTAATATTACTCAAAGAGGGGTGAATAATCCTTCCCAGGGTAACTGAAACATACAATAGGTTTATCCCATTAAAAAGAGCCATATCTCACACAACAGAATGAAATGAAATTTCGGACCTCCCTATAGAGAAACTTACAAATTGAGTTGGTTGCCCCAATAATACTTTAGTGGTTTATAATGTTGCTAGGGATAGGGGCAACTTTACATTCGATTATCATCAACGCATTTCAATTCTACTGGTCCACCTCCTCATGGTACTTTAGTTTTTAAGTTTTGTCTATAGTTGAGTGAGATATTGCGAAGTATAAATGAAAGATCATCCGTCATATGTAATTGTGATTTGGACGATAATAATGCTTTCGATTTCTCATTTGAATACTGAACTCACTTATATGGATTACACGAACAATAGATGAAATTATCCTGAAATCTATTTTACCATCTGATTATGTCCGAAACTATAGACAGGAATTAAGGGAATGATCAGAATGAATCTGGGATGAATTAAAAACTGAATCGAAACTCAGAAAATAATCATAAAACTTCATAAATAACGAGAATATTGCGAATAAATATTGATGAACAATTCGACGATTTTAATTATTATTATTATTATTATCATTATTATTATTATTATTATTATTATTATTATTATTATTATTATTATTATTATTATTATTATTATTATTATTATTATTATTATTATTATTATTATTATCATCAGTTGAAATTGACTAGATGAGATATTAGATTCATTTTTGAAAAATGGCATTCAAAATTGAAACGATTGATATTATGAGAAAGTCAATTTCATACATGATTGAGATTCACGTCTCATATCAATATAAATTATCGCTGATTTTGAAACCAGATCAATCGCTAACAATTTTGTTGAATTCCATTAATATCTTGCTTTATATAAGCTTGAGTTGTATGTATGTATGTATGCAACTCAACAAGTGGCGCCATCTTTCGAACGAATTGAAATTAGTACTATACTATGCGAATATCATGAATGATGCAACAACTATCTTGATCATCAGATTCATCAACAGTTTTTTTATGCTTCTACTATCCTGATACAATATCCAAATCGACAGAAACCCTCTTTCAGTAATATAAAAAAATATTCGTCTTTTGAAAACGTAATTCTGCTATTAATCAGGGCTCAGTTAACACCGAGCTTCCATCCATCTTTGTTTACATGTACCAAACTTAAATTAGAATAAATTTTGTTGTCAAGCAATATTCCGTCGTAAGTAGGAAAAGCCAAATTAAAATTTCATCTCTTGTTTGTTTTCACCGTCCAACCCATCACTTTGCTTTGATTTCGTGAGTAATATTGGCTTGCAGATCCGAAGTTGAAATTCAATTTAGTTTAACAGCCTGCTGTAGGGGATTTCCTTCAGAGTTTTGTTTATGTAAGCGTAGAGGTTTATGAGATTTAATAAGCGAATATTTCGTGGCAGTTTTCGCCTTCTGCAGTATTTGAATAAACGGTTCAATCATGAACTATGTACAAATCACGTTCTCTACTATAAAAATAAAATGGAACACAACGAACAACTAGGAATGATAATATTTCATATTTATACTTCATGACCACACTTCATGTAGTGTACATTGATGGATAGTAAGGAGTTCAAAAAGGAACAATCGGAGGAGAAATTCTTAATCGCTCGTAAATTGGTTATTCATAATTATTCTTAACGACAAACGCATACTGAAGAAGTGTTCAAATAGGTAACCATCAAGTTGTCAACCGAGATTTCAATGTGAAAGGAAAGTCGATTGTACAGATTGATTTCAAAGTATGTGTGGAACATCAATCTGTGTGTACATTCAGATATTGCCCAATTTCACTCGAATTAAATCGAGATCAGTTGGTCTCTTTTGCACAAATTCATATGAAGAATCAATTCTTCTCCAAATTCGTGATGGAGGTTAATTCGGAAACATTTTCAATGACTGCTGAAATATAAAGGAGACGTCACCTTCACGAAAGAAACAAACTGATATCGAATTATAGTCATTTTCACATATTTGAGAATATATGATCTTTTTATTTATTCAAGGAAGATAGTTCTGACATATTTGGTTATATCTCGAAGCTAAAGGGTCCGCCATCCAACGTTTTTTTTTTCAACTAGTGCTTATTTCGTGAATAGTAACACTGAGCTAATGTCTGATTTGACAGATAATTAGTTTTATCCTTCCGCTGAACGAATATGGTTATGTACACGCTTGAACACTGCTGGGAAATATTGCGACATTACTTTGAAAATCATGGTAATGTTGCAGAATGTGTGCGAATTGCGTACGGATTAAGGAAGAATCCAGCTGCGTATGTTCGTTATCTTGTGAAAAAAGTGAACGAAACTGGCGTCCTCATCGATAAACCAAAGCGAGAAAAGCCAAAAACAGTGCATACACCCGACAATATTGTTGCTGCGGCAGAAAGTGTGCGTGAAGCGCCATGAACATCAATTCACCGTCGTTCTCAACGCATAAAACCCTTGGTATGACACCATACAAAGTCCAATTGGTTCAGGAGTTGAAGCCAACTGACCATCCAATGCGTTTTCACTTCGCTAAGTGGGCCTGCGATCGACTTAGAGAAGATGCAGATTTCGCCAAACAAATCATCTTTTCAGATGAAGCTCATTTCGATCTTAGCGGGTATGTAAACCAGCCAAATTGTCGCATTTGGGGCACAGAAAACCCGCACGCATACACCCAAAACGAGTCACTGTTTGGTGCGGATTTTGGTCCAGATGCATAATTGGGCCATTTTTCTTCGAAAATGAGTAAGGAGTGGCCGTTACAGTCAATAGTGATCGTTATCGGGCCATGTTGAACGAATTTTTGTTCACAAAAATTGAAGAGGAGGATATTGGCAACATTTGGTTTCGTTTGTCGTTTGGCCACCTCGGAGCTGCGATCTGACACCGTTGGACTATCATTTGTGGGGTGCCGTAAAAGATAAGTGTTACGCCGACAAGCCAGAGACAATTGATGCTTCAAAGGACAATATTCGTGAAGCCATTGGTGAAATACAGCTGCACACAATCGATAATGTGCTTAAAAATTGGACCGATCGTGTAGGCTACTGCATGACCAGTCGAGGCAACCATTTCAATGAAATTATTTTCCATTATTAACCAGAAGGATTGTACTTTCAAATAGAAAAAAAAATAGAAAATGATCAGCATTTAAAAAAAAAAGTTATATGGCGGATCCTTTATTAGTGCAAAATAAAGAGTATCTAGTTAAACACTGAACTTCTGATTGGTTAAGACAATCAACTTCAGAGTGACTTATAAGAAGAGAAATCTCCACTACAAAGTTAATCAGAAATGTCCACAAATGTTGAAAAAACTTTTCAACAGCTAGTCACAGTCATTAGTTATCCAATTATTGTATATATATTTCATAAAACGAAACAAACGTCAGAAAAATTTAATAATGAACTGAATCTACTTTCTGATCCGTTATATCGTTGAAAGAAGACATACAGTAACACCGCACTGCCTGGTGAGCTGTCACAAATATCTTGCTCAAATAAATAGACCAGAGCTGTGTCATTTTTTTCGGAATCGAAGCAGATATATGTTTTATGCAAATAATAGCCTTATTTTGAGGTCAAAAAAATGTTATTCATTACAACCCATTTATTTGTATTTGAATCATATTTACTCAGGTTAGATATATCAACCATATGTTTGTCGAGTTCTCCGAATTCAGCCTCAAAGCATGAATTTATTCATTACATTTCGGCCGCTATTTATGTAGTATAAATTATAACCGATAATTAGTATAACGGCATTACTGCAATCCGCCATAAACGTATATTCGAATTTCGTCCATACCTACTGACATCCATGCACATAAATCCACCTCTTATCTTCCGAATTGCCAAAAAAATATCCACCCCTTTTCCCTATCAGATCCACTCTTCGCCATTTCTCATCCCTCAAACAAACAAAACATGAATTATGCAGCCTCTCGGTGACTTTTTTGTATTGGAATAATTGGTGGGGCCGCGAGAGATACAATCGTGGGTAAGTGAAAAATTAATTTAATTGTTCTAATGAAGTTTTTTCGTTCGGGCGTCGCTGATGCGTGTCTCTCGATGGCGGGACTGACCGCACTAACTCACGGTAGACGGTCGATCCGCCTTTTTTTATTGGCGAGTTTTCATTCACTCTAGTTGGGGAGCCATCGCACATTATGAAATGCATTCAGTTGGGGGTATGAGGGCGAATGGCTCAGTTGATGCTATTACACAACTAAAAAACTAGAATACAAACCAAAAAGATCATTTCTCCTGTATCCGCTATACGTTATAAATGAAACCTTTCTTCATTCATGGGCTTGAAAATGTCATGTTTTTCACATCTCTGCGCCTAAATGTAGAGCTGATCATATACAGTGCGTTCATGCAGTGTGGAAACGCTCCATTATCTTACGATATAATTATTTTCAGAGGTAAAGCTCGGACAGGTAATTTTGTATTTCAGTCTTCCATCTTTTTTTACAAAAAAATAATTTTTTCCCCCACCACCTTACAAGATATGACGTCATCGATATTTTTTTTTATTGAAAGGGTATATTTTTATATCAAAAATTGAAAGCCCATATTTTTCTGAGTTCAACCATACCACATACGTCATATCTTTCACTTCAAGTTACAGTATACTGAGTATAAAAGAAACCAGTGTTCATATTTCTCAACATTCATTTAATTATTTATTTTGCAATGAAAATACCATAAGAAGTAGTGAAAATAAACAAATAACAAATCTACAGTAAATGCTCGAAGTGAGCTCCTTGGGTTAGTTGACAATATCCAAGACGTCTGGTGAATTCTTGTTGAGAAATATGAACACTGATTTCTTTTATACCCAGTATACTGTAACTTGAAGTGAAAGATATGAAGTATGTGGTATGGTTGATTTCAGAAAAATATGGGCTTTCAATTTTTGATATAAAAATATACCCTTTCAATTTAAAAAAAAATATCGATGACGTCATATCTTGTAAGGTGGTGGGGAAAAAATTATTTTTTTGTAAAAAAAGATGGGAGACTGAAATACAAAATCGACCTGTCCGAGCTTTACCTCTGAAAATAATTATATCGTAAGATAATGGAGCGTTTCCACACTTTATGAACGCACTGTATGTATAAGTGCGACTAGTCTTAGTCTTCAATAAATTTGTGAGGTACCTAAACGAAAAACCGTTGTGTGCCTATTTTTGTAACATACTGATTTTTGTATATATTTTTATAGAGGTGAATAAATATCTATCTATCTATCAATTCACTTTTGAAGCAATATACAGGGTGGTCAAATAAGTATCGTGCTTGTTGTATATCTGAAACTATTCGTTGTACAGACTTGCGGTGAAACAATTCAAATTAGCTGAAGGGAAAACCTGGAAATTATTGTCATATTTCCATTATGGCCGCCAGGGGGAATTTGAGGATAGTGGGTTACTAAAAGCAGTGAAGTTTGTTGGGGATGACTCAAGGTCTCGTCTTAAAATTGTTTACTCATTTGTTTTGCGGCACGAATTTCACCTCAATCGTTAATTTCATGAAATTGCTTGAATAAATCTCAAATTTAATCAGGAAAATGTACTTCTTCATTGAAATTGATGGACCAGCAATATCAGAAATTATTATAATTCCTCAGCACAACTGAGATGACAAAATATATGAGTGACCATGCCATTGATGTTGCAATGACAAGAAATCACTCAGATATATATTGTGATATAGAGTTTCAACAAAACATGTACTGTAGCTGTGGAAAATCCATATGGGCAAATTCAGTGACTTAATCAATTAATTCTAAGCATAAAACATCCAAAAATCAGGACCATAAAATTATTATGAGAACCTCAATAACGAAGTACCTACCAAACATGCAATATGTTTATCTGTTTATTCATTCATCCGTCAATCTTAATTGGCCGATTGAAGTATGAACATTCCTGGAACTTCAACAGAACTGAATCCAGATCAAATTGAATCATTTATTGAAACACCAAAATTTGTAACAATATGTTTTCAAGTGGCTGTAGGCTGTACCTTGGGAGCTGAATTTCACGACGAATGTTTCTTGCTCCTTTGGAAGGAAGTCCAATTTCAATCATCCCCTGTTGATATATTTGCCATCAATTATAAATTATCCCGTTTATTTCAATTCAACCTCTATATCTGGTGTTAGGTTGGCGGGAATTCGGTCGAAATGTTGAGTAAAACCAATTGTTAGATTGTCGACGTTTCGAAACTTTATTGTTTCATCTCCAGGACAATTTAAGGTGGCTTTCCGTGTTTAAAAATGGTGAAATGAAGAAATGAACAAACATTCCGACCGAATTCCCGCCAACCTAACACCAGATATCATATTCAACGGTCGCCATTCTATCCAACTCAACCTCTATATTTTCATGGAAAATTTCCTAGTACATGAAACGATATCCACAATTTGGTATCGATGGTTCTATATCCAGAAAATCACTGTTCAGATATCTCCCACGGGATTACTTTTCATATTCCACGTTTGCATCGGTATCTGTATTGCAATAAAACGTTGGTTACATTAGCGTAATGAACAGGTTGCGGTAAACATGAATGCTCGCAGGTCAGTTAGAACTCCCGGACTCTGCACAATTCGTTTCCACTGTCAGATTATACTTTAATATCGTAATTTTCCTATTTGTTTCCCGACAATTAGTGTAACCGCGTGGCCCAGATTTGTGTTCACCTACGTAATTGCATATTCGCTCTTTTACTGAATTCCATTCGAATACAACGTATTTTTTGTGATTTATAGCGAATGAACTATATTGATTCCACATTGAAATGAATACTCTATTCAGATACAATTCCATATTGACGAATAAATGACTCACATTGTTTATGCCGCGTTTTTGTCAGGATTTACTCAACCCTTCAGTTTTTCTCTACAAAGACAAAATGAGTTTTTTCTTATAACCACGATACTGAAAATAAATTTTGAATGAGTCAATTGAATCACCTTCGATCAAGGTGATAGAATTACATATCGGTTCTGAAATTTTGAAATTGTTAATATATTGATAACAATTTTGACAAGCTCTTGAAAATCAACTATTTCAACTGGTTCATCATTAGCATAATTTAATTTTCGAACGCTTGGAAGTGTTGATACGGAAATATATTTTTTAACGATCTCGTCATCATTGAAAGAATATATTTTGTGTAAATTCGAAAATCAATGAGATGGTAATTTTGACCAGTATCAATCATCAATAAATATAATATCGTTTTTACAAAAATGAGATGTAAACAATTCATCTCTTTCATCTGTAGCCACCTTCAGACTGAAAAGGATAATTTTGTGTTCGAACAATGAAAAACTCTGTTGTTTATGTATCACACAGAATCGGCTTTATATACGATAGCAAAAACCGATGCACAATCTTCTGCGGTAAATAAAACCGCACCATTTTTGCGGCACGTTTTAGAAATAACAAAAAAGTGTCGACTTGGAGATAAGAATCAGTTCCAGCTTCCATTGTATGCAAAGACTACCAGAATACATATTTCTGTCAACATCTGGACATTGTGAATTGAAACAGAGTGGAATATACACGATGCAGAATGAAAATATACACAATCAATAATGAAATATCTGGAAAACAATCGTCAAACTATTGATCATCATTGGTTTGAATGAGGCTTGTTCCTCAATGTCCATAAGGGTATCACGATCCTAATCACGTGAATCATGATTGACAGATCCGTAATGAACTCAGTTGAGCACTGCCGTTATTGAAAGTAAACTCATTCCAATGAGGAAACTATTACAGGAATGTAAAAACAGATAGTTTCAATAATTCTTCGAGATGAATCCTTACTGAATATACCAGTTGGAGATGATTATACCAGTTCTTTATCGAAATGGATCGAATTCAGATTTTCCCTTTTTGGATTCTAATGAAACGACCTGGGTCTGACCATGACCTGTAGCAGTTTCTCCTCACGAAAGCTTTCATGGAATTTCAGGTCGATACTTTCCAGCAATGACAAGCTGATGATGAATGTGGGTGAAATGAAGTCATTATTTGGTTGTTATCTCTCCAATCGAACACGCAAAAATAAAGTGAAGTTATAACTACTGACGATATAATGGTCAGAGTCATTAAACTTGAATGTTTTCACGTCCTTTTTATATTTCAGTAGAGCCTTCTCATAAATGAATGCATTTTACATTCGAACAACATGAGCACCCATATTAAACAGTATCACAAATATTTTATCATCGGTATTGTAATTCAGAGTAAGCCAGTGTTGATATTAAAGATTTGAAATTTATTCATTTCAGTTATGAATTGTGAATAATAAATTGAGTTTCAGATATTCAACAAATTCTCTTCAGATCCTCAACCCATCACTTGCGAATTGCAGACATGAAAATGACCTAGCGTTCTGAAATATTTTACTCCATGAAAAAACCTTCACACCAACACCACAAACAAGCTCTTTCCGAAGCCATAACTCTTCAACTTAAAACCCTTCTATCCGCAAGACGGTATTTTTTCTTCTTTGAAAGAGTCGCAGTAGGTGATGTTATAGCTCGAGGCGACATATTTACGATCATCCGAGAGCAAACGTCCGAACCTAACCTAATTTATATCGGGCACTTCTTTGTCGAATGGCCGGATCGGTCGTCATTCTTGAGCCCATATTTGGCAGGACAAGACCACGTCAAATTACTCTGTAACCATTTACGTAAGGGCTGAGACGCTCTGATTGCAACCAGTTAGTTATTCACCAAACGAAACACAATCTTGATGAAGGGGGAGGAATGAAGCTCCGAATTGTCTCCACGTTCACATCTCAAAGCTCTTGTTGCGAAAATGATGAATTTTATTTATTGGTGATTCACATTCTGGACATGATTTTTTCCACACTTTTGAATCGTTTAGTGAATGTGATTATCATAGAATGTATCTGGTCAATTTCAGCTAATGTTTCAGCTATTACTTTCTTTTCATGAAAATAATAGCAAAACTGTCATTTCTCAATATTTTCACTGAATCTTTGGGTTATTGTTTTACTATCTTCTCATGAAAAGAAAGTCATAATATTGCATTTGATTCTTCAGAGGATTCAGCAACTCTTTGTTCATTATATCAAGATGCCCTCTAGTGGCCTCACATGGAATCGAATACATCACAAATGAGATGGATTCGGTAGACCAATCAATACTCTTTTCAACGAAACTAAGTTATTTGGAATCCGTTGAGTCATTCAGAAGTATCAACTATACATTTGAAAGAACCTTGAATTATTCTCATCACTTCATTTCAATAGATACGTCAAAAAGTGTTTTATGAAAATTATGAAATGATAGTTGATTTTGGGATGTCTACATGTATTAGGTAAGTATATCGGCTATATTTGGATTTCACTTTGATGGCCATACTCGAATCATGAGATTGATTTCTAGGCATTTTTTTGTCTATTATGGGCTACCAATTCTTCATTGCAAGTCTTTACGATACAATACATCAGATACATTATCATCTCTTCACCCTTATTGAATCACCTGGTACATCGGTTTTCAAAGAATTCAACAGATTTCTGAACGATTAGTTACTTGACCCCTTCATTTTCTTCAAATTTCAGAGGTAGATTCTACTGCTTGAATGATGAATTCATACAGGTATCTAATATCGAGCGTTTATTTTATTATCCAGAACTCCAGAATTAGTTTTCAATAGGTAACCTTGTATATAGAATAGAAGTTTCCACAACAAAAATAGATCCATCCCTGATTTTGATCACGAACGAACTTGCTTTCAAGATCAAATGAAAAAAGTTGTAAATCCAAGAAAGAAATATTACCCATTCGATATTTGTACTGTTATAAATAGCCGTTATAAATGAATCCTATCGATTAAATGTTGCGACCTTGGGTCCTATGGGTGCTTAACGTCTTGAATTCATTCTCTTCTTTGAATTTGGCATATCTTCTTCTGAGAATTCAGTCGAGCTTGCGTTCCTACGTAGCGCCCAAATAAACTACTTCACACATCCAAAATTCATAAGAACATTACCATTAACACGGTCTCTTCTCTGAAACAACGTATTTTGATGTATTTAAGAGCTTAAACGCGATGTTCTGGACCTTGTTAGGGTGGTATTTAAAATTGAACTGGTGTCCGAACGTTTTTGTCGACCGACCTCCGATCTCGATCTGAGATTAGATAGCGAAACAATGCCTGGATTTATTAGCTCTACTTTATCGACCTTGTTGTTTGTTTTAATTGGACCATTCGAAATGCGATCGAGACGGTAGTTTTGGATGGGTGTTCACGTCTGCAAAGGTCGAAGTATTGATGGTCTCGTTACTCTGTGAAATCTATATACAACGTGATCGTTCAAAAAATTTTCACTGATTTTAGGGAAAAAACTAGAGATGTTTTATTAGGTGGATTTTTGTCTGACTGACTGTTCACCGTGAATAGGGTTTTTCGTATTTCTGAAAATCATATATTTTTAACAAGGCAAGATAATAATACCTCTTCTTGTTATTTTAGAAATCCAGTAGTATTTTTTATTTATAGACAAACGATAGTAAACAACACGGAATTAATAATATCCAGTGTCAACCAAACATATGTATGAAGTTATTAATATCTAGTCAGGTGATTTCTATACATCCTGGAGTTGAAAGACCAAATAACTTGGTTGAAATACAATTTAAAGTTCACCATCATGATTTTTCTTCTCAAGTAACAATCTCCTCTCTGTCAGGTAGTCGTGAACCGTGATTACCTGGTATATGAATTTATGAACCTAGAAGAACCTGAACCAGTTTTTAGACAACGTAGTGAGAACTCAAATAGTAAAAAAAATATTCTCATTTTTTCAATCTTTCGACCTGTTACACATGAGAATGCTTATAACATACTAAATACTATTCGAAACAGTTGACATACTAGGAGACTTCAGTTTCCATAACAATTATACAGAAAACACAGCTATTATGAGAAATTTCAATAGATGAAAATAACTCCATGATTAACACATAAAAAAAAAGTAAAATATCAATTATTCCTTGACCACATAGGTAACACTCTTATTATACCATATGATAGAAAACTGGGAGCTAAAAGAATTCCATTGACCAACGATTTCGATTCATTTTAATCACATATGATTGGTATCTTGTTCTACTGCTCGCCCATCTCAGATTACTGATAAAAAAGTCAGTTGAATCTATTATATCGTGATGGATGACACTAAATTAGTAACTATTCGGTATGTTGATGTTATCTGGTTAGATTTTTGATGAACTGTATAATAAAACTATAAATTATTATTCGACGTGGTGAAGTTTGAAAGAGCTGTTGTGTGTTTTGACTCATATGTTGGTTCATTTTATTATTCGTCTATTATAAAATATCAGTGGTCAATAACAGTGGTCATTCAGTTTAGTATAACAGGTCACCATCTGCTTTTCTAGTTTTCTTTCTAGGTTATTACTAAAATTTATTAAAATCTCGCTCATATTTTTCAGACTGATTGTGCGACAATTTGATCCAAACAAACTCATCTCAATAGGTATTCATGGAGTACCAAAAATGCATAATGTTCCATTCCAAAACTATGCAAATGTTTGTTATGTGATTTCGATATACCGTGTGAAGGTGGAAGAAGTGAAACATTTCTGACTCTCAGACTAGAACATATATGAAAAATGTCATCCACTATTGAATTGAATGGATATCAGGAGATTTTATTTTGATGAAGAAAAGGAGTGTTGGATTCCAAGGATCTCATTGAAATAATCACAAATGTTTGAGTAATCATAATTCTTTTTGATGATCTGTTTGAGTTTCGAATAAGATGTATATACAGGGTGACAATTCCAAAATTATCAATATGTAGGGGAACCAAATCTATGTACTGAATGAACTTCCCCTACTTTCCTTTTAACCCCCAGCCACCCCACGTAAATAATCTTGAATGACAAACACCCCTTCGTGATTAAGATCAAGGCTCTCAAAAATCACTTCACAATGGTAGTTAATGTTGCTACATTTTATGAGGTATTACATTTTATTAAGTATCATTTAAAAAAAAGATTCATTTATTTTTTGGGACCAACAGGAAGATGATTTGGATTTACCAAGAAAATGAAAATGACGAATGAAAAATATAATTCCATTAGGTTGAGGTTGGTGAGTACACGAGTGCAAATTATTATTATATCCATCCACGATAAATAGATAAAAAAATAATTCTCAAGTAAAGGTGGGTATACTGAGATATGAATAATGCATATTCTGCCTTTCTATGAAGCCGAATAACAATGAAATGTTTTGTACACGTTATTCTTCTCTTGCTATAAAAAGGCATTGTTTTTGAAATGGCCCCTTATAAAATATTTATAATTATACCATTCCATGCAGATGCCATTGTTCTCGTCTGCATCATTCTGAACCCATTATGGTTTAATGTTACACTAGCACTATGGCTTAGATATATTATTCGATGTCTAATTTAGGTCGTGCTATGCAGATGATTTTAATTCCTGATTCATATTTTCATCATTGATTTGCCACTCGATTCACGAATATTTGTTTCAGTGATTTTTTCTTCTCTGAGCGAGTGGACTAGTATTGACTCCTCAACAATTAATCATCACACCATTTAATTATAGCCCTGTAAGAATCTTCGCACCGATCTACACCAACTTGTTATATTTGATATACTGTTGATGTTAATGATACAGTGGAATCAAACATTCTATAACTGATGTGACTGTGAAAAAATATTATTCATTCATCCACAGTCTTGAACGATATGACATAAAAATAATTGAATTGGCCAAATTGACAATACCTTTGGATACGAGAGAGCATTTGAAGAAAGTGATGTGTCACACTGGGGATGTGCAGAAAAATTACATCATTTCTAGTCGAAGTGGAAAATCTTGATTCCTCAAAAATGACTATCCATTATATTTGGTAATCAGTATACAGGGTGGGCCACGATGAATGGTATCTCAGTATCTGGGAACGCTTGTGACATATCTATTGAAAATATCTCTAGCAATGCAGTGTTGCCATTTCTATCAAAAAGTAGCGTCAACTTTGTTATTTCAAATGAAACATCCTGTACACTACAACAGTTTTCAATTAGTCATATCTCAACATTTTAACTTGATACTTATACTTACTGGTTACTGCGTTATCTGGGTGCATACTTCATATGGGTTTAGTGTAGCAAGTCAAATAATATACAAGGCATTTCATTTGAAAAATGTATTTTTTTTTATTATTTTCATGTATACCGGTGAAATGACAGATTTTTAGCGACCCTGAATTATATAATATTTTTTTTTTCATTTCATTCATCCATTTCTCATTTCATTATGTCTTCCTTTCCATTCACAAATTTGTGTTAATTCAGTCTTATTCATTGTGTAATATGAATTATAAATGCACCTAGATTCTATTTGGATAATATAGTTATGATCATGAAAGAAGGGTCATGTCGTGAACAAACATTTTGAGAAATAATTTTCAAATGGTGGAAGACAGGCTCAGAAAAATATGTCAAGGAGGAATGACAAATCAAGATATGCTGAGTATTTTATTAAAAATAACAAGGAAGGTGTTTCTTTTTTGGTAGAAGCTGCAACGGTGCATTGCTAAACATATTTTCAATCGATAAATCAGAAGTGAAGTTAGTGTTGAAGTAAACAAATTCTCAAGAGTATGCTACCTCCCGTTTTCAATATCATTCACCGTGGACCATCCTGAATCTGATGAAGAATTAGATTTCTCATTGTTTTTCTCCTTCGATAATTCAGATCATGGAGATATAGTCATCCTTTTATATAGGTAGCGCATTCAGAGTTTACGGTTTGAAATTTTCCTTGTTCTTGCCGATCAATAGTTTATCACCTTCTAAGATGATGTAATTAATCAATCAGTACTTGCCTGCTAATTTAGCACCTCTGCCTCCACCTTTGCTTCCGGGGTAATGGATTGTCAAGATGGAGTAATGTCCAGTGCCAACTAAACGGATTGATGTGTTTATGCCACAATTAGGAGTAGCACGCACGCTGATATGGTAATATTAATGAATCAGGTGTTGCGCTGGTCTAAAAGCGAAAAAATAAAAAAACAACTCTCTCATGATGAAAGTCAACAGTTTTTCTACAAAAAAGTATTATTTTCGTTGAAAGCTAATTGATGATTGTTATATCCAGTGATGACATTTCAGATTTTCAATTTGTCTTTTACAGTAAGAACGATACAGCTGAAGTTTGATAGTCTTTAGTGGTACACGAGGCAGTATAACTATCCGTTTCAATCCCCTATCGCACGCAACAGTTATACTAATAACGTCACAACTTTCGTAAATATGATGTCATCAATCATTTCAATTCAACAAAATATATTTCTCTGAAAGTTTTTGAAAATTGGATTCTCTAGGTGCTTTGACGATGTGAGAGATGATGAAAACAATTGAAATGAATGAAACCAGAACTATAGTAAATTGTGAAAGGACGAATTCAGAAATGGTTTTGTATCTAATTTCAATGCTCATAACATGAGATCATAAGTTTTTCACGTTTTCCTGATCAAGAATGTTTCAACTCCTTATATAATACTAATTTGTATGTTGGTTCCTTGAAGCAAGAATCATCCAATATTTCCTAGAATATTTCAGCAATATACCTTCATAAAGTGTCTGGAAATTTACATGCCTATCATAACTGTTTCCGATTTCAATCCTGTCGACTCACTACTTTGTGACCTATGTTTTCACCATCGAATAAAAGATAAGCTCTGAAGAATTCGTGGTTTATCTAAATGTGGCTCTGTTGTAATGTAGTTTGGCAATTTCAATAACTCAACATAAACATTATCGTTTTCGAGAATCCGCATTTTAGTCAACGGGGAATTTGATGTTTTCCGTGAATCATTCCATTTCACTAGATTCAGAATGACCAATCGATAATAATTCATGACTCAATCATTGTATTCGAATATTCGTATTTATCAATAATGTGATCTCTACCGAATACACAAATAAATTATGACACGTTTCAGATTATTGATTCACATTGTGTCATTAGGTGAACTGATTTATCGCCTGTTATTTTTGTGGTACGATACAGGTGGTAAATTTTGAAACTCACCATGGCTCTACCTCATATACAAAAATGGATCCTGAAAAAATTCCAAAACCATCTACAGGGTAGACCGTAGAAATTGGGATGACATGGAAGGATAAGCACCCCATCAATCCCCTTTTCTAAACTTACCCCAATAAAGCAGAAAAAGACCTATTTATTTGCTTTCGAAACGTTGATCAAGATTTGAATACAATATTTTCAGTTTTCGACTTATTCGTTCGATAAATTTCGTGTTCCAATTTTATCAAATACGTCGTTAAAATTTTCTCTACTCTTGCATTATGTGTACCACTACTTTATACATAATTTCTCAGAGAGAAATAATATTTTCATAGTATGAATGTTAAAATCTGCAATATAGATTAATATGTTTTTTTTTTCGAACGGATATGAAATGCCGAGCAATAATTCCCCAATTTTTCATCCACATAGTGAGATTGGGTATGAGTCAATGATTCATACACGATACTAGTAACTGATGAAAAACACTAATATAATGAATCACTACCACGTACCGATATAATAGTTGATATATAGTTATTCCATAATCCAGACCCATTTCCAATGGGATATCTAGAGACATTCCTAGTTATTTACGGGAATGTGGAAATCTGATCACACCTATTCGATGAAAAGAGCCCTCCCTTATCGAGTCTAGCTATAACATAAATCTGGTGATACGATGGCGGCCAAGAGACCTTATGAAAGCAACAAAATCACTTCTTTAGCATTGTGTTGGAGAGTATGGCGACTAGAAATACGTGTTGATGTTGCAAGCATGAAAACCTCTCCTAGGATATGGTGTGATTCTTGTCGTGAAGAGCCTGGATTTATAACAGGAACATGTCTGGACTCACAATGATGATGACCAGTGCAAGGATAGGATATTATACCAAATTTGGTCATCAGGAAATCAGATATTTCGCCTCATCGGTACAATGTTGAAGGATATGATGTGACATATCGTTTATAAAGATGATAAATTTCAAATGATTCACCTACCTCTTCCATCAAATTATATTCATTATAAACTTAGCATGAGTTTGCTGATGAGTTTCATCCTCCAGGAATCACGTGCCGAAATTCACACCGTTTCATTCGAAACATAATTATCCAAAACTTTCACGAAATCTGTCATGTATCTGAAAACCGCTTCATGAATGCGTCTCTTCGATATTTCAGGCATCGTTAGTTATAATTCCACGAGGTCAGGATTCCTCAGGAGTTTGAATGCTGCTATAGCACAGAGTTGACAATATATTTAACCAATTATCGAGGTCTCAGTAAAACGCGACATCGTGATAAATGCGAATGGAAGACTATTATTGTATGTAGCTTTCGACAATTCGTAGCAGAGTTGTGCGTATTTCATTGGGAAACCTGTATGGAATTCACTAAAAACTAGCTCGATGCATTGGTCAGATAATTAAAAATTTCAGAAAATACTACCTACAACACTCTGAGGAGCAACGTTCATCGTGCTGTACCAATTGTTTTGAAAGAGAAGACGATATTAGTACACGAATAGAGTATATTTCAATATTACCAAATATATGACTTCAAAGCAGGTCACACACACAGGATTCAACATCATGATAACAGATTTTCTTTTAGTCATTGTATATACGTGTAATTCAATGTCCTCTTCTTGGTGATGATGATCTGAAATATGATGTTCTATCTACCTACTTACTAAGATATTGAGAAATATCACGGATGAACCAGAAATAAATCGAAAATGCAATTGAAGCTCATGCTGAACTTGAGCTGAAGCAGTTTTTTTTTCATTTCATGTTCTTCAAACATTTTTCGCGTGATAATGATACAACCAGTCTAGAAGCATCAGAATCAAACTGATCGTTTCACTCTGGTTACAGATTTGCATTCACAGTTGTCCGAAACTACGACAGATTGTAGTTCGAATGACCAATATCCAGTTAACTGTTTGTAATTTGGAACATGTTCGAATAAACAGAATCAGAAGTCGAAAGTAGTGATGGACATTGATGACGCAATAGTAGGATGGAGAATACCTAAACACGAAGCAGTATATTCCGATTACGTAATATGGTTGATGACAGAATGCAGGGGAACATCATTAGTGGCATCTCCTCTTCATATGCTTTTCAATTATTTTCGGTCATGGGTATCAATGGGTGTCCGAAGTTTATTGGTTTTTCTCTGTTGAATGTGCAATTGGTCCCTGATTGCTTATCTCATCCCAATGTATCATTATACTATTCATTTGTGATGTGTTTTTTGATATTTTAAACTTATATCCATACAAATTCGTTCATTTCGTACGTTCTCCTACTCCATAATGATAAGAATATTGAATTTCGGGAAGCTTTGTTCGATCACAAAGACAAAAAGAGATAGACACAGGATGAGATATTCATAATATCTTTGGGTTTTTGAGTGTTTTTTAATGTTTTTAACAACTTATTGGACAATGGATATCCATTCGATTTTCAACTAGAAACATTATCAACGTTATTCAAATGATCGAAAGAAGGGTAAAATCGTTCACAGAAAATGTAAGAAAATTCTACTTAGGCTTTATTGTGCATAATCTGAAACATCTTATATATTCTCATTCTTCCTAAATTTATGAATGCTTTAGTGTCTCACTGATAGAAATACCTGGAAGATAGAGTATCTCTCCATTCGTATATACTGGCACTGAATAATAACTTATTTTATTAATATCGTACTTATATCCCCATGCGATAACTTGCAGAGTACCATAAATCATGCAGTTAACACACATATTCGAGCATAAAGCTCTCTACCCTTGCGAAAAGTTATAAAGAAGGCTATGACATTGCCTCTCATGAACAATGGGAATCAGGTACATGCGCAATCATTACAGGATTGCCAGCAGTTAGACTGAACGAGAATGCAGTTTTGAATAGTGTGAAACTTCATTAATTCGTGACTTTATTATCGACATAACGTATATTTTCGAAGTTGATTCAAATGAATCACTGTTTGTGTTGTTCCAAATATTCATTGAAAATTCATTCATCAGTACAACATATACATTGTCTACCACAAAGTATGGATTATAAATTATAGTATGTTGATAATGACACGAGTCACGTGATTATTGATTTGATGACGAATGGAAATAAACAAAAATAAGGATGATCAATAACTCAAACCTTTCAAAGTTTTGCATTTTAGGTATCGATTTTCTTCTACACATTTGGTATCTGCTGAAGACTAGTCCTTTGTTCTACCAATTTTATGGAATAGCGTATTCTGGCTTTGAGTCCATCGTTATATAAATTTGTGAAAGAAATAATCTGAAATGGGTATAATAGGCCTGTTAACATGATGAAGCTGGACTGATGAACCACCTATTCATAGCACGAATGAGTGAAAACAGCTATTGTAAATATTCCATTCTGGAATATTTCGTCGAAGCATACTGTTTCTGTCATTACAGACTTCACATATTATGCCATGATCCCAATTTCAAGGGAATGAAACGATGTTCCAGTTTTGGAGAGTAGATCGATATTCACAATATCATGGTTTCACATTGGATGAGTTGGATCTTCGGAAAATTACTGTTACCTGGTTTCCAAGCTTGAATATAAAAATCCTGTAACCTGAAAGAGAAAAAGGAACTGTCCTAGAAGGTTCAATGTTTTGCATAATCCTAAAAAATCTCATTACTCGCATAGTCTGGGATCTTGTCGACGTAAATTTTTTATCAGTGTTGTGAACGTGAAAGCAGATATACATCAATGAGAAGATTGAATGCATAAATAAAACCGTCCCGATAATCTAGACAAATTCTGCGACAATTTGCATTGTGCGGTCTTCTGTGTTGCGGCTTGCGATTCTTCGTCTTCTTCTTTCTTGATTTGTTTACGTACTTACTCCATACCAGATTAGGGTTTAATGTATGCACCAGGCTAAGCTATAATTTTATCATGCTGAATACTGGATTCTCAATTAAATTGCTCGCTAAGGAAAGTGGAATTTATTTCTTCTTATTATTACCGATTGTCTGCTTGTAATTGTACCTGCGATTATTTCAGTGGTTCTTTTTCTGCATTCTGCGTTCTCGTAGATTTATTTTGAAGCTGATTGTTTTTACTGATCTTCGCCATTCATGTTTTCAAGATCAATAGTAGCCTCCACAGGGGTTCATAGTGCAATTTGATTTTCCATTGCTGTTCAATACCAAAATATGGATACAGTCCTAGAAATGATCCATCTATATCTGATTCAATGATAGCCTGCTGAATATTCACCCTTCAGAAGTTCGAAGAAAAGCGTCGATGAGTTAGGCCGTCACATGATTACTTGTAGAGGATAGACTTGCTTTTAAGTAATGATGAATGGATTGATTTTTCATTTTCAATATAAATCGAACGTCAGTGATATGTTTCTTCTATTCCGAAATCTTTGGGAAACCTCATCATGCAGGGTGTTAAAAATTTTAGTCTATGATCTCAATGAGCTCTTAATATGGTCCTTCATATCTAATCATTCTGAAAGTTGTCCAAAGAAATCATATTTTCAGCGGTCTCCTTCAAGGGTTCTTTTCCCCATTAGAAGTGCTTGAAGGAAAATTTGTTATACAAACTTATCATTTTATATTTTCAGATCTAAATATTCTCCTAGACACTCTGTATCATTTCAATGACTTACTCAGAGTCGATATATTCAGAGTACTTCAATTTGAATAGATTCTCACAAAATATAGTAGAGAATTCTGATATGCATACCACTGAGGCTATTGATTTTCATTGAACTCACGATGAATATTCGTTCAATATGTAATAAACTGGCCACGATATCGTTCGCCAAGTTTTACCAAACAAAAGCCCGACCAGTGCAAACACCATATTGCAGTGTCAGGGTCATGTTGTTCAGAATCAGCAGGTGTTTTATGCATCGCGTGAATGCTTGGAATTTGGAGATAGCAGGACATGTCAAAATTTATCAAGTATAAGTGAAGAATTATTCGACTATGAATAGAATGCACATTTTTCTTTGTTATAAGGATCGATGATTTTATATAATGATAAATACATTCAATTCATTGGGAAAATGACAAAAAAATACCACTCTTGGTCTTGGTAGTGAACATGTCATAGGATTATGGCTGACACTCCATTCAACAAAATCCGGATATTAAACAAAATACGACATCGACAAGTTGATAATGTTGTTATTCATTATGAGGAGTGCTCCTTCTTTAAAAAATCAAACAAAAGACAAACACCGGTAACGTGTTATATATAATGTGAAGAAATAAAGGCATAAGGACATTGAAATATATAAAAAAAGTTACAGACCCACAGATTTTCCACCAAATTATTTATAATACCATAATGATTAGAGTATAAAATAATTAATCTGTTTTCTACGTTTGTTAGCATTTATATATCTTCTGTTTTTTCATCATGAAGTTCTTCTTCATCATTATCATCATCATATTGTTTTTCATGTTCAAATACGTCAAATCACTACAGAAATAAACATTATCATAAAATCCAATTATGTTCGTCGTAAGACGAAGGCTTAGTTGATGGAAAGATAATGTATTTTCACTCTGGAATCTATATCGATGTACTATGATATCTAATACGAATGTATCATTGACTGGTAATTTTCCGGAAATGAAGAAACTTTACATTTCAAATATGAAATTGACGATTTCGTCATAACGCACCTTCTTCAAATATACCTCAAGAAGATGAACTAATTGACGACTCACTGAATGAAAAATAAAGAACAATTATTGTTGTCCACACGAGGAAAATGTTTTAAATTCGTATTGCCTCATTTAAAAATCCACAGATTCATGATATTCAGGGTGGGGATGATATTGAATTTTGACAAATTTAATCAATATTTGACATCTGGGGTCATGATCATCAATTTTTATCTCGAGCTTCGATGAGCTTTCAACTTGAGTGGGATTTTATAAGCGTCTTCTCAAATCGAATCAAGATATACATCGGATCTTGTGATTCCCTAGGAGTAAAATTGGTCGCTTTCGAATCTCATATCTGATTCAGTTGGAGTAGAGCGATACCACGAAAAATATGTTTCGTTGAATGAGGTTATTGATAACCTGAATATATTTGAATAAGTCTTCTTCCCAGATTATTTCACGAAAAACAAAGAGATGAAATGTTGTGGTTAATAAATATTTCTATTATAAAAATACCTATTATCCAAATAGCTACATAGAAACATTGAATGCGAAACTGTAGATGATTCATATTGTTCGTAATGTATTTTGAATTTTGGGGAACTTCGAGAATTCAAAATTCAAAATGTATATAGATCTGCTCTACTCTTACAATCTGCAGTGATTTTGTCACACGAATTATTGAGAGTGTATAGCTCAAACGGACCTAGGAAGGTGTGGTCAAATGTTATACTATTGCTCTATTTTATGTACCAGGAATCATCAATGATGAACGATTAGACGTGCTTGAATAGGCTCTTTATATCAATTTTATATGATATGGAGTATAATGATTTCTATTGCCTACGCCAATTAAATCATTATTTATTGGTTACAGTTTCCAGATTGTTCAAGCAACGAAAATATACTGGGATTGGTGTTCATTCCAGCCCTAGATTATTTAATTGACTCGAGATGAAAATATCATTAATGAGAATAATCTACATGAGCGAGAATTGTAATTTTTCAATTTCATGAGAGGTAATGGATATGAGATGAGTATTACCATCTCTGCTGTTCCTAAGAACTTCAAGAATCACTTTCATATTTTCCAACACCTGCATCAACATATAATTGGAGTAGACGATATCCGTCTTATTCATCTTATTTTTGCTGAAACGCATCGAGAGGTAGGCGTGTGAGATATTAATGTCGGTCCACCACTCCCCTGTTTGTTCAGAAAACTCCTGGAATGATGCTATTAGTATTCGACAATAACAAATCACCAGGTCGAAACAAAAGATTATTAAATATAACCGAGATCTCGCGGGTGGACGTTCCTTCAGTAGAGCATATATTTCATCTACGACTAGTGACGTATATTTCCTGTGTAGAGAAACATTTTTCTACAAGTTGTCCATGAAACTAGCATTTTCTAAAGTATATACAGAGTGTCCCGCACAGTACTCACTATCCGATGAAAAAATTTGGTGTTATTCTGTCTAGCGAACACCCTGTACGAAATGAAATTATCTTAGAAATACTCTGTATAATTGTAACCAGGGACTGTCATGTTCTTTCTTATTCAAAAGATCATTCTACTGTAGTCAAGCATATCTGAGTTAATTATTGTAGCAATGGAATATCTAAGATCATGAATATTTTCGAATAAAGAGAAGCTAACCTATTGCTCGACTGTTTATTTCCTACTAGTCATCAGTCACTTTATCAAGACAAATGATGTTTTCATTGAATGATCTCACATCTCAGGCTAAACCTCACACTCCTTGTTATCATTAGTTGATGTAATGAGGTCTAATTCGATTTGCATCAAAATGGACCACGAAACAGAAAGGATATGAAGTGGGAGCGAGGAAACGTAACTAAGATCGATCAACTGTTTTGTCAATTAGATATTTTCATTGATATTTATGTCTGAATGATATACTAACAGTTGCTGAAGATGTGAGATTCATATTTATATGTGTTTGTATAGGAATCGATGAAGCTCATGATATATCAATGAATATGTAGTTGAATTAAAAAATATTAATGACAACGGATTGTGTGATCCATTCAAAGAATATTGATTCAAAAAAGCCATCTGAGTAGGTGGTCGTTATGGTTGAATTCGATGCTTCTCTATAAATGTGGTTTCTTGCCCGTTCAGTTCTTGAAAGCATTCCGATTATGCAGAATTGAAAATATCGTGAAAGTTCAGCTATTACCATTTCTCATTTATATTGTTTATTACTGACTTCGTAATACTTTCCATGATTATATTTCTCAACTGAATGTTAGCAATAATCACGTGAAAGGCATTTTTCCAATTCTCCAAATGATAGACAATGTTGAAGTTTTTTCACAATACAGAGTTGCCAACACCTTGGAAATAGTATTTCTGGATATAAGTATGGAGAGAAACTGTTATATTTCAGTTAACGATATTTATAATTCGAAGTATTCCAACCCTTACAAATTGGACATCCCTGTATATCTGGTGTTAATACTGACATTGTTATATTGCAGCAGAAATGTCGATTTCTTTTCAGTGACTTGTTTTTTCGTTTCTGAATATCAAAGATCCTTACTGCGTTTTATTTTTTATCCGTGATATCCAATGTTATTACTGAAGAATATTTTTATATGCGAGACGTGTTTCTGTAATAACAAGGACTCTCTATTCAATATTATTCCAATAAGAATGATGTGAACGCATAATAATTTATAAATGGTTCAGAAATTGAACGAAAACAATGTCCATTATTGTCTGTCATGAATTCTATTGATATTCACCAACATTGGTTTAGTATTGAAAATACTTACATATCGAAGATACAAATGAAGATCAAAATATTCCCTGACTCTTTCGATGATCTGTCTCTATTGGTATGAAATATTTTCGATAGAATCATGTTGAAAAGTTGTATCGTCATGAATTTGAAAATACAATAAATGGAATAAATAGGAGGGGAATCATTATGTTCAGGTTCTGGACTAAAAATATCATTGATAATCAAGTCCAATCAATTACTTCATTATAATATAATGGAAATATTCTTCGATGTCACCAATGGCGAAGATATGGGTTATGCCGTCAATCATTTTCATGGAAATCTTCATTGTAGATCAAAATAACGTTGATCAATGTTCCATATTTTTTCGATTAGACAGTTTTCATCAAATAATTGACCATCATGAATAAATAATAAATTCAGCCACCATCGTTGTTGAAGTGATCGAAATGTCCTGTTCGAATCAAGCTCGTAGAAGATCCACTTTCATTCCTTCTTCAAAGTGGTATTTCTGATTCTTTCTGGAAAGTAATAATCATTTCCGTTGGTATCCCCTGTTTTTCTACGAAAACATACTTTCGTGATGCCGAAATGATTCAAATGATAGTTGAGATCATTGAAATTCGCTGATTTGATACTTCATATGCGATGAAGAAGGCGTGTGAATGGAGTGAATCATATTATATTTGACCACAAACTGACAAGATAGTCTGAACTGAGGCAGTAGAATAAATTACGGTCATTATCATGACTAAACGAAAACCTTGATATTTGTGAATGTTTTCGAGAAATATTTCTTGAATCGATTATTTTTTATATAAACAAAAATATCACTAATTCATCAGTACAACATCTCGAAAAGCGATTTCTCATTCGATAATTATTTTTGGAAGTACTGTAAATTCAGTGTATAATCTCGCAAGCAATGCAATAAAGGGTAATCAGATATTCAGGTCATGATGTTGCGAAATAATAGGTTCATCATATACATTCGATTAAGAATCGTATCATAACTTTCCTGATTTCAGCAATTTTACCAACATTTATATGATAACTTTCAAAAAGACGTTCACTCTCTGTGAAAATACAGTACTCCTTTCAGTAAGTTTCCCAATATATTTTGAAAATTTCATTCAAGTAGATTCGTGTTAAGAAAATCTTATGATCCATTTATTTTTTTTTCGTGGAGAAAGAGGTTATAAATACATACAGTGTTTATATCATTGACAAACTCTCAATATAAAACTAACTTCTGATTATTCGTTCAAAAAAACACAAAATTGACTATGTCTCTATCTTATCTGAAAGAAACTCTGCGAAAATGGAATTGAAAGCTAGAAATATCAGCTACACACCACATGGACTGAATTGAATATTTGCTATTTCAAATAAATATAAATATATATGTCTCCTTTCATAAGAAGTTTTATATGAAAAAAAAAATACAACAATTACAATACTTGAAATTATAATAGATGAGTAGAATAATAAAAATTGGCACTAATGAAAGCAAAGAGGCCCAGGAAACATTGAATGATTTCTCTTTCTACCCATTGAGCAATGATCCTCATTTATTTCTTGCCCTTCACGCAATGATGAGACGACAGGTATGAATCATCAACTTCATTCACATAACCCCTTATGACTTTTTGGGATCAAGGAATCATGATGTCTGAATTGATTCTGGATTAGAAAAAACATGGTTTAAAATATAATCTTCTTGAATCACAAATCTGATGATTAGATATCATCACTAGATTCAATCCAATTCAAAGCAACGCAGTTTATTGTTCTCCATATGTCTACACTCGGTCGAACAAAGCACGCATCCATTTAGAAAATCCTGTTTATTCCTTGGCAATATGTTCAGGATAAGCAGATAGCCAAAAGGCCCGTACTACGACCATAGCGTGCCGTTTCATGTGCAAATATCCAAGGTTGGAAATTGTAAGCAAAAGGATTTTTGTGCAGACAGTTTATGACGTCCCTTGTTCCAACTCGAGGAAATGTTTTATTCAAGGCCAGGCCGATACCGTAACTTTATGTTTACGTCGGTGGAGTGTTTTGTTTCATTTTGTACTGTCTGACGTAATGGTAATGAGGATACCTTGTTACTTTACTTATAGGCGGTATGAGCTCATAGGAAAGAATGTTGGGGATTGTCTTCCTTGAGAAATGATTGCAAATTATTTCAGTTTCGAATGATGTGATCAGTGTTACATAAATAAGTCAATGTCCTGTCTGAAAAGAAAATACGAACAATATTTTTTATGTACTCACCTGATCAATGAAAGGATATATTTTCAAGGTTTTCTGTGTAATGCTAAACAATATTATTAATTAGAGTAGTTCATGATGTATACAACGTTGAGAATATAATGATTAAAATCATTACCTTTGACAGATTGTAACAATAACTCAATAAAGGTAAGTAAATTGGCAGAAACTAATATACGCCAGGTCGTGCAGGATGAATTCAATATTCTTCCATCTGGAATCATATCAACTGAATGGTCGTATAGAAATATATATTCATCGTCAACAAGGTATTGAACTAATTGTGATGATCTGATGAATATCTGATGATCATATCCCAAATTAATTTTCGCATGAATTGGAATGTTTCATTTTTTACACGAATATATTGATCGATTAGAAAACCCATGATTCTCAATAATGAATATCAAAAAAACATCCCTCAGCGGGAATTACAGAAAAAAAGGATAACGTTTTCTTCATGCACTAGTACGTTATAAGAATATTCGATGCTAGGTGAAAAATTAAAATTGATCTGGACAAGTGCTTGATTGAAAAACATTTTGGATATTAATCAATCAATCTGTATCTCCAATATGTCAAGTGAAAGCAATCAAACGTACATCAAATTCAAATTCAATATTCGAATGGAACTTGTGAGATTCCAATTATAACTAACGATTTTTTTCCTATTGCAGAATTGCTATTCAAATATTATTTATTAGTTTCAGTAGTTGATAAATCGATTGACAAAAACATCACTTTGGATCTCTACTCTATTTCTATATTTGAATAGAAAATAATTAAATCGATGGAATAGAAATCAATATAGAGAAATTTTTCCAATGAATATAATTATCGTTACATTCATATGGATAATCGGGATGTGAATCGATTCAGCACAAAGCAAATAGAATTGTATTGTTTGAATAGTTGCATTATTTTGCGAATATGGGTTAGCAAATTGCTATCGAGAAGAAAATTCTGAAACCAGTTCCACATTTTCTCTAATATGTGATATATATTTTGATATTGAAGAAGAACTCTAATTTCAGAATCATTCTATAATTAGTTTAAAGATTCAGTAATCCTTCGGATATTCTCCATGAAAATTCATTCCACTCTGTAACTCTCTACTCTGTAGATATTTTCCTAGTTATGATTTCATTCATTAGTACCGAATATACTCCTTTCCATCATTCCATCATGGAATGCTTGGTATATTAATATAGTGTCTATCGGAATAATAGCGATTACTCCCTGTTGGTTCAACAGGCAGTATTGGAATTTGTTAATTTTCTCGAGGAAGGTGATGCAGTCTAATTTAGCACCATGTGGCGAAATGTAATTCTGTAACGGATTGTGAAATCGTCAAAAATTGCTTAGAAAGCAGCAGCGCGCCTGCAAGTGCCATAAAATTAAATTAGAAAATTTAATAAATGGAATAAGTGATAATTTCAGTACGAAAAGGGCCAGCAAAATTAATAATATGTGAATTAATGAGAATAACTGAATGTTTATAGCCTTTCCTGGAACGTACCCACTCCAGAACGGGTTTCATCAATTTTTAAATTCGTTCATAATAATTTTACGTCCTACGTGGCTCGGAACTGTGATCTAGAAGCTCAACAAAATATTTTCAACAGTATCAACAGACTTGTTATCAAGATTGTGAAAAGGGTATGCTTTTTGTTTCAAGAATTCTCACATTCCAGAAGGTTAGATTAAAATTGTATCAACAGGGGAATATTTGCCCAAGAAACAGAGGTGGAATTTCAAGTTGACATTACAGCAATTTGAGGAGATGATAAATAATCTAGTTTCACAACTTCATCAAATGTGATTGATTCACTTGAAGTACCCAAAAATTTCAGTAATGAAGATTGACTGTGGAAAGTAAAATTGAAATCACATGTGTTCAGAGATGCAGATTCCTTACACCAAACTTCATACTATGACGAGTTCCCAACAGGAATCTTTCATTTTCGGATACTCTGTTAGGAGTGATAGATGATTAGTTTAGATTATGGTAATAGCTAGCCTAAAAACTGCTGTGAATATCGCGTGGAAAAGAGCAGAGCAGCCTCATGGGTATTTCTAGCGACAGCACGTCTCACAACAATGGTTGTGTTAAATTTTCTACAGAGGCTGCTTTAGGAAAAATCCGCCAACAATGATACCGTGACCGCTATAAATTCGGAGCGAATATGGCCTCCTGAAGCAGAGCCCCGTCCTTCTGCTGCTTGCAAAACCGCACGTGATGATAATTAAGCCGGAATGGGCCTTTATGGATATCTCACGACTATGCTAACATGATGATTTACTCTGCTTTGATAAACTTTGTATATAAACTATCTCTTTCCGTCGGTAATTACGGTTGGCGTTTCGAGCCGGTCCCGTGTCGATCGTTTGTTAATAAGTGAATAACGGAGATATCGGATATCGTTCTATTGCTGGGAATTCTTGTGCAGAAAGAAGCTGCCATCAATTCATTATTGTCATCGTGTTACGGCGACTTCCTACATATACGGAGGTACAGGGTGATCAAGCAGAACTGCATCTAATTCTACCACTATACACTGCCTGAGAAATTTCGAAGCAATCCGTCCTGATTTATACTGAATCATGATTCATCAAAGATGCAAACATGATAATTGTGATTACCTTCTTTCCTTAGATCACCCTAAGGTCAAATTCGTCAGAATGTTACTCATACCAAAATGAAGTTGAACTGAGAAGGCTGATGGCAGCAATCTCACACGTACACAATAATGGGAGAAAATACAATTCATGAATTCAACTATAACAATCAGACTTTTCATTCTGACTTTTGTTCACATTAGGAATATAGGTGCTTCCAATATATCAGCTGAGTATCTTCAGCATCTCCCTGTATCGACAAAATGAGTGGAGGAGACAGTGGAATTCAGACAAATTAATGTTTGAGAGTTGCGGTCTCGTCAAATTTACACAACATATTCAATAATACGAACTAATTTTGTGAAGGTGAGTGAAATACGAATGAGATTTCATCATCGGAAACGGTGTCTCAGCTGAAGAAAATAATATCGATGATAATTCAACAGGTACGTATTCGAAAAAACACTTCGATTGTGTATTGAAGATGAATAAAAAAGGATGGTATTTAGATAATTTCCAGAAAAAAAAAAAACAAATGTGCTCAGATCTACTACGAAACATAGAATTGCATGAATGAGATCAGTTGATCACAGAATACTCCCTAAAAAAAACATGAGTCAACGATACTTTATTTTTCGAAATATGGATAGAATATGGGTGCTACAATTCTAATGAAAAAATTCATATTGTCCACTATCACATAACACTCTAGGCATGAATAATTATAGTTAACAGAAAAATAAATCCAAGAATTATTATCACGAGCCCCGACTTCGTCTGCTGATTTCTCCAAAACATATTATTTGGCTGACTGATATTGGGTTTAAATCTTGAAATTCAAAGATTTGATAGATTTTGTATCAATTGTTTTGAAATCAAATGGTTCACTACTGTCTCATCTGGTCTTATGAGTTTTCTTTGGGAAATCTGGACGATCGATGAAGGATTTCGAGAGCAGTTCGGAATATGTCAGGACAACCAGAGCTCATAAATACGGATGATAATTTCCTGTAACCAAGCATCCTGCAAGCATATCTCGCGAGAAACTTCCTCCGCTCTGTCACATTCATGATTTGTCTTGGGGGTTGGGATATCCTTACATTTGTTTCGTATCAAGATGCTTTGTGGCTGCACACAACTCAATTAGTCTCTGCAAGGGAGACCCTCAGAGAACAGCATTATCTTTGCAGACGCTCAGATGTTCCGATGTTCAACTGTTTCCCCCTTCGGTTCGGTTTCGCATCGCTAACTTGATGCATCCCCACGATATCATTTCGGGTGTCTGAGTTGGCACTTCGCAGTTCCTGACTGTGTATCTGGTTACGAATTGTTCTGATCTGTAGGAAGTCTCCATCATGGAAAACAAAATCACCGAGGGAATTATTTCTTGTCACTCGATCAATACTGACATTCAAATAAGCTCGTTGGATTGAATGACAGTCACTTCAAAAACATTTTCGTTCAATCATTCATGGATCAGTTCTAGGGTCCTTTCTTCCCTCTAGTTATTTTTTGTAGATGATTGGATTTTGAATATCTCTCGAAATGTATCGACACCAAACGTTTTTCAGCAACACATAAAACCACTTTCCATCCAATCAGTCATATGTATCATCAGTTTTATCAGGTTTTTTGAAGCACGATGTAAATAGAGATGCAGCATGACATCAAAGAGTGGGTACGAATTCATCCATGAGGAAATTACACATTTGTTTCCATACGTGCTTGAGGGTTGTTTGACGAATAACGAATTTATTCAGTTACCAACGTGTTTAGTCACTCGACTGATAGACTATATGTTTGGATTTGTATAGAGCACTATAAATGAACTACATATTGAGACGAGTATACTAATTATATCACTCTTCCTAATATGTCCACAATAATAACAGGAATGAATTTGGTATGTCAGAAAGCTTTCAAGATATGTTTCACCATAAAATATGAGCCAAGTCACTTATTATCGATTATTCTCCATCTATTTTCCCATCACACAAATGAAAGAATAATATTCAGCTTTGTTTTACGAAAGGAAAAATGAGATCCAACAACTCCAGATGAAAAACGTCCCTTCTTAAAATGACGTACCATTTTTCCATTCGAATTAACGAACTCAAAAATGTTCACGAAATGAAAAATCATTATAAAACCGTGTGAATAACCGCCTGAAGAATACTCGGTTGAGCGAGCTCTCAGAAATCATCATCCGAATGGATATGATTGAAATCGACTCGACTGGGCTGTCAGAATGGTATACTTGTCTGCAGAACATTTGCATAATTATGAATGACAGGCTCCAGTGCTCGCTACGATCAAATTTCAAGTGTTTTTTAATGAGAGATCTTTCTTTGGATCATGATGATATGTAAATGGCTTGGCTTCCAAAACAAACATAATGCTGTGGGTATCTGTATCGATTTGCATTTCTTTTGTTGGAGGATAGTGAAGAGCAAAGTTGTTTATAATACGAGGAGTTTTTCAAGTGGAATGGATACTCTTTATGGTGATTATGTAATATATACTTCTTGTATAGACAGTCTTCCGGAATTCAGATTTTTCTTGAAGAGATATTCAAATGTGACGAAGAATATTGTTTATCGAATCATTTTTATTCACTAACTTACTAGTACAGATTTCGAGTTTGCATATAGTCAAAACCATTGATTAACAGGGAAAAACAAAATATTTCCTGAATGAAGGATATACATATGATACTGTTTTTTACTATTGCTTTATTACTGATATGTAATAATCTGGAAAAATGAATAATATCTATATATCTATCTACTAAGGGTCAGATCCGAAAAGATTTCTCAACATCCAGAATCACTTATCCAATAAAATTCGGTAGGTATCTTAATATGCAGTTATCAAATTTGATACAGGGTCAGCAAATCACGAGAACTAAAAGAAATATGATGAGCCTCATTCAAAATAATTACATTTCAACAGATTCAACCTCAATCCAACTTCATTTCGAATCACTCGTTCATCATGGTTAATTTCAATTTTGGTTCTTTTCTAGCCACCAATAGAATTTCATACTAACAAGTGGCCTGCTAATGTGAGAGTTATCATTTTTTAACACCACAAACAAAAAGGATATTTACATTTTTGCAATACTTGAAGAATCGAACTTCAGTATATACATATACAGGGTGGGTCATGGTCAATGGTACCTTAGACCTTTACGGAGAACGGGACAGGATCATTCTGAAAATTCGGTTTCTCGAGTAATAAGTTTTGTTCTATCGATCTAAAATATTTTCAGCGTTGCGTAGCAAAAATTTTGTTATTTTAAATCGAACACCCTGTATTTTTATACATTTCTCGTTTTTCTAATACTTTTCATTTATTTTCACATGGTATTTCCTATACCTATCTCGTAAGGTTTTCGAGAAAATAATTGATTTCCATATTTTTCTCGCAAAACATAGCTTCAATCAAATGTTTATTACTGCGGTATTTGGATTCGTAGAATTTTGGGTGTAGTTTATCAATGTCTTGTGTATTGATTATGTCTGAGAAAATTCCTTCTCCATTGTACAGGGTCGTCCTAATTTAATGACTTTGGCGATAGATACAAAAATGGTGGAAAGTGAGAACAAAAGCCGATAAAAAAAATTGTCTCTAGCGAATTTGTATCGAAATAAGATAAACACGATACCACCGTGTGAAGTAAATATCGCATCATTCAAGTGGGTCAGGAATTCTCAATTATTTCCGCCAGATTGAACATAAGAATTTGCATTGAAGTAGCACTTATTCTTCAATATTTGTTTCAATTACCAATTGTTCAATCGATGAACATGCGCTATTTTGAAATGATATCCAATTGAATTCGATTCCCAATTCAAATGTACGGCTTGAGTTGTTTTGTTCTGCTTTCTAATATAAAATGAGCGCTACAGGCAGACCTTCCCAGCTCTCAGATCAAATGAATTATAATGATCACAATGAAGAAATAAATTGGTTTCTTTTTGTATGGTGAACAATGCACTGCATTTCCTTATTATTGGTTTCTACGTGAATAGTTATTCCACTCTATCTGAAACTCGTCCAGTCATGTGAACTAAAGGAGTAGTAAGTTATTGAGAAATTAGATATGAATTTGCAGAATCGAATTGTGGAATGAATGGAAAAAAATCTGGAAATAGCAATTTCTATTCCACTACAATTATGAGATATATCAAAATGTCAAACTATGAATGATCTAGGAATACAGAGTGTCAAAATAACGCACTGACAAATACAGAGTGATATTTTCTATCGACTGGGAATAAAAGGTGAATCATATTTTCAATATAATAATAAGAATGATGATAAAATTCAATCACCCAAAAAGAAAAGTTCAGAGTTGATACATAAACCATCATTCAAGAGAAAGTGAGAAAAAAATGCAATGAAATCAAATTCCATAGGAACTAATTCATGTTGAATAAATATGAAATGACATATTCACCCAATAAAATCAAGAATAAATATGTAGAAATATATAGAATCATTATTTTTCTCAAAACCACAAGGAACTGAAACAAATTCTATAAATGAATCCATAATGAAAACATTATTTGAATGAATCTGAATAAGATAGAGGAAAGCAAGAAAGCAATTCTAAAATCGATGTCTTAAAGCTCACTATTGAATAATCAAGATTTTAACACATAGCATGAATGGGAGAGTTCAACGTCAATTTGTTCTGGACTGGTAGAATATAAAATCCTTACGTGAGTCGTAATGTGGCCCGAAAAATCAGTCAGGAGTCAAGTCTATTTCTGAAGACTAACGATATGCTTCAGTTGAAGGCAGTAGCAAGATAAATAATTTCGTAGATAAACATCATTGAAACAATTCGATTAGCTCATAGTCTATAAAAGTTTGGTATATTCACGATGTATGGCGATAGATATTTCTGAACCAAACTCTAAGCATATGATACGAAGATTATTCAGAGATCTCTCGATGAACTGATATGATACGGCAAATTGAATTGTCTTTCATGTGTAAAGGAAATCTGGGAGATTATTGATAATTCGTGAATAACTTCTCCTATACATAGAATCAATGAATTTATGTACCATAGTAATACTCTTCAGAACAATAGAACGCAGACAATCTCTCGAGTTTACTTCCCTTGGAACAAAGATCACTCAGGACCCCAGTATGAAATTGAGGTATCAATATTCAGAACATAATTTGGCTTCGACAACAATGACGCCACCATTATCACATTGGTAATTGAAGAGTTCAGTTTGAAAATTTTCAACAAGGCGCCAAGTGTCCCTGAGTAAAAAATAAATCAGAGGGGGACTGATGATAACACTGAAATTCAACTCAAGATGTAATCAAATGATAATTTTGAGACATCAAACGACTCGAATAAATTATGAAGATTCTGATGTATATTCTTTGTGTACTGTGTACTACAGAGGATGTTGATGAAATATTTGAGATTCATCAATATACGTATAATTACTGAAATGCATAATATTCGATAAAAACTTCATCACTTTCGCAGAATGATAACCCCAAAATTTGAATCAATCCGCGGAGTCCAGTTGTATTCCTGAAAAATGTCTCCCCCAACTTGCTCTACAACTTGATCCTTAAAAAAATCCTATTTTATTTTACATAACGAATGAAAATAGGTAAATCAATTAGAGTGAATAACATAAATAACAAGGTGATCTTTGATGAATAGCCCGATAAACATAATAGTAAGTGTAAGAAAATCTTAAATGAAACTCTTGCTTGAATGTCTGAATAGTCGAAAATAATTAGCCCAGAATTGTGGTGGTTTGAATGTTGTCCTATTGTCAGATGTGGATATTTTTTTTTATTAAACTTCCCATAAAAGGAGACATCCTGTGATGTTCAGAGAACATCGTTAGAACCAAGGGAAAGTAGGTAGGAATTGGTGTACTTTTTATATTATAACCTCTGTATGAAATACATTCTTTCTTCATATATATATATATATATAGTGAGAATCCTGTCGAATTCGATTTCATTTCCATTTCAAATTCCACTGACCAGTGTCTTTCTGCTCACAAACAATTGTGTGTCCTTTGGTTGATATATAATATTAGAGTCGAGTCAACATCATTTATTGAAAAATTAATCATGAATTACACCTGAAGGGTCCCAATACAATGAAAATTTAGATTCAATTGATAAAGATCAATATTATCATTTGAGAATATGTGGTCGTCTTTGCGTAGAAATGATAGGAGAAATTGCAAAAATCAAATAATGATTTTCTAAATGGGTCATTCGGGATGAGCTTCAAATGAAATTCACTGCGGTATCCATTTGACTGTATAATATATATTGCAGTCACCAAAGCTTTGCCAATCCATTTCTAAACAATTGAATATTGAGAACAGATCATCCGGAATGGTGCCATTTGAATTGTCTATCCATTATTTGATAGCGAAATGGCCAGATCGATTCATATTGCATGTGAAAGAGGAGTCTTATTCAAAGTATTGCAAATTCCAGTTGAAGTGATTCTGAGTCTGAATGAATCAAACGTCTTGACAAAATACACTGAACTATTTTGACACCTGTTTCCATTTTTGAAAATGGTTTTGATTGATTTCGCTACATCAATATTGGACGGTCCAATCATTTCCTATCGTGACTATTGGAGTGATAACAGTAACTTTGAATGAAACCATTGTCATCAAGAAGACTGCACTGGAAAACTCTCCTTCTGGATTTTGGGCATGATTCGAAGTAAGATATTCCAGTCACAACCAGACCCCATTGCACCATCCCTGAAATACATCATTCAAACAACGAAAAAAGCTCTGGTAGTTTCCCCTGAAATTTTTAGGAATACACACTAATAGTCCCCGAAGAGGTATTCAAATCGAAATTAAAATTTATTGCCAGGCGCCGAGGCAACACCCGGTGGCACGGAATAGCGGGTGTCCGTTCCAGACGTTGGGGTACATGAAATTGAGACTTATTTGAATAGGGGAGTTCGCCGTCTACAACCCGTCGTGGCAGTGACATTTTCAGAGTTTTACAGTGGTAGGCTGGTGAGCAGAATGAATATCTGCACTGGGGTGAGTTTATGTGAGATGATTAATTCACGAAACGATTAATATTAATGGTGTATCAAGGAATTCAATGGAATTAATTATACTCGAATCTAACACATATCATCAATGTTACGCCGAGATTATTTCAAAAGAATAACTAAAAAGATATTCTTGGAGCAGTACTGGGACCGATACTGTTTCTTTCATAAAAATAGTCTAGCAAAAGTATAGTGTATAAAAAGACCAGATCCACGAATACCATGCGCTAATTTTTTTTATTGGTGCCACATTTTACGTTTGAATCGAGTTTTGCATCTGTCAGTTATATTTCATTTGACGTTTACAAGGTACTCCTGTCATATCAATAATCGAAAATTTGTCATTTAGACTTCAAGTAACTTTAAAAAACGCGCGTTTCGATTTAAAGACGCTCAGGCCTGCTTTAAATGGGTAAAATAGGGCACCAATGAAAAAAAAAATACCTGAAAAAAGTTCAATTCACCAAAAGAACCTTCCGAGAAACCATTCAGACATGGTTTATTCACATCCAACTCCCATTATTGAGGAAATAAAATATCATTTCGAAATAGACTAATACTATATCGGGGCAGGCACTATAATCCTAGATAGAAAGATGATTTTCGTTGTGATTATTTTATATCACAAAATAACTCTGTAATGGAATATCCTGGCATCGTGATTGATAAACAGAAGATAAAACAAAACACTGTTCATTTGACTGGATGAGTCGATTCATTTCCAACAATATATTCCAATAACCAAAACTCACTTCATGTAATGTATCATCAAATTTAATGAAAACCATACTCCTCATTCCATCAAGAAATTGAATCAACAAACAATTCACAAATTCATGTATATCCATTTATGATTATATCTTCCAAGGATGTGGAGAATAATACGATAAAATTGAAAACTTGGGAAGCTACTGAGTCTCAACTCCAAGAAAACTGTGTGCAAAATTGTACAATATCTCACCTGCACATTATGAATAAAACAATTAAAGGCAATGAAGTGAACACTTCAGTTTTGAATATTTGAGAATTGCTATGCTAAGTCAATCAGCTTATTCGATTTCTGGTTGATTTGATTCCATTCATATTTCCATTTGAATGAAATGAACTGAATTGAATACAATTATGAGTACACAATAACAGAATCCAGTTCACCACCAACAGTCCTAAATGTTAGACGAATACTCACTCGTGGAGTCAACATTCAATTTATAATTAAACTTCCATGCATGAATATCATCGTCAGAGAGTTTCAGGGCCGAATGATCTAAACTCGTGCGTTTATCTTGGTGAATCTGAGGTGAAGTTGAAACATACCCTCATTGTTGTAATAACAGATCGTTGGGAGAGCCACATTATGCAGATATATTCAAAATTCTAGTAGTCAGAGTTACCATTAGGCAAATAAGTCACCGATATCAGTGTGACATCTTGCTTACATTTGGTTAGGCAAGCTCATCGCGAATGCCACTCGTTTAAATATTGACATTTGCAAGAGCTGTATGCAAACGTATATGTTCTGGAGTCGATTCACCGGTTACATCATTTGTGTAAACAAGTCTCGGTGACTGGGTAAATTTTAATGAAATCTGTTTGAGGTTTAGTTGTGGTGTGGTTCAATTTGAGATGGTACAGATCTGATGAACACTGAATCAATTTACGTTCCGATTAATTCTCGTATCCATTAAAGTGTCTTCATAAACAATTGCAATTGAAACATGCAAAACTGATGGGATAAGAATTATGAGTGCTGTATTTCGGAAACCATTCGTCTTAGAGACTCACGGTAAAAATGTCTGCAATCAAAGAGAACCCTATAAAATATCGCCATGTTTCCAAAAATGCCACTAGGGGATTTAATCGATATCTGAAACTTTCAGTACTTTTTCACCATAACATACCTAGTAAACTCACATCTTGAGGTTAATCTCAACAGGAGTCATTTTCTTCGTACAATTTTTGAAGCATATATTGAAAAGAAGTGGTGGAGGATCATTCAAAGTTCTTTCAGATACAGCTGTAACTCGTGAATGACTCAACGGATATTCACGAACTGTCCTTACATGAGGATGAAAAAATACCAAAATGATTCAGTGGAAACCGTATCTGGATATCTCATTCCTAGTCCGAAATATCGAACAATTAAAATATATATTTCGAATATCCATATTGAGATCTTATACTTTCATATTTCACGATCATACTATTTTGAATTTGCATTTTCATTCGTATTATCGAAACGATTATTCTGCAGGAAGATCCATCATATACTGTACGTTCAAAAACAAATATATATCTGATGCACTGTAACAAATAATCACAAAATTGTACATATATTCCAAAACCTTCTGTTGATTTCGTAGAATTATAAACACATCAAGTTAAGGGTGACAAAATCTTCTCCTATTTCCATACAACCCACCGATTCATCATTCGCAAGGATTTCAAGTATAATTATTTTCCGATTTCTTGTTGATTTCAACTGAACAAATCCATTTGAAAGCACGAGATTGGGATTTGAGAAAAAATCAATTATGAAACCTTTTATAAACTCTCACCGAATTGATAAAAGCCAATGATGCACCTCTGGGTGCATTCACACACTAGAAAACTCTACCAAACTCTGAAATATGTATCATTACCGTATTGTGTGAGGCCATAAATAGCAATTAGGAGAGACAGTCGTGGATATACGTTATATAGGGCCGGGTATTGTAAAAATAATACTCCTCGTTTATTATTGACAATGCGGCAGAGGACTATAGAGAATTGACTGTAACCAGATTTATAGTGTGTGTTGACAATGGTGTTCAAGGCATGAACAAGAATTTGATTAACACCTTGATATGAGAAATTGTCGATTATAAAAACGATTACCGTATTTCATTGAAAGTCATGGTTGTCGTGTATTCTTCTTGGTCATGAGAATTGTACACTATCTATAGTTGGTGTATTTAGTTATACAGCAATAATTTGTGGAGGGGCACTTACTTCTTGAATTGAGTAATTCATTTCGTTAGGTTGAATAGATTATCGCGGATCAGCATGTTATTTGTGACCAACTCGATGAGCTTTTTCAATTATATTCAGAAGAAATCAATGATTGGAAAAGCCGTTAAAAATTTAAAACATATCACGAATTCTACAAAACATTAGAAATCCCCGATATCCAACAACATTAATTCTTGAAAAATTCTCCTGGCTGTGTTCAGTTCTGAGTACTCATAAAGAAAATTGATCATCAGCGTTATTACCGAAATAAATGCAGTTAAAAGATTCCTAAGTGTAAGAATACCGAAGAACGTCATATAAGCTATTTGGGTCCAGAATTCTACATCCTGATTCCTGATGAATTTGAATATATTGCTGATTTACTAGTCAAAGTCAAAGAGTGGATCATAGGCTCTGATAGAAGCATTTTCAGCTACTTAGTAAATATTGTGAACCGATCTTGATGCTGGTTGTTGTCTCCTGAAATGAATTAAAATTGCATTGTCGACCTTACTTCATTTTGTTTTCGAATTCGACCATAAACATATAAGTCAAGAATAAGCAGATAATAATCTTTCATGTTTGTTCATTTGTACCGATTTCACTCATTCTCAAATCGAGGATCAACATTATTCGTATTATCATAATTATTATTACTGATTTTCATTATGTCAGGTGAATGAAAGACATTTTCGAATTTCGAATACATCGACAAAAATCTAACAGTGACAGGCGACGCAATCATATTCTATTTTCACATTATCGTTTTCAAATACTGATTAGAATTGGATATTTTTCCATAATTGGTATTCGAGTACTCCAAAACTAGTAGTAAGTTTTGTACAAATTCATTTTGTCCAATATTACTGTATTCATTGTGTTTTTTTTATTTCTTGAATAGTTGCAGCAGTTATATCAGTTCTATATTGTATGTAGTAGTATTAGTTATTTTTGTATATATGTTATAGAGAAAAAGGATAAAATAAATTTGAATTTGAACAGAGATTATCATGCTCCCTAATATTCAGAAAGCTATTTTTCAGGCTCTCATGAAACTCCATTACCCAGAATGAATTATTTCCGATACTGTAGAAAGATCTTCGATGCAGGCAGACTTGCAGTATATTATTTCAATTCTGTTAACACCACGGCCGCCCAGAATAATCCTATTAGTGGCAGCGATGATTAATTCAGATCCAAAAAGAATTCTAATTGGCACAATGGCAGAAACAAGACTTCATAGGATGTAAAAGGAACCCACCCGTTGAGCATCGCTATGTTTGGCCCGGTTGCCAAATGCTTGCCGCCGAATTCTCTACAGGGGTCATATTTTCGCCATTGTCTGGAATCTAATAAGTCAGAATGAATTAATGAGAAACATAGGGTGATAATGTTTCCTTTTCTTGTCGTATGTTGCATCGGAAATAATATGAAAAAAGTTCATGTGGTGTAGGATAAAATATTAATCAAATGTTCATTCCTTATTATTTGTTTTTATGTCACCACTTTCGGCAGATGTTGCCAATACGAGGTATAAACGAGAAGTTGATATGTTTTATTGTAGAAGGGTACTTCAACAGAAGTGAAAGTTTTGTGTATAGCGTATATTAGATAAGTTGGGGTAATATATCGAAATGACCGATTACCTGCTCATCGATCTTGCTGATTTATCCAAATATTTGCTTCTGAGAATATCTGAGAATTGATTTTCTACCGGATTTTTATCGAGCTATCCCAGTAATTCCATTGTTTAGTCTGAAGATCACATTGGAAATAGATTCGGAAAGGAATTCAAAATCACCCAAATTTCCATTCGTCCTCGAAAAGAAGGAAAAATGAGCTCAAGCTAATTTGCAGAACATGAATATCCGGTACAAACGGAAGTCAATCAAATCAAATTCGAAACTTAACGAATAAACTCTCTGAACTATTAAAATGGCGAGTAGAAATCACGTTATCGTTTGGGTAATTTGAGTTAGAAGAGGCTGACATTTTATAAATTTGAGCGGTGCGGAAATTGTGGGAAATATAGGATTTAACGGGGTATCTTCTCATTTTCCTTTGATTACTGCGATTAACTATTTCCATTATTAAAACTCTAATAACCTAAGCAGGATGTGTTTTGAATGGTTTTCAATGAGATAACGATGTGAATTTGTTCGCCGTATAGGCGTATATCAATAAACTAATATAGTCAACTAGGTTTCATCATGTGTCCATACTATGGAATACTTTTCGATTTCGTCATATTCCTTCATTATTCATAATAAGATTCTGAGATCTTATTCTTCAGCTTCGAAATTCAACGAAATTTTTCATTAAATGATTCCATAAAATATCCCAAACAGGTTTTGACTCATTGTATAAATGAATTCTATATTATTGCCACTGAAAAGCTGGCAACATCGCCCTCGATCACATGAAACGGACTCCTCTTCCTTATGGTGTCATCTTGAATCTTGAACTCTTTCCTGCTTCCACAATTCAAATTCAATAACCAATTCATATTCATCTTCACCTTATTACTATTTTTACAGTTGTTGAGTTTCCTGAAAGTGAAAATAAATCAAACTCTTCTATAAATTCTAGGTACCAGTTCTTTTGATTTAATTGAAAATATAACAGCTTCTGGAAAATAAACGAAGAAATTTTGCGAAATTGAAACGTTTTGAGTTCCACATTAATTTATCTTCAAACAAGAAATCTCAAGGGAAATGTTCCATCATCTGAAATGGTGTATTCTAACTTGCAGAACAGGAATATCCTGGCGAAACGGAACTCAACTAATTCAAACTGAACGTTCATAAAGGAACTCTCTTCTTGAACTATTCAAACAGCGAAGAGGAATCATGTAATCACTCCGGTAATTAGAACTAAGTAGCGGACAGTCTGGTGCGGTCGTGTGGTGTGTGGATTCGAGACCTCCAGACTTGTTTCAGAATGCAATTTCAGCACCACCACGTGAATTGCTTAATTTTGTCGGATAAAATTCCGTTTTACCAGAATGCCATGTCGAGATAATCAACTCACTTGAACGAGGACATTTTGCAGTGAATTCGTATAGGTTGGGATGAATCCAATGGTTTCCTGTCGAAACGCATCTCGACAAAATATTATCACAACTATATTTTCAGTTCTAGTATTTTTATTATGAGTTGGTAGTTCTCTGATGAAATTTCAACGGATAAATATATTCACAATGTTTTTGTTTCTCGAAAATAGCAGAATCTAATAATCTAGAATAATCTATGAAAGAAATGATGTTGAGATAAATAATTTTCAAATCAATGAATTGCCATGTTCATATTGAGATTGTTTCAACTAGAAATCTATAATAGTTTTTGATGGTTCATGACGTTCAAATTACGAACATTCATGAAATGGGTATTTGTTTCAACTTGAGATCAAAGATTTTCATGTCGAACAGTAGTTTCTCATTTAATCGTTCAAAATTGGTGAACAATTTTGAATGGAAATCCTAATATATATCTCTGAAATCACTTCTCATCAAAATGACTCAAAAATTATTGTGTCAATACAGAAGACCTAATAAGAAATCAACTCGACATATTGGAGTTCAGTGAATACTCATTTTCGAATTTCAAATCAGATATGTTCTCGATAGTAATTGCATAATGTATCAATGAGAGGATTTCTACAGTTGTAAAAGTCAAATCCACCATGTTTTTCGTATAAATTTCAATTTCTTATTTTCGGCGTTTCATTTTCAATCGCGTGCCTGCCATAGTATGCATTTTCATACCTCTTTCATTATCAACGTTGGGAACAGTCTGTTCAAACTGGAGACAGGTGTCTACGTTTCCTGTTCTATTCATTCAGATAATTGATAGTCCATTACGATACCATTGGTGATTTGGGGTTGAGGCAAAACATGAAAGACGTTTTCCATCATATCGATATTTAGTTATCCAACGCCGGATAATTGGCACTCTTTTTCCAAACATTTTTTCAATATGTGCATTCAGTTTGTCGAAAATAATATTTCACAACAATATGTTCGATTGGAAAAAATATATATTTTGTTGGTTGTTGTTGCATTGAACATGAAACAAATAATGAAGAAATCAAACAGCTGCACGTGTAACCATTCCATTACAACCTTCAACTTCAACTTCAGAAGAAATTATCGTTTCCAAAGAGGCAGGCACATGCAATTATTATGATAGGACCCTCATTGGGTATCATGAACCTGCCACTAGTGTCAAGATCAAATTCCCTGTATTTTAATCACTCCTACAATGCAAAATTGGATTTTTAATTAAAATATCACTCCCTTCAAACGACTGACAGGTTGAAGGATGTTTTGATCCTTTATTAATCATGGTTGGATTTAATATGCATGGAGTCTGGGTATTTACTAATAAGGTTCTAAGAATTGTGCGTTTCAACAAAATAACAGAAGCCGAAGTTATGAAATAGTATAGTTCTTTCTTGATCAAATTTTGAATAGTATTAGATTTGATAAACAAAATATTGAATGTGAATCGATAAGATCCGTATGAAAGTACCGAATTCAGTGTATAAATGAACTATAGCTTGCTGAATTAAAGTAAACTTGGTCTGAAATTCTTCAGTTATTTCTTCATCTACAAAAATGTATTTTATTGAACCAATCAATGATATATTTCCATTTACTCACGATGAATTCATCATGTAGTGAAACTGGTCTCTTTACAATAATTCGAAGTCGAGTTGAAATACAATTTTAATAGTTTAACAATCATATGAAAGTATAAGGAGACATATGACTACTGCTGCGGTTATCACTCATATCGACAATATGAAGAACATCAACGGAATCAATGAAAGAGCCAAATGGAAGAATCTTGATTGATTTCTGGTTTGTCCGTTTCAGAGTGAACGCATTGATGAAAGCGTAATCGAATTTCAATGAAAATATTTGTGTTTCATAAGCAGTGCAATATCCATAAAAATTGATTACATACCCTATTGGAAATCCAACTTATCCTAACAAATTCCTCATTAACCACGTATTATAGGCACCCATAATAACTAACTGCATGGATCGTTTTCAATAGGTCCATATCATGCATATCTAATGTATAAATCTTAATTAGCCAATACTTACCCACGCCATTACGGCCACTCAATTATCATTACTGTCTGATCAAGTCGACCTGTAACGTGCCATATCAATGGCGAATCCGCTATTCCGCTGACTTCAGATTAACATGACCCTCTGCGTTTAATTTGGATCCAGACGATCCGCCGTTAGCACACTACCATCGACAACACTTTGCATAATGCCAAGATTAAACCGAATTCGATCATGTTTGGGGACAAACGGCAACTTCTGTTTACTGAAATATCCTGTTGAAATAATTAGATGGAGATGAGCTCGCCCAGTTGACATTTCGGTGGAGCTCACAGAATATTTGGGCAATACTCAATTACTGCTACATCCTACTACTTTTATTTCAATTCGTGTAGTGGATATCAGAAATATCGATAGCTCTGTATCCAAACGGAAATTGGTTATTCATTATGCAAAAGGAAATGTTGTTCATCGAAATATCATCGGTGAATTTGATATGATTTCAGAGGGATCCTTCCTATGATTCCAATACGAGTATGTAGAGGATATCCGTTATTAATATAGAATCAGTGGTGAAATTGCCAAATGCCTGAATTGAATAGAATGAGGCTATGTTTAGAACTTCAAAATTACTGTTTACTGAAATATCTTGTTGATACAATATCCTTCCGAATGATTCAATTTGATTGGTGTGCTATTGATGATTGAATACATATTCTGTATCAACAGCAGTAACATTTCAAGGATAAAGTTTCGAATCCATGAGGAACCAATGAAAGCAATATCAGAAGATATTGAGAAAAGTGAATATTGAAGCTTTTTTTTTTCAAACAGGCTTTGTAAATCAATTTCCAAATATGATGTATGAGAAATTGACTCATCCATTAGGTACCCAACGTGTATTAATTCAATTAGTATACTCTCTTTTTACTATCATAATCGTTTATGTAGGCACTAATACGAAAAGTTGTGCGAAGCAGTATCTTCACAAAATATAGAATCTCTAATTGCTTTAAACTACAAATTGCACACACGAGTTAGGGGTTATTTTCCCGTATAAGAATCGAGTATCAAATACATGTTCAGGTCTTATAATGAAATATATTGTGATCTACCGCCAATACTATGAGAGATATTGAAGCTTTGCGAGAATATTATGCCCTGTGGTGGTTTCGTTTCAATATCTCTGGTAATTGTTACTTCATTAACTGACGTCTGCATGGTGTTGATGATAGCAAAATAGCAAACCTAACCTGAAAATAGTTTAATAAACGATGGATTGGAAAAACCAACTTCATAGTCATTGATAAGATAAGATTCGAGTATGTACTGGCTGATTCTGAAAGATATTTGGAATGATCTATGATTTCGTCCTGAAGGAAATCTTACACAAATTTCTACACCACACTCAGAAATGAGCAATTTTTTCACTATAATAAATAAGTTTCGCAATTTTAAATGAGTCAGGATGAGATATCTGGTGAAAAAAACCTATATGTTTATATAGTGGCAACTTCGTGTTATATCTCACTCAACCACAACGTCGAATAGATATTCTCTATTCTGAAATAAACTCGAAATATTCACCAGATATCCTTTTATCACTTCTAATTCCCTACAATCAATCAGTTAGACACTACATACATTTACATGGAAACGGTAAGAGAGATAGATGGTTTATTTAAAAATATCCGTTGGCGTGCTTACCTTTTAATGGCTTGTTGTCGTTCACTTAATTCAGGTTATTTGAACATTTTCACGTTTTTTTATCTCTCCCTACCAACAATCAGACTGTTTTCCGTCATCAGCACTTTGGAGATTATCCAAGTGAACTGTTTATTTTGGGCCCTAGTTAATGCAAGAGAGCATCCCAACCAAAAGGAATTCAGCACTGTTTGAAGATTCCGTAAATTATGAACTCTCTCAGGTATGTGTAATTTTTTTGCCTAATTCTGTCATTATCAACATTTTTTGGAAATGAAGATAGGATAAAAAATTAATAATGAACAGAATTGGCTTCACCGAATCACTAAATAAAATACAAAATGAAATAAAAATTCTATCACCTATAATTGAAAAAAATTTAATCTTGATCATAGTATATCTATCCCTTTCGAATCAGACAATGGAAATTCTTACCTTCAATTCTCAAATTATTGAAAACATTCGAGCAACAACGTTGAAGTTTGATCGATCAATGCAGGGGATAAGGACATCTATATCATATTCCACTAGAAGTAGCATGTTTCTGATAGTTGACAGACAGTGAAGAAAACATGAAAATTATTTTCGTCTTGTTATAGATTTGTTAGGTTGAATGAAGAATATGGAGAAGGAATTGTCACTGCTTATCGAGCGCTCAACAGATCAATTCAGTTCACAGCTTTTGAATGAATATAGATTATTCTCAACATTGAATGTTTTGTGAATCAACACACGACGAAAATTATGTGGAAAAGTTCTAATCTGCGCACACTCATACGAAGTACTACACACAGCTGTTTCTCTATTCAGACACATACCCGAACTCGATTCATCGATGAATTTTTATGGCAACTTGATCATGCAAGTCGCTTTGTCAACAAATTACGTATTGTTACATTCCGACAAAAACATTTCTGAGACAGAATTAATCGAATCATTCATTCTATAATTCCACGTCAATTATATACGTTGCTTGCCTTCGAATCATGCATTATTCATGTGGAAAAATCTGTCATGCAACCAGCAAGTCCATCTATGAGCAACCCTATTCCCGAACATACAAATAAAATATTCACATTATCTGAGCATTTTTCGACACGAAACGTCATAAACCTTGCATGCGTTCAACTTGCAGAAACGGGTCTTGCATTTTAACATCTGGTTAAGTTATATTTCCTGTTTTAAGTACTGAGGTAGGAATTATATCACTTTATATTTTACAGCCTAATATCGTGACAACTAGCAATGAACTGTGGTAATTGGATTTAATGTACAGTTATATTCCTGCGCCTGTCATTATATCGTTTGATTCAATAAATTACGAAGTCATGTTCTTGGTCAAAAATCAGTATTCTCGAAGATTCGAAAATCGGGCATACAGCGACCTTGAACGGAAGTATACCGTAGAGAAAATATTGAAACGCATTGTGAATGAAGATATTCAGGATAAAATCATCATCATTTCCATCATATGGTATACTCAGGGAAACAAGGGCAGTATAAGGCACAGTCTCATTAAAATAATGAATATGTTTATTCTTGTCATATATCGAGAAGAACAACAGGTGGAAACAAAACTACGTCATCTGATGAAAAGGAAGAAAATATGAAATGGATTTATAGATATAGAAAGCAAAACCACAAGACTTAAAATAAAAATAGAGGAGACGAGACGAGTCAATAGTTTGTAATTTTGGGAATTATATTGAAGAAGAAAGAAGCCAATATGTAGGAATACTCAATAAAATAACGAATGAGGACATAGACAATAAGGATAGGAGATGGAATTCGAACCGAAAGAATATGGAATGCGAAAAAGGCGATCTGAAGACAAGGGAAGGTGTTTTGAATTCATTAGAACCTGTCGCGAGAAACTCGACTCCAAGACCATTCGGTGACGCACTCTCCATATTCTCCGTGAACGCTCCATATTCCCTGGAATCTATATAATTCATTCCAGATAAATTTTCTGTCGAAACATTGTGGAATTCAACGTTCTACCAACAATATCGAAAGCCCTACTCGTGCGTGCTGATATCAAATATTCATCAGAGTATGCTATGATACAGAAAGTTTCAATTATTTTTCACAATAGAAATTATATGTGAACGATAACATCATGTCGTGTGGCATGTGCTTGCGAACAATGGTCTTCTGAAAATCAACGTGGATTCAATTTCGATGAAAAGAAATCCATGGCATGCCGCAAAGAGGCTATTCAATTGAAATGTAAATTGGAATTGGGTAATCACAGCCAGTCATCAATTTCGAATAAAAACTGATAGATTCGATGTTGATTAGACAAAAGGTATTACTTTGTTTTTTTTTGTAATTCATTGATACTAATCACTCAGAATTGAGTATTATTTCATGTTTCAATAAGGTTGACGATGTTCTCAAATATATTAGATGACCCTTCTAAGAGAAGTGGAGTCATCCTATTTGTTTTTAACATGAAACTTCTTCAACTCGTATACCCTTCACTGGTTTCAACTCCCGAAAGTTCATCCGAAACTTCTTTCTCTCGTAGGAACAAGAATTGAATCATGTAGCAACTGAGTATCTCATCGAAGATCTCCCCCGATGTTGAAAACTCTGAGATCGGGTAAATCGAATGCACCGTTTATATAATTGGCATTGAAGTAATGTTTGTGAAACTACAGATAATATCGACCTTTTCGGTCTTCTGAGTATTCCACATTCGTTGAGAATTTTTGGGGACCATGATCATCAAGACCTGCCCATCGGTCGAGGTATTCACTCTGAATGTAGTCTATTCTGAGAGATCCCCCATAACCCACACATAAATCAGTTCAGGATGATACTCTAGAAGTACTCGTAGTATATCGAAGCTGCTTCTGAGCATTTGGTGAAGACTGTCAATGCATTCGAGAATGTCTGAAATATTTATGAGGTTTGGTGACATGGCTGTGACCGTCATTAAAACTGATTTTTTTCCACTAGATATGATTCAGGTTATGATCTACCCAGTTGAAGAGGTCAATGCATTGATAAAGCTTCGATTGAACTATACCAAACTATACGAATGTATACGTGTTTGGTTCCTGGAGCATTGCTCGAAGATACATTTGAGATGCTACGGACAGTATCTAGTCATACATTTATTCCGAGGTCATGATTGTCCAAAACGGTTTGATACAAAGGAGTCCTGATTTGTTCCAACAACTACGGAACATGAGGAATGTGAGGAGGATTTGACTTTAAACACCAGGAAGTGGATTCATGGATATGGTGAATGTAGGTGTAGTGGGTGATAATAATTCATTTCTGCAGTCAGTCGAGTTACATTCATTTGGTACGGACGCGACAATTCATATTCCAGCAGCTACGGTCTACTTCCCAATTCCAATATGCCAATCCTTTGCATCAGTTATATCCCTTATTTACATCTGACGGCATGAAAGAGTGTATCGGAGCGAAATATTCCAATTTCCAATATCGCTTAGTGGCTTTGAGTCGGCGAAATAACGGATGAAGAGAGCCATTGTTGTCTTGTCGGTTGGCTTGCTATGAAGCGAAGCCAGAACGTCTCTTGTATGACACGCATCTCTGCGACTGGGTCGAATTGAAATGTTATTCGATTAGGGCATCAAAAACGTCCATAGCGCAGCATTCTTAATAGATAGTATTGAAGAACTATGAGGCTCACTCAAACTGAACGCTGGTAGATCAGTTGATGGTGGTATCCTCTACAATATCTAAGAAATGTAGACTGAAGAGGCTATGAAAATTCGACTGAATTTTGGGAAATAATAATATAGATATATAATTCAGTTCTCCACCCGAAAAAAAGGCTTATATTCACCTCAACGATACGTTTCTGAAATCACTATCATCACTCATCTGATGGTGTGAAGAAACAGATCAATAAAAATTCAGATCGAGTCACGAAACTAGGACCTAATGTCCGCCTTAGCAGCAGTATCAAACATACCTTGTTGACCTGCGTTATAGATCCATATTTGGGAGAAAATTTCCTAACAAATTCTGACCCAAAGCATGCCACGCCGCTGATTCGATCTGCCCCATTCCTATGGGTGGTGAGTCCAAACTATGCAATGTAATCCAGAATAGAATTCGGAAAGGGAATCAATGAAGTGCATGCCATGTGGTACCAATGACAGTTTTAGGTGAAGTTGGGGTTTATCACGAAAGTTCTGAGATTGTTTGACGTGAACAGCAGTCTATTTCGATACATGTTCTGTTCTAAAGTTCTTGCCAAATCCACATGTTGCAAATCTATCTGCCTTATCTCGCAAAACTGTGCAAGTCGCATCGCATTCGAAGTTAATATTTCAAAGAGAGTTCCAGAGAGAGTTCAGTAGCGTTGGAGAACCGCCATCTGTAATTAGTAGTCGGTCCCTTTGGCATTCTCACGCCCTTTTCTCGCTTTGCTCTCGTTTGATGTGATGATGAACTACCTTCAAATTATCTAATTCCGTTAATTAATCTATTCAGATAACGGAGTCTGACTGAGTCAGACGAGCTTTCGTTCGTTACCTACTTCTTACGAGAAATTCTTGGCAATCACCAAGCGATGAATAATTCGCTTGATGCGAGTACAGGGTCTTCAATGTTGAATTTTCGATTATGCGTTAATATATCTTGAGCACATTGTAGCAATTCTAACTGTAACGTTTAGTTCACCATCTCAATATTTCGTTTGCCAGTTTTTGCTAAAGCGCAAGCTTCCAGTTGTGTAGGAAATAATATGATGATGTAATTTTGGTACAATTATAAATTCAGCAGGCAACGAAATATCAAAAGTTTACAGGTATCCTCGATACCGCGCATTCGATTTCCAACGAAACTTTTTAGACTCAAGGACGAAAGTAAGACAGATTTTATGGCAAGTTTCCCATTGCTGCCAAGTTCATCTTCACTGTTGTGTGCTGATAGTTTCTTCTTCAATTGAACACTGATGAGGGCCCAATATCTCCGAAAGAAATATTTGTCAATACTTATCCCGTGTGTGAGGAAATTCCCAAATTGCTGGACATTTTCACCACTAAGAACTCTACTCATGATAAAAGGAACACTATTAACGAACACCAACTTTTCTCTGGAATTTGGTTAATTATCAACAATATTTTTTTTGAAATATTTCGAATTTGGAATATGCTGACTTCTGGAACATTCAACTCAATCTTGTGTAATCTGGAATGTTTGTAAGTTCTGGGGTTCTACGGGGATTTCGTCTAAGTCTTTCACTATTTTTATTGTTGATCAATGATATATCAGATGTGATTTAACACAGATGTTATTAGACGTTCACAGATGATTTCAAACTATATAGGATTATTATCAATGCTGAACTGTTGCAAATGGATTTGGATGGTTCGTGTCGTTGATGCGATGTTAATAAGAGTACTTCATCTAAATATAAACACATGTTTTCGAATCACATTCACAAGAATCCAATTGGACTCTCATCAAGTAAGACATTATGAATCATTTATGGCTGATAGTGTTCAACATTCAAGACACACATTGATAGCATTTTTGTCTGAATTATTCAGATTGTTGGGTTTCATTGCAAGATCCCCAGGCGAATTTCCTTTTTTCACGTATAAACTATTGTACTGCTCTCTCTTGATCAGTTATTGAATATAATCGCATAATATGTTGTCCCTTTCATCAAGCTGCTATCAATAGAATTAAGTGTCAAAAATGAGTTTTCAAGGGCATGTAAGATTGGCAGATAAAGAAGAAATTATATTTATTCGATGCATCTACATATTCATTCAGAATTCACATTGATCTGTTATAACTGAGTATAATCATGAGGTGATATGGTTATATTTATAAGAAAAATGAGAATTGATTCTTGTATTGATTTATGTTCTTTCTAAATTGGCATGACCGTAAATAAATAAACGGATAAATAAATTTCATTACAGGAATGATATCTGATGATCATGTTTATTATATCCTCTCAGCCGTCGTTTCAACAAACCATATTCACTGAGTACGAAGACGCATATTTTTCCACATAATCATAAAAAAGGGAAAAGGGCAATATCGTAACGGATATCAGGTGGTGTTGCAGGTTGCACCATTAATAGCATATGGCGGCTATGCATTCATACATCAAACTCTATATTTTTCAGGAACCCTGTTTTTTACAGGGGCATTAAGTGGAAATGGGAGAGAGTGGGGTAGTTTTGCTTTCAGTAGTGAACACAATTTAACACTGATAGTTATCTCACTCGCTGTCGGCATGTTTGATAAAAATTTGGATTCTCACAGCTGAATATTTCATTATTTTCAAACATATTCCAATGTTTTGATCACTTTCAAGTTATTATATTTAAAATATCAAAAAACATTTCATGAGATTCGGGCACTATCTGAGCTGTTCATAACTTCACATTTGAAAAATCGGAAGTCGAAAAGGAATTGAATAGTTTAATAGTTTCTTGAATTTGGAAAGATGAAAGTTTTTGATTTTAGAGTTTAATTTTCAGAAAATAGTTCTTCTGGCGATCTGTGATATATTTTTCACAATAAATGTCTGTTAATTCTTCCTAATCGAAAACTACTGGAAATCTTTCAGTTTTTATTATGCTGAAATCTTTTCAAAATCAAGCAGAGAACTGGACTTTCTGCCTGGACTGAAAATACATATAGCGTTCGAAAACCGAAGGTATATATGTTGTCACGGCAAAGCCATGCACCCTATATATGGAAGAACGATATAAATGAAGCGTTTCATGAAGGTTCATTTTTTATATTCAACTCTCTTCATTACTCTTTCGCTTTCTAAAGCTAATAATAGCGACAATCTGTCTTATATGAATTTTTATTCCGCATTTATAGTCATACCTAAATATGTGCCCCACTCATCCCTACCAACGAAGAAACTCGTAGAGGTGAAATCAGATGGCTCTGGTGAAGTTAACTATGCCAAATTGAACCGTAGGGATACAACATGTGATCCCCCTTTTCGAGGGTTGGATAGTCTTTCCATTTTCGCGGCTTTTTTTATAACCGATGCCACCCCTCAATATTGAGTCGTTTCATACCATGCTTGGTCACCAGCTCCTCAGTTATGTCTATGGAGGGGCTGTAAAAATGAGTTTTGTGTGAATAAGGAGTTTTTTTTTTTTTGTACGAGGCTTGAAATAAGTTCATTGGATGAGATAGTGGTCTTGGGGTTGTTATACAAGGGAAATTCTTCAAACCAAGGTTTCTCTAGTTTTTTTCATGATCGAAATTATACAGAATGTTTTGGATACTTTCTTAGGACAAGATTCATTCAAAAAGGAATCGGATGATCGAATTCCTTTTCTATAGTTATGGTATTATAATATCATAATACGAAACTCATATCGAAAAAAATCAGATAGAATACATAAAACTGTTTCATCACTGAATTTCAATTTTTTCACAGCTGAAATTAATGTTGAATGATTGTATATTCTATTATTTTCAACCTCCTTTGTGAAATTTACTTTCTCTCATTTATTGAATCATACTTCTCATTTATTTTTGCCTTCATCAATATTTAGTCCACATATGGATAAAGCTCATGAAGAGAAAATGAGCGTATAGTTCAGCTAAGCGGATAAAAATCTCATAAAAACTCAAACATTTCGTACCGATTCGAAGTGAAACGTTATATGTTTCTAAAGATTCATCAAAATCTGAAGAAAAAGGTTTCGATTCATTTGATATCCCCATTGTTTTCCCACCCTATCAGACAAGAAGTAGCAGTCTGACGAATTATTTTATTATGATTCAAAGCTCGTTCACTTTGTTTCATATCGAATATTATACAAATAATTATCTATCCTTTTATCATTTCCATATTGGAATATATGCATGAGTTCGATCACGTAATATATATAAACTCATTTATATTTCATTCCTCTTTGTGCATGTTGGTCAACAAAACGAATATAAACTGAAATAATTTCCATTATGGAATTAATTCTATTTTTTGAATCATTTTCAATATTCAATATGGTTGAAATCATGCTGATGATAAATGATGGCAAGAATACAATTAATCATTCCCTCATTTGATTCAATAAGTTAATAAAATTGAATCAGGCACCGAAATATTGATGAAACCGAAAATTTTGTGATTTTTTTTTTCGCAAACATATGCGATAATGTTTCAAGAACAAAATGTTTGTATTTGAACCATATACTGAAATAGACTGTTCAACTGAATGGTTTCGTGACCACAATTTGAATTTCGTATGATGTTTTCTTCTCAAATTGAGCAAACTCTACATATTGAAGTGAAATAATTCGATGTATAAATGGCGAATGGCAAGATGGCGGTAATTTATAGCATCATCTGTTGACAAGCTAAGTCCCGAAAACTGCTTACCATATGACATCCGTTAATGGAACGTAAGACACACGTTATCATCAATCAAGACGCGTGTTAAATACTATAAGATATCCCTTTCACCCTCTGAGTTATTATTAGCGTTAATAGCATGCACCCTTCGAACGATTAAAATTCTTTTGATCCCCTAAACACCTCTTAGCTCAGGTACAACTCCGTCCAGATATTTAAGTCGTGTTCAAGCAGTTTCGGAAATCCTCGAACCCCATAAAAGTGGAATTTATATTCGAGAAGGATAACCGAAAACACAAACTGTCTGCTCGTGTCGTTACTAACAGCGGAAATTGTTCGTCAAATGTTTCGTTTCTGCCAAACAAACCGACGACGGGTTGAAATAGACGTTCTCAAAAGTTGTGAATAACCAGCAAATGGAGCTGGTTAAGAGGAATGTTGTGAGGGTTTGGTCCATTTGCTATGAATTCCACTAATTCGTTGGAAAGTTAGGTGTCTGTTTCGTGTCTGCTTTTATTGAGACACTTCAAACGGTATATGATAATCCAAACATTTGTATAGCCAGGTCACAAGGTAAAGACATAGTATACGTCAATAAATGATGTAAATTATGTGAATTATATAACTAGTTCTTCCTTAAATACAGGCCAGGTGAGAAATTCTTAGTTTCTGCTATCGAACAAAGTTATCAGTATAAATCATATTTACTCACTACATAAAATTCATCTAGATGCCAGAAATCATCAGTAATGTCAATAAACTTGAATATAAGATTGCTAAGAAGCTTGAGATGTGTACCCTATGATTTCAATTGAGTGGTATTCTATAGTACAATATAAATACAATATGAAATTTGCTTTGGATATTCGAGTGTCAGAAGCATTATATACCAACAAATTGATGAACCAACAAAACCCTACGAATAAACAAGTTACATACAAACAAGAAATATCCTGAGACTCAAACTGACTGGAACTCGAGCTCATAAAGAGAACCAAATTACATATTCATCATGTGTGCTTGCTTGTGCAAATCATACCCAGATTCTGCACCATCATTATCTGTTATACCTACATCGATGTTCATCGTCTGTTTACTTTGAATGGTAAGTACCATAAATTGTGTAATTTGCCTCCTGTTTACTCAACGAGAATGTTTGCAGTCATGCGATCGAAAATTGGACATATCGGACCGGGATCCGCAAATCAGGGAGAGAGCACGAATGGATCATCGTTTTCGGTCGAAAATTCAACAATTGACGAGATGTGATTTGATGAAGTTGTTTCAGCTGAATATAACAGTCACGATCTCAGATCAACAAATGGATCTAAATTGACGCAATGTGTAGCTTCGCCAGAGAACGTGTGCTCTATGTTTATTGTCACCATAATCACATATCTCACAATATTCTGTTGAATAAACCTATTCATATCGAGAAGATTTTATTTTTCGATAAGCTACATTGAGGTTATGGCAACATAGTGAAGTGAAAATATTCATTCAAAAATTTATAATGCTATTGAATCAATTTATTTGAGTTTGGAATTTCAGGAAGAGAGTAGGAATGATTGACCCATCGATATGATTTCAGTCTTACAAAAATATACTATCGGAACCATTGTCAGGTTCAAAATATGGCGTGCAAGTATAGTGCACAGACTTGTGTCTTCTGATCTTCGGTCATTTGATTGAAGATGGAATTCTCTACCACGATATATTTCCAATTATTTCAAACAGAGTTATGTTCAAAATGTTCCCAATATTTCAAATTGCTTCTCTACATCGTCATAAATGAATCGAAAAAATCGATTGCAGACCGGATATTCTGGAAACAATCACCATATTTATAATTATATTGAACAATACTGAATATATAAAACAATATAAACTTCGAATTTGATTCAAATCATTCTCCTGATCTAGAAGTGTGTTTTTTTCACTTCGCCGAGTTGATATTTATTATTCGCGTACGAATTAGTCTTTGTCAAAACTTCAATTACATTACATATTTTATTGTTAACTATTTTTTTCACATTTATCAAGAATAAGAGAAATATCTCTCCATAGTTTTGTCGTGGATGATTATTGTATAATATAAGTGTAATATATCTGCATATTCTTTTAAGTATAAAGTCTCAAAATCACGTAACTACCTGTATATAAAATATTCTCAGAAGAGAGCTTGTTCAGCCAACATGAATCGGAATCAATAAAAAATCCTACACAACCTGATGATTGATATCAATCATTTATGATTTGTGAAGCAGTTATGTCCCTACTCGAAATTATAGGTACTTCTATGCAAATTTCAAAATTACGTAATTTGCATTCTCTTCTGCCTACATAACTGCGTGACAGTTTCAGTAATACATGTTTGAGTACGTAGGTTGAGTGAACGAATTCATCGAATTGACGAGGTATACAGTGTGGACCCTTAGCAAAAAACGAAGAATTATCTCAGATTCAGTAACACTGAATAATGCATTTTGAGAATGACAAATGTTTGACATCAATACGTTTGATTTATTGGCATTAGTTCGATGGTCCATTTCATACTGTGGTCACTTTAGCAAACAAATATCTGACCTATACATATTTCAACAACCGCATTCATTTTCAGTTTTGATTTACGATATAAAAACAGAACCGGTAGCTGGGAGCCGTTATTCGTTTGAATGTCCTGTAAATATGTATTTAATATTGATTTAATGACTTTTATGTTCTACAGGTATGGCTGCACCTAGGGCTATATTTCATGGATTTAATTCTAATCATTGGACAAAAATGTGGTGGATATAATAGCAGAATATTATGTTGATGCTCGTGGAATAATTATACAGGATGAGCATCTTCCAAGATGAAACGGCTTAGAATCCATCTCCATCAAATTCAACGTTTTTTACGTGTCTACATTTATTTTATTCAGATATGAATTCGTACCTATCATGATGACTGTATTGTATAGGTACAGGGTGGACAAAAATACAATAGTTTTGTGTGCGCTCATAAAGTAACGCGTAACATTCTTTATTAGGTAAATTAACAATATTATCAAAAATACTTATTATCTAGTGGCAATTGGTTTAAATGTAACACCCCGTAGTTTGCTACATGTTTAGAGTAATAAAAATGAGCTGTTTCCAAACATGTTTGGTACTTGTGGTCTAGCAGAATATGAAATCAACATTGGAATCAACATGTGATACATTTTTGGAATCAGCTCAGCTAGAGTAATCCGAATATTGAGACAAAATGGGGGTGTTCCATTGAAAAAAAAAATGACGGTGACATCATTACTCGAACGTAATTCACCCTGTATATTACATTATTATTTCAAAATACGGTAAATTAAAATCAAAAATCGACGTGTTTCAGGATTATTTCTTAAAATGACCTGTTTAGCTAAAAATGAATTTGTTCCATACTTTACGGACACAGTGTATATGATTCATTCAATTTCTGTCATAGCTGTGACTGGTTGAATGTTTTTTGGGTCACTACCTTACATATTGTCTCTCGAAATTGACAATAAACTGTGATACTTCCCAGATGTTTGCAATATGTACTTGATCACTGCCCTCGACATTCTGAAGTTGTCTAATATAGTTTTCAGTATGTTGACAAGTTCTGCTAAGTGGTGTTGATGCCACTTTCACGGATGGAACAGTTATTGCGGAGGTTGTAAGAGCCGTCTCGTCTCTTTCGCAGTCGTAGATAGACATTCTCAGATTTTGTCAAATATGCGTCAAGATGGCGCAACTAACTCTCTTAATTTTGTATTCTCTGAATATTCTCAAACTATAGTGGTAATACTACTTTCTCACGAGACTGATGATATGGATGAGGAACAATTGGATGAAAAATGCGAATCAAATTGAGTAACTTTTTATTCATGTGTTATATTTCCTGAAATCGATACAACATTCCATGATCAACGCATAATACAAATAGCATTCTCTTCCTCTCACATCAAAGTAGGCAATAATGGATTCTCCTTCTTTATCAGCTGATGCAAATTTTCAATACCCTCTAACTGTTCATTGCATACTTACTACGATATTATAGCTATGATATTGTTAGAACAATAGCCCATTGTAGAAGTTCAATGCTAATTGAGTAGAGTTTCCTGTATTATAACTAGGCACATTTTTAAATATCAAGTTATTAATATCTCCAGACTTGATCAGAGAGATCGTTATCAAGGTCAAATTCATGAGTGTCATCACGAGAAACAAGCTGAAATATTGTCACAGTTCCGAGTTGAACCAATTGTTTAATATATTGGGGAATGAAGACTTCCCAATATCACAAGAAACAACAACGAAGTGAGTGAATACACTCTAAAGGCCGATTCTCACTAGAGCGGTGCGGAGCGGCGCGGCGTGGCGCGGTGCCTCGCTGCGCGAACCGGCATTTTGTACAGGCTATTCTCATCTAAGCGGTGCGGAGCGGCGCGGCGCGGTGCCTTGCTGCGCGAACCAGCATTTTGTACATTTGTACATTTTGTTTAAGCAAAGCGGTGTGTATTTCAAATTTATGAAATTATAGTGACAATGAGTTCACAATTGCCAGAGGAGGTTTCTACATCCTTATCATCAGAAGATTTTGTGTTAGTAGCTGCATTATGTCATGAATACGAGAAGAATAGACGAAAAAAGAAGCGACAATATTGGGCCCATGACATATTTCGTGCAAGACTAGAAGAAGGAGAATTTCACACGCTGTTTAGGCGACTGCAGAAGGATGAACGCAAATTTTACAAATATTTCAGAATGTCTTCAGGGAAATTCAATCAGTTATATGATCTTTTACGCATTCCACTAACCAAGCAAAATACCAAATTTCGTCAGAGTATTGTAATGTTGACATATATACCTACATTTTCCATCTGACCGGCGCGTTTCAGAGCAGCAATGCCGCGAGCCAATGCTTCTGGAAGCGTTCGTCGATGAACGCTCCGCACCGCGCCGCGCCGCTCGGCACCGCTCCGCACCGCTCTGCTTAAGTGGGGACGGACTCACTTAAATACACGCAAACAATTGCGAGCAACTTTTTGCCGCGCCGCGCCTCACCGCGCCGCGCCGATCCGCACCGCTCTAGTGAGAATCGGCCTTAATACGTTTTTAAAATTAGGTTGAAACGAACTCAGCACTACACATCTACTATTCTGCTGAATTTGAACTGTCAAGTATTGTCAGGTACTCGTTAGGTATAAAATTGAACAAGTTATTGAAAATTGAACTTTTATATCTTCCGAGCGAACTGAATATAAAATTTTGATGAGAATATTAATGACCAACCGAACACGGCCCAACTTTGATAAGATCAAGAATAAACACACATGTTTCGACTTGAAAACGTACTATATCCACCCCTTCGTAGTCTGAACACGTGCCGGTATTATATTCTGATCTGATCCAGTCGCTAAATGATGTTTCTGCACTGCTGCGTTATTTAAAAAAACAGAGGATTATGGAGATTATGAGGTAGAGCTCGGGTTAAGCAACGTTGTTTATTCCACGTTTATTTTGGGGATTGCTCGTTTGTTTAGGAACAGATTTGTCATAATTTCGGGGTAAAAATCATGAAGGTGAATGAACGCTTATTCACTTTTGAACTTCTCTTCTTCAGAATTCTTTCAGTTCTTCAGATACGGGGAATTATATTTTCCATTCTTTCATTCATAGACACATGGTTTCATGTGACTCAATGATATTTCAATTCATCATCTGCAATCATTGGTATTGTTCTTTTATTGGATGAATACTGATTCAAACCTATCGAATGTGAATTTCTATCTATATTCCAAATGATTTCGTTCTGAAATATAATGTTATGTTGTTGATTATTGAAAAATCATTATCGTTATTTGCAATGAGCATTTCTCTTGTGGTTATTTGAGTACACGGTACTGTAGTTGAAAATCAAGACGACGATATTGAATGATGGATTATTGTTAATGTTATCCGATTAAAAATGAACCTAGCGTGGCAGGCAATGGAAAGACGTTTGGAAGCTTTTATCAATGCTGGAGAGAATCAATTTGGGGATTCATTGGAGAAAAAGCAGAAGATTATTAATCGATATCAGAAAGTTGTAGGTTTCGCAGTTTTCTTATCATCAAAGAATCAGAAAAGTCTGAGGCATAATCCTTTGGTGTCTTGCCACACATTCACCTCATCATAAAATTCAGCAGATGCTTCTGAAGTGGCAATTTTCAGATCAGCTTCAGAGTTTATTCACAATGAAAGTGAACGAATGTCTACAAAACGTCAATGGGAGACATGGAGATGTTTTACTCATAAGGTTTGATACGAGCGAATAAATATCTAGCTGGATATGTTCATATCAAATGAACTTTTGGGGACTGAATCATCCACTTCGGTTCATGGAAGTTGGTTCCTTAACTATTCTTCATCTTCCAATTTAACGACAATTGCTATCCCAAATTTCACGATAAGATGCCCATTCTCTTTACATCCGAGCCATATTGATCACTGCACAGTTAGATAAAAAGCAATATTGGCGGCACAGAGACACGGATTAGAGTCAGCATACACGTGACGAACACGTGTGCGTGGATGTATTCCTGCTGAGAACGAGCTTTTCGGCCTAGGGGCGTCTCTCATTCTCGTACAACCCTCAGACAGTTTATCTTGCCGACTTAACTCCTTAAAGCTGACAAATTGCTTTTGAAATCGGAGGAAAGCCTTTTTTAGAATTGCATTAGCTGACTACAAGAATTGGTGTGAAAACCAGAAGCAAGAAAAAAATCACTGCATCTTTGTGTATTCTTCATTGAACTACAAAGAAATATCGATGGATTGTGGATGTTTGGCTCAAATTGAGGTCGTGCAAGTACTCTAATGAGTTGCACAATAACAGACTATGAGTTTAGGAAGTGTAGTCATAGTCGGCAGCTCTCAGAAGCAAAAGTGAATTTGATTTTTTCTCGAAAACTATTCATTCCTCATATCTACCTCGCTCCTCCAAAGAAATCCTACTGAGCTATAATGATTACACCAGCCCTGTTCCCAATCTTTGGATCACTTCTAAAATGCGCTTTTTGGTATGGCCATCAACTCCTTCTTTCTCAATCTTTCCTTGCATTGGTCTGTTCAGTTTTGGAAATAGGTCGCAAGGAGTCAAATCTGGTGAAAACAGTGGTTAAGGCATTTTAACGGTTGGAGCCATAAACGTTATAGCTTTTCTAGTGATTGGACGATTTCTCACAACATTTCTTTACTGTTCAGATATTTTCTCCACTTTTTGATGTGAATGGCAACTCCAGGATACTCTTCGTCATCAACATCTTTTCGACCTTCCGTAAAGCGCTTGTATCACTCATGAACATTTTTTGAGACAAAGTGGACTCTGAATACTACAGTCAATATTCAAGTGCCTCGGAACATTTCATTCTAGTATCCATGAAATTTCAATAATCATTTTTTATAATTCAGAAATCAAAGACCACACGAAAAAGTGACTAACCTTTACAGTTGTCAACATCATACTATTGATATAACATACCAGCGAATTTGATGATTGAATGAACAGAACCCAAGAGAGTTTAAGATTCACCTTTTCATTTCAACAGACCTTGTATATTGAGCAAGAATTGAAAGTTCCTGATAGAATGTTTCTCACTATAGGCATTTCAGCTTCACTATTGTATTAGAGACAAGATACGTTATTTTCGATTTCTAGAAGAATACCAGTATGTGGTCGATAATGCTACCATATATTGATTAAGAATATCAGAAGAAAAAATATAACCTGATTAAAGAAATCGAGGAAAGTACAGATATTAGAAGAATTTCTTTCGGGAAATATTCATTTCACCTCGAAATCGTATTTTTTGGATCAGTGTTGAGTTACCCAATATACTAACAAGAAATCCAGCTGCATAAAGGATTCTGTAGCTGCAGTGAGATTGCAGGGGATAATCCAATCGCATCGAATGAATTCAATAATATAACTTATTTTGTGACCGATTGAAATGTTGCGAACTGTTCAATATCTGGTCTCGACGTGTGATTTTGTGGTTGTCACAGAGAGAATGGAAAGTGCCATGGTGTCAGTCGAGAACCCCAGACTGAAACTTTGTCGCAGCGGTTTGCGGTTGGTCTCATTTTACGATTTTACGACGACTTTAAAGTTTACGAGATGTTCTACAGAATTATCGGAGCACGAAAATCTGACATTGGTTTGCTAGCTAGGTTCAGCATATAATATAACTGGGAACAAATGAGACTTGTGTCATGTGTGTGAGTGATACATTTAATTGCTTCGGAATTCTTTGGAGTCATATATTAAACTCCTATGTGGTTGACCACTTCGAATGTGACACAAGATTTTTTCGAAGAAAATAATATTCAAAGAGATATTTGTGGTTGAAATACGTTAATAATAATGGAGTTGTGGAAATTCAACGACAATATTCTCACTTGCTCCACATCAGATGATTCATGATATGATTTTCGTGATTGTTCAATGAAATTGATTTTTTTGTACCAAACGACTTCATTGAAATGAGTTCAGTTGATTAATTTTTGAGGATTCAATTCAATGATATTTTCATGTATTTTCATTTCCTTCACTTTAATCAGTCTCTCCAAAGTATGTCTCTTTGTCTCTAGATTCCTCTTCTCACTTCCTTCTTCAATGACTACGATAAACGCTTACTGAGATACTACTGACGTTCTCTCTCAGAATCAGTTGTACAATACATGTCATAATCATGTTCTCACCGGTCGTGTGCGTAGCATAATACACAACATGTTATACTCAGAAATGCCACCTAGAACATGGAAGCCGGGCTCCAATTGATACAATATGATTAGGGAGAAGTAATCTGTCAACTCCCACGCTAATCAGATTTCTACAGAGACCACCATAGTTAAGACATTCATACTCATTAACAATGGGCTCACGATGGCCTAGGGCCGTCAGATCCGCAATAACCTTATTTGTATCATAATTGCATTGGCGTGCGTTGGAATCGTAACAGGTGATTGCACAATGCATTCGAAAAAAGTATGATTCAGGAGTCTTTCATCGATTCGTTGAGTACGAAAATACTAGTGACAAAAGCCTAGGGCAGATTCTTTCCATGAAAACAGTTTATACGAACATGTATTTGAATTGCCTCGTTTCAGGGCATTGAAGTTCCATGAAGATGATTTTCTGTTTGAAATATCTGCACATCCACTATAGATATCAATCTGGAATTTGATAGCAGCATTCAATATATCAGAGGGCATCTTCCTGTACACAAAAACTTTTTCGAATTTTTGATTATTCATATTGATTGAAATTATTATACAGAGTGGAAGAAAATTCTGGAAACGCTCAATTATCTTACGAATGGGTTTCCAGTTTCCAGATTTGACATCTGCAATGTTGCCAGATTTACCGTTTTTCTGATATCATTACAAACTTCGTTTTTTTTTTTTAAATAGATAACCCAGTACATTGTATCATTATTGGAATTGGTATTATTTGATAAAGGAAGGTCTGGATACGCCTAATTACATCGATAAAATTCCTAATACAAACTTAATCACAACGTAACAATTGAAAGATTTCACAACACGTGAAGATAATGTTAGTTATAGTTAAAAATATAACTGGTGAACTAATGTCAACATCCAGATTTTTGTTCCACTCTGTATACCTCAATGAATTGCACAAAATCGATTTAATTTTTGAATGATTCAAACGGCACAATTAATTGAGTACATAACGTCACTGGACCGATATTATTATTTAACCACTACATCATGAAGTGCTAACCCTGAAAGAATTGTTGCATCCATCTGAATACATTTTTGATAATATGCTCAAAGTCCATTCAGTCCGACAAATTTCTGGGGTTGTAATATGTGGTATTAACTTGTTCTCTTTTTGGTCTATTCAAAATATATTTGACAAATGTTTTTTGTTTATTTGCCGTTTGCATAGTCAGGGTTGTGGAGGTGCCACGCCTTTCATATCAAATGTCCTCAGTATAATTTGATGCATATTTATTGAATCCATCCACTTTATACATGATAGTGGAACCAATGTTGATTAGTACAAAATTAGAAATTTTATGAGTTCTGTACATTACAATACTAACGATACGTAATCAGTAATTGCCATTATTGGCATATGGAAACTATACATATAATAACACATTCGTCCACACAATACTTTGTACTACTGCTCTGACTTTGATGACAGTTTCAAAGTTATACAAAAATCCGATTACAAGTTCATGTTAACCAAAATTAGTTCAGTGGACCATTGAAATTTCGATTTGATTGAGAAAATTTCTCACATGCAAAAGTGATAATTCTCATGACCATAAAATTGAGTCAGCTCACTTCACATAATTCACTTCTGACTAGTCATTACTTCCTGCTCTTTGAATTGTCCAATTGAAAAATCAAAAAGAACATGTCTCACTTGAAGGTGTATCTCCGAGCTATATTCAATTATCCGGAATCATAAATACTCCAAAGCCGAGGTCTTTCGTTTCGTTGATTTTTAGTATGATGAATCAGAACAAAAGGTATATTTGTTCCGTCATTACTCGAAAATCGTGAAATCGGGACTCGACCTGGACCCTAATCAGATTTATCAAGAGCGGATGTTCTATTTTTTCGGAAATCATAACGTAATGAGAACTCTCGGCTTTGTAGATTAAAGCCTGTGAAATATTTGAAATGATTCGTTTTTGAAGTGGGTATCTGTGAAATTATTGATAATTGAATTTAATGTTGTAACATCTCATTCATTGGTCCTTCCAGAAGCGCTATTCACAGTGGAATGCTCAAAAATAAATTAGTAGGAATTCTTAACGAACTTCTCTCACTTTGAACGATAAATTCAAATTACCATTATATTCAATTCTAAAATGATTAACCCGTATATGAATAAATGGAGTAGATGAATCACATATTTCTAAGATGACGAATACCCTAAGGAATCGAATCGAAAGGAAAATAAATAGCCTTGATTCAATTTGATTCTCATCGAACTCTGTTTCGGAATACACAATAGTGACCTGTGAAATTTGAAATTCCTTGAATACCTACTGGGTGGATTATATAATCTCCGAATTTCGCTCCAATCTGGAGTTTTTGTCAATGTTTCTGTTCGTTTGATCCTTCACATATCGAAACAATATGATTTCATAATATTTCATAAATGGATAAATTAACATTATGAATCCCTTCGAATGACTCTGTTTCGTTCCACATTGAGGTTACTGATTCCAATTCAACAAATGTCACTCTTCTACCAGAATACCTTATAAAATCATAGCCCAAAGATGATTTCTTGTTTGCAACTCATTAAAACTTAACGAGGTTTCAGTGCTATACAAATGCAATCCAAGGAAACGTATCACAGGCAATTTAACATGAAAGGCAGGAAACATAATTGAATAAATTGGCACGTGAAGTCCCCAGCTTAATTTGAAGTTTTATTACTTCCAGATGAGAAGTTTTATCGCAGGAAAATTTGTCTCTTGGGGATTGTATGAATGTGCTATAGCGGATGTATTTTGGACTGGATATCAGTTATTTATAGAAAAAAATACTGAATTTTTCTATCTAATTGAATGGAATCATTTATGTTTATATCGGAAAATGAATACAGAGATACTCTCAAAAATGGTTCGCCACTATTATGAAGTAACAACATATTTTCGGAACCTAGAATAGAGCGTTCAATATATTCTTGAATGGTTCAACAAGTAAAGAAGAATACAAGGATTTTTTTATAATCATTTACGTTGAAGATTCAAATCACAAATCGAGGAATATAAAAAAGTTACAGAATAGTCACGAGTATCCATCATATTTATCATGACAGAATCAAAATCAGAAGAATCAATAAGCCCAATTTCTTTCATCAAAGCAATTCCAATATGCTACATAATATATTCCACTCGGACTCTTAACATCCCAATTGCATTCATATTTCAAGACAAGACAGGCGAATTGTTTATCAATGTATTATTTTTCAAAGTATACAAACGCTAACTTTTGGCTCCAAAAGGAGAGAAAGAGGAGATTTCGAGAAAGCAGAATATCGGACTTCTGAGACTTTCGATCCACCAAATATCGCTCAGACCATACCTGTTTTATATCCGCCGTTTCTGAACGTGTACTCTTCAACCGTTATCCGATGCTCCCACTCACGTACGATATTGGGGTCACTTACATTCCCAAAGGAACTGCGGTGAATTATGCCTGAGACGTCGGCATATTTCCTCACGGCGGTCAGCCAGTACTTCCACATGGAACACGTATCGACCCCCTAATAATGCGACGTCACGCGTCTGATTCACGAACTGTTAGCGACAATTCACCTTAACGAGCTTTGTTTACTGCCAACAATTACCTGATAAATAACATAGCTGGGTCGGATGCCTTCGTAGATAGATACGTACGCAAACTTGAAACAGTTGATGGGTTGAACTCGTGGAATTATTATGATCAGGAAATTGAACAGGTCATGATGAAGAATCGAATGTCTGCGAGCAAAATATTTGAACAATGCAATAAAAATATATTATTGATTGGTAGGAACAACACAAACTGGATATTTCAAAGATGGTATATGTTTCATCGTATCCAACAAAATAAACTACGTAACAAGTGGTTATTTTAATAATAATAATAATAATAATAATGATAATGCTCCTTTTTATTCCTCAATAATAAATCCTAATTCTAGGGTAAATACCAAAGAGAATACAATAAAGAGAAAACTGAGAAATACAATGATACAAATCCAACTTGCATGAACTGATAATTGAGGTGATAAATAATCAATTATGATCTCGGAGGAAGGTATGGACAATTTTAAAACTACAACAAAAAATGGAGCAAGCTATACAAATGAATTCATAACTAAAACAGTATGTAACGATAAAGCAAAAATTGAACAAACGAAAGCAGACACCGTGTTGACCAATTTTTTGAATAATATCTGATATTTTGCTATTGAATATTTCACAGTTAAAAGCGATCTCGTTGAATTTTCGACACATGACATTAATGGACGAGTTGAAATATTTAGTCGTTCTGAATTGGTCCACGTAAAATGTGACCCTACGTGAGTTGTACTGCGATACAAAAAAAAAATCTGCTTATTCATGGAAACTAGAATGAAACATCAGAAATATTAACCAATATTTCACAAACAAGTTTCCAGAATTGAAGATATTCGAGCCTAGGAGATGATTGAATGACTGGTTCATGCTAGAATATTCAGGTTGCCTAATACAACAGCGTGTGGGACTGGATCTAACAAAGTTTTCTCTGAGGTATACTGACAAGATAGTATCTTTCTGTGAAATAGAAGAAACTTGTAGTTTTTCAATACGCTGATACTCTGAAGCCTTCGGACGTCGGTTCATATCCCGTTCATCACCGAAAAAATTATACTAGAAAATCGAAAATTGATGAATTACTGAAAAACACGCTTCGAAGATGAACAAAAATAGCAGAATTTATTGGAAAATAATTGTTATTGTGAGAAAGTGTCGGCGATTAATAAGAACTGATCTTTGTACTAGAACTCCACTATTTATTTACAAAAACAATATTATTCTCAATCAAATTATTTTTATATTGATAATTATTTCTGCCCTTTCAGCTCATCTCCAAAGCGTGTTTTGAAGTTTTTTCTAACTATTACATACTTATTCAAATTGTTATTCATGTAAAATCACTAGAAAATATCGGTTTAGCAATTGATATATGCTACTCAGGACTGTTCACTTTAATTCTCAAAGATTCTGCTATCTGATTTTGAAATATCAGGATCGGTGTTTGGGAAAACATGACGTATGCATATCTTTTTTCGTGTCAATGGTCGACATCAAAATCCGAATGTTTTCGAAGAATTAGGTTGAAAATTTCCATCTCCCGATAGATATTCGGCAGAAAATATGTAAATCGTGCGTACGTTCGTGCATGACTCAAAAATGTCGGTATAGGACTCACCATTCATTAAACGGAATCAACAGCGAATTTGGTCTGTGAACTACAATTTGAGTTTGAATCAGGAAGGCATATAAGCATTTGGGTAGGTAATCGGTTATAATGGAATTTTAAGAGATGGGCAGGTATATAAGCTAACCAAATGGTTAAACTCATAATAGCTACCAATCATGCAATCAAACCATCGAGCTCCATAATTCAATAGATATTAATTCTAAAATAACGTTCAAACTGATAGAAAAAATGGCTCGAAATAAATTGGACGATTATAATTCCATTTATTTAGCAAATTTATAATGCTTCAGCTTGTAGTTACAGTATGAATTGGGCCTGTAGGCTTCGAAAATTTCAAGGGGTGAGTATAGGATAATTATAGATATGCACGCTGACCGTGAAAATAGGAGGGTTTATAAAATTCAGTCGGAAACGTGCAACATTCCCATTCGATGAATAAAGAACATATTCCCCAATTTTATTTTACTGTCCTCAAAATATCAATCAATTATAATATAATTATATAATTGGTTCGAAAATCGATCACGTAATGCGACAATCACAACAGAGTTGATGAAATCCTACTCAAAATAATAATTTACCATGAACCGAAAAGTGCTCTGAACTTACCATGAAAATACATTGCACGCTAGCGATTCCATTCACAATATTTTCATTTTTCAATAAAAGTCCTGTCAACTGTGAAATAATTTAGTGGAAATTTCTAGCGTGAATTCAGGACGAATCCAATATGTGTAGCTGGCTGATACATAATTTACAGTCGAATATTTTAAATTAAATTCATAACTTCAGAATAGTGCAGCAAAATGAAAATGTATGCCCTGAACAGCTGTATCCATTTTCTATCAACGATGACATCTGCTCCACTTACGAAGAAAGAACTGATGAATGAATATGAGTTTTGTTTGGAGATGATCATCAACAGATCTGATGTGAACAATGACCAGAGAATCTGAAATATGATATCGAGATAGGTATTCAAGGTAATATATAAAATATGAAGAAGTGGTGTGGTCACTGCCAAAAAAGAAGCCTGACTAAGGCTATTATTGTGAAATTGGTAGTGTGATAATATAAGATGTGCTCCAGGATATGTGAAACACTTCGATTAATCACCATGAGAATTCCATCATTGGAAGGTAGAAGTGATTATTATTCTAACAATGAGTGGAAAAGCAGCCTCTAATGAAGAGGTCAGCAAAGAATCAACAAATATTCATAATGAGCATTCATTCCATATTTATGTTTCACGGTAGAGTGCATCTTAAGATCTATGAATTTTGTTTTAGTTGAAATTTCCACATGACTATTTACAGCTGAGACAATTGAGGTGAGAGTGTTGAGAACAATATTCGTAAAAACTCGTATGAATGAGGAATTGAAACAATTCGCGAATTTGAAATGTGAATCAATCAGACCACTGTATTGCTGAATTGACGATTAATTGAATTATGCATGCCGGTATCATTTAGATGCCCTAATATCCTTGAATTCAATTCAGTACCGGCAGAATGCCAGGACACATGAAGGCTGTGAGCAACGTAACAAACAATTAATCGATTACGATAATCATATTATAAATGGAATTGTATATGAGCGGATATATCTATATAGATGACTCTGTACTGTTACCATTGATTACTATGAAGATTTGTTGAATACATGATAACATTCGATATTTCCCCATTTCTTTCTGTTCTGATTATTTTAACATGGAACTGAGAATGTGTAACAAGTCTCTTTTGTACAAACTGAATATTAACATCTTCTAGGAGTGTTTCTGTATAAGACTGGAAATTTTCAAAGGAATGTGTTATATTGTTTTTGAAGTTGCTGAATAGAGTATCAAATATTCTCTTTTGTCTTTGCATCAGGTAATACTTCCAGAGATATCCTCATTGTCTCAATTGAAGTTGTATGTTATACTAGCAGTAACTGTGAAAAGGGGTTTTGGAATTCAAAAGTGTACTAAATATTCAAAATTTACAATTACAAGTGAATTTATACGAAACTGATTTGTTCACTCAGAAATCAACAAATGAGTGAGATATATAATATCATCTAGGTTCTGTGAGTATTTATGAAATTGATGAATGATAAAATCCACGACATGATTCATCGTATGAATTCAACCTATCATTCTTTAATTAAATCGAAATAAATGGAACAACTATTGCGAGCATGACAACTTGAAACAATAATAGTGAATGAAATCTATTTCAAGAATAAAAACTCAGTCTTCATCGGATTGAATCATCATTCATTCCTAAGTAGTAACTGAACAAGAGTTTTGATGACAATGTAGTCAGCAATAATAGAACCTAGCGACCATATTCAATTATAAATATGAAATTAATATAAATAAATCTTATTACGAAAATCTCTCTTTCGATAAACTGAATCAAGAATTCGTTCAGAAAATATCAGGAGTGTATATCAATATTTCGAAACAAAGTTAAATATTGTTTGATCACTTTACCCATCTGCATTGTGCTCAATTTTCTCATGATAAATATTCCATTCAATGGAACGCATACTCTTTCGCTATGTCAAAGTTGAGACAAATTAATGCCAGCCAATTAGAAATGAATTTGTCACAGAGTCGTTATTTTGCTAATTTGCACCCTTCATTTCGAGAGCGGCTGTTGCAAATTAAATAGTGCTAACGATCAGAAAGGGTTAATTTCTTTGCAATTAATTCCATTGGTGCCACACATCGTAGGCATGTATCAAATGATCGAGGGGTCACTCCCTTCCCAAAGGTTAGTGCTCCAGCAGATGCGAGAACGCAATTTATTCAGATGTACGCAAAGCTGTTGCACCTACAGGGGGATTGTTTTGGAGGGATCTTCCTCAGTACGAAGAAAAATTTTCTCGATATTTTCCCTCAGTAAGGATCACCTAATCACGTGAAAGGTGAACTGTTTCTTCAATGAGTCGTAGAAATGTGTGACTTCTGTAGAAATTACAATGTAGAAAATATCCCAAATTACGTAATAAAAGTTTTGTTACCATACCAATGTTTCCGTGAGCCATATTCCTTCGAAATGGAAAAGGTTTTTTATAAACATCAGTCCTTTTACCGACTGGAAATTAAGCTGTTTTACGATCCGTAAGGAAAAGCACATTATCATTAATGGTTCGAAACTCTATCAACTGGTGTTTGAATGAGTTTCTTCGATAACTCTGCATGCGATGGGAGTACAATGAAAAAATATCACCCAGAGGCATCGTATTCGAAATTATATCTCGAAAAGTGTATCTGTTAATAAACTATAAGTTTTTTTTTCAAAAACTGAAATCAGCTTCATTTTATGAACATTATAGCTCACAAAATCTTACGAATCATCACGAAACATTATGGAATGTCAAACAATACTTACTCATGATGGATGTAAAACGCGTAGTCATGTTATGTTGATCCTAATGATTAGAGTGGTGATCTGCTATGGAATCAAGGGATTAAAGAGTTAATTTCACTATTTTCAAGCTTCAAATTCCTCAGAGAAGTAGAGTGTCGTTTGGTATTCCGTGGAGTTTGGTGATATTTTGTGACGTTTAGAGATATGTTGTGACATTTCAAGAAGATTTTTGATGTTTATGACGTGAAATAACTTCCGATGATTACATGTTTCATGAACATATATGTCATTGTGGAAGAGGTTCCTACTCTTTCGATCAAATCTCATGATAGTTCAGCAAATATTCATTTGCTGACTGGATTGCTGAGAAATTTCATTTTGGGTGCTGTAGGCTACTGGGCCATTGAATGAATTTTCTTCCACCCTTGAATCATGATTTCTTTTGTTTTCAAATATGTCAAAATTGATTGATGTCATTCGTCGAGCAACAATTAGCACACGTGGGTACTTTAATATATGCTGATCATATGATGATCATAAATCAACGTATCATTCATCAATTTTGTTGTCATCTGATTTGGAACTAAAAAAAAAACTTCCCTCATATCAAATGTACATAGTGTCCTATCAAATTGCTCATTTGCATGTGAATATTTCATCATGAAGCTATATTACTGATTTTGATGATCATAGATTTGGAATAGACATATTCCTCCAGAATCACAGTGAACAAGAATTAACTGTCACCGAACTATCCCTGTTGATATATTCCTCGATCTACCATCCCTCTCAAAACCTCCGCCCCACTCATGCATTAAACAGAAGATTGAAGCTCCCAGATCGGTGACTTGACCGCAACCTGGAGACCCTTTGGTGATCCCTCTGAATATCATTCACCATCAGTCGGAAACTAGGAATTCGCTTCAGTCAACCGCTACCCAGTGCAGGTAATTTCAATAATCTGTTGGTTGCAAATTCTGAATAAGAAATTGGTCTCCGAGTTCTCGAAGATAGTTTTAGTTTGAACTGAAAATAAACAAGGACGTGCTTAATCGGTTCTGGAGGAATGTTAAATTCCTATTTTCTAAAGAAATTGCATAGTCGAGAATCGTCTGAGGCACTTCCCACGTGAATCAGTAGTGATAAAAATTTCAATCGATATGTATCGATCATGGAAAGGTCCACATAGGTCATTGATATTCACCATTTTCTACACAAAAATCGATTCAATTTGAATGAATCAATCCAATTACAAAGAAAAAACATATTTTTACATCGGAATTAAACGTAAAATTTTTATAATGAATTAGCATTTTTGATCGTGGAAACACCAATTCAACATTCAACTCTTTTGGAAAGACAAGTACATTCCCCAGATTCTTCGAATGTAAAAGTATAGTGTTGTCAAATATCGTTTGAAATGTCTCATCATTTTCTGTTCTGATGATATCGCTTTCGAGTTTATCATAATATAATCATGTGATGACTGAAATTCTCTGAAATACTATCAGGAACTGAAATGTTATGGAAAAGGGAACTACGCATGTTAATGATAAAAATGTTGAATTCATTCATAGCAAAATCAAAACGAATTGGCTGAAATTCAAAATTTTCCTGAAAGTTTAAAGTAAAAAAGATCGAAAGGGTTCACTAAAATAAACGAAAACATAAATAGGTATGAAATCATTCACAAACTCGATAGATTAATGAGAAGAATAACGAAAAATGACTTAATTGTGGTAGCCCGTGGTTCTGCAGCAGGTGACCTGATGGGAGCGACCACCCGTGAGATCGCTCTTCGTGTCATTGGGTACAGATGGAAATGGTAGTTCAGGTGTTGGGCATGTCACTTCGATATATTCGAAGCGGTGGGGTTCTAATTGATAGATATTTCATTCCTGTCAGATTCAGAGGGTATCTGAATCAGCTACCGAAAGTTTTGTTGAAGACCAATTGGTGAAATAAAGAGATTTTCATCTCGAATATTATTCCATTGCACACGTTGTTCAACAGACATGATGGATTATTGAGGAATAGACTTTTGACTCTTGAAAATTCAACATATTTCGTACCGAAATGCAACACACCTCAACTAATTCCGGGGTCGTTCTTTAGGAATACAGTAGTTTCTATAACTGACAGTGTCGCCATCTAGATATGATATTTATCCTATTCGATCTTTCGATAAACGATCCTGAAATGTTTGAGGAAATTACGTGCCCTCATTGGCCTCATGAAGGATACGACAATGCCCCTAACACTGGATCCGCCTCATGGTAGATGTCCCTTAATGACAAAATCATCGCATTCCTCGATCCAGTCATTCCGTCTCATTCTCCAATAAATTACGTGATTTAGGGATGACGGAACGAAAAACGAAATCGACTCTAAAAGCGAAATTATGCCGCGATCAAAGCCGTGACCGACGTGAGCATCAAGTCATCTTGTATAACCTATTATACAAAGTCCTCACGATGTCTCGTCACGAGTTGCATTGATCACAACGAAACGAAGCATGTCTTCTCGAAGGCGAAAGTGATCTTTACCGTGGTAACTGCTCTGGTAGCTCACTTTATGCAGATGTTACTGGCTCAGAACATCGAAATCGGGAGTTACTCCAATTCACATCGCTGGGCGCAGAGGATACACCATAGATCAGCGACTAAGTACTTTACGAACAGAAAAGTAAACACCTTGAGAACGTTCACAGATTCAGATTAGAGAGATTTTATTCCATGCAATGTACAAAAGGAACATTGAATCTGTTGTGGGAATATTCAGTCGACTTTCTCCAACATATAGAGATTGGTAACGCGAAAAACCGAGAAGTAAGGTGATCTCAATGAAGCCAAAGGACCAAACTCTATTATCATCGCCAAAATTACTCTAGATATGTTGAATTACATTGTAGGAGTATATTACGATTATATTCTCCTTATAGTGGATTGAAACAAAAATGGAAAAATCTAAATGATAGTAATGATTCGACAAATGAAATGAATATGCGAAAACCGTAACAATCCTTTTAAAGCTTTCGAACTCACATAGTGAGGTCAAGAAATCTTCATCCTGATATCCAATCAACAAATCATTTGGAAAATCAAAACAATCGCTATTGGATAGTAGCAATTTTGTTCACTTCTTCCGAATAATATTTGGAGTTCTTGTGGAAATATACCTCTTTCAATTCAAGCATGGAAATTAAACTAGTTGATTGCAATGAAATAATTGCCTCGTGAGAGGGTGAGAAGTTCTGGATTTTTTATTGTCGAATACTTTTTCCATCTCTATTCTCTTTCAGATTAGATTTTTTCGAGAGTGTAGCTTCGTTGTTGGATTATGGCTCCCAATCAGGTGATTCCCGTAATCAGAATTAAATTCTATCTCTAACAAGAAAATAAACAAAAACGGAAGATATACGATTTGATTCACTGAGTTCGATTGAGAATTTGCCGATTCAGATAACGATTTCAAACCAAAATATTTGTTTATGTATCTCATTTATTTTTCGAAGCGCTCAATAAAATTTCAGATTGAACGAAAGTTTTCCACAACTTTAGAAAGACACTATACATTTGTCAAGCTGGGAGAAAAAATCCCCTCGAGGATATTCGAAAAGGCAATTAGTACGGTTGAAGGGCGATACTCTATAAAAGGGTACGGTAACTGGCGAACCGTAGATGATTCAAATTTGGATAGTCCACCTATCTATCTACTTCCAGAGAATGAGAAGAAATAGCACATTTTCAGCTGGTGAAAAAAAAGTTATCGCAGTTGAAGTTGAATTGTATATAGATATAACAAAAAAGGTTCTAATTTGAACGATTGAGTCTTGCTGTGCTGAGATGATTCAATTTTATGAATATTCATGCATTGAACAAAAGAGCACAAGGAGACGAAATTTGTCGATTGCCTGGTGTGATTCAACAGATGACCAAGTGATAGCACCTGTGAAGTTATTCAGTCTTTTGAAGTCCCAGCTTTGTTCTCTCTTTGAATTATTTTGATCTTCAATTACACGTTTCTAATTAATTTCAGATCTCTCAAATATTATTTCGAACCTAAATGAAGATATTTTGAGAGGTATTTCAGTAATGAAACCAAATTATGTCTACTCTTCGATTGTCGACATTCTCGATGTCTAATTGATGGGAGATAGTTCAGGTTATCTAGTTCATCCATCTAGTTGTTAATTGCTTTTTTCACCAAAAAAGCAGACTTCGTCACATGATATATTCAGAGTTGACAAGTGTAATATTCTCAAAATTAATTCATCTGAGTATCATGCAATCATTTTGATTCCAGTAGATTTGGTTGTCTGGATGCTCATCGTGATGAAAAATCATGGGGCTTCAATCTACATTGATACTGATTGAATTGACTACACCTGCACTATTGGATGTCACTGGGATGTGACCTGGTTTCGTATGGCACGTACCTACATGATAGCAAGGGCGAATTCACATGCAGGCTTATGCTATTTTCCGTACGAGCATTCGTCTGACCCAACAGCAAAACATATTTCAGATTTACCGGTGGAGTGTCTGAATTAATTACTGGCATTAATGATAATGGGCGAGTGCGTTCGCCGCAAACTCGGCTGCAGCCGATACTATCGCATTTCAGGTGATTTAAAATAACAATGTACACGGCCACGGTATTCTACCCAACGTTATCACCAAATGGACTATTACGGTATCTGGATGAAGATTTGCCAAGCATACAAGCCTCTCATGACCACCTACCATTAGCACGTACACAAATCAGTCTCTCAGGGCTTTGTCGATCATTCGACATTGTAATGAAGAATTTCAACTATGGTTGATTTATCACTGGATGAAGCATTCCAATAACAAATTTGAAAAGGTCAGGTGCCTAAAATGGTCATCAAGTCATGGGTTATGCAGAGGTCTTGGTATTGTTCAGTATGAATAAACTACGAATTTAAAATAACGAAATACAAATATAACATAGACAGATGACAACTTACCAAACAGAAGAAAAGACAGGACAATATCACTCAAAAAAGAATGAAACACGGAGTGAAAAACGGAGTGTAATATCGGATTGAGAACACAAAATAAGTATGACTACAAAATAAAAAATAATTCAACTCATCAATGTAACAGATATACATATCTACAGAGAAGTTAACCTAGAAGTGACAGTATATATCAACAAAACTACGATCTTCTTTCAAGGTGAGAATCTCTACAAATCTCACAATGAAAAGACTCGAGAAAGCGCCACCTTTCAGCGTACTACTCTATCAGATTTCGCGTACAAATTATGAGCAATACAAGATTTTACAGGCATTGGTTATCTATGATCTTGTTATTCTATAGTAAAAGTATGAAAATCAGAATGCCTGATATGCAGACAGAGGGAAAGGCCAAGATACAAACTGAGAGATCGAAAGTGAAACAGTTCAATCATGAAAAATGAGAGAGCAATGTGACACAACATTCCATGGAGTAAAATAGGTAACAAATTTAAAAAGCTTTTTGAGCGACTACTGTGCTTGCCAGAACGAACAAATGAGTTCGATTCAAATGATTGATATTGTGAACTGAAGGATCGATGAATAAAAACACATATCTGAAATCTTCAATTTCAAGACTACCTTTTTCCATTTTTTTTTTCAATCGAATATATCCACGCTTTGCATATGTTGTGGTGTGGTGAAAAAATGCCATCCTGCGAAGTTACAGGTTTCTGTCGCTATTTACCCATATCTTTTTCACCCCAAATGTGAACTCTGAGAGCCTCTGAAAGTTGATGACGAAATTGTGATATTCATCGTGAGTAAAGTAAACAAATCATATTTTCCTTCAAGTCAATTTCACCAGTCATCCCCCATCTTTGCAGAATGCTTATCCTCCAGCACATAAATATTTACTATAATGAACTTCTTACGCACCTACATGACAAAATAATCCGATGAAGTATATAAAGCTTATATTACAGTAAAACTGGATTCCTTGAGTTCATTAATCAAGCTTCAACGAACAGAGGTCGTGGCTCAGGGCACTGTTCGTACTTAATAATTATTATGAAGCACCTAGTGTTATGCAAATTACACGTAAAATGTGCTCACAGTCTAATTAATGGGCTCCGGGAGAGGTGTTAATTTTTTATGAATTCGTGAATGTGTGCCGGAGACAGGTTATAATGAAGACGTTACATGTTAGGTAGAAGAGTCTGTGGAAATTGGTTAACTCGATTCGAATGTTTTCGCTGATGACATTAATATTGAGGCGGGAATTATTTCCATCCCGGAAAATCGTGACATATGAGAAATGATCACGTTGTGGCATCGAATTTTCATACGAGAATGACTTTTTCTAAAAGTTTCATGTTTCATGTGAATTATTTTGTTGTTTCGCAAATGTAGAAATCAATTCATACGTTCACATTATGATTTTTTTTTCAGGAAATATCGTAAATGATTTGGAATCTGTTAAATGAGTGAAGGGGATACTTTCGCATATTAATTACGTTCTGTTTTTTTCGGATTTTGTCATATTTGACAATGTTCTGGATCAGATCGAATTATATGATTGATACCTAGTGTAATTTGAATTGTAATGATACAAATCTATACAATATACTGTTCATACATTTTTACTATCAAAATAGTCACATACCACACCACACCACTAATAACGTTATTTTCAAATGTGTACCTACTTGTTACAAATATTGCCTAACCATGGTTATCATGAAAAAAAGTTCAATTTCAATGTATCTGAGAAATTCAGTTCCAACTGTGATTTTGAATGAAATGATGTTGAATTGAAATGTTCTTCGAATATTATCCGATTGATATCCTACACCTTCCACGGACAATGTAGAAGTAGTAAAAACCTTACCACCAGAAGAATATCCAAATCATGGTTCGAATTTTTCGTGATATAATCCTATATACCTGTATCGACTAGATAATCACCATGAAGGAATACTACAATGGTACATTGTATACATGGCAGGACTCCCAGGGGAATCAAATACCCATATTACCTACTGAGACAATGCACAAAGCCAGATTTGATTCTCTCCCAATGGTATATGATAATGCATTTCATATAAGCATGATAATTGTCGATTAAGATCAGCACTAGCCAAGCTAAAGCTGATATATTATTGGCCATAGTTGGATTACATTGTATGTATTGAGCCTATAACATGTGAAATACTCCTGAGTTCATTCATTAATTATGTTAATCATTGATTAATTTATTTATTTAAGTTTCGATACATGTATCAATTAGCTTCAAATGAACTAATGATATCATGAGATGAAATGACGTCAAGATGAACACAAAATGTCAAAAGAACACAAGCATTTCATGTACGTTTCGTTGAAGCTTCTGTTAGGATTTGTTTAAATCATCCAGTTTATTTGGATCCAATTGAAGAATCAATTTATTCATTCTCCTTTCGAAACTTCTGAGGGATTTCAAATTTTTCAAATTATTTGGAAATTTTTTACCATCTACCACTCAATCAAATGACAAGGTGATATTTCTAATATTGTCAAATGATGAATCAGATGATTGATTTGACTTGCTCTTGTCTGGTAGTTGTGTGGCTGATTAATTCTGTATAGATGATTATTCTTAGAAAAGAACGTGAGACATTGAGAAAAATATACACCATAAACTATCAACATATTATTTGCGTGTTTGTCAGAATTTACAATAAAATAATTTAAAATGATATTTCACTATCAACGTATGCGGAAGACAGTCGTTCTTTGATTGAAATATTATATTAATAATTGTGAACCATTCATCAGTGAAAGTGGCACCTAAGAAAGCATTAAATCAGGCTCCACTTAATAAAGACTAACATCGCAATCTCGATGAACTCGGAAAAAATACAAAATCGTCGTTGATTTAGTACTGTGTTGAAACGACTATTTAATAGAATCCGTGGTTGCAATTTTAAGTGCCATCACTGAATTATGTTCTGCTCTGTTTCTGCTTGATTTATTCCTTGCTAAAAATTGTTTTGATTAAAGTGTAGCTTCGTCGGGTCATTTACATAACTTGATGTTGCCTGATAGTGTCTGGAGTTCATAACAATATATTTTTGCATTCCCCAACAGCTATAATCCATGTCTAGTAGAATATTGATGAACGAAGTTCATTGGCGTTGTTCAATGACCTTGATTTTTTCCATCGAGATCATTCATACACTATTCCAGAATAGAATGATGCTTGAATGTATATCGAACTACGAACAATGACTGTAAAATCAGACCTATCGTATTGGGGCGATGTTCCCAATAAATCCCATCAGGACAGTTTACCATTGAGCAAGGCTATTAGCATGATTGGACATCAGAGAAGGCAAGTACAAACAAGCACAATTAAATAAGTCTCGTTCGATTGCTATTAACAATTGGTATTCATCATAACTCATGCATCATACATGCAATACAGAGCGCTGGGAAATCAGGTTTGATGCTATGCCAAATTATCACATTCATACGTACAAGCAGCAATTGTTAGGGACCAAATTGGCGAGCGGGTCCACGATATCGAACAGGCATTGAATCCAAATATCTTGACAGACATTAATTTCATTATTGCAACATAAGTGCTAATGATTTATTCGGTTAGGATTAGTTGGAAGAAAAATAGGTTTCCCTTGGTCCATTTTTTACGTTCAAAAATATTTTCAAATGTATCTTTATACAGATATAGCTGAATTATCTATTCGACAGTGTATAGTATGGAAAAACTCTTATTCTGAATCAAGAGTAACATCAGAAGATTTTCCTTTCTAGGAATATGGGACTTTGAAATCTTATATAAACTGAAGCAATGTATCCTGCATTGTTTCATTTCATAATTATATTTTCGAAATAACTACTATTCATCATTGTGAAAAATAAACCAGACAAGAACTAAAATCAAGACAATGCCCTGTCTCGAGCCCAACCATCGTTCTGGGAGAATTTTGGCAATGGTTCTATGATAAACTCCTTGGTTATTTGTTGATTCAAGCACTGCTGAATGTCTTGTGTTTCCAGATATGTTTTGGACCAATTGTGGCACCTCGAGCTCTTTCTCAGGCTAGCACGTCAGCCACTCTAACAACAGTAGTATTAATATTTATGACAGCTGGAGTAAGTAAATGAGATTTTTCGCAGTCGCTCCATCCACATTACTTGCAGACAGAATCATAAAATCGGCAAATATATTTGATAATTCACTGCCTCGAATGGAGTTATTTTTGTCATATATTTCAAATGGAATAACACTGAAAGTTATATTCATCATACGACCCGCACTGTATTTATGTATATCCAGTTAGTCTACTATATTCAATCTGGATCAGATTCTATGTACTTATAATCTCTTTGAACGATACTATTCGAAACAGGATCGGTTCTTACTATGGATGTTCAGTTCAAAATCCTGGAACATAAAAATCTACCCTGCAATCCTACACAACAATAGACTGCGATTCATCAAAATCCATCGTCTGAAAATACGCGGTACATGTTACCATTATACGCGGTTTCAGTAATACCCTCGCTAATATCCAATTTTAATTATTCGTCTGTGGAAAAACAATGGCTTCAAGTGATGCGAAATGAAAACGTTACTCACGGTCCAGCGTGCAGCAGTAATGACAATGGCGAATGTCGGTACAATATGTCTACAATATTGCATCCTCTCATACCTTGAGTACAATACATTCATCTGGCATTGTTCAGCATTGCCTCTCGACAAGACTGCATGTGTGTGCCGATCGCAAGTGTTGACTGAGTCTGGACACGTGTCATCATTGTGTGTGAAGTGAGAGATTTCACTTCGTGCGATAGAGGGTGAGCAGGAAGAATTGGAGGGGAGCGACACTGATTTGACATCGATAGCTTATTCATTCTTTTCGAAAATATCGGTTTTGATGTACATTCTTGAACATGAACATCCTCGATCTGAATAATCATCTATCAAGTTGTCCGCAAAATTCGTGCTGATTTTCAGACCTGACTGAATATTTTACAAACACTGAAAACAAGTGCCATAATCAGAATAGGATACTTCAATGTTCATAAGTTTTCACTGCCTTAGAATATTGTGTCGAATAAAGTGCACTATGCGCATGTATTTTTTTTTCTTTTGCCAAAAGGAAAAGAATTCTACACAATAAGTGGAATGAATCGTGAAAGATCCTGAGGAAAACGTGATGAACCACACCAAAAGCCGGTCTTTATTCGGTTGTGTTCTGGATGGATTGGAATGGAGTCTTCTAATATAAGCTTCCACCTAATGATAAAATGAATTGTATTGTTCTCAACTAGATGAATTGAAGACGAAAATTCAACATTAACGTCCAGAAAATGCAAATCGGAATTGTCCTAAAATATCGGCACGGCCTTTTCGGACAATATATTATTTTGAAGCCATCGAGAATTGGTCGAGATAACAAACTTATTTTCACAAAATTCAAACGTTCTTGAATGGAATTCATAAATGCTATTCCACTGAAAGTTGTCAGTGGCATTCATGAACTGATAGATGATAATGGTTAAACAATCGTCTGATGAGGTATGTCTCAATTTTTTGATTACTCCCCAGCTTTAGTACACGGATTAATAATGATTGATATTGTCAAACACATTTGATATATTTCAGAGATTAATCTCATTCCCATTTCAAAAATAAGTATGATTTTCAATGATGTAAATATGCTGACATCAATGTTGCTATAATATTATGATGTTTTGGTTCATCACTAATGGGGAAATATGTGAGATTATGTTCAATTTTGATACTGATTCCTACATATCATTCGATATGCCTTTCATATTGTATCATATTTTGTCATCCTATCAAAATACATTTATTCGAATATTGAACTTCATATGCTATCCTATGCTGCAAATATTATTTTTCTTTCTTTCATGAAGCTATTCAAACACATAACATCTGTTATAAAGTAGTATAATAAAACTTCGAATACTGCTGTTTGAAAGCATGTTCATATATAAAATTTCAAAATGCACCTGTTCTCATCCCTGATGGAGATACTCGTTATTTTCATTTTTATCATCATAATTCGCATTTAATCATCCTTCCTGATCGAAATATCCATCGATAGTTTCTTCTCGACACATATGTCTATGTTAGCTGAGTTAATTAGCATTCGACTCAAGATTGGGGTCCATTTTCATTCGAGTCAGAAATTTTCATTTTGGGAGTGAGATTTCAAACGGAGGATTCTGTTTGAACTGTTACTGGTGAATCAACAGCTCTGATTCTGGGGTGTTACTCAGAGTTAGTAATGAAGCCTATCCAGAATTCAAAACGAGTATATTTTTCATTGCTCTCAATCATTCATCAGATTTTTGGTTAACTATGCTCTTAAGGTGACTTCAATGGCCATATCACATCTTAAACCAACTGGTTACACTTTCATATTGATTTTTGCATTTGAAATCCAGTTAGAAATACCTGAATATCAAATATTCTTCTTCATCATCATCAATATTGGGTATATCATTCGATTCATTTTCAGCATAAAGAATTTCATGTTGTGCTTACTATTATTATATAAAGTCGGAATTGTCTATTCATCATCCTACGGTTCATGCAAATTGTTTATAGATAAAGATCCAATGCGCCATTGTATAAAAAAAACAATTGTTTCACTGTTAGATAATGTTATGCAAAATAATCAGCCTTGCAATGTTCTCCTACGATGAGTTAATAATTGAACTATAATAGTATGTTTCGGTATAGGACATGAAGAAGGTGGTACGAAAAAATATGAGAAATGGGGTCAATGCTGGGGATTTCAATTGTATGAAGAGATTGATATCATGAAATTTACTGGATAAGATTCGACGACTCGACGACTCGAAACTCAAAATAATAATCCGACTCTTGGCATATGATTATATCTCATGTTGACATTCAAAACTGTCATAATACTTGGAAGTGTAGAATATATACAGAGTGGAACAAAAGTCTGGTAACGCTCAATTATCTACCATCGATTAGGGTACTGTTAAATTAACAACGGGTACATTTCGAAGATTTTAGTAGACATTATTTTGGTACTGTAGTAAGCTTTCGATTGTTACGTTGTAATTCAGTTTGTATTGAAAATTTTATTGGTGTAATTAGGCGTATCCAGACTATTGTTTCATTAATTTAAGACCTTCCTGACCTTATCGAATATTGAGTGTTACATATGAACTCGTACTGAAGGGGACATTCCAATAATGATACAATATACGGTGTGATCTATTTAAAAAACCAAAGTTCGTGATTATATCAGTAAAAAGGTGAATCTGACAACATTGCAGATGTCAAATCTGGAATCTTCGTATTCCAAAATAGACTCATCCAAGATTTTGTACAATTCGAACTAATTGAGCGTTTCCAGACTTTTGTTCCACTCTGTATGTGGAATTATACTATATCGACTTGATTCCTATTACCCCGAGTTTTTCAATAACGACAATCTACTGAAAACAACATTGGACAGTAAGAAGAAAAAAGTACGCATCATTGTATGCTTCAACGTTACAAGGGAATCTGATCTGAAATATATTTTTTTCCAGCAAAGCGATTCTGCTGTGGAAAATCGTCTACGGGCTTGGCGTGGCAGAACAAGTGAACATAGAAGCGAGAACTAAATCGTTTTATACATTTTGTTTTAATTCCGACGGTCTCTCAGTATTTGACGGAGCGAAAGAATAACTTCGCTGGCTCAGATGACAACCTCGTCTTTCGCCTTGTCCGCTTTCATTAATTTCACACGTGAAATGGTTGTGAAATTAGTATTTCATTAGAGTTGTGGTATACCTCCGAAAATTGAAAATTGAAGTTAGGTTGCAGTGGTATCATGAAATAATCACGTGAATTCAAGATAATTGTCGTCATGTATTCATCGATGCCTCTACCAGACGGCTTTGAGATGCATTCGAAATGTTTTTTGCTCAACAATTGCAATTTTCGTTGTTGGTAAGAGCTGAAAGTCATACAAGAATTTATCGAAGGGTAGAATATCGAGGACATCATTAACTAACAATTCATTTTTCTGTGAATTGAATGGAATTTTACATTCTGTTTTTTGACCGGTCAGTTGGCTGATGAACTACAGCAGCGTAATACGGTAGTTTCGGGAAGTTTCGATTATTAGCGAGTTGTCGAATATAGACAGAACACGCTGGGACTGGTACCTTTTGTCTGTGATAATGAGCTTTGTTTCAAACTTCCCAAATATCCGATAACTGCTGTGAAATGAATCAATCAATTTATTCACTCTACAACATATTCGGTTTCATTTGTATTCAATAATAAACACATGTTCAAATATCAGCTTCAATAATTCCAGTATTGTGCTTGATTCAGAAAATATATCAACATGAATATTCAATTATTCATCTTCAGACTGTCTCATATTGCTTGATACGAAATGCCCAAGAGACCGTTAACCTACTTTGTGGAAATCAATCGCACTCAATTCTCAAATTGACAGACACTTGCATCGTGGTAGTTTTTGTATAATTCTTGTAGGATTTGTCAATCCCATTTTCTCCCCCTCCAAATGAATCAAGTTGAATGTTTCAGATGTTGGTGAATTCAGTTCTCAACTAGTAAGTAATGGGTTACGTAAGGAATGTATGAATATATTTTCACGAACCAGTATTAAGAAACACGAAAATAAAATGACTCTTCTTAATTGAAATCCAAAACCCCTCAACTACAGCACCGAATCTTCGATAAAAAAATACACTGTTGGTGGTTTCGGATCCGAAGACACCAAAAATAGATGGAGAAGTAAAAATATGTAAATGAAAACCCATCAATCAGAATCACAGGAGACTTGAAGCCGCGAGAACTTTTGTTTTAATTAAATTCAGGTATGAAAAATCCACCTCACTGCTCATTAGTGAGAGACATTGAAGCAGAGATATAATTATTTTCTAATTATATAGTCGAGAATATTGTTGATCTACTGGAGTGCCGCAGTTATTATAGTTTTTTCATTGTTTATTGTGTTGGAGAAACGAGAGATTGTAGGAATAATCAATAAAATGACTAAGAATACGCGAAATGTCATGCAAAAGCGAGTATTTGCTTTATTGTCTTATATTATTATGTTTTCTCAAATCGGGATGTAATTGTTCTCTGTCAATTTGAGGAATTGTTGAAAAATATTCGAGACATTGAAAACGATATTCATACTCATTAAAAATAAAGGCACATCCTTTCATGAAACTTGTTCATGTTCTATTTGATTACAATCAGTATATCCATACCAAGTCAGAATTCTCGTCAAAATTAGATTTATTCAATTATTTCTAGGAAACGTAATGAAGTTCACGCCCAGCCAATTAATCATTTGTCAAGGATACTTATTTATGACTCTATTAAAACTAGTCAGATTCGATTATTATTCTCAGATATGGTCGATTGTGATTTTTCATTAGTCGATAGATTGATAGTGGTGAAGAACTAGGTAATCTAGTTTAATCGTTTGTATGAAAATCACCTATTAACTAGATAGATTTCATATTGATTGAAGATACTGCTAGTAATCATGGGTGCATCATCTAGTTAGCATCAGCAAACACTCATTTTGTATGTAAATATCGAGATCAGTTTATCAGATGATGGAGATAACTCTAAAGGCCGATTCTCACTAGAGCGGTGCGGAGCGGCGCGGCGCGGTGCCTCGCTGCGCGAAGCGTCATTTTGTACAGGCTATTCTCATCTAAGCGGTGCGGAGCGGCGCGGCGCGGTGCCTTTCTGCGCGAACAAGCGAAGCGGTGTGTATTTCGAGTTTGTGAAATTAGTGACAATGAGTTCACAATTGCCAGAGGAGGTTTCTACATCCTCATCATCAGACGATTTTGTGTTAGTAGCTGCATTATGTCATGAATACGAGAAGAATAGACGGAAAAAGAAGCGACAATATTGGGCCCATGACATATTCCGTGCAAGACTAGAATAAGGAGAATTTCACACGCTGTTTAGGCGACTTCAGATGGATGAACGCAATTTTTACAAATATTTTAGAATGTCTTCAGAGAAATTCAATCAGTTATATGATCTTTTACGCATTCCACTAACCAAGCAAAATACCAAATTTCGTCAGAGTATTGTAATGTTGACATATATACCTACATTTTCCATCTGACTGGCGCGTTTCAGAGCAGCAATGCCGCGAGCCAATGCTTCTGGAAGCGTTCGTCGATGAACGCTCCGCACCGCGCCGCGCCGCTCGGCACCGCTCCGCACCGCTCTGCTTAAGTGGGGACGGACTCACTTAAATACACGCAAACAATTGCGAGCAGCTTTTTGCCGCGCCGCGCCGCACCGCGCCGCGCCGCTTCGCACCGCTCTAGTGAGAATCGGCCTTAATTCAAACGTTAGTTGAACGTGAATCAATGTAAACGACGTATCTGTATCAATGCCAGGATTCACATAATACTTGGTTTGAAACCACTGTCATACAACAGGTCTGCAAAATATGGCACTTTTGAGTGGTCGGGGTTGTCACCATTTTTGACAATACTTGTCCGCTAGCAGCGTAGTTATCTTGGGGTATGATTAATATTTGACAGTTTATATCGTAATTGTGAACAAAATAAACGGTTATGACTTGATTGGTGGATAAAATCAATGACAGAAAGATAATACCTTGCAAAATTCTTTCAAATAAATCGAGAAACATTCGCATTCTACAGTTTTATTAAAAAAAAAAAACCGAAACACGAGAACCACCCAAATTTTCTCGAGTTCGTTACCAAAATTTGAAGGAATCATTATTTTCTGAGGAACGCCCTATATATGAACTAGAAAGAGACGGATATAAAGCCAACAGAATTTTGATTTGGCATACTTGTCTAAGACCAAACGAAACGATATAAAAAGTTGATAACCATTCAAACAATAATTTGAAAGGAAATGCCTATTCTGGTGAAGTTATGTTGAAATTTTATATACTTCATGGTTGAAGTTATATAATCATAGGTGAAGCGAATTTATTCAAGGTGGAACTGGAAGAATAACCCGGAACCCATGTCGTGAAGTCAACGACAACTGACCTTTACATCTCCCCTCCCTCGTTCCATATACCCGAAAACATAGCAAAAAGCGCTATAACAACCATCATTAGCGTGATCAACTCTAATGAGCGTGTTTGATATCAACAAGTGGATCCAGATTAGGTAAGAATTCCCGAAATCCCAACAGCAAGAAGTACCTACCAACCAAAATAACGAGTTTAATGGTATGCGGACTTCTGAATCAAGTTAATTAGGTGTTCACTGACGCAACGTAACTAGTTTGATTTTTGCTTATCAATTCTTGTTGAAACGAATGCTGAAATACAAAGCAACGCGGTTTTACAATCTTTGTAATTGCATTGTGGTCGTGTTCGGACAATCTTTTATCTCGACTTTCCCTCGATGCATGCAGAGTTGGCCTGCACGGTATATGGGTGGGCCAACCATTGTCTGAGGTTAATACTGGAATCCAATAATCACCTATAGAATATTGAAGAAGGAAATTTGATGAATCAGTATCATTAACTAGATGGCTAGCAATCATAATCATTCATGAATTATAAAATCTTATCATTGAATTATTGAAAACGACGAAATCAACAAACGATCAATATTCAATGAACCATAAGCAAGGAAGAAGCATAAACTTCATAAGAATGACTTCGTCAGAATGTCAGGCATATCATATCGGAATTCTCATTAGAATCATTGATGCTATGGTTTGGAGAAAAATATTCAGTTGACAAGTAGTTGACAAGTATGATTCAGTTCGAATTGATAATATATGATTGACAAACAGTATGCAAAAGTATTTAAATAATCAGCTCTGCTGAACAGCTGATCGCAATGATTCACTACAGGAAAATTTATTTCTCATTTCAAAATGAAATATCATCAACGTTATAGAAAATCCTGGACAGGTTTGAGAATCTTTCGAATTATTATACGTTGGGATACAATTCGAATACGATTCATCAGAAGTAAATCATTATCATTCGAGAGTTTGTATGAATTGTAAACTTGTTCCAACCTACAATATCTACCTCTTGAAAATATGTCGTTTCACCTATGGAATCATCATAGGAAAATATTTTATAAATCATTAAATCACAAGATTCGCCTACCCAACACATGACCAAACAATCATATTAATATCGATTTGTTTATGTGCAATACAATACAATATTGTGAACATTCCATTTTTTAATATTCAGTACGTCTCTGAACTCAGTATTTGGAAAGTACTTTGCTACTGGTTGACATAACTGTAGTTTCATGCAAAATGATTCTTGTTATAACTGAATCATGTTCGGAATTGTTGTGTAAACCTGATAAGTGGATGGATATTGATTGTCGCTGTATACACCTTGATATTTGACAGCAGGATAATCAGATCTGACTGAATATTGGCACATAATTGAATCAATTATCGATTGGTTATTACTTCTGTGAGTGTAACAACAAAATTATTCATGATATCACGATAACTATTGGTGGTTTTGAAATCTACCTTCGAAAATTATACATCACCTACTTCTATTGAAGGTGATACGATCTCTTGCGAATCTTATTTAACTTCATTCCAGAGTACAATTCATTCAAGATGCGATGAGATGAAATAAAGTGGTATATCAATTATTCCAATACTAACTACGTATATAGAATACAGTTTGCGTATGTATATGGTAATATGATATCTCGAAGTTACAGACTTTTATAATAATGAGCCCAAGTAACCCAAAAATTATAATTCTGTTTCAAACTGACTCGTACTCAATTGGTGAAAAATTTACTACAGTTTTCTATAAAAGCCTTATTTGGCCCAGCGATCGAATAGAAGTCAGAAATACTCATTACTTGGTAGTTCGAAAGTTTTGGAGTACATTTCATCCTTGAAGGACGTTTCGCCATCTAACTATCTATTCTTGAGATATTCTCACTCTCTCACTCTCACTCTCTCTCTCTCATTTCACAAAGTTGCAGACAATAAATGTCGCACCTTCAAATTGAGGTGGTGCTTGATTAAAAGAAACCAAAATGCCGACTGGTTATGAAATCGAGTCGACTGCTGATAACTTGCTTTTATACGACCCACTGCTTCAGTCGCTCATAATCCATATAATACTCGATAATGATAACCTAATAAATCAATTTCAAGATAATGCATCGCAACTGGATTGTCATGAAACCTAATACGTTTACGACTTTGTAGCCATTATAAAATGTGTTTTTGCAAATAAATTGTATGTAGCGTCCTGAATAAAATTTAAGCTATGGTTTAAGCTATGATTCTGAATTGAGTATGTGAGATTCTTGATTATTTCTTACCCTTTGTGGACTAAATGACATATGTACTAGACATCAACTAATATAGTGCTCTGCTTCAATATTCCATACTACCAAAAATAAAATTATTTGAGAATAGATGTAGGAATTTTCACCAAAGTAAATAATCAACAGATATCAAGTGATCAGATGAGAATGGTGCCTACAAATTTAGTTTACTATGGAAGATATTGTGCACTCAGTATGCGGTCCAGAAATATCACCAAATGTACTACAACTTCCTTCACCACACATTCGTTTATTGTAGAACATCAATAATACATAGATAATACATTCAGGGTACAATTTTCAGATGATGATGGATTGGAGAGTCTTCAATTAATCAACTGAAAATCCATTTCATGAGAGATAATAGATTTTTATTCAATATATTTCCAATTTCATATAAAACATGATGAAGACTCTCGACGATGAAGTAGAACCATCTCTCAATCTCCAAATGTCAGCACAATAATTATATAATTTTCATTTCGATAACATTCCCACCTGACATTACCAAACAATGGATTTTGATTCACATTTCGTATACAACAATGGCATATTCAGCGCTCCCTCTGTCTGCTCGTGACTGTTACCTGTTTTATTGGTAGTTACAAGTCACCAAAGATATTGTTACGGATGTAGAACATCTTCCACCAATATTGAAATGATTTCTAGAAAATAGATATTGAAACTTTACTTGATTCACTCCAATGATAGAAAATTTTTTTGGTGACATGTAATTTTCAATGTTTTACACGTTCGCGATCACCTTTCTCGATTTCATTCTAAACTTTGCTCAAATTATCGAAGTTCAATTGGTTTAGTAAGAGAACGAACTATATTTTTTATTCAACTACGCTCCATTTGTAGAGAGTTGTCGATCATTGGCTATGATTCTCAAAATAATATAATTCAGTTGTTATATTACAAATATTGAAATCAAGGTATGTAAACTCATTAAACGATAAAATAAATGCATGGTGATTCTAAAATTCATATTATCCACAGGGCGCTGAAAATAGCAAAGTTCCTTAAGTTTTTTTTATGGAAATATATTAATGATGAGAATGCTTCTCATTATTTTTATTTTTATATTTTTGTCGTTTATTTCTACAGAAACATTGAGTTAGTGTTTGAGTAGTATTGAGTCATTTCATTGTTTTTTCATTGTGGTGATATCATAATGTTATGATGGAAATCAATGAAACCCCTATGAGATTTGTGTAATTTTTCAGAATGTTTGAGGCAGTTTTCACCATCAAATGAACCTCCGTTTAATTACTATTCAAACATAAAAGCACATTCACAAATAAATACGTCATGCTGGGCTTTCATGTTCCTCACTTTGTTGCTTCAGTTGTGAATCTCTGAAACGTCTATTCACGATTCGTTTATCATAAACAGACCCTGACCACAGCTGTTCAAAAATAATTAAAAATCGTTTACGCCAAGCGAAAGTGGACCGGCAATGGAAAGTGGAGCAATTAGATAAAATTACACACTAAAATGCCAATTATCTAATCGATGATTTGGATCAGCTGTTGCGAAACGTTGCTCAAAACAGGTAGGTTATATATTCAGTGTGATCAAAATCTGTTCGAAATGAACCTGTCTTATTACATCAACGAGGCAACAATGAGAATGCTGAATTATCGATTGATTATCGGAAGTCAGATCTATGTAGAGCAAGATCAACCTGAAATATAGTATCGATATCTTGTCAAAAATATTCTCCTGATTTTTGTATGGGTTACTCAATGTTCTGTTCAGGTATTTTCACTTATGTTTTTTTTGATTGCTGAACTACCAATCAACTAATCGAAATTCCTTACTTTTATCGACTCTGCAATGTAATGAAACTGCAAACTACTCCCAAATTGTAAATCGAATACTAGAGTAGGGTATACAGATATAAATGTTCACAACAGAATGGAAAATTCAAAAAAATAATTCGAAATCATACAACAATATTGCATGTATGCAAATATAAAATTATTGATGGATATGCCATAGAGACCAAACAAAATCTGAATTATATATTTCAATAACATATTAATCATATAACCGTATCATAATTTGATGCGAAATGAGCATTCCCGAAAAAGATGTTGTTATTAGTATCAACAGATACATCAATAACTTGTTGTTGTTGTTCTCGTTATACATTTATCGATTCCATATACATATTTCGTCAACCAGATCAAATATAATGAAATCATCACATTTTCATACCATAAACATTTTATTTCCACATAACTTTTAGAAAACCAGAAACTCCATAACGACGAAGGTAGGGTCATTAGAATTTTATTCAAAATAATCGTATAGATACTTTGTTGACGAACATTCCCAGACAGTTGCTAGCAATTGATGATATGATTTTGCTACTATTCACTTCTGATCACTGACAACATTCGATTCGATTAAAGAGATTCAATATTCAGCTTAATAGCTACTACCATTACATTATTTTATCAAAGGTGATTTTAATTTTGAACATTATCCAGAAGAATTGTCTCAACTTCAATGCTCTTTTTTATATTGCCATATATATAATATTTCGGAAGAAGAGAAGACGAAAAACTTCCAATTTACTGATACATTATACTGCTATTCGTCTCAGTTATCAGATAAAAAAAAACGCTATAGGCAACACATTGAACTAATAGTTCCCATTCAAGTGATACTGTAGTAGTTGAAGACAGTCGAATATGAGGTTGAATCAGTTATTAAACACCATTATTTTTTATGTCACGCTGTTCCCAGCAAGAAATATTCATTAAACGTTTTCTATTAGACCACAATCCTCTCCTTGGACCACACTAATTTCATTTCGAGGTTTATCAACTCCACCCATGTAATAAATTACTCGGGCCAGAGCTATTGTATGATGCTTCTGTTGACCAAGGACCAGACAGGGCATAAAGTACAAGGCGGTATCCACTTGCGCAACGAAAAAATATCTTCTCACAACAACAGTGTGTATCGGCTTGACTCAGGAAACGTATCAGTGATGATAATTCTGCAAAGGAAGTGAGGTATGGTCGTTTTATACGTTGCTGAAATAATTTAATGGTTTCATACTCATTTTGGGAAGAAAATGATAGAAACTTGTCAGATAAAGGGCTGTTAGGAAATTTGAAGAAATGACTGAAAGAACAATCATCATGATAAAGACATTTTTGGTTCAGCAATTTCAGCAAAATCTTGCAGGTATTAATTTGACAATGATAATAATCATATTTATATGATAACCAAATTTGAATTTTCGTTAGATAGCCTTCTGAAACATAATTATAAATCGCTTCATAGTAAGTGACCTACAGCATGTTTCTTCTCTCACCTCTAGTACTTTGAAATATTCGATGTATTTGTGAAAACGAGTGTAAACATGTTTTCGGTACTCCACAGTACTTTGAGGATAACTTCAGTGGTGAACTAGATTTCCTTATTTTACATCTGTTTTTTTCCGTGTATTCATCAAATCTGTAACAAAAATTCTCTACTAATATCATTTTCGAAAAACAATATTGCGCATTTCAAATGAATATCTCAAATTGGGTACATGAGCCCCATAATATAAATCTTGAATGTTCAAATAATTATTGAGAGATCATTTGATCTTGTGCTGAAAATGTTTACCATGAAAAATCCATCCTCTGTCCACTGAAATATCGTGTTTCTAGGAACTAGCACAAAGTTTGGTTGAATGAAAAAACAATCTTATTTCGATATGCTTTTTTTATCTACTGAATCAAAGATGTTGAACTGGCTCAAAGAGCGATCTCCCTTCAACATTGTTACTTTATGAGCGAGGGTTTCAAACCAAAACCAGAAATAATAAAATTTATTGGTGATATAAATCTTCATATGTGCGAAGGCGGTAATATACGTTTCATAGAATGCCTCATACTTGAATTATTAATACAAAAAAATATATATTCAGAAATTATTTGTTGAACGGTACGATGATTTATCGATGTTTAATACGAGTTTTCTCGTCGTTGAAATGGTAGGTAGCTGAAATAGAAATAAAATTTGACACCTATATATTCTACACCATCGAGAATGTGAGAAGTTTTATATATAAAAAAAACGATTGATAGAACAGTGTTGGGGTCATAATTTCAACTATGATATTCAGAAATCAAGTGAGCTCATAATCTTCAAAATAATCTATCATGGAATATCATGAGTATACCTTTACTCGAATAATTTGATGATTATCAATTCTGCAACAATAATGTATTGTATGTAAATTTCTGCCAATCAAAATTCAATATGTTCAGATTTATATTCCCCTTTCTCTAATATGTACCACATATGAAATGAGAAATCAACTAAATGAAATGTTGAACATCAGAAAAATTATAATTCAACATGTCAATCAATTCCATGTCCATAAAATGGTAGCATGAAATGATAAATGTTGATAGATAGATATTTTTATTCAACATAATCATATTCGTAGCTTATCATTAATTTCTCGAAGTGAATAGAAAAATATTTCATGATTTTATACATAGTAAATCAGTTTCCGATTTCTGGTTGATAATTCTTGGTTGGATTATATAAATGGATTCGAAATTTTCTTGTTATTTTTTCACATATTTTGGTCATCTGTATAAACCCACGTTTCTACCACCCATTTCCCATTTTTGTTACAACTCATTCCTATTTTATTGTATGCTGTGAAATCTCTCAAATCGATGAATACTTATGCCTTATACCTACAACAATTACCGTGACGTCAGTATTATTCTACATTCCGAATTGATATTGTTATTGCTCTCAAAACTCATTGAATGCGCGACTAGACCACTTTCTAGATATTTAGATATTTCATTTCGCAGTATTTTCTAGTCGCCATTAATAATCACATCAAATTATCACAAAACCAATCTGGAATGTACTTTGGTCAGTGTTGCCGCCTATGAATTGCGTGCAACCTAGTTTGACACACATTTTTAATCTTGTTCAGTTATGAATTAATGTGGTTCCGCACAAGGATATATTATTATCGACATTATTCACCATAATAACAATATGGCAAGTGGTATGATGAGATATTATCTTCAGGGTTTGTTTATTTTTCAAATGGAATAGAACGTGTAATGAGCTCCTTAATATAAATCTCCGTTGATCCATGAAACATTTTCATCAATTAATTCTTGAACAATTCTTGATGGAAGATAGCTATTTCAATGTTTCAAATTGATATAGTTACCACCGTAGAGAATGAGTAATCAAGGAGTAATTCAGAATTTCAAATGTATAAAATATGTTCTCGTTTTATGGCATGTAAAACAACATGCTGAATGTTTACACAGTCACTTCAAGAGAAAATAGAGTTATGAACCAATTATTCATAGATTGATAATAATAATTCAAATAGAGTATTGCATTCTAAATTCATTTGGGAAGGTTGAATGAACACGCGTGTTATAGACATTTACAACTGAGCCAATAATACTCTAATCCAATGAATAATATTTTGAAGCTGGTATTAAATACTGTCAAGAATTATCAGCAAGAGTTAATCAAGACATGACATTCTCATATTATAGTCTCAGACCGAACTCTGGGGAGATTGCAGTGGAAGTAAATAATTCATTCGAAATCAATATAAGTAGGGCAGACATCAACATTTTATCCGTTGTTGGGGAATATTCGATTAGTTCTGTGAAAATAGGAATCCTTTCGAGCTCCACAAGAGTTCTAGATGTGGATAGATTGTTAACGATACAACACCAAATTAACGAAAAAAAAACATTGGAGAACAGTTAAGACTGAGAGAGAAAATACCAAAGTTAAATCAGAGATGAATTGAGTGAGGATAATAATATATAAACAGTGGAGAATCGTTTGAAACTGAGATGAAGTTCTTCTAATCATGCCACATTTAAATTTTTACGTATTTTGATATATGTTGATCTATTTTCCAGTGGAAAATGATCATTATCATGAGTTTTCAGGTTGATATTTCTAGATACAAAAAATTGTTCAGTATATCGAAAATCATCTCAAAGGAGTATCATTTCCATCATAGAGCTCGTTATATTTTGACCCTTCATGAGTACCATTCATCTTTCAAATAATCAAGGATAGCGCATAATTATTCGCTTCGCTCTGGAAAATAACATCTTTAATTACAGTCCAAGACCCTCCCGAGAAAGATAACTCGTTGAGACTGTCTTAGTTACAATTAAAATGCAATAACTGCAATAATTTGCATCTACATGTGCCGCATTCTGAAATCACTAGCACATTACTTTCGCTATAATACGGAGAATACTAGTAATCATCATTAGAACGAGCGCTTTATTTTGTCCCAACTGAGACAGTGGGTTGGGAAAAAGACACATCCATATTCAGGATGATAATCGAGTGAGCCTGATAATTAACAGATTTTTCAAAAAGTTGAGAGGTCACGACGTGGGAATATATTTTCAAAAATATCCCAAAAGAATCTAAAGTTTGAGTATGTAAATGTGGAGCTTTCTTATTCTCAATGGTTCCACCTATCTGTACATATAGTAAATTTGAAAATGTATAGTTTTTTTCAATCATTCATAGCGAAACTGCAGTGTCATTTGAGGAGTTTCTAGATTTGTTAAACCCCATGGAGTGCTCTGCATAGTCGCTGGATAAGTGACAAAACATACTCTCATCTCAATAGATCCATGAACAATCAATTCTTGATTGTTGTCGGATTGCTATGTAGAAATTTGGCATTTTTATATTCTTCGTCACAAATATATTATGACCGACACTGTACTTTTATCCTGCTATGGGCCAGGGGCATGGAAACTCATTGATGTTCAGTTGGCGAAACTGTATTCACTTCCATCCAGAATATCTGTCGATAAAATATTATATTATAGAGATACATTTCGAGGAATAGATACAATGTTTATTCTCCGCACACCTCCTCAGTCGAGTTACTGAAAATGTAATTTCAAGACGCTCCATTCAGCATCCTGATCGGGAAGTCGCTGTGGATTCGGGACACGGGAACTTCCTTCTGAATTTCAATGGAGACGCTATTGAAAAATCAACTCGTGCGTCCAATCTTGCACTTCTGATACTTCTGGAAGTTTGTATACCATATTAAGGATCATTACACGGTAGAGAGTTCAATTGGAAATAATTTACTGAAGCAAGGGTAAATAATTTTTCTGTTGAATCCTTGAGATATATCGATCTCATACATTTGTTTTCTCCAAATGAATAACATATGAGACCTATCCCTTCAGGGTTGTCTCAGATCACTCTAAACTTAAAAGAACTTCAAATGATAATAATAATCATAGTTCACCATACATTCATTATTCTTATTTAAATTTCTCAGTTATACAGGGTGGAACATTTCAAAAGGAAGGTGTGAAGGTGTCCACCGTGTATATGTTCGATATAGTAACAAATCAAATATTCAAAACGATGGTTATATCATCTCGGCATGTTCACAAAACTGGATTCATTATATGGAACAATGCAAATTCAAGCTACCACTGACGGAAATGTTGATCATAAAAAGAATCACTCAAGCTACTTTTCTATTCCATATCATGACCTAACACCATCTTGATTGAAATCAAGAGACACAATATATAATAACTCATAATCTCGAAAACTGGTTATCTGACATAACAAATTATTCGACTTGTTATAACCACATCGAAAGTCGATCGAATGAATTGCAAGCAATGATTACAACAATTCGGTCGGAATTATGAAACACTGCTTAAGTTTGATTATTATCAGCAATAAAAATTATTAACTGCCTGCTTGACAAGTTAATAACGTAAAAATTAAAATAATAATTGGTGTGAAAATATACTGAGCCGAGGGGTGATCATAACAACATTTGGTATTCGTTTCCATGAGGATATCATAAAGAAATCACAAATTACAGCATCCGTTTTGGTGTATTATTTATTCGACTCACATCTAGATTGCATACCAAATTCATAATTGTGTAATGAATGATGGTTTTGAGCTTCAATCTACTTATCTCGATCGTAGCATATCCAAAATGCATGGGGAAAGGAATATATTATCATCATCGTATAGTAAAACCATGTAGTGCATAAGTCATAATTGAAAGAAATTGCATCTGAAAAGTCCATGTCAAATAGGATCATTCACTGAAAAAAACAATTATTTTTCGTTGTCCATATCTTGGAAAGAAATATATTCCCAAAATGAATCACATTGTAATTCATTATGTCACACTGATGGAAGTCCAGAAATTGTGTTCAGTCGTTTATGGTAGTTTTATGATTCACACAATTCACTGCAACGAACTGCATTCATGTCAAAAATATAATTTCCACAGACTAGGAAAATCTCGAGATAATCGTAAAATTGAGGACAAGTAATTAAGAGGGATCAGCATATTTGGAGTACCTCTTTGGATACATTCTTACGAATAGTTCTCATTCTGAAAAATATCATATCCAGTATAGAAGCTAAAAAACTATCCAAATGTTGCTTTTCATATTCACCATATCATATAAAGAAGGTCGAACGGAGATAATGAATTTGTACTATTTGTACTCCACAATGTCAAGTTGTCTTCAACTACAACGACCCATATTCACTGTGGAACACTAGTAAGTTCATATAAATGATGTTCTCTTCTATTGCATTCTCCTATTTTATTATTAAAATTGTATCAAATCAAATCGAATGAAGTGAATCATTTTCCATTAGTATAATAGCATAATATTGATTCGTTTCACGCACAGATTCATTATGATTGTACTGTTTCATGATATGAGTCGCTTTGAGATTTTTAAATTCATTCCCCATCCCATCACCTCGTGATATAAAAAAAAACAATATCTTCGCAAATAGATAGAAATATTATCATATATCAATTATATTTCCAAGCTGACTCAATTCAATAACGAAAATTGCAAGTAATTCTGAATCAATGGTGATTCGATATCAAAAATGGAAGAGATGACAGTACTTCAACTATGCGCACATCAGATATAACTCGGGTATATTTATCTCCTAAGCCTAGAAAATATATCGAGGCAATATCGCAAAAATCAGGAACAGTTGCAATCACAGAATACTCCAATTATTGAATCTAACAATACCGGAAACCCAGAAACTGAATAAGCCAAGTTGTTGCGACCCTTCCCCAATTGCATGAATGGCTCGCAATGGAGCTCAACAAGATAAGTTTGCGGTTGTGTCAATAGAATGAACTGGTAGGAAAAGTCTGCTACGGACATGGACGATACAAAGGATCTGGACTTGATACGGAAACGCTACACAAACTGAATGCCAGATGGGATTCGCAGACCTTTTCCTTTGAACGTCTGATTCCACGTTTTCTGTAATGTAATTTGGTCTCTATATAACTGGTGGATGTTTTCGGGGGGCTCAGAGAACAGAAAATCCTATTGGATCCTTCTACAAGGTAAGCTTTCAATGTTCTTTGTGGTGCATACGAAATCAAATTTCATTTTACTCCTTTATCAATGAATACTGAAAATTTATCTCAACTAGAGATTCATCGATAACGTTTTTCATTTCTACATGCATATTTTCTGAAAGGAGTACCAAATAATTGGATCATGAATTCTTCAGAATCAACTTTAAGTCGAAAATGATTTCATTTGTAGATATCGTCGAATATATCAAGATCCTTGAAAGTTATTGTCTGAAATTTCTTCGGCAATTTTTCACCGTAGATATGCATTGAAATATTTCATATTGATCGAGAAGTCAACTTTCATCAAGGCATTCATAAACATCCATCCAATAAGATATATTACTCTTACGAAGGGGTGGATGAAGTCTATCATACAATATTGATTGTGTTCATAATTTGCTAGCTCTCCAACATAAACTACTATTTTCATCGTTTTTTTTTGTATGGAATTCAATATCCTATGTGAATCACGATCATAAACAATTCAATAGTACCTGATCCAATCATCGTCAATACGATTAAATGATTTTTCAATTTGTGTATAACTTTAGCGGCTACCAAATCATGTACTGAAGAACATGATGAATCGATAAAAATCATCATTGATACTTTAGTATGAACCCGAAAAACATGATGATGAATGAACAGTATGAAAAAGCATCGAAATAAATGTCAAGGTGGAATTGAGAATATGTGAGAGAACAGATATTTATTTCGAATCAAATAAAAAATGTGATTTCATATGGGTCAATGCTATTCATCTCATGAAATAAGCCCTAATCAGACCTCCAAAATTGGAAAAACGTTCACCACGTTCTCTGACATATTTTTATATATTTTTGTTTATACCGTAGATTTCTTTATTCCCGCTTCTATCAATTTTGATCTCATGAGATGGAATTGTCTACACGAAAAATCCAAGCTTTTTTCTTCGACATACCTATCCCATCATTCTAGCCATACCCATTACTTGTTCTTCTGCTTCCTGTTTGCCAGGGATTTTGTTCAGTCGACAGATTTTGCTACCTGATACTTTTCGCTGTGGAACCATATCATTCCCAAGAGATCCTTATCCAGAAACCAGATGTGAAATTTTAATACAAAGTATCCGGAAGAATTGCAAGTCGAATGGAAATATATTTCTGGTGGAAATAAACTCGACGATATCGACAGGATGATTACAGTTTTCATGTGAGGAAAATGAGCCAATGTCAATGGAATTCTTTGGGTGAAGTTTATGAAGAATGAGAGCTTTTTTGTGATAGTGGATTCATTGCCTGTCTTATGTTTTTATGTAAAGAGATTGGTAGAAGTTTGATGTGACCTCCCTGGTATACTAGATAAAAGTGACGTGTTATACTGATATCTGTTCACTTCTGAGTTCAGTGATTTCTATTTGTTATAGTTACCACACAGTTATATTTCAAATTGACTTATGAGATCAATTATTGAGATGTTAGTGAATACATCTTAACAACGAATGGCATTCATTGTTCTGCCTTCTGTATCGCATTGATTGTTTAATAAATTGGTGTAAAACTGGCACATCCTACGTAGCCTTTCGAACTCTATATTCCATCTACCATATTGATATATTTTTTAAGGAAGCATCAAAGTTAGCTTGTAATAATATCATTAAAAGTGCTCATAGAGACGTGTGATCTAAAATTGAACTCAACTCTGAAAACTTTTGTCAAAAAAACTATGGAATCAAAAAAGATACTTGTTCTCTGACTCAATATTGTGTTTCGGTATTCTCTCACCATAAGTTTCTCCATTCTAGATTCAGAAAAAAAAAATGTTATAAAAATATTGACTAATGAACTATTTTTTGAAATCCCTGGAGACCTCTCTGAAAAAAACATGTTACGATCATATCAAGCATCGAATAACTGAGATAATATTTTAGACATCTTCAAAAAATTTGGTACATGTATTCTATGCATCAAGGTGCATATCGTGATGTACGAAGTTTTCCATTTCCTCTACCAGTGGCGTCCGTACGGGTTTTGCATCGAATATTTTCAGAGAAAAAAATACTAGGCCACTGCTTACATCCAAAATGAAAATTACTTTCAAGATCCTTCTTCATTATCGAGCAAAATTAATCTCATGGATTTTCTTTGTCCAACGCATGGTTTTCGCTTTAAGAAATAAAAATCGTTTTACTTCAGGGTCTATTCCTCAATAATCTGATCAGGCGTGAAAATGTTTGTGCATCGACTTGAAGCAAATTATGAGATCAGATTCGTTCCAGAATAAATGAGAATCCAAAAAATATATCTTTCTTGTCAGGTACTCTGTTCTTGATTGAAATAATTGAATTAAAATTGCTTCATATCGCAGTACCAACCGTTTAATAATCTATATCACTCTGTATCTCCAGAGCTAAGACTTTTAGAACATAGGAAGCTTTTTTCTTAGAATCTCAGAATCTCCAAGAATTTCTAATGAAAAATTAATTATCATGAATATATATCCAAAATGGCCGTTTTGGAGAAAGTAAACTGCAAAATATCATGACATGCTTCAATACCTAATCCAATATTCAACGCATTTCGAGGCAAGAAAAATGCACTCGTTAGTGGTTTATCTCGTTCATTCACGAGGGGTTTGCAATCACTGGTTGGCTGACTCAGCCTCCTTGATAGTCAACGATTGGAGCATGATGATAGGATAGCATTTCAAAATTCATCATGTATGATGGTGAAGTTGGTGACAATAAGAAGGATTAGGGAAACTCTAAACAGGATTATGGTGATGAAAGGAGGTAATGATTTAAGAGGAGGAAAAATTGTGGAGTGAAGAGGATATATTTCAGTCGTGAGATATCAACAATTTCCGCACCACCATGATTAAATAATGAATCAAATTGAAAAACCTTTTTTCAATAAACTTGGTCTTTCACTTTGAGCATGGACTACTACTCTCGTATAATGAATCAGAATTACAGAGCGTCTATTTTCTTCGTCGTGTATACTCACTTTGTATCAATATTCACTTTTACTTGATATTGTCATGTTCAAGCCCGAAATATTTGTGGTAGCATTCAACCACAACTTTCGGATACACATTTTTGAATAAAATTCATAAAGTGCGCAAAAAAATTGGAAAAATATACATTTGTTTTTTTTTCGAAAAGGATTAAATTATCATCAGGCTCGTCTTAGAACCAACTCACCCCTATCAGATATACTGAGTGATTTTCGGTTCCTTCAAAATTCGGCTTTTTCGAAATTGGGAAAACTTTGAAAGTAATAAAAGTTTGAAGAATAAGTATTATTCTGGATAAAATCCATTTGCAGAAATCTATAGGAGTTTTTGGAAGCCTTTTACGAAATTCATTTTTTTTTCACGTTCATATCGTTAAATTAGTTCCAACAAAGATGTTCTTGAAGAATTTTATGCAAAATGTTACTTATTCTTCGGAAAATATAACTTTCAAGATTTTAATAACTTTGAAAAAGGTGATTTAGAAGAAACTGGATATAACTCAGTATCTCTGATAGGGGTTGAGTTGGTTTCGGTTTTGAAAAGCGGCGAGTTTTGTTTTTTCGAAAAAATATTGTAGATTTTTAACATTTGTTGCGGACTTCATTTAATTTTTGGAATGAATGAATATAACGAAATTTTGTCGATATCTTGATTGAGATAATTTCGTTGATGTTTTCAGAATTTCTGAAGTCACACTGACGTTTTTATTTTCAAAGATTTGGTTATTTTCAGCTGGACATACCAAAATAAATATTCGCATCATGGAAGTATCGAAAGTGTAAAAAAGTATTGCCCTTTCATTTTATGTTAACTGAAACATATAAAACCATTAATTAAAATCGATATTAAAAAATTTAATAAACGCCATCGGCTTGCGTGCTGAATTTTAATCGCATCATGCCATATAAATTCTCGTTTCACGATGAGCTGGCCCATCAGTTTTGAACAATAAATATTCATATATCGATGTTTTTCGTTTCATTTTGACCATGATCCCACGTAACTATTTTCATAAATTACAAGTTATTTTCACCATATTATTGTGTGCAAATCTGTGGCCATTCCGAAGTTCGCTTTCCATTCAATTTAATTAGATCACGAAATGATGTCCACTTTTTACATGCACGTATACTAATGACTATTCTTTTTTTTTTTCTTTTCGGCTAGACTTCGAGATCAACTCGTCGCTTGAGAACAATGGCTAGAACAATGATGACAATGACAAGAACCCACTCATGTGTGGAAAGAACAATTTAGCTGTATTGGACTACATGGAATGAGTTGTTTGTTTATTTAGTTCTCATTTGGTTTCGTTTCCAGTTCAATACATCTTTGAAGAATCATTTTCACTAAAAAAACTTCCCGAAAGTGGATCGTCTGAATAGAATATTGTTGTGATATTCAGAACTATATCAAGGTAATATAGTTTTCGAATGTCACAATTGAAGTTTCAAATCTCATGTAAAAACACTGAATAGTCGAAATCATGTTTCGAAATGGACGATTGAACTTCGCTTTCCTATCTAGTACGTTTTTACATCATGCAAATTTGTTTTTCAACATCAATGCACCTCAAGGATTTTCAAAATGGCACCGTGTGATACAACATATGCAAGCCAACTAGATGCCAAAAGCGGCGATCGAATTAAAACAAAATAAACAGGAGAGGGGTCCAAAGTGCTTCGGGCCTGAGCAGAAGCTTCTAACTTGATCTGCAGCAGGGCGGTGAACAGTTATCACATAGTTTGGTATTAGCGAAATTATATGTAAGTGGGGTCGAACTTCAGATTTGTTCCTGTGTAATATTCAACTATAAAGCCTATCAAGAGCAGATATGCTTATAGTTCGATGGTTTGTTAACTTGGCATAGTTTTACTTAGAGTCAGATCAGACTTAGACTTAGAGCAGCACACGATAGAAATTTCGCTTATATCATCTTACTATACTCATCACTTCCCATATAGCAAAGATATTATATGATTGGTTGATCTCTCTTCCATTTAATGATTTGTTCAGTAATACTGTTCAAAATGCTGTGAAATCATATAAAAGTTCGAATGAATATTATTTATTAGTAGATTTATGCCAAATTCACATGAAAATCGTAGTGTAAGCACGACGTCACCATATCCTTCATGATTAGTAAAATCCTCATCGCAAACACATTTTTATATCAAATACCATTATTATCATTGGTCAAGCTTTCAACCATCACGAATACATTCTTTCTTTATTACTTCTGAAAATTCTTTCAACTAATGAATTAACATTCAGCAACTCAGAATATTATCCGTTCCCTTATCCCTGAATGATATATATTTTTAAGAATCAATCCAACTCCAAACAACTATGGGTTCTCAATTATTCACGATAGGCAGTGAAATGTTTGAGTTTCCAGTCGATTTTTTCACTAATTTTTCAAAAAAGCTTTGTCAATGTGGATGGCAAGCTGAATTTTTGTATATTCCTAGTTGCTTCCATGTCTCTATGACTTTTTTTGTTGAATATTAAACTGGAGTTGATTGTTCCCAATGTTGGTCAGGATAAGTAGTTGCTAATTTTGATCAGGAATTGTCGATATGTCTGTAGATTTTGGTTTGATATGAAATATTGGGCAAACATTTCGTCAGTTCATCAATATATAGTAATAATATGATTCAATAATGATAATAATAATAATATCACAATTATAATATAAATAATAACATAATAATAATCATACAAACATGGTGAGTGCGTTAGAAAGTAATTCCCCTAGTAATTATTCATAATGTTAATTGAACATAAAATCAGAAAATTATCAGATTGAGATCATTAGAATAAAATTCGAATGCAGGAGAAGCCACCTAAGCTAATCTTGAGTTGTGGAGCCATCTCCCGCGAATAATTTCCAGGAAAAGACAGGAAATGAAAGACAGAAAATGAAAGAATCATAGAGGGATCTACATATTGTATTCTCTTCAGTTTGAAGATTATGAAATCATGTGAACGTTGAGGAAAGGGGAAAAACGGGCATCTAATGATTGAAATATTTGAGTAGAGTTCATGAAATACGTTCAATATCATTGGATTTCTTGACAGCTCCAAGTTATATAAGATATAACATTCACTAGCTGGTAGCGAAAAAAATGTCTTCAGTGTTACCGTAGTATTGTGAACGTTAATAGAACACATCATTGATTCGAGAATAATTCCACCGCTGATTGTTGAAAATATCTTCCAACAATTACCTTTGAATGAAATGTCAAATATATCATGAAATAAAAGAGATACTTTGGAGTATATGTCGAAGATTTACTGGCAATAAAACTGAGAATGGAACTAAGCAACAGATATAAATATTAAACTGACAAATTATTCAACATGTTTTGATCTCGCGCTCTGCCAACTTTTCGTCCTATTTATTACACTCATAATCATGTGCGTGACTAATTGATATCTCCAGACGAGCAGGAAAAAAAAATGGAAATTATGTCGTGGTGAATATCAAAGAACGTCATGGAAAATGCGTCGGCATTTGTCTGTGGGTCTCGTTAAAATTCGTTTGATTGACAACACCAACTGTTAACCTTCTGATGTTAGTTGAAAATATGTTGGCGTTTTATGGGAACATTTCGATGAAAGAAATCGTAGACCAAATGAAATGAAAATGAGTTATCGACTTCAGAATATTTTGCTACTACTTCATAAACAGCGATCGATTGATTATGAAACGTTGGCAGTTCAATAGGATTAAACTTCATTTTTTAATGATAATAGTTTTCACCGGAATTCTATATTGTTTCTTGTAAAAATTTTTTGTAAGGTTCGATTCTCAATATTTAAAATCATCATGATGTTTGAAGATTTCATAGTGAATTGAATTGAATATATATTGTATAAAATTCTGAACCATTCAATAAGTGACCAAATCAAAGGGGTTGTATTTTTGTTTGAATTCTATTGTCTAATAAGTATTTAAAAATCTAAAAATATAAGGTCGTGTTTATCTACAATGGTCTTCAGGTGAGAGATGTATATATGAATACAGATTGTCCATATTTCTCAAGTTCTCATGAAGATAAATCAGGTGATTTGAATAAAAGAAACAGGATGATCAAGAGAATGAGTGTCATATTTCGTCAATAGTCAAGTGTTCGAATGATAAGAAAATGTTCAATATTCATACATAAAAAAGAGACTTGCAAATGAATTAATTACATACAATAAGCATTTTTCAAACTTTATAAGTAAGCGAGCTGGAATAATGGTAGTTTTCTTCACTTTTCTTGTCATATTCGTTGCTAGGTTGATTTGGAATCCCAAGTGTTATCGTGTAAGTTTGTATCGTATAATTTTATGTATATCGATTATACGTTCTGCAAGCTGGAAGTTTCACAAACAAATTGAATTAATTCCCTATTGGAATTCAACAAAACCCTTGGAATAACCGTAGATATCTCAAATTGTACAAATCAAATGATGGATTCGAATATTCAGCTATTTATAATTTAAAATGTTTTAAGTCACGGTTTCTTAGGAGACATAACATATTACACAGTAATTTATCAACACGCTGACAAATTAGCTGTTATATGAGCACATTCTTGTTTTTGAAGTTCGATACTCGTTAGACTAAGTTGCCGAAATACAAATTGCTTGCAGACCATAATTGTCATTTTTTCATAATGAATTGTTACTGACAGATGTATTTTTACTTATGATAAATTGTTAATAGAGATATATTCATTCTTATATCGTGGTGTCTGAGAAACTAGCACAATATTGACAAAAAGTGTTATGAAAATAACAAAAACTCACTGCATCACCATGACCAATGTATCTATGAATATTATAATTCATCATAATTATTCTCTCTTATCTCAAAAACTGTACTCGCTTCGGCGGTACATATACTACTATCTCAACAAATATTTTCACAATGAGGGATATGGGAATGTATATTGATTTCTCAAAAATTTTATCATGTGATTATCATTCCATGTTTTCGAAACTATTAGCGTTTTATGCCACAATTAAAGATCTATCAGGTTAATGATATATTGAGCACTTTTAGTGCCTTACTTGCCTACTTTTCTGGTCAAAAAGTTCAGTTGATTCAGTGCAGCACAAAAATACAAATGACAATGTACTTCTCAGTGATTTTGACAGTGTTCATTATATTGGCATCAGTAGAAGAAGGTAACAAAATGAACTTGAAATCAGATACATTTTCATAACTGTAGAAAGTGAATTGACAAAACATTTTTCGATTTCGAAAATTAAAATCAAACTATAAATGATAATTTTCCTCTCTTTCTGTTTTCCCCATTTCTTATTGGCATGATATTTTCCGTACATGGTATGTAGGTAATTCAAAAATATCCAATTTCAATTTATTCTATTATTCAACAAAATGAGGTGTCAAAAATAAGGACTTCATGAAATGTAGAGAAAATGGAGAACAACTTTCTGTACTTTGCCTCACATAATATGAATAAAATATTTATTGATACATAGCATGAATAATAATTCAAATAAAGTAAGTAATAATCATTATAATTATCACTGTTATCATTAATCAAAAATTGTGACAATAATATTGATGATAACCATGAATAGTTCAAGTAATTGAAGAGAAAAGAGGATAGCAAATTACAAACATATGAAGCAATGACATGATGATTTTTTATTGATATCTAATTTATTTCCAGGATTTGGATTGAAATGTTTGCAGTGCAAATCCGAAAATGTAGATGGTCGTTGTAGACTTGGACAAAGAAGCAATTCCATACCAAAAAGGCAGTCTTGCTTTGGAAAAAATGCGAAATGTTATGCATTGGCTACTGGTATGTAGATATTTTGAAATCAGCAGAAAAAAGTGTAATCCGAGTTTTGGATTTTCAGTCACAGAAACAGGAGAACCAACTTTTGAAAGAGGATGTACAACTAAAAATATTTGCGATGAACTTGCAGAAGCAGGTATTGAGTTCTGCTTTACATGCCGATCTACATTCTGTAATTATAACGTTATGGAACTTGAGAAAGAAGTAGAAGATTATCTCAGAGAAGTTGCCGAGTATGAAAAAGCCCTCACATCTACTACTACCACCACTACAACTTCTACTACACAATCCCCATTAGTTAAACCCAAGAGAAAACATATGTTCAGTTCATCTCGACACAATTCCTACAAAAATGGTCTGTCGGTATCAACTCATTCACAGCAAAATCTCAATAATTCAAATATTGTTGAATTGAAACCTACATTGCCTGATCACACAATTGAAAAGGACGAAATTACCACTGAAATATCAGCAGAAAAATCTTCAATTTCAACTTCGAGTGTATCCAATAAAAACATCCTTCAGATTCCTGAAGTTTCAAATACAGGGAAATCAAGTTGGTTCCAATGACAGTTACCATAATATAACAATGGTTCATGAAAAAATACAGGAGTGAGACGTGAAAATGTTTTCATTATTACTACATCACATCCCAAAATATCAACGACTGAAATTTGTTCAAATGAATACTTTCATTAGAATAATGAACAAAATCCAATGATGATTCTTGAATGGTCATTAGCAATGGAAATGACTCCCGATAGAACTCAACCATTAGGAATCCTTATCAATGTATATATGTATTAGCCATTTGTAACAATATCAATAATCAATAAATAATTTCCCGAGAATACTCCAATCATTTTCTCGTTATTTAGAGGATACCCATAAGTATAGTGACTTATAGTGACGTATGATATTACTATGAATATATCCATACATTTTAACATTGTAAAATCTCAATGGCAGATACAATGACTTTGGTAGGCAAGAGCAGAAAAATAAGGCAAATATTTCGTTCGGAAGATAAACATATCTGATTCATCAATTCACAACAAACACGTAGCTTGTAATTCTCCTCATATAGTGATAAATAGTCAGATCCGTAAACTTGACCATGAATTTGTTAATGTTTATATGGCCCAATCATGTACACAAAGTAATGCTTACATCAATCACAATTATTACTGAATTCACCATGCCGATAAGACGTGTGCCGCCATCTATTAAACAAAGCTGAAACTTGTCGATGCCCTTCTCCATCTACTACGTACTGAGTACAAAGCTCTGCAATCTTCATATGACCAGTTCAATGAAATTCCAACAGATGGCAGAACATTTTTTCATCGTGAAAAGCGAGATCATATGTTTTCCCAATGGATCTATGAATCACCTGTTCAGAATTGCAGCAAATGATAGCAGAGAATACAACTCTGGAAATAACATCTACATAATATCATTTCAAATTCGTTGCTGTACTACCATCTATTAGTTAGAGTCGAAACTGTCCCGTTTCGTAATTCAAGAATTCTTTTCGAGTTACAGACGTCTGTAAGTCATTAATCTGTGGATATGTCATATCGATTAAATAAAAATATCTTTAGATCTACATCTCCCCACACTCCTACTGAGAATGTCAATAGACCTAAGAATGCATGAATTCACCAGTAAATTTATTGTTATGAATTTGCTTTTTGACATAATTGAGCTATATACATACTATATCCCTGAAACTTCAAAGACTCCGTGGCGCAACGGTAGCGCGTCTGACTCCAGATCAGAAGGTTGCGTGTTCAAATCACGTCGGGGTCATACTTTTTTGTTTTCTTTCATTGCACAAATTCATTGTAACACTGATATCAACACAACTATTACACCCAATATAACATCGAATGGAATCTAGCAACTCCCTAGCTCACTAGCAGTTGTTTTATTTTGTTATACTCGGAATATCTTGAAAAAGTTGCACTACGTACTACCGTATCATCAATTTCTGGGGGTAACTTTTATATTTCACTAAGATAATGTCGGATTTAATATTCCTCCATATTTTCATGAGATCTATTCTTTCTAGGTAGATACTAATCCACTATTTATTCCTTCCCTAAACAATTCAATTCAGGGATCGAAAGGACAATGTCACATACGACCTAATCATATTCAACGTTTCCCAATCTGCTGCTGACAAAGAGATTTCCTGTTTGGGATTACATGTTTCTCTTTCCCCATATAGCTCCCCCATCCCAAGGGAAGATCCAATTCTGCCGTTGATTCTCTACTAATTACTTACTAATTTGCTGGACTTTACGTTGAATTAACGAGGATCCAATATTATCCCTTAATCCAACGTTAAGTAACATATACCGATTATTATTGTTGAAATATGGATGTTTCCCCTGTATAATGGGGCGTTGAAAAGTGAAAGGGGGACGACAAATGAAGTTATTTTCGAATTCCAAGTATTTTGTAATCTTGAAAAGGATTGCTATGTAATTTAAGATCGTCAATTCACATGAAAGAATACAATCTATTCAAAGAAAATTTACTATTTGAGTACGCTACTCATAGAATTTCAATATTTCAATAATTCAATATTCCAATAATTCATTTCAATATTCAACAAGTTTCTGCCAAATTGATGTTGAGCTATCGGATAATATATTTGTACAAGTTCATGAATTCTTCAACGTATCTTGTAAGACAAATACTTTTAGAACGAAACGAACAGAAAATAAAAGTCTAGAATATCTCGTCTACAAGAGTCTCATAATCCCAGAAATAGGATATCTTCTTCGTTTTGAAGGGGTAGAAATTATTTCACAAGGTCAAATTCCTTAGTAGAAAAATGATGATCGGGATAAATAATATAGACATTTGCAGAACATGATAATGAACGAACAGGATATGAATAAATGCTGTAGAAATCCAAGAAAAATAGGAAAGAATAATCGATTCTGCAATTCTATGATATACTTTCATGTCGTCCTTGACGTACTCAAATATGTCGATTTTCGTCAAGGAGGATAAGACAAAAATACTTCCTTGGACATATGTATTGGTTTCACCCATACATTCACAATAGTCAATTGTCCTACGAATTTTTTAACTGTACCTCAAAGATCTAGAAATATTCAAGAATATTTGATGTCATAACTATTTTCTAGTTAGTAATTCATCCTCAATTTCATCATGAGTAATGAATGCTACAACAAAATACCAGTCAGGTCAGTATTTCTGAACCACATTTCAATATTTTTATGCGAAACTTGTTGCATTCATATAGAATCATATCTGAATATCTATAATGTAATAGCGGTTTTCGGTCTCTGTGAAATATTTTGAATAATTATACTTCACTGCTTTCTCCTATATCCATGATTTCATCGAATGTTCAGGTTTAGGTTCGGATGAGAAAAAAATTCATCACAAACTATCTATTCGAAAAAATGTAGGTGCTAATATCTGACGTAATTGAAATTAATTGAATTATTTATATTTCGTCTAATTCACTTTGTATCTACTTGTTCCTGTTATAATTCATTTGGAATTTCGATTTGACATTTTAATCAGTATCAGGTAAACATTCACATGTCCAATGGGAATGAAACTATGCAAATTCAAATATGAGTTTGTTTTCTTTGATAATATTTACGATTCATATTTCAGAACAGCAATCTTGACAACGAGTGTTTTCATGTGATACGAGGTACCTTCGTATTATACTTTTTCGAGAGTCCATCAGAACGTTATATTGGTATAATGAATAACGAAAGAATGAATGATGAGAAATGGTCATGAAATAACAGCGCCTCATATTCTCAAGCTTCAAGAACTAACTATGATTTCTTGATTTGAATTCATATCAAGAAATTGTAATGACTAGGAGAAATTCGATGCCATATTAACAGTTCGTGATCACCATACAGAAAAAGGGGTCATCATGAAATATCTCACAGAATGGAATCACAAATTATTGTGTTAATCTATTCTGGAGGAACCATATATCTCATGGAACACATTTGTAATTTTCAACATTCCCCTGTATCGCTTCTATCTGAGAAACAATAATAATTAGAAGAATAAATTGACGAATCTGTGAAAATTATCAACCGAAAAAGCCTCGCTATAAATAAAACAAATTTACCTAACAATTTTTTTGTTAATAACTTGGTAATTGAACAGAATGTCTGTCGAAAATCAAGTAAGCGAAAAAAGCAATCTCAAAACTGAAAAACCGATAATCAAAGCTTATGGAAAACGATGGATTATTTTGATAATATATATTTTATACGCAACATTGAGTACTGCCCAATGGGTCGAGTACTCGATCATCACGGATGTAGTGATGAAATATTATAAAGTTAGCTCTAGTGCTGTCGATTTGACATCTATGTCATTCATGATTATGTGGCCGATACTAGTGTTTCCTTCTTCATTCATCATTGACAAAATGGTAAGTAACCCTAACAACCAGACATATGTCTGAAATGAACTGATCCCTTCTCTTCATCAAACATACTACAGTTTGAAAATAACTGATCACTCAATCTAGTGACTGATGAAACAAAAATTTTACAGGGACTGAAAGTAGCTGGTCTCCTCGGTTCTTTCGCATCTGCCCTTGGTGCGGCAATAAAATTGTTGTCCATTGGCCAAGATTCGTTTTACGTCATCCTCATAGGGCAAATCGTCGTAGCTGTTTCCCAAACTTTGATTCTCAGTCTTCCGCCTAAAATTGCAGTGACATGGTTCAAACCTGAAGAGGTGAGACATCAAGGAAATATTTCATCGTTCTCTCGGTTCGTCAAAATCTTCGAAAAAAAAATGTTCTTCTAGTCAATGTAGTGGATAGGAAATACGAGAAGAGCAGAATAGTTCTTTAAAGAAATTTCTTGATACTCATTCGTATTTTTCACAACTTATGATTTTAAATGAGGTATTTTCGGAATTATTAATTTGATTCGAATTGAACACCTCATAAGTTCATTCAACAAGTTGAAGTGATTATCGTCGATTAGAATACAAAAAAAACATTTCATCAATTTGTATTACTTTTTGTTTTTTTTACTCCACACTAGAACACGTATATTCAAGCCCAGATCATTATCAATTCTTATGACGCATGATTTAATGGAAACACTTGTAGGGTTGATATTCTTTAACGTGGAAATAGTTTGAGCTACTTCTGATCATCCCGAAAGTGATGAAATCAATCTTTCTGTGTCGATAGACTTCGTTATAAGAAATTCCAATTTCTATACGACAACGCTTACTAAATCTGAAGAATAGATAGTCTTGTCTCAGTCTTATTTAAATATCATCAATCGGAATGTTGTGGTTCCCATTATCGATGAATGAGCTATACCATCTTTTCAGATATAACTATATGAAGAAATCAAGAAAAGAGTTGTCACGTACAAAGCGACTATTGAATATGACGTGAATAATGACAAAAAATCAATTCAAATTCAACGATATATTTTAAAATCACGAGTATTTGGAATTGTGGGAATTATTGTTAATGTCGAATATGATGTTTCACTATATTTCTCTCTCAATGTGTTTGATGGATAACCCAAACAAGAAAAGCAAATTTTAGAATTAAGAATATTATCATTTCATTTAGTTTTTAAGAAATAATGGAGAATCAATAGAAATAGGTAACAAGTAAAAGAAAAAACTTCACTATTATCAATCAATCGAGAATGATTCCATACATGAATATTGAATCAATAACTTTGATTGCATCTTCATTGATAAAAAGCGAACTCATGAGGAAAGACATATAATTGCAATTACTATAAGGGCTAAATGTATATTTATCATAAACAATTCGAATATTTTTATCGACATTTGTTATTATTACAAAACAGAAAAAAAAATCTCTACAATTATTGATGCTATAGAAAGCCACACATAATTTTTGATCCATAATCCCAAACTCTATAATGTTATTTATGTAATCACAATTTTCGCACGTGAACTTGACAATGATATATGTATATTTACATCTAGATGCGGTGTTAAACTGTATTGCTAATTTTCCTCGTACTCCATCCATATAGGTACTAATTTATATGATAATTGGACCTAATAATTGTTGAATAAGTCACATAAAAATTCCTAACACTGGATGTCGGCTTGTGTATGATTTCTCATTTTTCATAACTCCACTAAAGACCAGGTGAATAGAATATTGATAAGTTGTTAATTATGTATATAATATGTTTTGTCGAAATCACAATGGCTCATAATTTACTCATTGTATTTTTTTATTCATTCATAATCTGCTATGTGAAGGCACTAATGTAATAGAAAACTGAATGACATACGAAAATATTGAATTTTTAATGTTGATGGAACATGTTTATGTTTGTTATGGTTACCATGGAATATGACTCATCGATATCATTTGTGTAATGGTATGAAGCAAATAATTTTGAGCAATATGGAACTCAATACTCAGAAATCGAATGATACAAACGGAGTTTGGTAAAAATGTGACCGTTAACATTATAATAAACAAAAATGATGATACATAACTCTATATCGAAATGAATCTGTAGTAAATATTTTACTATTGGTCTTCAGATTTCTACAGTATGTTCACTGGGTATCTTTGGAATGACTTTGGGGAGTGCATTGGGTTTCGTGGTTCCACCAATGATGGTACACGACAGCGAAAATCTAGAAGATATTGCTTTCGATCTGAAGATAATGTGCTGGACTCTCTTTCTTACTACTACTCCTTTGGCCTTGAGTGTGGTCTTCTGTGAGTATGAGTGATCAACCAAAATGAAAATTGTAGATAATCATTAAAATTTAAAGAAAGGGTCATCTGAATTAATTGATAAATCTGTTATTATACTTTTCAAGATTTTCCAAAGGAACCTCCACACCCTCCAAGTCAGACGATGCTTGAAGAGAGAGAAAACAGAGAAAATGTCACATTCTTGGTATTCATCAGATCGATTAAAACTTTGATTTCTAATAAAGCTCTGCTACTTCATACTGTTTGCTATGGATGTAATGTAGGCATATATTCTGCCATTGGTACACTTTTGAATCAGTACATACTCAATTATTTTCCGGTAAGTACATAAATTAATCTTTTCATAACTAATGGTTGGTTTATAGCCAAAGTCAAAATACTCAATAAAATTCATTTTCCAATGCAGATCATGATTCTATAGATCTTAGGACTGCTTCCTGTTCAAAAAATCATTCCATATTGGCACATGATAATATTCGAGGTGTTGGATAGATATTTATTTGAAATCTGCACATTTTGACAATTGTAGGGAGCACAAGAAGATGCAGGTAGAATGGGTTTGGTGATGATCGTTTCTGGAATGATTGGATCAGTTCTCATAGGAGTTATTCTTGATAAAACACATAAATTCAAGTGAGTATCATCAATGAGTCACGCATCTTCCCCAAAATCACTGGGTCTTGGAATATTTGATTTTCGAATTATTTGTCGAGAATCTATATTGATTTCACACTAATCAGCTTCATATTCCATGATTTGAGAAGAATTTCACAATATTTCGATCAATTTACAGAGAAAGTGCATTCATGTTGTTCCTGTTGAGTGCTATTAGTATGGTAGGATTCATTTACTCCCTAGAATTCAGATCGAAATGGATGGTTTACGTGGCAATAGCAATATTTGGGTAAGTACAAATCTCAGATAGGAAATATAATATAATGTGGATTATTGACTATACTTTTGGAATACAGTTGAAACAGATTCCACAAATCGAATACCCTATGATATATTGACATTCGTTCCATCAAATATTATCTGGGAACGACGTTTCATATAAGGAATGAATTATTATGTGTAACTTTCAGTTATTTTTATTGAACCGATAACCATATCAACTTCTGATAAATTATTAGAAATCTAGAAATCATTCGAAGTATTATTCCAGAACGTGTATATGTAATCAATCCATTTCGAATTATTTATACAGTTTATGAAGAAACGAATATGAGGTACAGACAACAATCAATAAGATGAAGGCTATTCTCATCTTACCATCTTGTCATCATAGTCAGTAACAGCCGAGCAAATCGACAGCCCTTCGAGTTTTCCACTCTTTTCTGAATAATTCTCTCTCAATTTCAAAAATGCTGTTGTTTTTCCTCTCATCGAATCATACCAATGGTGAAAATTTCAAGAAGAATAATCGAATCCATAACTGAAATATTTGTGACAATCTTGAGTGGTTGTTTGTGGTAGCTGATATGAGTTCGATTAAATGATTATTTTATCAAATCATCAAATGTATCTGCCCATTTTCAAATATTCATTAGAAGAACTCACCAATACCACATCAAATTCAATATTCGTGATTTTCAGGCTCTTCCTCAATTCTTATCTACCGGTTGGAGTGGAGTTCGCAACAGAAATATCGTTTCCTTCTCCTGAAAGTACTGTAGCAGGTATCCTAATGGCAACATCACAAGTTCTTGGAGTTATCATCACGATGGTAGGAGGAATAATCAACAGAAGTTATGGAACTTATTGGTCGATAATGACGATGGCGGCAGTTTTAGCGATCGGAACGATTTTAACATTTTTGACACCGAATAAGTTAAACAGACAAGCAGCTTTTAAAAAAGGTAGAGATGTGGAGTTTTCAGTCATACCGCAGAAAGTATGAGGTGTGATACCTATTTAGCAAGGATTGTGATAATTTTAGCATAGTTCTCAAGTCCTTATGGATTGATAATTGAGAGATTCAGACAATGTACAAAAACTAATATCTGTTCCAGCTGAGAAATAATGAGTTGTTTGTTATGTGATTTCGAATTATTGATAGCAGTTTAAGTGGATAGTGAATATCAAATAAATTATAAAATTAACACTTCTCCCACAGACTTTCTTATTTGTGTTGAATTCATTTTCATCTTCCCCAACTCACTCACAGAAATAATTCCTAAAGATGATAAATAAAAATCAATGGAAATGAATTAAAAATTCCATTTCAACGAGGTTTGGAGTTATCTTTAGTGGCGTAACTATTTGGTGGCAGAGCTCAGGAGCACAGTGTTTCTGTTTGAATTCATCATAACCCTCCTCAATATATTACGTATATACACTTAGCATCAAACCAAATACACTCGTTTGCCTTCGCATTTTTTTCTACGTGGTGCCCTCTTACAGATTTCACAATCATCACAGGCTACAGATTGCATCATCATTTTTAAGGATCATGAGAGAGCTACAGATTCCTTATGTATTTCTAAAGAAGAGCACTGCAAAACATTCAAACTGAAATACTCTTTTGAAATCATCATCCGTTTTGTGAGCTTCGGGTCCATCGCCGTTTTCGAATAAATGAATTCAGTCCTGAGTTGGTAGTACTTTTTTACGTACTCCTACTTTTGATTCAAAATGCAATACCTCCAGAATTTTCCTTCCATAAATTGCGTCATCTTGTACAACACTAGTAACGAGTAATTGAGGTAAATACATCATTTCATGATATATATGATCGAACTGATTTTTCAATGTCATCAAAACTATTCTTAGTTCCGATACCGAACCCAAATTTGAGTGAGTATCATGGGACCATCCTAAATTACCATTCCTTGTGGAAAGTAACCTTCAATAACATCTTCTGAGGCTAATTGATTCAGACCTTATGAAATTCATATATGGTTGAAGGAAGAAATTCTTATATTTATGTAACATATCCATGTTATTGCGATAATGAAATGTTTACATAATGCGACTAAAATTTGGTATACTATTTCGGTGATCGTAAAAAATTGTTCATCAATTCTGGTATTTGTACAAATGAAAATTTCGTTTGTCCAGACATTACAAACAGAAATCTAAGTGCTGATTGATAACTGGAATTGACAAGAAATATTGTATCTACAGAGTGTTCGCAACCATTAGAATTCTGATAAAATCAAGAGCATTTTGATTAGAGATCCATCAAGTCAAGTAGCTTGATATTTTAGGAAACCACTTGACTTGAAATCAAGCTACTTGAAATCAAGCTACTTGAAATTACTTCATCTTAATCCGGATGTGTCGAACGGCATATTTCTGCAAGCTCGCGCGCGCTCAGACTTGATACGGGGGTTCCCCGACTTTCGAACTGACTGAATCCATTTCAAAATAGTTTATGTTTCTGGTTGTTTCATAAACAGAAGTGTTTTTCGCAACTTCGATTCCCATTTCATCATTTATTGAAACACAATGAAACTGCTAAAAATCAAGTAGCTTGATGAAAGTACTTGATTTTTCAAGTACTTGATGAATACATACTTGAACTTGACTTTTATATCAAAAACTATCACGGCTTGAATATCAAGTCAAGCCATGAATCTCTAATTTTGTTGCAACCATGTTGTCAAGGCAAACTTGTCATAAGTAGTTTATATCAACTTAGTATCTTTCAAAATTCACACAGATAAACCTATTCAGTGACCGAGTATCGTTGAATATTTCATTTCGTTTCAAAATAAGACCAAGGAAGGTGAGTTGATTGTTTATTGATCTACATATTAGATGACTACGAAATCCAATATTATTGGTTGAAAGACAATCCAATCCAATCCGACAAAATCAAAGAGAAATTTAAACAAAGGTAGTTATTCATTTCGAATAGGTATCAGCTAGAGTTTATGTCTGCTGCATGCTCTTTTCTCTATAGGGTTGATTGAATTCGAAATGCAATTACATGGAACTATCGTTAGGTATATCCGAACAAAATTATTGATAAAAACCTGTGATTATTTTTAATTAGGTATACATCAATCAATCTAGCCCTGACAAGATCATACTTGTACTGAAAATCATAGATTATTTGTTACTTTGATTGGTTGCTTACTTTTTTCAAACATGAATCATTTCAAGGTTACTATTATTATTTTATTTATTTTAATATGCAGGTGATTAACAGCCGTAATGAAAGTTTTTTTCATTTATTTACTAACCTCTCGATGATTTTCTTCATAACAAGGTGGTAAGTGGTGAGTAAAACTTGCTTTTCAATTACAATAATAGTGTATCTTACAAATGTATTCGAATCGAAACCATTGTAAGGTGTACTGAGCGGGCTTGATATTTCACTGCTTCATCTTCTAAACGAAGTTACTCTTCAAGTACTTATTCACTTAAAGAATCATTGAATAATGACATGAAATTGCTCAACTCAATGTATTTGTGTTATGGAAGGCAGAGATGTATATGTTCAGGAAACGAAGGAATGAGTTTATTCGCCAACCAAAAAATAACTGGAATATAAATTGATCAGCATGAATATCAATATGGTTCTTTTATGTGTTAGTTTGAGTGACTTGGTCTGAATGATCCGAAAAGCAGATGAATAAAGTTGAGTATGTATACTTTATGTATGCATGTATACATTCATGAGAGATGCCTTCAAATCATTCCGTTCTTATATTAAAGATTCTTTAAAGGAGTTGTTTCGTGATTATTACCCAATAATTGAATGTTGTGGCAAAACTCTCTAGCTAAAAATGTGAATTCATTCAATTGTAGATTATGGAATCATATACTTGAAATGTCAATTTCTATGAGGTTCAATGGTAATTTTTTATTTGTCGATCGAGATTCACAACAAAATAATGAACAGTCCGTGGATGAAGATTCAGTATGTATGGAATTGATATTACTGTTTCGACAATAATAATAAAATTTGTTTATATATGAAAAATACGTGCCGACAAAGGTACTTCCATAAGCAAGCTGATCATTGAATAAAAATAAATTGTTATAATCGCGTATGAATACAGAGAAATAAAAGGAAAAGTTGGAATGAAAATGTATTTAAAAATGAAGATGGAGGTTGTTGAAGTGTCATAGACTTAATCATATCTTTCGATATCTGCTGGAGCATAGAAGATATTCGTCTGAAATATAGTAGAGGCAACTTTCAATGAACGGAAACTATTTTCAATTCATATTAGTGTTATTCGTATAGGATTTTTTAACAACTTTTTTCTCAACAGGTTTCGATTCACGAATATTCTACTGAACAGACACGGACTCTATCATTTTATTGGTACAACCTCATGGTACTAGAATGCTGAATGAGAACAATGATTCGATCTCCAACAATCCAAAGAATTCTATAAAGGTATACAAGAGACGATGGGCGATACTTTTTTTGTACATATTATATGCATCAGGCAATGCTTTTCAATGGATAGAATACTCTATCATTACCAATACTGTCACGAAATATTACGAAGTTAGCTCTCTGATGGTAGATTGGACATCCATAATATATATGATTGCTTATCCCTTGGTAGTTATTCCTGTTAGTTATCTTATCGATACTCAGGTATGTATAGTTAGTGTAAGGGAATCAGAGATCATTTTTGTTCGACGTGTCATGAAATTCAGCTTCTTTCCTTTGAGATCTGGAGATGTTCATCATCATTTTATGATCATTCAACGATATCATCATTGACACGACTCGATGAAAAAGGATTGATTTGAATTTTCGTAGGGCTTGAGATCAGCAGCATTATATGGTGGAATCGGAACTGCATTAGCTGCACTTATAAAGGCGTTCGCGATTAGGAGAGATTCATTTTATATTGTTCTATTAGGACAAGCATTTGGATCGACAGCTCAAGTCTTTATTCTAGCTCTACCTACAAAAGTAGCTGCAGTATGGTTCAGGCCAAGTGAAGTGAGTAGTCTCGTCTCTTTGTGAAGCTTTATTGAAGTGGAAAATATCAGAGATTCCTTTTGTGATATTGTGGATAAATATAATAGATCTCTTGGAATATTCAACATATGTCTTTATCAAGTTAAAATCAGTTTATAATTGATATTCGTTAATAAGTTGAATAATAAACGTCACTCTCAAAGGCTCAGAAAACACTATTAGGAAATTGATGAATTGTTGTTGGTGTTATGTGTTTCCATGTTCAGTGGACTGTAACTCGAAATGAATTAATATTTTCTTCATGGCTCTAGATATCCACTGCTTGTGCCTTGGGAGTATTCGGAAATCAATTGGGATTTGCGATAGGCTTCATTGTTCCACCAAGTATAGTGAAGAGTGAAGATAATCTAGATACGATTGCATTCAACCTAAAAATTTTATGTTGGGGTTTAGTCATTTACATGGCTCCCCTCATATTAGCTATAATATTCCGTGAGTAATCAGTGTTTGGTTTCAGTACTTGTATCTGATTATGTGTTTTCTAGTTTTTCCCAAGGAACCTCCCTTACCACCTAGTAATCCACAAGCTGAAGCAAGGAGGCAACCTCCAATGACATTTAGAGAATTTATGTTTGATTTCAAGAACATGTTAGGAAAAAATGGATTCATCTGCCATATGATAGGATATGGCTTGAACTATGGCATATTTTCGGTGATAGGAACGCTCCTAAATCAGTACATTCTTCAACACTTTCCAGTAAGGATGCAATTAATTGAATTTTCCTGATGAATCAGCCCAGCTGGTTATTCAGGAGAGTTGTTGAAGAAACTATATTTTCTTGAGGATATTCATTATTATTTCTATTTCAGAACGGCGAAGAAGATGCTGGAAGAATGGGATTTATTTCAGTAATATGTGGATTACTGGGAGCCGTTCTCTGTGGAATAATCTTGGACAAAACTCATAAATTCAAGTAAAATGAGATCACTAGTTTTCCTTGGACGTCTAATTCTATTTATTTTCTTTTCCAGAGAAACTTGTCTTTGCCTATTTTACTTGACCATTCTATCATTGTCTTTGTTCATTGTAGCTTTATGGCGGAGAAACATCATATGGACTTACATAACATTATCAGTTTTTGCGTGAGTATGACCTTTCTATTATAACAATTCTGAATAGAATTGTTGCAATTGGAAAGATCGAAACATTATTGATCAATATCACCAATACCAGTTGATTCTGCAGGTTTTTCAATAACTCCTACATCACTGCTGGATTCGAACTCGCCGTTGAACTTACTTTTCCACAAAAAGAAAGCACTGCCACAGGAATTCTCAATGCAGTATCTCAAGCGGCTGGCGTTTTCATACTATTGGCAGCAGGCAGAATCAACGAAAGATTTGGTTCTCTGTGGTCACTGACTGGCCAACTGATTCTGGTGATACTGGCTGCTTTGTTAACCCATTTTGTACCCAATGTAAAAAATAGACAAGAAGCGCTCAAAGAAAAAATGAAGGAATATGTTGTTGTTCCCCAGGAATAAAATTAGTTGTTTTATTGATATCCAACATCTGTCATGAACTCATACCAGTTGTGATTCAAAATTCACTATGCTTTATTCCAATGTCAAATTTGTCATCCAGCTCCTAGGAATTGGAGTGCATTAATAAAACACCGGGGTACGTACGGTGAGGGTCTAAAAGCTAAGTCACAGTGAAACAGGGAGAAGTTTTAGATTCAGATAAACTTTGATTCTGCTTGCATTTGATGTTCCTAAGTTCAGAACAATCTTTTTTGTCTCCACATGAGATTTTCGATATTTACAACCACTTGTTTCTTTTACTGTTATCGGAATTCATTGAATGAGACTTGGGTAATTATTTGGAAGGCAGATTGATATTTGCCTTTGAGCTCAGTTATCTTTGAACATACATAACAGATCTCTGCTGGTGGCAATGATTTTAAGAATGTCAAACATTACAGGTTGTTGATAAACGAATCATGCGTTCGTCGAGCTTATGAGGGAATGAAAAATTGTCTATATGATATAAAGAATGAATTGAGATTTGATGTAACAGAGTCCCAATATCAACTTTATTCCTATACTGTATGTAATTGAAACACGAATCGACCTGCCCAATTATTCCATGAAATATCAATATTGCAGTCATGCCACTACCATTAGAAAATAGTAGCTACATTGGAATTTCAAATTGAAAGAAATACTATCCATCTCAGGCTAACCGAAACTATGACAATACTTTAGAAGTATATATATATAGTAAATATATAGTAAGATTCTATAGCCAGGCCAAGCCTAGCAGGCTAGTTCATTTCTTTCATTTCATTGAGAAATGAATGTTGAGTCGTTTAATTTTTCAATTGAGAGATAGATAAGAATACTTGGCAACACAGGATTGTGTTATTTCAATTCTTGACACCTTATGATAGTCGGAATTGTCTGCAGATTATTTGCCTACGGATTTGATATCATATGTATATATTATTTATATGAAGATTCCATTAAAATTGTGCAAGATAATGTATATATTATTGAGGTTGATAAGGTGATATCTTTTGAAGTCCCTCGAAGAAAGTATACGGTAAGTCCTTTCCAATATTTTGAAACAACTGCGGAAAAGAAATCATCACAAAATGATACCATGAAATTAAAAAAAAACTGGTCTACACGGATTTGGTGCCGCTAAAAGTGAAACTGATTGAACGTATATGCGGTACCCTGATGAAAGCTTGATTTGTAATTTTTCAAAGCAAAGTTTAGCTCAAGAAATTTTGCAGAGGTATATGAATCATGAATCATTCAATATGTCCATTGAAAACAAAAAATTATTAAATTTAAACTTTTATTTTCGGATTTTCTCCGATGAATGTCTTTATTACATTCCTGTGTTATACTCATACTTATACTCATTTGTTCATCCCAGCTACGTTAATCAATGTAATCAAGGTATTTCTCACTATATCTGATGATTCATTCAAAGCTTTCTCATTACATATCGACCATAAATGTAACAAAATGTATTTGGATTATTTATATAACACCTTTTTTCGACAGCATATCGAAATCATTGCCTCACGAGCTAACTAAATTAACTATAACATATCATATCATTTCGAAACTTTTTTTCAGAAGTCAAATTCACATGTTGCAATGGAGGATCATGATTTAATTCCAAAAAGTTCTGAGGACTCCATAAAGGTCTACAAGAGACGATGGGTGATTCTATTGATTTATATATTATACACAGCTGGCAATAGCTTTCAATGGATAGAGTACTCCATTATCACCAACACTATGACAAAATATTATGGTGTGAGCCCCTTGATGGTGAATTGGACTTCGATACTTTATATGGCTACGTATCCACTTGCCGTTGTTCCCGTCTCTTATTTAATCACTATCAAGGTATGATTTTGTGGAAATATTACCTACTAAATAAAAGAACATTACTTGAATACTTGTATACTTCAACTGAATTGTGTAGATTACAGAAAATTTAAATATCATGTTCCCAACATAGGTCAGATACCATGCTGATATTCCATATAAATATTATCGATTGATATTATTCGGAACGAAAATGATTAATTTGATTGCTCGAAATTAGTGCAAAGACGATGTTTCATATCGAAAATATAGTATGAAGATGTGAAATGAATATTATCTAGTTTGAAGAGATAACCTGAAGGGTGTCACATCTCAGAAATCATTGCTCATTATTGAAAATCGGATCATGTGGATCATTTGCACATCAATATGACTCCCACGAAATGACAATACCAGTTACAATTTTGTAGGGCTTGAGGGTAGCAGCCCTCTGTGGTGGAATAGGTACTGGTTTAGCTGCATTAATAAAAGCATTTGCAATTCCGAGAGATTCATTCCACTTGGTTTTGCTTGGGCAAGTATGTGGATCTATAGCTCAAATTTTCATCCTAGCTTTACCCACGAAATTAGCTGCAGTATGGTTCAAACCAAGCGAGGTGAGAAACAGTTTCGAAATATTTTTTACTCCTGTGCACCAGTCGAATTGAATTTTGAATTGCTGTTGCAGATGTCGATGGCTTGTGCTTTGGGAGTGTTTGGAAATCAGCTAGGATTTGCCATAGGCTTCATCGTTCCACCAACTATAGTGAAAAGTGAAGATGATCTAGATTCGATAACTCAAAATATGAAAATACTCAGTTGGGGATTGGTATTTTATATGATTCCTCTGGTATTATGTATTATATTCTGTAAGTTATATCCAGTAACATTTCGAATTATCGAGTTATTTTGAATCATACGAACTTGCTGGTTTATATTCATGGATTGTCAAGTTTAACTCGAGAAATTGAGTTTTTATGTTGAAACTGCACACTTTAATTCAGTAGTTATATACTGGAAACCATGATCTGTAATATACATCATCGTGAAATGATTCAACCAATTGAAAAGTGTAGCTGGAAATAACATTGTATTGACTGTGATGAAATTTGCTTCCTAGTTTTCCCGAAGAAACCTCCCTTACCACCCAGTATCGTACAACTTGAAGCAAAAGAACAACCACAAATAACATTCAGTCAGTTTATAGATGAATTCCTCAGTATGTTGAGGAATAGGGGATTGATTTGCCATGTTCTAGGATATGGATTCAATTATGGAATATTTACGGTTGTTGGAACCCTTTTGAATCAATACATACTTCAACATTTTCCAGTGAGTGTAAAAGTCTTCAAATGACATCAATTTTAGCATGGTGAAGAAGATGCTGGTAGAATGGGATTCGTATCCATTATATGTGGATTGATTGGTGCAGTTCTTTGTGGTTTTGTCTTAGACAAAACTCATAAATTCAAGTAATAGCTGATAATCACCCAAAAATTACTATTAACACTTTAATATTTCAGAGAAACTTGTCTGTATCTTATTTACGTAATCTTCCTCTCCATGGCGTTGTTCATCATAGCACTGTGGCAAACGAATCTAATATTGACTTATTTGACATTAGCATTATTCATGTGAGTATGGTTTCATCAATCATAATCTATTGATAGGGTGGGCTGCAGGAGTATACGGAAATCGAATCTAATGGAAATTTTGAAAATCTGGCGACTCCAAAAACTTTCCAAACAAGGAAATTTTCAGCGATGCAGCGTTTCCCATTCCTAGACTTGTTGCATTTTGAATTGAATCGTTTCTTCATCGTTATTTGTTGTTTTCGTTGTTTTTGAGATACAGAATTTTTCAGAAAAGTTTTGACAGATGAATTGACTAAAAATGTCTGCATTATCTACAATTTACATGATTGAAAGTTCAATTACTGTATATGGATCAATGAAAAAGTATTCTTTTATTTAACGAATATGGAATTCAGAACCATGCAAAGCACGTTCGTGAAAGTACACATGAGACAAATGAGCTCACTTCCACATTTCTAGTAAAATGTATCCATTTTAGCAATATAGCATACAAATCTATAAGAAATGAATTTTGCGTCGAATAGTTTCGAAAACTTCATGGTTTTTCCATTTAAAATGGGAAAGCTATCGGCATTTGAAATGTCTGAGAGGTAAACTGTAATATCGAGCACCCTGTTGAATATTTTGGGTACCTGATAGGATACTCAAAATATTTCAGGAAAATAGGTGACATTGAATTCTAGCTGCCACCAAAATTTCAAGTTCTCTATAATGTAACAGTATCATAGCATTTTCGCTTGAAACTCCTCCATACACACCTATGACCTTTTATCGCATTGACTGTAATAATATGCGTAGGATTATTGATTCAAAAACACCGTCGATATCTATAATAAAATTCTCATAGATCGATAATTTCAATACATTATTGTTATGAATATTTTTCTTTCCAGGTTTTTCAATAATTCCTATATAACTGCAGGTTTCGAGTTTGCCATAGAAATCACATTTCCGCAAGAGGAGAGTACTGTCATTGGAATCGTGAATGCAGTATCTCAGACATGTGGGGTTTTTTTACTTTTGGCGGCGGCGAAAATCAACGAAAAATTTGGTTCATTGTGGTCGTTAACAGGTCAACTGATTTTCGTATCGATAGGAGCAATATTGACTTATGCTGTACCTAATTTGAGGAATAGACAAAATGCTCTCACAAGAAAAAACGGAAAAGTGGAGGATTTAGTTATTGTCAAATCGTCAAGGTGAAATTTCAACTACGAATTCGAAAAATAATATTCATCATTCACTCACTTGAGGTAGTCTTGCAACAACCAACCCCTCAAGATAAATTTGTGCTCAAAATATTATCATCAATGTACAACGAGAATAATGGAATTAAAAATGCTAGACTCAAAATATTTTCAATTGTTCAAGTGTTTTCTTGTAAATTTTGCCATAATATGGCTATTTATTTATATGAAAAAAAAACATATATTGGTGTTCACACATATTTATTAACATTCGGTTATTTTTATTACATATATCCTAATATTATATGTATGATGCTGTCTCTCAACTTTGAATTTGTAGGAAAATATCAGTTGAAAAATAAACCGCAAAGAAATGTTCCATAACTTCAATTAAACTCCAATTACTGTTATTTTTATATAAATGAAAGATTACAATAATTCACATGAGTTCAATAGAACAATAAATGAATACGATGTAATGAAAGAATATGATCTATTCATTTTCGAAGAACGAATGTTGGAAAAATTACCAGATAAATTTGGCAAACACATAATGGAGTGTTATGGCAGATCGTATTGAGAAGTGAAAGAAACGCGAACCACTATCTAAAAAGAGACAGATAGACCACCCACTCAAATTCGAATTATCGTGAATGCAGTGAAGATCACACATTTCGTTATTTATTCAACATCTCATGCATTTCCAGATAATTCTTTCCCTTTGTTTCTGGTAGTATGAAATAAATAGCTACAAATCCTATGCCTAAATTGATGCTAAACATCCACAAGCAATACTGGATCCCTAGATAATAAGCCACCAATGGATATAAAATAATCCACACGGATGTCACTGTACTGGTGAATACTCCTTGATATGAAAAGGCCAACGATTTCAAATCGTTTGGAAATAGTTCTCCTATCACGACCGTAGTAAGAGGGCCTAATCCCATTGCATAGGAAATTATGAACAAAAAAATCAGAGCGATTGGCAACCATCTTATACTGTCTAAAAATGCTGCGTTCGTATTTTTCCAGTAGAAATAAAAGCCAAGGAAGAATAATGCAACTCCACTCGTAATAGAAGACAATAAAATCAATATTCTACGTCCGCTTCTCTCAACTATAGCACCTGTAGTACAGTACGAGATCATTTTGAGTATACCTACTAGAATGGCAACCTTATCTCCAGATAAACTTGTCTGGGCTTCGTCAAACATAGGACCCATGAATGACATTATAACTGAAGATCCCGAACAATGATGGGTTAAATTAATAACTGTTGATATAAGAAAAGCTTTCCTCAGAGCTTTTGTATTGAAAGGCCAAAGAACATTTCCGCTCGATTCATCTTTTCTGGATTCCAACTCTTTTTCTATTTCACGAAAATCTTCTTTTATCTCTTCTTCAGTTTTATTACTTCTGAGTTTCTTGAGTACATTCAGAGATTCATCTCGCTTTCCTCTCACAGCAAGAATTACTGGCGATTCAGGTACACAGATGGTGAAGAACAATAAGAATGGTAATATCGGTGACACAGTCAGTAAGGTAAACATCCTGACAGATAATAAAGGTCCGAATATGAAGCTTAATAGTGTTCCTGTAGGTATAGACACGGACATAAACACGACAAATTTGGCTCGATTGTGCTTTTCAGCTATCTCTAATAAATACACTGGTAAGTTACTTAAAACACCTCCGAAAAATATACTGAATAAAGTTCTGCCCACGATGTAAACGTAAATATGACTACCAAATGCTACCAATACATTCGAAACCAACATGCCTAGCCCTAAGCATATCAAACCTCTCTTTCTACCAAGAATATCCCCAATTTTCGCGAAAAATATCATGCCCAGAATGCCAGCAATCCGTGGGACTCCTGCTAAGAGGGAGATTTCATAGGGTGTGATTGGTCGTCCCAAAGGATTTATGTTGGTATCATTTGATTGAAGTTTTGGAATAACTGGAGAAGTCCAAACCATTTCCATAGCACCTGATAGGTAAATGAGGGTTGCTATAAAAAAAAACATCCATTATAATTGGAACTCCACAATAGTCTTGAGAAAAATATAACGGATCAGCCAACAGATCAAGAAATTCTACAATAAAATAATTCCTCATAAAAATCTTGTACCCAAATCACTTTTATGAAATATTTTGAATGGAGGAAATGATTCTTGGATACATGAATTACTCTGTAGATATATGAATATATATTGTAAAACTAGAATGTTTTTTTTTATTTATTTCTGTTAACTGTTTAGAAGACAATACGATAAATAAAGTAGTCTTGATGATACTGAAATGAAAAAAAAAGTGATTGGCATTCGATCGAAAATGAAATACCTTCAGGAAACTAATCATTTCTAATGAAACGGACAATGTACTACCGACAAAAGTAATATTACTGTAAAAAATTTAATATATATATATATATATATATATATATATAATATATAATATAATTTTAGTTTTTTGATGTTTCAATCGAATGAAGAGATGAATAATAAAAATGCCCATTCCCATCTCTTTATTGGTTCGTTAGTTAGAATTGAAAGAAGTATCATTCCATTGAAATATATTCTTCCAAAAATACAATTATCATTATTTATGCACATGTATCTAATGATTCGATTCACGAATTCATGAAATCCTTTCCATCGCCATAATGACAAATATCGACTTCTAAATGTTATACAACTGGTCAATATGTTGTTTACCTGTGAGAACAGAAAAGTAGAGGAACAACGTATCACTCCTTTCCTTAACCTTTTCTGGTTGGAGCTTCTGATTGTTTTTTCCATCGTTCTCTGGTATATAGACCACTTCAGCTTTTATTTCATCTTTTAGTCCCATCTCAACCTATCAGAGTACCCAAAAAAATTCATTTAGCAACTTGACATCCGTTGAACTGAAAAAATAGCGATGCGAATATTGTATTATCATTGTTTACTTCGAGTAAATATATCTGAATGACAATGCCTCAGTTGATTCTTACCTCATCCAATAATTCATTAACAAACACGACTTATAATAATTCTTTCATCGTTTATGATTAGCAGTTGTATTCAGTGTGAAGCATATGAAGCATATGTGAAGCATCATAGATAAAAACAAATTTGATTAACCGTCGTGCGTATCATTTACTCGGCCCAACAAAGAATTCTGACATTTCAATTTAGCGAATATATTATTCTGTCATCTTAGCAAATACATTCGAATCCTAAGACCATCCGACAACTCGACAAATTTTCGAAATATCCAAGGTTGTATTTGTGATTGACAGTGATTACAAATTTCGTATACCGGACTAAAATCACTCTGTCAAATGCCACTATCAAGATTGGAGATCCATACGAAATTTTTGTATCTGACTAATATAAACTATACATTTCTTTCAAATAGATGTTGCTTCAGTCCTAATCAAACTGTTGCTTCATTCGAGTAGAATATCTTGAAAATAACAAAATTCGAACTCATAAGCAAATCATATTTATTGACGCGTAGTAGTGTTTCTACATTTTTTCATTCTTTGTGGTGTTTTTTCTACGTTGTACAAGATTTTGATATGGATTTTTCATCTCCTGTGATTCATTCGCCACAAATCTTATGATTCCATTCAATCAATTCCAAGAATTCAATATAAATTCATCAGAACTAGGATATTTTCGAATAGAAGGAAAATGGACCACATTAATGAATAGATTAGAGATTCCAGCAATTTAATCAATAGTATTCACAAAACACTATCATCTTTCTCGATTTTCTTCTCATGATTCGTTTTCGATAACATCATCTGTATTTCTAGAAGACTTTTGCCTTTCGTTTCAGGTAGCATGTAATAAATGGCTATAAATCCCAAAAAACTGTTCATACTGAAAAACCAGATACAATACTGAGCCCCTAGAAATGCTGCTATTATTGGATAAGAAGAAATCAATAAGAATAATAATAAACCAACAAATGTCATAATGTATGACATAGCTATAGATTTGACGTCGCTAGGAAACAGTTCACTAGTGACTGCAACAGGAATATTTCCCAATCCGGTGGAATAACAAACGATATATACCAGAATAGCAACAATTGGTAACCATTTTATATTATCGATGAATTGAACATCATTATTTTTCCAGTGGAAATATAAACCTAGAACGAACAAAGGTATTCCTGTAGACATAGAAGACAGAAGAAGGAGAGGTCTACGACCAAACCTTTCTACGACCATGGAAGTGGTGAATAATGTGGATAACTTCACAAGACCTACTATGATAGCTACAGTATTTCCAGATAATTGCGTACCAGCTTGGGTGAACATCGGACCTAAGAATGACATGATTACTGCAGCTCCAGTAGAATGCTGGGCCAGGTTGACAATTATAGATATTAAAAAAGCTCTTTTCAATGCCGTCGTTTGAAAAGGCCAAAGAGACACAGAAGATTTGGACTCATTTCTCCTTGATTCTTCAATCTTGAGTAAATAGGAATACTCCCTTTCAATTTCTTGTTGGCTTTTGTTCGATCTCAACTTCTTAAGCGCTTTTAGTGTTGTTTTCTTATCTGACTTTGAAGCAAGATAAACAGGTGATTCTGGTACTGTTATTAAAAAGAATAGGATCGCTGGTAACAAAGGAAATATGCATATCAGAGTGAATAATCTAACAGATGTCAAAGGCCCACATATATAGGATAATACATTCCCAAGAGGAAAGCACACATTCATGAAGCATCCAATTTTGACCCTGTTGTGATCTTCAGAAATTTCGCTCAAATATACTGGGAGAACAACGAGGACGCCACCAAAAAATATCGAAAACAAACTCCTGAATACGATGTAGACATAAATGTGCTTTCCAAAAGCTACTATTATATTCGAAATTAGCATGCCCAGACCCATATAGACCAGTGTTTTCCTTCTACCAACAAGATCTGGTAGCTTCCCAAGAGCAAGTGTTCCTATCAGCGTCGAAAGTTTTGGTAGGCCTGCGATAAGAGATATATCGTAAGTTGTAACTGGCAAGCCCAGAGGGTTCACATTTGTATCGTTCGATAATAATTTGGGAATCACTGGAGATGTCCAGACATAATCAGCAGCAGCAGAGATATAAATGAGGTTGGCTAAAAAAAAATCTGTAACATTCAAGTACACGAGTAAGAATTCAGATATACGCACCGATGAAAACAGAGAAGTATAAAAAGAAAGTTCCGCTCTTGTTATTGGATTCATCGGGTTGTAACTTTTGGACATCCTTCGATTCATTTTGTGGTTGATAAGTAACTTCAAACGTCTCTTCCTTCTGGTCCAAACTCATGTTGTGAAATTATAACATTAATGTGTGATTCTAGTACAACTTGGAAATCAGGAAGGGAAAACTTTGATCAATATTTATTCAAGATTCAACGTGATTGTTATCGTGATATTTGTTCTGCAGATTATTTTTTGCACATTCAATATAATGAATTTGCTTTGTTAAATGATAGCGTATTCAAACAACGGGCTAAGAATCTGGTCTTGTTTGAAAAGGTATGAAAATTTGGAGATGTGTTAGATAGACAGGGTAAGTCCAGAAGATTTCCTCAGTCTATTACTTCGATATTACTGACTGTTTCAATTTCCTTCATTCTTTTCTTATGAAACTATTTCCAAACTACCGCACCATGTAAAATCAGAAAATAAATTTCAGTTAAATATCCACCATTCGCACATTCCATTCATTTGAATAAACTCGAAAAAAAAAAGTTCGTTATTCTGATCAGTTACAGGATAACATTATCACCAAATGAAAGTCTACAAAATGATTTCAAACAAAGAATGAGTCATTCTCTGTAGACAGAATTATTGAGTAGGCAATAATGTTATATAAAATGAATGAAGAATATTTTTCATCATTAATAATGTTGAATTGATCAAGGAACTGATATTCATATATTCTCAAGTATTGAGATATTCAGATATCTACGGTGTGTTCTTCAATTATTTGAAAAACATAGGCTACCATAAAATCATTCATATGAGTTGAAAACGGAATCAATTTGCATATATAAGTTGAAAGATCTAGCTGAAAATGATAAGCTACATATGATCACATTGTATTTCTATATATTTTTCGAAATTCATGCTACCAGGTATACATGAAAAATGCAGACAATAAATCTGAATGATAGATGAATGGATACATTTCAATATATAATCTATCATATTTAATTATTACTAACATGAACATGGATATGTCAAATTCACAATAGCAATTATTCATGTTCATAATCTTCTCAATAAATATTCAGTCTTTATCCTAATAACAATGCCACTTATTATTTAGTAGGCTAGTAGGCTATGGAGATTGAGGAACAAATTATCAAAGAAATTTTTATCCTCCTCGTTTTTCCATTCGCCTATGTAGGTAAATGAATGTAAATTAGGCAAAACTACTGGAATTTGTTTGATATCAATATGCCTCCAAGATTCTAATGGTAATCCAAGTTGGTCTAATTTCTTTTGTTTCTTGAGGTGATTCAAAGAAAGTGGATCGAGGTTTTCACCATATATCACCAAAGACCTCAATTCCTCTAAGGGTCGAAATACATTCTCATTGATGTGCCTGATGTTGTTATCCTGAAGAAACAATTCTCTCAATCGATTCAATCTGCTGAATGTATCTTCCTCAATTGAGGTTATGTTTGTGTTTACAATCGTGAGTCTTTTCAGTCGCTGTAGACCTTCGAAAGTATTTCTGGATATATGGCTCAGCGTTTGATTGATGATTTTCAATGATTTCAAAGATTTCAGCTCAACGAAATTCCTCAACCTTATTGGAACCCCAGAGTTATTTCTCAGGTACAACTTCTCCAAAGATTGACAACAGTTCTCGAAGTGTAAACCTGGCAAAGAATTATCCACGAAATAGAGACTTCGTAACTGTTTGACTTTCAGATCGAATTGGTCGAAGCTGTTGTTTTTGAAACTGATGCTCCTGATTTGAGCCAGATTAGGATAACTGGAGATGTCAAAATCGAAATTTCCTGTTATATCGACGAATGACAGTGCATCAGTTTCTGATGGTGGTATATTCTTCAATGCGGAAGTAATTTTTTCTGGGTTGATACTCTTGCATTCTATGTGTAAATCTTTTAGATAACAACCATTTTCAACTGGTAGATTTGACACGAATGGACAGCAGATCCAAACAAGAAGCAGGAAAATATACCTAGAAATATAAAACTATATTAGGATCGGAAACAATGAAGTCTTGATATTGTTGAATGAAGCATGTGGAAAATAAATGTCAAAGTAGGAGTGAAGCTGTGTGCACGTGGCTGACCCAAAGAATGAAACATATGTACGACATACATATGTTTCATTCTTCAATAAATGTCAAAACATTGAGATGTCATTCACCTCGAACTACCTTGTTTGAAATTCATAGTAGAATATGCATTTTATGATGATAAACATTTATCTGATTCAAGGTTTGAGAAATAGGGAACTAGTAGTTTTCGATTCATTTCAGAGCTCGAAATGATTCGATGCCCTTTTCTATAGGTACTCCTAATTTGAGTTGACTATAGTGGAATTCAAAAGAACTGCAAACGTGACTATTTATTATTTGGTTTAGAATATGGGCATATAAGATTCCTTCTTTAATACTCTTTACTTATGAGTTAACATCTGCGAAAGTTTCTCGGTAATATTTTTCAATAATTTTCGTTAATTTCAAATAGACATGAAGTTGATGAAACTACAGATGATTAATATGGATACATCGTTAAGCCATTCCAAGAGATCCTAGAATCGTATTCTGCATTGAAGAATCAGAATATTCGTATTGTTGATGAATAAGGTCCCAATTCAAAGACTTTTGATGAATGAAATATATGATTAAAATATGTTTACTCATATTTGTAGAACCACTTCTACATATAAACAATGATTCGTACTTACATATTATTTGAACTCATGTTGTTTGAATGGATAACGACATGAACTGGATTCATGACATCTTATAGAGATATTTATATTTTAATAATTTTGGTTAGCGCTTTATAGTCCTAGCAATGAATATAAATTGTAGAACACAAGGAGAAACAAAATCTAAATTTTCCATTTATTCTGCATAATAAAGGACTCATTCGCGAATTCAGTTTGTCAGATTAGGAAAATAAATGGCTAATTTTGAGAAGTCAGTTATGACATCTATGAGTTCATATTCAAATAGTTATCGATGTGATTAATGGTATCATTACAAATTCAACATTTTGCATTCGAAATATTTTTACATCAACAATTATCACAGGGAATATATAGATGACATTAAATGATCAGCTTCTGATATATATATGTACTTTGTTTTTGTGATATTGACCATATTCTTAGGTCAACTACTTTGACTATAAGTAGGTTTCAGTTATCAGTTTTGTAATATGGTGCAATGTTTTGTTTGATGAAATTTTGTCCAATTATCGAATCAGTTATCACGTTAATTATTTAATAAACATATTATTAGATCGTTGATAACTTTCTTTCGGAAAGTTATAAATCAGCGTTCTGTCGTCGATATTTTTAAATAATATCATTCCCTACATTATATTGTCTATTACGAGCTCACATCGATATCAGTATATAAGCTCTTCCTAATTTGATATCCTGAGACGAGAAAAACAACGCCTCTCATTATATATTATTTTTTAACTGTGACTTTTGACATTGACAGTTTCACTTTCAAGTAATGCACTGAACGTTAACGTACATTACATTTTCTACATATAATTTCCTGTTCACAATAAAGCATTCATTCATTCATTAGTACATGAAAGTGTCAATAGATAGAGAAATGATGAAAAGATAGTGTTATTGGATAGGCTCCTACATCCAAACTGAAGTGGATCCATCATGATTGAGTTAAACCACATTAAATCACCATTGAAACTTGAAATTCATTACGATTGTGAATACTATCACAAGATTGTCAATTATCAATGTAATCACAATTTGTAACTTCATGTAGGTACGTACTTAAATGTAAAAATGCATATTCAGTTTTAGATCTGAGTATGAGAAATGTAAAATGTCATTATTATCATTATTTCAGATACAACTAATGGGAAGCTGAAAAACACACTCTCTCCGTGAAGGTCAGCTGTGAAATGAATTGAACAATAAAATGATACACCAACAACCATTAGCGGACTAAGGGAGGGGCAGGGGGTGGTCCACCCCGAGCGCCGCTATCAAGAGTACCCTGCACGGGGCTCTCAATTGAGTGAATTATTATATGACGAATTCATAAGAAGGGGGCTCCCAAGACATAACTGCCGCCTAGCCGAGTCCTTAGTGCGGCACTGCCAACAACCATTATTCAAAACCTATTTATTCCTCGGAAAAGGATCAGGATTCCATGTCAGCACAGAAAAATATTGAGAAATGATCTTTTGTTTGCTAAAATAATGAAAAACATCCGCAGATAAATATCCACGAATATCATTTTTCGAATAAACAGAATTCTGCTAGATTTAAATAGAGATTGGGGATTATTACAGTTACCTATCAAAGTTCACAGACTGCTAGCGACGCGTAGTGAGTAGACTTCCAGTAAAAAAGTAGACAGAGATTCCTTCATTATATAAAATTGGACCGGTAACGCTGCGATACGTGAACAAAAATGGCGTCCTACCAGTGGAATGGTAAGCATCAAGATGCGTTACAAGGGAGTTAATTATTTCCTTATCTAACACCCTACACCGAACACAGGGTTTGGAAAACAATCGAATTGGAAAAGAAGGTCAAATATAATTGAGGTGAACAGATGAGGACTACTAAATAGAAGCATACAAAGGTTTCATAAAATTTTATCAATACCGAAACCACGAAGTATAGATATAAGGAGTCCGAACGTAATGTTAAATAAATGGTAGCATTTTGGGGAACATAATGTTTTGCCGGTAGAGCGCGCCACTTTTGAAGAAGTACCCGTTTAAACCCTTACGCGGGTAATGTTGTTGATACTGACAGCTCGGAAAATATTATTTCGAATAAACTTCATTTAATAATTCACGTGTGATAATAATAATAACATCGGTACGTCCTGAACATTTGCGCAACTAGTGGCAGAAAAGAGAACTATGATCTGGGTTTAATATTGTATACCACGAATACTGCAGAAAAGCCTATACCGTTCGGACTCCTTATATCTATACTTCGTGACTGCAACATTAAAATATAACAATACCAAGAAAATTTTAATTGAACTGAGAATTGAACGTTCAATATGAATGGATTTTGGCGCCCTCTTGAGTGGATTTTATCAAGCTATCTAAATAATTTATCTTTATCCCTACTTTTTTTTGCAGTTAGTTTGTTGAAGCAGAGAAATCTACTTCATAAGTTACTATTTCAAGTATCCTGTGAAATATTGCGAAACAGAATGCTCCTCATGTCATCACATCACATCATTATATTTTACAGATTTACAGACTCCTATCTCTGCATTCTGCAAGGTAACCATGTTGCAGCGTACATTTTTATGCTTCTCTTGAATTCTGGTAGATGGCACGAGCAATTCATTTACACCCGCTTCACATATTTTCCTATAGATGGCAGCACCTATGGTATTCATGAATCTAGTAATGTGAAAAGAATTTCTGATTAACTCAAATGTGTTTAAACATATTCTTCTTAATTTTTCAAGTATTGAATAAAATAATCAGTATCACATGCTGAATGAATTAATGTCAAAGCGTTTGAAAGTAGATCCAACCGTGATAGCGGATTGAAGGTCTTTCAATCACTCAGATAATCCCCAAGAAATATAATGCATAATTTCATGATCTTGAATGAATAAAAAACGTCTTTTCTGTTTTTTGTCTACGTCATATTATTTTCAATCACGCCATCAGCAAATCTCTTATTCCTCATTGTTCAAGTAGTCAGAAGCACGTTATGTTGATGAAACAATTTCCTCGCAGGAGATTGTTCCTTGCATTCAGCTTTGAAACGTCCAGGACAACGTTGACTGCAATTCCGGTCCCTAGGCACCGCCAACTATGACTAAAACTGTTGATTTTGCCGCCGAAAACAAAAGGAGTTAATTGAATTGTTGATTGAGTTGGCTACGATCATCAGATTTCATCAAAGACACTTGGATGGATCCATGAACATTCATGAACAAATAGAAACGTTTGATTGTTAAATATAATAGTTTATTGTATGAATTATTCCTTTGCAAGTTACCTATATTTTCTATGGGAATAACTGGAACGTAAGCTAGTCGTTTTATTTAAGCAAGATAGTTGCGACAGTTCACCAGGAAGTGCTGTATTGCTGATTGTCTTTTTTTTTAGACGATACTCCTGAACTAAAAGTTAGGTATAGAGTTTATCATTCAAATTGTTTCGAAAACCGTTTTCAATTTATGAAATATATACACTAAAAATGAATAACCGTTGAACAATTCTTTCAATATTTGTAAAAATTCAGACTAGAGGGAACAAAGTTCGTTACCGATTCAAGTATTCCTATCCAAATGGATTCGGCATCGTTTTTGATACTACTATTAATTCCTCATCCAATTGACAGGTCAGTGGTTAGTTGGAAACTTTTTGATTGGGCAACTGTTGCCATTGAAAGATAACCAAATCTATCCTCCTCAAATAAATAGACTCTTTTACTCTCATGAAATATCTATAATGAACAACCCAGTAGGAAGAAGGTCACAGGGAAGACCACCTAAACGATGGCGAGAATGCTGGACTTCGTATTCCGGGGAAGACTTGCTGGCAATGAACAGGCAGTAGCCTACTAATATGGTCATCCATGTTAGAAAGAAGAAGAAGAAATATCTAAATCTTTTTCGTGGTTATCAAACAATGATTAATGATGGTATGTAATTCGATATTTAGGGTTTATCAATTCCAATTGATGAATGGAATCTTTTGAGTGTAATATAACAATATACATAGCTTGCATAGCTCACCAAGCAGTCGAGTTTGGAAATCGTTTTTTATTTTTTATACTCCATTTTTATCTTGAGTGCATATCAGGAAAATTTTCGCGATTGTATAGGGTGTCATAATAATGATATGCCATATATTTTTGAACATTTTGGTAGTTTTTGTAGCCCTCTACATATTGGAGAAAATTGTTTGGAATCGGATCAGCGATATTCATGAAAAAAAGTATAACAAAAAATATAATTCAGCTAACCGAGTTTGGATTACACGAGTCATCACAGAGTGCAGAATTCAGTAACAAACTTTTCGAATTTCAAAGCACTATATCTTCCTGTTTCAAATTGAAATTGAAAAATTTCTATGTTAGCTGACGCGCAGAACAATATTCTCATAATTACAATCCTATCGAAACTCCTTCATGCGCAAATGAAGGTAGTTTGATTTGTAGAAATGAAGAACATTCGGAAGTCATTCTCAATTTGGAAAAAGGAAAGGAAAAATACAACAAATCACAAAATGTTCTCATATATATAAAAAACACAAGGTATTTCAAATCTTTATTTATGCAAGTATTTTAGTGATGAATTTGACTCTTTACTCTGAAAAAAATAAGTGACCTCTGATCCCTATACCAGTTCGACTATTTGTAATGAGTAATTTGAAACATAGCCCATAGTAAAGAAATTGTTTTGAATTTGACAATAAAAGTAGGTAGGTTATTTTGATTTGGGTGACTCATCCCTTTATCTTCCATCTTTCAATTTGCTTTTCCTGGGCTATAGACTCTTCTTTCGCAGATTCGTTCTCCAGTTTCCACTCAACCAGCTTTTGCGGTCAAACTCTGTAGCGGATTAAATGTCAGTAAAGTGCAACGTTTATGCGAGTTGAGTGTAGAATATAACCCCCGAAAATGTTGCCGATATCGAGTTTCACTCGGTAGGGACATATTTTGGGAGATTTTCTGTTGGTTTAATTCATTTTCTGTCTCTGATAAATATTTTGTTAAACGTAAGCTTTACATTACTGTAATATTATATGTGAAAATAAAAAGGCAAGAGAAAATCGTCAGATACGAATGAAAGCGAAAGTATTGCTTTGAGTATTGCTTTGCATATTATTTTGACCAATTCCTGTCAAATTCATATAGAACACAAAAAATTAAGAGATCAAATTCTGTAGAAACATTTCCTAGAGGCAGTTTTTAAGGGATGCCGCTGGTTCATACACGAAGGATGACAAATCTGCTCTTGTTTATTATCAATGGAATGTATCATTTTTAGGAAAAGTCATCAACAAAAGTGATAATCAAGTTCATTTCTGCTACCAACTTTGTAATAGATTAATATCTACTTGGGAACTCTTAGTTATTCGAATATCCGTTCCTTGCTGGTCCTTGAAATGAACATTTGTTCACCATTTTGTTTGACGATATTTTGTAGGAAATTTTTGGTAGATGAAGTGATAGAGGTAAAACGTGGCGGAATTGGAGCGTTACAAGCTATCATTACAAATACATGACTTGATATCGCTTCACTACATCATCCATTTGGGATATAGTCATTGACGATTCGAGGCATTTTGGATATCATACATTTTCACTTTTCGAAATGAGTTTCTATGAGACATAACTTAACAATCGATTATTATCAAGTTTGGAAGAGAAAAATTTGTCCACGGTTCAAAGTGTTGCCAACTTGGTATCTGCATATCGCAGAAAATCAAAATGCAAATGGTAAACTGAATATTCTTCATTTCGCATTCGAGGTATTGACAATTGTCCGAGAGTTTCACAATGAACAGACTTTGAGAAGTCTGGTCAGTAATGTCAATAATGAAATTGGATGGTATAATTGTATGACTTGATTCAATCGAAGGGTAATATGAGAGAGACAAGACTAGAAAAGGGTCTCGGACAACCCTAGGGGCTGGAGGAATCTCAACTTCTCGATTGGATTGACTAAGGGAGTGTCCCTGTTATTCGCTGTGAAACAACTGCTCTCGAGTCAGCAAAACTCGAGCGATAATCGAAATCGTCAGTCTCAGATTGTCTGATTCTTGTTATAAATATTTTTGTTATAAAAGCTGATACACACATACTATAAACACAGTTTCAGTATTTGATTTTTTTTTTCTACTGACGTTAGTATAAGAACTCTAAAAACAAGAAAATCGCTTTCTCCGAATTGAATAAAATTTTTTCTTGACTCCGAATATGTGGAGAAACAATTTTAAAACTTAATTATATTGAATTTTGATTTGACCATTTCTATCAAGAACAGGACATCTGACAGAACCAATATATTTTTTATATTATTATTTATTTCAGAACGAATCTGATTTCTTCATTTGCCCTCATGTACAAACTCTCCACACCGCATCAGAAATGAAAACGTTCGTCGAACACAGAAGAATCAAGGAATTTGCTCAAAAATTAGTGGAGATCTCAGAAATGATTCTCGTTGCGAAAAAAAGCAGTGGCGAACAATGTAGATCTCTTGCGGACGTCACTGGTGGAGAGAAAAAATCTTGAATCAAAAAGAGATTTCTCTTCAAAATCTTCCTCATTCCCCATCTTGGAAGTTATTGGACAATTTTTTCTAAGACTGAGTCAAAGAACCAATCCTCCGAATATCAACAAGACCCTGTATGATTTATTCCGTTTCTTTTGATAAATGATGACCCACTTTTATTCCTCAAAATTATTGAAAACGAAGGGATTCACTTATTGATCGTACTCTTCAGATTCATTTCCTTTCATTATTTCCTTGAATGTAGAAAACGGATCTTGAGGTCTAGTGCAATAGGGTTCTACCCACTGAACAATATCTCCGTGTATTGTGCCGTTATGTCGAGTAACTAATTTGTCGCCTTCGCCCTTGACTTTAGGGAGTGACATAAGCTAGCCGGCCATGAAACAGTAAAGTCAAATTAATAGAACACGAATACTCAGAAATAAGCTTTATTAAGTTCTATATCATCGAATTTACTGGTTTATTGCTGAACCTAACAAATTAATCTGATTAGTGATATTAACATTATCACAAATTAAATGATTTTTTTTCTCAATATAAAATAATATAATTTTATTTATTCATTTACATTAAGGGATGTATGGGGTAGTGAAAAAGGTGTAAATGGCATATTATCAGTAGGTATATGCTATTCTTCATTGCTATGAAAATATATCAGAGCAAAATATCTAACTATAATGAAAGTAGAAATAATAGGTTATTCTGCACGAAGAAATGATTATCTTGATTATGGATCCCATTATTGGATAGTAAACATTTCGGACAAATTAATGAGTACCAGCAACAAATAAAACCTAGATTCGTATATTTACCCCCCATATCTCGAGAACAAAACTTTACTAGACCTTTTTTAATGAAAACTTTCTGTCTCAGAATCACAATAACAATCTGAGTAATCATAACTTTAAATGAAGTGGAGAATATGGAAACATACAATTTTATATTATCATAATCAAATACCAAGCGAATCAGAAGCAAGCGAACATTGAAAAAAACATCGATATTTATACTTTGATTAGGCTTTCTTTTGTATTTTGTCCCATATATGAACCTGATACATGATATTTATAATCATTTGAAAATAGACTACCAGATACTGAAGATACATGAAGCGTAAAAAGATAATGGAGAATCCTTGAATGAGATAGAAAAGAAGAATATAAACTCATGTCGTTGATGACGATTGTATATTCGAGAGCAAAACAACTTGTCAATACAATTTTCGAATAGATTCGAAACTAATTATTAGCGTTCAGATCGCCATTCAAGGAAGCGTTGCTTTTTTTCTGAGAAGCTATATGTTGATGATAATAGCACTGAAAATAAGCCATAGGGATCCAAGAGCTCAAAAGTCCTTCACAAAGCAAAATCCCAGCAATGCGCAACCTGAATTCTAATTACTCCTGCCTCTATTGCCGCATCACATCAGTCTTCATTAAATTAAATCTTATGTCAATGGAATCATCAGCGAGAATGTCTAACTGGAATTTCACGGTAGTACCTCTCGATTCGCCCATTCGAATATTCGAACGGCTCGAGCGATATTACGGAGATTGAAGAGAAATAAAGAGCTCTTGCTAGGACTCATTTGACGTTTCATCGCTGAGATATATTCACAAATCAAATGGAACAATTTCCTGAAGCTGCCAGCAAGACACGTATTCAATTCCGGAAACGCAATTCGATGCTCTCAAATTTATTGAAACCACAGAGGGTGTCGATTTCACTCCTTACATGGTCTTGATAGTTTTGTGGGGCCGTCTGTGTGGAAAAACGAATACCTAGTTTCACTCATGTAATTTCATGATTCTTCATCTTGGACTAACTTATTTGAATTGGGTCTCCAGTTTCAGAACGTATCTAGTGAAAAGGGATGTAGGTTCAGGTTCAAGGATGACATACTCGAAATCATCATAGAATAGGCTATCAAGAGATTCTTTTGTACCCAAACATGTCGATTCACTAATAATATTTCTATTTTAGTTTCGAATCATATACTCGGAGAAGGGATGATTTATTCTCTTTTGACTTGATTTTTATATTGCAGTATGCTTTCGAGTATAGTGAAATGATTTTTCAGAAATCTATATCTGCGATAAATGCAAAAACAATATAAAAATAACAAGAAGAGTAATTGTAATTGTATCTCACACCATCAGGAGAAATGCAACGTTATTCTTATCCTACCAACTCATATACTCAATTCTGAGCATATCTTCAGCAAGCTATTATAATAAATGATTTTCGAAACTGCATTACATTATTGGATGTGACTAAATTTTGTTATGGTTGTAGGATGTGTCTGTGAATTGATGGTCGTCGTCATTTATTGATTTGGAAACCAATATCACCAGTTCTGCGTACAAGGTGGTTGAAATAAATAGTTTCGTGGTCTTTAAAAATCGGTTGACATAGAATCCAAACCCAGAATGCTTTGATTATCATTTACTATTTATGGTAGTTCTCCTAGAATTCTTGCCTGAATCTGATTGCAAAGACAAAGTGACTGGGTTTGATGTTGAAATTTGATGATTCCTGGCCGATCAGGGAATCAAAGAACTTAATCAAGCTTATGTAGATTGAGGACTGACACTTTATGTCACTAATAATAGTACAATATAGATGGATCAATTGAATGAGTACTGTCTCTTCTCATGGATTCAATAATACTATGATTTCGTTCAAGCTTGATCATTATCACAGCATGCACGAATCAAGAAAATAACTTACTCAATGCTGCTGTTCACTTCGTCACATCACTCAAATCTAGTAATAGGACTTGGACATGGGATGATGGAACTCATTAATGTAGAATTGATAAATGCAATAGTCAGCTGTTGACACATGGCGAAATCATCAATCAGATTGAAGACAGAATAGAACTGATCGCGTACTGTGAAAATAAGGGACTGACGCACCCCTTTTTATTAGAGTATTGGACCTACGCAAGAAACTATCCAGAGGTAGGTTTGGCATGGCTAAGGGTTTCTGTTTCGAATTTGAGACAATCGAAAATAATTTTCTTCATGTTGAATGAGACATATTTCGATAATCAATCGATTTCTCGAGAAATAGAACGCATACATTGGATGTGGTACAAGAGGTCAAAGGCCTGATAATAAAAAACAGAAAACAATGGATAAAATGGGTGCATTCTCACATGTACTAAATGTTTATTGAATGATTACTACTGTTTGATTTTGATGTGGACCTGAATTCTACTCTTTTGAGCAGGGTGATGCATATGGGAATCCATAATCAATACTTTCGGATGATGATATCTCGATTTTCAAATAAAAAATAGAATCGAAAAGAGTTCGAAACCAATTTTTAGCATATACAATTTGAAACAGCTTTGTATTATATGTAGATGACCTCAAATTCATGAGTTATAAATCATACAATTATCAAATATTCCTAATTTGAATTCGAAACAATAAGGTTTTTCTTAGTGTGTGAGTCCCTATTCTTTCTTTCATGTAGGTATGTTATTGAATTACTTTAATTCAATGATATTTGTCCAAATGAAGTAACCTGTTTTCGTTTCCCAAGATAATCTGAGATTGAAGTGACCTAGATCAGAATGGATTCCGGAAAAGAATGTGATTTTGCTTCAAAAATATCAATTCGTCGTTCACTGAAAATTGCTCAATGAATAATTCACTGAAAAATAAACTAACCTTTATTGGATCACATCGCAGAATACCCTTTACTGTACCCTAACCCACTTTATATAAAGCAATAAAGGAAGAGACAGTTTTATTTGCAATTATTCAAATTGGCAATTCTTGTTCGTATTTCCGTGGCCATATTAGCATGAGGGAATCCGGTTTTGCACCACAGAGGAGAGAATAATCGAAAAGTTATCAGCTTCTGAGATTATCAGGAGATATGGGTTTGATTTGAATACATGCATGCAAAGTAGACTCGGGGTGGTTATATGAAATTCTGTTCGTTGATAAAGAAAGAAATTGGATGGACTGTTATTCGTTGGATCTCATAGAGCAATATTGAAAATTGTATTGAAAAGGATATAACGATCTATGACACAATCATATTGAAGCATGAAAAAAAAAACAATTTGGTGTCCATTGGATTCATATCGCCATCTCCATAGAGTCAAAACCAAGTATTATTCCTTGAACAATCATAGGATTGACGCCATCTACATAGCACCTATCAGTTCTCATCTCTCCATCTATCGTTAGGCCGCACAAACACATACATTTTTTGGTTCGGTACGATCTCAGTTACCTGTTACGTACTGAAGTCAATACAGATTTCTCTTTGGAATATCAAAGGTTTTCGATCGATACACTTTTGCAAACATAGATTGCGATTGTGATGATTTTTTGAAGAACACTGTGTTTCATATGGTATATACTACTATTTGTATATGATTATTGAAAAAAAATTCTTTGAGAAGCGTTATTGGGTAACAAAATTCATATCTTGTGCTAGAGAGAAATTGATAAACTGGAGAATAATTTTGTTAGGTTCCGATTCTTTCACGTAAGAAACATGTATATGAAAAGAATTACAACAAATACTCGATGTATCATCTTTCATTAATTCTCCTCCTTATAGCACTCATACAAATTTTCCCCTTCAGGTAGATTCCAGTTGAGTTCCAGATGCATTATACAAAAATATGGATTGATTTGTTGTAGAATCAACTAATCAATATCATCGGTTGTTCTAAATCTCAATATTCATTAATATCAATGATCAATGTAGGTTTATTGAAGGGTAAACATTACCTGACAACAGCCCATTGTATAGAGAATGCTTTTTCGAACATTGAATAAACTAGCAGCGCTAAACCCAATACGAATTATCCTAATATGAATGTTCACTTCTCGCTGGATCAGAGAATCGGACATCAGGGAGTCAACTACTTACAGATGTTCGGTATGCTCAAAGGGCAAAAAACGTTTGAAACCCTCGTTTGTGAAATGTGAAGATGAAATATTGACAGACTGAGCACTGGCGCACGACTTTCTCTCACAAATTGGCGTTGAGTGTCGAAACATCTGCTTTGTCAAAACACAACGCTTGTGGGTCCTGTGAGGGAAGTGGATATCCTTTCCCTTTTGCATTTTAACACGTTCTCTATAATCCTATATCTGTATATCTAGGTGTAACAAAAATATCGTGAGGAGTCGTTCCACATAAATCAACAGTATTTACTGTGTATTGGATTATTTGAATTAATATTTACTGAAAACAAATCAGTGTACGAAATTGAGCTGAAACTTTTTCATAACTTTCCACGATTAATGACGTATTCAGAGGGATGTTTTTTTTTTATTCAAAGCAACACATGTTAGACTACATTCGAAATGAGAAGAATTATATGGATGGAATACATTAATTCATTTCGGAGGAATTTTTGACCTTTTTTCTAAGCATAATTGAATTGATCTTCATTCGAGATGGAGGCTAGGCCATAGGATAATTTTATCATCATAAAAATATGGTGTTTTCACATTCATAATGACTTTCTATCGTATTAAGACTTTTTGATTGAACTCAATACTTCTATTACTTTACCTGGCTACTAGATGAAGCTAATGAAAATACCAAGACATTTCGGAATCCAATCCAAGTAGAAAGCAGCTAATTCAATATCACTGCAATGACTTGATATATACCTCTTCGAATGATGAAAATCATGAGAAGACTTTTTTTCGCATTCGACACTACAACTCCTCTACAGGCAGCTATTTCTGAAAATCTTCAAGAATCGTTTCAATACGTTCCTCACGTCATACATGTCCCCATGCAGGTGGTCATCGAATATAACCGCAATCTTATACAATTCATTATTTGAATCTATGAGGTGTCACAACAAAAGCATCTGAGTAAACCACCACAAAAGACGTCAAAGACATATGGACAAACAACCACTGTCTTCGTACCGTTTATCAATATGAGAGGTGGAGAATCTTTGACACGTCATGTATCAGAAATGAATGACGCCAAATTCGACTATTTTGTCTGCTATTTAGCCATTGTTATGTGTTGTAACGTATACGACAAAGGGCAAGGGAAGCGCTAAAAGTCAATAGCTTTTGGTGGTGTTCCGGTCGCCTGAGCTTGTGGTGGGTAAAAATTTCACATACAGTGTGACATTTGGGCAGGAACAGTGGCGTATACTCAAGCTTAACTTCAGAGCTAGTGAATTCCTTCAGAAAGTTGACATTTAAATTTTTCAATTTGGTTAATTGATCCGTTATGGAAGACCTCCATTTGCTCTACCATTTTTATGCAGATCATTGAGATGTATCTTCCGAAATTATTTTCACTTATATAGGATGTTTTGTTGATGGACTGTCCAATGATTTCTCCGAATTGAAATATCTCAAAGGTGATCAAGTTATTTGAAAACAATATCTCAGATTTTTATTGAAACCGATCCCACTTTTCGAAACTTTCAGATAATCGATTGTTGATTCAACTCCATACTTTGTGATCAATATACCCAAAATGCGCAGCTCACAGCTCACAGCTTTTCAACTCTATGAGAATTATAATAACAAGAACTCATAATAACGTAGACCAAATAAATTATTTGAAATTTATACATTACAATGATGATAGGTTTTTATGGATAATTTCATTGGAGCGACCATTCATTTTATAAATGAACTTCTCATCACCTTCGTGATAATGTCCAAGTTATGGAAGATAATCAATTGAGTATAATCACCAATAATAGGGTGGAATTTCCAGAGTTCGTTCAAGTCACAGATGGTCAATATTGAACTAAGCCAAAGGATCGTATCGAACCATATTTCTGCCATGTGGTCGAAGAGAACGTTCGCGAAAACAGAAAAAGTCACTTCCACCAGTAATTAAGAGAACAACCGAAACAATGGAATGAATAAAGTGGAATCCCCTAGCCTACTTTCACAAGTTTAAATTAAAAATACTTAATTAAAAATGAAGTAGGAAAACGGTCCTTTTTTCACGCCATTTCAATAATATACAAAGAATTCAGTTTGATACGAATATTGAAAGAGTGGAATTAGGATGTGAACGTGAAAGTTAAAATTAGTTTTTCACATAGTCGAATTCAGAAATCGAGGTGGAAGTGAGAAATTGATACACCATTCGCATAGATTAATGAAATGTAGCGTGTTGAAAGGTTCGGTGACGTTTCAATTTATCGAATTCTGCAATGAAAAACAGATTGGATGCTGTCATATAAACTGTTATGCATACATCACCATTGATTGATTCGAACAATATTCTATTTCTTCTAAGCTAAATGATGAACGATCATGAATGATTCCATCACAAAGTTTTCTTGAAAAATATGAGCAGCCACAGTATACTCCATAAAAAGTTACCCTAACTTCGAAAGATCTCTCTAGATTGAATTTAAAATGACGAAATATTTTCAAGACATAATTGTTATGTGTTGAAATGATCTTCAATTCTACAAATTCGAAGAATTGACATCCCCCATCTGGGTTATCAAATACAGAAGTGTTTTCTGATGTCGTTTGCCTCTTATCGTAGATGTCACTTGCAATGGAAGTTTTTTAATATGCGGGATCGTACTCCGCCATTATGGTGCGAGAGTCTTGAAGTTTTTTCATAGGGGCGTTATCAAATATAATTCTCCCTAACATCAAAATATTGCTATAGATACATTTTAGTGAGTTTTCTTGTTCCCAGAGAATTATAGCCCTATAATCCATCCCTATAATCAATCCTCATCCAGAGAAAATAACAATACTCACATTCAGGAAATATATCATTATTAGATAGAAGTATAGAAGGTGCATCAAAACCACCAAGATCCTGAGAAAAAATATGATGTTTCTTAAACATGATGCTTTGTTCTCACTTTCGGTATATGGAAAAATCAGATCATTTGGCGTGGTCAATTACAAACATTCGGTATGAATCAGTATCCTAATAAAATTTTCAATATCATCGCTCGTACTCATTTTTCCGATAGGAAATTGGGTTCAATTATTCAAAAGGCAATTAAATACATTCATATTTCAGAAGAAATCATGTGTGATGGAAAATTTTTGTAATTGGTATCGTGATTTGTTAGATGATAGGTGTTGCATCATTCATGGCATGTAGTAGCGTGAATCAATTTTGATTGCAGACTAATATCAACATGAAATCTCTTTCATATTTAATTTATGTTTGCTCTCAATATTCATTCGATTTGATATAATATAGACATTTTTTTAATTATTTCTTCAAATTTGCGATGATTCTATTTCATAAAATTTCATTAACAAAGTTTCCCAATTGATACTAGGGCTACCGTTCACATTCCGGTTAGTTTTTTCAAAACAAGGGTCCTCCTTCAATATTTATATCGTTTGACACTATCTTGATCTAGGAGTCGGCTTGTTAGAACGCATCCGCGTCCAATCTGAATTAATAAGTGATTGAGAATCATAACAGAGGCCCAAATAGTGAAACATTAGTGATTAATCAATCAACCCAGTTGTCAGATTCTATAATGGAACAAAATGCGTTCAATTAAAATTGATTTATTTTAACAGTCGACGTTTTGGTCGACGACGGTACTGTAAACAAGCGGTTGTAGGAAGATGTATTTAATTGAACAACATCATGGTTCATCATTCAAAATCGAATATTTGCCCAATCAGATTTTGAGGGAGAAACTCAGATTCACAGAATTTTCTCTCCTTTCTTCGATTTGAAAGTTCTCAAAATTCTCATATTTTGCCATATCAACGTATTTTCATCTTTTCATCATTGGATATGATAGCTGGTCATAGAGGAGGAATTCTTTGGGAATTCTGAACTTATAATATTCAAACTTCTTGGACCATAATAATTCAAGGGTGAGTCAATTTCCATCGGACCCCAGTATGGTTGAAGGTTGAATTGATATATGATGGGTTCGAAGTATACTTTTCAATATCATATACAATTTCCAACATTTCATAATCATTCATCTGAAAGGGAAAACTTCAACCCAACCAAACAATCATTGAACTTGAAACAACTTTTTCAGATTTAGTATTTGGATTCTTGGACATAGTCCACTAGTGCACTGAATGTTTCGTGTAACAATATGTTGAGAAATCATCTTTATTATTACTATTGCTATTGATATAGGTATCTTCAACTGATATTCCCAATAAAAATTGTTTCATATAGACAATACTTCATCCTCACTTACTGGACCATTTTTTTTTCAAAATCAACTTTTGTTCATGGATCTCTCACTAGCCTCGGAGGTCAATTTCATTCTGATATTACTATTTCATTCCATGAATGCATCAGAAAAAGGAGTACGACGTTGATGTGGTTTGTAGCATCTTTCCTCAGATGAATGGTGGATTGCAATTTCTTGAGTTTTGGTGAACTTGTTTCATTCCTTGTTGGAATCTTTGACTCTTCTGTTGACCTTGATTCATTACACCTATGAAAGATCAATGAATCAATATTCTAGGAATCAAGGAACTATTGAATTTTCGGCACGATGGCACTCGATCCAATCAAAACATTCTATAACTGTTTCTGTTCTTACTCACTTATATCAAATGACAGTTTCAGAACTCACATTCATTCTTATGATGGTAATATTTTATCCAGAATTGATACTATATAGATGAGGAGTTGTCATCTATATATTTAAGCGAAATATCCCTGAACGTAGACAATATATGTATAAAGACAACGGACAAGAGATATCAAGAGAAACTCATAAAATTCCCAACAAAAGACACATAGAACATCCTTCACTGTGCACAATCAATATTTAAACAAATATCCTCTGACATACTTCTTCCAGGTCTTTTACTATTTTGGCGGTCTCTTTAAACCTCCATAGGGAGCTATTCTAAATGGCGGGCCTCCTTTCCGGATGATATACGTGGAAAATGTGGAGTCGAATGGCAACCTTGTGTCCATCTTGGTAGTTGGTTAAGATATATTCTCCGTGCCCCACATTCTATATTGACCATTCAGGTACGTGATTCTCTTGGTAATATCTCTAGAACACGACAGGTGGTGTAATTTCTTGATTTTTCTCTTGGAAATGCGACAGGAAATCATTTGGGATTCTGCAAATGGAAGGTCTATTTTCCAAATCATGTATATAAGTTTGGTTCTTATTATAATTACTGGAATTATTTGCAGGAGTACAAATGCAAATGATGCTTTTTTGTGGCTTTGTTTTCATAATGATTCAAGTGGATTTATCTTCTGAACTAAAATGAATTCAACCCAAAAGCTAATGAGTTAGAATTACCAAAAATATATCTTATCCAAGAATTTGTACCAGCGCATGTGTTGGGTAAAATATTTTGTAGAACTTATTGCATTACCGATCTCTAACAGTAGAAAAAGATTGAAGGATATTCTATAAGATGATGCCCATTTGATATTATTCAGTCTTGATATACAGTATGAACTTTATATAACCATCTCAACTGTGCATATTTTTACGTATCTGTATCAAAAAAAGAGAAAGTCCAATTCAGACTTGTGTTAGTAATTACAAGAAAACAATTCTTAGTTGAACGCTATTGTGTATAATTCCTTATTTTTGTCTGACATCTAATTCTTGTTGCAGCAGTAATTTCCTTGAATTTTTCCACTCATTTTATTCATCTCCTCATTGTGAGAAAATACTTCTCTAATAATTTTGCCGCTTTTAGAGATCGGTGGAGCTCTACCGTCAAATCTCCATATAGTTCTTCTTGTTCTTAATCTTAATTTCTTCTCATCGAATCCGAAGCAGTTGTGAACAGACAGTCGTCTACTTCGATGTAGTGAGACTTTTTGTAAAATTTGTTTTAATTGTCAGACAACTATTTCTGGAAATCTCGGATAGAATCGACTAAACATCACCGAATACGAAATTATGTCCTCGAAGAAATCGACAAGCATTGTGGTCTTCCTGAAAATAGTTCAGTCTGAAGATTCGAATTATTGCGCTGAAAAACCCAGAGCGCTATGCAAAGCCGATTCAGTTGGGAAAAGTGAATCATTTCATGGGTTCCTCTATTCCCATTAAAACATTGGAATTGATCCAGATTTCTTTCATATCAGAGGCATAAAAACGCTTCCACAGTATGCACGAACCTTGTCTCCCTCTTCACGGTCTAGTGTACTCAGACCTGACGACTCCGCATCGCCAGGATTTTAATTTGAATTACTCCAATTCTGCGACTCGACCGTAATGGTGCGTGACAAAATAGGTTGCCCCACCTCTGGAATAAGCGGAATAGTGTGATATTTTCTGTGGAAAAAACTGTTTCTAATTACCACAATGTTTCTTGGCTACAGTTTCGGCTAACTGGTATCATCAATTTCGATGTAAACCTCGGACAAATAATTAAACCTCATTTCATTTGTCATGGTGCCAATATTCAGCGGAATAATTGACGAGTAGTTTATTGAATTCTAGGTTAAAAACGAATAACAAATGTGGTGGGAAATAACGAGTCGATTGAAAATTTCTGTTGTTTGCTTTGTTCTTCATGGTATATTTTGCAAAAGAAAACACGTGAGCACGTACTAGCAATGAGGTCACTGAGACTATGTGAAACTTCAATTCGAATTGATGGTTTATGAAGATAAAGATAATTTTTATTTCATCTATATATGAAACAATGAAGGATGAGTAATCTGAAATAACTTCATGATATTTGACGGTCATATCGTGAATTGTCGATATAAATATTCCGAGAATGAAAAAGGAGTTACAGTTGATAATTAAGATCCCTACATTGTTAACAACTACCTACTATCTATAATGTAAAGTGTATAATACAGAATTTTACGTTTGAGGTTTCATTCAATTGATGAAATAATCTTCATACATTCCACCATTTACGCTCAATGAGTCCCAGATTTATCAGAAACCTCCTCAATTAAGCACACATATGCAGAGTTAATGGTGTTAACTGATTTTGATTATATTATTTGTGGCGTAGCTTATCCATTTCAATTAAGAACATTAGTGGGGGCCAGCACGGTCTGAGGAATTCTAGATTTCGAACGAATATCTGATGCCCTGTGGTATTTAGGCAAGCTCAGAGTTTAGATGTTTTGCGGACCTAATTGAACTCAGAATAGTTGAGAGGTTAGTTATATGTATATATTCCAACTTCGTCTGATGAAATTTTCTATGAGCTTTTAACTTCTGATTCAATTTGATTCGTTCAATTGTAGAGTAAATAAACATGTTTCATGGATTCATAATTGGCCGAATTGATGAGTAACGTCTGAAAGCCATTACCATAATCATTATTCAGAGCTAAAGTGAATGGATTCGTTCTTAGACCTGTTATACGACATATTTGTTCGAATTCATATCATTGTTATCATTTTATCATCTTTTTCATCAGATAATTAAGAATACATCGAACTAAGTTACTAAATATCATAAAATAATTCAGACTAGTTATCAGAACTTGCCTTGGAATAATATTGTTTCGAAAACCAGACCAAGTCTCAATGTCTATTTTATAACCTCTTTGCATCTATGAAGTTTCAACACCGTGTCTACTTCATAATGATTTTGAAATATTCAAGGAACTCTCTAGACAAATTAAAACTTTGACGCCCTCTGACGATTTTATGTAGCATTTCAGAATACTAACAGGAAGTTCTGTAGAAGTTGTGATATGTTGACGTTTTTGGAGACAACCGAGTTCTGAATTCGAATTAAATGAATATTGCAACGTTTACGATTATTCATAGTTCAGTTTTTCTATGAATCGTTTCACAGCACATTCATCAGTAAGAATAAGTAATGCCCAAATAATTCATATTAAGTGATTGATTCTCCATAAACCTAAAATTTTGATTTGATGAAAATTCATCAGGAAAATAGGAAATGATTCTTATCTGTTGCAAAAAATATATTTGGAAAGTTGGAGTATCGTTTGCCGCAAAAATATTTTATTCGTCCCACAGATACTACTCATACATTTTATAGAATGAGAATTGAGGATTGGACAATATTCTATGAAACTTTTTACAGCAGGTACTTCAGGAAAAAGGGAACTCTTATTTCACCACTTCATTTTCCTTTGCTTATCAGCCTTTCCAATTCAATACCAGAGTAGATACCTGAGAAATATCTATTGATCAACGAAACTGCCACTGAAGGAAATAAGCTTCCTAGTTTTCCATCGAACTATAACTTTTGGCTTTCCATAATTGCCAGCGAATCCAATTTTTTAATTATCCAATAAAAAAGACATCAACGATAAAATATTTGATTTCTTTGGGAATAACCAACTTGAAATATGATCCATCGAACTTTTGCTGCAAAGAGGACATACTCAGCTTTTCATGGAAGAGGTCCACAATCATGTAGCCTTATCTTTTTACTAATCTTTCTACTATGTCTGATGCAATGTGTTCTTCTAGAATTCTCAAATATCATATTATTCCGTCAAGTCCAGTCTTCACAGCCCTTTGTGGTTAATTTGGTGACCTGCAGAACATCTCTTTTCAAAGACTCGTTCATCCAACGAACAGCGAGGCTCTAGAACACATTGCCCAGGGAGGTGTTCCCCGAGGCATATGACATTCAGAAATTTAAAAAGAACACCAATTCCCACCTCCTTTCCCTTGCTTCTCACGATGTTCTCTGAACATTACAGAATGTCTCCTTTCGTGAGAAGTTTTATATAAAAAAAATATCAACAAATTTCTGTCCAATTGAATCGATATACTTTAACATTACCAACATATTTCTGGTGATAATTTTTATATTCTTTATTCGAACATTTACTTTATGAAGAAGAAATTACGCTTCTAAAGTATATTTGAACTGAGAAAAACGTTGGAAAAAGAATAAAAATAACTCAATACTGCAGATTGTCATGGCAAACGCACCGACATTTCAAAAACTCTCCCAAGACTCAACAGATAGTACGGTTTCCTTTGGCAGATAATCCCTGAAAGCCGACGCAGAAACAGTCTACTTTACTTTCGACATCTTAATCTTGCTGTTATCTTAAGATCTAACCGGTCGGCATTTGTAATCTCAACTCGCGCTTCGTCAAGTCGAATTAATTGTAAAAGATACTTCTTGTCTTGCCAAGAGAATTACTATATGAGGAATGTAACTTAGACAAGATGGTAGTTGACGTTGCTCCTTGATTCGTGTAATGGATTCTAATATGAAGGAGATTTAGTGTTTTCAATTCGAGCAGTGATCGAGAAATGTTTCTGTATGTCATATCGATAAGTACATACACTCTCGATTATTTGTTTCAATTACGTTTCTATGGATATTTTTACGTTTCACGTGTTATTTACGACATCTTTATCTCTCCAATAGAAACAGAATTTTCAGTTTCAATGATTTTATATCCGAACATTCGCATCGGAAAAATACCCAAACAGTATTCGATCATAACTTCACAACTATGAATGTAAAATTCTGGTGCGATTTCGATATTATGAACTCAACATTTCTGGAAACAACGAATGTTAATTGTTTTTAAAACTTTTCTTCCTTATTATACGAAACAAGCAAATCCTGAAATCACTCAGTTATGACTTATTCAATATTTGTTGGGCTAAGCTGTCCAGAAACCGTATGCTCGAACTTATCAAAGATCCAGGCGGTGTCACTATGCTGAACTATCGAATATTACACTCACAAATCATTGAGATGATCTTGGGATACGCCACTGTCCGCAGATATTGAACCCCTGTTGACCATCTCTAGTGCCGAGGATAGAGCATTTTCTTTGTGATTTCGTAGAATGTCGGACCAACTATACTAATATTTCAACATCTGCTAGCTTCTAATCTCGCACATTCATATTCCTCATAATTTTGAACCTCTCATTGATCTGGTTCAATTATCATTGGGATATATTTAACTATTTTCATTTGCGTTTACCTCATTTCAATATAATATTTTATTATTGGTTTTTATTGGAGCCTTCACCAATCATATTCGCATGTATAAAAAATGAAACGACCATTTTCTTTCTAGTCAGGTATTTCGGAACAGATGCATACAATCTTATGAAGTTTTTTACGCAACCAGATCACACATGAAACTTTGGCCCCCTCGTATATGAATTCAAATTCAGAGTCAACGAACTCTTAATGTTGAACTCATGCAGAGTAGAAATATTTCGATAAAAAACCGAATGGAAAACAGACAATTCTATATTCGATATCAAATTATACCCAATTATCGATAATGCTTTAATAATCTAATAATTTTTAGGGGAGTTACCAGAACGAATATTTATTTTCACGGTGCAAAGACCAACTAATTTGAAAAACAAATATTTCTCAAGTTAATTGGACATAACCGGGAATAGGTAGAGGATATACTCATTAATCTTCCTAACTCCACCCTCTGAAGAAAGGTGATGTCAGTTTCAAAATATCCTATGTTTAACAAATGTTATTTCAAGGAACATCTAGCCGCTGTCGGCAGGTCTGGTGGATTATAATTTCTAGCGAAATGAATAATATCCAACTATTATTCAAATGTTATTGAAGCTATTTCCGAAATGTTTCAATATTTCGAATCCATCTGAGGTACGTGTTGAAAGAAACGATATTTTATTGGTGATGGTGAAATTCCATCGCCACGTAGAACTTAATGAGATATCCAAAACAGAAACAAAAGAATGACAAATATAATGATGTGACTGAACTGGAAAACATTTTTCCCAATTCTAATCATGATAACAATGCAACAAGAGCTGAAAGGATCGAAATTGTTTCGTTTATTTCAATGAACAACGGATAAGCAAGGAAAGTTCGTTGAATCTGTTCACTGCAGTATATGATTCGTGATTTATAATGGATGGAGGACCTAGCATTCTGGGGCACAATCTAAAATCAAATTATAAGCAATGACACTTTGTTTCTGTGTCGAAATTAAATTCCGAGTAAGAAGCCAGACAGATATTCTTATTTTCCTAAATGGAAGTGTTGGGAAGTTTTCTAATAATACTCCTCGTAACATCTTTTATGATTCATGAACGACTCCTCAAATGTCCTGACCAAGTACAAGATTTCCAATATCTGTTAACTCATCGAGATGGATAATTTATATGCGATAGATTCACCAACTTGTTATGAACAAGACTGTATTTTCATTATAGTTGTCTTATTGAAGATTATTTGCAGTTTTTTCCATTGGTGTATTGAAAGAAGAGAATTACAAATATCATCAACTTTGAATGGAAATAGAAATTCTGCCATATAATTACTCTTCAGATTTCAAAAGAAGGATAACGAAATAAAACAATGACAAAATATATTTCGGAAAGAAGTGAATCTATAGTGGAAAGTGATTCCAAGATCTGTTATTTCACTCACTCGACTGAAGTATTTTTGATAGTATAGGGAAACTCCACTATGATTCTCCTTCTATAAAATAACAAGATATGACATTCAGATATTTTGAAACAAATATGATTTCTCGAACACCAAACGAATACTAAGTTGACCTCATTTAGTGGATTCACAAGGTTCATAATTTCTAACTGTAATAATAATGAAGCAGTTTTGGCAATCAATAAAAAACAAATATAAAAGAGGTCCTGAGTTTGAACCTTGTGTCACTCCTGAGCTAGGTGTCTACGAGGAAGACTGAGGACTTTTTTCTGTTTTACGTATTACCGTCAGATGCATAAGAATACTAAAAATAACAATTCCATACTATATACTTCTTCTTTGAAGAAGAGAATAAGACACATTTCCTCAATGTTCAATCATGTTCCATTTGGACACAAGAGTAGAACATAGTACATCTGCACGAGTCGTGGAATATCGTGAAGTATCCCGTGATTTATTCAAGTGGGTGGTCCGAGTAATTGAATGTTTGGTCGCGGTGTGCCATGCCCGGACGGTATTAAACCCGATAATTACAGGTTCCTGTTTACCTGCACATTCATTATTTGGAACACGACGATCTCAAATTATACGTTCATCATGATTCGTTTCGGAATTGATATATTATTCTCGAGAATCAGCTTGGCGAAGAGCAATCAGCCGAGCCGAGGATGACTTATGATATAATTTTATCTGCGACCTTGTTGAATGTGGGTACTTGATACCTGAAATGATCTCTTGTTTGGGATGTTAATCACTATACTTTCGCGGAAACAGGTCTGCCTCCTCTTGCAAGATGTTCACGATGTTATGTTATGTATGGATTGACTGTTTACTTTGTGAACCTCCATTGATTTTTGTCTAACCCACTTCAAATTTGATTGATTTCATCTCATCTCGAGATGGACTTTTTCTAATTGTCGAACATGAAACATGGTGGACGTTTGACCATTCATTGCTTTACTATTATATATCAGATATTGTGTCTGTCGAATGAGAAGAAATATGAGAAATATATATTCCATCTCATCTTCAGTATCTTTCGTTGATGATGTCATGTGGACGTGTCATACAATGCTGATAACAATTTGCTACTGAGATGTAATCAATGCAAGGATTTCAGTACGACGAGAAGCTGAGTTTATTGGATCATAAAACTGAAATGGTAGCTGAAGCGTATATAAAACATTGGGGTTCTTTATAAAACGTTCAAAACTCTTGTGGAATTAAATATGACTTGAATGCATTTGTTACATACAAATTGTAGTATAAATCAGCGATTTGGTGTGACAGTCAAATAGGCTTCAACAAGTTCATTGAAAGTTTTTGATATTTCCATTTCGATAAAATTATGAGAATTCAGGACATTTTTTAAGGAAACACGACCAATTATTGTGGAGTATAGACACGGCTGTACAATTTTCAGTTTATTCATTGAATATACATAAAGATAAAGTTTGAGTACATTTGGAGATATAAATGAACAAGGGCATTGGATATGGACACTCTTATTCCAGATAGAGTATTCTGTATCATTCACACTTCAAGAACCCACGTACAGTATCGTGAAAAACATGTCTGCCTATTTACAGAATTCTGATAGTATTTCGCTATTTAAATGATAGTTTAATCCTTAATGCGAGGATGGAGATAATTATGGATCATTCGTTTGTTGGTTTCTTTCAAAACTGATATTCCTTCAGTGTATGAACAACATGTCCCTTTTCTATTTGTTGTTTTTTATCCTGATGTGTGAATTTGTGCATAATTATCAAATAAAATCGAATGAACGAATGAACAATTGGATCTTCAAGTTCCTTTGCATCATTTGAACGTGATTCATCAATGAAGTCCAATTTAGCATCGTCCGTATCCGGAAATCATGCTATCAGACTGACGCGTTGCTAATCCCAGTATCGACTGACAGAATCAAGATAAGTCGACGGGGTTTCTCGTTAGTCAACTTCTTCACTTTAACATCTTCTCTCGACTGCGACTTCGGGCTTCCTTTCGTGTGAACTCAAATCAACCGAAGGAATTCCATGACAGACGTGTTGCTTTCGATATTTGAATTTTTGATGAGCTACGTAGGTACGCCCCACTGCGGCGAATAAAGTGAATCAAGTACAATTCAAGGAAATGGTAATGAGATGAGAAGTTCATATTTTTAATGGAAATTGTGGGTGTGTCGTGCCAAGCGCAAATGCGGTTACTGATGAGGTGAGTCCTCGATATTCCGTCATCCGTAATCTTCATTTCTGTCTGTAGTCTCCAACTGCTGGAATCCAACCGATAATAATAGTAGAGTATTGAATGGATTTCGAAAGTCACGTCGAATGTTCAACTCTGCTGTAACTTATAATAATAATAATGTTTATTAACCAATTCAATTCAAACTGCAATATAGACAAAAATTCTAGTACATTCTTAAAATATGATGTACTTGGAAAAATAAACTCAGAGTTAATCAAAAAAGCTCGGATAAGCTTGTCTTTGAGATGTAGCAGCTCATTATTTGCGATATCCTCAAACTGTATGATGAATATGTACCTTCAAATAATGATTTCAGATTTTGATTCAACCCGAATACAAAATTTTGGAGAGATGGAAACTATCTCACTATGTTTTTTTTTTCGGGAATGATATGTTCCTTTAGTTCTCACGTGGTTGGATCACGTGTATGACAGGAGAAATTAAAGTACATAGGGGTTTTCAATTGAATAAATAGTTTCTATTGATAAGCATATCCAATATGGGAAATTGTTCAATCAATTCAATTGAGATAGTATCCTCACTGTCAGGAAAGAACATACTATAAAAATTTTATCTCCAATTGATATATATTACGATTAAACCGACCACATAGATTGAGGTTTCATTTATTGAGATGCATTCGATTCACAAATGTTCAGTATCTACTGAATATCGAATTGAAATATTCAGGAATCAATATGAAATAATTAATAATTTGATGTTCAAGTGAAGTTTTGTGTTTTTCATTGACCATTCACATACATTATTCCGTTCATCGAATGCTTTCAACGAAAATATCTGAGACTTTTCCCTGAATTCAAAAAATCAATGAAAATTCGAATACATTTCTGATGATTTTTGTAAGGTGAATATGATGTTTCTTATGGACTTGGTCAATATCTCATAATTTTTTCCAATGCAATTATTGTCTGAGGTTTCAAGCTTCTAGAAGCGTATGAACAGTTGCTTCTCCTAATTCATTATGTGATGAATACTGTTCCAAAGGAATGAATTGGGGTTAGAGAAGGAAATGAAAGATGACCGCACTTGAAGGGGGCTTTGAGGCATTGAATGAGCATCTTTGGATATTCAACTGAATGATCGATCAAATGAAACTTATATTTCAAGGGCAAAATCTTTCGCTCGTTTTTGTCTAGTAGCTACAGTCAGTATTACTAAAAATCTATTGATAGGCGGAATGGAAACTGGTTATGAACTTTGTAGGCCTTTCCGATTTTCATGTTGATATAATGCCCAGTTTCATCATGATTTCATATCAACGTTTTTCTTTATCCTCTCTACAACATATGCGTGGTAAATGTGTTGGATCTTTCCATTTACCTTTTGTTTCAGAGTTTTATTTGTCTCATTATCAAAAAGCGTTATTGAGCTGCATAGAACCCATATCCTACTGTTGCACGGATCTTCGTTAATTTCAATGGTCTTTCCAATAATCATTACCTAGTGACAATCGCCCTCATTCATTAGAACTCGATGGACTCGAAAAGCTGGTGGAGAGTGACCAGCTCACTAATTGGCATAGTTAGAGAAACGTGTCGATCGGACCCTCCATTACGTTTGACAACTTCACATGTGGTGTAAATTTATGATTTTAATAGTCTCGATAAATCCTCTTTACACACTTTAGTTAACAAATGTAATATAATGCGCAGCGTACCGTGAAACTCCATTCCGCATTGTTTCTGATGTTAATGTTCTCTATTAAATTTGAACAATACACTCTTCATGGAGTTGCAAATATATGTGCTGAAATGTTTATGCATTTCCGAATCCAATGTGACATGTTCATTGAAATTTTGGCATTCATGCACACTATTTGCTATTCGGATAGTCATCTCTAAAAAGTTGAAAGAGTGTATCATCATCCCTCATCATATACCTCATGTAAAGGTAATCTGAAAAATGTTATTCAACCATCTCAAATCCAGAAAATATGAGAGAATCAAATATGTTTGATAACATTGAATGCAGTTGAGGGAATTTTGAAATCACTACACATTATTTTTGGAAAAATCTAAATATTTCAAAATGGGCGATCTACGTTGCCACTTTTGGGGTGGAGTAATTTGTAAGGCTCAATATATAGAAGGGCTAAGACTGTTCAGAAAAAAAATGAGCTTGAACTTTTTTGAATCAGCACAAAATAAAATCAGAATACTCATAAATGTGTGGTGATTGCATATATTTTTTGATCCTGTTTCAAGAAATGTTTTCCTGAATATGGAATTTCAGCGGGAATAATAATGATGATTTCTGCTATTTTGATGTTTTCAGATTTGCTATTCAGAGTTCTATCATTGGGCCACCATTCTTTCCTGTGATCACAAAATCTGATAACTTCTTTCGATCTGAATATATTCTATACATACTGTCTTACTCATTATAATATATTGATGTTGATAATATGAAATTGAGAAAACATTTCGGAATAGGCATTCACATGTTGCTCTAGATACAAAAATAGAATGAAACATTGTTACAATTTCGTAACTGCTCACACTCTAAATATCGTGAATTTTCTTGAATAAAATAATTTTAGACGTCACAAAAGACGGAAGTATCTTAAATTCTTTTCGTGGGATTCAGAACACGTGAAAGTGTTGACGTTAAGCCACGGTTTCATCGGCAAAATAAAACTGAATTTAATCAACAGTTGTACTTGATAAAATCGTAACCAGAAAACTAAACCATTTTATGACAGTCATAGAAAGGTTGTAAAGTACACCTCGAAGCTATCAGTCTTGCTTTCGAAATATGTGATGAATGAATATTTAAAATTCTTATCCGACTGAAAAGAACAGAACTCATTTCAGTTTATTGTACAGCTAAATTTTTCGAGGAAACAAACCAGGATATTGTCTTGCCACACACTGTTCTATATCAATATCTTCACACCACTCTACATCACTGGTGAGTATAGGAGTGAAACCTGGATATTTTCAGTTGACAACAAGAGACAAGAGAACCAATGCCAAAAAATTGTCCAGTCCATTTATTCGACTAGAAAAAATATGAAATATCTAGATCACCATAGAAATTATCTAGGGCACCAATACAGTTGACAATACTTCTTAAAGACACCAAAATGGAATATATAAGATTTTTCAAATGATAATGAATGAGTTGATTAGTTTATTCGAACAATTCGATGATAATAATATGTTCGTGTAAATATCTCAATAATGTGAGAGTCGAAATCCATGTCAATGCTTACTTTCCCAGAGTATTGTTAAAAAAGGACATTACATATTTCAGAGTGAGCAAAGAAAATGCAACTATTTTGAATTAGTCACTTCCTTCTACGTTCATTGTTGTCAAAATATTGTCCCCAATATGTTATAATTTTTGTATGGTATGAGTTTTCACTCCAGTCACGGATGGTCTGGAATGTTTAGATTATGAATTTACTCGATATTTAAAAATTCAGACGACCAAGTAATTATTATCATACCCCTTCTCAGTTCCACGATTCTTGATATCTTGTATTCAGCAAGTTTTGTTTTGAAAGTAGGGACATTTTTCCGGATTCCTCTATATGGTAGGCGGGATAACCAGAACATTCGATTTGGATATAAAATCTTCCTTTGCGCTCTTTTTTCACCGCGAATCGAATCGAACAATAAATTTTGCATGAGTCATGCTCACACCCCAACAAAACTATTCTTCATGAAACCACCAACCTATTCATATTCGTCACATCAGGAGAAACCCCCCCAACATTTAACTCCACTTTTGGGTCCATTTCAGTGAATTATTTATTTCGCATCATAATAAACACCCTCCGTACTTGCCGCTTACTTCCCCACATATCCTTTATTAATAAAAAATGTATGCTGTGATGCACCTGCAATATTTATTAGCAATTTTTCTGCAGTGATATTGAGCAAATTTTGATTTATTGGTGACCATAAGTGTCGTCACTAGGGAACACACTGAAAGCAGGAAGGGGCTGATCGAACGACCGTACGATTCCAATACATCTAAAAAATAGGGATATGATAGGATATGAAATATTCTATATCTAGATATGATGATTTGTCTTCTATATCGAAAGAATTCTATAAATATTTTTCCTAGGTGTTTAAATGATATCAGAATTAAGAGCGTTAAAATCAGAAAGAATGAGAATTTACAGAATACACTAAATCATGAATTTGTAATTAAACTAGTATTGTGCACTGGTACTGGTAACTGAGATGAAATTTCTGGTACCAGGGAAAATATACGTGGGGTTATAAATTCTCCTGAAACTTTCGATTTGCTAAATATGTGAAGAAATATGATCAATGAAGCTTGGCAACGTTGTAGTATCTACTGTAGTACTGGTGACTTATAAACGCTGTTCGTTTTCCTCATTGGCCAATGATCAAAAATAATAGAATTGAATACACTTTTCTTAATAATGAAATCAACCTATAACACTGGAACTATTGACCTAGAATATTTGAAAAATAATTGAATTCGACTTCAAATGAGTCTGATATAAATGAGTAGGAATTCAAGGATACTTCTTCAACATATATTTCATTACCTCGAATTGTCTGACATCATGGATTAATCTATACGAAAATTTGTGAATAGAAACCTCCACGATTATAGCTCTTAGAACTCGAACAGTTTGGAACAATTTCGAAATAATCGAGTATGAAGTTCTAGTATGGTTCAGATCACACATCAATTGAACTTAAAATCGTAATCGACATTTTTTCATTCCCTTTTCTCCTCGGTACACACTCGACGTTCTATAATTTCCGATTTTTTCCTTTCCGAGTATTGTAAGGAGTGATTATTTCTGCTACTCCAGCATGAACGTAGGAATCATCAATGTGAAGTGAATGATGAGAACATCTAACAAAATTTCATCAGGATAGTCTTTCTAGTAGTCACTGCTACGGTAGAAAGAAGACGCTTCGTTCGGGGTATTATCTTCGTCTGTCTGAACATTAGGGAAGCGTAATGGCTCCAAAGACTTTTTTAACTTTTGGGTAAAACTTTTATCTCTCCGCAAGTGGGAGCATTTTGGAAGTAACGTCGAAGTACCGATATTGTGTTTGTTGCGGAAGTTTGCATATTAGCAAGTTTTCTATCGGATATAATGGGCGACGTAAGGTAAGAATTGTTGCTCGCGGTAGCGGCTGTTGAAAGTTTAATCATATAAATGGAATTGAAGCTGTTTCGTTTTCATTTTGTTCTTCACGCTTTACTATTGCCTCTGTTGTCAGAATAACTGTTCGTAAAAATTTGAAAACTTCCAGAAAATCCTCATTACACATTCCACTAGGTTCCAGTTATATGAACCACTCATGGCGACAGGTCAGGAATGACAGAATAGTTATACAGGCAGGCCCTACGAAAACCGTACTGAAAGAGATTTTATCGAGGAAAACCTGAAACACATCAACTTTGTATATGAGGGAGACAACCTGACGCAAGTATAGCCCAAACTTCCCCCTTCTAAGCAGGGGTAGCATCTCCTAAATTTTTTCGATTGTGAATGGGGGTCAAATGATAACTCGTTGAAAAGCCCTTTTGATTAGCTATACATTGCTTTTTAATTTTTGAAATTTCGTCTACTCGTTGCAAAGATATGGACCTTTGAAATATCGCTAGTGCATTTCTCGAGAAATACAAAAAGTTAATCGATTTCGCTTGAAGAATCACTGATTTATAAAAATAAATGTTGAAAATATTTTCCTGAAAACAATTCGCTTTTTTTCTGATTTTGTTGACTCAGCTAGATTTTCGTTAAATATCTTCCTGGAAGTTATACCTTCTGGTAATTTTTCATTGGGCCACCCTGTATATTTAAACGAGAAGGAAAACTATGATAATCACCATAATCATCATTGTGTGTTATCATCTAGTTTACCTCACCAAATTCAAACCTCCCAACATACTCATGACACGTCGTTGGAAAATAGAAACATCCTTTGATTCGAGAAGAGAAATGTTCAAACTCTGTTATGAAAATTTTTTTTGAGAATGTTCACTATTGACATATTTTTCCTTCTTCTCCATTCATCCCAACAGTGCGAATGAATTACTGAAGTGGTGGTGCGAACAATGAATCTAAATTGATTTTGCATTCGAAAAAAATCTATTCTAGTCAATAATAGAGCAAACGTATCTATGACAGCTGAACATGAATAGAGAAACGGTTCAAGATTAATCTGGAATTGAATCGATGATATAAATCGCAATAAAGAAACTGATTGACTAGCCTGGCAACTACACACTGTTTCGATCAATTAATAATATCAAAACAATTTTCGATTTCAGTTATCTCCCATCAAAACTCATCTAGATACCAATGTTTATTCATCAAATCATGAAACTCGCAACGTATCGTAATAAATGCTCGGAGTAGATCATTCCAACACTGTCCACGTCACCTTTTCATTCACCAACAATTGGATGAAACTCTAATATAAAACGATTCTCCCTGGAAACCTCATCACTCTCCATTCCGTTTTCGTATTTGAGATGCAAAAATACTATGAAAGATTAAAATGAATCGAGCTAGCCAAATTTCGAGGGACGTACATTATTTATTCTAAAGAGACCCATCAGGAACGTATGATCCAGAAGGGCTTGTTCCCTGGAGTCTGAATCGGCACAAATCTCACTTAGTCGGTCACACCTAACAATGACAGATCGGATGCCAGTAGCTAAGATAACATACAGTGTATCATTGAGGGTCTATTGAATCTATCACGTGAAAATAGATCATCATATGTGCCCTACAGCAATATGTAATAATGTCATCGGAAATGGAGTGGGGATGTCGTTATCATTATACTAAATTTCTAAAAAGGTTATGGAAATCATTTAGGAATATTGAGAGCATTTCAGAAATCGATGGAAATCACCATCTGACAACGGTTTTCAATAATTGTAATAGTCAGTAGATAGATAGACAGGAACTCGTTGATGCAACAGTTGATCCTACTTTGTCGAATATAATGAAGCTGAAGAAATGGACTAAGAATCCAGTCAACAAACAGAAATAACGAATAAAACAACATGAAACAGCAAAAAATTCATTATAAATTTTCAGATTCTGGAACATTTCATGATAAACACATTTGTGACATTACGTGTTGGGTTGAAAGCGAGATCACAGAGAATGAACTTCCTCCACATATAAAGCAGTGACACATTTAATTTCATCATAGTAAGAGGTAGAGGTGTCATTTTGTGAAGACGTATGTTGAGAAACAACACTCAGACATGGATATGGCTTAAGAGGTCTTCCAGACTAAGGCAATTATCATCTAACACAAGGCACTAATCAAGGTGTCTGCAGAAAATGAGAATAATGGGGTATTCTTAACTCTCGGTGTAATAGGCCAACTCCTCGATCGTATTTTTGACATTTCGACAAATGAATTGATTATTTCTAGAGAGTGTATTGTTTTCTTCTTTCATTATGATTGATCTTTCATTCCAGCTGGGATTTATCAATTATTACGTCGGATGATTAGGAGTTTGTTGGTGATAATATATTCGAAGTAATCTTTCCAGATTTATAGTATTATAGTACCCGCATTATTTCTGTATATCAAATTTTGCCATGGACAATGTTCATCCAACTTCTTAGTAAACCGTATAACTGAAGTAATTTCAGATTGTCTTCTCCTCATTCAATGACCCATTTATTTATATTTCTACAAATGTTTGTATTTCTGGGTATAAACACATTAACGTGGCCATAAAGGGGGGTACATTCAGCTGTATAAACGTTAACAGTCCCCAGTGTTGACAATGACACAGACCAAAACAAACTCGTAAATGTAGAATGCTTTGTAGGAAACTGAAAGTGTGAAAATATTACATTACTTCATTTCTTCCGCACTTACAGGGTGAAAGAATAGAACGTTGTAATGTAGATTCGATCTTTTCCAAGTTACGCTACTTCAATGACGATTAGCCTACTCTCAAAGAAATCTCAATCTCCAATAATAATCACTCAATTCGTGAAATAATACATATCAAAATGGGTACATTTCAAGAGTGCAGGCTCCTGAATTTCCATTTTCCTCTCCTGATTAACTTCACGACCTTCAACATTTTGTTATATCCGAACATTTACATCGACGCTAATACAACATCAACGTTAATGAGAGGAAGAAATACACAATTTTGTATCAAGTACTGAATAAATGATTGAGACAACCCCTGTATTCCATAGTGTTGGCTTTATGTAAGATGCACAGACTTCACTACCTCTTCCAACTCGAAATATCATCCACGATGTGATTCCCCTTTTTATTACCGGATGAGGGGGTTTGAAATTCCACCATCTAGAAACAAGTATCTTGTTTACAGATCCGGGTTATCAGTTCATCAGATCTCATGGATCAAGATTACGTGATAGAGGAACGCGATATACTAGGATTTTCTCTTTTCGTTTGTTTTTTCAAGATTGATGTGGAAAAGGAAACATAATTGAAATATACAGTGAAATCTATACTGCTATATCTATATTATTTTCTTTATACCAGTGACATATACCGAGATATTCACTGGAGAGAGTAGTGGATCCAAAAAGATAACAAGAAATGGAATCCTTCATCGATTTCACTCACGGTAACTTGGAGAAACTCAACTGACCATATTATGTTGTAGATCCTGTACGTTCTTCCAAAGACAGTAATTCTTTGATTTTTGGGTGTTACTTGTCTGATTGTTGATATTAAGTGATTGAAAAACGAAACTAACGGAACTAACGAAACTAACATTGTCACTCAACGAAATGAGTAAGGTGAACTGTAAAATTTTAACGTATATGCCAAGGAAATATAGCAGTGAAACATTATTATACTCTTTTCTTAGTCTCATTTGAAAAATCGAGGTTATTTAAATCGGAAGGATAGTCAGGCCACTCAAGCCAACTCATTTTGAGTTTATATAGAATTTTATTACTAACATAATGAAGTTTGAGGTGGGATGCAGCTTGTTCTATGTTATTATTCCGCAGTAGTGAATTTCCATGCCTTTTTTTGTAAGAAAATGGAACATTTAGCCGCAACACGAACGCCGAGATAAACAGTTCCAATCCTCACCGGAGGCGAAATGATATAACGTACATGATTAATACGCAGGATTATTTATCTTTCTATCAACACAAAAAGCGCCGGAAGGCAAAAACAAAGCTGCACGCACTTCTTGCGGTCTCAGACTCAATGGAAATAGAAAATATTTAAAAATCCTTCAGACGAAGATACATTGTTTCTTTGTTTGTTTATAGCAAGAATGTAAGGTCCTCTAAGGGTTGCGGAATACTTGCCCGGAGGTTACAGGTGTTGGTCGTTCGACTGTTCGAGAATTCCTTTTGTGCCCTGCTCCGTGGACTTTATAGTCGTGAGAAATTCGATTCTGAAAAAACACATTTTTTGTCTGTTCCTGGAATAAAGATGAAACGGTTGAAATAAAAGACCTGAAAGGGATGGAAAATCCATTGAAACATTCAAATCGTGTCACACGTACGTATTACATCGGGTCATATGAAAAAATCGCGGTTTTAAGATATTTGAGGATCAGTCGTGTCAACCCCAACTCTATAATCATCAGTCATTATTATTTATCTTCCACAACATAATGATGAATGAGAAACCAATTCACTTTTCCAAATCTCTCTGTTGATAATATAACATATTTTCAGTCTGCGTCGTTTCTATCGATAGAATAATCAAATAACAAGGAATATTCGATTCCTATTGATATAATTTGTATCAGAAAACCATAGTAATGGAATCACACTTGAGATGTCATATCTGACTGGCAAATTGCGTCTTGTGTCTCAATTTCACTCCTAAAGCATTTTGATCTATTTTTATTCAGTGTACAATTCTTTTCCAAAAATCACAATTCGATTTCATCTCAACAAAATCGATCAAACGTTGTTCAGATAGATTATAGATATTCATTGAAAGTGCGAATTTATCGATTGATGAAAATAAATCGAGAATTTTAAATTATATTCGAAATTTCGAAAATGAGAGGATTGAGCATTGATACTTTCATGTAAACTGAACAAAAATGTATGATGATGATCAGAGATCAAGATAAACATTTATTTAGGATGAGGTAAAACGAAAACTTTCCCAAGGTATTAAATTTTCGAAAGTATCCGAATTTTTTTTTATATGAAACTTCTCACGAAAGGATTTGATCATAAGAAGAACCCATTTCTGCCTAATATTCACTAGTTGCTACCATAAAATCTTCATTATTGTCTGATATTGAGAGGAATAACGTATTGATCTGTCTTACTCATATATGGAAAATGAGAACTAGTAAAATTTATCACAAGGGTATGTGACTGTGGCATATCATCTGGCCTATTAAAACTAAATTTCCCAAAGTCATTATGATTCCTACAGTATGTTCTTATTCGGGCCAACTTCGACAATTTCATCTGCTTGAACACATCAGTGAAGCAGAAGCACCTGACCCAGATAACATGTCAGAAGATCAATCAGTCAAATTCTGACATTACCTTTACCGGTTAGCCAACCAGCTATTATTCAATTGTCTGATGGATTCAACAACTTCACTGGGCGTAACTCGGGCTGACAGAAATTCATGAAGCGATGTCTCCTCTACACCAAGAAATGTCTTTGATCAGGGAGTATAAAAAATAATCCGTACAGATGGAATAGCTTCGAAGCGGTATCACATGCTATTAAGAATTGATTCCTTTTATCTTATCTATCTCCCGAATAAATCATACAGTGTGATGAGCCTCAAAAATTTATATCAACTGTAAAAAGTTAATGAGAATATGACAATTTGCAAGTTTTCAACTAGATAAAAGACGAATAAATTTGTAGATGAAATTCATGATATCCAAGCATAATTAATATCAATCCTTTTCTAATCGATTGAGTATTTACCCCTAAGTATATATCCTAAGCTCATGCCTATACAGGGTCAAGAATGTGTACCGAGCTTACTGAGGGTGAAAGTAAAGGTAAATATATGGCCCAAAATGCAAACTGAAAATGATAAATCCTGCTAGTCTTGCCATACCTTTTCCTACACTCAATATGAGTCAGCATGTCAGTTCAACTCACATGCATTGATAAATCGATATTGACTGAATTCATTTATTCTCTTGATTATATTCCAATCTGTCGCAGTTGAAACAGTTCTCCCAAATCTCACTGAAACACTGCAGAACTTATACTTTGATATAATCATCGTTCTCTTGAGTTGAATTTCTACAAAGTTTCAATGAAGGCAATTCTTTGAGTTTCTAGGGAGTTGTAAGAAGCTTTCATCAGGCCATTAAACGCTCCATTTCAATATTTAAAGAAAGAACTGTCGAGAAAAATATACATAAATACTCTCTAAGGTAGACAGAATCATATCGATTTTTTTGGATTAGCTGAGATATGAGATGACAATCATGTTCTGATTGACTAGTATGAATTAGGAATATTCCAAGATATTTCCTGTTTTTTGATTCAACAGAATAATAGAAGAATCATCAAATTCACTCCCTTTAATGAAATGGAATTATTCATTCCATATTTCATTACTTCTCTCATTGTTATATCCTTCCTTCAGCAAATATCATCACTCTGTATGAATAAATTCAGCTATAAAGAATTCAAAGCAGGCTCCTTCATCAATTTCCTTTTCCAATATTCAAGCGTTGGCGTCCCATTCCCTTTCTGTTGCCGAGAAATTCCAAATACTCAGAGTGGTATAATAAGGATCTAAATCGAATTGAGTCGAAAATTAGTTTAATAATTCAAGGAATTAGGGAAAAGTTGTTTTCAAAGTTTTGCGGGGGTAATTGAGCTTCAAGATGTAGATTTCCTCACTCGGAAGCAAGAACAACTTCGCCTGAATTATCGAAATACTGGATTATAGTTGGTCATTTGATGAAACTCTGAGACCACATCCAAGAATTCGTGCAGGGAATGGTCCATATTATGAATTTCCTCGAAGAAAATAGATATAACAAATGATCCTCCTGCTCTCGATGAATCTAGAGTGGAAAATATTCCAGGAGTCTCTGGAAATTTTAACGAGGAGACCTATTCGATTCAATAAAAGTTATGTAGAAAAATGGTCGTATTATATCTATCCGGTGTTGAAAGGAAATATATCTTGTCTTCTGAGAAAAATCAGTAGATGTTGGATTCGTGCATTATTATCTTCAACAAATTTTTGTAGTGAGATACTAATGAGCGTCTTACAGTTACAGAACACTCGATAGAATTGTTTGGTTCGACTCTGATCTTAGATTCATCAGATACAGACGATGTGGTGTATATTTTTTTATGGAAGCCTCATATTCCCCGAGGCATATGACCTTCAGGAATTCAAAAATAACACCGTAACCAACGTATTCATACGTGATAAAATCATCACCACTGAAAACTTCATGAGAATATCAATTGTCTTATTTCATGAATGAAAAGGATAATGAACGTGTCTTGACTTCTTTTTTCAATGTTCATATCAAGCTTTTCAATAAATTCGTTTGAATTTTCATACCCCAGTTCATGATTCCAAAAAAATAAAAATTATGTTTGTCAGGGAGATATGAAGAAGTGATAGTTGCAAAAGAAAGAAAAGTTGATGAAATTGATATCAAACTAAAAGTATTTATCTGATTGTTTTCCCACAGAATTTTTATTTTGTATTGATCGCTACGATTGATCATATTGAGTTCTTGAGTAATCGTACCGGAATAGGAATTGATCAGGTATTGATATCATCATGATCACGAATACCCCAATGCCCCCCAACAGGAATCTCCGTTTACACAAGGCATAACTGATAATGTGACCATGAATCTACTGGAACTGTCTGCCAACAAGAGAAACACGTAGGCAATGCCGCCTGGTTGTATTCCACTGAAACATTATGGAGGAGATAAATATTATATTGGATGAGATACAGGAGGTTTATGCTGCTTCCTTTGTAAAACTTTGATCCTCTATTATGTTCATCAAAAATTATGATCTCTTCATCATAGTCAAGATCAAAAGGGAAAGAACGTACAATATATCTTCAAGGGTTGCACCAAGATAATTGAAACATATATTTGCATTTGCCTTCATCGTTCACGACGTTATAGTGGTTAGGATAGATAATAATGACGTTGTTGAGTCCTCGGATTTTATATGAGAGGTTATTATACGGCAAAAGTTCCATGAGTCTGAATATTATACAATAAAGGAGCTTTCCAACCAATATGCTCTGATTTCACTCGGGCATGAGATATCATCATTTATATCACAATATTCCTTCACATGGGAATCCAAAAATGTTCAATACGATGAGGTTTATTGAATATGAATTTAAATGTTGTCAGTCATCAATAAATTCAATTCAATATATGTTTTCCGCAGTTGTTCAACTCGAAGATATGGAAGGATTGATCAAATTCAAATTATGATTTTGGTGAAATGAAGACTTGATAGCTTATTGTCTTTTGCATGTCATTGTTAACATATGAGATTTTGTCATCTCGCAAAATCATTAAATTGTGATATTTTCTAAAGATATGTAATATAAAGGATTATCCAAAGCATTCGTGTATAATGAGAATATCGGTCCCCTCATAGTATTTATTTCTCTGATAACGAAGGTTCTTGATTGAAAAATGATTCGCAAAGAAAATGCTTTTACAGTCGTATATTATTCATTGTAACTCAAATTCTCATGTTGTCAATTCTGTAAATTGTTATGACTGAGTAGCTCGATTTGAGAAGAATATTTTTATATTCCTTCATTGCATTTCAATAACAACAGTTGATTTATAACTGAATATGATTTGATATTCATAATTCTAAAAACAAACTGCAGTCACTGTTCAAGTATCATTTCATTCATAGAAAAACACATTCATTTATATATCTAGACTTTTTCTTTAATTCACTGGCCACAAAAATTCTTGGTATATTTCAGGAAATATTCATTAATATGATTGGATATTTTTATCTGTCAATGCGATGATTACTCATCCAGAAATTGATTATTCGTTCACTGAATCTCAAGATCATAATAAATTTACGTTCCTCCAATTTCGTAGAGTGCGGTTCTTCTGATGTTTTCACAGATCAAGCGAACAATAACGCCAGAAAGTCACCCCAATGACAGGACCCCCATTTATGAAATCCGTGACAGACCAACACGACAAAAAACACAATAGAAAGATGCGCAATGTTTACCAGATCCCGAACATATGTTGCTAGTTGAAATATGTCCAATGCAGAGGACTGTTCAACAATTGAACGTTAAAAATGCTTTATGTGGAAGAGGAGGGACGTTTTCACGATACGGAATGATTTGCGTACAATACGAAGATTCCAAGGTAAATCGATGAATGATGAACGCTTCAGCGTGTAAAAGACAATCGTGGGAAGGTCATGATCAGTAAACCAAAGAATAGTTGAATCAGCAACCAAATATCGCCATAATTTTATCGATAATTCTAATGATATTGTATAGAAAACAAAAAAATCGAGAAACTGAAGTGTATATAACCATTCTAGATATTCGATAAGATTCTCAAAGCCAAAGTACACAAATGTACGCCATCAGAAGATTTCATGTGAATAATAATGAAATCTTATTGGTAGCTTCATTTTCGTCGAATGATGGTGAGCAAGTGATAAGTTTTCCACCAATCGTTATAGTCAATCAACTATCTGATTGAATATTGTTGGCTTGATTACTGCTTTTGTGAACCATTCTAAATATTCATAGAAGTTCTGAAGGCACGACTTCTACATCTTAGTTACCTTGAACTCAAACTTTCATCATACCTCAGTGAGCAGAAAAAAATCACAACGAAAGTTAGAATATGTGTTTGAAGGTAACACTTGAATGGAAATCTGTATAGTTCATCATTATCATATAATATCAATAACCACTCCTTTTTCCTATTGATGTGTCCATATAGTGTGTGTTTGCAATATTGTTTTCATTCTCCAATTGAGTCAAGTTGCAGACAGCTGAAATATTCTTTCTCACAATCATAAATTTTCAGATATGATCGAATAAGTTTGTAATTATAGATTTCACCACACTTATTCGCCTAATTCAGTTAATGAATTATTTTCTTCCTCAATAACTCCTATAATTGGGCTTTGCTCTATGAACGTTCGAATGAACTGATGATCAAATGTAATTGAATGAACAAAAAAAAAGTCTTCTATTTTTTTGCTACTAATTCATATTTGAATTTGATAGTGCAATATGGTTCAAATAGTCATTGCTTTCGGTCTCATAAATTATTCTCACCATAGAGTTATCTTGGTAGTATAATGAATGGATTATAATTCAAATATGTTCTATATAAATCATCTCAGCTATAACATCTGTTGGTTTTCAGAAAACCACTGTAGAATATGGCTCTGTTAATCATTCTCTTAGCTTCAACTGTTTCGCATCAAGCGGAATTCAGTGTATTTCGCTGTTTCAGATGAACGATAACTTTTGGTTTTCCATAGGCGTAACACAAATCACCGTAATAATTAGAAATCTATATCATGGTTATCATTGAGATATAATCAATTAGTAAATCTCCTATGGAGTGATTTTTGTGGGTGTGCATCAACCTACTATCAACTCAAAAGTTGAAATTTCTCTGAGGACTATAATATCCTTTATGATTTAGTTTGGGAACATTGTGAAGGAACAACACAAAATTTATCACCAGGTCATTGTTCCTGATGCAATTCCTGATCAACGAATGTTCTTCATCTCATAAGATTTCGCCACCATTAATCTAATTTTCCATTTCAATATCCTTCAATGGCGAGACTCGTTTCTGGTTTCGTATCTCTCTATAACCTTATGCAACCAAATAGAACATATAACCTACATTGCCGATAATAGAAGAGCAAGGTTCTCAATACGATTTCACAAATAGATGTTCATCAATCTTACACGCTTCAGGTGATTTCCAGTTCCACCTCACAATGTGTATCGCAAGATAACCAACACCATTCAGAATTATGACAAGCGGTCCCACAGATCACTTAGTCGTGTTAACCATAACGTTACACATTTCTCAAGTGTTTCCAGTTCTATAAATTATTGGAGCCATAATAATATCGCACACTCTGATTCGAACTTTTACTGAAGGAGCTGTTGCCAAGACAATTTATAGAACCGGTAACTCCATGTGGTATATGCTTTATATTATAGAAGGGAATATGAAACAGATCTCATTGTTATGGAATGATGAATCACTTCGAATATAGCGGGTTCGCGAGATTCGGATGTTACTGACTAACATACTTGTAAGGAAAGTTGAAATTTCAGATTCTCAGGAGATAAATCATTTTCTACTTTAGATGCCGAATTCCTGTTGAAAACTTCCATGCTGTGTGAATGCAAATAGCAATATAGAAGTTGATAGAGTCAAACATGACGATACTGTACTTTGACACATCCATGATATCCAATCAAATGGTATATACATCATTTCCTATCACGGCTTATGTCAAACTGAATATTGATCATGGTTAGGTAGCACTTCAATAACTTGCAAGGCAATTTGAAAGAAACATCGTTAAATACGACAAAAATCTGACCAACTTCTTTATGTAACTGACGATGAAATTTCTCGGTAATTATTTTGGAAATGATATACCCTCCTTCTATGTCTAGTCAATCAATTTCTTCTAATCTATATAATACTTCGAATAATAAGAATGCCTTGAAGATGTGAGTTGAGAAATCTAGTCTTCCAATTGAACATTGAAACTCTGACTATTGTTGATGATCATACAATTGTCAGTTCATTATTTGTTGTAACATATATCGATTAGAAAAGTGTTATACTGTTGCGTGTCTCCAAATGGAGTTCTTTTGTTGAATGCGAAGTATGTAAATTGAAAAAAAAGCTCGACGATTGAGATCAATTTCTGAACATTACAGGATGTCTCCTTTCGTGGGAAGTTTAATATATATAAAAAAACTTTCCTTTCACAAAATATATAAACTAAAACGACCAATATTGTTGAACACTTTATTGATTCCATAGACATGGGAAAATTCTGAGAATCAGGAATAATTACATTCAGTATTGATGATTGGAATTGTTCATAAAACACATTTCATCAAAGGTACAGTATAATGTGGTGAACTCACACAAATTATTCGATGTTGACATTTCATATTCCTGTTTCAGTGTAATTTAGTCGTATCGTTCAAAACGAATGTGATATTGGATAATTGGAAATACATGCTCAAAGACCTGAACAAATATTTATCATATTATTGTTTTAGCCCACCGTATGTAATGGTTGATTGGCCCATTGGATAAAAAAATCATTCGATTTGTTTGATGTCAGATCGGAACATATTTATACGAAAAAAGAGCACATATGATACGATTAGAAGTATGATTCAAATTATGTCATGAATATACACAGTTAAAGATTATTCACTTCATTATTTGATTCCGTGAAAAGATGAATTCAAAAATGAACAATTTTCTTTGGAATTGATGATTTCTTGAATAAATTGAAGGTGATTTAATAACTATCAAGCGATATGGATTTTGATGAAAACATTTCTTGGTTCTTATATATTTTGGTCCAAAAAACAAACTTGGTGATACTATCGTGGAAAAATTGATTCAATTCGGTAAATTTCACTTCACAAGTCCGAAATTTTACTTTTGTTTCGAAATCGGGATTATTATGTATTCATCCTGAGAAAATGCAATATCAATCGAATATCCAGATGTGAAAATTATCATTCTGTCAACTATTGGTTAATTGATAACTGTCAAACCACAGTGCTATTCATGCAAATGTTTGATTGATTCAATATCCAATTTTGTGACATGAAAAACGGTATATTTCTAATTTTTCCTTAATAAATATGTTTGGTTGATGAAGAAATTTGTAATAGAGTTGTACAATCTCGTGAAATTTCGGACGCATAATGAGTGTGGAATTACCGAATGAGAGCTTCTTTGGAGTTTATTCCGTTTCTAAAAATTCTCTAAAATTCCAGAAAATTTCAACGAGATGATATTTTCCCTCGGGCAATCAATGAAACATAAGCAAGAGAATTTTGAATTATTTTCTCCAGAAACGTGACTGAAATATATTCTCGATTGAATCATTATTTTCATCACGATCAGCACCTTTGGGTAGTGATATACTTTATCAGAGCTATTTAATGTGGCTAACTTTACCCTAAACTGCTTACTGCACGACCCCGAGACCACAAATACAGTTATAATACCCCACATTAGAGAACAATATTCAGCGCACATGGTATCATGAAATCTGCACAAATTTGATGCAGTTTCGTCCAAATCCCATCATTAGATGAATCAAGTATAAAATCCTTCCTATTCCATTCTGATAAACGACATTTCTGATTTCCGCAAAACGCCCCAAAATAAGGGCAGTTAAGTTAATCCTTTCAATGTCAAGAGACGTCAAAATGGTATATTTATGAACCATATAGAATCTCTCAGACAATTGAAGATGGCTACGATAGGGGAACGCTGAATGAGAGTCAATGGGTACAATTAGGTACTAAGGGTTGATTTTAATTTTCGTTATTTAGGGGAGATGTTAGACGGTGAAGTATAATCAAGTCCATTGTAATTTTATGTTTACCGAGCTTTGTCACCTAATGGAAATTGATTTCTTCAGGACCAAATTTGCAGTAGATGATTTTCATACCAGGTCATACTGTATGATAACCAGATCCCAATATTTCGATCACTTATTCGAATTCAGGATGTCATAATTTGATCAGAATATCGAGTTCAATCCATCGGGATCACTATTACTTATCCTTATAAAATGCAGTGTTGAAATCCAGAATTGCGAAGACGATAATGTAAAATCAGATGTATACGATATTTGATACAATTCCATTCTGGTGACGACAAATAAAAGTATGAATTTCGAGAAGCCATGTTTTTTCAAACGGAATCAATACACAGGACCTCTTCCTTCTTGAAATTCCGAAAAAATATTACATGTAAAGATCGATATTACCTTCAATTTATTCATAACCTCTCAGTAAATTTTTTGCATTTCCAATGAACATTCTTTCTTTTTCCTATGTTTTGATTAATTTCAGGAATATTTTCGAATAATAAATGGAAGCTTTTTTATATTCGTCGCTGTAAATATAAATGTATCTTTCGATGTTGTTTAATAATATACGTTGTTGACTTTTTCAACTTGAAACATCTATTCGAAAACTCACGCGAATTTTCCATGTCATCAAATATTTTCAACGTCATACATTTTCTGATTATTCTAGCAATAACTTTCGGATCGGAAAGATAAATGGGTATGTTAATTCCTATCCATTCTGTGCTCACTTTTACTGTGAACAAATATATTCGATGATATTTTCCGACGAAAATTACAATATTCATTGATCAATCAGGTTTGAAAACGTATAATGGCAATGTGGTACAATCATTATTGAAATTCGAAATAACAAAAATTCACATTATAACATTTTGATGTCAACGAGAATGGGTTTGAACGTTTGATTTATCGTCCATTTGAAACTGCCGACTTCAATTATTTCGTCAGTTTTATTACAATCCAGTTTAACCTACAAGATGAAGAGAATTTCTTGAGGTACTTAAAATACCAAAGGCTCTGTTCGTGTCCACGAAGTTGGTGCTTCCAACAAATTGGGAATTTTCTCACCAGTGCCAATGGAAAAAGATATTTTTATTACACTTTCCGTTCATTCCAACAATTTGCAAGGTCCTCTTTGATAGTTTCTCTTGGTCATTTTAGTCCGTATTTGTTTCGTTTGTTCATTAAGCTTATGCAAAAAGCAATGCATATGTTTATGTTTTGTCTTCTTTCCCTGTTCTGTAAATGGGGCAGCCTGTTGAACAGTGTAATAGTGAATAAATAAATTAGTCACATCCACGATCTTGAATATAGGTCTGGAAACTAGTATTCGCCCTATTAGTTTCCAGTTACCCAAATATTGAGGAAAATTGTGTGGTTCCCGTGTTTTGGTATTCTTTGTCAGCCAATCACAAATTCAATCCGATAAGCTGTGTGAAAATAATATTTCTGCCATATACAAAGTCTTATTTGCTGTACAAAGTAACCATTAACCGTTTGTTTGATTAATGAATATGACACGATCCTAGCGGAAAATTATGATGGATTCTTCTTCAAAATTGGTGACACCTCCCACAACCCAAAAGTGCCCTAGTTGCCAGACCAACATGTGAAAGCGTGGTCACATCATTTCTTTCCTAGGTACTGAACATTTTTGAAATGTTTCTCACTATAAAGTCTTCCGTATGCATGAATAGTTTGGTATTTAATATCATAACTCCACCATCTTATTTAATCCACTGATTTGGGTTCAACATCAATGGCTGTCAATATGAAAATAAACATGATTTTGTACTAAGAAGTAGCAGAGAGTAAATCTTCTTCACATCTTGATTCGTACTGAAACAAGGTCGAGGTATTGATGAAAGATAGTAGATATATTAAAGTATAAGTGGATGAAAAGTACTTCAAAACACGCGCGCGTTTTCGTACGACGGCGCAGCCGAAGTGCTCGAAATAAAGCAAGTGTTTTAAAGGCCATATCCACGAATACTTTAAGCTATTTTTTTTATTGGTGCCACATTTTACGTTTGAATAAAGTTTTGCATTTGTCAGATATATTGTATTTGACGTTTACAAGGTACTCTTGTCAGATCAATAATCAAAAATTTGTCATTTAGACACGTTTAGACACGTTTCTCGTTTCTTCGTTGATATTGCCATGGTAACTTTAAAAAACGCGCCTGCGATTTAAACACGCTCAGGCGTGCTTCAAATGGGTGAAATGGGGCACCAATACAAAAAAAAACTATTTCATGTTCCTCACATTCATTCAAACTCCAGGTATATATTTCCTCTACCACCCTGACACTTTGAAATCCTATTGAAACGTGATTTCGATTATCTAATCGAAATAAACATAACATTGCATGAAACTTATCAGAATGAGATAGCTAGTATATGTAAAAGCTCAAATTTCTCGGTTTTATCTTGCTCTAAGCTGATAGTGGTCCGAAAAACTCAAACGATCGCCAGATAAACCCTTACAAAACTAATTTATGGCCCTTGTCTTGTCAAATGGCCAGTTAACCATGAAATATTCTGATAGATTCCTGGTCTACCTCTTTAAAATTCCTCCATCGTCTCACGAGATTCGTTTTGTAGACACATGGAAGTGTAAAATTATTTCAGTCCAATGTTCCTAATTACCAAGGTGGCGATCAGTCATTGGTGGATTGATGACGAGCGGCACCGTCAAAGCCAACTGCTACCGAAGTTCCGTTGGAGGGATTTCTTCGACATTTTTCGAATTGACTGGTATCGTGAAGAATGCAGTGTCGCAGAAAAATACGGTGTGTTCTGCTAAAATTCACCAAGGATCGAAATTATTATATTGAGCAGGGATCCCAAAATATTATTGGCATTTTCGGAATATCAATTCTTTATTTGGATAAAAGTATCATAATAGACAGTTTTCGAAAGATACAAAAATCTAGAGATCAGCAAAATATATCAGTTTTTTCTGATGTACGACAATGATGTTTCTATAATGAGAACATATAAAAATTTCTTGATTTACAGATACCAATGAAGATTTTCATTATCATCTATGAATGTTATTTCAATAAAATGAACTGAGAGCTTTCAAATGTTGTTGACAATGTTTCTTGTTGAGATAAAAAGGTTCGCCAGTTAGGATACCTAACAAATTATCAGTTGAAATTTTCTGAAACATATGAATAACTTCATATTTTTGAGTACTTTTGTATAAATTGAATTCAATAATGATTCAGACAATGGAAGTCCAAGTCTTCAGATTCCAGATAGTTCTTGACTTTTTCCAAATATTAAGGAAATCTTGAATTAGGAGAATAGGTTCTTCTACCCAGACGAACCTGGTGGTCGGCTACATAATTAGGAAAGAAATATTTCAACACTTCCATGTGTCTCGGAAATTAATCTCTTCGGGACAATCCAAAAATTTCAAAGAGGTGGACCTGGAATTCAACCACCTGTTGTCTGTATTGATGACCAGTAGAGAATAAATGAGCTTTGTTAGTGTTTATCTTATTTTCCACGATGTTTTGTGGGTTTTTATCCTTAATAGGTGAGATAGGACTGAATAGTTGTGTTTTTTCGAGTAGGAACTATTCGAATCTATTATGTTCTAACAATGTCTGTCTCATTAGTAAAAAAATCAAGTACAATCGTAGTCGAAATTATTCTTTCGAAATTACGATCAACTGTTGAATATTCTTAAGAATTCATTATTACTTACTGTTGAATTTCAAGTTTTCTTTCAAAATTAGCACAGAAAGACTACATTCTAATTTTGATAACCAAATTATTCTCGAGATGATGACTCTTTTACCTTACTTATTCGATTCGGAGCCTCTCTGAAAATAAGAATGTTGCAACACCGCACTTTCTAGCGAGTTTTCAACTTTTCTTGCCTAAATAAATCGACTATAGGTGCTTTGGGACTATTTTAATATCCCTTAATTAATCTGCAATCTGCTAGGAACATAGCCCATGACGAAAAGATCGAAACGAGAGAGGGTTGAAAAAGTCAAGATGGGAGGCAGAAATGTTGTGACACCAACATATATCAATATTGACAGAATCTCGATCGCAAATAATTTGTCGTCATTGCACCTGGAACCACCTCCATTCTTGAACTGAATTCCCTTGACATAGGGCATATCCGAGTACCTACGTGCATTTCTTGTGAATCGTATCATAAAACATCGTTAAGCTAATGCGATGCAGTTCTACTCCCTGCAGAGGCGATAAACTTTTGTAAGGGGTGGTCAGTAGGAGCAATAAAATAGACAGGAGACTACAAATAGTGTCAATTCGCCCACACATCAACTACAAACACTTCGACCACAATAGTATAATTTGTATCTATACTTACAGGGCGATTTTTGTGAAAAAACATCTGCAAATAGAATTTCTCACTGGACCAAGAAGTCTGATGTGCAGCAAAATGATTTTACTGTTTTCAGCGAATTTTCAAGATAATTCGACTTCCGTACCAGTTCTTTCTGTTATTTCGTCCTGAAAACATGTTTTGTGGTGTTCTGATATAAAAATGAATAAGACAAAGAAAAACTTCGAGCAGCATTGAATCGTAAGGGTTGGTGAATCGAAACCATAATGACAAGAAAAAAATTGACTCAATATAGTCGCAAGAGAGGTTCCATCAGTTATTTTAAGGCAATGAAATTTAAAGAAGAAAAATGTATGATTTCTTACGTCTGATCGGTTAGATCTGAAGAACAGAGAGGACATTGTCATACTTTTTCACGGTCAATGATTCACTCTAGAGTTTTTAGTGACAGATCCATTAAACTTTTTACCAGAAGTAAAATTAACTTGAGATGCAAACTATAACCAACTATGACAGTGTGATATGATTCTCAATCTAATAGGAAAATTCAATAAAAAATTTCGCGAAATCATTATAAAAACATAAACATTACATAAAATGTTGTATTTTGTTTCCCTTTTCGGCAGTTGTTTTGCGACTGCAGCGGTTCAACACTGAAATGCAAAATACTATTTCATTACAATTCTGCTACCTCAAGTGATCATTTTATACGTTCATGTCATAAATGTATGAATAGTTAGGATATATTTCATGATCTAGAATTATTTTCACGCTATTATAAATATAAACATAAAACAAAAAATCGGGATTGGTGCAATCGAAATCTTTATTAATTCAATCTGATGGCAACATGTATTCAAACGATATGTTTACAGTAAATTTCAATATTGTTATGCGGATACGATTCAATTTCGGCCTGAAATTATGTGTAGCAAATGAATCGCATCCACGTGCTGATAACTCATAATATATTTCAATAATCTGGAGCTGAATGGCATACCTTGGTTATGGGTTGATATTATTTGCTTCCATGTAACCAATTGTGTGTTATCATTGAAATGAATTGATTCGAAATTTTAGTATAGTAATTTTGAATCAAATTGAATCAAATTTGTGTCGACATAAAACGTATGGGTAAATCAGTTTCGAAGAATTCGATAATCACTAAGGTGAGTCCTGCGAGATATTCGGTAAACAAGAATTGCATATAACTTTTTTCCAACTGGCTATCGTCATTTTCCTTGTATTGAAGATATTATATCAATTTGTTTTCATCAAGTCTTCATATAAATTATATCTATGGAATTTCTATGGAAGTTACTGAAGCGAATGAAATTATTATTTATAATTTTCATTTTCCATCATTTCTTCTTATCTCACCTTCAATTTTATTTCAGTAATTAAACGATATGCTGACCAAGGTAAATAATGTTTCCATAAAAATTTCTTGGAAGTCATCTACATAATTGTATCATTCGAATCAATTTCAGGCTAAATATTCACTGAATATGATTTCAAACAAAAAAAAGGAAATTTTCTTCTCATGAAGAAGAATATCCATATCGTGGAAATAATTCTCAGACCGCACCGATATGTGAATGTTTCGTATTGATGACTGTTTTTTTTATTATTTCTATTGAGATATTCATCATTGTGCCTCTACTACACCTTATATTGAAGATTATTCTGAATAATGAATGATTAGTTATATGTCTATTGAACATTAGACGCCTTCGTTCGTTCCAAAAAAATGTCAGTGGTGTGGATGATCTTTCTCAATATACCCATGGAAAATCAATCGAAGAACATAGAAATGTTAATATTTTTCAGGTCGGTATAAACAATATTATTCGTGAATGGGGCAGAGAAGAATTAAGAAGGGTCTGTTTGTAACAGTTCAATTTATTCAATGATAGAATTTCCAACAGCTTATTTCTTCACAAAATTGACATGACTCACACTGATATTGAATTGAAACTCTATGCATACGACTATAATTCCATCTCTGGATGACTAGAACATTACTGAATCACCCACGTGTACCACTACGTACTTCCTGAAAATCACACAATAACCAAATAAATCTCTTCCACACCCCAGCAAGTCAATACATTACATTAATGAATAGAATCGACCACGGCAGGATAGAATACCACCTAGTCTGTGTCACGTCAAAATAATTCAATGTTCACGAGCAGAGAAATCGCTTTTAAATGACATTTTCGAGGGAGTTTTCACGACTGTGGTGGCCCACAGACCCAATTGTCCGAAGGCTAGACAAAGGCCGCGCATCGGACGTCACGTGCTGGACAATGGGACATACAGATGCGCCCACATCAGTTAAATTACAATTTCAAGATACAGGGTGATTCACTGTCGGAAGTTCGTCTCTAGACGATAAGGACTATAATAATATGCATTCTACAAGAAATAAGCTAACCAAAATTGAACATTGATGAATCTTTATGTCTTCTTTATAATTACATAATTCCGTTGATAATGAATATAAATATTTTCGAAATCGAAATTCGAGCCTGAAATACATGAAGTGTGTCGATTCAAAATCTCTTTTTTTACCTAATAATATAAAAAATAAAAACAGACGAAAATAGAAGTTATTCATTTCAACTTTTCATAACTGTGGCTGAGGGAATAAATCAGTAAAAATCATTCACTCCTCAATCCAGTTAACTCGAGTTCAATCCGAGTAAGGTGAATTTCAACTCGAATACACTCGAGTTTTGTTTTTTACCAGTTGGACTTGAATCTGTCAACTTTCATGTTTCGAACAGGAATCTCTGAAGCATTTATTTCTTCCATGTAACTTTCCATCACTCTAATTATGGTTAAACCATTGAAAATAACTTCAAAGTTATCAAATTATAGGGACATCGCTATTTTTGGATTCACTTATGATAGTTTCCAAAAATCTTTACACTTTATTGATTGAAGTTTCATATTATAATTCATGTCATGCTGTGCATAGTATCTAATATTCTCTATATTCATATTGTAGAACTTTTACATTGCAATGTTATTGTAATACCGATTCCATTAAAGTGAATGAATTGATATATAACTGAAAAATAGCGATTGTAGGAAGTGCGAAATTGAAACCCAATCTTTTTTCGATCTCATCAGAAGTATTTGCGATTTTTTAGGATTTGAATACTTTGAACTTCCATTCCATAAGGTGAATTATGAATTTGAAGCGGAAACCTTATTATTAAATTGATTATTGCGAGCCTCTTTTCTGTCTACATCAAGAAGACTTGATCTTATTCATCCTCTAATCGTATTGAAGTACAGATAATAATAACGTTCTAGGATCTTGCTATGGTGATGTATTTAATGGATTGAAATTTCTGGGTGTCCTGTGAAAGTTCGAGTATATTATAGATTGAATAATAATCTTGATGCTTATGTTAATTTGATATCAACCTATTGAGTACCTACTTCGAAATCGACTCTAACCGAATCATTATCGATATCATGTTTCATCATATCGAATATAATAAACAGGGCATATGGGGAATATTGTGGGTAGAAGAACATCTTCATAAATTATTGATATATAGGTCGAATAATTTTCACGGTTTTCCATCAACGACGATTTCATTGCTCCTATACAAGTGGAAAATCATCATCAGAATTGAACGGACTTTATGGATATGAATCAGTTAGGAAAACGAGAAATGAATCGATTGTCTCATTCATGCGACATTTTTTAAATAATATAAACTGATTAACTTCACGACACCTTGCTACAGACCGATGCCAAAGCTGATATATATTCAGAAAGTTTATTAATGGAAATATTTGACAGTAAGCTTCCGTTAGTTTGTGAATCTGTTCGCTCTATTTAGTCCTCTCCGTCATTCCGAATTTCTAGATGTAAATGAGCCTGTATAAGGGTTACTTTATATCTACAGACATTGAGTGTGCCGGACACGTACCGTAGCAGACACCGACAGACATGATATATCATCAAACATTGACATACATTGACAGATACTGTTGTTGTGGTCATACATCGCAGAAATAAAATGAAACACCTCTGTACGGTAGCAAGTAGCCACAGACTCGTACAGATATGAACAGCGCAGACAAAATATTCTCGCCGATAATGAGTTTTTTTTTTATAAAGTTAGGGCATGATCCGTGTCTATCAGTTGAAGAACACTGAATTGAATATCATTTGGTCTGCAACGGTAAGTGTCTACTACGCTCAATGTTTGAAGGTATAAACGGAACTTTGTTCAGTAAAATAAGGAATAAAAGTCATACCGCGTATATCTTATTCATAACACTGGTCTACATTTTTTTCCGCTAAAGAAAACTTGAAGAGAAAAATTTGTAACTTTCAGAATGTGATTAAACGTTTTGCATCAAATGCTCTTATGTTTTTCACCAATTATATTGAATGCTTTCCAATTTATTCACCCTTCCGAAGTCTCCAAAACTACACGTAGCTTTGAAAAAGTATGTATCAAGTTTTTATCAGGGTACCGTATATGCTTCAGAAATCAGTTTTAACGGCACCAAAATCGTTGTAGACCTGTGTAATATTTTATACTATTTTTCATGAGTCACTTCTTAATCTTCTTGTAGCTTCCACTTTCAATTTGAGTTGATAAAAAAACGTGATGGTAATGAAAATAATGAAAATATCTCATCACTTTTCGAGATATATCGTCAAGAATTTATCTGCGAACACTCGAGAAGTGTCAAGATACTTCACTGTGAAATTATGTAAACCAGAACATGGGCCACATGTGACACGTGTGCTAAAGATTAGAAGAACCACTTAGAAGAAAAATGCATATGATTCGTTCTCAGGTCAAAGGTCATTAATTTCGGTCCATGACAAGAACTTTGGGTTAGTGGAATAGAACGGAATTGGCATAATTCATGTGTCAATTCTCCTTTGAGTAATGTTATTTTCTTCACTTGAATGAAACAACGAGAAAAGCACTTCGAATGCATAAGGAGCATATATCAGAATAATAAATTTGCCTAATAATTGCCAATCTTTTGAATCTTCAGGTGATAGAATTATTCAGTTCCTATTCTTATTTTTGTTTGATAGGTAAATATTTATCATCTAGGGAGTTCAAAGTGAGAAGATAACATTCTTTGTCAATGAATATTGTATGAAAAAAGTACTTTTTCGAATAACTAGGTGACCACAAGACACTTTTGAATATTTTCAATTCCCACTGATTGAACATCTGTTTATTTTCCTAATGGTCCTCAATTCTTTTTTCCATTTCTGCGATGAAAACCATGAACTTGTTGGAATGAATCATGGTGGCACTGTCAACTGCTAACCTTTTTTATCATAGGTAATGTTTCTCGTATCATTTCCATTTGTGACAAAATTTCATTGATTCAAGTCTACTTATGAAGTAGCACCTACTAGATGAGTAACTCACAAGTGGTATAAAAAATACTGTACCCCAATCATCTATCTGACAACCCGTGTCATTCATTTGACACTTCAGTAGGCACCTTTTGACTTCTGACACTGAACAAACTGACTGATTTGATAAGCGTTCTACCGCATTTTTTGTTCCACCTGTTCTTAAGATACCACTGCATCGAATGTTTGTGAATCCTTTCGGAGCTTGGATTATAAATAACAGAGGCAAGAGTTGGGATCGCTTTCAAATGTAATCTCTAGTGCTGCATCTATTTCTAACAGGTGTTTTGCCAGTTCTAGGGACGAAGAGATTCAAATCGCGGATGATTCGCAAGACATCTGCCTTACTTGGGATAATGTTATTCTAACAAAGTACATTTTTCTACAATAGGTGTCATCGTGGGTTTAGTTAACAAAATGGTTCCTGATTTTTGAGGAGAGATAAAGATCGCACATGAGTTTCAACCCATTGTGGGTGTGTGTGTTTTGATAACGGAGGTTAACTAATTTGACCAAAAAACGTAGATCAATGAAAAATGCGAAATCATCTAGTCAAGATGAAGGAATATTACTGCAATAACATGAGTTTAATGTACATTCTGAAGGAAATTAGGATACTAAAGAATAATTAAAATTTCGTGTCGTCCAAAATATATTGAAATGATGGACTCTAAGACCGCTGTACTCAGGAAAATTATTGTGATCTGAGAATTAACAGAGAAGTGCGAGAAGTTAATGCATATCATATCAGCTCCATTCAAAATGTAACTTACCTTCATAAAGAATTGTTCCTGGAGTTTTCATTCTTTGAATTTATCTATTTGACGTATTCTTGGTAAATTCCCATGTCGTTTCTGAAAATACTTTGTTAGTTGTTTTAACAAATTATTGAAGCATTTCATGGGGTTGGATATCATATAACGAACGTGGAGAAGTTTTTTCAATTTCATTAACTTCGGAAGGATATATTTTCCTTAATACACATTTTGATTTACCATGTATAGACCCCAGATATCTGATGCAGAATTTGTGATTCTTAAAGTTGACTATGTCATTATGAGTTGATAATTTCTAAAATACACTCAGAGCATCTGGAATCAAATAAATGAGTTCTCATTGAAGATCATGAATTTTTCATTACTTTCTGATTTCATGAACAGAATTGTCATTTCGAGGATACAGATATACCTCTAACCTATGTAGAGTAAGTTTTAGAACATCATTTTCAGAACTAACGGATCCAAAACAGCTTGAACTTTCTTCGATCTTGATAATCATCGTCAACACCGTCGATCCATCCAATGGTATATGAATGAACATCATCTGAGAGTAATAATTGCATTCAGAGGATATCACCACGGTATAGATGATATTAATCATATCCTCCCTTGGTGTTTTGACATCTCATCCAAATCCTTCATTCACAGTACTAATAAAAGTGCATCAAAAGTAAATCAGGGAGACTCCTACACAGAATTAGCCAACTGATACCCTTGAACCACCCCCGTATGGTGCCTTCCTGAGCCGAGTTAGGGGGCGACAGATGTTTATGTATAAAAAATGAACACTCTCGATGGTCTCCGTTTTGTCCCTGGGTGGTTTCTCAAAGCCGCAGTTTATTTGCAGATTAGTCGTATTAATTTGGGAAGAGTGGCTGCAATGGAGCTCAGAGGGTGAATATCAGGATAAGTTAGCTTACCTAGATGTGATAGAAAATATGCGGGTGAATAAATTGTTATGACGGAGAAAAACCGATTGTACATGGTGATATCGTGATATACAGTGACATTCATAAAGTTGCAACGAATCTTAAATATAAAATAATAAAAATTGTTTCCAAGTCAGGCTCGTCTCTAAACAACATGATTTGTGGTTTCTTCAAAAATCACCTCTTTCAAAATTGTTCAAAGATATATTTTTCAAAAAATGATTTATGATAGACCTTAGGCTTATGCCCTAATTCTATGAAATGTAGGAAATAATCAACAGTTTTCAATAGTTATGCTGATATCGCCTTGAAGAATAAATTGTGGTATCTAATCAATTATAGATAAACTCTATTTGTGATTAATTGAATATGGTTATGGTAAAATTTTACAGGAAATTTATATTTTCATCACCTTCACATTGTTCCATGAGCTCTAACGAAAATGTTTTTGGAGAGTTTTATCCAATGTATCACTTATTTTCCGAATTTTCAAGACGGTTTTCATTTGATGGCCATTCTCATCCTTTCGAAAAAATACAAATGAAGATTTTTTCCAATTGTTGCTATAGCACATTGTATTTATTGTACAGGGCCTATCCCAAATCATCAAAAATCTTCACGTTAAAAATTTTAAATTAATAAATTTCATCATTCACTCCCGGAAGATCCCACAAATCATAACATATATACGACTCATAAATTAATTGGACTTAGGAAATCACACATCTGTTTGTTTTATAAATCACTCCGGAGTTTGACGTCTACTGAATGATAATAAACCACCCCTGACATAGCGGAAATCATTCGTGAATGTTTAATCAACTATGGCTTCTTCAGAAGACTGTAATTCCACGAATATTTTACTACTCTTGCAGCTGGAAAGCTATTCCTTTCGAGTAAAAACGATTGCAAGCCTATGAAACAGGTTTAGGGTTGGTTTAATACCATATGCCGTGAAACCATTGGAAAATCATCGATTCTCTAAACCGGATATGCATTCTAACGATAATTTAGGTACATTGAAGTTGAGTTTTTGCAAAACATGGGTCAACTATTATATTGTTAATAAGTTTAAACTGTGGAGTGACAATCACCAAACTCCAAATTTATATTTGCTAGGCTTAACTGGTGGCATTGTCTTAAAAGTGAATACGTTTTTTTACTGAAGGGGTTTGAAGGATGTACTGCAGCTAAAAGCTCATTGTACTTGTTTACAATGATCACTATATATGAAGATTTCAATGTTTTCTAGGCTTAGATCAGATTCCCCTATCTTCGTTACTCTCCTGTAATAAAGTTTGATGTCACAATTGCACAAAATGTGTTCAATAATTTCAGACCACAAGCTGCACGATCTACAAATTTGTTCACCTCAGTAGAGCCCCATCTTTTTCAAATGTGTAACTAATCTAACCCGAGTATCTGGCAGTTCTTTTTCACATGTTACCTGAATAACATGTTCACTTGTCCTGGTGTATTATCTCAAGCTATTTATTGTAGTATTTTGATCTGTTTTTGATGCAACTTTCATCGGCTATTTCATTGCCTTTTATTCCACTGAATCCAGAAGGTTAATACTCATAGTTGTATCAAGAGTAAGTAATCAATCAGTGATTTTCCGAATGACATGAATATGACTTCCATACAATTTGATTGATTCAACCAATAATTGCATATCTACAGCTATGAATATTTTATAATCAATCCTTCAGAGCTCATGGAACTGATGAAATATTCAAATTGGCAACGACCTGGCAACGGAATTATACGTTGCATGTCGTGGAATGAAATATTCACTCGTATATTAGATATGTTAAAAGGGCAAGTGCTGATGAAATGATATTTTTCGCGTGACGTCCAGCAATCGCACAAATATACGATATTCGTCTGTCGTCAGCTTCATAAAATTACAATTACAAGTGAAATATTACATACCGAAAAACATTCTTGTCGATATTTTCTCCATGTTGAGTTTTTTTGGAATGTCCTTGGTGAAATGAGCATCTAGCCTTTAGAGTTTTTCATCATGAAATTCGAATCACTGAATTAAAATTACTGAGTGAGATGAAACATGTTCGAACACAGATCAATTATAAAAGAATTGATTCATGAATGGAAAGTAACAAATAGATGCATTGTATATTTATAGAGGATTATTCAACATTGACAATACTGCAGATGTGAATATTCCTTTCGATTCGATTATGATCCTCATTCTTACCAATTGAAATGAATCTGAATTTCTTATTTCCTTTCATAACATTATGTTGGCACATCATAATCAACAGATCTGTGAACTCATCATTCAGTCATTGGGAAGACTTTTTGAATATTTCTCGTATGAAATATGTTAAGATTGGTGACAGTTGACCACTAATAATGCAATCATCATAAAACTCATTCAGTTAAAACGAATAGGTAACTAACTTGAAAACATGGAAAATACAAAAAGAACAATTGATTTTGCATGTTTAAAATTCAAATCGATTTTCATAAAGAGTCTCACTGTTTCCATAATGGAAGAAAATAAACATGGTTTTTTGTTTGAATATTGAGTGAATTCCATATTGGAGTTTCCTGAAGAAAATGCTCCTTAGTTTCGATGAATAGTAATAACACTCTTGACACCATCTCCATTTTCATCTGTTTCAATGAATAATAATATCCTGAATATATCCATTAGTATTGAGTTTTTCCTTCACTCGTGTAGACCAAAAGCAGTTGTACAATACATAATGTTTTTATACCACAGACTTAGTCATACCTCGTCGCGTTTTGATGTCTCCATTGAATTACTATTAATCCGTTACAATATTGGTACTGATTGTATGTCTGTCAAATTTCAGGAAGACATCTGATGTCTATTTGGTTTCGGTTTTTCTGTAATCAATCATGAAACCAACTATAAATGTCTTAACCTCTTTCGGTTTGATATACCAGTTCTTAGAAAGTTTTGATGAACAAATATTTTCTGTTAGAGAAAATTTAGTGTAGTGTTCAACCCAATTTTGACTGTCACTGTCGCATTTTTATCGGTCTAATTACATTCACATACCTAATCTCTTACAAGTGCGAAAATGTAACCTTATCAATCTAGTCACACGCTCATGAAACGACCCATTTTCACATCGATTAATTTCGTTCATGAGGGATCACCAACGGAAAATTTATTGCTCAGAAATCATTACGTGCCTCTCATGAATTTTTCATATTTAGTGGTCATCGTAAACGTCGCTGCTTTTATGAATTGCTGTTTTATGGACGAACGCGGCTATGGAATGTTGATAGAGGATGGGATCTAGCTGATCGCGACAATGCAACTAGAAATGATACTTTGTTCCGTTCCTCTACAATCCACTTTACAGCGTTTGGTATTCCGGAGATGTAAGAGGTTCAATTCTCTTCGGATGCATGGAGATTTTCCGTTTCATCTAAGATTCGTTCAGCTTGAATCCTTGGACAAAAAACTATTTCAAGAAGTTCCTCTAATAGTATAGATGTCATTCAATAATATAATTAATGACGTAAACCAGAGTGATCAAAATAGAGTCACAACTCTGAACACCAGTTTCCTATAAACACTTCTTCCATGTTTTGTTCTCAATATTGAGAATATAGTTACAGTATCAGTATATGAAATAATTCAGACCGTGCCGAGTGATAACAGAATATTTTCTACTGTAGAAAAATGTGACAAATATTGATCGATTTGATATCAGTCACATTGATATCATTACAGTTATAACCATAGTTTTACGTACAGGTCTGGAAAATAGAGCACTATTGAGTGTTAGAGAGTGTTATCATTTATTCCTTCATAATATTCCCTGTCAAGCTTATCTGATGAATAGGATTTTCCATGTAGTAGGAATTTAGTTTTTTTTCTCTTCAGTCATGGAAAACTCAATCCTCGACAGACTCTCACATGAAGACGAGCTCAGGTTTTGTCGTCTGCTGGACAGAACCCCCAGAATGTTAGAATTTCTCCTTTTGCCCGACCCTGTATAATTGTTGACATTCCTTATATTCGAATAATAACGAATTCGTGAGAGAGAACGGCCTCGATTATATTTTACAAGTGAAAACCAGACAAGACAATCATTTCATTTATCACTTTACATAAATATGCTGAAATTCGACCTTGAAAGTTAGAACAGACATGGCTTGCATAAAAAACCGTCTTTCGTGGATGTGAAGACAAGAAGATTCATGGTTTTTTCATGAAGGATGCTACCAATATCTGTCTTGATACGAGATCCATAATTTTTGATTGAAATAATAAGAGTAAAGAGGCAGGTAGCATTATGCCACCTCAGCCACTCTATAATCACGCCACTGAAAAAATGTATGAATCGAAATGAAAGATACTTCGAGTAATTATCTCAATTTTTCCTGTTGTGTAGTTGAACATGATTGTGATTTTCATTTGATTAATACATGCCGAAAACAAATTTTCTATTACTACTTTCACCACCTCTAGATATCTATAAGAAGTTCAATCTTCATAATCCGTCTAATGAAAATCAAACTGCGTTGAACAATATTCTGACAACAATGAATGAGTATTGAAATTCAACATAAATCATCTGAAATGTTTCATAATTACCTAAATTCAAACAATCTATAATATCGTTCTCGTGTATTTGCATGATGAATCGACATCCTCCTGAATAAATTTGCTGGCGAAAAATTATTGCTAGAACATAAAGCCTTCAACAGATATAATTGAAAACATCATATCATAATTCAATAACCATAAATTCCCGAAAACAATTTTGACAATGTGAACAAGACAATTGATCATCACCTCAGAATTTGAAAGAGTATGATACAATCTAACCTTGAAAGCTTCTGCAGTGACATCGCTGGCAAAAAAAACTCGCCAACATATAGGTAGATGCAAACGGGCATTTCAGTGATAGTTTTTTTTATGGCAGATCTGTTTGTATATATAGAATCAATTTCTTCGGATTGACCATAGTCGAGAAGCGAACCAACATCGAGTCAAAATGAAACTAGTAAGTGTACGTTAATTTATTGTGAAATTTCTCATGTGTAGTGATGGTAACATTTTCAAATACTAAGTTCACCCATTATGACATTTGATATATCTCTAGTAAAAATATGTTCCATTGAAATATTTGATAATGATTTCGCATTTTCGAAGTTGAAAATTGATAATGTTTGGACCAAGTGATTTCACTGACTGATATATTTTGGGATAACTCTAGTCGCAACTAAAAATCACTGAAATATTTGAATCACCTGAGCTGCTGATCAATTAAATTGAAATATCAAGGCAGATTGGCTTTCATTAAAATATGCCTTCACTAAAGATTGAATAAGAGCCTGAAGACTTATGTTGAGCATCATTTTGAACCGACTTGAAATGGAAATTCATCCTGCTTCTTATAAGAGTTCATGTGAATAATTGAATTCAAATCCAATTCCAGAAATGAAATACGAAATCTTAATCATACTATCAACTGAAGAAGTATTGATAAACAAATAATTGTCCATTATACTTACAGTTGATTGTATTCACTGTCGTCATTGCTGCAGCAGCCTCAGCTGTTGTGAAAGAACAATCGGAAGTTGTGGTTCCGCTCAAAGTAGCTGAAGTTATACAATACGATAATGAAAACAAGGGAGTCGAAGGATATAAATTTGCGTGAGTATAATTCTTACAGGTATCCTGATAAAGAATTAATATTATTCACTGCATTATCACAGTGTGAAAACTAGTGATGGTTTGACCAGATCAGAAGAAGGTGTTTTGAAAAATGTTGGCACTGATGACGAATTCATAGCCGTCAAAGGAAACGTTGATTACATCAACAGAGAAGGCAAACAGGTGCACTGGACATTCATTGCTGATGAAAACGGTTTCAGGCCTGAAGGAGAACTCAACCCCCAATAGGATTCTGATGAAGTTTGTTTGAAGTTGTTACGTTTATAAGATACTCATTACATATTCCACTAAAACAGAATATTTTTTCATTTCGATATTTCCCATGGATATTATTTGTTTTCGCCTATTAAATTACTTTCAATGATACATTATTTGAGACTAATAATGAAATCACAGCACCAATTTCGTCAACACAGAAACTACATGAAACAACATCCTCTAATTTCGAATTGTGATTTTATAAAAAAATAGTATTCCTGGATATTTTCTATTTCTTTCGTGATTTAAACGTGCCATTAAAACTCCAGAAATAATGCATTGGTGTACTCAATCACTGAAGAGAATGACGTCAGAATCTACTGTCTGTAGATTAGCAATAATACACTCAGTGATGAAAATAATTTTCACTTTTCTCAAAAAAAGCATTCATAGTCTTGTCAAAAATATTTCATGCAATTTTCCTACACATTTTTTGAATGTGAATCGCCTGAGTTCTGCTTGAAATACAGAGGAAACTAAGCTGTCAAAATATCCTATATTCATGTCACCGACTCAATTGATTATGAAAAATTCCTCAAAAAAAAACAACTGTAGTATTGATTATAATTGAGCCGATTTAGATATCGTTATATCATTAGAAAATGTTTGTAGTCAATATCTTCCATGTTATCAACGATGACATGGATGAAGAACCAGATTATCTTAAAACGAATGGTTTTTATTTTCAATATACTCAATTGTTCGAACTAGGACAGGTCGAAACATTGAATCCTCCTTAGAATTGCAGTCTCTAACAGTCATTTATTGGGATATCAAAACGAGTATTTCCATATGCATCCATAAAATAGTACTCAATATATCGTAAGAGTAAGTCGGCAGCTTCGCATAATTATAATGAGCCTGCAGATTTCACCGGCACCACGCATCGTTTCGAATCAACACACATTAGTATGCGACCTCCAACCGTCAGGAACAACTACATATTAGGTGTCACGTGATACTGCGTTTAATTGATCCGGAGTTCATTAAACGGCTGCTTTACCGTCGCTCAACGCGGCAATCGCTATCAGAAGTGCCGCGTTTGATTAAGATTTCGCGGTAGCTCACAATGTTATGGAGTCGTCGCCTTTCATCAAGTCATATGGATATTGTTCCGCGTAACAGGAAAACTAATGTAGTGAGCGATGTATTGGTTTTATATTATCTCTAGTGACACAAGACAATCTTGCTATAGTCTTGGATTCCAACAAATATCTTCTATGTTGTATGAAAGCAACGACTATATAAGTCTCCAATGATATGTCAATACTTCTAGACGGAAGATGTGCCACAAATAATGTTTTAACTTGGACTTCCATTGATATTGAAGTGAGAATCAAAATTATCACAGGGAAGATAAGCTACTACAACCTATAATATTTTTAACATTGAAGTTGACATATAAGAAAACAAAACCCTCACAGAGAACAAACAAGAGTTATGACTAGGTGATCCCTTTCATAATCATCAGAAAAAAACTGAAGAATAATGATCATCGAAACGGATATCATATCCAACACAATATGACAACATTATATAACCGAACAGAGAGTAACTGAACAGGAAATTTGTGTCCCAATGAATTGAAAACTCTCTCAACCATTTAGTTTTCCGTCAATTATTGATATTCCATTACATCTTCTGTTCTTTCATTTGTCCTTCGTATAAATGATATCAATATCTTTTTGAACTATTGAATTTAAACTTCAAATATCATTATCAGGTTGCAGGTAGCTGCCAGAGTTAATTTTCTATAATTTCTCCTCCGCTTCGCATGACAATGTTCATGAAAGTGATTCAAGTTTCAGATTGCAATTTGACTCAATCAACTCGAATTGCCATAGGAACCTACTTGAAAGAACGTCGATTATCATGGAATACCTCCTGAACCTGAAACCCTTTACTGGGATAACAGGAAAGATCACCGATCTCAATACAAATTCAAGTTAGGAAATACCCTGCAGATCGAGTTCAGGTTCCTCTATGGCGTAAGCTTCATCAACTCTGATCAAATTTCACAGGAGTGCGAGAGACACTTCAAAGTTGTCATTGTATTGGTGGAGGTTTTTGTCAGCATGACGCTCGAAGTCGAACGTAATACGAATGCCAAACTTGAAATAAAGCGAGTTCTGGAGTACTCCATTCGCACTTGTTTCCCTGGAATATCATTGGGTTGATAGGCATTATTTCGGACAATATAGTCTTGATCGAAAAATAAGATTTGATTATTACCATATTGCATTCTGTATACTTAATCTGATAAGATGAAAGCATCAAAAATCGGTTAAATAATATCAGGAGATTTCAATGATACAACTGATAATTGAAAATATTGAAAGATATCCAAGGATAAATAACGCCAAAGTGGATTCATTGCATGAAATAAGTGAGAGAATATGATTTTTGAACCCGATCGATTATTGACTGTTATTTTTTTCTTTTTTTTTCAGTCGATTCACAATTTCATGTTGACATTTTAGAATCGGTAGAATTGGATTCTTTCTTCCTAATAACATTCTTTCAATAATAACGACTATCATCTATCGAACTATGGTTTGCTCTAATAATTATTCAGGATGTCTCTTGAGTTTTTCTTCAGCTTCAAATCCTGTTGCTAAAATCAAGATATGTTGAGGAATCTGCAGTTAATTCCATCAGTTACTAAGTTGAAAGCACTGAAGAGTCACATAGGTTTCTTTATATATCTTCACTCACCTGTTACGATTTTATTCGTTACTTCTGGGACAGTATGTATATTAAAAAAGACAATATACTGTACAGTTCAATTTCAACTGATACATACCACACGATCTTAACTCCACTTCTATTATCTGAATCTTCCTGTCTATAAATTTAGTGACGTTTTCAAATGGAACTTCAATTTACTGTTGAAGTATTTTTCTTCAATTCCACTTATCTTTTATCGAATGGAAAGCAGCCGTCAGCATTTGTTTGGTTTTGTATTTCTCATGCAAAGTTAGTGAATTAAGCTACAATCCATTGAAAATCATTTCATTCGTTTCACCAAATGCTTTTGTGGAATTGAAAATAGCATTCTGGATCCCCTTCAGTCATATTGGTCTGGATTGACAGTAGTGAATTTGGCATGAATAATAGTAATACTTATGATGTTTATTCATTTCTTCAATAACTTGACATACAGTAAACTATTACTCTCACACTTTGTATACAACTTTTTAATCATCACTTCCTGGTTGGTTCACTCATAGTCAATTATTCATCAACGGAAAATGAGATATATTGACTCATTGACGTGAATATAGGGGATATACTAAATTTAAGAAAGCAGAGTTTCGTATTAAAATTCATATTGTATGAAAAATATTAGGAAGAAAAATTATTCGAAGAAACTCATTTGAATTCACAAACAATGGCATCGTGAATTGTGCCAAGAATTAAATTAACTTCGATAATTCGTATTACTTTTTGCACTGTTGCGTTCGCTGAATCGCTACTAAACGGCATATCTACTCGATGTAATGGAATAAATGCATATTCATGTGCATTAACTTCTAACCACGCAACTACCGTTCATGAAACGAACGGTGATTTATTACGATGCAAAAGTGCAATATGGTTTCCATTATGGGATAATTCATTAGTTTATGGCACCTGGGAAGTTCAGGTTAAACCGACAATAGCAATTATTATAATTGAGTGTTTGGGGAAGTTTTCATTAGCATGAATGGGGGTTAGTAAGTGTTGGGAATCGTCAGTGTTACGATCACAACAAATTATCCCAAGTCTTCATCATCCAAGTTGATTGAAAAAGCATTTTCGATTTTTTTTCGAATCGTCTTGTAGTTCAGCTCTTCGTGATCTTGTAAATTCAAATTTGTTGTAGATCAACTCAAAAGGAAGAACCTCTGAATATATCACTATCATGTTAGTCTGCTGAAATGTGTCATAGGTGGATAAAAAGCTCTGATCAGCCTCGCTCAATAAATGATGTAATCATCATACTCGAAATTCACAATGAATTGGAATGTAGCCAAGAATCTTGACTGACTTGTTCGATATAATCAATTATATACAAATTGATACATGAAAACGTGAATTTATGTCTTTGTCATTTTAAATCCGAGACATCTGAGATTTACAGAGTTAGTCGACCTCAGGCGAAGTTTTCAGAATTTTCAGCTACTCTCTTAGCATCAATAATTCGTATGCCATCAATATAGCCTGAGTTCCTACCTTTCACTGAAACACGCAGGTACTTTTATCAAATTATGGGCGCTCGCGGAAAAAACTTGAACGGATTCAGCACAGATGAGATCAGCGAGGTTTTCTCGACTTTGCACTCTGAGCTTCACTATAAACAATGAAAAACAATCTTAGACATCACTTCGAGCTTTCCAGAATCATTATTTCTTCCTCTTGCGTATTGAAATCCTTCATCATCAATTCATGTCTATAATATGTTGAATAGTCTTCTAAACCATTGTTTTGTGAGTTGAAACTAAGCAAATCCCTTCAGGGTGTTATCAGAAACATTTCAAACTACAGTATTACTAATCCCAAAATAATTTGGATCAATGAAAAAAATATGTCGTGAGTGTCAGAATCATGGAAAAATATGATCAAGAAAAAGGCCGAAGTGGACATGATGTTTCTGCTAAACAAACCACTGAAAATTATGAAAAAGAGTATTTGCCTTTATAAAAATAGTAGATTCTAATATTCGGATTATTTTTTCTCAAAAATAACATAATAATTATGGTAGATGAATTTGTATTTGTGAAGATTTGTCCACTATAAATTATCATCTGCCAAGTTGATTCGTCATTAAATATGTCCATAAAAAAACTCCATTGCTGTCTGTTGAAGTCCAAACATAGCTACAATAGCATTCGATATCGAACAATTGAGAGATTACTCTATGAGAGATCAATTATCTTATCGGTTATGCTAAATAAGTACACTATATAATGTGATTCAGAAGTAAGTCATGATCAAAAGTATTCCATTCAAGAGGTAGATTGATATTTGATAAAAATATTCTCTAAAAATATCTCAGCACTAAAAACAAAACGTATCTTTTCAAGACAAACAAGATAAGTAAGTCATGATCAAAACTATTCCATTCAAGAGGTAGATTGATAAATGATAAAAATATTCTCTGAAAATATCTCAGCACTAAAAACAAAACGTATCTTTTCAAGACAAATACCGGTATTAATACCGTTTAACACTTTCTTGGAACAACAATAACTCAAAGTCTTCGCTAGGATTTGGACAATTAATCAAAAGGAAAAAATGTGTCACTATAGAGTGTCGGATAATTTATTTTTGGAAATTATATGTATGTTACACGTTTTCGATTTGTTTTGTTACCTCGAGTCATTCTTCCTGGAAATAAGTTTTTATTCATAACATTGCCTGAAAGCCTATCCAGGTGTGGGTTGTCGTTATAGTTGACACATTCTTAATGCATGGATTCAATGGACAGGATGTGAGATATATTACCAGGATCAATTTCACATACAGTGCGAGTATTTAACTTGAAATAAATTCACTAAATCAAATACACCATTTCTGTTGAGCAGGTCGATTGATATGTCACACATTTTTATCACAGATGTAATATTCTCATAAGGTGAATGAATCATATCTACCTACATCCTTAAGAAATTGAACAGCAAATATCATACACAGTAGATTTTTGATGAACAATCAAGATAATCAAGATTCTGCCTTTTGAATTCACTCATCATCATGAACAATTGCATCATATATCGAATTCGCGCTCTGTTCAGTATTATCAATGTTTCTGTAAATAATTATTTTGAGATTACATCAGATGAGAAATTATGTATGGGTTCCAAATTTAGGATTTTCTATCAATTGATAAGACGAGATGGTATTTTTCCAATTCACCAATTTCACTTTGATCTAATGAAGAATACTACCTATCAACGCATCAACGAGTATGTAGACTTGTATAATAACTTTTGATTCAACATCATGAAATGAAATTCAGAGGCACCAAATCGAGGGATCTGGGCGATTAAATCCTTCCATATCTTTCAATTCACCTACCGGAGACAATTTCGTTCGAATAGTCTTTAACAATATCTATGTAAATTCAGAAAACCTTATATCGCTGAACAAGAAATGAAGATCCATTTTTCCACGTGACCCCAATTTTTGTTCGTGATTTTGAAGGGGCTGTTTATATTTTGAAAGCAGCGTCAAGATGAGTGTTAACTGAGCAATGTGATTCAGAGTGTTCTAGTCTTTATTCGAGCAGATACAAAATAAATCATTATTTTGCCTGTGAATCGCAATGCATACATGAATCTTCTGAAACGGATGGCACACTGAAATGAATGTTATATCGATAGCTCAAAATGTAAGTCAACCTTATCAAACGTCTGGAACGCGATGTCTGCCCAATCATTATAAATCTTGAGATGAAATCTTCCGGCGCATATGTGTTTAATTTTGATGGCTCATAATTATTAGCACAACACCGAAATACCTATACCCCAACGTATCCACCCTTTATTGAAAACATACATAAATCCTTGAAAATTTGTAACCATTAATGGGATACAAAGTGAGAACATATATTTTGAGAGTGTCACATCGTTTCTACCGGATGTGCATCCTATCGTGACACATGGTGAGCCTGTCGCGCAGTTGTCTCAGATATTTTAATTCTTGACTCGGGGACAAATTGGATTTTTAGCGATACCGGAGAGGAGAAATATGAAGATGGGGGTATAAATTGTATTCGTGGATAGATGGCTGATTGGTTTTCACTCGAAGTCGAACGGAAAATTCTTCGACATCACTATATCACTCTGGTAATCGATATGTTGAAGCTCATTTTTTTTAATATCGAGCCTAGACTTCTCTAGACGTGAAGGAATGTATGATCTTGTGCCGATATTGTATGTAACAATATCCGAGCTCATATATAGAAGAAATTTCATCCTCGAAGTTTGGTGTCAAAAATGTGTATAGAATATCATAAATGTCTCCATAGAATACTAAGAGACTCTTCAACAAGATGTGTTCAAACCTCCCTGTCACAGTTTGAAAAAAAATCTCATTATGGAGAAGGAGGAGAAGTTTTGATCCGTTAAGGATGCAAAACTGGGTTAATATTTCTAGTTGACAATGGATGCTGACCAATTTCAGGTATTCTTGAATGAATATTGATTCTTTCGTATTTTGACGCGCTGATTCCAAAAATGGGGTTTGACTTCGTAGAGCTTCAGGAAGCTGAGAAAATCGCGAAAAACCAATCGGAAAATTTCAAAATCGGTTTTTCGACTTTAGTATATAGTTATTCTTACGTATTTTGACGCGCTGATTCCGAAAATGGTGTCATTTGAACTCGTAGAGCTTCAGGAAGCTGAGAAAATCGCGAAAAACCAATCGGTAAGCACGTTCAGAATTAATTCATTCCATATCTATGAAATGCACTGAAGTTGTACAGTTTACTGCTTTTCGTGAATACATCAGACATTTTCATCTAAACAAAATCATTGTGCAAAATTTAGTAGTCATAACCTGTCTACTCCGTTAACTTCGTCTTGAGATATTTCTGCGTCGCAAATTCCAGTGGATAGCAATTTTCATTAACTTAAATTTTTAATGAATCTCATGGAGCTTCTCAACTGCATCAGGGGCATAAAAATTAAATATTCCATCACTTTTAATTGGCTGCTGGTGCCGACAATGCACAAATGGACTAATAGGAGAATTTAATGAATTTTTAAATATTATGTGGATATTTCAGCTCAGATACGGCGTATTTCTATTATTTTATTTTTCTCTTCTAGTTCTTCGTTATGTTGTTCAGAGTGCAACTTGTTTGTATGCACAGACGTATTGAGTTCATTTCCTAGCTTTTCTTTGGTGACGTCTGCTTTTCACCATGTTCATTTAAGATTAATTTCGTAAAATTCGAATCTATCTGACTGACAGATTCAATCCAGCTGAGAGGTGCTTTGAAATCATCTATATTTGATGAGACTTTTTCAATAGATTTCAGAGATCAAAAAGTTTTCAATGTATGTTACTTTTGAATCGAGTTGATGAAAGTCGAGATCAGAAATAGTTTTTCAATGCGTTGATGTTAAGTAGATTTCAATTTCGAAGAAAATTTCCTTCCCATCGAATTACGCTTTAAGTGAAGTCAATATTTCATGCTATTGAAAAATGAGACCACATCAATTCCAAATCAGTTCCAAATATCTGATGGAGTAAATTCAATTCAAATTTGTTTACCCTATCACAACTTTTTAATTGGACAAATAACTAGGACATCAAAACTTTGATGAGATTTATTGAGTTGCCTTTAGCGATCAAAGAGTGAGGAAACAAAAAACTTTCGAAACTTGCCGGATGAGTTTCATGCTGAAAAATGGACATCTGAAGCCATTATATTCGTATAGTATAGTTAATGTACAGTTCAGTATTCCAATTCCCCTATTCACATGAATACTAGTTGAAATATTGTAGATCTCATTAGCAGAGTAAACTTTGGATAGTTGATAATACGATGAAAAATTGTTCAACCAACCATTCGAACAATATGATAGTAGACTTTTCAGGATGATGATCAATTAAAAATGTATTTTCATTGCTGCACTTATTGTGATAATTGAAATTTAATAATATCATTTCAATAATATTATCAATATTCCATCAATCTCTGCCTGAGTGTCAAATTACTTTTCTGGTCTCTCTGAATAACAATCATTCAAAATAATTACTCATGCAATATTTTTTCAACTGTACTTGTTATTAAACATAATAGTTCTAGTGTCTTTCATATCCAATCACATAAAAACTTGTACATGCATGTTATGAATAAATTAGATTTTATGCATATATTTCTCTTGACACCCGAAGGAAAACAGAAGATTCAATTAAACATAGGTGGATGAAAAGAAACACATTTCCATTTGAAAGAGTGAATGATTGTCATGAATTATGGATATATTTTGAAACAAAAACTACCAACCCTATATAGTGAGTCGATTATTATTTCGACAAGTATATTGCTCATTTCTCATCTATAATGACGTACTCATGATGTCAAAATTGTCGGTACTATATATAAAATTTCATTTCGTTGACTTTCATTCACTTCGAACAAGAATTCTACGTAACATAATAAAATATCCGAGCTCCCGTTCAATATTTATGTGAAAAATATCCAAATGTGATTGTAAAGTTGGCCGAATGCTGCATCCAACCACACATAGAGTGACAAAACAGGTTCACAAACTTCACATAAATAAAACGAGGTTATAAATGCGATGTCACTAAATTTACCTTTTTATGGATACTGTAACCGCTACGGACCCATATTGACTCTCGGTAATGTGTTTCTGAAAAATTCTAGTTGTTAAATTAAAAGAATATTCCCGTTCATACCTGTTCAGTTGAATACAAGGTGTAGCACATAAGCGAAATTGATATTGCGGATTTCAAGTCATTTTATCCAATGGCACGACTTTGACTAACAAAGTACAATTAAAAAAATATATATTAATTCCGTGATTGCAAAGGTACAATTATACGTAACAATCAAACTGAATAAATATCAGTCAGATACCTCTGATTAGGAACTGTGAAATTTTAATATAACCTTATCGTATATTGATAGTGATGAAAACTCAGTAATCAATGACAATGTATTATAATACTATTTTTATCCATTTCAAATGTAAATAAACATCGATCACCTATTCCACGACAAAATTCTCATAATCAATAACAAGAAATTGAATATTAATTGCAGAACTTGTCCATCAAAAAGCCACCAATCATATTGTTTCAGTTTTTTGACAGGTGGTCTTTGAGGGAATCTTGGAGGTATGCACTATTGAATTTGATGAACCAACATCGACACTGCAAAGTTGTCAGTGAATAATATGCATTGAGAATTGCAAATGGATAAAACAGTCATTTCGATAGTGTCTTGATATAACATAATATCATTGTTTTCGATGGTCACCTTGTATAGAAATGGAATGTCCAGTGGTAACTTTGCTTGTTATTTTACGATTTTAATTTTGGTTCCGAAACCAATACCGATACACTGTATTTACTACATATTGAAAATCCACAACAGCAGCTTGGGTGTGGGTACATAAATTCTTGTTTTATATACTTAAACACTTTTATGGCAAGCGGCATCCTCATATCGAAAATATGTGTGAAGAGTTGGTTGAAACTTTGAAACCAATTCATAGCTCTACCAAAAAAATACGTCAAATCTCACCGATTATTTTCTTGGATTTTGTAATAATGAGTGTTTGTTTATTCTCTGAAAATTTGTTCCTCCCAAGAGACTAACTAGCGGAGCAGCTTGACATCACCATTTATATTGACGAAGATTATTTCTTCAGAAATTTGAGAAGATTCGGTAAACACCATTGGTGACAACTGCTACAAATAATGGTCCTCAAGGTACTGTCTACCTGCTAGAATAAATATTGAATTACTAATAGACCCGCAAGAGACAAAGAAAAATCAGTTGAGCTCTACAAATTTATATTTGTTAGAAGAATATTTCGGAAACAGTGGCGCCCTTGTGTAAATAATATTTTATTTACTCGAAATTAGTTTGTACTTTCATTGTTTGTTCCAGTGACTTGAAGTTGATTCAATATTTGAATGCTTTCCTGTTTCAAACGAGCATACATTCCCTAGTGTACATGGAAAAATACCTTTTTGCTACTGTCCCAAATCAATAATTAGATGAAGTGGGGCACTGAAATTATGTACCTGATGGTTGAAGGCAGGTAGCATTGTCATTTCACGAATGGATTATCGTATTCTTAGCTATGTCGGATGTTTTGATTCATTATATCGAGAAATTAAATCCTAGATTTTTCATGTAAAGATGGTACTGGTGAATTTAAGGGCATGAAATGAATGAAAAGGTGAATACTTACTACATCAATGAAATTTATCGAATTCACTACATATTAAAACGAACTGAAACATAGGGCTCTTCTTGATAAAACCTGTTTTACGACTTTTTAAGAAATGTCGAATGAATTCAGATCCATTGAAGAAATAAGCATAATAGGTAATGAACACCTTCAAATTCTTGTGGGGAAAAATAAAAACGAGTAGATTGAGAAGACGTTCGAAGTAAACGTTTTGGCAGCATACTCCAAAATAACATCATCAAATAATTTCAATGAACTTCTCTTCAGGCATCAATTAGATATACAATATTTTTCGCACCCATGGAAAGATGTCTAACAATTTTGTGCTGGCCATTCATTCAATCTTTGTTTTTCCACATGGTTCTCTATGTTGTATTATAGTTGTTAAAGCTTGTATCTTTTCAGACACTATCATTCAAATCGACATGAAATAGAGACCTATGATATAATTTTAACGAATTACTTTGTAATTCACGATAGCCATGTTTCACCTATAAAAAAAGGTTCTATAAAAGTCCTATTTCATTGAGATGGTTCGATTTTATAGGAATGCATTTCATTCCATTTCAATGTTTCACCATTTCATCTAATCGCCCAATAATTTAGGCTGCCAGTATAGAATAGTATATGACTTTTCCTCGAACTAAGCATGATATTGTTGGAAATCATTCTCGTATCGATGTTTTTTTCCTGCTGGGTGTAAAAATGTTACAATTGGGAACCTAGTGTGTGTAATGTCCAACGGATAAGAAGGGAAAAGGTACGTTGAAATGGTATTTGACTATTTCTTTATTATAATTATCTAACTGGGAAATAAGCACCTAATGGGGTGTAGCGAATTTTTATGATAAAATGATTTGTTTACGTTTATCTCTGCCTCAAAATACTAACTGGCATAAATGTGCAGTCTCTGTACACTTGATATCCGATTTATTCCATTTAGCATGGACTGTACGTATTTCGAGATCGTTGAAATTTGGCGCCTCTTCGACTCTTTGATCTCATCGCTTGAACAAATCTCTTCATCCGTCACCTTTTATGTATTTCAAAGTCTTTTAGGTACCACACATTGATGTCGTAAACCCATAGACACAGATAGGAGACAAATTCTCGCAATTAGTTCGAGTCAAGTTTCAAAGGCGAATGTGATCTTTTGATCAAGAGGAAGGATATCAATTCCAAGAATAGAAATAAGTTTTCTATAGTGAACAGCTTGAACCGATATTTGGATATGGATATATGGATTGGAAACAATGTGGAACTTCAAAGACCTGAATGGCGAAGCATTGGATAGAAAGTTATGTTTATTATGAAATAATATCGTGAAATAATCGTGATTGTGTTCAGGGTTTGATCAGCCAGTGAGTACTCTATTTATGAAATATTTCAGAAATTTTTATGAAACTAATGAATGTTCCAGAATACTCCTGGATGAATTAATACTTTATGAATTATGCATCATAATTCACACTCACTAATAACATTGCAATGCTTTCTCTCCAGTTAGAAATAGGTGATTATTCAAGGTACACAAGAAATAAAAACATTAACAGATGAGCAGGTACGATTATATTTATCCTCATGATTGAATACAAGACGAAACACATAAAATTCTATTTCTATTCGGTTACCAATTTCACCCAGAAACGCCATAACAATATCCTTATCTATCTATCATCTCATCATGGTGTTTTTCTTTCTACATTGAGTGCATCTCTTTGTGTTTCCTTCCATTCTGCTTCTGCTAACTTTTGACGAACAAATCAAATTATGTGTATGCAGCCTCCCCACAGTAAACATAACTTTAATCTAACGATTATTATTGCATTTTCTATAACCCTTTCTGACTGCTCGTATTCGTTTGTCTTGCCTTCCATACAGTGGCGTAGGATATTGGTGTTCACTCTGGTATACATATTCTTTTTGGCATAGGAAAAATGTGGACATTGATTAACAGCTAATTTGATCATCTAGAAATTAGAAAACCTCATCATCATGTTGGCCACTAATATCTGATTAGTATTCGTTATTTTGTGGACCCTTCTCCACATTTATATGAATTTATATCAATGAACTTCGTCGATGTTCAAAATGTTACTACTAATTATGAATCGAAAGTTTGGCTCTTGACAAATATTTTATATTCTTCACTGGTTTAATATAATTTTCAGGAAACGTGATGCACTTTCAATCAACATAATATATATGCTTGCACCAATAAATTTTGCTTTATGATACTCCACTACGCCAATGAATTTGAGAGGAGAGTATGTGATGATTTCCATTAAGGAAAATCAATGTAACGTGTTCTCCATTGATTCAATTACTCTATTCCGACTGTTAGATCTCATAGTTTGAGGATGCTCGCAGATGATGATTTCCCCATGATAATGTCAATGTCCAATCAACGTGAAGTGTTTTTCTGAAAATTTGTTGATTGTGGATTACAATTGGTATCCAGGGGAGTGATGTTGTCCTTGTGATTCTCTGTATTGATTGTTGATTGTGACAAAACCCATTATACATCAAGGTATGGATCTACCAAGCTTTCAATTCATTGAAACACAGACAATCATCAATTAGGGAGTAAAGGTCGGTTATTATTTGTTTTTTTTTGCAGATGATGATGAATATCAATGTATGGAATATGATTTCTGGAAAATAAAACATAACCCAATTTTGACACGTTCCTTGCCTCTTATTAACCCGAATGATCCATGAGAATATAAATGAATCAACATGGAGTTATGTGTGATAGATGAAATAAATCTTAATATGAAAAAAGGATGATGGGACCAGAAAGCCAAGTTCCTCATGATTCAATAATTACACATTATTGCAATAAATGAATGAACAAAACAGCAATCGAATGAGGTGAGCAATTATGAAATTCCATTGTTCGCAAATATGACTACAAGAAAAATAAACTATTTAGAGTGTTTTCATTACTAGTTCCATAATATCCGGACTATCAATGACACCCTTAGTATTCAAATTCCACCCTCTGGTTTCCTCATAGTTGTCTCCATAAAGTTTAATAAAGTACTGAAAATTATACGTCTCCTCGAGTCGAACATTCCCCCAATGTCAGGGTAGTTGAGACAATTATTCACAACATGTATGTCTCGTTGGCAGATATGATTGTATATTTGGCATCATGAGACCCGTGCGGCCGCTTTCTGTGTCACTTTTCACGTCACTTTGACTAATGACACAATTTGTCGGTGCACGAGCTGCTAACTCCAATGCGGACGTTTATAAATTCAGCGTATATTTTTATTTCCACATGCTTCGTGAACATTTCGAACTACGTTGCATTCTTCGCGAGTTTTAATTTGAGATAGTAACTCGAAAATGTATCAATGCCGTCGTCGGCGTACTGCTATATAATTATTTCCATTTGGTGTCTGGATTACTATGCGTTTCAATTGTTTTTCTTGTGACTCGGAGTTGTTAATTGTGCGGTTTTGTCGCTTTCCAGTTTTCCGGAATACAGTCAAGTGATTTATTACTGTTTCTATTCTTGGTGCATGCTTCGACTTATTGAATTGTGTTTATTCAATGAAACTTTGTTCGAAAACAATATCAGTACAATGTCTTGGGAGTGGTCATCAACAGAATCACAGTGGATGTAACTTATCCATAACTGATTTCATTCGAAACTTTCCATACCTCAATATGATGAGAAATATCACCACTCATAAAACGTCAACATAAAAAACTGAAATAACATTTCATAGTTCTTGAGTTAATTTCATTATATGTTGTTTCCATATTGTAACCGTTTGGTGAGAGATATATAAATGTGACTTCGAAATCTCTTTTTTTTTTTTTCGAAAATATTGGCGTATCAATAAATTTTACAATACAATCTACTTCTTTCTCATATTTTATTTATTTGGTTAAAAGTCATACCGATATACTATTTCATTATGAAATAATAACTTGAATAAATATGGTAACATTTCAATAGGTTATTTTCTCTTCAATGTAATCATCTCTTTTGAGTCACGAAATAATTCGTTTCCTATTATACTTGCTGAAATGAAATCAATATCTGTTGTAAACGCGAAGAGATATCTAACGATTGTTACTAGGTTCGTAAATTCAACAGAAAAGAAAAAAACCATAGAGTAGGTTTCTTTCCGATGGAAGAATAACAGTGATTTGCTCACAGACAAATCACAAAGAGCTTCTTCCAATTAATATATATAATATAATAGTGTGGAACATGATGTGCTTTCAATGAGAATAAGAAATGTGCGATGTCGTCAGACATTTATCTGTGTTAACGATGATATTTCTCCTCCTCATAATGTTGCGGTTTCCGATTCAATTTCTATCAATTTCAATTTCAGTCTGCTTCATTTTACTGGTCTGACGTTATCTTTACAGACAATGGGAATCCGAAACCTCTCCGTTGAGTTATCAACGAAAGTCTATAAGAATTTTCCAGAATCCGTGCTCATTTATTTGTTCCTCTAAAAAAGCGTATCCGGCGATTAGGGCCTTTTAATTGCCTCGTGAGTAGACACGTGAATAAACATTTATTTTGTTAATCCACAAAGCGTGACGTGGCCACTTGTACTTTTATTTTTGAAATCTGAATTGAGTCTGAGGAAGTGTTTCTTCATTTGGGTGATTCAATTCTTTACTGGAATAACTCAATTGATCAAGTTGTAATGTTATTCCTCCGAAAATTGTGTATCAAACCTTTTGATGAGAATTTCTGTCTAGAATCTACATTTTACTCATAGTACAAGGTAGATCATCTGTAGAATTTACGAATTTTACTGAATCAGATGAATATGATTATCACTAGCTGATGAAATCATGATATCATTTCAAGTTTATAAGTATATGATTTCCCAATTTTCGTTGCTGAAGGTAATGTGATATAATAATCACAATAATTTCCTACATCCACTACGTCCTACCTTTCGATTTTTTTATACATATTCAGTAGATTTCTGAGCACAGGAATATTTTCGACGACACTAAACGTGGTATGAGTTCATCTAAGATCATATATATATATAAGAAATTTGGAACCATCCGAAGCATACTACGTGAAAATACACGAATGAGCGTATTTCCAGATTTTTGGTGATATCTCTATAAGTATTCATCCAAGCAATACAGCATATATATTATACAAATCGATGAGAAATGAATTATACGACAAAAAGTGTGAATATTTCATGCTTCTTCCATTTGAAACAAAGAAGATATTGGCATTTGAGATTTCCAAAAAGTAAACTGAGATATCGAACACCCTGTTGAATATTTCCGAACATTGTTAAGGGTACCTGACACTTTTCCATTTGAAAATACAAAGTTGATATCTCTTTCGATTTAAACGGAAGTAACAGCATATTGAAAATAAGAGCTGTATATGCCACCGAAATTTCAAGTTTACATCTTTATTAGTTCTCCATAAATCCCTGATGAATCAGTTGAGTGAAACACCCTGTATATGTTATATGTATCATTCGATTTATTCGAGCTATATTTTTGATTTCAATTCAATATGTACATTACATCGTTATGATGAATTATGATTATGATAACCAAAATATATCAAACCGTTCCAGGAAAAAGAGAAAAGAACGCAGAACAGCCAACACTACTTATTTTATCTGATTAAATATTATTCGGAGCAATTAATCAAAAAGTATCTACAGGCGTGCCCTGCTTCTAACTCATTCATCCCTTGGCGTCAGTTGGTAGTCGGCCAATCCTTTATATCTCCAACAATCCGTCAAAATAATACATAAATATTCTTGCCTTCATTACTATCCACATATTCATCGGTGACTGTGAACAAAAGCCCGTTCTGTGCCGAGACAGTTAGGTTTTCTGTCAGACCACTCAGGTATAAAATATAAGTTGTTTATCAAACGATCGGAAGACAGTTACTAGAGGCACTCGACATTTTCCGAAAAGAGAACCCTTTCGACACAATAGCCCAGCATAATTAATGACGGTTTGGAGTGGTAAAGTGTCTTCAGATTCTAAACTTTCCAAAAGTTCGAAACAGAAGACTGAACTTGAATGATATCTCGTGACAGGTGTGGCTATTAGTTCGGTATCACACGAATAACGAGAGAATAAAATGCTCATCTCTTCAAAGAATCTAATCATGATGCATATATCGTTGGTTTGAATCGATAGCCTTAGTATATGTGACGTATTTGGTTACGTTTAAAATTACTAGATTTTGTCTGAAATTTTCTGAAATGTATCACAAAATTTCATCACGAATTTCAGATACTAAAATATTATTATGAATATGAAAGGATTGCACATGGCCCAAAATTGAGAGTACAAGATGTCGATACTTCGATTCGGTTGCAATTCATCATTAATATTTATCTTCCCAAATCTGCTTCCATTCCACCCATGATAATTTGCCGATATTTATATTTACATTGATATACATTATGAGCTATGTATGAATGTCTTTATCTCTATGGTATTCACCGAAAAAAAAAATGTGAGAAATAATTCAAGCTGCAATTTTTGATATATACATCTGGAGTTGAGGAAATCGTTTATGATCAGATCTGGAGTATTGCCATGGTGAATTCGATTCTTTAAAGCTGGACATAAAAACATTGTGTAGAATATCCGAAATGGTGAAATAGGGTTCATTTTATGAAATACATGCATTTTTCCATCCACAAATGAATATTTGTGACCATATCGTTGTCTATTTCCTCATATGTTGTATATGTCAAATTATGGTGTACCTATTATTCATTCATTACTTTCGACATGTAAAAAAATGTGTATTTCATTTGAATAGCAAAATACTTTGATCGTAAGACACCATTGTCAACATCATAAACAAAAAACAGAACACTGAAAGACATAGTATACTGATAAATTGATTGTATACCAAGAAAAGACATCGCATATTTATCAATTTCATGTTTCATGTACCAAGAGCCACACAGTGACAGAAGTCGAAAAATTACCACATTCATGTTCAGTAGCGCAGTCTCAAAAAATTCGTGGGTCTTTGCATTCGAGACTATTAAAGTCTTAAGAACTTTCTTACCGTAATCTTTCGTTTTATCGAAAAGTTAATGTTAATTACTCTAGATCAAGTGAATCGAATATAAATAAATAATAGGTGTTCTATATTCGATATCACGAATTTGTGGCATATTGGTTATTTTTCGAGAACTTTTTCATTAATATAGCACTTTCGTGGAGTACCTATATCTATAGGTCCTATGTAGTCATTATAGAGAATACATCAGTTACAGATGGCGGAATTAGAATTGTTTTGAAGACTCTCATCGAATTGCAAAACCAGGGTAGTGCTTTCGACAATCCTACAAGAAATCTGTGTATGTATCATTTGGAAATAATATTCCACTACAAAGTTTCAATGATGGATAGTTTGAAACGAAACTCTTTAGTACTACTATAAGAATGTATCGTATCTTCTGAACTACTATGAAAATGTAAAATATGAAGTTTCTTGGAAGACATTTTGTTCAATAGAGAGACTGCAAACTGTGTAGAATATCAAAATCGATATCGACCTATCATCCAAAATGAGAATTCAAAAATAGAATCCATATAATTTTCATCGAAATGAGATGAAGGACCTGTCGAATACGAGAATTCCGTATCACATATTGATATATTTATTCCAAACACCTCTATCACTCAAGTTGATCTTCAATCCTTGAGTAATGAATTTCCAGATTGGCAGCTTGACAGCTAATAAAAAGCCTGTTTGGTCATGATTTGATTTGCCTACGATGTTGCGTCCACAATTTATCCTTATCTTTGACACATTCAAAGGCAGTTGTGATGGCTTGGAAAGTGGTTGAGTTTTCCTAAATGCAAGTCATCGTTTTTGTTAAAGTTGTAGAGTGTACCCATGGAGCATGAAATGTGATTGAAGTGTGTGAAAAATGATATTTCGCAATAGGTTCGTGTGTAAGGTGTTCCTCACGATGTTATAATAATGCTATTAATGATAATGAAGATTTTACTCAGAACGAACAAATTCGAAAGAATTGCGGCTTGAAAGAGGGAGAATGAAGTAATGTCTAGATAAGTGTAAATACTTATCACACATAGGAAATGGAAATGGGAACACGAATATTATTTAACTAGTATAAATCCAAAAGAAATCCATACATTGATTGACTTATACCTACGTATAAATGATAAACAATATGTGCAATCTCTGAGAATGTGAGAACCAATTTTAATTGCGAAATTCCCTACGAATTTTTTTTCAAACAGCCTGATATCAAATAAATATGTTCCAAATGGTGAGTACATAGATCATTATGGGTATAGTTGAAATCAACTCATTGAAATTCCTAATTATAACTTCTTGAACTGAATATTTCGTTAACGAATTATTGTTTCATTAACCTTCTGCATTTGATCAGATTTTTTTTTTCATAAAAATTTTTTTTATTGTGTCGACTATTGGAATCTTCATTTTCATACTATGGTATGAACATAAAGTGGATGAGTAATAAATACCATTCAGAATAATAACTAATTCTTTATATTTGTGATTTACTTCGTGTCAATATTCGATATGTTCACTGTTTTTGTAAAACAAATCAATGTTGCTATTTGCCTGAACACTGTATGAAAATGTGATGTAGTATCACGTGATATCATGTGATATCACATCAAATTCAAATCATGTCTGCATGAATGAGCTGATGCAACATGGATGCTGTAGTTTTGTTTTAGAGGAAGCATTGTTCAGTACAATCAAAGTTTTGGCTATTATATTGTAACTCAGTTATTGTTTCAAAGTAGAAATGAATAATGAAGCATGTATCATTATATCCAAAATTGGGCTGACTGAAATTCATACAAATGTGTGCCTGCAGAATCAAAACAGTCCAATGAAGTGAGATGAAAGGATTCATGAATTAAAGAACAGGCTCTCTAAGATTTGTTTTCAGGGAGGAAAATTTATCTCAGAACTATTCTATAACGCGTTATCATGGGAAGTCTGTTGAGAATAGAACATAAACTCTCTTACATAATTCGATATATTTTCGTTCTCGTTTTCATTCACTTCCTTTCCGATTTCCGTGGTGGAAGATAACATATATTTTTCAATTACTTCTCGTTATCAGATCTCCATTGTATGTTTTATAAGTCTTCTCGAGCTCGATATACCTACCTGCTTATTAATATCTGTAATCAGCTTCAATCAGGACATCCAGCTGCCAGTCGTGAAACTCTAGTACCTACTTAGTGCTTTCAACTATACACATAATTATGGTTTTATAGACTGGTATTCATAAAGATGTTAGTCTATGAGCTCATCAATAGTGAATGAGCAAATCCAGATTCACATTTCGGCGTGGGGATTGATAATGATTTGTCTATGAAATTGAGTTACGATCCACTCACATGATCACCACATTCCAATTATGTTTATTTCAAATATAACAAGTTCTGGTCACTTTTCGAGTTCCTTATGATATTTTTTAGTTACAAAATAAATATTCTCTAGGACTGCCGAATATCTGTCTGATAAACTACATTCCATGAATCTTTTGATTTACTGATCTTTCATTATTATTTCTTTTTTGGGAATAGAGATAGTGATAGTCAATTCCTGAAATCGAAAGAACAATTTTGGCAAGGAATAAAGGTATATCAACTCTGAATTCTTTCGACTCACAATATCCGATCACTTGAAACTAACCAAAAAATAGGAAACCTTTCTGGAGTCACGTTATTGTGGAAACTTTCTGACTACTTCATTCTCTGGCTCACTGACTATCAATCACCATAATTGTTGGTCTTCCTCCTTTATTCAACATAACTTAGCTGGCAGGTCCATGGTAAGTAACGTCCTTAAGAAACAAATATTCCCATAATATTGAAGAGCCAATGGAGCATTGTTGATATTTGCATTTAATTGGTGAATTATACGTGAGAAACCCAAGTATTATGTATTAGACCGTGCACGATTCGTGTATATCATTTGATATTGAATATATCTATTCCTATAGAACGAACCAAATGTTCTCCATTAAGTTTTCAATTACCTGAACAATACAATTCATCTGTTGTCAATTTATCAATGAACCATGTATTGCTGTCATTCATCATGGGGTGAATCAATGTAAAGCCTACTAGAATCACGTGAGCTTGATACACACAATATTAATAATATAATAATCAGAGATAGCCCATTGTATCAATATTTGACACCTAATGTAAGACATATCGATTATAAACTGATATTGTTCGCTAGAAGTGGAGGGGTATGGGGTTCATATGACCCTAATAAATACTCATAATATTCCCTGAGTTTCTCATTCCTTCTTCGAGGAGATCAAATTGATATTCTGAATGGGTAGGTTCAACATTTCTATGAAATCATAACAAATTCATGAATTTTCCTTTCAATAGTCATTTATTCGACTGAATTCTATGATCAATTGAAGAGAGAATAACTTCAAGCATTTTGTTATCTCAACTAGAGTTATTCCATTTCCTACTTATTGAATAATTTTCAGTTTATAAGTTGAATTGAATATCCAAAATATTACTTAATGATTTGTTATTGTATTGATCGAATATAATATTCAATTCTATTCTTTTCTCTCAAAGTGGGCTAATAGATTTATGACTTCATGAGAATATTCATTCATGAATTTATACTGATATCGAACCAAGATATTCATGATTATATTTTCATTAGTGCATCACAAGAGCTACAGAGATCTCTGAATTCTCTATTGATCTGAAATGAGTTCTAATCTCAATGTCACAGGACATATTCTCCCTCAACTTCATGTGTATTCGATCAAGTTCCAGTGGAATTATCAAAAGAATATTCTGATGGAACCTTCTGGCGACCGATCCGTTATTTGAGCTGACATGAACGTGTTTCATTATTTAAGCAGATGGGAGTCATGTTTTCTCAACTGCGTTGAATAAACATAACATTTAGCGTCGAAACTTTTATTTTTATTTTGTGATGCATTTTGTTTTCTTTCATGAAAACAGATACCTGATGCTTGTTTAGTATGTCAAAACGGTCTTCAAAGTCAATGTGTGAAAGTCAAATTCTGAACTAAATATGGTTCTCATTTTGTGTGTCTGTATGGTTCGAAATTTCAGATATTTGATATCGTCGATAATGACCTTATTATTAGTACAGAGATGAATCCCATGGTACATCATCATTATATCAGAGTGATGCAAAATAGGTTGAATAAAAAGAGAAGAATAATATCGAAAACATTACATTCTTGTCTGCTTCAGAAGACATATCTGAATTCAGATTTATATTCGCTTTCAATTCAGATGGTTCATTGAAGACAGCGATTTTACTGAACACACTGGAGTTTTATGGAAGCTGCACCCGTACGATCATTCTCACATGATATAATAACTAACACCCTGTGAATAAAAAGAGCGTGGTTCGAAAATAGTCAATCAATTCGTTCTTCTTTCATTCATCATTTAATTCGATTCCTGTTTCGAATTTTTCATATGAGACCGCTTGATTTACTCACTCAACATCTATCATATTTCCAGAATTTCATTTATTATACTGTTACATTCCATATTTTTAGTGTTCAACTTTCATGATGTATTTTCATGATATCTTTCTAAAGAACCTGTGTTGTTCCACTTCGTTATTTAATTAGTGGATGAAATGTTATTTCAGCTGCAGAATTTCTGCTGAATGGCCACGCCAATAAATACATCAACATGAATGAAGATCCAATCCACTCAATTTCCTATCCATCGAGATTCCAGGATGAATAATTCATAAATATTTTCCACTTCATTCCTTCAGAATGTGATACAAAATAGCGCATCCCAAAACGGCAAACAAACAATTCCATCCATATTACAACTCGTATAAAGTGGTGTGTTTCCGTTTACTCCAAAGTTTACTCATTTGGAAGGAAAATTCTATGAATTGAAACTGAACGGGTTATTTATGTATCAATTGAGTGGAATTGGAGTTTTTCCAGAAAAAGAAATGATGGACAGGTATTGAAAATGCGATGGAGTTCTCGTCGTAGTGAAAATAATCATATAGAAATTACTACATTACACCATTTTCTGCTTTCAATTAGTTTTACTACTTTGTCATCTCACTTTCATTTACTACAACTTCGGTTTCATTGTCATATTCATTATTCCGCAACTATCACTTTCAGCCACATGAAGTAAACTAATTCTGGAATTCTAATGGTCGAGGACATAATACTCACAGTTTACGTGCTATGGAGATGAAAGCGATAATTAACCAAAGTTTCGCCACTTTACTACTTGTTAATACTTCCCTGGTGTGCTAAAGACGTGACCGGTGATTCCCAGAAGTGTCGCTTATATCACTTAATGCTTCCTAGCTGTATTTTCGGTCATTGGGGAATGCACAAACGTGGACAATTCTAATAACTTTCCATGTGCAAGTTGAGATTTAAATCTTCATCATAAGCTGGATATAAACTTCATTATAGTAACGAAAAAGGTTGTCATGAAAATATTTCACGAATGCGATTGTTTTCAAATATTTTGAATATTATCTACGAATTCACATACTGAGTGGCATATCCAATAACTTTATCTTATTTACCTAATAATTCATTCACTAATACATTTATTTCCTTATTCACCTTTTCAGTTGTTCATTCATCTGTTCAATCATCTGCTGTTTAGTTCAGTTCATTGTAACGCATTGTGATTTTATCAATTTCATCAAGTTTCTGTATTTTATCTTTCTGATACAGCTACTTCATATATTGACTGATAGTTCCACCTAACTATACTCAATCGGTATATTGGAGATGCAGATATTGTCCAGATATACATATACTATACAAGGGATTTCAACGAAACCTCACAAAAATCGAATATATGATAATTAGCGAAAAGAGGTACCGAAAAGAACATCACTTGAACAACAATTCCAGTTTATACAGTTGGGATGAAATGTTCGTACATTTTTTATAGTTGAAGGGGTCGAAAATTTTAGTCGAAAAGTAAACTGAATTTCAATTTCGATTGATAGTTTCTATGCATTGAAATACGTTGTTAAAATAGTTCTTGGTGAAATTTTGTCATCTCACAACCAAAATCTATGATATTGATCTTCAACTCTCAATTTTTCTAAATACTCATTTCACCATGATATGACCTGAAATCAACATTGATTGAAACAACAGTCAATGGTACTGATTCGACAATACTTTTATTTATAATTCACCATTGTAATCATCCGATCTCCGTAATGAACATTTCTCAAATCTTTCTCGGGGGTTCAGTGCGTAAGTCAACCACACCAATCATTACCTTAAGTATATACAATAAGTTTACATGACCCTGAAAAAACTCAAATTGCTTATTTATAATACGCCATACCTCCACGATTTATTACCATTATTTTAATTTATTCAACCGATGACTGACAGTTCACGAAGTCAATTGGTTTGTTCACGCCCATTGTTTTATCTTTCGAATTTATCTCTATCTTATTCATGTCCACAGAACGACTTTTTGAGGAGGAAATTCAATTTGGATTTATAACTGTTGTTTCGGTCCGAGAATGAAATTTCGGTTGTATGAGATGCCATCGCTGTTTTGTGGGAGAGTCTTCCATGGAAATGATTTCGGAGATTGCTCTGATTACTGTATTGTATGAATGAAAATGCTGACACGGAATCTGTGTTCGGAATATTCTCAGCTATCATTCTTGCTGTTGAACAGTGACTAAGAAATGTATTAATTGGAATTTCAAGGTTGTTTTAGTGATAAAGTGCTGTTTCTATTATTTGAATTGTTTATCTCGATCAGAAGTTACTAACATATTCACTCATATTTCTGTACCTTCACAGGGAGTGAATTACGAATTATAAGCTTCCAATTGTTCACTAAGATTGTACATTTCATATATACAAATTCAAATTCATGTGACTGAAACAATTAACTATATGTGGTGAATCTAGTGACTCTTCTTCGGGGATTCAGCCATTACCTCCTCATGAGGTCAAGAGGAAGTGTGTCTTTCACCCATCACGAGGCTAACTTCACCATTTTACTACTTCACTCATGAATCTCGTATGTACGGTTTGGTAGTGATACTCACAAAATCGTAATATCTTCATGTCACGTACAATGATCCTACTGAGATTGACCAGAAACAATCTCGCCTTGTTCAAAATATTTGATTAATGATCAGTTTAAGCTGATGATTTTTGTATGTCCACCATAGTATCGAAAAATTTTTTTTGGAAGAACAGGTTCACAATGCTGGAGAAGGTTTTCGCGACTATGGATATTCCAAGAGATCAACTGATTCAAGGAAATGATATTGGTGAGAATAAACACCTACTCAAATACTTTTCGAATAAATCAACTTTTATGTTGCACTAGATACTTTTCATCTTGCGATCTCAGTCAAATTCGTCGCAAGTCTCTTCCCAAAATAAATAGGATATGGTCGTAGATCTGCTCTTTCGATGTTGAAATAACATTTTCCGCCTGCATGACACCGCCCCTGCATCTGAAACTCCGTGTATATCCGCATTATGATGATCTCACAGGCGACCGCAGTTGCAAATTATCTCTTCGACTTCAAAGGTTGGAACAACAAGGAACAAGGAAATGCAATTTCTCCGGTATACTGGAGTCTCAAGGTAACATATTTGTTTTCAATGCCGATGGCATCCAATGTCTGGACGTGGTATAACAGAGATTGAAATTCCAGTTGTAAGTTGTACCTGGTGCTCACTCCTTCACACAATGCCTGGTACGTCGATAGATGAGATGAATTTGTTTAATATAAATATTTCGGGAATCCAATATATTTTATCAATTTCAGAAGTATTATAGAATAGGTGTACAGTTTTTGGCATACTGCGCCATGTTTTATTACATTTTATTATTGTCGAATCATATTCGAAAAGAAATGTCATATTAACTAGAACTATTTCCAAAATATCCAGCCAAAGTACAATCTCCGTACAGATCATATTCAAGCAACGAATCAGGTAGTTCGTTAATTTTTCATGATCCTGAATATGAATTATTTCGATTATTTCTCACAATGACTAATAATTATTTGTTCAGTTGTAAGTGGACAAGGTCAGATTCTTCAATTTCGTTTGTTGCCTGCTATTTCAAGAGTTATACATGAAATTTTTTTCGTCTTGTTTGATATTCGCTATATTTTCGACATTGTGAAAGTATCGAATGTTTCTCTTCATGGAACGAATATGATTTGAAATTTGCCAGTTTTCTGAAAGTCAGAGAACGTTCTACTACTGAGTATAATAGCATTATGAATATGTATATAATTCATCACATGTTATCAGAACTGGCATATGACAGGCATTCAGAATAGGTAGGTACTGAAAAAGCGTATCAATGATAATCGTATCGAGAACGTTTCCACATTGTGTGACATGAAACAATGATCATAGACAACCATTTATAACCAAGAGTACAATGCATTCAGAAACGTCCATTCAGTGTCAATTCCAAACCCAAACTCAATATTGTTTGTATTTCGAGGTAATCATTGAGTGACTATACAATTTTGTTCCTCATGGATATCACGAAGAATGATTTCAATCTAGTCTATGAATATCAGATTACCTCATATTGTGAAGCTTCACCACTGCACTTTGTCAGATAATATTCAAAATCGATGATATTAGATAGAGGAAAACTAGGATAATTATACAGTCCGTGTATAGACGTAAAGGATATTTTTTTACTGAAAATATGTGTGTGATAATATCCGAAATGATATATCATATTGTACAAATCCACCATAATCTGAGAGTTTTATAATGTTGTCAGCATTGAATTCATGTATAAGCTTCATAACAATAAAAGTTTTAAAAATTCCACCTTTGTCATGACAACGGTTAACGCTTAGCTCATAAGTTATGGACACTGGTCATGGTTTGGTAACATTTTCATAAGGTTGGCAAAGAAGAAATGATTCAATCGAACGAACGATCTTCAATAGATGCTATCTACAGAACATCTTTAGTTTTGCGAATTGAGATTTGACATTTATTCATCGATCACAATCAAGTTTCCAGAGGAACCATATATCTCCACTTCCGATTCATTTCGGTTGAAATAGTTCATTTGAGATGATTCTTTGATATGAATGGAATGGTTCATTTGGATAGCTACTATGGAATAGACTAGGAAAAAAAGTTTGGTGAAATCATCGACAGATAGAATGGGCTGGCGTGTATTGAAACGGTGTTGAGAGAGAGCGCAACAAATCGTATAGATATAGGCTAACTCTGTTGTCCCCAGTGATGATAATAATAATAATAATAATAGTAGCTTATTCACAAGAAATTTATAAAATAATTCAAACATTGTACAGTAAGATGGTGAATAAGGGGTTATACCACGGAAGCAGTAGGTTCTGCTTGTATGTGGAGTTAAAGCGACAAAATCGCGTTTGCGATCAAGTGCATAGATAACTATTGTGAGCGGGAGGAATCCTATGAATCAATTGTCACTACTCCCAGTACATTCTATATGTCGATAGGCGAAATCAAACCATTGAAAAGATATCGCGTTGTAGTGTAACAATTTTGATTCCTACTATAGACAAATACCGACGAATGATCTACAAAATAAAAATTCACAATCATATCGTGATATTCAATGCTATGGAGGATTTAACTGAATGGTATTTCAGGAAATTGTAAATGAGTTCAATGTCATATGGTGTGAATTTCACCACGATCTAACAAATTGAAATGAAAAAAAAAAACACCGTAAGCATATCTAAGCATTCTACAAGAAATAGTGAGCGAAATGGATAAGGTGATTCGTTATACCTGAACTTTACTTTACTTAATTCGAATTGCTTATTCAAATCATAATTAAATGTTGAAGAATCTAGATGACGTGCAACGTTCCAAAGACGTGTGAATGTGATATTCTTAGAGCAATTTTAAAATTTGTAACGCTGTTTTATGCGTTCACGGGCAATTAACGTTCAATTACTGCTTCTGAAAATATCTCGACGTCCAACGTCTAATGAATCTTTTTAATTGAGTTACCGATTAATTATGTGGTTCGAATTTAGCTAACAAATGAGTCTGATGCAGACTGCGGTTTCTGAATTAATGTGCTTAATGAATCGGTAGTACACTTATCTTTCACCAGATTCAATAATCATTGTCAACAATGAACTCGTGTCGAAACTGTGGTTTTTGGTTTTAATCGAACTATACAGAATACGGGACCAGGGCTATTGATTCCATTTACCACAGCATGTGAATAGTTCCAATAGCAGGTGTTATTGTGAACATAAAATTACATGTTGGTGGATAATGAGGGAGATAAATAAATATAAGCAACACCGTGTTCTATGAATAAAGCTACATATTCTGTCGATGACATCAGCCCAGATAACTTCCATAATAATCATTGTCTTTTATTTCTTATTTCATTGGAAATTTATCCAACAAACTATCTGATAAGGTTTGATGTTAATCACGCGTTATAATTGATTTCCAGTGTTTTACAATAAACACAGTTGAAACAAAGATAGTGGGTATATATGAACTTCTGAGAATTTATAGCCACATTGGATTACTTTCCAGATATTCGACAAATCAAGTAATTTGATATTTCGATAAATTATTCGAATTGGCCTGAAGAACATGCTCGTGACAATATACATATTCGACCTGACTCAATTAGAAATATTTATTACTTGATATTACCCGATCTTGATACCCATATGTCGCACAAGCTCAACAGTTAGATAAAGCTCCGAGTTGACTGAATCAATCACAGGAATTGTTCCAACCTGTGCACTGCAGAAAAAAAAATAGAAATGATGGAATCAGAGACCAGCGTGTCAGATCAAGTCAAATAGGTTGACGTTCATGATTAACAATGATGAATACTATTGAGGTGCTCAGTGGAAATCGGAATTTTGGGACCAAGAGCAACAAAAAGCACAAAATTGATAGTTCTTCAAATTTTGTAGAGATGAAGAAATGCGTTACCTATTTCACTACATAACTCAAGTCATGTTTTCAATTGTTGACGTTATGAGTGTGTATGCCCTAATATTTCCAAGAAAATCGCACGTATTATGTAAAGTGCTTTCTGTTCGAGAATCGATGACTAACATCAAGTTTCGGATAATTGTTTCATTACATTTTTTGAATCAGTTCTGGTATCTCAATACGAATCAATGTACAATTCCATTTGTAATTCAGTCCAAGAGCATGTGATCAAGTTTTTGAAAACTAACATGGAATTTTTTTGCCATCCAACTCGTCTCATAGTTACCGAGTTACCCTATACAAACATCGAAATTTGCCCACCCTGTACATCTCAGATAATAGTTTCGATACATTTGGTCGATTCCTACTAGAATGAGTACATTCCAATGATAACTATGGATTGATTCAAGGGAATATGTACATGTGCAGAAACTTCTCATGAATCGAGCATCACAGAGATTAAATGTCAATTGTTTTAATAGAAAACTCAATGAGTCTTGATTGATAATAAACAAGATGATAACTCTGGAATTCGTGACATTATTAGCTAGTTCATGGGGGATGAAATGGTGTGATTTACTACTGGATGAGTTCAGATTGGATGAATTTTAAACATTGTTTTACCCATAAACATCTCTCAATGCTATTTTCACAAAAAGCGGTTGGATGCAATACCAAATTGATTTCTTCAATATGGCTTAATGTGATTATTTTATTTTATGATCATAATTTTCATTGGTTCCTTTCTTATGCTATTAGTAGATCATGTTCAGGCATGCCCATTTGATACAGGTAATCAATACGTTCTATCAGAAATGGAATCAACTCATATAAGTAAGGGTAAACACTAAAAATTACTGTTGAATCATCTTATGATTATATTTTCGCACTTCATTTTCATCATTCTATTTCCTATCATCATTCTACTTACACCCAGACGTATTTTGATATTCATACCATTGTCTTATTATTCATTCCATAATAATAAAGTTTCCTTTCCACTGATGATTTCCATTTTCATTATCCAACTTGATTCTGCTAACAAGTCATAATGTTAATCTGTATCTTTCCAGAGAATTGAATAAAATTGCTCTGTTGAGAAACGGAATGAGGTTGTTAAGGAAACAAAAATAAAAGTGAATAGGCCATTGTCGACGTGAATTGGACTCCCGGAAATTAACCTCGATGTATATTAGCCGACTCTACGTTTTTCGATCATTAATTCCTCTGATTGTAGTTTAGTATCTATTAGACGAATTGGTTAGTCTCTACAAATCATGGTTAATATGTTGTCATTTCTTCTTTCTATCTTCCATGAACTTCTGACCTCTTGATCTTCGATGATTTTTTTCTAGAGGCTAGTGTTGATTCGTAGATATAACTCATAAGAATTCATTGGGAAATATCTTCAAATTTGATGATTCTTCAAGCACGGGAGATTGAGACTATCGAAGTTTATATTCGTTATCTCTTTTGGCAAACTCATTGGTTATAAAAGTTCTCAATTAGCTTCTATTTCACGAATATGAATGATCGATCAGAATGTTAAGTGCTATTGATGTCTTGGTTGATTTTCGGACATGTAATATGTCCAATTGAATGTTGAACATATCTGGGAAATAAGGAATCGTATTTGACTATAGTTTATATTAAATATAATTGTTTTTCTTTATTCATCAAGCATCACTCTGGTGGTTTGAATTATCAAAGGCAAGGATTACCTTGAAACAGGACACTTTCATTTTCTTATATCGATTTCAATCATCTATGATATTTTTCGTACTTTTTTCTGCGATTGCATATCGATAATTCGATAGTTTGTTTCTTTTGAACCTATTGAACTGATGCAACCAGTGGAGTTATCTGACGGGAACAATTTACAGTACGAAATATGATCAACAAAAATTAATCGCTTTCTATCGTTTTCCAGTTCTAATCTACTTTCCTTCATGTATTTTGATACTGGTATTGGGTGGATCTGATTTTTCAATGCACCTAAATTCACATTTTTATTTTTCTAATCGTTCTCAGATCGTACTCTTGACATTCTGTTCCCACCGTGAAATCGAAGAACGTCCTCTGGGAAACTAACTTTACCTCGTTTGTCCAGAGTGGTTGAAAATAAACAGAAACGAAACTTGTTCAATAATGAAACACCGAACCGTTTGAATGACTCGTGAAATTTTTCAGTGAGTAGTGTTATCAAGAATGACTGACTTTTTGGAATATGTTTCTAGAGATATAATATTTTTGAAACGTAAATAAGAATCATGTATCGTATAATACAGAAAATAACTTCCACTATGAAGCAAGATCGATTCTAGATATTTAGTTTCACAAGTATATTCTTTCGATGCAGCTACAGCTACAGAATACATTTCCAAATAGTTTCTGAAACCCAAAATGTTCATAATACAATTCAACAGAATTCAATGTACAACTTTCGAAAATAATTTACATTCTCGTCTCTTTCCTAACACCTATAAAATGGCATTCGAAACAATTTCATATGGAGCTGGGAAGCAATAAAACGGCTTCAAGTGGATATTTAAACACCGAATAACAATGGTGAAAGAGAATTGAATACGAGTCGATCCAATAGAATTTGAACCCAAATTGTCTAGATGTTTTCAATAAAACTGTCAGCAATCCATGTTATTCGACTGTTTGGGTGGAATGTTGATCCCATATTTTATCACGATAAGGTTTTAGGTGATGTTATTTCCACTACATGAATGTTGAACAGCAAGCGATATTCTCTTGTTTATATTATTCCGAATATAAAGGACAGAAGCAATGTTTGAATACTAGTAAAGACTGCTAGACGTATAAAGATAAAGTTGTTCACAACTCGTTTCGAAGTATTTCACAGACTTTCGATGGACAATTCAATGAATGAGATACATTCATCATCGATATCTATAGTTCAATACAGTTATTCCATCTTAAGGACGTTCAAATGTTCTGATCGAAGAGAGTTCTTTTATGAATGTTTCAATAATTCCTCGACCAATTTTGTGGAAACTATTTGGTGTAATGGATGGTGAATTTTTATTCACGATCTGATGCTGATTAGAATTCTGAACTTTATAATCGGAAACTGTAATATTTTAGCTTCAAATTTTCAGTGAGGTGAACAAATATCGTGATTTTGATAGTCTATGGAATCTAAGTAAAAAGAATATCACTTATTTCGTACCATACAGCGATATAACAATTCATTGGATATGCAGAATTAAAGAAATAGACCACTTTTATATATTGGTGAATGCGCCGGTATACCTGGACCTGTTTCTGATGAATTGCAGTATCAACTGTTCATAATTCCAACAGTTAACTTTCGATCAACGAATCACCGGAAATCAGTTGAAATATACTTAGATTATAATAATTTGATTGAAATAATTCATAATAATTATTTCAAGTCTAATCTCTAATTCACAATACAATGATACAGTAAAGTAAGAAACAAAAATATATAGTTTTAAATCTTTGACATATTTTCTTTACATACAGGGATTCTTTCGTGGGAAGTTTATTATAACAAAAAACGTGTTTCTAGTCGATTTCACAATATCATTCTGAAAGTGACTTTCGTGATTGAAGGCAAATTCACAAACATTGAATATAATGCTTTTTCCATTATCATTTCTGTCGAAACTCTGGTGTGTATATGTGTTCTTTAAATACGTTTCATCAATCACGTTAGGTATAAAAAATATGGATATTCTCAAAACGAATCATCCCAGTAAAACAATGTAATATTTATTTCATTGGATTGATCTGGTTGAATAATTATATTTTGTTTGCATCAATTAGTCGATGATCCGAAGATATCATTTCTGATTGGTCAAATGGATATACAACGAATCATCAATTCAGTTATCAAAGGACAAATAGGACGACAAAACAAAATAATAAACAAATGAATATTCCAAATCAGCTTTGTTGTCGTCACGGATAAATCGGTGAAAATTCAATTATATTTTTCTATCACGAATACCGTGCAGTGGAAATATAACCATTCGATATTTGTTCGATTCGACAAATTCGACAGTGACAGGTTATTGATTTTCTTGTGAGGAAGATGAGTGCAATAATTCATGATATTGGAGTTTCATGAAAGAACTGTGGTTTTTGTATTATATCAGCTAGATAACTGTCGATGTTTGTCTAAAATCCTAGTCTATTATAGAACGAATTTGATTCTCATGGTACAGCTTAATTTTTACTTGGAAAATAGAAACCATTTTCATACATAGCAAGATCGCTACATTTCCGTTGGTAGCATGCGAAATATTAACAAAACACTCCAAAAATAGCTGGAACATCGTCAGGTGGTGAGTCAAACTTGGATATTCCCAGAATGATTTGTCCCCTGAATGAATATTCTGGTTGTGAATATAAAGACTTTGAGGATGAAACATAAAGACTCTGTAACAACATTGATCAAATGAATACCTACTCAACATACTACTCAAATATCTGACAAATATTTGACATCAAGAAATGTTCGGAAATATATGATTCGATATATTGATGTCGGGATGTTATTATTATTCGATGGTGGTTGGAAAATAAAAATCATCTTGTAGAACTTTCAAACATTGGCATTATTTCAGGAATGCCCGAATATATAAACATATATACGATTGAGTGTGTATTTAGACGATGTGATCTGAAATGAGAATAACCTTCTTTATATCCGTGAAAAAACACTCAGTTCATTATAAGCATTAACAAAGTTCGGAGAGTGAATTTAACGAAGATATAAATACATCCTGAGAAACCTGAGAAAGAATTCGTTTCAAATCACCGTACCACGACGAAAAATTCATTCAATTGATTCACCATGAAGAGAAACAATAATAGAGTTACGTGAAGGAATCAAAGAAGGTGAAAACATTGAATTTCAACAACTTTTGAACAAGTCCATAATCGACTTCAGATGTTGAGTAACATGTCAATCGACTGGTGAACAATAAATTATTTCGATATATTTCCTAGATTCAATTCCAGGAATGATTTTTTTCCATGTGCATTGCATGATTGTCAAATTTCTAGAAATGGAATGTAATTGATATATTACATATCATTCCAAAAAAAAATATTTATTTCAGAAGGACCAATTTTACAAAAACTAAATGTTACCATACTGTTTTCTCGTTACAAATTATTATTATCACATTATCCTTCGAATGCGTGGTATGGAAACAAATTATCGGAAAACGAACATTGTTTAGGCAAGTTCATGCCGACGGGTTGATTCTTTTCACAAGAAAATCTGCATTAATTTGAGAGGGGTTCTTGGTGAATTAATGCAAAATTAGTTTATAGTTGACTAGCTTCTGGCAGGATTCAAAGGGAATTGCGGATTGAATTTTAAGTAGTTTGTGGTCTTGTGTACATTGCAGTAGAGATATATAGTTAGCGATAATTAGGAAGCAGATAAACAGCGATCAATTGGGACTTGGGCGAAGGTACTCCTCTCAATCTGATTAATCCAGTATAAGATTCAATTTGGCATACAACTCATCCTCCATTGATTTTTTGAATATTTGTGTCATAAAGTGCATTTGTGAAATTTCAACTTCTGAAATACCTACCTTCAATTAACAAGAACATGACTTTTATGATGTCAATGCATTGATTTTGATTGATATAATGATAATTATGAAGTGTTGTTTCAAATCATGATATGATTTCAGCAATCGCCTTATCTGGTATATCGAAAATATAATCCAAACAAAACCCCGTGATTTTCATTGAATACCATGACGTTCAGAGCAGATTCTGAATTTCTGAATCGAATTAATGGAGATTGAAATAGGAAGAGATAGTGTACTCACCAATTCCTTGGTGTTTCCGAATTGTTGAATGAGAAAACAACAGTGACTAGCTAGTTGCATTTCCAGATCTCATACTTTTGGATAAGCCTTTCAACAGTCACTCAGAGATACATATTCCAAAAATCCTTTATCTACTTAGCGATGATTCTGTATCAAGTCTATCCCTAACTTGGCTCTGATCCATACACTATTCAAAATACTCAACAGGAAGGAAACTGCAGTTCTTCGAGAGCTTCCGCATGAAAATTCCGCCTCGATATATCAGTAGGCCACAGAATGAAGGGTTTATTGAACCAATGCACGAGATGAAAGGATTACAAGATCCGACGCTGACAGTATGTCTGTAGCCCTTACTTTCCGCCATGTATTTGCCATTCTGAAAACGATACGTGAATGGAATCGGTATCCCTGTGATTTTCGTTCGCTATATGTCTGGTTTATTGATGCTCCATATGTGGGTTATTTAGGCCATAATTTCAAATCACTATAGGATTAGTATTGAGCTGTGGATCATGATTGATGATGGAAATGGTAGATGTAGACTATGCTCGATTTGAATATCTATGAATAAAATAATGATGACTCTTTTCCTACATTTCCTTTGTCATTGGATCTTCCCTCAGCACGTGGTTGGAAAAAGAGTAACTGAACCAGGTTCAGAGATCTGTCATTTTGATTCAACTTACTACACCATGATTTATGGAATGAATATTTCGAATTATCATACTGATTAGACCAATATACTACATTAAAGATTTTAGAAAAGTCAAAGATAATTATTTCGAGTCACCCTATATAATGAATCGATAAATAATTGCCGTCAGCGAGCAGTCTTAATTTCCTTTCATCAACAGGAAACGCCACATATTTCCGTTTGGACAAGCAACCTATAATTTGAGCTCTGATTAATTTCTTCCAATGATGAAAAACTTAATTGGCTATTGTGTATCAAATTATCAGTGGCTAGCAGTTCGAACCATTCAAATGGGATTAGTTGATTTATAAAAATATCATGGCCATTTTAGCATCACAATTCTTTCCGATAATCATAATATTGTTTTCCAGAATGAAGGTTGGAAAATTGAACATTATTCATTAGGTCCTGTTACTGATACGAACTGTAATGTGGATTAAAGATCTCCTTATTTCTGAGTTAATTGCAAGAATCTTCAGAAATAAATGAATTGAAATAGATTAGAATTTCAATTGATTCAACATAAAAGATGTTTTCAGTTGTCGTATTTCTAATTTATAAAAACAAAGAAGAAGTACAAGAAAACGCCAAGAATATTGATTTTCTGTTTATGTTCAAAAATAACTACTGAATTACGAAGATGAACCAATGTTATCGGTAAATATATTAGAACGTTGTAGTAGCTGGTTATGTCAGTAAAATAGCACCTCATCTAAACTACAGACCTCGAATAGAGGATCCATATACCGTGCAAATAACGACTAGAAGGTGAACCCAATGTATTCACCTCTCACTGAATACAACTTGATATTTTATGTGCTTATGGAAACCTCTTCACCAGAGGTCTGTTGTGTGTGCCCTCATATTATATTTGGCTTTTCTGAGTCTGTTCCCATGACGTGATTCTATAGGCCAAAGTCTACCAAGGTCCTCCATCCTCCATTCATGGACTGAAGGAGTTGTGCAATATGTCCGATGTAAATAGTCCAGCCATGATCCTAATTGGTTACCCTTTGTATTTTGTTGGTTTTGAGGATGATTTGTTTATTCGTTGATTCATTATTTGACCAGCCTCATTGTTTCATCGTCCTCGGGATTATTTTTCTAGCTACGAGGGATTCTCAGAGAAACAGAGAGAAAAATAGTTGCTTGATACTGGACATTAATTTTGTTTTCGAAGAATTCATTATTCTCGTATAATTTGCAATAAGATATTGCCATCAACTCGATATCCAGTTCAGTAAACACATTCATTTTTACGATGTCAAGAAGCTTAATTGAATAGCATTAAATTGCTTCAACAATTAATCTTAATCATCGTAAGGGGTCCGTCATATAGAGGAAACTGACCTCAATTCAGCTTACTGTAGAGCGTGTTCTCCTGATTGAAATATTCTATAAAAAAACCTCCTATACATTTTATTAATTATACATCTCAATGATCGTGGCCAGTGCAGACTTCTCATATAGAAAGATGAATATTGATTAATTGGTCAGATCTCGAGAATGCCTCATGGAATGACTTCACTGGAGCGATCTGGTTCACTTCAGAGCTGTTAAAATCAATTCTGAATCATTGCTTCAATCATATATTTAGGTCATAGTATAACTTATCGAATTTTCAAGTGGGTATATTCAAATTTGAAGTATCCTGGTATGCATCACTTTGCCTAATGAACGATTAAAATCCTTCAATAGTTATCTTCTTTTCCTACTTATGTACTCTATTTCTTGGCATCAGTTTCATGAATTAGACTCACGAAAGTATCCTTTATTGATATTCTCATCATTGCTCGAATAAGGCTACAGTAATTCTGTAATTGTAGGTTGCTCTCTTCAGCTCTTTGGATTGTTTAGGTCAACAAGTTGACCTATGTGGGAGAATTCTGTATTATTCATTGAAAATTAAACTGAGAGAGATTATTGATCAGGTTAATAACGTTAAAAAATATATACTCAGGCAGAAGTAGTATTGAAAGCGGTTCATAATCATGAAATAATGCATTATTGAGACTCAATCATAGCGGAATATACAGGTTCAACTTACCGTACTGTTGAATCAAAATTAGCTGCAGGCGATGAAGACATTGAAGATGTCCAAAAATTTGCAGATTCCTTTATACTAGAATGATAGCTGGTGACCTGTGTATACACAAGAAACACTCGCTATCGCATGTTTCTATCTAAACATGTGATTAAAAGTTCTAATAATTGGAAAAGAGATACTGTCTCGAATGTTTTTCGCACAGGCTGGAGTGTAGAATCATCGATGGTGAATAATTTATTATACTTGTTTGCTGCACTAGCGACTAACTTAAGAATATAATTAAATGGTGATTTATTTACTGTTTCTGCAAGAATAGCTGCTATAAGATACCGAATACAATATAAATTAACCGTCTGACAAAATCTCGGAAACTGATCGAAACTTAGCTCACTTTTATAATTGTTAAATGGAAGATTTCAAAAAAGATAGTCATCACTAAGTTCATCATGAAAGTGAGAAAAAGTTCTTGTAGTTTTGTCTCTGAATAATGATTGATAATAGAACTGTCAACTTTGCGATTCTAACCACCTTCAGTGAGTGACCATCATTTTATTCGTTCAATATGTATTTCCTCTATGTATTATTCGAAAAAATCATTCATTTTGTTAAAATATCCAGTACATTTACTCATTTTCCAATATCGATGAGAAGGAACATATTTTTTTGAACTCATTCCAAAAATATATTGTAGTTATCAGGTACATTTGAGTACATATAACTTGAAAAGCCGTATATCTTTCTACACCGACTAACTCAAAAGAAAATATTCCAATTAGGATTAAATGTGGTATGAAATATAAATCTATAAATAAAAATTTCATGAATATTTCTGACACTTGGAATGGAAAGATTTATAGATATAAACGTCATTTCAAGCACACAGGATGAAGAGGACAGTGATCCAACTACATAAAAGTTATGAACCTTACTTGTACAGGGTTGTTATATAAAAGTTGAGCTGCTATAGACTGATGTAAAAAATATTTTGCATCCTGAAGTTGTTCCTTAATTGGGCGATTTTACTCAATATATTCAGATTTGTGTATGTATTTATCGAACTCATCTTGTGATCTTCCTGATTCTCATTGATGCTGCTATGGCGCGTTCTTGTACATAATGACAGATAATATTAGTAGCTGAAGAATAGGATCCAATAATAGGTGGGTTTGGAATTGTCCAACAATAATGTCCATATTTATATCTTCAATTTTATGATCCCTTCATCCACATATGAAACTATTCTTCCTATCCATACATTTCAAATTGGAACAATCGAATATTTTTCACCAAAGACTCAAATGATCACGAATCGTGACACTCTAAAGCGATTATTATAGCTCCTGGCATTCCCACTTATGCTCCAAAACCCACTTTGATGAACCCACAAGTAACATAGCCCGAGTCCATGTATCATTCCGTATTAATACTGACAAGGATCTAGTGCATCTACATTATATTACGAGTAAGATATATTGGGATAATGGCTGTACAAAGCGGTAATAAAGTTACGCCCATTAAAATGTAAATGGAAATATCAAGTAAGCGTGTAGTAGAGTCTATATGTTTTGAAAAATAGAATAACTCTCTGTGAAAAGAAGAGCTTGGTTTATATTGGAAAAACGGTGGAGCTTCTATCTTGAATTCTGAACGGAAGGTTTGTGATTGAATTTCTAGTCATCTACAGAACTTATTGAACACCATTCTATAGATGAGTCTCCTTTCATTTGTCATATTTTCATAATCGAAATGAATGTACACTTATCTTATCTGAGTGAATTCGGTACTAGCTCATCTATTCAGACTTTTGTGTTCCATCAAATGAATGGATTATTTTCTGTCTACTACATTTTCCTTGACTTCCTTGAATATTATGGATATGTGCATACCTCGATGGTTTGTTATATTTTATGAATTTGCTTCATCCATAAATTGTCATGAACTGTTCAACTATTCTATTTGTTTCATATAAATATCTCATATCAACTAGATCTCATCGACTGAACTTTTTCAATCCATGAATTTTCACGGCGATGTATTCATTTATCCATCATATAGTGAATGAACTTCACGATTATTACCAATATATCTGTGAGATTTTGCAAGCTCTCAAAGTAAGTGATCAATTGATTAGGTACTTTATTGCATCATCATAATCTTCCACTATCTTGTATTGGAAATTTGCTACACCCTGTATGCAATGATCACGACCTGCTCCGTATTGGCAGTAAAATTACCAACAGAACACGCTTCTTGGTCTCGAGAGCGGTGGCTGGAAAGACGATGAAACAAGAGCTGGCGACGTACACAATAACGAAAATAATCTTGTCACGTAGAAGAGATCATGGCCCAGACAATGCCGCATGAAAGTAGCAATGACGGTGGCATAAGTGCATGTTACAAAAAAAGTAAATTCAAAGACGACAAAATATCCACGTCGTATTTCTTTCGCAGTTCCTGATCTCAAAAGAACTGATCTGAGAAGAATCGTGTCATCCCTAGAACAATTTTGATAGTGCTAAGGTTTTTAGATCCCAAATAGACGGATCGTTTGATTGAAGTCTAATTTGTAAAACTTGGAATAGGAATAATCGAATACTATTGAGGAAGACATTTTGTTTTGGAATACGACAAACATGTGAAAGTAACCATAGTATACAGTTGCAATTGGAAATTTCCAAGACTCTTTCAGCTGAGATTTATTGTCGAACAAAACAGAAAAACCTGTGAGAGATGTTATATTTTGTATCAGTTCATAAGACAAATTCAAGATCAGGTCTGAAATCTTAGACACAAAATATATGCCAGTTATTCGAGATGAATGGAGAACTATTTTTCTACAGGTCAGGTAATGATCATGAATTATCACTGATTTTTTTCGACGAATTTGGAGCAGTTTATGCATGTGCTATACCAACGAAATTTTATCAGAAGAATCAACAGAAACGAGTCGGAAACTGTTTTTGGAGGATTGTAGAGACTGATAAGAGTGAAGTTGCTCTTGTAGGTTGACGAATTATTTCAAGATAAGATTTATGTTATTTTTCAGAATTATTTCGCGTAGGATGTTTGAACTCATGTCAAGGAACTTTTGTGAAGGTTGCATGGTTACAACCCATTCCAAAATATTGTCACCGACAAACGCTATTTTCATCTTTTACAGGTTATTGTAGGAATGTTCAAATAGTATGTAGTAATAGTAACTCATTGGCCATATTAGGTGAGCTAGTAGTAGCATATCGTCTATATATTATAAGATAATAGTTATAAATATAAAGTAGAAAAAAAATTAATGCGCAACCTTATTTGGTTCGAGAAGCAGATTAATATTTGATAGGTGAACAGTCACTGCGAAATATAGTATACGTTGCAGGAACTATTCCGATTATTTGAGATAATGAATTGTGGTTCATCACAATGAAATGGTTAAGTACTCAGATATCGTATTCTGATCATCTGTGATGGAAATTATTTTTTACAAAATGATATAATATCATTGTTTGTTTCATCAATCAAGAGGAGAAGCTCAGGACGACAAGAATATTTTATTTCCTAGTGTTGTTGAAAGCGATTGATTGAGATGAGTTTATTCGCAGATATAAGTGTTGAGGGTGTACAATGCATTCTTATACTTCGACTCTGCATCACGATCTGCTATCAATACAAAGAGTGAAGGATTATATCGCTCTGTTAATATTTACTCATATAATTCGCAACTTCCTGTTTGGAAATGACTCGCTGATCAAATGTCGTTGACATTCACCACTCTTTCAAGTTTATTCAACGATATCATAAATATACTGGTACAATCAGAGCAGTATTGTACTGTAAATAATAATGAATGGAAGAGAAGGAGATATTGTGAAAATGACAAAATCCACTCATAGAATAAAACCAGGTTATCATAACTCTTATAGAATCGATTCTATTGAAATAGAAGTCAGATAACTTTCTATCTACTGAAAATATACTGAGCCTAACGAAAAAATATAAATTTAAAGCAGCTTGAAGCGCATAATCTATTGGTTGAAAAATCATCCACACATTGACAAATATATGCTGTCGTTTGGAAATGGAAAGTGAAGTGATCAGTTTCGCTCTAGGTACCAGTTAATAATACATTATTCAGGTCACTGAACTTATGCTTCAGTAATCTTTGGTACCCCAGACAAATTGATTCATCATCGCATGGTCGACTTATTCATCCGTCAGTTGAAGTCTTCATACACTATCATTACTGTCTAGACTTCGGATGATGAATACATGACGTGATTGAGAGCCTACGTAAATATATCAGATGCATCATATTTTCGAAGTTTCTAGACTATGAAGTAGCTTATTACAACTCATCACTGAAAAGGTCACATCAAATATGTTCTTGTGGCAACTGTTGGTATATTTAATGTTTCTCTGTTTATGTCGCCCAACTTGATGACATACTTCATTACCAGAAGCCAAGTATTCCTTGGTACGCAGACGATTGATACTTCAAAATACCGAAAATGAAAGATCTATTCTAAACACTGTGAGAAACGTCCACCTTTAGGCAAAGGAATCATTTCAATGTATTCGTCATAACAATTCGATTATTTCTACATTGAAGCTATGAGAACACCTCCACGATCCTTTTCACAATTTCCAACACAAACTTCGCTTGTCTGTCACAAGAAATTTAAAGGAATCTGGAGATTGTTTCGACTAGTTGCTAACGAGTTTGAGGTACGCTGGAATTTTTCACTGTTTGTCTTAGAAACCAGTGATTTTCAAGTTGGAATTTCAACTTCCAAGTGCGCACAATCCGGATGTCAGAAACCATCATCTATAGTAGTCTATTTTATGTAGGTGTTTTGGAACACTGCTTCATCACTCTGTACGGATTCATCAAATAATCTCCACTTTTTTTTCAATGAACTTTCTGTAATGCACAATAATATTGGTATTTTTGAACTGATCTGTGAATAATCATGGTAAATTACTTCGTGAGAAAGATATATTCAATATGATTCTTTATTTACCTTTCATTATCCCGTTTCGGTACAAGATATTTCATCAACTACATGCAACCATTGGTCATCTCCACTGAATGTTTTCGTCATTTCGATTGTCATCGGAATATCAGAATGAAAAGGAGTTTCCATATTTCAGTGAGTTGAGAATAACATAAACAAACTTTATCGGCGATCTAGAGTAATTATTGATGCCGGAATTCATGACACTTTAGGAGTTTAGTGGTTAAGTGGATACTTTTCAATTTTCAGAACTATTCTCCTTGAAAATAAACTATTCCAGATATTTCTAGTAGGAACAACCCTTATGATTTTTATGTATTTTAATGCACTCCATCTGAATCTGATGCCCGTTAGAGCCGTACAAAGATAATTTGATCCAGCATCACACTGATTTCAAGCAGCAGGAGAACGTGTTCAAAGAAAATCAAGAACGGTCTCGTGTTCGCAATTTCTATCTCATGTTAACTTGATACAGTCCGCGTGTGGCCTGGTACACACCGGCAATAACACGTGGCCTATATATGCGTCCTTTATTTCATATTGCTTGCTTTGCGAAAATAATGTCACCTGCGCATATGGCTCATTGAATATGCATGCGACATGAAACGAATATTCATGGTGACATATCTATAGCTGAGAGTTTTCATATTCGCTTAGGAAACGAATTGAGACGAAATGTCAACCATAATAACTCCTTATTATTAATAGAATTTCATCATATTTGAATTTGATGATCTGAAGGGTATTATAAACAGAATAAAACTCTTATTTGTATCTTGTGTGTAACTTATATCTCTATATCATTGTGTCATTATTCTATTATACAGCTTCGGAAAAAATGTAGTGGGTATATAGGGAAAATTCTATAAGAGCAACAAGGAGGGCAATAGTATTATGACAAGAGAGATATAGGGGAATTTGAATTATTTCAAATTATATATTATTGATGATCAGGTTTGATTTGATTGAATACATGACATGAAAAATCGTTATAAAATTGTCTGATCACTTTCGGCAAACAGGTGATCCCGAAAACTGCCCGCATAGTACGTGCTACGTCGTCCGATATCCCTTCATTTAACTGTTCCTATAATGCTCAATTTTGTGTAGAATATCCTTTTTGCTCTTATTGGATTCCCTCACAGAAGGTGAATTATTTCCAAACCGGTATAAAAATCCCAGACACACACAACCACATTTTCTAGGAACACCTTGTTTGCGATGAAATTCACCTGAAAGTCATTCCAACCTCCGAAGCTGCAACCACTACCTCAAAATTTTAGAATAGCAACATTCAAAAATGGATAAAATATCATTCTTATGAATATCATACAGAAAAAATATACTCATTCTCTACATTCGTTGGCGAGATGAAGAAACTTAAAATTATCAAAATTATCTACCGACTATACCATAATTGAATTTATCGAACATCACGAAAATAACCCTATCCATTCTGTTAACAGTAGATGTTTTTTAATTTAGTAACAATCGGCTTTGTTCAGATAATCTGAAATAATTGAGAGAATAACTGCTATAAATTATATGAACGAACGAGATTAAATCTATAACGCAACAATAATTATGTTCAAAGATATGCTTACAGAAGCCATGAAAGTTATACATATTATACATATCCATCAATTTTTCATTGCTACAAATTCTTCTTCTGTATTGTCAGTTGACTTTCATATTCTCGAATATATTTCTTCCTGGGAAGTTATTCTTGAAGCTACTGTCATCGTAGCCTCTTTGATAATATTCAAGAATGAACTGCAATGAGAACAGTTTCTTCATCCGCACTTATGATAGCAGGTGCCTCGAATTAGATACCCAGCCTCTTACATAATTAATAGTCATTATAGCATCAAATCACTGACATAATCAGCACCGTGTAGGATTTCTGTACTCATTCAATTGTCTTATTTTCTATGATGGATGAATACATGAAATGGTAATAGACTTTATCTCACATACCTTGCATTACTGTTCATTATTTCTCGAACTCTTAGACAAAATAAAATCACCTGATTTCATCCCCGATATTCTTGCTGAGTTGATCCAGTTCTTATCTGATCTCATATTCATGCTTATCAAATATACTATTTTCCACTAGTCGAGTGAACATTCTCCCTTCTCTAAACCGCCACTATCCATATGTCTCGCCCAATCTTGGATATTCGATAGTCCTAAGATCAGTTCTCAACCTCCTAATCGGATAACACTGAACTGCCATTAAAAGTTAGAAATCGGCTTGTTCTGTTCGAAACTTTTAGTGTTATTGAACATGTTTTGATTGTCAGAGATTTTCCTGGTGCAATTTAGACTATCTGGTGTAACAGATTTCCATTTATATTTATCACTAACCAATGAGTTGTTTATCTGCCGAATTCAATGAATGGGTAGGAAATTAGATGAACTGGTTCACGGTTTGTTCGTTTCCTGAATCAATCGTTTTATCTGCGATATACTAACCACAGACTTTAAACTAGTTAATTCCTGTCAGTTTCTGGCCAATAATCAAATAAAACACCTTTGCTATGAATCTCAATCTCAATGATACATCAGACTCCTCACAACTGTGATAATGCAATATTCGTCTACCAAATATCATCAAATTTCACCTTACATCTCCATCACATTCTCATTACCTCTGCAATTAGCACATTGATCATTTTACTTAAGATTTTTTTTTCAATAATACTATCTACTGATACAGTATTTCCAATTTGATCAGCAGATCTCTAATGCGAATTCTTGATGTTTTCGATTTCGTATTTCTTCAATAATTCATCATGTATCGATATTGAAGATTATCGATACTACATATATTAAGGAAATTTTACTGGGGAATCCTATTCATTTATTCCACAGAATACTTGAAATTCAATATAATAAAACATAACCTCACTGGATATTTAACATCTAATATGTATTTGAAAAATCTAACAGAAAATGACGTGAATAGTCACAAATAGTCATCAATAGGGATTCACGGCTTGACTCGATTTTCAAGCTACAAGCTTTCAAGCCACTTGATACTATTCATTAGTCCCAGTTTTTTTTCTGTATCGGCTTTTGTACAGGTCATGATCATCCGATCGGAAAGTAACACATTCTGATTCGCTGGTCTTCCATTATTTTCGATGAATTACATTTTCTGGCAGGGTACAGGTTTGAATTTTCTTTTAAATATCAAAGCAAAATATTTACAACGTCAACAATTGAGTCCTGAGACTGAAAAGAGTTTGCTACTAAAATAGGAAAAGCATTTCTTCACCTCCACAAAACTTTCAAATTTTCAACTTCCAGCGAAAACCTGGATAGGTTCATCATTGTTCCCAGTAATATCAGGTAGGTAGCTCAACTCGCGTCAACTTAAGTAAGTTGTTGAAATACCCAATCTCTAGTATGTAAAAAAAATATATATGTCAGGACAACATATTCGAATCACTGATATAAAAATAAAATAAACTTCGGAACTCATCACATGGGTCGGATTATACTAGTTCTCTCTTTTGAATTTCCAACATAACATTGCAGTAATTTCATATTCTCTCGCCGTTATTGGCATTTCTCTATTGCACCTGACAGATTCGAATCAGTGATGTAAACAACGATATAGCGTACAACACCGATAGAATTATTCGCATGACGGCATATTCCCGATCGTCTTGTGATGCAAAATTAGGTTACGTGATATAATTGATGATTTGTCAATTAATATTGGTAGCCAGTTACGCAAGCTGGCTTGAAACGGGAATTGTTAGACGTTGATTATATTTAATAGGGTCCACGAATTTGACGAGCATCCAGTAAAGGGACTAACTAGACGTAGTCACGAGTAAACATGATATACATGCTTTATAATTACGCAAATTATCCCATTATCACTGTTCCCATTACCCATTATATGTCGCTATTCGGCGTGGTAATATGCTTCGGAGAATCGAGACAATATTTAGAGGACAAACACAAACGATATATCGGCTTGTTTTCAGATAATTTCCATTTGGCCAATAATACGAAACGAGCTATAATCTTCAGGTGGAAACAAAATTAACATTTAAGAACTGGGGTAGCTCTGTCTGATAAATATCGATACATCTTTTTTTTTTCAATGAAGAATTGCAAATAGCTTCAGGTTATTTTATTAGTGGACTATAGTGGAAATGCTCAATGATAAAATACTATATCAACGTCCAATAATGTTTCAAACGATTGCATCCAAACTAGATGCGGTCATATATCTTGTTTTTCATCACAGTTTTGGAATCTATCAACCATTTCAGGAAAAATATTTTTTTTCCATTGTGACAACCAACTGTTCCTGAATTGAGCTGGTTACAGTCATTAACAATTGAAAGTAACGAAATAAAGATCATTTTCCATCTTTTTTCCATTAGAAATTAGGCTACTAATGTTCACTTTCGGTTTAACGCGGGATGATAAAGCCCCTGATAACAAATCGGTATTTCAAAAAAAAAAACAACATAACGATTTTAATACGTGCATCAAAAACATTTTTGAAAATGTCATGAAGAGTTTTTTGATATCAATATGAGTTTTCGATCATACCTTACACACCTAACAAATTTATATAGGAGAATGAAATGAGAAAAATCGTTACCTGTGGAAGTCTACAAAAAATATTTTTGACAATAAAAATCAGAACATTCTCCTAAGGAGTTTTATCAATGGGCAAAAGAATATTTCTGATGGTTTCGTTTCAGCAGGATTTTTTTGGTCAGGTTGTTCATTCAGCCGAGAACCCTGAATATTCGATGATGTAGAATCATTTCATGGGATTGAAATGCAAATAATACATTCATAAAATTTTAATTTTATGCGATCCCCAACATTTAATATTCAACGGTTGAACTGTTCGATAAAGATCAATCTAGCATAAAACCAACATCAAACCCCGTCAATCCTTCCTCATATTCGACTCTCTGATGAAAATGCCAGTTTGCAAAGATCAAATGGGGCTTTGACCGTCATAACAAGGGTTGGGGGTTAGTTGGGTGGCAGCGCCTTTGTAAAAATTGGCTTGGGATTCGCGTTTCTTTCAGTCTGGTTACTATGCAACATTTCCATTTCCTTAATGGAGTATTGAGTTTTATATACGAGGTTTCCTTTCTTGAATATCTCCAAATCTGTTTGGATAAATAGATTCCTGTGATGGATGAACCTATAAGTTGGGTGCAAGAATGATGATTCCGAATTTTTTGTTGAACAGACATCGTGGTCAAAGTTTTTTTTTGCACTAAACGTATTTAGTAGAATAGGATTTCACTGACATTTGGTTATTGAAATCGAAGTGGAGCACGTTGTACCTTCAGCTGCATGGGTTCCTCAGTTGACATATGGCACCAATCAATGTTGCTTCAAGAAGTCATGATGTTCCTGAAGACGTCTTTTTCGCATCGGAATTCCTTTGGATTCGGATTGCGCATTCTTTCCGTTAGTACAGAGATGTAAGATTATGTGAAATGATATTCTGATGATAGAACTTTTGAGCTATTTTTCAATCCGAGTTTGCATCTGTGTTTTCGCAACGTACCGTGATGGGTGGGAATTCTTATAATCCGTTTATTCTTTTCTTCTATCCAGTGCGAGCTCTTTCTTTCATTCATCTATGTTTTATTGAATGCCATATCAATTTCATGATTGATTGATTGTTTAATAGTATCCATTATTGAATTCTCTCTGCTCATTGATTCATCATATCGATTTCCTTGAGGAGAAACACTGGATAACTCATCATATGATGATGTTTCAGATGCAAATATGGAACATTTCGATCTCTATGGTAGTTTGCCACGACATATAAGGAAACTTCTCTGTATGAAGTATTATCAATGATACTTTTGCAAACAAGTATTTCTCGCACTTTTGCGTCCATTTTAATGATTCCATATGTTATCTTGATCTATCTTCATAACCCACATTCACTTAGTATCCACTCATATCATTAAGCAGTTGGTATAAACGGTTGATGAGATAAAGGAATCTTGAGGTATTTATGAATATAAGGAGGTATCAGATTTATAATTCTATAATTATACTTGGATGTAGCCAATGGGTATGCCAGCAGCATCATGTTATCGGAATTAAATACAAATGTAGATAGTTCGATAATTGCATAGCGGAATACGTTGGGAAGAATCATGACTTGTTGATTGGTGACAGGAGTTTTGTGAAATTATGGCTGCAAGAACGAATGTCAATTGAAATGTTCAATTCAACATATGTAACTGATGAGTATTCATTCTCATCGAATTCACCTGCACATCGTCATTATGTTCGATATTGATCAGATGCTGATACACACATGCATCGGAATGACTCCACTCAATGAACTCTTTTCAGACACTGACTCGTACTTTTGATTATCATTTGATCAGACTAATCTTCTTTAAAGGTTAAAAGACTAGAGGAAATTGTATTGAATGATTACTAGATGAGTTTATTCAAGCATAATATATCACAATTGATAATCGTTGTCAAAAAGACCATCTGTTTTCCCAATGAAACAATTTGCACGTAGCAGAGTATCAACAAACTCGTCCAATAAAAGGACTTGGGAAGGAAAGTTGTGAGTTATTTGAGAACAGAACCATCTTTATGTATAATGAATGTGTTTTGTTACATTTAACCTGTTCCAATAATATCAATAATATTTGTGCCTATAATCAGTTTTGTTTTCGAACTAAAAAGGCATTCAGAGGTGTAGTGATGAATGATGAAGAGAAAATATATTATTGATAGAAATTTCAACCGAAATGATTTCAACGGATTGAACCCCTCAATATATCCAGTATTAATTCAACAAATATTTAGATTGATACCAGAATGCTCCCCGTGATCTTAATGAACGACGTGTGCTAAAATCCAGTTTAGGATAATGACTTTTATCATATATTCCTAAAAGTAAATCCATCTGTAATTTCAGCTGTTGTCTCTAATGAACAAATTGATACGAAACATTCCCCAATGCACATTTTCCAGATAAGTCCAGACAATGGGAATATGTCCGGACCAGTACGTATTATGATATTAACTTCTGAGTAATAGATTGAAATCTATTATATTGGTTTATGACATCAATATGGGGGAGATCTCAAGATAGGTGAATTCATATTCTCGAATTCTCTAAACGAACATGTTGTATATATTTTCATTATTCACATGTGATGGTGTGGAAAATTTGGATTCATTTCATATATTGACGAAATGCAGAATAGTTGTCAAAACAGAAAATCATCGATGATCTCAAACAGGGTTACCCTCATTCGAAGTTCAATATTCGAATTCGAAAAGTGGTGTAAAAAGATATGTGAATTTAAGAGGATGAAATAATGAGAATCCATGTTGCTTCCGAATCTCGAGATGCTCGCTTGGAGAAAAATTAATTTGAAACTTATCATTACTTTCACAAGCTATCATTTTTTTCATTACATGTTATTCGCAAGAAGACTATGAATTCGACGAACATTTTCGTTGGAATAAGGAAGTATTTATCCAATTTGTTCAACGAATATTTCAATATTCTTTCCATTTGATAATATCGAACATAATCCACAGGTAATGAGAACTTTTCCAAGAAATATTTGATGTTATTCAGATCAGGAACTACTCAATAAACTAAATACAGTATGTTGTTTAGAATTGGAAATCGATTAAGTCCATAGCAAGATGAAACGAAAAATCTGTCATGTTTTACACCATTCAAGCCAATCAGATCCATTTTCATTACTCATCGGGACGTAGGGTTGTCGGAAATCCATTCAGAAACACCATCAAAAATGTTATAGTTTGTCAGCGTAACGGTCTTGATAAACTAAATTGATTCGGCATATCTTCATAGCAGTGAATACCAACATGACTCCAAATCAGATGGTTTCATTCTGATATATACTTTATATATTCGACCATAAAGCTCATATTGTGATACCATGAATGCATGGAAGGGTCACAAGTTTTGTAGTGGAATGATATTGTGCCCTTCTGACAAGTTAGATCGACGATGCATGGAACTTTTCGTGGATTAACAAAAACGAGGGAGTGAGTGATTGACGGTTTGACGGGGGTCAAGTTTGGAGACAAAAGAACGTTATCTTTTTCATGATACAGGAAGTTTTTGGATCAGATCATGTCGGAAGATATCACATGGAATAAGATGATGCAGATAACTAGAGTAATATCAGTGTGAAAATAATTGGGGATTCGCTTCATTCATTGAAAATTCTCATGGGAAATTGTCTCCATGAAACTCTTCTATGATTCAAAACAATAACGCACATTTTAATACGATGAAACTACAATAATTCCTTGACTTCGTACTGCTATTACAGCTACCATAAATGGCTATATAGCTATAATAAATAACATACTAGTTATAATTTCAATTCAATATATTTTTATTTTGAAGAAAATCTGTCACTCGAATTATTTTAATATTTTATTGCTATTGAAGGTTGTCTTCACAATGTTTTGAAGCTTCAATATTTTCTATTAATTATTGACCTATATCTATTATGCTACCACTTTGTATCCTGATCCGCGACTTCTAATAAAATCAAATTACGTTCCTAATATAGATGCCATTTTCCGAATCGTACCTGCAAAGTTATATGCCAGAAAGTTAAAATTCAATAAGAACCAACACAATATCCCTTTGTGGAACTTATTAACTTTTTCTTTGAATATTTCAGAAGACAGCTGTCTGTGATTGACACCTCAACTAGATTTTGAATCGATATTAATCTGTCGAACTCCCAGTATTTCTCTATTTTGGAGTGCGGTTTGGCTTTGCGACTTAATAAGTCTGAATTTGAACTGACAAGGCCTTGCTATTTTAGCGGAGGCGTTGAAAAAGAATGATAAAGCTTTTTGTATCAACTTAAGTGGGGCCTTTCAGAAATGGTTAGGGTACGATATTGTATTTGGATTATCACTATTCTTTGAAGAAATGGACTTTTTGAGATTCCGCTCACCGAACGGAAATAACTCTGGAGGTATTCGAATAATGAAAGGTACTCCGTCTTGCTGTAAGTGTTTCATTTGAATTACTCCAGACAAAAAATGGATAGCTGTAGTAACTGATGAATGCCGTTCTATTTATGGAAACATGACTGAAAAATAAGTTTCTCTGCTGTTAATTTATGAACAATCTCTTAGCCATTAAATGTATATCGATATTGATCGACAATAATGTATTTTTGATATTTCTGTCAATTTATTCTCAATGCTGATCAGAGATCGAATGAAAAATATAACAAACGGGTATTACCTGATAACGTATTGTCAGAATTAATTATTGTTGACATCGACCAATAAAAAGGACGTGTTATTGAATAATGTCAAAGAATGTAATTGTTTATGTTATTAATTCCAATCATAATCTCTCGAAATTCAACGAAGGAACAGTTATATTTGTATTCATATTTGGAATGAGAGGAATTTGATCTATTCGATGAAATATCAATTGAAATTCTGAGAAAGATATACCAGTTGAGGAAGTATTCGAAAATATACGTAAATACTACACCAAATACAGTAAAAACCAAGATGAAAAATGGAGAATATGTAGGTGTTATTTTTCAGTTGTTTCGAGCATTCTATAAACTTTGAAACTCGCCTCGGGTTGGTATGTATGATAACGATCATAAATATATTGTTTAATTCTTATTTCCGCATTATTCGAATTCAGTTTCCTATAATTACTATTCTGGTAAGGTGATAAATCAACTGGTATCCTTGAATTTCTTTGTGTACACCTCATTGTCAATTGGTGTATAATTTAAGACGTATTGTGAACAGTAAACGGAACCATGACTTGGCTGGTTCAATGTACCCATTATTCAACCACAAATCACGAGAAATTTGACCAAATGGTTGACGAATTGGTGGCTAATAAAATAATAAAATTAGAAGCGTATCGAACGTGTCATAAAATAGTGGATATAAATCTTCATCTCTTGACAGACTTTCACCTCGACGCATAGGCGTTACAAATGGGTGGTATGGCCGAGAAAATTGTAGACAATATAATAGTAAAATATGTGGTATATTTGTAGCCGAATCTTAATTATGTTCAGAAAACAAGGAAACATCATATAGTTCAAGTCATAGTTTTCAAGAAATCTCTCTGAATAGTTTATTGTCCGATGAGAAAAATGAGCATACCTAGCACAATGATTCTTCCCAATATATTTCTTCCATAGACCAGTGTCAAAAAATCGAATTCCTTCTCGTTTCATTATAATTTGCAGATGATGATTTCCTTCAGTAATAATGAAAAAATGAGGATACCTTCATTCAAGGAATTTCGAAAATGTTTGAAGGGAGATTGGTTTTAGAGTCATTATCATAAATTTTGTATTTGTCTATGTAATCAGCATCGTTCCACGTATTGAATAGAATTTTACATAGATAAGTAAAACAATGGTGAGACGTCGATGATTCGATCATTCATCATCACTCCTGAAGAGGAAGAATTTCTTACAAAATAAGGACTGAAGTCGGACTATATTTGGAATGGGAACTCATGATCCTTCACTAATCTTTAAGGCTACGAGTCACAAATTAATAAAATATAATAAACAATTCTGTATGAGTTCATCTGGTGATGATTTTTTGATACCCTTTCCTGGTTGTCTAATATTGTTCAATCGATGAATCATTTTCAGACTTCATCCTCTTTCCGAGAATTATTGTCATTGTAATTATAATAGATCATACATTTATAAACAATGTTCAATTCACTGTATATACTTTTCCTTCAAGATATCGACCATAATGTGAATTGAAAAATCCTTCACCAATTGAATCCAACTCTACGCCAATGAAAATCAGTCCTAATAAAAATAAATGAAACGGTTGCAGGCATCTGCTTTTCGAAAATCACTTTTTTCCGAGTGCACCACTTGAGGCGTCCCAATCTACAGGGGGTTATTGTTGTCTCCCAGAATCGGTTTTCGCCTTTTCAATTCGGGGTGTAGATGCGGTTGTTTTCGCAGTTGGACGCCTCTAAGGGACAACAATTGCTTTTGTGGTTGATAAATGAAAATTTAGACGGAAAGTTGGGCATTTAGTTTCTATTCCTGGAAATGTTATGATTAGCAAAATGGGCAAAGGGCTGTGTTTGAGTTAGAAAATCTGAAGAATAAGATTTCCTGTTTATTTGGTACAGAATATGAGGAGGAATGATTTTCAGATGAAAGGAAGTTGCAGTCTTTTATTCAGCTTCAGTTCAGTTATGTTCGTTGAGAATAAACTATATTTAAATAACCCAGAACCGCTGGGGTTGTAAGAGTGTACAAATATCCCGAAATTATTTCTCTCTAGAGAAAAATGAAGAATTTTAACTCCGTATAGCCATACCTATTTATGGTTAACTAATCAGAATATTCGTTCATGTAAATTATTTTCACAGTATATCGGAATATCTCAACAAAATTGATGTCAATGCATATATATTTGTTATGTCAATAAACATATTATTATTATATATATATTATTATGATCTTTGAAAATCGTGAACATGTATAGTTTTCAGCGGGATGAATTTCATCAACCAAGACGGCTTCATACCTATTGAGAAAGTGTAAAAAATTCAATTTTCGAAATCCTCGTTCGAAAAACGATATATGACATTCATTCAAATATTTGAGAAATTATTATTTCTAATCGAAATGGTGGAGTTGAGCCTCGATTTCCTATGATTGCTTGATCATAAATATTGTGTGAGAATGCCCAAATCATAATAATGTCTATCGATTTACCCGTGTATAATTATAGAATAATTACTTTCGAAACAAATTTTATGCCATTTTAAAGATGAGTAACATTCGTATCGGGGATACGTCGCATAGATACGATAACGTATATGCTTTGTGTTTGAGACATCAAATTCATTTCACATTGTGTGATGTCAGATTGGACACCATAAATGAACCAGACAATATGATCCCCCGTAGAAAATCACAAAAGATTCACAAACACGAAAAATGTTTACCGCAAACCAATCATACTGCGAATTAAGATACCAGAAAGACTCAACCCGATACGAAGAAGGCATCGTAACTCTAATACCTCACAACAGGTGCGATTGGATAATATATAAATAATTGACTTATCTCGACAACTACCGGTGCTTATGTAACTACTGAGCCACAAGCGCAATTAGGATAAGATATCGACATGTTTACAAGAGGATCATCGGGAATTTCGGTTTCGTGCCGTATCTAAACAAGCCGTAATTAACAGGTATTCGCACTTAGGATACGGCGTCGACCAATACTAATCTCATCAATTTAATGGTGCTAGACTAAGGCGATCGAGGCAGCTTCTTGTGGGTCTTGATCCTGGTGATCGCCTCAAAAACACTGAGCAATCAATAAATCGAGATCGTGTACTGAAAATGGTATCTAATTTATCAAGACGAGGACAATAATTCATTTATTGTCAACCAGATTCCTACTATTCTGTGAATACATAAAGGTATGTTCAAAAAATAATGTGGATTTCCAAATTTCGCGGACTACGTACATTCGAATATCCATTTTTTTATTTGTTTTGTTGGTTCACTCGTCCCAAACTAATGATCATAGTTTCAACTATAGAGTATATTCTGTTTTGTGAGAGGCTTATAGTTAGAAGTGTGTTGCGTGTTCGGCGATTTTCTGCTGGAAACATGGATCAAAGAGTTTGCATTGAATTTTATCTGAAAAATTCGGTGGGTCTACTTCAAGCCAAAAAAAAATTACAAGTGGTACAGACTGTTTCAAGAAGGAAGAGAAGATGTGAATGACGAAGCTCGCCCTGAAATCAACAACCGATGAAAATATTGAGAATGTGAAGAAAATTGTTATGGAAAATCGTCGAATCACTATTAGAGAAGTGACTGAGGATATCGGCATATCGGTTGGCTCATGCCATGAAATTTTTCCAGAAATTCTGGACATAAAGCGTGTGGCAGCGAAGTTCGTTCCAAAATTGCTGAATGTTTACGTAAAAAATCATTATGCATGAGCACCAGATTTAGCCTTCAGCGACTTCTCCAATTCCCAAGATTGAAGAGATCCATGAAAGGACGGCGTTTTGCGACGATTGAGGAGATACCAACCGACTCGCTGAGAGAGCTCAAGAGCATACCAAAAAGTGCATACCAGAACTGCTTCAAGGTTGGAAAAAAATGCTGGCAGAAGTGTATTTTATCTGAGGAGAACTACTTTGAAGGGGACAAAATGGAAATTGATAAATGAAAATTCACTTTGAACAGACTGAGGTCTTCAGGTTGTATTGTTCGCGTATGTTATTAGACCAGTGGCTGAATTTTGATGTAGATTTTCAGAATGGTAGGATGAAAATTGAATGAAGATGAGGAGCATAAAAAAGTAAAATTGAATTTCGGAAATCTTGAGAATCCCAACTGATTGTGACAGAATAGCAAAGAGTAAAGTCAACAATGCTTGATACGGTACACGACAAATGTTAAAGAGTTCGATGGTATCAATCAACATTTCATCTTCGGAGTATGTATAGAAGAAATTGGAAGTAACGAATGATTATATTATTGAAAATTGCATCGTTTGAATATTGCATCTCTATGCTTTGGTATTATTATCGAATTCTGTCAGGTATATCTTAGTTTAGTATCAGAGTTCACCATGCTGATAAGTAGAAGTTTCAGATCTAAAAACTTAAAATAATGTATCAATCATGTTGGAATGATATCGATTGGACATGTTCATCAGGAATTCCGTTTTTCAAATATATGCTAGCTAGCCGTGTTTATACTATAAATGAACTTTATAAACGTCTCTTTGAATTTCGATCAAACGTGATTCATTCACTCCATCACTGTGATTAGAGTACGATAACATCAATGTTCCACAATTTCTTTTTGTTTCCAAGTTCAAATAATTGCTATGCGGATATATCAGTTCCAAAGAGCGTGCATGTTACGCGTTCGGTAAAGTATTGTTTGTTTGCAAGTATAGAACACAAATTTCCCTAGAATGGCTCGAAAGGGATGACACGTCACGTTTGAAAGCGGTAGGATGACATTTCGATCAGAGCGCCTGCGCCTGGAAGGTAAACAACTCAAAACATTCCTGTTCTGTTAATTCGTATTGTGTTCGTTGGACGTTGAAGTTGATAGTATTATGTTGTATTTCGTAGTGCCAGTTTATCAGATATTTGAGTAGCAGTCTTTACAGGATGAGCTTTTGTTTTCAGTTATTGTTCACCCTCCAGGCGTTTGACATTCGATGTTGTATTTGGCTGTTACGTCAGGTGCATAGGCGAACAATCAGAATCATGGTTGGGCTACTGACAGGGCACTGTAGACTCAATAAACACATGAAAAACATCGGACTCACAAACATAGCCATTTGTAGGTTCTGTCAAGAAGATGAGGAAACCTCAGCACATGTTCTGTCCTACTGCGAAGGGCTGTCAAAGCTGAGGTTTTCTGTACTGGAGGAAGAGAAACCGTGACCTTCTCGATACATGGAGGACCTGAGGTCTGGACTATTGTCTGTCTGGAGTATTGTTACCAGGATAGGCCTCACCTCAGAACTCTTACACAAGAGGGCGTACACAATAGATCTGTAAAGTTCGTAGTGGCTCTTTCTCGAGTGGAGAGTTTTTTTTTTGTATATGGTATCCGGGATTATCATATTGAATGATTGTCACCTCACAAAAATGGATGTCATGATAAAATGATCAGTCAATACTAATTTTCACCTTCATCTCCCTGACTGAAATATTTTATTATTATTATCTAGTGAAACTATTTGTTTTTATGGGGCTAGGAGTTATTCAGAATTGGTTGAATAAACATTACCTATTCAAAATAGATACGTATCGAACTCAACAATACGCATTTAAGATAAGACGAAATCGAATGGGCAGATGATACAAAATAGAAAACAAAGTAGGTTAATAGAAATACATTCATGAAGATAAGATTCGAAGTCCTGTGTCTGCATCGATTGTGTTCACATTTATTTTAATGATGTTGATGGAAATCTATCAACAGATAACATTCACATAACTTCCAATCAAGCTTGATATGAATACCTAGCATAAACCGGTTTCATTCTTTGAATAGATTATAAATCAATTCTCACTAGCAATTCAAAGAGAACTTATACCGAATGTACTGAATGTCAGTTTGAAGTTATGTGATATAACCAAAATATTCATTATGAAATGACAACCAATGAGAATAAGTGACTACTGAAACTAGAATATAACGTCTCAAGTGATAATCAATCTCAGAATTTGGATTGAAAGTTAGTTCGACCTCATCAATGAAAGTAACGAGCTTTATTGAAGAAATATTTCTGTATACAATCAATATTGGTATAATTACACCATCAAATCTAATCCATGAAATCTAAACAGCGGATTGAAAATAATATAACCAAATATCATAAGAATGTCAACTTCATTCTTATGTCAAAGATCACTGTTTGGCAATATATTTGATCCGTTATGACTTCATGTATGACATTTCGACACCTTCCTGATTCAATTTGAATCCCGTTTTCAAGTCTTCTCCTATTAATTCTTTCGCTGCATTGATAAAAATAAAAGATTCAGCTTCAAATTCATCATCATATTTCAATGGAATGAAAATACACCAGTCGAAAATATTTCAGGAGATTCAGTCATTATCCTTATCCTCATTTGCCTACTTCAGTTCATTAAATTGAGGAACATAAAGGATAAATTCTAATGAAAACAAGTATGAGCTGAGAAACAATTTAACAATTAACGTTTATGAAAACTTTTATCGCAAAATTATTCCTGGATTACGATATCTACGTCCAGCACTAACAATAATCTTCACTGATTTTCATCAAAACTTCCTTAGTGAAATATGAACCGTATTATACGCGTTAGAAATGAATAAATGGGCACATTATCCTGCTCACAACTTTGTGTAATGAGCCTGCAAGGTAACCCGAGAACTACAGTTATTAAAGTATTATACACGATTTATGTCCCTATATTTTCATATACCACGTTATCACGAAATAGAAATGTCCTACAACCATTTAGTAACTTGACATATTAATTATACGTACTCGTATTTGTATTGGTCCTTCGAGTAGACCATGTCCATATCTGGAATAGTTTCTACAGTAATAGCATGTTAATTTTCAACACGAAAAGAAACCAGTACCTTCAATTTGCGAGTATTTCATGTTCTGACGGTTGAAAAGTCTCTGTTTTTCGAATTCTGATTGGATGTCAGTAGGACGAATCAAGTACTGACCTATCACATAACGCTCACCTGAAATAATTCTTTCGAGTTTATGAATAATATTGAAACCTGATATCTCATTCAGACATCGCAGACCACTGATAATTGTTTCAATTTATAATAGCTGGAAGCATTTTGCAGACATTTCTGGGTAGATGAATAATTCAATAGTATTTCGTGATAATCCAAGAGTTCACAAATACTCTATCAAATGATTTTAGAGTATTTGTAGTGAATGCAGTATACTAACAATGCAAGAACTTTGGGGAATTGCTCGAAATGCAAATATATCGATATTATGATGGATCTTTATCATCAGCTATCATTTCTATTGATGAACTCCAATTTCTAATTCAAGAATGAAGTCTATTATTCGTGTATTTCCAATTGAGATTGATCCACACTAAAGTTTTCATCTTGTAATTGATGAAACCTTGACTCCCTGTATATAAGTACTAGAAAAAAAAAACATCCAGGTATTCTAAGATTGACTCTAGGTCCGAATTGGCGTGTAAAACCAAAATCTGAAAGAATTTCACCCAAATTATACCTGAGCAAAATAATAAGGCGATAAAAAGAGAAAAAATAGAAAATAAGACAAGGTGGTTTGACTAATCCGATATAAATTACAGGCGGATGATGATTATGTTGTCTACAAAGACATATCTGATTGGATAATGATATTGACATAGTGCATTGTGTGTTATTAAAGGCTTGTTGGTCTACCTTTCCAACCTATAATCAATGAACGAAGGTCGGCTCTACTATTCGATTGTCTTAACATCCACTTCAGATCCTATTTCCTCGACCATGAACATAGGAATAATGCGGAAATTTCTACAGTTTATTCATAATGATTTGAAATTAATGAATCAACAAATTTCGATCTATTCATCATGAAATTGAAGCAGCATTGAGAAAACCTTGTGATGAATAAACTAACTGAAAAGGTACATTGGTTTCTATAGCGAATTAACTCATATAACAGGGTGTTAGTTCAGACTAGGACACCCTATATGATACAATTTGTTTCTGTGCTCAAATCTTCTCAAGAACATTTCGCAATATACATCTAAAATGACGTTCGTTAACATGATAGTATTTATTTTTATATCGAACTTGATTACATCATGAAGAAAGACCTACTCTAAAAAACTTTTGGATTTACAAAGAAGTATAGGATGACCAGGTAGTCATCTCAGAAATCGAATTGAGGAAGAAGAGTTATTCTTTCCATATAAATCAATATATCAATCTGATGGAATTGAAATTCAAACATCTATATTACATCTGATATCTACTTCAGGTATAGAAATCAGTTCTGTCAAATTCTGGATATAACTCTCACTCTTGCAATATAATGATTCAATCATTAATTTCTCCACATTTCAATTAAGCCATTCAACAACAACTCAATACATACTAATGAGCAATTCCACTTGATGAACTATTTCGTTTTTAATAAGAACCTTCAATTAGGCGAATGAAGCAAGTCATTCTTGTCGTAGTCAACTCTAATTCAAAATATGTTCATCATTCGAGGTGTACGTGAATGAGGTGTTAATAAAGGCCAAACGCCCTGGTGAAACGAAAATAAAAACCGGAGGAAAAAAGTTATGTAAAAAACAACATCCAACTTTTGACCGTTTGTTATGGGAGAGCGTCGGCACAGGACATGTGAGGCAATATGGAGAAAAAATTAATATAAGGACCCTTCTGGCCCTGCCACATGTCACCACTTGATTGGGGATAGTTTAATAAAGTTGCTTGAAAAGATTATTCTTTCGAAGGGATGAATGGATACCTCCCACGAGTTTCAATTCGATTATTCTAACTAGACAGCAACAAAACCAAGAGAAAAAACTTGGAATGCCTGCTATGGCAAATAATTCAATGAAGACAAGACAAAACAGTCGGTTTTCAGAAATTTCAGTTGCAATATGGCTTAGGAGTTAGTAATTGGGTAAATCATTATACGTTTGTCCAATTTGGGTGATTTTCGAAATTACTCATGTGGAATCCATTTATGAGACCTTAGAAGGATTGTGATATCTTAACTGCGCAAATTATTATAAATTTCACTTTCATAACAGCTGTTGGGGGCATTATGAAAAATTATCGAGCAGAGAATATAGCCATATGGCAGAACACCTTAAGAATATTGAATAGCATAAATTGTTTGGAGTCATGATAGATCAGTTTGTTGTCTCCAATTGAAACAATAAAATCAACTAATAGTTTGGATCATACAATCTTCTCAAGAACTGAAAGACAAATCGAAATATACTGCTTGTTATTTCCTAGAATTGTGACGTTTTGTGTTGGTGAGCGTGTTTGCAAATAATTTACCATCAATATTGTCTGACAACGTTGATTTTTTTATGGAAGCCAGATCGATAGATGCACAATTTGAATGACCACTCATCATTCTTTGTCACGTACCGGATATGACAAATACTATAGGTGGATATAGAAATCATGAATGACAATCATATTTGGATATCAATCCATCACTTATAATTCTCAGAGTTTTTCAATCTCTTCATGCCATCTAAATGTTTAATTCGGTCATTGTTTGGTATCGAGGAACTGAGGTTCAATTGTCACGCATTTAGCGTATCTCGTGGTTTGGGTTCCAGTTCATTCATGGTTCTATTTTTTGGAATTTTTGGTTCGTTTCAGTCACTGGAATTAAGGTAGAGTCACGATGAGTCACGTATAATCTGAAGACCCTGTACTTGTCATTCGATTCATATCAATCACTTTGAAAATTCAATTTGAAGATAGAACAACAATTTGGCACGATGGTATTTCTTGTCTTGGGACGTTCCACATTGGACAGATTAAACTGAAATTATTTACCATCAGACACGAGTTGAATTCGTGAAACCATGGGAAAATAGTGGTTTCAATATTGCAGGGTATGATAATGATTCGGCATAAAACACCCTCAATATGATATACAGTGTGATTCCAAATTGATAGTATATATTTCTAGCTCCAATCATAAAGCACATGATTCTAAAATGAGGAATCAAGTCTGACCATGATGACATATTTGTTGAAAAACTAAATGAAAAATTCATCTGAGATTTGTGAAACAGAGAAGTGAAAATGAAATTCAGTGAATGCAACTATTTGATCAGTTTGTCCTGGAATTTCTGAATATTTCCAGAAATTTTCTCATAGGCAGTTTTTTTGTTGGGACGACAAACCAATCATTTCGGATCATGGAATTCTCATAATGACGACTGTTCTACAAAAACAAATATCAGTCAATGATGTATTTATTGCTTTCTATTTTTGATTATGATATTCCATAATCTAGTCAGACTTTTGAGGGTGCTATTCTTAGAATTATCTGTAATAACTCCACTTGGCATCCCATTTTTCATAGATCGTAACTCAATATGTCTGATACGCAACACCAATACCGAATGATTATTAATAATTTCTTAACAACTTTCATTCTTTTATCGAATCCAGCTGGGACTTGGAATATGGAGATCAAAATAAACCGACATTCTGGAGACTATTTTTATCATCGTAGGCGAAAACATGTGATTAAAAACGAATTTGTTATGGTGGTGACAAATAAATGTTGTGCGGTATTTGTTTCATCTCAATAAATATAGTAATCATCGACTTCCTTTTCATGTCGATGGTATTTATGATGACGCATATTTCTATTACTTTTTATCAATATATATATTTATGAATATGGGCTATTAGGTCTATTGATATATAATTTAGTTCACCTCCTTCATAAAAAAACACCTTCAGAATTCTATCTTCGTCTAATTTTCTCAACAATTTGTATAAAAACAGGTTCAATCAACGATACTATCGAATTGAGTTAATCAGCATATAATGATATTTTTGTTGGTACGTCTATAAAGAAGTTCGATTCAATATCAAGTTCCTTTACCACAGACGAAAATATTTTAAAAATCTGCTTCAAATGAAATCTTCGACATTCATTTTCATAATAATAATCTGAGGTGAAATTTCGATTTCATGATATATATAATAATATTAAATATAGTAATAATAACTTTGTTCGTTGTACAATAAAAAGCATATATGGAGTATTACAATAAATTGAATAAAATAATGCAGGAAAAAATAATCACAGATCATAATTCAATATTCGTACTAGCTTCGTGAGTACTGATTACATTTCCTGATATAGAATTTTTAATTCAAAATTGTAGATTATAGCATTGTAGTTATTCAATGGTGAATATACAAATCAATCTGATGAAGTGAGCATCGATATCTACATTGAAGCTCAATATTTGAAATGGGATATTTTTGAAAGACTAGTCTCAGAATCAATCAGATTGACTTCTTGACGACAAACCCAACCTATCGAATGTTTAAATCTGTTCGTCCCATCGATCTTCATAACGAGGTCTTTCCGAGGGTATTCCTTATTATACAGACATAAATTATTAGCCTCTTATGTACATCAGAACACCGGAAAATTAATTTTAATGGAAATATAATTGCGAGTTCTGTTCTGAAATTGAGGGTAATTGCCGCTTATGAAAATGCGAAATCATTATGTATAACTTACATCTTCCAACAAGAGCTGCACTGAGTTGTATCAGATGGGTTGCTTATATACACTCATTTTATACTCATGTTATTGTATGTGTTTTACATTAGCCATCACCAGGTTTTTCAAAGATTGGGATTATTGTTCAATTAACTACTCAGTAACTTTATGAAAATGAAGATGACCGACAGTGTGGATTCTAAATGACTGAATCGTGATTTTGAATGAAGAATTTCTAACATACAGTATAGATAGTGTAAAGATATACATAATACATCACAATATCATAATGGCACATGCATCTGAAATACTCAACATACATGTATTGTGAGAATAAACTCGAAACCGAAATCGAATAAAATAGAATATCCACCCAAAGAAACCAGATAGATAAGTAAACTGACAGATGTCAAATCAGTTAGGACAAACCATCTTCACTGTTTCACTACTTCCCATGGTTTCTCAGAAAAATATTGGTAATTTGAACTGATCATTTTATTCAGAAAGGGGTTTCATCTACCCCCGAAAAGGAGAATTTTTTATTTTATCGTGAAAATTGAAATATTTTATGCCTGGATTTTTGGTTGTCAGTAGTTGGATTTTCCTCCTTCCATAAATTTCAACCGGAATTGTTTCAATTGAATTGAAGACAAAATGAAATGGAGTATAACGATTTCTGATTGATTATATATCAAGTATGAATCATCTTCTCCGATGGAATTCATTCAAGATTGATTCATCCTCGAGTCCCATTTCACTCTCCTCAGGAGTATCATGTCTTAAATTGTCACTCTTCCATCTCCTCGTAATGTCGGTTATCAACATACCAACCAATCACTCCTCATTTAATTGATTGTAAACTTCATGTTCACAGACTGATGGAAACACTTTTTCCGTCATCCAGAAACTCATTTGTTGAATTTGTTCACGTGTTTGCGCAACTAATTGCTTCTACTTTGACAGAATTCTACATTTCTACATTGTGTGTGAATGTTACAGGCTCCTAGACGCCTGATGAATTCCATGGATGACAGCGAAGCAGATACTGAAGTAATTACGCGAAGCGTTTCCAGCTTTTTTCAACAATAAATATCGATAATATTTGTGAACTGAACAATGTATTTTGATACCAAGCACTATTGTGACTCCAGGAACATAATAATGATGTTGGATTATGTTTCGTATTATACTCTAATTGAAAAACTATTGACTATGAACCGTTGAGCAGTTTTTTGATATTTGTAAAAATTTCGACTAGGACAAACTTCCTTAGTAGATCAAATATTTCTCCCCAAATAAATTTGGCATCGTTGTGAAGTCGCTGTGTAGTGTTGCCGTAACTATTGATGCCTAAATGCTCACTGCTATGGCTCAACAAGTTTCGTTTTTATTTTGCACTAATGGTATTGAAAGGTAACGATATCTATCAGAACTATGTTACTACAATAAATAAACTATATTTCCTCAGATCTAATGTTAATTTGTTCTGATCGGTGCTGAACTGAAAACCATTATACTCACTCCAATTTGACTATTTGGATGATATTTACTGCAGAAAATAATGTATCTTAGAATGGATGAGAAATCGTTCCACTTTCGAATATACCGAAAATCTATTTCCTTGATTGATACCGTTGCACTACCGAAATGATCATCTGGAATATTTTCCTGAATCATAAAAAATTTCGAAAATAGTTGGTGAAAGTTTTTTCACCGATCTTGACAGATAAATTCATAGCTGATAGTCAGTGGCAATGAATCAGTTATTCAATATCTCATGTCAGAAACAGCATATGAGTTATAAGATACTTGACATATACATATTATTTCTTTATTAATTCTAAGATTTAGTGTTGCCGGCACTTGCACCATGATAGTTATTTAGTTTCACATTAAGTTTGATTTACTTTATGACTGCGCTGTAAAAATATCAGTTGGTTGTAACAATGTGACATATGGAAGAGAAGCAAAAGCGTATAGATGACAAAGCTGTCACGGTGATTATTTTCGAGTTCCGTTCAGATGTATATAATTTCATTTTCCCGTCATTCACCCAGATTTGTTTTGCAGCTGAAACATTATTGGACTCACTCATTATAATTACACCGAAGACGTTATAATTCACAATTGCTGTACCAATGCGGCCATTTCGCGTGCATTGAAATAAACAATGTTTTTGGGTGGTGAGTTGCTATTTTTCATTTGTTTTATACTTTAGTCAAATCCACCTAAGCTTGATCACCTCGAGGTTTCATAATATAGGTGAAGTAAGCTCAGGTTATGTTGAGTAAGGTTAGTCAGAGGTTCATTATTGAAAGAAATATCTTTTCAATAGATCATTCTTGATTTTCATCCATTATGGACAAGATATGCGGGTATTAACATATGGTATCATCTCACGATTGCTCCTAATGATATTTTGAAGAGTTTTATTGTTTAAAAAAAATTTACTCAGTATTGAAATTTTCAAAATGTTCATTTCAACTCCGGAATGTCTGATGCTGTATACTCAGAAATTAAACAATGAAGCTCCAGCATATTGAAAATATATCTGAAATATTTCATTCGTGAAGGATATTCAACGTATGTTATCCATACGTCATCTAGAACCTACATAAACATCCACTATACTCTTGATAAGAATCAGAGAAAATACACAGTAGTATCATCTATCACATGCATATCAATACTGTTTTCCAACGCAGTAGATTATAAACTGTTAACAGATGAAAAATGCCCTCAATTTCACATTGTACTAACTAGTCATTGCATTTTCCAGACCCAAGGTTCGCCTCCTTTTTCCAACGCTTTGTAGTGATTCCATATCATGTAGGTATCGCGTGTCGAAAAGTCATTCATTTAAATCGCCATCGTTGAAATTAATTTCATTACAGTGGAGCTTTTTGCATTGACAGGAACAATGCGAACCCATAAATACATAATTATCAGTTATTTGAATAATAAACGCATTCCATTCCAGTGATTGTATCTCTGTCATTTAGAATTTTCACAGCCAACTTGCTGGTGATTAATGGCCGACAGTTAATTCCATACGGAGCGCACAGCTAGTCTGCTGTTCGGCACTAATTGTGCCTAATCTTTGACTGAAAGAGGCAGTATTTTATTTCAATAGATTTTGAAAAGTGAATATGGGAGCACAAATCAGAGAAATTATGCGACTAAATGACATAATTCATCACATTTCTGATAGACTATGTTGAATAATCTTGAGAGTCATCAGTTTTCAATGAAAATTCATCTATCTCCATGAAATTATGTAGGAACTGGTAGGGTGGGAGGTTCCCCAAATAGAAAAGGTAGTTCTCGTGTTTCACCACCTGTAACACTGCACTCCCTTCGTAACTTTGTCGTAGCCGATCAAAAATCAGATACGATCAGCTTTATGAAAATACGAATGTTTTTTATTGGTGAATTATTCACCAAAAATGATCACACTGTTCACCACTCAAGTTTTCAAGCCTTGAGACCATATTGGATGATGAAACAACTCTCCAATTGTTTTCTTCTTGGATTTGTCAATTTGTCAAAAACCTAGTATTGATTCATGGATAACACCTAGATTTAGAGTGAAACAATTGATTCCTGAATGGGAGTGTCATTGTTTCAATGATGAGTTTACATTTTCGATTTCTTTATAACCTAGGAATAGGGAGTAGTTTTATCTCACTTTATCTACCTTGGTCATTGAAGCCAAGTCTCATGAAATTCCTAGACGATATGGGCATGGTTTGAAATGGCTATCTGTATATATCTAATCGCGCCAACATCAAAAAAGCTAGATTAAGAATCATTGACCACATGACCACCAGCTCAAATGGATTCGATGAGTTCAGATTCTCCTAATGAAGAAAGACAAAACCATTCCAATTCTTAAGTCATCCCATCAAAAGGAATAAGTCAATTTCCATCATTTTATTCAACACATTTCAATTATCATATCGCAATGAGAATCTCCTCATAAGATCTAGATCCCAATCAGCGATTCATGATCTCCATTTTTCCTTCATTAATTCGAATTCCTAAAGAAGTTTGAGACGAATAGGAAGTAGCGTATTTCATTCATCAAAATATTACAGAAACAATATTCCGTAATTCACATACTCATAAGATCTAGATCTCCATCAGCTTTTCCTGATCTACATTTTCAATTTTTCGAATTCCTAATAAACCAGAAAACAAAGAGAGAAAGTCACACTGAGAAAATATCTTCCCATGGTTACAGATTCGATTGATAATACAATCAAAACCAACTTCACGCCACTGTATAACTAATATCTCTCCTATGCAACACAGAATCATTCTAGTATTAGGTGAAACAGCTATTTGCATGAATATAACATTAATGAATTCCCCAAATCTATGTGAACTGGGGGATGCGTAAGGGTAACGAGATCACAATCATAAAGTTGAGTTCTCCAACAAACCACTTCAATTAGCATGAATTAGATACGCGACGAAAATATTTCATCTTTCCCTATTACCAGGGGCGGATTGTTATCATTTATGTATACATTCTGAATAAGGAATTTGACAGAACAAAATCGTTCGTACATAACAATGGAAATGAAACTGTTCTCAATGAATATCATATAAACCATGCAGGATGGATGCTTCAGAATGATGGTGATGTGTGAAATCAGAAAGTTCATGTTCGTCCATATTTCAGTTTGAAATTTCATTCACGTGGAAACTTTCCATTTGAAAATTGGGTAATAATATTTTGATCCCATAATACAGGGGATTCATCTGAAGGCTACCAATTCATTTCATTGAATAACTAACATCTTCATACAAAGAAGATCAAAAGTTATTGTTGATTCTGCACATGTAATTCTCTCACAGAATTGGAAATATATCTAAAAGGTTAGGACTCAGATGAAGGATGAGCCCTGCATAAATTTTTATGAATATTCTATTTTTATTCAGTATCTATAGTAAAAAAATGTGAATAACAATCAGAAAGATTGAATGTCTGTAATTGTCTAAACAAAATCACTTCTAATACTAAAGATTACTACAAATGCAGACAAAACGCAGACAAATATATAAATGAATTTCAAAACTTCCTTACCACAACCCTGGCAAAGTCATGAACCTCCCCTCCACAATTTGATTGCCAATATCCATTTCAATTTTTTATCAGTCTTGTGTATGGAGGGGTAACGGATTGGTGAATCGATAAACTAGGGTATGCACTACTAAGTGCACTGTTCTGAACTCACATTCTAGAATGTCACGAGGGAAACATCCAATGGAGTCAATCGAGCCCAGTGAGTGAGTTATGGTGAAAAATTCAGCGAGGCAATATCGACAAACATTTGTTCATTGGTGAATAAATTCTAGAGCAAATTTTCTGTGGAATTATTCATCGGAGCTTGTTGCTAAAACTGAAAATTGGATTAAAATGGCATCCGAATCTCCTGAAATAATATCTGACCAAGGTTCTGAGTATCAATTCTATAATTGAATGATGAGAGTTGCACACCTAAAAACTCAATTATTCAAATGGTGATCTCGACTGATCCATTCTAGATGCAATAAACCACTGAAAATATTCATCCAATAGAAACTTTCTCATCTGAATCAATACGAATCATGATACGACATGCCTGATGAAAACATACAATTGGCCACAAGCGGTGTAGCATAATATTCATGATTGGATTCTAATTATCAGCACAACACGATAGAACAACACAACTACTGGGATATATACCATAATTGATATCCCACCTATAACTGTTTTATTACAGGGAATATTACAGATCCTTGAAAATCGTCGATATTCTCCCATTAGCGTTTTTATACAACACTAATGCGTTTTTACCATTCGTATGAGGAAACATTGAAATTTGCTTCATGAAGAATCATAACTGAGAATACTTCTATCTTCGAATTGAGAAATATTCTAGCATAAAAAGATTGTCTATTCCTTGTAGGTATAAAAACTCTCCATAAAGAAATTCCAACATGCTAACTATTGGATTCTAAGACTATAGAGAGAATGAAATACTTTTCACATTGAAAGGCCCCTGAAACACATTTGAGCATGTACTGAAAATTGAATAATTGAAATTTGAACTACAAAGATTAATAGATCTTGTGAAACAATTCTTGAAAATGTATCGCGTTCACAATATTTTATCCAGCCCATTTTGTGAAGTAATTGACTCTTAACCAATTGACACTCGTAGGTACAGGCAATGTAGGTATCCAATGAAGGGCACAAACCACATATGAACAGATTCACTACGTTGTCCCTTTCAATTCAGTTAAGAGAGCCATTACATTAATAGATTTGTATTCCTAGAATTTTCATGTATCAAGCTGCCGCCTGTTATTCACCTACCCCAGAGATATTTTCAAATGGCAGAATATGGGCTGAGTATGGAAATTACATCACTGAAGTTTCATTATGATATTGAATTGTTATGTCACTCACCACCATACTCAGCGGATGGTACAGGATATTTATTGATGGAATGTAATGTTTTGGCAGTGTCAATTTCAACTCATTCCACTCTCGTATTTAGGATACGAATTCCTTGTTTCACGTACAGTTGAAACTAGTAATATTCAACAAGACTTTTTTATTCGAAATCCTGAGATAATACATGACCAATTTTCAATTAGATATAGTTTGTGTAATTCTTAGAGATTTTGAAACCGATATATTTCTGCAAATAGTTACTGACATCACTACTTCATGAGAGGAAATTTGTGATTACAAAGTTGCCATATGCTCAATCTGTAGATAGATGTGTGGTTTATATGGAATAATAATTTGGTCATCACAATATCTTTCTCAATGACATCATTCATAATTATATTGAATTCATAAAATTTTGAATATCTCTATCAAGAACAAGAACACTACAAAAAAAATAATTGGCTTCATCGTTCTTTGCTTCGATGGTTATTTAAAATAATGATGAATACCCTACAACAAATCATTTCATATTCATTATATTCCATCCTGATTTATTGGCCAAGTGTCAATGAAACGTAAACGAAAAATAATTTATGTTGGAATATTCCTGTTTGTTTTCTCGCTTGGAGATGTTACAATGTATACATTATTTGTTAATTGGTACATGCGTGGTTGTATTGACATATTCTGATTCGACAATATTAGTACTGTCAATCATGGAATATGAAACATTTCTTTTGTTATCTGAACAATATATTGAAACTTCTGTGTCAATCTAGTCACATTACAATGAATGATTTTGGTAGAATCATTTGATAGAAATCAATGAAGATATAAATTAATCGTCAATTCATCTTGGTATAATCAAGAATGATTATATTCAAGGGAGATTGTGAATTACCATCAGGAACAGTTCATTTATCGAATTTGTTCGATATTAGAATGTCACCAAAAATGGTCAGTGTGTTTATTTCATGTTCTTGATAACAACGTGAGGTATTATTACATAATATGCCTGATATGGTCAGTCGTATAATCCAGTTATAGCAAACTCAGATGACTGTGTTATTATAACATTATTCATATGTTATTATATAATAGACATAATTGTTACATAGCCAGGAGATATTCCGAAATGTAAATAACCTTGACCATTGCTGGCTCAGCCTAACATAATTGCTGCCAAAACGGATTTAATGACAGTGGCTCATGATTTAGACTTCCATATAACTACGGTTTTCATTTCAGTTGAATTTTCGAATAGTCTACTTAGAACGTAATAATCCTAGAAACAGGAGGAATCGTTGTTTTTTGTTGAAAATAAAAGGGTTTCAGGCAGAAGCTAAAAATCTCTCGTATTCTGAATCTGGATTGATAGGACGAACAGTTTCCCTAATATTCTTCACCATTAAAATACAATTTCTCGAGGTGGCAATTGATGCAAAATTTGATCTGTGGAACACCAGTGAAAAGTATCTTTATTTCGTCAAGGATTGACTGAATTTTTTACTTCAATAGAATTTCTCACGTCTTGTTTGAAATGGTAAAGAAGAATCTTGAAATATATAATAGAATGAAATTGTCAATGAAATAAAATAAGAATAATAATATATCTAAAGAAAACCGACAATATTCTCATTGTTTTATCGACAATGAAGTGAGATATGAGAAGTCTCATTTCGAGATATTTAACCTGAAAAAACAAACATTGAACAGATGCAGGTGCCTCCAAGAGCCTGTGCAGCTGTGGAAAAAAATTAGGGAAATTTCTAGTCGTCATCATTTCCAGAGTCAATATAAGTTTGAGAGATTCCCTAAAAAGTTTTGGAAACGATGACGTTGAATACAAGTACTATATGTGAAGTTTCTAGTATAATGTATGGAAATTCAACTACTTGAGTACTTCAGTATATGATGAGTAAGTTTCGATTACAGATATATCAAAATTCACCTGTTGATTATAGGTCCTCTCTTCTTGATCTATTGTGTGTTCAAAATAATAAAATAATTTGACAGAACTTCATTCATTGGCTGTTTTATTTCATATATTTATACATCATCTCCTTCTAGAATCCATCGATAGAATCGTATGAATTTATTTCAGCTATGTAAACTTCAAACTAGCTAGAGATAATTGGAGTGCTCTAAGTCATAGAAAACCACTATCAATCTTATCGGCCAGCTACGTATAAGTGGATTCTTGTTATTTGCCTCGATCTCTTACTAAAGATAGGTTCTCATGACTCAAAATCAGAATGCCAGTGTTATTATTTTCGTAACGTATAATTATGGAGACCACCACGAAGATTCTACAAGAATAAAAACCCACTTCTTCTTTCTTACTGGAAGCAAGAAGATTTGACAGGTGCGTAATGGGGGAATTGGTGCCCTTTAGCTAGAGGACCTGTTGCAAGTACACAATGATAGACTTTTTCGACATGAAGCAATTCAAGAACATCGAAAGAACCACACTGGTGATGAAAGGGGTATATGACAGCACAGATACGAATAAGCATGAATTATTTTCAGAGGTATAATATACAGAGTGTTCTGTTTGGAACGCATAAGAGAGGAGTTTGAAGTTCCAAGCTGACGAGATTTCTTCGGGTCTCTTCTATTAGTCTCTCGATATATGCAGATTTCATGATTCCATCTCAGTTCGAATACTCCTTATTTGAAATCGGTGTATCTGAGAATTATCGATGAATCAGAAATAATTCTGATGATTCATATTAATTTTGATGTATTCGATTCAAAAAGTTCGAGCAAAGATAGGTACACAATTTTTTTTCAGGATTAAAAAACATATTTTATTCTCAAGCAGGTTCTTGAAAATGGTAGAATTCTTTTCTATGCATATCGAAAGCCATAAATTTTGAGAGTACATCGTGAAATATAATTCATCCGACAAATTAAGTTATCTATCAAGTTTGCCTTCATATCCGATACTGAGTTTGATAACTTCTAGAATAAGCATTATACATTATCAATTTTGTACAACCATTCAATGTGTTCGATGTGAGGAAACCGACCCTGTGTGATGTAATCTTCGCGTGTTCTTGTATCCTATATCAATATATGATGAGTTCGAAACTGGTGGTGTTTACCCTGTTAGCACATCAACGAAAATTCGACCATTCACGAAGAAACTATTGCTTAGTATTGAACTTGGAGATGGCAATTATTCTTTGTCTCGTGAATACTCTGTACCAAAATACCCCAAAACTCGAACGAGGTTGAATAAACGAAATTGTAAACTGTAAATTGTAATTGAGACTTTCATTTCATCGATGAAATGTAACAATTTCAGATCGAATAATATTTTCCTGGGTGATTGAAATACTGATTAGATCATATGGAGCTCAATAAATCAATCATCTCGTGATATTTCATCTCGATTTGCTAATAAATGATTCGCTGCAATGATTCGACAGAGCAATAACACATACAACACAGATTCAATTATAAATTGTCACAAAGCCCCACTATACTTCGATCTGAATTGGATTATTTCTGGCAACCTACTTTAACCGCTAATTAATTAATGGGTTGAAACAAGAATTGTATTATGATTCAATACATACAAATCAATGCGAGAAACACGAAATTGAATCAGATATCATATTATTTATATGCATAGTTATTAGAAAATTATAATAAATCAAAATTTTCTATTGCCAATTGTCCAACGAAATGGTTGTATCAAACCTTGATTGGATTCATCATGGTTTCAATTATATGAAAAGATATAGAATAGCAATATATACATACGAACAAGTGAGTTTATGTAACTTTATGTAACAGAACTCTACCAGTCATCGAAAGAAGCAATACATGTTCAGATTCCTGCATATTTACTGATCTTTTTCTTAAAGTGAGAAATATCCAATACCAACACAATAATTTTGTGAAAATGAACATTTATGATTCATTATACTGAATGTATTCTTACTGACCAGCATCAAATGGATAGAAACTAGAAACAACAATATATTCATCAGAATATAGTCTTATGATTGAACCAAACATTATATAATAAATGGTATCAATCAATGGCATCACCTGCTCACCCAACAGAATGAAAAACAAACATTCTTATTTATTCAAATCAGGTACCCACCACCAAAGCTCTTTAATTGTATTAGAATAAAAAATGCATTAGTTATTCAGGTTTTCTAATGAAGGGCTGGGCTTTGCTATAGTTTTAGGAGATAATTTTTAAACACCTCCCATTAGATCTACCATCAGCCTTGTCATGGTTGATTATTATCTCGGAACATATCTCTATATAATTAGTAATTATGAACGGATGAGGAACAAATTCCGAAAACATACTACACTTGAGGGTATTTTAATGAACAGTATCACTGATGCATTACCGTAAACTTCAAATTTGAATTTGTGAATGTTGTAATGTGTGCATTGATGAGAGTAAATTGATTCTCGAAATGAAAGAAACAAAAATGCAACAATCATAAAAATTTAAATAATATTCAGTTACATCTATCTATTGATAGCATAAGTAAATGAACGAGAAATCACAGAAGCAGAATGAACTCTTTCATGATTTAATGATTGAACATAAGAATATACACAATAAATGAATGTAGCAAAATACTTCAACACTGAATCAGGTAAAGTTGAGGAAATCTTTGATCTCCGAATATCTCAACAAATATTCATCATTGCAGATATTTTGAGTTCATCATATCACTAAACTACTTCATTTCAGTTTGTGTTCAAATCTCTTGAACCTCGTCATCTTCATGTGTACAGAATTTTAAATTTAAACGTGTTCCAACATATAATCAAACATCAAATGAATTTGATAATTAATTCCATGAATTTATATATACTCAATAACCATTTTCAGGATCCAAACTCTGATTTGACAGCTCTCAAATAGCTACTTATATTTTCAGAAGGAACAGACAAAGTATAAATCTTTTACAGCGCTTTCATTTGAGAAAGAACATAGGGTATGGTGATAAAAATTCAAGTTACAATCTGAAAGAAACCGAAATAGGTATAAATCTATTACCATCCCATCCAATCTACTTAGTGAAACTAAATAGACCATCTCATTCCGGGTATAAAAATCCGAACTGAACAATAAAAAATTCCTATAAATTTCTAACCAACAATGAAACTCGAACATATATGACCACTCGCCCCATAAAACTTAAACGTCAGAAAAAAGTAGCAGATGATTTGTTAGATTCCTCCTGACGACCAGACAGGTGCATTGCAATAACCTGAGGAAGAAGGGGCGAAGTTGTTGGTTTTACTGAACTGGGTGTTTGCATTGGGCCTCACTAATTTGGGCTTGAGGGGACTCCAATGGGTCCGAGATAATCATAGGCTATGATTACATGTTTGAAGTCAACTGCGCAGAATTTTTTTCAGACTCGTTAGTTTGGGTTTGTTCACTACATGTGTAAGTGACTGAAAAAATATAGTTCTGATTAGATGATTACAGTGAAAATTCTTGAAAGACATCATCTTGAATTGAATGTGAATTCTGATTATCAAACTCTACAATTGGTTGGTCACTTGATCTACATGTAGTTCAGGTCGGTATGGCGGGCTGTCCAATCTATTACAAGTTCATAGAAACAGATTCTCCATTTCATTTATCACACAACAGTTGAATAAACCAAACCAAAAATAATCATCGATAATATTCAGTAACTTCAATAGCATAAATTTTCTCATCATGATATATTTAGATCGTTATAATCATAATGTTCATAAGAAATTTGTTATGACTGATTTGAAGGAATAGAGATTACTGAACGAATAAGATATGACATTGAAAAGCCTTCTGTCAGTTCTGTCACTGTCATTTGATGAAAAGACTATTACAATATTTCATTCAGAGAGAGCTAAAAATATATAAAATAAAATCATCAATTGATCAATTGGTTATTCATGGTGTTGACAATATGAGATTTCCTTTTCACTGAAATATCCATCGTAGAATCCTCATCTAGCCGAGTTTATATTCTCTATTATTTATTTGATTATATACATAATAGGTATCTATCATAGGCAATTCTCAACAAGTTGAATGCTGGAATTTTGGGTAGATGAAGGTTGGTCTTAGGAAGCTTCCAAAGAAAGGGCAGCTGTCAAGTTAGTCGGTTCTATCGAAGGGTTTGAATTAGAAAGAGCCATATACAATTAGATATATGTAAGTATTCTTCAACTTGAGTGATATTCGTGGATTTACAGAAATATTCCGTCTATTATAATCTGAAAAAAATGAACCAAGATCGTCAGTGAGTCTAAGAAATATTCCTTAGCATAATGTAGCTCCTTTCTAATACACATTTTTATATTTGAATAATATAACAGTCTGAATTGAAAAAATATTTATTTATATTTTCTCTTTAGGATTGACAGTGGAATTTTTCCTTCGATCTGTTCATGGGATCAATAAAATATTCGAAGAGTTCACATAGGTATTTGTTGTATAAAAGTTCTAAATATGTTATGATGAGGATGTATTTTTTGTGAAAGTAGGGAAATACAAGATAGTTATTCATTGTTTATGTTCATTTGACATTTATCTACGAAAGTTATAGCACAATGTGATTTATTTCCTTCCATAAACGCATGATTCCTAATAGTGGAATACTTTCTCCAGCCATTGATCAAAAAGGAAAGAACAGCAAATTGAACGTCAAAGTTGTTTAATCTCTGTGATATATTGCGGTCAGTTCAAATATGAAATAAATGTGAAACCTACGCATAATGCTTTAAGCAAAGTATCGATATTCATGCAAACAAAAAAAATAATGCTACAGTTTATCATTCCTGTTTGAACTTTGGGAAAAAATATCCTTTCCAAATTAGAGATAACATGCCGGTGTCAATGATTGAGTCGGGATTGAATACAGATGAGTATAAATCAGTATAGGAATCAGGATTTGCTAATAGACGGATTATCGAGGAATGATATATCGATAACGAAAATTATAGGTATCAATTCAAGTTTGGTATGGATCAGTCGAGAATTTACTTTTTGCTGAATTCCATCACAATAAAACAAAATGTAGCCGTCTCATAGGTTTATTCAATATCACACACTCTTCTCAAGTATCAGCCTTCTTGTGTTATTACTTTTATGTGAAATCTTCTAGAGTCACCTCCATATTTACCCTCTATTTGATATCTATGGATAGAATATAGAACTCAAACGAACGAGATTTCCCTTCAGAGTACTCAAAATGTTTTTTTTTTCTATATAATGAAAGACATACAGCTATTACGTTAACCCTGTTAATATAGAGTGAATAATACCCATATGAATTCAGTAACGTGTAACCCACATACAATTTGATTCACAATCCACAGTGAACAATGCATTGAAGAATACAAAGAGTGTTGGAAAATATAAAATAATTTTGTGATCGTTGACATAAGGCTCTGTATTTCAACATGGATGTCTGATTTATAGAGTGAAGAGATAAGTGAAACAAAAGCTGTGTGGGTTTCAACATTACATTCAGGGTTTTTCTGTAAGGATGGCCTAATGGAGATGACTTCGTACCTTAATAACGAAGCGCATCTCCATTTTTGAAAAAAAGAACTCCCAGTTCGTCATATGAGGCCTTTGATAGATTGTCAAGGAAAATTGTTTTATTTATTTCTACAAGGCTATTGTTCCAGACATTGTTTAAAATGACTGAGAGCTTACTATAGTAATAAAATAACTTGGTATTATTGGTTGGTAATATCTCAAAATTATAATGAGAAAAATAATATTACATCTTTTATATGATCTTTCACATTATGATTCCTATTGAAGAGTTCACCAGCTCATAAAATCTTGAAAACGAAAGACAAAAAATATCTAATCCTTGGAAAGATCCTCGAAACAATACCTACAAGATATAGGTATCTCAAAATTTTGCTCTTGCTGAAATTCTTGTCCAATTCATTTACTTCTTATATATTTTATACCTGGATTCTTCTCAAAACCATTATATGATCATGGCATTTAGTGGGTAATTATGGTTTAGGGTTTTCGGCGTCTTTAACTAATATGAAAATAGATAACAACATGCTGTGTTAGGAAACAATGTCTTTCAATGTTACCGAAAGAAAAGTATGTCATCTGGTGAGCACCAGTCTTTCAAAACATTGTGAGTTTCGATAACTGCACAACTGTTCAACTGGTGCTTAGTCACTGAGCATTCTCATTATATAATCACTCTCATGGAATGAATGAAATTAAGTGAACAAACACAAATTCTAGCAGTATGTGATATTTGCATCAAGAGAGCATCCATCCATGCCTTCCTTCCATCAATTGTCAAACAATTGAAGAATAAAGAATGAATAAACAAAAAGTGGTCGATCAAAATATTGATTATATTTCCATGATGTATCATTTTGGAAGGTTATATCCCGATATTTTCGAATTCCTAATCATTATGAATCCAGATATTCTTTTTGGTGATCTGGAAATTATAAATATACTGAACGATTAATTTACTCTGAAAAATTCCTGATTTTGAGAGGATACGAAATAACATCAATCCAAAACATCCCAAACAGTATTGTTGTATACGAAAACATCAATTATATTATAAATTTTTCCAATTGTTCCCACAATTGATAGCCTGATACATAACGAAAATTGTGCGGTTGGGTATTATGACTCCCATACATTTTCGGACAAAAAATGGCATACATTAATAAGGTAATTGGCATGCCTGAAAAACTCGAACTGAAATGCTAAAGTCAATATGCAGTCCAGTTTATTTATTCAGGCAGTATCCTACATCGAAATTGAAACGCGATATAAAAACATTCGAACATTGGACTGAGTACACACTTGCATGTTGATCGAAGTAGTTGCAATCTTCCATCTCGTTGAAATGTATATCTTTTCATGAGGGCAATAGAGATGGAATACAACATGTGAAGAAAGATTCGACGTGAAGTGTCAGAGAAATATCTTGCATAGATTCGGTTGAGCTCTGATGATGTATGCCTTTCAAATTTGTTCCCTTGAATATCACGTGCGGGAATTGTTTGTTTTTTACGGAAGTTGAATACAAAATTACATCCATACAGATACGGTAATTGTTTCGGATTTCGTTTCAAATCATGTTACCTAAGAAATGACGAAGAGATGAATGCTTTTGACGAATTTTATTGGATAGCATTATACAGTATCACGAAAGATTCATTCTCGGTATAAGAGATATCTACGTTTATCAAAAATGTCCTTCGCTAAGCCACATTTATGTAAACTACCATCATACTATAATTCATATTTATTATCAGACAATTGTTGCGACGTTATTTGGATCTATAAACGTTCAATGTTAACTGGATATAGAAAGATGGTTCAGAAATATTCCCAGATTTCGATATTTTCGAGAAAAATCCAATGTAGGATCCATTGAGAATCGGTTAATTCATGAAATACATCAAATACATTATTTAGGAACAGATTACTTTTCAACTACCTCACTGTATGATAGACATACTTACATATCGGCGACTCTGTATATAAAAGTGAAGTTTGTCGAACCTATGGATCTTTAATTTGGTTATTCAATCGTTATGTATACTATGTACGGTCGTTTTATGCGAGCAATTCATCCTCCACGTTGAATTGTAATAGTGTGTGGGAAACGTTACTTACTTCAAATGAATTATTCACAATTGGAACTGATCAACTTTGAGACATTGGCAATGAATGTTGAATATTAAACAGATTCTTGTACATGAACGAATTCGAATTTTGTGATAAATTATTTACGATATGTTTACATAGCAGGATATATGCGTGGTACCATCAAAGTATCATTCCGCTTCATCTCCGCTTATAAAATTATCGTTCATCTTCCTTCACATATTTTCATGATCGATGTTGATTACAAATTTCATCCCATCACGGATAAAAAAGACCAACAACTTCAGACTAGTCATTTTTTCTTCTGAAACTAGTTCATTTCCATTGAAAACGAAGAAACAAATAATATTTTCCAGTGGCCATATAACGAATTGTGATTGTGAATATTTATCTCTAAACTGCTTGTTTTCATTTGATTCACGTAATTTATTCAAATCAAATGAAAATAAATGATGCTTTCACGAAACACCACCTTCAATCCACGTATTTTATGGATTGCCAAGTTGTTTGAATGGAATCATAAAACAAGTGAGTTCCTCTCGAAAGAACTTCACCTACTGATCATTTGATAGCAACTTCATTCAATTCCAAAGCGTGAAAAAGACCAAGGAAATTGAAGACTCGAAACATTAATTAAAAACTGTACGTGAGAAATATCGGAATCAAAACATTGTCAGCCAATTTCTGCCATTTAATTAACAAAGAAAACGATACGAAATACTCCGAAACACTTCCATTCATTCTATTTTTGAATCCCTTCTGATCAATTCTGCTGACATTTTCGTAACTGAACATTGCTTCAATCAATTTGCGTTCTATAAGAAATTGGAAATTGTGATTCAGGATGAAACCTCGTACAAGAAATAGATCACAGAACCAGATAAAAATTAGCACTCATTATATAGGGTAGGGCAGCTCTATGACATGTAGTTTTCATGGAATTAGTCAGTAATAAAGGATTATTTTTCAGTTACCTACACATGAAATCTCTGAATGTACAATTCGATATAACTGAACGGGGTGTTACAGAAAAAAGATTCTTGTCATCTGTCGAAGTTATGATTTTCAAAATAAGTTTCCGTATCATTTTTGAATTCGGCATTTTGAAAAATCTTCTATACATTATTCATGATATATTTAACCAATATTCAACATCCTCTCGACTGTTGACTATCCAACCGAAGTACATGTAACATTGAAACCATCACATTATTTTCATCATCACGTTTTTATGATAGAACATGCTCTGATTGATAATGATCAAAATTCTTGATATCTCAACAGAAATGAGCTAGAGTACCTGCCATATAACTCAAATAAATGCCTACGAGTTTCCTATAGGACTAGAATCTGATAAAGTTTGGTATATCAAGAATTTTATCGAAATAGTGAATCCCAGAATATCACTTTACACGTCAACAGATCATCTGTGTTGATGATCGATTATTGAAATTTCGATTTTCGTCACTGTAATAAATTGTGTTCGTTAACTAGGCCGTTATTGTGAAATATATTCCGAGAAACACTTGTGCGTTAGAAGATTCTATATCTAGCCAACTGAAATAAAACGGGAAATCTCACAACTGAAATATAACGAAATATCTCATGATATCCAAGAAAACTCCATATTTTATGTACTGCCTACATGTATCCTTCCAATTTCATCGAAATCTACCATGCATTATCATATATCAATGATTTTATATGAATATGGCTTGGTTAAGATTGTAGACTATTTTGGAATTGGATAAAGTGTTTGCATTACATTGCAGTGAATATTCAATATGAACATTGACATTTGATGGAAAGAGTGCATGGACGAATGCTCTTTTGATACCAGAATCACCTAAAGCCAGAATATGTGCTTGTTTACTTCATCTCCATAAGAGTGAATATATTGCCTGAGGTATCTAAAAGTACAATTGTGTATCAGTAAAAGTTTAGAACTATACGTTGTGTATATTTCCACCGATCAATCAATCCCAATGAAAAAAGTGAATTGATCCAACGAATGCTCAGTATTTTCGCAAATAACTTGTTAGCTCTTGACAAAGTTTCTACTACTTGACTTCTCATTTCGCAGCGCCCTCTACAGTGGTTTCATTTGCCAATATTATGACAACAATGACATTAAGTTTATGCAGGACTGAATGAAATAGTCTACTAGACTTCACAATCAACGTTGAGACAGCTAATGGCGTTCAATATTACACAATGCTGGTTGATGATAATAACGGACTATACGCTATTTTCTTATTTATTTATACCAAAAGTATCCACCATTCCGTGATATAAATGAACACAGGAATTTTCGCGAGTTCCATAAAGAACACCGAAATGAGGTCATTTATTGTTGTAGTCTTGTAGACAATCCCATGAAAGGAAAATTCGCGTCACGCTGACTCAAACGCACGAAATTCGCTCATGGCTAGCTGCTATTTTGAATTGTAAATGTCCGACACGACACCTACGGTCTCTATGTAGACATTGCACTGGCCAGATTGTACTGTTGTACTTAATTGTTACTTGCCATTGTCTTGTTTATTTATATCGATGCTATCGATGCCATCGACTCGAAGAATTCGTGTATTTCTCGTTTCGATGGGAAAACAAGATCGTGGGTTAGATATACATGCTGCATTAATATATAAGCGAAATGTAGGTAATGATTTTTGTTGGTCATGTCTTCACCACGTACTGAGGGGTCACGAATTCCCAATATTTTCAGAAACAATCTAATACGAATTGATTGAACGTATTTTTTGTGCATACTCCCAAAACATACTGAGAAATGAGATGAGAATGAACACTTTTTGTTGGGGTTGAAGTTCTTTGGGAAACCAAATTGCTTAAATGAGTGACCATAACTCCTGATGTCCTCATTTTATCATTATATTTTTATGATTTTTTTCGCCCACCGTCTTCTTCTAATTATAATATTCAAATATCAAACCAATAACAATATTACATGACTGGATAAACCCCATCATTATCGTTAGATTCCACAATATATTACAATTCTGCTTCAATCGTGAAAAGATTGAATATTGATAAAAGAAGTGAGGTTATATTGTAACATTTTCGGCTGAAAAACAATTCGAATAATATTGATTTCCGGAGATAACAATTCATTGTTATATATCATCCCCTCGTATGAGAATATTATGTTATTTTTTGAATGTTCACTACCCAAAGCATACTAATCGATACAACACATATATACTTGATGAATTCAAAACTTGAAAAGATCAGTGAGTGTAAGGAAATCAATAGCCTTCCTAGTGGTTTTTCAATCGATTCGTTAAACTATTTCAAAACAATCATTACTTATTATAAACATATAAACAATTTCAAGCATGAGAGAAATTATGTATTTCAATGAATACCTAGTCATACTCTTGAACTATAGTCTATTTATTTGAGCAACATACTCCGAAACAGAAAGTTAAGTTAAGTTCATCATCCAAATCATTTTGGAACTTTTTGTCGATTTATTGAGTGAATATATATATAAAAAAAAAATTGGATACCTATTGACTGTGGATAATCATTGAACAGATTTTTCAATATTTCTTATTTTCAATACAAAAATTGAATAACTTCACTAGCGAATCAAAGATTTCTCTGCAAATAAATTTGGCATTGTTGTGAAGTGTTGCAATAATTATTGATGCCTGAATATTCCCAGCTATTACTCGACCAAATGGAAGTTCAGTGGTTAGCTAGATACTTTGCATTCCGCACTAATCGTTTTGGAAGATAATCAAATATGTTAGATCTTCCTCAAATAAATAAACTAAACCTCACATCAACACACAACTGTATGAAATCAGGTACATCTCATAATATACCTGATATGTTGATTTCACAAAACAATTTTCAGAAAGAATGAATTCGTTTCAAGCAGTCATGCGTTTAACATCGTTCAACTTTGTTTTGCTGATGAAAGAAAGCGAATTCATTACATATGGACGTCGCAATGTTAAAACGCTCAGGTTTTCTACGTGAAAACCATAATGTTAACGGGACATAGCTGAATCTTATATAAGGTGAAATGTTTGTCTGAAGTAACAAGGCATATTTCAGAATAACATAATGAAGAAGTCAATCCATTCAGGTCTGAAAATCATTCAGTCACTGAGTGTGATAATTCAAATAAATTAAATACAAAATAACTAATTCTAGATAACGATTGTTCTATTAAAGTGATTGCACTTTCTGTATTCCTGAATTAATTAAAATAGTAGCGACTGAAAAAAAATACTCAATTAACAATCACACTCGTAATTATTTTGTATTGTGTGATTCACTCATTATAGAGAGAATGTCCTTTGACAAGAAAGAGTATATGTTCATTCAACTTTGTTTGATTTCTTTCATCAATACTGTGATGCGCCTCTGTATGGTTGTGAATTGTAATAGGTATTATATTTGTATTCATATTCTGATGTTATCAACTTTCGTGAGATATTCGAATCGAAATATTTAGATAAAGCAGAGTGTGAATATTGTTTCAGGAAATTTATGTGCCACATTGCGGTAATACAACGATGTAAAGATGTAAATGCAAATTCGCATCCTACTTTGTTTTTTCTCCCATATATAGAAAACTCTCAGATTCCATGAAAATAACTTGGATAATATGAATGGAGTTTTTGGGTATAGCCAATGAAAAAATGGAAATCTAAGCATTCAAATTTGTATTTGATGTGTACAATTGACCTCATTATTGATATCAAATAATCCAAAATTCGATAAAAATCTTGGGAATTTATTTCTCAGATCTTCATGTGAACAAACGAATATACTCATAGATTTTTTATTCGAAGGAAATTACATTTTCTGAGATATTCAAACCTTCAATAAAGAAGAGTCATGGTGAAAGAGATTCAATCAGCTGTATATGTCATTTGTATAGAATACTGGGTAGCAGACAGATGAACAAATCGATGGAGGTGACGCTATGCAAAATGGATATGTTGATATGAACAAGTAGTATGCAGTAGCGTATCATCGGAATATTATAAACTTATACGGCAAGCATTTTCCACGAATTGGAATATGTAATTCGAAAACTTTAAAGATTGGAATCAACCTCCATGATTTCAAAACTCAGACAAGCTATTATAATTTTTCTTCTGATTACAATAATGAGAAAATGAACATGGCATTTTCAAGCTGACATCCAAAACAATATTCTTTTATTAAGACACTCTATACATTTCTGAATCCTGAAAATTTTCTTCATAGTATTCGAAAATTCTGCCGACAATATAAAATTCGAAAACTATGAATTGGTGTGATCTTGAAACTCGATTATATGATGATGGAAATAAAATTGACAAAATCTCTCTATGGAGATGATCTGAATTACCTAACCTCAAATACATTCTTTTAATTGCCTAGGAATTGCTTGAATAGGTCCCTGATTTGTTCATCCATCCATTCGAATTGCATCCTCCATCATGATATCAACAAGCATAATCAGCCTTACGTGATGAGAAATAGAAATAATTTAGACAGCCTGATACAATTTCAATTAGGAAAGTCCAGGAAATAGAATTCGAGATAACAAGGACAATAAAAATCCTGGTTAAAAATTGAGGTGGAACGATGTTTGTTTTTCCATAAAAGATATCAGAAGGATGAAATATCCAAAAAAATATTGTGACTATATGATTACTGAAGCATATGAAACTGTACACGGTTCTATTCAAATATCCCAAATGAAAGAGTGAATTATTCTAAACAATATTAATGGAAGATAATATGTATATATCGCTTGTAATAATAGCTCGGTGGTTATAAGCACATAAGTGGTATTGTCTCGCCTGAAATTGCTTCGTTATGCAAAACTCACAAATGGGTGTATATTACAACCTTAATGCTATGATTAAGTGGTGTACTGACGCCATGCACATCAGCATATATTATAACAAATTGGTCTTCTATATCATTTGATATCGAACATGATTCAGACACTAACTTCTCTAGGATATGAGACAATTGTATACAACCTCATTTTAATATTATTATCATCATTACTGAAGGAGTCCAAAGTATGCACTGTAACCAAAGGCCTATTATACTTCACACTGATTCCCTTTCAGTAATTCACAGAGGTCAAGAGGTTCCAAGGTTCTAATGTTTTCTAGATCTAATATAATAGTTTTATGAGTACTCGATAAATCAGCATAACGGGTCAACATTCGGATAAATATCAAAAACATTTGAGAAAATTTGTATATTCAATGAATAAATGAATATATGTTTGTTAACATCGAGAGTGAAAAATTCAAATTAGAATTTCCGAATTTAAGCTTGTTATACCTTCCTGACTTTTATGAGACAACCTCCGCATATTCATATCAATCATGTGTATAATTTCAACTTATGACTTTGAATTTGTGGTAAAGTTTTCTATAGTGGAATTTTTTTGGGAAGTGGAAAACAAAAAAGTTTATATTTTTTATTCATTGTATGACTTTCTTGTTTGGTTTATCAATAACAAGACTCCATTGAGCTTCATAACTACCAAATAGTTTGACGAGAAAGGAAAACTGTATCAGCACTAGATATTCATTGTGAAATCGTTGAAATATCTGGAATATAATTAATAATTATGATCTCAGGTACATAGCTTACATTTCTCACACTCTTTTAATAATTTGTCATGAATTCTAACTATTGGATGGCGATTTGTATTACCCAATAATTAGTATAGTTGATAAGATGAAATGAAATAAAATAAGGAGCGTTTATACAAGCAGAAATAATAACGCTTCCATATTGATATGGGCATTGAACGTTTCCTATTTTCTTCACTGATAATTGATGCACATTAAATATAGAGACCATTATGGAAACATTTCCTAACGAATGTGACATGGAGTAAAAAGTGTACATACAGAGTGCACGCCACTGGTGAAATCTCGATGACATTCCCACTGAAAGCATTCCTGCGAGCTGTGAATATACTTCTCACATACAAATAATGTGTGAGCGTCTGGAATGATGTGTGTTCCATAACAATATGATTGGCGTGCAAAGAAATGACTTGCATAAATAGTAGACGGGCGAAGACATCTCAAAAATTCTCCATGAAATGTTGTCACCGACAAATTGTTGGTGATATATTGCAGCTACTGGATGGTAGGATTACTTTCTGTTTCCTCAAGAACAAGTGTGTACCATGGAATGTTCTCGTAGTTTCAATGAAGTTCTAGGTTATGAGTAGAGTATATTCATGAGCGTATCAGCATTAGACATGAAAAGCCTGAAACTCTATAGCAATGTTCACAGATATAGAATCAGGGAATAATGATCACCACTGAAGATTGCCCTCGTTGATTTTGAATAGGCATTTAATTCGATTCACTGAACCAGTGAACATTTTTGAAGACACCCAACAAATATTGATGCAATATGATAGGAGATAAAACAATACTTTTCGAGGATGAATCCTTCATGGACACGATTTTATGTATAAACGAAGTGTAATATATCATTGAGTACAATAGAAACTTCAGTAGTAGGAGGAATGCATGAGATTTTAAGGAGAATAGTAACACAGATTTCATGTTCCGGTAAGTTTGAAAGAAGTTCTTCAACAAGTGAGTTCTGTCTCTTTCGACGAGTGGAGCTGCGAATCACAAGTTGCTTATGGGGATAAAATTTCGAATCATATCATAAAAACTCTACAGGAGTGAGAAATTCGGTGGGATCTACATTGCACTTCGAATCGAAGCTGTGTATGACATGTAGCTAGAATAGATGATGAATTTCGTGGTGTGGAGACTAAAACGTTAGGATTACAAACCTAGTTGTTGAACCGATGATACGAAAGGTGTGACTGATAAATAACTTCAAATTCACCCCAGCTTGATCAAGAAGTACTTACATTGGGTATTGGTCTGTATAAACGGAACTGAAACGATGATGACAAATGAACAATAGTTCTTAGGAAGCACCTCTCACAATGTACAACGCTTACTCTTCTTTCCACTGGGAATCTTCCCTATCGAACGAGTTGAAGATTCCTAGTCTGTGTTTCTTCCCGGATATCTACACCAAGCTCTTCACATCTAATGAAATAACTGAGATTCTGTCGCTCCAATTTCCTATAGTAATCTGTCAATTCGAGTATCTGGGAGTGCCTCTTAATGCACATGGTTTTTCAATCGATTTATACGTTTACTGAACCTTAAATTGACCACACATCCCAACAGTCCTATTAATTATCGATATGTACCTTCTAGTCATAGTACCTTATGTTATATCCATAAACACTGTCATGACTCGAAGGCTTTCCAATGACAAAGATCAAAGTAGTGGGCTGCACCCCTGCAAAGTAAATGTGACAGCAACGACTTTGTTGCAACACACCTAATGGCTTCCGCTAGACATCATTTGTTTGCTGATCCAATACCGTTTCACCGCGAGAAGAGTAATGAACACATAATTATTGTGCACGCGATAGTGGAAATAAGCAGGTTTTCCTGGGAAATTTATCTTCGTGACGCCAATATTGTCTGAACGCAATGGTGATCTATAAAAGTCGACGATCCACGAATCATGTTTTTGACGAAACAGACACCAAATTAGAATATTGGGCTTATATCGAGAATTACTCATTCGTTTTGAACGAAATGAATACTGGAGATATTCAGTGAATATTATTCTCATTGTATCGATCAACATTCTACAATCCAATGATTTCGATTACAGAATTGTCTGAATTCACATCTTCGAGCCATTCAAGGTGATCTCTATAATAGAAAGTGAAAATGAAATATACAATAATAATATCTCACACATTATTGATGAGCTGATATTTCAATACTCTAGTATCTATCAACTGCCTCGACATACATTGATTATCGATGAAATATCGATAGCTTCCCATTATTCATCTGAATGAACAGAATGATAAGGGTACCACAGAATCACTTGTTTTACACTTGGTTATCAAAAAAATCATGTGATGATGAAAATCTAAGCAACGGTTCAAGAGAAGTATTCGTTACAAAGAAAACCGATTTCAGACAAATAAGATTTTAATTTGGTTGGAGTCATTCTCGACATCGTAAAGAGAATCGTCACCTTGTTGGTTTTATATTTACTGCTATAATAACCTCGGCAAGTATCAGATTTGATGTTCAAAGAGAAACGTAAGACATAGATGATTATCTTGGGACTTGCCTAAATTCCAAGAAATAATTATAGTAAGAGCTCAAATCTGGTAACTGTTTCATAATATACCCACAGCTATATTTAAGCTAATACGACCTCTTTATGGTATGATTATATCTGTTGGAGTTCATACTCATTAAATCCAATACAAATAATGAGTGAGGCAGGTCACAGGTCACATGGGAATATAATATTCGCAATATGAGAATGAACTTATTGTAATAAATAACAGATATCATTATAACAATTATGTTATTATTTCATCGATCACTTTGACATGTTTGCTTGTAGAACCCACTCAAAGAATAATGATGATCAGCAGTCTGAAAACTCTATGCAACAAATAAGGAAACTTTCTTTCGATCTGACGTTGTTGGAACTAAAGAAAAATACGGCATCAAAGAAGTAATTGTTTTATAGACGTTTATAGTAATCTAGTGAAAATGTGAAAATGTACCGAAATCAGAAGCAGAAACCAAGACACCCTCTACTGGCAAGGCACAAAAAATATCCTGTTGACAAGAAGTTGTAATTTTGGGTAGATAATAGAGAATCGTGTACGTGTGATGCTGGAGCCTCAACAAATGCAAACACAAGTTTATATTTCACATAATAATAACGTGAAACGGAAATGAAGGTTTCAATTTTATTATAATCACCTTTTTCTCAAGACTTGGTGCTAGGCTACTACTAATGATACATTGACAGGAGACTTATTTGACGAGTTCACGATTCTGCCACCAAGTTGTGTCAAGATTTTTGAAATTGCCATTAGTTCAGATGATCAAACAAACTGACCAAAGACAGATATCCATCGTTCATCTATCCTCACATCATTCAGGTACACGTGCATCAATAATGATCATTGCGTTGATGATATTCCTCGTTCAGTGTTCTTTGTTCAAGTCATTATATGACTGCGACATTGACATTGTTCTGGCACAGAATGGGTAGACATTCAATGTATCTGAATGGAACCGTATCGTCTACCTCTCTACTTCACCAGAACCATAAAGTCCCAAGACCTATAAATATATTTTATGAGGCAGGTCATGACCTCGTTATTGCAATCAAGAAGCTCTCTGTACTAGTCATGTTTCATTTCGACGTTTACATATTTGGAGTCGTAAATCACTTGATACCTCGTGTACTCCCAGTGGTATGTTATTACCATACTAACCGCTACATCTACACCTATTTACATGGTTGGTATGGGTGTCTCACGATTGTATTAATATAATTAGCATTCATCAAGACTATTGAACGTTTGCTTTATCAAATTAAAATACGGAAAATTGATTAGTGTGACAGAAAACTTTCATAAATCAAGTTTCAAAGGATCTGATCCTTTTCATCCTTAGTTCATGTTTTGGAGTTGAGCACTACGATCTACGTCACTTCCACATTGTCCTTTCCATATAACGGAATATTTCTTGCCATTCTCATCAGATTATTTTGTTTCATCTTTCACCGAATAAAATATTTTCTATTTGCCATAATTCATCAGAAATTACCATTGATCTTCGTGTAGATCGTTGAACGACAATTTTTTTCTCTGCAGAAATTGAATGTCAATTTTATGCGATAAATGAATTAATATCCTAGTTTTTACATAGCAAGCATGGTTTCCACTATCATAAGCTACTACACCATTGCTAAAAATAAAATATTTTTCACATTTTCGAAATATTTCAACCAATACAATTTGTAAAATTCAATGCTTTACGTTCCTTATCAATAGGTTGGGATTCCCTGAACACTCAATTATACCCATCAAAGTATTCTATAGTTTTGGAAGAAATAATTGGTTCGACTTGATGACTCCTCAGATTTCTCAAGATGCACATCGTTTGAAGTTTGAATTACATTGTTTGAATACTTCAAAAATCAGACAACGCCTAATTACTCCGAGATTGCATCTTGATCATCACGAAATCAAGACGGTTTTCGCTGCACCAATTAATAATTCAGCAGGGAGGCTATGAATTCCTTGTCGAATTAGTCAGATGAATACGCATACCAAAATTGTTGATGAAGTCTCTAATAACTCGGAAGGAATGTGACTTGAATTTAACTGATTGTGAATTCCCAATTGAAGCTATATTCAGCCTGTTGTTCACAACTCTGAAAGCATATTTGAAGTACTAATAGCATATGTCTCTCCATATGATTTCAAAAATCACTGATATTAATTTTATGTGATTATAGAGATAGCAAGATTTTTCCAATACCATTCAATAGATGCTTTTAAAAAAATATATATATATATATAAGTGAGGAAGGCGACATTTCGTTCTGTGTTGCTATTTCATAATCTTTTGGATATCTTGGATTTCTAGAATTTGTTGAAATTACTTGAAGACACTTCTCGAGTGCGACAGTTGAAATATACTGCTTTCAATTGGTCCAGAACCTTTATGTAGTGATGACATCTCAGAGAATAACATCCAACAGCACTGTTACCAAGACTAACATTCTGTAGACAACACTAGAATATCGGATTAGCGAAAATATTCGTATGTAGCTCCTTCTAAGAAAACGAGGAAGCCTCAGCATATACAGGGTGTCACTAAATAACTGTGAAACTTTTGAGGGGGTGATTCCTCATCGAGAAAAAAAAGGATCTTTCGTATGAAGAAACTTCATTGGAGCATCCCATGTTAAGATACAGCCCCTTGAAGGTACATAAAATTTATTTAATAACTTTTTTCACAAGCACTAAGAAAGTTATAGTATTGAAAACAACCTGACATCGGGCATCATGTTTTACACTTATTTAGTTACACACTGTATACTGTGTCATTGCATCTGTGAAGGTTTTGAACGATGTGGAAAGGAAAACCACAACTTTTCCAATTCATATAAAACTAGTCTAACCAATGGAGTCTCGTCACAAGAAAGAAAAACTTGAAACTGATACGTGAGAGCACATATAATGGATCTGTAACGGTCGGAGTGTAGAAGTTTGCACAAGATCGCAAGTGCCAAAATAATTTGATTCGATATAAAGAGTAAATAAGTGATCTGATTGATTTCTCAGTCGTTCTATGTTTTCCCATTTACTTACTAAGATGAATAATCACTGATAATTATATGAAATATGAGAACCTCTATATCATTCAGTTAATATAACAAAATACTTGAGAAACTCAATTTAGCTGAATGAAAATCATTGTCGAATGAGGTGCCACATCACTCTAATTCTTGAAAATAGAAATCGACCTATAAAAGCTCGTTGAAACTGATGAATATAAATTTATTTTCGATACTCATGTACTACACTCTTCACAGGTTCAAAATTATATGGTTCTCAAAATAGATATGACGAGAACAAATTGGATTCAGATCATTCCGAATACAACGTTGAATAGGAGCAACTTCTTCATTTTCATTCTATAAAGAAAAGCGTATATGAACTAGTAGTGATATTCTTTGCAGATATTCGAACGAGTCTGAGTTCACGGAATCCAATATCATTCTGAAACTGTGGATCTCGAAAGATTCCATCCCAAGCAATTTATACTGATGCTCATACACTTTGATGTTGGATAATTCTTCCTTTCAGTGCTTGAGTGAATTTTCTTGTAATTGGGTAGGTGAGGTTGAGTTATAATGCATATTTCGGAGTGAAATTGGGACGACTAACACGAAGCCTTTTTAAAATTATTTTGTGTGAATTCGCAACACCACATCGTGAGAATATTCAACACGGTCACAACTCTCCGTATTACAGTTACAGCTTCAGTAGTATGGGTCATCGGAAGATAAACAAAATTGAAAGCGACTTCAATAAAGATAGGTAGTTTTTTTTGATAATGGTCAACCCCAAGAGTTTGAGTCGATATTTGCATGGAAATATTGTTAATATTATTATACCAATAGTAAATTCGACACTTCGAAAAAATATTCTCTTACAAATTTGTCCATGATGGACTAAACATTTCGATAGTTCAATAGTTACTAAATTCCAATAATTCATCGTAATATCGCAACTCTGACTCGCTTGGCAATACGAGAGGGTTTATAGTTTTGACTCATCACCCAATTACATGTATTCTCGAAATAAATCACTGGTTGCTATGAAAAAATTACAAAAAAATTATATATTAATCTAAATGCTTAATCGACAATTTACCTACCACTTGTACGGAGACATACACTGAAAGGTCTGATAGCATGATTTTGCCGATCTTATATTTTCCATAAGGTGAACGATTTCTATATTCTATAGAAATTGAACAGGAAATATGATGTACTGTTTTTCGGAATAATGGCGAAGATGGATGAAAATTTTGTGTATGACATTTACAAAAAGATTTCATCATCTTATGGGATTGATGTTTGATATTTTTGGCAATATCCAATATCAATTCACTTCCTGAGATTCAAGAAAACATGCGATTTATATTTAATTCAGATATATCTCATTTGAGTGATCGCTTTCAATTTCAACGTACTTCTTGAGGGTGGACACGCAATGAATCTTGAGTATAAGTAGCAAAAATCAACTTCATAATCATACAAAGAATCAGGTGCAGATAGGTGCCTATAGGGACTTTTTGGGCAGATTGGAATCCTCAAATCTTGAAATGAATGATTTATCGAAACCTCATGCCCTATTCAGTCAAAAGAAATACTTTCATTTCACATTTCAAATATTGTTCGATTTGATTCTCAGTCATTCCTTTAATCTTTGGTGATTCCAAGCTTGAACATAATTCCTTCCACAACATGATTTTGAATTCGAGATTCACTAATGTTTTCAATTCCAAATCATCAACGAAGAACATAATGCTTGTTATAAATAACATGGAAGATGCACTTTGGAATGAATCTGTTGATATATTGAAAACAATACAAAATCTCAATTTTATATCTCTTCGATGTGGAGCCCATTGATTCAGTTTTCAAAATCAAGGGGCAACTGGCAATTAGCGGGATGAATCAATCATGAATCTGATTGCAACAAGAGAATGATGAGAATCTTCTGATAAATTCATTTCAAATAGTCAAATCGTATAATCCTGATGACTCAGAATAAAAAATGATTTGAAGGTAAAATGTCTGATCATTTCATAATAATTCACAAACTCCGAGACCGTGTTTTCATAAAAAAATAACCACCCATTTCATAAATTTGTAGGTATAGAAGAACCTTTTATTTATATTTTCTACTTCTCACATCGAATAAATACAAATGGACAAAATAACAATAACAATATCACATTCGTGAATAACTACCAAGATATATAACCAACCACTACAGACGATTACGACTTAGTTTGCATAATAAAACGTCAAACGCTCCGTATTTTTACGGTTGACAATACGCCCAAGAAGAATAAAAGACGTCGCTGCGCTCCTTAAACAGAATTTGAAATTATTTTCACCGGCCCTCGTAACAACAATAACAACATCTTTTATGTTGCATACTCTTACACGTCCTATATTTTCGCCTCCTACAATGAAATAAACTAGTCAGAAACTGAAATGATACCATTTTATGCGCATGTTGAATGAGTATCAGATGTATTATAGATGTGAAATATTCATGAGAATCAAATAAACCATATTTTTTATGTATAGAGTTGTAGAAGATTTTGAAAATATAAGCTGTTGGTGTTAGTTACTTTTTTTAGTAATCTACAAACAAATATATATTATCGCATCCCTACTCTCTGTTTTCAATGTCAGTTTTTTTCTTCCAAGCGAATCGTTGATGAATATAAAATTTCCGGATTCACACCCAAATTCACCTATTTGATTCAGAGACTGGCAAGCTAGTCAGACGTCTGCTCAGTTCAGTTTCATTGATTCATTCAAAAAGTTTCAGATCAGTCATTTTCGTTTTGATATTGTAAATTCAAATTTGCTCATTTTGATGAACGCAAACAATTCAGAACTTTGTCACTTCTTCATCCTCTATTTCGTTTTATATGATTTGAAATCTGAAATCACTCAGGACAATTCTTCGATTAGAGTTCAAATGAAATAATCGACTCAATGATCAATGATTCAGAATCATGACTATCTCTCTGGAACGTATAAATTAGATGATAGCAACCTGTCTGTTCAGACCCTCGGAAGAAGAAAAATTCTGTTGTAACTCCATCCTCCAGAGGAGGAATCGTTGATCTAGGTATATCTATGCAATATGCTTTCAATCGGAATAATATTTCTATTGATATCGATTCAAAGGACCTGGTGAGTCTTCGAGAGGATAGAGTAAAACACAAAATGATTATCAGTCCTTGCAATCGTTTTGTGACTATCATCTACAATTTGTCACATAATTGCCCACTTACACATAAAAATTTCACATTTGTATCATGGATTCAGTTACTCCAACAAAATTTTACGATAATTCTTTTTATGAGGTTTCTGAAAATCGGCTAGTGCGTGTTTATAAAGAGCGGATATACTGAATAAAACATGGATATTTCATCATTTCCGAGAAATTCATAGGTTACAGATCCTCGTAGTCCTTTTTATAAACCTACGCGAACCCTCAAAAAACAAGATATATTGAAGAATGCATTCTCTTTGTGTTTCGCAGTATGACATCGAGTACCTTGCTCTGATGGATGTACGGTCCGAATATTTTAAAGTTAATAACCGAGTTGTGGTAGTCGGTTTATCCAAGAGATAAATAAGACTGTAACATGGTGTCCCGCAGGGTTCTCAGCATCAAATGGAATGTTTCACACTTTCTGATATGATTAATTCACATCACCTTCTTCGCGATCATTTCTTCAATCCTTATGGTATGAATTGTTTTAATATGCAAATTCAAACCGTTGATTCGAACAGACATCTCATTCATCGAAAAGTCATGTATATGGAGAAATGAGATTAGCATGAATATAAAGTATGTACACCATTCATCACAATTTCCCATTTTTACACAAAAACCACACATATTCTATCGACTTATATTTGTTACACCGAAGTTACATTGACGAAGATGTAGAAGTAAGTGACCAGATGCTCTGTATTGAGAAAAAATATTTGAATTTCATTCAATGTCCTGCCGCTATGACCGATCAGAACTGAGTCACAATTATAACGAACCTTTCATTTCTTTTGGAGATTTCATAGAGGAATTCTCATGCAGATACTGAGGAACCTCACTTTCATCAAAACATCGAAAGATGAAAGCATTTCAGATATTATATCACCTAATGAGTTCAAGAGTACATACTTTCCATTGTCTCCTCGAATACTAACCAGAATTCTGAAGCTAAAGAAAGTGAACGATTAAATCGGTATACCGGGTGTCGCAAATTATCTTATACATACAATATCTCGCTATCTTTGACAGGAAAATTCGAAAATTTCGAATTCTGTTTCGAATAGTACTGAAGTACCATAACTTGGAACACCCGGTGTACTAAGAAAATGTTTTTTGAATGGAGCTCCTTAATGATGACCCATAGTTGTACGCTTCTCATGAACATTTTAGATGCCCTCTACATAGGTAGTCTTACTGGAAGAAATGTGCTAGGCGCATGAGAAGAACATTTTCTTATTTTCTGTTGCAGACTTTCGGAATTAATGCAATTTTCGTGCTATTAGTGGTTACGAAATTTGCTAATAGGACCAATTCAAAACTAATCAGTGAAATTTTGAGAATCTCACGCGTTCATTTCAGGTATTCATAAAAAAAACTGAATGGACTTCACAATAATGAATACAATCGAATCAACATTTGGATGATAATCGTTTATTGCTTCATAAACATTTCCAAGAATTTCATCAGATGATAACTTTCAGTTCTGTACCTCTCAAAATGAGAAATGTATTCCATTGAGTATAAATATCAATAAGATTCCACACACAATCAGATTTAGGTAGATTAAATTCAACGAGATCTTATCGGACTAAGCCAACATGGGTGAATACAGAAGATTTCTTTCATCTAGTAAGTGGACCGTAGCCCACGCATCTCTCGAGATGAGGAAATAAAAGCTTTGATATAAAGCATTTATATGATTGGGAAGAAGAGAACACATTCAGAATCCTCCTTTTTATCATTCGAGGTGTATCAGAGCCGATGATTATGTTCACTTTCATCAGATATCGTAGAATCCCAATTATAACTCACGTTTGTGAAGTTTCCCTACAGTAATTGAATTTGGTTGTCCTTATATTGATTGGTTGACAGAGATGTACAAAATACTTTTGTAAAAGTATCACATATATTCTTGTGAATATCAAATACAAAATAAAAAATTCTTTTGTTTTCATTATTAGAATACTAGATACTACATAGGTATTTCGAATATATTTTATTGGAATGAAATAGTTTCGAATGGAATTTTCTTCATTCACCAAAGATCGTAACAAAATGAGCTCCTCGAAAAGAGTATTCACCTATAATAGACTAACTTCAAAGACGAATAATTCCAATATGTACTGTACTTTCTATATACAAAAATATCAAATTAGAGTAGAATCATTATAGATAAAATTGATTCAATAAAATCCATTGAAGACATTTGACTGTTTCATACATAATAACTGATTTCACGTTCTCTGAAAATCAATTCTCCAATATTTTCTATTAATCAGTCAAAACTGAAGCGATTCACTTCATGAATAGTACAGAATCAAAAATTGATGCTTGACAATGTTCTCCACATAGATGTGATACCATCATTGAGAAAAAAAAACGAAAATGTGTAAAACTTTTATTAAAAAAAACTTCATCAATTAGGAGTTAAATGAATCGTGAATGTGAAATCGTTTGTTTAGTTGTGGTTCAACTATCGACCTCAGATGCTATCAGAAAATGGGGGCGAGTTCTTGTTAAAAGAAAACAATTTTCCTCTCCCTGTAGACTAGTATTTCTTGACTAATTGATTGCATATCTTCGAAATACTGCTACCTAGCGAAACAATTATAATTTCACAAACGTATTTACATAATGAAGCACAACTTCCTAGCCAGGAAGGAGCAATTCAAGATAAAAGCAAAAGGCACCATCCGCTTCAACGAATCTTTTTATATTCCATTTAGGTGTACTTTGTCGGCTACCGCTATCAAAAATGTCGACGACGAAAGGTGTTTCTATACTAATTGATATTCTGTTAACTCTGTTGCGCTTATTTATAGGGTGTCACTTTCATAGTTTCAGGTGGTCCAATATATACATGCGTGTTCTCAATGAATTAAACATGTCCTTTTCTAGTTAGATAACGGAATATTTTCAATATTGTAATAGAACACATGATGGAGATGTCACCATGATTTTCAGGTTGTCGTAAAAAATTCTATTTTTAGGATATATTTTTCTTACTCATTCAACTGCATATGAGTTGGAATTTGTAGATGGTGAAGAAAAACTGGCCATACAGTTTATAGTTGAATTCGGACCACCTCTGTGGTGAACGAACATTTATTGTATGTTTCTATGATATGAAAATAAATCATTTTTCATTTGCACTGAATATCAATTATGAATGAAAGTATCGTGCTCATTTCAGTTTGAGGAAGAAAAGGGAGGAGAATCTCATGGACCATTAAAGTTTGTAGGATCGAGAGCATATGGAGTGACAATAAGTGTTGGCATGGTCGATCTTTTATTTTCCTTTACAAACCAAGAAGTTTCAGTTCTCGCTGAGCTCGCAAACAGGAAAGGGATGGACGAGGCATTTATTAATTGATACTTCAAAAGTAGCTGATCTACAGAGGCGTCCTCTGATTTTAACAAACAATATAAAACCGAAGACTGTTATTAAATAAATAATGGAATGAATATTGAATGAATTGATCATTAAAATTGATGAATGAGTCTGCAATGCTCTGTCAAGAGTCTGACCATCATCATGATTATATTGATCCTGTATCAGAAAACGATTGAGCACATCAAGAAGTGTACTGAATAGACTATCCAAATGTTACCTGTTCATTTGTAGAAACAAATACGTTATAGGAATTAGCCGCTGTTGGGGAATTCTCGATCAAAAATTGTCTATCAATTGATTGACATTAGTTGATATAAAATAAAAATCTATATAATGAGCTATCGTTTTCAGTTATTGTTTGCCCTCCAAGTGGTTCATGTACGATGCTAAAATCGATTGTGGCATCAAGTGCAGATGCTCTATTGATTCGCTAGAAAAACTAAGGAGCATCTGCGGCATGAAACTAAGTTGGGGTCTTTTTCTCGCTTGGAGGGAAAACATTCCTATCAACTCGTATTGCTCGAGAGAATGCTATTTCGATACTTCACAAGATATCACTGTATAACATGGTACAGCTCATAACAAAATCTGAGATGATTATCCACAACTGAAATGATGAAAACATGGTCATAGCTATAATTAGCTATAATTTCCATTCATTGTTTACCCTCCAAGTGATACTGTGACGTCAGGTGCAGATGCTTTATCGACCATCTACTTTTTTTTTTCTCGAAATTCGATGAATCCAAGTATCTAAATTCCGTGTGAGACTCATTTAGTTCATCTGCTTCTCATTTTGTTCCAGCACGGCACTGTTAGGAAACAACACACGGGGAGGAGAACTTGCCATCGTCGAGAAATGATATTCGAGACCCACCCGGACCTTTGAAGTTTCGACTGTTTCAATTTCGGTATCGTCTCTGACTGTTTTGTCTTGGCGCCGAATGCCCCATTATAAAGAGATTTTTGTTTCAGGGGCGTTGCCGATTCGAACAGGCTACGTCGGATAAGTAAATAAAATTAGATGGGCTTTCACATGCTCATTAATATCAGGCCTCCAAGGTGAATCTTGAAATTCAGACCTCCTAGTCCATGCACATGGTTCGCCGTTTGAATTTTCATGCCAGACAGTGGAATCAAGCAGATTTCATTCGATTCAAACAAACTTCATTACATTCAGAGAAGAATTCATGGGTTCGCTGATCTATTGAGATTCAATTCTTGAAGATTCTCATCATTCGTATTTTAACACAAATTATTATGGATAATTGGAAACCTTCGCTACCCTATTGGATTCCTATGATAATGTTCATAGTATATTTTCACTTCGTTAACTTCATTCTGAACAAAGCTACTTCCGAAAGAAACACACTCCAGATCCCTAAAACACATTTACGTAATTATAGAAATGGAGAGGATGGACTTCAGAGAAAAGTAAATGAAGATTGCCCATAATCATGAATGGAAGCTGAAAAGGATCGGCAAACTTGAGTTGAGTATATGAATATGCTAGCTAACCTGAGAGCTCTTGGATCCTTTTCAGTCCTGGATAATTGAATGGAAAAAGAGTCCAATTGAAATCAGGAATTTTGATGATCACATACGTGAATTCATTTCTTCTCAATGAGGTGCATGTTTTATAGTATTCCTGTGATTTCCAAATCACGATTAAAGTTTATGGTTGAAATTTTTGAATATCGCATAATAGATAATAGTCAATTTTAACCCTATATAGCAAGAAATCAGGATTCCCTCATTATCTTTTTCGACTTCAACATTATGGAGGGTAGTTTAATGTTTCAGGACCAAATGGAGAACTAGAAAATAACTCATTAGAATAATTGGGTACCTAAAACGTTTCACATCCAACCATACAAAGTGTTGGGATTGGAGATAAATGTATATTTACCTTCAATTAACCGAAAACCGTTTCAGAAGTATTCAAGATATCCGGGTGGTATGTTTATTATTTGAGACCAAATGAATCTGTGGTATCGTGTAGTCAATCTGAATTCTCGTGATGCTGTTAGAGATATATCGGATCTCATTGAATGGGTAGGAAACTCTATTTGTTCAAGGGATATTACCAATTTTTTTCACTTTCAGAGGTGGTTATTGGTGTTGTGTACTGCTGTATGAACTAACCTTTTGGTATACCTACATGTGTGGAAAAGGTTCAGTTGATCAATTATATTAGGACAATATCCAATATCAATTCCATATATGGAATATATATTCTTATTCCTAGATATGTTCTAAAGAATGAATTGAAGAGATACACAAGCTTTAATGCTGACTATTTTATTTCAGGACATTCAAGATGACACTTTATATTATATTCATTTTAGGCAACCGATAATATAACCTATGAGAGAAAACGTATTGAAGAGGAAGTCGGTAATATATCATAGAACGATAATTAATCACAAATCTCTCTACTGGCGTAGTAACTGAAAGGAATATTAAATATTGATGCTAACAGCAAGACGCACACGCTCCTAATGAGATGTTTCTTAAATGAGGCTGTTAATGTTCGAAATCTATTTGCTTTCTGAAATAATTTCTAGCTGAAATAATTATGATCGTAGCATCCATTTAGATGAATTAACGATACATATGATTTTGATGTAATCGTGATAAGATGTTTCAGTCTGATCTGAAGAGAAATGAAATGTCAGAAGTTCTTTCTATTATACCTTAGAAAATATCAATATCTGCATTTTTCGAAAGTGAACCAGACCTCATGAACTATCGAATTAGGTTGCCTATTGTACTATCATCAGAACTGTTATGCAAATATCATTATTTTCGTATGTCTTATATCATCTATGGATGCCACAGATTCCTGCACGAGTGTGGGAATATTTCGTATAATATCAAATACGAGTAATAGTAATATATAATCTTATATTTACCGAAAGTTGTATGCACCCTATCAAAATATCAACATCAAGTAGTTTCTTTCAAAGAAACCACTAAAGTCTAAATATAAACTATGTTAACGGTATGTAATCATCCAGTATACTTGGAAAAATGGATTGCCATTGTTAGTTCACCAATAATACCCATTACGCTTCCATAATGCATTTTATTCCACTTCTGTAGGTAACTCGATATTAGATTGATTCACGACAGTGCATTTTCATGTTTTCCGGCAATTTCACGATCGATATCAACCCGATATAGTATTACGTGTTTTTACAAATGAACAAAAGAAGTCTGGGTCGGAGATACAATTTCGCCACTGTATTTTTTCTGGTGTTTTGAACAGCATTCGTATGGCTGGAGGATTCTCAATATGCAACATTTGTTGAATGAGGCAGATATAATGGTAGTTTTTACAGATGATCAGATCGCTGGAAGTGATATGTCATTGTGAACTTTTCTTTGAATGTCTCGACAATTGGATAGGCGTATTCATCCTTATGCTCCATTGGTGTCTCATTGAGGATGCCTCAGAGCCCAGAAAACTTTCAAGCCACTTGTTACACGAATAAAAACGATTCGAGATTTTTTTGAACCATTCGATTGGATTGATTTTCCAATTAGAATATTTTACGATCATGAGAGTTCTTGGTTGAAGCTTTGAAGAATTATCACGATCTTGAAAATCATACGAAATATTGAAATCAGATAACGAAACGAAGGAATTTTTATAGTGAGTTGCTTTCAAAACTGGACAGAGTACTTACAACTCCTTATTTTTCATTATTCCGCGACAAGTAGCTTGAGAAAGTTTCCATGAGTGTTTACTTATATGAAAATTTATTGAACCCTTCTTTATTTCAAATAGAATTATGAAAAATATATATTACAGATTCAAAGTAGGAAATATCATAGTATGTGATTGAATTTAAGCTCATCTTTTTCAGAAAACCTATTCACTCTGACTTATAGAATGTGCTCTAACGAGACACCATAGCTCTTGTATGTCTTCTTGGCAGAATCTACAAATAATTGTTTTCCGATTCGTTGTTAGTAGACTATTTTTCAATTGCATTAATCCATTCAATTTGAAGGTTCTCATGATATCAACTCGTTTTATTGTAGGATATGCATGTTGGTCTGATTTTTATAAGGTATTCCAGTTCATGTGGATGGGTACTACAACTTTGGCTGAATATCTACTGATATCATGAATTAATTCACACATCACAAGCTGAGAAAAGTTTGTACTCGTTAATCGATACTTTTACGTCAGCTGTCGCGATCGGAAATATCGAATACTCTAGAATTTGAATCTGGAGTATCGAGAATTCAACTCTATTTCCTCAAATTCTATTTAGCTCTATGCGAAGTGAGTTTCAACGAGTACTTCAGAAATCAAGCGAATTACTTCTGAAATGATATTAATGAACAGTATATCTAACAGATGAAATCTTAAATGTTTCTTTCATTGCCCTTGACCTATCACATCGTTTCACTGATGTGAAAATTCCTATTACCAATGATTATCTATGGCCATGAGAATGATCCGATTCCAAAAATTCTCCCAGCTATTACACACTTCAGAAATAACTTCAACAAAGAAAGCACTGCGTCACTCATTCATGATTCATTTTCTCATCTGATTTTAATCTTTCCCCAGTGTTTTCAGATCAAAATTTCCTAAATCCGTAACATATTCCGCCCGTCACAGTTTTACAGGCTCAGCATGAAGTGGCTTCACACTTCACACTAGAATTTCTAATCTAGCCGAGCGAAAGTTTATCAGGATTTCATAGATGTCGTATTTTTTCACAGCAAAGTGTCGTTAGGCGGCTAGATTAAAGGGTCTAATAAATAATAGGCGTTTAGAGGGGACTGAGTGTTATCTCATGGAACGAGAGGCTGTTTCATATCACTTGATGGTTTTTATTCTATTTAAATTCCGTGTGTCAGAATCAGTTTATCCGAATATGATATCTGTGACAGGTTCGTTGAACAGATTTCCTTTCAGTACGCACAGAGTGAGTCAGTGTTTCATTTTCTCAGGATATTTAGTTGATACCTACTCATAAATGTTGATCTATTGTCTCAAAATCACACCAATTGGCTGATTGTTATCATTCGTTAGATATGAAATAAAGAACTATTCACTTTTGTGGTTTGAATGAGAATGATTATATTCAGGTGGTGAAGTTTCATCAGGTATAATTCCATTCGAAATGAAAAAGTTATTGGTATTCGAAATTTCCATAAAGTAATCGGAATAATCGAATATCTTGTTGAATAGTTCGAAACAAAAATCAAGTGTTCCTGATAGGATACGGAGAATGAATTTCCCATAATGAATATTCTTCAATTATTCAGTACACCTGTCGTGATGAAATAAAATTTCATCGTATATTGAAAAGATTTATTGAAAAAAAAAAGATTGAAAATAGGTTCAGAACTTTGAATGAACTCAGAATGTCCAGTGGAGCAAAGAAATTGCGTTTGAAAAAAAAAAACTAAATAAATACCACTCAGCATACTCAACATACTTCAAGCATACTCATGGAATGTAATGGATATACATATCTTCATAATATTTGGAAATTGGAATAAAATTCAATGAAATTTTAATTCGGTATATTAAAGGTGATTAAATATCACCATCAAATCAGAACTTCGCCTTTTACTGCAAATCATTCATATTTTATATTATTATTTCTATTTTGTTGTACGAATTGTATATTCTGATTCGTCAGTGAAAAAGACGTTTGTGGATAATCAAATTAAAAATTCGAATGATTCCACTCAATGAATTGCTATAAACGAAATTTTGACGTAATTGTAATATGCCAATCTACCATTCTTTATTCCATTATTTCAATGCTCTATGGAAGCCCAAATATTTTAGCGACCTTCATCGTATCCAAAATGTGATTCATCTCCTTGTTATTTCTTCAAGATCGAATAATCATATCATTAATTGAGGAAATCATATTTCACTCTAATTGATTTCATTACCTAAAACTTATCAACGAGTAATTCTATATCAAAGCTAACTAACTCTACATCCTCTTACAGGCACTGTACGATTCTGAAGTCTACAAACCAAAACCCTGGGGCTCCGTTCAACTCTTATTTAACTACATTTTGCGGTGGAAGTTCCGCATTTGAAAATGGAATTCATTCCTCTAGATGCCAATTCTACCGGAAAGTTTTTTACTTAAGAATACACTTGATAAACTGAACTGAATTTCAGTAATCACATTCCACTTGTCTTTGGAGATTTTGAGTTTTCGTGTTAATAGCATCAGCTCTCAGCATATAGTTTGAAAACTCTAGTAATTCTGTTATTCAGTCCTGCAACCCGTTCTGCAGCTGAGATCAGTTATTATATTGCTGAGGAAGTTGCAGATGGAAAGTTTTTATTTTATTTTCTGAAAGCTTTTGAGAACAAGGATTGTGTGTAACTAAATTGAAATTTAAGCCATTGCAGGAAATCATCTCTACTGAAATCTCCCCAGAGTACTTGTATGCAGAAGGTGACAAATACATCAGAATACGACAAATCTTGGTACTGTCCTCATATACAGTTTTGAAAAATGTATCATCACACATAAACGATAGAGACGCGACGCCATTTTTATCCTAGTAACAATTGAAATACTTTTTCAATTTCAGCAGGCTATTTCTTTTTCCCTCATCATTTCACAATACTGTACATGAATTATTTCCGGATATGTATTTATTCATCCTATAGCGTGAAGCTCTACAATTCATTAATACATTAATCGTCAAAGGATATTCCGAAATACATCCATATTCCAAATATTTTCTGCTCTTTGGAACACTGAAGGTGAATTCTAAGGGTGTGTATTCAAATGCGTTGCTTAAAATTCACTTTCGAGAACTCAATTTGCCAATGGTGAGGAACCAATTCATTAGTCGAATGATTATTGAAAAAATAAACATGGATGTGAGAGTCACTTCGATTTTCATTCAATGTTTTCATGAGTAGGGCAAGAAAATTTCCAGCGGAAATTGTCAGACGGTCTCGTTGGGTAAATTCTGATAAGAGGAAATACATCAGCTCTTCAAATTCAATTATTGCAGTCAACACTATACGGAATTAAATGTGAAGAATTTCGGTAGCTTTCACAGGATAGAATGATATATTAGGGTATTACTTAAAGCATATTTTCATTCATTCATAAATATTACTATACAGTTAGTATCAACATATTAAATCATGAATATCAATTCTGAAAATGGAAGATCGGTGAATTACACTTGGAAAAATATCCAAGTGAACTCCTCCTATATCATAAATGACTTCCGAATCCATTGATAGATAGATATACAAGATCATTCGGGAAGGATATTTCCCAGACGGCAATTTTATATCGCGAAAACCACAGAAATATGAATTTCAATAGAATAGAAATTAACTTTGTGAAGTGGATTGACATTCACCGTATATATGTACTTCTTCCATTATTGAAATATGGCAAATTGAAAAATAACATATTTCAATTTCGCTTTCTTCAGAAATATGACATTTCTGATATTTAATTTTCATTTCTCGTCGATTGATTTGATGGTACAAAAACTTCCAACAGTATCACTATCGATTTTGTTTTCATTTTACAAATTTACAATAAAACCCCTTTTCGTCTATGACAACTCAAGGCACAATATCGTTAGACACACTTAAATTGGTCTACTTTGGACTCGTACAATCTGCATTGAGCTACGGATTGATTTTTTGGGGGAATTCAGTACATATGAATAAAGTCTTCATCATGCAAAAGAAAATAATCAGATGTATGGCTGGTGTAGATCGTGGAACCTCCTGCAGAAACATATTCACTCAACTCTCAATTCTTACTGTTCCCTCACTTTATATACTTTTGATTATCAGCAATGTCAGAAAAGAAGAAAATGACCTGAGTAAAAGATGTGATCTACACAAATACAGTACGAGAAATAGTGGGAGCATCCACCAGCCATACTCACGATCGAGCATTGGTCAGGACTCTCACATATACCAAGGAATCAGGTGTTATAACCGACTTATAAATATATTCCCGCACTTAAGCTCAGCGAGTTCAAATGTGGTGAAGGATAATTTGACCCGTTATTTAATAAATCAATCATTTTACTCCATTGAAGAGTTTTTAGACGCTACATTGTAGAGAATTTTAATCCAATTATATGTGTATTTTTCATGCACTGAAGAGTTGCTAGACGCTACATTGTAAAGAATGTTAATCCAATTGCATATTTTCAATATTTTAAATTGTATATTTCAGAATTCTTTCCTTGTGACTAGTCCGATAAGTTTTGCATGTATCTATGTATTCTCTCGTATGTATATCTCAACTCTTTAGTGATGAATAAATTCTATTTCTATTTCTATTTCTAACCTTGAATTTGTTATCAATTCGAAACCCCATTCGATTGTATCCCTTATCAGATCATCTTCTAGTTTAAAATTCTTCCACCTGGATTAGCCCTATGAAAGTACAATACAGAACTGGGGTTGCCATTCGTTAGTTTCTCATTGTCCTTGAAAATAGTGTTATGGATATATAAGGGGTGAACCATTTGTGCCTGAACTAACAATTTGGTTCGTTGAACCATACCTATATCCCTAAATAAATATGGAACTCGATATGAAAAGATGATTTTGAAAAAACTTGTACCTTGCTGTGACCATCTAATTTGAATTTTATTTCCCATCTGTCACATTAGTCAAAATAATGATGATGTATGATAGTAGTGAAAGTTCTCAATTCTATTATCACATTTCTAGGTTTTTCAAACTTCTTTTCAATTTTATTCATATGGGATTTATCTCAGAAAACAACATAGTAAATTATTGATAGCTATATGAAATAGAATTGAATTCACTAAACAATAAATTTTGGATTTGTATAATTGTTCAGATGACAGTATGACTACAAATATGAATTTATTATTTCTTCTAAACATTCGATGATAACTGCCAAATTGTCTGAGCATATGTCATGATACTTTTGGCCTAGTGAACAATCTGAGTAATATGAGTTTTCTAGCAGGTAAATTCATCATCATATGAATTGTTCATTCCATTTCTATGAATGAGTTGAAACCTTTTGTGATCAATCTTTTCCGGAGAAAAAAAAATGTTAACCTTTTCGTATTTCAGACCGATTCACAAGTAGTTTTTGTCAAATCATCGATACTCTTAATGAGATTAGTGGAACAAAACCACAGGAAATCCATTCAGTCCCACTTCAGTATAAAAAAAATAATCTAATTTTTGTATATGTGAACTCTACATGTGGTGTCTAAGCTATTAAAGAGATACAAAAACTTCTGAATAGACAATGGGTGAAGGATTGATTCTAGTACGATGCTGCATCATCCCTAGACAGTGTGGACATCATAGGTACCTCTATTCCAGTGACATACACGAAATATTTCAAAGAGGTGAATTCATGTTCTAGTCGAGCGAAATCGAATACGAAATCTGTCTACGAAGCCGCATAATCGCAAGTCGTTATCAAAAACAGTTTCATCGTATTAAGACAAAAAGTCACATGATGATAAAAATTTGGTTCTTTAATTCGTTTATGAAATCGATGGAATTTCTATATTGATTATTTTTTTAATAGTGAGTTACGACATCTTGTGAATATTAGATTTGCCCTTCACAACAATACTGATTTGTTGAAGATTTTTGAATGACAGATAGTGAATTGCTTTTTCATTTCAGATGATATCGATCGACAAGTTGATTCATTGAAAATAATTCGCTTTCGGTTCACTATATAGAGAGATATAATGATAAGCAAAAATAATCATGAATCTCAATGTAACTGATGAACATAAAATAAACCATTCAACATTTTTTTTGAGCTATCACCACGCCACTGTGTTTGCACAGAATCGGATGTTGTGGAGCATCAAATGAAGGGATTATTTCAAACCCCTCGCTAGTTTTTCAGTGACTAACCGGACGAGTTGCGGTATAAAATACTAATTTACATGATACGTCTGCTACGGCTCAAAAACTCGATTTAGGGGACGTTACACATTATTCGAAAGGGGTTGTGTCAACATTTGTGGGGGCTTCCATTGTTTGCGCACTTCAATCTTGGGAGGACCACAGATGATTTGTGATACAGTAACGGTGAGAGCACTATTCTGTATAAGTGGATGAAACTTTTGAAAGATCATTTCTATTGTTTTAAATGTGACAGTGAATTTCAGAATTTTATCGTATAGTTCCAACTCATATCCTCCAATGAGAGTTTAAATTTGAATCATAACGATACAAAGAGAAACATCGTACTTCCCATGGTATTGTTACGAATTCTATTCGAGGAAAGTACTCAAGACAACAAACCTACATCGTGATAACACTCACTTGTAATGCCTTCCTCACTATACACAATTCCAATACCCATTCGTGGAATGAACTACTACAAATTTCGGATTGATATTGCACAAAACATATTTGTATCTGAGAAAGCAATCAACTATTTTGCATTTTCTACGAAAACAACATTTGTTTTTCTCTATCCAATCAACACATACGGTATAATATACATAATATCTGAAAGCTGAAGAGAACACTTCGTTTGCGAATTATGTCGTCTCAATCTACCGAGACAATTGTTTGTATGACAATGTGAATTTTGCCCGATCAGGATGAAAAACATATTTAGAGTCTATTCTTACTGAACTGGATGAACTCAAATATCGAGAAAAAATAAGGATTATTATGAAATATGAAATATGAAATTACGTCATCAGTAACCTCTACAAAAGAAATGTTTTTTTCTTTCCTGAAATTCTGATAATATCCTCTTTCATTTTATAGTCAGAAAATGATCGGAAGAAAATGAAATTCAACAGCTGCAAACATGATTTTCAACAATTTTCTTCTCATGTTTCAACAAATTATTCAACTACTGAATTGATGTTGGAATCAGGAATTTCAATATCCACTATATTTGATCAAATAAATAATCTTCATTACCATGCAAATTTTGGGGTTTGATTGATTTTGGCAGTGTTATGTTTATAATTTCCTGAATAATATCAAGGCATTTTGATAGCCTCCGAAGACTTAGAAACTATTTGATATTATATGCGTGGATATTGAATAGGTTGTGTTTTTATGTGACTATCAATGACTATATGGATTGATCTTGTTTTTATTAAATACACAATTGGTTAGGTCTACATGAAAGCAACTCTTTTTGAGGAACATTATTGCAGTATTTGAGTCAACAACCTTCCTCCCTTCGTAATAATCCGCTCTAAAGTAATTTGCAGCGATTAAACACTTCATCAATTAACATTTCCATCTTCCATACTCTGATCTTTCTGGATATTTATGTAATCTCTACTGATGTTGATGTCAGCCCTTTCATGTTCAAGATAACCTAGCATTCAAGATGAGTTTATCAAACAATGTTGTACAAATATTTGAGATTGTTAATTATATAACCGCTCTCAGATGAATATTATATTGAGTTGATCGTCAAGAACGTACAGTTCGAGTTGAATTTTGGTGAATTAGTTTGTTATGGAGCTGAAGACAGCATTTTAACTATATTTGAATACCAAGAAGGGCGTTAATCTGGAATCTGATACTACCAAACATGAAAACTAATCTACTAGGGAAATCAATTCCGCTATAGAAAATGACCCAAGGAAGAAATTGTTTTCCCCGAGAAGAATGCCAATGAAAATGTTCTTAGTCAGACACGGGTTTCTTTCTTCTCCTTTGCCTTCTGACTCCTCTTCTTTCTCTTCTACTTTCATCAATGTCTTCAAATTCTTCTGAATCGAATCAAACCATTCAAGTTTTGAAAAATGTGAATAATCTACAGCAATACTAACATCTGTATGTGTGAATAAAGTATACCAGTGGTGTTATAATGGTATTCGAAGTCTACCAACTTCCCAGTCAAATTCATGATGAATATTCTGGCGGCAGCATTCGTAATTCATCACATAAACAATAGCAAAGGTTCCAGTTATACTAGAATGCACGTATTGAAGTCAAAACAGACCATAAATCCTTATTAAGGGATGATACGGAGATTCCAAGTCACAACCAATAAAAAACATATGCGACACAAAGAATACAAAACCCGTAATCCTGTCACAGTCGCATTGAGAACTTCCTGAGCCTTGATTCTGGGTGGCAGCTTTTTATGGGGTGAGATTATCGCCTTTTTGGCTTTACGATACTGAATGATATCTTGAAGAACTTTATATGCATTATGAAGTTCATAGAGGCGAAGACATATTCAAATTCGATTCTGAAGGAGATAAGAAATGAATGACTAAAAATTGCAATTATTCTTGTGACAATTCCCAATCATTGATATTGGAAGTTGTTGTGTACCTGATTTGAAATTCCGAAACATATATCAATTTCTATCAGTAATTTTGAATTCAATTCTCAGAGAATATAACCTTCTGATCGTTATTCTGAATCATCACAACACTCTGAAAAATTTCGTTCTGTTCGAGGGCGGTTACCATTTCATTTCCATTCGAACTTTTTTCTTCCAATAGTATTCGCATTTTAAGTTCAAGTATTATTTTGGCACAAGGAAAAAAAAAATATTAACCACGAGAAAATTCGGTTACCAATTCAACGGAAGATATTTGAAATGATTTCATAAAATTGATAAAAAATTCTTGAAATACCAAAACAAAGATATTACCGCAACTTTATGAAAATTTTCATTTCAACACACATAAGTAATTGTTTTCTGATATGTTCATCATGAAAACGCTTGCTCAGACCTTTGAATAAATATTATTTATGCTAGCTTACTCTCTCGAGTTCTGAGGCAACACTGAGTAATATTCGATCCACAAAGGGTAAGGGGATACTATCAAATATTAAATCTCCAATGAAACACCGGGACACCGCATCAGAAACCTCCTCTCAATGTGACAGACAGATGTGGACCCAACGCTCGTGGTAGCCACTTGAACCGTTCAATACACTCGTCCGTAATACGAGTAGAATTGTACCGAAAATTCATGAAATTGCTACTCTGTAGATGATAACATCGAACATTCATTTCCGATTCTATTCAGTCTTTTATTCTACTCTGACGGGGGCAATCATAGAAACTAATCTGTGATCTCAAGAGGTCGCTTCTATGTAATTCTTTTGTGCCTAATTTCGCTAGAGGTACCTCATTTTTTGTTCTGGATTCGAAGTAAATAGATAGAGCTTGCAATAAATTCGTAAAGAATTCGTAAAGATATGAGATAACATCTTTGAGGATCAGTTTTCAGTGAATTCAAATCGATTTAAATGCTGGAATCCAGGGACATCTGTGAAAAATGGTGGCGCATTCAAATTGAATTGATTTCATCGTATTGTATCAGTATCGGGAGACAAAATCGATTATAGAATCACACAAAAAACTATCCATTTGAGGTAGATAGTTACGTCATCTTGTCAACTGTACAATAAAGTTTTTAAAATCAATAATACAATACAACAACAACCGTCATCTGCTAGAGGAAATACTCATTATCGACTCTTCGAAATAATCATGATTAATTTGAATGGATGATATAATTTTGTGGATTTTCTACCCCAGAACAAACCCTATTCATAAAACCTCCATACTGCTGCATTCGTGAGAATATCCAGGCCAACCATTTAAAAATGTGATAATTAAGAGAAATACACAATTTCGTCAGCTAATTAGAGGAGTTTTGTAGGAATTATGGTAGCTCAACACACTGAATTAACTCGAATAATACTCATGAGAGTTCCAGAATTACATTTTCATTATTATTTATGAAAGGTGAACAAATGTTAGTAATATACTTAGTTGTGGCAGTATTTTTTAAGCTCTCTTATGATTCTGGTTAATGGAATTCGTATGCTCATTTCAATATTTTATACTGTATGATAAAACAATAGTTATGCGTTATAATTCCATCGAATGTATCGTCGTCATAATCGATTGAAAAATGTAAATCTGAAAAAGTTTAAAATATATTTGCTCTCAGTATTCAGAACCATAAATATTCTGATATTTCCATACCATCGATAATGATTACAAATGATAATGAATGCCATACTCATTCTGTCATCTCGATATTCTGAATATAAAATTCAAAATGGTGGTGTCCAAAAGTATATTCGAATTATCATTGTTCCTAATCCTATGGCGTCCTCTTCGAACAATCGAACATTATCTTCTAGCCATTAAAAAATATGAAACCGGAAGTGGAAGCCATGATGCATAAATAAGATCCAACGATTACATACAAGACGAAACCTGCTCCACATACACCAACCAATGGTGAGACGAGTTCCCGGAAGTCGATTATTAGAACACCTACTGCTCTCCGATATCGTTAACCCTTTGGTATGGCAGACATTTCAATAGGACTAGCCCATATCATGATATGGAAATGTTTTGTTCGCATTAGAAATTATATAGTGCAAGAAATGAATCATAAATATAAATGATTTGAAGTAATAAAATTTTTCCTGAATCCGGTTATAGTACACTTAGGTCTGGTACGTCACGTACAAATAGCTCAATTGATTATGTGTAATCAATCTTTTTGAAGGATTTTTTTTCAATGGTCACTTTCCTCATTTCCTCATTGACCGGATAACTTATTTGTTCTTCCAATTGATGAATGAAAAAATATTTGACATATACGATCTAACTGACCATAGAAATAGAATACCTAACTCCTCTAACCTAGCAAATTTGCATTTGCGTTTTCTCGGGAATATATATTATGGGTAGATATAAATAATTCTCATCCACCCAATAACGAGTATATCGAAACAAATTCGTTGTTTCCGTCTCACAGAATATCATTCCTGATACGCCGTTAGGTAGTTATCTGAAAGATAACTTCATCATCAGATTCAAACTTCTCATTCGGTTATCAGACGGATTGTTATATGTGAGATAGTTGAAATTCATAAAGAATTGTGAATACAAGAACTGAATATTGAAAATCATGATTGTGTCAAATATTTGCGATGATATCGATTCAAATACCCTGAGAAATCACACCTTTGAAAAGGCTCAACTTGACAGCTCAAATTCATAGCGGTACATTCATGAATATTGATAATAAGTGGTATATTCTAGGTGTATGTTAAGATTGTTCTGAATGTTCTGAATTAGTTTGCATGATGACAAATAACCAGTCATTTATCACAAAATGAAAATAACTGTTGATAAATCAGTATTGGGTACTACGAGTATTCGTGATTTTTGCAATATGCATAAAAAATGAATATGCGTCATATTGCTGAATTTTTATCATCGTTCTTTTTAAATGGACAAATATCATAAAATATCACAGAAGGGAGATATCGCTTCACTCAAGCAGTGAATTATATGTATTGGTTTATTTAATACAAATATTAGAACAAGAACGAACAGTTGTCCCTTGTATTGCGAATTTTCAAAACATTTGCATATGCGTTTTGAACTTTATATGAATTGATAAGATATTCCTTATCTGTGCTCCTCTTGAATTGAAAATAAGTAACGGTTTAATACCTACCCATCGTTTATTGCCACGAAATGCATTCGTTAATCCAATGCATAAACCTGAAATTGTCAAATCTGATTCCATATATCATGATAAAATGATTGATTCATAACGGCTATCAGCTAACAATTCAACGAAACCACGTTGAAATAAAGGAGGAACATGAAATGGTATATCTATAGCTTGTATGTTCATATTTGAATTTGCATTGAGTCAATTCTGAACTTGTTTCATCATTGACATATAAGATACTATTCAGATTGAACCAGAAGTCAAGTCAAGCTTTTTGTTTTTTTGTTGGTTATTGGCATTAGCACTCAGTCTTTTTGCCACAGAATGGTAAGTCAAGCTTGAATCCCACAACAGGCAAACTATAGTAGTTTTGAGAAAAATATAATGAAATATATGAGTTGCGTTTTCCAAAAAATAGGATAATTAAAAAAAAATAGTTAGTTAGTAATGATTCAAAAATAATTCCAGTCCACTCAAAGCTTTCCTTGAGACCCAAATTTCATTGGATGAGATGGAGTAAGTAATTTCAACATTTGATGGATTCAAATGAATTGTTTCTAAAAATGTGATTTTCAATTCCATACAAATGAAAAAAACGTTAACGTTGCTATATGTCTCGCTCACACCTCATGAAATTGATTGGTCTTCAGTATGTCCAAGAAATATTATATGATTTTATATAATTCATATAAGTGTCATTGCTCGAATCAGAGATATGATAATTCTTCTCGTGGTTGAAAAATATTCAAGTTCTACCAATCTATACTAATAGACGCCACTGTTAACAAAAAACACAATCTATTACTCATTCATGACAGCGGTTGGTTATTGGTTTTGACCATTGTTGGGATTCAACGTGGGAGTGGAAAAGAAACGAAAACACTTAAATCTGTCTATGTTTAAATGGAATTATGATTCTTGAACTCCATCCCTATTATTATATCGACTGAATACCCTCTCATAAAATTTCTTCACAGAACTTCGGCATTCATAGCATACAAAGAATTTGGTAAGAATGTGCAGAGAAACGCAATGTTTATTTTAACAGAAATTGGTTGAACTAATATTATTTCTGGAATGTTCATCTTCGTCCTCGCATTTCGAATTAGGTTCAAGAGGATAATAATTAGTCGAAAATTTAATCCCAGGAATTTGATGATTCAGATGAGTTTCTTTTGAGGATTTGCAGTTTTGAAAAGTTATCCATGGCATATAATATTATAGATGGAATTTGCACAATTTCGTACTCCTTGTATGAAAGATTATATATGCGAAAGAAATCTCATTTTCCCGAATATTCAATTTCATTCAGATGTCTGTAATCAATCATGATATAGGTATGTTTTCAGCTGATTCCAATTCACATATTTTTATTTTTCAGCTGAATTTCAGGATAAATAGAAATTTTTCAACATTTTTCACTAGTTTCATAATATGAAATATCAAATTTATTATGTAAGTGAACTGAAAAATGTTAAAGTTTCTTGCTCCCCAACTAAATGATAGTAAACTGAATGATTGCTGTTGAATTCTCTTGAGTTCAACTTCAAAAGTACGAATTCATCATATCTCGTTATCATTTCGTGATTATAAGAAAACTCATTTTCACTACTGGATTATAAATGAGGAAAGGAATTTCGTAAGCTCATACCGATTATTTATAGGTTTTTCGAAATAGCCCAACATTTGTTCCTATAATAGAATAAACCCATCGTCAATTATATAAGATTGGTTTTCTCATATATGATTGAAAAAATCAAAAAAAAAAACATTGAAATACATCCAGATAGGCTGATCTGATTGTGTAGAGTAACGAAACAGTACTACGTACACAATAATCGTAGCAACACTCCACAGTGACTAATGTTATGTTATGTTCTATATAAGTAACATCGACTTTCCAAATCATCTTATATTTTTTCAAATGAATACTTTTTAATTGATTCTAAATATAAAATCACATTAATCATTCAGTTGTGTATGGCATTCTTATTATTTTCCATTTCAACTGAGCTGGAACAAGTCACTGGAAACAATGAAATCACGATACTTCAGTGAAAGTTTAATGAAAAATCTCGCATACCCTGATAGAATTCCACCGCTGCAAACGGAATCGAATTAATTGTTCTTTTGAAGCGGGCATTATTTACCCGCAATAAAATTTTTAATTACGTGTTGTCATAAATGATTATGAGCTGCCGCCAACCTAGTATTTTTATCGTTTCCGTTTTATCAGAAACACAGTTATTAATTATATGGATTAACATGCTTTTCCATGGATACGAAAACAGTTGCGGATATGCTTGTGTTAACTGTTGTAATTAATTGCCAATTAGCTAAAATTATCTCGATGATATTCATCATGTATCAGAATAATATTCATATATGATTACATAATCAGTATCAAGTTCATTGCTATGTTGTTGTATGAAAGATCCATATTGAATTGAATTGTTGTTTTTCTTCTCAAAATCAAACAACATGAATTATAAATACGTATGAAAACATTCAGTATATCAGTATATTCCTGTCGATTATTGATTCTATTCCAAATTCACTGTATTTTATAATTTTTCACAAATTTCATTGAGTTCGTGGATTTCTTACCCAAGTCATAATAGACCAGATTATCGACCCCGCAAAATCGACTGAGCCTTCCTAAATTCGTTTCATTGAATTTCTCAACCGGCCTTTTTGTAAATAGTGTGCCCGGACAATACCTGCTCATTTGGTTAAGTTTGCAACCTATGCAAAATCAGACACAACTATCTATCAACTATGAAGTCTATCGGACCCGTTCGAGACTATCGATATATCCTCATTATATTCACATCGACACCTTGCCAGAACAAATTGGTCCAGCTGGAAATATGAAACACGTGCTGAATCATTTTTGATGCTTCAAAGTAGAAATTGATTTGGACTCAAATTCATCAGGACGCAAGGTGTATGATTTAATGGCTTCGTTGATTGTTTGACTCGTGTCAGATATTATGCCCGAATTTTTCATAGCTGTTTCAACGAGTCATTGAAGCTATTTCATGAAAATAGTGGAGATTAAAGTGCATCTGGTTGAAAATTGAAAATCTATTCATTATGATCCAAAGGTCAGAATGGTACACCTGCAAAATAAAAAAACCCTAGGTAGGAAATTCAATGATCACGAGTGTATCAAATTAGTCATATTGTTATGTGATCAACACATAGTATCGCAGGGTTCTCAAGTTTTTGCATCATTTATATTCCATCAAACAAAGACCTAATTCAAAATTATCAATGATAGAGATAAATTATCAGGTGATATTATACAATCATCCACTCTTGTAGTAATTGTTCGTCATTTCAGAACTTTCAATAAAAAGAGGTGCTATTCTATCGAATTGGATCATTCACCTCATCGACAATCCTTAATTCTCTTAATGAGAATATACGACCTGTCGAAATGAATATTGGTGCTTACATCATGAATTCACAGAATAGCTGAAATATATTGATACCAAGACATATTCCCCAAGTTCTGTGTATCTATTTATATTTCGGAATGGTGTCTTCAACACATATTTCGCAGGAAAGTTATATCCAAATGTATTGAGAATCACCGCAAAGCAATAATAATTCTTGCACTAATCCATTAACAAGATACATCCGACTCAGAAAACTAAACAAATAAAAATTCTTTATCTATGGCATCTGGAACGGTGTTGTGTCTGGTATAAACCATAAAAGTAATCACCCGTTCACGGTTCATTAGGAGCGAATCGTGGACCGCGAATAGCAACGACGTGAGGGAACACGAAACTCATTTGTGGCGTCACTGGCGTCATATTTTCACTTTATGGATAAGATGCAGCTAGATTTACGTGGTCTGAGTGCCTTCCAGAATAATGGTGCAGTCTTCAGGATCCATATACTCGCTTTTCTCCTACTAACCTAAGTAACTACATACGCGCTGATTAACAAAAAAGAATGTAGAAACCAGAGAAGAATGAGAATAGGTCATTTTTCGTATTGGGGAAGTCAGTAAATTAAAAAACATGACGAAAAGTCACAGATAACTAAAACACTTGAGATGGATAACAAGCCATTTTGACGAAATCTGTCATTACTAGAATATTACAAACACTCGATACATATTGGGGAATTATTAGTACAATTGAAAGATGAAGATATTTGAAAGAAAAAGCGAGGAATATTTGGTAATATTAGTAAATGGAGAACAGGAAAACTTAAGAACTATGAACTTCAATTCAGAAATGATCCTCCGAAGTATATTATTCTTTCATATTTTCATATACTAACAGAGTAAAATAATCAATATAAATCACAGTAGCTTACGTAGGAGGCGACAAATTCTGAGTATACCCACTTGAAGATTGGTTACGATGTACAACTTACATCATACCAATTTGGGATGTTGAACACGGCAACTATTGATTATTGAAATATGCTACCAGGTATGGAAGTTTATTATCCATCACTCATAAATCACTCTAAGTCGTCTCATAACTTCCTTCGTCATGTTTTCAGGATGTAATTCCTATATTACTCAACAGTTCTTTGAATAACAAATCATGATCCATCTTTCCCATAATGAACTGAGATTGATTGTGTTTATCAACATGACCCATGTCCTGGTAATGTTCGATAGTTGTATATTTCATTGACTTCAGAAAAATCTTGAACATTATTACAACGATTATTACCCATTTCTTGTTTTCCCTCTATACCATAATTCATTCATTTAAAGAAGACCGCATTTTCTGGCGAGCTGTCACAACCATCTTGCTCAAATGAATCCACGTTACGTCCTCTGGCTCCTTGTTCAAATATATTTTTATTTATCGCAAAGAATGTTGGATTTGTAATCCGTCAATGATTCGAAAATTTCAGACATCTCAAATCTTTTCTCGAGTAAGTCTCAAGACCTGACACTATAGCGAATTCAAAAATGGAGAAATTGAAAAGATGATACGAGAGGTACTTCCTGAATATTTCACCATATGTCACATTATTTCTTCATCATGCAACAACGACATTTCGAAATATTTCCGAATTCAGATATTTGTGAGATTTTCCCTCGAAAACTTTGATGATTATGCAGTGATCAATGAATGGATTAATTTCATACCTATGGATCGTGCTGTATAACTGAATTAATATAAATTTGATCCAACAATACGCCAGAAAGGTGTTGACCAATCACCATATTCAATTTCCTCCTGCCATTCTTGATTATTCATACAATTAACGAATCAATCTCAGCAAGCCTAGGTATGCAAGGAATTGAGAAGCCGCACATCAAAACAAATTGAATGTCACTTTTCTCCTTCTCGTTTGGTGTGCCCAGCGGGTGATTCGCACCTGATCTCGCATCTCTGAACGATCCCAAGGTCACTCCGCATGATGGATGAAGCTCCAAAGTGGTTATTGTTTAATGTCGTCGGAGGGGGTCGATGATAAAAAACTAGTTAACTCGAGATCGAAAGGTGTTATCCGATAGTACGGGAGATAACTTGGAATTTGGTTTGTTTTGGTCTCGTTTTGTAAGACGACCACTTTAATGATTTCGACAGATGGCAAATGATCGCTGAATAGGTGTAGTAGCAAAATGACCACTTAAAGGCGAGTCCAAATGGCGTCTCCATGACAACCGGACATGTGTCGATAAATCTTGGTGAAAGAAATGCATCTGAAGTTATTGGGATAAGTTTGACAAGAGTATTGTGAATAACAGAACGAAGTCTATGAGCTGGCATTTTTTCATTCGCAAACAAATGTTATTGTGAATATTGAGAGATTTTTGACATATTGTTTTTCCAATTAAGTAAGTGATGACAGTGAGAATATTGGGTATTTATTAACAAGGTTCAAGGCCGAAAAGTTCCGTTCACCTAGAAGAAGAAGAAGAAGAAGACCACTTGAAGGTGAGGAAAATTATTGTACGGTGTGATATGACATGAATAATTTTTTATTAATGAACCGAAATTAAGATTACGGTCGAATATCAGTATACCCAAATGAAGTGAGAAAGTACCATTGAGTATTCTCGTTCTCCACATTGAATATTTTTTCATCAGAATTTGTTATTTCGTAAGTTTTATTCATGTAACACGTCAGAATTTGTTGTCATTAAATCACATTAAATTTATTCAACTATACTTCAATATTTGCCTATTTAGACAGCTCCTTTATAGTTTCACATTATATTCTGCACATCAAAATTAGTATTATGTTTTGTTGTTCACACAATCAAGGTCGCCTCTTCATTATTTTCATGATTATTATTCTATTTTTGAATGAAATCAACTGGTAAGCATGACCTGGAATATATTCGATTATAAAAAATCTCGATAGATTCTGGTGATATAAAATCCCTATACTCTAAGATAATATATTGTGAAACATTGTTATCTCGTCTAGTTTCATAAAAAAAAAAACTTGTGAGTATTTTTATAACTTCAAGAAATGAGTATCTTTTCATCAGAATTTGCCACCTAATAAATTCAAATTTTTAGTGGATTATATGCAGCAAATAGTCTATCATTTGATTATTTTCCATGTCTAATTCAAGAAATTGGATACCCGAAAGTATTAAAATTGCACTTTCTGGAATATTTTGAATTTCCTGTTCCCATCATTCGAATTGATCCGCTTTGCATGGATTTCGTTCTGTTCCAAAGTTTCCTAGGTATTGGTATATATACCCAAAACTTTTTTGATATAGTTTGGTTGAATTTTTTCTTGCCAATATTTTTCTCCTCAATCCACTTTCTCATTACCCAAACACGCTCTTCTGGTTACATTATCAGTTTGTATTTAATTTTGCTCAACTCATTCCATAATAATGAGGGAAGAACATTGACGTCACAACTTTATTGAAATCATGATTCAACCATTATTCAGACCCTTTAAACGGAAGGAATCGTTTTATCATGCGAAGGAAACAAACATATCCTACATTCACGTATCTATTTTCCATTCAGGCTTTCCTTGTGAATAACCGTGCAAGCGAACGGCTATTCTTCGATCTCCAAATTAATCGACGACACTCTTCTCGAATTCAACATCAGCTTCAACTTTTTATCTTGTTCCCAAAGAGGTGTCGATAAATACGTTAAAAAGATATCCAGACAGTTGGAAGTGGAATACAAGATACGTAAAAGGATCAATTTATATGTATTAATGGTCACTTTAGTGTTGGTGTGTGCCTGGCATATTCAGCTATCACGTGTTTCGTATTCTCGAGGAATTTCTTCGAGACTTTCGTGACAAAATCAAGTCCCATTATGGAGGAATTACGGGGCGTAATTGGAGGATCGTTCGTATATCGTTCCAGCGCGTCCCATGACTGAAATAAAGATCATCTAATTTACACATCGGAAAGTTTGGATATATTTCAGAAAGTATTCGTAGTCTTCTACACTTACGAATATAATACCATCGTTATTTCAGTTATTTTGTTGCTATTTATCGTTCAAAAAGTGTCGAAATCGGAAATATGATTTATATTTAAAATTGAACAAATTTCATTCTTGAACGCATACTTCTGCGAAAATTGGAAGTATCTTCGATATAGCGTCACTTTCGTTTATAGTAATATACTTACTGAAAGTGCAATGAAATTTGTGAAGAATCATTCGAGATCTAGAACAATAAAACAGGTAAATTTCAAATATACAAATAATCAGATCAACGTTGTTCTTATCCCTAGTGATGGGTATAATGATTCAATCGGAGTTATACAGTGTGACGTTATAACCCATGCATTCTGATTGACCTTCAGAAAAAGTTATCACTCATCATACCCACCATCATAACTGTGTATGCATCTCATGAATTATTTTATCATAAAATGATTTCGATTTTACTAATCAATATGTAATAAGTAGATACGCAGTTCACCGCACCACTCTAGCTTCAATGGTGGATAAACAGGATGTAAGTAAAAAATTATTTGAAAGAATCCAATTCCAAAATAACCTTGTTCTGTTCATCACCTTGTTTTTCTATCAAAAATTTTCACAGATACTGCATATCGACATACTGAAAATGGAGATAGGCTGGTATTTTTCATTGGATGTTTCTTCATTGGATGAACTATCAGACTCTGTTTACTCTTGAAGACGTACCCATCATCAACTTTGCATTTCATTAAAAATGCATGATCATTCCTCATCATAATGTAGATTCCATTATTCATTTATATATCAATAACTCCAGCCTAAAAAATTAATTGAATAAAAATTAAGAAAACGTCATGGGAATGTTGACCGAACGTTTCGATACCAACACAAAAGGCTTTTAACTGACTATCTGGTGTTAAAATCTCGAGAATCATTCAATACGCATCAATAATAAACAGGCTGAATACAAACTGACTTATCTTCGAGCTAACTAATTTTTGTGGCCAGAATTTACAAAGCTTGTCACCGCGGGGTGCCACAAGATCCCATTCCATGGCTGATCCATCGTGTACCTGCATTCGTATCGTACACAGAGTCACTTTTAGCAATCTGTTTCGAGTTTCGAAGGAGGTAATTTGGTTGTCTCGTTGTTTCCTAATTGGAAGTGGATTTATTTTGACCCGTGGAATGTGACAATTCATCACAACGAAAATTGATATGGAATTGTGAACAATATACAGTATAGGTGATCCCGATGGATATTTTTTCTTCGTGTAATGATGATGATAGTTACTAATAAAATCCATCTGATATCAAAACTATGTTTGTTATTTTTTTTTTAAATATGAATACAAATTAGGTGAATTATTACGATTATATTATTTGATTTGAAAGAGATACGAAAAAATTGAGGTAGTATCCTCGATCGATTCTTCAAGATCAGTTTACTGGCGAAAACAAAAATTGGCTATGACAAATGTTTTTCGACTTCTTAGTACAAACGAATATCATGGTTGTTAGTGAAATTATGAGGAAATGCGACCTACGTTTCTCGCATTTTTTTTTATTAAACTGCATCTAGTTACTCTCCATAGACATGAATATGGTTCACTTCGTTCCTAAATGATATCTGAAACAATAAACTGGGAGGAATTTGATTTTGAACGATTTCATTTGCACACATAATACGTCAAAGAGAAGGTCAGACTTATTGTTGAGAGATCATTGACCGTATTTTTTTTTTATATCCCAATATACACAAGACAGCAATTACAACAGATAGAACTGAAACTACCTTATTTTCCATTAGCATTGTTGTCAGCACACTATCAACTCGTTTATTGCTAATATACTCTCAAAATAAAAACAGGAAATAACAAGAACTATAACGAGCAATAATAATGACCATTGAAACCAAGAACATGACCAAAATGAAAATAGAATTGTAATAGCACACATGAGTATTGTAAAAGTTGAAATAATGTGTTTGTTAGGAAATATATGATCGTTATGATGGAAATCATGTCATCATGGGCAGATCTCCTAACGATGATGTGTATTGGATACCTGCATATGTATTTATGCATGCGTTTAAACATATAAATTCATTTTCAAAGAATATCAGATCAGTTCTATGGTAATTCCTGAACGTTCTCGAATCATAACGATTGAAAAATTTCAACAAAACATTTCCAGCTTTTTAATAGGAAGTACTATATCAGAAAATAAAGAACGGTATACTCTCAAATATCTTGAAATTAATTTTTGTGAACTAATAATTATCGATGTTACTTTTTTTTTCGAAATCCTGACAAATAACTTGCTTGATGTATATGTTAATACCTTGCTGTTAATTACGCTTTATAACTCGAAAACCTTCGAAAATCGATATAGCGATGAGGTGACTCAGTATAGAATTCAATCGTGTGGTCAATATTCCGAAAATACACAGGACGTTTGCATCAAAAATACTGCATGTGCTATAATAAAACCATCAATATCACTTCGAAGAGTTGTAGTGTAAATTCGAGAGATTCAATTTCGAGATTGATGAAGATAATTATTCACAATGTGACAACTTGAAATTTTTCACAAAAGTTGCAGTTCGACATACATTCTGTGTGCCAGAAAGAGCTCAGCAGCTATGATGATGTGAACATGTACCTACATTCCAAAACGAGATGAATCTTCTGATTATTGAATAACAGGTTTGCTAGTTAACTACATTGTATGTATATGAAGTTTTTCTTGATTGAGTTAATATTTATGTTCTGCAGCGAAAAACCAACATCCTTTCGATACCCTGTAATTTCTTCAATTTGAACCTAATTAAAGTGAAGTTGATAATGTGCTCGAACGAGGCTTAGCATGGAGTCACGCCACAGGAAAATATCACGCAGAGCCCCTTCCGAGCCAATTGAAGCGTTTCGGCGGACCTCTTAGCATGCGTTATATTTAAACATAAATATTATTATTTTGAAGTTTCAGTAATTGCTGATTATTAAATTATTTTACATTTGGAGTATATGCAATCGCACTGAGGTAATTTCATACCAATTATGGTATCTGACCTTTGAACAGCAATGAAATATAGACTACAGATACGTATCAGCTTATTAGCTGATAATACATGGAGCTCATTGTTGAAAAGAGGTATATGAATGATTTTATTATCACAAGATGAATATTTTTGAGATTTCAACTAGTATTGTGATATATTGAACAATTCAAACAATTCAATTAATTATTAGCAGATAATGTCACGACGTGTTAAACATCCGAATCAGGAAAGACCACTAAGCTTGGAGTCATCAACAATAAGAAGAAAAAAGTATAGAAGGAATCTCATTATAGAAAACGTGAATCGCCAAACATTATCTTCAAAAATCAAAATCGAACTTCTTGATATATATTGTTACGAGTAATAATATATCACAATACATTTGATCAGTTTCTTCATACCTCCTTTTTCTGCATTCAAGTATCCATATCAAATTAAATATGTTTTTCACGCTTAGTTTTATTGCTTCAGCCCACAATAGCACTGAACTGAAGTGAACTGAAATAATCGATTTATCACATTAAAATCTGGAATGAAATACCACATTATAATGATCACAAATTTTTGACTGAACTTTCCAATTATTCATTAGACATTCACGAATGTCAACTCAAAACAATTGGATGGCTCAACCTCAAAAATAATGAATAAACAAATATCATTCATTGATAACCACAGATGATACTTTTTGAGTACCATGAGTATGGCCAGTTTATTTTTATCCAAATGAAAAACCAATAGAACCTGAGTTCAATTGCGTTCTTTGTTTCTCTGATCGAAAAATGGTCATGGAAATTGGGAGAATTCCTGGATTTTCTAAATGTACGTATGTATATATGCGGACGAAAGCGTTTTTCCTTTTGTATTGAATCGCGAAGCATGAAAAAGTGCAGTGAAATGGTCAGAAATCATGTTCAACTGTTAATGGAATTGGCAGGCATATATTCAAGGGAATTGGAACAATGCTTCGCTCTTTCCATTGAATAGCCTTTCAATCAGCAAGACTGAACACACCCAAATAAACACGGGTATTTTGTGTAAAAATCAAATCCATCTAATTTCTTACCCAGTTTCCTGCTTTTCGCATTGAAAATACATGCGTAGTACATTCAAAGCAAAGGGTTTTCAGCGAATTACTGCGAGAGTTGCTATCATTATTTGTCGAGAGGAAAATTTTACATACAACGAAAGAGGTTCTCAATCATCTACTCCAATCTTTTAATTGTGAATACATGCATCTACGATATGTAGCGTGAGGTTATGGAAATTGTGGAACTAGATAATTGTGTATATATATATATTGCATTGCCTCAAAATCAATACCAGTTCAGTTAGAACGTTCTGATGATCATTGTCAGGCATAATATACATATTTGTATTGTTATTCATTCGTGATTTGTTATGTTTACCTAATATTGATTCAAGAATTGATTCATAAATGAAACATAATATGTTGAAAGTGATCAAGACTTTTGAGTTCTCGGAAGAGTAGAAACGATTTATTTTCATGAAATATGATGGACTTTGGTGATATTCAAAATCCTTACATGACAAAATAAGAACTTGAATATTTCATCATTCATTGAGGCTGTCAATATTTACTGAAACTGAATAACATATTCATCGGTCATATCCATGAATTATTATTATTCTATTGAATTGGATGAAATGGAAATTCTATCTCAACATGCAACTTACGTGTGTTACGACCTCTGTGCAGTGTTTTCCGGGAATCGATTATTGGTTAGAACCTTTATATCGCCCTTGAGCTCCCATATTCACAAGGAAAACAAAATCATTCAGGAGTACTTCAAACAACCATTCCAAATTTTCGATGGGAATGATTTGATTGGTTGAAGTGAGAGAGAAATATAATTGAAAGATTTCTATCTCTGATTTATTTCATTCATCGATACCTACAAATTTTCAAGACATTATGAAAAGGATACAGTGTGTTACTTGATGATATTTTCTGAGATATAAAATTTTAGCCTCAATTCGTTGCACTTTCACCGAGGAATCGGGGTGATTTTTCTTTGCCTTCTCCGCACCTCTGACGTTGAACAAACCTCAGTGACAGGTGTCTGCTTCGCCTATTGCCTGTCTTGTTAGCAGTTTAATGAGTGGACTACTTGACTCGCTAGTACCGTCGATGAAATTTTCCTGCAAGTATGAACGGCAATATCTTACCAATATTTACGCATTGCCATGGAAGGATTTATTCAAAATGTCTGTTTTTTTTTCAATAATGAAGACGAGCTGTGATCTGTATATTGTGTAAGTCCGAAAAATATAGATGGAATTACAGCCATACATTGTATTCGTCCAAAAGTAATCATACTGTTTCGTTGCTCAAGTCCAACTCTAAAGAAATAATCTTATTATTCATCCAATTCACTGTTGGATATGAAAACAGATATTCACAAACTTTGACTTTGGATGAAATTGTGTGTGAATGTTAGATCGATTATCAATTTTTCTATTCAGATACGAATACTAATACAAATATTTCATTCATCCAAGAGATCATACAAGATGAAGGACAATTCCAAATAAATTTGAGCAATATACAATATGAATGAAATAGGAGATTATATGTACTTCTAAACAGAAAGTGAAAAATATTTCATGACCGACCTATTCTTGTTAATGCCTTTGATTTTATCAGCCAATCTCCCTTTCGAGTAATGTCAGGACAGTTTTATTAATTGAGAATTATAAATCGAGTCTGATATTGCCCTAAGAAAAGGCTTTTCATTCGATAATAATTCAAGGAAATCAAATGAACAGTAATTCTATCACTCGAGGCAATTCATAAAATCATAAATCAACAATGACCCTCTTGAAACAATCCACCTTTATTCGTCTCACATCTTTTCTACGTTGAATTGAAAACCATTGATGACTCAACTAATAATAAACATTCAAGTGATTCTAACATCTTTTCGAGTTTTATCCACTGAAAATGTTTTGCTTAGACAGGCATTTCATAATCAAAACCGTCATTCAACAACAGGTAGATGTGTTCCGTTCGTTCCTCGTTAAACGAAGTTGACATTTATAGTTTCTTTTACGAACTCCGACTGTAACCATAATCACTATGGAAATCGTATATTTTCAATCAATTAAAGTGTAATCTAGATGTTCTCCTATTCACCAGCTGTGTTGATACGAAAAAAAAATAACTGAGGGTTGATTGAAATATGGACTATAACATTTTATTATCTACCAATTAAAGAGGTTACATAGATAAATGTATTATATTGAAGTTGGACAATGGGGTTGTTATATGCTCATCTATTTAATAAGGGTGCGGAAAGACAGAAGTAAGCTGTCGTATGTACAGAATAATCCCTCAGTTATATGGACAAACCATCAATTTATTTCTACAATGAACGATAAAAAAATGTTTGAGATGTACCCAAATGTACCCAGATGTAGGATCAAATGCATCTCATGAAACTGTTTTTGTTGTCACACCGACATTCTTCAAATTATCATGATGAATTATACTTCAATGGAAATGAGCCATAAAGCAATAAAATGTTGCCTAGGAGGTCAATCCTATTCACAAAAGACAGCTAAAAATATCCCATTGTGACAATGGCATATAGTCATGATCTGAGTGGGTACGTATATAGTCTTGTTTGACCTTAATGATAGTCATAAGCTATACAAATGAACAACTGCAAATATCCATAAAGCACTTAATGAGAAATGATTATATTATTGCATCATTGTGAGCATTCAGTTCAGTTCACTCTATATTGAAACCACAATATGTTTACTCTATTAATCAATCAATGGTTCATAGAATGAAAATACTTTCAAGTTTCAAGCTCGAATGTATGCATCTCAGTTGTTTTTTTTATTATTCTTATCCTAAGAAAATCTAAGATGTAAATTTCCTCAATTGTGTTCATGATTCATAGATATTGAATTATTATCAATATTTAAAAATTTCACATTTCAAATATGCATAGAAAATAATATTCTGTCTGACAGAAAAAAAAACGAGACCCCAATGTTGATTCAAACAATTCATTCACTTATTCTATTCAATCCTGAATGATAGTTTCTAACTCCTCTTGTCAGACGGCATATTCCAGTAATAATGCAGCTCATTTCGAATCCGCCACTTACTCGAGGATTTTCTTCCTAATTATTTTCTGAACGTCTCTTTCCGTCAAGGAAAATCACTGAAAGCTAATGAGCTTAGTTGAGGAACATTTCAGTTTCGAACTAGATAAGCGATCGTACGTACTACGGCGCACTCGATGTGAGGAAACTGCTCCCCAAAGGGATATGATGATAGAAAGTTTATATGGAGAGGTATATTCATAGTACATAGAAATGAATGTAACTAAGATTATTAGATCTGAGTTTAAGTTGAAGGAGGAAGACATTTGCGAAGCAAAATACTTATCACAGTGTACCAAAAGCACAACACTTAGTTTCTGTTATCTCTATTTCATTAGATCGAATGAAAATGTCCCACCTGAAAATAGACACAAAGACTCGGAAAAATAATTATCACTGAATACCTGATGATCATTTCAGTTTCGGATTCTATAGATTTGGAAATAAGATAGTTCAATCTTTTTTTATTATCTCTCTTAAATAAGCGATATCATTGTCGGCTCTGCAGTTTGTGACGATGCTCTTGAAGTCCCTTGGAATATTATTATTCAGACTGTGCTAAAAAGAGGGGGCACTCCACTAGTACGTGCTTAACAGATATTGGCACTTGGCAGGCAAAATACTCTGGCTGAGGCTCCCCCGTAATCAGGTGCTTAAACAGGGTCATTCATTGGGAAATGGGCATACTCTAGCGCCCTGTTTAAGCGAGATACAGAGTGTTTTATGTATATCTTTTATTATATTATATTTTATTACGTGTATGAACAGTTCAATATTGTGACTGAGATTATGTATCTCCTGATTTCTTCTGAAATTTAGAAAGCAAAATATATCATACTGGAATATTTTTTTTCCTAATAAAACTTCCCATGAAGGAGACATCCTGTAATGTTCAGAGAACTAAGGGAAAGGAGGTAGGAATTGGTGTTCTTTTCAAATATCTATAGAATAGAGAAAGATCGCTAACCCTTCTACGGTGTTCCAGAGAAGTAAGCGAGTTGGTAAGCGAAGCATCACCGATGAGACGAGTTGCCCTTTTTTGGACAGAATCCAACAGCTCCAGGATATGTTTAGGTGCCGCACTCCAAATATGGGAACAGTATTTCAGGACAGATTGGATTTGTGCCTTATAGATCGTAAGCAGCTGACTGGAAGTGAAATATCTCCTGGCACGAAACAGAAAACCAAGTTTTTGGGATGCACTTTTAGCAATTGATCTCACGTGATTCTCCCAAGAAAGGGTATTGCTGATAGTTATACCAAGCATCGAGATGGATGACTTCAAAGGACCTCTGACAAGTCTATGTTGGGCATCGTGAGGTCGGCTTTTTTGGAGAAAAGACATGCTTGTGTTTTGTTTGCATTGAAGTTTTTGGATGCCCATTCGAGAATTGTTGCCAAATCCATATTAATGTTGTTAACATTTCTTTCGTTTTTGATTTGGCGGGCTGGTATTGGAGCCCTATCTTTGAGTTCAATGATTTTCTCTGAAATTAATCTGTTCAGGGTTCGGATTGATGACTGACGGTATGATTCGCGTGAATCTTACTCCTTTCTCCCCCACAGCTATAATTTCATTCTGTTCGCAAGCTATGAATTAACGGCCAACAGTTTGTTCAAGATAAGATAAATGATGGACATTTAGTATCATTATATTGTTTGCAGCTCATGCAAAGACCTACGTGAGCGCTTAAGTGAGACGTTGCAGAGCAGATGTTGGAATTTTTCAAAATAACTAGACGATGAGAGAATACAATGAAGATATACTGGAAACACTGGAAGGAACTGAAAATTTGGATCTCGCATATTCTCTGGTAAATTATGAAAATGCAATAAATGAAGGAGATGATACCATCAAGTGAATATCCATGAAAATATTGTATTGTTTTCTCCTCTGGATTCGGTTGGCACAAAAGTAAATATTTTTATGATATTTTCATGAACGAAAAATGAAATAATTCCGTTTCATTGATTTTCTAGTCTACTATTTGCACAAAATGGTAGGTAGATACTTGACTATGCATCTAGATGTGAAATACATGCCTTTTGACTCTTGTTATATTTCGACAGGTAAATTACATACAATAAGGTTGAATTTTGTTCGGAATACCTTCAAATAATAGTATGATCACATGTGAAATATCGAGAATGCCCTGCACTTTGTTTAAATATGCCTATAATTCATCACATTTCTTTCTTTTTTAGTTTATTCAAAACAGGCGAGGGGAAAAGTACGCTCTATAGCGGGAATAATGTAAAATTTTGACAGATCACGAAAAACATCAACTTCGCTTTCAGATTTGAGTGAGCAAAAACCTACTTTGGGTAGTGATCGTAGGAAAAACATATTAATATTCTACGTAAAATATTCATCTGTAGGATTCGATGAATAATAGATGTCGAAGCCAATTCCAAATCAGGATATTGAAGCAGATTGAATTTATTCCGCCAATTTCATCTTGAACTCATGTGTATCGTATTCTAATATGATATATTACCTGAGCTATCAAAAGTCTTCACTGTTCATTCGATTTATTACTTGATTCCATCCATTTATCTCTCTCTAAGTTCCCGTTCATCTTCCAGTAATTCAGCAGTTCTATATTTTTGGAAGTTTGAAGCTATCATGATTCATAAGTGTTTCCGAACTTTCAGTGAAAATCAAACAACGAAAACAATGGAAACTCAGTTTATTATATACGATGTAAACAAAACTTTAATCAGAACGCTGATCGTTAATAATTAATGGATAGGTTCGTAAGTTAAAACTAAGAGAAGGAAAATTCTTCCAGGTAAATTTCATGAAGTTTGTGGAAATATTGAGATGAGCAGAGTTTGATTGAAAAAAATATAATGGTGAATAAATAATCCATTTAGTCACGTTGATCACGTATCGAAATTCTACTACTAAGCCGATCAAATATATTCAGAATTTAATATCCAACAGAAATTAGTGGATAATTGAAAATGTTGCTATTATTTGTATTTTATGTATTATAATCAATTCAGAACCACAGGAAGCTGAAGATCAATAAATTTCAATGACAAATTCTAATATAACGTCCAAATATAGATATATCTGACAGGATAACAGGAATATTTGATGATAATAAATATTTGTCTGAGTACTTCAGTGAACACTATCAATGAAGGTTTCATGAAATCACAAAAACTCGAAGGTCGAGTAGAATTATCAGAAAATCAACACGAGAAAAGAATAATTCCTGATAGCTGTATGTATGAAAAACTGCATTGGCGATTCCCAAGAAAAAATACTTTCAAATAAATGAAGATTATTTCATAGTTGAAAACTGTTGGTGGATGATTCGATAATTTTCTCAAAAACAGCTATTGATTCAGTTGTTGTTCATAGTTCACTAAATCATCAATTGGTTCCAATACGTGGAATATTATTTTCTGGGAAACCCCATCATAAAAGCCATCGATCCATATAACAGACTAAACATCTCCGTTTTATTGCGGAAAAAAATTCGAAAGACTGTAAATTGTTTTATAAGCTACCATCCCTTTCCTCGGTTGAGGAGAATGATTCAGCAATGTTTTCATGTTTTCTTTGTGCTCAATTTCCAAGGTTAGACTTCTAATAACGATATGGTCAGTTTTGAATTGTGTCTCTTACTCACAATGATTTTGTTGCCTCGAAGTACCAAGTGAGAAGAGGAGGATAAAGTAAATGTCATCCTAATAGTTTCACCACATCGTTTACAGCAACCGTAACCAATTGGAAGAAAAACACTTGGAACCTCTGTTAAGATCCAAGAGCTTTTGTAGCTTCCATTGTATCATATAGTCGTCCTGTATGTTCTCAGATTGAAAAAGCAGAACAGCTGACCTTTTGATGGAAGTTATTAATTCTCTAGCAGATCAGATAATGATAGGTTAACTCCAACTTCACCAGTAAATCATAAACAATATATCAGTTATCGATTTCTGATGCTTAAATAAGGAAGTGGGTAGTTGTCACATCTCCGGACCCGATGTGAATTTTGGATTCGAATAGTCACTAAGTTTCTTGGAGATGTCAATCAATAATCGATGGGCATTGAGTTCTCTGTGACATCATTGTCCGAATTTATAATCAAGTCACTGACATTCGAATCCCTATGAATTGAAGATTGAGAGAGCTATAAATATGCAGCTTCTTGTAATGTTCGCAGTACTACTGATCGTGAAATGGGTTAGTCTTATTGCGATTTTTTCTCCAAGGATATATTCATCAGTTCAAATATACTCCATGTTCTTCAAACCTCGATTTATGTTTTCGTTTAGTTTTTCTCATAGTTTTGAGAATTACTGACTCTGTATTGTTCTATATTGTTACCCAAAATACAGGGACTGGCATGATTAGCTTTGAAATATTCTTCATTACATCATCACCAAAAATCGTTTTTACCAACTCTCCCGAATAAAAACTATTTGATGTAGAATATTCCTAGTTCCACATTCTTTATTTACAAATACATGAATGGTTGTATGTCATGAAAGTGTAACACGTATCAAATTCCAGTTTCATCAGAATCATACATTCGTAAAAGATATAAATCGTGTGCATGTTTGTTTATAATTTAAACATAGCGTATGTGTGATAAATGCCGGAATCAACACAGAGGTGTGCCATAATTGAATGTATTCATGTGAGAGCATTTCCGCAGGTTATATAATAATTCCTCTATGCACAGCACTCACCGCAACTTTCTCATTCCAATTCTCATGGAAGACTAAATAACAAATTATGCAATATCTAATTACTTTAAACCAAATAAGTCATATGAACTTGGTTTATTCCATTACATGCATTGAATTTGTGAATATACAGGGTTATATCAATTCCAAGAAGAAATAATATTTGAAAGGAATATACTGTAATTGTTTATCGCTGAGGTTGATTGATTATTTTCTAAAAAATTAACAAGATAAGTTGACCTTTTCTTGTATCATCTTCTGCACATAATCAAGAAAATCATTCCCAAATTTTATGACCCTACATCCCTGCATTATTTTGGAAGGTATTTTCCAATTATCCAATGTACACGCGGGCCGTGAATCAGAGGTGGGATTTTATATTACCAAAAAACTAGGTACGATATTTTATGATAGCAGTGCATTACCTGTGGACACACTGTCAACCGAAATACAGTTGATTTAGGATAACGTTCTTTACCCTGAACAATAATATGAATTCGGATGCCGTTACCAAATATTTGGACTGTAACTATTCCTGGTCTCCTGAGACCACCCTAACGAAACAACCGATATATAATGTTTGAACGAATCATTTACACCTCATAGGTACACCAACCTTACTTTCTTGACGAACAAACAAGGAATTTCAGAAGCAGCGCGTAGTTTTATGGAATTGACATAGGAACCCAAGACCATTTCTTGAATCAGACGAATTTAATCATGGCTAATATTCCTCAATATGGAATATTGTGAATAATAGATATATATCATCAAATTCTGAATTTTTTACAATCATTAGAATTACAAAATCAGAATGTGATAATCAGGATAATTCACAGTGGATGGGTTTTCAAAATTATGAAATATTTTGGACAATGAGGTGTTCTATCATAAAGAAGTGTCAATGTGAATAATCCAAATGGAAAAATATCTTTTGAGTTATATTTTCGTAAAGCTTCCTCTGATTCCTGGAAAATTTACCACTCTAACACAATTTTCCAATTAAAAATTGAATACGTAAATTCTTAAGAGGCTGTTACCTTGGAACCATCATATGAAAATTCAATTTCAAGTTAGGAATTACTCGACAGCTTCTCAGAGTTATATAATATTCTATATTTTTCAATAAGTACAGTACTGCAGTTCGCCTGAAAAACATTTTTTTTATGTTCGTTATCCATTTCAGTTTTGTGGACCTCTCGAATTTGACGTAAATATATTCTGAGTTTTTGAAACTATATCCTATTTTTGAGAACTTGAAAATACCGACATAAAAATTAATACGGCAAAATGTTATTCATTTGCCTATTTGAAAGTACACAATTTTTTTTTAACTAAGCACAGCACATATCCTGACTGACGTAACGGTAGATTAGGTATATAAAATTCAACAATTGAATAATTCCGAAACCTCGCCCTGTATATATGTATACTGTGCTTTCTGCTTCCAAGGAGAGCTGTAAGAAATAAATAAAACAATGATGTACCAATTATGAAATAATAAGCAGAGAGAGAACGCATTGTTCGATTTCTTTCGAGAGTTTGTTCTCAAAGGAATCTTGCAAAGATACTGTCAATTATGGAGTTGTTATCAGAAGTACAAATTACGTGCTAGTGCCGGAAACGAATGTTGCGAAATTATTTCATGAACTCAGTCTCTCCAGAGATCGTGATGCTAATGGTATGGAGTATCATTTGTTAACGAGAGGCGAGTGGTTATCGAAGCGAATCCTGCATGACGACCTTCGTACAAAACATCCAACCACAAACTGCTCATAAATGTAACCATCCACACTTTCATAAATCATTGTATATCGAATTATCAATACGAACCATGACTTTTAGCGTCGATTTCTATCGTCGTATGGACTAAAAATCTGTTTTTTTGATAATGAAAAATGTATATGTATATCTAACCACAAGAAAACTGAAGGAAATGAACTTGTTGAGTAATTCTAGGAACAATATCTGAAAGCTTGTTATCAATTATATAACAGTGAATAGAAATGTCATTGAAATTTCGATACATGACATTAATAGGAGAGAACTGGGGTCCACGTGAAATGTAAAATATCTACGTAAGTTTGTACCAAAGAACAAATAAATCAGAATAACAAAACGGAACTTGAGAATTCTCTGATCATTTTGAAGTATTGAATTTTCAACAATTAACCACTTCACCATCCAAATATGTTTTTGTGGCGTATTGAATGAATAAACCTCATCCAAAATCGCAGATTTTTACTGCATATTTCAAATAAGATGATCACCCCGCTATTTCTGCGGAAAGGTAACGCATAGTGACGTCAGCTGTGACGTCAGTTGCTATTTCCCTAAAACCACAGCTAAAACATTCCTATTAGAAGATCTGGCATCATTGTAGGAATTGAGAAGTGGAGTAAGCACAGAGCTGTATTCTGGGGTTAAAACAACCCAAGCACATTCTTTCTTCTCATTCATATTCTTTGAATTTGATCCTTAAACATTTAATATAGCAGTAAATGTAAAAAACGCTTCTGAACTATTTTATTGAAAACAAAAATGAAAAATGCATCATGTAGTACTTGCATATCGCGCTTCTAAACACTTTGAGGTCGGGTTTTTTAATTGTATCAACTGAAGTTTATCATACTATCTGAATAGTGCTGGGAATTATTGTCAACACATCTGTTACAGTTCCATTTGCTGAAAGGAGTTTTTGAGAGTTAAAATTATCAAAACATATTTTATGGATTAGATGACACAAGATCCAGTCTCAACTCTTACTATTCTTTCAATTAAAAATGACGTAGCTCATTCTTTAGATTATTGTGCTTTGAATGGAGATCTTACTCTTATGAAATACCGCAAACATTAGTTTTTAAATTCACCATTTCTGTAGTTTTTTTCATTTTATGAATATTTCAATGTGAAATATTTCGAAATCAAAATTTCATTCATTTATATAATTTTAGCATTTCTCGTCAAAGAACCTGACAATAGGTAAGGCTGCCACTAGCTGTGTTTATAGTTATGTCGTACTCGAGGTTGGGGTGTTACTACGTCTGTAATATCATGACGTCGTATCGTCAGTTACTATTTGAGAAAATGTATTGGAGCGTTTGAAAGTAGCACCAACTTTGATACCTATTTTGAGGCATTAATATCGCTCAAAACATCATGAAAAAATATCTAATTGAGAGTCAATCATGCATAATAACCAAACCCAAAGTAAAAAAAATGGCCCAATCGCCCATTGATAACACGAAAAAGTTGCAGGTGATCTTGAATTTTATTCAAGTAAATAATGTTCCCTTGGTGACTATTACTTGAAAATTCAGGGCGTTTTTTATAACAATGTATTTTTGACGTATCAAAATACTGATCAACTACACGATTTGAATTTATTGGTCAACTTTCACAAATCATCAAGATATACAACCGCGTTCCGAATGAATTCACGATAACTAAAATCCGTGAAATCCTGAAGACATCCAGAACTACTGAGATGAAAAGAATATTTCACACTTGAATGAAATTATCGAGAAATTGCGGTTTGTGTTGGATCATCAAAAAATCACAAATGAGAAAACAGATGGACTTTGAAACAATGCGTTATTTAAGGCAACGTCCATGGGATGTTCAAGAATCACAGTTATTTATCCAACAAAAACAAAACAAGAAAGTAGGTTAACAATTATCCATTTCGCGACTATCATTTGGGAAGGAAATTGTACCACAATTATTTATGACAAAAAACTAACAATAGCTTTCATCGTAAATTGTATAAGTAATTTGTGATACAGACGTTAGAAAATAGTAATTTTTCAATCTTTAATGTGAGAAGGAAATAAATCAATTCCCATAGTAATTCAGTATTTCTCATATCATAGAGTGTGAAATGTTGTGTTTTCCTTGTATTTATGTAATGAATAAATGAATCTAGAGACCAGAATGTCTCCATTTCTCGAAGGTAAAATATCTGGATTGAATTAGAACCGGAGAGAAACCTGGTGACCCCTCCGTGAAGGCATTGACATTATCATGATTCTTCCTCAGTTCATCAATAAAATGACCCCAAATTAGATAGCATCGGACCACGAATTACCTCAGCGGCAATTTAGTAGTGGCACTCGTTCACCACGACCATCCTCTATCCCTTTTCCACTCACTTCGAAAGGAAAGCAATTTTTCTCGGAGATGCTCGGTTATTCCAAAAGCAACAAGATTGAAGTCGGCTACACCGGATTCGCGATTGCCCCTCATAAATCGCCTTATTCACTCGCATTATCTATTTATGTTCATTACAGGTCAGTTCGGGGTAGTTTGTCAATGCTGGGATTGGATCCTTCCCTCTGCGTTTCATTCGGTAGTTTTCTGTCGGACTCTAGTTGCCGTAAGACTGGGTGATTTGTTGGCGATTGGGATCTTATATGGTTAGTTCGGTCAGTGCCGGAAATTGACTTGGAACTTTCCGCTTTTTTATTCTATAATACAAGGTGGTTTCAGGATTGATCTGATCGACTGTTCTTCCTTTCCCAAAACAAAATTCCGTCCGAAAGACCATCAGATTGATTTTCGTATACAGGGTGATCCATTGGGAAACGGGCATACCGTAAGGGTAGGTAGAGGTCGCCTAGCTGGTTCTGAAAAACCCCCATATGATGGGTCTAGACCCCTGTATAAGCGAGATACAGAGTGTTTTATCATTTATATCATTCGTATAGTGTAGCATGATAAATAAATGCAAATACGGGGTGTTTGTAACTGATTATTGATATAGCACTTTGTCCTAAATAAGGATCTGCTGACTTTTTTTACATAAAGGTTGTGATCCAAAATTCAGGATATCATGAAATGGTTATTGATTTTAGAGACGAAAAAGATATTTTTAGGAGTATTTTTTTCTGCTGTTTTCATATCTGCAAACAAATTTTCGAAATTTCGTCGTAGAGGGTGTTGTATTGAACTGATGAAATTCCTATAATTTTTTCAGGTCCGTGCCTGGATTATTAGTTTCATTCATTCGGAATTTGGTTGCATGCAGTATAATGAGTTTATGTTATGAAAATTGATTGAATATACAATGTGGAAAGTTATGAACCATTGAAGAAATAGGAGTATTACATAAAACACTCTGTATTTTGTTTGTAGTTTATACAGAGCGCTAGACCCATCATACAGGGGATTTTCAGAACCAGCTAGGCGACTTCTACCTACCCTTACAGTACGCCCATTTCCCAATGAATCACCCTGTATACCTTACCATATTCTGTTAATGAGATCAACATTGTTGCAAGAATTCCATTCGTACGATGGCGTGAAATGTTTCAAGGAATCAGCAGAAGAAATTGTTCATTTATTCATTCAATACCCGGTTGGTGTTAATGACAAATGCTCATTTTTCCCTACGAAATTTCGTCTCGGTATGAATACCCAACGATTGAGTTATCCCGAAGATATCAAGGATCGTGAACTAAGACTGACATTTGCCAAATTTCGAAGATATAAGAACTCAACTTGCGTGCTACTTTGTTCACAGATGACATCTTAGATACAGAAATAGTCTAGTAATAATTAATCAGATTAAAGTGTGAGTTATTCCGATTATCTCGTCAGCTGGAAGGAGTTTCATAACCAGTCAATACTCAATTTGATCAGTTTGAATAACTCTCGCAAATCGATACAATCCCATACAACTAAACCATTCATTCCAGTTTTTTTTATATATTTCGAGTCTCATAACCTTCATGTAACAATTCACAAGTATCGAATTCTGGCAAATTTTCTACGAGCTATATCTCCTGCGATTACAATGGCCAAATCCCAACTCGTTCGTGATATCGTTAACAAGACGATAATGATTTAATGGCATCTGTCGATTGCTCTAAAGACAAAAGCTAAGTAGTTTGCGGTAACGATATTTTGAGAGACAGGTGATCGCACACACAACGTTCCATTAACGTAATAATAAGAAAAAATTGAACCTTCTCAGGCTCCCCAAACAAATTAAACCTGTTTCCGAACATGATTTAGATGTTATCGAACATTTTCACCATGATTATGTTCAATATTCTCGAATAAAAACTAATATTGGGCGGATCGACGTCTAACAAAAATCCACCTCGTCATGTCTCTGGGCCCACGCGTACTTCAGAATGTGCTTATCTCGGTTAACTGATTTTGTTTGGATAGTTTCTCTGAAGGCATACGCATTGATGATGAAGGCGGCTTTGATTGAGGATGTTGAACATAGGCGCAGCAGAACTGATTTCTCGTAGACACATAATGGGAGATGGAGATAGAGATGAACTAACAAAGACATTCAGTTGTGTGAGCTTGAAGAACAGTTTTGAGAATAATTCATTGTTGAGTTATTTCAAAAATGGCATGAAACACAGCATGGATAAGATTCCTGGGTTACCTTTCATCGTTTAAAGAACTCTTATTTGAATTATCGAACTGTTACATTTCCTCTTCTTTTCTTTTTTCTTATTTTTTGAATATCAGCTCAAAAATGAAGCATAGTGTTGTGTCGTGATGAAGAGATTGTTGTTTTTTGAGAAGATTTTCCTGTACACGAATACTTGAAGCCATTCATTGATTTCACAAAAGAGAATTGATTCCTCTATTTATTATATGAAAATCATCACATGAAGCGTGAAAAATGCGCTGTTTTTTTTTCAAGTCAATATTCACCTCCGGAATGCTCTCGTTTTCAAGATGATCACAGCACTATAATTGTTTCAAGGTCGAATGTATCCATCAAAAAGAAGGTAGATTATTTATGAGGTCTTGAGGACGTTATCTTCCTCTTTGAGTTTTTTCCTCATTCAATTCTTATTCATCCATAAGAGTATCTAATAGTAATGAATTCAAAACAACAGTTGACTTTAATTCAGAGAAGTTTAGTTTCTCTTCTGAAGATAATATTATTTTGCAGAAAGGACAAATGATGTAGTTCGGATGATATCCAACTTAAAAAAAATATAACCTACTCATACAATCCCTTAGGAAACCTATGAAAAGTACTATCCATTTGCAAAGCTAGATTCATTTTGACTCAGAATGACCTTGAAATGGGTAATTTTCATTATTTAACAATTCATCAATCATTCAATATTAGCATTCTTGTCTGATGTAAGATTCATCTAACTTAGAGATATTCGATTCAATTAATGAGATCAGTTTTCAGTTTGAAGATAATACAAAAAAATAATGTAGGAAACCAATATTGATTAATAGGATGGCCAGAGACCATTCTGGATCAATCAATCGAATAGGCTGCAATATTCAATTTAAGAAATAAGTTTTCGATTGATTGGTTAGATTATTTTTAATCATATATGAATTCGATAATCGTCATTATAAATCGATATTTATCAATAGAAAATGGTTCAAGAATGAAATTGAATGTATCACAAATATCCTTCCATTAGATGGATAATTTTAAAAAGAAAACGATATTTTTGTCTACACAAACCATATAACTCCCCCAATGCATTTCCAATTACGATATAATATTTCTCACAACACAAAAACTATTTTATGCTGAGTATATCATGCCATGTTATTTCTGAGTTCCTACGGGTCGTTCTGACACCCTCTATGATACTATAGCCCCCTCAAAAATAAGAGGGTTGTTACGACCCGATGGATTACTTCCACCCCTTATATGAATTGGACAACTTTGATTAAGGAAGCATGTAATTTTATATCGGGGGACAGTACCGGTCATATCATTTCAATCCATATATTATATGACAGCATATTTAGTGGACGTTTTTATATCGGATATAATTTCAACATTGTTTTCCAATTCTCATATAAAAACTCTATTATTGAGTCGTAATTCAAAATTGAATGGATAGGACTAAGTGGATTGAACTGAGATAAATGGTACTACCTTTATCATACTTGCAAGATTTTTAATACATTCTTGTTGAGCACTGTTGCCAAACATACAATGCTAGAAAATCGCGTTTCATTTTGTCGAACACTTCAGAGTTTACTTTTTAAATACATAAAATAATTTCGAATAGTGGGGTGACGATGAAATTTCCCCAAATACAATCATTCTTAGAGAATACATAATATAAACATAATTAGAAGTTTCAGTAAGAAATAGTTCTCCAAGATGGTGGATGAATTGGGTGTTTCATTCGATAAAATTTCCTAAGAATAAGAATGGAAAATATACTGAACAATGGATTCAGAGATGAATTTGAAGAGGTTTCACTACTTGATTTGTTTATTTTGCATTACATATGATGTATGAAGAAACTATTTTGAAATATACTAAAGCCACAATTGATATAACATAGTCTTGGACAAAGTTCAATCTTTTGCTCGCGGTTTAGTCTATCTGAAATGAAACAAATATTTTATACCGTACCAACGAACGACATCCAAACTAAGTATATTGATAATTATACAGGAAGTGTAGCAAATTTCATTTATGCCAATGGCTCCGTTATTTTTATTATCGATAATCATGCCATAATAATTATACCTTTGCAGAAAAATTTCATTTGGTACCGAAGCCATCGAAATGAGTTCGAAATACGCTACAATGATTTTGAAATGAGGCAGTCTTTGACAGGTGTTCAATCGACACTACGACCAATCAACGTTTGAAAGTGTTCCGAACCGTTTCAATCAAAACTGAATATTTAGCGAGCATTATCCGGATGCAGATGTTCATCTCGAAAAAGGAATTCAAATGAATGTACAGTTGAGTCACTGGTAGATTTCTATATTCAAACAAAAAATATACATCGGATGTATGAATTATGAATACGCCGATACGTTTTTCAATGCAACAAGTTGTAGTAAATGATACGGGTTGTTCATTTACATTACGATTTGTGGAAGGAAGTGCGAATGCGAAGTTTTTTCATTTCCATGTTTCCTTCGTCATGAATAGTTCGATGATCTACACCCGCTTGCAATACTAGATTTCTACAAAGAAAGAAAAACGGTAATTTTTATTGGACCACCCTAAAATAATCACTACTTTCACTCACCTTTTGTATCCCTTATCTCTCAAAATGTACATTTTGCCCTAGGAGAAAGTTGTTGCTTTTTTGTCAACTCAGGTATCAATTTTATGAAGCACCTAGCCATAGGAGCCATTTTTTTCAGTATAGTTGTAGCTTCTGCATATAAAACATCGGGCGAATAGACACATCTATTTGAATTGGTTATCTGTCTCTACAATGCGATCATGTGGTTTGTGGTTAAAAATCGCACGAAGAATTATGACCTTGTGGTGAGAGCACTATGATCACTATGCTCTGTATTAGTTCAACAACAGTTGTTGAAACCTCTCAATAATCATGTTTCTGTTGGATAATAGTCGAATAGAAGTTGAACTCAACCCCTTTCAAATATTACCTGATTCGTTCACTTGAATTTTGATAATCCAAAAACAAAATATGTAATTCTCATCTGAGATCATTCTGGAACTCTTTTGATGAAGGTTTTTTTGTTATTTCATTGATTCGGCCTATTCATAGAATTTCGTTTTTTATGTTTCTACACAGATCGTTCGACCCTCTTTCTAACATTTTTTGTCACCACCAACCCTTATTATACCGAATGAAAGATCTATCGATTCCAGGACGATAAATTGCCATGATTCGACCGAAACGCATAGGAAAATCTCACCATTCCATCCATTCATTACCTATCAGGTAGCCCCAACTTGTGTGGTGTTTCTTTAGATGATATCAGCACAAAAGAGCATCTCACTTGTGTATAAAAAGTAATAGTGGGATTACCTGACTGCGGTCAAAATAAAGTAAATTTATTGACTGACGAATCATTTTTCATTCATCCGAAATCAAATTGAATTGATGCATACAAAAGGAAATTCATTTTGTCCCTAATACGGATTTCAACGGCAAAATTCAAGTTGGCACGGGTAGCAGGTGATTTTCATGATGTTAATTTGAAATTTAGTGGAGGATGACCAACATAAATGCTTATAATCTGTTGAGCTCTAGGCTATTAGTTACTTTATCATGTAGAAGTAATAAATATTTTTATAGCAAGTGCTCACATGTCACAATATCAAGAAAAATGAGTCAATCTAAATGAAAATATTTTTTTTTTCAGTTCTTTTGGGGTACTACGCTCTCTATTTTTTTTTGTTGAATGGAAAATGTTGATGAAGTTGAGTGATATGTGATAATGTGAACATGAGTCCCCTAGAAATCGAAAAAGCTGAAATTATTCAAATAATAAAATTTTTATATCTCAAAATACTTACCTGATATCATTGAATCAAATCAATTTGATGATTGTTACCATAATTTTTTTCCACTCTAATTCATGAAAATATCTTCCCAATGTATTGGGAAGTGAATCTTGAATTATCTATTTCTTTTCAGATATTTGGGTATGACACAAGAAGAAATTCGAAATATAAAATTCAACACTGAAAATTCTCAATATTCGATGAATTTAGTGATTATTAAAATTGATAGGTTTTTTGAATGAATAACAGTTGCATGAATTCATGTGTATTGTAGTAGATATTGAAAAAATAAATCATTTTGGGATGATTTCATGAAAAACTCAATTTATTATCAGTAATTAAGATTTAATTTACATAATCAACAGTCTTCATTTGAAACTTAAATATAAATATATATAGGAATTGAGTATTTACAACATCCTTAAACCTAATGACTAATAAGCGTTCGGTAATTAGTACAATTCGTACGTTACAAATAAATAATTTTCATCAGAATATTTACAAAATGTACAACAATAACTATGTCACATAGTAATCTTATTTGAGTATCAGAAACATTCGAGAATGCAATAGAAATTCACACGAGAAAAATTAAGTAAAAACAGCCTTCAAGTTCATAAATTACCTCAGCCGAACCTAAACGAAGTAAGTCCTCGTTTGCGGTGTCGCATCAGGAATAGTAGAATATACGTGATGAGCAACCTCGCTCCTGCAGGCAGGAAACTGAGTCGCATACTGAGTATACTGAGGTGGTCTCCCATCTATCGATACATAACTATGATTCATCTGCTCCGAGCCATAATGCTGGCTACTAGAACTAGACCCTGCTTCGTCCTCTGTAGTCCTCGTGGATTCTCCCCCCGAAACGTACGTGCTCTGCGTTGGAGTAGGAGTGATCGCCGTAGTCTGTACTCCCGGCATCGGCTGATACTTGTACCAAGAATCGTGAGTAGACGGCGCCGGAGTGTATCTGGAAGTCGCCTTACACCGGATCTCCGCTGGCTTCTTATTCCTCCTCGCGTTATTTACAACATCCGGCATGGCGTAACGCAATTTCTCCCAGAACCGCCTTTCCCCCCATCTCGTCACGGTGCAAGCTCGCAGCAAAGCCCTCAGTTCCGGGTCCATCGGCTCCAAAGGGTCGCCGCTGAGGATACAGACGAGCTTATGTCGATAGGCCGTCCGCAAGGCCGCCTGGAGCGCTGCCCTGAACTCGGGGCGCGACCACTCGGTGCATATCAACATGGGAGAGACTACGAAGACGATGCGCCTGGAAGCGTCCGCCGCGCCCACCATGGCGTCGGCCAAGTATGACGCCCCGCCCATGAGGTGGAGGTCGCGGTAGTGCAAGCACAGAGTGTGACCGGAATGCTCCAACTCGGGAGCAATCACCCTGGACGCCAGATCCTCGTCCTTGTGGCTGTACACCATGTAGCAATCGTACAGTCTGTCCCTGTCGTCGTTGTCGTCTTGCGGAGCGGCGGCGTCCTGGAAGATGCGCACCCCGTACTTGGAATGCGCCCACAGTCGCACCTCTTGTCTGAAGATGAACATGACGGCGACCAACAAGCTGACCACGATGACAGCTACGAGGGTGGCGGCGAGCAGCGGCACGTAGCTGCCGCCCAACAGCTGATGACTAGATTCGCGCTGAACGACCGAGGTAGCGACTGCGTTGTTTATCTCCTCGCACCTACGGATGACGTCTGCCACGGTTTCGGATCCCTCGTGACCCGCACAATTCATTTTCGAGGGATCGCCACCCGTCTCGCGGAGCCAGGTTACGAGACGGGCGATAAAGTTACAATCACACGACCACTTGTTGCCGTCCAAAGTCACGCGCGGGTGGGAGTTCGACTCTCCGTTCTCCATCTGCCACGGAGTAAAGTCCACGATTTCGTTCTCGTCGAGTTTGAGCACTTCTAATTTCGGCATGTTCTTGAACGTGTTGTTGTCTACGTATTCGATTTTGTTGTGGTCCAAGTAGAGTTCGTTTATGTTCTTGAGCTGATCGAACTCGAATCCTCGCAATTCCTCCAGATGATTATTCTCCATGTGCAGAACTTTCAAAGAGCTGACGCCGTTGAATGTTCTATTGTGCAGGGCCTTCACGTTGCTGTTGTTCAAAAATAGGACTTCGAGTTTTTTCTTGCCGATGAAAACGTGACTTCCGAGCTCACCCAAGTCATTACCGTCCAGGTAGATTTCAGTGGCATCCATCGGAATTTTGTCAGGTACCTCCGTGTATCCCGCATTACTACAGTCGACTACGTTAGACGACCACGTGTGATCGTGATAGCACGTACACTTGTCGGGACAGGTCATCTCGCAGTCGCAAGCATCGAATTCGCAGCAATGACACAGAGCAAAACAATGAGTCTCGTACGGGCACAAAAAATTCGACGGCTTCAAACTCAATAACGGCTGAGGAGGCGCGCCTCTGGAATGTGCAAGCTCACAGGTAACAGCGTCTAGATCCAATACTTGCGGATACTGTCTCAAATTACTCAGATGATTGATTCTGAGAAGCCACTCCATGTTACAATCGCAATAAAACGGATTGCCCCCGATATAGAACTGTGGCAGGTCCTTGTCATCCGTGACTGGGCTGAGACTCAACGAATTCATGTCTAGATATCGAATTTCGTTGCCATACAAAACAACCTCTTTCAGATCTTTTTTATTATGGAATGTGTTCGGGTGCACGATCGAAATTTTATTGTTATTCAACAACAGTGTGTCAACGCTATCAGGCACTGAGTTCTCCTTAATTTCTGTTATCAAATTGAAACTCACGTCGAGCATTTTGATTTGCAACGTATTCCTAACGTCATAGTAATTTCCTAGTTCAGTAACCTGGTTATCGTGCATATCGAGCCACTCCAAACTGACAGGCAAATGGCTGTAGTCGAACCATAACAATTTATTCGAGGAAACGTTCAGCCATATCAGAGTTTTGAGGTTGGTAAAAACGCCACTTATATCTGTGAGTTCGTTAGCATCGAGACGTATGGCCTTGAGCGTAGGATTACTCGAGAAAGCACTTTGTTCTACATATTTGATTTTATTCGAGGCTAAATTCAGTACCTGCATTGACGGAAGTGTCGAAAACGCATCCCTCGATATATTAACGATATGGTTGTCCACTAATCGCAGGCCGTATAGCAGGTCCAGACCCTCGAATGATGAGTTCGTAACTGATTCGATATGGTTCTTACCCAAATCGAGGGTTTTGAGGAATCTCAATTGACCGATGCCCGGAGGGACAGTACCGAGCATATTTCCGTTCAGACCCAAATCTTGCAAATTCGTCACGTTTTCGAACGCTCTCGGATGAATGTATTCGATGTCATTAGAATCTAACAAAAGCTGGTTCAAAGCGTACATGCCGGTGAAATGATGGGATTCAATGCGAGCCAAGTTATTGTGAGACAGAGTTAAAGCGTGGAGATTTTTCAGTTCGGCAAATGCCCCTTCGGCAATAGCATTTATTCTATTGTTCTCCAGATTCAGTATTTGCAGAGTGTACAGATCGTGAAACAGATTTGCATCGATTCGAGTAAGTTCATTGTTGGCCAAATTCAGGACGACTAGTCTCACGAGGCCTGAAAATGTATCTCTGTTCACCCAATGGCTACTCAATTTGTTCAGCGATAAATCCAATACTTGTAGTTGATCCAGACCCTCCAAAAGTCCGGGAGCTAGAACGCTCAGTGAGTTGTTGTGTAAATGAAGATGTCGAAGTTCTCTGCATGATTGAAATAGTTCGGGAGGTAAAGTCACCAGGTAGTTATTCGACATGTTCAAAGTCTTCAGTGAGGTCAATCCAATGAAAGCACGATCGCCTATCGTAGATATATCGTTACCTCCGAGATGGAGTTCTTCCAGAGATCTCAGCGCCGAAAATTTGTTGTCAGCCAGGGTAATGATCTCGTTGTAAGACAAATCGAGAACTTCCAAGCCGTTGACGCAGGCACGACCAGGAGCCAGAGGTCCGTTTCCCCAATCAGAAAACCCGAGCGATGAAACGTTCTGAAGTTTGTTCCTCGTCAAATTCAAGTGGGTCAAACTGTACAGAGGGCAGAATATATCCTCCGGCGTACTCCAAATATTGTTGTCAGCTAAATCCAGTTTACGAAGCTCTCCCAGGCCACGAAAACTTTCTGGGTGCAAGTCTAAAGTCATCGCCGACCATTCGGAGTTGTGAGAGCGAACTGAAAGACGCCTGAGGTGGCGTAGCTGCGAAAATGCGGTCGCAGGAATGTTGCGGATCTTACAGTTTTCGATATGGAGGTCCTTCAGATGTCGGAGACCCGACAAGAAGTTCTTCTGCCTGGTTGACTCCAGCGAACTTTCGAAGAACAACACATCGCTGCATTCCAAAATCAGCACGGAAACGCGTTCGGCTTCGTTTTGGGACATGTTCCGTATCAAAAACTCCGCACTGTTGATCGTTCTTATTTGACAATAAAGCACTGGCTCCTGGATGTCATCACTGTTGTCTAACATTCGCATTTGCCAATCGCATCCTTTCGGTGCTGACTCGAAAGTCGACAAACTTCTCGAAGAAACGGTCACGAAAACAACACTTAATATTATCCAGATCATTTTGTTCGGTTGGAGATTTCGGTCCACGCGGTAAGTCTTTACAGTTAACTCATCACAGACTGAACACTAAACTACTTGTATGTTCGCGATGTGCCGGATGGACAGATAGCGTGTCTGCTCTCGGCAAAGCTTTCTTTTCGACTGATGTTTAGGAGATTGTTGCGTACGGTCGTCTGGTGTGAGCGATTGGCTCCGCCTCTTTCTCCCCACTTCTTGTGTTTATCGGAAATTCAGCTGGCTTACCGCGCTCTGAATGGACGGTGTCACGTGTAGTTCATGAAATTCAACAACGTGCAAATTGCCGACGTCCCCACCATATAATTATTGTTTTTAATAGTGGGTTTCTATGTATGTGAAAACGCATGGAAGGCTGGCCAGGAATTACGCTTAATGAGTTATTTGATGTCTTCGTTTCCTATGTTGAATTATTTGAGTTCTTGAATTTTTTTCCACCATTTCAATTATCTTGAATAACAATCTCAGTACATGAAGTAAGTTGGATACTAAAATTCATTTATTTTCCTAATATTGATACTGAATAAATAACCATTGAAAAATACAAGGCTACAACAAAGTTGATACCCTCAATATCATTTCAAATGAACTTTAACTCACGTATCGTCTAGAAATAAATATTCGTCGATTGAGCAGTTGTTTTAAACGAATTATCTTTGAACACAATGGAAAAAGGAAGAAAATGCGTTATTTCCTTAAAAAAAATGTATTTTCTGCTGAACATTATTTTATCGTCAATACAAAGACAAATTGACAAAAAAATGCACTAAAAATCGACGTGTCTGAGCATTTTTTCTAACCTCTACGTTCTCATTCTATGTAGAGTTTTCTGTTTGGTTACCATTATGTCATGTACCAAAAAACGTTATCCATCGCATTTCTTACTTTCTTAGTCGGATATAGTTTGAATTAGGAAATAATTCGAAAATTGATGATACTCATATCGTGATATTTCAGAAAATAACGATATTTTCAGCAGACTCGAATAAAGGCAAAAAAAAAACAATGCCTCAAAAATATGAATCAAAATATTCGATAAACTCATTAGGAATAAGAATATGAATTGTTGTTTTTTCATGTTATGTTCATGAGTTCATTTGAAGAAACTCACCGAAATTGAAATTCTTCAAATCAAATTGCCGTCGCATTTCTCATATACTTGGTTCGAATAAAGTCTGAGAAATTATATTCTGTCCTATTGTTTCAATCCTTTGCATCATTAGTATAATGAAATGTGTTGTTTATTTGAATCTAAATGTACATGACAACATGACTGAATCAACCAGTCTAGTATTCATTAGGTTTTATGATGTTTCGCACATCATAACAATATTCATTGTTTCCAAATAATGTAAATCATTAACAGAGAAAGATCGAAAGGTTTTCAGGTAAAGAACTTATTGAAGTTTTGGAAAAGGTAGTTTGAGTGGATTTCGAGTAAAAACTTGAACTACCGTGAACAGGTACAAAATGACTAGGAAGGATTTTTACCAAGATAATATCTTAAAAATCGACTATACAAAAGCATTGAAATAACAGTTGATAGGATATTCAGTAATTCAACTGTCATAACCTCAAGTAGAATTCAATTTTATATTTTTATATTATTATTAAATTGGTTAATCAAGTATACGTCTGACTACACTAAACTACACTGTCAATTATACTCATATGGTTGAGATAAAGTGAATAATCGAGTAATTTCTTCAAATTAAACAATCGATTCTGAAATCCGGTGTGTATCTTGTATGTTCATGCAGATTATGGTAAAAACTGTTCATTTCGAATTTGTACATAGTAGGTTTCATGTACATCTCAAGTCACTATTTAAATTTCTTTCTATTTGTCTAGATAATGTAAACTGATGGTTCAAGAAAACTCAATTTTGAATTCACCAGAGGAATTTCTGAAATATAGTACAATTGTTTTCAACGTCGTCCTCACACTGTATGTCATGAATTCAACATTATTCCGTTATACTATATTTTTACTGTATTTTACTATACATTATACTCATTTTATTTTTGAGCATGTCGTTGAATGTTACGTTATATCGCAAAATTATATGCTCATTTATTATTGTGAAGATGGAATATGGAATAAAAATGGCTACACTTCCTCGAAATAAACTCTCCAAAGTAAAGTAAAATTTTCCATATCAATAGCTATATTGTTTGATCTTCTGGGATTATTAAAATAATATTTCACCCATTCAATTCTTTCACTGAGATGATAATTAAAATTCTCTCAGATTCAATGTATAGTTTATCAGATTCATTTATTTCCTGATAGAATTATTGAATTTTTCTGCCATTCTGTCACTTAATTCCATACCCAGCGCATTCACCAATTCTTGTATAATACAAGATGGTGAAGTAATATTCAATGACGAATTTTCCATTTTCTTCAAAGATTTCGAACTTTCCAACTGAATATAAAATGAATCAAGGAAATAAATATAATTTCATACCAACAGGTATTCACTAGTTACATATTTCTTCAAATCCATAAAAAGCGATTTCAGATTCAAAAAACAAATAATTCGAATATTTCATTAAAATTTCAACTCGTAGATTTGCTGAAAAACCAAAAACATCCATTCAGATTTGCTGTATTACCATTTTTCTCTAAAATATAGACCCTATTAGCTTTTTTTTATATATTTACACAATTGAAAAAATTTAAATTGTTTGTGATCAACGACATCTACATTTTCTAGTTTATGCTCTCTGCGAATAGGTTCCTGTATACCAAATTTCACCACCAAAATTTCTGCAGCTGACCGTTAATTTTGAAGAAAACTGTATAGGCCAGAAATAATCACTTTCTTTGCTGAACCCTAACCGCAACAACGTTTGGGAAGTCAGTCTATCGAAAGGAAACCTGTAACATCAACAGATTATGGTTGTCCTGGTTATGGTTGTCACGCCACATCCCTGTATAGTTTTCTTTAAGCTGTGACGGTGACATACAGAAAAGAAACCTGTAAACATTTTGGCGTCACAGGTTATCGAACTAGAAAAATGAATTCAAGTTTGCCCTTAATTTTCACTTTCCATGCATGAAACCCGTGCATGAAACAGTCGACTCACGAAATGGTAAGCAGTAGCGACATCTATGTATCATCACTACATTCATTAGTTTTAAGGAATAGGTTTCTGTAAGATGAAATATGTGATGAATTTCATCAATAAACTCGATGAACAGTGATACAGCCTTGAATAGGTAGATGGCGGAAGCAATACTGCTGTCAATCGATTATCATTGTGTAGATCAGAGAAATGCAATATTGGAGTTAGTCAATACGCTTATTTGATTAGAAAATAAGGTAAAATGCATTGGTTATATCTCAACTCATTCCTATCAGAATAATTCTGTGAATAATAAAAATAATAATCGTTTTGACATAAATAATTCTTGATTGATACTATGGTACATATAGAGGGTGATACCTGTCATTCGTGACAGAATACTGAAATTTGTTGTGATGTGAACTACTGCAGTTAGGTGAAGGATAATAATGATAGCGATCAAGATACCAGAAAAATCGACAGGGTTTTTCTTCAACCAATGAATCGATGTGTTCATAAAACATTTCGTATAAGAGCACGTACAATTCTACATATCGATAATACCGACCTCAAGAGTTCTCCATGCACTGTGAATCACTCGAAGAGAATTCACAGTGCAGTTTCCCATTATGCAGCACATGGCCGTTGATATTTATGTGGAGCTTACACTAATCGATGGATAGAGAATGAAGAGAAATGAGCCACGCCCTCAAATTCGGCGCCCTATATCACTTTTTGCGAATTCGTCCAGAGAAAATTGAACATTGTTTTAGTGAAGTGATTAGAAACCGAAAATTCGGTGGCAGTTTCAATGATGAAAAGTACCAAAAGTTGCTGAAACAGTTAAACGTTCGATCAACAATACACAAATTATTAAATGTACAAAAACTTGGACAATTACAAAAACGTCGAATTAGGGAGACTAACAAAAACGTCAGCTTATTTAACAACTATCCAGAGGCAGAGCTGGAATTTTGAATTTTAGTATTAACTGATTTAATTCATCACAGCTTTGCGTTTTTTCAAAAGCGAGTTGCCAAAACTGCCATAAACACAAACAAAATTATTATCATTGAATAGGTTTTTTCGATACCTTTTAAAATAGGTGTCGCTTGCCGTAGGGTTCCATTTGAAATTATTGGTCACAATGGCCTTGTGACGTCATCTTTGACGATTTCGTCATCTATCATCCCTAGTAGAGCAGTTTACAACCTTTAATATTCAGTTTCCGAATTTCACTTGTTTATGTATAGTCGTTCCGAAGATAAGAGGGGGGGAGGGGACTTTTGAGAAGCACTGTATATCGGAAAATTATAGGATTGTGTATCTGCACAGGTATAATAACTTTTATTCAAAAAATTTATTTGTTTCCTCATTCCGTATGACTTCCACACACCAATGGGCCACGCTGTACAATAAAATGAAAATTAACAATCTATACCGGGTGTACCAAGCTAACACGTAATATGGAGGAATTGAAATATCAATGTTATTATTTCTATTCACAAAAAATAACAAGTATGTGCTATCTTTGTATTTCGATATGGATAACAAAATGTGTTATCCGAAAATGAAGGTCATTCATGAGTCATCAGATGTCATAGAGTTTCATTGAGATTCCACAAACTCAAACTTTCTTTCTAAAGAGTAGTATACTTTTTCAATTACAGTTGGTTTATAAAATATCATTTGGATTCTGGAGAAATTACCCCATCAACAATAATGCGCATGTAACTCTAAATGTCTGCAAGGGTGTTCCAACGAGCCACTTTATATCGGAGTTCGAATCACCTTCGAACTTTTCTGTACTCGAGTCATGTTTGCTAATACGCCTCTTACTGTCAGAAAATGCTCATTCATTCTGGTAATGTACCCTCCGACCGCCACAAAGAGAACACTAACATCAATTTTGTTTTGTTGGGAAATACAAAGCAGTATTTTCGAAGGTAAATTCAGCACCGCTTCGAAATATATTTTCCACAATCCGAACGTCGAAGCGATAGACGCGGACGGAATTCTGAATGAGATCTTTCGGAAAAATAGTTATGCCGCCGAAGTTCCACTGTCATGGGGATATGATGGGATGATGGAGTTATCGGGATGTTGGAACTGAAGTGAAAAGTTATGTCGAGTTCCAGAATATTGCTAGAAGCAAATATGTTTCCAACGGCACCCTGATGGACGAGAAAAACAATATTTTCCTTGTGTCTCATGATCCCCAAGGACACATTTTTGTGTTTCCTTTTCTGCTGCGATTAGAATGAGATTATTCCATATTTTTAGTACCTCAAATGATCAATCACCAACCATGTTTTCAATTGTTAATCGAATACCAGAGTATCTATTATATTAAATTCTTGGGATTTCGATTATCATGACCATGATTCGATCGATTGAGTTGAAAAGTGATAAAAAAATTCAATTATGTATTAAGGGGCTATACCAGTGTCGAAAAATCGTTTATTCACTGTCAACACTATCAAAACTATTCTGTGAAAGCGGCAAGGTTGTATCTTGAATAATTTTTAATAACAGTGTTCTAAAGAACGATCACTCGTAGATATAAACGGTCTGTCTCTAAAATATATTTCTTGAAATCGCTGATATCTTAACTCGAAGAAAAATCGACCATTCAACTTCGAAATGGAATGGGAACTATATGTAGTAAGCGGAATAGATGGAAAATCACTGGAGATTTCCTGAATAAAAAACAAAGAAGTTGGGAGTGGATTGTATAATTTAAGAAGGGGGAGTATTTTCTCGGAAGTTTCCCACAATACTAGACACCAAAACTCATCAGCAATTCGAACAAAATATAAATAATTGTAGGATATTCGAGTTGTTGAAAATATTTCATGGTATCTCAGACTCATTCTATTTGATATCCTCAAAAACAACACTTCTGAAATTCCATCATCATGAATATGAGGATTGCAAGATTTTATTGAACTTACTTCAAATATACACTATTTATCGATAGAATCATTTTAACACGTAGTTGCAAAATCATAAAATAATAATACATATAGGCAGAACTACTGCTGAGACTCCTAATGAACTGAATACGACCATTTAGATGTTTACCTAAAACATTTTCATGGTTGCCATAATCACTCTATTCACGTGAATTGACAGTTTATTTGATGGAAATATCAAGAGGAACATTCCGAATAAAGTAGTGTAAATGCCATACGGAGCAGTTTGAAACAGGATATGTTGAGAATATAATATAAATGACAAGAGGCATCATCAAACCTAATGAAAATCACAAAGGAATGTAACTTTGACAAAAAACCAATGAAACTGTTGAAACACACCCAATCATTTCCGGCTTTGTTGAGTTCTCACCAAGAGAACTGCGTGCTCCATTATTCGAATTCCCTGAGCACCTGGTGTGCCTTGTGCAAGTGTATCTCCCGCAGGAAAAATCTGTTAAATTTGTTTGAAGAGATTATGGGCATTCGTGTTGATTGTTTTGGATCATTTTGAAGGTAGAGGGTGATATTGAGTGAAATTATACCTCTGATTTAAACATTAGGGATAGAAGCTTGACCTTTATGCAAGACAATAATCCTTATATTTAACTACTTTGGAGGTAATTGATTGAGAATATATTTTTGATAGCTGAGTAAAGGACAATATCATTTCTCAGAACTGAAGATAGAATTTGGTGTTCAATTTATAATTTTGTGATGGAAAAGTACTCATGACACGGACTTCATGATCAGAATATAATGAAAATTAAATGAGAGTCGATATCTCTTTCAGTGAATCTGAAAATGATAGGAAAAACAACGTATAATCGCTGCATGGAATATTCAATAATAAACAATGATTGTTTTTTTTATAATATAAGGATGAAATATTTGGCCACTATCTCAATCAATATTATCAACTGATTGCTATTATTTCTGCTTTCTGTTTATCAGTTAGATAGCCACCATCATGCTGTAATGGGTGTTTGTACAATTTGGATAAAGGGTGTTCCAATCTTCCGCAGATAAATTCCGCTGATATTAGGAGGTGATTGATTCATGTGATCAAGAAAGTAACATGAAAAACTGATTCCTCATTAGTATGAATATTTGTTCTTAAAAGAGAAGAAATAACTGATAATCATGTTTTCATTGATCTCATACGTTTTTTGTCTTCGACTAAAAAGTTGATATTCAGTTCCTCAGCTCTAATTTAAAAAAAATCACTATCCGAAAGAATTGAATAAAAACACAACAAAATAGGTATTTTACAAGAATAATCAAATGTATGTTAAGTACCATGAAGGTTTGAATCAAAACTCACTTCTGAGCAAGAATAAAGAAGCCTATTTTTCAAACACAAAATTACTCCAGGAATCCAAGCTTATCCCGCAGAACTCTGATGACCCATACATATCTCTTGCACACTGATGGGTATTATCCGTAATCAGAGGGAGTGGTCTAGAACAAGTGAATTTATTCAGAGAATGATTCAGACGATGCTATCGATCTCATAGTCGAGAGACAAAGGGATTTGGCTGAAAGCACACATCGGATGTTCAAAGATGGGTAGGATTATGCAAATTCTTCATCCGGGGGAAATGGGATTTGTCTTTTTGAAACATCTGAATATGAGGCGTCAGAAATACTAGATAGATGCCTGATGGAGAGTTATACTGATGGCAAAATTTGTTGATTGTTTTTCCACGATATATAGGCTTGACACAAGATTCTATGAAAAAGTATAGGGACGTGGCAATTCGCAACCGAGTGTTAAAAATTAGTGAAGCCATTATCAGACTATTCATCATCATATTCCTTGAATGTAGGACGTAATATCCGGCTATCTGCACAGCACAATCTCTTCGTAAAAGGTATGCTGAAGAATATACTGATGACACCCCTATTAGAGCTTTCGGAAATCCGCCATTTGATAATGTCGCTGGATGGAAGTGATTATAGAAGCTATTCCTATAAAGACCAAGACTAGAACAATTTTCCTCCATTTAATATACTATGATGGCAGTAGAACGACTTTCCAATACCCCGATTCTGCGAAATTAAATGCCGAAGTATTCTGGCTCTTCCTAAAATGTGACGAAACTAGGTTAACTCATTTCCATAAGAAGAATTGGATTCTATTCTCTTGGAGAAAATTTGCACTGGCTTTGAAGTAGGTGGCGAAATAAAGACACTTGGTGCTGGAAAATCGTTATTTTACTTAGATTCAATTCAAAGATTCTAGAAAAATTTCAGCAGACGCAATTTGACTCATTTCTTGGATATGAATGTGTTCTTACGGAAGATGTAAATGACCTCAAAGAAGGAATCTGGAAATTAATATGAACAAAATGATCATAATGATTATGGCAAGTAAAATGAAGGTACCCAAAAAAGATAACTTCTCATGTATTTGGGCAAAAAATAGTGAATTAGATGCGTAATCTAGAACTATAATGGAAATCAAAATGGAAGTATAATGTTATATGAAGAAATAACAGAATTCTGGATATATAAAAAAGGGAATACGGAACTCTGAACAGTATAAGATAGGCGACCAATGAATGAAAGGTAATGGGTAGCAAGAAAAATACAGATGAAACCAAAAAATTTTGGAAACGCTCGGACTAGGAGGCTAGAAACAAGAGTTCGAGAGGTATGACAAAAACGATTTGAAATGAATAGATATGGACGAATGCCATTCATTATGGAAATATTCATAATCTTCAGCTCATGGACGATTTAGAATACATCAAAATAATTTATATATACTAAGAGGAGCATTGAGCTAACAAGATTTTCATCATGATGATTCTGATTCATCAAGCCATGTATTTAATTATAGGTATATTGGATTGGTCAGATACTTCGATGATATTTTGACACTCAATGTCAGTATCTATCCCAATCAAACAGGCATTACTCCAAACTACCAATCAATAAGAGCTCCTCCTATCAAGCCAGAAATGAATGAAGAGGTTTTCGTGTAGTTCAATAATATGCCTCAGAAACAATCATGATAGAGCCAATACGGATATAATCAATTTTTGAATTCGATTTGCAAATTCGTTGACATTTCAGGTGGATAATTTCAATACCTGTCTCATTGTGTGGTGATTGAAATTATTAGAGAAAATGATTCAGAATTACTTATTTCCATGAATATTATTCAGGAATATTTGACCAAATATGCTATAACAATAACTTATTGCTTCAATATATGAGTATCATCAGTCGTATGCATACATCATAGATCGTCAGTGAACAGTATTCACCAATTTTTATCAATGGAACTGTCACGCGAAATTGAACAAACCAATCCTCTACCATACATCGTGCAAATTCAGATAATAATCAAATCACAAACACCATGATGATTGATCAGAAAATTCAATGGACTTTTATTCGGTTTGGGAAATGTATCCAGATCCGATCCGATATGCAGGTCAAATTGTGTTTTTCTATCGATTTCTATACATTACGCAAACTTTATTTTGGAGGGTGTTTTTTTCGCTGTTCGTCTGCCCAATAGTGCATATGTCAGGAATTCTACATGTTACTGAGGAATTCGGTCGAGTTTCAATACAATGCCCACAAAAGCAGCTACAATTTTCGTTACGAGTACTATTATGGAGTTGGTAGTAGTTCAACACTGCAGCCAATCAACATTAAAATGAGTATAACGCTTTAGTCGAGTTGGTCTGATAATTTTGAATTCCTTGGAACTTGGTAGTCGTTATGAATATTCACTAGTGAGTGATAAACTAAGTTTCAAGCTTCCGGGTGATCGATTTCGCCTAGTGGAAACTTGTGGAAACTGATACGTTAGGTTTGGAGATTTGTAAACATATCCGGATTATTTTATTCAGGAGCATTTCCAATGCAATATCTTCGCTGATAACTGAATCTTTTGTAGGGATTATTCGCATCCAGGCTCAAAATTCACCTAAATATTCGCTTACATGTTTACTCTCGAGGATGTAAAACTCCGGTCTTCAAGGAATAGCTCCTTATGTTTTATTAGACATACAAAACTTTGGCTGAAACTGCCATAACCAACAATTAACAAACATTACTCCAGGGCATCTTTCCATCTACGCATAACTCCACTATACTCAAGAAACAGCCCTTGAACTACAAGGAAAACTGAAATTTGAAGAAGTTATTGTATAATCAGACAATTCATAGTGATATCCGCAACTGCCGAGTTTTGCCAGTAGTAATTTGGAAAATCCGCCTAGAGTGGAATCGAACTCTCGATATGTTATCATTTTCGAATTGAACTGAAGCTTAGAAACATTCATCCCTAATGATTATTCTCGAAAAATATCAAATATTGTGAAGATATTTGATTAAATATACTGGGAAAATTACATAAATTCATATTGTACACAAGTTATAGAGATCGTTACATCAAATAGTCTTCCATTTTCAATTTCTCACTTTCAAATTGATCTGAGTTGACCAAAAGCATTCAATTCCTTGTCTTGTCTTCTGAATTAGCAGTCACATCTTCTATTAGTGTGAAAGCTCGCGTTGTCTTGAGAACACCTGGATTCGATCCACTATCCTGAAAAAATATAAATATCCTGCTGTGAATATACTCTATTGAGATTGTTAAATGGCAGAAAACTTCCTACATAGCCATTATTCAGCATTATAAGTTACGATATCTTTGTATGAAACAGAATTTGGGTGGGATACATTAAAATGAAAAATGTGGAACCTTACTGTGGCAGTCACGACATATTGTCTCGATCCATCTATCTGAATGATTTTTTTCGCACTGAAAATCACAACGTACTCCTTAGAATCCCAACTGCTTTGAGTCGTTATATCAAAGTCGTCTGGTTCAATGCTCAACGTAACGTTTTGATTGCTGAAATCGATGTCTTCGACGATAATGACAGTGTCGTCTACAGTGAAGTTTTTTCCGGGCATTATAGAGGACGACACTTTGTATTCTGACTCCAAATTTTTGAAGGAAGGAGGGTGGTTGTTTGTGTCGTTGACGTATATGTCAAGCCACTGGAAGAAAACATTGGAACACATTTATCGACGTTATTTCATATTTTGAGTTTAATTTTTTCAGTTCTTTGGTAGGTTTTCCACATGATGAGTGATGAAGAACTGTTTCCAGTTCTATGGTGACATTCCATCCATCTATATATCAATTATAAATGGCCACCAAATAAGATGCCTCAATCTGTGAAACTCAGTGATATCAATTGAATTGTATCATCAGATGAAATTGTAGTTTTTCAGTTGATGGAGTAATTTATATATTCTGATGAGTTCATTCATTTTGTGTCGGAGTATTCTGAGGATGTAATGATCTGTGAAAGCTTTCAAATACTTATATACTCACCAAGTTACTATCTCCAAGACATTCAATCACACAATTGAAAATTGTTATTCGTTTGGATGACTCAACTTGCTTCATGGTTTCCAAATCAAAATTTTCGAATTGATCAGTAGTTTCTATAGTGAAGTGTGTGTCGGTGAGGTGCATCTGGAAATACTCATCAGTACAGTTTTTCAATACTGAAAATGGTGAAAGAATCAAGAGTGGGAGAAACTACACACAATATTTCCAACATACCCATATTTCCTTTGTATTCACTTGTGAAAATGGCTTCTTGTACTTGAGTATCATCTATAATCAGAGTGAGGAAAACATCCCAGGATGTCTCATTGATAGCTGCGATATCACAACCATCTGCGAAAATTGGGATTTCAGAAAAATAGGAACACAATATCCCTTTTATTCAGTCCATGGTACACAAAAACCATTATAAACAATTTCAGTTTGATTAGGTAGAAAACAACTCTTGCCATGAAATGATAGTCTGGGATTGATTCATCTGAACGAAAGTATGAACTTCCCAATTCCTTTCAATGTTCACATAAATTGAATGGAATCGAAGGGTTTCAGAACATACGTCGAACAAAATATACCAAAGCAACAAATCACACTCATGTGACTCAAGTGTTATGATACATAAACTCTTCAATCCATATTCGATCGAGAGATCTTCAGTTATAATTTCCATATCATCATATTTCAATTATCATAATTTCAACCATGCTGATGGTCAAGAATAATAAGAAAAATAATTGACAATTTGATACGAGCTTCTTCACAAGATATTTATCCTTATTACCCGATAGGTATATTTCGCTTACCATTTGCTGCATTAGAATACCCTAACAGAATCAAACTGAAATATAACTGGAAGGCTAATAATGGAAACATATTTTATGTATTTGAATTGAGAATTTCAGCAACTGTCTATGATAACAGTGAATGGAATGAGTTAGTTGCTATTCAGTTGAGTAGAATTTTATCTTTTATCTACTTGTTCTAGGTCATCGAATCTAATCGGAACATTGAGTAGTATAATTAATCAGATTTTTTTTTGTTTTATTCAATTCTTTGATGAAAACATGTGATTTTCAACATTGTAATGAAACTGAGTTTGTGTTGTGATGATTTCACTGTTGACTTCAGTTAGTTCTGTTGTTCACGATTCTTCTGCTGAACATAAATATTCAATAATACCTATTCGTTCAAGTCATTCATCGTATTGAGAAAACCGTTAACAATCAATCAATAAGTGGTCGATAACACGGATTTTTTTTTATTCAGTTGATATGGTCGAATGCTGACGTTAATGGTTTTAATCATGACTTATGTACTTGTTTGATCTCATAGATGAGTTCACCATCAGGGATGAAGATCAGATCTTGATTTGTAAATGTGTGTCTGTTTTAGTACTTGTGGAGCAGTTTGCATATCCTGAGAATATTTCGAATTCACTCGAATGTTTCTCCCAAGTTCAGTTGTGAATTTGGATGATGGTGACGAATATTTCATTTTATTCGATTTCATGTTCGATATACACTAGGAACAAATTTGAACCCAGCCTGTGAATCGCATATAGCTCATTGTCCTGATTGTAGAAACCAGAAACTTGAATTGATCGATTGAAGAATGAGGAACTGAAGTTGAGAAACTATGAGAATATAAAATAATGCCTATTCCAGATATCGAAAATCTGGAAAGTCTGTCTGATATATCGAGGTTCAAACTTTGTATACCTAAAAATAGCAATTGTTTCCAACGGAACCACATTTCACTTAGGATTCAACCCCACATGTCAAGTTGGTGGGAATGACCCGTTTATTGTTCTGTTCGTTGGCACTACTCGTGTATGTCGCGCGATTTATTTTATAGCCAATGGGGTGATAGTGCGCTAGTTGACAGCAAAATACGGTAGTAAATTGGAGAATCTCATTGTTATTTTTAATTCAGACTGCTTTTATGTGTGGAGCTGTTGAAATGTTTGTGTCGGTAATAGAGACTTGTTTATTTTTATTTCCAACTCTGATATTCCCAAAAAAGTTACTTGAGTACTATATGAGCTCTGCGTTGGTATTGAAATAGGAGAGAAATGTGCTTTTCCTCAAAAATGAGGTCACCTGTGTGACAATATCGCCTTTGCAAACAAACGTTTGTTAAGGGAGAGCTCAAAACTGTTGCCGTTAGGATGATTTCCAGGACATTTGCTCCTGAATAGCCCTATCACCACGAAATGGCGGCCGACATTATTTCTTGTTGGTTTTATTATCTCTCCTTCCCTAACATATGTTAGTAGTTCAGGCAGCAGAAGTTTAATACCAAAAAGGCGAAAGAACCATAAACTTCCTTCCGCGGACATTAAAATATACGAACTCTGCCAACTGAGATTCTATAAACATTAAAACATAGACAAATCATAACCTAACCAACTGTTACTGACTGGAATTGTGTTTCAGTGGACTCGAATTTATGCTGAAACTAAACACTTCGTATAGAAGCGGCCCAAAATATATCACCCCTAATAACGACTTTTATCGCTCACTTGTTTTTGCTTTTCGCTCCTGCCAGTTCCCGAATCGGGGCTCATTTTCGGTAAATGTTCATCATAAATACACGTTTTTATTGGTTCGGGAATTCAGGATTTCATTATTCATGGTATTTATTCGTTGCTGAATGGAAATTGTATACCAATATCGATTCGCCATTCATACTATCAACAAATACACGGTCTGATAATATAATCCTGCGAAATCTGGAAATATATTCATCTGGAAATATCGTTGGTTATTCACAGGACCTTTTCTCCCAACATTTGAATAAGGTTTGTGATTGAAAATAAAAACTAGCGATATATCATTCTCTGTGAGTTTGTATTAACATTTCGAATATCAACTTTGCCTGCATTTTCAGCAATTCTATTCAACGTAGAGGGCGCTGCGGACCGTGAATAAATATGCCCGAAAAAACAGCAATCGTGAGCATTGCGATTCAGTTATCTTTCGAGATGATTTGTTTTATCATATTATGTTGGACTCATGTTTACTAGTAGGATTAATGCAGACATTTCATTCATATTAACTCACATCCAAAAGTAATCACGAAATATATATTTGAACACTTATTATTGTGGTGAAATGTATCGAAATGTGAAATCACATTGTTCATAATGACCGTTTGCGGAATTTCACAATTTCACCACAAGATAGCGTCCATTTATAGAAAATATTGAGATTTGAATAACCAAATTATTCATCAGAAAATGATTCATAATCAGAGATGTAGGGTTATGATTTTTGTAACAATTAGAATATAATAGTAGAAGAACAAAATTGAGATATGGAAGATCTATAATGACGCACTGAAATATTATAATTTCATGGTTGTTGCCAGAAATTAGATAGTCGATGTACTATTCTGCATACGTCTATCTCATCAATCTATCAAAGAGGTATTTTGATGATGGTTGTGAAAAGAGAGAGGACTACATTCATCACACTATACTGATTCATCATAAATCAGCTGATTCGTTATTGTGATACCTTCCATTCGAAACTGATGAATTTTATTATTCATTAGGGTGTTTCAGAATTTGCATGGATCTCTGTATGAGCCCCAGGTTTCGAATTTTCTCTCACAATGGAATTACATATGATATATACGAGATTTTCCTGGAATTATTAATACTATTTCTGCGTGTATACAAAGCCCTTTGATATCCTAATTTTATTGGTGATACCGTGGATTCTCGAAAATGTGGGTTGATATGCTATAGGAAATGGATTAATGTAAATCTCCTCATTCTTAATAGATACTGTATATCATGATAACGTTAATATTTTTAATATATTCAGATATTAGAGCCGGTTGAGAATTTCTGTTGAATTACTTATATTGCTGCAGACGGTTTTCAGAAGACCAAATCATATAACTCCAAAGAGTAACTGACAACATTTAAGACCGATCAGTCTCAGCGTTTCCTTGTGTATAATAAATAACTTTTTTTTTTAAATTCCATCACTCGTTTGCTGAAAGTATTTTTTATGGAAAATATATCCATGTTATTTTAATGTCCCTACCATCTATTGACAGTCTTCTATGCTATTCTGTGTGGCTTTTACAGAAGAAGTAAAAATATCAATGAATTCGAAGTTATAAGCTCTTCATTCTTTGTTATCAAGTATTTCCAATTCCATCCTGAAAGTGGATGATAAATTCTGAAAGAAATGTCATGTTGGAAGCGTTTTCCTGAAATATTCTTATTCTGGCTCTGCCCGTGTGACTTTATTATTCTAAAGTATTACGATGATCATGGAAATGGTGCAGCAAAGTTAAGTATAACCTCCTACTAGCGGACTCCAAATGAGTTTTCTCGACGACTTTCGAATTGCGACATTGTTTTATGAGAATCCTTTATTTATCATCAGGAGCATACGAGATCTTTCTCGGATTCTGACTATATAAGACTCTGGTAATTCTTGATCATATATTTTCTCGTTAAGTAAGACTTTCTTGTCACAAATGAGCAGTGTCAGTGACAGAAGAGTTTTATGAAGAGAAAATGAACTCTTATACATTCATGGAAAGAGTCATGTAACTCATAATGTTTGTAGGGATAATTTGATGGTGACCAAACTAAGAAAAAATCATTGAATTGTTTCTTTCATTGAATACTATTAGAAATTCATTTTGCATGACGGATTGCTGGTATTATTAGTGAAAGACATTTGATTTTCAACAATCGTGGATTTATGTACTGAATATATAAGATGTCATCAGAGTGAATCGATGAAATGATATAAAACATGAACAACATCGTCAATTTGAACAGAAGAGATGAAAATGGTATTTGATTCCAGCATTCACGTAGAACCCGTTCAAGGTCGTTCTATCCTATCTATTCATGAAAACAAGGTATTCAAATTCAATTAATGGCAGTCACCTAAATATAGTTCGATAAATCAATCATTCGCTTTGATGTTCATGAAGCTTCCAATAAGGACAGTATATCATTCTCGACTATATGGTGCAGAGGTAATTCGAACTCGTCGATTGATAGATGTGAAATATGTCTGGTATCGCGGGTCCGAATGACACCCTGTGTTACCCAACTTGGGAATCGCTGGACCATTCATGCATCTCTAACCACAGCATTAATGAGACGCAGCTCTTAGGGCCTTGCGGATGCATGCATCGAATCGCTTGTCTGATATCGTGGATTTATTGTCTTTAACCATGAAGATCATGTTACGGTTGTTGTCGATCGTCATGGAACATTTCCAGATGACACCATCAGTTTTGGTTGAATGCCTTCCGAAGATACAGTTTAGGGTGCCTTTGTTCTATGCGTGCAAGTCGTTAACAAGGAGATCCTAGTTTCTAAGACATCAGATTGGAGGAGAATATGATTGACTGAACTTTTCTTCAATGATAGGGTTCATCAAAATTCTCAATGAGAAATGTGTATATTGTGAATAAAATCAGATAACTGATAGACTGATCTTCTTTGGTTTGACTATTATTTTCCATCGAACTTAAACTAACGAATTATGGGTATTTTGTTCATCACAGTCAAGCGATGTTGAATTGATGTTCAGGTTGAAAAAATAAACAATAGTGAACCAAACAAAAACAAAACTAACTACGATAACGAATGTCACTTGACGATAGCGATAGAAGCTAAACTATTCGCTTTCAGATGACATCTGATATTTCAACAAGGCAGATAGATTTCTAAATGAACTGTGCCTGTTATAATTCATAATAATTATAAAAATTGAAGAACTATGCTCATTGTAATGTATGTATTCGATGTAATATTATTGGCATATAATATCTGAGTTCAAGAAAACACGGATTTGATGAATAGAATCGAAATAAAAAATCCTTCAAGATATACTCCGTTATAGTTTATGGAAAGGAAACTTTAGGATTATTATCACGTTGAAGAATGCCCTGCAGGCGAGTCTACTATGATGAATGAATTATGACATCTTTGTCATTTTGGCTATTTTCCTAGACGAATTGAATACGATATCAACATTCTCAACACAGTAGGGACAGATTGAATGTATTCAAATCGAAATATATCACAACATAATAAAATGAAAGTGAAGTTGAGTCTGATTGGGTTGATTCGATATTTTCTACAAATTATGATATCCTCCATCTAATAAATCATCATTCTCAAAAGTTGAGAACAATTCGAAATAATCTCAGACTATGAGATATTCTTCCTATACAAAATATATTTTCATTCATCAGACTGTAGCTATCCAACTCCAAAACATACTCATATCATTAATCGACATATTCGAGAATTCGGAAAATAGTTGACTAACTTCAAATTATATTTTGATATTCCACACCACATGCCTCCAAAAAGTTTCTAAAACTCTTGAACCATAAATTCATTTGAGCATTTCATTCAAAGAGTATGTTCCCTCTGAACCAGAAAATTAAAGTGAAAACAAAGTTGCTCTCCTGAAAGACAACGAAACTGCTTCTGCAGAGGTAAGAAGTACTTGTAGTTGAAATCTATTAAAATTTCATCGTGCAAGTCGGAAATGTAATCCATCTCAGAAGATGGGAATATCTCTAGTTTGTGCATGAGCTGATATAAGTTACAAAACAGTAGCGTGACATCGCTTGCTGTCGTAAAATATATGAGAAGAACAGGGATCCTAAAAATAGATTCGATTTTTCAGGAAGTAATTGAATCTCAGAGGCGATTATGGAATAACCGAAATAGGTTACATGAAATTTATTCTGATATAAATAATGAATATCAAATTATGTAGTCTGATTGAAAATAACCACTATAATTTTACATATCGATCTGAATCCTAGAAACACGAATTTGCTTATATTACCGTGTAGAAATTAATAATTTTCCATTTGTTGAGATGACATCTTTTTGTACAAGATTATACAGCTTTATGGTTCATTACCTCAAGAACGTGACACATTATATATTAGGAAATGGTTCATCATGAATTCATCCTGAGGAAACATTTTACATGCAGTTCATTCCGTTAACCATTTCGACGTGCATGTTTATAATATGGAAAAAAACTGCAATTTAAATGTTCATCTGAGAATGAGGCTATTCAATCATTCGGCACCAACAACTTTCAATAAGATACATAGAAACGTCGATATTATTATTCCTTCATTTAAATCCTCCTTCATTTCTTCACCAGTATCGATGTAATTAATTCATTGACTGAATACTACATTCATTGAATGAGGATTATTATCAACAAGCACGATCATCATAATATTCTGGTTGTGTAGATCTAAAATTGTGTTTCTCTAATATTCTTGCTCCGATAATGTATATTTCGTATTATTCACAGACCATTTAGTTCTTATGAATTGTATGCTTGAGATGATAGTGAGAATGAGGGGTACTGATTATTTCATGATCGATATCCTTCCTCGGTTATCAAGAAACTCCACAAAAAACACAACTAAGTATTAACTAAAACACTTGAATCATTCGGTGAGTTTCGAAAAAAAAAAACGTTTTCAGTAGTGTGAGTGGTTATCAAAGAAGAAGTGATCTTTAACCAAACATAACCATGACCCACATTGTAACGCCCATGTGAACAAATTTTTCGAGTATCTGTTGGAAAACATATTGCCAGTGTTTGCGAGTTCAGAGTTCAGCAAGAGCATAATTGGGGACCCTGGGGACCAGCTTTACTTCGAAGTATTTTGTTATGATCAATACTAGCGCGCATAATGTTTCATCCTGAGATGTTTCTCAATATTTTCTCATCTTGGATAATAGTGTTGAACCCGACATATAACATCTGATGTTTTGTGTCTTTTGTTCTCGCATAGCCTTCTATATTTAGACACCCTATTTAACTCACCACTCAATAGAAATAGAAGATTTAACAACATGCATTTAACATCCTGCAGTTGAAACTAATGAAATCTTCACACTAATAGAAACTGACGTTTCAAAACAAAATGACAACCCTGTATTAGAGTCTTGTTACGAAAACGCAATAAAAACACTTCTCTTCGAACGAGCAGAGTTGTGAAGTTCTCAGTAAATCCTAGAGAATCTAGAACATTCACACTGGGCTTTATTTACATTTGTGTTTGTACAAGGATATTGGAGGCGGATAGAAGGAAATTGAATGAGTGATTCTAAGGATGAACGAATAACTAGAAGAGTTCTATCCTCTCAGACGCTTCAACAGAAGTATCATGTATTCTTTCTTCGGTGAACGAAACTCTGATATCCGACTGAGGAATTCCACATCAATTGGAATTATTCAATTCAGGAAGAGCTGTTTCGAATTCTTGAACTTCTAGATTGAATTGCAGAGTGGGGATGAAGTGCATAAACGAAATATGACAGAAATTTTCATCAACATGCGACTGTATTTCTACAAGGTGGCCCATTATTGCATGAAAATCACTGAGGAATGAGGATGAAAAAAATGTTTTGAACAGAAGTTCAGCATGGAATTCTGCATACAGTCTCTTCTCGCTTTTTCCATGATATGCGACGTTGCAAAACTACAAATTTTACGGAAATTGCTGTAAAAAAAGGTATCAGTAAAGTTAGAACTCATTTGGTAGGTACGAAGGTAGAGGATGACTGAAATGTTGAAACTGACTATAAGTTTCGTTTTGCATACAAAGGTTTGTTTTGGATAAGCATCCATTCGACCATTCATTCATTCATGATAACAATAATTATTGAACTAAAAAAAGCAAGTGGTCTTCTTGGGGCGATTTAATAAATATTGAATTGAAAAACTCACAATAACCCATGACGATATCGAAAGAAATTTAGAGGAAAAAACCACAAGATCACAAGAATGATCGCTTGAAGAATCGAATGTTGAAAACCAGTAAATGTAACCTATGCAGAAACTCTGAAAGAATACATTTTTTTTTGTAATCAGACAATGTTTTTGTGAATAGCATATTGAACAAGTGATTCCTGAAACTAGTCACTGGAACATATTTCTCAACAATGTATTCAGTAAACAAATTTTAATACCATGGAATATTGACAAAATTTCTAGGAATTATTTTTATATTGTGCACAACATTCTGATCGAATTCAACACACCAACATGTGGAATATTCGAGATCGATATGTGTATCGCCAATCCTATTCATCAAAGTGAAATTTGACAATCATACATAGCAATAAACCTACACAAAACGAATGAGAGAGATTCGATATCGCATCATCAGGCAGCGATTCGTTAAAAACATAGATGAACCCATCAAACAATTCATCTGGAGGGCAAAGCCAGGATATATTTCCTCAACATGTTTTCAATTTGACTGGAAATCAAATTTGCATTGGTTGAAATAACAAAAAATCATATTTTTCAAGAAAATGGTTGAAATAGGCCGAGAAAGAGTTTTCTGAACAAGAAAATATTATTCTTCGAAAAACTTTAGAAAAATTCTGAAATATATAATGAAGACGATGTTCCGAGAATATTCCTTCCATAGGACAGGTAAAACAGTTCTCTATTGCGTCGTCAATCACCTCTCAAACACCGTAAACATCCATAGTAAACGTGTTTACCGTGCTCTCAGCCAACTTTATATTTCCCCCATTTCTAAAACTCCTATAACGCTCCTTTTAGCTGACTCACTCCATCCTCTAAGCGCCCCGAGCCAATAAAAACAAAAAATTAATTGTCGCACCGACACTACATAAATCATGTTCCGGTATTGCTGTAGAACTTCAAGCTCATTTCAGACAGTAGCGTAGTAATGGGATGAATAAGAATGGGAGATGTGAATCTGAGAAAGATTTCAATATCGGAAATTATAACAACTATTACGAATTGTAACTATATTTTCGATGGAGAGCTTGTACACGGGTGAAAAACATTCGACTTCTCGCTGAGATTGCATTAGCTGAAATTTTAATTGATCATATATGTTGAGTAATCTGCTTATTTGTTATCTGAATATGAAGCAACAAAAAATATAGTTCTGTAGGCCAATTCTACAAAACAAAGTCAAATTCTCTCAGCTTATTCCAGATAGAGTAACGTTGAATGGATTATTGATGAATAATCAAAAGACAAACGTTTGCAATGATGATTATCAATCCCGGATAGAAGTGTACGAACTCCTTGTTATCGATATTGAAACTGATTTTGTATTTAATTATCTGAATATGCTGAAAAAGTATTCTTGTAGTGGATACTATAATGAATATGTCTCATCAGATGGAATATGTAATCTATTCTTGAGAATAAGTCATTGACTTGAAATTCCCAGGTAGTGATTCAGCTCAACATCATCATGAACATCAGCTCCCATCAAAGGTATATCAACAATATTATCAGTTTCATGTATTAATAGTCTATTTTGCGTATCCAATACAAAATCTTAAAGCTGTTTCAGTTTTTGGTGGCACACTCCTTCACCAATTTATCGACTTCTTTCAATATGACTAGTATAGACGAGATGAATACTTGTTACAGTTCCCAGACTTATCAAGAAACTGAAGTGAGAATACATTCGCAACTGGAAACCTAAAATTGCACTTATAATATCCCCATTCATTATGTCATTTGACAACTGTTATGTCGCGACATTCATGAAATATTCAAACTGCATTCAACATATCCAACCATTACCAATTGATTTTTTCGAATATTGATTCAGAGAAAAGCATCACTTATGTTAGACATGAAAATTCAGTGATATGATTTTATTGGCAACCCTCAGTCATGTGCTTGAACTATTGACATCTAGGAAGAATTGATGGAGACATAGAGTATTTCTACTCAGCATTCGATCATCATGTCTGACATACTTGACTCAAGTTCAATAAATAACTATTTTAATTGAGGACGAATGGAATGAAACATGAATAATTGGAATAATGTTATTTTGTCTAGATTGTCCTGTTTGCTGTTATTTAATGATCGACAATATCAACACACCAATGTGTAATGATTTTAAATGTTATTCCATGAAATACATATAAAATTCAGGAAAAAATGTACTGATGATATGCAACCATATTTTGAACGATGTTTTCACAATAGAAATATTCCATGAATGTGACAGATAACACATTCACATAAGTTCGTGAATGACGGAAACTAACTTTTGTTGTTTGAAATACTCTGGATATTGAAATGACGACTACAAGGTACTGTACAACATAATTATTAGGAATACTATGCCACAATTAACATCTTCGAGATTTAACTTACAGACTATGTGATAATGCTATCGACAAAGCACATATTTCGTTTGAAAGTGACTTTGTTGCTTTAAAATAAATATTTTTTCATCTGTTGGTAATGACAAATATCATTTCGAAAGATACTATGTCGATGAGAGCTTCAGAAAATACAACCATAACCGTGATAGCAGGTTTTATAATTAGGATGTCATTTCCAGACGACCTGGGAAGTAACAGAATTTTCTAATTTCGTGGTATCCTTTATGACACATTCATCAGTAAAGTTCACTGTATATGTACAAATTCGGGTTCTTTGGATATGTTTCAGACGTCAGATAGTTGCACTTCCGAACAAGGAAACAAGGAGAAGGTCGGGCATCTGGTCTAGAACAGCGTCAAATTACCGAGTCTAGATAATTCTAGAAAACGAAATGGTTCTTTGTTTGGAAAGGGTATGAAATGTCTACCCTGCCCTGTCTAGGGCCTATTTTGCACTCAATACACTGATACAAGCATCGCGAGTAATTGTGAACAATAGTTAATGTGTAGTTATAGCAGTTGGGTTTGTAAATATAGATACAAAAGCTATATTTCGTGTATCAATCAATTCCCCATTAGGGGTGGTTCTTCAAGAAACCGTACAAGTGTACACAACACGGGATTGGAAATAACATAGGTTTCTAATTACATTCAACATAGGTATAAATTCTGCACGTCGGATCAAGTACAGCACACACACACAAACATTTTGGTCCATTAGAACTGGATTGTCCACAGCATTCAATCAAACATTTGGTCCTTTGAGCCAGATAGTCCACAACATTCAATCCAACAGTATATCTGGTTCATATTTTAGTTACCAACGGTCTTCAAATGACAACCTCATCGCTGTTTATTTACCGTTCATTTGTGAATTATTGATAATCCAACATCCAAGCCATAGTTTTAGTTCAAAAGCTAATATGCATGAAAACCGCAGAAGTACAAATTACACTAGGTGGAGACAGACACAAATGACAACTCTCTATTAGTTAGCATGATTACATTCTCGTGGTGTATACACCAGGGCCGCAGCAATATGTTTGATCTCGGCCACTCATTATTCTATCAACTGCGCAATTAGGATTGCTAACCGTCGGACTTACCACAGAAAGTCTAGGATTTCGTTCGGTGACAAATACAGGGAGAATTGTTCATGAAATTTCAGAGCAATCCGACGTGACTAATAATTATCAAGGAACCTCTAGAGAGTAATGTGCATACAATACTAGAAGGTCAACTTCAATTATTTATTCAATTAATTGTCTTATTCGACCGCATTGTTACAGACCAATTTTTTTTTCACACATAATTGCTTATACGATAGGAAAATAATGTAATATTATTTGAAGGGAAGCACGCACAAATTCACAAATTTATTGTGCTTTTTATGTACTTACTGTAGTGATTTTTTCTTGAAATTCATTATTATTTTAAATCGTCCTCAAAATTCTGTCATCTTACCTTGAGATGTCAGGTTATCATACCATTTTTGTGATAAATTGTTGCAGTTAACGAAAATCTCGTTTGTTTTCGTTTCAGTTTGTTGACCTCGAAGGCAACCAGTTAATTGAGCTGCTTATAAAAAATAAAGAGAACTATAGTCAGTTCCATCTCTGCCAGCATATCAATCGTCTTAACTAGAATCGAAAAGATTTTTAACAAAGCTTTCAACTTTATAGTGAATATTTTTTCCTATTTTTGTATCTACCGGTAAAATTAAGAATTCTTAGGGACCCTGTATAATACAGAACAAACTTTGGGGATTTGTATAAAAATTCCGTAAAATAATAATTATCTTGAAAACGGTTGAAAATGGGTATAGGAGGGCAAAACTATCCAATAAGAAATGACAAATTAGAAGATGGTGATAATTTTCGGTAGAAACGGCAACGCTGCATTGATGAAAATATTTCCAATCGAAAATCACAATCGCTTATTGAATCGCAAATTGAAATATTGCTTTCTAATAATAACGAGTTGACAGGATAAACAAAACAAAAAAATATATTCAATAAGCTATATAGCCGATATCATGCGAATAAGAGCTGAAAACATTGTGGAACAATATTTTGGTCGGTGTGTAGAACACCATATCAATCCGACACATCCAATTTACCAAAGCGATGGCATTCGCTATCTTTGCTACTTGTAGCATACCATGAAAACGACACCAAATGCACCGAATTGGTTTTTGAAGTGCCTGCTATCCGATTGAGTATCACTGACAGCGTTCAAATATTGAATTCACTGAAATTGGGAACCGTAGAGAGTTCGGGGAGTTGATACTAGTGAAATTCACATTAACTTGTATATGTATAGGCGTATAGTCACGTTTTATTGAGTTTTTGTGCATACGCAGATGTCGTTTTATTCGTTCGATTATGTAGATGCGTTGTACCAGCTGCTGGCTCTGGTATTTTTGTTATTATATTGGCGCAGAAAACTCATTACCAAGAAACTAATTGGATTACTATTCATTTAAACATTACTAAATGTTTTGGTTTGATTGCGAACTGAACGATTCCTTTATTTTCCTCTCGGGGGAATTAATTTGAAAAAATGTTCTATGCAGAGGTGAATACGTTTGAAATTGAATTACAAATTATTAAATTTCCCTGTCGTGGTTAGTATCGGTAACGATCGATGAAATGCCTAGAGAGATGATAAAATTAACGGAATAATTCGTCGGAAGACACTGATTTTCATGGAAAAATAAGATTCATCTAACATTATTAGGTAGTATTCAACGATGAAACTGACACAAAATCGAAGAGAGATTGAACTATCTCAGCATACTATAATGAAGAAACAAATCTGTTTTGGGAATTAATGATATGATGATTCTCAGTATATTCGATATACATTTTTGCACCCACAAACTCTAATACATAATCGTTCTTGGACTATCATCCCCCACTCAAAACAAAACTATACCTAGTCATTTCATTGTTACGATTGTTTTGAGGTGAAGTTTGGTTTTGCTGTCAATTCTAAAACTTCTGATTGAAATATGTAATGGTTCGAGTATGTCGAGATACTGTATCAACAATAACTCTTGTTGACATCAGGAGTTATCGCATCATTCAGACAATGAAAATGAAACTACTGGAGAAAAAACTGTCACGGAAACTAAAATTCAAATCAGAACTCCGTAATGAGAGAGATTATTTCAACCTTTGAATTCACTGAAGGTCAATTCAATCTCTGTTTGATTTCGAGATGAAGAAGTAGGGAAAATGGTCAGAACCAACCAGAACAACTGAGCCAACCTGATGGTATGGTTAAAACCATCTCTGGTCTCCGGAACTTCTAAACTGTATTTCGGATAGGTTAATGAGGGTGCACGTACACTGACGTTATTTTCGATGACAGTATGACTTTGAAATGATTGAAAGAGCACGCAATCATCGCGGTATTGTTCCTATTCTTGAGGAAAACTGCGCGATAGCAAAAGTTTGAAGAAAGAAAAATGACAAGGTGTCCATTCATACAAGAAATTGAAATATTAATTACTACAGAAAAAAAATCAATACATATAATCAATCATACAGAGCGAAAAATCTATGACTGAATTAGTGAATCACGAAATCCTTGACGTATGTCATTTGACAGGAAACTGTACTGACTCTCCACATAGTTATCGAATCTGAAATAAACTATATATGAAAAGTATTTATTGTGTTATTAATCATCTCGTGTTTTTCTTGTATAAATGGAAACCAACATCGACATTTATTCATAGGACAATAAGTAGGAGAACAAGAAGTGTTCTCACATGACATGTATTTCGAAAAATAAATGAACAATCCACTTGAACACCATACAACTTCAGAGTCGTAAAGTGGATATTTTGGAATCTTGTTTGAAAACTGTAATGTGGGCTTTAATGGGTAGGAGTCATAGCTTTGGTTCTTCATAGAGTAAAGTAAGGATAAAAAATTCAACTGATCGATAGGGAGGATCATGGGAAATCAATTATATGTTTTTTTTAAATATAATGAAAGCTTACAACTGTACGACTGATGAGACCTTGTTGATTGAAATTCTATTTCAATGATGATAGATGGTTAATCGTTTGCATTATACTGAAAATAGATGAAATTTGTTATTTGATATATTCAAGGAATCTCTAGCCATATTCAAAATCCTCTGGAATATCGTTGACCAGTATGAGAAATATCTGCTTACTGATAACTGTCTTAATGAAACTGCTGAAATGAATGGTGATGTACGCGTTCCTCTGTCATTGATTTCTTTTTGTTGCTGCTGATTCCAAATAGTACCTTTGTTAGGGCTAAACAATAATATTCCACCTTCCATGTATCCCAAGAGAATAGTCGGCACAAAGCATCTCTTTTACAAATCAATTATAACGTTGTAACAACAAATGATCTATACACCGAACATGAAAGGAAATGGTGGTAGCGCCGGTTTCAGAAATAAACCGGAGCCAGGAAACACGTCTGGAGGAAATCATTCACATCTACGACAATGTCAAGCATATTCTACGTTCGATACATACACAATAGAATTTGAGATCGGATATTTTTTATCAATAGTTGAGTTGTTTAGGAATTCGCTACTGTACTTGCACTTTAAATCATCCAGATAATTTCACGAAGCTGTTCATATCCAAAATTCTCATCAAGATAACGAATGGTTCACTTCATTAGTTTTTTGATCAAGAAAGTCCAGCAGAATTTATTGTTCTTGGACTCCTACCCTCGCTGTCTTGACAAATGCGATTTTAATTGCTCTCTGTAGATTAGACTGTCTTTCTCCACCCTTATTATCCTCCCTTGCAATTGGCAACGAAATGAAATCGGGTCGGCTCAATCAGATGAATTGGCCTGAATGCTTGTAGTTTTCTTTGACGTATATCTTGCCCGCATCTCGATGGTGAGACTAGTTCGAAACGAATCCGTACGAGAGAAATTGCCTAGGATGAAGTAACCGCATGTCGGTATCTCGTGAATTTATGCCTTATTGTACTCAGTTCTCATCCTCATTTTCAATATTGTCACGTTATTTATTGGTACGGGTCACTAATGCTGAGAATTTATATTCACAACACTCGATACACTAATTTGACGATGTTAATGAAACGCTGTATTGAATATTTCAATTTATGTATTATATTTTCAGGATTTCTTGGATCAATGTATTTTGATTTAATGGAAATTTCAGTTTAGTCTTAAAGTGTTCTGAATAGAAAGTGAACAAGAATATTCGAACGAAATAACGAACAGAAAAATATTTTGAATCCTCAGTGTTATTCCCCGCTGCATATATATGTGAATTGACATCAATGACAGTAGAACTAAATAATTGATAATGATTTGATTATTATCATTTCTGAAATTTCTCAGTGGAATTTGGTTTCAATGGTAAAGTAGGTAATGGTAAACCATCCCCCTTAGTGATATTTCAACAAGCTATACTTGAATTTCACCAATTGACGAATAATTTCCGTTGTTTCCATCATCCTGAACTCAAATTCTTATATCCATGATGGGATGTGTTTTGGAGAATACTTTTTGAAGAAAAAGTTACATTTTGGCGAATTCGCTGCATAGTTGCGCACCCGCCATTTTTTCGAATGTCCGTCCAACGATGACAATCTCAGCTTTTCACAAGTCTTTCAACAATATAAAGAGTCACACAAACAATTGTTCACATCCGCACTGTTGGATTTTTAATGAATTCTTCTTTATTCAATCAATTACTCACAATTCTGATAGTATGTATGATAAAAAGATTCAGATATTTCATTAATTTATATATCCAGATATTCAGTTACCACAAGCTACTCAGATTAATATTGTTACTAATATTTTGTGATTGCTTAATATCGAAGATATCTAAAGGAAATATATCGATGTGTCGTCTGATTCCTTGTTTGTTATAATTCGATTTTCAAATAAAGATTCAATTATATCCAAATGTTATGATTATTTGTTGTAGGTTGATGATTACATCTCACTCTTTATTGATTGAAACAATGAAATGGTAACGAGATACGATGTTATTACAAGATGAATTTTATATTATGAAATGGCTGGAAACCTGAAATTTTCGAACTGAAGAAGCCAACAATTCATTTTCGACAATTTCATTTTATGTAATGATGTTGGGTATCATTGTGAATTATTTATTTTTGATCCAGCTCACCCTATAATTTCGGGGTCGAACCTTTTAAACTTTAAGGGATATTATATTTTTATTGAGCAGATGGATCGTCCGAGATATTATTATGACTGGAACAAAAATGAAATAATCGTTTTCTTGTTAGTATCCATTACGAAACACCCTTTACCTCACATTCAATTTCAAACATCTGTTTCGGGTTCAATGATTACAGACGTGTTTCGGAACTTCTCGGAATATTATAAATCGGTTCAGAAGTAGTCTGATACACAGAAAAATTGGATGATTATGGTGTTCAGTATCCTCAAAAGACTCAATATTCGAAATAGAGGATAATTTATATGTTCGCTGAAAAACATCGGAAGATTATACAGAAAAAAATACTTTCGCTCTATGTGTATTTCTATCTAAACATTCATGGGGGTAATTACTTCATATTTCGAGAATAACTAAACTGGGGGAAGAATTTATTGTGGATTGGAGAAAACATCATTTCAATTCTCATCACATAACCGTCATAAACCAGGTGTCCAAGAGCTTTTAGATCAACAGGTTTTTCAATTAATGTAAATGTTCAGCTCAAATCTTTTCCTATTCTTCATTCAATAATATGTAGTTATGAATATGGTTGGTCTAGAGAATAGGATTTGTTAGAGAAAAAAAGTCAATGAGAGACTTTTGTGCCCTATTTTATACCAATGGTATTTGATATCGTGGTTCATAATCGGATGTCTTTTACCTCCACTCTTATCACATGCAATGATAAGATCTCATTTTTGATGAATGTCGCATAGATAAACGTTGAAAACTAAGTCGCAATTATGTATTTGTATGTATTTGTACGCTGCACAACGTTTTTTCTCATACTTCACAAGACGTGAAATATCAGTAACAGAATTCAGATGATATCGACATACCAACATATTTCAGAATTTTTTATAGCTGTCCAATATAAGTTTCCAAGAGGTAACTTACAAAGTAACGTCAAGAACTTTGACGCTGTCACTTTCGTGAATGCATTTGGTATGTCTCACACAAAGGCAAAATGTTAGAGACAACGGAACAATTCAATATCGACATTCCGAAACTCTGTAGATGCTTGGAAGAAATATCGAAAATAGAAAGACAGCAACTGGACAAATAAAAGCTCACCTGAAACTGTATATCAAATGAGAATGTGAGAAGCTGACAAATGATGAAATGCTTTTTTAGCAGAAGAGCTCGTAATTCATCATATTCCAGCGAAATGATTCTGAACAGGAGATGAAGACTTATTCGTTTTTGAAACAAAGAATTCCAAATATTTCAAATGGAGTAATCCAATCAATCCAAACAAGATAAATTTGAACGATTGAACAAATTTTGATTATCGGTGACTTTGTCTCAGATGGAGAAGTTTTGAGCTACGGTCATGCAACCAATTCAAGAATTCCATTCAAGAATCATGGGGCTTCATTTACTCGATGTAAGTCGACTCGATAATTCACACTGTATTTCAATCTGGAAAGATCGAGAAATAATTTTTTATTGATAATTATTGACAAATTTCTGAGATGAGATTGAACAAAACGCCAGTTACTTCAATTTTGCTGATCTGCTAGATTCAGGTATTTTTTCTTCATCTATTTAAAAATCTCAGAATTGAAAATTCATTGGAGCTCATGAATTATTCTCACAGGAGATTGATCTTGGTAATGACTCATACAATCGATGACTAATTAGGAACATCAGACAACAAGGTGACTGGCCACATTTTTATCGAGAATTTTGTGGGAGTAGATTATACATTTTCCTATCCCTCATTGATATCTAGTTGTAGATTATGGTATTTTCAGTTCTGAATCTGGACCATCGACTAGTTGAAACATTTCGGTGACCAACAGGTAGTAAATTATAAATTCAATGATATACGGCGTGGAGCATTACATATCATCAAGTCCATTAGACATTTCCAAATCAGAAACGTTCTATCTAATTTTCGGCAGGTGCTACTCTAGAAGGTGTGAAGAGGCTATTCCACTCATGACAAATTACAGATTAAATCTCTCGAAAGAGAATATTTAACATGTAATAAATCATACATATTAAGTGCAGAGGCTTAGATCACAGAAGAAAACAATACCTTCGAAGGTATACTTAGCATCTAAAGATGACAAAGAATGATAAAATGGAGTCCATTTCGATTCCGCTATCGAAAATCCTGAAAATAGTGAGTTGGAATTTTTCTCTCAGCTGTTTATAGTTTCGACCGACTTTGAATTATTTCGTTAATTTGAGTATTCATTCACTACAATAGTTTGAGAAACACATCAGAATAGAATAAAGAAAATCGTTTTTTAATTCCAAAAAATATCCCCAAATGCAATAAAGATTATTCTTCTGAAATATATGGACGTCTTGAATTTTTAGAATTTTTTCAACCAGTAAGGAGCATCTACACCTGACCTCACAGCCAATTACAGCCAATCACAGTAATCGAATGTTGAATGGTTTGGTAGTAAAACAATAATCGAATTAATAGAACCAATAGCTCGACAGAAACGATATCTCAACTACATAAAATGTTCTAAGTTATTTCACCATCAGACCTGAAAACACGCCCATTTTGTGACGTGTCCTAGATGCTTTATATCATCGATGGAATACATTCGCCTTCGGCGGATTAAAATATTAGCGGAGAATATGACCTAGATTTAAAGTGCGCTAGAGGCCAGTTAGCCGCTAACAAGATCAAAGATCTCCGAAAATACAGCTGCCTGTCAAAGAGAATTGTTTTCACGCGCCAACTGCATCTCTTTTTTAATGATGATAGCACGGCCTTTTTATTAGGAACCGTTTCGAGGGTGCTTAACACCGACGAGCGAAAGGTAATCTAATTTTGAAGGGTTGTTATCACAAGAGACGATTTCAGGGTTGAGGACACTCCAAAGTGTAATTCGACTCGATAGGTGTGGCTTGTAATCATCGTATAATGTGATTTTAAATACCACCAGTGATGTTTTCTTGATGAGGTCCGAACAATCAGGACAGGAACAAGGTAATATGGATCTGTTATATATTTGATTTGATTCAGGAGATTGGAGAAGATACCATTGTTATTCACGCTGTTATTAAAGCAATCAGCTGCAGCTAAGTCAACTCCAAACTTGTCTGGGATTGATTAGAAACCCTCTTGGCATTCAAAATAGCATTCAAAATAGACCTGGGTACCAGGCCACACAGGTTACAAGAACAAAGAATAGGCTGAGGTACGAGGGTACGAGAAGGAGCACAAGGTACCCCAATTGGCAGAGTGCTTGGATCAACAAGCAATCCCAGAAATGGTGGAAAAGGACCCTGGGAATGATGCAGGGAGAATAGTTTATCAAAGAACCATCGCCAAAATTCTCATCAGGCGAACAATTAGATAGTAGAGGGCATTGTGGCTTGAAGAACACATTGATGATATCGGACCCACAGACACAATCATTTGTAGGTTCTGTGAAGAAGATGAGGATACCTCTGCATACATTTTCTACTATTGCAATGGTCTGTCAAGGCTAAAGTTTTCTACGCTGCGGAAGAAAAACCGCAACCTTCCCGGTGCATGGACTACTTCAGGTCTGGCAACTATAATATAACGAGAGAGCTTATACAAAAGAACTACAGAGAGGGCCATTGAAAACGAAATAGCAGCTCTGTAGGTCGTCATAACCGAGTTATATGAAAACGCGCTGTAGGTTATGAATAATTATTTGTTTGCAAACTCAGCACGTCACAAGTTGGAATAATCTGAATTTAGACTGAAATGAGGGACTACAGCAACTCTAATGCTTTAATGACTAAATCTCCGAACTAATCCCATCGTATTAAGAAAATGAATAAAAACTCGTTTCCACTCGTTTCCTGCCTGAGATTAATTAAATCGAAGATCCTCAAAGGGACTTTATATTCAAATAACTTTTTCTTGAAGACGGATTATATTTACTGCTATATTGAAAATGTGAATTCATTTCCATGATAGGGGGAGAATTTTATTGATTTATATCAGTTCATTTAGCTTTCTTACATCAAAAGATAATGTACCCAAATTCTGTATCTGGTTAACAACGACAGCTGACTAGTATTCAGACTAACGTTCATCATCATCATTATCATTGTTTATTTTATTCAGTAACTCACAATGAGGATACATCCACAAAACGATTTATAATAGGATACCTTTATGGAGAAATCCATACAGGAGGTATTTTGTAGTTTTTTATCCATGTTTCCATCTTTATTTCGAATTAGTAGTACTAGTTGTAGGATTCAATCTCCGGTTGTATTTCATCAAAACCAAAAAGCTGATTCTTAGGATATTATTTCTTCAATATGGTACTTTCCGGCTCATTGTGGTTTTCTGTCATTTGTCGTATTTCAGAGGCGACTAAGTTATAGCCGTAGGTGATGATATTTAATTTCGAATGACCAATATTGTATATTCAACCAACATAATTGCCCCCTTGAAATTAAAAAATTGACCGTTTGTGACCGATGACTCCCCTACAAATGACTTCAATTTTAAGTATATCCTGCGATGACAAATCATCATTGGACACCACGAATCTGAATAATTTCATCAGTGATCAATCAGACTTTCCTAGACAATTTGTGGTGATTAATGAAAGAGAGTCGCCAGAGAAAATGGAATGTAACGTGTCCAAATGCCTAGTTCCAAATGGAAATATGATTTTTTGTTAAACATATCCATTACATAATCAGATCGAGGATCACAACACATTATCCATAACTTATTCATCACCGTGAGGCACGAAAACTGACTGACCAATTATCCCACTATGAGAGGATGAATAATACAAATACACATGAAACAATGCTTGAGAACAGCACTGAAGGACGTTGACCTCCATTCGTTTCCTCAACGAGGGTTCTATTACGGCTTGACCTTTGGACTCAGAGATTGTCCCTAATAGAGATGAAATTGTAGGTTTGCAAGTGCGCCAAACCGGGCAAATCTTGTTATCGAGAGAATTGTAGGGAATTCATCATTATCATGTGGAGGATGATATTTATTTTGTATTGTTCGTGCCTTCGTAACTGTTATCCATAGTTATGAATAATGATACTAGCTGCCCATATTGTGGTCTCAATTTAGACAGTGTAGGTGTATTCCAATATCAGTGAATTATATTTACCTACGTTCATTTATATGGCTGGCTATTCCTTTCAGGATGGTAGCAGTCTGAATTTTCTGTTTTTTTTAGACCTCCTTTTGTCTCTTTGCGTCTTCTGTTACGATGAACCAGTTTTTTCGACTCCACATCAATTGTTGTAATTTTCAGGCATCTTATTTTTCATCATCTTGACTTTGGTGTTCCTCTTGCAGTTTCCATTCCTATACCTTCTCACTGATTTCTCCTAGATTTCGCCTATGTAGATGTCTGTACAATTTCAATCTCAGTTCTTCAAACTATCTCGACTATATCTTCTTCTTCTTCTTTGATTATATCCAGATTTATCGATGTCAATTCATATCTATATTTGATTGGATCTTGAATCTTGATTCAATTTTGATTTGGACACTTTGATAATCAGCCTCTTTCTCCACATCTTTCGTGCCATAAAGTTTTCGATCATCAATGAGTTGTTGTTCGCTGTTTTATGAAATATTATTCGGATTTTCCGACAGATTTAACTTCTTGTACACCGACTGCAAGTGAGTAGTTGCATATTATACATGCTATAATAATGTTCACTACATATACCCAGATATCTCAAGTAATTTCTGTTTCACTACTCTTGGCAAAAGTTAGAGAACGACGAAATATAACCTGGATTTAGTGTTTCGGAAAATCAACAATTTCAATGTGAGTTCTAGACAAGTAAGTAGTTTGCAAGAATGAAGTGGAATAAGCGTATATGTCATCTCCAGTATCTGGAGGAATAGAAAGTTTCTTAAGCTGTGAGAGATATCACAGTATTCATGACCATCTATCATATATGGAGGAAAAAAATCGAGGAATATACCAGATGATACTGTGATTATCATTCTCAAGAATATATGTGTTTTCACGAAATACTTTTACAGGCATTCAACAATGATCAGGACAGCACTAATTATGAATTCATTGAGTAATTATGAAAAACATCAGACTTCAACAATATATAATCAAAGTGAATATAACCGTAAATCGTTGGAATTTGTTGCCTTCCAATTATAGATATTGATATTGAAAATCTAGAGAAGAAAAAAAAATTTTGGAATAATCAGTAACCGTAGCTTCGTTAACATAATAATCTAAACACGTTCTAGTAGGGATATCACAACAGAATCGTCTGCGGTCGTATTCATTACTCTCTATCCCTTCAGCGCTAACGTGGTCATATTTTTCGATTGATCCTCGTATTGTTTATACTCATGTGATCCATAACATAACAAACAGGGAATCGGAGAAGACGCCACAATAGGATGGTCCTAATGAACCTTAAACCAGAAAGCCTGCTTGCCTGAAGTAATTGGGCTTTGATTTCGTGACAGTCGTGGAATTCTGACATCTGAAATCACTTTGTGATTTTCTCTAATGGTCAGGGGTCTCTTCTCACAACGGATCCAGATGGAATTGATTCAACTGTTCATTTTTGTCTTATTGATTTGTAGCGTACGCTAGAGAAAGTTTGGGAGTTTAGCTCGCAACTTCGAATGAAGATTATTTTTTTCCTCTCATTTCAAGAATACATGCGATATTATTGGAAGTATAGGTATTGTTTGTATGATCACGAGTATCCATAGTATAGATTCGTGATATTATATGTTCATTTGGATATTGATTACGTAACTTTTGAGTAGTAATACCCATATTGACACTGATTTGAGGATATAATAAGTAAAAACTTCTAGAAATACACTGCTTATTAACGTCTAGATAGCGTTTTATATCATTTTCATTGTGTGATAGTTTGAAATACTAGACTACTAGAGGCAGATATGATGTGTTACCCATGGGGAAAAGGAAGTGTTTAATTTCTACAAGAGGATAAGGAAAAATATATTCAATCAATGCCATTTATTCATTTCTTTGCAGGAAAACTCATCGTTTTCAATTGTAATGTTACCAAATACAAATCGCTTTGTCAAATTTGAAATTGAGACTGAACTTACACAACTTTACTAAGCATAAGACTGACAAATCTGTCGAAAGTTGCTCCACGTGAAATAATTTCATTTGTTTCTGTTTGACCCAGTTCAGAGAGTTACAATATCAACCAGCCCTCTCGAATATTGTAAACTTCCATAACCACAGTAGGGGCTTTCATTTGGAGACAAGTACAGATGGCTGGGTTCTGATTAGTTCTGGAATGTCATAGATATTGCACAATTCTGGAATTGAACTAATTTCGCTAGTTCGGGATAACCACTACTGAGTTCGAGAGATTTTCTTCGTTATATGTAATCAGGGACAATATAATCAAGCTACGGAATAGTTGTTCGACTTTCCGCGAATCATAGTAAAATTAATATGAATTAGGGTCTAGATTTCAACTCATTCAGTTGACGATGTAACGAATAAATATAAGTTTATCATAATTGACTGCAATGACTAAACGGGGATGATTTTCACATGACTTTAAACAATGTATCAGTTCATTGTATAACGGCCTATATAGTATTAAATATCTGACAGTTATTATTGAGATTGCAGATTCTTCATTTATGATGAAAACATTTTTGATAACTACAATCACTTATTTGAGAAACCGTTTGAGCCAATCATCCTAGATAGAAGAGAGTGGAACGAATACCTCACAGGAGAAAGGTAAGGTGTACTGGCCTGATATACAGAGTAATCAAAGACCGAGCAAGGTTCAGGTGCGAGAATTCAATATTTCTTTCGAAGGAAAAACAATGTGCAAAAATATGTGATGGAAGGCTATCACAGAAAAATAATCTATTTTAAGCTCTAGACTTATCTGTATCAACGAAATCCTGACACTGTCAAGATCGAATAAATTTGGAGTGATCTGGGTATCAGAACTCAGTGGAACTGACGAGATACTCATGTCAAGTAGAAATTATATAAACTATGCGCCATTTACAACATATAGGGCTCTACTAAGGTAACCACAACTTGTAGGCTTGTGAGGCACTGAGCTGCAGGAGAGTAACGCAATTAGGGATATCTAATTTAAACCTAGAGAATGTAGAAACCTTGAAACCTAGTAACCTTCGCAAATTACTCAGAGGAATCATTGTTTTTCTTGAGTTATCAGTGTGATGAGGGAAGTACAATAATCTTTCAATTGCAGTGCATTTTTGGACCCTTTCAGTAAAAATTAAAAAGAAAAAAAAACTATAAATGGTGTTTTTCGGGAGAATTCTGATTTCATTATACTGTCAAAGTTTTTCAGTTTGTTACTCACAGATATTGAATATTGAATATTCATTCGATTAATACCAATCATTCATGGGAAAATTCGCATACCTGATATCGAAGAAATTGAATTTTATTCTCCATCAATTTATTGAAATCAGTTGGCGGGTGTTCCACCCTTTAACCTTTATTTAATCTTCCGATCCCTTTGATTGTTACCTCTAAACTTTGGGAGATGATGAATTCTCTTCGTTATCTACGAATAATCACTGTGATTTCCACAAATTAACCTAAATGGATTACAAGGAAACCCTTTAAACCCCTGAAATGAACACATCCGATCACAGCCAACCTGATCGACAGTTCATGCTGGCTAGGAAGACGGTCAGATGATAGATGGAGAAGCTGTTAGCCGTTACAAGCTGCTATCTATAGAGGCCCGGTCACGGATAATTCGAAAGTTAGTGATTTAGAACGAAAGAACAATAATCGATCGATAACCCTATTGTTATTGGCTAGGCCAATGAAACCATTCTGGATATGAAGTCAACAGATCAATCGCACACACACACAGCTCTATTGTTGAATTTTTGTTATAACTCATGCATTAACACAGGTGTTAACCTTCAACAATGAGTGGGAGTTTAATTCAAGAATTATTATTGAAGAAACATGATATTCAGATCAAGTTGACGACAATTTCTTGTTGAAGCATTTATTGAAGCAGTATAATAGAGTGTGATCAAATTGGTATGGTTTTTTGTTCCTTCTGAATCGAAAATATTTCTCCTACAATAATCATGAAACTTAGATGAAATTCAGTTGACATATGGATGAAAACCTAATATATCATTGGCATTTTTGCATCAATCAGAATATTCATACCCTGGCACTGACAATCAAACAGATGAATGGAGATAAAAAACATGAAAAATGGAAGACTACCTAATCGCACTCTATAGATTACATACACAGTGAATAGTAGTATTTTCATCATGCGGAATACATTCCAATTATTATTGACATGATTCATTTCGTCAAGAAAAGTTTGTACGATTCGAAGCACTCAAAATATTTCCTGTGATCATTTTAGTAGTTTAACTCTTCAAGTTTTCACCAAGGATAATTTTCAATAATTATCCTTCAATAAACATTCGTGATGATGTGAAAGAAGTAGTATTGTTTATCATTTACTTTTCCACCAATAATCTGTACAATCGAAATTTCATTGACAGCTCCTAAAACTGAAATGAGATCGTTTATTCGAATTCATATTGCATTTGTCTGTTCAGCCAGAAAACAAATCACATTATTGTTTTCCATTGGAATTGAAAATAGTGCATTCATAATTATGCAGACCGATAATGGATTTTTGGTAATGTATGCGCATAATAATTACAGGAAGAAATCGATGGACTCAATCAGAATTTGAATTAGTATCAATTTTTATCGCTTTCATATCATGACTATGCAGTTCACTCAGTTCTCAATTGATCTTCCGGAGGTGAAATATCCATAAATCTAGGATAGAATAGTGTTTAGATGTCGAAACATAAGTTGTATTATACAGATTTCTTCATTCGTATCTCAAATTTTGTATTCATCTGAAACAAAACACCCCTCTCGAGTCGTTCAGTCTCGTATTTCTTCAATTTATTTGATATCACCTTCATTTGGAGTTCGAGTGAGTTTGATCTCAGATCGGCATATTTCAGTCATGTTAATGGAGAATCTAATTCAATTTGAAGAACCATTCGCTTTCGACATTCAAAGAGAATAATAGAAGTCCGGATTCCCGTTTCCTTCTCAAGAAAAGAAGGATAACAAATTTTGTTCCTTTGACTTCTCTGAAAAAGACAATCGACACAAACAAAAGACTTGACGAGGATCGTACTGAAAGGATGGAAGCATCTGATGTTGGAATTTGAAGAGGAACTGAAATAGATAATTTTCGCAGGCAATGGGGCAAACTCAATTGTTATCACGAACTTTTAATCGAAGTTTATTGATGAAGTATGTTATCAGACTTCATAAAATGTTATGGTGAAATAATTACACAATTTAGGCATCGATGTTGAAGACATATTGGGATAATGTTAAATGTCATGATACGACAATCAAAATTGTTGAGAAAGTATAGGTATTTCCCTGACACTATCTGCAGGACAAGAACCAGTCTTCAAAAACAAATTTGTTTTTCCAGGAGCTAAATTTATTATAAATTAATGATATCTTGTATCAGGTATCAATCGATTGCAGGAAAAATATCAAACTCTTTCCAAAATTTCGCAAATGAGTAACATACTATGAATTTGGTAAACCCAATGATGATGATACGTCTCCACAATCAGCACAGAAATGTTCTCTAGCTATGAGTCTAAAATTAGTTGGTTTTGCAGGGTACTGATGAATTCTTGAATTTGAATCTTCATTGACGAACATGCATATTGTTTAATCTTTAATTCACCTGCACATAATCCAAATTCAATATCCTGAGGGAAATATTGTAGTTATGTTCCATCGAAATGTCCTTCATAATAATCATCTCTACTATCGATTTCGTAGAATGTACAAAAATTAATTGGTTCCGAAAGAAAATATCAATTTCCTCTGGAAAAGGTTCAATCAATGTTTGCAGTAATGCCGATTTCTGCATCAACCGGTAAATCTCTTTCGGGATCAAAATATGGCAACTGATTTCTTGGTATTCCATGCACAGTACTCCTAATGATCGATATTATTAGTATAACGACTATGCTTTCTTCAGAATAGCAAATTATTCAAAGCCTTTTGTTTGGTTCAGTTTCGTTAGTAAGTTCTATTTTAAGTTAATATGCTTCCACATTTTTAATTTCCGTTACAGGTATGAAATATTTATAATGATCTATCAAGCTTACGTCGGTCAACAGGAAATTAGGATTCCTAAGGAAATTAATGTAGCCACTTTGTGATGCCATTCTGATTATTAATTACTATCATAAATAATTGTTCTGGTATTCCCTCTGACATTATTAAATGCACGAAACTATCAACTAATTGGTATGTCTCTGAGCTCACCAATTTTTGTATGTTCATTTTCAGGTATGAATAAGAATAATTATCATACAGGGTGAGTCAAGAATGTGTACCGAATTACTGACATCTTGAAAACTCGAATATCTCGGTTAATTTTTTTGTATTCTGTATCTTTTTCATGTAATTCTTTTTCCTCATCATAATGAATACAAGAAAATGAGTTGTTCAAAAAAATCACAACTCACCCTCTGACACGAGTTCATCAGGTCAGTGAATATCGTTATTGATTATATATTGTAGAATTGAGTATGCTGGTCTGCTTCACACCCCTAATATATCTATTACTTGAGTAATCTTGAAGATTATTGGGAAACGTGTTCCCTTCATTTATTTCGTCACCAATTTGTCACCCCTTCAATCCACATGCTCGCATCGAATCATCCCTTACAAAATACCCAAAGGCAGGAATTTATTTTGTCGACGGCGTCCCTTCCGATTGATACCGCCATGAAATCGCTCCTGTCAAGCCATTAGATTCCCAATGATGGATTCTCCTAGGAGGATTCGACCTGCGAAGTAACTAAGAAGTAATAATTCCGGCCTACTGCGATTATTTTTGTGCTGGTGCGGCAGCTGCTTCAAGTTTATTGCTATCTTCTCGGTTTTTCTAAGCCAACTCAGATTCTTTTGTGGAAATTGAAGTTAAACGCACATGGTGCCGTCCAAAGGGAAGTAATTTGGGAGATTACTTTTCTAGGGTCATCCTTTCAGATGAGAATGTTTGAAGTATAAATATTAGCTAATACTCCTGACCTCAGCAGGGAGAAAACCAACACTCATTCGTTATGGAACATTTGTATGGATTCAATAAAGAATAAGTGGACTTGACAAACATACAATGGATTTGTAGTATGAGTAATAAATGACATCGAGAGTTAGAGAATCGAAACAGGCGTTGAACACGATTTATATCGAAATTTTGAAGTAGTTATTACTCATTGATGAACACATATTGAAATACCATTCAATAATAAAGAGAAGAATTGTATAAAATGATTCGAGAAGATGAATGAGCATCAACACTAATAGAAAAATGTTTGGTATTGTCTATTCATTTAAGCAGCTCGCTAGAGTTGCTGCTTATCCATTTCTCAACGATTCCCGAAAAAAAAGTCAGGTTGAGTTGATTTTTCAATTAAATAAACTTCATTGGCGAATCAAGGACTTCCCTCTAATCGATTTGACATCGTTGTCATGTGACAACGGCTAGCTGCATATTTGCAATTTTACACCAATCAGCTCTTCTTCTTCGAATAAATAGACTATATATTCGATTTATGGATAGTTTGTTTTGGAGAAAATGAAATTAAATGGGTCGTTCTCATTTTAGTATATTTCGTGTTTGAACGCTTTCGTATAACTGAACTTTTCATGTTTCATTTTGTTTAATTTCATCTCATTCGCTGTATAAATATTTATTCGAATCGATAAAAATAAGTTCAGAAGTGTTCTGTATGATATTCCAGTATAATTCGATATATTATACTCGTAGAATTTATATCTTCGATTTTCTGTGAAAGAATACGTAACATTTAATGTCGCCTATTTGGCATATGGATCTACTAGAACATATGATGTTAGACTTCTTCACTTTTATATTACAGAGATATAGCAACTGATTCTGATTTTTTGTCGAATCTATACCTAATGAACAATTGAAGAGTATTCTGCTATATTAGCTACTACCTGTAAATTGGTCGATAGAGAAATCGAATGATATCTTGTGTTATCATCGAGACTATTATTTATTGCATATTAAACCATAAAGGATCTATTCGATCGGAAAAAACGATATTCAATGATGATACCTGGATCGATACAGCTTATAGAAGAGAGAAGGCAAGTCATAAAAATTGATTGCAAAAAGAGGAGTCAGTTTGAACAGCTCCCCCATTTTTTTAATACAACCAGAAAGCGTCGAATTGTTTATCTGAATCATTCAAGTACATCGAGGGAAGTATCTTCAAACAAATATATTTATATCCTTGGGGTGTGTCGCATGTGCCCTTTACTTGAAAAGAAAAAATATTGACTTTATTTTGGGTAGTCACTTTGATGAAAAAAATTATTGATGGCCTCAGGATATAAATAGGATGCTACATTTGAGGGATTTCAAAAATATCTTGTTCGTTTGGTTACTGCGAATTTTATTTATGTACGCAAATAGTGAGGGTTTTAAGGCAGAGTATTAGAATCTCACACATCGATTTGAAATCAAATCATGCAAAATATCCTGCGTATTTTTACGAAATTGGTGAAGTAGACACAGATATTTGTACATGTGATACAAATCGATTGCTGATTTGAATTACACTAACCAATATATTCTTGGGAAAGTAGAAACTTCTCACTTCTACCATAGAAATATCAGTTACAAACTTCATAAACTTTGAATACTTGAATTTGATATTTTTTTCGATGTTGAACATAACTGAGATGACAATATTTAAAAATATTGTACATAATTATTTTCAACCATACCATTCAGGAACATATTTCCCAATTTCTTTCAAAATTCTCTTGTCATTATTGATTCATTCTACATTTTCTCTCCATAACGTGAATCTATTCAATATACATCACCACCAACGTTACAATGAAAAGGAAGGAAAATATCTCACGAGTTCACAATCAGATCTCTAGTCATATTATTATCAAACTCTACCATCCCTCCACGTTTTCGAAAATACATCCATGATATGAAAGTAGAACATACATAAAAACGTGTCTACCAGTCGAAAACCAGCTGCTACCCAGAAATGTAATATATAGTGAAGAAAAAAGGGAGTAGCAAATGGCCAATATTTCAACTGTTGTTGGTTTCATCAAAATTGTACAAGCAAGGTCACACCAGTTCTTATCTACTAGAACAAAAAAAATGAAAGAGAATATTCTAAAATTCCATAGCTATTAGTCATCTGTCTAATTCATGTCATCGGACTTGAACGATTCTCGATAATCCTATGGGCTGCGAGTGATGTGTCATCGAATTTAAATAAAAAAAATTACAATGAACTGATATATGAACTGAGCCGGGTGGCTGTCAATCTGGCACAGGATCGTGATCGCAGATATCATTAGTTATGATTGAATCCAGCTAATCCAGGACGTATGGGTGATTGATCTCGTTCCTCGTTAGAAGATCCCCTATTTTCCCGCCAATCGGATTGACGGTTTGATAAAAACTGGTGGAAAAAAGAATCTGAAAGATTTTGATTTCCACGATTCAATGCTTTGTTGGGGGTTGAATTCCTACAATGTACTGTGTCTCAATATCTAGCTGAAATTATCTCGTTATGTTTCATGAAATTCATTTTCAAGTTCATAAATGAAAAATTATTCATAGAATTTGATATCGGCTACTTATCATCGATGTGAGTATCCTCAGAGATACATTGTTGAATATTTTGAAGCATTATTTTCGAATGCTTTATTGTGTCAGAAATAGGTAACAAAAATGAGCAATTAGCAAATATTATGAAACTCCCACCATCCAGCCCAAATAAGTCGTTCGTATAGAAAGATAGTCTTAGTCTTATCAAGTAAATGTCCTGTTTCTTAGCTCACCATTATTCAGACCGTCTTTGTAGATCAACTTTTCTTTATCAGACATGTACTCACATCCAATAGAAAAAAAGTCGATTCCATTTTGAATTTTCATGACATGATAATGTGATATCTTCACTATCATACTCTGCATATTTCCTGTCGGAAGCAGCCACAAGAGATGTATCTATGAGAGATCAATTCTCGACAATGATCTTTCCTCTGCAGTGGCTGATGGAGATCATTTTTCCTTCGGATGTGTGTCATCAATTACTCAATCTTGCTACTAGAACTTTGCTCTAGAGATATCAATCAGTAGCTTCTTGGTGATGGAATGTGATTTAACTTCGTATCTGTGAACCTGATGGATCATTCGGGATGATGCATCAGAGATATACAGGGCGAGAAAACCCATTTCAATTTATGTTTAATGTTCTCTCCACACAAATAATTATCATACTCCCGAAGTCTTCGAGTCCAAATAAGTGAGTTTTCGTTATATTTCATATTTGTATTTCAATAAACAGATATTATCATTATTATTTGGTTTGGGGGATCACTCTGAAATCAAATGACTACATATGCATACTGATTACGGGCCGCTTTGGGTACTGTGAGTTATATATCAAGTATAATCCTCTTAAACAAAGTTGCCTCTTCAGAAGAGTAGACTTAAAAAGGTTTATCCCAAGCTTTCGGAAAACCCTTTTCAGATAAAATGGAATATAAGCCACTTCCACTGTCTTCTTATAGAGGCATTATATTTCGATCTAATGAAGTTAACAATGTTATGATAATGTAACATAATGATGAGATATTCATTGTATGCTTTCTAGAACTTTCACGTAATCTTCCTTTGTTTCATCTACCGGAAGTAGTGAATTAATTGAACTTAGAGTGACTTCAATTATGTTAGTAGCTTCAGAACCATGAATCATCTTCTGAAATCAAAATATTGATCAGCAGATTCGCAATTTGTGTTTCTATTTCATCATCTTACTTTAAGACCAAAATAACTCCATAAAACCATGTTTACGAAACGATATATTCATGTTCCAATACCATCTGCTCATGTTGTGATCTTCTTGTGCTGATATTGTCGTGGTAATCCTCGAAATGTGGGAACTACATAGTACAAAATAAGCTAAATATCTAATTTCCGAGACCCTGAAAACAAGTGTATCAATTATGTACGTACTGTGTTGTGTTTCTGCTCCTTGTATTCGCATTGACAACTCACGTCGTTACAAATTCCCTAGCAAATAGGCTTTCTATTCCCCCAAGTTCATTTTCATTATTTAATACGAAAGGGAATTCTTTCTTACTTGACATACCTCAAGATGTTGTGGGCACAGCTTGTCCGGAAATTCCCAAAACTTTGTGATGAGTTTCCTTTTCAAGTTCTCCGGCGAGTTCATAAATTTTCACTCCCTGATCAGACAGAGAGGAAGGCATGGATTATTTGGGAGAATGGGGAATATATACTGGGTGTTCTTTGATAGCACAAGACGTTATTCTTCGATTCATTTCAAGAAAAATTATTTTCTCTTAGTCATTGTTCAACAAGATGCCGATCAATAAATTGTGATTCGTCATGCAAAAATAGTGAGTTGAAAGGAATGAAAAATCATGAGACCATAAAAGCTGAATAAAGAAATTAGAAAATAGGAATTTGTTTTGGAGAAATCACCTCTTATTTTCATGATTGATTTCTTGTCTCATTCGATAATGATATAATAGTTTATTTTGAGAAAATATTGAACATGATAACAAATCTTTAGATAGTGATGGGGTAATCTCAAAACAGTACAGTGTCTAGTATCCTCTTTGGCTAATCTTGTTAAAATATAATACAAAAAAGACCATGCTGACAGTTTATTCATTTGAAATTTTTGATAATTTTCTCTATGATATTTCCATTTTTCAGAAGTCTCTGTATATATCTACATATTCATGTAAAATTGATGAAAATCCTCACGAAGAGGTAAGAACGTTTCGCATTATTCTTGGATGACGCACAGTGGTTATTGCTTTTCAAGAGTATTCACAGTAATATATATTTCTGATATGTAATAACCAATCCAATAAAATATAACAGACTCGAATATGTGGAATAGATTCGCGTCTTCTCAAATTCTCTGCGTGTATAGAACCAACCCCACGTTCGTCTCCCTTGTTTCTTTTATTACGTCCTTTTCCAAGTCAAAGCTAACTAAGCTAAAATGTGACATGCCGATAGAATTCTCAATACATCATTAGCAACCCCAACTTCGGCTTTCTTGACGATATAAAGAGCGACTGAAGAAACGTGTGAGAAGCAACAGGAAATATTATTTGCAAATTGTGCATTTTTCCTTCACCACAGTCATCTACAGGAATGGAATCCTCATTTTTAAATGGAAAAACACAATTTGAGGATCGAATCATTGTTTGATTTCTCAAGATAATCCATTCATTGAAGATTTTCAATGGATTTATGTTTCAGGACATTGTTGATGATCGATAGGAAAGTCATCATGGAATCAGTTTTCTAAAAATAATCGAAGCATTTCTATTTTGATTATGTAGAGTAACAATCGATTCATCTGTTGAAGCATTTATGGAATATATTTCAAACCGCATTATTAATATTTTGAAAGTTTGCTATATCTTATGAGTAATAATAATATTGCTGCTCTCCGATAAATGGATAAATCGAATGTCACAAACTGCTCGATTGTTTTATTATATTATATAATTAATTTTTGGATATTGAATCACATACAATGATTCTCGACACTCTATTCATTCAAATCTATGTTACTCGCACCTGTCAAGAGTGGTATAGATTGAAGAATCAACGAATGATATTACATTTCGTCGGTCCTGAGGCAAAACCACGAATGTGAAAAAAAGCGAATGTGAACTAATTGGGTATAATTATACACATTTGATCTAATTCACATATGTCATGAAACAACATTATTGATGAGCGAAGATGGTCGTGGGTTTGATTAGGTAAGTATGCAACCTGATTTTTGGAAGCCAATAGAAACTTCAGACCTTGTTTTTTCAAAATAACGAATCTGCACATTCGTGGTTTTGCTTTAGGACCGACGGTTTATAAAAGGGTCTCTTACTTTAAATACTATGATAATTTTTGATACTGTTTTGTTATTATCATCGCTTTCATTATGGAAATGGTGAGATATTTTCTTGAGTGATAGTTTGGTTTGGTACTTGGTTTCAAGTTCTTATGTCTATGATGATGGCTAATGAAGTTTCATTCGATGTTTACTTTGTATATTTCTTGTGTAACGAAATAGTTTCTAAAGCTACCTAGAGGAATTATGAGCACAATTCGTTCATCGAATAATTGATTAGTTCTTGCTTCGGTACACCATATCTAGGTATACAAATAGTTTAACAAATATTCGCTTCAGTGATGCAATAATTTTCTCCTCTAAACACGAGACGATGATGTGTGCTCCCTATATTTGTCGTGAGTGACGAATCACGATCATTCTTCCTCCTGCCGCGCCAACTTTTGAACGGCCCCGCCAAGTTCCTTGCCTCATGCGATAGATAAGCGAAAGCGTTGATATCTCCTACCCCCATAACGTCGCCATCTACCCTCACTATCGTGAGCGTATGTGGTGGAAGTTGTGCTCATCACTCGTATCAAGATTTGTCTCTCGGGACACGTATAGGGATGCGCAAGTTCTGCCACAATATTGTCTCGGGACCTGCGGTCCCACAGGAAGATTCGCTACTTTGAAACGTTAATAAAAGGAGCTTGCGAAAAATTCGTTCCCGGAGATTAAAAGGAGGATGATGTGTAGGGGAGCAATATCAGTTTTTTGTAACGGCAATTAGTTGTTATCATACTACCATGGCTTATTCCGTTAACCAGCTGGCCTAATCTTATTTTTCATTGGCCTTATGATGTTGGAGGATGTATTATTTACTGAAAATTACTTCAACAGTACATGAATATGATTTTTTTTCACGATATATTGTACTGAAGTCAAATCTTCATTCATCTAGTTTAAATGAATGATTCGGTTCAACAATGGAGAAGTTTCCTTATGACGAATTCTCATCAAATAAGTACTCAACTATTTAGTTTGATATCTCTACTTTCTAGAATGACAATACACATCATTCAACTCCATTCTATTTTCAAAATAAACCAATCTATAAATTCTGAGGCGGGAAACTGTGACGTACTTAGTGAGTTTAGAGTGAATATAGCTATCGTAAGTTCCAGTTATGGTGTAATCCGGATGATCGCGGACGAAATCTACGATTGCATTTGCGCAATTGCCAGATCTACCTTTCTTTTTTCATGAAAATCAATTGAAAGCTGTTCCGAAAATTCAAACACAAAATTATAATGAAATAATTCACTTCAAGAACAAATTCGATTCATTCATTTATTTTCTATTCAGCCATAGCCCTCGATTATATCATCGCATCCATATATTTCCGCATGTTATGTGCTAGTGATATTTCATAAGACATATATGATATTATATCACGAAAGGTAAACAATCCATGATTTGGTATTGCAAAATCCACGACATATTTTACCAAGATATTCTGGTCAGTTTTTCCGAATATTCAGAATAAATTAAAAGCAGGGCAACACTGTACTTCCGCACGCAAAATCTCAATTTGTTCCTGTGTGAACCCGGTTTTTCACTTGATACGTCATCAGAATGGTGGAGGAGCCAAAACTAGTTTTTCAAAACGAAATTCTGGAGTCAAATTCGATCGCATAAAAAAAAGAAAAAATACGGGTGTAATAATTTTTCATATATTTAATGGAAAAAATAAAATCTCGATATTGGAAACTTCCTCATTCTCTTTTTGAATATTCTTGTCAATGAGTGATGAATGCTTTCATTTGCAGTCAATGCCATCTACCAAACTTCAAATATAGTAGTTCAAATATAGTTGTAGTAGACATTTGATGGATGATCCATGGACCTGATCATCAAACGTCAACTGTAAATAATCAATAATTGATAATATTGTATATGGAACTATAATATTAGAGAACTTACTTTTTTGAGAAAATTTTCAAAACTATGGAAATATTATTATCAATCGGAAGGGCCTTAAGTCAAGAAAATATTGATGTGTATCGAGATATCGAAGATGTATACAAAAAAATCGGAAAATTTGAAAAATAGTACTCCAATTCTCCAAATATGCAGCATATCGCATTCTGATCATCTATTTGATATAATATGCTTCACGGAATTGTAGTGCTCTATAAAATGTAGGAATTATAACTTGGGAAGATATTGAAATATATAGAAGTCTTGTTGAAGTTGTGCGTAGCATTTTGGTGTAATAAAATTTTCGTTCACCTATTAATATTCCACACATACCTTAGAAGAAGATTCTGTCTAAGGCAGTTCTGAGACTTCCTTGTTGAAAATCTTCGAGTTGTGTAAGGAAATTCGTTTTGATTGTCAGGATGATTAGTTGTCTGTTTCGTCCGAAAAGTTTTCATTTTGATCTTGCTTTCCCATAACACCAGTTTCAATAAGTGCTCAAATGAATCGACCTCGATAGCTGTAGTGTGAAGGTAGGAATAAAGTAATTAAATTTTGGAAAAATTTATTCAGATAGTGAACGTGATACGTGAACGTGTCGAGTTCTGCGAGAGTAATAAATCAGAAATTTAGTGGTATTAAATATCGTATTTTGGTGTAAGTTATACCAAAAAGGAGAGTGTGAATTTCGGCATCAACCTGTGCATGGTGAGCTGAATGTTTTAGAGGTATCAGAGGCAAAATTTGCATCAAAAGTAATATAGTTGGTGCAGGCAAGGTAGAGGCTCTTGAATAAAAACAATAACGATACTTAGCAAAAACTACACAACATAGAAAAACTGCTTGAACCCAAGAAAACCGATAAGAAGTTCAGCCATACGTGGAATCTCAAAGTGCTACCAGTGGCGTATCAAAATATTTACAATGTCTGGTAAATGCTTCAAATGTTCAACCGAATGTCTCTTCAGAGATAGCAGGGGCGACGTATTTGGGTACCCTTGTGATCACTGTAGACAAATAATATGTAAAAACTGTGCAGGATTATCAGCTTCAGAGGTGAGAGCAGTAGTGGTTCCTGCGAGGGTATTGCCTTTTTATTGTCCGCCGTGCAGAGTGAACTCAATTTCGTCTCTTGCTAAGAAAATCAATAAGCTCGAAGAGGATATCCAAGATCAGTCATCTAATATCAATAACAAATTTATTATTTTCGATCAAAGAATAACAAAAATGGAACAGATATTAGAATCGAACAAACGTCTTGAGCAGAGATTGGGCAAGATTGAGGAACTAATCGAAGCTAACAAAACATTGAAACATGAAGTTAGCGAAATTAATAAACGTGTCGAATCCCAGAAGCATCTACAAGTTGATGGTGAAGCTTTTTATAGTGAAATTCAGGATAGAGCAGACAGGGCCAAAAACATAATTTTATATAATGTTCAAGAATCTCAAGCTCAAGAATATCAAGAGAGAATCAAATTTGATAAAGAACAATGTCAAAAGGTGTTAGACTTGTTGAATGTTCATGCTGGAGATTTTAAAGCTCATCGCCTTGGGCATCCGAACAACAAAACACGCCCCCTCAAAATTTCTTTTTCTGACAACATTATCGCACTGAACTGCCTGAAAAATAAAAAGAAACTATCAGCTGAAGTGACTCCAATTCGTTTGAGTGCCGATCAGACTCCAACTCAACGTGATTACTTCAAGAAGATTAAAGAAGAATTTAATATGAGAATTGAAAAGGGCGAGCGCAATATAGAGTTCAAATTTTATAGAGGAACTCCAATGATTCAGCAGAAATCAGAAAATAAAAAAAACTAATCAACACCCCATTGCAAGTGTATTGTCAAAATGTTGGAGGATTAAGAACAAAGCTTGTGCAGTTAACCACAGCAGTGGCATGTACCAACTATGATATAATCATTTTAATTGAAAGTTGGCTAAGCAGTGATATTTCCAATAACGAACTCAAATTAAACAATTACAATGTCTTCCGATGTGATAGAACTCAATCAACGAGCGAGAAATCTAGAGGGGGTGGAATATTGATTGCTGTTCACAAACGTATAAGCGCTAGAAAAATGGCTTTAATCAATAAAGACACAGAACAATTGTTTGTCCTCTGCAAGTATAACAAAAAGGAGTTCATCATTTGTGGTGTGTACCTTCCTCCAAAGGCTCCTGAAGAAAAATTTATATCACACGTGCAAGCTGTTGAAGACTTACGTGTTAAGTACCCTATGCAAGATCTCTTTGTTTATGGTGACTTCAATCTGCCCGAAGTGACATGGTTAAATGGCAATCTAGGCACATCTTCATATGGCCATCAAAGAAACTGTTCCACAATCATAGCCCAGTGCTATGCGTTTCTCAATTTCTATCAACATATCGAAATTCCCAATACCAGAAATGTGTTTTTTAGACTTACTTTTTTCTAATCTAGAATCCATTAACATTAGTTTAGCCAGTATTGATCCTTTATTTCCTATCTCAGTTCATCACGAAGCATATACTTTCAGTATTTATACTAATGATATGAATGACAAAAAATTTAAATATGTGGAGTATTACTACGATTTCGTTAATGCTGATGTATGTGGTTTAAACAATTATTTATCACCAATAAATTGGGCAGAATGCTTAGATATCAAAAATGTTAATACAGCTGTTGAAACATTTCATCACATTTTGAACATGGCAATAAAACAATTTGTTCCGCTGAAAAAATACAAAGTATCATCTTTTCCGAAATGGTTTGATGCGAATTTAAGGCATTTGGTTATGCAAAAGAGGGAAATTCATAAAAAGTACAAACAAACAGGTAACATGTTATATTATGAGGAATTCGTTGATCTTAGAGCGCAGTGTAAGAATTGGTCAAAAATATGTTATGAACAATACATGAATAAAATAGACAACAATTTATCAGAAGATCCAAGATCATTCTGGAAATTTGTAAATAATAAAAGCTCATCATTTAGTATTCCTAAAAACTTATTTCTGGAAGACAGGGTCGCTAGCGATGGTGAAGCAATTGCACAGCTGTTTGCAGACCACTTCTCTACGATATATGTGAAAAATCGTGAAACTCCCGATGATGATCAAATGATTATTACAAATCATGATATGAGTTGTTCTAAGTTCTCTGTTTCCACAGTGTGCGATAGGATCAGTAAGATTCCTCCAAAGATCTCCTGTGGGCCTGATGGTATACCCAATATATTTCTTAAACAATGTATTTGTTCTCTTGCGCATCCACTTTGTATGATTTTTAATTTATCACTGCAATCTGGAATTTTTCCTGAAATTTGGAAAAATAGCTATATAATACCCATATTCAAATCTGGAGAAAAAGAAAATATTAAAAACTATAGAGGGATATCTAATCAGTCTGCAATACCCAAGTTGTTTGACAGCTTAGTGTTTGACCAAATCAGTTTTTTATGTAAAGAGATCATTAATGACAATCAGCATGGTTTTATGTCTAAAAGATCCACAGTAACAAACCTGTTAAGTTACAACAATGATATTATATCAACTTTGGAACGGAAAATGCAATTAGATTCAATTTATACAGATTTCAGCAAGGCATTTGATAGGGTAGACCACAATTTATTATTATTTAAATTAAAAAATATTGGTTTTAACGAAACTCTATTGAACTGGCTAAGAAGCTTTTTAACTGGTCGCAAACAGAAAGTTAAAGTGGGGTCTTATCTGTCGAGTGATATTGCTGTGTCATCTGGTGTTCCGCAGGGTTCACACTGTTCTCCATTACTATTCAACCTCTTCATTAATGATGTCGGTGGTTGCTTCACTTATAGTAAATATCTACTATTTGCTGATGATCTAAAACTGTATGGACCTGTTAACTCACATAAGGAGGAAAAAAATTTACAAGAAGACTTAAATAGGTTAATTAATTGGTGCGATAAAAATAAATTACATCTAAACATTGAAAAATGCTCTTTTATAAGCTTCTATAAAAGAAAAAAGAAATATGAATCACTTTATTACATTAACGATAAAGAATTGGTATCTATGTCATCAGTAAGGGACCTAGGCGTGGTTTTTGATCAAAATATGAGTTTTGCGGAACACATTAATAATGTAGCAATAAAGTCTTCGAAGATTTTGGGGTGCATTCTTAGAAACTGTAACATTTTCTCTGTCCATACAATTAAGATGTTGTACATGTCGCTAGTAGTTTCTCACTTAGATTATGCTTCTATTGTTTGGGCACCGTTTTATCAAGTCCATAACTACACATTAGAACGTACCCAGAACAGATTCTTAAGATTTTGTGCATACAAACTTAATATTACCATAGAGAACCATGATTACTCTTTAATACTTGATAAACTGAAAATGCAGACTTTGAAAAATCGTAGAATAACCAACGACTTATGTTTCATTTTCAAACTAATAAATGGAATTATTGTGTGCCCGAGTTTACTGGAGTTAATAAATTTTAATGTGCCAAACAGAACTCTAAGAAATACAAACATCTTTCGATTAACACACCACTCTACAAATTATGGAAAACATTCACCAATTGAAAGATCATTGAAAGTAATTGATGAAAACGAATTAGACATTTTTCATGGGTCACTATGCAGTTTTAGAACACTTGTCAGATCTTTGTTTCAATAGCTTTTTGTAAATTCTCGCATATATATTGTATTTTTGTTATTAATTTCAAGCACATTCACTATGAATAACATGTATATGTTTATTTTTTGTAATTGGGGTTTCCCGTAATAAATAAATAAAAAAAAAAAAATGCCAAATGTGTCACTCATTGTTGTTTATTTTTATAGACTGTCGATAAGAAATACTAAATTCTACTCTTTACTTCATTTCAATTAACTTACCATAATCACTTATATATCACTGTAATTTTATGTTGTTGTATGGAACGATATGCATTAATTTTGATTCGTATTCGAATTGATAATTATGAATCAACTACAGCATATACGAGTCATATGTTAATATATTCAATACCAAGAGTTTTTGTGATCAACAATATTTTTGTTTGTATGCACCAAGTATTCGAACAATAGTTTTCCCTGTTCATTACAATAATCTTGAAATGTTCTTGATGAATAATCGAAAGTTTATACTTCATATCCAGCCATGTCAATCGACATTATGAATCTTCCATCACGAATTCACTTTAGTATCATGACTTTTACTCAATTACTAGACCATGACTGCAGAAAGATCTTGGCGCGAGTCATTCCCCTTATGGGATTCATTGACAGTCCGACTGGTACATGGGCAATTTGTAATCTCTCATGCATGCCGATCCACCGAGACTGTGAATGAAGGACCATATTTCACTTCAATCTGCGAAGTTTCAGCTTCAGATGCCCAGTCTCGATTTACGATCGGCCAAAGCTCCCTCAACGAGTCCACTGCGGAAAACATAATCAATTTTTTTCATCATCAATTATTCGAAATATTGTACAGAGCCATGTATGCAGACTGATTCACAGTGGATGGCATACTTAACCTCATGGTACAGTCTGTGAATAATATTATATACTATAAATATCAATTTTTATTGATCTCCTCCTGGTACGTATTCATTATCGACAAAATAATAATTGAATTTCTTTTATAAAAATACTCCCGCGATTCATTGAACATTTTCGAATGCATCGGTACGGTATTTCAGAATTTTTCAATCCCTCATATTTTCAAAATGCAATTATTTACGTTTGAATGATTCTTCTGGCACTCGATTTAGACCAACTAATGATCCATATTCAAGTAGATGGGAAATATCAATCAATATTCTCAATCATTTCATGACAATTATATATCTGATTCAATGTTGATACAAATAAGTGAGGATCTGGAAACATCTCATCAATAAAACAATCAAATAATTTTCAATATAATAGCACGCACATGTTGATCTGGACATAAAAAACAATACAACTCTTCTATGCCATGTTGGAATAACAAATTTCGAAGCTTCACTCTGGTTATTCCAAGAATATTCATTATTATAAATTTGCTGAACATGCACCGAATATTCGTTAATTGTATTACTCTTTTATTTTTAAATATCAAACCAACAAATAATAGCAATCTCAATTGGAACAATATACAAGCTATTCTCAACCGCAAGAAAAATGTAATGGAAATTTTACTATCAAACCAACCTTCAGAAGCTGATTGATAATGGTGAAGATTTGCTAATATATAACATGGGCAGACACTACTGTCAAATCATCAATGGTGATTCAACCGGAATACAATATTCTGTCAATATCTCCTGCGTCCAGGAAATTTATATACATAAGGGATTATATGTCTATCGGTATCGATGTTCCCTTGACTTGGATCTTCCGATGTCTGTCCATCTCGCATCAAATGCATTAATCATGTGTTTTCTGTTTCGCTCTAAACGAGAGATGAACGGATGGCGTTTAGCTTTCTTGTCTGTTTGATATCGCATACCCAATACAACACTGCACAATAGCTCAATTTTCACAATCAACGAAAAATCATTGATCTCATTCGATATGAAAGTTGTTGCAAATTTACTAGGTGAAATATATGGAGATTCAAGTTCATGTCAGAATTATATAGTTCGGTTGATTCATCGTCATATACGCGGCATATTTTTGGCTCTTCATTGGGTGTGTGATATGATAGCTACTATTATTATATTTCACAATACGTTTCGATAAGACATATTTGTTAATCATCGTCTGTGTTCGATGTAGATTATTTCAAGCTGAAGAAAGCAATCCTCTGAATTGAGGAATAATTTAGCTTAAGATTCTCTTAACTTTTATTGAGATCATGATTCTTCGAAAATCATAACCAATTCAAAGGTATGCAGTGGAACATCCATATATAATAAGATGATTCAACTTCGTCCAGATTTGTAGTTTTCGAACACGAAACCTTTCAATCTTACGGTAGGTTAACTGGTTTCACAAAAATCTGTGAAGAACTGGACAGATAGATGTCGTTTTTGTTTCGAACAAAGAATCTGAGACACACTGTAGATTCTGGTGAATATTTTTAAATCCGTTTTTTTTTTCAATCACCTCTTCAAAGTTTGTTTTTCATCCTTCTCCCCAGTCGAAACTTGTGCGGTGTGAATAAGGGCTAGCCCAACAGTTTATAGTTGAATGAGAACCACTTTGGGGGAACAGACATAGGATCAATACCATGAATCCAACAATTAATGAAAAATGCGTTCGACTTTGTTTTTCTTAGGTATAGTGTACGCCTCAGACTACTTGGCTACGATGGCCCCCTTCATTATGACTTCATTATAAACAATGAAACTTTCAACTGGATACACTATTACCCTATTTTTACATTGCGTTGCGTTTCACGATCGTAAACGAACATTGTATGTTTTCCTCACGAGTAGCGAAAGTAATAAAAATTATCAGGAGCTCCTTATTAATACCAATTTACGTGTCATGTTAACATTGTGGAAGCAACATGCGAACATTCTGACGACAACAGAAACTATAACGAAGGCGAATTAAAAGTCTGGGTCCGACATAATTGTGATATTATCTGGGAAGTACTTCCTTGTTCCTTCTTGAATTAATAGTTATAACATTCAGGTCTTGGAGTGACTCCGCAGGTAAGCTTCTCTGAAAATCAGCAGTCAGGCGTGCCAAAGCCATATGACGGGAAATAAAAGCATAGGCGTATCATTTCGTATGTGCCTCAAATATTTGACAAATTATTACGTTACATTCACATTTGCTATCAGAACTCAATCCTAAAAATCTCTCTTCTGCTTCCTTTAAACCTATCAGTCAATTGCGACAATAAAATGAATGAGCTGATATGTCAAATCATCCAATTTTCGTCCCAGTGATATCAATTTGCACGTTAAAAAAAATCATCTCAACGAATTGTTGATATTTTCTGCTGTACTAACAATTTCATTCAACCTCAGTATCTGTTCAAAGGTGTGAAAAATAAATTCAGCTCCGATTTCCCTCAGTGAACATATTTTCAATCTAGCTTCTGAATGATGAGATATTGATTTTCAGTCGTATTTGCAAGTAATGAGATGGTGGATGAGATGCAACCAAGAATGAACCTATATTGGAAACTTTGACTTGTAAAACATTCATCGCTATTTCAATCCCAATCCGAGTCTATATAACGAACGAACAATCAACAATTCCCATACTCCATTCCTGAACACACAATCACTCCGTCTGTTGCAGTGATAATGATATCTTATTTGAATAAGCAGCGCTCTTCTCGACAATAATTACACACTCCGAATAATCAACATCTCGAGTGGACGATTCGATGGTGGCGCCCTCGATTGGATTACACGGCACGCCAGTGCCAGAAGAGGTGGTACCGTGGTACTTCGCTCAGCTCTCGACCGACTAACCAGCCACAAACAACATAATGATCCTCTCGTAATGAACGGACGTGAGTTGGTCTCTTTCGGCACCTGCTTAGTCGAGGTAATAACACCTTTGTGGTATCTCCTCTGCATCCACTGCTCGACCAATTCGAGCACAACCGAATCGATGGGTGATATTATAGCTGACAGAAAAATTGGTTGTAATTGGTCGGGTGAACCTCTGGTTTTTGGATAGAACAAATAAAGTATGCGGAATGGTATGGACGAGAAATGACGATTCGAGTATTGTTCAGCAGACGAAACGAAATTATGATGTTTGTGATTAGAAATTGATTTATATCTTAAAATACCTTGAAGATTTGGAGCACTGGTTTATCGAGCAACTCCTTTATTCCACTACTGCAGAGAATGTTGATTTTACCTTCCGAAAGCTGAAATAATCTCTTGAATCGCTTTAGTGATGTTTGACTTTTCCTGAGTCGTAAAGTGAGCAGCGAATGTAACGAAGGTGAGGTTGAAGTTGAAATTGAATGTACCACTGTGATCGAAAAGTGAAGTGGAATTGGTATCAAAAACTCCCGAGTATCAGAAAGACATCTGCCATTTCTCAAACGTCTCTTTGTCAAAAAGTTCAATCATCTCACGTTCAATCGTCACACGTTTCTTTGTAAACAACTAGTTCGATGCTTGAGGAAAGAAATTGCATTAAATTCTATTTGCAGAACGAATATTTTTGGTGCAGACAAGTTGAACTTGTTGCAATAGACCCCAAGTGATCAAGCTATAACACAAAAAAACGTTGATGAATTCTAGAGGGTCGAAAAGGCGTTGAAGATGAAGGCGTTCTGGATGACCATGAACGTCCACAGACGGGGGCTACGTTAAAAAAATCGAAGATTTAGCACTTCAAAACTTTCGATTGACAATTAGAGATGACGCTGAGAGTGCTTGAATATCATTTGGCTTAGCCCAAATCATTTTGAAAAGAGTCTAGTCTTGAGCGAACAACTGTTGGTTCCTTCAGCATGTCATTCGGCTCCGTGCGACACCTGGCTATTCAGCAAACTCAAAAAGCCAATGCGGTGACGCCGTTTGCACGCGGTTGAGGAGATAAAAACCAAATTGAAAAAGGTCTCTAAGGCTAGAAGGGGATATTTTATTCGGCAACCCAATGCCTTCCTACAATTGCAATAATCATCAATACCGATTCAGATTAAAGTTATCTACTCATGATAAATTGTTTCGAAGCAGTCATTGTATTTTTCACGCAACGGACAGAATAATAAATAGACTTTCACTAGCTCATACTATTGGGGTACATTGAATTCCTACTGACTATGAAAACCCTTGTATGGTTTTCAATCAGATATCAATATTTGGTGATCTTCTTCCAGTTTTCCTTCGCCTCAGACATTTTTTAAGCTGAATTTTCAGAAAAAAGCATGGTTTTCACTTGTTCATGGGTGATAATTCTATTTTCTGATCATTCCTGACATACGAATGTGTTACTTTCCACCGTATCCATATCAAAGCAGTGGATGCACTGTTCAGTGATGTTATTGTCGAAGTAAAAATTATTGAAACTAGTTTCACTTTTGAAAAAAGAATTACCGAACAACAAAGACATGGTGCATATACTCCTCACATTAGCAAATCGAGATCAGTGAGGTTTAAGAAGGAAGCATGTTTGAGAAAGAGTGACCTCATTGAACATAGACTGACGTGTCCCATCAATTTCTGATATTTGTTTCATGCCTTTTCAATCATGAGAGTGGTGAGTTTTCGAATGTAGACACCATATTTTCTGTTCATCATCTATCGAAGTTTCCTCATTCCAGTTCACGATGTACAGATATCGGTTTGTGATATTCCATCATGCAAGTTACTGCTGGCACACATGTTGTCGATAAGCAGTAAAACTAGAAATATGTGAGTCGGTAGTGGGATTTCCACAACAAAAAGGACGGTCGTATTTCACGCTCTCGGATCTTATTTTGAAAATTGCAAATACGGATTTGCTCACTTTTTACTGCCACTTTGTCATTCTTAAAATTATCTCTCGTAGCGAAGTCGTGTTTATATTGTGACAGCGTGAGGTGATTTTTAATACTTTGAGAACGCAAATGTCGTCTTTGGAGTTAATGATATTAAACTGGATTCGCAAGTGTTTGTATGTTTTCTTGAAGATAATATCCTAGTACTTTCTAGCATGATAAGAAACCTGTTCTGTGAAATCTAACTCGCTTCCAGAAAATCATAAGTCTAAAGTTTGCGACAAACAACAAGGGAGGAGTTAATTAATATTTACACTATATCATCTCCAGTACACGTTCATGGGCGGCGGTAGTTTGATGTTGAGGTAGAGAGTGAGATGAAATAACATTAATTTTTCCACTGTATTCATGACTATCAAATTATTCGATCAAGTTTTGCACAATCAAAATATCTTTATAACAATGCAATTCGGAATCATTGACCAGTTCTGTTTGTCGTTACCTATTCAGTTCGTTTCATGCCTTTCAATTTCCATGAATACACCCACCTGTTTAGATATATTTATATACATATTTTTTTCATGATATGAATTAATCTGTCACAGACTACATAAATACCCTTTCAAACCATAGAACAGTATTGAATACAATTGAAAGAATATGTAACACATAGAATATTGGTACTTTCAACGTTTTCATCGTCATGAAATATTTATGACTCTTGTCATTCCGAAAGAAAGTATTCAAGATAATTATTCAAAACAAACAGTCTCTTCATAGAAGCCCAGCTGATGAATCAATAATTATCAGTTTCGTTGTAAGACATCACAAAACAAGCTATGATGATGAATGCATTCGCAAATGTACTGTGTTTAAGGTTTTCCTAAAACTCTTAAAGATATATCACTCAATTATAGATGGATCAATGAAGCTCACCCAAGAAGAATTTTCAGATTGAGGTAATTTGGGTTAAATCGACATAAAATAACCTGAGAAACCTTCAGTTTCCGATTGGCAAAAGAGTTTCTGGACTTCCTATATATTCGTCTTGAGTTATTTTATTCAAATATAGTTGTAGTATTCCAAGAAGATTACTATCAATCAATTCATTGTCTCGAAATCGTGTCTGTAAAATCGTGGGCTCGATGAAAATCTTACACATAAATATCGAATTATCATCATATTTCTGGGAAACTGGAATATAGCTTTACTTAAACCTATGCTGAAATCAAAGATTCGTTGAAAGATTCGAAATTTTTTAGGGTAAATACTCATATAATCACACAATATTCTTCCGGAAATCACGATAGTTTTTTACGATAAACTAATGATTATTTTACGGAATCCAGAAGTCGAATCCCACTATATCAAGAGTTCCCATTATAAAATGAATTATTATGATGATAAACTTCACATCGACATCAATCTGCTACTTATTTTTGTACGTGTGATATAGAACACTTCATATCCGAAAATAATGTTGACTCATTTGGATCAAATTGTTAATTGGGTGACTTCTTCAATAACATATCAGTTCATAACAGGGTCATTTCAATTAACAACTGGACAAAGATCATTCGGTCAGATATAAGACCGTATGGTATTCGCAAAGCGTTGAAGCAATTTTCATATTTGTCATCTAACAATTATCTGAATGTCTATGAAGCATAATTTTCTAATTATTTATGGTACGTTATCGGTCGTGCTGAAGCAATATAAGTTTGTAAACTTTAAGCATTCGAAAATGGCATGTTTGGAATTCAATAGATCAATAGATCGACATAGTTTCTCATACTTTGTTGCTGCGAAAACTTGAAAATTATGGAAAAAGGGGTATTGCATAATTCAATCAATCAATCAATCAAAATATACTTCATTATCGGAAGATTTTCATCTCATTGATAAAGTCATAATGAATATAGAATATATAAGTAAATATAAATAAATGCTATTACAGAGATTGAAAACTGTTAAGATTGAGGACTGCTTGAGTGAACCTATTTTATATAAAAAAAATTGGTGTCCCACAGGGTACAGTTCTAGGACCAATACTGTTGCTAGTATACATTAATAGTATTGTACCAATTAAAGATTTCAGAGGGACCCTAGTCTCATATGCCGATGACAGCAATTATATTCAGGGGAAACAAATTCAGACTGGCTCAGAAAGCAACCTACGAAATGTTCAGATTTGGCTTAACCACAATCTTTCAAGTCTTGGTGTTGAAAAACGGAATTCATTCCATCTTCGATTCATAAAACAGAACACTCTCATTACGACTCTATAATGATACATGATTGCAGTAACATAAACACATTCAACTGCCTACTATAAAAATACATCAAATGCAATACTGATTATTGAAAATTATACATGAAAAAAACCAACTTTTTTCTCCATCAAACTCTACAGGGACATATTGGATGTGAGAGTCCTTTACATTCATCAATGTTTGGTTTGGATGTTTCCTAATGAAGATAAATATGTTATAAAAAAAACAAACGCACACGATTTGTTGAAAATGAATCTAACGCTCTACTAAATTTTCTGAACACTCATACACAAAGATTTATCCACTTCTTAGGTCCTTAACTATACAATTTCTTGACATATGATATAAAAACTTTCAATCGCCTATCAAAATACTCAACCGAAATTTAAAAATTCATATTCCAAAATGAAAATCTATGATCCATCTTTTAGGGATACCAATAACAAATATTGTCTTCTACTTCTCCTAATTTACAAGTTCCGAATGAACCCAGAGCTCTTCTCTTTCCCTATCTTATAATCAATGAAAATTGTAATTATCACATTGTGATTGGCTTAATTTCAGTCCACTCTGAAGATGGGTAGTGCTACAATACAAGCAAATCAATTGATATATAATTATATTACATTGGATGAATTGAATTTGAATTTAAAATTCAATAAATATACCTTACCGAACTATTCTCAGTTGTGAGTTTCTCACTATCAAGCAGTGGTTTCAACTGATTAATAATTTTTAATATCAGAAACGATGAGAATGAGTTATTCTCGAATCAACAATTCAGAAAGATGATCATGATGCACACACGTATGGAGAGTTATAATCTGAACCCATATCAATCTAGATGGAAATGAAACCTTCCATGTGAAAGTTCTATCCAACTACTCCAGTGTTTTTTGGACCAAATTACGTAAGTTTCAACAGAAATCATACCAAATTACCAAACTCTACTCGATCATCGTGACTACTCATTCGAATCGAAATAATCGACACATACTCACTGGATTATCGAGTAGTTTATCGATATCTACACTTTTCGGTAGCCACTCCCACGAAAATGAAAGATTACACTAACCTAACGTGTTGCAAATGTCATGTGAGCTCATTAGGACCATCGATAAAAGCACGAAAGTCATCGATCTTGAGAGACAAATGCTAGGACCATTTTAATGAGCCATGTTGCCGTAACTATAGAGAAGAAATATGGGATGTGGTCAATTTCCGGGTGATTTTACGATTCTATTCGTAATTCCAGGAAGCTCAGCGTTGAATATAATAAACAGGGTGATGCGATTTGATTACATTGAACTTATATGATTTTGTCTTTTACAGTAGTGACGTAAGTTTATAAACATCAATCTGGATGACTTTTCGAATAGTTTCAAATAGAGAGGGTATAAAAAAAATTGTGAATCAAAGTTAGGATTCTTCTTGATAGAATACAGTTTATTCCATTGCATCTTTGAAATCTATGACTATTACAAATGTGGATTCCCGAAAGTGTCCCTTCACATAAAAATCATCGTTCAGAAATTTCATCATTTGATTAAAACAAATGCATTCAGTATTCGATATAGCGGAGTAATATCAATATGAACTATTTAACATTCATTTTCATCTCTAACCGAAGGAATATTTTCAATAGTGATTTCAATATAGGTGGCCAATTCAGAATTCATAAATGAATTATCTACTTCTCGCGTGTTTCCGAAATTAAAACACGTTATTGATATCGTTATGTTATTTTCATCATATGTGTCATGGTCTCAATCATACTCCATGTTATGATTATGTCAAATGTCTGAGAGTATTTGGGGACTACAAAGAATGAATGAATTGTATTGTCGAGGGAAACAATCATTCATTTGTGTGATTAGTAAGAGATTCATCAGCTAGTATATGAATGAAAATGAATACCTTATCATGATCTGAAAACAACTAGCATTCACTCACTGAATTGGCAACATCGCTAATGATGATTCTGATTTCCTGACTAATTTGATTTATATGGCGTTGAACTTCTAATACCACACACATACATCTCCGGTCAGTATCGGATTGATTTATTGACTTGGGAATACGGAATTGGAAATAATTTGTGTTGGGATGTGACCTCCCCTGGCAAGGCACCTTCATGATCTGCAAATATTGAATCGATGTGGATTACTCACTTGATTTCCAGTCACTTTTCTCATGAAGTTATAGAAAATTTGGAGTGGAGTTTTGGAGTTTCTAATTGCCAAAGTTGTATAATTATCAACAGGATATGTTACCTCAACTAACCATAGTAAAATATATACTTGTCGTTTCTAATTCCGAATGATGAACATGAAATTCTCTGTTGTATAGCGAAGTGACTACAAAAGCTAATGAATCAGGTGAAACTGGAAAACTTTGAATACTGCGGAAGACTTTGGACAGTACATTTTCCGAAGGGTAAGGGCCATTTCCAGGTTCTGTGGGCTCTCGTGAATACACGGGGATGTGTAATTGAATCAGATGGAATGAAATACTCTTATGTTACGAGAATATTATACGAATTAATTCCAGAGCTGTGATTATAGTGGAGATATTCTCGAAATAACAAGCTTCCTATTATATTAGATGTAAATTGAAAGCATCATCTTGATACTTTCGTTTCTGGTATGATTATCATAATTCTATCGGAATTGTTTTTTTTTCCACGGAAAGGGAAATATTTTGAGAGTTTTCCTCGAAAAAATATAAAAAAAAATACCAAATTTCAATGGACTATAAAGAATAATGTAAGGGTTACTACTAAAAATATCGAAAAGGCGCAAATAATTTCCACTTTGTATCTTTGAATATAAATTATATCTTGGTGAGAGTTATCCGGAGTGGAAACTTTCAATGTTCTGAAGAACTCCTTGATCTTCAGCAATCGATTTATTCAATAAGCATTGTATAACGCTCAATGCGATATAAAAGTGGTTGAATGGATATCAATAAACGAATAATTTCCTTTCTGCTGTTCAATGACTTCCCCCCGTACTAAACCCTTTCAGTAGATTTCGAGGCAACCGTAATTGAGAATTGGAAATTTTCAGCAGGTTTCGACCGTAACGCGCTCTTTGAACCCTGCGGGAATCGAAGGAACTATATTCATGCCGAATATGTTTCAGGAGGAGCACGAATGTTGAATACTGATACTGGTATTACTGAAAATCTCGCTTTCAGAATGATAAAGAAGAATCGGTAGGAGGAAGTACATATAACTTGTTTATTTCTTTATAGAAGAGAGTGTTGGAAGTATATAGTTGGAATATACACGTTTTTCTCTCCTTTTCTTCGTTTTCTCTTTTCACCTGATTGAGCCCTCAGAATATGAGGAGATCCATGGGTATTCTTCATGGATAAAAAGTAATTGATTGTTATTTCCTACACGTAATCCTTGCCGTTCCCAATACACTTTCTACGTATGAAAGACTCTGTTTTTTAACTGAGAAGGATTTAACCAATCAATACTCTTTCCAGTGGAACTAGAAGTTTGATAAAGTCCATTGGTAGTCACAGTTATTTATTTGGGAAAATATTGAACTGCCCTCACTAAAAAAAATTATTCAAAACATTCAATTGACCCTCACTCTTCTTCTCTCTCTCTCTCTGATGGTCATGAAGATAATTTATATGTCACTCTGATCATGAATTTTTGAATGCTAGTCTTCACGAGATATGTGTCCACCTGTAATGATTCTTGTAATTGATTAATATCCTACATTTTTTGTTGTACTCGTTTATGATCATATTCTGTACGTAACGTGATGAAATGAATTCATCCTTCTTATTACTTTCATTAATAATTCCAATCAGTTACGTCGAATGTCAATTCGAACAGTTCATATAGTAGTGTTGAGAAAAATAAAGTATAGTTGTTGCAGTTCATATAATATTTTTATTTGCAAGTTAACTTTCTGCGAAAAAAAAAACGACCGATTACATAATGAATATTCAACTGGCTAACTGTTTAAGTCAAGAGGCCATCGTAATTTGGTAGAATTCGACTCTGCATCTAACTCGAAAGGATATCATGATTGGCCTAATAGTTTTTATTGCTGTTGTTTTGTTAAAAACGTTCATTCTTGTCAGATATCAGCTACGTCTTTCAACCTTTTTCATCAAAATTCGACATCCACCAATTCTCATACTATTCATAGGCCGAATAACCTCTGAATAAGCAACCGCCATATTATCCTGGCAAATGGAGTTTAACGTCCGGTTGGGTTTTGTTCAATTCGAGACCTCTACAAACGTTCACCAGGAAATGCAAACGACAGCAGGAAATGAACAGAAAGCAAATGTGGTGCAAAAACCGGATAATAGAAAAACATGAGCGTTTTATATGTAAGGAGGATGATTATGCGTTTACATTACTCTATTCTATGGTAATCGCTGTTGATTTCATGTAATACTCTCGTGGGTAACGCTGTTGGTAGCTTCACAGAACGGCTGGTATGTATAATTGCTCTAAGGAATTTGAAAAAAAAATGTATTCTTAGAATGTATATGATTATCATTCAGTACGATGAAAATCAATTCTCGTCCATGTATTTTTTTTGTGAGATACAGTAAAGTCATCAACACTGTTAAATCATCTTGATGCCAAAATTTTGATGTTGCACATTTATGTGCAGATGTAATACGGGCTGTTCCGCAAATTGAACGTAGTTGAAGTTCTGAAAATGACAACACTGAACATTTGCATTCCGGGGATGAAAATCAATGTTTCTCATTACATCTTAACATTTGCACCTTCTACTTCCATGATCGATAACTGGGTTATTTTTGAGAGTCAGTACCAAGAATAATAGGTATTTTCTCATTTGGGGAAAAACGTGAGAGTTAAAGTTGCCATTCCATCATTCCAAGATATTTTGTCTTGATATTGACATCTATAACTATGCGTGAAGCAGCAACTAGTTTTGTCTGCATAGCGCAATGAAATTGGGCAAAAATAATATTCCTTCGATATTAAACAAAAATCGTTATAATCCGATGAAAGATTTGAGAACAACAATATAGATTGACGTAGATTTGAACTGAGTAAAAAAATAGCTTCCAATTTGAAATCATTTTCAATTGCTCGATTTTTTTCAACTCGGAAAGAATATTAAGCGATATTTTGTAATCATCGATGTATCTGAGGAAACACTAATTATTTCTCTTGCTGACTCTTCAGAGAATATCCAAGTATACGAAACTGAATTCTTCGGAAGATGAAAGTAATCTGAAAGTAATCTGAGAAATTTGCAGATCTAGTGAATGACTGGACTTGGGTAAAAGAAGGACTAATGAAGATCATCTCGGAATATTATTATGACATTCTAGAAAGTAGAGCTTTATGAAAAACAGAACGGAACTGCCATGATATTGAAGTTGTTTTTATTGAAAGAATCTTTTTCAGAACTCTAACTTGCGCTTTGGATAGAAGTGCCGAGAGGCATTTGCGTTTGCTGATGATTCATTTCTATGTTACACGATACCCAAAAATTGATTATTCCGTCTGGGGGAATTCTGTTAGGATTTGGAATTAAAAGAATTGTTTATAAAATTAAACGAATTGTTTATAAAATGAGTCTGAAGTGCTGTAATAGCACATAGTTTTAATTTATTAACTTCAATATGATTGATAAGGCTCACGAACAGAAATATAAAACAATATTAAGATTTTGGCATTGACTGAATCCAAATCCCAAGAGAATTCCCCCCAAAAGTTACAAAAAACAAGGATTCAAGAAATTACAAGAAATATATTGATGGTATCGCTATGATAATTCAACTATATATTATAATATAATTCAACTAATAAAGTGGTGACAATTATTTTGGATCATTTCGAATTTATAATTTCACGATAATAGCTTTTCAATCATCGCATTATTCACTTTACTGGACAATCCAACTCGCCCTTGCATTAATAAGCACTTGATTATCTCAAACATCATAAACAATCTTCGAAGGTTTGTAGACGGCAGACAAAATAATAATTTTCGCCCCAATTATCGCCCCATTATTTCTTTCTTGTTGGGTTGTCGCCCATCAAGAATAATGACCGGAAACCGCCTTCTTGGAACACCGTTCCAGCAGTCTCGATTGGCCCAGGTTGGGTTAGTGTGAACCGGCGGAATGAAGAATTATGAAAAGTAAATGAGAGCGTAATTCCAACATGGTTTCCTGACAGTAACAGGGCCGGGTCGGAAGCCTGAAAATCGTGGAATATATACTCTCATTACACCTCTTTAATGGAAACATTGAATGGCCATGGGTTCAATTGATATTTCCATATTATAGGTCTCTTGTTTATTCTGCCTTAGTTATCGGATTATATTTCGATTTGAATAGAAGAAATGTGAAAAATCAATGTCAGCTTCGATTAAAATCGAAATTTTGAATAAAGAGAAAGGAAAAATTGCCAGAAAGAGATAATGGACTACAAACTTATTTCAGATTTTATAATGAGCACTCCATCGGTCGAGAAGTTTTCCAAGTATGGCTTCGAGATAAGTTCAAAAAAAGTTATGGTTGGTAGATAGACTTATAAGGGAGACCATCAATTATCGCTGGAATGGTCTGTTACACAAACGGAACATACAGGAGCAATACTATATGGATGTATATATATCTAAGTCAACGTGAATAATCTAGATAACGATATTCTAGGCAAAAGTAGCAGCAATAGAATGGTTGTGTCTGTGAGTCTGATATTGTTTATGTTTTTGTTGGCCCTACAATTCCCTGTCAGGAGACCAACCATGATATCAGTAGAGCTACTATGACAATAGTTTTGAAATTGAGATATACTCTGGCAAATGATTCATGATGCCCTTGCAACAAAGATAACACAACACAACTTCATGACAATGTCCAATTTCATTTGAATATTTTTTTTTCTTCTGACTTCACACTAATGAAGTGAATTGAAGTTATCAAAATTGAAATTGACATCTTCTCTGATGTAATTGTGGAGAAGAACGAATTGTGATCACATGCAATTGCATAATAATTGTCAACTTCAATTCAAATAAAATTATGAATACTCCTTATTCCGACACTGGATGGTGGTTTCAGAAATGGCAGAGTTTGTAAACTAGTGGAGAAGGAAAAATAATTGGATCTCCCAACATCATGATCATGATGAGAAAGATAAGAAATGAAATAATGAACTCCGAATTAGAATCTCTTAGCTGTTTTTGTTTCAAGTAGGAAGTTTATGGTATGGAATAATCAAGTTTCTAAAGCACTCAAGAGATGTTTCACAAAGAAATGAATGTTGATTATGAAAAGAATTTTAGTAAGATTGAGTATGGTTACTTATCAAATGAGAACACAAACTATAAAATTGCAGGATACTTATTATTATATTCCATTGTTGAAATAAATCACTGTCTAGTAACATGATAGTCACTCTCATAATCATGAGTTACTGTTTCGTATGCAGAATATTGAGAAGCGACTTCATATTCATATAATGATATCAGAAAATATTATTCATTCAACTCAATCAAAAAACAATTCAACAGATAGCTTTGCGCAAAAAATTCATGCTGAAAAGTACGCCAAAAATAATGTGTTCAAAAGAATTCAATCTTCATTACAGTTCATTTTGATAATAATATATTTTCAGCTGGTGAAATGGCATTCATTTCTTCATCATCTGAATACTTCCAATTTCCTTACTGGTAGCCTGAAAGCAATCACTGGAAATATATGCGACCATATATTGATAAAGGAACGGAATTGAGAACTTCACTCATCGAGAAGCAAACTTTTCGATCTATACTAGAAAAGCGGAAAAGAAATGAACGAAAAAAAAATAGTCTACAAAGGGCATTCGATAGCTAGAAAGCCTGCAGCGTTCAGTATGGTAGTTGTCTCTTCATTACTACAACAAAGGGAATTCAGATCATTCTTTCAGATACTACCAAATGAATGGATTCAACCAGGAATAAAAATGTTTTCATTATAAATACAGTATCAGTGAAAATAATGATATGGAAATAACGATTATAAAGCATTTATCCTCATCCAAGACAAAAATGTATCTACCAAACTATTCCCCAAAATCGCCAAAATCTTCCGAAGTGGTTCGGATTCCTCTATAACTGTTGGGCTCGCTCTTCTTCGCCCCACACAAGATTCGAATTATTGAGAACTGGTTGAAAAACAAACATTGCAGGAGTGACTGATGAAAAATCGATGATGATGACCTGTACAACTTCCCTCTCCCAAAATGATTTCTATCATTAGGTGGAAGAATCAAATGGGAAGAAACAAAAATTATGGATATGAAAATCCGACGAATTAACTGAAAATTGAAGCATTGAATGTCAGCTATTTCCAAATAATTTTTGAATTTTCGAAACATACCACAAATAATCTGAATATATTGCTTTTGAGTGCATGACGAATTCAAGTTTTAATTTTGAAATCTACTATCGATTATTGGAAGGTTTTAATCTTGATATTATCAATTTCCATTATCAATTTGGTGTAGTAAAGTATCTGCTTGTTCATTATCGATTGTGTTTTTATGTCGTAATACATAGATCATGAATGGAATTATGATTAGTAATAACCAAACTTTCATATCTTCGGAGGTTTCCAACATATTGGAACTTCTCATTATATTTATATTTTCTGAATCCAAAGTATCTGCGAATTAATCCAAAAGAATTCATTATTGGCCAGGATACTGAATTATAATAACGATAACGGATGAAACTATAAATGATATATCAAAATTCAGATATTGAGCTTTCAAGAGTTTCTTCTGAATTGATCTTGAATGCAATTGCAGTCAAGATTGTTATCGATATACAATGTTTTCAAACTCAAGTTGGCAGTTTTGTTAACTTCGAGTCTATGTTTTCGACTAACGATAGCTCATTAGACCATATCACATTTTTGAAAATGCAAATTTTCCTCGAGTCCGATGAAGAAGATGTAGATTGACAAATAACAAAACTTTCATTTGACATTTGGATTCTTATGACATATATGAAGCAAACAAATGTTAGCAATGAAATAACAGTCATCACGACAAATTTTAGAAATAGTCAATAACTTTAAACTTTTAAACTTTCCCTATCGATTGTATACTGTATATCTGAAAAATATATCATTTTGGAATAGCTCTTGAATGCGATTGTCGATTTCCGTCCTGTATACAACATCGTAATAAGTAGAGAATCTGAAATAGTTTGTCTATTCAACTGACTTCGTAGCTCTAGTCATAACGAAGTTAGCATAAGTGCCAACTTGAGTTTGAAAAATCTGTATATCATTTCGTAACCTTCCATCTGGTTGAAACTACTCATTCATTATTAGGTAGAGAATTGAATTTATATTTTCACAGAACCATCGATGTATATATCACACGTTTCGTTGTATACAAAAAGATTCACTCAACAGATCAATAAAAACAACCCTATACTGTGTTGCAACCAGATGTTTTGTTGTGAAATTTTCGTTCCTCGACATATGAGTGTACCACCGAGTCTAGCCAACTCTGGCTGGACGAGAACTAGATAAGATACTCATCAATTAAAAACGAACCATTCGGAAGCTACAAGAAAGATGTAATTCTCTAGAAAACTGGTACGTAAAGCTTCAAGGAAGTTATTATCAGATGTTACTGAAATTGGAAAATGTAATTCAATTCCGGTTTGAAGATGGCCAGAATGTAGATGTCTACTAGAGAAATATCATCAGTATGTGGAAATTTTTTGATGATCACGAAAACAGGGGGTAGTTATTTCTCAGTCATCCGATTACTCAATTATTAATATATTTGAATGAATACTAGAGTGGATCATTGTTGATCAGTTCAAATGAATTTTTTGGGGTGGTATTGAGAAATCGAATCTGTCATCATGCTCAATCATATAATCATTATCACCATGAAAACCATCCTGTCTTATCGTTGATCTCGTATAACAAATATATCTCTTATTATTTAGGATCTGTTGTTGTTCAAGTATTCATTGGTTTGTGTTCATTGCGTTAAATAATTTTATGTTCATGACATTTGGAGTAGTTGAATTGATATCAACACCAGTGTTTGCAAAATTATCAGGAATATAGGAGGAAAACTTTTTGTATCAGGTGTATGAGAAACATACCCGAACATTACGATAGTAGATTCAATAACTTCGTCTCATCATTAACTTCTGGAAATCAATGAAAATGGCCCAATATAGTAAGTATCGTAATCAATGATGCAATGAAATATAGTTAAATAGTGAAATTGTTGTTAATTGATTCATTAATATAAATACAACCAATGAAATCAGTAATTATAAACATAACGTAATGCCCTGGTTTCATTATCTGATTAATCAATTTGTACGTCGATAATTTGATCAGAGTAATTTGAATGTTGAAATGATGATTAGTCGAAAGTTGGTCACCTATAAAAACTCGATAATATTAGACTCATTGAATGTTTATGTACCAATTTCATTTTTATATTTATATCCCATATTCTCTGAAGTGAAATCATGAAACTGCCAGTTTATGCCCATGATTTTCCTACATGAAATTTTCACAGGTTTTCTAAACTCTTCGACTTGTTTTGTATGACATTTGTCAATTTCCGGGAGGTCCTCGAGAATGTCATAAATCATAGATGATATTTATATGTTTGATAATATCAATATAGGAGTATTGCAGAAATCAAAGATCTTGCCTTGATCTCATGTTGAGATAATCGACAAGAGTGCAAATAGGTTGTTGTATTTCCCTGGAATTGATAACTAAATCAACTCAAAACATGAATTGCCACATGAACTCTTCACTATTCCCCTCAAGAATACTAACTATTGTCAAAATACACCATCGTTTAGAATTACTTGATTATTTAATGTATACTTAAATGATTTGCTATTCTTACAGCAAACTGTCGATAGTTTTAGATTAACATCAAGAAATTATTGATCAGCAAAGTGAGCATTTTTCTTCTTTTTTCATTTGTGAATGAACGAATGAATGAATTGAACCATACAAATGACGTTTCTTCTCCATCACAAAACCGAGAACTGTGACCTTGTGGGTGGGACATCTGGTACTTAAACTCTCAAGGGTCGAACAAGACATGACAGAATTGACCACTGGTCTGGAACGACCATATTAAAGCACTGCCTGATGATAATCTTGAATCTAGTTCGATAAATCCTCAAAAAAACGAGCGGTCTCCGAAGATACAAGATCGCAGCGTTTATCGACAACGCGCAAAAATAAACAACGGCAGAATGCCATTTACAAGAGTAGCGATATGGTATCTACAAGATCAGCCTTCTTTATCGGCCATCCAATAAAAGAGACACTGAACAACATTATTACCAATTCAAAGAAGTTGCAGTGTGGTTGGTCACGAAGTTGCATCACGAATGCAAGTGAACGTGATTCATGTCTCTACTCCTAAACTGGACATTGTGACTAACTCACGGGGAGAAATAAGTTCAATATAAAAATGGATATAGGATTTCAAAATCAGATTTGGGAGGGTAGTTGACATAGATTAGATAAATTGAACAATATCATATTGACAACTACGCATGACGTATCTAAGGCTTTCTCGAGACTCAATGAAGCATAACGAGCAGAATATTTTCTTTCACCACCATGTTTCACATATGGAATAGACTGAAATAATAATCAGATATTGATTTCATCAGACTTGAGATTTTCGAGGAATATAAAAGAGGTGTTGAATTGGAGAAATTGTGTTACAAAACAACGATATTTCAACGTGAAGGTAGTGTTCTAATCCGAAAGAATAAAATAACTGGGAGAAGAAAAATGCTGAATTGAAAGCTATCACTATCAAAATATGCTGTCTTCAAAAAGGAACCTGCTATCTGATTGAACTACAGGTTTGATCACCAGAAATATCGATGCGGATGCTCATAAGATTCAGACATTTCCTTTAGATGAACGCTGCAGCTACCTACTGATTTTGCGCGTCTGTTCTAATAACACGATATGGGGATCAAAAATGTCTATCAAAAGTATAGATGCACAATCGATTACCAGAATACAGAAGATAGGTCCTTCTTCATAAAAAATCATGATATATATGAAGAAGACTCTTATTATAATTGATTTTCAATATTTGCAACAGTATGCGAGCTAGAATGAAATGAAATACCGGGTGATTCTTCAAGGTGGCTCGCCCCTATAACTTTTTCATTATTGGAGATATAAGAACAAAATTCGGGGGTTGTGTATTTTATGTCAATTCGCATTATTTGACGTATTCACTTGCTTTGCAGTACTTCCGGTTTGACCGGAAATGACCTCAACTTTCGATTTTCAAATGGAACACCCTATATATTTTTACTTATTTCGATCGAGGATGACATTATCTATCCAACAAAACTTTGTTTGAGAATATTCGACGTATGAAAAAATTTTTATTTCAATTTAGGTATTGGGCTTCTTGCAATTATTGGGAAAGATAGTGGAAATAAAGTGGAAGTATGTGGTATCAAATTGTTCGTAAGAAAATGATCTTTCACAAAAACCCGACGAGCCACCCTCTTTCCATTTGAAAAAATCGAGTTAACTGGAAAAAATTATATTTGTGACATTGAAAAAATTATTGAAACGACTCTGAAGTCATATGCCTCAAAGTTGTATTTTTCCCATGTCACTTGATCAAAAAGGAAGCGTTTCAAGAAAATGTTTTCATACGTCGAATATTCTCAAACAAAGTTTTGATGGATAGATAATGTCATCCTCGATCGAAGTAAGTGAAAATATATAGGGTGTTTCATTTGAAAATCGAAAGTTGCGGTCATTTCCGGTCAAACCGGAAGTACTGTAAAGCAAGTGAATACGTCAAATAATGCGAATTGACATATAATACACAACCCCCGAATTTTGTTCTTCTATCTCCGATAATAAAAAAGTTATAGGGGCGAGCCACCTTGAAGAATCACCCGGTATACCATACATCAAGAAAATGAATCAAAGTCCGACCTCAGATATTTTGAGAACTCACTACATTCGAAATACCTGAACATATATTGAAGTAATACATTAATACAGACTTATTCGAATTAGATAGCAAATTTTTGACAGTTCTGATGGTAATTTCAGTAGATTTATTGAACATTTTGTTTGATATAAATAATATACTGAAATGCCTGTACTGTAGAAAACAGTTGAGTGTATACTAATTCAATTCCACTTTTTAAAGGGAAAAGTTGTGAGACTCAGTTCCGGTGGAATTCTCAGCAGCTGGAATCTGATGAATAATTTCACATCACTCACTATTGCGGAAGTCAAAGAGTGAAGCATTTCGTGAATCTACATACAAAAAATATTCCAAGAATCTCTAGATATATTGAAGGGTTTCACTTGTGATCATAATTGTTTATGTGTTGCCTAAAACTCTTCCAAAGAGTCCTCAAATTATTGTCGGTATAAAAATACCCCAAACAAATTGCCGGCTTCACTATATTGAATCAAATAAATGACAACCACTAGCAACCGGTCATCCAATAAAACGTAGGCTTTAATTCTTCTAAACAAACCTTCAACCCGAGGAATAGGGTGATAGGCGCCGCCGGATACCGACGAGATGTTTACCAAATGTCGAGATGTCGTAAAACTGAGACTCTCCCGAGCTATATTTCTATAGAGCAAAAAATAGATAAGAACAGGGATTATTTTTTCATCTCTGCACGTTCTTGCTTGACCACCCACGACTATCGACTATCGATTGTTCTCGTTGAACTACATTAATCATCAAGGATGGGTTTGTTTGAAACAGTGGAATGGCGTGGAATTTTGTTTTACTATTTGCGATGGTAACATATTTATTATGATATCACGATTCACGAGGAATGAAATATAGTCATATCAATTTACAATATCTTCTTTCTGTTGCGAAAGTATCAGGAACCAAACAAAAATAATTTTCTCAAGGTACGACCATACGGCATTATCAAATCCGCATAACAAATCCACTAAATTCACAACTGTTCCACTCTTAAACCATCATTTTCAACATCAATTGAGCTCTAACTCCAACACTGATCCTTATCCCATCAGAATTTCAAGTCGGGTGATCATTATGCATCATCAGAAGTCCCTCAACAGTCTATTCTATGCCATTTCCTCCCCAATATTTATTTATTTCAAAAAAAAATATAGTCAATATATTCATCAAAGGTATTATTGGAGTAATTGATGTCCGTTGATTATTCTATACCAATGAAGACCTTGAATATTCCTAAATGTCAAGTGATGCCAGAAATAAGTTTTAATATTGAGAATAGGATAAGCTCACAAGACAGTTAACGAAACATTAGCAAAGAAAAACGATCCAATCAGTAAATCATCAAGTGAACGGGAGGTAAGTCACTAACGTATCAGATATCAGGTCCGGTAGGATTTATTTTGGCAATCTGGTCCTGTGGTGGAGAGATAAAAAGAAACTACGGAATGGAAAGAGAACATACTCTTAATCTCCCGAAGGGAATCCTAGCTATTTCACTCCTGACTTATATTACTTGCTTCACAAGAAAAATCAGTGCCAGCTTCTGTTCCATCAGCATAACATACTATCTTTCGATCTGCTCTCTTCCGCCACACACCGAAAGCCATTTCTATCCGCCTTGATAAAATAACAGGCAAACAGCGAGTGCTCTCGGGAAGCTGATACAGTTCCGGTTCATGACAATCCCAGGTTTATGGAACGATTGACCCTCTTTCGTCCGACTGTGCTGCACAACGATGTCGTTTCAACCACCGAGAGCGAGGCACATTTTCCTTTATCAAATCCACTTATTACTGCCGCCATCTCGCCCATCTCGTTTAATAATGCCCGACCACAGTTAGTTGCCTGGAATTTTATTAAATTTTCCTGAATGGACCACGTATTTTCTTTTTTGTTTGCTTTGAAAGGATTGAAATAGCTTGCTGTCATATTACAACTGACTTAGCAGTTTTCTTTGAGTTTATGTTTATGCAAATGAGACAGAAGGGATGGAATTTTCATTTAGCTCGCGCTGGAAGTCCAGGTCGACATTCATCTGGGATATTTTCAATTTGTTCCTCCAGTTTTGTTATCACGAATATTGGAGTCAATTGTCTATGTGATAATATTCCAGTATTACATAGAACTCATGCTCCACTCAATTCTGTTTATACCTCGCCTTGAAAGAAGACAATTTTTGATGAACCAAACAGATTATTTTTTTGGGTTCAGCGAGACCATTTGAGAAACCCCAATAATGATTATGTTATTACAAGATATATACAAGATATTCTGTTCAGATTTACTCATAGCACTGATTTCAATGCATTCGAGAAGAGAGTATATCAAATATTCCTGTATATTCATTCTCCATCAAGTATAACAAGTACCAAATGAATATTGCTAATTTTCAATCCACCACAGCACGGAAAATCCCTGTTCATAAAAATGAGTTCTACAATTTCGTAACGAAAACTAGATAAGAAACTGTCCAAACAGGACTATTCCAAAAAAAACTCGTACATTGTTCCAGTCCCCAATTTCAATCAGATTTGAGACGAATATTACATTCGATTCCCCCCAAACAGAATAATTGCCGTCCACGTGCCAGACCCAACCAACCCAAATATGTCAGTCGCATAGAAGAAGGATTTAACTATTCAACACATCAATCTACAAAAATGTTTTCTGTTCGAAACTACGTTATTTCAGAATTTTCTACCTGAAATGTCCCACTGTAGAACACTCGAAGATTTTGGAGAAAAGTATCCGAACATTTTCAACTTTGTTATCAATCTTCATTAGAAGTCCTTGAGCGGTAGTTACCTTCACTATCACAAATATTTCCTGGTATTCAAGACAGTCAATCTGTTGTTTTTATCGGAAGACAATTGAATGGTCCTGATAATGATGATATTTCTTTCCTGTCAGGCTCCGATAGTGTCTTTGTTATACTTAAAGAGCTACCGATTGTGATATCTGTGGGGCTACATCTAAAAAACTTCATTTCCATTCGTTGATGATATAATTTTCAGCATGAATCAGTACCTGAGTTTGGTTTATAGTTTCCAGTAATCAGGAATTCTGGAGCGAGTTGAAGATATAAATTGATATCCATGATTTTACTCCAATTAATTCACAGGAGTCACATCGTTTTGTAGCGTTTATAGATTAAAGTTTATCAGATGTTGCACCACAGGTAGCTTGTTTCGATATAAGTTATAATTATTACTAACTCCTAAGTTTGTAATGCACAACTGTATAACTGTATATTTTGTGATTCTGTTGGTTATCCTCATATCGAAACCAGATTATTATTGATTGTTCCAAATTTCTTTCCTTATCAAAATGTTTTTCTCAGATGATACGGAGTATTCAAATCGAATATATCTATACGTTTTTTTATCTTTGAAGAATTCAATTATCCATCAATGTGCCTTTGAAATTTTCAAATGAATGAGTTGAGAAACTGTTCGATGAAACTTTATTGAAAAATAGTTATTTCATGGTATTTACTATGTGAACAACTACATGATGTTATTGATGCACTCCTGATTAGTGCTTTCAGAAACAAGATCGAATAATTATATCAATCACACAACTCTTTCATCGTAGAAATCACCCAAAGTGTGGTTTCAACCAGATATTCTAAGCATTGAATGAACTTTATTTATTCCAATGAAATCGGCAGTGGTGTTTGGCGATTGAAGCTGATCAAGGCTCTTTAGCTACTGAATTCATCAAAGGGGAACCAATATGAAGAGAGAGGCGAAGATGCAACTCAAATGTGATGGGTAAAAAATTAGCGCTGATTTAGTTTCTTTCTTTCGAATGTATCTGCTATGCCATATGTTTTTTTTTAGTCTGTAGCTTTCACATCTTATTTCCATCTCAGACTAGATGGACACAGCAGTGATAAGAATGGTGGATTACTAATCTGAATGATAATAACAGATGTTGAGAGGCTTGGTTTTTATCCTACCCAATATCATCACATCGTAATGCTTTCAATCGAGCCCATTCATGCTCATGATAAAATTGACATCTATACTCATGGAAATAATTTCAAATGATACACACGATAACATTATCCATAAACGCACTTCTACAACTGGCCGTTATTTTCAGAGGAACAATTATTTCTCACAATCTCCCCAAATGTCAGCGTCCACTGAAACATGAAAGTTGGAATTGCCGAAAACCGGACCTAATTGTTAGTAAACAGAATTCGTCAACAGATGGTACGATGAGGGTTGATTCTGCTTTAGTCTCTCGTTCGTGAAAGGATTCCTGTGTTCAACAGTTAATTGGGATGCTTCAGATAATCCGATTCGGATATTTCCAAAGTGCCACAAGTTCTAGTAACATTTAATTCTTTAAATTGGAAAATATGTCCCCTTCTAGTCAATGTTGGATAAGATAGGGTTCGATTAAATGATGGTTGTGGTTATAAAGTGTCCATTCAATTAATGAAGTAAATGAGAGTACCTCACAGTTTAGATTTTAATTGGGATAATGAGACAGTGACAAAATTACACTCTAGAATCGGTAGCAGGTGAAACTCGAATGAAAACTGTTAGCTACCCCATTATGAAAATGAAACGATCAATTGATATTTAAAGCTAAGTATTACGCCATCCGATAGAGAATGCATTGATGTCACGTGACTAGCAACTATGGTTAATATCACAGGAGTAAAATGCTGATTATTTATATTGATATGTGGTACAACTAGAGAAATATACAGGGTGAGACCAATTATCGATTCTTATTCTGGAGAAATATTCCAGAGTTATGACGTTTTGATTCATCAAACTGTGAAGATTCTGCAGATATTTCTGTAGTAGAATTTTTAGGACCATCATAAGATATTCCTTCGAATATGTAATGATATAATTCTGAACTCAAATTTTTGGCAACAATTTACAGAGAACTGATTGAAAATGTATCATTCCAAAAATGTGAAATGAACTTGGCATCAGTATGAAATTTTACCAACCTAATTAATGCAAATTGTGAATCAACCATCAAACGATTATTATGTATCAAAAGTATTCAATATTTACCGAATATTTCATAACCATCCTTCTCGAATGAATGCTGATTGAAAAGAATAATTAAATTGCAGTGTCTGACATCGAAACGTTTTGATATTAGTAGGCTAATATATTGGTGGATAATATTCGAGAAATCATTGGCCAAGGAATAAAATGCGTTGAACATTCATCGCGGCCAAGGAAATAACCTTGAATATTTAGATAATAGACATGCACTTTAGACTGTCAGAAATATCACCCAAGAAGTTTGGAAGTACATTATATCACAATGATGGTCGAGTATATGATTGAAGACAACTCATTATACAAGTCATTATCTTGTTTTAGTCGGTCAAATTGGGATAGGTTCAGAAGAAAAAATCTTTCGACCTACCCTGTAGTTGCCAGTGGATATTGAAAGTCGAGATAATTAACATGGAACGTCAAGTATAGGTAATGATGAACATATAAATATATCTTCAACAAAAAGAAGAATATTTCTTGGCAAGTCACTGGCTGACAGAAAAATTTATACGGCGTTGGCGTAGTTAATTACAACCGACCGATGACAGGATTACAGCTTTAAGAAGTCGTTGACGTACCATTGCCGCTGCTGGAACCGCAAGCCAGGAAATGCTGTCAACCGGTCCGATAAAGTGTTCGGCCGGAATTTTTCCCGTAATTTCAGTCGATCTTTCATTTCGACCGTCCCTGAGACTGTGTTTAATGCCTTACAGTTCTTTCAGTGTCGGGTTCTCATTGGATAATTTGTTTAATAGTCCAAAAGATAGATGAGAAGCATTAGTCACGCCGGAGTTGTGTCGACTTAGATGAGGTAAACGGCATATTCCACTTTTTTTTCTCGGATTCAATTGAGAATGAGTTTATGAATTGTAGGGAATCATTTGACGTCTTTCGATTCTTAATGAAGACTTGAAAGAATATTATTCTTGAAGGTAGGCTTTCATCGACATGAATGAGAAATGTTTTTTCTTCAATTAAATTATCTCATCAATTACAAGTTAGGAAGAACTGCTACCAGAGATGTATTGGTGATTTTATATTACTCGAGCAGCTGACATGTGATTTATGCAATCTCGTCAATTATCACAGCTTAGATCTGGCCATACGCAAGTTATATTTTAAACCCCAGATATCGAAAGAAGGCTGCTCATATCAACTCCAACCATGTATACCTTCATTCTGTAGAAATGGAATATTGTATGTATGGATCAAAAATATTCCGTTTCAAATATGCATCACGATATACCATAGGTTGCGCCCTAGGTAAAACTGAGAGTGGTCTTTTACGCCTAGTCCAATACCATGGTAATACGCTTAATTATTTGAAGATTCCAACTCCATATCTCTCTGAGATTGGGTGTCTTGATGTTGGTTGTCTATGGATTTCATGGATGTCTCCTTTGTTATTGTGATTCCATTGCCTTATATAGATAGAAAACAATCTGCTGAGAAACTAAGTTCTGTAATTATTCATATAATTGATTTATAGATTCTTCAGTGAATGAGAATTTCAATATTGAATTCGTATAGAATTTGATATGAAAGAATGAATGGAAAAATAGGAATTCAATATAGAAATTCTGTCGAATGTCGAATACTTTCATATAATCAACAGTTCCTTCAACGTACTATACACCGACTTCAAGACTAATAAGTTAGCAAACTCTAGAACACGATTACAGCTCATAATACTCTGAAACATTCATTCTATAAGAATATTTAACTGTGCAATATTGAAAACTTGAAAGGCATTGAATTTCTCATTGAAGTTTTATTTTTCATCGATATATATAGTTACATTCCGTAGTGAGCCTGCCTCTAATGAAATTTCAACTGAGATATCAGATAATGTTTTTGCAAACATTTGTTGATTCCTCTTGGAAAGAATTCAATGTTCACGTACAATATCCGTGGATACGATGTAATGACAGCTTCTTCTTCAGCCAACCATAACGCATTCATTTCAATGCTGCATAATAAACCATGAGAACTTTTAATCATCTGATGCTCTCGAATTGTTTCAAAACAGCTGAATAGCAGAAATTTATACGTATCATGATAACAAATATATTGGGAATCGATGCATGTGGAAATGTTCGTTTTATTTGAAGAGAATGATCACCTTTTTATAACCGATTTTTTATTCTTCATCATTGATCAATCATCAATGTTGTTGTTTCATGAAATGAAAATCTACATTTGGGATCAAATTATTCATTTATCATCTTCTCACAACGGTTGGATTGATGAACTGAAATTGACTCAATAATAATAATGTTTATTCACTGAAACTACAAAAACTTATAAAATTCACAATATTACAGTAGTGCTACAGATACAATTATTCTTATGATGAAATGCGTGTTTGCATTCTTCGCCTGAACATTCCCTGCGATCATTTAACAATAATTTATTCTTCAATCAAACGCTATATAAAGTATTTTCATGAACGAAGAAGCTAACTTTTGAGCAATCTCCAAGTATCATAGTCTGAGGGGTACTTTAGCAGTTCTACCTAGATCATTTCATGTTTTTTTCATTCAAAGAAAAATGAAATTGGAAGATACCCAATGTGTTACTGGAGCTGAAATGAAGAAAAAAATCCCTGAATAAAATATACCCCGTGAATTCTTTCAGGTAACATCGTGAGATTTTGATTAGGAATGGAAAGAATTTCTGAGCAAGCCCTATAAGATAATCAAATACTGCGGAATTTCGCCGAAGAAGTAAAGTAATATATTGATAATAAAGATTCAGTTCATCATAGACATTTCGTAAAAAAAAATTATTTGATTGAATTCATTCTCGTTTATATTCATGGAACTTTGAGCTCAAAATATGAAGTATGTAATCAATGAATTATCAAGCACATGACGTGAAAAATATCTTGATAAGCTTACGATCTATCTGAGTTTGAACTTTCATCTGCACCTGATTGGAAGTTTCAATTATTACACTTTCTTAATGAATGCTAATTAGGAAAATTCACTATTTTTATCGTCAACTTAGCATTGCAATTCAATGGTTTTAACTGAGGAGTCGAGTTGCTGTGATCGTGATGTAGATCAGATGGATGGCAAATAATGCACCATATTGTATGCAACACCAATTGAACCCAATGAGAGAAAACCACATCATGAAGCATGAAACGTTTTCGTTTTTTCCTTGAATTTTATACCTTTGCTTTTATTCTCAACCTATTTACGAAAAATACAACTGCGTTGGTGTGGCACTTGGATACCTACAAACAATAATAACAAATAGTGAAAGGTGAATCACCAATAGTTTTGATGATTGGATAATGATGACAATAGTAACAATATTTGTCAAAATTCCTCATTGGGACTGATTCTTATCCCTCATGGGAAGGATCAAAATACCTGTCTGATATAAAATTCCACTTTATTCCAATTAATGCGAATTAAGAAAGTTTAACTCCTGATTGAACAAAGTTGGTCTTTCATTACAGAGCCGGTTATACCACGTTTATTTGCTCTGAATTCAGTATTGAAGTTTGAACAGTTTTATTACTTTTGTTTGTCTTGTTCAGGAAAATAAGAAGCGGATTCGCAGAATGAATCATTTGATACTGAAAGTTTCACGGTTCACAAATAGGTAATTGTCATATGGTTATGAAAATAACGAGTCGAATGCATTGTAGATAAAATCGATTGCCAAAGTCCATATATAGGGTGATTGAAATGTCCCAGTAGACCTCATTTACAATTAGGAATAAATTATGAAAGGCAACACTCTTAGGCATGAATATCTTCACAAATATTTCTGTTGAAGTTCGACAATATGAATATACTTGGTACCATAACGGTACATATTTCGATATTATTGATGGTATTACTGAGTTCATCCATATTCCTAGATAATTTCACTGAATGAAAAACAATGAGAAAAATCAATTTCTGAGATGAATATCCAAATGTTTGTAACTCAAATGGTATTCGAATGAATCATATTATCTTGTTGCTGAACTGTGATATCAAAAAGTAAGCAACTCTAATACAATTCGCCTGACAATAGCATAGTCATCATTTATTATCCTGAGGTTTTGCTACAGGAGCAAACGTTGACAATTTAGATACAATAATTCTAATAGATGAATAATTCTCAAACCAGTTGCAATCAATATTCCGAACTCTTCTTCTAATAGATAATATTCGCAGTCTAGTACTCTAGTTTATTCCAATATTAATAATTTATTGTGGGTATAGTATTCGATGGAAAAGTTCAATGTTGAATTGAGAGAGCATTATAATTTCAGCACCAATCATTTCATCTCAACGTTTCGATAATCAATAGAATGTAATAGAAATGACGGAGTAGGATCACATTCTGAGTTCCAAAAAAATTCAAGAAACGAACTGACATGGATTGAAATTGATAGAGGGAAAAAATCTTTATTTTTTAGTACTATTCACTCTCGTTATCTCTGTACAGTTCCACAATCCCGCATAGGAAAAGTTCGGAATCGTTCCATTTCTGGAAATGTTTCTTTGAAATGTCTGTTTATTTTCAATCAAAAGTTTTGCAGAACTCTGGAATTTCATTCGGAAGCACACGCTTGAGAGTCCACTATACAATGTGCAACATCGAGATTTCTTCTTGACATTTCAGTTTCAGTTTCCAGAGTCCGATTTATAAAGATAGCGAATCATTGGAATATTCTCCTCTTGTATTATTTATATATGATTTGGTTTCTTGGTGATTATATCTATCGAAATTGTTCGCAGCACTTTCGAATTATAGAATTATCATTTAAAAAGTTATAGCCATATACAAAATTGACGAAAGAAATACAAGGATAGAAATAGCAATAATCTAGAAAGAATATCGATCAGATCATTCAGTCATTCTCATAGCTGTATGTTCCATATTTTTTTCTGTTACAATAATACAGGAAGCATGAAAATCATAAAATTCAAAGTATATTCAGTATACGAAGATATAAATATTGATGTATTAGTATGTAACTATTCTTCTTCTATATAAATGAATGAATGTCTTGAAAATATATGTACTGAAATAATTGACAAATTATATTCGATTCATTCCTACTTGAAGTTGCTTCAATTAGTAAAATTATTTGATATTTTCATTATCTAATATCTTAAGAGTACTACTTATGCAAATGTTGCCAGAAAACTGTTATTTTCGCCCTTTATTGAATACTTCAGTGATCTATTTATCCTCATTATTGCAGAATAATTCCGTTTGTTTTCATTCTCCAACGATACATTCTCTCCTTGTTGTTGTTTTGACTTCATTTCCATACTTCCATAACGACCGGCACGATAGACTATTATTGATATAAAATTCACAAAGACCTTTTCGAACAGGGAAGGATGAATTATTTGGCCACTTCTTCCGAAAATTGGGTGATTTCAGATACTTTGATATTTATTATGGAGGAAACAATTATGCTCGTCCTTTTCTCATCGGAATGTACATTTTAGAAGGAAAAGATCACAGTTATTTCAGATTCAATACTGTACCTTTCCATACATTGGCATTCAACCATTTTAGGAGTAGACATTTTCAAATCTGAACCTCTCCATCATTATTTTCTGATTTATTGGTTGGTTTGGAGAATTGAAGGTGACGCATTGAAAGGATCAGGATTTTGATACAGTTGATAACAGGCTATCATAGTTTTTCGAATAATATTGAGGAAAACCTGTTGAGAGCTTTTGATGGGCAATAGTGAAATATCAAGCAGAAACTCACAACAACTAATTGATCGACTATTTAAAACCGAATTATATTTCATTGAGTCAAGATTTCGTAGAGGAAAACTTTCCGATAATAATATCGATTCAATTGACTGCTAGTCAGCTGGATTCGTGGAAGTTGCGCTGGATCGGTTCTCGATAAGTGGGTTGTTAGGCCCCTCCAATGGATTGTATGGATTTTCTTCCTGAAAGGGTTAATGCAAACTCAGACCGAAATCAGACAGGATATTTCCGTAAATGGCGCACACTGAAGGGCACTCCGATGATTTGCCTGGAGTAGGGTATCGGCGATTATTCAGCTGAATCCATGGAAATCTCTTGAAAGATTTTCCTTTTCCAAGAAAAATATGGGGATTTTATGAGTAATGAGATGAACTTACAATGAATGAGGAGTCCATAAATGTATGACATTGAATAAAGATAAAAACTTTTGCGATTTGTATTTTTTTTATATTATTATTATTATAATCATATTAAACTTCCCACGAAAGGAGAAAAGTAATATATGGTCTAACACATTTAGTATGTTTGAGATTCGAGCGAAATCTCATTTCCTTCCATTTGTTGTTGTTGTGACATTCTGACATTGATAATGACATGAAAATGATGATGTTAGTTTGTATATCAAATTTGGTGGATTATTGATTTGTTGGAACATAAAGTGAGTGATAAACATCGTGCACAAATCACAATACAGTTTCAGAGAATTGAGAATTTCCTTGTAGACACAATGATTATCTGTCAATCTCACATTTTCCATCATTAAACCCAAGAAAAAACCATTACTCGTCATTTCGTATAAGCAGAACGATAGGGATACATTAGGCTGAACTTTTTATCACATTAAATCTGAAGAAATCGATCTCATGGAGTTGCTCATCCATTTCGAAATAATGAAGGAAAAAACATAATTTCCAAGTCATTTCAAAGCTCAGTAGTTTCAGACAGCTGTTGTGGAATAAGCCTCACCAATTTTGCTCACCTAATAAAAAGAAACAGATTAATTAAATCCTTTCAGAATTTTGTCACGGTTCAGCTTCAAAGGCGTGCTACATTGTCGTAGACTACAAATTTTATCGGTATCGGTCTGATGTAGAAGATTGTATTCTGTTATAAAAATCGTTTCATTATAGTGAAGTAGAAAGATCATTTCTGAATGACGAGTTCATTTAAACTCATATAATGACATGTTTTCATCAGTGAACAGAATTAAATACGATCGGTTTCATCAAACATTGATAATCATTGGAAAACAAAATAAATTATCATGCTTAGTTAAACATAACTGAACAATAATAACATTTGAAAATATCATGAAAAACCTCCGATTTTGGTTATTATAAATATAATAATGGTCAAAAGTTTGGCATGAAAACACTCGATTGGAATTCAACGATTTCCGTTTTGTTCACCAGAAATTAACATGTTGTTTATATTCTGAATTGAATCAATTCGACCATGAGAATATTAAAATCATCCATAATTTTGATGTTTCCAGATTTAGATATATCTATATTTGATTTTCGTCTTTCTGAGTTTTATTCAATCAAAACAATGCCTATAACATTCCTGTAGGAATCGGAAAATGTGAGACAATTAAATTTGTCTGTCCTCATTTCAAAATACGTGTTTTCTAAATATAAATGAATATATCTGAGTATATCTGATCCACCTGTCATGATGTTTTATTGCTTATCGAAATTATCAAAGACAAATAAGTTTGCTTGGGAAAATTTAAATCTGGATTATTATTCCTCAACAAAAAGAATCGTCCTGCCACTGGAGTTATGCTAAAGAAATCTTGAATGAAGTGAGTTTAAGAGTTGCCGACAGAAGGGCCTAACACTCGCTTGAAGTGAACTCAAAACAAGCATACTGACCGCTGACAGAGCGATACAAATCGTAAATTTACAAGAATATAATAAGCAGAAATTGCTGTTTCAGAATGCTTTGTTCGAGCAGCTCATAGGTGTTCGATGAATGCATTCACGGTAGGATTCTCATTTCCTTCAAAATTATTATTGATGGAATTCATAGCCGAAATCATTGTGTGATATGTGACAGCATAATGTCGATAACAAATTGGTTTTTGAATTGCATATTTTCATAAAGTCCACTATTAGCTGCGCATTATAACAACTCTGAAATTGGCTTTTTCATATCTAAGAGAGAGAAAAAAATTAACAATATTGAAATATTCTGTTTCACAGGATATAAGATCTAAATAATGAAATCATGTTGAAAAATATGTCCAATCCCTTCATTTTTAATATACAAAATCTCGAGAGTTGGTTTCATTTGCAATTTCAGAATTGATAGTTGAAAATAACTAAGATAAGTCGATGTAAATACATACTGAAACCTTCAATTTCAAGTTATTGAATAGACATATATCTCAATATATAATGAATTTCGTTCGACTACACATTTTTCAGCATGGCAATGTGTTTTCCATACCATTCTGTAACTCTTTCATAGATCATCAAAGGTTAGAGTTTCTCCAACTTTCCCTGTGTGAATTGAAAATAATTGAAAATCCGAATCGACCAGATTGAAAGAGTACAAAATGAACTGTTTTGTATCATTCATAGCAACCATCATATGTAATTTGGTAGATGTGTACCATAGTGCAAATGGATATATTCCTCTCCAAATCATACAGAATCAAAACATTCGCTGAGTAATTGAACAGTAGCTCGTGTAACTTTACACCCATATAAATGAAAGATTGAACAGTATTGAGATATTAAAAGCCATAATTTACTTTCGATCATTTCACCCAACGATTCATCAGGACTATAAATTATATAGATGGAAAATCCAAAATTCATGGAAATCTGAAATATTATCATGAATTAGTGTTTTTTCATTAGATGCTATGAGGGATGCACAATTTTTCTTTATAATATTTCACAAAAACCCAATCATCATTTATATTTTTCAGACGAAGACAACACCTTTTTGTATAACATAAAAACAGATGGACAAATACCTCTTGTCTCTCGAGTTGTTTTCGGGTGAGTTATTAGTTGTTGGGTTATAAAGAATATATCTTCATTCCATATGAGCCTTCATATTTTCGTGATTTTCATAAGACAGAACAATTCCCATCACGCATTTCATCTCATTAGTGAACATTCATTGGATCTTCATCACACGATTATCCAACAGGGAATATTTCATGATTTTAAGTAGAAATATCGATTCTCGAAGTTTATGTGAGATCTTGAAACACGAGCCGCCACTGTGGCAGCGTGCCGACCATCATCGAAAGTCTACCTTTTCTCATGGTTACCTGTATATGATTGTCGCAAAAGCCGTCCATTTCAGATACAAATGCAGCAGATGCATTTTGAAAGTAATAAATCTTCCGCGATTGACTCGGTCTAAAAAGAAAATGTCTCCAGTGATTTTGAAATATGTCTTTTCAACAATTAGGTCTATGGTAGGTTTGAAAGATTTCTATTGTTGGATTTTGAATGAATGGCAAATCGAGTGTCCTTTGGAGTGGTTTCTTTCATGTAGTGGACAATATTACTGTTGTGAATACAAAGGAAAGGATAAATAGTCACATAACAAGATTTTGAATGACTTGGTATACGGTCATTAAATTCTTATAATGAATGTTAAATATATTTTTCATTTCTTCGTATCCAAGAGAACACGAAACAAATTGCGCGATTCTATAGTCTACATAAAATATTGACCGATGTTAAAGACTATGGACATCATGAAGACAAAATTTATAGTCACTGAGAATTGTACAAAAGTGATCCAATCATTTTATGCGTCTCAATAGAATACAGAACGCATAAAACATTACACGTGCTAGTTTGCTACGATGATCGAATTTAAATAATAGAGTTTACTCAAGGAATATAGTAAACAGATTTGGTTTTCTTTCAATATCATTCTAATTGGTTGTGACACTTTACAACGATGCCAAATTCATCTGGGAAGAAAATTTCGATCCATTTGTTAATTTTAGTCGAAATAATTTTCACGAATTTTCTGAAAATAATTGCATATTCTTGATTGGATAATATGGGGGAAAATGGGATGATTTGAACTCCTTCACTTTCATTTTATACTATCAGAAAGGTAGGTGAAGAATCATATTAAACGTATCTCTCCTCAGAATGTTCTATAATATTCCTGAATTAAGAACTGACAATTATTTCATTCGAAGTGATATCCAATTTTGAACAATAAACATATTTCATGAATTGAAAACATGGTTTCGACAATTCGAATGATAAACTTAACATAGCTTTCTGCTTCGTGGTAACGTTGAAAAAGTAGATACTTAGTGATAGTAAAGCTGGAATTTTGAAACTTCAATATTGAGGCAATATTTGAAATGATTATTTAAACCTTAACATTGTTTTATCTCTTCGCAACCGATTACTTGCATGAACTAACCCAAGCATTATCAAAACCATTATTTGAATTAGTTTCCATTGCGATTTGTTCTTTTTGGGATTGTTCAGAATGTTTAATTAAAATCAACATAGTATGTTTATCTTGCCGAGAGCAATGAGCTTGCTAGGTATACTTCCAACAAAAAAAAAGTGTGTATACTCATGGTTTTTGTTTCTACAAATTAAACACAAACAAAACACTCACAACATAATTTTCGTTCATGGAACAACATGCCTCACAAATGGAACCATTATGAGGCTGATATACTTTTCGTGGAGCGCAGAATGAAAAAAAGTATATGAGCATCACATTCTGAATGACACGCTTGAGAAAAAAACAACAATGCAATGCAACTCATTTACCTTCCGAGCGGATGATATTACATGGCGGAAAATTAAGTTGGGGTTGAGGAAACGTATATGCTACGCTTTCTATGTGAAACATATTTTCTGGTTAGCTGGGTTATTTTACGTTCAAATCAGCACTATATCACTGGATGCATCCGTACAGTGTATCCTGGAGCTTCTTTCTAGAAATATCATCAGTATCAGTCATGATGTTAACATTCCATGACTTCGTGTGAATATGAAAATTATTATGGTACAGGCAGAATTACAATGATGATAATAGTAATATATTGATGATGGTGAGTCAAAAAGATGTATTGTTTGATGAATAAACTCATGGCCCAAATTGCATACCAGACAGAAACCACACGAAGAAACAGCCTGCAACAATACTGTTGACATTAACGTCAAAATCTACAACAAAATTGGGCATGGCCTTCTGAAATATCGTTACTGATGAATATTTCGATTAATTGATCTACGAACATAATGTGACCTAACATGTAAAATATAAACGCCACGAATCTAAATGTAGAATTTCTTTTACGCCATTGGATATAAACGAAACTAAGTGCCTTCAGAATGTGAAAGTTTTTCTCTAACTTCACTACAAATCGTGATATTTGTATGTATCGAGAAGTGAAATAGTGTTTTGACTGTCTTCTTGGGGGGAAATGATGGAACAATCATTAGATTATTGATTCTGCTTCTCCATCAAAATTTTCATGATTTCATTATAACAGTTTTCATTATGATTCGAACTGCAGTGCATTCTATTGTTTATCGAAATGAGTATCAATTTATTCAGCAGATATTGTAGTTCAGTCGGACATTTTCTAATATCATCTGAACTCCACCATGAAAAATACTAGCTTCGGATGAAGCATATTCTGAAATGAATTTTGTTGTATAATTACCATATCAGAATCGAATTCCTACATCCTATCATTAGATATATGAAATAGAGTAGGAACGTCTCTTCGAGGTGAAATTTGACAATATACAAATGAAGTGTACACTTAGAAAGCATTATTATGCAAACAGACCTGAAAATCTATCCAAAAGCTTCGTAGATACGTGCTGTTTCAATTATCGATTATAAAATGTATTCCATCGTAGTAATATCAGTTACAGCTTATACGATCGATAATATTGATTATAATCATGTTGATGGTGAAAATTAAGATGAATTACGATACGATTCGAATAACATCCTCCATAAATAGCCTATCAACATGCAGACATGATCTGTATTATGCTCACCGCTAGTTCGCATACAATAACTTCTGATAATCCACTAACGAACCTACCTACTAATCTTACATACCCGTATTTCAATAAGGGTATGCATACGAACCAAACCCTATATACTCCTAATATATTACCTCTACTCTGCCAATTCCCGTCCATGAATTAATATTGCTGAAAGCATTGGCCTAGGGGGATGCATTACTTATGAAATTTAATCACATACCTATTTAACAGTGTATATCGTATATCTGTGCAATGGTTTCATAATGGTTGGGTGGAAAATGAGGAACCGAATGAATTTTAATGAGAGTACATTTTTCTGATCATACGATATGATACTCTGAAAGATTTGGGGGAATTCTGAGTTGAATCAATAATACTACTACTCATAGTTTTCCAGCGTTAGAATGAGAGTCGACAGTTTATTTTGGAATTTTTTGATTTATCCAAATCATATATAAGTCACTAATCAAAACTTTCTCCGATTTCAGGCGAAAAAACACCGCAGTCAGAACAATCTTCCGTAATATTGCAATATGTTTGTTGCAATATTAGTTGTAGGTGAACTACAAAACAGCTCGTGAAAGTCGATTACTCATAAGACACTTATATAATTTTTACCTGTATGGTTGTGACTGCGTCAAGTGCATGCGCGTAGTCCTAGACCTATGCCTAGACCAGATAACCAGCAATGCGTATGAACGTATGTTGGGTTGCCTACATTTAGCAGATATACTGTAAATATGTTTAGATAATGTATCATCCATTTTGATTGAACATATGCGCATGTGCTTCGTTCTAAACAAACGATAATATATATGCTGAATTGGTTAAATAACGCCACCTTCTTATGATAGCGACATTAATTATTGTGAACACGATTCATTTTCGATAACTGCAGGAGGAATATTCAACATAACCCTGTATTCGGCTATCAGCAATACTTGATATGAAATGTAAGACAACTTCCTGTAGTTTGACACTTATGACAGCTGGTGCTGTGTACAGGAATAATCGGCTATTGTGAAAGACATTTCTTTCAAGTAGTGTTAAACCCGTATCTTTTAACACCCAAGCGTTAATTGTCTCCTCTATAAAGCTATGAATGACTGAATTCATGAATACCTGGGCAGACACTTTCAATATTTGCACTTAGTGCGAAGTGAAAAGATAAGAGTGTCGGTAACATATTTATAGGAGAGAAGAGAAAGGTAAGGAAATTGGGATGTATAAACTTTCAGAATCTGTATACCTGATGCCAACACAGGTGCCTTTTGAATATCCCGTTCTTTTCAACGGAGCGAAAGACATTTTACCAATTGGATTAGTAGCGAGTCTTAATCGACTGACAGCTTTGACACATGACGTTTCTAATTCCTACCAGGATGTTTGAATGAACAGATTTAATCTGACAATTACTTTTCAAAGTAGGTAGATGTATCAGTGGTATATGAAATGAAGCGTAAAGCTGCTTTCTTTATAGGTGTAACCCTTCGACGTTCATTTTACAGACCGAAAGGATGAAATTATGTCAGCTCATTGTTGAACACCATAGAATTATATTCATTCTCACACATTCCTCTCTGCTTGTACAGACTTATAACAGGTGTTTGAATATTTTCTTTCGAACGAAATACAATTATTCCTATGGGGAAAAATTCTCTCATTCATATGACTACCAATAAATTCGTGATTTCTGCCTTCACTTATTATATATTAGTATCAGTGTGGATTTATGCAGCACAAAATAACAAATATCAAATAACAAATATCACGTACCAAATAACAAGTATAAGTTGAAGTTCTTATTTTTCAATGACAGTGTTTATGCAGCCAAATATCAAATAACAAATAACAAAGGGGAAGTTGGCCAACTTTAACTTTCTACGTTAATTAAACGCGATTTTCTTATTGTTTCGGTTTGAAGCAGAAATGTCAATGATGAAAATTGTTTAAAAACCTGTGTGTAACGTTATGTTTAAAAATGTGATGATGTTATCAGCTTCATTTTTTATCCTGTTTCGTTGATATTTTTTCGTTTATTTCTTATGTATGTTGATCTCATTTTAGTTTATTGATTTTCACAAAATTTGTTTGTTTCATTGAATTTACGAAAAATGCATTATTCAAACATATACAGTTTAATACAAAACAAGATATATTTATTGCTAATTGTTATTTGGTGTGCATGAATGGTAACATTTTCACTACTTGTTATTTGATATTTGTTACGTGATATTTGTTATTTGATATTTGTTATTTTGTGCTGCATGAATCCACACTTAATGGGGAGGATAAAACTTGAAACCTAAATTGAAGAGAATGAATAGTTCGTAACATACCTCTTTTTGGGAGTCTCATCGTGTTTATTTGTAATGATCGACTCGATAATTTGCAATAGCAATACTTCTTCAACCTGATGAAAATACGATGATTCGGTCATCATTTCAAATCAATTTATCATCACATTGTCTTTCCTCTCACATAATGATACCGGAAATGGATTCGATAGTATTGATAGAATTGAAAATACAAAAGAGTAATTGTTTCCTGACTATTATCTCAGTTTATCAGTTGATTGAATGATCAGTTTTATAGAATTCAATTATAATTATTATTATTGTATTACAATTTTAATTCGAAAACGTGATAGGTGATTTCTTTCATTTCCAATATTTTTCCTTAATTCTCAAATTATAACAATATTGCAATTGTAAATGTTCTTCCAAGTTTTTATTGAGTTCGACATAATATCTACGATACGCCCTGTATACTGAGCTGTACGCAGTGTTTCAAAGAACAATAAGGGGAGATTTTTTTCCCCATACTGACACGAGCAAGTTTGGGGGGTGGTCAAATCCAGGCGATAACCCCGTCCATCGATCTTCCTTACAAACCAAAATGAAGCCGCCGAAGAATAAGCGGAGACATAATCGAGTGAGCTTCGACGTGAAGACGCCGGCCCGAAATTACGTTGCTCGTTTGTCACGATTAGCCGCCCACTGCCGTCCCCCCGCCGCCACCGCCCGGAGCAGGTGGCCGTTCCCGCGACGGCGGTTGGCACTGCATTATTTTCCGACTCCGGGCGGCACTGATTTGACCGGAGCGAACACCTGCACAGCAGTGAAAAGTCGCGCCACCTCATTGCCGATCATTCGGTCGCGTCGAGAGCTTACGTGTGGAATAGTTTCGATACTTTTATACACAGAGTGTTGAGTTCGATCCTCACCAATGCGATCTCGACGACTAGGAGATATTCAAAGATAATTGAAACGAAGTTGTACATTTATATCCATTAATATAACCTTGATAAAGTTGCCAAGTTTTCGTTAATCCGGAAAATAACTGGAATTTGATGATTGGTAGATGAAATGTTTCATTGCAAACATCATCAAGCAGCAAGAAATCGATCAATTCCGGCATTTTTTTCTCAAGTGAGAGCATAGCAATAAAAAAGATTTTCGCAATATTGCACTATTTGAAACATCTTCGTATTTGTCATAGTTTCCAAGATCTCAATGGACGCTCAAATTAAAAACAATTGGTGAAGAAAGTAGTTTCTATATCGTCCATTGAAAGTATCTAAGAAACGAACAGAGGTATATTTCTTTAGAATTTGATGGCAAACATAGGGAAAAGAGACCCATTTATAGAAATCTATCGGACTGTTCCTTCATAATGATAACATTTCCCAAAGGAATTCAAATACGAAACGTTAGAAATGCCACCATTTCTTCAGAAATATGATAATAATTTTTGTCCAAATATTTTACTGAAGAAACAACAGGCACTCAGGATTGCATTATTTCTTTATTCTGTCTCAAATCTGTTACTTACATAACTGCAGTTTCAAATCATTTGTTTTGTTTGGTTATAGTTTTCCCACTTCTCAACGATTTTTTGGCAGTTCTTTTCCAGCGTTATCACAGATACAACTATGAGTGACAATTCAGTATTATAGAAAAATGACGATTCGAAGATACTCATAATGATATAAACAAAATTAATATGCAATTCAATGACAAATGAGTAAATGCTAACGTAAAAAAAATATCTAAATAAAAAAAAAAAAATTGCTATTTTGTCTCTCCTATGCCCTATATAATCAACATTATCCTTCCCGTTTACATGCATAATTTATATGACTTATTCTAGCATATTCTGTTGAAATGTCGAGGATTTACGGATACATAATCTTTTTGTTTGAAATATCGTGGAAACCCTCAATTCTGATGGTTTCATCGAAATCGACATTGAAAAAAAAAACTCACAGAAAAGTTTTTTTTTATAAAATTCGAAAAGGGTATTTTATATCAGAGTTTCAGACATGTGGTTGTGATTGGTATTTTTTTTGTATTTGATTTCTCAAAGAATGTGCGTCGACAGCAATGTGAAAAGAATGTGATTCAAAGTCATCAAAATTTTCGATTACGATTTTCTTGAGTCACTCAAATAGTTTTTCTCAATTTTCCAACTCATAGCTTATTCATGATCTGGGTCAATAGATATTATATTCGGTTAGTCCGAAATGACGAATACAATTTTGTTATTGATATTTGATACTATGACCTATGAGGGTAAAGCAATTTCCTTTGTTCAACAGACATTATTTTTTTGCACAAAACATCAGAATCCCACCGCCTTATATTTTAGATAAGTAGACGCCTGCTGCTCGTTGAAGGATCACGCAACAGATTGGTTTTAGAGAAAACGTTCCATTGATTCGTTTCGACCGTATAATCATAATCCCCAGTCTGAAAGCGATCTTCGGATGCTCCTTTGCAATCCAATTCCGAAATTGCCCCATCCCTAAAATAATTGGATTCCACATTTTTATATACAGCATTTGTATCGAGCACACCCAATTGTCCGCTAGATTTAACATATTCAATATCTTGAATAACCGCTACCGATTTCTTCCGAGATGCATTCAGTCGAGACCCGAAGGACCAGAGTATTTCTTACCAAAGTGGCGCTTTCCGAACAGTATCTAGAAGGCGGGGCGCACAAACCACCGATCGTGCTCCTACGGCGGGGATCGGATGCTCTCGTAACGCCAAAAGCTCGTGGAGTCATAAGCTTGTCGCTCACGAAAGGACGTTCATGTTCATGCCGCCAGCATCCTGGAGCAGTCAGCTTTCGTTCTCCGTCGCTAACGGTCGATTATCACGCGGTGTACCGGGGTATTTCGAAAATCACGATTTTCGATCGGCATCAACAAAATAATACAACGCGAGAATTCAATGACGTCACGATTATCTTGAATGCGATATTATTGATAGTTTGTGAAAAATTTCCGGACACTCGAAGAACTAGAGACACTCCCCGAATTTTCATCAAAAGAAAATGAAACAGTGATATCGTTTATTTTGTGTGATTGTGAACTATTGGTTTCCCTGATCAGATGCCCTGATAGGAAAACTGGTGAAATAACAGTTTTGAAATCTATGATGTTTATGTGACAACTTAGAAAAAACAATGGCTTTCAACTTCCTCTTCCTAACTTCTCTCTTCATCATATCAACTGTTAGAACTGACTTTCCATCGAATAACTCTTCATTTCAACCTCTTCGATACGAAGCTCCAGATGACTGTCAGTGGTGGATCAGGGAACCCAGTGTGTCTGGTGGGCAAGACGAGGTGTCACTCACTTGCAATCTGAGGACTATCAACAGTGAGTTCGATACTACCAACTTCAGTGTTATACCATCGGAACATACGACATCTCTTCGAATCGAATGCAATCCAGACATCATGTCGAGGAGTAGTTTGAATGACAAGAGTTTCGTGCATCTGACCAAACTCAGGGAATTGGAATTGGAGAATTGTAAATTGGGAAAATGGCCAGCAGGTACATTGCTAGGCTTACGTGACCTGAAGAATCTATCTGTGAGAACTCACAACACCATTTGGCCAGCTATGAATTTGGAATTCACCAGGGATAGTTTTCTGCCAGTCAGACAACTCGATCGTTTGGATTTGAGCTGTAATAATATCTGGTCGTTTCCTGAGAATTTATTCTGTCCGCTCATCAATTTGGTAGCACTTAACGTGAGTGAAAACCGTCTTCAGGACGTAAGTGATTTGGGATTTCGTGAAAAAGCTCCTGGATTACCGCAACCATTGATCAGTGTCGCTGAACTAGATCATCATCCACGCACAGAATCAACTTTGAGCAGTCCTTGTAGTTTGGATATTCAGGTACTTGACACTTCTTTCAATCATTTCGTGCTGATACCAGCGCACGGATTCAGTATTTTACGAAGATTGCGAGAACTTTATATCCATAATAATGAAATATCTATGGTCGCTGATAAGGCACTGTCAGGTTTGAAATCTTTGCAAATATTTGATATGTCCAATAACAAAGTAGTTGCATTGCCGTCTGAATTATTCAAAGACAGCATCAGTTCGATCAGAGAGATTTATTTGCAAAACAATTCCATAAGTGTCCTAGCACCTGGACTATTTGCGAATCTCGAACAACTTCTTGCTCTAGATCTATCGAGAAATCTCCTGAATAGTGCTTGGATAAACGCTGACACGTTCTCTGGCTTGATAAGATTGGTGCTCCTGAATTTATCGTACAACAGAATCACCAAATTGGATCCCTCATTTTTCAGAGATCTATACACACTCCAGATTCTGAATCTAGAGCATAATTCTCTCGAAACTATTCCTGCAGATACGTTCGCTCCAATGAATAACCTACATACTCTGATCATCTCATTCAATAAGATCACGTACCTTGACGCCTTTTCTCTCAACGGGCTGTACGTTCTATCGTTACTAGCGCTAGATAATAATCTGCTAGAAGGAATCCATCCCGACGCATTCAGAAATTGCTCTAGCTTACAAGACCTGAACTTAAATGGGAATTTACTGAAAGCTGTGCCCTTGGCGCTGAAAGATATGCGACTGATGAGAACTGTAGATTTGGGCGAGAATCATATTAGTTCTCTAGAAGATCCGGGGTTCAGAGGAATGAGCAATCTTTATGGGCTACGACTCATTGGAAATAAGATCCAGAACATAAGTAAGAGAGTATTCGCTGATTTGCCAGCGCTGCAGATTCTCAATCTTGCCAGGAATAAAATTCATAGGGTGGAACAAGGGGCGTTTTCCTATAGCCCAACTTTGCAGGCAATCAGATTGGATTCGAATGAATTAACTGACATCAATGGATTGTTCGCAGACGTTTCTAGTCTATTATGGCTGAATGTATCCGAAAACCATATCGAGTGGTTCGATTATGCTCTTATTCCACATGGTTTGCAGTGGTTAGACATGCACAGCAATAACGTCCAAGAATTGGGAAACCACTATAATCTGGACTTTGAATTATATCTTCAAACGTTGGATGCTAGCTTCAATAAGATCACGAAAATAGGACCTTCATCTGTGCCAAGTAATATCGAACTACTTTTTCTGAATGACAATCTTTTGACTTCAGTGGAACCACATACTTTCTTAAAGAAAACGAATTTGACAAGAGTTGATTTATACGCCAACCAAATAACTAGCATGAATCTTAACGCCTTGAGGCTCACACCTGTAGATCCAGATAGACCGCTTCCAGAATTTTATATTGGTGGTAATCCGTTTCAATGTGACTGTAGTATGGAATGGTTACAACGGATCAATAAACTGGACCACCTGAGGCAACATCCTCGAGTCATGGATTTAGACAGCATATACTGCAAGTTATTATATAACCGCGAAACTAACTACCTCCCATTGATAGAAGCGGATTCGTCACAATTTCTGTGTACGTATAAAACACATTGTTTTGCTTTGTGTCACTGCTGTGAATTCGATGCATGTGATTGTGAGATGACATGCCCTTCGAATTGTACCTGTTATCACGATCAGCTATGGTCCGCCAATGTTGTCGAATGCTCTGGAGTTGGTTACAGCGAAATGCCAAATAGAATTCCAATGGACGCTACTGAGGTTTATCTAGACGGAAATAACTTCGGAGAATTATCAAGTCATGCGTTCATCGGTAGAAAAAATTTGAAAGTGCTTTTCGCCAATAATTCTAACATAGCAGCTATTTATAACCACACTTTTACTGGCTTGAAGAGACTCGCTATATTGCATCTAGAAACTAATCACTTGAGAGAGTTACTGGGCTTTGAGTTTTCGATGCTGGAATATCTGAAAGAACTATATTTACAAGATAATGTAATACAGTTTATTGACAATAGGACTTTTCTGGAGCTCAAGCAACTGGAGGTTTTACGCTTAGATGGAAACCGATTGTACTCTTTTGAAGTATGGCAATTTGTTTTGAACCCGTATCTAGTCGAGATCGGTTTGTCCAACAATCAATGGTCTTGCGATTGTGAATACGTGACCAAATTCAAATTGTGGCTCAAAGTGAACCATGAGAAAGTGGTGGATTCCAACAAGATCACATGCATGTACAACAATGTTACGAATGCTCTCGGGCCCTTCATGAACAACCTCGATAACTCATCTTGCGTGGATGCCAATGCTGATAGGAATAGAGCTATTGTAGAGACTCAAGTTATGAATGATTATCTACCTCTACTCCTAGCGACCCTCTGTATATTTATCGTTAGCGTGGTTCTAGTTTGTGGTGCTTTTTACTATCGAAGGGAATTGAGAGTTTGGATATATTCACGATGTGGATTGAGGATGTGCTACAAGACAACAGCTTTCGAGGAACAGCAAGACAAAGATAGACTCTTCGATGCTTATATTAGCTATAGTGTCAAAGACGAAGCGTTCGTTAGTCAGGTTCTAGCTCCTGGTCTAGAGTCCGGTGATCCCGGTTACAGGCTGTGCTTACATTATAGAGACTTTAATGTATCAGCTTACGTTGCTGATACCATTATAGAAGCCGTCGAATCTTCCCGAAGAACAATCGTTGTACTCTCTAGAAACTTCTTGCACAATGAGTGGTGTAGATTCGAGTTCAAAAGTGCGTTACACGAAGTCCTCAAGGACAGACGGCGAAGACTGATTTTCATTGTGACAGGTGATTTGCCGCAGAGAGACTTAGACCCAGATCTGCGGTTGTACCTAAAAACCAACACGGTTATCGAATGGGGCGATCGCCAGTTTTGGCAAAAACTTCAGTTCGCGATGCCGGACGTGAGAAGGTCGTGCGTCCATCAGAGGTCCTCGGTGAACATCTACGCGACAGCGACTCCTTCTCACCATGACAGGGCCAGGAGTCCGCCATTACCGCCGCCACCACCACCAGGGAAGTTGCCGCCATTTTTACACCATCATTCGTCTAGTTTGCCGAGGGATAGCAGGACTTTACCGCATCCTTTGTGGGCGTAGCCGATGCATTTCAATAGGTAAGATTATTAAGGTTTAACTTTCAATGTCCAACTATATCTTGCAATCTGTGGTTTATGTCGACAACTACAATATTTATTGAAATTTAGTACACTATGAGGAGATAGCAATATTTCATTCTGATTCAACGTACACCATCTGAAGTGATTCAAACAGCAGAATTCCAGAAATTTCACCCACATCTTGATCGTATTGATATAGGTACAGGGTCAAACAAAATGAGCGTATTACATAATTAATTGCTCAATTGAGACGAAAATTTCAGCCAGATGAAATGTTTTGTATTTTTTCTGTTTCATTTGGTGATAATTGTGGTGCATATATCGCGAATTATGCGATACATTCAAACTATCGACAATTAAAATGAAACATATCAAGTTGTGTCTGATACACATTGAAAAATAACGTTTCACAAACGAATAAACGATGGTTCATCATATTTTATTGAAAATTTAATGAAATAAAGGATTAAAGCAGATTTCATACATTATTCAAACTGAATGACCGTAACTGATCACCACTATCTGCCTCACAAATTTTTCAATCATTATCAATTAAATTAAAATAGTTCCAATTGAGTTCATTTCATTTCAAACATTTGAATACTTCTCGATAAATAATAATAATTGCACTCCTGATACATCACTTTGTCATTTACCTAGGTCAAATCTCTAAATGATTTCAATCGATGATTTTTTTTGTGTTTCACTCGATTCACTATATTTCTGATTTGCTTCCGTCTCAATTATCAATTCAGTTTCTTCATTCATTGCAATATCATTCTTGAGTTTTCTCTTATTTGAATCGGCTTGGGAATCATGTCATACTTGTGAGAAATGCATCAACGTTTCCTATTCACCATCTATAAACAATCACTATTATTTATATGTGAGCGAGCAATGCTGACATGTCTGTTACAAACAGTATGTGATTCTTTTGATACTTGAGAGTGAGAGCGATATTGTAATCAGTTCATACCTAACATGAATAAAAAGTTTGTGCTAAAAAATCCGTGATCTTGTTCGAACACGTCCAACGTGACGCATTGGAATGTTTATATTTCCTCACAAAAATAACAGAATTGCTGACTCTTACATTTTAAGTATTATGCACATTTATATGATTGCTGTGGGATATGGCTGAATGGTATTGAATATTCTTCATTCGATCGTGGTCATCTTGATACCGCTATGTGGTAAAATACTATTTTATTCTTCGTACAAGAAATCTATCCGGAAATACAGTAACCGATGAATTGAAACGGACGAAAAAAAAAACAATTGACTTCCTAATTCACAGTTATCGTCTAGCAACATGTTTGAGTATCCATGACATTGGTTTTTACACACCGAAGCATGTACATATTGGGAAAAATATATTTTTGGAGATATTGATCCCTCATGGCCAGATAACTAGTCATAACTTTTTCGAAGTTCTGGATCCGGCATAATAAGCGCTCAGCTTGGTATATGTGCGAAAATAAATCCGGAACTGATTCAGGCCATGGGAATAGACAAAAATATATCGTCTCCAAAGTTTTTCGCACTGTCATATGAATGACCTGAAAATGGAAGACTGGGAGAATCCTCCAGGACTTATCTATTATGCAGTTTCTTGTTTTCCTTATTCTATCATTTCTATACGTTTCAAAACATCTGAGCTTTTGTTCAATTTATGCTCGAATGGTTTCGGTATGTAGGTATTTTTGGTTTTCAGCTTATAGCTGACACAATGTCCAATTACACAATAGCGAACTTCTGATCAATTCGAAAGTTTCATTCAGTTTAACAATGAAACATTATGATCACTAAGAATATAAACAATTCCAGACATCTCCATCGATTACATAATTGGGAGAGTTATTGAAGTCATCCGTTCATCAGAAGTTTTCGATGTTCCAAGTCGAATTGGATTTTGAAAATCGAAATGAAATATACCATTACCTGTTCAACTGAGAATTGATATTAGCAAAATGCTAGACACATTTTCTCTGACGTTTCAAAACAGGGTATTTGCTCAATTCATCATGAAGCCAATGCGTCTTCCTAGACATTACAATGAATTCGTTATTTCTTTTATTCTCGATTATCGATAATTCTCGCTATCCACAAAATCGTACAGGTCAGTTGGGCGATAGAAATAAAAAAAGGTTCCGATTTCTGGACACGAGTTATTCGAGTGAAATAACATCTCGGCAAAATCGAATAGACTTGATTTGGTCAACCGAGGATTTTATTCGTGTCGACACCGAGTCTATTTCCGGAGCGAACCGGAAGTGACCAGCAAGATAGTAAAATGATCAGTCTCCAGTTAACGATCACTATTGTATGGGGCGGATTTTTCTTTCGATGTTTTCGGATTTATGATGCTATAAAAGTATTGGGATAAAAAAGTCAATGAAGTGAATTATTGAGAAATATTTGCAATTTCCATACACATCATCAAATGCAGTAGAATTCATTGTTTTTGTCAGTTTTTAATATTTTTTTCTGTTCATTCAAATGATAGAATTCCTTCATATCCTTGATTATCCGTTTTTCTATCATTCTTACCCGGCACTGAATTGAAAATTTGCGGTTACCTCATGGAAGAAAATATATCATCAAATAAAAAGACATTTAATTTTAGGATGAAAATATGATTCGGCATCTTGTTTACAAAAAAATGAGTTAACTCCTGTTGAAATAACAATCTGAAAAAATACATTCCGGAGTATATGGCTATTCCAGAAATTCCAACCAGCCATGATGAATGTGAATAATTTTCAAAAAATATTGTATATTCATAAACAGCATGTGTCTCATGGAATCGAAAACATCTCAATCTTATCGCTGGCCAAGGCATACTTATCTTTTATCGACAAATGAGTTTCATCAATTATCAAACGCCTAATTGGGAGGAAAAATTATTCAATTTTCCCTAGAAGCCTAGTAAATAACTTAATTGGTAAATAAAGTGGATATAATATGATCATTCAATTATAAAACGGTAACTACAGAAAAGAAGATTCCCAATTAAACGACCACCATAAATTAGTTCGAATTAAATTATCATTAAAATAAACTACCTAAGCAGTTAGTAGTTCGGTTGACTTTCTACCAATTTCAGAATTTCTACTATCATCCTATCGATTTTTATGAGAGATACGAGGTAATTTATAGGCCGTTTATTATCTGATCTAAATTGGAAACCGGTCATAAAACTGTTGGATGCCTCCGAGGCGTTTTCGGGTATAGAAGAAGAAGAAGGGAATGGCATCCAGAATAAATTGGAGGGTAGATGCTGGCAGAGCGGTGTTGCCGTCAATTTCTGAGCCGAGTCTCTAATGAGGGCCTGAAGAATCAATTTGAACAGCTAGGAGATCATATTATTATTTTCGTCAATGCCACTGGTTGGAATATTAACTGGCATAGGTTTTATTTGTTTTAATCAAATCTCTGATCACTCAAATCATAATTTCTATTGATTTCTACTCAATATTTAGAATTGATGATATGTTTTTGTGAAATTGAGTCCTGGATTCGCTTATGATAGTGTTTTTTTTTGGATGATACTAATTTATTCAAAATATGATAAAAAATTCAGTAATATAGGTAAAATTTATTATTTTCCATTTATCGATCGTTTTTTTAAGGCAGGTCTATAGTATGGATGATACACGTGTGTGTACGTATTGATTCTTCTTCTGGTCAAAAATATTCCAGAAAGTTACGTCTTGATCACCGGAAGTATCGTTGACGTCTTCCTCTTTATAATAGTCCTTTCATTCTAGATAATTCACATACAATATATTGGGACATCATTTCAAACAAAATTAAATGGTTCCATTCCTTTGTCACCAATCTCACAGGTCGTCCTTCTCCAGTTCGAATGAACAAATATAACTACGGCAGTGGCAACCACATCGTCCTCTTGCACAAAAGATCCTTTAGGGAAATGTCAGAGACACTTTTCGAAGGATACGGATATTTATTCGTCTTTTGTGTACTGTCCATGCGAGTTCACCTGGTTTCTTCTGTCTGCAATTTGTGTGTTTGTTGAAATTCAGCAGTAGTGGCCAAAGGGCCGCATGACATCAAAGACATTCATCCATATTACCTGAGTAGTGATCACTCGTAAGGGACAGATGCGATTAGGTCTTTGTTATCCCTAACTTCATTCAGTCGGGGTATATCCATCATAGAGATTGCCAACGATCAATAATTATTCCATACTCTATCAGAGAGTTGGAATTGAAGCCATGCATATAGAAGTGAATGTTCAAGACGAGTTTCAAAATACGTATTCATCACAATTGGGCTACTGTAAACTTCTAGGCATCAATTAGCTTTGTCATTACATGAAAACATTGAAAATATTCTCATCATCGGAAATTCAATCAACTATTCAATGAGGATGGTTGAAATAATTCGAAATTCTATCTACAAACAATTTCAGTGGAGTCAATGACGTCAATATTCTTTCAAATCTAAAGACGATGATACAAAAATGGATAATTATTTATTCTTGAATTATTGAGTCTGATTGATAGATTATCGAATTAAATTCATTCAGAAAACAATCCATGACGAATCCATGACTTTGGAATCGTTTATTATTGGATCATAAATACATATACACATTTGTGAAAATGTGAAAATAAAAAAGAAAATTGATCTATGCAAGCATGATATTGAAATACGTTTCAATTGAGAGCGTAGAATAGGTGAATAGAAAGTCCATTTCACAAGTTCACAAATAAAATCAGAAACTTTCCAACTCACGTTTCCAGATCTATAGAGGGAAACGTGAATTTTAGATTTGTTGCACTTATATGTTACATGAATCAATCAACTTGAAGGATCCATGAATGTAAAATAAAAAAATAAAAATTGTTCCCCTTTGAAAGACTGTATGTTGAATCGTTCAATATTTTACAAAACGATAGCAAGATTAAAGTATTTTTATTTCTTAATTTCCATTCTTCGAGTCCATAAAATTACTTAAGAGGTCATCTAGAAAGCAGTTATTTTTTCCACTTATTTTGATCTGTCAGCGAAATAAACGTTCTTGTAGCACATATAACTTGTCCATTCATGTTTAATACAAGAGGGGAACATAACATCACGAGTAGAACGCAAACAAAAGGAAGTTGGGCCAAGAAATTCGGGATACGAAGTGGCTACGCCTAGTTAGGTCGGTAAATATTTACGAGGGATATGGTATGGGACATTATTATGCAATATGAATAAATTCTTTTGGAGGAAAGGCAGGGTTCTTCATTTTTCTCTAGAAATTGTGCCACAAAAGTTATCTGTAGGCATGGAGGGATGCGTGTTCGGAATATGGAACGGGGTTTAGAGCTTTCTGGGTAATGTCGAAATCGTGTATATGAATGTTCAAATGCGATGGAGGAAGTGGAATCAATTTTTCAGAGGAACACATCCGTTATTTCCTTTCCTTTCTGAAAGTGGCTGTCCTAGTGCGAGTATATTTTTTGAAGGGCCATAACCAGGATTTATCGAAAAGGCGAATACTGAATGCGTGATTCTGGATTCTTATAGTTGAATCAAATATTTCCTTGAAACTTTAGGTTACCTTTAGCTGAATTCTTTAGAACGTAGAATCATCTGCTGCAATTGACAGGACGAACGATACACGAAGATTTATACAATTCTGTATCCCAGTAATCAAGAATCTGATATATTATTCGTTGAACTGATTTGAATCTCATTGAAATATTGAATAGACAGTACATCGATCTAACCCAACCTAACCTAACCCAACCTCAACTTATCCAATCTAAACAAACCAAACCTAACCCAGGCTTTTCAAATAAAAGTAGCTAATTATTATTTCAAAATATTTTTTTTTTGTTTATCATGGTGACTTTCTGTCGTAACCAGACTGCAAAACTTCAGGTCTCTCCAAACAGTTTTGGCCATTGAACGACTGAAATCAACAACGGTGATATTCATCTGTATATCAGTGTTTACTGTAGTCAATGTGTGAGCCATCGCTTGAAGCTATTAAAATAATTTATTACTTCTTTTTCCAAAACAATTTGATGGATTCTGTCCTTAGTGATATGTTTGGAATGTTCAAGCTGTTGATTGCAATTTTGAGAACTATTAAATTGAAGGTTATATCAATAATAATGATCGATACGTAGAAAGATCAGTTCAGTTTATTTATGTTGAATACAATATGTTTTGGAATTTTTAATGAGATTGAAAGCAGACTTTTTCGAAGGAGTATCTGGAATACATTAATTCGTGGAAATTCACAAATGAATCACATCAATTTTTTATTCCTACGAGAAATTGTGGAATACCGAAATCATGTAATAATTTTCATACCTATAAACATTTCTATACCAAATTATGTGATATAAAACCCCATTAAGAGTTGAAATATTAACATTTAATGAAAAAAATTCGAATTGAATGATTTGTCATGCTTTATCTGGAAGGCTTGTTGACATAGTCATACCTCTAATTTCTCCTGAACCAAATGGTCCAACACAGTGGTTCCCAAACTGGGGGGCGCGCCCCTCTGAGGGGGCTTGGAGAAAGTGTAGGAGGGGCGTGACACCCAAATGAAATGAATAAAAAAGTACAAAAATAATTTACTCAGATTTTTGAAATGAAGTCTTTCTAAGTTTTCAAAATTGTTTTTGAAATATTTCAATTTCCACGGAAATATGGTATTGCAAAATGGAAAGCTGATATGTGTAGGGGGGCGTGGGGGGTCTCCAAATAACCAGAGGGGGGCGTGGTGCAAAAAAGTTTGGAACCCCTGGTCTGACAGGTCTTAATACCTATATAATCAAATCATTGGCACCTTAATGAAAAAATAATATTATTTGGTGGGGAATTGGCTCAATCGAAACAGATAAAGTCAGTTTCTCATTTCGTCATGGAACAAAAATGAAATTTCTATATATCCACTGATGGCATACTGCCTGCAAACCGCTCAGTGGAGCCAATAGACTATTACGGCTGGCAGAAGCCGATATAATATCAGACTGGTGGCACTTGTTCTCGCATTTTCTGTTTTATATGGTTGTTTCCTGCACAGCAGACATTATATCGGCCTGCGGCATTCGGTGCTATCCCATCGAATATCTGGAGAATTATGTGGCAAACCTTCGGTAGCCAAATTCAGTGGCGTATTAAATATTTTCATGTGTTGTTTGACCTTATTACGGTTAATGACTGTCACGACTTCCGAAATGTGAGCATCATGCTATTGTCAACAATAGATGCACAATAGACGTATTTGGAGTGATAGGGATGGGTCGATTGGATCTTGTTTAATGAAAATATTTTCAAAATGAGACGATACCTTTTTCGAAAATAGCAATAGTTGGGAAGATCATTATTGAGATTCTCTATGGCTATGTCTGATATTTTCCAAAATGTGAGTTGTTTCCCGATATTTACGAAAATTCATCTCGTCAATATTTCTTCAAAATTTCAGCTTGAGGTTGAATGAGTGTGTAAAAATGAATGGTGCGCATTCGCAAACGGTTTTGAGAAAGGAGATTGAATTGATATTTTATTTTTTGTTCAACATCTAAAAACGAAAAACATTCTGAGACACCCTGCATTATTGTTTTTCATATTCAGACATTGCAAAGTAACCTATTTTCAAAAAGAAAGATACATATATTGAAAAAATCCAAACAGAGCCACTCTATGATTTGAAGAAGACCATAAAAAAAGTAATAACAAAATTGATATCGTCACTTCAGAATATTTTCATTGAAAACCCGTTCGATTCGGAAATTTTTTGTTAGTGTCATTCTTAAAATATTAAGCCTAATGTGCGTTTTAGACAGAACAGCCATTTTGCAACCGATTATTCCATTCATAAGAGAATGATTTGTGAATATTTATTTATTCACATGTCATTTGCTTATGTTATCCGAAATGACTCATGATACCGATATGGTTTGATGTTGATAATTCAGAATAAGTATCTGTATCGGGAAGCTTTCACAAAACATAAAAGTAACGATCTGAAATATGTTCGAAATATGACTGGAATCGATTGTCCATTTATCTGAATTGGTATTTTTTGAAATTGTATCATTCAACGTTCATGATATCATTGAAATTGAGTGGTATGTAGAAATCAATCAAATTTGTTATATGTTGATGAAACTAGCATCACTGTAACTTTCCATATAATAGGCATTTTAGCTCTTTTTGAAACAATAATTATACAATGTGGATATTCGTTGAATTAAAGAAAAATATCATATCCATTCATTCTCGAGTTGTGTCGCCCATCCCTCTCAGTATATACCTATCATAGGGGAACACTATTCATTACCAACCCTCTCTGTAATCGAAGACGACATTCAAAATGGACTCCAATTCCAGAACAATGTAATAAGTCCCCTCCTACAGCACATTTAATTCATCCGCTATTCAGCTTATCACGCAACCAAAAAAAAAAACGTCAACCCATGTGTTCTTTTCCTTTCCGACATCTTAGTTAGACCTAAACATCAATCTTTTATCGGGCTTCCTTCCCCTTCTCCATCTGACTACTGGTAGTCCACAATGACAAAGATGGTAAAAAGTGCTCCACCTTTCGATTTCATGCACAATGGCTTAGATCGCATGTAGGACCTTATGGTCTCAAGCCATAATAAAATGCGGGAAGGACTGGGAAACCTTAGATCATGTGACACTGCCACTGCACAATAGTCGACTTGCGTTCCTTCGGTTGAGTGACATTTCTATCGGTTTGTTTTCAAATGGTAATTTTAGAACGGTGCAGAGGATAAAGGCAGGTCAAATGACACTGGATTTCGAAATTCCAACTGGTTTTGCTCTATGTGAATCGATTTAATCAAAATGACATAACAAATATTCCTTCTCCTTCAATACGTCATCAACCAAATATGGATTCGCTCTTAGAATTATCACGGAGGTTCTTGGTAATCTGTGGAACTGGGAAACAAATGTTGAGCAAATCTCTGAGAACTAAACAGTATGCGGGTCTCATTTATCATTTTCAGTGACACATAATTTCTCATTATTTAGTTTCCTTCCTTATTCGTTCGGGTGGATTTACTGTCTCTTCTTCAGAATGTTCTTCTACTGCTATATTTATATTGTATTATTAATTCTGCCTTTGATAAAGTTATAGCTCATACAAAATACTCTTTGAATATTAATTCCATGAACTATCTTAGAGATTACAGTGATACGATTTAGTCCTCAAGAAACTCTAACATTTTTGTACTCGTTGATAATTTTTTTCATAAACTTTCTGATATTCCTGTAATGATCATTTATTGATAGGTAACATTCAGATAGATAATCATTTCTTTCTTAAATTCCAATATGACAATACTGAAAAAATATCTGAAGTTCAATCAGATCTGGACACAAAATCAACAAAAAATTCAAAAATAGAAATATATATATGATATATTATATCTTATTTGGAATTGATCTGCCAAATGTTCGAAAAAATCTCTCAAGTAATTCAACGTCAGCAAATAGGACACCTTGCATGAAATATTGGATTTCGAAGATGATAGCATATTCATCAACAATCTTTGATCCGCATTAGATTCAAATGATTGATAGATGAATCATTGCAATGTGGCAAATATCATTTTTATTTATAGGAACATTCATTATTTGTTACTGATAATGATTCATTCAAATTCTAATCGGATGTGGTACGGTTTTGTTGTGCTATCATAATTCATTTCCGTTTTACTAGTGTAACTGATCAAGAACCACAATCTTCAATCAGTATTTCATTCGGATTATTTTATATCGAATTCAAGTATAGCCATCATTACACATACATTTCAAAAGTTAAGAAAGTAATTGAAAGCATCACCACTCGTTTATTTCCATCCATTTATAACAACTCACAATTTCAATTTTAGTTTCATGGAATTCGCATGGTTAAATAATTAGTGAGTTAGTTTTTAGCTTCACTATTGAAAATAAAGTACGTGCTAACCAATAAAAATAGGTGTATAAGGCACTCGCATCATGATATATTAACTGTTTGCAGTCACAGCTCATAAATATGTATCAAGAATTCACAACCTGATAATAAAACTGCCGTCAGGAAACGACCGTCCCAACTTCCCCACAGTTTTTAGCAGAACAAGGGAAGTTCTGGATCGTTGTCGAATTTTAGTTGTTCATTAAATCCAATGACGTACTTATGTATTTTTGATGGTCAATGTTCCGTTCTCATTCTCTCTTTCTCTCTCATTCATTTTCTGCTGATTGTGAAGGTTTCCAGTAATGAATCACATCTCTAGACAATTCGGTGTGAGTATTAAGTTACTTTCAGCACCATTCACTAGAAAAAAACTCGATCAACACTGATGTTCTGAGTTTATCTAAACGGTTTCCTGTTCTATCATTCGCTGAATGATTTATTATTCACTAAAAGAACAATTCACAATCGTCCCAGTGATTCGAGAAACATTGGATAAACTAATTGTTATTACTGAAACTCTTATACTCTGAGTGAGAGAATATTTATAGTTGAGAATTCGTCTATTTACTTATGTTGAATATTTCTGAACAAATTCGGAAAAAATTCCATAATTTTGTATGGAATATACCACAACTTAATTAACATTAGGGATTTCATGACTTATAGTATGGTAATCAGATTAGGTACTTTTAATAATTATCTCGTTACGTTTATATTCATGTTTCCGTTTGAGTCATGGAAATTTCGTCCAAACTCAGCGAAAACAACCGACAATCTGAAACTTCATATTCTGATTTTATTGAAATGCATTCAAATTATGAATTATTACAGAGCTGATTCAATTAACTAATTTCCTCTTCTTCGAGAAAAAAGTGCTCCAGTAAGGGTAATTAGGGATTTTTTTTCGGAATTATGTCTATTTGATAAATCCTTCCATAAAACTTTCCGGATAGCTAACTCCATTTTGTGAATAAAGAATGAAATAGACTCGTGAGACAATTTATAGCGACTTTGTACTAAATTCTTTCTCAAGGATGAATGAGAATTTTCAGTTTACTATTCTTCAACTCAAAAAATAATTATTGACAGTCAACTATAATCGTTCGTACCGAAAGTTTGAAAATATTTATACAAGGTATGTACCTGTTCCGTGACATCTATGAGTTGAGATTTCATGTCATTTCAAACATAAAATACTGACTTCCTGTCACTGCGGAATACATATTAGTACCCTATTCAGTAACCTAGTTGAGGTTTGCTGCATTTTGAGAATTTAAATGACGTCCGTTCTTGAGACAACACTGACAGAGATAATTGTGAGAAACTATGATGGAGAAAATTTCCAACGATTAACACAATCGATAGTGAATATCAACCGATGCCGTGGCTTGAAAATAATAGCAGTATTCAATAATAAACATTCAATATCAATAACACAGCACCTATTTTTAATGAATTCGATGCCTCCACTCCATGAGATTATATCAAATTATTTTATATAGCGCGAATTTTTCACGTCAGCTGATCTCGTAACGAGACTATTTTTTTATCATAGAGTGCGAAATTGAAAAAAATGTTCCGTAATAAACTGACTGGATGGCTCGTTTGTAAGAGAAAAAAACTGTGCTCGTTATTGAAAAAGGCGGTGCTGGGCCCATATAACGTTACGCTTCTAATGAGCTACTTTCCGAAAAACTAACGACTCGACACCCGTCTAAGCAATCATTGATAATGATCACAACATTTAGGCCGAAAAAACCAGCCGCCATCACCATAACTCTGACTTTTTCCTATCGAATTAGATCCACTAAGGTTGCCCTGGTATTTTAAACAAGGAACGGAAGCCACAATTTAGTTCCATAATTTCGACGTGGCAAAAAGTAGGGAACTCGTTACTAATTCTCACGTCTTTGTTCCCGTCTCCTGGCGTTATAAATATATAATTATGCTCTAATTTGAGTCTACACACTGGCTGGTATGGTCGTGAAGAGGTGGTTCGTTGAGCGATCGAGTTTGTGATGTACATTATTCGTTAAAAAGACGAAAAATTGTTATTTCGTGCTGGGAAGATCATTAATTATTGTACTCGCTTGAAAAAGTTCAGGTGAGTCTCGAGCAGAAACAATATCTGATGGCTCTTTTCTCATTAAAACATTTTTAACAGGCGGCGAGAGACCTGAAAACGATCTGTTCTGGTTTAATTAATCCTGATAATGATTGAATTTCTCGATATAATACCGGTGTATTTCATTCATCTGCGTGACACTTGAGGGCATAGCAAAAATTCAATTGAGTGAATTGAAACTGAACTGAAAAATACGTGGACCTATTATTGGGACTTTTCTTTGATTTACGTGTGTCTTGAAATGCACCTTCTTCGATTTACAGCCACTAAATTATAATTCGTGATTTTAACTATAATACTAACTGCAATCGGGAGTTTGATGATATGTGATATGAGAGGAGTTGCCTTCAGAATATCTTTATCGAATTTTCAATCATCTCATGAGAAACGTCGTGGTTAAAGCCTATCGTGAATCTAAATAGCATGTTGTAAATATGCCGAAAGGACACCCGAAATCAACACAGCTACTAATGAATCTAAAATTCAATATACGAAACACATTTCAAACACTTTGTTTATCTTGAAACTAATGACGGTATTCAATTTGACCGGCCTATTCGGAATGTCTCTTAGTATTCCAGAAAGGTCGTATGAAAATGAAGTTGTCAACGTTTGTTGTCCGTTTTTATAGTGGCGCCACTACAAATGAAAAATAGCGCACGTTCTTGCCGCTACATATAGGAGTGGCTACCTACACGACCATACGAAATGTAAGGACCAGATAGCAAATCATTTCATCAATTGACTAATTTGGAAATACTTTCAGTTATGGTGATATCAGAGACATGATATCGTTAGGTATTTTAACAATTTATAAAAACATGTTTCGATATTCGTCATCCAATAATACTGTGACGATTGAAAACTTTTCTGTTATTTGGATCGATTTGAATTCTCTTTTCATTCCCCATATAAAAAACCCCTCAACTATCCAAAAAGAATATTGGAAAATCAGTTCTCCAATAATTAGACGAAAGAACAGGGTGTGCATTCTTCAACAAGTTCTACTTCTAATCATCCAATCTATCATTCATTGGGAAAAGTTTTATCGGAGAGTCATCAGATGTGGAACCGAACAAATCGAAATCAAAAAGAAACAAATTGAATCACAGGATATTATTTCTGTAAATGCTAGAATGTATTTTATGTAATGTCAGAGTAACATAATACAGGCGAAAAGGATTCGTTCTGAAATTGACTTATTTATTGAATGGATACTGCGGAAGAGTTTTTTGGTAGAATCAAACGAATTTATTCACTCAGAAATTAGATATATGGGAAGGATTATACCCTATTCAGGAGACTACTAGGGATACAGCCGGAAAAGTTCCAGCCACTACCTATTTATAATTCCAGATCCCTCTTTTTCCGTACCGCCTACGCTATTCGGATGCCGAAATACCTTCTTCTTCGAAGAAAATATTAAACTGGGTGAATTCATATTCAGCTACCAGACGTAGAATATCATGGATGTACGAAAAGGAAAAATACGGGAAAGTACTAGTAAACACGCAAATAATAAAAGAGTTTCCGGAGATGTTAGAAGCGGAGCGAATCGTGCGGATGCTTGGAAAACATTTCGGAAATTCCAAAGAAAACACGATCCGCTGAAAGAAATATCCTGCTATGATTTATTTATGAATTATACCATTATGGCAGCTGCAATAATATCTATTATCAATAGCTACTTGGATTATTTAGCCATACGAAATGTTCAAAACTTCGTAGATACTTTGTTGTATCTTCCATCTTAATCGAAGTAAGCTTAGAATCTCGGAATCAAAGATAACAAGCTGAATTTTTGTATAAATTTGTGTTCTGGCGTTCTGAATAATGTTTCAAAACCTTCATATCGTAGCAAAAATCGACTCTTTTCATACTTCTTGCAAATATCTCATTTCTTATGAGGTTTTCGCTATTCATATCGATCATCAATATTATAGGATATTGAATCCTCTACAACCTTTGTTTTTTTTTTCACTACAATGAAACGTTTTCCAGATAGAGTTCGGAAAGTACGTGGTCAGAGCATCATGTAAGATCAACCAATATAGTCCTAAAACACACTATTTAAAGATTATAAATTATTTATAGATTTGTTTACAAAAAGTATATTATATTCAACATTTTGTCCCTTTACTGTCCATTATATTTCATAAACCCACATGCCCGTGTAGTTCTAGAATTGTTATAGAAAATACTTCAATTATATCGAATCGAAGTCATATCGATAACTCCTTGAATATTTGTACTGATGTTGTCAAGAGAATACTTAAAGAACATTTTCGATTTTTGACTGTGTTAATTCATGAATTCTAATCAATTCAATCACCATTGAATTTTCAGTTCCTATAAATAGATACTCCATCCCTTCGAGTGTCCAAAGAAATCCTTCAATGGTAGCCGAATTCAATTACAGCTGGACGTCACATATATGTATAATGAAAGCCTTTTCATAACTTCAAAGATTTCGACGTTGGTATGCTCATTTCTGGTAGCCAAAGGTATCTGTCAAATGTTCGGATTAGCATATAAAAGCGGCATATTGTTCGTTGGTCTTTGTTGGACGTTTGCGGGTAGATAAATAGAAACGGAGTTATTTATGCCTAGAGCCACGTTTCGGTTGTATAATACTGGATGCTTTTCATGGAATGGTGATATGTTGTAGCACTACGAGAATATTTGGAATGCTGACAGTTTGGAATACTTTTTTCTTTATATTTTATTTTTCGAACTCTCTATCTTTCCGTTCGGGGAGATATAATGAATAATCCTGATTTGTTTTTTTATGTCAATTCATTCAGTGACATCCTCAGAAGATGTTCTCTCTATAAAATCTCATTCACCCAATGTAGATGTAAAATTGTATTTCAGAAGTCTACCTACAATCATATGTGTCTCTATTTTTCTATAACTCACCGCTACGCTAGGAAGACACCTTCAGATTCCTTAAATTTTCAGTTATATTTCATAATTAAGGATCGATTCTGTAGTTCAATAGGTCCAAGAAATATTTTGATGAGTACAAATAACTTAAGAAAAACTTCATTCTGTAATGATTGCTCACATCGGTCATTCATTGGCCAATTTCTTGGTTATCATGTCAATTCGATTCTATGACTATTGACAATTGAGTATCAAATTGTATGCTCCGATCATGTGACAATCTCCAAAATGAGTTTATGAGCATAGATCTTCGTTTTCATATCAGTGGAGAATTATAGGAGTTTGAATGATAACCAAATACACCCCTCGTATTAGTGATTTGTGATTGTGTATAACCAACAATAATAACCGTATAATTATTGAAGTCGACCTCGTAAACCGAGCTATAAATCGTCCAGTTATCGGCGATCTAGTGTTGCTCGGGGTTTGGAGAACAATACCAGAAGATCTGCTTACAATGGTCTATATATCGCGGCCACTCTCATCCAGATTGTGTACAATGGAGCGTGCTCTCTATACTCTGTGAACGTCTTCTGTTTTATTTATAGGTATGTTGCATATTCCTATAACCACAGCGTCTTCAAGGATAAATGCGTTAATTGGCATATCTGTTTCAAGTTCGTAAGGAGTTCGTCACAAGTACCAACCCTTCAATTCGAAGGGCATTTTTAATTTGTATCGGATTCAATTCAGCATCGAATGTACGAGTATCAAGAAGAAAATGCATTCATAAAATGAATATTGGAGCCAATATCCATTCATTGTGATCGCAAATAATGCAGTTTGATTCGAATATTTTTTTGGTGCTAAAATACATGGATAGTAATCAAAAAACTGGTTGGATTCTGCTGCAGCTACCAACATGTTTTTCCATATTTCCATGTGCATCATACGAACTACCGTATGATTATGATAATTATCACTCCAACAGCTCCTCATACATCATTTTAAATCTCCATCCGGTTCTCCAAAACTACTAACCAATTTTCTCATCAACGTTACTTCTTTCCGCAAGGGCCTGGCCTCTCGCTAAGTGACGAAATATAAAAACAATCCACTTAAAATTCATCTAGTCACACTATTTCATTCTAACGAGTTGAAGCCGGCAAATCCTAATTCAAATTGTCAGTAGACCACGCCCCATATTCAAATGTACCTGTTGGGTAAGATTGAATGAACCAGATTATCAGAAGTCGGCGGCAATTAACGTTGAGGAAGCAGTGTTGCCAAGCATCAACAGGAAAGTCTACGAGAGATGAGATCGCTCAAATTTTTTTAGATAATATTGAAGTACTGAAAACAATATTCCTTGAAACCTTTCTCATTTTTCACTAACTACTCGATTTTTTGTTCATTGCATCTTCTGTTGCAGTCAGGAACATTATATGTTGCATTGATGACATCAAAGATCGACGTAAAAGCCAAGATTTTTCATTGAGTTCGTTATACTTTTCGACAAAAAGCAATTTCTATGGAATTTGTTATGGTCCTACAGCACAGTTGGCGTTGCGAGCACAGACAAAAGAAAGCAGCCGCTGGGTAGTTTCGGAGAAGTTCTTAGACAATAATAGATTCGAATCTGCTCTAACCTTTTTGGATGATCAGGGCCGACTCTTACAATTTTTCGCTAAAACACCCAATACTTATAATGAAACGTCATAAACAATCCATTGTATCACTATGTATATTGTATATGTGTGACGTAACCCAATTTGCAATTAGTAATATTAGAAATTGCGACGTCTTTATGTTATATACGAAACCTACGCCATGCTTAGTATTATGATGCGAAAAGGGGTGATTTGTAGTGACGAATATCAAACAGTATATGAACCTCCCTCATGTAATCCCCACTCCGAACATGATATATAAGCCAAATTAATTATCTCTGGATTACGTTCTCGACGAAGATGATAATTTTCATCATGAATTATAAATATACACATAGAAGTGCTACGAGATTTAATATGTATGTCAGTCAGTCATTGAAGACGAATTATTTATCAAGAAACTTGTGATATTTTGACACTTTCTTATCTGAAGAATTAATTGTGAATAATTCGAATTGATAACTTCATATCTAGAACATTCTTTGAAATCATTGTGAGTTCCATGTCAACGAGAAAATGTTTTCATTCAAGCTTTTGAATTCTTTCTGATGCGTAGGATCAAAATATCTGTGCCTGACCTGTACCTAACATGCTATCAAAATTATGACGTTGCTAAACAAGAGGACGAATTGGCTTTCAGAGAGTCTTTGGGAGACTTAATGGCCTACTCTGGTTTTAATTTTGCCTTTGCCCTAATGGTTTATCTCGTCTCAAACCATCTTTTGTGTTTGGTAGACAACTGGAATCCTTACTACAAGAAAACTAATTTCATACTTATTTTCTACTCGCCTTCTGATATTTCAGGCAACAAAGTAATCCAATATAGAACTGCTCAACGCTTAGTTTAGCGTTTTATTAAATTCTAAAGGGTTTTATTCCGTTGAAGGTTGCTGGCCAGACATGTCCAAGAATTTCATTACTGAACTAAAGCCAGTTTCACAAGAATTTACTATATATATATGCGATAGGATAGAGAATGCTGAATATTGAATATTCTGGCAATAATATTGAAGATGGAGCAAGAATTTCCAATAAATTTCATAGAAGGAGTTTGGCGTAACGATATCACGATGCAGTAACAAAATTAATTATGATAACACATTCTCTATCAACATTGAACCACCAAAATGGTGAAGATGTCTTTCATTCTGTTATTTCAAGCTGTCTACTTGATGTTTCAACATATGTCGTTTGGGCTCCGCCATACGTGAGGCAATTAGATCTTCAACATCTAGTCAAGTCAGCATGTTCAATTTATAGGAATCGACAAGCTTTCGAAACTCCTCTACGACTTCGTCAACTTTCCACAGTCCAGAACTAAAGGCTCATATTAAATTACCCTCTAAGTATTGAATTTCGACGGCATTCTGTCTCGGAAGGCATTCGTAGTGTCTGGGATGTCAGAGAAATCAAGTATTCCCATTGAACGAACATCGCACCTTTTTACGCCGAAGTGAATTTGAATTCTCTCTGATGATTTCGACGTTCCAACATAAGAAATTTCAACGATTTTATGTCACCACACCAATCAAGACGTCTGGGAATATTTTTCGTTTATTTTATAGGTTGTGAGTATTTCTGGCTCTCCATGTGATATTCTCTCATCAATTCTCCTTTTTCTTATTGTAACTTGGTCAATCTTAATGGTCAATATTCAACAGATTGATCATTGAGAGTTGAAAATGAAGATAACAAGACGAAAGCTGTCACAGGGTTGACGTTTCAATTTTCTTATTGATGGGAAATTTGAACCAAATTATTCATCCAGTGAAAAATGAGTTTTATGAGTCTGAACTGTAGGTGGTGCGCAAAATATTCGTCAAAATTATTTTCAATTACTAACCAATGGCTAATGATGAAACGTTGCGAGATATTTACGACCTACTGTATCCGAACTACAGTGCTTTAAACATGATGCGAATAAATATAATCCCATAGCTTAGGCACACATACGCTTGGCATCATCCATAGTATAACCATTCCGAACTGATCCGTCAAACAAAATCGTAATCTCGTTAAAATAAACTTCAAGGCCCATAACAAAAACACATAACAAACACCTCGAAAATCCCGTTGACTAGGAACAGCTGACGATTTGAAATACACAGACAACCTTGCCACCCCTATTTCAGTGTAAATATGGGCCGAAGGGTCGAAACACATTTTGGCATTAATTCCCCTTTGTCTCTGTGAACCGGCATACCAACCCCTCATTATAGGCAATTGTTTGGGGCAATTTCATAGGCGCAGTCTGAGAGATTTGTTTGAAATGCGGAATGTAAAACTAATCAGGGAATCAAATATAGATGTCCTTTCGGTCGCGAATAAGTTGCGATCTGTTTGGCTGTTCCGAGAAGCGGACTGTAATCAAATTAGGCTTCGAATTGGTTCGAGGCTCGTTTCGATTTCGTTCGGTTGGCATTTTTCAAAGCAATCGTGCCTGTTGGGAAAATTCCCTTCCACCGAGTAGGAATGATCGAGAGATAGACTCGATGTTTTTTCTCAGATGGAGAATTCATTCTCGATTCCTGAATACGATTGTGGGTACAGAATCGAAAATTCAACTGATTAACACTGGAGATGGATGCATTCTCCAATATTTATGCTGCTACGAATTAACATAGAGAAATGAGAACTCTTCTTCGTGAAGAATCGATGAATCAAGGCAAGAGTTCATGGAAGGAATTAATTCCTCTGTTAGAACTTGTCCAACTTTCTATTGATTCAAATATCCTCACATTTCAGTTTCAATTGGTGCTTCCATAAATCTTCCTTGAATAAAAATGAATTTAAAACTATGAAAGAAAAGATAGTGATTACAACGGTATGTTAACATTCAATTATTGTTGCCTATAGGCAGTTGTAACTTCAGCAGAGAGAGCTGGACTTTTTTTAATAAAAATTACAGACAAAAATTATTCACATTTTTCTAGAGTGTGATAAATATGACCGACTCTTTCCATGAAAGCATCAGCTTGCTAAAATTCATTGCCGTAAACGATGCCAGGTGATCGAAATCCTCGAATATATTCACGGCTTTATTGAATCAGACTTCCAGTTAAAAAATTCTCACGAGAACCTGAAAAATCTTCAAGAATGATTCACGCTCTGATGCTATTCGTTGAAAAAATTCACACCTCAAGCATAAATCATATCTGACATTTCAAATCAATTTCAATAGTTGCGAAATGTTTGAATGATCAGAAAATCTTGGATACTAGTAAGAAGCGTATAGCGTATGTCCAGTTACAATTATCAGCGAATTATGAAATGATCGAGAATTTCCATTTGTTTCATACTAATTTGGCAATGCATCAAAATGAATGCATCTAAAATGGTTTTAAAATTACAGTCTTTTCAGTATCTACACAAAATCCACTGGAAAATTGAAAGTAGTATCCGAGTAATTTGAATAGAAACGAATCTGTGAAATTCAAGCCTCGTAGAGACACCTTAGAGTCGGATATTGAAATTTTCACCTGACACCCCGCAACACATATCGAACATCAAAGGTGTTTTCAGCTGTTCACCTCTCACACCGAAATTTCCATCATGGCTGTAAAACACGCCACTCATCCTTCGAAAGGATAGGCCGAAGAAAATATCCAATAACAAAGCGGTTGTACTAGAAATTCGATATCTCTTTTGATGTGATTCATCATACTCGAATGCTCCGGGGATTTTTAGGGAATGCCTTCAACACCCAGAGGTTTCCAGCACGAATTTAATTATAGTATCCATTTACGATTTCAGAGTTATATGAACACGTATCATGCTTTCTACTCAGACGAAATTTTGTTTGCCACTATTCAAGAAATATAGGTGATAAATTGATTGTGTTTTTTGAAATCAATTTGATAATGTGGCGGATGAAGAAGATAGATCATTTTCCTGAATCAGTCTTGAGGAATCATAAACGAATTTCGATGAGAGTTATGTGTTTCAAGTCGAATGTCGCTTCTATAACTATGAACTTGACTGAAAATGAAACGACGAATTGAAAGAGCTGATTCCTGAACGATCATCAGCATCTCGAGAGATATACAAATAGAAAAGTTTGGTATTCCGCGTATTTTTAATTCAGATGTTTCGAATTCAGTTCCAAATTGTGCGATTTTACGTAAAATTCCTTATAAATGTTCTCATTTCATGACTGATCCCAAGGGAATCCAGAATAACGCTGGAGATTGAGTCACAATAGATAGAATTGCGGTATTTTGCTTTGTTGCTGTTTTCCATTTCCTGCTTCGTTAGTCGTATTATTTTCGGCTGGTGCCTACGGAAAATTCAGTGAGTCTATCTAACTCTCTCAGAATATCTCGAATGCATCAGAGAAGTTCTTATTATGATCATCGATAGAATCTTCAGAGAGTATTTTGAAATATCCAAACAATTATCCTTTTTCAATCAACATATGACAAAATCGTGAGATCTATCTTGATATGATGTTAGTTTGTTGGAAACCTAGTCGAAGTTGACTGATGACAGGTTCTATCTGAAGCAGATCGTTGAGAACTGTAACTGAGAAAATCATATGCTAATGACTGTTTTAATTTCACAACTTCGTGCAAACTCCGTTTTCTCCATCGCATTGAAATTCGGGGTTAGAATTTATGAGAAATCTAATTAGAGAAGGTTATAATGAAAGTTCCCAACTATACGAAAGCAATTATAATCCGGAAATACCTACCTTTCCTCCCACATTTCTTCATTTGTCGGCATGGTTTTCGTTAACTTCTTAGCAAAATGGAAATTTGAGATTCGAATAGAATCTAACTAGGAGAAGTTTGTATTTCTTCATATCGAGAAAAAACTGTTAGCTGATTACTGTGAATATATACAATATATGTTCCTAATCTAGAATATATCATAATCTCCCTATTTTTATTGGTATAGCAAAATCTCTCATAAAACTGTCAATATAATAATAAATGTCGATCAATAACCAATACTCATTTCGTTCTGGAAAATTTCAAATCAATTCAAAAAATCATTAGACATTTTTAATAGCAGATGTTTAGAACATTTTCAATATTATGACAATGTTCGATTAGAGATCTTTGAGATAGAACACGATATTATATTCTAATAAAGGTCCAAACTTGTGAAATTATTTCATACGGTCTGATTCTGTAATATCTGTAATATGCGTTATCAAGTTTCAATAATTTTTCAATATTCCGAAGAAATTTATTACAAACTGTGAAACAATTTTTTAGAATAGCCAATTGAATGAAATACAGTATATGAAACTTTTTTCTGGTGAAATGTCCCAATCCGAGTACATATGAGCTCTTAAAATATGCACCCGAACCGAATTTGACTCGACGAAAAAAGGGTGAGACATATCATCCCTCGTACCTTCACGAAATAGACCTAATCCCATTTAGAATGCTAATACAGAAAACTCAATTCACAAAATGAATTCTAGAAGTTTGATAACATCGTTAGCGGCCAACAAAGACTCGAATTTCCCCAGTAAGTGAGACTATTCCGCCACCATATTATCCCATATGGCGTAACAAACGAACTCGATCGTTATCTCGCGCTATCATTTATAAAATCAAAAATTCCCTTTTGTCAGCGTCAATGATACGAATCGTCGAGCCTGCATTTACGCAACACCCCTTACAATGGCTCATAATGGATGTGGTCGAAATTGTATTGTTAAGGATATTCCGGTGGATGACCTTCCCTCATGATTTATGTCTTTGACAGTGTTTGTAGAGGGATTCGAACGCAAAATGTGACAAAGGGCAAGAAATGTGTAGTTAGCGAAGCGATGGTGTCGTTCTATCGATACAAAGAAATCATTCAGATTCAAAACAATCACCGTTTTTTTCACTCCACTGTAGGCCCATTTATATTTATTTTTTATTCACAAAGAATGTTAAGATTCAGGCACTCCTCTACAGGTATGCATTTCGTTTTCGGACTGGTGAATTGATGTGAGAATTTTTTGCCAGGTGGAGATAGCGATTTTGAAACCTACCTGAGTCACATATTTCTACAATCATATTTATTTCAAGATATGTCAATTGATATCCTTCGATATCGTCAGTAGAAGCAATCACTTTCAATCAGCTCTATGAAGGTGGTCAACACCAAAGTTAGTCCTGAGAGTTCTGAACTAGATGAGAATTTCAAATGCACAAGTAATGAAATACTTGGGAGTTATACCTACAAAAACAATTCAAAAAAGCAATACAATCCAAAACCTATGCAGGATAATGTTCATGCTCCTGACAGACTCAACAAACACATACATATTATTACATAACATTTGGCAAACATAACCTTTTGTAAGATCTGCTGAACATTCGATGAAACCTTACAATACAATACAGGTTGCAGTGTTGATGCCCAATAATCTTGATATCTGATTCGAATCGCTCTAAATAGTAACGAAATGCTGATTGATTGGAATAAAACTCTCATATTTCGTATCACGACCAAAAAGTACACTGAAACATAAACTAATTGTTCACAATAACGTGACTGATATACAGAGACAGTTTAAAATATATAGATACACAGTTACTAAATGTGAAGAGTATAAAATGGAAACAAATGTTCGTTTTATATTACGTTTTCGTCTATGCGTGTGACAAAGTTAATTAATCCTTCGACGAATTGTACCGAACAGAATTGTTTTTCAGAAACAACCCTTCGTGACTGTCTCCAGCGAGGGTTGCAGATCCAGAAAACGTAATTCGATACGAACTAACTCGATTCGTCACATTTAGAAGCCTGAAAAATGTATTCAGACACCTAATGACATTATCATCGTCACCGTGATTGTATTTCTTATTCAATTTATAATCATGAGATGAAATCATATTAACCAATCAGAACTCTATAAGGTTTTTTTGATGATTATCTCTTCAATATCTCAGGACGAAAGATGATCTAATTTTATATTTTCATGTAGATGATGAGGAATCCAAATATATTTCTGTGTTTCAACTTCATATGCAGCTTTACTATTTCAGCCTTGATGATGATTTTAACGCATCGTTTTTTTCATTACAGCTTGCAAAGGACTCGTACTAGACGGACTTTTGCAACAACCAGGATAGCAGAGGGCCAACGAAACCTTCACTATTGAGAGGGCGCCAGTGTGTGATATTTTTGTGAATAGTTCCATAAAATTTGATTATTTGTTACTTATTTATTGAAAAAAAAAACTGACTGATTATTCATAACGAAATATAATATAATTGATAAGAAAATGAGTAGGTGGCTTCAATTATTGGAAATTGATGATTGGTTTCGTGACCATCATATAGGATTAGCAGTGATAACAATAGTGGGAGCAAGAAATATGAATGAAATTCGTCAAATGAAACGAAATCAAGACGTGATTCTTGATATTTTTTGTAAAGAAAATTGGAATATGCGAGCTAGAAATATTTCAAGCTTACGATCCATGCAAAATCCATTTTCGAAAATTGAAACCACCGAACGATGAGTAAATGTCCTGATAATATCAATGTTTCTAAATTCAGCGCTTCATGAGCTTATTATTGTAGGTGTATAATCTGTAAATATTTTTATATTCATCAGATAATAAATATGTATATGATACGGGTTTAATTTATTTTTTAGATATTTTGTTAGTTTGGATTATATGATGAATTTGAAATGTATAAATCGAAGAATCATATCATACACAGAATACTAAATTACAATTCCAGGAGCATTCTTCAATATTTTCATTAAAGGTATCTCATTGAAAAAATCGATTTGTATGAATATGACATTGTTATGAGATTAATCGATTTTTTTTTGATGACCTGGTTTCCAATGAGTATTCTGTATATATTCTACTTCGATGCTTTTATTCATAATCAAAATGTCCACAATATTACGAAAAAGTTGTTGCATGGATAATTCTTTAAAACACAAAACTCTCTAACAACGACGTAGATTGAAAATAGGTGATGTGAACAGATTTAATGAAAATAATAGAAATTATTATTGTAATGATATTCCACCGTTCCTGAAGAAGATTCCTAACTTATCGTGATTACTGTACATATTTGTAAATAATTTTATTAAGACATATTTTTGTCACAATTCCAAAGCACTGTTCTGTATATAAATTGAATATATATGCTTATTCCATATATGAAATTTATGAATAATATTAAGATTTTTTTTCGATTTTGTGTTGTTAATTCACCTTACTCCCATCTACAATATCTTCCGATGACTAGAAAACAACCAAAGAAACTCGTGTAACAAATTCTATGAGAAACGTTCATAAACAAAAGAATTGGATAACCATGTTTTCATCGGAAAAGTTATTTCATGATCATTCAAGCATCTATACGAGCTATTTCGTCATATTTGACGATCCATGAAACTGATTCAAGAATTTCAATAGAGGGATTATCGATTCATTTCATGAAATACATTCCTCGAAAACTACTAGACTAAAGGATAAGTAGTATCAATTAAATTCTGATAACCCAAGAATACTGTGGGTCTAATCAGAAAAGTGAACTTTCGATTTGAAATTATGGATTGGACAGAACACAATCCATAAACACTGACAATTGTGATATTCAGAACAATGAATACATTTCAAATTCGTGAAAATACATGGGAAAAAAATAGTTCAGAATTGAAAATGAGCGCAAGATATGAGTACCAATGATATTTTTGATTGTATTTTATGAATTACTAGAGACTGTTTCTCAATTATAATCCATGAAATCCATAAATTGAACAACATTACTGAAGATGGTGTTGTTCCTCATTGAGAAGAATGTAATGAGACAAAATCGATGTAATTTTTCTGGGCGATGAAAAATATGCATCTCGATATAAAGTTAAGGTTTAGTGAATCATTTCCTTTAAATTGAAATATAATTAATATTTTATGTTGGTAGAATATGATAGTATAATGGCTTTCAACGAGATGGAAATCTATTACTATGATCAACTCAGATTTACTCGTTTCCCTTCCATAAGGACAAGCAGGTGATGGGGTATGATAATTAACAAAATCAAAATGGCTCACCAGGTGCGAAAATCGATCGTTTGTAACGTCTCCATCCGAAATTTATACTCCAATAGAATCATACTGCAACATTTAATCATCTAATTATAATTTGGGATGAACAATAATGAACCATTCCCACATGTCACATATATAAACTTAACAAGATGAAATTATCTGAAATAACCTCTAGCTGCGACGAGCATGGATTCTGAAGCTGGTCTACTAGATATTATGATAGAAAAGAATGTATTGAGAAACAAAATACTGTTTCATCCATAATAGCAACCTGTTCCTATATCATTTTGCATATTGTGATTTTGTGATTCCTATTCAGGGTGGATTTCGTCCTTTCGAATCGACTGCATTGACCTGTTATGTTCGAGGAACAACGTGAACCAAGCAAATAAATATTGGAAGACAATATAGACGTTGAAATCTGCCCTGTATAGAAAACGGGTCACCTGTCTCCTGTAATGTTGATCTATTGAAAATTCATTGTAGCTTCAGAGTCTACTATTTTTGCAGAAGAGTAAATGAATATTTACATTGATAACATCAACTTCGAACAGATGAATATCACAATATAACCTCTAGTTCAGAAGCTCAACATATTCATCTGGGAATTGATAACTGATGAAATTCAAGGAAATGAATATAATTCAGAGGGATTGCAAATAAGGGCGATATTTACATAAAATGATTTGTCAAATTGATGATGAATGCCGACTTGTTTTTTTTTTCAGGGAAATTCGATAAAATATCGTACCAATGAACCGCACTGTACATGCCTCAAATGTGTGGAAGTTTCACTGAAGATATTTGCTACGACAATCTTATTCCCAAGGTTATTTCAACACATCCCATCTGGTTACAATGAACCTTTCCTAATAACGAAGTGTTGATGGGCAATTTATTATTAACTGCTCATAATGTACAGCTGTTGGTTCTTTAATAACACTATAATCAAGTATTCCAATGCAAAACCAGAAATACACAATACGAAACTCCGATCAGCTTATTAATGGAATATAAATTATTCCATGCGTAATAACAGACCTAAAATATATGATTAGAGCCATGCATCGTGAAAAGTGGGATTCAATTGGTATATATTTAAGTAGAAGCAAATAACTTGTTATGTACACAAACGAAATAAATGAAAACATGGAAAAAGCTTCGTAGTTCGTGTTGGGTGTAATTTGTGTATAAGCTATAGTTGTTGGTCCATCTATTGGCTCACCTATAATTTTCTCGATATAAAAAGTCGAAATAGACTCTCCGATAGCAGAAGAGGTCATTGGATAAAATGATAGCGGTGATATAGAATTCTCTATAGTGAGTTAAAATGAAGATCACATAACATGTAGACAATATCTGAAAAGAAGTCTCAGGAATACATATGGTTTTGTTAAATCGATAGGAAAAATTGATGTAGATCACAGAAAACATTCAATGATTGGAACAGCAATTTGCAAATATTGAATCATGAATTTCTTCATGTGAATACAAAATAGTAGACTGAAAATATAACACATTCAATAACTGAGAGGTATAAAGGATGGAAATAGGTTTGTCTCATACGACTAGCACTCTTCCAGTTGATCTACTACTTCTACAATTTTCGCGCAATTGTGAATTATGTGTATAATACTCGTTACGAGATGAAACAGTGTAGGAGAACATGAATTTATAGAAATTATTCAACGTATTGTTATTGAAAATTCAATTCCTTTCAGATCTTATAATGAAATGCGACTGGTTGATATAGTCTTCAATGAATTTGAGAATCTGGGTGGAATATATGCTCAAACCACGTTGCCCAGATCTCATACCTTCACATTACATGCTCGATTCCTTCCAAAGGTGATAGGAAATAACATTATGAAATGTGACGTCAGCTGTTAATCTTGAAGCTTCCGCTACATACGATACGAATTGAATTCAGTATTCATCCATACAAATTAAATAATCGTGAATCGTCTCGTGTATTGAATAGGCCTAAACTTTTGTTCAGTCTTACGACTACGAGCCTTACTGAACATACTTCCCAGGTATGGTTGTATTGACCTGCCATCTATATAAACGAATCAATTCAATCCAAAATAACCGTCCGTACATAAATTACTGAACACTATTCACGTCATTTGCAATCATATCTACAGCACTGTCCTGGAACATTGTCAAGGGGCACATTCTCATCAACGTTCCTCCCATTCGGCCAGCGTTACAAAAGAGTCAATTAATTTCGCTGAATGACCCGACTGATTCAACCGTGTTTTAACGAATAAAACGTAATTTGAAGTATAATCATGCCTTAAAATGGTCAAATTAGTGTTTCAGGCCCCTGGCATATGTAATCCACTGAATTTGTTCTGGTTTGATGTCAAAAATATACTTCCTAGATGAAACGAATTCTCATGATTGCAGAAAGAAAACTAATTGAACGTGTTCAAATATTTGACTTCATGTATCTCACTTGAAAAAAGGCAAATGGAATTTGTTGTTGTTTAATATGCCAAATACAAATCGGATGGAGGTTTCATAGCTTGAGATGTTTATAACATAATTACGATACATAAAAACCCTACTAGATCACGATTTCGTCGGAATTTCGAAACGATTTAGGTCGATTTATGTTCAACCCTGTTTCTAATGCATCAAAATGAAAGAAAACCACATGCAATCAGAGTGTGGAAGATATGTCTGCACACAGTCTATTTTCAATATATTTATCAGTCTATCACATTTCATTTGAAAGTGTTGATTCAAATCAGATCATTCAGACTCAGCATAAGTTTCGACTTATGGAGAGTTTGTTGAAAAAGCAAACTTTGAAGAGATACAGATTCATCGCATCACGATATGTTAGAAACACTTTTTCATATGCAACATTGATATCAATCACGAAGATTCAACATTTTTCCAATGAAGGAAGAGTAACTGATTGAAACTAAGAATCGGTTGACCATGTAATTCGCAATTTCCACTTTTCACTTGATCTTGTTTGAAAATTTCTGCTCAGATTTGGTTTCAGTTCATGAAACCACAATTTCTGAGTTATTTTTCCGGAATTCGATATTCAGGTCGAACTATACCGGAATCCAGATTCAACACATAAAATTTGAGAATCATAGGGTGTTTATTATTCACTAGAAGTTCAACGCTGAAATGCATAATAATCGCCTTCAATGAGGTGCGAACATAATATATGTTCACGCCCACATGAATTGAATCTCTTACAATTACTGTTATTCTCTCAAATTCCAAATATGTGTGCCAAACTGTCAGATCCGAATTCAGCGATCCAAGACAATTTGTTCGACTTCTTTTCTTGTAGCATTCTTATTGATAATCATGTATTAATAAATTGATGTGTATTTTCTATAACCTGAACCGAACGAACTTGATGGATTTTGGTTCGTTCACCCTCGAAATAACAAATTGGTGATGTTATTTTTAACCTACACTTCATTAGCTCGACAGTCTCATCAGTCATTACTCGACTTCCAATTATATGCGATAATTATTTTATAAACAGTTTCGTTTATGCCTAACCGACTGGGCATGTTAATGAGTTCAGTTCTTGAATTACAGATTTCGTTGCTCAAATTGAATGCATACTATGTTCAAAATTAATAGCCGATATGGTAATAGTTTAGAGAAAGATTATTCATTTTGATTTTTCCAATGAGAAAGATTGATCATGACTGATTCATCATAGTGAGAAGGAGAAAATAGCAGACTGCTTCATTTTGAATTAAGATTCTGAAGGCCAAGATTCTTCGAGTTCCATATACCCAAAACTAGAAAAAAGGCATATTCTTAGAATAATCAGATATTCATTTGTACCACCACCATACCTGAACACAGTTATAGAAGTTTTTTATGAAATATATTGGATTACCTAATGTATATTGATTGAAAGTGATTCATTCTTTATTGAATTCTATCGAGATGTGGGATTTTAATTTGAAGTGATTATATCATTCCTGTCACTTCAATATCAAATGGGTAACATTCATCGGTTTCATGTTTACCGAATGATCCTTCGCGCAATATATGAAATTCTTCCACTGTACTCTCCATGTATGAAATAGAAATAAGTTCACGTATTATAGGATTCCGAAACATGGAATCTTATATTCATAGGAATCTCACATTACTTCAATTGTCTCCTGGTACCAATAAATTTGTTTTATTTCTTTTCCTACTGTCACAAACGAGGTTCGTTGTACGATTTCTTGGCATAGTCAAATCATGAAATTCATAAATTGCATTGTCATAAATTGAACAGTTGGACCAACCAACAAAATTCATACTAGTTACTACTCAATGAATTTTTGCGCACAACTGAAATTGCAAAGACTGAAAAATCCATGAATTTAAGTTCAAACGGAGGTTAATCAATACAATTGTGGAATTTCTGATATGTGGAATATTTCTTTTCTCTTTCAATTGAATCTAGATCATTCTTCTCATTTATTACTGGTGGTGTATCCAATATTTGTATGTAATTAATGATGGGTTTGTATAATTCTTTCGATTGGGTGTGAGCTATATGTGTATTAAAAGCGGATATTGATACTTTGCTGCAACGCATTTTCACCATCACATTGTTTCCAGATAAACACCTAATAAATACACTTTTTTTATTCGCGAAGTGCTTCGAAAGGTCGAATAGTGTGACCACAGAGTTGAGGACTTTAGAGTTTTGGAGTTTTCGCCAAAATAAGTCAGCAATACATTCTCCGAATATTTTTGAATCTTCTTCAAGCAGCACCAATCCATAAAAATATTGTATTGTTTTGTTTATTCACCTCTGGATTTGGTTGGCAGAAGATTAAAGTAATGTTTTTAGGATAATCTGCTTGAAATCACTGTCAGTTTCCATTTTGCTAATGGCTATTCATATACAAACAAAAGTTTTTATTGCATGAACTGAATATGAAATAATGACGATCCATTAATTTCATTGTCTTTTATTTGCTACCTCTCTTCAGTTCATTCTAACTGAAAGTAGGTCAACCGAAATAACATCCAATTATAACAGATCACGAAAAACATCGTCTTTGCGGTTAGATTTGAGTGTGCGAAAGTCTACTTGGTTGGTGATCGTAGAAAAATTGCCTTCCCAACAATTTATCGATATCTTATTTTTCAATACTGGTGATTTTCTAACTTCTTCAATCAAGTATCAGTATCATATTAATCAATATTGTACGCCCAGACACTGGTGAAGAAGATCCTAAGCCTCGTGACCACAGTATTTGCTACACAGTACATAAACTATTTGATAAGATATCCACGTATACGACCAGCGGTCAGAGAGATGAATAGCTACATTCAACGTTCACGACTAACTTCTTAACTCGCTCTGTCTCTCAGCTAGTTCCATGCATCATTATGTCCATCCATTCCAAGACGTGACACGGCCTTGGAGATGCTCTATCTAACTCAACCTGAACTTTGTATTCAGAAAATCTCCTGCAAAACACTGTCGCGACACACGTTGGTTAAGTGATATATTGCACGGAGAACTTCAGCCTCCCATTTATTGTTGAAATTTATGGCGGAGAAAAATCTCGATAGATGGATGCGGAAAATATCGGGTTTAAGAAGGCAATATAGACGAAGTGATGGGTAAAGAGGAATAAGGTGATGAATAAATTTACGTAGGAATATATTAGGATTTGATTCTTTAATGTCGTAGTGGTCAATGACATATTTCTTTACGTTTTCTGTTCAGAAGGATTCGAAATCCGAATAGAGTGATTGAAATAATTCAGTGATTTTTTAAAATTAGATTATCAAATATCAAAATCAAGATAGAGTGCACACAACTAACATTACGAATTCTTCATTCATCGACTAATCGAATGTTTGAACTATACCTAGAAATCAATTGTTTTGACAGTCATTCATTTCGATTTTGGATATGTCATCAAATATATTTGATGCCTAGTCAATGAAGATATAATATTGGATATTTATTCGAAGAATCATGAGAATATTCAAACATGAGTTCGAATTTTTATAAGCAGGAATGTGAATCCTAGGTATATTGGTTGAACTTTTCTGGATATGATTCAAGAAAATGTTTGAAGATGAATTTGAAGATATGTAACGAAAGATCTCTACAAGAACATGGAAGAAGTTTTATATATGTGAACATCAAAGTATTCAGATTTTGAGGAAAAATAGGAATTTCAATATCGAACAGAGCCATTTGACAAGGAACTAACATGTAGCGATAAGATAATCTCCAGAGAAAAAATGTGGTCTGAGAATCAACTATTGATTGCACAAGGCAACAAACAGTATACAAATCAATTCCTAACTTTGGATTGCAATTGCACCCCAAACCTTATAAGAAGAACGAATAGTATCCACCAATTCATATTGAAACCCTAGTCTATAAAAGTATTAACACAGCACGTGGCAAATAGAATTACCGAACCCCTTTTTACCTTTTTTGCTCATAAGTCTATTCAAACTCATAAATTGTTTAGGCTTGAATACCCGAGTGCCATTAGGTTTAAGATAAATCATGTGTGAAGGTCCTAAACAAACTCATTTTTGGTGTCTAGTGTGCATGTAAGTGTGACTAAATATATGAAGTGGAAGTTTACTCCAGCATGATATATTGTCAAGGAAACTGGAAACTGTATTTAAATATATAAATGTGAAGTTGTTCAAATATAGTTTAGCATAATGCAGCGGTAGTGTTATTTGAGTTAGTTGTTGATTGAAGTATTAGGAGACTCTACAGCCTACAGAATGAAACCGTTATAAACAGTTTTAGATGGGAAACGAATAATGGGTTCGAGTCAGATATTTGATTAGGAAGAATGGAAAGAAATTTTGTATGAAACTTCGATTGGTACTCTACTCGAAAAAATTTAAGATGACTTAAATCCATCTCAGTTCCATGGACTGAAAGTTGTTTAATATGGAAGATAGAATGACGAGAAGGATGCATTATCAATTCATAGGTATTATTGATCATCAAAATGTATCAATGGATTACTTCCCGTGAATTTTGAATGAGAAAAATTACTGGACCGTATCAGATGATTGATCAATATAGGAAAAAAAAACAAGATTTAATGTGCAATAATCGAAAGTTGGGAAAACTTCCAGATTAACTTGAAGTGAGTATGTACCTCATCATCAATTCGATATACAGTGTGTTATGAGGTCAAGCTGGAGAAGATGATTTTTTGAGTGATAAGTGATTTGAAGATATTCAGTAATACTGGAAGAATTATTTTTCGTGAGTACTCCAATTATTCTTGGGTCAATTTTGTTGACATTCCTAGCAGTTTGAACTGATGCTCCAGAAAACAACCATGAGCACATAGTTGCTCTCCCTGTATCTAAAAAATTATACACACCTTGTATTTACTGTACATAAAACCTCAGTGTCATATCTCGAACTATCCAAAAATTACAGCACTGATCTTTTCTTGTATAGTTGTCACCTCGAAATTGTACAATCGGCCAAGATTCGATATGAGAATCACAAAAACATTCAGTTCACTACTTAGGAAAGTAACGAATTATTTATAACATCCCCAGCTGTTCATATGTTAGGCACTGTTCAATTGTTGCGAATTATTCGATATATATCGCTCCTGTTCAATGGGAAGGAACTTATTTACTGTGCAGATCGTTCATTACCTTTTATGTGTCCAACATGCTGGATTTTGTGTTGATGTATTAACAATAATTGAAATTCCCGGACGATGTGAATTATTGATTGCAGTGTATAACATAGTCGACGGTACTAGTTCATGATTCGAATTGATTTATATTTACTCTGTGGGTATTCACTTATGAATGTTTCCATAGAATCTCCGAGTGTGATATTTGATTGTTGGTACAGTTGAAGAGGAATAAAGTTTTTTTCTATGAAATATACATGAACAGTGTTCAAAATAATGTGATTGTCCAGAATGAAATACTGAATCTTTTTCGAAACATTTATGATAAATCAGAGTCGACTTTTATCATATTCCTCGTACTCTCAAATAATACCATTTTATTAATCGATAAATACATTGATGGTATATCTTTTTCACTTATCTGTTTTTCCGTCATAATTACAATTATTTTTCTATAGGTAAGGTTGGAGATTTCTTTTTCAATTCCATACCACACAAAATGTTTCGATCCACCAGTTGCTCAAAAAAAACTCATAGAAACATGTATTCATTTTCTACAAGGTATATAACGTTATAGACTTCTGAAAAAAAAAACTCTGAACTCATGTTGAGAGGTATTCATGGAATGTGAATTATTATACTCAAAGTGAGGTGAAGAACTACCGATTGAAGAAATACCATTTGTAGCATTATTTTGATGAAACTTGTTGAATATTCTCAGAAAGAATCCGACTGAAGATGTGCTTGTCGCAGAACAGGTTTCATGGTTTTATCGCCCTGAATTTGATAAAGTTGAAGAGAAATAAAGATTTAAGATTTCCAGGAAATTCTTGGCGGTGTTCCAACATGTCATGAAACAGTGATAAAAATAAATCTACCAAAAAAAAAATCAACGAGAGGACCTACAAAGAAGAACAATAACAGTGTGCACCACTATTTTACATATTTTCGAATGTATAATTCAATAATTCCTCAATATCCATTTCTCAACCGAGACAACCCTATTCGATTCGTATCAAACATTTGATACATAATTTCCTGTTTAATTTTCATGAAGTTCATGACGAGATACAGAAATTATTGAGCTTTGGAACATCACATGATCATTTTTTATTGCCTAGAAAAACTTTTCCGTTGATCACGTATTTTCATTGAAATTGTCTCAGTTGCGTTTGATTCGATTATTTTGTTTCATTTTCATTTCTAATTCATACCCATTTAATAAGGTCGTGTACAATTTCTCCATGTGTTCTTCATTCGAGTTTGGATTCATTCAACATCCATATTCAGCTTTCACGTCTAATATACGATGCTGAAAGGATTTGATACCTTCTGAAATCCCATTCTGCTTTGTTTCATGATTTTTGAATGAATTTCAATGGACAGTTACATTATCCCCGTTTGATTCATCACAACAGTTAGCAGAGTTGAATCTTTTTTCTTGTTAGTAAATATCATCGGAAGAAACAATTCGTCAAAAATTCATAAACCTATTCTTCACACCTTTACGATAGATATATGTGGTTTTTCTAGCAACTATCAATGAACCAGGTCAATTTTTTGTAACGTGTTAGTCTACACTAGTCACTGATCTCATTTAGATTCTAACATTACATATAAATCAGTGGTGAACAAATGGTTGAGGTTTAATTCAATACATATTGATGGTACATACATTGGAGAGAAATTATGGGCTCGTTGGGAAAACCACAAACTCCATAGCAATACGAAATATTGTACAGTTAGCGCTGTATGGCGAAATGTATATCAGAAAGAGAATTGCAAACAGTGAGAGTAAATAGCACTGTTAATGTTGACATTCCCTCTGCGTGATTTCCAGCCAATTTCCATATTATAATATATAACAGACATCATTAATATTTGGAGTTTTTGTTCAGTATAATTTCACTGTGAGATGATATTTCTTCTGGCTGAACACACTGTATATCTTCGTAGACATCCTAAACTTTTTCTAAAAAAAAAATACTTGATGTTATATCCACATGAAAGTCCCCTTTCAATTTTCATCAATGAACCACACCTTCAGAAGTTTTTTTGTTTCCGAACAAGATTGTATAACTTCCTGTCAAATTTATTCAATGAAGGGAAACATTATACAATCCCGAGAAAACATTGAGAATTCAGTAGTTTGCAAATATTCTGAATCGATATCATGTTGACATAATTACTGCATCAATCACTGGTTGACAACTGTAAAACCACAGTTCTATTCATGCAAATGTCGGACGTATTCAACATGTATGTTCAGATTACGAAAAATACTACTTTTCTATTGATTATCTGAGATTGACCTCATGATTAATTATATCTTGATATGTTTTGTGTCTCGTTAATGAAGAAATCTGTAATGAAGCCGTTTTGTGCTAAGTTGTTCGGAAAAGTACAAGAAAAAGAAGTGGAATTTTGGACTCCAAAGTGCAAAACTACGTAAGCACGAACACGAATCTTCAAGAAAATCCAGATCAAATCAAAAGTGCAATAATACCACAACCAAGGATTGAAGTGAAAGAAAGAAGAAATTTGGTGTATTTGTCTGATTCCTCAATCATTCGGCAGAAAGTTTGGCATATATTTCATTAGGCGAATAATTTGTCCTCGTAGGTCCTACTACGGAATTACATTCTGATGAACTCGCTGAACTTTGAATAGTTTCCGAAAGATATAGTTTTCGTATTCGATAGCTTTAGTAGTCATTCGAATGCACTAACTTCAGTAATAACTATCAAAATATTCCTATCAACCGAATGGAAATGTCTGTTGAAATCGTAAATTCTACAACCAACTGCCGTTTGGGACATAAAACTGTTCCGAATACAATAACGGACCATTAGCATAAATATTTGTTATTTGTTAATAATGTGTAATTCGGTTCGGAATAAAGTTAATTTCTGGCCATTAGAGCGGTATATTTTGGATGTAACTGCTTCAAAGCACATAGTATATGTGCCATTTTGTGACGGGAATTTCAATTACGAGCAGTGAGGAATTTTATAGTGTATAATGACGGATATTCAACATTCATAATGCAATGTAGGTACTAAAAATTTCAATTCATAAAAATGTTCCACATGACGAAATTAGTTTGATTATTATATAAATTAGATACACAGTCGATGTCAAAACAGTGGGAAAAATGGTTTTCTTTCGATATCAATAGTGTAAAATAAAAAGTATCTACACTTCTGATTGGTTGAGAGGTAGTTAAGAACATTAAGACATCAATTATCATGGCACATTGATTTCACAACTATGCCAAACTCATTCAAACAGAAATCCTTCAATCGCTAGTAAAGTTAGTTACTCCTAGTCGAAATTTTCAGAAAATATTGAAGAATCCACACATCTTGCCAAGCTGTCACAATTATCTTGCTCCTAGGAAATGTTTTTTCAGTTATTTCGCTATAGACTTGATTCATTACCCATTCTCGATTTAGTTTTATGAACAGCCTACTCTAAGTAACCCGATAGAAAACAGAAAACAATCAGATCACCACGTTTCCATCTAATCAAAAGTGATCTTCTATTGGGAACATTCCTATCCAGCTAGAGTCGGATACTGGGAGATGGGAAATAGTTTCAGAGGTCAGTATAAATTATATTATATGAAGTGTGTTATCACAAGAAGAAAATAACTAATTTGATTTTGCTGATGTTGCTGATCTATTATCATAGATTTGATAAAAGTAATTGAAGACGGAGTTTTGAGTTCATTTTCAGAGAGTCCTGAGTTAGTCTAGAATGATATCATTTATGGTATAGTCTTCATCAGCAGTTACAGTGTCTTCGATTCCAGTTCCATTATCCATGATATACCAGTTGGAAGGGATTTCCTTCAGATAATCCAATGATGAACTGGGCATTTTATTTGAAATATATGAGTTTTCTCTATTTTGTGTTCACCGGTAAAATTAAGAAATTCTAGCTATCCTGTATAATGCAAAACAAACTCCTCTATACAGAATTGATACACAAAACTGTTGTAGAAAAGTATAGAGAAGTATCAAGCAAAGTAGATAAAAAAAGGGTGTTTCATTTGAAATAACAAAGATGATGCTGTTTTGGGTATAAGCGGCAGTGCTCTATTGCTGAAAATAGATCACAAGCGCTTGTTGGAGAAACTAGATTCTCAGAAGTATGCTATTTTCCATTTTCAGACACGTCCAAGGTTCCATTCAACGTGGTCAACCTTGTATATCCTCCAAAATCCACATTACTAATGTTCAGAATGTTTTCCTCGTCAATCAACTATAAAATATGTCCCCCAGATTCCAAAATCAATGAACAGATGACTCTGTTCCTCTAATAACTCAACATTTCCCTTCAACAACCATTTCTTGAGCATCTATCGTAAATGCAAGTCATTTTCGTTATTCTCTCGCGATACGTAGTAATAAACTTCATCTCCCCGAACTGGCCCTAAAACTTTTACTACAGTTGTGTCAGGAGTTTGCACCCCAAGTTTTCCATGTCAACGGTAATACGCACGTTCCAGGAAACCAGGAAGATACGTTTTAGAATTTTCTACTTGGCAAACCTCAAGGCACACAAAATTTCATTTTGTAGTTGTCACAATAAAGATAAGGGTCGGTGGTTCGCTAGAATTAGCTGTTCCATTTCTAATGGAAGAGCGTTTGTAATCTTAGTCACGTTACAAAAAAGTTTAGAACTCACGTAATTTGGTGCTTGTTCATCCTAATTAGATGATGTTAGAATTACATTCCGTGGTATAATATGGAAGTTCAGATACAACATTTACTCATGAAGAATATTGTTCTAATTATTACAACAATCAAAGAAGCTCTTTCTTCGCTGGCTTCAATCATCATTTCACCTGTGTTAAAAAATATATTTCCTGCAAAATAGTTGAACCTTTTCTATTCCTGATATTTCCAGTTCCTAATAGGAATAAGACTATTCATCAGAATCGGACGAGTTATAACACGTTCCTTTCAAAACGATCCAATTTATTGTATGCTTGCCCCAATTATGTCAAATTCGATTATATTAGCAAAACTTTTGCTTTCGTGGAGTCGTTTTTTATGAGTGAGACTCTATAATAGTTACAGCAGTAATATCAAACTGTTGATTTCAGGAAAAAGAATATAAGTTGAGGAACATCACGTATTGTCTGGCTACAATTTTATAACCAATAACCGTTGTGTTGATTCATCAAGAAAAGTTATAATTTTATTGAAAATGTTTTCTCGATCAAATCTACAACAACCAATTCCTCCATACAACATCACCAGCCATATAGAATCCAGAAATAAGCGCGAAAATAATTCTGGGTCACATGTAATCCTTCTTATTTTTCCACACCTAATGACTTTTCTCCGTTCCTACAAATAGACGTAACGACGGCAAAGTATCGGTGAGTAAGAATTTGTTGCGTCTATATTCTGTTGGGTGGTAATTTATTTTCCGCTTTGACACTCACTAATTGGAAGCTAACTGCTTTCCTTGATGTTTTATGAGCTCATAAACCACGTTTCATATGTAGCATGCTCAATAGTAATGGTATGTTCTGAAATACGCTTGCGATATTTTGAATATTGGTCTTTGGGTGGTATTGTGATTTCATATAATTTCCAGAACGTCTATACATGATATTCATAAAAGCTAGATGTGCTTCATTAAGCCTTATATAGCTGAGCAACACCGAATTTGAGTAACATCGCTCAAGTCACTTTAGAATATGAAGTAGAGATAATTTTATAATTGTAATTTCAGGGCTATCTAGCATCCAAACGTAGTCATGTTGGTATTTCCAATTGTTTCATTTATGGAATACATTTTATTTCCTTATTGTTTTCCGCATAAAATTTCCTGTGGGTAGTGATAATTATAAATGTGTTTTCATTTTGAGAATTGATATTGAACTATCTTTTGAATGAGATGGAACATTCCACAACTGAAACTTCTAATCAAAATCCATTTCCCAGATGATATCCTGAGATTAGTACATTGAATAATCACAAGAAATTATATGAATATGTAGGCAATATCATCCTGGACTGAAAAGAGATCTAGGATAGTTTGATGTCCTGCATTCTCTTGTGATGATTGAGTATTCAGTGCAATCAATAAATTAGTAGTTTTGCAATCATAAATATTCCCACCACTGACTGGCTATTTCATCGTTATCGAAGAGCTGTTATTCATTATCCCTCCTCGACTAGTACTGGATATACCATATATCCAAAGAAGAAGCAAACATTTTCTCTCTCCATCATTTAATCTTCCCAGAAATATGATTAGGACTATTTTGTCTCTCAATTACTCTGATACTGTTGTACACACGAGTATAAACTGATCTCTTTCATTTGAATTAGTTCCTATCCAAACAGTCCTAGCACTCCCTTATTTCTTATGTTAATCAACTTTAAAAATTGGCTACTCTCACAGAGAGCCTGTCATTGGAATCTCAGAATAAATCAGTTTGAGTGCGGTATGTAAATGTGACAATTTCCAATCCCCTCGCCGGCTGAGGGAAGGAATGTGAAGGGGAAATTCTGGTATACAAACTCCTCACTTTATGATATAACAGACAAATATTTGAGGGCGCATCTGAATGGAATTAATTTTGAAATGAAGTTTCGATATGAGAAGCCATAACTGTAATGACAGTATTAGTATCGAACTGGAATGAACCAAGTTTTTGTACTAACCATTATTGAGAATCGATCGAAAGTAATTATCAAACTACTATCAGAAATGTTGAATGTTCTTTCAAATATTTCAGAATATTTCTCAAAGGCCCACGTGACTATCATAATGATCTAGTGTTCTTGGCATCATGACATTGACATTCGATGTTATGCTATTCTTGAATGTGATCGTTATTGTTACCGTTAGAACGAGAGAAGTTGATGAAAGGACATGAGTTGAACTGACATATCTCATGTGTTGTATGCGAATGCTGAAAGGAACCCTTGTATAGACGTGTAACCGTTGATGAAAACTTATATACAATGATTATTATGCAGACACGAATTCAGGGGCTAGTAAATTGTCAGCTTACTTGATAATCATGGGGGAGTTCTATGCGTTTACTCCCTTACGCCAAGCGGAATAATTGGAATATATTTGTATACATGTAGGAGGAATATATATTGTTATGAAATCAATAACAGAAAATACATTGAAAATTCTAGAAAATAAATACGTTGAGAAATTGGACGATCCGTTCAAAAGGAAGGGACAGCTTGAACAACAAAAATATGTTCGAATAGTAATAACATAGTAATAATGTTTATTTCACACTAGAAATCAATATTACAAAGTTACTATCAAAAACAAAGTACCCACAAGGCCGAAGCTGTCCGTGGTTATATTTGTATGTATCACTAGCAGCTGGTAAAATAGTGTATTACAGTTATTTGTATTACTTATTTATATAATATGTGCCCTGAATATTCTATACTACTTAATAATCAATACATTACAACAATTATTCTTTTATACTTATATAAATTCAAACAATTGGGATATTCCACTCCAATTTCTAGAAATTACATTAAATTTTTTCACACTTTTCTTGAAATAATTCAATGAAAACTTAGTAATGATTTCGTGCGGCAGGACATACATTTTTGGCCTATTGTTCTCTTTGCGGAGTCTGTTTTGAATTTGTTCAGTTCCTCAGCCCTTGTTGCATAGTTATGAGTGAGTAATTCGAGTGTTTCTATTTTTGAACATAAATATGACCATTTTAGTGAAGCACAGCTGTCTTAGGTCCATCACTTTGGTGTCTTTGGATAGTTGATCGGATGGGTAGGTCTTTTTTTCATGTAGATTTTTATTCTGATTCTTATTGTATTAGTTGAATTAATCCTGAATGATTTATCATGATTGTTTATTTTTAGGTGGTTGAATTGTGGCGAATTATATTTGTAACTAGTTATTGGCAAGTACATAATCAATCAACACATTGGATATATTGAGTTGAGTATTGGAACGGTATCTGATGAGACAATGTAACAAAATTTAATGTAGCTTGGACCAGATTATCAGATCCAAAAAACAAGAAGGGTAGAAAGCATCTATTCGTTAATATATACTCAAATATGGATTGTGTTGGCTTAACTCGAAACTCAGAGTACATCATTATTTTTCAATTCATGAATGTAATTATCCTTCAAAATATCAATCGAATCTCATATCGATTCTATTATTCATCTTCATTCTAATCTCAATAGACTGTCGTCTCAGGGAGATAAGCAATACCATTTAACAAAATTAAAGTAGCAATAATCGATAGAAACCTGTTCTATATGTAAATCACTCCTTCGATAGATAGTCTAAATTGATTGAATGAATACTCAATAAATGTTATTATGAATGGATAATCAGTGGATAATGGTTCGAGTTACCGAATAAAAAATTGAAGCAATGAAAATAAGAGTGCTGCTGTGAAAATGCATTATTCATCATTGGATAAATAATCGATCGCACATCAACTAGTTATAGGTGATGAATGAAACGGAATTTTCTCACTATATCATTCTGAATGAGTTATTCGGAATTGAAGAGACTGTTTTCACAATATAATTCTTTGGAAGTTTGTTGAAGATATTGCCGAAATGAAATAAACTTTCTGAGACAAATATCTTCACTCCACTTGCTCATATGAAGATGGTGTCATTCTTCTTCCGTCTTGAAGTCGACCTTTTTATAATCCATATAGAGCCAATATCGCTCAGTATGAGGACATGAAAAATTTTATAAAATCACTGACCATACTGCTTTCCAGATCTCATCATATATCAGATATTTGGAATCCGAGCTCGGATATGGTTGCCAAATATAAAATTTCAGACTTCATTTTAGTTTATTGTCGAATGAATATCAGATAGGGAAGCTGAGTTCTCATATCTGAAATACGTGACCCGCTTGATGTAACTGATAAGTTGATACATGGAATGTCTGGCAATATCTGCACATAGAAAAATTCATCCTATCGATAAACGTTATACGTATTCAAGGGCTTCAATAATTGTAATCGAAAGTATTTTCCTATTCAGTTGAATGTGTAGTGACAGTAAATATATTATTCAGATATTACAAGAATATATTCTGAGAAAACATAAAATAATTGACATGGAGAATGACGAATATTTTCAATACATTGCATCACATGTCTGTTATGAATTTTTGTAATATGTTTTTCATACTATTGAATCAGCAATCCCACTTTCTGTACTGAGAATATTTCGATAGAGGAACACACTACTTATGATGGAATAATATTTTTGTCAGTGTAGTTCGCATATGAGACGAAACTATTCTAAAGGCAATATAGGCTTTTTTGTATCTATAATATCAAAATTCTTCATAGCTTCAAGTATACAGTTTCTGTCATATTATTATGAATTTGAAACTCGAGGAACTGCATCAAGAAATATTTGATGAATACAAGTTAATTTTTTTGTTGCTGATAAGCATTTCGTATATATGAATTCACATGATGATGTCCAATGAAATTCGAAGGTTCCATCTTTATATTTTTATAAATGAGTGACTGAACGTTTGATAATTTGGATACCAGAATCATGCATGACTTACATCCAATTGAATATTTTTAAAGATCTTCTTGAAGATTTCAAGGTCTGAAAATCAGGAATTATTCGAAAATGAAAAATATGGATTCGACGACATGATTTCATTTCTTTTATGGTTTTGACCACATTGATTGGACTAATGAAAGAGAAATTCAATAATACAAAAATGTGACGGAGAGAGTGACTTCTTTTGGAAGATATTATGGAGGTCACCGATTTGAATTGCATTCTTTCATTGATATACGCCATAAAAAGTAAATCAAATGAATGCAACATTTCTCTTCCAGATATAACTACAAATGCAAAGGTTAAATGTGGAAAACCAGTACTTGTCCAGTTGCCCATGTAAAATGAATCACACCGCGGATCATGAAAAATGCACTGTACATTCAAGTGGTGGCTATATTTAAAACCACTTAATTATCCATTATATTTTTTTATCGGATCCTTATTTTAGCACTGACCCAATTCACTTAGCGATTCAGAATGCTGGGAGCATTTTAGCAATACGATCAATCTAAACCTTTTTCCGTCAGCAACATCACTATACTCCAAATCTTATTATTCTCCGAGGAGAGATACTTACCTATATTTCACTGCCACTTTAAAACAATTTCGGCCCGTCTAGAAAGTTATCTCCAAAGCGGATCTGGTGGCCGAAGATTGAAACTTCGATGCGTTTTAGGTGTAACGTTGATGCTAGTTCACGTAATTTGCCTCTCAGGATTCGAACGAGCATAGCTAATGACAGGTTCGAGCTAGAAGATAGACGATCTCAAGAAGGTTAGAAATGTTACTGATATGAATCGAAAGTGATTTCTATGCAAATGGACCCATCGAAGTAGAAAATAGGTCTACAATTACGTCGGATACATTAAAGTATTTCTCATAAAATGTAATAACGATGACGAATGCAAAACGAAACGACATATCAACTGGAAAGTAACTTTCATTGGTACCTTGGATACAAATGACTGTCCAAATGAGAAAAGTGCATGAGAGTTATTCTTCTTCTTCTTGCTCGATTCTTGGAACTGCCTCGTGGATATTTTGATTAAAAATTCTAAGAATCTTATATTATCAGTTATCAATCGAATCTACAAAGGATTTGGAATCAATTTTTATCAAGACATACAAAAATTAAAATTTTTTCCAACAAATAATTCATAGTTGATTTCGAGTATATTTCCTCAGTATATCACCTCATGATACTTGTGCAATTTTTTCGTGGTAGAAAGGGTGTATGAATCGAATCTCCTGGTATATATTAGGTCATTGTTGGTGATTATCGCATATAAGGGATTTCAATTGATTTTCAATTAGACTTCTACTCATAATTGATATACTTAGTTTGGAAAGTACTCATTTTGACAAATAGATTTTACGACAAGCATATCCATTTTCAGCGATAATTAAATCGATATCATGAAGTAAATATGAATGAAAATATACAAGCTTCCATAATAATTGGAAATTGAAAATTTTCCCAACTAAGACGAGAAAAAAGTGTGAAGATATTCGACCATGACTTGAGAGTCAATATAGGTATTCGAAACAAAAACTGAAAAGTAGTCAAGAGTAGAATAAGTGGACGGTATTGAAATCCTGCATTGTCATCTCCTAGCCATATCCTGAGACATATCTTCCGATGACTTCATTGTGATCGATGAGATATTAAAGAATCCTCACCTGCATATTGAACCATAATACGTTATTAGGTTCATTCGTTTTGTGTTCTACGATCTGATAAAGTTGATGGCTAGTGCTCAGATGCAAGATGTATCGCTTTCGTATTCAAATATGTGCCTGTGAAATGTTTCGATATTGCTATCTGTAACTATTTATGTGCGTAGCGGTGAAAGTGAAGCGCTGAAGGAATTTCAAGATGACCAGTCTTAGTAATTGGAAGTTGATAGTGATCTTCTGAATCGATGGTTTTCGATTTTTTTATTCCGATGATACAGATTCAATCAGAACAAATTTACAAATGTTCAGCTCGAAAATTCCTAAACAAATCAACATACAGGATGTTGATTTCGAAACTTTCAATGCAAATATCTCTGAAACTAGAAAAGTTAGGAAAGTGCGATTCGATAGTATTGTTATACTGGTAGGATAACTACAACCACCATATTGCATATGAAATGCATTCCATTTTGGGATGAACAAAATTATTGATTTATTCTCAAACAAATTTCCTACATTCCGAAACAATTTCCTTCGAACAGATACACATTCTGTAATAATCCGTTGCCCAATATCATAGAGTGATCCTGGTTGTGTTTTAAAAATAGCAAAATTTGGGAAATGAATTTGAAAATATAAATTCTCATTTCGTGAATGTTCAAACTCATAATTAACACAAAACTATCTTGAAAACATGGCTTTTTCATGCATGGAATTCAGTATAGATGATATAATTCAACGATACTTCATACGACCAATTACTGCTCAAACAAAAGGTATATTCAAAGTTTCAATTGATAAATATGGTAAATGTAGGACTAATCAATCCTTTATGATTCTTCAGTTATTGATTTTGCTTCTGGATCAATAAAAAGATTCATTGAACATATCATACATCATGATGCAGGTATTTATTCCTCAACAGAATGAAAAGCATTTTTAACCAAGAGACATTTCATTGTTTCACAGAAAATTCTCTCGATTGTTGATAAAACAGTATCAGAGCACCTATATTCAACTCATAAAATCAGTTTTTTTCACAATTTCGTTTGTGATTGATTTATTCGAATGCTTTTGTTTCCACTTCGTTTTCTATTCATTATTGTGTCACACTAAAAACTGACATCATGCAAATCGTACCACGCCTCGACGTATCAATGGATGACTACCCGGAGCAATCCGGGCGATGTTTTGTCATTGTCACAGCGATATAGGCGGCGGTTGTCGCCGAAGTCGGGATGCCGGTGACAGCGGACGACTGCTGTTGGTGAAAAGTGCACGCACCGTCGAACATCAGCAGCCGGAAAATGTGGGTTTGGCAGCTGCAGAGAGGGCTGTTGTGGGAAAACTCCGGCAGTGAAAAGAGTTACGTAATCTCTGATTCACGTTATGCGGAAAAGGTCAAGATATGTTATCAAATTTATCGTATCGTAGCCAACAGGGGGTATCATTGCAAATCACCCCTGTCACTTGGGTTGTACTAGGGAAATGCAATTGAAATAATTGCTATGGTTGGATCAAATGCAGTTTTAATGGTACATTCGTTTCGAGAAATTTATGGACTCGAATTTAACAGTACTGTTGAAAACCAAGGAGCAGTGAGGGGCAATCAAGAAGAACTGCGGCATAGGCGACCGAACTACTCCTTCGGACGCCTATCTACCAGTCTCTTTCGACTAACTTTCTCCAGACTAACAATTATGACCAATCCTCTCACGACATATTATTCCAAAGGTATAGACGCCATCTGATGAGGCAATTGAGAAGTTTGTCGGAGTGTGGCATATGCATTGCAGAAGATTGTGATTGAGATATTTGATGATCGAATTCATGGATTCTGCAGATGATACGTTTTCGAATATTCCTGGAATATTCTCGGAATATTCAAACTTTATGATAATGAGTACTATGGAATATATATTCACTAATCTAATTCAACTTGACTGCACTAGGTAGGTTTCGATAAGCAATATTTTCTATAACATTCAGAGATGAGTTCTTCATAATTTATCATACAAAATCAGATACTCAATTCAGTTCACTTGAGGTGTATTCTGATGTTGGGAGTTTTTGTCTTCTCAATGTCTTCGTTTTATGTCGAGGTGAAAAAATACAATGAGGAAAATCTTTCTCGGATGATTGGTATCGACTTCAATTTATGAAAATTTTGCAAGTAATTAATTCATTTCAAAATAAATGATGAATTTAGGAACATTACTAATACTTGGTTGAATTTCAGCTACGAAGATACTTCAAAGTTATCTAGCGATCTCAATAATGAATTCAGTTTTATGTGTATATCTACGTTCGATATTTAACAATTCTGACTGAATATCGATATTCCGAGGTAAGGAGTTAGATGCCATTTAATTTATTCCCCAAGTTTCCACAATTCCTAGAGTTCAATTATCGAATTCAATTAGCCTGGTTAAATGTTCCGTAACCTTTTCGCATGATTAATAATGTTTTCCAATAACTATTAGAATCGATTCAGCAGAGCTGAACATTGAATGTTTGTCTTTATCTGGGAAATTCAACTATATCAACCAGAGTGAATATTTAGATTGAATATATGATTTTCTTGTGAATACAAGCTTCAACATGAGTCTAACGCATATTTGACAATCATCCAGCTTGACGTATAACAACGGGGTATTTTATTTTCAGTATTACTTGATTCCATCCATTCAGAATGTTACATTGAAAAAATTGGTTTCAAAGGAACCATGACGTTTGGAAATGAATTTCAAGAAATTCGAGGCAGAATTTTACGCCAGACTTTTCTCGTTGTTTGGCCAAGCAATGAGATGATTCACAATCAGCAAACAGGGTTACAACAATGTTAAGATTTTAAATACAAAGTCTTAGTATACATTTTCTGTACTCTGAACTAGTATTCTCGTGTCTAGAGTACACAGAAATTACGTACTTGAATTGCCTCAACTTTTTTGGAAAAATATCGAAACAACGCCACCGAAAAATACTAGTTTAGTATTTCCAAATTCCAGATTATCATCAAATTCTTAGTTCAATCTGTTGATATGACAAATTTAGAGTGCCTTGTATAGTTCTACATATTCACGAGAATAAAATGTACATCGTGAATAGAAAATTAATAACACTCAATTCTTCGAATAGCATGAAAGCAGAAAATACTATTTCTCTTATGTCAATATATGTATTGAATTTATTGGGAATGTGATGATATAATAAAATACTACCCAGTATCGTAATGATTTAATTTTCTTATTGATACAATTAAAGAGATGAGAAAACATGAAGATGCTGAGGTTACAAAAAAAATGCTCTCGAAGCTAACGAGAATTGATTATAGTATTATTTCTGCTGGTTTCTTCATCCATTTCACTTCAGTCTGGGTTCTCATTAATTGTACTACTTTCTCACGATATTTGTCACTAATCACACTCGTCGTGATCCATTTATTTAATCATGGAACTGAAAATATTATTGATATTCTTTGGCCATCGTCGGTAAAAGATAAGTTCAACTTGATTAGTCTAGCCACCATCAGATTTTCTTTGTTCCAAATTGGAAATCAATATTCGATTCTACTAATACAGAAGAATATGGCACGAAGTGACTTTGAAGAAGTTATGATAAATATCATCATTCGAATCAACATCAATACCTGAGAGATCGATCCATAGACGTCCAACGAAATCAGCGTGAGCAATCCTCATTGAATCAATTGAAATTCAATAGAATACAGGATATAGTATGTAGAATGAATATATTTGCTAATTCTTGAGCATTCCTTCTTTTTCTTGTTACACTCTGTGAAATAGGGTCACTACAAATTCCCACTGTTTGAAATGCCAATCACATAATTTCCTTTGACTAGGAGATAAGTTTTTGTAAAGTGAGAGTAGGTCATTTTCAATGAAACCCTCCATTTCGAAAATTGAAATCAACAAACGAATCCTCTCACATACTTCTCTCGGACTAACATTTCAATCTGAAGCGGTTTCATCCACATGGGTGCAGAATAAAGGTCCAACAATATCCTGTGAACAAATGGAATTAATAATGTTCTTTGTCCCAAGCCTGTCCAAAGGCAGGGTAGATTAGATTGGGAATGGAGATCAAAAGTCGTGTAATCGGAAGGTCTTTTCATCTGGTTGAACCGTGTCTACTTTTAATCAAACTGATGCTGGGATTGTGAAAATGGAAAGGGTAGAATTTAATTTGATGTTTTTATTTTCTTTCATGTGTTACCAGGTGGTTTGTTAGGTTGCAACTCGTGAATTCGAAGCAAATCTGTATTCATTCGGAAAACTGTTTGATCCGATTCGAATTGGAAAACTGAAAAAGGTTGTCTGACGTAAGTGAATGATAATGAAGAAAGCCAATTTGATGTTTTCCAGAGAACATTCCAGAAAGGAAACATTTGTTGTGTTTCAAACTCTAAAATGAGCAATATAGAGCAAATCAGTAGTATTATTGGCAATGCAATGATTGTATTACCTTCTTGGAATTAGTCGATGAACAAATGAGGAATTCGAATCTCAAATTGTTCAGTTTTCTGAATAAGAAGCCCACTATTTATACTGGTAATGATAAACTGAATCAATTTTCATTCGCGTTCACTCTCCTGGAATTTGATTATTCCGTTTCATTGAATTTATTACTGAGCTCGTGTTAACAATTTGATGCACGTTCTTGAAGGAAATAGGAAATATATTGGGTAGCGCCTAGACTTTGGAAATGTAGTAGGAAAGAAAACTACTCAATCCGGATGTGAAGGATGAATTATGTACGATATCTGACATTGATCAACTCTTCAAAAGAATTCTTAAGTTCTGGTACTCACTCGATTATTCTTGGACAACTATATTAATTCAATGATGATATTAGATATTGTACTGCAAGATGAGAATCAATCATTCGAATTGATTATCGAACAGTAGAACTATCTCATTAAGGACTCGAGAAGTTATTTCAAGCATGAATATTCTTTCTATCGGTGTAGAACTAGTAGAGGAAGTACACAACATGGAAGAGTGAAACGTTGACATCATTGAACATTTACAGCCGATCACAGTGGAAAATTTTCAAGTTTGTATTGATATAGAAAACACACCAGATTCTTTATATTGAACGATAAAAACTTCTCATCATAAAAGTAAAACACGAGTAATTGTCCAAAACCCTGATGATGATTCGATTCGTTTATTCAATTTTATTTTCCTCGATTTCTATTAATTTATTTTGTCTGCTGTCTCGACTCTCCTCAGGGGATCACAGTTTTGTTTCTTCTTATTGAATCGATGTATACAAGGTGGCCTAACTCGAGATCGGAGATGAAACTTCACCCACTATATCGCATCTGAATTAGAAGACCTGCTACGGGTTTCTGTTCAAATTTCAAACAGTTCTGCATGTATGACGAAATATACGATTCGAAACTGTTGATGAAGTGTTTGAGCATATTTAGCCTGAAAACCTCATGTCAAGTTTTCTATGAGCCCCTGTGTACATCAGAGAGACTACGGATATCCCTCAGCTCTTCATGTACTTTCATCTTCTGAATAATTGATTCATCCAGGTGGACCTTAGTCTTGACTGAGAGGCTGATCTGAAGTTCATCCACGTATCAAAAGAAGGAAACGAGACTCTTCAAGCTGTGAAAATCTTTCTAGGGGAAATAATTGAATTACATATACAGAACTGATGGGTAGGGTTCTCCCTACACGTATGTAGGGAGGATTTACTCAGTATGCTCATCAGAAACTACGAATTTGTTGAAGTTTATCGATGGGTGCATACTAAGTAGAATTTGTATTATTCACCATCATGTATCCAATTTGTTGAGAATATTTTTAAGTTCACTTGACAAAATGAACTTTTTAGGTATAGTTCTGGACGATATGTCACTCAATCCAATATCAGCATCAATTTCATCACAAGAATTGTAATCATAAGATTTTCAGTATTGAGTACGAGTGGATTGCTTTATTCAGAAAATTCGAAACACGAATCATAATTTTGCGTTGGAATTCAGGTCATGAATCGGATAAAACAATAACTATTGATATAAATATACAATATCCCTTGTTTTATTCCCATATTCCTCGCACTTTCAGATATAATATTGAATTTATTCAGTTCGTTCCCTTAATTATCATCTCTTCGAATTTAATGTTAGCAATTCAGATCGTTAAATACCGTTTGAATGTTTTCTTACATCTGTGATTGGTTATTTATTTCTCCCGAGACTTACTTCTTTCAGTGACGTCTATTTTGAAGATCAGCATGAATAACAACATTGTTGGTCGTTACAAATAAGTGCATACTACTACTGGAATACCAAATATATTCAATTTGTCTCAGATTACATGGTACTGTTGAACTGAAATTGGAAAACTCAATTTTAATTTGATCAGAACTCTGTCCATTTTATATCAGTTGGATGTATCAATCTAGCAGAGCACAGCATTGTTAATCGAGTCAAGTGACACGAAAAAAAATATTGCACTGTTTCATTTGATACAATTTTCTGGATCAATTGAAGGTCAAAAATTCATTAGTTGATTTGACTTGTATCATATCACATCCATATCCCACAACAATCATTGCATGGACAATACAATTCCGAAAATCATGTGAAGGTTCAAATTGCTACAACGATATTGCATCATCCAACTTGGATTCAACCAGATTCCCTACTTTATCGAGAATCCCATTGGAAACATGGATCAAACAAATTCAACATCGAACGTGGACGTTATCCTGCGAGCATTAATTTATATCCATGTTTGTTCGCTCCATGCGATTTCACTTCTCGGCTGAATAATTGAATGTTCATGATATCCGTCAATTACTTATGCATTGCCTTCATTTCAACCCTCGATCTCCCGTGCATTGGAGTCAACGTGAGTGTATGATGATAGGAGCAATTTTTCATGGAAATTTCATTTCGGAACTATAATGAATTTTCCGTTCATTTCCTGATTCGTGTATAGAGTGGAATAAATGTCAGTGACGAAGCTGAAGGTAGAGGAAGATATTGTATGGATGCGTAATGAACTTCAGATCAGAAGGATATGCACCAAGTTATAAACTGTTGAGGTGAAATATTCACGTGGAATATTCAAGTTGAAAACAATATCTTATCTACGTTGAATAGTAATGCTTTCAGAAACAATTTCCCAAATAAATTTCATAACAACATTCAACGTCCTCTAGGCCGGTATTTTTTCGATAAGGATATATAAAGTCTTCCCGGAGCGTTTTTTTTTTTTCATATCCATGATTGATATTGATTGGATGAAACTGAAAATAAATGAAAATGATTATTACAGGATCAGGAATACACTTTACGAGTTTGGACTTCTGTTCAAAAAAATTTTTTGGACGATTTTTTTTTATGTATCGTTAATGTTGTAAATTCGATTGATATCGAAAGCAAGAAGTACGATAAATCGTCACGTATATGGATCGTTTTATAAGCCATAACCAATGCAATAGCTTACCTACTCACATCATAAATGAAATGTTGACGAGGAGCAATTCAAAGAAAAGATTTTCATCAATACATCCTGTCTATTCTTATTTTATTTCAACTCTCAGTGCAAAATGGTACCAGAAGTCATTTCGCGAAGTTTCTGTTGTATCTCTTGTATAAACTGATTTCAAAGTAATAATACCTTTCTTCCGGTTTAAATAAGTATACATTTCGATTTGTTTTGTCCGTATAGGAAGAAGTGAACTGTCACATAGTTCAAAACAAATAACAATATCATCGACTATTCAAAATGTGACAATGACATGATTGATTGAATCAATCATTCGTTGACGTTGAGTAAATTGGGCGATTCCTTGTATGCAACAATGGAATAACTGGTTTAATTAAGAAATTCCACAGATACCAAACAATTTTTGTTGAAGTGACTAAAAACAATTGGAGTGCACTGATTACAGTGTTTCTATGTAGTAAAATATCATTTTCATATTGTGAGAATGATATATCAATGATGAAATATATTCGACTGACACGAAACGAAAAAATGGATCGATAAAGCTGAGAAGTGCACGGAAAATAACATTCTAACACTGTATGACGTGAAACATCGAGTTTTTCACTAATATTCACTTCATTCTAAGTGGGGCTATTACACATTCATCCCCCAAATTGTCATGATGTCCGTCTGTGAAATCATCAATTACCTGAAGCGAGGCTCTAGTCGGTCTAATTGTAATGCGGGATCAAATCAAATTGGAACGTGCTGCATCCCTTGGAGAACATGCATCTGTCAGATCTTGTTTCCACTAGGGGCAACCATGTTAAGACGAGGGTGCACTCACCGAAGGAATGAATAATGCTAATTTGTGTGAAAGTGGGATTCATCGAGATAGGGTGGTATCAATTGGTGATTTATTTTCATTTATGAGATTAATTTGTCGAGCCGTAATTAGTTCAACTTGGATAAAGTAGTCGATTCCTTCAGGAATAATTCAGATCATTGGTTATTCGTACCATGAAAAAATCCCAATTCGTCTGGTTGATTTCTCATTGATTTTTATATCGAAAAAGAAAATTGATTACGATTTATTCATCAGTAATCGCATCGACAATATTTAAAATTGGAGACTGGAGTTCCCAAACTGGACTTGTATTTGTTACCTAAACACTATGATGGTTGGATTTCGTTAGCATTCATTTCTTGGGAATCACCTACTGTGAAGGTTTATCACGAAAGTGCAGTGAAATTATGGTGAAGTTGATCATGATAATATATTCATTCAATGGGATGCTGAACAAGTGTTTGAATTATTTACTTTCATTAATCCGTAACACAAATCCACTATTCCATGTTATGTACACTTTAGCCAGATCATCTTGATTCATGTTGAGTTCGTGATGATTGATTTTTTGGTAATAGTACGAAACAATTCAAGATTTTCTAGTAGATATAGTGATTGAAATGAGAAAATTTTTGTTGCTTTCTGGAAAAACAATATTTATATCGAAATATCGACTCTGAAATTGTTTCCGATATCCTACATCCGATTTTTTCATTATCTCCGGTTATTTTCTTCAATTGACATCACTATCTTCACTAGGACCATGAGCAAACTCCCCTTCACTGTAGATACATGAAAATGCATTATTCTCTATATTACGCGATAATCTGCAGGATCGGCAAGCAGGATCATTTAATCAGCTTTGATGGATGACAGGATGTCTCCCTAGAGAAATCAATCAACTCTCCTTCAACGGAAAGTTGCTTCTCATTGGCTACTTTGTACTGAATGAGTGTGAGATCAACTAAAAAATCGATATCGCAAGTGGAAAATACGAAAGAAAAATGGCCGTTCTCTGACCATCTCAATAATGAACTATGAATTATGGAGTAAGTATCTCATACCAATAGACACATGCAAATTATAATACTAAGATGGTTTGGAAAAGTTTTCCCTGAATTATTTCAAATTAATATCCACTTTCTGATTGTTGCTTTTTCATCAAATTTCTTTATATAATATAAAAAAATGTTCTTTTGTGATTTCATATTTGATATTGATAATTCATCGACTTCCATCAGGATCTCCAAAAATTATTTTTAATTCATCTCATATATCCAATGCAATTTGAGTTTTATAGTCTGACATTAGCAATTCTCCTGCACGGTGGATGTTTCCTCTCCCTCCTTTTATCAATTCTGAATTCATGAAAATAAGGTCAAATACCATTTAGTACTTCATCAGTTGAACCTACAGGCCTACATGGCGCTACCCTGCTAAAGACTGATAAAGACAGGGATATCACAATATACGCAAGATCAAAGGTCTAGAGGAAAAATGGGGTCGAGAGACAGATTGTCCCAAACCGCTTTAACTGGCAAACGACCCTTTTGTATCCTGGCAGTTATGTAAATCCATTGTACAGGGATGTAGACCTGACATTAAAGCGAGTAGTCTTTCCCTTTTCGACCATGAGTCGGTTTTTAGGAGATTATTTCGTCTACGAGAAGTATTTCACCTGTCAAGTCTATGTAGGACGCACTTGTATCAATAAACATCGCTCAGAAATGAATGGGCTCGGCTCTGGATACAGTAAAGTTAAAATTCGGATTCGTACAAGCAACTGTTTGTTATAGATGCTTAGCAAATTTCGAGTATGACAATGAACGCGATGCCTATTCCCTGTCTAATATATTCAAAGACAGATTCATCTTGTATTTAAGCTGTAAACTCCTCTGTATTGAAGCCCATTTGATATAAACTTCTCAGATATGTCATATTTATGATAGCAAATTCAGTTAAATGACGTGATGTGATGAAATATTCATAATCCTTGTCACATTTGGAGAATATTTCTTTGAAATTTGATCTACATATTATTAGTGTTCGCACAGAGGTTTTATGCGTTGATATAATATTATCTGGTATATTGTGAACAACATTGTTTATTTTATTATAAACAATCTCAATTCGATATGGAATAATACCTCTTGTATTCAAGTCATTCTTCAAAGTATTTGAATGGTCAGGAAATACTTAGTTTGCAGATTTTGTTCAAGAGATGATACATGATGATCATCCTAAAATTGATTTATACTCTTATAGTTGTCAACAGTAACATTATCGTCCTATGTCAAGATGATATTTTCACATGTAGTATATTTCAATCCTGAATATTCGAAAATAGTTTTGGAAATATACTATTGTTTACTGCAATCTTTCAAAATTTCCGACGTGAACTATTGTCTGGAGTGATTATAATCGTGTTAGGTAACTGGAGATAATTGGATGCTAAAAATATCGCTTGATATATTATCGAATTTTCTTCATGTTGCATATCTGACAGCAGAAAGGAAGAGGTTGAACGTGGTTTAAAAGCCGGTCAGAATCATTTCTTGTTTAATCAAAATTAGGAATGAACCTGATTTTGAGGAAATCATACATTTTTTATGTTTCACAATGAATCCCATGAGTTTGAAAATTTTTTTGAAATTGGATGCATCATGCTTCAAAGAGTTTTGAACAATAATCGAGAATCGTAAAAACAATTCGTTCATCCAATCAAAAACATTTGTACATCCTGTCGATGACCGTGTGAAATCGCTAACGAAGTATGTAATCAAAAATTAAAACTAATAAAACTCGAATCAATCCGTGAATGCCAGCGAACCTTTTTTCCCTCCGTCATAATTACCTCTGATTGGCTTGTCATTTAATAATTCCAACAAAATGTATTCGGCCTGCCAGTCATAAAACAACGAGATAAAAAAAGTGGACACAGTGCCGACACGAAACATGTTTGGCGGTGCAAGTCTTTCGAGCGGTCAAATCTAGCGGTTCGCTTTGTTCATCGGGATAATTTCTGAAGCACGCGGCACAAAAATTTGTTTCAACAATCACAAACAACAAAAAATGAACGTCGAAAAATGTATTCATAGTGTACTTTAAATTCAACAGCGGCACTGGACGGGCGAAGACAATCGCAAGGTGACTTAGCGCGTTTGGGAACCTGTTATTACATGCCTTAACAGAGTTACGAATGGGAATTATGTCTTGCCTGAATGCTCGAAGTGACGGAAGCTTTAGGAAAGAAGATAATTGGAGTGTATTGGTGCTTCATTGCGGGATTGACAAAAAATATTCAACTGGTTTTGGCATTATTTAATCAATATTTCAATTAGAATAATTGACGAGGCGAATTGATGTTTCGAGTCAACACCAATGCATCAATTGAATCACTATACCATGGTTTTCTTCAGCGTCGCATTTAAAGACAACCAAGAATCATGTAAACTCGGTGATAGGATGAAAATCGTATGGATTTCACGCCGTTCCCAAGAAGAACGCCAACTATGGCTGGACAAAATGAAGTTCAATTCAGTTGGATTTCGCTCTCAACACAGTTCTTGATGTAATTCATCTAGTAAAAAAAGTTAAAAAAAATCTTCCGAATAAGGAGTTATTCGTATTTTAGTTTTTTTCCACTGATATGATTTCCTTGAGAAAAAATAAAAAAAACTCGTTTTAGTCCTGAAAACACAATTTGCTTCTGTAAGTCCATCCACTATAGATTTTTCTATTCTTTACACTGCACAAATTTTCAGGAATGATTCTGAACTCTGTATTGCTGATAAAATCAAAGATCTCATAAAGTTTATTTTTTAAATTCCGGAAAACTATTATTTCCTTCATGATTGAAATCAGGAAAAGTTTTCAGAATTCACGTGATTGAGTTGAAAACATGGGTCAAAGTGTAATAAGTGTTTTCGAATTCAAATTCAAAAAACCTGAATCAGTCAGGTTGTTTCAATTTCTCTCAAAATAAGGATTCACTATTATATTTCATCTTTTCTATACATCAGACCTCTGAAGTTCGAAACTAATTGAAATCATTATGGATATCAAGAAACTCAGTTGTACATTTTCATATACCAACTTCTCCTCATATGGAAATAATTTGGAAACTATAACTCTTATCATTATATATTGAGGAACCATGACAACACTTGATAAGTCGCGAAAAAAAGTTTCTCTATCTCAAATCACATCAAGAAAGAATTTTAATAAAAAGTTCCGTGATACCAGAATAAATGGTTGCCATTATTGCATCTTGATCCATGGAAATAGGGTCAGGAAGTTGCACGTGAATTTAAAGTATGTATATGTTTGAAGTTTAGTATGCAAGATTTCTCGCTCGATATTCTTATTCGAAGTTGTGAAACGCAGTTACTGCTTCAGATATTTCTATGCTATTGTACCAGGTTTACGAATGGCAAGAACTCATGAATATCAAGTAGGCATATTTGAAAAAAGTGTGCGAGTGAGTTATACGTAGTATCAGATGCAAAAAATAGGGTCCTTCGCATAGTTCATCAGAATATCCATATCATTTGTGTGGTTATAGATCATTTATAGAATCTGATCTGATTAGTGATCATCAAACTATTACCATCGACAAATGGTATGAATATTCCTACTCTGTTGCTCCCAGTACCGGCGACAAAACGCATTTGGGACCGAGTGCATAGATAACTATTGTGGTCGGGTTTCTATGAATCGAGTGCCGCTACTGAGGGCGACAGAGTCAGACTATTCATACGATTTGTTGCGCGCTCTCTCTCTACACCGTTTCAATGCGCGTAGAGCACATTGCCAGTCCATTTTAAATGTCGATGGGTTTTCTTCACCTGAAAATGGATATTTCGAGTACTTGAAATACTTCCGGGACTTGTTTCGACATGAAAAGAATTTCAAATATTTGAGTTGATTCAAGTTACGATGGAGCTAGCAAGAATATGCCAATAATCAAAGAAATGATGATAAATTGCCAAATTGCAATGGATAAACCATGTTCTGGTGACATAACATATACTAGCAGAATACTTACTTTTCTGTTTCCATTTTCAGATAATTTCACGTGATGTTCAAATTAGTCCCACATAATTATGCTTCGTGATAATTGAATGTACAATGTACACACAAAACATGCCGAGCTCTCCATTACATCATAATATCCTATCGTTCTAGTGTCCTTTAATCATCGAGGCACAAGAAAATAGAACTATTCGACAAAATCATTAGATTAGTCCAGTTGACGTACCCCAAACAACTAACTAATTTAGATCTTGGTTGATTGCCTTGATTGAATTCGATTAATAGGTGAGATAGTCATGCTGTTCGAAAATTGAAAGGAGAAAATAACGAAAAATGACTGTCTTAATTTCAGCGTTCGAGCATACTCAGATAAACAATAGATTTTGACACAATCAAACCATCAGCTTTAAACAGTGACACATTTTGCAAGTGTATGAATACTTGCTCTTGTAGATGATTTAGATATGTAGGTATGTAGATAAAAACAAAATTGATAATATAGTCCCATTGAGTCTCAGAGTTTGATAAAAAAACTGTTATATTTGAAATATTTGTTTCTTCATCATTCAATATCCATCTTGACGAGTCATACTCAACTAGAAAATATATTCGAAACAAACGATCAAATCATTATGTCAGAACTATTCAGACAAAGTACGTGACCTAGCATATAGTGTTGGTGTGACTTCAAAAGAATTCACTAATTATAAACGTTGACCGATTATTGTGTCCCTATTTTCCATTGAGACGAATCACTGACACGTTAAGCAACCTCTGATACACCAATGGTATATTTATTTCGGATATGAAAACTTTTGCAAATCTGTTGAATCTTAGTCACATGAGTGACACGATTCTTCAGTCGATTCAATGAAATCAGTTGATACTTCATGAATAACGTTGAAGTTTATACCGCAAACCTTCCAAAGTGATACAAATATCGAAAAAATCCATAAACATATCCAAGTTTCTTTGTCAGAGAGGCATATTTTGACATAAACAGTATATTGAAACCTCAAATATCCCTTTTCAGTTTTTATTCTGAAAACGATGATAGGTAGGAATAGTAAACTATCCTGAGAAATTGTGAGGACGCTAATGCGTTACACATTACTCTTTATGAAAATTAAATATATATGTCCCTTTTTCCCAAATCAGCTATCATTCCCAGTTTGAGGATCTAGAAAAAAAACTCCTGATATCCATATTTTCAATTTAATGAATAACTAGGAACATATAATATTATATGACGAATCCATCACAAAATCAAGGTACACAAATACGAGGATATATTCATTCTCTCTGATATGACATGATATCTGAAATATCCAAATTGTTGACAATTTCAACTAAAAAATTATTCATATCTTTTATGTTGTATCACTTTTTTGACCACGAATCTCCGCTTGAACTTCTTCAAGAGTTTTATTTTTTGTTTCTGGCATGTAAACTTCAGTGAAAATCATACCGAGAAAATTACAAAAAGCAAAGACAAAAAATGGAACACATGATCCAAAAGACTCTTTGCTCCATATGAATAGCTTTATTACTAAACTAGATACCACACTAAACGATATATTAACTGTACAGAGACCGATACCTTTCATGTTGGGTGTGAAAACTTCACTGGCAATCAAGCAAGGTATATTATTCAATCCTAGACTGAAAAATGAGATATATATCAAAATTGCCAAGAGTTGTATAAAATCGAAACTGTTAGTATTTGTAGTGGTGAATTCCTTGATGTATAAATAAGCCCCATTCAATAATAAAGATATGAAAACAACAATAGAAGAGACAAACATCAAATGCCTTCTTCCACTAATATCAACTATCAGCTGGGAGAAAAGGGTAGCAATGAAGTATACAATAAAATATATCAAGTTAGATATTACGGGGTCCAAGAAATTGCGGCTCTGTTCGAATACTGTGGTACAATACGACTGGATGGCTAATATGCCACTTGTGTGCTGGAAAACACATAAACCAACAGCTATGAACAAACTCTTCCTATAGTGAACATTCTTAATGAGATCAACAAACCGGCCTTCTTCGTTGTTCTCAATGATATTTTTTGTGATTCTGTACATTTCATCCACCACTTCCCCTTTACCTCTATATTTCTGTAGACTGGCTTTAGCTGCTAGTACTTCATTCTTCATGATCAAATAGTAGGGGCTCTCGGGAAGCCAAGGCAATATCGTGAGCATCAACAAACTGATCATCGATGCAATGAGAGCGGTAACCACATCAGACACGCACATGAATAGTACATTGATGAAGAGCATTCCAAACACCAGAGACAGCATGTATGACATCCCCATGAATCCTCGTATTTCCGGGTCTGATATTTCTGTTAGAAAAGGTGGTATAACAGTGAATAAAACCCCATCCATGGTGCCGCCTATTATTCTAGCAGCGAAGAGTAGGGTCGGAGATTTTGCAAGAGCTATTAGTAACCATGATAATGCCAGTGGAAATGCACTGAACATGATGAGTGTTTTATAACCGAAGTATTTGAGACTGATGGCTGAGAATATGTCTCCGATTGCTGCTCCTATTGGAAATATACTAACCAACCAAGATCCCACGTCGCTGGTAATTGGGATTGTTGAATTATCACTTTCTAATTTCGGAATTGAAATTGAAGACCAACCATAGTGCATGCCGATGGAAATCATTCCCATGTTGACTGAAAATAAAAAATAGTTAGACTGAAAGGATGATAGATATAATTGAGCTCAGATATGTTGATTTCTTGAATCATATCGTGAATGTAGGTAATTAACAAGTCACTCATATATCTCAAATTCCCGCTCTGTCACACAAATCAGAAAAAAATCATAGCGATGATCCTAGATATTGCTGATGAATATTTCATATGATAGATTATTCACTCATGAATAATCGGAACGGATGATAGGAATTGTCCTATTTAGTTTCGTATTTTCATCACTGAACTAACCACATTTTCTTCATCGCTGTTTCATCTGAATGCACATCACATGTATTAAAGTTATGGAAATTCATTGAGTTATAGAGTCCTGTCAAATCACATGCAATTGTTGAGAATTTGTTTGAAACTTTCATCCATGTAACAATCGAACTACAAATCCATTCAGTGATTTCGATCAGGGGAAGGCCAATGAAGATTAACTTAGGATATCTGAAGAAATTAAAGATGAGCTTGTCTATATAAAATAGCGAAGATTATGTTTACCATTTTTATTTATTCAACTTACTCATGGAACTATTGTTGTTATTGTTATGTGGTGAATGAGTGTTATTATTATTATTATTATCCCTGTTAGTGTCAGTTGAAAATGGTTATTAGAAATTATCAATTATTTGAGTAATAATGATAAATGATAGAGAAAGTTGTCTTTCTCAATATCGTAAATAATAAATGCTATCCTACTCACCTCCAATAGCACCAATGTACTGAAAAATTCTGAACTTGAACTTCGAAAAATCGAATAGCTTCAACATCGTGATAGTTTTTTGTCTCTTGCCAATTCATCATTCCATACTGTCTGAATTAGAAGGAACGATTTTCTCTTCAAATATATTGAAATGCTGTTACTGACTCGATTCGGTAGTCTGTTGTTATCATCTGAATATTTTACTGTATTTATCGCAAGGTGAAATGGGGGTCTCATTAGCATTTACTTTTCATTCATACTCAATTTGAAATACGTGTCTGACTCGGTTTTTGAGGTGAATAATAGTGATTTGCACTCAATTATCTGAAATTACGGAATATGAGTATAACTAGCGAAACTAAATCATTTCCAAAAGATGACCTCACCTGATATCATTTGGTGAATATATAGCAAAATCATACTTCAGCACTAGCTTGCGACAAAAAATCAAAACTGTATCAGATAGGACTTAAAAACATCTTATTTTTATGAACGCAATCTCGATCACGATTTTTATACACCAATAACGTGAATTTATTTTGTACGTAGCCAATAACAGAAACTTCGTGTTTTTTGCCATGTTTTCGATGAAAAATAACTAGTAGATAATGTTCTATAAGGATTATAAGAAGGACGAAAGGAGCGAGAAGTCGTGATGTCACTACCTGAATTTATATTCATTTTTTATTTTCATGCTTTGATCAATATATATATCCACTGAGTTGGCAACATTTTTATAGGGAATATAAATTTCGTGTACGTAATTGGTATTATCAAGGAAAGTTATTGAATAGGAAATATCTAGAATGCATGAGATGAAGATCCTCTGGTGGTCGTAGGTCAAAAACAAGAAAACAATAAGTTGATATTTCTCATGTTTGTATGAATAAAATAATGAAATTAATTCGATTTCATGTCTATCATTATGAACATTGAGCCACTTTTTTGGATAATATTCTATTCATACCTACCGCAATTGATGTATGTGACAGTAGACTCTGAAGGGATCAGTGAGGATCAAGAAGATTCACAGTATATTTTATATAGCATCGAGTAATATCTGAAGTTACATATTAATCATATACTATACATATACAAATGACACAGAATCTACATTCATGTCATATAATTGCTGGTGTCAATTGAATGATTCCCAATGCATATTCATGGTTATTCAATAACTGAATTCTGATCGGTTGCTGACGTAATTTGCTCTATTGGAAACCACATTTCTTGGTAGACAAAATATGTCAAAGAACCATCATTCTTAATTTATAATCCTTGTACTTTACCTACAGATACTTATTGCTGAGACTCGTAACTTGAACTCAACGAATTCAAATAAGTGTAACAATGAGAAACAATAAGAATCTGAGAATGTTTCCAATGGTTAGACTTTGTTATGAAACCATTTTTTGATTAGCATATTTTTAAATCAACATATGCGCATAGAAATCATTGAATTATTATCCAAAACAATTTACTGGGTTAACATCAGGTTGCAATATATTTTTACATAGTTTCCTGAAAACAATTCATATTTCCACTTCTTTCCATGTTACAGGAGGACTATTCGTTCGAAAAATACGATTTGCTCAGTAATGTTTCGAATGTATCAGATTCGGAATATACGGGCAAAAGGTAAATAAACTGGCCCATTACTCCTTTTTTCCAACTTCTCTCTTCACAACTTCCAGATGTTCGGAATCCCTTCGGAAACTTCCTATATCCGTGGTTCTTTCAAACTTCACTCGTTGTAATTGAGACGTGCAAATGTTAGATGCTCAAAGAGCAAAGTTTAGAGCGTGTTTGACGCTCCAGTTATCAGGAATCCTTCCTAGTACTGAATAATGCGTCGGACGAACAGGAACAAACTTTCATAAAGCTCCCCTAGGGCTATGAACAGATTAGGAGCTGAATGGAGACCTTATGGAGAGGTATTACTCTCTCACGAGATCAAAGATTTCGAATCGTTTGGTGGAAACTAATTTAAGATTTAATTGATGTTTCACTAGAGATGTTTGTCACTGTTGCAGACGATATCGTTGATAACTGCGACTCACGTTCCGTTGCAATACAGGGTGTACATCTTTCAATTCACAGAGGTTATACGAATATAGTTGTTTATAGAGGTAGGTATTCGATTTGAGATATTTGAACACAATCACCGACATTGATTATGTCAGCGAATCATTTTTCTGCTAAGTACAAAAAAAAAACAAGTAAGATTCACATTATCACTGCAAACAATATTTTCATTGGTGTCTTAATATTCATGATTGATCTTTGACATTAATGTTTTGTCGGGATAAGGTCCACAAAATCTAACGAAAAGAAAAAATGGAATTCCAAGTATATATCTTTTTGTTCCACTTAGTTTTTCAGACAATGTACATTTCAAAATCAATTGCATCATCAGTCAATCGATCAGAAATATGAAACAAAATATTGAATACATTTGGCACTGCTGCAAAGTATTGCCAACCAATTCAAGAGTGCCAGCTGAAGAATGAATTATTCGCCCAGTATGACTCAACTATCATCCCTAATCAAATATACTATATTCAGGAAAGATAATCGTTTTCACTTAAGCTTCTGACAAATCAAAATACAGATATTTTCGAATCCAATGATCTTCATCATATTGAATATTCAAATACATAATCAGTTATTATTTATGTTTATAAATATGAATACATTATAATTACATACTTATCATCGCTATCTAGATCCTAGTAATTTCGATACTCTCATTTCATTGAAAATTTATACAATAAAAACTCACTCCAATGCGACAAAGTTCTCGAATAATATTTCAAATTCCTATTAAGCTGCTTATCAAGATGTTTCTGTGAAACCGAAATATCTCTATTTCCATGATAATAACCCACCTGTTCAGTATCTTTGATCACTCTGAACCTACTTCCCGATAGGTATTTGTTAAAATTCCTAAGATCATTGCGTTCTAGAAAAAGAACCCATCACTATATTTCAGGTTTATGTATATTATAATATATAATCTCTTTATGTTTGTACCGAACGTTTGACATTGGCTGGTCGAAAATATTCGATCGAAAACAAGATAAAATTCTTGACATTGGTAGAGGATTAAAGTCACTTCTGTCTGTCGCTTCCAATTCTAAATGATTGTGATGTTATTGAAGACGATGAGTATCACTAACGTTTCTTTCAGTTTTGAGAAATAACTACTGTAGAATGGTGACGCTTTTTTCATTACTTTAGTCGAAATTGTTACTCAGATGTTCATAATATTCAGTACAGATGATGAATTTCAACCCCTTCAATCTCCGTTACTGAAGGCAAAACAGAAAAAAAGGTCGGATGAGTCAATGTCACCTCTCTCAACCCCTCCCTTGTATAGCTATTCCCTCAAATTTTTGAATATCAAGGGTTTCCTGCGATACGTCGATAGAAAAGACAAAAAAGTGAAATCGAAAAATTATCATTTTCGGCATTTTTGGATGCAAACACAGATGAATGAATAAATGGATAAATTAATAAATAGATAATGAAATAATATCAGAATATATCTTCGAAAATCAATGAAACTGACAAAATATTTTTATTATTCACTGCAGACATGTTCAAAATGTTCTCCGTTTACTTCCTGGTAAAAGTATATTCTTTGTTTGGCTTCCTTCTTAACCCTGTGTAGAATCATTATGTTGCGTTATTCGGATATTTTCGGATGAAATTCATTTAGTTTAATCAACCTACTCCCACCTTGTACAGTAGTCAAGTTGTTGATTATGATTATTTGCCCAGTTCATTGATTTTTGAAGATTTGCTTCAATATTATTTGTTCATTTATTTTCATTTTTATTTCAATTCAAAGAAATTGCAAATGCTAATTTTTGAATTCTACTTCTGACATATTTTCAACGTTGTATCGCACGACCCCCACTGCTATTGAAAAAAGGGGAAGTAGCTATCAAGGAAAGGAGGTGATGTGAGTGACAGATTTTTCTTGTTACGAAACTACCCGCTTGAAATAAAAATTGACGTTTCCGAGCGTTTCCAATTTTGTCCTCAAGAACGGAGAAAAGAGGGGGGAGATTAGTTATTCGCTTGTATGTTTGAGCCTTTATTTGAACACATTAAAATAGCGTCACATTTCCTTTCATCCGCTGATTTCATTTCTTCTAATCGGCATTTCCATTCTTGCCTCTGTGGCTGCTTGACGGTGGTAGCAATGCGAGAATTATGTTTTCCTCCACCGTCAGTTCTAACAAGTCTGTCAATGAAACGGCTCTCTACCAGCCATTGAACGAAATGTTATTTCTAGGAGCAGCTCAGTGCAAACAGCTGTTGGGGATTACAGCTTTCAGATATGTGCCTTACTGTCACATCAGTAGTGAGATGTGGTGTGGGTAAGCTGACGTATGATAGAGATTTTGTGTCGAAGCACTTTTTTCATGCGGTAGAATCATTGAAGATCTAGAAAACTCATGATTGGTTCACTTCATGATTGATCATGGGTATCAGATATAGCGATGATATTCTCAAAAAATATCTAAATGAGACTAACTTCACTCGTTTTTTCAAGAATCAACTTTCATCATAAATGTAAATATGTATAGTCAGAAACGATGATATGCATGAATAGATCTATTGGCATATACGCAGTTGAGGTATAATAATGTTTGGATCGAATTATTCCATGAAATAATCCCATTGATACTTTTCAATGAAACATAATGGAGGGGTTGAATATTTGAAAATAAATAAGAATGAGTTTTCAATGAGGTGATGATTTCCAGCTCTCCTGATTGGCTATGCAAAAGGGCGATGAACATGTGAGCTTCTTCTTGACAGGGAATCGCTTTAAGTTTGCTGACAATATTGCTGAATGAATTATATACTATTTTGTTTGTATTGAATTAAACTACCATACAGAGTATGAGTGCTTGTAGTATATCAGTCATCAACAAATCACTCTGTGGCTTCTAATTGACATTAACAATCAACACATACCATACGCGACTTTTTGCATGATGAACAATAGTCACCGAGTGTTCAGAATGATGATCATGTGAATTTATTACTTCTCCAACTCAATGCTTTTGCAGATGAATGAAGAACATCATCACAGTATTATTGATGATGGCTATGATTCTCTTATATTAAGAATCATATTGAATTGCTATAAAATACATATCCAAAGTATTTTCGGAGCAATTTTTAATTTTTGATGGTCTTGTGATATCAATCCTGCCAATAAAATTTTTAAAACAATAACATTATTTTATAATTTTTTTTTCAAACTCTAATATTTCTCGATGATTAACAATTTGTGAGTCATTATTCAAAATGATATTCAAGTGAAAAATTCCTACAGAGAGCTGGTCATTCTTCTCAACATTGAATTAACCTACCGATCGAAAAACTCACTGCTATACTACCCTGTATATCCGCATTGATATCTGATATAGAGTGCAAATCAGGGTGTAATTTCCTTGTACTGTAAATGTATTCAAGGTATACATGCACAGCTTGTTAGCAAGTTTCATAGTAATTCTCAATAAACGCCGTGTTCAATTTGCAGGTAAGAATTTGCTGAACCTTCACGAATTAGGTCAGTCTAAATTGCGGTGCTCTGGAAAGAAGAGGTAGTAATTTTATTCATATCATCAGCATGGAAATAAAACCATGGGCTCGTATAATTGAGAATTTCAATCGTATTCGGTATTGATTTGTTCTTGAAAACTGCTTTTTATTGACAATTCACGACATGGGAATATCACTACCTACAGTACTGCTAATTTTTCCGATGGAGGGTTCTGCGAAAATTTAACGAGCATCTGCGACATGTCACAAAATGGGCGTGTCTTTCAGGTCTGGTAGCTGAATGATTGCGAACATTTTCGTTTTGTTAATTTATATTGTGTTCATTGTACGTTCAATTCCATATTTTGTTTTTTTTTTTATATTATCGAATGTTCAAAACAAACATCCTATACACAATGAGCTATTGTTTCAGTTATTGTTTCACCACCAAACCGTTTGACATTCGATTGCTGTGATTGGCTTCGATTGGCATCACATCAGGTGCGAATGCTCTATTCTGAGAATGTATCAGAAAGAGTATCATTCTACATAGGTATTCGGTCATTATTGAAAACAACATTCATCTCATTTTCTCACTCAATTTCCAGCAGTCATACTAGAGATACTCACGTCAAATTAATTTACTATTTCATGGTTGATGGCTACCGAAGTTTTAATTGATGGGTGTCCATGAACCACTGTAGTAAATGAAAAATATATTTGAATATCAATTGATTCTGGTTACTAAAAAATTTTGAACTTCAAACTCCTGAATTTTTCTAATAATCACAAGACGAGTACGTCCCCCGTTCATCCCCATGAATCTTGTTATTTGATCTTGGAGTGACTTCGTAGATTAATTGACTCTATGCCTGTGGTCTCCGAATACAGGAATTCAAATTATACGCTGATTGTTATTTTACCAAAATACAAATTAGAATTCATAGTAGATTGTGGAACATAAACTCTCCGCGATCTGAAATATTCAAACCATAAAATTTTTAACGACCCTCATTCATCTTTAAAATGCCTTGATTAAAACTGTGCTTACTACCTGCAAAGATATAGTCTAGAGGAGTTGGCTCTCAGTTTTGCCCCATTATATAATGAGGATACAAATGCATATTTATCCCTCTGTTTTCTATTTCGAGAAGCAATTAAAAATACACATTATTTATTGGTTATTCGCTTCCTGGGGTGGAACACGAGGACGAGATGTACCATTTGAAAAAAAGGTTCGATTCGAAAGGTCTTTCAAATATGAATATTCATGAATTGACAATTACTTTTATCTTTCGACTAATGAACATGATTGCAATTTCCTTCCGCGACAAAAAATTGAATATCTCTGATAACATTGCTAGAAAATTCATGATATCCGTAGTTTAGTTCAATAACAATGTATATTTTTTTTGACATAAGCAGAACTTGCATAAAACAGTGTTATACTACTACTTATTTAATAAATATCACTACTACTCCACTGTTTTTCTTCTTTCATTTACTTGTTTATACAAACATCATTACAAGTTTCATTCTATTCATCAGTTTTATTTATTATTAGGTATCAAGACAATCGATATTCGATAGCCAGTTCGAAACCACAAGAAATAGTCGTTGATGGTACAAAAAATATCTCCTAACAAATTCCTTTACCAACTTAATGCACGAAATGGGAAAGAATCTAGAGACAGTGGAAAATTGAAAACTTCTTCGATTTCTTTTGTTTGCGAAACCTGAAACGAAACAAATACGGAATTGTCTCGAATATCGAAAACAAAAATAGGAGTTTGTGAATAACTTTCCATTACAAAACCCCGTTATTTGAATACTTCGGAATTGAGATAAGTTAGCATTTGCGAATAAGTAGACTTGGAAACTGAACTTTGACATTCAGCACGGCGCATATATCATGGGCGAGTAGACTGATATTACTTTTCCATAATCAATCACTATGACATGTAGTTGATGAGAATTCTTGCATCAATTCAAATATGTTTTCTTGTCAAATAACATTGATATATTTTGTGCATAATCACTGAATTTCTGAGTACAAACGGAATTTAACGTGCAACAAACCAGATACAATCATGTGACTTTTTCAATATTTTTCATACGATTATTTATGTGGTGAGAATCTATTACTCACTTTTTTTCACATAATAATGATAACCACTATACAAAGGTAACTTATATTTCACCAGCGAAATGATGATTATTATTTTCCTATTTTCCAGGCATATACATACCGAAACTATCTTGTTGTATGTTGATCAACGAAATTTCCCCAATTTTTTATGTGAATGAAAGTTTAATCGATACTGTTCAAACAACATATTGTTGTACTCAACCTTTTGAGTAGATACTGATGATGGCGCCACATAGGGAATGCTGTGAAGCACTAGAACACGCGACCAAACCGCAAATTCATTAAACTTGGTAGTTAGTAAATCATTTGAAAATTGAAAGGGAATAGACGTCATGCTGGTTGTTGGTTTCCCAAGCAGCTGTTGAACCCAATTTCATGGGGTTCATGTCTAATCTGTTATGTTCATAATTGATGTTTTCGATATTGCGGTGTGGACTTTTTACCTGTCATCGATAAAGTTGCCCTTGCCCACATGCCAAGATATAACTATAGGAAGAATTATCAGGTATACCTCGTCTATGGTTCAATATGAAAATGAATTCCACAATGATTCTTTTCAGAACCACCTGGGAGATTTTTAATTATCGAAATTTTTAGATTGATAAAAAATTTCAACCTTTGAAATATTAGATATATCTAGTCAATTTCAATCACCATAAATTTTTCATATCCACATATTTCCAAACATTCTTTCAGATATAGCTATGAATCTACGGATATCAATGCGACTGAAAAAATATAATAATGATTTATTCAATCCTGTTGAGTATATTATATAATGGCGATCCATGATTTGTAGATCTGCAGCTGATTTTATAATGTTTTATTTTTCTTTTATTTTTTTTTATATAAAACTTCTCACGAAAGGAGACATCCTGTAATGTTCAGAGAATATCGTGAGAAGCAAGGGAAAGGAGGTAGGAAGCAAGGGAAAGGAGGTAGGAATTGGTGTTCTCTTTAAATTTCTGAAGGTCATATATTTGGAAAAGAAAACACTTTTGAGATAAGAGATTCACTTAAGCTTCACACAGTTCAAGTTTCCCATTTTTTTCCAGTTCGATTTTCTTTCAACGGTCGTATACTCAAAATACTGATGAAGAAATAAATATACCATCACATTGTCGAGAACCCTTTTGTCAGTTACATACTAGTAGGCATTTCAGAATTCTCAATATCTGATATCATTGAAGGTTCCAAATGAGTTTTGATTTGATGAAGTCCTCTGATTCAAAATTGTCTTAGATAGTTGAATATGTCATAATATAGTACTTCGAAACCAGAAGTGACCGTCACCTGAGGAAATATGAATATATCTCAACAAAATCATTAGACTCATTTATGCTCTTGATACTCTCAAACTCAATAATTTCAGCATTTTGTAAAGTGTCATATCTGTTGAAATATTTTCCATATTCAGAACTCTCTGATATGTATTTAATTCCAAACATCCGAGATCATTCATTCCATTTGTATGAAGTTATCAATATTTCATTCGAATATGGTATTTCAATCACATGAGTTGATTGTTATTTTATTTGCTATAGCTATTACTTCTACAATTCGTTACATTACTGTGATTCAATTCTGCAATATATTTATACTAATCATTCACATTCCCGGATTTGATTGGTGCAGATGTCATTTTGTTTTGGATATGTTGGTGCGCTCATGAACATATAATTGATACACGTGTGATTTCCAATCGAATGAATAAAATAACATTTATCTGCGTACTGATACAATGAGGTCATATACTTTATATATTATGTATCGATTATAATAACTATACGACGAATAATATCGGTTTAAAATCGAATATGCAATTAAATAATATGCTATATGATTTCCTTCCAACGGATCACTATTTTCTTGTGATGAATGAAACTATTACAGAATAGTTGATTATTTCAATATTTTCATCACTGAGCTGATATTCATTATAATCTCTACTTGAACTTTTTCTCACTGATTTCGACGATATGGTCTCAACTCACAACTCACGGTTTATGTACTTGAAAAAATCAGGAAATTCATTATCAATATAATGATAATATTCCAATCATGAAACTTCTTATCCCATTGTCGATTATGTTCTCAATATCGGATTGGATTGGATTGGATTGAATTAGGTGTCTTATGATTACAATTCCGTTCACTCTTTGAAATCTGTGAATGTGTAGCAATTTGAAGCAGTCTTTGGCATTTCTATCATTCTATCGTGTTTGTGACAAATATATCTGGATGAGTTTGAGTATTCATAACATATAAAAACATATGAAAGCCAACAAGATCACTGTCATTGCCATTCAGACATTCAACATTTTCACAGAGGCTGTCAAATTTCCTAAACTACGTGTCAACGCAGATATTTTGGATAATTAAGTGAAGGAGTAAATTCAATCAACGAATCCTGATGAAATTATAAAATCTATGCTGAAGTGTAAGTGGATATGAAATGGTTTGATAGGAGTAATAGTTTGGCAAACTCATGAAACTGAAATGTCGTAATTGATTTTTTTAATGCCGTATTCACCTGCTTCTTTAAAAATATACGAATCCATTCCAAGTTCAAAGCCACGGTTTCGATAACTCAATTGTCAAATTGTGCACAATGCAGTTCAGAGCTGGATGACTGAACTGGATATTGGTAAGAATAGTAAACCACAGAGGTTTAGTCACGATCGTATACATAGGTCTTGCAACTCGGGTGGTGGGGGGTGACCCAAACATTGAGGAAATTTTCGTGGTTCTCATGTTTCGCCACCTGCAGCGCTGTCCTCTATTGTCACTTTGTCAGCCAATCACAAATCAGATCCGATCAGCTTTTTGAAAGTAAGAATGATTATTATTTATTCGAGAGAATTTTGCAAGATATAATATTTCTGTCATTGATTCTATTTACCATTCGAGTCCGAACCGTTTGTTTTGTTGTCAAAGATTAATCACGTGATTAAACCCCTATGTCCTCCTAGCGGATAATTATGGGAACATTTTCTTCAAAACTGGTGCCACCCCCCACCACTCAAAATTGCCGTAGATTCCAGACCTTCCGTATATGACCGTGGGTTTAGTTGAACAATAACCTACTTATGATTCGACTCGCCTTGTTGTTCACTAGTTTGTAAGAAATCAAGGTATACCTTTGCGAACACAATAATACCCAATATATACGCTGAATTTAACAATTTGAAATACATTTCCTTCTCGAATTTACTTTCAAAAAAGCTGAATCCCCATAATTCGGCGTAGCGGAAGTTTTGATACTCAATTCATGTTGTTAAAATGGCTTCTGTTGATATTTATGATAGAGAATGTTGACTGAAATTTATTCAATATGTTTCCTATATTCCTGTATCAATAGTTTATTCTGACTTTCAATTCTTCATTCGAGACTGATAACAGTCATTGATTGATCAGATGTGTAAATTTTTTAGGTATTCATAAAGGGATGAATCACAAAGTGAAAGCAATAAATGAAAATTGAACCCGATTTTTTCAAACATAATATTCATGATCATACTTTATAGGACATACATGATTCACATTATTCACGTTAACTGTCCAATGAAAATATCGATCAGAAATTCTGACAAAGTAAGTAAACAATCATGAACAACCTCGCAATGAGGTTAGTTTCTATCATTCATTGAATTGTAGTGAATTATTAGATATATTTGGTGATTTTTCTGTAGCTGGTATCTGTTGAGGAACATTTGAAAATTCTCTAGAAATGATTTCAGTCGACAAGTTTGCTGTTGGATAGTAAATCAATGTCGTCAATCTCGAATCTGCTCAGTGTCATCAGCTTTTATAAATGTCGATTTTGTAGACTAATTCAATGAATCTCATTTCATCCTGTTCACTATTCCTATTCAAAATATAAAGAGAGCTTTTTAACATATTCAGTTCTACTGGGTACCAGATACTTGGTTGAAAGCCAATTTATAATCATAAACTTCTTCACACTTGCCGAATTGCTATTCGCCCTGAAAGAAAACCAATTACTTCCATAATCTCGAGGCAATTCAAAACAACAATGATGTTATGTTATAACCATTATCGTCGCCTATGTAACGGCATATTCAATCTGAAAATATCGTGACTTTGTTTTGTCTTCGATGTATTTTTCGGAGAGAATACTTGCTGAAAAATGATTCGTCAGGTTCGGTCCAAATTCTAATAACTCCATCACCGGCTGGCATGAAAAATTGATTTCTATTGTCAGTTCATGTAACAAAAGGAGTTATATTGAATGAAGATGCTTGGCTACGATCAGAAATTGTTAGCCTAATTGAATTTACACGGATAAAATTGTAATCATTCAACTCGTTTTTCTTGTTTTGTTCGCCGTGGTATATCTGTAAAATCCATCTTCAACACCTTCTTATCAGTTGTTTTCAATAGAATCCATAATAGACCACATTCCATCAGAAATGCATCTGCAATGTGGTTTGACATTCATGTAGAGTGAAGAGTTGATAACACTCAAATGAAACTCTGCACTAGCACTCTACGAAGAACTGACTGAATCTTGTTCATGGCCAAAACGAAAATACCAACTAACATTGACCAGGAAAGAAATCAGATGAGTAGTTGAGCTTCTCATAAGCTACTATTCCTTCAACAAACATGTATACATTATCGGCAATGCAGAATACACTTCGTATTTAGGAGATAGGAATCTTCCCGCTTTTTAGCCAATATGCGCCAAATATTGGGTTCAAATTAGAGGTCTATAATTCATGCGCTTTCCAAACCATCCACTATTTTCAATTTATCTACCAAGGACAATGAGTGTTCAGTGTATATACCGTAGATAGATCAGAATTCTCACACTTTCACGATGAAATATTTCAATCAACTTCAGAAAAATACGGAAAAAGGAATGACTAAGAATACGAAGATGGTTGGAATAGCAAACTTGTTGATTGGGTAGGATATCAGGATTCAAGGATTCATCATGCTCCCACTATACGAGCTGTTCTTCGAATTTTATGAGATACGAATTTGGTTGCATCGGACCAAAGTTGAGGATTTTTGTGCTGAATGATCATCGGAAAAGAAATTCAGAATATCTTTGATGGTTTTCGAGATATTCCGATTTTCTTTCTTGAAACTTGGTCAATCATACTGAATATTTTGAATTGAAAAACATTATCTGAATTTTGAACATTTCGATTAGTCTCTTGCTGAGACACCAGTCATATTTTCTGACAAAGGTAATCAATTTATTGAAGATCAGACAGCTCTATATCAATATTCCATGGAAATCACTGAAATCTACCCAATCATTCCCTTGTCATGATTATTCATAACTGGAAAAATTGGATCATTTTCATGACACCTGTATTCAGTCCGATGTATAGATTTGTGTAGTAATTATCTACAAATGTGATGAATGGCTCTTGTAGAGCATTTGTTATAATTAGACGTGGATCTCACGTTTGAATGATTAGTGAATCTATTATGAGGATATATGTGCTACACCAAACATTATGTACCTAGACAATACATCGGAGTATTATGTGCCGTGATGTATGAATAGATGTTGATTGGTAACAGAGCAGCATTTGTAGAATTCAATGCATGGTGTGATTCAATTCATGATGCAGAGATAACCGATTCATATTCAGTATCAGTGTTGAACAAAAGTTTATTGAAAAGATGGTGAACATGCTTTTGGAATATCAGTTGACTGATTTCGAATGAGTATAGTTCCTACTGTATTCTTCATTCAAACATACCATTAATTTCTTTTTCATAAGATAGCCTCAACAATCAGCTACTTAGAGGATAAAAGATATTTCTGAATTTATGAGTATCTGAAATAACTTTCAAGTTATTAAACATGATTTCAATACATCGAACGTAACAGGAGGAATCTTGTTAGATATTTCTGTGAAATTTCACTCACATAATAGAGACCTCAGCAGACAAGTTTCACAGCTTGACTTCATGTTGAATGGAACTCCATTAAATCGTTATAATGACTTTATATTCAGTACTTCATAGTGATCATTTAGTTTGAAAACATTCATAATGACATGGATTATACAAAATTCTCGGTAGCATTATTCGTTTAGTTCTTCCAAGATACAATAACTTCCAAAGTTTTCATGGATGGAAATGGAAATTGTGCAATAATTATCAGGAATATATGCATGGTTTGATCATTCAAGCGTCATCATCGTCTTCTGATCTTGTTTGGGCATGACATTTTTGTGGCTTCTTTGCAACATGCTTTCGATGTATATTATTTGTCATATCCATTTGCTGGGATATTTTTCCATCCCAGGTTCATGATTATGTTAGATTGCTTTTCCATCATTTTCTATTCCAAATTTTGAATGTACCTGATTTCAATCAGTAGCTGAAAGTAGTCTCTGTGTTCCCTATATGTATATTCTACTGGAACAGTATAATTTGAGGTCTTAGAACCGCCTGTGTACTAGAACTTTCTTTGTAACTACGGTCCACTTATGTAGGTCAAGGTTTTTCGATGTTTACAGGTCACCTAATGAGTACAGGTGGGTAGCAGTGATTTATCGAAATGATGATGGATTTGAAAATCTCTCTCAAGTTTTTTCCACCCTGAGAGGAAGATCTTGGAGAAGAAATTCTCCAAATATTTCCGAATTTGGAAAAAACTCAAGTGGTCATGCAATGAGATCTTTTGACTTATATAATCGAATCTAGCTCTAGCTTTTTTATTATAGGGTAGGTTTTGATCTACTGAAAGTATAATAATGATTCATTTCAGTATAAAACAATATTTATGAGATATTTATGATTGTTTTAACGGTAATGGCAGATATGTAATTCGGAGGTAACATAGTAACAAGGTCTATCTCTAGGAATATGAGAATATTCCTTCTCCAGACTAAATGGTTGCGAAATATGTCTACTAAAATCATAATCATCACACTCTGGAATACATTTCTCCACCCATTACATTTTCATTGCATTGAAGCTATTCACGAAAGTATATCATTTTTTGAGTCCAATTTCAGAACTTCTTATGGAAGAAACCACAATTGGATTTAGATTTTGGGTTGCTATGTGTTTCTGGTGCAATTTCAATGTCATAAACGAAAATATTGGGAAGAACAACTGATAGTGCTCAAAAAATCACCTATGAAACTCATTCGACGCCGCTGATTCAAGTCGACATTCATGATTGAACGTGAACATGCGTTATAATCATCCACCGCTATTGAATGTGACACATGAACGATCCAATATCCTCCCATTCTGAATATAACAGTAGAAAATCGGGCTGGCAGAGAATTGGGCACTTAGCTGTAGGTCGGTGGAAATGCGGTCTCTTTTCAAATGGTAATCCGAGCATTCAATACAGAAATGACTGACAAGTCTATTCTTCCTTTTCCGTGCGTTACATTCTCCCATTTATGTCAACACGGGGTCTTCATGTTATTAATTGTTGTCGAATTCCCGTGTTCTTTATACAGGAAAACAGATTTGAGTTGGACAGGTAGAAATTACCGAAGTAGTTCTGATTATTCAATATTTGTTGAGCCTTTCAAGTTCAATAATCAAGTGTTGAATCAATTTCTCTAAATTATTTTCAACGGAATATACTGAATCATATTATAAATTCTTCGATATTTGTTGATTGTCAATCAGAAAAATTAATTTATGCAAAACTGTCAAAAAAAAGAGGGAATCACGTGATGATTCCTGCAGGACCAATGAAAACGTTTAATTTTTGTCTGGTATATGATGGAGTGAAGAAGAATAACGTGTTAACTCAATATCATAAACATTGGACAGATTCGTAACTAGAACGTTTCGTAAGATTAAGCATGACTATGAAAAAATCTGTATCTTGATCTCAAGTCTCCCAGTACCTGCGGAACATAACATTTTCAAATCCAAATCAGTGTAGGTACTCCTCTTTCTGTTGGTTCACTTTTGGTTGTTCTTTATAGAAAACTCTGTATATGTGACACATGGTGTTTCGTCAAGGGTTAATTGGATTATTTGTCGAAAGGTTACCTGATGAGCAATTGTTTTTTGGCATTAAACACTATTCATGATGGAAATTGATTTAGGAAAATTGAAATCGTTTCCAACTGTTTTCATACTATATTGATGATTTATTCGGAGAATATATTCATAAAAAAATATCTTTCACAAATATCAATCAAGTATGAAAATTGAATCTTTCTAGCAATCTACTTGGAAAGCATTTTTACGAATTTTTAATGAACCCATCCCATAACTTTACGAGAGAATCGTTGAATATTCGAGATAAATCATCATTTCCTTCGATTTTGGCACCGAGTTCGTATTTTCCCTGGATGAGGTGAAGGGTTCAGTCTTTTGTTTTCCCACTGGGCCATCTTTCTTGCTAGCTGCGGTCGGCTACGAACCGTTCCAAGTTTCTGTCGTAATTTATGCAGAAGGGTTGAGACTCGCAGATGACGCGATGGACTGCAGTGTGTCGGGAATGTGGATCAAAAGAAAAAACTTTATGAGGTAGAAGCCAATTGGTACATGAGTAAGTTAGAGAACTCGAGTGAATCGTATATCATGCCGGTTTGAGTTATAGGTAAAGAGAATTTGTGATGGGGTACAACGATTGAGCAGCCAATATCAATATTTCATTCAGATTTCGAATTCAGGATGGGGTTATTCGTATGAATACAATCACTTTACTCAATCAATTAACTCATTCATAGATTAATTCGAGGGTATTCACAAGTCTTCAAATATCTGATACCAGTTGAAGAAGAACAATGAAAACCATTAAAACAATATTTGGACCAAGAAATATCGTTTGTAGTTTTCTGATACATAATAAAGATTATTGATCAAAGGAAGTTCTCCTTCCATGAAGGTTATTGTTAGAAAAAATGCGACACTTGGACTAAAACCAACGCATCCCCAAATCCATGGGGAGCTCCTTGCGAGCCGCTGCAATTCAAAAAGAAAATCCAACAATTTATGGATATTTCTGGAAGTGCTGAATGAAAGTAATAACTCAGAATCCCAGTTTTTACTGGATGTCAAGTAGTTACATCATTTTGAATCCTAAAGGTGTGAGGAAATTAGAATTTAGTGTAACCTTCAAAGCAACAGGTCTCAAGCAACTATGGATTCATGGTTGACCCAATTGAGGGCTCATATAGTGAGAGAAAAAAATCTCACGATGCAAAGTTTGACAATATGACAACCTGTATTATAGATCAGTATAATTCAATAGCTCATGCTCATTCTTTCTCTGTTGAGCGCACACCTATTTCATGAGCACTTTATACATTGTTTTTTTCGTATAATCCTTGTTGAGTAATCTCATTCATTATACTTATCATTACTGAACTAGATAGTTCCTCCGATATAATATGGAAGACCAAATAGTTACTCTGACATAATCTCTGAAAGGATTGATTAATTCTCGAGGTTTTCGAGCATTTCGATGAGTATAAGAATGAAGTATGTGAATGGGCATCAATTAATGAGTAAGGATAGTTCTTCGATTGTCAGAGTCACACAGAGATATCACCACAAACTGTCGTATTCGAATATTATACTACGATTAACGTTAATGTAGTCAGATCACGCGCATATACCTACTTCGTTATCGTTGATATATCGCTGAATGCCATTTAGTTTAGGAATCGCTGAAAATTATTGTCTAATGGCGTGCCCGTTGCTCATACGAAAAACGGTTACGTTAGGGAGGGTTAGAAATAAAAAGACTAGTAGGAAAAAATTCACATCAATGCATCTTATTAAACATGGTCTGGACTAAGAATTGAGTATTTAAACAGTTGGAGGGAAACTGTTTTCAGATAGCGATGAAGTATGATTTGAAGAGATCAGATTCAATATAGGTGGAGTCAACAAAGAAAAGCACGAGAAGAGATGATTTCTATATGCTCGTCGACTATATAAAATATCGTGAGACTTATACATTTGTCATGTTGACATAACTGGAGAACATGGAGTAGCGAACAACTCTAGGGAACCTAGTAATATTCTGTATGAGACAGTAAACATCCAATTTGTACAAAATTGCTATTTATGTTTCATTTTATTTCTGCTGCATATATTTTTTATGAGATTGTATACGAAGGGAATTTTATGGAGATCCAAATAGCCACTACGGACCTTTAACGGCTGTTGGCGAGGTCGTTAGGTCATATAATTTGCACGAATACCTAAAACATAAAACAGTAGGGAATTCCAAAGAGCTTGATTGATAGTCATCAGAAATTGTATTGTTATACAATGATGGAAATAAATTGTCTACATTCAGCACAAAACTTGAACGACCATCGAAACAAAACGTGGGACGAAAATTTGAAGCCTGAGCTGTTTTCAAATTCGACATCAGAAGTTCATACGGTGTCTTCAATTTTTTTTTCCAGCCAAAATCGAAACTGGCATCAATAAGTAGTACCCTCAAGAACGTTATCATTAATAAACTTACGTTGTACGATAGATACAATCAAACTTGAAGCTGAAAGGAAATCAGAAAATATTAAAAGTTCACTTCAGTTGTATTTCTTACTAAAGTGTCACTTGCTTTGTATCGTTGAATTCATAAAATTGTACAGAATCCGAAAATTTTATGAAATACAGGGTGTATGGTTTGAAAATTGAAAGTAACAGGTACTCCGGGCGGAACTGGACATGTTAAGGATACCCCAAATTTTATTTTTTTTTTTGAAAAATAAACGAGAAAAGTGGAGTATACAATGATCCTGTTACAACATTAGCCCGTATTCGTTTTGAAGTTAGTGAAAACTATTCACACATTCTGGAAGACACAATCATACCCTTTGGTGAACCAAATTGCGGATACTCGTTTATTTCGACAGGTGATGATGTGATATTATACACTCAGATTTCGGGAACAATTGAGTTATTAAAGATCAAAATGAAAAATCGACTTTCCGCTTTCTTCAACGACAGTACCATTAATAAAAATTTTCCTCCATTTCGTCAATGTGATAACAATGGATCCTGACCCTGATTCGCAACTGGCTGCGAAAGTTTCACATTATTAAATTTCACGGTCCCTTCCCCTTTCCGAATCTATCTTTCAGTGTGACGTCATCATTCAATTAGCTCCAACTGCCGTGTCTCTAATGAGATGCAATGTAACTCGCGCACAATACGTAACTTTAATTTGATTCCTTGATCCTTTCCTCTCAATTGTCAAAGGATCCAATCGATGGAGACGAGCGTTTCGGAAAGAAACGGGCGTTATGTTTCCGTTAGTTTTCTCACTTTCTTTGTATCGATTGTATGGAGTGATTTGTATATACAAGGTGATTGACAACAAACTTTCAGTTTTCAAACGATCGGACGGAAATAAGGTTTTTATTGTTGGATCATTGAATGAGGTAATTACAACTGCTATAGTTGACATGTTGGAACCTACCTGAATACGACATTTTCTATTGTAATTGATATTTTCATTATGAAATAGTATTGGTGAAATGATTGTCTCATAGAAAGTAGGAATATGGTAAAGATTGTATTTTTTCAATTGAATTGTTCAATATATGGTCGAAACTTCGACTTTGGAATTGTACTCGAGGAACCGACCAATTATACCTCATGATCCGAATGGTAATTTGATTCTTGAACATTTCCACAATATTACGAATTCTGAATTAATCCTTATATATTTTGCTTTAAATTTTCCAGTTTATAGAATAAAATAGCTAGTTTGGCAGGGTTTAGTGCAAAGTAGTTGAAAGGTGATATTGATTACAAATGATTCATATAAAAATTCGAAAGTGATCCAGCAATTAATCGAATGTTTCGACTATATTTGACGTCACAAATACCTTCAGATAGGGTGTCCCTGATAGAATGTCATCATAACACGAGACTATATTCTTCATGATTCCTTAAAATTATTTTCAATCCTATGTTGTGGGTCCTTCTCGATATCCATTATCAAATCACTCTTCGCACTCATAACGTAAATGGAAAACATTTTGAATATTTTGAGCAGCAAGAAAGCTATTAATCAAAGTGTGTCCAGTTCATTCATTTTTGTATCGCACGACTGCCATTACTATCTTAAAAACTTGAGGGGTAGCCATCAAGGGGAGGAGGTGGAAGGGATGACAAACCAGAGATCTAGAGGGAGTAAAAAATATCATCGTCCGGACTGTATGAAAAATTATATTTCCTTAGCGCATCCTCAGAATTCTTCTTGACACAATGTATTATACTTTCTTGCAATGAGCTCATGCATATATATACTATAACACCATCATATTAAACAACATGTTCCAGATTCTTGAATCAATATTTCCAGGTTGAGAAATATCGAATGTTTTCATACCTAACAAGTATACTGTGTGTAATATCCTACAATTCACGAGCTCTCAATACATGGAAATATATGGTATCGATTATTGATTCTTACCCTCGTCCTATTCTTTCAGTTGCCTGAACCATTATCACATGAAAGAATGTTGAACATGCATGTCAAATCTGCTCATTCAAAGTTCCAAAGAGAACATTTTCGGGTAGTTCTATCGCTGAGATATATAAGATTGGCAGCAAAGACATTCCAGATCTAATTGCATTCCTCATTCGATTCACACTCTGATGATAAATCAGTCTTTCCCCTTCTGTGATCGACCCCTTCGGAAGTCACCAGCATGCACAATTACTCCTTCTTAGAGGGAATATATATCTGACATTCTGAAGAGTAAGATTCTCGATTGCTGGGAAATCACTCGAGCGAGATTTATTAGTTTAAAACGGAAGAGGTCGGTTTTATGATTTTTCGGAGGATTGGAGAATTCAATTCGACACCGATTAATTGTTCGTCAAATCCCGACAGTTTCAATCGGCAACCTGAGGAAGTTCGATCAATAATAAAGCAGATGGAATGAAAACTCTCCTGAACCTATTTAATTACCAGATATACAATGTTTCCGTTAGAAAATGGAAATGAGTTTTTTCCATGTAGAGTTAGTTCATCGAGGTACCCATTTCTTCTCGGATATTTGGGATGGCTTCTTGAAATATAAGCAGTATTCCAGATTTTGTATTCTGAAATGATTTGATCACTACATCGTGACTATTTTAGTAGTACAAGATGTTATTTTGTGTGTCTCTGAGACAAGAAATGTGGGAAAATGAAATTTGCATCCGATAATACAAGAATTCATACGACTCCATTCAAAAGCAATATACATCTTGACACATCCTCTCAGCCATCTCAGTTTTATTGTGCCCTAGATTCCGAGTAATTTCGAGCTATCCAAAGTTTGATATGTGTTTATGGTGGGACTCCGTGGAAATATATTCCGGGATTAGCGACTATCACTTGGCCCCATTTTTGGTTTCGTACTTTCGTCAATTTATGGCGACGTTTTCGACAGCAGCTCTGCTGTTATCCAAGCCACTATCGAACTGCGAGGGAGTGATGTATCGATATTTTGTATATTAGCATTCTCCATTTTGAGACAGGCAACTGAAAATATCCCCAATCGACTCATATTTTAGGCATGTATAAGAGAGAGTCCTTATCACGTAAAACCAAAACAATTCAATAGTACTTCAGTGATAAATATACTACATATTCGCATGAAATAATCAACATGGAGTTAATAAGTTCCCAAGGGTCTGATTCTACATTATTATCATTCATGAATAATTATAATCGGATGATCAGTATCGGGAATATTGCTCCTTCAATATTTCGGTTCAAATGAAGTGAAAGGAAAAGCTCGTTCAATATTGGAGTGCATTAAAATTCTCCCTCGTATAACTTGATGCAGGGATATTGATAACTTCTGTGAGTTACTGTGACCTGGTCATTTGACGGGTCAAGTGAGGTACAGGAACAGAAAAAAGCGAAATGTCTCTCTCGATTACTTAGTATTATGATATGATTGCGTTTCTTGTTCTCTCATAGATTGCTGCCTTCGCCAAGTTATATTATTTACGACACTGTATATAACGATGCGTATAAATAATACACAAAGATGAAATCAATAATAAACAGAATCCTTGTTAATTGTAGCAAAAGTACCTGAATGTTTTCTGAAATATATTGAATAAATGTTCTCGTATATCATCATCATTTAAATCTCTTTGTTTATAGATGAGACCACTGTCGATAATGAATGGAATTTCTAATCGAATGATTATCCAAATGGAGTTTTAAATTCGCAAACATTGCATTTTGATTGACATCCCTTTTGATATAATCCCGTTACATATTGCTGCGGAATCCAATAATAACATAGGGATGGAATCTCCCTTCAGATACGCGAGGGTAAAATATTTGACTCATTGTAAGGGGATGGTAAATGGTGCGAATTTTTACCGATGCATAATCGGTAGTGCATTCGACGTTTATTTCGGCTATCTATCGATCAACTGTCAATTATTCACTATGTCACTTTGGTTCATCTGATAATTTCGCTAACAGCTTCTGAAGATTGTCTAGAGAACATTTGCAGCGTTCCACAAAATAGAAAAGAAAGATTTCTGTTCTGTTTATTTATTTGTGATCCTTGAAAGTTCAATTTAATGATCCATAGTGAGTTTCCCACTGCTAGTTTATTGAATGTTTGAAAAAGTTTTATCTACACAGTGAGCGATTGTTTTAAGTAAATGTTTGACCTCATGATGTTCAAAATTCCTGTGACATCATGTGCAGTTGCTCTATACTGTGAACGTAGATGGGACGTATTAGTGTGGCGTTACTGGTTACTGAATCAGACCACATATTGACGTCACACTCTGGATGAATAACCGAGCATCAAGGAACTGTTATGTCGGTAATGCAACGATTCGAGTTTAGGGTGCAGACTGCGTGCATCCAGACGGACACCCACCCTCAGTTGTGGTGATGTGCCAACTCGAAAAACTCAGGCTTAACTCGAGTCAACTGGATGGGAGTCTAAACTTTGTTTTTTATTTTTACGAATTCATTTCTCCAGTTTCGCATTGATAGTTAAAAGAAGTTTGAACCGAAAAATATTATTATCATCTGTCTCATTCCTCATATCATCCATTCATGATGTATTTGGAAAGTTATACTTACTGGAATTTCTGTTTGAAATTGAATCATTCACGCATTCATACCCAGAGTCTGACGCAACCCTTAACGACTTCAAGAAGAAAATACAGCTACTGCTATCGTGAATTGTAATCATTTCTGTGAATGATGTATATGAAATTTCGAGCCATATTATCTCGATTGTGTAATGAAATGTGGCATAAATCATCGAAATTGTAGTATGTAGTCCAATTGATTGATGGAATAGAATTCAGAAATTTTTCCAATGAGGAAATGAACAATAATATCGCATGGAATTATCAATGCTTCATACTTGAATAATACTGCGATATATTTAAACGAAGGTACTAGAACACTCAGTATAGCTTGTCGGATTTATCATCGGGAAAATTTTTCAATATAGTTCTCAATAATCCCAATTTTTTCGGTTCATCAAGATACTGTATTTTTCAATTGACGACCAGAATTTAACCTAATACTCATTTATTTCGATTATACTAGTTTACTGATGGAAGCATTTACTGGGCACATGAATTCCGAATATCATCCATATAGCGTTCAATGAGAATATATAAAAATACTCATGAGAACCCAGGAATGATATTTTCCAACTTTTATCAGAAACATAAAAATAAATTACGGCGGAAAGCTCTAATGCACCGAGTTTCGCTTCGATATTGCACAGGCATTGTTTTAGTTTTCATACTATTGTCATAAATTGAGAGTTTAATGATCCTTCATACCTGAATAAAATGGAGGAGCTCGAAAATGCTTCCGTTATAATCGTATGGATTCCGTTTCACAAAAATCGTGTTTTCATCAAAACACAATTTTTATTTTGCGTATTTTGATTTCACGAAATTTCTGTCAAACTGTTCCAGTCGATTGAAATTTTGAGAATCTGTAGTTACTGGAAAGCACTTGTGGAGCTTCAAATGATTATGTAAAATCATACTTCCTAGTCAAACTACCTATAATACAAAATTGCCTGGACGTTTTTGGCTCAGAACCAAATCCTTCAATTCGAATTGTATAACAATGGCACAAAATCCATAGAGAGTAGAATTACAGATTCGGTAGTCATTTGGCTTGACACCAACATTCAACATAATATTTCAACTAGCAGCAGCCATTGTCCACATTTGCTTCAACCGATGATCAAAAATAATATGTTGACGTGAATAATGTTCAGTGAACATATAGGTTTCACCAGATTTTGTTGACTATGCTATTTATATCCTATACGGGATGAAAATAATAAAATTATACGTTTATTATCAGTTATTTTGTTACATTGTTCCAACGTTTCTAGACATTTTTCTCTGTGTATTTTCTCATCTTTCAAATTCCTTTGACGACATGGAAATAACTTGTAAAGCTCTCAATATACTATTACATATCAGATCATCAACATCAATTCTTTTCTACATGGAAATTATTCAGATAACCAAACCTGGGATGAATAAATTTTCACCATATATCTTGTAATAATTCTGTTCCTCGCGTGATCATTAAAAAGAGAACTTATAAAGAAAGGATTGAATATCCTGCATCATACCGCCACATACTCTCTGGACAGAATAATGAAAACAACAAAAATTTAACTACTTCCGCAAGACAAGCAATTCGGAAGATAATGTATATACTCTTTGCTACACGATGAGCATATCCTATGTAACTTGAAATTTGTTACAAAGTACATGGTTGTGAAAGTAATGCTCTGAGTTAAAAAAGTCATTTCTGTTGCATCCAATCCATCATAAAATCCAAGTTTCCATATAAAATGCATTGCAAATGCAATTATTTCACCATTATTCGCGAGATACTTCATTGCTTGCAGATGAGAATATTGACTGATCGTGAAGAAATTCGCAGTTGATGAAAGATGTTTGGTGAACTCTACGAAACGAATCATCACTATGTATGTTGATTCACAAAATCATTAATTTCCTTTATATTCATGATATCGAAGGATAATTCAGCAATCTATCAATTAAAATAGTGGGTGGTCTAGGAAACCCATGGCTTGAAGACCTTTACCGTTATGCATCCACTGATGCTGTGTCGCGAAGTGAAGAGAAAGTGCCAATGCTGTTCACTCCATCAGTAGATGGGTAGCTGTTTTTTTCTTCGGAATAAACCAATCTTGTGACTTTCGATCAGTCGTCTGTCACTTGTGTCACAAAAATGATTCATTATATGATCAACTCCTCTGTCTATCTGATAATGTTTCATCTTCAATAGATTGATGATTCTTGTGGATCCAATCTCTTGAATTGCTGTTTGCTTCACCAAAACTTGTCTTTTCGTCATCTTTCTGTACCAGCAACTCCTAATTCTTCGATAATACCCCAATTAGTTGATTCCCAGGTACCTTCTTTTGTATCATATCATCATTCAATTCTGATGATCACAATGATTTCGAGAACATTTACTGAAGAGTATATCTCACATTTCTACTTTCATGTGGACGAAATAAATGAATGGATATTTTATATGGTGTCAAACGATATCATGAGTATAACAGCAGTTTTATTGAAACTATAAAATATGATTCATGCCGTGAATTACCTCGACTACTTATTTCTATCGTGTTCATTGAATGCCACGTAATACATGTCAGGATCTAGTCACAAAGCCTTACCCTAAATAGGGATTTTCTCTCCCCTTTGTTCATAAAATACTGTAGCCACGTGACCAAGACGCTCGATTTATTGTATGTAGAGGGTGGTTTGAAGGCGCGTTTCAAATTGAAATTTATTAAAAAAGTTACTTCCTCTTATATAAGTATAGCAACTTGGTACACTTCAGTAATTTCGGTACTGGGAAAATTTCCAGAACACATTCAAGCGCGCCTTCCATGTCGAAATTACTGAAAATTACTTTTGATAAATATTAATATGTCTCGCCCCATGAAAGCGAGGCTCAGATACAATCCTGAGATTGGCCCGTGTCAAGAAAGTTCTGGAAATTGGAAGAGTAACTTCCAAGAATTTTCTCTTTCGTCAATTCTAATTTGCACCATCTACGATGAAATCATAACGAATAACTTGGAGTTGGGAAGAGGTTGTCCTATCCAAATTGAATTGAATAGCGTCGTGTATCCAGCGACGATATTGAAACTTTCGTGGAATAAAGAAGTATGATTATGTATCTGAAGTGTGAATCACCAAAAGATGCAATAGTAAGTGTTTTCATCCACCATGGCCTGTCAGTTGCACTAGGTCTATGGATAAATCTCAAATGCTATTCACTCATAGAATACCACCTATCTCTTGTTTCGGCGAGGTGTTGTGTGGCACCCAGTACTTTTTGCATCGTCCATTGCTTTCATGATGAGATGGAGTCAAAATGAAGAATTATGTAATGGAATATGACGTACTTAATCCTATCCGCCTATCGACCTTGAGCTGAACAATCATAGGTCTGTCTTCATCTGCGTATAATCGTACAACTGTGGCTCTGTGTCAAAACAAATACTACTACAAGATGAGGTAAGGTCTCAGTCTCACATACATGTCTGGAAACTAGGACACTTTTGAGTGGTGAGAGGTGTGTCCATTTGCGGAGAAAAATACGCTATATTTATTGCTAGATTATAGACAGTTCAAAGAAGAATCAAAGACAGAAATATTATACTTGCAAAATGCTATCGAATAAATCGATTCAGGTGGCGAAACACGAGAACCAACAAATTTTTCTCAATGTTGGGGTGATCTTTCAGCAAACCAGTTTTCAGACTTATATTTGGGACCGTGGATCAGGTCATCTTTGGAACACACGAGAAAGAACAATGCATGAGTACACTAAAAATCTAAAGAACTCAAACGATTTGTCCACGAATTATTATTTTGTCATCACAGAAAGAAATTGTCCGTCCACCAAACTCACATTCATTTGAGGTATTGAATCTTTAATCATTTAAAGGTTTTTCACAGCTAATCTATCAGACTTTATGGAATTTTCACTGTTAATGCCAAGCCATTCCTCATAAGAAATCCAAAATTGATGAGAAATTGACGTTTGTGATGTTTTCAGTGGGATAGGTTGAAAAAGTCGTCGTTGTAAAGAGCGGTATGATTTCCTTGATTGTTCATCAGTATCACAGAGTTTATCTGATATTGCGTCACGAGAGGAAGCGGGGGTTTTTCTTGTGATATATGAATGGGACAATATTTTAATCCACCACTGCAGCACCCGTTGATGCAATTTAAACCACGGCCTGTTTATTAATGCGACCTCAACTATCCTAATGGTTTCAACCCCTCTAATATAACGAAGTGTGTTTTATTTATGACCGTTCAGCTCATGCATGTTTAATATACTTAATGCGGATAAATAAATTGAATTATCGTTTATAACTGTAATTTATGTGTGAATAAACTGATAAAAAGCTCATACACGTGCTCCTAAATATATTATTAACGTACATCATGCATCAAACTCTCTGTCACGCAGGGGCTGTTTTGAGAATTATCGACTCCAAAAATAATAATGATCAGAGTTTTCGACACCAACAGAATATAACGTTGTTATGATGTGTCTTGATGAAACCAAATGCTATCAATAAATAGTTCTCATGAAAGTAACACAAAAATGATACACACTGGACTGCCGAAACTGTCAAGTTCATCAGTATCAACCTAGCTATCAAGTGTTCGATTCATTGAGATTAGTAGTTCTTGAAGCTTCAAATAACTTCATGAAATGCCGAAAAAGGGGAATAATAAGTAGAGATAAATAATAAGAGAGCGAGAGTATCTACTCTGAATAACTCGTGGAATAATAATTGGCTCAATGATGAATTATTGTATCGATAGGTGGTTTTGCTTTGAACACGTTCTGCACTAATACGTGATTTGTATCGTATCAACTAGAAATTATCGAATCGAACAGATTACTACATGGTTCAACGTGATAAATGGATTATTTCGAATAACTTATAAATAGACAGAATAAAAAAATCCACGTATAATGTGTTTCATCATGTCGACTAAACATTCGAAGGTAATTTTTCACAAACGTCAAAATCTTCGATTTCAAGTCACTTTCTCAAGGTTCAATATCGATTTTTTATTTTCCAGGTGATTTTCTTAGGATTAGTATTTTTATTCACGGCTTTAGGTAAGCTTCTGATATTTTTCCTTTAATGAACACCCCAATATAGGTACAAAAAACACTGTAGCTTTGATATTCTTTTTCTAAGAATCCATGTGGGTATAGTTACAATGCCATATTGATAGGATAACAAAATCATACAATTGTACCTATAATGTCAATCACTATGATTACGATTCCAAGAAAACGAATAGTGACAAGAATATATTTATAGTGAAATCTGAAGATCCGAATGAGGCACTAACATTGGAGAGAACCAATCAGGATACAGAACCCACTGAACTACCTCCCAATTCGGATGAAAATGTAACCGAACAATTTTCAGAGGATGATCAAAAGAGACCCACTGGGGCATCATTTAATACACGTGAGTTATCGGTAAAATATATGTATAATTCTCAACATATTTTTGATTTGAAATTGCATTCACCATAATAACTTTCCTTATAGTGGATTCAACGAACGCAACAGAAAAGTCAACCGTAGAAAATAACGACGAAAGTGAGAGATCTATTGGAGTGCCTTTCAGTTTGATAGGTGAGGCAATTCATTCCCAAATTATGATCCAAATATCCAAATCATTTCAATTTCAGGTTACATGAAGAGGAGAATGGCAGTATGGTATGAAAAGTTTCGTGCTGAAGTGAGAGAAGAAATGAGGAAAAAACTTTTGAAAGCATAATCATTTGAGATGCATATCATTATGTTCAGAACATAATTTATTATTTCAATCATGAAATAAAAGGATCCATTGAATACATGCTGTCTGTTTATGAATGTCACTATAGGGATCCCGCTAATTTTCAGGTTGATCAAATTGGGACGAAGTAATGTATTCTGAGGTGAAAAATAATTTGCAAAGATATTGAAAAATATCTTCAAGAATTCAGGAAATATGACGATATATTTAGATTTTCGATTTTTATTATTGAAGTTTTCAAGAACTAACCGTACTAGACATTCCAAACTGTAACTTCATTCAGACAATTTTTTATGGAGTTCTCGAATATGGCATCGCTTTTTCAATGATGCCCAAAATGTCATCCTCGGTGTTCCTTACCTACCCTATCCTAAATTAAAGCATTTTCATTCTCTTTACAACGATGTGATATATCTATGATCATCTAGCTGGACATATCATCTACCTCCAATACGTATACGTGTAGTGAACGTATAAGGCACAGTTAAGAAACTGCCGATGGACGTTAAATTTCTGTGCAATCATTAATTTCGATCCAAAAATGTCATCTGAATCTACGGGAATATATTTTTCGAATGTATCGTTTCTTATATGTTTACTTTCGTGATCAGTCAGATTTGTGAAACAATTCCATGAAATTTTGTGGGTATTTGATGTGCAAAATAAATATACGATAGCAGCAAAATTCAAACCCAATGATGTCATAAAATTCTTGAGGAAAGATACCTTGAATCTTAGGTGTTTGATATTTCATCATTGGAATTATGCACAGATATTTCATTTACTGCTCATGGGCTTATTGAGAATCAGATATGGATCCAATTTCCTGACTATAAATCATTAGGTCACTAATTCTTTTTTGTCCTGTCGATTATCAACTTTGATGACAAATTGATATAGCATTATCCTTTAATTACTGTTGTTTGCTTGACATCTACAACATCTGAATTTCGTGAATTTTTTTATGCCTGGTTCAATTCTTGTTCAAGAGATTGTGAATATACGAATGAAAATAAGCGTATATTTAATATCTAGCAAACTCCTCTCGAGCAAAAAATACCATGGACATCAACAGAGAGGCCATGGACCTTAACTGGAAGTTCAGTGGACGTTTCACATACTGAATGTTTTGTCTTGAGGGAATGTTAAAATAATATAGCGTGCATGCATATACTTGCAGAATATCGAACAAATACAGAACTCTTCAAATGATTTTAAAATGGATATTGAAGATCATTTGTGTAAATGGATTTTCGAATAAATATCCTATTCATTACAGCAAAAATCATTAATTCCAACATAATAATATTGTATTAATTCTGTATAGTGGAATGGTTTGACCTTAAAAACAACTAAATGAGCGAATGAACACGCGAAATCATTTTCTGAAATGAGATGAGAATTGAGACTGTTATAAAAGAAGATTCAAATGAAACAATTAGGATTCCTTCATTCTACAATATGGGATCAGTGCGAGTGATAAGAAGACACTTTCATTATAAATATATGTTTATTAGCTACATCAGATTCGGATAATTTCATCACTGAATTTCCTCAACATGTTATGATTGATGTTTGTGGAATACCACATGACTGACCGTCTCCTTTGGGAGCTCCACAATTGCGTATATTCCTCTTGTAAACAAATCTGAAAAAATACACTTTCAGAAAGAATTTCTTGCAAGATGACATGTAGGAAGTTATTTTGGTAACGAAAATTGCTTTGAAAAAGTACTTACGGAATATATCTTCGATGATAGCTCTGAACTCATCCTTGGCTGTATTTACCAATCCTTTAAAGAATTTAAAGATACCTGGAAGATAACAAACCAGTAAACTACCGAACAATATATCAATTATCTGGAAGCAATTCTGATCAATTCGTCGTGGATATTTGGAATTTTTCATTGCATTTCGTATGTATGGTGAATATTAATATGAAATAATGATTGTAATAGTATTTAAAAATGAGCCACAAAGAGTTCAGATGTCTCCTCATCACCTTGATAAGATCGAACCTCTCTGTTCTCTCCTCTTATTTTGAATAAGAATGATCATGAAATTTCAAGTCCTTCAACTAGTTACTTACCAGCGAAAGTCTCATAGATTGATTTCACAATTTCAACGTTGAATAAAACAACAGCTCCTCCAGAACCAACTTTATCTGAAAGATAAAATAACACCGAATATTGATATTAAATTTGAGTTTTTCATAAGGAAGCAAAGAAGTATACGATATGATATGCAAATCAATGTATACTTTTGGGAAATACCGATGGGATGAAATTATGAAAATTCAAATATAATTCCGATGTCTTATCAAGCAAAGATATATACCGTGATCAATATGAATATATCCCAAATTAATGAAATCACAACTAGAACAATACTGAATGAATTTATGAATGGACAATGGGAATGGAATCTTACCACCAACTTCTCTGATTTTTCCATCGACGAAAAACGCCAGTCCTATAAACTCTTCAATTTTATCTGAAAATGATAATAAAAAACGGATGATATATGCAGAAAATTTCATTAAATACCCATTCAATTGTCACTTATACTGATTATGAGTATCAGATGTGTAATGCAAAAAATATCAGAAAAATTTAATGTTTGATATCCTTGAACGAAGAAATCACTTCATTACATGTTTGAGTTTGATATAATTGAGAACGTATAAATATGAATAAATCGAATAATCTAAGTCTAATCATTTACTTTTATGCATACCTTTCACAATCGACCATTTTCTCTCCAAAAATTTAACCACATCTTCGTATTCTCCACCAGGAGCTGTGGAATAATTAAAGTTGGTAAACCGAAGTAGTATTCACATCATTTTTCATTCATGTCTATGAATGTATCAATATAAATTTCTGTGAATGTGTTTTCTTAACGAATTCAAATACAATAACAGGAAATGTAAAATCGACCATTTTCCTGATGGAATGTCAACCCCAATATGTTTCCCATGAACAATAATGATCAATCTCTGATATATCGAAAGTTTTCCAAACGTACATACCTAAGTAAACCTTCAGTCCGTTATTGAAATTTTCTAGATGGTTCAGGAAGGTTCTAGCCGTTTCTATAACGAAAATAGGGAAATTAATTCGGGAGTTCCAATTTGTTCTTGAATTTTTTGATCAGTCAGATGAATTATCTGATATGATTACCACGAAGGAAGGTACATCAAAGACGCTCGATGGTATTCAAGATATTCAATATGAAGTTATGAGTGATTACACTGAACATTGAAGGTTCTGAATCTGTATTTAAATTAATCAAACTACCTCTACTTTGCTTTTGTTGATATTATCCATGCATGTGTATAAATTGCTTCCTCATCAAAATTATTACTTGATATAAAAATACAACACAGTTCCTCAAGGCGAGTCCATGAACGGAAAATCCAGTATTGATCGTTGGATCCCAACTCTCCAGAGAGGACAAACAATAAACTATTACAGGATGTTCATTAACGGGAGTTCATTCGTATTCATACATACCTTTGGGCAAATGGAATTCGTACTCGAGGTATCCCACAAATCCTCTTAATTTATCGACGAAACCTGTGGAATCGATAATGAGAATGAATAATTTGGAATCGTCTCAAGGTACAAATATGATGTCAGGTGTCACTCGATCGATTTAACAAGAGTGAACATGTTTACAGTTGAGTAGGGATAACATTCGATTTCTCTTAATACAGTCAGGATAAATCATGAGAACATACCAGTAGAAAAATACTGAATTTTTGCTGTATTTGATAATTATTTGAAAGTCATGATTGAAGGACGGATATTGTATTCTTCATTACCAATCATTTGTTTGCTCTTCCAACAAATGCTATCACTTACATACTCACTAAGTGTCTATAAATGTTTTATGAATGATTGTCTTTACCTGGTTTGGAAGATACCCTGTCTCTGAAATTCTGTATGATTTCTCTGAATTCTGTAGTCAAATCTATAAAAGAACAAGAAATCAGTCAAATCGAAAGCATCCTGCGATATTTGAGATCGAAATAAAGTAGAGTGTTTGATTTCTTGGAAAATAGAGTTTAAATGAATACGAATATTCAGCAGGTTGTTATACTCTTAGATATTCCGATTTTCGATAGAAAAATTTCCTAACTCAGATGTCATAACTCATACAATATTCCATTTTTGGGTTCATTGTGATATTTCAGACATATTTATGTCTCAACATCCTTGCTTTGTATTGATAATAAGTTATTATTTGAGAAATCCATCCATATATAAACATAATTAATTTTTCTGATGATAAATATATTATGATAATTCATACCTGTATAAGCAGAATTCAACTTATCTGTCGTGAGTTTCACAAGGACTCTCCAATTGTAGACGAAACCTATAGAAAAAAAATGCAATTGATAATCGAGAAATAATCCGAAATATGGATTTGGAATGTTAGTTTCGATAATGCAATACTTTCCTCTTTGCAAATCGAAGTTCCTACGGAATGCTTCAACAAATCTTTCGTATGCTGCGGTCCATCCTGAAAAAAATAGGAAATCAATTCTTCGGGTAGATCAAAATTTTACCGATACTAAAGTCGATAGTATAACTTATGAGCTTATATTGCCAACCATTATTGATAATAATGATTTCATGAGTTAGATATCCAGAAGATTAACACTCTACAATTCCAGATGAATCTCAATTGTAGTTTCACATTGAGAAACTATGACATGAATAATCTGAAATAATCATAATGTTGAACATACTTGCAGGCAGGTGGATTTCTTGTCGAATTGTAGTCCAGAATGCTCTGAAATTTTGTGCCCATCCTGAAAATAATCATAAAAAGTTAACATTGTATGTATTTGGATAAATTGGATCAGACTAGGACCCCTTCATCTTTCAAAGTGATCATCTTGACTATTTATAATATAATATCCCGATCAAAACAAATACAATGCATACCTTTTCGAGAATCAAATGCGTTCTGAATACGCCCAACTACCTTCCAGAATCTCTCTACAATGCCTGAAAAATTACCATGGTAAAATCGTTTCGAGATGTTTTATTTCATTGATTCTGATAGGATATTGAATTGTTCCACAATTTCATCCTGGATTATAAATTTGCAGATGGTTCCTCTTTCAGTGATTATATCAAAGTATCAGTGAGCAATATGTGGAATTAATACTCATACATACCTCTGAACAGGTTCTGGAAACGCTCAATAATCATGTGGTAATATCTGGTCCATCCTATAAATTGATAAAAAATATACCATACAGTATGTTCAGTGAGAAAATAAAAAAAAGTGAAATAAGATAAAGTATGATAATAAATTCGATGACAAATTCATGTCACTTCAATGAATGATAATAATATTCAATACACATATTATCTAGCAAAGTTGAGTCTGAAGAAAGTTTGAAAATTACAAGATGAATAATCATGTTCAAGAAAATCGATACTCACTTGCTATGATACCACGGAAGAATAGACTATAAGAATTTTGTAATGATCGTTGATCTGGAAGATTTCCTGCTTCCGATTGTGTTTCTGGTTTTATTCCTGCAGAAGGGAATTCAGCATATTTTCAATAATCATATAAAGAAAATGAGGAGTTTTTTTTTATGAATTGCGGTATCCTAAGGTTATTATAATGCACACTACTTGTGAAAATGGTATTCCCCTTTATCTTTGGGTACAAACTCAAGTTGATTGGAAAATGTTTCATTATAATAATTTTCATCTCATTTCTCATCCTTGTTTTCTCCAGGGTTCAGATGTGCAGATAGTGCAGATCGACATTTCATACTCGTTCACCGTTCAACAGCGCTCCAAGTTATTATGTTCTAACATTTTTATGGTCTAGACAGACTTATTTCCATAAAAATAAGGTATATGAAAAGTATGTCTTCTGAGACTACTAAGAGCAGAAAGTGTTAATCCTGTCTGGATTGTTTTTTCAAACTCAGTAGTGAACTTCAGTGAACTATTGACTACTAGTTGGATTTACCTCTTGGTAAGTGATATTTTGAAAAATTATGAACATGTAAAAACATCGTCATCAATATTGGAACTCACCAAATAATCCCAAGAATCTGTTTTCTATGTTCCTCAAACCTTTATCCACTTTTCTAGCCAATTCTATAAACAGAAAATGATTCATTCAAGTTTTTTTAGAATCTCCGTTTATAGTTTCAGTTCACAAATAGTAATCAATCATACCTGCTGGAAACGCGAATTTACTCTTGTAGAGATCCTCAATAACTTCCACTATACCTTCGATTCTTTCTTGTACCCAGTTGAATCTGTTAGTCCATACTGAAAAATCAAAGTGAAAAATTATTGAAATTTCAAATTTTCCTAAGAAACTTGAGAACTATATGAGAAAGGAAATCTTGACTGGGAACACGTACTGAATCTTTTCAATCTAATATTGATCATACATATAATCGTAAAAAACAATATTTATGACCACCAGTTGATATTGCTATGTTGTTGTTATATTGTTATAGTTGATATCTGATCAAGAGTCAAGAGATGATAAATATACCTGTAGGTAGGTGAAACTCCTCTTTGAATGTTCTTCCAAATCCTCTCACATTCTCCAACCAGCCTGAAAAATTATTCACATGGTTAACGTATAAAGATCAACAAATGAAAAGATCATAATGTCGCCGTAGAATGTATTCATTCCTAATGTGTTTTGAGTTGGAAATATTTCAGCAGCACACTTCGCGGATGACAGTTCTGATTATTTTGGGAAATCAAAGAACAGAAGCCTTGATATGGAATAGAATCAGACTTCCTCTGTGGAATTAATAATTGAAGTTTTTGAATTTATGACAATTATTTATACCTACCTTTATGAGAATCAATTGTCCTCCGGAAATGCTCGACTATTTCCCGGTATCTCTTCCATATTCCTTCAACAAAATGGAAATATATTATTCGTCTATAATTTTTGTTTCCTTCGAAGCAGTTTGAACTGCTAATATCGTTAACTTCCAACTTTTATTATCTTTTCTATATTAAGTATACCGAGTGTAACAGGATCATAGTATACTCCACTTTTTCCATTTATTTTTCGTACAAAAACTTTCGAATTTGAGGTATCCTATATAAATAATAAACAGCAACTTTCGACCGAATAATTTTCCCCACTTCTTGTTTCGCCTAAATTACCTGTTACTTTCGAGTTTTCAATGGGACACGCTGTATTTTATTACATTTTCTGATTGTGTACAATTTTCTGAATTCAACGATAGCAAGCATGTGACATTTTGAATGTCAATATTTCCATTGATATTTTTTTTTGTTTTCTGCTTTTCTCGTGAATTTCAAGTTTAAATTTTCTTGTTCTAAAACTGAAGGAGAAGAGTGGGGTATACATGATCATTTTATACACAGTATTCCATTTATCCCATTCGCTCACAAGATACTTTGAATTCATTATGATAGCTCATTGCAACATCTCAGCTCATATTGTCAGGTATTTTTAAGAATTTGTCGTTATGGTTCTCAAAGGAGACAATGGTATGTTTCATCATCAATTTACATCAACAAATATTGGTGTAGTTATTATGATATAAGACACTGGTGTTCAAATCTCATTTCAACTAATTAAAATATTTACATACCGTTGAATAGATTTCGGAAATGTTCAACAGCCATACGGAGTTCAGTAGACCATCCTACAAAAAAGAAAACGAAATTGAATGAAATTATGGAACTAATTCATCAATGGGTGGAAAAAATTGGATGATACTGAAAGAATTTCGAATCTACATTAAGATTCAAAATGAAATAATTGATACTCACTACTGAAGGTTCTACGTAAAAATGATCCGAGAGGTAAAAATTTCCTCTCTATTCCTATATGTCCATCTAGTCCTGCTTCTTCGTCTGATATTGTTCCATCTCCTGGTCTAGTTTCATTTCCTGGTCTTATTTCATCACCTGGTCTTGTCTCATTACCTGAATTATCTCTTTCTCTAGGGTTAGTTTCTTGACCAGGTTGTTGACTCTGATCTGTTCCTGATTTTTCTGATGATTCTGGTCGAAGATCCAACCCTGCAATATATTGTTAAAAATTCACTGTACTCTATCGAATGAGAGAATGGAGACTGAAGTGAATGAATTTATGTTGTTGCTTAAGATGGAACTAATAGATGAATGAACATCTCTTAAGAATTTCCAGTGTGTTTCAGGGTATATTTCATAAACATATGTTATATTGATACTCACCAATCAAATTTAGGAATCTTCTCTCCACACTTTTGAAGAATCTTTCAACTCTCCATGCCACCACTGTAAATGCATAGGATTATTTTGACATTCACAAATGAGAATGAATGAGTGGAGAATTTGTTTTCACTGTAGAAGTGCATTGAATTCGATCCTCGTTCTATAGAGTTTTATGGGAGTACAATATAAGATGTACTTTTTTCTCATATCGTCAGATTATCAGATATGATCAATTTATTTACCATTTGAATATCGTTCAGAAAAATGTTTGTTAGTACCAATTTTTGTTTCATATGAATTTTTATACAGAAGAAAGATGCGAAGAAAAAATGACTTTTGAAATATCAGCAAAATAGGAATATAATTCAACCTACATAACTTCTACTCCATATATCTGATTATCCAAGTATATTTTGGATAGTATGAATGTCGAAAATATGATGACAAAAACGATATTCTGTACTTTAACATACCTAAGGGAATCTCCAATTTGTCTGTGAATCTTTCCCAGACCCATGTCAATACGGATGAAACTGTGTTTCCAACTGAACCCAATCGGCTGCCCAATCCTAATGAAAATTATTTAATTTTTTAATATAATCTTACTGTCAGTTTATTGGCATCTGAGCAACCTTGATGAAAATATGGTGTAAGGAAACTCGAGATTACCGTTTTCAAGTGACTTATCAATTATTCATGATATCTTGTGATAATGAGCAGGGGAGAAAGAGAAAGAAAAAAATTTATATTCGTGAATCATTCCAGACCCTTCCTATGGATTGTTGAAAACTCGTGCGTCAGACATTATCATTCAATTTCTAGTTCATCGGTTCATGTGGTATTAATAAGAAAAATATAGCTGGATTCCATGAGGAATGATTGGAATAATAAGAGTTTCTGATGAAAATTGTGTAAGCGCATTTTTTCAAACATCTGATCCTCTACATACCAGTCAATTTGTTCTGGTAATTCTGAACAATTCTACGGAATAACCTGGACCATCCTGTAAGGAAAGAAATAATTGATTCTCTAGACAATGTTCCATTGAGATTTCTGATCCTCACTTGAGAATATACGACGGAAGAATGCTCCATAAGAGTTACCAGATAATGCTGAATTGGTATGTGAATTTTGGCCTGAATTTGTTTCCTGTCCTGGTTGTGTTCCTTGCCCTGGTTGTGAACCTTGTCCTGGTTCTGAAACTTGTCCTGGTTGTGAATCTTGTCCTGGTTGTGTTCCTTGTCCTGGTTGTGAACCTTGGCCTGGTTGGGTACCTTGACCTGGTTGTTCATCAGATTCCGAATCTGGTTCTAATCCTACAATTTGAAATAGTAGATAACTTATTGGAATTATTCATGGAATGAGGAGTTAAGGTTTGTAGCAGTTGACGAAGAGAAATACAACATTTCCACATAAAAAGGATGATTCTGGATTCAAGAAAGATGATATTTCATTGTACTTACCGAAGAAGATTAGCACTCTGTATTCTAGACGTTTCAGACTCCTGTCAACTCTTCCAGCCAGTTCTATAACAATTGAAGAATTATTATTGAGATATTATCATTGTCTTATGTACTTTCTTTGTATGTATTGGATAACTTGATTTCAATTAGAGTCATTCTGCAGTGAAGGTGAAGACATTATGAGAAAAATATATTCAATGTTGAAAGCACTATACGACCCTCCATTTTGAATGCAGAATCGTTTTTCATTCACTAATTTCATTCTGGGTATAACAACGAAATATGTATCATACATACCTACAGGAAATTCGAATTTATTCTCTAATATTTCCCCAATCCATCCCAGTACATTTCCAATGCCTCTCCAAATCGATGCCAATTTGATATTCAATCCTGAAAAGTATAATTTGAAGATATCATCAACGAAATTTCTCTCAGTTCACAGTATGATTGTATTTTATAAATACTCTAAATTTTTTAAATGCGTTTAGATTCACGATTCACGACTTTTGAAGCTATAGCTTGAATAACGTGTAACGAGAAACAAAATCAACATTGAGTTCGTACTCAGATGAAAGATACTCACTTCTGAAGATGATACTAATGATGTTATCATCTGGTCCTGTCCCTGGTTGTGTTCCAGAATTTGATGGTGGAACTAGTCCTTAAATAAAAACGCATCCAGAAGTTGATATTCATGAGAAATTATATTGAATCATTATGCCAAATATAAGAATTCAATATCATAACTATACATACCGAAGAATCTTCCTATACGGTTGATGATATTCGTTAACAAGTCTGTTAACCAACGAAACAAACCTATTAACCAATAAAAAGTTGTTATGTATCAATTCATCATTATTATTTCAAATTCAGATATTCTTTTCGCTCAATATCCAAAATTTTGCTTGTCTTATATAGAATCATATTCACCTAACAACGAGCAATATGGGTTTTTGAATTCATTCTAATTATTATTATACCAACAGTCGGTTTCATTTACTGTTTCAAGAATTTATATTCCAAACATCAGTTGTCATTTGAAGTGATGCTTGAGCTATTTACAGTAAATTGAAATCTCCTTTCAAATAATAAATACTGAATTACGTGTGTTGAGGAAGAAGTCATTTATACATACGTATGGGAGTCTTCAATACGTATGCGAATGCTCTTTCGATTACTCCAAATATGTCAGTCCATTCTGCAGAAAAAAAAAGTTATCAACGATTAAGTAGAGCATTGATTTTCTGCATGCGAAAAAAATTAGCCGAAAGGCTTTTTTCTACAAGGTAGTATTTCATCATGCAGGATTATGAATACTCACTTGTAACTATTCTACCGAAGACTGATGTATTTGCTTCTGGTGTACACCGCGATCGTAGATCAGATACTGCATCTAAATTTGAAATTTCTTGTCAGTAATTAATTTCATTCTTTCCAAAAACCCATCTTTCAATCGAAACATGCTCTACATACCTGAAGAAGTATTCATTGCGGTCCAGAATAGTGTTGAGGCAATTTGAAATCTCGCCCAGAACTCTGGAATTAAAAAAAGTGTCGATTCAATCAGGATAATTTTTCAGAACTAAATAAATCATTTTCTGAAAAATTATTATTCAGCTAGGACGTTATAATTTGGATTTCTCAAATTGATTTTTATATATCAGTATTGAAAACATTTATGACGTCAATAGTTCAGCTCATGAAAGTTTTTGAAACGGCAAAAAAAGATTTTGAACTTATATCCAGTTTTCAGATTCGTTCGAGAATTCATTATCAAATCGAGCGAATGGTATTGATGAAAAATTTTTATATGAGTATTAAAAATTCGATCACGGGTATCAAAAATGATAAAATATGTCGTATACATACCAGCACTTTCTCCTCTGTCTTCGAATTCTTTCAACATTTTCCTCAATCGTGTGGTCCATTCTACAAAAATGATTCATTCATTATTCACGGGTTTCGACTTCATTAACATCTTCGAATGAGTGATGAAATAAATATATTGCATCAATGTTCATGTGTCTTCTTATTCAATTTTGAAAATTAGGTACACGAAACCATTTTGAAAAATAATCTGAGAAATATTTCATGTAATTAATGTCATACTCACTTGCTGTCAGATCATCTAAGTATTCTCTTGATGCATTCGCTGGTACTTTTTCAAACTGTGTCCCAACATCTACAATTGATATCAACATTAATTATTTGACGAAACATTAACGAATTTGAGCTCATACGATCAACTGGCTTGACAATTCAGAATCATTCTTTGAATAACTCGAAATTGGTTTTACATTCTGATTCATACTGAGAAACAGGAATATATTCTGAACTATCATATTGTACCTCTGCCATGATATCTCATCCAAACTGATGAAAATGTGGAAAACTCACCTGAACCCTCATTATTCTGATTTCCAGGTCGTGGTTGTGATCGCTGCTGAGATTGTTGATTTGATGACCATGGTGTTGTATCTGAATCAGGAATTTTTTCTTGTTCTGATTTTTGTTCTGATTCTGGTTGAAAATCTGATGCTGAATCAGATTGAGTTCCAAAATCTGGAGATTGTGCTCCGAAATTGGATCCTTGGTATTGACCCGCATCTACTTGCTGTTCTGGATTCGATTCTTGGTTCACGTCCTGCACTTGTTCTGGTTTTGGTACCGATTCAGTTTGTGATCCTGAGTCTGGATATTGCCCTGGTTGTTGTTCAGATTCCCTATCTGTTCCCGGATTTACTACTGATGGTGAATCTGTTTGTTGCTCCACTTGTGGTGCTGATTATGGAATAATTATTGTTTGTGTAAGTATAAGATTTTCACTGGAATATATGCAATAGGGACGAACGAATATTTTCAGTATATTATTTTTGGGACACTCATACGTATACAATCCTCGGGTATATGATGAAAGAATTCTGCTAGTGTGATGAGAATGTCAAATATAATTATTCAACACTTTCTCAATGGATAATTTTTACTAGATTTTTATATCGATTGGCACTTTGATCAAGTATACCAATAAAAAAAGGTTCACCAATAGGAACTTTCCGCAAATCAGCATTTGGAGAAATTCTTGATCGAATCACCATTTTGTTCGGAGCCCATTGGATATTTGGGATTATATCATAGTTTTATTGAAAAGTGAGAATCATGTGATTGTGAGTGAACGAAGATCCTCAAGGGATCATATGGAGAATCAAAGTATTCGTGCATACGGTAAAAGTATCATGGGAATATCAAACTTCAACATCGTGTTCATCATCGTTTCTTGGCGGCAATAAGATTGAAATAATATCACACGCTGAATAAGTTTCATAACTGATAAATGGAACAAATCTCAGGAATATCGTGTTGCAATCTCATCAGCTTCGATTTTTTGCGAAGAACTTACTTGAAACATTTCCATCTGGATTTTGTATTTCGCTGACTGGAGTGGTCACCTGTTGTGGCTTCTCTGTGTGACTGTGGTGGTGATGATGGTGGTGGTGATGGTGTTTTCCTGCTTCCTTTTCTGCGATTGAAAACGTGAAACGATAATTTATCAATAGTGGGCCAAGAACATGACGTCACTATAATATCGAAATATCTGAAATACCTCGATTGAGCGCTCATATTTCGTATCCTGATTCTGATTCATGAACTACTAAATTAAGTGGACATACGCAATTCCTAACTTTGAGATCAGTATCTGCAAAATTTTCTCTCGAATATCGAAAGAATAATTTCTCGTTTCAAACCCATTTAAACGAGATGATACTCGATGTTGAAGTTTGATATGCTCATGCGATATGGTACGAAGAAATTTCCAGAGGTCATCACAAACAATGTTATCGTAGCAATTGTAAGAAATATTGAGGTATATTCAATCTATGTCTCATTTTTATTTAGGGGCAATTATCCTACTCCACGAACTACTTGGGATTTCTCTAATAAATAATCACATATGTATCATATATGGATCTTATTGGAACATAACTCAGAAATCCTGAGGCACTTTCATCATATTTTGAAATGTACAATGATTTATTCGTGGAAAGATTAAGTATTGAAGAAAATAAAGTGTCTATGTAGAACTCACCTGCTGCTATGGCAGCTATAGCTAAAAGAAAGATAAACACGAACTGAAAATATAAGAAAAATATATTAACATCATCATTGAATCCTCAACAAATGTTTTACCTTCATCATGATGGCTAAAACCACTACTGAATCATCCTACCAATCAATAGAGCAATAAATAAAGAATTGGATCATGACGTTATAAGAAGGTAACACAAAAATAATAATTTAATGGAATATGCAATTTGTTCTTCAATACTTAGACACGTTGGTATATCGATAACATCCATATATGAACATTTAAGCGCCAAATAATATTGATATATCATAACAAATGCATTCGATATTTCTGAGAATTATGGGAGATGATTTAGAAATATTCAAGTATTCTGAAAATATTATATTCAGTTTTCTTCAATTATTAACCGATTAATCTTTTCATAGCATAACTTCAGATTCATCAAGATTTCTTGCATTGGAATATTCAGTAAATAAGATACTAATAATATACTAAGAACAACGTTTGAATTCTTCACATATCTGTAATTCATCACAACCGACGAATCTGAGAATTATACACCAATTATTCTTGAATTAACAAATGAAATTTATACCGATTTGAATCTAGTTATCAAAATTATCCTGATATCACTATCATTATGAATAATTGATCCTCAGTGTTATCTACACATCAGCATGAAATTGTTGGTTCCTCGGTTCCAGGTTGGGCCTGTCATATTTCATCAAATTACTGATATGAACGCTTTTCATATGAGATTGTTATGTTGTCTAATCGTTAAATATGGGATACAACCACTACGGAATATTTCTTAACAAGATACTTCCTACCAAATAATATGCCTGGCGCCTTATTCGATTCCTAGATATTCAAGAATACAATAATAATGATAATAATAATAATAATGATGATATCAATAATAGAAGCAATGATATCAATAATTATTATCAATTTATTATTCGGTGGGAAATCTAAACTGCAACAACAGATATCGATAAAACATTCATAGAATATCAAAACTGGATTTGGGATTATATGATTCCATAAATAAATTATTTCGAATTCGCAGTTCATGTATTAGTATCTGAGATATGTATAATGAATTAATCGTAGTAATAAGGAATGTCTAAGGTCAACAACATTGAATTTAAAAAAGAATACTCCTACCCGAGAGTCTGATATAATAAGGGTGTGACAATTGCACCTCAGAATAATACATATCTGGCTTTCGGTAAATGGCGCTGTTTTCTTGGGTTTGTAAGTATATTACTGATGAGAACAACCTTTTAAATCGTGCACATTTCAATGAACAGGGTTGTCAAACTCAGTGCTAGCTTCGTTATGACTGGGGCTACAACGTCAGTTGCATAGGAAAACTGGTGTTTTTTTTTGCGCTGATAACGATAATTGAAAAGTCGTACATCGCATTCGAGAATTATTTCAGAATTGTGAATATCTCTTAAAGAAGGAGTTTCATATAGACCTCTGTAAAAATGAATCAAATACTGAAAATACATGTTATGGCTCGAATATTTGATATTGAATTTTTTTCTGATTTTCACTGGACTTGTATCTTGATAAATCAATTCGTCTGGAATCATTTCCAAGCATTTTGTATTGAGATATACATTCTGTTTGTCATTCATCAGGTATTTGGATTGAGGAATGATGGTTCAAAATGTCCTCTTCCTTTGGATTGGTAAGGAATATAAATGATATCAGTTTCTACGAATGGTGTTCATCATGAATATTATTCGATTTCCTTCACTATAACTTCATCAATTATCCTTTCAGAAGTTAATATGTTGATATCAATATGAATAGAACAGTTTAACCATCATGAGATTCTTGTCAACTGACTATATGATCATGATCTCATGAGTTTTTGTTTAGGTAGTACAATACTGTTCAAACATGAAGAATGTATAGTTCATCTAGTTTCGAAAAGTTGAAATTATTGTCACTCAAATCATGTAGACTAATGGAGTGAACAAAATTTTTGGAAAATGATCATAATCCCAATAACAGTAATTTATAAACGATACACTAGCGTTTGAGAGGCAATAATAGAATCACTTTGTTCATCTGATTTCCAGTCGATAGGTGAAATATCCACCTATACACTGAAACTCTAGTTTAACTCCACCCCTTACATCTCTGAAATCATCATCTCCGTCATTTTCAACTGAGAACACTAACCGGATTCTCACAACTTCAATCGGGATGTTCGATCGACATTGTGAGATCGAATTCGGAGAGGAATCGGAAGTGATGTTGACTTTGTTACCTGAAACTGGTTAAGCATAGGATATTGGATTACTAATATCGATAGGAGTGATTTTGAGGGACGGGCGCTCGAAGTACTCTTGATAGTTCAGAACGTCATTGTCGATTGACTGCATATCTCGGTTGGTAGAAGCAGTGAAGTGAGTACTCTCATGGTACATAAGGTGTTGGTGAATCTGGAATATGGAGGATCTGGAACTATTCGAGTGTATTTCGAGTGGGCATCAGATGATTCTTGAAAATATATAATATATTCTCTGATCATCTTTTATCCTAGATCATATTTCACTGAATAATAAAAATGTCATGAGAGATAAAGCCAGATATTTAGAACCAAACAGCCTAAATTCATCGATAGGGATTATGATTTGATCATCGAATGGGAAACTGATAATAATGTTCCATTCAAAGTTCAAAAAACATAATACGTCATCTTGTATCATATAGTACAATCAATTGACACATTTTATCATGTATGTTACGTTGGCACGACCAAGTGATCGTTGAAGTCAACGAAATCAAAAAATGTTCATATCAAGATTGAGTGCTCTTGTGTTGCTAATTTGTTCCCCTTTCCAAAAATTCGTTGCTCGTGCCAATATAAAAAAAGTGAGGCGATGCTAGCTTCACGTGAAGCTGGCACAGCAACTTTTTTATTCGGCGACTAGTTCAAGAAATGAATATACCAGGCTGTAGTACTAATTTGTTCCCCGTCCAGAAATTTTGTTGCTCGATTTTTTCCTCGAAAATCGTAATGAATAGTCGTTCCATGCCAATTCAATGTCATGATAACTTCGTTATCTTTCATCAAAAATAAAAAATTATTTCACCAAAATGTGTTTCTTCCCTTGCCTCACTTCTTTTATATTGACACGAGCAACAAATTCTTGGAAAAAGGAACAAATTAGCAACAAAAGATCACAAAATCTTGATATGAAAATTTTTGAATTTCATGGTCGTGCCAAAGTAACATACATCCTTTTATCCCGATTTTGGGAGTCACAGTGTCTTATTAGCAGTCTTCGCTATACCTTGTCGGTGATATCTGAGAACAGCAAGTCAGAGGTGAGAATTTCTATGGAGAGCTGAAATGTTTTCTATCACTGAACAAATCAAATAGTTCGAAACTGAAAGCTGTTCTCCACTGGTTTGGTACTTTTGAATCTATCGAGATTCAGGGATCATATCCCCAAAACATCAGATGATAAGAAGGCAGTCTGTTGAGTCTCACTGAGATCATAGTTATCATCACTCTATTATACAGGATTCTCTTATTCCTCTCGTGTGACAGACTTATTTCCTGAACAGGTATAGAAAGTGATATATATCTGCAGAATATGATGAATGCTACCTTTGTACGGCACTAATACATAAATGCAGCCGTCCATTCGATGGTTGCTTCAGCATTATGAAAATGATTTATATGAATGATGCTGCTTGTATCCCAAGAAACAATAGTTCTCGTTATTTTTGATAGGCTGATTTTTCGAAACGGCATGAATCTTGTTCTGATTGTAGTTTAACATCCCCAAACAATTTTTTGAAAAATCATATTTGACATACGTAATCAGTTCAGTTTGTCTGCTTTCAACAGTTGTAAAATATATACGACTTCATTTACAGGATATTTTGACAATGAAATGTTTATTTATTGACATTGAATTGAAACAGTTTTGTTATCGAAGTTTTCGGTGGAAAGATTCAATGTATTGATGATGTATATAAAATTAATTTCTTCATCACTCATAACCTTTCATATAGGCGTCATGAACGCTCCATTTTTTCCACCAAATATAAGTCACTCGAAGAGTATGCAGTCGAACAGTATGTCAACAGGCCATCAAGAGACTAGATCATTGCATGACAATATCCCATCGACAAACAATAGTATCGATGAAGCAAATAACCAGTAATGTAATGATCCTTCAACGGCCCTATTATGTTTCATAATGCCACACCAACTCACTAACTACTGATTTGGTTGCACGCAATGATTTTTTGACTGTAAATCATGAAAGTGGAGCGACAATGATATCTGCAATCAATTTGATTACTCATGATTGCAACTGATGATAGTGTGATGGAATTTTCTACAGTCGTATATTATCCTGTATACGTTATCGTATGACAATCAATTTTCCAGGAACGTCTACATCAGTTCCCATGGGAAGTTAAGGGTGCTGTGAAGAAAATAACAATGAAAAGTTTTTCGGAAAATTCTGAAACATGTTAACATCAATAAATATAAAGTTGTGAGTCCTACGCACTTAGTAGTGAAACTTCTCACACATTCGTAGTGATTTAATTCAAAACTGTTGATTCTATCTTCAACTTCCAATGTTCACATTGAATATATAAACCTAATCAATTTTGCAATTGAACGAATGTGATAAACTTCTTCGGTTGTACTATTCTTATTTCATCATATCGGATTCTATTACTTGTAATAGGGCTAGTAATTTCAAACATGTACTGAATACAATAAATCATGGACCCACCCATTTCGTTGAGTGGATGTAACTATAGAATCCTGCTCCTTCAGATGAATGAGAAATACTATAGCTAGTGTTTATTAGCTACCGAACCCCCTGAATCGACTCATAAAATTAATGGGCTATCACTGCACTTTTATAACCGATTGGTGATGAAACGAGGCTTCGAATATTCGTCTATAAAGTTCGTGATTATGCATGTGAGAATAAACTCGAGAATGATTTGAATACATCGAGAAAAAATATCCGTCTGCCATAGTTAAAGAGAGTATATGATCTCAACATCAGTTGTTGTTTAAATGAATCTATTCCATGTCACATATTCACTTGAGATTGAATCTGAATCCATTGAATTATTTTCGGCAATCAATATTATCGATATATGATGTGAACCAGTTGTTTAGTAATCCATGTATTCCCATATTTCGATTCATGTTATGTTTGATAAGTATAATACTTATTCACTCATTAATACCGTATTCACTATATTTGTACTTTTTGGAAATCAATTGAGAACCATTTTCTTAACATAGTTCCACCATACATAATTTCATTCGTCGATTCCAACCTATTCTCGAAGCTTTCATTTTCTAGGCACCTGCTCTGCCTCTCTGAGCCTTTCCAATTTAAATTATCCTTGATCATTCAGCTGAAAACTGATTAGAAGCGAAGACGAAACGTGTTCACGAAGCTCTAATGGAATAATCAATTGCATTCATTTATAAATCGTAATATAATCATTCATCTTTGTTGAACAAATTTGAATTATTATTATAGAAGCTTCGATTCTGGACATTTTTCCATCGAAGTATATTGATTGAATTTCCACCTATGCCATGAACGAGATGAATATTTTGGATTGTTGAGCATATGTATTGAGATATAAGTAATTGTTTATCTTTCTACAGGTCTGGAAACTGGTGGAAATTTTGGTGGTTCTCGTGTTTCACCACTTGCAGCGCTGCCGTCTATTTTTGTCTTTGTCAGCCAATCCCAAATCAGATCCGATTAGCCATGAGAAGAAATGAATTTTTTTGATTCATTAGAAAGAATTTTGCAAGGAATTATATTTCTATCATTGATTATCATTCATTATTCTAGTCCAACTAATCGTTTGTATTGTTTACAATTACAATACAAACTGTCTCACCCCAATAGTTACTGCAGAATTATTTTTCTTTGACATAATTCGTGATCTGAAGCATAATAAAATATGAAAAGTGCCTATTTCGATTTTCTTCAGTCTATTCAAGGTAGAGATCACCCTGAAATCATTCTTGTTGAAAAATCACTAACTGAAAATCACTAACTAAATTTTTTCGAATGAATAACCTTGTATATTTTGATGTATTCATATTCGTTGTGTCATGAACTGATAAATAATTCTTCAGAATTTGGACTTCTTTGCCAAGGTATTGAATTGAATAAATCTATTTTGTAGACTAATCTTTTCATCTTTTTGAATATTTGGTAAACTTTGGCCAAATAATTTGAAGGTTATGGTGAAGGAAATAAAAGAAATCGCATCGAATATTCATAAGGGAATCGATAGAGAAAATCTTGTGATTAACCCTGTATAAGATATTTTTCAAATATGCCTACATATCAATATATTCATGAATCGTCATCCGAAAACTTGGCAAGTTTTCTGTATACCCAAATTTCGCTGATATAATGGAAGAAATGTCGTTTTACCGTAGAAAACATACGAAACGCTCAAGTAGTCCTAGATTAAAAACCCAGATAAATTCTTGAACGAAACCTTTCAATTCATCTGAAGAAAACCCATATGCCTGCCTCTTTTTCACACACTGAATCCACTGAACACCAGGTGTATGTATAATATTATAGGTACTACTTATTTCTTCTTTTCACACCGGTTTTCTTTTGTCAATAGTTTATCTGATGAATCTGTACTATATCCAAGATGATTATCTGAAACTGGCCGGGCCCTTTGAAATATTATTCCTTTCTTATTGGCAAAGGATGTCACTTAAATCGTAAACAGGATATTCCTTCAGAGAATGATTTTTTCGAATACTTTTCATACCTATTTGCCAAAGTGTATTGTCAAACTTATCATCGAATAAATGAGTTCTATTCACCAGTATTTGTTTTTTTTTTCTACATGAAAAGGTATGAAGATAATATCCGAATTTGACCAACTTGGCATGTTCATCACAGTTTGCAAACGATTTTAGACTGGCATCTGCTAAATCGCTGTTTAACGATTCAATATCATCGTAGTTATCATCATCAATATACATTATGATTCACACATTTCACCAAATTGATACTATCATATTTCTTCACTCATTCTAATTCATTTGAATCGGTTTGGCAATCCAGTATTGTAACAGGAATTCAGGCGCGCCAATGCTGTTATGGCAAATTTATATAGAATAAGAACGGGGAATGTAAGCCTGCTTGATTAATGCCTTGGACAAGATAATCACCCATATCTTGCGGAGCCAACTTGTATTTGGTTGCAATTTACATGAATTAGAGAAACGTTTTTTGTTTGTTACCCTCTTGCTACGAGTTTTTGCGTTGTGCCAGATAAGATGAATTTTGGGTCATTCAACACATTATCCTCTACAGCAAGGGAATAATTCATACCTATTGTTTCAAGAAGGATATAGGATCGTTTCTGGCTCGAATAAAATGATTATTCATCTGGGTTTATTCTTGTATATGTTGAAATATCAGGTAACAGTCAAATCTCATGATTTTCTCTTGAGTTACTTTCGACATCGCTTTAATAGTACTCCAAAAATTTATGATAATCCAAACTCACTCATCGAATTTGGAGAACACCTAATCATGATGACTGATTTTTCAAATAATATTCTCATGGATTACTGACCTGAAAATCATTGAATTCGCGTTCACAACTTTGATTCAACTCATCATATAGCTTCAATCAAAAGAAGCTGAAGAAGCTGGAGCAGTTGTATCAAGATATGTATTTATATATATTTACAAAAACTAACATATACGTTCTGTTTACTGGACCTCAATGTCATGACCCTGTTCAGTGAGACTATTTCCATTCATCACTTTATTCTCAAGATAACAAAGAGATACTTCACACTCTGTAGTGAGAATTGTGGCTCCTCGTGTAAAACGAAGTAGGTTATTCTGAAATATCCGGCATTCATGGAGCATCATTGAGTTTTTCGAGCTTCACTTGAGTATGTTTTCATTAACTCTGCCTCGAGATATTCCAGTAACATAATTAGCAGATTGAGGTTACAAACCTGTGGGTCTTCGAATCCTCCACTCAATTTGATTAATTTTATTGCATAGGCTGGAGAATTGAGACGGTGTATGAAATGAAAATGTTTTCTTTCAATTATCATTGTTTATTTTTCGAATCCAGTACCTACCAATGACAGTTCTAATAGTATAAAAATCAACAGAGCGGGTTTTCATTCCGATGTTTTGTGAAAAAGAAATGAATTCAGATATATAGATATTCAATTCTCCAGAGATATATTCAATAACAAAAAATTTAGCAAGGTATTAGACGAAAATGTATACAAAATAGAGTGAAAAGAGGATATTATCGAGAAGTAGAGAGAATTTACTCAAATTCTCGTGAGGATGATCTTCAGAATGTAACTTAGGTGACTATATTCAATATTGCACACAACACAGATATAACAATGAGGAGAGATATTACGATAAAAGATCTTAATGTATTTAGAGATATTAAACTGAATTGATGCAAAATAATAATATAGAAAAATCGGATACACTCCTGTGACAGTTGTAGATTAGATCCTATATTTACAGGCCATATTCTAGTTTGAATTAAAACCTGAAAATGTTACCCAACTGTTACTGAACTATCGCTTGAGCATTTTTGTTGATATGGCCATGCTGATGGTGCAGCATAAAATTACAAGCAACATCCTTGCATGTTATAAAGGATCCATATCTTGAGTAGACATCGCACCAGGTAAGGCAACTATAATGAGCGTTGATAGTGTGGAAACTGCGAATGTGTGCGCTATCAGCTGTAAATTAATTAACTAATTCTCTGTGAGTATTATGTGGGGCAAACATGCGATGTGTTACCTACCAGGACTGCTACTAGAATCAACACTTAGGAAGCTGATAGTGGAAGAGGAGGTGCAATAAAATGAGCTGAAGAATAAATTTTCAACTCAATGAAATATCACAGAGGAACTATGTCACAACAAATATGACGAAATGTTCTAGTGATAGAATTGTTATTTCAAGGTCAATTGTGAGAAGAATACGAAAGAGTTTTGACAGTGAGAGACTGTGTCTGAGATCAATTTATCATAGAATTCCTGTTAAAAAAATAGTTATCTATAGGGAATCAATTTTCACAGACACATTTCAACGTCATTTCATTATAGTCAAAAGAGATTGTATTATAAGAGAATTCCATGAGAACCATTGGATAGTATTCATGTTCATTATTTCGATCTCTTCGGATTGTCGATATGGTGAGTTTGTATAAATGCTTTACTAAAATTCTTCCCATAACTATTATGGAAAAAATTATATATATCAAACAAATATCTTATGTTAACAATTCACTAGTTTTCGGAATGAAAGGTATTATTTAAGAAAAGAAAGCACTTACTGTTGAAAATATGGCTAAATTCCTTTGACTCTATAAAAAACATCAGATATAAATTTATGAAAGAGTCACCACAGATACAATGAAAGTGATTCAGTTTCTATATTGATAATGATGTGATGAGAATAAATGAATTCATCAAAATAAAATTCGATATGAACGAAGTAACTGAAAAATACGGACTGCTCTTGCAAATCTGAGAAGTTTGGATGTATTGAAACGAATAAATATATTTCAAAAGAGTAGGAATGGATTTGGATCGCACTGGAATTCAACATCGATAATCTGGTCTGGAGGGTTTTCAAGTCATCGTTAATAGAAATGTATGATCAACTGATTTCTGATGAATTTTGAATGCATGCCATCTATCCAATAAGATCAAGATATCATCGAAGAACAATCGTAAAAATTTGACATGACAACTTTTTGTTGTCGAGAAAACCTCAGATCATAAAATTTGTTGATAAGACGAAATCCGAATTAATACCAATGCATGCAATGTTGAACGTAGGGAATATACCGGAAACTATATAGATCAGAAGAGATACCAGGAGATAAGATCCCAGAAGCACATCAGCAACACTTGAATATTTATCTGACATAATTCAATTCAATGTACTTCTTCCCGAATAAAATAACAACGGAAATACAAGATGATGGTTGATGGTAACTACATAAATGAAAGTTATTTTTCAACAGGTGAATTCTTTGACTAAACCTATTTTTGTGTGAAGGAACTCATAAAACAGCAGGGTATTGAAAGACCACATTTGCTAGTGTACGATCTCTGACAATAATCATTACTAATGGCTGAGCAGGTGCAGTTGATTCAAACATTGAAAATGAGATTATCAAAAAGGATAACAAACAAACGCTCCTGAACAATATTAACGGCAAGAAACAGGTAGATACTGAAATTTATTGACCTATAAATAACGGGTAACTATATAATGTTCACTAATTCGTTTTAATTGCTGCGTGTGCTGTTGAGAAAAAATACAAATGACTGTGGATCTAATTAGAGATAGGCACGCAAATGCAAAGTGGAAAGAATTCATGTACGTGAGTGTGATATCGCAAGTAACTATCATCTTATGGTTATCGGAGTGTAATATTTTGTACATTTTGAAGTGAAATGCCAGTCCAAGATAGTTTCATTATTACTTTCATGGTTGCATTTTATTATTCCATTCACATTAGTTCAGCCAGCATTGAAAGGGTTAAAATATTTATCACGTTCTGTCATCAAATTGATATGTGAGCAGTGAAAAAATAGGAAAGGTCTCATTTCATAAAATTTCCCTAGAATTGATTGTTCTTTTCGAATACGTGATCTCGTCATCAGTCAGTCTGTCTTCTCTAGCAAAGAATAAAAGAGAGAAAAATGTGTCTGGTTCTGTGGAGTTCTGAAGTATGGCATGTTTTCTACATTCTACAATATTGTAACCGAACTCAAATAATTCGATAATGTATCTACCTAGATATCGATGTTTCGTAGGTGTATCTGACAAAATGTCTATTGATTATGCAAATCAACTACTCTTCAGTCAAGTATTCATCGAAAATTCCAAAGATGGACATTCAACTCTTCATTCATAATAACTGGTACTGACCAAGTGAAAACTACTTCGTGATTTTCCTAGAGATACCTAACAAGTTGATTTCTTGATCAATATTTCGATTTATAATTCTCTCTCATGTCACCATTGCCAAAAGGATGCAACTTGACGAATAACAACCGACAGTATTAACTTTATCACCCGTCAGTGCTTGCTTCGGAGTGCATTCCATACTTGTGAGATGTTTTTACAAATTAAATTTCGATTGCTTAACTAAGGATATAGTTATTTATAGTCGACTATTTTTTCATGGTGGATTTGGTGGATTCCAAGCGAGCTCACCATACCTTTTAGTAGCCTGATGCTGAATGAAATGGTGGATACGCTTTTATACTCATAATTGAATAAATGGCGGAGGAATGACTATTCCACCAATTGATGAATATTTGGTAATATTTCTAACCTGGACGTTAATAATGTCTTAAAAACCAACACGATTTATTATTATTCATCTGCGTAGCCTCTGGTTTTGGATTGTGTTGGGACACTCTATATATAAACTATTCATGTTGCAATATTACAGGATACAGTCATTCTTCCTCATTATTACTAATATCATGAACCTGCATTGGGTACATAAAAATGACACGGATTATTCAGAGAGTCAATTCAAAGCATCAGGAATGGAAAACTGAGTGCTTCATTATTTTTGTTGAATATTCTCTATGGATAACATAGTCGAATTCATAAAGACTAATAAGCATATAAATACAGAATTTCTCGCTTGACATCCGGAAAAAGTTTTGCAAAAGGAAGGGTCGATGAATGAGCATCTCATATAACTCCAGTGTAAAATGTACGTAATATACATGGTAATTGGAGATGAGCATGGACTCATATACGAATATATCATGATATCCCTTGACAACACTTCCATAATTATGTGCCAGTGAATGACTCATTATTCTTCGAATAATTATCAACTAATCAATTAATGAAACATTATTATGTATCATTATTATGTATCACTGTAGCTCATAATTATAAACTAACTGTCCGTTCTCCCGAAGTGGTTCGGATTCCACTATAAACTATAGGCCCTGCCCTTCTTCATCCCGCACACATTTCGACTTATGGAAAGATGGTTAAGAAACAAACTTTGAAGAGGTAATCAATAAAACTATAATTTCATTTCGATATCCTTCTGCCAAACTTATACTCAGAAGACTAAACTGGTATCCAAATGGAAGATGCATCCAAACGTTTCATGATATTCATTTATCAACAACGTTCTCTATATGGAAGTGAATGTTATCCGGACTGAACATGTGTGAATCTTAAATCGACCTAGTGCGACTGATAAGACCTGATACTTCGAAACAGTATCCTCGTTTTGTGTGTTACTCAATTTTATGCAAGAGGTTGAATGATACAGAGGTGAGATCTGTGGAGTTGCGACAGCATTGAATGTTCCGAATTTGTTTAATAATTGTGTATTACTTGCTGGAAAAATCTCAACTGAAACAACATAACAAGATAACATCAACAGGAAATTGAAAACGAATGAGAACTCTACTCACGGAAGAAACTTCTCGAAACATCTCGCTGTGCAAACGACTTTCCGCTCCATGTATTGCCTGTGGTAGATCCAGATTTGTATATTCTTTCATCGCTGCCCGATTTCGTTCTGGGGAAAAGAGTGCTTCGGGAACAGTGCAGTATTCGTGATTGCTATGTCGAGGATAATTCAAGTTAATGGCACGAAGATAAAGAAAGAGACTGATAAAACTTCGCATCAGCTTGTATGAGAATTTTGCTGTGGCTTTTATCTCGTACTTTTGAACTTCGTCCTTTTTTTCGAGTAGGTGATTTTCGTTTGGTTATCGAAAAATATTCGAGAATTGATGATACATGTAACGATTCTTTAACACTGATTTCCATTGAATATAAACCATAGTTATAGATTCGTTTATCGTTTCCAATTACAAAATGAAATACAAACAAAACATATAATTTAATGATGATTCTTCAAGGAAAATGGGTGAGCTCTTCATGTTTTCAAGACTCTTTGATTGGTTCAATCCACCTAATGCTGCTTTGTTGATTGTGACCTTTCCGGACTTGGTTGTAAGTGACAGAATTCTGTTTATAGGAATTGAAATGTGGTAAGTAAATGGTTCTTTGTGGAGCTGATGGGTCTTTGAGCAGAATACCTAAAGTGATAACAACTGAATTGTGAACTGAAAAACAAGTCGTTCGATGGTAGTACCACAAGAGGTTGTTTGTTACGTACTGCTGCGACATGTTTGAATCCCACTGACTTGACTAATGTTCTTTATTGCCCGTAACTAGTTGATTTTGATTTTCACATGATCGCTATGTATGTATAATGATATAATGTTGGAGTAAGGAATGATTTGATCGAAACTTCAAGATTGTGAATCCAAGAAATGTTGATAGTATTAGATATAATCAGAAAGTTGATGATATGATTCTGGTTATCAATCAGTTCTGATTCGATCAGTGATGAATATCATTGAATCAAATTTGAAATCGAATGTTCAATGACATTGCGAAGACCAAGTTTAAATTGAAAATGCACGTTCTCATCAACTCGATCGAAAGAAGTCACTCCGATGAGAAATAAGATAACAAGTGCAAATGCACGTTTCCAAAAGGGCGAATATAAACAGTAATATAAATTCTAATGGCGTTCCGACAAAAGGAGAATTTCATGAGGTGGTGCCCGATGTCGAGGAAATTCAAATCGAATTTTCGTAGAGGGAGCTGATATAGTCGTGCCTTCCCTTATCTGATGCCACTCTAATTTTCCGCTCCTCTAGCTTTTGTGTTATCGCGAAATCTCCACAGAGGCATACCTCGCCAATTACCAGCTCTTGTGTTGGATGCTCTGTTGAGGTTGGAGTTGAAGTTGTTACGTGATGCTGATTTCAACTCCGACACATTTTCTATCAATTGTACCCATTTATATATATGAATTTCTGAAGTTCAAACAGCAATAATAAATAATTGAACTTTTTCCACATTCACTTCAATGCTTCGGGTAATTAGAAGTTAATACTTTTTGAATTTGAAATTCTCATATAGTTTCTCGAGTTATGCAATGCATTTTATAAATATCCAAATAAATCAACCTATTTTTCATCATAATCATATTTTTAAGATTTCATGGAATTTTTTTTATGAATATCATTGTTGAAACGATTATAATAATATTCTCCTATCCATCCTCGACTTCGATCAGTCATGTTTGTTGTCCTTTGCTGAATCAGAATGTTGCAAAACGTCATTTTCCTGGAAATATATGCCGGCCTTTCGTTATTCACTTCCCGCATTTGTAAATATGTTCTGGCAGTACTGAAACTTTTCTACAATGAGTTCACGAGTTTCTATAACAGTATAACTGAAAGCAAACAGAACATCAGTTTGATCTGAATAGACTCAATATTTATCTGATCAAGTATCTCTTGTACCTAAAATTATTTCCTCTAGGTTCAGGCGACGAGTTTTTCCAAATTTCTGTTTCTGTTGGTTCACAATTCTTCTTTAGATATCAACTGAAACAGTCCTCACCTTCCTCATTCTGATTGAAGAAACACTCTGTATATCATCCCATTCATTCATCATATCAATCATTCTGATTATGACTAGCTTGATAAAACCATGAAGAGTACAAATTGGTACACAAAACAGCGAGGTATGAACATTTTTATCAATCCATTCCATCTCATCATCCATTCATGGAACATCACCCGAATGGACGTATTCGTCTGGCATTCAGGAAGAGTAAAAATGAGGAAATGTCACAATGAAGCAGGACATATAAACTTTATTACCCGCAGGTAAAGCTGGTTACGAGCCCTCATTATGAAATATCAACGTTTTTCATGCCATCACATGTAAAAGTTCGGAGTATGCTTCATTGGTTGGAATGATGACATTCTGAAAATGGAACGACACAAATTCTCATTGGTGACATGAAATGTTATGTGAAAACGTGGAATTGCAGGATAATTTGCATCATATCCAGTAGAAGGAACGAGTTGCTTGTAGATACCAAAAAGAACTGTGTCAAAAATGGCGGTATGGAAGGTTGAATAATCAATAACCAATAGAAAATATATCAGAAATAGCGATGGGATTAAGGAAATAGTTTTGAAGATAACATGTCATCAGTGATACTGCCGAAAAATAATAAATAAACAGACTGAAGATGGTATGTTTCGCTGTTGCATTGAAAATAAACAGAGGTGCTTCTAAGGTAGCAATGGAATTTCTATCCAGCAAATAAGTTGTCCGATTCACCACACCTACATGCTAGACAACTAAGAATTCTATGATCATGCATGTGTAGAAAGCAGTAAACGATAGAAAAATTGAATATGGGCCTCTGCCCAGCATTATTATCTACAATCCATGAACAATACCTAATAGATGGAGATGAAGTTTGATATAAAAAAAATCATTTTCGTATTTTGCTTTATCGCAGAATACAAGTGTGGCAAAGCTTTGGATGAGGCAGAACTTAACAACAAGTTTTCATGTAATGTAACCAGGTTGAATATTTCTTGGCGATGGATAATTCCAAATGTATAGTTGTTCCCGTATTGGGGGTAGCAACTTTCGAATGCCCTGCTCATCTCATGTCATCTTGAATCTTCTCATCATCAGTAACTACTCCCAGCTATCCACATAGCCTATTTGAACTCCACAGTTGTTGAGGTGGCATCCCGTCTAGTCTAGCCGCAATACACAACTCATTACGGAATTGAACTTGAGAAATCCTAAACAATCAGGAATTCTATCTCCAACCCACCACACAGCGTTATTGAATTTGTGTTTCACTGAGATAGTAATTCCTTAGTTGAGATGGACATGCACGTCCCCTAGAGATCTATCCCTAACTTGGCTCTGAATTCATAACTCGCCTCAAGTCATGTTGGCGTATATGTGATCTTATAGTACGGCTATGCAAGTTTCGATATAATCTATGCTTGGGAATTTCTGGAGTTAACATTCTTTAAGGGTTATTCTCATGTTACAAACCTGGTTCTCATCTGGAAATATAAACATATTGGAGAGAACTTTCACTATTTCATTCAGATCCATATAACGATACATGTGAAATCCAACTGGATGAATAATTTTTACTGGTAACGTGATTTCATGAGAATTTTCTACAAGCTTCATAGCAGCTTGGGTTGTATGTATGTATATACGTAACTTTCTTTTAAACTGATAGCGAGTGGCGTCACGTTGTCTTCCAATGACAGTGGTAATAGTTACAGGTTTATCTCAATCACCCTGATCTAATCGGCTCATTACCATCATTAAAAAGTCACATCATGCGTTCACTTGTCACTCAACTGAGACTGGCCTAATCGTATCGCGCACATATGATCTTATCAGTGACGTTTCAATGGGTCATAACAAAGGTTCACATGCCAATTGTTAGTTAGTGATAGAAGTAATGTTAGTATATTTCGTCATTTGAAGTTGAACCTTTGTCCGAACAAGTTGAGTAGCAAGTTTTAGTCAGTCAACGCGAAATGCCGAGTCTTCGGGCGTCGGATCGAATTCAGTATATCGCCGAAAAAATCGAACATAAAAATGGAAAATGAATATGGGTTGTATAAGCTCAGGAACATGCTACAGTGATTCACTAAAGGGGCGAATCAATTAGAAAAAAAAGTATGGGGTGCTACGAAGATCAGTTTTAATAAAGCGTCCCTCACTTTTTATGTAGTCACAATGTTTTCTTCAATCAATTTGATTTTGAATTGAGAATAATCATATAAATGGATTGAAATACCCTGCAGATACTGCGAATGATTTTTTATGCTATCAATACTCTCAAGATTTTATATTGAAATATAATATTTAAAAAACCAAATCCTCATCACACATTTTCCCCAATTTGGTAGAGTTCTATATCCTCCTGATTTCTGTACCTGATATTTGAAATTTTCTCTGTTGAATTGCTACGAGCTACCATCCAGCATATCCTTCATAATAACTATGAGAGGATGGAATTCAAAATGAAATATGGTAAGTGTTAATAATTTGTCAAGAAGCGAGCAAACAAATTCATGAAGCTGGTAGTGGAGAGTTAGAGGTCACAAAGAGGTACGAAACTCGTCTCTTTGACCAATCACCATACACATTGGATTCGTTTCCGACCATATCAAGAAATCGCATGATCAATTGACATATTCTGCCTTTGGAATTCAAGAAAAGTGAACACATTATCGAAAGTATGTTGCACCATTCAGATAAACAGTTGACTATTTGTGCTGGTGTGCCATCGAGATGAAATGCAGCCTGTAGAAGTATATCAGTAATGGAAACACTTCCACGCCATACAAGCATTCGTATTGCTAGACACTCTCAAGAAATTCACCGTCAAAGGAATCTCATGCTTATATTCACCTGCAACTTTCTCGAAACAACGACTATGCTATTTAACGGTACGCTGAATCTCGATGGACTCTAGGTGTCCGACTTCAAAGGTATTCAAATTGTACTTGGCGCTATTGTCGTTCAGTTTGCTGAAAACATTTACGGAATGGTTTCTGTTTCTAGTGTTATCGCTTCGTTCACTTTTATTACTGCTATCGAATCGTAATGTTTTAGTCTCCCGGAGAAAATGTTCTGAGAGGAAAATAGTATGAGCTCCCGTAATCCCAAGATGCGATGTTGGAATACCATTCTCAAAGTGTCTTTCATATCTGATATATTTATCACACTCTGATTTCGATTTATATCAACTTGATTCTCATAGAACTGAAAAATATTGTTACAGTTGATTTATGTTCGACTGTAACCACCTCAAAATAACTTCACCTAAAGTTTCAACAGATTAACCCTTTATTCTTTCCTATATACTTTAGAATAGCGTACTGTAATTATCCAACATTCTTGGGAACCATTTGAACGGGGTATTCGAGTGAATTGAAATATTCTCGACGAGAAATTTCTGGAAAACATTCTCATAATCCAAGTATGCTATAAAACTCGGCCGTAATATTTCTGTGAATGAAAACGGTGTTCACCCTCTTGAGAACAGTTATTAATTAATATCGTACCTGTGGGACTGACTCAATTATTATTTTACTCTTGATCAAATGTGAGACTTCAGGGCTTAACGGGAGTATATAAGGCACTCTGGAGCTCAGAAAACGGTTATTGTTTGCTCTCTTGTTGAAATGTAATAAAACGAATTATTTTGCTTTTGTTCTGTGAAATGTATAATGAAGCTATTCAAAGAGATCTATTATCGAGAATTCACTATAGGTGGCAACCAATGTCATTTCAATTTCAATGTCATTCATAAAATCAAAGATACCTATATCTACAAGCAATTCACGATGTATTACTTCGCTTTTGGCTGTCAAACATGTTTTCAATTCTAACACTGAATATTTTTATTTTTGTTTCTGATGATATGCCAGAAATTTCGGAATGATTTATCCATCTTGATCCAACAAAACTTTTCTATGCAACCTCAAATCTCCTGAAGACGAGATCATCCATCATTTTTATAATACCAATTCTTCATCTAATGAACTCTACCTATAACAACAAATCATCTCATAGTTTCAAATGCTGCATAGTCTAGACAAAAGTTGTTTTTCTACGCGAACGTTCTCCAAGTTTTTCGGAATATCAAGCAAGAACTTTGGACCTTATCATTTATGCTGAGGGCTGCCGAGTATTAATAACTTCAGTCTACTGTTTTCATTATAATTCTCCGGTGATTAATGGGTCTAGAATGGATAATATCGTATCGATGTAGCAAATATATCAAAAATTCAGCAGGAAATATACGCATGATAGACTAATGGAATGAGGGTTGAAATTTTTTTTCAATATTCCATACAATAATATTCAAATTGAGCGGTTCCGATATCTCATTGATTGATTGACTGAAAGTTTGATTTGAATAATAATCATTTAAATAATTATTGAATGTAGTGACAGCGTGAACGAATAGAAGGAAGAAAATATTTCTGAATACAATTTATAAACCCAGAGTTAGCGACAAGTATTTACTCAATATTCTCGAAACTAAATAGACGATATCTTCGGACTAACAAGTATTTTCAAAACCTGCATAACTATTCAGGTTGTTACGTATGATTTAACGAACCTGCAAGATTCAGTTTGAAAGATTTCATATCATTAAATATAAAGTAATATGGAATCGAACTGAGCAGACATTCTGAGAGAACGAATACTTCAACAGTGTCATCTCTACACACATGTCTTACTTTCACACATCATATTGACTCTCGCTTTTCGAGCTTTTGCCTCCTGAGATTCATTCCTGTATTCTCAATATGAATCACTCACTGATACCGTACACTAAGATATTCAATTTTATCCGCCTATTAACGCTGATGAGAAAAAACATATCGATATTAATGTATATTATTCAATATATTGAATGCCCCCATCTACACATTGTCGATAGAAACGAGCATGCTTCATATAGCTCTAATGAAAGTTGGGAATGTATATTTCATGTTGATATTGCAGAATGTGTAAACAAATCCAGTTCACTCTATACTAATTTTGCTAGTAATGCAGAGAGTCTCTTCTCTATGAAAAACCGCAGGCCTGTGTTTATACCCAAATATTGGATTTGTTTGTTTTCTCTTCATAATTGTGTTGAGCAGTGGATTGTTTCAGTAGAGAATATCGTATTCGATGTTTGAGTAGTTCCATGAAATGAAGTGAGGGTTGTAGAATTCCTGTCGAAAGTTTACCAACTGCATCAACTCAAAATATGAAATACATGTTGGTGAGTATAACTTCAACAGTTGTAACAAATGATTCCCTCGATTGTTAAATATCCATCCGATTAAGCACAAAGATATATTTTCTCGAACATGCATCTCTATACATGAATATTATCTCCCATTTTATATGGTTGTGAATGAAACTAATTCGGAATTCATCCAAAATTCACATAGAGGTCTGGGTAATGGTAGGTTGCCCAAACATTGAGGATATTTTGACGGTTCTCGTGTTTCGCCACCTGCAGCGCTGTTCTCTCTTTGTCACTTTCGCAGCCAATCGCAGATCAGATCCAATCAGCTTTGTGAAAATACGAACTGTCAGAGATTGATCACGTGATCGTACGCTTCTAACGGATAAGTATGGTGAATTATTCTTCAAAAAAGTTGAGACTCCCCACCACTCAAAAGTGTCGTAGTTTCCAGACCTGGCATTGGTTTCAGAACCGGACGTAGTGTATTTTGTTCAACGCCAATGAATCTGAATAACTCGACAAATTCAATTAGCTTCAATTCTTATTTTTCATGTTGCCGTACTATTGAAATTAACGATTTTTCGAAAGATGAAACTGTTCGAGTTCATAATATACTCACGTATAAAGAGAATGATTTTTTTTTTAATACGGCTTCGCTTCTGACGACAAATGATCTATGAATTTTCCTTTACTGGAAACTCAAATGTAGTTCTCAAACTATTAGTATGAATTGCTTCTGGAAAATGATGACAAGAACAAGAAAAACTTCACGAGGATGAAGATGTTCTGAAAGAACAGATTCTGTTGTTGAGGAATGAGTGAAAGATCTAGAAATTCAGCCCTATGTAAATCGATCACGAAATGGTTCTGATTATTCACATAAACTTCCCATTGAAAGTAGGCGAATATTTTTTTCGGTACTTATATTGTATCTAGGAAAACCTGGTACGGCTTCTATGATATTTCCATACATACGGTGTTTCAGATGATTTTTTACTAATTATCTAGAGACCAGTTTTGAAAAATCTGAGGATATGATAATTTTCAGTAGGTTATGGAATCCTGATATTTAAATGACTGAAAATTTCTTTAGACTTATTGAAACATATCAATTTTCAACATGACTGCAAGTCTTTTCGAGCATCGTTAATGGCTCGACGGAAAATAACGCGTCGAAGCTCATCATTGATCGATTCGTTACATAAAGAAACTAATTGAAAATTCTGCCGCTTGAATATTCCTGTTGAGTTGCTGAACTCTTATATCAATTTATATTTTATGCACCATATAACAATAACAATACCGTTGATTATCCTATGTTTTTTTTTGTTTCTCATCAATGACAAATCGTGAATAGTGAAATATGGATTGTGCAAATTATTAACGTTTGAATGATAATTATAATAATGATAAACTATAAATGCAACATGAAGCTCCGAAACATAACCTATAGATTCCATCTCAACAAACATTAGTTATCAATGAAATAGATCGAACTGACACATTTTTACGTAAAACCAGAGCCTAGGCTGGTATGAATGTAAAAAAATTTATTCACTGCGAGTCTATCATTTCTTGGTCCAGATGTGAGATTCTCGTTTAGAATGAATGTGAGTCGTTCATCATTTCATGCACAAATCTAACATATACAAAAGCACAAGATATTGCCAGGAAATTGTTACTAACAAAATTATCCATTTGTTTTTCTTTAAGCATGGAAATTATTGATGAAAATCTCGAGAACGGAACACTTCATGGAGATGCGTTTCCGATAATATTGTCACCTGAGGAAAATAACTTGAGATTCCAAGCGTCGAATTAGACATGTACAGCTCCCTGTTAAGTGATGATTTTTTTATCATTTTGGTAATACTAGTATACCAATGCTTATTGAATGGACTCAATATTTATATTATCTTCTTCAATGGTGATTGGTATATTTGTAATACTTCTGACGAATGGCTCGTGTAATGATTTTTCAAATGTTTTGCGCTGTAATCAATATACACATCCTATTTCGAATTAGTGTCTATAAATATTCCAAGATAACGAATCCTATGAAACCATACGATTTTTTGTTATTCTGTCATGTCCTCTAGGTCTAGATATTTCAATCGAACACGAATCAGTCAATAAAATAACAAGTTTTCATGCTCCTCGTCGATTATAAAATAATTCGATTATATACTGTATTCAAGATGTAAAATAACTAAATGACTTTTTCGCATCGCACATGATTATGATGCAGTTCTTCTCAGTTATTTCTTCGTTAGTTTTTCTTTCTCCAGATATTACAAATTTTCCATAATGTCATATCACATTATACGAGTATATTCGAGAATAAACAACTGATCCTAATGGTATGATTCTAATCCTGAAACAAATCCCTGGAATACGATATGACCATCCTGAAAAACAATTATTTCCATTAGGATCACCCGAGACATTCTTGTACAATACAACATGAGCATGCGCTGAAAGGAAAGATATTAAATAATTCATTTCTCTATCACTCTCTTGTCGCTAGTATTTGATCAATTATTCACCATGTCTACTCACTTTGCTACAGCTTTATCATTTATTCAAAAACAGTAGAAAGGACGAACTTGCAAATGTATCTGATACAATTTCATGCAGTCGACTATGTTGATTTTCTCTTATTTCGATTCAATATGTTGAAAGAGATTCAGAAAAGGGATCAAATGAACTTCAGTTACGATGCTGGGAATGTTGAATATACATGCCTACCACAATATTGTGAGCTGAACTGATAAATAATCTATATGGTATCAGCTGAGTGAAGGAAAATTAAAATAATTATTTTAATCCTTTCATATTTTATTTCAAATTCCAACAGCTCTACTTTCAAAATCAACCCAACCTCACTCAATACGTTCGTTTTCACATTATTTTCATCACATGAGACTTGCATGAGTGAATGCTTGAAATTGGCAAGCATAGAACCATTAACCATCAAGAATTCTCTACATCCTGCAATCGGGTGAATGGGAAATGTTATGGTGACCCACACCTGTCACCCCATCTAATGCAAACAGATTCACTGATGATGGATGACAGTCAGGAAATAAGCCTCCACTATTGACACCATATATCTTCGACACCGTCGGATCATCAATATTTTCGGATATGTGCTCACCATATGACATGTCATCCACGATATCGGTTAGAAACGATTAGGACGGGTATTAAGCGACATCAAAAATGGAGTCTCCTTTCCACATAGTATATGCAAAACGTACCGACGAACCATGAATTTTGATTTTTTTTCTGCATATAAGTTTATAATCTTTATAGGAAGGTAAAACTGACGACTCATAGTCTGAGATCTAGCTGTAGAATTAGTGCATCGATCGTATTTTTGCTTAGAACCAATCTTCACTCAGATTCACGATATGGAAAATATACAGGTTGAGTCAAAAATGTATATCGAGCTTTCTGATGGGTTCGATGAATGGCCCAAAATGCATACTAAGGATGATATATCGTTCAAAAGTTGATGAAATCGAAATAACTTTATAACTTTATTTCTAACGCTAGTTTCTATTTATGGAATATGAACATTCTATTGACTCCAGATAACCACTGAATAATTTGTTCAATATTTCTGAGAATGATTTGAGAAGACAAACTTTTTGGCGTATCAAGGATTTCTCTTCATATACATTTGGTATCGTTGTGAGGTCACTGTAAAATGTGTAATTATTTATGCCTCAGCTTTCTCTCTACCAAGCAGAAGTTTAGTGATTAACTAGATACTTTCCATGTTGCACTGAGGATATTGAAAGATAACCGAATCTGTCATTACTCCATATTACTATATTAATACAATATTCCATTTAGTACCAAATATGATGGTGCTGGATTAGTGAGTCCCAAAGTTTAGACTCAACCTTGAGATCTTATTGAGAACTCTATTCGTGAGTGGTCTTTTGTTCGCTGTGGTTTTATCATTGACTTTATTATTTTGAGTTCTGGTTGCAATTCAGAAGCACTGATAAAAAATATCTTAGGTTCCTCGTGGTAGTAACTTTGAGTTAACTTCGTTGTTCTTCATGAAACTTTTCATCGAAATTTGTTACATCGCATTGATTATTACGCGAAAACATACTGAAACGCCATCTGATTCGATTCATAATAGATTTCTGATCCTTTTGTTCTATACAACCAACCACTCAGTGGAATACATTCGTGGTTATTTTTCCATTTTCATTGTGCAAATGAATTGAAGGCTGGAGCTCAGCATTCATCAGTGGAAAAAAACACGAGCATATGCATAAAATATGGACTGTGAATGCGAAAATGCGGAGGAAGAGAGAAATTGGGTTTCATTTTTTAAACGAATAATTTACGTACTTCCGAGAACTTTCACTGAAGCGGGAAGTTGCAAGAAAAACGTACATAATCTCAGGAAAAATAAGGAGATGGGGTAATAATTTGATTAGGATTATGGAAAATACAACTTCCCGTATACTTGCAGATGTTCACTTAACCTCGGAAACATTCAAAGTTCACCATGGAAAATATTCTAAATGAACTAACCATGATTGGCATTACATGAAAAGAACGGTTAGGTATCCCTCTCTATCTATACCTAGTGTTACAGGATCATGTTATACCTTACTTTTCTCGTTTATTTTTTGAACCCCTATATACATGATAAACAGCAATTTCAGACATCTGAATGATTTTTTTCCAATCTCAGTCTCGCCGGAAGTACCCGTTATTTTCAATTCATCGATACCAAGCAAGTGCCATTTCGAATGTCAATATTTTTTGAACATTTTTTCGAAATTTTTAGTTCAAGTGTGCCATGATGATTCCGATTCATTGGAAATAACACGTGTAGTGCTAGAAAAATCTGGATATCATCGAAAATGCTGGATTACATGATTTATGATTAAAGCAATGTCATGAAAATAGTTTTTGAGCCAAAAATCAGTTTTTTCAAATGAAACCATATTGGTACTTTGGTATTCATCAGTACCCTCAAAAACGTGATCATCAATATCATTACTACTTTGTGCGATGAATACATCAAGCTTAAAGCTGAATATTGACATTGAAAATGTCACTTGCTTGGTATCGTTGGATTCAGCATATTGTACAGAATCCGAAAATGTGATAAAATACAGGGTGACCTGTTTGAAAAGCAACAGGTACTTCCGACGAATCCAGAAGTGAAAAAAAAATCATTTGGATGTCAAATATTGTTGTTTATTATATGTGAAGGATACCCTGTGTTTTGAATTTTCAGTTTGAAAACCAAAGGAGAAAAGTGGGGTGGGTATACCATGATTCTGTTACACACGGTATTGCCTATTCTGCTACGTTTGATCATATTCCAGTCATATTATCGTATCATTATAATAATAATTCTCCAACAGGTGGCACCCAATTAGAGGACATATTTTGATATATCAGTGCTGTTGGATAGTTACAAAATAACCATTAACGATAATGATAATAAATGGTAATGATGATGTTAATGATCAACATATGAGTATAACATTGACTTCCGATTGAATGTTGCCGATTTCATATTTCTATATTGCTACAGTTATCGCTAGAGCTGCGTATTGTTTCATCGTACATATATTTAAATAGGATGGTGCAACATCTAGTTTCTTCGTACTGAGTAAAGCAGTAAAATGAGAATCACATACAGATCTTCAGTCTCTTCCCAACGAGTAAACAATACTTGGATCTGCAGAGAAAACTTCATGAATTCAATTTTGGTATCTGAATCTCCAATGAAAATGATCAACGATGGCCCCGAGTTTGATCCTTGGGGTACACCACACGTACCAATTATCATGTTGGATTGGTATCGTTATAATTAATGAATCGGTTGGAGTTTTCATTCGGAGTATTGAGTATATCATGTATGGAGAATATCATTATCTCCAAGATAACACATAATGAATGCATTGTGATGTAACGAAGGATAATAAGACCTCTTTATGGCATGGCACAGTTTTCTATCGTAATCTGAAGATGAAGAGGGAGTATATTCCTCGTCTGAATATGGTGATTCAATCGAATGGTCGATGTGAACACTTCAAGTGAGCTAGAAGTTTCAGGAATCCTGAAGTGGATAGAAATAATGAATATGCGATATATACAACTTAGCTAATTCAGGTTTCATTATGGCGAATGCGAATCCCATCTTTGAGATCTAAACAGCATTCTCACCACACTTTTTAGACAATTATAACTGAGCAGAATATCGCTACGAACGTCTCAATTATATGTAAAATATGAAATAATATTCTCCCCGATGAATATGCATATTCCCATAATTTGATTTGCAAATGAACCCCTTCCGATCTGTTCCAGAAGGGCTTTCTCGAACTAATCATTGGTTATTAAAAGATAATTACTCAGGCTAACTTCAAATTCTGTGGACGATAATGAAATATCTAATCGCTTTTGTGTTCCGACTATGAGTTAAACTATGTATGTGTTGGTAGCGAAATTCCTCGTTTTTCATTAGCAGAATTCAACGAGAGAACACTAGATGCTACCACTAATTTGCATTTACTAATTACCCTACTATTGCGGTCGCGGTTTGCATGCAGAAGCTTGGCATAATATCAAAGTGTAGTTGATGCTGATGCATCGTTATCATCAAAGCAAACTCGATAGATGAACCATGATTAGATTCATGCATAACTTGATTCCACTAGAGGTCAGTTCTTTTAGATAATCTAAATAGTACATCCAAAACAATTATTGAGTAGATGAATAATTTATCCACGTTGAAATGGAACATGTTGATGAATGAATTGTATATGATTGAAGAAGATGAAATATGTTGAGGAAGAACGTATTGACACGTATTCTAGATCCAGTTGGATCACTTTTCGTGTCCTAAAATTAAGAGTTTGCATATCCACTCGTGAGTTTTGGTTATTTTATAAGAGAAATAAATGAATAAGAATGCATCAAGTCGTAACAAATATGTGATCTCATTTAAATTTTTCTCCATATTTGTTGTATAAACTAACCATAGGGTATGTGTGCATAGGTAGGTCCTAGGTGTTTTAACCACGTTTTGAATGATACAAGAGACATGGAAACTATGAAGTTCTTTGAATGCAACTAAAGTATTCAACAGATAATTTATGTGATCATCAATTGGTTTTTTTATGGAATATAGCATTTTTGTCTCGATTTTATGTCGGAGATTGATGTAATTATACTATGTACCCATTATTTTGATTGATTTTACTGCAATTGTTTTGGGAAAAAGTATTTGAGTAGAATGGACGTCTGGAAAAACATGGTATAATACCTCTAGTTTGAAATGATACCTCTAAATTGAGCTTCACAAATTATATAATTTCATTTTTTAATTCGACAATTTTGGTGGTATTTCCAATCTCAATCTTTGTATTGGATCTTCGGCTCTTCTCAAATAATTCCTGGAATAAAACTATGGAGTGTTGTATTGAAATGAATAACTTATTTTCAGTAAACTAATTCTGAGTAGGATCTTAAAGTGACATTAAAGTGTTAGTGTATATTCGTTTCTATAATTCTGTATGAATTAGCCCCAATAGTCGATTCGTCTGATATTTCAAACATGGAATATTTCGTGTAGATCATAAGATAATGAATCACAATGCTCTGAATATCTCTGCACGATATCAAGAGAATGAATATGTGTCCTCAAAGCACCCTGAATAAATTGGAGATCGCCCAAAACATATTGAAAAAGACATGCATTGATCATCAAAATAGCCTCAAACTATTTTATTCTGTTGTTCCTCAACATTGAATCGTGGGCAGATCAAGACACCATGATGTTATCGAATTCATACATCCATATATTTTCCATCGAAAGGTAATATTCAAAAACTTCAAATGAGAAGTCCACATTCTAGGTCCTTATTTATTCATGTCGTCCGTTCAATATTTCATTGAGTATGTACCTACTCGAGCGAAAATAAGGAGAATAAGAGCAGTTCCTTTCCGATATTTTTTAAATTCAAGATGCATCAATTGAATTTGTGAGGCAAAACACGAATATAAAGGAATGTATTTTGCTGACTAAGACGTTCGAGAAACAAATGGATGAAAAGCACATAACGTCATCACGAAGCTAGGTGGGTGAACATCAAAAGAAAGTGAACTATAAAGAGAATAATAAATTCTGAGCGGTTCTGAAAAGAGACAACACAAATCCGATGAAACTCTTCGACTAACAATTCTTTCATGGAAAACAACTAGAAAATTCGAATTGCCAAGTGATGCAATAAAAATGATGGAATAGAAAATGTGTCTGACACAGGAAATGAGTTTATATGTTTTATAAGGTCAAGCGGAGGATTTTTTAACTTCCAACAGAGTTAAGAATGGGAAAAGTTCCTGGAATGAAGTTTGAGAAAAAGTACTAGAGCATTTTACAGCGTAATACAAATCTATTCCAAACTTGGTAGAAAATAACAGACAGTTTTATTAGATTTGAAATCGTGTTTTATGATGAATTACCCACTGGAACTCTCAGAAAGTTTTGAAAACTATGTATTCATAGTGGAACGTACAGTGCAATCTTAGATTATTCTTAAACTTCATTTCATGTGATGTTTATTTCCTTTTCATTTGGTAGTTCAGACCCGAATGATATTTCGCATATAAAAAAAGTCACAGGAAAAATGTCTTGTTCACCAAGAAAAAACCATCCTCATATGTCTAACCCATTATAAATTGTTGTTTGGATGATTTGGTTCTAATTGTACTGAATTACAATGGCATCTTGTCTCGAACAGTGAGCTATACTTTGTTTTTCACAACACTATTATAAACTGTTTGAAATAACATTCGATTCAACTAATTCATTCGATGCCATTTAGACTCCTTAGGATTTGAAGAACACAGTACAAGGACTCCACCTATCAATCTAATTGAGAATTATCTCTTGATTGTTTCAAAGCTTTCGATTGTATTCATCAGGATTTTTTTGGATTAAATGGATATATTAGGATTTTTCGACTATGTTGTCCAGTTATATAACAGTATTCATAGACAAATCATTTTCAACTATTTAAAATTTTCCTGAAATATCGCTTCAACATAATTCAACACTGAATTCCACGAATAATGATTTGAGAATGATTTACTATGGAATATCTCTTGTGACACTGAAAAATATAATTTTCCACTACAGGTGACCTGCTATCCTTCCTCAGATTTGTAATTAGTAGTACGCCAATGTATATGTATGCTAGTTTTCCAATCATCATAAATGGAACTAAAGACTCAAAGGCTTGATTACTCTCAGAAGTCACCAGATCGTGAAGTGAAATCACACCAAGATTTCTCATCCTGATACGAAATCCAAATAAAAACTTAACGACATCTTGTCAAAAGGGTACATAAACTGACATCAGAAGAATTTTATGAAATTGAAGTATTCACTTCAACTTTAAAATTTCTCTGGAAGGTTGATGTCATATAACAGCGAAATAAGCTTTGAGATGCGAAGGAATTTCCAAACATCAAAGCAAAACTGATGTGAGCTGAAATTACAAACTTTTACTTCAATTAAATCTAACGTAATTGCTAACTGAAGCGAACAGTGGCGTAACGATAGAGTTCCTCTCTAAAACATAAAGAGAAAAATTTGTATTAAGCAAGGATGAAATGAAATAATTTCAGATTGAATATCTGCATTGATTTTGATTCTCTTTCATTCTAGAAATAAGGAACATTATCTTTATCGGCTTCATCTTCTGGGAAGATGATAATTATTTTCGGAATATCATGGTTATAATTAGAAATAATAGATGTTTTTATCAACCAATATGATATACTACTTATGAGTGACAAAAATTGCATTTCACCCACTTGCTATATCCTGAAATTATAGAACTGTAGCGCCACTGTTGTCGTAGTACGGAAAGCAAGCGACAAAAACCACAAATGAGGAAGCTCTGTCAATCTCAAGAAGCTCTCTTGACATTTTAACATTAGCGCAGAAGCCCTAAGCGATCAATTATTTGAGTATGAATTAATCTGGAGACGAAAACTGGTATGCGAAAATAGAATTCGGAGAACGATGTATCACATTCACATTCTGCGAGAAATCCTGTGATATATCATGAAAGGAAATGTCTTATCTGTTTCCTCATATGCTAATATGACTGATATGATAACCCAAAGATCCGGTTTCAATTTAATAATTTTCGAATTGCGGAGAACTAGGTGATACCTCAAACATATTCTGTTTCAGTTCAGAGTTGCCAAATATTCGGAACCCAATTAAGCAGGGTGTTAAGCACATAGACTGACAAAGTTTCTGAGATGTTGCGAGTATTTACCCTGATGGAACTTGGTCACAGAGTCTCGAATATAGACTCAAGAAACTCCGGTATTGAGTAAAGAATTCAAAACTTCTTCCCTACATCCTCTCAATGATCACAGCTACACATAAATTATCAATAACTCGGTCTTTTTTGGATTATTAGTTCTCATTCGTTAGTTGCCGGACAATGTTATGTAACTCCAAGTTGAGGAAGTTTATATAAAAAATGATAGGAATAATATATATTCATTCACAGATGAAAATTAAAGTATATAATTGAGTTTTGTGGTTTGTAAATAAACTATCAACGTAACGTAACACTAATATAAAGAATATAGGAATATAAGAACTCAAGAATTAAACAAGGGTCGATGTGTTCATGAATTGGAAAGGGTAGAGGATACGTTAACACAAATTTGATGAATCAAGAGTTTACAATCTTGATAGAAGAGAAGATGAATCATAGTCACTAAACCTAAGAGTTGCGAATTATCCTCTACAATCTGTCATCAAAACAATTGAAATCCGTTTCATGTTCACAATGAGTTTTCCAAATGATTTTCAATGATTAGAATTAGAATTAGATTAGGATTGCTAGACTTACAGTCTATCTAAAAGCATATGTATTTTCATTGATTGCATCGTTTAACGCAACTACGATTATTCGACAATTCCATAATAGTCGGTTACAGAATTTCTTGTCAGAGGGCTAATCGTCTCCCCATGTATATTCAAGTCATCAACTGACAATTACATCACTTTGAATAACCGTTTCCGTTAGCTCTGTGAATGTGCTGGAACAAATGAAGTGGCGGTCTTAGCATTGTACGTTTCTAATTGATTATATTCAGTTAAGAGCCATGTTCCCTAAATGTAGTATAATATCGAAGTCAAATCTGAAGTTGTCTTCATTGTCATGTTTAACTTTCGGAATATTTTACGAAACGATAATAAAAGTAATGTAAATACTGCTGAAGGCGATATTTGCGTGGAGTTTCCATGGAAAACACAAATGAGAACAAAATTGCAACATATTTATTTCTTATGAATGTCACATCTTAATTCCACTGAAGGAGAAATTTGGCAAACATCGGAATCATCTTTCGTAGAATTTTTCCAACCAGTTCATCGAGAGTTTCCTCTGAAACATAATAATTAAATCATGCAATTATGATAACGGTCCAACGTTATTCAAGGATATCAATTTATCTGTGACCTCAGAATAAGTTTCATACTAACAAATTAGGTGAATAAAGAATGTGATAGATACTAACCAGCAGATTCTTTGACTTTTTCTACAGCTTCACCTGTAAGTAGAGTAGAGACGTATCAGCAATAAAAAATGTTATGGTATGGACTGGAGAAAAATAATTAATTTTTCAAGTTGATATAACAAAAAACTCACCAGCAGTATCCTTGACACTATCCAAAGCATCACCTGAAAACAAAAAAAAATTATCATCAAACAGAGACTAGAATCATCCTCAGATTCTGAAAATATCATTCACCTAACCAACGAAAAAGCTGAGAATATTCCATTTTTGAAATATGATATGGACTTCAACGTGTTTTTAATGATCAGATTAAGTTGATAGTGTTCGAAAGTCATTCGTGAAGAGGTCTCTGGATACTTACCAATTGATTTCCAGATATCTTCCAAAATTTCACCTGAAACCAAAAAGGAATCTTGGTGTAGGGAATGATTGATGACTGATTATAAGTGTCGTATAGCTTGGGCATCAAGTAGAATCGAACTTTATATTACACTCCTTCCGAAATTTTCGATTATAAACTTGTATTACTTGTAGGTAAACATGTATACGAAATCATTGGTCCAGATTTATTTTTTTCAATGTTGAATGATGAATAATCAAAATATAAACGATGAAGTTGAAGCCAAAAAAGATGGGTTTCAAAAATGGAATATTTGATCACCATACTGAATAATATGATTGATCGATTCAAATCTGCAACGAAAATAATATCTAGAATAACTGAAGAAACGATTTCACTTGTATATCCATAAATATTTTTCACTTAAGAGCATGTAATGAACTATCCGGTTTCTTAATGACATATAACGTAACAAAAAATATATATTCACCTATAGTTTCTCCGGCTGATTCGAGCTCATCGGCTACAGGAACAGAATGTACTGTGATGATCTGTACTGAAAAATATAGACATATGCAGAATATAGGGAATTACATTTGAACATATTCATGAAAGAACTATCAACTTTTCTTTATCATTATACAATACATCATTTCAAGTGATACTTACCAAGGACAACAACTAGTAAAACTGTGAAACCGATCTTCTGAAAAGAATAATAAATCATTCAATAAGTTAACTATCGTTGAGAGGTAAAGTAAAAATTATTTGAAACTCACCCCATTCATTTTCGTATAATTTGATGATGCCTCCCTTTGTAGATATTCACTCGAAGTATACGTCGAAAATGCACAAAACCATGTTTTTAAGGTACATCCAATATCGTTGTTTATCAAAGATCGTGGTTAATACCTTATGTGCCTTACGTGCTAATTAGGTTCTATACTGAGAGGTATAACTACTGAGTAAAACTGTCACTACGAAATAGATTACTCTATGAATATTTAAACTACCATCGTTACTATTGCTTCTCTATTATTACATGCTTTATATTAGCTTGGGTTGTATGTATGCATGTATGTATATTGAGGAATAGGTGAGGTTTCAGGTATGCGATCTGTGACTAAAAACTCATTCGTTTTTCATACCGATACCAATTCGACTTTTCCAACGTCAGAATACTCGACCATGAAAATAATTACAAGAGCAGATTTTTCCTTGAGATGTACCGTATAAATAAAAAAAAGAAAGATACTGTCAATTACAAATCGGATACAGGTCAACTGAGTAATATTCACTGTAATGTTTTACAACCCATTCGATTTTAGAGCTCTTTATTTCTACACCCTGTACCTTATACATGTTTATAAGTGGAGAAAAGAAATTTGAAATTGAACCATTGGACCAAAGATATAAAAATTAAAAATAAATAACGTTTGTGAAAACTAAAAAAAATGCTTTGATGGTGAACTGAAAAGACGAACAAAATCAGCAATATAGAATTATCTTAAGTAGGAATTGTAAATGTAAATAACGCGTCGGGTGCTATGAAAATCAGTTTCTCTAAAGCGCTCCACACTTTTGAACAATGACAATGTTTTTCTTGGTCGATCTAGATCACCGTTGAATAAGTCTCAGTTTTCACAAACTATATTTTTTAATGTTGGTATGTTTTGATAATGTTATTGATTACTTCAGGGAATTGGAGTACGTGAATGTTGTTTTCTATGAATTCATTAAAGATGTTTAATTTTTTGCATTGTTAATCCACATTGTAAGTGATGAAGTTTGTTCAGCGAACATCCATGAATAAAACTCTTCCTCTAGAACCAGAGCCAATGAAGAACTGAAATCCACTTGATAAAATTTGAATTCAACCAACGATTCTTGTGAATAATCCAATCAGGACATCACAAGAGAAAATTTGGAAAGTAACACAGAAAGCGTCTCGAGAACTTTTTCTATAAGCATATAAATTGCTAAAAAATTATATTCAGCAGCAGTGAGGTGGAACAAGAATTGAGACCTTGCCTGATTATCCCATTTCTAGGCCTTCCTACCGGAATACAGATAGGGCAATCTCAGCAACTTTTCCCATTAAAGAATTCGTGCCCTCACATACATATCACAGTATTTGCATTATTGAATTCCAATCTCATTCCTGAGTATCTTCGAACTTTTCTCGTCATTCTAGCTTGTTTATATAGGTGTTTGCTATAATCGATGAACGACGCTTTAAAAGATGACCAAAACAATTCAATAACACTTAATATCTTGATATCACTGTTGATCTTTCATTAACAATATATTCACCTAATATTTAAAGATAGAGGTATATTATAATGTCGTGGAGAAATTGAAGCAAGAAATTCAAACCAAGAGACGTAGAGCTTCAGACAAATAATGGAAAATATGGAAGAATACACAAAGAATCCATATTGACAAACACGGACGAGTTTAAAGGGCCAGATATTTATATTCGATCGGTATTTCTCTTGAAAATAGGAAACATTAATATACTTTGATCCCTGTATAGTCCTGATTCTACAACTGTGGTCTTTAATACTTCAGCGCACAAGTTGATTCTAGCAGAAATAATTCTTATATTTTTGCTTGTATTGGAAGACTACCAACGGAAATCGAACCATCTATTGAGAATTCTTGAGCGAAAAAATTATAGCAGGAATGAATGTCCAAATTCAAATATAACACGAATCACTGTTTATATTCATTCTCCTTTTTATTTACCTTGCGATGTTAATGACTGACTGACGGTGGACAGAAATATTCATATGGTGAAGAACATGTCATGAGATCTATAGAATAAGAAAATAATCATTGTGGTACATGATAGGTGCATGATTGGAATGCAAATTCTATAGAGCGAGCAGCTTGCATGCTCAATTTTTAGACTTCCAGAGGTTAACTGTTATTTGACTAAACAAACCTCATTTGCTTCGATCGAAGATATCACAGTTAATACTTCAGTTTCTAAAACGATAATGAATTTTGTTTTCAACATTTCAACATCATTAAAACTGAATTGGAGCGTATAGCATATTCAATTTGGACAAACCACAAAAAATGTTTTATTTGAAAAAAACGATATCATCGAAATCTAGATAAATCTGCTGAAACAAAAAAAAAACTGGATCCGTCGAATCATAAATCGTAGGTTGAAGGTAAAAATTTAAGCTTTTAACCATTGCATAGTTTCTCAAGCTCTCAGTCGCCATAGCATAGTACTCCAGTAGCATGCCATCACTGCATAATTCCGTATTACAAACCTGCCTTTCCTACTTCGTAGCAGTAATAGAATATAGAAACTTGAGGAAGGAGCTCCCAATATTTTGACTGAAAGTTATTCTTTTGAGGCTGATGTCGGTTATTAGAACAGTGACATCGAATGAAAGGTCAATATCAAATTATTCCTGTTATCCTGAAGAACCTTAGAGCTCACACGATATTGAAACATATTTTTTGAGTGAAATGAAGGACTTGGTGAAGACCTGGCCATAAAGTGAGAAGTATACCCATAAAATTGCAGAACTATTTCAAATAAAAAAAACATGAAATTCATGGAATGATTCAAAAAAATATTATCTCAAGTCTCATATCATGTGAAACATTCCCAAAAATATTTATTTTCTTACTAATGAGTCGTGAACGTTTATTATGGAGGTTTCTCAAAACAACTATAAATGAAATTGAATTCTTGAAATGAAGATGGATATTAAACCAATATGAATCTTTCCTTCCGTCTCTTTATTCGATGGTGTTATCATAACATCTTGATTCTGGCGGTTCTAGCTCTCGCAGAAAGACGACAAATATTTATTTAATGAAGTAGTTGGGTGCCATCTTCGTTTTTCGTGTCGAATTCCTTTTATAAATGATTGGGATTCCTATTATCTGTAAGACGAATCATATATACAATGAGAAAACTTTATAGGAATGTCTAGAATGAGTCAGATTTGTCTATTAAGAGGAACACTTCTGATTGGCCGAATTTGGTCCAATCGAAAGAACTTTGGAAATAATCATTCAGAACCTTCACAAACTGCTACTCTAGATTTTGGGATATAACAGGAATGTTCACTCACTGATATAAATATGTTCTATTCAAGAAATACGTTTCTCCTCTAGGGTGAATGCGGTAGAATGGCAAAAATAAAAACGAATAAGAAAGTGTTAAATCCACAACTCAGTTTTGATCAAAGATATTTCCATGCTTCAATTGTGTATATTTCATATTCGTTTGAGTATCATTAATATCAAGATAATCTGAACCTCAAAATAAATCATAATTAAGAAATGCAGATTAGTCTCAAGGTGAATTTTAGAGCAAATTTTGTACTTTGTATTCTTATTTTTGATTGTTGATTCTCAAGATATCATATTTCGGATTGTATTGATGAACAATTTGTTGTGTTTGTCATTCCAAACCATTATAGAAATAAACGTAATGAGAAGACGACAGGAAGGCAGTATTTCCTTCTCCTAGCGGAATACAGAATGTATCCGTCTCCGATTGGTAATATATCAAGAATATATCTGATGAGAAAATGTGATAGCGTTACTATGAATTGACAAATTAGGCTGATGCCGCATCTGCTGGATCGTGTAAGTCGCGGAATCTTACATCTCACTTGAGACATAATATTATATTATAATGTACTGCATGATGTGTGCCGATTCTACAACTATACATCTCGAGTTGACTTCGTATCTCAGTGCAACCATAAAGTTTTATTAGGAAGATACCTTCGAGGTTCAGAGAAGCCGTGGATCCAAGAAAACTAATGGGAGTTTGCTAGTCTCGCCAGGACGGAATCAGAATTTGTGTAACAGTGGGATGATTAAATGTAGAAGAAGTTTTTGTAGGAGAATCAAGTGGAACTTGTGATGGAGAACAAGACACCAATATATATCTGGGGCGAAAAAGAGACAGAGAGACAGAGACAGAGACAGAGCGACAGATAGACAGAGAGACAGTCAGAAAGACAGAGAGACAGAGAGACAGAGAGACAGAGAGACAGAGAGACAGAGAGACAGAGAGACAGAGAGACAGAGAGACAGAGAGACAGAGAGACAGAGAGACAGAGAGACAGAGAGACAGAGAGACAGAGAGACAGAGAGACAGAGAGACAGAGAGACAGAGAGACAGAGAGACAGAGAGACAGAGAGACAGAGAGACAGAGAGACAGAGAGACAGAGAGACAGAGAGACAGAGAGACAGAGAGACAGAGAGACAGAGAGACAGAGAGACAGAGAGACAGAGAGACAGAGAGACAGAGAGACAGAGAGACAGAGAGACAGAGAGACAGAGAGACAGAGAGACAGAGAGACAGAGAGACAGAGAGACAGAGAGACAGAGAGACAGAGAGACAGAGAGACAGAGAGACAGAGAGACAGAGAGACAGAGAGACAGAGAGACAGAGAGACAGAGAGGCAGAGAGACAGAGAGACAGAGAGACAATGAACAATTGAATTGTACTATTTCTCTGGATCAACTGGATTATAAACTAACAAACATTCAAAACTTATATGGAAATATGGAATTAAACAATAGCTTCGTAAACCTAGCTTACGAAAATAGACAAGGATGAAAGGTACAAACTGTTATAGAGCTCTAAAACGATTACTTGTGTATATGTAGACGGTAGAAACGAAAATATCTGTGTTTTGAACAGATTATCAGGGTTTTTGTGAAAGCACCCCTGTTCGCTCACGCCTCGTGTTTAATTTTTTTTTTATAATCGCTGGTATACAGGCCGTGTTCGTATATAAGCGACTTATCATTGCAGTTCATTTAACGCCATTCGATTAATGAGTGTAAAATAATAATGGGTTGACAATTACATCATAATTCACCAAATTTCACCTCTCAATCTCACTCACGATTATGAATTGGTACAATTCAAAAACGCACGATAAGCATGAAGTCATTCGGTAGAAAATCTAATATTCCATAAACACGTACGAAATTATGCTTTATATACCGAGTTCTGGATTTTCACAGTGCACATTGTTATTTAGTTCAAGAAAAAAGGTGCACGTCTCCAAATTTCCAATCAAAATGAATAAGGTGAGTCAGTACCTGGTATACGATTAAATTCATTTCAGGAAGTGTTGGTTATCAGCAATTCAAATAAATTGATCATTTCTAGGTGATCTGCTTCTCTGTTCTACTGGCTGTGATTCTGGGTGAGTGCCTACATCATTATTCTCGAATGATACATGCTATGTAATACGGAAAGCTATTCAAAATATAATTCAACTAGATTTGATTGAAATAAATCGATATAATTATCAAATAGGCCATTAAAAGTTGGCACAAAAAGGTAATATTGAAGCGATTCTAGTCTCCAACAACTCGCCTGAGAACTCAAATGTACTTGAAAATATAATAAAAAGGGTAGAAAAATTGCAGAAATTTGTGATGGAAAACAATTACCAATGAACAAAATGAAAATAATTTCATGATGTCCTTACTAACTGGATTTATGAGGGAATTAGATCAGTCCAAATTATTTCATCATTAGTTTCATGATATTTGTCTGTGATCACCATTTATAACATGATTGCAAGAAGAACGATTGAATATATCGTCATTCATTCAACAAAAAGATTCATCGATGATACTTTCCTAATAATATTTTTCTTTGTTCCAGTTCAAACAATCACTGTCCAGTCTGCTCCTGCCAATGATGATGGTTCGGTACAACCACAAAATGGTGAAAATAACCGTTTTTGATTAATAATAAATGAAATTGATCAATTTTTTCGAAAATATTAACATCTGAATAAAAGTTATTCCAGAACAAGATTCTTGATGTATTCATAGTCTCAATTCAATAAATATGAAATCGAATGATAATTGACTGTTTCTGCCAATTTGTTCGATTTCCTGTTGATTTCGTCGCAATTATGGAAACATATATATCATTGGACAATATACTATGAATACGAACCAAAAGATATGAGTGGTAACACTGAAATTTTATGTTGTATAGGAGAAATGAATATAATAATAAAAATAAACTAGTATTTTTGTTTTCAACATTATAGATTGATTTTTCACTTTCAGATGGAAACAATGGAGAAAGTATAAATAATTCCAACGGTGAGTATTACATCACAATCAACAATCATAAACCCCAATGAGAATATCATGAAATAGCAGCTGAAAATAAGAGATTTCACTAGATTTTTGAATAATCGAACATATTTAATACAGTATTTCATTCAGTATCCTATAAGAGAATATAAATCAAAAGATATGAGTGGTGATCAATATATCTCAAAATTGTATGCTGTAAAAGATCAACAATTAGAAAAAAACAAGTATATTATATTATGAACCAATTGATTCCTTACTTTCAGATGGAAACAATGGAGACGGTAGAAATAAGTCAACCGGTGAGTATAATATAATCAACAATTATAAAACCAGCATTGGAAATATCAATATAATTGTAGCTGAAAATGAGAGATTCTGGTGAATTTTTTAATAATATAAATAAAATATTCAATACAGTATTTCGTTCAATTATAATGGAAAAAGAATGAGAACAACGAAATAAAATCAAAGAGGATCTTTAAATTTGAAACATGTGAAATTTTTCAGTAATTTACATTGAAACTATTATCACTTTATATACTTGATAGATATTATTCCGCTATGTTACTTTTTTGCTTTCAGATGGTGATTACGGATCTGCAAAACCTACTCGTACGTCTTCTGGTGAGTATCATTCATTGATTTTCAGCTACATCGAAATCATTTGCATTTGAAAATCATGTGCCTCATGATGAGGATATGATATCCAACTTTGAACTCGAAAACTTTTGCAGGTGAACCAAGTGATGCAGAAAACACCAATGGAAAAAATAATACAGGTGGGTTGAAAAAAAGCAAGACCTTCAGTAAAAAAACTGGATAGGTGATTTGATGATTATATTTTGACTTCATCTCTTCTTCCAGGTGGTGAAAAGTCACAAAGCGTGAGATCTTTCAGACCACTTCGTGAGTATTTCACTTTTTTTTATTCCAGAAGAAATAATTCATCAAGTTTATTCATTGAAGAGAGTTCCGACATATTGTCGAAATATTTCCTGTAGTCATTCGCCTTTCTTTTTAATAATACAAGTTATCATATACTGAATTGAAACCAAAATTTATAATTTTATCAACCAAATATCGAGAGAACTTAAGAGTTGCTTTATTGAATTGTGTATGAAACATCTCTTTTAACTCAGTTCCTCTAACAAATAGTGGGTTATATTTCAATACAGAAGAAAATACTCCCAGAAACATGAAACTCATACTTCATAGGAAATTCATGGTTTACAAAATCTGTTTTCTACTAGTATAATTCAAGAAATCCCTATCTTATAAGCATAAGAATTTCAGGGGCCATTGGCTCAAATACATCTTCCATATTTCAGTTGTCATTTATTTGAGATGATTTAATTCGTTTCAGATTTGCTCGGCTCAGCATTTTGGAGATTTGTATCATTCATCTTGAAACCATTCAGAATTTTATTGTGAACATTTTCTTTTCCGTTATAATATAGAATACTATGTTACCAATCAGCAATAAATAATTGTTTACTTGAAATTTTGTTTCAAATTCACCAAATAAATGAAGAGTATAGTGAAATAAGTTTCTGAGTAGGGAACCCAATTTATAGGAATAGATTGAGATATGTAGCTTGCAAAATACTACAAATCTCACCCAGTTCATTCAATTTCATCTGAGATACTATTGAGGAAAATAGTATCTGTGAGTTCAGTTAGTATTGTGGAAACTGGAAATTGCCTTTTCTATCACTCGTGTGGATCCATTACTCTTTAGTTGGAATGAAGTAGAAGAACTGGTATATACCGAGAATTTCATCACTTTGATGGTTTCGAAGGAAATCCTATATGTAATCAGAATAAACCACAGTCCAACAATGGACTCAGCCATTTTCTTGAATCATGTCGTCCTAATATTGCCAGCAATTCTGCATAATACTTGTGTATACCCTTCAGGATATTGCAAAAGAGAAAATCCTATAGACATAAAGACTTCTGCTTCGACCGCGTATATTCGCCAAAGCATGCTTCTTTCAGGAAAGTAGAAAGCAGAAATGACTTATTTAGAAAGTGGGATTGAATAGCTCTACAGAAACGAACGCATTCCTTGAGGCGGATCTTAGAAATTTTGAATTAATTGAAATTGAAGATTGGATGGATAGAAAGCTATGGAACAGAAGATGTTGAATAAACTTTGCGATGATGTCGCAATAATTTTAGGGACTCTGTTGACTGTTGAATAGATAAGTATATATTATTTGTCAATGAATTTCTGGAGAATTTGGAATTCAGGAAATATTTCAGGGATAACAACTTTCATAGGGGAAGATTATTCCTGTTCTGTCATATATTAGTCATGAACCAATTACATTTTGACTTCATGTTTGACAAGATGCATCGACACGATACATAAGCGACTATTTGCATGATAATAACCGACTATTCAGCATGATTTTTTCATTAACCTAGAAGGTTTTTGATGTCACAAGTATTACAAATAACGCATGATGGAATTATCACAAATAATGATCTTGTTTTTCTTGATCTTGACTCATAAACTACCATCTTGATTATGCCGTAATTCCTCTCATTCAGCAATACGTTGACAATCACGGATTATCTCTTATTGAGTATCCCACAATGAAGTCGAAATCAAGATGCAATGAAGATCCAAACATATCCATACATATTCTATACATATTCTGACCAATGGCAATAGAATTTGTATATTATAACCATAACGTCAGCTGTTTTTTAATTATGATTGGTGTGTCAGCTGCGTATATCAAACAATGTAATTGTAGAGAAAAATGGTGTTTATTCTGGACATCGAATTAAGTCACTTCGATTCGATTATACTTCAAAAAAATTACGAACTGAAATTTCGTCGATGAATAGAAGGAATTACGAAGAGCAACTAGAAAAACTAATGTGAGAAAGTGTATGTTAATGAATCACGATATAAAGAACGAGTGGGAACTGTATGATACCATATTTCTATGGAAGCGTTTAAGCCTGGATCAAAGTTATTAAACATGACCTTGAAAGCTACCAAATTTCATCCATCATGCTTTTGGCCCAAAACATTTATTAATATTTCTTCACTAGACTCATCAAGCAGATATAAAAATCTTCGTATGAAAACAAAACGGCAACTGCATTGCGATAATTCACAATCAATACTATTCCTAACATGTATCCAGAAAGAAACTTGCACTGATTTCAAATAATGATACAAAAATACTCGTGATTGTCACTGCATATACTAGTAATTTATAGCAGTAGTTTTTGACTTTTTATAGGAGAAAAACCTCATCAGAACTCCAATCAATAAAATTGCATTCTGAGCTAGAATGATTGTATATGCTGATGATTTTTTCATAGCACGTAAATTGAATGTTGAACTGCATGCAAATTTTATCTTTGAATTACTGACCAACTGCCAACCTATGTAACAGTCACTCAAATTATATAGAGATGTGGTTGGCATCATGAAAATGTGTAGATGTTTCACTATGTTGAGAATGTCAAGCCAATATTCCGTGAAATATAAATACGAAGTCTGGCAGTTTGTATATGCATGGGCGACAACGCTTCCTAGTGTGCAATGCTGATATAGAGTGGATGGGCAGAATTTCAATTATTCTTCGATGTCTCGATGAGCTCGAAAAGTGTCTTGAGTAGTAAATGGTGATGTATGATGATGGTGAGGTGGAATTTTCTAACATCAGTTGAATTTGAAATGTGCACAAATCCATAAAAAATAGATATCTGGATATCTGGCAGTTCAGCATGGCGTCCATTAACCGATTAATTTTTCTTTCATTTTTGATCCATCAGTAGTCTTGATAGTCTCAATAATTCTTGAGACTTGCATGTGATACTTGGTATTCGTGAATTCATCATGAATCATTTTTCTTCGTTGAATATCAGCTGAACTGATTGTTTTCTATTTATTGTCGCCAAAGTTCAGTTTTCTAATCACTAAAAACTTTAGTGTCCATCAGATCGTTGTTATAAAAGGTGATTTGTACTAATTTGTGTTTCGGATGACATCAAACCTGATACAAACCAATATGAAAAAAAATTGGTCTTATTGTCATAACCTTCGTGGTCATATCCTAATGATGTATAAAATACTGCTCATCGAATGAAATTTGTTCTACAGAAATATATATATATATTATTGAATTTTTTTTGAGTAGCTGATTCATAGTTATAGGTGAATTGAGACTTCCGATATGAATTAAAGTAACTGGAATTCAATCAACAAGTACCTATGAATATTGATCACCTGTTGAGAATTGTTAGTCGATGTTTCGCAAGCGAGAGTTGATAATTTACTGATTGACAATATTTCAACACCTAAGAAAGTGCTATTGGAGCATTGTTTCCACAACTCAATTTTTGAATGAACATTGAGAAGAAAGTTAGCCTAGATGAGATTATGATGCACAAAATTGAGTTTGAACGTTGGTGAAAATTCAATAAAGTGATAAAGTTCAAGCTGAGGATAACAAAGAACAGATATGTCCTCGAAATTTCAATAAAAGTCAGTGTCCTTTATGATTCTTATCAGTTGAATAAACTTTGAGTTTTAGTGTTGTATACCTTTGAGAGTATTTTGAACTTTCGAGGTGAAAATAATATTTTATTTGTTTGGGAATATTGCTTCAGGGGCGAGGAAGGGTTATAGCAATACCTCACTCACTATTTTTTATGTGAGAAGGTGCCAAGAAATGGATTATAAACAACTGAATGATATGATAGCGAATGATTTCCAATTATTATTCGCAGGATTGCTAAGCGATAAAACTGAAATATTTGAACCACTCAGTCATAAAAGCAATAATTTTCCAATATAAACATTTTTCTGGCGTTGAATAATTATGGTGATCCAGTCCAATAGATCTTGTGATCAATCAAATGTACACATGCACAAATCAAAAGTTCCGTGCTTGTTTATCCGTGCAATTTTAATTGGTGGAGCCTATTAAAAAGTTAGCTTTGTATATCCAACCATGCATGTTCTTTCATTACCGCTTGAAATGTACGAGTTATTCTCGTGCCATTTTCATTCCGATAAATTCTGGGGTGAATTTTCTTATGATGGATTTGTTGTTTGATCATGAAAAGAAACAAGAAATGATTCGTCAGAATAACTGAACTCCTGTATATTTAATATCTCTCTTGAGATTTATGTATTCATTTATTTATTTATTTATACTGCATACAAACAGATAAACCTTTTACATGTATACAGTTTGGATATATAAATATTGTAAATAATATAATTTAATAAAATTAGATTTTGAACAACACTGAACAGAAGCAACACTGGAATATAGCTTATAGTTACTATAGATACTATATTATCTATCAGATGATTGAGAATAAGAAACGTAGTTTCTACATCATTTTCAATTCCAGAAATGATCAGTTCCAAAAGCATATTTGATTATATGATTATACATCTGATATTAAATTTTCTTAAAATGCTGATTACATCGAATCGGTCATGAATCCTTTTTGGACACACAGTATATCCTCAATATCCTTTCAATTTCCAAGCCTCTATGTGATGCTGTAGGCTATCATTCCTAGATAATGAACTTGATATTCAGACAGATATCACAATTCAGTAGGGAACACATTGTTCGAAACGTCCATCATAGAACTAGGAGAATCCGCTATCTACTGATAGATTGTATAGGCTTTTCATCATTATAGAGTCGATATCATGATAGCATATCAATATTTCAGATAGCATATCAATATTTCAGGAAGAAAATCAATGATATGGTGCTGGTGAGTTTCTGAACCACAGATCGATGCGTTATCGTTCTTGGGTCAAATTATCAGGGGAATCTTCGAACTAAAATATTTTCTATATCATTTCAGAACATTTCAGATACAATAGAATGTAGATTCACAAACTATGATATGATTATCTGCACCTTATGAATTATTTCCTCCAATCTCAATCAAACCTATTTGTATCATTCATCATCCCATATAGTGGAGTGATATTTCATTAAATTCGTTACGAGAAGGATGTCGAACTTGATGATAATATGTTTTTCGAGCGTGTATTTGTATAGTCGATTCCAGCTGCAACATTCTGAATTTCAACAACCGCTGTCACAAGTGCACACCAATTTCAGAGACAATAATAAATCGACCGCAGTGACATCTTGCTGTGCCATAAATTTGAACTCACTGAACATCGGATATTTCAACTTTTTGAAATTTGGTCTCCAATCCCATGATGATAAATGGACCACACTTGGTGAATAATGAACCTAGGCATGCTATTTTCAGAATGTGAAGTAATGAGCTTCATTTTATTGTGAAATGTGTAGTAGGAAGTCGAAAGATTGATTCACGAAATGAAAATATTCATTCATCAGAATTCATCACGGCAGAAAGTTAGATGAAAAAATTTTATTCATCTATAGTGTCTGTGAAAATATTCACAATGACACATTTTTTGCCATTTCCCAATTGGTATGGAGCTGAAGAGAAAATCTTCAAATGAGAATGCAAGAATGAGATTGCTAAATAATGACAGAATAATGTAACGTTTTTATTAACTAAAACACTGGGTTCGATTTATATACACTTTTATTTCCACTGACACGATTTATTTACAACGCTCGATTATCAACTGATTGCCTGCGCCTCTGTCCGCGGAGCTTTATACCTGCAAACTTCTCCAGAAGTTTCCTGGCGGCACGCGAACATTTCAGACCTCGCGTCTCGAACGTTCATGATCCGCGACACCTGGAGTGGGCGTGGCCAAGCCATAGGCGTATCATTTCGTTACACTGCTCCCTCCTTAGTTCTGATCGCCCCGATCAGAAATTCTCCATGTGGCAACCCCTGACGTCGGCTCTTGATGGCGAAAGCTACAGGTGTTTCCGGCCCTGCAGAACCCTCGGAGAAAGAAATAACAGTCGATCGTCTTTGAGGGACATACTCTTTTCGGGTTAAAGCAGCACACCGTGATCTGTATGCCTGTGTCTCGGAAAATAACTTCTATCATGCTCCTCACGATCTTCCAGTCCAGGTTTTCCAACCCATGGCCAATTTTAGGTAGAGCCAATTTCTTTATGTCATAATGGCAGACGACTTTCCTTAGGTCTACTAACGCGTACCATATATTCTCGTAGGTTGCTCTTTCTATCGATAATTTCTTAGTTATTAGGTAGAATAAGGATCGGTTGCCATCTTCTAGTCGTAGTGCTCTTCCTACTCTGGGCATTTGATCTCGCAATTCATCCAGGCGGCCGAACTTCTTGCGAAAGACTGTTGCAATTCCTTTGCTCATTCGGAGATCTTGAGCGACGCAGTGTGCGATGGAAACATCTTCTGGAACTGTGAAAAGATCTTGCTGGACCTCAACGGTCACGCCAAGCCTGATCTTCCCCCTGCTCGCGTAATCCGACATGAATTCGGTGTAACTCGGTTGGAAGTCGTCACCGTTTGGTACTTGTTGAAGAGTTCTTGCTTCTTCGACGTCATTCGAGCCAGCATATGGTGCAAGACGATTTATGTGAACAACTTTCGGCTTCCCTCTTGGCAGCTTTCCGATTCGATAAATCAGGTCATTTATCCTCTTCTTGATCTCATACGGGCCTTCCCATTGTCTTTGGAGCTTAGGAGAAAAGCCTCGACGTCTTCGTGGATTATACAGCCAGACAAGATCACCTACTTCGAAGGTCCCCTTCGCGGAACGGGAATCATAGTGTTTCTTCATCCGATCACTGGCTATCTGCATATTCCGTCGGGCAAGGTCGTGGATGTCGTTCATCCTCAGCTTCAATTCGTCCGCATAGCCTTCACCGGCCACATTCTCTTCCGAGGGTTTACAGCCGAATTCCAGATCACATGGCAAACGGATTTCACGTCCAAACATCAAGCAGGCAGGGGTCTGGCCAGTAGTCTCGTTGGTAGCCGATCGGTAGGCCATCAAAAACAAAGGAATACACTGGTCCCAATCCCTCTGGTGTTCTGATACGACCTTGGAAAGATGTTTGCCCATGGTCCTATTCATCCTCTCAACCATTCCATCCGACTGAGGGTGCAAGGGTGTTGTTCTGGTCTTCTCAGCACCAATCATTTGACAGATTTTCTGAAAGAGAGCCGATTCAAAATTTCGTCCTTGGTCTGAGTGGATCTCCAAAGGAACACCAAATCGGCTGAAGAATTCTTTGACCAGAACATCGGCAACTGTGGAAGCCTCTTGATTAGGGATCGCATAAGCTTCAGTCCATTTCGTAAAATAGTCCATGGCCACTAGGATGTATTTATTTCCAGCATCTGTTACTGGAAATGGACCAGCAATGTCGATTGCTACTCTCTCCATTGGACTACCAACATTGTATTGTCTCATGGGCGCCCTCTTCTTACCAACTGGACCATTGCCCGTTGCACACAACTCGCATTTCCGGCACCATCTTCGTACGTCTTCTTTACAGTTCACCCAATAGAACCGCTCTCGAACCTTCTGTAACGTCTTCGTAATTCCAAAGTGTCCTCCAGAAGCACCATCGTGTAACTGACGCAATACCTCCGACACTTTACTCCTAGGTACAACCAGTTGCAACCTGGACTCCGTACCATCTTCGTTTTCAAATTTTCTGTACAGAAGATTATCTTTCAGTACCAGACAATCCCATTGGCTCCAATAAGATTTTACTTCTGGACTACATGCGCTAATATCTTGCCAGGACGGTCTTTCCTCTTGAAGCTTCCAACCCAGAACACGTTTCAGACACGGATCGTTCTCTTGAGCGGCTCGTAATTGTTGAGGCTGCCAATTATCACTTTCGATGGTAGTTCTTCGAATATGGCAAAGTCGTTCATCTAGCTTCGAACAATGGCTGCAATTCTCACTGCATGGTCTTCTTGATAGGGCGTCAGCATTTTGATGGATTTTTCCTGCCCTGTGTTCGATGTCATAATCATATTCCTGCAGCCGCTCTATCCACCTTGCTACTTGACCCTCTGGATTACGGAATTGCAGAAGCCACTTCAAGGCTGCGTGGTCGGTTCGAAGAAGGAACTTTCGGCCATACAAATATTTGTGAAAATGTTCGCAGGCCTTCACTACGCCTAGGAGTTCTCTTCTGGTAACACAGTAGTTCCTCTCTGATTTAGACAAGGCTTTACTAAAGTAGGCAATTACTTTTTCTTGTCCCTCTTGAAGCTGAGAAAGGACAGCTCCTATAGCAGTATTGCTTGCATCCGTATCCAAAACAAATTTTCCAGTCTCTCTGGGATAACTCAGTATCGGTGCATTGGTAAGAGCTCCTTGTAGCTGTTCAAAAGCTCTTTGACATTCTGCATCCCAAAAGTATTCTCTGCCCTTCTCCGTTAGCTTTGTTAAAGGTTTAGCGAGGTGAGCAAACCCTTTGACGAAACGCCTGTAATACGTACACAGGCCAAGGAAACTTCTGATCTCATGTTTATCCTTGGGTACTGGCCATCCTCGAATTGCTTCTATTTTCTCGGGATCGGCTGTTACACCATCACTAGATACGATATGGCCCAAGTATCTAACTTCTCGCCGAAATATGTGACATTTCTTGGGGCTCAGTTTCAAGTTGGCTTCACGTAATCGTTGAAACACTTCCTTCAGATTCTTGGAATGGTCGTCGAATGATCTTCCAACTACGATTACGTCATCCAGGTACACCAAACATGTCTGCCATGTTAGCCCCCTCAAAACTGCCTCCATCAGCCTCTCAAATGTGGCAGGAGCATTGCATAGCCCAAAAGGCATGACCGTGAATTGCCAAAGACCCGATCCTATCGAGAAAGCTGTTTTCTCCCGATCAGCAGGCTCCATTCCTACTTGCCAGTAGCCACTTTTCAAATCGAGGGTAGAGAACCAACGGGACCCGGAAAGAGTATCCAAAGTGTCATCAATTCTGGGTAAGGGATAACTGTCCTTTTTAGTAACTGCATTGAGTTGGCGATAGTCAATACAAAAACGTACGGAACCATCCTTCTTCTTCACAAGGACAACTGGCGAGGCCCACGGGCTATTCGATGGTTCTATAACACCTTGTTTGCCCATATCCTTGATAATTTCTTCCGCCTCCTCCCGCTTTGCCCACGGAAGTCTTCTCGGCTGCTGTCTTATTGGCTGAGCATCCCCAGTATTGATTTTATGGGTCACGACGCTGGTTCTTCCTTTGTCATTTCCATCGATGGCAAACACATCTTGGAATTCTTCAAGCATGGCTCTCACTCGACGGGTCTGTTCTCTGTCCAGATCTTGACAAGTATTAATGACGGTGTCTACCAGCTCCTTTGAGATCTTAGATTTCGGTGGTTGGTCGGTTGTAGTCACACAGCGGATCGACGAAACAGGAACACACTGTCCTACCACAGTTCTTCGGCTCAGCCCGATGGGGGTTTCCTTCACATTCATAACTCTAACAGGAATTACATCTCCAACCCTCACTAGAGCTTTCGCAGTCAAGAACTCATTATTGCCCACTTCTTCGACCATCCTCAGACTTCCTTTCCTACAGTATCCCTCGAGACTGGTCATTAGAATTTTCTCACTATGGCCGGGTATAGTTACATCACTAGTAGTTAGTAGGCGGACTACATCTTCCTTGTCTTCATGAAAAGGGAGTTCCTCACCTTCGACCTTGAGAACTCCTCTGTGTACGTCCAATACGGCTCCAAGTTTCCTCAAAAGGTCCATACCCAAGATTAACTGGTCAGAAATCTCAGCGACCAGTATGTTGTGCTTGATAGTGGTCTTACCAATGGAGACAGGAACATTAACTTCGCCATAGACTTTTATCTTCTCACCGTTCGCCGTTCTGAGGTGTGCTGTTGTCGGCGACATTCTGGAATGATCTCTCACTATTTCCGGTCGTGCAATAGTTCTTGTTGCACCAGTGTCTATCAAGAACAACTCATTCTTTCCGTCAATCCGACCATCAACATACAGGCTATGGGCTCCACCAGAAGAGGTTACGTTGACGGTAACTACAGGTGCTTTAATTCTCAAGGTCGACGATCGCCCCCTCCTGTCGACCTGTTTTAGTTTTCCGTCTGCTGTATGGGTTTCGCCACAATTCCGGCATCTGGAATCTCGTTTCTTGGGCATCGTCTTCTGGATAATTTTCCGAACCATATCTTCCAGATCATTTTCTTCATCTTTCTCGCTAATGGTCCTAACTTGATGACCTTTGGAAATTTGATTGGCCGTTTCATGCTCCAAAGCAATAGCAAGTGCTTCATCCAATACTTTCGGTCTGGCCAATCGTAGAGCTTTCTGAATTTCGCTCTCTCTCAATCCATCGACAAATATGTCTACTGCTATTTCTTCCAAAATGTTATCTGACGCTTCAGGGTAGGCTAGACGCACCATTCGAGCAATGTCTGTTTCAAATTCCTGCAAGCTTTCACTTGCACGTTGGATTCGGCTGCGTAGTTGTGCTTTGTAAACCTGTTGCAGATGGGCATCTCCATAGCGTTTCTCAAGTCGGTTGAACAATGTTTGATAACATTTTTCTTGGCCTATAGGAATCGATCTTAAAATATCCGCAGCATCACCTCTTAGAGCCGCAGTCAAGGAAACAGCTTTTTCTTCTTGAGTCCATTTATTGGCCGTAGCGATGGCTTCAAATTGTCTGAGGTATACGGACCAAGATGACTTTCCATCGAACGGAGGCAATTTGAATCTCAAATGATGTTTTGTTTCTTCTTTTGTCCATTCCTCTTTAACTTCCTGACCTGTAATTACTGCGGTTTTATCCATATCAGTAGTTGGTACTTGTACTGCTGAGCCACACTTAGTTATCAGACATTCCAGCTGCTTTATTTTCTCTTCTAGTCCATCTACGTTTTTATGCACTTCGTCGAATGTTCTAGAAACTTCTTCATATCGCTCGTCGTTCTTTTTCGAAATTTCATTGATCATGTCAGAAACTTTCTCGAATTTCTCATCAGTTCTTGCAGAAACTTCATCGAATTTTTTTGTCCAATTTCTCCAGTTTCTCATCACTTTTTCTGGAAACTTCTTCCAATTTTGCATCACTTTTTCTAGAAGCGTCTTCTATCTTTCTAGAAGTTTCTTCCATTTTTTCGTCATTTTTTTCTAGAAGCTTCTTCTATTTTTAACATGATGACTTCGTTCTCCGACAGGAATTCAAACGTTTCTGGATCATCTCCATTATCCGAAAGAACACCAATCAATCGTTCTTGTAGGATTTTTTTAGTTCCACTACTATCGGCATCACGTTCCTCCAATTGTTCACGCAATTGTTTCACTGAGAGGTCTTTCAACTTCATTTTGGTTTATTTATGATGCAAAATAGTCAGTACCGAAAACAAAAATTATCGCACTAAACAATCGTTCAAAAATGTCCTGTTTTCACTACAGAAGTTCAATGTCTTTCACTATTTCTTTTTCCAAGTCCACACTGTATTTATTTTTTAATTTTAATTCCACTCACTGACACCACTGTAACGTTTTTATTAACTAAAACACTGGGTTCGATTTATATACACTTTTATTTCCACTGACACGATTTATTTACAACGCTCGATTATCAACTGATTGCCTGCGCCTCTGTCCGCGGAGCTTTATACCTGCAAACTTCTCCAGAAGTTTCCTGGCGGCACGCGAACATTTCAGACCTCGCGTCTCGAACGTTCATGATCCGCGACACCTGGAGTGGGCGTGGCCAAGCCATAGGCGTATCATTTCGTTACAATAATAACAATTTATGTTCGAATAGCCGAAGAAGAGAAATCATTCGAGTGAGTCTGCTGTTTGCTACTATCACTCGAATCTCACCGATTCTCTCCTTGGTTTCTGTATTTGCCAAAGATATATTTTTTTGTTACTGTCTACATCAAACATAAAATATCTCCGATACTTTATAAAGAAATGTATTCGAATACCATCACGACTTGTGAATTCTGGAACCTTTATCTACAGGGTGATTCATAAAGTATGACAATCTCTGAACTGAATATATTACACACCACAATATGGCGATTGAGCTCAACATGTCTCATACAAATGCTACAGGTTTAAGAGACAGAGTATTTGGAGTTCAGATTCTAATTTGAAATTTCTTGATAATTTTATGATTTTGAGCAGCATCGCTTTGAGAATTGACAGATTCGTATTTCTTGGCAAAAAAATTTCGAATTTTATGCTGAATTTAGCACTATTCATACAGTGCATTCTTCTTCTGCACAGTTGTCGTGTCTTGGAATTCATCCAATTCGTGAAGATATGAGACCGAAGGGTGATAATTTATTGTTGATGGTATTACCTGTCAATACAAATATAAGTGATATAATTTTTCAGTATCACCCCCCAGCGTGAACCATTGGTAGATGAAATGAAAGAATCAGATGAAGTGTGACTATTCGAATACCCAACGCACTAGAGTAGAAACGATGAAGAATCTTTTTACACGCCTCAACAAACGTTTTCTCTACCAACCCTCTCAACCCTCTACAGAACACTTAACTAGATAAACGTCAATAACAATTTGAGAGGAAAAATGGGGAACTGATGAGTCACAGAGATGCTCTACGTAGATTGCTTTCAGTGGGCTAGAGTCATATCTATAAGAAAGATAACCGGGATGACCCCCGATCAGTGATTTACGATCACTGAGGGAAAAACCTAGCCCTTATTTCAGCCAGAATTTATATACAGCTCGGTCATAAAGCTGGATAGTTGCGTGTAGGGGAAACGACGGCAATTTGTTATTTTTTATCTTCCTATATTGACAGCAGACGAAGAAGTTCGAACAGGAGAAAAACATTGTGCTCATTTTATACTTTCCATATTCAGAGCATGCAATAAGATTGATTGGCGGAGTCATCTTAACATATCTCCGTCAAAAATATAGGTGAGTTGAACGAAAAAGATTTCAGAATTTATGAATACTAGGAAAAATTGAGATATATTATTTTTTGTACTCTTATATAAGTATAAAAACCTTCGGCATATGAAATATTCCAACCACTATTCAAAAACAGACGATTTCATGGAAATATCAACTTGTTTTCCTCGAAAATATTCGCAACTGTTCCATCACACATAGAAAGTTATTGTTGGTCTCAATTTTGTATTGAATAAAAAGTCGATGAAAATTGATCAGTTTATGTAGTTATGCAAACGTTATCTTTGATTTTTCCAAGATTTTCAAAAATGAGCTGATAATAAATTATACTATGGGTGTGATGATTGAAAAAACAAGTCGGTACAAAGTATCATCACCCTGGATGAAGTTTTTACGAATTGCAGTGATCGACCATAGTTTCGAATCCTTCCAAAGTCAATCGAATTAAACATGTAAGTTTCTCGAGGGACACTCTGTATAAAATGCCCAATGACTAAGCAACAACATTATTTCTGTGTTCAGAAGTTTCTCTTCCCGAGATAAAATCGAGAGTGATATTGGAAATTCATTTATTCATTCATTGATTTATTTATCTGCAAATAGACTCTCATAACACTCACTATATACCAGGAATTCAAATTGAATGGGTTCTATGAGCAAATGACAAATCTGCAGACAGAAGAGAACGACAAATCATTGAAGTATACATGAAATAATCGAACCAGTATACAGAAGACTGCGTTTTGACCTGTTTCAATATTTTCTCAAATAAAATATCATAGATCAAATATTGCTGTAGTTACAAGATACAGAAGAGAAGATTTGACAGTCCAATTCTCAAAATCTCAAATAATTTGATCAACTGTGATGTTTTGAATGGTGTAATAAGTTTGGCAATGATGTACTTGCTTTCGTCATAAAGTATACAAATTACAGTTACGAGAGAGGTAAACAGGTATAGTATTATATTCTGACTGACACCTTCCGTGTGTTTAGGGATGAAAAGACCGTTGCTAAATCTTGAGATCATGGGGTGCTGACAGATAGTATAAAGGACCTTCCACTATATGTATTTCTGGCTAGCAACGATATCACAATAATATGCAACATTTTCAGAGAATTCTGTCATACCGCTCGATCCATATGGAACTTTGCTTACCGCGTTACATTATTCACAGACATCGCACATATTGTAAAATCATTGTATCATGTCAAATATCCAAGCCGACGCATTTCACGCCTATATTCGCCCCAACAGCTGCCACAAACACCCTACATCAAGATTCACGCGCAATGCACATTATTTGAAACCGATAATTCACCAGACACGATAGAGCAGCAGAGCTGTGTCACATAAGGATTCATGGTTATCAAACATCTATAAATTTGGAGATTTCATTAAGTGGTGAGGTTTGTTGTTTGCGTTCGGATATGACTGGTGTTCTGAGATTCGAACAGAATGGACGTGTTCGGTAATAATAAGATAGGATTCGGCGTTTCTATCGAAGCCTCCAGTTTGCTCGAGAGCTGTGGTGGAATAATTTGTAACAATTGACGTGAGAATGAATCTCTTCTAACTTTAGGTGGTGAAAGTCGACCGTTTCGTCTATCAAAGAAAATGCCATTTCAGAGCAGTTCCATAAGAATATTACTAGAAAATATATCAACAGAATTGGTAGACCATTTTCCTCGATAAGCTCATCGAACATGAAACTGTATTCTAGTCATTATACATATATAGGGTTTTCGAACATTATTGCTGGAGCTACGAAATGGAAAAACTACTGGTATTTCCTTCACTGATAAGGATGGTGTAAACGAAATAAAAATTGAACCTCGCGTTTGAGAGTTATTTCAGGATGAACAATTTTTTCGAATGGTACACCCTGTATATTATATTTGGAATCGACGGAACATTCGATTCTGAATGAGAATGGTCTTATAAACTTCTACTCTAGTCTCTTCAAATTTGTTGGCTGTTATTTCATGAATAGCACTTGTTTACTTCATCAATGTCATCAAGATCGAAATTTTGAATGAAAGTAAACAATTCAGGATTTATATTTTCAGATGATTTTGCTTCCTGTACTTATACTGTAATTCTATGTGTGATTTTTTATTGAAGGCTTTTTACTGTTTCCTATTGACGTTATTGATATGCAATGTTGCTCATTCTACTAATTGACCATTGAAGTAGAATCCAAATTTCATTTCCTGGATTTCAAGAATACCAAAATCAACGATCCAACAGATTCAAAGATTGTCAACACATGAAATATTTTTGGTAGATACCCTGAAAGTTTTATCTGAGTATCTTCAGATTTTTGCAGCATAAACACTAATTCTGCTTCATCATTCAGTAATTCGTTTATTTCATTAAACAATTAGTATCATTTCAACTCAGTACTTGTACTCGTTGTTTGTTCTTTGTATAATATGTTAATATTTTGAATCCTTTTCAGAACTCTCAACATTTATACAGGAATGATGACGTTGTGAAAAATTTGTGCGTACTTGATATATTTCATTTGATTTCGGAAATATATCAGGATCGAATGCAAATCGTTATCAGAGCTTTGGATGATCTTCTTTTTCTCCAGACTACCATTATGTAATTCGTTTCTATGATGAATTTTATGGGATAACGGAACTATACTAAAAGAATATTCGAATTATCTTTTATCTTCGCATACATAAATAAGCTCTGCCAAATCAACATTATACATTTCACCCTCTCTTCAAGCCCCACGATTCCCATTATCTCCAACACAAAAGAGGACAATTCATTATAATTGAATCTCTGTGATGGTTTTGACGACAGACTTTCTTTGGTGACATATACACGAACTTGTCCTTTGATGGCACCACAATCCAGCATGCATAACCCTCGGGCACTCCGGGGACATATTTATATATTCAATGGTCCGGAATCGAATTTCAGGGCCCTCACAATAGGTTCTTAAACTTATAATGGGCTATTGAATATGGCCGATAATGGTGGTCTCCTTTTCATGATTTACGTACGCCTTTTTATATTGAATCGTATGAAAAGAGTGGGGTGTTTCTGGATCTAGCAGAGTTCTGGTATCGTTTCATCAGATCGGCCATTTGAATTTATAATTGGGTTCGGTAGCCAATGTAGAGAGGTGATTAACCAATGAATGTCCTCCTCTATGCGAGGCTGGTTTATTAATTATTCACCAATTATACAGGAACAAATTTGAAAGTTGAGTATATGAAATGAGATATTGATGGACGGTGACAGAAAGTCATGAAATCTTTAAGTTGGTTATCAATGGTTCCAGACCTAAAATAATCCTACATGTATTTCATGACGTTTTTTTTATTCGGTGACATATTTATCTATAGGACATTCGATGTGTCGTGTACACAAAATCATGTGAAAGAAAGATAAATCTTCTAATTCCGAACTCGTGAATTATTTGGTATACATAAACGGGTCACTGTTTTGTATCACTGATAATGCTCAATGTAAATGATACTTAGGAAGAGGAGAAGAAATAGTTACTTGAAGTACTCACAGACTCATATGATATCCGAGAACATGGAGGATTAATTGGTCAGGAGGTCAGCCTCTTCAACTCGCTGAATTAATTATTTTCTCAACTGACTGTTGAAGCTTGAATTTGATTCAAAAAAAATATGCCTACATGCTATGAATTATTTCCCGACCACCTATTTCAATAAATCAACCAATAATCAAAATTAATTTATTCTATACCTATGAATCATACTAGCGTGAAAGAGTATATTTTATACTTCATGAGTGTTTGGCATATCAACTCAATATACGAAGAAGAAATCTAAAATGGAACTCAACAGTTTCCCTGTTCGCACAATATGAAGAAAAAACACCCTGAAATTCAGAATATATCTCGAGGGAAATAAAATTCGATTACTTGAATCATTCACAAGTGGAATACAGTGTAGACAGTTTTGTTATTGCCTTTCTAATACCTGAAATATAGTGACAATTTCATCCTATTTCTGGTATTCTACTACATCTTCCATATGAAGACATATATTAGGTTGCCATCGGAAAAGGAATACAAACATATATGAATTTCCCATGGGAAAGGCATAGAAAATGGAATTTTCGAAGTTCCTTGCTTTATGTTTATTTCGTGAACATTCGATCTGTATCAGCAATTTGAGAATTGAAAGAATCAAAAAGGAAAATGCAACTATGAATACGGTGAATCACTGTTGATTTTGAACAAGCTTTTTCACATCCTCCAGCATCTTCGACAAATCATTCCATAATTCATCATCAAACTTTGAAGATTCTTATGACATGATTGTTGATTCTGGATATTTCAATCTTCATTCGTTTTATTTACGGAATATCATTTTTATCCATCATTCACTCAATCACTAACATTTAAGTCTCGTCACCAAAACAATACTTTCTTGAGGTCGAACATAATCCTTTCATTATGAAGGGTTGAAGGGTCTATGGTGATTACTCATGTTTGTGGAGTACTAAAGTGGATGAACATGAATGCAACCAGGGAAAATACATACAAAAGTAGGGTTGAAACTTTCACAGTCGTACTGGCAATTTTTTATATTGAACTTCCCACGAAAGGAGACATCCTGTAATGTTCAGAGAATTTGCACTTTCATAAATCTAACAATTTCTCATTGGGAAGGTTGCTCAGTTCAAAGTATTCTTGGAGAACTCAAAAAATTCACAAATATTGCGAAAAATAATTCCAATTCTTGGTGTCTTCATTTTTGAATGAATTTCTTCAAAATTGTTTTTTTCACTTAACGAAATGCTGACATCTTCAAGTTAGAGAAGGAAGTTTTGTCTAACGGCAATTGACAAGATTATTTCAAAACCAGAAATGTATGGAAATTATGGAAATGATTCTCAGAAATATACTTTCTCCCTAATTACTCATTAGATTCTCACAGGATCTCAACTTTCTCAATAAAACATGTTCCTTAGTTCAATGAATGTGTTCGAGAATCCAATGACCTTGGGGCAATGTTGAGCTTCTCAAAGTATATGAAATTCTTCAAAATCTACAAAGTGATATCTAGAGCAGAGTTTCAGGAATCTGTAATGTAGCCACTGCAATACTTTACAGTCACAAATTATTACGCAACGGACTTTCCCCGAACATATAACATCATGAATATGAAATTCTTGATTGGACCGTACTGACGGAGGGTTAAATGCGGGTTCTAGACGTCCTTCTGACCCGGGTCGTCCCTAGGCGATGCGGTCATCACACGCACTCTTGACTTGCTATAGTTACGGCTTTCAGCGAAATCTTTGCAGTTAGACGGTGATATTTCGGGTATGCTTTGAAGTTGATATGGGGTGAAATTCCAACCGGTATCCATTATGTGATCTTCTCAAAGTATTCCATGTTTCTTCGGTAGTTTGTATAGAGTTCCATTAACTTAACTATACGTTATGTAAATTTTAGGATATACTATCACGGGTTGATCTTCTAGTATGAAATTTGTGAATGCTATAGTCCTTCCTGAATATTGTGGTTGGTGAAAAGAAATAACCACTTACCCCACAATCCACTGAAGGCATCAAATTTGACGAAATTTCAGATAATCGAAAAATTATGATATCAAAGAAATGCAAGAAATCGTCTTATCAAAGGAGATATGCTCAGAAATATTTTGAGTCTTATTGTATGTTAGGAAGAATCCAAAATTCGAACCGTGGAGGAGAAATCATGGCGCTGAACTCAGTTGCTGTCTACATCATACAAAATATTCATTGATGAACCTATTTTATTTGGGGCCATGTCTGAAATATTGACAAAAACCAGTCACCAAATAATGTTTATCGCCCTGTGGATTCCATATTCTATTCATCAGTCTGAACATTTCTGCAGTCATTTCTAAATGTTCTCTTCGAGAAATGCATTACTTTCCGTTTTTCCAGACGAGAATATTTCGATTGTGCCGTCGCCGAGATGTTATTCGGAAAAAAACTCAAAAATACCTCCTCTATGCTGCCAGACCATAGGAAATGATTTGCGTTAGCCTGAGGACGTATCGTTCATTCGTGAAAGAGACAGCTGTCTGAGTGCAGGGAAAAGCCTTTTTCAGCCTTTCATCGAAATCTGCGCTGTATAACGTATGCGCTGAGTTGTAATCGCCTGCAGGTGAACTCTGCTGGAATGGGTAAATACGAATGAAGATTCTGACATGGCAGAGGGGCTAGCTAGAGAATTTGGTCTCAAATTCGAATAGAGAATGCCCTTCATCCACCTGTTTAGCAGACGAAATTCATCCATGACAACACCAAATCAATAGTTTTGTTTTCAAAGCAAAAAAGATGGAAATTGATGTTGAAATTTTTGTACTTTCATTTATATACGTCCAATTTATCCAGGCTATGGCCGTACCTCACTGTATTTAACCATGGACGTGCGTATGGAATATGCAATGAACGAATTGAAAAAAATGAGAAAACATGAAAAATAGCAATGCCGTATAAAATAAACGAATAAGATATTCAGCATTTAACGAAAAACTAAAGAATCTATACATCCATTGGTAGTCCATATTATTATTGAATTTGGATTTCTCGTGTTCATAAATATGTTTCAGTAATACAATTCTTAATTCATAGTAATTACTTAACGGTTCTTCAATGTTCAATAACTAGGACCGAAAGTACTGTTTGGCGCACATACATAATTCGAAGATATGATAAAGTTTGCTTGACCTAAATGAAATCACCCTTTAAAGTTTGCAGTTAGTTCCGGACTAGTTTTGAATTGGTACGTGGACACTGCTACTGATATCAAAGTATTAATTGTGATTCTCCATTCAAACAGTCTTCACATCTGCAAATGAATATAATATAATAAACTTCCAAGCTCTCCCTACTGGATAGAATATCCAGCCAGACAACCACTGAAAATCTGGCACCGAGCGCCATCTGTAGCCTGATCGATTGTGGTCATGTAGATAGCTGCAATTAGAATCTTGATTGTGGTGTCACATACCCACGCTGATTCGAAAGCCAGGATTGAGCTCATAGAAGGAAATAGGAACCTCGTAATCAGTTTAACAGTAATTGAATTAAAAACATCGGAAATACAATAGAGGATATGTGCACGTGGTAAATTTTCGATAGGGAGCATAGTTCTTCATCAACATTATTCGTGCCAGAATAAGAATACAAGTTTATGTGAATATAAATATGTCTGAAAGCAAGTATATTTACATACAGAGTTTCCAAGGCAAGAAATCGGTATTTCACAAATTTCTGAAAAAATGCTCAAACCGTTAGTCCTGAACTCCATTAGGTTCGATGAAATATCCATTAGGTGTTTATAGAACCTTTTAGAGGTGAAAGTTACCCCATGGACAGGCTCACGGGATGGAGTTCTTGAACTTTTTGGCAAAGAAATTGTTTTGATAACTGCAATTTGAATTTTTTCACTGTTCTCATCATTTTGGATTTGAAAGGATATAAACTAAAAAATGCTTGTTGAAACCTCGTCAACTGTGATTCTCTCCAAAAATATCTCATTGGAGAATTCATGAATGTTGTGATGATCCATCAACCCAATTCGAAAACCACTTTTCACTGTGGGGTAAATCAAAGAAAATTCGCAGCTACAATATCGAATAATTAGATTTGGAATGATAATTAGGTGAGAAATTTTTATATGACTACCTCCTACAACAGTTATACTACTTCTCCATGTTCAAGAAAGGGTAACTAATTACAGAATATCGATCTGATTTATTTGTACTTGTAAACTTCGTTTGAGTTCAGTATACAAGGTGTCTTCACCCTGTATAATATCGTGGATGAATGATAACATTCATTATTTTTCAATGGAGCCGAAATAACCTTTCGAAGTCAGTTAAAAAGCGAGGAACGACGTGCCAATAAAAGTCAGAAGTATTTCAAAGAAAAATCATCGACCAGAATCATAAAGTTCCAGTTAAGCGACTAAGTTTCGAGGCCCACTCAAAGAATAAGAGCCATAACAGGCATAAAGTGTTTAACAAGTTTTAAAAGCGCTTTCCAATGAATTATTTCAACCCGAAGTGAGGTATACTTTATGCAGAATCGAGCTCGGTTCGATTTATTAGGTTTGAAGCCACTCACGTATCCGCCATTATGAATCCACTTGTTACTCATAGCCTTTCTGATAATTTCATCAGAATCATCAGCTGGATGTTGCTGAATTCTCATCAAACTTGGTTGATTGCCAGGCAACTTCTAACTGTATGAAATCATCTCAAAAGAACGAAATATTTTTTTCATTCGAATAAGTTTAGTCTACGCCAACGTATAATTTTCTGATCTTCACGTCAAAAATGTGTACCGAGCTTTATAAGAGTCATAAAACCTCAGAAGATAGTATAGTTTGATGAATATATTAACTAAGCAGAAAAATCACACGAAGAAATTAACTGCAACAATTGATCATGGCTTGATCATGAAAATATCTGCACCTATAAATATTGTGATGAATTAATCTGCTACAAAAAGTCCAATATCTCGAAAACAGTATTTTTTCGTATCATGACAAAAGCATCCTTCATCCATGTAATTCTCTTTCCTATATTTTTTATCATAACCAAATCAAAAGGAGTATTTTGGAATTTTTATTTCCAGAACGACTATCAAACGTCAAAATGATGAAAACATCACCCTTTCGAAATCGTATTTTTGACATATCGAAAAGAGGAATCTTAAAAGGATGTTCCCTCTAGACGTGCAAGTTCTCGCGGTTTTCTGAGCAGGCAATCTTTATAAAAAATGGAATTGCACGTAAGTATAAAAAAGCTGACGCAATAAGACTAAGATTTTATTTCCTTTCTACATTTCAAATCTATCGATTTCCAGTGGAAGTTAGAGATATTGGAATTGGCTCGGGCAGTTGCACATTATCACGTAGTTCAGAAAAATTAAAATGTCACCAAGACGTTTTATTGAGGAATGGAATGAGAAAATGTGGTCACGATTCTGCTGCATTGCGATATGTTACCGATCCTATTTACACCATCTTGAATGAATTGATATTGTCGAATCCTGATAACTAGGACTCGATGCATTTTGAAGAGCTCTCGACGACATTATCAAAATGTGTAGCGATTCAATCAATCAAGTGTCTAGGAGTCATCGAACAAGTTATAACTATAATAAATGGATAAATATAATGAAAAGTATAATTTTGGATTGATTATTCCAGAATATTGAATCTTCAGGTATGCAATGAGAATTGATAAAACCATCGACTCTTTTTGGAAAACAGCAGAAGGCACTTGAAATCCTATATTATTTTATTGTTAATGAAAATTCAAATCCAATTCCGTACCTACAATGTTATCTGGTGATATAACATTGAAATATTGATGTATTGATCTATATATATATATATATCAGGAGCCCTTATAACACTCAGAATTCTCCACCAAAGGTGTGAATGATTCTGTTATATCATTCGTATCATCATTAGAAGAGGAAAATGAGTTACTGACAATTCGTTTCATTCAACTTCTACCAGATTTTTTCCTCATTTGATTCACCTGGCTTCTCCACGTGACATTAGTCATTTCAGGAATTGTAACTCAATATGTTGCTGTTCCTTTTCTCCTGGAAATATTTCCTTTTTTCCATGTAGCTTAATGTACATGTCTATAGTCTCAAACTCATAATTATTTTTGCTATCTGATAAAATTTCTGTCTATTTTGTTGTTTTAGAAATCGATTTTTCGAATCTGTTTGTGAACTGACTGTTGATAACGAAACATCAAAACAAGATCCCAATTTTCTAGCGAACATCAACATTACAGGGATGTGTTTTTGGTGTATTTCGATAGTCTTATGGAGAAATATTGAGACAAAAATTCATTTAATTTTACTGAAGCATCCGAAAATGCTGGGTGTAATTTTCACGCTACTTTCATCAGCGCTATGTGAAAAAAGATGAAACGAAGGCTCCTAGGAAGTCAATGAAAAGTCGTACAAAAGAAAGTATATTCATCATAGAAAAGTATGGACAAAAATTGATAGAAATAAGTAGTGGATGATTGAGCTGTTTCAAATGCTGTACAAAAGGGACACCCAAAAACGATTTGTAAAATTTCGAATGAGTCAAAATTCTTAGTATTGGTGAAATTAACATAATTTCAAAGGAACTGAGCATGCTATTTCCTCCAGAAATGTACAAAGCACTAGAAATTACTCCACCAAGATATCTTTTGTTACATGTCCTACCAGGTTGTGGGAAAAGTTTACTGGCCAATGATATCTCCTAACTGAATATTCCTTCGGTAGTATTTACAGCAGTTGAACTTGCAGCTGAATCAGAAGAAAGTGAAACAATGAACTGAAAATTATTCGTACAGCAATGTGTACTTTTCATCTATCATATTGATTACATTGCTCAACGTCGACAAGAGAACGTTATGGATTATGAAACAGCTTTCGAGTTGTTTGAGGACGAACAAGATGGAACTGGAAGACATGTGATAGGCGCTAACAATGTTTTGGAGTCGATGAATAATGAATGGGTAATTCCAAATCCATAACATACCTATCACCACATTCATAATATAGAATTACGGAATACTCAAGTATCACATTTTTTAAAAATCATGTTTATAAATCAATGCGCATTATTTTCCTTTTTCACTGCCATACTTATAACCATCATACATCAATAATCATCATTCATATCAACACTAGGAAGATTAAATTATCAATCAAATCTGTTGTTTCCAGCAACAATGAGTTTCAATGTCACACTTGGTAAAACATATACAAGGTGATACCATTCGAGATCCTGTATCTTCTACTTTAGAATTTGAAACATGTCTTCATATCAATGTTTTCTGCTTGAGAGAATGCGTTTTTCCACGCGATATCCCAGGCAGCAAGCTGACGTCATAATGACGTCTCTTTTTGGTATTTATTGGTCCGCAACGTCATATTACCAAAAAATGACGTGAAAACTGACGTCATTTTTTGAATGTACTGTAGACGTCATAACCAGGACGTTAGTTTGACGATATTTTTACGTCATTATAAAACGTCAACTCATTGTTTTATATTTTTGCATTTTGATGATTATTCCAATGATCCTTATAGGTTCCTAAATATTTTTCATCGAAATGCAAAAGTTAAACGAAAGTTTACCATAGATACCTTAAAGTGTGTATAGGCAAGTGTACATTGTAGGTACAGAATGGAATCAAATTTCTCTTTAGGCGAATAAACAGACGCAATATAGGTATTATTATTCAACCACAGCCCATCTTTTATGAGGTTCGTATGATTATCAACTCATTGAAAAACAGTTTGAATTTGGCGCTTCAAAACAAAACGTTCATTATTTGTTTGGCGTTCGGCAATCTCCGGAGTTATCGGTATCGGACAAGTTCGGCCACAAGCCAACACGCAACGTTGACGACGCACACGGCCACACCACAGTATAATAAGAACTTATTATACTGTGGCCACACGCCATTATCACAAAAATTTTGAGGTTGTTATGTATTCGATTTCGATTGAAATTTCCTATTGATTACAGAAGTCGATTTCCGACCGTCGGTTGTGAATTGTGCATTTCCTTTACTAGTGATTTGTAAGGTAAGTTTAATATTTGGTCTATTGCATGTATTGGATTTGATGTCATGTACTCACCACTTACTATGATTCCTGTACCTATATCATGATGCTACGTTATTTTAAGGCTTTTTCCTTTTTGTGAAAATAATTGTATCCTTAAGGTTAGTGTGCTGATTAAACTCACTAGGATTTTTTGTCGAGATACTGAAATAATTTGATGAAAAATCAAGAAACATGAGAAAGATGAGAGTCCAAATTAATGTGTTAATACTGGTGAAAAGAAGTTTCTTATCAGTGAATCTACCTATAGAAAAAGAAAGAATCTTAGTTATATATACACAATTCACTTATTTTGGTTAACTGTATAATAAATAGAGTCGACTCTTCTAAGCTATGAAAGATCTTGAGATGAGTCTGCACAAATAACTTTCTGTTCTGACAACTCAAGGTACTTCTTTCTTTCATACTTTTCCAATGGTTTTTTCCTACATATCTGTTATAACTGGTGGTAATCTAGAAGACAGAACTTTCAACAATTTGTTCGACCAAATGAAATTTTTAAAATACTATCACATCTGTATATTTTTGAAATTTGTTGTTTTAATAGTTTGTGAATAATAGTAGAGTTTTCATTTATCTATTGGTCATTAACCATTAAATTATATATATTTTTTAACAATAATTTTTTATTTCTAGAAAGTTCCTGTGCCTTGGGGATTTCTACTCTTCTCACATCCCCAACAAGTGGAGTCGACTCTTCTAAGCTATGAAAGATCTTGAGATGAGTCTGCACAAATAACTTTCTGTTCTGACAACTCAAGGTACTTCTTTCTTTCTTACTTTTCCAATGGTTTTTTCCTACATATCTGTTATAACTGATGGTAATCTAGAAGACAGAACTTTCAACAATTTGTTCGACCAAATGAAATTTTTAAAATACTATCACATCTGTATATTCTTGAAATTTGTTGTTTTAATAGTTTGTGAATAATAGTAGAGTTTTCATTTATCTATTGGTCATTAACCATTAAATTATATATATTTTTTAACAATAATTTTTTATTTCTAGAAAGTTCCTGTGCCTTGGGGATTTCTACTCTTCTCACATCCCCAACAAGTGGAACAAGTACCCCTACATCAACTATTCACAATAAAATTTTGCATTTTTTCTTCCTAATGAGCTAATCAATTTTTGGTTTAATTCAAATGTTCTGAGTTAACAATTTTACTCTTGATAATTGTGATCCTCATAGTTCAAAAAAATAACTCCCTCTACTCAAACTGTTATTTTATATATATAATATAAATATATATATTATATTTCATTATATCTTTATTATATCCTTTGATGCCGATGGAACATATAGATTTTCGTTCTCTAATTGTGATTTTATTTACAGACCTTATAACATCATAGATAGGATATTGATTTGTATATGCACTAACATCCAAATAATATGAGCTTGAGACTAGCAAGTGAATACAAATAATTTTGAACCAATATCAATATATATATATATAATAAATAGGGACGGCCCATTAACGTCGAAATATAACGTCATAATGACGTTACAGAATGACGTCTTTGGTCTGTGACATATTCACGTCATCCTACCGTCTTTATGGCGTCATTCTTTTCGTCAGCAGGACGTGTCTGGTGTCGAAAAAATGACGATAAAATCACGTCAGCTTGCTGCCTGGGATCTTTCAATTATGTGTCTCCTACAAGTTTGATATAGGAATGCATAATAAAAAATTTTACTGACGGTTTGCTGACGAATACCACGAAACATTAAGAATCATGTTACTTGTCATGAAAGCAGGTGTTACACACTTTCATGGCCGATCTCACAATGTACCCAAGATCATAATATCATAATTATGATTGATACAAACATTTTTTGTAGTGTTAGAAAACTGTGAATGCATCTATCCTACAATTATCAGTTGAGATTAAAATCAAGATTATCAAGCACGACAGAGTTCTTCAGGATAATTTCATTTAGTCGATTTCATAACCCACCTTGTAGGTTCAATGGATTGATTGGCTGATTGGGAAAATGTCTGTTTGAATATCAAGATTAATTTTCAGTTGAATAAACTTGTGATTCTCTCTGTATATAGACTTATCATTGTGGAGTTGGTAAATAACAATTTAAATAATTCATCATTATTTCTCGGATTACCATATGCATATAAATACGAACCTCATGATCAGTTCACCATCAGTTTTTATACAGAAACAACAGCAATGGCGAAAGTGATGATTTCGTTGATATTTTTATGCCTCGGCGTATACTTAGTTCAAGGTAAATTACTTCAAGCGAATAATATTATTTCTATTAATACGACAAACATAATGTTTTCATATTTACTACATATCGAATGAATTCCACATATTCAGTGGATTCAAATTATATTCATTTCATACATTATTTCATGAATGTTTATGAAATATACTTTTCAATTTCTTCATTCCATTTGAAGTACTCGATAAGAAAAATATTACCATTGAATAAGGAACCGAATAGTTCTGCTTAGTATTTTTCTTCCTAATCGACTTTTGAAAGTACATTCAAAGAAGTTGCTGGAATGATATGAATAATACCATAAAATTTGTTAAAACTGTATTCGAGTCTATGGAATTTGACAGTTTCCAATTCTAGTAGCTTCAATTCACATATTTTCATATTATCGAAAATCAATTATTTTCCATAGTACGAAAAGAATTGATCAGAGAGATACCTGACAAAGATTATTAGAGTACGCATTCCTGCATGTCCTAGAATGCACCCTTGTTGAGCTATAAGATGTCAATAAAACAAAAAAAGTTCTCAATTTCGCGAAACCTCTGTTTGAATTGTATTCAAACTCGCTTAATTTTCGATTTGATTACCTGGAGCTTACAATTTCTAATTCTTCGAACTAGTGACTAATCCTCTATTCTTTTCTTGACATATGAAATGTCAAATTGTCATTAGATATACTCAGTGGTATTCAATATTAACGTAATCCTTTCCTAAGATATGTCGCCAAAATTTTGAGTAGTGTCCTCACTAGCTGCACTTGGTGCTAACCTTCAACAATTCTTCAATAAAGTGATATCATTTTCAATTTATGAGAATCGTACGAACGTACTTAGTAGTTTGGCTTTAACTATCTGAGAATATCATTTCTAGGTGCCTTGACATGTCCAGAAAACGAAATTGAAGGCTGTGACCCTTGTGGTGGGCAAGCCACCTGTCAAAATCGTGATCCAGGAGCTGGAAAAGTTTGTACTCTGGAATGTAGATTCACGTGTGTCTGCAAACAGGGATTCATCAGGCGTCAAACCAATGGAAAATGTATTCCCATTAATAACTGTTAAAAATTCTTAATAAATATCCAGTCGTTTGTTTGGTTCGAAGTATCAAGTTTTTTTTTCATTTATTTATCATTTTTCATCAAATATTTGAAGACATTCACAACATCAACATGATTCAATTTGGAGAAGAACGACAAAAATCTCAGTCTTGTCGTAGAACATAACCCACAATAGAATGACAATAATGATAAAAATGACAATAATAATAATGATGACAAAAATGATATCATGACAAAAATAATCAAAACATTGTTCAACATTCTATAATGTTGGGTGGGTTGAGACACATGCACAGTTTTTTAGGTCACAGATACCATCAAATCGAATCGACTGCTGGTCGTAATTCCAAATCGTCAAAGCGACGATATAGACGACATTCTTGAAACAAAATGGCATTCCAGAAGCTACAATTGCTTTAATTACGATCTTCGAATACTGAAGATTATGCTAGTAAGCAAACATTTGATCAAACTATCGGATATACCTGACGATCACCTAATAACCATAGTCTATAAACGTCTCGAATGTACGACGTTAATAGAAAGCTAATGCAGAATGTGGTGGATGTCGTCTGTGCAAACGCTGAGTTGGTCACTGCTGGGTCAGCAAATTGAGGTGATTTGGTTAATACAGAACGTTGAGCCCAATACGGTGACCCTAGGTAAACGCAGACTACAGTAAATCTGCCTGACATGCATAACATCTGATTCGATTATCGATCTATTAGTGGTTTATTTATTGAAACTGTTTTTGTCCATGCTTAGTACTCATTTCAATACATTGATTGTTCTTAAATATTTATATTCTCTTTGAATGTATCCAGTTTGAACTTTTATTTTTAATTGTACCTAGTACTTATTTCAATACTTTCAATACTTTGTTCACTGTTCATTTCTATATGTACATGTAATTTTGCTGTAAACAATCTTATGAAAGTGAATAAATACATATTATTATTATTATTATTATTATTATTATTTATGTTGCTATCAGAGAATTCTGGATATAGATACACCTAGATCATTTTATGAATCACAAGCTTATTTTTTCAATGCGAAAATACAGTCACGCTAGCTGGCGCTAGCGATGTCAACAAAATGACGCTGAAGACGTGATCAGATACGAGCAAACATCTCCAACACACAAGAACTCTCCGATTTTAAATAATTTATCAACCATTCTATGTGTCCGAAATGAATCCAAAAGTTGTTGCTTAAGTATGCACGTAGGTGACCAGACTTGTAGATTGTGCGGCTTAGAACCTGAGACTATTGAACACATTTTGTGCTATTGTGAGGCACTAAACTATAGAAGAGTAGTACAACTAGGGGAACCTGATTTGAACCTAGAGAATGTGGGAACCTTGAAACCCAGTGACCTTTGCAAAATAGTCAAAGGAACCAATATGTTTTAGGCTATGGGAATGATAGGGAAAATACAATAAGCCTCCGGCTGCAGTATATCCTTTGGACCCCTATAGTAATAAAAAAAAATAAAAAATGAGTATGCACGTGAGTTAATTTACCAGATTGACACCAACTAAGCACCAAGGCCACCAAGTGAACATTTCATCGTAAGAGTCAATGTGCAGAAGACATTTCAAATATTTAGATTCCAGGATTTCTTTCACAAGAATCTTCAGATAGCTTCTTATATCACAAAAATCATAGCTAGAGTTTTTGTCAATACTAAAATTTCGAAATGTTTCAGATGACAATAGGAGAAGAAATATTATTCAGAGACTTATTGTAATTGACTGTTTATTGTATTGTGATCGCTAGTGGGATAGATGAAAATTCCACAGGATAGTATAATCTTCTTTCGATATCTCCAGCAATTCCAAATATGTACAATTAATAGTTTCAATGTCAAATTGACACTACAGGCTACCTGAATCATTTTCAAGAAAAGGAAGAAACAATACAACGAATGCTCTATATTCTTTATGCAATCAAGTTTCATAGGAATTATCAACAATTATCAATTGGAATGCATTTTCCACTGTACTGGCATCTGATATACCCTTCTTTACAAACACAAACTTCTCTGCATATCAAAGGACATATTTTTCCTTTCCCTGGATCTCGATCCTGACAAGTTGGTTGTCCTCCACATGGTTCACAGCCCACTATCTCATGATCACAGCATTTCAAAACACCTGGAAATCAAAAACGATATCAAAGTTCGAATTGAGTTCGCGAAGGAAAATCTTCTCACTGATGCTAAATTAGATACTTCATCATCATCATTCTCATGAAAATTATATTTTGAATATCCATACAGAAGTACCTATATCTTGCTCAGAAATTATTATTTATGAACAATATTTCAGCAACATCATACAATGAATCAACAAGATATGGAGTTCTCTATGTAGTTTCAATATTAATTGATATACAATAGGTCATTACATAATCGACGACGCGTCACAAAATGTGCAGATCTTTCCAAATTAGAGGGTAAACAACTACAAACATTTCTATTCTGTTCATTTGTTTGTGATCGTTGAACATTTATTTTGACGATTTGTATCGTGTTTCGAAGTTCCAAGTGATAAAAAAAAACATTCTTTACACAATGAGCTATTATTTTCGGTTATTGTTTGCTCTCCAAGCGTGTGGCATTTGATGCTGTGACGTCAGGTGCAAATGCGTGCAAAATTGTAAAAAATCATTTTACTTGCTATAGAATACGATATTATTCAGTTGAAATAATTTACCTTCAACCAGGTATATGCTGATACACAAAAACGCCAACAACATTATCAACTTCGCCATTATCAATGTTTTTTGTTTATGTCATTTTTGAACCGAAAGTATAATTTATATAGAGATGGATATCATAACTGTCGTAGTTGTGTTATCTCAGTTATTCGTTATTTTATTTACAAAGTTGAATGATTCTATATACAAAGAGATTCAAGAGCCCATCCAACTTCGAATAACGTCAAAAACAATTCTTGATCAATATTTGACAACCATGTCGAATGTTTTTTAACTAATTCTTATAAATTGTTGTCAACTTCATCAGGTATATTCCAGATTTATCAAGTGTCTCTCGAAAAAGAAAGAGTCCCAATTTCAATAGTGTTATATGTCTTACATCTTTGTTGATCTATAAATCCGCTATTCCGCTGAAAAATAAACATTGTTTCAACTCCAACTATCAAGTTCGTGAGCAACTCATCATAGCAGTGAATTAATGATTTTGTTGATTCGTTACTTTGTTTAGTGACACTTACCAGCAATTTATATTCTAAAAAAAAATTTAACAAAAATTTGAAATACACAGTATATTGTTGATGCGAGATATTTAATATATTCCATTGTATTTTTTTGCATAATCATGGTGAGCACGTTAGTATTTCCAACAAATATGTAAACAATGTTGTTTTTCAAATGCTTCCATGAACTGAATTCTATTTATAAATTGAAAACATTGATGACGACTGCGGGAAAGGCATGGAGAAATGCCCCTGGGTGCAGAATAGCCAAGATCTTCATTAGAACAGATCAAATGAAGAAATGGCAAGAAAAACTCACACTGAGTAGGAAAAACGCAAAAGTGATTATCGGTATTGTGACCTATCACGGTACCCTGCGAAAGCACAGACACTGAATAGAATTAGAAAAAAACCCATCATGTAGATTCTGTGAACTAGAAGATGAAACCTCACTGCACATCATCTTCCAATGCCCTGTACTAATGGAGAAGAGGCTCCTTCACCTAGGCGACCCAGATCCACAGGGATTCCAATGCGAGGAAGGCACTATCAGGAATATCCTGACCTTTTGGGGGGAGATCTTTGATAAGAGCAACTGAGGAAAGTCAAGGGATAACCCAAACAGTCGACACTCGAGGTCGACATAGTGATGATAATAATAATAATAATAATTGAAAACATCCCATTCGTTTCAGCAAGTTATTTACAGTATTTCGTTTATGAATAATTTTTACGCCGTATGACTATGCAACCAACAGTTACTATATGGTGCTACTTGAGTAATTACCTAATAGGTGACACTACACGAGTAGTGAACGAAGCATCGAATAAAGTCAAAGAATACAGGATTCCTGTAACATCTATGTGCCTCGTGTAGTGAGTGTTCCGTGACTTCAGTATAGATGGCGTTAGGATACTGTGCAGTATGCTAGTATTTATTTCTGTATTTCTTTAATGAAATATATTCAGTAGTATTCTAGAAATATTCATACAGTAATGAATGGTACTAGTGATGTGAACATATTCCCTGATTTCATGGAGTTATTATCGATTTGACGAGATCTCATTTAAAATTGTCCAATACTAATCAATGGTATAAAACCATGTCCACACGCTCAGTTGGTATTATTCCAAAAAGAAAACAATCGGTTAAGCCCGCTGATTTGTCATGTCAGTGACGTAGTGATGGATGCACTGGGTTTGCTTCCTATTAGCATATTGAAAGGCCCTCATTCATGTCGATGGATTCCTGTTGTTTCAAAATAGCATCCGATTCACGCTCTCCAAGAATCGATGCCATTGTTATCGACTGAGAAATGCTTACATATCGTACGATCGATTTATTCGGCTGTTCCAAATTTATTCGGCGGATATCTACTGACGAATGCCGGTTTATAAAATATCTGGTGATTGTTTTGTATTGTGGAATCATTGGATTACAAGTTTCATTTGGGAGTACCTTCTTCAATCAAGAGAAACTGGAAAAACGATGTTCTTACTTACACTAACTTGTCCAAGATGTCGACGAATGAGAGAAAAGTTACAACTAATGAGATGAGTATGAGAAAATGAGTAAATACGGAGAAAATAATTTTTCACGCATTAATCAAATTATTTATTATCGTATCATTTGGATAACATCATCTGTATATCTAGAAGACTCTTGCCTTTAGTTTCGGGTAACATGAAATACATTGCCATAAAGCTTATCAAGCAATTCATACTAAAGAACCAAATACAATAGTGAACTCCTAATATATCTACGATAATAGGGTAAGCAGCGGTTAACAAAAATGATACAATGCCGACAATGGTCATCTGGTAGGACATGGCTATAGATTTGACGTCACTTGGAAATATTTCACTAGTGACAGCTACTGGAATTGGTCCCAATCCAATTGAATAACAAATTATGTAGATCAGTACTATTGCAATTGGCAACCATTTTATGCTTTCGACGAACTGAATATGATGATTCTTCCAGTAGAAATATAATCCCAGAATGAATAATGGTATTCCAGTAGAAAGAGACGACGTCAGGAGAAGTGGTCTTCGACCTACCTTTTCTACAATCATGGTGGTTATGAAGAAAGCGGATATTTTAACGATACCCACTATGATAGCTATGGTATTTCCAGTGAACTGTGTACCAGCTTCACTGAACATGGGTCCCAAAAACGACATGATGACTGTAGTTCCAGAACAATGTTGGGACAAATTGACAATAGTTGCGATTATGAAGGCTTTCTTCAGTGCCTTAGCTCGAAAAGGCCAAATAGGGATTGTAGGTGCAGATTCACTTCTCCGTCTTTCTTCCATTCTACGTAAATTCATATAATCCATTTCTATTTCTTCGGAACTCTTGTTCGATCTCAACTTTTTCAGCGCTGCTATTGTGCTTTTCTTATCTGAATTTGAGGCGAGATATACCGGTGACTCTGGTATTGTCATCAGAAAGAATATGATAGCCGGAAATAATGGCGATATACATATGATAGTAAACATCCTCACAGATGTCAAAGGTCCAAAAATGAATGATAATAAATTCCCGATAGGGAAACATACATTCATGCAGCATCCAATTTTGACTCTGTTGTGGTCTTCAGATATTTCACTCAAGTAAACTGGCAGAGCAACTACCACACCACCAAAAAATATAGAGAATAAACTTCTGAATACACAGTAAATATAAACGTTACTTCCGAAAGCTACGATTATATTTGAAACAATCATGCCCAGGCTCATGTACACCAGGGTTTTCCGTCTACCTATAAGATCTGGTAGTTTTCCGAGTGCAAGAGTTCCTATCAACATCGAAAGTTTTGGGAGTCCTGCTATCAAAGATATATCGTAAGTGTCAACTGGCTTGCCCAGAGGGTTCACATTTGTATCATTTGATAATAATTTGGGAATCACTGGAGATGTCCAGACATAATCGGAAGCACCAGAAATGTATATTGAAGTAGCTGAAATCAGTGAAACATACGTGAATCCGACATATTGCGGAATAATCAACATTCAAATATACTCACCTACGAAAACAGAAAAGTACAGGAAAATTGTGCCATCCTTTCTTACAGGTTCATCAGGTTGTAATTTTTGGATATTCGCTGATTCATATTGCAGTTTATAGACAACTTCAACCTTCTCGTCTTCATGATTTGCTGCCATGTTGTCGAAAGAAAGACAAATTCTAAGTGAAGTTTCGATTTGTTTCTGAAACTGTACATACACGAATCAACATTTGTTCGAGAATCAAGTTAGCACTCGTAAGTGTTCTGCAAACTTTCCAAATATAAGGAGATTAGAAAATTCAGCAATGTATTCAACTCAACTGTTGAATATGTCATTAACTCGCATGGAATCATAATATCAACAATTCTATTATATAAAACTTAAGGTGAGACATACATAATATTGATCAAGGTTGTAGGGTTCTCCAGCTAGGATTTTTGTGAACTTCTGGTTTTCAGAGTATACAGTATCTCCCTGTTCTTGTTTTGAAACACTTGATAAAATATGAACGAAAGCAGTACTCATTTTAGATTCAGAGGTGATATACGAGAGACAAAGATTCAGAAAAGTACTAATCTGCCTCTCATTATTTTGCACAAGATTAAAATGTAATTATATTAATCCGTATTGATACGTCGAACATCGAATATTCTGGAGAAAAGTGCTGAAGTCAGCTAACCATAGCAATTTTAAATCTCAAATCGTCGACTGACTTTTCACAATCTTATTTCAGGATAAACCTAATATAAACAATAACAATTGATTCTAATTCTAAAAATAAATGGAACATCGTTATCTAAATCACCAATTTGATCCCCGAACTAATATTAACTTCAATTCAGTGAAACAATGTAAAATATGAATTCTTAACGTTGTCTGAATACCTTTATTGTTGGAATGAAACTTGAACAATTGAAATCAGATACATGATAAGAAATGAACTATGCACCTATGATGCACGGAAAAATCATGATTTTGAATAGGTAAATACCTGAACTGTTAAAATTCGAAAATATTAGTAATCAAATATTTCATTCCTAGTGATTAATGAAGGGTTACTTAAATCCACTAAATAACTCTCATGGATAAAAAAATCATAAATAAAAAGTATCATTGAAATCAACTTACCTTCGTTTGATAATTGTAATATTACTGGTAATGATAAACTAATGTCTTTCTAGGTGTCTTTCAGCATGCTACCAATAGGTAATAACATAACTAACAAAAAATATTGTTGCAAAAAATTATATCGCCGATTTCTTCAATTTCTAGTCGAATAGTATTCATACAAATATTATAGGGATCTCCAATATCCTGGATCAGGAAATTATAATATTTCTTGAATTGTCCTCATCGCTACATTCATGACATAATATCGTTGAAAATCTGAAAACAATTAGGTATTTCATCCTGATTCGAATCATCGATTTTTTTTTCTACCGATAAAAATATCGATTTGAATGGCAGCTTCACTTTGTTCTCCGAGCTCTTCATTACTAATTCTCGTATGAACGATTTGAGCCATAATCGCCCTGTATATACGCCGGCATCAGGAAAGGAACGGAGCACTTGTCAAAGAATCAACAGAATCTCCGCTAATAACAAAGGAGAGGATCGTTGAAGAGATAAAGCGAGTTATTTCATATTTCAACGAAACGAGCCTGGCCATCATCGTGTATAATTAGCCGTCGGCCATAACATAAATTATGATGTTAACGTTTTATAGGAAACGTATAACTTTGATTTATTAAGCTGAATAGTTGTGCGTTCTTTAAACATTCTAAACGATATTCAGATTATTTCATTATGGCTATAAATTCTACTTCGAGTATCTGCGTTGCACAAGCAATGGAGAACGACTCTTGACCTCAACCATTTTCACAATATTTGGAATTTCATACATTCCATAATGAGTATAAGGTCGCTTCTGTTCGAAGGCAGATGGCATCTTGAGCCACAGTTGAGTCAATTCAGATCCAATTTTATTTGTTCTGAAACGAAACTACTACACCTCAATGGAGAGAACGATCAGATCATTGATCAACCGATAAAGAATAACATACCTGCGCTTCTGATAATGAAGATTCCACAAAAACAGTGGAAATTTTCGTCACCGCTAAAACCAATTTACACATGAACATAATATCATGAAATTGGTCAAAATCCTATCTTTTAAACAATGTGTTTCGTGATAGGAATGTGAAAATGAATTCTAAAAATAAATTCAAGAAACATGGTTTGTCAACAAACGATTGTGAAAGTGCCGGTATACGAATATTTCGATCGCTAAATTTAACATTAGTAAGGAGTAAAAAGAAACCCAAAATTGTGATTATTGACTATCGTTCTCTGAAATATTGTGATGTTGATTCAACCATAATTTAATTGGCTTCAATTTCAAGGTTTGAAAAGAGAACTTCCAAATTATATTGACATACTCCTATTGTCTTGTCATGGTAATATTTTTAGATTGCTCTGTCTGTGAATCAGTTTTCAACTCATATTGAAGTATTAATTTCATCATTCTCTTCAGTATATTTCACTACTTTTCATTGTTTTCTGAAACTTTCCAGGAACCTACTAGTCGTTGATGTGTTCGATTCAATTTGATAAGAAAAAATACTTGCAAAGTCAACTTTATTGAAAAAAAAGTTGGGTGAAATAATTCTACAACGTATCAAAAGCAAACATGTAAGAAACAGAAATATCAAACGGTACATAATCCTTCTAATCAGCAGGTTGTGGTTGGCAAGGGTTCCCGATTATCTGATCAGCAATCCGACTGGCCTCTCTCAGACCACTCAGAAACGCTCCGTGCACAGTCGCCGGGTAGTTCCTAATGGTATGCTCTCCAGCGAAGAATACTCTAGCCGGACCTGACGTGACAGAAATACCTTGTGCAGAAGGAGGAATGACAGGAGACGCCAGAAGGTCATAATCACTTCCAGAACTCCCTACGGCGACGAAGCTATAGGAACCTCTGGACCAAGGATCGGCTCTCCAGCGCGTCACCACAGTTTCCTTGGGCTGCGGTACTCCTGATTGACCGAAAATACCGCGAAGAACCGCAATGCATCTGAAACAATTGAACAATTAGTTGGCAGATATATTAATCGAAATATTCGCAAATCAGGAACAATGTCACGCCACTCAACACAAGCTTTCTGAATTTATATGCGGTGAATCAACTCAAGATCAAGAGCAATTCCTACAGTGAGGTTCATTTTGATGAGAACATGTGAGTCAGAGTAAAATTAAGTATCCCTTTTCATTTCAAGATTTTGTTCGTTTCCTTGGTCTATTTTGGTTTCAGTAAAAAGTGCTTTATCTACATCACATGGAATCATACCAGATGAAGATTTTTATTGACATTCAGCTCCTGCACTTTGAGTACACATCACCATTTCAATGTATTCTGCAGGCAATATCAAAAAATTATTCAAGCAAGGTTATGCATGGTTAATTTATCTTTTTCAAGGTACTCTACTATTAATGACTATTCCTTGAAAAAAAAAAAGAATCAAAAACATCGAAAGGGTATCCTGAATAAGTAAATTCACCATTACTGTAACAAATATTACATGCAAAAGTACGATTCACTTGATTTCATGTTCAGTTCTTTACATCACGTCATATTATATAATCTCTCAGGTCTCAGAGTAGAAATAAAATAGTGGAGAAAACACCTTGTCTGCCAATAAAATATATATCTAGCCATGCATTACGTTTCAGCCACCTCCATAAAATTAATACTTCATAATAAATGTCCCCCATTCCTATATCATAACATCCCTTCTGGAATAATCCACACTCACCTTCCAACAATGACATCGTCGGTAACATTCTCCATAATAGCTGCTGCCTCTCCAGCTACCAGAGCCAATAACACTGGAGCTTTGTACAAGTTCCAGAACAAGAAAAGTTCTCCTCTGCTGGCCGTCGTGCTGCCTACGTGGCCAAAAAGGTTAGCCTGAGGATTCCAGAAGATTCTTTCGAAACACAGGACGACCTTGTTCAGGTTGCCAAAACCGAGACGTTGAATAGCCGAGGTTTTCCAGTCTGGAAGTGGCGGTGAAAATTGAACAGTGTTGAGTTGGTTGTTCGAGGGAGACGTGCATAGTTTGAGGACTCCAAGGGGAAGAGTGCATAGGACGACGTCAGCTGAAATGAAAACAATCGATGTGTTATATTGATATTGTGAAACATAAATACTCAACTGGAAATTGTTGATAAAATTGATCATAACTCAAAGAGAGATTGACCCATCGACTTCAAATGGAAACTGAGTATTCTTGAATATATTCATATCAGCAGTTTTGTTTTATACCTCTGAAGACATCACATAATCTCGTTATTAATCAAAATATTTCTTAAAAAATCTTGAAATAGCTGAAAATATAGCTTATGATGTACAGAAAACCCTTAGAACATTCTATCGAGTACTTTCTTTCAATTTGCGAAAATCGACTAATTTCAAACTATTGAAACTCGTAGACCTCGAAATTCAGCTTCAATTACAAAAAAACAGATAAAATAATACCATTCGGTACAGTCCTTATGTTGAAAATGAATATCTGCTGTCAGACACAAGCCATAATCGTGTTTTTATTATTTTCATGATTTATGAATATTATAGAGTAGTTAAAATGAATTAATCACTATCAGTTGACCGAAACCATTTCTTTCAACCCTGTTACTTCCGTTATAATTCATTTATCTATATTTAGCACAAGGTATCAAAGTTATATAGAACATCTCAATCTAGTATGAGTTTATTTTCCTGTTCACATAATTGCAATCTATCGAGTATGCAGATACTGATTTATTCTGAGGAACACTATCTTTGTTTCAGCAACATATGAAAGGTTTTCCTGGTTCATTGTTTCTATCAAAGTGAACTAAGGAGAATGGTACTTTGAAAAATCCATCAATCCCAAGACTTCGCTATTTCAACTACTCCTTACTGAATGCAATCCTACAACAATTTCCAGTTCCATTCAACATTGTCGATGATAATTATTCCTAATGCTGCAACATTAATTAGTTGTACAAAGACGTGTTTGATCGTTGTTTGTCGCTGGATTTGTTGAGGATTACAGGTTGGTTACAACTCGCCCTGGAGGATGTATTATATACTTCTAAGAACTACTAGTACCCGAAGGTACCAGGAGAGCATTTGAAATTTCTCAGTCATAGAATCAAGAAATAATCAATCTCCATGTTGCAACATTTACAAGTTTTGTCATATTCAATTTCGACAAAATTGTTTCTATTCTCTTGTCATCCATTTTAAGCCTGTTTCAAATACAGTTCATATCCAATGCATATTGAGTGGATTTCAATCGTTCAATATACAGAGTACACTAAACATTCAATGATTGACCATTGGAAGCAATGTGAAATGTATTATTATACCCGAAAAATGTAAATTAGGATCAACGAATGATTATTCAGGTGGAAATAGTAGTTGAATACCATTTGCAAAGATTGGAGGGGAATATGTGAGGTTATGCATTCTTATGCGGATCAATATACCATCGTTTCAAAATAGAAAATCATGATTTCTGATTCAAATAACATTGTTATCTTGGAAATTTTCTCCAACAGTTGTGACTCTATTTTATAACACGTATATATTTAGTGTTGAATATGTGAATTGAACATTTATATTGATAGAAGTGTTTGAGTCGATGAAAATGTAATAAGAATCATTCAAGGATTCCAAAATGAATCATTAGTTATGCAAATTACATATTCAAAATGTCTACTGTTGCAAAATTATATCTTATATAATAGTTGTTTGTTGTTCATCATTCTATAAAGTGAAAAGTGAAAAGGCAACAAAATTGATCAAAAATGTCGTTAACTTTGCTGATATCCCTTCTATTATCAGTTTTGTTATCTTCAGAGCACAGTATAATCAATTATTTAAAATAATTCAACACGACCACCGAATTTAAATTCACCATTTCAGTATTCACAGCGGAAGTGCTATTCATTTTAAAGTAATAAAAATATCATTAAATTTGTCAAAATAACACACAATAAAATATAAATGCTCCTAGATTTCACACTCGATAAACAAAAAGGCATTGAATCATTGGGACAGAGGACACCCAAGTCGAAATGAATTAACGAACCGTTGAAAACTCCGAACAACTGATGTTCTCACTCCAACTTTTCTACAATTACCAAAGAATTGCTCTAAAGAGAGCAAAAATATTCCTTTGTTGCCATTGTCGATACCTTCGAAGTTAAAAATCTAATTGATAAAAAAGATATGAGTACTGGGATCATTGAATAAAAAGGCAATAAACATCAATACTCCAAGAAACATCTTTTTTACTTGTTCTTTGTAAAAACTACATACATTCACTGTGTACGATGATCAGACGCAGCGTAAGAATACGGAGATGATGAAACTGAAGGGCATCTTATAGAAAAAAGTTACGGACTTCTCAAAAAGGATTGGAAAGTCATCGAGCTTACGTTTGTTGAAACAGTATTTTCCTATAGCTATTATTTCAGATATATTGGATACGGAGTGACCCATTGAAAATAAAACATGAACGATATTCGATTCAAACTGTGTCCTACAAATTTTTATTTGTACCTATGATGATTTGTCAGAAGGAACTGATTTTGTATCTTCCACACGAATTGAGATCACTTGTAGTAATAAGCTGAGACACAGTTGTTGTATATATTTGTTTCATGAGTTTGGAATATTTTGTGGTTATAAAGAAAAATGAGCAAATACTTTCACATAGTCAATATATTGTTTCTGTTCAATTATGCTCGTATTTTATAATAAGATTCAAATTCGAAAAACCTTCGGTTTCGTTCATTCTTACCCTTTCAAATATTTCCATACAAGGTTTCACATCAAATATGGATCCAAATTCATATCACAAACAATAAATCGCTGCGAGTAGAAACATGAAATATCTTGAACAAAACAAACAAAATCTACTCATCTGGGCGTTCATCACATTCAAGATAATGTTAATATATGTTGATGAATAAATCAATCAAGTATCAACTATTTTTTTCAGATGAGATTATTGTCAAAATGAAGTGTTTTGCAAAATCCTACAGACATAATATCATTGAATAATGAAAAATACTACAAGCCCTACTAACGAGTCACCCTATATATTCATCCGAAGAATGGTTAAGCATTGAGCTGACCGGTCAGCCATAATCAGAGTAGGCGTTATACCACCTACTGCGATTGTTTCGATGAGCGCGTGGTTATCGCTGTGATTCATAATTAATATTTGTAACGACTTAATACTAATTTGAAATCGGATATAATAAATGGAAGATGATATGTAACTGTCTACATTGAAGTCTCCTGTTTGGTACAATTTTCCAGAAATTGAAACATTTTATAGGTGTAAATTGAAATGAAAAAGTGGATCAGATTTTTATGGATGGGATTGTGAGTCGAATGAACAAGATCACTTATGGAATTCTGCAAGGAACCGTCCTCGATGAACTAGTATCTACTATTAACATCAATAATTTATTATTTATTGATACCTGTGATAATCCCATGGGTTTCGCAAAAAGTATTGCAATTATTCACGAGGCTACCTTATATATAATCATGACTTCGACTGTTGGAAGTGATCATCTACAGCTTTCAAATAAATTCCAAATATATTCAGGTCACTTCAACTTGCAATCTTCAGAATATGTTTGAAGATGAATAAAATGTTTTGTTAAACCGCATAATCAAATTTGAACAGAGATACTTCGGTACCATTTATAAATACTTTTTAAAGACGAAGTGGCTCTCAATGCCACAGTCAACATTCCAAGTCAAAAATCGAAGACACAAAAATGTGACTATCCTTTTCAATTGTCAACAACAAACTACTAATTCAGATTGGCTGATAATGCTAACATATGATAAATATGTTATACCGACAAAACAATAAAAAAATCGATAACCATATACGGCCTGAGAAAATTGAAAATGTACCTTTTTTAACAGACCTCGTATACTAGGCGTTATTTTTCTTATGTAAATAGATGATCAGATACCAGACATGATTTCTATTGAAATCACCATGGAAAAAGTTGAGTATATTCTGAATATAATGCGTAGATATTCAACATTCATACTTTAATGGAATAATAACAAAATCAACAATGAGATTAAAACGAATTCATGGACAAGTTAATAACCGACTAAGGCCGTAAATAAGTGAAATCCCAATATTTCAAGGTGACCATACTCATTCCTTCTACACGCAGAACTGAACAAGTATGCGACAGATATAAAAGAAACAACAATCATGCAACTTAACGTTATAAAAATTCATAATGGATACTCGCTAATTATACAATCGATGGTAATTAAGGATACCGTTGACCCGCCTTCAAGTTCATGGCAACCATTCGATTTCCTGTTTGGGAGGTGTGTCGTTATCGTCTTATGCAGATTACCGAGTCGAGTTATGATTTTCCAACCAATCAGGATTACTTGTTTATAATATATTCAGTTCAATCTAATCTACGAAGTGATTTGATAATGAATCGAGATCATTTGTACTGGAAAATATTCATAAAATGAGTTGCGAAGATATAAAAAAAACGAACCAAAAAATGGGAGAAGAGCATTTTTCATCTTCCATTTGTTATTGAGTATTTATAGATTGAAATAGTCTGATATCACAATGAGGATATATGACGACTATAAATATCTAGGACTAATAATAGACTTAAAATGAAAGCATCTTATAAAAATATCACCAAAGCTCTCAGATTGATGATAAAACATTGTCATTATTGTCATCATCGAGCTCAGATCGTCAGAAGGTTGACTACCTTGTAGTAGAAATAAAAATGTATATTTGGACAAGTAAATTCTTCAAATGATAATTATTGACAAAAGACAAACTGAATATAGAAGTTTATCATTTTCATCTTAATATTTTTCAATCGGTTTCTCGATTTCGAAATTCTAGAGATACAAATCCAAAATCATATTTCGATAATTATTCATTTCAGTATTACTCACCATGATACGTGTTGATGGTGGAATGATTCCTAGGATTGAAAACAGTAACTTCTACTCCTCGGCTGTTGTACTCCACTTTCCTTACAGCAGCGTTCAACTTTATGTCCAATCCTTCAGCAAGAGCCACCGGAACGCAGGAGTAACCATTTCTTACTGAAAAAGAATGAAACAACTTAGATTTTTAATCCATAAAAATATAGAATACGACCTTATTTTACTTATATCGGTTATAATTATTATCGGTAAGAAATCCCATAGACTGAGAAGTAATATGGACAGCAACTCAATGGCTGAGAAATATTTGAGATTAATTCAACATACTCATGGTCCAAAACAAATTCTATCGGCGTATTCTCAAAATGATTTCTAGAATGAGAGAGCATGGGTCTCATATTGAGAAAATATGATGCCTTTCAAATCATTGTATTCGTTCTTCCAAATATTCAGAGTTTCTCTTAAATTGTATCATATAGTCAGGGGTTCTTGAGGTTCGATATCAATTTTTATGTAACTACATCATGTTATTATACGTGAATAGATCGTCCGTCTTGTATGCAGGATATTTGTAAATAATTTTTTTGAGTATGAAAAGTACAATCGTTTCGAAGATATTCGTCATTTTCCTTATTGACTCTTTGAATGATAGATGTAGTTGCTGAGAGCACAAATAAATTTTCCCATGGAATGTTTAGCAGATAACTCATATTTGAGATAGAGACAGTTCGTATTCTGGATATACTTTTTCACGGTTTTTGTTTATAGCAATTTTCTTCAACCTCTCACTGTTCTCGGTTCCAGATGTATGATATCTAATAATTTCATCAAACTCATGTTACACCCTGTATATGGATTATTGCGAGAGAGAATGAAAATTTATTATTATAAGGAAACGATAACCACGTCGAGTCCCCTTCACCCTGAATAATATTTTGCCAATTAGGTCCCGACATACTAACTCTAATGGAAACGAATTATCATTTCAAATCGATCTATTCTTCGCGAAGAAATGAAGATACACGATCGCAATTTTTTCATCTTCGAAGTCTCGGCTAATCCGAAACGTGCCGTACAATCTGGGACGGGAAACTTATGGAATGCCTAGGATCGTGACCTGCAGCAAAACGTATACTGATGCTGATGGTATAAGGAGCATCGATGTTGGAGGTAGTACCTAGTTATTGTTAACCTATCGATTGACAACGTGGCAAGATGTACCTTTGCAGATGTCGTGTACCATATTTTATAAGACAGGGTTTTTATATCCTAGTGCCGTTGGAATATTTTCTGCTCTCCCCCGATGATGTTGAAACAACGAATGTACATAAATCAGAGATATGGTGGATATATCCAATCATCATCATCAGCATTGCTTTCATTCAATAATAGCAATTGACGCCTTTGTAAGGTGACACCAAATAGATTCCAGAATGACGGCCCTCTGCATAGCTTCAGTTGAAATTCGTACTTTCATCAATACTGAGTCGCTAAATATACTTTGATGATAGATGAGAACTGTGTTACGCTCCTTGGCCTGACTGTAAGGAATGAGAAAGTCCAATGAAGTAGACACAACATGATCAATATCTCCCGGAGTATGAAGCAGTACTAAAGCCTCGCTCATACCGTACTAGTACCCCAATTTGTGACGACGAACTCGTATGATGACTATGGATATAGGCCGCTGAATATCGTGTACCTAAGCAGACACAGTGTTCAAGACGATGGCTTGTGAAAACATGGATATAGATGAAACATATGTTTTCTGGTTGTTGTTTATAGAGCAATGTTGTTGGTAAGATTATTATCATTAATGATGTTGCTCGAACAACGGTGATAAAGATTTACACAAAACTCACCCTCCGTTTATATACTCAAGTTATGTTTCAGAATTCGTTGAGTGAATATAATGACATGAGGTACTTGACTCACGTACCTCAATACTGATATTGTTATTGATTTTATCTTACAATACAATAATATACGAAATAACGTTTATAACAGTTCGATCAGTTTCAATTCTCCAGTACTACGCTATTAAATTATCGATTGTGTTGATATTGAATTCATGCATTTTCTCTGTACCATTTTGTATTCTGTGGAAACAGAATTGGCATCTTGATATCATTTATCATATTTTTTTTTTTTTTGATTATTCTACATGCACAGTAATTGTTGCTCTTTATTTCATGATATTCATCAGTATTGAATACATCATCAATAAGCAATTTACTTTCAAAATATAATATTCAATCTGACAAGAACAATTTGTAGATTCATATGATGAACGAGTACATACATTAATTTTTATAGGGGTGGATTTTTTTCAAGGTAGAATTATTGGCGAAATGATGTTGCGACATAGTTTTGGAAATAGATTTGCTAGGAATATTGATTTCGGCTAGCCCGAAGTAGTTTCTAATTTCGAAGAAATGATAGCTCGTGATGGAAAGATAAGTAGTATATAATCATGACTTGCGAGACTTTTTTCTTCAAAAAATTGTACACACGTTTATGTTGTATCGTGAATGTTGACAGAACACTCCTGGCGTTATTCGATCAGGTGGCCCATCGACAGATTCCAGAGCATAGCTCGATCACGAATATCCGCTTTTAATAGATCTTATACAATTTTTCTCATCGCCGGTTTCACCATGTTCTCGGTAAGGTAATCAGAGAACATTCCGGTTATCGAACCATTCACAGTTACTTCGTTAAAATTATTAAAAATCTCCGAGAAGCATCTTCTCGTTCATCCTCTCGCGTATGCATAATCTCATTATTTCGATAATGTTCAACGAGTTGGGCGCAATTTTTAGATAAGGACCGTCGGTTACTCCATAATTATGTGTATTTAAAAATAATTACAAGGATATCAACATCAAATATCGCGCACAAAAAATACACGTATTCGCCTCCTCACATAAGTCCGAGTTAATAATAAGCTTGGCGCACCCGATAAAATCGGAAAAAAATATATCGAGAGGTTGTAATGCAATAATAAACGGTCATTACATTTTTGAATTAACACTTGCGATTTATCTAATCCTTCATAAATACTGTTATCCTTCCAGGGATAAGATTTATTAGTGTTCCTTCGGCATGGTTATGTATGCGTACGGAGGTTCGTGTGAAGAATGCATTATGCAACCCGATCGGCCATGAAGAAATTCGGCCGATTATTAAAATCCACCTAGATGTTCCCCTTGAATTTTACGATCATGAGGTGGTATACAGAATACACAAATAATGGAAAATTTGTTTAACGAGTTCTTGATTCTCCATGCTCACATTTGGTTGACGATTTAATTCAGCTATAAAACTAGGAAGAAGAACGCAATAATAGAAACAGGCGTTAGACTGTCTATAATTATGTCGAATATATCTCTGAATAAAGCGATTTCGACAAAATATGTAGATTGATAGCCAAAATCAGTACCCAAATGATTTTGATTCTAATAGTGGGAATGAAAAAATCACAAATTCTTCAGAGATCTATGGAAGGGATAAAAATGATACGAGATCAATGAAACAAAAAACGAAATAGGATGATTGATCAATAACCAAAGAATCTTCAATCAGGGAAAAAAAAAATTCAAGTAGGTGAATACTGTGGTGACAAAGTATGAAATTCCAAATATTCAAATATTCCAATATTCTGAATGACAAAGATCAAAGAGACATCATAATTTGCCTGAAGAAAAACAAAAAACATCTACGAACAGCCGTATGTATGAATATTTCGATGTACACCATGTCCAAGATATGGTTGTTCATCATGGGGATCTCGGAAACCTAGACATATAAAGATGGTTAAATGAGAGAAAAGTTGTGCACATTCAAGTCTAACAAAGTTCAGAAAGTCTAAACGGCATATTATTGTTATACTTGAAAATATGCAACTTTTCTCTCATTCAACCATCTCCGTATCTCTTATGGTTTCCGATATCCCCATGATAGACATCCTTATTTTGGACACAGTGTATACAAGTTTTGGAGGAGTCAAAAAAATTCAACTTTCTAGTTCGGTGATGATAATGATTATTTAATGAATATACTATTCACCAATTTTCTTGTCACTGGAATCATTGAACATTCTCATAACAACATCTCAATCATACTTCATGCCCAAATGCTATTTATATAATAAGCAGACAATAGAGACTTCCTTTCGATCTCATTAGTGTCCACGATTAACAAAAGGCATATTTTTGACCTTATTATTTCCATCTAGTGTTGAAACATATATTTAAAACTAGACAAAGGCGATCATCATGTCTAAACGATGACATTCCATGGGAAAGGAACCGGATAACGCCTGGTATAATTTCAAATATCCGGATCAGTTGCACATTTCACACAAATAAGCATACCGTTTTTTATCATCTGATCAGAAGCGTAGAACAGTTGGCTGGAGATTCGATGTAGTGGAAAAATATTTTAATTGGATTCCTTTTCAAATCTGAATGAATGTCCACCGAGCTAAGATTTAGCATTTTACCAACTCATGAACTCAAAATCTTCCACAGACGAAATAATATAAAGTAATCGAAAGACAAAATTAGAAACTTTCAAAATTCTCATCGATTGCGTATCTCCGATAGTGGCTGTAGTAGCTTTGTAGTGGATCCAAGTGCATTAGTGACCAAGCTCAAATGACTCGATTGAATTTCTTCGTCATTCTGAGCAAGACATAATATCTTAATATTTGTACGATTATATTTCCGATTTTCATGACCAGTGTCGTTTAATGATGCATCATTTCAATAATAATAATTATTATGATGATCATGATAATTCGTAGTGCAAAATAAAATGGTACTTATGGTACAACTCATTTATTTTTCACTATGGAGAGTAGTAAGCTAACAGAAACAAGCAATAGATATTAGATGGTAAAATTCGAAATAAAAACACATAATGAAGGACTCTCAATAGGTTGAATACTTTCAGCTCTTGTAGTCTACCTACATAAGGACTGTCATGTTTCCTGAAAGAAATATTATAAGCATATCCAACTAAAGCTTTCTGTATTGAAAAATAACATGCAGCAAAAATGTATATGCAGATGAATTAGAGACTTGAGTGATCCCAACAGATTTTTTTTCATTTGAGAAGAACTTGTGATGATGTCAGAAATTTTGCTTAAATGAACCAGATACTCTCAACAAAATGAACATGAAACCCAACGTTTTGATATTTAGCGATCCAAAATGGATTCAGATCTTCGTTATTATGTTTGATCCATGTTCAGGCCCTACGCATATCATTTTTCGTTTATCTGAATTCAAATTCTAGCACTAGATCTGAATTAATGCAATCAGAAACTTTCTCAGCGATGTCCTATATTATTTTTTCACTTTCTTGGATAAATCAGTATCAGGATTACTGCCCATATCATTCAGAAGAATCCATGAATGTACTTTGTAGTATTGCATTTGGAAAGTTTATATTCACTCAGTATGAAGAGTTATTGTTTAACAAAATGCATTTTTCAACATGCGTCCATTTATTTATTTTCAAATCATTTCCTCTCGACTGATATATACTGTTGAAATACGAAGGTTTTCTACTAGTTGACCTACCTTCGGATAGGAAGAAGATGCCATCAAGAACCTCTAAGAGTTGTTACTTATTGTAATTGACCAACAGACAGCACCAAAACACCAAGAAACTCTTTATATTCAATGAGGGATCAATGTTGGTGTCTTGTCATGTAGTACCTCGTGGGGAACAAGCAAAGCATCTCCACTGTTATGAATAATTCAGAAACAAGCGAACACTCATTAACCACTGACCAAATGTCGGAGCAGCCATTTTGCCTATGCACCAGAATACAATTTGCATCGCACATTATAAAGCTCGGTTGCCGTCGGTTGTCGACTTACGACCAGTCGGGTTTTCTCATGACGTTCGTGTGTTTGTTTAAGCTGTAATCACCGGAGCAGACGTTGTAATTACCGGAGGCCCAATTAAAATAATGGAGCGATGCCACGAACTATTAACATTTCATCGACAAGCAGGATTGGCCTCGCCTAGATGCACGAAACAAGGATGGGAAGTAGTTTACTTTCGATTACACACCAATTCGATCAATGCTCAGAAGTATTCACTCTGCTCGAAAAGTATCATTTCTTCTGATAGTTTATCAACTGAAAATTCTTAATATCAGAATGGAATGAATTTCCCACACTTGTTGTACATTGTTGCAAACAAGTGTTCTCACTAAAAATTAATTACTCAGGAGGATATTTCATTCGGGATGCCTACAACCAAAACTTGAACTCCAATTTTTGCCATTGAACGATTATTCATCAGAACTTTCAATGGAATTACACCTCATAATATATTGGAGCCAACGAGTTTCAATCGAGCACGATTTCAGGAGAGAAAGCAAGAAAATTGTAACCCCAAAGAGAAATATACTACTATTTCATTTCCCTAAATGACATGTCTACAAACTCACTACCGATTAATGATTATTCTTTTTCACCATCGCTATTTTTTTGCAAGCATTAAATTTTTTTTATTGTTCAAATTGACTTTTGTTAGGTACTGACAACTTACTACTTATAAACTCATTATGATGAAATTAATCATTCGAATATCATGGATATTTCTGAACTTCAATAGATGATGAAAAAATCTGCAGAAGGCATCATTCAAGTGTAGCAAAATATTCATTGAATAGATACCGGGGACATCATATCAAGTTTATTTCATCATAATATACTTATTTCACCAATGTGTGATACCTGATGGCATTAACACTATTTATGAACTGTTAAAGTCATTTCATTTTTCTCTAGGTTGCTTTCCCATCTCAGGAACGCATCAGAATAAATTCCCAGGTAGTTTATATTTAAGAATGTTTTCACATTTTCCATATGAGTATTTGCTTTGATGCATATATCTTTGATATCGAATAACTCACGTTATCGGTTTTTCAAAACATTGGATTGAAAAATACAGTGTGTTCAAATATTAGTCAACTTCACCATACCTACACAATTCAACATCGATGTGATCTCTAAAAACTGTAGTACGATCCAAAGTTGTATATTTAAAAGTTCAGGAAAGCATCACAATAAATTATATGACAGTCTTTTTTTAATGAGGATTCGAATATCTGTCTTGAAATCGTATTCGTACCAATATGGACGAACTCTCATAACATCCTACGGCATTCGTCCATTAAACAGAATGGGCTGAAATTTTGCAGAAATTTTGCAAACTATATGTTTACATTGACTGATTATAGGTGCTGAAATGAGCCAGTCACGAATTTCTGTTAGTGAAACGAGTATGTACTTTATCAGTGTATAATGGGGCACACTTAAATATAGGTATCCACCAAGACCATCGTTACTGTTGTTATAATTTTGGCAGCCATTATGGATCGAGGCTCCACCTAGTCAAATCTCCAGTACAAATAACATTCTCTTGGGAAATATTGAGAGGATAAGATTGATGATTATACAAAGTTCAGGTATACATACACACAATTATCTAATATCGAACAGTTCAGAAGATAATATGATTTATGATCACTTTTTTAATAATTTCAAAGATGTCAGAAGGTGATATCTCTGATTACTGTTCAGTGTGAAAATACAAGCCTTTTTCAATTTGTCTAATCTTCATGCAATCAACAGTGCTTGTGTGGACATTATCTTGAAATAATAGTGAACGATATGTTGACGAATTCATGACAACCTATGAGTCCTCAATGTATAGACTTCTTTATATCTCATCTTTCATATATGAAATTATAGATTCTTTAAAGAATTGTGCCCTTCCCTGATCCATTGCAGGTATGACGGAATGTGATCTGTTATCCTAAATTATGGTCGTTCCGACTTTTTTTTGGTTGAACCAGAAGTGATTCAGATTTCATTTTTCCAAAAAGATCACTGTATGCAATTCTTGGTTTATAAGTAAAATGTCTTAATCATAAATTTTTTTTCCATGAAAAGTATCCAATTATATCCCTTGAACATATTTCAAACTATCCAAAATTCATTTATTATTTCTAGGAAATTTGTACCGATAATATCATCCCTATCTTGAAAGAAACGCGTACAGAATTTCTATACAACTTAACGCAAAAATTCACTCTTAATTGATACACATGAGTATATCATATTCATACAGAAAGTACCAAAAATATGAAAATGAGCTCCTTTGTGTCGAATAAAGTTTTGGAAGTATGCTGGATAGTTATATTTCAAGAAATCGTGCTGGCAATTGCTTTGCAGCAAAGCCAATGAAAGAAGAAGAAAGAAGAGGAAGAAGATATTCAGTAGAGTAGATTATTTGAATAATGAAGTATAACAACTGAATTTGTGAGATCTTGTTCAATGTCATCTCATTTCATCGAATTTAGTTATGAATCTTCCTTTTCTAGTATCAACAGGATATAATGACAGTGATTCTAGAGAAACCATCAATGTGGAATTCTTGAATGCGAAGTGTCAATATGTTTCTCTTCTTCCTCATCTTCATAATCATCGACCATAATGGTAGATGTACAATAGTCTACGAACCGTTGTTAAAAAGCAACGGAAGTACGGTGAATTCAGTCTGTCGGACACGGCATACGAAATTAAGCTCGGCCATTTCTGCTATACCCCGTACATCATATGTCTGAGTACACATATGCCGTTGAGTTGTTCTTTTCGACCAATCAGAAATCTGCTCCACATCGCTAAGACCATTCGAATGGGCGGGGAATGTCATTACTCAGAAACGAAAATAATGATTGTAGCTACACGAATAGAGTAAATGGTACCATAATTATTTTTTTGTATTGAGATATGGGTAGTTACCTCCATGTGCGGTTTTTTCGACATTTTCTGCGGAGTGAACATGAACTTATGTACGTATACTATATTTCGCAGCTGTTTCTACAAAAATCAACGGAAAAAGTATGATTACTATAAGTACATTGGTGAAATGAAGGAAACAGGAAAAAATACTGCTATAAGCACTAATATAACCAAACATAAGAACAAAACATTTATGTTCTCCAATTTCATGAGCAGAACTTGATAGTACGTTTAGTGAATACAAAATCACTCTCAGTTGAGTTGAACTATTCGTAATTATCCAGATCTACTACAGAGACAATTCAATTTATTTTCCACGATGTGGAAATATTCAAAAAAACTTAGAGGTTTTCCTTTTCGACTGACTGAAGTGAGTAGAAAAATTTTACAAATCACTTCAGAACAAAATAATAATGGTCAGTTTATTTAATCATTTGTGTGTGACACTCGATTGAAATATATCACCATATTTATTCCACGAAATGAAGCTATGAATCTGAATTGTTTGTGATTCTGAAAAGCACAGTCTGAAAATATATCCACCTAGAATGGACTATAAGGACTTGATCAAATCACGTAACATTGATTCTTTGACATAAATGATTGGTCTGAATATATTTTCAATCATATTAGGCGTCCATTCACAAGCAAAATATCTTCAAATATGGGTTATAACTTTCATTCTGAAGATTTCACGCCTCATTTCATCAAGAATATGTTGTTTTCTTGTACCATTAATCTGATCTATCACAACGATTATGCACGCATTGCCTACTCTGTATATGTTTAAATTGGTTTTTCGGATAAGAAAGAGCATGATGGCGTAAATTATTAGAGATATATAAGACTTCATGAAATTTATGTGACGTAGTCATTTAAATAAAAAGGTTGAATAAAAGGTGGTAGAATTTCATGTTCATTATTATATAGTAGTTTTTTCATATTGTAATTGAAATTATCAAAAAATATCAAAATTCAAATAAAAATCATTTCACGAAAGCAATAATTCTTGATTCAGAAATCGTGGAAAAACTCCAATAAATATACCATAAATCTACGAATGGACATGTGGACTATTCGATGCCATGGAAAAAAATTATCTGTGATGAATTTCGGATCGTGGTATTCAATGGAATCAGGTTCATAAGGCTGATATAAATTTAAAGTGGATTTCGGAATCAATGAATTATTTGAATCATGTAGTATCATTGACACTTGTCATATATTGCAACACCTTATCAAAGGAGTTCAGTTTTGAAAGATTCATAAAATAATGAACAATTCTATCATCTGATTATTTCCTTTGAATCAACTGTCACGAAAAATTCGAATAATTATCGACAAATGTAGTTGGTTTTAATGACAGTTACTTATTGAAGCCAATAAAGAATGTATACCTACACCACTTGGATATTATTCATTCAATCACTCGACCACAAAAAAAATTCAATATTCATCTGGATCCAACTGTGAAAGAGTTAAACCTCCAACAAAAAACTCGTAACTCAAGATTTCTAATTCAGTTGACAAAATGAATTGAATGGCTGTTGAGGCTTAAGGTCCGAGCCACACGGATTAAGGTGCCAGGAATGGTAGATGTGCGTTTTATTAATTGAGGTCAATCTTTTATCTTTCAATCTGCTATGAGAGCGCCTGTATATTTCATTTTCTATTTAATATTAACGGCATCATTTATCTTCGACATCGGCCACGTTTCAAGTTCCTCCTTGGGCTTTTTAGGAACGATTAACGAGGTATGAGCAAAGTCGACAGCTCTCAGATTATATAACGAATTGAATTTCATGAATATTCATATCCATCAAAGTCTCTTTGCCTTTTTTGCTTCAGGACATTTCCTGGAAGTGCGATTGATTGATGTCAAATTGCCTTGATATTCATTTAAAAAACAAATTGAGACATTATAAAAAAATTGTCAGATACTTTTGATTTTTGATATTTTATTCGTGCATTATCAATTCTATTCGTGGTGATTCTTGTCTATCTTAATGAATGGCTGTCTAACCAACCCCTAGTAGTACACTTTATATCCTCGACTTTATGTTCCACTCTTCCCCGCCCAATCTTTACCAAGGTTCAATACATAATTTGAATGTGTTCAATATCTTGGAATACTTACTTAGCGATGAATTTTCAATCCAATTTCAAGAATCATCAGAGAACAATTTTTCCAGAAGAAAATTGAGAGAAAGTCGAGAGGGATGTGAAATATAAACGGATTCATACGAGTTGAAATTGATACCGATGAAAGTATAGAAACTCAATCTTCCTTACTCTCCCAAATGATCAAAGTTAATGATGTGCTGATCGATTTTTCGCTTGACTATACGCTCAACCAACGCCGACTCGACAATGAAATCATTTGCTGCCGGAGTCACGCATCGCTCTGTAGGTGGTGCGACCGTGCTCCGTTACTTTTACTGAGAACTCGCGTTAAGAAGCGTCAAAAATGGTAAATGGTACTAAATGTCTTGAAGAGCGTCTCTTATTTTTACGTTTGTCGAATCGCAAATGAACTGTTTCAGCCGCTTGCAGTCAGAGCAAACGTAAAAAAGATTTGCGAGCACATCAAAACTTTTTCGTCACATCGCAAGTCAGCGGATTTTTTCAAGGAAAGAATAAATTTGTGCAAAAATTCTCTTTGAACTGGTCAATTAGTCGACTCATGGGTTTTTCGGTCAAAAATCACGCTCGTGAATTGAACACTGCTCAAATATTGTCAGTAGATGTCAGTTGTCAACATTTTCAACTCTTAAAGATGGTTTGATCGAAATGAAATATTTGCGTTTTTATTTTTCTTCGCGTAATGTGATCCTAGTTATATTTTCGCATAAACAAGATGACTTTTGGAATACATTATGGAATTCAAAAGTGTCAAGCCAACAATACCCCCGATTCAATAGGATAGTCAGTTGCGACAGGGAACAAAAAATATAAGACTGCTCCCTTTCGAACAAACGTGATACTCATCTTTATGCTACATCGCTCCATGACTGATATGATATAAAGTAATGTGATGTCAGTCAAATACGAATACCCAAAATAATGATTTTGAATGCGTACCCTACCTGCCATATGTCTACCAATTCAATTGGTCGATGACAGCACACCAAATTGCCTCATACTAGCCTCGTGACAGGACAGTGGCGGTGCGATCAATATTATCTCCGAAAGGTATGGTATATTTCGCAAATATAACATTATCTCATATCATTCTCTCGAGAACATTTATAATTCATTTCGATCCACAAGTGGGTATAATTATTGTGCCTTCTCGTTCAATAGAGTTACTTCACATTGTGAATTGCAATAGTTTCACAAACACAATTCTTAGGAGGTTATGGTATTTTGCCCAATCATATCAATATTAACGATTAGGTATTGATAGAAACATGGTTTTCTGAATTTCAATAGATTCCAGATGGTGAAAATGAAAACCTTTCAACTGAATTTGTCTTCCAGATTATCAGTGGTTAGCATGGCTTTGTATAAGTATTCCAAAAAAATGCAAATAACAAAAGGAAGTCAGTCCCCGTTTGGATTTTCATTTTGCATTTGCCTATTAAGGAAATGACATTTGGACAAATTGGCTACATTATTTCTCACATGACTGGAGGAGCTAGTTTACAGTTTCCATTTGAGATACATACATTCTAAAGTTTTACGATGTTGTTATAGTGTAGGTGTGAATATTAAAGATGGCAACTGAAGCGGAGAACATGAATTCGTAAACTCTCTATTGAACCAGTCAATATTTTCAAGAAAAATAAGATCGAACTACATTTGAGATGAAGAAGTGAAAAAAATATCGAATTTTTGTAAATATAGATCACCAATAGGCTATCCATTTTTGTGACCATCAAAGAATGACATCTAGACATTTTTGATGGACAATTAGAATACGTCATAACCCCTCCACAATTTCAAAGATAGCGGATGAACACTTGTGGACTTGATTCATCTAATTATTTTCATTTTTTGTTTTTTTTTTTCGGTCGTGAGTGTATCTAATGAACAAGTGAACATGCAAAACTCCACCTTCTATCGATATTTGTAGTGTGAATTGTGTCACCGTGTTTTCAACAGTTTCTTTAATATTCTCATCAGATTTCACATCAGTTGAGAATGACACGATTTCAAAGACAATTTTTTCTTTATTATTTGTTCACTGTACTGTACTGTACATGCAGAAATTAAGAGAATTTCAAAATTGCCCATGAATCATGAATATATTGCTCTATTATAGTTGACAAAACAATGCAATGCTTTATTGCACATTCTGACCCACTAATTAAGACTAGTCGTAATTCACTTGTAGACAATCTTCACTACTAGTGATAAGCAATCAAGAGAAAAAACTAAATGACGTCGCTATTACTTACACCATCATAAAAACCCATCGGCTGGGCACGAAATACCTATTAAACACTGGATTCTCTCCGTAAAAAAGAACCAACATATATACTGGAGTACACGGAAAAGTTACTAATAAATGTCAGAAAAACATAGGTAGACCTATGAGTCTATAGTGAATCGTCGAATGAAGTCATTAAATGCGTCTGTTGTTCCTTTATAACCCATCATATAAGTTTTTGTTCAATCATAAAACAACATGGCTGAGGAAAGTTTATAGGAGGTATATTACGATTCCATAGAAAAATCTTCCATGTTTTTGGTTTATGGGATAGATTATTGAATTTAATGTTAATCTAAAATTCCCGTCCAATGACTCATTGAAGAATTATCCATGAAATCATAACTCTCTGAGAATCATGGAAAATGGCACGACTATATCTATATACAATAAACACTCAAAAATTATTTCGTCTTCCATTCAATTTCAATAATTGAAATCTATTATTAGCAGTTTGATAGTGAACCTGGATTTACTGGTGTTACTGAGTTCATTGACATCAATGAAGTCTTTCAGTATGCCCGGAAAGATAATACTATCAAGAATCACATATACCAATCCAATTGATTGTTCCGTTTCATGATTATATGACGCAAAATATCAGTACTTTTCAAGGATTCATTACTATGGATATACCGAACCAGTTGAAATGATAAGCATCATTAAAAGGTGTTAATTAAATTCACATCTCGTAACAGCACGTCTCAAATCAATCAATGTCTGAATAGAACTAGGTGTTTTATCAAGTCTCTCCATCGCATCATCAGTAGGAGCATTATTCATTTGTCCAAAGGAGACGTTAAGGTATCATGTGACATTCAACTTGATGTACGATACTAGGAAGAAAATAATATGAGAATAAATTAATCTTGGAATAAGGAGATAACATCAACTGAAGCTGTCATCATTCGATATTTGCAGGACCATCATATGAAAGACGGCCACAGCATCAAATGTTATCCAAAAGTAATTTTTCTGTCTTTCTTTTTCAGCTCATGTTTCAGATCTATGCTGGTGTTTTCCTATATATCAGCCTGAACGAATTCAGCAGATATCAATTGTCAGGGAAATTCTCAAAATTAATCAACAAGAAATTCCTTATTTTTCACTTGATTGAATATTGGTTATCATATTTGATGTGTTTTCTCCACTTATATTCCTCCATATACCAACGACGACTATCCACTCCACAAAGTTTGTTTTGAGTTTCAAATTGAAGTCAATGATCCTCAATAACAATGTCCCACTCGATATATCAATGAAAAAGCGATCTTCTCCTTCTTGTTGACCATTTCTCTTTGTTAGCTATATTTTGTCTACAGTGACTCTAACAACCAGTAACTTGACAGTTACAAATAGTGTTGATTTGGGACCTTATACTTCGTTAAAAAAGTAGGTGGGCATCATGATAAACAACGATTCCAACGAGAAGATATCGTTTACAATTCGGGAGTTGGAACAATCATGTGTTAACACGAGGAATTCATATCATGAATAATTTTGAAACATTTCAAAAGCAAGTATACCCGACTTATTATTTTATTCGATTTCTCTCTTTCTTTTGCAGTGATAAATTTTCGTTGTGCCTTGATCTCTCAATATGTCTATTGAATGAGATGTAACAAAAGCATTAGCAGGCCTCGGCTTCGAGATATCTTAACGCCATCTTGAATAATTCTGCTTGTTTCTATATCGAATATGTCGATCTCTGTCGATCGTAAGCCAAAGTTGTATTTCTATTGTATCTGAAATAAAAGCTGGATGAACTTTGCAATAGAGTCAGAATAACAGACAAGATATCCAATAGATACCAGAGAAATACATTCAGAATTTTCTCGGTTATTTATTGATTTATGTTATTTATTACATTAGTACTAGCTGGGCATCTGGATTAAACAGAATCACTGTATCGGGAAGGAGATGACTGAATATCTGGTATTCTCTTTTTCAATTCGAAGTTGAATCAACTTTCATGAGCGAAGCATGTGGATTCACCAAAAATAAATGATTCGACTATGCTCTCATATCTCATTATCACTACCAAGTAATGCTGCATTGAATATTATAATTGGTCCATATACTTAACACCTACATATCAGTTGGAAACACCTCACCTGGCGAAGAGAAATTTGCCTGCATAAATCACCACAAATTGACTCGTTCTTAGAGTTTATGTTGCATTTTGATCGTAAATTATTGAGGTGGATTCGTAAAACGGAATATATTTCAGTGGTTACACCATTCCAAATATTCTAATCAGAAAAAACTAAATACAACAGAAATAAGAATGTTTGAGAAGGAATCATCTGAGTTGTTCCAAGTTTTCTTGATGAAAAAAAAAATAAGTTCGACAGGTAACAATTGCATTTCAAGACAACAACTGATCGAAAGATCACGATGCAATGGGTAGCAGTTTACTAACTTATTTGAAAGTGGTTGTTTGTATCAGGATGTTGTCATAGAGTTTTTCACGAGCTTGCTCTTAAAAAGATACATCGCACTACTTACTTGTATTTTGTACAGTCAGTTTTTATTATCAATATCAAAGCAATGAATCAACAAAAAACATTATCATATTAATTTTTTTTATTAGGCTAATTATGAAGAATTAACGTCCGAGATTGAGCTAAGGCGCCTCCACCATATGTCGCGTAGAGGGGGTGTTTTGGGGGTCACCCCTATCGCTTGGGTCGTACTCAGGAAATATAAATAAAATGATTTCAATTAAAGAATGCACTACAAATGAAACAAATAATTTGATGATGATTCTGATGGTACATTCTTTAAGAGAGATTCAATGATACGTACAGAAATAGAAATGCTTACCCTGAAATATACAAAAATGCTGAGAACTCAGTCTTCAGGAGGAGTTAGAGGCAATTAAGAAAAACTGTAGCATAGGCATCCGAACTACCCCTTCAGACGCCTATCTATCATTCTACACTGACTCAGGACTCCCTGAAGACTCCCCGAAGATTCCCCCAAAAAGCCGTATTCAATTACTTTTATCAAATCTATGATTATAAATCAGCAACATCAGCAAAATTGCGGAAGTTTTTTTCTTTTTGTAATAACACATTTTTCATAATATAATTTGTACTGACCTACTTTCATCATGGACTTAATAATGAAATTGAATTCAGAATATAATAGAACTTGGTGTTTTACTGGATTGGATTTTGAAAAATGTATATCTTGACAATATATCGTTTTGAATCCAAATGAATAACAAAACTGTCACTCATTAATCCATTCCATATGATGCCATCAGTTGTATATCAAAAAATTAGGCAGCTAAAATAGTATTTTAAAGTATAAGTGGATGAAAAGGTCTTTAAAACACGCGCGTCGTGCTCGAAATAAAGCAAGTGTTTTAAAGACCAGGTCCACGAATACTTTCCGCTATTTTTTTTATTGGTGCCATATTGTACGTTTGAATAAAGTTTTGCATTTGTCAGTTTACAAGGTACTCCTGTCAGATCAATAATCAAAAATTTGTCATTTCGACTTCACGTTTCTCGTTCTTTCGTTGATATTTCCAAAGTAACTTTAAAAAATGCGCTTTAAAGGCGTGCTTTAAATGGGTAAAATGGGGCACCAATAAAAAAAAAAGATATTTTTGTGGTCTGTTTGATCCCAATACATGCGTTACAAAATATTGTGAATAATGTTCGGCTGACAGATACTACACGATTCTCTGAGGGAGAAGGTACACACAATTCCTGGACGAGGTCATTCTCGATACCATCGTGTACAGATTTATACGCAAGTCTAGCTGCCGTGTCGAGTCGTACTGTGTGATTGTGTCATCGGTTAATTAGAGACCCTCCTTATCTTTACACTGCCTTGTTTTATTCCTATACTCGCCTCTACTATTTACTTTGTGACCTTCGCCGGGTACACTATTCCCTTCACATAAACATCAGAACAGCCAAGTGGGATTATACTATGAAATATTTACAGTACGACAGGTTCTCCTCTAGAGGGCCCACTGCCAATTGGTCTGCAGATCATTTGCAAATTTTTCTTGGGAAAATAAGGATTGAATACATGTGGGCATTTCAATATTGTTAAACATGTTTCATTTCAAAATGAACAATTTAACGCCACTCTCGAGTGAATGTACAGGGTGGCCAGAAAAGAATGGTGAGTACTGTATACAGGAAACTATTCATCAAAATGAGCGTAAACGAACCCTGGAAATTATTGTTATATTCCAAGATAATCGCCAGGGGGAGTAATCGTCATCTTAAACTTTCAAAGGGATTTTTCACCGAAATATACCTAGAGCCCTCACCAAATACATCTAAAAGTAATTTTTGTCATATAAAATGAAGTGATAGAAGGTGGTTTCAGGTTTTTTCGAATTAACAGCTGTAACTCCTGAATGACTTAACAAATTTCAATAAAGTTAGTCTCGTTAAAGAGAACATTCATTGATTTTCCTAATCCATTTAATTCTTGATGTTTTGTATTTCAAGTGATGCCACTAGAGGACATCTTTTGATATAATCACAAAGAATCGCGATATAAGTTATGATCACCAAAATAGTTGCAAAGTATGCAGAATAAGAAATGATTACCACGTAAGTGCCTATTAACTAGTAAAACGATTCGACAACTAATCGAAAAAAGTGCTTCAATGCCAAATTTTTCAATGAATAAATAGGCATGAAATAAATGCAAGGGTAACTATCAGAATTCTCGATAACGTATAAACGAACAATTTATGGTTCCATTGGCTGTTGACTGTTTACAAATCGGCCAACAATTACTTTTGTGCGGCAATCGAAACAAACATTTCCCAATAATCCTCCTGTAATTTATGTCTGACATGGCGGATTTATGATAGCAGGACAGGATCATGCTCTCAGAGATTTACGTTGCACGCTTGGGCAGAACCTCAGGAGGTGTTGGGTTTATGACTTCGGTATGCCACTTTTTATTAGGATCATCTCGGATCGACTGTAAAAAATAATAATTGTAAATCATCTCGTGTGCCCATTTATATTTGAGAGAGCGATATGTGCTCTTTCATGAATCGAACGTTATTCTCAATTTATGGGCTCTGAGTATATTTTTCGCTCAGAAATATACTCAAAATTACTTTTATCGAACTGATTTATCGTTAGAGGTTATGAAAAGTTGTGTTTCACGAACGTTAACGTAAAGTTCTTACGTTTTCGTGTCTTGTCGTTTCTGAAAAAGGAACGTGCGCTAACTCAAATCTTACTAAATGAGGATGATAATCCGTAAACAGTACAGGTCATGAAGTAGAAGTATACAAAAAAATTACGAAAATCAAATTTGTTTTTTTTTGTGTTTCACATGACAATGCTATTTCCATTATTCATTACTTGTGCTTGTAAAGTGAATTGGAAACTCTAGCTAATCTTTTGTTGATGAAGATGATTTTATTAACGCACGATTTCGTTTCTATGATGAATGTAATCTACACCTATTATAATAAGCTTATGGGAAATCCCGTTTGAGGGCCTGAAAAGATGGTGTATAATTCAGATGAATTCATACAACAGGACATAGCGTCAAAATTCTGAGAGAACGAATGAATATCTTGAGGATCATGTACCATTCCTGATTTTGTCTGTAGTTCTCCATTTCGTCGTTCAACATCAGTTGCCTTGAAATGTTTTATCCATTTCACTAATTCGAGAGGCATTTTTTCTATATTAAATCATCCATACTGACAGGAAAATTACATTTCCTTCAATATCTGATACAATCGTATCAATCGTATTCAAAGTTTTTCTGTCAGAAACGCACCAATCAATCAATCCAACATTTTAGTTCTGATGTATCGAATTGCATCTGGAACTTGTACTGAGTGACAATTACATTCATCAGACGACACTTCCGGTAGATGTTTGCGTGTATCTGTGAATGCAAACACCTCTTCATGCCTCGAGCGCAAAGTGCATTCACCGATTACATGAACAGGATGAAATTTGCAAATCATCATGGCAGAGTAATGTGTTTACCGACAGTCGCATTGCTCATAATCAAACGTGGGGATGCCATGTTGAGCACGGTTATACGTAATATGTGGAAAAAAAGTAAACATTTCGTGTCAGACAAGTGTAAATTGCGCCGGTGCGCGGCACTTTGTCATAGGACGTAGCATAGAGGAAGAAAAGCGAGGTGCCACAGTCAGCACTTTATGGTAATGGTCAGATGAAGGTGTAAAATATCGTTTGCGGAATGAAGAAATGTTGGCGCAGTATAAAGCAATCTTTTAACCAGACGTTAGGCGCACCCAAAGCCATTCCAAAATTATTTATTTTCATCAGTGCGATTTGAGTGGCGACCATAAAGTCAGTATGTATTTTCTTGGAGCGTCACCAGGAGTGCTGAATATTTGTTCTCGTACTTCAGTTTCATTGATATTACGGGTAGTATATGTACTAAAAATACTGGTAATATCCTTATGATGTCATAAAACGATTCCCGAAGGTTTTATAGAAGTGACCGCTCCATTGTAATGACGACATAGGAAACTTAGATTATGATTACCACAATTATAACGATTGACAACTATCAGATCCAGTTAAATGACGTGACTAGATAATATCAGTCATCAGAATATTTGCGATTGCATCATCCGAAGGAGCATGATGAGAATGGAACATAGAGAAGGTAATATTATTGTTTGACTATCCAAGCAAAGAGACATATGATTGAAGAGTATTGAAAAATAAGTAGAAAGAGACGAAGGAGAAGAAGATGAAGAAGAAGAAAGAGAAAGAGAACAACAAGGAAAAGAAGGACAGGAAGGACAGAAAAGGAAGAGAAGAAGGACAAGTAGGAGAAGAAGGAGAAGAAGGAGAAGAAGGTGAAGAAGGTGAAGAAGGAGAAGAAGGAGAAGAAGGAGAAGAAGGAGAAGAAGGAGAAGAAGGAGAAGAAGGAGAAGAAGGAGAAGAAGGAGAAGAAGGAGAAGAAGGAGAAGAAGGAGAAGAAGGAGAAGAAGGAGAAGAAGGAGAAGAAAGAGAAGAAAGAGAAGAAAGAGAAGAAGGAGAAGAAGGAGAAGAAGGAGAAGAAGGAGAAGAGGGAGAAGAAGGAGAAGAAGGAGAAGAAGGGGAAGAAGGAGAAGAAGGAGAAGAAGGAGAAGAAGGAGAAGAAGGAGAAGAAGGAGAAGAAGGTGAAGAAGGAGAAGAAGGAGAAGAAGGAAAAGAAGGAGAAGAAGGAGAAGAAGGAGAAGAAGGAGAAGAAGGAGAAGAAGGTGAAGAAGGAGAAGAATGAGAAGAAAAAGAAGAAGGGAAAGAGTTTGTTATATACCCAATTAACCTGATGGATGAATGAATATAGTATAGCCATTTTTTATGATAATCTATTGTTCAACTACTGAATAATACAATAAATTCTCATCGATTACACATTCAAGATCAGATTCATGGAAAACATGTGTGTCACCAATAATACACATACCACTAAATCAATTGAATAGCTAATTCACTGAGAGAAATGTTCAAACTGACAGCACACACGACAGACTTGAACCGCATATCTTCATACTATTCTTCTCGCGTTAGGTTATTTACCGATAATTAGAGTAGTAGAGGGTGATTGATGACGTATGTATTCGTATTTATGAAGATATCCGAAGGAACTGGTAGCTCGCTGCTATTTTACTCAGAAGAAAAGATGTGCGAGATCACTAGGTTAATCACTTCATTCATGTGGTCATCAATACATATTTTGATCGTCTGGTCGCTTGATCGACGATATCAATTTAATGGATTTGAAGTTTTTGAATGAATAGATGAATGAGACAAATTTTGATTGAAAGTTTGACGGGGTTGACGTTGATCTCGAGATATTTTCCTTTTATTCTGGAAATGACATTTCACATTGAACTCAATTCTTGAAGATACATTTTCTGTGTCATAAAGAGAATCGTTCAAGATACACTACATCTGAAACAACCAACCAACTGTTATTCTCACAATAATCCTCAACCTTCCATGAATCTTTGTAAGTTGATTAATGTAATAATAAACCAAGCTTTATGATCTACAATCTCTTCTTTATGAGGTAAAATTATGCTCCGTACAATATGTATGATATATGTCATCAGAGAGATATGGTGCAATATATGTTTATACTCTACTCTCGGTAGAGGTGAAGACTTTCGAAACCTCGTAGCCAGAATGAGGATAGTCCCCGACGATTCCCTGTTGCGTTCAAATCAACAGCGCTGCTCCTAGGTGGCGTACGGAGAAGCAAAACGCACTGAAACGCCTCAAATACTGGCGCATATATGATGTTTATACACTCCACGACGATTTGAACAACTTTTCAGAATTTTCGACATGGATAGTGATATATCCCTGTATAATTCTATAAATTATGGTCAGCACACATGATGTGATGGAATTTTTTCAATAAAAAATTCTTATGAAATATCAATGATTGAAGTACTAGAAATTACGTAACCTATAAAGTCTTTGATGAAGATTGATAATTATGAAACGTTTAGCTGCATAAAAAATAACTATCGTTTTGTTTCCATGTCAAAATGATTGGTGAAAGGTCAATGTGATCGATTTCAATCATTACCGATAAGTTTTTTGTTTGAAAAATCACTTCACCAAGGCAATAATGATTCATTTCTAGGTAATAGGATGGGAATGAATTATTCTTGATAGAATGGAGTCCTATTTCTCATTTAAAAATTTTCGATTCTAGGTGATGAATGATGATCTTTGATTGAAAAATTTAATGAAATTACTTCGAGGTGTGAGAATTCGTTTATAATTCGTGCAAAGATTTTGTTCGATGTTAAATGATTTGTAATAATGACAATAAATAGTTATCCACTATCATGACCTGAGAATTGTAGTTTAAAATGATAATAAATGCAAGCGTAGAGTGAATATATCAAGGGAGAACAATAAAACTGATTGAATTCTCAAGTCAATACTTAGAGCTCAAGTAATAATTGAGAATATCTAGACATTCATACGAAAACTGCACGGCACTGGTATGATCAAAGTTATTCCTCAGCAAGAAGACCGATTATACTTGGTTGTACTATATTTGTTATACAGAAATAGATATAGAGTTATTTATTGATACAGCTCTTGATCGGTAGCTTGCCAAAGATGAAAAATGAAGTTGCTTCTATGTGTTATTGTAATCAAGCGGCAATGATGCTTTATAATGCCATGTCGTGGTTTTGATCCATGTTTTATTCAAAATATATCCAACTTGATATCTGATATCGTTGAACTCTGTTTACGATTGAAATATAAAATATGTTTCAGGAAGATGTATATAGTATTGATACACTTTTATAAAGAAACCACTAGATCTCATCATCATGGAGATAAAGTATTAAATTGGCCGAAATATTCCATAGCCATTGAACTTCAAGAACTATCTTATCGGCTGATGGAAAGTGATATCAATTCTGAATGTACCTCTTTGGTACGAATACCCAATACCTGGCAACACTGGGCATATGTGCAGTACCAGCATCATAAATTGATCAAATCGTGTGATTAATGTATATTCATGTAATAACTTTGTTCTCGCAAGAAATGTGTATTTCTGAAAATTACAAATTGCATTACGATTCACAGGTGCTATTCCTAGGTATGGCTCGATATCATAATACGTTATTTATGGGTGTTTCAAAAAGCAAGCAGGTACGTTCAATAGTGCCAGAAATAGTAAGAAGATGATTGTACAGGTTTTCTGCATGCATTACTTCTAATAGTCAGTGTAGACAAATCGAACTCATTTTATATTACACATAATATGTAATCCTTCTTGTAGTATGAAATACAAATGGGTACATTCTGATTGGACGTATAAATGTTTCACTTCTATGTGAAATCTATGGAAGAGTGATATATGTTGCAATGAAATAGATGCAGATGGCTTATATTACACAGCTGTACAGCTGTTGACAGGTGACGATTTATTAAACAGTCAGTCATTCGATATTCATCACTTTAATATGGTAATGAATATTATATCGTGTTCATTCCAGTTACGATTGCATCATCAGAAACTAACTATAAACTAATATATATTCTGGCACCTGTGATAAATAGTACGAAACAAATATTTCATCGTCAATTTCAAGTACAAAATAATTGTACTCCCATATAATACTGGTTTGGAGTCTGTTATTTTATAAACACATTGGAAGAGTCGTTCGATGTGAGAATCACTTATTTCATACGTATCAAAAAAGAATAAAAGATATAGGGTGATTCACCTAACTAATTCATCATGGGTTCATGGAGAACCAATAGAGGTATTGAATTTGAATCGCTTCCCCATCGTGATTGTTTCAGAATTTTGAAATTCATATGACAAAAAGTTACATTTCAAGGAACTGAAAAACTGCGATATTGAATGTTACAATACGAACTATTGTTTCCTCTACGGTTGAACTGGAATTAATGATGTATCTTGAATTTTTTCGTATCATTTTATGATCAGATTCTACTGGAAAATTACTTTCAGCGTCGATTCCACTTTAGTCAATCTGGAAAATATAGATTGAAACATTTCTTAACACAATACGGGAACCCAACAGTTCATTATCGCGAATTTTTGGCTACCCTGTCTTGAACAAATATCATTATCAAAGTCATTATCGCCAATGTCCCAATTTTCTTGTCGCTGCTACATCAAAGCAGGTGATGTAGATACTAGTCCAATAAAAATGGACCTTAACGAGATGTTTATCACCACACTGTGCAATTTATTTGGCTGAAAATTAAAATCGAACGTCGAAAAATCAATTTACGATAATTGTGCTGGAGCTGCCACGAGGAATTTTTCGGTCCTTTTTCTGTCGCGATTATATCTAAGTCGATCGCATAAAGCGATATTCTCCGCCAAAAATGTCTCTTCTCGAATATCCAACGAAAAAAAGTGGGTTCTCAATTGAGCAAAACACTGTAGAGGTTGCAGAATATATGTTTGGTTTTCGGCTTCAAATTATTCTGTGATCATTATTCGATTTCGTCGCATTGAAATTCAATTCTAGAGATATTGATATTGTCGACAATCAATGGTATCGTTAAATTATTCAGTAATGAATTTCCTGAATAAACAAATGATATTCAATGAAATACATTCATTCGTCCATTCTCGACTCCCACACGAACGCTTACAATGGACTGCTGAATATTTCTCTATATATAAATCTCATTTTTATTGCACCTTCCTTGCGGGAAAACAAGTTGTTTTAGAATTATTAGACACTCGATTTCCATCTCTCAGAATCCGCAAGAATTAATTTCGTGTATAACATTTTAAAAGGAGTTGAACAATGAGCTATGTGTCGAACTGTCTATTCAATATGATATATAACATTGGGAACATTCATAGGAGCGAGTGACCATTCCTCAAATCAAAAATGTTTTCAGAGGATGCTTTGCGGATGATAAATAAGTTCCCAATCGTTTCTCTAATTATCACAGCAATATTGTTTTGACGTTGGTCCTGGCAGAGTCTCATCACGTTTGACATTTAAAATTAAAATAATGCCCATTCAGAGATAGTCACGAATGATGAATGCGATTGTTTGTGAGCACCATCCTCTAAAATAATGGGAGTTAATTTGCAACGTCGCCTCTAACGTTTGGAGGCTTATCGAAATAACCTCTTTCTGTTTAACGAACACTAAGCAATTAATTTATTTCCGATATGGACATTGGAATTATTCAAGATCGTTAGATCATTTATCATAATTGTTTACTCTAAAAACAATTATCAGTTTTTGTTATTAGAATTGCAGGGTATCCTATTATAGTCAGAATGATAAATTAATTTGCTTGTGGACAATGTTTTCTAAGATATTTGAAATATCATGTGAAATAACAATTGCAGACCTCAATTGGTGATTACTCCTACACAATTACATGTCATTTCATTGAAATAGAATTCCAAATGAAGTAGTATCAAAAAGTGAATAAATATAAAATCCTAATTTCTGTAGTTGAATCTAATACAAAATCATAAATGAGTATGACACGTTTCGAAATTATCTATCTGAAACATTCATACTTCTGAAGGCGAATAATTAGGAGAAAGTAGAAGAGAAGAATCAAATATTGTCGCATGGAATTGTAATATTTTTTTAGTATAATGAATCGCGTTTTTTTCGTGAACTTTCTTATTAACAGTGCAAAATGGCACACACGGTTCGGCCAGTGTGTCCATTAATTTGTTTTCCATGTCGAGATAAATAACATTAAAACAGGGCATGTGATCATTACAAGTCCGAGATGCAACTTGCATTTTCCTTGTACAACTTGAATGTTTGTTCACGATATTGTTTTGGATAGAACAAGATTTTGTCACACTTGAAAACGTTGAATGTGTCAATTGAATTAATGAAATTCGAATCAATATCGTCGATAAGAAAATGGATTTCATGATAGTAAAGATTGCTGCAGAATGAATTATATGCTCATTCAGTTCATGCTCGAAACTTCGTATTATTGATTAATAACTGTATTTTATATCCACCATCTGTATTCTCATGTTTTTTTCATCATATCAATAAAGATGCTACCAAAATTAAAATCATATATTTTACGCAAAAAAGTGCAGACCACGTTCACATTGGTGAGCTTGTTGTAGTATTGTATTTTAGGAATTTCTCCACCAATAATCATGGATTGGGAATATTATTTCAATTCAATTCATGTGTTTTTATTTTTTTTATATTATTTTCATCTTTGAGGTTTATGGTCAGCACCGGAGAGTACTACATACGAAATGGCCCTAGTGTATTCATCATGACGGTAGTTAGTATTATTATTATTATCATAATTGATTCTCGAACATCAATTTGGGCTTCAGAGCGAAACTTCATGTTTTCTTCATCACTTGAATTATCTTGAATTGAATTTCGACGACTTTGCGACCTATAATGTAGAATTATAGATACGTGAATGACAGCCTTGCTGAGATAACTGTTGTAGTTCTCACTGTCATTATTTAAATTTTGGTGTCATTGGACTTCCGAAAATTATTCATTTGCTCGTCCTCTCGTCAAAGCACAGCATCCGATATATCCATTACGCTGATCAACGCCTTGACCATGAATCAATATTTTTAAATTAACCAATTTGCCGATAGCGATCGTTCCGAAGTGGAAGTTTTCTTGATCCGCTTATCGTTTACAGACGAAGTACTGGCTCCAAATGGGTTGACGACCGAAATGGAAATATGCATTTCTGAGAACACAAAGAGAACTCAATTATTATCGGCAGGTGATGCTTCGAACTGAGCAACATTGTCAGGAACGACAGTTCCGTTTAAAATCATCTCTCTCGTATGATGATCAGTGTTCCAGAGTAACGGTACGATGGTCACTTGTTTATGCGAAAAACAAACTTTGGACCCAAGTATGAATTGTGAGCCCCATGAGCCCCATTTCACATAGAGCTGAAGGTCATGGCATGTATCTTCAGGTCGAGTACAATTGACATTATTTGGAGCAGTTGTGATTTTTGATAAAATATGTTAAAAAACGAATACAGAATAATTCATCCGCGACTACTGAGGAAGACATAGTGAAATGATGCTTTAGAGAATCGAATAAATTACAATCTTAAAAAATAACGGATTTCGAAATTGACTTTGATACAATCTACATATTTCTGTTTCAATTATGAAAAATGTCTCTATATTGTGTATATTTATAAATATATTCATACCACCAAGGTCACTGATGGCAAGAACTGATTCATTTCAGATTCATTGAAAGAAACATCCAGGTTAGGAATAACCAACACATAAACAACATTAGAACAATCATAAATTTTTTCTTGGGCTATCATCTGAACCTGAAAGGCATCAATCGAGTGTTATCTTCAAATGAACAAATTATGATAGTTAATTTCTTCAATTCAATTATTTCAACCAAAATCACGTTCATCTGCAGCTCTTCATCTTGTATTTTTTCAACCAATCTCCTGACGATTCCCTTGATATTCACATCAATAGGATGTTTGGTTGATTCACAAAAAATCTTACCATACCATCATTGATCCATCTATATGTTGTAACTGTTATATTTGTTGAGCTATAAAACATTTCGACAGCATGCAGAACTTTTATTTGATAGCCTATAAACAGTTGATTCCATTCGATGAGATTCAAGTCGCATCAAAATCCAAACCAGTTACATAGCATCAACTCTAGCAGATTTCGGTCATAAACTCACGAAATACTTCAGACAAGTTTTTTATTTGTTACAAATAAACCTCGACGTTTTATAGACAATCTAACTGGAGCAAGAAATTTCGTCCACCATAAAATCTTACGTAACAAATTGAGTCACAAAATATTGTACTATCAGATCAACCAGAGTGTTTGGTAAACATTCAACAACAATAGGAAGATGATATCATTGATCAGAAATTAGTTATTTCAAATCACTCCATCCAGCAAAGATATAAACTTTTGATACGAAAGTTCACTGAAGGAGTCCAGATTATCCCAACCTGTTTCATGAAGTTTTCATACCCCCAATAGAATTAAGTTGATAATATCAGTGAATAGTGACATCATTATTATCATCGTCATCAATTTAGGCAGACGAAATATTCATTATTATTCATCAATATCAATAAATATTTCACATAATCAACCTATAACAGATCAATCTTCACCTCTCATTTCTATAAAGGATCCAATTTTTGGCATTTCTTCAGCTTGTTAATGGTGAGATTCTCAAAAAAAAATCAAAGAACGAAGCATATAGGAAATATTCCAGGATAAATCTCTAGATATATATTTCAATGAATTTTTTTTCGTACGTGACACATAAGAAAAGGGTTCATCATATAATCATTTGCCAAAAAGCTTCACAATCTTGTGCTGAACATGACACCGAAAAGAAGGTGAAATTTCAACTCTGAAGTGGAATATCTCGAAAAGTATTGATTTCCCTACGATGAAATTGTGGAATCCGTGTTTTTGGACTGAAATACGCGAGTAAAAAAAATTCATCAAATCCATGCCGCTCAAAATCTAGAAATTCACCTTATCCTGTGTATTATTCCAATTAAAATTTTGCTGGTTTTTCTGGAGTCATCCAGTCGATTTGAAAACTCTACAGGCAACCACACCAATAAATGACGTTTATCCTTGAAACGTTCAGTGTCATTATCCTCTCCATAATAAAACTCGGACATACTCACACCCACCCACACGATCATACACTTCCATTGTCCCATTATCTACAAAATATATGTGTTGTTGTTACCAATCACATTCGACTGTAAAATAGTAATAAATACCTCGGTAATTTGCATACATATTGTTAGTTATCGCGGTAATCGCATTTTGTTCGAATGCCAGTGATATCGAGAGATTGAATTTAGATTGCACCTAAGAAGAGAGGACTAGTCGAGTGTACCCGAACAATTACGTTTCCAGTATCGGATTGTTTTTCATTCGGTATCACCGCGTTGAATGAGGTGACGGGAAAGGGATAAATTGCGTAGCACCAATTAGATTCCAGATTTCTCGCCTCTTAAGTATGAAGGATATCAAGTCGAGTGTATTTGAAACTAATTTGGTTTAGTGCATTCTTCCATTATGCTCGTATCAGGGCTCATTATTGAAATTAATACGGATTCGAAATAAGCTATTGACAATTTAATCAAATTGTCGTTGGTAGAATATAGTGTGTTCATTTCAATGAAATAGATCTATCCCGATAAGATGATACTGGCTCTGAATCAGACCTTCTCGATAAGTGCCTGGTTTATTAAAATGATAATTTCTTCATCAAATTTGATTAACAGATGATTTATATGATGAAAAATATCCATCAAGTACTACAACTTTGAAGCTCCAATTATAAAGCAATATAGAGAGAGAAATAAATTATAGATTCTCCAATATATTCACATAACGTGTAGTAAAAAAATAAATTTCCTGTTGCCACAAATTCAATCAGCCAAAGATCACATGAATATTTAGGGACAAAAGCAATCATTAATCTACCGCACATCCAAACAATCAAGGCAATATTCGAACTGAAATAATTATTACCAGGTCTACAGTACTCACTTGCTAATTTTTTGACTATGAATTAATTAATTTGAAATCAACTGCTTATATTGGTTTCAAGAATTTCAGAATTATGACGCGAAAAATACAAATTCAATAGTGTTATCGTATAAGTTTCATGAGAAAACAGATCACAGTATTTTTCGAATATTTGACAGCTATCAAACCACAGTACTATTGATGCCAGATGGATTGAACATACATGTTCATAAAATGAAGAATATTGCACTTTTGATATCAATTTGAGAATGAATGCATGATGGATCCTTTCTTAGTATAGTATGTGTCTTATTAATGAAGGAATTTATAATAAAGCTAAAAAATCTTGTTCGGAAACGTCCAGAAGAGAAGGTGACATTTTAGATATCGGAAAGTATTAATTTCTCCAAATTAATGAGATCAAATTTGTGTTAGTCAGACCATAAAATTTTCTTCAGAATCCAGATTGCATGATAAATTCAATTCAAGCTTCGTTTTCTGTTCATGATTATAAGGTAAGAAAAATATAAAAATCTATTTTTGTATCGTTATTGTGTTTTGTATACTACCCACGCTACTGAACTTTCCAACATTAATCGAAAAGCAAAATGGCATTTCAGATTTTCACTAAGCAGAGTGAATGCGTGGAGCCAGTTTTTTACATCTGTGAATGCCGTTATTGCGAGACAAGTTTTTGTTTCTGATGATACTTTTGCGACAAACAACTACTGACTGTTGTTGCCATTGGATACACACATATCAGTCGGAATTTTTGAGGGTATAATAAATTTCGAGTAAGGCATGCGAAATATGAAACAGATCAGTGGTAGATCATGGCCTTCTCACTAGAGGCTGTGTGTTACCAGCAGTTGATCGTCAATCGACTAGAATCACTGTCAGTTAGCCAATGCCGATTCAAGAATTTTTTCAACAAAATTATCCATCCCAGACATACTTCACCAAGATCATTTACAAACTTCCCAATGTTGGGTCTTTGTATTGGCTGAAATCAAACCAATGTGTACAATGAACAAAATTTTGGTATTCGAATATGTAAAAGTGGTAGTATGAAACAAGGAATAAGGTATATCATTCATAGAAGCACTACGAAATTAACTCGATCTTATTCAATGAGTATTAACGGAATACTAAAGAGAAATAACCGATGCAAATTGAAGGATATGAAAATAACATCAATTGGAAACAATGGAGGAAGATCAGATTTAGCACTTCTCTACTTGGAGAGATGTTAGCAGGTCCCCAACAGACTTTTTCGTGATTTCAATTAATTTCCTGCTTATTTCAACTTTCCACTGCTATTCAAAGCCTCTATGCATCTTTTCGTGTATGTTACTGTAAAAAAAATTATAGTGAATTCAAAGTGACATATTTCAAACTATAGCTTTTTCAAAGATATTCCATAAGGAATGCCATCCGAATATTCGAAACAAGTCTATTACATCATTCAGATGTCGAATAGTCATCTCGTGTAATCTGAATTCCAATCCAGAGTACTGTTATTGGTATTGTTAATTCATAATTGAATATTAACTACAAGATGATTGATGCAGCATTTTATTGATAGCTCCCACAACACACCTTACTTCCCATCGTGAGGACAAACAATAAATTAAAATGAGATACATTGTTGTAATACTGTTAGGTAGTATTCGTAGCAGGTAACAATCAAATTAGTTTTTGATAAAAAATGAGCATTGGATCAATTCTATTTATGTTTTCATAAAGTAGGTTTATTTTCGAGATATTGCATTCAATTTCATGAAAAATCAAATCACGTACGAATTAATACATCATTACTTCCAATTATGTGATGACCACGCTGAAAAATATAGAATTAAATTAATTTTATCATTATCGAAAGTCTTCATTTATATTTTGACATGAGTTTCTCGATATTGATCCTCCTGTTAAAATAAATGTTGGGTGATTTTTTTTCTTCGCGTTCTGATTATCGTGAAATATGTGTATTTTGTATTCTCAACTTTCAGAATGATACGAAAGTAGTTGTCCATGCTTGAAGTGGAAGACCAAGTTTATTGAAAAAATAGCTAAATAGCCAATAGGACTTTGATCCTATCAGATTAATATATGTGGAGACGACTTCGTGTGTTTTTTTTTCAGAATAATGATTGGTGAACTTCATTTCAATTGCTGATTCAGAAATATTGGGTATTAGCTAGATATAAATTCATCTAAATAAAAATAAGTTTTAATATGACTTCCTCGTCAATGAAATCCACAATCCTTCCAACAAGAATGTCAAAGAAATTTGTGTGATACAATTCAATTTTCAGTTTTTCCATTACCTCAATCTCCTTTATTTGATTAGATTCGATTTGTTCCTAATCAACAACTTATGAATGCACCCAATCAGATTACAGAAATGTATACATCAATTTCACCCAGAAATGGAGATATAGGTGGTCATTCCAAAAATTCGACAATATTTTCATTTCTCAGATGGTTGACATCGAGTGTTACGGAATTTCAAGATAACTTTGAGTTGCCAAACTCAACCCATTATTACTGTTATTAATATTCATTCTTCTTCCTCCCCGCGAACTCGCATTCACATCTACTGAGTATTATTGTTCCGTATTTGACTTATCACTCTCTGTTCATCGGACAACAATGGATATTTCGCTGGTGGTCGAGTTGACGTATGCTGCTACATACAGATACAATATGAAGTTATGCTCCCGCTTATCGTCGATTGTATCGGGTATATCTCCGTTGACCCGGTGCCCATTCTCATGCATAGACACCCCGTTATGTATGTTCGGTACTACTTTCTTTCTCTTTTTCTCTCACTCGATTCGCTACGACTTGAGAACTAAAATGTAAACCGACTACCAAGACTGGAAAACTGAAAGTTCATTTGTCTTCGGTAGAGAAGATTTGATAAATATCTTAGACATTGTTGCAAACAGGGGGTCTCACTGCTACTCATCCAAACTAGAACCTAATATGGTGAAATAGATACAGTTATTTCAACTAAATCAACCAGGAACAGGCTAAGTATTCCTGATTCCAATGGAACAACCACTATTTCAAAGTAACAATGAAGCAGGAATTCATATCTGTAGAAGAAATCACAAAAGATCAAACTGCGTAGCTACTTCATCGTGAGCAAAATATCCGAACTTTCTGATGAGGTCCAGCAAAAAACTGTTCTGGATTCATGAACATCTGTATATATGAAAATAATTGTCTGTCTATATGTCCTTTATGTGTAGAATCGTGAATTATGTATTTGATCATATGATGATCTTCAGTAAAGTGTTGTGCATGAGCCTCTGAATTTTCTAGCGACTTGATTATCTCTTCTTGTCCATGACAATTTTTTTCACAGCAGCATACCTTTAAGATTATGCATTCAGAACACATGTTTTTTCGAAGAACAAATCTGTTCTTGATCCTTAGAAGACGTCAGAGATACATGTACGTCGAATTTTTAGAATTACCCTGTTTAAAATTCAGGTTAGTGTTCAAACCACCAAATAAGCAGAACATAAAGGCTGAATTCCATCAAAATTATCATGAACTTGATAATAACATGAGACTATATTCGTCAAACTAAACTCCATAACCTCAAAAGTTCATCTTCCCATATGATATTCGAAATATAAATGCCAAGGTCGTCTAGAACTTCTTTTACTCTTTCTTCGCTTCTCTTTCAGCGAGCAAAAGACGCAAAACGAGTAGGATGCGCACGAAGTTAACAAATCAATCATGTCTTTCAGTTAGTGTTAATTGGAAAAGTTGACCTCTCCACGACAGTACAAAGTGTTCGCCCTCATATGGAATGCCAGCTTGAAGTAGATGTTTGTTATATCGTGGTCATCACTCATTCCATGAAGTATAACAATATTCTAGATTTTTTGCGATCGGAATCAAAAAATCAAACTTTGATGGTTATCGCAAAAGGTATAATAACTACTATCCTCAATAATACACAACGAATCATAAAAATATATAAAAAAAAAATAAAATTCGATGAGTCTTCAATAATTAAAAATATTAATGACATTGCTTTATTCAACTATATGTTGATAATAATAAACTTATGGGTGTTGGGAGTTTTGTTCACGAGATCAACCAATCAAGTAGCTGATTTCAATCCACGACCCGTATATCAAGTTTCTACTTCCATTCCTTATTTGGTGGAACGAATATATCGTCGACTAGAAAATAAATATCAATATTGCATTCAGATCGAATCAAAACATTGTAAACTAATAGAAAGTGTAATGAACACATGGTTGTAATTCTACTAGTCATATTTTACAATCAACTCGAACTGAAGGGCATAATGGTCGGTACATTCCTCACAATCGTGGTACTGTGGTACCAAGATTAGCTCCACTTTATGCAAGTTCTCTCCGTTCAAATAGCCTGCTCGTGTACAGATTACTATGCAAATTTGAATTATAAATACGTTGGGTTAGCATGACTGGTGCCTCTATATCACAAACTGCGATAATTCTGCACAAGCTACTTCGAGAATATGATATTGTTTGAGTTGCGAGACATTTTTTCAATCAATAACGAAATGTATATCGCTACGCAACGAACTCAATTCATATTTCGAAATTTGGATTACAAGAATATGTGTAAGGTAAGCCAACTTGTCTTCTCCACAACTGTGCGTTCATCAGTGTGAAACACTCAGAAACTTCAGGAAAAATTTCATACCTTGAAGATCATTCAATGAAGAGTAAAAAAATGGATCTATCTACACAAAACTGGTATTCGTAAAGTCAAATGTAACATGCAATGTGTGTAAAAACTATTTCTGTTATTTTTTTTTTAATACTTCCATAACCAAGGATATTGAATTGAATCTACAACATACGAGTATACTTATCCACCATTTTGAAATGTACTCGTACAGTGTGATTCAATTTGCTGTAACAATGCCGATTTCATTCAACAGATTATCATATTTGGAATTGATGAACTGCACAGGATTTTTGATGAACTCTGAATCATAGATCGATCATTTCGACAAAAATTTGATAGATGGGGTGAAGAAATCAACCAAATTTAAAAAAAGTATGAGCTGTATCGAATAGTTGAAACATTGTATGCTCTTTTCTTTAGATATATCAAAATCATATCATAATCATTCGAAATGACCAGAAAATAAACGAAAATAATCATCACGTTTCATTGTTCACATGTATGCCAATAATATTATATAATTTTATCAAAATCATCTTTTTTAATATTTCGATTTCTCATTCTATCTGTAATTCCTTTGGGTATCTTTGGAATGAGTGAACATAAAGAAATCGATGTGAAATATAACATCATGAAATTCCAGCGATACTCATATAATGAAAGTTTCACTCAGAAACACAAAGTTCATGAAACGGAAGTGACAGAAGGAAATCAATTGTTCTTCATAACCTCGAATCAATTCGATAGGAAAGCACCCTGTAGACCATTCAGTACTTTGATACGAATTTTTCTCTTACGTAAGTTCAGTTCTTGATTAGAACATCGAGATATCAACAATTCAAACCAAAAAAAAAAATAATAGCCCAAGAATGCGTAACTTTATGGAGCATCTCCCTTCGTCAGCTTAATAAATACCTAACAAATCTTATGAACGCTTGTGAAGAAGTAGTTATGGAGGGTTACTCAGCGATATTTCTGAAGTAGGAGGTTCCAGTAATTAAATTCAAAACGTGTATATTAATATTTGGAAAGGTGATTTTTCATTCTCTCCCGTGTTTTAATCAGGATGCCGGCTTTTCACTCTGAGCCATTCGAGAATAGGAGGGGTCCATACACTGTCTGCAATTAAGATACATTCGTATTTCGTGAAAAGGCCCTGACTATGGGATGAATAGAAACCGAGTGCCAATCAGAGTGGAGTAATAAGCAAAAATAAAATTCCAAATGAACTGCTACCAGGCCCGTACTAATCATCGGCATGATTACTTTGAGGTTTGGGAAATACAAGACCACATAGTGGGATTTCAAAAAGATCTGGTGAAATATTCCACATAGGAGTACGTAATAATCGAATACCTTTCAATTGCCAACCGTTAATTTCATGTGTATGAAAACTTCTATCAGCCAATTGAAATTGGTTTCGGCATTGAAGAGTATGTCGATAATGAAAATAAATACAGTGTTTGAACATAACATAGTGAGGAAAAATTGTTAGACATAATTGTTCACAACCCTCAATTTCGATTACATCATCCAATCAAGTTTTCGTCTATCTATCTGAAAAATGTTGCCAGTTGAATTATGCGTTCTCATTATTTGATCAGGCGTGGCACAGGAAAAAATCAATTGAGCACGAACATTTCACAATCATCCTGTTATTATGTACAGGGTAATCCAGGTAACCAAGTATAGGACAAATATTCAGGATCCATTTCAAGAATTTCTAGCAATATTTTTCATAAATTGCATTATTTCACAGGAACAAGATGTCATTGTTTTCGGAAAAGATTTTTTCTAATAATAATCCTGAACATTGAGAACACTTTGCTGAATTGTGGTCGATACATGATAATAGAAGGGCTAATTTCAATGCTTTTATATCGAAAGAAACCACTTGTCCCAGGTTTTTGAAAAAATAACTCAGTTAGAACGGCTGGTAATGAGAATGAAACATAAATACTAATCGTGAACTTATGTGAGCAATATAAGTCAAAGATGATAAGAAAAAATGAATTGAATCTTCGATCATGACTTGATTCTGACATTTTTGCAAATTTCGCACCAAAATTAAATATTTTTATATTATACTATTCGATATTGTTCGTAATTTTTTCTGTTTATTTCGTAATGGATAATACATTATATTCAAATATTTCTGCAGGTGTATGTTTGGATGAAGTTCACTCGCAAATCACAATTCATCCATGAATTATTTCTTCCACTCATTTCATCTGACCCTGTTTAAATCAAATGGAATATCACAGTTATAAGGCTATACCAGTGAGACACTTTCGATAACTCGATTTTTTGGCTTTATACGATTTTTTTAATGACATCGTTCCAAACAGCGACCGCTCGCATGTATAAATCTATAGTTGAAACTTTGATCGCGATCTTCTCGAAAAGACATTCTTCAAAATTGAACATCACTACATAAAAAAACTCTGGAATATATTTACTATACAATAATAAAAAAAAAATAACTGACAGAACTACGCCGCATTTTTTATTTCCGATATTTTTCAACTTCAATAATCTTTTTGATATGTTTTCCAGCTACCCATTCGTTCCTGAGCTCACACCAAAAACGAAAGAAGGCCCCTCGTACCTCGGGCTTCGTTCGAACGTCACCGGCATGTACGAATTTCCCGAAATAAATCAATTCGAATTAATGAATTAACACGGGACCGTTAAGGTACATATTTCAAGCGGAGTCGCACCACGAGCACCATCAACGACCACAACCGCTAACAATGGCGGATAACAAGCCGGGCCCGATTTGCAAACAATGGTACCACGAGAAGTGAACGAGAATAAATCTATCTTCAGGAAGACATCTCTGACCCAAGAACGGGATAAGCGCTCTTGTCTCTAGCGTAATTAACGCAAAAATGCCTTCCTTTTTTCGGCTTCAAAGGAGGCGGATATCGCCTGTACACAAAATCAGCTTAAATTGCACGGGTACTCATCGCTCTTCCTCTTCTTATCTACGCTATCTCCCTCTCAAACCTGCTCCTCCCCTCCACTGCTGAGATTGAGAAGAAAGAACCAATTCTGTTATTGATTTCATATGCAGATTATGTAAATACTACTGTGAAAAACTGTATTATTTATAAAGAAGAATTACCGTTAGACGTCATTCATCATGATCATTGAATGATATGATGAGCAAATATTTCATTAGATCAATCACCGCGCAAACTAATATCACGGTTTAGATCTATTCTAGATACAGTTTTCGTGTCCTGAAATTTAAAGTACGCATGTTCACTCGTGAGTTATATGCGCAGTGGACAAGTCAGGCAGGACAGGCTCTTTGTGTTCGAGCCTCTTTTTGAATAGTTCGAAAGACGTGAAAACTATCCATAGATATTGGTCAATTTCAATTTCTCAGAAGACAACTCTTGATTTCATGTCAGGTATTAAATAGAGGTTATTATTTTTTGATGCCGGCTGGTAAGATTTTGATATAGGTGGGGGAGGCTCATCATTGGTTAAACATAACCGTGACTTACAGGTATGTGCAAGGTTCCCTGTGCACTTGCCCAATGGAAAATAAAACTTGTGGACATGAACATCAAAGCGGCGATACAACTGAATGTTTAGTAGTACGGTGATGATATTCTATTTTTTTCTTCAATTTATACGATGTATTTTTGTGAAGTTTTATCCATCATTTTTCAGATAGAATATTTCTGAGATTATGTTTTTGTAAGAGGTATTCTAGTCTTTGCCTTCTTTCTCGTATAAATATTCATTATTCCCATTATTATATCATAACAGTAGCTGGACGTGAACGAACTCGTTCCATGCCATTTTCGCTATCGTCCCGAACATCTCGGAACAATATTCGACCGAATTCAGACCTTTGGCCTGCCCTGTATAACAACGTATCTGATGGTATACGAAACACGATGGAAAGTGTTTGTGACGATGGGGGTCCGCACGACTGCCCATACCCAATCGCCTGCTGCTGCTCGACGGATGCCCTTTTGACCCCCTCTGAGCCACGGTTCCTGCTAAGTAGGGGTCCGGGCGGTGTCAACGTGCGAATTCGATTTCCGAAAATGACAGCCAGAGTTTCGAAGCTCATCCAACTGATTTAATCTCTATATTACTCCTTTATACATGTCATAAAAATGCAAGAAGAATAACATGACGGGCAAAATATACAGGGTGATCGAGATTAATTCAACCACTATCAGAACCTCGTTAATTTCAAGTGATACTCTTCTTTCCTAATATAGAGACGAATTCAATTCGAGAGCAAGTTTCGAATATAAAACGTTGATGATATAATTTCAGCTACCCAAAATGCAGAGATTTCCTTTTCAGATTATATTGATAAATATACCAAGAAGTTCTTCTCCTTATTTCGAGAAAAACCGAGTATTTTTCTATTTTTGAATTGTACGCGACTTTATATCATTGAGTATTGGATATGTGGTAGTCTCGATGATATAAGTTCAGAAATGATTCATGTATAGTATAGTGATCGAATGAGAGCGAATTCAACAACCTGCTAATTATTGAGAGGGAAAGGATTATCTTACGGCTCTGATGTAATCATTTGACGATTTGGTAGGACGAGAATAAATAACGTTATACCTTCCTTAATTATGTGGTATCATGATACACTTGATTTCCTCGTTACTTTTATGTATTTCTCCCTATACATATATTTTCAGAAACTGTATATTGAGACCTTCATGAATGGTCATTTATTTTGACTCCTTCCACAATTTTCACTCCTTCCACAATTTTGACTATATTTTCAATTCAATAAGACGTTACAAGAGAGCAAATATTTCGCTTCGTAATATGGCTCAGGAATATTGTACTCCTCATAGGTCAGATTTTTGTGAAAAAGTGCTGAACCGTTTGGAGCCAGTTTTGTTGTTAAAAGAGTACAACTGAAGTTCTTCAGAAATGCATGTTTTCAGAATTTTGTGGTAATCATTCATTCATTCATGACTGTTTTGTCAATAATACTTTTCTCAAACAATTTATAGCGATTGGAATTTCCAGGAACGATGAAAAACAATCTTCAATTAATTTTCTGCATGAGCAACAGTTGAACTAGAGAGTATAAAGGGTTTAGTCAGCTGAATTTCAAATTCTCTTACGATCCACAGTACATATACTTCCATCATCAATTGTTATGTATTAGTATTCGTTTCGACTCTGAAATATTGATGTACTCAATTGTGTCCAATAATTGGGTATTACCTACTGGAAAATATTATTCATTCTGAAGTGGAAGAAGCTTCTTTTTGGGATTCATATAATTTGTTATATTCACTGTTGGTTCATTGAATCGAAAGCTGTACGACCAGGTGCATTCGAAGTCTAATCTTGCGTGTAGAAACCTCAATATGTGTACGTAATGCCTCAGCCATACCGGACAGCCTGTCCATCTCGCGTACGATGAATTGTCGATATCATTCCAGTTGGTACCGTATAATCCCACAAACATCTGATCAGACGACAGTTCTTGGCACGCCACACCGTTTCTCACATGCACGAGTGTTAATTGAAGTGCCAGGGCAATCACCTATCGCGATATGCAAATGCTATCTCCTGGTAAGACACACACACGAGTCCATTTCTTCTTCTTCCTACTGTTTTGCTGCCGTCGCCGCCCAGTAATTAGCTGCTATATTTGTTTCTCCAACTTGAATCGCACTTGTTCGATCTTCCTCTATTTTTTTCTCGTTCGGTACGCGGAAAATTAATACCGTCCACCGTATGGAAAATCTTATCTTGCAAGACAAATGGCCGGCTCGTGTGTTTATGCGTGAAGTGGTGTGAAGGGTACTTAACGCAAATTATCATGAGATAAATGTTGATTGATGCGTTATTGAGAGTATGGGTTGAACATTTTCATGACCAGCAATCAATATCAATTATCTATTGAAATTCAAGATCATATGAGCTGAAAGAAGATGAATTATCGATCAGTGTATCACAAGACGGATTGAACCTGTTTCTTTCCAGAAATCTACTTCCATCTATTCCTTATTCAGTGTCAAAGTATCTTCAAATTCAGTCTATGGAATGTCAAATATTCACGAGGAATAACATTGAATTGATAGCTCCATTGAAGAAATTATCCATAAGAAAATCAACTACCTCAAAAAGTCATTCCATATATAAAGAACAAGAAATCCAAACTCGAAATATTAGTAGAAGAGATTCTAGATCTACCATAATTTCACAAATGAAAATGGAAAAATTGTGTAAGAGACTTCGAATTAATGTTCAACTCATTAACTCATTAGTGATCAAGATGAAATCAATGAATGTAATTTACAGTTGAGAAATCTTTGGAATGGTTTTCAACATAAAAGTAACACTGAAGAACTAGTGAGTTATTACACTCCGAAAAAACTGGAGATCTGAAGAAAAGGAGGAACTGAAATATCTCTTCATCTTTGAAGAAAAGCTATTGGTATTGAGCAAGAACCTCACAATGAAACACAACATAGACCTTAGTGAATCTGAAAAGTTAAGTTAATCAAATCAATGAAATGATATTTGGATATAAGATTTCATGAAGCCATTGAAATTTTGATGACGAAACAGATTTGGAGATGAAGATATTCGAGAATTCATCTCACAGATTTCAATCATCGAGTTTTTCCGAACACAAGCAAGCAACATTATTGTAATGGAGTTGATTTTGTTACATGCCAAGCACTAGTGTATTTGTCTCATCGAAACCTGAGCACTCTATCAGTATCATAATCTTTGTCCGTAACTCTTGTACCCAATTTATCAAAAAATAGGCGACACCTTTACTTGTCAACGGAAAGGACATTGAACATCGATAAAGGATTTCGAGTGACCATCGTATGAATCATGTTCCTGTCTCATAGGACATATCCGACCAATAAACATCAACGACAAAAACACGGTTTTCGAGTCGTTGTTTCTTTTTGGTCAGGTATAAAAAGTCTGATAAATAGTGTGACACTAAATGGATGTCAGGTAGTGGTGTGAATTAATTTTGTGTTATTTGAGGTAATGGTCCTCTTCAATCATTTCTAATTTCGAAAAGTGATGCATTTAACTTGGAGACACGTCATCCTCCCATAAACAAGACGTTATATCCAGTTACTGGTGTTTGTTTATTAGTGAACGAGATGGTTTTTTGAAAATCCTGGTATTTTATAGGACCAAATTATTGTTCAATGTACCTCCTACAACTAAATATATAATTCTGACCTTTTACAAATGGTGAAGAACGATCCACTATTTGAATCTTCGATCAGTTCTGATGTGACTCACCTGAAACAGAAAAATAAGATAATTCTGTTTTTTACTTTCTCGAACGAACATATTGATATACTTATACAAAAGAGTGTCAAGCCACATGAATGACATTCTGTGAAAAATAAGTCCGAAGATTCTATGCAATAATGAAAAACTTTGAATTCCAGTTGAGAAACATACGATTACATTTTTAGGGCGAGTAGTACACAAAATATACATTTTGTCCAATTTTGTGAATTAACACTGGATTGAACCATTATATTTTGATATGAGCATTTGACGAATTCATCAAAAAATCCATCGAATTCTACCTATCAATAATGGAGTATTAGGTCTATCATTTTTCAAATTGAAATGAATGATGTGTGGGGACGATGAAAATAGTTTTAGAAATGATTTGGCGACATTTATTGCAATGGATCTATGAGTGAAGCAATTGCAGTTGCATCATTTTCGTTTTCCAAATGAAAAAAAAATCTTGGAAAGTTTGGTCCCATAACAATGTCCAGAAGTAGTTCGCAGGTTTGGTTTGAATCTAACCAATTTGTTTACAATAGTGCGGACATCTTGGATCGGTAAGAAATATTACGATCGAACATACCATTCATAGGAAGTTACAGGCTCCATTGAAATGCGAAATTTGCTGAATTTCATTTTATCCAGAAATTTTACTTGGTCTCCGTAATTTCACTGTTTAGGTATAGATACATGAATACATAATGTTCCATTCGAAAGGGATTTTGAAAGGGGATTTCAATCATATCTTCCAGATAATAAAATGATTTTCCGTTTGAGAAAAATGAGTTTTCCTCATTATTGTGTCTACGGGTAAAATTACAAATCTTAAGCGACCCTGTATGATGCAGAACGAACTCTTCTATACCTTTGCTATGCTTCACACCAAATATGAAGTTCATACGCACACTGTTATGAATATGTAAGATGGTCATGTTTTGAACCTAGGTTTTATAAAAGTCGAAGATAGGTAGGGTATCATCCACCGTGGAACACTCTGTATTTATAAGTAAGTCGACGTTTTTGTTATCCGTTGATTATGGTCGTTATGTTTTTTTCTGATTATTCACATGTGTGACTACTTGGAATGTGCAATATTTATGCGTACATCAAGCAACTCAGCACTTCGTTCAAACAATCCATTTATTATCAACAGCAAGTTGAATGTTTGTGCTACCACAATACACTCATTCGATTCGAATAAACTTGTCCCTTCAGCTAACCAATAAATACTCATTAACAAAGCCTTAATCCTCCACTAACATTATAATCGTCAACCTAATGTTTATTGAGACCATTCAACGGCAATTAGCATATAGCGTTTGTCGTTCATTGTAGATGAATCCATTCAATAAGAAGAGCCGTGAAGACACATAATAAACTCTTACATATACGTGGCTTCGGCCAAGAATGGGGGGATTAATGAAATAACGATGTGCAGATTATGTGAGGCACAATAAGCTGCCGTCCACTCACTCAGCATTAGCAATGCTGAGTATTGAACGGACACATTCAACTTCACACTGATGTTATTGCAGGAATATGGACGTTTTGATATAATATTTTTATGGGCAGTAGTAAATCGCACCAGTCTTAAGCCTGCTTCACACTTGTAGTGCTCGCTCTCTTTCTGAGAAAAAGTTCATGATGTCCTTCATTCATGAAATTTTGATAGAATCTGGATAATTATCACATAATGGCAAAATGACAAAATCGCAGAATTCCAAAACGGGCACATAACTGATTGAACTACTACTTTGTTTCGCTTAATGTAAATTCTGACAATTCGAAGTTTCATCTACTAATTGATTCATTTCATTTTCATTACTCACACTGTATATATCTATCATTCGGTTTGGAAATAACGAAAATTTCATCGAATCTAATTCAATATAGGACAATATCTCATATATTCATTCATACGTTGATTATCCTTTATCATTTATCATCTATATTTATGCTATTTTCTTTATACTTCATCCGAAGTCTATCAGCATGTCACTTGTCAAATCATCATATTTGGACTCAAGATTACTATGCCTGCATACAGTTATTATTGAGGATAAAATTGCGATGAAAATGTCAATGACTATGAAATTTTCATTTGAATGAAATTCCTCAGATATTATTCATTATATCGAAAAATTATATCCATTATTATCCAATGAATGATTGATTGTTTTTGTTAGATCTGTACATTTTTCACGTCCTATTTCTTCTAGTGATTTGAAAGCCAATCTGCCATACTGTATAGTTTCGTATTTATCATACTTTTTCGTAATTATATTACAGACCACTTTTCAACTCATTATTTTCCAATAAAAATCCAATTAACTGTCCCTCCTAGTTGTGATTTCTACATGATTCGAAATGGAAATATGGAAATGAAAAATATGCCAATGTCAAGTTATATACGCCCCTGAGTGTGAAAAAATTCTTCTGCACGCTACTCATTGGTTATATTACGATTATGTCCTACAACATTCGCCGTTCACTTTCAATGACAGATTGCAAATATTGAAAATAAGCACGACAAACGTCAAGAAACCAAGATTTACGGTACGTACGAACCAAGAATTCTTGGCACTCTATGATTACGGTCAAGTCGATAGAAGTGATTCAAAGTATATGTTGAAGTCAGCAATTAAAAAATACCTATCATTTCAATCGATTTTATTGACAACAGTATATCGTTTTTTATTATTGAACTGTATCTAATTACTGGGATTATTTCAATAAATTGATATGAGTAGCGGTATTCTAACAACCGTATCAAAAATAACAATCCATATTGGATTGTTTCGTAACCATGACTTTCCACTAATGATAATTCGAGTCTTTTTCGATGAACTGCTAATGAATTCGAATCATTTTATCATCTGAGTATCAACGAGGTTGTTTCCTTTCCAATCCAAACATCCAAATCTGTCAGGTCATATTCAATAAGTTTGAAATTGCCGACATTATTTTTTGTTTTTGATGGTTCAACTTTCTTCTGGATATTCGACGAATAATTCATGGTGATTCATCAAAAATTGGTGATACTTGATAATTATCACTGGAGTAACCTACTAACACATCGAAACTACAAAAAAATTTGAAAAAAATCATGATCACACATTCAACAGGTTTTATGTCAGTTGATGGCTCATATGTTTGAACTTGAGCCGTCATTAACAGCTCATAATATAACACATAATTCGCACCATGCATTCGGCATTGCATACTAAAACAGTAAATGTTATATAGTCGGTTGTCCGCTGAGCCTCATTAAATGAGTCAATCAGAGGCTCAATAAACCATGGGATTACTTTTTGAATTGCTTTAATAACCCTCATTATAACTTTACTTACTTCGTCGCTATGAGTCCATTATACACGATTATAGTTAGGTTCGATTATGACGTTTTACACTTCAGTGGTTTATTTATTTTCGGAAAATATTATTCGAGGTCAATGTATGTCCTTGATCGAGTAAAATTTTTACGGGTTTCTTATAAAATCATTCAGACCACATCTGCAACACAAGTCAACATTCAATTCTGAATTTTGGTCAATATTCTCGTTTAAGGAAGTCACTCACTCTACCACATGTTATATTATAGCAAGTGGTAATAATTCTTCGTCAAAATTCTTCAAGATCGATTGGCAATGTTATAGGTATATTATTTCTTACAAAAAATAGTCCAGTTCCAGATATTTTCTCGATGAGGAATTATAAATTTGTATCTTATATCTTTGTTCTTCCAGGACATATAAAATGTTTTGAAATATGTCGAAATTTTGTTGACAAGGGGTACAATCAGCAGTGGATTTATACTAGGGGCAGTCGGGGCTAGTGATCAGGGCGGCAAATTTTCTGGGGCGGCAAAATTTAGGAATTAAATTTATGCATTATTCGTGAATTAGAATTTCAGTATATAAAATACAATGAATTTTCTGCAATAGTTTAGTTATTTTAATTCAAGAAAATTTGATATATAAATCAATAAAAGTCCAGTATTGGGGCGGCATTAAGTTTGAATCCGGCCCTGGGTACAATGTTCTTCTCAAAGCAAAAAAATAAGGATAACATATTTGACGAAATAGTGATACATCACTTTGGATAAAATAAGAAACTTCATCTGAAAATGTTGATATTCAGTATGGCGTTTAAAATAATATAATGAAACCAAAGTTGACAAATGTTAATCCGCCATTTTAAAACCCACTGAAAAAATGATGCCAAACTAAAGAAACAGACTGGATAGAGTTCCAGTTGAAAAAGTCCAGTATGATTAGTAGAAAACTTTGAACGAAAACCGATTTGTTTCTCAATTTCTTCGCAGATTATTATTCAGCATGAAGATGCGCAATTTTGCTCTGGTTTAACCAACTTTGTATCTCTCGAAATGAGCGAGATCCTCAGAGTAGCAAAAAGAAACAGTACTAATAGATATTTATTTATTTCAAACAGCTACATTTACATATATTGATATATACAAAGGTAGGTTGAAAGTTGTCACGAATGAGTAGTGCCAATTCAAATGTCTTATCTACTTATTCTATCAACAAATTCATCTAAAAAAAAGAGAGTGTAAGATGGTCATACGTGTCCTTTTTATTGAATCCTCCCCACCAGTAATGGCGTCTATTCAGTATGTAATATCCCATTAGTATCCATATAAGGGGGATATCTGAGGATTAATAGAGTTGTTGTAATGGTACAAAATATAATCTCGAACTAGGAGTTTATTTTCATACATCCACTGTCCACTGAGGTATAACACCAAACGAGTGAGAATCATGCAACCATGCACTTCACGACTGCAAGACATCAGATCAATATGCCATAAGGATAGCTATCAAGAATTATAGCGACCACAACGATCCAGGGACATTCGTCTGTCGAACGTACGACCATCATATTGACCATGAGGCCGTGTTTAACACTCCGCAAACGTGTGATAAGCGGCAGGCATCACGCCGACTTCTTCCACAATCTCATTTTACGGTAGTAGTTCAAACATTTTCTCGAAACAAAGTACGCTAACCACAGCTTCGACCGCAAACTTAACGACGGGACGCTCGATCATGGTAAAAAGGCTACTAGATCACGCTGGTAGACCGCCGCTGGTTCTAATGTGCCGAGCTTGGGTCTGTTACAATTATTCCTATAATGATTAACACCAGTTCTTCTCGTTAAACAGAATTTATCGACATTCATTTTTTCTTTCGACTATTTTCGAATCGTTTCCATAAACGGCTCTAAACATCAGTTGGAAATCGTTTATTACTTCATTAATTTCCATCTGTGAGCCCATCCAATTGAAATGTATGATCACGTGAACGTATCGATGAATGTGAGGGGCTGTTATAGTCGGAAAATTGAAATATTATGCTATGATTTATCGGGAATAGGTTGAGATTGGATTGAAAGTTCGCCAGAAGAACTTCAAATGGAAGATATCATACTTTGGGGTAGTGTGTTGAGTATGTAATGATAAACAATGAAATTAGCAGGGGCATCAACTATAATTCTATTCAGATAAATTGATAGCTCTGTAATACTCGACCCATGTGATTTGTATCTGAAAAGTTCTGTTGAAAAATTGTTCGTATTGGGATACGACTTTGATTCGAATCGGTAGGACATTCTGAACACTGATAATGCCTTATTCGCATGATGATCCTTTGAATCAGTGTTCTTCAATCCATACAGTGGTCGCGAAGCTTTGATCGGGAGCAGGTCAAGGAAGGGAAGGTGAAGAAAAAAAGGAAAGTAAGCAGCAGAAGGGCCACGAGATCAAAAAGATCTGAAAACGCTGTTAGTTTTGAGTGATTCAACTGAATATTTATTATCTGCAAAACGAGTTGGGTATTGAATGAAATATGCAGATCATTATTCGTATTTAGCAACATGTTCGCTTCATATTTCTGTCTAGTGTAATATCAAGATATGGAAATGGTTGAAGTTCATTATGAGATCCTCTGCTATAACTCTGCAAAATGTCTTCGAAAAAGTAATGTAGAAAATTTTTGCTGAATTCAGGGGCATGATTTAGTAGGTCAGATTTATGAGCTACCTCATTTCGAATATATTCTTCAGTTCCACCTTCAAAAATTTTCTTATTCGAACAAGATATAGAGATACCATTCATGTTATTGCTTAGTAGTAGATTGAACACTATTACCTATTGGGTACCAATTGTAGTAGCTACTTGTGTCATTTCTCATTGAAAGTTTTCGTTCCCTATTTCTGAGAGAATTACATATGCTGTTGTTTCTTCGACATTCAGGAATTGTACCCGTGTCGATTCCTTCAAGAAGTATGAGGAGGTCAATATTGACTGTTTTTCAACATATCGAGGGATTCCTTAGTTAGTCGCAAAATCTCCAGATGATTCAGATTTTTCCAGACAATTCAGCATATCGTCTTATAGAAAAATATCATATCCCCAATTAGCTTCGAGTGATTTTTCATGAAGGATGATGTGGATGTTTCACTCTAAACAATACATCAAATCCATTCGACAGGTCATGGATAAAATCTGAGGTCAATAAACAATTGACCGTGCTGAAGCCTATGGTGGAATTGTCGGGTGCAGAAGCTTTCCGTCTGGAAATTTAGTAGCAGCGAACAAAAAAGGACGACAAACCCTGCTACATACCAATACCTCCCGCAGAAAACGAGTCCATCATGTATTGAATTGTCGATCAAGCCGTATTGTTTATTCGAATACAATTAAAGTTTCGGCAAATGAACGCAGCACAAAGGATGCTTCTTCTTGCGAGTTTGCTGTCATCGTTGCTGCTTCTTGGAGTCTCGAGCAGGATGCCGAAAACGGCGAATTGTTTTTCTACGGTTCAACGGTCTAATATTTAACACATGCCTGCGAGCGAACGTTTTTACTATTCGCGTTTCTCATGTTTATTTCGGTTCTCGAAGAGGTACTCGGTTTTTTGTCGAGGTGCTTCCGTTACAGTCATAACTCTTCGGATGATCCATTATTCCTTGGAATATTGCGTGGTATTCCATCCAAATGGTGCAATTTGGACGGTGGCAGGGAAAAAATGGATGCGTTGCCTTGCCTGGTGAACGATCTTGATGTTTCGTGAAAGCGAGACAACTTTTTTAGGTGTCCAAACATTGATTCTTTCTCCAGCGACTGAAATCAACTATCAAACTCGTTCAACATCCGTACGTCTATTGTCTGAGACAACCATAGTTTTTTCAAAGAGTGAAAAAAAAATGGAATGAGGGATGAAAAATGAATTGAGAGCAAATTCCTGATGAAACCAAAGTTTGGAACAATTTCAACTGATACTGGTTTTTTCCTATCGTGGTCATGCTAATAAATTGTCCTCGGAGCTTTCACTCCACGTTTAGTCGACTGTAATTCCACGGATATTTCCATTCGACGACAAATTCATATCTCTCCACTAACACTGAACTGAATTATGAATTCAATAAATCATAATACAGAACCGGATTTGGGTTCCTCCACCCAATTTTACACTGCCGCTTAGTTTCGGTACCCGCGTGTGGGACACACAAGAAAATTTATTCATGAAAAAACACATTTAATCAGAAGTAGAGATTACATAATGTTTACGATACGGCACCCATAACTTAAATAAAACTGAAATCTCTGACATGTTTATTTGTCTTCAAAAAAACGGTAATTAACTTTCAAAATAATTTACTGCTGGTACCGGTTCGGTTATGGCCAGAAAACAAATACATCACAAAATATATCTCGTGTCGCCGTTAATTGAAACAAAATTTTTTCGACTAATTCGGAATCGTGAAATTATTAATTGAAGATATTTATTGCCGCGATAACGATAATTCAATTAAACGTTTATCAATTAATGTTGTCAGCTGTAAGGAATTAATTTGACTTGGTGTTTCAACCACACAAGTAGATTTCCATAAATGACGTCATTCAAGCTAATTCAAATCTGAAATACCGCAGATGTGAATGATTCCAGGTGTACCAACCTCGTTATGTCCATTTTTGTGTAATGATTTTCTCAAAGAGCACAAAGAAACAGAAAACATAACCGAAGATACAAATTGTTATTGAACATCAAGTTTCAACCATGTGAAAGGAAACAAAATCCATAATGAATGATTCTCAAAAATTCGTCATTGCGGATTCTTGAAATTGAATTCTCAAACAAATTGAATTCCCAATTTGAAAACCAGAAACACAGCATGTCCGTATTTGCGATATCGCTAGCGTCTATGATAAATTAGTGATTATCGGTCGTAGGTTTTTTTATAAAAAAATAATACTCTCTCCAACTATTGAGAATTCGGCTTATCAGCGATATAAACACAAATCGACAACTAGTGCTTTAAAGTTCTTGTCACGAAAAGTATTCTCAGTTGATTATAATATACGCAGGAGCCAAATTATCAACTCAATACTCATCGAATTTCAGAGATATTTAAATCAGATTCGGGAGTACAGAACGAATAATAATGAAGGAATTTGATGCGAGACATCGATTGAATCAAAACTAGTTTCCTGCTTTTAGTAATTAACGCTGTATTTTTCACACTCCAGAGATATATTTGCATTTCGTTGCAGACCAGTACATTCTGAATGAAACCACATTCAACGCTGAAAGACCAGCGTATCTATCATGATCATTGGATACGGATAACCCCAAATTAGGAAACAGGAATGTCCTCATATGATAAAAACCACATATCATCGAATTTATGATGCATAAAATTCACATTAGTTCATAAAATTATCTAAAAACCGATTCAATGAATAGAATGTTTAATTATTAGGGCATTACAGTTACTCTGAATTAATTAAAACCATTCACCTGATGATACATTGTATTCAACGTGGATATTTTTGAATTTCGAATATTGGTAATTGAAACATAGTATCGCTAGAATCTATCTGCGATTTTGATGAACAAAATTTCATGTTGCCAGTCTAACGATAAGAACATATAATTAACATGGACATTGTATGGAATAGGATGAAAATTTCGGAATCACAATTATCAATCTGTCACTTGATTGAAATCAACCTGACTAACTACAAGTGAAATATCGAACAAAAATAATTATGGAATATTGTCAGCAGCCAGCAAATGGAAAATATTCCAACTACACAAGGTGTTTCTTCTGTTATCATCAATAATGCATAGGGTTCAAGCGAAGTCTTCACTTCTAATTCCTCAAAAGAAGATCGAAATTATACAACCTCATTTATGAAAAAAAAAATGAGTTCTGATTTCCCTATTCAGATTATTTTGTATTGTTTTCTCAGTTGCTTCTGAATCGTCACAGTTTAAATGGAAAAAATAATGATTCAATCGAAGGAAAGGTTTTTTGTAAAACGAATCATTCCTGATATTCAGTCAAACTCGTTCTTCTCTTCTAATTTTCCCCCAAAATATTATCGATGAGCCATCTGTTATCATCACCAAATCAACGTAGTTATGAATGTAATTGCGACAAAATGAGACACCTCTTGATATGTTGATGATCGCTCAAAATATCACTTTCACACGATGGTGGTGTAAGCTCCCCATTGTTCGAATGAATCAGATTAAAATCATCATTATCATTATAGAAGTGCATCAAAAACCATCCAACGACTGACTGCCTGCCTATCCGAAGGACCACACAAAAAGCCGTGCAGGTCTCACCTTTCAAATGACGTTTTCACTCCGATGCGACTGATTAGGCCGTGTCATTGGTTACCAAACACCCACACCGACACCACTTTGACAATCGAGAGACTGGTTTACTGAATTGGCACTCGCATGCCATGAATTAAACATCGGCCGAATCCGGTGATTAACACCGATAAAAATGACGGCTATTAAATTCAATTAATTAACACTCAGAAAACGGGTACAATGTTGCGATGAGATTGATACCCTGGGTCCTATCGGTTTTTGGGCAGTTCGCAGCAACAAGGCTCTTCGCAGTGTTGGTCATTTTTGTTCTGTTGGATTTGCGTTTATATAAGATAGCATTTATATCCTCAGGAAATGAACTTTCGGAATTAAGGATTCACACTTCAGTTTCTTACGTTCAAATCTGCTGACAGTGTTTCGACTATCACAAGATTGTATGTGTATCAAGAAATAAAAAGCTAGTAGTGAAAAAGAATGCATACCATAATTCGTGCTGTCACACATCTTCACAATATTTAAACCACCTCGAAATGAATACCTTCGCTTAGGCCTAGACATCATCATTTAATACTTTCATGAACGCAAAACTAATTCAATTACAACAAAATAGCTGGAGGTTGCGTAAAGCACCACAATGTCAATTTTACAGACGAAACTCTGAAGTAGCTACCAGAAATCTTATAGTCAGGATTCATAATTCAGTTGTTCAATTAGCGAATATATCAATGAAATCATACTAATCTTTCATTAACTTCAATATCTAACTAAAGTACGAAACCATATCACAACTTTATGTCACAGCAATCACATGGGGACAACTAGCACATAGTGACATAGTGACAAGAATTCGAAAAAAAAATATTATGATACAAAGATGAATAACTCTACATATCCGACAATACACCATACAAAATAATTTCGAATTATCCTTACTGAGACCCCCAGAATGTCAGTTGAAATTATCAAAAATGTGGTGATAATTCCATCGAAATTGTTGATGAAAGTAGGAATGCATTAGAATCTATTTCGCAATCATTCCTCTATTGTTGAAGGTATCTTACCTGAATCTTACAATATTTTTAGGTGTAGTTATATTGATGGAGTTATTCAGAAAATCTGTAACAGGAAGGAGGATCTGATTGGACGAATGTTGTTACGGAACATTTTATTGGTTCCGTTGTTTGGATCAATAATTGAAATGTCCATAAAATTATATCATTAGATATCATCAAATGAGCAATATGCGTATAGTAGATGATTTCTACTATTGAACTATGTTAATTCGACATAGTTCGTATAGGCTTCTCCAGTGGAACTCCTAGTTTTGAAAGTTGATTTACTCACACAGAGAATGACTCATCATTTAGTAGGCAGTGATGAGGACAATGATTTAATTTCGAAAAATTCTCGAAATTATTCACTGTCATTGTTTATTATATAGGAGTATCGATGTGGGAAGATGATTTGTAAACGTTGCATAGGAATGCTAGGATAATTATTCTACATGAATTGAAGAGTCAATTCTACTTTTTTGAACAGATACGCAGATACTGTCATTGGAGTAGCCGAAAAAATTGTGACTTGATGCTTGTAGCATTAATGAGTCATTCGCTTCACTCATTTGAAGTTTTCTGGAGAACATGAAGAGGTGGTGGGAGGAAATAGTACGTTTCATTACTCAAAATTACTTATTGATTGGTCTTATCTCCAGCTAGTTGCTCACGAATAATCCAACTTCTTGAGCTCCGCCAAAATATGCCTTGCTACAATTCTCTCTTGAGGAAACCAACTTTGTGAGGTAGATGCTCGAATATTTTTCAATGAAATTATGCCAACTTTCATTCTGTGTTGTTGTGGAGTAAAATGAAATTGGATATTCCACCTATATTGCAATAATATTCAGCACTGATTGTTCATCCGTTTTCTACAGATCTTCTGTAGAACCCCAAAAAGAAGTGCAAGATTCTGCTGCATAAGAACAGAAAGCTTGTTCGTAGTCTACTACCATACGGTCGCTTGAGAGTTTTCTTGTCTTTCATGAACTTGAGTTTCCGAAAGCGTCTTTAGATTCAGTTCCTAAGGATGGAATTCTGGAAAGTTCTTTTAGATTTGTGATAATGCGTTGCTGTACAGGAAGATCTACCAAATGATGCTACCGATGCCTTGGATCTCTTTCGTACGTGTATTTTTCATTATTTTTCGTCATCAACTGATGAATTTGTCTCGAATATCTCTGATGGAGTGTTCATGTCATTGGACGTCCATTTTTGTTTATCACTGATCAGAGAGCCCTTTGCTGAAGCCTTTGCCATACAGGAACTTCAAGTGAATCCATGTTAGTCCATAATAGTCAGTCTGAACCGAGGAATGTGGTCTTTGATAGTTTCCTGTTAACTTGAAATGAATTATAACCCCCGTCTCGTTCGAGAGAGACTTGTCCTATATAAATCAGAATTCACCATAAACTCTGCGAACACAGCTATCGATCGTGTTTCAAACTGGTATATCGTTTTAGAGCAAGACGAACGAATCCGAGTAATTAAAAGATACAATTGCAGAGATACAGAGATACGAAAATGGAAAAAGAAACGGATAGTCGTAATGAAAATCCAGACAAATAATTTCAGTCTATTTCGATAGGCTCGGGGCGCGAGTTTGAGTACGACCGACCGAGATTAAGATATCAGAGGCGTACGTGCGATTCCATTGGAATCATCGTTAATGAAAATTGTATACAGAAATGGAATTATTATGAAATGAGCAAATTGTGGCACATATTCAACTTGTGAGAGGAATCGCTTAGCTCAGAAAAAACGACAAGGAGACAGAGAATGATCTGTCGAAGAATACTTTTTGAAATATTAGAAACAAATCATATGAACGTACGAGCATATTTGATCCACTATTTGCATCATATTGAATTCATGATCTCTCAGTTCACTGTCTCTTATTCAAATTTATATCCAAAAATATCGTAAAATTTTCAATGAATGCTAGAAAATTTGGGACAATTCAAGTATTTTTCGTTCAAGTTTGAATAGTTCTATCTGACTTTGACGGGCAAATCCATCGATTGATTTCACGCATCATAACATATACACACTAAAATAATAAATTCCACAATCATCATTGAAGGGCTATGAGTCAAAAACTTGAATGTACGCCTCCACTATTGCATATTAACGGGAAACTCGTTGAAATAATTCATGATTCTTATATAAAAATTGTCGTCATCGTTTATGGATATATTCTATGCATGGTATTCATGTTTTACTTATCTTTCACTTATCCCAAGAATGGAAAGAAAATATCTTCCTAAGATATCCAATGAATATATTTTCAAAATGATGGAGTTCATGCATACTGAAAATGGGCCACAGATATAAGATGTCGAATTCCTTGATGAATTTTGGAATGTTTCCTTTTCAAGAGATCTTTATTTCTTTATGGATTTCGAGTGTTTCTTATTGCTTTAATCTATAAAAAAATTAGGAACGCATTCACCGACCATATACATAGTTTCTTCAGTCGTAGCAGACAGTCGGGAATAGTCACCCTGTATACTTTCGATGGAGCACCTAAAATATGATTGTGAAAAGATGTAGGGCAGCATTGATTTCAACAGCATAATAGTATAGCACTAGAATACCCAACAACGTGACCTAACAAAACCGCAAATCGCATATTCAACACCTTTCTTATTCTCCTGTACCCATTTGACTCCACATTCACCTCTTATATCATTGCAGTGAATCGAAGAAATACTATTTATAATTAACCACATAACTAATGGCGTTTCTTCCACGCTACATTGTACACGGATCGCATAAAAACTCCCTCAACTCCGCAAAATACCCGACTACAAGTACGACGATAAAATCAACCCTGTAACAGGATGATTTAATGCGATGTTCAGGTGTTTATAATTACCGCGGTGTTCGTTGTCCAGGAGGAAGTAGGCCGTGATTTACTTGGAACAAAAGCTTATCGAAGGCTCACACGCGAGTCCTGCCGATTTTTCACATATTCTTTGGACTGGATGACTCATCCTTTCTGCAAACGAGTAATCCTTATTGTTTACGTAGGTTTTATGCTCCATAAAGATAGCGAGAAACTTTTAATTGGCCGTTTTCAGTATCTCAGTACTTGTGTAGAATGGTAACTTATGGAAGTCCTGATTCGGAGAAGCTGAGATCTCAAACTGATGACAAATTTCTTGTAGTGCATGAATTATACCTTACGAGAGTCGAAAGAAATGATTCGTCAAACAAAAATCTATTTTGAACCTTACTTTTACGTAACACGATTTATGTTCAGATGAATCTATTTAATCGCGATAACTTCAGGAGCATTGTAAACAAATTAACATTAGGAAAATAATGGACCAAGAAATATCATAATATCCATTCACTATTTTTCAAATACTGATAAACTCATCAGGTTATAATACTGCTGATGATGAGGATTGAGAAATATACTCAACATAATACGAATACGAAGTAATTCATTTAATCAAATGAATCAAGATAGAATAAGGTGATATGCATATCACAAAGTAGGCGTTGATAACCATACAGACTTTTCAAAATCTGTGATAATTATGCATACCAGATTCCTGCATTCCAATTAGAAATGATGAAACAATTCCCAAATGAGGAGAAAATTGTATGGGGAAAATTTGATGTTCATATATTAGGTTGACGACATTTTTGACACTAAAGCATTGTCTCAAGAGCCATTCGAAATCATATTGTTTTGTTGAAAATACTGACAGCAGACTACAAAATGTTCTTCACTGGCATATCAAGAAAATATCGAATATAAATGATTGGTTCACACTAATAAACATCATCAATTAGAAAGCATGGACTATTTCTAAGTCAAGTTTCGATGTCTAACTAACTTGAGGAAAATAACTCATATTCTTATTCATAAAATGATTCCCGAAACTACTCATGAAATCTTATTATTCTGGAAAATTTTCATCAGATAAATATCTACTACGAGACTCAACCCAAAGAATAGGAATTTCTATTATACTGGGTGATATTCCTAATGATCTTTATAGTTGCAAAATTCGAAAATTGCCATTTCCATACCCCAGTTGAAATCTGTATAGAAAGTGAAATGCTGAGAATATAAAGAGGATAATGAGCTTGTGATGCCGCTTTCGTTACTGAATTTTCTTGCACTGAAATTAATGAACTTATCGGTGTTTTATGACCTCTTCTTTGCCTTGCCGAATTGAAAATGAAATGTTTATGCCCCACTTGATCCAATAAAAATGGAAAAAAAATTGCATCAAATGAATAATAAAATAGGATTTTGAGTTTGATTCATTTTATCAACACAGAAGAGTAATTTTCATCCGTCTCCTTATTTTTCATGCAAAAAGCTTCATTTTTCTGAAGGGAAAACTGATGAACAATTAGCTAACACTATATCATGCCCATACAACCAAACATACAACCTACTTGCTACCTGCTATGACAAACTTCTTACCGTTTTCGAAATATTTTTTTTTCTGAAAATAATGAATTTTTGTCCATTTCAATATTTTTGTCTTGACGGTTGGTACAATTTTACACCTCTTTGGTTAATTTCTTCATTAAAATATTGCTGAAAAATTGTTTTAACGTTTACATCAAAAACATTCTGAAAGGGGGCCTTTTTGAAATCACTTCAAAATAGGCAATTTCTTGGTGTAATGTGCAGCAGTAGTTCAGTACATTTTTGGTTCCACTACGATGTGCTAAACTTCATGAACAAAAAAATCCACTACCAAAATTTCCAATGAAAATATTTCTCACAGTCCCCCTTTAAGATGTTCGGAGAATGTTTCTAAAGTAAACGATGAAATCATTCTTCATCAATATTTTACTGAAAAAAATAACTAAAAAGGTGTAAATTTGTACCAACCCTGATGACAAAACTATTGAAAGGAGCAAAAGTTCCTTATTTTCAAAAAAAAATTCGAAAACGGTAAGACTTTTATAATGGGAATTTTCTCATAGCATGTGGGTTATCCTTCGATCTACATTCTCCCTTGGTTTGACGTGGTCTTTACGGGACACCCTGTATATGATTTTCAAGCCTTGCCCTCGAAAGAGTTGGAAAGTCCTGCATTGAATCATCCAAACTCTCAATTGATCTCACTTTTCCTTCAACCAACGAATTCATGACAGCATTGATGATGACTCTCTACGCCATTCATAACTCTGAGGCATTCAGAGCGAGCAAAAATATCACTTGTGAGATAGTGACCCCGAGACCCACCCAGCTGTAACTGAATCGACCAAAATTAACAATGTTTCATAAAAACCATAAAACGCAGCACAGCCAGCACTCGATTTATCGTTACTGGCTCGATGTGAACGAACTCCAATCGATCATGCAACATTGTAGAGGCTGTGGCAGGCATACCTAGAATGCAAGTCTGATGCTGAGCAATAAAAATCCGATAAACCATTTGTCTCTACAGGCCCATTTTATTTGTTATCCGAGAGACAGTTGTTCTCGATCCGGGTTGATGTCAAGAGAGATTGTCATCGATCGCAGCCGACGTATTTTTGGTATTTTCGGCCCAAGCCGATGAACGTTAGGCCTATTTGGATACCATGAACGCCGTCTACTCATCAAAGAGATGGGGAAGATAAGAGTGAAATGTAAGACATGAGGCTTGGGAATCCTCTCGAGTATTATGGGAGGATTATTAATGGTATTTTTTAGAATAACTACACTGAACGGTGCATTTTCCTTATGGTTTATTGGATTGGGAGAGACTACTTCTCGAAATTTTGATGGTGTAACTGCTTGGAATCTCAGGATCCGTACATTGTATCTTTTTCTCACGTCGCTGCCTGATGGTCATTTTTGTAAATTATAGTTGATTTAGAGCTTGTGTCACCTTCCTCAAATAACTTGAACTGAATCATACCAACCAACCCGTTCTCTTCAAGATTAAAGGCCATTTATAAATCGTTGGTCTTCTCTAGGAATTATAATTTCATCTGTCTTTTTTGTGTTATCAAGTATCGCCATTCAATCAATCGACAATATCATGTACATCTGCTACTGTGACTTCTTTTATTGCGAATTTTACTCATAATGAATACCTATATCGTGAAATATAGTGGGGAAGTTTGAAATACGAGATCATGAATGCTTTTGCTTCATGAACTTTCAAAACCTATGAATTCAGTACTATTTTTACAACTTGAGAAGTAATAAATTCACAGCTGATATGAATTCAACAAAATTTATTATCTATGCATAACATTTCACAACCCAAAGCATCAAATATTCATTCAGCACACCAAATATTACTCATCTACGCTCACAATTTCATCCCAAAACATCAATAGATGTTTGTAGACCATACTACACATAGAAATGTATTCTCATAGGTTGAAGATGATATTAATTGGTTTATTCAACACTTCGCCAGCGATAACATTCAATGTAGACCCTGGTAAATCATTCAGATTATTGAGTAGGCATACACCTTTGAACAACAAAAATTTCGCAATCTCGTAATTCCCATTTCTTCGTTATCATAATTTTATCAAGACCTTATATCATATTTATGAAGAACAGACCATTTCATAAGTTATTCGAATATGTATGTTCTAGTAGCAGGTTTTGGCCCAATAAGGTCATGCTGTAGGTGATAGAATCCCGGAGAAAGATTTAAGGTGGCCAAATTATACTGTTTTTCAACAACGTTTTCGCTTTCCACCTTTGAAATGTCGTGCCATTTCACTCAAATGCTGATATATTATCATCACACTTATATTTTTGTTGATATCTACAAGATACATCCAATTGCGATTTTCACCAACCGGATTTTTGTATATCCATACGAGGACGGTTTTGGATGATATCTTCTTCTTCCCAAACTTCTTTGACAGTTGTTACAGAACCGGCTGATTCCCTATGGATTTATTCATTGCTGTCGACATGATGCGTATTCAAATTTGCCAAAGAAAACGCTTTCCGGTCGAAACGAAAACGTATGGAGATGTAAAAGCTTACATGGCGAGTTTTACATGACGTCCCGACGAGGCAGAGCGACAGTGGACAGCAAAGAGATACCATCTCTCGTCATTACAATAACAAATAAGAACACAGAGAATGTGGTGTTTCGACGGATGGCAAGAGAATAAATAGCATTCAGACCGTTCAGACTATTCAGAAAGAATTGTAGCGGACCGTTGGGAATTGAGTACACTGCTCGAACAAAATCTACTCGGGACATAATGTACGACTTGACTATTTTTTCTGTTTTGGATTTCAAAATTATGCGTAATACACACACAATCACATATTTTTCGGAATTTTTTGAGAGTGTTAGATCGCTGAAAAATTAATTTCATATATTGATGTACTACTGTGAATTATGTTAGATCGCTTCCTCCATGTCATGGTTGCCACTATCCTCTCTTGTTCATTTCACCCGCCATATTTTTCTTCACCTATTGATCTTAATCATAAACCTCTACTGTTCTGCTCATGTGTCTAGATATTCACATCACATCGATAGTTTTCAGTGGAAGATGCAAATAAACTCACTATAAGGGCTGAAGAGAAAACCACCAATCCAGTTCAGTTCGATATCCAGGAAAAACGAAAAACAAGCATTATTTTTTTCGAATCAATTCCTTGAAGCAGCACATCATTGAGTCCGGAAAAACCCTTGAACTGATCAATTTCTACTCGATTGTTAGATTCAACATTATCGTCTGCAAAATTATTCATCAGGAGAAGTAGTATAGTTGTTGAAAGTGACTATCATTGGTCGAGCAGTTTATACAATAATCAATATTCCTAAATGAACAGGAGTCTTCATGCTGTGACATCTGATTATGTAATCCATCGAACTGGTACATATTTCCAACTATTCCATTTGTCTTGAGATCGATCATTTTCATTGTGTTGTAATGTCGAAAAGGGAAAAACAATATGTGATGGTTTGATGTATTCAGTTGATTCACTTCACTTGCATCTATTCATTCATATAAGGAATGCAATATCTTGAATGAGTAGTATAGAAATACGTCGTGAGATAATTCTACTCTAATTTCATATGAGTGGTATTATATTCTTAGTTATGCAGACCTGACCATACACGAAATAAATTTTTCAAGTTGAGATATCTCGAAAACAGTTACTCAACTGCTCAACCGATTTTAGTGAATCTACTTCGAATATTCACGAATTCCTTTCAGAAAGTCATTCGGAAAATCGTGACAATACGTTAATTGTTAGACTGAATGTTGAACTCTTCAAACATTTCGAGTTTCAGAATTCGTTCTATCGCAAGCATATTCCAATTCAACTGTGAAATATCATAACGTGTATATTATTCTGTTGATTTTGAAACTGCATCTGCATGAGTTCACGTGAAGATAAAGCCATTACCGAAAAAGGCATTATACTCTTTTTGATTTCATTTATTCAAAAGAAATCCGCATTTTGATAAAAATAATGAGTCAATTCGAGAACTACTATCTCATTATTTTCATGAATATCTATTAGATTTTGTCTCTGGAATGGATTGATGCTCTTGGATTCCGTCCTTTTCGAGAATGTCCTTATAGTTATAGACTTTAGTAAAAGATAGTGCATTAATAACATTCAAGATAAATATCGAAACTGTTACTATTCCACATATTTGAGAAACTTTCTATTCGTGTGGTCGTTGAGGAATAATTAAAGTTATGTTAATTATCTCCAAGACCAATGAATAGGTATTCTATCAGAACATAATAGTTCGGATCAATTATGAAAAGTCATTCAGAAATACCTACATCTTGTATTCTATACATTTTGAATTCAACCCATCGATGAAATCAATTGGAATTGAAATCATGATAGATAAGTATTATTTGGAGATGTTAGTGGAATTGAATTCGGTTTGTGTTTCAATGAGAGTGTTGAGAATGATTCTTTCTGCTTCAGGTTAAGAATGTTTCTTCTGAATACTATCCACATGCTATAGGGATTCCAAGCAGTTTCAACTTAATATTTGTATCATCGACATTTCGTTTACTGACCTCATTCCATTCCAAATTATTATTATTATTATTATTATTATTGAAGCTATCCGAGAGCATGAAACACAAAAAACTCTTTTTTACTAATAGTTGTCGTCATCCTCTTCCTATATTTCCTAAAATTATAAGGACTTTGAAAACAAACGAATTATAACGTAGATAATAGTCTCAATTTTGTGATGTCAACATTCCAGGATGATTATGAGGAACATTGAGAGTTTTTGTTAGGGTAGTCAAATATTCTCGAAGAGTGTTTTATTATTCAATGAGATATAATCCTTGAATGATCGTTCATCACGAAATACATAATATTCTTCACATCATCATCGTCCATTCCACTTAGCGGGCATGAAATGAATTAGGCCTTGTTTGAATATATTAAAAAATTGGAATTCATAAAAAATTTTAATATGTTAATTCTACGAGATAGCTGTCGAGCTGTCAGATGACGTTAAGCTTACTCAACTTGATGTTTTAATTGTATATTATAAATGTGCACCGGACATCTTGAATTCAGGTCAGCCATCCATTCGCTCAAGATTATGTCGGAATAGGTTAGGAAAAGCTACATTTTTAATGGTATTTTTGAATGTGGGCTCCAGTTAATGAATTGAAGGAAACGGTATTTAAAAAACCTTTCGGCTCTATTTATTTTTTCATTTACATAATAATGGGTTTTGCGGCTTTCTCTAGAAATATGAGAATTTGATTACATAATCTTCTCTCTGTAACCATTTCAGACTTTCAGCTGAAAAGTCACAAGCTTGGAAAAATATGTCAGTTGTCAAATGGAATTATATGGGTATACATCAAATGACATACCAAATACTAAGAATTATGCTGCTGAAAGGATGAGTGTGATGTTATTTTTTTTGACGATAAAAATCAATAAATCAATATTCTTCTATTTTGATTGAAAGTTTCTATGAGAATATGTGGAATCTACTGATAAATAATTGTTCAGTATTTTAAAAGAGTACTATTCTTTCAGAATTTGTAATTGGGCTATTATCATGACCACAATGGATGAATATTTCAGTTTGTGCATTTCTCTATGCACACCAACCCACGATTTTTTCCAAATTGAAGGAATATTACAATTATATCCATCAAATTGAAAACATGAAACAAAAACAGGGGAAAAGGACCAAACTGTTGAGAACATAAAATGATTTTTCAACTTCAACTCATTCTTAACAGAGCTTCTGTGAATCTTGTCCCGATGGACATCGAACAGACGAACATGGAAATATTCTGAAATGATTGATGATACATGATCACACCACGAGAGTATTTCATTTGAATCAATTCCCAGTTCAGTAGCCTCGGGAGTTATTGAATACAACCCGTCAGAAAAAAAAAGGATTACTCTGCTACCAAAACCGCAAGAATGTTCAACTAACAACGAACCAAAGAATGGTGACTGAGTGATTTAATTGTTCAACTGGTATCAGATCGTGATAAAAACATTCATAACATCTGACGAATTCGACAGTCTTTTATTCCTCTCAACGCAATCTCGATCCAATCTTGAAACGAACTCTCTTATAAATATCTTAGCCTGCCATTTTTCACTCACAGCGACATACAGGGTGTCACATGGCAATTACTCTCATTTATAAATGTCGACATCTCATGGTATGGGGTTCGAAAGATTTTCATGGCAAAGCTTATATTGATATATCTTACGATAAACAGCAGCTGAAAATACAAAATATACACTGTATACAACATAAAACGATCAAATATCACAAAAATTCCCCTAGTTTCACAGAAAATGTGTTTGAATAACAATGTGAAAAAAATCGAAATAGACTTGTTTCAGAAACGAAAGAAGGATACCAACATTTCTTGAACATTACCTTTGAAAATATACCTATATATGGATATAAACATTATTAGGGATAAATACGTCACACACACTATAACACTACCGATAGCTAGCTCATTTTGGAATATATGGTCTATTTATTTGAGCTCGTCAATTTGTGCAGAGTTGCTACTTGTTTTTTTTAATACTCCAGAACATGGAGTTGAGTTGAGTTTATCAGTCGAATATTCTTGAAAATGTTTTCAATTCATACAGAAATTCATAAAACAGTTGATTTTTTCGATATTTGTAAGAAAATCGGCTAAATTTGGCATTGTTCTAAAGTCACTGTTAAGTTTTGCCATAATTATCGATGCTTTGATGTTCGCAGCTATATCTCAAACCAATAAGAAGTTCAGTGGTTAGCTAGATAATTTTCATTTTGCACTAAAAGTATTTAAAGAAAACCAACTTCATCTAATAAATGAACTACATCGTCTGCTACGATTTTGATGAATGATATCGTCTGTACAGTGAACCAAATTTATTTTTCATCGATGTTCGAAAGAACTGCTGCATAACTTCAAATTTCAAAACACCTAATTATACAACTTCGCTCTGATTTGACATTCTTCAGATATCTCTCGATTTCTGAACGTCGAGCATTGGAATTTCGTCCCATTTCAGTCACATTTCAGCAATTCCACTCATTTCTGCAATCAGCAAAACGTATTTGGAATCCTGAATAGAAATTTTCATCAGAAAATGACGTCCTGTAGGACGCGAAAGAAGCGAAGAAGTGAGAAAACCACTTTTTCGTTGGCACTATCAAAAACGAAACTGCATTGAGTCTGTGTCGAAAAATAATTGGCTACGAAAAAATATCGAACGACGGCCTGTTAAAAACTCGCCCTCTCTCTTCGAGTGAGTTAAAGCTCTAGAATTCCAAATTGACGCCGCCAATTTATTTGTGTGTCGGTCTGTCGGATCTTCTTTTTGTGCCTGCCCGTGTTGACTTTTCGATTCGGCGATCGCATTCCCGTAAGGTTCCTCGAACGGTAGAGGTGAAGATGGTCGCATTTTCTCTAACTGCCTCCTTTTATAACATACCAGCAGCGAAGATTTACGGTGTGGTTGGATTGAGATTCGAAAACTTTCGCAGGAGAAATATCAAAATTCGCTGAAACGTGTTCAACTGAACGAAACACGCGAAACCTCTTAACACATGGGAGAAAATATGTCGTATCATCATGTGTGTACGTATACATATCGTTCCTTTCACATTTCATCAAATAACTTTAAACTTTATTACCATTGCGCTGATGGGTTTTCATTATGAAGTACATTAGGTTGATATAATGATGATTGTAGTGCTTGTATATTTCTAATCAGAAACATAATCCTATATATCGAAGAAAATTATATTTCTTCCGCATATAGTATTTCTGGAAAGGAGGTTGTATCATAACATCATCACAAATGTATTGATCATAGAAATATTTAACAAAATCGAATTTATTTGGGCAAAGTAGTTGTGTCAGTTCGACAGAAAGTGCGGTGTTAATGCCTGTCTTCATATTTCAACGATAATCCGAAACAATTTGTCATTCAAATTGACTGTGGATATCAATTGAAGATTGTTTTTTTTTTTAATATTTGTGAAATTTTTAACTAATCAACAAACTTCAATAGTGGCACGAAGTTTTCCAAAAAACTTTGGCATCGTTGTGATGCCTGAATGAAAATATATTTTACAGTTTCTGTTTAAAGATGATTCTACTGTTTTGCCAGGTTCCAAATGGAAACCAATGAGGACGTGTCTGAAGGATATGCAAATTTGATTAGAGATTTCAAGGTAGGACGATGTTCTCGACTCCCTGACGAATCAGTGTTTATCTGATTTAATCAACGGAAATTGTGTGAACTAATTTCTTTTTGATGGGTCTGTATGATTCACGAAAGGATTTCGATCGCAAACAGGTTAGCGAACCAGACCCAGATGGTGGACGTGATGGGACCTGGGAAACTAATTTACTTTCGTGGCGTCTCCATAATCGATTTTGATTAACTCCCAATTACCCTGCGATGAACAAATTGCTTATTTGTTTTAGAAAATTCGAAAATAGCACACATTTAAAAATAATAGGAGTCGTAATCGTAGGAGTACTTACTGAAAAAATTCGGAAAGTAGTTCAAGTAAATTATAAACAATGAAAATATTAGTATCGAACTTTTGAAGTCGTTAAAGGTTCGAGTCCAACTACTACCAAAACATTCTTTTCGGGTGTCATATTCTAAACAAAGAGGGCCATTTTATCAATAAACAACTCGACCCTCACAGAGACTATCCACATTCTAGACCGTAGAAGAGTAGAAGAATAATTGTGAATCTAATCTTCATTTCACAAATATCTTCACAGCAGATGATCCAGAGAAATAGGAGCTCTCATTATACCACTGGCTACAATCAAACGAAGAATTCATCATTCTGGTCAGTCTCACCTTTCAACTGTCAAGTTGAAATCATGAAAATTACAATATTCTCCTGCACAACTTCAATTCTACTTCAACGGTGCTCGTGGAGGCCGTTCACTGCGCAACAAGTCAGTCTTTGAATGATCATTCATCGGGAATAGACTCCATCATGATCAGGAAACTATTAAATAGAGTATGTGAAAGAATAAATGGAAAAATGAGTGTTTTGTCTCTCGTGGTTAGCAAAAAAAATGTCATATGTTGATTTATATTACTTTTGTCCTAGATAAAGACTATGCGTTCTACAGACAACAAGAATTTCACATTGACATAAATCTTATCACGCCTCATGATAGTTCAATAATAAATTATATGTTGACACTTCTCTCGAATAAAATTGACTTTGGGTTTTTATGTGGCAATATTTCATTCAAAGATGGAAATTTTCAATTATACCATCGAAATATACATATTATATACATATACATATTGAAGTCGCATATTTCACAAATTTTATTTGATTATCTTTGAGATTCCAATGCAAATGAAGTTTTGAGTTTCCATTTATATTAAACAAACTGGTTTGATACCAGTTACATATATCTATCTTCAATCTCCAACAATTTGTCCGTGTTAGAAATCATGTTCAACTTTTTATTCTATCAAACCCCGGCTTCATGTTCTTTGTGATCAAAATGCGATAAGACGCCTGCCGAGTCGTTGTAATTTTTCAAATGTTATTCTGCTCACCAGAGTTGTTTCCTTCATCCATTCTTTGATCATTGTTTCATGTGGAACTTCAAATGCACAATGGGAAAAAACATGTTTAATTTAGTTTATTCAATTTCATGTACCATGAAGCTAGCTCATACAAACCACTCGACCTTGAGGTGTCCCTTGTAGCATACAACGTTTGAAGAAGAGGAGAAAGCTTCAAACAGAATATCATTGATTTTCAAGAATCATTTGATATGCAGGAAAAATCAAAACAAATATTGAAAATTCTATGACCATTAATTCTGTCAAGTTGGTTCTAATGCATGATATTTTTTTCTAAACTTGGAATATTATTGATCAATTGAAATAAGTTCCAAAGGTTTTTCATCACCAAATGGTTTTCCACCAGAAATCATTATTATCGCTGGTTGTTTCAATATGGAATTAAATATTCGAAGTAATATGCAGAGGAGGAAGACTAGATGTATTCAAATTAGTAAAGACAATTTATTCATGGTATGGTTATGTTGTATAATATCATCATTTTCACAAAACATCGGCACCCGTTAAGATAATTTTACAACATTAATGAATAACAATTGGATTCTAATATTTTCAGGCATAAAGTAGCAATAAACGGTGATAACCTCGTGTATCTGTGACCATTAGCGATAACAAGAACTGTAATTAATCAGTTGCGTGTGCTGAAATATATGTATATTTTTTCTATTTGGAGGATAGAAGACTATCAGAATTCCTTTATGAGAATGCAAGAGTTTGAAGTTTATTTATATTCTTGTATATCTTATATTTTGGAATAGTTCTTATAATAATAAATTTGATTTCATCAGTAATTCCAATATAAGAATACTAAAAAACTATGTTTTACTCTTCAGTTCAATTATTGCTGAAAGTATATTTTTCAATTTATAAGCTTGAACTTTTTTTAAAAATCAGTTTCATAAACTCTGAGAGCGTGTTTTTGATCTGAGAACTGAGAATAACCCTCTCGTTGGCTACCTAGATTCGATCCGACCCTGATGCTCAATTTTCATATGTCCATAAAAACGGTTATGCATTACTCAAACGACTAAATGTTAACTGTTATTTCGAGTAAAAGAATATTGAATTATAATATGCCACTTTAAACGCATGATTGACACCTAGAGATGATGAATCTGAATCCTAAGATCATTTGAATAAATATATCAATCATATGGTATAGCAGATGGAACGAATTGATAATAGAACGTTCGCATCTATTAGCGTACTGACTCTCGATCGGATTCCAGATTAAACACCAGTCAATTAATGATTTGAAGCAGATATAATACATTTATCTATTAGCATTTTTTCAATCTCGAATAGGGTTATGGTGCTACTTATATTTGAACTTGAATACAGTGGCACCTTTCTTGGTCGATGAATTCAATTACGATGAATTCATATTTAGTATTAGTAGTTCCTGTTATTCAGGAAATATATGGCAGACTGAATTAGAGGTCTGCACTCAACATCCATAAATTGCCAATGTTTGGGACTGGTCCCAGAAAATTTCAGGATAATACATATATTTCAAGCAGATACATGGGTAAAAGAAGAGCTGTTCCATGACATCTAATATCTCCAGTTTCAACATCTGAGGATAATTTTTTATGGGGGTACGAAAACTTCGAAACCATACCATGTATACCACAGAAATGCAAAGTATTTTGTGTAATTCGAAATATTTGAAACGTTCATTCTCAATAATAGAATCAGATGCCGTTTGTTCAATATCTTTCGATTGGCATAAAAATTGTCAATGACATATCACAAATATAATATATGATACTATCATGGCTGATTCCGCTATTTTTGGTGTCTCGGATGTGACGTCATTTTAATGCGATTTGATCAATCTATCCATGTCGGATATTTTCATCTCTACTTTTTCAACTTCGTGACGTGATGAAAATATAAAAAAATATTATCATGAGTTGGAATAGTATGATTCGATCATTTACAAGCATTCAAATTCTTGAGAAACGAAAATCACATGGTCTGTAGTAATCACATGGTCTGTAGTTTATGTTCAAAATTTTCAATAGAAATTTGTTTTTTCCCCATCTAAAATACGATGCCAATCAACCCACATAAAAATAACAAAAATCAACAACTTTGACAGAATTACAATACAAGAATAAAAGAACCAAACCTTACCTTCAAGATTGGTTCAAAATTCAATAATCAGTTGAAATAAAAACTAACATAGTAGTTTGAGTTTCAAATTCTAATAATTACCAGACGTGTTCGATATAATTGAGGAAACACATACTGAATTTGTATAATAATTCAATGGAAAATTCTCACTACAAGTTTTCGAATTCAAAACTGTTATTTTGGTGAACGGTTGAAAACTTGAAGGAAGCTGTTTCATCTCTCAGTTCCTGAGAGAAAGTATCTTGAAATCTTGCTTTCGAATCCATTATAGTTAAAAAATGGGAGATTCAAATATTAGTTGAATATATTGACAGGTGTGGCATTCAAGATATCATTTGATTTCCGTGATGAAGGTGCCACCTCTATACTCTCGGCTTCCATATGCTCAATGTGTAAATAGAACTCGTGCACATTATTCTCTCAACCTAATTTCCTTAGGAGAGTCGATATTATTCTAGAAAATTGTCGTTCATTCAACAAGCAAACAATCGAGGACCCACAAGTAGGCTCGGATCGGCGGTATCCTCCATCTTCTACAGTCACTTTGGTAATTGAATGTCTGAGCGGCAGCTCCTAGGCTGTCAGTTTAGTCGTTGTCCCACTTCGTTTAGTGTCTCTTCGTTGATTTTAATAAGGTGTTCGCCATGTGCTCCTCTGAAGACCAATAATTGGAATCGATATCGCAGAGCGATTGAGAGGTCATGAGAGTTGGGACAGATGACAAGATGACAGGTTTGGTGCTGAATGGATCTTTGATCTTGAAGTTCGTACAAGCATACGAGTAATGCATTGTTGTTAAAAAAAAATTCAAAACACGGTTTTTAACAATATCCAAACTGAAAGTATTGATTTTGTAATGGAAAAATTGTTGATGAAAAAATTGACATATCAATATCTCGAAAGTATGGAATGCTTTTCAGGAAGTTTTCTAAAAACTCTGGATCTCGAAAGCTATAGTGGAAAATTACTGGTTTGATCTTGACACATGACAAAATAATTCCGATGTAACATTCAAAGTTTGTTGAGAATGAAAATGCAATTTCTCCAAAACCATTCGATATCAATTAATACATTTCAAGAACATAATTCAACAGCATGAAGTAGTTCTATGGGATGGTGAAATAAAATGGGTGTTTTTTTTTTCAATGAAATGGATTGATGCTCATCCAAGACGGAAATTAATTTTTCTCTGAATATTTCAACCATCTTCCACCTTTATATCTGACGAATTCAATATGGAATATTTTTCTGTATTTCTGTTGCTCAATAAGTTTTTCTACTTCCACACCCTTATTGGCCACCCTGTATACCTATCCTAATATCTACTGAATACATCCAATTACACAACCTTCACTGATAGTACTGAGTACTGATTTCATCACAGATCGATTCTCTTGTGATTCCGCACATTCAATTGCAATTCATAATCAACAAAGATGTGATGCGAATGAGAAGTGTACATTAAAATGCAATAAATTCAACCGTTTCAGTTCGAATCTCAATCGAGCTGCGAAACAAGTCATCTCTGGTTCCATGCTGATAAAAACGATTTTATTAATAGTTCGTTACATTGAAAGCGACACATCAACAAAAAATGAATTAATTCATATTATCTAAATGATTGGCCGGTAATTTGTTCCTCGGTCCGTGGAGCCTCAAGGTGATCACATTTATTCTGTTCGCATTGAATGGACGAATCATATACCTAATGAAAATCATTCTTCATTCAATAGGTAGGAAACATCTGAAATTCCATAAGTCATAGCATTGAAAAATCATAACTTATTTAAGAGTACAAAGAAGAATACACAACTTTTGTTCGATGTCTTGACTAGTTATTGAGGTTTAAACATAATATGATGAATGAACTCAAAACAACAATTTAGTTTCAATTCGTTTCATTAAATCAATTAATTCCAAAAGTCTAGACGCTAACGTGTGTTGTACGTGCCCATATTCCACAAGAAGCTAAGAACAGTTGTCAAATTTCCAAAAAAAAATCGTACGGTTAATCATTAGAAACCATTTCGAATATTCACACGCTGATATAAGTTTCACCTGTATGTTTGTAACTAACTGTTGTCATGCGCATGTGCGTAGTTCCAGATCTACTCTAAGACTGGATAACCAGCAATGCGTATAAGCGTATTAGGTATTCACAATAGTTTTTCTTCAATATTCATTGATTTATATAGCATTCATTACAAATTCTTCCATACAGGTGCATCAAACGATTACTTGTAAACCATAACATTTCATTGCTCGCAGCGCCCTCAACTGTGAAGAAGATAGTGAATAATGTATGTAGTATGAACTCAATTTGAAGTTTCATGATTTGGGTTCTTGATTGAGTGTTAAAGAGAGAGACATTATTGACACTATCGGAATTAAAAACGAGGTTTTGCACATTTTTGTTCATCAAAAGGAAGCCAGACAAACCCAATGACCAAACATGCCCCTGGACCATAAATTATGAAAACTCATTAAATTTAATGATTAAAAAAAGAATTATTCTGATAAACCATGTCCATACTGTAGATACGAAAATTCATCACGACGTCGTCAGACCCACAAGAATCGTTTCGTGATTCCTTTCCATCACTTTATTCGAAGATTATATTCATCAGCCGGTTATCAACGGTTAAATAAATAAAATGAGCCTTTTATCTCAAACGTTTCAGCGCGAGTCGCGTTCACTTAGCAAATGTATAAGTTGTTGAAGTCGTATGACACCGTCTACCTCGCCAGGACCGAAAGAAATGTGGACTTTAGTCCGGGTGATCTCACAAAAATAAATTACTGCCAAGAAAATCTCTCGAAATTGAATGATATTTTTACTATTGATCATTATTGAGTATCTGCGGAGGTCATTTTCACAAATTAGGATTAAAGTAGTGAATGATCAAATCTATTTGCTTCAACATTTGATTTTGTTGACTTCGTAGATGAATGTATTGTGTCTATGTGAATATTCTAAAACTAAGTGATTTTTTACAACTGGAGGCGAATTCATGCGAACTGCATTTTCATAATCTTGTAACCTCATTTTACTGTCATAAAATGATGATCCATAAGGGATAGTATTATTGACAACTTTCAATACCTTGAAACATTTTCTGCAAGTTAGTTCATTAAAAAGAATGAATGTACTCGATTTTTTGTATACATCATGTGACTTCTAATATTGAAAAATATGGAATTGCGCCTAAAAAAATTAGTGGTGAGGAATAAAACAAAACGAATCAGTTCGAAACTGGTTCACACTTCGAATCGTTGCATATATTTCATGGGACGAATATCTTCGATATTATAAAATCAATATTGACAATCTCTCTCGTTTGCTGTTTCTTCTTGCCCGTTGCCAGTAATATTTCCTTATTGAATCTCGTTTTCTCGATTCGACTTCAATGGTAAAGAAAATGTTTTAAGTTCATTTCTCAAAGAACATAATCTGCTTATGGATCTGTACTGCTTCAAGGGTTGCTGTTTCATTCAGTATCTTGTGAGGAAATGCCGAACATCAATTTGGAATTTTTATGTGATGTAGTTGAAAAAGGCTACTAACTTGTAGTAGAATTTTGATTCAAAAAAATGATAGTAAGTAGAGATATTCTCTTATGTCGTTTCTCCATTATCTCTCAACAAGCGAGCCACAAATCACAGTAATAGCGATTGAAAATTGATGACGCATGTCAAATTAGGATGAGATAACCATCACGTTTTCAGGTAATTCAAATGACAATCTGAACTGGATGTCAAGGTCCGAGAGACATAACGATTAATCGTATGTCACAGTCAATTTTAAAGTTGGTGGCAGTTATTCGCTAATAGTTTCCGTTCCGCTCAATTGAAGCTAATAATGATAGGAATAAATCGTCCTGAAATTCAAGAATAAATTCCAAAAACGTCACTTATTTACACACTTTTTCACACCATGTACTGAGTAAACAAAATCTAGAGAGCATTGAATATTCAATGATGACTGCCCTACCAGGAAGGTATCGCTATGACTATGGCAACGTTGCCATAGACCAGTCAAATCAGACAACCAATGTTTTACCAAGCAGTTACAGCAGGCAACCGGCTTTGAGCTAGATTGCTTACTCCAACTTGAAACAGTAGTAGAAAAAACAAATTATGCATGGCTTCGGTGATGTGAGTTATCCCTTTTAATGAATTCCTATTAAGTACTCTATTTATATTTTGAAGAGTGGGCACTCAAGTAGGCGGGTAGTTATGAGGATTAGAAGCGAGCCGCTTTCTTCTTCTAGCTTTTGTCATTTACGTGTTTGTAACCCAGCCTGCGTATATGGCATGTATGGGCAAGATTTATTTCTTGAAGGAGCCATCTAAGGTGGTGATATCTAGAAAATGAGATGATTGTTTCATGAAATGTATTATTTTATTCTGATTCACATTTCTCAATGTTGCAGTCTTCTATACTAGATGAACGTGATTTGAAAATATTGGATGATTAGGTCAATATAATATGCATTTCACTATTCAAAACTGTATTCTCTACACTTTCTCAATATGGAATTGTATTGTGATACTGAAGTTGATTGTCCTCAGAATATGAACATTATCAAATTGAAAACTCATCTCAACAGGGTGAATTTTTTATACGATGATATAATATTTAGGATGTTTCTCGATATATTTTCAAAATATTTCCTGATCTATTCAAATATGCAATAAAAAATCATCCATGAATAGTTTTTATCTCAATGCCAAATGGTTAATCAGCACTTCAACTATGATTCATAACATTCAAATGGCTGTAACAGATAAGCTGAGAGCATCCTTTTCATTGATTTCAACTACTGCTATACAGACTGAACGAACTTTCTTGAATACCATATGACTTCAGAAAAGAGATAGTTTGAGGGTGATAATGTGAAATCGTCTCGTTACCTAATTTACTGACCTCGTACTTAGTATTTCACTCAGTATAACCTCGAAAGAAGTAATCGAGAAGAGTCCATTAGAGAGATTCAGGCGTCAAATTTCTAAGAGACGCTAACGATTTCATGAGCTTGGAGAAGGTGTTTTTTTTTCAACTAAAGGAGTCCAAAGGATACACTGCGTCAAAAGGCTTATAATACTTTCCCTATCACACTAACACCCTAAAAGACATAAGTCTCCATGAGTAATTCACAAATTCCACAAGGTTTCAAGGTTCTCTCTAGGTTTAAATCAGACCCCCCTAATTGCGTTACTTTTCAGTAGTTTATTGCCTCACAATGTGATCGATAGTCTCTGGCTCCAAGCCGCATAATCTACAAGTTCCTTGGTAGAGCCCTATCTTTAGTGAATGTGGTCTCGCAGACCTGTTACTAATCTCATCTAATCTCTAACCAACTCAAGTATCTTGTCAGTTCGTTTCTCACATGTTTTCTGAATAATAAGTTCACCATATTCTTATACTCTTATAATGATAAGTCATCCCAGGACACTTTAGTAGTACAGTAATATTATGATCCAAATTTCGATGCAATTCCCAAGTGTCTTTAGCATGCCAAAAACTGGTTCCGGACCAAGGTATGTGTAACTGAGATCAGTCTGGACAAGGTGGTTTAAAATGATAAAATCAATACTTATGGATACTACTATCAGTGAAACAATCATTTGCAATGATTCTTCCTAGAATAAATGATACTTCTTATCTATTTTTATTTGAGATTCGTCTTCTTCGCTTGCCTTCACGTCTTGAAGAAAAAATAGGCTCACAAATTATCTCCAAAGAATCACACATTCTCGTAAGAAAAATGATGAGTCTGTAACTAGTTCGATGTGTGGTCTTCACCAATGTTCATGCATGTTTTCAATTCTCACTCCCGTGCTACATATCTGTTGTCTCGAGATTGTAACCAAAGTTGTAGTCTCTATAGACGGTAGCTGCGATAAGTGGCATCTCATGTTTCCCCAAACACGTACGATCATTACGTGCTGGACGGTGGTACATGAGGACGAAAAAATCACCGGCCTTCGACCATTATATTCTCGTTCTCGGATTATCGAGATTTTTTCATCGAAGTCGTTCATTACCGGATGAAAATTCACCGAAAATTCGGTTTCAATGCAACGAAATACTTCAGTGGAAACCATTTTTCTTCAATTTTATTGAAAAGTAACATACAGTTACTATAATTGGTTGAACAAATAAATTCAAGAATAAAGACATGCGTGGTTTCCCAAAAGGCACATTGTCAATGAATTGACAGTCGTGATTCCGTTTCAAAAAACCGAAGTACACGATGTGCTGCAGAGAAACCAATCTTACAAGGTATGCCATCAGAAAAGAAACAGAGATCAATAAAATATCAACAAGTATTTTGTTGGATCCTACTCAAGTCATGGTTCTATGCATGCTTCTTCCTCAAATCACTTGTTCTTAATGGCTTCCAGTATGGTTTAGCATCACATATTCAAGTTCTATCAGCATATTTTCAACAAGCACTCAGATAATCAGTTCTTCTTCGATAACCTTCATGGAAAACTCGTGTTTTATCTTCAATATTCGAATTTTCATATGATGAAGTCATGAAATGAATTCAGGTAATTTTAAATTTGAAGTACAGAAAATATACTTTTGTTTATTGTCGATGAAATTGATTCACTGAAAAAATGCATCGCGTTGAATTTCATTTGGTTATAAAATTATTCTCATCATCAAGTTTTTTCGTACCTTTAGTAATTTTCAGTCTCTAACTCTTGCATATGTCATCCTACTTCCATTTATATCTTCAATTCATTATTTATAAAGTGTATCCTTCTATTTATAGGTAGAGATATGCATACAGGTTGAATATGCCGACTCATGTTATTAACTCCTGATAAATTTGATTTAGCAATTATCAAGAGGGCTTGGATCGTAAGTGGCATGAACGATTTTCAATATCGATTTATGGTAACGATGTAGGTAGGACGATTCATGATGGATCGAGCGGATTTTATCAATATTCTGTGGAAATCACAAATATTTTATGTGGAAAATATACGCGACACAGAGTCGTGTCTAGGTGCCCAAACATTGTCATCCAGATGACCACAGTAATTCGAATTGGTATTATCATTTGGACCATGGAATATGAGATTTTTTTTTTGGTTCAAACACTTTCACATAGTGCTTTTCGCACAAACTAGACATCAAAAATTCAAAATGGGTATGGCGGCGGATCCAAAATTTACAACATTCGATCGTGAGGACTTTATTAATAGAGATTTCATGATAATTATGACTTCAACACATCTAAAATCAACGAAATAAATCGATTATTCTTGATGAAGTGTTGATACATTCATATAGTCCCATCTTCACAACCAATTTCGTTGAGATTGTACCGAAACCCGATCTTAATTCGATCATATTATCTGCTGAAATATCCAACACTTCGAAATTCCATCGAAAGGCTTCAGATACTTTCTTCTCCGACTGTACTGCCATTCCATCAGAGCAGACCAAGAACAGTAGGTGAAGAAATAGTGGAGAGGTTCAACATAAAATATTGGTGGATATTTTACATTGGTGGAAAAGTTTTGGAGTTTTCTTTAATATTGAGTATCATTATTTTGTGACAGTACAGAAGAACATTTCAATGTTAATATAGACAACGAATCACGACTTGCTACTCAGTCGATATAAATATTTAATTTATTTCTTTATTTTCCACTTTATTTCGTAGATGATAGTTCCGATTTATTAAGAAGTATTTATTTTCTATAACATACTAACTTCTACTAGTAATTCCACCTCAATCATGTGAAATAAATATCGACAAGAAAAGTTAATGCATCCAATATTTCTGAAAATAATATATGTATATATATTGGTTCCATTTCGAGATTTCACAATATTTTTTGAATTATTTCAGTCAATAGATTACTAGACATATTATAAGGTGAAACCTCATAGGAAAAGCATTTCAATACTTGTTTCTATTTTGATAAAAAATCACGGGTTCTAGTATTTGACATACTTGATGAATATTTATGACTCTTATTTACAGACAAAACGTATGCTTGTTCAAGATGTTTTCCTTCCATACAATTCTCATTTCAAGCTAGGACATCAGAATAAATGCATGATAAGAAACTGAATTTCAAATTGTGTTTTCGACTTCTTGTAGGGAAAGTACAGTTGATCTTCTGAAAATTAACTGCATCAAAAGCCAAAGACGGTGGAATCAAAATAAAATATTGAATAGTATTGGTTTGTTCACAAGGAGATTATCGAATTCTTGCTGATTTTGGCCGAAATAAATGGGTATGAAAGGAATGATGAGCTAATTAATTAATGTTGTTGGTAGTGAGAGTTGCTGTTGTCTCTTCAACTAAATTCTTACTACCGTTGTAGACAAGGCATACACTATACCGAAAATAGCCAGAATTCATAACGGATATATCAGTGGTTCGAATCTCGCTGTGGCGAGCGCACTTTTCATCAAGTGTTGGATTCATGGTATTCATCCTTCTGGTATGTCCGTTCCCCCGAAGTAGTTCGCATTCCACTATAAACTGTAGGGCCCGCCCTGCTTCACCCTGCCCGAGTTTTGACTTATAGGAAGTTGGTTGAAAACCAAACTTTGAAGAGGTGGGACAAAAATAGAAGTCAGAGTTCATAAAATACCGATGAAAACATAATATCTCCACTTGAATTTCATTCATTCAATTCAATTACAATAATTCACAATATAAACATATAGATTATGATTCCACTTCAGAAAACAAGTAATCCACCTAAGCAATTGATATGCTTGTGTTGAGGAACCACCCATCTTCAGAGTGGACTGGGATTAAGCTGATTACAATGTGACTGCACAAATTACAATTTTCATTCCCTACACGACATAAAAAGAGGGTGAAACAAAGTGAATGAAATGAATGAAAGAGATGAGCCCTGGGTTCATTCAAAATCTGTAAATCAGGATAAGCAGGAGGCAACATTTTATCATTTGTATTCCTAGAAAATGGATCGTAGATCTTGATTTTGGAAAATGAATTTTTTAATTTCTGTTTTGTATTTTGATAGGCGATTGAGAGTTTTCATATCATATGTCAAGAAATTGTATAGTTTAGGCCCTAAGAAGTAGATAAATCTTTGTGTATGAGTTTTCCTGAAAATTGGTAGAGGGATAGATTTATTTTCAACAAATCGTGTATGTTTGGTTGTTTTGGTGACATATTCATTTTTATTCTGAAACATCCAAACTAAACATCGGTAGATATAAAGGCCTCTTATATCCAATATTTCCCTATAGAGTTTGTTGGTAGAAAAGAGTGATACATATAAATACAAAATATCTTCAATTTCTGATTATCAATAAACATCGGGATGTCACCTAAATTTATCCTGCCTTTTTTTTCTATCGAAAAAGGTGATTCTGCTTGCTATCCGAAACTATATTTGCTCCTCAGAATACTCCATTGATTCTATCATCAATTATAGTCTCCGAGAGCAAAATGTTCGCTAGGTGCTCACGTTCAACGTTGCATCACTTTCACAACGAACATTTCATACCGTCCATCCGCTCCACTAACGGCGAGAAGAAGGCGAGCGAGGGGAAGGACGTTTCCCCGTCTGTGGACCGGTCTGTGGTCCGTGTGTCCAACGGTCGATCTGCGATATCGTCGCTCTCATGTTGAGGATTCATCATCATCGATTCATTGATTAGATATCGGCGAGCCGAGCTCAAATATGTGTGAGCATTTAAGCAGCGCACGTTAAAAAGCTCATTAAAAATAAGTATACACACATCTTCCTGTAAGACAAAGGATGGTATCGGAAGATGCGCCTCGCAGAAGACGGTGTGGTGTGTGCCTCGGAAACAAAAAGAGAAGACGAGGCACAGGAAAAAATTGGCAGGTTCGATATTTATTGGAATTCGAGTAACGGGAATAGCAACTTTTAGGAGACGATAATATCGCAACTGTTGTTTCGATGCGGTGCTTATAACTGATGAGAATGAGTTTCACAAAAATGGATTTATCAGAGTGTTTCAACGGTGTGTTGAACTCACCCACCACGTCATGCCTATAGATAAACCTTATCCGTTATACTGATATACATAAACTCGAGTTATCTGATGCCAGATTTCCCTATAGGGTCATTTTCTAACAGGTGCATATCATTACAATTTCGACAGTGAATTGAATATTTCAGGCGTAGGTATTCTATCTTCCTGTGCTATCAATTTTGACCATTTACGGGAATAAATTCGATGTTGACGTTTCCTAAACGAATCACAATTGAATTATTTTGAGAGCCGCGTTTGCTACAATAACATTTTGTTTGAACAGAGTATCATGTAACTGTGAGCCATACCAACTTTCTTATTTCGAATACAAATCAATTCGGATTGATTCTCCTGATTGTTCTTGGAATGAAAACAATCAATTAATTTTTTCATGAATAATGTCATTAAATTAATTCGGAAATATCAAGAAAATTTCATGAAAATGTTATTATTCGATTAAAGATACACTTGGGAGTATAAATAATTTTCATTTCTTGGTTATATAGATGAAATACACATGTGGATAACCATAATGTAGTCCACGGATATCTTCACAGCATCTCAATCAAAAATGAAACATTCTCCTGATCAATATTTCATCAATTTTCTCATTATCGTTAATGAAGAATTACTGTCGAATGTTTTTATACTAATTTGCGCACTAGATCTTAAATGAAGATTCTCATGAAATACTCAACGTATTTCAAGAATTTTATTCATCACAGGTTATGCATATTCTTTTGAGGATCAACGTTCTGTTATATTTTTCTGCATTTTATTCAAATATCACTGATGATTGAAAAAACATATTGAGAGAGAGATGAAATTTCATTTCATGAACTAGTCATTCGATTAAATGATATTGAAATTATTGAAATCTACACAAACCGTCTGGAAATCTGAGGTTCAGGAATATGGGAATCGCCGGAACGGGACTTTCCTGTTGACCTAAGTATAAACTTGCCGTCATCCCAAACATAGAAATGCCTGTTATAGAGATTGTTACATAACAGTTCCAAGATATAAAATTTAGATATACACAAGTACAGAACTAACCATTTTGTAACGTCCAGAGTTGCTTGAGTCGCTAGATCGAATCAGTTTTACGATCATTACTCGTACCTATAAATCTGTAGATGGTTGAACTTCAAATGGGATTTGTCTTTGTGATTCATGATGATATCTGAGATGATATTGAAACTATATTTTCAAATAAAAATCCTTCCTTCTACCAGCTACTCTTGGAAGGATAACCAGTATTGCTATTTCAACCACAAAAGTGCTACCATCAGAATATTTTAGTCGATTTGAAAAAATTATACACATTCTTCATGAACAATTTGTAGGGGGGTTGAAACTATCGATTCACTATAGAAGAATGAGAAAGGATATGATTGATTGCTAAAGAAGCACTAGTGATGTGAAATTTCTCATGAGGTTCAAATATCAATGAACCGAATACGAGTTGAATATTTCGAATAACACTGTAATATGAAATATAATGAGAAACGCATTCTCCACTGAGATAGGATGGACGCCGTGCATATTAATGAATGATAATTTATTGGTCATCTATTCTCTTATCACTAATTCCTTTGCAGAAACTAACATACATAAGCGATTCTTCTTCAATGTTCTAGAATCAAGATACATTACTGCTCATTATTATTTGAAATAGAATCGGCTTGCCTTAGTCGTCAATTAGGTTGATAAAGAAACTTATAAGTATGTAGTTTATTAGCGGAGAATTCCAGTGAAGGAATCAAATGCTCAGGGTAATTAATGTCAAATACAACTGCTTTGTAGATCAGTGAAGGTAATGTACGCACTCAAGAATATCAACTGGTTTCCAAGTACAGTGGGTTTTCTTCGTTAATATGATTCAAACAATCAGTCAAACGTATACGTTACCGATTTTATGGATTAATTATTCGAATCGATTCTTTCAAACATTCTTGAGTGTACTCTACCTGAAATTTTACACAGATATCTTGAAAATAACATCATATTGATTACTCTCGGTTGATGATACGAATAAATTGAGGTAAAAACAAACCTTATCCATCAATCAACGGTGAGCCACCAACTTCAACTCTTTCCAGAAATACATTGAGAAAACCAGTCAATTGAAAATATATTCTCTTCGTCTTCTAAACGCCATAGATTGGAGGGTTGCTCGAGATTGAAATCCTAACTCTCACAGATCCTCAACCTTCACACTATATCATATAAAAGAAAAGTTGCGAACTTAACATATGTTCCAGAGGAATCAATTTCGCTATTAGTTACATTCGCCGAAAAGTATGCATGCAGCTAATTGAAATACTCAAATGAAATGAATATCAATAGAATTTTACAAGATAACCTCAAGGGGGAAATAAAAATGAATGCAGATAACCATCCAAGTATTGGATAACTCAGAATGTCATACTCACTAGAAAACACTATCAGAAGAATTCGTTTATAATTTGAGAACTTATACTTTTCATGAATGTGTTCAAATATGTTCTTGGATGCATTTTCTATCTATATTTCCAGAACGAATTCACCAAATCGATGAAGCATTCCAATCAGTTTTTCTAAACGTTGAAGTTAAAACTCCATAATAAAATCGCCAACCTGTTCTGATTATAGGAGGTAGTTACACTCACAAGCTAATGGAACAGAGAATTGAAAGATGGATATGGTGTACATTTCGTGAAATACTGACTGAGAAACCAATTCCTGGGATTTCTTCTTGAAAACGGTCATAACCTTCGATCATACTCATCCATCATGAGTGTTTTCAAGGACATAGCAGCCAATCTCATCCCAAGAATGGTGAAATTTCCATAATTTTCAATGACTTCTCATAAGTACTGGGTTTGATAAACCCTGAAAGTCATGACCACGTCCTTTGCAGGAGGAAGAAAGATATCACCAATGCATCAAACTAAATAAAAATAAACAACTTCCTCGAGCTAACGGTCGGTCACCGTCGTAAACTATTCAAAGAACAACATGAATTCATTCATCATGCGCTGGCCATCTAAGACCTCGTTAGAGACGCCGTTCAGCTGTTCTCCACGGAGATGACAATGGCAGGCGCGGCTCCACACCGACCCAACGACCCTTCGAAAACAATGGCCTACGTAAGTCATCACTTTTTATAGCGAAGGTATCGCATACTAAAAAGACGTTATAATCAGAATTTTGATTTTTTTATTTTTGGTCCCGGGAAAGTTGTTTGCTGGTGTTTCTGATGTGTCAAATGAATAGAGATAACGGTCACTTCCCTAACAAAATGGTCTCGATTCAACACCAATAGCATGGCAACTTGTAAAGTCATCGTCATGTGTTTTATTTCAAACGTCAGAAGATATCAGTAAATGGTCGATGATAATGTTCAATTGGTTTGAGTTCTCAGTTCTAATCAAGAAATATACAGGCAGTAGATTCATGAATTTTGAGGATTAGTGTGCTATTCTTGTTCCATTTCGAAAAAAGTGTGCAATGTCTTTGAAATCTCGATTCGAAAAATTTTTGAGGATTGCAAAAACCTGTGCTTTCTAATACTGCTATCTTTTCTATAGTTCATAATTCAGCATTTTGTATTTTAGGATATTCAATGTTTCTCGCTGATTCATCGTTATATATCACGAAAAAACTATTTCTGCTGGAATTATGTTTCGTTGACATTTTTGTGTTGAAATTGATATATTCGCCAGTGGGTACACTATTTTTCATAATTTTATTCGCGATGTCGCCTATTATACCCAGAAATTATAATTTTGATCGACTTTGTACTACTAACTTCTATTTCTAGCTTTGATCTAGAGGATTCTGAATTTTCTTCGAGAAATATAATAAGCTTGGCAAAAAACTTGAAACACTCTATATGCATTCTTCGAGTGACACGCATTAACAAACAGCATAACAGCGACCAACACAATTGTTTCACGCGTTTTATATATCCATAAATTTCGTGTTTGCTGACAGGACAATTACACAAAGATGGTTCCATATCATAACGTACGGGCTCTTTAAGAATACACAACGCCTACTCGATCAAATAAAATATGATAATAGGCCGTAAGGATGCATCTGATATATTTCCGTTGTTATCTGATCATTGAGTTGGTAATTAAAAAGCTGAAGTGGTAATGAAAGTTGTTATTAAGAAACTGTAGGACTCGTAAATTATGATTTGATAAGTTTCATTTGGTATTCGGCATGGATTTTGATTGGTTATTTTGCATTCCATATATGGTAGAATTTCTTCTTACCTCAGTTACTTTTCAATTAGAACGAGATCAGTTCTAGGTCAGAGTATTCAACGATAGGCCTCCAAACTATCCCTTAGGTCGCCTATTTCCAATCATGCTTTTGAAATGTTCCTCATGACAGGTGTCTTCCAACGACAATGTTTCGATAATTATTTCCACATCTTCAATTCATCATTGAAGCATAGTCCTCAGTTTCCTCAAACTATCTTTATATCCTTTTTACTTGCTTTGTTTACATGACCAAGTGGATTGAATGTAATTATTTTCATATCGTTAGACCATACTTGATGATGACTTCAAATAACCCCGCTTTATTATGTGAATATATTCTTGAGAAATTAACGGATACTGCATTTGCACAAGCCAAGTTTCGAGTTATCCGTTTAACTTGGTAACAACAATTTCAAAGATGGAACCTTCTTAGTTCATCAATGAATGGTATTGGTAATCTGTAGTAAAACATCAATGTAATGTGCCCAGATGATGGAATATTTGAATTGGTTTGTAACTTTTCTGTGAAAAATCAGGAGGTATTGATGGTTCTGGGAAAAAATATTTTTCGACCATCAGCCTTGTCCCTGAACTTTTTCGTATTCTGCAATTCATGTTCTTCAAATGGAACTGCATATCCCTCATAAATATTCAATAAGACAATTTCCTTATCGTATGCATACCGGAGTTACTGCTAGTCACAATCATTAGTTAATACCTAATTCTATACCAATTTAATTAGTTGAAGACTAGCAAGAGACCCATCAACTACATTTACTACTAATTATCATCTTTCATTTTCCCGTAACACCGCCAACCAAGAATTCGAATACTCCAAGTCAAAGACATCTCCAGAGTACCTATTAGGTACTCATGAATCCCAGCTGAAATGGAATAAATTACAGTTTGCATTCTTTCTTTAGCGGTATGCCAGTCTTGAACATGTTTGGTCGTAAGGATAACATCGATGTGATTTGATTTTCTGTAGAGTGGATCAGAGTAGTTTGTTTGGTGATACTATGTTTGAACTCAAATAAAACTGAGTTACTTATATGAGAATGTTTTTTTGTTGGCAGAGAATTTGGAATTTACTTTGTGCCTTCTAGGAGCGATATCATGTAATCCTTGAGACTCATCATGAATACCATCATGAAAATCTAGAATCACATGATCAAGTCGAATAAAAAATAACAGGATATTTTACTGAAATATCAATTTTGTATTAGAAAAGGATGGTTTTTCATTGTGAAAAAGTACGATATCATGTTAATGTCAAATTAATGAGTTAAATTCCTTTCGATTCTTTGAATACTCCAATTGATATGTAGAAATATTCATATTTGGTTCACAGAAACAAATGACAACAGCACAGTCCACACTGATCAAATATTTGATTATGTTCGAAAATGTATAATGATTATCTGAAGAATGGGAAAAATAAAATCCTTTCAGAAAGTCCAGAAAAACATACAATAAAAATGAATGTTTGTTTATTAGATTTTGCTTCTTAGACAACATACAAGATATCATTTCTTTATCACCCTCTTATATGGTATCAAAATATTGTAACAATTGCTACAGTAACTGTATTCAGAACTAGATTTATTGTGAAATATTTCTGAGCATTCATCTTGAACAAACACAAGTTATCTTGAATTCCATTGACAAATATCACAAGTGTCCATTGATTAAATATAGATGAGCGAATTTGCTGGCTACTAACACTTCACGTTTTGAAAGATAGTTCACCTGTTTTATTCAGAATTGAATTGAAGTTTGCCAATTCGTTCATTTGAATAGACTAAGGTAATGATCAAATCACACTAAGAACCTGTTGAAGCCACGCAAAATTATGTTGAAACAAGTGACCATTATGTACATAATTGATGTATAATAGCCGGCGAACTTTCTAAATCTAGGTCAATCATTGAAGAAACAATGAAAACGTGATTTTCTGTAGATTAACGTGACAATGCCAGGGTTGATTATTGATTGATTGACTTATCTACTCAATCTTAAGCATCGAATGTGCCAGTTGATTCATTGGAAAACGATGTTTCTATGTGCACACAATTCAGCTGAGAATAACTGGATGCCTTACTATCGAAAATAAAACTTCAATATAAGGACGCTGATAAGTTTCTAGCAATTAAGAACTTGAAAATATTTCAATTTCACCTCGTAATTGAAATTGATATAACGCACCCTTTCACGCCGAATCGACTTTATGAGTTGTCAATTTATATTTTCATCAGCACTTGCAGGCTTTGACCGGATTACTCATTTGGTTCCACCATAAAAAATCGGAATTACTCATTTAGTTCCATCGTAAAAAGTCGTTGGAAACGGATGCGAAGTGGGGACTTCCTTCTGTCTCAATGTCAAACAGGAAAATGAAAGCCTCCGATGAAATGATATAAATCGAATATGTAATTATTTTTGCAAAGAATAACGTTGATAGGAAGGAAAAAAACATTCACATCCTCAACAATCAATTAATCGAAAATTGAAATAATGAAAAATACACAAACAAAAAAAAATCAATATCATATTTCAATTTATGAAATAAAATACTCGTTATGATAACTAACCAGAAAAATTGCAATCAAGATCGAGCACAAAGTGTTGGTACGTGTTAGCTGAACCGATAAAGTGCAAAATATCCCAACAAAATGAAAAATGTGATGAAACAATGGCAGAGCTAGAGGTCAAGCGTCACAATGGTCACAACCATTCGTTGTTGAGTTACGTGCAAAGATTTATGGGACAAGTTCATTATAGCTACGTTGGTGAATAATAGTACTGATTAGAACAATATTTCTCGTTGCTCGAATGATGGAAATGAAATGACCAGATAATGTGTCGAATTAATAGACTCAACATAATCCATGAATATGTGTCCAAATGTCATATTAATTTGAAAATCGAATGGAATGTATTCCTGGACAGGATATGTTTTTCTTCAAATGAACTTCCTCAAGTATAATGGTGAGGACCTAATGGTCCAACATTTCGGAGCCGTTAGTTCAGCATACCTGATACATTATCAGATTTATTGTTACTCTATACAGCAAAAAAGGAATAAAATGAAATACGAATGCACCAATGAAATCACATATTTCATTCAAGTCGTAACAACTTTGGTGTATCGTCATTTTATTTCATTCCTTATTTACTGTATACATTAACCACGAATCTAGAAATCTACCATTTAGCATATTTTTAGATATTATTTCCATAATTACAGTAAAATTGGTGCAACCATTATATTTTTTTCCCTTTGTTGAATTTCGGCATTTTCACATGAACATGAAATATCATCCAGAGTCAACAGAAATGTTCTATGGACTATAAATGGTAAATTCTGACTAATTAAATAGTTGAACAATGATTCTAAATATTTCTGAAGGAATTCATCGACTATTGACTTTCTCTATAGCAGACAATCGTATTTTCAATCATCTTGAAATTAAAATATTCGTGCATAGGATTGGTGAATTGATTAATGAAAAGTACTAACAGGATCTTTGTTTTTCAAGCCGATAGGTTACTGTTATGAAAATAATATATCTTTCCCAATAAACTCTTCTTAGATGATTCGTTCTAGAACCCTCAGCATGATTACAAAAACAAGTTTTTTCCAACATATTTTCACCCAAGAGCCACTACTATTACTTTGAACAGACCTGTGCAATTTTTTTCTCCCATTCCAGATACACTCTTTCGTTCGTCAAATGTGCGACTCGAATTTTGCCTGAAGATCCAGCAACCTATAATTTGGTCGCCACCGTTTGTTTTTTTTTCGCTTAGGACTGCGAAGCGATTTTCGGTTTGTTATAAACATCGTTAGAAACGTCACCACCCATTTAATTCATCAGTCTGGTAGTCGAGTTAATTGATTGAACAAACACGCGGTCAGTGCAAAAAGTTGCTGCTCTATTCGAAGGTGGAATCAAATTTGTGACAGTCAATAAATTCGTGACGATCACCAATCTGATTGAATACGTAATGCATACTCAGGTAGCAATCTGAAATTAGAAGAGAGTACAGGTTGGTCCGATCCAAATGAGACACATTCAATAGAATACGATGTATTTTTAACAAAAAAATCTAAGAAACTAACCTAATGTTACAAACCCGATTATTATTGAAGAAGTAGATGCAAACATTGCACATATCATAAACCGGTCGAAAGATGAAGGGTGGATTTGAAATGCATGCAATTTCAACTCCCCTTGTCATCAATTTATTCATGAACATCACTTGACCTTGCGAGGATGTTCTTTAGATATGCAGAATTTTCCAAAATGTATGGGAAATCATTTTCGAAAAATTGGGAGAACGATAGATTAAAAAAAGTGACAAGCATCTTGAAACTTTCAGAAACGATTGTTTCATGGAAAATTTTGACTATAAACCACCGATAAAATATCTCTAAATCTGGTTTTTTGAATTGCGCCGCCATATTATATTGGTTCAATTCAATCTTTCATTTATCTTATTTATTGCAAAATTAGTACGAATGGAATAATAAGTTATGAAATCACCTGTATTTCGAAAAGAATATACTACAGAAATTGTAAAAAATGTTCGTAAAAACTTACCTCACACGTGGTATTACTTACTGGAAATAGTCCCATACCAATTGTATTCTATCCTCACGAAAACCTATTGTGACCTGATTGTCGACGATCAGAAAAGTTCTACAATTCAGCTTTACTGAAGCAAAGAAAAAACTCTTAACCACTTAAAATCATGATCAGTTATAGGTAGTTCACAGAAAAAAAGGAATTATCAAGAATGTCAGGAATGGATTGTATCTTTCGAATGGCTCAAGTACGATTTTAGGAATTTGATTCCACCAAAAAATCAAACTCTTGACATGTCATCGGTAATGTTATAACTACTCGAGAAAAAAGTTTCTTCTATGAGAATTGTCTAGTATGAACCACTCAATGAAAAGACGTTTCATCGATTCGCTCTTTGAAGTGATTTTTAAAACAAAAGGAAATATCCGTCACTGCTAGAAAAATTTTCATTCAGATAGTTGGATTATAACTTCATTGAAATGTGCACATCCTGTACAGTAAATAAATTTTCGTTTCCTCGAATAAAAGCAAAACATCGCCAGTAATTCCCGCATTATCATCCAATACTCATGGGTAAAGCAGCTGGAATTAGTGATTACCTTCATTTACTCTCAACATCATGTATCATCTTCCAAATCATATCTCCATTCTGCGTTGCCCGGTCCAACGTGCAGTGCACATATTCACCGGCTAAATAGCAATTCTCCAAAATTAAAATTGAATAATTATGGGTCTAGAATCGGCAAAAAATCGAGGATGCACACACGCGGATCGTTGCCAGGCAGATAATTTGGGCATACAATGAAGAAAATGATACGTTGGCAATGTGTGGAAACAAACGAGACTCGATTTAGATTCCCCATGGCATACCAATTGTCGAGATTATAGTCCGGGTAGATAGTTAACAGGTAACAGAGCGGGTAGAACTGGAACAGAGAAAGTTCGCTTGGCATGGTTCCGAAGAAAACTGATACCGCTAACCGGACTGATGGTGTCTTTGAAAAAACTCCAATATAGATAGATCTATCACTTATATGATATATTTATGGTAGTTGACATATGTGAAGCTCAAAATTTCATTTAGAAATTCTATAAGACATCGAAACTGTCAATGTCAAATGTCATGTACTGTATGCATATTTTGTAACCTCACATGAATATAATTAAAAACTATAGAACAAATTCTCTATTATTGTGGATATTGTCTAGTTTTTTGATGACATACCAGTTGGAAGGAAATTGTAGAAGAAAATCATGAGATTTATCAGTTATATCATTATCTTTGAGATCAATTGTTCATGAAATCGGACCAGTCAGTTCTATCAGAATTTTTATTTTTCAGAAACAGTTATATCAGCTGTGCTTTCTCACAGAAACGTCGTTTAAAAAATATAACTGGGATCTAGTAATAGACAAATACCCATTTCCAATATAATTTCACTTGAATTCAATGAAATATATAGATACTCGACATTAAGAACTCGAATTCATTTATGTTCATACAAGCAATGAATGACTGAAGAAAACCACAATAATCCACTGCTAAGGCGAAACGGGTGCTTGGTCCAGAACAGAATTAATCAAGCTTCAATAGTTGAGCTGACTCAACACTATTTCACCGTCCGTATGATAGTATTATAGTTTTGTGTCTTTTATCATATTTGTTGATATAAACATGAAAAATCTCTTGTGTTCACACTGTTCCGATAATTCCCACATAGTGTTTTATACGAGTTTCTATTTGTGCATGGTGAAACGTGTCAGTATGCGATTGAGGCTATAGGTAAAACTGAGTCGGATTATCAACGGAAGTCGCAATAGAATTCAAATTTCGATTCGTATTCGAGGCTTTCCTATGATTTCCATCGTATAAAATGTGTAAATGTGTCGCTTAGACATGCGATCGGTGGTACCAGAAAAGAGGAGATCGGACATCCCAAATTGAATATTCCTCGAATCAATCGATTACCAGACGACCGAAAAGTCGGTACCTCTATCTCTATCGTTGAGCCAGACCACCGTGAAACACGAATTTATACGCGTAAGTGAATCAGTGTGAGTAATACGATGGGCGCCTGAATGCATGTAGTGGCTGGCGTCTGATCTCAGAGATCTTTTGGTTCAGAGTTTCTAATAACGAATAGCAGTCGACGAGGAATTGTTTTCCTGGGAGCGACCACAGGATAACAAGAGTTTCGTACGTAATTTTGAATTCTTGTGTATATGTCTATATGTCTATATGTTTATTTGTGAAATGTTATATTGATTCATTTGATGTTTCGCAACTTGACCATTGCTTCAATATTCCATCGTATCGTTTCCTAAGAATGTCATAGTTCTGGTCACAATGTGGGAGATACAAAGCGAATATCTCATCAACCATTCATTGGATTCCATTCTTATTTGTACAGGGTAATTTCAATCATGACGAGTAAGAAAATTGTGTTGCCGATACAATAACATAATATACCTTCGTCATTTGAAATGAAGATATTGCCAGTAAGAATTCGCAATCTTATCATTATGTTTTGGGTTCACATGTCTCACCAAATTTTGTAGTGAGTTACAAAATTATTATTAGCGAGAATATTAGTGCACATCATAATGTCCGTATTCAATAGCACTTCCCTTTTTGTCTGAGAAACAGGATTTTCAATTCCTCACGAAAAGGTATCAGTATACCCATTTCTCCGCTACTGATTTTCGTATTTCATCAGCATTTTTTAGAGCTATAAATAATTTTTATACAGCGTCATAATCTGTGCCAGATATCCAAAAATTTTTAGTCGTATCCTTAGAATCAATCGAAAGTGTTGAGAAACTCTCATCATTTCAACGTTTTCAATTGGACTACTCAGTAATTGCATCAACAAATATTAATACATCCCGTTTCATGATATTCATGATTGACATGTTGCCATTTCTGGGAAGTACTTTTCAGTGATCATCAAATATTGAATAAATAATCAATTCCGACTAGCAAAATATTTCTCGCGAATTCCATTCTCGTTTTCACTTCCCATCCCCAGGGTTGATTTCAGTTGATTTATAACCAGAACGACACACTACTATTAAATGCCCCTTCTCACTTCCCCACACAGCCACAAGCCTTTTTATGTCAGTCTATTTCAACATAGTCTATACGATACTGAAATAATTACGGGTCTCGCATTTTTATTGGCCGAAGACCATAATTTTTAGGGTATGCGCCAGTGAGTCATCTTGTTTTCAGAAGAATTTTAGATACGAAGGTTCACCATTTCTGCTTATTCATTCATAATAAAATGATAATAATGTTTTAAGGGCCGCTCCCCATTTGCTGCTTGTCTGAAGTCCAGCAATATTTCAGTATCAAGAATTACATAGTGGTTAGACTACCATACTCCTAAAAATGCCCCATTGAAATGTAGTTCAAAGAATGAGATGCAGTAGGAACTCAAAGATAACCCCATTCTTCGAATCGTACGTAGTTTTCTTTCATTTTTGTTTACGGATGTGATTATCACCCTTTTGAGAAAATATATTCCTCTGAGATCTAACGCCGACATATCCCGGAATATCTGTCAATATCATTCACTCAGAAAGTGCATAATCGATACAAAATATTTTTACCCATGTGTATTTTCAACAATTGTACTGCTCATTGACACTTTATCGAACCATTGCGTGTTATGAGGATCTGGAATTCATGCAGATAGAACTCAAATCATGTCGTATATCAACCCATTTCTTATTATAAGTTTGAATATTTTCACCATTTTATATGTTTATACGAAAGTAGTATTCCATGCTCAAAGTGGAAGACCAATAATTTATATGTTTATGTTTATATTTCTTAATGTTAACCTTATACACGCTCCGCACAAATCTAGACTTTTGGAGTCAACCTATGTTTGTTGGAAATGTATTTCACTTTAAACAATGTTACTTTTATCTACGTGAACAATGAACAATATCATCATTATTATTATGACACCGATGACGTTTTTTTTCACCAATCAATATCGTATATCAATTAACAAATTGCTACGATAGCCCCCCCCCCCCCCCTATTTAAAACCGAAACCATAATCGACAGTAATCACTTAGCAACGAATTCAACTGCTCGAGGCAAAAGGGGTAGGCCGTGGAAATAATTCATCTTGGTCTCTGTACCATCCCACGTGGTCCCACCGAATATTTTCAATAAATAATAAAACCCACTCGTACAGGGTCCTCTTATCCACAGCGGCATACGGACGCCTATAAATAAATCCGTTCGAGCGATATACCATCGCCGTTTTCGATTTTGGCGACAATATGAATAAATATGAGTATAAATAATCTGCGATAGGAACACAATACTACCGTGGAATTATTATTTGCCTACCTGCCCATTATCGCGTTGAGTTATGGGTCTGGGCGGTACGTCCCGGGCCTGACATTTGGGCGTATGGGCGGCCATGGCTGCTTTTGGAAACTGAGACTGGTTCATCGGTCATCTGAATGGTCGATTCTTTATAATTGAATTAATTTATTGCTCGAAAATGGCATGAGGTACCTGAGTTATCGATTTCTGCATAAAGAAAATTCTCAAAATGATTGAAAAAGGGTCTGTCCAATTTTTGTTGGCCAAAAAGATGAGAAATTACGTTCTATTTGTTAGCGAAGGCTTGAAATTCGAGAAAGTTATATAGACGTCTCAAACGCATATTAGAGATATATGAAGATCTGTAGATGATGTAGATCTTTATCGATTGATAAGTGTGAAGAATTTTGTTGAATCAACCAAATAAATGTGATCAGTAAGATAAATGTGATTTCCCCTGCAAACAAGGGCCCTCAATTAAAAAGCTAGGAAATCGTTCAATTACATAGGCTAATTGTTTTTTTATTGTCGTACTCCAAATCGAATGTGTCAAAAAAAGGCGTTCATTCCTTACTTCCAATGGTTGATTCCATCAGAGCTAGTGAAATTTGAAATATCGATTCCTATTAGAATATACTGAAAGCGAATTCAGAAGCTTGTGATTTCACGAATTCATCACTGGACCTCGGAGGAGGAGAGGTATTCCAATCCAGGTGCAGCAGATATAAAAAAGCATCAAATAAATTGCCGCTGTGGACGTAAAACTGTACAAAAAGACATAAAAAATGCATTATATAAGCCGTAATATAATTTCTGGCTGGCATTTTTTCGAATAATTTATCGACTTATTTATTTTTACGATCCGTGTTGGCCGATAAGAAGATCACCATTTGGCATTGTTTCACTTGTAATAACGTTATAACTCACGTCGCTGCGAATTCAGGTTTTCTGTTTAGAAGAGAAATACGGCGTGTATGAGTATGTAGCATGCAAATAAGGACACGATTTACTTTGTATTTCTCGTTAATTATTGAGTTGCCCCGAAGAGAAATGTTTTGTGGTTTTTCCGTGTGGGTGTGGCAGTGGTCGACTTCGGAGGAAGACCTCGACCCTACAAATTTCCTGCGGTTTTGCATCGAGTCAATGTTTGACAACTGATGCCCACGCAGAAGACACAGTTCAACTCCTGCTTCGTTCTTTCCCTGGCGAGAGTTCGTTGCTCGACTGATCGTTTCAATATTTTTTCATCATTCATCAATTGAAAATATTCGTGACACAATACCCAATCTAGAATTCACGCTTGTTCCAAAAACTATACAAGAATTGAATATCTATACAGGGTCCTGCAACTCACCTCCCGTTTCTATAACTCATTTATTAATTGTGTTGAGATAGTACTTCCTTGCATACTGCATTTGTCTCATGAGGAATAATGGGAAATACCTATTGAATAAAGCCTAAATAACATTTTATTGATACATGTCAGCAGGTTATTGAAATCACTGGAAAACATTCCATCTTTTTTATGAGGCATATTTTCGAATTACGATCCCATCAAAATTCATTTTGCATTGCTGATAGCGTTTCATCAACTATTTCGAAAACCATTTCAGAGAACGAGAAACGAAGTTTCCTTTGAAAATGTAATTGATAACTGAAAGTTTACGAAATTTCCATTATGCAATAAGATGTTTGGCTCGTTATAAAAATAATACTATATTCTCCAAAAGAAAATAAAAAGATCTATGTTGTCAAGACGAAAATCATGATTAATATCCAGAACATCTTCATTCCAAATTCACCCGTATGTTCGTATAGGTAGGTGTATCTGCCTGACAGGATAGAAATGGTCGTTGAGTCCATTGACAAACCGTCTCTGTCGGTAATATCAAAGAAAACCGTCCATCAGTCCATGACGAGATATCACCATTCTTCACAAAGGTTGAGACTATTGTTGACGGTGCCGTATCTAACTCATCTTTTGTTCTTAATCGTTTACCATAAGATTCAGTGTATACAAAGAAATTATAAATACAACAGAAACCGCAAAGAATTTCGATACGAAACAATAGGAAACTTATTTCGGTCAGGAAACTATTTCTCGAATATAGAAAAAACGAATATCGGTTGATTGAGCCCATAAGACGGTGTAACTTCACATCGATTAGTTCTGGAATAAACTAAACCACCGAGTATTTCTTCCAAGTCATGGAACATGTGCTCAATAATGCCCTCTATGTAAAATGACACCTGTATATGAGGTTAAAAATTATGTATTATATCGAAAGACATAATATTAAAATTCAATTGATGTTTTCACTTTTCTGAACCAAGAAATACAGAAATAATAGGATACAGTAGGATATAGTCGCATATTGTGATTTTTATTCAGAAAACTGGTACAGTGGATTTCAATGAATATATCCTTGATACGGGGCGTCTGCAAAAATTGGAGTGATCTGTCGTATTCAGATGAAACCTGAAAGAATAAAAGGAGTTTTTATAAGCACTCATCACATAGACAAGGACTGAAAGAGGCAACTGGAAATCGGTTGAAATTTGTAACAGCTCGTACGAAAAATGGAGTCATATCCTTGTTCATTATCATCTTGGAAAACGAGTTTTCTAAGAGAGAATAATTTTCAGCAGCTTTCTTCACGAGCCTTGGTCTGTAGGAAATATTTTTATTTTTTTTAGGTTTTATGTAAATTCAGAAGATTCTATACAACTTCTCGGACTCCTTGCATATTTCAGTAGCTGTAGACTGTGTTATGCAATCTAGGAAGCTTGAATATCGTTCTATTCCAGCAGAAATTTTCGAACATCGACTCTTGTTGAATGACTTGTTCAATTCCCATTCTAACGCGTACATTTTTTGGTGTGTTGCATTCGTTTATGTTTAATATTTTCAAATTACCACAGAGTTCCAGCACGAATGAAAAATAAATCGGAAATTCAATAACCATAATGTATTAGCCGCACGTACATTAGGTACTATTAAAGCTCAAAGGTACTTTATTATCATTGTCATCCCATCAATTTGCATTGAATGTGTCTAATGATGTAGTGGGCTAGAACGAGACACCCGTTTTATTGTTTCTCCATTCTTTTCGTAATTATAATACCCAGACTCACCTTGGTCTTGCTTACAAATACCATAATCGGTTACTGTCTACCGACTGCATCGAGAATTACATACCACATTATTCATTGAACATTTCCGATTTTCTTGGAATTTGCATAAACATTCAGATTTCAGAATTTTTAATAGAATGAAAACCTCCTCCAACAATATTTATCCAATTATAATCCATTTAATCAAGAAAGAGAGTTTTGATAATTGGTCAGAATGTGCGATGTTAACAGTTGAAAGAGTAATAGACCGATAAGGACGCAAAGAGGAATGTTGTAAAATATAGAGCATCTACAGCGCGTCACAAAATAGGCATGTCTTTCGCGGCTGGAGGGTAAACAACATTTTTGTTTTGTCAATTTGTGTTCGTTGGACAATCGGCTATCATTTTCAGTTGAACTACATCCAAATACGATTTCCATTGAAAAACAAATCTACAGGTCATCATTCTGAATCGAACTTTTGGTTATCTTTAGGCCACTGAATTGAATGGAAGAATTTTCTTGAAAAAAGGAAAGTAATTTTCATGCAATTGCACTAACAACAACGATATTCATGTGTCAAAAAGTCGAAAAATGTTTAGGAAATTTTCATTTTCGCCAGAAAATTATTCTCGAAAGGGTAAATCGAAGATTCTACCTCCACTTCTTCATATATCCTAGTCACCTAGTTTCCTATGGGAACGTAGAAATTTGCCCACCCTGTACACAAGGAAATTGATATTATGAAATAGGTACGCCATATTGAATTCTAAAAAAAAAATTCTCTGTTCATATTTTTCATAATCGATAACGGCAACGTTCCTTTTCATCATCCTGAACAAATTCTACACATTTTCATATAGTTCACATCCAAGCATGAGAAATTCACACTGATATTTCTGACATGATCATTATCAAAATTTTTAGGAATACTTTCGAAAAAAATACATAAAACCCGAACCTCTCGTTCTTATCTATTATATTAATTGAATTCTGCAAATGTTTAGTGGATATCAAAAAGTTAAGGTATACATTTCTGTGTGCAACTTCCAAATAAAAATTCCTTGAAGCCACACACACAAAGATATTAAATTACGGCCAATATCCAAGAAAAATGAATATGAAAATATCCACGAACCACATCAGCAAATTAAATTTTATTCCCGTGTTCATGAGAGGAGACATATTTATGATAATTGAATGAATAAAATGTACCTGGGAGTTTCATATTGGTCCTTAAACGAGTAGAAAATGTGCTTCGGTTTATTTACTACGTCTAATGTATGTAAAGTGCTACCCGTACGAGCAGAAGGTTGGGGTATAGCTTCGGAATATAGGAGAATTAAGGTTAACGTTGACCAATTCTGAAAATATTCATTAGTGTCCTCTTCATAAGTGTATTTATAAGCCTAGATGTTTTTTTCGAGAGCGTATACTTTTATTTTGTCCCTGTCGTTTCTCATTCCACTGTATTATTATGCAAAGTGAGTGAACGATTCGATAAATAGAAATATAAACAAATCAAGTTGTCAAAGATTTAGCTTCACAGTTTTCAAGAATAACATTTTATCGAAAATATTGTTATGGAAAATACTATTGAATTTAGTGTGCCATACGCTGAAAGAGCCCCTCTTTCAATCGGCGCTGTCAAAAGTATAGGTTGCTATTTAAAAAAATGTCAATGACGTCATACCTCGGACATTAATGACGTTCCTGAAAAAAATTATGTCGAAATGTGAGCCTTCAAAATTAAGGTTGACGTATCCTAGGATTTCTTTGTTTTTCGCCCTATATATATATTATCGAATTTGTTCCATAATTCAGCCGCGCACTGTATATGTTATTGATAGACCTGATGATGATGTGATCCTGAACACACTGAAGACCATTTCGACCCATTCAATATCGAATTCACAATTGTAAGCCCTTGAAATCAAACTAGTATACATCATAAAAGGTATTCTAAACGCGTGAATTATCTTGTTACACTCTGTATATGGAAGTACGATTACTGTTATTCCCATACGATGAATTCCTATCATTTATTATTTTCATTTCAATTTTCCAGAATATCAGTATTCAACTGAATATTGTGGAACCTCTAAACATCATTTGCCTAACTGCTCTTTGATTTATAAAATCATGTGACGAATGATGGATTTCCGGATGGAATAATCAATCACATGATCTCAAAGTATTCGAGATATTCAGAGATAGCATTGGTTGAACATGATTTTCCAATTGATATAATGAAAAAAACTAATCACCGTCGACATTAATCGACAAGTATGTAGAATTAATGGTTCGTAATCTTGACGCAACTTCAGACAATGTAATTAACAAGCAAAGACACATGTTTGACATACATAGGATTCCACATATGCTAGTATCAGATTGTGAGCATCAATTAACGAGCAATAAATTCAAAATATTTGCGAAGGATTCATCGATATAGTATGGTGAGAGAAAAACTAACAGCTGTGATACCTTCAATTCAACTTGTGCTATGTTTATCATAAAATAACACTCCACTTACAAAGCACCACAACAATACACAATCAAAATTATTGAAAATATTTTTGTGAATTTATTTTGAACATTTGATTATGTGTTTTTATATTTCCAAAAATGCAGCTTTGATTACATTCGATAATTTCTTATAGCAATGTTCAATTCGACCATTTGAAGATCTAGTGACAAATTCTCCAAAGTATATCAAAAACTTATTTTTGGTCAGATTTCAGGAATGCTGTGACATCTATTGAATTGAATGAAAAAAAGGATGACAAAGAATACATAAATTACCACATTTTTCAAAATGTCTTGAAAATAATAAAAAAAAATACTTCCTCGTCTGGAATCAACCATTGTTCTTTCAGTTATGCCGTTGAAGAAACTTCGATATTATGGATTCCAAGAGCTTGCTCGTTCAGAATGATTCATACTCCAAAAGGTGAACAAAGACTAGGAGAGCCTAGAGACCACTTGTACCTATGTCATTAGATGTTTTCACGTAGGTATCTGTTTAATTAACGACGCTACTTTGATGACAAACAAAGACGAAAACCACTTCGCAATTAAGAATGACTCTTTATAGGCGTATATTTTACTTTTACCATGAATGCAGAATTAGCGATTATTTGTTTTTCTCGTGAATACATGAATAGGTTATTCAAATAAATTGAGTTTGCTCGGTTTTGTGCAATGATATAATGGATTGTACTATCGCTATGCCTGCTAACGAAATACTATAAATGAAGTACAAAAAGTTGTAATTAGCATTCCATGTTCTTGGTAGAAGAATGAATGATTACACACTCTATTGAAAAACAACAAATATTCTAAGGACTTTCCATGAATGTCAAACCAGGACGCTATATAATCCACGATGTGAAAATCTCAGCAGTCAAAATCAACAATTCCAACAATCCGAATTGTAGATGATTGTCCTCAACAATGTAAGACCATTGATTCATACTCGTTGATGTAAAATTAAGTCTCAGTTTGACATATATACTGTGCTTTTTTCAAAACCTCTTATGAAGGAAAATATGAACTCGAAGTACATTCGTTAGGAGGTCAAGAAATTTGAGGGGGAATACAGTGGAAAATGTGCATTATATTTTCTATAAGATATACTTTATTACGGAAGTAACTTCAATAATACAATTTTTTAGCATATCTGATGGTGTATCTATGGTATTATATTTCTTTGATAGTGAAGTGAATGAAATCAATCGAAAATTTTGTGATATAAATTAGGTATCCATATTGTTTATTTCGAAATAGTTATATTAGTTTCATGATATTCTCATTCAAAACATGTAGTGATAATATCCCTTCTTGAATTTTTTGTTCAACTGGTGTTCTGATTCAAATGTCTTATGATTTCAAAACAATGTTTCCTCGATTCTGCGAATGAGTTGTTCATTATTATTTCGAAAAAGAAATGATTCTAGTATAACGACGAGTCAATTCATTCGTAGATATTGAGATATTTATTATGAGAGAAAATATAGTCACATATTTCCTATAAAAGTCAACCTCTAATATATATTCCATAATCTCTCACAGCTTTTCACGCCCAATAAAATATAATGAAAACCACTCTTCTATCACTATTCACTGGAAGTTAGATAACAGGTCCCCAAAGAGGCCCTAAATTTTAACCGGTAGCTCTCTCCGTTTAATTATATTGAAAGAGATCCACATCATTCCTCAAAGTATGACGGGTGGACGATTCAAACGAATATATTTTGTCATCTGGTGTTTGTTGTGGCACGACAATAAATTAGGTAGAAGAATGTCGAAAAAAGGTATAAATCCATTAGACCAATGTAATCCGTTCGGCAGACAGGTAGATGGTGAAGAATTGGATATTCGAATATTCATGGCTATGAATAGGATATCGGATATTGCATTCTTTCCTTAAACGGTACTAGAGCTATAATTGCCATTTGTATAGAATTTCACTTCCCGGACTTACCAAACCTGTTCGTTTCAAATCAATTCAAATTTTATGCTCCATGCCAATGTTGACGTTTTTCAAAATAATTGTTTAGAATTCATGAATACCGATATACCCGGTATATCAATGGAAGTATCTCAGATATGGAGAAAGATATCAAAGAAATCATTATCGTGACAAATTAGGAAACAAATTTTGCTGCCAATTCCCGATTTCCCTACTGTATGTAATGTAGAATATGTACAGAAATTTACTTCCTAAAATAGCGGAACCCAAAACTTATATGTATACTTCTCTTTTGAGCAGGATATCTCCAGATGGTATGAGATTTGTTCTTTTTGTGATAGAGATTCCATATTCAATTTCTAAAGCAACATTGGCCCAATGAATCCCTTAGAGTGTTTTCTTTCTCCAGCGAACGATAAATAACAAAAAAAATATACCTTTGATTCAAACAGAAATCTGAGAGACATAGTTCTATTTTGATATTAAATAATCAAGAGAGACGCAATAAAATTCTGCTCTTCTGTTACCCTACTTGACATGAACCTGTACCTCCTTTTCAAGTTATGTAAGTAGGAAGTGTGATGGTCTCTTACTATTCAGCGAGCTAATCTTCATGCTCTCATTGAATTAGAATAAATTATTTTCGATACTGTGAAAGGAATAATTGAAATCACGAGATTCTTATAATACATAAAAAAATACTGAATTTATTGTTGAGTTCATTCATATTCATGATACATGGATATATATAATTGATTTAACTGTATATGGATATTCAATGAAGATTCGTTTTATGTGTAAATACTCAAGGAAGTAATTAAAGTACTGTTTTCATATAGATTTTCCTAGTTAAAATATATAGGAATAAGATACCATATGGTCATATAATGTTCTGACTACATGGTGCATTAGTATTTTGTATAATTTTATGTAGATGCACATAATTCCAAAGCTTTCTTCAACAATTACTTTTCACTCATCAATGCATGTAAAATTAATATCAATGCTGAATTTAAATCATTATTCAAAATTATGTCTTCTTATTTTTAACGACTGAATAATCGAAATGCAATACCTGGTTCTTCATTGAAACATTTACATCCAACTAATGCATAACAAATTCATGGATAAGTGAAAAAATAATTGAGAACCAGGAATTCACACATTACACGGAGAGACAAAATGGGGATTTTACAAATGAGTGGAGAATCATTACGTTCATTGAGAGATGACAGTTGGAATACATACTGGTATGAAAATACAATCATTGAGGAAAATTTTGTGGTTCTTGTGTTTTGGCACCTGCAGCGCTGTCCTCTTCTTGTGTCTTTGTCACAAATCCGATTCGATCAGCTGAGTGAAAATACGATGTTTTTTTCATTCACTTGAGAGAATTTCACAAGGAATATATTTCTGCCATTAATTTTATTCATTATTCAAGTCTAATCGTTGTTTTCGTTCACAACTAAGAAACGAACTGTCAAATATTGATCTTACCCCAAGACAATTTCGCTCCTGGCGGATAAATACGGTGAATTAAAAGAAATTTTGATTCTCCCCACCACTCAAAAGGGCCTTAGTATGTTAGACCGTGATCAACGATGATCATCCCTCGATCAAAACGCATATTTTCGAACCGAAACGTACGATTCGATTCGACAGTATTTCACGAATCTATGAGGATGAGAGAACGTAGAATTGTATTTTGAGAAAAAAATTAAACTTTGGCTTTGTTGGAAGGGACAATTTGTTTTGCGCAGAAAACGTGAGTTATTCGTTTTAGAAGCGGCAACCCTGATTTCTAATGGTCGTCAGTTTAGTTGACAATCAGATTAAAAATGACAAATTCTCGTGAAAATATTATCTTTTATTCATTCCTATATACATACAGTCGGAAAATTGAAAAGAAGATGTTTTCAAAATACTTGTAGATGTTTTCCCAATGCGAGAATCCATTGTTTCCGAACGGTTTCGTCCTAAGTGAGTAATGAAACAGTAAATTATTGATTCCAACTCAAAAAACTAACAAATTACCTTCGGAATTCCATAAAGATGACAAGAGACGGTTTCTGCTTGTCCACAAACTATACGAAACTTCATTTTAACTAAAATAAACACCACACAGCAGGAAATAAACGACTACAAATTCAAGAGTGAGTTAATGAACTAGAGAAGTTTGGATTTCCCGCCAGTTCTGACTGACGTGGAAGAAAACAATATTACCGAACACGATTGTGTTGCCATCTCACGCCGATTCAATAATTGTCCATGGAATTCCCATCAACACTTTGAACCCACAAACAATCGAAGAATGGTTTCACCATTATGTAGACATCTTAGTCATATTCTACTTCGTGAGAAATAACTGTCATTGCTTACTTGAAAGCAACTGGTAGTGAAGAGCGAACAACTTATTAAAATGCACACACGCGACACACAACAAGCCACTTTTTAATTATGTTATGTTCATAATTTCGACACTTTAAGGTGCCTAGAATGACATGGCGCCTTGGATAAGACGTCAATTCTTCTATGCCGTGTCTGTTAAGCTACAAGAAAAATAAACAGTAGAAGACAGTCCACTCTTCTCAGTCTTCTTCTCGTGTCAAGAGGCTATTTTCCTGCCGTCGTGACATTATTCCCCAATAGGTCCGAAAATAATGAATTTACGGCGAAAATAAAATCGTTCGACACTCAACGAAAATATCAGTCGTTTCGAATTTATCGTCCATAAATACAGTCGTCGGGTTGGAGATGTTTCGAACCCCGGTCAGAATAAGTGTCGAACGAACGAGGTACAACTAATTAAAGCATAGCCTCCCGCAACGTCCATTCGATAAATGCAAATGGCCGACCGGACACTTCTTGTCCCGGCGATAATTTCGAATATGATTGTCGCGCTTGGCGGTGAAATATCGGAGGCTGCAGGGGGGCCCGAAACTTCTTACCCCCCGTTGAATACAGGCACTTTCTGCTAGAGCGGTCGGTATCACCTTATATACATATCTGTGTGGAAAATTACGTATGTATGGAGATGATCACGAAGATGAAATATTATCTATATTCAACAAATAATAATTGATATGAAGCAATCCGAAGTTCAAACAGGTTTAACAAATAGTCTTGAACAGAATATTGAAGTGAACCAAAGATGAATAAATGGCCAATTCCACGTTCCAAAACATATCGTTGGCCCAATGAATGCATTTTCAGAAGTGGATCTCGAAGTGGGCCCAATTTCTTATAATTGATAAAATGGGATTATGGAAACAGTTCATATCACTGTTAGTTTTTGATCACCTTGTTTTAATTATATGTTAAAACTCCCATATGATTGAATGGAGTTATTCATTGGTTGGCATTTTTTTTTCTTTTTTTTTTATCTATCTATTTTCTGTTGTGATGTAATATTGACTAATTTTGAATTTTTTCATATATATTCTTTCGAATTTTATGTATTTTAGGTGACTGAACTCAACATAAGTATACATATAGTTTTATATTCAAAATTTTAAATTGTCGACGTATCTGGTATATACCTGTACTCAGTTTTCGTTTGTATTTTCTGTTTCTTGTATTATTTGACAACCTTAAATGTAACTTACATAACTTGGGCCAATAAATTATTATTATTATTATTATTATATCTTTGAAGATTGCCTGCAATTTTAGCAATGTAGAAATGGATTTCAAATACGCCATACTTCTTCATTGTTGGAAAAATAAAGTATTTTAAATTGAGGCAATGTAGCACAGGTGTTTGCCAGTTTGCCAGCAGTATGCCAATGCTTGGATCAATGGACCAATGTATCGTCGGTGTGCTCAAATGTTTGCAGCATATACATATCATAAAATAACGGAATTGTAATTCGTGAGTCGGTCTGCAAAGGGAAGGAAAATGGTTCGATTATCTTCAGTATTTTTGGGGTGTCCTCTGGGAGATAATATTCCCTTTGAACCATTTTTTATGCATTAATCTTCAGTCCAGTTGTATGCTTCATCAATATAATAGACAGAGGAAGGAAATAGTTTCACAAAATCCAATAGGTGAACACAAATAAGGATAGTATTTTACTCTAGTTCTTAAGATATATTTTCCTAAACGTAACAAAGTATTCACATTATTCACATCCTCATTTATGCATGCTTGATATCTTCAACATATTCAATGTATCATGTGATTCATCATGATCAAACTTCTCGTTATCCTCTCTTGTTTTCTATCCTAATTAAACAAATACTTCAGCAACTTCCTTTTGATACGCAGCTGCATGAAATAATCACTATATGCGATATCATGTGCAGACTTACCTGGTAAAAATGCTATACTTCATAAATACATAGACTTTACGAGTCAAAATGTGAATTTATTTTATTCTTGCGGACTCTTATATAAATAAAAGTAATGACCTTGTTGAAATAGTCAGATTTCACTGTCAAGATAAAGGCCATATGAAGGCATAATGCAGTAAAATGTTAATTTTTCTCCACATGGTCAAGAACAACTTATATGACAAGGACTGTCCGGCTTTGCGACTGAATTTCCAATGAATCCGAGATCCTTATCCATTTTACTCCAGTCAATACGGCATCTCCAGATGTAATCATAAATTTATTGACATAAGTATGAAGAAAAATGAATTGTAATGGGTGATAATTAATCCATTATCTTGATGTACGATGGATGAATGAATATATTGCAGAATTCATATTGTGCAGGAACGCGTCATTTCATGGGGAAATTCGGTTTTGAAAGAAACCGGTTACCGCGGAAATCGTCAATCATCTCATCGCACTTCCGGGCTCTCGCCACAATATCATTGTATACATTTTCTATGTTGGTAACCGCTTATATTCTCGCCCATTAGTTATGATATGGAATGTAAAGTAACCGCAGAACGGCCCTAAAGTGTGTTCAAAGTAACAAATTAGACATAGGCGTTCATGAGGTTATTCTGAGGAAGGAGGCGTAAGAATTCGCGTGGAATAGTCAAACGGAGTAAAATAGGTGGACGTTCGGAGACCAATTTCAATTCAATTGAACGAAATCTGTTCAGTCAAGATTATTGTTGATGAAGAATGCATAGGGAATTGTCTTCGAAGTTTGCTTTCAGACGTTCGATGAATTGTCAGTATCATCAATCAGATACAAAAAATCTACTGGAAACTGTTATCCCTTATACATATGTTGAATGAGAAGATGAGGAAACTGAATGTCCTCCTGGTTCATTATCAGTCATTTTTGAAGCTACAAAAAAAAAACTTTTCTGACAACAAAAGTATTAGGATAACTTTGCCCTAAAGTTTTCGTACCTCATTTCGATTTTCAACTTCAAATGTTGGAGTTTTGATTCATTAATGAAACGACTAGATATTGTTGGCTTTATTCCTGATTGTCATTGGATCAAATTGAAATTGCTGCTGAAAACAATCTTCTTTCTCACGCCCTCTGTGCGCTTGTGCATTCGCAGTAGACATTTTATAGCCCCGATCCATAAACAATGAACATGAACGTGAACTAGGTCCATAAATCAGGTGGAGTTCGGTCGCGTTAGGAAAGAATTAAAACCGCAATCCTGGAGGGTCAAAGCCTTCTTTAGCTCGAAGCGAAAGATAATGAGATTCGAATAGGTGGTGGTCTTGAAACTCTTCTTGCACAGTTTCTCCAATTCAATTCATTTCACCTAGCATATTCATACTTCATTCGTTTGTGAACCCACTCACAGAAATAACATTCCTGAAAATAATCTACAATTTCATCTTCTTCCATTCCATTCATACATTCAATTGATTCAACTGCTGCACTGAAACTCAGTTGTACACAGAAATAACAATATTTTTCAATAGTTGTAAAAAAGCACAAACATCTAGTGGTACACACTGGGACCATTGGAATAAAAATAGAAAAAGGTAGGGAGATGAAGATAAAGCCCTTTCGTTGGAAAGCACCAGATTATATCTCTGCCAAGAGGTCTTTGGTTGGTCCAGAATTGAAGAGGGGTTTTTTAAAAAATTGTTGATCAATCTAATGCAATCCTACTGTGAGGAAATTTTCAATATTTTTCTTCCAATGGTTGTTGAAATCTCGGCTAGGATAAACAATTTATATTGAATGGTTTCAACAGTCACCAAATCTGTCACAACTGTCTTGAATCAATAGACCATGGCATCAAACGAATTGATATTAATTTATTAATGAATGAGTTTTTGTGTCTTTTGAAGCAATTTATTTCAAGATATTATTATAATCAATCAATTAGAATTTTAGAATTAGGAGAGAAACGAATAGATTAATATTGGTTGACCTAGATATTCTATACCAGTTGTAACAGGATCATGGAAGACCCCCAGTATCTCCGTTGATCTCAAAGGTAATTGATCTCATATAAAGTTTGGCACTTTTTGATATTGAATTGATTTCTTTACATTTCTGAATCCAATGATACCACATAAGTGACATTTGAAATGTCGAAATTTTTTATTATTCAATTTTTAGTTTTCCATTTGAGTGTGCTATGACGGTTCCGATTTATTCCAATAGACTTGTTCAATACTAGAAGAATCTTAATCCTATCAAAAATACCAAATTACGTTTTTTATGCGAATAAAGTTCATCGTAATCGTTTTTGGGGTAAAACTCATTTTTTTCAAATGAAACCGTATTGGTACCGTAGTACCATTCATTAGACTATTGATATAGAATTTATCCACACCAGGTAATGAAATGTGCAATCAACACAATCAAAATTAGAGCTGAAAGAATATGAGAAAATACAATTATTTTGTTCTACTTCAGTACTAAATAAGTTACTAAGGTGGCTTTGGAACCAATGAAATTATTTCATCAGATTTTCAAATTAATATTTTTTTGTTGATCGGTTTTCTACATTCTCCATGAATAATTAACATGTCCATTTCTCCCTGGTAAGAAAATAACAACAAATGTAAAGACTTCTCCAAAAGATGAATAATGCTGGGTATGATAATTGAGATTCTAAAATAATCGATCAACGTGTGAATTTGTGTTGATTTCGTTGGTTGATCAATACATTGAAATAATTCGCAAATTTCTGGTGTAATTTATCGCATATATTCCGAGAATTGTACGTTGATTACAGTGAAATGAAATGAGTTATACCTGCATGCAATATTTCATTACTAATCAATTGATTATTCGCTTCATAAAGTCCATCGTATTGAATTCTATTAACCAACTGTATCTGATCTATTTATCTGTTGTTGTTCCCATGAATCTTGAAGTGTGAGAAAAGTAATGAAAGTAAGTAATATCCGTTTTAATTTCCTAGTTTTTATATAATTTCTCAATCTAATCAGATCTCCTTATAAGTCACATTATTTATCTCATCTTTGGCCAAGTTCATCAGACAACCGCAGTTTAGGAATTATCCAATTATGTCTTTTGTGTGAGTCTTTGACACCAAGATTAGACTTCCTTTCGATGTTAAATGATACTTTTGTTCGACAAGAATTGATCTGATGGTAGTACGTGGCATATATTCGATCAATCTTTATATAAATGACAGTTGGTAAACTGTGTGGGCTACGATAACATCGAAATTTCGGTGAATTCGAAGATGGATTATAAACCGGTTCGTCAAACTTATTCAAGTCTTATACCTACCGAGTGTCTCGAAATTATTAAAATGAAGGACTTTTTAGTTAACTGGGTCGAAAACAAATTGTCACTTTTTGACATTCATCATCCATAAATAATGAATTTTCATCGTCAATCTGAAATGCTCATTTTAGATTTTATTGTCAGATAAAAATTGTTTCCATCAAATTATGCTTTCCATTTATTTCACAGGTTCTTGTGAAGGATAGAAAGTTGTAAATATAGTATCAACAGCGTCCAAATGAAACCGCAAGCAATTTTGGGAATCATCAGAGACAAGTTTGGTCAGGATCAATTCATCCTCAAAAAAAATTCGTTTCTTCGAAATATCTTCCAAATTATTGGATTAAATTCGACACAAAAATGCTTCAATTAAACCAATGTCAAATCTCTTACGATGAGGGAGATTTCCATAGTGACACTTGAAGAATGGACAGCTCGTGAATATTTCTCTAGAAACAAAACATCTATGTCATTCAACATTTCCTGTCCAACATTCAAGAGAGAAACAATTTCGACTTAATTTCAAGGAAAAAACAAGAAATATTGTCTTACGATTCATTGCAAGATCAAAAAATATTCCGGCAAGAAAGAACAGTACTTATAGTCGTTGAATCAAGTGGGTACACTAAAACAACTGAACCTACTCCGCCCTCCTATGATGTACAGAGCGGAATGCGATCGAGCGCGTCACAAGAATCAATCATCAGGGAAGGCGTTTCTGTTGGTAGCTCGAATGGAGGCGCATTCGCGTTCACTAACGTAGGTGGCGGTGCAACTAATGCAACTAAGGCAGATGTTATGAATATATCTTGGTACAAATGTGCCCGTATTCATTGCATCGGCGGGACTGCTTGCTACGGCGTACCAACTCAAGTGGGTTGTCAATAGCGAGGATAAATCGTCAATCTCACTTGTTAACTCCCGTATTGTCGATGGTGTGTTTTGCTCAATTAGTTTACTTACACACACAAAGTTCTGCGTGATGGTGATTGATGTTAAAGTGGATGAACACAGATTTTGTTGTCTTTGTTAACAAAAACGACGTGATTATCTGAGATTTATGAAGATATCGAACAAAATTACGTGAATGCCACCCTTATTTTTGTTATCAACGCAAAACTTCTCATCTATAAACAGAATAGAGCATCTGCAGCGCGTCTTTCAGGTCTGGAGTTATAACAACTTTAACATTTCTATTTTTTTATTCTCATTGTCGTTAGACGTTTCAGTTGATAATTCGTATTGCGTTTCACACCGGTAGTTCATTCAATGTTTGAAAAAAGCGTTTTGATACAATGAACCATTGTTTCGGTTAGGTTTCACCTCAAAACCGTTTGACATCCGATTGTTGTGATTAGCTGTAATTAGCTATGACGTCAGGTGTAAATGCTCTATGAAGTTATCATAAATGCATATTTCTTTCTGTGTACCTACAAATAGGGGCGTTTATTTAAATTGAACAATATGATAGTGAAGGAAAACAATCAATGATATTGAATCAGTATTTGAAGGGTATGAAAATAATATTCTTTCATTTTTATTTGTGAACATTTATTCATCTATTGATGAATTCGTACCTATTGATTTACCCCTTTAATGATTATACCGAATTTAGAAAAAACATAGCATGTATTCCCAAGAAAAAAAATATATATATATATATATATATATATATATATTGGAATCTCATTTATTTTGGAACAAATCTGATCTCTTGATTTGCTTTCAGTCAATGCACAAACATTTCACATCAGATTTTTGAGGAATAGACCCTGAAGTAAAACGATTTTAATTTTTTAAACGAAAACCATGTATTGGACAAAGAAAATCAATGAGATTAATTTTGCTACATAATGGATGAGGATCTTAGAAGTAATCTTCATTTTGGAAGTAAGCAGTGGCATAGTATTTTTTTCCAAAAATATTCAATGCGAAACCCGTACGGACGCCACTGCTAGAGAAAATGAAGAATTTCGTACGTGTATCACTTAATACACCTTGATACATAGAAGATATATCAAAATTTTCTAATATGTCTAAAATATTATCTCATTATTAAGAAACTGTTTATTTTTTTCAAAATTTTATCACCATTCATCTCGAAAGTTAAGACTTTTAGGACATACGTTTATAGAAAGATTTCTTCTCAAAATGTGTCAAAGAATCACCTCTTCGAATATTAGCATGTCTTTGAGGAACACCCTGTATATTGGAAATTCGGAGTGATATATTTCCTGATCGAAAGCATACTCCGGTATCAAACTTTTACCGCGAATTCAAATTTGTATAGTTCAGTATTTCAATATGTTAAAATGAATTCATTTTGAAGGATAAGGTTGGAGTAGTTTCGTGGAAATATTTTCAAAGGACTTCTAGGATTCATATTGCTTTTAAAAATCCAGAAAATGAATCAGACGTGATCAGATGATTCATTTTGATTCAAAATTCCATCAATACTTAATTAGTCAACATCAATTGGGATAATTCTTCAACAAGAGTTCGTCCCATAGTGAGAAGAGATTAAGATAAAACAAGATGTCGATTCAACGAATGAGACCATTGATGAATAATCAAGAAGAGTATACAGATTACTCAACATGAACTATTCCATGCCATTTATAATTATTGCTCTAAGGATGGCGTCACTGCATGTATCAATATCCAGATGGTATGCTTGTAAGAATATATGGAATTTCTCTATAATCAATCATATTCAAAAAGGTCAGCGAACGTTCATATTATTTCATTTCATGAGATCATGGATCCCTTTCTTACTTTACAGCTCATACAATTCCACAGGTCATTCTGAAACGCATAGCTCGTAACAACCTTATCTGAGATGAACTATCACACAGCTCTCAACCGTTTTGGAAAGCTGTTAGAACAATTTACAACAATGTTACAAGGCGCGCTAGGTGCTTTTCAACAGAACCATTCATGCGACATAACAATTAGATGTGCTTATTTGTTGATAACATTACCAAATCAGTCTAATTGTTTTCGCTGAATGTGAGACTAAATAGTTGGGAGCCATATTGAATTATGTTTGTGATTATTTGCTTCAGAAATAACGTAATTTTCCTTCTTGTTTTGTATACCTACTTTATACCTCATGATACTGCATATCTGTTCTCCGGAAATGTGTATTCTGAAAATGTTGCTGTAACTTTTTCCTATTGAAATTTTTTTGTTTCTATTGAAACTTATAAATTTTTCGATCCACATATCGATAGGTTTTGATAGAAAAATCCGTCTTTCAAATGGGGCAACCTGTATATTCCTGCATATTTCAATACAACTTGAAATTACCACTCCAAAAATATAGCCCACCCAATGTTTTGCTCAAGACATCTTTAGAATACAGGGCTTTTAGATTTTTTTATATAACATATAAAGGTAGACTAGAAGTTAAATCATCAAATTCTACGTGAAGAAGTTACAGCAACTTTTCGAAAATGCACATTTACAGAAAACATGATGATCATCTATCTAGTTTAGAAACATGACGTTCCCTTCAAAAGTGTCCAATTTGGCCCATCTTCTACAAGGACTGATATATTACAGATTCATACTATCAATTGTAGAACGAAAGTTGGTTTATCAAAAAATACATTGAAACGCTAGCAATGAATTCATTCCTCAGCTATTAGTCGGACTGTATGAATAATTATGAATATAATTAAGAATTGCATTTCATGTGTTACTTTGCATGTTATTATTCATTATCGTTCCATTCATACTACCTAATCATGGTAGATTCAAAAAGTATTACGACGTAGTTCATTTTCACCGTTGGCTACAATTACTCCACTGTTTATATCCTATCCAAGGTACCCAAAGTTGATTGTTAAATTAGAGAATAATACTCGGGTTCGAGTCCAACTAGTGAAACATCCAAACATCTAAATGATTGTTAATCCCGAGGCTACCTCGAAAATGAAGAATTTATGACGAGAGAAGAATACTGTCGAGAATACTGACACATCTACGGTAATAATTTTAAAAAGCCAACGAAGATCGAAGTGTGATTAACACATTCATCTGGTATAGTAACTTGGGCAGTGATAATCGCCAGCAGACGAGTGAACTCCATAATAAACAATGAGGTAGAGATTGTTATATAAACTGGAAGTATATATCAATGGGCCATCGTTAACAGCGTTATTATGCTGGCTCGGGTGTTTGGAGTTAATCGCAGATGAAGTGTATTAGTTTAGAAGCCGTTGAAGCATGATACTGTAATCATTGATTATGAGGTTCTGCAATCGAGATAAGAATACAGATATACGATAGTTTATCGTCATGAAACGCATTCAATAAGTTCATTCATCAGAATCATTACGATTTGGCGTTATCGTCAATTAAATGATTCACCTTTCATCATTAGTATCTACTATTAATGGATGATAGATATGGAGATGGAAGACGCCACTCACATTCAAATCAATATTTAATTATCTCATTGATGAGCTAGTATGGGATGACAATGTAGAAAAAGTGATCAGAATCCTTGAATGGACCAATTTTGAACAACTTACATACCTATAAGTTGTGGTCGGAAAATAAGTACAATTATTTGTAGTATTTATATCGATTCCGTAAGGCAGTTAGGTGAGGTAGTTCTTATGGTTCTTCACATGGGCTAAATTATTTCATTCTCATTCACATTAGGAGTTTTTCAAATTGTTTTACTCAATGAATCTTCGAATGAAAATCAATTTCAGCATATGTCATATCGTGAACATGTAGTTTCTCTTCCGACCGTGCATTGATATCTCTCAATTTTTAATTGTTTTCGTGGTAGTTTCGAAATGATCTAAGCAACCGATACGAGGAATTCCTATTTCTCAAAGTTCTCTAGCTGAAAATATCACTTTTCAAGATGAAATTCAGACTCTCTCTCATATTGAAAACATAAGTCTTTTGTAGTTTCTCTTCAGACCACGCATTGACATCTCTCGTTCTGAACTAGATTATTATTGATAAAGATATTATTATAATCGAATGAAATTGCGATTTTTTTCTTTCATATAGTTAGGACATTCATTTTGGTTGGTTATTTTGGAGATACTATAGCTCCTGTTTGAAGAATTAACATGACTCTGTTTTTCCCTTCCGACCACCCGTTCATATTACTTGCTCCACAATAGACTTTTTCTGATTTAGGTGTTGGGAAGCCATCAATTCAATGATATTCCCTGGGTTATCTCATTTATTATGGAAAAATCACTTCCGAGACAAGTTCATGACACCATAAACGTCAAATTCTGAACATAAAAATAACTCTCTGTAGTTTCTTTTCGAACCGCGCATTGATATCTCCCGCTCTACAATCGTTTGTTTCTTGTTTCGTGTGATATTCAATCGGCCCATTCATTGTGGTAGCCCTGAGAGAAGTGCTAGGTACATATTGCGCACCCCACGCAAATGGCCGCCTGTCATCTAAATAGGTTCTACCTGCGCCTATCGCCTATTCCATGCCTACCATACAATTGTTGGACAATTATTTTGTATGGAATAAACTGGGGCTAACAAGATAATTCAATCTGTGATGATAAGTGAAAAACAACATTTCTTCCTTTGAACCGCGAACAATAATTGTGGAAAATATGTGTTGAAATATGGAGAAAGAAAAAGAGAGAGTTATGAAAACTCTGCCTCAATTTATAATTTTCTAGGTTTTGACAAAAGAGGTCGAAAATTGCAAGAATGTAATACTGAAATGATCACCCCAAAATTATATTCTGTCAAAAGACAGACAGAAGTTTATGATACTTGATATTTGATATTTCATTCGTCAGATTACTATTTTATTACTATTCCCCCACCAGTTTATATCAATTGTACGACTGACGTCCAAGTAGCATTTTAGAACCATTCGGAGAAATTGAGTTTAAGGTGAAAATATTCTGTTACGTTTTTCACATATATTTGAACCACAATACTATTTCAATTAAAAATGCGACTCTGGACGATTATATTGATACATAGCTCAATTGATTGACCAGATTTATTCAATAGGTAACGAAGTTATCCTCCATGTCACAATAATTCACTGTTTTTTTAACTAACATTTACTGATGACCTGTATTCATTTCTTTTCTTGTATTTCTACCCTGATGCTGTATTTTAACAAGAGAAAAGGGACTGATAATTTAAAACTTCAATATGGACTCATTAACTCTGAATCTGTTTTCATCTGAAAATTAGTAACCTGCTATCACATGTGAACTGAATTGAAAGCTTGAGTATACAAAATGAACAGTTTGGAGGTATATATTTGACTAACACACAAAGTGACATTTCTGCAATGCATTTCACGTTCATGAGATAGTAGTTAATTGTGATTCCTTGAAATCACTATCTGTTAACATGCCCTTGATGGTTTTATGGTTCTCATACGAATGTTCGACAAGAAGTGAATTAGAGATCCTTGAGGTGTTGTGGATATAATCCAAAATTCACTAGAGTGAAATATGTAGGTACTTATATGATGAACCAGAGAAAATGTTAAGTCACTTCTTTAAAGAAAGTGCCAATAAAATAATACTCCTTCAGAAGTTAATTGTGTTTTGGCGATATCAACTGCCTTAAATTACTCGAGACTACAATATCAACCACAAGTTTCGAAATATTCGCAGTTCATTAAAGTTCCTGATATGAAAGTGGTTGGGATTTAATTTCAGGTGAGAATTGACGACTATAACAGACATAAATTGGTGAATATTTTTATACATATACCAAACGAGAATGTGATATATGGATATAGATAATTGTTTGAAATAATCAAAAATTTCATACCAATTTTGAAGATTCGTATAACAGGATATGTCATATCAGATCAGATTACAATGTCATCTCGCCGAGTTGACTTTCTCTGTGAAACGCTTGTCAGTCGGCCGACTTACAAGAAAATTCTAGTTCAGCCACCCCACATATCATAACGAGGAGAAGGTTGAGCACAAGAAGGTGTGTATGATCCTCCTCAGCCCGGCTTCAAGAAGAATAAATTCCCATAACAATAACTGCTCTTTGTTTTGTTTTCGAACATTCGAAATGGTGAAACGTCAGTCGTTGGCGACTGTAATCAGCTTTCTGTAAGAAGATTAGTCTCTTCAGTCGTGAGTCTGCGAGGTATTGAGATCAGCGAAATCTATCAGCTGTATTTTTATTGGATGCTTCCAGACGAGTTGTACATTCTTGTATGTGAGTATACAGTGTGTCTCAACAGTTTGTATTCGCTCAATATATCATTTTTGCTGACGTTCAAGAAGTTTGGTGTAATTTTTCAAATTGACATCTTGTGGGTAGTTATTGAACAGACATACTTTTCTAACCATGTCAACTCAATTTCTTGATTATTTCAGGAGATTGAAAGAATACAACGATTCAAAAAAAAACAACCATTTTCGAATTAATCAGATGATTTTCCCTCTGACATATCTGAACAATCATCGATGTAGACACATGAGATATCAGGGATAGTTACCAGTTGTAATGAAATACACAATATCTATTTGGTTGACAATACAAAAGCCTCAACTTTTCAATATACTCCGTAAGTGATGGAGAATGTTCGAAGCGAAGTTCTCGGAAAGCTCGATTTCTAAATAACAGAGTGCCGAGTTGTCTTTTTGTTTGCTTCCTTCTAGGCCTGTGGGTTGCTCCTCTATTTGAACGTTCTACTTATTTTCACAGGTGCATCGTTTAATTAACAATGTACGTTTCCGAACTCGTAAAAGTGACAAAAACTTATTACCACCACAATGCAACCCGACCACCCTCCATCATATTAAACATAGTGAACCAAAAAGTGGACAATATTACAAAGCACAGAGGTAGACCACAGAAAATTCACAATGTAAATATGGCTTTCGAATTGTTATTCTATTGTTGGTATTTGTCAAGGATTGTGAAATTTCACACTCTTTCGTGTTTTTGTTCCTTTCAAAGAATTTGAGAATGTCAAGGTGTGGTTAGGTTAGCAGGTTGTATCTCCAGAGAAATTCGAATTATCAATGATTTGGTTGAGATTTTTTCCATATGAAATACTCGATATCAAATAGCGGCATCTTTTGTAAATTATGGAATTTCAACACACTCATCACACATAATTACTCTAAACTGCCGCTTGGCATCAGAATTTCACAAGTTCAAATAGAAGATCATACAGCTACGGTATTCTATTATTGTCCAACCAAAAGCAGAAGATGATGTTCTTCTATTGATTATCATAAATATTTTCCCCTGTTGGCTTCTTCAAGAATGATAATTATCGGTTTTCTTTGTATTTTCGATATAATGAATCAGACAAAAAGGCTTCAGTTTCGTCAGAATTTAAACAGTTTTCGAAGATATTATTTTTGCTCAGACAGTTCAATATGTATTTGCAGCGTGTGTTCAATTCGAGATGCAATGGCATTTTGCTTCGAATGGCAGTCCCATTTTTTTCATTACTTCGCATTACCTACCATTAACAAGATATCAAGAAATCCCAATATTTCCTGGCACAGCCTGGTAGAACAGCAATTGACTGGCCTCCTAGTCTCCAGATTGAACACTCATGGAAGCACTGTATAAACCTTCCATTCAAAGAAATATCACTGATATTATACCACAAAATGAGGACACGCTGTAAAACATTTTCTCACATCGAAAACTGCACAACGTGAAACGTCCAATCTACCTGTCTACCGAACATATCTTGAAAAGATTTGTTCAAACGTATTTGGAAGGAAAATACGCTATTGACTAAGGATGCACCAAGATGACCATGCAAAACTTTTGCCAACAAAATTTCCACATCGCGCAAAATCAACAATGTCTGACGTTCGAAGAAAGAAAAAAATATTAACGACCCGATACAAGGATTTCACGGAGGACCATTAGGCCGTTTCCCCTAATCAGCTTAGCGATTGACATCGCAGCTTTTTAATAGCTTCAAGTGAACGCCAGGTGTCGTCACGCGAGTCAATGCGGCGGGTGGCTTTTTAATTCGAAATTTAAAAGTTAATTTTCACTGGGCAAATGGGACGGTCCTTCGTTTCGAGGAGGCCATTTGTCATAGCTTGTCGGCCGGAATAATAAATCTCTCAGGTGGACGGGATAAAAGAAATGCGGCGCCCGAGAATATAATGGTTGGAAGAGAAGATGATTGGAGTTGACTCGAGTAGGTCTTGATAGATAAAAGTACAAGTCGAAATTGATGTTCGAAAATACATCTTTGATATTTGCTGATTGATTTATCGTGTTTACTTCGGGTTTACTCGGCATAAGTTACTGATGATGGGGAAAATTCAATTTGCATCTTGTTGTTTAAATTAGTTTCAAAGTGGTATCATGCAAGCACTTATCGAAACTGGAATTAATTGGAAACTGAAAATAATAATTCTACCTTTACTCATTCCTGTGCCTGTATATGAATCCAAGAGACAAGTACATTGAATTTTTGACAATTTATTAATCCAAAAATCAATTCTGCATCAATCCTATCAGTGAATACTATCGAATGGAAGACAATATCTATATGCTATTGGAAAGGGTCATCTTTGAAATCCAAGAACAATATTTATACTTTGACAAAATGACTTTGGTACCAAAATGAAATTTTTCTGAAAGTTTTAGAACACTAATAAACGAATTCGATTTTTTTAGGTGAAACAGAAATACTTCAATCACATGTTTTTCTAATTTCATTATTTATTGGTTATATTTCAATTTCGATTCATTGGAATAAGTAAATAAGAATTTTCTTGAGTCGCGGACTACTTCAAAAACCGGATCACAAATCTTCCCGGACACCGTCTGAACGAGGACAAATCCAGGAGAACTTTGACCTTGGGATATCTTTCCTAATCTGTGTGAAGCTAAGAATCATATCACGCAGTGAGAAAGAGGATTATAGCATCCTAGATTTCCATCAAAAATACAACATTAAACCGCTTGCCAAAGCAGTTATTCCAAGCTATTAGCTTAATTAACGTTGTTAGGAGATTGAAAATGAATTGGACCTCATTAAATGTAGAATAATCAACAAGTCTACATAATCAAATATAATTATAGATTTTCGAGCATTCATACGTTAAGAAATCCTCAGTCGATGACAGATTATAACGAGCAATTAGAGATTTAATAACATATTTGAAGTATATATAACAACAACAAATAATTACGGTGTGCATAAATATTTATGAGCTGAAGGATTAATTGAACAATCTCAATACCACTATACTTTTTTGATAGTTACTGGTATAAATCTGCAAAAAATTCTGGTATCATTCCAACAAGTGAATTCATTATGTTGAAATGTTGAGTGAGTGTCGAGATGTTTACAAAAAGTTTCTCCAACGGCTAACTGTCAAGGTTATTTATCAAACGAAGGTGTCAAATTATGAAAAAAATTCTAGAAAAATTATCAGTATCATCACATTCGTTTTTTAATTTTGTTTATTTTAAATCCATCCCCTTATTCATTTATCATCATTGATACATTCTATTGAGATATTTTTCAGACACTTTCAGAATAAAATTCAGTTATTTTGTTTTATTGTCAAAAACTAGATTAACAGTTATAGCGTGGAGAGTAATTTCTCGATAAATATAAAAAAAAAACTCTTTCGGACATTTCTAAAATTGTACTTGAAAAATTCAGATGATAGAGTGAATATATAAAATTTAAGCTGATACAGTTTCGATGTTTATTTGGAGTAATTTAATTTCCTGAATAATGCAGAAGTATGAGAAGAATTTAATACATAGACCACTCAATTATTTTTGACATAATTAAAGTACATAATAATATTTCTACGAAAAAATCGTGAATGAATAAGATATGGAGGTGGATACCACCCTGTATCTTCCGTTATCCTAGTGAGGTTTTCACAAAAATCAAGCTTATAACAAGTTTATATTTGGTTCCTATGGAAATCAGTTGTTTCCATTAAATAAATTTGAAACACCCTGTACAATCTACCTTTCCATATCATCCATTCAGTAGTTTGTCAGAAATATTCAAAACACACTTTCAATCAATCCAAAACTTCTCAGTTTTATTGTACTTTTTTCAAAATAGTATAGAAAAATGATTTCCATCAGGTAAGACTTTTATTAACAAAAAGGTGATAATTCTAATAATTGTCTGACACCAATAATGCTACACCGAACGTGCCAAATTACCTTTCCCAATGAGCATTTATGCCTACCCTATAATAAAACTAGGTAGGGACAAACGATCCTAAAGCGAATTTTTATGGACCTCATCATCCTAGGTAGGCAATATAATAATAATAGTGTGGAACTCAATAAAGAGCAGCTGTATTTACCATTAAAAAAATACGGCAAGTTCAGAGTGTTTGGATATTATGAACTGGAAAGCTACAGAGTTTCCGGTTTTTAATACATTTCACTGTGAATTTCTATTGAGTAAATTAGGAATACCATACGTGTGAAGAAATAACAAGAATATACATTACATAAAAAGGAGTTATTGTTTCAGAATTTTGAAAACGAAGTAAAATTTTTGTGTGATGAAATGAAAAATAAAAAAGTTTTATTTCAGATCAAAATTTCAACGATGAATAAAAGAACTAATGTCACGTGATGATGATAATAATAACATCGTGTGTGTTCCAACACACCTAACTAAAATCCCATCAACGGAAACAGTTTTTCTGTAACAATGCGTTGTCAGAGTCTCTATTTGTTTTTCAATTTGACATCCATTCAGTTCTGATGACGAGATGAGTGATAACGTCAGAATAATGACATGTTATAGCCAAAGGTATATTTTGTAATTCGAAAATAAACACAATCTACTTCATATTTCGAGCAATCATTGAAATCGTAAAGATATACAACGAGTTGAGTGACACCTATCAGATTGGGATCTTCTCCAAAAAAAGCATAATTCACCTTTTTCTTCTTTCTCATTCTAGTTAGCACATAACGTTTCTTATATTTTTCATACATTTTCAAACGAGAAACTATCTGTCTTTTCATTTGTTCTTATCTATCTACTTGAATTAAATTGATTGAAGAAATAATATAGCTTCTATAAGGATATTTCACTAACTACACCAGAAAATAATTTCATTCATTAGTTGTTTTCTCTGATATCGAATTCTCATGAGTATGATTATTTGACGCAAATGAATTCAATAGTTATCCGACTCTCGAAAGTATTCAAAATATTATGACAACACTACAACGCTCCACTTACCACAAATACCATACAAACCTATTTCGAGTTGTTTCTCTAACCTTAATATCTAGACACCATCAGCTTTTAGCGAAAAAGGGCGCTGCCGAGGCAATCTGGATATTATTTGTAGTGTTCAACAAACAATACCAACCCCATTATACACACATTACAAGATGCCTGGCGCTGCCTGCTACCTCAGTTACTATTTATTCAGCATCGAATGTTCTCATGTAAGTGGAATAACGGCATGGAGTTGGGCCAATATTTAATTTGTCCGACCGAACTCTTCCAGTGCTGTTGAAGATGAAAACATTCCATATTAAATATACATAAAGACGTTGATGCCAAACGTGGTGGCTTCTGTGGACATCTTTACATAAATATCTGACTTTTGGACTTTGATACATGAAAATTTCGAGGCATTTATTGTCTTTTACACATGTTGAACTCTAAGCTATTCCCCAATCCATAAGATTATTTCTATGTTTCTATGTGGACAATATAAAAGTACTCGAAAGTTATCTGCATCGTTATGGGACAACTATTTTCCAACGATATCCAAAAAATAATAAAATAACTGATAAAATAATGAGTACTCTGATGTTTCCAAAATGCCATACCAACTTGGCATTTATTTTTTCTTCCGGAATTATATGGAACCCAGTTTTGGAGATATTGATAAGGGTCACTTTGAATAACTCGAATGAAACATTGAAAAAAATGAGCCCGAATTATAAGCTCCAAAAGAAATTCTTCTCCTTTTTCTTCTTCAATTGGAATTCAATTCCTATTTGGTCTCCGAAAATCGGTGCATACATACTTTCATTTTCTTTTCCTTTTCTTTACGCCGATTCACATCGTTTTGGTGAACTTTTTTTTATAATAATCATTGATAGACAATATTCCCACTGATAGTAATAAATTTCTTTGAATCAAAACAATAATACGAAAATATTTCTAGAATCAGTTCCCAGATGGAATGCAATAAATCTCTCTTTCAACATACCACTAGTTAGCCACAAATTTTGCATATAGCACCTCTTCATCTATATATTTATGATCAACATTCAGCGTACACAAGAGAACAGCTGGTATCGTGTTTATTTTTTTGGTGGTCGTGAAATATGGTAGAGGTATGATGGACATTTTTTAAAGCTTCTCGAAGCATATAATTTTGTTTTTAAATTGAACCCTGTCATATTCCATATTTATTTTACTTTATTTATCACTCGTCCCATTATATTTTTGAATTACTGGTGCTGTCAAGTTGGGATTGTATAGTGGAATCGAAAATCGTTTCGAAGTCGTGGACTTTTTTTCGTTTCGGTCAGAGAGGAGTTTGACATCGGAATATTCTTATTCATGCATAAGACTTTTCTGTACAATATAACTGATATTTCGATGACCATTCAAAAAAGTGTGAAAATTATATATAGGGTGTCTCTGAAAACTGGTGGAATAGTAATATTAGAATGTTAAAGTATATTTTCGAAACATTGGTGGGTCGATTTTTTTTTGGAATTCATAAGTTCACCACTGAATGGTGTGATGTCAGAATAGACTTTTTCGAAAATTTATATGAATTTGGGATCAACAATATTACCTGGATGTCTCCACATCTTGAGCAATGAAATAAATAACTCTTCATGCCATTCAGGTCTCAGGGTTTTATGATGTTATCCGTTTTTTTTTATTTTTCCTCCGAAATATTGAACGTTACATAATATGTTCAAGCCGCATGACAATATCTTCAAAGTGAAGGCTGAAAGAAGCTTTCAATTCATTGAAGGAACAAAATGGGCAATTGAATTCAATTTTTTTTTGTGTTCAGTGGTCAAGATTGCCATAGACGTTATATTTGGGGTAGGATTTTTCCGCATCTTCAAGAAACACCTGCAACATTCACTGTGATACCTCAACATGATTAGAACCAAGTTTCAGCAATCCATCTTCAACAACTTCAGAAAAATAAATTATTGATGTAATGTCTGCATTCTTCGCCATAGTAATGTTGGCCTCATACATAAAAATGATATCTGTATTCCCTATGCATTGAAATAGAAAAGTAAAATAGCGATCACTACTCGATCGTGTACTTACATAGAATAACAGCATAGTCGCATACTGACTTACAATAAGTGCGTTGTTGACTTGTTTTTCTATTTGTCGCACATTTCAGAGTATGACACCAAAGACCAGAGGCGCCACCAATAGTATTTATAGAATATCATGAAGGAGTAAGCGGAACTTTCCGTTTTATTGATTAAAATTATAGTCTGAAAGATGTAAATCGCAAGGAAAGGGCCATCTCTTCTCAGATATTTTCACCTTGAAATCTTGGTATTCCACGTATCATACATTTTTTGAAATGAGCTTGAAAAAATTCATGTGTTATTATTCGAAGTGTAAACGTTAAGTATGTCTCTACCAGTTGCTAGTGAAATGTCTTGAAATCATATCAGGAAATGTACGAATACGTTTCGAGACAACACCAGTCTTTTTTTGTAATTCAAATACTTTTTTCGATTGCAAGTCCAGACATTTAATGGAAATCCACTGGAATCATGTGAAAACAATCATATCGAGTTTTTCAGTTCATAATGTTTCGAATATACAGGGTCATTCGACAACGATCTTCCATTAGACATATCTAGAGATCTAAATGACCTTTGTTGTGTTGAATTCCCAGATAAAATCATTTCAACTGGAATATTGATGACTTCCGGTGGTCGTCCGTTATACCCAAAGTAGACGTCCATATCAATATTTGATAAACATAGAAAATTTCACAAATCATTCGATGCATTTTGATGATAACAAATGGGAATGGAAGGAGGAAAATGGATGGATGGTCATCAATATTTGGAATTCCCCAGAGATGATTTGCTGATCCATTCTGAAGATGTTTCTTTAGCTGTATGAACTTTTGCATTTCCCTTTACTAGATCAGGATTTTTCCTATCGAGTAAGAGTAATCAGAATACGACGAACCGGACTGGATGGACCAATAGCTCAGACTCTACAGTCTCAAGATCTGAATTTTCTTCGTGAAATTTATATTTTTTAACAAATGGGGTTTTCAAGTTTGTAGAATCAGTACACTGTTTAAAATTATTTTTAGAATGTAGTTTCTAACTGATTGAATAAACAATGCATTACATCTCAGTTTCAACATTTTTTATTGTGATTTGCATAATTCATATCATGAGGGCGTTTCACCAAACGACTGTTAATCGCGGATTCATTAAGCTCGATTTAATGGTCGAGCTGACTTGACAGTGAAACGGAAAAGTTTCACCATACATCAACCCGTTCGAGATGATCGAGATCACAATTGAATAAACTACTAACTTGTCAACGTTGCGGAAGACAGAAAATGTGATCGTTCTATGTGTATATTTGATGTATTTGAATAGTTCTGTGTCATTCATTGAGATTTAATAATATTAATATACGCACAAAAGCATTCAAAATATTCTGTCCTTACATTTTTATCTACTATTATTACGTTCTGTCGACTTGTTTGATTTTTATTGTGACATTTTTGATGATTGTTTTTTCAGGTATTTGTTGTTTCGATATTTGTGGAATATACAGGGTGTTTTATTAATATGCTGAAAAATTGAACTGAGAGTAGAAAGGACCAAAATATGACGATTGAGCGCAACATCGCTTATACAAATGTCGGTGGTTAAAAAGATACAGTGCGTTCAAAGTTGAAATTTCATTTGCACATTTCCTAGCAGCTTCAACAGTTTTAATGATATTTTATCATATTAATGAAACATCCTGTTTACTTTCATTGGACAAACAACAATGTGAAGATATGAATATTTTCCAAATGTTTATTTTTTATTATTATTCATTACTATCCTTCTCGGAAGAAAGATCATAAACTCTTCAAAAATTGTATTCGAACGATTTCACACGAAGACATTCCTATCGTGATCATTTTGTATTGCACAAAAAAGTTTCATTTCTACTATTAATTGACATTTTATCAATTTATATCAACAATGTATCATTGTTAATGTTGATTTCTGAATGTTTATCCTACATGCGCTACGCTGAATGGACTCTGCCACTGCAAAAATAACTATTCATACAAATAACCTTCATTCCAACATTTTTACCATTCAACTCATAACATTCATTGCGAACAATTCGCGTACGGTAACGCTGAAGAATCCGAAATGCGCGTACGGTTATGTTAATGCGCGACTTTTTCGTTATTTTCTGAATGCGAAATTAGCGACCCTCGAAAAATTCCACATTTCAAAAATGCATTTAAAGGAAGCACCACCGCATTCTCGAATTCTCCGACACAAAGGTCTCTCAAAAAATACCAACTGGCCAACCAACAAATGGAACACAAAACTTACCCGTCGCGTCTGACAACACCGCCTGAGGTTAGGTTAGCTCGGCCTACCTGTAACAAGGGGAACAATTAATTCCTTCTCGGTCCATTCATATACAAAGTGGGAAAATAAATTTTGAGAAAGTTACGGAGATCGGTAGGTGGTTCAGCGTTTAACAGACGAAATCTGTTTCGAGGCGACATTATGTCCATATAATATGTCACAAATATTCATAACATCGTGTGCATGGGAAAGGCATAGAAGGTGATTTAGGGAGGATGGTTCATTGAAAAAATATTTTTTTTGGAAATGAGTACATGTGAAGATTTCTGACACATAAAAAGAGAACTCTTCAATTGTATACATTTTTAAATAATTTGAGCCAAAGCAGGTATCCTTCAACATAACTATGAGAATATGATGAAAAGTTTTCGAGTTTGAACTTATAGTGTTGGTATACTTTACAACACTGATAACGATGATGCATCAGTCAGCATTGATCTCAGTGTTAGCTTCTTGAAAATACTCAATAGCAGTGGTGATCTTATCTGATGATTGCATGAAAGTCTCTACGGAAAAAGATCATAGTATTGTTTTTGATCATTCAATAAATGAAAGGAGGTATAGTCTGTTTATTCAAGCAAGATAGTTTTGACACTTAATCAGAAAGTGTAGTGTTGCTGTTTGTCTGTTTGCTACTTTTGATATGCCGGAACAGAAAGAGGTTGGGTTAATGATTCAAATTGTTTCGAAAATATTTCCAATTATTACATTATTTCGACAAGAATATGAACAAACTATATAAGAGAATTGAAGATTTCTCTCCGAATAAATTTGTCATCGTTGTGAAGTTCAGTTATTAGCTGAATAGTTTTCATTTTCATCTAATGGTACTGAAAGATAACCAAATGTCAGAACTATCTTACTATCTTGAATGATACTGCGTGCCGCGATTTTAGAGTTTTGCACAATTTCCACATTTATCAAGGAAAAAGGAAATGAAAAAGCACGCAGTTACGTTTATTTGAGCAGATACATCTGCAAAAATTACTAAGAAAAATACCTATTGTTCAGATATTTTACAGCAGATATCAAGTTGTTTTCATATACATAAATGCAGAAGCCATTGTAACTTAACTTCATAAATCTAAATATCCGATAGCTAACACCTAAGGGGCGAAACCAGAGAATGTATTTGGCCAAACCTTAAGAATCGCACAATATTGAAAAACTCGGTCTCATTTCAAATCAGAAATAAAAATGTCTGTTTTATTTGTTCCAACCTGCTAGTGGCTCAAAATGAATGAGACCTAATTACTTAAGGATGGGAATCGAGACAGATTTGGTGATTTTCAAATACGTGTAAAATCGGCGGCTTTTTTGAACATTGCTGAAAAAGATGAACGAAAACAATCATATTATGATGATTATTCCTCTTCCTATCGACTATATTATGATTTGAGCTATTTGTGTTGTATCCAGCAAAATATCAGAATGGTTGATAATATTTGAACATCTCTCATGTATCTTGAATGTGTAGGTGAGGTTATTATTGTTTCGTTCTTGCCACTACAATGTTATCTTTATAGCAGTAATATTATTTTTTATTTTATTATTTTTTATCCTAGTGATTCTACGAAGTATTAAAACTGAATTGTTACGATCGCCTGTAGGTTACATTCGAATTCCTTCACCACTAAAAGTGTAAAAAGCACATTCGTATTACCTAATTACATCACTTGATAGGAAATATTAAAAAATGCTCAAAATGCCACAGCAAATGAGTGTTTGTGGGTAAATTGAATTTTTCACAAGTTTAGTCGATATATGAATTGATTTTTGTCATTTTGAAATAATAATTTCTCGAACTCACTTACTTTTTTCACTCTGAAGTGAAATTTTCTTTCATATAAAACTCTATCAATAAGTTTGTTGATTCTGTACTGAAAAATGTAGATCTAACTCTTTTTCAATCCATTCTATTTTCTACTATTTTACGTCTAGTATCAAATATCATTTCAACTTTGTGATCGTTCTTGATGAGTATAATAACGGCTACGTACGTGCATATTGAAAGATGAAAAATACCAATCCATTTGAGTGGTATTAGATTTTATGGCTTCTGGTAAAAAATGAGTTTGTAGTATATATTTAGATACTGGTTCTTAGGCCACCCGTTATGATCGTCTTTTTCTTCAAATAACTTCTGAAATTCAAAGAACCACTGTAATTTCTTCTCCGTAATAAAAATTAATGAAAAGGACGTCTCTTCTCTGCCTCAAGGCAATTTTATTTGCATTTCTTGAACGCTTCCATCCAACGACTCTCATTTTATTATCCGTCGAGATTCCTCAAAATTTAGGAGCCAATTTGTAGTTGTAGCTTTTTTAATGAGATATTTCTGGCGGTACTCCCTTCAACTTTCATTTATAACCTACAAACTTGCAATTTCAATTCGCGAAATACCACCATAAATTTAGAGATCTGCTCAAGAAAGATATTATGAAATTTCAGTATGGATGCAGTCTTCGATGGAAAGGATATTGATTCAGGTGCAAATTAAGTTTCCACCTCCATTCACAACATTTCATGAACCCAACTTATAACAGAATATAACATAATATCGGCGATAAATGTTGATATATTTCCAACTTATCATTATTTATTCAATTGATGAAATCCACAAATGAATCATTCACTTGAAAGCCCAGAGATTCACTTTTGGTAGATCTGAATAAACACAAGTAATTACAAGAGTCTTATTATATTACAACCAATATAATCCCTTGCCAAGGTATCTCTTACGAAGGATGAAGTGAATTCTGATAATATATAATCCAAAATCATCCTAAAATGTTTGCAGAAAAACCTGAGGAACCTCAGAAAATGCTCGCTTGACACGTTCTGCATCATTGAAAATACAGGATCTTGTTTGCACTTGTACGATAGTGAATTGTTCATTTCTGAAAGCACAATAAAACTCCACTTTTGTTGATGATATATGTATTTATAAACACTAGTTTTCCTTGATGTTGAAATTTTCAAATTCTCTGGAATGCGATTGCATGATATATCGATGTCTTTTTGTGGGAACCAGATGGAGAATAAAAATTGAATTTATGTGAATCAGGTATGCGCGGTATTTTCTCAATGACACCGATTGAAAACAAACTCACAATTCAAGTAATTCATTTACCAGTCATTCCCACCTTTGTACACTAAATTAAAACTGAATTCCTTTTCCTTTACATAGAAAAGAGATTCCATTTGAATATTCAGCAATGTTGGCGTTCGTAGTTTTGTCCAAATTAATTTAATGGCATGCTTCAACGTCATCTTGATTTGTTGAATTTCTTTGATCTCTCTCACTCCAGCCTTTGGTAATTACACATTGAAAATAATGCAGTATTCCTCTATGTTCCTAGTCAATTTCATTTTCTATCTCACTTCATATTTTCTTCTTCATATTTTGAAAGGCTTTTATATCAGTATTAATTATTGAATGAGGAAGAAATAAACAAGTTGATAGCAATACCTTTTTAAAACCATCCAAAACTGTTCAAAAGGAGGATAAAAGTGATCCAAAGCCGTATTCAAATTCTATTTTGATCTTGAACCTCTGAACAATTCTATGAATGCTCCAGAAACTATTCGGTCAGTTGTCTAAAAATTGTATTTTTGCACTATACTGGAATTTAATGAAAATTTTTGCATACTCTCACGAATTTTGGTTGAAGAACATGAATATTATCCTGAGGAAATTGATGTTTTTCGAGATATTTCTTCTTGAGGTCCGAGATTTCACCTTCTTTTCTTGAACGTTTTCAACTAAGATTGTACAGCTTAATTGCAAATTCCTTCATCAGATATAAAATACCAAAAAAACAGTTACCATGCATTCATTTCCAGGTGAACATTAAAATTGCAGTTCTTTTCCTAGCACAAATATGCATTTGAATTTATCCGACTTTTTCATAATTTGTACTGTGGTTTGACATTCGAGCAGAATATCGAGCTGAATATTCAAAAAAAACTACATTTTCCATGTTTTCTCATCAGGATGAATACATGATGAACCCTTTATTCGCCAGAAAGCTGTACAATCTTGACCAAAAAAGTGCAAAGAAGATGAATTTTCGGACATAAGTGTTACCACAAAAATCTCCATCGAAATCCATGCAAGAATATCATGAAATTATATTCTCTCTATATATTATCTGCCTAGAATTCTTGGTTTGCTAATATCACGTCAGTCTATTTCGTTTCTCTGGATTTCATTATCAGATTCTGTATGCCCGATCAATTATCTCCTTGGGCATATTATGTGAAGAAACAATTGAAAAGTTGTGTCACCATATCATCATATCCACATTCGATGGAGCGAAGAGGGAGCGTGCAATACCAGCGGCCCGCTTGAAATACGATACCCCATTAAGACTATCTCGTCTTCACTTCTATTCATCGGGTTATTTCGAGTTTCGAGTCGAGTCGCAGGGATGGTTTAATATTCCGACCTAAGATGGCTTTTTCGTGTACCTGAATTCCACTGACTCGTTATTAATTGGGCAATAATGCGCCACGCCAGAGAAGCGTCCTCGGGTTCTTCTGTTTTATTACGCCACGGCCAGCCCGATACATTCGCGGTTTGTCCGATGAGAGTACGATGTTCATTTATCAATTGGGATGGGAACAGGCTGCACGGAAACTCCGCTCAACACGTTAATCTTTGAATTTACAAATAATACACCCTGACACTGATACTCTATTTACTCAGCTCCAAACATTAGGATTTTTATAATTATGAACACATGAATATTTATGGACCCATAAATTTCATGATTGCCGAAAACAAATACAAATTATGAAAAATCTGTTTATTTATCTCAACATGTTTGTGTCACGTAAATAGTCAAGATATCACCATGAAAGTTCGTATTTCTCTGCTATGCTATGTTATACTTTTTACAACCGTTTATATCAAACCTGTTCACACGTTGGAAGTAATAACATCTCCGAAAACATCATGCAGAACGAATTATGGAATAAAACAATTTCGAAACGTGTTCATCGAAAAACAATGACACGATAAGTAAAATAGCTATAATAGATAGTTGTTCTATTTAGTCGATCTGGATTGGTACTGACAATAATTTCGGAATAAAGATATCATACCAATCAGCATTTTTTGAAAAGTAAATTGACTCGTTAGCATTGAGAACTTGCTGAAAGCTTCAACACATAGATTACGTTAGAATTATTCCAAACATTGAAATAACCCATCGTATATAAATACAACCCACAAATGTGCTGAAAAGTTTCAAAGTTGATTGTTTTACTCCTACTCAAAAACCGGATTATGCTATGCGCTTTAGAATACCCCGTGAATATCAGTCGGTGAGCTCATATAGGGCTTCGAATTGTGATTTATTTTGGTGGTTTCGATGCTGGTGTGGGATGTTTATTAGGATTAATTGTTGGATAACATATGGATCGTTTCGAATGTGCACGCGTATTCACCGACAAATAACTCGACAGAGAAGAATCGGTCATCGATTTTTTTACATTACTCATAATTGTTGGTTTTATATCATTCCTGCATCTCTCTAACTATCGAAATATTTTCAGTGACCACAGACCAAATCATGAAATTATCTATAAGTAGAGACATACGATGTATATTTGGGTTTTCAGTTTTTCAACACTATTATATATAATAAGGTATTGAGAAATCATTTATTGTTTATTCGATTCGAAGTTTTGAAACATTACATATCTACCCTGAGTCACATCTAGCTACTTTCAATCTCATTTCATCGAATTATATTTTCATGCAAATATATCTACTCTACTGTATCGTAGACTCTATCATTTAGTCTTTATCTTGTACAATGAATTATTACTTTCTTGTCACATACATACATGGTATGAAAGGTCTAATCCATCCAGACATACGAAAACTAGGTCAATACTTTCAAAACACATGCAAAATAGATTGCATATTATGTACAGGGTGAGTTAAAAATGTGTACCGAGGGTGATAATACATTGGAAAATAAATACAGTTTGATGAATAAACTTATGGCTCAAAATGCATACTAAGAGATGATAAAATTATATGAGAATATTATCATGGGCGGTGCTCTTCTGAAATATCAACAATCGTTCCTCCTTTGGCGGTCTCTTCGAGGTTAACCCGTCAAGTCCAGTCTTCACACCCCTTTGTGGTTAATTTGGTGACCTGCAGAACATCTCTTTTCAAAGACTCGTTCATCCAACGAACAGCGAGGCTCTGGAACATATTGCCAAGAGAGGTGTTCCCCGAGGCATATGACCTTAAGAAATTTAAAAAGAACACCATTTCCTACCTCTTTTCCCTTGCTTCTCACGATGTTCTCTGAACATTACAGGATGTCTCCTTTCGTGAGAAGTTTTATATATAAAAAAAAATACGAGGAAAACATTTTCCTGTTAAAATGTGATTCGAGATATTTGAGTCGAGTTTTTTCTAGTCACATGATGTCAGAAGATAAATTCATCACGAGATTCATATGCAACGATATTTCAGAAGGTCAGTATAAATTTTGTAGAAGAAGTAGAATTAGAAGGTCATACCTTTGTCAGTTTGCATTTTGGGTCATGAGTTCATTCATAAAACTATACTTTTTTCAATAAACGAACACCCTTCGATATATCGGTTCACATTTTTTACTCACCCTGTATATTGAGTTCAATTGTGCTCAATGTTTTAATTTGGCAGGTAATCTATCAATATCCAAGAAAATATGGACATTTTATACTACTGAATATTTCCATTGCAACTAAACATTGAAAACATTGTAGAAAAATGTAATCGAAAAAGATTCCGTTCTACAATATTATTCTGGGATTGGAAAACTCATCAAAAAATATTACATGTTTTATCGAAGTGAAGATCGAAGTCTTCCTGTGATTATAAATTTCATAAGACTTCGGTCTTCAATTGGGACATCGTTGAATGATCACCACTTAACGTTGTAGCTGGATCATAAAACTATAATTTTGTATATAGTATAACAGATGCAAATATAGTTTTCGTTGTGTAATGTTTACAATCAAAACTAACTGAACAACACATTATGGTCATAAAAGAGTAGACTGTTATAACTAGGGAGATTCCAATAGGTGGCTGAACAACAAACCCACCGTATAAATACATTCAACACTGAGATATTGAACGAAAACTGATGTCAGATGATTGCCACAGCATTATTTATAACAATCATTCGAGATATTGAATAAAAACCCAATCATGAGAATTTCACACAAGGCATTCATCCTCTGAATAGATTGCAATACTGAGAATTTCTGTAGAAGGTAAACACTTTTAATGATTAACATATTTTGAAGTATCAAAATTGAAAAATGATGACAATATGATATTCAAGTTGACAATAACTTAATATCTATCAAATTTAATTAAATATTTTGGAAGGCGAAGAATACATTACAGAATCAGCAAAAGATTGTAACTAAAATGAAATGAGACCAATTCCAAGATGGATTCACTGAAAACTAATGTCTAGGTGATTGCACATACACGTTAGTATTCTAACTCAAGGAAAATATGTCTTTGCATGAACCAAACCCCCACTGAAGACCCGTTCGTTAAATTCGTCGAAATCACGAGAAGCGAATCAATGATCTCTTTCTCAATTTCTAATATTTCATGAAAGGCGAACCAGACAAAAACGAATCCACGAAGGAAATAAACATGATAGGCGCGATACACAGTTGAGCGCGACTCCCAACAGTCCATCAGATAGAAAACCTTCTGCAAGTATCCGAGAAGACCGAGAGGAAAAAACCGACTTCGACTCAACAGTTTTTTGTGAATGCCGTCGGGATCCGGACGAAGAACACGGAGTCTTCGGTCGGTCCGGTGTGCAGAGAGCCAGCAGAGGGGTCGGCACCTCCGTTGGAGGGGAGGGGACGCAGCGAGAAGTTAGTGGCCTTGTACGAGCCACTGCAGTCGAGTACCGAGCACCTCGTGAGTCGGACATGCTACAAGACATCGGCCGAACGTACAATGGTGTAGCGCGTATCGAAACCGCACTAAGTCATGGGCACCAACGTAGTGTGTGCTATTCTGTTCGGAGCCGTGTTCGGAGTACTTTCCGCGTCTCTCAGCAAAACCCTTCGTTACCAAGCTCCCGACGAGTGCAAATGGGTCGTGGTGGACAGCGGCGACGAAGACGACGTCGCTCTCGTCTGCAGACTTCGAACCATCAACAGCGAGCTGGAGAATACCAACTTCAGCGTGATACAGCCTCAACATACGGTGCGGTTGCGGCTCGAATGTAGTGACGCGTTGTTCTTCCAGAGTTCGTTGAGTGCGGGGAGTTTCAAGCCGCTCGTGGAACTGCGCGAGTTGTCTATCGAGTACTGCAAAATCGGGAACCTGTCGGACGGTGCGTTTCGAGGACTCAAAGACCTCCGCAATCTGACTATAAGGACTCACAATACCGATTGGTCAGCTATGACTTTGGACGTGTCTCCTAACGCGTTTACCGACGAGTTACGACAGCTGATTCGCCTGGACTTGAGTGAAAACAACATGTGGAGTTTGCCCGAGGGAGTTTTGTGTCCACTGTACGCTCTAGAAGTTCTCAATCTCACCAGAAACCGATTACGAGAAGTGACGAGCTTTCGTTTCACCTCCACCGAAAGATGTGGCAGCAATTTGAAAATTCTAGACCTTTCCCGTAACAGTATCGATAGATTACCGTCTGGTCAGTTTTCGAGCTTATCGCATCTTCAAAAACTTTACTTGCAAGGCAACGGATTATCACACCTGGCCGATCGTGCTCTCGAAGGTCTAACATCCCTCCGAATCCTCAAACTATCTGACAATCATCTAGTCAGTCTACCACCGGAACTGTTCATCGATGCGAAGGAAGTCCAAGAGATGTATCTTCAAAATAATTCGATAAACGTTTTGGCGCCCGGTTTATTCAGTGAGCTCACCCAAGTCCTTGTTTTGGACTTATCACATAATGAACTGACAGCTGATTGGATAAATACAGCCACTTTCGCAGGTCTCGTTCGACTTGTCGTACTCGATATCTCCTATAACAGGATATCCAAACTGGAACAATCAGTGTTTAGAGACCTTTACAGTTTACAAATCCTGAGGATAAATGACAACTTCATCGAGCATATACCAGACAGCACATTCTCGGCTTTGTACAACCTACACACGCTTATTATATCGAATAACAAATTAACCAGAATAGAAAGCGACACGTTCAACGGATTGAATGTTTTATCCCTGTTATCGATAGACAACAATAAGATTTCGTGGATTCATCCAGAGGCACTGAAAAACTGTTCCGACTTGCAAGACCTTCATTTGAATGGTAATAAGCTAGTTGCAGTACCTGAAGTAATTAGTAATGTTCCTTTGCTAAAAACACTCGATTTAGGAGAAAACCATATCGATACCATTACGAACGAAACATTCGAAGACCTGAAGCAAATGTACGGATTGAGATTGACCGAAAACAATATCGGAAACATCACCAGAGGTGCTTTCGATAAACTGTCAGCTCTCAAGATACTCAATCTGTCGAGGAATAAAATACAAAAGGTAGCGCCTGGCTCTTTCGACAATAACCTCAACCTACAAGCGATCCGTCTAGATGGGAACTACCTGACTGACATTGAAGAATTATTCGCTAAATTACCCAGTCTAGTGTGGCTGAACATATCCGACAATCATCTCAAGTGGATTGATTATGCCCTGATACCTACTGGTTTACAATGGCTAGACATTCACTCGAATCAAATCGAGGAACTGGGTAATTACTTTGGAATCGAATCGACTCTTTCTCTCACAACTTTCGATGCCAGCGCGAACAAGCTGACTGAAATTACAGGCTCTGTCATTCCGAACAGTGTGGAGGTGTTGTTCCTGAACGATAACCTCATTTCCAAAGTACAATCGTACACTTTCTTCAAGAAAACGAACCTGACCAGAGTGGACTTATTCGGAAACAAGATTTCGAATTTGGACCCGAATGCTTTACGAATATCGGCAGTACCACCGGAAAAAGAACTGCCAGAGTTTTATATCGGAGGTAACCCTTACCAATGTGATTGCACCATGGAATGGTTACAGAAAGTGAACGTAGGTAACCGAGCTCGAACTCAGCCGAAACTAGTTGATCTGGACAGCATTTATTGTCATCTGTTGTACAACAGAGGCACCACCTACGTTCCCCTGGTTGAAGCTGCTCCTTATCAGTTCGTTTGCACTTACGAAACCCACTGCTTCGCTTTGTGTCATTGTTGCGACTTTGACGCTTGTGATTGCGAAATGACATGTCCCACAAACTGCACCTGCTATCACGACCAGTCATGGTCCGCCAATGTGGTGGACTGTTCTTCCAGCGGATACGTAACCAAACTTCCGGAGCAGATACCAATGGACGCCACTCAACTCTATCTAGACGGAAACGATCTGCGGTCGCTGAACAGTCACGCATTCATCGGTCGAAAACGACTAAAGGTACTATATTTAAACAACTCTAATATAGATACCATACAGAACAGAACATTCAACGGTTTGAAGGAACTGGAAGTTCTACATTTGGGAGGGAATCGTTTGGGCGAGTTGTACGGTTACGAGTTCGACGGTCTGGAAATGCTCACAGAGATTTTCCTGCAGTCGAATCGCATAACCAGCATCAACAATAATACGTTCAGCCATCTGAAGAAGTTACGTGTTCTGCGACTCGACCACAATAGACTCAACATATACAACATGTGGAATCTTCCTAATACATTAATCGAAGTGACTTTATCGTACAATCCTTGGTCATGTGACTGTGAATTCACGGAACGTCTTCGTGAATGGATGAAACGCGGCGACGCGGTCCAAGACTCTTCGTCGGTGAAATGCATCTTGAACTCAACCGATATCGATTTCTACAGCCTGGACGCGTACTTGGACAGTACCGATACCGGTTTCTACGTGATGCAAGAGAACGGTTCTTGTACGGGTGTCGCCAACATAGACAACAGCGTAAACGGAAACTTGACAGCGACTAAAACCATCATCCAGCGTCAAGCCATCCAAGACTACTTGCCGTTGCTGGTCATCACTTTAGCCATATTCTCCGCGATTATATTAATCATCCTGTTGGTGTTCATCTACAGACAGGAGGTCCGTGTATGGTTCCACTCGAAATTCGGAGTTCGTATGTTTCAAAGGTCCAGCGACCTGGACAGAGACGACAGAGAGAAATTGTTCGACGCGTTCGTGAGTTACAGTTCGAAAGACGAAGCGTGGGTGGCTGAAGTATTAGCCCCCGCCTTGGAGCCCAATTATAAATTATGTTTACACTACAGAGACTTTCCGGTGGGTGCGTTTCTAGCCGATACGATAGTGCAAGCTATCGAATCCTCGAAAAGGACTATCATGATCCTGTCCGAGAATTTCATCAAGTCGGAGTGGTGTCGTTTCGAGTTCAAATCGGCGCATCATCAGGTGTTACGCGACCGACGGCGGAGACTTATCGTGATCCTCCTCGGCGAAGTGCCGCACAAAGACTTGGATCCAGATATCCGTTTATATCTGAAGACCAACGTGTACTTACAGTGGGGTGATAAATTGTTCTGGGAGAAGCTCAGGTACGCCCTGCCTGACGTTCCTAATAACCAGCGGCAACCAGGTTCTACGAGGACTCCGCACGTGCACCACCACGTGCACAGGCATAGTGCGAGGAGTCAAGCTCCGAATCCTCCAGGAGGTGGCAACAACGCCTCGAGAACGGTGGCCATCCACATTTGACGATGACTGTTAGTGAAACTAGCAATGTCAGCATTATTGTGATAATTCGTAATGTTATAGACTGTGCATGAGTGCAATGTGAGGGTGTGATGTGATATTGTTTGAATGTTGAGTTCGGGGAAAATATTGTATGAATGTGAGCACGGCATTTTGTTTTTATATATTTGTATTTGAATGATGACTAGTGATATCCCGAACCGTCCACTACTCCTAATTGGTAAGGAGTCTAATTTTGTGTAAATATCAACTTGTATGATAAATAAAAAATCTACTTGTAAATTCTGTATATATTTTATATAATTTTATAGCAATCGTATTTATTTTTGTAGGACAATATCGATTATTTTTCATCTTTATTTTGAATAAATCACGCGGTTGAAAAATCTGTTGTACGAATGTTTTCATTTATCATCACAGTGAACATTTTTCTTCTGGATATGAATAAACTTCGACTGAAAATAATCTGAGTTGTTTCAATTCAACAAAATATCTATACCTTCAACAATAAAACCAATCTATTCAGATAAAGAACACATCGATAGATTCACAAAGTAGAGCATGATGGATATATCCTTTTTCAATTCAAATACTGTTTTCGAGACTTCAACTGACAATCATATGTAGCAGCGAAGAATGAAATTCGCAAATACCAAATCATATTCAAGTTCTGATAGAGAAAGCCATTTCTCGAAACCTATTTTGGAAGACTATATATAATATTACATTTATAAAAATGTTAATAAGCAGTCGTACAGTAAATTCAGTTACAAGACAGATTTTATTAATAGTTACTTGAAATACTACTACAGCAATATATGTATGTATCACATATTTCTGTCAAATGAGAGTTTTTTATAGGTTATAAATATATCGTAAAATTCTAGACCGGTTGATGAAATATGAGGTAAAATTAGAAGTATGATCTAACGGTCAGCATTTGGTAAGAATATTTATCTATGGTATGACACAACTGAATATTAAATAATATTTTGTGTACAAGACCAATGGATACATATATTCATTTACCATTTTCGAAATCTTAAGATTTAATCACGAGGAAAGTATGTTTATTTTCCGAATTGTTACTCGGGATACTCAAACCACAAAAGTTCCATTTTTTAGGGCACAATAATAGATTTTTCAACTTTTTATTTTTCTGATCGGTACTTTCCTACTCTATATCACTATATATAATTAAATTAATTCCAGAACAAGTGTATACTGAATTCACCGAGTCTATTCGAGTCCATAACATTTTTTTCGTTGGTTAAAGAAATGTCCAAACGTCGTACCAAAATATCAATTCAGACACGTAATACCTGAGCTTTTTTCTTCAAACAAGTGCATCGGTATTTCACTAAGAATACATTTCCATCATGACGAAAAGATCTAATCTGTTGTCATGAACAAAGGCATAATGAAGTTGTAGGTTTGAATCGTTACTATTGTAAAAATCCTGCCGTCTATCTTAATAACAGTGTACATGTTATCCCACACATCGTACCATAAGTTACTCTAAAAAATACAGCTAATGTGAAATGTAGCAGACGATATTGTTGTATAATAATGTTGTTGTTGGAGTTGTAGGTGATATATCGTATTTTTACATTACCTTATTGAGTTTCATAGAATTTTTTAACACTATGCAGTATATTCCTTTTAGAAAGTGCACAATAAGCAATAAATGAGTATTCTTCCTTTTTCAGGATCGCTGAAAAATTTGCTAAGCACTATCAAGTTATGGTCTAAATTGATTTTTCAATTGAGAAATTTTAAATTTCGTTCATAATTCGAAAACAAAAGGCGATAGCAATATTTTGTGATCATTATTTTCTTGTGTTAAAATGGAAATAATATACAAAACAGGGAGTTAAAAGTTGAATTTTTTATTATTAGAAAGCATCAAATGAATTTATTGTGTCATCGATCATAAGATACTGTTTACCTCAAAACGTTCTCACGAATAAGTGTTTCCTGCATGTCGATCGCCAGGAAATTTATTGTTTAAAGAGTGATTAGACTGTTAACAATCCTTTATGTAAGTAGAGTGAAAAATTCAATACAGACGTGAATACGAAAAAGTCGCACGAAGCGTAATACATGTTTCGCATATCAAATTATTCCCGAATCAAACAGAATTGAATCGAATCTACATTATTCATGAAGAACAACAGTACACGAAGAACAGATTTAGTGAAAAAGTGGTAGGGGAATGTATTATTACTAGGGTTGATCTTTGCTTGATGCAATTTTTTTTGCAATTACTTTACACTAGGCTCTTGCTATTCCTAGCAAATTCATATCATTTTACTGACATAACAGGATGTCTCCTTTCGTGGGAAGTTTAATATAAAAAAAAAACATAATAAATGATTAGGCCAATGGAATCTTTGCGAATCCGTAGTCAGTAAATCTATATAAATGAATGAATACTGACATAATGGGGCAAATTCTCAAAACAAATCTCGAAAGTTCAAAATTCATGGAAACAGAATGTTGATGCTATTCTAAAGGTACGCCCCACCATTCGAAATGCAAAGTTTGCAAATGTATGAGTATTTTTTCAGGTTTTTCTCTTATAATACTTCCCACGAAAGGAGACATCCTGTAATATTCAGTAACATTTTTATTCACTTGACAGAGTGGACACGTAAAAATGCAGAGTGCTTTATCTCGATAACTATTCCTTATAGAGATTTGCGAAAAAAGGAGTGGTCAGAAGTGAAGAAAAAAAATTATTTCCCAAGTAGCCGCTAGGCGGTGATTTCGACATCTGAACTCTCCCACAAAAATAAACGAATGAAATAACTGAAAATCACTCATTATATCTGATAGGGGCCAAGTTTCTTTTTGAGACGAGCCTAAGTTGATAATAATTCCCATTTCTTCTGAAAAATACGATAATATAATATAATACAGATTTTTTTCCATTTATTTCGTCATTCATTAATCAAATTCAAATCAAATCAAATTCAAACTTATTCAAAAACTGTTAAGTTACAGCTCTGAAACGTTAACATTCAACATTTAATATAATTGTAAAATAATAGATAATAATAGCAAGATTATACAACAAATCTACAACATGTATATCCTTAGTTGAGAAAAGGATATGGTGATCTATCCTTCTTCTTCCAAATATATCGATTAGTTATTTTCTTCATAGACTTGTTTCACAAAAAACTATAATTTGATTCGGATCGCGATACGAATTCGAAAATTCACTATTTGCGAGTTATTATTTTAGTCAAACATTCTCCTGTAACCATATTCTGAAACGCCCCTGATGTTTATATTACCGACTGATTGTTGAACGAGAATCATTTCCATTCTCCGAGAAGGTTGGCCACCATACCAATAGGATTATGAAAGGGGACGATGACAAGGAAGTATGTGCCCTATTGTATCGGTCAAAGTAATCACGCTTGGACGACGCCTAACAATTTTTCTCGTATCAGCACCTTATTGTTCCTGAAACAATTTGTTTCTGTTGAGGCTCTTCTAACAGCGAAAATAACAGTCGAACAGGTGAAGAGGAGTCCGATGAAATTGAAATCAACAGGCAACCAAAATCATAATTTGGTACACTTAGCGTGTGGAACGGTTTACCTGTTGTATAACAGTGACTGAACGAAAAAAATTCAATATTATCCGTTATTAAATTTATAACAGCAATTACGGAAGGATGACTCGGTGCATTTTTTCAAGTGTACGGGTAACGCCGTTTGCATGTCCCTATCATTATTAGCATAATCTTCAGATGTTTTATCTCAAACACGCAGATAACTAACAATTCCAGCAAATTAAAAAATACCTATCAGTCTTTTATCCTTACGATATTGGGGACGACCAAAGGATTTGAACCAGACAACGAAATGAATATAAATGAGAATTAGAAGAAAAGCTCAAGTACAGTACTCGAAGAATGCTCAAATTACCAAATCAATATCAATGTTCAGATATGTGTAGTTTCTTAAATTGCAATAAAAATATAGAATTATAAAAAAAGTTTTTGTCATTATTGCCTACTATCATTTTGAATTAACAAACTATCAGTATTTTTCCCATGATTCCGATGGTGGAAATAAAAAACAATGTTTCAAGTCATAATTGTCTATAAAAATGAATAAGAGAAAATCTATTATCTATGAAACATTTCGTGACTTGAAGTAATAAACAAGATTAAATTGAAACAAATTTCTATACAAAATGGTGTTATATAAGCGAGAAAAGATGAGTGCAATAATTCAGTTATCAACTTGTTTGGGCGAATTGAAATCTCGATAATTTAAAGATGAGTTCATCAAACTTATATTCAGCCAATCATATGCATGAATCACTTTTAATTAAACATTGATTCATTTCAATTAGCTTTGCGTAGCAGAGTAATCGTTGACCACATATGTTGATGAATCCACAGTTCCCACATACGTATACAGGGCACTCCAAACCATCCAAATGGTATAATTTATTGGGCATTACGTTTTAGAATTTTGGGAATGAAGTTTATATCATATTCTGCTTTTTAACATTTTGACTGTATTTTCCAGAAATCATTAACTTTTAGACAGAGATGATTTTTGTGGAATTGTATTTTCATGCCTTCTGATTTTGGTATTTAGTCCTCGTATAAACACATAGAATATCAAAGCTAGGTCATTGAAGTTTGGGAAAAAGGTGCCGACAAAAAAGCTGAATTCCAATGTGCGATATGTTTTTACGTTTGTAAATGAGTATTGAAATAAATCCAGAATCCCAGGATTCAATATGTCTATTTTCCATTTGGTGAGCAACTAAATTGTGAGAAGGAATTATACACGGGTTATTGAAATAAATAAATCAATAGTGATGCTACGTTTACTCATACACTATATCTTTGGTTAAACCAAAAAATTGTCATACAAAAATATTTTTATAGATATGAAAATGATAGAATCTGAGGCATATGACCTTCAGAAATTCAAAAAGAGCACCAATTCCTACCTCATTTCCCTTGCTTCTCTCGATGTTCTCTGAACATTACAGGATGTCTCCTTTCGTGAGAAGTTTTATACAAAAAAAAATCATGGAAAATATTTTACTTTCACAATATCAACATAAATTATTTCTTGTTTTTTTCTTGCATCATAACCTTTGTAAAATATTCTCATTTTACATCATCATTGCTTCAAATGATCCGAAAATATTGGAATCGTAAAATAATTACATGAATTCAAGTATGTAGACAAACTTTAAGAGATCAAAATTCGTTGAATTTTCATCAAATATTAAAAGTTATGGAGGAAAACAATTGCCGAAGTGATAATGAGGAACAAAAATGTTATAAACGCGAAATCAAGTCGCGTAAAATGTGGAATATTCAGGTCTTGTATCATTTCCATTACGTTTGAAGCAGAGGACGAATTAGAGGGTAATAATCGCCGTACTCGGAATAATCGCGAATATTTTCGTCGATGTAGTTTGTTTCGATACGTAACTGTCTAGTTAAACAGCCGCCTTGGCTGGAACAACGCTCATTAATCGACTTAATTACAAATAATATACACTCTGAATTCAATTACGGCGCCTTCTTATACAGAGCTAATTGGATGGCATCTTGCTTGTTTTCTTAAATATGCATGCATCATTTAATTTAATAATAGGGTTCTATCTTTTCGCGGACATATCCAACATGAGAGAGGCCGGCACTGTTGAGACGAAATTTGCATGTTTATATAGGATTTATTATTTGATCGGCGGTCTGGGATCAGGTAGCAACGGAAGAATTTGAAGAATCATCCAATTTTTCACCTTCCGAGGATGTGAGAATGTCCAGATAGTGTTTTGTTATTTTAACAGAATCCATTCGAATTTCTATGGAAAATATTCGAAAACGAAGCCCCTTGCCGGTAGATATTAAATAATCCTGATCTGTATATACAGTCCGTTTTTCGAATATCACTATGAGGATCTCGCTTATTTTGGGAGATAAGATGTTAGTAAGATTGAGGCAAAGTTGCGCATATTTGTGCAGAATGAAAATCAGAGAATCAAACAAAAATAATTTTCGATTTTCATTTTCAAATTTGTCAGGACAAAATAATCTTTCTCAAATATTTCAACGGAAGTTTCATTCAGGATTTTTCCAATGTGAACGCCATCTTGAATTTGAATATTTTCAGATGTATCACATGGTGGTTTTTCATCAAGGTTTGAATTTTTTGTGAGGGGTGCAATCAACCAAGTTGGATTTATCCGTTCTTGGACAATCTGGACTCCATCGAAAATTCTTTGATTAATGATATTAATGGTAACAGCTACTGTTACAGCTTTTCTATCATACTATGAGAAAGTATTGAATTTTTGTGTACTCGGATAGGCGTCTTTCTATTTTTTTACTCTCAACAACACCTAAGAACAGCACCTTCAACTGTTTTATGGATCTGGTTAGCCCAATTACAATCAGTAACTCAACAGACATTTGGAATAAGCCAATGAATCCTTCCAAGAATTTTATTACAAAATGATGAAAGAACCATATTTAACGAAACGAGGTCGACAATGATTTTCCAAGAAAAGTGAGATGTGATCGAAGGATTCAAAAGTTCTTCGAATAATTATTTTCTTCTTATACATCTTCGAGTATGGGTAGTTTGATTCAGAATGAGCCCATGTTATACTTCCAGAGAAGACTGTATGAAGATGATTTCCAGCCAATAAAGAATTCACAGAGGAATTGATTCGGCTAGGTGGTCATAGAGGCATGCAGTTTTTTAGTGACATTGTTACAATTAATAGAATAGCAAACTGGTTGATCGTGGAATGCATATTTGCGGTAACTGCATTCACTAAACGCGAATCAATAATCGAGTTGCACATCCCTCGACGAGGAAGAATTTATTCTTGGAAGGATATTCACACGTAGGCATACACAGAAGTTCGACATTGCTGAATCACAAAGGTAAACTGAAATAAACTCTGAGCAGAGCTGAAATTTGAATACGTCCCAAGATTCAAATCGCTTTCGAAAGTTTACCCGATATTGAGCTTGACATTCTTCAAGTCGATTATAGTTTTCCATTATAACAGCATGATATTTTTCATTGGATGTGGTGTGCGAACATATGTGCGAACACTGATGAATTAATGATAGATTTCTTCCACCATACCTGAGTGGACAGATGTTCGATAATTCGTTCAAAAGTAATAGGATAAAACCGTCATCATAAGTTCAAGAGGGTGAATTCATTCAAGAAAGGTGCGTGTGGTGAACGACCAACGTTTTTCGCTCATTGCAGACAATCAGCATGAGAATTTTTGGAATACAACGTGAAAATATAATTCTAACATGACCTTTTTTCTGGATATGAGATATCAGAAGATATAGATATAGATTGGCGAATGGAACAGAAACAGGCAGGCATAAATTGAGTGAATTTGTATGGGTAGAAGAAATATATTATGGTTTATTCTAGACTAATTGGGTACATAAATAATCAATAGAACAACAATCTTGAATATATCTAATACTCGACAGGAATACTTCGTATTGTATTGAAATAATGAATACATACTGTTATCAATGAAATATCAAAATAAGCTACCTTCAAAAAGCCGTCAATTCAGGAAAAGACATTTACAGATATTCTTCTCAAAATCTGTGAAAGTTGACGCCACTGTGTGTCGCCTGACCACATTATCATAATAATATGTATGAATGTTGGCAGTTTTCAGTGAAACTTTTGGCATAGCAGTATCAATTCCAAGAATCTGAATAAATTTGTAGAGATTTATATATGGTGCAAAACATGCAGAAGATGTGAACGATCTTTTGTCGGAAGACCAGAAATATAGTTTAGGTGCCCATTCAACCATAAAAGTGTTATCACTGACCTCTAAAGAATATACTACTAAACAACGAAATAATTCAATATTTTTGGAAGATTAATGTTTCGTGGAATTTCTTTTCCACATAAAAACAGGATATTATTTTCGAAATTTGAATAACATTAATGATGTTGTTTTGGAATTGGTTCATGTTTAAATAATAACTTTTTCAGATTACTTAATTATTAACTAGAATAGTTTTTATATATGGCAATTTTTCTTCAAAACTGAGATTTTTTGATTATTTGAAAATCAACTTCTTATTTCGAACCTTCGAATGAATACGTTTTGGATACACTTGTCACATCAGATAAGCTAAAGATCCAGAACAACCTATAAACATTTTAATAAACAATGCGAAAGTTTCCTTAAAGTAGTAGTAATTCCAAATGGAGTAAGCATCCTCTATCGCTTTTTTTGAGATGAATTCACTTGCGAAATTGTCAATACTTATAAACATACAATTTGATTTTTAGACTTTTCGACATATACAACATCATGGTTGTTGGTGAAGTTACGAGAAACTTACTTTTACATTCTCGTGGCACTTTTTTTTTTCGTGTGGTGAAGAGAAAATCTCAAAGAACTTTTCAATTCCTAGTTATAACTCAAAGTTGTATTATTTCAAATGTAAATCATAGTTGCATGGTTCAGTTGAGAAGGATTATTTTTTACCTCTAAATGAATTTATAAAGATCAAGAATGCATTCCATTGAGATAAATTATATTACCCGTTTTGTATTGTGAATATTCAGAGAAATTTGAGTTCACATGCTAGGTCATGCTTTCTGTATTTCTGATGATTATAAATAGTATTCAACTAAACCATAAAATTGTTGATATCCTGAATCATAATCTCAACATTTGAGCATCCTGATGCAAAATCGAAGCAAACGTTAGAAGCGTAGACTAAAACCTGAGACGATATGCAGATAAAGATAACGCAGTTATTCTTTCGTGTTTACGTTTCACGGACATACATCTAGTCGTTTCAGCGACAGTTGACTTCTTGTAGGCCGTACCTAATGGCGGTATCGCGGAAGTAGATAAATACTCTCTACTAGTTGCAAAGCTCGTGCTGGTTTTCTTCTCGGCCTCACCGTCATGACGACATATTGCTTTGAACATTCCTCATGGTGCTACGACTGAAAATCACGTGTTGTTTTCAACATCAGAAATGGAGATTAGATGCTGAACTATTTTTCTTCTTCTCTCGAAAATTCTTTGATGCTGTAATTTATTCACTTTTTGGAAATTCGATATGAAATTTGATACTTTTTAAATTATGTCATGAAAAATAATAAAACGCTGTTGACCGGAGATCCCACTGGCGATTTGAAAATGCAACATCAAACACCCAACGGCGTCCCGAAAATCATGGAACGACCTTGCTTCTTGTGAATTGATAGAGAAGGTAATCCGAAGGTCGATCTAGATAGTCTGAGGTGTACTATTTGGATTGAAATATGGTATTTCATTCAAATGAACACGTATCTAAAATGCATTTACACCAAAACTACATTTTGACAAATAATACATAGACTCTAGATTCGCTCAATGAATGGAGCGCGTCTTGCAAATTTCAGAAAAAGTTATAGTACTTTGGACTTCAGTATTCAGGATTCTGTATAGCAACTCAGATAATAAAACGAAGCACTCTGTAATATAGAAATCATAAAACTTTAGATTCATGAAATCTGTAACTGTTTCGAAAATTATATCAAAGTTACTGAAGATACGTTTATATAAAATTAAACATATCTCAGTTATTTCAATACACAGTGGTTGAGAAAAGTAACGCAATATGAATCATTATATATTTGTGCAAAAATTAACTGGGAAGGCACATTCAGAGAAAAATACTAGTTCCTGTGTTTCGATCGCAGAAATTAGATCTGATTTCATATACTTTTACACTGACTTTATGCAAAAACAGCAAATCCATAACCATAATCCACAATAATATAGGTACGCCATACTGATAATTTGGAAAATCAGAATTCAAAATTTCAAGATCAACCTAGTTATAGATTCAGAATTATGTAACGATATGTTTGCTCATGGATGTTTTCTCCACTAATTGTGAATAAATCACAAGAAGAAATAAAAGTTCCAGATTGGAATCTGATCAGGATACTGTATTTCATCCATTAACTGTGAAACAAATATTTTCAATTCAAGGCATTTTTCTCCTCGATGCTCATCATTTGAATTCCTGAAATTTGAATATTCTCTTTGATGATGCCTCACGAATTCCAAATATCGTTAGAAATTCCCTCTTCAAAGCCGATCCAGCGGTAAACAAGTGACATTTCGACGTGCCGACGGCTATCGCATAAATATGACATCAAACACCGAATGAATAACCAAGCATAGATAATAAATATCGAACTGCCGACCACAACCCATCCGATGGATGAATTAACCATTCCGCCCGTGTTGTTGAATAAACATCCATTATTTCGAGGAATCCGCTACAATGAGCCAGCCGCAATACGGTCTCTGCAGAGCGGAGGTGGAATAATTTAATAATTACTACTTTATAATTGATACATACGCAAGGAATGCTATTTGTATCCATCGATTGCGATCATTTATTGATAGCAGAGTGGAGTAATACAGGGTTACTCACTATACAGAGTCGGTCAAAATTAGGGGATGATCCGATTCATGACCTGATTATAACTAGGATGAAAATTTAACACAGATTGAATATTTTGTATATCTTCCGAATTCTTTAGACTATTTTATTATGCTTTAGTTAGTTTTTTTTATTATTGCTTCAACGGATATGAAACACTCAAATTTTCAACGCGAATAATTGGAAGGTATCCGCTTCTCACAAAAATGAATTCTTCTATTATTCATGGTAATAATCCATGATTTTGTCAAGTTGATTTCGAAAACTATTATATCCCATTGTTCCTCCAAATTTGTTTTTAATGACGTTGAATCATATATAAATTGGTGGGTGATGAGAATGATATTTGGTAGATACAAAGTCCAATAAAAGTTTAAATCAAATCAAGGTTCATAAGTTCATAAGAAACTATGTTCACAAGAAATTTGCAATAGGAATGATTTTTTCATTTCGCTAAAAAGTAGGATTATTTTCTTCAAGTGAAAGAGAATTGTGTTCTTTCTGAAATGCTTCATTACATTATTTTATGAAAATCTGATGATCAATTATACAAAAAAAATCCACATCTGTCAGGTACCAATAGTATTTCATGATGTTGTACAAACATCTATTAGAAGAAAAATCCCAAGTTTGAGATAAATTCTCCGAAACAATTCATGACAGATGAGATCAGTAACAGGTCTCCTTACAAGAGAGAATTGTGTATTCATTTCAATACTTGATTTCTCTGGTGAAGATTTTTTCTGCCAGACGTGTATTATACCAGAGAAAATACAATATCATACATAAATTGCGCTTGAAATTTGAAAAAAAAAAATGCGTGAGAGAAACTGCTCCACACATGATTACCCACCTCGTATAAGCTCTGAACCGTGCAGTAGAGAAAACGTCGGCTTGTTTGACTAGTTGTTCCAATCATAATAATTGGGTGGGTCGTTAGAAGTTATTTAATCGTTAGTTTTCCTTCAGCGAAGTCACGTCTACAAATCATTTCAGGGGTTGTTGAATCGCGAGCAAATAAGCAACTTAAAAAATTATCATCCATTAACGTTTTTTGCCAAAGTTTTGTTATGTATTCCGTACCATCCTTAGGGCTAGTAATAAACTAGGTGGTCAAGAAGCTTTTTTTGTATTTTGAATTGTTGAATTGAAATGGTATTCTTTCTTCAAAATAAAGAGCGGATATTTTTTATAGGTAAATGTGATGATTTTCCATGATCATAATGCACAGCTGAGGAAGCTTGAATTAAAAGAAGTTCTTTACTAGAACGATGATATGTTCCCATTTCAAGTTCAGTTTTCTGGTATTTATTCATCGATAAATAATGCATGTAGCTCAACGAATCTATCAAATGTATAACAATTATTCTTAATACACTCCAATAAATACAAAACACGTAAGTAATTATGTATTGTTGGTTCATTGTGAAGTTTTTTCTATGGTCATATCAAACCCGCATTATAGACCCCCTAGACGAAGTGTTCGTTTTATGCATTTGTCAAATGCCTACGTACCTTTTGTTGAATACAAAATGCAACCGTAATTGGTAAGAAAAAACAGCTGAATGAACAGACGGCAGCTGAGCGCCGACTATGTATGTGACTTGCTCGTATCAATAGGCCGAAATGTTCAGAATTTGCGCGAGTGCAATAGAATTATTTGTGATTTCAGTGAAAACTGTAGTTTATTTGCATGAAGAAAGCATGAAATGATGTCTGGGTTTTTGATAGTGTTGAAGTATCCCATGCACGCTGCGAAATGATATTTCCATTCTATATCTATAATATTATTACAGATCTTAAACAGGTTGTTTCAAATAAATTTTAAGTATTATTTGAAATATCTGAAGAATAATTTTCACCGTTCTACATTCTCGATACATTCACTGTGACATCGCTCACGATTTCTCTGCTACTTGATGGTTTTCTCGGGTTTCTTACAAAACGTGTTGGCCATCATTATTAATTAAATCTTTTTTTATTGTATGTATGTATCATTTCTAACTAATCTGGATATGTTCGGAATTACACAATTCACCAGAAGAAAATTGTTCGTTACATAAATGTACAACACTGTTAACAATTTATTCATCTATCTCCTACAGTTTTCAATATTCCAATGATTGGATTCAATTTGAAATATAGGTATATTATATTCATATTTGCTCATCATAATCAGCTCAGAGAAAAACGCAACATATCAACAAAATGTTTGCTAATAAACCGAATATAATTGATCATCTTTATTGTTGGTATAATGGTTAATCCCATAGCTTATTGCCGTATGATGACTTTTGGGTGGTAAAATTTTTTGTCGCACATTTTCCGAGAACACTGTATACAATCCCAATCGTTTTATATCATCCAGATAATGAACGTTCTCGTAGAAATCCATCGACAGCGTGCTGATAGTCGACCTCACATTACAAACTAGATGCCGAGAAACTATAATCACGGAAAAAACCAATTCAATCACGAAAGAAATGTCAAAAAAAGCAGATTGGCTCGAGACGCGCTCACGAGCAAAGTGTATTATGTTCAAGGTCGATCGTAAAAATGGCGATTGTCATGATTTGCATGATCGTGACATTTGATATGGTTAACGGTACCTTGTAGTTTGATGTTTTGAGCGTACATTAATTGAATTGCAAGGCTTGCAACAGGGCTATCTCGGATATAAAACCTATAAACGTTGTGTGGGAGAAAGCACTGCCAGTAAACGAGACAATGGCCGAAGTGTTTTTTGAGCCACGTACAGACCGAGATTCTAACATAGAGCAACCGTCCAACTCTAATCCAGTCACTTTACCATAGAAAAGAGGTCAACCTCTGAATGACAAATCATAAGCTTACTTTCGTTTCAATGTCCTAAAAGCAACAGAAGTCTCATAGAATGTCGTAATAACAGTTCATCATCAGCAAGAAGTTTTTCAATATCACATTATGTAAATATTTGAATAGGTACAGAAGAATAGCAAAGGTTTGCCAGCCAATTAGAATTCACATTCACAGTATGGATCACTTAATACTGGATAATATTGATTTATCATTCATGTCTCCTTTTTTATGAACAACAATTGAGAAATTAACAAGAAATTTTTTTACATTCATGCTTTTTTCGAATATATGAACAAATTCTGAGAGTTCGAGAATACTATTTTAAGAATTGAAGATAATGTTGAATATCAGTTAGTCCAGAAAATGTTTTTGTTTCCAATATCAAATGTACGAGTATTTGTTCGAAAGCGAAATGAAGAACTAAACTACATCGATTAAATATCGATTGATAAGGAAAAAGAAAAAAAATCCTTTTCAGCTAAACTCGAAATTGAACAATGTTTTTGGAATTTTCTCTAAGGAAATCGTAAAGTCGAAAAATCGAACTTTTGTTCATAACTCGAAAACTAAAGACGATAGCCAATTTTTGTTTTAGCCAGTGAACTTATCTCGATAAAAGCGATCGAGGATGCGACCTTCATTTTCCGTATCTCCTATAGTTACCGAGTTGCCCTATACAAACATCGAAATTTGCCCACCCTGTAGTCTAACAATTGAAATAATTTCAACACACCATTTTATCGACTTCAATGGAATCCAGAGCATTCATAATTGCCAACAATCATAATTAAACGATAACAAATCTAGCACAACGGATTACCCAACAAATTGAAACGATACCCGCGGGATAACTTGTTCGAGGACAGGCATAATTATCTATTAGAGTTTCACCGGTATAATAAATTAACCACCACGATATAATTTCCTTCACGAAATTATAGCGAAACCTTATGGTGGAAAAATAATCTATTATTTACAATGCGAAGTTATTGCCGAAGATGTTTTTCCACGGGCCTACTGTGATAGCTATGTCATTCATTACAGTTATCGTTTCCTGCTCAACAGTTCCAATCTGAAGCATTGATGGGTTTCAGAAGGATGTGGAAGATTAGCAAATTATTATGTGCATGAAACTACATCATTGAATATTGCAGATTTAAGCACCAAAAAAATATTATTGAACATGAAGAGATTGAAGAAACTTTTTCATCGAAGAGGAGAATTTCAATAATGATTAATGAACACCACATATCACGCAATTCGTACTGTATACGTAATCCATTCGTACAAATTCAGCAATGACATCTGTATTTCATGAAACATGTTCCAGAATCATCGAACGGCATTCACAATCTCACTCATTTCAATCTTAAATTTTCAGATTCCAATATTCACATCTCCTAAAAAGTATTCAATGATGTACTTGTTTCAAATTTCAATATCGGATACATTCTGAATATCACTCATTGCAAAATAGAATGGATATGGGGAATTTTCCAAAAATTATCAGACTATTTTTTGTTACTGCGAATACATTGGTCATTTGTACCAACAATTGAGGAGATTATACCAAAGGCAATTCTTCTTCACTTGCGTTCACCAGAATTCAATTTTGCAACTCTTTATTCGTACCACTGTAATATGGAAGTCTTAGTGTTGTTTATACAGTACCAGATGCTCTCATATAGTTATCTGAATATTATAAGTTGATAGCAGTATATTCTTTGGTGTATACAACCAATCCTCAATCTTGACTTCATGTTTCTGTCCCAACGCTTTATACTGATTTGCCTTTGTTATTCTGTTCGCAACCAAATATTGCATCTTCTCAAGCACCTTTCAGTTGTTATAGTGGAGCCAAATTCAGTTTCGCGTTGATGTCAGTGATCTGATATTATCTCTCATCAGGAAAGTTTGATAGTATGAAGCCTGAGTATGGCTACTCTATATTATTAGACACCGTTTAAGGGGATTTTTATAACGAAATAAATCAGGAATACAATATAATCGATTATTTTTTGATAGAATAATATCTATAAATTTTAGCTGTTTCAGTTTAATCACTACAAAAAAACTGGTCAACTCGGAATAAGTTGGGTAAATTTTTCTTCATCTTCTCAGAGTCGTATCACGGAGAGGCCGTTCCACTAAATTGAACTTGTTGTTTTAGATCCGAATTAGGATGAAATAAACCATAATTACAGTGCCACATGAGTTGATATTGGTTTAAATGATGATGAACACGAATACTCGTATGTAGTCATGGCAACAGTAACATTTCTTGGGTTGCCATTTATTAAAATCACATTATAACCGTTTCTAGTATTACAACAAGATTGCAAGAGATTGAGGTCGATTCTCACTGAATCTCACTGAATTATTCACTAGATGTTGAGCTCATTCATCTTTTTCTTCAGTGATAAATCTGATCACCTTGAATTCTATAATTAGATAAATATTCTATGCTAAACGAATAAACATCTACATAATCCAGTGGATACCTTACCTAGACACGTTCGGGTTATTATAGAAATATCACTATTGGATTTTTTCATCTCAAAATATGACTATGGCTTTAAATTATGTACATTTCAACTCAATAACATAAGGAATAGAAAAACTGATTAGAATTCATATATTAAATCGAATACCTATGAGGTAGCACTGGTGCGAATGTTAAAAGTGCCAGCATATTTTCACGCTTGTCTTTTCAGATGTATTCTCCTTCATGAAAATAACTCGTGTTCAAAATGTTTTCACACCAGCTCTACTGAGTTATTCACAAATCCTCCACTGTTCTCCAGTGTCACCCGGTGAATAATGATTGAGGCATGCATTTCGAGTCGAAAAAAATATTAAAACGATATTACAAACATTGCCAGTTGAAGTAATGAGTTATATATATTGTTCAATATCATTAGAAAATCACGAGGAAAATAATTATTATGCTTATCTACCACACTGAAAAATACAATGATAATGAATGAGCAACATGGATGAACACTCCACAAATTAGGATAGCCGTACTGTGAAGTAACACTTCTGTACATTTCAAAATATCTATTTACCAAACTCATTATAGCATCATAATTTTCCAGGCACAATATATTCTAACACTATAATTCAACGAACATTTTTTCTCTGAAGTAGTGTACAGTGTAGAATGGAAAACATGCATCGGTCGATCGAACAACTTTGAACTACTAGAGTATTCGCTCCAAGAATGAAGGTGCCTTTCAAACTCTTACTCATTATTTGAAAAACTCATAGATTATCAATTGTCTGCACAAAAAGATTCACACAAACTAGCACACCAAAACAAATTCTTGAACGAGTTCATTCCAAATTATTCAAATCAAGGCTTCAATTCGAAATTCTTCTCCATGACTAGTTCCCAAAATGCCTTTATTTTCGAGGCGTATTGATTATAGCTATTATTGTAATAGTTTGTTGCTGCTCATTTACTGTTATTGAAGAAAATGCAACGATATTTACAAACCTATATGTATAGTAACTATAGGAGTAACATTTCACACTGTGAATGTGAGGCATATAATTGGATTTTAAAAAATTGCAGTGGTTAACCTGCAGCTGTTAATGCATTTTGTGGGACCCCAACCGTAGCTGATATTGATGAAGAAGTTGGGATTCGATCTTTGGAAAAAGACATTCCATAAGGGGACCGTGAAAATACTTTTTAAATATGTGTGCGTATTTTTCAATTGCATTATCAAAAACAATTGTCGTCAGCGGTACCGCATAAGCGGAACCAATCACTTGTTGTCGGCTGGAGGACCAGAAAATAACGTAGTGCATGCCTTTCACGTCGTAAAGTAATACCGTGCAATGTGAGAGAATCGAATATTATCCACACACGCATTATAACCTCTTCCTAGTCATTCAGCACGTACTTTCAAATGCATATGAAACAATTGGAGATTTTTGAATGGAAGGCATAACGAGAAAATCGTTTTACGAGCTGCAAATCAACCGACTAATGTCGGATCATTGTTCTTCGTGCGATATTGTGTTGTTTATTAGAGATGATTCTTCTAACCATCCTAACAACTCAAGAACAACGACGAAGAAATATTATTTATTATTCTTGTGGTGATCTCGGTCGTAGCACTCGAAGAGAACATGGTGGTTATAAAGGTTGACGAGAGATCAAATTCACCGAGGAAGTGTAGAGTATTGATTTTAATATTTCACGAGGGTTGATAGTATGAAATATTTGACATTTCATTATGATTTCAGACTGATTTTTATCTCAAATTTAATTCATTGAAAGGAGTATTATACGTTCTCGCCGTTAATTTTGGGACAAATATCTTGGCCCCATATCATGATCGTATGAAATAAAATTTTTTGATTTTTTATAGTGCATATACCATTTCAGATAAACTATACAAGGTTTTCAAACTGGAGAAGGCACTACTGCTAAATTCGTTAATTTTGAAGCTACAGAGTGAGTTGAATTGACACACTAGAGGTATCTTCTTCCCTGATCACGATGATGAAAACGTTCATTATTTTTAAAATAAAGTTCAATAATTTCCACTCCTTCTGAAATGGTGTACACCATGATTTATAGATTCGAATAAAATTTTTAAGCACTCAAACACAAGGTGCAAGACAGCTAGCAATTACTATATTTTGATGAAAAAGGATTTTTGATATGCAAAAATACGAATTGTTTTTAGGATATTCTCAACATTCACCTAAGCGAAATCGATTTACTTTTTGTATTTTTTTAAAAATGCACTAGCGACATTTCAAAGGTCCATATCTTTTCAACGAGTAGACGGAATTTCAAAAATAAAAAAGCAATGTATAAGGAATCAAAAGGGATTCTCAATGAGGTATCATTTGACCCCCATTCCCATTTGGAAATATGTTGGGGATGCTACCCCAGCTTAGGAGGGGAAAAGTTTGAGCTATAGTTTTTGCGTCAAAAGTTGTCCCCCTCAAATATAAAGTTGACGTGTTTCAAATTTTTCTCGATGAATTTCTTCCTGGTACGTTTTCGTTGGGCCACCCTGTATTAGAATTCAACAGTCGAATGTGTTTTTTTTGCACTTCAATTCACGTCACTGACGTTTTCACCTCGTGTTCTGATAGCTAGCGGTATAAACAAACACATGACTCACCGTTAGCGTTTATTTTCTTGAACTTGAACTGAAATTTCATCTTTGCCTGACCATAAAAGTTATATAATGAAGTTAATGAACTCATCACCAGGTAATCTTCACACAATTTGCTTATCTAAGGCATAAAATATTTGGAAGAGGATAATGTCAGAACTCGAGAATAATTTAATGGCCATAAATCGATGTTGACTCAATCGTTTAAACAAAATAGGATACTTAATTCTGTGACACAATTCTGGTATAAGGTATCGGTAGCACATGGGATAGTTTCATCGATAACTTTCATCTTTATTGGACATAAAATGACAACACATTGATTTATGAATCCTTTAGAATCAATCATACGAGTATAAAAAAGTATTAGTGAAATAAATCGAATCTAGGATGTCTTTTCTACTTCATATCAAATATATCGCCCGGATTAATATTGAAACTGTGAAACGGAATTATGATTTCAATTTGCAGAATGGACCTCAACAAAGTTACAAACCAAAAGGGTGCAGTTTTCCAGCAGCTATATTTGGTAAAGCCACTAATTAGTGTTAGTTTTATAGCCAACGCTATCTTTGTATCTGCAAGTGGGCTTTAACTACAAAAGAACAAGATACGTTAATAAAGATAATGAAACAACGATAAATCTCACGGTTATAGCTCATCTTTATATTCTCTAGCGATGACATTTGCTGATATTCATTCAATAGTTACGACATTTGAACAAAGCAGTGAGTACACATAGACTGTTTGCTATCTCCAGTTAACTTTAGGATATTTAGGTGAGAGTTATGGCCGTTGATCATGTTATTCATCAGGAAACAAAATCAAAGAAGACATTCATCATGAGTTTATTCAATAGACTAATTGAACCTAATCTCAAATTATTGTTCCGTTTCCAATATAAATACACAAACATATATGAAATATTTTCTTCATTCTCTATTCCTTAGTTATTTCAATATCTAATTCTCAAATGAAGGCACCAAAAATTCAACCACCTAGCACCTAATATTTCTGTTCTCCGCCTTCATTTGAATATTGCGTTCCTCTTCAAATTTGAGGTATTTTGAATTCGTTTGTAATTGAAAGAAATTTGTAAAATGAACAATGAAATACGTTATTAAATTGGGCCGTACTAGCTGAATACCAAAATGGAATACTATTCTATATATTCAAATACAGTTATATATATTTTTTTCATGATAGATTATGTGTTGGCATATCTATGAAGATAAAATAATGAATCAAATCAATTACAGTTCCTCGGTGAGATACTAAAAATATGACTACAGTGATGTGAAGACTGATAAAAATATTAAATCGCTCCTGGAACCATATTAGAATCCCCCAATACATGTGCACTATTCTTAGATCAACATATATTTTTCCACCCACTTCTTACTTTGTGCAAGTAGAACCAAGTGACCTCATCTTATAATCTCAGAAATGCACATTAATACCAATCATAAATAACCGTCATCTGCATCACAGTCTTCTAAATTGCAATAACATTTATGACAAGCAGTTACATTCACGTTCTATGTTTTCCATCAAAGAAATACATCGCGGTCTCGCGCATATACGCAAACCCCAATAAGAATTTTATTATGCCTTCCAGTGCGCGTATATTATTTTGAGTACTCAGAGGCGTTCGCTGTGAAAAAAACTACTGAGGTCATGTACTTTGTGGGACGTTGATTTATTATACGAACCAATCAATGTTCACTTTTCAGTCCCCATAATATGAAGGGACTCAAAGTGGAAAAAAAAATTGGAAAACAAACATTATATATATTTATCATTGAAACATATTCGCAATTATGTTATCAAATAGTTTAAGTGCAGAAATATTATTTAACTGAACTAAAATATTATATTTATTTATAATACGGTGCCATTTGTTTATTGATTGATCGATTGATGAATTGAACACATCGTACTTTTGTACATTCTGCATATTTGAAGGTTTTGAATGAAATCCGTCAAGTTAAAAAAAACTTTATGCATGCGCATCGATTATGTCTGATTCTGAAAAATTATGTGGCTGATGAAATGCCGATATGGCAGATGTCATATCATTGGAAAATTTGAGTTGGTGAGTTTCAATTCTAAATCGTTATTGAATCCACCATTTTTTTCAAATTTCCATAGTGATTTTTTACCGAAATTCCCTCAGTAAACTCAACAACTACATGTATGCATCTTGAAGTTGAAATTTATTGGGGTAATTATTGTCATACACTTTTTGATCTATTGATTGAAATTAAGTTTTGAAGGGTGCTTGAAACTTATTTCAAACAAACAGCTGTAACTTCTGAATGACTCAAAAAACCTTGAAAATAATTGATTTCGACGCCCTGGTGAGAAAATCAAATGCATATGTAACGACCTTCACTTCAACAGGGTATTTTACACATAAAATCGGAATAATGAGAACATAATAATTGGATGGAAGATTCTGTAAGATGATACCGATTGTTTGGTAGTAGTTCAATATTTGGATGCTTGAACGTATACAAGTTGTAGGATTTGCCAAAAGAACATAAATGGGTTGATGAAGATTGAAACAATCGAATATGCTAGTTTCTGTAGAATACCCTGAAGTAAACTGAAAATTCAGCTTATTTATGTTATTCAATTGATAATTCTCCTTAACATATAGGCATTTTTTACTGACCCTTAGGCTCTTCAAGGCATTTTTCATACTTCAACCATTCCTCCAAGAAAGTTTTGACTGCGACCCACATTTGTTAAATAAATTAATGAGTGATGAATCATGACTACTATGAAAATCAATTTCTTCCGACAGAAACACTGGTTTCAATAAAGCGTATTTACTTTCATTGTTTTACTTCGATGTAATATCTACAGCAATAGAAGGTGTGTTCCTGCAGGTAAATTCGTTTAACGAATGATTATTATTTCACTAATGACTAGGTAGCGCTGGAATAATGATTTATTGCAATATCTTTCCATATAATGAACGGAACGAATCAAATTGCATTTTATCTAGTTGCAGCAAGGAGTTTCATGCAAACCATGGCTTCCTAAGCTATTATTAATTGATTAGAATCCATTGTGTAAATATTTATGCATCCAGCCACGCCAATAGGTATTGCTCAAACTGAAACGAAACCATTAAGGCCCTGATTAGTTGCTCTGAAAATTTGCATTGTATTCCAGTATGAGGTTTAGCGATTTTTTTGTCATTCCTCAAGAAATCACGCAATGGTTTAACCTTCGTTGAAAGATTTCATGCTTAATAACCAGTAAAACTTTGTCCGAGGTGTGGAACGAATTGAGTTCTTGTTCACGCAAATATAACTGTCACCCTAATATATCATTATTTGTTTCGAATATTGCCGTGTTACTCTCACTATTTGCATGTTTCCAGTAGGTTCAAAAATATCTTCAGTTGTGCCATTGACTGATGATGTTGTGTGGTGTGACTAAAAATTCATGTCATTTCCAAACTTCTGTTGCACACTTGTATCGGTTTCTAGAAGAATCAACCCCAACAGAACAATTATCAATACATAAAATATAGCTTATATATCTATATTTATAACTCAATTGCTATTATTACACACAAACTATTGCTTTCACAGCCAATTTTTTTTTCAAAGTGAACTATACATATGTGATAGACATGTATTCGGCAAAATATGCCCTGATGATATGGAAGTATCTGATCATTAAAATATATTGGGAAAACCCAAAGTTGTACAGATGTGGTGAAGACTGAACGCGTCAGACTTTTCTGATGGTTATTTGCAAGCAAAAAGATGCATATCAATATTTATGACATTTTTTGTTTTTCCGCATTTTTGAATTGAACTTTGAAAATATGACTGACTTCTTCCTAAAAGTGTCCATTTGCTGAACTATAGTCGAACTTCTATAACTCGAAGTCACTATAATTCGAAGTTTTTTTCTGACAGATCGCACTTCGAGTTAAAGAACTTCGACTGTATCATAACTTTTTTCTTTTTTCTCTTGAAATGTCGAGATATCGAGAATTACTGAATAATCATTGGATTTCGATGATTCACACATTCATGCTATTGATAGTGTTAGTACAACAAAAATCTTATATATATTAGGTCGCCTCTGATTATAGCAAGAAAGAATATCAATGAAACTTGGGATGCGATGAAATTTTTTTCTGAATGCCAATTATCAAATATTTGGCTAGACTTTTTGAATTTGAACTCCGGGACTCTGGCACATCCACTATATGACGTAACAGAAGCTCCACTCAATTACCTAAATATCCATAAAGATGTGAAACACATCAGTTGCGAAAGAAATTGATCATTAAATGAAAAGAGTATCCACCGGAAATAAAGGTGCACCACTGCTCGCCAATCTGTAGTTCATCGAACATCGAACAAAATATAATCATTCAAATTACACATCGACCTTAATTACGCTATTGAGGCTAAGCGCAATTGATTTTTTTCCAGCTACGCCACTGTGAAAATTAACGTTCGCACGACATGAGCGAAGGAATCTCATTTCACTATCAGTCTCATAGCAAACGATAAGCTTTATTACCGCAATTATCCATTACCACAAATTGCAATAAATCTACATTAATTTTTCGCCACATGCCTTCTCCTCGATATATCATTTCGTAAGCGTCTATGCATACACCACACGAATGTATCGTTGAGTAGGAAGGAAATAAGCTTCATGAGTTTTACTGACGATGATTTGTGAGTTAGAAGAAGAGACCAAATGCATGCACTCGATAAAAAGATTGAATTGAACTAGTAAGTTCTCTTTTCAAAGACTCGTTCATCCAACGAACAGCGAGGCTCTAGAACACATTGCCCAGGGAGGTGTTCCCCGAGGCATATGACCTTCAGAAATTTAAAAAGAACACCAATTCCTACCTCCTTTCCCTTGCTTCTCACGATGTTCTCTGAACATTACAGGATGTCCCCTTTCGTGGGAAGTTTTATATAAAAAAAAATTCTGGGAGCTTCTAAACTGTGACTTTCACAATAAACCATATAAAGCTTGAATAGACCCCCTTTCTGGAAATATCGAAAAATCATCGTAACTCATCAGAAAATCAATATTATAAGACTGCATTATTCCAAATGGAAATAAATCCGTATTTTCATAACATTTGACCACAATAGGTTGAAAATGATTTGAGCGATCTATTAAAAACCACCACCACCATTTTTGTTTATTGTTTTTCAATCGATTCGTTCATCACAGAATTGTTAGGAATTGCTTGAAATTCCTCAATCTACACAGTTATGTTCGAAGATGGAATATCTAGCTGATAATTCACCGATTGAAAATGAGCTCTCCACAATTTTCGATATGTGAAGATGAATGGTGCGGTAATTAGAGAACATGTGGTATATCATGAATACACATGACTAATGTGAATATATTTACTACCTGATCTGGCATAAACTGCAATAGCAATACCTCGTAAACGTTATGTACAACTTCAAATACATATGATCTCAGAATATTCTTCGACTAATGATTTCTCTTCTCTAAGCAAACAAGAAGAATGATAGACAGGGATACATGTTATATAGATAGATACATTTTCCATCATAGATTATCTGATTTGAATGAACAATCACAGAGAGATTATCACGATAATTCTATTTTGTAAACAATTTCAATTTATTGTTATCGTTAAGTGCGAACTATGAAACGTGTAAGGTCATGTTAGCCATTGTCTCACTGATAATTATAAATGAACAATTCAGTTTGTTATTGCAACTTGCATGACGGAATGGAAAATGCAATAGATGTATGTACTGAAATTAACACATTATTTAGTGAATATTCCAAACTATAATGGTTAGTTAAATGTTCAGTTTTACTAATTTACAGGTTGATATATTACAATAGAGAGCTTTGTTCGGGCAGAGAATTAGAAAATTAATATCTATTTGAAAAAACCTGAAATCCATTCCGTAAACAGTGATTGAGGAATCTTTTTGTACTCAAATAATGAACACATAATTTATTGATCATAATTCAATGGGAATAATATCGAGATGTCCCAGCCCAGAATATACAACATTGTAAACATTTACATTCAAAATCGTTTATGGCTACATGAAAGTCTATTGCCTAAATGTATTATGTAAATTATCGTCTCGAAAAATTTCAGAAGCATCATTTTTTAAAGTAACATATGCTATGTAGATATAGCATCCGTTAAAATCATTCAATCAATGGAATAAAAGTGAACGCCATTATCATGTAATGCTAATGAATGTTAAGCGATATCGTCAATCATATAGATCGAGAAAAATTCTTGAGTAATTAATTCCTCACGAAGTATAATAAACGACGTTATTTAAATTATCGTGTTAACAATACAAAACATGAATTTATACTGTATTGATTATAAATGTATTTCGTATAGTGTTTGATATAAATAATAACGGGAATGAAGAAAGCTCTCATCCAAGGACAATTAATGGATTTGATTTATGCATTCAGACACCGTTCCATAGACAAAATGTGTTCAGTTAGGTGTGGTTTTCTCGTGATTAAAAATGATAATTTCCTGAGAAACGCGCGGACATATTACAGATGAATAGCACCATATATTTCCTCCACGATATTCGAGAATCCTCAGTAAAAGGCGTGAAGTATATTTACGTGAACTGTTTCTAACATGAAGATGAATCCTTTTTTTGAGATCCAACGAAGAACACACCATATCGTTCATTTCAAACGGTAGTCTCTGTGTTCCAATTTCAATTATCACTATCCATCGTACGTATAAACGAATTAATGTTGCTGGAACCAGCTCCTGAAATCTGAAATGCCAAGAGAAGCGATGCACGAAAAAAAAATCGAAATTCTCTCAATTTCTCGTAGGTACTCTTCTCCTTCGTCTGCGTTCCATCCTATCGCTCGTATGCACATCATCAACCTTCTACAGCTTCTCGTTCGGTCGCTCAACTCCGAATAAGTACATAAAAGCATAATAGTAAAAACTTGCAAAACGATCGCAACGGACTTTCGACTGTTTCTCTTTCACGGGGACGAGTTTTTCACGGCATATTTCGTGAGCGGGCATTTGTGAAGAGGCCTGCCACAACTGTCAAATGAAAAAATTTAACTGTTTCGGTGGTATGCGACGCAGCGCAAAGATCATGCTCTGTTCGAATCAATTTCGTAATTGCCTTCAGTTGAGGTTCTGGAATGGTTTTGCTTTTTGTCGACGACTTGATGTGGAACTTGTCGAAGGATTGCAGATAATAAATATATTAATTAAGAGCCTCATTCATTTCGAGCCTGGGGTGAAGATAGATCGGCAATGAATTCCCAATAACGATGTACTGAAAGCTTCTTGACTTAGAGCTAGAGACACACTAAGATGAATCACTCTAAATGCGTAAAATCAATGTAGTTGCATGATTTTAACTACCTTCGACAATTTTTTATTTGTGAGATTTTATGCTGAAACGATTTCGATTTGGCGCAGTACGTTGATCACCGAAAATCATAAAAAAAATGTATTAAAAGATCGAAACTGTGTCGAAAGTGCGCACATCAGAAACCTTTAGAGAATCAACTTTCAATCAACTGTTTCAATATCTGTACATTTTCCCCCATATTCATATTGGAGGACATTATAATATGAATTGTTTCGCTTGTTGTTACTTTCAACTCCACCACGTTTGGAGTAGCTGTCAGTAAGATCTCTGGTCTTTTATTATGATTTATATGAGGGCCTTGTTAGACCCACTCACTTTCGATATAACCTCACCTACCTACACGTAACATATTTTTACTCGATTAGACAGCTTCGATTGAGGAATTTGAAGATTTATCTCAGCTCTTGATTTTCGAATAACAATTTCAAATCTTAACCTGCTGCTGTAAAACGAGAAATAAAAAATCAATATAAAAGATTTAAATTTGTCTGGTATCTTCAGACGAGCCTTCCTTTGTGATATTTTATACGTTTATTAGTATTAATTGTTGTCAAATTGTTGTAAAATTCAAAAGCTTTCCATGTCATAAAATGTAAAGTATAAAAAAAATAAAGTTTCTATCGAACGTTTCTGAAAATACTTGGCAGTTAGACACATAGGCATATCAGATGACATCAGACTACCTCGAAGGAAATTTTGGTTTGCCAAATTCTGGCAATTTATAATTGAATGAATGTTTGTATCACCTCCAAGTTTGAGCAGAGATGACTCACATCTGGTAAGATTTAGTTCAAAGTTAATGATAGAAAAAAGGAAGTCTAGTTGAAATCGTTGACTTTATGGATCAGGATCTGTAAAGCTGTCTTGGTCTTTCTAACTGCTTGCTCGATGAGTAATGAGAATTTCATCAATCAACGACATACGAAAGATTACGCGAGTTCAATAACGACTTGCCGTCGGTGCAATAAACAAAAATTAAACTCTTCAGCAAGTATACTGGCGAACAGGTGAACAACAACGACCGATGCGTTCGCTAGACCGATGACTCGGCAATGTTCATAAATCTCTTTGGCGATTTTCCTTCTCCCAGCGAGTTTGCATACTTTTCCAAGACTCCAGTTGACAAACTGAGCCGGGAGCGAAGAGCGACAAGAACACCCATTCCGACCGATGTTGCCAGATCGTCACTTCTCATGAGATATTCGATTTTCAGGATTTAGGGAAGTATCAGATAAGCAGAATCCAAAACTGAGTGAAAATGATGATGAATCCATAAAGCAAGCATTTCAAAAACGGACAGCCTATATTATTGGATAAAATAGAGCTTGTACCTTGAGGTCCATTTTTACTCACCCTGTGTAGTCTAGATCAACCAGTGTAGGAATATGCAACATACCTGAAACGATATACAAGAATTAGTTACGACAATAGCAATATTTAGCCGAAATAGTAATAATCATATCACAAACATTGAAAATGCCATTGATATAAAAATAAACTGTTGAAAAAGAGGTCCTGATTATGTATAATTCTTGAAAAAATCAACCTTGATAATGAACAGATATGATGATTCAAGAAAGAAATAATTAAACAAATCATCACCATTGGGATCTCGGTAACCATTGGTAACTAACAATATCCTTTCTGAATGAATGTATCATAACTTTGTCTCATATATTTTTTTGGATTCACTGTAGCTACTTCTTACGTTTAATATTTAGGCATAATAATACTCATGAATTATGTCCTCTTCTTGATCCCAATGGTGGGAAGCGAATTTGAATCGTACTGTATAATCCAAAGAGTTACAAGTGCCTAGCCATTAACGACGTTCAATAGATAAAAAGTCAGAATCAGGGTAATACATAAAGAAAAAACACCCGATAACATTTTGTCATTCCATTATTGGTTTAAAAATGGTGAAGGTATCAACAAAGGTTTCATCAAAAATCGAAAGAAGACTCCAAACGATGTTTATTGTTTATATAAAAGTAACACCATCTTCTCACGATGAAAATTATTCTCCGGCAACACCGATTTCGATCAAAATCTCATTACGAGCTGGCGCAGCGATAAAAATGAGAGGAATTTAAATCGCACTTCGCATTGTGGGTTTGCTCGAAGAGAAGAGATCGTGAATTTGCGCAATTTCCATGTCGTTGCTAATGACAGCAAAGCGTCTAACAGGCCGCCGACATGCTGTTGTTTGTACATCGTCGTAGATGGATATCGAATCTGGAGCGTGGAAGCGACGCTTCCTAGTTAGCAGACCGTGAAATAAACGTCACATCGGATTTGATGGAGACATAGTCACGAAACTCATCTCGAATGGTTGTATATGAATGTATATGGTTGTATATGAATATGATGTACCGAAAACGAGATACATTTCGATAATTCAAAGTTTTACAACAGTTGAGAATTTTGCTTCTTGCACATCACAAGTGAAAGCAGAAAATAGGAACATCAAAGTCGAATAATAAGAATATCTACATTTCCTACCCTCATGATTCAGAATAATATTTCATTACATTTACAATTCTGAACAAATCTTCATGATTCAACTTACATACTGGCTAAATCGTATCAAATATTGCTTGGTTTCGCTTTTATTTATTCATTTCCCATTTATTTCTACAATATTTTGCGAAAAGTCTTATCCTCCGTTATTTTTCGATATTTTCGTGATTCAAAAATCTCAACATGAAGCTGAAAATATACTTCATTAAGTCAAAAAAACTTCTGAAAAATCTATTGAGTACTTTCTTTAAGAAAAATCGCGAAAATTGTCAAATTTTTCATGGGTATTGTCACTTAAGGATCGATGCAGTATGTTGTTTGTGAATTTCTTCGTGAAAATCATTAATTTTGTCTTGCTTCTGTTCAGTTTAATTTTTGAAGAGTCGAAATATGGCAAAATCCCCCAATCCATATGGATTTGGATTGGAGTTCTGGCAACCTCCGAGCTAAACGAGTGCCCATATCGTATTCTGATGTAAAAAGAATTGATGTCGGCTTCAGAATTTCAAAACTAGTTTCGAAATCACTGAATTATTAATCCTAAAAACCTATTTATTCTCAAGATGTTTCAATTAGAGCTTCCAAATTCAACACTTGTCGACACAACACAATGACGAATTCAAAAAATATGAATAGCAATAGCAACTATTTGTTATTAGTCATTACAATGTTTGTTACGTTTCACTTGAGCTCTCAATACAGAAAATTCAATTATATATGAGATATGTAATGAATTTTCTTCAAGCTTAACAAATTCAATATTCCCACTGCATCGATAACAACGAATGGCTGATGCTTCGGCTGATGCATTCGAGCGAAGATAATGGAATGACAATAGCTGAGTCATCTGAGCGCAAGGACAGCCAATAATTATTGCTTACTGAATAGTCACAGTCGATGCCACTGATCGGATGCGCTTCATTCATAACGGCTTTGGTGTATTCAGTATTCAAAGAGTGCAGGTGTTTGACATGCAGGCTCAACAGGGTTACCAACTATTTCAACTTGTCAATATACAAGTTGAGCGATGTTATTCGGAATTAATATTGCATATTTATAATCAGAAATCAGACAGTATTTGAAAAGAAGGTATTCTTCCATAATGTTTTAACTTTGACCCTCAACCTTATTGAATATTACATAGGTGTCACAATATGATTTCGTTGTTACCTAGAAGAAGTTTTAAAAACACCGCTATCCTTTTTGTTCCCAATTCTTTTGATAGTTGGATCAAACTGATTGCTGCAATTGCGAACACTTTTGTTAATGAGTGGTAGCTTATTGGTCGTTCTCACATACTCCACAGCTATCTTTAAACATAGTTTTCCACACGTTTTACGTTCTATTATACTGTTAAGGCGTCCCTAAACGGACATTTCGAGGAAGAATTGTCACTGTGACGAGCGGTTGATGAAAGAAACAATTGAAGCACGCCAAATAGTACATGGAGCTTATTTTCATTGATTACCGTGAAACTCATTGAAACATACTGAATTTTGAAAGAATATGCCTTTTATCAATAAATTTGGAATCAGAAACCATGCACAATGCATTTCAACAATAGTTTCGTCAATATATCTCAATGGGCTTAATTTTTCAGGAAGAATTTAATAATTATCAAGATCGCCTCTTCACTTTAGACCACAATGATAATTGTATATAGCCTAAAGACAAATCATACTATATTCCACCTGCTCTTCACTATTAGTGAAGTAATTTTCTCTTCACCACATCCTGAAGCAGATTTTTCAACAAGTTACGGAGCACAATTTCTTTCAAATGTTGGATATATTGAATTTTCACTTCATTCGTACCACCACAATATCTCATTGTTACTCGAACATCAGTTTTACATTCCCAATGGATGTTTTATGATTGAGGCTATTTATATCGTTATATCCTTTCATAACATCCCGATAGAATATGTTATGTAAATTTACATAATAATTACACAAGTGACCTCGAGTGATCACAATATATTAATCATCGAAATGCATCAATTATCTCGCAATTAATACATCCTTACAAAAAATATAGATGAAAAGTCAGAAGCTTATCTATAGGTATTATGAATAGTCATCGGCATGTTTAAATTATATTTGTGGACGATATTATCGCTTGATAATAATTAAGAATTGCCCCTAGAGGCTGGTGCTGGTATTCATTAATTACGATGATGGAATTGTATACCAAGTAAAAGGTGGTGCATGTGCAATATTCAATTTATACTCAGACTTTTATTGAATTGATAGTTTCCGCTACAAGGTTCTCAAGTTATACGTTCCTGAAGAAACAAAAATATCCGTTTGAAATACATCATGAAGATTGATATATCATTGGGATGAAAAATTGTGCATTAGATTTGAATAAAACCGGTTCAACAAAGGTATAAAAAAATTAAATGGGGAATTTGATTTGGAATTCTCATTCATTCATTGAAGATTTGAGAAGTGCCTAGCAAATATATTGAATATTAGCGAATCCCAAGATCATATCATTTCTCATTACTCATTAAATCATATAAATAATGATATTTTTTGGGATAAGTAGCAATGCTGTATCGCTGAAGATATCTGAAATTCATCAGATCATGAATGTTTAATGAAATAGTCAGGATTTTGACGGTATACATATGACTATTGTGATCTCATAAACTATGAGAGATAAGAACATTGCGCATTTATATAACTAAAAATATGTCATCGACAAATTCTGAGTATTTTCGGAGAAATATGGAGAAATCGTATCTATAGAATTCGATTGATTGTTACCTGTCTTTCGAATAATCATTTTAGAAACAAATTTTGATTAGTTGTGAATAATTTAAACATAGTGCGAGGTGGTTGTTCTAAATCGTTCTAAATATTCTAAAAATTTCTTGTCAAAATGTTGTCGATGGAAAGATCGGAAATTGACAATGGATATATTAAACACATTGAAACAACAATGAATTCTGGAAAGAATATATTGAAGAATCAATTCACGACAATATAATTTCGATATGGTTTCAATGAAGAGAAATGATAATAGACACATTCAAAAGCAAATTTGAACATGAAAAATCTTTGGATTAATCGGGAAAATATGCCGTTTTTTCAATAACATGAAAATACCCTATGAACAGGTCAAGCAAGTTAGATTGATTATTTACTTTAAAATTTTTCTCGAATTGCCGATATCAACTAGGAAAGGAAATCTCTGATTTGCTGCATTCCGTTAACGATGTAGTAGAACTCCCACCTGTATTTTCGTCCAGTATTCTCCATCACTATAAACGCGTGAAAGCATTCAAAGTTGACTACATTATAGCAGTCAAGGTACGTACAGAAAGTACGACCATTCAGCTCATCACGTATTCAGTTAAGAAGATATCAAAATACCATACCGAGAAGCGAATTATAAATTTTGTCAAAGCCAACTACTGCTATCCTTCTATGCGCGCGAAAACCCGTTTGAAAGGCGCGCGGTCTCTTGTTCCCATAGAATATTATCATAGTCATAATGCATCCTGGACACTGAGAATACTGAAATTGCATTAAACGGGGTACTGGTTTTTGCGATTATAATGGGGGTTCGGTATTGGTATACAGAGTATGTGTGGTATGGTGAGCGATAAGCAGGTAAGAAGCTCGTTGTCCATTCGATTCGCCATTGTTTCTCGGATAGTTTGTATGCACCTATTAAGTGAAATCAGTTGCTCCGTGTATTTTATTATTGCACGGTTAACTATCCTACTAAATGGTATAAATATCGTAGTCGAGCCTGTCGCCAAGAAGAAAGATGGTTCATATAAACCATAAGCAATGCGACCTGATATGAGACCCTTATTTTCATTTACTCATGCATGAATGCGAAGATGTTTCGTTTGGAAGAAAAGTGCAATATTCTTAGAAAAAAATACTTTGATTGCCTTTCAAATAATCAAATCCATTTAATTCATTCATTATTTCTATTTTTATATTGTTTTAATAAAATGCTTCTTCGTAATTTTCTTCTTTGACAATGATGACTGAAAGAATTCGAAGCAAAATGAGAGAAATACTGTACCATTTCTTCAATTCCTCTGTTAGATTGAATAAGAGGTTACCATTCACTTCTCGACAATAAGCATTTGCAAAATCGCATTTTATGTTTGATCCAATATGAAATCACCAAGATATGTAAGTCAAATGGGAATTACATAATAATTATATCATTCCACATCTTCAATAGGAGAAACGTTGTTGAAAAACTCTGCTGCCCTTTTTCACAGGTTTTTTATTGATTCATTCATCACTGAACATACCTTAACTCAGTGGAGTAGTGGTGCATTTAGTAAAATGCAGAAGAGTAGCTCCACAGAATGCTTCCATTTTTGGAATGAATAACACAAAAATCAGGGATTATGTTGTTCTATCTTGTGAGCTGTAGATGTTATAAACCTCCGATGTCATGAATTGACTAATTCACACTAATACACAATTATACGTTCAATTACTACAAAAGTGGTAAGATTTGATGTGATTCTAGTAACAATTATGAAGTTAGAGTAAAATACGGGTGTAGGTGATCAAAATTGCTCATGTGTGAGTCATGTGATCGATGTTCATCTCACAGTGGAATTCAACTTTGAATCAGAAGAGTCAGTTATATTCATTCTGATAATTTTTCCATAAATATTCCCATCCTTCATTTGAAAGAGTCTTGAATTGAAAAACAGATGTAATAGCCGGATTCTGTTCTTGACTCATCTATAGTTCGGACAAATATTGATGTTCAATTAAGGTGATTTTGAAAGTACATAAATAGGTAGTTGGTGAAAAAAATACTCAAAGTTGAAGTAGTCGAAAAGCTTGCAGAGATAATAAATTTGCAACCCTTTCCAATCTTGATGTTGCTCCGAAAACAATCGAAGTGTATCTTGTGTCATACCTGCAGGTGTTGTATGGCCTCGGAATGGAGTCAAGATTGGAATAAAACCTCGATGAGTTACTGAAAATTATATCATTATACGTGGGAATCGTTCAGTGAATCACGATCACAAAATACTTTCGAGAAATACTCAACATGTTGGGAACCACTCATTTCAGCTTGAATACTCTCTGATAGGTATATATTAAAGAAATATAAGCCGAAGACTAAACCTTGTCTACAGTATGTGTGAAAGCTGTACGGTTTTCGTTTTGTCATCAGCAAATGAGGGATTCTTGCATTATTTACCGTTTTCTAATACTTTTTATCCTCCTTGTTTCTTCAAGATGAATTGATTTGCAATAACACCAAAAATAAACGACATCAACTGTTATTAAATCTCAACTCCTCTTATTGAATAAGAGCCATAATTCAAGATAACCAGATCGATTAGAACTAGTAACTATCCTCTTGTACTGGGTATCTCGAAATGCTTATTGTTAAAATGTAATGGTAATGGCGGATATCAATATCTACCGATAAACAACCGGCTACTTGAAATTCGTGAGCGAACTGGTAATCTGCGATAGATGGCTGGCAGAAAGTCGTATATTAAGAATAGACGAACATAAATAGAGTAACGATACGGTGAAGCTAATGAGGAGAGATTTATAGGAGTCAAGTCGTAAAATCGACCGTACGGCTAGTGAAAGAAGGATACTCATACGAATATACAAGGTTGATCAAATTTGATTGAAATTGATCATCATACATCTTAAAATTTCACCACCAATATATTGATTATAGATACTCCATGATGCATATTTCATTTGGATATGTTCCATTGAAGAAGAGCATAATGCAAAACAGCTCTAAAGATGCAATATTAAAATGTACATAATGGGGTTAAGGAAATATAGATAAAACATTGGTTGAGAATTAAATTCAATGATTATGTATTTTAAATGAAAATGAAACCAAATATTCATTTCTTACTTGAATGAAAATAATATGAACAATAATTCTTAGTCAGTCAGATCATTCAGTGTATTCTGTATTTCCGATTTCATTTCGTTCGAGTTTTTCTTTGGGGTAATTTTGACGGATTTTCAGGAAATCTCTTCTTTTTTGTGACCATACTTCAGGCTACTGATGTAGTTAAAAGTTGTTGATGAGTGGATAGAGCATTCATAACACTTCGTCTGGCTTTTGTACTCCTTTCAATTTTTGTATAATTTTCAACGAATTGATTCATAACTTCAGTTATGGAGGACAAACTCCTTCTTACTAACGCTATCCGAAGACTTCTTCCACATCAACCTCATCTAAACCAGTTTGTTTCGCTTTTTCGACACAGTGGCCAATTTCGTCGCTATAGCTAAATCAAGACAGCGTTAAGCGGGGTCTAACTGTACGTTTATTCATGGACCACTAATTAATAATTCAATAGAGTTTTCTATGAAAATATTCAGTGCGATTAGTTTTTCCTAAAAAAAAAATCAAAACATAAAATTTCTAGAGATATTCCCAATTTTTCTTTAGACTATTATTCAACAGGAAAATGCGTAACTCTGCCCTGATTCAACCTGCCCTGATATAAGCGAGATTCCCATAGTGGCACTCGAAAAACGGACAGCCTGTATATGGTAGTGAATGATAGATCCCTCCTTTCGTATTTCTACTCGATGATGAGCACTCAAGCTCTAAGGACGACCACAAAGCGAGAGAAGAGATGTACGGATGTGTTGAGTGAGTTGGGCGGTAAGCTCGTGATCGCTCACGTATAATTATCGGAGAAAACCTAAAACAAACAAGTGCTCGTTGACTCGCTGACCCAGCCAGAGAAGACGATCGACCTGACTCGGCCCTGAGATTCATTGGCGGCGACCGAAGGGACTAAATGGGTTATACATATATGATAATATGTCTGTCGCCTTTATTGATTCCGAACGAATCGTATCAACATTTCAATGTTACTTTCGAAAAAAGGAATATTATTCCACTTGCCCCTCATTCTCGATATGAGAATGAATCGTTGAGAAGTTAAGTTGAGGAAAATAGTGCCAGATATCGAGTAGACCACCTCAAATTCCTTGCTACTGAAGTTTTATTCGTATCCCGTGAGAAACTGGAAATAAACGTGAGTGTCAGTGTTGCATCAATAATCTTTGATATGTACTTTCATTCTAGCAATATAACTGTTCATTATGCTATGAAACATCATCAACTATAATTATCTTGATGATTGAGTAACAATATCCACTATGTCAATGTTCAAATTGAATGAAAAAAAAAGTTATTTTGAGTATACCCTCAATTAAATTCGACCTCCATCGTATTACGACACTGGTATATGAATGAGAATTCATTCAAAGATTCTGAAACAAATTAATCAGGAGCATCAGCATTGCTTCCTAGTATTGTAAAACTCGAATCCTCCATAGGATCTAGAAATTGACATCCTTAGCCAGACAATGAGCAAATCACTAATGAGATCAGAAGAATCAAGGTAAGAAATGTTGAATTATTTGAATACACAAACTTCTGTGGAGTATTTGTGAACATATGTCATGATATAATTAGACAAAATCAACAGTGAGTCAGATCTAGAGGGTACCGGTTTCGCGATATTCGTTCCTGACATTGATTTTCAATAATAGAATACCTGATTTCACATTCGTATTCACAAATGAGGTTCTCTCAATAGAAAGTGATCTCAATTGGAATATTTAGATACAAGACAAAAAATCATTCAATTCCGTCACCAAAACTCGATGAATTAATCGAATGTATTATGGAAAATTACTCAAAAAAACAGAAAGTGATTTTCATTTGGGTAATACCGAGGTAATAATGAGGATCTTTCAGCCAAGGAAGCTACTGAATTCTAAGACAACGACTAATTATGATCATAATGTTATTAATTTTGTGGAGTTAGGTGGACTGAGCATCCAAATTGAAGAATGATATGTTTTGATATATCCTTCTTTGAGTTTCAAATATTGAATAATTCCCAGTAAGCAGGTATTATTGGTTGATATCGAAACATACTAATGCCTTATGTATCTTTATAAACTTGAAAAGTTAGACATAAATATTTGAATTTGCGATAACGAATCAATTGCTGATTAGAACCAGATATTTCTGGCATATGAAAATATCACAAGAATAATTAAAAATACCCAAAATTCTTGATGAACCATCATACTCAATTACTCACTAACCTGACCTCTTCATCATCCTTGAACCAAAAAATCTCAAGATATTCTGCTTGAATTTCTTCTTGAAATTAAATTAGAAATGAGAATATACCTTTGGTAAATGGATCCTCCCATGCCAATCCTCTCTCACACAATTATACATAAAAAAATATTCACAAAGAATCATCAACATACTGAAATATAAGCAAAGGAAACAGTAAAGAGTTGAGTTTGGTCCAAAAAGTACCAGGTCGCCACTGACCTTGCAGCAGCAAGCGGGCACACCAACCGCTAATTTTCGTCAGATTCGTGCTTTTCTGAAATAATGACGGTGGAAAGAACGTTATGATCGATCTGGGATGGCCTAGTTATGTGTAAGTATACGGTGTACGAGTATAAAGCCAACACACAACATATTCTTGCATATAAGGGAAGATAACAAGGCCTCATACCGTGGTAAATTGTCGGTTAGCCAGCAGTGGTATCGACTACCGAATGTAAGATGGGTTTTTATGTCGAACACATTCCATTCAAAGTGCCCTAGGGTTCTCTTCTCCCTTCTTGAACGATGTGATGCTTCAAGTCTTCCGCAATGTTTTTCGATATTATTATTGATTGGGTTCTCTTCTCCCTTCTTGAACGATGTAATGCTTCAAGTCTTCCGCAATGTTTTTCGATATTATTATTGATTCAGCAGAAACAAACGGGCCATAATAACATGTTGGTGAAACTATAAATACTTTCTCACATCAAAAAATAACACAAACCGATATCTATTTTATATCGTTTGAATTCAGTGTGCTAAATTTCATGCCCTGAATCCCAAACCAGAACTATTACACGATGATTCATTCCATTTCAATATTGGAGGGAGTTTTACTCATATATCGAAACAATGGTTCCTATTATTTCAATATTTCTCATTCACTAGAATACTTCAGTTCGACAGGAAATCAACGAAGTTGAAATTGTCATAGTGCATGTTAAGGATTTGTTCAATTAGCAATATGGCATGAGTTTTCAGGGATCCTCATCTCATATCATCTTGAGCATTTCATTCTCAGAAAAATATTATCATAAACTATGAACAAGATTCACCCTTCGGAATATTGCAAGCCAATGTGCAGGTAATCAAGAATTTTACCCTACTGCTCGGTATATTAAATACGTGAATACATATACCAGGTGTTCAAAATTCGATTTGCATTGTAGGAATCTCGGAAATAATAAGATGATTAAATCAGGGCAACGTTGCACAGTTATTATTTGATAGATAATATAAGGTTGAAAAATTTGTGTATTTCTATAGAGGGTTGTAAACCATGCAATTTTGGAAAATGTTCTTAATTCCTCGTGATTTCGTTCGTTGTCACATGAACGAGCAACCTCTCAATTTAACGATATCCTTATTTCTCAGAGACCCTCATGGCGATGATTTGAAACACCCTGTATATTTCCCAACTAACACTTTCTGCAGATGATATCAAATGATGAAAATTTTGTCGAAGGAACTAGAATTGTTATTCAGTTTGTCATCTCAAAAATTAATACAAACTTGGTCGTTATATGTGAAAGATTGATGGATATTCTTGAATAAAGAAACATGACGACAAATGTGATATAATACCCATTGTGCAATATTGCTGAACAATCCAGATCACTAATTATTCGAAAAAGAGGAGGTACCTTTCATACAAAACAAAACAGCTAATCTCCATACTAAGACAACATTGTTCATTTAAATATATGAATCATTAGTCTGGTATGTGCGTACACAGTTTTTATGCTACAGCAATCAGAAAGTAACGAGAATCTTAACGCCTACTTGAAACGTCAACTTGGAGTTGAAATATCGAATTTTTAGTAAATAGCTCAAAGTATAGTTGCAAGCTATCCAAATGATCTGAACGAAAATAATGTTGATCAGAGATGATGTTTATATTTGACTATAAAATGTTTAGTGCCCATAAATATTATTCTTCGTGATAGTAATTCCAAATCTGTCTCATTTACTGTACTCACACCATTGAAACTGACTAATGCTGTCCACCTGTTTTACAGGGGGATTTATGTTAGACTGCAAGTGGGAATTTTTTATTCGAGTAATTGGTTTTCAAAGACGTTCGACTAGATTTGATAAAAAAAATGGAACACTCGTTGAAAAACTCAAGCATCATTGACAATGATATAAGGATATCGTTGCAGTACTTAGTTTCATGAGATAAGAGATTGAAGACGTATTGGTAGGCGAAAAAACCACAGTCAAGACATTTCAATCTATACATCTCGTGAAAAAATTTCATAACTCGCCAAGCACGATTGTTTTATGCTTTCATAGTTCTGTTTGTTTCTGTTCAAGAAGAAATTCATCTGAATATAATTAGCTTGTCATCTTGTGGTTTAGTTTTGATTTTCAAACATGCGTCTCGCTTCTCTAACTAGACCATGAAAAATATTTTACAGTTTTTCTACCACTACAATAAGTATAATTTGCATCATATAAAAAGCTTAACTGACTTATCGTTGATATTCTTATCCGTTATAACTTCCTATACAAATATTTTTTATGGAAAAGTTACCAGAGCATGAGAGACTGAATCAAAACGAGCTGTTTTTTACAGAATATACTCACTAATGATTATTTGTTACTTAAATGCATCTTGATTCTACGATATTTTATTTATGGTATTGTTCTGAATTCTACCAGAGATTACTTATGAGTAATATTCATAGTTAAAAATTGAGGAACGGTCAAATTCCTGTATTTCAAATATTGTAACGTCTTTTTACGAATTTGTACAGAACAACTATCCATGAAGAATATGAATTTTCAGATATCAAGGTTTCCTTCGTCTGACATTATCATTATTTTTATACAAGACATCATATTGTATGAATATGGTTTGAGACATATCTGATTTTCAAAATTTCCCATAATTCATTACACTTCAGTGAAGAAAAATCAGATGATAAGTCGTTGTTTTCATGAAAACTGTCCAAAATAAAAAATCCTCTTCAATAATCTTTGGAACCGGAATGGTTACTATCAATATATATCACAACAAAAATGTCTCTGGAACTTTCCTCATTGATAATTTCTTCACCTTAAATTTTTGGGATAGCAATAAATCCATAGGCAATTTCAGAATAGTCAGAAATCTAGACAAAACTACAATTTGAGTTGATGTCACCTTCATTGTCACGACCATTGACTGTCCCCAGCATAATTTTAAACTTCGATATCTGATCACATACAGTTCGAAAATATGACTGACCATTTAAGAACAATCCAGAAGGACCGTTATAGTAGCTATTATTCTCGAACTCGTTTTCCTGTAATTGTGGAATGCCCGTGTTTGTTTATTATTCCTCGTTATTTAATGTGTATTATTTCTATTCGAGTTGGAAGTGGGCCATGTTTTATTGCATCTATTGTTCGAGGAACATTAAAATGTATCATTTTACAATCAAAACTGAACCCTCGCCCGGTGAATACGGAATGGCATTGATTATACGCACGACTGAGCGCGCATTCATTTCTATTTTCTTCTTCTTCTTTTCTTCCCTCAACCCCGCGTCGTTCTAAGTATAGGCAGGTCAACAAGGAAACAATTCCACCTGTCATTAACGGTCATCATGTCGATTGAGACGGTGTTGATTTATTGGCAAAAGACGGGTTAGGATCTCTCATTTATGGCTCATTTCATCACTTGCGTTCGGTCATTTATCAGCACTCGTACAGATTTGCATTAACATTATGCCGCTAAGAAGTTGAGTTTTGAAATAATTTTATGTTACTGACGTTTATAGTTGTTCTCGAGAGATATGCTAGTTAGGAATAAGTTTGTTATATTTTGATCAATTTTTTCTGATTGTTTCCAATCTTTGAAATGTTCAAAGCATGACATAAAGGGAAAGTATGTTTAACGACAATAAATATGTATATTTGACAAAAAAGTACTTATTCACATTCGGAAGTAGAATGTTTCTGCGAGTGAACATCCTGTCATCAAGAGACATCGAGAAAAATGTCAACATAATTAATGTAGTTTTTCAACATCACCGAAGTATCCATTCCGAGACTCCTCACAATGTCATTTTGAATAGATTGAGATAGACTAGCTGTAGACTATATTCGAAATAAATTCAATATTTTCCATGATTTTGGAAATAGGAAATTCCATTGAATGGATCTAATTCTCAGTTTCATTTTGTTTTGCATTCAATCTGCATATATTTACCTCTCATGGCTGGAGGTTGTTGATATCAAAATAGTCACATCACATCTCATATGACTTATGTCTTCAATGGAATATTACAATTGAATTTCAAATCACTTCTCAAACTTAATTTCAACTTTGGACTATCTTCAATGAATCAGAATCTTCTTCAGTAAGTGAACATATGTAGATATATCAAATTCGAAAACTATTGGAGTTGAACGGTGACGATATTAGTAAGTAAAATATTAATGAACAATCAATACTCACATACATAAAGGAATATATTGTGAATGGGTTATGTGCATCTTGAAATTGGTTCGATCACCCTGTACAAATTGATTTAGCTACGAACATTCGTATCGTGAAATCCAGCATAGCTGTGGTCGGAGAGCATCAGCATCATCAGCGATGAGAAAACAGAAAAAAGGAACAAGTGGCATTTTTACAAGACGCAAGACAATGAGAGTCATGTAGATCGAATCATCTGACCATTAATACCAAAGAATGCACGAGTTTCTTATTCTCTCTTTTCAAGTAGCTCACCATTGTCAATATCTTTGTAGGAAATGTTGGCGAATGGTGAACACGCTAAAAATAAAATGATTCCTATCCTGATGTAGGTATATGAGATTTCGTAGCGTGACTATACGCTGCTATTCTCTCTGATGTTAAGATACACTGCGATTTGTGATTTTGAAACCAAACGATCACTAAATCCGAAAGTTTCAAAATGAGGAAGATCATTTGGTGATAACATGCATCCAAACATTTCTGAATTGATTAATAGTTATGTTGTTTCAGCAATAACATTTTCAAATCAGCACATTGGTTTTAAAATAAAAAGCGGTGCTACAACGTACTAATCCGTAACTCTATCGCCATTATGCGATTGTGAAAGATAAATGCATGCAAACCACACCTGAATCATAATTTCAATGCCCCGACTCACTCTGAAAAAAATTGCGAGTGATGAAATAAAGCTATTCAATCCACGACAAATCCCACTCTCCCACTACTGAATCGTTGAACAAAAGAGTAGAAATCAATCAGCTTCCAAAGTTATGAACTGAATTCCTCGATATCATGAATATAAATTTTTCGGAAACATTCAAGAAATTCGTGAAGAAATTCGCATGGAAAAAAAAAACAAGAGTAATGGACCTAAAAAACTAAGGTAGAAGAATATCCTATTATTTTCTATGTCATATAGTCTATATTTTATATTATTCTTTGTACTCTACTTTCATTTGAAATTTCAGGTGGTGGTACTATTCTCTACCGAACAAAAAAGATCGGATTCATATAATTTTCACAAACTTTTTTAACTATAATGTGAAGCTATATACTCCTACATTCTGCATAATTCGTTATTGATACAACGAATATCGAATGAAGGAATCGTTCTTCGGTTCCCAGTGTTCTTTTTTCTTCTTCTCCTTCTGTTATCAGGTTTTCGCGTGCACATTATTGCTGGGATATGAATTTCTATATTTGCGATCTCTGTCACGACATGCATATAGGTGCCTCGGTTTTGTGTTCAGCATACGATATTCCCGTTTGTTGTGGAATTTCTCGTGATGTTTACATCGACTTACAGTTGTATAGGGTGATAGCAGTGATATTAGTTCAGTCCGAGAACAGATCATCCCAATAGAATCTAACAAATATTCTGATCTGTAGACTACCCAACTAGCAAAACTGATAAAAGTCGAGATTTTTTAATAATAAAAAATGCACATAAATTGACTGCAAAGTTTAAACAGTGGCGGTGCTACATTCATTGACATAAAAAAAGCATTTGACAGAATGTAAACGTAGACTTGAAAAAGCTGATTAGCTAGAGCAACACTTGGAAGTAGATCAAAATGGTCCACACTGAAAGGAGTTTGACCTCAGAAGGAAATTCCATCATTTCTACTATGATCAGTGAAAATTCAAGACGCATATCTTCTATAAAAGTAAATAGCAGGTGGTCATCAAAAGGGATGCAATTTGGTAGTCAAAATCATGAACAGAATACTGGAATTTTGGAATACATGGAAAGGGGCACCTGGTATGACACAATGGAAATTGCACTTCGAAGTTCTCTCAAATAAGAGTACCAAAGATCAGCACTCATTGAGCAAAAAATATACCATATCATCAGGAAAAAAAGGAACAATGAGAAAATATCACTCATACCCTCACATTGACATGAAATGTCTATAGCTTTGGATTCCATAATCTAAAAAGAAGAAACAACATGTGTGACGATCTCTAGTTACAACTTGCATGACCTGTTCTGTTCTGGAATAAAAACTAGTCTACCAAAATGAGTTGACACTTACAGCCAATCTTTCATTAATTCTAACAGGCACATTTTATTCCACAGTTTCGAATTACATGACATTCGAGGTGTGAATATATTATGATCGACTCAATGCAACTCGAGGATGACGTTCCAAAGTCCAGAATAGTTCTAGTATAACGTTGATTCAGAAATCGAAAGCTAACTTTTATAATAATGTACGATGTTCTCGAAATTGTTGTGTTCTGAAAGTCGACTTATGGTTCATGAGCATTTTGTTGTTACAATCTCGAATATTATCAATTTGATATACACCTTTGACTACTGACGGAATGTTCAATTCTTCGAAACACTATCATATGAAATACCTTCCTCATACAACTTTATCTCATAGCAAGATCTTTTCGACCTATCGTTAAATTGGTATCTATGATTAAGCCATTCTACAGTTATTCCTTGTACGGTGAGCTCAGCTAAGAGAAATTATGTACACTTATAGGCCAATAAATTAGAATTTGTCAATTATAAAAATAAATATTTGTGCGCGATGAACACACCTTCGATTGGGTTATATTTCAACGCCCAAAAGGAAATTTGTACCAATCTCAATAACAAGGATGCCGTTCATTCTAATGCATTTCCATTTGAGATATTTTGATATATTGGCTAAATATTTCATTTCTTATGGGACGTCCCGGATTAACGGTATTTACAGCGACTTCAGGCTTATGAGGTCAAAATATATCTTCCACGAAATGAACAGTCGGCAGGACATTGATTGAGCCTCTGATAATTCAGTATTATTTGCTCAACCAATTCAACAAACATTCCATTCACTAAACAAATATCGATCATGAATTCATTTATTTGTACGTCGGTCTACACAGGGTATTATTTTATAGAATTCCTCCATTCAGTGAGGTTATTCTTCGAGTATATATCATGAGAAAAACAATTCAGAAATCTTGAAAAAATAACTTTTCATGTTTACAAATATATATAATATTTTTTTTTCTCAGAATGAATGAACTTATTTGAATGTCAGTACGTTTTGTTTGACATAAGAGAGAAGTTCGTTCGTATTGTGTATTTTTATTTTTGTATATTATATTTTCCTGACCTGATAATTTTCTGGATTTATTATATTAAATAACGGCATGAAGAAATTCGACAATCAATTAAGAATATATTGAATAATTGATTTGGCTGAATCCCACTTTGAACAATATACAGTGTGGAACAGCCAAATGGAATAAATTCGATAACGAATAAATAAGAGCGTGTCGGAAATATTAAGTGTTTTCACATGTATTACAAAAATTAACATTTAAAAAAGAAAATCCTTTTATTTCACAAATAATGAAAAAAAACATAAAAACATTAATTTCAATGTAAGATATGTTCAAAATGTTCGCCGTTGTAGAAATGTGTTCTAACGTTACTCAACATTTCAGGCACATCTCAAAAGTTGGTATCGGCCACTGTCATATGACATACCCTATATAATAATTTTTTTTGGAAAAAATGTGCATGTTTTTTCCAACATGCTCCCATTCATTCGTTATCGAATTTTTTTCCATTTGGCTGTTCCACACTGTATGTAAATCATATCAATCTCACTAGTGAGTCTTGATTGTAGCGATATTTTTTCTCGAGGCCAGCTCGTCCTATTCCATTCGCAAATTCGGACATATTTGCAATTGAAGTTTGAATTTGCACATATTGAAATAATTATTATCACTGTGTACGTATCGATAAGATCCATGAATAAAGATATATTCAGTCGCGAATTTAAGTATTGAGTCATCTTTTGGAATTTGAAGTCTAAAATCACAAATGGTTTCATAAGTTATGAATTATGAGGTTCACATCAGCTGATCAATCTTGAATGTTCAAGTTGTTTATGAAGTACCATCAAGATTCACGATGAAAGTGCAATTGTTTGTAGTTTCATGACAACCATTATGAAATGATTTCAAGCTGACTGCTCTCTCAGTGACATTATGTCATAACAATTCCCAATTATATGTAGCTTATTATTCGGCAAATATAACCTTTTGATTGACGATTTCAATACAATAATAGCATGTCACGCTTCAGGTGTATCATTCTTCCTATTTCGGGGGACGTTCATTCTTCTCCAACAAGATGCGAATGGTTCCCAAAACGTTGACAGCCAATTTACTAGTTAGAAAGTTTCACCTTTCACGATCCATGCGATATATATCTCGCATACGCTCCAGCACTTTACATAACCTGAAAAAATAGGTAATAGGATGAAATCGCGGATTGTTATAAAACATGGAAAAGGTACGAAACGAAACTCGTCGTGATATACCCATACAAATACCTATGAAAATTAGGTACGAGCTATGGTTGTTACTATTGGAAGGTGATAAACTTGAGTGCAAACACAACACACTATGTATGCAATTCTCCCTATTAAATATGTTGATAATGCTCACGTTCGGATCTATTTCTATGATAATTGTATACGTTGTGCACTCATTATGTCCATAAAGGTATCTACCGATTGGACATTGCTAAATGAATCTATCTATGTCATCAGCAGGACTTTCAACAGTTCGTTGACATAATCTATCCGATTTTCAGTTGTTCAGAATCACAATTGGTGCAGTTCGCGTCTGAAAACTGTTGCTATTCCTGATGACTCGTTGTTCATGTGAAAGCATTATCTATTTTTGGGAGGAATCCTGTGGTGTGCCATTTTTTCCTTTCGTGAAAAATTTCCACTGGTATATTACTTAAACTTGTAATTATTCTCATGGTCCACTGGAATTAATGTTTCATCAATTTTTCCATACAACTCCAGGTGAATATTGACAGATATAACAAAATCATTTAATTTACATTATCCTATGCAGAGTGGCAAGAACTTGACTCACGAATTGTATCATGTATGGAGCATTCCCTGTACTCTAATCCTCAAAATATTTCAGTTCAATTTCAACTCAATATTATTTTATGTATATGTTCATGTTCATTCATTCAATATCCAGAGACAAGTTGTTGATCAAGCCTAGTAATTCATATTGAAAATGTCCTATAAACTGTATTTGACTTTTCTGCACTAATAGTGACCATGTATATTTTTGAGTGAGAAAAACAACAGAAATCAGCAATGTCTAGTCGATGTTGCAGGAGCCAAACGTTATCAATGTTTTTCCTTTTGAATGATATAGCTGTTTTCTTCCGATTTCACAGGCCCACACCTTTCAGAGTACTCAGAGTAGAAGAATGCACAATAAATAAAAGTGACACCTCCAAACCATCATTTTTCATCAACTTATAGACCACATTGTCAGCATGAGCGAAAGAAAATCGTTATTAACAGTTTCATCTCTAATAGTCCATGTTATTGTATCATGTACCAATGAATCATTTTGAGAATGTTAATTTGAACAGTGAATATGAACACCACTATCTATCATCGATCATATTGTTAATAATGCCTTGAAAATATAAATGGTTGTTGAGCCACTCTGACCTTTTCTATAACATAAATTATGTCAATTTCCATTTGATACTTTCCTGCGGTGCACATCACGGATTCTTCAATGTTAATGAGATAGCTGCCATGATATGATCATTGATACTGTGTTGAAAAGTGAGCAACATAACACCTCAACTCTTGGGTAATGACGAGCTCTATTATGCAATACCATGGAATGGTATATACAGGGATTAAGGTAGCCACCCTACTACAACGAGCTATTCCGAAACAGTAACGAAAACTCACTTTCACACACGAAATTAAAACGGCTCCTTTGCATACATTCTAAGACCATTCCGAACAATACATTCCATGCTAAGGAAGGAATCAACTTCTACGATTTCAGGAAATTGTTAACAGTTCTGAATGGATATAGATGAAATTTTTATGTTTTTTATCGAAATAATATTAATTCTTTTGTCGAATAATGGGCCTGATAAACCTTATCAGTATTTTCTGGGAAAAAAATCGTCTGTTTAAAAAATGGTCATAAGAGAATTAATGCATCCTTGAAGAGTTCTCCTGAGGATGATAATTTAAGGATATTTTCCATGCTGAGAACTGATCTTTTTCAGTATTAGGACTAAATCTCTTATTGAATTAAATATGTTGAAGTTACTTTAAATATCACCAAAGCTATTGTTCGAGGACTCAATAACAATTTGGTTTCGACCATTCACATCTCATTCCAAAAAAAAAAAATCAGTCGTGTCCATCGAATATAAAATTTTTGAGAGAATCGAATTTCGTCAAAGTACATAGTTCAATATGGATACTGGTTTGCTTCATTGAATTTTCTGTTGAATTAGTTTCTGGAATATGAATATGAATGATGTTTCCTACAGGAGCCCCCTTAGGACCCATTTCTCCTCTCACGTTCTTTGGACCGTTTTTGCTTAGTAGGATGATTTTGAAACATGCCGTACATAGATGGCATTAACTCTTGAATGATATATCGATTTCAGATTCAGATACAAAACGATGACTCAACTTCGGAAGAAAATTATTACTGAAGAGAGTAATGTGATTTTTTTATAATCATTGGCAATTTCAGTGGAAATACCGCTGTTCGCCCTACTAACATTATCGAGCCTAACCTCTTCGAATATATTTTTACTCAGAGTGCACCTGATACAGCCTGTATAATGTGCTGTATGATTCGCATCTGTTAACCTTTGATATTCCATGCATCAATATTATAATTAAGTAACACTACAACCTGAAAATCGTATAGGAAAAGCATTTGGTATGCACAAAAGATAAGCAGTCAAACGTATCAATAATTGCACATTCGTCTTTTTTTCCACCCGTATATAATATGCATTTCATGTAAGATAACAGATTAAACGTCACGATGTAACGAGACCATGTGATAATTACGATGATTTCAGGTGTTGCTCATTGCAGCTTGTAAATTATTTGAAATAATTGAGGCAGCTCCGCTGAACCTATATAATTTTCATAACTGTAACGAAACTCGAATAAAACCCTAGATTTACCTCACATACTCGTGTCGAAATCTTCATTTGCGTTAATTTAGACGACGGGGGCTGCGGTTATTTACATAATCCGAAAGTTATTCATGGTACAAAAAGTTGCAACATCTCGAGTAGGTAATTAGCGATGATAAGTCTAGTGATTCGAATAGGTTATTAGACGATGATTGGATTCATTGACAATTAATCTGCTGCAACGAATTCACATAATCATGATTGAAGGATGAATCAGTCAGGATTTCATTAATAGTTTCAAATTAGCGTGTCTTTCAGTTCAGCAATTTGCAAAGAATACAACATTTTCATCAATTTTCGATGTGAGGCAAGTCCACTATAGCATTCGATGAAAATGGTCTCCCCAAGTATGCAGCAATAAATCATCGTGATAGTTAAACGGCAAGTTATATTGTTATAACGACGTATACAAGGTGAGCAAAAGTATCAGTGTATAGAGAACAAAACATCGTATTATTCTGAAAGTCCAGCCACTGGATTGGATGATTCAAAATTGGCACTGCCATGCTAAAAACACTTCATCTTTGTTATTTCATGCATAATATTTGATGATTTTTCCAAATATAACATCAAATTGTTGTTAATTACTGTGGAATTGAAGTACTTGATCTTGGATATAGTAGACTTGACCATGGGTAGTAATTTCGTGAAACAAGGGTATACGTAAATGTTATATCTCATGCCTTAATATGTACCAATTCATTTTGATCTGGTCACTTAACTTCACTAATTATTGTTATTTTCGTTTTCAATTTCGATCTATATTTTATAAATAGAACATTTCATTGAACTTTCTGCATAAACTATGTTCCTTTTCTGTAGCTACGAAATTATACATTTCATAATGCAAAACAAATTCCTGTTCACAATCCGAGATTTCTAGTTCATATAACGCAGTTATGGACATTGAATCAGAACTTCGTTTCGAACAGATACAGTGGACAATAATTTAGGCATCGTACATTCGAATTTGAAGGATGTTTTTCTTATATTGCCCCTTGTTATCTGAATAAAATTTTTTTACCCATTTGACATCATAATATTCATCTATTCAAGAAAGAAATAAAATCACAGCTGCTTACTGCTCAGAACTAATTTAAGATTCAATGTATTATAATGGAATCGTCAAATGCACCGATAGAATATTGAGAATATTAATAGTTGATAGCACCAATTTTATTGTATTGTCAATTTTTTCTCATTATTTTTACTTTATCATTATTTTCTTACCCACACCATATAATTTTTGGGAGGGGTGGAAGATAGCCTTTGGCTAACCCTTTTTCTTTTATGTATAAAATGTCCTTTTTTATGCATGATAAACGATATTATTATTATTATATTACTACTTTTTGACATAAGCAGCTACGCATCCATGAAAATATTTGATCCTCAGATCTGGAGCACTCGTTGAAGTATTCAAATCTCAAGAAGTATTCCTTTACGTCTAAGGTACCAACTCTTGATCGTCAGCCATCCAGTATCAGGAAATTTGATTTGATCGAATGAAAGATAGGTAACACGAAAACCAGCAAATAGGAGGATGATTCAATCTGTATCCACATGCCAAATAATGATTCTACAACAAATTACTGCCCCCAACACAATATCCGCTTAGACTAGACAGGCTATCAGGCTCTCTAAGTACAAATTACCTTGACAAGAAAATTACAGTTCTCTACATTCTTTATTGGTAGTGGTGCCTTTCTTCGATTAACCTTGGAACCCAATAGGTCAGAGCATCGGTTGGTGGTATATGGCTTGTTATGAAATATACGGGTGATAATAATAACAATGAACGTGAGTGTCACATAACAACCTATCGTGAAACGTATAACAAAGTAACAAATATGTGACGGTCTCACGATCTAGAGCAACAATCTGTTTATCGCCACAAAACGGATTCGAAGATGACACAATGAGTTGAATAATTTGTTCCAATAAATCAATCTACCTCGATACCATACCTTTTCACTTGATACAAATGATTTTGAATCAATCGATGTTGTATCTTGATGACTACTCAACTGTCACCTCAACCAAAGTTGAGATTTTGAAAAATTTACATTGTCTAACTGCAGACAACTAAGAAAAAGTATTGCATATGATTATCGAAAAGAGATCATTGAAACATTGTTAACGATAGTCGAATTCATTTGTTCATGGATTCCTTGGTGTTTTTTCAGAACTTCCATTACAGCTATTCAAAAAATATATGATTTGTCGACATCAAAAAATTCCCAATATCGCATTTTGAATAATTTGGTGATTCTGCACCTGTCATACTGGAAAATAACTAAATTTCGCAAAGCTCGGTTTCTTCAATAAATTAACTATAGTGAATTCATATAATTTTTTAAAAAGATGATTTTGCGACAGAGGTCTTCTTTGTACAAAACTAATAAAAGTTCATGAGATTTCCATCAAAATGCACAGATTATTTCAATTTTTCAATGCGTGTTTTGAAAAAGTGAGAAGACATCGTGTGTATTTGAAATTGTACAACCATTTTTGTAGATATAAATTTTGAATTGAATAACGTCGAATGCTTCGATATCCCGTAAAGTTCTGACCATCATAATTTATGGAAATAAAAATGAAATAAATTCACTATTCTCGCTGAGATCTATGTCACGAAATCACAGTGAGAGATAAATTAATCAACGGGAGACAACTAACTACAGAAAATAGCTTGTTTACCATACATAAATATGTAAAACCCATTTAACGAATCTCTTCAACTTCTACCTCTTTCCTGTACTGCAATGTAAGATAAATTATAACCTCATTGTGTATAAAGGTTAAGACAAACACTTGATCCTGAGAATTGAAAGAAAAAACGGTCATGCTCTGCAACTTTCTCTCTTTTATTATTCCTCCTTCGTGATGTCTGTCGTCTAATCAGCTTATTGGAATCGTATTTGCTCTATTACCTATTCGATTGTGAAATATTCGAACTTGTGCAAATTAATCGGTGTAGTGATTGGTAACACCTGGTCTGGCGACATGTGAGAAATTTGCGTAATGTCACCTCCCATTTATCCATCATGCTTTTTTGTAACTTCGAGGGCATACACTTTTATCGCCCTTCCACACATTTCGAAAATGATCAAGGAGTCAAAAGAATAAATATACTTAGTTTTAGTTAATAATGTCCAGCCAACGCTCAGTGAATTTTATACGAGGCTGATGAAAATCTTATGTAGCAGTGGATTATTATAGGGCATTCAAAGAAATGTATTATTCAAAAGTCTTTAAAGTTTGATTGAAATTTTATGATAATGTATTATAGTTTCACGGGATTTTCGTTATAGTTTCACGGGATTTTCGATAGCATGAGGCATATTGATATTTAGAACTCTTGTTTCATTTTATTACCGGTCTCAGCAGTAATATTTTCCATTTTTCAATAGTTACTTACATTCAGGGCAGTGTCGAGCTATCGAATTAGTTGCATTATGGAGTACGGTGTTTTCTTTCAAAAGATTACATTGTAATCCGATACATTACTTTTATAATTATGAATATATTTATTATTTATGTCAGATTTGCTAAATTGTACAATGTCGGATTACACAGGAGCCAGATCCACTGTGATTCGAATATAAATTTGAATCAGCGAGATGAATATTGATAGATTGTGTTTGGATATTATTATTAGAAGCTTGTTTCAATAGTTGTTATAAGACACATCCATCCGATCATGATTATTCGTTTATCACTACTAGCTTTTTCTCGGGGCTTCACTCGAATTGAAGTCATCAAGAAGTATAAGAGATCATAAAAAACATAGATACAATGAAGTTTCGAAAACTTGGAATATGCTTCATTGAAATACAACAAAAAATATATGAATTTAGTAGCTACACTCATTGATGAATAAAATAACTTCCATTGAAACTCATTATGAAGAAAATTGAATATATAAAGCGAACAATGAAAATGAAATTGCATATAATGAAATGAAATAACCTGAAATTGAAGGAAGATCCCAAAATGAATTCGTACCACGACGTTACAACTGTTCCGGGGATGTGAACATACTTCTAAGGCAGATGTTTCCTGTTCCATTTGACCGCTCAGCGATTTCCAGACATTTCAAATTTCTGTACTGGGCTAACTCAAATTCCTATTTGGTGAATGTTATTCTTGATTGATGACTTGAGGTTAAGACCATTTGATATCTTGTTGATAACACCATATGTGTCCTAATATTCTTCTAACGGAGTGTAATTTCATCAAGAAAAAACAAGTAGGTTGCTGTCAGACAAGCAAATAGTTGATTTGCTAGTGTCAGAGAAACCAATATCATGAAAACTGTCGAAGCTTATTGAGAAATTTACAAATGAAATTTCAACTTTGAACGCACTGTACCTTTTGAACCATCAACATTTGTATGAGCGATGTTGCGCTCAATCGTCATAGTTTGGTCCTCTCTAATCTCAGTTTCATTTTTTATTAATGAAACACCCTGTATAGACCATAGACAGCTTTCGCCAGTTATGTGAAGTACACAACATATCTTTTTCAACACATATGCATTCTTCTGGATCTTCCCTGAAATTATTTTCATATTCATATTCTTTCTGCATTAACAATTAAAAATAACAAGAACGATTATTGAAAATTGAAAATTCCCAGACAGAACCAATGTCGACAACTTCTAATTACCACCCTAAATGAATTCTGTCCGATTGACTTCCTACAAGAAATATCTCCTTCCATATCGCTATTAATCAAACAAAGTCTATTAAGGTACATGGTAGCTTCCTGCTCTTTTCTCGAAGAATATTTAATTGAAAATTAGTCCTATGCAATCGAAATTCACCGTTAGCCATTGAAGAATTTTCATTTTTGTGGTAAATCCACACCGGTATACGTATGATTTCATTAGCAATAATTCCTATGGAAGCGACTAAATTAACTGTGTAATCTATTAAAGTATGAAGATGGTTTCCTATAACACCGTAAATAGGCGTGAGACTCTTGAAATAAATTACGAAACTTACTTTGCATGGATTGATCAGGTTTATTCACGACTATGCACGAGTTATTTACACAGTAATTATCAGTCCTGTGATTTGAATTTCTCGTATAATGAAATACAAAGTAAAACATTCGGAGTTTTAGATTTCAAACGTTTATGGCTTTGAACTTTCTTCAGTATTGAGAATCTGCGAGACAAAAGTTGACACCTAGCGATGAATTGAACAACTACAGAAAACGAACAACATCCACAGTTCGCCAAGAAATTATTCATAAGTATTCATATCTCAAACAAATTTCTGAATTAAATTGAGAAAAGGATTGATATACCAGAGTACAGATTTTCCGTTTTCCGATCTTGCTCATCCTTAAAGATACGGAATTGCTTGAATTGGGGCAGAGTTTTTTCCAAAATACTCCTCACAAAGAATTTGAAATTGTATTTTCGACATAATTTGCAAAATTGTCCCTTCTCTAATGAATATTTTATTCGACTTTGATCTCACATGACATTTTCAATTTATCGTTGTTAATTTTTCATTCACTATTCATAATTTCATTCCCATTCTTGTTACCTTTATTATACGTTATTGATATTCAATATTCCATTCACAGTTTTCGATTATCAATAATTTTTCTTGACAGACTCGTTAACGCCGAGATAGGAAACGAAACACTTGTCCGTCGATCGCATGTGTGTGTCCTTCTGGCTGACTGAGTGAGACCACTCGAAAATAATGATCTCACCTTGCGGTAACAGGCCCGTCTCGAAATATCTTTCTTTCTCGCAGTCAAATTCCACCGTTACGCATAAATCAATCCGTCATCATCCATCATCTTCGTAGTAGGTTGTGGGGCACGTGAATTGCGTTATGTGTTTCCGGCACTGAAGCCCTATGACCTATCACGGGAGAGGCAGATGAATTCCTCAAGAAATTATCCCATCACGAAGAAAGTACGTTGCTCAAAACATAAAATTCTACTGTTCCCAACTAACTAGTTTTGGAAAACAAAAGGAATTTGTTATGCCCAATCAACAACATACAGCAATTATTGATTTTCAGGAAATTTTCTGATTTTTCCTCATCCTTCAATCTTAATCTATATTCACAAATCATTACAATTTTTCCAAATGAAACACTCTACATACACTCTATCGATTTAGCTTACCTGAAGTGAAAGATAAGATAAGAAAAGATTAGAATGATTTTCTCAAGAAATTCTGAAAGCCTCAAGAATTCTATTGAGAATTTTTTCAAATTCACTAAATAAACACAATTTTCAAGCAGCCTATAACTCATTTAACGCTAACACTATACAGAAAACAAAAATGTTTCATTCGCTAAGATTGCCAAGATTTCATTATTGAAACAATACAAATTGGAATTCCATTGACCATACCTATTATATTGAATACAATATACAGGGCGGATACCCCCTTTTCAATATCTGTTACTGAAGACTAAAATGAAAAACTTTTTTTTTTCAAAAATGGTGTTTTTACACAGGAAAAAAAATGCCACACCTTCCACTCCTACCGTCCAACAGCTACCGCCTAATTTTTTTAAACAGCAAGGGCGTGTCATGCGATACATCGTTGAAAAGGTTAATAATGAAATTCAAAAATCATCCATTTCAATTTTTTCAAGTGAAAAATGAAGAAAAATAATAACCAACAATTACTAATGTATCAAATCTTCAAAAATAAATCAACTGGATGAATGATTCTAATTAATAATCTGATTAATGTAGGAGGTGTTCCGAGTAAACTTTTCTCAACTGACCTATTTGTACCAGCATCCTCCATCATTGAAATCTCGGAAAATAAGTGAAATACATTAGAATAAAGTATACATTTATGTAATCAACAATATGCCCTCAAGACAGAAATATGAGAAAAACTAAAATTTCTAAAACAATTATTTCTTCAGATATTCCATGATTAATTACTTTCACATCGCCTACATTGAGACACCTTTTTTCATGTCATTAGTCTCCTTGTCTGATATGCTTCACAGTCGGTCAAAATGTAAAGAATTTGTTATAGTCCCACAAAATTTATTCTATTCACGGTAGATTTAGAACAAATCTTCACCATTACGCTACTTCTCCATATTCATTTATAGATGGATCTCACTCATGGTATATAAATAATAATTTTTGAACCGTACGTCGTCAATAGTTATAATGACCAATGAATAGTTACTACTAGGCGTGGTTATTGATCGTAATACCAATAATGATTCGATTTCTTTCTTTGTATGAGATTCGTAGTATTGTATTCTCAAACTTGATCATGGTGGTAATGTATACCCAGATGAGTCAGTTGATTTTCAGAATTGCTTTACAATATTCTCATCGTTGTTCGTTCAGTACTAATAGAGCATCTGCACCTAACGTCACAGTCAATCACAGTAATATAATGTCAAATGGTGTGGTGGTGAAACAATAGCTCATTGTGTATAGGATGATTTTTTGAGAGATCAATTACTCACCAGTGAGAAACACAATACGAATTATCAACTTGAACGTCCAATGAACCCAATTTGAATCAACAGAACATAAATGTCCGGAATTGTTTTACCACCAGACTCAAAAGACACCCATTTCGTGACGAGTCGCAGATGCCCTATACCGTTTTCATTCCACGCTATAGAACAATACTTCTGAACGTACAGGCTGACTAAACTCTACTAAAAAGTTAGTTAATAGCTATCCACAGTTATTTTGTTCAAAAATTCAATTCACATTCAGAAAATTGAATAACTCCACGTTCCATTCGAAACAACGATGTTGACACTCATTCCTAATACACACGGAAACATCTATAAATGAATACATGCTACTTACTATGTTCGAAGATAATAAGTACAGCGATATTATTTATTGGCAGAGTATAAATTACGAGGAATCGGGCTGAACCAGAAACATCTACCATCAAACACATCTCAGTAGAAGAAAAAAGAAGATACCTTGTTTATGCCTTATCTAGGCATACGACTCGGTATTTACACATATGTAATGTGTTTCACTCACCATGTCTCCGACATGTTACAACACCGAAAAGGATGTGATTTAATGTCGTTAAAGGTTGCACATTTTCCCAAAGAGTCAACGACTCCGGAAGATCGCCGATTCCAATCACCCACTATAACTATTTCCTTATATCAATTTCGAAGATTTCCATAGGTAACACACAAGAATGATACATAGTAAAGTATAGTTTCTGCATATCGATGAACCTGAATATCAATCATGACAAAATTACATCGATGTGACAGTTTGAAAAAAAAATCTGGTAGAGAAGTTATTTAAAAAATGGTTCTAATTGAAATATTACTCAATAGGTTTACTTCATTCGCTTTACTTATCCGAAACATTTCGTTGATTTATGTCTTTATGATCTGAAACACTATATCTGAAGATTAAGACCGAACCATATACAACTCTGAAAGTGAAAGTCCTCGTGATATTAGATTTCTGGGTGAGATATTTCAATGATGCCAATTCCTTTCAGAATCATTTCAACTGGAAAATCATACATAAACATGTCCTCATAGTGGTCTATTCGTTCGGCAAAGTGATGAACGCTTATTGGAATATTTGCTGCGATAAACGATTCTCCACTTATCGCATATCACCAATAGTGATATGCGATAATTTATTAGATTCTTCTGACAAACCCTTGAAAATGTTTGTCAGAAATAACTCTTTGGAAGTATTTCAAATATGTAAATGTTTTCGTTTTACTGCAAGTAAAGACATCTCTATGTAAATTTTACCGTCAAAATTGGGTTGTTGAAAAGTTTTTGATGGTTCCGGTGAGAAAGAAATGGACAAGAGAACGTATAAAAATGTCTTCTCAGTGCTAAGTGTCGCCACCATATTTTGCATTTCTATTGGACCTCTCATCATTTTCTTGATATACTTTTTGACTTATATAAAAATAGAAGGAATCAGATAATTTGGACAGTGACTAAAAAATTGCCAGACCCCGTCTGCTGAGGCTACTAAACAAAAAGAGAATGAAACGAAGGGCAAAATATCTCGACTGTTGCAGCATAAATGTCTTATTGCAGTACTGACAATGGACTCGCCTTTTCGGTCGGGACATTCGTCAAACCCGCAACGATTCCGATCTCCGATATCAACGCCGAATAATAAACATTTTCTCTGAAATATATCGTCGCAATAAAATCGCCAAAATGAAACTGGTTGTCCACCAGCCATTCCATGCCAGGCCAGTGTGAGCTCAGTTGGTGCTCAAAAGGGACAATTATTCACGTTTATCGATACGGTTATGCAGATATGCTCGACAGAACGGGTGGATCTGTCAGAACGAATTAATCGGTGGTATATTTCTGGACACGTTTCACTTGTTTCGACCTGTTGTGTACAAGAGATAAGTGGTGGCGCAGCGCACGAGTCCATCAAAGAAAACGACGAAGAAGGTATTTCACAAGCCACTTGACGTATTTTGTTGTTGACTGTTGACAGGTGATGCTGAGCGATGTGTGAACGAATCAAGAACTCTCAATATAGCATCCCTTATATTGATGTGAAATTAACCTGCTTCTATTAGCGAACTATTAGAGAAAATGAAACGTATTGATGCTTCAATTGCTAGCAACCAAGAAAAATTAGGAACACAAAATGCAAGGAGTTGCAGTATTTTTTTCAAATAATTACAGAAATAATGGTTGACTGAAATTTGAACCAATGAACTAATTAACTGTGTCAAAAATATTGCAACACACATGAATGTTATTTTGTCACAACATAATTATTATACACATGTTTATCAATGTTTAGTCGGCTTTATTTCTTTTTGAGTTGGTCGAAAAAATCCTGGAGAATTTTGACTTTCATTCATTATAAATCATATTTTCAGTATGATTTCGGTTTCATCAAGTTCTTTACAAATAACAGTCGAGTTGTATCATCTTTTTGTTCGTAAATATGAATAGAAACACCTAATAAAACGTATATATTTCTGAATACAGGTTTATACTGAATTCGTATTGTTTTTTCTTTCATAATTTCCAAATTTCAAGTAATAGAAATATATCGTACCGTTTCAATAAGAACGATCACGAAACTCCCTGTGAGATTTGCATGCTGGAACACACTGTATATCAGAACAGTACCATGCTTCGTGTTTTGTATATCAATAACTTCCACACTTTTTGTGAACAGAGAACAATATAATTCATCTCGAAATAGATGAAAACATTCACCTTTTTTTCGAGTGATGAAAACATATTGTTGTTTTTGAGACATGTATTTGAGAAAAAGACTATGATAGGCGGCTTCATGAGCAGTCAGCTGCAGCCAAGTTGACTCCAAGATTTTCTCTAAGTATCTACAAGAGTTGACAGACAATCTTGAGCCTGGGCACAGAGGCATATCACGAAGGAAACTTTCTGTGTCATGGGAAAGCGCTGAAAAGAATGCCAAACCATACTTCATTGAAGAATAGTGAAATTGAGTGCACAGAATCAGATCAACGAGTTGATGGAAAAACAATTCATCCAAAATTAACAGTCACAATAAGCGAGCAATCAGGATCATGCCTGGACTACTGAGAGAACAGGACTCAACCAACTTCTCAACAATGTAAGAGTGGAGAACACAACCATAAGTGGTTTAGAAAAAAAGTAAACTTCAGCATACATATTATGGTATTACCAAGGTCTGTTAAAGCTGTGGTTTCTTACAACAGATAAGTATAAACCACAACCTATCTACTACATAGAGGATTGCAGGTCTGGTCTACAAAGTCTCGTAACAAAGATGAGTCTAGACAAATAACACAATCTTCCATATCGAAAATTTGATTAATGACCAGTTTTTTTCATTGGTAAATGATTTCCCTGCATCAATTCGAGAGGTTGAGAACCCATTGGTTCCTCTTCTTATTCTGTATAGTTGATTGCCTAACAATTTCGTTATTTATTGAATAATCTGTACAAAAGATGTACCGAAAGGATCAGTTTAACCTGAACAAATGAGCTGCATTTTCTACAGTATTAATATAGTTGTGATCTTCCTGAAATTCAATCAGCTGAAACAACATACTGCATGTTAATTGATCGCCCTTCTGACTGTAATCATTATTATGGAATTCAGTGTCGGGGATCCAAATTATCAAAATATGCAAGAGATGAAAACATACTGTGAACTACATCATTTCAGTTTCATCACCATTCCAGGAAATCGAATTCGACGATATCATCTCGATAATGTGACACATTTCTTATTTGTAGTACACTTATACGCCGAAGTACCTTGTTTTCTTCTTCGTTAGTCGATTCGATTCAGTCCCTCGTGTTGCCACCACAAAGACAGTGATAAGTATAGGGGGCGATCTACAGTTTTCTCGCATTCCGTGATTATAGTGATTAAGGCAAGCCGGGAGACAACGAGAAACGAGACGAAGAGATGATGCTCTCGGCTGAATGATGATGGAATGTCAGCAAAGCGCGGTGTTGCCAACTGTCCAGCTCACATTTCCTTGCACGCTGCAAGAGTCTGGTCGTCTGCATATATCGAAATTATTTGATGAAAGAAGGATCATGTGAAAAATGAAAGAGGAAAGAGAGGAACAGATAAAGTAGAAAGAGGAAAATATGGAGAAAAAGGAAGGAAATAGAATGTGGGGAATATGAAAACAATGAAAAGAAGTAGAAAACTGAATTGGAGTTATTTATTACCAATTCAAGACTCCTGGAGTCAAAATTGAAGTTTGACATTTATTCATCTGAAGAATGCATTATATATTGCATATATATTGCATCGAAGGAAATTGAAAAGATATATTTGTGGTAATCTAATAATGTCGAGATAAGACAATTCCAATAATATATTGTTCTCATCTGGAGATTTTATCTTTTATCGGAATTATGTGTATTACCGTATCAATAGTCACTATTAATTGTTTTATCGATAGACCAACTCGCTGTGACTAATGTATCAGAGAAAGTGTTAGGTACAACATTAATGTTGCATTGTTTATCAATGGAAATAATTTATTGAATCTGTTGTATATGACACACTACAAATTTAAACTCGTAATCACCTTGATTCAAAAAAACAAGAAATCTATTCTTCTTTGAGTTCTATTTCTCTTCTATTGAGCTAGCCAGGTGTCCATTCCTAATGAATTTCTACCGACATAATGACCAGAAGGAATGGCATTTAGACCAAAGACCAGACTAGTGACATTATAGAGTTGTAATCTAAATTGTTCGAGGCAGTGATTCTGAATGACTGCGTTAACCATTTAGTTGAATTTTGGTTAAATTCTAGTTGAATCAATATAACCGCATTAAATAATTAGATACTAAATAGTTCATCCATGTTCAGCTGAATATCAGACACAGCATACGAATCATAAAAATGATATTTTCGTTATAGTGAGTGAAATATCATTATTCAAATGAAGATGATAGTTTATATTTTTCCCTGTATCAAATAAACCATCTGGAATTGACAACATTTTCGGTCTCTTCAGTAACTAAATCCTAGTAAAATGTTTGATCATAAAGTCGATCTGGAATCTCTAGCTACCTCCATTAATAATTGAACTTGTTCTGGCCGATCTTTTTTTCACAAATGAAAATGTTCAATCAGTGGAAGCTGTCGAATTCAGAGTCTTCTTAGTGAATATGAAGATGCAATACTTCAAAAAGTTATTTCCTGAAATATATCGAGTTCGATTTTGAAAGGAATAGTAAATATAGAGGGTGATTTAAAATCATGGAAAGTGAATTCAAAAATGTATACCACGTATAGGGTTTGCAAATGAAATTCAACGAATTCGAATTTCAACTACAAAAGTCACGTGTAATTTTAACGTTAGCCGATCGCTATACATACGTAATCATCCACTATTGAATTCTCCTTTAAAGGTTCATCCACAAGCGAACTATAATGTTCGACTCGAAATAATTGCACCTTATAAAATATCGCAGCATTAATATACACATCAGCAATTCGCATGTAACAAACGGCTTTCGCCTCGATTAAAGCCGTATAGGTGAAAATCTCCGACACTATTCGACGTATTCCGATTTATTCTAATTCCACCGCCAAACTCAAAGTGTACCGAGTAGGTTTATGGACGTAAATGGACATCAGTTGCGCGAACATGTAAGTGCGGTAAGTGCGGAGAAGAAAAAATCACTCGCCTCCGTGTGTATATAAGGGTATTGCAAAGCGAAGAAAAAATAAAGCAAACACGATACCTGCACTCTATTATATTTCACACTGTGAGAAATGGCGTACGATACTCGTTTGTTTGATCCATTCACGTAATGGTTCAATTTTTGCATAGCCACCTGAGGTAAATCACAAAGCTATGAAACTGTGTTCTGAAAATTGGAAAAATACTCAAAAACTTCCAGAATGTCAGGTTATTATAAAAAGTCATGAATAATCGGTACAACTTGAAAGTTTTCTTCTTGTATAGCATTATGTCATCACATGACATCTTGAAGATCCAAGGAATTTTATCTCCAGGAATCTCCTTACAGAAGATGATAGCTTCCTCAAGATTATTGTTCAACCTAAGTTAATCTGACCTTATTTTTTTTATTCATTTTCACTCGATGTAATCGGTGATGAAGTTTGTCAGCTTTATTATAAGACAAATAAAATGAAAAGTACAGAATTCAATGAAACTAAACATCTTTATATTTACTGGTTTAGTAAATCCACCGCTTATTGAATGGTTACTCTGCATCTTTTGCTTGCTATATTATTATACCAATTGTTATTCTAATGATATTTGATAATGAATGTAGTCTAGAAAATAACTGAAAAACGCTCTTTAGTGACTGAAAAGGAAAAAATAATTATTGACACAGAAATAAATTAAGGAAATGTTTTCACTTGAAAGAAGCGTGGATGCTACAAAAATAGTTTTTATAAAGCGCCTCACACTTTTCTACAACAACAATATTTTCCTCAATTGACTTTTTTTATATATAAAACTTCTATATCAATTATTTTTCACTATCAAGTTCATCACTGAAGCATATCTTCTAGTTTTCAAAACTATAATTATTTTTATTATTTTGGTAAATTTTATTCGGCGATGGACGGGATTCGAACCAACGCCTGAAGACTCCGGCGTTTCGCGTCGACTAAAGTTGCGCTTTAACTCGCTCGGCGAATGGTTCGTGCAGCATTAAATCACGGGAAATACTATTGCATAATGAGTTTAGACAACCAACAATACTCGTAACTATATGAGAATTACAAACATACATACAAGTTAAGCAAGTATAACGTGTTGAAAAGAGATTCTAAGTCGAAGTTAATATTTATTGCAAATCATTGATTGTTATCGATCGTTTTTATGCCGTTTTTCACATAGTTTTCGTGATCCCAATAATGAGGATACAATTTAACACGCCCAGTATAACGACAAACTATGACATTTTTTGGCATTTAGTTTCACCATCTATTATATCAAAACTCACCAACATCCACCGATGAAAACTTCTTGAACTCATTTATTTCCGGTCATTTCTAATTGGTCTTATACCCGATGTTGGTGTTATTGATATTGCTATCACCCTATATTTCATAGGAAAGTAGTCATTTTTCATTCACACCACACATAAATTCTTTGGCCCGACCTTGAATCTCCTTTTGAACAAAATCTATACAGTCGACACCTGATTTTTATCTTCTATTGTTTCATCGCAATGTTCCCTTGACATTCTCTAAACATATTTGGGTCCATTCAACAGTATAATTTATCTAAACATGTCATCGATGAATTTCTTCCTATTGTCGTATACCTAGTTCAACAAATCCAATCAATAAATAACGGTGAGCTTCAAAGAAACCAATGGCCTGAGTTTGGTGAGATTTCACCGAATTCTAACGGCCTCATTCAAATTCTGAAACCAAAGAATGTACAGGGGTTATCAGGTAAAGGATTTAGGTAGATAATTTTAAATACATTTTGTGCATAATGACGTGAAAATGATGTTTGCAGACTCAAACATAACAATAAACTTTTTTTATACTATTCGATTGAAATTGTTTCTCATGAAAGGGGATCAATGTTCACCATTCGACTCCGACCTAACAAATCAAAATGATACCCTCGAATAAATTGGTACGACTGAACTACAAATTAAAACCATTAAAGTAATTCAGAACTATCTATGCACAAAAAATTATTTGAATGCATTTACGTGTATTGCAAATACTTTAGATAAAAGAAATTCCAGCAATGACGAGGCAGTACGAGTGGACTAACAAAGCTTGAAGTGTTTCTGTGTCAGTGATTGGTCGTAATGATGATGTGCGTTTTATAGATCAACAACAATTTCCTATTAGGCAAGCAAAAAGTATCGCGAAAGTGATTACTTTGAAGCCTGAACTGACTCAGAAAACATTTATGAGTAATTAACCTATCACCAATTGCATCTTCTTTCAATGTTCGGGAATAGTTTTTTGACATTAAGTAAACATTACATTTTCAAGACATCTTCATCAACGAAGCAGAAAATAGTATAATTAAAGCAATACTATTTCATCAAAAGAAACATGTCATATCAAATGTACAAACAAAAATGCAGACGATAAAATTCAATTCGAGGTTACCCATGGGAACGCATTTTATAATTGCATTCTGATGTATTTCTTCGAGAGGAAATGGAAAATTTCCTCATAAAATATTCTTTGTAAGAGATTCTCAATCAAGTTTCCGGCATGATTTTTCTTGGCCACGATGTCAAGTATCAGCAACAGAGGATTTATTTTTATATAAAATTAATAAAATAGGTTGAATAGGGAACCCCACTTATAATTGAATTGTCAATTATAACGTAATTTAATTATTTGAATTCAGTATATTCAATGACTAATTTTGGAATGCGATGAGGATTCGAATCACTTCATTTTGATGAAAATGTAATTTTGGAGTGGAAACTGCGTTATTTCAAATGAAAAATCTCAACGTCATTCCATTAATACTAATAATACCTTTATTCTCAATACTCAAGATAACTATATTGAAAAAATACAGGAAATAGGTGTTGAGATCATTTTTTCCCACCTCATTTTTCGATTTTTTTTTTATTTTTGGTTTTATTGGTTTATGGAGTTTAATAGTGGGACAAAAGAAAAAGCTTCTGATTGTATCCTTGCCAATATTCAATTGTGACAAAGAATTCTTGAATATTTAAAACTGAATGTATAACAGCTCAATTCATCTCTTCTATGGGTACCAAATGTATAAATATATTTGTACTAGTAAAATGCTGAATAGAAATGATTATCATCCAATCTTGAGAGAAAAAAATCTTCTCGATGTTAAATATCCCTTCATCAAACCACACGCTATCCTGATCCAACGAAGAGACAGATTATCCTCATAAATTCCCATCCAACCACCAATAAACTGTCCGTAATTAAACCTGCCATTACCCTCGACATCAATACCGCTCAGAACAAAATCCCTTGTATTAATTACTAGAGATCACGTCACACGGCGTTGTTAAATCGGAATAGTCGTAACGTAAATTAATTTTACGATTCGCACGCAGAAATGAAGAGGTGTCAGAAAAGGTATCCCCGGGTATATCGTGAAAGATTAAGTGCAAGATTGATGGGCGAAAAAACGAGGATGCAACGTAGGGGACAGACAGAGAGAGGAGACTGTTTGCGTTATCGGACATCTCCGGCCGTGCACCGGATGTCACTGGCCTACGCTTCCAGAGATTTTGATCACGTCTTCATAAAGGAGTTTATTTCACCTCCGAGACTGCAATGCTGGAATTATGGGCTGGCATGGGCTAAGCAAAATTCATTTGTTATTCTATTCAGTAGAAGCTAGGAGTGGTATGACAAAAGAACTATAATTGTTGCGTCCACACGCACCAAAACATATTTATAGCGAGTACTCTTATTAAATCTTTATTCCTCCAGGTCTGATAGCTGTGAATTTACTTAAATTCGTACTCGAAATGCTCGACTGATTCAGATACAATTATTTCGTCCCGTGGACGTAACCACAGGGTTCAATAATTTTCCAAAATATTTTGTGTAGTCAGAAACAAGATCCGTCTGATTGTGTCAGGCTGTGCCACTCATACTTTGCTGCCACTGTACGATTTTCTTTGGATGAAACCATTCCCAATCGGAGAATAGGATACATTGAAGCTACTAAACGGTATCTCATCATATCCAATTCTAATGGACTTTCTTTCTGATCGGAAAATCAGGAAAGATTCAAAGAGAGAAAAATTAATCATATGAGTCAAAATGTGAAAAAAAGTTTATCAATCGTCTTGGATAGTGCCAAGTTGGGGTTGACCAATATTTGATACAAGATTTCTATTGGGAAATACTGCATCATGAATTATTTACCTCATCCAATCGAAGGAAAGAATGGATTCTAACTTTACTCAACTCCAACGAACTTTTTTTTGTGGAAATAATATGAATCCGATTTTTTTCCGACAAATCGAACAATATCGAGGAGCATAAAGAAATAATAAACAAAGGCAGTTTATTGAAAGTAATTATTCGATTCAACATCTCTATTATTCATCGTGGATTATTCGAAACTGAAGATTTCGATTTCAAGAAGTTTGAATTTCGAAATATAATAGGTAAACAGTATCAATTTGAAAATTGTATGGTGATTATAAGAGCTCAAAAACACAGTTTTAAGGAAGTTGAATATATCAAATTAGATTTTTTGTGGCTACCTATTCTTATTCATTACTCGATAGAGGGTGTTTCCAAAAATATAGTTTTCTATTAACTTGCCTTGATTCTCTGTTGAAGTCGATTGATAAATAGTGACGAAAGAATTACATTATGAGACAAACTTCAGTATTTATTTCAATATTCCTGTCTGACGGTGAATCTGCCACTTGTTTCATACAGGAACTGGATAACGAATAACTCCTTGAACAAACTGATTGATAAAAATTCACCATATCGTATTTGCAACAATGCATGCGTGGGTTGGTTGTAATCAACAGTCACGCTTTGTCATAAATAATATACACCTCAAGAATGAGAGAGAGTTATCATGAAACGAAAATATTTATTCGTGGGATACGAAATGGAATATGATTGTTTTTCTATAATAGGCCTTTTCATCAGAAGTGCCATCGTCTTGGATAAAAATGATGAGCGGTGCGTTTCGTATTCATTACATTTTTATTTAAATTTGCCTGCAGGTAATATTCGTGTATAATAAATTACTAACAACCTGTCAGAACTAAACAGAATAATTCTGAATATCTATCTCAACTGAGGATTTTGATGTCATATTTTAACGCATTTGATACTAAAGTCAAAGAGTATATACGTAGAGTCAAACCTAATTAAATGGATGATAAGTTCACCAATATGGGCGGCAGTTTAAAATGAATACTATTTAGTAAAAACCAAACCTATATTTAATATATATACCGGGTGTGTCACAGTGGATGGAACATTAGACGTATCTGGAGAACAGAAAGACAGATCATTCCGAAAATTTGTGAGCGTGGATAATCAAACATGCTCTATCCGTCTAAAATATTTTCATCAATACAGTGTTGCCGCTTGTATCAGAAACTAGTAGCTACTTTGTTATTTCAAATGGAACACCTCGTATATTATATCATTTTTGGGATCCCTATAAGATTCCTCACAACTTTCCCACATAATTCCCTATACCTATCTGTGACGATTTTCGAGACAAAAATTATTTTGTCAGATTTTTTTGCAAAACCTGACCATTGAAAAATATGAATTTTTTCCCAATGCAAATTCACAAAAAATTGCAATTTGGGTTATACCTGCATAAGACCATCAAGTATTCTGTCGATGAACTGGATCTCAGTTTCAGCATACAGGGAGGCTCAGAAGTGAGTGTCATCCGGGCACTCATGAAAATGACTGCAACTCCATTTTTTTAAATGGAACACCCTGTATATTATCACTTATTCGAAAAGCTATAACATTTTCCATTTTAATTGAGTATACTTTCCCTATACCTATCTCGTACAGTTTGTTAGTTATGATCACTTATGTTATGAATTCGTTTCAATAAAATAAATATTGGATAGTGCTTAAGATAGTAGGCTATGAACAGAGAACTAACATGTTCTTCCTTCATTGTTATCCTGTATTCAAGATGCATGGGTGTGAAAATACTATAGCAAGAAATAATTACTTGAATGCGGTTAAAATGGATTTATTCATCATTTATGGTAAATGAAACAAGAATATCAGTAGAACATGCAGAGTTTTTCTTTTCAATGAAAAGAAGTGATTCGCCTCGGATAAATCCGAGGAAATTAGATTGAAGAGAAATTTTTAACTGTTTTTGAAATCTTTCTAGATTCATTAATACACATGTTAGACTTTGATACTTTTAGCTTTTCATGATGATATAAGCATTTCAAAATTTCTCTTCAATCTAATGAATTTTCTCGAATTCGTTCGAGGTAAATCAGCATACTTTTCATTAAACTCGCTGCATTTTCTAATGATATTTTTATTACATTGACCATAAATGATGAATAAATCCATCTAAACCGCATTCAAGTAATTATTTTCTGCCATAGTTTTCTTACAAACATGCAACTTGAATACATGAGGACAATAAAGAAATAACAAGTTATTTCTCTGTCAGACTGAAGTTCATAGCTTACTATCTTAAGCACTATCCAATATTTATTTTATTGAAAACGAATTCATAACATAAGTGATCATAACTAACAAACTGTACGAGATAGGTATAGGGAAAGTATACTCAATTAAAATGGAAAATGTTATAGCTTTTCGAATAAGTGATAATATACAGGGTGTTCTATTTAAAAAAATGGAGTTGCAGTAATTTTCATGAGTGCCCGGATGACACTCACTTCTGAGCCCCCCTGTATGCTGAAACTGAGATCCAGTTCATCGACAGAATACTTGATGGTCTTATGCAGCTATAACCCAAATTGCGATATTTTGTGAATTTGCATTGGGAAAAAATTGATATTTTTCAATGGTCAGGTTTTACACAAAAATTTGACAAAATAATTTTTATCTCGGAAATCGTCACAGATAGGTATAGGGAATTATGTGGGAAAGTTGTGAGGAATCTCATGAGGATTTCAAAAATGATATAATATACGAGGTGTTCCATTTGAAATAACAAAGTAGCTACTACTTTCTGATACAAGCGGCAACACTGTATTGATGAAAATATTTTAGACGGATAGAGCAAGTTTGATTATCCACGCCCACAAATTTTCGAAATGATCTGTCTCTCTGTTCTCTAGATACTTCTAATGTTCCATCCACTGTGACACACCCTGTATACCTATATAAATGAATATTATTCAATATCAAAAGACTTCCACAAATGCTTCTGAAATTGATCTAGCGTTATAGCCTTTGCTGTAGGGTGAATAAGGTTTAGAGAATTCTAGGAAAATATTCGCTATGCTATCACAAAATGTTTCTTATTTCAGCCACCCATGCATAATAATGAATTATAATGAAAGTATTTTGGATTATTTCTTAGAAACCACTCCTTATACCAATTTAACTGATATGTTTCTCTGAAAGAACATTGCATGTCTTTCACAAACGACAGAATTAAATATATTTCATGAATAAACACACCCATTAGTTAAAAATTTGAATTGTAAAATCTCATCGACTGTGAAACTCTACCGTTATTTCAGAAAAGTATATCCATTTAATTCCACAAGTTTTTGAGCATGATCAAGATTATCAGAGGTAATATGGTGTAATTACAGAGGTCGGTGCTTTCTCTCACAATATACAATGTTGTGAAATCCGATGGAATTAGTTTGTTTGATTACTCGTAATGACCATATATTTTCACCAATTATTAAATTCGAATGGAAATGTTTTCAAATTATGGGATAGAGGGAATGTTAATATAATGAAAAAATACAATTATATATCCATTGAAACAGGTCAGTAGGACATAAATGATTCAAAAAACCCAAAACTAAATAGCTGAATGTTATTTCAATCTATCGATGAGGTTCAATGGATTCAAAACACGAGATGTTTTGATAGCATATCCTCAAACCCATCGAACATAAGCAAACCAATCCATTCGATATTTCAAATTTACAAGATGTCCACAATATTCTTGATGATTACTATAATTTTCGATTCCAGACTGATCTTTATATTTCGCATAAGTAATGCAGAAGAAACAATGAAACATTACACTATAGACAACAAAAAAAGGAAGTGCGCTCATCATTTTCAATATGAAAATCGACATATCATCAAAGAATTCGTAGGGATGAACAAATTAGGCATTACACCAAAAAAACATTTTCCGGAAGTTGCAATGAGTACGCATGATACAATTTTGATTCTATTGAGTTTGAAGGCATGGTATATGAAAGTATTTTTTATCAGAAAGTTGAATCCCTTCAAAGAGCTTCGATGAATGAAAATATCACAATGTTATTTGATTGGGCTCATTGAAATTCTTCTAGTTTATTCAATTATTACACAGGAATCATGAGTACAAATATACTGTTTCTAATATCGACCATTTGAACGAATTAAATTTCATCAGCAGATCCCCTACAAGTATGTACGTATTCTAACATCATTTTCAAAAATAGGAGATTGCAAGAGATGTGAATAGGTAGACTTATGTCAGAAAGTGCACGTAAAATTTTTTAGTCCTGAAAAGATGTAAAGTAAATTCATCAGTATCTGTACGCCGTATCTGTTTAGCATTTATTCTCCTAAGAACATGAAGTACCGAAATTTATGAAATGGTACAGGAGTGCCTATAAACACAGATACATAATCTGAAATGAGACATAGAATTAATAGTAGTTGGATATTGATCATTGAGAGTTGAGCGACTAATGAAAAAATTGAAAAGGTTATACAACCGATCGTATCTTGATAAACGCGAACAATTATAGTTTCTCTGCTTGCAACCGATATAGTTGTTTAACAATCATTTTATTTACTGTAGATCAAAAGATAAAATACAGAATTACAACAATCATTTCGCCTAGAACCATCATTTGCATAATCTATCTTGGACGAAAAAATTATATTTATGGAATTCTCTCGTTATCGAGAAATGCCAAGTGAAAATGAGGTGTTATTAAATTTTATTACATACTCACGAATGACAGACGACGACAATGATCGGATAATGTGAATGAGAATCTATAGAATACTCAGAATGGGGGAATCATTCGAAATTATGTAGGCTGGGTTGAATGATTAGATAGCACGACAATATACCTACAATATAAAGTGAACCATTAAGATAAATAGGTGTGTGTTCAATAAGCCGGGTTTTTACTTTAGAATCACCAATCCCAGATGATTTTGAAATTGCCATGATGATAACTTTGAGTCGAAAACTAGTTCTGTAAGCTTCTGTACGTTCAATGTTGGTCTAATCCAGTTCACAATTCAATATTTGATCAAATATTTTGAAACACAACTTTTATATTATATATTTTTCTCATATAGCATTTGTACCATCACAACAATACTATATTCACCAAAGAAATGATTACCTGTTATATTTTTTATGTCGTTTGTGAATTTATTCATTGTTGGTATATTAATGCATATTTCTAATGTAGCGATTTTTCCGATTTATTTGGATATCAAAGATAGTTTATAAGTGGAATGTAATGAGAATAACGGATAGTAGGATGTATAAAAACTGAAATTTGTTCATGATTCCCAATTCTCAAAATGTTGACAGATGGACAGGAATTCCAAAAAAAAATGAACGATACAAACAACTCTATTGACTCCTTGAAGTGAGAAAAAAAACGTATATTTTTATCTCATATTGATAATCTACTTTTTAGTAGTAGCTGGTTAATTAAAGTGCTGTAATATATATGAAGATCATTTCTGCAATCCATTTCCTCTCAAAGACTTACTCATAAATGAAACAATTTTGAACGATTCATTAGAAATATCGCATCAGTCAAGGAAATTCAAATCAAACGAATTATCAATTGAACTCAAAAATCAAATTATTGTATATGAAATTTGTCGATTGGTCTCGTCAAACAAAATGAAAATATTATCATCATCCTTCACTCTCACTCACATTCCTTTCTAACATTTTACCACTCAATTTCATGAGTTACTCAACTATTAGTCACCGATTATTGTACAGTGTACCTAATATTCCATCCAAGTGTAACGATATCAATGAGTAATCCAAGCTTTCATGCATGTATGTAAGCGTTCCAATTTCTGACGAACAACAAAAAACTTGTAAGGCGAGCTCTCGGTCAACGTAACTTGCATTGTTTTATCGAAAGTGTGCAGCAAAAGTGAAAAATTCAACAATGAAATGGAAACCGGTTAGGTAGGACAATATGCGTGAGTGGTAACACCATCAGACTTTCAAATTAACCTTCGACAGAAATATCTTCTATAAGTTGAAAACAGATAAAGATGCGATAAAAGCAGAGATAAACGACATTGACAGTCTCGAGATCAACGAGAAGGTATAAAAAGAATCATTCCCGAGCAAGACAGGTATAAACTTATTTTCCTATTCAACGAATATAAATTTTCGTTTTTATGTCGCATTGGTATCGAAGAGATTTCGATCAGAAAGTATTTCAGAATCGACAAAACGAGATCAGTTCAGGGATATTGAAGAAAATATATTATGTATTTTTTTTCACGAATTTTATTTTATAATCATTATAACTTATATGGTAGTGATTAGTTGAATATTTAAATGATGAATGTCACAATTTCTTCGAGACAGCATAATTGTCACTTTTGTACCTGAAAAATACATATTTTATACAGGCTGTCCTACGACGACTTGCAGTTAGACAACTTGAATTAATTAAATCAACTCTGCTTGAATATTTTCAGCAGTTCAATTCTTTTTCAGATCATAATATGAATTTTGTTATTGTTTTTTCTACAATTTTGAATTTATACTCTGATTACTGAAAGCAAAAAAATCTATGAATGAAATTTCGTCACAAAATATGTTCTGTGGACAAAAGATTTCGTCACATAAAATCAATCAGCCTCACAGATACAAAATTTTCTTGGTTTTGTCTGAAACTCTCAAACCACAACTTGGCTTACAATGAGGAATTCGGATGGAAACGATAGATTGAAATATCGATGTTCCTTGAAACTTAATTAATGAGTAACAAAAATTAAGCTATCGAAGAAGTTTCCAAGTAGCTTAGACATGCTCTTCCTGAATAAATGAATACGATAAAAATGTTCCAACCAGAAAGATCACCACAATTATAGTTATTGCAGTAATGGGAACGGAAGTGGAAAATTATTGTGAACACAGATGTTTCGGCGAACGAAATTAATTTCTTCTTATACACTATACTTAGAGTTACCTATATTTTTATTATGAAGTGACTTCCATGTTCCATTATTATTCGCTCACTTTTTCTTTCCAAGAATTGCATAAATGTGACTAATTCACTTATGCATCATCTTCAGATGTAACTAGCACAATTATTAATATTTTTTGGGGGCACCCTATACTGATAACTGAGACATGGAAAACGGGAGTTGACCTGCACAACCCTGAATAGTTCATTTTTCAAATATAATATCCTTTATCTTATCAGATATTTTTCATGAGATGTACAGGATAACTTTGAGACACTCTTTTCACAATCTTTATTGAAACTAAACATGTCATATCAATATAAAATGATGATCGACATTTTATTTCATCAGGTAGACAACTTTTTTCATTAGGTGGACCTGCCTAGGCATTTCAGTCCTAATAAGCAATCATTAAAATGGAAACGAACCATCTTCAGCTGCAGGAATGATATTACCTGTTCCGTGATCGTGAACGAAGAGAAAAAAGAGGAATAAAAAACAAGATCCTACTTAACCCATTGTCTGACATCTGGATGCCAAAATTTGCCAGTACTTTTGCTCGAAATTATTTCTCACAATTCTTATTTATGAACCAGGAATCGTGTACAAAAGAAAATGCAAGACGAGGATATTCTTGAACAAACACAAGGGTAATATAATGAGATAATTTTGATTGCATCTGAATTTGAAATGCAAATTACTCAAAGGAACATGTATTTTAAGGTATCAGTATACAGTGTGATGAGGGGGAGTAAGATAAGCTTTTGGCTGCAGTACATTATTTGGATCACTTGAGTGAAAAAAAATCTAAGATAAATAAAATAACAACAAACTCATGACATGACAGCAACAGAAGAAAATAAAGTATTTGAACCTGTGTATCATTGTTGATTATTTTTCCTCTATCTACTGGACTATATGAATCAACAATAATCGGCAAACCTTTAGGCACACTTTAATGGAATAACCGATTATTCATATACAATTCCAATTACACTTGTCTGGTCTCGACCTCGTTTTGTAGTCTGTACGAATATAACATGGACAAGAAGCGCTCAAAATTATGAATATGCAGATGCAAGTGAATCTTGGGATCAGAAGAATATACTCCATCAATTCAAAAAAATATTCCTATTGTGGAGAACTCGATAGCAGGCTCATCTGTTTGATTTTTAGAGAAAAAAAAAAGGGTTCTGCATCATGTTTGTCAACTTCTTTTCTATCACTTCATCTACATCAATGATCACCAATCTGATCTTCAATTACAGGTTGACATCTGTGAACCATTTGAATGTAACAAATTTGAAGAATTTTGTATTATTTGAAAGGATAAATGGCGTTTGGACTTTGAGAATTGTAGATGAATAATTCAAGGCAGAAAACAATAACGTTTCAAACATAGACATAAGAAATGAAGGTTGTATTGTCATACTCTGAAAGAGTGACATTCAATATGAGCCCATTGGTGGACACAAAGAGTTGTTTGATTTTGGTACTCTCTGGAATATCAACAATACATCTACCCACTCGAGCATATACATTTACCCGATGGTCACTATACAATGAAAAAATCGCTGCACGATATGAATATATTTTTTCGAGGAAAGTCGTAAACTGGTAAATATCCGTTAAAAGTGGGCGGACTCAGCAGGGGGCATCAAAAAAGGGGCAGTATTCAAGTTCACGTAGTTGCATTCCACAAACGCGTTATAGAAGTAGCTGAAAAGTTTTCCGCTTATCTCCCAGTCCTTAAATTTCGCACATACAATTAGGATACTATAAGTTTTCAGCAATCTGAACTTATGCCTAGTTTTCAATCCTCGGATTAAAATATTTAGTCCACAGAAGGTGTGACTGATATTGGGTGGAAAATAGAACGGATAATTTTAGGATTACTCCTCCAGAGCATATTCCTTCATGGAGTTTTCAACACCTTCAAATTAACAAATTCTGATTGTTTTTCCTGAAATTTCACTAATATTTCTCACAAATATCAATCCATCGTTTGAGTTTCATACAATTCCCTTACATGAGTAAGATATGTATGTGTTTTTTGTAGAAAAAAATTAAATCTAATTGTATCTATTGTACTTTTCTCACTCTGAATCCCAGGAGGTGCATTTTAAGTACTTTATAAAAGCTTTTCAACTCGAAATGAGGTGGGAAATCTCTATTCGGAGCTTGTTCTTACTCACCCTGTATATCATCGACAACTGAAAGGGCATACATTTCGACTGGATTTTTTAAGATATAATATGATGTAATGACTGTGAGATTATATTATTTGCGGAATAGAAACACTCTCGAAGGAGTGTCGTTTCATAAGTATACAGGTGTAATGTTATGTATAGTGATGCTTTCCATTTACATGTAAATAATATGTTTGAATTAGTAGTCATTAAACAAGATCTAGATATCGCTATTTTTCGGGTTATAAATCATACTGTTAACTAGAAGACCGGCTTACTTCTAGGAAATTTACAGATAGTTATCTCTGAGAGTTCGTGAATTTTATTTTCATGATAGAAACTCACTAATTAACTTCTTGATAGTTCGATAACATTGAAGAGGTGGAATTCTAAATGGAAAACAGGTGGTACGAATTAAATTATCTTCTGCACGAGAAATTGCATATAAACAAGTGAATGATCCACTTGTACAGAGTGGTAATGAAATGTATGAGTCTAGACATGGGGTGACACAATTGAAATTAAATAGCGCAAATATATTTAATTAAATTCACTAATACTGTAGCAAGAAACCAATTTGATGCTTACTCTTGCTGAATATAAGGTAGAATCAAAATTCAAAATTTTATCAGATTAGTGTAAGCATTCGAACTGTGAAATAGATGAGTTTCATGCAACATGAGGTCCAAAGAAATTAATTTCCTTATTGAGAGTTCTCTCAGTTTTCTACGTGAATCGTCTCCAAAATTCTAAAATATAATTTCAGTTCATGAGACTCAGTTCTGAACTAATTTAATTAGTGTTTGAATGAATCCTACATTCAAGTTTGAAGTAAATTCATCAAATATATCGACAATTGATTCGTTTTCCTACCAAATCAGAGGAAAACCGAACTCCAATTCAATTATTTGTCGTTCACAGTCGGAGGCACATTTCACAAATTAATTTCATGTGTGTAGTAATTGGATAGAACCAAGTAGACTGAGTCCAATTATCAAATATCTCTACACTCTATGATTAATGAATCCTTGTTTGTTCTAGGCAAACCAGCTTCTTTGAGGGACAAAATTCATTCTATGCAGTTAATATTGATTGATTCTAGATTATACAATCATAATAGTTTCCATTGATATACAAGGTTAGGAAAATGTATATAGAATGATTAGATTCTGCATTCACAAACATTTTTGCTGCATGCTAATTTATCTAAATATTGATTTTCGAAAAATTTCTCTGATTTCGAGAAATTATAATTTGATTGCTAGGGTTATAATCTTGGTTTCTTGTTGAACATGCATGAACTGTATGTATGGCAATTCCATAGGCCAGACCTACATATACCAACAAGGTTGTACTTTTTCTTCCGAAAGCGAAGAAAATATAAGCCTTGGTTGTTCATGTGATTTTCGAGCCTGCAATGCCCTGTCATTAACCAAGCCATGATTTTGATTGTTTGCATGTGGTATTCTAATATTTTTGACGGTGGTTCGGCCTGTCTTTTTTCCAGATACCTTTTCCACCATTTACGAGATTGCTTGTTATTCCAAGAACTGTTTGATGTTTTTCTTGGTTCTGTGGCTATGCAGAAAGGTTCTGTATCAATGGGAGTACCAGGTGCTCCTTATTGGGCTAGAGCGAAGTATTCATTACTGAGAATATTTCGTAATCTTTGAAAAATTTTATTTTTAAATATCTACGACTTGAGTAAACAACACTTGCAAACCTCCTAACGCAATTATTGATTAATACCACATCATCAAGATAGACGCAACTCTGTTTCTGTTACCCTACGCAATGCTTCGAGTCACTACGTAACAGTCAGTTACCTAGCATACTGATAACTTCTTCAAGCTTCTCGAGAAGAAATTGCAATTCCTTTCCAATATCGCGTAAGCTATTCGATTCCCATAATGTTGATGTGACCAAAAAGTTTGCAGAAGTATCCCTGTCCAATAATTGATCTGAAGATACGATAATAATCAGAGAAAATTCATTGAAAATGCCATGCGCCTTATGTCTTGATAGAAGAAGATTGAGAATAATAACTCAACAACATATCGTGAATGATAAACATTGAGAATTTGATCAAATAAAGAAATAGAGCGCATGACTAACTTGTCCTCGAAGAAAAATGGAGCAAGGCTGATCGAAGAAAACGCGAGCTGAAAACACAGACGTCTATTCCGCCGACATGAACGTTGTAAAACGCTATAACTCAAAAGCGATTCGAATTTCGAAGGCGATTTTTTCCGATTCGGAGCACTCGGCGTGAACCCGATTCGTCATGCCTTTGTCATGCAAGCTACCTGACTTGGACAATGACAGGTAAGATAAGTATCTTCGTTGCGCAATGTTAAATTGAATGGTCGGAACCAATAAAATTGGACAGTCGATCTAATGCGCTCTGGGCGTAGATCGAATGTTTTTTCATTTCGTAATATCCGAAGGAGTGGCTTGTCAATAGATAATGTGTGTTAATTGTTAAAGATTATGATACTATGACTACACTTCAAAAACCGTTTAATCACCCTCGAATAGTATTCCAAGAAACCTGGGTTAACCTCTTTAGAATTTATAATATCGAAAACTCAACTTATTTATCGTCACAAATGACTAGAAGAGAGAGTATGATTCAGTATGAAATATAGAAGGAATAGTCTGGATAATGATAAATATCATTTCATTTGGACACAATCCAGTTAATCCAAAACCAACTCATTGAAAATTTGAACACGACCAGCAACATATCACAAAGAGTAGGAAGAATATTCAAATTGGTCCTGATATCGGGACAACGGAAAATTATAGAGGCATGGAATTTTCTAGCTAGTTAGAGTGTAATGTCTCAATTCGAATGATAATACTAATAATAATGAATCGTCTATATTGAAAAGTTATGAGGTAGGCGTAATTCAGCCAAAGGGTACTCTTTCACAAATACAAAGTATCAGCGAATTATGCAACATCGAAAATGTTAAACATAAACATGTATATCTATGGACTTCTGGGATTATAATCGCTGATTTGAGGAATAATGAGAGCTTTGCAAACAGCAAACTTTAGCCCCGATGAGAACAAATCAGATATTATCATGCGTTTTTTTTTGTTACTGTTGCCTACGTATCGAATTAACTAACTTCCGCTATAGTTGACTGCTTTAATTGATTGCCACATGCCTCCCAAATCAATTTGCACATGGTCTTCTCTGACATCTGTTCGTATTGTCGTTCAGTTGCGGATTATTTCTTTTATAAAAAAACACGTTAACTGAAATTTCAGTAGCAGTTCTCTTACACGCCTTGTATAATACTCGAATTATTATCCACAGTGATCACAAACAAGTATTTTCATGGGAATTTCAAAGAATATTAAAATCAACAATAGATATAAGTATTAATCAAGCTCGTGATTAGAATATACCACATTAAAGGGTTATTATCATTTATTCCAAATAAACGAAGACGGATACTTTCATGATGATGTTGAATAATTCACAGTTGGAGAAATTGTAATTATTCAAATCATCGTTGGAAGTTACACTGAATAAAATATATCCAAGTGAAATATATCTCTCTATCTTCGCATGATCCTCTACTTTCTGAAAGAATGTTGAAAAATCGATATAGAATATTTGAAATTCCTGGACGTAATCGTGACATCTAACAATTATTACAATCGAAGCAAACATATTATGGTTTGTAGGCGATCGTGACCAGGAAACTTGATACGTTCCAAAAAATCAGGAACATGGTAAGTAGAAGTACCCACAACCCATATGTAGGTAGATACCGTTCACACTCAATGTAAATAAATGCATATTTGTTCATTCAAATTTCTCGCTCAGGTCGATGAAAAATTCATAGAACCACAATCCTTCATGCCAAGCGTGTGAAGATGAAAATGCAACAGATAGAGGTACCAGCAATTCCACAGCAGAATATTTAAAAAATATATATTCCAAACAAAAACAGAACAACATGAAATGAAGACCCATATAGAAATTCATAACAATTTTGTCGGTAGAAATATCATTATTATTGAGAAGAAATCTAATGATTTTTTTCTCATGTAATCCATTACGTGCATAATTGATAAAATTGAATATATTCCGAAACATCGTCTTCTTGAGTGATTTCTGGTTGATTTGGAATTTGATGTCACCTTCTTCATTTCAAATTTTCATCACTATTGTATCCATCGATATTATGCATAATTTCATTTATGAAATTGTTCATCCTGCTGTTTTCCTGATCGCAATATCGCAATATTTACTAGGAACTCACCAAAGCTTTCTGGTAGTTGTTTACTGATCACTTGAATTAATCACATTTTATACCATAAAAATATCAAACAGGACTTGTGATAAAAGAACGAGGATAACTTGATTCGAAGAAGTCACTTGATATAAGAATATTTTGATATTTACTTTGTGCATTGGGTCATTCATGAATTATGCATAGATCTCTGATGTACCTCGTGCAATCTTAGGAGATTCCAAGATTTAAGATATTTAAGACGAAGTTTATGACACTTTCATAATACCTTTATCGAACTACTGTTATGAACTGATCGTGATGACTGCTTGATTTATTCTGCCAAAAAGGAATCTATAATTTTGCCCTTTCATTCGGTAGTTCGTATCGGAATTCCACGATATTGCCATTTCAAGACATGATACATAGATCACACGCAGAGATCACATATATTTACCTCAATCCAATATTCTGCAAGAATAACTGAAGAATCTTGGATTCAACATCGATACCTGAATGATCATAATGATATAATACTAATATAATAATGATACTACGGAATGAATACACCACATTTTGGAATATTGATGAGAATTGAAATAATAATGAGCTTTTGATATATCTGATAATGGAAAAGCTGATCAAGCTGCAAAAACTGCATCCCAAAAACCAGTGGATTAAGGAATCCCTTTTCCATTCTGAGCAGCTTTCGAATATAGAAACAACAGGTTATAGCTTGTCGAATTGGACTACGAAGTTGGCACTCCTTTTCACCAACAGGTGGATCTAGACCACGAATAACTGCAATGTCAGATTATTCGTAGAACCAATTTTCATTTGCCCAACATATACCTAACTCAGAAACCCCTTGAAAATAAAAAATATGGAGGATGTGTCAAATAATTGATTGAAAAAATTCAAGGGAGTCTTTCATATATTCGAGCTGAATATAAAAAATCTCCAGGCAACTATGACTATAGCAATCGAACGCTGCTTGAATTAAATGAAAGAATCAGAGTATAAATCGAATATTGCAATCAGACCAAGAATGAGTACTAGAAGATTTTTTTCAGATTCAAACTAAAAGCACTGCTTCTAAGGAAACGTAACATTATCCAGAGCCTATCCAGAGCACAGGCTAATGATCATAATGTTCAAAGCCTTGGACCAAATTATCAAAACAATAATAATAATAATGATCTTGAAATATCTAACCTCATCACAAACATGAACGGCTCTTTTTTCCACATTTGATCCGATTTTGAAGTGAAATCCGCAAATACTATGATATAGGTAAGTGTCCAATTTGGGAAAATAGAAGAGTGTATTTTGCGACCTTCTGACAAAATGATACTCGAGTCATGAATAAGGAGATTTTGTATAGTTTTTTGTGATTCGTAGAATATATATTGTATATAAAAATGCTAATTACTATATCAAAATGAAAACTTCGGTGAGTATTTTTCAAAACCAGATGTGCAACCATAACTGAGATTCCCTATTGAGAACTGCAGTTCGAATACGACCTATAGGAAAGGGTATCGCTAATACATATTTTTTTAATACAGAAGAATTTCGTATTGTTACGGAGAGAAGATAAAGGCAAACGTATGTATGGTCCAGTGAGCTGCCTATCGCCAGGAAAGATGCACGGCTAGTTTTGACATCTATATCAGGACCGTAGCAAGTCCATAAGAAAACGAAGCTAGAATTGACCCATGAATTCCAAATCGCGACACACCGATTGTGGCAACAAATGACGAGTTGATATTCAAGTTATTTATTTTCTTAAATATGCTTATTCTTGTTATTTATGAATTGTTGATAATTTTTCAAGGTCATATTTTGAAACTTCGAGAATGATTATGACGTATCTATAAATCGACTCTCATTCTATGCGGTTGTGTTTTTGCTGTATCACGTGAGAGAATAGAAAATGTACTATTTTACTTCGAAAATGTACATTTCTACGGGAATAACCATTCATAGAATCATTTTCATTATTATATATTATAAGTAGACAGACATTTTTAATTGAGCGCGATTTTTCATCTTAGAATGAATATGTAATTTTTATCACCCTTCACCTCATCGAAGACGGTCCTGGCAAAATTGAAGCTGTTAACTTTTCATACTGATTTCATCATCACATTTTCTTCCATTCTCTGGGATGTAACTATGTAGATATTAAACGTTCATATAAATTTTGCCATTTATGCATTGTGACATGCCTCTGGCATAACATATTTTCTGAGAACATTTCGTCTCCTTAGGCTCGTTTGTTTCTTCATTGGTCATTTCAATAAATTTAAGAGAGAATGTTCCCACTCAATATGAGTGATATAATCATCACTAATTTTTTTCAGTATTCAGTATAAGAATTATTCACTCATTTTCGATCATTGTTATTCAATATTCAATATGCAGAAGCTTGAATAAGTAATTTATTCATCCTACATGCAATAACGTGTAATCAGTAATCAATTATTAATTCATTTTCAACTCCGTCGATAAATCAATTTGAACGAGGCCTCGAGAAGCATTATTCAATTCATATCTGATACACCGAAAAACACCTTTCCACTAAACAATCTATTTCATTACCTATTTCGAATAACTTACACAACTACAAACTAATCTTCTAGAGAAGTGAATATCTGTCAATGACATAATTCAATAACACAACTTTTACATTCACTCAAAAGTATCTCGAAAGGGAGATCTATTCAAGTACATATATTGAACCCATTCACTAGAATAACACATTTTTATGGAACGTTTGTGATATACATATTTCGTTTTCATTTCTCCTTTCCAATAGTGCTAACGAAAATCAGATATTTGGAATTATTTATGGATTGAATTGTTGAAGAGTAATCACTTAAATCTGAAACTCACCAATTTTATCATTTTATTGATGTTGACGAATAAACAGATCGATTCACAAAAAAGTCACAAGTTCTTTCTTCTGTTCAATATCCTCAATTTCATTCGAGATTTTCAAATTCGAATCTCCTAAATTTTTTTTTATATAAAACTTCTCACGAAAGGAGACGTCCCGTAATGTTCAGAGAACATCGTGAGAACCAAGAGAAAGGAGGTAGGAACATAATTCGTGAAATCTATCAACTCTTCATCAGATTAATTTTATTTTTCAAGAAACTGTTAGGAAAAGAATGCATTTAAATCCACATATTACATCTTCTTGAATGTGGAAACTATAATTTAGTGATATTTGTAATTCAAATAGAATTTCTGTTCACTGTTATGATTTTTTTTTGCTATCAGTTACGACACCTGATATTTTGATATTCTCCAACTTAACTATTCGAAATTCTTGTGGTAGAAAAGTTATATCACTGTTTCAAATCATGTAAAGGATAAACTTATTATCTGACTTTTGTAATAAATGATTAACATTGACAAGTGGATAGCAGATAAGCGGATAAATGTGAATCTTATTCATCACCATAAATCGTTACTGATGTAGATATAAATCAAGAGAATAATTATCACACCAAACTTTTCGTGCGAGAAGAGAAAGACGTAAAACAATCATGAAATGAGTCCAGAAAAAAAAGTAAACTGTTCAACCATAAAATTGCTATACAACCTGAAGAATTTGGAATTATTTCAACCAATTAAGCCAGATTTATGCCGATTTAATTGCCAAAATACAGAGTGGTCCAAGTATCAATAAACAGCAAGGCAACTAAGAAATAATAAGATATACGAAGTGGCGGAACAGTATCAAAATTCATTGATAAGGCTGTTGAATCGAAGAGAACAGAAAAGGGAAACCGTGTCAGATATGTAATGTTAATGTCTAATATATATTCTTTTCGATATGAAAACAATCAGATATTACAATTCACTTTTTTCTATTCCTTGAGATTTCGCAAATGGGTTCAACGAATTATCCTCTTCCTTATCATCAAGGAATATGTATCAGATTTCTTTCATGGACCAAGATAAAGAAAGGTGTAACAAATTACATAAGATTTCTCAAAAAAAATTTTGGTTGTGTTTAGTCGGAGGAAGCAGTTCTTTTTTGCAGACAGTGAACTGTCTGTTATGCGATCATTAAAAGGAAAATCATGAGGAAAAAATGATTGAGAACACTCTTCTTGAAGAGGTGATAGTTATAGTTCTCTAAAACAAACCAGAGGAACTATTGTTGAGAGAGATTGCCAAAACACATTTCTTTCTTCTTCTGAATTATATTTTACATATAAAGAGTTTAATGATTGAAAGAAATATTCACATTTTTGAATAGTCTACTACACTACATGAGGGGGAAAATGCATTGTGATATTTTTCTGAAAATCTTCACAAGCCGTATTCATGCTATTCCTATTGCCCTAAGTGAATTAAATTTCTCTCAGAGATACTCAAGCTACTTATTCTTATCTTGTCCACTCTATATAGCAAAGAGACGGTACTCGCAAGCCTGACCGATAAAATACGTTACGTCTCATTTTTTGGAGTCGATTTTTCAATAATTGCATGTTATTAGAAAGTAAATTCTGGTCAGGTAGATACGTGCACAGTCGCCTACTGAAGGCCACATAGGTATGCAAATCTTCCAATCGAAAAATATCGTGTTGGTATTTTCGTGCATGCAGTCCGTTAAGGGTTCGTATTCGGTTAGTCCTGAGCTTCCTTCCATATTGTATTCACGTCATTATCTTTGTTGAGCAAAATATCAAAGGGGGTGGCTCGGTGGAACAGTTGAAGTTTATCTTCATTTTACCAAGCTCGTGCAAAGAATATAATCAAAGAATGCTTGAATTCACAAAATCGCGATTCAAAACGAAAACGTATGATCAACTCAAGTTCCAGGTGATAGATTTCGAAATTTGATTAAGTAAAATGGCCAATAATAAAACAATGTTTAAAAAATTTTTAATAATATAAATCAATATTCATTATTCTTGACTGTTATTTTTGTTTAACGAAAGGTCACAAAGCACCGTCTGTGAAATAGGTATGATTTATTCAATGTGAAACTGTGAAATGTGAAATTTTTCTGAGTGTGAGCAAAAATACAAAAATTGTCACTTTAATTTGATAGATAAACGGTGATCTATTTGAAATACAGAGGTCAACATATATTTCCGGTCCAACAAAAAGTGTTAGATATCACTAATTCACAATATCTCAATAGTAGGAAACTGTGAAATCGGGGATTTTTAATGCTCACATATTTCATACGAAACGTTTATTGGTATACTTTGAAACCTCCAGATTAGTTGGGAAAAGTCATCTGTCGGTTCAAATCACCCATATCTCATTGATCTGTTCATATAAAAAAGAAACCTACAAGCCAATCGCGTCAATTGAATCAATTATGTCTTGGGTGGTATGTCTAATATAGAATTGATAAAAGAATACCCTCTAACGTTAACGCAATATCTGAATCGATATATCAAGAAACTCACTGTATATCTTGATATGGTAATTCATACCTATATTTAAATACCATATACCCGCATAAAAATAACACGATAACGATCTCCTGTCATGAAGGATAGTGAAATAAAATCGCTTCACTTTTAATTGTTACTCCATAAGCGAATAAATAAATGAATAAACAAACACATAACTGGAAGCCGGTGATTAAAATGGTACGATAAATTAAAGAGACAAACATGAAAACAGATAATAATATACAATTAGATCAAATAGAACAGTTTCTGTAACGAGAGTACCATCAAGCAATAACCGAGACCGGTCAGTGTTAGACAGGAATATTACTTATTAGGCCTTGATATAAATCCAGTTCTGTGAATCAATCCGTTGGCATGATACAAAAGTGACTTGAAGCAGAATAAAATGTCCTTCAGGTTATAAGAAATACCAAGCACTACGATTTCAAATGTGAATTTATGTTTATCATTTTCGAATCGGAATTATAAAGCCTTTGATATTTTCGCTACTTTACTCAGTTGAGTATACAGGGTGTTATGTAAATATAGAACCAAACTTGACGAGGCAATTATTTTGGGCGATTCTAAGACAAAAATTGTTTTTACATGAATATGTTGACTTGAGCCGATATTGCTGACATTTGGCGGTAAATGAAGAAATTATATATTAAATACACACCGTGTGCCTTATCCAAATAAAAACTGAATACACATCGACTTGAAAGAATAAACGATAGCCACGTGAATGTTTCCAGCAGCGATAGGAAACGTTTATCGCCTTGTATATCCTCGCTCGGTACGACTCCCCATTCGAGAACTCTCTGACATCACTCGCTAATATGTAATTAAGCTGTTACAATCAGCGGAAACTTTTCAGCGATCCCGCAATTTGCACCTTAATAATTACGAATGCGAGTTTTGTTTTCATTATTCCGCATTCGGTTTCTCTGTTGGATGGCACTCGCTCTCACGGCGGGTCGGTTCGCATATATGGATTCTACAGGGTGATGAAGGTCACCCGAGTGTAAAATCTTGCGTGGAAGTTTGGGAAGCAATAGCTCTTCAATTTTTCACGATTTTTTTTATATTCATACAGTGTAGAAACAGAAATAATACAATACAACAGGAGTTATTTTTCGAATATTGATGAAAATAATTTGGAATTGACCAATAATATCTACCAAAAGCACACAGATATTTGGTGACATTAAAAGAGATTTGATCGTTGCATTTTCGAATGTGTCGTGAATTCGTGGGCTTCGCCTGTCGTGAGATTTTTATAGCAACAGAGATTCGTACATATTGCAGAAATTGTCAAAAATCATAACTTGAATGGCTGAATTCAATCAATATGACCTAGCTTGTCTTTGAAATTAGGAAATGCAATGGCATGAAGATAACGAACGCTTCGAAGATGGCACTCACACGATGTCTACAAAAGGTCAACTCCTGAAATAATCCTTCTAGTGAAATATAACCAGAGATCAATCGATCAAAAGGGCTTCGGTGTTGTCAATTGAATTTGTGGTATGTTGTTGTCATAATGAATATCAATAATTCCATTTTCAGTCAATTTCTCATGACATCATTCTATCTATTGATTTTTGTATTGTCTCTAAACGTCTTTTTAGTAGAATTCCATCAATGACGTTTGCAGTTCATTCTTCTGTAAATAGATAGTTAGGTAGATAGATAGCTTTTTTGACTATACTACTCATACATAATATGGTTTATAGCAAGTCAGGATAACAAATTTATGTTAGGTACAAACAAACGAAACATTATTAAACTAGATAGAAGTATAATAGTAGTCACAGTAAATAGACAACATTGAATAAAAAAGAAGTAACAAAAAAAAAGTGATAAAATAAACACAAAGATGAAAAGAGCATAGCATTGGTTTCGATTGTATTCATCAACAGTGTAAGAGCATAAGGATTTTATTCACATAATTTTTGCAACATAGTTCAATCAGAGATCTAATGTGGGAAGGTAGTTTATTGTACAGTTTAAAATTCAATGGAATCCTTTCTGATTGGAACAACCTGTATCGAGGCACAATTAAATCATTTGCACTAGCAGACCTTGTTGTTTATTGAGAGTCCAGTATTCACAACCACACGTCAATATTGGCTCGAATGCTGTCAACTGTTCATCTTGATTTTACAGCAGTTTCAACTCTGTTCTTATTTATTGTTGGTTTTCTACGGTTTTATTCAGTTACAGCAAACATAATTTTTTTTTGCATAAATTATCGATTTTTAGTGCGGTGTTTTTTCTAGTTTCCAGCAAATATCATCGCATATTATGTTGAGTATGCCGGTTCCTGAGTCCATCTTAGTTTTTCCTCAATTTTTGCTTCATTGCGTCGTCGAAAAGCAAACACCCATACAAGATTCCAAAGGAATTCGAACAATAAACGCAATACTCAGGTCACATCAGATATCATCTTTTCATCCAACATACGTCGAGGAATTCTGTTAACAATAATTTTCACTGCGAACGTCATTCTGCTCCGTCATCGCTAACGAATCGCTACAAGATTTGGGCGTCACACGCCGTATTATTTACAATCTTTGAGATTGCCATAATCAAATGGAATATTGTTTATCGTCCGAGTAGAAAGTGATTAATGGTGGTTAATGATACTTTTATTGATACTTTATGGACGGCGATTTTGTTGTCGCCTTGGGAGACCATAACCTCCATGGGCGATATTGAATATTGACGACCTCATGAGCTTTCGATTGTCCAGTTTTCAACGATTGGTGATCGGGAAAGTGCAATATAAAACTGTAATATCATCATTTCCTCTACAATATCCTGTAAGGAGGTTCTACCTGCGATATTCGAATGTTTCTTTCAATTTCTTGTTGTTTTTTTTCCCAGTAGAAATTTTCAATCTGTTGTTATCATCAGAAAATCAAGCATAAACCTCTCTTTTACTTATTGTAATATGAACTCAGAGGAATATGCACAAATTCAGGCAATATATTTATCAAGTACAATAAGGAAGGAAATACGGAAAAACTTTGAAATATCATTAATCACATCATGCATTTCGTATTATTGTCAATTCTTCTGATATAAATTTCATACAGATTACAAAAACAGTTTGAGAAATACTGTATAACGAAAAACGATGAATATTCATTGGGTATCTCGCGATATGTATCATTTTTTGTATCTATCCTATCAGAATATGATGATTCGCCGATTCGAGAAAAGAGAACGAAAAGAAAGGCAGAAAATTCACTGAGACTATATTTTCAATATAATTTTAATAATTGAAATCCGGACAAACATTATGTTGTATATGAAGCTTCTTTTTATTATTGAATTGCTCAACTTCAGAACTGAAAACTCCCATCAACCTTCAAATAAAATTGGATAACTGCTAAATGGTGAATGCGCTTATGAAATTGAAATGTTTCACTTGATAAAAGATAAAACAAATGTTGTGGTTAGAAAAAGGACTGAATCAATAGAATCCATGAACAGTTATTCAAAAATTCATATTTTCAAAATGAGTAACAATGAATATTTCTGAAGAATAGAATTGGAGAAACTGTTCTCAAGATTGTATATATAAACAATAAAGTGTCATAAAAATAGATATTTTGGTTGTAGGCATTCTGACTAATTATTGATAATTGAACCTTCAGATTTCAATCAGAAACATTGTCAACACCATAAAAAAATAGTTCGAAAATTATGTATTTCAGGGTTCAATAATAACAATGTTGATATTCTGTGGAAACTTCATAATTTGTTCGGAAGTGTGTCAATGTGAGTGAAAAATGGTTATCAAAATGGACCATTTTCATTAATGTGCATCCTGAAATTATTATCTACCTTGACCATGTTGCCCTTCGTGAATTCATTATGTTTGGCATATTCAATAAATGAACAAATGGTGATATTGAATTATAACAGTGGAGTAGAAAATAGATTTACAAAAAAATCAATGAGTTATAGAATCCTAGTTGTTACTGTTACTGATATAATAATGTTATTATGAATAATTATTTTTTTCCTGGTTACGAAATATAAACGATGCATCAAAACGTGATATTTACTGAAATCTATACTTTGTGACATTCACCAATGTTATAGATGAGCAGCATTCTTCAAATGTCTACACCACTGTAAATGGGATAATTTTTCGTTTCCGTCTGAAATTCCCAGCGCAAAAATTAACTAATAATATTAGGGGTCAATGTCGATATTGTATTCTCTGAATGAATGATTTTTCTATGCACTTGGAATGAGTGGGAATGAATTATATTTATAAGGGCCATCAACGAAAATAAAGTATCAGTTGTGATATTCAGATCGTGGTGAGAACAAAATGTCATTTTTATTTTTTGTGTTTTTGGAGATCATCAGATTATGTACGTTTTTGTGTATTTTTTTTATTTGAATGGAACTGGAGTTAATATTGGAAAATTGAGTTTATTTTATTGTAAATTATCGCTGGTCAACTGAGTATCTTATTTTTGGTTTGTATAATTTCTAGATTTTCTTCTAGAATTTATGTAACATTCCTCATATCATTATTTTCTCGTCAAATTCTCCACTGTATTTTTTTCAACATTTTTCATTGAATGATGTTATTGATAATCATATAATAATAATATTCATTCATTTCAGGTTATTTTGTTAGTAAAATAAACTGTCAACTATTCGTGTTGGATTCAAGTTATAAAAAATTTATATCGTAGTGATTTCGAAAGAAAGAAAAAACATTACACGAAAATATCCCATTTGCCACAAAACTTGACAAATAAATCTCAATGTTTTCAAAATATACTTTTTTGAAACGATATCTTCATTAGGTGGAGTAATTGGTCAAAGCCAATCAGGAATTACGGCAAATGGACGAACTTATCTATGTCTTCCTGATGGAACTTTATGTCCTACCGCTAACACGAATTCGATTGATCCAAGAATCGTAACTCCGACAGGATCAACGGTAAGGAAAAAATATTCTAAAAAAAGTTCGTGGAAATTGTTTATTCCCAAATAACGAGAAAATATTCAGAATATATGAAGCAATTCCAAGTAAAGTTCCAGTAGTTACAACATGTTCTTCATCATAAGGAAAGATGGATTGACAGATATTTTGAGTTTTTATCGAAACAAAAACTGAAACATCGTAAAATGATCATAAGATGAACACTTATCTCGCTGATAAAGACTCCAAATCCAAAAATTCTGCTAAGACCACTGCATACGAATTCACTCTATACGATAATTCCAGACTGGACAATTATGTCCAACCGGATATTTCGCATGCTTCGGCACAACACTACAGTGTGGTCAACGTTTCGTCACTCCTGACGCCACCACCAACGGTCCCTCCAGTTTTGGAGCCTACCCCTGGCAAGCTTACCTACGGAACAACACCAACGTGTTCGCCGGAAGCGGAGTCCTTCTGGACTCTTTCCATGTCCTCACTGCCGCTCACAAAGTCTACAGGAATGTGTGAGTTCAAAGTTATTGTATAAACATTTATTAGAGCCTGTTTGTTCTCTCGTAATTTCAGCACATTTATATTAGGATCGTATTTTTCAGAACGATTAATATTGTTTGTTGACAATTTATTGTTACGTTATTTCACCACGAGAGAAGTTTCAATTTTTGAAAACTTGTTCAACATTTGGAATTCATTGAAGCTTTCGAATATCATTCCAGAAAGAAATGCGTCAGTGTTCGTGCTGAAGATGAGGAACACTGAGCCCATAAGACACTCCTATCTCAGTGTTATCGCCGTTATAAGGAAGAATACCTTGTAATTAATCTTATTTTTTCCTGATACCAAGCATAACTTGAAGTGAATTTATGTTCAAGATAGATAATAATTCTTAGAGTTCCTTTTCATGAATCAGTATCACGTATCTTCGTTCATTCTAATATCGAAATATAATACACAGTTCATAATCTTCAATTTACCATCATATAAATTTTATGATACATCAGATATCGGTTAACATATGGAATTTCTAGGTTTCTCCAGTAATTCTTCAAGATAATTACTATTACATTGTGATGTGGTATCTGCAAATTCCAATCCAATTTTGAATACAGACAAAAACAAATATCAGGGCCAACGACTGACAGAAGTAGGTTCTGAGCAGAATTATTTTCTATAATAGATAATCGTGTCAAGGGGAAACGATTCCATAGTTGCTTCCTCCCCACTCAGCATGGAATTGTGTAACAGTAAAAAATCAATGATGATATTCCTGGCTTTAGACAACGTCATTTGTACACTATTCGATAGATTTGATATTCAGTTGCGCAATTTATTATTCTGTATATATTGAAAGATGATGATTTTATAATAGATTGAAGAAGACTTTTTTGACATTTTAGGCTAGCACCAACAGAATTGACGGTCATCATGGGAGTTTGGAACCCTTCCAATCTCGTCAATGTCCAAAGCAGTACGGTGGCCAGAATAGAAGTACACGAATCATTCAATGCGAGTACCCTCAGAGATGACATCGCCATACTGACTCTAACTCAGCCCATTGTATTGGGAATATACGCTAATATAAATACTGCCTGCCTACCAACGACGGGAACTTCTTTTGTTGGACAAACGTAAGCAGATCTGAATTTAGCTCTATAACTTCAATATCTTGTATGAAATTAACTAATTAAAATCCAGGCTTTTCTTAAGCAATCGATTTCTGCAGTGATTTTCTTCACTTTTCTAATCGGGTTCCTGATATACGCTGCCATTCACATAATTTGAGACGATGCAGTGTTTATGAATCAATAGAATGAATTTATGTCAGTTGTTTGATATCAACTATATCCGTCTCGAGAATGTAGTTGACGTGTGCAAACATTTTTATATAATTCGGTTCTCTACTCACAATACATCTGAAGTGTATACAGATGTAATATATTCCACCAAGAATAACTTTTTTTGTGTTGTTAGTTGTGCAGTGTCAGGATGGGGCCAGACTTCCTTCACGAATTACTCCGCTCCTTCGATTCCCCAGAAACAAGTATTCGTTAGCATCACCGACTACAATACTTGCAGGACTTCCTTCAGTCGATCCAATCTTCTGGGCAACAACGTTGATGTTTATCTTGATTCGGCAGGAGAAATTTGCGCCGGTGGTGTCGGTATGGTAGATGCCTGCACGGTGAGTGTCCAACAAATCGGATGCATTCCCATTTTTAACATTTTTTAACAATATTACTAACTAGGAAATAGCTAGGCAACTTCAATAGCAGAACCAGTGATGTTATGGAAATTAATCTAAGTATTTCTTCTGGTCCTTCATTGTCGATGTGATGAATAATAATGATGATAATGATGATAATTTCGCCATCTATCGGTAGAAGTCAGTGTCTAGGTAATAGAGGCTATGTTTTGAGGATCCGAGAATATGTTGAATTTTTGTCAGTCCAGACCGAGATTTTTCCTAATATTCATCAATTAATTGCTTGAGTTGATGTAAGAGGACATACTATAGAAATATACCGGATATTCTGCTAGCTATGGCTCTGAAAAGAAATCGGTTGCATTGATGAAACACTCTGTCTCGGTTATAAAACTTGGAGGCTGCACATGTATATTCTGGACCAGCTCGATGAACTCTACAAGGTTATATTTCCGTTTTCCAACGGAACGCCTTGTATATATACCTCTAATATTCCTACTATTGTCATAGATATTTTTTCCTTGATGAAGCACCTGCTTTCGTGAGGTATTGTAAGCCACTGATTGTGTTTGTCTCAGTAATATAGAGAAGAGCTAACGTTTTGTCGATTTCTCGACGAATAGAGTTATATTTGCCATGCAACTTTTCGCTTCTCAAGGTGATTCAACCTTCTCTATCATGTTTACAGCAAGATGGTGGTTCCCCTTTAGTTTGCCCAACTACAGCTGGTCCGTACAGTATTGCAGGATTAGTTATCTGGGGAAAGAATTGCGGCCAGCCTGGAGTTTATGGTGTCTATGTCAATGTGCCTTATTATGCTTCCTGGATACAGGCAAGATTGGGGACGACGAATCCAGTAGGATAAGCTGAACTGGCAAGTACAGGACTGTATATTTGTGAAATTATTTCAATAAAATATGTTTTATGTTCAATCCAATTTTATTTATGGTATACATATACATGTCATAATCAACAGCAGTGAGACATGAGTACGATTCGTGAAATTAATATCTCAAATGATTGAGATTAAAAAAAAAAACTATATTGTCAACCACTCAGTACTGATATAATAAAAATACTCACAGGGTGTTCTATTGAAAATACCAAATTCACATCACCTATTCACCTACTACTAAATACAAAATATTTTAGTTATGTAGAGAAAGTCTGATTATCCTCCTTGTCAAATTGTGATCCGTTGTTTGGTGGTAGAGGCACGTCTAATGTACCACCCACCGTGAATCAGCCTGAATATTCTTCTGTACCTAACACGTCTCTTCACCAGATTTTCTTCAATTATGAGGTCGTAAGAAATATGGATATTCGTATCGAAGTTGCATCTTTACTTTTCATAGTTGTTAAGGTATACATGATGATACTGCTTCAGATCCAAAAGCTTTAATAATATTCTAGATGATGGCGAAGTTTTTATGCATTAATCATACTTGAATAGATGCACATTCAGTTTAATTGAGTTCAAATATTGGAAGCATGTAAATCAACGAGACACCATGTTTTTTGGAAAAACTATTTACAAATCAAATAAGTCCATGCCAATATCAACTGATACAATGTGGAGCATTTATGTGCAGTTGAGATTATTATCATGACTCAACGTTCTACGTTTCAAAATAACTTTATTTAAATATTACGAAAGACACAGTTGTTCTCCTATATACCAATTGAGATATTGTAGGAACACTCTAAAAGCAAACCATCAATTTGACTGTCGGAAAAAGTGTATCAAAATATGTCTTTTAATGAGTTGAGTATTTTGTTATATTTAATGAGGACATAATAGAAGGAAACGCTTTTTTATCCTTCAGATCTAACAGATATAGTTCTCATTAGTAGAAAAGACACTTAATAACCATAATTATATATGTACAAATCGTCAACCATCAAAATACTTAATTATGATTGGGGCGGTGGAATAGCTAATGGTAGGCATTTTTTAATGTCTCAATCGAGTCTTCGTTAGGGTGAAATTACATGTTTTATGTAGAAACTATAATGTTTTATGTTCCGGTGCAATGAAAATTGAAACGTTACCTAGTTCACTTTCCCAAGATCGGCACATCCATGTCCAATTATCAAAGTGATTAAACTAACATAAAAACTTTATGGACTTCAATTGCAGTAAAGGAACTTTGGAATATATTCTCTAGTTTCAATATCTAACGTAGATCTCGGAGTTTATAGATTACATTTGCTTAAAGGATTCTATGGTAGTAGTTATGAGAAAAATGAAAGCTGAAGCACGTTGTGGCATAACAATAGTTTATATAATATTCATCTCAAGAGTATGAATAATTTCCTATTTTTACAACCATCAAATAAATAGTCGTAAATATGAAGCTGGCTACCGGACGCACTGTTTTTTATCTGGCACGCACTGTATAAAAAATGCTCGAGATCAATATTGAGTATATATAATTATGACCAATAATTGATGAATAACAACTTCGTATACTTTATTAAAATACATAACATAATAAAACAAATATCAGTAACATTCTAAGGCGTTGAACTGGTTGCTCCGATTACAACACATCAAGTAGCCAAGATACTATTAATCCAGTTGACATAATTGGGAACATTAACGTAAACTCCATATACGCCGGCTGTACCACAATTTTTACCCCAATTCACCAAACCGACAAGGCTGAATTGTGAAGTGGCACTATCTCTGCAAACTAGTCCTGACCCACCGTCTTGCTACAGGACATAAAATTGAAACAATCAAATTACAGACATGATCATTAGGGAAGCCAAATGTTTCCATATAATTTTCATCTGACTATTATAAATTTACGTATTTCATTTTTAATGCAAGACCATTTCGTATTATTTGAATTCTCAAGAATCAATAAACTCCAAACACTTCGCAATAATGTCAAATTGATTTGTAATTTTTCGAGCAATTTCTACTCATTACAAGTAATTTGTTAATTGTTTTTGAGATTCCCAAATTGGAAACCTATTCCTTCACGTACTTTTTTCTTTCGAATATTTTGATGGAAATCAAGATGTAAAGATACCCAGATTGTGGTCTCGTCATTGATAAAAATATCAAAAAAAGGGTCCTATGAAAATTCTATAAGTATTGTTAGAAAAACACCATGAGGATAATTGTATATTACGGTTTTTAGTTTGAGTTCACTACTATGTAAATAATATTTGCACAGAATGCAGAATCAGAGGATTCAAAAATAACTACAGAGTTGGGTGAAGGGATCATATACATTTCTCAACAGCCAGGAATTAGCATTTGTGTCTATGAATTATAGCAAAACAATAGTTCATTAGTTCAACTTTCTTATGATAGAGACAACATTGAAAACATCACGGAAGAAAGTAAACAGCATCAAGATCAGGAAAATTGATAAACGGCTAGGAATTATTGAATTACCTAATAATGGCATGAAATGTATCAAATTTTATGTTGTAGACGAGTACTAGATACTTGGATAGTTTCGGATTTGAATAAATCATTTATATAAGGCTAATACGATTTTGTCACTAGTTCTGCGATAATATTCCGGATTATCGCTGAAAAAAATTATTGGCAACTAGATATCATAAATATAATGAAGCAGGAAGTGGTCAAACATAAAAATTCGGATCTTGAACTATCCCTAGCTCATAAATTCTACTCACCGTGCAAGCATCTATACCAGCTTGACCACCAGCACAAATTTGACCTGGGAAATCCAAGTACTGTAGCAGATTGTTTGAAATTGAAGCATAAGAAGCCCGACAAACTTCATTAGTCACAATAGGAAGTTTGATTTGTTTCAGAGAATGAGGAGCATCTATTACCGAAAAAGCTGTTTGGCCAAATCCAGCTACCCAACAGTTGCCATCATTACTGTGGATAAATTCAAGTTTCAATGAAGCTCAACTTTGATCCCAAAACCGAATACGTGACATACTCGTTCAGAATTGGACAAGTAAAGATAATATGGTAACGGACCCTAAATATTGTTCCTCAGGGGAACAATATTTGTCACTCGCAAGTAATATTCTTGTGAACGACACAATAAAACAGTTTATTGAATCATTCTGCGTCCGAGTCACAGTCAAGATAAGTATTATTGTGAATTCAGTCGAATGTCTTGCAAGAGTCTAGTGAAGCTAATTCATAATGTTTGTTTTCGTCTATATGTATAGGCTACCTTCAAAAGAATTATTCCACAATACTCAATCATGACAAGAAATGGAATTCAGGTAACTACGAAGAGCATTAGATGTGATAACTACTAGAATATGTCACTTGTCACACAAGCTTAAATAGATTTTTTGCAAAAACGCTCATCTGGCACACCGGATGATATCCAAATAAATTTGCTTGAATCAGAATTGTGCTGATAATTGGTTATGCATAGAATTGTATGAAAATCAAGTATACGTTTTCGTACCAACACTACGTCCTTAGTAGGTAAGATTTTCGAACAAATAAAACATTTACCCTGCACCCTGATAATTCCTTCCAACATTTGGCAAACACATCAAGCCGGCGTCATTGTTCACATTGATGGGTTGTTGCAACCTCAGAATAGCTAGATTATTCTTCAGTAAAGCACTATTATCATTCAAGTAATATCCATTGTAAATGAATACATTCGACACAGCTCTAGTTTGTACCCCTTGTTCATAGTTTATATTGTACATTCCCATTCTTATATTGATAGCGCCTTGAGTTCTGAAAATAATCGTGCAGACTGCAAATATTTGCGATCAACATTATTTCTGTGAAGTTGATTACTCAAGCTATGATGGCAGGTTAACAATTCAAATATTTTATCTTGATTCAGACAAATTTTTATATTTTATTAATTGTATTGTATTATTGCCTAATAGGCAGTATATTTTATTCATCATAAACAAGTATGTGCGATATAAACCCTTAAACAACCCTTATTTGGATTTCCTTGACGAGACCCAATAATCGAAGATTTTGAAAGTTTACTAATTTTTATATCATACTTGAGTTCAATTCCTCATATGGGGTGTTGGCCAAATTCAAAAGTCAAAATAGTAGATATGACAGTTGAAGTGGTCATTGAATGGACATTTTAAAAAAGATATTTCTTGGTCGATCGAGAATTTAAAAAAAATCAGAGGTTCAACATATTAATGATTAATGATGTTTTCATAAAAATATACCCGAGCAAAAACTTGAATTTATATGGATTTTCCACTTGACAATATCCTGAAGCGAAGGTATTTTACAATTTAGTTTTTTACTCACAAATTGTTAATTTTGTGTGCAGCTGTTAGGACATGACTGGGAGATATCAGAACACCTCCACCAGCATATCCTCTGTTCGCTGCATTTGCTCTGGTGGCGTCCTGGATAAATACATGCCAAGGGAAAGCGGATCTTCTGGCATACCCATTCTGATCTGTTGCCAATACAGGATTCGAGCTCACCCCACATTTGATATTCGTACAAAGGACGTACCCCATTGGACAAGGCTTACAAACATAATGAAATAGAATATCGAGTGAAGCAATTTAGTAGAGTTCAGCAATTTTCAAGCTCTGCGAATAAGGTTTACATAGATGTTAATGTCACGAAAATGATAACGTATCAAGTATTTTAGTTTTTGTTACAAATACACAGATCTTAAAAATGCGGACTACCATTATCTGAAATGAACTAAGTATAACTTCAACTACTTGAAGTTGAGAAAAATGCAGGATATAGGATGAAATATGTATAATCGTAAATCAAAGTTGAATAAGAGTATTTGGTAGGATTCAAATAATTTTCATTATGATAATTTTATTTTCGTAGATTATTCATAAATGAATGCCATGAAATTTTCTCATCAATGAAACCCAAGTACTTTACTTCTACAGTTTTAACAATTCTCACCGTTACTGTGTTGGGTTGTGACCATTGTGGGACTTGAAAAGGCATTCCTTGTATCGGTGAAACAATTCTTGGTTCAATTGTTAGATCGTTACATAAACTCGGTATTGTGCAAGCCTGTTGTCGGCTTTGGGCACTAACCGAATCTGAAGATCAAAAACATCCATCTGATTACCGAACGTATGTGATTTTCATGTTACTGAATCATAAATGAATAAGCTTGCTTGATGTTGACAGAGGACAAATGCAGTAGGAGTTTTATATATAGCGCTATCTATAATGGTCAGTAATTCAATATTTTCATCGATGCTCTATTTTTCCTTGGTATCTAGAGAAAAAATTACTTACCATATCTCAATAAAATTGAAATCAAACACATGATACCCGATTTCCACATATTAGAACTATTATCGCGGGTGCAAGAACTTATTTCGATTAACTTCAATCAAGCTGTTATTTCCGTTTTATATGTATCTGTACAGAAATTCCCAACGTGTTGTTTATTGTCATAAAAATAATTATGATACAAATAATTCATAATTTCCGCTTTCTTTTATCTTCGTACCCATCAAATGGATTGACTAAATTATCACTAATAACCTTTTTTTTAGCATTTATAGTGTTCCAATTTTCATCAGTTTCGATTCTTCTGCTCACATCTCATGAAAAACGAAGATGGGCCTGGATCCAGAATTTGACGCTGCATTCGATGCTGGAAGATTATACAGGGTATTCCATTTGAAAAAAGTTAACTCAATATTGTCTTGAATAGGCTGAAAACCTTGTATATCTTGTAATATTTCAGGATTGTGAATCTACGAAAATATAACAACTTTTTTAGAACTATGTTTTTGTATTCTTCATTTTAAAGGGCCACCTTGTATGATAATAACAATAATAATAATAATAATCTTTATTTCAAAATAATTCGTACATTAGAACAGTGTAAAATGAGAAAATTACTTTCCAAACCCTAAAAGAATGAAACGATTCAGCCTAGATAATCTGCCAGTGAATATGGTTCTAATTTCAATGAATACTTCTTGAAACATTTTATTCACGTGAGCGTGAGAAGGTGAATAGGAAAGTTGAATTTCAAAGAAAGACTGACAGTGAAAATGTTGTTCTAATTATTCCCAGAGGAGTTTCTATATCTCATTCATTTACCTTATTAGACTTTTTGTGGCAAATGAATATATTTTTTTAATTTTTGAAATTTTGAATATGATTTTGTATGATATAATATACTCGATGTTTTCGGTCACGTAATGGCTTATAATTTAGATTTCATACGCCGTTTTATTCAATTTTGAAGACAGCTTATCGATATGACCAATCCAAAATATTTTTTTCATTATTTTTCTGGTGAATAACATAACTAGGTATATTGCCCGGTTCCATTTCAACGTCGACTCCTGGGACATCCTGTATATAGATGGAATTTTAATGCACGTTTATTGAAAATATATAAATTGCGAAATTTCAAATTATATCGAGGTACCCATCCAAGGAAATCAGAATCCACCCTCCACCCTAGTCGAATGGGATATACGCCAGATATTCTTTCTTTATAATAATTTCATCGCAGTGTTATTTATGCCTCAATAATGGTATAACCTCCATGATATTTTTAATGTAACCTTGTTTTTTGTTGTTGATTCGGATGAGATGTTCTTCCATCAAATCAAATCATTTAGTTATGAAAACAAATTACCTATATATTGGTGATGAGTTTCATACCGGAATATCTTTTCAACCTCATGCATAATGTTCATAAATACATTAGTAATTACAGGATATTTGTTATACTAGGCACGTACGGTATTATTCATTATAAAATCATATCGATCGATTATTCGATGCATTTTTATTTATTTTCTCAGCATCACATTAGTGGCATGAGTCGATAGAAAAAATGAGAATTCAATATGCAATGATATTCAGGGTCTTAGAAGAAAGTTTTTGTCACATATTCACATGCAAAATGCAAAAAATTCAAAACCACCTCGAACCTTTTAAACGGTAACAATGTGCTATTTTCTGTATTGAAATGTGAGTTGTATGTGAGTTAATTTTTTTTAACTTCCTAGGAAGTAGGAGTCTCCGGTGTTCAATTAGAATCACCCTATACATAATAACATTCGACCACACATATGTTTACTAATTTATAAAACAAGAATTCGAGATTGAATTCTCATAAACCTAGAATTGGCAGTACCGAAATGTTCTCCGGATAAGATGCAATAAAAATTGAGTCGGAAACATGTCTATCCTTTCGACCCCACGCTGTATCTGATTTCAAAGCGTAACGCAGTCATTCATCTCGCTGTGGGACCGTATCGGTGTCGTATCACACGGTCACCGCGCTCGATTCGTCCTTTTTTTTTCTATCTGGATTGTTTTATTGAGTAGGAGGAACCCTCTCCGGAACACAGTGGAATGATAATGTCTCAAGAGACATCCGACACCGGATTCGAACAATTTCGATCAAGAGCCAAAGCGACAATGATTCCGAGATGAATGGTAGCCGACTGTTTGCAGTGCCGACATGAAGGGTTGTTCCCTTGACGGCTCATCAGAAGATTCCCAATTATAGTTTGATATTTGGTATCAGGTGATATCATAACAAAATTATCTATATTCTTTATGATTGTGAAATGTAAGCTAACATTCTTTTTCCATTCCATTTAGATCTTGACATATTTCTTCAACACACCTGTCTGGGAGACATTCATTCATGCTTTCTTTTTGGTTTCTGATTCATATTCATTGCGAAACTAAAAAGGACATAAAAATTCAAGGTATTCAATGGATATTACGATATTTTATGTATGTATGCTGTCTCACCGTTTTATGGATCAATTTCTAGAAATATTTCTGAAAGTCCATATCCATAGATGAATTTATCCAGAAATCAAAAATTATTTTCAAAATTTCCATTATTTCTTCTGAGCTGGCAATTTTTAGGGCATAATAGGCATGAATCAGAATAAATAATAGCAGCAGCAGGAACTAAAATAATTAATGGAATTTGTAGACATCAAATAGCTTTACTATTAGTACTCGAAAAAATATGTAACAAAAACTGCTTCAGAATCATCACAGCCATATTATGCAATATAATAGCATTGTTAAAACAGGACGCGATCAAAATCGACAAGATTACCATAAACTAAAATCGAACATTGAAATGGTTCTTCGAACTCGATATGTTTCAGCACCATGAATTAACAATGGTAATTGTTGTGGTATATGTATAAAGATTTTAATTTGGTTCCATTCAACCTCAAAACCAGTTGAGAATTTTGATAGACGAGAATTATGTTCTATTGTTTTTTTTTACATAAAGATGACAATTATACTGTTTCAAAACCCAGTGCTTTACCTATCAATAATGCATAATGCACAATCCAGATCACCCCAGATCATTTTCTAGCAGTATGAGAACAGTATAATGAAGGCACGAACCAGACTATCCTACATTATCTAATTGAAAGAGTATAATGATTATTATATACGATCCAGGATATATTTTGCTTTTTTGAGAATCGTAATTACATTCATGCGGGTTTCCAGTATTTTTTCATCACCTCTCAGGAATAGAGAATAGACATCATGCTTACCTGAAACAAAATAAGCCATCGTTAATATCATAAAAATATTCTCAATGAGTTTGAAAACCATTAGGGTTTATATCGCTGTTTTCAGGTCATCAGGTTTCTCGATTGTGTATTTATATCGAAATTTATCAAAACGATAAAAAATATTTTATGGTTATGTTTTCATCAATGAATTCCATGCAGGGTTGTCACATTGGTAGCTTCATTTCCATAGAATAAGTATATAATTAACTTTACATGAATATTTTGGATGTCATTACTGACCATTAACAAAAAAGTTATGAAAATTGCTGATGTGACCGAACATGTTAAATATTAGTAACCGTATTGAAATGTCCATTGCATAGTGGCTCCTTGAGCTTTTGTTTTCAGAAATGGTATAATTTGTACCAAGTCTAAATCTAATCCAATCTAATCTAATATAAGAAGTTGGTGTTACATAATTACTCTTTTACGAGTTGCGAAATACTAAAACGCCAGAAGAAAAATGATTTAAAAAAAATCGCGATAAAGATGGAAGTAGTTGAATATTAATTGAGGTGTTTTAGCGAGATATCAGATGGAGGGAGAATTTTCCCATTTCAAAGATAAAATCCGAAATCGTGAGATGACCGTCTTATCTGTCGCATGATCTGCGAAGATCTGGAGCCTATGTCAGTTTGTTATGGCCGGACGCGCCAAAGTGAAGACATTCTGCGAGTAAATATTGCATTAATTTCAACAAAGAACTGCTCGCACCACAAAAGAATTCACATGATATCAACCATTCGAACACAGAAAAATGAGAGATGAAACCATTTTCGATGTTCTTTGCAAACTCTTAAGACGATGATTCTGTTCATATTTTAGTTTCAAGAGCATAGAACAATGAATTTTCAACCAGTTACGAATAGAACATATTCATCAAAGACGATTAAATAATATTATAAAGAATCGCACAAATAATACCTGAAAACAGGTAGGATATGTGTCCTTTTTTTATACAATAGTATAAGAATCTCAGAAGATTTTGTAACAAAATAATGATAAAAATAAATGAGTAATGTACCTACACAACGCCGGTTTTCAAATATTTTTTTGTTAACACTAAGTGACGTGGTGGTATGCTGTTTAAATGGTGTATTGTTGAGAAAATGTAAATTTATGCAGAAGAATGCTAGCGATGTTTCGCCACTTACGGCCAGCTGATTCTTATCGATTTGGTAACTACATCAGGAGAACTAGCAACCAAACCAACTCATCAAGGAATTCAACATCAACATTGCTAGATATATTATTTTGTCAACAATCTCAACAGCCGAAGCATATTCTAAAATTGTTCGTAATTCATCTGGAATCTTGGAATACGAAATTATCATATATTTTAGGTATAGAAATCTAAGATCCACTATCGCCACTATCGTCACTATCGCCGCTTTTCTAAAGATGCCGAATTATCGTCAACATAAGATAATAAAAAAATGATTATTATGTATTCATCCAGAGAAAACATTGAAAATCTCGTTAATAAAGCAATTTGCATTGAAGCTATACAATGATTACACGTATGAATGTATGATGAAGTAAATTTGTAAAACTGTAATGAATATTATAATATACTCTACCTGTTAAATGATTCCCGGTGAACTCAAAATCGTCGTCCTGGTCCCAATGCTTCAAAGATAAATTGGAAAGTGGCGTCGCATTAGCGAATTCCAAGTTGGCGAAATGCCAGTCCAAAATTTGACGATCCTTCGATGAAAGGTACACATCACTAGAAAATAAAAAGCATGGTCTTGGTATCGTATAACCCTTCATATTCATAATATATGTGGTAGAAGATTTAACAAAAATATTTATAGGATATTCACCAACCTTGGTTTTGAATTCTCTAGTTCCTCCAGTTTTTGTTCAATCTCCTTAGCTTGCTCCTGGAGTTGATCCCACTCGCTAGCCAATCCTTTCAGATCTTTCAGCCCACTTCTGTAAGCAAACTCTTCTTCGATGTTGCGTGTTTCAATTATTGACATTTCCATCACGCTGTCGTTGATTTCTTTCATTTTTTCTTTCACATTCACCAGCATGGTATGTGTAGTCTTGAGTTTTTCTTGCATTGCTATGACAGATTTCAGATGTTGGATTCGCTTCTCCTTCACATGTTTTTCCTACGTAACAAACAGTTCAATGTGTTTATGAACAATTAAAAACAGTAATTAATGGGTGCCTCAGTTTCAGAGTGGATGACTTTCTAAAAAGAGTTAAAGATGTAAGGTGTACTTTTTCCATTGAATCTTTCATTTTTCATTGAATTATGGATACTCAAAAAATTTCCGGGATTTCTAAATAAAACGCAAAATAGTTAATCTTCTTCAATATTTATTTTGTCTCCTTCAAAATGCCCCTTCTGAAGCAATACACATATGCCAACGCTTCTTCCAATCTTCGTAACATTTTTTTATAGGCGTTCGTCGGGATGGCGTTCAGCTCTCTCGTCGCATGGAGTTAAAACGGGTTCCCCGGAGTGGCAATTTCAATTTTGGGAAGACGTAAAAGTCACACGGGGCCATATCTGGACTGTACGTTATCGTCGTGTAGCGGCGACGCGTCGAATACCCAAGTTTTCCACTAAAATCAAACGAGCAGTTTCACGAGACATGTTGAGGTCACGAGCTGACTCTCTAACATTGGTATGGCGATTTTCGAGCACGATTTCCCTTACTTTTTCGACGTTATCGTCGGTGGTAGAGTTCCACCTCGGCCGGAACGAGGCGCGTCTTCTACGGTCTCCCGACCATCCTTATATGTTTTATACCAGTAGTAGACTTGGGTTTTCGATAAAACAGACTCCCAATAAGCTTTATACAACATTCGGAGCGATTCCGCACCCTTTATTACGTTCATAACACAAAATTTGAGACAAACTCGTTGTTCAATGTTTTTTTGCATTGTGAACTTCGACGAGCACTGATGAGGTGGACTGGTATCAACAGCTGCCGTAAGCAAACTGGTTGATAAATCTCGCTCATTTCTGGCATAACCATTAAGTACAGTCCTACCAACATACAGAAACGAAAAATAATGAAAAATACTTAAGCGTGCGTTTTAAATGAGAAATTCCAAAAACTTTTTTGTCACAATGTAGATATCTCATAACATCATGTCTGAAGCATATTCAGTACCATTGGTGATTCCCAATGACAAAGCGGATAAATTATATAATGTTGATTTAAGTGAGTATAAGTGCCTTCAGTTTCTTGAAGTGAGGAGTAATTTGAGGAAAAACGCAATATAGCTTTGCTTCAATCACATAGTATAACCCTCGAATTTCCTTCTGTTTTTTGTGAGGAAATCAGAGTAATCTTTTCAGAACATGTTCTTTACCTGTAATTTGATGATCCATTCAAGAGCCTGTCCCAAACTCACAGGCTTATTACCGGCATAGTTGAAATCCAGTTGATGGGATAAATATGAAGTAGCTTCCAGGAGACGATTGAACTCTCGTTCGACCATCTCATCCTTGTCCTTGTCAACGGTAACCCCGGTTGACTGATACAGTGGACATTTTTGACGAATCCTGTGCAGTTCCATGTCGATTTGTTTGCTAAGAGTGGTGACAGGATTACCACCGAGACCAGTTACAACCATTGCCCCAAGGTCTGCTACATAGTTTCCTGTAGGAAAATCAAATAGTGTCAATTATTATTCATTATTTTGTAATTACCAATCAATCAAGGAAACAGTGAAATATTACATACATTTTTACACATTCACAGCGTACATATTCGATTCAAATGTCAGGCTCTGTATAATTGATTCATTAGAATTATAAATAAATTGGAACTTTTTTTTTCAGGAAATTGCTGGGAAATATATTTTTTCACCAGTATTATATCATTATAAGTATAGAAACAGCAACAAGTATTGACCATCATAGAGCGGGAGAGATAATAGAACAATTCTATATTTCCACATTAATCAACTATACCTTTTCTGAATGTAGCAATACGTCCTCCAACTCTATCTCTTGATTCAAGAACTATAACTTCTAAGCCAAATTGTTGTAGCTGTTGTGCAGCTGCAAGACCAGCTATACCTGCACCAATAACAATAACCTTTCCGAATTTTTGTGCTGGTATTGGTTTCAGCCTTTTGAAGATGCCGTAATTGATAAAGCCATTTCTTTCCAAAAAAGCATGAACCCTAGTCAATAGCTGAATATCACTGTTGAAGGGGACTTCCATTTTTTCAATAACATGTTCTAAAATGAGTTGTAGCTTTGGATTTTCCAACCACATCTGCAAAATACGGTTACGAATATTCAAGTAGACTTTCACTGTTTGCAATGCAGCATTAGCAATGTCTGGAAAGCAGGCAGCTTCAGTGGATGTCAATTTATCAAAAGGCATGCGACTTTGGAATGCTGCCCCCTCCAAGCCAGAAAAAATGTCTTTTATAACTGGATCATCTGATTCAGAGCCAGGATCTTCTTTCTTCTTATCTTCTTCTGCATTGATTTCATCCTTTTTTATCTCTCGCTTCACAGATTTCGAACTGCCTGATCCAGGACCCAACTTTACCTCAGTTAGTTGGGGTTTAGATTTTTCAATTAGACCAACATTATCTTTGGAGATATCTTCTTCTATTACAATTGGTTTTTCATCCAATTCCTTGAATTCCATCTGTAATTGTATATTTTAGAAAATTAACCTCATGTTACTGTGATTTTAAATAATAGAATTTCATGCAAATCCTACCTTTACTTTCTTTCGTCTACTCATGGTAGAAGCAGGGATTGAGAGAATCGGAAATCTGAGAGGAACAGTGGATTCAGAAGTTTTCACACGAATTAAAACAATCCCGGCGATTCCTGAGAGTATATTATTCACAACACATTGTTTACAAACAAAAACACATTCACCTGAAGTTAGCAGACAAATTTGACAGTCAATTTACCGAACATTTCCGAATGGTCATAGCCGTGCCGCTGTGGTTTCATAAGGGAAAACAGGAATAAAATTCTTACATGTATATTGATCATTTGAAAAACAATGAAACATGGTACAAGTGTATGGAATTCACATCAGGAAAGATGTACAAAACCTAAGCAAGAAAAATATTTGGAGGTTCCAACCGTTCAAACACGTTGATCCCGCACAAAGTCCTTATTATTGGTTCTTATAAACCCCATCAATTTATACACGTTCCCAAATATAATATTGGTATCTCCACATCCAATGTATGATCAATAATTAGAATATCATTGCCTCATTTTTTATTGTAGCATGCTATTTTTCCAATCATCTAGCAGTTCAGCCAGCGTTTAGAGAAAAATATGTCTTCCTTAATGTTATCTTCGTTGTCATTTTTATTTGGTGCCCCAGAATGGTCTCGGCCTATTACTAATCCAAATGTTGAACTACAAGACAGCACTGTTGAAAGATAACGAAATCTGTTACTTCCTTCCTCAAATAATTAGACTTTAATGCTTATTTCAAAGTGAATGTGTCACGCACCATACTTCTGATCTATTGATGAAATTTTGGTTATATTTGATAGACTTCAAATGCATAGGAATATCTAACAGTACTAAACATATCTGGTGATAAGATATAGTCCTAATATTTCTTTTCAACCTTGAATATATAAAAGATTCCGTAATTTGCATTACATATCTGAAATACCAAACGAATGTTTTTTGTATATTAAGCGTTATTAGAATAGTCTAATATTTATGGTTATGCGTTATATATGGAATATAGTTCACTAGCTAATTTCAGTAGTATATATACTTAGTAGTAATTCGATTTATCACCATCAAAGAATATAAATCAAAACATGAGAGTTTTTCGTTTACAGAGTTCAAAATATAGTGAGAGATAATTTGAAAGACAGCAGTTAAGTGTGGTTGGGACATTTCAATGTGTATCTACCACACAATGGTCTTTTATATAACAAACATATGTAACACGTTTTTTGGTTTGAAAATAAATTATTCAATGCCTATTAATATGGATGTATATTTATAGAAATTATGCAGTTCGTTGGTAAATAAGGAATAAATAGAATTACTTATATCATAACAACACAATCATGCAAATATATCCAAATAATTTTCTATGAAAAGACAATTTCAACTCTGTTATAATCTCTATTTTGTAATATACATCCAATATACGAATATTATTTTTATAGGAAAACTCCAACTTCTCTATATGTCAGTCAAAAGCTTCAACCATACAAGGTCCCAGTCAACCAAAAAAGTAACAGTAAGTCGCAGGGAATACCAAATAATATCACATTGAAGATCATCTTGGAAACCTCTCTGGGTTTTACATGGGACTTCGCTTTGTGGATATCAACATCCACATATTGTTATCGTTGCGAAGTCCCCATGTTAACTTTCCTAATGATTGAGTGGAACATTTAATCGAGAGATTCAGATGAAGTGCACATTGCTATTACTTTGCGACTTATCCCTGTTCATATATTTCGAACATAGAATTGGCGCTTGCGCAGGGCATAGCAACAACACGTGCACACGAATGAAAGTCAAGGAACAAAGGGAAGATGAAAATAATATATTATGATCTGTGTGGTGCGTATTTAATGGTTGGTCGAATTGTTGGTTTTGTGTGCAGTATTTTGAGAAGTTTGTTAAGAAGAATATAAGACAGCTCTAGGTGCATGCGGTAAGTATACATTTCCAATGGCAAAATGATGCTCATAAATGTGCAATTGGGAAGGTGATGCCCATTGAAAAGCAATGCTTTTTAACAAGATGGACTCCTCAACCGTTTTGTCGTATCATTATCGGAATTTAGTATCAGAATATTGAATGATATTCTATAATGTCAAACATGTTTACACTGTTTTCAATACTCAGAAACATCTTTCTCTACAATAAAAGCTGAATATAGAATTTTTCAATAATTTGATTAGAAATAAAACATGATAACATCAACATAAGTGTACCTAACGTGTTCAGGAACAGTATTAAACTATAAAAAAAAACAAAATAATTTTTATTAATATTATTTTCAGTTGACAGTGGCAATCCATTATTTGGATCATCATAGTATAATAATCTGATATGGTAACAATCAATGTTTTTGTTGTTTCCTATGATTTTATTTTGTCTGTACAGCATACTATTTTTGTTTTGTAAATAATACTATTTTTATTTCATTATGTTTCGAAAATAATGTTTTTATATTCTATGATATTACAATGTGAGTTGAAGTTTTTATAAAGTATTTCGGGTGAGTCAAGCTGAATGCATTGGACTAATATATATCTGATGATTCTGTTCAGCCATATGCCTGGCTAGAAATGCGTACAGCTTGACTCACCCTGTGTTATATTCAAAATATACAGATCAGTATTTTATAATAGTTGTTTAATTATTTCCCCTTAAGAATGAAAAATAGATTCAATATGAAGAGCAGGCATATGATGTGTTTTATTGCTGGTCCTGATTATACCTACTGGTGTACCACCCTGTATATGAATCTCATAGACTTAACCTATGCACATTTCTTAGGCATTACAAAATGGTTGAAATATAAGGCAGCTGAGATATATTTATTCTGCTTTCCAGGTATGTACTAATTCCATGGGTGTTTCAGAATTAACAATATATCAATTAAATTAGAAGACGCTTATAGAGAGCAAATTTAGTGCCACGATGGTAATTACCAAATTACATATGAATATAACTTCAACGGAAGATGTAATGTGAAAGCTCATTATTTGGTTCAATAATCTTTCCAATAAGTGCTAAAATGCGAAGTCGCAATGTTGCTATTCATGGTACCTTCCACACATCCACATTGTGATGTATTAGGTAATTACCAGTGATATACAATGTTGCGGACATTAAGCACTCCCCAGTAAGTACTGGTTGCAGTTTTTTATATCAACATTGTGAAGTCGCATTTCCACGATGTTAACTCCCTACAACTTCCCTGCAACCAAAACTGGTTGACTGGGGTGTTCCGTTGGGAAACGTAAATAAGTTCTTAGAATGTTTCATCAATGTTGTCAATTTCTCGTTTTGGTTATAACAAGAAAACTATCTACTTTGTTTGAACGATCTTTTCAAAATCTCATAGAATAAATTAGCGGAGAGAACTGCGAATATTGACAATGCGAACGATGAATTGAAGAAGTAATCTGGATACATGGATTCGAAAATCGATTGATAGATACTACTACTTAACATTCAAATCGAGTGTCCTATCGTCCTTATAGACTTAGCCTTGGTGCCATCGGCCAGTCTGCCATCGCTATTTACCAACTGAAATTAAACGTGGTGGGCTGCCCCAAATTTTTATAGTCGAAATATTCAATTAAGAAATAGAGCCATCGAGGTCGCGAATAATGCACAGTGACAATGTCAGTTACATTTGTGATACCTACCGCGAGAGTCAAAACGAATGTTTAAACTTAGAGACACAGATAATAAAAGTCAATTTTAGAAAATTTCTATAACATAAGAATACACGTTTTGCGGCGAAGATGAAATCGGATGATGATAGTTCTTTGGATAACTTCCTGGTCCTTGTTGGGGATTTTGGGAAATACCAAATCCTGATTTTCACCTTGGTATCTTTCGCGGTTGTTTTACATTCCTCCATACATACAGCTTATGTTTTCACTGCATTGGATGTCGGCTACAGGTAAGTTTTTCTATCGAATTATTTCGCAGCGCAATCTACCATGCATAATTCATTCGAATCGGTAACATTTTCGACAACATTTTCCGATATAACCCATTTTAATTGTCGAAATTCATCGACTTCTGTCTATCATATATGTATTTAGTGAATATTATTCACAGTTATCCGACAATTATTTCCAATACTTAAGTTAAAAGTGTGCTTAGTGAAAATGGCCGTTTTTCATTTCTTGAAGAATGTCTGACTAAGTTTTCATTCAAAGAATAAGGCATAATGAAACATTTTTATACATAAAATGAGTCTAGAAAATATTCCTGAATATAGTTGATACTAACCGAAAGCTAAACAGTGAGGTTCTAAAAAAAAAATCCTTTATCAATCTCAGAAATCAAGATATTTGTGCTATAGTTTCTCGGCAAGTTCAAGATCACTAAATATTATGTATGTGTCAATACGTTTCATAAAATTGCGAGTTACACAGACTTTGGATTGAAATATGAAAATAAAAATATATTAATCCATATCTGAAAATGATTAGTTATAGGGAGATACAAGATATGAAAGTTGCTTATAGAAAGATATCGAATAAAAACTAATTGTCTGGTCCCATGGGCACTATCTTCAGTGATACATCATCTACTGTATTAGGTTCAAAGAATGCCATTTCATGACTGTATAGGTTTGGTGCAACTATGGTTTTTTCAAAACATTCTTTGTCACAGGAACAGATCGGTTTTAAACGTTCGTTTTTCGTACGATTTTTATATGATTATAAGGATCAACTATCCTTATAATTTCTGGAAGATTAATTTTCCTTATCTGAACTGTTATCCGATTAAGGGTAACGAAAATTCCATTTCTTCATATAATTTTATGTGATGGAGTCATTACATGGAAACAATGAAACTCCTGTAATTATTGAACAATTCAGTACTGTATATCAGTTCTCAAGTCCTGATTGTTCATAATTCAGGTTTTTTTCCACATTATCAACCACTGATACATAAAATCGAAGTCATAAACCTAAAGGATATGATAATAATATCATATATCAACTCTGAAACAGTCGACAGCACATAGATGAATATCTTCAATTAACGTGTTTCTTTTCTATTAGAATATTTTTTCAATGAGTTATTGCAAATCGTTCACTTTCCTGCTATTGAAAGTTGTTCTTGAAATTTTTTGATTATACTTGGCGTCTTCTCCATTGATATTTCTCCACTGGAAGTATGCGGTAATAAGTTGTACTGAAATAAATTGTTCATCATTACCCAATTATCACAGAATGACCTTATGTATACTCATTTCCTACTTGACCGTTTTTTCCAAATTCGTTTTTACCCTACTAGTGTGAATTGCGTACAATATGTAGTTCAACTCGTTATTCTACATTGCTTTCGTAAGTATTTCAAGATTCAAGATTCGATAATAATCCTTATTGAGGCATTCAGAAAGTTTTCATATATTCTGAATGTTACGATATCTACAATGTTTTTCTCACTCAATCGAATAAATTCTCACTATAGACCTTTCAGCCTCCTTCAAACTGTACACAAACAAGGTATGTATTCGAATAAATATGTATTCGAAATGGTCAGTGCAAAAAAGAACTCATTCGAGTAACCAAATACATATTTCACAATTTGAATGATTTTCAGATTTTTCGGAGAAGATGAAAATGTTTGGACAATAATAGAAAGGAGGATTGTAAGTTAATGTTGGTGAAAAACTTCAGGTTCAGAATTCAGTTGATTCGATTGACTCATTGTTTGTGGAAAGCTTTCATATGACATTAAAGTGTTGTTAAGTTTTGAAGCTGATAATTTCTCATTAGGAAATATGTCCACGATCTATTTGTAATTGCTCATTAGGAAGACTTTTTCGACCTATGGGAATTTCTCTGTGACAATGTAACTTTTATGTGGTAGAATCTTAATAATTCGAATTTTCTGAGAATGAACTCGTGATAAATACTTCCTCTAGGAGAAATGTGTCTCGTTACCAAAAAAAGTTATCTAATAAAGTGACAATAACTTCCAAGGAATTATTAAAAGTGATAAAAATGATCGAAATTCCTTATCTAAATATAAATCACATGAGCAAAATTACCTTCTTTCGGACATAGCTACTACGTGACAATATGTAGGGAAAAAAGAGTTGAAAGAGATGTTGAATGATCACACCAGTCTAGGATATTTCCATTTCAATCCACTGTATGAGACAACTCACCTACTGTCACGTCAAATTAGCAATATATCAAAGATTATTAATGATAGCATCGAACTCAAAACCTGTTACTTCTTCTGAGCAATTGAACTCAGATTTTTTTCCAAAGATATTTTTTATAGGTATTCTCGAGTTCGAAATTATTCAACAGGCGCGAAGGTCACGATTAGTATAGCAGGAAAAATGTCAGTATTATTTGAGATAGCGCGACAGTTGAGTATGAATATTTCACTGCGAATGTAACTTCGAACGTTTCTGTTTTTGAAATTATTGTCCAATTAATCGAAATATGACCAATGTTTTCGAAATGAAAGAAATGACATTGAACGATGACAATTCCTTAGATAGCATATTAGTCAAGATTGGTGATTTTGGAAAACATCAAATTTTTGTGTTTACACTAGTGTCTTTTGCTATAATATTCCATTCAGCCATTCACACTGCTTATGTTTTCACTGCTTTAGATATCAACTACAGGTAAGTACAAATGTACATTCTCAGTTATTGTTTTCTTATCATAGGTCCAAAAATGATTTGCTGCAATACGGAGATTTTTGTTGTATTCAAACTATGATTATTATTAGGATAAATCGATAACATTATCATAATCACTGAACAAGCTGGTTAACAAGAAGTGGAAGGAAACCTGTTCTTAACGAAACAGTAAATTGCACAAGAGGTTCAAGTTTACATGAAATAAACGATTGCGAAAGAAAGCTGAATTAGGTTCGGTATTTTCCAAGCGTTTATTGTTGAAATATGGCTGAAGATCATCATTTTGGAGAAATCCTAAAATACCTCATCTTGCCTAAACAAATGATCGAAAACGGTCAATAGTTCATGAATTCGACAAATACAATTTCTAGAGGACCAGGAATTCAATAGAAATAGTACATTTGAGTCACATTATCAAAGAATGCAGTCACTATTTGTTAGCGACATTTTCTGATCGATATATATATCAGGATATAATAATTCCTCCACAAATATCATAATTTGTGAAACCAAATGATTGTCCAATAAAGTATGGAAATAACCTTCAAATCCGGATAGGATTGAGATCATGAAATTGTTGAAAGCTATGGTGTGATGAATAAAATAGTTGGTACCGATTATAACCATATTCTGTAAGAATTTTTTCAACTTATAAGTATTCAAAACAACTAATTCAATTCGAAAACAATGTAATGTTCATCTCACGAGTATTATTTATATCCTTCAATAATCACACGTTAAATTACATCTGATATAATGAAACATGATGAAATAAATATTTTGTTGACATGGACTGGAAATACCGCACACTAAATGGTCGATACAGGCACGAAACTCATCCGCTCAAATCACGTTTTTTTCAAAACAAAAAGAAAACTATGTACGGAAAGTGTATGACAGGAAATTCATTTTCTGTTGTAACAGATCGTTTATTGGTTTTTATGTATAAGGATAATCCAATAGATTTCATAGTCAACAGTTTTACACCACACCATAAATCTAATACCGTTGGTATTCCACGAGGGACGGTTTTTGGACTACTTCTCCATAGTTTTTCGTGATGAAAATAATAAATTTTGAATCACAAAAGATATCAGATATCTCCGAATCCTACATATTGGAAGTGAACTAATATAAATCTCAATTTATGCACGACAGGGCGTAATATGGCACTTTATCGCCCGGATATGCGGGCGTAAAGTAGCACTTTACCGCCCTCGGACTACTTTAACGCCCGTTCGCTATCGCTCAGGCTATTACTTACACGCTACGGTCCATAAAAACCTATTTTACGCCCTTGATACATAAATAACTATTATGTTCACTTGCAGTTATATCTTACCTCAATACTTGTCAACTGAATCCTCTCTATAAAATAGTTAAAAAATTTCCTGTATTTTTTAATAAGCAAACAAATTAATGAAACAACTTGTATATTGTGGCAAATTGAAATTGCTATATCCCAGCAACGATATCGTCTTGAACTTTCGAAGTGTTCTTTAACTAAGATACTCCTAAGTCACAACTTTTTGAAGCTGTATGCCTCATTCGAATAAAATTTCACATTTCAAACTTTTCAAAGTATCTATCGAAATGAAGTTGTAGGGGTGAGATGTTCAAAACTCATACAGCACATGTACATACATTGAATGTATATTGAACGTACAAAATGGACATCAGAGACGTCCATTGTACGTATAGCTACGTACAATGATATGTCCAGAGTATGTCTGCCCCTCACTGGATTTATCATCTTATGGACGTACATACAGGACGTACGATATATGTTCTTTGAAAAATTTGGAAATTCAGAATTTATCTGAAATGTTTTCATTAAACGAAAACATGAAAAATAGCAATGACAAATGAGCACAGAGAATAAATGATATGATTATTGTAGAACAAACCAAAATAAATAGAAAAACTAAATAAATTAAAAAACAATCAAATCTCATCTCGTTGCGAACATAATAAATGAATGAGATTATAATAAAACTCAAAACTCAAAATATCAAACAAATAAAAAAACTAATTCAAAAACTTTCTTTTTTTTTGCTCTTCATCTGAGACATTTTGATACGGTCTGTTCAATGTCTTTGTGATTTATCTCACCTCACTGAAGAGCAGCTTCTGTAAACAATAATAATATAAAATATGCTTTCGCCTCGATCATTAACAGAATTATTCTACTCGCCTCTCCATACACACTACACTATTATTTCACAGTAGTTCAATTATTGTAACTTTGTAATTTCACAATGTCTTTGGACAACTCGAAGTTCAAACGACGACTGTTGACGTAAAATGGGCGTCCATAGAGGACTTCGTTGCTGTATGGAAATGTATTTCAAAATAAAAAGCGGTGACTTCAGAAGGGTTCGATGAATCTCGACATTTCGTTCGTCTTTTCATCAAATTTATAATTAATTTATAATTTATAATTTCTATCCTATATCCATAACATCCATATATGATGAATTAGTATCATCGGAATTTATTATTATCCTTACACCTTAGCAAAAAACATCTATTTTCATGAAAACACATCATTAATTACCAGAATATTCAACTATCATAGTTATTAGCATATTTCATTTAAACTGTAAAAACGGTTAGACTTGATAAAAGCCGCATAGCAGCGAATAATGAATGTTTCTAATCATTCCAAAAATGTAAGAATATCAAATCACTTCGAAACGCTACCTGGTGGTGAAATTGTGAACTTACCAAATAAGTCATCGTATATTTCAATAATACATGTTCAAAGACATATACACATTGCAATATAATATGAATAAAGTGGTTATCTTAGTAGTAAGGAGTAGAAAGAACCAAACTTCATGGAGAAGTTGGTAGTAATGATGGAAGGAAAAAATGCTATAACGCTTATATAAGTCTATCTGTTACAATAGAGATGTGTACAGTGAATAAAAAATCGCTCAGAATCAAGTGTCTACTTTTCAGAATTTGCTCATCCTCAAAGTTCCTAAAACTACGTGTTGCTCCAAATAGCTGAGTTGAAATGATACACACATTAAATAACTGAACAACTCATAAAGACAAATAAACATTATTGAATCGTATATGTAGGTACATCAAGTAAAATATAGTAAAAAGTAGTGTATAATTCCCTATTCATCAAACATTTTTCCATCTCACCTCGGAATAATGACACCTCTGATTCCTTCATTTATTTGTTTTTTTTTGCATTCATTATCCATTGAAAATCAATCCGCATTGTGAAGGATGTTATGACTGAACCTTTATTGGTTGGTCCTAGAATATCAGACCGAGTGTCTAGCAAATTGCAGTTCCATATACGTATATGCTCAGTTCCCTACTATGATTTTCAAGATAATAAGGATGCTGTACTAGTTCTATAAATAATCCGTCCCCTTTCTTCTGAACAAGAGTTACGTTACAGATGAGATGATAGATCTACAACGGAATCATTTCATAAGTCATTGAATTGGGTCTCCAACAATCCTACTCAGTAAAGGTCAAATTCTATAGTATACGAGGAAATACAAGATACATTCTATTGTTCGATAGACCACTAACTGGTTAGACTACACTTATATGATATAGCAAATACATTTCATAAATAAAACATGAGAAAATTGCTTGTCACATGCAACAATTCTATTTATTGAAAAATGGAAAATCGTTCTGCAGGAGTTATTGAAGTTAGTCGAGTCTAATAATATTTCTTTCTTGATTTATTGAACGATGTTTTATGCATTTCTGGCTCGAAAATTCAAGGTTTTTCTACAGTATAATGAGTATAACGAGCAATATCAATATATTCATTATATATAGTGATTTCAAGGAAGAATTTTTCAATTGCGATTTCGGAAAATCACCTCTATGAAAGAGAGCTAAATTCGGATGATCGAAGAAAAAGTCATCTTAACTTTCAATTTATCAGATGCTCAAGTGACTATTCGAAAAACTTCAAAAATCTCCGAAGTCAATTAGACTCTGGTGTTAGCAAAAAACTGAAAACATAATCTATTAATCGATCGATTGATCGATATCGAAGTTGATATATAATCGGATTTTAACCGCTGCCATCTTGAAAATATTTCGTCGAAAGAACCCACCGATCAAAAATGATTGAGATCAGACCATTTGCAGAATCCTAAGGACGTCCAAGGAGTACTTCAGCATTTGCCTTTCAGATATCCCTATCCAATTCAGCCCGTTCGAATTCCGAATATGCATTTACTATGAAAAATAACTCCGAAATTATATTTTGATTATTTCGATATTTTGTTTCAGATGTGCTATTCCTGAATGCGACACCAATCCAGCAATATTCGAACCCAATTGGTTACCAAATGCGGTTCCTTATACAGGATCAACACCCCCAAAATGTGATCGATATGTTTTCCACGGTAATCGTTCGAACATCAATCATGAAACTTGTCCATTCAACGAATTTGACAAGAGTAAGATAACCAAATGTTCGTCTTTCGTGTACAGAACAGAAGAGAAAAGTATTTTGCAAGAGGTATAAAACTCAACCACCAGCAAAAAATAAAATACCCACTTTGCAAATTTGATTCATTAAAGCTTGCAGTAAACATAACTTTAATTGGACTCTTCTCATACACTTCCCAGAAAAATGCACTCATTAATTTGTTAATTAGTGCTGAAGGTCATTGAATATAGTTTTTCTCTTATCATAAAATTACACAGTATTCGAAACAGAAAATTATTTGAACTATTCAACAGGTTATCTCATCCCTTGGTGAAACTCTTATAGGATGATCGATTTAATGAATCAATATCCAATCACCATCTTCAAATTGAGTTAATAATATCATCCTGATTTCTCCGTTCATCGAATAATTCGAAACTATTATCTGAAATTTTTATTCATACAGGGTGCATGATTGAAACCAAAGATTGCCTTTCTCAAATGAAACGGTCTGTATATTTTCACGTATTCAGATTTTTTTATCATAATAGACTGATTGTCGAGGATTTGGGATTTGAATTATCTTGCGATGTTGCCAATCAATTTGAAAGAACCATTTTCAGACTTTCGCCTGAATAACCTACTCTCACAAGTCCTAGCGATTTTTCAATTATATGGAATGTTCAGTAGAACAATAAAAACTAAGCTACAATACAAATGGAATACCTTGTATATGTACTTCATTATCAGCCTAATTTTATATATTCTGAATTATTCCCAATATTTCCCAATTATTTATTATTCCATTTAAGAAATACCAGCTTTTGTTGTTATCTATACCTCAATCGCCCTGTATGAATTCTGATTGAGCAATATTTTCTTCACTGGGTCTGTTTCGTTAATGTAAATTGCAACGGAAGTTTCCAGTCAAATTTCGAACCATTATCTTTTTAGAATTGCATCGACCTTCTATACCTACTCTTCAACACGTGAACTAGAGCAATTTTCTGATCTGGTTTCTTGAACTTTGTCTTAATGGAAAAATTGACATCCGTGGTTATTACTTACATTTCGGTGCCAACATATAGTCCTGAAAAAAATATGAATGAGAATATTAAGTTTGTTCTATTTTTGCTAGTAGCGATTTCAAACAGTTTGGAAATTAAATTTTCTAGTTCACCAAACCATGATTATGATAATTGTCATAAATATTGTCACAATTGGAATGAGCTTCTTAGCAGATGCAAGTGCTAAATCATTTGTGATCAGATCTGATAACTAAGATGCCTTCGAATTCTTCAAAATTGTAAGCCAAAACAAACCTACCATAGCATAATTTGATACCATTTATTTTTCAAGACATAGCTCAAACACCTAATGAATCTTTCTTGTAAAAAATGCATGACATCTATTCTACATCCACCAAACTCTATCCCAGAAAAAAATTCCTACATTAGACATATAACGATATATATATTCATCCTAGGAATGGTGAAAATATATTCATCATTGATGAAAAAATTACAATTATTTCTACAAGAAGGTTTACAATTAATCATATAAGACTGTTTCTTCAAATCTATTCACACTACTCACTCTTTTTCCAGTACAATTTACAGTGTGAAGATAATCTTTGGAAATTAACTATGGTTGGGACAATCAATAGCATTGGTCAATTTTTCGGACTCTTCATAGGAGGGCTTATATCAGATAAGTATGGAATATTCAGACAATATCAGGTGACCAATTTCAATGAGACCATTTTGTACTTTTGTACTTTCAGAACTGGTTTCCAGACTTTCTGGTAATTTTTACATTTCACCAATCGAGTTTCTATTTTTTTCACGATTGAATTCATACAATCATTATTCAATATCAAATATGTCAGAAGATAACTGGCCTCCCAATGAGTATAAGAGTATAATGTTCAACAAATGATATTACTCATGATCATCTACAAATACCCTACTACCCTAACATGTTTCTTCCAAATTATGAATTGTTGTTTGTTCCAATGTCTAACTAAAAGGGTCCAAGTCCTCACATAATCTTCAATCTTTTTCATTTCACCTCGATATTACGTGTTTTTTGATGCACGCATTACAAAAAATTCAAGAATTCGCAGAAGGTATAAAGGAACAAGAAGAATGTATGATATAATTTCAGATATGGTCGAAAACCTGTATTGATCTGGGGAATGGTTTTATCAGCGATATGCGGTCTATCCAGAACACTTATGCCCACCTACAATTGGTTCTTATTCTTCGAATTCCTTGATGCCACTTTCGGAGCCGGAACTTATATTGTAGGATTTGTACTAGGTGATTCATGGTTTCATAATTACATATAATCATATTGTGTTCAAAGAAAATTGTGTCGAGGAAATGATATTATGATATTACGTATCACTTTTTTGTTGATAAATATTACGAGTATTTTATTGTTTATCTCATAAAAAATGAATTTTCCGCTGCAACATATCATGATTCGATAATGATTCACCTAAATGAATAAAAACGCAGGAGTTTCCTACATTGCCAAGATCGTCCAAACCAAATATAATTGTCAACATTTTCACCTGACAAATTAACTTTTTTTCAAAACCACATATTCTTGAATGATATGATCGTTACAAACTCGTTATTTCAAAACTCAAATCATTTCTTACTGGTCCTTGAATATAGTTGATATTTAACTTCTCATTGTACAGTCCGATATCCATTCACTGAAAAACTGGAAAAAAAACTCATGTACTTCATGATGACGAAAGATACTCCAAATCAGACTGAGATTTGGCATTTTGTAAAATGAGCATTTTTCATCACATTCATTTATGTGAGTTTCATATTCTGTATGTATAGAATCATTTGTACCTACATAAATATCAATGTCTTTACTATAAACTCTTTTGACCTGAGTGAAAATTGAATATTGAAAGACTATACTCAAATTCTTGAATGATTCCAGGTGTAGAGTTGGTGAGTCCGAAAAAGCGAGTGATGACTGGTATAATTTCAAGTTCATGCTTCGCAATAGGAGAAATATTCACAGCTGGATCAGCATGGGCTGTGCAGTCGTGGAAGTAAGTAAAAATGATCGAGTGAACTAGTAATGAATTTTCAAGAATTATTCCACCATTTGGTTATAGCTTCTATCTAAATTCATTTTAGTGGCGTATATATTTCTTGCCCTTCAACGTATCAATATTTCAAAACCGTTTCTGATATCCTTTTTCATTCCAGGCCATTGATACTCATACTCTACACTCCAATATTCCTTCTAATCTCCTACCATTGGTTGGTCCCGGAATCAGTTCGATGGAATCTGAGCATGGGACGAATAGAGGAGGCCAAAATGACATTAAAGAAAGCAGCGAAATTCAACGGCATCGATCTCCCAGACAGCACTTTAGAAAAACTGGCACTTCCAACGAAAGAAAGTACCGGAGACGAGTCTGGGGATTTTAAGACCGCATTAAAATCGAGAATTCTGAGCCTCAGATTAGTCAATTGTTGTTTTTGTTGGATCACGTGTACGTTCCTTTTTTACGGTTTGACTCTGAACTCTGTGAGTTTGGTAGCTGGTAACAGTTACCTAGACTTCATTTTGACAGCTATAATAGAGGTGCCTGCTTATATTTGCTGCAATTTCATGTTGGATTTATTCGGGAGAAAGAAGTCAGTCAGTATCTCCTACTTGGTCACTGGGGTTGCTTGTTCTGCTTTCCTTTTCGTACCTCCAGGTAATATTTCATTATTTCCCTTCAGAATCAATAATAATTAAAGAAAGTACGATATACAAATATATTTGTTCACAACGGGTAGATCAATTCATCTCTAATTTAGAATGCAAAAGAAATTTCACGTATTTATCCAAAAAACCTATCTGAAATCCACTTCCTGTAGGCATTCTGAGAAATTAAGGGAAATTTATCTGATTAGGATTATAAACAATAGACACTTAACGTTTATCATAATTCACGACACTCCATATGATGATATTTAATCCAAAATAATTAATTTTGCTATCACCATTTTCTTAGGCAACAGTTAATTTTTTCGACAATAAACAGCGGTATTGTTTTTATAGGTTCAAATTCAAACTACTGTACTCTTTCTGACATTTATCATATAGGTGATAGAAATTCGATATTTACAAAAATTAAACACAGTAAACCCTGAATAAATTAAATAGTTGCAAGGATACTATTCATGGAGATCTTACTGTCTTCACTGTCCTTCAATAGCGCAGAAAATAAAACAGTTTCATAGAATTGTGTCATCTGGTGTTTATCAAATCACGAATGAAATAAAATAAAAAACGAGTAATGCTGAATTCAGATACACTTCTGCAAAAAATGTTGGTGGATATCACAGAATATTGAAAACGATTGAAAATTAATTAGTTTTCCGGAGACATTTCGAACTACTCAGATTCTAACTATTAAATACTAGAGCCTCTATTTACTCAATAATTCTGATTTGTTCTTCAGAATCGCACGCTGGAAGTTTATCCGTCTACCTCATCGGTAAATTTGGAGCAACAGCTGCCTTCACCAATCTATATGTTATCACAAGTGAAATGTTCCCTACCAACTTGAGGCATTCCTTCATGGGATTCTGCTCTACCTTCGGTAGACTTGGTTGTATGATTGCTCCACAAACGCCACTTTTGGTAGGTGAAAATAGGAAAAAAGCTTTATAATACCTATACAAAGCGAATTTTGAGCATTAAAATCAACACATCCTTCCTTTCACATTCTAGTTGGCAGGTATACACTTATAATAAAAAATAATAAATACGTGCAGAAATACAAGAGTCAGAAAAGAAAAATCGAAGTCTGAAGATATTGAAGGAATATAAAATCAACAAAGTTAACAAAAACTGAGTCGATACTTTCATTCTCAGCGTTCCTTGTAGTTTCTATGCAAGAATGCATTAAGTTTATTGGGAATAGATAATGAATGTAGTCGTCGCACCTTAACAGATCATAATGTATTCAGCTTCCTCTTGATCAAAAGTAGATAAAATTCGATGGACAAAATTATGTGAACGCACTTCATTTTATACCTTTATTTTCAGGCTCAGATTTGGAAACCACTGCCAGTAATTTGTTTTTCGGCAATGTCATTAATAGCAGCACTTTTGACTATGTTGTTTCCTGAAACGTCGAGTATCAAACTACCCGATACCATCCAAGAAGCAGAAAATATCAAAGAAAGAGCGAAGGAACTTAGAGAGAAAGAAAAAGCAAGCAAATGTTAACGTGGACACTGTGTAATCAAGCCTAACTAGAACAGCTTTATTTCCTGAATATTTTCCTAGGATAAAATAAATGATTTAGATAACTCTATTTGTGTTCAATTCTCTTCGATCAAAAAACTTGTAGTCAAATAAAGCCAACAGAGAAGCTGTTGATAATTCAGCAACAAAATATCTGGAGTCAATCTTGAGTATGATATCTATCTATGATGTCTTGTCTTATAAATTCTATAACTCGCATTAATTGGTGACTTTCCATAGAATTCATCAGTTCTATTCCTTTTAATTAGTAACATCGAATATTGAAATTCATGAAATCCATTTTGATCTGTTTGAATGGAAGATTTGACTCATTGTTTTCAATTTCTTAATAAAATAAAATGAATCATCAATCTGGCATTGTTTCTCACAAAAAAATACAGATTTGATATACAGGGTGTTCCCTAAAGACATGCTAATATTTGAAGGGGTTATTCTTCGACCCAGTTTTAGAAAAAAGTTTCCTATAAACGTATGTCCTAAAAGTATTAACTTTGGAGATACAGAGGGATACTGCGATATGGAGCAATTTTAATTCAATTATCTCAATCATGAACAGAGCATCTGACAAGAAAAATATATTTGTTGGATTCTCATTCATTTTGGAACAAACCTGATCTCTTAATCTGCTTTCAGTCGATGCACAAAAATTTTCACGCCGCATCAGATTTGTGAGGAATAGACCCTGAAGTAAAACGATTTTTTTTTAAGCGAAAACCATGCGACGGACAAAGAAAATCCATTAGATTAATTTCGCTCAATAATTAATGAGGATCTCAAAAGTAATTTTTATTTTGGAAGTAAGTAGTGGCGTACTATTTTTTCTCACATCCGCATCACAAAATGCACCTTGATGCACAGAAGACATGTATCTACAAATGTTTTCAAAAATGTCTAAAATATTATCTCAGTTATTATTTTTCGAAATTCTATCACCCTTTATCTCCAAAGTTGAGACTTTTAGGACATACGTTTATGGGAAGTTTTGTTTCACAAAATGTGTCAAGGAATCACTACTTCGAATATTAGCATGTCTTTAAGTAACACCTTGTATAAAATTCACAACGTTTTTTGCTAGAATTGAAGAGGATGACTAACCATATTCTAGATTTGATATGAAATAATATTGTGATTGAACATCTGATGTTCAGGATCTTTTATCGGCCTATCAGGAATCACACAATTTGATAAAGTAGATAACAAACAATAAATATATATGTATATAAATACACGATGAAAGCTTCCAATATTATAACAAGTATAAAGTCATAAGTGATAGACTCAAAATGCACCTCCTCCAAATAAGTTTTGGTGTTATTGTGTTGATATCACCGTTTATAACCACAGGTATGAATTGTGAAAGATATACATGTCATTTATACTAGATCTCACTGGAATCTGTTAAACCTTCAATTATATTTTGGATCCTGGGAAATGGAGTTATTTATGCAATTTTTGTCTTATATCGCTACCTTTCAAAATAATGATATTTATTCACATAACGAGCTTTCCTATATAACTGCAATTTACTGAGAATCAATTCATTTACTTGAAAACGTGATGATAATTCATGTTTCACAAAAACAATGTTACCTACTTTATTTACGTCTCCAAATATCGGTATCAATTGTTTCAAAACTCTTTACTGTCACTTCAAATATGCTATCTATGCATGCGTTTAGCATGATATACCTCGTTTCTATTATGGACAAATTCATTAAAAGAAATAATTTTATAGAGATTTTTGAGATATATCGTATATCTAGATTTAAACCTATAATATTCTTTCTAACATGATATGACAATATAATTGATATTTCCAATTCATATAATTTATTGAGGAAATAATGTCATAGTTTGAGAGTCTGCATTACATATTTACCTTGTGCTTAAACTATTTCTGAATATAGTTACAGGAAAAAACATATTTTGTTACTTCGCCAGTTGGACACATTATCGGAATGGAAATGGACGATTCGAAGTTTCGGATATCGATCCATCTCTCTGTACCCACATCAGTTTTACATTTATCGGTTTGAATGTCAATGGATCGGTAGTAATTTTAGATCCATGGGAATCTAATGAAGATTATGGACCCAGTGAGTCTGATAAGAATTAATATGATATCTCATTTATTCAAATATAAAAAGGGATGTAGTTTGTTATAGTAAATACAGGGATAACGTTGGAAATCGCTCTAATTCAGATCAACATTACAAGGGAGGTGTTCCCTGAGGTATAATTTAAAAAGAACACCAATTCCTACCTCATCGGTTCGGATCGGTAGTAATTTTAGATCCATGGGAATCTAATGAAGATTATGGACCCAGTGAGTCTGATAAGAATTAATATGATATCTCATTTATTCAAATATAAAAAGGGATGTAGTTTGTTATAGTAAATACAGGGATAACGTTGGAAATCGCTCTAATTCAGATCAACATTACAAGGGAGGTGTTCCCTGAGGTATAATTTAAAAAGAACACCAATTCCTACCTCATTTCCCTCAGCTCTCACGATGTTCTCTAAACATTACAAGATGTCTCCTTTCGTGGAAAGTTTAATAAAAAAAAATACATAAGATGAGTTCCTGTATGGATATGAATCATTTTAATAATAATTTGCGATTTCCCATATTACCCTGTATACTGGTATATCTGAATCGTTGTTTATTCCAAATGAGAAAATTCATAATTCAAAGAACATTGAACAGCAGATAAATGAATCGAAATTTACATATGAAACAAAAACACATTAAGCAATGATTCTTCAATGATGAACAAATAAAAATGATTTCAGCAAATAAGCCTGCACGCATTCGATAAAATATATGAGAATTCTAAACATTCATTTATAATGGGGCTTGTTGATTATAAATCAATAACGTTTTCAAAATATTCTTCAGAGGGATTTGAAACGTTGGTCGGATTGAAAAAACAAAATCCTGACTTGAAGGTACTAGTGAGCTTGGGAGGATGGAATGAAGGATCTCAAAAGTACTCTGAGGTAGCCGCTGACCCAGTGAAAAGGCGAATTCTTGCGAAAGACGTATTGAGATTTATTGAAACTTGGCATTTTGATGGATTAGATCTCGACTGGGAATACCCAGGATTAAGAGAAGGTGCTGATGCATCTATTGATAAGGTGAATGTTATTCATTATTATCTAAATCCCATGAGTTTTCGACTGATTCGATCTTGATGACATTTCCTGTTCATTTCAGGATGATTTCACAGCACTTCTCAAAGACATCAAGACAGAACTTAGCCCAAAGGGCTACATTCTTACAGCCGCATTATCTGGCTCAGTTGAAAAAATGGATATTGCCTATGATGTTCCAGCAATTGCTGAGTTAGTATCTAAATTCCAATCTGTATCATTGATTTCGATTTAGAATTCTCAAGTTGTACATTTCGTTATTCATTTCAGTATCTTAGACATGCTGAACGTCATGGTATACGATTTCCATGGACACTTCGAGCCGTTTGTTGGCCACCCTTCACCTTTGTATGCATCTACATCTGATTATTCTCATGGAAACAACGCAACTTTGAATGTGGTGAGTAAATATGATGAAATCTCAACTCGAAGATCATCACAATGTTCAAACTAAATACATGATTCAAAACTGTAAAATCCAACAGGCAACTGGAATTGAAGCCTATTTGAATCATGGAGTTGATCCAGCGAAAATAAACTTAGGATTTGCCACCTATGGAAGGAGCTTCACTGTAAGTGACAAGAGTGACATTTCGTTGTACGCTCCAATCATCGGAGGAGGCAAGGCAGGTCCTTATACGGGAATGGAAGGAATTCTAGGATATAACGAGGTGAGACCTAAATTTAACTAGGTTGCTTAGGGTTGTGATTCTAAAATTAAAAGTTGCCCAAAATCAACACACAAATTGTTGATATCTGTATCTTTCAGATTTGCGAATTGTATTCCGATTGGAACTACATTTGGGATGATGAACAGAAAGTTCCACATGCAGTCAATGATAATCAATGGGTTGGATATGAGGACGAAACATCTTTACAATACAAAGCTGAATTTGCCAATTCGAAGAATTTGGGAGGAATGATGATGTGGTCTTTTGATACTGACGATTTCAAAGGAATTTGTGGAGAAAAATATATCTTGTTGAAAACTGTGCGAAAGCATTTCTTATAATATGTGTAGATCAGTAGAAAATAGATTATACATCATCACTGTAATTGATATCTTGATCTTCATTGAAATAAATGAATGCCAGATTTCTTTGGGAATATTTTTCATGAAGGATTTGGATAGAATTATTCCAAATAAATAATAATAATGAAAAAATAATAATATGAATAAAATGGTATTACTGAATAGTGCGTAGAAACACGAAGATATTTCCTCTTTCCATATCATCACTGTCAGTACAGAATCAGAAAAGTATTTCTTGAATTGAATAATCACGGTGAATAAAATCGATGAAATTTCTGGCTCAATTCACCATATGGTCACGAACATTCTGTATTGAAAAACTAATTATGATTTTATTTGAACAGAGTAGGAGAACATGTAAGGAAACAATTCACATAGTTTATGATTCTACATTCTCAATGAAGTTCACTCGATATTTTGGTTGTGTATTCTTCAAATAGCACTCCTGAAAATAAAATATCAATATTTTCAATAAAAACGAAATGGAACTTCAATCCATAAATTGATTCAATATCAGCTAGATGAAGTGGATTTTTTATTCCTCAACATTTTTTATTCATCCGTTCGAGTTGGAAAATTTTATCGATCGAAAATATTATTTTCAAAAAATATTGCTTTCAAGGAAATTATCCGGGATAATGTATTCCTACACTTTGAAGTGAAATTTTCATACAGGAAAATGTCACTTCCTCAGAATATTATTTAATGACTGAGAAGTTGATAGACCATGCGCGTGATACCAGAAAAATCACAAATCTCAAGTTAACCTCTGAATCGAGTGGAATTGTATATCAATTCAGAAAAATACAATACACTTCCAATTCCGAGGAACTGCATCAAGATCAGTTATTGTGAATAATCGTATATTCATTCTCAAGTACCACATGTGGAGAAATTCTATTGGATGACATCTTCAAAAGATATGAACTGTCATCATCAGATGGAAAATTATAGATAACTCGTTATAATAAATAATCAGAATAAGTAATTGTTTATCTGATATCAGACATCAATAATCTTGGTATAAATTGAATTTGAAAAGGGTGGCATATCAATTCGAGCCGAATTGTTACATCCAAAATGAATCATCTAGGTTTGATATTTCTGAGCTGTTTGATTTTTCCATCGATTGTAATATCAGGTGAGATGTTCTGATTCGATAAGTAGGAATTCATTCATTTGGGTTCATTCATGGATATTTTAATGTTTTGGATGTGATATCAAACAATTACCCACACATATACAAATATTCCTATGAAATCATTGTTATCAACCAGAAATAAGATTCACTGACTTTCAAACCAATGATCAAACAATAATCAGTTGTTATGATCAATTATTCAGAAATAAAATATTCATCAATGTTTTACAGCTTCTGACAAAACAGTCTTTTGTTACTTTGCAAGTTGGACCGTATATAGAACAGGCAATGGAAAATTTGATGTATCTGACATAGACCCGTCTCTCTGTACCCATATCGCGTTCGCTTTTCTTGGATTAACTGACGATGGTTTAGTGAAAATTCTAGATCCCTGGGAATCGAATGATGATGGTGGATATCGTAAGTATACATACTTATGATAACTTTCAGATTGTTTTTCCACAAACAAATGTTTGATACAAGTTCTCGAATATAAAATATCTCATTCATTGATAAAAATACCTTGCTATTCAAGACTTTTGAAATTACTGATAATAAATGTATTTTTAACAAAATTACAACTCGACGGTACTTGTGAAGGATCAAAAAATAGAAAGCTCCGTCAGTTGAACTACTTCCTGAGGAACCAAAAAATATTGGAGCTGCATACTCAACTGTTCAACTACTAGTATACATTTTTAGGATCATGCTAACTTGTAGTTCTTTATACTTGATTATAATGAATTTTGCTGATTCGTTGGAACTCCAAATATTGCTCGACAAAATATATAGAAAAAATCTGTACCAAGAACAAAATCGAATACCCACGTTGAAATTTCTGTTTTGAAGATGGTTTCAGGAACATTGTAGCACTGAAAAAGCAAAACCCAAATTTGAAAGTACTTGTGAGCATGGGTGGATACAATGAGGGATCCCAAAGATTTTCAAGAGTGGCTGATAGTGAAACGAAAAGGAAAGCTTATGCTGCAGATGTATTACGTTTCGTGAAAGAATGGGACTTTGATGGATTCGATGTCTACTGGGCTTATCCTGGATACGGTGAAGGATCCAATGCAAGGATTGACAGGGTCAGTATATTGATGAAAATTGGTAATATTTCAATTCTCTCACGTCAACATCGAATTTTTATAGTACAATCGAAAATACTGTAAATAATTACGCTTTATATAGATTGAAACGAATGTTCTTTTCAGCTTTCAAATCGTTCTGAATAATAAAAATAGAGACAGAGAAAATGAGAAAATTGATTCAGCCAGTTGAACTGAAGCAAATTCTTCGTTGAAACATTTTTATTTTTAGATTACATTCACAAGTCTTTTACAAGAATTGAAGGACACATTCACTCCCGGAGGCTATCTATTGACAGCTGCAGTAGCTGGTACACCTTCAACTCTGGATACGTCCTATCAAATTCCTGAGATTTCGAAGTAAGTATAGGAAATTAAGTGTGAATGATTTCAACATAGTCAAAATGGATATGGATGTATATCTACCTAAATTCATTACAATCAATCGAAATGTTCGAGTGATGACGACACTTGCTAGTAAACTTATTTAATCTACTGTCTTTCTAATCGAATCAAACGAAGCAATCTATAGGATTGACAAGGAGAGGAAATTATCAACGCAACACTCTTCTCATCCTACCAACTCGTCAATTGATCACCTCATAGCTAATTACAGAGTATATCTATTATACAATTATGTCTTCTTAACATAATTCAAATCACAATACTTTCCATACATTATTTCCCAAACTATATAGCTGAAACACCTAGCAGAGTATCAGTGATACTCAACTATGAACTGAAATGTGAAAAAAAATTGCTATATTCTAATCAACTTCAACTTTTCAGGATTGTAGATCATCTCAATATATTATCTTTCGACTATCACGGATCATTTGATCCTTATGTGGGCCATGTAGCTCCTTTATATCCTTCTCATCTCGATAAAGGAGCAGCTGAGACAACAAATGTGGTGAGTTTTCAGATTCCATAAAAAATAATAGTGATTTAAAGCATGAAATTTTGCCACAATCGAGACAGAATCGACAATCAACTGTATAAGGTTGTTGTACATGTAATATAAAAATTAATGATTCAGAATATGATAGGCAACCCAGCTGAAATATTTTCAAAACGGTAGCAATTTTGGTTATACCGGAAATTTATATCGTCTCATTTCAAATAGGACATCCTAGACATCCAAGTTTGTTGGCTTCAATATAACTATCGATCAATTGAGGTTCTAAGAACTTTCTTATGTATATATAAGGAAATTGTTTACATCATCTGTACATTTGGGATTATACGTATATTTTAATGTTCGAAGATATCAATTGTCACAAAACAGGATGCTACATATTTGTATTCTTTGATTTATCTTATCAATAGGCAGCAGCAATTGAAGCTTACCTTAATGGCGGTGCAGATTCTACAAAGATAAATTTGGGTATACCAACTTATGGTAGAAGTTTCACTTTGGCAGACAAATCCAATACGAGTCTATACTCTCCAATCTCTGGACCAGGAGTGGCCGGACCATATACTGCACAAGCAGGTTTTCTTGGATATAATGAGGTAAAACTCATTATCATCTTGATCAATATAGAAGTCGTTAGTTCGAACTCCATCAAAATTTTTATGAAGGAATTATCAGCAGATTCTCCAGAATATATTTGCAAACTTCAGGTTGTACAGAATGTGGATATAAATGTCATTATTTCGAATAATAATAATTATGAAGATAAATAATGTTCATCTATATGAGATGCAGCAACAGACATCAATTTATGAAATATATGTATGAACTCATTGGATGAAAAAAAAAATAGTCCAACGTTTCATTACATATGAAGACATACATCAAAATTTCAGTCTTCCTTATTTTTTGGGTCGATGAAATAAATAATCAAAAAACGGCTATGATGTAACAGTTCACAACATTTTGTCAGCACCTTGTATAACGATAAATAATACCTAGTACCGAGTAATCCATTTCGCATTCTATTGTCATATTTACATCCATCGGCAATCATCTTTCCATTGAATGAAAATCATTTTTCAATTTTGTTCTGATTGTACAGTTACTTATTTGTATTCTTATTGAGATGTCTTTTTAGATATGTGAGAAGTATTCGACCTGGGATTCCTTCTGGGATGATGAACAAAAAGCAACCCACATTGTAAAAGATGACCAATGGGTCGGTTTTGAAGACGTTAAGTCGATACAATACAAAGTAGAATTTGCCAAATCCAAAAATTTGGGAGGAATCATGCTTTGGTCTCTCGATACTGACGATTTTAGAGGTTTATGTGGGTCCAAATATCCACTATTGAACGCCATATTCAAAAATTTACAATAAATTTGTTTCTATAATTATATCATTTAAAAGAATATAACGTTTCATCATATTCCATCTTGTTTTTAAATCCCAAATACTCTTTCATATTATGTTATTTTTGATACGGAAATTATCATCACTTTAATTTTATCAGATCATTTCGACTGAAACAAAACCAAATATTGTAATTCATTCATTACAAATATACATTTCAGCAGCTGAATGCAGAATGAGAACCAAATAATTGAAACTCGACAAATTACACTTTGAAATTAATTTATATATAATTAAATAGTTTTTCTGAAAATAGAAAATAAATTGTTGTTCAATGAGCTAATTGAAATGATGAATGAACTCGATGATTTCTTCTTTAACAAATAGATAAAAGGGATTTCTCCCTCATGCGATGCGATCAATAAATATTATGCCAAATGGTATCCACTCAGAATCTCGATTACTGAACTCATGATTGGAGAGTAGTGAGAAAAGTCATTTTGGAATCTCGTGTAGGAAGACATTTCCCAAATGCTTCAAGAAGTAATGGTTCTTCTTCTACTGTCTCCTGAAAATCTTTCAGTGACACCTTCCCGTCTTTATCTTTGTCAATTTTCTTCATCACGATATCAACAAGATCTTTAACATTTTCATCTGGATCTTCTTCTTGTGGATGTTTTATCAAACAGTCTCTGTGAAAAAAAACATTAATCCATCACCGATCATGTTACCAACATTAGCATTATAACCTCAAGAGTTGAAACATTTCGTCTTTAGATATGACACCATCATTATTCAAATCATATACTGCGAAACAGTATTCAATTTGATCTTCAACGGTGCCCTTCAGGAACAGCGATATTCCTCGAAACCAATTCTCCACTGTGATAAGACCATAATTATTATTATCCCAAACACAGAAAATTCTGTCCATCAGCATATTTTCTGTTACTATATCGAATGTATTATGAAGAACTTCGGAGAATACCAATCTATCGATGCCCTGAAATAAGTTTAGAAATCAATTGAAAATTCAAAAAAAGCCTCTACAATCGCTGCTGATCGAGTGTGAAATTCAACTCAATCATTGGATGAATTGCTATCCTCTCCATATATAATAATTATTCATCAGTTATCATAATCGCATTATATCGACAAATCAAACTTAGTTTATATTGTTATTATAATTGTACCTCTGAAACAGTAGTTTGTTTTCCAATTATAGCAGATGAAGATTTCTTGATATTTTCTGTCTTCTTGGTATTACTGAAAGTTATCAACTTCTTGTAAATTCTGTATAGTGCATCAATTTCTTTCCTGCAAAAAATATAAATACCAGGAATCCTAAGAAGATATTGTATAGAAATATTCAATAGAAATGAAACATTTGAGTTGATGGACTTGATATTCATTTCTCGAGAAAGATCTACGGATTTTTTTTTGATCTGGTTCGTCATCAATTTCAAAAACATTTTTATGATACGATGATTTTGAACAAATATTTCTTGGCTCTCCATATTATATCAATAGTATAACATTATATACCTCAGAAATATAATATTAAACAAGTACTTTTTCATCAAAATAGCAGTCAAACTCACAGAAAAACTACGATAGAACGAAAAATACTATCAAAGAACCATAAGTTGTGATTTGTTAATTGAAATCAAGTTGAATATCTGAATGATGAAGAGCAGAAATTGCTGGAATAAATGAATTCAACACCATAAAAACCTATTTTTAAGTCTCAATATCATGGAAATCCAGGAGACACTACGCCATATTAAATCGGATGAATAGGGAAACGCATCATTTTCCAAAACATATTCTTCTTTTTCGGAATGCCAAAAAAAATTCACTTCATCTTTATGAAAGTGGAAGATACAAATAACAAAAAAATTGATCGAGCAACAATCAAAACTTTGAAACGATACAGATTTCCAATCATGGTGAACTCATTTCGAAATCGGGGCATTAGAAATTCAATTTTCTATTTGCTCACCTGTCCAACAAGGTGTCCCTTCTAGCCGCTTCCATGATTTTCGGCGAGCACTTGCACGCGTCCTTATTGGTCATCCTCTTTCTCCCCCTGGCTTTACCACCCTTGCCGGTGGGGTTCGACGAATTCCTGTGACTTTTGCCAGCTGCTAGGAAAAGCGTGACACCCCTAATGACGATAGCACCACTGCGCATGCTGAGTTTCTTCGGGGGGACAGGCGTTTGCGAAAGGGGCTGTTTGGGGGGAAGCGGTTTTGTTTTCTCTTTCTCCATTTGTCGGTCCATGAGGAGTCAGATCTGATATTATTGTTGAGATTGAGAATGTATGCAGTCGATGTATAAGTTGATTCTGATTGATGAAATTTTATACAGTTTCGGAACAATATATATCTGGAGTATAGACAAAACTCTATAAATAGAGTGACAAGGAACGCAGCTACATCATAGTACCATATGATGAAGAGGGACGTAACTCTATTCTCATCCCATCATCAACTCGTCGAGTGACCACGTCCCAGCCAATTACTGAGCATACCAATTCTTCTTTGAAATCTCCTCTCATGATCGTGTCTACCGTATGAAGTGACTAATATTCATTGTTCACCAAGTTTTTGTCAGCCCCAGATCTAGGGAAGTAAGCCGGGATCTATGCCCTTACCTTTGAATATCCAGAGCTGGATTTTGTGAAACAAAATAATTAAGAAAATTTGAAATGCAACTAGGACAAGACATAAAATTTTCACCTTGCATGTAGAAGCTTCTATAATGAGTTCAATGAGTCAATGTGTCAAAAAAAACATTGTTCCTTGTATTATGTATGGTATCTTGGATTTTCATATCAATATCGAAGAGTGAAGTCAGTTCAACCAAAATATTTTTTTTGTATTGACTCATGTTTTGTTCTGTTATATTTCATCACTTTCAATTTGAATAGTTTAAAAAAGCAAGTTAAAAATGCTTCTTGGATCAATTGAATAAAATACCAAGTTCCAGAATTACTTTCCAAAATATTCAGGATAAGTAACAATTCGAAATTCTCTGCCTCACTTATAGTTGGATATATATCAATATTTTATTTCATTTGAAAACACTGTTATTTAAGAAATATGTAATATTATCTGGTTATCAGTCGTGACAATTGTACCCATTATTCCTTGATGACTGGATTCACGATTGAATTCGTATAATTTTCTAAGCATCGATCGAGCTAACTATACATATAGCTTGATTGATGTCTAGTTCGGTGTTCTAAATACGAGCAAACATGCAAATGAAAACGAGTAAATTATTTTTGTCGATTAGGACGGACGGCTTATTTCAGATCGATCCCCTATTACACAATAGACTAACTTGACTGAAGGTTATTCTCGTTCCCTTATAGGTTCTGAATAACATTTTTTGTTCTCCATGCGATGTGGATCTCCACGTTATTCCAAGAAATATTATATATTACTTACTTCCTTCAAACTAATACTGTAAGCAAATAGAATTCTTAATCTGAATTCTCTTAAAATTTAATGACATGGAACGGATAACATTACAATCGTAATCGGTTATGAAACTAATAAACATTATCTGAAGCAAAGATAATATACAATTCGAAATATATATAATATACCTACATACTCTCTAATTATTGTTATATTAAAAATAATTTTAGAATGGTTTCGATTGCAATTATACAATTCCGAGATTGGAGAAATTTTATCTCTCTGAAAAATCGGTATAACAAATGCAGGATTATCGTAAGAGGAAGCAGATTCATTATCATCGAGGAGCAAAGGTGACTCATATATGTTATCGTTGTGGTACTCACATTTCTTCATAAGTTCAAGAAGAATTTCAACCACGCAATAATCATCTTGTAATAAGGTTGATAAAGATTATGTGTATTGAAAAATTAATGATGAATGATGTTGAAATATTCCTCGAATAAAAAAAATTTTGATTTGAGAATATATATATCAGAAATTCCGAGACAGCTGTTTTTCTGAGCATGTCACCATAAGAATAATTTGATCCCTACTAAAAATAAAGTGGGTATAATTTTTCAGAACCATCAATCTTGGTAAATATCGAAAACGTATAAACCAAACATCCAATAACTGAAGGATTGATGTGTGAGCCTTTTTTTGGTCGTTCTACCTCACGCGATTTCATCGCGATCACGCAACACTTTTCGTATTGTAGCATATTTCCATACCAGAATTGTATTGTAACATACTGAAAAAACGCCAATACGTTACCTTTATTATTTTCAACTCTTGAACTCTCACACACCAGATGTTGAACCACTCGAAACAATATATTGATGATAAGAACAATGCATTTCTTTACCGATATTTCTATGGTAAAGTTTGATCGATAATTCTCATTGGGAGTCGTTACTATTTCAAGGATGTAACCTCTAAAATCATACAAGAAATAGATAGTGAACGGAAACGTTGCAACTCCTTCACGTCTAGGATACAGCAATTCTAGTTGGAAGATTGAAACTTGCATACCCATGAAACACATACAAAACCACTGGATATTCAGTCAGAATATTCTATATATCACACTATAACAAATCACAAACAATTATAAAAGAATATACGCTAATGTGAAAGAGCATAATTCTTACCCCACATTTTTTATATTTTTTATTTTTGAGATTAGAATTCAACCTACATTAGTGAGATGTCAGATGAACCTAATCAAACACTCCAAGTTTCAAAAGTAGCTGAATGAAATGTGTTCAACCTTATTATGTATTCCTAATAATCCAAATAATACATCCCAGCCAAACAGTTTCATTAGTCTACTATTGTCGAAAAACCTAATTATCAACCAGCCTGTATATGGATATCCATACTATAATAGTTTTTATTTATTCATCTATGAGCATCATTTCAATAGACAAAAAGTAATCCTCCGCCGATTGCATTATTGCATCTCGAAAACGAGACTATATTCAAGTAAGATACTACAGCCATGTATCGTCTCCAATAAGTCACTCCGTATATGAAGTTCTTATCGTAATATGCAGAAAAAACTAGTGAAATCTCATATAGTAAATATAATGATCAAGTATATAAAAAAATATAACATCTATATATTTTGTATAAGGTACTTATATCACATTTCACAATCATTTCATCCCATTGGAGATGACACTATTATTTATAAATAAATTATTAAAGAAGGATGCGAGAAACAAAAGTCTATACTAATACGATCTTTCTAGTAGTCTATAGATAAAATTAGAATTAATTCAAAAATCTTATATATACATTGGTCCCTGTGACAGGTAGCCGAATAATTAGTATTGAATATCTAGTCTGAACATTCATTTTTCGGATATTAGTCAAATCAGTCTTTTGGTAAAAGATTATTCCCTATTGAATTCACAGTGTAATGTTTTTTTTATTTGAATGTATGTGTTATTCAATTATAATGATGTCTATGAATCTCTAAAATGTTCGTCAATTTCGTTCAAATCGACAGAGACAAATTTACTGATATTCCTCAGTTCCTGTCCTTCATCTTGAACGATTGGCTTACTCTCAGTAGGGTTCAAAACGTTCCGGAAAGAAACCAACCAAATTAGACAAACTGCCATCATCACTGTGGTAAGTGCGAAAGTCCAGATAGTGCCGTATTCTTCATAGATGTATGTTACGAATACTGGCCCCATAACCCTGGAGAGGCATCCAGATCCTGTCATTAGACCCATCCAGACACCCTAAAAATTCGAAACCATGTCATTGGTATAAAATCTCACTGTGAGGTTATTCCAAAAAATTATTAATATGAAATAATCTGAATCTGATAATACAACTACAACATTACATGGTTGATAAAAGTGAGGAAATTTTATATATTTCTTGTGACTTCAATAGTCAATGCTACTCAATGCCAAAAATATTGTCTCACCTGTGGTCGAGATCCCAATAATTTCGAAAATATTGTCTGGATCAACGTTACACCTATAGGGTATCCAAACGCAGTCAAAAAATACCCTAATATAAACTGTGATAAACTTAATTGTGGAGTATAACTACACCATTGCTGGCTACTAGGACAGCCCAGCAAATCTTCTCCACAGCTCAACGTTGAGATTTTGACTGCAGTCTCGTTATGGATCAATGATGGGTTCAAAAATGAGTTGTGCGATCTCAATGTTTCATTGAGACAACGAAAATCCATACTGGAAGTCAAATTCTTTGAAGCCATATCACAGTATATCGTCAAATTTAGCTTGAAAGTGGAATCATATATTCGAGGGGGATCACCATGAAATGGTATGAAGAAAATTCTTCCTAGAACCATGAAGAGAAATCCACCCCATATCATGATGTCAACTTCACGGAATCTTCGAGACAGTGGTGCAATAGAGGCGAAGGTGGCTATAGCTAGAATAGCGCCGACCGACATCAATATCCCCATGTACCTAAAAGAATATTTTCCATTTCCATTTCTGATCTTCATAGAAACTCACCAGAGTGAATCACTCTTTGACCATGCAAACTGATCCATCGTCACAGGCGTTGCAAGAGTCTCCAGTAGCATGAAGTTAAAAACGATAACAAAAAACGCAACAATCAAGGACCAAGCCGAAAAATAATCCGTGCGTTCCTCCTTCCATGTATCCTTTATATTGTCCTTCCCGTGCTTGAGCATTGCCTCCTTAGCGGCTATCCTGTGCTCTTTGAAGACACTCGGGAAGAAGAGGTAGATGTTGAGCAAGGAGAGGATCACGTTGATCCAACCAGATGCCGTGTACATGTTCAACCGCAGGTGGTTTTTGATTAGCCAAGTGCCTTCTCCTCCTAATGGCACTACTGAGGCTTGTATGGCAGGACCGATAACAAAGCCTAGTACTTGAGCAAGAGATATCATCGATACGGCTTTGGTTCGTTCTGAATATTTGGTTGCTGCTGAGAGGTAGGAACGACAAGCTGCGATGTTCGCTGTAAATTCAATATTTGATTTTTTCAATATAGGTTTCTTTAAAACTAAACAACAGATTATCATGGGAAGAATAATCAGAATAATTTTATAAGTAATGTTATTCCGTTACCTAATAACAACGTGCGATATTTCTATCATTGTCTATCAAAATCAAATGCAATGTTCTTTACAAAAATCATGAACTCTAAATATATGAATAATTTCGAATTGATGAATAGAATCGTATGGCTATTCAGTTCTGAGTTAGCTTTCTACAATCAAATTACTTTTCCTCTGAACATATCTGGAATTTTTAGGGATATTGCTACATAAATTATTATTAACAAAAATAAAATAGATATTATTTTCATGGTTGAATGTTTTAATCATAATGTTTTAATCATAAATTAGAGCAGTAAGGTATGATATGTACAAATTCCATCCAAATTATCACCGAAATATACAGGGTGCATTTGAAATATTTCCCTAAGTTAAGTTAGGTAACGTTAGCTTTATTCACTGGGTGTTCTATTTGAAATATCGAAGTAACTAATACTTTTTGGTAAAAATGGCGACGAATTGAAGACAATGACTGTACTGTATAATTCTAGATTGTTTACCTGAACTAACACCAACTAGGAATCTGGACCACAGCATCCAGTGTTTTCTATAACTAGAAAATAGCTCTAACGATGAATACATGGCACTGGCTATCGTGAACAACAAGAGGGAAAATATCATGGGTATTCGTATTGAACCAAGTTTATTACTCCACCATCCTACTAGAGGTGAGAATATCATTTGAGCGAATGGATTTGCCGCTACTATAAAACCCATGAATTCTTTTCCAGCTGTCGGATCCATCTATGAAAAGGGAAGAAAATCATCAAACATTCTCTAAAAGCATCATAAAATCATACAATTAAAGGTGTATTCTACCAGAACTTAGATTCCAACAATCGCCACTGTTTAGAACTATCAAAAGTTTGCCTTCAATCAATTCCTATGATAGGTGAACGAATACGCCATCAAATATTCTGGAATTGTGCGAACACTTACTTTATCTAAGTACGGCCAAACCCCAGTAACAATTATACTGAATCCAAGGGATATCAGGAACATTGTGAAATATATTATATAAATAGATCGCCATCGTTCTTTGCGTTGTTGAGCTGTTTCTAAGTTATCATTGATGTCTAAGATATTCTTTGATGTAGCCATCTCTCAAAGTTTCAATTTTCTCTCTCCGACAATCATGTCACTCTGAAACGAAATGAAAAAAGTGTAATGGTTATGATTCGTAAAACGATATTTGATTTCCTATAAGATACGCCACTGATTGTATTAAACTATTTGCTTCGAATGATATTGTTATTACTACACAAACAACAACTCTGACATTGCGGGCATTGACATGCTCATCTTAGATATTCTAGCAGTTTCGTTCTGCATCGAAATACTATCTGTAATTCAATATCAACTCTTGATATTCATTTGAATTCTCAGCTCTCGGTTTATTTCGTTAATTTCACATATCATTCGTCTGGAATATCATTGATTTAGATTTTATTAAAAAAATCTAGGAAAATATACAGTTATACAGATCATCCTTGAAAAAGAAAACACATTCAAATTCAATCAAGTACATACTTTTCAGATGATGAATGAAAACTGAAAAGCATTGAATCTGGTATCTTTGTCGTCACATATTCAGGAATTTTATCACTATTTTTTTACATGCAGGCAGCGTATGTCAGTCACACATTAATAGTTATTTATTTATATTAGAAACTTTGCAAAAAGTGAAATTACTTCCGGCTTTTCGATTTAAGAATCAGTATAATATTAACAATCAAACTCGTATATACTTTAATCTTGACGAATTATTCATACGTAAGAGATGAGAAACTAAATTATTGTCGTAAAAAAGCATATCTGTACTTGTGTACTCATAAATGAGAAAATGAAATAGTATACAATTTTTCTAACTTCATTCGCGATTTTTTTTTTCAAGATGTAATTATATTATATAGTGGAATAAGTGTTACTCCCCTTCAATCTCCATCACTGAAGACAAAATTGAAAAACACGTCAATTCTTATTTACACGGGGTATTTTTTAATATAAAAAGAATTGTCAGTAACCCCTGCATCTTTAACAAGGGAGGTCGCTTAAATTAAATTATTCTCAAATGAAAATACAAAAGAATAGAAATAATATTAAATTAAATGTTCAAGAATAAAGTTGTGCTCCTCATACACAAAGTTGACGTGTTTCAGGTTTTTCTCGATAGAATATCTTCCTATAGTAGTTATACCTTCCAGTACGTTTTCGTTGGGCCAGCCTGTATGTATATGATAAGATATAGCTGAAATCTTTTGTCTCCTCAATTTTTTTCTCAGAGCAGGAGATTCATCTCGCAACTGAGTTTCGAAAAAATCATTCCAAAATAAAAAATGTTTCCTTGGAAAACACAACGTAATGACAAATTTGCCGATAAAATACTTGTTATAATCGACAATCCATGTAGGTATTTCAAACAAACAAGTATTATCAGAAACATGTATTCTTCGTACGGAATTGAAAATCCATCCAATATTCGAACAAACGATAATAGAATTTTGTTGGTGATCCAAAGTTTCTTATTTATGTAATGTTGATGTTTTGATTTTCATATCAGTACTTTGAATTTTGTCCCATTATTATATATAATTAAATCAAAAATGAATCAAAGAAATAAATATACGTTCTCTAAACGTTATCTTCATTTTACGTGAAGTGTAGCGAATTCATTCATATTCTTTCAATAAATTCTCCTAGTTGTGATTGTTTCAAAAAAGTTGATTTCCGAACAAATAAAAGAATCCCTTCGACTATATTTTCTCATTCGAACATTTTAAAGCAAGGGGTACGAAGAAGAGATTGAAAATATTAAGAAAATATTTGCATACTTTGAAGTTGACTACAAAAATACAAAGAATGGTACATATAGCCTACTCGAATGTTAGTTTATTGTCAAATCAGCTGTACTCACCTGTACCTTTGTCTAGGTAGATTAGCATATCCAAATTAGAAAAACTTGATATGCTGATTAACTAGTTGACAGTCCAAATAAAAGCACAGCTCAAAAATTTTGAAGTTCCTTTGTTTCCATTCTGAAGGATATCACATTGTTTGATATAATTTGTTTTACATTCAACAGGTCATTCGTTATGATTATTGAAATGCAAACACGGTTTCATTTATTGTCAAACATCCACGTGAGGATAAATAACGATAAAACGTAAACGAAGGACACAAATAATGGATATCCCGTACGTATATTATCTGACAGTTCTACAATATCTGAGACAAATACGTGATACCCGCTTTGTTTTGGAACTCTGTATGAATCAGACTCTGTACGTTGTAGAGCATGGGGGAATTATATCTGTTTCTTTTCAATACAAAGGAAAAGAGTGACGTCCTACTCTATGAGATGTCTCGCTGGTGGAAGTGAAAGCATATTGCATTGAATATTCTACCGATCAGTGGCGGTTCAACACAAGACTGCTTTTGAAATATCAGCTGATCAGAGGCAGACACCCTGTGAAGTATACAGATTTTTGCTGTTCTGATAAATCATATTTTTTTCTCTGCCACACTCCATATTTTCTTACTCATAGCCGAAGGCATAGAATGCACATAAGACATGCTTCAACAAACAATGAATTAAGCGAATAATTGAATTTCTTGTTATTGTCGCCAAAAATATCTCGGTAAATAAAATATAATAGCTCAATTTTTATCAGTGTGTTTTTGTATTAATATATCATGTTCGTCTACGCTGCAACCTTATCGACCATGTTATTCATCTGTATACTTGCAACATCTAGAGAAAATACATTCTTTTGTTTCGAAAATCCATTTAAGAAATCTGCAACGTATAATGTAAGATATAACAAAAAAATCGTTTCAATTTCCTCTTGCTTGAAGAATTCTATTCGTTCAAAAAAAACAAATAAATTTCAAAATCAGCTCCGTGGATAAGAAATTGATTCATGATTTTTTATAGTGAAGTTTATTTTCATGAACCGAAAGAGTGTAAAAAACTTTTGGTTAGGAGGTTAGCTTCTTTTGCTCTCAAAATTGGTCGAATAAAAATTCGTTTCTCACCATTTGTGGGTGTATAACTGATCCGCATTGGGTTGCTTTCAACCACACACTTCAATTCATTAATTGATCAAGAGTAATTAACTCTACTCCCAACATCCACCTGAACTTTCAAAATGCAAATATATTCGAATATTTTATAAACAAATAATTTTATTTCAGTTATTTTAACAACACATATTATTCGATAAACACAAGTCTCGATCCATGAGAGGCTTTCTCCTTAGAAATTATATGACTTTGTTTGTAAGCTTCTTGTCTCAATAACGTGTTCGGTACAAGAGCTGTCACAGCTGTCCCAAGAAACAGTAGACCACATTGAGTAGCCAAGGCCCAAAAACATCCCATCCAAATATTGAAATATCCTAAGGCCACGGTAAATATGACGCCTAGAATCTGAGTGCCTGCCATCAGAATGCCAGTAGTGGTACTTTCTTCTGATGGAAATGTTAATTCCATAGCAAGTTCGAATCCAACAGGCATATAAGCATTGGTAAATGTGCTAAAATGAAAAAAATCCAACTGGGTCAACATTAGCATTCAGAATGCGGAAAAATTCGTGAAGCTAAAATATGACAATCTGATACTTCTCACTTCATACCAGAATTGGATGATTGCAGTTAAGAAGGGTGACAAAAATTCAATACAGTTTTTGTTTTCGAAAAATAATTGCCGTTTCTTCACAATATTTAGATAAGGGGATTTTTTGGGGTGAAAAATTCAAATATGCTTTCATTTCCATTATTGACAAATTCAAATATCAGCATCTGCGGTACTTTATATATATTTTCGTATTACTTTTGAGGAAGAGTATATACAAGGCCTTCACCAAATAAAATATACCTGGTGAAATATCAACTTTTGAGGTAGGGAAATTTTGATGAATTGTCATTCTTCTATTCACAAGAATAATCTTCAGAATCATTCAATGTACTCACCCTACGTTGATGCAACCAATGTATGTCATCACAAGCGATCTATATTTCAACGAATACATCAAACTCAAAATACTCAATGCCGATGATAAATACAAAAATAAATTAATTTCCCTGCAACAGAAAGGTTTCATTGACTGGTGAAACGTAATTTCAATGAGATTCAACAAAAAATGCAATTATAACCAGTAATATATTTTCAAATTATCTCAGGAATACTGGGGATATTTTCAGAAACATTCAAGTACTCTATGACTAACTTCAATTACTCACACTAAAAAAGAACTAATACATGTTATTTCTACCAAAGAGAAAAACGAACATATTGCAAAACACGTCTTTTTCATCACACACGGATTTTCAAATATTTTATTCTTTATGTAAAAACTTCCTTAAGAGTATTTTTTTTATTGTACTCTTCCGTCATAGACAAACAAGTATACTTTAATTTATTTCAGACAATCTACAACATCATTTTCAAAACTGAAAAATGAAAATAACGAGTTCGAATAAATTATCAACATATGTTTTAGATCACCCTGTATTCAAAATAAAAGAGTTAATATCCAGGAAATGATATACGCCTGATGATTGAATTCATAGGCTAAGATAAACTTACTTATATTTATGAGTTTTGTCTAACATGATTCCGAATAATATTGAACCAATCATTCCTCCTACTACCATCATGAAACCCATTCTCCCTGCATCTTCATTTGCATTCTGGAATACATAAATTATTCTTTTCTCAATTTCGAATTTGAAATATTGAATAGATAATATTCATTATGATCTTGAATCATTGAAGGTGTTCATTTGTCAACTGAATGATTCTTACGGATACTCACCTCAAAATGTTGTAGGATGAATTGATTGAGTAATGTCCCAACTGCAGAAAATACTCCTACGTTTATGCTATACGCAATCATGTGTATGACAAATCCTTTATTCGTAAAGAGTTTTTTGACCGATGCAAAAAATTCAGATGACTCAAACTCTTTTTTGGCTTCTCGGAGGCTAGCTTGGGCAATACTTGGTGGAAGGGGAGGTTCGTCAGGAAAATCTATAGGTTTTCGAAAAACGATATTATATATGCACCATAATACAGGAAGCTCTTTTGTTTGAATCCGAAAGTCAAAGAAATGTGAAGAATAAATAATATTTTATCATGGTGAGATTTTCGTCGTTTTTGCAATTGAACTGAATTGAGCGTGAAAGTAATCAGAAAAGGCACACCAAACAAATCGAGAAGAATCCTCCAAAATTCGAAATGTTGTTCAAAGTCCTAATATTGGGCGTCAACTTTACTTTAACCATTAATTAATTGAAGCTACTGCGTATAGTCATTATCATTTAATTACCTACATAACCCCTTGATGAAATTCCAATAGTTCATTTCCATGAAAACATTTGAGAAGACCAAATGAAGTCAATCCAGTTGACAGCATGAAAATATAATCGAAAATCCCATTCAGATAACATATCATTGCAAATATGCAGAAGCTCCACTGTGCATACACCCAGGCGTTCATTGTGCGAATTTAATTACTAAAGTAAGCTAGCTAGTTTACTATACTATACCATAGAATAATTATATGTACCAGCGAAAAAAAAATCAAATTCAGAACAAAAAATCAATTGCAGAACAAAAACACTACCACTAAGTGATGAAATCCTTCCAAACTTCTCTTAATCGATAAATAATGATATAGGTTCAGTGTATATCCAATATCAAGGATCAAAATCGAAGCAAATTGATTCTACAGCGTTTTGAAATCAGCATTCTCATTCGAAATTTGAAAACGCCAGAACGTCATCAGCTCAAGGCAAATGGCGCATGAAATTGTATGTTCGTTTTTGGACATACAGAACACGATTATGGTGTTTTGAAAAATTAGTGGTCTCCCCCATTGCATAAGGTTCTGCTCTGTTACTGATAATTTCCCTATTATATTCATGAAAGTCAATATGTTCATATCTCTAGCATTGTTCAATATTATTCACATTTCTAATTTACGAACTATTGCGTTTTTTCGAACTCAATTGACATTGCCATATCTTTGATATTTCATGATTCATGGAAAAATGTAAAGAAATATGTGATTCCTTATCTAATTGCAATGCAATCTAGTTTATATATATATATATATATATATATATATATATATATATATATATATATATATATATCAAATTTCATTTGTTTTTTGCAGAAAATACATATGGAGTTGCATTTTTTTGCAGGTACTATTGATGAGTCGACAACAACAGAAATGTGGGTAAATGCATGGTTACATGCATGAATTTGAATAGATATACGTACAGCACAACACTGCTACTGTCACAGGAACCATTGACGCGGCCAGTATCCAACATAGTACCTTCAGACCATATCCAATATCATCTATATTGTCACTGTCTTTCACTATCATCGGCGGTAAAACATAACCGATGGCACATCCCATTTGGGTTCCAAAAACTCCAAGAGAACAAGCTGTGGACACCTTGAAAATGTTTGGCAAAGTGAAACGGTTATTTGGTACCATGTAAACTGGTAAAGGGTAGCTTAACCAATCTTCATTTATTGTGTGAGTTGTTAAGTTTTTCTCAATAATATTCCAATCGCTTAGAGAGAATATTGCAATTTTACAGTGTCAAATGTTATCACGAATAGGTTATTCCAATGCAAGTCACTCATATGTTTTTCAAAAATAATGATAGGCAATGAATTTCTTACGTTGATGATACAATCGTTGTTCATGGCAGGAAAATGTGATAAACATATATAAAAATAATTCTTGCCCTAAGGCAGAGCCTATAAGGTAACAATGAAGCTAAGAACCATATGCATTGACACCTATATTTACTACTTACTATACTTCGATTCTGATCTATTATTTGAATTTTTCGTGTATGTTTATCGTGCGTTTCATTTTGCAAACATAAACGTTCTTGATAAGTTCACGCAAAAGTTTGTTTTGATTTATAAACGTGCGGTAATTATATGCTGACAATTTGACTATTGAACCTAATAATAATATTCGTGGCCGTGCCCTTCTTGACAAATGCCTCTTTCTGAGAAACCTGCTCCCAAGCTCTTCAAATACCTTATATTGTCATAACATAAGCTAGATAAGAAATTAATTATTCTTAATATAAAATATATCCACGATAATTTACTTTTTCGAAGAATGAATAGTAATTGAAAGAAGTTGTTTATAAATCTTATAAAATTATATTCCATAGTTTCTGATTTGTAGATATTTACTAATTTCAAAGCATTACATCACAAAATAACTAAGTTGGACATTATGTGATTACACTAAAATAAGGGTCGTCCAAATTCTATATATATTACTTTCAATTGTACTTCTTCATAAATTCTACTGAAATTCTTTCTGGTTCAGAAAAAGTATATCATTTTTCAAATTTTTTCAGTTTTTTGAAACATCCTGGGATTATTTTTACGTTTCTTAAACATGAGTTTTTGTGCGAGGTGAAAGCCTTACCTCATTTGGTTGGAACCAAACAGATGCAATTTTCGGCGGTAGACAAAGTATCACCAATTGAGATATCGAAACTATAGTTTGACCTAGTAAGACTATCCAGAAAAGATCCGGTCCAATTGATAGAATTTTGATTCCTGTTCCTATCAGAGTTCCGATACAACCAATCAGAGCGGCCATACGTAAACCCTAAAATGAATATCGTTAACATTTTCAGCAGGTGAAAGCAACTGAAGTATACCTTTTTATCTATGATATATGAAGCAGGTATGACCAACATAGGGTACATGGCACAAAATACAATTGAGGTCCAATCAACAGCCAATGTACTGACATTATAATATTTAACAACTATATGTGTGATGCTCGAATATTCAATCCACTGAATTGAATTAATACACGCATAATATATGAACATAGACAATATTATCCATCTCCTCAAGTAGGCTTTGGTTTGCAAGGCAGGTTCATTATTTTGTTTCAATAAATTAGTCGCTTCTTTTCCTACACTATTATTTTCCATTGTCACCATTTTTTGAAATTTTATGAAAATAATCGGCACCAAATCGATATTTATAGTAATTCATATGCATTCATTTCAATCTCTAACTGACACACCGCACCACAGACCTCAATGATTGTTCATTAAGTTAAATCAAATTTATTATGACGCGTTGGAATTCATTCAAACAGCGCTCGACCAAATTCAACGTTACTCAAACCATAACAATAGATTTCATAATCTGACAAGACATCAGGTATGTTTCAAAAAGCTAGATAAACTTTGCAGATAATTAAAGGATTGTGTTCGGTATATACGTATAACTTACTTATGAAGCAACAAAAAAACCCCAACTACAATCTGAATGTTTTGATACTATAAACATAAAACAATGAAAACACTCAAATTGTTAAATAGGGAATTGAGTCAGTAGAAACAGCTTTGAGGATATTAAAATAGTTTGCTCCTTCATAAATACGATATAACTGAAGGTTCAAATTAGGAATTGAATATCAGATGCATACCTTCACTTGTCCACTTCAAGAATATTTTTGTATTAATCTGTTTTCGATTCAAATGACTAGAACCAAGTTTCTGATGAGATATAATAATGAAAACTATCTTGTCCTCTGCACCAGAACGAAAAATGTCATAGACCAATTTATAATATGCAACTGATTGGAATTGAAATATTTTATTGATATAAAACAGTTTACAAATATTTTCAGAAAAATTCAACACATTCAATTACCTCATATCCTAAAACTATTCAACAAAAACTTATAACAATAATATATGTCTAAAAATAAATATGTATATCATTGTACACGTGAAAATCGGACATGTACAGTCAGTGTTTTCAATCATTTTTTTACAATAATTGTTGTGTACCTATAACAATATTATCCACTTGACGATAGTGATCTCAGAAACGAAAATGTTGACATCAAAAAATGATCAATCATCAAGACTCTCAAAATGTCGCATTTTTTCCGTCACGAGAGAAGGTAGAAATGTGGGACTTCCGTCCAGTTAGGAGAATTTTATGCCTGCACGGAGCTTATCGAAAACTTTTTCGATTCCGAAAAAATTCGTATTGGTCACGAGAACAATAATAAAAGAGCACATTGAAATACGTACACAACAATCATCTATTTTTTACCAGAACTCCAAAGATCCTTGACCTAACTGTATATGTACTCATAATCATAGACTAGAGAAGTGAATGCTGATTGAGTATTTTTATACTTGAAAATACCTGAGTTGATTATTAGACATTTAAAAAAATCTCAAGAAAATATTCAAAGATTATACACGATCTTGAAATGATGTTGTGCTCAATAAAAAAAAAAATAAAAAAATTCAACTATATTATTGACTGAATATGATTGAGAATATATCAACTGAAGATGTTTATAGATAATTGTTTCATATTCAAATAAGCATAATAAATATTTATTTTGAATAATGCCCAAAATTCTGAGAAGGAAACTTTGATTTTCCCAAATTTTGTTTCTGATTTACTATAACGCTGATTATATACAGATTTGACACAACATTCTGACATTACTCTGAAAGCACCCATTCTAGTGCCCATCTTCAATGCATGTTCAATGCCTCGCATCAAATCATTTGTTTTCAAAATGAGAAGCATTTGTGGATTAACATTCTGCAACACTTCTGAAATCTGTGGCAGAATACCTGTGAAAGTCTGTTTCATAAATTTTGCCTCATTCTTTGACAGTTGTTCTCTGGAATTAATAAACATTCATTGATATAAGAAATAGGTTATGCATAATAAATAATTAATATTATATTCTACGAAGGATGGTTAACTAAAAAGGATTGTTCATTTCCATATTTCGCGGTGCGAGGGACAAGAACGGGTGATCGTGACGTCAATGACGGACCTCCCATTGTTCAAGTTTTATCGCCATTCGATTTTCATGCTGTGGTTCATGTAAATTGTGATTTTATGTGTTCCCTTTTATAGGCACGAATTGTATAGCAAGTTATGCGAACAATAATGAGGATGAACTTTAGAAACCAACAAATAAAAACGTCAAGAAATTATTCCGTTGATATGAACATGTAAAATAAAATGTAGAATGTGCATTTAATCACATTTATATCACTTTCAATATTTTGAAAACTAAAATCTTGAGACTTTTTACACCAGGATAATTTGTTGATTTTGACATACATTAATATTATATGTGTATATTCTGAAACATAAGGATCAAGCAGATTCACAGTAGTTTTACACAATAATAAAAAAACGCAAATTATAGAATTATAATAATTGTTGATGCCAATTCAATAATTTTCAAAGCACAAATATGCTTACAGATTGAATAAGTTTGAATTCAGGGCCGTTGCTGACATAATTTGCCCCATTAGCAGCCACATCTTTTGGCCAACACAATAGCTTAATTGAATCATCTTTTTCACTTTAGCATCCTTGGTATTGAACTGATAATAAATGAACTACTTACTTATCAATTCCTTTGACAATGCTATCCCATGTTCTTCCGGTGACCATACATGCAAATAATCCATATGCATCTCCATCTATGCCCAAATTTTTACTGTGTTGCCTCATGGCTTTGCGATCTCTATTCAAAATACTCAACCATAAATTGGCATACTCAACTTTGAATTCGTCTTTCAAATCCTGAGAATTGGAGGAATGATAGTTGTATTACATAAAAAGAATATAGAGAACTCACTGCATACAGTCCATGGTCTAGAAGTACAATATTGCAGTACCCCTTATCTGACTTATTCACAAGAATGTTTCCAGGATGTGGATCACTGTGTACAAATCCATGTATGAAAATCATTCTAGAGTACAACCTTCCCAATTTATCAGATACTTCCTTAGGATTGATGTTATGTCTTTGAATGTACTCTACATCATTAACTTGTCCACCTTCAACAAAATCCATAGTAAGAACTCTTGGAGTAGTAAGATCCCACCTACAAATTTGTATTTCAATAGATATTTTCAAAGAAAATATGAAAATAAATGTTTATGATAAAGTGTAAACTACAGTACCTAACTTTGGGAACCTTCAGCCAATCCACATCCTTAAACAGTACAGATATTTTTTCAGCATTATGCCCTTCTTGTGCAAAATCCAATTCTCTGGGAATGTTTTTCTTGGACTCATCTACTAACCATTGAAATTTGAATTCAGGAAACACCCAACTCATCATTTTGACCAAGTATTCCATAGTTTTCATGTCAATTCTTGAATTACCTTGGACATAAGGATGTTGCACCTTCACTGCAACTATTGAACCATCTTTCAATGTTGCTTTGTGAACTTGAGCAAGTGAAGCAGTACCCAGAGGTTCAGGTTCAATACTATCAAATATTTCAAAAGGCTGAAATAATTAAAGATATTAACATAAGACAAAATAATTGTATTGTGAATACAAAACATACATCTCTTTTCAGATCTTCCTTTATAACTTTATAAACTTCTTCTATTTTGTTCGTAGGGGCATGGCAATGCAAAATTTTCATTGTTTCCACATATTCTGGTGGTAACAAATATTCTAAAGCTGCTATATGTTGGCCCACTTTGATATATACTCCCTTATTGGTACAACATAATTTTAATAGTTTCTCAGCAGCTCTTTTATGGCATATTGATTTCAGTTCTTTATATTCCAAGGATTTTTTATCCAAGCCTTTGCCATATAAATCTATTTTATAAATTATACCGATTTGGAAAACTGTTGAAGCAGCTCTACTTAGTCGAACTATTCCTATAGAATCAAGTTCATACTGATTTGATCTCAGGCTCCAAGCTGTTCCTCCGATTAAAGTACCAGCTATGGAGTATTTCAGAATAGTTTGTAGACGTCTTCCAAACATTTCTGCATATAATTTCAGATCACAGTATATTCAGTTATAATTAAGAATTAGAAACAGCACGATGACCACACAACGTCCACACTATGTTGTATAGTTGAAACCTGATTTACATTAACGTGCACCCTCATCAGATAAGTGTTCTAACTGTTCAAAATATCAAACAGTATTCAAAAATTTCTCCTAACCTTAACGTAAAGTGATGAAAGTTTGTGAAATCTGTCTATCAATCCCACCTCGGAACCTCGGAATAAGGAATGTTGTGTTTGATAATCGAAATGTGTCAATATTTTCTACACTAAGAAAACAATTTCATCAATATCAATATTTTCTGAATCGATATTTCCCATTGAAAATAAATGAAAATCGCTGGAACTACTGAAATGTTAGATTCTCATTATGTGATAAATTGTAACTTTGCACCGATCAATGAACAAAACATTTTTAATTATTTATTTCTTGTCACAAATATTGCGCGCCACAGGTCATTCGGAAAAGTTCGGAAAAATCATCATCTAACCATCTAACCTTGCATAACCTAGAAAAAGCGTTGAGAACAATATTTTCAAAAAATGATTAATTTTCGAATAACTTGATAGACTATGAGATGAAAATGACAAGTGCTATAAATCTTCTCTTCAATGCAGCAAAATTTTCAAAAATTGTGAACCGAATACGTTACCCTTCAATAAAAAGCAGATTGTTTCATATTTCTCCTGGTGTGTAATATTTTCATAACGTTCATAAATAATCAATCATATGATCATAATGGTATATGACAATTTATGAAATGTATTCTTCAATTTTCAGTACGTTATCATGGCGAATATGAATGGCAAGATCCTAAATCAGATGATGAAATGTAAGTTCCTAACAAAATAAACTCTCAAGTTATTCATCTCAAGTCATAGAACTTGAGATCTTCATATAAAAATTCAACAAATACCTTACCATGCATTTATGAAAATTTACAGTGTCAGAATTACTGTCATTGGCAAAGATGGAGAGCGCATCTCTGTAACAGGAAAAGTAGGTGATAATTTACTTTACCTAGCACATCGTTATCAAATTCCCATGGAAGGAGCTTGTGAAGCGTCACTGGCATGCACTACCTGTCATGTCTATGTTCATGGAAAACATTTGGATGTCTTACCTGAACCCACTGATATTGAAGAGGATTTGTTAGACATGGCCCCATTCTTGAAAGAAAATTCCAGATTAGGATGTCAAATTACTCTCACAAAAGAGTTGGAGGGAATGGAAATTCAATTACCAAGTGCAACTAGAAATTTTTATGTTGATGGGCATACCCCAAAACCACATTAGATTTTGCCAAATACCTATGTGGAAAATTTAAATAGTTTTTATTAATTATATATAGTAATATTAAAATTTACTCATTACAAAACATGTAGTAATAAATATTACCTATAAGCATTTTTTGTTTTTTTATATAACCTTTATGAGTTTAACTTCAACAAGCAGATCTTTTGACATTTTCGAATTTCATTCAAACTGAAGAAAAAACAAATATTAGCATGATGGATAGCTATACTACTAAAGTTGATTTCCAGATAATTATACAAATCCTATTCATTATTGGAAACTACCATGGAACTACTAAATAATCAGAAAAACAAAAACGAATCAAATGTAGATCGTGGTAAAATTGCAAAATCTATCTTCACCAATCCTCATTTCTGTATTTGTTCGTTTGCGATGATTGAGACGACCAAAAAAGATGTGCTTAGAATATACCATCGATAAGATAATATAAACACCCCATCTATATTTGAATAAGAACCAACTGGACGTGAAGTCCAAATCGTTTATGACAGTGGACAATTTTTCACTCATTCTGTAAAGAATCGGTGTGAGATGTACATACATACTTTCGGTATTATAATTAAGAAAATTCTCTCTATGAGCCTCATTTAGCCATGACATATAAAAATGAAATACAGAAGCTACAGAATTGTCTGCGATTAATATTTGGAATGAGACGGCAACGAATATCACACAAACTTAAAAAATTCTCTCTGCAGTTCTCTTCCATAAGAAAACCTCCATACTCACATAGAAAAATCATGTTTCGGACAGATATTGATATTATAAATATAAGTCATATAGGACCATACTCTTATATAACTAATTGCTTGGATAAGAATATACGTGATGTACGGATACCGCCTGCAAGTCTTCCGATCATTTATTGCCAGAGTTGAACTTCCTCATTATTTTCAACATTGTATAAAAACCTCATATTATGGAATTTATTTGGAAAGATGTTTATTACTATTATTATTACCATCAAAGAATCCATTACCAACATACATTTTATCCCAATATTTAGATAAATTGTATTACCAATAAATAATAACAAAAATTGATTTTTGGATCTCTTTCAAATCACCACGAGAAAAATAATATATATATATCTGTTATTCCCTCTTCTTTGGTGTACCTCAAGGGAGCTGTTGAACTTTTAAAATTTCGTGAAGATGAGCAGTTTCAAGGCATTAAAAAAAATTGTCAATGATTTTAGCATTATCAACTGAAAATGTATATTTTTTTTGGGGGGAAATAATTTAGCTCTTGGAATAAAAATGATCAATATGTTGTTAATATAAACAAATTTATTCTGCACTCAAGTTACAAAAATTACAAGAAGTAAGTTCTTGGCTTGCGTACAGAGAACCTGTTCATAGAGTTGTGTTGAATGCGTTTCGGCAATGGGAATCTAATCTTAGAGTCGTGGAACTGTTTCACTTGAGGTCTTCTTGTGTCTGAGGCTTTGACTTCCTGGACCTTGATGACCTATAATAAAAAACAAGAGATTAATTTATTGTTAATATTGTTATTATTTAACCCTGCTTATACAAAATGGGTATATTGTTTGGTACTTATACCAGGTAATTGGTTACCAATATTGAACCAATTCCAACGATGCGGCGTACCAAGTTAATTTAGCACCGATTCGACCTACTAGCATACATACAATACAAGTAGGAGATACCATAGTGCAAACAGATAACAAACATAGAAAAAGAAGCTACACCTCATCTTATTATTTCAAATTCATTTTCTATTGAAACCATCTTGATATAAAGTTTGAATTTCATCAAGAATACTGATAATTGAATTTAGTTCATCTAAATCATTGTTTTTAAAGTTATTCACAGTAGCTACCTACAAGTATCAATCTGCAGGTACCAGAGGATACTGATGAAAAAGTTAACAAGGGTGTTATGATGAATATCACAACTCATAACAACATTCATCTCAAATCCAGAGGAAACCTTGATTGAATGAAGAACACATACTACTAGAGAATTGAAGTGTATTAGAAAGAGGAAAATAGAAATTACCACTTGTACTTCAGTTTGAAATAATGAACTAACTTACATTAATATTCGACTTACCTGAATAGCATGTGCTCTAGCTCTATGACGAGCTCCCATATCTCTGTAGCACGCAGTTACAGCTCCAGATACACTGAGGTCACGATATTCCCTGTACATATTGTGAGTACCAGATCGTGAATCATATCTGAGCCATATACCGAAATTCTTGATTTTGATAGGAGATTTTTCTGGTACTAGTTTTACAGAAACAATCTCACCAGTAGATTTCTTGAACTTCTTCAATTGTCTCAAGAAATACCAGAACCGAGACTTAGCTACAATCGGATCTGGAGCAAATATCCTCATACGATATAAAGGAGTGTCACGTTCCTTTTCGGTAGGCAGCTTACGGCCGATGACTTCGTATTCCTTCAACTATAAGCGAACATAAAGATTAGCACATGTGTTAGCATGACTTGATGCAAGTTCAGTTTCATGATCAATAATAATGAAAACATTGTTTAAAATGACTCTGAGAAGAATTATTGTGTTGAAATATACAAGTTTTCTTGAAAATAACAAGAAAAAATATAACTAACCTCTCCTTTGGCTTTCATGGCTACAGTTTTGACGAAAAAGAATGGAAGCGGATATGGATAGAAACGTTTCAAGCAGAAATCTAAACAGGCTAGCCACTACCAAAAAAATTATTGTCACATGTCATATTATATCTTGTTATGTCAACAGCTAGTCAACAGTCAATTGAAGTGATCAATAACAATAATATCAATGTTTGAAGGGGTTTAACACTTAAACAGCGAATAGAATGAAATTAGTAATTAGTAGCGAATTTTCAACTTAAACATCCAACGAACACAATACGAATTTGTTGAAGCTGTTTTACCTCCAGACCTGAAAGATAAACCAATTTTGTAACGCGTTGTAGATGATTTATGACAGGTGACAGAAAAGTTCACATATTGAACCACTAATGAACCCATTGAATTCGTGATTCTTCCAAAATATATCATTTTGAGATGATAATTCAAGGTTACAATTAGTTAATGAAATATTTGAAAAGGTTTGGAGACGAGTTTTAATGAATAATGATATCCCGTCAACGGCAAATATTCGTAAATTTTTACTGATTTGGTCCGGCTCATAAATATAATTGTTACTCGACATCCGATATATGAGATCAAAGTGAAATTATTTTATTCTTAGGGTTTCTTACTGTGAGTCTTACAAATGAAAAATTTAACACTCGAATAAAATGGTATTAATTTAATGAAAAAAAAATATTTGAACAAATTAAATTGTCGAAAGTCAGGTTCTTATAATCAAGAACTGATAGTGCTTAAATATTTCTCGAACGCTAGAACCTTTCTCTGCTCCACTTCCAATCTCATTTTGATCAAGTTCATCCTGTCCGTATGTCGTTTCTGCTTGTCGGCCATCTTCTTCTCACAGCATCTACATTTATCGCAGTGGATCACTTTCACCTACAAATTTCATTTTGTCAAAAATCTATAAAATTAATTATTAGAGTATAGGGTGGTTTGTACAAGTATTATTTCACTACTGAATAAAAATCGTGTTTTTACCGCTTCAACAGCTTTCTTCTCAAACACCGAGTCAATTTCAGTTTGAAAAGCGAAAGTTCCTTCCCCCAATTTGAATTTATTAGCCACATAGTCCTTATAAAGAATCGACCACTTCTTTTGGCACTCTTCTGAAGACTTCTTGATGCCTTTAGAACTGAGCGTTGCCGATATTTCCAGCCAGTCAATGGTCTTGTCTTTAGTTTGTGTTTCTTTCTGTTCTCGATAAGCGTCGATGAGAGCAATAGTCATGAATTTTGTCCACTTTCCATCTTGAATTAAATCAACAAATATAAGATTTAAATATTGAAACTCCGCCCACTTTTTTGATAACAAAATTGGATTTGACCAGTCTTACCTTTCCATTCAAAATCGTTTGAGTTGTTGAAATTATCCTTTTTGGAAGCACCATTTCCGATATTTTTTTGAGCTGTCTCATCTAATTTTTCATCTTCTGAGTCATCATTCTTTGTATTCAACTCACTATATTTCTGCTCTTTGGAGTTTGACTCTTCATCAAGTACATTCTTTAATTCTTCACTAAAATTGAACTTTTTGAAAGGGCTATTCAAAAGTTGACAATTCCTGTAAGATCTCTTAAGATTCTTCCATTTGGTTTGACATTTCTCAGCATCCTATATTGAAAACAAAATGAATATATTTTTCGTTACTATTACACAGAACTGTTCAGTTTCTTATAGCAGGAGGTTGTCCATATTAGGAATTATATACTTATAGCCTATTCATTGAGGAAGAGAGTTGTTTCTGCATGTTACAATGTTTCTAGAGATCATCTTAGAAAATTGGTTAATAAATGTTCATAATTCTAATTTGAATGAAAATTATAAAGTACAATTGATACAACATTGAAAAGTATCCACAAGAATTGAATAACTGTTAATGAATGCCTGATTGATTAAGTAACCTGTTTTCTATTGAGAATATTGAGTGAACATGAATTGTTAAAACAATTAGAGTATATATGGTATCAGCCAATTAGAATTTCAATGGTAAACTGAATACTTTCAATTTTGAAATGTTGACCATATCTGTTGCTACTCCCTTTCTCAAATAGACTAGTGTAAAATGTACTAACAATTGGTACAAAGGAATGACATTGGGGCCATATCCCATAATATAATGAATTATATCATATAAACAAGGGCATAATTATTTTTTCTTTCATCATATTCAATGTTATTTCTACTCACTTTTTGAACACCCGCAATTGCTAATTCTAGTGAAATGAGTTCCCACACTTTCTTGCCAGTGAAAAGTCCAAAGTTCTTCTTGTGCTTCTTGAAAGCTTCAATCAATTTGGATGTCTCTTTATCAGACCAGTTTGCATGTGAAAAACAACCATCATCAAAGTCCACCTCTTCAGATAATTTCAATCTCTTGCAATCTTGACTAACATCTTCTTCTGATTGGATGGCTTCCCTCTCTGACAAACATTCATATGTTTATAATTGATAATTTCAAATATGATATTGAAAGTACTTTTGAATACAAGAATACATTTCTCACTTGTAGAAATAAACTATCAATACGGAGTAATTTATTGGTATTAGTGTATCTTAGTTCTCAAATATAATTTATAATTACCATTGACTCTTGAATTGACTTGTTCTGGAGGATCTTTCAAGTCAACACCTTTGATTATATCTTCCATATGTTGTTGGAAAGGAAATCTTTGTGAAACATTGCCTTTTTGTAAATTTTTATAAGCCTTTAATAGATTCCTCCACTTGTATTCACATTTTTTGTAGTTTTTCTGAATGCCATGTTTTGCGAGATCTTTAGAAATGGCCATCCAATATTTCTTTTCCAAGCAAGGTGTTTTCCTATGGTAAGAAAGATAAAGTTATATAACAATTGCTACAATGAAATAATTACTTGACTGTATGAATCTATAACAAAGCTCACCATTTGCGTTTGAAAGCTTGATATGTTTTCAAAAACTTGAGAGTTTCATATTGAGTCCATTTCTCTCTTTCCATATAAGGATTATTGCTTTTATTCAAGTCAGATAGTGAATATGTAGGATCATCCTCATCATCAAACTCACTACTATCTACTTGACTATCATTCATAATATCTGAAATTTGCTGAAGATGTTGCAAAGTACTTCCTGATTGATTTTTACTATTATTTTGAGTTTCTTGAATTCTGTTCCATTCAAATTTGCATTCCTCAGCACTTTTATTCACATCAAATGTTGCTAAGTCCTTTGATACATCTTTCCAAATACTCATATCATTGTCATTTGTGCCATCATTGATGATTTGTGATAAATGCCTGCCTTTCTTTAGCACATCCAATAACTTCTGGGTTTCTTCATCAGACCAATTCTCAAAATCATTGGTTGTTTCAACAAGGTTTTCTTCATCTTCAATATCCGAGGTAGCCACATCCAAAATTGATCCATCCTCGATATTTTCCTTATGAATCTCTTCGAAAAGAGCTTGAGCAAATTCCGGATCTGTTAATAATGAATGTGTAAATAGTGAATGCAATAATAACAAATATACAATCTATCTATACTTACTCTTTCGACACCGCTCAGCAATCTTAGATGGAACTTTGACTTTGAATAATTTGTTGATTGACGGATCGTAGAGTTCAATCTGTTCCATTTTGACTATTGCGAGTTTAGCACAATAAAAACCAGGAATAACTTCGTACAATCATCAGATCAAAGATGGCAAACTTTGGTATACACGATTTAGTCAAGAAGGTTAACCATTAAACTGAAACTGTTATCCCTGATGTGATGTCCGTGAGTGTGCTTATGTCATATCTCGTAGCTCTGTGGTTATAGTATGCTATGTGATGAAGTGACAGGACCTTTTTCGTCAGTTCCGTAAAAAAAGGCGGGAAAACACAAAATGATTTCTCGTGTTTTCGTAACAAAATACGTAAGTACCAACAAACATTTTCATTAAAGTTGGTCGCATGATGAATGTAATTTTATCCATTTAGCGAAGCCCTAGGCATCTTTCAATCAGTCAGAGGTGTCCGAGTTCTGACAACCTCCTAATATATAGCCAGTATAGAATTTAATTTGGAAATATTTCAATCATATATACTGTACACACATTTCGGTAGGGCAGAGATGACTAAGTTTCAATTATTCAACCCTATTAATCATACGTAAAGGAATTGGCAGACTGATAAGACGGCACATATTAATCATTCGATTTTAAACCTCCTTGGGTTCGAACGTGTGTGACAAAAAGACTTTCTCTTGCGGTGGAAAGTTTTCGCGAGTGCGTCTCCAGTGTATATGTGACTGTGATACAATTCCAGTGGGTGTGCTTCAATGACAGTTTTAGAGTGGGCATGTTGAGAAAAATTAATGGGTGAGTTTTATTTTCATGTCCCTTCACACAACTGAACGATTTCGAAATTTTCCATCATGATACATATCAGGTTTTTTTTATTGAAATTTGTTGATTTCTTCGTGAAATTGTACTTTTAGGGCGGCGTTTTCAATATTTTCTCATGATGAATACATGCGCGATAGATGAACCCTTAACATTCAAGAAAAGAATATATAGGGGACATAGGAATATGCAGGAGATAGGATACCAACCAGACTCTTCAACTTATTTAATTCCACATAAAATAGTAGCAGTCTTGAAAGTTATTCGGTTTTCAGTGTTATCACCATTTATCACAAAATATGGAGCAATAACGAAGTTTATCATTTATTTGGTATGTATGCTTCCAAATTCTTCAGATGATATAGAAGCATATCTTCGGGGGGTCCCAAGCCAACGAATAACCATGCTGTAAATGCTAATAGAGCTCTCCACATAGAAAGATGATTCCATGTATTCAATTCAATTTTTGTGATCTGAAAATGGAATAATATTTTTTCCATTATATGGTAAATGTCGAGATATATCTAAAATTTTATTGAGGAGAGTTTATATAGCAAAAAAAATAGGTTAATAATTTTTAATTTCAACTTGAAATGGTAACTATTTTTCGGTAGAATTAATGATCATTTATATAATCTATACTCATAAAGCTCGATGAGTAAAAATTTCTGTTATTTCACTCCACTACAGAAAACTGATCATATAATTGAACAAAAAAAAACTATTATTCAACTTCTGTATATTCATAAAATTTTAGTCATATGTATAAAGTTTCTACCTATTTCTCGATTTATATCTGCCAATCTAATTTCTTATTTCATTATGTTGGTTGTATAAACTCTCCCGTATAGTTTTCCGAGATTTTATGATCATACTATATTACTATCATATATTCACATTTAGCTATACTTACATTTGTAACACTCGATATGTTACCAGTTTCATAATAAGACATCAACGATAATTTGTCGTCATAATTTGCTGTGTACAGATGAATAATGAAACAAGAAATATAGATAATAACGACGAAAGTGTTCCGCTTTTGGTTCCAAAGTTCTTTCATGTAGTTTTTGTCTAGATGCGCAATGTCTATCCTGAAATGACACAAATATTACAAATCTCGATTCACTGATTCCATTTTATAATTAATTCCTGTCGATAAAGTTGATTGCTGCACTCACCCACGAACCAATGAAATTATCAACTGACCTGTCAAAAGTAGAAACAAGACACAAGACGATAAGAGCAAAGAAGAGTCCAACGTAGATATCACTGTAATAGGCGTAGTGAATGAGGAAGCTGATGTCTTGTCGGTGGATATTGCAGATGAGATAGAGCCAATGTCCTAGAGCTAAACCTCCCAACAAACCATGGCACAATGTGGAAAGGCGCGTCCAACAGCGTTGCACCTTCACTGATATTTCTATGGGATAGGTTGACATTCTGAAAAAGGTTGAATATGATTCAAATAGAAATGTTGATATAAAATGTTTAATCGTGTGAAATCAGTAGCGAATTATACAAAATTGAAATTAGATTTTTTCATAAGATTCAGGAAGTTTTAATGAGTTTCAAAGTTCGTGACTGAACTTTCGATTAGTTGTCCAGCAGCATTTGAACGCATAGGCGTAACGAGGGAAGGGGGGGTTATTGGGGATGTAAACCCCCCAATGCTTAGAAGAAATGAAAAAAATTGCAACAATTTGAAAAATTTGAAAGATTCTGTTCGAATTTATTTTGTGTGAAGTGAAAATAATGCCAAAAACACAAGAATAAAAGGTACACTGAAATGATAAATCAAAACCGTAATACTGATTATTTACAATTAATTATTGAAACCAATAAATAGGGTTACTTGTATTCAAAAGTCATTTCTTGATTGCCCTTCCAAAAATAACATTTATAACTTTCCAAATAACATTTATAAAAAATATAATATATTTATTTAATTTAAAGCTACAAGAATATTGTATAAAAAATATTATGTCTATATTATGAGAAATCTTTTTTTGAAGGGAGTAATATTGAAGTGTGGTTACGCCAAAGTGTAGACGAAAATTTTTCTAATCAAGTTTGATGATTTGAAATCTCAGGAATATAGAAGTTTCAAGGATGTAATTATAGGCAATTCTAACTTTCGAAACTTTAAAATTTCAGCCATGTTGAACTCTTCATCCACTCAGTTAATGGAAGATGGTCATCGCTATCAAACTCCAGTTTGAATTATGAAATTCATGGAATTTGTACAGCTTGTGTGTGTTTCATTTTCGTTGTTATTGAGAATTGGTGTAATGCCACATAAAGTGAATTATTGTATGGAAGACAAGCTAAACCAACCATAGCCGAGTAATTTTGACGCTTTATAGTTATTAAATCGAGTGATGTTATATGGAGCTCACACTGTATATCCTATATATGGATGTTAAATTCCCTAACTCATCATTGAACAGTTAAAACATGCAGGAATCGATGACTTTCCTCACCTCTTTCCAAATTTGGCATCGTCTAGATCTTGAGCAGATTGCCTGTTTAAAAAGTGACTCGGCCTAGAAGTGATCTCAAATTTGTTCTTCTTCTGTACATACAGCTTGTCTGACTTTCGCGGGCTTTTCTTCATTTTTTCTGGTTTTAAGTTGAATTCCAGACTGTTTTCGAACACGTCATCCTGAAGGTCTTCAAGTGTCACAGTAATGTCAGTTCTAAGATCGTATTCTTCATCTCTTTTCTTGTGTTTGCCTAAGGTAAACGAATTTTGAAAATGTCTTGAATTTCCAAGCCTAGTAGGTGTTATTTATTCTCTAGGTTTCGGCTTGTAATAATGAAAGTATCTTGAATTTGTCTTAATACGTACTGAATTTCGTATTCGAAATTAATTTTTGCGTGAAAAGGTACTTTTGTCAACTGTGTTATCATTTAATGTCGCTTAAATTGAAAGACTGGCAACAAATGAAAAAGGATATTTCATGAGCTTATGATGAAAACAAACATCATTAGTTCTATCGTCGAAACTAGAATGAAAAAAATGATTCGAATAATTAGCAAAAAATGATTCACCATCTTCGTCTGATCTGGCTTACAGGGTGTTGTTTTGAGAAAACCAATGAAATTCTAAAAAAACTAAGACTGGACCTGAAATTTTTCAGAAACCCATTTTATTAGGCTCAGGGAGCATAATATGTGTGCTAAATTTCATATGTCTATAAGTCTTCAAATATCATCCTATATATCCGACAAAAACGCAACAAGGCGTTTTTCAATACCAGATATGGAATGGTCTCAGTCCATAACACTTATGGTTGGACTATGAACAATTCGTCTTGAATCACCCTGTATAAACTTTTGATTGAGGTTTTCGCAGAGAAACGGCCTCGACCGACATCCTCAGTGAATTGAGTAATAAAACGATAGTATAGTAAGACATGCGACGTATCTACTTCATGATCAGTTTTTTCTTCCACAACATGCACCTTTTATTCAACTCACGTTTCATGTTATTGGTCGCAACCGGCGAATTATCGCGCTGTTTCTTCTTCTTGTTCTTCTTCTTCTCCTTGGGTATCATCATCTCTCTGCTGTCGCCCATACCCAGATCGGAGTGTTCCGCGTACCGCTTTTTTTTCGATTTCGACTTTTTGGCAGCGGATGCGGACAAGATATCTTCGGAAACTGCAGCTTCCAGCCTCGTGCCGACGTCCTGCATCGCGTTATAAGCGTTCATCTCATCGGTGTCCATCTGACTCATTGCTGTGTTGTATTCTTTGCGTTTTCGATGATAATGCTTGCGTTCTTCCGGGCTCAACAGTTCCAAATTTCCTGAAATGGATAATCAGATCAGAGAAACTATTTTATTAGCTCGTCTTCACTAAAATTGCGATAGCTATCTCCTGTGGAGCGTTCTAGATTGCATTTTCAAATATCCAGTATATTCTCAGAAAAAAAAAGGATAGCTTGATCGCGAAGATAAGGATGCAAATTGGAAAGGACTCTCAATTCTGGATAGCGTTTTCAGGACAAGGAGTTTGACAGCTTGTCAGAAAACGCACAGTTGCAGCTCGTTATTTTTTGCAGCGATTATCTGGGAAAACGAGTTATTATTCTCATTAACGAATTGTCGAACAATTAGAACGGAAATATCTCATCTGTTTTCAAACAAGACTTAAGTATTGACTTGTCATCATCGTGAAATCTTGCCGCAACAATTAGTGCCTAATTGAATTTCTAAACGTGAAAAGTATTTTAACCATTTGTTATTAACCTAACCTAAACAGTAGGTTAAAGAAAAACAGCCTTTATAAACAATCGAATACATTATCCGAATTGATTTCAAAAATTCTATAAAAAACTAATTTTGCGTAATCTGAGACAACAACTGAATATCGTTAGTACAGGCATCCCTCGAATAGCACGGTTAAAAATTGCGACAACCATCAAATAACACGTAAGTTTTACAATGTTTTTTTAATTAATCTTGGAACCAAATGTACAAATTTGTATGGATCTAGAGTTTCGAGTTGCACGGATTCAAATAGCACGGAACGATATCTCCAAAATTGTATGAATGGCGAATGCCTTCACTATTATTTCCTTGACCTTTCGATCCCTATCATCCCCATTTTCGCCCCTCGAGTTTAACCTTCGACCTTTCCTCCTACCCACTTGCCTATTGACTCTATATACAGGGTCATTCAACAATGAAAGATACTTTGGATCTTGAAATTGAATCATTTTTCAATCTTATCCTCTTGAAAGCCACTATTTTGGTGAATGATGTCAATGATTCACTTACCTGATAATTCTTCGGGCATTTTTTCGTCTTCATAAAAACTGAGACTCTGCGGCCTGGAATCAGTGAAATGCGAATGCTTGTTGATGTCCCTTTTCATTTCGGTTTCGATCAGTGATAGTATTTTGGAATTGATTTGGCTGTCACCGTCCACCGAGATATCTCTGCTCGGCAATTCTTTTTCGACGTTGTTGTAGTTTCTCTTGTCGTCCTTTTCCGTTTCTTCCTTATACTTATCGATGAAAGTTCTAAATAGATGACATTACGAAAATATGTTTTATTCAAGAACAGACGTATCTACTATTCTCTTCAAAACTATTTTTCAAAAATTGTACAAGAGCAAGAGGAATATTTTCAGTTGATATTCACCTCATTCAGTTTATACAGCAAACAAACTGCAATACGGAATGAAATTAAACATAATAAGAGAGCTGAATACTCTTGTCTCTGTGCAAATGTTGACTAGAAACGAGCTGAACTAACAATAAGATATCAAAATTAAAAACGAGGTGTTCAACTTTCTTATTCTTTTTTAACTGATCGATTCTGACCCAGAATTATAATTTGTAAATGATATTTTCTGATAGATTTCTCGAACAGGAATGAATTATGAAATTTACAAAAAATCTGTTACTGGTGCATTCTCTTCATTGTTATTTAATCTTCTTATTTTCTTATTTGTTGTGTGAAATCTTCCTTAGCGTAGATGATCTGATATGACATAAGCAACGATTTTTATATTGAAAAAATGTAACAGATACTGGCAACAGATGAAGGCGATAAAGGAGATTCGAATTTCTTATTTTAGCAACATTGTGATCTGAAGATTTGGTTTAGGAAATATTTTTCATGTGTAAATAATTCGATAATTGTTGTACAATGATATTATTATCGATAGATTCATATTTTGTATGAATAATTGATTTGATTTCGAAGACGATATTTCAACTCTCTTTTGGTGATAGTCGAACTGGTAAAGACAAACAACAGCACAAATCTGGCAGTTTGTTCATTTGTTTACTATAGGAAATGACGTTGTGAAACAATCGAAGCCATATGAACTCATCTGGACATAAATTAGAGTACACTGATTCCAGTTGACGACACTGCAACTAATTGTTGATGCTCCCTGGTATCTAAACGAAATCCATTTCATCAAATGCGATGAAGTGTCGCGCAAGTAAGGTTTCGAAACAACGAACAACAAAGAATCTTGAACAAAGCATAATTATCACTCGGATAATTTATTTTCTCGTCTCAGTACCACTCTATCACGGTGATATTCAAAAAGTAGGTGGTGATAAATATAAATACTACTGAAACATTCACAAAAGTTTCAAATCAAGGCTTATATATTTTGTTTGATATTTTTGAAGCCTGAGTAGGAAATGACTTCTCTATTATCAAGAACTGATAATAGCGTGCAGCTTATGAGGAGAAGAAAATTATTTACCTGTTATTCGAACTCTCGACGGCATTGTATTTGTCTTCGAGAGTATACGTTCTATTGACGCAGTCCTCTGCGGAATTCGTAGAGGTTATGGAGGAGGTGCTTTGATTACCTCCTTCATTGTCGCTGCCGTTGTTGGAGAGAATCGCCTTATGCACCTGCACCACTATCTGCTCCTTCATGTCGTCGTTCTTTTGTTTACGTTTCTTCGAACGAGGCGAAGGGATGCCGTTCATCTTTTCGAACGATATCGATTTTCTAGGCACGCCGTTCGCTAGCGATTGTTTGTTTGTTTGTATTCACCCAGAGCAGCTGATTTTGATGGCGTTCAACGCATAGCTGAATATGAATATTGTGACTTTGTATTATCTGGCAATCGAGAGGTGCGAATGTTGGACGTCGTGACGCATTTTGCAGACGAGCCACGGTTTAGGTGGATCGAGTTGCGTACGAGGGCATTCAACCGGTTAGAAATGTCGATTGCGCATGCGTAAACTATATTCTATTTTTGGCGTGGGAGTCCTACAGGGTATGTTTTGTTTTCATTGGTTTCAACTACGTGTGGGATGTCCTCTGGTTTTGGTCTATCCACATAATCCGGTAAGAATTTAATTCTGAAAATAATAGAAAATGATATTCTAGTGTATTTTCTCGAATTTCACATCTTCAAGATTTCGATTGAGAAATTGAAATGGCCCACCATCGTGATATTTTGTTAGACTTGCTCTAGCTAAGATTTCGTACATCTTTACTAGTCGTATTATGTTGTAGCGTTTCCAGTTTCTAATCTGATCTGCAAAGCGTCATCTAACGTAGATAAGGCTCTCAAAGAGCTCCATTTTCTCAACTCACAAAAACCAACACAAAAAACTCTTTTGAATACATTCACCAACAGAAGATATTCAACGAGTCATAAAAATGACGTCATGTTAGGACTCGGGATAGATTTCCATTAGCCTAAAAATACATAATCGTTTTTCTCTGAGAAACAATTCACAGCATTATGAGACCTCATCCATAAAGAATACATATTATTTCTTTCAATATTCATACTGTGTTGAATGAAAGTTGACAACTGAGTACTGACTAATGACAATCATAGTTATGAAATGAGCGGTTTAGCAGATTCAAGACTCGAATCGTATGCAAACTGCCTCTTGGTCAGTCCAAATCTTCGTGTCATGACACTGTGTCAAGAAGTTGTTCATTTTTCTATAATAATGGAATGAAATTGCAAGAGGTTTAAGTCGTATCATGAAGTGAAGAGAATTGTTTCATCAGCATCTGCATAGCGGATGTATAATTTCTAATTTTGCAAAATAGATTGTGAACAGTAATCGAGGATTATGAAAAAATTAAGGAATGTGGGAATCATATTACGTAGACACTAAGTGACGTGTGTCGAGGTACGTTTGAATTTACAGCAATGGAAGAAATTTGCCAGGAAGCTGTACAAGCCTGTTCGAAAACTTTCAAGAAAAGAATGTAGAATTTCGGACTTCAAATTGGAAAATCTTGAAAAGTAATAATTTCCCCAAGATAATAATTTCGAATTCGCGTAATTGGATGGAAATAAATGAGCACCAACAAACATTTTCTTCAAAATTCACACGATAATTGCAATAATACCAAAAATGGTACTGAACCAATATCATCACACCGAATTCTTATATTAGGTGATGCAAACAATAGGAATAGGAAAACTCGATAGTTATTCCTACAGACAGATTCTGGGATGCGAAATAAAACAACGAAAAGCCTTAAAACAATGATTCCTAATAAAGAAACGAACATACAAAAATGTCAATAAAATGGAATTACTTTTTAAATATATCACAGAAATATTATTGTAATTCAAATAGTTCGGAGTAGCACCACAATGTCTTATTTGGACTAGACTCGTCACTTCACCACCTCATAAATGTCATTAAAAGTTTCACACACTAGCTTCTTCGTTCTTTTTGCGACGAAATCTTCCCTTCCGAATGTCCACCGGAAAAAATACTGTCAAAATGGCGAATACCATCCAACTTCCATCACGTCGTATGATCCCCCGCGAAACCCTTGACGGCGTAGAACGCTCCCGAAGCGGTACCGAAGAGCGAGAAGACGCACAGCAGAAGGTTCTTGATGAGCACGTAGTTATACTTGCCCCAATCGCCCCAGTTGACGATGATGTCGAGAAGGGCTGGTACTAGGAAGCCGAGCGTTGCCAAGAAGATGGAACCCGCGAGGTCGATGAGAGGGCCAAGATGGCGACCGGCTGCGGCGGCGATCGCTACGATTGACATTACGAGGAGGGCGCGAGTCAACGTCTCGACGGTTACGAGGTGGCGTTGTGGCACCAGAGGGCGTATGCGTCGCAGCGTGATGTCCGTCGGGACGTAGTATTGCAGCATGAACGTGAAGAAGACGGCGGTGGATATGGAGGCTTGTACCACCTGGGCCATGCTGGAATAATAATAATAATAGGAAATTATTCACTTTCCTGATCAAAGTATCAAAACAAGTTCATTTGAACAATACCTAGTGAATAAATCGAAAAAAAAAAATATATAAGCAGTGAACTGCTTGTGCGTAAGGAAATATAGTGTACATAAGTAAAATTGGGTTAAATATTAGGTAAGACAGTTGATTCAAATTGGGAAATAACTTATTAACACAATAAAATTCGCATGCATTACATAATGAAACAATGGAAAAATAGCAATAAAAATTAAATTTTTATATAAAACTTATATATGGACTATAGTACTCATGTTGATTACATTTTAGTTGGATATTTTTGTAGAAGGAAACGATTACAGTTGATTAAGGCATATATAGAATATAGAAAAAAAAACGAATATAAGGATATAATACAACAAAACAAGTTGTCATATTTGCCTCTACCTATTTGTACTAGATCGAGATATATGTGCATAATTTCATACCTACATACAATTTTATAGAAATTTTTTGTTAACTGTTTGTCGAATGGTTTACTGAGTGTGTTGACGCCCTTTTGTTTCAAATACCCTTTACAGGTTGTTACTATTTGTATTTGATTATTTTTTATGAATAAAGATTATTATCAAGTACATAACCAAATTGTATCTTTCAATAGAAGTGAAAGTTCGCAAATATGTGTGTATATATAGGTATGGGTGATAAAAATTAATATAGTAACATTTGGGTAGTAATTCTGTTAAGGTTTCTATTAGTCTATTCATTGGTAAAATAATATATTGAAATGTTAAAAATGTCTAGTTGGGAAAATGATAGTCAACATTTCGGTTAATTCTTGAACATTTTAGTTGGATAACTATTGAATAGTTTTTTCTATGTTTGTAAAAATGTTGATTGAAATTAACGAGCTTTATTAGCGGATCAAATATTTCTATCCAAATAAATTTTGCATCGTCATGTAGTCACTGTGATGTTAATTATTGACACTTGAATGTTCCCTGCTATGCATCAACCAATCACAATGTCAGTATTTAGCTAGAGACTATTTATTTTGCACTAATGATATTGAAATCAGTCGACAATTTTCCTCGAATAAATATACTACAAGTCACTTAAGAACATATAGTTTCCATCGAGTCTTAGTTTTTATATCAAAGTCAAGTCACAAGAAACAATTCATTGAAATATTTTACGTATGTGACAAATTCTTCGAAAATTCATTGGACTACGATTTCCAAATAACTCAATTCAAATACGATTTTTCGTAATTTTTATTACTCTAGCACATTCTTGAGTACAAATAAAATAAACTCACATGTCATCAGACGGTAAATTCTGAGTGATGGTAGCCATTGTAGTTTCACCGTAAGCTAGATATCCAAAAGAACCCATGGCAGCGAAAAGGGTTACTATCACAGTCATGCCCATATTCAGGACGCTTGGGCAGCCAATGAATCGATCAGTTACCATCGAATTCTCCACTGGCATTATTGTTCCAATACCTGGAAAACAAGAATATCATCACTAAGTAATACGCAATGAATGGAAACCAATAATATCCAAATATTTCTAATTACAGTAATATTGATGATACATTATAAAAAAATACATGCCCTCATTTTGAAAACAACCTTTATGTAAAAAAAATCCATACAGTATCGTAAAAATTATATTTTGGCTTTGGACATAAATTCATAAGAGTGACAAGGATCGCAATTATAATTTCATTATCAAGAGAGCCACAATGTAGTTCCCTCTTCCTACACTAACCACTCGACTTGTCAATTGACTACGTTACCATGATAGTTACAGAGGATCTTTGTAGCAAGTGTTGGACTTTCCAGTAGGTATCGAATATTACCTTCATCATATTTCTATTTCGTAAAGTCGTTCTACTTAATTGAACTTTCGAGTTAAATCATGACCGTTATGAAATTTCTCAATTTATTATTCAGTTCAGCATCATAAATTTTTTCTTGAAAAAAAAGCACAACAGAAACAGAACAATGTTGAACGAGAAGAGAGACAAGTGAGACGATTTGCTATTCAAATGTAGAAGCAACGTAGACAACTATTCCTTCGATATCCATTCTTTAAGGAGAAATCGTTGCATTATCTCAATATCTATCTCTTTTTGGATCACGATCTCTAGGTTCAGTTATTTTCATTGTAAATGATTGAATATAAAGTTTGATTGCCATTCGTATTCGCTATGGAAGAAAAGTTCGAATAAGTCGAAAAAAAAACTTCCTCACTTTCAACTGGCGGAAAGATAATCTCGGAAACTGTTTCCTGTAATAATACACCACATTGAAAATATAAATTGATTATTCACAATTCACAGGACATAAACGGTGCAAAAATGGTAAAATTTTCAAACAATCTTTTTCAAAAACCGCATTTTTTCAAACATCGATTTTCATCCAACAGTGATAGGTTACCACGTGGCAAACCTTCCTCTATTAATGAAGTGAAACGTCGAATGAACTATTTTCAGAGCTTCCTATCAATCTCTGACAGAAGAAAAGGAATAATTTTTTAATTTCAATTAGTTCTTATTTTTTATTTGAATGGTATCATTGTAATATTTCATATTTAAAAAAAATATCACGCTGAATACCTAATATTATAATACTTTTATGCTTATTATGTTATTCATTGAAAGCAAAACTTAGTACTTGAGTATCCAATTAAAAGGGGTACAAATACTTTCAGCGAATCTTACCCTCCATGGCGAAGATGACGGTGCTAAAAAATACCGGAACTCCGGCCAGATTGGTGACCATTTTTCTGTCGGCCATGTCGACGTGCGAAATTTCCGAGAACGTGTAGTACAGGGTGATACCGAAAGCGACTGCCATGGTGGCATTGGCGATGAACGAGAAAGGCACCAAGTGCTTGAGTTCTCGGACTTGGCAGCACAGAATCAAAGGCACTAACAGCATCAGCTTGATGTAGTGACTCCAGACGTCTTCAGCTGCAGGAGGGTAGTAAGGAGCTACCAGCTGTGGAATTATTTATGATCAGCTTTTTCGGGGACGATATCCAAAAGACCAATTAATCTTGGGTTTAGTTTTCATGGAAATGTTTTTTGATTATAATAGTTTTAAGAAATTTTTAAGAAACCGAATGAAAATAGCTTGAAAATACTAACTATAAGAATTGAAATAAAGATAATAACAACTGATAGAAATTTATGAGACAATAATAATTCCATGTTACTTCCAACATACTGATGAAGTAAACAATGACTTATTGATTCGATTTGAAATATTCAGGAACATACACTTAAAATTTACACCTTAGACGTAGATAGGTAATAATTCGAGAAATTTGTTGTAGGGTTTATCGATTACAACCAGTCCAACTTCTGTGAGTACAAAAAGTACATACCAACAGTTTCATAGCTTCTCCTTATTTTAATATGATCTTATTTGGATTTTTTGTCAAATTTCTCCTCTCCTCGGTTCATTCGTCATTCATGATAATGAAAAAGTATTTTAAGTTCCATAAAGCAATTGTACCCATATTTTATTTCACAAATATGATCCGAATGCGAATGGTTTTGAAAATAAAAAATTTTCCAACGTGATATATCTAGTAATTAGCAAAAAATAAACGCGTACTTTTTTTCATAGGTGTTCAATAAGGTGAAAAAATTGAATCATCTTACCTTTTGAATAGATTCCGATATGAAAACTATGTACACCGAACATCCGACATTGTACGTCAAAACTAGAGCGATCTCAGCAAAATTCCTGAAAAAAGGAATACATTTCTTGTGAATTAACAATGTCATCGATAAATATTCATTATTTCCAAGATATCATTGTTTTTTACCGCACAACAACGTTGAAATAGTTTTTGAAAAATGCAACTATTACAAGGATAACTACTAAATATATCTTAGGAGATTAATTCAGGTGTAGACAGTCATGCTGTTTGTTATGTAATACTCGAGTAATTACAGTTGAATACAATAAGATTTGGTCAAGTTGTTATCTTCATGGACAAGTTTATAGTCAATGTGAACTTAACCAATATGATGTTCTGATTCCACTTCATTAAAAAACAAATATCTTCATGAATTGAAAATGAAATGGAAAAAAAAAATAATTGAAGGACTTTATGAGGGATATCAATTACTAATGAGCAAGGCATGAGTCGACTGTAAAAATAATTTGATAATAGCCTTATTACTGGATTAATAGGGGAATTAGATCAGTTCAAAATGATTTGGTTTCAGTTTTGTTAATATTAGATTTAGTAACCAGCCTCACTAACAGGTAATTGTGATGACCTCTGTGGAGCTATACAATAGCACTCTGAGGTACTTGTACACTGTAAATATTTTCGAACTGGTGAATAAAAATCGATTGATTGAGTAATGTATTTGAACTTGTGTCCAACATATCTTCAATCAATTCAATCAATTCAATCTGAAATGTAGCTTAATTAGCTAATATTTTGGTTAACGACCTTGAATTGGCTATCATTGAATTTAACAAATATCGTTACAACCCGAAGGTAATCCCCAAGAAAAATGAAGGATGATGTTTTTATAATCAAAGTGATAGTTCACAGAAAAAAAATGTTTATTTCTGAGACTGGCAGTCAATCTAAAAGAACCGATTTTGAATAGATTTATGAAATTGTTCTCGATCAAAGTTCAGTTATTTTCTTATGGTCTGGTAAAAAAAGTTATATCCTTCTATACAGTATATAAATGCTCAGTAAAATTCTATTCCAATGTATGGGAATGTCATCCAAATGTTTTTCACTTAAAGTGCAAACAAATGATGAGTAGACAGATACAGATGAACTTCAAAAATATCACCTTCGCTAGTTCCAATGCAATTTCGATGTGATATTGAAGTAACAAAAATCAATCAAATTATCTACAAAGTTATCTCAAGTAGTCTGTCATATCAGGAAAGTTGTTTATCTATTCAATCGCAGATTATCAAAACAACGTTTTCTCTTTCATCAGAGAGTATTAAAGGATGCCACATATTGTGATTGATGATCAAGATTGAACTATCTCAGTTGATTGAACTGTACAGTGGAAAATTACGACTCAATGTTACCTATACATGTGATATCTCTCACCTTGTCTGAACTATAACCTTGGAATATTTGGAAACGGCCAATTTGAACACTAAACTTACCATACGTATTTAATGACACGGAAAGTTTTTTGTGGAATATTTAAAGTCATTCAAGTTCAATTTATGATGACTTTTATGATATACTTGATAACTCCCTACCTACTTAATTATATATTCAGAGAATAAAAAAATTGCAAACATGGTTTTAGAAGAAGCCAAATTTTATTCCAATATTTCAATGGCTGATAGCATAATACAAATGTTATTGAACATTCTTCGAAGGAAGTTTATGAATGAAAAAACGACAATTATGTCTGATTATTTTTGAGAAAAATTCCATCTTCTTGCTGTAATCAATGATCAATATGAAATTGTGACCGGGTATTATAGTTTAGTGCAATATTGAATGAGTATAAAAAAAATAATTTTCAAATAATTCAACGAAATTATGAAACTCTCATTTTGACTCTATATTGGTAGACATTTCGAACCTTCTTGTATGTTCAATAATTCATTGAGAAATAAAGAATAATAATTGTAATGACCTAATGTTGGGTAGACAGATAATCCTACCTGATCTCATCTTTGATATTTATTTGTAACAATAATCTGTAACCATTTTTTCATTGTTTGTAGACGATAGTACGTACATGAACCCGACTTTTCATGGTCTTCTCTATCAATCTTTATATAATCCGATGTTATCATTGAAGGTCGCCCTTCACTGATGGGATGTCACCTTTTGTTACGAGTGCATTTCGATATTTCAAGGTGAATATAATCATCTGCACATTGTTCTAGGTTCTCCTATTACTGGGTTCACGCATAATTGAACGAGACTTAGTTTCATCTTCATGTTTAAAATCAGTCCTTTTTTCAATCTCATTTTGCTGGTTGTTTTTGTAAGGTGCGGAAAAATGATAACGCGAATTCCTCAGGCTGACTTGAGATGAACAATCACAACTTATTTATCATAAGTCTAAAATTGAATTGGTTTGAGAAAACAGAGATAGAAAGAATATGCTCGAGTTGTCGTTGATTCGGTTTGACACCAGAAAGTTATTATATTAGGAGTTCATTTCTTTGTTGTCATTTTATTCGATATATCTCAAATACGGCTATTCAATTAGCTCTCAAGTTGATAGGTATATCTTTCTTTGGCAAATGGTCCTGGATATTGAAATTCTATTTAGAATTAAAGTACGGTTCAACTCTAGAAAGTTATTTCGTCATTAATTAAAGCAACTTTCGAAGAACATTTATGTATTTCCGAATTAATTTACTTCCGATTTTTTTCTTTCAGATACATATAGTATCAAAGATATAATGTATTCCTTTTTTTCTAATTAGAAACAACCTTTTTTTTGTGTAATTTGTAATAGTTGCTGTCTTATTTGTCATATTTTGACGAGCAAGAAAAAATGACACAGCATTCTCTTATGAATGTTATTTTTGGCACAATTAGATAAAAAAATTTTCGCATGACACATGACACGAAAGATCTAATGTGAATTCATGAATGGGTTTATCTGTTGAACGTTACTCATGTTAGGTGGAATGATGGACCTTGATCTTTTCTCTAATAGGCAGCATGCATTCGATTAGGTATTGAATAATTTTTTACGTCAGAGGAAGCACTTCTAACAAAGATCGGTATGTGGTATTTGAAACTGTGAAAGATTCTTGTTTCTTGTTTATGTGACTCATCAAGAAAAATAGCTCGAATCAATTATTGGGTTCTTCCTTATTTTATAGAATCTATATGATAATTAACGAGAAGTTTACCGCTTTGAGGTAATTTCGTTGAAATATGACTGAAATTTATTGAATTCATTTGTTAGTACATATCACCATTGACGATGGAAAACATTGAATATTTATATATTTTGCCAAAATAATTGTCAATATTCTTTTCATGCAATATTGAAAAGAGAAGATTACATTTCAATCACACATATAAATCATATCAGAAAATGAATTCTGCAACTTTCAGACGGCCTTCACATCACAAATTGGAAATATTGTTTGATTTTTTTTCATGATTTGAAATGAGTTCATTTCGAATTAACTTACTTTGCAAAAGTCGACCAACTCTGGAATCGTTTCGGTCCGTTTTTGAAAACTGCCTCTGCGGTTTCTGCGTAACCTAAACTAGGCGTTTTCGTTTTGATGCACATTTTCTGAGACGCTTTCACCTATGAAATGAATAAAAAATGCACAATGCATATACTATTGAATAATTTGACTTACCAATATGTGAACCGTGTGCGTACATAGGAGTCCTACACCGATAGTTCCGAATAATCCCACTAAAAAGCCGGCGCTGGCAAACGCTCTCGGCATAGATAGGATACCGGAACCCAAAGAACTTTTCACCAGGTGAATGAAAGCTCCCATGAATCTACAATAAAATATCCCAATAATGTGATTCCGTACTCCATTTGAAATCTTCCTTGTTAAATAACAAAATGCGAAGAAGTTTTGAATTATAGTGGGAACTTTAGTCAACAAGACAGGTGCTTTGCAAAAAAGTAATTTATGTAAATACCGCGTTTTCTAGTTGGAGTGATTTCTTGAAATCGATTCGCATCTTTTTCTGTTCACAGCAAATATTAGTGAAAATGGTTCAATAATGTTTCACTGCCTTAGATATAAGGCTGCTTCGTTCCCTCACTTGGTATAATTCATGTCTCACCTAATATCTCATTATCTCCAATTGAGTAAATAAAATAATAACATTTTCTAATTATATCACCTGAATGACAAACATATTGTTAGGGAGTGACTCATTCTCAAGTAACTTCTTAAATTAACAATAAATTAGAAATTATGAAAACAACATTGACGTAAATCGATATGAGAGAATGGGAAAAGTAGATATGATTATCATATTATTCATTTTCTTGTCTGCTTGATAAATATAGCAATTTTATTTGTTGAATAGCATCATAGTAAACATCGTTTATTTCTTGCTCAATATCAAGATTAAGGTCTCTATTTACATTCTTGTCAACTAAATAACATAGTCATAAGTAATATCCCATGAATTTCATATATGTAATTTTGATAAACTTGATTTTATGATTCAATCGAAGAAAATACTTACGTATTAGGATGATCCAATATTCTGTTGTCATATGGATTGTATTCTTTATCTGATATTTTATCATTTCCAATAGGGACTTTAATTTGATCGTTCTTGGCCAAAGTTGTCCTGAAATTAATTAGAAATTCTCAATGTTATACATATACCTAACCAGATGCTAGTTTGCTCTACTTCCTCTTGATTCATCAGAATTCGTTTGTGCTTCAAGTCATTCAAAAAAATTGTTTATAACTCGTACACCCCTGTTTTGTTATGTTAATGGTACGATGCAATTATGATAATACCATGTAATCAGGCGGTATTCAGTGTTCGTTGTCGAGAAAATTCTGGGAATCGGTCTCATTATACAAAGAGAACCCAACAATTATCCTAAAAAACTCTGCCCAAATCGTGAGGGGATTTTTGGCAAAGTACGTACAAGTTAGTTATGGCCTTAATCGACAATAGCACATTTATCAAAATTTTTTGCCTATATACAGAGTATCCCAAACTCGGTGTAATGTAAGACGATCACGATTTTCCCAACCTTTTTGTCTTCTAAAAAAATTAAAATGATTCGGAACATTTTATGAAAAATACACAAATTCTAACATATGCATGTATAATTCCGGAAATTCTTATTGAATGTACATGACTGCTGTTTGGGAAAATCTAGCGATGACAGGAATATAAATTTCCGATGAACTTTAAGAATGACACACCTCTATCGTGACTTGTGTTTTGCCTTAGAGAATGAAGTAATTCATGGAAATTTATGCATCGAAAACGAAATAGTGATTCAGGATTGAAAAGGACTCCAATGATATCTACATCTCTCTCTATTTATTGAAACCCCAACGTACTATTATCGAATAAAATTAACTCAAACGATATCGATTGCATTGTGAATTAAGCAATTTACAAAGTGACGATAATTATTCTTTTTTCGATAATTCCAGAAACAATAAGTCAAAAAGAGACCATTGACGTATTAGATAAAAATTTCGAACTGTTCAATTGATAAAAAATAAAACGTCTAATAATATTCATTTCATTTATTTCATTTTTTAAAATACATCCAACTTCCGGTTCTTGATTGAAAGCGCATTCAGAAAATATTTTCTCTGGATCAATTCCACATAATTCTATAGGATCATAATTTCCATTGACGCTCATATGTATACAGGGTGATTCACCAAACTAATTCTTCGAGGGTTTTTGAAGAACTAACAAAGATATCAAATTGAAATTTTGGTGGCAGTTATAGCTCAATGTGATCTATCTTCCTAAAATATTTTCAATACGCTGTTACTTCCGGTTAAACCTGAAGTTATATCAACTTCATTTTTTTAAATGAAACACCCTCTGATTAACTGAAATTATTGTTCACCACCAGATTGAATGATTGCAAATATATGAATTATTTCCTACTTCGTCAAACGTTATCTTCGTCACCTTATTATCTTTTCTATTCAAGTAAGTTGTGGTTTTTCGATTAACAGCTTTTCTCAATTACTCATCTGGTTTGCAACGATTCGAATTTATTGCCACAATTCATTGACGGACACGAGGCAAAAAACTAAACGTGGAATGAACTAATCATGAATGTGATTACTACACTACTTTTATCTACATTTATTTGTAATTGCTATACATCTGTCTTCGCTTGTTTTACTTACCCATTTGATGATTACGAGGATTCTCGAGTTTTTGTCTATCATCACATTAGGAAAGTTACCTACATATCGTATGGTTTGAAAGGTGATAGAAATTTTATCCTCTAGGGAAATTGGAATTAGAATCTTGTGAATGGGTTGCATGAAAAGATGTGAAACTGACAGAAGCTATTTCAGAAGAAATTTTAATCTTTTTTACATCAACAATTATATATTTGAAAAAATATAAAAATTATGATGTAATGCGCTCTAGGACACTCATTGGCATGGGATGCCACAAGGTACGCTCCTGGGACATAGTTTCAGTCTCGAATTTTCGAATTATCTGCCTAGATGTGTTGATAATAAAGAAATTTTCTTCTCAAGAATATTCTTGAATTTGGTATGGAACTCTAATGTTTGGTCTTCAGTAACAAAAAAAATACTTACGTCGAATTGTAAGTATCTATGGTGAAAGTTGAAGGAAATTGAATCTTCTTCTCCATTTTGTCACCTGGAATTAAATAATAATTATCTCATAAAAATATATACCACGTTACATGAACAATTGTTGTTGTTACCCAACGAACTATAAAAGCAATTATTGCGAGATCGACAGTGTGAGACAACAGAATTGTTAAAGAAGAAAGATCATTGGAGGCAATGGAATTCGATGCTGAAACATTTTGGGTCCGGTTCAGACCGCGAAAACTGAAAGGAAGTTATTCAATTGTCATTCAGAACGTAGACCTGTGGCTGACAGACGGAATGTCTACTGCTGAAGACAGTTGAACCTCATGAAAAACAAAAGCAGGTCATAAATAATGAGCTATTGGGAACGTTACGGCATTCAACCAGTCTGCGTATATACCGCAGAAAGATGAAAGTATTTCGTTCTTATTGAGACAGGCTGATGCAATTTGAGAATTGTTTACTAACGAAGATCGATCAATATTTTGACGCTGATTATAATACGCTGTTTCACTGTGGCAGTATACCTTCCTCGATCAAAAAAAGGCCAATACAACTTGTTTCATGGAAATACCCGACGAATGGGACTACTTCAAAAAGACAAAAGTATGAGTCATGGGGATTTACAAGAATATTGAAGCGGAAGATTAATCTTCTGCGTAGAGGGAGATTCGTGCTGTACTTAATTTAATCAATTTAAATCTTGAGTTTAGGAAATTCATCATATCTTTTTTTGATCCTGTGATTTATTTTGGGGTATTTTAAATAAAATCAAAATTGGTACATCCCAACGATTATTCTGTTTTCAGAATAATCACTTTACAGTATGAAACAGAATTTCAAGAATTATAATTTCCAAAATAACTAATACAAAAAAATAACATGATCATATTTGCCCATTTTCTTATTGAAGATTGCTTCAAAAATATAAAAGAAACGTTTAGGAATGTACAAAGTAGTCGAGAATAAGGTATGTCAAGACAATCAGATACGTTTTCAAACATTTTTATTATTCATAATTATCCACCTATAATGGATGTTACCGATATGAGAAATATTCAGTGATAACAACTCATTAACTCATGTGGTACGTCATGTGAAAATGATCTTGAACACTTATATTTTCAATTTATATTATAGCATGCACAGCCAATGAGCACATTAGAAATTAATCTGATGAATGAAAAGTACAAATACATGTAGATATATAAATAAAACTTCACATGTACCCTACTTCTCAGGATTATCTCAATTATTAAGTGGAAATAAAATATAAAAATGTGAATATAATAAAAAATGAATAATTCTCACAAATGGTGATTGAAGTTGAGAGAAAAAAGGATTCTCAAAGCAATTGAAAGCTTCTTTATTTTTTCACAGCTTCCGAAATATTTGATATTCACAAACCGAAAGGCATTATGGAAAATAGGAAATAATAATTGAGGAAGCGATTATGGAAAAAAAAAACATTATTAATCAGTATCATTTGTTATACATACAACAAATCCTTCGCAAAAAGTCAAAATTATTGTTTGATTTACCTTTTGTCATTTCGTTGATTTTTTGTCAATAAGATGCGAATAATAAACAACATTCGCACAACATTCGCGACGATATATCAACTCAGTCGTCGCGGCACTGCTACACTAATCAACACTGCCACCTGCCCCACTATTTAAAAGCTTACTCCATCGAAAATCCATCCCATTCATGTTGGACGATCTACGGATACGATACGATACGTTGTCGGCCAATGACGATAATTTGTTGATAAACATTCTCCCTAAAATTCTCCTTTACACTAGAACACATAAATATACCTACGTCATTCATATTTCGCGATTGTCTTCTGTCGCCTAGTAAACAAGACGAAGGTGATGCGATTCTTATTTTGATCGTGGCACTGTGGGGAATTCCTTTTGAGAGATCATCGCATCATATTTGATGCTAATATTGTTTAAAAATTATAGCGATACAAACATTTAACTACGATTATTTATGAATGAATAGGAAAATAATGAAATATTTGGCGATAGCGATCATCAGGAAACATTGGATTATGAAATAATTGGTGACGATAATATTTAGTATAGTACGAATTTTTAGTGTTAATCGTTCATGTTTTTGTGCTAATTCATGTTCCGGGTCTCAAAGGGTATCTGGATCGAAATTTGTCTTTTATGAATGAGTAACATATTTCAACATTCATCTGATATCACATGAGTTACTCGTGAAATGTACGAAAATATTCTTTCACAAGTATGTACCCATGTTTATGAAGAAATCGTAAACATAGAGTTTTTACAGAATCCAAACGCAATATACCCTATATATTACATATTATATGTTTTCAGACGTGAATCTAAGAAGTCAGACGACCAACAGAAAATAAAACATTTGTATGTATTGTACTTACACCACAAGAGTAAGGCTATAACAACTAGAAATTTCAATGAAATATACACAAATAAAGGAAATATGGTAATTTGGAGGACACTCGATGCATAAAGTTGAGTTTCTTGTTGCATATGAAAGGAGTCCAATTCCTTCATTCCTTTAATTTTTCAAGATTGTGAAGATGTTGATCACCCTAGAGTAAGATTTATGAAAGAGAAACGTTACATTGTAAATCAAATTGATATGAATGACAAAGTGTACTCAGCGATATGATTTCATCTGAGTAACAGATTTTTATCATGTTCAGTTTGTTAACAAGGTGGTTCATTCGAACTTTTATCTCAATGAATTCAGTCTTTTCTGGTGTTGTTTTTCAACTCGTAAATAATATCTTATTTATACGTGTATGCGTTTATAAGTGAACTCGCTGGTGTATAGATGTATGGATGATCTGCAGAAGCTATCCTTAGTAATCAAGGTAACAGTCAGATTCCCGCTATTGGCCTTAAAAATGCAAGAACCGCATCAATTGTGAGCCTCGAAATCGTGGTGTTGATCGGCCACGGGGACAACTCTAGAAGCGAAATTCCAATTCCAATTCCAAGAAGGCACCCTACATAAAACAATTGACATTCAATTTCAAAGGTCCTTCTACAAGGAGAATCAACATTTTGGGCAATGTTGTGATCAAAGAGGAACCAGCTATCCATACCCTCACAGATCGCCAGTAGTAGAACACATCTTAGTAGTATTTTTCACCCTGAGAGGGTCAAAAACGTTTCGTTCAGAAGGTCAGCTTGTTACCCCTGCATAACGTGCCCAAATGGGAGGTCTATAACCATGAGTTTACCTTGATCCTCCATTACCTTGATGGATTGATGATATTTTATTCTTATGAGCATCATGTCAAATGTCAAACAACAACAACAACAAAAACGCATTACTTATTCCAAAAAGAAGAATAATTCCTCAGTTATTCTCATAAAGCTATGTTATTCAATTTTTTATTGGCATACTTTCGCAGTGAGCTTACTACTGAAACTGGAAAAGATCAATAGTTTGAGATAATATTTTTGAATATTTGTTGCACTACTGAGAGCATTGAAAAACCAATGTTATTGAATCTTTTCAGAATACGTGACGTCCATGACTTACAAGAAAATATATGACATAGGCTTTTTTTTTTAAGTGTTTGATATGTATAGTAAATGGGGTATGCTAATCACGAATCTATGCTTAGTTTTTTTCAGTACATCTGATTCTCAAGAAGAGTATGTTTGATATTTGTTACAGAAACTGCTGAAAATACTGTGGAAATATTCATTGAAACTATATTTGATAGAAAATTACACTGCAAAATTGGGTTTCCAAGAGAAATAATGCAGTAGAATCTACGTTAGACAATCATTGTGTATTTTAATGTAATCATTCTGTTTTTCCCTGAATTGCATTACGTAGTTTTTTGTGGATGAACGACTCACTCTTCAAAGTGCAGTAGGAATCAGCCATCATTCTAATATAATTGGTAACATTAGTCTATCTCCTTTATGACTTGATGGAACCTCTTTTTTTGTTCCTCACTGACAGTTCTAGATTTTTGGAAAAAAAGTCAACGTGGGAATATAGAAATTCAATTTTGACGCTCATATTGCATCCCAGATTTTTCGTCATTTTCGACCATGTTGGCTACAATTCCTTTGTGGTAGGAGATTCATGTGTAACAAATCGTTCAACAGAGAGTACATCAAGATACTGAATAGTACCTACGTTTATTTTCGAATTGAAACCCTTGACATCGCAGGAACGAAAGTAATAGTCGTCTCCATGTTTGTTTGTTCCCTTTATACCATAGAAATGTCAAAGGGTAAATGGCTATGTGTACTTTTTTTCTCAGTAGTTCGACATACTGGGAGCAAACTTTGCGTGGAGTCCTAAGTTCTTCCTGATTACTAAACTTCACTTTTGATGAATTCGACAGATGCAGAAAATAAACATAATTTTATATTGGAAAATTTTTTGGAAGTATCAAGTATATAAAAAAATAATTTCAATACAATTAAGGTAATATCAATAAGGTACTCCTTTTGCCTACTGCAAAATATCTCACAGGGTTTTTTCAATTTTGTGTAAAACTTTGACGTGCCCAAACCAAATTCATATTCAGAATCAACGTACCCATATTAGATAAGAATACTCAAGGTCAAAACAACTTCTAGTGATGCGAATCAATTTTCAGAAACCTAGCCTGATGATGACATCGAGAAGGTGTAGACAGTAAATTGTGATAACCCTAATAATACAATTTCAACCAGGCGGATATACAGTCGATTTTTCAATTGAGCAAAGTTAGCCGTTATAATCAAATTCGAATCATCTCGGCATTTACCAGAGGGGAGTTGCGAAATGAGATTCAATTAGGAATTGGAGTGTCCATGAATTTTTTCTATCTCTTGAGTTGCAAATTTCTACAACGAAAGATCGTTTTGGACACGTAACTATAATCATTATCGAAGAGCTCAACAATACAATAGCTATTGATTATTCACAATGGAGAAAACTTATTTTTTTATTTCCCATCTATAAATTATTATGTAAAACTGTTGCATCTTTCTAATAGCTCGAAAACAACATTAATTCAAAACACTCAATGACGTCATCACAAAATATTTCAGACGTCGAATTGAGTCTAGTATTTTCTTATATTTTTATTTTTGTTCATGAATTTGAAATCGATAGTTTTCTTTACGACTTTTTGACAGCTGATATTTTCGAAATATAGTGAATCTTATTGTTGCTAGTATATGAAACAACTAGTTTATCTTGATGAATTTTCAGAATGCAATTGGATATGCTTCACATAAATATGAAGTGAATTCATGATTTTCTCTGTTAATTCAGACTATGAGATATTCCAAGTAGGACAACTTCTGAAAATCTTTGTCTCTATGTTATTTGAAATTTCTCATACAGAAGTAGTCAAATGATTGAAGCAAATTCATCTCTATATTGACCACTGAATTGGGCACTGATGTGAAGTCGATTATTTGAAAATTGTAGATTTATTTACAAATACATATACCTTTCACGATGATAATCTAGATGAGTATTGATAGTTAGTAAGTCATAGATATGAAATAAATAAATTGAAATGATATTCATTATTATCATGATTATAACTATTTTGTACAATTATAATTATAGTTTCTCCAAATGGGAGGTGTATTCTATCATAAATGATCCTTTCGTGATCTTATTTCATTTGAATGTACAGTTTCAACTCTGTATTGTTAGTCAGACAGATACTTCAATATTGATGATGCATAAATGAGTTCTGTTCATCTATTTTCTTTCTCGAGGACCCGTTCAATGTTGAAAAATAGACCATAGAAACGTAACCTATCGAAACATATTCTCATATTTTTGGACAGTAAATATCAGTAAACGAGAATTATCGCACTGTTACGTGAAAATATAAATAAAATTTAACAGAACGTGAAATTGGCACGGTATCTTATCTTAATGAAGTATTAGGCTGTATGCACGTGTCCAGATAATAGTAAAAGGAAATATTTTTATATGTCCTGCATAAAATATGCATATGCACGAAATCTGGAAATATTTCCTAATCCAAAACAATTTATGAAGGATCATAACAGTAAGCTACTGTCACTAAAAGTACGGTCGAATAACTATTTCGAAAGATTACCGTTTCGATTAAATGCTTTAACTTAAATAGGTTCGATGATTTACGTTATCCTCAGTTTATAACATCGAAAAAATGATTCGTACTAGGACTAAATTATGGCAAAACCATCGGACTAGACATTAATTTCGACGACTACCCTTCAGAAAAATTCAGGGCTGCGAAATACGTGCCGCTCACAAAACCAAACAAGAAAAAGACTAGCAACAATAGATCTTTCACGAGTATCCAATTCCACTTTCCCCAATTCTTCCAGTTAACTACGATGTCGAGAAAAGAGGGGATGAAGAGTCCCAACGTAGAGAAGAAAACGGCTCCGAGGAGGTCAATGAGAGGACCGAGATGGTCGCCAGCTGCCGCTGCCACCCCAACGATAAATGTGACCGTGAGGGTGCGGAGGATGACCTGAACCACCCCTCGCCGCCGTTCGGGCACGTGTTGCTCGAGTCTTCGCCACGTGATGTCGATGGGTACGTAGTACTGGAGCATGAACGTGAAGAAGATGGCCAATGAGATGCACAACTGCACCACCTGGGCCATGCTGCAATGTAAACAGTTTATTTCATTGTTTCTAAAGGATCCAAGAATGAATTTTCGTATTGTTGGAGGTCAAGTCAAAAATCAGAAAATTGATCAGGGGATGTTGTGATTGTTACAATTCGCAAGCGATAATTTCAACTAGCTAAGTTTTGGTTTGTCAGAGATTATCCATGGTGGACGTTTGATTGGACAGTGCGTGATTTCTTACCAAAAACCTCGGTCAGAATTTTTTTTATTGTTTGAATGCCAAAAGAAACTTCACAGTCCAAAAGTTAAAACGCTTCTGATTTCAAATCACAATCCGGACTTCCATTAACCTTTCTATTATGCGTTAGTTGAACTGCACTTGAATTATTTTGGCTTATGATGCCATAATGAACGATAATTCAAGTAAATTGAAAAATACACAAAATTGGATCATCTAGATAATTTATATAAAATCATTTCGTTGGAGATTAAAATTTCAATTGTTCCAAAGAAAATCTCGAGTACTTGTTAATTGTTAATATTTTGCTAGAATATTACAATTCAATACATTTTTCAAATTTTATTATCTTCGTATGTACATTTAAATTTATATACTATATTCTGTAGTGACTTTTCCAATATCTTGAAAAATTCATCTTTCTAGAATAAACATTATATCTATCTACTTATTTGATGCCCCTCAGTTAAACTTCCTTTCAGCAACTAGCGTACAGGAATGAAAGTAGGTACCAATAATTCACTAGGCTACTAACTTTAGTACACGCATCAATTGTTGTCAAATGTCAAAACCCAAAAAATTACATTCTCTTACGAATGGTAATACAGAAAAATGTTTCAAATTTGCAGATATACAATCCTAAACTATTCAGAGATATACACGGTGTTCAGTCTATAGGTTAGACGACATTGAGTTTACTTTTTTGAAAGGGACACCCTGTATATTCATTCACCGTCGAATTTAGCATAACATTCTGCATCCAGTTCCTCTTTTTATTTCCCCAGATCTGTCAAACTGCAGCGAAAAAAACGAAAAACTGACGATAATTGGTATGATGAGTGTTTTTAAATTTCTTTGAGTTTTTCGAGTTTACTTGATTTTTTCCCATTTTCGAGTTTGTTCTTATGGTTGGTGGTAAAATATATAGTTTCAACAAAGGACTTCGATATACGTTAGATGATCATATAATAATAAAAATAAAGTTACAACCTACGTTATATCTTTGGAACTGAAACAAGTGAAACGAAGGAGAAACAATTAACAAGTACATCGACTATCTTGGCATAAATTTCGTGAAGATTTCTATTCAGATCGATAATATCTTGCATAATCTAATAAAAACTCACGATCAAATCGATAAATGAGAATTTTATAGGTAATCGTCGCTTTCGCTCACGTTAACTTTCACTTTTGCGGTTTGTTTTTTAGCTCTCCCGAAAACCAAACAAACTTCATAACTAGCATAAACCTACATTTCCTTCGACGGTAGATTCTGTGTAATTGTTGCTTGCGTGGCATCTCCGTAGGCGTAGTAACCACAAAATCCAACGACGGTGTAGAAGACGACCACCATCGACATGGCGGAATTGAGAACACCGGGGCATCCGATGAATTTGTCCTCTACCATGGTGTTCTCTACCGGCATTATGGTGCCGATACCCTCCATGGCGAATACTACGGTGCTGAAGAACGAGGGGATGCCTGATTTCAAGAAATAACGATAATTTTGTGTATTCGACTCCAGTGGAATATCTCAGTTGTCTCATTATGATATTTCTACTATCTGATTTTCAATGGCTTTATATACACAGTAACATTCATGAAGTACGCAATAGTTATTTGTATTTATTGAGAGAATATAAATTGCCATCAACTTAGGCTCGTCTAAAAAACAACCTAGCCGTTACCAGATTTCAATTTCTTGAAAATCACTTTTTTTTTATTAAAAAAATCTCGAAAGTTATATTTTCCGAAAAATAAGTAACATTTTGATTGAAATTCCCCAAGAACATCTTTGTTAGAGCTCATTGGACATTGTGAAGGTGAGAAATTTGATTTTTTCCTAAAAATTTTACCTCAACCGATGTTCTTAATTTTGTTAAGCAATTGCAAATATCGTATATAAAGAGTTAATTTGAAAACTCCGTTTGTTTTTTATAATGACCTCAGCGATTTAGGTAATGATTTGCAAAGGTAGAGATCTCAAATGTACTTATTTTTGAAAAACTATAACTTTGGATTTTTCAGAATAAAACTCAGTACACTCATAACATCTTTATGCGAAAAAAAACGCTATTTCGAATGATCTGAGCCAGTCTTCATGTTCAAGTGATGATATCCTTATTCTATCCACTCTGGGTTGACTTTTTTATAATTAATCAGATTTTTAGTCACCTTCACGAAGTTGGAGATATTTGGTCCGCAAATCAATAAAACTGATCAGTGATCAGGAGATTATTTCATCGGGTATTTCGGAAGTACTACTATTTTATTACCAAAGATGGAAAATCCGATTCTGGATGCCACAGAATAACGAAATGTATTCGGTCATCAGGCTTGGAAGATATATGCGAGACTAATTAGGATACATTTTTATTGATTATCATTAAAGTTGTTGGAATACCTACCTCAAGAAAAAATAACAGCGGACATACTAAACTGGGTATATTTTTCGCAACATTCATAGAATAATGAAAACTCCTTTGTTTTAAGATAAATTTTTGTTAACATATTGCGACGACAACATGTTTTGAGCGAATCATTCAGTGAGGTGCCCGATGCAATCTTAATTGCAGAAAATTATAGAAACAGTTATAAATATAGTGCTAATTAGTGGTGATTTTGCGAATGAACAGTAATTTTAGTTATTGGAATTGAACGTTTGATTATATTTCTCAACTTTGTCAATTTAGTGTATTTCGAAGCTTCACTAACCGAATTTATGTATTATAAACTTGGACTCAATTTTTCTCGGTCAATTTTCGTTCAACGATTCTTCTGACTTCCTGACTAAAAATTCCGAAGAAACATCAACTACGAACCATCTTAATTAAAAACTATGGAATGATCTTTCGATACCGAATCTATTCATTTTCCTCCAAAGGTATTCTTGAATGAATCACTGACTGTCAGGAATGTTAGATTTAAATCATATCCAGATCGGAATGACCTTATTTTCTCGTTCTTTCAAGTCTTCTGAAGATGCCTTCTCAGTACCAATTTTCGGTTTTGTACACCTCATTCAATTCGTTACCTGAGATGGAAGTAGCCAAATTTCTTTCGGACGGCTCGACATGGCCCATTTCCACAATCATGTAGTAGGCAGTGATGCCCAAAGCAATCACCATGGTCAAGTTAGCGATGAACGAGAATGGCACAAGGTGTTTTAGTTCCCTTATCTGACAGAAGAGGATCAGTAACACCAGCAGCACAAGTTTCACGTACAAACTCCAGGATTCTGCTGGTTCGTAATAGTAAGCTACTAACTACAAAAAAGTAGTATTGACACTATTAGTACAAGAAATAACAAATATATTATAACTATCATAATACCGGAAATATCTGGAAGGATACAAATTTTTATAAGCGAAAAAAATACAACATACACAAAAACAACATTTCATGCAGCAACAAGAAGAAAAAGGATTCTGGAAAAGGAATGATTCAAATTGTTATATAAAGAGAAAAGGAAGTGACCAGAAAGAAATAGGAATTCAAATCATAATTGAATAATATAACAAAAGAAAAATCAAAATCAAGACGACGAACATTACGATGTAAGAAGAATTAATACGCACTGACGGAAAAAATAAAATAATATATCATTCTTCAGGAAACAGAGAAGGTCAAGAAGCAATTTACCACAAAAATTTATTTCTATGGTTAGCTACCATCACAGGATGAATGAAGAACAATATATTATATATTACCGAAGAGAAAGATAATGGAACTAGAAAAAAATCGGAAGATTCCAAACAACAATCTTTTTATTATTCATTACAAAATGTTGTAATCATTAGATGAATCAATATTCGACAAATATAATATATATTCGGCCTGAGATCCTCGTGGTATAAATTCTTGTGATTTATTGTCAACATAATACACTAGTACTATAAATAACTATCATTCTCACTTCATGAATTATATATTTTGAAGCATTATTTTCAATCAGTTTCATTCAAGATCTCTGTATATATAAAATATAGGACTGAGCAACAATATTTGGATCTGATGTGAGTTTTTTTAAGTACTCTACATTCGTTCAACATTTCAAGAGTAGCATCTGTCTATTATTATAAACAAATAGAACTTTCATATTTGGCGTGTACTCGTTCTTTAGATCTTAAACCTTAACATTTCTATGTTCGAGGTTATTTCGAATCACGTGTTCACGTTAGAGAACGGTAATACAAATGATATTTTTATGCCTGAATAATGACCCTGGAAGAAAATATATTCACCAAATTGAAACATTTCCAGAAATGGGAATGTAAGTATATCAATTTTAATTATTCCCTTCTTTTTTATTTCGAGGGTACTTCCACACTTCGTCAAATAATCACCAATTTGGGAATAAAGATACCTATCGTTGCTTAAATTTATTCATCAAAGTCCTAAAATGTTTGGCAGTTTTCGATTTTATTACTTCTTGATGAAGATAGATAAGAATATAACTAGAAAAATTAACATACTCACTTTGGTTATCGATTCCGAGATGAACACAACATATACCGCATTCCCAACGAAGTGGGTAAGAATCAAAGACATCTCAACGAAAATTCTGTAAGTTTGAGAAAAACAGAGTTATGATTGAGTGAAGGAAACTATTTCTAACTGATACCTGGCAAAGGTCGACCATCTTCTCAACCCTTTCGGACCATTTTTGAAAACAGCTTCGGCTGTTTCGGCGAAACCGAGGCTCGGAATTTTCGTTTCCAAACTTTTTTCGAAGCAGAAACCTAAGATAAACATTTCATCAGTTGGTTGAATTTTATCGAGAGATACTCAAGTCATGAGTGAAGGTGTGAGTTCATTAGACGTTTTTTGGAAAGGTGAAATGACGAATTTCATGTTTTTTTCACTTAGGATTATAACATGTTCATTTCGTGAAAGTACATACTGGGTTTCAAGTTCATATTTTCATGTTTTTGATTCATGAAAACTTGAGCCACACTTTCCTGATTAGATGTTGAATCTTCTTGATAATACCGGAATCTTTGAGAAATTGATCAATGGTAATGTTTAGGTACATTGAAGTGGAGCAACGATAAGATATTGTTAGAGAAAATGATAAGAATTTGTTGATAAAATTTTCACGCAATTTGTATGATTATCAACGCACACACATCCGTTAGCTATTATTAAACATACGCAAATGGATCAAATCAACATAGACTCAGCAGTTTTGAGGCTCTCTGAAATGGAAAAATAGTTTCCTGATTTTTCCATTCCACTTTCCGATCCTTGAAAGATAAAATTTGTTTTCAAGAATCTACAATAATATTGAATTGTAAATAGTCTTCTGAAGGGACATATGCAGACGATACAAATGTTCTGGTCAATGATCATAATAAACCAGCATTTGCAGAAAAAACAGAATCCATATATGAGAGGATAATAGAGTGATAAGTTTTGTTGTTTTATATCAAATTTGTGTTTATTTATTCATCTATTTATATTTTTCTTATACTTTCTTATTGACACACAAACGTACTCCTTGTCACTGTATGTAAATGTTTATTGTGATGCTTTCATACTGATTAACAAGTGAAAAAAATATTATCTTCTAACTGAGATTGATAATATTCACAAACGATTTCATTATATGTTGAATAGATTTTTAGTTCCTGGCGAGTGCAATAGTTTTCATTATCAGAAATATATACCATAAATTCTTCAATTTCAGTATTCAAATCTTAGTTTCAAACTACTTTCAAAACAATTCAGAACCACTTGCACCAAACGACTAAGTTTCTAGATAGTGTTTGCATGTCGAATTTGAATTTTCATTGTATGACTGTGTAGTAAATGACTTCAAAACAATTATTCTATTCAGGATTCTCTTGAATCATTCATTAGTTTTGAACATTATGTTCATGAAGGAGGTCGAAAACAAGGAATTCCTATCGAATTATAATTCTTTTGATTAATCGATCTAATACGTTTTTTATCAGACTGTCGATTGATCAAGATTCTGTTTCGATCCATTGCAAATCGGTTGCAAATAAGTATTCTGTTCAATTGAATGAAGATTCTTGTTGCTATCGAGAATGGCATAATAATGAAGGTCGAGCTAGTTAATGAATGTGAAAAAATATTCACCAATAAATGAACGGTATGTGTGCAGATTATTCCAATGAAAATCGTTCCTAGAGCTCCTACAACCAAACCAGCATTCATGAACGCTCTTGGGACAGCTAATAAACCACTACCCAGAGATCCTTTCAGTATGTGTATGAGGGCGCCAGAAAACCTAAAGAAATTAATGAAGATATTGAATGATTCATGAAACAATATATATTCTGAATAATGCAAAAACGTATAAGTATTAGTTTCAGATGAGATATTGAATGATATCGAGAGAATTTATATCGTTTTATAGGATGAATTAACGATGAAGTGATTCACTTACGTATTTGGATGCTGTAATTCTCGATGTTCATAAGGATTATATATTTTGTCCAGACTAATTGTGCTTTCCAAGCTGAGTTTCGTCGAATTGAGATCGTTGTTTGTTAAGGTTGTCCTGAGGAAATAAGTTATTGTAACGGGAGGAAGTATGTATGAAGTTAGAAATATGCAACAACTACTCACGTGGAATTGAACTCTTTTGTGCTGTTTACATCAAATTTTTTCTTTGTCATATTGATACCTGAAAAAAAAAATGTGAATGTGTTCATTTCAAGAACATCCCTACCCGAATACTATATAATTATTATTAATAAGAAATAAAAATAATGAATTAATAAAATTCGAATTACTGAAAAGTATGTACAATATTTCAGTTTTCTTGTTGGGAAATACAAGAACAGCAGATGATAATAATGAAAATATCATGTTAAGAGAAAAACTGAGGAAATGCAAAATTTCCCAGAATTGGAAATCTCACGATATCTCAAAATCTTTCAAATCTATCGATAGTGTAGCATTATTTCAGATAAGAAGAATATATAATGTTATTCTACTTGACACACACAGAAAGATCTGAGACAGATTATTGAAACATTACATCAGATCTGTGGCATGCATGAGGAATTATAATGGACCAAGTATTGGACCTTGAGGAACTCCCATATTACTCATAGTTCTTGTAATGATTACTGTTTGAGTCCTACCTTCCTCACAAGATTTCTTAGGGTTCAAGGCAAGTCCACAAATTCTATTTCAATATTATCAAAAACTCGAGATGAATGAATTGCCGTAACCCATCAATTCTTCTCGAAGAGGAAATTTTTTATTTTAAATTTCAGTTGCCTGGACTACAATAACTTTCTTTAATATCAATTGTTTCGAGAAATTGTTGAAATTGATCGACAAATTACTAATATTTTCACTGTTTATCATTATAATTATTGGATACTCGAGAAAATAGTACTATTTGATTTATGATTTCACTGAAATTCAACTGAATTCAAATATGAAAACACCGCTGGATTTCTAATCAAAAACTCTTGAATTATATTGAAGACAGGATGTAAAGATTGTAATGCTGAAGATAGGAATGAAAAAACTTACGACCAAGAATAAAAGATGCACTATGAACAATTTATTGTCTAGTGATAAAAATGTAAACACAATGGTTTGAATCAGATATGGAGATAATACAAATCTGATATTTTGAAAACAATATCATGGAAAAATGCTCATTTTACAAGGTTTTGCCAGAATCATTATCTGGATATTCTCATTATTATCATGTAAATAAATGCACGGTGTTGTGAAATGCTAATTATTGCGATAGGTAAATGAACATTTATCAGTTGATGAGGATATTCTAGGATATTCCGCCAATATAAGTTGCGTTAAAGATGGTATTCATTTAATGTTAATATATGTGATATATTCACCACAACTATCATATCGTCACACCCATTTTTCAATTGAATCATGACTTTTTTTCATCCGGGATTCAGTGACTGCCTGATCCAAATTGTGAAGTTCCATTAATGGTAGCGAAATAAAAAGTGTTTTGTACACAATTGTGAGTTGTAATTTAGTGGCACCAATTTGTTAATATGCCAAATTTATTCAACATTTTTGATGATAATTTTCCTTCAAAAAACTTGATCACTGTTATTTTGTTTATACTTTCAAAAGTCTGTGATTTTGAATACTTTCATTTGAATGATATACAATTGATAAGGATTATGAACTATTTTGAGAAACCGAACTTTGCTTTGGAAGTGGGTGAAATATTAATAATTTCTAATAATTCAGCAGGTTTTATCAGAATATCAATATATGTAAAGACGTATACAGGAAGAAGAAACATATAAAATATAATCAACAGTCAGAAATTAGGAATTGTATCTACGTCATTTCTATAGAGTTGACAACATCGCTTATTTTGACGAGCTGTTTGAACTTTCTCCCTTAAATGAATGAATTCATTAATGATATAATAGAATCCAAATTACAGTGAGGACATAACATTCCAGAAAATATTGTTTTTTTATGCTATCATTTTCGAAATTTATATCTTTCTATGGAGTGGGTCATTGATTCCAAATCTTGATTTATTGAATGGAAATAAATACTTCGATATTCTCATATTTTTCTGTTGAATTCAACAGTACTCGTAATTGATTCTTGCTGTTATTGAGTTCTCTATTGCGTATTCTTGGATTTCGTAACCCTAATACCATTTCTAAATAATATTTTAGAGTGATTTTCGCTTGTGAAATCATGAGATAGTTGAATGTTCTTCTTTCATTTTTTCTCAAACGGAATTGGAAATTACTTTCATTAGTCAATTAACTTTTATGTTTCCTGTTGTAAAAAGATTTCGAATTTATCACCAAATTAATTCACGAAAATCATTATTGAATCGTATCGAAATGTACATGAATATAAATAATTGTCATTTTCTCCACTATGAATAATCTCACTCGTTTATTAACGCTACTTATCAAGTGGAAAATGATGATGAAAAAATGATCAATAATCACTAGAATAATTGAATACTAATGGAAACTCACTTCTCACTGAGGAAACTCAATGAAGTTCAAGAACACACACTAACCGAAACGTACCATAGAATATAGACAGAGTGTTACAGTAGTACTACTAGTATTTGTTCGATGAAATTTTCACTGAACTGCTTGCACCAGGTATGCTCTCACCAAGACATTGCCTATGACGAAACACTATGGTTGCGAGCGCGAAATCCTTGATAATTTTGTTATTTATGTATGTGTATTGTTGCTTCCAACCTTTTCATTATACAATCATTGTGTGGGAAAATGATTCAATGAGATATTGACCGGACAAACAGACTAATAGAGGTACCAACAACAAAGCACTTTTTGTCTGATATCCGAAATTGACTCTATCATATGTTTTCACGTCCTGCGTCCTTATTAAAATTGATTGTTCGAAATTTCAGCAACAGTTTTTTATGTTGTGTCCTCACTTTCATAATTGAACCTGGAATAGTTACTGAAAGATAATAAAAACATGTACAAAATGGTTAAACGACATATTTTCTTCGTCATTGAATTTTATGCCCCGAAGTGGTTTTCATTTCGTTCTCGTCATCTCACACGTAGTTCATCAATTTCAGAACAGGATCAATTGTATTATTGTTTATGTGAAAGGTTATATCTAATCATAGACATATAATTTTTATGCTTGAATGCATTAGGAATATTGAAATACTTACATAACAACTTTATTGGATATCAGGAATTTAACGCATGTGAACTTATCCTGTACAGGATGGACAAACTTCAATGTTTCTATAGGAAGACCAGGTAAAATTTTTGATCCATTCTCTCCAGATTAATTGACTAGCGGAATTGATAATTCGCTACGTTTTTCATTTTTATTATCTAATGTTAGGGAAGAAGTAAAATCTTCAAGTTGTGGGATGAAGACTTATATTCTCAAGAAATATTATTTGTGTGTTTCAGGAAATTGGAGAGATTAAAAAAGGTAAAATTATGAATCATAGTTGAGATTGTATATTTTATAATGTAAATGAGTCTTTCGAGTGTTTATACAAAAAATGAAACAAGAATATAATAAAATGAAGAATGATGAAATACAGGAACTTATTCTGATGATTGAAATAACATGAGTATGCAGCCTTTTTGTTATAGATCTGAAGAATTTTGTGGTCGTGTTATGAAAAATTAGCTACCCTAACAAGAATTTCTATTCATCGGACTGTACTCGAGATTTCTTCCCAAGTTTGTGAATTCTGTCACTAAATATTCACCTCAGAATATAATTTCTAATTGGAATGAATAAATAAAAAGAGGAGATGACATTCGAACATCTTTTCATCTTGATTCTTATTGAACCTTAATTCTTGAATGAACATAAATTTATTGGAATATCTTTTCTGTTTTGCGTTATTGATTATCTTATTTACTCACATTATCACTATTTTTTCTATATATATTCTATCCAGACAGAAGACAACGTATAATAACCAAGAGATTAAAATAAATTTCATTAAAATCATCTGCAAGCCAAGACCAAAAAAATTCAGCAGTGAATATGCTAAAAAATCAATTAACATATCTGTTATTGAAATGATAGTCGTAAGATAAAGACTGAATTATAATTTCAAGGCGCTTAGCTTGATAACGATTGAAATAATTTCAATTTGTTTTCCTATAGCGATGAAAAATATTATTCGTTTGAATTTTTCTTCGCGGTACTTCATATTGTGGCCTACATTCTAGATTAACCTGTTGATCAAATTGTTACCCTTGTGGCTTCCATACAATTCAACAACTGAATTAATTTCCATATCAAACTTTATTTGTCATCATCAGGTTTCACTATCGATGATCATGACCTGGATTCTACAAGGTCTATTCGAGATTGTCGCCAATAAATGACAAATTTTCAATCGTAACGTATCATTACAATAATTCTAAGAATACAACAAAATCATGGTATTTGTATTGAAAAATATATTTCATTATACAGGGGATAATACTATTTGACATGTTAATGATAATCTTATTTCCTCGTTCAATAATCTTTCTGGCAGATTATTTAAATACTAGGGAGGTAATAGCCTTGAATTTGCTGGTTCACTAGGGCAACATTGACTTGAAAAATTTAATTCATTATCATATTTGAATCGAACAAATATTTTTTCTAAATTTTTCAAGGATAACAACAAAAAACTATTGAAAAATCACTAGCTTATATCATTGTTGATAATGACGTTAAGGTAGGTCGAGGTAGAATAACAAGACATTATTATATTCAACTCAACACTTGTTCAGATGTTGCGTACTCAACATAATATCTACAGTGTGGGCGATTAATAAGAGTAATATTCCCTCAACTGAAAACTTTCATTTAATCAAGGCTAACAGGTGTGTTTGGGTCCGAATCTGCTCAAAGGAGTTCACTGATACTAGCCGGTAAAATTTCACTATTCAAAAATAATAATAATTGATTTTTGAACATTGACGATAATTTTGATGATGATCAAATGTTATAATACATATTTTCCTCTTGAAATATGAACGACAGAATATGTGAATGTATATAAGAATTCGTAATCACGTATGTGAAAATACCTGTATAACTGTATCGTGTTTGATATGAAAATGCAACAATTTTCGAAACAACTTGGATGAGCGACTTGTTTCATTGGGGATTAAATGATACTCAGCAAAAAATAGAAGTCATTGAGAACATGACGAAATCGTCAACTTAAATTGAGGGATTTTGATTTTTGCGGATCCGTTAATCCGTTTCGAATTGATTTAATGTGTCAAAATCATAGTGTCACTTGCCACTTAAATTATAGCTACCTATTTCACAGCTCTTAGAAATATCAACTAATGAAATATCTAATCACTAGAAAATAATCTTTTATAGAATCGAGCATATCGTAATAGAAAAATGATACTTACCTGATAACACGAATAGAGTAAAAAAATGCAAATACTAATGCAAAATGAGAGGAACCCGTTGTTGTTATATACACGTTCACACCGATCTGATAATCGAAAAGCAACGCGTAGAGAATTGATATCTACAAATATTGAATGAGGAAAGTAGAAAATACCTTGATTACCCACCATTGTGTTTCATTACTGGCAAATGAGGTGAGGACATACCTTTTCGACGATATTAGACCTAAACGAGCACGTTGGGTTCTAAGGTAGAGAAAATTGGAAGATTTTTACTGGAGTATGAAAAATCTTTATGCATCATTTTCGCAATGTACAATTTTCTTCTACCGCCAAATATTTTTGTACCTCTCATTATTTTTTTGTTTATCGTATGAAAGAATCAAATAGAATCGCAAAATGTGGGTTCATGCTACAACTTTGAGAATCCAGCTTATCGAAAGCGTCAGCAATATTATCAAGGAATTGAATTCTCGTGAATCCATATTGCAAAATTCACAATATTTTCCAATTTGTTTCTTTTGTTAAATGAGCGTAATTATCCCTGAATTATAAATGGAGAGTAAACTGAGAACCTATCCTCGGGTGACAAGTTCAGATTACTAATATAAGTGAGCAGGGGCGGCATTTTTCAGTGTTTGCCCCTTACCAAAAAAAAATAACCGTGACTGATGCGTCAACATCTCAATATGATTTTTTTCATAATTATATTCGATAATATAAAAACAAAAATATTGTTGTTCTCCATATGTAATTCTTTTTTACCATAAAGTATCAACTGACAGTTTGAATGTTATCGGACTGAAAAGGTGAGGTGTTAATTATATTTAAGTAAGTGATCAACTATAATCTGTCTGTACGTGAAACCATGATTTAAATAATAAATTTTATCACCAAATTTACACTTTACAATGGTTCGCGGGTGCGATAAGGGAATATGGTAAAAAAGTGCAGTCCATATCGTGGTAGAATTTCTCCCAGTGTCCATTGTATATTTATAAATATATCAGCATGAAAAATAAAACAACATCTACCATTACGAATTCAATTTATAATTCTAGGTTGGTTTAAATTCTAATCATGCAATTAGTTGGGTGGAAAAGGGTTGTCAAACATTGAATTCAACTTATATTTATAGGTCCTCTTTCTCTAAAAATGAAACAATTGACCTATCATCAATCAATTCGAGATGTGATAACGTGAAAGAAAATAATTATAATCCTTATGAACACAGGATATTACAACACCCAAATACGTAAGTACAATCAACTTATTTAAAAACCAATGACACTGCAAAAATGTATTTGTGTTGAATGTCATGATATATTCATCTTTTTAATCTTCAGCAATTCAAATTTCAATTTTCAATATCGATGAAATTGTTTATAAGAAAGTTATCTCTCTCGAAGAATAGATTTAGTAATTGAAAATGAATTACAGAATCAAAAACATGCATTGTGTAAACACTAAAAATTTCAAAGCAAGCATGCAATTGCAATCATTTTCTTTTATTCTAGCAATTCATTAGCAATAAAATATTGTTTGTGATATTTCTCTTCAATTTGAATTCATATCGGGTTATTCATCTACATGTGCTCAAAAAATGTCCATGATATTTTTTGTCAATTCGTTCTATCATTATTCCTGGATACCAATTCTCTTGGTGGCCTTAAACTTCGTCGTAATGCGATGAATATTCTTCATACAGTTTCCACTTAGTCGTAATTCTACTGTTCGAAAGATAGTTATGTATTTTTATGAATTGATATCTACTTATTATTTGATGAAAACCGCTTAAATGTATAATATTTCTAGACATTTCGGGGCAGTAGTTCATATTATCAAAGGATCTTTGGGTACAGGAGTATTAGCAGTTCCTAGAGCCTTCAAGACAGCTGGTTTAGTAGTCGGAACTGTCGGTACAGTTATTGTAGGAATTCTATGCACTTACAATGTACATTTATTGGTGAGTACTTCTTCAGAAATAATTCATCCAAAACTATATCAACTCATTGTATCGAGTGGAACTCTCGAAATTAACCTTCGATATTACCAGAGATAGTATTCAGATAAATGATATTACAATTGTACCACTCCTGTATATATTTTCGGTATACAGATTTGGAAAGAATTCGTTGGGTATGAAGGGAGAAATCAATAAGAGTAACGAGGAGAGCAACTGTATTATAATCCCGCATAAACAGAAAGGACGTCGCTTTTCTCGTGAATGGGCGACTATTTTTTCAAACTCTGGTTTCAATAATTATGCATGTCAGAGCTGACGTCACTATAATTTACTATACCACAGAATTATGGCGGGGCAAACACCATATTTCGAACATGTGATGAAATAATTTCTTGAAATGAAAAAAAAAATACTTTTGTTTCATAATCTTTACAAAAATGGTCCCTTTGACTAATGTTCATGTTAATGTTCGACAATGTTTAATAATTATCTATCATTATCGCGGCGACACCTGCGAAACAGATTCGAAATATCTCATATTGAATACGTGATTCAGTTTGATTCGATTCAAATACCTATCCTACGTCTTTTATCAGCGTAAATTTCATTTTTCCGCACACAAGCGATCCCGACATCGTCTTATATCCCTTCTTCGAACTATTCGCTCTCATTGAATTCCTTTATGGAAAATTAATTCTTTCCGAAGCTGACTTGAAGTTTCCTAATTTCGAAGTAAATTTAAAAAAATCCCAAACGCGAAATGAATTGGATTTTGTTATACAAGACCAACATACATCGGTTTGGTAGAGTTCGTGATTCTCGCATTTTCAATTAATTTCGATTTTTCATAGTTCTTCTGTTCTGAGTTTATTCTTTATGTGCAATGGCCATCTCATTATAATCAGGTTTCAGCATCTATGAAAATATGCATAAAAACGAAAACTCCGAGTTTGGGTTTCTCAGAATCTGTAGAAGAAATCTTCAAAAATGGGCCCCAGTCGATAAGATCTTGGTCTACGTTCGCTAAGTGAGTCAACTCTTTTTATTTGGTGTGACTGTTATTAGTCTAGTCATATTGTCATACATAGTCAGATGAGCGATTAGATTTCTTCTAGACTCATCATTCATTTCGATTGATAATTCATGATATTGAACAACCTAGTAAGGGAGTTTGATGATTTCAGCTAATTAACAATTTGTTTTCCAGAATATTTGTTGAAATCGCCCTATGTCTCACTTATTATCTCGCAGTAGCCGTCTATGCTGTTTTCATATCAGAATCTCTAACAAAGGTGAGAAAAAAAATAACCTGTTTTCTCCTATTCCAGATTAAATTTGAACTTCATGTGACTTATATTCCACCTAGGAATTATCTATTCTTTGTGGACAAGAATTTATACAATATCACAGATGCATGATGAAAATTATTTAGTTCTCCATTGAAATTTTATTTGGCGAGTACCATTTGGATGTTATATGAGTTTCAAATGCATTTAACATTCTTCAAGCTGATCAGCTGATCTCTGTAAATCATTTATTCTTGTAGAGATTTTAAAAATAGTTGAAAATCTCTTCTTTGAAAAAAATATTCTTTGAATTATATTTACTGAGAATATGAATGCAGAAAAAGTTAGTGAATCATGTTGTTATATTTATTATTGTGTGATTATTTGCATAGAGTGATGAATTAGAGGATTTCGAAATATTCAAAGACTATGAATTATATCTAATTTATTTAATTTATTATCTAATCTATAGTTGGCAATAATGCACATTCCAACAATTCTATTTCCCAGAAATACCGTTTCACCTAATTTTAATATATAATTATATACGAATTTCAGTAATTTTTCATATAATTCTGCCAGCTGGTGTCATTCTACCACCCTCCCGCCGCCTCGTGGAACCTCTTCTTCCTCCTTGTTCTCTATGTCTTGTTGCTCTTCTGTTGTCAAATCAGAGAGCTCAAACGGTTGGTACCCTTCTCGATCGTCGCCAACCTGGCCATGGTCACTGCCTTCCTCATCACTTTGTACTACATGATCGGTAAGATGACCGAAGTGGACGTAAAGGAGCGCAATCTGGCAACAGGAATACGTTCCATCCCCTCATACTTCAGTACTGTACTTTTTGCAATGGAGGTATGGAATTGAAATGGAAATTGTGACGTGGACGAAGAAAACTACTTTTTATAGCACGCCTATTAAATAACGCAAAATTTCAATATCAAATTAATAGGTTAAACTAGAATCGGGTAATAGGCCGAGTTATAATAGTTATATTTGAAAATAACGTCAGTCATAGTTGGGCGTAATGTAACGGAGAAGATATTTCCTTCGGAACAGGACCAGTTAATAATAAAAACAATAATGGGACTTTATTCAATCATCAATGGATAATACAAGGGCAATATATTTACTACTTATTTGATTAAATAGACTGCTTCACATTTTAGGCAAGTGTTTACAGACCCATTATTCAGCATCCCATGAAAAAAAAATTAAAAAGTTTAGATTTGTAGCTACAGGTGAGAAAAAACTGTCACAGGGTGAAATGTCTATATCTTTTCAAATATCAGTATTTTTCAAAATCCATACTTAGATTTTTTTGTATTCTTCTTACAACTATTATAACTTGGTCTATTGCCGATTCTAGCTTGAATGCGACTCCTGAGACACACTGTATATGTAAACGAATCGATTTTAATGAACTATTTGTTAAAAGATTAATCTTTTATACCCTACAAATGAATTAAATTTTGCGCCTAATTTTCAGTTGTATTTTCTTCAGTAACTCTAGCTGCTCTAGTTCAAGATTTTTCCATTATTGTTAGTGGTCATCATACAAGGACTTAATTTCCATCAATTATTAACTCTTCTGGTGGCAGGGAATAGGAACCATCATGCCCGTGGAAAATTCGATGACGGAGGGTCGATTCTTAGGTCCTACAGGAGTGTTAAACGTTGCCATGGCCTTCGTCGTCACATGCCATACGGTCATAGGCTTTTGTGGATATTACGCTTTTGGTGAGGCCACTCAGGCCGCTGTCACACAGAATCTGCCCTCCGACCAACTGTGAGTATCGTTGAGCTCTTTAGCCAATAGGTGAATATCAGCACCCCCAAGTTTGTTTTGTTATTGATGTTAAACTAAAATGACTGAAAAATAAAAAAAAGGAATATATGGATTTATAAAACATCATCTGTTTTTAGAAAATCTTCAAATCTCATTTGAAGAAACTACCAAACAATTTTTCTCACTTTATTTAGCCCTGCCCAAGTGGTCCAAGGATGCATCTCCGCATCGATGTTCTTTACATTTATACTGAACCACCACGTACCAACAGACATCTTGTGGTGCAGGATACGGCCACTGGTGTCCTCCAGAAGGCACAACATAACTCAAGTGGTGTTGAGGATCTCAACGGTTACGTTCGTCATGATTGTGGCCGCTGCCGCCAATCGTAACCTGGACGCTCTTATGGACTTGGTTGGAGCAGTGTTTTTCTCCATTTTAGGATTCTTCATACCCGCTATCGTTGATATTTTGGTGAATTGGAAGACTTGGGGGAACTATCGTTGGATGCTTGTTCAAGACGGTTTCTTGATAGTGTTGTCTATTTTTGCATTGGTTTCAGGTACCTATTATGCTTTGTGAATAAGTTACTGAAGAATTACTGTTTACATTTAATAGATATCGGAATATTGTATTTAGGTCATAGCCTTACACTTTCTTTTTACTGATCGAATCGAATTCTTACATCGAATTATAATTTTCATAATCATATAATATCATTTTTTACCTACCTTATTATATATATTATATAAAATTTTTATCGTGATACTTTGAAACCTCGGGATTCGTGACCAATAGTAACGCTAGGATATACTGTGATGAATTCCTTTTCTAGACTACGATTCACTGAAACTCAATTTTTGTGCCACAGTCACAGAGTCATGTTGAAAAATTTGCTGTAAATTGCTCCTTAAACATTGTTTGAACCAATGACACACTGTTTATGAGTTCTGTATATTTTAGTGCTTTTCGCGAAAAAAGAAAAACAACCAATAAAACGCTACTCATGAGTTCTGTATATTTTATTGATCTTTGAAAAAAACATTGTGGCCACTAGCGTACACAAACATATAGAGATTCAAAAAGGACCAAATCCGATGATATTGTTTTTTTTAATAATTCCTGATTGAAAATGTGAAAAAATTCTAGTAATTCTTCATTGTGAAAGATATAATATAAGATATTCATTCATAATTTATTTCTCCTATAATTCAAGAGATGCTTGAAATACCCGTAAATTTATTTTTTTTTCCTAGAGGACTTTAGGAAGTGAATCAAAAAGGAAAAGCATTTCTTATCTTTTCATGTGAGAAGTAGGTGAATCAATACACACATAGAAGAAAATATAGTTGAAAGTCCTCTGATTCTTCACATTCTACCTGTTTATACTTTCATGAGCTATTAAGTGAACAAAATTTAATTGAGTGTTTTCGAAAGTGCGACTTGTTTAGATGAAAATTCAATAAAATCGAAGATTCCTATAGATTGACAGATAAACTTCAGGATTATTGCCTTTCTGAAAAATCCACACACAAGAACATCCAGTAAATAAAAGTGCCACAATAAAGTAAGGAATTCAGTACGAAAGTGAATCATTTACATATATTTATGTACATGAGACTTTGACAAAAGATTATCGCTAATTTTCGAGTTTCTCATTTAAACACAATAACAAAAATTCCAATCACCATATTATATGATGAAATAAGGAAGCTACATTTAATCGGACAATCAAACGAACGAAAAACAAAGAGCTACCAATGAATTTGAACACTACCCCGTGGCTTACCAAATGAAAGCAAGCTCATCTAAAATGTGAAATTTTTGTATATATTCGAAATATTGCGCTCACTCCTTGCGCACCTTCCTCTTCTTCGTACCTTCTGTAGATAATGGTACGCTCGCTGCTTCTTCCTGTCAACAATTTTTCTAATATAAAAACTTGTATATATTTTCATTTCACCAAGCGCTGATTAAGGTTTTTGACTCTTCTACTGTGTTATTAGATCGTTTAAAATGATATAATCCAGAGCAAATATTGTCTTGGAGAGACTCTGAAGATGCCGTCATTGTTCTGATACAGTCCCCTTTTCAATTGATAGTGATCAGTAATTGTCAACATTGTTAATAATATACACGATAATAAATAGACCATTAGAAAAACCCATTTGCACAAAAATATACAAACCTCAACATTTTCATTATCTTCTTCGGAATCCGGCTCCGAATTTTTCTCTTGATCTTCGTTGTCTACTTCTATTTCTTCTGCTTCAACCTCTTCATCACACTCTTCTTTCACATCCTCAGTCGTTTCATCAGTCTTTTTCTTTTCAGCTGTTTCCCTCAATTCCTCTCTCTCCTAACAAACCAACAATAAATCAAGTTTGCTTGAATATTTGCATTAATTTCCAAGTATTTTTTACCTTGGTCTGACTAGCAGAGGAACTGGGCTTGCAGCAAAGGTACAACAGGAATACTACGGGTACGGCAAGAACAAGTATGTACACTCCCCAAAGGGCAGGGTATTCGTTGGTCAAATTCGCCAATCTCTGCACAAAGCTTTCCTACATTGTAAAAACAAACTCAAATTGCTTACTTTACTTCTAGCAAGGCTAATTCTACAATGGAAGAGCTAATCATCGACTGGCCACAAATTTTCGTGTCCACAAATGCTCTCTGAGAAATAGTTACAGTGCTCTCAAATAATATTAGTGACGACAAGAGTCGTCACGAATATTCAGCTACTTCTCGATATTCGGTTGAATATCGCGAAGCATTTCATTGAATCTGAATACCAAATAATGATATGGCATAAAATTGTGGATAAAAAATAGTTGCACAAAAATTCGATACATTTGAATCGATCAGTAATAATTTATGATAAACAAAGATTTTTTTTACAGCAAAATATTGCATTTTTCATAATAAACTATACCTGAATCCGAAAATGATCACTACTAATCATACTACTGGAAGAAGATTGATAAATATTTGTATTTGTTAATTCTACTAGGCTTGCATATTGTCTCGTGTACAATAAATACCATGAATATGAAGGATCTGCTGTCCAATCTGGGAAAACAATTGACTATTTCAAATACCCTTGAGGGTGACTGGAAATGCAAATGAATGAATATATGTCGAGAATTTCAGAATCGTAAAATCTATTTCATCTTGAACTCTTCCCCCATCTTCATTTGTGTACATTTTTAGCGACTTCCTCAGAATACAGTTTAAACTCTATATAACGACTATCAATGGAAGAACCAATAAAAGCTGAATAATTTTGACGCTTTAGTTAGTTTGTCGTTAAATCAAGTGGCGTTATATGGAGTTCACACTGTATTTTCCGAAATGATCCGTTTATACCATGAGTGACCAATATTTGTTACTTCAAATCGGAAGCCCAATATTCATGAGTCAGAATTGAGAACAAGGATCGATAACACCATTATGAGAAAACTAAATGCCTTGTAGCTCCTACAGGCCGGATGTTTCTGATAATTTACCTCTTTAACGCACTTAAACATATAGAAAATATAGAGAAACACGGGTATCGAACAATAGAGAGCGTAAGCAGCCCATATTTTTGGCTTGTAGTTCATCCTCCTCAACATATTTCCCCACCATGTTTTCTTGAATAATAAAAAAATAACAAGTAAACTGTTCAAGAGGTTCAAGAGAAAATTTTCAACTTACCGAATCTTTGGCAATCTTTTGTCGTTTCTTGTCGAAAGAATCAGCCGCCCATGTTTCGGCAATAGAGATGTCCTCAGTGATAATGATATTGTCGAAGAGGATGTCTTGGGACATTGACCACAGTTCAAAGCCAATAGCACTCTACAAAATGATAAAAGTAGTCAGTATGCCAAATTCAAACTTACTTGATCTTTGTAACCTAACCATTTATGTAGGTGATTCGGTAATAGGCAGAGCATTCCATTTGGAAAAATAACTTTTTCTTATACACATTTATTTCTGTACCTACCAGTGAAATAACGAATTTTAAGTGACCCTGTATGATGCAAAACGATATTCTCCACAAAGAAGTGCTGCCTGCCTTTGTTTTGATAAATATCCATTTAAGCAATATGGTATGCTGATACAAATGGATAGAAAATGAAAGTTTAAGAATTTCATGGTCATCCTATTCAAAATTAGGAATCATTTGGGATTTGAATTCTTCAAAAAGTAAACTGAATCACCCTGTATACTCATCAATGTGATGTAGACTCACCACTGTTGTCATCCTGAAGGGTGCAAGATCCTCGAAATGATCGGGATTCGGGATTTTCCTCGGTCGCCACTTGCCCTTGTAATTCGGGTTGTCGATCATGGGCGGTCGCCATTTACCCTTGAAGGCGGGATTATTGATAAGTGGTGGTTCCCAAGGTCCGCAACCAGCAGCAGCTGTGCAGGCGGGATTCTCCACTAAGGGGGGCTCCCATTCACCATCCATCTATAAATTCAATTGAATTTGTTGACATGACAAAATTTGAGTTCAGTTAGGTTTATCGATACATGTTTTCAAAGGGATCACAAAGTTCTCAGCGTTTGTCTCTTGAAATTGTTGTTTTTAAATCAATCGAAAATCACGCACTGAGTTATTTTGATATCGTGTACGTATGTATGTATTTATTTTACCTCTGAGTCCCAATCGGCCGGTTTGACAGCATTTGTATCGGGCAGATGAGTAGGTTCCTCGTCAAGCCAGTCGACTGGTTTCACAGCACTTTCGTCGACTATCTGAGGTGGCGCGTCTTCATCCCAATCAGCTGGTTTGCTCGCTTCTGGGTCCGGAATCTTTTCCCTGTGGAAGGTCGTGAACGTATATGATATAATTAACAGAATAGTGAAAAACAAACAATTATCCAACATGTGCTCCCTATTTTGGTATTATTAGTGAAATGACACGACAAAATCAAAATCAATTCATTATTATCGATCGTATGTCATTACTATTCTTTCTATACCTAAATAAATGTTGTATTGTCAGTACAACCTACCTCCAATTGATTCATACTTTCACTGCATGAATAAAATATTGATACTGAAACTTCGAAAAAAAAATCATTATAAAATGACGACATACCTTTCGTCCCAATCTTCGGGTTTTTTATCGGTGACATCATCAATTTCCTTGGGCGGATTTACAGGTGGCACGAAATCTTCCAACAAACTTCCAGAATTCACAATCTTTCTGTCTACCATAACCTAAGTACAGTAACATATCCAAAAATCAGTGCATTATTAGGTAATTTTATTGAAATGCACCAACAATCAACAGAAAATCATCAAATATGACGTGTGAAGTGGAGTTCCATTTTATTTTAATGTGGAATTCAATAAACATCGGTACTTTCTGTGATATTGACAATTAACGTACTCATTGGTACAATATTGGACAACTTAAAGAAGTATTTTGACAGTGTTATTCTATTTCTTGTCACTTGTTCATGTAGTTTTTTCTACTACTTATTTATTTCATTAGTGTTGTTTTTTTTTCTGTGAGATGTTAAATCGAATATTAAATAATGGCATCATATACGTAATCCTCCTCAGAATAGATAAGTTCAGTCAGCGTTGAGAGAAAAAAAAATAGTATTGTCTTTGCAAAAAGAGTTAGTTCTTTCCGGTTTAATTTTTCTCTTATCATTTTATTTTACTGTTCAACTTAACCATTTTGAAAAGTCCAACAAATCTATGTATAATTCAAAATGATCCACCCAATCACAACTGAAGTAATTAGTATTGACATTTCAATCAATTTGTGATTGGCTGTTTATGCAATAAGAATGATCATTTATGGGATTTGAGCGTATTTGTGTATTGAAAATATTCTATGGTATTTAGAGTCCCTCGAAACTATTGGCATTTGTCTAAATACATACATCCATCAGGTATTTCAAGTTATCCTATGTATATAGGCTTATTCGACAATATAGCAAATACAACAACTACGTTAGACATATTCTCTCTCAACCCTGACCAAGCTCTCCAATTCATATTGATACCAATTATTCTGACCTCGAAAGTGTTGTCTGGCTTGAGTATTAAGGTGTAGAGATGTGGCAGCTTATCAGAGAAGTACTCTTCGAGGCGTTCTTTCGGCTTCTGGCAATGTTTCTCTTCAATGGTGCCGTTAAGTGGATTGCGATGACGGAAGATGAAGTGCAGTTTATGGTCGTTACCGCACTTGTCCGGTCCGAACATGATGGTGTAGGGAGTTTTGTCGTGGAAGAGGCCCAGGTTGTGCGAAGCTGGAGGCGAGTCGCTCAGAAGTTTCAGATACGCTCCTTCAAGAATAAAAGTTTCGTCAATTCAGGTTCATAGTTACGTCACATGAGCAACAAGTGCGATGTTACCGGATCATAAATGAGTCATTGAACCAGAAGAAATGATTTTGAATTAGAATGGTGGACTATTATGTTTTGAGTTGACCCTCAATTTCATTGCAACATTCGTTTCATTCATACCTCCGCATTCCTGGCCATCCTGTAACAACACCTCATACTGAACCACCAATGGTTTGTCCTTGAAGACAAACGGCCTATCTAATTTTGCAGCGATGGCTGCATGTTTGGCCTTGGACTTCAACACCAAACCGCTGTCTCCAGATAGCGCATCTTTGGCCGCCTGTTCCACTTCCCAGACGCCGTCGTATTTCGCTATATCCTCTTCAATGCCCTCCTGCGATTCAAATAGATTATTGTGCATTCATCTTAATGCATTTTAATGACGTATAACATAAGTATACTGTTCAAATTCGTATAATCCCATTGCATATTTCTAACAAATCCATTGAAAATAAGAATGTTCGTCTCCAATTAAAAAGCAGTAGCAGCTGTATGGTACCATATGTTGTCCATATGAATCACTTAATTTGGTTAAAAATAGTGGATTTACCTTTTTTGCTTGTGATTTGATCCAGCGCTTTTGGACTTGAACAGGATCATCAAAGTGCTCAGCTAAATAGACTTTTTTTGAATCGGTGACAATTGGGCTTTGGTATTGTACATCGACGACTGGCTGTTCCACTGTTTCCACATAAGCTTCATCCTAATTAATGATATTTTTCAAGACATTTTTTTTTGAAATTTCAACATATATCTAGTTTGTGATTATGTATAGTCTATAAATATTTTTCGATCAGTTCATCATCATTTTTAAAGCAAGAAATTCTATTTCATAATCAGTAATTAACATACCTTTTGCCATAGGATACTCTGTATATTTGTTTATCATCGATCATCGAATTTATCGTATATATCTATATATATATATTATATATATTATATATATAGCTGTGTAGCTGGAGCGAAGAATATGAAGATTTGAGTATAATGGATGCTCTTGAAATATTGCTAAGAAAACAGAAAGTAGGAAAAGATAATTTCCGGATACAGTGTGTTTTTTAGGTAAGTATAGATTCAGCTCTACCTTAACCTCAAATTTTATAAATTAGATGATGAAAAATATACAGGGTGTCCTATATATTATCAAAGTAAATACGATCCTTTCATTGAGAGTTAAAAATGTTTATAGGAAGGAAAACCCTTTTGAAACTCTGATTTCCGGTAAGGTCGACTTGAACATTGATACGTGGCGAGGTAGTCAATTACCGGCATAAACCGACCGGCACTAATATCGTTGAATTTTAAACAAATTATTCAACCAAGTTTAATTTTGTAACAGCGGAAGTAAGGAACCCTGATAAAACTGTGTCAACAATGAGTAATCTGATACCAAGTTCAGATTGACCCTATTGACTGATAAGATTTATAAAGCTTGATGAACAGTTGAAAAAAATTGTGTTTCAAAACTGAGGTAATCAGCAGGAATATGTAAATTCAAATATGATTACCATATCAGTGTATTTACTATTCTTACCGAATAAATTAGGTCACTTAAGGATAGGCATATATTTGCTTTATTAAATATCTGACTAAATTCTAGTGATACAAAATCCTTTACCATAAATATTTTCTTAATTTCAAAACAATAATTACAAAATCAAAAATATGAATAAGATACTCACATCTGAATCTTCTTCAGACAATGAAGTGGAAACTAGGAGGCACAACAATAAGCAACTTATTCTAATTCTCATGTTGAAGTCTGCTACCACATAAAAGCTGTAATAACAAGAGAACTGATTGAAACTGAACTTCCACAACCCAACTAATACAGATAATTCAATTATGGGCAATTAGAAATCATAAATCATTATTAGGTTATGGCCGCCAATATGCCGTGTTCCTAGAATATTCGACAAAAATTGTGAATCTATTGTTCGAATTATACTAACAAACTATAAGGAAAAAGCCGATTTGATTGTGATATCCGTTGTTCCCAAAAACGTATGAACATGAACTAAAGACGTAAGCAGTTTTTAGTATGAGACACACAGGTACAATCTAAAATATTCAATAGTTAATATATCAAATTATAATTTTGTGATTACCTTCTTGTTATTTCGTACGAATCAATATTTTTTAGGATTTATGTTGATAGAACCTGTTCAGTTTTGAAGATTATGTTGTAGTTTTAAAGGTAAAAAATCTTTGACAGTAATGTGTAAAGTAAACAGATTTGACAGTAATATTCAACCAATGATAACCAAACAACAATCTTCTACAACCAATAGAAACATAACGAATGTCTTTTAATCCAACCAGTGTGCCATGCGCAAAAGTTGGACAATCAGATAGAGTTCCTGTATTGTTGATATGGATAAGTCACAGAACACATTTTAATATTTTTAATGACCACATTGATGTTTTTGTGGTGCTGTGTCAAAAATTGCTGGCAAAAAGATTCGTAATCCTTTAATTTTATTAAAAAGGGTTTGAGTTTTCTGATTTTTAAAATGGATTCTCAACCTACTAAGGAGGACATTGAAGCTGTTTTTCATAGATTGAGGTCAATCGCAGGAAATAAAGTGAGTAAAGAGAAAAACACGAAAATTTTTAGGGCAAATTTTCTCTTTTTTGGCGTGACGTGTCCCCAGGGTAATTGATTACATACTTAATACCTCATATTATACAGGTATGCTTCGATTGTAATGCCAAAAACCCAACATGGTCTAGTGTCACATATGGGGTATTTATATGCATAGATTGCTCTGCTGTACACCGTAGTCTTGGGGTACACTTAACTTTTGTGAGGTCTACCCAACTGGATACCAACTGGACTTGGATTCAGCTTAGACAAATGCAATTGGGGGGCAACAGTAATGCTGTAAGTTTTTGACAATTATTCTGTTAGTCACTATCTTCAAGATCATTAGAAGTAGGTTATTGTTTAGAATATAAACATTGAGTTAATACATGTTTGAACTCTTTTCAGTCACAATTTTTCAATCAACACAACTGTAATACTAATGATGCTCAGAAAAAATATAACTCAAGAGCTGCTCAATTGTATAGGGAAAAGCTAAGTCAAGCAGCTGCAAATTCTCTCAAAAGCAGTAAAGATGTAAGTAAAATATATAGTTATCATGACATTCTGATAAAAAATCTGATATACCTCCAATGTTTTATAAAAATATCATATTGAAGTTTGAGCACATTGCACAGTTTTGAATTATGATTTCTCATGTTTGAATTTATTTTTAGTTGATTTCTACCAAATACAGTGGATTCTTTTCGAAGGAGAAACTGCAGGTAGGCGTGGAAAAACCTCGCCTAAATTAAAAGCTTCAATTCATGAAAACTATTACAGCACTACTACATTCTTGATATACTAATACTACTTGATTGATAACATTCGTTTTTTTTTTTACTAATTTTTCATTTCTAATAATTTCCTCAGTTGCATATTCACCCATTGGCCCCGGAAAATAAGGAAGAGAAAGAGACAGACTTTTTCACAGAACATGAAAACTTTGCATTGCCGGATTTGCCAGTAAATCAACAATTGAATGTTGTATGTGGTTTGGTTGATTTTTCATATTTCACATTGTTAACTCTCAATATAATCAATTTCAAGATGACAATTCACTTTTGTTGATTTTGTTTGTATTACTCTGTGCACCATTTTTTTATGGGAAGCACAGCTGAGGTGAATTCCATATTGCATATTGATTAATTGACTTGTAATTGTTTTTCAGCAAACTCAATCTGTTGAAGATTCTAATCTCAATGCAATGTCAAATAAAGATGTAAATATAGAAGGACCGAAAGTAGATTTTTCATTGGGAAAAGCTGAACCCAGAAAATCTGCAATTGGTGCTAGGAAAGCTCCAGTGAAGAAATCTACCGTAAGTACTAGAATAAATAATTTTTGATCAACTAATTAATGTTTCACTGCAAATCGTACCATTAATGGAATTATTACCCTGTAGTTAGGCGCCAAAAAGTCCGGCCTAGGTGCCACCAAGGTGAAAACGAACTTCGCCGAGCTGGAACGCGAAGCCGAGTTGGCCGAGGAGTCACGCTTGCGCGCGCACGAAGAGCAACGCCAGACAATAGCAAAAACGGCACGAGAAAAAGAGGAACATGATGCAGCTGTGCGCTTGGCCTATCAAGACTTGGGTGCGCGCCAACAAGCCAAGGAGGAGCAAATGAAAAAGGAAGACCCCAAAAAGGCCGAACAGATGGAGAGGCTTGGTATGGGGATCGCCAGCAGAAGGTAACCCGGTCAAGTCTGTTTACACCTTGTTATAAATATTGCAATGTGACCCACATTATTATGGTTGAAGACTTCAGCTATGTAGCTTTTTATATAGTTTATTTATTTAAGGAAGACAGTTCTGACAGATGGTTATATTTCAATATCAAATAGTGCAAAATGTGGAATATTTAGGCATCAATAATTATGGCAATACTTCTTAGTGACTTCACAACAATGCCAAATCTATTTGGAGAGAAATCTTGGAGCGGCTAATATAATTTGCTCATTCTAGTAGACATTTTTACAAATTGAAAAAACTATTCAACCGTTATCCATAGTCAATAGTTATCCAATTTGTGTGTTTTCAGTTCATAAATCGACAATATTTTTCATTGAACAATTTGAAAGATGAATTGTTTCGGAGTATAGTTGAAAGAAGTCAATACCGCAATTATTGGCTTCGTGTCATAACTATCTTGCTTAAATAAATAAACTATACCACCAATATACTCTTGCGAGTATAAATTATATTTTCTAGTGGAATAAGCCATTCTGCTATAAGTGACATGCAGTTGATTGAACAAGAAAACGTCAACACTACTTCAAGTACTCTGTCATCTATTGGAAAATTGCGACTCTCCGACAATGACGGCTTCTTCGATGATTACTCTTTTGGTAATTCCTTCAGCATGAACAGGTAGAAATATTTTTGGGATTATAATTTCACTCTGTTGGATGACACTGTCTGTCTAAAATAGGAGCACAAGTGGGGCAAGTAGCAATACCAAAATCGATGCTTTCCTTAGTGGATTAGCCGAGGGAAATACGAAGTCTAAAGATAACAGTTGGGTCATCATTGACGATCCACCGGAAAAGGAAAAATCCAAAATAACTTCATATGGTAAGTAACAAATTTCAAAAATATATTTTTTTTTCGATCCATCTAAAATACAGTGAATAAAAATAAAACTGGTTTTCAGAAAGAGAAAAGCCATCAAGAAGTTCAGAAGCTATGTCTACTTCTGACGAAGCTCAAAAGAAATTTGGAAATGCAAAAGCCATCTCATCTGACCAATATTTCAACAATCAGAGCAACGATTATGAAACACAAGCTAATCTCAGCAGATTCCAAGGTTCTTCTAGTATATCATCCGCCGAATATTTTGGGAATGGAAGGGGTAAGATTCAGTAACTGGCAGTTGAAAAGTCCTGTTTCTCATGCGTTTACAATATTTGCATATATGTATTTACATCTAGATCCAGCACCATCGGCCAACAATTTACCTAATTATGACTTGGATGACGTGAAGGAGAGCGTTAGACAGGGTGTTACTAAAGTGGCCGGCAAACTGGGATCACTTGCGAATGGATTTATGTCTTCCATGCAGGTAATCCCATCATTCTTGAATCTTGTATGCAAAGTAAATTACGTTTTCTCTGATTTTAGGATCGTTATGGTTACTAGCATCGGACAATAATAGACAATGATCTGTAAGGTTTTGCACATTCACATTCATTAATTCTAGTGATGAAATTATGGAACTGTATGTGCCTTGACTATTTGGATTTCTTATGCAATTACAAAAATCGTATTTCCTCTCTGAATGAACCTGGAATGATCAGTTTCTAGTGATAATCCACATATGAAATGTTATGTCTAGGTCTTCCAGAAATATTGCCAGTAGATGGTTAGAACACTGTGAATAATAGTAATTCAATGTAGTATGTATAAGGTGTTGAATTTCAGATTAATTTAATACTGTAAAGTCAGTGGAAACGAGAAAAGTTCAAGAATTTTTATAACCGTTATTTTAGTGCATCATTATCCTGTCCTCTGTAGTACCAAAATATTTTCAAAGTTCATCTCTTGTATAAAATGTTTTTAGATATTTTTGTATTATAATTTGAATACCCACATAATCATATGCCTGCCTGCAGGGTAAAGGGCGTCTAGTGGATTTTTTTAATGACTGTGTTATATCTTTATTTTCTAGAGTCAAGGTTAACTTTTGCCCTGCAGACACAGATACATGAAATACTTATTTAGTTGAAATTCATTCTCCAAATGTATCTGCTAAATCTGTGAATATTAAAATATGCCCTCTACAGTTTATTTTGTGATTTTTTTATACTAGACGTAGGTGGGAATTGTTCTTTTCAGATCTTCAGTATCATTACTAAAATCGATTGAAATTATTTTTTATATAATTCCCTGAAGTTTTCATCGTGTTAATAGGTAAATAAGCTGCTTCCGGTGGCACAAAAAATTAGACTGACCATACGAAAAAATGACGATGTCATACTCACGACACTGAGGACTAATAACGCATTTCATGTGTCAAAATTTGAGAATTGTACTATCAAGTTTGACGTCTCCGCGCTGTCTTCAATTGCTCATAGATATTTTACTCAATTTGTTACAACCTGGGCATTTCCATTATACACTGTGTCCGTAAAGTATGGAACAAATTCATCTTTAGCTTAACAGGTCATTTTAATAAATTATCCTGAAACACATCGATTTTTTATGTTGATTCACCGTATTTTACTGTGAATGGAACACCCCCATTTTGTCTCAATTTTCTGATTACTCTAGCTGAGCTGATTCCAAAAATCACATGTTGATTCCAATTGGTACAGGGTGGACAAAAATACAATAGTTGTGTGTGCTAATAAAGTAACGCGTAATATTCTTCATTAGGTAAATTAACAATACTATCAAAAATACTTATTGTCTAGCGGACAGAATATGCTGGAATAACATGACTGTATGAATGTTCGAACTGCAGCCCTTGCTGTATTTGACAGTAACCCAAGCGGTGTACAAATTCACCCTGTATATTAGATTATGACTTTAAAATACGGTAAATTAACATAAAAATCAACGTATTTCAGGATTATTTCTTGAAATGACCTGTTTAGCTAAAAATGATTTTTTTCCATACTTTACGGACACAGTGTATGAATACCATATCACCACAATATATGTGAACATGTGTGATCATAAGTTTCATTTTCTATAACACCACTGCGCTTTCACCCTAGCGCAGATCTGTGAGTCATCGTTCTGTTCTGTAATGATGAAATAAAACAAGCAATACCGTATGAAATTGATTCCATCCAAAAAACGTATATACACTCAAAATAGGAAATATATCTATGACCCTTCAAATATATTACATTCCTATTGTAAATTATTTATAGTGTTGGTCTAAGTTGTATTTATAGTCTGAATATTGTACTTGACAAAAATGTTTTTGACTTTCACTTGATTTAGTTCCATTATTTTCATCTTATTGTTTATTGGAATTACATTACACGAAGGAAATTAAAATTGAAAACTATGACGGTATTTTGACATAGGTGTAGAATCTAGCATTATCTAAACAAATATGATACATGTTATTATAGTTATTTCGAATTTGAACATGAGGAAATTGTAAAATCACAAATTCAGAAAAATTACAAAAATTGCTTTTTATATTTTTGAATATATATTCTTTGCCAATTTTCGCAGATTGCTTCACTCATTATTGCAAAAGCGAAAATGGTCTAATTTCAATTATTTTTATAATGAAACCAATTATAACTTCCATAATTATATTACATCTATGGGACAATGTTTTGTTACAAATAACAACTGGTTTATTCTTCATAATCTCGTCTTTCTCATCCAGAATCCATAATATAATTCATATAATCCATAATATAATTCATATATTATGGATATATTTACATATTTCCATCGTGAAGAATGGTAAAACAGTCATCTTGAGTATTGAGTGTAATATATTAGGTCCGGGATATATTTTTGAATACACACACAGTTAAATACAATATACACTGCTTAATCTACACACAAATTGCCTTTTGGTTTGAACGAAACATATAATTAAGCTGTTAAAGCGAATGCTATGTGTCGATTTTGTGCGTGCATCTGCATCCATACGTACATACTTTCGGTACAAGTTGCAAATTCGAACGTTCGAAAATTATTTAACCAATGCCTGCGACAGATGCGATTGATAATATTAGTAAAGCTCTCTTTCAGGTAATAACGTATCTTTGCCTCTTTTACTTTCTGAGATGTAATTGTCATCTAACTCATTCGATTCCAATTTCAGAAAGAGTATTATACCACATACTATCCCAATCACATTGATCATACTCAGTCCCAAAACTATCAGGAAGAGAGGCCAGACAACTGATTGAATTTTCTTTATAATCATGTCCATACATCCCTGTGAAAATATGTAATGGTTGAACAGTACAAAGATCATTTCAATATTACCTTAACGTTGATATTTGAAGGGTGATCCCGCGTTCCACATTCAGGAGTGACTGTCTTGCAGCACGAATCAGGTACCAAATTATTTGTCATAGATTTATTGAGGATCCAAGGATTAGCAGACCAATCATCGAAACTGAACGAACCACAACAATGCAACTAAAGAATAATAATAAAGATAATACTGAACGTCTTTCGATCTTCGTACTTACATTTTCTTGGATGTAGTCAATCGAAGCAGTTTTTGAATCGTCAACTTTATAAGAATGGACTATTGTTTCATTGAAATTGTCTTGGTTTTCTTTTATGTTTCCATGATAAACAAATGCCAGTATGCCAATCAAAACTTCACATAGAAATATCGCTACTAATATAATTATGTACTGCAAAAAAAAGGGTGAACATTGAAAGTAATCAGTTTTTTTTATAGAATGTAGTATGTCGATCATATATTGACGAGAAGAGAGTAAAACATTGCTAATGAGTAACTGAAACTGGTTATACTGTACTAAACCTTCAAAACTATCTCAGAACAGAATTATTAGAAACTGCTGAAAAAGATAACCGAGCAAGTTCGAAAGTTCACCCAGTATAATGTTTTTTTCCAAAGCACTCCTCGCGAAAAATTAAAAATTAGATTTTCCGTGATACTAAATCACGTTTTGAAGAGAATAAAAAAAGTTATCGCAAAATGTTGAAATTCAAGATGTCGTTCATAAAAAAAAACAATAAAGTTGACGGGTTTTTGCTCCATTTTGGAAATCACTGAAAAGGTGATGCTATATTCCAAAACTCCATAAAAACTGCCAGAATAAAGTTTTAGTTTTAGATTTCAATCAGTTTATCTCAATGAAAAATAAAAATGCAAATCAACATTTTCTCGCAATATTTTCGAAAATATTCTCAATTTCTTTTCAGATTCATGTGAAACTTTGCCTCAATTCAACCAAGTTTGCATCTCTTGAAGATGACGGACAGCCTGTATATATATATTGCTTAAGCAAAAATTATGATGCAGTGTATCATATACTAAATTTGAATAAAACTATGGAGACGCCAAAAATAAGCCGGATTTCTCGAAGATTTGTGTAATGAATTTGGGATATATAATTGGAAAATACAATAGCTACAGATTTAAAAGTGTTAAATTCACTTACACAAAACAATAATTCAGTCCAACGTTTTGGTATAGCACAGCAACCTAAAAAGAATGCTATAATGTATAAGGAACCCGTTATCAAGAAGAAATAAACAGTAGACGTGAATATTTGGTTATCCAGGACATTCATGAAATGTAAAGTTATCATGTAGTTCCATGTGCCCAGAATGCATATAGCTACTATTGTAAACTGAAAAAATAAAGAAAAATAAAACATTAACCTTCCGATTTAACGAAATACTCACCAAAAGTATGAGTTGAAAAATGTACAAGAAAATCTCCATCAATTTCACTCCACAACATCGTGAGGCCATTTTTGCGAGATCATTTGAAATTATTCCGTAGAAAATTGGTACATGGCATAGCTGAAAAACAAATACATTCTGAGAACATTTTATTTTTAGAAGTTTAAATGCTTTTCACGTGAAGCATCCCAGTTTTATGTATTATCCATGTATCCATTCATTTCCGAAAATGATGCTACTTCTGTCTGAATAATAGATTTGTAATCGTGGAAACACCATTATTTGCAACAATTTTTTGAATATTTATATAAGTAACGCGCATTCTTTTCTATACAGGGTGTTTCAGAATTGCACGGCAATATTTCAGGAACGTATTCTCTGGTACAGAATAAAGAAAAAAGTTCCCATGAACATGTGTGTCCGATCTCGATTATTAGCGGAGTTACAGGGTGTTGAAAGTTAAAAAAGGGTTGTTATTTTATTGTGCTTTATCTACTACACATAGAGCTTTCGAATTTTGTATGAGTATATCAAACAATAGGTACTACTTAATATGAAAGTAAACGTTTTTCAAGTACCACATAGGGTGTTGCATTTTCCGAGTTCTATCAATCCATAAAAGCCTTAAGAAAATAACGTGAATTTAAAAATGTGTCTTATATTTGCTAGATGACAGGTCAGTTACTACAGAGAACCAAAAAACAAAGATGGGAAGACCTGTACTTACCCCTCGGATAAAACGCTAAAGCTAATAGATTCACTCGAAAAATATTACGTTGAATGAATAACAGTTTATGCCTATGTAAAAATACATTTTCGAAAACGCTTCCAGTCAAAAATCAGTACATATCGCAATATCTTAAACGTGTCCTCGAATAACACATTCACATGACGAAACACTGTTAGGTCATAATATTTTCAACATTTCTCACGACTAAGATATCATACGCATAAAGATTTTCTACGAAACAATAAACTTAGTATGGAGACTCACTAGTTGCCAGGTAAAGCTCTTATTCTCAAGTAGCACGCATAAGGACCTGGAATGTACGTTAAGGGATCTTATTGGTTCGGATTATAGTCAAATATCTATATCCCCTTTATGAACATTTACGACTTAATTTTAAGTCAATGTTGGTCTAAGATACATACTATTCTTATCATTTATTATCAATGCCACTTGACTTTTAATTAGCTGAATACATTACTTAAATGAGCAATGTGGTTTTGGCAGTTAACATGCGAACAATTTCGATTCTAAAGAGGCGTACATAAGATTAACAAATGATTATATTTCGTCTGATTACAAAACTGATTCTTGATATAATTGTACCATTTGAAGGAATATTTATTACCATGATTGATAAAAAAAAATATGAAATGTTGGTTCCATGATTATTAATTTTTACATGAACGTACATATACAAATTACCTTTTCTTATTGAAAATGATTGAAAATTTTATAATATACTTTTTTTTTCCTGTCATGTAAGTTTCTGCAAAAAAACATCATCTTTAGTGTAGTATAAATTATATGTAAATATTTTTGGGTATTTATTCTTTATCGATTGATATATTTTCTTTATACCTCCTACAGTTTCTTTGATATCTAGCTCAAATTTTATAAATATGCCTTCAATAGCCACGTCTAATGGTTGTGGGAATCTGTCTTCAGGGAGATATTTTCCCAAGGGTCTAACACCTGAACTATCGTATGGTATAGCGCTGGTGAATTCTAAAATATATAAGCAATTTGCTTCGATTCATTTAGAATCATTTTGTTCTGTGATCGTGTCAGAAAAGAACCCAAAATTTCAGCATTCTACAAATCCAAATACCGCAGTAATAAACATTTTAATGAACATTGCACGAAAAATAGGAAAGTATCATACGAAAATGATTGAGAAGTATTAGAGGAAAGAAAAATTGTATGGAATATAGGGTGTTCTATTTGAAATAACATAGTTGTTACTACTTGTCGATAGAAGCCGCAACGCTGAAAATATTTTAGATCGATAGAACAAAACTGATTACTCGAGAAACCAAATGTTTGAAATAATCCCTTTCTCCATATACGTCTAACCTACCATCGACCGTGAGTGACCCTGTTTACATGCATTTTGAGCCATTAAACGATTTGAAGAGTTTGCTCTTTTCATTATAATATAATATGAAGTGTTGAGTTTTGATTTAAAAAATACAGAAATGTTTGTACTGTTTATTTTTTCTTGGGTTTTGTGTATGCGATAATAAAATATACATTTTTCATATAACGAAATGTACACAATAAGTTTAATATTATTAATACAATTATAAAGAATCTCGATAATAATAAATGGTATTGACATGAATACGATGATGAATCACAAAAATAATCATTAACACAGTGGACCAACTTCAATCTGTCCAACTAAAAATACATAAATAAAATAGATTTGCATTGCAATCATTATTTGCCTTACGGATCCATAATATTGGATGGATTGAAATAGTTTGGCTCAAAACAACAATAAATCAATCAGCATAAGATTGATAAGATCACTGATCGGCATATTTTCAGAAAAAAACTATAAACTAACCCTGAAAAATTTCATAGTATGTTCTGTTTTAATGATAAACATATTTTCTTATATATTGTAATCTTCTTTATCATTGAGGATTATCCATCACATGGAATGTTCATTACAAGAACATATTTTTGGTTATATTATAATTAAATTTGAAACACAAACGTTTTTTATCAATGCCTTCTACTTTTTATAGCCATGTATTATAAATTTATTACTCACTCAATTGTCAATGTATAGCTAATATTTTCTGGAAAATGAATATGTGAACAATTTGAACAAGAATATCTTAGAAAATCATTCTGATAAGAAAAGCAACTTGATTTTCCTGTATCAGAACGATTCTTTTTACCTCAATGGGGACCGTTTTGGCAGACATTTGTTTATTTAGCAGAAACTATTGCGCATTTATGTTTCTAATGAAAAGTTACATCAATAAGGGCACAGCCTTTCTGATAACTGATATATACAATCTTTCATTCTACTATTATTATTTCAGGCAAGACTTTAATCGAATTGATTCAGTGTAGTTTCCAACTTGGAAACAATGTTTTTATAAAAGTTCAATTGTTCCTGCAAAAACTCTTTCATTGTTAGCCTGAGATCAGTATCTCTCTCGTTTTGGAAATGATTGAGTTCAGCAAATACAGTGTAGGTTAGTGTGTCTGCTCTCTGTCTTATCTCATTCAAAGCCACCTAAAATATCAACATTCATGATATATTGACAGTTTCAATGAATATATTTAGTAATAAAATTTACCTGATGAATTTGAGAATTTCTCTCACATTCTTTCTTCTTTTGTTCAGATAGTTTTTGCATATTTAACACATCCGGCAAATTTCCTGTTATACCCTTGTATATGTATAGTTTATCAAATAATGGCTGCCAATCCAGTTTACCTTGTTCTTCATACAATTTTCCAATTGTCATATACGTTGAACCTATGCTTTTAACATCTGAAACAAAAAATCTTGTCTTCCACCATTGTTTGATATATGGGTTTGGAAAGAACTTGGAATTCAATGAGAGCGAAAAAAATAGCCTCATGAAATCAACAATTGATTAAATTTCCCAATGTTGTCGCCACCACTGTAAATCAGAGACCGCCTCTTGAATTTTTTCCGTCGAATTGTGTCTGGCATGAAAACGATGAAGTGGTGGGGAGTGTTGAAAAATTATTTCCGACCTTGTATAGCAAAGGCTATGACCACTCAGAATATTACTTACCAATCGAAGCTTTGGAATACATTCCCTGCTGATTGAATTCAAACGCCGATCCGAGTGCAAAAAAGCTCTCTCCTATCCTGCTAAACTCCCTCTTGTACATGTTCGAGCACTTTTTCTGTTGATCCTGCGCTGTTTGCATCAAGTTCTTGACGCACTGATCCATCTTGTTGACATAACTTATCGACTCTTCGATCTTCGGCTCGGCCAGCGAGGACATGATCTCCTTGTCAGGTGCTTCGACGCACGCGCAAAAGTTCGCACCGACCAGCTGGTCTTTTTCGGCGTTGCGTTTTCCCTGTTTCCACTGTTTCTCGTCGGTACACGTCAAAAAGTGGATCCACACGTCGCAAGTGGACAATACAGGGTGTCGGCACATGTAGTTCACAAACTCTTGTAGTTGAGCGCGCCTGTGTTCAATGAACATTTCCTCGTACCGGCCCGAAACCTACAAATCAAGCACCCGAAAATTTTATAATCTACCATTTCACTTGTCAAATATATTGGTTACTTGAAATATGTCAGGAATTGTATATTTTTTGTTATTTTCATAGATTGCATGTTTTAATGCCATTTTATTTTAGGAATTCCTCATGAATTAGTTGGTCATTTACTGTCCTTCATAACATCCTGAAGTTAATGATTATTTCAACAAAAACTTTTGTAATTTATAGCAAAAAATAAGAAGTTCTTTCTTCAAGCGGACAATAAATTACCAAACATGATCAGGTCTAGTTCATGATTACGCATTTTCAAAAAACAATGAGTCCTATCTCAAAGGTACAGTATAATTCATATGAAGTATGTACTTCAAACAAAAAAGGTACAATGAGTTCAATATGAATATTGAGAAAAATATATTTAGTGTATCTCAACAAATTTTCCTTACCTGTTTATCTGGTAATGGAGGTATGGCTACCACGTTGAATTTCTCACTTAGCCTATCATGCAGCCAATCAAAATGTTTATATCGTCTTGATACTTCAACATTAGAAAAACTTGGTGTTAACTGATAGGCTATGAATGATTTGAGACCGCCCATTTTGGTAGCTTTTTTTGGGGATGATATTTGAACTGTGTAAGGATTGGAAATAACCTCCCATCTACCAAGAACTTCATCACCATCTCTGAATATATGGAACTTCTTAGAAACCATAGGTAGATTTGGATTTGTACCTAAAACAGAAATATTTCAGAATTTATTGATGTTAGCTGCAGATGGAGTCTATTTATTTAAGCAAAATAGTTCTAACAGCTCCCCAGAAAGTGTGGTGTTGGTGCTTGTCATTATTTTCAAAAATATTCTCAAACAAAAAGTTAGGTCAAAGTCTTCAATATATAGAATATGGGGGTTTTCAATGTTTGTAAAAATTTCCACTAGAAGTAACAGATAAATTTGGCATTGTCCCAACCAATTTGAAGTTCAGTGGTTAGCTAGATACTTTTTATTTTGCACTACTGGTATTGAAATACCAAATAACCAAATCCATGTAAACTATTGTCCTTATATGAATAGGCTATATCTACATATTTTATAAAGTTATCTTGAAACTGAATAATGAACAGGTGAAGTTATATATTTTTCTCCAATGCACTTACCTAAGATATATGCTTCTAATCCAGACTTTACATAGGATGAAAATATATTCAAGCTCTTCTTTGTGATGGTCCCCTTATTGTCCCCTTGGGTGCTAACTCCACTAAGTGACACATTATCATTATGGACTTGATTTCCATAAGAAAACTGATTCTGATTCACTATCTCATTGCTGTATATTTTTCCTCCATGTGCCTGGTTGTTACCTATCTCTGAGTATGTAGTATCTTCATCCCAGTCATCGTCCTCATCCCAATCTTCCTTTATAGGTGCCTGCGCCTCCTCCCAATCATTGTGTGAAGGTAGCATAGGAGCAGGAATAGCTGGAGGACTTGAATTGCCATCTATCCGTTCCACATAGGCCTCTGGGAACAAGCCCGATAACCCTCTCGCGTTGACTCCTTCCCACCATCCTTCGCCAACGTCTGTGCGTGAAACTGTGAGAATTTCGCCAGCAGCAATGCTCATTTCCGCAGAATCTGGCTCACCCTGGAAGTCGTACAACACGCGAACTTTAAACTTTGCCATCGCTGACTAATCACTTCTTCAGTATGACTGGATTCTGGCATATAAGGTGGGTGTAGCAGCGGCGATATGGGTAGCGATATCTTCCACTCAATTCGATGGTTCTCTCGTTGACGTGAATTGTTTTGTTTTCTGTCTGGGGTACACTTGTTGACTATTTTGCGGTCGGTGACTGGATGATGATAAGGATTGAGCACGTCTCTGTGACGATATATTCATCAGAAATCCAGATTTCCTCGTAAACCTAATAGGATTCGTCATCCATGTTTATATGCAATTTCTGACGTTTTGCTTTTGACGTAGAACAACACAATATTATCACATCACAGAACACACAATTACGTTAAGGTGCCTATGAAATGGAGCGTTTTTGTTTCTGGCGTTTCGTTTCGAAAAATAGCTTTTGTTGGTATGTAATGTAAAAGTATAGCATAGTATCGCTCTATACAGCATCAAGGTTATTTCTTGATAATTTATAATGTAAAGGTCAGTCTATGAATCGAAATGACATCATACTGCGCTGACATCGGAAAAGGTGAAAAATATTGCATGGTTCACGCAAAACAGTATCATGATTGAATGCAGAGTTGACCCACTTTCCCACAGGTTTTCAACGAATTGAAACTCTCATAAAAATAGAAAATAGAAAAGAAAATTTTATCTAACTCGTATCGACCAAGCAGCATAATTGAAAATAAAGAAAACATATGATCGAATAATGATAGTTTATCAATTTTCCGACAGCTTTGATGATATTTCTCTAGAGGAAAACTCACCTCTGAAGATTTTTTCACATTAAACTTTCGTTAAATGTAACATTATATCGTATATGGCTATTATTACGAATAGAAAATATTTTCACAGCCTTCTACGATACCATTTAGTGATGGACTGATCTGCGACTAGAAACGGAATCGCGTGCTGACGCACGTGCTTTTCGCGTATTGTACAGAGTGCTACAAACATATTACGCCATTGAAATCGAATTAAATTGTTTTTACTCTCGGATATTCTTTTTTCTAGTATCTCCAAATTCATTTTGCGTGACAAAAATGTTCATGTGTGAGAACTAAAATAGTCAGGGTTTATAAGCTCAGTCAAAACTACAGTCTCTGTATGACTGATTGGCGCTTTCCAAATATTCTGAATCTCTACCAAAGTCTCTAAATTTAATTCAATAGTCATTGTTATCAGTATTCATCCCAGAGAATAACTTCAGCTTCTGGTTATTGAATGTTAAATTCTTGAGTTGACCGCTTGGTCTCTAAAATTTTTATTGTTTTTATTTTTAGTTTTGAGTGAAACGAATTGAATTGATTGACATATACACATCAAAGGTCAACTGGATGCATTAAACTATGATGATCATAATTATGTTCAAAAATCAAAGTAAAAATAACTTATTGGTTCAAGGTCACACGTTGTGATAGAGTATCTGAACTTACTTGAATGATTATATCCAAAACTAATGAATGACATGACCAAATCTGAATTTTATTCAAAACATCAAATCCACAGGTTCTCCCTTATAATTACCAGGAAATCATTTCGGAAATTATCAATGAATACATAAGAAAACTTACCTTCATGGTAAATATTCACCTGGACCATTCTTACTACGACAAGAATATCATGGATAAAGTGATAATATCAACTCTAAAAATATCACAGATCAAAATACAACTATTATCGAATTGACAAAGAGTTTAAAATATTCCCTCGATCAATTGATTCGTTATGAACGACTATTAGAATATATCATAGTTTGCTCACTATACAAATCATTTATCGTCTGTAATTATTTCCGTTTTACAGATTGTATCATTGGAAAGCGGCTAACCAGAGTTGGTTTTATTCAGGAAATCTACATCAGATAGTTGATTGTGATTACTATTAATTTGAAATTACAGTATACATATATTTTAAATGCCTCGTGATTTGATAAATTACAAATTTTTCCATGTAGTATTATAGAATTATGCATGATTGACTTCTGATTACATAAATTTTGAATATTTTTCGGAAAATTCATGGTTCTAAAATCGAAGTCGGAATTACTTTCAAACACTGCGATGTTTTTCCACAAATAGTAACTGACATCACGACAGAAATAATTCGTAATTACATAGTTGCCACATGCCAAAATTCATCTGAATACACCAGAAAGAAAATTATTAATCTGGTACAAAATTCATGGAATTCCTGATTATTTGTGTGCATGATGAATTCGTTCTCCAACTTTTCATCGAACAATGTGAAGTGAATGACCTAAACTTGATATTTGCTGGAGACATTCTTAGTAAACCAAAGTTGCAAACAATTCAATAATTGACGTCCCTACCTCAAAAATGTGGCGTTATTTGAAATATTCTCAATAATTTAGCGATTTTGAATAATGACAATAGAAGTCCAATCAGAAAAAAAATGTTATTTACTTCTAATACGTACAATTCACGATGAACATATCGTAACGTCAACTAATTTCGATTTGGGGTCGACGAAATTTTTGTGTTTCTAAATTAATTTGCAACGCCTTCAATATACCTAGACATAAATAAATCAAAATAATTATAGAAAACAGTCCTAGTCGATCTGCATTATTCGTTTTATTTTCTGAAAATATACTTTCTGGTGTAGGCTTCAACGACATTCATGAAGGTCTTTGAACTAGCCATAAAATTTTCAGTTTATGGAAAATGTGATCGCATAATTTTGCAGTATTTTTGGAAACACCATTACCATTATAGAGTTTCTGTTGAGAAATCAAACAACGGATTCATAGGCCCGGCATACATATCGTATTTCTCCGGCACCTATTTTAGGGCGGCAGCTCGTCTCCAGAAATAGTGTACGGTGTGATCCGAATAGCCGGGCCGGGAGGGGGACCAAAAAACCGAGCTTAGAATCGTTTCGGAAAAATCGGCCACGCCACAGTCAGCATTTGGTCCTCGTTGACTGCTCACATTTTCCATCGTTTATTACAGGTATGTTGGGAAAGCGATTACAGAGTGTCATTGCGCTTGTGGGATATAGTGTTTGTGCTCTATTATGGCTGAAGTGAAAAGAAACGAGGCCTGTTTCTTATGGAAAATTGTGTTGTGCAAAATCCGATAGGTTACGGTTGATTTGTGAGATAGTTTTTGCTGAAGTTGAGAAAAGCGAGTAAAGTTCTGAAGTGTAAAACATTATCAACAAACTGAGCTGTAAAACAATCACAACATGTTTATCCCTTTGATGACAAAATTCGTGGTTGCTTGGATATATCTTGAGAACTAGTTTCAACTAAAAATATACATAACGTTACGTAATTCGCTATTATTGCCTACTGCGGAATAGCAGTATTAAGACAACCTTATAATTTATTATATCAAGTTATCATTTCTTTGATAGCCGCCATTTTGACTGGTCGCCCTAGGTCCCAATAGGTTTTATGGGTAGTCCGCCTTGAATTTGAATATTTCAAATTTACAACTTACCATTCAACAAATATATCAGATATCAAGAAATGTCCGAAATTTGAGTTGAAACTATTACCACCACAGAAACCATTTAATTTGTAAATACATTTGAACAAATTCTGAAATACTCACTTGATGAGTAAATTCATGTCATTCTTAGTATCCTTCTAGATAAGGCGATTTGAAAAAAACTAAAGCATCAAAAAATTTTGCGAATAGCTCTCGCTGAAAATATTTCCCAAGAATTCCTTCATAATGTCAATTGTCCTAACCTAATAAAGGTTTTCAAAAAAGTTGTGATCATTTCATCGTATTGTGATCTTCATCTCCGTCACTAAGTTTGAAATCGTCATAATCCAAGGCGACCTGCCTGGGTAAAACAATGATTCGATTCTCGAACTTTTTGATCAAGAAGAATCTAGTTAAATTTACTTGATAGAGAAAGTAACATCCGTTAGTTCAAATTGAGAATTTTGGTATCTCTAAAATTATATAATATGACATACGCCTTCTGATGAGCTGACCAAATTAGGACGCTACGCAAATCCTGTTGGAAAGAAGCCAAGACGTTTATTTTTAGTTAGATTTGTTGACACTGATGTTGCAGATGATATCTTCAGTTACCAATGATGAAATATTTACAACCAATTCAAGGATGGGTTCACATTTCTGATTATTAATAAGCGCATAGTGTATTCAAGTAAACTAATTGCATTTATTTTGCTTTATAGAACAACAAGAACTTCTACCATGGCGGACGACGAGGTTAGGTGAGTGTCACATACAGGGTGAATCAACAATCAACTAGTATTTTGTTGAAAAATTCTATATAGTTTTCTAGACTCTATGATACTTTTTCTTTTGCAGTATATCATCGATTCATCAAGCCTCCTTTGAATTAAAAAGGTAATCATCGCATGTCATGACACTTTATACAAATATATATTACCTTAATTGTAGCTATTCTTTACCTTCAAATCTACTAAAAAGACTATAGTAGAATCTGAAAATCCAACTACTAGATTTTCAGAAAGTACGCTTATTTTAATTTGAATTGTAATAAATTTAGAGAACTATTCGAAAGCATATGCTCCTGTAGATAATCTTCCGAAACCCCTTTGAGGTCCAAAAAATAATGACCTATATGTAGTAATAAGCTTTTGCTTTGTATTTCGCCTTGAGAGTTAGAAGAGTAAGTAATCTACTAAAAAAGTCATCTGCTAATTCCCACAATGTTTTTTCAGTAACTAATAACTAATATTTTTGCTCATCTAGTCACCATGATGATGAAAATATATTCTCCATACAATTATACTCACATTTCATCACACACATAGGGTGTCACCACACCATTTAACGTTGAAGCAGAACTTTAGAATATCATTAAAACATCCAATGAAGATCATCTCTTATGATATTTGACATGTTCATAATAATGAGAAAATGAAAACAGTAATAGAACTAATACGTCACCGAATCAAACAAAGCACACCTATCAGAATAACTTTAATAAGTTCAAATCGACTGCTATGACATGATGAAAAACGTAGCAATCGATTTTCGAATTGGATATGTATCTAATCTTTCTTTTCTCTTTTTTTTTAGAAAAAGAAGTTGGAGGAGGCATGTATAACAAACCGAAGTAGTGAACAGATTTGCCTTGAAAGACTATGATTAATATTTCTTCAAATATTCCAGTCCATATCAAAAACACTATTTATGAAATTATTAACGAACATTGTATACCGAATGATAAGCTCATTAATTTTTTATTGAATAAGTTTTCTTAAATATTAGACAATATCAAAAAATCACTACAATTCTCAATGTACGTGTATTTTGGTGGTTAGGCATCTGTTCACTAATCTCTTTCCATATAACACACCTACTGACGTTTTTGATCCACGTCGATAATAGGAAAAGAAGAGGAAACAAACTGAAATCGAACGCAAGAGGGCCGAGGTTAGGGCTCGCATGGAAGAAGCCTCCAAGGCCAAAAAAGCCAAGAAAGGTTTCATGACCCCTGAGAGAAAGAAGAAGCTCAGGGTGAGTATCATTCAAGCGCATCCATAATTTGATACGTACATAATTTTTGGAGTTGTTCAAATTCAATGGATTTTTCTTCAGTTATTGTTGAGAAAGAAAGCCGCTGAGGAATTGAAAAAAGAACAAGAACGCAAAGCTGCTGAAAGAAGACGTATCATTGAAGAAAGATGCGGTAAACCAAAGATCCTTGAAGATACCAATGAAGGTAAGAATGAAAATGGTGTATTTGAAGCAGTAAAGGAAGATCCTGGAAACCAACATATTAAATTCAAAACTGCTATCGTTATCATCGGATCAAAAGTAATGGGTTGAGCTATATTTAACTACTTCTTGTTTTCCTAAAACAATCAGAATTAATAACGAAGTTTCATAAAAGAGGCATTTCAAACTGTCACAACTGATTGTGAAATTAAGCACAATCTATTGCTTTTTTTCAGTCAACTTCTTCATAAACGAGTCTGAAAGATTCCAGGATTTTCACAAAACCTTCTCTGTCCTTCTCCTACAAACGGTATTTGGAAATACTCTTCAAAAATTTCTTTATCACCATTACACCCACTCGATTCGCCAGTTAGGTATAATTCTCCTTGAAAATCTCAATCCGACTTAAATTTTTCTGTAGAGGAGCTATCCGGTTATTGCACAATGTATCATGACAGAATAGCTGTACTGGAAAGCGAGAAATTCGACCTGGAGTATCTTGTAAAAAAGAAAGATTTCGAGGTTAGAAAGACGAACAACACTGTTCTTGCATCTTGATGTTTTTTCTATAGTACAATGGATGTTACTTCGGAGTCTATGAAACCAGAAAACTGTTGAACACCACACGATTTACTTTCGTGGAATTGACAGTGAATGGTCAGCTTTGCCTTGTTTTTAATTTTTGCCAAGTACTGGCAAAAATCTACCCTTCTTTTTTGAAAATGTATATATTGTTTCCAAACTGGCCTCAAACACTGGTGGTGCAATTTGTAGATTTTTTTTTGAGGAATATACTGACCTGAAATTGACCTTGAATACAATAAAAAATTATTTTTCATTAAGCACTTTTGCATACCTGATTGCTTGATAACAGAATGATTTTGAAATCCTCGAATTCGCAAAATACGAATGATTTCGTGATATATTTTCAAATTGCACTACAAAGTGTTATTCTTTTATTTTCCATTCTTCTACAAAATACTGCTCTGCTCTGAAAAGGTTGATATTAATAATCAAGAATTAGCTGTTTTTCCAAAACCAGTTTGATTTTTTTTTTCGAATATGAAACAATTTGTAATTATTATTCAGGAAGTTTGAGGAATATATGCGAAGCATATCACAAACGCATCGGTGATCTAGAAAATAAGAAATTTGATCTAGAAAAAGAAGTGGAATTCAGGGAGTTTCAGGTAGAAATTATGGGCATGTGGAAAACATGATTAACACACGACGTATTACAATAATCACTTTATTATAACCAACACAATTGAAATAGAGCTTTTTGCACTTTTTTCTTTCATGGGTTCGTGAATTTCTCCTATTCACATGTTTATTAACAGATAATTTTGATGTTCACTGCCAAGTCTGTAAATATCACATCGTTTGATTTTTGTCCTAAATTTGATATTTAATGATGCCTTCTAGCTTATTGCTTTTCCTACACTATCCTAGTATTACGTTTAAGACAGTGAACTATTTTTTATTTGATTCCGGGTACATTGGAATCCTGGTCAAATATAGGCGAAGTTTTATAATTAAAAATACTGATAACGTCATGTTGTACCAACGAACAGAAGAAAACTAGAATGTGTCGGAAATAACATGTTACAAATATTACTGTTACTGAAGCCATTTTTCCTGAATTGTAACAATATGATATACCATTTCTTTTAGCCGAACTCCAAACAATTTGTAAATCCTATCATGCCAAGATAGCCAAACTAGAAGGGGATAAATATGATTTAGAAGTAATCGAACGCATTAAAGCATTTGAGGTACAAATTTATACACGATACACAGGCGTTGCTGGTTTTTCCTTTTTTTCGTTTTAGGACGCTCTCACAGAATGGCATTTATATTTTTGTAATCGTTTAAGGTTCCTTAGTTATTAATTCGATATTTACATGGTACAGAAATTATCTCGAGCACAACCAACTGGTGGTTTGATATTTATGTTCAGAACTAAGGAGCCTTAATTAAAGCATTCCAGAAACAGGTCTTTCGGAATGCTTGGTTTGTCACCCGCAATGTATATATCTTTTTTGCGCCAAAGCTGTGTACCTTTAGGAGCTCGAGATGAATATTTCTCATAACTGATACCAATCCTTTGCCACAAAAACGTAAGAAATTGTAATTTACTTAGCGAAAGTAGACAAACTGTCCATAAGGGATTCCTGAAGGGGTTATTTCAAAGATCTGGAGAATGAATATTCTTACTTAACCGACGCGATGAAATTTTCCTATTCAGCTTACATGAACATTATAAACTAACGTTACCTTCGAACTAACCCAAGAAATGACCCCTTGAATAGCAGAAAATAAAGAAATGAGACCAATCTTCGCTTCGAAATGTCCAAATTGTGAGGTATTTCGAAAGATGGTCGTGGACTTGTAGTAAAAACCGCAGGCAGAACAAACTGAAATCGACATTAAAAATGCTGACTGCTGGTTCCGTTTCCGATTTCTAGGCCAACTTAAGAGGATTTGCAAAGACTATTATGACCGCATGTATATCTGTGAAGAGCAGAAATGGGATTTGGAACGTGAAGTTCGAAAGCGGGATTGGGAGGTATCTTATATTTCTCATCACACCAATATTTCATTTATATTATCTATAATACAGTACTTCGTTCATTACTTTGTTTCCTGTTGCTTCACGTCATATATTACACATCATCCTTTGTTTCCATGTATACAAACGTTTCTATCGTTGACGAATTATAGAATCTAAATCGAATGGTTAGATATTCAAGGATGGATAGTTCAATCGACTATTATGATCACTTGGATCCGTTAGCCATCCGTAGAATCTCACCCATTTCATTCATTTATAAATCGTCAAGAAATCCCGTGGTATACATGTTATAATAATTGTGAAACCTAAAAAAAATCTTGTGATGTGAACACATGAAGTGTTAAGCCGTAGTACCAATTCATTCCTAACCCGATACCGCATCAATAGAAACCACATTTTAGTTACATGGTGTTGCATCAAAAATTTCTTCTGGAATGTATTTTGACATTTGGTAATTGTTGATGCTTCACCGTATTTCCAAGTCATCAGTATTTGTAAGACCCATACAAAACCTTCTCTAAATGGAGTTAGCTCTTTCAATGGTTGTTGATAACCGTAAATATTTGCTCAATTAGGCAATTTACGCCTTACAAACACTGATATAACATTGCTTATTGTTTACTTTACATACCCACTAATGATCCCTAGCCTTGCATTCCTTAAAAAACCTTGATCTTTGGTAGAACAAAAACATTTTTGAACAGAATATCTTGAAGATAAAGTTCATGAGAGCTTACAATTATCGATATGATTTCTCTAGTAGTGAAATATCCAATAACAAACTAACAGATAATAAAGGTAAATTAATCGTTCCTTAACACCAACCCATGCCTGAAGCTTCAACCTCACATCGATCCCTAGAGATACGGCATGGCATTTCATGCTTTTTATTATTTAGAACTTTATTACTGATTTGACGACAATCACAAACTCACCAAATACAGGGTGCCCAAAATATAATAATCAAAACGAAAACGGAACCTACCAGTTCAGAAGTGCCATGCTATATCCAACACTTGTCAATGTCAATTCATCATCAGACAAGATTTATTATTTTTTAACGAATGGTCCCGTAGTAATGTTAGCACATTGAGGCATTAAACTATCTGTACGAACGAATCTGGTGATTTAGTGATATTGAAGTGTCAAACATTATTTGTAGGATTGGTTAATTGTCAATAATACTATCATTCACGTGTTAATTAAAGTAAATGGACGCTTTAGAATCGCTTGTTTTGTTTTGTATTTTGTGAGGTGAAATCTGCACAAGACCAGAATATGTTTTTCGTAGTTCATAGTACGCTTTCCAATGCGTCTTAATATTCCATATGAAGTGTCGATCATGTATTATACCTCCCTCCCACATTGTGTATTTTTTACGAGAAACATGATGATTTTTTGACGTTTCTCGACCTGTATATTGTGTATAGTTTTTTGTGAACGTACTCTCCTAAATTGTATTTTCCCCTATGTATTGTCGTTTTTCCCGAATATCTTTTCTATGTCCTTTACTCGTTCTGTCTATCCTGTCAATGTCATTAACTTCACGCTGCCTCGTTTCTGTTTTTGTTTCGTTTTCCACTAAATTTGCCAAAGCAAAGTGTTTTGTAGTTTCGACTAACTGATCGTTGTGTTTTGTCATTTAAAATTAGCACTTCAAATTAACAACATTTTCTCTATACATATAAACTTATTTCTTCTTGCAACTTTTCGTTTGAATAAATTACATTACAAGTAGCAGAGTTGATATTCTATCCATATTTTTATGATTCAATATAAGAAGAAGTAAGGTTTTCAATATCATTCTTCATTTATTGTTAATTGAAATAATTTTTGTATAGATCTCCGATTTGAACAGCCAAGTCAACGACCTGAGAGGAAAATTGTGAGTACTTATCTAGAAAGAGAAAGGGTTATGTACCATTTACGTTGGCAAGATTTCCAAATGTCTTTACATTGACGTGAATTTATTTCAGCGTGAAGCCAACCCTCAAAAAAGTTTCCAAATATGAAAACAAATTTGCTAAACTTCAGAAGAAGGCTGCCGAATTCAACTTCCGTAACCAGCTCAAGGTCGTGAAGAAGAAGGAGTTCACTCTAGAAGAGGAAGATAAGGAAGTAAGTCATACTGGGGAACATTTCTGATATCGTGAAAACTTAAACAATATTATGATAGAGTCAAGCGATCACTGATCGTTCAAGTTCGTTGTGATCACATTTCCTTCAGTTTCTGTACTTGAATCAAATGAGAAAGTGTAGAATCAGAAAAAAAATAGAAACATGAAATCAATGATCATCAACAATTCCGAGTATCTAGTTCAGAACTGGAATTTTATTTTCCGCAGCCGAAGAAATCTGAAAAAGCTGAGTGGCAGACGAAGAAATGAAACAGTTGACGACGTTGTTTTTTGATTTAATCTTTTATTTCAACAAGTTTTTGAATTATACCTACAAATAGACGCACCGTCAATAAATTACTAGGAAACGATTCGTATTTTCTCTACCATTTTTTCTATTTTGGTAGTGAATTTTGGATTTTGTACCACTTTTTTGCGGATGATTTTTTTTTGCTTTTTATATTTTTATCTTCAAATGGATACACTTCAGTGAGGTGAGCTCTGTCCTAATTTTGCTTCCACAGCCATACCATTCTTGTAGAAAAAGCTAACCTTCCAAGAACTTATACCTTTCTGGATCCCGATTTTATTTTATCATACGCTATTCAACCTTTTTCAGGCCGATGCTTAAATCTCTATCGCAAAGGTATTGAATTGATCAATTTATTCATTACTTGTACATACACCTCTATAAACATTAAAAAACATGCAATGCCCATGATTATACAATTGATAATAATATTTAAGAAATAAAAAATGATATTCTTATGTTCAATGTGAATGAAGCAGGCAATGTATATTTTTCAATGTAATTCTTCATCAGATTAGATTGCATTATTCCCCAGCTTTCCTTGAGCTGAATTCATTATGCCTTCTTTCGCACTATATCTTGCTCTTATCTCCGCACCCTGCTATAATATGCAATTTTTCTCTATTGAAAGTGACACAAAGTGTTGAGTAGAATATGTGTGTTCTCATTTTACAATATTCTCTTGAAATTGAGTGATAAACTGGTATGAGCCAATTTATGTCATCACCATAGATCTGAAAAATCCGATACTTTTTTATATTAAACCAGTGAGTGTAATCTATCAAATTATCATACTCATAAAATTTTGAATTTGGTATATTTTTCAAGGTCATATTTCATGACGCTTCCAATGAAAAATGCAATTATGATTGTGACAACGACTGCAATTGCGATTCATGAATTGGCCCTAAGAGGTAGACAATGAATACCCATCCAATGAAATAATATTTAATCAGTGGGTTTACGAATCATAAATAAAACAAAACGCAATAAAAAAATGTCATGGTCGCTGAGTATGAAATTGAAATGATAAAGATTCACATAAATTTCATTTATTCGGTAGTATCAGTTTTGAAATGAAGTATATCAACAACTCATTTGACTGGTATTCATTTATGGTTGATTTTATGAGGAAAATTCTCAACTTATCATTGATTTTTCAGAAGAAACCAGACTGGTCTAAGAAGGGAGGCGAAAAGGTACAAGAAGTTGAAGCATGATTTATGTTCCCTCTACCATCACCCTTTTTTCGTATCTAGGGCCGTTAATTTAGATATATTTATTTTATTCGTCTCTACTTCCACTGAAGTGAATGTCCGCATGTATAATATTCGTTTATGTATTTATCCATGAAAAAAAATGATTTGAATGATGTATTTGTGTTTTGTTTCTGTCTCCCAAGTAATGTCCCATTTTTTGTTTTAGTTGAATATTTTTTTTATCCTTGAATGTTCGGTAATGCTGTTTACATGAGATACAGCATTCTATGACATTCTTTTTTTTTTTGTTTTTTAAGTTTTTCATGATTCCCCATGAATTTTTGGTTTTTATATATTTTTTATGATTTTCTAGGAAGGAGAAGAAGGAGAAGGTGAGTATAAATTATGATACATGTTTTCGAGTCTATAATCAATGGAGACGAGGTGTAGTTCAGGTTCACAAACAGATTCATTTCTTATATCTCACAATTTAATATATAGTCATACAGTCTTCACACCTCTTTGTGGTTGATTTGAAGACCTGCAGAACATCTCTTTTCAAAGACTCGTTCATCCAACGAACAGCGAGATTCTGGAACTTATTGACCGTGTTCCCCGAGGCATATAACCTTCAAAATTTCAAAAAGCACACCAATTCTTACTTCCTTTCGTGGGAAATTTTATAATAAAAAAAACTTCAAATATTGACAACTTCAGAATCCAGTGATACAATTGTCGTTTGAATAATATTCGTTCCAATAATATCTATCAAAAATAAGTGTGAGTAATGAGATTCATTATATTTCAAGGCTTCAAAATTTCTATAAAGTCGGGACTACTTTCAAACTCCGACTTCAGACTAGTTCCTTGCAAAAAGTAACTGAGGAGGAATGTGTATTTACATGGTTGTCATATGTAAAAATTCATCTTCCAGCACAAGAAACTGTTTGGAAATGAAAATTATTATTACACTATTGTTAGTGATGATAAATATGCAGAAATTCCTGATTTTGTTACAATCAACTTTGATTTCATTATCATTTGCATTATTCGTCAAATGTTCAATGAATTATACTTTGATATTGTAGACGTGGTACCACCACAACCCAGAATTTGAACGAGGCATAATAATTTATCAATGTATTTGAATGCAAAAATTTTTTAGGGGTTGAAGATTCAATATTTGTCCACTAGCTGATTATACGAAAATAGTAGGATATTATACATATAGAGGATTTCAAAGATTATTGATAATAGTTATTTTTCTGAAAGACTTTCCTAAACTCAACTCATGAATTGAAAATATAAAGACAATCATATTTTAAAATCAGCTAGCTCAGACTAATACAACATATTTAATTCATCACGATACATTTTGTTATGATCAAAAAATTATAGAGAATATATCAATGATTTCCTGATCACCTGACTAACATATAACGAAAAGAACAACCCTCCGCAGAAGGCCAACCACCCGCAGACGGTCAACCACCGACAGAAGATGCACCTCCTGAAGGACAACCCGTCGCTGAAGGCGAACCCGCAGTAGATCAACCAGCGACGGAAGGTGAACCCACTGAAGGTCAGCCGACGGCAGAGGGTGACGCATCAACAGAAGGTCAAACGCCTGCTGAAGGAGAACCTCCGGTAGAGAAGGAGCCCACACCAGAACCCCCGGAAACAAGTAAGGGATGATGACTACTCAAGTTTTAGATTCAAGGAATACATTTATGGTGTTACAAGAGCATCAAAGATTATTTCTAGGTTAATATTCCTGCAACATATCGAAATAAGTCGAACAATTATTCAATTGAGTTTTATTAGATTAGTTCCATATTTAATCGAAGTGGAGTCATTTCTGTACGTGAAATAAATGAATACATCTTCCCATGTTTGGAGAGTAAAACAGCGGAGCTAACATTTCCAAATGATTTTCGGGAAGTACTGATTTCATGAAGAAAAACGAATTTGAATCATTTTTCAGAAAATCAGGGATTCTCACACCCAATAAAAATATTGGTTTTTATTAAACCTTTTTATGGTTAAAAATGCACAGTAATACATTTTCGGTCATCCAATTCATGATTTACCTATACGTCAGCTATTGCAAAACAAAGTATTTGGAAAAACAACAAAGAGTAAGCATCAAAGGAAGTCAGTTATTAGCAAGCTTCAACGAACATGATTCTATAATTTGTGGCTCAGGACATAAGCGATTGGTCGAGAGTTTCAACTCTTCATATTTTGTTCGAGTTACAATATTGCATATTACACAGGCTTCGAAACTTTCAAGAAGCTAGTGATGAACGAGAACTACGACATTATCGCCTTACCAGAGACGGTGTTAGCACCCACTGACGATAAGGAGGCAGTCTCCATACCCCACTACTCCCTTGTGGAGAACAGGAGGAACAGCGGTGACGGTACTCTAATGTACATCAAGGACTCTTTGAAATATAAGGTTGTCGATCTGACCACTCAAGATCCTGATGCAGCGCATCAGGTCAGTTTCGAGGAATTACTCGAAAGGCTCAAGAAGAACGGTAAGAGATTCATCGAGAGTACTACAGATGAGGAGTCCATTCATCGTTTTGTCCAACGATCGTCTCATCGAATCACGTCTGGCGAGGGATTCATTAGTTCATCACGATCATCACTACGAATCTAGTTCTAGACCAGCGATATTTCATCGGATGTCCTATGGAAAGCTTCCATTGTATTTGAGGTTATTCAGTGAATAACTTATTTGTTGACCACCATTGTGTAGGAGATTCTATGTTCGTTTCGTTACGCTCAGAATCAAATCACATTGACTTTGTGTTCATCATGCGATTGATTTTCATTAACAGTTTCATTCATATCTCATGTACTCAACATATGTTCTCAGTATGATCCGTTGTCCAACACAACTTCATCAATGGCTTCAATGACATTCAGAATATCTTACCAGTTACCTGATATTCCTAGGACAACAACCATCTCCTGAAGGAGCACCAGTAGAAGGCGAACCAGCAGAAGGTGCCCCACCAACAGACGGTGCCCCTCCAACAGAGGGGGCTCCTCCAACAGAGGCAGCACCTTCAACAGACGGAGCCCCACCAACAGAAGGAGCTCCACCAGAAGGTGCTCCAGTAGAACCCACTCCACCAGCAGAAGGTGCCGAGGTTGCGACAGATCAACCGTCCGATGGTGAAATCCACATGTTATCACATTAAAACCTTCTCACATATTTTTTTTCCTGTAGGAGCAGCTCCAACTTCAGAAACCCCCGCCGCCGAAACGAGCGAGTCTGCCCCTGACGCAGGGCCAGCTCCGGAGGAATCGGAGCCCGTTCAGGATATTCCATCGGGAATAAGTTCGCCGCCCATCATCGAAGGTGACAAGAATGAGCGTTACGTTTCGTCTTCTTCATCCTATCATCTTCATCAGCATCATCATCGTTCTGTCTGTACGACTCACGTTTCATCAAGGGTCATTAACTATGGGGATTGATTGATTTGTTTGTCGTTAGGTTGATTGGGAGAAATATATTGATGGTTTTTGATTTTTTTGCAGCTGCTGCTTGATTTGCAAGATGCCATAAGGAGTTGTATGGAATAGGTTAATTTTTTGTCATATTTAATTGAATAACTAATTGTACTTGTACATCACTTTTGCTGAATAATTTTATTATGATAACATTGTAAGTGTGTGTAGCTAAGTATAGTTAAGAGTATCTTGTAATATTTTTCAGATAAAATTGATGGAATATATTGTATAATACAGGAAGTAGAATAGTAAATCAATTACTCCATTCCTGCGATATTGGATACAAATGTAGAACAGAACATTTTTAGCTATGAAACGCAAATGGTACAAAATTTCTTATCGGAATCATTAAATATTGAACCCATAATGAACATTGTATCTATATTTCACATTTGACATATAACTATCTACGAAGCAACTAACCAAGAAATAACTAAACTTCAAGTATAAATTTTCGAAAAAGATAAATACATTCAAGTGCTTAAAGAAATGTGAAAAACTAGTTGATTCCCATAAAACCTGAAAATCATGGAACACGATGAAAAATCGTCAAATACATCGGTTGAAGAACGTGCAAATATAATTTCCCGATTATTTTTTTGGTAAGTTTTCCTCCCTAATGATTTGAGTTGTACGTGATTCAATGATTTTCAGTTGGGTCTTCCCATTTTTCAAAATCGGATATGACAATAGAGACCAATTGAAAGATATCGAAAATAACACTGGAAAACAAGATTTATCTTCTACGTTAACAAATCAGTTAGTTAAGTAAGTTGTTACTACATATGAAACAGAAATAAGAATGATTTGAAACGGAGAATAACAGCTGCGCCATACACACGATCATGATTTTCAGGAATTGGAGAGATGAAAATACGAGAGCTAGAAATAAAAATGAAACTCCAAAATTACAGAGAGCAATCCTAAAAACATTTGGGAAATCATATGCATTCTTTGGGTTATTGATGCTTTTACAAAATATTTTGATAAAGTAAGTGTTCGATATATGTTCAATCTTCCACTATTACAAAAGCACTAAAACTTCGATCTGGTTCTGATTGATTTTAGAACAATGTTACCAATCGTTCTAGCGGAATACTTAAAATACTTCGAAGGCGTAGATATTGGTGACAATATAGGTTGGTTTTTGGGATCAGCAATGGTCCTTCTAGCATTCGCAGACATTTTTATTTATCATCACTGCCAAGTCGGATTTTCGAGGATTGGTATGAGAGTCAGAACTGCTTGCTTTTCGGTAGCTTATGAAAAAGTGAGTCAAAATCTCATGAGGTGGTAGAAGACTATGTACAGGGTGGTCCATAAACGTCAATTAAGAAAGTAGATTACCAACAGAAAATGCGGAGAAAGTTTGAAGGATACGGGTCTGTATACAGGGTCCATTCATATGCCGAGACAATGTGCCACCTAAGAAAAGTATTTTCTGTTAGTTTTCTTCTTTCTGATATATGGTCTCGAAGCATTTTTTATGACCCATGCTGTAAAAGTATAGCAGAATTTGTTGTAGATTTTGAAACTGAGTCGATCATCTTTGGATAGAATCAATCCGAATCGAATAGTGTCTATGTTTACCAGTGACAAACTAGACATTGCTGCACCTCTAGAGCCTTATTCATACATGATCCCTATTCAATTCTTAACATCTTCTTTCGTACTTTATGATTGCATGGGACTAGCAGGACTGGCAGGGTTATTACTGATCCTATTACAATCGGTATCATTACAATGTAGACATTTTGTCCTGAACTTTTCCGGTTTAGTCGTGACAGATTGCGTTTCCAGATGGTTTGTTCCAAATCCAATCCATTTTCACGAATCGAATCACAATGATTACTGGAGAAAGGGTTGAGAGAACAAGGGAAATAATTTATGGTATACGAACTATAAAGCTGAAAGCTTGGGAAAAACCATTCGAAAAGATGGTGAAAAATATCAGGAAGTGAGTATTGCACATCTCATTCAAAGAGCCTATTGAAATCATTGCTCCATTGTCTTAGGTTAGAGCTCGATCAGATGAGCAAACTTACCTACATCAAAGCCATGACAGATTCTTTAGGAGCACTATCGAGACACGCCGCCATTTTAGTAACTTTAGCAGTGCACATCCTCCTAGGAAACCAATTGAAGTCCAGTGAAGTATTCCCAGCCATTTTAGTCTTCAGCATACTCCAATACTCGAGTTGTTGTTTTCAAGAAAGCCTGGTAACCAATAGAGAGTCAAAACAAGTGATAGAAGAATTGGAAGATATTCTCGGTCTGGAAGAAATCGGAGACGAAACAAGGGTAATAAGTTATATGAAGAACAGAAAAGTGGGTTCTTTGAGAGCAATAGATGCCACTGCTAGATGGGGTTCCGAAACTATATTGAAGGTTCAGACTAGGTGTAATTCATTCTCTAGAAGTTGGCAATCGAATTTTTTAGGACATAAATATTAAGCTTGGTTGTGGTAAGCTGTGCTGCATCATAGGCCATCCGGGATCGGGTAAAACGTCTTTGCTACTCATGCTGCTCAAAGAAATGCCACTCACGTCCGGTAAGGTGGATATTGTGGGTACTGTCTCTTATGCTCCAAAATTGCCTTGGATATTTGCGGGAAGCATTAGAGACAACGTACTATTCGGACGACCTTATAACAGATCCAAGTTAGTCTTGAATAGCAATAACAACCACGGAAAACTAAGCTTTTTTTGCATTCTGTAGGTATCGGACCGTTGTGAAAGCCTGTGGCTTAGACAGAGACATTTCTCAACTGTCTGAGGGTGAAAAAACTGTTCTGCTTGACGAAGGACTTTCACTGACTGAAGCTCAAAGGTCCAGAATCGGTTTAGCCAGAGCTGTGTATGCGGATACAAATGTGTACTTTTTCGACGAATGTTTCTCTAAAATGGACGCACAGCTTGCCAAGACCATCGGCACAGAATGTATCCAGAAATATTTGGGGAATAAGACCAGAGTATTGGTGACGAATCAACTAGAGCTCATCAGGGATGCAAATTTGGTTATAGTTATGGAAAATGTGAGTATAATAGAATATAGGTACTCGTGTTGATTTTTTGAACTTTTTTCTTACAAGGGGAGAATAATTGATGCTATAAAAAATAGAGACTGGACGGAAAGCGATTTGTATGAATTGAAAATGAAATTTTCTCTAGTCGAATACGATATTAAAAGTCCACAACATGGGACAGAGCGTAGGAGATCATCAATTTCATCTACTTACGTATGTAAAAATGAAGCTTTTCTTGGATGTACAATAAATCTTGAATCTTCTAGAGTTTAGTTAAGAAGCAGAGTTACGTATCGACTAAGGAAGTTGTCGACTACAAATCTTGCAAGATTCTAGTTGATTACTTCAAAACTGGTGCAAACACATGTCCTCTGATATGTCTAGTTATTCTGTTCACCATTTCTCAAGTTGTTACAACTCTTAACTATCTCTGGATTACATATTGGTACAAATTGTTACAAGAAATGAGTTCAAAACTCCTATTTCAATCCTGTTTTTTCAGGGTGGATGCTAATTCTACTAGATATGATTTCGAGGAGAATCGTTCCTTGATGTATACCGCTTTCATACCGAACATCCTGTACTTTTCCAATGATAGTCAACACCAGAACCTCGATCAATCCATCAGGGGAAATCATCTGAGACATTCTCACACATTGTTTGGAATACCAGAGAACTTTTTTTTCTTATATGTCCTTATTGCTATAGTCTCAACCAGTTTCATTCTGCTAATCTCAAGGTCACTCGTGTTTAGAACAATTTGCCTAGTGGCCACAAAAATACTCCATAACAGTATGTTTGGGAATGTGCTCATGGGGTCCTTAGAGTTCTTTCTAATGAATCTACCAGGTGAAAAACTTATGATGTCTTGTTTAGCTCTAAATATATTTTTTTTTTCAGATGAAATATTGAATATTTTTTCCGAAGACTTAAGAACTATAGAATACGAATTACCAAAAGCTATCATCGATATTGTACATTTACATTTAATACAAATTGGTATGATTGCAATGATTTTTCTTGCCTCTCCATTAACGATCGCTCCAGCTGTTTTGGTAGCCATACTAGCTGTCATTTTGATAAAATATTTTTCAACAGCAGTTTCCGCTATACAAAAATTGGATAGTAAAAGTGAGTACCTTTCCTAATATGTTGATTTATATACTTGATTCATTTTTGTTTCAGGTCGAGATTCGATTAGATCTCATATCTTCTCCACTATACGAGGTGTTTCAATAATAAGGACTTCTGATGCAGAAAAAACTATGATAGAAGAATTCAATGGCATGCAAGACAAACACAATAGTTTTTGGGTGATAATATTGATGATAAGAGAGTCATTTGGGTTTTACCTTGATACCAGCATAGTTGTATTCTTGGCTGCAGTTATATTCCATTTCAATTTATTGAAAAATGGCGAGTAAATTATGTGATTATAATGATTATTTTTGACTTTGATAGAAAGTTGTACTACAGGATCTACAAGGAATCTGGACAAGTTGAATTGTTTTTTCGTTTTCTCTTTCAAGTAGTAACAAGTCATATTTTATATCAATGAAATTCATGAACTTTCGTCGAAAATAAGATAACTAAACATACAGTAGTGCCACTAGCTGTCGGTCCCTTTGGTCTACGAGTTTTATTTTTCATAAGACGGTGCGCAGGGGAAGTTGCGAGTCATCGCTCTGTTCAACCAATGATCAGCTCTCCCGCCAATGTAAATTATTTAGGTAAATAAATGCGAGCAAATACTGTTTACGAAAAATGAAAATTAATCAAAATCTTTTGGATACTTCAGTTGTATTCAAAGAAATTTATTGTGGTCAGAAGGTCGAAGAGACTGCCCTGCGTGACTTGTACACTGCTCAAATAACTCACGAGTGGACATGCGCACTACAAATTTCAATATACGAAAAGTGATCCAACTGAATGTAAGATTTGAACTGTAGCTCTCAATCATAAATGTTTTTTTTTCAAATTCTCGAAGTTATTGAAATTTTTTTCTTAGATCACACTTTGAGTGGTTGCGTGGGGCTCGCAATATCTCAAAGCATTGCCTTGATAACTTTGCTACAATTGGATGTTCGAAAATCAGTCAATCTCTCTGTCAAGTTGTCCGCCGCTAACAGAATATTCCGGTGCACGATGTTGCCACAAGAAATTCCTGACGAACAAGTGAGATACACGCCGACCAACTGGCCTCATTTTGGAAAAGTAATCTTCAGGAATGTCAGTCTGAACTATTCCTCAGACGAACCACCCGTTCTAAATAACCTCAACATGGTTGCTCTGCCCGGACAAAAAGTGAGTTCGAAATGAAACTTTCAAACGATGTAAATCATGATTGACTTTTAAATACATACATGAGGTACGAAGTCGATGAAGTTAGTTCATACATCAAATAATTACAAGAATGATTGAGAATGCACCAATGAAATCACATATTTGCTACAACGTGACATTGTTGCATTTTTATTTATTCTTGTTCTTATTCGCTTCATAATTTTTTATATATTTGATGTTTACGATTATTCAGTTATACGTCTTGAAATAATTGAGAGAATGCTTCAAAACATGCAGACTATGAATATGTAGTACTTTATCACGACAAATACAAGTGCAAAAAAATACAGTCTATAGGCTGTCCGTGTTTCGTATACTATCGGGACCTAGCTTTTCTTAAGAGAAGCGATGATGGATAAATTGGGGTTAAACATTTACGTGTTGAATAATAATCGGAAAAGAAATTGGGAATATCTCCGGTAGTTATGAAGATATCGCAAAATAGAACGATTTTTTTATGATAAATTAATCGTAATGCACATTTTTGAGTAAAAAGTTATTAGTATACTTTTTCATTGAGTTTTCCAATATGGCATCGCCATTTCAATGATTCCCACCCTAAATAACGGAGAAACATTTGACAACTTTGATTTTTGTTGGTTGCTAGATGCAAATTTACACAAATTGGCCAGCGCCTGACATATTTCCTTGAAGTTCAAAATAACGTTCATGAGAGAAACCAACATGTATTGAAAGGTGTTTCTCCGCCATTTTGAACCACTGAAAAGACGATGCTATATTTACAAACCTCGTGAAAAACAACATCGTATCTAAATCAATTAGAAAACAATCAATATAGACAAGTTACTAATATCACAAGAGGATAATACTCTATTTTTCAATTCCGGCGCCTCTATTAATCACAAATATTGATAGATTGGACGTATGCGAACCGGTTTTTAATTTTCTAAATAATGAACTAACCTAACCATTAATATCCTACAAAATGGGTCAGTTATTATGGATTCGAAAAAAAAACTAGATTGAATATTAAACTATTTATTCTTATTAAATCATTCTTGCGCCCTTGTCAAAAAATACAACTTCCAATTTTTGTATTTTGTTTTTGTGTCTAGTTACCTGGCACTGAAAAAAATATGAATATTTCCAAGAACTTCTCAAATTACATTTTAAGTGTTTTGTTTTCACCCCAGGTAGGCATCATCGGTAAGCCAGGTTCAGGCAAATCGTCCTTTATCGCGGCCCTTTTTCGATTAGCACCTACGGAGGGTCTCATCACCATAGATGACATTGACACTTCAGTTACGAGTTTGCACACCCTCAGATCTAGCATCACCCTTATACCTTCTGACCCGTTACTTTTTTCACCGACAATCAAATTCAACTTGGACCCTTTCGGAGATCTCGCTGATGATGTTCTGTGGAAAGCTCTAGAAGAGGTCAGTACACAGTGAGAAGACGTGAAATCTGTAGAGGACGTTCTTTAGAAAAGAACTGGAGATATCTATATCTAATATTCGTAAATCTTTAAAGGTTCGATTGACTCTAGTTGATGATAGTTGAGAATTGAGGAAGGAATACTTCAATTAAAGAGTTGATTGGGAAACTCTAAAGTTGAATGATCCTCCTTGACACAAATCCAGTGTTGATATCAACTCCATTTTAGGCTTTATTCACAATAAAATTTTGGTTGTGGTGGTGATATTAATTTCTGGTTTTGAAGGTGGCATTCTTTGAAAACATTCAAAATGAATTATCCAATCGCAAATGACCACAGATAAGTTTGGAAAGTAATTGACAATTAACGAAATTATATAAATACATTATTTACGGGCATGTAAGTTCGAAAATGGATTTTGAACATGTTCTTGTGCCAAAAACATGATTCGATCAAAAATATCATTTTCTCAAATAAAATATCCAATACCTATATAATTTCAGAGTTGCATGAAGTTTTCATTATCGAAAAATTATAATTTTTTGAAAATGAACCACCACAGCTTGCGTGATTGTTTTTTTTTTGGTTGTTATATTGAATATTTTTATCGAGTGATATAATTTTGAGGTGGAGTTGACAGGGGTGATAGGGACCCTCTCGCATCCAATCAAGGACCATGGATCGAACTTCAATTTGCGCATGAGACAACAGATTTGTCTGGCACAGGCGATACTCAGAAGAAATAAAATAGTGATTTTGGATGCAAGTATATCTAATATGGATGAACAGTAAGTGTACACTATTCAGAAATGAGAATTGAAAATGCATTAATTAATCGATATCATTCACTAGGAGATGATTAAAATTCAATTGAAACGTAGTGACGATAAATTATTACGAAATTCAATCGTAATGTTTATCATTAGTTGTTTAATGAATTTCATGTTCTAGTTTGTTCCATTTTTATTTCAAATTCACTTTGAATGAGGGGTGTGTCATCAAAAACGGATCTGATGTTATATTTTTACCAAGCATGTGCATAATTGAAAACAAAAATCCAAATGGAAGAACATTGCATAAAAAAAATTGAGAAATATTACATGAATGTAATTCCAAACAACATCGATCACTCAATTAATTACCTCACACGTTTTTATTGATGTTTTTTTTTCTATTTTGATATCGATACATATTTTTTCCATGATTTGTTCAATGTAGCTTTCGAATAATACATTATTATTCAAGGTTTCGTTCGCTTAACAAGGAAATAGTTTATTTTTCCAGTTGTTCAATAGAGGTATGTCAAGATGTTTTTTATCTTGGATTATTTCTGGAATAATGTGTACGCTGAGGTCGAACAAAATATCATAGTAATTCTCCTGTTGGGATTATGAATTCGAATTTAGTGAAATAATGAAATACCTAGATGGTAAACATAACTTCCAGTTGATAAAATCAATTACTGTATGGTACAATTACGTTGTTGAAAATTCAGGTTTGGTGGCCAACAGAATTGAACACGTCATCTATATTTTTGGAGAAGACATCGTTCTTATATTTTATCCTATACAATAATTTTACTCTTCAATATTCCTGTGAGCGTTTTTTATTTCTGCAAAGTAACACATCAAGAATCCTTATATATTAAAATGTCATACTGACAATTATGATATTGCATATGAGTTATCAATGAAACTTTCTCCAGAGAGAAGAATAAAGTTATCGACATGATTCTAATGAAAAAAATCATTCAACCAGGTTACTCATTCATTTCTTTTTATTATTTCATTTTCTTGTGAATAATATTCGAAAAATGCAAGAAGCAATGAAGTAAAATATAATTTTTGCTATTGAAAAGCGAAAAAAAAAAAATTCCTTTTCGAATAAATCATTGAGAAATACATCTTCAGGACATAATTCGAAATTGAACATTTTCAATTTTCTTTATGCCACTGGATTGGATGGAATGAAGTGCCTTATGAATCAAAAAGAGATCGAAGATCGAAGATCCTATAATTACTGAGTTACCATACACAAACATCGAAATTTGTCCACCCAGTATATAATAATGAAAAACAGTTCATTGTAACAAGTATACTGCCAATATTCAAACAGTTGGCAACCATATAATCACATAAATCTCATTCCTCATATGTGGGAAAATATCGAAGCGTTCGAAAGAAGCGAATTTGAGGCTTCGAAACCTCTTAAAATTATTTGATGAGTGAACCATCAATTTTTTAATCAACGAAATCGTTCAGTCGCCCATTGGTGATTCTCATGAATCCGACAACATCGCATAAATAATGAAATTCCGTTGTCAGCATCGATCGTTTGACCAAGAAGGCGGTATCGGAGATTTGGAAAAATTCGACCGTGTTCATCGTAACAGATCGACCCGACATGGTGGCAGAATGCGATAAGGTCCTGGTGATGGAATCAGGAACAGCTACGGAATGCAGTCACGCACACGTTCTTCTGCAGCAGCAGGACGGTGTGCTGGTACAGATGTTAGCTACGGAGGGTGCCGATGTAGAGGCTACCTTGAGACGACTTGCCAAGGAGGACTATGACAGGAAGCATTTTGGGATCGAGTTCACTTTCGATAGATTCGAGTGAATATTTCCATCCAATTCAACTATTTGTCTGTAATTTATTCTTGAGAAACCTGATAAAATCATATCAATACAGGTCTTTAGTCTTTTTTTTTGCCAATTCTGCATAAACAAAGTTGTCCTAGATTCAATTTTCTACAGGTGGTACTGACTGAAATGTCAAAAATATTGGAAATAAACGAATCTACAGCTACGAAAACTGCAGTTATTAAAGGTGATTTTAAGTCGATTTAGCTCGTTATAAATATTTTCTATAGATTATTCAAAAATTCCCTTACTTTTTCATTGTTCCTGTTAATTTTTTAAAGCTAACTTGATATCACATATACGATTTCAAAATCCACCATTATTTCAAACACAAAAAGTTCATCAACGGTTCATGATATCGATTCGAGAATCTTTTATAAAAATTATCTTGAAATTCTTTGTCGAATACGTAGAAAAAAGGAGGTACTGGGGATAAGGGGATTGACAAAACAATGATGATGTATTTGGTAAGAGTGTTTGTAATATTAATCTACGGGTCTGAGCGATTTTCCATTTTTTTCACGAGTTCGGAGATTAGGAGGGTGACAGGTTTAAGCTGGGACACACTGTATATAAACAGCGAGCGACGGGTTGTTAACTGTTTATTGATTATACCAAGTTTGATTTCTTTCAAGTAACGGTGTTTTTGAATAACTTGAAGAAAACTCATATAAACAAGGGCTGTAGCTTCCATCGGAATCATTTTCGAATTAAGGTAATTTGAGCTGAATTGACTTGAAATCACCTCTGGTAACTGCAATTCACAAAAATGAAAAACCAAGGATGAAAATATTTTAAATTAATGGATGCCCTACAGACTTTTACTCCTAAAGCAAAATATCTGAAAAATTATGGTAACAATATGGAGAGAACTGATTAAATATCTCCTGGATATCAAGTATTTAAATTAATATTGAAAAGATTTTCACTGTGTCGTAGGCAAAAGCAATTCCATTTGATTTTTTAACTACTTCATCACGTTAAGTCAGTTAATGCATTATGAATATCTCCTCAATGAATTAGTTGAACTTTGTTTCACCAAACAAGTCGCATATAAATAAATATCACATACAAGATTGAACGGCGAATAAACTCCAAACGTGCTTTCTAGAGGTCTCATCGATCATTACCTTTTTACCCGACGTTTTGATGAATATTTTCGAGACATGATGGAAATGATTTATTTCACACTATTCATGCTTCATGTTTTGAGGAATAGTATCTCTGAAATATTGTGATGCTTTCACAAGTAATCATTAATTCCTATGTTGGGAAATTCTGAAAATCGACGTTTCCATTGGTGCGTTGAAATATAATTCTTACTTACCGATAAGTCTTCTCTCGAGCAGGTGATTCTTCAAATTGAGTTCCAGAAATATGCATTTTCTTGACACAGAAATTATTGATTGAAAATCTGGATGAACTCATCGAAAATTGTTTTTAAGGCACATATTCAACATCTGAATTCGAAACATACAAGGTGAATCGAATATTTGATAACCGACTTCATAAAATATTGAATGTTTTCTGATGATACAATAAATGAGATTATACCTATCCATATTCCAATTCATAGAGTTTCGAAACCATTTAAAACGTTCCTGACAAACCTTTTATAGATAACTAAGAAGGCATCAATAATTGATCTTATCGAGGAAACATTTTTGAACGTTTCTCTTCTTTATGATTTCGTGACGTCAAATCCACAGTTTATGATTTTTGACATTATTTTTTTGTTATCTTCACGCCGATGAATTTCATTCAGTAGTTACAATGTCGTTGTTTCCTTGTCACCTCGAAAAAATAAAAATAACACAACGTTATCATCGGTGTGAAATACGAAGAAATTTCCATAAAATTGTTAAAAACAAATCAGTGCAACATTGAGCGAGAAACGTATATTAACACGATTGTTGCTCTTCGAATACCAATCAAACAATAATATACTTTCGTTTATAAGTAATGTTTACATAATATCGATCTCTGTTTGTGGCATAATTAAAAACCAATCTTGACCGACGACTGATTGTCACCGCGATTCAATCGCGTCCCAAAATTTCAAATTCTTTCGAAAAGTGGCGAGAGACTGACTGGTTGTGGTTGGTAGAGCTAGTGGTGTCGGGAAGAGATATACTTTCTGTGATATTATTTCCAAATTGTTGATTCCCTTTTTTTAATTGAGTGTGCAAATTAGTGAAGATGTTCTATAGAATTACTCTGGTCATGGCATTATCTGCAGGTGAGTACTTTGATTTCTGATTATTACAAATAATTGACATTTTCAAGATGACAATTATTATTCTCCTCTCCTGAGTTTTATATGTAATGTTCGCCTGAGAGTCTGGTCGAAGAAAATATTCTTCCATAATATTTACCAGCATGTATCTACATTACTTTCTTAGTTTTTCCGTGGTTGTCACGAATAAGAATAGGTTCTTTTCCGAAACTAGACATAAAAAAATTTCAACCAACCTATCTCAATGTGTTGTTAACACTGTTTACATAAGAATCCAAATATTGAAAATCGTTTGATGATGATATGAAATGAAATTTGATCATTCATAATTATTTCAAGATTAGAGTATCTCTTGAGATGACTTCGTGTAGTATATCAGAAATATCGTGGGGTAGCTTTATTTCTATCATATTCGAATATAAATGATGTGTCTGATGATGTTTATTTTTAGCAATTGTCAATTACCTGTGACTATTTTTAAATAGACCTTGTCGTATAGACTTATCTATCAACTTGGAAAAAGTTTAATTTCTATCCATTCGAAATCGACGATATGGATGAAAATTATCTTTTTCATGGTCTGCGGAAACGACAAATTAGTTTGCGAAATAATTAGGCTTTCGGAGGAGGCAGGCAGTTGATTTTACATAGAAACCGATCGTACATTCGATTTGAGCTACTTTGAGGTATCACAGGGTGATTGGGCGATTACTCATGTTCCGTACGAAGTGTTTGATAATTTTCAGGCAATATTTTTTGTTTGTTGGTGAGTAATTAATTAGCATGGATCAGGGTTCGTCAAAAACGTCGAATACATATATATATTTTATATATAGGGAGTCCAAATAGTATTGTGATCTTGGCTCCTTGAGATATCGAAATAAGCGTTGTAACATTTCTAAACGATTTAAATTCACACACGAAGTTGTTTCAGGAAGAAATCTTGCAGTGAATACATTCTTCAATAAACTTCCATATGTTGGTGGATACCTCAAAATCGATAATGAAAAAGAAACAAGAGCTATATGTTTGTAACACTAATAAAATTGGTTCACTATTTCTTCATAGAATAAGTTCAAAATACATATCTATAGACATTGTACACCTTGACTCAGATGAATAATAAAGTATTATTCAACGTACTTTCAAGAATACTTTTCCAACATCGGTTATTCTGTTTAGTTTCGTCTACTCGTTTTTTGATATAATCCCATGAATGATGTTCTAATTTCCTTAGATCTGGTGATATATCGAGACAAAGAAACAGTGCAATTTCGAATAATTGTAATCATAAGGTAAACTTATTTATTACTGTCATGAAAGCTCAACTAATAAGGCATTTATCGCATTGCGAAAATATTTTGTTTATTCCATGAAATATGCATTATTTTCATGAATGGCGCACTAGTGAGTGAATATGCTTATAATTGGAGCTTTTTGAAATATTCCAGTCACTATTTCAGTTCTCTTTTTAGACTTTCAATAAACAATGAAGCCTTAAAAATTGGAGATCGCGAATTATGAATTTGGAAATTGAGGTCAATAATTTTTTCATTTCGTACTTGAATCAGCAATTGATAGCCATTATTGGAGAATAATGATACAGTATTCTGACGTCAGAAAAAACTGCTAATGCAGCACATGAACTGATAAGTTCGAAAATATCTAATATATTGAAGGTTCTTTGAAAAAAAATGTTGATTTGAGACAATGCAGGGTTATAGGAAAAGGAGATGGAACAGAATCGAATATTCCTGGATAGCTTTCAGAGTGAAAAACACTAGTAAGGACTTCCGAAGTAGTGTTCTTGAAACATATTGACCCCAAAGTTCGAGTTTGAACCATACACAATAAAAATAATTTCTTTAATTGTCGATGAATTGGCCGCTTCAGAAGATAATGGTAGTGAACAAATCGAAATGATTCAATAATTCTTGAAGATACCATTACTCTATTCGAGAACTTTGTGTTTTATCATCGTTAACAAAAAAGTTTCTGAAGTTGATATGGTGTGTATTCCTTTGAGGACCCAAGTTTCGGTCCTGACGATTTTTATATTTTCCTTGGTCAAAAAGATTTATAAACGTTGAAAAAGAACGACGAGAAACTCAAAGTCTTCTCCACACAATAGTAGGTATTCTTCAATTATCAAAAAGGGAAACAAACATGTTTCGATCAACGCTGTGATCATCATCAGTGTCACTAAAATTTGAAAATGCGGAAAAAGGACCGATGCAACACTAAACATTTGGTGAAAAAATATAAAAACTTACTTTTCCAAACCTAGCATTCTTCAATTAAGTTTTTATAATTTTTTCACAAAATGTTTAGTGTTGCATCGGTCCTTTTTCCTTATTTTCAGATTTAAGTGACACTGATGATGATCACAGCGTTGATCGAAACATGTTTGTTTCCCTTTTCGATAATTAAAGAATACCTACTATTACTACTAGAATCCCTACTAGAATCAGCTCGGCAAGCGTTCAATAAATCAGATCCCAATCTGCTCCGTGTTCGTTTATTGCCAGAGCGAGCCTAAAGATGTGATCGATCTGCTCTGAATTGAAGATGAGAGCACACAGATTTGATCGCTTGTCAGTTGCCATTCTTGAGTTTTGGTTACTTTTCAGTTTTCTTTTGTGGTGTTTACGATTTTTAAATTGTGGATTTATAACTCTCAGTTGTCATCATCAAGTGTAGCAACACAAGATTTAGGTTGAGTGGGTGTTTGTTTTTAATTAACATTAACAACACCAAGATCGATGAGCGTTCGTTAAATAACCTTCGCTCGATCGGCTCACTGTTCACGTGATACAAAATCTGCATCTACTCGAGTTTTTTGTCGTTCTTTTTCAATATCTTCCAGTCCACTTTGGGCTATCGACTTTCTCCGTCGAATGACATTTATAAACGTTTATCGAACACATGAATATAAAAAATCTCTCATTCTCTGCTCAGGCGACATCCTGATGTTCCTGGCAGGCACTTCCCTGACGTGGTCCAGCTCACAGCTGCCCAAGCTGATGAACCCAGAAACCACCCCCTTCGCCGAACCCCTAACCACCGACCAAGCCACGTGGGTCTCTTCGCTGCTAACGCTCGGCGCCGCCGTAGGGCCCTTCATTTTCTGCTTCCTGGCCGATCGCATGGGCAGGAAGTACACCCTGCTGATGGCCGGCGTGCCCTACATGGCCTGTTATCTGCTGATGGCGTTCGCCACAGACGTGGAGGTTTTCTACGCTGCCAGGTTGATCATGGGGTTGACTGTCGGGGGGGTGTGCACCCTCATGCCGATTTACGTCGGGGAGATATCCGATAAGAGCAACAGGGGGATGTTAGGTTGGTACACGTGATTTTTGTCGCATTAATTCAAGGTACAAGAGATGAGAATTTGACTTCAAGAATGAGATACGAGTAAATATTTTTTTTTACATATTCATTAGTTCAATCCGAATAACGGAACTATTGGGAATAAATTGACATTCATCACCGTTACTGAAGCCAAAATTGGAAAATGATCAGATCAGACGTCAATATTCATTTCAAACAGAGTATTTTCCAACAAAAAAGAATTGTTTGTTTGGTAAAAAAACACCCTGTTGAAAGTAAAACCAGGCGTTTCCGAGCGTTTTTCAAATTTATTTTCAACAATGATTGAGAGGGTAATACTTATCACCCACACTGTATAACATTATTATTTCAAGTCATAGTTTCTGTAGGCAAACCACTGAGAAGTCGTACCTCAGAGAGAATAGTTATATCTGGTGTTGGGTTAGCGGGAATTCGGTCGAAATGTTGAAGAAAACCAATTGTTAGATTGGTCGACGTTTCGAAACTTTATTGTTTCATCTTCAGGACAATTTAAGGTAGCTGAGGTGGCTAAGAATAGTTATAGTGAATAGTAAATTTCAGGTAAATTATGTCTGTAAGTAATTCTCAATTTTCGAAAGTCTCTGTCTGAAATCTTTCTATAAAATTTTATTAGAAAATAAGCAGACATACCTGCCTTCATGAAAATGATTTTTTTATTTAAACTACATTGATTGAGGAATTGAAGAAGAATGAGAAAATACTGTGCATTCAATGCTCTGCAACATCTGATCGATTTTTATGTATTGATTGATATGGATATTTCGGATATGCGGTTGTTTTAAACTATTTGGTTCATTGTGTAACTTATGTAGATACTTTCATTAGTTTTGGTGTCAAGGTCAATTTTCATTGTTGAATTTCTGGTACTAGAAGATATGGTGTTGATTCCAAGTGGAACATTTGTTTGGAAGTTTTTTATTTGCAAAATATAATGCATTCTTTATTCAGACTATTCATGAACTTTTTTTCTCGGGAATGATCGACTTGAATCAATTTCATTCTTCAAATAGATCATAAATTATGTACCTCAATTAATCAATTAGCTTAGTCTTCCAATATCTACAATAAAATTTATTCATAATCACAATTTTCAACTCAACGACACTTCATGAATCATTTCAAATTTGATGATGTTTCATTTCGCGTGGCTTTCGGGATTGATTTTGTTATTGTTACCTTCAACCAATAACCACAACAATCGAGTTTATATTTTATGGAATTCCAAATATTATGTGAGATGGTAATCTGTCTTCATTCATTGATTTTTATAACGTTCATTGTACTATGTCTATGAAAATCATGAAAACTTCCTGAACAAGCCCAGTAATTAGATTATTATATATTATACAGTGACTCAAATTTGAAATATTAGGTCACAGTCTGTTTTCATATTCCCAAGGGCAGATTGTACAAGAATAACCACCTGAAAAAGTACATGAACAACAAAATTTTTCGAAACTAAGAAACATTGAAAGATACCAGAACCAGATAATAGGACAACCACGATGCGAGAGTATTGTTAAATATCTTTCGAATTATCCACAGGAAGGGAGAATGTGATATCTGATGCGCATATTCAACTCGAACCCTTTTAGTGTTGCCATTTGTACACAAGTCGATGACATCATATCGTTGCTTTAAAATGATAGCAGTTTCTTATACTTATCGACCTCTGAGCTTATTTTCAACAGAAATTCATTTTTCAATTTGCTGAATTTATTCCAAGACTTGTATAATTTCATGTTGAATATTTGGGTTTTGTGATGGTTACGATATGTTTGATGAAATGAATTATGTATTGATTTTTTCTTCATACAGTTTGGAATTTTAAGAAAATAATTCAACACGCCATATTGCATATAATGTTATTCATTAATATTTAGCGAATCCTTGATTATAAGTCGCATTTTATGGCATTTCATTTCATTATAGTCATGTTGAAGTGATAAGAAAAATGAATAATTCACTGCTTCCATAGCCATGAATGAAAAACAATAACAATAATGTACGTACATATTGAGATATGACAACAAGATAATATTGCTAGTTAGTCGCAAATGGAACCATGTAAATCGATTTGAGTATTGTCAGAACATCGAATATTTTCTGGAAAAAGTCAGGTATTCTGAATTTCTTGGATTATCTGGAATATCATAAATTCATGTCAAATTTATAACATAATTTATGTTTGCTGTAACAAGTGGATATATTCAATTGAATGAATTCATCCATATAAAATGTTTTTATTGAATTCAAGATAACAACAAATATAAACAAGATTTCATAACAAAACACACTGTTTTGTAAATAAATAAATTCTTTATTTAACCACGTTAACGAAACATGTGGAACAAGTAATAATTGTTCATTGATCGAATATCAATCCAAATGATCGAAATCATATGGGATTCTCACTAATTTAGTCATGGAATAATTCTTCGAGGGCAGAAATATTATTTTAATCTTGAACATTCGCAGACATTTGTCGAGAACGATTAAACAGAAGCACATGCTCATACACATTCGGAAAGAATTTATCTTTCATGTAGGAATTTAATGAGAGCGAAAAGAATAGCTTGTATAAAATTGAATAGCATAACTGGAATAGTTCGAGGAAGGGTTATCGGACGACACAACATTGGCAAAATGAATCATTTCTGTAGGAGAGTTTGAAACGAGAGTATTCATCTTTTTTTATTTCAAGAAATCATTCAAATACATTTTCTAACAAACTGCCAATTCGGAAACATCAACCAAATTTATTAAACGATTCAGCTCTGGTGTCCGCAAAAGAAACTACAATACATCTAAACAAGGTTTTTTGACCATTTCCATTTTATTTGTGTATAGATAGTTGACATGATTCTTCCGTTGATTTAATTTCCCAATGTTTATTAAAAACTTTATAGCATAGGGACAAGGAGAGAGTTAGTACATTTAGAAACGATAAAAACATTTTTTCGAGTCTGCATTCTTTTTATTGTAGATATTTCGTTACCTACTTTGTCATCAAAATAAAAACAATTTTTCTATAATATACCAAAAACTATTTTATGAATACATTTCTTCCTCAGGTTCTTTAATGGCGTGTGCCACGTGCACAGGACTGCTCTTCTCCTACTCTCTGGGCCCGTTCGTCAGCGTACAAGTCTTCAACCTCATCCCAGCCGGTCTCGCGCTCGTCTTTCTCTGCCTCTTCACTCTCTTCGGCGAAGAGGTGCCCCACTACTACATCAGCATCAACGAAAACCACCTGGCCAAAGAGGCCCTGCACAAGCTACGCGGCGGGTACCACGACGTCGAGCAAGAACTCAGCGAGATCCAAACCAAGTTCAGGGAGGAAGCCAGCGGCACTTTTGGCGAAATGTTCGCCTCCAAGGCGCTGATGAAGGCCTTCTTTACCAGCGTGATGCTGCTCATGTTCCAACAGTTCTGCGGCATCAACGTCGTGCTGTTCTACAGCCAGAAGATCTTCGAGGACTCGGGGACCGGCTGGTCTCCGGAGATATGCAGCATCGTCTTGGGAGTGGTCCAATTCCTCACCAGCTTCATCGCTCCCGTGGCTCTCGGGGAGTTTGGACGCACCACGTTGCTGTGTTTCTCTGGCGTGGGTATGGCGGTGGCAGAGGCCGCTCTGGCCCTCTACACTTACCTCCAAGGCAGGCCGGACTTCGAGATGGTCAGCTGGCTCTCGGCGTTCCCCGTCGTCGCCATGGTGTTGTTCGTGACTGTATACAACACGGGCTTCGGGCCGCTTCCGTGGCTGCTGCTGGGAGAGCTGTTTCCTGCGAGAATCAAGTCGTTGGCGACGTCGTGCGCGTGTTTCGTCAGCTGGTCGTTGACTTTTCTCATCACGAAGCACTTGATGACTGTTCTGGATTGTGTGGGACTGACTGGATATTTTGCGATCAGTGCTGGATTTGCTTTAGCTGCAGGAATCTTCGGCAAACTGTATGTTATCGAGACCAAAGGAAAAACTCTACCCCAAATCCAAAAAGAACTAGAATTGTCATGTTCTTAGATAAGTTCCTACGTATTATTCACATTTATATTATATTTATTTATACTTTTTTAGTAAAAACTAGTGAAACATTTGTTTTTTATATACATTTCCCTTTCATTCGATGAATAATTGATATCAACGGAAATATATCGTATTTTTGATAAGGAATAGCAGCACAGATGATCGAATTAAATAGGTATCATCATCATCTTATGATTCGATTGAACCTATTCCTATGTTGAGATAATTTTCATGAATTCCAAACTAATGGCATAAATTATGTTGCGCATATCTAGTACATTGATAGAATAAGACAATTAAGAAATAATGGAAGGATATTGTATAACCAAGATCTTAATTTTTCATCTCATTTAGTGTTCTGAATCTGATGCATCAGTAAGAAGTTCTATTATGTTCAATAAATCAAACACCATACGTTATCATTTTCATCTTTTAATAATAATAATGATGATAATAAATAGTCATTGAACAATAGAAAGAACATCAAGAACTGAACTGGATAGGAACTAAAAAATAGTTTCAAATATTATCTATATATAAGACTTCTGAAGTGTGGGTGATTTGGATAAAATATTCCATGAACAACATTTCATACACGTTAACCAAGAAATAGTGCTGTCCGATGAATTTCGCTCTTCTAGAAAAATGTTGAATTGAATAAATGATTCAACCTCAAGAAGCTGAAAAATACGCTTCCTTCGTCAAAAAGTATGACAACTCATAGTAGTAAAATGTCATAACGAGTAACCTTCAGGATAGATGGATGATTATTTTTTCAAATCATCTTGTATTTCTTCCAAAGTTTTTCCTCTGGTTTCTATCACGAAAAAATGCACGAAAAATACAGCCAGTAAGCTGCAGAACCCGAAAACCCAAAAAGCAGCTCCAAGCCCAATATGGTTGACGAACATTGGAAAATATTTCGTTATCAAAAAAGCCATACCCCAATTGACAGTAGTTATTACCGAGAAAGCAATAGTTTTCACTCGAGTAGGAAAAACTTCAGCAAGAATAACCCAGGGCAAAGGTCCGAAGCCATTGTTGTAGCTCAGTAGGAACAGAGTGAGTGCTAAAATAGGAAAAAAACTCCAAGACGACAGATCTGTATCGCTTTCACTCAAGAAGCAATAAATACCGAGAGGTATTTCGAACACTGCCATACCGATGGCAGAACCTATCAGCATAGTCTTTCGACCGAGCTTGTCAGCTAAAACAGGTGTAGTGAGGCTGCTAACGAACTGCACCAAGCCTAAGATGATAGCGCAGATCGCAGGTTCCAAAGTAGACCCAGTCATGTAAAAGATACTCTGGCCATACATTAGTATGGCGCAAATACCAGTGAACGGCTGCAATATCAGTAGTCCCACTGCTATGGAAAAACTCCTGATGAAAGATTTCGACTTCAAAACATCCATGACGCTACCTTCCCGCTGCTCCTGGATTTTCTGCTTGATCTCGAGCATCTCTTTCTCGATATCGTCTCCTGCAGGCCGAATGCGCTTCAGCACAGCCATGGCTTTGGTCTCATTGTCTTTGAGCATCCAGAAGTGCGCAGACTCTTCCCCAAAGATGAAGAACAATCCCAAGAAGCCTAAGGGTAGCACAGCTAACACTATGTTCAGGGTCGTCACTGTTATCCACGGTCCAATTACGTAGGGTAATAGGAATCCCAAGTTGACCAAGCAACTCATGGCCGAAGATAAGCTACCCCTGTTGGTTTTATCAGCCACTTCGCCGACGTACATGGAGAAGACTGCGAACGCTCCTCCTAGCGTTAAACCTATTGTGAACCTCGCGACGTAGTAGGCTTCCAATCGCCTGACAGCAGCCATGAGGGCATGAGAGAGGCAGAAGGGCACTCCCATGGTAAGCAGCGCGTATTTCCTGCCGATCACGTCGGATAGTAGGGTGAATATGGTTGGGCCGACTGTGGCGCCTAGGAGTGCCAAGGATGATATCCAGGAACCTTGAGTAGTGGTGACGGGTCGATCGAAGGGGGTGGTGGTGATGTTCTCCAATTTGGGCAACACTGGGGATGACCATGTTAGGGCTGTGGCTGATACGAACAATAAATACGCTCCTGCAAAAATAGAAAGGGTTGACATCAACACAGATCTTTATTTTACGTGTACTGATAATGGCCCACAGCAAAATAATAGATACTTCAAAACATGCGGAATATATCACTTCGTATACTCTGGAATATTTTTTGGTCTCTTTCATTACATGGTTGTTGAAATATTCTTACTTTTCGATAAAATCATTTATTCTAAAACAACTCCTCGTATCCTAACAGAAACTTAATTTCTTAGTAATGTTATTCGAGGATTCAAGTTATTGACAGAATATGTGTGATTTGATAGATTAAAAATACGAATATTTCAATAAATCGAGCTCTCAAAAATTTTCGAGGTATCACCTCTCTGACAATGATCATGATAAATTACTAATAGGAGATATATTTCGTAATATCATCGATCTGACATTGCACAATCGTTCTTTTCGACGTTTTCTTCACAATTTCTTGACAAATGACCCTAACAATATTATGTAAACAGAGAACGTACGGTTGTGGTTGAATTTCCTTGTAGATGTCTCAACTGTGGTGTTGTTATATTTTAGATAATTTTATGTGTGCCTTCTTGAAGTGGTTGTAATGAAATGAATGAGATGTTCTGAGCAAGAGGAGAATAGTCAAAGATGAAAACTAAACTCTTTCGTTTCTAGTAGGTATTACTGTTTTAATTTTTTTTTTTCAGTTTTTGTTCTCTTTTGAATTAAATCTCCTACACGAAATTGTAAACAATGAGCTGAAAGACTATTTCGATACTACAATGAGACATTCACTCATCTACAAAGATTTCTAAATCCACTTAAGAACTTGAACGTTTGAAAGAAGAAAATTGAATTGAACTATCGGCGGTCGTTAACATTCTCGAAACACAAACAAAAGAACGTACCTACCTCTTTATCAACATTTCGCTGTTCTGAATAATCAAGAATGTGTTGAGTGATTCAAACTATAGTTTCAAACTTTTACCGTTACTTCCACAACGGATATGACATGGAATTATTCCTCATGGACAAATAATTACACCAGGTTTTTGATCATGAATATTTAAGATCTATTTAATCTAATCACAAAATAAAAACAACAAATATTTATAACTTGCCAAAGTTCACATAAATTTTATGAATATTAATGGTAACAGTTTCAATTCTGCAATCTAGAAATTGATCTCGTTATTCAAAAGACAATTAATTCAGTGTTGATCACCGTTATGTTCGTTAAATCTACCAAAACCAAATTGACTTGCAGTGACTCTCTATAGGAAGAAAGTGATAAATAACAAAATAATTATATACTATAACGTATCATAGCATATAAATTCAAATGAGTATCAAATAATTAATATGTAAATAATCGTATTCACACACGTATTTACTAGGATCACATTGCCTCAAAATGTTAATAACCAGCATAGGTACGTATCCTATTTTTGTGGTTTAGAGTCAATATCTTCTATTTTTCTTCGCAAGTGATGGAATGGCATTGAATAGATGTTGAAAATCAAAGCAAACGAGCTATAAAAACGTTCTATTGGAGAGATGGGCCTCGTAAAGAAGTGGTTTTAGAATGATATTCGATGCTGTATCTCTTCACATTACGAAATTCTGTCCCAATATTACGAAAAAGCAATGGCGGATCACATATTTGAGAAAGAGGGGCAAATATCTCAGAATTTGAAGGTGTTGCTAAGAGTTGAAGGATACAGCTTCTTTAAGTAATCATACTCATTTCGAACTTATCGAGAACGACATAGAATTATTCAAAAACATCGTAAATTTACCAGTGTTTGAAATACCCTGCTCTTCAGTTTTCTATGAAATGTGATAATAAAAAAAATCTAGAATTTTCAGACTGATAATATTAACTTTATTTTACTTTCGTCCCGAAACGAAATTTGAGAACTAGGAGCCAATAACCCCCTTGGATCCGCAACTACCAATAAATAAATTACTTTTTTGATGAACTCGTTCTTGCCAATTTCGACTTCTAGAATATTGTAATTTTTTTCTATTTTCACTTCACCTGTTCACATCCAACGACGCTCAGAATAAATTGTTTTTACAATATCGCTATTTTCATTAACAAAAACTTCATTTATTTAGCGATCTTGTTCAGACATACAAATCTTCCGGGTAGTCCTGTGAGAGGAGGATTGAAATTAATTTTATCTCAACTAACCTACTAGCTTCCTGTTCAACCAGTTCTTGAAAGGCTTTTTTCTTTCTATTTATGATCAAATTATATTTCATTGGGCGCCATAAAGGTCAGTTAGTTTGTTTAAAATTCAATCAAAAGGAAAATACACTTGAAACATTAATCCTTTGTAATGTTTTCTAAATTCAATTATTTCACTACGAATTTGCAAGAATTTAATATCGCTGGAGAAGGAGATTTTCAAATTGAAAATTTTACTCCAAGTAGCAAATGCTAATCATTCGTAAATTGAAATATTTTACCTGAGAACACAGAAGCATACACAGGGTTGATCAAATTTCCGGGCAAAATCATCGTCACCACTTCCAGAATAATGCACTGTTGAGCACTGAGTTTACTCTGACTAACTCAAGGCATATTTTCCGTCACTCGATATCACAAGAGGTAATTGAAAACACTAAATCAAACCGAGTTAGTGTGGTCTATCTCACGAAGAACTACTATGAAATCCTCGTTGAACCTTGACCGACATATCACACGTACACAACAATTCCAATTACACCGTAACCGCCCTTGATTTCAGTTGTTTATGGTTGAGAAAAAATAACAAAAATTGTTTTGCAGATGAACGAAAATCACATCGATTTCCGCGGCCAATAAATAATGAACTAGCCGCTAAAGCTACCTTCTGTACCTGCTCTGTATGTGTTTATTCGTCGCATACACTTTCACATTCCGCAATTTGCTATACTTCTATTAGATGAATATTGCCGACAAAAATCAGTATTACATCCGCATTGTGGAAGGGAGAAGACAACTCGTAGCTGTTGTGTCATGGAAGATTTTTGACGAACTGTGTTAACAAAAAACTACTTAATATTTGTAGGTAGACTATGTGTATGTATTCGTTGATGCTAACAATTGATTCTATCAGTGGTTTGAACATAAGAAAACGAAAATGTTATGGAGACGACGTGACGTAAAGACTCTTTCGACTCCCAATTTCGAGAATACTACAATATGACAAAGTATCGAAAAAGGATTTGAAAGAAAGGTGGAATGAAAAATATCTACGAATATTTTTCCCTCTACCGGAATCAGAAGGAAACCTGGATAACTGTTGAGATGAATACGCATAAGAAAATGAAAATTTAAATATAGAAGAAATATCCGAAAGAATATCCACATTTCGTCTCAAGTTTCAATTCTTTCAATAATCGGAGCTTTTAACGATGTATTTACTCATGAAACTGCCAATGGTACAATAGAGTCTGATATGTTAGATTCTCAAAACTTGAATGATCCAAAAATCAAAAATATGCACAAATTTCATGAATGGTCAGTCTCACAACTATAATAATTGATTTATTGAATTAAGAAAGCAGCAAATATTCCGTAGTATTTAAAAAAATTTCAATTCTCAAATGTTGCATTAATTTCAGGATGAAGGAAATGGCGTATTCATTTAATAAACAAAATATTCTAGATGACAATATGTGCTGCAAACACTTACACCAGTCTCTTGAGGAATTTTATTCGATTGAGTTAATAAGATGAGTTAATTTGAAAAATCTAACATGGAAAACTTCCCCGAATGTAGTGGTTTGATTTTCACTATTCGAGAGATGTATGTTCAAAAGAGTTCACATCACAACAAGAATTCTAAAAGGAGAGTGAACAAAGAGAGGTATCGTATAGGACTTTTCCAATTCGATGACTTAGATGAGGTCTGATTTTTATTTCTTCTTTATTTCAACGCTAGCTAACCTCCTATTTTATCTTACTTGCTATGCTGTTATTCCACTTCGAATTTCATTCCCTATTTGTCATTAATTATTTTCTCCTTTTCTTATTTTTAATTTGGTCAAATTGGTCACATGGTTCTTTGGCGGTATGCAGCCATTTCCAACGATTCGTCTAATTTGATTTCAACATTCAGTGAATTTGCTGACTCAACACAACCTTTCATACTTCGACTATGGACATCATTCCTTCTCATTTTGATGATACTTCTTTCATTTGCACGTGGAAATGATCTGCTCAGATGATCGTATCTGCTCTAAGTTCCGATTTCAATTCAGAAGTTGTCTTCCTGACGATTTCATTAGTTCTTATAATCTCCAGTAGTTCGCTTCTTTTCTTGCAATAAGTAATAGTGCAATATATGAGATTTTCTAGAAAACTGACAGGCGAGAACGAACTGAGGCATGACGTCCTTGATTACACAATTACACTAATTACAGTTATTTGTATCCGTTTCCGTTCTCCGTTCACTATTTAATTTTTATATGCATAGGAAAATTGATAACTCCATTGAATTGAACTGATAACAGATTCGACTTTTTTTAAATCAATCCTTCATTTTGATAATGTTTGCGCCATGTTATGATGAATTGAAATATCATTTGTGATATAACTCAATTGTAATATTGATACATATCGAAATATCATTATCTATCAATCATATATCTACTTAAGATGTCAACTCCATCCCTGCCTAGAAAATATAATATTTGAAGTATATTTTTGGAATTGATCATGAGTTTGGAATTCAGAATTCAGAGTACACAATTTCAGAGCCAATGTGAATACTGTAATTATTTCAATGGCTTGATGTTTATCGTTATATTATGTATAAAAAATAAGCAGGATATAATTGTCTGTTAACTTTTGTAAGGTGGGGACAATCACCAGTTACGTCAGAAATATGCTACCAACAAATGTAAATGACTTTCAAGGTGTTTGTCCTTACCTATGAAATATTTTATGAAATTGTATTTATTGCTAATTTTTCATAAAAACATATTTTGTTAATAAATATTTAAGTGTTTCAAATTGGGTAATCAGAGTAAATTGTTTTTGCTGGTGTTGTATCGTGTTTGAGTTCACTTCAGCCAATAATTCATATATCAAATCAAATTTTATTGAGTCCATTTTGCTATTATAAGATCGTTTACATTGACATATACATACATGGAAATACATTCTACATCGATGAGAATCGAATACTAACATCACTCAAGGGATAGGATGATTATACAGTTCATTGAAATAAGTTGGTTTTAAACTTTCAGTTAGTTCAAATAAAAATACCACAGGTCTAAAAATAGGAGGTATAAAATGATCTACTGTATTCTTATCATTGTTGTTTTTCTAGATATTCCAAAAGTGGTCATTGTTGTTATGAGAAACTGAAAAACTGCGTAACTGTATGTTTTGTTTTCACAATCAATATACTTTTATCTAATCCACGATATAATACGACAGATTTTTCTTCCTCCAATAAAATTCAACGTCTTTGTATATATAGAAATGGTCAACACACATTATTGTCAGCTTGCTATTGTTATAAATAACAAGTGAACCACAAATACAGCTCAGGAATAGCACTTTAATGTGGCATATATTGTTGGTCAGTTGCATCAATTATGCATTGTTATCAATTCATTCCTTTTGCTTCGAAACATTATTACTCACAGTATTGCTCATAGCCAGAAAATTATGACAGCACTAACATTTTCCAACTTCGATCATTCATTCGTTACAAACATATATAAAATAGTATCAATACATGGATACTCAATTAGAATTAGAAGTTTTTGAATCATTCCATTGCGTGTAGTAGTGCCAATGTGATATTTTCCTTCAAGAATTAGGATCCATATCTTGAAAATAGTATTTTGGAACCTACTTTTGATACTCTATGCGTGAAAAATATAACTTAAAATAACTGACAATACCCTGAACTTCAAGCTTAATCTCTTAATTCATGGCCATCCATATACCACCTGATTAGATTTCTTAATTATTCCTAATCCTAAACCCGTTAGTACCATTGTAAACTTTTATTTGAGGTTCAATGAAAAGCAAACAAAATACCTGTAAGTGATGCAAAATATCAAGACTAATTCATTGTTTGATGCGACAGAAATAATATTCATTTTCAATTGATAAACATCTTCCTGTACCTATATACTCAAGGCAAACAACTTCTGTGTTTCACTGAGAGACACTTATTAGTGACGAAAAACAATCGTTGAAGTGTTTCTAGCGCCAAAGCGACCATGTTCTTATCGGTAACATGTTTCAGCCCCGTGTATACTTCTTCGTTCACAGGTAAATAGTAATAATCATATATTCAGTATTGAAATGGAATAAAATTTTGATCGTAATATAACTTTCCACAATGCAATCAACAAAGATTGAATACAGGCAGTATGACTCATTTTATTAACAAATGATCAACGAAAAAAGAGGATTTGTTTGTTTATTGACATATATAGGTGGTCAGAAGTTGAAGAAACTTAAGCTAACAACCATCTATTATTCTTATATTCCGTTTATATAATATAACATTTATACTACACATGCTTTTAATTCATTTCAGGAGCCTACATAGTTTTCCTGGTAGCCACAGTCATGGCATGGTCTTCTCCAATATTGCCCAAACTAGAAAACATAACCACCACCCCTTTTGATGAGCCCATCACCTCGATCCAGGGTTCCTGGATATCGTCCTTGGTGCTATTAGGCGCCACAGTGGGTCCATACATATTCAGTCTGATATCCGACCTGATAGGCAGAAAATACGCCTTGCTCTCCATAGGATTGCCTCTTTTCTTAGGTCAAGTTCTCATGGTTTCGGTAGAAAAAGTGGAAGCTTTCTACGTCGCTAGGTTTGCGATTGGGATGTCTGCAGGAGGTGCATTCGCAGTTTTCAGCATGTACGTTGGTGAGATAGCCAGTAAAAATATAAGAGGAAGTCTCTCGACGATGATGAGCTGCTTGGTCAACTTGGGGTTCCTCTTGTCCTACATCGTAGGTCCTTTAGTAACAGTGACCACCTTCAATGTAATACTGGCAGTTCTTCCTGTGGGCTTCTCGGTTCTATTTTTTCTGGTGGGAGAGGAGTCTGCGCACTTTTGGATGCTCAAAAATGACGAGGCCAAAGCTATGGCTGTACTGAAGCGTATGCGACCAGCGGATGAAGACATCGAGAAGGAGATGCTCGAGATCAAGCAAAAAATTAAGGAGCAGCGAGAAGGTAGTGTTCTGGGTATCATGAAATCTAGGATTTTTATCAGAAGCTTCGTTATGGCTGCAGGACTTTTGATATTACAACCATTCACTGGTAACTACGTTATACTGATGTACGGTCAGACCATTTTCCAAATGGCGGGTGCAAATTTAGAACCTGCTATTTGCACTATCATCTTAGGCTTGGTGCAATTCGTCAGCAGTCTCACACTTCCTATTTTGGCGGACAGATTTGGTCGCAAAACTTTATTGATGGCCTCAGCTGCTGGTATGGTAATTGTCGAAATACCTCTAGGTATTTATTGCTATTTGAATGAAAACGGTACTGATACATCGTCTTGGAATTTTTTTCCTATAATAGCACTCGCCTTGTTTATGTTGAGCTACAACAATGGCTTCGGACCTCTGCCATGGGTGGTTGCTGCTGAAATTTTCCCTACTCGGGTGAAAACCATCGCATTTTCAATCATTTCTACTATAAACTGGGGTATGGCGTTTCTATTAACGAAGTATTTCACGAGTTTCGTAGACAGCATAGGTCTAGCAGCGGCTTTTTGGATTTTTGGATTCTGTAGTTTTCTAGCATTATTATTTGTGTACTTTTTTCTGATGGAAACCGAGGGAAAAACTTTGGAAGAAATACAAGACGACTTGAAGAAATGAATAACTGATTAGATTCTGAAATGTTTCACAAACAGTTGACATCAATCCAGTGTATATTACATTATATAAGAATCACCTATTATAAAACGAGTTTACATAAAGAGAAACGAGTTATATTTATTTGAATACTTTTCCATAATTCGTAGACCATGGATGTTAGTGACAATATCATTATATTGATATAATTTATGGGAATTGTGTTTTTCTGGGCTGTTTATAAGTAGCAGATTTTTTCTATTTATAAATTGCATTGAACATCTGACTAGATACTCACATTAAGATTGTCAAAACAACCACAAAACTGATAATCTGTACATGAAAAATACCATTTTACTATTTATGAAATATGATTGCACCGATAATTGATTTGAAGGTGGCCCTAAAATAATCATATATGATCATTTCGATGAGGTTTATCTGTTATTGTTGATTCAAAATTCTTCAAAGGCAATGTCAATTTCATTCAAGGATTACTAGGTTGACAACTACCAACGACTAGTTTGGTAATAAATGTCTCATGGAGCTCTTTCATTTCATTGTGAGGATAGCCTCGCAAATACATGAGTAGACTTGAATTGAACGACAAAAATGCATCATTCACAACCAATATGCTGTGAAATATTCCACATCAGTCATGTATCCATGATAAAATTAATCTGTTATATCAACATCATCGTAAGTACTGTAGTATGCAATTCGTCCAAAAGTGCCAGTGACTATTATATTTCCATTTCTGATAAAATCTTGAAAGAATTCATTTTCAGCCGACTCGACTTCAGAAATTAGTCAAATTAGTCAGGGTCTTTTTTATCTCAATTTTTGAATGAATGATCCAAAGTTATTTAACAATATTACCAGAATATCGGGTTAAGATAATTCTTTCAGTTTGAGGAGTGAATATCCTTTAACAAAACAATTGGTTTAAAGAGAGACGGAATCTTTCAGTAAGAACTTATTGTCATTTCAAGTAAGGATTCATTGAATTCATTCAATGGAATGAATATTACAATATTTCTCAACTCAATAAAGTCACTGAATGTTCACTTGGATTTCATTTTGGAAAACTCAGAATTCCTCAATGAATTTTATCAATCGGTAATTATATTGATTGCGTTAAGTGAGTTGGTAGTATTGTAGACTCAACCACCATATGAACAATATTGGACTGACGGTTTTCTGAGCTGGAAGAAGAAGAACCCGATATATGGAATACCTAAGATTTAGCCTTCGATATGGCCATGGAATAACCATTCTGAGTATCTTTCATTATTTTGAAATTCACATTTTTCAATATGTTATTTACACTCATAACATTTCGATGTTTAGTTATTAATGATTTAATTAATTTTCTGGGAACTCTGCATCAGATTATTCGTATATATTGTATAGAACATTGAACTAGGGAATTATTTTTCATTGAGACATATGAAAATGGCATTCGAGTGAGTGAAGTTCTGTGGTTTCATCTAGCAGTTGGTACTTCTTCAATGAAAGAAGGTCAGGTGAATGTATGAGGGATTAATCCAAATTTTCCTACAAGTCGCTATACACAAGCAATAAAGTTACTTACTATCTTTTAATTATTTCATGTTTGGATTTGATAAATATCAAGTGACTGGTATAACAGTTGCATATAAATCTACTGAGTGGTCTGTTTCGAATTGACCTTATGCAGTTGAAACAGAATCAGAATAGTTAGCTGTGATATTTTTTGTTCGTGATAAGGGAACAACTGAGATTGATTTGATAGCTCTATTAGTTGATACCAGGAACAAGTTCATGAAAGTTATTTCGGTGTTGAGAGTGCCATATTCACCACCATGCTTTTGTTAAGGAATCTGGTCAGTCCTATGCAGGCCTCTGTCTTTTCAGGTGAATTATAATCTACTAATCTATATGATGTAACAGTTCATAGGGATAAAAAATTACGTAAGTGACATGAAATAGTAAATTGAAAAAACATATTCCAGATTTGTAGTAGATTTATTTATTTTCGGAACATTTATCAGAAAGATACATTTTTGTGAAGAGAACAAGAAACTTCATCTGAATTGTTGACAGTTCTCCACCACTTATATCGAGAAGACGATGTGATTCCCAAATATATTGTTAAACAGTCATTGAATAATGTTTACACTTATACAGTTTGATCGATTCATCATGGATGTGTTAAAACCAGAAATCATCAATCCTATTTTTTTGCAATATTTCTTAATTGAATAGTGATATATTGATTATTACTTCCATATCTTTCAGGAGGCCTCGTTTATTTCTTGTCAGCCACAGTATTGGCATGGTCATCTCCGGTATTGCCCAAACTGGAAAATATAACCACCACATCCTTCGATCAGCCTATCACCATCATCCAAGGATCCTGGATATCTTCCTTGGTCTTATTAGGCGCCACAATTGGTCCATTCGTATTCTCTGTTTTATCCGATGTGCTAGGAAGAAAAATAACGATACTCTCCCTGGGGATTCCATTTTGTTTGGCTCATATTCTCATGGTATCGGTTGAAAGAGTTGAAGCCTTCTACGTCGCTAGGTTTATGGCAGGATTGACCGTAGGGGGTGCATTTTCAGTGTTCACCATGTACATGACCGAGATAACTGATAAAAAAAATAGAGGAAGCGTAATGGCAATATTGAGCTGTTTGGTTAACTTGGGATTTTTGTTGTCCTATATCGTAGGATCTTCACTAACAGTGATGAACTTCAATATAATACTGGTCGTTCTGCCTGTTGGCTTCTTGATACTGTTTTTTCTTCTGGGAGAGGAAACTGCGCACTTTTGGATGCTCAAAAATAACGAAGACAAAGCCGTCGCCGTTCTCAGACGGATGCGACCTGCAGAGGAGGACATCGAGAAAGAACTGCTCGAGATCAAGCAGAAAATCAAGAAGCAACGGGAGGGTAGCGTTTTAAGTATTATGAAGTCTTGGACTTATATAAAGAGTTTTTTGGTGGCTATAGGACTCCTGATATTACAACCATTTACTGGTAACTACGCTATACTCATGTACGGTCAGACTATTTTCGAAATGGCAGGAGCGGTTTTAGAACCTTCCATCTGCACCATAATAATGGGCTTGGTGCAATTCCTCAGCAGCCTTACACTCCCTATTTTGGCGGACAGATTTGGTCGCAAAACTCTATTGATGGCCTCAGCTGCTGGTATGATCGTTGTCGAAATACCTCTAGGTATTTACTGCTATTTGAATAAAAACGGTACTGATACATCCTCTTGGAGTTTTTTCCCTATATTAGCGCTCGCCTTGTTTATGTTGAGCTACAACAATGGTTTCGGACCTATGCCTCTGATGATTTCTGCCGAAATATTTCCTGCTCGAGTGAAATCGTTGACTTTTTCAGTGATTTGTACTATCAACTGGGGTATGTCTTTTCTGATAACGAAATATTTCACTATTTTCGTAGACAGTATTGGATTGGGTGTTGCTTTTTGGTTCTTTGGCTGTTGCAGTGGTCTTGCGTTATTTTTTGTGTATTTTTTCGTGATGGAGACCAAAGGAAAAACATTAGAAGAAATACAAGACGATTTGAAGAATTGAAAAAGCTACGAGACCCTGACGTATATATAATAGAATTAGACATATATTATCGAATTCCAGTTTTCACAGGATATGGCAATATACATTATAATCGAATCATTCACAATAATCGCTAATACCAATATAATATCTCAATAATACCAAGTAAGTAGTGTCCAATTTAAAGATTGTTGAAATAAAAGCGACAGATATCTTGTAACTTAAAAAAGGTTGGTAGTAATTCATTTTTATTTGTATTTCAGTTGCTATATTGTTATATTAGCTTCATAACGCATATATAGCCATCTATCACGTTTTTTCTGTGATATTTCAAGGCAACTCGTAATTACCAGATAATATACAAAATAAATAAATAATAATAAATCTTATCAGTATTTCAATGAAATATCAAATTTTGAGATTGTCTTGCTTCAGAGGAAAGCTGCAGCTCATCTCAAATTATTGGATACAACTGTGTGAATGCAAAAAGCTCACTCGCGCATAGAAAAAACTTGATTGTTGAATTCATATACTTTATTGTTTGACGTTACCTCAAAAAATTATTCGAAATCATTAATACAATAAATATATACATAAATTAATGAAATTGAAAGCATCATTATCAAAATGTATAAATAAAGATAAGATATGGAAGACATGACCATATTTGATTACTATTACTATTATTATCATTATTGCATATATTGAGTATTCCGAAAATCTTTCATCATCTTCTGATTTTCTGATTCATTTCAAACAATTTCATTCAACTTGAATAGAATTGTCGAAAAAACTTTAAATAAACTTTGAAATTGTCATTATAGCAAAAACATTCGCCCTATAATGAAACCATCTCTAACAGATAGAATATTTTTTAATAACTTGATTATCAAAGATTGTATTGCGATAAAATATTTCTGTTAATTTTTGCGACTTGAACAACAAAGACGAGGAATATTTTCGTTTGTCCTTATTATAAGAGTATTCGAAATTATATCTGCTTAAATATACAAAAATATACATCCATAAAAGACTATACTATATTCGAGATTTCTTCGTACAACCTTAAGACTATTCATTGTGTTCATAGAACTTACTTACATGATATATCATAGATATATGGGACCAAGAATCACCGACCTCCGAAGATTCCCTTTTGAACCACCCTGTATCACGAATGCCGAGCTCAAAAGTTACACAACTCAAGCGTCTGACACTTTTTCGTGGATACTTTTGCTGGTAGTTTTTCAGAAATCTGGGATCGGTGAATATTTTACTTACGCGATAAAAAAACGATATTCTGGAAATTACCTTCCATAAAAGTATGCTTAACTAGCATGGAGACGCTAGCAACAAAGTAATACCCAATGTTACCCGCCTCGCTCACATTTTGACTGCAAAATGTATAAAAATCAAACCTATTACCCCCCAAACAAGTACTTTGGTATCCAAATCAGCTATTTACAAGACTTTTACATGCACGCAAACTCTTTCACGAACACATATGCCGATTTTACATACATGTATGTATCCTTTACATACATGCACGTAAATGGTTACATACATGTATGTATACTTTACATACATGTATATAAATGTTTACATATATGTACGCGAACCTACAAGCAATAAGGGTGACAGAACTGGTAGACGAGCCGCTGCGACCTCTCTGTCTTCTTCATGATGCCCTTCTTGTAGTACTGTCTGATGGAACGGCTGAGCTTGTCGTAGTTCATGGCCGGCCTGTTCTTGCGCTTGCCCCATAACTTGGCCACCTTAACGCTGTCCTCGATTTTGAAGATGCCCTTCGATCGGTCCAGCCAACGGATGCAGGATCCGTGCATCTGAGGGCTGGAGAGCAGCTCCTTGAGGAACTGCCACAGGTGGATGTGGGTGCCAGAGCGAGATGTGGTCGGTTTGGAAGAATCTGATGGTGTAGTAGTTTCTTCATCTTCGTCTGAAAATGAGAAAATTGTCAAAAAACTACTCGTGTTAATGTGTACTAACGTAAAAAAATCAGGTATTTCTCCGATATATTTATAGTACTGTCAGAGATGTACAAAACAGTTTCAATAACATTTTTCTGATTTGCTAATTCAAATGTAAAATGAATGTTTCTTCTTGTATTCGAATACTAAATACTAAATACTTCATTCAAATGAAATTCTCTCGAATGGAATTACTGGTTTTCTTTATTCAGCATAGATCTTGATACAACAAGCTATCAAAAAAAAACAAAAAAACTGAGTTTGTTTGAGTACTTTCATCTAGATTTCGTATGAAAACATCTTGTGAAGTATTTCAAATACAATACAAAATACTGTAAGAAACCATTCAAGTGCAAAATATAAAACACATATGTATTTGTATTTTGAATATAAATATTTCAAATAAGTCACAATTCTGTGAAATATCCAACGATATCTAGATAGACAAGATACCAACTGGCTAATATGGCAACTGTCAACAATTCGTGTGTCAAAATATGGATTAATGATACCTCTACCACTTTTCATAGACGCCAATAAGTCTAGATTTAGTCACTATGGATACTGTACTTGACCTTTAGAAAAAATTACTATTTTAAATCAGCAAGCCTTTATTTTTCATTCAACTATTTGAGGAAGAATTCGAATGAACATATAGATGTTTTATTTTGTTGTACTTGAAGATCCTTTGTGTGTAAAAATGGGAATGTTACGTTTCTAAATGCCAGAGCAATATTCACGATTTCGTGCAAAATGGAGTGGAGCAGAAATATTTCTTTGTCCCATAAGATCGTGTGTAGGCAATCCTTTCTCGTTTTCACGCTATTTCAACATACTTATGCCGAGATCTCCAAAGTTGTTGACCTTCACAACTCGCGAGATAATAACAGTGATAATATTATAATATTATACAACTGGTCTTTGATAGTATTGTTGAATGCTTGTGATTTGATATTGTTCGAAAATTATGTAGTAAAGATATTAGATCAGTTTGTTATATTACTTCTCGATAAATTATCCAAATAGACTTTATTTGTCAATCGGTCAGTATATCTCACCTTCAGAAATGTCGCCACTTGACGCATTGCTGGATGTTGTTTCGGGACGCCAATGCATTCTCAGATTCTCATCTGAGTAAGCTGCTTTCCATATTTCCAACTGTGCATGCAGAATCATTCCACCCTGTAAAAACTCGAATATTGAAATACGCTCAACAACAACAAGTTTCAATAATAAAACAGTTGAAGGCAATTTTTTTGATACCCCACAAAATTCTAGATATCAGAAAAACTAGTAGTTCCTTATTCATTTGAATAAATAATGCATAATTTTAATATTTCATGTATACGAATGGACATTGTTGAGACAATGTTGGGACATGGTTGGGACGGACAACATGTAAACTTTTATAGCAAAATATTCGCATATATTATATATTTTTAACATCAATATCACTAGTGATTGAAAATCGATAGTGCCAATTTTTTATGTCTATGGGGATAGGTCTTTAGCCATGCCATTACTTGAAAGTGAGTAAACTGTTGTTATCCTACAAAGAAATATTCAACATTTCAACATAACTGGGGAAACTTCTATGGTCTATTCTATATTATTTTCATTCAAGAAGAGATAGACGAATTACATTCTGAAAGAAAAAGGTTCATCCTTAACTTCCTGGTGTGTATCATAAAATGAATGGTTTGAAAATAATAATGATAATGATAATCGAGTTTTGCGAGACTCCTGCAGAGCATGGAACGACACAACGCCTCAACATTTGACCTAAATTCCTCGGTGCATTCGAACAGGCCTTGGGCGGAGGTTCAAACCTGTCGTTTTCAGAAAAAAACCTGAGATTAATGACGGCTAATCCATTTCGCAAGAAAGATATATAGCATCTTAATGAATACATCACAATTTCAAATTACTTATCGCTCATTAGTAGGATTAGCTACATTACCATGTAATTAGATTTTTTTTGATTCATGAGATATCTGATATCATTGTCACCATTTTCTCATTCTCGAATAATCGAAAGGGATTTATTCATTCCTATGTTGAATAACATTTTTGCTAATATACGTCCATGACAATCCTTTATCTCTTCAATTTTCAAAGTAAAATAAATTCATATTGACCAATCCCTTTCAGAAAACATATCAATCATTCAACAAAGTATGGAATAGTTATTATCACGTCTATAATTTATTTTTTATTTGTCTTAACTATTACGTTTCAATTTCATACAGAGAAAAAAACATTCATACTTTACATTGAAAAATATTCAAAAGATTGTCCACCATTAAAGATGTACAATGAAGGAAACTCTATCAAATGACGTGTTGATATAATAATAATAAAATCAATTTTAACATTACCGCTGCTATCTATCTCGCTCACACTTGATATAACGACTATTCCAATTCGAACATCTGTTGTATTTGAATAGATTGTTACTAAATAATGTGATATTCAATTTGATGAAATTAATGGTAGCGACAGAGTCAGACTATTCATACGGTTTGTTCCGCTTTCTCTCTACACCGTTTCCAATGCGCAGAAGCACATTGCCAGTCCAGTTCTTTGGGTTGAAAAAGTGATATTTTCTTTCAAGCTGGACCAGTTGGCTTCACAATTCCAGCAAGAGTTCACAGATACATTATTCAGCATCCCATAACACAAAAGAAGAATTGAATTTTTCAGATTTGTGGTGTCAGGAGTGAAAAGACTGTATCTTATTAATAACACGCAACTCGGATTTTTTCATCCATTTTCATTATAACTATTATAACTTGGCCCAATGCACGCTCCCAGCTTGATGTCGACTTCTGGGACACCCTGTATATGGATATATCGTATCTTGCCAATCAATACTATTTTCAAGTATTGACAATGCAATTAATGATAAACAAGAGTAGGACAAGAACATGTCCTTGGGGTCCACAAAATTTGACTATCCTAAACCAAAAATATCATTCTTGACGAATGACGACTTGTTGATGATTTGGTGACAACCAATAAATAACGTTTATCACTATTATTCATTTCAACATTGGATATGAATCATCGTACAGAAATATCAAGAACATCGAATTGAACGATATTGAAATCAATCTCCCTGTATCTTTCTCAATGCCGCTGTACGTCCTTGGTCGGACAGCCAAGGGGGAACCGAGGGGAGCCAGGGAAGAAGAGAAGTAATAATAATATTTTCTACACGCGATTACGCACCGTCCGAAGAAGAGAAAGTCTTTCTACAAGTCATTCGTCGGCGATGACCCACTTGACCATTTAAAAAACATCGAGTAGGAATGCGAATTTGACGTAGTCGTTTCGCCTGACGGGACCGCTTCTGTTCACCAGGTACGAATCGAATGGCGATGATGGAGATAATTGAAGGAAAACTGCTCTCATCAAAGTTTAACGGCCTCGAGATACCAGAAAACTGAATTAGTGGCAAATTGAAATTGCTACTTTTACGAGAATCTTTAGTACCTAAGAATTGTATGGAAGTTGGCTTTCGCTTTTGAAAAAAAAATCATAGAGGAGCTTGAAATGTTCAAAAGAGAAAAGTATACATAATATACAACAACAGCTCAAATAAAAATATTGTTATTTCATTCAAAGCCATAAATATAATTGATGATTTTGCAATCTATATATTAATGAGAATTTCTTTTCGCATTAACGTATTATGACTAGAACACACGAGTTTGATGATATAAATGTGAAACTAATCACTTCCGAGATTTTATTGAAGTTCGACATTTCTTTTACTCACTTTAAAATATTCTCAGAATGGCCAAAAGAATAATCCTTTCAATATTTACCGGACTACTAAAAATTGACAATTCACAGAACTGTATATGTAGATTTTGTGCCAATAGCAAATTTCTTTTCTATTTAAATTCAGCTTTAATATTCTTCCAAGTCAGAAATCAATTATACACATAGATTGTTATTGTTCTGGTTCAACAGAGAATATTCTATAATAAACTGTATATATTACATCATCAATAAATATATACCTAACATCACAAAATATCTACTACATTGTATAAATATATAAGGATTCGTAGTAATGTTACCACCTATCAAAAATAGTCAAGATATACTATTGGAAACCTTTGGATATAATATGTGGGATATAGAATATAACCATTCATTCCTTTCAACGCAGGAGTCATCGTATGCCCTTTCAGATGATAGAACTTCAGTTGATTTATTGAGTTGTAAAAGTTTCAACTGAATCAGTTCAATACACATATCAACTGTATTTTCTTTACAAAAGTGATTTTAAATCGAGATATTTATAGGTGGATGTTAACTATCAGATAATTGATTTCAGATTATAATATCTTTCATAGCCGAACTTTATTTTGCATCCATGATTTTTATAGTTTTTTTTTTTGTTTTCATAGATTTGGACGAAACAATCATGGATTTGGATATCTTACAAGAGTTCTCGGCTGATTCAATGTTGATTGCTTTAGAAACTATGAATATTTAACTTCTGCTTCATCAGATCTCGATATTCTCTCAAATAAATACGATTCGTATCTTTGGTTCGAATCATGAATCTCCTGTCATATATAAGCTACATTCATACATATCGAATCGGTTCGTTTTTTAATTTACTTATAAATGGTTGGGTTCTTTCAACATACTTTTATCTAAGTTAATAATAACTCTTATTGCGTAAGTAGTAATGGAATCAATGAGTAACTAATAAATAAATGATTGAGTGAATGTGTATTTGAGTTTTAGTTTTGATATGTATACAGCATGACTAAGACTTGCGGCTACAAATTATATGTACTCGTAGGAAAAATTGAATGTGAGGTAATGTATTCAGTAAGAACCGTGAGAAAATCTTGTAGCGATTCGCAATGATGTCATCAGTTGTTTTGAATCATAACTGAGTGAAAAAGAAACAAGATTTCTTCGAATTCCGCAAGAAAAAACAAAGAAGCACGTTGAAGTATATTTAGGCAAAGAAGCAACGTTGGTTATGTTAAAATACAAGTTGTCAATTCCATGAATATACAGGGTGATTTTGGTGCTTCAGGGCAAAAACTGAAATGAGTAATGAATCACAGCACCATTATGAACTCGATCATTAACAGAAAAAAATTTAAATGGATCTATTTCAGTTTGTACCTCGAAATTTGATTCACCCGGTATAATGTTTTCTCATATTTGATAAAAAACCAATAGTTTCAACCTTATTTGAGAATTATATTTTCAAATCCTAATTCATGAAGATATTTTCGAAACGATTAAATATACTTTTTTCTTGGGATAAACTTGAAAGATATATCTCAGCAAAAAATTCTCACTGCCAAGTAAAGTTTCATTTATGGTCGAGTAAAAGGCTGGAGGAGTGATTAAAACGGCACTTTTCGATCATTAAACTGCTGTTCAGCTGGTAATTCTACCATCACGTATGCCACTAACCGAGTGCCATTTGGAAAGATAATTGTTGCTAACTTTGCTCTAAGAATGGTTCGGCATTAAACATATAAGGATTACTACAGTGGTTTGCCTACATCAATGAATAGGTTACGGGTACGATCTGTGAGAGAACAGTGGATAAAACAACGAAAAAACAAATAACATATCCTTTGTTGTTCGAAAGAGAAACATAATGTCACTTATTCTTAGTCGAAGACATTTTCAGATGATAATTGCATATTTTGATGAGTTCGAATTGATGAAATTAATAATAATGTCTCTTATAGTTTCGACTTTGCGAAACATGAGTATTATGATAATACTTTCCAAGCTGTCAAAACTTTTACCCATACATTGAATATGTTTGAGAACCCCCGTTCATGAACAGAGGAAATGATCTGAAATTGAAATGGTATTCTTTAACGGTACTGAACGCATAATTTTTTCATCCAAGCAGATTTCAGAGAGAATTGATACTGATACGTTTTTCATTTAACGTAGACTTAATGATACATTCACAAAAACGAGATTTATTATGAAACATGGCTTCATCATCTATGTGATACATGATATAATCGAATAAAACTAAGGTGAATATCCCATTGTTAGGAAGAGTCTCATTGATAGAAAACTTTTCTAATATGGAGGAGTTTATCTATACTGACCTGTGAGGCCCTTCTGGTGAAATCTTCCTCCGAAAGGGCTACAAGGGTTGGACCAGCCATGTTCCATTGGTCAGCAGCTGGTTCCGGTAAACCAAATTGTCGGGAAGTCCATCTGATCCATGATAACACACTGGCAGAGTTCCACTGTGACGGATCTAGGAATAAATTGACATCAATGAAATCAGTCATTATTCATCATGGCTTGGAGCGTGGTCTGTATTTTTGGAAAAATTGACTCATGAATCTCGTCATGGAAAGTAGTTTCGTCAATTAAAACAAAAGACAGATGAGACTTATCGTTTAAAGGCACCCGAAAATTCCTTTTCCACTACATACATTCTAATTAATTTCTCCTGAAATATGCAAGTATTTTTTCATTCCATTCAAACTCAGTTACATGGGGTTCAACTTCCATTCAAAAATATTCTGTCAATAATAGGGGTAGTAGTTAATATTGACATCATCTGTTTCATTTCGGTGAATTTCCCTACGTATTTGAAATGAATTGAAATTATTCGAATCTTGAAGTGATATAAGATGACCGCCAATGACTGCCTAATTCAATTCGGTGTCGACTGATTCAGGATAATTTAAATTTTTTTCTTTTTAAAAAATAGGTGACAATTACTCAAGGAACTCGAGGAATGCCATTGAAGTCATAGGTATGTTTGTATTTTTTTATTCAAATTAGTCGGCTCATTATTCAAAATCGTGTGTTTCAAGTCTTGTTTATTTTCACCCACCGTCGGAAAATCCTGACCTTGATCGCTACTAGGATGCCAATGGACACGAACAAAAAAATCGCTCACGTGGACATAAATATAAAATATAATAGTGAAACGTTTCTATTAATAAATATCAATACCAAAAGTATTAATCACAAGAAGCGACAATTCATTTAGATCAAGATCTCAGTTGGAGGGATATAAAAAATATATAATCACTTCCAGCTATCCGAAGAAATATTGACCTTCTAGTAAATACACTACTACATAATTTGCCGTTCACTCGTACAGAAAACGTCCAATCATGCTTTTTCCAGGGTCGTTTGGTTTTGATATTCTGAAAAATCGTTTGTTGCCCAATATCGATCACCGTTTTTGAAAATGACACATTCAAGGTGAGTTAGCACACTAGTTGTTCATTTATTTGTAATTTGTCAATCAGTATTTGCATCTAAAATATTCTTTAACAGAAATAGACAATGAATTACATAAGAACGTTATTGAGATCTAAAGACTGTGGAAGAAATCTCATAGTCACATTTGTGAAATTCAACAAATCAACCAAAGCTAAATTGGATACTCACGAAAAACAATCGATCTTTGAGATATGGCAGAACATTAAATTGCATTATTCTTCAGAATAAAAAATCACTGGTACAAATTATGGATTTTCTACAAAGTAATTGTCGAAATATTTGAATGAAACTGAATTATTGAAATTGAACATATCCCTTTTGGAAGCTTCGTTCAGTGTAAAAATCTGGTTTCAATGCCTAAATTTCAAAAATAATCGATAATCAAATACTTGAATCTGAATTTTGGACCCCCTTTATACTGAAAATCCATTGGAATAAAGAAGCGAAATGATTGTAATAATGACATTTATTCCAACTCTGAAAAATAATTATTTTTCAACTTCAAAAAACGTTTCTCATCTTATATTGAGTTCCCAACGTTGCTTTTGAAAACAAGAGTCTTAAACCTATTCCATACAAGTTGTTCAATATTCTTCAAATTTTATAAGTACATATGCATCTATGAATATTTCAGGAACTGAACTGACGAAGCATATTTTCAAAGTTCTCACATTTGAAATAAATTTTGATTATATCTTAGGCAGTTAAAATTGAAATTAAGGTGAATCATTCCTGTGAGGTAATTCGATTTATTAATGTAATAAATTTAATAATGTAATCAAATGGTATTCTTGAATTATATTCAGATCACTACTTGGTAATTCATTTCGATAATTTTTCTGAGAGACACGCTCCGATAAAAGCGAACGGCAAAAAAATCGACTCCACCCAAATCGACTATCTCGTTTTCAGTTGACCGATACGCAAATTAAATTTATTCAACGATATAAAAGTCTCGGCATGGCATACCAGAGCACAATACCGTCCTTGGGCGTAGTGACCACGCCCGACTTTGTAGCCCATTCTAGTTAGCAAAATACGCACAAGAATAATATTAATGACTTAACAAAGGCAATATTTCGAATTATTGATAGCGAACTCCGTAATTATCACCACAACAAGGAAATAATTTCGACAATTATATTAGGCAGACATAAAACGACTTCTTGGTCAGCTTCAAGAAACATGTTTGATGAAGGTGATAAATATCAATTGAAATATTTTCCGATATTGGATCAACAACATTTCTTACAGAAGCTGTCGATGAACTACGGAAATGTCTATGTATTTGTTTTGGTTTTGTCGTTTGCTGCAATTATCACCATTTCAATAATAATCAATACCCACTATGGAATTCCCCATAAATGAAATGGAAAGCATTACTAGAGTGTTAAGGGATTGTTCAAATACTCTAAACAAAGATGATTATTTCATAGTGTTGGTCGAATGCAAATTCTTAGAATGAATGGTTGACTCCTTTCGGCCATGACTACTAATGATAAATAATATCTGCTATATTCCAAGAGAATGAATTATCGTTGTGGTATTTTTCCATAGTTTTAAAATGATTATCGGAGAATTGAAAATCTATTTGTTACCAAAAAAAGTAGACTTTAAATTTAGAAACGAATCTCAAGAGGAAAATCATCCTCTTATATTATACTTTTTCTCAATACGCTTATACCTCGCTATAAAGCTGCTCTTAATACGGCATTTCGCCATATTGGCCCTCTTCAATTAGAGCACGTTTTCGATTTAGCTCAAATAAATACTGACGTCGAACGTAAAGTTTCTCGAGGAATTAACTCAGCTATTAGCTGTCATAAATCACTGAGGAATTTTATGAATCACTGGAGAATGAAATAGACAAGACAAATAACGTTGGACAGTTTCTTCAAACCAGTCCCATCCGCACAAGCAAAAAAAATTCATCTTCAGATTGAAGCCATTAAAAAAATTATGTATGTATACAAATATTTCATATAACATGAAGTTGTTTCATTTGTTATTGTTGGATGTTGGAGTTATTATTTTATGTACAAATGTATTTTTGATTTGGAAGAAATAAGAGGATGAAATGCATTTCTATGATTAACTATGTTACTATTTGGAACCGATCCCATTGAATTTGTATCAATTGATTCCTTCCGTGAAACGTATCTAGGCCGTAAAGCGAGGTATCAATTAAAAGAATCAAACCACTATGGATCCTAATTTGAATATATGAGAAGCATTCTCATATACATGTAGTAATTTTCCTCCTCTTCAATAACTTTTACCCACCTGTGGAAATTCCCAAAGTGGCGCAAGTGCTGTCAACGTCCTCGCGCATCTGCTCTATCGCCAAATTCAACACCGGTGCTATGTTTTCTTGCACAATCCCCTCATCGCACCCTCTCAGCAAATACTCCTCCTCCTCCTCGTCAATCCGTTTCTCCGCTCGCCTTTCCCCGTCCTCCTCCATCTTCACCTCGCCGCTGCCCAAGAAATCCAAGTCGAGCAGCCTGAGATTGAACTTCTTCTGGAAACTCGTGTCTCTCAACACCTGCCTCAACGCTCGGTGGTCCTCCGGCGGGGTCGTCGTCTCCTTCGTCGGCAGAGGATCCTGCAGCAGCCGTCGCAGGCACGACAGCTCCGATTCCTCGCAGTTCTCCTTCTTTATCTTGGTCTCGCTGCTGCAGGCCGCGAAAGATTCTTCTTTGATCCCGAAGGAATCGAAGCTAGGCAAAGGGGAGTACGCCTCTTCCTTGACGTACTGGCCGTGCAGGAACTCCTCGCCGCAGGGAGATCTGGAGTAAGCCGAGCCTGGGGAGGCGGTGTACGTCTCTGGGGAACTCGGATAGAAACTCGCCTCGCCTGAATGTCTGTAGCCGCCGTAAGGGCTCAGCAGCCCTTGCGAACCAGGACTGAGGGCGGCTAGAGGTGCGTTGGGACTAGCGACGTCCAGATAGATGCCGGGATAGCTTTTAGGACTGTCCTCCGGCACGAGGAGTGTTTGGAAGTCGGGGCCGAGGTCGAGATCGGTATCGGAAGGTGGGGAGGGGTAGAAACAGGTGCTGCTGTCGGGGTACGTTTTGGGTTTCTCGATGGGTGGGTCGAAGGGTGTAGGGTAGAAAAGTGAGGAAGAGGAGAAAGATTCTCCTCCAGGCAGCAGAGACAGATCGAAGCTGTCTGCGAAGGCGCTGTAGTCACAGGGCGGGGTGAAGCCAGCCGAAGGGACTGTTTGAGGCATCTGCAAAGAGAAACCAGTTTCAAGGTCACCAGCAAATAATTGTATTCAATTCTAGAAACAATCGCAATTAATATGAAATTACAGATTCGAAATCCTTTTTATTCAAAAATTCTCCGAGATTATCATGGAAATACCTTCAGAGATCATGAAATTGATAGCTACGTTTTTGGGGTATTTTCAATGTTTGTCATCTGTATAGACTCCGTATATGACGTTAAAGCACCACATGTGCCAATAGCTCTATTTACATTAAACTATGGTTTATACGCATGTGTTCTAAAATTATCACGATTATTTATTAATGAAAAAAGACGTTTCCAGTCAATTCGATGCGATAATAAATTTGAAAGGAATTTCTTTGAAAAAATAAACGGAGCTTTGTTGATGTGATTCCTGCACTGCACTAGCGGTGAAATATATTTTTTAAAGAAATATACTGATCAACAGTTCCACTACAATATTCTCAGTTATATAGTAAACCTGACATTTGTTATATCAGATCTATTGTGTATATTATATGAAAGTTTTTGTCTACATTGAATTGGAATAGAATAAGAAATTTGAATTCTTTTGGTAATCGATATTCCATGTTTTTTGTATTAAATGCGGATCCAAGTCATTCTCATTCCTGAAATATGCTTTTTCTTGAATATAATTATACTTTTAGAGTTCATTGACAATTGGCAGTTTCATATCAGTGCAAGGTAGACATCAAATTGATATAAATATAATGAGAATTTTCTTGTGATGAAAATAGTTGTGTTGTGAATAAAATGAACGTTCAGATACATCGAAAGCATGTTTCTAAAGTAAAAATATTAGAAATATCAACCCGATTTGCATTTTTCGTTGCCACTATTATTCGAATTATTTTTTTCATGAATTTACGATCATAAAAGTTTATGAGCATTGATGAAGAATGTGATAAGAGGCAATTACTTAGGATTTTTTATAGCTCCCAGTCAATTTCGTTTTTTCTTTGGATGTATTTAATTAAAAAACGTTTATTACCTCTAAGTCCTATCATTATCGCACAAGATCGTCGTAACTGTCACGCACCCATCCAAAACCGTCGACCGCAACACGCGAACCGGCCCGAAATACGGCAGTTGCGGTACCATCTTGGTACCCGAGTACCCACTTTTTTCGGTTCGCGACGTAATCTCGATCAAGAGTTCCCTCTCTAAGGCAAAAATGCGTCTGTATCACCTTGACTAACGTTTGCCGCCTTCCTCGATTGGATATGGACCGATTGAACAGAAATACTATCCGCGTACCTATAAAAATCTCCAGTCAATTAGCTGGGTAAGACCGGTTACGTCATTCGCATTGTTTTTTTACGCAAATAACAATTGTTCCGATGGATTTAATATATTTTCCGGTGAGCGAAACCGAGCGTGGGATGCTTAGTCTAGTGAATGGGATGACTGGGAAACTAGACTAGCGATCCTGTTGAGATGGGGATTTCTATCGATATCCATATCGACTATTCCATTTATAGGAAAACAATATTAACGAGTATATCGATTCAACGGAATATTCCAATTGAACGAATGAAACATTATCAAGATCAGGAGCAGGAGAAGTAGAGACACGTGTGACTTTTCGTTAATGATAACTTCTCAGGGAATGGATTGAAGTGACCAGAAATTTTACTCATTGAACTCAATTTATATATTTATATAATGCGTCCTCATATTCAGGAATTTTATTTATTATTTATTTTATTTGCTCTTAATGTAGGTACTTTCAAATCCTGATATTTCCATGGTCATTCGAAATGTACGATCCCAAATTCTCAGGACAATTTTTATTAGACAAGTAGAATCGATTCGACGATTACAAAACGAGTGTCATGTAACATCAGGCATCAGGTAGTACCAAATTCCTTATTCAAATGAAGGAAATTCTTAGCCATATTTTACTTGAAATTTCTATGCATTGTAAAACTTGAGGTTGGATATGTGATTAAAAGAAATTTGTTACATTAAATTCAGAAAAAATATTTTTCTAATATCCTTATCATGAATAAATTAAGGTCATGGGGATGGTTTTATATAAAATACCTATGAGAAGTTTAACATCAGATCAGAACTGAGAAACTAATATTGAATATGTTGCAACGAATATAGGTAATTGAATAATTTGATTTGAAGACACTGATGATGAGTAGCATGTCACATAAAGTATCTCAATTTTCGTAAGAATCTGAAAATGGACAACTTTCACATGATACATCCTGAAAGGTCGAAATGTTTGTTGAAATACGTGTTTGTATTTACAGTAACGAAATAAAAATATCTTGGGTATTAGTGCTCTATAAAAGCAACAAGGAAAACAATTGTATTAAAACACCACATAATCAAGATATACGCAACGTTATTCTGCTTTTTTTGTCAGAATACCCAAGATGCATAATAATTCAATAATAGGATGAATTTATAAACGGTATCATTCTTGATCACTCAAGAATAACTCCTGTGAATTCGAGAGGCCTCAAATATTGAGTATAAGTCGAACAAGTGGAACATGTGGGAAATGTACGCGAGAACATTACACTAATGGACTCAATGCCCGTGAAACATTGCAGCTAAATGCAATAAAATTCCGATAACACCAGTATTCGAACTGAAGAATCAGAATTTATAGACTCTTTTTAGCATAGAAGTAGATTTTTCAATTCTCACTAATAGTGCGTGATTGATTATTCTGATAATATTGTTTTCCTGAATTTGCATTTACTTCACTAAACGAGTTGTATACGCCTCAACACAGAATATAAATTAGGCAATTATCGTTTACGAATTTTTTGAATATTTAAGGACCATTGATGACAGTGCTGGATAGTTTGAGTTGGAGATTTTCCATGGTCTCTTAAAACCTAGTCTTCAGTTAAATCATTTCCTATGAGGATAATTCAATAGCAAGGATTTTCCATAACCATACTGTGTACAGTTTTTTTCATGGTCGAAATGATGTCTTTGACGAATACCTCGTAAATATCTGAGAATCTCTAATCGACTTTTCCAATAACGTGATTCACTCCGACACTTCAATTGAATATGAAATCGATTGAAAAATGGTATATAATTTAAAATGACATAATACCCTATGAATAATAGTACACAGACGTATACATGCATGCATTCATTCCAATTCATTAAAAACCACATGAATATACAGAGTAGGCTGGTATTTTTAATTGATCATCGTGATAAATAAGTTGGTTTGGTGAAAAATCAGCAAATCAATCAAGAATTTTATCGTCTGCTTATTTTATAACTGGAAAATATAAGAAACCAGAAATATTTCGTATTACATTCAGGTTTGTTTCAAAAATTTATTCACTTAGAAATCCTGTATATTCAATGTTTGAGGTGGCTACCTTCTAGATGATGTTTTTAAAAGTCATCAAAATAAAATTTCTAATTTAGCCCTGCACTAAGAAAAAATAATTGAATCGATATTATCAATACTTTTGGTTTCACCCTGTATTACTCCAATTACTCAGTAATTTCAGTAATTTTTATGGCAATCAAACAGTTTTTGAACCATGAAGAAATTATCATGAATAAGGAAGGTGTTAACAGAAAACCTAATGACAGAAAATCTGAAAAAAGTTTCGATTCATTATTATTATTTAACGAAAACGTGTTTCTAGCAGCAAAATCGAAGTTATAAATTCAGTTCTCAATTCAAATTCGTTGAAAATCATGACAGCAAACATAAGGTTGTATGAAAATTCTAAACAGAAATATATTCGTTGGTTTTTGACTGTATTACAGGGCATTTGGTGAAACTATAAATTATTTGACCGTAGTATTAGATATAAGTGAGAAAACCTTGGAGGAAAGTGTATGGTCATTATTCAACGTATCGGAATTTGGAAGGTAGAGTCACATCGAACAGTACTAATCAGGTACTGTTACTTTCATCATATGCGAAGAAGATTATCGAACGAAAATAATCCGATGACCGGTTCCATGGTTGCTTGCAGACACTCTATAATGATAATAATAACGAAACATTTCGTAATGGATGCGTCAGGCGAATTCTTGGTAGCGAAGAGAAAGTGGTTCGAATCGTACATTTCGATTTGTAAACTTCGGTACGACATTCTTGTTGGTAGGTAGTCGATGCGGCGGAATAAAATACTTTTTGTGTTAGCTAGAGGTAACGTAAAGTGTTGGAAATGTTACAGGATGTGAAGAGTCTTCGATACAATTGACATATCTAAAGTATCCTTCAATGAACAAGGCTGACTGACTTTAAAATCACAAAACACAAAAGTTGTATCGATTGAAATCATTGACGATAAAGGCATTCAGCAACACATCATTTTAGCTTATTTGAATCACCGAAACGAAAGTGGTTAGTTCTGACAGAATTCATCTTTCAATACCATTAGTATGGAATAAACACTTCACAATGACTTCACAACGAGGAAAAACATCAGGTTTACTTATTCTAGTCGAAATTTTCACAAATATTGAAAACTCATTTCAATTCTGATATTTCGATGACAATCTAAATGGCGAAAGCTATTAGTGGAGATGACCAGAAAGAAGATGGTCATGGATTGTTGATCACATATTTTGTACAAAAATAGCATACCAAATCCCTTCACCTCCATAGGAAAGGTGAATAAAGCATCATACTGAATATATCTGATGTCGGAAGATAAATTTTTCTCTAATGGTTATTGAATGTTTCCGTACAATTAGAATGATAAACTCGACCTAACTTTCAGAGTATTGTCGAATTCTGGCAACTATCTTGCTCAAATATATGGACTATAGTACTCATGCAACTTCATGAATTAAATTCTGCCTAAATTAATGTTCGTAAAAACAAAATGAAAGTGGTAAAGAAGAGATCAGTGTGGGGATCTATTTTTTAAATGTGGGGATCTATTTATTAAATGCAATTAGTGCATGAATTTGAATATGTGAAAGCGTTTATAGGTCTATGATTTGAATTTGGAAAATATGCAACTCAGATTATCCTCAATAAATATGTATTTCTTGTATAAACGTATTTTGCTATATAACCTAATCTTCAATCAATAATCAATTCGAAATAAAATGTATGACGATAGTGAAATGTTTATAACAAGAATGTGCAGAATAACGTTTCAGTTGAAGAGCTGAGACGACTTTCAATGATTTCTACCAAGTATTTAGGTACAACCGTGAATATATTCAAGACTTATTGTGAGTTCAAGACATGTTTAAGATTCTTATAACCTCGTTTCTATTATATATGCTTCGATATTTCAATTTCATTCCAAGCTGTGTTGTTTTTCGACTGAACGAATGATTTCTGTATAATTGCGATCATGTAAAACGTGTCAAAGTTGGTGTGAAAGGAGCGTAAAAAGTCAGTTAATTCATCTCCATCGTTCGCTGTGGTTTTCTCAAGGATAGCAGCTAATCGGGTTTTCCCGAAAGAATAACGTAATCACGACTCCATTTGGTCGATCTCTGAGAGAGAAGAATGTCGGGCAAGATTTCGTTTAGACACTATTATTATAATTATAAAATGATATGATTTCATGGCATTGTTGAGACAAGGGAGTGTTTTCAAGGGTACATTTTTAGTCAGCCTTTGATGCCCGCGAAGATGTTCTATAATTCAATACTGAATGATGACATTTCGATTAATATTTACGTCATAGTTAATACTTTCATGGACGATATTTCTCCATAATCATCAATCAACGCAATGTGTAGCATCAGGAATGAAATAGTATATAAAAGCTATTTAGGCCAACAGATTCCCCTTAAAATAACGTTCTAATAGTCGTAAAAGGGACATTTCATCTGATGCCACCTCTTGAATTTTGCAATAGTACGATTAGTGATTCACTTAGAAATCATTTTTCTCTCGAATATAACGCAACGAAGAACATTGAGCTCTGTCATATTACTTTTGAGAAAAAAACTGCAATCAAACGGTCACAAAAAATGCTGACCAAGTCATTCATTGTTGGGAGATTTGAGTGATTGACATTTCGTCCTTTAACTCGTAATAGAAAATAAATCGTGAGAATTCAATATCTTGCCTGATATTCGAGAGATTTCATATTCGCTATCTATGATCATTTTAAATTCAAGATTTAGTAAAAATTGTTATGATATTAGCACTCTGAATAACCTGTATTGTTTTGCTGATCAGATATTGGGAAAAGAAAACTTTGAAGCGCTGAATGCCGTATCAGATTCTCATAGACTCATTTCACTAAAAAATTGAAAAGATATTGGAAATAGAATGATAGTTCTAAAATTAGAAACATCTGGGGGATTTGTGGTATCGTTGTTAATTGAAAAATATAACATTGAATGTGTGCTGTAATCGAGGGAGTCTCAAAAAACCACTCGAAATTCATAGTCACGAAAGTAATCAATATCATGAGTAATAATTTCACAAATTGATTGATCACTATTAGTTCCTTCAGAATATTTTATTTCCTATGGTAAGCTTAAAACATGTTCGCGGTTTTATTTGAATATACGAACGTCATTAATTCAATCCTGGTTGAATCAATTATTTCTCCGATAGTTTCCCTAGTGAATTTTCCTTCACAAACTATCCAAGGCAATATACGCAATTGATACTGTAAGCAGAGAACAAATCTTAAAATCATTGCAATGGTTATTTCGACGTCAGAGTACCGAGAGATTACAGAAACAAGAAACACTTACCGATAAATAAATAAAATGAATAAAATACTTGAAGAAATTTCGGAAACCTCTGTCGCATTCGAGCACTGTTTTCATTGAAAATCATCAATGAATAAGTGATATTACGTGATTCCCCACATTTAAATAGTAGAGACAATTCAATAATTGGATTCTTATCAAAAAGCAAGTATTTCTTCATGTAACGATATTGTTTACTATAAAATTTTCATATGACTCATACTACGATGTATAGTATTTTTCACCCATTCATAGATTGAATCGTTATGGTTTTCCATTCCGAGGAAATCATTATCCTTTCTAGACATAGCGAATACAGGATGTTTCAAGTACGAGTTTCTTGTTGAATTAAAAAAATGGTCAGGGTCGAAATCGCTCCCATAGAAATGTTCAACTCTTCAACGTTTGGAAAGACAACGAATAAATCCGATAAAAATTGTAGCTAGCGGTTCAACAAATTATCTGGAGAAATTATGAAACAATAAAAAACATGCATCAAATTTTCTCTTTTTATATGAACTGAGTTTCTAAACATTTCATAGTTTTATTGTACCAGTTGCAATCAACACAAAACCAGTTCGCTCAGAATGAATATTCGGAAAAATGTTTCACACAAGATATGTTGCATTTCCTAGCCCTCTACGCTATATGTTGAAGTGAATGGATTTCGAAATTTCAGAATGAAATATTCATCCTGGTCAAATAAAAGTAGTTCATTGGGAAAATCCAATGTATATCGACATAATCATTACCTAACGATCGAAATCTACTTTGAAACAGAATTCTTCACGGTCCGACTGTTGGACGTCACGTTGATGTCATGTTCGAGCTCGTTTTTTCATTATTTTTTTTTTGTTGATTGTAGGATCAAGCGTGCCTAACACTTCCTCGAAATATAATTCACTGGAACCGATTGAATTGATAATTATGAATTGTCCTGTATTCAACAAGTTATCACGACGATCCGGAAAAAGTTTCACCACTATACTGGGTGTATCCAAGAAAAACACAAACTAGAATAATAAATTCATGTGTCCCACGACGAACTAACTCGATTGTTTTCTAGGTAAAAATACTTGAGAAACAATTGAAAATTTGTCGAAATGGTGTATGTCGATGTTATTGTGCTTATACACCTATGCATTTTTTTTGTCTTCAGATTTTACTCTGAATCATTGACATGATGACAAGATGATCATTCAGATAAATAATACGATGATGTTAGATATTGTGATAAATTTTTGACAAAAAAACGACGTCTTTCTGGACTGCTTTTTTTTATAACTATTTGCGTTTTTATGTAGTAGTGATACCTCGCGAATTATTTTGAAATTTTTATTGATAACGAATTCATATTGCGCAATCGAAAAGCAACATTAAATTAAACAAATTCGATCATTCATTCATGAACCATCCACGTCTCATTTAAAATGTTCTTTATGTTTGACTATAACGATGTAAATTATACATATACACTTCTTTACATATAGAATGTGATCAAAGACATCCTCAAAATTGTAGATCATGATTTTTTCCTCTAAATTTCATAGACACTCTCTATAAAAAAATGACAATACAGCGAGGTGAAGGAAAATCATGAGGCTATTTATTTTTTTTCAACTAGTTGTTTCTTTTGATAGAACTCTGTGTCAAATTTATTGGATTCCGAGAGCTGTTCAGAATGAAATGTTTAATTATATGTCTTGAAAAGGTTCACTGGGGTCAAATATTTTGAGAATTCCGAGATAACTGTCACGTGGAACATTCTTGCTCGATAGGTATTCAATAATAATAACAAGTTCTCTGCATATAATTCATATATAAGCTTTTTGATTGTAGTTATTGACAAGGTTGCACAAATAATGCCAAACGTGGAGTTTATCAAGGTCAACCATTTGTTTTTATATAGTTATATACAGGATGGATTGCATTCGAAGGAGTAACTCGGTGAACTATGAAAGTCACATACTTGATCTCTTCCATTGTGGAATAGGTATAAGTTTCACCTTTTTTTTTTCATATTCACATATTCAATCTGTTTTATTGTGGAAAACTATCAACCTTTTTTCACAAAAACAAAGGATATATGTCTTTAAACCTACATTTTGAAATTTTTCCAAGGCATAGGATTAATTTTTTTCTTATTGATCGATCTAAATCAGTTTTCCCATCTCTACATTCGAAAATTGACTGGTATTCTAGATTTTTCTTTAATTTCAAAAGACTTCACTCACGTGGATTCAAATTTGTACGAATGTTACGATCGTTTTCAGATAAAAAACTATATTTACTCAAATGAATTATCCAGTTTATAAATGGTCCATCTGATGAAGGATTAGAATAGGGATATAACGGTTTGTATACTTATCGTAAACAAATTATTGAAAAATTATCTATTCGTTTACTGTGCCTTATATTCCGAAGAGAGTCGTTGTACATTCGTCATGAAAGAATATTAGGATCCAATTCATTCAAATTGAAATTGCATAACAGAATTTCACGTAGATGTTTCGATGAAGTTTTCATTCACATTCTCAACACGTGATTACTGAAAATAAACGAAATTCATAGCGGAAAAGTTTAGAGCGCAACATTACTTTTCAGTTGAGCGCTATCCACCGTATTTTTTTAGAAACGCGAAGCACGTAACACCCATTATACATCAACCACTTGTTTAGTCAAGTCCCAAACCGGTTCTTTCTTCCAGTTCTGTAATAAAATTGCGAAAGCTGCTATGAGCGAAAAACTTCACAACGAGAAAAACTGTACATTTCTAAGAAATACTGGAAGATAATTCATGAATATCGAGTTTCGAAGAACAACTTAAGCCTCGACTCACCGTATCATCCATATCGTTATTTTTGGCGAATAGGACCATATTCGGAGCAATCTTCCCCCTCCGTAACCTTCTCACTCACGCAATCGACTCAAAAATCAACAAAAATCAACGAAAAAAGCGATCAGTTTCTGTCTACATTGACAGGCCTTCAAGAGAGAAAAACAAGTTCGAATCGCGTTAGCACCGCGCTCTCAGATCGCCAGCCACTCAATGCAATCTGCGATCGGTCGCGGCCCACTTTTCGACGGTGAAGTGAAAGACGCCAGCGAGGCGACGCTCGGCTGTTTCCATGGCGAGCTCGGATTCCTCCGCAGAAGCGCTTCTTGGGTTCCGCAGCTTGAGGACGTGTGGTGTCTTCAGAGGCATCGTAATTTTGCTCCAATCCTGTATTCCTACCTCAAGTATCTTTCGATGTCGTTCAGTTACATATCTTGGCACCTTGATGTAAAATATTCTTCATGAATTGCGTCTATCCTGTGGTGTATGACAAGCAGTTACTATTTCTTCAAGTTCAAACTCAAAAATCCAAGGTAATTGCGAAAACTCTAGCTTCTTGAGAAGTAGGATTGAATGAAGCTGATTCTCAGTCGGACATTTTGGAAGTCATAGATTCGGAATTCACTGGTATTGAGTTTTCACTCCAATCAACACCATAGGGGTAACGAAGGGAAGGGGTTTTTGGGGACGTAACCCCCCTCATTGCTTAGAAGGAATGAAGAAAAAATTGCAACAAAGACAACGTACGTTGTCTTTGGAGGGCATGTGCCCTCCATTTTTTCATTGCCCATGACTTTTCCCTTGAAATATTCTTGAACAGAACTGGCGTAACTTTAACAGCACATTTTCTTGTTATATTTTCAAGGTTTTTTGGATCACTGAAAGGTATGTTTTTATAAACCTCAGATTTCAAATATCCACATGGAGAAAAATTGCAGGTGGTTAGATCAGGAAATCTAGGAGGTCATGAATGCACTGAATATCATCTGATCCATCTACGAGGAAACATATAATCGACAAAATCAGGCACTTCAACTATAGAGTGTGCTGGAGCACCCACTTGTTAAAAAAACATTTTTTGCGCAGATTTGATGGCTGATAAATCAAGCAGATGAGTTTGACAGATACCTCAGAATTCAAATTATCTATTGAAAACACTAGACCAATGATTCGATTGTTGAATATATCACACCAAACAGTTATGAAAGGTATTTCGCTAAAAAAGCTTTCGCACAAAATTCACTCATGAACGAATTCTATGAAATGTAAGGAATGGTAGATAGTTTTCGATGGTTTTGCCAATGATTACATTGCTGAGATCATCCTAAAAACAAAGGGAATTTCAAAATAAATCCCTGATATACGATATTTGTAATATAAATTGAAAATAATTAAAATATCAGTATATCTGTTAGGGGCTGAGTTGCTTTCGAGGCTTAAGTTGATGGCAATTTTTATTTTTCCAAAACAATACGAATAAAGATTTTCTCAATTCTTACGTACTTCAAGAATGTCACTAATCCTATCAATTCCTTTCATGCACTAACTGCCATCTAGTGATGTAACGGCATATGAATGCTCGAGAAAACTTCTCGAGCTATTCCGATGTTTACTTGAATAATTTTCCGTTAGATGAAGATGAAGTAGTTGGCGGTTCCGAATGTTCAGATCTTCTGTTTTCTATACAAGTTTGTAAAAATGTTCGTTTATGAAGAATGCTTCACTAAAATGATATTTCGATTTCTCCATGTGATTCACTATTCTCTAATATCAAAGATTCTTTAACTTCAATCGACTACCAAATTCAATAAACGAAACAAGATATTTCACATACTTATATTACCTTAATATTTACAATACATACAATTATCAAAAACTAATCATTACAGCATAAAAACTTGATGATAACAACTAAATATGATATATGCGAAACATTTTCTTTTCTTTTAGTTTCGTATAAATCATTTTATTACACAAAAAGCAATTAAAATCCGAAAAAAAAAAGAATTCAGAATTGTATCGATTATACAAGAATTCAATGATATCTACTGATAATAAGGATAGATTGAAAATAGGTTTTGAGTTGCAAATATGAACAAAAATGACTGATTTGGAAACAAAGTCGAAACAAAGTCGAAACGAAGAAGTCAATGTAATATACATTATGTGGATAAAGGTAGAATGGAAAATTTAATGTATAAAATTAGGATTTCCAAGGATAGGCGCAGTATATCTCATTGAATCATTTCATTGATTGAAATGGAGTTCAAAAAAATATACAAAAAACTACAAAATATTGAACCAACCACGTGCTTACACATGGTGCAACTTTTGAAATCATCTACATATATTAAAATAAAATCACATACAGTATGACACTTGTAACCTAGGCCATTGATTTTACCTTGATCTCCAGTGATAACTTACAACCATAATATCACTAAACAAAAATACAAATGGCCTGTCCTTGAATGTCGTTAACGAAATTTTGAAAACTGTTCCTACTTCCGTTCAGTCTACGACAGAGCGCGACGATTATAGAACAAAATAAATACGTATCCCTAAATAGGAGTTTTAGTTCACCCAGTTCCTCCAGATGAACCTGATGCAGCCCCGAGGACTCTAGAACCCAATGCTGATCCTGACCCCCAAAGGGTCTGGAATGACTGAGCAGCTCCCTGAGAAACAGTCTACAATTAATAGAAAAAAGAAAATTCAGTGCAGATTTTGTGTGAAACTATTATAACAGCAGTGCTAAGTGACGTTAGTTGCTACAAAGCGATTAAATCAGAGTTGGGTTAACTCGTTATAAAATTTTTCTGTATATTTCAAATAACCTTGCATATTTGAGTATTACACTTCAAATAGGCAGGATCACACATTTTTTGAAAATATATCACGACATCTAGAACGTTTCGATAGAATAAATTCCCAAAATTGAGGTGAGTTTAGAAATCACGCGGAGAACGCACAGCATTGATACGTCACAAGTACTCCCGTACATTTAAGCGTTGGACTTGCCGGCAGCTGCGAGTGACAGAATGATTTTTCACAGCGTTGCCAAACATTATTCATTATAATTCTCCAGATCGTCAGCAGACTGGAAAAATAACGACAATTCATAGCCCCATGTATATTTTCACTAGTAACTGAATCTATAACAACCATAAAATATGAAATATTTTTTAGTACATACTTGCACAATACTTGTATGATTTTCAATATCTGCCGAAGCCCCAAAAGTAGTAAAACTGGCAACTCAGACAGGCGTCGAGTATTAGTACATCTGACGTAACAAGGATCGTTGGTTTTGAAGTCTCGCCGAATATAGGGGTTTGAAAGTGTAGTTTTTTCAGGAATTCATACATGATATTCTACAGGAAAATTTCATACACACTATTTTCATCATTATTATCAATTTTGAAGTAGGTTTGGAGTATGTGATCTCGCCTATTATGCACAAATTTGTTAGTAAGAGAGCGAATTTCCATGCAAACTCAACAGTTATTCACAAATCGATTATTTTCTGGGAAATTAACAGTCTTCTACCTGTAAGGCGGTTCCCAAAAAGCCCGAAATAGCTTTAGTTACATTCACGGCCGCTGTAATCAGGTTGCTCCTGACCAACGACTCGGAAGATTCATCATCCACCCCAGGCACCGGCCTGAATCCTATAGGCGCCTTATGCTTCTTCGTAGTGACCTCGAATTCATCCTCTTCCTCCTCCAACCTGTTACTAGAAACGGTCGTCAGCTTCCGCTCCTGCCGCCTACGAGTAGTTCCCACGCTAGTAGGCCTCGCCGTAGTAGTTCTGGTGCCAGTAGGCATGGCCGTGCGCCTGGGCGTGGATCCGTGCTCGCCGTTGGCCAATACCACCACGCCCTCATCGGTGTTGATCAGATTCTGCAGACTCTTAATCTGCGACAAATCCAACGACTGCTTGTTGCTGTCCTTTTGCAGCCCCTCTAGCTGCGCGATCAATTTCTGGATGTCTTCTTGGCTGAGCATGTTTTTCTTACTGCTTGCTCCGCCCGCGAGCTTAGAAGGGGCGGCTGTCACAACGGGCGTGACATGGGTGGGGGAGTTAGTGAGCAGCTCTTCTTGTTGCTCGACGGGCGGTCTCTTGGGTTTGGCTGGTTTCCTGGTAGGGCGTGGCGTTGGCGGAGGGGTGGGTGCCAGGGCGTTCAACAGCCAATTGAGGCCTTGCATGAGTCTACCAGGAGGAGGCGTGGTCTTTGGGCGGGGTTTCGGCTTCGGCTTGGGTTTACGCGTAGTGGGATCATCGAAAAGACCCTGAAACGAAGAGCGAATTATGTCGAGCTGATTCCCCAGTGAATATACTGACAGCTTGTTTGATTTGGTCTGCCAAGCTTTTCGGAGTGGGCGGAGCGATGCCTTGTTGCTTCAATAATGATGCCAATATGGCGTCGTTAGATTTGCCGTACGAGGTTCCTGGAGTCGTAGCAGTATCCAAATCGCCGAGGTTGTACTGTCTGAGCACTTCTTCTATAGAAGGCGTCACCTGTTTGGGTTTCCTGGTTGCATCAATGGCAGCCAGTTGGTCCTGAATGGAAGCGGGCGGCTTTTGTGTGGTGGTCTTTGCAGTTTTGTCCCGTTCCACTGCAAGCGCTACTACCTGAAGCCACAAGAAACTCCTCAATCATACAAGTTCATATCCATTAACAATAAATTAATTGTACAATAATCTACACACCCTGTCAGCTAAATTCTTGTTTGTCTGCTTCTGGCTCTTCTCGTTATTGGATTTTCTGGGAGTTGCAGCCTTCCCAAAATTCTGAAAATTTGATCAGTGGTTCTCTCTTCATAATGCGAAATACCCCCAACAATATCAATCGATTTTTGAAAAACATTGAGATACGAGTCGAAAAAAAAAATATTCATCTCACCAAATTTGTCAAAAACGATAACTGCTGTAACAGAGCCGCCTGTTCCTTCTCCAACTGCATTAAAGTCTTCAAATTCTCCTTCTGCTCCGCAGTCAACACTTTCAAAGGTTTTTTTGAAGTCGTTTCAATGGAATTCAAATTCGTAAGTATTTCACTTTCAGTTGTAGTAGTATCGGTTGTTGCTACAATCACTGTACTTGTACTTGGAACACTGTTCGTAGTAGTAATGGGCAATGTGGTACTTTCAGTAGTCGGTCTTGCAGTAGTAGTTTGAGGAGTAGTTGTAGCTCTAGGAGTCGTAGTGGTTCTTTGAGTTGTTGTGGTAGCTTTAGGAGTAGTTGTAGTTGCTCTTGTGGTAGTTGTGGTTGTAGTTGATCTTGTGGTAACTTTCGGAGTTGTCGTGGATGGAACAACGGTAGTACTTGGTGGAGCTATGGTAGTTGCTCTTGTAGTACTAGCTGCTACCAACATGTTCTCGGTGACAGACGGAGGAGCCGAAATCCTTATGATTCCAGGGGTTTTCGTCGTCAGTACCCTGGGTGCCCTAGTAGGCACTTCTGCAGCGAACAAGTTGGGGAACAAGGTAGTCAAAAAGGTTGGTAATAATGGTGCAGTAGGTACTACTTCCGGTAGTCTTGTAGGGAATGTCGATTGTACGTTCGTAGGTGTTGTAGTCAAGCGAACGATTTTAGTAGTTGAGGGTATTCGGCCAGTTGTGGTAGTTGAAGTACTTGTAGTAGTTGGGAAAGATGTAGTAGAAATCTCTGTAGAACTTTTGCCTTCCGAGATGTCGTTAGAAATGGTAACCTTGAAAAAACATATTATTATTGAATGAAAATATTACGATGAACAATACTATACCGTATCAGCAGATTCTGTGAACAGGATTTCAGTAGTAGTTAATGGAGCTAAAGTTGTACCGATCGTACTCAAAGTTGAGCTCATTTCAGGTTGAAGTGTTGTAGCATCGACCTAAAATTGCGTTTTGAAAAATATTCAGAACGAACTTTAAAGAATCGTCAGTTTCCACCAGAACACCAAATTCTCTGTGAATGTTTTAGTAGAGAATAAATAAAGAAAGGAGGTTTTACTTGATATTAAGGTTGGTAGATACGCTGCAAAACGCTATCCTGGATATGAGAAATGTCCGTGTGTATAGAAGTGTTGAATGTGTATAGTGCATATTATTTTGAATTAATCTTCTTTGTGCACATTATATACAGTGACAGATGCTGGAAAAGGTTTAGTAGTAAAGTAGGATTAATAGATTCTACTTCTGAGCACTATGAATCCCAGTTCTTAATCAAATATTTGTTATAATTTCTACGTCAAATAAATTAATCAGTGTAAAATTAATTTCTTGCCTTTCCGAAAATGGTTGTTCTTGTGCTCGTGAATGGTTGTCCTGAAGTTCTGCTGTTTAATAAATCCTGTATATTGAGTACTTTGTTGTACTGTTGAAAATTCAAAATCAATTAACCATCATGATAGATCCACGTCAAAAATATGTGTGTTATGAAAGTTTTGGAGTTTGAGAAAAAACTCAATTATTTGAATCAAATACGAAATATCTTTGATAGATATACAGGTTGTCCCATGACTCGATGTCCATAGCTCAAGGAAAGGCATATTCCTTGAACGATTTTGAAAAGGCCTTATAAACATTCACCCAATTGTCGACTACACGTACATAATCGTCATTATTTTTCTGTACAAGGAAGGCGAAGTTTAGCTCCTGCTACTCTTACACTTGACCTAAGTTGTACAATTGACAGAAGAAATTAGGCAATAAATACATTCACGGGGAAATAAAGAATATAATCATCATACATCCAATAAACAAAGGCAATTTGCCAACGTATAACTACGTAATAGAGTCTCCAGTCCTAATCTATACTAGGGATTCACAAAATTTCAATTCCAAAAACTTCCTGACCTCAAACCAGACAAATGAAGCAGATTGATGAGAAGTGAGTTGTAAAATTTAACGGCTTGATAGGTCGAGTTACGGGACATCCTGTATATGCATGGATGTTAGTAAACCAAATCATCTCAGAAAAAAAGGAGAAAGAATATCGATTTCAAAATGATCGTTCAAAAGTTTGAAGTATATGCAAATAAAAATTAGTTTTTCGAATCTCTTTCACAAATACAACAATGATAACATCTATTTCTGAGACATTCTGGGAAGTGCATGGTGTGATTCCTTACCTTAACAACCTGTGACGTGGTAGTGACAGTGTCAGTGTTTGTCTTAACGCTATTCACAATTTCATTGAGAGCGTTCAAAGTTCTCCCGTCGAACAATTCGGATAGCGCCGACAGCGTAGGATTAGTACCAGGACCGGTACTTGTGACAGTACTAGATTCCTCCGTCACCATATCCACCAGACCACTCAGAGTGGTACCCATCGGCGTTTGCGTACTACCTGAGAGAACCTCGGTAGCCACCTCAGTGCTACTGAGCGACCCTTCGGTAGTACCGGCCGATGCCCGGGTAGTACCGGCGAGGACTTCGGCGGTAGTAGCAGAAGGTCTCGTGGTACTGACCGGGCTGGTGGTAGAAGTGAAAACCCTATTATTGGTGCGAGGACTACGTTCTGGGGTGCTGCTACTTGCTAGGTTAGTCGCTGCGGTGGTACTGGTACTACCGCTATTCAGCGAGAGCGGGTTCGCCTCAAAACTTGGGAGTGAACTTTGTTCTGGCTAGAATTTCAAAAGGAAATTTCGATTGAAGAGGCGATCGTGAGAAACTGGATATTTGTCCCAATGTTGATGGCTGGTTGGCATTAGAGCTGATTATTTCGGAAATAAAGAAATGGTAGGAATACTGAGGAGACAGTTAACACAGATTTGGAAAAATAGACATATTTACATCGAATACAGCAAAGAGAAGATACATGTATTTACATTGGAATTTCTTGAGCTTCGATCAAGGGTAACCATTTCTATATTTATTGGTCACTTGAGTGAAGCATAAAATGTGAATGTATTCAGAGAGAACATACTCATTTCGGCCCGAAGTGCAGGTAATATTTGATCGCCAGACTATCAATGAATATTTATATCAAAAAATTTTTTTAGACTCCGTATGTGTATATTTTCCCCATGAGTTGAAAATTAAATCATGCTTTCTTTCCTCCACCAATAATAATATATATTCACAAAACATGCAATAATCAAAAATATTATTTACAAACTTGTAAAGGAGTGCAGTGGTGTAAAGCCAGAGTGCTGAACAAAAAAAAAACTCAAGTGACCGTCATCGAAGCTGATTAAGCCTCATCGCGTTTCGTTGAGGCAACTGCATATTTATGTCAAGAATCCGAAAGAAGTGATCATTTTTTCAAATTCAAGAACAATTTTTGATAATCTGAAAATATTCCAATCGAAAATATATCCCGAGGAAAATTCAGATTCATTCAATGAACTGCAAAGACGATGGATACATTTTTCCTAATGATGACTGACAGGCAGATTTGTCAATTGCCAATCCATACATACTTCATCTCCGAATGTCTCAAGACTTTTAACACTTCAACCGAATTCTGACACTATCAGCCACCTCAACCAAACCGTTACCCAACCTAAAAAAATCACATGATATACCGTCTGGACGTTTCTACCATCCTCCTGCGACAATCCTCTTTCATTTGTTACTTGGTTACTGGTTATTTCCGGTAAAGGAGGGGGGTTTTCACGAGTATCGAATCCCCTTACCCTTATGACACGTTCCGTCGGAACCATCGTACCGTTCGGGTACCTCTTCACCACCGTATTGTCGGGATATACGCCTACTATAAAGTAAGGCGTGCTTTTATCTGGCACCCTCGCCGGTTTCTTACGCAATATTGTGTTATTGTTTAGTACCGCGAACACGTAGTAATCCGGAGTGGTACTGGTTGTAGTGCTGGGCGTCGAAAAGTCAATGCTGTTCTGTATGGGGTCTTGGAGGAAGTTCAGCAACCTCCCAGAGCGATTGGGTAAATCTTTATTTATATCAACAGTACTAGCTTCAGGAGTAGTAGTACCCATCGTCGTGGTAATATCCATCGTCGTCATCATCGTTTCTTCCGTCGTACTGATGAAACTTTCAGTAGTGGTCGGCTCGAAAGTTGTGGCACTATCTGTAGTAGTACTTGCTTGCGTAGTTGCAGTATCATCAAAGTTGTTGGATCTACTTTGTATGGATACGGTAGTGGAAAAGTTATCTTCCGTGGTTATAGAGTTAGATAAGTCGTTAGCTGAAAAGACCGATACACTACCCGGACTAACCTCAAACTTCTGTAGAGAAGGAAGAGTAGAGAGAAGAGAAAAGGAATAATAGGGATCGACAGTATTAGAAATGCCAACCTCGCTAGTAGAAGGGAACGAAGTACTCTCAGTGGACGAAGTGGTAGTACTTTCAGTTGTGCTAGGAAACGAAGTAGTACTAGTTTGACTCTCAGTGGCAGTACTAGAGGTAACTAGAATCTTAGAATCAGAAGTGCTAGTCACCATGAAAGAATCTGCGGGGGTGGTAAAGTCTCCGGCAATCATTTCAGTGGAAGATGGAAGAGTACTCGACATTTCAGTGGTGGTACTACTGGGGATTGTACTAGGCTCAGTGGTAGTGCTGGGGAGGAGAGTGGTACTCGGGAATGAGTCAGAGGACATCCCTGTACCGTCAGTATTTACAGCAGAAGCGAAACTGAAAGATTTCGGAGTGACCACAACTAGTTTCTGGGGTTGCAGAGTCGTCGAGACCATACCATTCAATATCTCCAACAATTTTCCGATGGTTCGCTTTTGTAAAGCCTGCTCAGGGGTGATTTCGTTCAGTACGCTGAGCGGGTCGATCGAGCTAGTGCCAAACTGTGCAGGAAGTGTAAGGGTGGAATCTGTGTCGGTATTAGTCAATGCACTTACTGGTGTGGTGGTAGTGAAACTCAAGGTATTGAAATCTGTACGTACTTGCGACGAACGAGTGTTATCTGTGGCTTGAATGGCGTTGATAGAGCTCAGAATTTTCTCGATAATAGTAGTACTTTTGTCAGTGGTGAATGTCGTCGGGGTAAGGAGGGTTTGCGCGGTATCGTCGTAGTCAAGTTTTTTAGGTGCCAACTTCAAAATGGCCGATCCCGATTCGGTGGTGCTCGAAAGGCCACTGAAGTCTTTAGTGACCGGTGCAGGAGTAGATATGGCGGTTAAAGAGTTTATTATCCTCTCGAATATCGATACCGGCTTTTCGGTGGTACCTTCCGAGACCTTACAGGAAAAATAGTGATTTTAAATTTGCAATTCAGAACAGAAATTTATCTTTACCAGAGGCAGAGCGATCGAGAGTGGATTTTCTGTAGAGACTGATTTGTCGCGGACGAGATTCTCGGATACAAGAGGCGGTACAGGATCGTCAAAAGAAATAACTTCCACGCCCAGATCTGGATCCTTCTTGACAGCTCTCGAGAACACCTGGAAGGGGTTAATAAGTTGGTGAGTGTGTCAAGTCGAATATGGCATGATTCATCTCCTGTATTCCTTCTGCTGATCTCTTTTGATATCTAATGAATTTTCGAGGAAGCCAAGAGCGATAATTGAATCTGACTGAAGTGTACAATGAAGAAGAGGATTCGATATGACTCATGTTGATAAGAATTATTGATACTGCTGTTGTGTTATAGAGTGCCAAACTTACTCTAAGAGTGATATTAATTGTATTTCTATTAGTCAATATGAGAAACGTTAGTATGAGGTAACGTTTGAGTAGGATTAATAATTTTTAAAATAGCTGAGGATGTTCGATATGTACAAAATAGAAAAATAAACCAGTCATGTGCTAGTATATTTATTGAAAAATAAGAAGTATAAAAAATAAAATAGTACACCTTTGTCTTAAAACTAGTCATTTGTACTGAGTACATTATTACACTCAACACTGGTAAGAGTGATGCTATCTCAAACTGTGTAATATTGTTGATCTTAATGATACTAGAAGAAATTGAATGTTGACATTTCATATAATAGACATAGCAAAACTACAGTTTGAAATGATACGAATGTATGAAATCTCGAAAAGAAAACTATTTCAAATCTTATTTTATCGAAGAATCCAAATACTCCAATTCGGATTTTTTGATAATTCCTTATTCAATCCCTCCCTACCGATGTGCATAGTGTAGAAAATGTTCGCAGAAGAGAAGTGGAAGAAAGAAGTGTTGTAGAAGTAGAAGAAGAATGTCTTCACTAGACTCTAGACCACTTGTAGTCCTCAGACCAAGATAGCGCCTTGACAGAAAGAAAAACATTCGCTTAGTTTAAGTAAAGGCGTACTATTCCATTATCAAAAAACAATCGACACGTTTGTTGATATATGTTTCTTGTTTTACATCGACTCACCGAAGTCCTTTGGGGGGTAAAAGTTGGCACCGTAGGTACGTAGGGCATCGAAGGTATGGTGGGTATATATCTAGGCGCATTGGTGGTGGAACGAGTCAATGCACTCCGAGAAGCCAAATCACTTCGATATTTCCTCCTATCGACATTTACCGCAGTGGACACCAATTTAGACACCTGGAAAAACCAGTGGATACCAAGATTTTCCTTCCTCCTAGATCAAATGTCACCGTACCTTAGTTGGCACTTGTTGCTGCTTCCCCCTCTCACTCTTGTCCCTATCCCTCCTACTCCCTGCTTCTTTCGGCTTGAAGGCTACACCTCCGTTGGTTCTTCGAGTCAGTTCAGAATTTTTTGAATGTTTTTGGCGTGTCGGTACAGTCGTAGCCGTTCCGGTAGATGGCGCAAGGGTTTCGCTAGGAGTACGAGACGATCTGCTGCGTGGAGTACGTGGTATAGGGGTAGTCGTGGATGATGTTTTCGGGAAGAGTTCGTTGTCGAGTTCGTTCGACTGTAAAAATACGAAGGTTAAATAAAAAAGAGCAGGCTGAAAGATGATATGACTCTGAGATAAATAAAGATAATTCGTTTAGATTCGCGTGGGGTGTGGCCCAAATACAATGAAATAAATTTAATTTCAATCAAATTTATCATCAGCCATCTCAAAGTTCATTCACGTTTCATTTAATTCCACCTGGAATTTTTAACCCTTGACTCGATTTCATTCAGTGTTTGATATCAACTTTCAAAGTGAAAGTTGTTCAACTCAATTCTCGGTACCTGACGTATTAACTTATTGTTATAATTATTTCCATAGTCAGCAAAATTCTATCTCGCTCTAAAACTGCGGCAAATTATGATTATGTGCAATATTATGCACAGATATAAAATGTCGAACAGTAGATTGGAGTCGAATGCCCTGTCTATTCGTTAGGTAACACTGTATTAAGGCTATATTCATAGCATTAAATGTGCAAATCGGAGAACCGCCTTTGAAGAATTTGAATTACAGTTACGTTACGACGTTGGTAAAAAATCAATCAGTGAATGCCTTTATTCAGATGCATTGAATGTAATTAATCTCATGAATGATAACTAGATAGTACGAATACAATCACATTAAAAAAGATTACATAATGTTCAATCTCTACTGAGTTCAGCTGAAAAATCGACCACTGACTGTCACTGATTCTCTCAAAATGTCATACCATACGGTATTCCACAAAGTACCTTTTCAGGACCGATTCTATTCAATATTCTCCATAATATCCAAGGTCAAATAATATAATACCTACAATTGTTCACTATGAATAATGTTTATTCCGATTTGTTATCGATTAAGAAGTGAAGTTGACGACATTTGTGAGAATCTTTCTGAGACTCAAGAACTTTTTAACCATGAAGATAAACAGATGGGTGTGATCTGCCTAATTCCATCATTGTTCAGGGTGTATAAATTGCCGAACTCACCCTGAAAAGCCCTATTCGTTTTTCTACGACAGTAAGGTTCACACTACAGCTTCTTTCGTTAGAAGAAGTAATATGGAACAAAAACTATCTTCCACATCAATCAAATTTTCCGTGAAGGGTGGCCCTCCGATAAGTCGTTTCACATAACATCGTGAAATCAAACCACATATTTTCGCAGTGTCAACATTATTTTCAGTTCCTAAAGTAGAATTACAATTATAAATATTGTTTTGGGCTCTCGTGGCCAATCAAGTACAGCAGCACATCAATCAAGATAATTGTTGGTCCAATGATTGAAGTAAAAAAAGAATGAGCTACTAAATTTATTGTTCCATACATCATTTTTCATTTTATTATCAAAGTTTTGAATCTAAAACTCAGTTCACCCAAGTTACCTACTTCTTTGAGAGCATACGAAATCGTTGTTGATGATCCTCCAGAAGAAAACCTCGAAGGAAATGAAGAAGCAGTCACGATATTCGTGATGGTTGGTCCCGATCTCGTAATCTTCTCTGCACTTGACTCCTGTGAAAAGATACAAGTTCATTGTTGAAATCCCCATTGCCACTACGATTAGTTCATTATTGTTGTCTACGATTACCGTGGATGGAATGATAGACCTGTGAGTTTTATTACCTAGCGATTACGAGTATGTTTGTTTGTTAGGTGTTCACGTTGAGTAACGGTAATATATGGGTCGTTGCAATTATAGTGGTCAAGAACTTTTGAATCCGAAATCGATAAGAATTCTTGACAACACCATCGGTTAACAGTTAATTTCATTCAAATTCACTCCCAAAACAATTATGATTCCGATATAATTCATTCAAACTTCGAAAACAAAAATTTACATCATTGAAGAATACTTTGTGATAAACTATTGTGAAAAATATTGAATATTATATTTTCTTTCTTGATAACTATTATTCGATATCAATAAATATTTCATATCCTTCTCAAAATAAACCATACCCATAATTCTCATAATTCAGAATTCCCTTTCCTTATTGAAAATGTTATAAAAAAGAAAAAAATATTGGAGAATTATGGTTTACATTTTTAATTTCAATTGCAATACATATTTTCATAAATCGTATAAAATTAGTAACTGTTACTGCATAACATTATATTTTATTACTAAATTGTTGGAACATTGTTTCAAAATATCGAACAATTCGTGATTGAAATATGGCGAGATACACTCTTATACTTTGCTCACAGAATTGTGAAAATAATGAAAAAATAATCCTAATTTGGCTGTTGATTGAAGCTTATCTGAGTGAGTAATAAGTTCAAATACAGATTATGTCTGCTTTATATCGAATAATCCAGTTTTTTGGACCGTTGTTTGCGATTGTCGATGTGAACTAATAGGAGAAATGGCCGCTTTCAAAAACAAATGAATTTCACCTCGAATTGAGTCATTATCGGAAAACCACACTTTGGCATAGTAACGAGAAATATAGTCCTAGCTATCTACTTACCTCTCCTTTTTTGGCCTTGAGCAGAGCCTTGAAATGTTCAGGATAATTATCGCTTTCCTCGATCTCTTCAGAGGAGTTCTTCTTCTCCTTCTCCGATCTTCTCGTCTCAGCTTTCTTGCTTCCTCTCGCAAGCGGATCGAAAGCCTTTATCTTCACACCAGTACTACTCTTCTTCCTTGACACCGTCCCTCTGGACACCACCTGATTCACTTCCGCTACCACTGATTGCCGTACTTCTTTTCCCCTGCTAGATTCACCACGAGCAGCAACCTGCGTCGCTGTTTCCACCTCTTTGGGTGGCATCGCCTTGGTCACTTTGTTGTTGGTCTCAGTGGCACTCATCAGGAAATTATCCGGCTGTACAGTTCTAGATCTGCTTCTACCCCGCACTGAATTCACGATACTGGGCTCAGCTTCGAACAGCGGCAGTACTTCGAGTTTGGTCTCGTCAAGAACAGGTGGTGCATCTCTAGACCTCGATCTGCTTCTGGAAGACCTCTCCGTAGGCTGTCTCTTTCTAGGAGAGGCAGTTGTTCTGGTGGTAGTTCGCGGGGCACTACTTGGAGTACTGTTCCTTCTGCCGCGCCTCGACGTCAAGTTTATGGTGACTTTTTCAGGCGAAGAGTCGATCGTTCTGCCTGTTCTAGATCTTGGTTCGTTTTGCGTAACCTCCGCGGTGAACACAGAGGGTCCTCCAGTTCTCCTTCTCGAGCTTCTGGTCGGCACTGCTGCTTCGAAGAGAACTTCAGGAGTCTTAGAGGCTCGCGCTCTGGTGCGACTTCTAGTTGCAGTGGTGGTTTGATCAGTAGCACCAGGAGTTCTTCTAGCCCCATTTCTTCGGCTGCTTTGGCCTCTGACTGGTTCGGAGGTTTTCGGAGTATCGGGAATTTGCGAGCTTGGGGTGATGGGTTGTTCTTCGGGGAGTACTGGTGATTCGCTAGAGACTTCTAGTGAAGTTTCCAGGGTGGTATCATCAGCTCCTTCCACTATATTGGAGTCTTCGGGAGGCAGCGATACGACTGATGATTCAGACGTGGCAGAATTTTTCACCGTTGATTTAAACGCTTCGGGTGATTCCGTAGGCAAGTTCTGTAGAGAATTTCTTCTGGGAATACTCTTGAGGTCATTCTGCTTATTCTCTGATGTAGACAGTCTGAGTTTCTTTGCTCGTCTGATCGGCTCGAACGCAACCGGTTCGTCTATAACTTCCTGGACCTCGTAAGAGTTTTTACTTGGATTCAAACTTTGACTTCTTTGTGAGCTTTCAGTTGTAGAAGTTCTCGAGGAAAACGCCCTCCTATCCGTGGATTTCTTCTCAGCTACTTCAGCTCTGGGTACGCTGTTTGCTACTCTCGCCGATGTTCTTTCCGGTTTAGTTGCTGAATTCGAAACTCTTGGTAATGTCTCAGTTTTAGGGGTGACATTTGGAACTCTAGCAAAGCTTTCTGTTTTGAGTAAAGCTCCAACTACTCGCGGCGGTATTCTTTGTTCGGTGTTCTCAGTGACGCGTTTTCTAGAGGAAACCCGTCTGCCAGTGGGTTCTTGGGGTATACTCCCGGATCCTTGAGATTGTTCATAGTCTGGTGTGGAGACAAACCTCGATCGCCCTCTTCCTCTTGAAGCCGTCCTTGGGGTTACCGAACTTGAATCTGGTTTCTGTAAGAGAAAATATTCTGAATTTCAAATTGAGACTGGTCATTAAACATCAACACTCACGAAAGTTGAACGGTGCAATTAAATATAAATTAGGCAATATTATTCAAGTGATTGATGTTGATATGTAACACATTTTAGGACACGAATGGAGAATAAAGCGAGGATGATCTATTCCATCATTTGGGGCATCGTTACCATTACCAAAAAAAGTGAAAGATATTTAAATCTGAACCACCTTGCTCTTTCAGTCAAATGTCAACCAGTCGATTGAATATTCCATTGGTGTAGCAAAAAACTAGTTTTTCGAGTTCCTACAAGGCATGAAATGATATTTTTTTGATCGATAAAGTTGTTCAGTCACTCCCTTGAAAAAGTCAATATGGATCATGGTATTTCCTCAATCTTCCATACAAGATTCCTTTATTTGAACCAGACAACTTATAATTCCGGTTATTGTTGATAACAAAACATATGACAACATAACTCCTGGTTGAAACGAGTTTGTGGAATTTTAAAACAAAGGGTTAATCCAAATGAAGCAATTAATCTGATGCATATTGAAAGTTGTAATGAGTTTCAGGTACATTTCGCATCACAACGGAAATAATTATTCAAGTAAATTTCTCGATACTATAAAAACACATATTTTTTGTGAACCGCCAGAACTTTCTTTCGAATATAATTACTAATTCCTCGTATCAAATTCTTGACGAGGCGTACCGTTAAATTGTCTAATAATTGTATGAAACAAGTAATTTTCCAACATAATAACATCTGATTATGTGTTTCGTGTTATAAAAGGAAGACATTTTGTTGTTCCATGCATCAAAGAAATCTACTCAGGCGTTTATAAAAAATTATTAACTTGCGCGTATTTCTGCGACGAAAATCGTCATTTATAATTCAAGTAGCGAATAATTTTCTTCCGTTTTTAAATGAAGAATGGTTTTCAGGAATGATCTATTTGAATTCCAGAATTTTGAAAGGAATGAAGCATAACAAATTTTAAATCAATCAATCAGAAATAGAGTATTCAATATAACTAAAAATTCTGAATCATTTTATTATATTATATCATTCGTAATATTTTCTATTAAGTATATCATTATTGAATATGGAAATGGATTCCACCAAATATTTCAAAATTTTTATTATAACAAGGATATTTTGTTGCAATTAACTGTTTTCTGGGAAATTAGTGGTTTTCAAAACTTGCACAATTTCTGATTTGGGAATACAAATTTATTATGCAGAGACAGTTCTCGTGTTATTCATATGTCAACAACATTTTATTCTCTATACGTGACTGGATTATAGAACTAATTTTGATTGATAAAGATTATAATCTAGTACAAGCAGGATCTTAGTCGAATATAAAACGAGTTGCAATAAATCTGATAGACAGATAGACATCAAGGATGTTGTAGAAATAGGTTTATTTGTGTATGGTTCTTTTTCATAACAATAATAATGTCCTGTCAGATCACAATTTTCATTATATTGTTATTCCTCCCATTATCTAGTCTCATGGAATAAAATCTGCATGAAGAGCAATAATTGATATTCATATTCTCACGAGACCAGCGATTATATAGTTTGAAGATATAATAAGGTTTTAATCATTTTGATATCTACTTCTAAAACACAGTTCAGTTCCCATTTACATGTATACTTTCTCTCAAAGTAAATATAACAGCATACTAGTTTTTTAGGCATTCATCAAGAATTGCATATGCAATTAAAACTATCTAATATTACGTATAACATGTTCGGATAATTTGGTCTAACTTTTTTCGCAACCTTAATGGTTTTCAATTGCATAACCAAACAAAATACAAAAAATAATCTACATATGTTTCCTATTGATTTACTAGTTCCTCATATTGAACCATATTATTATTAAGGAAGATAGTTCTGACAGATTTGTTTATTTTTCTATACCATTCGTGCAAAATGAAAAGTATCTAGCTAACCACTCAAATTCTGTTGTGGACATAGCTGGAAACATTTAGGCACCAACGTTTTTCTTGCGTGTTTGCATATCCCTAAGACCTTGATGCTGCCGATATCAATCTAGTGCTTTATTGTTATTGAAAACAAATTTCAATTGCTTCATCATTCAACATATCACATCGACTTAACCTCCCGATTCCATTGAGATTATAAAATCTTTAAAAAAATATACACGAAGTTAATTAGCGATTTGTAGTCGACCTCCAGAAGCAAAGAAATAAAATTATACCATGAATTGTGCAAGGCAGTTGAAAAGAGATGACAACAATGCGAGCAACAATCTACGTTTCAACTATATAGTTTGACTGATCACCGGTTATTCATTATCAGTAATGAATTATCTGAGCATAGCATGGTTGTGTGGTGAAAGGTCCATAATGTTTTGATGTTGAGAATATCCGATCGAAGAGATAATTTGTGTGTTTTGGTGTACCAGCTGCTTTCGACACATCAAGCGGTTCATTAACAATATTTCCGTCAATTATCGAAATCAAACCTAATCACTCGTAACTGTTAGAAATCAATAAACACAATGAGTAGAAGTGAAAATATTATAACGCCTTCCCCTGCTTACTATCTACAGGCTGTCCGTTTTCCGAATGCTAATATATCGCGAAAAAACTAAAATTTTCATCTTAAATTTTTTCAGGATAAACTAATTATTCGTACTGCACATTTTGTACTGAAACTTCATCCAGGCAGTTTTTCATGGAGTTTTTGAATATGGCATCGCCTTTTCAGTGATTCTCAAAATGGCGGAGAAACACCTGTCAATTTTGGTTTTTTTCATGAACGTCATATTGAATCTCAATATTTTGAGGTGAATTTTTTATTTTTTTCACAATTTTTTCTCGAGGAGTGCGAAAAAACATTGATTATTCTCAAATTTTGGTCAGAATATTATTCAGCACAAAAATGTACAACTGTATCGGACATCGTATCTCTTAGAATAAGCAAGCTCACCATAGTGACATTCGCAAAAACGGACAGCCTGTATATGGTAAACTCAGAAAAAGATTTCACATATTTCCTTTAATCACTGAGGATCATTAATATTTTGATTTGAATCATTGTTAACGGATATTCGAATATATTATTATCAATTTGGCATGGTGCCGGAGGATAGAAGATATCTTGGTTCAGTTATTTATTGTCTTCAATTCATTCTTAATTAACATCGAATTCTTTCCGTAAATATTTTCATGGAATTTGTCCAAATCCGAGAGATATGTCACATTTAATTAGACGATATTAGTATCGATTCGTCAAACAACAACAGCTGATGTTCTTTCAAATATATGCTATCCTATTATCAAGTGAATATTCAAAATTCATTGAATAATCGAATTCAACAAACTTTCAACTATGACATTTCTGAACATGTATCGATCTTTTAGGAAATGTGCATTCCTGCTTTCAATCCTACTCATTCTCGACATATGGTAAGCGTTATAACTTTATTAACATTAAATAAACCATAATTAATATTATGCACTGAATACAAATCAGCATGGACTCCGATAAACATAATCCGGCAAAGAAAATATAAGTGAAAATTCTCCTTGATGTAGATAACATTCTATATGAACAATTTGTAGATATTTATATTCGAGGGCTTGGAATTACAGAAAACGCGAACTTTGAATGATATTTCGATTGGTGTAATATATAATTTCCATCAAGAAGGCGCATATCTAGTATTGAAGTGCCTCAATCAAGATGCTGGATATGTTGGAAATTTGATTGAACTTTATACCCTGCCCTTACTGGATTATGATTTCAATGATTCGTACCTGCGATCCTTTCAATAACCAAAAGGTCAAACATCAAGAATATTAATTCATAGACAATTTTATATATCAACAGACTAAAGGATTACCGGAGCTGACTTTGCGTTACACAATAATTATATCAAGGAACTTCACGGTCGCCTTGTGTGAATTTACTTTCATTATTATCGACAACTCGCAGCTATGCTCTTTATGCTTAAACGTCAATTTATAATCATACTTTTCAGAGGAATTATATGAAACTGTGAAATATCCAATTGGACATATTTGTTCTCAACCAAGAAGGCTATCAAATAATTGGCAATCACTTTACTCACTATCGCGTCAATTCAATACGCACAACGTACCCTAATTGTGTAATTCGAATTCATGAAAATTGTAGGTTTCTTTTAGGAAATGGATTGGGTACATTTCAAAAATTCCGGAACAAGAACAAGAATTGCCCTTTTTAGGAGACGATATAACTTCCAGTGAGCCTAATCTAGCATAATGTTCATTCATTATGTTTTTCATTATTTCTCGATGTTTTTTTCGTTCGAAAATTATTCTACCTTTGATACAGTTTGTTCCTGAGAAGTAAAGATAAAATAATTTCATATACACCAAAGGAAATTTACTTTAAGTCCTGGGTCACACGTTTGTAAAGTTTGATACCCAATTCACCGTAATTTGACATTAGCAGGTCTCTGTAATACAAATTCTGTTGAGCTATTGGATAGTTGTCAGTCGTCATTATGATTATCTTGAAAGAATCTTTCCTCAAATATGAATAACAATATTCAGCTCTCTGAAAAATTGTATCATTAAAGCATATTTGGATACACATCTTGATAAATTTAAAGAAGTTTGGTGAAATCATTCGACTTCATGCTATTTATCTATTTCAACAACAAAAGCGGTGAAATAACGGAAAAATAAATCGAAATATAGATTTTATTTTCTCTCAACTACATTGATTTCTTGTGTTACATTAATTTCTGGCGCCCTGTATAATATTTATATTTATCGTCATGTTCTCGTTTGGTGATTTTGTTTTGTTCAAATTGCCTGCAGTAAGTGACATAATTCCATTTACACGCAGTCGATTTTTGTGTTACGATTTTCGTGAGAGAGAAAGTGTCTCGGTATTCGCGGTAAATAATTTCAATCGATTTCAAATCGGGAACAAATTATCCATGCTATGAATCGCAGGGAACCTTATTGAAAAGATGATTTATACATTGCATAAGTCATAATTATGATGTAATTATAATGTGAATCGCTATAGGCTTCATATGAATGCGATCGAGAGAATTAAAATAATAATTAAAAGTATCAGATTGTTATTATAACGGCTCTAATAACTATCGATCATAGACTCAATACACAATGAACACTTAATCGTTGACACAAATTCGTTTTAAAGCTCAAACACGTCAATTTTCTTGTCTACTTACAAAGTGTTTGAATTGCTCATATTTCTCTTGACTTTATTCAAATTTTTTCCCTAATAGCAACACCCTTTTTGTGATTGAACCTTTCAAAAGAGCATTTTTCAGTGGAAAGTCTGGTTCGGTTTCATATAATTTGATTTCCTATCAAGTTACCGTCGAGTGATATTGTTCTAATCGAACGATCCCCAAAAATATTGAGCTTAGACTTTTGACCAATATAACGACAATTATGACGATTCACAGAAACCAAAAAGAATTCAAAGTCATTAAGCAGATGTTAAAATCATTTTTATTTGATTGGTGTACCAAATGTAATCGGTAGATGTAGAATTCACGATATCGCAGAACCGCTGTTTTGTTCTCAGTGGCCCACTCAAAATTTTCGAAAATGAATCAACAATACATCCCAGAAGAACTTGAAATACAAGACGCAGTCAGAAATTTATTTCAAAGTGAATATAGTAATTAGAACAATTCACCTAACTCTATTGTCCTGGATAAGGTTTGAAGACATAGAAATAGCGAACTCAGAACAGTAACAGATTCTGAACTAATTTGTTCATTGTTTGAATGCATCGATAATATCTCAAACCATCGAATTAAGTGTATCAACAAGAATAGCACAAGATCTTTTCACGTTTGTCGAATCGTAATTATTATATTCATTCAATTTGATGTGCACTTTTCAAAAAAACATATTTTGACAAAATATTCGAATAGGCAAAAATCAAGTTTAAAGAAAGTAAGATTCGTGTTTAAAAATTATACTGTATCTACACACTCAAGTCAACGGATATTGTCTACTGCAGCACATCAACCAAGAGGCCACACCATGTAAATTTGCTACTCATAATTCAATATTTTTCTTGAATGTATCAACGGAGAATGAGTAATCCCCAGTAATTTTATCATTGCCATGAATGTGTCGAAATCAATCTACCCATAATTTCATAGTTCTATACTTGACCAACTTTCAATAACTACTAAAACCATAGACTCTAAAACTGTATTTCACACGGAATTTATTACATGAGCAACCGAAATTGCTGCGTACCGTTAAATTGCATTCACTGACAAGGACACAAATCAAATTTGAGAACAATCACTTTAAGAGTCACAAAATTAATAAGAATTTCGGATAAAAGCCATGAAAAAATCAATTCCAAGTCATTGCCTAATGATTTCAAATAATAACTTTTCAGATATAGTGCAAATGGTTTTAATTCTAATGGTCGAGTAAAATATGATTAGTGAATATTAAAGAATTTCCGCTTTTGGATTTTATGGTTGACGAAGAACCAAACATACTTTCACCGTGAACCTGGCCTTTGATTATAATCGATAATGGACATATAATAACGGTTGTTTGTTTATGAAAAGATGGGAAAATAAGGCATGAAGTGTGTGTTGGAAAACCAATAAAGATTATAGCTAATGAGGAAAATATACAATTTTCATAATTATGAAGCAACTTAATACACCCATAATATTGTATAATTTTGGTAAGTAATAGTGAAACGATGAATATACAGTATTCCAATCACTACATGTAATAAATGCCAATAATAATAAAAAAAATCCTACTACCGAATATTATTGTCATAAAAAACTTTTCTCTAACTCTCAATCACACGAACGCAATCAGTCAAATACATTCGTTTGACATCGTTTCGAAGTCCTTTCAAATCAGTCAATATTCTCGTTTTTCGATGCGAATATCTCTCAAACTAAAAAAGTTATCTGTGATCTTTTGAAGTAGAATTCACCAGCACAAGAATTTTCCATACATTTTATATAGATCAAAAAGGGTATAACTAATGAAATGAACTCTGTTTTATAAAGTGCTATATTATTTGATCAGATGCTCAAAATGTATTCCATTTTGGACTAAACAAAGGTATAATCCTATATTCCCTATATACCTTTTCATCTCGTTTGAAGCGAAAAATTCAAAATGAGACAAACTGAACACAGATGAATACTTCCACAGAATCAAAACTGAAAATATAGCTCGAAGAGATTTGAGATTTTGAAATATTTGTTGATGACAGTTGAGACGGGTGAGGAATTTTCAAATAAACATACTGTATATACTTACTGAACAAAGGATTCCGTCAAGCTGAAAATCATTTATCGCAAGTTATGTCGAAATGGAAAACAAGGCTTGGTCGATTTGAAATTCACTGGAATGCCAGAAACCTACTTAACTTGAACGAAAAAAAAAAGTAACATCAGTGCAACACGTAATTTTGATATGCCATGAAAAATTACAGATAATACGGGAGATTATAGTCGAGTCCATTCATGTTTTCATGATTTCTTTGCATTTCTCTATGATGTTTTCGTATGACCAACCAATCTAGATCTAATACAGATACTTTCTCCTCATTTTATATTTCATGATGTAATAAAAAAGTGGATGTTAACTGGTTTATGATTATATTAACTATGACAGTTGCCCATTTTGAAAGACTTGCATTAGCTAGATTTCAAATGAAGTTGTTGATTTACCGAAATACTTTTTCGACTTTTTCGTCGCTCACAAGACAAAGTGGCAAAATCGACATTTTTTACAGCACCAAACAAACTCCTAAAAATTTGGATCCTTCAATAGGAACCTGTGATGTAACAATTGAAAACATTCTCATTGATGTAGTATTGCCGCTTCTATAAGTATATTTGTTTTTCAAATAGGACATCCTGTATTTCTCCTGACTGTTTTCGAGGTGATGATTATTTTCGTCTGAAATTTCACTAAAAGATACAAAATATCATAAAATAATGTAAATCATCGAATTATCTGAGAGATAATCATAATTTCTTTCAAATTAATGAATTTTAGCAGTGATTTCACTTTTCATAATATTTAAAAATGGTTACTTATCCAATGGAACACTTTGTTATTCAACTCAGGGATCAATATCATAACTGAAAAGTTTCCAAATGTGAAAGAGAAATTTCCAGATCAGTAAAAAATATTTTGAGAAAGTATGAATAAAAGTTCTTTATTTTCTAGACAAATATTCCAAATATCGAACCTCAGTTCCGCAAGAATCAAATTGATTGAAAGACAAGCAAAATTTCGCACAATAATCTTCAATATTCCGGATATTCTAGGAGTTTGAAATGAAATATTAATCTGAAAATAACACTTACATTGACATTTTGTACTCCGAGCTTGAATTTTTCGTGATATTTCAGAGAATCAAAAATAGAATCGAAAAAGCAGCATGATAAACATCGTTTCAAACAAATCCATCAATGATAATTCGTGTAGTCGAAATTAATCAAACCCCAATTGTAATTTTGAGGAGCACAAAAATATTCTGAAAAATTAGATACGAATGTAACTTTGAAGGGCAATTGACATAAATTATGAATTGGAGAATATTTGGAAAAATAAACTTTTGTTTGGTGAATACTTCAAACAGTTCAAGATTATAAATAGGATAAAATTTATTGCTTTTAGGGTTTGTTACTATCCGCATATAATTTCACTGTAGTATAATAATATACACTTCTGGTTTTTTGGTGATACTGATATTGAAATAATAATGAAACCTTTCTGCAAATTCAAAAATCATATGTTCTGAACTATTTACAACTTGATTGGTCTTTGATTGACATTATCTCAGCAAATACGAATTTGCATGCTTAAATAGATGCTTTCATTTTGCACCAGTGATATTATAATCTGTCACAACTCTCTTCCTCAACAGAATAGACTACAAAACCAAATACACGTTTGTTACTTACAGCTGTCGTCCTACGTTGAGCTTCATTGACATCGAAAAAGAGGAAAATGAGAAGAAATAGCGGAAGTAATCTCATCTTGACAGCGGAACCATGGGCGTCGATGATGCAGGTAGAATGAGGAGAAACTATGTGGCCCTAAGCGATCTAGTGTCCTAGAAAAACAGGAAAAAACATAAATAAAAGACTCAATCATAAAAATCTGTTGGAATACCTCGAAACTAGATTTCTGAATCATATACAAAAATTGTGAATTCACTGTCTTATATGTCTTATATGCAATATTATTGCGAGGACATTATTTTTATGGATCACCATTCTTCGTTATGTGTGAAATTTTAGAATTCAGACAACAATGAAGATTTTGTGTTGTTTTTCATTACAACTTTGGAAGAAGAAAATGAAAACTTCTGACTATCTCCAAATTGATTTTGAAATTGATTGATTCTGAAATCAATATGCGGGAAAAGTTATTAAATGAAATGGCGAACTATTCTATGAAACTACAATCAACAAACTGAATTGGGACACTTCATGTAGTATTTGAAACGTTCTCAATACGTTTTATCACTAAATTCAATGTTTCTTAGTAGTTACAACAATATTATCAAATTTGTGCAATTTCAATTAGCCATTAGTGCAAAAATGTAAAAAATACATTCAATATTTCATCGTCAAGTATTTGATAAACGGATATATACAGAGTATCAATGTATACATTCAGCAGGGATAAAAAACACCATTGAACAATGTTAAATCTTGACTATTCAATGATATGTTTCAATTAAAAGATTAATATGTTAAAGACTACCTACATAATTGGTTTGACAAATAAAAATTGTCATTGATTCATTATCGTATAATGAGTAAACATCTCAGGGAACTGATCAGTTGTTGCCCAAACTTATCCTTGTTAATGGCTATCACCTAGTTTCGTCTCGTAATGTACGCCTTCATCAGTGTCAGATTTCTACTGCATTTCGATCTCTCCGCGATAACATACAACTCGACTGAAAAAATCTGCGGCATTGACAAAAAACAAAGAGATTTTTTTTCAATTTCATTTTCGCGATCCCGAGTATTATGAACGATCGATTATGAAATAGAAAGTAGAATGTTCAATGATTAAATGACCAGTCTCAAAGGATATAGATATAATAAAGTAGGTTAATTTCAGATTGTTGGATTGAGTTTGTTGCCACCATCATTTATTATACAATGCGATTCAAAGAATATTTCTCTCCGCTCAAGTCATCTGCATAGAACATAGTGGAGTGTCCCCAAAGCTGAACCTTGAGGTACACCAAGATAGAATCATTGAATATTAATATAGAGATAAATTTTCTGAGCTCTACCGCTAGACTAAATTCAAAAAAGTGATAATGTGAGTCCATAATATTACTGTAAATAAACAAACAATTTGATATAATTGAAAAATACGAAAAATTCAATATACATACAGCAAGAATTTGGAATGCATAACTCAGTTAATAAGTGAAGAAATGTAAAAAAGTTACCATAGCAAGTAAATCCAACAAAAAAAATTGACGCCGTAAATGCACTTCAACACTTTCCACAATAAATGGTCACTCGAGAGACGAAAATTTCTTTTTTTCGAAAAAAATCCGCACTCCGCGTTAATTGCGAGCACCGATCGGAATAGCCGGATCGAAAATGACCGAGAGACAGAATCCGGGGGGGAGGCGAAAAACCGTATCAGTTTCCCTCTCACCACGGCCGTCGTCGATGGCCTTTCTCTCTACGTTCTTGCGGTCCCCTTTGGTCAGGTCCCCCCCAAAGAACGCGACCGCTATTTACTGTTACGCTGGTTCACATGCAGCTGAAAAAACGGCGTAAAATTTTGAGGATGATTATTGTTTGCCAAAAATATACAGGGTGTCCCGTAAAGACCACGTCAAACCGAGGGAGAATGTAGATCAAAGGATAACCCACCTGCTATGACAAAATTCCCATCATAAAAGTCTTACCATTTTCGAGATTTTTTTTTAAATAATGAATTTTTGCTCTTTCCAATAATCTTCTCTTCACGGTTGGTTCAATTTTACCACTTTTATAATGAGAATTTTGTCAGAGCAGGTGGGTTATCCTTTGATCTACATTCTCCCACGGTCTTTACCCTGTATGGATATTTGGTCGATTTGAAATCAGCTGGAAATGTGATTTACATATATGAAATCAAATGGAAATCTGTTCAGTTTGAAGTTCGATGGCTGATTTGAGGTCTGGTGAATTTTAAGTTGATTAGTAGACTGATCGTTTTGAAGAGAATTGAGTAGATATGAAGTTTGGAGTTCCTGAATGATAAAATCCATGAATCGAACTTCAATAACAATGTCTTAAATTCATTGATTGACTTCATGAGACATTTTTTTATCTCAATTTCGATGATCATAAGGATCTCTCGATAACATTATAATTACGTTTATGCAGCATGTTACTAAAATATGAAATTAAATTGAATTTCGTATAAAGTTCTGAATATTCTGTATTCTTGATATCAATATCAAGATGAGGTAGAAGTTGAATATTCAAATTTGATCAACGGTATACTTGTTTATAAATTCTTCTCAAATGTATTCGCGTTCAAACAGAAAGTAAAAATATATTGCTTGATAATCTGAATGAAAGTTGTAAAAGTGAGGATGAAAGGATATATATCATTAAATCGAAAAGAATAATATATGTATGTTTAATACAACCAGTTTCTTTCGAGTCCAACGATTATATTTTTTTCGATATTGTCAGGGGAATATGGTAATCATATATTATTTATTGATTTCTACACAACTACATGGAACAGTAGGTAATTGATTAACAATCAGGAATAATGTGCAACTACCTTCATTGTGCCATTGTCACTTTTTAGACTGATTTCAAACAAATCATGCGAATTAACCTGCATTTCTTCGTCTTCAGTTATATTTTTGAGAAAAAAAAATTATAAATCTCAATTTTTTTATTCATACTGAGTATAGAAGCCGTGAATATATGATTAAGAAATTGAACATCCTATTTAAATGTCAAGTAATGGTGATAAACATCTAAATGTGCAATTCTTGAAAGTGTAAACATTGTAACAAAACCAAGGAAAGCGTTGACGTTGTATTTCTATAGGCATTCAAAGTTTTTAGTCAATCTAGTTTTTATAAAAAGAAATGCAACAATCGGTCTAGAACACAGTAACAGATTGCTACGTTTACAGAATAACGGTAGTAGAGTCGTTATTGTTTAAAATAGTCGCACAATTTCAAAAGGAAGGGAGTTGAAAGTGGAATGAATCGAATTTTGAAATAGTTATTGGAAATTTTCCATAATTATTCATTTCGGAACATAATAATGGATTCATTCAAACATAAACAGTGAAATATTCACATTTACCATAGAAAATCAAACTGTTGTTTGCTGTTGAATGAATAAGAGCATGCGCACTGACGTTGTGGTCCGATATAGTTGTGATGAAAGTGGAATTTTCATCTGCACAAGAGTAAATCTAACATCAGACCAGCACCTACAGCAAACAATTCAAAGAAGCACTAAAGTCACCAATCTGTACAACTTTTCAAGAGAAAATAGATTTTCTTTAGGCTGCAATGTAAAAATTGTGTCGAAATGAGTACGATTACACTATCCCCAAAAACAAATGTTTTATCTGGGATGTCAATCGATTACACCAAAGTAAACCTTTTCCAACCATGTCCTAACCAAGCTCCCACGAAACATCCAGAGGATATTTCTCTCCCCAGTCACCTAATTTTCAACCTTTCATCAAAGAATAAACCAAATTATAGAGTGTCCAGGTGAACTTCTGGCAGAAATATTTTTATAGTCTTGTCATCTATTTTTTCTGATAGAATTCAGATCCGACATATTTTCCACATTATTCTGGTCACCCTGTATGTTTATTGGATAAACAATATAAGAAACGTAGAATGCTCTGTGTCAGACGAGAAGGATGATAAAGAGAAAAAGCGTAATAACTGTAAAAAGAACATTCTATATGATACTAATTCAAGTGCCTACTATAAATATTTTATTTCCAATTTTAATTTCAGATCGTTCGACCATTCTCAGTGAATGTGTCCGTTGCCGAAGAAGGACATATCTCGGTAGTGCAAACTAGAACATGCCGCATGAATGTGATTTCGTTGTATCACGACTTGAATGTTATAAATACAAATGCATATATCCGTAGTCGAGATAAGAGACAAAAAAAATGAGAATAGGTGAACGCCTCTTGCAATGCTTATAACAATTCTAATTGGGTCGATTTGAACGAAATCGAAAGTTAAAGAAAATTTAGATCACATTCGCTTTGATCTATGTCCAGCGTATCTGAAACAGAATAAATCGTACTTCCTATGTGTCCCTGGTAAAAAACAGGTAATTCAAATATCACTTCTTGGGTACATAAATGCTTCACTTTGGATCCTGAGGGTTGAACTTTTTAATGTCAATAGAGTTTAAGTACATAACTATCGAAATTCTCAAGTAACGTCACAATAGTGGGATAATAATTTTCAAAATGTATATTTATGTAATAGAAATTAAAGATCAAAATATGTTCAAGTTGAATTTCTTATTGAATACACTACTAGAGACATCTGTTGATCAAAGGTACAACTATTCTGCATAGGAATGTAGTAAGAGATTTCTGTATTTCAATGAAAGACTCGAAATTCACTTAGGTTGCTGATCGAAGGAATCTGTAAGAAATGTATAACAATTCATATCAGATTCGGCATGGGTAATTTAATTATTATCTTTCTGAAAACTCAAATATCGTTTCACTAATTATATGATACTTGCGCTGGAAATCAATAAATACAGGAAATGAAAACAGTTTTCGTATTGATGTGGCGACATCTATACGAACTTCTGGAGTTATTATCGAAACTATAAAGAATGCTTCAATATATTTATTTATTTATTTATTTTCGAACAGGTAGAAACCTTATTACATGAAAATCATATTTGTCAAATAGACAGATATTGTGAATTATATTTTCCCTTCTCGACTTTCATATATTTCAGAACTCATTGAAAGAAATTGAGTTCTGTGATGTAATTCAAGAAACAACAAATTTCGTTATAATTTAAAATCCTTAATTCGAGATGACAAAAAATCATCGACTCTTTTCTTTTCCTGAAATATTTTTTCAATTTCTTTTATCCAAGAAACACTAAATCATTGAGTAAGTAAAAAAATTAGCGAAAGTGCCACGGTCAAAATAGGCGAAAAACAACAATACTGAATCTAATTGTGAGACAATATAAGAATGAAGTAATTACCTATGATCGTTTTTTCATTACTAAATCAAAGATATAACGAATGGAACCTAGGTAAAATCAGGATTGTACTAATAATGCTTCGAAAGAGTGAGGTTCCACAATCGAGAATGGATTAAAATAAATGTGGTTTTACAGACAGTGAGTAGATGTTTCAAATCATATTATGTCACTCATTTTATTCTAGATCTAATTGAAAGGATATATTCATGAATTCTGTCTGAGTAAAAGGCTAGCTTACTCCAAAGCATTTTGAATTTGCTCTTCGACATTAGATATGCATTCATAGCCACGAAAAACTCATAATATACTCTGCGTAATCTACTTCTGAATAGACAATTATGACATATTCATTTGATATTTTACCGGTGATTGAAATATTTATTTTTATGATATCTAAATAAAAACTGTCAATGTCAAATTTTCTAGATTTCAAGAGTCGGTCGCATTCGAAATTTTATTACACTCTGTAAAATAACAAAAAGGCGTAATGTAAACACATGACGGTCTTTGGAGAATGTAGTTAATCGTGGCATAGTGACACCCATGAAACACGATCGACAAAAAAATAAATAAACAAAATAACATGTGTGTACGTTATTTGAGTTTATACAAGAGGGGACGAAAGATATAGGTAATTGAACTGAGCTGCTCCACATATCGTTACAGGATGATCGGAATTTGCAGCGGCCTTCCACTGGTTATTATATTATGGTAGATATTAAATAAATCTGAAGTACTGCGAGACGATGAAAACTATAAAAAACACAATACACTGTATGTCACAAATTCAATAGGACATTAAATATTTACCTACTCAAATCATAAAAATATTATTTCGTGGAAATGTTTTTCGAATCCAGTTTTCAGAATTAAAATAATTATTCGATCTGAGAAAAATCGAAATTTATACCGTTATTTCAAAATATCAGTTTATTTCATACATAAAACGACTTTATGAAGTATTATTTCATGAAATCCTGAAACTCTTATACTCATAAAAACATCTATTTTGAATAATAGAAACGAGATATGTACGAATTGTAATGTGACTTTTATTGTAGTATTGGTATTTTAATTTGATAGATATCAGAGCGTTTTCACTCTTCAATAACTTACCTAAAGAACTGAAAGTAATTGAAAATAAAATTGAAAGAAAAAACATTTGAAGTAATTGGAATAATGACATGAGAACACTGTAAAAATAATTTTACATAAATTATAATTCATAGAGGAATAAGATCAGAGATCAATTGAAATTATTTCAGTTTTCGTTTTGTTTAATAATACTAATAATAATAGACTAAATCAGCTGTGATTGACAATGCAATGTACTTGTATATAAAAAATACTTTTGTATATTTTATACCTGGGCACCAATCGGATACTTCACAAAGATGACAACTCATATTATTTCTGAATTGGAAATGAACTGTTTCACTTTTATTGAAATTTCAATCATGAACAATCATATCATTGGTTTTTTAATTGTTCCTTAAAAAAGACTGATAAACTGTCACAACTTTCGTCTATATAAATAGACTATAATAGTTAATGTATAGAAATATAGTAACAAAGCTCGAAAGCATTTTGGAATATAATCATTGAATTCAAGGAAAAGATTCCAAATCCACGTTTCATATGCTATGTGAACTGAATTCAACAACAATCTTAAATAAACAATAACAATTACAACCTTTGATCTATAATTGGGTAGCATGAATTTCGGTATAGATAATCCAAGAAAATTTGATTTTCAGTCCACACGCAAGATTCATTATATTCCATAAGTTTCATCGACATAACATCATATAAACAAAAATGTTTTCCATAAACATCAGTGGCGTAACGTGACTCACATTTATTTGCGATTTTATTTTGCATATAATAGATATTGTATGGTTTTCCAAGGGAGAGAACGCCAAAGCTCGCTTCTTCACTGATAAATTATTCACTGTTATTTTATATTTTCACTGATTAAAAATAGCCCTTGATAATTATTATTCCGGCTTACTTATATCGTAACATGTTTCATCGTCATTAATTGCTCTGCATAAATAAAATAATATTAATTGGATATTCAGAACCATAAAAGTGGTCTCAAGAGGGACGTGGTACAAAGAGGGAAGGGACAGAGGCGCGGACTGCGGAGTCGTACTGGGAGTGGTGACGGTTCCTGAAGTCTCCAGCTTCATATTCACATCGATCGTTCCGTCGGTAGGGGTGAGTGGGGCTATCCATTTCCACTTCATCAATTTCAAAACTTTCATTTTAAAGATATACTTGATGAAAACATATCACTGAACGTTACATAAAGGACGCAAAAAGTGGATAAATATTGCAGAGTACCGCAAAATGTTGCAACACAAAGATTTGTCTGGTAATTTGAAATATATCGACGTACTAAGATATTTTGTAGACATTACGAAGTATTGAGAAATGTGTGATAAATAAAGTATGCATATAGTGTAAGCGTGACAGATAGCAACGCTAACGTTTTAATTGATGTTATTAAATTAAATATCAAATTATTTAGTAACAATTAGCAAAGAATCTAAATTATTTTCAAAATAATTTCTCTTGGTTCAACGTTCAAGTATAATTAGTCCAATTATGATATAATTAATGAATAAACACTGCAAAAATAAATCATTGAATAATGACAAAAATTGTATGGTTTCTGTCAAATTCAAATAAGGTGTACGCCATTTTATAGATGCGTAACATTCCCTAACTTGCCTTAACTCTCAACTCTTTTTTTTATCATCGAGGAGATGCGTGTTCGTTTCGGAAATACTTCGCATAGATACGTTAACGTCTGTGCTTCGCCGTAACTGTATTGTCTCTGACTGTATTGATTCATTCTCATTGTCCCCATCACCCCCATTCTTGCTATCCCTTTAAGCCTCCCTCTCTTCTGCGTCACCCCAGCCTGAATCTTCGGCGTCCGATCACGTTAGTTAGACACTGAACGAAAACAGCTGACAGACTCTGTACGCCAAACGTTGTAAACAAGTCCACGATACGATACGATACCAGTGGTCGATCAGCGGTGTGGTAGTACGTAGTACTGCTGGTAGTTTAGTCACAGGTTCAATACTTGCGCCGGTGTTTTGACAGTATTTAGCAATGTTTACAAATCGTGGTGCGCTTTCATGCGCGCTTTACTCCGATCTCCTGTCACACTTCGATTTGTGAAACGTTTTATTGGACCACCGGTTTTTTTTTGGTCTGATGTGTTTCGATATATACTCTTTTCGGTCGTTTTTATTGATGGCTTGAGGTGGGTTTTCGACAAAATGGAAGTAATCGATTACTGAGAGCTACTGCAAGAGAAATTGAACGGTAAGTCGAACCACATTTGTATTACAAAATTACTTTTCGATAACGAATTCGAAGAAAATAAACATTCAGAAAGAATATAGATAATGATATTTCAATAAAAATTAATCAATATCTCGAGAACGATAAACTTTTCTCTTGGTTTAAATTTGATTACTCTTCACTAAGAAATATCATTTCGGTCTCTCAAACTCATAAAATCCTATACAGGGTGTCCTAGTAGTGCTTCTTCTCAATTATAAATTCAGTAAATATCACATTCTAAAATGATTTTAATTCATATATTTTTCTTTGAATGTATTTGATGAGTATTCTGAGATCTGCAGTTTTGTCTGTATCAACAATCTACCATCATATTGACATATGTATATGTTCAAATATCTAGTTGAATCCAAAACAACTATTCCTGATTTCTGCACGTGTTGAACATTACAGGATGTCTCCTTTCGTGAGAAGTTTTATATATAAAAAAGATCGGTTTCTTCCTCTACTGTTCATTCAAAAACTATAATAGTTTTGAAGAGGCACTCGGCTTGTGAACGTCTTTTATGAAGCTTAATACTTCATCATGTGGCTCGGAGTAGCAACAGTGAAAATTGAATTTCGATTTCCCACCCCGAAGATTGTGACACTTTCTAAACACCCTGTAAATACTTGTTACTTTTTCCTCCAACAATTAGATAGACTCCTGTTTCAAGATATCCATCCATAATTTAAGTATTCAATTCAATAGTATAATTTTTATTCGTGATTACCTGGTTTCATAATAGAATATTGGAATTCTTTCATGTTAATTGAAATTTCAATTCGAATTATTTATACAGAATTTCCACTCATCGAAGGAAACAGTTGATATAATATTTTAGCGAATTCATTCAGAAGCTACGATGCTGGTACATTCTACATTCTCCGAAAACTGTAAAAATCAAATCGATTTAAATGCAATGAGATATTTATTCACGAATAAATGTTTTCTGAACAGGAAACGTTTGAGAAACAACGGAAATTTCATCACTCTTCGAATGTTGGCGAAATACCTAGAAAATATTCAGGAATCTGAAAGGACGCCAATTAAAAGATGCATTGTAAAATAACGATTTTTTCTTATAAATATGCATACATACGAGCATATACTGAATGATTTAGAAAGTGAGAATAGTATATTTTGTCACTCCTGAAATGATGCTGCATCACGCAGCACAAAAAGCCAATGACCTCAGAAGAAAATTGCCACCTCCGAAAATGAATCCAACCAAATAAATTGGATAATAACAACTCTAATTCGATAAATATAAAGATGAGACTAGACAGCACTTATACAAGGAGTATATGGATGACACAATTATGAAAACATATTTTTTCTAACAGAATAATTGAATTATTTTTTCGCTAAAAAGAATAACATAAATGTGGCCTTATGGGTGTATGAGTTATCTTCATAAGATGAAATAGCACCGTATCCGTATACAGAGTGGGCAGCTTATAGGGGACATAATTTCGCGTATAAAGGTCGTGTGAAGATATAGCTGTCCAAGTGTGAAACCTTATATTTCTCATCATTTTCAAATTCTGGAGTTCAATAAACGCAGCTTCCTTCAATTTTCTCCATACAAGCATTGCATCGTTTTCGAGATATTTGTTGATATACATGGTAAGGTACATTTTTTATTTGACTCTATAATTTAATAAAAAATCGCTCCATCGAATTTATTCGTTGAAATAAACATAAGAAGTATATTTATATATTTAAATATGGAAAGTTGTATAAGATGATTCGAAATTTGGCACAACCCTATTGAACTTTTGAAATTGAAATATTAATTTTCGATCCTGAATTCGAAATGAATTATAAAGACCAATATTTTTTTCATTCGATAAAAAATCCGTAATATTCAACTTCGTATCGTATGAACAGCGAAAAATAATTATTGTGTGAATAACTTTTCTCGATGTTCGATTGTTTTTTTTTGTTTACATTCATGAAATCTGAAAGAATCCAAGTATCTGAAAATCAATTTAAACAAACATGTTCAATCACGTAGTGATCTCTTCCGTTGCAGACATTTTTTTACGTGTAGCTATAATATAAATACTGGTCACCGTTTATTTTGTACATTCAACATGTTTGTAAAAAATCAAAATAAGACGTTTACGTAGAATTCTTATACATAACGCCGTAGTAATTGCAGTCACGCACCAATTTCCAGACCGATTAATAATACCAGCATAACATTCTTTGGAGTTTTCTTGTAGGTATACCCTGTACATCCTTCGAGGCACGTAGCTCTTTTGGTATTCTCTTACGGCCCCCACGGCTATAACAACTGTTGAATGGATGTCGGACGCAGACATTGTGCGGAAGCACGCATAGACAGACTTAACACACACATACGAACAGAGGAATTACTTGTCGTATATTTTCGTCATGTGGGTGTGATATATTTCATTCCATGCGGTTCGTTTCTGTGAATCGGTTACTTTTGATCCTGCGGTCTTTGGAAGCATGTGCTAGAAAAGAATGACCTGCTGAAAGTTAAGAACAAAAAACTCATTTTTCGCCTCGATTAGTTCGAAGGGCTGTCGATGTGGTTTGTAATAAGCTGTGATGTAGTAGTCATTTGACAAGTTGGATTGTATATAATAAACTTACATTTATACAATTTCAGAAAAAAATATATTTGAGGTATCGACAGGAATCTATAGGAGTGAGAAGGATAGCGACAGTATTATAATCCCTCATAATCCAGATGCAACGCATATCGATAGCCCCTTCTATGACTTATATTTATCTTCAACCATTTCTGAAAACTTCACTATCTCATGAACAAACAAATATTTGCTGATCTTACCGTAGATATTAATTTATGAGTACTTGTGACGTATCAACGCTGTGCGCTCTCTGATGCTTGATTCCCTACTCTGGAAATTAATTCTGGCGAAACTATTGTGGAAAGAAAAAAACTAGGTGAATTTCTAAACGTTATGTATGTCGTGGTATATTCTCAAAAAAAATTAAAATTATTATAATGAGTAATAAAATCAGAAAAGTTCATGCTGTACTTGAAACATTAAAATTTAATACAATTCTAATCTGAGCAGCGAAAACAATTCAGCTTTAACAAAAATTCATCCAAACATGAATGTAAAATGCAAAAACAAACTCTCACTCGCACTCTACATAATGTATTTACCAAAACTCCAGAATTTGAAGTAATCTAACCTCGCAATCTTTCACATTGTTTGCCTCTTTAACGTAACTTGGTAAATTATTGAAATCAATTAATTTCTCCAAGAAAGGAGATATACTTTACTTAACAATTCATGAATGAATACAGGGTGATCAAAAACGACAACAAAATAACAAAAAATCAAAAGTTTAAATAGCAGCTTCCTTCTTCTTGGTATTACACTGGTATCGAAAATAAGGATAACTTCATATAAGATGGTCTTCACGAATTTTCTTTCAAAATGTGGTCAGCTTAAAATTATTCTGTTCTATTATTATTCATCGCTATAAAAACGTCACAGTCGTCAATGGCACCTGAATTAAAGATTGTATGAGAGGTGAATTCAACTGTTCTAACAAGATTCTGGAATCGTTTCCTCAATATATACTATGTAAACGTTGCCATTTCATTCGGTTCAATTATAAACACTGTTGCAGTCGAGTTTTTCCACGTTTTCCACCTTCCTGTTGCAATTTCCAGCAAACTACGATTGATGAAAATCGAACGTTTCAATGCTCCGCCCACCCAATTAGGCTAATGCAAAACCACAATTTCTAGTTATGGTCGAAAGCCAAGGAAGGCGCAATTTTTTTATGCTCTGAATACCGAAATACGAAAATTAGTCTGTCCAACGGTCGTCTTCATTAACGCTATAATTTGTTCATAAACGAACTGTTTCTTATTATAAGTGCCTCGCAAATTGACCAACAATGCGCTACAATTTCTTTACCCAAGTATAGTTAGCAAAGTTTACAGTGTACATATGAAGTTGCCACATTTTCTGTCAATATGCGTGCAAAATATTAAAAGAGGGTTTATTTTGCAAACTTAATTTTCCAATCAATTCTCTCATTTTCCATATTCCCAACTAACTTGTAGATAATTCAATTTTATGAATTATCAAATGAACTCACACAACTATACACACAATCATTCCAATACATGAACTCATACAAGTTAAGAATATACGAATATTAGCCCAAATTATATTCAGAGTACTCATTATGAAATTATAGTCAGTCAATCGCACAATTCAATCAAGAAACGAGGGAGAAAATTCACTCTGAGAGTGAAATATTTTTGTGCTCTAAAAGTTCTATTCGCTTTTCTGTCTTGTTCTGAATACTTGATTTTATACGGATACTTCATGTAATCTCTAATTCGGCATGAATATTATCAATTGAAAGTTTCTTTTGATTCAACCAAACATTACTGTACAGTTTTTGAGTAATATCTGCCGATGCCGCAGGTTTCTGTCCGTGAGAAAAACGTTGGCCGATCATTTCTTAGTTGCTTTGGGTGTATCTCTATCCATTGTTTTAGTATGCCACACCAATAACAAATAGCGATTTTTCAAACTAAATGCATAACTGTTGAACGTACAGAATAGCGTATGCCCGACCGTAACACGGTGTAAATGTAACACAAGCAAACCGAGACGAAACACCACAACCATAATAAACATTGTAATTTCGATAAATGCCAGCTAGGCCTCGGAGAATATTATAATCTGTTAGGGGACTATCAGGAACACGTGATATCTTCTTTCCATCTCTTTTTCATCTGGATCATTTGTAAATTATTCGCTTAATTTGTTCAGTCTTATTTTCATTAGCTTCTTTCATTATTTTAAATAAACTCCTATGTATTCGACTATGGATAATTACAGACGGACTATTTTTCGTTTTGATATGAAGCTTCATAATCCCCTCTTCTTCTGGCGCGTTGCCATAGCAACCATTGCCTACATTGGCAAAACAAAATTAACATTATGTGTGGAAAAATTCGGCACCGTTCGTGTTTATGATAATCTCCCATTATAGAGTGCTTATCTATGATGATTAAATTGAAACAAATTTTCTGATATTTTGAGATTTTCCCAAAATAGAATGAATCATAGTGAAATCTTGCTGTACAAATATTTCTCCAAATAAACATTTTTTGATTAGTGAATGTTTCTGTATATGTCTTCAAACTTGTTAAAAATATTGACTCAGAGAATTTATAATTTTTATTGTGAAGTGGGTTCCTTTTTGATAATATGTTCCCAAATTGTGGTGAACAAAGTTGACCTTCTGTGTAAATATTTTTATAGTATAAGATTTCATTCCAGACAGAACAAATCAAGAATAAATAAATTCGTATAGTACGTAGTACGTTATTTATTCATTTCTATATATGTAGAAATTTCTAAAGTGATTTCAATTCTGACTATTGGTGTGAATGCATTTTATAATATCACTATCATTTCTCGTTTGAGTAGAGTTAGACAATAGTATCGTGTTAAGGTAAATATGTTAATGATTACACAGAATGGAGCTTAAATACAAATCATTCAGTTGACTATATTGATAGTACACCATTTTGATGAAAACAAATGTTGGTCAAAACATAAATAGAACGTTATTGTAGATATATGTTCAAAGAACCTATTATAGTATCTCCAAATAAACCGATTCATACGTTAAGAACGAAACATATTCATAGTCGTCGTTCTTCACTAATGTGAATTTTCAAGTGATCAGTTTATCAATAACCAATGATAATAATACGAAACCTACAAAAATCTCATCAAAAATGTTGAAAACAAAAGTCACAAAATTTTCAAAGAATTGTTTAGTTCATGAATATGGTGTTTGGCCGAGTTGACATACCGCGAATGATTCCAGCACTGACCTTCCCGAGCTTTGGCCTCAATTTCCAATTTTTACGTGAGTTTAAGGTAATTGGCTCTGAGGGACCGACCGATGATAGTATTGCCGATACATCGAAGAATAATGAGCGAATGGGTGCGATTCAATTTCAAAAAAATCTACAGGTGGTCCTACTTATACCGGATGTCCCACTCGGGCAACCCACATTTTCACCTGATTCTTTTAATAGACAGGAAATTATCGAATTCCTGTTTCAATTATGTGGGAATAGAGAATAGCAGACAAAAAGGGCAGTAAATAAAATGAAAATAATTATAGAATAATTAATGACTGTGAAAGCACAAGATTATATAGGACTTGAAGTCAAGGTTACGTTTACTAGATACGCTATAATTTTTTCATTTCATATTATGTACAGGACGTTATTCGAGACAAATCATTATATCTTAATCATTTCGTTTAAAACCAATATTCCCTCAGGATATAAGAATATATCAAGATGTGGCAAAAACATGTAACGGATCAAAGTTATATTTTTTAAAAACTTGAGCATACTATTTCATTTTCACATTTAACGATTGAATTAAAGCAAGCTACCAGTCTAATAACTGAACGTATTGAATGTATAATTTATGGTGTTTTGGCGAATCCGAATTGGTTGATGTGATACTACCATATATAAAAATTGATCAATACAAACTCTCAATATCTTCAATACCATGCATTCGTTTACATGGCCTTCAAGATGGGATTCTGCGAATCTTGTTATAGGACTGGAAATTCAATATTTCTATTGAACTGTTATCGAAACATGGACCAACTGAATGATCCATTATTCCGCCCTCCTTATTGAATGATCATTCATGATCGTAGATGGATTTAAATTAATATCAATTGAAAACAGAATAATAGTGGTAGTTTCATGAACAGTCCCTTTGTTATTAAAGGGCACTTATTACCGAAGAGAACTCAATTGAAAACGTCTTCATAATCAGCGAATTTATCCAATATCCGTTCCCAGAATCTTCCTGGTGAAGCTAGACTTTATAAGGATGGTAACAATATTTTTCGAAAGTTGTTTACTAATGCAGATATTTACCGCAATCATGCGTTGACTTTTATGGCGATTTTCGATTACAGAGACACCGTCAATTCAATTTCATCTTGTTCTGTTATAGGTTTCTTTTCATCAATCACAAATAACTGTATACAACAATGAGTGAACGATAATATGAAAATGTATACTATTGAATTTTATATCTGTTGTTATGAAATACAAAACGTTCCATTCAAATTGAACAAGTAATTGTCTTTGAATGGGTTGAATTATTTTGTCTGAAATCTCACACACCCTGTACAAGAATATCTAACAAGTGGCATATTTTTTTACGTTGTTTAAAGATATCAACTTATTTGGGCACTGAATTGATAGCTTAACACAAAAAATTGAGAATGAAACAACAGTCAATCGGTTCAAAACAAATCTCAATAGACACAAAAAATCTTTGAGCAAAATTCACAAACTAATCCATCTTCAACCCCCTCAATTTTTTAAATAGTGAGGAGATCGTTGGAAAAAATTCAAAAGTAGAATTCAAAATTTATATTTCATAATTTTTTCAAATCAAAATACGAATAAAAATAAATAGATAAATAATATTACATCAAATTAAATCTTCAAAAATAAATAAACTGGGCAAATGATTATAATTAACAATTTAAGGTATAATGAAGAATATTTTGGAGATTTCTTAGAAATTAATCCTAGTATACTATTTCAATCGATAATAAAGTCGCCGATAAAAAAAATACAACTTCTTATTGACAGAATTGGTCTTTAATAATGTCGTACAATTTAACTTAACTATCTACCTTCATTGGAAGATTGTGTACCTCAATCGACCTTCGACTTTTGTTTCCTTGGTCTTGCAAAAATCGAGATTAACATAACCCTGATAGTGAAAACGGAAATACCAAAAATTATTATTAGAAATCCGATAACATCCAGAAGATAAAATTGATAAGCTGGTATTTCCGCAACTGGACTTTTCAGATGTTTACTACCTTTGTTACGAATAAAATATTCTATCCACCATACAGCCCGATCTAATCCAGACTTTTCCACATCTTTAGATAGTTTCGATAGCTCTACGATGTTGGATTTGTACCTGAAAAACTCAGGAAATAGAGATGTTGAAATCTAAAGAAGAATGACATTAGTACATTCTTTGTGAATATACTCACACTGGATTCTTGGCAACCTCTAAGATGGCATGTTTGAAGTTGTTTTTCGTAAAATTCTGAATATCCACTCTTTTTCCCAACATTTTCCTCTCTAAAACTCCCGCATTACTTGGTTGTTCCCACATAAACGGCACACCCACCATCGGTACCTGGAAGAAAATCGCTTCTTCCAGAGATTGGATCCCACACTGTGTTATGAAGAGAATGACTTTGGGATGTGCTAGAAAATCAATTTCTCATTTTGGTCGGCTTGTACAGTCTCCTGAATACCTAGCACTTGCTGTTGGGGAACCCATTTGGCCATTTTCACGTTATCAGGTAGCCTATCCAAAGTGTCTTCCTCGAATTTCCATAGGATTCTGTAGGGTAGCTCCTCAAAGGTTGATAGGATGATATCCCTGTATTCTTCACTTAACAGTGAGCTCTTTATATTCGACCCCAAACTGAAGTATATGATTTCAGTTTGGCTAGAATCCAAAAATTCTTGCAATTCCTACAATAATCACCATTATGCTAAATCCTTCAACATGGAGCTAATTGAAATATACAAAAAAGTTCAACTATTCACCCCAGTCAGCGATTTGTTGATGGGGTCGATGTGTATACTCCCTCCCAAGTAAACGGTGTTCAAACCAGCCGGCCTGACGTCATGAAACATCGGATTGACATTGACCAATAGAAGACTCATATCCTTTTCTACCTCGCTCAAATCCTTGAAATGCTCACCAAAGTGTTTTCTAACAATTTGAGTCTGCCGTCGGTACACCCAGTAGTACTGTAAAAACCTGCCAAATAATCAACTATCTCCGTGTCCTTATTGCTTCGGCTCACCAATTCAGCCAGTTGAACAGAGTACTTGTGAAGCGGCCTCCAAAATCCAAGGGAGTAGCCACTGGCAGATAGTGATCAGGATAGGCAATGGGGTGTATGTAATTGCCCATTAGGGCGTGTATTCTATAAGGCGCATCCATAGGTGTGATGCCTATGAATGGTATGTTGAATCTGAAGAAAAGGAATCTAAGATTGTGCAATCATTTTGCTTCCTAACCAGAGTTGACCAAATGTCTCTGGCGTTGAGAATGATGTTTTAAAGAAACTCAATCTTGAGGCTCTATCTTTCACTGGTGATGATAGCAAGGAAATTATAGAATATCTTTTTGTTTTCAAGAAGAAAGAAACATACAAAGAGCTTATTAAACAGAACGATTGACATCAATATCAGGTAAGAGGACAATTATCTGAAGAATTATATCCACGAAAAAATTCAGCATCCTAGCATTTTGTGCCAGGCAGTAATAGCATTATGAGAACCACGGATGGTTTAAGGTAGGACACAAAACAGACACTGGAGTACATCGGCGCCGAGGAGGAGAGAAGCATATCTCTCCGCTCGCGAGCCATTCCATGGTGCTGCAAAGCGAACTGGTGGCAGTACTAAACAGCGTGCTTCAGGCGACAGGAGCCAAAAGCACCTGTAACTGGAAGTTCTTGGGGGATACAAGCGCGATCGGAGATTTTATAGGACCATAACTGGCAACTAGGATTTACAACTCAGTCATCAGGAAAAAGATTATTGATTAGACGCCGGTAAAGCACAGGGATACATGGAGAAATGCCCCAGGATGCAGAATAGTCAAGACCCTCGACCAGATCAAATGAAGGAATGGAATGAACAACTACTCGCACTCTAGGAAAAACACAGAAGTAATCATCGGAATCCTGACCGAACATTGTAGGTACCTTGCGGATACACAGATATGGAGCACGACTGTGAACACAGGGATTCCAATGCGAGGAAGACAATCCTGACCTTTTGAAAGGAGATTTTTGATAAATTTCACCAGCTATCTGAGGGACGTCAAGGAATCACCCATACTTCTGAAGGCACTACGTGCCCAAACTCCACAGTCGACTAGTAGTCGACTAATAATAATAATAGTAATGAGAAAGACACCTCAGGAGTATTGTTTTGTACCCTGGTAGTATCAAAAACCTTTACAACTGCTGATAAGTTCCCCAGAAGCACTGGTTGTACAGCTGACCCAATGGAGACATATATCCTTGAGTTTTTTCAAACCACCCACTACATTCATTGATCGATTGATGACAAATAGTCGTTGTTCATCATATATGGTTCAAATTAGATGTCATTTGAATAGACTGAATGAATTTATTAAGTTACCTCTCAGCAAACGCCATATGAACCGGGCTCATCACCTCCACAATCAGTAGGTCGAAACGTTCGCTTTTATTCCCGATCATCTGCTGCACATCGGGCTGGGACAGTTGCCAATCAGCCACCACGTTCAGCACGTGCAGCATCTCGAGCTGCATGAGGAGCATTGGTCGGCCGCTGCTGCTCCCCGAGGTCATCGTTTCTGAACTCCCAAACCTCTCCATTACATCGTGGGAACCGCTTAGATCGATTTCAAGGACATTCTTTAGGTTAGGGTCGTGCATTGGATCGGTGGTGAGAATGGTCAGGTGGTGTCCATTGGAAGCGAGACTTCGCCATAGCGGCCGGAAGACTAGCTGATATCGTGTAAAAAAAAAACAAGAAAAATAGAATCTAACCAATCGTTGAGAGAGAGCTAAGAAAAATAAACAAATATGGCGTCAAACAAGTAATAGTGAGGAATGAAAGATTTTTTCAACTTCAACAGCTGTATCTATAAATCTACTAGCTATTTACTGAGCTATTTTACAATGAGGAATCACCTTTTGGACGCACTTTCCGAATACAGTGATATGATTTTTCAGATATTAATTGTCCTCTTACCTAATGTTGATGTCAATCATTCAGTTCAGTAAAATTTTATCTATTGAAGGAACTCTGAATTAATTCAAAGTATGCTGAATTTAGTCAACAATGTTGACTGAAAACTTGTGAGAAGAAATTCAAACCAAGATTATTTCGAAAAGGATTTTATCAATTCCTTTTTTTGGGTGAAATTGATTATTCAAAAAATGTAAAAACAACAGAGATTATAGACAAAGTTAGACATGTTACTAGTCGATCATTCACAAAGACGATATAACATATATCAGTGAATCACTAAAACCGTAGCAGAACATACCTGATGGCTAAACGATGGTGAAAACACACACACCAATATTCTAGCTCCTTCTCGTGCACTTATTAACAAAAGAACAATACCAATACGTAAAAAGTCCATTTCATAGATACTTTCGATGATCTCTCACACAATTCCTGTCCTTTCTGGCAGGTAACGTCGTGATGAATAAGTCGAAAACTGAATGATAGATAACTATTTTCACTTGTTAATTTTCACTCGTGATCGTAATCGTAATCATATTCTTATTTATTCAACTCAAACTATATTCACTTATTTTATCAAATCCATTAATAAATAAATATAAGTAGGTATAAGTCTTTGTATTGTTCTGATATATGATGTATTATAACGTTCTTGTTTAATAAATTATCCAATCATCCAAAAACTTTATTTTGTTATGAATGATGTAATTACTCTATCTCTTGATTAGAGAGTTCCAAAAACACAATTTTCTACAAAAGATCGCTGCGATGTCTTTGAAAACTCGTAGATTCCTATTGCCTGTCAACAAATTATGCAGCTATAAGGTATTTTTGAAATTGTTTTCATCTCACGTGGACAAGGATGTGATGTTTTTCTGATCTTCCTAAAATAAGCGTGTTTGATAATGAGATAAGAATATATGTTGTATCTGTAATGATTCATCTATTCCCCAGACTAAATCCTATCGATTTTTAGGTTTGAGAAACATTAGATTTTTGTTACAACTCTTTTGAGATCTAAGCATAGCAATGGTATGTAATATTTTTTTCTTGCCTCATATTTTGTTCATCCTACTGCATGTTTAGTGTGTCGATTATTAACTATTGTGCATAAGCATCAAATTATTGTGTAAAACGTTGAATAAACATAGAAAACATCCCACGACGTTCTTATGCATATAAATGGTTTTTTAAATTTCTGATTATACGAGCTGTACCTATATATAAATTGAAAATTGATACACCGAATACGAAAACATGTTTACATGAAATGTTATCTCTGGGGTCTGATGATAAAAATGAACCAAATATAAATAAATGACATTTTTATTGCTATTGCAAAGTCGGAAGAGGAAAACACTTCATTTTAGATTTTCATTCGAGTCTCACATATTTTATTTTTTGGACAAAATCAAGCAGAATGTGTAGAAACTTGACTAAAACAATTGTAGAAGGACAAACATTCCTGGGTGAGTTCAGTGTGGTTAGCTAGAAAAGTGTTCTCTCGTTGAAACTTGAATACCAAATATCTAAATTGAGATGAAACTCCATAGCTTCACCAATAAATCAATGTGTGATAATCTAATATGTTCCTGAAAAGGAAATAAACTTCCTACAATCCCACACTTACATTTTATCGATATTGCGACATATGAATGACAAATAGAAGACATTCATCACGGAATTCGTAAAAATATATTGTTTTTATTCATTGTTTATGAATGAGCTACCTACAGGAAATGAACAAAGCGATGATGGTTTCAATCATTGTTTAATTATACTCCCACTCCATTCTTCGATACTGTTTTGATGCCCGCCCACTTTTGTACAGATTGCATTATTTGTATTCTAATTCCAGAAGATTTCAGAAAGACAAATGTTGCGCAATTGATTTGCATATTCTTATTCGGGACCAAAGCACAGTGATTATTTCCTTAATCTGTCAAATATCATTCATCAACAAATCACTAAGTGTTTAACAAGATCTACATATATGAGTATGTGTTCATAATCAGAGAGAATTGTGATCAATATCAATAGTGCAAAATGAAAAGTCGACTTTGAACTAAACAATCATGTTGACAACACTGCAAAAGAATATTTGAGAATGAAACACACATAAAAGAATATAATACATCATAATACTACCAATTTGTTTCTTTAATGTTCAAGTCTTGAACTGACATGATGCGTTTTGAAGTGCTTCAGAACATAAAACAATATATAAAATATAAATGTTTTAGGAAAATTTTGTATCTATCCTAACATGAATTTTTACTAAAAACCAATATTCATATTATATTTAATAAGTGTGTATTATGCATCATGCACACTTCAGAAGTTGGAAAATGGTGTGAAATTTAGGAACCTTACTAGCAACATTAATATTCGTTCTCTAATTTCTACTATTCTAACTTTATCATTGAGAAACAATCCTGTTGATCTATATAGGTGATCGCTACTCCTCGGAATCACATAAATATGCTATTTATCAATTTGTAAATATATTGATTCATTATAAATTAATGGCAACAAAAAATTTGCTCATTACTGATATCTTGTCTACGTCTACATAGCTATCAGTTGTTATTGGTAGTCCTGTATATACCTTTTCAGAACTGTGTAGTTAGTAGGTGATATTATATATTTTGTATACATCTTGTATACATCTATAGGTCTTGTCAATTTCTGATAAGTTGCTTTTTCTCTGTGGATAGCCTTGTAGAAGAATAATATCGCGCCATACAAATTCGCAGAAACTATCAAAAGAGGTGTGTAAACAAAATAATTTTCACGCACTACCAGTAGGTGGCTTTTCATTGAATAGATAAACGTTTTAAGGACAATGTATGTATGCATATAAATTATCTATTAATGTTCACGTTAAAAGTGATAAGACCACTTTAACTGAAAATATGGACCAATTTGTTTTCACAGGACTTCAAAAACAAGACGGACTGTTATAATAGTGCAAACTACATTTAATGTAGTTGAATTCAGTTTGTTAGATTTTTATCAAATTTAATACCTAACCAATTTTTCATCCCTCTTTCCCTAACTCCATTATCTACATGTTAAGCCTCGTTCAGAGCTCTTTCGAATTACAATCTATTTTAACGGAACGTATCCCCGCGTTAAGCGAGGTCTTACTATATATAATATCATAATTTTTGTACTAGCATAATATTTGCTTATTTCGTGCTTCTTTTAGGCTGTGATTTCGATCGAAGTTAAATTTAATGTAGGCGTAGTCCTTTTTTGGGGTGTGGCCTCACTTCAAGAGGCGTGTCACGATCATGACGTGGGCGTTGACTTTTTTGCTCAACACTTTCAACACTACAAAACGGATGTTATTCATTATTTTTTGGCTTTGCAGACTACAGATGGCCGGAAAGTCAAGCATATCGCGAAACCGAAACAGTTGGGGTCCAATATCGGTGACCAGTAACAGTTTCTACAGATTGTCCCAAGAAGATTGGGACGATGAAGAAGAGGATGAATACAAGAGCATTCAAGCCAGACAACTGGATCCTCTAAAGGAAGATCTATCCGATTGGCTCAATAAAACACTGGGTAGGTGTTAATAAAATAATACAAATGTCATCTTATTGACAATCAAACTAATCATTTATTCAAAAGAAATCAGATGAATATACTGTAGTTGGTACTATTTTTCGTTACTCATTTAATCTCATTCAAAATCAAAATACATTGAAAACAATTGAATCTCTGCTTCGAACTTGCTTCTGGAATATTGATTACTCTATAAATAATAGCTATTAGATTGACATTGACGTATGGGTTTTGATGTCAAACACGTATTAGGAACTGAGTTATGTTTTCCATCACGTAATAGCTATAACTTTTCCAAAACTCGAATGTACCAGGTACTGGACTGCTTTTCCTGAACGATTTCATGAACCTGTGCTTTGACATGCGATTTTCCATCAAATTGCATACCTATCATCGACTTCCGCTTCGAATTCATATTTTCCCAAATCAGAGACCGAACAGGCAATGCCATTTTTATCGATATAACAACATGGCTCCAATGTCTCGATAAGCTTTGTGGCTGTGACGTTTGATCGAAGGGGAACAAGAAGAAGAGAATATAATTGCGTTCCTTGTTACTCTCGGAGAGTTTTACCTTACCCAAGATATACTCTCTTCGATACTGTATGTCGTTGTCGAAAACTCCAGGTTTTGAATCATTATGATGCAACTGGGAAGTCCAGTCAAAGTTGTCAAACAATTTTTTCGCGAGGAAGTCTTTTTTCAGTTTTATCTTGTGATTTCAAGAAAGATAATGTCCTAATTATACACATCAATCATTTTTTGTGGTCCTTCCATTGTTATTTCGGTGAAAATTAAGGAGCTGTCATATTTAGGAACTTTTACATTTTCAATGTTAGACACTATTTTGAAGTTGTAAAAAATATGCCAAGTTTTCATGTGTTTATGGTTACATTGCTTCCTAACACTCTTCCTGGCAAACCCTTTCAAAAGGACTGATATTTTTTCGATGTCGATTTGTTGGAACACTACAATGCAGTTTAGATTTGACAGCTTCAATTTGGTTGAAAACGTTGAAGTAACTAAATATGACAGTTCCTGAATATTTATTCATTTTCACCAAAATAGCAATAAAAGGATCACAAAAAATTATTGATGTGTATCGATTAAAACAGTATCTTACAAAAGTGAGAGTTTTTCACGAAAAAATAGTTTGGCAACTAGGACAATCGAATAGTTCAATGAATGATATTAATTTGAACACGTTATAGACGATTATGTTTTATTGTTTCATTTATTTTGTAACAAAACTTTTTCCTAAAGAAGTGTACAATTTCTATAAAGATATTCCAGTCCTCCAGGAAGTAAAAGCAAAGCTCCATTTAACTACGAAACCCGAACACGTTTGCGTCGACCATTATTTTTCAACAGATTTCCTTTTGTCGGCCGCTGTAACGCCGCCGACGGCCAATTGTTTGTGTATTTCCATTTTTTTCCTTAGATGAGATCGGCCTCTCGTGTAATGTCATAGGTTATGACTCTGTCCCTATCCGTTCGACTGTTTATTATTCAGTACCGGCACTATTTCACTTCCTTTTGTGCGCCTTCGCTGCTTTCTATCTGTATAAATAAGATACACTTATTCTTGAGCAACAGCTTATTTTCTCTTCCGATGACAATGTAATGTCTTCCATGTCCGTTTTCGGAAAAGAAACGTCCGAGTTTATAGATGATTGTTCTGGGTATTGTGTCTCGTTGATTGAAAGAGCATTGTCACTAATTTATGTTGATCGGGCTTGTGGCCAGCTCGCTCGACAGACTTTCGTGCGAGTGAGCACGTGTCTTCATACAGCAAAAAAAATATTTTCCTCGTATAATCTCACATATATTATGGCTCCATATTTTCCTAGATCTTCTGATTTTACTTTTGAGCCCGCAAATCATGGGCGACATTGAGATGGAAGATATAACGACACATCAACAGAAACTTCATTACTTCCAGATATTCCGAAAGAATATTTTTCAAATAATTATTGTCAGTGAAAATCGGGATGATTTCTGAAACTAGTTCATATTTCTCAACTGTATTTATATAGTCACCGTCGCCTACGTCTATATTCCTTCCGAGTAAAAAGTGCTTGAATATCACCACCATGTCAATTGCTTCAGAATTGAACTGAACTGGTGAATCTTGGATGCATTAATCCAGAACCTGAAAGTAAGCATATATATATATATATATATATATATATATATATATATATATATATCTCCTCCGGATATGTTAATTAATAATGAATTTCAGAGCCTCCAAACCATTTTGACAACTCACGTCACATTCTTCAATGTTTCCTAATCAATGTGGAATATTTAGCAGGTTTCAATTCCAAAAAGCAAAGGGATAAGGTGATGAGGTTTAGTCACAAAGTAAATATTTCGTTTGGTAAATAAATATCATCATAGTCCGTGTCATACTCTCATATATATGATTCATTTCATATGTTGTAATAATCAAATGAGAGGAATAAACTTATACCTATTCACTGACAACTGAATGTGATGGTAATAAGGTTGGAAATTCCTCAAAAAATTTAATCACAGAACACGATCTTTTTTTCAACGATGCTCCGAAACATTAGGTTGAGTCAATCATTCAAAATGTTTCGAAAATTGTTCTTTTTTTTTAATGGATTAACTATGGATAATCATAAACAATTTTTGTCAATATTTGGAAAAATATCGACAAACAAATTTGAAATCATCTTAAGGCAGTGTGAAGTTTCGCCGAAATTATTTGATGCCAAAATTATTGATGCCTAAATGTTCCCAGCTATGTTTCAACCAGTTAGAAGTTCTGTGGTTAGCTAGATACTTTTTATTTTACGCCAATGATATCAATCAAAATATAACTCAACTTGTCAAAACAATTTTCCTTAAATAAATAGACTATATAGCTAGGGATATGATACACAAAGTCCAAAATTACATTGATGCGGTTAATTATATCTAATCTATTGGTAGGCATTAAATAAGTATGTTATATGAACGTGCAATAAAATATCATAGTGAGAACATTGAATTATATAATATAACTATATTCGATGGAAGAAAGAAAATTCCTTAGGACTGAAATCAATTATCTCTAAGTACATATCAAATATTTGCTTTCGTTACAGGATTAGATTATCTGAACAAAGACAATTTCTTGAACGAATTGGACAATGGAGTTGTATTATGCCACTTAGCTAAGAAGATATGCGATATCATCAGAAACGTTGTAGCTACAGCAGGTGGTAAAGGGGTGAGTATGTCATTTCTGTATTTCCCACTTTTATAACTTATTGAAATAATGCCCAATCGTTCCTACTAATGATATTGAATGATAACGAAATATGTCAGAACTGTCTTCCTTAAGTAAATTGACTTTAGTATAGTGGTAGAATAAAGATATAAATTATATTTTCTTGATTCCAGCCAACACCCAGTGTACGAGGCAAATGCTTCGAAAAAGCATCTCGAGGAAGCTTCTTCTCCAGAGACAACATGGAAAATTTCATAAAATTTTGTCGATCTCTTGGTGTTCACGAAAATTTGCTCTTCGAAAGTGACGACTTAGGTTAGTTTAGTATTCTCAAATCCGCCCTGTCACAATAGAAACTCGATGTTTAAAAGTATATCATCACAGTCTTACAGAACCAGCCAAGAAACGTCATCCTCTGCTTGCTGGAAGTCGCTAGGATCGCCTCCAAGTACGGCCTAGAGCCGCCCGGCATCGTGCAGCTCGAAAAACAAATACTCGAAGAAGAGCGCGATGCGACAGACTGCTCACAACTGAGCTCCCTGCTGTCGTGGCACTTCGACCAACCACCCCCCACCGCCTATTCGAAGCAGATGCGTCAGAGCGCGTCGGCCAATGCCATCTCTTCGGTGCTCGACAGATGGAACGAAGTGGTTTGTGTAGAGAAGGATAGAGGATTGACAGTAAACTCGATAGGTGGAGCCAGCGACGGCGTGCCAAGTGATCACACGGAGGACGAGGAGTGGTCGAGAGGTGAGTCGAGGTCACGATCATTTACGCAGGTCTGGCAACTCGTATGGTGGGGGGTGGGCCAAACATTGAGGAAATTTTTGTGGTTCTCATGTTTCGCCACTTGCAGCGCCATCCTTCTTGGCCACTTTGTCAGCCAATCACAGATCAGATCCGATCAGCTTTTTGAAAGTAGGAATGACTTTCATTTATTCGAGAGATTTTTGCAAGGTATAATATTTCTGTCATTAATTTTATTTACCATTCAAGTCCTAAACCGTTTGTTTTATTCTCAATACGAACTGTCAAAGATCAATCACGTGATTATACCCCTAAATCCTCCTAGCGGATAATTATGGCAACTTTTTCTTCAAAAATGGTGCCACCCCCCACCGATCGTGATCGAGATAGAGATGCTGACTGAAACGATTAAATCTGTGAGAGTAACAATAGCGTATTATAATCCCACTTAAGTGAGTCTTTGTCCTTGGAGTGCCATATTTCAGGTGTTTACGTTTAATTTTTTTTCTTTAGAGGAAGCGAGTGAAGCTTTTTGAGTGCGGTTTTTTTCTTGCTTTCATTCATAATTTTGAAAAAAAAAGGCAGCCGTTACAGCTCCGCAAAAGCAAGTCCTCAAATCGCGTGAGGTAAATGGCTGACATCACTGCCCTTTTGTTGATCTGAAATACAATTTCAAAGCATATTATCAATGTGTGTGATCCTTTGGCGATGAATGACGGATGGGTTTTTCGTTTAGTGAAAATTTCGAAAAATAGCGGCAACGAAAAAAATAATCGAATTTTCGCGTTTTTTTCGCATAAAAAGATAAATAATAAATGGTCGATTCATAATTACAGCGGTCAGGAGAGTGTCAGCCATTTTTGAAAACGTGTTTAAAGTTTTGCTATATATTAACACAAATGTGTTTATGATTACCGCCACGATCATACACAGGTTTGGAGACTACGGCATTTTCGAGTGTTGGTGGGTGGCACCATTTTTTAAGAAAAAGTTGCCATAATTATCCGCTAGGAGGATTTAGAGGTATAATCACGTGATTAATTTTTGACGGTCCGTATTGTAAACAAAACAAACAGTTAGGACTTGAATGGTGGATGAAATCAGAAATATTATATCGTACAAAATTGTCTCGAATGAATAAAAACCATTCCCACTTTCAAAAAGCTGATCGGATCTGATTCGTAATTGGCTGACGAAGAGACAATAGAGGACAGCGCTGCAGGTGGCGAAACATGAGAACCACAAAAATGTCCTCAATGATTACCGCTTATCGGCAATGCCTAGTCCATAGAGGCATCCCTCCTCTTCTTTTAGTCTCTCATGAACCGCCAACATGGCTCCTTCCGGGCCTATGGATACACCAGCTTGCCGGGCGCCCCGCTAAGACGGGCAGAGCGCGCTGACGGTATCAACTTCAAACGCGTTTAAAATATCGTAAACGTTCGAAATCCGGGAAACGCTTCAACAGATTCATTTCTTTTTACATGTACATTGAAAATCCATAATAAAAAATATGGTTATTTGAAAATTTCAAGGACGAAGTCTCCCTTGAACAAAAGTCACATCGCACTTCTGTTGAATTGCTTTCCCTCCGACGAACAACATTGGGAAATGTAATTATCACTTCGTTTCAGGCAGTGGAGAAGATCCCTCCGACCTTGACGTTTTGTCCCCATCGAGGCCGTCTTCAGGAGGTGGCGAAGGGAGTGTCTTGAGCCCCACTACTGAGCTGGACAGGAAAGTCCAACTAGCTGCCAGATTAATGCAGAAAAACTGCAATTGTTCCAATGGAAAATGCGATAAACTGAAGATCAGAAAAGTTGGAGAGGGAAAGTACAATATTGCCGGCAAGAATGTGTTCATTAGGGTGAGCTTTGTAGTACCAACAATTCTATGCTACTGAAAGAAAATTACGTTGCATCTTTTTCAGTTGTTAAAAGGTCGTCACATGATGGTGCGAGTAGGAGGTGGATGGGACACCTTGGATCATTTCTTATTACGTCACGACCCCTGTCAAGTGAAAGTTGTATCGCGGCAGAGTCCACAAAGGCCCAATAGCGCGGCAAACTATCTCCATATCAGAGCTAAATACAGGAGTCCTCCACCAACTCGTTGAAAATCCTTACCAAAATACACCATAACAAAGACATACAAATGTCCATTTTTGATATATCAATATCAAAATGACTATCACATTTATCATCTGATTTCATTACTTCAACTCACATTCGTACTCACTATCGCTAGTATGTATGTAATTTAACTATTCTAATAAAACTATGTGATACATAATTGCTGTTCACGTTCACAATCTCAATTCGAATCATAGTTAATCATTATTTTGTTTCAATAACATGTGAATGGGAATAAGAAATATTCAAACTGTGAAATGCACGTTTCCATATCATTTTTGCACAATCATCGTATATAATAAGTTCACAACTTCCTTAACACAACTCGAAAAATGAGGAAGTTCAATCGCTGTATAGTATATAAGTAGATATATATATATTACATAATTTTTATATCATTCAACATACTAAGTTCAAACTAGAATCGATAATAATTTTTATAGGGTATGAGATAAGATTGTGTAGTAAGTTGTAGAGGTATAAGTACCAATGCCAGAAATGTTTTGTATATATTTCCACATTCAATAAAGCAATCTAGGGATCGTTATTTGAGTTTTCTTTTCCATTTCTCAACCAGCAAAAGAGCTGATATAGATCGAAATTATTCTAATTTTATTCATTTCATTATGTGGCAGAAAAGTTTTCAAAATTCGTTCTTGAGCATCTCACAATGAACAAGAGTCCTCAAAAATTCATCAAGAAGTCCAAAGATGTCCAAATTGCAATTTCTCGATTTTTCCAAATTACACAGGCCTACCTTTTTTTTTCTTGAAAAAGTATTTTCAAGTGACAGGTCGTTTAACAGTCAGTACTTCAGGATACTGAACAGAATGTTTATTTTCGAATTGAAATCTTTGACATCGCAGTAGCAAAAGTAACAGTCGTCTATATTGCGTTGTTACAAATCAAATCTACAATCGAAGATGCACTGAAATAATTGAAAACCGTGAAATAAGTGCCGCGTAGACTTTTCAGAGACGTAATCTGAAACAATATGAAGTGCATTTTGCTATTTTGTACAAATGCCAATAAACGAATTTCAGAAATTAATTTATTTCTGGAAGGGGTAAATGCAGTGAAATAATTGAAAAACGTGAAATAAGTGCCGCGTAGATTTTTCAGAGACGTAATCTGAAACAATATATGAAAGTGCATTTTGCTATTTTGTACAAATGCCAATAAACGAATTTCAGAAATTAATTTATTTCTGGAAGGGGCAAATGCAGTGAAATAATTGAAAAACGTGAAATAAGTGCCGAGTAGACATTTCAGAGACGTAATCTGAAACAATATATGAAGTGCATTTTGCTATTTTGTAAAAATGCCATTGAACGAATTTCAGGAATTAATTTTAATTTCTGGGTGAGTATGTGAACAACATGTTTTGTAGGCCTACTGGGGATGCTTCCATTGAAAAAGCAACGCATTGAGAACTCTACCTCTTGGGTAATGATGGAAACGAGTTCAAATGTATTTTATTTTGCAGTCGTCTAAATACCATTTTTAGGTAGTACATAATCAGCAGAATTTTTTGAAAATGTGTTTGAGGAGAATGAGTACCTGCAAAATGATTTGTCCTCGCAACGACCTGCACATTTCTTATAAACAAATAATATGAATTCAGTGAAATAACCTCACTATTCAGTACGATTCTTCAAATCACTGAAATAAATCAGGTTAATAAATAGGTTTCCCTATATTCAATATTGTCTGCCATTTCTTAACTGCCTTGGGATTCAAAGGAAATTTGTGTAAAGAGATATCTGGGAAGTACCGAATGATGAGCATCTCCATGTTACCTCTTCCAATCCGCTGCATTTTCAGATGGTATAAAACAAACAATTGTTCATTAAACATCATCCAAATATATAACTTTCAATATAAAAATGGTCTAAACTAATATAAAAAGATCACACTTCACCCATACAAACACACACAGGTTAGTTTGTTGGTCACACTTCGAGTATTTCAAACGATTAAAAGTAGATGTCGCCCACTCCAAGATTCTTCCCTATTCAACTCATTATTTTATTAGATTGGAATTAATTGAGATTACTTCTTGTATCAACGCTTGCATAAAGATGAGCATGTATGTGATATTAATTATCAAAATATCATAACAACAATATCACAGAAGAGTATGAATATTAACATTACGATGTGATAATCATACCCTGACATTTACACTTGTTGATTTAATGACATCAACGCCTGACACCTGTCCTTTTCAGAATGTGGCGTATTGTTTACTATTTCATAGTTCTAATACAATCCATTGTTAAAAAAACTCGGTTTGCCAAATCAGCGGATTATTTCTTCATTAAACAATCGACACTACATTGAAAAATGATTGAGTTGAACATCTCATTTTGCATCACTAAACTCAAACAGTTCAGTGGGCACGTCATCACTACTCATCGTCGTGTCATTAATCAACCGCTATATTCAAATGTCACTGGCGGTAGAAAAGATAATGATTTCATAATTTAGAATGAAATATGAAAATATATTTCATCATATTAAAAACGTATTCAATTGTCGTTCTTCAAAGAGCAAAACGATTATCACTTTCGCTTAGCTTATCTCATATTGGCAGCGAATCAACTGGAAAATTTCGATCAATTAAACACACTGTTTTCACGTGTCAGATACGTGCTTACTGAGCTTCAACAACCCATAATCAATTAAAGGTAATGTTACTATATGTTGATTACTTATGAGTACCTGAATCTTGAATGTAAAATAAATTGTCATTGATTAATTGGTGTTCAGATCTGCGTTCAATTTCAGTTAGTAGAAGTACGTCTACAATATTCTATAACTTCCATTCGAAATATAAAAAGCAACACTTTGAATTCGTGATTTTGTCGTGTGTTGTGGTCTCTGTCGTTTATCTTGTCTACTATTTCTAGTCTCATTTTGTTCTAGTGTATGCCAGACACTGAATGGAGGTACATATTAACCTATAAGGACAGATTGTTTTTTGAATTGAAACTATAGAGTTTTCAATATTAGTTTCAGAGATGTCGACTTTGCAAAGGATAATTGGTGTAACAATAAAAAACGGAACAGGAAGGTTAGCAAGACCTGCAAGACCCCAAATAAAAAATATAAATTTGGTAAGTTAGTGCATTTATTGGAGGCACAAAGAATTTGTTTGCATATTTTCTGTAGTCAAATTTCTTTGAATATATCCAATCAGAAAAAAATACATTATACATTGAAAATAATTTTTTAAAGATTTCAGTTAGAATTTTCATTTTCGTGTATAAATGTAGCTATATATACCTAATTATGACTCAAAATCATTTTTTAGTACTCATTAAAATTATATTATTTTCAAATTGAAACATCATTTGTATATTTTAATGATCTATATAAAAATAATTGATTATTATTTGCAACAGAAATTTCAAATAGTTCATTCATTATTTTCATTCAGTATTTTCTTGATTTTTGAATACTAACCTTCAAGAGTAACTTATTTAATGAGTATGATTTTAACATGAAATATTGTACAACTATAACTTCAAAGTATAAAAATTTCAAAATCATGATTCAAGAGATATTCAACACTAGAATCCTATGAGATCCCAATTGTTTGAATAGATTAAGCATAATTATTCTGTTCCTTAATTCCATCATTGCTATTCTTGTGATTTGGCATTTTTTGGCCTATTTCGAAACAATAGTATGGAAATATCACGGCAATGCTTGAAAGAATTATTCAAACAAGTTACTCGAATCTGTTCACTATTGTGACACTTGAAATTCAATAAATTTTATGATCGTATGATTAAAATTGTTCAACTACAAAATAAAGGTCATTCTCCATGGTTGACTTTATATTAAATTTAAATCTATATGTATCAGTTGGTATGCAATCTTATCTTTGAATTCGTCATTATTTTTATTCAATGACAATCCTTTGTTACAATCAACATTGGTTTGGTACTAATTATGTCACCAGTCAACAACTAAGTATTCATCTAGACAGGTTAACGCAAAAATTCAATGTCATTATTATAATGCTTAATGAGGTGATACTATTTTCTTCCATAACAACATGAAGGAATATGCAAAATAATTTTTCAGTCTTATTCATTGGTTTGGTTGCACAGGTAATTCAAGTGCATGATCTTACATATAGATCTGGAAACTGGTAGGGTGAGGGATTTCCCAAACATTGAGGATATTTCGGTGGTTCTCGTGTTTCGCCTCCTGTAGCTCTGCACTCTCTTTGTCGGACAATCACAAATCAGATCCGATCAGCTTTGTGAAAATACGAATGTTTTTTTATTCATTCGAGATAATTTTGTGAGATAATATTTATGTCGTTTATATCATCCACTATTCAAGTCCTAACTGTTTATTTTGTTCACAATACGAACTGTCAAAGATTAATCACGTTATTATACCCCTAGATGCATACGCGCCTAGCGGATAAGTATGGCAAATTATTATTCAAAAATGGTGACACTACCCACCACTCAAAAGTGCCGTAGTCCCCAGACCTGTGTATAAGACTGTAACAATAAGTGTAATCCAATTAAACTGGGACTCTTCCATCTTTCTTTAATATGAAGGTTGAATTATACGGGGCGTCTATAGAGGAATGAAACACCTTGGGCATCTGAAACATTTCGTTCTTAATTTCAAATAAGTACAAAGAAGGTATAGGATTAGCACTATTGTTGGTTATTTTTTTGTGTCTAGAAAAATAATGGTGTGAAAACACCGGTCAACAAAGTAAGCGTGTATTTCAAAGCTTGCATTAACAACGACTAAATGGTACGATCCACGGTGTTGCCGATATGATATATGTTTTTGAGCTTTTTCCAACAACTATTGGGACACCCTGTATGTTATTCAATTTCGTAGACATCATTTTTAGACTGCTATAAATATTAAGCTATGGAATCCTCCTGCTCTTGATGAAACTATCAGATAAGAAACCACGGACTGAACCACTTATAAAATGGTTAATTATTATTATATTTATTGAGAAATGGTTGAAGTACCTATAAGAACAGATGGGCCGATCTAAGGCCTTGAGAATCCATAGATTATCTGAATATATTTTGGTTTTGAACATGGCACTCAATTATCAAACTAGTTTCACTAAAAGAGATTATTTTTTAGATTATCAACAATGAAAATTGTGGTATTCCAGATGATTCATCTACATAATTGCTTTGTGTTGTAAATAGGCTATATCGTTGAATACATTTTAGTTATTGTTCCTATATTATCACTAGTTTCTCATCTTTGTTTTGTCTATAGTTATTGCTAACGTGCAATTCGAAATATGGTATCAAGAACATACCGGACAAAATATATCCTCTATACTGGATGATTACATCCTTGAAAATAATTTTTGGAGAACTGAAATTGTCATTGGTCAAAATCAATCTATGAAGTATATACCTTGGGAAATAATATATGTACTATTTCAATTAACTTTGTAGACATTCGTATTGTGTCCGGTACAAATGCGTTCCATATCTTCCTTGGGCATAACCAAAAACATAACGCTGTTGAGCATTGACAAGAAGAATAAGGATAGCAAAGCAATGAACCTGAGGGTGGAGCCAACCGGTGATAAGCCTCTAGTGGTGATGTTGACATGGTTGATGGCAAAGCGGAAGCACATCCACAAGTACGCTGACATATATCTTCAAAACAACTTTGACGTCCTCAACATCAGCATCAGTCCATGGCAGCTGTTGTGGCCTGTAAAGGGATCTCAAGTGAGAAATAACAATTTCTTTGTCACTCCAGATTTGAAAAGAAGAGTAAACAGGGCTGTTTATTAACATTGGGACTCAAATTATAAACGAACTTTGTTGTCTGGATAGATGAATCAGATACCTGAATATCAAATGAAAACGTTAGTATAAAATAAATGGAATAGAAGCACTAGTAAAATGAATTTAGGATGTTTTGAGTGGCTGTTGATGTTACAGGTTACAATACTCACATTTGACATATTTAGTGTCACTACTTGATGATATTCATTTGTCTTCCTTAGTAATATAGTAGTTTTCAAGATATGCAGGGTAATTCGTATTAGTAAAATGCATCATCATCTCTGAGAATCAACATCTTTTTAATGAATCTAAATTAAAGTTTTGGGAAAATTCTCTTGAATGAAGCAACAAATTACCTCATTTTATTTCACATTCAATCAATCATAATGAATCTCATTTTTCAAATTATTTTGTAAACTATTCCTTTCACAAGTTTTAGAAAGTATCAAATATCTTGTAAGACTTTACCATCTTCTGTGGAATGTCATTAGCTCACACATCCATCAAGTTCATTCTACTTGAAAACTGGCTATTCAAGGTTTTGTTTCCACCATTTTCCAGGTAGTCGCGAAGCAACTGCTGAAATTCCTGGAGACCAACACCGGCTACCCATCGCTGGTGTTGCACGGCTTCTCGGTGGGCGCTTATCTATGGAGCGAGGCGATGGTGAATATTGCCGCAGAACAGGAAAAGTACGCTCCCGTAGTTGAGCGCATCGTCGGCCAGATATGGGACAGCGCTGCCGACGTCACCGAGATCTCCAAGGGTTTGCCCGTCGCCATGTTTCCCAACAACAAGGTCTTGCAGAATGCCATCAAGCAATACGTCATGTGAGTACAGGATTCGATTATATTCGGCGATTTGGGTCTACTGGAAATGTAGGGTCAATTTTGTTTCCATTATAATGTTCAGTTAATACATTTCAATGTCGTGAAACATCATCTTGGAAGTTAGCATATTTAGATTTTTATACTTACAACAACATTTCGCATAATATTCACATAATATCCATGTTATTGAACAATCTTATCAAACCATATTCATTCATTTCTTCCGATTACACTGGATTAATGTGGATATGTGGAAATTGACTCTCACATTACATTGATCACTTTCAGTTGGTAATACAAATAGATTCATAGAGCGACAAGCTGGATACATCTTGAACGAATCGGCAAATGAGAATCCAATAATATCGATCAGTTCAACGCTCAGTAAACGTTTTCTGAATATGCCAAATTCGCAAATCATTCCGTTAGAATACCCAAAAATATCTCATTTTCTTGCTTGTAAGAGAAAGCGTTCTCTAATGATTTACTTCTGAAAATTACTGGGTGTTAACCGCGGTGTATATGCAATTCTCTCACCACATTCATTCAGGTTACATGTATTAGATAGATAGATATTAGAAGTCAAGGCCTAATCCTATTGATTGTTGACTTTTTTGCAGATATCACATGAAAACGTTTGATAAAGTTGCCACTGTTCACTATGTGAGAGCCAGTCAGATGTTTCACACCAATATAGTTCGTGCCCCTGCTCAAATTTTCATCAGCAAAGTCGATCCCATAGGAACCGAAGAATCAAATATGAGGGCGAAGGAATCCTGGGAAAACATGGGAATGCAGGTAGATATATAAACTTGTGTCGAGAAAACTATAATTTCTATATACTTGAGACCGTTACTCGTTACTATCTTCAAATTGTTTCACTAACTGCATACTATCTGATACTGCTTATAGGTGAACTGGAAATGCTGGGAGAAATCTCCACACGTCGGTCACTACCGAATGCATCCGAAAGAGTACGTGGCGGCCTTGAACTCTTTCTTGGACGGCCTTAATCTACCACAAAGCGTCAGATCCCAGGAGCAAAATCAGCAAAAAGTCCAGGCAAAAAACTAATATTTTGCGAGACTTCAAATATATGAAGATTTTCACCAGCAAAATAATTCATTTCTATGAAGTGAAGGGTATAAGTATTTTTTACTCTTATAATGAAAAATCTACTAGAATCGATTTTTTAGCACAGGGTGATTCTTGATAATAATCACCAAAATAAATGTAAAGGCTGTGTTCGTGAACTCTAACAATAGAGTCACATGATGGTGATGATGAAGGTTATTGAGAATAGTCAATGTAAACTACTTTCAAGAGTAAACAATACATTACACTGAAATTCAACTGATATTATTGGCTTATTGGGGCTTAAATATTTCTAGAATAAGTATTTTGATGAATATGTATTGGGATATTTCTGTGCGATATACTCATATAGTGTATACAGTTCGAAATAGTACAAAGAAATGAAACTGAGAAAAATATTCGAAAACTTGCTTGCAGTAATCAAAAGACTATTGCATTCATAAAATATTATTCAACACTGTCAATACCAAAAACAAAACTACCACTATTCTACCGTTGAATTCCAGATTGAGAAAATGAAATTCAGCAAGATGCATCTTTCCGATTTATCAAGAATCACCTTGTAGCGAGTAGCATAGTTTATAACTTACAATATAGAGGGTGGAAGAATGTTTTCTTGTTTTTTGTGATGAATATCCTTCGGGAAACATTCGAATCTCTGAAATTACCGTGAAACAATAAACTGCATGATTGTGTAATGAACATGACATTAAATAAAATCATTGTATTTGATTGAACTCCCATGGGCGAGATCACGAAAATTCTATAATAATCCCAGTTTTTTTCATTTTATTGATACGTGATAAGTACCCCTTACATATAAGAGTTGTAGTCGCTACCAGCCACTAGCGGAAGAATGATATTTTACATCGTTGCCAAGCGGTGCCGAGTAGTAATACATCTGAAGTAAGAAAGATCGCAGATCGCATCATTTGGTCTTGAACCAGGTTTGAAGCAAATTTATGATTCAGCGATCTTGCCTATTTTTGAACTAGGAATCAAATGATATTGAGAAAAAAATTATGTTTCTAAATTAATTAATTATTCAATCAATTGTGATAAAATGTGCAATTAAAAATATCACCACGTATCGAGATCTTCATTATAAGCACATGTTTTATTATTTTGTAAATCAACAGTGATCATTGTGGATCAAGAAAATGATGAAAGAAGGGTTGCACTGGTTTCAAATAGTGATCATCTACTGACATGACGTGACCTAATGTAAAATAAATGAACTATTTTCATAAACAATATATTTCATGTGGTTATATAAAACTATTCAATCGGTATGTGAGAAATGTACATTTACCTAATAAAACAGCATTTATCTTTCATTACCTATTTATTTTGGTACCTGATACCATGATCAAAATTGCCCATAATGTTGGTTAAAATCACAATATGCTGTCAATTATATCTTCTACAGTCAGTATCTAACATGTGATGAAATTATTAAGTGGATATTACAGTTATGAACAAAACACAAAATTGTATTATTGAATTTTTGGTCCACAAATATATGATATAATAAAAAAGAGGTTTCATTGATTTTTGGTAAGTCCAAGAAGCTTCAAAAATATTGTCTTTCTTCTGAGAAGTGTATTTCCTTATTTATGAAGTTATGATTGATGCGATATAATTTCAGATCACTATTTATATGGGTAACAAACTTTCGAACTTCATTCTTGAGCTTCTTACAATGAAATGATCTGATATAACAAGAGTCGAAAAAAATTCGGTAAAAGTCCACAAAGCGATCTGGGTTTTGTACTCACCTATTTTGGTCTGACAAACACGAATTTGGCAATATTGCCTTTAGAGAAATTAATACTTTTTGGGATATTCAAAACTGAAATTTCACCTTCTTTTCCGTTACGATTTTTGGCTAATTTCTTCAATGACATTATATATTCGGAAAGGATTTATCATGTTTTCATACTGAGGAAACATTGAAAATGCAGTATTTTTGAATATTCACATTCAACAGGATTTAAGAATAATCATTCCATTAACTATTAGTTAATTGACCACAAAAAAGTAAATGTTGAACGAATTTGATGTGCATATTCAAATTATGAAAAATACTGCAATTTTAATGTATATCTGAGAATGAAAGCATAGTAATTTTTTTCTGAATATGTTATGTCCCAGATAAATTTAATCAAAATCCAGATTGCTCAATATGTGGGTTTTTAGCATTCATTCCATTGTACCACAACACACAACAGTTCATATGATGTTTGTTCATTTGTACATAATCATCATACTATCTTTGTGTAACTGATCTAGCACTTGCAATAAAACCTCAATTTCTTTTGCTGATTCCACTTTTCCAGGTGAGCCCAGCAAAAGTGCAGGTCGATTGTCAAAAACAATATCATAAGTATCCTTATCTGCTGTAAATGTTACACTACGCTCTATCTCAGCCTTATTAGTGAATACAACAGCAGAAATTTTCTGTGATTTGATAATAACCTTAATTTTCCAATTGGTTGTTGGTAGTTGCATGGTTTTAACATCATTCACCAACTGTGTGAACTTGAATTGCAGCTTACCATCAGAATGCTTTGTAGGAATGGGAAATTTAATGTAATAGCTTTTGATGAACTTTGTAGGCTCCTGGTAATGTGTTGTGCCATTCATGGTTTCTTTCTTTCTAGGAGTCAAAGTTATCCTGAAAGGCTTCTTGCTCTGCACTTTTGTAGTCTTCTCTATTGGCTTGATTATTATTGTTGAGGAGTTAACAGCTACCTTCTCCAAGGTTTTGGTCTCAACTGAATCCTTTAAAACTGATAATGCAGATTTATCTGAGGCCTTGTCTTTCTTTGATTTCTGAGAGACAAAAGATACAACTTTTTGTTTCTTCAAATCTGTAGAAAAATAATGTTATAAATTTCCTTCAAATAGATGTAATATGCTGAGGAAAACAAAAATTGATAGTATGTATTCATTTTCAATTTGTTTACTTACTAAGATCCTCTCTCAGCAAATGTATTCTCAATAGCTGATTATTTAATGGTCTCTCGCCAAACCTCCTGCGAGGTCTGAATTTTTTAGTAGCAATACAAGAGTCTGCTTTATTCAATTTTTGTTTTCCTCGCCTATGCCTCATAATCTGCAAGTATACTCGTCTCAACCACTTATACCATAAATTGAAAAAAATGCTTACCTCAACAAGGATCAGTTTATAGAAAAATCAATATTCATATTTTTCGAATTATATGGTCAACTTTTCAACAACTTTTTTCTACTTTAAGATGGAAGAGTGTCGTGGTCTCTGCTAAAACGCTTGGTCAAAATGGTAAATATGTGATACTATATATATGTATATATAAAATAACTCGGATATTTTCTTTTGACAACCCTGTCTATGGTATAAATCGCAGAACCAAGAATGATAGCACAGACCCCGATACAGGTCTGGCAACTCGTATGGTGGGGGTGGCCCAAACATTGGGGAAATTTTTGTGGTTCTCATGTTTTGCCACCTGCAGCGCTATCCTCTATTGTCACTTTGTCAGCCAATCATAAATCAGATCCAATTAGCTTTTTGGAAGTAGGAATGATTTTTATGTATTAGAGATGATTTCGCAAAATATTTCTGTCATTGATTTCATTTACCATTCAAGTCCTATCCGTTTTTTTAGTTTACAATATGAACTGTTTTTTCTTCAAAAATGGTGTCACCCCCTACCACTCAAAAATGCCATAGATTCCAGACCCGTGTATATGATCGTGGCACAAACCATGTATACCAGAGATGTATTAGGCCACGGAGTATAGATATATATATATATATATATATCTATATTCCGATATATATATCTATACTCCGTGTATTAGGCAATCCAAACCACGTGACATCCAATATGGCGGATTATGGCAAACAATCCGATACCTTGGCTAGCAAACTGTGAATTTTATTTATTATCGAAGTTTTTTGGTGTTTCGAAACGGTAGGTGGTTGGATTGCCTAATATATATTCATGGGTTATATATTACATGAAAATGTATTTAATTAGAATGTGTCACAACTCACCTTACCATATCTTCTCTCAATCATCTGAGAAGTATGTCCCATGTTTTGGGAAGGCACCCAGTCAGGATTTGTTTGGTCTTCCAAAGCAGCAGGTTTGCCTAGAAATAGTAAAAAGGTATCATCTGACAACGAAAAATAGAATAAGCTGCCAGAGGAGACTCACCATTTAAAAAATGTCTACTGCAGACTCTCTGATACTTTAATTTGGAATCAGTGAGGTCATCTCTCTTGATTGCAGCTAACCATAGGGCCCTTCGCTTCCTAGATAAATCGTTCTTACTCTCTAAGAGCCTGTGATTGGTAACGGTAGGAACCGAGTACATGCCGACTTTATCTCGGTTAGTACGAGATCCACAGCCAATCACAATGCACGTGATAGGCATTTTTCCTCAGTATAAGAGTTAATAATTAGCCACAATTGAAAAAACACATAAAAACGTACTAGAGATCACTAAATGTAACAGTTTTTAACTCAAGTCACATGTGTAAACACCAAATGTGTGCCCTAAGCCGCCATATTGTTTTTCGATTTGACAGGTGTTAAATTTCGTGGTTAAATTCACGGAGTATATATATATCTATACTCCGTGGTTAAATTAGGCAATCCAGCGATCTGTCAAAGCGAAAAACCAATGTGGCGGCTTGGGGCACACATTTAGTGTTTACATATGTGACTTGAGTTGAAAACTGTTACATTTAGTTATCTCTAGTGCGTTTTTTATGTGTTTTTTTAATTGTGGCTAATTATTAACTCTTTTACTGAAGAAAAGGCCTATCACATGCATTGTGGTTGGCTGTAGATCTCGTACTAACCGAAATAAAGTCGGCATGTAATCGGTTTCTATGGTTACCAATCACAGGTTCTTATAGAGCAGTCATAGAGTAAGAACGATTTAACTAGGAAGCGAAGGGCCCTATGGTTAGCTGCGATCAAGAGATATGATCTCACTGATTCCAAACTGATTTATCAGAGAGTCTGCAGTAGACATTTTTTTTTACCAGAATATTACAAGAACAGTATCAATTGAATGATCTAAATCGACATTAGTATCCAATGTGAGAGGATCTAGATTATTAATTAATCCCAACTTCATTTAATATCGAAAACGAATGCTGTGACAAGAATCAGAGATAAGTTACAATAAGTAATAGCTTATCTCTGCAAGAATGAACTGAATGAATAGTTCCCAGCATACTTTCCACCAACGTCTCTGCTATTCAACATCAATGTCTTCAAATATTCACTCTCCATCTGAATACAGTTTCGAAACACCAAAAAACTCCGAAAATAAATAAAATTCACTGTTTACTAGCCAAGGTATCGCATTGTGTGCCCCAAGCCGCCACATTGAATGTCACGTGGTTTGGATTGCCTAATTGATGAGAAGAATTTAGGTTATATTTTCCAAATCAGTATGTTGATCATGTTGATTTAAATGTTGTCCAATTAATGTATAGGGTTGATTGTAGTATAAAAAATTCGTGCAAAAATAATTCAGAAGAAAAATGACAGACGGTATATATCTCAAGTAAATTATATGACATGACTTTTATAGAAAATGATATTTCAGAGGAAGTCATCAAGAGGCGTCTTATTTTTGATGGTGATGGTACAGGCGATGACAGACGTTTCAACCTGATGATAAAATTGATTACAAAATGGGTGAACAACTCTGATGAATCTCATGAAGACAATAGTCAAATGTATGACAAGATTCTAGCCCAATTGAGTATGATAGAACATTCACGAAAAAGGTCAGAACTAATCACAAAATCCAATGATGAACAACTCGTCAAGTATAAAAATTTGCACTCTGGATATGAACAAAAAATAGATGATATCAAAGAAGAAATAGTCAGACAAAGATTGGAGCTGGAAAAGGCTAAGACAATCAAACAGAATAGAATTCAGTATGATTTGTTGGCTGAAGCAATAAATGCTGAGCCACCTAGAACAGATATGAACAAACAGTTGATATTACTGCAGAAGCAACTTAAAGATCTAGCAGATGAGAAATGCAGGTTAGAACAAAAATTAGAACAGAGGAAAAAGCAATTCCATGTGTTATCCACTTCAGCTAATATGCTTCAAGTTTTATTGAATGAGGAAGATGAGGAGGAAGGAATGGAAGTGATAGAAGTTAATAATTCTCTTGATGATGTTACTGCTAATAGTCCTGAACCAATGTCTGAGTGAATGTTCATGTAAGAGCAGAACAAAATTTCTATTCTTTTCATTTCTTTGAATGAAATAGGATATTCATGTTTAGAACACCTGTAATGTAATATGTATCTAATACATGAATGTGATGCAAATTACTGACATTCTATATAACTTTGAATGAATAAAACAATGTTTTTATATCACTCAAAGTAATTTTTCTTTCATCTCTATCATGGGAGTTCAGAATTCAAGTTACTTGACCAATTCAAAATATCCATAATCATCTATTCTTTTCAAATTAAAATGAAAAAATCAATAGGGCCTTCACCAACGCTGGCTAGGAACTTCTCCATAAGAAAAAAAATATTATTTTTCCAAAAAATCACGAAGTTGAAGATGAAAAAGTATAAATATTTTCAATGTCTAATGAGACATATTGATTCATTCCAATATTATGGAAGGTGTTAATAAATCTTTTCATTTTTCATCAAAAACAAATTGGATCATATAGCCTTTGAATACAATACTGCTGACTGCTGTATATTGTAAGTCAGATACATTTGACTATCCAATTAATTAGAAATTCAAGTGATGAAACTGGAAACCATTGCAAAAGAGAAAAATTGTCACTATTCAGAGAAAAAATTAAAGGTTCTCACAGAAAGAAACTACAAGTAAATATTGATTTTTATTTTAGCGACACTTAAAAATTACTACACAGTAAAAAATCGTTTGTCGTAAAATATCATTACAAATTGGGACAGGTTACAAATTTTTGTCAAGATTTTTCTACCCGATATTGGTATTCAGGTCTTATTTCAATTTCACACATCACATAAAAATACCTAAATGTAAATAAATATGATTACAAATAAAACACCTACACAGTTTTTATATACAAGTCCATTAACTTACGAAAGTTAGAAATACTGTAGTGAATTTTGTTAAAGCTTGTTAGCCCTTAAAATATCATTTTGTACTACTGTAGCAAAAATATTCCTATGTGCAGAAAATAGCTGTCAAATACAATAATACAAAATATCAACTATATTGCTGATTGAGATTGAATTGAAAATTATTTACATAGAATAAATATATACAACCAATGTTTATATTCTAGATATCAAACAATTATTGTGCTGACAATAAATTAAATTACATAAATAAAACATATGGCAATCAAACCTAAACTACATTTATTTTCCAGGCAAGATAATTATCGATGCAGTCAGTAGATTTGCAATGAAAAAAATTGCCAGAATTCACAAGATCGTAAAATGAGACTGCTCCATCAATATAATAAAATATCAAAAAATATCACATCTAAATAATAATTTTTGTTACGTTGATACAAATTATTGATATTGTTATACGAGCAAAACTGGTAAAAAAGCTGCTAGTTTGAGCATTGAAATGTCGATTGAATAAGATAGTCATAAAATTAATGGAATTATTTTTGTCGCTGTTTATGAAAGTCAACTATTTTTATCATTGAACCGAAAAATTGGTAACATACCTTAATACAATCAGTCTTGGAATTTAAATTATTAGATAAATCTATGCCATTATCACTTCATAACAAAAATATAAAAATCATTAAATATAACAATATGTTTCACTGGAAAATGTATTATTGTTGTCATTTCGATAAAATGAATATTTTGTTTTTTGGCATAGATCAGTTATTCAATTAACAAATATAAAAATTATATTTGTATGAAAGTACCACAACTCTTAGGCAACAGGTTGTAAATACCTCGAATGCATATGGAAACGCCCAAATCAATACGGTTTTCACAAATCAGTCAAATATTTCAAGAAACCAGTCGGTTGTTAAGATGAGACGCTGCATTGCACATTGATAATGGTCACCCACAATACCTATAAAAACGAAATCATGTTAAGAAACAATATACACAGTTTCGTGTGAATTAGCAATGTAATGAAGGCAATTCTATACACCAAGATATCAGTCAACACAATAATGTGGTGTACAATATGTATGGATTTATTTTACGATTTGAAATGATCATTATTTCGAAAAAAAAAAAAACAGTATTGAAACATTAAACTGGCAGATTGGAAATGTCTGATTTTTGACCGCTTCTGGATGTGGGGAATAATTACCGTTGATATTTGTTTTTGGTGAATTTTTTATCATTGTAATAAAAAATTATTTTTAAAATGATACTTGAACGTTATACAATACTTAGTTGTATTGAAGGATTGTTATATGTATATCAACTGAGAAAGAAAGAAGTTGAAAACATATACTTTATCAGTGGATTGTTATAATTACGTCTTTCTTGTTTCTCAGCACTCGAACTCATTGGACGTAATGGCGTTCAAGGTCAACATAAGGCCTTCGAGATTAGCCATCTCCTGGTTCAGCTCCTCCGTAGAAGAGGAAGGTCGCAACCGTTGGGCCTCCTCGGCCGTGTGCGGAGGCGGATGAGAGGCGTTGATACGAGAGGGGGGCGGCGCACCCGTCAACAGGTGTCCGCCCGGGCTGCCCCCTGTCGGCGCGCGTTTGAAGGGTGACGTGTTCGGGCGTACCGTCACTGAAAATGAAAAATGTTCCGTCAATAAAACTACAAACAGCCTCATACTATATCCCTAACAAGATGGGTAACTTTTGCCCCAACATCACATCCCTTTCTTATAGGGTCACCTGCTGGTCACTACTTCTACTGGTCAGAAAATTTTAAGCACCTTAAAAAAATGCTGGATATTTGTTCAATCGATACTCGTCATATTTGTGAATATTTTACATCTTTCGAGTGTTGAAATGGGCAAAAAATGAGATTTTCACTTCCAAACCTAATGTTTCATGTAATTTCTCGTTTTGAAAAGTAGTCAAATGTCTATTGAATGACAATTTCCTCAGTCTATTCCCCTGAGAAATGGTCTTTGAAGTTGAAAAACTCAAATACAAGTATGACGATTGGAATAGCACGACAGACAAGAAATCCTCAAAGTCCACGCAAAAGCACTCACCGATGTGTTTGGGCTGGGGCGTACCGGGGGCAGATATCGGTGGCGGCGCAGGTACGGTAAAGCTCTTCAACGGATGACCTTGAGCCTGTAGTCTCTTCGTCCCCCCCTCAGTCGCCGCTGTCATGCCGGGGGCGTATCCCCCACTGTTGACAGGGGCGTAGCCGCCGCTGCTAGTCGGCAAACTGTGCGGGACAGGCTGAGGTTGTCTTTCGAATAAAGTGATCGAAAATTAAATGAAATCTAAGACAAGTATATCAAAATTTGACAGCACTTCACTATTATTCGATCTAGCATAGCAAGGTAGAAGTTAAAGAACCTCTGATGTTTAGAAGTAAACGTATAATGGGGAAATGGATTGGTATAGAGTTTTCAACAAACAATTACTTAGCCACTATGCCATATTGTTATAACCCTGAAAGAATCTGAATACATTTTTGTGACGAATAAATTTAGTATGCTGTTCAAAATTGTCAAATTCCAGAGCATATTTCAAACAAAGTCACCCAGTAACATAACGAGGTAATGACATGAGTAATGAACACGATCGTATACATAGGTCTTGCAACTCGTGTGGTGGGGGGTGACCCAAACATTGAGGAAATTTTTGTGGTTCTCATGTTTCGCCACCTGCAGCGCTGTCCTCTATTGTCACTTTGTCAGCCAATCACAAATCAGATCCGATAAGCTTTTTGAAAGTAAGAATGATTTTTATTTATTCGAGAGAATTTCGGAAGATATAATATTTCTGTCATTGATTTTATTTACCATTCAAGTCCTAATCGTTTGTTTTGTTGTCAAAGATTAATCACGTGATTATACCCCTATGTCCTCCTAGCGGATAATTATGGAAACATTTTCTTCAAAACTGGTGCCACCCCCCACCACTCAAAAATGCCGTAGATTCCAGACCTTATGTATTAGACCGTGGTAATGAAATTATTCTTTCATTGCTTTATATGATTTAATACATATTCGAAGAATAAATATTGATAAGTAACATCAATATCAGGAATTTTATGAGTTCTGTACATTCCATATCAAAATCGAGAACAATCCCACCAATGATTTTCTTTTCCCAAGTTTGACAACTGTGTTATCACAGATTTCTTTTCATACAGTCGTGAAAAAATTTCGAAGCAATTGAAAGTACCTCCGACTTTCACAACGCTTTCCAGGCATAAGTTTCCTAGAAAATACGGAGGAAAATATTTACTCGGAAGCGGATCTTGCGTAATTCCAGAATCAAGATTAAAAACTGTCCAGTCGCCCACTGATGTGTCGAGTTCCAGATAGGTACAGTTTGGAGTGCGCATGTCCACTCGTGAGTTAAGTGCGCAGTCAACGAATCAGGGAGGGCAGGCTCTTCGTGTTTTAAACTCGTTATGAATGATATAAAAGACGTATGTGCATTTCATCCCACGCTGTTTCAAAAAAATTACGATATATTTCTCGATTTTGTCGTATATTGAGCAGGAATTATTCTTTTTCGGGGGCAGACCCAATCGCATTTGACCTCATCATTGGTTGACCAGAGCAGTAACTCCGTCCGTGCAAAGTCTGAAGTTTGAAAAATGATACCTGTAGACACCGATATCACAAGAACCGACAGTAGGTGTTCCAACTATTTCTAGAATTGAATTAACCCTATGTTATTGGTAGTCGATAGAAAGATAATTTGTATCCTGTTTCAATACCATGAAGTGGGAATAAAGAAGTATTTTGAAGATATCTTCCATTATCGTACACGATTTTCAATTTTAATAACAAGCACAGAATGTGAACAGTTTTGGTATTCCTTGAACTACTTCAACTGTGAAACACTGGTCAATTCATTGATCTTTCGGCATACTGAAAACCAACGCGTCACAAAAACCGTCGACATTGAACTCACCCGATATAGCCCGAAATGAGCGGTACGTTGGCATCGTAGACGGTACTGTGCACTGGATGGGTGATGTAGACGTTCTCTGTGGCCTGATGCTGAGGCGCGGACTGTTCCAAAGGCACGTGAGGCTTCGACATGGCGTACGCGGTGCGCGCGTACGCCTGTCTGCTAGACGGAGTGGAATCTGTACTCGACTGGCTCAGAGTGGCAGTGTTAATAGGGGTCGCGATAGCTGAGAAATCAATCACAAATTCAGTTCAGTAAGTCTGAGCATCTACTACAGAATGTTTTCGATGGTATACCACAATACCCACAGAGTACTAACCAATAATAATCAGTTTAACAAAAAAACATTTGCAAGATTCTTTCAATCAACTGTTTGTTATCAGTTTTTTGCTATAATTGACAAATAATAGAAATAAATTGTATTCACAAGAAACTGCCAATTATAAACTGGTAATGGAATATTTTTTGGGATCGATAATTACGTCATATTAGTCGAATAGCTGATTGTGATTTCTAAACGGTCAGCTCTTCTCTATTGTTTAATTTTTACCGAAATTCTTGCTATAATCACAAACCAATTTTCTTCACATTACAATTATTCTGTTATAAAGTTTTGTCAGGTGATAATTCTTAATTGATGTTGCATAAACCTCACCTATTTATTGTTTCAACTCAACATTACTCAGAATTTTCAAAATTTTTGTATTCCGGCAGAATCAAGTCCAAATATTGTCCAAAAAGTGTTTCCCCTCAAAGATGAGTGCATTCGTTTTCTTTATGATAAGCATTGAAGTTTACCTTGATAACTTGGTACTATAAATCAATTTTTACTTCCAGTCATCCAACTAATTTCTCAGTGAATTTTTGCTAACCTATTTTTCATTCAACAAACGACAACTAGTTTAAATGAACTATTCAGCAATATGCAACAAATACATAAAAAAGCAAAGTCAATACTCACGGTCCCTCGAATGTTGATCGCTTGTATAGCTGTTGGGGTTGGATCTAATAGAACCTCGATGCGAATCTTCACCTAAGCGTATGCAAATTGTGCGTAAGTAAAAAAAAATGCTATTCGTGCGAAAATCGAGCGTGAGGCATTCGAGAAAAAATAAAACAGGACATTCTCTATCTAAATGGCATACTCACCCACGTAATTAGGCACGTAGGTCCTCTTGTCCAGTGAATTGGTGTTCATCGTCTCGTGATTTTCGTACTCGTTGCCGCCCATGCTACGCGGCAAAGTCATCGCACCGCTACTGCTGGCACCGTCGTTGTGCGAATGACGTTTCTCCATTGCTTTCAGTTCCATCTGATCGTGGTGGATCCACAGATCGGGCGGTTTAATGTTTTGGGAACCCTTCACATTATGAAAAATTATTACGTCTTCAATACAACATTCATGTTTATCTCACCTTTTTACTCCTATCGGGGGACATGGGCACTTCTCTTTTTCGACAGCAGATGAATATTAAAACACTTGCTATTGTGATGACAGCCAAAAGGCAGCCGCTGATTGTCGTGTATAAGAGGACTTGGGAAGAAAATACACCACCGGTATCTGCAAATCAATGCAGTTGCATCAAAATTTATTTTGGATCACATTCTTGGGTGTTGAGTAAAGTCTCAGTGAAAACGAAAAAATAAATGATAAAATAAAAAAAAAATATATATATATTTACCAACTGTTTGGCCCTGATTGGGAACTTGGGTGGCAACGGCTGAATAATGATATGAAACAAAAATAAAACTGAATGAAATAAAGAAAAAAATATACACAGAAAATAACACAAGTACAAAAAACAATGTTTAACCGTCCGGTTAATGAACAAATTTTCACGTTTCTTTCAACAACCGGGTACCCGCATATAATGTGCCTAGTAGAAAAATCATTTTCATGCTAGCTACGCTTGACATTATGTAAATAAATTGATAAAACATTCTTCATGAATATGTATGAATTATGTTTTTTTTTCTATCTTAAGATCAAAACTTTAGATGAACCGTAAAGAAATTTGAATGGAAATTATTTTTCTCAAAAGAATACTCACCTTGACCTGTCCTGAATGAGACCAACTTGGAAAAGGGACCATAACCTCGACTATTTCTCGCTTGCACCTTGAAAAAGTACTGCGTGAACGCCTTCAAATTGTAAACGATCACAGAGTGCACGTCGCCTTTGACAGGCAGTACGCCCCACTCTGGGTCCGGCAGAGTCTGGTCGTCCGTGAAGAGGACGACGTAGCCTGTGATACGGCCCGTGTACGGCTTGGGCAGCTGCCACGTCAGCTCGACCAACTGCGATTCTTCATCGCGGAAGTGGGCGTCAAGGTCGCGAGGCGGCAACGCCAGAGGTAGTTCCCACGTACGGTTCTGCACCACCATGCTCCACGAACTTTCTTTGCGACCTGCCAGGATAAGAATAAGATACTCCGAATCAGTATGGTTGACATCATAAATAAGTCGAAAGGAAAGTCAGTTTCACGTTGATTTTCAATACCTATTACAATCAAAATTATATGTTATATAACTCACCTTTAACGAGTTTAACGGAAAACTCGTAGAGAGTGTTTGGCTTCAACTCATCTACCATCACATTCAAATCGGTGACGTTAAAATATTTCGTCTTCTTCGTCTTATCATCAGTCGATTTAACGATATAGTAGCGATTGTCACTCACGTACTGACTTTGCTTCAAAGAAGGATCGGTCCAGTACAAAACCACCGATGTGGAGCTCAATACTTGAGCTTTGAGACCCATCGGGGGGAAGAGAGCAACGGCCGGCTCAGGCGGAGGTTCGTCTTGGGTGCGAACCGTGGTATATATGGGAGGGCCGGGACCCATCTGGTTGCTAGCGCGCAAACTCAGAACATATTCTGAGTTGGGCTCTGCGAAAATAATAAAGTGTTGAAGTGCAATGTATGATTTACTAAGGCGTGATTTCTCACCCAATCTATCGATTACGTAAGTTCTGTTCTTCTCTTCCAGTTCGTGGGCAAATGTGTCGGGAATGCCTTTTCCCCAACTGAGGATGTAGTTTCGAACCCGTACGTTTTGATTATAGGGTGGAGCCCACATCACGTATAAAGTGTCGTACGTAGGACGTACTGAAAGAGAAAATATGAGTCAAAAATATATTCATGTGCAAATCAAGAACGGATTGTTAGGTGCAATTGGCAGTTGCATTCGAATTTCTTTTACATAGGTCATCCAATTTTAATGTTAAGAACTTTAATGGTTTGAACAAATAAAACATTTAGGTAGAATTTTGTCCTTTCTCAAACCAAATTTCAGGGTAAAATTGTATATATGAAGCAAAAGAATCATCTGGATAATACATGCTGTGGCGACCTGAAGAATATGCATATTATTTCCTTATACAATAGTTTTATTCTTTCAATATCATATTAAAATTTTTATAATTATTCAAGACTTCTCGTCAATACAAGAAAATTTTAAATTACGTCTGAATCAACGTCAAAAAGACATGGAATAAGTTATTTTTCCAAAAATCAATTTGGGCATCGTTTCTTTTCATGATATAGGTTTTTATTCTTCAATATCAAACAATTGCTTACAAATAACTTACTTATTAAATTGATAACTAATCGCTCATAAAACGTATTCGAATGTTTTCTTGCGACAATAAAATAAGAAAAAATAATAAGGAAGCCACCAATATAAAATTCATCCACTCACCTCTTAAAAAGGCGGGCTCTTCGGGCACCCTGCTCTCATCGACGTCATCCTGGAACGTGGTGACGTCCGCCCATTCGCTACCCGGTCCTGTGCCGTTCACGTTCATCGCCCAGAGACGCACCTGGTAAGTGACGCCCTTCTCTAGCCCCTCGATGACGTAATGCCTGTCGCCAGGCAACGCGGTGCTGCTGCCGCCCTTGCTGCTCGCACCACTGCCCCGGCCGGCCTTCCGCCATTTTATTTTGTATCCCAGCACAATCCCGTTCTGTGAATCTGCCGGGGGCGGTTCCCAACGCACCGTGATGCTCTGAGACGAAGTATATTAAAAAAATAAGTTGTGCCTAAATGGTTATTTATCGATAAGCTAAGCTAAGTGGAGTAAAATTCACTTATAATAATATTTCTGAAATAGTCAACGTAGATGTATGAGTGGAAATAGTATTGAATAAGCTATTCGAAAATGCAGTATGGTGGTAAAGATATTCCAGAGGACAGGAAGAACTTACAGTGCTCGAGGGCTCTGTGGTGATGTTGATCGGCGGCTCGGACGGTTGGGAGCTGAAAGTTCTCACTAATTTTTCTTCGGTGGCAGCGCCGACACCATTTTCTGTCACTGCCACGATCCACACGCTGTACTCAGTGTAAGGCGATAAATTATTGAGATCATAGGCCAGACTGGTAGTGTCGACGTTGTGTTCGATAGAAGCACTAGTCTATAACAAACAAAAAAATCCAATCATGGAAAAGTACTGTACAAAAAACGCTAGCGTTCGGTTGACAGTTGTAACAAGTGCGTTCTGATAGGCGAGTTCACAAAGCATAAATTCGATTCAAACCAGATTCAAGATCGAATATAATGATAAAAAATAGTGTATATTGAATTTATCTGAGAAATATTATGTAATATCCAAAAAAACTTCAGCTATAAAACCCCATAATCGACAAGACTTTCATATTATTATTCGGCACCTGTCAGTCACTATTTGAACTATGTACTTTGAGGGCATCTGCGGATATTTCAAGCATTGTTCTAGTATGTACTGAAATAAAACCCCATATTTTATGGTTTAGTCCTTATTTTTCGTCGTCATCGCTAGTGGCTCGCAGCAGATCCAACGCTTATATGTACGGCGTACGCCCATTTTTTCATAATGACAACAATAACTATTTCTTTTATTTTCCAAATAAAACATTCTGAAACAAAGAACAACCACTTCATTGAGTGAACAATAATTCAAAAAAAATATTGGTTGCAATTATCTTGTTAACTTATTAGTACAACTTTATGATACTGGAAATGCCCACTATACCATTTCCGGAAATTACTGAAATCATTCCTATAAACAGAAGACCAGAACACTTGTAAGTAGTTCTGTGAAAAATTTATTGAATGTTACTTGACTCACTTCCATGTAGTACACGGTGTAGCGGAGTACCCGTCCGTTGGGCGTCTCAGGCGGACGCCAGCTAAGACGCACGTTGCGCGGACTGGTGGCATACGCCTCGAAGTCTATTGGGGCGCTAGCGACGTACTCCTCCGACTGCGTCGTAACAGAAAGCGTGGCCGAAGATACGCCGGCGCCTCGGTGGCCAAATGGTACGACGCGAAATTGGTAGACGCGACCAGGCGTCAAGCCACCCACGTTGATCTCTTCTAGCTTCGAGCGGCTGGTATTTTGGAAGCGTTCCCTATGAAAACAAGTATTTTTGACAATAATTGAAATGGCGATATTCCTAGGAAAATAAATAAATAAATAAAAAATAAATTTGAAGGGGTGATTATTTGACACATTATGAGAAAAAAACTTCCTATCAATGTATGTTCTAAAAGCCTTAACTTTTGAGATACAGAAAGTCAAAATATTACACTCTTTCTAAGGTAGTCCTCATTCATTTATTTTTCAGAAAGTTATATTTTCATAAGCAACAGCTAAAAAGATTCTAACTTCCACATTATAATTAATCTGATCTCTTAATTTGCTTTCAGTCGATGCACAAGCATTTTCACGCCGCATCAGATTTTTGAGGAATAGACCATGAAGTAAAACGATTTTTATTTTTCAAGCGAAAACCATGCGTCGGACAAAGAAAATCCATGAGATTAATTTTGTTCAGTAATGAACGAGGATCTTAAAAGTAATTTTTATTATGGAGGTAAGCAGTGGCGTAGTATTTTTTTCTCCAAAACTATTCAATGCAAAACCCGTACGGCCGCCACTGGTAAATAGAAAAAAAAATCACATTATTCACCTTGATGCATAGAAGACATGTACCAAATTATCAAAAAACTGTTTTTTTTTCAAAATTTTATCACCTTGTATCTCAAAAGTCAAGACTTTTAGGACATACGTTTATAGGAAGTTTTTTTCTTGAAATGTGTCAAAGAATATCCCCTTCAAATACTAGCATATCTTTAAGGAACACCCTGTATATAGCCAATCCAATATAAGTCAAAATATTGACTAAAACACATGATTCTTCGATTGGTACAAAAATTTAGGAAAAATATACAAGAATTAGTAACTTATTTGTACAAAAACCCCAGAAGCCAAGATCATAATCATTGGATTATCAAAAGAAAATTAAGCAAATAGAATTACAGAAATGAGAGCCGAAGAAAGAAGAATTATAGACTAAAAAAAGAACTGTTAAAAGTAGAATAAAAAAATTAAAAAATCAAATAAAAAAAAAAAACTAGCATTCGAATAGTCTGATGAGTTTTCGCACTGGATATAGAAAATTAGTAAAAGTCAAAAGAAAAAATAATACCCAGAATGGATATATAATAGTATGATGGAAAATTCAAAAGCTATATCCGCAAAATATATTCATTAGGAAAAAGTAACAGCATGTTCAAATAAATGGTAATGAAATAACGAAAAAAAAAAACTAATGAATTCCAAAGTAGTATATTTTACGTGTTTTTTATACCAAAGGAACTTCCAATATTCATGAAATTATCACCACTGATTACGTGTTCAACCATCGATATGACGGTTCGCTATTTTCATGTTGCCAACATGTTTGCGCGTAGTGAGTAAATTCAGTTGAAAGATCCATGAGAATCATAATTTGAGATGCAAGTATTAACCTTCCTCAAGTAAGTAAGTATATTCTAACCTGTCGCTCCCTTCCTGTCTATAATACACCCCGTACGCCTGAATATCATCTGCGTTCTCCAACGGTGGCTTCCAACTCAGAATAACGAACCTTCCTTTAACAATAGGAGCCCGGAGATCGCGAGGCGCGCCTGGCAGCCCTTCACCGATCTTCTTCTCGTCTCCGCTGGCTGAAATGGGTCGGCTCGTGAACGCGAACTGCGCCCCGCCCCCGTCGTTCGTCGGCTTGCCCCCGCCGCTGCTCTTGAGCGAATTGAAGGCGGCGTGCGGATCGAAGGACACGCCCCCCTCGACGACGTGCGACAGGTGGGCGTAGTCGGCTTCGCCCAGCCCCGCCTCCTCGGATTCATCGCGCAGCGACGAGAACAGCGACTTGGACTGTTGGAAGGGGAGAACCTTTTTCGGGGGATAGGATTTTGGTTGTTTCGGTTCTGCATAACAGGTTACATGCAACGTGCAAAAACGGGCGTGGAAGAGGAAGGGAAGGAGAAAAAATAAATGAAAATTAGAAAAAAATAAAATAAAACAAAAGTAAAAAGATTTCAGGGAAGACATCAGTGGTATATGATATAGTACCACAAAAACTTTACTGAATCATCTATTATGAAATGAGATTGATGAATAGTTCCTCACTGAAATATTCATTTCTAACGTAACATAAGAAACTAAAAAGAATTCAAAGTTTCAAAATGCGTATTTGAAATAACAATACTCAGAACGGTAAGAAACGGATATCAATTACTTCAAGCAAACAAAAATATGCTTTAGAAACATACAGCTAAGGAAAACAATTCAGAAGGAGGAAAATAAATAATTAAGATTATTTTCACAATATTCTTCCAAAGACTTGCATTCTTTCAATTCTAAGTAAACTTTCGAAAACAAATAACACATAATATTTCACATAACAAATTAATCAAAAGTTCTCAATGTTCTCATCTCAATGAAATTCTGGAAAATTCGATTAATATCCAAGTCGATGAACCGGAATTTAAAATAAACCCGTTCATTTTGAATATGAAGGATTCAAATTTAAATTCGATGTAAAATTATAACGTTCAATTTCATTGTAACAATCGATTTCTTGATAAAAAGGTTGACTATTCAAATAGAAAACAATTCAAAGATTCAAAAAATTTTCCATTTTATAGAAGTACATATATCAAAATTCCAATGATTCAACTGACAAAAACTTTTTCGAATATATGAAATATGTCTACCATTTCACGTATATAATGTTAATTGGAAAAATGAAAAACTTCCAATGAACGGGTTGCGTAAAAACGCTACATAAAAAGTAGAAGAATACAATAAAAAAATATATACATAAAGCGAATTAATCTATGCTATTCAGAGGAGGATACTTAACTTTGAATATTACAATCGGATAATAGAAATACCATTGAAGTATAATTTTTTTCAATTCATATATTGACATACCTGGATTATTTTGTACCCTCAAAAAAGCAGCTGCCTGTATATTTCCAGCGTCATTTGAAGCAAAACATTGGAATATGCCCGAATCAGTCAACATCAAACCCATAATTTTCAAATTGTAACTGAAAAACAGTGCACAAAATTACACCATCAATATAAACAACAATCAGACCAAAACTAACCCACTAACTAGTTTATAGTAATCCGAATATTTAACCAATTCCCCATTTTTAAACCATTGAATTTTCGGCTCCGGGATACCATAAACTGCGCATTCCAGTTCCACATCATTCGTAGCACGTTCCGTCTTGTCCTGGGGTTTTTTCAAAAATTTAGGAGGCACCTGAAACGCACCGAGTTTACTTTGGGTTCGCGCGAGATGATCAGCAAACTCACTTGAATATGAACCAAAGCTGAGGCGTCCAGACTGTCTTCCCTGTTCTGCGCACGACACTGGTACGTTCCGCTATCTGATTCTTGGATCCTCGTTATCCTCAGGCAACTGGTCGTACCCACCAATGCGAATCTGGTATCCAAATCACTGAAAGAATATTGAATTCTTTTTGATCACAGAACAGACAATTCACGACAAAATCGTACAATCGTTTTGGATATTTCCATTAGAAGAAAAAATTCTTCAATTATCTATTAATTACAATTTCATATTTCAAATATACTGTAATAAATTATTTTTGGGATGTTTTCACACAAAACATTTTGTCATTTGGAACTAGAATCAAAATACGATATTAATCAAACATCTCTCAAATAAGTATTTTCAACGGACTTTATGGATATGATACATATTCAACTTCGTCCGTTCGAATCTATTCCATTTTGTGCTCCACATAAAATCCATGAAACATTTGGAAAAAATCATCAGAAAGTCGCGGAAAAAAGTTGACAACAATGTAACGGCGTATTCAATCACTAACTTGTACGTCGCAGATTCCGATGATTCATCTATATCTATCCTCAAGAGTCATTTTACTGGTAAAAAAAAACTGTTACAAAATTTGCGACAGTCAAATAAATACCCCACTGTATCCACCAAATTTCTCTTCAACCATTCAGAAAGAAAACTACAAAATATATCAAAATGAAAACACCACTCACTTCATATCGATGGGATAACCATCTTTGAGCCATGTAATGGCGGGCATTGGATTGCCGTTGGCTGCACAGTCTAGAGAAACGTTCTGCCCCTCGACGAACGTCCCCGGCTGCGGTTGGGCTATGAAAGTGGGGGCGGAGAGGGCATGAGATGAGTGGTCCTTCCCTGCAGTGTTTATCTGTAACGTCGCTTTGCTGCTCAGCTTGTACGAGTTCAGACCGGTTGCGTTGCACCTGAAATAATCATGAAGAATTTAATCATCAGTCGACAAACATATAAAATATAATAGAACTTCAACAACTTTTCGTTTAAAAAATATTTATGAGGAAATGATGTAAGCATAATTCCTGAAATCTGAAGATTGTGGGCACTTATTAAGAGATTGTTTCCACTTAAAAAAATATTGGTTCATACCACAAACAGTAAGGGGACATCCATAAATTATGTCACATGAAATTCATGTTGATTTGATCCCTCCCCATTCTTGTCACAGCTATTCGTTACGACATATTTGTTACGACTTGACATTACGTGTAATTTCATTGGTGCATTTGATGGTTAATGGTAAAACATTTTTTTCGGATATTTCGGTTAGAAATCAGAATTAGTATGACTGAACAGAGTTTAGCTGTCTTCATCATATCAGAATAGTTCAGCGCTCCCATGTAAAATCTTTGGAAAATAAAAAACTGTCCAAATTAGCGCGTGCGCATTCAACAAGCAGGAATAATCACTGAAGAATCCATAATAGTTTACTGGAAATATCCCCATAGCCTGATCTATAGCATTACTTATCATTTGCTGATGACCTAATTTTTTTTAAAAAAAGGTATGAAAATAACGACTGGTTAGATCTCTAGAACAACACAAAAATTGTTTTCTCGGTGATATCACTCGCACGATTTTAAATTAACTGTTCAGATTTTAAATAGAAGCAAGTTTACTATCAGCACTTGAAACTAACAAGAATTGCGGACATGACAAAGTGAATGAAGTGAGTGAAGTGAAGTGTGATTTAGGTAAGAATGAAAAAGTTCAATTCAATCGAAAATAATCGTCTATTTTATCTGAATTGAGGAAATGAATGTTCAAATTGCAGGTGTTGGGCTAGTTGGATATCTATCGACACATATGGAACTCGTATTATCAACCTACCTATAGGATCCTTGATCTGAGGAAACGACTTCATCGATTTCCAATGCGCCCGATGGCAAAACGACCATTCGGACAGCGTCGATGGTCATTGGGCGTTCGTCTTTCAGCCACCGTATTTTCGGCTGTGGCGTTCCGATCGTCCGACAGGCAAAATAGCCGCGCTGGCCGACGTGAACGACCAAGTCGCGAGGTTCTTCTTCAAAACCCAAAAGACCTGAGACAAGTCGTTTTTTATAGTCATTTGAACAAGAAATTCCTGTACAGATTGGACAAATTGCGGTAGGTCGAAAGTGAAAAAAGTGTTTTGATATTCATAATTTGATGCTCTATGAATATATCTAATTTTCATCTACGTATATATTAACTAATTCAACTGATTTTTGACAAAATTGTTTTTGCATTTATGAATCTATGTTTTCATTACAATTTCAATACGAATTTTGAGACGACACAGATAAAACTGGCTGAAATAATTCGTGTTAGGGTTCGAAAATTTGTTAGCAATTTGATAGATAAAAAATATTGAAACTGCAATATTTTTCAAATAAGTCTGACTCCCCAATGTTTAAAAAGTTGCCTTTTTACATTAAATCTAAATTCATGTAACTTTTGGGTCAAAATACGTAATTTTCAACGATTGAATCGAAATATAGATCACATGATGAATTCAAAATAATCAAAATAAAATGATAATCTAATAAAATAACTTACTGGCAATACTCAATTTGGCAACACGGCTCACAATAGAACCGAAACTAGGCAATGTGGCCATGCACTGGTAATTACCAGTTAATCTCTGCTCCTCAATCACACTATTTATATACAAGGAACCATTAGTTAGTTGAGATCTGAAATACAAATAAAATGTGATCACTCTATATGTTTGTAGAAACAATGTAGATTTTATGTGAATGTTTATGAATTTTTTTTCTGAAATTTCAATGATATACAGTGACATTAATTAGCCCCTTAGATGAGGGATAGATTGGTTTTAATATTATTAATTTAATTGCCCGAATTTTCATAGGATATTTCTTGATGTGAATATTTCCCAGTTTGATAATTTACCTATATGAATCACCCATAAAGGTGAGTTTGGATCCATCCTGGTCCAACCACTGTATAAGCACACTCTGCTGATGGTGTGAAGCCTTTACTACGCAGTCAAGCACAGCTGATTGCCCTGCCTCTACTACTGTATCAGTTGGCTCTACAGTGAATTCGAGCATATGTCCTGTAATTCAATAGGCAACATGATATGAACAGATTTATTTATTTATTTATTTATTTATTTATTCATTCATATTTGGTGGTATCACATAAATAAAATCAAATTTATTCAGTGAAAATTTGATTTCTGTAAGTAAGGAAAGCTCCAGAAATTCCATAAAGTGAATACTAATTTAAATAATATTGAAAAAGAAGTATCCATGAATTATAAGTATCAAAATATAATAAGTAATACAAACTAAATGATATCAATCCAGCTGAAAGATTTCCAATTGTTTACTGTTTCTGAAACAATATGTAACAGATGAAAGTGATAAGAAATTAATCAAATATTATCAATTGTGCTAGATAATGTAATGGTTCAGATAAATAGAAAAAATTGTATAACTGATGATAAGAACAATTCACAAGGTCAAAATTATGTAAAATGTAAATAAAAATATAAGATTTGAAATAAGTATACAAAATGTATTGAAAATTGATGATTTGAATACATTTCAGCATTGAAACAGTATAGGATCTTCTATTCATGCATTGATTTTATTTTAATGGATAATAAAGGTGTTAAAGGGGTAATAAATATGCCAGAATGAAGCTATATACATATACTGAAAAAACAATAAAAGAACATGATTCAAGAACTTCAGATCAGGCTATAGCTAGTAGTGAATGCAATAACAGAAATAGCAGATACACTTTTTTCCGAGTTCTCAAAGTTCAATATCCAATAAGCAGGAAATAAAAATAAAGAACTACAGAATATACCTTGTATGGATGTCAATACAGAAGCTATCAATAGGAAAATATTGAACTGGGATAACTTGAGCTTGTAGACATTCCTGCAGGTTTGTGACATTTTCACTTCCTAGAAATACACTTTTGTTGAATATTACATAACACCCATTTTGATCAGTTTTGTAAATATTTGCTTTTTCGATTATTACATCGAAATTCTTCCGATATCACCCACCACTGTCATTTTTTGACGACAAACTGCAGAAACAGCAAATGCATTGCTGCCATATCAGTGTTGTCAACTTCATGAAATGAAAATACTAAAAGTTCTGTGGCTGCATTTATTTTATGTTTGTCAACCTGATGACAGAATAGAAGCACAGAGTTGAGGGAGATGAGATATTTCTGTGGATATTTTGTGTATCAGATCGTGGAAACAGTTTCATTTGAATTTAATTCAGAATAAGGTGTCTACATGATGGTGAAACTACTCTTCAATTGTTTGTGGGTCAAAAGTGTCGATGGGAATTTCATGGAACAGGTCCTATACAACTACTTATCGAATCGTCATGAGATGGCGACACAATCGTGATCGGTAACATTGTTTTCTTCCACGTCAGTCAGAACTGGCGGGAAATCCAAGTTTCTCTATTTCATTAACCTCCTTTTGAATTTGTAGTCGTTTATATTTTGCTGTGTGGTGTTTTTTAGTTAAAATAAAGTTTCGTATAGTTTGTGGACAAGCAGAAACCGTCTCTCGTCATCTTTATGGAATTCCGAAGGTAATTTGTTAGTTTTTGGAGTTGAAATCAATAATTTACTTTTTCATTACTCACATAGGACGAAACCGTTCGGAAACAAATGGATTCTCGCATTGGGAAAACATTTACAAGTATTTTGAAAACACCTTCTATTCAATTTTCCGACTGTATGTACTATGTATATTCAGGAATCAATAAAAGATAATATTTTCACGAGAATTTGTCATTTTTAATCTGATAGACCATTCCAGGTTGACGTCATCGACAGGCGGCCATATTGCTTGTGGGGCACACTAATCTATAACCCCATTAGAAACAACGTAATCACAGGTCAAAATGAATTGGTTTTTCTTAAAAATGCCAGCTTTTTGTGCAGTTGTTGGGTGTTCTAAAAGGAGGGGAAGGAATAAACTTCGTCTTTTTCGAATTCCTAGGGCCGTACAAAGGGCGTGGAGAAAATTTAGATGCATTATCACAAGAACGTCGTATGGCATGGATTCGAGCACTAAAACGTGGAAAGTTGAATGAATCGTTTATTAACAATGCAAGAATATGTGAAAAACACTTTGTAACAGGTATGTAAGTTGTCTTTTTAAAATAGGTGAACTAATAAGAGTATTTTTTTCTGTTGGTAATTCGTTTTTTTATATGTATATTTTCTGATTTTAGTGGTGCCAGCTGAGCTCAAAGGATGAAAACAATCCTGATTGGGTACCCTCAGTGAACATGGGATATCAAAGTATTAAAAGTCAGGATGGAATAATTTATTTATTTAGTAATAAATAGTCTCAGAAGTAAAGTGTACATTTTATCTCTTCTTGTTTTTAATAAACAAGGCAAAACTTATGAATATTACTATAACTTCCATCTATCAAACAAGTTTTCGATAATATTCAGGTATATAATCTACCTTGGCAACAACAACAAAATGTGTATCAATTTTCTTTGCTAAAACTTCCAAAACAAATCCAGCCTCATAATACTTTATAGGCTAGCAAATACTTGTGAGCCTTCATCTGCTCCCCACTATAAACTCTATGACTAGTAATTAAATAAGTCTATTTGGCCTTCACTGGGCAGAAAACTCAAGTATCTGGTCATTTCTGCTGGCACTAAAGCGTACGGGTCTATATTGTTAATAAAACCCAACATTTGTTCATATCGCACTCTAATTTCTTCCTCAAGCGAAAGATAATAATCACTGCGATTCATTTTCAACAAAATCACTCGGAAAATACAAGAAAAAACTTTATAATCACCAAATTCAGCAAAACAGGTCAGAACCATCAATGTTAAATAAATGGAGATCGATTCTTTGTGTGCCCCACATGCAATATGGCGGAACTGTCAAAATCAGGTGACCTGGAATGGTCTATTGACAACTAAACTGACGAGCATTAGAAGTCAGGGTTGCCGCTTCTAAAATGAATAATTCACGTATTCTGCGCAAAACAAATAGTCGCTTCCAACGAAGCCAAAGTTACATTTCTTCTTCAAAATACAATTCTACGTCCTGTTATCCCCACAGATTCGTGAAATAGTGTCGAATCAAGACTTTGTAGACAAACTACTGGTGTATTTCAAAACAATAAGCAACGTTGCATTTCGCATTATTATAGCGCCGACGGTGTCGCCATCCGTGGTGATTTAAAAAAGCGTTGATGTTGGTTCGAAACTATGCTTTTTGATCGAGGGATTTTGGTCACGGGTCGAGATAGGGACTGGTTTCACCATAGTTATTGTAGGCACCTTAATTCAGAATCAATTTGAGTCGGTTTCGGTTGTTCAATCAAAAATGATCCACTTCGCCACAGTATAACAAGATAACTAAACTGTAATAGGACCATAGTCTGTGATAGGGCTATGACTTACTTTGATTGAAATACAGAGGGTTTCATAAATATTTTCACAAAAATCTACCTGTGTAAAGTTACTCTTAGGAAATGGATATCTTGATTTTAATAATATATTCATCATAATTAAATTTTATGAAGCAAAGCTAATTAAAAAGAAGTATTTTTAGGCATCAATCATAAACAATCTGAGGGATCAACCCCAACACTTTGTTCTAATTTTCAGAGGACCCATTCTTTTTAATATCCATACATATTTTCTATATATTCGAATAAATAAAAATTATATTTCATGCATTTGTAATAAATTATTATTTAGATTCCAACAGTACATACAATGAACAATATAAACAAATTTTATTATAGCTAATATGTTTCAAACGAGGGTTTGTAAAATTTGCGCCCTCTCACTCAAAATAAAATTAACCAACAGTTCATCCACCTTTTCGTTGCTCCTAGCAATCTGTCTCCTTATAGCTTGCTTTATCTCCTCTTTGACTCCCTTATCAGCTCCTCTTGTACCAATACGTCTCTGGCCCAGATGAGGCAAAATGTCCAATTGAATTTGTCCCCCCTGACTAGTCCACAAATATGTTATTTCTTCCAAAATATTTACATTGATGATGTAGTTCTGGAAATTATGGTATTGAAATGATCGGTGCTGTTGAATTTGCTCCAATAGTGGTGGTAGGAAGTCCTCTTCTTGAGGCCAATCAAGTTGAGACAAAACAAAAGTATGTCCTATAGATAGTTCATTATAGCTGTGTTTCGTCATATTTTCTCTAACACATCTTAATAACAGTTTTACTAAATATTGAAGCATTGCCATGCGGGTGAGAGGCAAGAAGTGCATGTGTTTCTGATTACCTCCAATAATGAGAGTGTTACTCAAGCTGCCTACATTATTTGTAGGCAAAAGCGGCAAGGCTAAGAGTATGGGTTCTAAGCAGGAACTATAATTTTTTTTCACATAAAGTATACTAGCAATGCGTAAATACTTTTGTGGCAATAGTGCAGTATCAGTAATTTTATGGAGAAACATTAGAGCTTCATCATATAAACCCTTATAGAGAGCATAATCTATTACAAACCCTGATAAAATCAAGTCCAGTTTCAAATGAGCATTCAATTTTATAAATTCTCTCTGTAAACTTTCTGAAGAGTTTAATAAATCCCAACAACTCATACATATCATGAAGTTGTTCTGAATATTTTTCAACTCTGATTTTTCAACTGTCACCACAGGATTTGTGGAATGAGATGCATCAGCATCACCTCTTCTTTTCTTACTTTTAGGTTCAGCAATTAGACTTGGAAGATTTGAGTCTGAGAAGGATTCCACCATTATGTAAGTTGTAGGGGTTTCTCCAGGGCTTGATTCTGGTATCAAGCTAGTATTGTACTCAAAAAGACAGTGAACAAAAAATACTGACAGACAAAATAGCAGTTGTTTATCTTCTAAAGGATATCCTTTTGATTTAGATTGACAAAATGTGATTATCTTCTGCCAGTAGTTCTCTTTTGACCAGTTCACTGTGAAGTTTATCAAAGAAGGGTCCCAATTCAACTGTTTCCCAATAAATTCCAGTACACCAAACAGTTTTCCCCAAGGATCTTCAATTTTGGTATCAGGATTTTGATTTGAATTCAATCCCAGATAACACAAATAAAATTCAATAGCTTTTTGTAACAGTTTATATAGCATTTTGGAGGAAAGATCTAATTGAGTGGTTTCATTTGCTAGTAGGGGTAATAGATCACATACCAGCAGCTTTCTGTAGGGATTCACAGGAAAATGCCCATCTACACTGTGTTTTTCTGCACTCACAAGTGTATCAATCAACCTGAGAACATAACTTGAAATAGCTGTAGGAAAACGTTGTAAGAGTAATAGTAGCAAGCGGCAATGCTCCATGGTATCTTCACAATGGTCAGCAGTACATAACAACAATTTATGTTGTACCTCTGATGATATATGTCGAAACATTTCACACAAAAACTGTTTTTCGGCATCTTGGGTATCAGATTCAGCTCTTAATGCTGCAGTTATTTTTTCAATTTCTTTCCAAAGATCAGACGACTGTTGGAAACAGATGATTAGGTCACTGAAACATTTCGCGGCTTCTTTGACGTGTCCAGCGTCTTTTTCGATTTGGTATGCCTCAAATTGAACAGCGAAGTTTTTGGGATACAGTGTTTTAGCTGTGAGAACCCAAGCCCTTGCTGCTATTGGGTTGGATTTGAAGGCATCCTTTGCCCTCTGAATTACATAGTCTTCGTCCGATAATTCTAAATCTATTTCCATCTTATTGTTTATTTACAAACTTACTATGAGAAGTCACTAGCGGTGGTTAATTTAGTTTAGTTCATCTTCTTCTATTATTTATACTTTGTATTATGAAAGAAAAAGGAAAGGAACACCAGAGACACAAAACTTCATACGGATGACATGAATAAGCATGCACCAATCAAATCATACGTTTTTGAGCATTTGCAGCGCGTTACAAATGGGTGTTTCTTTCAGGTCAAGAAAACAACTTTAAACATTTCTGTTCTAGCAGAGGTTCTAGTAATTTGTAATGAGTTCGGTGGACGTTGATAATTCGTATTTTGTTTCGCAATGGTAGACGGTAGTCTATTTATTGAATGTGTGCAGATGCTCTATGAACCGTCGTTTACTAAAAACTAGTTGTTCTGTAACATTTTGAAGTTGGCAATGTTAGGAATTGTTCCTTCATCTTTTGACAAGCGTTGTCAGGTTGTCAGATATTGTTTGTTTGGTTATAAATTTGTTTCGAAATGTAAAGAATTCGTTTGAATTGATTTTATTTGTAACAAGATGTTGAATCAGGTATCAGTTGAGGCTGTTTATTCAGCCACATACGTGGAAAACTATTTGGACTGCGTGGAAAACCTTCCAGACGAATTACAACGTCTAATTTCTCGAATGAGAGAACTTGACGTGTATTATATAGGTGAGCATATTGTTCTTAATAGTACTTCAATTTTTTTCAAACGTTTTAATCAACTGAAAAGGAGTTTATTAATATTAATTGTTTGATATTACTACTACAAACTTTCATTTTCAGCTCAACTTCGAGAATTCACCTTGCAAACAGAGAATCTCAGAAATATCAGCAATGATTTGCCTTCTAAAAGAGCCAAAAGGTTCTTGAGAATGCAACAAGCCCTTATAGCAGCTCAAGAGCTGGGTGATGAGAAGATGCATCTGTTGCAAGTACTTCTTGATAAAATTGAAATAAAAACAAGGCTCTTGGAACAGGATTTTAAGAATTTAGATTTTGGGAAAGAAGATCAGTCTCCTGTGGAGGTTAAAGAACCCTATGTGCCAACAGCCCCAGTCGCATCCAATAATAATATCACTAGCAGCAATACAATATCTACTCCTAGTAATGAAAGGCCTAATAAAAGAGCAAGAAGGGCTAGAAATGATACTTTTAATGAAAACACAAATCCAGATACAGTACCTACAGAGCATTCACTCAGGAGTCAAGAGGTGAAACAAACTCCACCAGCTGCTGTACCATCTACATCTCAAAAGAAAACTTCTACAGGTATGCTCTTGTTAAGTATTCTTTTTCATCACAGATTTCTCTTTCGAAAAATGGTTTCTCATCAATATAGAGAATTGAAAATTCCTTGGCTAATACAGATACACACTTACCACAGAACTGTAGATTTTGTTTTAAAAAGTTCTCATTCAATTTATATTCTTTCTTCCTTCTGATTCCAAACAAGTCTATAGTACAAATATTGGAAATTCCATACAAGCAAATATTTTATTTCATGTAGAATATAGGCAAATTAGGAAACATCAATGAAGGAAAAGAAATAAAAATTCATAATGAATTATGAGAAATATTTATTCTTTCACTAAAACATATTTTCTGAGTCAAAACACCAAACATTCTACTTCACTTCCACTTGTCCTTCCAGGAAAGAAGAAGAAACGCAAAACACGACAAACTGCTGCCTCCTCGGCTCCAAGAGAAGAATCGCCTCCACGAGAGGAGGAAACTGCCATAGACCCCGATGAGCCAACTTACTGTCTCTGCGACCAAATCTCCTACGGCGAGATGATCATGTGTGACAACGATTTGTGCCCCATCGAGTGGTTCCATTTTTCTTGTGTATCCTTGACGACGAAGCCGAAGGGCAAGTGGTACTGCCCCAAGTGCCGTGGCGACCGGACCAACGTGATGAAGCCCAAGGCGCAATTCTTGCGCGAGCTCGAGAAGTACAACAAGGAAAAGGAGGAGAAGACGTAATGTTTTTCTTGAATTTAGCGTTTGTTTTTATTGAATTGTATTGTCGATTTTTAAAAAAGAATTATAAGGTTATTGTATTACTTGGCAGTTTTATTTCATGGAAATCTATGGTAAAACAAGGAAAATAAATTGATGGTTGATGGGCAAAACGATGCATTGAATTACTATCATCGTTCATGTATGCTCTATCTGAACTGTCCTCAACACGAACTAATAGGTGCTGAACTTGATCTTTCGCATGTTTTCGAGTCACCAGAAGCGAATTTGGTTACTTACGATTATAACATTGATTACCTCTAAGATGTGCTGTGTTGAATGTCATCATCAATCAAATCATCAGCCCAGAAGAGTTTGAAGTGTGGAAAAAAAAACGAAGCACCAATTTCTCAGGAAAGGATATTGCTCCACTGCTGTAAAGGTCTCTCTTATATGCTCATTCATAAAAATTTGTTTCTCTTTTCGGATTACTTAACTATCAAAAAAATAAAATAAAATAAACTTATGACTGAATGAGCAGAAGAGGGATACCTTCACAGCAGTGAAAAAATATACAGGGTTTGTCTCATTAAAAATTCTGAAAATGATACCACGTGATCCAAAATGTGACATTGTAACAACATTGCAGCTTGCTTGAAATGCGTAATATTACCAATGGTTTATAACCGCCAAATTTCAATATCGTACTTCAAATAATCTTCGAGATATATACTGGTCGAAACATCGTGGGCCACCCTGTATTGTCGTGAACTGGAGGTGTCATTGTAAGATAAAGCAATTTCAATTCACGAATTAAACTCGCAGGCTCATCGCAACACAACATACAATGTATTAATAATTTTGAAGATACAATATTCAACAGGAAAGAAAATAAATAGAAAAAAAAATAATTATCAGTCTACAAACACACTATGGCTGCAAACCAAGGGGGAAGGAGTGAGGGTCAATGGAGAACAATTGTGACATAAAGGCGTCCGAACTATCCCTTCAGACGCCTATCTTCCACCCTTCCTTGGTCATTCTACTTCATTCCTTCTAGTCATTTCACTTGTTATATTACATGGCCAAGTGGGTTCAACGTTATTATTTTCATATCGTTAAAATACCTTTGATAAAGACTGACAAATGACCGAAAACTTGTTTATGTGAATATAATTAAACCTTGTGATTTTGTTCTACCTGTGACATTATGTTTCACTAATTAGGTAATATACTCCGCCTAGAGAGCAAAATATTCAAGAAGTGTTCCCTAGAGTCTAATTCTATAACGCCCTTGATGGGTACTTTTCGTCACTGTCTTTGAAATCCATGTTATACTAATCTGTGTCTGAAAGCTTGGAGGCTTTTACGGAGTTTTTTGAAAAAAAAAAAGTAACGCGCAATACATGGACATTTTTCAATTCATGAATTCCCAGAATACTCTGGTACAAGAATAAATGATTTTGATGTTTATATCTACATCTAAAAGTTCACAAATAATAAGAAAATCAATGTGTATTGAGTGGGTACAAAATGCATAACATGATATGAGATTTGATAACATTATTTCATCACTAAAAATCCACAAATCTTAATGTTCCTGTCAGATATATTCGCCATAATCTCAATGATCGAGCCCTCTCCGACGTCTACTTACATATCTAAAAATACTCTTAAGTTCACTCCCAGACGAAGAAGATTTCCTACTTAGTAGAAACGAATTGTTCAATCGATGAAATTTCGCTGGCAATTCTACGGAAACCAGAAGCAATATATTTCGACAATGGAAAGATAACAAGCATTAGGTTTACGTTGTTGATATAAAGAATATTAAAACGGAATAGGATTTGTTTCTAATATACATGTAGGCAGAATAATGTTGTATATGGAAAGAACATTTTGTGTGTGTTCGCTGTCCAAATATGCATGAAAAAAATAAACAATTCAAGGATAGGTAATTCGTGGGTGATTCTAACATTGACACTACAGGGTGAAATACAGTAAATGAATGAACTCTTGAGGAACTTATTCAAATTCACAACAAAAAATATAATTGAACAATCTCATTATTGAACTTGACAATGAAAAATTGCAAATTCAAAATCATACACATGAACTCTATTGGGGGTACATTTCAAAATTATTCCTATGATATACAGGGTGTCGTATCTAAGTTGTGGATTCTCCCATCTATATTTATTTTCTTTTTATGATTATATACAATAATGACAATGAATGTAACTCTCGCGAATCATATTGAAACATTGAAATTCTACAATAATATTCTCAATATTTTGAAAATGAAGACAATTCTTTTGTAAGATTGAATTCTCAAAGGCTTTTAAATTTTTTCAAATCATCTTCTTGTCATTATTAAAATGTGTCAATGTTGGTGTCTCACGTGGAGGTTCATTAAAGGGTATAGAGCAGTCAAAAATCAACAATAATTGTTGCAATTTTATACGAAATACGTTTTATATGAATTCCGAATTCAGAACAAAATGGTCAGTTCTTCTATTAAACAGTTATTCAACGTTTTTCATCCCAGTTTGCTTTGTTGAAGTTATAACTTTACGCACACACCTCGTATTTTTAAATGCCTATTGATTTTCCCAATAACAGCAATTTAAAATGATAATATCTCAACGATGAATATCAGACGATACATATTAGTGAGTGATATGACAGGGCCTAATTGACAGATCAGTTATTCAACTCGGATTTATGGCAAATAATCAGATATCTGCACACGATTAGGCCGATGTTAAACATCGAAAATTCCACAGATATAGGAAATTATGGAGGAAAATTATGTTTTTGTTTTCTAGCGTATTCTCGTTATCAGGAGCAGACAAGAAACAAGCCATAAACGTCAATATGATTTATATTCTGTTGAAATCTACACCAATTTTGTAACATTAGTTGAGAATGAAAAAGTCAATAATTTGGCGTGTTTATTCTGAATCGAATTTTTACTTTCAGTTCCGAATTTCGAAAAAGAAAATCATTATATTTATTGGTATATACACAATATAGGATCTCATGAAATATTGATATATTAAGTTCTCAAATAAAGATGAATTCTGCTCTTTTACTTTCTTGACTTTTCCATCAATCATTTTGTCACCTTTTAGCTCCAACATGTATCTCAACCTACACTGCTTCGAAATATAACGCATCTTGGCCAAGACATCTTTTATTCTGCGGACATTCTCTATACAATAAATAAGGATTAAGTTATAAAGTAAATTCTTCGCTGGACTTTCATAAAGCCCTCTGATGTGTTCGTGTATAGCGAGCGAGTCGGTTCTTCATTTCCACGACGTCCTTACGTACCTATCCCATCTCTTGCAACAAATCAATTTTTCCACGTGCAAGAAGAATATCAAAGGGAGTTGGACATTTTGTTGTAGGTTGGTGGATATGTTGCCTGCAGATGGGTTTACGCTCTGCATTTTCAATCTCGAAAATTTCATATACCAGGAATGAAGCGAGTTTCCTGGAGTTCGATCTATATATATCTCACAGGGTGAGTCGATAAGATTCGCACGGACTATTTTAATCACAGAGACCCTTTTAAAATGATTTTCAGTCATACAGGACCAAATAACATTCTGTGTATTCTGATCTATTCGAAAATAATTTTTCGAATTTGAATTCATTGAGTTATTGTCAATTTATTTGAAAAAACCTGTATTGTAGAGTGTTACTAGAAAAGCCACCTATCTCGCATTTCGATTTTCTCAAAGTTGATGATGTTCATCATGAATACTTTGGATATCAAGTAGGTGAATACTAAAGTATTTCCAATAGAGTAATACACACTTGATAATTTTCAGACATTTTTATTTATTCTTTCACAAATATTCCACTCAACGTACATCCTCACTATTTTTGTCAGGTTTAGTCTTGTAGGCTAATTTATTCCCTTTCTATCCATTTTACTCTTGAATTGTATTTGGTATGTAAGTATATTCCAGCATATTAATTTTGTAATGTATACAGGGCACTATCACTATCCACATTATCTACTTCGTTACCCATAGACAAGTATTCTATGAATTCCACTTTATCATACGCAGGAAGTTTGAATATTTTCTCCATATCCATTGAAAAAATATGAATCAATTACTCAACCTTGAATTATATCTTCCCAATCATTCAGTTGGTCACTGAATTTCTGCACATGTTAAATTTAATGAATATTAGAAATATTACTGTTTGACTTATGGAATATAAGGCCTTTAAAATGTTGATATAAATTAGAACATACAGTCCATTCTGAAACAACCCAGATAGCGTTGTGTGATAATCGTTCATTTTGTTCTACTGAACATCCTGTATAATTTAAATTGAATCGAGAGATTATGGAATGAGTATAATTATAAATATCATCGATTCCCAGAAAAGCTTCACTCAATATTTGAAATGAGAGAGGATTTCACAATATTACCGAACAGCCCTTAAAACAGTAGTGGTCTGAATGATTAAAAAAATAAAACTACTGAGGAAAATTTACCATGTATTATCCATCTCTGTATAAGTATTACAAAAAAGTCATAAGATTCTAGGATAACGGAAGCGTTCATAGTTCAATTATAAAAAAAAACTCTTCCTTATTCCAATTAACAACTTTCAAGTAAAGAAAAACACCTCATATTTCAATCTATAGGGTAAATACTTTCAGTCTCGAATAGTAAGCATTATTTTTGATTGAGCTCGATCGATGGATAGGGAGATTATATTCTAATACATTTCTCGTATTTTAAGCACGTATCCCTACGTGAGATTACTTGAATTTATGTTTATGTTTGCAATTGGACATCAGATATTCGAATATATAAATTCCATAGACTGTGAATAGATTATTATTTCTGTAAATCTTCCAACACGGTCGACTATTGTTTCGAATATCGTAAGTTACTTTAATTATCTGCTTCTGTGTTAGATAGTGTCTCTATGCGTTCAGGTGCCAAACAGTTGAAAGAGAACGTTGCAGCGTAATTTGTATTTTTCAAGCGACAAGTCAACTACGACAAATGCCGTAGTTCTCTGATACTGAAACATTAATTTCGTTTAAATAACGTTCAGTCCAGTAGTACCTCATATTACCGCAGAGAAAGAAGTGTAAAAAGAAAAGATCAGGATATCTAGCAGACCACACAGTGGATCCTCTACATAATTAGAAAAGAGTTTTGGTTTCGAACCCAGAAAATTGGCGTATTGGAGTATAATTTATGTATTTCATGAACCAGTTGCTTGTTGCGGTCATGAGTTGTCTTATTTGGCTCACACTGATGAGATTAAATTGGTATATGACCAAGTTATAACGTTCTACATACCTAAATGTAAAATCAGATATTAGTGGAAAATGTAAATGTGTACATTTTGAGATAAATACCCAATTTGCTGCATACTATTATGGGATGAAACTGATCTTACGCAGATTTTAATCGAAATAAACCATGGTAACGTTTCAAATACGTCAAGAACTCACAATTGAAAACGTTATCATGGTTTCTCTCAGAAGAAAATTTTGAAAGATCAGCTCTCTACTTATTATTATTTCCAAATACATCTCTAGTTTTTTGCTAATATCTTAGGAACCTTTACGTTCATGCATCGAATTTGTCTGGAAGGTTAATGGTGAAAATAATAAAATACTATATTTTTTGACAATAATAAATGAGAACATTATACTCGGTTTGTTAATTTTATTTTGATTTATTATTGTATTGTATTGTATTGTATAGCATACATGTGTTTTAACGTAAAATATGAATTTTTTGATCAAAATGTTGTAATAAGTTTTTTCATGGCAAAAACTTCCAAGAAAAAAACGTAAAAAACGAGGTCATCCTAATTTTTCTATCGGAACTTCCATCTAGTCGTACGATTTCTACTGAAAGAAGAAAAAATAACAAGATTTTCTACAAGAAGGGAGAAAAATGAGAAGCCGTCTGCGTGGCCAATGGCGAAACTTTCCCCCTCCAAAAGAGGAGCATGTAGGCGCCCAACAGCAAGGATATATCCCTGCTGCTGCGACAGCCTGTTGATCAAACGCGCTTTTGGGAGTTTGTCAGAGTTGCAACAGATAACCGGTGTCGGTGAGTTATTTCTTGTTAAATTTTCTGGAAATTGCATGCATCATTGTAAATGTTGATTCGATCAAATATTATTTTCGGATATTCATCTATCCAAGAAATAAAGTACTTCGAACAAATTAATTTGACTAGAAGTTGAAAGTTTAAAAAATCAATTCGAATGTTCATATCATCAAAAATTTTGTTCATCTAAAAAATATTCTGTAAAAAAACACAAATATTTTGATTTTCAATTCCAATTGATATTCAACACATTCAACTCAACAACATGAATCATACTCACTTCACAATCAACTAGTGATGGAAATTTTATTTGCCTAGATTTTCATAATTGATATAAATATTCCACACTATATCATACATAGAAAATAACTAGATGTAGTCTTCTTATTGACGGAAGTGAGTTATGACAGTTTGTCAAAATATGCACTCTTTGGAAAAAACAAGTTATTGCTCAAGATTTGAAATGGAAGGGAAATTATAGTCTTAATGTTTATAATACACGAAAGTTGAACAATTTGAATGAAAAAATTTACTACGTTTAAAATTTAGATGTCATATTGAATATGAATCTGGCATCGTTGTCAAATTTAGTCAAAAATTGGCAAAATACTAACATTTCAATTGTAAACCAAAAACTCTCATTCTATTTTAATAGTACCCAACAAGTGAATTTGTCACAATTATCCTACTCAAATGAATAAACTATGTATTCATCCTCATTTTGGTACCAAACATAAAAATTGCATTCAAGAAAACAAACAAAACTATCTACTACCTGCATCACAATATCAACCTTTCCATTGACTGTCATACATTTTAAATATTAAGAGGACATCTAGTACATAAATGCACTTATTATTCAACGGATTCAGTGAATATATCAAGCTATAATAGAAAAATGCGCAGATATTATGAAACATGAACTCTATGAAAATGCAAGTATTCTGTATATTAAACGTAATGAACTTTTTTTCAAGTTCTTGTATTTCATTCGACATAGAGAGCATTTTAAATTCACTCAGATGCGTGCATAGCTAATGTAATGGGAAAAATAATATAACAATTTTAAAAACGTAATCAATTAGTATTTCTCACACGATTATGAACATTTCATAGAACTGAGAATATCAAGATTTCTAAACTGCACCAACTTGACTTTTTGAAATGAAACACATGGCAATGTCTTCTAATTATGAATCTATTTAAAACTTCGTCACTACTGAACAAAAAAGTTACAACTCGTCACGACAAATCGAGTTCAGTTCTTCTTTTTCTGAGCCATTTAATAAGGTGCTGTGCTTTAACTTTCTCATGTTTAAATGTCTGAGAGGTCCCTGGAGTCATGTTACCTAAAGTTTACTGTTTCAAATAGGTATCTCGCGTTTTCTTGCAATAAATTGCAGCATAAATGGGTCTTGAAATTGTGATACCGTATTATACGATACATCTCACAACTTCGCGGCTATATTATCCTGATAAATTATCCAAGAGAGAGGTATTGTCCTTTAACTGCGTATGGAATTAAATAAGCGTGATGAGCTTCTCAAATTCATCGGGGAGGATTTGTCGCATATGGTTGGGATAGAGTAATCCTATCGAATTCAGCCATTTCACGTCATCCAGTAGGTGCAAACGTAATTAATTATTACGAATCATCAGATCACTGATGATTTTTACTTGGTGCACTGAATTTCTCTTAAAAAAGTCACTTGGGGTTGGGTCAGGTAATCTAGCTGATCACAGTAACGCTGGATCGATTGGTGAATTTGAGAAAAATCACGTGAAAGGAAAATCGATTTGGAAATTGCAATTGAACAGCTGTTGAAAGCTTGGAAAAGTATCTCTGAGAGTGTCGTCTACTGAAGAAGGTTTGGTTGAACCTATTGTTTTTCTTCTCGAATTCAAGTTCAGATTTACGTCACGTGTAAGGTTCATAGAACTTAAATTTTGATCTTCGGAATCACGGACACGGTCTCTGTAAACCAAACCACTAATCATTTCGGAAGTTTCTTCTTTTCATTCTCTGTATATTCATACAGGGTGGCCCAAAAAAGTGTGACATATCAAAGTTGTGTTTGTCTAAATGGAACACCCTGTATTTTCTTAAATTTTTGGATAGTTCAGGGAAAAATAATACGATTTCATAGAAGGTACCATGTACCTAACAATAACCATTTTCGAGTTATTGTTTTGTTTTCGAAAATGCTGGGTACAATTGGAAACTGAATAAAATCGAAATGTATATAGAAACCATCCCTTCCAATTCTGACCAAACTTCACTCTCTTCATATTTTTCCAAGCTGGACGTCATCTCCATTTGCATATCTCTTCTAATCGCCGTTTAACGTCATTTCCTTGCACTAGTACGGACCGATTTCGATTAACTGGTTTGGAGGATTTTCTTTTTCCGCTACTGCCTGATTACAAATTGAAAATTCTTTTCATCTCGCATGGCGGAGTCGCGTCTGTCTGACTATCCATCAGAGCTTGCCTGGAATGCAACAGAAAGGGATTCGCGAAATAAATCGCTAGACGTATGTGGGTATGCGAACAATCTTCATTCTACAGAATGTTTTCGATACCAAACCCATATAGGAATATCTGTTGACCCAATTTAACAATAACAGTATTCATCACTCTGAGCAGCATATACAGGGTCACCTAACCGATTCATTAAGGATTCATGAAGGACTAATAGAGATATCAAAGTTTGGTGGCAGCTACAGGACAATGTGACTGACCTATTTTGAAATTTGTTTTCAATACACTGTTTTTTTCCGGTTGAACCGGAAGTGATATCAACTGTTTTCAAAATAGAATACCCTGTTCATTCTGGATTTGTTGCATTTTGAATTGCTCTTCTATCGTGATTTGTTTTTGAGATATTCCATTTTTTCGATGAGATGGACTGACTAACTGAAATGTCTGTATTATCTACAACTTTCATGATGGGAAGTTCAATCTCCGTAAATTTCGAATGCTAATAACTTTCTCATTTCAAATGGATACCTCATGAAATTTTTACACTGGCGAAAAATCTCATTTTCTATCGGTTTATAGAACATACCATATTGCTAAAATGGATACTTACAGACATATTACCAAAACTGTGGAAATACACTCATTTGTCTCATGTGTATTTTCACAAAGGTGCTTCGGATAGTTCTGAATTTCATTTTTGTTAGATAATATGAATGTTATATTGGATATTAATCGTTAATACAACCAAGAGTTGATTTCGATAAAATTTCAACAAGAAGTATGTTTTATAATCTGTGCTGTTAAAGCATTTTTTTATTCGAATAGAATAGTTTGATCGTATCAAGTTTTACTTATTTCTATGAGGTGTGGGAGGACTTGAAAGAAAACAAACGTTGGGGCCGACCAAATAAAGGTACTGTGAACGAAGAAAACACGGAAAGTGTGCGAGAGGAAAATATTAGCTGATATTAAAGCAATTCAAAAGGCGGCAACCGCAATTCCCAAAGTTTTACCGAAAAGTGAGTTGAAAATCGATTCATTCAATCAGAAGAGTATTCTCAAAACCAATGAATAAAATTTTGTCATGTCATCTTTAAAGTTCTGGAACTTATTTTATCTGTTGCAACGTTATTGTTTCAATGTTGAAATCACCATCAGCAGAAACTAACGAATGAGAAATAATTTCAATAGTAAATCTCCCTCGAATTCAGCGCATAAAATCAGAAATTGTCACATCATGGACTGGAAAGTATGATACACTGTCCGATAAATGACATCCTGTTCCCTAAACGAAGAGAAAATATCAATTACCCAGGACGAAAAAAATCCAGCCCTATGTTTCATGGAAGAGCTTGTCCACATCTATTCTCATGTACGTCATGCCTCGGCTATTTTTCCTGAATAGAAGCGGGAAAGTCGTAGTTTTCCATTCTTTCTTCTACTGTACATCCACTGAATGTTTCATATCTACGCCGCAGAGTGCTTTAAATTATTTAGTGCGAAAACGTACGATAGTTAAATCTGGTAAAATTTTTTTATGTCAGACACGCAGTAGCGTAGTATCCATTTGTTTTTAGGCAAGTAAACTGAAGTAACCAGAAAGAGAGAGGAGAAACACTAACGTTTTCCTCTCATTTTGTATTCAATTAAAGTGATGCTACGAAAAATTGAGGAATATATTATGAATTCGAATGACTCAAAGTTAAAAATTTCCATAAGATATTGATCATAATGTTCCATGATGTACGCCAATGAAATATCAAAAACTATTTAAATCTTCTTCGTTTCTCAATGTCCATGAATAATGCCACGAAGTAAAATATTATGATATACAAAAAAAAATTAAATTGAATTCGATCAAAATTATGTCTTATCATATGGAGGATTCATCATCGGTGAACACAAAATACTCTTCATTTTGTATAATGGAACAAAATTCTCCACTTTTCAGAAAATCTACTTGTATCAATTCTCCGAGTAGTTGCACGTGAAAATTTTCAGGTTTCAGCTCCCTGGCAACTGACTTATCGATATTTCTAAATTAACTGTGGATTTTCTATCGCTACAAGACAAGAAAGAACTAGTTGGTTCTCATCAGTTATTTTGTTTCATTACGACTCTTTTGTTGGTATTCAATGTGGTCTGTTCTCTAGAAACGTTCTTTTAATGTTTCGAAACTGTTTACTTTTGTCAAGATATTTCGCATCATACAAACGAGAAGGAAGACATTAAATAATTTCCTCCAGCAGTGTCCAATTAACTCTTTCTTTGTGTAATTCATAATGGATAAATATACTTTCTAAATTAATCAAGGAACATACTATCATGGAATGTCATAAAACTACCCTTTTGTTTAGTTTCAAAAAGTATTTAAAATTATAGCCAACTTGTGTATTAGTTCTTTGTGAAGAAATTTGTTCTGTTTAACAGGGCCGCGGTCGTGGTTTCACTGGTAGTTATACAAAATATAGGGAAAATTCATAATTTCCAAATGAAACGCACTATATATTACATCATATTATCTTTCAAATGGCATGGGATTTTTTTTGTAGTTTGGTTTTGAAATGAAGATCTATAACGAAGAGGCTTTATAATTTTATCATGAATTCGTTATCGTGGTCACCTGGTATACCTACCGTCAACTAGGCATGTCGAAATGACTGAAAAAATACACAAAACGTGAGTAGGAATAAAATACAAGTCTTCGCGTCCCTTGGGAGAGGAATCAAGAAGAAACCGTTTTTTGTCTTGAGCGACTCTTGGAAAAACTTTTCCATTATTTTCATTTACATTGCTGGCGAAGCGTCTAATTGAATTGAAAGAGAAACATTGACAATTCACGGTGATAATTGTAGGGTGCTAGATAGGAAGAACATTCATCCATTGTTGGAATTTGTGAGAGAAAAAATACAATAATAGCAACTGTAATGGGAGAAGTTCATAACCTATCTCATTCTTGAGAAATTGAAAATGAAGAACTGGAGAATCATTTCTCACAGATTTTTCTACCAGCATTGAATAATCTGGTGGCAAAATAAAGCTCAGATGGAAAATGAACTAATGATTGAGTAGAAAACCTTAATTTCGTTATCGTATCAACCGTTGACATATTTTTACATACCACACTTATTGTCATATGTTGTAGTTTGAAAAAATAAATTAACTTCAATAAAACATATCCGGTAGTTTGTGTAAAGATTTTCTCATCATGATGTTCATGAATGTATATTACAATAGACTTCTAAAATCTGTTGTATGTTTATATTTCTCTGGCATTAATTTATATAATATACAAAATGAATGATTCCCAAATTAATTTTTCTTCAATGTCATCTACTCACTGTACGTTCCTTTAATGTTTTTCCATATAATTTTCCAGAAGGTTTCAATAATTATTTCAAACATCATAATCATTAAATTTGTTTGATGAATAATCTCTTCCAAATTAGAATATAAATGCAAAATAAATGTTGATTCCATTGCGTATATTCCAATATCAATTACAATTTCATTATAATTTATTTCATAGCATACTTTCGATGCACAATATGAATGATCATTTCAAATTACTAACAGATTATTGATAAACCATAATACAAAATCTGGTGAAATGAGCGATAATATTCATATAATTTATTGTAGTTCGAGTTAAACTGTGTATTATGCCATTTCCATGAATTACACATAATTTTTGTTCAACAAACGTAAAATTTCTGTTACTCAATCAACGTCTTATTGTACTTTGATATTAGCATGAAAAGTTGTATAATCCTGATCTTTCACAGCGATTGATAAATGTCTCAAAATTCCAATCAAAACCATAATTTTTTTGATTTCTTTCAGACTGAGAAATGATACCCCTATCACTGTTCGTGTTAGTCCTAGTACAATCGTCGATCGCGAACATGGATGATCTATTCTCAGACATTCCTGATACCTACGCGAAGAGCTATTCGAACGAGCTTGCTGATCCAGAGAACTTAGAAATCGAGAAGAAGAACAGCGACTTTGTGAGGTTTGGTAGGAGCGGCGCAAATCAGCAATCGTACGAGGACGAAGACAAGGACAAAAGGAATAGTCTCGGAAAAAACGAATATTTCATCAGGTATGGCAGGAATGGCAACCGATTTCTGAGATTCGGACGGGATCAGAATAAAGAGCTCAGGAACGGAGAGATTTATATCAGATTTGGTAAGAGAACCATACCCCACGAACAAGAAAATTAAATTCGACGATGAAAATAAATTTCCTATGAATGGAAATTAATGTTACATGAATAAATGTAAATAAAAAGAATAAAAGAGAGCGAAGTTTACGTGTGTTACATTAAGATGTTGTTTTGGAAAAAGGAAAACGAATTTCCCTTGAATCAAAACTAAAGTAACAATAATAAATCCATTTTTGAAGAAATGAAATAAAATCTCCCAGGAAACTTTAACCTACCATTTAACATGTTTTTTGATGAAATACGTGTTTCAAATGAACTTTTACATTTCTAATATGCTCTAGTCGAATGAAAAAAAAAACGTTTTCGAGATATTTGAGTTTTGTAGTCACAGCAGATCAATTTATCGCGAGATTCATCTGTAACTTTTTTTAGAAGGCCAAAACCAGTTTTGTTCTAAATTTTACGATTTCAATGAATTACTTTCTTATGCATTCTTCATTTCAATGCACTATTAACCTCAGCAAGTCCCGTACACTTTTTGACTCCCTCTTTTATCTGGAATCATTCGAAAAGTATGTAAGTGATTTGAAATTTTGATCAACTTTTCTTTTTTTATTGTTTTCGAAAAATATATAGGCACTTTCTTGAGTAGAATATTCAGGCTTATTATTTTTAGAAATCAAATTCTTCCATCAAATAAATGAAATACTTTTCAATTGAAAATATTGTTTTCATCAAATACAATTCCTACCATCGGATTGAATGATAGGGAGAAGACTCGAAATCAGACCTTTAAAGTTTTCGTCGGTATTTGAAGATGGAGGTTTATCCGTTGAAGGAAGCTTCACAGTGGTCTTTTTTTTTGTAGGCCGCACCCTGGAAGAAGACGAGAAGAACCCCCGTCTAAGAAGATCCACCGCTCCGGACGAATACCCCAAACGAAAAGACGCTTTTCTCCGATTCGGTAGAGACCCGGAAAATTCCGGAACCGGCCATGAGATGAGAATACCCCCCGACTCTCCGCTGATCTATCTTTTGGCGGAAATATTGGCAAGGAAAAACGCGCATTGGCAGAACGCCCAATAGAAGAGACGAGATACTGGAGGAAGCCTTTGTCATAACAATGCGATGGGACAAGGTGTTTTCGATTTATTCATTTATTTATTTGTTCATTGTATTTATGATGTGTACAATATCCATTCAGTGTTGTAATGAAAAGACATATTTCTCAATGCGTGTGTGGAAATTTCACTGATTTAATCTCTGAATAATCTTCGGTTTGATAATGACTAGTACATATAATTATCTTTGAAATTCAATTTTCAACATTCACAACAAAAATCTGATGATCCGTTTCTGAGAACAAGACATTCAAGTAGAGATTTTAACTCTGAAAAACGTCCGTAAGTGATGAAGTACCTGAAATCTTGAAACAAAATAATTATTCATTAATTCATCAATTATAATATCCACTATATTTTGTTAAAAATACCATGAACAAATCTTCCACAAAAGTTTCAAAAATTAGAGCAATGTTGAGAAATACACTTTGGTCTCGAATACTGATGTCCTAAAAATTTCCATTGGATGTTCGATCTAAATTTTCCTATAGATAAACACTTTATTCATCTTGGTTAGTGGCTGGACAACAAATATATGTATATTTTTGTTTATTTATATGTTGTATCTTGATCTGTTTTCAATAAAGTTATATGATTCATAAACATTTTATATTACTACCTCTGCCTCGTCACAGACCTCGAAATATCTTGTAGATGCTTTTCAGTAACTGTGTCTTTTGAAAAGGATGAAAACAAGTGGTTGAAAAATAATATTTTTATTAAGAGTGAATCTTATTACACTTAGTGTCAGCTGGAATATTTCATAAGAGATATTTTTGGGGGTCTTTCATTCTATCATCCTGAATAAGGCACAAGAGAATATCATCCCGAGAATCTAAAAAATATGGAAGATAATTGAATATTTAAAAAACCGAAATAGGAATAAATTCAGCTAACCAATAAACCAGACAGTACGATGGCAGCAGTACCCATAGTTAGAGCATACTGTTTGGAAAATTGCTGAGTCACATCCAGACAGCCTCTGGTGAAAATTGTGAAACTGTTATCTTCTGGAAGATCCTGACAATTAAGTCTTTTTCCAGAACTGGTCATTTTGCAACAAGAGTTGGGTATTCTGCCTTCCCAATCTTTGGGGCCGATTATTCCACAACATTGTAGCCTAGAAAACATAAACAGTATATGGATTAACTAACAATTGATGATGAGTTTGAGTATTGCCATAACATTGAATATCACAAATACATACATGTATAAGAAAAATTCATAACCAGAACCGCAATTTAAATTTTTTATTCGGTAATTTAAACGAAGCAAATCGACATTTCTTCATCAAGAATAACCGAAGAAAAATGGGAGATTCAGATTGCATTTTGTGAAGGTGAAGAGCAACTTTATTGTATGAATTATGTTTAACTGAATTTGAATAGGATCAAGTAGATATAAGGTGTTGAACATTTTTGAAACAGAAAGAGAGCTCCCTGCAATAAATCGAAAAATATTTTGGCTACATTGTTTCGTATTTCATTTGCTTGAGTCGTAACAACGGAAAATGGATAATAATTCAATGGAGTAACCATTGATAATATTCAGAATAAACAAACTGATTTGATAACTCTACAGTCTTTTATGGCAGAGTTTTCAACAAATTTTACATAAACCCATCACTATTTTATAAATGGTTCAATAAGTCTAATGGATATTAAACACGATAAACTTTTCGAATCATAGATTTATGTACAGATTATTCCATTTGAAAAAAACTGGATAGGGCAGAACTATAGCAGGTTGCAGAGAATTAGCTAACTAAAATATGAATTTCCGTAGGATGGAATTTCCCAATTAGAAAATCAGAATTTTCAGAAAATATATGATCTTCGAAAAAAAGAATGCAATGAATAAAATGATGTGTAAAAGTACCAGGAACAAGTATGAGGAAACGAATGGAAATTATAAAATTATTTGCGTGAAGGATGTTTTATCAGGATTATCAAAGTTGTTACTGTATTTTCTTGTAGATTTGGCAACACCAAATTATCCACAATATTTTAGTTGCGTAGAAAAGTGCCGATTCTGATTCGTTGGGTTTTTAAGAAACGTTCAATATGTCATTTACCAGCCAGCCAGTATAAAAAGAATTCTTGGTCAATACAGGAAACGAGTATCATAGTGGTTTGATAAGAAATAGAAAAAATACACATTCCAACATGAATAAACGAGTCTGTGATACCTTTTAAAAGTGTATATTATTTGAATCATTATGATGGAATAAGCACGCGAATAAGATAAGAAACCAAATGTTATATACAGGGTTAGCCAATTCGTTGAATTCCTGACAAGAATATAAATTAAATGGAAAATACAATTCGATATCATATATTATAGTTATAGATTTTTTCTCTAAGTAGCCTTCGAATGTTCGACATCAAAAGAACATTATTTTCTTCTTATACGAGGTGATGAACAAATTTATGAATACGATATATATGACACACTGATTTGATTTTTGTTATATCAAATTGAGAAATTATAAATGCTCACCTGGTCTGTGTCTCATCCCAAGCAGTTGTAATGGGTGCGTAGCTTCCATAATCTCTCAATGAACTTTCCATTCCTATCCTTATAGTCTTCTCGACTTTTTCTCGAAAAACGTATCCCAGAATACCTCCTACCAGCATAGTCACAAAGATTGCCAACAATGTGATATTATACTAAAAAATGTAACAATAAAGTTCGAACCATCTAATGCATTATCTATCCACTTGAACAATTATGATAGATCAAAGTGAATGGTTTTGACTACAAACACAACGGATGTGCCAAATGAAAAATGGTATAACAGAAAATGCACAATCAAAAAAGCCATTGATCTACAAAATTTCCGATGATCAACAATCATTTGTACTTACAATAAATAACATACATTTGACTTCTCTAATGGATCCCAGACAGCCTAAAAGTGATATGAGGGTAACTATAATACCAGTTATAACAATAATATATGCGGAACCCAAATATAGATTGGTTCCTAGTAAGTCGTTGGCGAAGGATTTTTCGACCACTACCCATAATCCTAAACCAAATACAATAACACCACCAAGCTGAAATAAACAATGATTGATTAATAAAAATGTTCTTCGCATTGTGTTACTATACACTCACAAATATTATTAGATTCACGATGAATAAACTGTATTTCATGCAATTGCCGCAACCCTCCATGTTTTAATTTCTTGCCTAGCCGAGAAATCTGCAAAACCAAAACGCACATACAACTTTCCGTTCACCCCCGGTATTCAGATCGTTTGCACTTCTTGCAAATTAAAAATGAAGCATCTCACCTGTTGGCTTTTAAATGACAATAACGTATAGTTTCATCGATATTTTCGAGTTCCCTAATTACATTTCATTGATTTCTTGAACTTTTCACACGCATATAAATATTAAAACCGTTTACACATATTCAGCATTCAACTGTTTCCGCGTCGAGGCAGAAGCAAAGTATGCCATGACTTGACCACTCCCCAAGTCCCCATCACCCACCGTTGCTTAGCCGCAGAGTATGTGACCTAATGATACATTTACCATTCACCTGAGCTTACCAGGGGACATCCAAAACATCGTACAAAACCTATTCAAAGATTTTTTTAGAAATCATACTTGCGGTAGAAAAACTGAACGTCTATACTTTTTACGGAATAGTTTCCTAAATAAACTCATTCAGTTTTTTCCATGAATTTATATCGACCATGTTTTCTCCATCATTGACTTTTCCATAATATTCTTCTTATAATTTTTTTTTGCAAATGAGCCAATATCATATTTTCAATCCCACTGAAAATTCACACTCATTATATCAGTTATGTCCGACAATTGGTTTTATTTTACAGAATGATGAAATCCTTCCAAACCTCTCTTAATCGATGAATTATGCTATTATGGTACAGTATCCAATATCGAGGATCAAAATCAAAGCAAATTGATTCTACAGCGTTTCGAAGCTAGCATTTTCATTTAAAATTTAAAAACGCCAGAAATAAGTGCTATGAGCGTATGACGTACTACACCCTAAGTCTATCTTTGTTTCCATAAATATTTTGCTCCCACCACTGTCATGTTGTCAAGTTTACTTGTGGGTGACTCTACTTATTCCTTCGATATATTTTCTCAAAAACGTATCGATAAGTGATAACTCTATCATTTCATAATAATTTGTGGGAAAAATATCATTTTTATTGTATTCTTTCACATCTTTCATTTCAAGAATAAGTTTTGATATTTTGGTGTGGCAACACAGCAAGATTTACCATGGAACAATCATCTATGATTGGTCAGTTCAAGGTCGATGGGCGTGTAGGGTTAAGTACGTCACACTGCGTTACACCAATGAGAGCAACCTTCGAAAATAGCGCATGAAATTGTATGGTCAGAATCAATTCTGTTTATTTTATTCATGATATAGACCAAATAAAAAAATAATGAATGTTAGTTTTTGGACATTCAGATCACGATTATGCTGTTTTGAAAAATTAGTGGTCTCTCCCAATGGGAGACTGGCCCTTGCTTTATGTTTGATGAAAACACGCATATTCTCGATGTTTTTTCATTGAAATAACCAAATATATTAATTAAGATTAATAATATAGAGATTTGAAATCATTTAGTGACTGCTGTATAGAAATAGTCATAGTTCCTTGTTGAAGTTTCGAATTTCAATAAATTATGGTTTCATTCGAAAAAAAAATTTATTATCTTCACAAAACCATAAATTTTTCTTGTATGAAAATTTTGTTATTTGATAAATGATTACTGAAAAATATTATAGGAAATTGAATTGAAGGAATCATTTAGTCATAAGTATATATTGTCTATAGAATAGTTTTAGAAAAATATTAGCAATTTATCGTTGTCCCATCCATACAATAGTTGAGTGTGCCACCCCGTCCATAATAACCAGATTAGAATAAAAGAAAAAACAGTTTATTCAAAACAACTCTTCTACATCCGTATCTGCATCATAAATAGCATCAACTGAATCGTCAATTTTCGAGCCACATTCATTTTTTTGTGCTTCAAGAAGCTTCGCTATCCTTTCCTCAGTATCCGAGCCCTCTTCCTTGCTGAAAAAAAATTATCAGTCACGGATGAATAATCATCAATTTCCACATACTGTTCATCAAACTCCACGTCCGTTCCATCGGATTTCACATCGACGTCGCTTTTATCATCCTGGAATTTAACCTGAACTCTTTCTAATATCTCTTCTTCACTCTCCTCGGCACCTTTATCGTCTCTATCGAGAGCGTATCTTCTCCAAGGAAATCGTTTCCGATGCTGATGACAGTCCTCCAACCAGGACCTTTTCACTATTTTTCCTTTGCCCTTCACTTGGTTGAATTTCGGTGTGTTCGGAAAAGCGCAACTGAAATATTCTCCATTCAGCACACAATAATGATATTCTCTTATGTCAGATTGATTGGTTTGTGCTTGTAGCTACTAGAGTAATACTAATTTTTCTAAACAAAAATGTCCGATTAGAGCTGCAAACTACAATTTTATTCAATATCTGATGCCTGATGTGTTTGCTTTAAATTACAGTATTAGTTTGATCAATTCTCAACATATGCTATTACATTCATGTATTCTCAAATTATCTTAATTCATGTCATAACTGCCAATAAATGAGACAATTTCAAGACTTTAATTACTAACCCATCAATCCATAATAATAGTTTCAGTAAGACCACTGGAAATGAAGAAAAAATATTTTTGTGATATTCTACCAAATATCAAATTTGAATATAGAGAAACTTAAATTGTTCAATAGTGATACTCACATAAGGTGTGTACATGTAGAATCCCAATCAGCTTTGTATTTTCCTCCCATCACAAGTGCCTTGTTTCTTAAATTTGCTCTATCAGGATTCTGAATGCCACTAATCACTAAAGTCACACCTTCCAGTAATTTTTCAAATGGCTTACTAGGCTTTTCTTTCTTCATTTTCTTTTCCTTTCCTTTTTGAGTTGTCTGTTCAAGCTTTCTCTTCAAATCCCTTTTAAGAGTATCTTTATTCTTTGATATACTTGGGCTGACACCTTTTTTATCCCATATATTAGCTTTTTTGGCAATGTCATGAGCTTTCTCCTTCCCCTTAACTTCATCAGCCTTCTTTTTGATAAGCCTGTCAATTTTCTCATTGGGTTTCTCATCATCCTCATCATAAAGCAGTTCATTTCGATTCCTGTCTTTTGGTGTAGTTTTCTCATCATCTCCATTTTCCTTTTTGGCTTTAGGAGTGAAATTTTTATTTTTCAACATTGGTTTACAAACTGGAGACCCATACAGAGCCAATGATGAGCTAGAAGAAGCTTCTCTTATAGCAGCTGCTCCTACAAGCAAATAAGAAAACTGTATAAGCTAAATTAATAAGAAACAAAAACATATTACCAACCAGTTAACTTATCATCTTGCTTTAGTTCCTTTCGTTTTGCAAATAAACTTCCCACAGAAAAATCAGTGGGGGATTCAGGTCTCAGAGAAAATATTCCTATATTTTGGCGAACAGGAGCAGCTTTAGAAATGTCATTACCACCACTAAGGTTTATCAAGTTTACAAATGCTAGACCATACCGACATTGTTTGTTGAAAGGCTGTGTACAAACTATTCTCACTCTGTCCCACTTCTCATCTACTTGAGGTTTCAACAATTGGTCCTTAGTAAACATTCTCACTTTATTAGAATTCTGGTTTTGACGAGCTTCTATGGGGGTCATGAAAGATGAAGCTGTGAGAAGAACCTTAAAGTCTTCGTTAGAACCCGAACGAGATACTGAAACTTCAATGTAAGCTGAGTTTTCATTACCAATATCAATGGCGCTAATCTGACTGGCCTTTTCCAATTGCAGAATCACTACTGCATTTTTTTCACCATTATGTTGACATTTCCAAGTTTTAGAATTATCGCTAGAGAGGATATTGCTTGCAGGGTGTTTCTGGAGATTAAATGAAAATCAGGATAAATAAAATGAATAACTTTTACGGGACGCAACTCACGGGATCTTCGCTACTAAAACTGACGATATGATCTACTTTTAGAACTGGCATTTTCACAAAGAATCGTATATTCACTTCACATATTATTTGTTGTTATTTGTGTCAAAAAAGATTATTGAAAATTAATGAGTGTGAGTTTGCCGCCTCAACATAATATGACAATTCTTCCACGTCTTTGAACAAAAATACTACCGACTACTGTCGAACATACCAAAGCTCAGTGGCGTAGCTTCCCCTCCTTTTATAGAAAATAATTTAAATTTGTAGGTGTGTGACAAAGGATCATGATTGAATTGCGTGATAAAGATTTACATAAAATCGTTTCGCTCAAAATTATATTTTTTTCTTGGGCGGAAGAAGGAATACGCCACTAGCTGGTGGGTAATGTTTTTAAAGATATTTTTCTGTTGGCGAAATATTGAATTTGAAAGGAAGATAACATCTACGACGTTAGTGACATTTGATCCGATACACTGACATAGTTTGGTTAAAATTGTTCACTGTCAATCTTTTCTCTAATGTTTGCTAAAATTTGGGATAGTCGAAAAATAATTATGTCTTTGAGAAGACTCTTCCTAAGTTCACTACATAAAATAAATAAAAATGTTTCGATTGGATCAAAACCAGCCACTACTATCCAATCAAGACACTGCAGTAATAATCCAACACAACTCCCAACCAACAATGAACCAATATTATTGGGAAAACTGGAAGCGAAGGTTCATTTGAAATATACTTGCAAAGTCTGTAACGCTAAAGATACCAAATACTTTTCTAAGCATGCATACACTAAAGGAGTAGTAATCGTAATGTGTAGCAGTTGTGAAAGTTATCACTTAATAGCAGATAACTTGAACTGGTTTACTGATCTGAAAGGAAAAAGGAATGTAGAAGAAATATTGAAGGAAAGGGGAGAGAAGGTCCAAAAAGTTGATTTGGGAAACTGTTTAAAAGCTCTGGAATCAGCAGAAAAATCATAGGATTCAAGACTTTCCAATAGCATTGTTCAATAGGATAAAATTAAACAAGGAACTTGTATAACATGTTTTATTTCACTACTTTTTATAATTTTAAGTAACATGGCAGTTAAACTTCAGAATTATGATTATATATTGAATGTTTGATATCCTAATAGGAATTTCAAATGAATTTGCTGACAATTGGTGTTACGAAAGTTAAACATAAGACCAAATTCAATGGCACATTATAAGAGAATCTTTGGCCTACCTCAATTAGCTTCAGAAAGTGAATAAAGATATGAGAGAATGGAAATTTTCAGTAATTGAATTTGAAAGCTCACTGAATATGAATGTATATAAAACATAAGATATATATATAGGACATATTTGAATATAATAATATAAAAACATTCAAGGCACATCAGATAAGTTGGAAAAAAGTGATGAACTCATTTATCACAGTGATGAACATAATTGGGAAACACATTTATAAAAGGTTTATAGTAGAAAAGGATTCAAACTCTATTCAAATAATTGCAGTTAATCACTCATTTCATATAGTTTTATAAGGAAAAGTTAGAAAAATATCAACAGTACATAAGAATTTCATGTACAATTCTTGTAGGCATATACAGCATAAATGATCAAAAAATATTATACAAACTAGAGTATATTCAGTTGTCATTTTTTATAATTCTAAACTGCAAAGATTTTAATCACAAAATGGAATGAAATTATTGTTATGAAAAAAATATTTTACAATACATTCGAGAATACTGAACAATTTAAGTAAGCAAGTATCACATTAATCTGATAACAGTAATCTTTCTTTTCTTGGCAGCCAAGAACATCAGAAAAGCTAACGTTATTTCAAATAGAATATTATTTCGGAGGATCTGTTCGAGATTCATGATATATAAAAGGAAAATTAATTATAATTAGTTTATTTTACTTCTAAATTACATTCTTTAAGATTAGAAATTGCAAATCTGTGTTGAATTGGCACTAGAAGACGAAAGTGTAAAAAAGTTAAAATCACAAGGAAACAATGTAAGAGCACTTGGGGCATATAGATGAAAAATTTACTGAAGAAAACAGCATTCCTACTTCATCACTAGTGCAATATTTTTTCTTGCAAAATCTGAGCATTTTCGAATTAAAAATTTTGTGACTAGACTCGTTTTGGCTTACTGATAACAGCATATGCTTCATCATTGTGGAACTGATGAGCTACATCAGGTTTTCTTTTTTCTTCATCACTCTGTTGGGGGTCCACACACCTAACCTAAAATAAGGGTATGTTGTGATCATTCATTCAAATTGATACTTTTCAAGATATTCAATCTTCACCTTCCTCTCTTGAACGTTTTCAAATGAGATTGAACAGCCTTATTTCAAAAATGTCTTCATCAACGAGACACATAACATTAGAAAAGGATTCACCATGCTTAATTCTCAGATGAAAATTAAATATGCAGTATTTTTCATAATATAAACGTGCAAAACGTGAAAAATCGAAAAATACCGTATTTTCAATGTTTCCTCAGGACAAATACATGATATACCCTTGTCTGATATATTATTGAAGAAATTAGACAAAAAGCTGTACAATCTTTCCCAACAAGTGACACGGAAAATAAGGTGGAATTTCACGAAGTGGAGTATTTTTACCACGATAATATTGCCAAAGCCATTTTTCTTGTACCAAAATACGTAAGTTTAAAAAATTTTTTTCATCAAAATCTAGATATACCGGGTGATTCACCTAACTGGTTCATTAGAGGTTTATGGAGAAATCAACTTGAAATTTTGGTGGAAGCTACTACTCAATGTGATCTAGTTTCCTAAAATATTTTCAATAGGCTGTTACTTCCGGTTAAACCGGAAGTGATATCAATTTTGTTCTAACTCTAATGAACCAGTTAGGTGAATCACCCTGTATAAGTGAACTTCTACCGAATTTTTATATGATATAGAATTTTTATAAATAATATTTTTTTCAGGCAGAAATTTACCTTTTGTCACATTTGGCGATTACACAATGAAATTATTCTTGAATATTTTTTTTTGTTAGATGATGATACACAATGTAAAAAATCATCAATACCTCGTCATATTCGTTGTAAGAAGGTGAGTCAATGGGGTTAACTGGGATTGGGAACACCTGCTTATATGGCGAGTTGACATTGAGCTTGCTAGTTGATCCAAAATGGTTCAGCTTGTCATAGTGGACGCTACCAGTCTCCGACGTCAAGTTTTGAGGTATGATTCCAGATGCCTGGGTGAGTTTGATAGCCTCAAAGCCTCGTCTGACCTCGCCCCACGACATATAATCCTGTTCGTCGTCGTTTTCTTTAATTTGTTCAGTATGATTGGGCATTTCAATGCCTAATGTTTGCCAGGCATTGTTACGAATATTCACCTCATCGTATTTCCTGTCAATAAATAACACTCAATTTTCGATTCTGAAAAGAATCAAGAAGAAAATACCTTTCCACTGGTTCGTAAGTCGGCTCCTCGAGTTCAGACTTGGGACTGGCAGGGACAAATTTCCTGGGTGGCTTAGAGGGTTTGACTTTCGGGACTGGTTTCGGTTCGTGCTTGGCTTTGTTTAGGGCGAGCGACGATTTGGAAGAAATGGTTGAGATGGGCGAGTCTGTTATTGGATTCAAGGGTGTCGTGGGTGAGGGTGGAAGAGGTGTCCTTGATCTTGCCTCCATTGAGAGGGCTGCATGCAGTTGGGCATCCCCACAGTCAAGTAAAGGTGGTGTTGATTCTCCTGACAAGAGTTTCTTCATAGATTTCATTTTTGTGGCAAGACATCTGGAAATTTATGTTGATTATTATCATGATGGCATTATTTTGACTTTATTCTATCATTGTGGCCAGTTTCACTGCTATTTCATGTACAAGATACAATTTGAATGATTCAATTCATCAAGGAACTGTACAAAAATCACTCACCTGAATATTTCTTGTTGATTAGGATGCTCAAGAAAAAATGTACCTTCTCCAGTTTCACACTTTCTACCTGCTTCGAATGTAAATTTTTCAGATTTATATCCATACCTTCTGATGAAACAGTATGGCCAAGTATACAGAAGTTTACCATCCATTATATTTCTCAACTGCAATGCAGCAGGGGTTAGAACCAAAGTATAATTTTTACTTTCCAAGCCACATCTCTGTGAGACAGGTGAAGGATGGAGTTTAACATTGAAAACTCCTTCACCTGAAGAGCAGTATAGATCATTATCTTCTTCAATGCTCCCTATTTTTGATATTTCATCAGGAAATGCTACTGACTGGATAGCAGTCAACCATTCGTTCATAGACTGTTCATTCACAGCTCCAAACTCATAACTAGATAATCTAGTCGTTATTCCGAAACTTGTCGTTGTTTTGGATTGAACTTTTATGCAATCTTCCAAAGTAATTATTTTACATTCCTTCGAATCTGCTGTATCGTACACCTCTAACCTTTCCACTCCAAATTTGCTAGCTTTAAAAAGCAAGCAATACTTTTGTTGTCGTGATTTCTAAAATAAAATTAAATAATTTCATGAAACAATCAACATTCCAGCAGGTTAAATAAAGTTTACCTTAAGTAATTTGCCAACAGGTGGTATCAACAAAAACCCTCGATGGATCGGATCTTCTTGCTCCATTTTTACCGAATTGGAATAACATTGGCGAATATTGTTTTCTTTATCTCCAACTACCACATCCACATAAATACTTATCAAGAACGAAACAGATATGTCATCACATCACAATGCATAATATCATAACCAGAGAAACACCGAAACAACATAGACGAAATGTTCATAACTCGATAAATACAATGTTGCCAAGGTTAAAACCTGATGTTGTAGTAATAATTCCAACAGAGATGTGAAACTGCATGAAAAGTAGTCATCCTACATTGATCAATAATGATTTGGAATAAAAAAGTATTAGTATAATTATCAAATTCTTGGTATTTGTAGTAAGCACCTCAAAAGCGACCACAATATTTATCCGAAAGACAGATATTTACTTGAATTTGGCAACATTCTTTTGCCTTTATTAACTAATGTCAGTGGATTGTCCGGCGCTCCTTTCCTTTCTTTGATCGGAAATTCCAAGTCTATTTGATAATAGGAGATAGAAGTTTATTTTTCAACCATAATCCAATGTTTTGTGAAAGAATCTCTCGCACCGTGTTATTCATGTCAGGGTGCATCGTTCCGCTGAGACAACATTCAACAGTTTTTTTTCTCATGTGGAATACGCTGTATAGGGTGGGCAAATTTTGATGTTTGTATATAGACTAACCATAGGAGATACGAAAAAACGGAGAGATCGCATACTGGATTTTGTTTTTCTAGGTCATCACTTCACTGGTGAAAACAAAGATTGACTATCGTCTTTTATTTTCGAGTCATAAACAAAAATTCGATTCTCGACACCTACGAATATCATGGTTGTTATATAGTGGAGTTAGGAGAGAACAACTTCTTTGCTTCTACATTCTTTGGAACATTTTTTCAGTTTAATCCAGTGGCGTAGTGAAAATTATCAAAAAAAAACTGTTCGAGTTATGACCTAGTTATTAAAAAATCCAAGTTGCGTATTAAAAAAAATGTGCCCTTGTGTTGATAGGGATACGGATATTTGAAAAAAATTTCGAGGTATATATGAATTGTATTTTTCAAACGATAGTCATAGTTTTTTTGGCTATATAGTTCAGTTGGAAAAGATTATTTTTTCTTTTCAACCAATGTAGCTTTTGATATGCGAGTCTCAGTAGCTAAAATGATACTTATTACAATAACAACCAATAATTATATTCGTATATGTACAAAAAAATCGAAATTTGCCCACCCTCTGTACCTATAAATGCGTATTAATTTCAGTTAATATGTAGTTTAATTGAAATAATTGATATAGTTTGATAAAAAACGAAAGCTTTGAAAAAAAATCTATGTATCAATCATAAGGTATCCACTCCCAATCGAATTTAACACAATAAAAGACGGAATATCGAAACATTTTTTGACATAATAAAAGAAAGGTAAAATTGCGCTGAAAGTAATTATCTCGAGCATTTTCAAAATGAAATGAGTCTTGAACACAAAAGTCCACTGAATTTAACAATGTATGTACCTTGACTTCCCTTACTATAAGGGAGTCAATAAATCGAAATGTTTCCAGACAGGAACAGGAGTTTCCATGTCAGTCGCTTCAACGTTTCGTTTGGTGAAAGTCGCGTGTCTTGCCATCGCATGCAAATGTTCGATCCAGGGTGAAAACAATTGAAGCAAATTTCCATTTTTCTTGGTAAATATAGCTATCCCTTGGTTCGGAATTGATAGACGTAGCGTCCATATGACATATTTCGATACATCGCAATAACAATCGAAATCATGGGCAGCAGACCCTTTATTTCATATATGAGTGTAATGGTCACTTTCCATTAAGTTCCATGTTCATTCCATTAGCGAGGTACCATCAACAAAACAATCTCATTATATAATTTTACCAATATTAGATTTATTGTGATCATGAAATGATATATTATGATTTATACATGGTGTTCCGTTGGGAAATGCCATGAGAGATAAAGTTTTTATTATGAATGTCACACACTGTTTATAGCATAACTAGGACAATACTCCTATACCCATTAGATATAGATCATAGATAAGAAAAACAGATCCGAACTGACTGAAAAATTCTTTAAAGGATTTCTAATTATCGAAATGACGAATAATTTTCAAGTTATAAATTTTTCTCTTTTTTCATTACGGAATTTTTACAATCACAAGTCCGTATTTAATTATTTTCAGCTTTTATATTGAAATACTGACTATACACTCCAAGGAACTGGATATATTTATTCATAGTTTAATTTAAATTTAGGCAATGCCAAGTTTTTGGGACTTCAGGAGAAGCAATCCACAGCACCATCGTAACCTTCAAGATGGTTTGTTCCAAATCGCGTCACAAACGTGTAGCTTATTGGTTCAGGTCAACAATACGAATAATATCAGCTATGGCGACAACTCTTCGAATATCCATCTCAACAATTTATCGGGTTCACATAGTAGAACGCCTCCTGCGGATCCTGGAGGATCGAGCAGTAGCGATAGAGAGCAGTTGTTGGTTCTTATACCCCCCACAACGTCAAGAGATAATAAAGGTGCTAACAAATATAAACCAGGACCTGGATTACTTGGAAAGCCTCGATTATCGGTAAAGCTTGTTGTTTTGTGATTTGCTCTTGTGTTTTTGAAAAAATTAAAGGATATTTTGTGACGTATTTAAACCACTTCAATTAACATCGAACTGTACCCCCTCTAACGACGCTCATGGTAAATGGTGGTTATGTATCTTAGATTATATCCTATATATAGATCCTATCTTTGTTATGTACATTTTTTAAGTTGGCATCTTTGACAACATTGTTGACAAAGTGATGTCAAACAAAGATTGATTTCGTTTTGTATTTTGAATTGAAATTTGCATTAAATTTTATCACATGTATTGTTTAGTACATTATGTTGCAAATGTTTATTATCAGGTTATGATATCTAAGTCAGCAGAATAATTCATCCAGAAATAATTCAATATTGCAGTAAAGTTCAGGTTTAAATAACAATGAAAATAAAAATTGATTCATCATCGAAAGTGAGTTATATTCATTTTAAAATTGATCATATGTACGACCTACATTTATTCTATTGTGTCCATTAAATAATCTTTATTCTTATTTCATAGACTGTATTTGAAACTCCTCTGGTTCAGAATGAGGAAGATACAGAGCCATGGAATCATAATGGATATATGCTCCCAACAGACATGGAAGGTGCACACATGAGGCATGTAAAATAAAACAATTGAATACATTATCTAATATTGAATATTTATACCTACAGATGGGGTGATAAGTCTAAATGGTGTCGCCCATCATGTATACCCATATCTATCATCTGTATTTTGATCTTCCTGGTAGTTCTATTGCCTTTACTTGATCATGCTGCCGGAAAAGCCTTACAAGAATTGAATTCTTCTCCATATGACAATTGTGATGACACTTGCAGGTAATGCAACTTATTTTGGGGATTTTTTTTATTTCATAAAAGACTTGATTGTTTTAGATGAATTGATGAGTGAATGGAATAAAAGAACAGTCTTCATCCGTAACATTTCTCCTAGTACTTATATCACACATGTATTTGTTTTCAGATTATCTTTAGTAGAAAGCATACCTATAGGTTTGGTTTATCCAAACGATTCAATCATTTATCCTTCCACTTTTGATACATGGTTACAGTTAATTAGTTCAGCTCGTGAATCTATAGACATAGCATCTTTTTACTGGACTCTAAGGCAATCAGAAGTCTATCCAGATCCATCTTCAAATCAAGTAGGTACCTACCAAATTCAATCAGAGAAAATCCTAGTTTTATTTTCAAATACCTTGTGACAAATTGATTCCATCATATATACTTTATCCTTCTCAGGGAGAAACAATATTTCAAGCTTTGTTGAAAGCTGGAACAGAGAAGGGAATTAAAATCAGAATAACACAAAATGCCCCTTCACGGAATTATCCAAATATTGACACTGAGTTGTTGGTTAGAAGAAAAGCTGCAGAAGTCAGGACTTTGAATTTTGCCAAGTTATTGGGTGCAGGAGTTTTACATACCAAACTATGGATCATTGACAGAAAACATGTCTATTTGGGTAGTGCAAATATGGATTGGAGGGCACTAACACAGGTAATCACATTTTAATTAGGCAAATTTCAATGATCAATCAAGGCTATTTTATAATAAATGTACATGTTGAAATATTCATATATTTTATCATTCAGTCAAAAACATGTTTGTATTTGTGGGTGTCTGATTTTGTTTCAGGTGAAAGAGATGGGTATATCAATGGTTAATTGTTCTTGTTTGGCAGATGATTTATCGAAAATCTTCGAGGTAAGGAAAAGAATAATGCATTAACATTAATCGAAATTACCTTCCATATCAATAGCTGAATATTTTATTTCCTCTTTTGCAGGTATACTGGTCCCTTGGTATAAATGGTGCTAAAATTCCCTCATATTGGCCATCCAATTTGTCCACTAAATATAATTTAAAAACACCTATGGATTTATTATATAATAATGAATCATTTCATACATATTTCTCAGTAAGTATCAATACAAATATCTTGTTTTCAACAATGTTAAATTGAATCTCTATTGATCGAAGTTTTTTACTGAAAATTATTCATTGAACAAGAGATTACATAAAAACAAAACCAAGCATAGATGCAATCTGAATAGTCGACTATTATCGAGGTCCTGTTACATTTCCTTTAATAACTTCTTGTCGACATTTTTACAAATATTGAAAAACCGTTTCTATTCAGAGATTCTTTTAAAAAAATTTCAAGCAGCAACACCATAGTTCTAGACGAGCTGTCACAACTATATTTCCTAAATAAATAGACAATAGAGAAAGTTCTTAAATGATACCTGTAATTATCCTTGCAGAGTTCTCCTCCTCCGTTCAGTCCTGTTGGCCGATCGAACGACATCGACGCCCTCACTGACGTCATACGCAAGGCGGAAAAGTTCGTCTACGTAGCCGTGATGGACTACATCCCCTTGATGATCTACACTCCCAAGACCACTTACTGGCCGGTTATCGACGATGCTCTCAAAGCCGCCGCCATCGAACACAAGGTGACAGTTCGGCTGCTCGTCAGCTGGTGGAACCACTCGAGGCCAGCAGAGGATAGCTTCCTGCGGTCGTTGGCCAGCGTCGACAAGGCTTATCCAGGGGTATCTGTGGAGGTGGTGAGTGGATTTTCAGTAGCTTCTTGCCTTCCGAGATCGATGAAATAGAATTATCAAGTGTTCGCCCTAATATGAAATAATTTACTCGTGCCATTTTATAACAATTAAAATATCTTGGGTCTTGGCTTGAAAACCAATTTGAAACTCACAAAGTTTTTCGGATTTTATCGAGAGTGAGCTAGTTGTGGCCATAGATATAAAAAATAGATAAAAAACTACATATAGCTATGCTATAGCAATGCTAATTTTATCACATACAATTTTCCTTACCTTATTGTATTGAAACATCTTCTCTGGGATAAATGAGAATGTGAATTTGCTGTATCAACGCACTAATGTACAACCAATCGCCGAAAGACTGAAAAAATTAGCCAAAAAGTTTGCCACCAATCCAAACAATATTCAAATAATACAAAGCCAATCCATTAGAAAAGCTCCGACAGTGAACCCAAAATTCCAGTTTCCAGCAAACACCTTGCTGGAATGCCTCACCACTTTAGCAGAAAGGCCGAGAAACTAACAAGATATTTTTGTTTTTTTACACTTCAAATCATTGCGTATTATATATTTATATATACATAACATAAATTAATGTATTACCAATTAATTATGAATGTATAACAGGCTGAAGGACCTATAGGTCGGTAGCCTATTGGGTAACCAAGAAAGCACTTTCATTATTATTATTATTTGAGAATGTGATACATTCATAACCTGTCTACTTACTTCTTGTCTCTCGAATCACCAATATAAGAGCAATATTTGAATAATGCAACATACTGAATTAATTTTAAACACTAACATATCTTGAACGACTACCAGTTACTTATTCTTTACTGCTAAAGATAAACAAGGCGTATATGTAATTCCTATATAAAGTTTTATATCAACCACCATATCTTGAAGTGATTCAGACAATCGTGGAATCAGTTGTAAACAAAATCCTAACACATTCTTTCTATATAATACAATAACGTTGGAAATGGGTTATTCAAATTTGGAATTTCAACACTCGAGTCGCTAGATGCTTGTATAAAAATTTCAATTTGGATGTTTATTTATAATAAAACAATTCTTGTTTCTGGTGCACTGTTTTAATAACAACAGTTAAGTTGACGTATATGTAGTATCCGCCTTAAAATGTTTATGAATATATAGATAATTTTAAAAAGGCTATATTTTTTATAATTTTCAGATTCTTTTTGTTACTCAATGTTGATCTTGATTAGTCTTTCCTATCCAAGCTTACTTGTTATCGAGATACGCAGAAAATATTTTCCTCTAGTTTGCACCTATCTTTTCTGGAATCGATAACCCTCTATTTTTTAATAGATGGAAATCATTTTCGAGAGTTAGTGAGAAGAATTATCGATATTTTTTGTGTTATATTTTTTATTAGGTGAAAACGATTAAAAATTCTTTGTATAAACTCTTGAAAATTTTTATTCCTCATCGATCTGTATTGGTGTTTTCTTTAGCTATGTCTACTAGAGAATGAATAATATAATTCAAGTTATCAAAAACGTTTTCATTGCAGTTGTGTACATCAATCCAAAGGTGCGAAGATTTCGTTTGTTTTCTCCGGCTTTTTTAGAACAAAATCTCTGATTTACGTACTCTGATAACGCTTCCGAATGAAGCACGATGGATCCAACCAGACTTTAATAATTCCCTTCATTTTCAGCGTCGCTTTATAGTACCGGCCGACAAGGACCAACAGAAAATCCCTTTCGCGCGCGTTAACCACAACAAGTACATGGTGACCGACAACACGGCCTTCATCGGCACGTCGAACTGGGCGGGCGACTACTTCACCGACACGGCGGGGATATCGTTTGTGTTGCACGATCCCGTTTTCGACAGGAACTCCAGCCATACGACAATCAGGAGCCAGCTACAGGGAGTTTTCGAGAGGGACTGGAACTCGGCCTATGCGCATCCTTTAGAGGTTGAGAGCAAGAATGCATAGAGTGATATGCGAACCAATGAAAAATATAGATTTGAATCTTTCTGTCCAAAATGAAAATCAATCGGTTCGGGTTCTATAAAAACAGCTATAAATATTGTACTTCTGATTAATCTGACATGGTGTATTTATTCAAGGAAGGGAGTTGATATAACAACTGCAATAAAAAGTATTCAGTGAACGAATGTTTAGATCATTTGGGCAATACCTGAGTTGGCAACACTTCACTATGATGCTTTATTGACATTTCATTTTAAATTCTTCAATTTGAATTGTTCGACAATTCAATTCTTGAATGCAACTTTGAGCTGTGAACAGTTACAACTTTCTCCAAAATATTGGTAAGTAAGACGGGCTAAAATAGTTGAACTATACCATAATTATCTTCCTTGAATAAATAGACTACATTATATTTCAGCTTCACAAATAAAATGGAGAAGACCACTAAGGGATGAAGTTTTTCCAAAATTTTTCCAGTTAATTTAGTGTTCACGCCGCTATTATGCTTCGACGTTCAATAAGAACCATCGATTTAAATTTACCGGAACAGGAATCGAAGCTCCGTAACACTTCTGGTTTGTAACCTCAACCACCCTTACCTCAATGACCAATAATAGCACACGTCACACTTCAGTGGTCTTCCCCGGAAATTTGAAGAGAAACCTACTACTTTCCTTCATGCCCTATATCATTGTATGTGGAGCAAACTAACGTAGTATATTTAATGTGTTAAACTACTTATGCTGATAATCAAAGCAAGGAAAACGGCGCTTTTTATAGTTATGAATTCACTCGATTACTCTCTACAAGAACTTTGATATAGCCTTAAAATGTGTGCCTTTTCAGAAATTTGGATAATGGCTTGTTATGTTGGTATCTATAAGTGATATGAAATTATTTAATTTCAATGCTCATTAGTTAATTATTGTGATAAATGTAAATTGTGACGCACTGTTGTATCAACGAAACTCTATATTTGGAATATTGACGTTTTATGTTCACTTTTTCTAATTCAATTTCATAAAATAAGTGAATATGTAATTCTCAGATTATAAGAATCCTCTAAAATACTGTATCACAATTCTGAAGCAATGTTCAGAAATAATGCACAATTTATAAAATAAGATAGAGGTCTGCTCAAAAAAATTGTAATTACTATGATCAAATTTGATTCGGAAGTTACTATTTTAGTGGACAGCACTACTCGATGTATAATTTTTTCAAAAAATATGTTCTTCTGTGATTGAATAAATATTTAATGAGACTCCTGTGTATCTTGCTTCCGTTTTGTTCCGTTGCAGAAAAAATCCATTGCTGTACAGTATACATAAAATCGGGTTTTCGAACAATTATTATATTTTACATGTACAAAAGAAAACTTTTAGAAAATACTAAATTGGTATGCTGAATAAAAAAGAAAAAAAAACGATAATTATAAAACGAAGAAGTTATTTATTGAATCAATAATTTTATATGCTTAAATACGCTTGAAACTTGTAACTAACATTTTCGTAGGAAACATCCAACATAACTTTCTTATGATACAAAACGATAAAAAACTGTACTAAAATCTACCCCAACCTTTTAGGCGTGCGTCTGGTCGTCTTCCACGAAATCTCTGGCCACTTCCCTCGTAACACATTCTACATGGCTAACCTTGTTCCGGAACTTGACCCCGTAAAACTTATGCGCATGCTCCAACAATTCGGGCCTGAATGTGGTGGTGATAAACTGCGCTTCAGAGGACAGCTCGTGGATCATATTAGCCACTGCCCGTCTATAAGACGGATCCAATGCCTGATCGATCTCGTCGAACAGATAAAACGGCGCCGGATCGCACTTTTGAATCGCGAAAATCAAACCGAGCGCCACCAAAGATTTCTGACCGCCCGACAACTGGTTCATTTCCTTCATCTCGACATCGGCCTCCGTGAAGGAGATTTTGATGCCAATGCCTGTGAAGTTGTCGGCGTTTTTGTCGTCCGGTCCTATTTCGTGGCCTTCTTCGTGGTCGACAGTTTTGAGGACGAGTTTGGCGCGGCCCAGCGGCACCAGTTTCTTGAAGACTTCGGTGAAGAATTTGGAGATTTGCTTAAAGGTGAACTGGATGGCTTCCAGTTTGCGTTGCTCGAGCATGGTTATCAGTTCTTTGATTTTCTCGTCCCTGAAAATTCAATGTTAGACACTTGAACATGGTTTAATTCACACTTTGGAGGTTCTATCAGGTATTTCTTTTGTTGAAACATGAAAGCCGAAGAAAAACTCATCTTGATGTGTAGTGAATTTATAAGCTTTGAAAGATAAGAGCAAACCTTGCATTAAGCAAAGAAATAAGTGAAATAATTCATCAAACAATTCCTGATTTGGACCTATAGCTTGAACCCAGCCAATTAAATTTTTAGTTAGATCAAGGTATGAATGACATATTTATACACTGTCGGAAATAATTAATCTTGCATATACAGGGTGTCCCGTAAAGACCACGTCAAACCGAGGGAGAATGTAGATCAGAGGATACTAATTTCTCATAATAAAAGTCTTACTTACCGTTATCTAAATAATTTTTTCTGAAAATAATGAATTAAATAAAAGATCGCCTTTTGAACGTTTCTTCTCATATAGAGCATTTACGGCGCGTCACAAAATGGGCGTGTCTTTTCGATCTGGTGATAAAACAACCTCAAATATGTCTGTTCTGAAGAGAAACAATTAAGAAAGGCGATGTGTCTCTCTTGTTATGTGGGATTATAACACACTTGCTCTCCTTGTTAGTCTAATAGATTTCTCCCTATATGGGAGATGCATTTCCGATACACAGTTAACGTTTCTCGAAAATCAAACGTAAACATACCCTCTGTCTAACTCTTCCTTTCTCTTCTGAAGTTTCTCTTTTTGATCAGAAAAGCTCATGAATTGGTCCAGAGCTTTTTTGTTTACGTGACTGAATTTCTTCAGCTGGTTATTTGCTTTTTCTAATTCCCTAAACAACTGAAAAAAATCATGGAGCTATGAGCATATAATATCAATATTTTAAAGAGTTCTCACCGATTTCGAAGACATCTTGATGTAGTGCGAGTAAAGATCCTGCGCTGGCAGCGCCCCTAACTGATTAATTTTCCCTACGGATTCAGCAATTTTCTGTTCCAACAAATTTTGCTTGGTAGCAAACTTTTCGAGGTGCTTGGCATCCTCATCGATTCTGTCCTGGGCATCACGTTCTTTTTTCTTCCAAGATTCCAGCTCTGACTGCTCGGTTTTCATCTAAAATAAATATTTTGGATGGTTACAAGAAAAAGCGGCAGGTTTACAGGATACGCACCCTCTTTGTCATCTCCTTGACCTTGTTCTCCATGGAATTCAATTCTCTATTTACTTTTTCGATCTTCTTATCGATTTCCTCCAAGTCTGATTTGCAGTTAGTTAGCTGTCTCTTTCTATCCTCCAGAGATATTTCTTGTAGAGCATGCAGGACTTCGTCTCTTCTCCTTATCAAATTGTTCGTCAGTAGATTCTCTAACTTATTTTTTTCAGCCTCCAGCTTCATACGAGTACTGAAAGCTTCTTTATTTTCCTTTTGAAGACGCTGGATATCGTCGTTCAATGAGTCGACCTACGATAACCAAATTAATGAGATTTTTTTCTGGATTCTTGTAGAAACATCATCAATTACTTGAGCTTGATCTTGAACTGAAAGCTGAGATAGCAACTCTTGATGTAACTCTGATTCCAAGCCTTCCTTAGTTGTTTGCATGGCCTCCAAACTTGATTTGCACTGGGTAAGAGAACGTTCTTTGGGTCCTTTGAATTTCTCGATGTTGGAGGTCTCCTCACGCATTAGACGTAGTTCTCCTTTAACTCTATCATAAATGCTCTTGGCCTTGCTGAAAGTGGAGAAAGTTTTATTTTTGTATGATTCAAGAATAGTTATGAGCCGTTTTCTAGGGTAAAACAAAACTGCAATCTAATAAATAGATAAATTAAAAAAGAATAAAAATAAAAAAACAGTGCATTCATCAGTTCCTGATACTGACAAATTAAAGGACTAGTCTCGGTTCACCAACCTGTTTTTAGTTTCCGTTTTCTGCATCTCCGACACGATACCGTTGATACTCGTTTCGGTTTTCGCTAGCTCCGTCCTCAGGGATTTCAGTTCCTGTTCGCACTGCTGAATTTGCATCATCGTTTCGCTGCGAGTTTTCTGCATTTCCAATCTCGAGCTGGCTGAATTGAAGTACCCGCCAGTAAGAGAACCTTTGGAGGAAGCTTGATCGCCATCTAGCGTCACGCAATCTAAGCCCGTCGTTCTCGCCAGTTTAGTGGCCACTTCCATGTTGCGGCATATCAAAGTTTTGCCGAATAAGTAGCGCATAGCTTTGTTGTACTTAGGGTCGTACTGGAGCTTCGATACCATGGGAATGGCATCCTGAAAATGGTATTGGATATATTTTAATTTGATCATACAAGGTGCGTATAAACGTGAGGATACATTCGACAGTGTGTATCATTGTTATTTTTACAAATTTTGTAAATTAAATTCTTTTGCTTCATCGGAAACGAAAAACTGCAAGAGCAAATTGTAATGTATGCAGGTTTTCCCATATAAAAATAAATATATTGCTCGTTTGCCTCTGAAACTTGCACATCTAATAAACATATCCAAATTTTTGATATTTCAACTAATGTATAGTTGTGAGAGATTTAATTATACTTCAATACCATTAGGGCAAAATTAAAGTATCTGCCATTGCAATTGAATTGACTGGAACTACTCAGGCACTATTTCTGGTGGCAACACAAATATTTTGAATGAATATTTTATCTTATTTGATTTTTCAATACGCGAGATCACAAAATCATAAATTTGGTTCAAACCTGCTTCAAGATCAAATATAATGATAAAAATAGTGATCTCGCCCATTGAAAACATATTATTTCGTTCGAATTGTTGAATATCAATTCAATATTTGCGTATGTTTCTATTTTATAATTTACACCATATAATTACCATTTCCATAAGAATTATGAAAATCAATAACTTTTATTTTCAAGAATAGACTACATCTTCACCGTTCCAAATATACCCAATAGAACAATGAACCTACCGAATCTTCTGGATAATCTTGTTCTCTCACATTCAATCTATTCAGGGGCATGAAATTAACTTCTCCAGGTAACTTTTGCCTGTTCATTTCCTTCAAAATTTGCGTACCAATTATGTCTGTGTCCACAACATGATGAAACAACCTGAAAATAAATGACCCATTTTTCATTTAGAACATAATTTTTCAAACTTCATTAATTTCTCTTTTAGAACTAGAATATCTTCGATAAACTGGCTGTCGAATCAAATTATGTTGGTTCACATCTGCCCAGCTTATGACATCATGAAATCATGGTGAATTTTGAAGTAATTCACTGGTGAACAATGAACATAGAGAATGGAACTGACCTGGGAATTTATATTTATTCAAGCATTGTGATACTTTTTGTCAAACATCCAACATTATAAACTATTGTTTCATGGTTATTATTCACCTGTTTCCAGCTGTCACCTCTACAGCCGTGTAGATGCTCTTTTCACATTCGAAATTCTCGATGACAGGTCCATGATAATGGCGCGCGATTTCTGCTTCGCGTCCTCCTCGGGCCACGAACGTCTCCAGCACTTTGCGCACGCTGTCGCGCCCATTGAGGATGGGCTTGCCGGCCATCGAACGCAGCCTTTGGTCAGCTTTCGCGAGTTCCTCCTTCAGCGAGGACAGGTTCTGTTGGACGTTGTTCTCTTTGCGCCAGATTTCACTGTGCAAATAATCGAATCGGTGATATGAGGAGAGTTAATACAGTAGTCAAGAGAAAATAAACAAGTTAGACATGTACATCTCAATGCAGACGATTTTGAAGACATGGGCTAAATAAAGAGTAACTTTGCACAGCTGTCAATTTCCAATCAATTTTGGTTAGCTCTACACTCCAATGATATACCATGTATACACGATAATAATTTCAAAAAATAGTCCAAAAGAGTCCTTATTGTGAGAAAATGTAATAAATTATTGAAGTCATTCATAACAGATCAACAAATCAAGAAATAATTCCATTGACTTATCCTGTAGTTGAATGTTGTATGATGCAAAATATTGAGCAATTACTAACTTTCTCTGTGCTTGAAATTGATCCTTGTTTTTCTTCAATTCATAACACTGTTTGTTGTGCTCATCAATGAAATTTTTTTGCCTCTCCAGCTCTTGAGATTGTTCTTCAATTTTTTTGGTCAACTCAATACTTTTGGCAGCATCTCTTTTCAAATCTGCCTCCAGCTTATCTCTGTGATCTTTCTTGTCTTTCAGTTGTTTATTAAGGGATTTCAATTCATTTTGAATCCACCTGTCCCTGTCATCTTTGGAGGTAAATTGGCTACCTCTACCTTGCTTTGCATATAACTCTTTACGTTTTTGTTCTTTCAGAGCTAGTTCTCTGGTACATTCTTCTTCACGTTTTTTCATTGATTCGTATTGTGGCCGAACTTTTTCTAACTCTGCTTCTTTTTCTTTGATAGACTGAGTTAAACGAGCAAGTTCATTTTCAGCCCTTTCTTTGGATTTATTGTCACCCAATACTTCTTCTGATAAATCCTTGATGGTCAAATCTAACTTAGCTTTTTCTTTGATCAAATGTTGATTATCATTTGTGAGAATATCACGTTCTTCTTTCAGTGCATTCAATTCTTTTTTGGTTTCCTTAGCCTTCTTGGCCAAAGTCTTAATATTTTCTTGTGCTTTTTTAAGATTATCTGCAAAGTTTTTCTGTTCTTTTCCAGACTCATTTCTCTGTTTTTCTAGCTACAAAAATTTAATAATTTATTAACCATCTCTTTCATCATATAATACATACCTCTGAGAGTTTTTTCTTATTTTCATTCAATTCCACTTCATGAATAATATATTCTAGAGCCCTACGAATTTTATCAAAATGTTGATATTGTTTCAGTTCCTCTTTTTCTTCTTCCAAAGTACTCAATCTTTCCTCAATGGTACGTAAAAATTCCTCAATCTTTTCCACTTTCACTTCAGTTTCCCTTAAAATTGACATTGACTCATCACGTCTTTCATCATATACTCTGGTGCCAGCAACTTCTCTAAGTAATTTCAAACGATGGGCATCAGGTGCTGTGGCCATTTGATTGATCTTGAAATGAATAAAAGATGAATATCGCATATTCAAAATTTGCAACAACATACTTTTCCTTGCTTGACTATATAGTAAGGATTGGAGTTGGAGAAGCCTGCCGACTCTAACAAATTCATAACCTCGCTCCTAGGAACAACTTTCTTGTTGAGAAAATATTGATCTTTTTTTGCTCCAATGACCCGTCTCAAATAAATTTCTTCATGTTCTATCTATGAATGAGGAAAGAGTAATGTACACATATTCTACAGTAGGTTTATAGTTGGTTCACTTACAGGAACTCTTGAGTCAGCATTGTCAAAGATTATCTCAACATAAGCTGAGACGACTCTGGGACCAGTGCCTTCATGCAGTAATGCTTGTCTCTGTTCTGGTCTGAGATGAGCATATTCATCACTGAGTACAAATTGGATGGCTATAAGAAGAGAGTCAATATCAATGTTTCTATTTGATAACAAGAAATTACTCACCATAAAAGAAGTTGCTTTTACCAGAACCATTTCGACCTACGACTACATTATGTCTTTTATCGAATGGTTCTACAACTGTTTGATCTCTGTAACTTTTGAAGCCCTGGATGATAACCTAAGAGAGTAGGAATTGATGACATGTATTTGGCGAATCATTAGAATACTTACTTGTTTTATATGCATATTGATACGTTGATATGGTTTAGTATGGTAATTTCATTTTCATTTAGAATACTGTTATTTCATAAAATTTTAATTTACACTATAAACAAAACTTAAAATGGTGGGAAAATACTCTTCTCATTCTTCTTCTTATTGAATTACTGCTTGCTGAGAAAACAGCGGAATTGAAATCACATGTTATGAAATTATTTTATAAAATTCTTATACCAAGCATTTCTATAGATACTTTGAATATTCATAAACGATAAATTCAGGATTTTTTTTCATATATTTAAAGTTTAATATCTTGAAACATGGCAACGTCACTTGATATGTCAATCAATGCCACTTGAGATAACAGAGCGGTCAATTCAAATTTCGCATATTTTTACCCTCAATTCCAAATAATACGATCAACCTCTTGAGAATCACTTTATGGGTACAATTATAATGAGTAAGAGATTTGAGAATATTTATTAGTAACTAATGTCAACATGATTCGAAGAATATCATGTGAAAGTTAATGTGACATAAATACACCTTCAATACATACATATAATAAATTTCATCTGATATTGCAATTGAATTTAAAGATGAAAAATTCAAGCCATTGTTTCTGGATTCTTTGCAGCTATCTGTGGTAAAAGTTCGTCGAATCTTCGGTTGAGAAATGCCACTTTATTCAAAAGTCCATTTACTGTTTCTTCCATATAAGATTGTCTTCGCCACTCTAACTGAGGTAATAGTAATTCAGATTGTGCAATACGAGATTCCAAAGAATTTATTTTTTGTTGGACTGCATCAACATAGGCATCTTTGAGAAGATTTGCACTTTTTTTGTCTGCTATAAGAATTAAAACCTATTATATTTCAATTTGTCAAACAATATCAGCACTCACTGCTATTGAATTGTTGATTTGAAATTACTCACCGATATATGATATCAAAGCTACTTCAATGAGAAAATGCCTGAAAAAATTTCTTGTATGTTGATTATAGATAAAATTTTCATAGTATATTTAATTTCTAGAAAATATTAATTAGCTGAAAAAATATATCATTTGAAGTTTACAATTGATTAGCTGTTTCTGTGAGAATCAGAAATTTTTGTTATGAATACCTAATTAAGAACCTGCTGTATAAAACAAATATCTTACGTTTCAATTATACTGGGATCAGCAAGAAAAGATATTGGAACTAAATCTCCATCTTTGTTGCGAATTTTCATAACTCTTTCATCATTTATGTTGCATATTCTCTGCAGTTCCTTCTTCAATACACTGGCATCTGTATGAGCAGCAATTTCCAAAGTTTTTTTTGTAATCGGATGATTTCCGGCTGTGAATATATTTAGGGTCATGGTCTTTAAACAAATGAAAGAGAATCATATCATACCAGACATGTCAATCCTTTTGATTTGAAGATGAATTGTTCTTTTCTTAAAATCCATAGTTTTGATATTTCCTACTTCGATGAATTTTTAATTTTATGAATTTTTGGTTTGTTGATGATTTTTATTTTGTATATTTTGAAAACGAAATCCACGGACGAAATCGAAGGAATCACAATGACTTTTCTGCTTCTTATTTTTGATGTGCTCTTTTATGATGCATGGGCGACCCAGAAATATGTCAGTCGGAGACGGCAACAATGCGGCAACAATGCGGCAACACTGATAACCTCGAAAATGAGTTGTTTACTTCTGGCTTTGAGAAAGATGTCTAGATGTCATTCATCAGTTATATGGGGACGGTAGTGGAAGTGATAGGATATTGAATATTTGTGATAACTTGTGTGATATCGAATTTGGTCTGAAAACATGACTTAAAATCATTGAATAATGTAGTTATTGTTCGGTTTATACCTCTATTCATAATTAGTGCCATGTATTTATTATATTTCCATATTCTTTTTGTGAAAAATGTCTGTTTCCACCAAAATTTCAATTTCGAAAGTGTATAGTTTAACAAAAGCATCAACCTACAAGAAATATAGAAATTTCTTCTTTGTGCTCCTTTTGTTCTCAATATTTATAGCTCTATTAGTTCCTTTCACGAACTTTTCCAGTGATGTGGCTAAAAACTATGAACGAATTGACTTCAGGAACTTGAAGAATTTACCTTTGGTGAAACTAACAAATAGTGCCAATGGCCTAGCTCCAAGGAACCCCTTCTGTACCCATTGGGACTGTTTCAATATTTATCAATGTGGGCATACAGGTCATGATAGAATATCAGTTTATGTTTACCCTCTGAGGAAATACACTGATGTTGATGGAGTTCATGCTACTAATCAAATTTCCAGAGAATACTTCACTCTCTTGAATACTGTGATACACTCAAAATACTATACAGCTAATCCAGAAGAGGCTTGTATATTTATACCTTCTATTGATACTCTAAATCAGGACAAAATTCAACTGAATTTGACATCTAGAGCATTGAGCTCTCTATCACAGTGAGTATTAACTATAATTTTTCATCCAGTCAAGTCACAATATCATGAGACCTAGACCAAAGTAGTGCTCCAGTAGTTTTTCAAGTGTACTTTATTCAAAATTCCTTGCTCTATAACTCCTTGAAAATTAATGATTCAATTGGACTCAGACCTACTAGAATAATTCAATATATAAGATATATACAATTGAGCCATTTTCACATATGTATATTTTTTATAAGTTGGGAAGAAAAAAATAGGTGCAGCTGTGCTAATACAGAAACTAATATTTGTTTACTTATCTTCTGTATTGAAACATGTAATTTATTTTGCCTTAACTTTGATCAAGTTGACTAAGAGATACCTTGAAAAGATAATGTAATCTGTAGAGTATAATGAATCCATTGGAATGAAACTGGATTATGGCAGGATGGATATAAAATGCGAGTGAAAGTTATATCAAATACTTATTCAATGCATAATGAAACTAAAACTTATTCAAACTGAAGAATTTGATAACACATTATTAGGTGGTAGAATTGAACCAGTGATAGGAACACAAAATTTTGCAGTCTTGAACTATTTCATGTACAGTGAAATTTTCCTTCAATATGGTAACAGACAACTTCTAAAATTAGGAATATGATAACTTACAACCATATAAGTTAAATATATGTATGTGCCAAACAAATCTGGCTTTCATCTTTACATTTAATGGGCATTCTTGAGGAGGAAATGGAAGTTATAAAACTTGTGCAAATAACATAACATTTGTGATGTCCAATCATCATTCTTATTCACTTGAAATAATTCGATGATGAATACAAAAATCAATTCAATTCATTCGTATTTTAAAGAGACATAAAAATAAATTGTATTTTCTTCTTGACATAAAATATAAATATGAACAAAAATATATCATATTCATAACGTACAGCTTCAATAATGATAAAATGTCAAATTATGAATTATTTACCATTATTATATTCAGTTCATATTCATCATTAGCTCATTTATACTAATTTGTTATTCTAATACTCCCAAATTGTTATTCCTATTTTCTAATGATTGACTTCTATGAAAGATTAAATTAACTTTTTTAATTACCAGAAAGCTTGGGGTTATTATTATAAATTGATGTGTCTGAACCAAGGTGATTCTTCATTTGAAATAATATGTAACATTTGAAAACATCACTTTGGGGGGAAAATATTGATTATGAATTCATGAAATAATTGAAATAGTGCAAGGAGGCTTAGCAATCGGCATTTCATTCACAGAAAATGACCTTGAAGTGTTATTTGAAACAGTCAATATATTGGGTTCAGTGTCAAACATTGATAAAGAATATACTTGCAAATATGTGAGATTAAATTTGAACACTAAATCAATGAAACGAACAGCGGATTGTTTGCTCTGTGAGATTACCACCATCTGTTAGTCGTTTATTTCCACTTTAAGTACCTCACTACACTGTAAACTTCATGAAAAAATGTTTCGTCTCTTTTCAATTAGTATGCGATCAATGCACTTCATCGGCTAGACGAGATATTTTATACATTTCTGCGAATCTCTTCAATGTAGACGACTGGGTTTGTGGTGGAAGTTGAAATCTTTTGTAGTCGTCCAGCTTTATCATTGTACATGGTGTAGACATAATATCGAATAAACTAAGTTGTCTCAGGAAGGGTCATTTCTAATTATTATGTATGGAATCTTCCACTGGGTTTATAAAGGATTATGTACAGATGCAGTTATTTAATGAGCCTTTCGTGTAGAAAATGATCACAAATACATGTTATGAAATGCTTTCATTTATTATGGTTTTTAATGATCTGAATATTCAGCAAGATTCTACTTATTTTTTTATTGACATCGGCCAAAACGTTATATTATTGTTATACGAAATAAAAAAAAAATTAGTACATGAAGCAAAATAAAGTTTACCTAGATTTTCTCTAAACATAATTGATTCATATTATTTGAATAATGAATAATAAGTTCCATTGCAAAACACGTTCAATGAACACATATATACCTAACCATTTATAACTCATCCCATAAGGCATCTTATCTTTTCTTATCTACTATCTTACAAATCATCTAAATCGTGTATGAAATGAATCACACATGGTTCTTTCTGACATGATTGATTATTATGAAAAAACTATTTGAAAATAAACTAGATGACGAATTATTTTGTTTGCCAATCACTCCATAAGATATGAAATCTATGTAAAAAGATGAATCTATACCATTTTTCGTATTCAATTTCGTGTTTAATTCATTCAGTCATTTCAGTTATTTATGAGATAACATACCCCAAAAAGTATAACAAGGACAGTGTTCAAGTCTTAATGTAAAGGAACGTCGTCGTCGTTGCTTTCCTCAAATATACATAGCTATTCATGTATAAAAGCAGTCCTTGAAAAAATACACGCTTATGAAAATTTAATCTGGTTTTATTTGAATTGCTGAAGAATTAAAGAAATTAATTTGTGAGCATGTTCTACCTATAATAACAATAATACTATTTTTGTAGTTACGATTCCTGCCAACAAATCGTTTATAGACATTGTTGCATTCAGATTCAATTATTCGGGAGTTTCGATATGGACTTTATCTTTAGCTTAAAAATGGGAACGGCTAAAAATTTTACTGCTTCAACAGATCGCAGCAAGCCTATTAGATGACCTTGGTACCCTATTCATTCCTAAAACATACAAAATACTATTTTATCAATTCTCTGTGATTTGAACGAACAAAACTATTTCACATTTTTGGCATCCTATAACTTTTCAAATTCAAAGAAAGACCTAATATTTTTTGGCAACATGAAAGGCAAGATTTCGACAATATTATATTCTTTATGAGGAATTAAATTTATCAAACCACCACTCCTGAATGTATTTACTTCACAAGGAATTCCAATTTTTCGTTAAGATAAATAAATTAAGGTGAATCTGGCAACACCATATAAACATATATTTATCATTTGAATAATTATTGTAGGCAATTGTAATGGTTCATATTACAGATTATCTGCGGTATTTTTTACATTATTAACAAATAAATTACCGAAGCATGTGCGTTAGGTAATTCGACCCTAACTATCATATTGTGTCTAGATATCATAATATCATATGACTGTGTGAAATTAAAACAACTTTTCGATAAGATACAGGCTTTTATATTTTGTATCTCTTTTGTTATTTTGAAATATGTGAGTTTCTTTTTTGTACTCACTCCTGATCGTTGCAAATCGAACATTCGAATAATATTTTAAATTTCAGCTGGAGGAATGGAGAGAATCATCTCATCTTCAACATGGTATCGGGCAATGCCCCGGATTTTCTGCCCGTGGTGGAATTGGATGTTGGAAATGCGATGATAGCCGGAGCGGGATTCGATTCTCGCTCATTTAGAAATAATTTCGACGTATCTTTGCCGGTTTTCAGTCCAACAGCTAAAATGGCAGAGGTACAAGATACATCACATGATCGGTAAGATATATGCCTGTTACTTATATTTCTAAGAAAAAAATGCATGCGACATGGTTTCAGTTTCTTTACTTTTGCCGTCATTTTGAGAATTTGCAGAACGCTACATACATATTTAAAACGCAACAGTTTTGGTACTATCGAACGATAATCATCTATATTTAATAACTATCTTTCACCTATCTTCATACGGTTATCTAAGAAATGTTGTGCCAGCATAACTTATCATATTCATTGAACTATGGAATGTTTACAACAGTGAATCAAAACAATCTAAGAATTGAAATTAATTTTCATTTAAAGTATTATTCATTATTATGGTACTGATTTGATTCCATACCTCAATAAACTAAAATCTTTTCATTGGAAACGACATGAAATATTACATAACGAAAATTATTATCCAAAATCTATCCAATTTACAGTTATGTAGCTGTGAAAAGTTAAAAAAGAACTGACACAATACCATTTTTTAGCTTACCGCATGATGAAGAGTTGAAAAATAGTTATTGTACCCTGGATGTCTTCGCTTATTGTGCCAAGATAATTAGTTTTATAGACTTCTTAAAAAAATGTTTTTTATTTATGTTGGATAATTTTTCAGATTAGATATTTGGGACAATTAAATGCTGGTTCAGTGTACATATATTATGTATCATAGTAAAGGCTAATAGATTCTATAGTTCAGTGTTGAAAATAGCAGAGTTCCTATTAACATTGACAATATCAGTCTTTGTCTATTTCATTTTCGTTATTATGCATTATGAAATGAAATTGGGAGGTTCGGACTTCCTTTGTTTGAACTAAATAATTATTTAGACTCCCTAAGAATGTGAAGAGATGTTTTCACGACGTTTCGATTATCTGTATGTAAAAGAACAAATTTCTCTATCAAAAAAATTGTCGACAACATTCAAACAAAAATACGCCATAACAGTGCGTTTGTATTCTTTTGTTTCTTAAACAAATTGGTTTATTTTGATGAGGTAACATCATGTTATTGATGCAACATAACTAGCACGAACAATAAATTGTTAGGTGGATAAATTTTCGGCATAAAGATGACGTTTATGATTTGAGAAAATAGTCTTATGAATCAATCATCGCTTTTTATTTTTTTCATAGAAGTGATAAGTAAATCAACTGCCAATGAATTTATATATCATTAATATGTTTGTGTTCCATTCCCTTATCTTGACATTTATTATATTTTGAGCAATATTTGCTTTACTTCTGATCTTTTCTTGTCACTGATAAAATGAGATTAGACTATGGGAATCCTAAAACAAAGAGTTTTGGTTGAACGAATAGCTGTCAATTGTGAAAGATATGTCGGACGTTATTTTGCAATACATATGGAAATCAACCGTTTCGGATTTTTTAGCGAAATATGAAACTTTTCATTATCGGTTTCAGGCCTTTCAACAACATTTATATCGACAAAGTATTTTTCGAAATATTTTTATTACTGTAATGTTTTTATTTCAGTCGTGTATTTCGTTTATTATTATTGTTCACCAGATGTTTTTCGCAGATCATGGCTAGTCAGTTCTACGCAACTTAACGTAGACCCCTATTTTCTGTCCGAACTGCAGAAGCTCAAACACAACCACCACCAGTACCTGCTTATACTTGACGCTTGCCAATCTCATGAATATACTCGACGCTGCGATATTCATTCAGACAAAACGTACGAATATCCTTTGATCCTGAAAAAGTCCATTTTCTGTTTGATATTCAGAGGTGAGAGAATGGGCCAGTTTGTGCTGTTGGAGGCGATGGCAGCAAACTGCCTACCGGTTATTGGTGAGTATTGACTGTTGACATTTTTGTCAACTGTTATGACAGTTTTTTTTGTTTGGATATTTTTCCATACGATCGTTCAATCATTTCAAAATATACTTGGCAATATATAGTCCATTACCAAATCGCCTTTTGTAACGTTCTCCCCTACAGTCTAGTCTCGCTTTGTTATCCTTGAATTGGATGTTTTCTCAATGTTTGGCCAATGCAAACCTCTTTCTACAGGGCATAAGATTTCATCATGATTCACTTTATTGCGTGGAAAATTTTACAAAGTAATTTGTTTCCATAGCATATTTTATTGGAAATATGGTACAGAAATTATGTTAAGTTGGAATAACTGAATATTCATTCGCTCAATATTTTAATTGGGTAACAATTTTCATGGGCTGTCGAAGTTTCAATCTCATCTTGGGCATGTCGAGTATTTTTTAATTTCATCTACTCTACTTTATATCTCAGTCACGAAATCATATGTATAGTACGCAGAAACATGTCTCATAATACGACTGTAGTAATTCAACATAAATGTTGAATGATTTTTCTCTCGTCCTTGTAAATATGTCAGGAAATGTATTCCAATCTCTACGTGCTCACTGAGCAAGAAATGAGACGAAATAGATATTTTGAAATCAATTACAATATCCGACTGAATCAATAAGCCAAGTTGTTATACGAAATAATGAGTAATTACTCCAACATATAAATGGAAGTTCGAACATAATGGACAATTAATAATCAAAATAGAAAATTTCACACCGACACATATTACGAATATGCACAGAGTAATGTACTTGAAATGGCTTTCTTATTCTTGATGAATTTTCTATCGGGTATGAAGTTCAAAAGATGAAAACTGAACTAGTATGCCACTCTTTCATTATAGTAATGGATGGTCATGTGATGCCCTTTTCCAACATCATCGACTGGAAGCATTTCTCTATTTTCGTGGGAGAAAGCCATTTGAACACCCTGATGGAAGTATTGAATGGAATATCAGAGAAGAGAATAAGACAGATGCAGAGATCTTTGCTTTATGTCTATAAAAAATATTTCTCCAGCATGGAAAAAATAACCATGACAACATTGGATATCCTGCAGGACAGAGTATACCGGCATTTGGGAAGAACTTATGATATGGTCAATATGATGCCTGATGAGGTGAGCATGAACTTTTTATACTTTCAAGAAATATTGCATAATTTTGCAATTGAAACTGATTTCGTCAACATTGTGTCTCGCAACCATCTATAACTTATTCTTACTTGAATCGAGTATAAAATCGCCTCTGTTTTTTGCATGTACCGATGATTTGACATTAATGTATGCATATACATATTTTCACGAGTCAACTTTTATTTCAGATTAACCTTAACCCCTTGTTTTTCCCTAATACATCGCCAAAAGCTCATGGTTTCACTGCTGTCATTTTAACATACGATAGAGTAGAGAGTTTATTTACGTTAGTTGAGAGATTGTCCAAAGTTCCTAGTCTCATGAAAGTCATAGTGGTATGGAATCATCAGAAAAAACACCCTCCACCATGTAAGTATTACCGAAATAAGTAATTATTATGCCAGCCAGTTCAAATGAATCATCACCATTCTTGATCCGTTTATTTTTACAGTATCAGCATTTCCGAAGATTCTCAAACCAATAAACATAATCAAAACAAAGGCCAATAAACTGTCGAATAGATTTTATCCATACAAGGAGATTGAAACGGAGGCTGTTTTACATATAGATGACGATATCGTCATGCTGACTTCAGATGAGATTGAATTTGCTTATGAAGTTTGGAGAGAGTTTCCCGACAGAATTGTTGGTATGTGTGGAAAGCATGAAAGCAAAGTTGCGTACCTAATAATAGCAACTAAAAATCTGTGCAGCAAAACTTGAAAAAGAATTGACAATATTGCAACCTCCGGTTCATTCACTAATTTTAATTTTGGGTGAGCTTAAGCACCAAAAACATTTTTCAGGGTTTCCTTCGAGAACCCACATTTGGGACAACGCTACTCAAAAGTGGAAGTACGAATCTGAATGGACCAACGAAATATCGATGGTCCTCACTGGTGCAGCATTTTTACACAAGTATTGGAGTTTCCTGTATACAAATTTCTTGCCAACTGACGTTAAAGACTGGGCAGACGAACAAATGAACTGCGAGGATATTGCCATGAATTTTCTAGTTGCCAATATTACCAATAAGCCCCCAATTAAAGTAAGAATTGCATTCATATGGAATCCTTTATAATCATTCTAATATTCATTATTCAAATACTTAATCGGTTTTTTAACATTGATGAATTATTCAAGGTCACGTCGAATAGTCGTTGTAATTATGTATAATCTATTTATAAAAAGAAACAGAGTTATGACAGCTTCTAAAAATATGCACTGTTGAAAACAGAAGTCACATAAATACCATACCTAATTTCTAATATAGCCTATTCAAGGAAGTTGTGAGAGCTTATGATTCGCAATTTTTTAGCGATACTTTGAGAAAACAAGTTATTAATCTTTTTAATTATAACTGCAATGAAAAATGTATGGTATATTGAAACATAGTTTCACAATTGAACAATTCGACTCTCATCTGTTTCCAATTGAGAAATCATAAAATGAACGATTGAATTACCATAGTTTTCGCAAGTTGCCGCAACAATTGGTGCCTAAGTGTTTCGAGTCGGTTAGAATTTCAATGGAATTTCAAGTGCAAAATTTTCACTCGGCACTAATGGTATTGAACTTTCACTTTATTGGTGTAATGTGCAGCAGTAGCTCAGTACATTTTGATTCCACTACGATGGGTTAAACTTCATGAACGAAATAATCCACTATCAAAATTTTCAATCAAAATATTTCTTACAGCCCCCTTTTGAAATGTTTGGAGAATATTAACGTTGAAATTATTCGTCAGCAATATTTTACTGAAAAAATTAACCAAAAAGGTGTAAAATTGTACCAACCGTAAAGATAAATCTATGAAAAGGTCATTATTTAATAAAAATATCCCGAAAACGGTAAGACTTTTATAATGAGAATTTTGTCATAGCAGGTGGGTTATCCTTTGATCTACATTCTCTCTCGGTTTGACGTGGTCTTTACGGGACACCCTGTAGATCACGTAACGTAACGTGCACAATTTTGTTATCCTACATTCTACATTTCAGTAAATATGTAAATTTGCTGAGTTTGTGATGTATGTTTAGTAATTCAATTGAAACTACATCTCTTTTCCTTTTTTGTACACATGAAGATATTGAATAGAATGTTTTTTCGTTTCTGAGGGTCATAAATTAGTACCTATATGTGATTCACCATCCTAAAGCAATCTTTTTGTGCAGGTGACCCCTCGCAAGAAGTTCAAATGCCCAGAATGCGCCAACAACGAGATGCTCTCTGCCGACATGGGCCATATGGTTGCGCGGTCCGAATGCGTCGACAGGTTCACGAAGGCCTTCGGAAGGATGCCTCTCAAATCGGTGGAGTTTAGAGCCGATCCTGTATTGTTCAAAGATCCGTTCCCAGAGAAACTGAAACGATTCAATGATATTGGCAGCTTATAAGTTAGTTTCCATAACGGATCCATCATCGGCAGCTGTGATGTTCTGCTTGGATTTTTAGGTGACATTCGGAAATCGACATTGGAAGAATGATACTGGTTGATGAGGTATACGGGTTGATTATGGTTTATTTTCAAGGTCATACAGAGGTGTGCACAATAATCGGCCAGAGATGTAACTTCTGAATGTGTAGCAACTATATGATATTGTTCATTTTTTGAAGAGAAAATTGACCCCAACTTTTGATTTTCAAATGGAACCCCTATATATTTTTCCATTTTCAGATTCAGGACCATTTTACATACACCAGTAGTTTTTCCGGATCATTTTGTGCGAAACAGAAAAAACAACAAAATGAACTCCACATCAATCTTTATTATCTTCAGTAGCATAGAAAGGGGGGCGATAAAAAATTAATTACAACAAATACTCAAATTAACCCCCATTTTGTGCAATGCATTGCTGACACCTTCTAGCTACACCAAAAGTTGCGTTGTGTAAAAATGCTGGGGGTATAAATTTATGGGCACACCTCTGTATTTTCTCTAGTATTTTGGGAATTATCTGAGATATAAAATATTTTGGACAAAAAATAAAAATTCAATTATGGAGAAGTACACGGAGAAAAAATCACGATTGTTTGAGGTTTCCAAAGCCAATCGTTTAAAAAAATATGGCTAAATATCTTTATAAAAATGTAGTATTTTTGAAAAGAAGTTACGACACTGTCAGTGTCCTCAAGAATAGAAAACTGATTCCCTATGGTAAATATCCATTGAAGGTTATTGCTATTATTGTTACATTCATGTTATCAGGAAATTGATTACTCAATTCGAATGATTAATATGGCAGAACGTGGCAGTTTGTAGGTATGATTCATATGAAAATTTTACTGTTGATCTATAACAAAAGTCCAGATAACTATTTATAATTGTAAAAATATGTAAATACTGTACTGATTGTACTGATTTTTTGACCAGGGTTTATATTTTTTTATATGATTTAATGCCGGTAGTCGATGTTTTGTATATGTTGTAAATTATGAAAAAATATATTATAATATAAATTATTCCATTTTATCGCTTCATTTTAGTCTGACGTGTCATCCTAGATATCAGACATTTTTTTCCAGTGATTCTTGTCAATTTTGTGAGTTCCTCCTTCCTTGCTTACTATGTGTCATTGTCGATATTACTTCGATATTAGTTATCGACATAGAGTCAAATTATCTATAAAATAATTTCTCTCTTTCTTGTTTTGAATTGGCTAGTTTATGATCTGCTATAGACATTTGATGTCATATGTCTAGAATCAGTTGTTCGATTATTGTATTGGCGATATAAATATGGAGGATGACGAGTGAATGTGTCACGTCAGTTGTGTTTCCGCTTGGTATCTACATTATTACGGTTGATCAGCGGACGTTTCTACAGTGATGATATGAGGAACCAAGAAGTTCTTTGATGTTTGTAGACTGTACTCAGCTATTTGGACGCAACACAAAATAGTAGAAACTTTGTATGGGACAAGCAATAAAATGTATGAGAATATCTTGATAACAACAGGCTCATGGTTATGTTTTTCTTCATTTATCATCATCAATCGAGTATTTTTCGTCTGAATATGATTTTTCAGATTATTAATTGTCCTTTCCTCGAATTCAGAAATAGAACTAGTCTAGTTTGCGACTACGAACTACTAATCAAATCATAAGTAATATCTTGAAGACGAAAAATTTAATAATACAATCTTTTTTGAAAATGTATTTCTTTGAAAAATGTAAAAGCAACGAACATTGGACCACTCGTAAACTAAGTTAAACAATTTCATCATCAGGTAGCGGCGACGTTATGAAATCGCCAATATTCTATTCAGTACTTTTGCCCCCCTTTAAAATTTGTTTATTAGACAATTATGGATTATTCATGATTCAAATTGGTTATCAAGTCGTCCAAGCGACTTGGAAGTTTAATAATTAACTTTTTTCATTATACAAGGTGGCCCAGAAGGGCAATGTGCCTGACTATATTAGTTTTCAGAAAAATTGAAGACAAAATCTGGGTTGGATATTTAAAAAAATATGGAGATTTGAGGAAATCTAGAAAATTTGCGACCTGTGACAGTTTTTTTTATTCCTGTTACGAGATGCTGAATAATGTGTTAATATAGTCTTGCTTAAAATGTAAAGCCAACTGGTCCATCTTGGGAGATAATATCACTTTTTCCTCAACCAAATATTCAGAATTAAAACAATATCAGCTAGAATATTTCTTAACTCAAAGACAAGTTCTCCTTTTGCTAAGAAACCTAATTTTCAACAAAATTGTGTACTGAAAAAATCATTGTAGTGTACCCAAAGCTTTCCTTGAGGCCATAATACTTCATTGGAGAGAGTAGTTTCATGAAGTGTAAGCAAGATAGATTCCAACCCTAACGTTTCAGATGATATTATTAAATTGAATACCACATTATCTAGTAACAATTTATTCAATTACAACAAATGTTCAAATTGCCCTCACATATACAAAACATATCACGTCAAATTGATTATTTTGAATTCATTCTAAAACCTCGAGCTTACGAAAATGCTACATTTTGGATTTACCCGGTATACTCAGAAAGTACAGGTAGCTAGTCATTTTGAATGGTGACAAGCAAGAAGAAGGATGCGAAGTATACGAGCGAAATTAGCATAGGAACCCATAATTTGCGACAACATTATTCAAGTCTCAACTATTCAGAAGGAACCCATCAGCCACCCATACCGCATGAATCTCACGATCCACATTGTCAATAATAATAAGGAAAATAACAGATACACAAACACACACACACGGAGAGAAGGGTCTCCAGATGGTAGTCTTTTATTTATATCTCCGAGGTTGGTCGGCAGCAATCGACGTAAGTAGAAAAAAATCGCTCAGATCACCGTGACTCATATAACAGGTTACATACACTCAACAATTTATGCGACAAATAAAAGTAAACAATAGTACGGATGAGTACCTTGGCCTCTCTGTACCTCCGCCTCTCTCGCGATGACATTGTTTCCCGCGAAAAAACTGGTCTCTACCACCCGGATTATCTGTTCATAGCCAACTTATCTGAAAAACTACCTTATCTTGCACATTACGAACAACTAATTGGATATTTTAAAGATTTTTTTCGCTTTACGAATAAATACGAGGTACGTGTCCGCAATCGTAAATGACTCGGAGCTGTCGACTTGCGAGGAGAAGTATTCTGTTATGGCCGAGATGCCGGGAATTTTTCTGTCAGTATTGTATAAAGTCGTTCGATCGGTAACCAGAAAGACGATGAGAAAATTTCGAACGACGACGGTTTTCTTGTCCAAGCCGATGATGCTGATTGAATAATTTTCCAATTTCGCTAATGAACTGAAACTGACGGCGATCTTGGATTCCAACTCTTGGTGGCACATCATTTCCTTGTCTACATTCGAATATTTTCAACAGTTTTTGATATTTTTGCTCTAGGAAGCTCCTAGGAGTCTTCAAACGCGGATATCAAGGACAAGTTATGTATATCACAATCACAGTTTTAATAAAGAAGTTCAGCCAGAATTGAGAGAGAAAAACGTTTATCTTCTTCATTCTCAGAAATTCCAACATGAAAACAATAAAATGTCATGGCTCCCTTTTGAAGAATAGATGAAAATCTCCTGATATTTTCACAATATGATTACTTTAATTTTAGAAATGTGTAACAATATGTAGAGCGCTTTTATGAAGGATTCCGAAATATATAAAACAAAATGATCTGCAATATTATTTTCACCGTAATCGAAATGGAATCTGGCTGATAAGGAATCGAGAACAAGAAAGAAATCACCCTAAATACTACAGAAGAGGTGTTCAAAATTCATTTCCAACAATGTATCGCACGACTTCTCTTGCCATTTAAAAAAATTGGGGAGGTAGCTATTAAGGGGAGGGGATGAAAGGGGTGCCTTTTTGAAACACCCTGTTTAAAATGGAAATTGACGTTTCCGAGCAGGAAGCAAATAAATACTTGCCTTCTGATTTCTCATTTAAAAGTATATGAGAGGCAATCACAACACCGAGAGATGTAACCTATTTCGCGAGTGTTTTTTTTTCATTCCCTGTTTCGTTGTCGTAGGCCCACTCTGTAGATTTTTCTTTGTACTTAGTTGGTTCTCCTGATAAGGTCGACCTTTCAACGTCTACAACTGACGAAATCTCCGAGATTTTTTCAAAATCGAATAAATCCATCGATCTGAAACCGGCCCAGAAACCAGCAGCATCGGAAGAGAAGAAAAAAATCACAAAACGAACGCAACCGCGATTCGCGATTGTTTTTAGTGACAAGCTGATTAGCGTTGGCAAAATCAATAAATTGCACGTTTCCCATGCTGTAATTGTATAATTAATCCTGCTAACGCATTGTATGCTATTAATAAACACGACTATAAACTAGTTGGCGGTGAGGTAACTCAGCTTCCTGAAAGGACATCTACAGGATGTCTGGGAAAAAATGGCAGCATGATCTTTTGTGACGAGAACACAAACTTCATACTTTGGAAATACATACCATTAATAATGAAACATCGGAGAAAGCATTGTTGGAATAAGATGAGTAAACCTTTACAAATTATCCAAGTTTCCTTGAAGTTTTGAATCATATTTTCATCAACATATACGAATAAATAAATCTTTGTATACGTGCATTTTCAAAAAGATTTAGTTGAACAATTTGATAAACAAAACATTCCTAGAAATCATTGTTTTCAATGTATATAGTACCGTGAAAAGCATTTGTTGATATTCATAATGTTCATCTCAATTTGAGAGAAATAAAAATCAACTTTCTATATATTGGGGAAAATGTACAATCGATGATTTATGGGTATTTATATCCGAGTTTATTGAAAAGATGCTAAAACTAGCAGAAATTATTGTCATATTTTATGATTCGTTGTTGAAGGTCGTCAAAGTTTTGGCGAACTCGCTTTGGTGAATGCGCGACATATACAGCATCATTGATATCGTATAACAATTTTTTAACAGTAATTAGTTTCTCATGTATACAGGGTAATTCATTTGGAAATGTAAGGTTAGGTCTATCGCCCTGTATAAGCGAGATACAGAGTGTTTCATGTATTTCTCCTATTTCTAAAAATGGCTCATAATTTACGATCCACATTGTATATTTTATTCATTTTCACAACATAAACTCATTATCCTGTATGCTGAATAAATGAAACTAACAATCCAGGTACGGACTTGAAAAGATTTAAGAAATTTCATCAGTTCAATATAACACCCTGTATGACGAAATTTCTAAAATTCCTTTGCAGATATGAATTCAAGATTGCTGTTTTCGATGGAAAGGTGGTACAAAAAATATCTTTCGCCTTGTGTTTCTTAAAAAAAACTCAAACTTTTGCGGAATGTGATTTCTTTCCTTTCCATCTTTCGTAGCATGATGAATAAATGCAATTTTCTTCACACATACGGGGTGTTTGTAACTGGTTATTGAAGTAAGGCACATTGTGGAGAAAATGGTCCCACCATCGATCAAATAATTTTGAGCAAGAACAGAATTATAAAGACCCTTCAATCACATCTTGCTGCAAAACATACACCAACTAAATTGGAGGATTTCAAAATATGTACCTCACACAACTCTTTTCCGTAATAAATATTTTAGATAGATTGGACAATATCTAGTGTTCAATCTGAAATGTGTTTTATTAATTTAGTCTATTTATTCAAGGAATATATATATCTCTGACAGATTTGGTTATCTCTCAGTACCAATTTACAAAAATAAAAAGTATCTAGCTAACCATTGAACCTGGTTGAATTGGTAGAGACATAGCTGGGAACATTGAAGCATCAATAATTATGGCAATACTGCACAGTGACTTCACAACGATGCTAAAATTAATTTGGAGAGAAATCTTTGATTTGATGATAAAGTTTGCTGAGTCTGGTCGATTTTTTTACAAATATCAAATATTGAAGAAACTGTTCAGTGGTCATCTTTGGTGTATATATTTTATAAATCGAGAACATTTTTCAGTTTGAATTATGAACCTAAACCAACTTAATGTTGTAGACTTGTAGAGTGTCATTGAAAAGAAAATACAAGCAGCAACACCGAACTTTCTGGATAGCTCTTGCTGCAATAAATATATTATAGCAGCCCTATTTAATTTTGACGTGATTTTCACACCACCTTGTAGTTCCTTTCCACAAGGATCCTCCTGCAATAAATTGCCGCACTAAAGAGGTGATGCGAGTTTCAGAAGCTCAGGGTATAGGGTGTAAATCGGCAGACTGCCTGGCACCGACAATACACTCTCTAAATCATTCCATAATTATTAAAGTACCGCGGCTCGATTTATTAGATTATTTGTTTATTCCAACATAAAGCACTTACTCTCGGCTAGTTATCTCGCTAGTGCTGGCTGGGGCGACGACCATCATGCTCTCATTCTCATTACCGCCGTCTTCTTTATGGGTGCGCGCTTCTTCAATAACACATAAGTAAGGGCGGCGAGATTCATCGAAAGCGGCGGCGATTCTAAATGCCTCCGAAGTGGGATTTACGAGGAAACCGGAAAATATTGATGATTCGGAATTTCAGAGGGCTTGCACTTTGCTGAGAAGTCGCTCTTGTTTAGAAGACATGGTATCGATACAGCTAATGGTTTTCTTGTTATCAACAGCATTTTTCATTCATTGTCTAGACAACTTACTAATTAGCAACCCTAACATCACAAGGGTATACTAAGTAAGTCCCATCTTGTTCCAGGAGTTTACTGTCGGTACAAGGATATGAATGGAACATCCCTGGAATGTCCTGATAGGTTTGTCCTTTTTGTGTCTCTGTATATACCAAATGTCATAATTGATAGGTAACAAAATATCGCACAACCAACACTGCACTAAGTCAAAATAGCTCAAGATAGTATATGAAGTTTCAAGTTCATATCAGAATTATGTAGTTCAGTTGATTCATTGTGCTTTACGAGGCGAATTTTTGGATCTACAAATATATAAATAAGTCGATTCTAATGTTTTTCGACATGATACAGTGTTGTTTTGGGTATGCGATATATCGATTGAAAAAAATAATTCTGTATCTAAACCATCTACCAGTAAATAAAAGTGGAAGACATTGACAACAAGTCACAATCCATATAATCAAGGATTCTCCAATTTAAAATCATCCAAACTGCCGGAAAAATACCTTGAATTATAATTTTTTTATTTTGTTCAAATATGTTCAATGTTTTATATTTTATCATATTATTGGAAGTGTGGATATTATTTATATCCCTAGTATGTCCCGAGAAACTTTTCCACAGATGTCTTCAATGATTAAATGAAATGAAATCATACTATAGACTTCCCAGGAATTCACAATTATGGTAATGATAATCCTATGGGATACCTTTGGGATTTCTTCAGAAATAGGTTCATCCTTAAAATTCACCGGGACATGCCAAGGATCCCCTTTTTTGCCTCGTCGTAGGTATGTCCCATGTTCCGATAAAAGTTGTCTTAGGGACATTCTCCTAATAAATGAGGGACCTTCCTAGAACGTACTTTGTTCGAGAATCCGGGAAACCAAGTTGAATTGCTTCATTCTCATTTTTGTTTTTGCAGATTTCATCATGAGAAATGTTTTGAGAAAAAGCTGAATATATAATTCGATTGGGCAAACATTTGGCATTGCACTTCCACATTTACAGTTTTGCTCAACTTTAATGTTCATCTGGCCACGTTATAGGCTGAACTAGATGGAAAAAATCTAAACAGTTCAATGCGATTGATCCTGAAATGTCTCTGTTATACACCCATAGATATAACATTGAAGGTTCTGAAAATGTTGTATGTCATGCAGAGAATTATGTATGGTGTTCAGTGTATATTTTTGGATTGAAACGGATTTGTTACCTGGTTATATCTCGAATACATTGACGGTTTCCTGGGATAGGAATATCTACAATACTAGAACGATTTTGTTCAGGTGAATTCTATATTAGACATTGACTTCAATAAGCGGTTCCACTGTTGAGAACTTGATTATATGAAATAATTCAACAGACTTTTGAAATCTTATTTCGTGAGTTAGTATGTTTGTAGTGTATCTGATTTAATTTATACAATTTTATATTCATGACGTTATTTTTACTATTTCAGATTGAATTTGAATTTCAGTTGTCTTTATATCTCTGTTTATATGCACGCACATATCCTTTTGCAAACCATCAAAAATTAGAATAAAAGTTAAATCATCGTATTCTTTATCACAGATTAATATACTAATTCAGAAAATGTTCATAATTCCACATTCACTTCTGTTGTAAGAACATTTTAATTCAATCGAAGAAATCAAAAATTAAAAACTCCCTTCAACTTTTGTACACTGTCATAGTATGATTGTTTTATTAAAATTAATATAAAAGATGGATTGTTGAAAGTTTTCAAAAACTTCAAAATGTTCAATGATGTCTAGGTTGCCAGATTTTGGACCCTTATCATTATCTCGAGAAAAATAGATGTTTCGATTGTCGAGATTTGCTTTGCTATTATAAAAAATAAGATTTAAAATGAAATTTCGATTGTGTTCCATGGTTGCGATATGAGGCATCAAAATCACTTTATTCCGTTGATATCTCATTCAAATCAAGCTTTCCTCACGATCCATCAATTTTTTCAATCGGCCATTGTCATTCTAAGTATGTGTACGTCAAGAGAGATCGAAACAGTCGTAGGAATTTGCATTTTTTTCTGTTCGGTACGGTGAAATATTTTTCCTCGCAACGAACATAAAACATTTAAAATAAAAATAACGATGAAACAACAATTGCATCAGCAATTAAACCTGTTTTTGTTTTATCAAATAGTTTTACATGAACAACTTTTTATGGGAATTGATCGATCGGTCATTGAAGTAGCCGGGAGAAATTCCGAGAGGACATGAACAGGCTATCGGCTATGGATTATACGAATTCAACACTTGATTTCTCGTAAGCTAGAATTGAAATAAAAAATACCATCGCATGGGCATTCGAGAAGTTTTTTTCTGTGGCTGGCACAGAGCTTTGCTCGTTCGTCGAAAAAAATCTTCCCCATTCTGCGAACTTCATAACGATCTTAGGTTCATTGATCGCGAAACAAAATTATGTTCCAAATACATAATTGTTCCTTTATTCCTTTTCATCATAATCATATTCTTCCTGAACTTTAATTCAGAACGTTCATTATAGATCATGAAATATGATTCCGACAGTTATCAATTTCAAAATTCATAGTTATGGTAAAGGCAGTAAAGATGACGTTGTAGAACGAACAATGAAATATTTGTATTTAATTATACGATTAAAATTTAATTTTTCAGCCCACACTAGAATTTTTTTATTGGACTAGATCAAGATATCACCATTATGGACTCATCAGGAATCGGGAATATACAGGGGGTGGTGGCGAAAACAGTACAAATCGAATATTTTCACGACATACGATGTATCCATTCTCATCTAAATCGAGAATGCTCCAGACATTTTGAAACTGATTTATATTTATACATTGTATGGCAGTTAATGGAGAACATTTCAAGATTCTGCCGTGAATTAATAAAGTTCGGATTGATTAGAATTATATTTAAACAAGGTTTTCCAATTCTTAAGTTCATGAAATATCCAATTTATCATTTGTTATTTTCTTTGTGTAAAGCAGTTTTCAAATGAAATATGATTCTTTAGATAATTGAACGCTTGTTTTTGTCGCATGAGGGTGCTGAAATGGAAAAAAATACACAATCACATGGCTGAATTTCTCATAAAATTGTCTTTTCATGATGTGTCACATCTTGCATTTTTTCTATTTGATGACAGTTGAGGTGTTTATTATATATATGCTTACATATGTATGCAATGAAAATATTTGCTCTGATTCGTTTTCGGTGCTCAACTCCTTATTTATAAGGTGTATAATGAAATTTCACGGATCGTTCCCAAAGAGTAGATGACTTCAGAGTAATAAAATACAACATAGGTATAAATAAAGGTACCCATAGTTAGCAAGTTTGAATTTTACATTCTAAGTCCTCATTTCTATTTTATGTAGTGGTTCTATATTAGGAATTTCTTTATTTCAGAGCGAACCAATAAAAAATATTGACTTGAATAACTAGTTATACTTCCATATTCCAATATTTCTTTTCCTACGGCTTCCAGATCAACGAAGGACCTGGTTCATTCAACCTGATTTTTCTCACCCTAAATAATTTTTTCATAACCAAGGTCAAAACATGCTTTCCGGAGGAGTTCCGGAATCCTGTCTGAGAAAATCACTGCCTTAATTATGATGTGGGAATTTTTATTTTGGAACGTACACAATCCAATTATTACAAATAAACCGTTTTCGAATCTAGTTATGGACTATATGAACCAGTACTCACCTTCCTGAAATATGAGTGATCATCTTCCTAATTATGAAATAATGAAGATACGATTTTGACGATGTTGAAATGTCAATAAAAAATGTGACATGAATTCCGATAGTGAGTTCCCACAGATGCAGCAATGTCGAATTATTGACAAGATATTGACAAAAGAAAGTAAAATCAGCCGATGGAATCATTGACCCATTTGACATAAAATTTGAGGGTAACAGTAAACTGATTGTGATCTTGAATTCATTCAATTTTAGGGATATTTTTGTTATCAAAGTAATGCACGTATGATATTAGTCTACAATGATTTGATTTCAATTATTCGAAAAAAACTTGTTTTGATGTTATATTCGTTAAATCATGAATTTCGAAAATTTTTCAATATGAAAGAAAATGCAAAATGATTTTCAATTCTGTTTACATTTCTGAAAATAATTGTTGTGAGGATCGACAATATTGAAATGATTACCTTGATCTTCGTTTTCATGAAAAATTTCAACTTATTTTTCAAAAGACAATCTCTTTGTGAATTGACTGGGAAAAGTACTATAAAAATTTCTGAAAAAACTACTAACACCGCTCCAATATTTTTGTAGGTTGTAGCATTTCTTTCAGGAATTAGTGAGTTTTTTGTATAAAATAATTTCAATGAAGGGGAAATCATAACACATATTATACCGAGCAGCTTTAAGACTCTAATACAATAATGAATATTTTTATAATTTCGTGCAGAATCCGAAAATTTTATGAAATATAAATTGTTTTCTGATAGAAAATAATAAGCTTGGGTAATTCCGTTTTGTTTCCATACCTGTAACATATGTATGAATCACTATTTATAACATTTCAAGGAACAAAATGGTTGAAAATGACAAATTGTTCAACTAATCGTTATGATCATCTAAATTTTCTCATTGATCTAATAACTATGCAACCAAAAATAGATCATCTAGTGTCAATACGATATTCTTGTTATTTTATCCAATATTTTTGAAAATGTCTCATGTCATGACTCAATTGTTAGAGTAGACTTTACCAAAACAAATCAGAATCATGAAAAATTGAAACACGGCGAAAAACATAATCAAAATAAGATTTTGCATAATATGGATTTTCGATTTTTGCGTGAAGAATGAATATTCAGTTGCAGGCACAGTTGTATGTATCAATTAGATGGATTCTAACCCCTCTAGTTATTTTTTAGAGTACGTCCGTGTCGTAGAACGATCACTAACAGGTAGGTAGAACATGCATTTCTGATTTCTTGTACGGCTCCTGGAAGTCCTTATGAGGAGATGCGACCCGCTGCAGACTGCATGGCTCTGGTGTGAGAGAGTTCAATCGGCCATTATTGCAGAGAAACGAGAAGAAGAAGAATAAAGGGAAGATGCGGCTCGCATAGCCAAAGAGCTGATACTTTATGGCCACGCAGCGCTGTGAGAACTTGGCCATTGCGGATGGCAAAAAACGGCAGAGGACTGCTACAATGACGGTTCACGCATAATATCGGAATACGAATACGATTGCATTGCTCCAGCTATGCGCTTTTTATAGATCGGGAGATACTTCTGCAAAAATTCGTTGACCAACTCTTCCGATGTTGTTTGGATAATTTACAATTTTTAAACCTTATTCAAATATTATCTCAAGAATAATCTCTTAAACTGCAACTCTTTGTCCCCAAACTGTAGAAAACAATTAGAGGTTCTCTTCGAAGGCTGCTTTTAGGTCTTGTTTTGCGATAATAAACATTTTGCATGTCGAACTAAGACTGACATGATGTCAGTTTGAGACAATCACAAAATGGATGTGTCTTCTATGTCTAAAGTTAAAAAAACTTCGAATATTTCTTCGTTCTGTTGATTTTGTTTCTTGAGAATTCGTGTTGTGTTACGCACTGGTAGTTTATTAAATGCTTGAAAACTTATTCTTTTCACAATGAGCTATTGTGTCAGTTATTGTTAAACCTCTAAACCGTTTGACATGGGATTGCTGTGAGATGCTTCAAGTGGAGTGCTAGGAGAAAGAAGCTCTGATTTTTATGAACATTTTGAAGCCATTTTCATAATGTTTCTAGATCAGATGTATGATGGGTAATTGAAGATGCTCATGGTTCATTCAAAATTTTGTTGAAAATACTATTGAAAACGAAAGGTTCGTGTTTTTCATTTGATAATTTATTAATGTATCAAATGTGATTCAAAGTTTCAGCACGGAATTGTGAACTTTGTTTCTGATAATTTTCTTTCAGGAAGTCTTTGAATATAATTTCTTATATTTGAAGCTAAATTTGTGCCAAAAGGATGGAAGGTGATTCATTCTAGGTTTCAACATCGATAATTTCTCTCGAATATTGATATTTTGTAGATTCTGATTTCGAGAAGAAGTTGAATAATTAATGTATGGATCACCTCATTCTTCTATTTTATTTCTTCATTCACACTGAAATTTTCGTGTCAAGAAATCATGAAAACTTTCCTATCACATTGAATTAAATTATTATTATATTACATATTGAATGGAATGATGATGCAATTTCGAAAAAAAAATTTAGTCATAATTTTTGAATGGATCTAAATATATTAGCAAAAGCAAAGCTTCCAGCTTCCAAACATGATCTTTGTGAGAATTCTATCTTAAAAAAAAATACTCTATTGAATATGCGCTCTCGCATGTTCACAAAAATTTTATAAGATTCTTTGGATAGATTCCAGTTACATGATAATAATAATAATAATAATAAATAATGTAATGAATACGTTTATTCAAGAATTTCTACTATTAAATTCAAAAGAACACAGCCATACAAAAATATATAGGTACATATTTTCTCAAGTTACACAAAAACTGATAAAAGTATATACACATAATATAGTATAATTGATGAATGAACAGATACAAGTCACCGATGCTGCTTGTGCGTGACATTTACAAACTGAAATAAAATTAAAAATTGAAAATATAATGGTACTAATATAATGATACTAAAATAGACGTATTCGGAATAATTGTAATAATAGTGGATAGTCTTCTAAAAGAAATATTTTGGTTTAGCAAATTGAAAACACAGTGATAGTAGCATGCAATATGTTATAATAGAATTTAAGAAATCCAATTTCCTGCCGATTCTCACTGACCAAAGTTTTCATGCCGATCACCCCTACCATTCCAGTCCCATTTAATCACCATAAACTATTGAACGTCCTTAGGATAAACAATGGTACAACTTCTATATCTTAACTCTTCCAATGGGCAATAGTTAATTCTGGGTCTGGGTATCGAATATACGGCGGTGAACACATTCGCGATAGAAAAAAAACATGCAGGAGGTGCTTAGAGAACAGAATGGAACAAGTTACAATTTGCGTTGGGTGCGTAATAAATACACCTACGTCGTTCGTTTTATTAGCTTTGAATACATGGAAATTCGCGCAGCCAGTTGGAAAAATCGAAGAGATACGGCTAGCAGTTTGACATACTTCGATAATATCGGCAATTATGGGGATGAGTGATTTTATTAGCTTCAAATAGTCTATCGGATAACAAATGCTTCGCGTGAGGTCATTGAGATAAATGACCAAGAATCGACCACTTGGGAAAGTAATGAGAAAAAAGTACGTTAGTTGCCAGCTTTCCCACCACGTATACAGGGTGAGTCAAAAATGTGTACCGAGCTGTCTGAGGATTATATATTAGTATAGAAAGTATAGTTTGATAAATAAACTTATGGCCCAAAATGCATACTAAGGAAGACGTATCCTTCCGAAGTTGATGAAATTTAAATAATTTCTGCACATAACTTCTTAACGGTGAAAGCCACCAGATTGTAATTTTCAGCATAAATGTTTGTTGGCTGATGCAACAAATGATCAAGTTGCCAGACAAAACGAAAAGGTTCTCTAAGGTTCTGAGAGTAAAAATACACTGTATAACATTTCAATATCCACTTGTCCATGCTTTTTTCTAACAAGAATACTTTCTTTGATTAAGTGAATTTATTCCAAGAGCATGATCATTCTGATTTCATTATTCATCTGTATACAATATAGAGAATAAAAAATATCACATCCGAAACTCATTTTCAGTGAATTTGCTTTGCTACTAGAAATTGTTCACTACACATGGATAATTGAAAGGAAGCAGTTTCCGTTGAATATTTTTCTTCGAACGTGATTAATCAAGTTCTGAACAATTTACTTGCTTTGATGATGTGAAATGTAAAGAACACATTGCTGTCGGACAACTTATGACGACTAGTCAACCTACTACCTAGAGTATAACATAGTTCCAGCTTCCCAAAATGGTCCAGAGGGTTTCATGTGGATTATTCTCCGATATTAGCAGTCGGTATAGGAGCATCGCAATAATATCGTATCCTCAAAACTGATTTTATTTCCCTATTTTGTTTTTCATTTACGAGGCCTTCTCTGAACTGAACGAGTCTAGATTAATGAATTTTCGGAGAGAACCCGCGACCCGAATTTCCATATCCAACGGACTTACTATTACGTACATGTTTATAGTATCTTTGGACATCATTTTCTAAGATAATTTTAATTTTTTCATCTACCTAGTGTAGGGCGTACGTTAATTTCAAAGCATTATTTGAACGCATCATCAAATTGTTAAGGACCGTTCTTCCGACTAAAATTGAATTCTTCCTCCCAAATTAGAAATCGAAACCAAGATAAATTTCTTGATTTTGATAAAAAAACAAAAGCATCCCGACATTTCAAAGCATTATTTGAAATTGTGAAGAGCCATTCTTCCGAATAAAATTGAATTCTTCTTCTCAAATTGGCAATCGAAACCAAGATAAATTATTCAATTTTGATAAAAAACAAAAGCATCCTCAACAAAACACACTTCAACGATGAACTAATAAAGCAAAAATGATTATTAACCAAGAAAAATATTTTTATTGTGAAAAAAGTGAGGGGTCCTTTATAATAACTAATTCTTGTAGCACCCCACGCAATTTTAAAGCAACAATATCAGTTTATTTCTATATTGTATTTTTTGCATTTAAGTTTATCATTTAAGTGTGTTCTTTACTTTTTTAAACTTTATATACCATTCCTAAATTAGTGAGTCAAGGATACTCTAACCAAACATATATGTTCGTTTTTTCCACAGAATCTTATGAGTTAGCAAAATTCAACCGCATTTGTTGTTAGAGACAGCGAGGAACAAAAAGAGGCAAAGCACTTGATACTAGGTCGATCGTTTTTTAGAAACAGTTGAGCGTTGGCGCAGTACAACGAGTTTCTCATTTCGTCACCATATCGAGATTCCCAAATTGACACGGAACAAATTAAATGGCCGCTCTTCGCGTGTCAGTTGTCAAAGCGGCGACACGGAACATCGAAGCAAAGCGCGCGCGTTACCACACGATACACGGATATGTACGATAGAGCGTGTTGTGGCGGAAGCGCGCCACTCGCCGCATTTGGTATCGACACGATTTAGACCGCGATCCGCTTTTCCTTTCATGGTCTGGCCCGATCCGCCCCCTCTTCTGCTTTACTTCATCTTGTGCGATATATGTTAATATGGAAATTGCGGTATAATTAATGGATATGCAAAGACGATAGAGCGACCGCTACCGCGTAGGTCTTATCGTCGCCATTAGATAACGCTGTTGGACTTACAGACTTACAGATGATCGGAGAGCTCGTGCAGTAGCGCCACGCCAGTGAAGTTGAATCTCGACTGGTGAATAGTCTCATTATGGATGTGTCAATGTGTGTTTGATCAAGAAACACGCAAATTTCCTGCAAATTCAATCAGACTATACAGACACACACCAGGATATGGAACATCCCAGACCTTCATTCTATACATATATATGACTCTTAATTCCTTTCAGAATGTTAGCCGTTCAAATGAGCTCTTCTCTATTCCCTTGTCATTTTCAAAGGTTCCCATGTCTCTTTGCATCTTCTGTCACGCTTTGCAAGCTCTTTCAATTTTTTATCAGTTGCGTCCAGTTTCTGATTTCCATCCTATTTATATCTCGTCTAACCTTGCCATCCCATCTCGAATTTGGCCCACTTCTTGGACTTGTTCCTTTCCCCACACTTCTGACAATTTCTCACCCATGCAGATATCTTCACCATTTCAGTCCATATGCTTCAACTACTTTGATTATATCTTAAGTGAGCCGATTCGTGGTTGGTTTGTCTGCTGGCCTAGTGCAACTGATGAGGCTTGGCGAGCCGAAACAGATCTGTATTGCACCGGTAGACATTCCACACACGAATCGAGATTAACCTACAACCCTTTATTATATTCTCTACGTTTTCATACACGCTAACTCTATCTCTATTTGATTATATCTTCATTAGTTTTATTCCTTGTTCTATTATGATTGTTCCGAAAATCTTTCTCAGTATAATTCAATGAATATTCTCAATCTTTTTTTTTAGTGCTAGCCTTACTTCCGCTCCATAGATGGCTACTAGCCTGATTGTTATGTTATGTTGTATTTTCTGTCTTTTTTCTCTTGCTCATCGACGAGATTTAGATGTGAGGAAAACGTCGCTTACTTCTGGAAAGAAGTTTTTGATCAACGTCATCTGTCTATTGAGGAATTATTTATAAGCCTGGTGCATCTTAAACTAAATAAATAAATAGACAACTTCAATTTTTCCAACTATGTATTGCTTTGCTCTGAATAGAATTCGTATTCCTTCAGAAACGTATTTGATTTCGAAAGCAAAAAGAGTTCAAGTTTTTTTTCAAGGGCTGATGATGAACCATACTGAAATATTTACCCCTCAAACTGGAGGGCCAGATTAACTGTCAAAATTTTTTTAGTTGGTTCAATCAAAAATGTAGAAATGTCATGTAATACGTGTATGAATAGCAAATTTTATTAGAATGTCTTGCCATAGTGTGAGAAATGTAAGATATAGAAAATTGCTTTCGATTCGCAACACTATTTTTCATTGCAGGTGCAAGCACTTTTTTTGGCAATTATCGTAATTGTATTTTCATGCACTCATTTTGGAGTTTGTTCATTATTAAGTGAACACAAGGTATATAATATTCAGCAACTCGACCACTTCTTTTCCAAACCATTCAGACCTGAATAACTGAAAATCAGAATTTACTGTTTTTTGTAACAGATTCCGACATTTCATCGAGATGGTCGATTATAAATTTCATCTGAGTAGAATTTTATGGATGAAACAATTGTGAATTAATAGCAGAACTAGTAGAACGAATCGAAAAAAATATATTTACAATTATGAATGAAGATATTGACTTCATATTTACATCCCAAATAAAAATATTGCTCAACTGTTCAACATAGGTAGGACTTTCTGATGTCAACTAGAGGAAGTGATGATTTTGGTATCAGAAACCAACTTCTGCTGACAAATTCCTTCTCAATCCACGAAGCAAATTTATACATTATTTGAAAATGAAATATTTGGCGAAGTCGCCAATATTACAGCTTCAATATTCTATGTGTATTTTAATCAAACTCTTAACCACAATAATTGTATCATCAGGATTTAACAACATATTCATAATTTTTTATGTTCATTTCTGATTGTTCATACTCAATATTTTCATATGTTCTGTTCTGAAGTGGATTTTACTAAATTCGTGTATACAATTCATTTATGTTATAAAAACAACAAACTATCGTGAGAAATGGGATCCAATGAACTAAATCTGCTAATAACACCTATAAAACACGAAAAGGAAACGATATCTCGATCAGAAATTCAGTAATTTGTGATAATTCATCAACGAATACTCTAAGAATGGAATATACCTAAATAATATTGAACTCAATGACATTCTACTATTATTCTTGTCTTTCTTTGTTATTGTTCTTCCATTTTACCCTGTATTCCTTCGAATTTTCTCGTGCTATCTTCTATAGGCTTCAGTCACATTCAGGCAGTCAGGTGGTGGAAAAACACATGTGAAAAATCAGATTCGTCAAGATATTCTAAACAAGACGAGAATTTCCTTTCGACATTGAAAATTTAAATAGACGACTTGGATATTCCCTGTATACAGTGGCGGTATGGACCAGAGAGGCCAGTATCTCGAAAAACAAAGGAAAAAGTTATTCTCACCCACGACGAGTCGCTGTTGGCTCAGGATGAATTGAATGGGACAGGCAAGCACTTTGCGCTATGCCGATGTGCATTATCTCTCCTCTCCTCGCTACCATATGCATTGTTTTCCTTCCGAAGTTTATTGTTCACGTTGTTATTTATATTTCGCAATTACAAGCGCTTTATCTATTAAATTAGTATTGATTTAATGGGTTTACTTTGTCGCTCTCGTTGTTGAGAAACGACCGATGATGGGGAGCCGCCATGACCGATCTGGTAGGACTATAAACTTTCAATGATAACTGCCAGTGACAGAGATGTCAGATTTAGGTATGCAAATGATAGTAGATACATCACTATTTTTCGACAAAACTAAAGTAGTATATTAAAGTATAAGTGGATAAAGAGGTCTTTAAAACACGCGCGAGTTTTCGAGCACGACGGCGCAGTATTATAACTACAAAGAATAGAAATGAAAACTATAATGCATAATGGTTGACTTCGTGATGTGACATTAAGACACCTTTCGTTGTCATGGAAATTAGAAAAACAGATATTCATTCACAATTTTATGTTTATTGTTATCGCAGAGTTCAAAAATGAATTATTCCAATATCAATTCATTGAATAGTGAGGCAAAATCGAGGTTAATACCGGAAATATTCAGTGATATATATAAAAAAGAATATGACAAGTTCATCAAATGAAGCAAGAGGTATCAGAAATAAATGAACTAGTTGTGCTGGCTTACCTTCAGAAAATTTAGGAGCAGTACAAGGCGTCGACTATTATGTACAAAGTACTCCGTCAAATCAATAATCAATAATTTGTCACTTAGACGTCACGTTTCTCGTTTCTTTGTTGATGTTGCCATGGTAACTTTAAAAAACGCGCGTTTTTTTAAAGTTCGATTTAAACACGCTGGGGCGTGCTTTAAATGGGTAAAAAGGGGCACCAATAAAAAAAAAAACTCTTTTGTTTAGGAATGATGATTGGTAAATGGAGAATCATTTTGTATAAATCCAGGAAACTCAAGGAAATCCTACCATTGCAGTTCTGCAAATATAATATAAAATATACGTACATATGCCATATTCATGGGAAAACGCCAAAGATCAGGTGGTCATGCATTATGTACAAGTACACAAAGCACAACCTCTGTTATTATTCTTAAGCGATATCTACAAGTTCGGTTACCTTAGAGCCTCATCTTTTGTAAATGTGTTCTCATAGACGCATGGCCTGTAAGTTAGTTTTTTCACATGTTACCTCAATAATTAGTTCAGTATAATCTTAACCTGGTGTGTTATCTCAGGCTACTTTTTGTATTGTTCTGATCTGTCTTCTGATGCAACTCTTTAGTGTGTTTTTAAGCACGTCAAGAGCTGGTTCCGGACCAAGGTATGGTGAAGCTAAGCTCTCCCAAGCAAGTTCATCAGCTATTGCATTGCCTTCTATTCCACTGTGTCTAGGTACCCGGATCATTACCACCGGTCTGTCATTTCATGGGGAATTTGACAGTCTTCATGAATTTCGTTGCAATGTTTTTGTTTTCAATCTCAAACGATAATATAGGTAGGGTTATTTTTTCTTTAACCTTTCACACCTCGCCCAGAATTATAAACTCTAAACAATTCACATGTTTAGCCCTATTTGTATGTTCCATACTCCTCAGCTATAGTCCATTCGCTCAAGAAAGAGAGTTATGACAGCTTGTCAGAAAATGCACAGTTGCCGTTCATATTTTTTTCAGTGATCTTCTGAGAAAATAAGTTGAAAAGGAAAATCTTGTGTTCAGTTCGAACAGTGACAAGCTATACAAACAAATTAATTTACTGATGAATGAATTCGATAGGAGAAATTTCTAATTTGTATTCAATCAACGAATCATATGATTGAACTATTGATTTGATATCGTTGTAAAGTATTGTCACAACAATTGGTACTAGGATGGTTCCAGTCCATTGGAATTTCAATGGTTAACTAGATACTTTGTGTTGCATGATTTTATAATCGAGAGATCTATATCTTTACCTATAATTTCCATGGAAATTTCAATATTTGATTAGCAATGTCACAATCATCCATTGAAATTCTGGATATATTTGTTTATGGGTCATAAAATGCACAATGGTAAAAAAGAAACGAGAGTCCATGCATAACCTAGAATTTCAGCTGAGTAATTTGAGAATATTTTTCTTGTGCCTGTTCCTATTGTTAATATGAAAAATTCAACTGAGAATTTCAACAAGACCAAATAAACAGTGAACGAGTGCTTATTCAGTGGTGATTAATTGAGCCATCTAGAATATTCTATGGGCCTCGTCGATACATCATAAACGAGGAGAAGGCTTCAAATGGCAGGTAACGAGTCGAAACGAGCGAGCGATATTTCAACGTTGTGACACCAGCAAACATTCGAACATAGGGAGGTTTTGCATTGGAACACATACAAACAAATCGACGTATGAGGTATTTATAGGCTGCGAGTTAAGTTGAATCGATGAAAGATACAAGTTTGAGATCGATGACATGGACTAATGATTGAAATGGTATCCGAGCGTTTTTCAACTTTGTCTTCAATAGCGGATATCAAAGGGGAGTACGAGAACAATCTAATGAAAATCTACCTTATATTATATTGGATTTCCGATTCTCTGAGAATTTTGGAAAGTACAGTGCCACCTTCGTTAAGTTGAAGTTGAGTTTTGGTTCAATATTTTACTTCCCTTCTCTTGAAATTTTTGGTGAAGATTGAAAAGCCACTTGCCAAAAATTCAATGACGAAATATATTACAACAAAAGAAATGGTTTTCCTGCATTCGTTCTGAGAAAAACCAGCTGCATCATATAAAGTCTATCATAAATATATCGTTGTTTATTCTAATTTTGTAGTGGAAATTCCATGAACTAATATAAATACCACCAAATGTGTTCAACCATTGTGATGACTGCTTTATCGTCAAACTATCATACTATTAATGCAAATGTCTTTGATTAATATCAAATGGCAGTTGTTCATAGCGAGTATCCCATAGCTTTTAGGACAGCAGATATTTCTGTAATTTGTAGGAAAAAGTGCATGAAAGTCCAGCTGATCCATGATTTTCTAGTTTCTGATGTTTGCAAATGAATTTTGGCATATTGTGACAATAAAATACAGTCGAACTACTTTAGCTTGAAAAGAAAGGCAATATAGCGTTACGTACAAAAATTACAAAAAAGATGCGTTGGCTCTTATAGTTTTATGCTAGTTATCACACAATAAAAACTGATCTAGTTGAGCATTGTTGTGAAAGTCGTTATTTTATCGTAAAAAAAGTCGGTGAAAAATGTCGTGTGAAGTGAAGTAAAGTGAAGCGTACTGAAGACTATATCAATCAATAAAAAGTTTAAACTTATACAAGATGTGGAAAAAGGTGCAAAGAAAAAGGACCTATCTGAGAAGAATGGTATTTCAGCCAATACCTTATCTACTATTTCGAAAAATGAAGAACGAATTGTGAAGGCAGCTGAAGATGAAGGAAGAGATGAGGAAAGGAAGAAAAAACAAGAAATATACCAATCACCTTCAAATAAATTAGTGGAAAGTTCATTTAATATTTTAGGGGCATATTTAAAGGCCAATGAAGACACGGATGAGAGTAGACCCAATTTTCTTGGCGATTTTTGACCTAAAAATCGAAAAATACTGAAAAAGATTTGATTGAAAAAAATCACCCATGATTCTAGAACCCCAAGTGAAAAAATTGGCTCAGTCACCAATCGAATAAGTTTTGAAATGAACACATTGTATATTTGATTGATATTGTATTGAAATATTGCTATTGAAACCGTCTCAAAGTAGAGTTTGACAGTTGGAAGGATCTTTCAATGGCGATAGATCGATGATATATCACATCGTTCTCCGTGCAGTAATTGAAAACACTAATGGCTATGTGATCAGATCTGTTTGCGGGCTGAGATACGATCTCAACGTTCTCAACAATCATGACAGCTACCTACTCGTAGAACGAGCAAGCCGCTGGAACATTGTAATCACAAATATATTATTTCACGCGATCTATTCGAATATAGCCCAAAGAGAATTTATATAGCAATAAGTATAAACGAAATAGCTCGGAGAGGCCATATTATACGGTATATTTCTGATTGAAAAGTGGCAGCTCGCTGGTAATGGACAGTTTATTGTCTGTTTAGCGATTAACTGCCAGCTTTTCGAGCGGAGATTATGGATGAAGTATAGGTTGGACGATAAACAATAAAGAGCGTTCGGTTTCTTATTAATATAAGGTTTCAGAGCCTCGGACATCTCTGGTTTCAAAGGATTCATTCATTCGAAAAGTGAAATTCATTGATTCGATATACTAGGTGTTGCAATATAAAGTACACAGGCAATACTTCGCTTATTCGACTGCATCTATATACATCTAACGAAACAAGATAATCAATTAATTTTTTGTTTGAGAAATTCTTTTAGAAAAGCCAACACAAATTCTCCAAAAATTAGTATCCGATTGAAATGCCATTATGTTTGATGGGCTGCATCTGTCACTTGAAAAAAGCAACTTGAATAACTCAAAAACGATCAGTTTCAAATATAGGGTATAATACATGAAATTGCATTGAAATCATGAAAAGAATTCAAAAATCTTGAAATATAAGGTGTTCTATTTAAAATAACAAAGATGGCGTCACAAAAACCCATAAAGTATCACAATAACTGAAATATTTCAGCTGGATTTTCCACATTACCCCTCAGTGTATATATAAATTTTCAGAAAGGAGTACCTACATTTGATTTTTCTCTAGTGAATTATTTACTAATGTCCTTTTCCACGTTTATTTCAGGTTGTGGTGCCTCTTTTATGTTTTATGTTATTTTGTACCAGTTCTTCAGATTACTTCAGTTTTTCTCTTGGTTTTCTTCTTGGCGGTTTTCTTTCTCACACTCTTCTGAATATTTCAATCTTTATACCTCAACTAATTTGACTATACCCTTCCTTTCCATTCTTCCTTGTACAAATTACATGACTTATACGTTTCCTTCATTATCCTTCTTTAGTTTTTGTAGTTTTCTCATTTTTCACTCTCAAATATTGATATCTTCTTTTCATTCAGTGTTAGTCTCATTATTTTCCCACCTGATTGCTGACTTGTATATTTTGAAATTCATAATCCATGGAACGGTATTGTTTTCGTTATATAGAGTGGCCCAACGAAAACGTACCGGAAGGTATAACTAACAGGAAGATATTTTATCAAGAAACTAGCTGGAATAAACAAAAACAGAAAAAAGGGAATTGTTTTGAAAATGTGTGGGGTTTACTCGTTATAGGGCTGCTAAATGTATTACCACAACGGTATTAGTTGTCCAATCTACGAAAATGAGAAGGAGATAAGGATGAGAAGAGGAAAGGGAACATTTATGAATGACATATTTATTCTAAATGTTCATCTATATTCCGCGTTAGAAGAAAATGCCAAGAATGCCAAACAAATTCCATCACAAACATCTGAATATTCTATCGATCTAAGAGAATTAGTATGTTCGTCTACTGAATAAATTCGTTTAATGAGATTTTGATGATCATTTTTCGATAAACGTCCATTCCGTCATTGATTTACATACGTAGGCAATCTGGTGCTCTCTGTCAATCATAAAACTACGAATATTAAATATGTTTAATGTCTTCATCAGCAGACAAATTGTTGTTTACTGTTTACACATTGTCATTTTGGTATTCTGGTGGAGGCATACTCGGTCATTAAATTAAAAAGGTATCCGCTAAATATGCATAGAAAGATGTTAGATGACCGTAAAAAGAAGTACCATTAGCGGTACGCCCAGGCACCATGACGCATTCGGCAATTAATAAAATATTTATAGCACAGCAAGAATCGCTTCCGTATACAGGGCGGTTATATTAGTTCGTTTCATTCAATTCATGTATTTGAAGATGGACTTGCAGAATTTCGAAATTTGAAACTCTCGCATGCTGAATTCAACATTTCTGTAAAAAATCTGAGTATGGTGGATTCGGAAACATCGATACTGATTAGGAAAAATACATGAGAATAAACAATACACTGAAATCAAACTCGATAGGAACATGAGATGATATATTCATCAAATATGAATCAGGAGAATATGAAAAAATCATAATTATAATGTATCACACAAAAAACCATTTAAAAAGCAAGTTATAGAAATTTCAGAATTGATGTCTTGCTATTGAATATATCACAATAAACAAAAATCTCATTGAAATTTCGACGAGTGATATTAATGGGCGACCACGTAAAATGTATTAAACCCCCCATGATAAGATGCTGATTTGCAATTTCAATGTCTCTAAATGGAAGAATTTATGAGTGATTCGGAATATATGAATGACATGTGTTCATCTGGATTGTTCAAAGTATTATTATTCACACATTTGACTGGATTGCGATGAATTTCGAACGAAAAAGCAAATATACATCACTTTTTCCTTCCACACTGTGAACGTTCAGATTAGGTAATTTTTTCTCTCGCTCTATTTTTCCTATGTTGAACATATACAATTGCGAATTTTTAACTGGCATCACTTCCCGTATCTGATTAAATAATAATTTACTGAGGGATTCACATCACCCTGTATAGGAATTGTACTGATTGTTGTAACTCAGAAATTTTATGTGATGCATATATCCACTTTCCATAATTTTATGCGGAGGAATGAAAAAAAAAATAAAAATCTCGAGGTTATGAATGCATTTTCTTTATCTTAATCCCTCACCCATTACTGTTTAACATAAACAATTTGAACTAATGCTGATAGAACATCTGACTTTCAAATTGCCATAAAATTCCAAATAATAAATATATTCCTGAATGATACTCCCACAAAAAATCATTTAATTATGTAGTCATCCTAGATTTTGATGATATAAATATAATAAACTGGTCAACGATCAAAACAAGTGTTTGGAATTTTTGAACAAAATAACGTAACTCATTGAAATTCTTTCTTCAATTGTGAATTTTTCGTTAACGAGATATGTCTGTTACCCACATTGTTTCTGTCTGATACATGATGTATCAAATCAAGTAATCATTGTTGAAAAGGACAAATACCAACTTGATAAATAATAAACTAGGTTAGCTTCTTGGACAAATTAGATATCCGTGTCCAGTGTTGACCAGTCTAATCAATGAACAATAATTATAAAGATACAGTTTCTTTTTGCTTATAGGTCGAAGAACTTTGAAACATACTGTTTCAGTTTCGTAATTTTGTAGGTTGAAGTGTAGGCGTTCAACTGTTTTAGGGCTATCTATATCAATATATCTACGAAATCGTCGTTGAGATAAAATGTCTCAGTTGAAATTATAGTAGGTGGATTCTCATTAAGTTTCCATGAATTTGGAAATCGATAGATGCCCCATTTCCATCAGTTGATTGTACATAACTTTATGGTGAAAACTATTCACAGCAGAGACCAACATCTTGATGACGAGTACAACTCAAGAATATTGAAATGGGTAGGTAGTCCTGTTAGGCTAGTAAGTGATCCTGACTTCATTGAATCAAGTTTTCCAAAAAGTGGAAATGAATAAAATGTCAACTTATGGATCATGAACAGAATCATAATCTTGAGCATCAACTGTGATAGGTATACTTCAGACGACAATATAGGAATTTTTTGGTTATTGAAAAATTACCATAAATAGTTGACTTTGATCAATACAGGGTCAGTCGAATAGAAATTGAACATATAGCGATACTGTCTCTTTGTGGAATGAAGAAGTTAGGTATTCCCAATAAGTTTTGTAAGCGATTCTGACTTCATTGGATCAATCAAAACACGTTTTCCAAAAGAAGTGGAAATTAAATGAAAATGTCAATTTAAGGATCATAATCATACTCTTATATCATCCTGTAACATTAGTAGTCGTAAAGAAATCTTTGTTTTTTGCATCACAGCCTCAAACCCACAGGTTGTATGAAATTTGACAAGTAAATGCATTTTTAATCAAACCACGATGTGTAACGTTGAACATGAAGGTGCTTATTGTTGGGTTTGTACAAGCGGTTTCAAATGGTTTGAAATTGTAGTGAAGCAACTGCAAACCGCGATTCGACAAAATCCTGTTTGTAAACTAGTAATAAATTATTCATGTTGTGATCTAGTGTATGAGTACGATACATTTCGCCAGACTCGAAATGAAAAAAAATCTATTTTAATTATACTTTGATTGGAAATGAACATTTGATGAGTATAAAAATAAATCTAGCTAATAACAATCACGATTTGAGTGATAGTAGATTGAAGATCATGTTTCATTTCTATGATCAGAAATATGATATATTGCCGCTTCCAGAAATGAGCCCTGAGACCAGTGAAATGAAAGAAGGAAAATTCAGTACCCAAGGGTAGCGAAAGAAAAACGAATGCAACTGCCGATAATCTATGGTTTCGGCAATTATTGTTCCTTTATACGTCGCATCAACCAATAAATATCACATGGCAGTATCTACACATAATAAATGTCTCGTTGAGTTCATAAGAAGGCAGATAAAGGACGGGACTTTTTCCTGCTTCGCCATATCCAACGAACGAATATTGGTGGACCCGATGCCGTCGCTGTCGGAAAAAACCCGTCCCTTCTCCTCAGATTTCTAAAACAGTAACGATAAATCGGAATTACTCGTACACTACGCACCGATATTCGTCCTTTTGACAGCGTGTGCCGATCGCATAGAAGGAGGGATTTCGTTTCTCCATCTAAGGACACCGTGTCCTTATATGGAGCCGAACGGTTCTAAATATGGCATTGGGCAGTCCTAACACCGCTTGTTTACATCCCACTTTTACCTCTTATTGTCTCCGATGTTCATCTGTTTTACCACCAGCCGCCTGCGAAAATTCGGAAGGAGCAAAACGAGAAATATATCTAGATATGCGTGGCGCGTTTGTTCACCTCGGTGGGCACTCGCCTGACAGACCGTTTCGAGTGTATTTGGAAGAATTTGGCTTATTCCAAAACGTCTGAGCTCGAGTTACTTAGCCGTCGGCAAGGCATCGTGCCACCCATGAAAACGCATGATTCAGAGTGAAACAAAAGAAGGTAGGAACGTGCGGACTAGAGACATGCGCGCATTACTAATGCAAGCATTGGCCGCGGAAGTGCGGCGATGTCAAATCAATTCGTATTTGGAATGATGGAACGTAAAAACGGAGTTGATGGGATATAAAAACGGAGATGATGATGCCACATAAAAACAGAGTGTCTCGAAATAACAACGTAACGAGAAAATACTTCCGTCTCCTTTCTGAAACAGCTCCACGTAATTCATTATAATAAAATACTAAGGTTGCTAAAAAGAGAAACCACCAAATGTACAGAAATATCATGGAATGAAATGAATGCAATGAAAACAGTTGTGAATTCTCTTCAATTCCAATTTTTACGCCCTACACTTAGTTACACGTAAACAAAAAAATAAACGAAATTTGTGCCTCTCTTTTCACTACAAATAGTTTATTTCAACGCCCTATATATAGAAACGAAAAAGTTCCAGAAGAATTATCACCGTAATTTGAAACAACAAATTTTCAAATAATCATGAATTTTTTCATTGTTATGATTTATGCGAATAAAAGGCGAGTACTATTTGCTTAATTTGAAAAAAATAGTAAAGACGAAAACGAAAACAAAGTTTCCTCTCCAAAATTGATGTGTCTAATTATCCCACAATATTCATGCGATGTTGAATTTGGGGATATTCTTGAGGGCAGGTATTTCTTCAAAATAGTATTGGGGTTCCTTTTATTTACCGTGAAAACAGTTGTTTCTGAAAACCATACATATAATTTGAGATTTTACGAAAATCTGATGTTTGACCTATCAATAAATGTTCGTTTCAGGTTTGCAAAAAATATATATTTTGCGAGAAGCCGTGGAGCGGGGAAAACGAGGTCGATCCGGCAACAGCGCGAGAAAGCGTTGGGCGGTACGCTGAGCCCCACGGCTCGACAGATCGTATTGTGAAGTCAGCTGTGATCGCGGACGTCAACAACACAGTGTGTGTGCTCCGTATACCCGTACATTTCGCGAGTTCGTAACAAGTCGGATTGTTTTTTTGTCAAACTGTGGTGCGAAATGGAACCACCGGGCGGGAGGGATTCCCGTTTCAACCTCGGCTACAGCATGAATTTGCTCAGTGGCGAAACACCGCCGGAAATCTACGGCAATCCGAATCTAGGTAGGCCGTCAACAAGCCTCCAGCAATTGTCACCGAGACACACTATGGTGTCCAGTGCTTGCAATCGAGGTATCAAATCGGACTTATACGACGACAGAGGTATGTCTAGCCAAAGCATGGGGCTAGATAGTTGCGTGAACGATATTAACGAAGATACTTACTCGATGCAGTCGAAAAAATCACCACCGAGCAACGGCAAAAAGACCAAAGGTCGTGTCAAGATCAAGATGGAGTATATCGAGAACAAACTCAGGAGATATACGACTTTTTCCAAAAGGAAAACTGGGATCATGAAGAAGGTATGTCAGGATGTATAAATATTATAACCTCTTTTCGCTTGTGGTCATTCGTTCTGACGCATGCACGTGAGAAAGTGCGCGCGCACTGATACGGTCGCTCCGCGATGCGACGTTGCCAAGCTTACGTTGTGAAAAGTCGGAAATGGTTTATGATTTATTTCAATAGTTTCTGGTGTGATTACGGTTGCTCTTTTTATGCAAACTATCTGTGTAATCGTTAAATTTCCTAATTTTGACAATACAAATGTCACGGGAAAGTATCTCTTGATGACTTTCTATTATCTGGCGAATTCGCCAATGTTTCAATCTATTTGGATGTTCCATGAATTCTCACAGATTGATCCACACCAAGAGTTGTGAGAAATTAAATTCTTGATTTACTAAGTCGCGGAATAATTGTCATTTGAATTTTCAAAAACTATTTTTTGGAAATTTGGCCTATACCGAGTGCGTAAGTACGTGACAAAACTCGAAGGGATGATTCTTTGAGTGATTCTAAGACGAAAAGTTCATATAACCAAAGGTTCGGTAAATCTTCGTTTTCAAGATACAGGGTGTCCACCATTTCAATAGAAATAGTTTTTTCGTAAATATCTTGATAATCCTTTGGCCGATTTTGTTGAAATTTGGCACTGTTATTTGGAGGAGTAGAGGGCTAGTTTAGCCCTTACTAGAATGAAATCATCATGTCCAGGGGCGTCCCGGAAGGCACTTTGACTAATATTTTTGACCGAAAAAATGTTCATGTTTGGTTATATGAACTTTTTGTCTTAGAATCACTCGAAGAATCACCCCTTCGAATTTGGCCACGTACTTACATTACACCCTGTATTGGCGGCACTATTGGGTCTGTTAAATTCACTAAATACAGAACATCGAATTCGAGAAAAACAGGTTCATCGAAAGAACATTAAAATATTTTTGTATACCGTTTTTCTACCAATGTAGTGCAAATTGGAAAAATATGGGAGATATCATATTATGAGGATCTATTTTGGATTGATTCATCACATCAAGTTCGGTGTATTAAATACACAAGGAACGTTTTCTCCATAACTTCGGAAACAATTTCTAGGTATCGTGAATTATCTCTAAATATCATTTGACCTTGTTCAAGATGACATGGAGACTGCATCAAGATCCAGCTTGATGGCCAATTCCAAAGTGATTTGAATTTATTCAATACGTTTAATTGTTTGTCTAATTACTAGAGCCTAATCACGAATCTAATTATGCCATGCTGGTATAACGATGAGCTCCGTTTCGAGAGATCAGATGACATTAAGAAAAGTTGTAGGAGTACAGATGAGAAATCTTCAGAAACATCGTAGGAGCAATTATATTATAAACTGTGTATAAATCACCGAGAACCAGATGAATGGTCACTTTTAACGATCATAGATACGTGCGATACCATTTCCATGCTGTGTTTGTGTCTATATCTGTTAGAATATTAATTTATTAGTGTGGAACTTTGTTGGTACTCTATTTTATCGGTTCATCAGGCTCATCTACAATTCACGGATATAGAGAAAAGTTAGTGTTATAAAAATCAGATTAAGCTTAGGCTTTCGTTTAGGAAGAGGAATAATTACGGTTAGATATGGTATCTATGATAACGCCCACGAACTTTTGAATCTCGAATTTAAAAAGAGGGATTTTTTTTTTGTATTTTTATCAACATTAATAACTATTACTGACTCACAAGTAATGAAGTGGAGGTTTTCAATTGGTTAGATCAGGAATTGATAGTTTGTTTGGAGGGTGTTTTCTATGATATTGAAATAAAATATACAGGGCGTCACAATAATGCCATGGTCATCTATAAATCCCAAACGGGGGAGAAAAAGAGAATATGGAAATGCAGTTTTAATTGTTCAATTGATGCCACTGGTTGCTTCATACAGGGCGTTTTATGAACTTATAAACGGGATATCCTGTATTTGGTTGTAGAGTATTCTGTGATGATTAGAATGGTATAGTTATAGTCTATTCATTTAAAGAAGAGGGTTGTGACAGTTATAAATTTCTTTTGGTTTTCGATAAATATTGAGATGAAAACAGAAAAATTTTATTCCTGAAAAATTCAGATGTGAAAATGATCTGTCATTGTTCCCTTAGAATGTCAATGCTATGTTTCATTTTGCACTATTATGACATTGAAATATGAACGCAACCATGGACCTTTCTTTAATTGTTATTTTTTAAGAGCACCTAAGTTGAAAAACCCATGAAAATATAAACTATTTTTCTGCCTCTGGATTTATGTGAAGAATATCTTTATCAGAAATCATGTTGAGGAATTCACGAAACCATGGCACTTATTTTACACATGAATTGAACACTTTTCATGATTTCTTGTCAACAATATGGAACTGAATATTCCAAGTATTCAAAAGGAATCCTCTGAACATAAATATACATATAACATAATTGCATTTCGCTTTCAACACAAAAATTATTTTTTCATACTCGCAAAATTGTTAGTGCAGTCTTGTCCCGAAAATAATAATTTGGGACTCACGGTTTCACTTCATTATTGACAAGCAAACTCCAGAAATACTTAAAGTTCATCTTAGATTCCGCATTTCACGAACAGTAGTTTCAAAAACATATCGAATAATATGTCAGCTTCATTTTGCATGAATTGATATCTACTGAGCATTCCACGAACAAATTTCCTTGGGACTTTCATGTATAATCAAAATTTTTAGTTTCTGAATATTCAAATCAACAATAAACTCGGTGAGCTATTTGGAATATTCAGGTTTTGCCATGGATCCTTATTGTTTTTATTAAGTACCGGGGTGGTAGGATACTCGCTGCTATACCGTCTGGCATCACGTATTCACCGGATAAGATTTCTCCCAAATTGCGTCGCGTCGTAAAACTTTTATTAATTATCATTGATGAATTAGCGTTACGTTATTCGCTTCGGCGGTCTTGCCAGAGGCGTAGTTAGGGGTTGAGTGGATAGTAAAGCGACATACTTCCTCTAAAATGAAAATTTTCAAAAATTATTCCTCATTTGATTGTTCAAAGTTTTTAAATATGACACCTAGGGAATCAGAAGTCAGAAGAATAAGAAATTATACCTGATTGATGGAAAAAAGTTGAATGAAGAATATTGCTGAATTCACCCAAACAAAAGAAAGTACAGTGTGAACATTTTATATTTTTTTACATGGTTCAATATAGCACTTTACTTTCATATAGTTTTTTATAGTGGTGCCTATATACGAACTCTATTGGTAGATTGGAAGATCGTGTTTTCCTGAAAGAGTATTGTCAATAAATTTTTAATCGAAATCGGAAGAAATATGGAATAATATGAGCTAAAATCTCCCACTGAGTTACAGACGTCATTGAACAAACAAAATAAACAGCCGATCGTTTAAGTAGCTAAATACTTTATTTTTATTCGTCTGTAGAAAAGGAAAAGCGTCATGGAAACTTTTTTTTCGGCATAATCCAACTCAATCCTGATGTAACGTAAGAACAAGGTGAAATAGCAACTTCATTATACCCAATTCTATACATTTGAAAATTATTGCAAATATTACTAAAAGTTACATAGTTTTATATAAAAATTTTAAGTTACTTCTCAGTCATGATATCATCGTTATCTACGTATTTACATGTATTCTTCACCTACTTTTTACTATGTATACGTCAATACAATAATCAAAATTCACCAAATTCTACCATAAAATAGTTCGATGATGTCGAAATTTTTTATTGTGTAAAATATGCATCGCTTTCTACGCCACTGTATCTCGATCTCGAAGATTTCGCCCGAAGAGAGGACCGCAACAAAAGGCGAAGAAAACGGATCTCTCGACATAAATCATCGTCGTCTGAGCGTCGCCCGAAGGTAGGGCGACACCTCCAGTTCGGTAATCATCGAATTCTTCCTTCTCTTGTCAACTGTCCTACTCCATAATCTCCAGCAAGCAAACACTCAATTCGTAGGTGAACGCAATGTTGCCAGATGCTGCAACTTTTAAGTCAATGATGTTTTCAAACTATACAACAAAAAAAATTAATTACAAATTTTGGAGCCTCCAATATTTAGGGAAATCTTTAGTCAAAAGTCACAAAAGTATCATCACCCGGTGTTCTATATCTGGAGAGAGCTTCTTAATGACTTATTTTTCTTTTTTGAAGTGTCAATCGATCGATAATTTGACATTGAGGTGGTAAAGTTTTCAATAGATTCGAAAAATCATATTTACACTGAAATTTCATCGCAATCAAATGAATAAAGATAGTAATCTGTAACTGACAGCGGGTAATACCCAATGTAACGTGACATAATCAGTAGTGTGAATTAGTAACAATCTACTGATAATAATCAACAAATACAAGTGATTTTCAACGTGACATATCACATCTACCTCTGTGATCAAAAAGTAAAGTGAAATTGTTTGTAAAATGTAAATTCTTCATTTATACTTTCGAATCAATTTTATTCCCTTCAAAGTAATTCGAGTCTGAGTCTGACATAGTCGCAATAATCCTTTTTGAGTTTACTGTATAGTCAGAAGTCGCACGGAGCCAAATCAGGCGAATATGGTGGTTGCGAACGATATGAGTTGAGTTTTTAGCAGAAAAGTCGCGAAGAACCGATGCAAAAATCATTAAATTCACTTTTGATCTCTCTGCAAATGTTTTAGACGATCCTACCAACCTAGGAAAAAAATTTGGTGTATTCCATGCTCGGGAGTTTCAAATGACAATTCCACACTTATTTTTTGATTCCAGTGGTATATTTTCCATTGCTGCTTCTTCCATATGCTTAACGGAACAGGTATTAATATCACAGAAATTGCATATTGAGTTGTAGTTATCGCACATATAAGCAATTAGATAATGCAAGATTGACTTTGTTCGTGCTGTGGAGAAATTAAAGGTGCGTTTCAGCCGTGACTGAACGTATTATACCCTAAAGTTCAACTCTGAAAGCAGCAAACTGCAATAAATTTGGCTGTGCAGCAGTTTATGCAGAACTGTTATTGAAGTATAATCTCTGCTGAGTTGGAAATGGTTGGAAGAATACCTCAATTCTTAAAATACATCTTGACATTTCACACCAACCTAAAAATTATTTATTATCATCGTCTACATTTTGAACAGATTTCAGTATTTTCAGGTTATCATCAGAAACAGCTTGGGAGAATTTTGTAAGACGCTTAAACTATGAATATCAAGATCAATGGCCAAAGATCCATCCTTGGACTACCCCAGACGTAGAAGATTGTGCTTGACTTTCATCCGTCGAAATTAATCAACTATTTGTTTTTTGATAAGCAGCTACAATTGAAAGAAATTGGTAGTCTCCGTTGTAGTTCCCAGTAGTCAAGAAATCGGGACGTTCAGAATCATTTAAATCATTTGTCTTTGTCATAGATTGTATTATATGACTGGTTGACTATAATTGAGAAAATACAGATATCATATATGTTTTTCTTTTCTTTCGCTCAGGAAGTGTGAATACTTCCACTCCACCAACATATCGACGACAGCACAAAAAATAATATTGATTGTACATAAATTGATGTTTCATCTTTCGTTCGCCGCAAAGTCAGTAGTCATTTCCGTTCTGACGCCCATTCGTCGATTTCTGAGCTTCAAAGACTTCCCTAAGTGAGAAATTTGGTGCCGATGATGATTCGTGAAAAAATAGATAGGTGGCGTGATCGGAAAACTAGTTTTTGTATACTCGAAGAAGTAATTTAATTATGGAATATTTTAATCAATCTTGTCTTCGATGGAAACTTAATGGGAAGTGTTTTTTTTAATGATGATGTTGAACTTTCAAGTACCTACTTGTATTGAAGGTACGAACAGGTTGAAAAAACCACTGATTGAGCAACATTGTCAGAAAGATTGGATGTTTTATTAAGAACAAAATAAATAGCGAAAAGATTCGTAAACAAAAGTAAGATTATTTGATTGTTTTATTTTTTGGAGTCTTCAACGCGGGTTATCAATTTCCTTGGCATTTTATATTTTTATTGTCTTCCTAGTTCACTTCAGATTTGAATTATTCAAGGTTTTTTCATTGCAATTACTTGTTTGCAGATAGTTTTTTTTCTGGCCTGCATCGAAACAAAACTAGAGAAAAAGTAATTGTTACTGTAGAATTTCAAAATGAATAAAATTAAATAAAACATGATAAAATTCAATACTACATGGTTAATCTATCCAAATTCAATGAAATCTAGTTAACATTGGGATTTCATATTTAAAATGAAAATATCTTCTTTCTTCACCTTCGCCAAAATATTCACTTACCTTGAAAACCATGACCTGAAATCGACAAACTTTTGGACATTCAAAAATGATATAAATTTTATTAATCTTTGTAAAAAATTTATGAATTACTGATTGGGATGACTTACAATAATAAAATGGTAATTTTAAAGTTGTTAAAATAATTTGGGTACTTAAGCCAGGCAGTAGAGGAATAATTTATACTCCTTTACGAGTATTAAATGAACCCCATTTCGATGAAACTCCAGTTCAATTTCACTATCGTCCTCAAAGTAATGAATGACGCATAAAAACCTGATATCTTCTGTCCCCAATAGTTTCGGAGATATCAACTCAAGTTCTCCACAATAAAAACAAGACATCAACCAGAATATGATTCTTGGTCGGGTATCTGGAACCGTGTACGAGATATAAGTGTTGAGATAACACCAATTGACGCGAGCATCATTAAGATATCGACTGTCCAATCGGATAAAATTTAATGTGTACAGGGTGTTCGGGCTTTCACAATCCCAACCGCGATCGGAATTTTCTTCAGACCATCTTTTCTCGAAGTTGTGTCTCATTCGACGAATATTTCTTCTGTGTCAGTCAATACCAATATATTTCTTGACAGGTGAAAAGGTACCCATTTCAATTCATTGTTTGATGATTTTTTTCATCAAAGGCTGATATTTCAGTATACATTGGAATCAATATATACAGGGTCATATATCTCACCTCACGTTATCTATAGCTGAATAATCACGCCACTACTCAAAAAAATATATTACTTCGTGGATGAAATTATGAAATACAATTCGAATTCCAAACCACCATATCTTTCGAATTGAAGCTTTTGTAAATTTTTATATTATTCGATGCTCAATTGATATACTGATATTTATTTCATCGAAATTTCTATCGCCATAAGAGTTATTTACCGAAATCTAGTTAAAGAATTGAATATAAAGGTGTCTTTCATCAATACAAGATGTCTAAGATGTAAAAGGCATGAACAGATTATCTCGAGATTATCATTATGACATCACATTTTTGGGACACCCTGTACAATCTAGAATATATTCCTGATATGCGCCTCAAGAACCAAATGAACTCCACAAAAAAAAAAACAATATCTCAACTATACTAATAACCGAGTTATGAAAGCCTGGATTTTAGAATGTAATTATAATATCCCACGTGAATATATCATTCACCCTGTATCGTTTGTCTCTGTCTACATGAAGTTGGTTGCGCTTCTGCATTTTCTTATCGACTCTTGCAATCTTCGGTGGATGTATATTACAGTCAAATTGGCGCGGAAAAGTGACACTTCAATAAAGGCCCCAGAAGCTATCAATTCTGATACTAAAGAGCATGTGAAAATATTTAGCAAACAAGATACGAGATGTCAATTTTGTTAATCGCCATGGAAATTTGCTTATAAATTGTCCACTGCCCACTATGATTATCCTCCTTTTTGTACCTTTTATGTCTTGTATGAAATTCATCGCCCAGTTTTTATAAGGTGATTATATTATGCATGACAATGTCGATTGACCGTAAATTTATGAATAAAAAAGGCTGAGGTGCGAAACACCTGCTAGCTATCATTGGTCGGCCCTGTCACTATGGAGTTTTAATTGGGTTGTGATTCAATAAATAGGTCGAAAACATAAATTTGTGAATGTTTCACCGATGTTACTGATTTCTGATTTGAACATCGATAACGTACATATACAGTTTGCGAAAAAATATCTCTGATGTATAGGCAGAGAGCTGTGAGTGTAACAAGGACAGCAAGTGTAATAATCTCACATTGACAAGAGAGAGCAAAGCTATTCTCATGTGACCACGTCACAGCCAATAGCAGAACACATCAATAGCCCTTTTTCGAGCTTATCGAGTAGAAATTGTAATGTTTTCTCAATATTCCCCAAAAAATAGTTCAGCTGCCCAGTTGGTACATATTTGTAACTTGTTGCACTCTTCAAATGATTATAAAAAAATAAGATTTCCATTTGAAAAAATAGTCAAATTGGAGGAATGTTGCGGCATATTTAGAAGAAACATATTACACAATGAATTTATTCCAAGTTAGTAACTGGCACTGTTTGAACATTGATATTATTATTTCAACCATTCCAGGAAAACCTGTTACATTATCATGAAATAAATAGTTTTGTGTCGTGAAATCTGAAATATTCAACATAAGAATTCTGAATGTTTCTAGATATTTAAAATTCAGCTCAATTTGAATTCTCTTATTAGCACCAATCATCTCGTATAGTCTGACAGTTGAGATGTCAACTTCAATAATCGGATTTCAGAGTGTCGTGCATATAGTGAAAGTATGACTTTTTTATAATATCATTACCATAATGTTGCTGAAGTCAAAATTACATGATCATGTATAACATACAAAATTAACCATTAAAACCGAAACAGCGGCTCTGTAGGTCAACAGATCTGGATTATAAATACACAAAAATAATTTTCGCGAGACGTTTTCGACAAGATCTTTTCCACTACCTCTATTTGTTGTTTATATATTTCGGTATAAGATGAAAGAAATCCTAGTCGTGACGTCTATACGGTCTTAATTTAGTCTGTAAAGAGTATATATAAAAAACTTTTCTTATGTCCTTTAATCATAATGAGGTTATTACCACCAATATAAATTATAAAGGTAGCATGAACCTACAAAGAAAAAAGTATTCCATCTTTTTCATCTTCATTCGCTATAGGTACCTGATAAATTGCATAAATTGCAGGATACTCATAAAATTCCTGATGATATTGATTAAATATACGGGTAAATATTTTAACGCAATCGTTCATTCATTAAACGTAATTGAGTGTTTTGCAAGGAGTATTTATTCGATATCGTATTTATATGTGATCAATAAACAAACCGTGTTCCATCGAAAAAAGTTGAAAAGTGTCCTGACGATAGATTGATTAACGATTCCTTCGGAAATTTCATAAATCTATACTCGCAGAATGATTGCTTCATGCGTGTGTTCTACCGTTGAACTTGAATATCTATATAGAATTCAGATAAATATCTGCTTTTTGTCACGATCTCTTCGTGGGCGCGTCGTGTTCATACATTTTCATGTTTTACTTTATCTTTTCATTATATGGAACTAATGAAACAATAATTATTTGTGCACCAAGGTAATGAAGAATGTCATCAAGCCCATGTTATATTATGAATTTCCGGTTTCTGTTTAGGTATTCACCATTTATATTCGAGAACAAAAATTGTCAAGTTGTCTTTCAACAAGAATTGGATAAAACATTTTTGGGAGATATCCAGAGTTGCAAACGTCAACAGGTCGTATATTAAAATTATGTAACGATTCTAACGAAAACCAAAATAAAAAAGATGAAAGCTATGGTTTTGTGAATGCCAAAGTTTCGAATATTGATATCTTATTTATTCTAATTGAATTATCCGTATAGCATTGAAGTATTTTTCAACAGTGACCATAATATACAGGGTGAGTCAGAAATGTGTATCGAACATAAAGCTCGGTACACAGTTTTGACTCACTTTGTAAATTGATTTACAATATAAAATCGATGTAAGGTCAATCATTTATAAGAGGAGAAATTTTTATTGAAATCTATTTCGTCCACTCATCTACCCATAGAGATTTTATCAATTTCTCCTCCTGAAGGTTCATATCGATTATGCTCAATTTCTATGTTGGAATTCCTTGATTAAATTAGGTGATTACCTGCCATCCACTTGTTCACATCGAAGAAAATACTTTAAATTTAATGACGCTCGAGTTAACATTCCGAATTTACCACACTTCGGTGATATGATTATTCAAATTATAGTCGAATCAAAGCGAGAATCAAACCATTTTAATGAGACGATTTTATGTGTCCGTGTCACGGTTTTTTTGATAATGAACCACAACGATACTTTATTTATTATCTGGATTTCTCGTTACCAGAGGGACAAACCTGAAGGGTGTCTCAAGGGTCTGATGTTGAACTTTCGTCGTACAGTGTTCAAGCAAACAAGTGCAAAATAAAAAGTATTTAGTTTACAATTGGAATTTATAATTCGCAAGCACTAATTTAATTGGGTACACTTCGATCTGATCTGCCGAATTAAAATATTTTCGAGGTGATTTCTCTTCGATAAGCTGATTCCTGTGAATTGTTCACTCTTACTAATAATCTGATGATTTTGAAAGAGTATATTCCGATAGTACAGTGAACGTGGATTAGCGAACTATATTCTAAAAGTCAAAAAGTAAAATTTGACCAACAAGAAAGATACATTGTTTATTCTTCATTTCTATCAAATACTGTAAGAAAAGTATGTGAATATTCATTTCGATATACAGCAGTTTCAATGGTCAGCCAATGTTATTTATTCTATTTTTGAAAGTGTCGGTAGCCTATTCGGATATTTATAGATGTGCAGAAACAATTTTGCGCAGGAAGATATCTTCAAGTGCACAAAACATCAATAAAATGAGTTGTAACTATCGAAATTCTCATTTTTATGATCGAATATAAATAAAAAAATTCTACTTCGTGATATTCTGAAACAACTCATTTTCCATTTTTTTCTTCTCATGAAAAGAGAGAAGTATCTTACTTTCTGTAGACCAGAACGTGTTATACATTGTCGGAAAGAATTCATCTTCCAAAAAGTACTCTTTCAGCATTTCAACTACCAATTTGAGCCAAACAATAACCAAATTTATTCGACGACTCTTTCTTGTCTCAATTCATCAGACAATTTGTACTTTCTCTGTGATTATACAGTGTGGAACAGTCAAATGGATCCCTTTTCGGTCCCTTTTCACTGATACGAAATAAAAAAAATACAAAAATAGGTTCATTGAAATTAATGTTTTTTTCGATCTACCATACCCTGAAGCGCTTCAACCGAACAGTTTTTCATTAGATTATTCATACACGAGTAGATCTGAAGATTTCAACTTCGAAAAAGGGTGATAAGTCAATAATAAATTCGAAAGCCATTCAATGGTATTTTGCTAACTCAATAAAAAAACAAAAGAACATTAATTTTAATGAAAGAAGAAATGTTCGAAATGTTTTTTTTTGCATTATTTGTGAAATGAAATAATTTTCGCAATACGCAGAAAATATAGCCCAACCTTTACCCTCCTAAACGTGGGTAGCATTCTCTAAATTGAATCAAATGATACCTCGTTGGAAAGCCCTTTTGATTCCCTATACATTGCTTTTTTATTTTTGAAATTCCGTCTACTCGTTGCGAATATATAGACCTTTGAAATGTCGCTAGTGCATTTCTCAAAAAATACAAACATTAAATCAATTTCGCTCAAAAATTTACCGTTTTGTTAAAGTGAATGTTGACAATATTTTCTATACTTTTTGCGTCAAAAGTTATCCCTCCCGATAAAATCTCTTCCTGCTAGTTGTTATACCTTCCGGTAAGTTTTCGTGGGGCCACCCTGTATATCCCTATATACTCAATGAATGATTTAATTTTTGATATCTGTTAATCGTCATTTCAAACAGCTCTTATCTGTCAAATATGATCTGCCAACCTCATTCGAGATGCGTCGGCGTCCTTTCCGAGTTACGTAATGAGCTTATGTCAAAAATCGTTCTGTATGTATATCTAAATTCCGCCAATCCTTTTCTTGGGTGCCTGTGAGCTAGCGTATGCTGGAGTTTTCCCATCAATGTTTGTGAACACCTCTATTACAACAGTTCACACTGGCTTGCAAGCCTTCAACAAATATTTGACGATTCCACACACAAATTGTTCACCAGAGAATCGTTACGTTATTATTGTTGTGCTGTTAAGTGTGAACGGCAGCTCATATCATGTTTACAAAGAAAACACTTCACCTGCTTTCTGCTGTGGGCCGGAGTCTGAGGTAAACTCGTATCGAGTAATTATACGACCAATGTAATTCCTATTGAATCATTATAAGCCCACATGTTTTTTTGACTCCATTAGTTCATGGTTGCATTGCTCATGGTCGAGTTCAGGGCGGTTGTTTCTTCATGAGTGGATTCTATACAGATAGTATGTTGGATAAATGAACTATACCTCTTTATGCTGCTCTAAATTTCGTTTCATTCTAATCATTAAATTGAATAATTGTAATCCAGTGACGTTTTCAAACGGTTGGAAAGGGTACAAAGCGTGCATATTGTGATGTATGGTTTCAAATACAGTGTAAACTCCATGTAACGTCACACGATTTCACTACAAACTCCTTAAAGTGTCAAAATTACTCGACTTGTCTTCTATACGATTCACTCTATATTGCAATACACCCATTCGCAATAACGATAAAAAATACTCACAGACAAACAAATTTTTGGCTCGGTGAAATCTGAAGATCAAGAACAAGAAGGAGATTATCTTCCAGAGCCTGATCTTCCGGAAGAAAGTGATTACTAACATTGATCTGAAAAAAAACTTCTTCTTTTTCTTATATAGATTTTTCTTCTCTCCATTTAACGACAGCTCTCTATATCGTCGAAATATGCACAGTTTCGTTATACATATAGAGTTTACACTATATGTACTACACGAAACCATATTTCGTGATGTATTCGAATCAGTTAGGTATATTTTATAAATACCTTTATCATTTTTCGAAATTACACTTTCATCAGAACTTTGTAAACGACGCGGTATTATGGAGAAGGCTTCTGAATATTTCGTACTCATCTCAATCTCATCTTTCATAATGCAGATGTGTTACATTGTCAAAAACAAATAAAACATTGAGGTTTTAATGCTTTTATTTCCTGGAAATTCAGAACATCTCAAAACATCTCGAAAGTTTGTGTTGTTCCACTGAACATCCAACATCCTGTATAGTTCACTTCAGAATCAGATTTCTTAAGATATTTCGAAATATCAGATTTTCTGATGAATATTCACAAGTGTTTTTTTTTTTAATAATTTGACAACATCGTGACGGAATTCGAAATCTAAGAAATCATCGAGCTCATGAAACATTGAAGATGAATATATGAGAAATTATAGGTGGTCCGCTTAAAGAAAAAACTATGTTTTGTTAGCAACGTTTCAACAATACACCCTGCATAAATGGAAATGTCTTGGTAGTCGAAAAACAGAAAAATATGCTAATAATAATTCGTAACGGAGCAAGACCCATCCTGTAGTGAACAACCTTGTATAATAGAATGGATGTGATGCCTGGAAAAGTGTATTCGAGCAGAATTAGGTCATTTTATTTTCGGCACTAAATGGTAAACTTATACCAGTATGAACCGAGCTAGGAGTTTTACTGTTCTATTTTCATCTAGCGTTTGTCAAAATGCAGTATTTTGGGATCGGTTTTATATCCGTTATGGGCGTATTAACCTATATAATTTGGTTTCGTTCATTGAAAGCGAACTCAACTTATTGACGTCTATTTTACATCTCTCGAAATGCCGCACTTGATAAAAATAATAGTAAATGGAACACTTACTTTACCAGGTTTCTTTCATGTCCGGAAATCATGAGATTATAACTGAAATAAATCAGTTTCACGATTGTTTCCGGTGCTAGCTGGCTTCTTAATTGAAAAACTATTGCAAAACTGGAAATGAACAAACACACTGTATATTATTCATCTCGGAAAGAGGGCTCGTTTGATGATATATTATTGCCATCTCTAAAGAAAGTACAAATCATTTTGAAACGGATATTTCCTCTCAATGTTCTGAGCATTTCGAAAATTCTTACTACCTGTTTCCATATTCATCGCACTATTGAATATAATTTCTTTGAGGAATATATAATTATATAAATGTGATACAATGCAACATTTGTCATCTGTGTATCTGGGCATCTAATTTGAATTTCAATGACTAGCTACTTTTCTTTTCAAAGTTGTGGTATTGAATTTTCACCAAATATATCACAACCTACTTCATCAAATAATTAGAAGGGTAAAGTTAATCATACTTTTTCGATTCTTTTTGCATTTCATATTGTCTCTGATCATATGTTAACGGTCTGAAAGCTTTTGTGTTAGCAAATTTTTAAATGTTTTTAAATTGATAAAAATGATACGGCGACAATTCTTCAATATAAATGAATCATTTTTCAATTCATGAGGTGATGTTATTCGATAAGTAAATCGATGCTATACATCTTTTTTGATTCATTATCATCAGTGTTCATACATTTTCGACTCTTAAGTGATCAGAAATTGTTTTCATGAAACGCATTTCAGTTTTTTTACTATTAGCAATGTTTTTAAATTATTTTCAGAGAATTCAAGCTTCGAATAATCAGATATATTTTTTCTACAAACAATTCAGTTCTAGATGAAACTGTGCATTTTTCTTCAGTTGACGTCTACATGCTTTTACTGCTAAACAATTACGACTAATTGCCATAGTGCGTCGAATAATTGTCGTTCTCGGACACCGACATCTATCTGCATGCTTTGGAGAATAACACAAGGAAGTAGCGAGTGTCAATTCAGGTCTTATCATATTGTCACGTAACGAAAGTACGATAAAAAACAACTGAAGCGCGCTTTGTGCTGGTTATTTATTCTATGAAATCGGCATTTCTCTTCTCGGAAATCGACGCTGTTAACTTAATAGTGATCTCTGTAATATCTTCGGAAGCTGTGAAGTTGTAACCATCTAAGTGGCACGTGAATTAAGGTCTACTGCCCCAAGTACAAGTACCGTGTGGGGGTATGTCAACTTGGCATAACCTGAGCTAGATTTTTTAAAGTTTAGATCTGATTGGTGTGTTCTTAGACCAGTAGACCACTTCGTATTTCATCTTGAGACTGTTTCATTAGTGAACATTCAATAATTAATAGGTTAGATATGGATTCATCTCTTTCGCCAGTGACAGACGTACCAATATTTCATACTTGTACGATTTTTGTACCTTATAAATTATAGATGCAACAGAAACAATTCGAATCTTCAAACATATCATCTCATTTATTTACGGTAATTAATTGTGAGTTGAATTATGTGTTTTCATTCATCTTCAATACTACACGTGGAAAGAATTATTATATCTATCCACATCCATATCTATCCAAGCTACCAACCTACTAATTCATAATCATGATATAAAAAATATCAGATTTGTTTTCAATACATGAAAAAGTATAGATTCAAATTAAAAAAATGAAATATGGTTACAACACAAAGTACACTCAGAAAATATGAAGCTGACAATCAAACTTATTCATAATCGAAACAGCGAAATGAATAATTCCATGAAGAATATAAAATTTTATAAACAAATTGAGAGATCATAAACACAGCAACATGCATTCAAGATATACTTTTCTAAAAGTATCTTGAACTGTTTCAAATAATGACAGTTTTCAATAAACAAGGATAGTTTATTGATCCCAATTGAGTTTACAGAAATGAAACATAAGGAAACAAAATATTGAAAAATATAACAACGATGAAGAAGATTAAAAAAGTTAGTGTTATGCCGAATCGACCTGCCCCCTTTCATTTATTTAGGGCCTGGATGTAATTATATGTTTGTCCCATTTGATAGAATTAGGAGATAGGAGCCTACCTCGTATAAATACTTAGAATGAACGGCGTTAAATTATTGGGTATTTTATCAGGAATTATAATAATTAGACGTCAGGCGTTTACATTTCACCTCAACCTTATGAAATTTCTCATTTAGGTAGGTGTTGAGGATTAGAACCTCACTGATGAAAACTTTACGATACAAAGGCAGGTGTTGTAATTTGTACAAAGTGTTCCGAAATCTAGTTTGACTGTTGAATTTTGTGCATTAGGATTTTGTTTCTTTGAATTGTCTTTGGAAATGTTATATTCGATTTTTTTCACTGAATGTAATTGCTTTTTTTCTCGCCTATTCTGAGGAAGCAAATAAAAAATATCGGCCATCAATTTCATACAATAATTGAATCACGATTGAAATAATAGGTATTATCGAAAATCAATTAACAACAAGATGGTTTTTATATTTTGTTTTAATTTTAGTAGTGAATCTTTTTCTACCAATCAGTCGATTTTATATCTTCAACAATTTTAATGCACTTGTCGATTATAAGATTCATTAAATCCCTGCAGCACAGCATCTTCGGTTATAATTTTATGACTAGTTATTTATTATTGATTACTTCTTCGATTCCTTCTTTCGTTTTTCAGAGTTCATAATTTATATACCGAGTGTCGATTACAAGAAACACAATATAATAATAAATGATTCTTGATATCGCTAAATATGAAAAGTGTGAAGTGTTTTCATATAAATTATTCCGTATTAAATGGAATGAAACCAGTTATAATCCACTGCCTGACATTTGGAAATTTAATGAAAGTAATAAATCACATGAGAAGTTACTTACCACTTACGCATATCAAAGAAGATTATTTGGTTTTCATGGTATTGAATATTTTCTTAGAACATAGGAATTTAGAATAAACAATTTGACGTGTAGCGCTTGAAAGACAAAAATAATGCTCACATACTATCTAATATTATATAGGAGTCAAGTTAATTCGTGTCAAATAGAAATGTTCCTCATGGCCAGATGTTGAAATATAATAATAGTTTGTATTATGGAAAAACTAGATAAATCCTTACGATATATCAAAGTGTACAATCAAACTTCCAAGTTTGTCTTGTAGACGTATTGGCTGAAACATGTTTACAAATTTAGACCGTCTCGTCGTTAAAATCTAAATTTGGTATAAATACTCCGTACATTCATAAACAGAATCGAAGCATTCCCTGGCTATTTTAAAATCACCGCTTCACCATGTTTAAATTAAGAAATCAGCTTCCTTGCGCGCTGAACTGAAATCAAGAGTTGAATTCCTATTCATACGAGCCATTATACACGGTGATCACTTGAAATCTTCAAAAGTGATCAACATTTCATTCACATTTAGGAGTAGTCCTAGACATAAAAATTGGAGTTCGGTTTTTGGCCTCACCTATTCAATTTGAGGCAGAGTTACAACGCTTTTTCATTAATCTGTAATTTGGCATACAAGATTATAGTTTTCTACTTTGATATTATATTTTCACGTGTAGAAACTTCTAAATTAGTTATTACTCGAATGAAACTTCATGAAGAAGTATGAATATTGAGCTACAACATCTTTGTTACAAAAGATAATGATTACAAACGAATTTACTTCTTCTTGTCAGCTTGGACAGCAAATGTTGTCAGCTTTCAGAAAACTAAGTTGGTTTTGTGTTTATTTGGGCGTTTATCCTTTGACACACTTAGATTTTGGGTATAGCATAAATCAGCGGTTCTCAAAGTATTTGCCTCGTATTTTTGGAAGGCCGTGAGTCGATTCAAAATCATAATTTTTCGACTGTATATTCATTTCGAATAGGATAAAATGGGTCACTTGAGGAAGAATCATTCAATTCTTCGAACAATATAACTTAATCTCATTCTCTCCTGTATTATCTCACGCAATTCAGATGTATTCGATTTTTAACGAAAAAAGACAGGCATGAGAATTTATTGTCTACTCAGAGAGCCTGAAGTCAATTAATTGAGTTTCGTAAACAGTTCTATTTCAATTCTAGTTGTCTTCTAATCTGGTTTAGTTGATACTGAATCATTTCGAATGCATAGACAGTGAATCAGGGAATTAACTTCTTCTATTGCTGCTTGGCTGTCATTTCTTCCTTATAGCTTCGCCTGAATTCATCCTTTAATAGCGTTGGAATTATCCAATAAATCGTGAGGTGTCTGAATCAGACGATGTAAACACACCTCAGATAATATCCTCATATTCCTTATCAGCATCTTGCTAAGAACCATGCAAAGCTGCTGAAGTCTAAATGAATAGTGAGCACTTTGTATAATTTGGTTTCATGTCGAGCTGTTCGCTTATCGTTAGCTGACAAATCAATTACACAATAATAGTAATAATACTTCACAAATTAGTTGAGTAGATAGCGGAGACGATATTTCAGTTTTGTAGTGGTTCCGACGAGGCTTCGTGCGATTTGCATAGAAAGAAAAATTATTTGAGTAATTTACATAATTTGTTTTCGGTGGGGTACTTATGTTTTTTTTGTCGACTGCGTTGACTAATTTGAATCTCAAGAGGCGCCTTTATTATTATGAAATGCGCCATGTCTGTGAATTAATACGTTGAATATTTCATTGATTGTAGATCTTATTTGAATGAATTTCAATGAAGTTGAACTTGGATGCGTCAGATATGTCTCAATCATTCTCATTTCCATTTATCATTCGGGTTTTGAGGATTATTGTGAAAATGGTTTGCGAGTGATTTACGTGTTATGCTAATATTTCACAAAGGTTAAAATCCCTAGTTATAGAATGTATTAATTATAATCTTGGTACACGTTAGAAGAAGAAGCTGAAAGGTTCGATTTTAGTTTCAAACTACACCAATATGATATAAAAAAATATATTATGTTTTCTGTGATGATAATATTTATGATGAAAAAGAGAAAGCATATTTTTTCAATTAGTTGAAAGCGATTTTCATTACGATATTCTTACACTATTTTTCTCGTGCTGCTTGTTCAAACCCTTTATTTATGATAATCTATAACATCTTAGTATTACATGGTGAACGAATATGTTGATCAATGATATAGCATAAATAAAATCAAATAAAAGGAAATTTGCGATACGATATTTGTTAAAATTTCGACTATAATAAACAAACTCCACAAGCGGATCAAGGATTTATCCAAACGATTGTGGCATCGTTTTGAAGTCACTGTACAGTATTGCCATTATCATTGATGTCTGAATGTTCCCACCTATTTTTCAACCAACTTTCCATTTGACACCATTGGTATTGAAAGATAACCTTTCAAACATTGTCCAACCACAAAATTCGAAATGATACAATGTTGCCAGATATTGAAAATCGAGTTGTCGCTTTAATATTTGCTCCCGCAGAGAAATTCAAAATTATGTGAGATAATAAAGTTGTGATCTTACGTTTTCTCATTAATTGTGGTTGGTGTGGTTGGCAACGCTGCCCGAGCGACTTATCTTGTTACGTCTTTCCGGCGGCTACTACATTTCCTCGAATATTCTATGAATGCCTCACAACCATCTTAAAATAACATGACAGGTATTTATATTGAACATACGATGAAAAAAGATCGATAATAAGCATTGTAAAACCAATTTCTATCCCAACTATAACATAATGGATCACAGGATTTTTTCTCTCAATATTTTTGACAGATATTTTCCATTATAAAAACGAATCCGTGTCGGCACAAACGCCTATAATTATAATTTTATTACTTCAACAATATCGGGATCATTAGTACGGGATGATGGCGCACTTTTTTGGCCTTTTGTATTTTTAAAGAACGTATTATAATTTCTCGGCATTCCTGATCCAATAATATAATATATGCATATGGTCACTAATTATGAGTGTTACGAAAGAGCGAGGGTTCTGCTTTCACCGCGATCTTTTTGTCTAACTGTAAGTTGAGGAAATGATCGCTAATTACGACGGAGTATCGACCAGTTCTTCAATTGACAATCCCGCACCTACAAAGCTTTTTTTCGGTCGAATGCCCGACTGATTTTCCGACGCGATAGAAGATATACCAATCCTAACTCAATACCCACTTCAAAAACAATGGAGGAACCATATGGATCGTATCGAGAGAACAAATGAAATTTATCTTTATAGTCGGCATGAATTAATGTCACCGTCAAGAAATGGCTGTGCTGTCAGCATACCGAAGCTTCATGTTTTATTTGAAGTATTTTTATGATACTCACTGTGTCATGTTGTGGAATCTTCATGGAAAAGTTTCAGATTTTCAGTGAAGGACATTAACCTTTTAGCGCTAGTAGTACTCTACGTGGACTCCCGTAACATTTCTCAAGACTCCATAAAACATTAGGAATTGCAATAGTTGTTTCGCTACTTGACTATTGTACGTATTGACTAGTGAACGTGTGATATGGAATTTCAAGTTATCAAATAGGCGTCTGGATTCGGTAAAGTAGACCTTCAAGGTCACATGATTTGACGCCTCTCGGTTTCTATCTCTGAGGTTTCAGAAAAAATAGAGTTTTCAAAAAGGCTGATAACTCTAAAAATTCCCTAGAGCCAAAAAATTGCGCCTGGCTTTCGCAAAATTGTCATAAGAAATTGAAAGGTCGACTACTGAAGGTGTCCGGAGAAGAATTATTATGTGTCGTGAACAACATAGACGACATTATGAACAATAACTGGTTTTGTTTTATGCGTATATCAGAATATCACTTCACTGTGAAAATTTCATGGTCATTCTATTTGAAATAAGAAAGTTATTGCGATTTGAAATTTACAAAAAATAAACTTAGATATCAAACAACCTGTTGAATATTTTGAAATAATTCTAAGGATACCTGGTAGAACACTCTTTCATTTATGTGAATACGGAGATTCAACCTCAAATCTTGAAAAATGAAGATGATATGGACATTTTACTAAGTCAGTCCATCTGTCAAAATTTTTCTAAAAAATGGAATATCTTGCAAACGAATCACGAAGAAAATTCAAAATGCAACAGGTCCAGAATTTTTCGTAGAATTCGAAAATCTGGAAATAAACAGGGTGTTCCATTTGAAAAAACAAAGTTGATATCACTTCCGGTTTAACCGGAACTAACAGCGTATTGAAAAAACACATTGAGTAGTAGCATCCACCAAAATTTCAAGTTGATATCTCTTCCAGTTCTCCATAAACCTCTAATGAACCACTTAGGTGAATCACCCTGTATATCCTTCATATATCATTTCGATCGCGTATGTTCATACATAACCTCTTCTTCTCATTTCATAAACAATTTTCAACCACAATATCCAACTTATTATCAATCAATCTATCATGTATTTTCTAGCAAATCAGCTAAGCAAAATGATATAAGATGAACATCTCACAAAGAATAAATTTTTGTCATTCCACATAAATACTAGGAATAAGATGATTTTCAGTAAATCATTTTGATATTGTTTCACTACATTTTCATAGTCGTAGTGTTGTATTTGATTTTTCAGAGAATTGTGCGATTGTTTGTAATCATATCATATGTGTGCTTGAATTCTTTGAAACTTTTAGTATGATAATTTTCAAAAAGTGTGAAAGTTGTATAGATACTGAAACGAATACATGTCTCAGACAAGGGCAGAACAAAAGTTGTATGCAACACGTTTTAAATGGGATATGACAAGTCTTGTTCCCAAACGCGTTCGGGCAATACTTCATCCGATTATAATAACCCTGTCGCTATAACGAATACATGTGACGTCATTAAATTGGATATCGAACAATATCGACTTTAATCATAATTAGGAATAATGACATGAAAAAACTGGTTATTGAGATATCATATGCGGGAGCCGAGAGGCATGCGAAGAAAACCGAAAACTTATCGATATAGCAATTAAATCAATACCTACGAAATGCCAATTATTGTACAAAAATAATTTATTATATTGCTCTGGGTAATCGATGACTTCAATGGGAATATTTATGTTATGGGCGTAGAATTAAATTGAAGAAATCTTGTCTATTCATGTCTCGTTAATTTTTGTTCGTATATCGACCACGGTTAGAAATTTCAAAACAATGATATCAATGTATCGAGTTATTATCAAATAGCTACTCAAATGTTTGAAATGATCAGTTTCATGTCAAGTTATCGGCGGAATGACAGCCTCTTTCGATGGGTATTTTGAGAATTCGGTGATTTTCAAAATGAATGAAAAATTAACTTGTCACTATTCGTCAATTACTTCCTGAATAAACATATTTTTAGCCCCGCAATAATTGACAGTTGGAGATGGATTCAAAGGGCAAATCTGAGTTCTTGATTTTTTATCAGATTTGTAGATGTTGTGGATGCGGGAAGAAGTCCAGCTTTCTGAATCCAAACAAGGATTTATTTTTCTTCGAAGGAACCTCTGGCTTAACGTTACTGTCTAGAAAATGGATAATATAAGACAATGTCACTGGTTAGAAATGAAAATGACTGAATAGAACCTAAATTGACTGTGTTCTCTTTACATTTTGAGTGGTTTTAGCAGATATGTTAAAATGTTTGAATATTATAGAAATATACAACATGACACATATTTCTTATAGGATATATGAAAGTTGTACAGAAGTAATCTATGAAATACACTATGATCGATGGAAATTCAAGTTTGAAAACATTTGAGAACGATCATCATTTCAAAGTGCATTTTTTTATTTACCCGTGATGATAAAAAACCATGAGTTTCCAATTTCGCCAGAATAAGAACTGGACTGTCCTGTATTTGAGGTTTAAAAATAAACAATAACGAAAATAGGCCGGCAAGATCACAGCCTCCGATCTTTTACGACCTTTTCCAATTGCGTGTATCGAAAATGTTGCGCTTTTTAACATTACATTGTGCTCCGTTATTTATACGACAACCAACCTTCTTTATATCGTAACTATACGGCGATCATTGTCCATATCTACCGTATTATTTTATTGGTACGATAAATAAAATTTGTCAACATAAACAATCCATTTTCATATTTCTTCAACTGTATGGCTCGCGTCAATGCGAGTGCTTCTTCTGTTGAATCAATCAAAACCAGTAGAGTACTCGTATGAGGAACCAGGAGGGTCGAGAGTAATGTGCAAAAATATCAACTTCACTTTTGGGTACTTACGTTCATTCAGGAATGTTTAGATATATCAGATTGGAATGGAGCACATGTACTTCTGGAAGTATCACAGATCTATTGTGTACGTCCTCCCGTTATGTAAGAGTTCTGGATCTAGGCCTATCCTTGTAACTAAACACTAGACCTCAGATCTTCCATGTACCGGGAATGTTGCTGTTTTTCATCACCCAGCTTCAGTCTTGACAGATCTTCGCAATAGGACAGACAGATTGTGTGCTGATTTTCTCGTCTTTTTGACAGAACCTACGAATGGTTGTGTCTGTGAGTTCTGATATTGTTCATGTTTTTGTTGAGACTACAATGCCATGTCAGGAGCCTGATAATTTTATTTAATGATTTTTTCGAAGGTTCTTTGATAAACTCTTTGGACTGTCTCATTCACGAGATTCCTTGTTGATCCAAACACTATTGGATGGTTTCCTTAGTTCTTTCGCTAAACCACAGAACGGTTCTGGACCAGGACTGTTCTTGAAGAGAATATCAAATGAATCTACACTCCTGTGTGGAATATTTTCTGGTTTGCCAGTACTACCAACAAAAAAAGGTCGATATGTGTCATTGGGTGACATTGGAGACTGTTCAGAATCTTTTCTTATATAAATTTATTTGCGTATTTATTAATGACAAGGAATACGAATTTTATATTCATCACGCCTGTGTCACTTCATTCGACCTCCAAAAATATTGTAACCAAAGTCGATAATGTGAAGAATAGAACGACGAGTACCTTTATTGATAAATGAAGCGATATCTAGGACGTCCTTAAAGATATTAATTTGAGATCAAAAAAATCTCCTGTTCATCAAAAAAATATTGATCTATTCAACATCCTTAAAAAAAAAAAACAGGAAACAAAACAGGCAAACATTCTATATTGTTTCAGGTTTCATCTGAATCTCAACGAATCTCTGCATTTTTCCGTATACACTGTATATGTCATTGTCTTTAGTGAAATATGTTCATATTTGCAGGCGTACGAATTGTCAACGCTGACCGGTACACAAGTAATGCTGTTGGTGGCATCAGAAACAGGTCACGTGTACACCTTCGCTACTAGGAAGCTGCAGCCAATGATCACAAGTGAGGCAGGCAAGTAATTTTACGTAGTGCTTAGAAATATTTCGATAGTCTAGAATTGGTGGTTGGTTTTCTGTTGCATTGGAGATGAACTCTTGTAGTTTTGAAATTCCAATAACTGTTATTGTTTCCAAAGGTATGTATGTTTATTTAGTAAGCATTTGTAAATTGATCCGTCCACTGTCAAGGTCGAAGTCAAGGTCGTTCTCCCAAACTTAGTATTGATGGTGAATAAGAATTAGAGATACTAATTTTATTGAATTTGTACCAGAATTGTACATTCGTGAGGCTAATAATATATCGTTGAAAATGTTGATTTCTTGCTTCCTTTTCAGAAACAATTAAAAAATCAGAGACACCCCCACATTGCTACTTCCTCATTAATCATCAACTCAATTTTTACTCATGGACTCCATATTTAAATTCTCTTGTTTTGAATATAACCAATCAACCTTTCAATGATAACTAGTTATTATTTTATTTCAAAAAAATTCGAATTAATGAAGAATTATTATTCTCATTTTATACTTTCAATTTTTACTACTTCTGGAAATTTCCTGAAATTTCATAATTTTTTTGAGGAAAGGAAATAAATTTCAATGTCTCAGATAAATACTCATGTGCTAAACAATCTTGTCCAATTCAACATCATAAAATTTTTTGAAGATTCTAACATCCTTATTTGTTGAAGATTTTGACCAATTGTAATTGATAATATTATAATGAAGTTGATGATAGATGAAACGTACTATAGAACATCTAGAAATAGTTATATGTAGAAGGGAAAAGGGTGATTCATTTGGAGAATCTTTCGAAAATATAAGCAACAATTTTAAAGTCTAACGTTTTTAAAATTACGTATGATTCTAGATTTCTTCGAGAATTCCCGAAATTTTCCTGATATCCTCGAAATTCTTCGAAATTCCTCTGATTCAATCATCTTCATAATTGTTCGAAACAACCTACAACACATTTTGATATCAATTTCAGGTATGGGTGAAATTTTTTCCACATCATAAGGCTTCACTTGTTATATTACCCATAACCTCAAATAAGATTGCAGTTTAATTAATTCCTGTATATATCATATCTACATTGATTGATATACGCTGACAATTATCTGCATTAACTGTAATCCGGCATTTCATATCTTCACTTGATATTTGGACATCCTCGAGTGATATTAATTGCCAAACGAACAAGAATAATGCAGTCGCCTTTCATAAATCACCTCGAGCAAAATATTAAAAATGAATTGTCGAGCGTATCCGCGAAATTAACGACGAAATAAGCATAACAACTGACAGATAATCGTGATGACACTCGACCAGCAATTGTGACTCTACCAGGTGGTCGAAGTAGATCTCGTATTCCGCTCGTTTGCCATAATTAATCATGACTCGGCCTCACAAACACGACGAATAACACCGAGTTTATCGATACTCTCAGCAAGATAACGAAATTTTGGCCAGTGCCCACCAGAATTCGCTTCCTTTCAATACTCGAGACCGCTCCAATATAGGTTTTCATGAAATTAAGTGTAATTTGGCAACGTTGTACGCATTTGTCATCTGTCATATGCTATTGTCATTATTTTTGTCGAATAATTTTTTCTTCTGAATATTGTTTCATCACTGACAGGCTCGATAGATTTGAGTGTTTTTTAATTCTGTTAGATTTGATAGATGTATCAAATAAAACCAACTACGCATTGTAGCAATTAAAGACCATGAAGGAAAAAGGATGAAGATCCAATTTTTTTTCAAAATTGAGGTAGGACACATGCCAAATCAAGTATAAATGGTATTGCAGTATTTGGGAAAAAAGATGAGGGTTCAAAGATATGAGTATTTCAAAAACATATGTCCAGGGGAATAACCAATAATACTGTTGACAAAGCTAACTGCTTCATATTTTCTCATTTTGTGAGTTTGAGAGATCTCTTTTTCTCAAAAATGTAGTTCTTGGACCATCATCTTTTCTTCAATGTGGTTTTCAATCATTGATAATAGAGAAGTGAGAGTATAGTTCAATATACCTTCCAAAAAAAGTTTTAGATAAGCAGAATGAGAATCAGATTTTACATGATAGTGATGAAGAAAAACTGTAGAACTAGAACAAACTTAGAATAAAACAGCGATAGAATTGGATGGAAAAACACGATCATAATGAAAATAAAAACAATCTGAACAATAACAATTACGGTTGACAAACAATTCGCTCGATTTTTTCACAAACATAAACCTGCATTGATCTTTTTGATGATTTCATCGACCATTTTATTGTCGGGAACGGAATGACACCTTGTCAAAATATCGTTTTCCATTCGTCTCAAGAAATATTCTAATTATCTAAATATCTAAAATCAATAAATCTGGTACTCAAAGTCGTTTGGAGCATTGCTTATTATTCTTGACTATGAAATGGAAATTATCGAGTCTTGTAGAAAATGACGATTGGTCTGAACTTTGAAGAGTGCTCTGACACGAACTTCTTTCAGATTTAACAATCCTCCTGTATATACTTCCTTGTATTGTATTGTTACAAATTGACTTGCTTGATTATTCAAACAATGTGGGAGTATCGTGTACATGTTTGGATTTCTCGAGTCCATGACTCAGTTCCGTATCTCGTTTCGGCAGGCAGATATAAAAAATTTGTGTGATCTTTGGCACTCAATCGGTTATCTTGCCACCTTATAACACGATTTTTTGACGTATCAATTTGAATAAAGTGTGAAACACTTAGTCGTGGTCTATTTATCTTTCTGCTTATTCATCCGACAGAAATCTAGATGAATTACGTTTCGTATAGTTGAATCTCATGAAGTGAGCACGTAGCAAAGACTTAATTCTGTTTTTTCTTCATTCGTTACTAACGGTATTATCGCATTACGAATGTATGTTGTTATGCCATCTATGGAAGTAATATGAATAAATTACGAATCATCTAGTTCAGTTCCGAAATCGTCTACGGGATGATACAGTTGTTTTAATAATCGTTTTGTGATTTCGCTCTACGGCACGCTAATAGGCTGCTTGTGATTGTTGTCTCGGTATAATGGGTAATTGAAAACAACCGATGATTATCGCAATGGCGTAATTACAAAGTATTCATAATCGAATATCACACCGTCCGTTTATGATAGAACTCGTGTTAGACTCGAACGTGGATCTTTCAATATCGGATTTTACGATTGGTTTTTCTTCGTTAAGCGACTTTTGTAAGATGATATTGCTGGTATTATAGTGTCCATTTATAATCTTGATTGCTTCAAAGATTGCTGAAAAGTTCTAGGCGGATAAGTGTTGAATCGCGTGATTGGCTGAACAAATAAAGATTCCGATTCGAGTGATAAGGTTTCGAGAATACTTTCCTATGCTTGCAATAGCTCGGAAAGTAGGTACTCACATAACTAACATGAGTTTTAATAAATTTTCTCCACAGCCAATTCAATAATGGTATAAATCTGCATGTAGATAATGATCAAATAAGAAATGTCTTAAAAGTGGTATTGTAGCTAATAATATAGATTTTATTGCGATGATCATTTTCTCCTCATAATTAAGTGAATCCCGAATCACTGTGTAGAATTTCATGATCCAACCATATTTTGACTTTTTTTATTGCAAAATTAACTCAAATAAATCGAAAACTTCTCTCTCAAAAACAAGAAAATTAAATAAAATTCTTCGAAAATACTTTTTGGTATGGAAAATACATGGAAACAAAAACAAATTGATCATTAAGGATAATATTACGCTAAGAATAATCTTTTCAACAAACTTTGAGTGAACATTTTGACTTCACAGCCAAGTAATTGAATGTCAAAAAACAGTAGACACATTAACCTATTTTGACATTTGGCACTTACAGGCAGGCAGTAGTTCATCTGTCGTGCCTATTATCAGATTCAAGATCAGAAATCTCCTGAACATTTTCAGATGTACTTATTTAGGTTAAATGTTTTCAGTATTACTGTTCACCGAAATTTCAACATAGTTCAATATCAAGGATTAATTAACTATTTTTCGTATGCAGGAAAAATCAGAGGTTACATCGAATTATATGAACGTGTTATTTGACAAAACATCACAAACAAAATATGTCTAGATTTTGGTAGGATATTAAAATAAAATGGTATGAAGGGTGTTCCAAACTGTATTAAAACAACGTGAGATTTCGTTTCGGATCTCGCGAAAGATTAATGTCATAAAATACGGAATGATACTTTTCTTTCACTTTTTTTCATAGTTCATAAAGATTTTACACATTTCTCGATTTCGATACATGCAAATATCGTGAAGAAATTTTCCAAAAACGTATCTTTTTAGATGCTTCCGATACATTCTTTGTTGTGATCGTCAAATTTCAACAAAAAATTAACTATACTTGTTAACGTTGCTAATGCATGCAATTTTCTGTATCATTTAATATTTGTGGCATTTGAAAATGGGTAATCTGGAATGTCGAATGATACTCAGGAACGTTTTACACAAATATTCTTGAAATCATGAACAATAGTGTTGTACTTTTCGTTGTGTCTCTGAAAAATATCGACAAAAAATGTCAAAAACGTCAGAAATGAAGACATATCTGACGTTCTCAACGAAAACAAATTGTATTTCTACAGTTCAGCCTTGTTTGGGGAAATTCTCCACCTGCGCACGATGTTTTTGTGACGCAAAAGAGAATCATCAGAACCATTGCAAACGCGTCACAAACATCATCGTGTAGAACACTATTTAAAAAATTTAACATTTTGCCTCTACCAGGTCTCTACATTCTGGAAGTTTTGTTGTACATCCATAAAAATAAAGAAGTTTTTAAACGGAACCAATCTTTTCATGAATATAATACCCGCATCAGAAATGATTTTCACATGCCCAAAACACGTTTATCTCTGCGTCTGAACTCGTTTGAGGTTTTGGGGCTGAGATTATATAATGCACTTCCGGAGTTTTTCAAAATTATAACCAAGGACAAAGTATTCAAACATAGAATAAAACAACTACTTTTTGAAATTAGCCCCTATACAATCGATGAGTTTTTTTCTCACCTACATTAGTAAAAATGTTTTGTATTGTTTCTCATATGCTTTGTTCACTCAATTAATTGTTTATATACCTCTTATTATTTATGAATGTGTTTGTTATATATTTGTATTTTATATCTGTATCTGATATGTGCTGACTTGTCCAATTGCTTTTTTAAGCTCGTTTTAATGGATCAATAAAGAATTGAATTGAATTGAATTGAATTGATTATGATATCGAGTAAACGTCGTACTTTCATCGTCGTTTCTATTACAGGAAAGGCCCTGATCCAAACCTGCTTGAACTCGCCCGATCCGCCAGCCGGATCGGCGGGCGGCGACCAACGCATGTCAGCCACGGGCTTCGAGGAGACCGAACTCACCTACAACATCAGCGACGACGACTCCAAAGTAAGGCAAATGGTGTACGGTTCGCCGCACGCGCACGCGCATCCCCACTCCCTCGCCAGTCAAGGTCACTACTCGCACCTCGAGCAGACGCACCTCGGCCTGGGCGGCTCGCCGCAGCACGGCTACGCGCAGGCCTGCCCCAGTCCGCTGCCGCCGCCCCACCAGGGCTACGGTCACCCGCAACACCCGCATTCGCACATGCACTCGCACAACCAGCGGTAGATCGTTGTGGGCAGGCGGGTGGGCGGTCGGTCTGCTCGAAGGGCGAACCGCGGGCGGCTCTCGATAGCCGGATGCGGCGGGATCTGATAGAGAGCGCGGTCGAGCGCGAATGAGGCGACGGTGTCGCGAAACGTAACCCACTTGTCACTTGTCGACCCCTCTAGTCCATTCAACGAGCTATCTGTTTTTCATCTGTTTTTTTTTTGGTCAGAATACGGTTTTCGTCGGCAGGAACAATCACTGCTATAAAATTCACTTCAACAGTTCGTCAAATCACATTTTGAAGAGTTATTGGAATCAACCACTTACACTTTTTTTTCAGAAAACTGTGAATGCAAAGTTTCGAGGTTCGATTCCTGAATATCTCTTTCGAGTGACAAATTTCTTTGGTAACTTTACACTCATCATGTTTACGAAAGTAGTAGTCTATACTCAAAGTGGAAGACCAAGTTTTTTGAAAAAAAAAAAACACACGAAGTCGTCTCCACATATATTTAATTCAACAGGATCAAAGTCCTATTGGCTAATTAGACATATTTCGGGTATATATATATATATATATATTTAAGTTGAAGTACAATAACTGGAAAAGATTTTTTCATAATTAAAAATGGCACTGTATTAGAAATTCAAGATATACACTTACAAATATAAAGAAAAAACAAAAAACAAAAACATTGTGAAATTCTAAACGAACGAATTTGTAAATTAAGATCCTAATTTTATAGTACAGAATAATAAATCAAAAACCATCTCACTGATTCTCTCAATGACCATACAAATAGATGGTTTTTTATTTATTATTCTGTATTATAAAATTAGAATCTTAATGTAAAAAATTAAATGTTCATTTTAAATTTCACAATGTTTTTGGTTTTTCTTCATATTTGTAAGTATAATTTGAATTTCTAATACAGTGCCATTTTTAATTGTGAAAAATCTTTTCCAGCTATTGTACTTTAACTGATGATATATCAAATTTTAAATACATGGACCAAATTGGGTGAAATATACGTGTGATTACAATTATAATAGCACAAAGTAGCTTTTTCGTATAAATACATAAATGCGTATAAATGTTGAATCTAAGAAATTGTCAATATAATCAACTAACTTTATCTTCGTTACCTGTAACCAATATAAACTTTGAAATCCATCAGAAAAACAAATGAATATAATCAATTCCAATCTCATACAAAAAATAATCTGAAAACTGATTATGGATTTTGCAAAAACATGAATTGCTACGAAATGAAAACGATAAGGCATCGTATTGATATTTATCTTTACAACAGAAATGATTCTCAAAAAGCTAATTTTTGAAGTTTGCCTGAAAAATCATTTGAAAGAAATATTCGAGGAAAAGAAATCGAAAGTTCCAACTTCAAAATAGATCACATCGAATTGTATTAGTTTTTCACGATTAGTTTATTGAATTTGTATTTTTTGCAGCATCATGAGTGCAAAAATCGTATCCCCCAATTGAAAATATGGCTGTTACTTTTATTAGACGAAACCTTCTTTAAAAAAAAAACAGATGAATTTAGGAATCGCTCGGATGGATCTCGTTATATTCAGAAACGCCGTTGTTCACCGAGTTGTGCCTCTACAATAATTCAGAAATCGAAAAGAATTGATGCAAATGGTATTATTGATTCGTGTACCTTTTCTTCACATTTATGTGAATGAAAGCTCGCATATTATTCTGTTGAGTCGTACGCCACTGTCGTTTCACATATCATTTCTTATCCTAGGGAATGATAGAGAAGCTGTTTTCGCCTGTGGAGAGATCCAGTAAATAATTGTTAAAACGACACTATCTGATTCGAACCTGTTTTCTGTTACGTACGATCTGAGATCTGGATACGATCGAATAAAACCTAGACAATATTTTCGCATGCAAATGCCTTTTGGGTTGGGCAAAATGCCCGACTGAGACTGAAGCACTGGAAAAAAACCACAAACAGAAGGCTCGGCGGGTAGGTAATGTAGGTAATGCAGGAAACTATCTTCCCAACAGCGGCGACCGTTACAAACGTAGATTACGAGCATCTATATCACCTCGGGATGATCATGACAGCAAAATAATAATATTTATTGGTATAAGTCAAAAGCAATTTATCGGGAAAAATATGTTGTATACGAAAATTTCGTAATCGGTTACGCGTCGAGATTTATGGACAAGTATTTGCAACATATTAAATTGCGTATAGCTCGCAGGTAGCTTATAATGGAAACGTTAACCAACAAAATACACAAATTTATAGGCGTCGAATGAATCCACGAGAATTGACGGCGCGCCACAGGGACGTATTCTGGACCCGTATACCCAGATAATCTCTCGATGCAAAATTAAATCCTCAACTTCATCATCTTCCGCATAAAAAACAACACTATTGAGCAGTTCTAATCCACAATTCATATGTTTTCGACCCATTCATGTTATTTTCAATGTTATTCTTTGCAAAAAATAACGATGTCTCTAACTTCCTCAGGGAATACTCCAAATACATCTCCATTCCATTCTTCAGACGACAAAAATAATCCTTGAAATTCGATTCCGTGATGTAATATTCGCAAATCACATGGATCAGCATTGAATTAAGCTTCTGATGGCTGGTTATACCAAAGTCATGCACGCCACGCCCTTCAAATCATTGGTTTCGGAACACCCTGTAATAATACCCCATCAATAATGGTCCGCCGCAGGTGGCATCTATCGGCAAATATCATTTATTATTGCTTAGTACGAACACAGCGCTAGGAGTAGCATTTCGATTGTACTGGAAAACGCCTAGAAACATACATTTTTTGCATCAATTTTTACATAGCAGAAACGTCGTCCGTTTTCGATGTTTCGTGACTTTTGACATTTCCTGACATTTGACATTTAATAGCATTTGACGTTCCATGATGTTTGAAGTTTCATTACATTTGACGTTTGCTTTAATTGAAGTATTGAGGATACTTACACAAGTTTTTCATTATCCTGTAAACTGTATATATCTATTTCAGTGCTGATAACTCATCGTCTTAGCAGATACAATCATATCTAATCGCAGAATCCCACCACAAAACCGGAATCCCAACAAAAATTCACCAAACAAATGCACATAGATTCATAATAATTATGATAATATTATGCTACATATTTCTTGGACTCGTATAAACTGAAAACTTAATTGAACCTCATTAAATGAGATATTTATTTGTGTAATATTTACCGAGAACTTAGTCTTTTTATTCGACGTTTCGCATTGGTAACATTGTAAGAGGCGCAGACGGGACGATCAAGTTATTATGATTTATTTCTCCAATAAATGAGAGCAGACAGTAGTATGTCTCTGTCGGGTAAACATACCTCTTTCATTCAAACTACATAGAAAATAATTGTCTATAATTTCATAGCGAAATGGCGGTAGCTTCTTGATTTCATTCCAGTTCAATCAAGGAATCGATGAATGATTCCTATTTTCCCAATTTTATATTACGAGAAATTGAGTCGTTTGTAATGACAAGTAAAAAGAAGTTCAGTTGATTCACACCTGTTTTTATCTGACATTATTGAATATTACTGAATTATTTCACTAGACAGTGACATGCTGTCAGAATATGCACTGTTGCTGCTCGTCTTCTTTGAATCAAGACTTCAAAAACACCCTACGATGGCTAATATACACCTTCGAAAATAATGTATCTTCCATATAGGACCTTATTGAGAGCTACAAGAATAGACTGCTTAAAATTGAGATAGCATTACTCGAACACCCTGAGAAAGGGATATCAGACGACGTAGCACGTACTAAGCGGGCATGTTTGCAGAAAAATTTAAGATAATCTTACATATGAAACATTTATTCAATTTAATTCGAGATTTTTTATCCTTCAATTGAATTTTTCAATGTTGTCACCACCACTGTTTCTTAAAGACCGCCTCTTCAATTCTCCTCGACATATTTTATCTGGTACAAGACGAGTGGGTCTGGTGGGGAAAGTGGAAGGAAAGAAATTCAGGAGAAGAGGTTGGTTTTCTCTCCTCAAGAATTGTTTCCGAAGGTGTACACTTTTCGTTTGTATTTTCTTATTCTTCAGAAGCCATTTGCCACCTGGATATGTCCTTCATTATTTTGGATAATTAGCTTAATCTGGTCCAACATTTTCTACCGCCTGTTTAAAAAAAAACTCTCGACTAAAACCCATCAAATCGGAGACAGTCAATCGAGAATCGAGCTGCTTAAATAAAGAACCTGCGCTCGGATATCTAATGTAATATCGGGGACGTGTCGAAAAATCCTGCCGCAATAAATCTGCGGCGTTTAATCGGCTGCAAGCATCGACGAAATCGAACTTCTTTGCGTCTCCGAAGACGACTCGACCATCATGAGAAATTTCTTTCTGCCTTCGACATTCCTGTACACGATGCGAGAGAGCTTTCGGCTGTGTCCACCCGACTCGGTCGGTAATTGGAGGTGACACAAGGTACCGTAATCGGGCCGCTTCCGTACGAACTACGGGTACATTTTTACAACCAGTTGTGACACTAGTTTAATGAGCTTTCAATGATTTTTCTCGAATTTTAAAGATCTAGTAGTATGCGAATTACTTTTTCCTCGATCAATCAACTTCCGCTTACAATAAAGTATTCAAGAGCTATTTGAGTCAGTTATTATTGGAATCCTCTCATCGAACATAAATGTGGCAACGTCGAACTACGCCCAAACTCGACTTTTGAAGATTCATTCCCAACTCAAACATTAGTATTCAAAATATAATCTATTTAATTTCTAGTAAGATAATCCATTGGCTCAGAGCCTCAAAACTTTGTAGTGGAGCTTCGCCATCTTATGTTTTCAAGCATGAATTCTAAAAGAAATGAATTTTTAGGATCCAAATCAGGTGAAGGTGTAGATTCAATAATACAAGATATTTGGTCCTTTTTTGACTTTTCGTCCACTCTGTATATATGTTTCAAAATCTATGAAAACGTCAATCAATTTGATAGAATGACTATGATTTGGAAAGTAATTGATCCAAGAAAAAAGTTGATTAGTTTGTGTAAATTATTGAGTTTCAACGGCTCTTATGAAAATGATATGGAGCAATTAAAGATTAATGAAAAAGTGGGATGCATAAATGTACCATTAATAAGTGAAAGAAAATGATTGAAATACCAATAATCCGATCGTAAAAACATAAGAAACTCTCGCGAAGTGAATTTCAAAGAAAAATCTTCAAATATAGTCATAAACACTACATCGTTGATTAATTGGTAGTAATTCATCGTCATCACTATCATCTCCACTATCGTTAACATATCTCTGTCTGAATAATTATCCTCACACACACATGTTTACGAAGCTCTGACGATTATCTCATTTTCCTTCACGTCAACTTAGTAATATCTTCTGTGTAACGAATATTATTCGCCCATATTTCAGAAGACATACCCGACTCGAGCAATAATCTGATGTTTTTGTCAAGGAAAAACGTAATATTAAAATTCCGTTTTCTGTTATCCAACGGTTGATGATTTTCAAAGCGCGTAAAGATGAATAGGAAAAAGAATCGAAAGATATAAACACGTCGACCAACTTTTTCCAACATTTCCTGCATCCATTCATTATGCAATATTTTATGTGGGAAAAGTGTTACCCAGTTATTGGATCTTCGCATAAGCGGCTGCCATGTCAACTAGAACAAGAACCGAAGTAAAAGTGTAATGAATTTATATAAATAGTGTCAGACATGGTCAGGAGAACATTCTCCGATGTACGTTTACCATTTATAATTGTCTATGATAGCGAAGCTGTTTTCGATCATGGAGATTCCGTAAATCACTGATGAAGCCACTAGATTCGCGTGACAGACCAAATTTATTTGCTCAAGAACTGGCGTTATATCTGTAATACATCATTATTGTAACTGCATTATATAAACTGTCATAGAAACAAATATTTTCAAGTCGATGCACGTTGTACAAAATGAGATTCATCCAAGATAAAATTTGATGCAGTCATAGATGGTATAACCAATTTCTGAAATGTCAAATATTTTTCCATTTATTAACTATACAGAGTGGGCAAATTTCAATGTTTGTATAAGCTAACTCGGTAACTCAATCTCTATTTTCGAGTTGTACAGAAAATACTTTTCTCGTCATACAAATATTTTGGTATCAATATATAATTTTTTTACAACATCGTCACTAAAGTATCATTTTCGCTTTAAAAGATTTGCCCATCAAAAATTCAGCCAACAAGTGATAGATAGTTGAAAATGAAAAAAATCATTGCCAAGTATTAATTTCATTCAAAAATATACAACTTAAAAATATAAAAATCCTAAAAATTTTCTGAGGTCAACTCATTTCTTTCGATTCTAATAAAACAAAAATCTTTTAGGGAGATCAGACGTGTTTTCATCTCAAAACAATTATGCTTCCGTTATAATCCTTTTTTTTTATTTTTATGGAATGTAACTTGAACATTCGTTCACACAGTATGCAGAATAATGCCAGATGCCAAATAATTATTACCTGGCGAAAACTAGAGTGACTTTAAAGTATTCCAATGCAAGTTTAATGCAGCGTCTCGAATATCAGATAAAGTTAATCGTAAAAAATCGTCCAATTTACGCGATGGTCTCCGATCTGAAATTTCATTTTAGCGTTTCTGAAACTCATTCACGTCTCTCCGACTGATGCACGATAATAACATCTTCTTGAAGAACCGTAAATTTATCGACGAGAAAATAAAGATACACCCACAGAGATACGTGTGGAGAAGAAGGTCAAAACCCTTCTTTACATATACCAGACGAAGTTTTCGGGAAAAATGTCTACTGTTACGTCAACGTCACTGTCAACGAAACTAAACTAAGTATGAATTCGACTAAAATTACTATCAGACAAATTTCACAATTATTTGTCGCATACGAAATGGTTTACGAAATTGAATTGAAATTTTTACCATTCATATTTTGACATAGGAAAAAGAATTCACTTCAGATTGTAGATGATTTCATAAATAGATTGTATCAAATGAAGTAATAATAATAACGAACTCATAAAGGAGAAAAAAAATCATATAATTTGTTGATTTTCTCATAAAACAAGCACATTTTCTTTCGCCTTCAAATATATGGGGTGTCTCAAGATAAATGATCATTCTAGAAATTCGGTTATATGGCTTATTGGTTCTTCTCTATCGATTTGAGGTTTTTGCAGTGATGCCACATTATCAACAACTCAGATATTTCAAATTTCAGACACATATTATGCCTAAAATACCTCCAAGTTCATAGAAAGTTGTTTTCAACTTGGAAATCAAATTGAATTCGAAAGCAGGAAATTTCAATCGAAATGACCTTGTTTGTTCACTTCACAGATTATCCATTGAAAAAGATTTCCTTTCCACCAATTTTATATCTATCGAACGTCAGGAATTCTCAAGAACCATGTTCAATTTGTAATACAGAGAACTCAAAATTTCATAGTGATAACTCTTCTATTCAAGTAACAAAAGCTGAGAAATTATTCTGAGAGACGTTGCTATGAGAAAATATCATACGAAACTTCCATTTTTCTCTTATTCGGGTTTTCCTGGATCCGAGAGATTTTCAATATTCTCTCATACATCTTGTATATGCATTTGAACGAAATCAAAGGTTTTCTACAGTTTTTGCTTTTTTTTAGATCCATGAACGCCTGTTTCGATTGACAAATTATTTCCAAGATATATGTGCAAAATTTTTCTTTATTAATTAATTCAATTCCATGAGAATGCATCTTTGGTGGAGTTTTTTACATCATTCAATTTTCATTTTCCACTATTGCCAGGTGGTAATTCACAAGTGATTAAGTGACAATTAAAAGAAAATCATTTTCATTACAACGAAACCAGGAAAGGAAAACTTTTTGGATTACTAATCTCATTGCTCAAAATTTGATGTTTCGTAAATTCACGATTCTTATGAATAGCACTGTACCCCCTCAACTTTAAATTACGCCAATGTATTATTAAGACTGTTTCGTTATAGTCTTTTGATGAGGCGCCCATGGACCTGTAGGAGACCCCGATTATTCGAAAGCTTCTTGTTTCTTGTCCGCCTTATAACGAGACCGGCCAAAGAGTGAAATAAAAAAAAGACCCGCGATCAGATATTGTAAGGAATTTGTAGCTTCTGTTTGGTAATTATTGATTTATTTGTAGGTCTGCGCGCCTTTCGATTGTAATGGACGAGCAGGAGGTCCGGTCATTAGGGGAAAATCTTATCATAGATATTATTTTTTCGATAATTGAATCTCGGTTCGGGTATCTAGATTATCATTGTTAATAAGTTCGTGAAGAGATGGACCTTCTGTTATTAAACGATGGACGAATCAATCATTTTAATTGGACGTTTTCTTGACGGTTCGGCTTTATTTATTCTAATTTGTTTTTGTCGTCTTCTAGTTTGTATAGGGTAATTCACGCGATACTATTACGTGACCAATGAATCTTGATTCTCAGTTGATATTTTCTGACATTTAACATATTCTACACTTTACCATTGAAATATATTACTCTGGATTTCTAGACGTTCGAATTGTATTACACGACTGAAGTGGGAATATGTTTCCATTTTGTTCGTATTGTTTTATTCATGTATGAAACAGTCATGACGAATACTACTTGTGATACAATTTTTACTTGAATTATTTACCAATTGATCTATTCCATCTTACTGCTTTCATTTATGTCATGACAGTGATTCATGAATAAAGCATATGTCGAGTAAAGTATCTTTAATATTTTGTTTCAATCAACCAAAATTCGTTCTGATATATTTTTAAACGAATTCAAATTCAAAACATCTTTACAACTGAAAGATTTCAATAAAATGGGTAACTTGAGGTCCGAATTCGAATAATAGTAATGAACAGATATTGAAGATCCCTTTTCATCAATCAGAATTTACTTTGATGAATCTAACAAGTGACATATTGGAAAATAATGGTAACTTGGGAGATCTTGGAAGATTTTCAATTTCCTGTGGCAAAAAACATGTTACAGACCCGAAAAATATTAAATGCATTCTGAAACTTATCGATTTATCCGTAAATACACTCAAAATCAAACTGTCGGTCTTACATACAGGTCTGGATACTAGTACATTCGTCCAACCTAGACAAATATTGTCAATAATCATCGAGTGGTAGTAAGGAACCATAAAATAGCCTATCAAAAGCTCCCATGCCTAATCATCCTACTCACGAAGAAAGCAGCAATCGGTCTTCAGTTATTTGCTGACTCGACAAAATACCAGCGACCCTTGACCCTTCAAACAAAAATAATAGGAACGATTTTTGCGAGACACTCACACTAATCATGTGTGCTATGATGTGAATACTTGAGTAATTGTAATCACGTGGGAAATTTGTCGAAGATCTCAACACTGCACGGTGCTAAACTATTGGTAAATAAAATTAAACGCTACGATAAAGGGAACCGATGAAGCAGAACTAACTTGGAGATGGGACAGACCAACATGATTGAACATGGGTAGCGCGGTGTTTTTGAAGGCGTTTGGAGATGTTGCAGCAAGATATGGCGTGGAAATCGCAGGAACTATCGCCTATCTGATCCAGCCGATGGAGTCGTCATCTAACTGCCTTTGTGTATTTCAAAAGTTCCTTTTCACGTTTCTGCAATGAGCATTTGAATTTGCCCAATGAAATCTGTGGTGAATGCTTGCTTTTTTCGTCATTATCAGCTAATGAACATACGCAAAAAATGTGTCTCACCGGTCAAGATTAACCCAAGTCAAGTTTACTAATCGAATAAGAAAATGTACTGAAGTAACTAAGTATAACTATTTCAGATTTCTTCTTTTATTCAATATTCTCGTCGTGGCAGATGAGCACATTCACAGTATGATTATTATTTGTCACATCTACGTATTATACATCAATACGTTATAGTTTATATTTGAAAATTTTTCATAAACTCTTTCGGTCAATTATATCGATTATTTATTCTCTATTCATAATCAAATGAGAAAACACATTTGAAGTAAATTCACACAAGAACAAGAATTAATTTGGAACTGAAAATCAAATGCAGACAACTTAAAGATCAAAATCTGAATAAAACAGTTTTTTTTAAAGGAGACATCCTGTAATGTGTGTGCATTGAGTCAAATATTCTTCAGCTTATAATTTTCATTGGTTTAATTGATATTATTCAGTCTTTATTATTCGAAACGAAAATACTTGGGGAATATTAAAAACCATCATTAGTTTAGAGTTACTAAAATATTTCATCAAATCATTTCATTCATGTTCAGTAGAAATCTGCTTGTTTCAGTTCATTTTCCATACTTGAAAAAATATTCTAACATAATAAATGAAGCAAGGTATTTTTGGAGGTGAAAGAAAACGAAACGACCATAACATACATCGACAATTTCTATGAACAAAGTCCTCTGCACGTGTTTACTCTATTGTTAATATCTCCCATTCAAGTTGCAAGAAATTCATTCTTCTGTGTAAATTCGTATATTGACACTAATTTATTGAATTTTTATTCGAAGATTGAATTGAAACTTGTATGAATAAAGATCGTAAACTTTCAAATATTCAATTGAATTGAGATGCAACGAAGATATGTTTATCTAAGGCCAAACAGAATACACATATATCGGTCATAGTCATAGATCATACATTCGATGATGTTGAAAAATTATCTTTCATTCGTTTCCACAATAGCCCGAATACTATTTCACTTGATTTTCTATTCAACACGTGCACATGGTGGTCGGTCTCGGTCTAGGATGAAGACACAACTTTTAACGAAGACATTGCTCTATTGAATCGATATTAACAAACATCGATCCGCTTTTTTCGGGCCTCTCGGCTATGTTACTAATGACTGGATTTTTCTCCGCATCATCTCGACTCAAAAAAAAAATCATTTCGGCTTCGTGGCTTCTTCAATACTGTTACTTAGCGTTCGACACTTGACGCACGAAGCCCGAGCCCATTCATTAAGGCCCATAATTAACTCTGGGTGTCATTATTCATGCCAGTCCGGTCTGTAGAAAAGCTTCTCGCATGTTCTACCTGCTGTTATTACCGGCAGACAAGCTGAAAAATTGGGGTGTTATCGCTATGTAACCATCCTTCGATATGAACGGTTTTTTTCGGGTTAACACGGACGAAATTGTTGCATCCAACTTTTTTGGAATTCGGAGCAGTTTATTCGAACAAATAGAGATGTATGAATGGCCATTCCAAGGCCTGTATGAAGATGACGAAGGAAGACCATGATAATAGGAAGAAAAATTCGAAGATGACTCAAAACAAAACCCACAAGGAACAAATCATAAGAAAAAATACTCAGGAATAAAGGGAAAATACGACAAATGATGGTGACATTCATCAATAATGTAAAAATAATCGTACGAACAGCCATATGGAATAAATTCGATAACGAATAAATGAGAGCGTGTTGGGAAAAACGCTTTGACACGTCGATTTGTATATTTAGATGCGCATTTAAAAAATATATATAAGGTGTGTCATGTGACAGTGAATTAACATTAAAAAAAAGAAAATTATTCCATTTCTCATAATCGAACAATTTGAGCTACTCTCAAATCGAAATTTCCGCATAATTAACTAATAATATCCAGGGAGTTGTATTCAAAATAAGAAATTTGGTATCGGCCACTGTCACATGAATATAGAATTTTTTTTTTTTAAATGCGCATCTATTCTCATTTATTCGTTATCGAATTTATTCCATTTGGCTGTTTCACATTGCATAACATATTACTAGAAGAAAAATAAAAATTCAAAAAAATTCGTTCTAGAAATTGAAGTTTATTTATTTCAAGAAGAAAGCTACAACGAATGCAGTTAATCTCCAATGCATAATGAGTGAAAAATATCTAGTTCACCATTGAAATTCCAAATTGCTTGGACCGTATTGAGTTGGCAACTATGCCACAATATTGAGAAGTCTTATATAAAAAAAAGATGATTTCTAATCTGATAATGGATAAGTTGATTGTTTTATTCTAGCGGTTCGATAGTAGTCAGATTTCTGTTCATTTCTCGATATTACACAAATAAAACTGTACTTTTTCCATTTCAATTGAATTACTAGTCATCATGCATCGAAAACTGAAAAAGAATAACAACAGCGCATATTTTGACAATCTGTCACAACTGTCTTCCTGAAAATAATTAACTTGGTATCTTCAACTGAAAAATTTTTTAGTTTGCATTGAAGATATCCAGTTTTGAAAATACCACCAAGGTATTGAACGGAAAAAAAGTGGTCTCATAACATTCGATGAAATTTAGACAGCTAGATCAAGTTATCTCAATTGTCAAAACACTTTATCATTGACAGTCAGTTATCGTCTCATTAATTTCCCGCGAATCAATTTTCATAGTTATTATCCGCTCTGTTGCCACTACAAATATGCCTCTGAAGCAGAAAATATTGCTATCTCATAAACAGTGGCGTACACTACGTCATTCTGAAGGGTTTTTGGTGAATTTTTGCGTTCAAAAATCATTCACAATTTCTTAAAAATGAATGAAAACAATGATAATGAAACAATTCAAGAATAGAAATTATTATCTTAGTATGCGTGATATTTCGTTTCTTTACAATATATTGAGTTCTTTGAATTAGTTGACCATGATTTTTTAGTAGTATGTTACTTTCACAGTTATGAGATCTTTATGTAAAACTCACAATAACCTTTACCTCTTCTGCAGTTTGGCACCAAATACTATGTATTTCGTTTTCGAATCCACTTGTCAGCTGTCATTCAAAACTTGTTGTTATTAAATCAAGACACTGTAAGCGTTGAACATTATATTCATCGAAAAAAAAATAGTTGGTGAACATGAATACTACAATAAAAATAATAAGTTCCAATAATCTCACATCGTATATGGAGTGATAATAATGTCAAGTGTCAACTGTCATAATTATCCATCATTTCGTGAAAATTTGGGAATACATATAACGTGGCCTTTGATTCTTGGTAGAATATTTTTCCCTTCAAGATTTGGTCTTTTTCTTTCGCCATTGTTTGGTACGCCAGTGTTTTCTTCTTGGCCGTGGCTCGTGAACCGGAATCCTGTCTCGGAAAGCCAGGACGAGGTGGTTAGTTGAATAATTCATCCCGAAGTATCGGACCGCACGCATATTTTCGCATGTGTGAGATTTATATGGTTTCTTACCGTGATACTTACGATGAGACAACAGGATTTCTGACGGAATTTCACTCCAAAATTCCCACATGATTATTTTAATATTGGTTGTCATTGCAGCCAGGCCATCCCCGTGGAATTTTATTCAGGAAAGGAAATACTACCTTGAATTGAAGTCTTAGACTAGACGGAGTCTAAGTAGGAAAAGTGGGAATCACAGGAATAAAAATATGTTGTGATTGATAGAAAATAAAAATTTTGATTCAAATCGAAAACATGATAGAATAAGGTTTTCTGCATTCATTTATTAACAAATGTCACTTCCTTTCTGAGGCTGATGAAGCATGCTCTGTATATTTCTGGTAATTTTCATTTCGGTAGTTTCAGATCGTAGGAAACAGTTACAGCACGAGTTTCCGCTTCCGCAAGATGGATGTAATAGTAATGAAGTTTTTCAGACGAGCATTTGAAGAAAAGTCACGATATCATTACAGTTAATCGGATATAATATCGACGCATATCATAATCGATTCGACATAAATCTTGACAAACAAGCATGAAATGTGTATTTGTCAGAAATATTTATACTCGAACGAATTTCTATACAAGCTGTCCGTTTTTCGAATGCCATCATGAGGATCTCGCTTATCTCAATAGATACAGAATTGATTAAATCGGTGCAAAATCGTCGTTTTTTCGAAAGATCTTGCATAGATTTTGTATATATCGAAAATATCAATATGAATACTATAAATGTCACCGAGTTTAACAATCACTCAATCATAGATATGTTAAAATACTTCAATTGATATTACCTTTAAAACATCATCAATTATAATTTGGATTCCATTGGATTACATCGATATAAAAGAATGAAATGAATCAATTCGCAAATGGAATGGAAATAAGAATTCACAACATTCGACTCAATTCGATCCTGATTTGAACTTCTCCAGACGTAAAACAGTTGGTGTGTCTGCGATTTTGGCTAGCTCAAGTTCCAAAATTTGATTTAATTTTTGAAAAAATTGCGACTATCGACATTCTTGACGGAACAAGATTCAGTACCCTCATACATTGTCTTCTCCTTTCACACACTTTCAATCTAGTTATACAAGATCTCTTCCCAACAGATTTCAACAACTTTTTTCGCGCAGCGTGAAGATGAGTACTGTATGACAGATGGTCCACGCAAAAAGTTAACACGAATTAATAATACCCATTGCATCACTCTCAATCGATAATTGTTGTATGACGTTATGTGACTCACGTGACCTAAATTTCCGAATTTTTAATTGTTCTCATGATAGCTTGTCGATCGAAACCGGTCAGCAACAGGCGTATATGTATTCGAAACGACCAAGCAAAAAACAACGTTGCTCGAGATTCCCGGTTTCCCACAATTACCGATTCAAAATACGACCAATTAACTTGACATTTATAGAAAATTATGAAATGCTACCCGATTTCCATAATACGAGCAATTTCCCACATTTCAACAATGATCTATGCGTTGGGAGTTCGGTTGTGCGCATGTGTTAGCGGCGGCAAGTTTCTGTTTTGTTTTTTTGTGTGTACATTGCAATGATCTAGTTATCCACCCCCAGGAGTCGTTTCCGACGATGGGGTGATGTGCATTGTTAGATCTGTTTGTTACTGCATGGTGTTTTGTAGTGTGTAGTTGGAGCTTTTGTCTTTCGCCATATTTGGGATAATTTATTACCAACAACGTGAACAATTCTCGTACAGGAATCTAATGTAGAAGAGTAAACATGTGATGTTCACGCTTTATGTGAGAATTATTTAGAAAAAGCACGTCATAGAAACTATTCGTTGTACTTTTTGTGTCTGCATTTGAAATTTGTTGGTTTTGTTCGAGTTGAGTTTCGGAAAAGCCATGAAAATCTTGATCCAAAAATATATCACACGTATAGTTTGTTCATTGAATTCAGTACCATTCATTGGAGTTATTTTTATTTGCTACATACAAACCGAATGATTTGTGTACGAGAAATGACGTCATCGGTATCCTTGTAAAGGCAATTCCATCATTACATTATGCCAAGGTTATTCGAGTCACATAAAAATATTATTCCTTGAATTTTCAACAAAATTATCCACCATGTTATTGAAGAGCCCTAAATTTAACGTACGCTCTGTATACAGATCTCATGTGTGATATATTATTGAAGTCAGCATTACATGGACTTTCCTAAAATTGAACAACAGAAATTGCCAATAAAAATTCACTTGGTTACAGGATATTTCTCAGAAATGGATGATATTCCTAACAATGAGTATATTCAGTACCGTATATTTTTTTTTATTTCATATACTCAATACGTTCAAGTAATCATTATGTAAGTTTTGGTGCCGGCACTTTCTGTTTTCAGCTGTCTCATTTCGTAGCCACTTCATCTTATATTTGTTATCCTCTCAAAGGATTTTCGACATCCTAATCGAACTTCAATCGGAGAGAATTATATCTGCTGCATAATTTCCTATGCACAACACAATGGGTACTTTTTTAATTGTAATACTCGCCCACCTATCCATATAATCTCATACAAATCCTCATATATGGTAATTCATCCATGTTTACTCAAATTACCTACATATATGAAGTAATATCACTTTTTAACTGCCTCTTGAGCATAACCTACATCTACCCACGTATCGGTCGTAGGAGGCATTGAAATAACAAAATATTAGCATTTCGTTCGAGGGTGGCAACAACAGGTTCATGATGCCTGGCAACACTGCAGCAATATTTCAAATGAGTTTATGGAGTGAGTAATACAGCAGTGGATTTGGTTGGGAAAATTCAACAATTTGTGGAAAATAATTCCCGATATTTACACAACTTTCGATTCTCATCAATTCAAAACTGGTTGTCTGGTTTACTTCTTTCTTGTAACTTCAAATTCATCCGTAAATGGAACTCGCGGGGCTTCTAGTTTTCAGTTCGATAAAATGAATCGAGAGTTGTGAAAATAAAAAAAAATCATCTCGTTCTCAAGTCCTGAATTTTTTTGTATTATGAATCGAGTAAAAAATGCCAGTATTATTCGTATTGGATTTCAATCAGAAAGAAATTCTTCAAACGAGGGGTAAAATGAAGTTTCGCTAGCAGAAAAATACAAGGTGTGTTTTCAAGGTCTTACTTTGAATATTTCAGTAAATCCACTAATAAAAAAACCCAATTTTCACTTTGAAATGTCAAATGATGTCCTCTTGATTATGATCTAGTATATTTTTATTGTTGTTGCATTTTCTGAAATATCCAAAAAAACACTCGGTATAACGAACCGGCGTATCGTTGGTTTCGATGGAGGGAAAAGAACAGCCACTTCAGCTGTCCTTATCGAACTGATGAAATGTTTTCAGTATTGGTTAGTTTCTCAAAACATAATGGTAAAAGTTTTTTCGATGCATTAATGAAACTTTGATGTTCTTTATTTAATCTGTCAAAAACATCATGTGATCAATAAAATCAGCAGAAATTGTATTGTGAGTATGATTGATTGTTTTTTTTTGTTTTGTTGGAAAGACTGGAGACTACGAAACTAAGAATAAAAAGACAGTCCTGTTTGTGTGTGGATATTTGAGTGACCAGTCAGTTCTGACAAACATTCTTTAATTGGGTAAATATTCTTCAGTAGCTGGCCTCTTGGAAGATTTTCACGATTCTTCAGTCCCGTCTGACGAAATTAATTTTCTAAATCATTCAACCGCACGTGAACCGTGTAAATCGTGCTTCCAAATCTTGTGTAAGATGTTTCGTCCTGAATAAAAATTATCGGACTATTTAATCTACGATTCTACTTTTATTCTTGCTGAGCACGAGTCAGTACCTATTAGTTTCGTTTGAGTACACTGGTACAATGAATCAGAGTTCGTTTATCACAGGACGAGGTTCAATTCGGAATTGTAATTTATTCACGTTTTATGTTTGTGGCAACTGTTTTTCAGTTGAGTAAATTTGTCGAAATAGTTGAATCGATTCAGTATGAAAATACAGGTGTCATAACAACAATGTGGGTGGTGATAAAGGTTCTGTAATGTTTTGAGAATATAAAAGGCGATTTCAGTTTATGTCTAGATGATGAAGGATAAAATACTTTCAAGAGAATTAGAAATTGGTCGAATACAAAATTATTCAAAATTGGTTGATTAAATTTTTTTATTATTTGTAATAATGTACAGGATGTGCAGAAATGTTTACTAAGCTTTCTGACGGTGATAGTACACTAAAATATAAAAGTATAATTTGATGGATAAACTTATGACCCAAACTACATACTAAAGAAGATATATCCTTCCAAAGTTGATAAAATGATTTCTACACATAACTACTAAAAGGTGTAAGCCACCAGATTGAAATTTTCTGCATTATTTTGTTTCAAAATACAAAATATTCAACTGTTTTCGAGTTATTCAAGTTTGTGGTCACATGATTCATCGGTGACGATATTCTAGAAGGCCATGACCAATTTTGAATTTTGACGTTTTCTACTCTTCTGAAATATTGCGATTTTCAATCAAGATATCATGAAATGGCAGGATTGAAAGGATATATATTTTTCATTATGCATTTCGGGCCATAACTTTATTTATCAAATTATAATTTTTTTCTTCAATGTATCATCACTCTCAGACAACTCTGTACACATTTTTGACTCACTTCGTATATCATTTATCAAAATATAATGACACCTTGCTTACTAATACGATATAATCATAGACTTTTTCAGAAATCAACTCGCCCAAAACGTTGCCAAAATACTGTATCACAGATTTTTTTCCTATGAAACGGAAACTGTCACAATTTTTTTTTATAGTTCTAACAGAATTTTGGCTCAGGCTCTATCATTGACCACCTTTAGTTGTTATCCTGTTTCATTATTGTCTATTTCATTCTTCTTTCTCATTTCATATCATTTCTATGTCATAATTATTCTCGACTCTTAACTATATTTTCTGTGTGTTCACCCTGTACTTTAGAGTGTACACAATCCCAATTGCAAAACGAGAAGTTGAGAGAGATATGAACTTTCTAAATTCCGCTTCGATTTCTTCGAATCAAAAGAGAACCGATCGCACATATAAAAATAACATGAATCCTATGGGGCCCCTCTGTATTTGTTGAAATTCAATCATTTTTCAATGTTAGATCTCGTTAACGTTGCAATTACGTCCCACTGGGGGCCCGTTCCTCTCATTGGCCAGGTGAATGTGGGAGGAAGCAGAAAGACGACGTCTCTTTGCTTGCGTTGGAGTTTTGCTCAATTTTGGGTCATTGCCCCTCTTCTATTCTAATTTCGACGGTGTCTTCACCGTTCTTTTTGCGTCAGGTACGAACTGATTTCATGATCTCTAATCGATCCACACACTCTACAGGTTTTTCCGTCAATAATATGATGAATGCTTCAGAAGCATTCAAAGGTGGATTTATCCCTTTGACCTTCAACAATTTCACTGACAGAGTAGCCCATAAGATCTCGTACAGATCTCAAATTTCGGTTGAATTTCAGTGTAGATATAGTCCAAGATCCATTCATCCACAAGCATTCAGGGTTTTGAAAAAATAGTTATTAAAATGTCAATTGCCAATGACGACAAAAAAAGAGTTGAAAACTTCAACAAATTCTAACTTTTTTGATTTCATTCTTATGATAATTTTCATTGAATACGTTTGGCAGTAGAAATAATACCCCTGGTTTGAATTAATGGAAACTATCAAATTTCCTCCATTTCTGAACTGAAAAATTATAAATATCACGAATATTAATTGATGTAAATAACTCGTAAAGAATGTGGAATTGAGAGTTCTTCAAAATGATGTTGAACAAGGGAATAGTCCTATTTGAACATATTCGAAATATTTACAAGTAACTCCCTCAAATCAAAAATCAACAAGTCATGAGAGCTCATTTCTGAAATAACACTTTGGATAATTCTGGAGTTATGATGATGTTTGGTAGTTTTTAGTCTACATTCTGATATTCTCGTCTCACTGAATGCCATAATATTCTCAAATTAAAAATAGTCAGTTATTTTTGGGAAACCGACCAATCGAAAAAACAATTCGAATAATCATGCGGCCATATTTTCACTCTTTGGTGCCGTATATTTTTATTTTGTTTATGTACATAATTACATGATGAGTGTCAGTGTAGAACACTATAACAATTAATTATTTTGTACAAACTTTTTAATGATTAATTTTTGAAGAGAACTTTTTTAAATTATGAATTTCCCAAGGGAAGATTATACAATTATAGGTAAGTTATCAGTTTTTAAGGGTACACACTTTATTAAAGGAAAAGCAAAGCAATACAGTACAGCTCAACATTTTGAACAAACGTTTTTACAAATACTTATATGAATATTTTATTATACGAGTCGAGTCAATAGCTTAGTTAGAGTATTCATTTGTCATCAAAATTAGATGAAACAACACGAAATATAAGATATTAATCATGCTCTCTAATTTTGATTGATTTAATGATACTGTACTCTTCTCGTAGGAAACATGAAAAATTATTTATTTTGGGTTGTATTCTTCCCAATATCATCTAGTCCATGTAGTCTAAGGAATTGTTCAGAATGGTTGATTTTTTCATTATTTCGGTAAATTTCTATGCACTGGAATCACTAGTTCATGTTTACTAATATTTTATGGTTCGTTCAATATCGTATACAGGATGTTGAGCTCGATATTCTCATGTGAATCGTATCAATCCAAGATTGGGTATAGAAAAAACACAAATGAACAAACTCTGAGATTATATCGATGAGACACTCTGTATAGTAGGTCTAGAAATGGTCTCACATTATCTTTGACTAGTTTTTTGTGATGTAAACTAAATTTAATATCAGTTGTGTACCTTAGAATCGAACAATTGTATTTTAGTTGACATTTTTATTGAAAGCATGTTTTTTTAGATCAATGTTTATGGTTGTTATTTATTTTAGTTTATAACGTTGTTAATTTACACTACTTTTTGGTTTGGTTAGCCGACTCTTATTGTTTACATACCGCCTGCAACAACATCATGATTTATCAATTATTGGAACTGATAATTGCAAACGGTACGTGAAAAATGTGTCGTACGTTGCGATCTTAGATCCCGTAAATGTGATAATAAACATGTTTTTAATTTGAGATTTTTGTCCTTTTATGATATATCTCCGACTTCGAATCCATATTACCATACTCATTTGGCAATATCAAATGTGCATTGGAATTGTCTCAATAAAATTAAATAACTGGGACAGTGTTCATTCACAATACAAATATCAGCCATTTCTCACGCCGAGAACCAGAAAAAATTACTTTGTTGTGAAAACATGAATATTGATGGAAATATTTCGAAATATGTTTTCTTCTGGTATTGCCATATAGTTATTAAAAACAATCAATTGATCGAAAATAAGTCCTCAACTTCGAAGCTCAAATTTGTATTTCAAAGTCAGTGAAAGTGAAGTGTTAAGTGCTATGCTGCTGATGAAAGGCAACTAGAAAGGAGATTTTTTGGGTGAGTGACTTTTTTATTGATTTCCCGATAGATTTCATGGTAGTCAGAAAATGTTGAGTGTTTAGCCCCATCTTTTTCTTGTACAATATCTATTTTTACATAAAGATCAACATTTTCTGATTATTATGATATCATCTGGGATATAGGATGCTAGCAACTCTTGTTTTTAAACCTTGTATATTTCAATTGATATTGGAAAATTCTCAAACTTGAACAAATATTTCTTTTAATTCTCAATGAGTATTTGTCCATCAAAAAAAAGTTTTTCCTACCTATTCAGTATACAGTTATCAATATGAAATAGAAAATCACAAATATCAGTTTACATATTATTCTGGAGAGATCTTTATTTTAAAGGAACTCCATAGCGAGAACATTATTGATGACATTACATGTCATGTTTCACGTGTTTTTTCCACACCTTTATTTTACTCAAAAAATATACTAACTAATTCAGGAATAAAATATAAATTACATCGAAATAGATTGAAAAAAACTGATTCATGTTTGAAAAAGAAACTCAGTGTAGAAATAGTTGGAAATTGTCGGACCCTTTTGAAGATGTGTAATATCAAAACTGGATATGGATAAGATAGAATTGAATTATTAAGGATTTTCAAAAGTTATGCTTCTCGTGGCAAAAAAGCGTTGGATAATGGATTCAGCATTACTTCATTCAATTCCTGAAATTGAATTTTTCACTGTTTTGTTATAGAAGTGGCAAAACCGCATTGTCCAAAATATTTCAGATGTTCGATTCTCCAGAACTGTCTGAAACCAATCAAGGTGAATCAGTCAGTTAACATAATATTCCAAACATTAAAAACCACACCGCCGTAGCGAAAATTAATCAATTATAAAATTACTCATCATTCCTCAACAACTATTCAGTGAATTTCACGTTGACTATGACATATTGTTCATATGCCACACATATGGGCTCGAATTTCCAATGAATTTGAAGACTGCAGACCGTCTCAATAACTTGACGTGAATTCTCCTCCATAAACATGCCAAAAATACAACAAAAACCGAATACATCAATTCCAAGGAGAATTTAAAATACGGTTTCAACCTCTCTCCGTTATAAATGGAACATACTTACATTTGAAATTGAGCAATTTATGTTTGCAATACCACATTCCCAAAGATACATATCTCGATAGCAGCAACTCATCACCGATGATAATGAGGAGAAAATAAACAACCATTTCCTCTCAAAAACATGATTTATTGATCAGAAAAAAGGTCACATGGATCACATTTTATACAAAATAAATTTAAAGCTATTCTTCAGCCTAATTGTAGAAAAAATTACCACAAAAAAAATTCTACTATAAAATATACAACGCAACTACTTTATACTTTGTAATTGGTATTTAAAAAGTAGTAGCAGGTTATATCGAACTTGTCAATCGTATATCAATAAAGTCTTATCCTTTTATCTTTTTGACGTTTTACATAAATAAATTACGTTCGAAAATATACAGGTTATTCATACGTAATGGTAAATTTGAATTTCTAAGTCGGTATCAGGTCTTGAACATCGTTCTTATTATTTATTATGTATCTAACATATCATCTTATTGGAAGAAGATTATGATTAGAAAATTTTAATAATCGATTTGAAAGACACCGACTCAGAGATTCTGATACAAGATTAAGATAAATTTATACAGGACGATGAAAAATAGCCCCAAGTATTACATCTCATTCATACATATTTATTGATCTTTTGGACGTGATAGGATTGAAAGCCATATTTGATGTCTGACATGTAGAAATCAGTAGGTTTCTATATTATTAATGCGCATTGTCAAAATATCAATACATGTTACTTTTTCATTTCTTTGCGTCATATTATAATTGTTTGTTTCTATATTCAATTGTTATTCATTTAACTAAATCTACATCTACACTTATGAAAAATCTTAACTTCCAATCTATATACAGAGTGTTTCAGATAGGTGCGGGAAAATCCTACCACAAATTGAATGGTTTTATATAAACGTACATTCTGCAATAAAAAACATATGCTTGAATTGGTGTAGATCCGATTAGACACCAGTAATTATTAGTGACAGTGAATTCAATTCAACGCCTTTGGAGTATGGCTAGTCTTGAAATTAATTCTTATCATTTATAGACATCTCCAAACAGCGGCTCAAATAAATTCTAAGCAGATATACCTTTTTCTGGTAAACATTCTGAAATTGGAGACATTTTATTTCAGAAGAATAATACAGTATGGCTCCAATAAGTTAATTTCGAAGAATGAATCAGGCATCATATCGAAGCCTTCAGAATTTTGGTATAAAAATTATAAGAAACTGGCCTATGCCAATATGTCCAATCCTTATTGAATTTTTGACACCCATATGAATACAATACAATACATTTAATATAAATTCAGTAAACTGGGGCTTATATATACATATAGTTATAGTATAATCGAACAACATATTACTATTCTTAGCCTACCAACTTGTCACGTGACCACGTCACAACCAACTACTAACTAATATTGCGGACGAATTATTTCCGAAACTAAATAGTTCAAAACTGATCTTCTCGAAATGAACTTCTGAATATACGATAAAAATACAAGATTTCGGAAAAAGGCCTTATGGTTTGATGGCTTACTCTGTATATAAACTAGTAGCGGCACTTTTAAAACAATATGATTACTATTCAGATGTGGCTATTCGATAATAAACGTCTTCGACCAATCAATCGCCGTTATTTTTCTGTCAGAAATCTCTCTTCGGAGGAGTGACAATGGAAATCCATTGGCTCACGACGAGAAATGAGAAATTAGAAACGTTCAACCTACTTTCCAGTTCGACCAATCACAATCGGGAGATTCCGTTTCGTGAATTAATGTGAACTGGGTTACGTAATGCGTGTTCGCTGTTACCATCCTATCTGTTGATAAACGAGTTGGATTACCGTCAAGTAAGCGTGGTGTACGCATGATTTCTGTTAATGACCGTAACATCGCAGTAGCCGCTGTTAATTGTGCTGCTTGCATTAAGTGTTTTCTCCTTTCATATACTTGAGGCGATTACAAAAAAACGGTTCAAGGCCATGTGTTAGTTACCTTCATAGAAATGTTGCTCATCTCTAGACGGTCCAAAACGAAAAAAAAAAAGGATGATGAACAACGTTCTAATAAGTTTAAATTGCTCTTCTCATACTGAGTAGTATAACGTTTAAATGAGCTATCAACTACCTGTTCAAAAAGTAAATTTTGAATCTGCTCAAACTGTGTACATTTGATCATGGAGTTTCCACAACGCCAAAAAATAAAAAAAAATAAAGAAAAACAATCGAAAAATCGTCGAATTACTATTGGGGAAATTGCAGAAAATGTTGGCATCAATTAGCTCTTGCCATGCAATTTTCTCAAATGTTTTATCACGATAATGCACAAGCTTACACATCAATTCGTGATTTTTTTAACAAAAATAAGACTATAATCATGCCTCAACCACCGTATTCACCAGATTTGGCTCCCAGCGACTTTTTCCTATTCCCAAAACTGAAGCAAAAATTAAAAGAAAGGAAAGCATTACCTGCATTAACTGCATTAGATCTGAAGAGAATACTTTGCCAGCACACAATGATTGTTGATTTATTTATTGATTTTGATAAAAAAATTATTTTGAAAAACATTCCAAATTCACTTTTTTGACATTTTATAATCTGAATGCACACACTCACAATTAGGAAATATAAAGAAATCCAGTTTTTCATCATTCCCAATAACCTTGAAAAATAAGTCTATAATTTCCAATAATATTTTTCATAAGAAGTACCTATTCTGAGGTGTGAACTCCTGAAGGACACCGATGGAAATCGGTATTTTTTCCTTATTCATCAAGTAATTCAATGATGACGATATTTCAATCAAGATATTATGAATTAGAGAGTGTCCACATTTTCCTGAACACCTTGTATATCATACTGACGACATTCACTTGAAATTTACCCATTATATGATGATTGAAGAATATGTTGAAAATTTATATTAGATACTCATGTAAGTTCATTTATTTTTTGAGTGGTTGTTATGTCAGTGACAGATTAACAATTTTTATGAATTACTGATCTCAGTGTATTAGTGTTTCTTATTACTGGAATTGGTACGTACCTACACTAAAATGGCACTTTGAGAAACCTATAGATAAGCTAACCTAATTATATGTAATATGGCACAGTTTTTTGACACTTGATAAGAAAAAGACTACAGTCCTTCTTGAAAGAAGCTACAAATAAACTCTTTCGAATATGAAAAGATGTAGTCATTAATATGATATGCCACCTCTCATATGAATGGACTATATCTGTCACTGTATAATATAGTAAGTATACAACTAAGATCTATGTCCATATCGTGGACAAACAACGGTTATGGTACATTTGGTCTGACTTTGAACTTGTAATAAGTGAAAGTTGAATGCTGTTGGTTGGTGTGGTGTATAATTCATTTCCAAAGACCATTATTTGCAGCCTACACCTTTTTCACACCACCTTACAAGTTTACTGATCTAGACCTAATAACACGAGTCATTCGATGATCAACAAATACTATGAGAAAATCGTGCAGTGAAGTTATTTGAAATTATTGTATTGAGACAAATTCTTCTACTATATTTTTTATCCTCACTTGAAACTTCTCAGGAAAGTTCTTAATATTGATACCCGGTCACGCAATTTTTGGATAGATTTATAGCATTACATGTTCGACAAAATTACTAATCAAATAGACATAAAATTTCCAAATTACAAAAATACTATAAAAAATATCGGAAGAAGCAAGATATCATGAAAAAGTTTGATATACTATCCCAAAAGTGGTAAAACATCAAATTTATGAGTTCAAAACTGTATCAAAAATGCATGGGATATTTTTTTATAGATCTTAACATTTTTGATTATATTATGGTCGTGACTGTCCAATGAGAAATCTAACCTCCTGAAGTTGTTTTCCTGCTTCATTCAAATCGTGTATAGAAATTTTGTCATTATGAAAAATTCTTATGTAAAGATTCCCAAGAAAAAAGCTAGTTCTTTGGAATCAGTCTAGTTCACCAAGGTCAAAAGGTTATTGTGGATTTTCTTTTGTGAAAGGCGTGGACAAATGAGTAACGTTGTTGTTGAACGAAGCAGCACTTTAGACAAATTTGCACATTGGAGGCGTTATTTGTTAAAAATGGAACCATTATTTTGTTTTTGAAACCCCTCTTGTTTTTGACTCTCTTTTGTGTATACTAAATCTTTCGCGAAGCCCATTACAAGATGTCTAGACTTGACCGATTTAGTGACCTTGGAGGTCAAGGTACGACCTCACCAAAATCATTCTAGAGCAAAACATTGAAAAATTTAATTCATATAGATAAACAGTCACTCATTATGAGAATTTTCGTGATTTTTATGAGCGATTCACTCAAATTATCATAAAATAGCATCGTGTATCAGTTTGAAGCAACAATTATGTCATCGTCACACATAAATAGCTAATGGAAATGTTGTGTGAATTTGTTGAATTTACACAGACCAGCAAATTAATTTGGATAGCATCCTCTAAGTGAACTAAAAGATTATCTGATTCAGCAATTATCTTAGCTCTTCAACTCAATTTTCCATTATTATTCTTTCATTAAAGAGAAGCGGGTATGAAATAACAATTCAAATTTTCGATTGGTATGTTAGTTTGGTGCCTTTGTATGTCTTGTTAATTCATTCACGACTAGAAACTCGTGTTCTTGAAAATCTTTCGATTAAGTAATTTTCTCAGACCTTCGGAACTCTCCCAACCTGCCCCAACACGAATCGACTTCACCTACTTTCAGAATAGATCCAATAAATAGTCAGTCGGATCATTCTAAAACCAACAAACCGCATTCCCGCGAGAAACGCATATCAGCAAATTGCATTCTAAATTAATTTAGCTACTAAATAAACAAGTTGCACAAACTGTTATAATTAATGTAACTAGTTGATTTATTAATCTGAGGATTAGATCGAAACAAACGCCGCTTACCGTTTGTCGGCTATCTAGATTGAGGTAATAAATTGATGATTGATACACTACATCCCAAAAACGATATCGAAATTAAACGGCAATAATTTATTGGGCGCTCGATTCATAAATCTGATTCATGGTGGATTCATGCTCAACTTGATTCTTCCCGAATTCAACTTCAATTTCGAAAACATGAATACCGGTTTTGAAAATAATTGAAAGATTCGAGAAATAACTTCACTAGCCAGTAGAATTCATTAGATAGATATGAAACCATGTGACAGATTATATTGAAAATTCCAATTTGAAAGTACTGTTAATATAATGAGCATTCCTCGACGAATTGGCATGTTTAATTTCTTGAAAAGATATTTCGAATTTATTGGAAATTCTACAGATTCTCAAATTTCATGCGAGTTACTTGTACACTTTTGATCCTATCGGAATTCTATAATATATTACCGTTGTATTCGAATTATTGTGTCAAAAATAAAATTTGCAGGTTTCAAAATCACCAGTTGTTTTCATTCGAATCAAATTTTTTAATGATGCATTTCATTTTATAAGAAATAATATCGATATTTGTTTTGATATTCGAATTTTCAGAAATATGGAATATTTTAAAACGACCAAATATGGCACATCATATAATAATATGTTTTCGATTTTACATAGACTCTGGAAATTAAAGACATTTAGAGTAACAATCTTGAAAATATTCTGACTGAGCTGAAATTTGTTCTATGAAACCGCGCAAGTTTGACGTATTGAATCAGGTCAATCAAACCAATGAATTCATTTACTCACGAGACTTTATCCAGTCCATAATTGTCTCGTATCATAACCGGGACTTTGAGTTGTTGTACTCACCTAATAAGAATGTAACAGTATCAGTCATACTTCAATATTGATAAAGTATATCTACTATCAATACTTCCACTGTTGAAGAAGTATATGGAGAAACTCACACAAAATGTTCCTTTTTCACTCATATAAAAGCTTGCAAAAAGTTTATATTCGTGAGGTATTCCACCATCCTGTATTCGTTGTGTAGTATAATATTACGCAGCTATTAATGGCAATGAAGAAGAAATAATGCACAAGTATATTATGGAGAACTCAAGCATATCTACTCAGTAATAAAGTATAAATTCTACCACTTCACCTACAACATTGTATACTCTCTGAGTTGATTCTCAAAATTTTAAATCAGTACTTATTTCTCATTCACGTTATTGGGCATTGAAAATATTCGTTTTCATATTGCCAAAACATTATTTTCAATATTTCCAAACCTCAACTTACAACACTAATGTTGAAACTTTTCGAACACTTCAACTTTCAACAGCAGACTTGAACACATTTTACAACACTAAAATTTGTTTGTACCTTTGTACCCTTTGTAGGTACAAAAATGTCAACTTGTGCTTGATAAAATAGCGTTTCGATTGTATTGATAAGCATTTTGTCACCCGCCAGCCGGGTCACCAGACAGGTTTTCTTCTTCCGCCATGGAATTTCTCTTCTTCTTCTTCTCTCCTGCAGGCCCGAAGCCCTCACGCCCACAAGCCGTTTCTGTAACAAGAGAAACACGAATTAAGTCTCCTATTTCATTAAAGGTGACGCATTCTTATTCGGGGGGGTCCCAGTTGTAAAAGAACTTTAGTAATACTGCGTAATCGCGAGTGAATTATTCACTTTCGATAAAACTGAGGGCTCGTGACCTTTCCGTATGTTTTATTGGCGTCAATAAAACGAAACCACACCGTAATATGAGGTTGTTCGAGTTGTTTTTTCGACGATAAAGGCTCGCGTAGGTGGACGCTGAGAGAGCCAAGTGTATTCATGGACTTCCGCTGGGATCGATTCTCGGGCCACTGTGCAATCGCTATTTATGCTTGTACGACTGTTATATTACGTTCGTTACACGAATGTGTTTAGTTTAATTGATTCGGGCAACTCCTTAGGAGAGAATTACTACGAGATGTAATTTGTAGAAACGCAATCAATCTTCAGAACACTCCTCGATGCATGAACCTACAATTTGAAGCACTTTTGAGTATCTGGAAAGATCAGTTTTCACAAAACATTTCAAGGTCACAGAGAATGTCACTAAGACAATGAACTGAGAAATTGTTAAATTGACATTTTGATAATTGAAAAAAAAGTAAATTGAAGCCAGTAATGAAACCGAAAATATATACTTCATAAAAAAAATATATTTGTTTCGAGCATACAGTATGGAAAAACCCTTCGTTGTGTTAATTGAGTAACCAGAAAAAAACATACAATGTCAGGGAAATTCACGATAATTTTATTGTTCAAGCATTATATTTCATCTGTGAAAAGAATAACTAAGCTCTTGCTCCAAAAAAGTTTATTTAAGGCCTGGATATTCATAAATTCAGCCTTTGACACTGGTAGGCTCTCATAGTAAGACTATTTTGACAGAAAAAACTCTGAGACCAACGGTATGCAAGTACTTTCGAGAATTCAAAATTTTTAGGTCACATGAGAAAAGATGATTTCCAAGCATAATTGTAATGTTCTCTATGAAAGATTGATTTTGAATGATCCTAAAAACCCTGATTTCTCGTATGGGTCGAGATGAAAAAAGACAAGCCTTTATCAACTTCAATCACTTGAAAGAGGAATGACTACTGTCTAGTGTCACGAATCTCTTTCATCCTATCATCAAGTTTCGCAAGGTGATTTCTGGTTTATGCAACCCATATTTCAATAATTTTCTGAAAATAACTGTCCTCGAATGAGAAATATAATTTTGATGAGATTCGAACATTTTGCATTCTGTTCAACATAGTGTATAAAACAAAACACGGTATAGTTTTTATTTTACCCAACACAATAGATGAACAAAATGACCTCAAAATTTGAACTGCCATGTACAATACTTATTTTTGCCTGTCCGACTTTGTTTAATAATGTACTGTATTACATGAATAAATATTTTTCTACGAAGATCACTGAGTGACTGAATCTTGTTCCGAAGTATGTTGTGGTATTTCGTTCTATCGCTATCGTACAATAAAATGGCATTACCAATTGAAAAAAACAGCTTTATTTACAATTTCTTCCCGAATAGCTCATAGAAGGAGTATCAAGATATTCTGTAACAGACTGTGACGCAATCACTTTACAAGTCAGTAGGGTAACAAGAAAAGGGATATAGCGTTGCGTATCTCTTAATTTTGTGGTTCCTTGTTACTTTTATGGATTCCAAAATGAAAACATCTGTCATATGGAAAGCTTTTTGTAACTTTTTACTTTTCTCTACCTTTTATCTTGATCATTCCATGTAGATTGCGCCCATTCACATTATTCAAATGAAGACATTCGGTCCGTTCATTTAGAAATCGCGTTAGAACTACTCGATATTATTGAGATATTTTTTGGTTCATCAGTATTCAAAAATGTGGGCGACAACCTTCCTCGGTATGGCTCCATATTTGGACACTGCAGATCTATGATAACAAACAAATTATTGTTTGTATGTAAATAACCACGCTGACCAATTCTGGAAATGTCTTCGGCCATTCGTTGGGCTAGGTCAAGATGCCAATACGAAATCAAGTTCATGGCGTACAGAGAGGCCATCGATTGTGGACAATGGATTTGAAATATAAGAGAGTTCAAAAATTTCGTCAAATTTGAAAAATATCGAAGAAGAAAAGTCGGTTCGAATATTTTCAAGTTAATGACACTGAAAATCAATATTCCTTGTGAAATTCTATACATTTTTCGTTAATGATGTTATGTATTAGAAGACTACCGCTGTAGAGACGAAAAAAAAAAACAAATCTCAGTTAATTTCTGAAACCCTGTATAGTCCTTGTGTATTGTCTCGAATATTTCGATAAACACAACAGTTGTATGTTTTTTCCAGAAACTCATTTCAAATTACAGTGGAGGAGAATAAAATTTACAGTATCGATCAAAAAGGCAATGAAGCAACGCTGTGATTTATTCGAATACTCCTTTTTTCAGATTATACTCAAAATAGAAAACAAAATTAAATGCAGATAATCAAAAATATTTGTTTGACCCTGAAAATTTTTCAACTATTCGAAAATTGAAGACAAATGGATATAGTCGAATTGATTCATTAGTTCAACAAAAGTAAGAGTAGTCGATGAAAATGCGTTAAACGAAGAATATATCTCAATACTGAATGTTTCATTGAAAAAGCTCCACTAAATAATCATTTCATTGTCCAAAATCATTTTGAGAGAAGTGATGAAAAATTCCATGTCTTGTCCTCTCTCGCTGCCTAGAAAATGAGTAGGGACATATCGGAATAGCTAGCTGGCCATCCAAAAACTCCTTAATTTATCAGTAGTAGAAGTTTTCAACCAAACTGTGTTCATGATGGAGAAGCTCCATCTAATTATAACCATATTCGTTTGCGATAAATGTGCAAAAATAATCGATCCAGTTTTATTATAATCTTCCACTTTCTGTTCGTTAAATGGAGTTTTACGAAGTGTCCACCAAATGCCATATCAATCATTCAAGCGCTGAGGTCGTGAAGTGTAATTGTGACTGTGGATTCTTTCATTGAATTCAGATTCTGGTTTCACTGTTTATCTTGCTCGTTTGAACAAAATTTATATTTCTCATAAATCAAATTGTCGTTAAACAATAACTCGTTAATAAATCAACTCGAAGGACCAATATTGAAAATTACTAATATAATTATTGGTTCTGTAGCTATCATATCTTTCCTGAAATGAAACTTTTGTCGACTGATAATGGAGGAGTTTCCACAGTTGAAAATAGAATACCAAACAGAAGAAATGCCTTTCCATATACATGGTTTCATTTCGTTTTCATGAATGGATTCGTGACAAAATACACAAAGAAACGCGAAGAGTAACAAGAATGTTGATCAAATCATTCACTTCCTTTGATATGTGTGGCCTTTTTATATGGTGGTAGATAGATGAGCGAGATACTGACCTACACACGAAATTTCTCGTTATTGGTTGGCTAGAATGTGGAATCTGATTAGTATGGCGGGCGAGATATATGGTTGTTGGGAGTAATCTCGTATAGGTGAAGAAATTATTAGGCTAATAGGACCGATATATCATTCAGAGAACCTTCTCCTCATCTGATAAAATTCATGAGAAAAACTTGTTCGATAGTTGAAGAAAATATCGTGAATCCAATCAGAAAGAAATCGATATCAATACAATAACTTCAATATCTTTGAAGGATTCACCAGAAGAAAGAACTGAATGAATTCACACTCAAAGGGTAACTATTACTATTTGAAGAACACTGTCCACGAAATGCACAGGCTAGAAGTCAAATATCTCTGTTATTATTGCGCTCAAAGAAAAACTATCATTCACAGGGTACATGCAATACAACACCCTGTTTGTATTCAAGAAAAAATTAGCAGGACAAGACTATTGATGGACAGTAATGGAATAATCTTGGAGTCTACGAATGTCTAGCGTAACGCCTATTTTCTATTTTATTCCAAATTGTAATAAAATATTTAGTAGATTTTGGTTGCCAAAAAATATTGTCCACAATATTGTAGGTTTTATCTTAATCATTTATATTCCTCAAACGAATAAGATTTGTTGATTTCCTCCAGAATAATTCATAGTAGAATGATCTATCTTTTGCAACAATTCTTCAATTTGTCATATTGCTATTATTTTTGTAGAAGTCAATTTTCAGCTTGAAAATATTGTTTGATCCAGCTGTAACAGCGATGAATTTTCTTCAACAAATACATTGTCAGTTACTTTCCAGATTTCAATTAATTTCACCTGAAAAACTGTGTGTCAGACAGTGACCGATAGCCTCACGCACCAACTCATTATGCAAAAAATTAATTTATTTATTACGGAACAGCCATTGAGAATTTTTTCCTCACGCGTCATTTACATCCATAAGGTGTGCGTGTAAACAGACACTAAAATACTACCTCGGTTTGCATTTTAATCATTGTAGAATAAAACAACGAAACGGCCTTAAATCATGCTCTTATACGGCCGTAACAAATGATTTAGTTAACAATCAAATGATACTATGTTAGAAGACGTTGGTTAAATTTTAATTGATTCCGCTTTTTATAATGACGAATTTTCAATGAAACACTGAATGGGCGTCAACCTTCAATTAAAATGGAAATTTAGTGGTTGTGGGAATATTTAAGACTAGTAGTGGCGGTTCACAAGTGTGAGATGCTGTCGATCATAATTATTTCGTAAATGTACACGCCTGCATTACGTAATTACCATTCATGAGAGTACGTCATTTGAATGAGGAAACTATCAACGAAGTTATTGGTTATTCTTGGGAGATAGCTTTTTTGATTCTCCATTTCATATTCGAGCCTATGAAGAATTCACACTGAATCTCTTATGTTTACCTAATTCGTTAATTGATTATAATAATCTCATTGTTTAATTGTTTCTATACGGAGTCTGTATAGGACCAAGAGTAATGACCTTGAATGCCCTACAGCAGTAAACAACTGATACTAAATCCGAGACAATGGGACGTGTTAATTGGTATTAGTGAAAATGAATTCCCAACAAATTCCTCTCATACAAAGTGTCATATTACAGTAGTTATGACTTATTTTATTGTTTTGGTACAACACCATGTATATTAATTTATTCATTCTTTGGTTCATTTACGCTAGACTCATTTCTTAGATGTGAAATAAAAAATGTCCCTGATAGAAAACGGAAAATGAAAAAATAGCCCACATTGATTATAATCTAGTTGAAACAAAATCAGCCCTTTACTCATCTAAATAACACTGCTAAATTTCAATGAAATCGGTCAATGGTTTATGAGTGATATTCGAAAAAAACTATTTATATGAACACCTTCAATACCAAAAATCAACAAGGCATTACCTATGAGACTGTACATTGATCACGTGATGTTCATTCGACATTTTTTAACCCCCTACCCTTAGTGATACATGGTGAGTTTCAAGACTACCCCCTTATATCCAGTGTATTTTTCAGTATCTACAAATATTTTTGACTGACATTTGCCCCTTTGTGATATTTAGTTATTTTTTATGGACCTTTCCCTCCTTTCGAGCTTCACGTGATTGATTGACAGTCTCTAACCTGAACTCTTTCTGACAATATTTCACTAATTCGTCAGTGATACCATGACTTTATATTTTAGTTCAGATTCATACATAGCCCCAACATATTTGACTTCTAACCTACAATCTTGTTTGAAGGACCATTTTATAAGATCTATGAATCTATGAAATCTCGAAAAATTTCGTATTTTTATTGCTTCATATTGTTAGCAGAGGTGAAATCTTTGGAAACCTCAAAATATGACAAGGTACTCGGAAGTCTTCATTCTTACGAATGGATCGAAGTATATCTAAGGAATACAAAGCAAATTATAAAAACATGGCTCACCAAATGCTAGGTTAAGCTCGAGATTGGTCGCGATGCTATTATATGGATTTTATTCATTTTTCCAAATAAGATTGATCCAGGTTTCGTGTTCAGACATTGACTACAGTAGATTTGTTGTCTAATGGAAACATTTACGCCCTCTGTTGTTCTTTTTAAATACTGAATGTTTTCTGAGAGTGGGCACGCCGTTTTTTCATAAAACTATCATTCACGACAAAGCGAATCAGACAATTTAGCTGGAAAGTAACGAGTGTACTTTGGAGAGAACTCGCATGTCGTTGGTTCTCTCCAAAGTCCCTGTGGTATTTCGAGCGAGCCAATATATTTTCCTTTGTTTCCGAAGAGCGAAGATCCTCCTCCCGATCGTGTGCATTTGGGTCATGTCAACGGCCTCGCAATATTTTTTTTCTAGACCAATTCCTTCGAAAACATCCATCCGCATTGAATACAATGGGTACGAGAGCAAATTAAAAACGGTAGCATGTGACCAGTGACAAGGTAGCCTGCCGACTCAGGAATGTCACATGACTGACCAGTCAGTCGTCTACGCTCGGGAGGAGAAAAAGTCGGCTATTTTCGAACGCTCATGAATATTTTATGGAGCCGATTGGTGCGTTCCTGGAAAGTGAGAAAGTAAAAACGTCGAACGTATACTTCAAAAGGACGTTTTCCGAAAATCGACGTAATGGACGTTTTCGAGCTACAAACGAAAAACGCGCGCAATTTTTTCGAATACGGACCTGAATACATGTCCAGTCGAATGCGAAAAACACTCTCAACTGGAGCACACACTATACATGCATTGTGTTTCTAGAGGATTTCAAACATCGTCAAGCTCTTTTTTTGTATGTAGGAACTTCGAAGAGCACATCGACTTTCATGATTTAGTCATTATTTTTACTTCATTTACGGACTGCATAACTCTTCTGACTGCTGGTACTGTAAAGTTATACGTGGGTCGAGAAGAATAACGATCAAAGTTCGAACTGATAACTAATTTATTTTTACAACACCTGCTACACTAAGTTATAATTGAGGTTGGGAACGGTGTTTATATAATGCGATCGCGTATTTAACTAACTAATTAACTGTCAAAGAGGATCCCGTATTTATAAATACTCGAAATTGCTTCCAGAAGTTTTTATTGTCATCTTGATGTCACATTCTTGATCCTTGATCACTCTTCATCCAATGATTCCTACTATATTCTATCCCTTTCTTTTTCACATTATTGACTAATCTAGATCTTTTTTAGGCATCTAAAATGGCGAATAGAGGACAAAATGTTATTTCAGCTAGCTCAACGATGCTGAATTATAAAAATACTATTGAAAGAATTTCAGGTAGTACAATGTAGAAATTGTCAGATTTAATGATTAATTAATTTTCACTATAATTATATTCACTTTGGTTATTGTAAAAATGGGAACTTTTTCTAATTCTTTTCATAAACTCAGTTGATTTCGAAACAAACCTGGGATTGACTTCAGCGCATCAGAATCGGTGAAGTCCAAGAAAACTATTTATTTCTTGCAATTTACTTCACGAATCTTGAGAATCACTAGATGTGAAGTAAGTACATCAAAATACTTGGGATTTTCATTGTAGTTACTTCAGGACACAATATGAACATATCATTGAGAAAAAATCAACATCAAGAAAAAGCTTGAACTATCTATCAAAAAATCCAAAAATATTCCTTTTCAATGCATTTTTCACGAAATGAGAGGTTTCGGCAATGTTTTTGAAACCAAACATATAAAGGAACAACGCAATAATCAGCACATAACCAAATTAACATCATTTACGTAATGGATATTCTTTTACAGTTTTTATCAAAATATAAAATAATCAATGAACAATTGAATAAACTTAGTAGAATTCTGAGGTTAAGGGTTTTGTCTATTATGTCTGTCGTTTATAGGAGAGCTAAGCAGATATTGATCATATTATTTTGGTATTGATTCAAATATGGTTCAACCACAACTCCAGATCTTAGTGCACATATCTACATTTGAAATTTCTAAACTATATCATTTCGGAAGGGAAGAATTACGTGTATTTCAATATAAAATAAATACGTTTTCAAAACCAATTCATACTCAGTGAAATATTTCGGAATTCAAACACTTCAATGCATAGATTCTTTGAGAGCAGGTTGTATGTATAACCTCTCAAATTCTGCTTTCCTATACCACGATCAAGTAGAAAATTTCAGTTTTTGTGTATTCCTATTAATCCATTTATATTCATCATTCAATTCCAATTGAATAAATATCATTATTATCATACGTATAAGCTTATTGAAGAAAGATTAGTGGATGGTGTGAAAGATCAACGACGCATAATTCACTGCGATTTTCCTATTTCCTATTCGCAATATCTACAAAGTTAGACAAAGTGAAATCACCAGCACCAACGACGGCCAGTAAATTCATCCTGAATAATTCCCCTGATAAAATTTATTCGCGTCTCTCTGGAATGAACCGGTCTGCGAAACAGATGAACCTAGCGATGACATCTAGTGTTATAAAATTTAAAGCGGCGAGCAACGCACAGACGAGAACGAAAAAGAAATGCACATTTATTGCGATAACTGTTTTCCCGTTTTGCTGATAACGCGATGACCGTTTGTTTGGACATGGGGTGTCCCATAACCACAAATCAACTAGAAGGTAGGTCACTAGCTCAAATAAGCGCAGCACGGAACCGCAGGGAAATTTACCGCATCGTTGAATTTCTATAGTACCGTATCTGATTTTATATATCAGGAACACATAAAATTTAATTGGTTTACATCAAAATCCTTCACTCCCTTAATCATAGACTCTGAATCTGAAAGATATAAACGAACAAACAGAAAAACCACATTTCAAGTGCAAACTTGAAAAGTTATCCTTGCTGAACCTATCCATCTCTTCGAACCCAACCAAGGGCTGTTCAGAACAGTTGGATAACGATGAAATCACATCAGAAGTCTGAATTTTTATGGTTGTTTTACTCATTTTTGGTCAATCAAACGTCACTACCAAGTGGATAGGTGAACGAAATGATGAATGTGGTAGTTCTAAGAAAGAAATGCATGAGGCAGCTCTATAAAAGCTGGTCTGTAGTTTTTCCGAAAGGGGTCAAAGCTTTCGTTGGTATGTACATTTTTTCTATGATAAAGTGTAATTTTATCGATTGTTTATTCATTCCATCGCTTATTCAAAGTTGTCAACCATCTCCTCATAAGCGGAAACATGGGAAATCCCAACCACTTTACAGAGGTTTCGGAATAGGACCTTGTATGTTATCAACTATTGTTTGGATAGTGAGAATGGAAAACAAACCAACTAATGAGAATTAGTTCAAATGCTCACTTTGGTAGTGCGCATTATTCAGACACCAGAAAACATCAGAAACGATCATGCATTTCTAGTAAGAAGTTGGATACCCATACAAGGAGTCATTATTGCTTATGAATGGATCAAAATGAAGCACAAAATCAGATGAATATATTGAAGCTTGGAGACTAATGATTGCTATTTGAAATTACTACTTGAATAAATACCAATACCAATAAGGTACTTGCAAATTTGAAAAATTGAAAAGTTCAAGCTGTATTGGATTAGATAAATAGAAATAGATAACAATCCTCAATTATTGAGTAGAACAAAATCGAGCTCAAATAATCTTAAATAGTTATTGTGAGTTTCATTTGGATGACAATATTGTATGATGCATTGTTGAATATTGTACAGCGTGTTAGAATACGAGCTGGATAAAGTGAACGTCCCACATTTTTTTCATCCTTAAATTGGACCTGTTGTTACTGCTCTCTCATAATCTATTAACATCGATGCATTTTTGTGGGGAGCGGTCCAATTGTAGGTACAATATGAAACAAGAGGCGTTTAGATCAAGTGTGATAACCTGATGGTGCAGCTACGTGCCTTTTGGCGAGACCGAGAAATGATAATAAGATGATTCATGAAGATGACACGGGTGCGTCTTTCCGTTTTTCGAGATGGGTTTGAAGAGGTCAGTGCCATATCAACATGCTCGTTCGTGACTAGGGCTAATATTGAGTTGGTTCAGATGTTTTATGGTGACGTCACACAATTTATTCCTCGCTCTGGTTCGAAGGAAAATCCAAAATAAATAACGATTGTTTCAAGCAGTTATTTCTGTTACAACAATTACTCATTGCCGATAATTAAATCAATCATCGGATAATATCGTAGTATCTTTTTCATTAATCGAACTTACAGGGACCAAAAAATTGGATGAGTTACAGGGTCATGCGGCAGACCGATTAGGCGGTCACACAAACCAAAAAAATTGAAGGGTCAATCGAAAGAGAAGAAGGAAGTTGAGTTGAACGAATCATGAAACGCCCAATTTTCGAATCAATTAGTTAAATATGGTCTACAATAAATTCTTAGCGAAGCAAGAAGTGATAGATAAAAAGCCTTCGATCAGAAATCACAACTCTTGCTGAGGGCAAACTATGAAGGAGTAAAATTTGTTTCGTCGTATTATTGATGATTCTATTCCGTCGTAGTATTCAATTTTGTGGAATAATATATAATACTTTATTATAATGTGGTTTGATTTCATCCACAGTAGTACTACTTCTTAGAGTAGTGATACATACAAATTGCGCGATTTTGCATCAGATGTTTGACCACTCGGTATGAAACAGTGTGGCGGATTATTGAGGTATAAATAATCCTTATTGAACAGAATATACTCAAGTTTATGTATTGTACCAATAATATTGGTTCATCTTCACTGTAATGCAACAAAACTAGATACAGGGTGGACTATTAGTGTGTGGAAGTAGAATATTTCACTTGGGAATGAGAATATATTGAAATTTTTCGAACAAAAGTAGTTGAATATACATCCTGAAATATTTAAAAATATTCAAGATGTTCAGCCTAAGCGAGAAAAAAAATAGTTAACTTTTTTAAAAATAGATCACCCTGTGTATTCTTTCATTATGGAATTCAGCATTGAATTCTGCTTCTAGTCCCATTCTTCTGTGAATGAACCAATTTGGTGGGTATGAATGAAAAGAATGGCTGAATAGTTGGAACCGAGTATTAGTTTCATTTTGTATACTTGGTGTTTTTTAATTGAGCATGCATTCAGGAAATTTCAATCAGCAAAAACTTGATTTCACAAAAGGAACACCCAGTATATCATTCCATCATCTAATAAAATTATTTCATGCCTCCAAATTCATTATTGTTTCCGAAATTCTCGATAACGTAGATAAAATGCTAATTATATCAGATCGGAATGAGATAAAGCAGCTGTGACTTTGTTATGGAATCAAAATATCTCTTTCGATACCGAACATCTCGATGAAGAGTTTCCAATTTGAATAACCCTGTAACTGCACCGTTGGAGGAGAGAAAACTGAAAACGCCGACGGCTTTCTCCCTGTTCGCGTTCATTATTTATTCAATCATCGTCAAGTTATAATACACCCGTTCGATTACAAAATAATTGTGAAAAGATACGGTATAAAGGCGAACGAGCCATGCACGATCCGGAGCCCGGATAATAATTCTCTTTCATGACGGCTATCTGAATTAATGGAATCAAATCTGATGGATTTTCACGCTGCGGTAGCAAATTATCGCGTCTCAGACCGTGTAGAAATCGACTCTCGAGAAATTATTTCGGATTATGATTGGCCGCGCGCATCCACCAAATTTACTAATCATGTTGAATTTTCGAAAATAATTAACTATTTTCACTACACATTGTAATTTTATAAGAAATTATTCAATATATATATCGATGCATACAAAAACTAGAAGCATTTCGATATTTTCAAATTCTTGGTTGAAATTAACTGTTAGTTTGTTGAAAGTTTTCCATATGATCAATAATTTTCAAGTTATGTACGAAATAATCAGTGAATTTTTAATATAACAATATAATATAAAGACGTTCCTCATTATAATTGTTATATCCCGATGACAATTAGTGATACAAAGTTGAAATGAAAATATGAAAAGATCTATGGAATAGGCCTAAGGCCTGCTAGGTTATCCGACTTGACACTAATAGCTTTTTATTTTTGAGGAGATATAAATTCATTTGTCACGTTCGTTCAATATCTATTTTGACAAAAGTACTGATCACTAAATCCTGTCATTAGAAATAAACCTCAAATTTCTGACTAATCACAAATTTTAGCTATATATAATCATTTTGTTATCGAAATATAATAAAACTGACACTAAAAGTGAATTCTGATTTTCCTAAATAATATCAATATCGAATGAGATATACAGACATCCAGGAATGAACAGCTACTTATGACCAGAAAAAATCATTTGATATTTTCAGTTATCGATCCTCCTCCTCGATTGTTGAAATAATTATTCTAGTCTAGATTGTTCTTGAAGGTGCTCAAAGTCCTTAAAAAAAATTTGCGCACATATGAATTGAAAATGAAATTGATTTTTTAAGATCATTTTACTTTCGAAATATTCAATTCTCATAATGAATATCCGAAGGATCCTCTATTTCCTGTCGAAATATAAGATGTATTACTTCGATAATTCATGAGAGTTATTGGAAGCAGATGATGTTGCCAATTTTCTTGCGGGTTGATTAAAATTTCATCGAAAAATTATGCATCTATAACGCATTCCGATTAAGGTCCAATTTCACACGTTCACCAAAGTATAAATTTCGATCAGCAGAACGTGTCTCGAGGAAAAAAACATGTTCTCGATGACTACCAACCATCTTTGAAATCGTGTTAGATAACAGTATTTTAAGAAATAAATAAAATATTACACCAGCCATCAAATGTCATGTTATAGTTGTGAATGTTTATGAATTCAGGTCAGATGCATTACACATAATTCTGTATCGCGAATTAAATATTATGGAACTGAGAACTGCTGAAGTCAACATTAATATCGAGAAATTAAAGAAATTGCTCAAGATTTGAGAATGCGATTGAAAGTAGGTAATGATTAAATAATGGCAACGAGTTACAGCTTCAATAGCTCAATGCTGCGATAAGATATTAGTGTAAATGAGTTAATTAAGCGAATATCATAACTTATAATTTCAATTATTTCTGCTTTCATAATTATCCAACAGGGAAATGCATCGATACCGTTTTACAGTTTCCACTGAGGTTTTTTGGCTTCACTACTTGGTATGCGGTTTTCTCTATCGATATCTAATGATGAAAGCTCAGTTCAGACCATATTTTAGTACACTTTGTATACAGGATGAGAAAATATCGGATAATAAAGCTGACTTGTGAAAATCTGTATCCAGATCGATGTAGAAGGAAAAAATAAATCTCAGACTTAGTGAGGCGATTGTCTAACACAATTTTATTAAAATTCCCAGTGAAAGATCAATCTCTGTCTTTCTTCGGTGTCTCAAAGGGCTACATTCTTGGGCCAATACAATTTTTGCTTCCTGTTTCCTCGATGATACTACAGATATGTGCCAATGATTTGTGTGATCAAACCAACGGCATAAAAACAGTATTTTTTTAATGATATTTACCTCCTGTCGCATCATCTCTTATATGGCAGATCAATTTGATATAGTTGTGCAATGAAACAAATTATGCAACACAAACTGGTTCAATTAAAATTAATTTTGAATATTTTTCACAAATAGGCGAAAAAATAATGAATAATATATAACTCAGCTTGTTGGAAGGTAGCATTTCTTTTCTCAAGTTCATCAAAATAGCTTTATAAGGTTGCCCTTTCTATAAAGAGCGATTCATTGAAGAAGTAATATGCATTATCAGAATTATTTTGAATGTGGTATCCTAACATACAATGCTACTCGAAATTTGCTTAGACATTCTCAATTGAAACCCATGATATCAATTCAAGAAATTACAATTTTGGGTCATTACTCAAGCCCTCATAGCCCTCCCCATTTTATTTTCGCCAGTAAGCTCGTCTCGAAAAAATAGATCGAGGATGTGACCTCCATTCTTTCGTATCTCCTATATTTCCGAGTTGCCCTATACAAAAATTTTACGTCACAAAATTCGTGAGATATGTACTTTTCGAAAGATGTCATTGGATAATTTTTTAAATGCTTCACACTGTATTCATACATTTCTTCAGTGAGTAGAATTTCCATGAATTCAATGATTTATGGCTAACAATAAGTAGATTTCGATGTTTATGAAAGTTTATGAGATTTGATTCAACTCTCAAAATATATGCCCACTAAATATAAAAAATATGAAATTAATTGGAAATTTGTACCGTACAGAAAATATACAATAAATTTTATTTCTGTCATAATAATGTCATATATCCAGTATTTAAGTCATTTTGTTCGACCTTGAATATGATTTGGTGGGTTCTAACGAACTTTTGCGACGATCTACATTTCGAATTTTCGAAATTCATGAATAATTTATTTCGTTTTGATCTAATATCTTCTTCTGGTTCATTTACAAAAACTGTTTACCTGAATAAAACACTTGTTTATTCATTTTTGATACCCCCAATATCTTCACTATGATTGTGATGAAAGATACTACTTTAGCTGTCAGCCGTCAGACCCGCATGAAAACACGAAAGAGCTACACCTTGACGGCCCAGGCCACCTAGGATCTCAATAGATCTCTTCTTCTTGTTTATCTACATTGTATCCGTAAATATCGTTAAATCCTAGACGTTTCATAGCTCATATCTCCTGCTAGAGTCTAGCTAGGTTATCAAACAACACGTCGAACGAAGTTGAAACGTATCTTTAAGATTACCGACGTCGTTTCAAGAGATTTCTGCCCACTCTGCATTGCTTAGCGAGTGGGCCGGCTTTCATGGTCGATATTACTAGTGCCAAAACACTCGATACTTTCTCGTCTCTGACAGATATATTCTGTTCGTCTTCGCGTACAACGAATCCACGGGGTATAATCTTAGGTTATATCACTAGGACGATGAACCTATGATTGTTTATGACACATCGCACGACAGAAAATTGCAAGATTATGGATTCGTTCATATCCAATATTGTTTCAGGGATAAAATTCATGGAGTTTACAACGTTGGACCTTGTGTCACATTCTTTACCGAATAAATTTGAACATGGTGGATGGTGGATAGTAGACCAAAAAATCATCCTTCTGGTTATTCAAGTATATCGGAGGAAATAAGTATGATGAGGAATCGTTTGGTACTATTTCAGACATAATCAAACTCTGACGTAAATTATAGGGACATCTACAACAAGTCGAAGATTGACTACAATAATCTACTGAAGACATCAAAACGAGAGCATTACATGAAAAAGATCAATCAATCTGAAAACAAAATGAAAACCATGTGGCAGACAGTGAAAGAAATAGTTCAGCCAAATAATTGCAATAATGTTCAATCAGACAACCCTATAGAAAAAGCTGAACAGTTCAATTATTATTTTGTAAATAATGCTGCCCATACATTATCATCATTTAAAATTAGCAATGACGAAAGAATCGAATATCAAAAACTGATTGACTTCCACAAATTTAATTCCTGTTACACCAAATGAAATTGTAATTGTCATCGAGACCATGAAAAAATAAAAGAAGCACTGGATTCGACGAGGTTCCAATCCGAGTCCTGAGAGCTTGTGCTTGTGAGATGGCCATATAGTTTTGACTTTCTCAGCTGAGAAATCATTTGAAGATGGAAAATTCCCAGAATGCTTTAAATTAGCTGTTGCCAAACCATTTCACACAAAGGCGATACTGACAATGTGTCCAATTACAGACCCATTAGTCTGTTGACTTGCTTTGCAAAAAATATGAAAATTCTAATGGCAAGAAGATTGATACAGTTCTTTGAAAGTATCGCTTATTTGAAGATAACCAGCATTGATATCTGAAAAAAAATCCATCAAAACTGCCTTATTTCACTTGTAAAGTCCGTTGTCGTTTGGACCTCTCAATATTTCGAAAAAAAGCTTGCAATCTCAAATAAATAAAAATGGGCTCAAAATATAATCGTAATATGATGTTGAGCATATTGTGGAGGCCACGAAAAAAAATTCTTTTAAATTTGATGTAATAAATCGAAACCGTATTAAAAAAACCGAATATGCTTACTTTACTGATCGCTTGTACAGCCTCATCGCAGGCAACAGTTGACATTACTCTCCCTACTCATTTCCAGAAATGGTTCGGATTTCTATATGACCTATTAGTTCCTCTATTTTTCACCCCACCCAAAATTCTTCTCGATCTTAATTTCGATCGAAACAATAATGGACACAGTGTATATTCACTGTGCCTCAAACTTAAAGTCCTGTCATGATAACTGAGCCATTTTCGATCGAATGCAAACATCTCGTTATCCGTATTCGTGTTTATTCGGATGAACAATTTGCTACTGAATAAAGTGCCAGCTTCCATTCGGTGTCTCGTTTACCAAACGAAGTGGAATTGTAAATGCATAATGAAATGGCATTTAGCGTCAAAACAAATCGTAAATTAATGTAGGCGCCCAAGAATGCTTTTTCTCCTCCATCGAAGGCCGATGCACATTAGCCTTTATGAAAAATGCATTAGTGTAACCAGCTGTTGTGAAAGTCTCTTAAAAACGATATTTTAAGCGGCGAAAAAAGTCGCAGACCTGACGTTTGGTACGTTGCAAATTTCACATCGATTTCATAAATTTTATAACGTAGCAGGCTATCTGTCAGCGATAACATGTTTATAGCTTGCCCGTATACATTTTGTTTTTACGTTTTATAATATCATATTTTTTGAATGCCTATGTTCTGATTGGTGTCGTGTTTTTCTTATAAAAATCTCAGTCAACGAAGAATCAACGAAGGAAATGTATGTGAGTTGAAATAAAGTGTGCAGTAGAAATAAATTGATAGTCTATACAGGGTCTCTGAAAGTATGTAGAGAATCAATCCAAAAAGAACAGGCATATTATATTGTTTTTCTGTTGTTTTTCTGGCAATATACGGTACACCAAAGTTTTCAATTGAAAAAAGCAGTTGAAAGTACCTACCCAACTTAAAAAAGGATGCTTTTATTTTTTCAATACTTCTATAAGAATATTGATGAAAAATACATTTTTTAACTCGCATTGAATGAAAACATCAATGTACCATATCTGTTTCGGTTGATCAACGAAAATTGCCCAGCTCATTGCTCAAATTATTTTTGTCAAGGCAGAATACTACATACAATAATTTCTTCTGATATTGACATAATAAAGGGCCTATATAAAAAAAAACTAATAAGGAGCAGTAGTTAGTGTTCAGTTGATAAACTGTAATATTGATGTTTAGAAAGTTGAAGTGATGCCGATTTCACATTAACGTAGTATCTACATTTTTGATATACGTAGACTCATGTTTGACGGGTGTTAAAAAACGTTATCACGATACGTAAGTCGTCCTAAATACGTTAACGTAGGAAATATAACGTTTCCGATGGTTTTGAAGTAATCCATCGCTTAAATACAGAGCTAGCCTATGCAAGGAACGTTAAGTATTTATATCTGAATTTCCGCGCTGTGTTTGCATTTTGTAATATTGTTTTTATCTGAATTATTATTTTCTAGTTCAAAACTACTTTATGATTGTGAGATGGAATAGATCCTTGAAGTGCTTGAGAGTCGGATTATGATGACAATGAAGAGGAAGAGGCAATTCTTCTGCATATTTTCAATATTCAATAAGTTTTCAAGTCCTGCGATGATGGAAAAAATATCATATTAAATTTGAAAGTGAATTCAATTTTTATAATTTTGTGTTTATATCTACTCCATGTACTGTAACGTTTGCAAACTATCGTCCTCATTTCATTTGATTTTGATTAGCGTATGTTCCTTTTTCAAGTACCCGTTAAATAATGTGATTTTACGTACATCCGTAAATCCATACGTAAAAACTACGTAGCGCTCTGACTCTTTTTAACGTTTCATTTTCTACGTCAACGTCTTTATGGAGGCCAGATATCACTTTGACTGTCTATTATGTTCCATCTTGATTACAGTAATACTAGGTGGTCTAAAAAAAATTCATTCCTCCAAATCTAATTATCGAATTGTCGATAGTTCAACCGTAACTTTCGCTCAACTGAATTTGACGTTTAAGAAAATTGTCGATGCTTTCTCACTACAAGCATACACACACCTATCCTTTAGACTCAATTGTAGTATTTATCGGATCCAATTTCGTACCGACACGTATATACGTGATGAAATTCCCTTTTCGGCTACCAACGGAATGACGAAATACATAGTCGTTGTAAGGCGTGTAGCGTTTTTTTTTTCTGAACAGCCAGCCGCTCGATAACAAGGCTAATGATATTGACTTTATTATATCTTAGGGGAGCGCGCGTCGATTGAAATGTTGTTACGGGTCACAGCTAATACATCAATTTCATAAAATCACGTAGAAGATACTCGTTAACCTCAAGATTGCGATGCTTCGTAAAAATGATGAGGAATAATAGGGGAGAGTCGTTTTTTTTTCGATTGCATCGCGGGCGTTTGTAATTAGATTGCTGTATTACATACAGAGTGTTTAAGCTTCAATTCTTAGCAGTAGTGTAATTTACACTACTCTTAGCGTTGAAATTTCGAAAGATAATTGAGTCAAGGGATGAATTAGAAAAATTTCAGATTTGACAGTTTTGAGTTAACCAGTTTTCTGGAATTAGCTCTTGTAACAATATGGCCAAACTATAGTGTTGTTCACATCAACTTTTAAGGCTCTCATTTGAATTTACTTTCGAATGTTTTGCTTTTCATTTCAGTTCAAAAATACGCGAGTTCCTTTTCGGGAGAACAAGTATCTATACTACGTGTATCAAATTTTAATGTTGAAGTGAACGGAATGAATCATTACGCCATTATTTAAGGCTCTTTCATGGCTATCATTCTAGCCTATCGCCGAATGTTTTGCTCTTATTTTTTTAAATCCTGGGTTTGGCTAGCTTAACCGTCAAGCTAGCAGAACCCAACAAATACGAGAAAGTTTTTGAAAATTTTGAATACGCCATAATTTGAGGCTCTTTTAAGGCTCTCATTTGAACCCACTTTCGAATTTTTTGCTCTTTATTTAAGGACAGAAATACGCGAGTTCCTCTTCGGGTATACGAGGGTATATGCGAATTCAAAATTTTCTAAAACTTTCTCGTATTTGTTGGGTTCTTCTAGCTTGACCGTTAAGCTAGCAAAACCCAGGATTGAAAAAAAAATCTGCGATAGGTTAGAATGAGAGCCTTAAAATAGCCTTAAATTATGGAGAATTCCAAATTTCCAAAAGCTTTCTCGTATCTGTTGGGATCCTACGATTTTTTTCATGAAACGAAGAGCAATAAATTTGGCAATATGGTAATAAATTAGCCTTAAATTATGGCCAAAGAAAATTCTGAAAATTCGAAATTGGTTCTGCTAGCTTGATAGAGGTATACATATTGATGCTATACTATTACTTAGCGCCTGTTAAAGTTGCCAGTTGTACTACTTCTCAATTTGTATTGTGCAAGTATGTATTCAAATGCAAACCACATATTTTATGGCTGTCGTAGATCAAGTTACCAGTGAAAAATTCAGGTGGGGTTATAAATTTTTCTTATTTTCCCGATCTGCTGACGATGTAGAGAAATATAATAACAAGGCTTGGCAACGCTGTGAAATATCATTATGTCACTAGCAATTGGCTGCAAAAAAAAACATTGCACATTTCTCTTCGGAAAATCGTGATATATTTTCAAAAAAATTGTGTTCTCGCCCATAAAAAAAAAACATGTTACATGAGAAACTTTTCTGAATTACCTCGTATTTAGCGGTCGCCCAACATCAAACAAACGAAACAGAGAAAGCAATCATCAAATACATCACGATGACATACGATACCTTTGCTCACCGGCGTCTTCCTCGAAGACTTTCGACATCGTAACCGGCGCTGGCTGGCCAACTTCTCGTCTTCGTAGGCGGCTCGCGTGGGAGGGCCGACAGGCGCTCCCCATATCACCGAATTTCACCCCCGCCTCACCCTCGATCGTCGCCCCTGTTCTTCCAGGGTGACTGTCGGTTGACGTGAGTGCGGCGTAAGCGGCGACATCTGGCGGAACGTGGGGTTATTATCTGTCGGTCGCGAACGCCGTTCGGGAGGTCATTGGCTGAACGGTCGAGGTGCCGCCTTACTGGAACGAGTGAGTCATGTTGGCTTTTCGATTTTTCTTGTCGTTTTTAGTTATGTAAGGTGGTCACAGGTCAGATGATCACGGGATTACGACGTGCGTGTACGAGGTGGGTTTGGTAGTTGGTCTAGGAGCCAACAGGTGGAATGATACAGGTCGTAACTTTGTGAAATACAGTGCGTCCATAAAGTAACGCATAAATTCATTATTGGCTAAATGAACAATGAAATTAGGAATTCCCAAAACAGGTCGATTTTTGATTTCAATTTACTATTGTTCCAAATCATAATCTAATATACAAGGTGAACCACTTTCGTGTAATGACGTCATCACCATTTTTCTCAAATGGAACCCCCACTTTTTTTTCAATTTCCAAATTGCCTTTGCTGAGCTGATTCCAAAAATGTATAATATGTTGCTTCAAATTGGTACAGGGTAGGCAAAAATGCAGCGCGTCAAAATACGTAAGAATATGAGTATGTGATTAATAATCCGCGGGATGCGGAATGATCCGGGGGACCCTAATAATCCAGGAGACTTGGAATAATCCGGAAAGGACCCGGAATAATCCGGTAGACCCAGAATGATACGAGGGACCCTAATAATCCGGGAGACCCTAATGATACGGATTATTTTGAAAATCAAATTCGCCGGAAAAGTTCAAATAACCATATTTTCAGAATCATCGCGTCAAAACACGTAAGAATCACTATGAATTGAGGTCGAAAAACCGACTTCGAAATTTTCCGATTGGGTTCTCGCGATTTTCTCAGGTTCCTGATTCTCTACGAGTTCAAATATCCATATTTTCGGAATCAGTGCGTCAAACTACGTATGAATCAATATGTGATTATGTTTATATTTATTATTACTTATTTTATATTTTCATACTTTTTTTTTGCATTTTTGCCCACCCTGTACCAATCTGAAGCAACATATTATACATTTTTGGAATCAGCTCAGCAAAGGCAATTTGGAAATTGAAAAAAAAGGGGGGGTTCCATTTGAAAAAAATGGTGATGACGTCATTACACGGAAGTGGTTCACCCTGTATATTAGATTATGATTTGAAACAATAGTAAATTGAAATCAAAAATCGACCTGTTTTGGGAATTCCTAATTTCATTGTTCATTTAGCCAATAATGAATTTATGCGTTACTTTATGGACGCACTGTATAGTCTATTTCATCTGAGTTGATACCTGTGTCAGATTTGGTAACTTTTCAATGCCATTAGTACAAAACAAAAAGTATCTAGCAATGACAAACGTCTCAATAGGTGGAATTTCATGTCCACCTAGATATCAACAAAAAATAAGTATGTAACATGAAACAATTTTAGGTATTCATATAAACGTGAGTCGAAAAAAGTATATCAAGAAATTTGATTTTCAAAAATTTCATCAAATAATACGAGACACGTTATGTGAAATAATGAAGTTGGGAAAATTTTAGATGTGACAACATTGGCGACTGCATTTCGCATCCACCAAAATTCGAAAGAAACGTTTATTCACTTTCACAATTTTGCCACTTTTGTCTAGTTGTGCCCTGATACGCCAGTTTTTCTTCAATATAACCGATCAACTGAGAATCCATCCCATACAATTTCAAACGGTATGCTAGTTATTGGTTATCGGCTCAGTCAACGGTTTCGGTAATTACCACCCATGGTATAACTTCCCGGAGTCTTCCGGAAAAATCCTCGACTTGAGACGTGCGCCACGTCGATTTTCATTGGAAACGAGAAACAATGCGACGTTATTCTGACCTCTCGACACCGACCCATCGTATTCGTGCGGTAATCAATCTTTGCATCACTCTGATGCCGACGTTTTCCGTTGTCCGCCGAACGATTCGTGATTGAATAATAGTAATAATAAGGATGATGAGGACGAGAGCACGCCGTGAGCTTTACAGCATCCGTGGCACACATCTGTAGCAGACAAGACTAGGTAGATGGTGTTTTCATTGGGATAATGATATCGAGTTACTCGAGGAATCTTCTTTCGATTATAATCTTGTTAAATCGCATCAACTAAATTCAGTAATTTTGTGATAATCATATGGCCTATGATTTTGAACCCAATAAAGCAATCAGAAAGATATTCGGATTATAATGGCTGCTTGAAGGTTATTTTTTTTTTGTTCTATATTCAGCAAAAGTCACGAATAACGTTAACGTACGTTGTCGATAGGCAGCCTCAAGTGTCTACTATCTTATGACAGCTAAGCAGCTAAGATTCGTCGTAGACTACGTATACTCAAAATGCATTATCATGAATCTAATAAAAGCTACCTACATCCAACCTCTTGTATAATTTGCCAAGAAATAATGATGTAAACCCAACCTACCTTGAAGCACTTTGCTATTTTGTTGAGACTTATTTTATGAAGACTACAATGACAACATTCGAAATTGTGGAAAGGCATGTCTGATTCTTCAGTGAGGGAGTGAGGAACAATTCGATAGTTAATAAAAAAAACTTCCTCTGACTAAACAAATGCATTCCACGTTAAAGACGACGAATTATATCCACTGAGAAAAATTATTTGACGAAATCCGAAAAAGCATTCATATTTGAAATAATATTTCAAGAAATTTCAAAATAAGTTATTCTTCATCATGGAGGTTGTATGAAATTAATGCATCGTCAAGATCTTGAGGGTTTAAATACAGTTTACGTTCAATCCAGTAATTAATCGAAGGAATAAGCAAACTAAATTTTTCTGACAAATTGTCCGTTTCTCAAGAAAATCGATTTTTTCCTAATGTACATATTTTTGGAAATACAAAGACAATTTCATATCGTCAAAATGGTGTTTTCAAAATCGGTGACCAACATTACTAGAAAACGGCTAGACCGATTAGTCTAAAATTATATGTTCCAATAATTCATCGAAGATTTCTCCTCTGCGATGGATTTTTTTTAATAAACAATTTAAAGCTGAAATTTTGGTCAAAAATCGTTTTTTTTTGAGAAACCGACATTTTGTCAGAAAAGTTTATTTTGCTCATTCCTTCGATTGATTACGGGCTTAAACGTTACGTTTTTCAATTTCAGATGATCCAGTTCAGAGATATAGTGGTCACCGCAAAACGTATTTTTTGAGAGGAGCTCCCGGAGCTCAGCTGTAGCTCCTTTGCGAATAAATATTTTTATCATTACTAAGTCTTAAAATACTGTTGAAAGATTCCATAATATGTGTACAAAGTATTAGATTAATAATTTCAAAAGTTTTCTTTTTTTTTTGGCCTTCCAACTGTATATAACCCCTTAACCTACCTAACCTAACCACGAAAACAAGATAATTCGTTGAAATCTTAACACTATGTCCTGTTTCACAATTGATTTTATTCATGAAAACATCGGCAAACTTTTTACATGCAAGTAATGGAATAGCTAATTCCCGAAATTATAAAGTATTTATTTCAGAATTTCCAATGGCATTTTCACAATTTGAAGTTGTCAGTTCATTTCCGATCACCTCTAAAAGAAATGAAAATCATAAGATAATTGATGAAATTTATGTTCGAACTTGAATAAACCTGTTTGAACCACCTTGCGTCAATTGTTCCACATAACTCAATTCGAAATTGAAACCTACATATTATGAAGAATGGCACATGGGTAGCAAAGTTTGAGTAGGCCTTATTATGCATCTGGTTTCGAAATCTAACCGAAAAATGTCGAACGGTATTTCATACACCTACTCGTTGGTATCAACCCACCTCTAAACGCCTTGACCCTCAAGCCCACATCGTATATACGACGAATACACGAAAAATAATAAAATATACACGGTGATTCACTTTCTATGTAGGTGAACGAGTTTTGAATCGACAGAAAACGTTTGCATGGAATACGACAGTTGGATGTTTCAGTTTCGATAAATTTTGCGAAACATCAAAAATATAAAAAAAAACACATAAATAACATTTGAATCTATTTATAACAAAAATATATTCGTCATCTATAGCTTAATCTTTTTTACTTTGTAGTCGATATAAAGATTTGAATGATTGTAAGGGCATTCGTGAAATATTCATCAATCAATCAAGACATACTATCTGAAAATTGATCTTTGTCGCGAAATGCTATACACAAAGTTATGAAAAAATCATCAAATGATAAACTGCTGATGAACGTTGATCAAGAAATAAAAGGAATTTCATATTTCAGCTGCTATCTCGATGTATTGATAAAATAACTCGAAATATAAGACTCCCATATATTGAGTAACTGATATTAAATCATTCTGAATAATTTAGTTAACCTTGCAATGCGAAAATATAACTGTGAAAATCGATATCATGTGCAACTCACCCTTCCAGTGTCTCTGAATATCCACCACTAGGAAGTGTATCTTCGGGAATAGAGGGTAGATATCGTCTATCTAAAAAAAGATAAGTGATTGAATCACTATTCCAAATGAAGTTCCTGAAAAAAAGTGGGCTGGACAAATATTCAGTACCATAAGTGCAAAACAAAAAGTATCTACTTTTATTACTCCTGGAACTCATGTGATTCGCAAGTACGATAGAAATAAAATTCAGAAAAATTAATAACCCGGTATATTATTCGACAGAATATGGTATTGCGTATAAGCTTTTTTCCACATTGTAGAAGCTAAAGGAATTTTCATTTTTGACGTTAGAATGAATAGTTAATAAATCATAACGTTTTTTTTGACAATAAATCTCATTACTCAGAAAATCTGAAATACTATAATCAATACTAATTTGATTCGCTTTTTCTCTCCTAATTAGAAGTACGTGATTTTTTACATACTTGATATCAGCAGCATCAAGTTCAAATTGTAGACTTGAACGGATATTCAACATTGATCCAAAATGCCTTCAAATTCAATGCAGGGTATTTCAGTAGCATGAACTCTAAGGAATATTATGCTATGAAAAAATTTTATTCATAAAAAATTATCGGATATCGCTGATAGTATTTCGAATTAATTTCTAGATTCATATTGTGTCAAGACGAAAGTCATCTGTATTTATTGTAATTGTTGGCAATTTATGTATATATTCATGGCAATGAAGCATTTATATTCATTTTAATTGAATTCTGATTTTTTCTTCTGAAATACGTTTTCGTGAAATTTTTTCAGTGTATTTGATTCTATCAAAAAAATTACCTTTTTGAATTGCACCAATAACCCGTAGACCCGAATAAATTCATATTCAATTAATATACTACTTTCACAATGAAATCCATGTATAGAGTGTCCCTTAACAATTACGTGAAACTGACGGGGAATATAGGTAAAAGGGACAAAGGTTACAAAGAAAAATGTTGCCTTTCCATATTCAGTACGTTTTTTTAGTCGAATATAGTAGAAATAAACCATTTTGGAATAGTGGAATATATTGTTATAATCTGCAACAGTACGCCATAAACCAAAACCATCAAATGATAAAAAATTCCAATTTGGTACAACGCTCATGAAAAAATAGAATAATCTTTCAGCAATTTTCTAAGAAAAACTGGTCAAGAAAAAAAAAAAGATTCATAAATGTCGGAACCAAATTGACCGAGAAACTTTCTTCAATATCGCACGCGAATTTTAGGAACACTCTGTATATTAGCACCAAAAAATTCTTCCGTCATGGAACAGCTGTTACATATAAGTAATCGAAAAAACAAAAAAAAAAAACTCACCGGAGCTGGTGCTCGAACATCTTCCGTCGCATCGATCTCTGGTGGAGTTTCTTCGAACGTTCTGCCGCAAAGTTCCATACGGCGGTCGGCGAAGAACTGGTGTCCTGGCCGGCCCATGAGTCAGCTCGGTGGTAGTCGGCGGACACCCGAACGAACCCAACATGGACGGGGTTCCGTGGGTCCGGCAGGTCCCATATATGGGCCGTGGTACTCGGAGTGATACGCGCGCTGTTGCTACCGGGCTTTGGTGGCGACCCGCACCGAAAAACCATCGGAGACGACGGCCACGCGCTATTGTCTTCGCGGAATCCCAGATCGGGTTCCGGACCTGATGATCATCGGGGTCGTTTTTTCGCAGCTACCTGTTTCTTATTCCTCATGGGCGACTGGGCTAGTGTATTGAATTTTCAATATTTCATCACTAAATTATGTAGTTATAGCTCTACAAGAATTCTTGCACCCGTCTGAATTCATTTCTGTATGAAATTGATATTTTTTTGAGAGACACTGAATTTTGTATTGAGTATGATCACAAGAAATGAAAATATTAAGAAACTGATCCACCTGGTATTCTCTCTAGACGTCTTTTCGATGTCCTTTGGACGTTTGACAGGGTTGCAACCACCTGTCCGTTGAGAACTGGATTTTACGTCATTCTCCTATCCACTTCAGACCTCTCAAATTTGTAATTGAAATAGGACACCCTGAACAGGATTGAGTGTTTGTTTATACAGCAAACAAAATGAAATGAACAAAATGAAATGGTGCCAGCGAATATTTGGAATTTTTGGAGATTCAATTAACACTTGTTTCATCTCAATATACAGAACAATACCGAATTGACAACAACGCAAGATCTATTCGTTTACATCTCGATAACATCGGGGAACTTTGATAGAGTTTATGGAAAGAATCAAAGATATCAATCATATACATGAGGTTATGAATATTTCAGGATTTATGATTATAATTTGCTCTTATAAGATGAGAGAAAAATATACATGGAAAACAATGAGGAATAAAATGGAACGTTAACAAATATGTTTTGTTCAATAATACCTAATCATGAAGGCGCCCAACACGCCACATTTTTCACAGATAGTGACGTCAGTTGTTGAATTCTTTCCATATTGGTCTGTTTGAGACGTTCGCAAATGAACTTCGGCATATGGCAACTTTGTAATTGCAGATATATTGTGACATCAATTACTTTTCACGAAAAAATATCAGAGCATTCGAAAATAGCTTTGACCTTGATAGCAATTTTGATGCATTTTAATCTCCCAAAAAATACTCAAAAATTCAATTGACAGACAATCATGCATAACTCTAGAATCCGAAATGAAACAAGATTAGTCCAGTCGCCTATTGACTTAGGTCCTTATGAAAAACGATTTGTTCAAGATCTTCTCTTGGATAAAATGGAAATAACATAGAAAAATAGTTTTTCGATGGTTCATTTTGTAGTAGTTGAAATTTGATCATGTTTCAATTTTTCCTTGTTTCTGCGTATCTTCCTGTTGGAAGGGGTCCCTGATTTTTCCTTATGCTGTTCACTTTCTACAGATATCACTGTCATGAATATCTACTTCCATCATTGAATTTTGACAAATTTATTGAAATCCACTTTTGAAGTCGAATAATTTTTCTTCAATATATCAATTTCCTTAGTCAAATTCTCGATGGTGAATTGCAGTCCAGCTTCACCGACTTGTTTTGTACTTTTCAGTTTCTCTTTGTTCTGTCGCATTTCATCTAACAGTAGTTAATTAGTATAATGGACTGGTAACAATGGACTTCTCTGTGTATACTTTCAGTTTTGAAAGAAGGCGTTTCCAATGTGTATTTATAAAACTAGTTATACTTAAATTACCCACGACGCAACTTCTCATCTGATTGATGTATTGATTGAGAAACTCATTGTTCTGCTTGTTAAATTTTTTTGTTGGTTATCTCATCCAGTAAGAACATTATTTTATCATAGTCTCCTACCCATCCTAAACTTTCTCTAGCTTTTGTTAAGCTCCCCACTTTCAAAATAATCTATGGTAGAGAAATTCTGGAATGGTATAAGGAGAAAGGGGGAAATTTCCTCTCCATATTTGCCGTTGTTTACGATAATAATCAACAGCTACCAGATGGAATCACTAACAGGATGATGGTCTTGCAATCTTACACGTCAAATATCAATGTCATACGTCGAAGGCCTACGTGCTGTCAAAAGTACATGTCACTTAAATGCTACACATTTGAATGATTATTTAGAATTGGTAGGATAAATTATCTGTTCAAGGAAAAATATGTACGCCATTGTTCATACATCTATCCTCATTTGATTCGTGTGATTTTTCTTTGTCAAAGTATGTCAATTATAATTTCTCGTTGCTTCATATAATTCATTTCTCATTCTTCAACTTCAGAATCTCTTTCAAATCTACATCACGTTTAATTCCAGAGTTGTCAAGTATTATTTTTTCCTGGATTTATGTAGGCTTAAATTGAGATGTTATTAGAGTTGGATAAATGCATCTTACTGTTGATACTTTTTCATTTTATGTTTCAGATATGAGTGAGCAGAACCAAGGTCAGCGTTTTTCATCATCAAAACGATTACTCCTTATAATTATAGCACGTAGTATATGTACAATAAACGTCATCACAGGTTTCATACTAATTGTTTATTGATGTATAGTGAAAAACGAAACTACGCATAATATCTTCGGAATAAAATGCAAAACATCTGTAGAATCTAACCCAACAAATAAATCAACATATGTATCTGATTTCCTGAATAAGTTGTTCCTGAATATTCCAGAACAATTTATGATTTCATGTCGAGTCCTGAATTCTCGTCAATAAAAAAAAAGTTGTTCAGTATTTCTATTTAGAAGTCTGCTGACACTTCATATGATTATAGAATATTAACGATTCTGCTGGACATTTCTGATCAGAAGAAATCCTTGAAGAATGAGTATAAAAATCCTGAAACGTTCTCAATTTCACGAGTTCATTCGAAAGCAAAAAATTAATATCAGAAATGTCATTAAAACTGCTGTACTCGGTACTGAAAACAATCTAACGAGGCATGAATCATTGAGCAAGTAATCACGCTTTTGCTAGTATACTGAGGGATTGGTCTGTCCATATAATAGGTAGTTTGATTCGATTAATTTCATCAATTTATTAAATGGAAAATCGCAATTACTCTTGCAGATATACTCAGACAGATATTATAGTGGAATTATAAGGATGAAGAGCAAAGATTTTCAAATTTCTTCAATGTCAACGCGACCTGATATTATGTTCAGAAATTTCTTCCCATTGCTCCACATTCCATTATTTATTTCATTCAATTGGAATTCCATACAATGCTTTGTTGAATGTCAAATAGAAAGCTTTTAAAAATAATTCATTAGTTCAGAGACATCAAGGATCAAAAATGGCCCCCCTTTAATAAAAAAAATTCATTAGAAACATAAAATAAAAAAATGAAAATGAGATTTAATGAAAAGTCATTCTCCTATCCACCTCTCAAATTTGTAATTGAACTAGGACACCCTGTACAGAATTGAGTGTTTGTTTATACAGCAAACGAAATGAAATAATGAACAAAATGAACCAAGAAGATTAGCATGCACATCGTTTCGTAAGAGTTTGAACAAGAAATAAGTTGAACTGAAAATAATACCAAAGACGACTAACTTTCGTTGTCTTATTTCATTTCATGAGAAATATAACAATGTGATGTAGAAATGTATTTACATTGATATCTTTTCTACTTTCACTAGTGTTCTTCACAGCAGTCATTCAAAATGGATTGAATATGGAAGTAAATTCGAAACAAAAATCATACGACAATTTTTCATTCATCTCCACTCATTTTTCCTTCATTCATACTCAACTCAAGTTCTTGAGGAAACTAACTGAAATCTCCACCCAAATCAAAAGTTGGTCATTGAAATAGCATCGAAAATGTTGGAACACAATTTTCAGCTGTCTGTCTATTGTGGGAAATTCAATGGGCCAATTGGGGCAATGGATCAGTGCATTGGTGGCAAATATAATCTCACGAGATGATGAAACATTTGGTTTGGAATAAATAGACTTCGGTCTACAGATTTGAAGATGAATCGAATTGAATGAGAAAGTATTGAATTCGAAAATAAAAGTTGAAACTTTTGCTATTACTTTGATTCATTCGCCTCAATCATTCATTTAATTTCCTGCACCATCGATATTGAGCTGTTCTTCGTCGGCAGTTTCGATTTCCCGCCGGTAATCTTGATTCTGTTCGGTTCCCATGCCTTCCTGAAATCCCAACGAGACTTTTGAATATAACTAACTCCTGTTGCCGAGCCGAGAGCCGTCTTCTCTTGGTCAGTGCGCACAGGAGATGTAATCGATGGATTCTTCCACGAATAAACTTAGGTGACAATGATGTACCACCACCTAGACTAGAGATCGTGGAGGAGAATGACCTCATGCTCTCCGCTACTAACGAGGAGTGATACCCAAGTGATTTCTTACCAATGCGGAGCGATCGATAAAAGAATTGCATGAAAGCTACAGAACTTCTTAATGTTTTTTTTTTATTGAAGCCAAGAAAATATCATTTGTCAACAAATTATGAAGGATTGTGAAATGAAACGAATTTTGATGTTTTTGAACAATATCGAAGCTTTGTTCATCTGAGGACTAACAAATTTAGCGGATGTGCGATACCAGAAAACGAATATAAAGTATTCAATTCTCCCACCTCATTGATTTCACTCTTTTTTGTAGTGACTTCAGAAACTGCCAAAGCTTCATATCCCCAAAATTTTCGTTCATGGTTGTTCAGATGTTTTTGATAGTGTTAGAGTTGAGAATATAGAATTATGCTAAGCTACGTGTATTTGATTTTTTGATTTTTTTGTAGCGTTATGTTGGTACTCATGTCCCTCACTTAACAAGGTCGGCCATTTTGAATGTTTAGTTAGTTTTTAACAGCTGTTGTGCTTGGACGTGTTTTGACTCGTCTGCAATTTTTACCTTCAATTCTAAAATATGGTTGCATGATTGACTATGGTAGAATTTTGGATTACATTAGATTATCTATATGAAATGATTAGCATATTCTGATGTTATTTTTTTGTTTCAGGTAAGTTTCTTGTATCCAGCAAATGAAAAAGTGGTAAGGTTGATTTACAATATATATTACAATTATCATTTATAATATATACAGTATAGTACTATTCTAATTTCTTCAAGTATCTTCATTGTCAATTGTTTTTACTCAATTGTAATTGTGACCTACATATATAATTGCTACCTTTATACCGCCATATATGTCACTTCATATTATTGAAACTTAGCGATCTAGTTCCTCATATGGAATTGTCAAAATAAAATAGTCATCCTTTTTATATTCTGCATATTTATCTATTTTATAACATGTCTGAACAATAGCTGAGAATTTCAGAGACAGTTTGACAGATACCTCCTTAAATTTCTCAAATAGCAAAGGGGGTTGTGTGTCGTTGAAGAAGATTTTTATAGTAGAATTCAAAAACTCATAATTTTCAATCTTCAACATAAAAATAAAAGAACACAAATATGTAATATTGAATTCAGGTATTTAATTCGATAATAATAATTCGATCTAATTAACATCTTACTTTTTGTAGAAGGTGTTCAGAATATTATCCCTTCACATCCTGGTAGAATTTTCATTTTCATTGTTGGAAACGATGATTTTCTTTCAAAATCCTTTTCAATGATGTATCGCATGACCCCTCTTGCTATTCAAAATTATTGTAAATTGAAAATTGTTAAATATTTTTTTATATTTTTGCTGCGCAGCTGAAGAAGTATTGTAATACACTTTTGAACATTGTGTGGAGATCTAATTACGTTCGATGGAAATGTTGTCTTAGACACGGTGTTAAAATCTCGATGATGACTATGGTGTATCGACTATTGATTCATCTCGATGAATATCGCTAGTGGAACCGAAATAGGCGTTTCTATAGATGGTAATTATGGAGAAGCAGCTTTCCATTATCCGGCTTGATGAAGAATTGTTCCGATAAGGCTGTACGAAATTAACACCGATTAGATTTTAATCGGACCTTTTAATTCACTCATTAGCGCATCCGGCAACTTTTCGATAACCCATTTTCAATTATGCACGGTGAATGAGAGAGATGCCAGATGAAGATACGACCAGACGTAATCTTTAATTCAATATTTATGAATTGGATTCTTTTGGGGATTGACTATATCAGATATCTCATGACCAAATAGATTTCGTCAATGCATGAATGGAATTGATGAATATTACATTATACCGTAACTCTGCAATAAAGATTTGTCCAAAAGTCAACTACAATAATCAGTTTGTCATTGAATAGAAACTGCAAACATCACTACCAAAAATGAACTAAAAAGACATTGATATCCGTGGAAAGAACCGAAATGTAGTTTCAAAATTTGTACAACTGTGAAATGAGTAATTTCACATCGAAAATTGATGAAAGAACCCCTGAAGACAATTAGACAAGAACCCAATGAAGTGGAATTCAAGCTGAAATGGCATAATATCACCAGATCCTTGAGTATACTTTGATTCGATGTGAAAAAAATTACATCCAGCGATTGAATGAGAGATTGTTTTCACAAACTTAGAGCAATAAAAAAATTGAAGAGTTTGAATTTTTGAGATGCTCATAAACATAATGTTTTGAGAGATATATCAATACATTTTGCAGATCATTTATCGATCAATAAAATACCGGTTGATCGTCAACTCAGACACTCCGAGTACATTGAGAGTGTGTGAATATTAATTAGATTTTCGACATGCCGGTCTTCTGTTGAGAAATCAGTCTGTGTGAGGTAACTGATTATTATGTTCAAAATGCCTTATAGAAAATGATCTATTTCTGATAAATGTAGATAGGTAGGAGTGTTACAACTATTAATCATCCTACCAACCAAAAAAAATTCATGTGTTGACAACTCATTTGATTAACTCACCAAATTTTGATGAAGTTGAGATGGTTCACCTCAAATTACACTAGTCGTCATCAATGTTGTCTTTATATTTCAGAATCGAATATGAAAAATTAGACATTCTTTGACGTGACGTGTTCATTACTATCAGCTCATCAAAAAATTCTTGAGCATTCTTTTTTCATGCGATTGAAAGCTATTACGCCTCCTAGCGGTGGACTAACGGATTGAAAGAATCTAGGAATATCCTCATAAGGATTACTTCCTGAACTTCTACTACTATCACTTCCTGAAATAATGTTTTTGTTGTTGTTGTTTAATGTTCCTAACATCAGAACTCGCTCTCCTTCACTATTTCACCAAAAATAAATCGCCAGTATTCAAAATGTTCGGTTATTATTCTGATTATTCTAAATTATGAAATAGATTCATTCAATACAACTATCAGCAGAATAAAAATTTTCTTTTTTGTCTAGTGTCTGATGTCTTTCGTTTTGTAAATGGTTGAGATATGAGGAGTTCTATTTTTTTCACATTTAGTCTCAAAATCTTACACTGCTAGATATCTTTCGTTTCATCGTATCAAAAGTGCGTTTTACATGAAGATACCAACAATATAGCATATCTTAGAAGATGGCAGAAGAGGAAATCAGTAATCATGTTGACTAATACTTCGATTGAAAATTTTAAAAATAGGGCTTGATTTTTGCATCCTCCAAACCCTCTGATGGTACTGATATACTCAGTACCCTAAAGTCTCAAGTCTTCATAATTTCAAAATTTTTGAGTTCAAGAAAGTAGTTTTTATAGAAGCCTTCACCGCCTTTTTTGAATGAGAATCAGCAGAAACTTGTATTAACTATCAAGATTGAAATGCATGCAGTTGTATTCGAAAAACAAATAATTGGGAGAGTATCTATACATTTTTAGTCTATCGAACTAGATCGTTCTGTATTATAATTAAGAACCACAATTTCATGTAGGTAGAAGAGAAGCAACTCATCACAAAAACTGGTTACCAAGAACAATGTCCATCAAGTGAAGATTCTCCCTCACATGTCTTTCTTAAGCTTTAGTCTCCGTGAGTTATAAACTGACGTTCGCCCAGTCAAAAAACATAAGGAATACAGTACACGTTCTTGCAATCGCATACATGTTATCCGAAAATTAGCACGAAATTGTCGACCCGCAAATTATTAAATTCCTAAAAGTAATAGCCATGTAGAAACAAGAGAGCCAACCACCTGCCTCTTTGAACAATTATCATAATCGTTACACTTTTATTTCTTAATTCACAGTGGAAATGTCTTCCGGTTCAAATGCATTTTGATGAAAGGATCTCAACGGTACTTACACTGAGAAAAATATTTGCTCGATTCGAAAGGTATCGCAAGGATTAATTTTCAGCTTGTCATTTTGATTTGGTGCAACCATCTTCAGAAGAGAATAATAGAGATTTGGTTATATTTATGAGGCCGTTCAGTAAGCCTCAACTGTTTCATTCAACTTATCAATGGATTGCAGATATTTCAACTTAGACCTAAAAATATTTGATATCGCGTTGATTGTTTCAGACGTATTTTTCTGATTTCTTCTTGTTCTCAGGGTTCAGATGAATGTGAATTGTATTGTCGAATCTGAAGATGGTTTAAATGAATCGAATCTGATTTGTTCTTCATTCTCCTTTCTCTCCAATCTCTTGTCCTAGACACAGGATAGTCTTTCATCTCATTTTCTGTAGTTGTTTGATTAAAATGATTCATTTGATTTGTTTTATGAATATGCTTATCTTGATGATCACTTGTATATATCATTTTTTATTTTCTGTTTATGTGTTCTTATGTTTTTCATCGATATCATTGTTGTTGTAGTTGAATTTCATCGTGATTTATGTTGTTTCGAAATGAGATTGAATAACCTGTTGAGTTTCTTGATATTCATTTGACATTTGATGTCCTTTTGTATTATGGTACGTGTGGTAAATTGTAAATGTAAATGAAAACATTCTATTACCACTAGTATTGTGAAAAAGCAATTACCAGGCAAGTAGAATATCTTGTAGATTTGTGTATCCAAGCTGATCTCATTTGTAGTCGTCTTTTTTTCTCAGTGTACATGCAAATTTCGACAATTAGTAATGCGTGGATAATTAGAAATATTCAAATTGGTTTTGTTCATTGGCGATGGCGATTATTTTATTATGGAGGTAATTTTATAACAGTAATTATAGGTGCGGTAATGGATGACAATTAAGAACAAAATGAAGACTGTCTGTGCTGAGATTGAGGCGGTCGATCAAGACCTCCCGTAAAGAATCATCATGTGGCATAGCTGATATAGGCAATTTATAAAAATGTATCGGTGAAAATTGGTGTCGCATTATTATACGAATTTTGTGGAAAGTTTATGTGGTGGGATTCGGGCAGTGAAAAGTGTGTTTTATTCATACTTTTCGTTCGTCTTTTTTTAGATGACAAGAATTAACGATGCCACATTGTAAACTCACTGAGAAACATTATACAGATAATTATACGGTTTCGTTGCCGAGAGGAACATCCCTTTCCAGGGCCGTAACAAAAAATACAGCACAGGAATGTTTTTTATCAGAAAACACTATTCATTGAGCACTGAAATATTTTTCCACTATTTTTTGACGAAATATAAGAACACGTTCTCAGCATTGATCGAATTTACATGTCAAAATGATTCTTAGTTCAAAAACAACATCACTGAAATTAATTGCATTATTGGAAAAGCTTGGTGTGCTTTGTAATCTTCGAAACCCTGACTCTTTCATAATAATTTAAATTACCTAATCAGTAATTATATGTTCAATTCTTCAATATTTTTCACTTTCTAGTCCATTTATTGCCGGAAGAATGTTCTCTAGTTAGGTATTTTAGTTGTTTTGAGTTCTCGACATCTTATTTTCACTCTCAAAACTCTGAAAAAACTTTTCGTTATGTCTAGCAATTTGGTCATTGGTTGAATATATCCTCAGCATTCTCAATTCTCAATCTATATCTGTTGACACTTTTTCAAGGATTTAAAGATGCTCAGACGTCAGTTCTCCAACTTTCAGTGCATTTAGCACATCTCCAGAAGACGTTCAACATTCAGATGATTTGTATACTTTATTGATTCTGGAGTTGCAATAGGGAATTCTTGTCTTTCGTTATAATTCGTATCAGGGCATTTCCTACACGATGTGTATGTGCATCTTCCATGCTGCGTTTTGATTCTGTTAAGCGTGCACCAGGTTTTCCTTGGTAAGTTGAAACCTGGTGATGGGTTGATGATGCATGGCATGTTACTGTTTAATTTCGACTTCCATTCTTGGTACTGAGGTGGTGATGCTTCATTCGTTCTCGATTGCATTTGCAAATTGATCAAATGCGAATAGGTCTTATTAAAATTGCGTCTAGACTCTGCATTCATAATGTTAAATGATAATGCCATGCCATCATTTTGATGAGAAACGCTGTGGCCAATTCTTGACTGCGGAAAATGATAAGGAATCATTGCGAACTCAAACTTCAATTGCAAACATTGCCAAAATTGGATAGAATCAATTGATATCCAGGAGTTGCTGAAGAAGATTTCACTGAAAACGACTCGAAGGAAATATTCGAAAAAGAAGGTTGAACAAGTATTAGATACGTGAAATTCCATTTGTGAAATCTTAGTGAAGGTTGGCAAATAAGCTTTATGTTGTATGATAGAAAGGAAACCCTTTTTTAAGAGGCAACTTGCTAATGTCACTGCTGAATAAAAACATTTGAAGTTTGGAGATGTAAATATCCAATATGGTCAATAACTTTAGCCAAATTAATATTTGTGTACATGTTTTTTTTTTACCCAGAAAAGCATCCCCTATAATCCCAAATGAATTATCATTCCATAATTACGGAATTGGAAATTTGAAATAGAAAAAAGCAATAAACACTGTCGATTATATTGGAATCAATATTGTTCGCGGTTTGTAAACGTAATCTTTATAGCCACTATGGTATATCCCTTCGTCTTGATTTCTTCTGGCGTGGGCGTTATACAAAAACACATCTCGAAGTTGTTGTGCAGACTGTGCCGAACCTTTGTTTTTTCTGTTCTTCTCATGATATATGCACGCACGTACATATGTATGTGTGTCCAACAACCAGTGTACGTCATTTTCAATGGTGAATTGGTCGAGAGATCTCTCGGTATTATTTAAGCACCTTTTTTTCCAGAGATGCAAAGCAAGTATTCAACTTCCATAGACGTAGAGATCTATATTATAAAAAGGGAACAACACAGTTGTTTAATGACAACGAAAAGTGCACGCACTCAGAATTTTTAGAACTGAGAATGTGAATATTTGTACAAAAAGCTTGTTCGTCGTTCAGTCTTTCGAATTCTGACAGAAACGCATTTCTCACTGTATGACTCATCTATACAGGGTCCAGCAGCTAACCTTCCATCTTCTATAGCTCAGTCATTAGTCGAGTTATAATTCATTGTTGAGGGTGTCCCAGACAGGTGTGTCACATGGTGACAATCTAAATAGCAATTGGTATCTGAATAATTATAACGAAACCAAAAACCAAGGTTTCACTGAGCTTGGGAAAATACGCTAATTCCAGGGAAAAACTGCAGCAATACAGCATGGTGCAGCGGAGTTGATAATGCAGGAGTCTAAAGAAAAGACAATTGATATTTACTCCGACAGCTAAGCGGCTATCAAAGCGATCAGCTCTAGCCAAATCAACTCCACACTTGTCTGGGATTGTTTGAAGACCATCCAAGAGCTATAGAGTCAATATGGACTGTCTCTAGCCATAGAAGGATCATGAGGTGCCCTAATTGGCAAATCTTTCTGTTAGCACTGAAAAAAATATCCAAAAGTGCTTAGATCAAGAAAAAATCCCTTGAATGTTAGAAAAGGGCGCCGAGAATGAGTAAGGTCGAAGAGTTAATCAAAGAACCATCGCAAAAATTCTAGAGAACCTACTAGGCCACAACAGGCGAATAATGAGAATTATTAACAAACACATGAACAATATCGAACTCATAGACACAACCATTCAAGAAATCTTATTGCGAAGGTCTGTGAAGACCAAGGATTTCTACTCTGGAGGAACCAGACCCGTTCCAGGTACATGGAGAACCTAAGGTCTATAGGCCTAGACCCGGAACTGTAACACAACGGGAGGGCGTACACAATATATAATAATTAAAAAACTAAATTTCACACACATTTTCCATGTACAATTTCACGGAGAATCAAGTGTCTACGATTCAGAATTTGTTTTGCTCATCAAAGTTTAGAACATTTGTTAGTTAAGGTTTTGATTTCCATCATTATTTGACTCTTCTAACTCAACCTAACCTTTTCAATCTTACCTAACTTTGAATTTCAGGAGTCCAAATAATAGGAGGAGATATTGACGAACGTCCTTCCACGTCAACATTGTCAGTGAATCTAAGATTTTTGCTCATTATATTCAGTTTACTCTGTCTTCCATAACCTCGATACCATCTGGTACGACCATGTATTCGAGATCGTGTGTGTACTGTATTCATTTGAAGAATGCGGCATGTGATTTGATATTGTTATATAGAAATCCTTCTGCCGCTTTTGTCTTTTGCCTAAGTTATAGTTTTCTTTGATTCGCTACTTGATGTAGTGCTCGGGAAAATGTGCTGCTTCAGGTTCGTTAGTGCACATGTATCGAGTTACGCAAAATAGAGAATCCAATTGCGTTTATTTTATATTATATGCGCCGCGTACCTGCACAGAGAAATGCGCTTTCAATTAAATGCGGAATATATCGCAACAAAAGACCACTGGAAAACGGATTCCTATTCTCCTATTTATCCTCTCTGGCTGTCAGATTCATGATGCACATTTCGGAAATTTCTTCTCAACATGGAGAGTCTGGACTGGTGACCTTGAAACGCTGATATTTCGAGTTACTTCCTTGACTACCTACAAACTGATCATTACTGACATCATTACGAGATGAGATAGACACAATATTTGGATGAAAGTTGTAAGGATCGCGATGTTTTGTCTGATTTCGCAACGTTTGATATTGTTCCAAGTATCACAATATACAAAATAACTTCTAGAACGTTTTTCATGTTGAAATTAGATGTAGACAAGAGATCATAAAAATTAAATTAGTTTGTTGTCGCGATACATACGCACGAGAAAGTATCAAATGTAATTTACTTTTGACGGAACAAACGTTATGATATTTGTAGATACATTGTTTCCAGATTACTCTGTTTTAGTTTCCAGATCTTATATATCCATCAGTTTAAATTCATTTTCTCGTTGCTCTATAGTCTCAAGTTGAGAATGGAAATTGTATGCATACAGAGTGTGTTCACATTTGACGTAGATATTTTCTGGAATTACTATGAGTTGAGTAGAAAATCTAACGAATCAAATATTCTGCGAGTATACGAGTATCTTCCAATGTCATCCAGAAGACCCAATCTCTTAGTGAGATAATCCATGTGCCTTGCCCATAATAGTTTACTTCGTTTACAGGTGAAGTGGTACAACTATTATTTGGTCTTCAAATTTCTAGAAATTCTTTGGCTGAAACATTATCTAAATAGGGGAATAACGTGGAATACAACTGAAACGATAATTTATAGTTCTCCACATATGATCTTAAAAAATTTAAAAAGAACACCAATTCCTACCTCCTTTCCCTCAGTTCTCATGATGTTCTCTGAACATTACAGGATGTCTCCTTTCAAAAAATTGTTTGGAGATATATTGAAGACAGTTCCTCTGTTGAATATACTGATATCATCGTAAAGATAGAGGAGGAATATCTGGAGATATTGTCAATGTCATTTATATAATGAATGAATTCAGGAACTCCAGAACACTACCTCGTGAAACTTCTTCATCTACCACCAAATTTTCAGCTTGTTTTACTTAATATTGCCCATGCAGTCCATGAGGCCAAATAGAATATGATACAATTTCCATCGAATGCTTTCTACAGATCTACAAAAAATGTTGATGATAAATAAATATAATTTGGTCGGAAAATGGCAGTTATTAAAATTATTGCACGTTTAAAAAATCGTGGAATATTGTTAGCCAATTTTTTGTTCAATGCTGACGCTGGTTACCAATTTTTATCTTGCAGAGAAATGTAATTTCCACCAGATTGAAAATTACTGGAATTTTTCGATTATTACTAGATACTAGTGCTTTAGTAGGATGCATGCGGCACCCTGATTGTTAATCCATCCGAAGCTCATTCGAGTTCAGAAGAAGTTAGTTCTTGATTTCACCGTGCAGGTGGCGCTGCTGTACGATGGTCCAGAGAGGTCGGGACATCGCACCACCATAAATCTTGTGATATTTGAGATCACGTTCTTATGCATGAGCGCGCAACGCGGTTTCAATTATCTTCAATAAATAGGAGATAGTCATCTGCGATGTTAAAATCTCCGATATCGGACTATCGCTCCATGGATATCTGGATATACCTGGCCGTGGTACAAGGAGATGGTAATCTGGACGGCAACCGCACACAGACGCAACTAATGGTTGCAGCTTATACCACAATTACACAGAACAATGGCTATTATATTGTTATCGAGTTGGTTTCCCACAAAAATATTGACTTATTATATGCGAGTTATAAACGAGTAGCGAAGCGGCGGGCGAAGAGAACGAACGATTCGGTGCCGATTTCGGTTTTTTCGCGGTCGATGCCGATATAACTTCGTGCATGCTCTCTATTGAATTCAAATCCCGAAAGATTTATGGAAATCGACGTAGTTGGGAAATACGCGAGTCGATTTGCCACTAGAACGATCGAGTTCACAGCAGCTCGCCGATATTATTATTAGAAAATGAAAAGTAACGATTAACAGCGTCTAGTAATCTAGTGAAGAAAATCCTCGAATCTCAAGAATGAACTAAAATCGTCATCCTTACCTTTGACTAATAATTACGATCTATTGGTGAATGAACATAAGCCATACGCCACCTGGTGGCACTTAAGATAACTAGAAATGTTGACATAGTTCTTGTTTTTTGGTATTATGTTTTGTTGATTTTATGCTGAATTTTAATATTTGAAAGAATGTGAAACACCACTTGGGAATAAAAGAATTGTCGAACGAAGTAACCATTATTTATAGGTTTTGTCCATGAAACACTGGAGAAGTTGACGAAAATGTCTATGGAGAATACGAAAACATATTCAAGAATATGGGAGCGATTTCCGATGACAACCAAAACTGTTGAGAAATGGAAATCATTGATCTGGTTACATATTGCCAGTATTGATATATACAAAACTAATGGAATTCCTAATTTTGGTACAATCAACATTAATTTCACTATGTACATAATGGGTTCTCTCGTGAATTTTGCATGAAATCATGTAAGGGGTATTTGTATTGCAAACGCGGCACAATCACAACTTCACAACAAAATCTGTTTGATAATCGCAGACATCTGAAAAAGAACAAATCAGCGATTCAATAATATAATTAAACTGCAAAAAAAATAATTCGAAATGAATTAAATGAAAAACTCCGAAATACAATGTACTGTAGTAAAGTTATTATATACTTTCGAGAAGAGCCAAGTGATTATGTTTCCAATATTGAGAAATATACAAGGTGGCCCATTGAAAAAATTACTGTGAGGTATATCTAAAGCTGTTCTGTAGTTTCTGTTCTGTAGTTAGGTGTAACCTGTAGAATAGTGTATGAACAAATAAATAAATAAATAAATGAATAAAAAATAACAGCTTAAGAATTTCACCATGCCATCAGACTTTCTATACAAACTCTAGAATGAGCCAATTCCTAATATTTCTAATCGAGATATAATGAGGTTCCAAGATGTATCATCTTCAAATTCAACCTGTATCTCAAATAAGAAGTGGGCTACGAACATTTTCAGTTATGAAAGCAGCAAATGTTGCGAAGGCCGCAAATTTCTTCGATTGAATCCTCGAAAATAGAGAAAAAAATCTAGTGAATACATCAAAATAGGACAAACTGTATATAACAACTATCAACAATTGTATCATTCCATGTTTTGTTCGGCTTTCCTCTTACTCTTGCTTCATAATAATTTCACCTGTCTATCATTTGTCATCCTCTGTAAATGTCCCTACCATCCCGATTGTCTATACTTTATTCCTTCCTTACTTGTAATTTAATTATTCGATTCATTTTTGACTCCCTTAGTTCCTAGCATCTGAATGTCAATACTAGCTTGTATATGATCCTAAATTTTGTGAATGTTGTTCTTGTTGAGACTTCTCGTTTGCATCCAGTGCGTATTGTATATTGTTGCTTTTTCATTTCTTTCGTTTATTTCTGCTTCCTGGTTTCCTGTCTCATCTTGTGTTGTTCCTAAATATTTATATTGTTGGACCTGGTGTTTTTACACATAATTCATCATTCCTCAATTTTCTGTTGCCAAAACCTTGGTTTTTTTCATTTCTCTTTGAATATCTTATTGTATATATCTAGTATATTGTATATGTTTTCTTAACTTCCCGCAATTCTTCAATCATTTCTCGCAAATTGTAGAAACCAATGCATATTTTTCTGGTCTCTTCACTGGATTGCTTCAAGAATCATACGCGAATATATTCACTAAGACAAATTGTATACGATATAATTAAAAAAAAAATATCTCAATAACTCCATGAAGATATGTATCAAACCATCGTAATACGCCCACCCTGTATACATCCTACGACATGGGCGCATCGCCGCCCCTCGCAAAGTAAAGAACCACCGAATGCCTCGAATAACTCGCCATGCGCCAACGCCGGCGAGGAAAAAACCGAAAGTCTCCGAATGTTGGAGCGTGCTCCGCATGTCGATCTCGTCACGTCTGCCCCTGCTTGCTGCCCACCCTCCGCCCCTGAAACTCCGCAGCGTCCGTCCGTCCGCCCGCCGAGATGGGCTGACCTCGCACTGGGTCAAAGCCCGCCGCGATCAAAGTTGCCGGCGCCAAAACACTTGACAGCCGCGCGGGGGAGATGGGCCCATTATTTTTCGTCGGTTCGAAATGCTTTCGTTCGGATGGATCGACTGATCTGCTTGCTATGCCGGCGAATCAGATAACAGATTAGACGGTAGATATAGTGATTGGAAACTGTCGAAAGATTGGGTTATAGCGATAAAAGTTGTAACGATCGTAACAAAAAGTGTCCTTTGAAAGTTGTGCAGTTTTTGTACATGATCATGAAATCGGCGAGATTAATCTTTTGTGCTTAACTTATCGGCAATTAGAGGGTGCGTTCAATCACACGGCCAGTGGCGTCATCAAAGATGCCATTGTCGCACTGCAATAAAGAGACACACCCGACACTCTGAAGGCATTAATAAAACAAATTATCAGAAGCCCAGAGTAATATATCTCAGAACCTCTAGCTCACGACAGCTCGACGACATTCCTAGTAAAAACTTTTTACAGAGATATATTCTGAGAACCAACTATAATATTGACCAATTAGTAACATATTTAATACGTATTTAATAAATCAAGTAGAGAGAACTCTGATTTCTCTTTATTAAACGGTCCCGTGGAATTCTGTATGATAACGGCATAAACATCGAGCCTTCTTCTTATGCTTCTAGACGATCAATTACCAAAGGATTCCTCGCCAAACTGAAGAGTCCGCGGAGGACAAAAAAATCGAAAGTAACGTTACAGAAATCGGACAAACATACATCGTACCGTTCACTCGTAAGACCTCTTGCGATGTAGATACGGAATCGCTCGGTTAAATTCATGGAATATATGCGACCAACAGCAGAGCTCTCTATAAATGAATTGAACTATCGAATTCTATAACTCAATTGGTCATTGGTCAATTGGCCGAACAGCGCTAGATACATACCACTGTCATCAAAAAGTAAGGTTAAAATGTCAATTAAAACTTCCGAGCATTAGGAAAGCTTGTAAATTTTCTCCTATGTGTGAGACTGTCTATAGCATTTGCCAAGCGTCTATTTGTCAAAACGTACACCGAGTTCCACGTATTTTGGGAACCACAAAATGTGAATTTGTATCAAATTTCGTTTGCCTTACGAATATTCTCGGACACACAGGTTGAAAATGTTACGGAAGGCATTTGGTGATCAAACTATGATACAAAACATCGTCTATGAATGTTACAACGAGTTCAAAGAGGGCCGAGAACGAGTTGAAGACAAGCCACGCTCTGGACGACCATCAATGTCTACCGAAAGGGGCCACGTCCAAAAAGTCTAAGATTTGGTGCCTGAAAATCATCGATAGATAATTATAGATCTCGCTATAAATTTCGGGCGAACAACTATTATTTCTTCAGAACGATGATACACCATGCCAGAAACTAGACTATTATCGTTTCGCAACCACCATATTCGCCTGATTTGGCTTCGTGTCAATGCAGGGACGCCGTTTTTACACTATTAGGACGAAATTAAATGCGAATCGAAGGAGATCTTGAAGACTTTACCGGAAAACAACTATATCCAGACCAATTCATGTTAGTTCTTTCAATCTTGCTATGGGCGAGTGTATTTCTACTTACTAAGATTCTCGGTTCACAATATGAATCCTTCTTGCATCTCCGTTTCACCCAAAAGTACTTAGGATTCCACTATAAAAACATTGGACAATTCAAGGTCAAGCACTACATTTTATTACACCAAGTTTGTAATTAATTGTAGTCAAAGGGTATCCAAAAACATAACCAATAAACATAATCTGAATATTCGAAAAGTACTGCATTTTCAATGTTTCCTCAGGACGAATACATGATAAACCCTTTTCTGATATATAACGTGTCACGTTATTGAAGAAATTAGCTAGAAAGCTGTACGATCTCGTTCGAGAAGACGGTGAAATTTCAGTGGAATAACTAGAAGAGTATTAATTTCCTCACAATAATTTCACCAAATTCGTGTTTTTTTTTTGGACGAGCTGTAGGCACAAAATTACGATAATTTTTCATAAGTTTGTAATTTGCGAGTGATACTATTTTTAAAACAATTTATTCAGAGTGAATTTGGCGCACATATTGTATCTTCTTTGTTCATTTCCAATTCTTCTCATTTAGATTGCGTTGTAGGGCGAGTAAATTGGAAATAATTACCGCGATCAGTTCTCCACTTAAGCGATTTCGCGAAATGATTGAATTTACTTAACTCACAAGCTATATCATCGATCAGGCACAGCGGTTGATTAAGAATCGGTTGATATCTGTGCAATGCTCGTTATTTGGTAAGCAGTAATGGACTACAAAAAATTAATCGAAATGGCGTAATTGAATTGAAAACGTTCGGTTTCATTTCGGCCGATGGACGTTCAGTTGAAAGATGAGACGATATCTTTTATCTCCCATATTGTCAATTATTAAGTTTCATCTCGGTATTTTTTATGACTTTTTGGCCTACTTTTTTAAAGTAGTTCATACTACAGCAACTTTTCATAATACTTGGATTCAAGGATCATCTTAATGGTTACCAGAAAATATAAAATTCAATCCGCAAGTACTTTTTTATTAAAAAATATGATGTATGTAATGAAAAGTGTGTCCTGTTTCAAATTACAGCTATGAATCCAGGACATTTCTCATTCTGTATAATGTGATGTGGACATATTGAATGTAGATGTAAAAATAATCATATAAGAACCGTTAGATACTCGAAATGGGATTATCAAAAATTTAATTCTGATTATTGCAACAACATTTCCTAAATTTCAACGGGGATTAAACAGACCACTTGACATACATTCAGGTGATTGATGATATAATTGAATAAATCTAAGGAGACCTTTCCATTCTATTCGCTAGTCATCAACTTATAGAATATGCATGTTAAATAATCCCTCAAGTTTTGAGCTTAACGATTATCCCATTATAATGATAATTGGATAGAGGATATTACAGCGAAAAATGATTTATCAATTACTATAATTTAGGTACTGGCAGCAAAGAAAATGAATACTCATTAAGACGGAAAAAATCCGTAGCAGATTCTTGTTACTGGTATCGGCAGGTAGGATTACATCTTTATTGAATTTTTAATGAAAACTTCAATATACATAAAGAACTAGAATATAGGATAGATTCTATATTCTCGTAAAATCAATATTTTTTATGAAGTGGCTAATATTTTGGAAGATGGCAAGAAATTAAAATATGAGAAAATATCATTCCTCTACAAAACCAATGGAAGCCTCTTTTGATCATCTCCATGTATTCCCATGGAACGAACCACGTGTACTGGTGATTACATATTGACGAACTTCATCTCTATCGATACTGATTCCGAAATATTCACTTTACCTTTAGAAAAGATATCTTAACAGTTGACTTCTAAATGACAGAAGAACAATTCCTCTTGAACTCTCGTTGAAAGCTCACCATGAAAACATTGTTTTGCTTCTAGATGATTCTACAGATGATCCACTGAGTTGGTCTGATTAATTGATCCACTGATATTGCCTGCGATATTCATTATGAGACAACTATGAAAGGTGTTCATCAGTTTGAGTGGACGTCAGTTGCAGATACAGTTGAGTTAATTGAAGTGTTATGAAAACAATTTATGCGCGAAAATGACTGTTAAATGGCATAATCAACAATATTAGTGAGCTTATTAAAATAGCTGAGATTCACTTATGTAATAAGAGAAATGAATTGGTTCATTTTCCGTTAAGGTTCTATTGCTCTTCCCTACAATATTTCTTGTTATTTCTCTTTACTACTATTGATGAAATATAACACTTATTGGTAGATGGTTCCTACTGTAAATAAACCTATTTTTATCATAATTATTATAATTATCGATATATTGCATTCAAATCATTTGGAAAATCAGCTGGCATTTCAACAAGACAATAATCTTCCTCATTAATTTAAGCTCATTCAGTACTATTCAGGTCAAATTTTTTCGAATTGTTGAATTAGTTTAGACAAGGTTCTATCGAATAGCTTTCACGATCACCAGATCTATCTCCACATGATTTCACGGCAAGGAGCAAATGTCCTTCAATCACTAGATATGTCCCAGATTATTCAAAAATAAGATATGGGCGTTTCATCCTACATACTTGCACAATATTTGTAAAATTTTCGTGGACAAAACTGAATGAAATATCTGCAAAAGCCGTAAAAGTTATACAACTACCAAATTTGACAGGCGCCGAGTATCAATACAGCTGACGTAACGAGCGAGGTTTTTTCGTATATTACATAATATTTTCCACAGAAGTTCCATATTCACTATTTTTCATCAACATAGTCGATCTCGAAAGAGGGTTTGAAGAAAATGTATTATTTTGTGATCTCGCCTAGTGTGTATTCTTATTGTCATCAGATTTGTTCAAATCGTGTCAAGAACTATTGTCATATTCGTCTGGTTCATTCTGGACATGTCATGAATCCTACGTTCAATGTAGATCTGCCGTTATCCGAAACCAAAAATAACAAGAAAAAAGCCCAATTCTCGGTGTAATTTCATTTTGAATTTATCGCCCATTCTTCGTCGCTCATAGTGAATTTTCGGGTGCGTGGAAAGAATTATTGTGTGTAATAGTGGATGCCACTTATTTCTGTTCATCAACCCACACGTGTATACCTGTTAATCAGTGAATACCTCTGTGAATACGGTAAGACCATGAAATATGAGGTGGGCATCGTGAATGAACTGCCGAAAATTAGGGTTCAGCGGCCTCTTTTAATAGGGCGGGACGCTGACTTATCGACTGAGCGAATTCGAAAAATGCTAACAATTTCTCTCAGGAATGCCGATGGAACTAAAAGCGAAAAAATAAGTGCATTAATTGTGTTAGTATATTCGGTACTTTTATCAAGAAATTTTTTAATATTATTGCATATAGTAATAATATACTGCTTCAAATATCCAAAAGGAAGAATGAAGCAAAAACAGGATCATGATAACAAAACCATCAGAACTTTGGTAAATTAATACTTTCCGAGATATTCTACTTTGAACTTGAAATTTCACCTTCTTTTCTTGAAAGTTCTCGAACGAGACTGCAGATCGATATCGAATAATTTGTATGACAGTTTGAATTCTAGATACAGTTGAATCACTTGGTACTTTTCGTGGCCTAAAATTTGGAGTGCGCATATTCACTAGTGAAATATGCGCGCAGTGGATGAAATGGTACGAAATACGTGAAAACAAGTTCCACTAGCTCCACTGTCCGCGACAATTGCAAAATTGATTTAAGATTGCATCGCCAAAGTGGTTCGATCAAAATGTATACAGGATTCTGTTTTGTCTCGAAATTCGAATGGCATGATTCAGTTTAGGGTACTTTGAAGGATGAAACACTTTCAGGAGTATTCATAAAGATGAAGAAGTTTTGAATGCTAGTCATGTAATATCATGAAGACAGTTGAATTATGAGTTCTGCTGGTTTTTGGAACTGCCAAACAAGATAGATAATGTGAGTTGTGCCTATCAAACATTACCTGAAAATTATGATTTCAATATTAGCGTCAATTATCGAAAATTAAACGATTCCAGTCAGTTACTATTTGCTGAAAAATATCGGAGTGTTCAAAAGTAACTTTGACTTTGATACCTCAAACCTCAAATACCTCCAAAAAATCCTCCAGAATATCTAATTGGAAATCATTTTCAAATAATTCTGCATTCCGAAATTACAAATAGTCCAATCACCCGTTTTTTGGTTGACTGACCTTCGTTCGTTTCGTACGCTATTTATTCTTTCTTCAATGTGACACTTGTATACGAAAATATTGTTACTGAGTGCAGTGGTCGATTTGAGAAATGGGAAACGATTTAAGACGGGACCGAACACCCGGCCCATTTTTTCATTATCGCGACTATTAGTCACCGGCAGCGTCGAGTTTACGCTGGTTTACGCCATTTTTCATCGGCCGGTAATTAAACGAAAATACCGACAACCAGTCGCTATTCGGAGCTTGTGTTTGCATAAAAATTTCGAGCCAGATGAAGAAGAATCGAGTGGATTCTCGAAGTGATTAATAGGCGGGGAATTAATATTTCGACATTGGTAATCTCTATTATAATTCCTTGATGCAGAAACCGTTCGGAGTGGTTGATAACTGGAAAAAATAATGATCAAGATGACTTATACATCGTGAATTCTTTGAATGGACAGAAATAGTCTCGAGGTAGCTAATTCTTTTGAAAATTAGATGGAATTAAGTCTGCACATCGATAACACACGTAAACATATAGTGTGATTATTATTCTTGGACCATGTCTTGTGATGTTTGTGACAATATAGATATAATTTCATAGACAAGTGACATTTCCAAAATTATGTTGCCTTAACTCTCGTTTAAGCAGCGTTTATATTGGGAAATGATAATAGACAATCAAGGTAAAGTACAGACATTTCCCAATATAAACGCTGCTATTTTTGTTCCCATGATATTTGCAGGTGATATAAATCATAATATTTTTGCATAGTTCGATTCATTTTCAGTAGCGCTCATTGAATGGAGAAGGTAAAATAAAAAAAAAATATTCAAGACACCTCTGGAAAAATTTCATACGACAGAAAACTCCATGGATATTTCTTATTGGAAATCAAATAAATCAAAAATGATTCCAAGGTAAAGCTAGATCGGTATGTGCTTCCAGTACCGAAACGGAGAAAATCCTCCTAGGACTTGTGATGATCTTCTTAGCGAAATCACGTGGTCTCATTGACGCACGTTCATTGGTCGACACCATCACGAATAAAATAATCGAAGTTAACCTGATTTGGTGCAAGAACAAGCGCAGTAATTCGTCGTGATAAACTCGAACTTTAAAAATGCAGTGGGAAAGTACCAATTATTGTCGAGCTGTCGACGGACATCTTTGACGTTATGATAAACTACCGCCGCCTTTGCACAGCCTTTTTATGCCACTTATTAAACGAAACTCCCATAGGCGCCCCTACAGGGGTGAAAAGAGGAAAGCGACAAATATTTGAGTTATAGACAGGATTTGAACAATCCGATAGGTTTGAAGTATAAAAAACTTGGTGACAAAGTTCTGGTGCTAGTTTAGCGGTATCCCATTCGTGCAAAAAAGATTTAAACTGATACAGAACTAAAAAAACAGATAATGCTAGTAGATCCAATGGAATTATCCAATCAGTAGACAACGTAAAAAAATACAAGTTGGAGGGGCTTAGGGGTTAAGTGAGACTTCTGTAGATGGTTGACATCACAATTGATTAAATTTTTGCCTAACTGACATCATATGCGAAAGAGGAGCAATTTTATTTAGTGTTCCCAAACCTTCGAGAAAACACAAAGTCCCAGACTTGCAATCTTATGAAGAATACTATTTTCATATGTGATTTTGTTTATGATTTCGTCCCAAATCTCAATTATTTGGACTAGCTTCAGAAATAATACTTCGATACAATAATTATTGATGGCTTGTTACATGAAGAGAATCGGTGAATGGAAATGAAAAATATTGTTTCCAGATTTTCATTACTATTAAGAAGAGTTAAAGGTTCAGTCAATTCGATCATCAAACAAGATTTGTAGATGGAATGAATATGAGACTAAGGTATTCGATCAAAGAGAGATAAATTTGATCAATTTGATATTCATTAATAGGAATGGAATAAATATCCTGCATTATATATATTGGAGATCTAATTATTTTTGAAAGGAACAAAAAATGATAAAATACACTTCAATATCTGATCGAACTAATTTATGACTAGGTTATGTGATAATTACGTAACGCGTTTCAATCTTGAATTGAAATTTCCATCTCCTTCCTGTGCCCGATTACTACATGCATGTTCCATCTTTTTCATTCTGAAAGTGTCTGAAATGTTCAAAAATTGTCTGTAGTAGTTATTACCTAAAGGAAGTGCATCATTTTTGCCAAGTATGCAATACTTATTGAACATTATTTTCTATTTTTCATCTCGGTTTACTGTACAAGTGTGCTTGATCTCAATTCATTTTATTTTTTCCAAATAATAATCAATTGGATATGAATATCTCCTTGTTACGCCTATGGCAACATCTCCAACTAGTTCGATCATCTTACCATCCAAGATCTTCAACTTTTTCAGCGACTTTTCGAAATTTCTCTCCAATCAAACGCGCTCGCTGATAGATTTAATATGACGATTACCGTTTTTTCGTCGCGAAAATTGTGCGGCAATTTTGATTTGATAGGTTCGAGGAATGTCTCTTTGAAATATCGTCGCGAAGTTCTAATTTATCGGAGAATTCGACCTATGAAAATTGAACACACAATATACAAGCCGCAAGATCAAATGGATTGCCGATATGTCGAAGAGTGGCTTATGACGTCGCGATTCATTACTTTGATCGGTTGCCGGTGCCGGTACAGGGTGGTCTCGTATAGTCAAACAGATCGCTCGAGGTGATTTAATTGTAGTATTTGCATTTGGGATTGGTATATGTTGTCGATTTTAGGTTGATAGTTACGTCACATAAGCAACAGGTGCGATATTGCCATTTCATAAAGTTAGAAGAATACACATGGTTAAACGTTCAGACATTCATTTCAGAATTTTAAGATCAGCAGATAATTTTGATATAGATCTCACACATAAATCTTCATTGAAAGGGACTCTGCTTCAAGAAGGGTTGCGTCTTTTTAATGCGTTGCTGACTGATGTTAAAAATTCGGTTAATTTGAATATGTTCAATAAAAATATAGCATTGTATGATTTTCGTTCAAAAAAATGAAAAGTTCGACGTTCAACTTTTTAAATCGTTCTAGAGGGAATCACAGGAATTGATGTCGAGCTGGAATCAAGCAATGTACCAAAACTATTCAAGAATTTGAATTCTGTGATAGTTTTTTTACTTCTGTATTAACTCTTTAATTATTTTGTTCATTATGGGAGGCTGAATAATGTGTCCGTGAATTATTATCTGGAATATAAAGCTTGATACTGGCTAGATCATTTCTTAACTTTAGACGATGCGAAGAAATCCAATTTTTATCAAAAAAATGTTCCTCAAGGTACTTACATTATTGAGTGAGATGGATAATCAGTCAAAGATGGCCGAAATGTCAATTTTGACGATTTGTTAGCATCCCATGACAATAAATATTACTGAAAAGTTGAAATTTCAAGCAACAGGAGTGAAAAACTGTAACAGGGTGCCATTTTGCTCGCTTTTTTTCAAATGTCCGTTGTTTCAAAACCACGCAACTTCTATTTTTATGGTAACTATTATAAGTTGATCTATTGCCCGAATCCAGCTTGAAGTCAATCCTGTATAATTCACTGCACCTATCAAATCCAGACGAATCTGTTCTTAAAACAACAGATTTTCAGTGATTTTCGATTAAATCTTTGAAAATAAACAATTGGCATAGATCAACAAATGGTGACAATCATCCGAAAAATGCCAAATACGTTTGGCATCGTGGTGAAGTGTTGCCAACTGTTGGAGTAGCGTAATATAGAAAATTTAATGATGAAATGGGGATTCTGCTTATAATTAGTCTCGTATTGAAAACACCTAACTGTCAACGTAAAATGAAAAGATTGTGGTTAGGACATCTCATCTCTTCAAGGTATATGGGATGATTAGTAGAATGTTGGAGTATCTCTATAAATTATTCACCTGAAACTTTTCATAACTATAACTATTTCGGTAAGTGAATAATAACGTTGCACATAAATCTCTGTCTGAAAGTCGATAAAAAAGTGTTTTCGCAGACGTCATTATTGGTCATTTGAGCGAGACATTTACTGTTTTGATAATATAGCAGTGACGAAGAAACCAATGTAAATGTTTATCTCTCAGTGCATTACTGATTCGTAGTAGCCATTAAAAACAACTGCAACTTTGCGTATAATATTTCATATCTTCGGCAGTTTTATCGTTCAAACGCGTCGAAGAATGATAGTATTTACACCTAAAAAAATCTGCACAAAAAAAGTGGATTATTATTGGTCTTGACGAAGTTGATACAGTTAACTTGGGTACGATTTATGAATGATTCAATTATTTATATAACGATATTCCATTTAAATTCCAATCGAATTCAATTTCACTGGAAAATACAATGTGTTCATTCTGTATCTCAGTACAACAATTATACCTAGAAAATCACAAGTAAGCCTATATTCCAAGAATCAACTGTCGTTTAAAGTCTATTTACGGAATATTCGTCAAATTTGTGCATAATTGGAATTTCAATGTATCATTGACACATTGTTGTGGCTACACTTCATAACAGTGCATAGAAACATTGGTCTGAAGATAATTAAGAGACAGCGTTGAATTTTGTCATTGATAACTTTACAACATTTTCACTTTTTCGAAAACCATAATGTATTTATTAAAGAAAGATAGTTCTGACAGATTTGGTTGTCTTTCAATACCATTTCAGTACAAAATAAGTAATATCTAGCTAGCCACTGAAGTTCCGATTGGATGAAACATATATAACTAGGAACATTTGGGCATCAAAAATAATGGCAACACTCCACAGTGACGTCACAATGATATCAAATTCATACAGAGAGAAATCTTCCAAACCGCTTATAAAGTTTGTCAATTTGAGTTGAAACTTTCACAGATATTGAAAAAACTGTTCAACGGTTATTCACAATCCATAGTTATCTAGTTTTGGTGTATATTTATGAATCTAAGATATTTTTTAAAACAATTCGAATGATAAACTCAACCTCACTTCCTATTTCAGCAACACTGCATTTTCTGGCAATCTGTCACAACTATATTGCTTAAATACATTTAATGGACTATAGCATATAATTGAGTTGATATCAGTTTTGTCTATTCGAAAAGTTGTCTTTGACAATAATTTGGGTGGAAAAGTGGTTCTATTGAATTCGGTTAGTCGTTGAAATAATAATAAGAAACGCATTCTCTAGAAAACCTAAAAACTAAGGAGCGGAAGAACACATCATCAATACATTATACTGAACAGAAACTATTATCATTGGTGAATGGATATCAACTTGGGAAAATATCTGATGAATAATTTGAAGCTTCCTAATCCTCGAAAATACTACAAAAACTCCAATCAGAAATCATCTGAAAATCATCTGAAATATGCAAATACAATACCTATAATTTGGGATAAATGAAACATTTTCTTCGTTGGTAAATTATTCCTTTCAATAGATGTTTCATTAAAAATAACTAATACTAATTAAATTAATATATTCTGTAATTCAAACGAACGATGTTCATAAGAATGATTCACTAATCAGAAGACGAAACATCCAAAGTCCTAATGATATTCATTCATATTGGATGATCAGGTAGCGTCATTTGGTTGCCTAAAGAAATGTTTTTTCATCTAAAAATTATTTTTCTCAGTAGGCAAATCAATTTCGTTATCCAGCATTGAAAACAGATTTCCCGCAGCGATAATCTCGATGAGGTGCACAGCTTGAAAAATTTGTGTAATAGATAAGCAAGCGCATTAATAAAATAACATTTAATTTCAATAGAATAACTACTTTACATATAATATTTACGATGGTACATCAGTGATAAAAATTCGATTAGATGCATAGCGAGATAAGACCGAAATAAGAGCCGCCATTGTCAGTTGAATACATATACGAAAAGGCTTCTCTCGGTCGGACTTATATTGCGTGAAAGAATGCGCGCATTGCATCCAAATATGTCATAACAGATTTGATTGTTTTCGATTTTCGATAGTCCATGACACCTCATCGTGAAGAATCGAGAATATGACATGTAGATAAATGGTTGGCCGCTTTCACACTCGACGTACCGTTAAACGTTATTGAGATGATACATTTTTTTGACGTTCTTTTGTCGAGCCACAATGACGTGTGTATTGGTCCAAAATCATCAATTCACTTTGTCAGTTGATGTCGGTACACTGAGAGAAAATCATTATTAATTCTTTCGAGATCGGAATCTTACTAGATTATAGTTGAACCGTTGACCTTTCATTAGAAAACAATAAAAAAGTATAATTGGCTGAATTATATTCGCGAATACTAAGCACGTCAGGTCGATTAGGAGCAGTGTATGCACAGTGTACGCTTCTTATAAAAGGCTGGCTCCATGGTTTTTACTATAATCTTAGGCATATGACCTTCAAAATTTTTAAAAGACGGCTTATATTTCATAAATCGAAAAAAAAATTCAGAACGATCTGAATGATTTCTGTTTCCAAATATCGTTGGAGTATACTGGCGAGCTCCGAAGACTATCTTGCTTAAATAAATAGACTATTTGGTGACTTTCGTCTATACGCCATATGAAAAATTATTAGAATATTCGTAATTGTGACTGTGAGGCACACCGGAAAACATCTAGTAAAACCAACTCCAGATTCATTAATGCTCATTATTCTAATTGAAATATAAAATGCATGGTTTAATCCATGTAGTAGTGAAATATTGATTTGTCATCGTTGTGAAATATTGCCACAACAAATGGTTAATGAAAAATAACGAAGTATATGAATAACAAATCTCTTCTTCAAATAAATATACTATAATTAATACTGAGCAATGGATGCATAAACTTCATATCTACCCATCAGCCAAAGTTTCACACTTTGTGGCACGTGAAATTTCTTTTTCTGGACTCTCTTCGGTTGACAGCCACACCCTCAATTTTTTCAATGGGAATTTGAAAAAACTGTGAGATAGCTGTCACATTCATTCATTATGGATTGGATATCAACTACATCAAAGTTCATACTCGAGTCGAACATAGAAACAGTAACCAAATGAATTCAAAATCAGTGGCTAAAGTTTGAAAACTGATATATTTAGATTTGATAAACAAAAAACCTTAGGTTGAAATGGAAAATACGATGTGACATAAAAGTGAGGTTGTGTTTTTTGTATGTTGTGTCATGTCAATTCGTCCCTCGCACCGCATAATTTGCCAACATTGCGTCTCGCGGAAATGAACCATCCTTTATACTTTGAATCCTTGGTCTGTTCCTGCTTAAACATATATCGTATTTCGTTGGCCAGGGAACATCTTCGTTCCTTCGATGGTCGATTGTGTGGCATTCTCTTCTCTTGTCTCTCCAATTTCTATCGCTTTTGTCAGTACCGCAGAATAATTTACATGTTGCATTTCACGATTGAAATTCTCGGCGACGTACAATAAAACATCTTTTCTCGTTAGCCATTGAAATGCACGTCATCAATAAAATTAGTTGAATATATCGATAAATACGAATCCCCCAAGACCCCCTGACAATGCCAGCGGAACCAAACAACAATTAATTCTCGCAATTAGTAGTCTCTGCTTGCCTTGCAGTCTAGATTTACGCGTGTGCCGGCTTGGGATTCAATACCAAATTTGACAAAGACAACTATCGACATTTCCAATGGAAAATCGCGCAGACTGCTTGGCTTCGCTTGCCTATTATAGGCTTTTATTGCCTGCCGCTTCCTAAAGGGGAACGACTCGCTGAAAAACTATGCTATCTCGGATATTCGTCCTTATTTTTTTGTCCGCGCAACGAAGACTCTTCATGTACCAGGGTGGGTTTTTATATCTTCAACGAGCAACATTGTCTTCTAAACTCGTTGGAAAAGCCACCACAACTTCATGGAATTCACGAGTCTCGATCAGATTTTTCAGTACGCTCACAATATTCATCCATTTTTCATCAAATGTCCCATTGGGAAAAACCATACCCGAGAAGAATAGGAAGAGAATACTTCAATTCGAGATTCTGTAAATTAGATATTGGATGACTCAATAACAGATATTTAAAAATTTCAAAAAAAAATTTGTTATTCTGGAGCTAACTAACTATAGCGCTAATGATGAATGGATTAGTTCAGATGGAGATAAAGGTAGAAGTTGAAAGGTATAACCTATTTTTTTGAACAAGACAGCTCACCAGGAAGTTGCTGCTTGTCTGTTTATCAACGATACGAAAATTGTTTCGAAAAATGTTGCCGATTTATAAAATATACCTAAATTGGATAACTAAAGACTTTGATTAGCGAACTTATCGCTTATAGGATATTTCTCTCCAAATAAATTTATCATTGTGGTGAAGTCACTGAAGCCATAAATGTTTCTAGCGTTGTTTGAACCAATCAGAAGTTAGATACTTTTCATTTTTCACTATTGGTATTGAAAGATAACCAAATCTGTCAGAATTATCTTCCTCAAATAAATACACTACAGCCATATAAATGGAAGGCCCAATTGCTCTATCTAGTCACGTGGTTTGGATTGATGTTCAATGTCAAGAATTGACTTTTTTACGTGTAGATATCAAAGTATGGTACACAATTCGTCGTGATCTGACTTTGAGCAGGCCTCAGTTATAGGAATTTCGATTGGAAATCAACTGATTGGCAAGACATTTGACATCCAGTAGAAGTAACATGAATAGTACATCAATTATAAAAATTTTATAGTAACCATTCTACTGCAAATATCTAAGAAAAGAAATTCCTATGTTTGAAAGTTCATCAATGTTTAGTTGTCGAAAAGATCATAAGAAATATAGTAAATTCCTTGTATTTTTTGAATGATCTTTCATTCGAACAAAAAATGTCAGGTAGTGGTCTGAAAATTTTGACAAAGATTAATGCATTGATGGTGAAAATGAATAATTGAAAATAACAACAAATTGATAGGAGTGAAGAATGGGAAGCACTGGATAAATATTCGAGAGTTTATTTAAATTTGTATTCAATATCTCTATTAGAATCAGAATTAGAAAACTTGAAAGCAATTCAGTCTCCCATAGGCAATAAAAGAGATTGATCTCATTCAAATTTGTTATTTATTGAGATCCACGAAAAAGCTTTGGGATTTGTGAAAAATCTGAATCTACAGAAGGAGAATCTTGTTTGTGGTAATGGAGAAATATGTCGACGGGCAAACGATATAATAAAGCTCTCTCGTAGCTCAAACGACAATGACTGTTCTGAGCAATTCGTCCTTATATTTTTCCGCAATAACGAGATCCACTCGATGCGATATATCGAATTCGCATTCTCGGTGAATACCCACCATACCCATAGAAGATGCGTACTGAAAACTAAAAATAGAACTTCTCGACTTGAGAGAAGCACACAATGCGGAAATTATATACCTGGTAATCCTTTATTTCAGCCAGTTGTCGCACAGCTTCTTATATGCTGCTGTTTTAATGGTTATGGAGGCATTTCTTATGATTTATCGGTAGAGAGCCACGCTGTGCGACGGTTCTGAACATTTCAAATCTTCTACACCGGGTGTATCATCGGTAATGTAGTTCTTTATCTTCAATAGATGTATCTATCATTGCTTCTGCCATGATTGAAGGATCATGGGTAGGTTGGAAACAATGTAATAGGTCTAGAGCCGTACCCTGGGAATCTTCTCTAGACGGTTAACGGAAAGTACTTTGCAAGGATTATGGTTTTTTATTTCAGCTTGAAATGTGAAACATTGTTCGTAGTAGTAGAAATTGATACGAAGAAAATTTGACATATCCATATCAAGAATCTAATTGTCAATTAACCAAATCGAGGAGAAAATTACAGCAGAATTCTACTGCTCTATTTTTCGGCGAATCTGTAGCAAATGGATGCTTAAAAATTTTTCACAGATTCCTCACAACACGATAATGAACACTAATCACCAAAAAACAATCATCCGCAATGTTGTTATAAGCAATGACACATTGATTATAACCGATTTCAAGTGGAATTTTAGATTTAAGTTACATTTATCATTGTTTCGATATCCTCCATTTTTACGAAGACATGTAGTTGAAACCTGAAACTACTGTCTAAACTGTCTCAATGATTAATGTTGGAGCGCCATCTACAATAATTTATTCATTTTTATTCATTTATTGAATTCGCGAAAATTAACATGAAAAACTATTTTACGTACAATAAACATAATTACACAAATTGAAAGACTTCAATTGCTACTCATAAACATATTTTCTGTAACAACATATAAATTATTCATTGATTCATGCATTGACATTGATTTGGATTTCTTCAAAAATCACAATTACGCAATCAAAAGTCAGATTCCGAAAAGTATTTACATTCATATGTCGTCCAAAATATGACTTCACATAAAGCATTTTCCAAAATACATACAACACAAGTAAACAATAAATTCAGAACTGTAAGAACCCCAAAATGTTGATAAAAAAAATAATTCAATTCATAACTTTTTTATAACCTAACTTAACGTCTCAACCAGTCTCGATTGTCTCAACTCTCATAATGTTGAAACATGTTATCATGTCAATCATTCGATGCCTATGTACAATTTACAGAGTACCGTGAATATTTCCACCCACTTTCCACCGTGTATACTTTGATATACTTGAGATCATTCTGCATTCGTATTGAATCGCCAGTCCCACATTTTGCTCTGTGAAATGTACACTCATCAGTAACATAGATGATTATCACGTCTAAAAAGTGATCCACACGACAATAATGTTGTTAGGATGAAATTTATTTCCGATACATGATGTTCTTTATGAGATAGCGAAGGTATAGAGATGTGAGTTATTGAATATTACGCCGAGATAAACTGTTTCTATTAATCATATCACAATGCTATCTACGATCTCTATTGCTGGTGCCGTGTCTCTCTTCCTCTTTCTCTCTGGCGACTGAATGAACTTTCCTGTTCACAACTGTTTCAGCTTTCTTTATAATATCGAGAGGAGTGTCGATGAGATTTGTGTTATGTATTATCGAATTTCAATATTATCATCGATTGAAAGTACTGCCTGCAGTGTGAAGTTCGGTATGCAAACGTTGTGTTGAATCTCACGAAATATGTGTTGAATATATCAGCCCATCTTGAAATTCTATACTTATTATTTATTATCTTGACCGACTTCGTTGTCAAGTGAAAATTGTTTGGAATTCGTGTTGTGGATCCATGTCTTTTTCATCCCTTGTGGAATTAGATCATGTTAAAATATTCTTTCGTCATCAGTTAGGACAAAAGTATATCGTAATGTAGACCAGTTGGTTCATGCTCTTGTTATACACCGCTCTTGTAGAGTTCAAGTCCAGACTCATCTGTGAATGTATCAACGGACTTCTGTCAAATAGAGTTGAACTGATCTGGTTACCTGGACAGAGTGGAATGAAGGATAGAAGGCACTGAATTAGCTGACGAACTAGAATATCCTAGAATAACATACCAGAACAAGATTATAGGGTGTTAATTTGAAAACTTCCCACCCTCAATATCAATCGGAAAAACATGTCGATTTTGCTCTAAACACAATCAAACCTAGAGAAAGTACAAACCTGGAAACCTAGTAATCTTCATAAAATACTCAAAGGGACTAATGTCTTTCAAGGTACCAGAGTAACAGGAGGAGTACAATAAGCCTTTTGAAAAAAAAATATCTTTGGAATATTTTGTAACTGACAGATATTCGTCTACTTTGAGAAATAAAGATCAACTCAGTAGACGCAATAGTTTTTATTTTTTGTTATTTTTATGCTCCATGAGAAAAATCCATAAAACTTTTACAACCACTATTATTAGAATAAAAAAATTTGAAAGTATCCAAATGTTTTATCATCCAGTGGATTTATGGTAGATCCTCACAAGAATCAGTTCTTGAGAGAGCAGATTTACAATAATTTCCTATTGAATCGACAAAATAAACAATCCAAATGGTTCAGCCGATACGTTTGACATCGCTGTCAAGTGTTGCCAACTGTAATTGAAGTGTGGTGTGGGAAATTCAGTGATGAAATGGGGTGGTAAAGATCAAACTATGTAAATAACTGTCAGAAGTTGATTGAAATTGCCTTTGTCTTCTTCTTCTGTTCGTTTCAAATGAATATCTGGAGAATTTAGGTGATGTGACACTGATGCTGCATAAATTTACGATTCAGATGGAAACCCACCCGTATTCCTTATCCAAACATAATCGCGATCACACAAGCGTGAAACGAGCGATCGGCTACCGGCCTCAATAGCAGCACAGAGGAATCGGCTCGTCAGAATACCGTCCGATAATATGACATTTATGGATGCAAAAACGCTTCCTGCGGTCACAGGAAAAAATCGGCACGCGTCACACGAGATCGGCCACCACAAATTGTTTCTCATCGCGTCAGCAAAGTGAAACAGCAGCAGCTGTTCGAATCGAAAGCAGCTTTGGAGTCAGTCGACCATAAAAGATTGCACGGCGCTGCTCAAGAATCAACATACAATCTTGCACGAACGCTGAAAATATGGCGGAAAAGATTTTCCAACCATTAGTCATTATTTCGTGTAGTAAGAAATTCTGCACCCATCTAACAATTTTTTATCATATCAATAGTTTTTATTTCCAAATAGTTCCTGATATTTGCTGATGAATTGTCATGACATCATTATTATTGACGTTTGAAAGTAACCGACTTTGATAGCCAAAAATATCATCAAAGATATTTCATGCAGCTTTACAAGGACGCCTTCCAAAAACATTGGGTTATTTTCAAGCAAAAGTATCGGTTAAACAAATGATACATTTTGCACTAGTCTGAACTTATCCACATATTTCTAGTCACACATTCTGACGGAGAACTGGAAAAGAAAAATCTGATGGAATTGAACTGAATGTAAGAAGAAGCCATCCAAGATTGTCGTTATCGATAATATCATGATCATAATCCCTATGGTGGTACAAACAAGGTTCAACAAACTATGAAGACAATTTCAGGTGTAGAATCAGTTGAGAAAGATATTACAGAAACGTTAGTGGTTTGTTTCTCATGTGATTCTTGAGATGAAATGGAAAATGTTTGAGACAATTGTATTCTGAGTTATCTGTCACTTGTGTAATTATGTGATGCAGGCATTCTATAAACGATTCTAAAAACGATGAGTGAGTTCTGCTCCTAACCTTTGCTGAATTTGATACGATAGCAAGGAAAATAGTTTGCAAATATTTGCAATAGGATGATTACAATGATATTTTTCATGGGGGACATGAAAGAGAGTCAATGACAACTAATTGTTATGATTCATGAAGACCTTTCACTGACACGTGAAAGTTGAAGATGGCTTGAGAAATATATTATACTGGAAACCCATTGAAACACCAATATCATATATTTCCAAGAAATTTTGCATTACAACGTTTTGGTAGATGATACTTGCCAACTAGTAATTTGAGAAATTTGCGTGTTGCTATGAGTTATGGTGCTTGTGACTATTAGCGTTTTCTTCTGGTAATAATTTAGCAGGAGATGCTCCTGTCCCAAGCGTTTTCGATGCTAATACAGGAAATTCAATCTTGGGGTCGCTGGTCTTCTGACCAGGTCACTGCAAACGGCTGCTAATGAACTGCGATACCTTGTTCGTGTGTATCTAAGATAATACCGCGGGGATGTACTGGGTGTTTGCAGAAGCCAAGACATCACCTTTGACCAGAAAGTTTCTAGTTTAATGTTTAATGAAAAAGAACCAATGTTGTCATTACTTTTCAAAAATATATTTTTTATTTATATTATATTTCGTGAAAATGTGAGGTATGTTCAAGTTTTTTTTTTTCAAGATATGCATGGTGTTTTTATTTGAGATAACCGCTTTATGCTTTATAATACTGTGTAATACACAAAATGTTTCAAAAATGCGTGCTAAATTAACAATCCATTTTGAAATAGTATCTTCAAAGGGATCAAAACGTCCTACAAAGAGGTTCAAGAAAGACCTACATGGTGGGCAACATGTTGAAATCTATTTCGATCATTTTTCTTATTATATCGCCTTCTCTATATCAATCAAGTATTTATCCCAATGTTATACCCAACTTTATAGTTTTGTCATCGTAAATTTCCAAGCATATTTTATTTGTACCATAGTGCTAAAGAATATATTGATGAAATAGTGACATTAATGTTATATTTTATCGAACAATATTCTTCTTGACAGATCAGTTATAAAATACATTTATTTATACCATACTGATGATGTGAACAAGAAATAATTATTTGGACAATGGCAATTTTTCACCATTCTACAGCGAGTGAATTCATGGTATCATTTTTCATCAATTATATTATCCAAACAGTTCAGATACTTGTTGTTGATTGCTTTTTTCGAAACATCAGACGCTACTACTATCACAATAATGTACCATGTGTGTTGAGTTTATTCCAATTACATTATATAACCAGCAACCACTGTTATCGCGGTGAATAATTTTCGATCTCAAGATTTGCATTTGCAGCGAAAACTTATTAGCAATTGCTTCAGTACTATACAGTGTGGAACAGTCAAATGGAATAAATTCGATAAAGAACAAATGGGAGCGTGTTTGGAAAAACGCACCCTGTATATCATTAGTTTTATGGATTCTTCAGAAAATTCTAGACATAATTTATGTAAAGACCTATCCTCGATTGTTTCGGAAATATTAAGTGTTTCAGATGTATTACAAAAATTACCATTAAAAAAAGAAAATTATTTCATTACACAAATAATTAAAAAAAAAACTATCAAGTTGCTAAGGCTATGAGTTTTATACGAAAACTGTTTTTGTATTTTTTTTTTATTTCATATCAGTAGAAAGGAACCGAAATAGTTGAAGATAGCTATGGGACATTGTACATGAATTATGTCTAGAATTTTCTGAAGAATCCAAAAAACTTACAGGGGGTTGTATTCAAAATAAGAAAGTTGGTATCGGCCACTGTCACATGACACACCCTATATAATTATTCTTTTTTGGCAAAATGCGCATCTAAAAATATAAATTGACGTGTCCAAGCGTTTTTCCCAACACGCTCTCATTTATTCGTCATCGAATTTATTTCATTTGGCTGTTCCGCACTGTAGGCACGATCACAAATTCACTTCAAAACCAGTTTTTTACATCCTTGCTTACTCACATTGATTAACATTATCCGTTTAATACCGAAAGTCCTATATCTAATAATATCAATTTGTTTCAGGACGCTGAAAGTGGTTCAACTAGCAGCGAAGAAGAAATCGACACTCACGAAGATATCACGGATCTCCCTGAGAAAATTCTCCTACCCCGCGAACCACTTATTCCTCAACTACCCATCAAAAAACCACCAACTAACCCTTCAGCCAGCACCATCATCCACACAGACGAAGAAATGCCAATCATCTCCCAGCCAGAAAAAACTATCACCACAGTACCACCTTCAACGTTCACGGTACCACCATTGACCACCATAGTTTCGTCAACGGGTACCACTTCGACAAACCTAGCGGTGGTACCTCCTAGCTCGACATCTAGCTCCAGTACTGGATCTCTGCAAGCTGTACCATTCCTCATGCAAACCCCCAACGGGGTGGGATACGTTTCTACCCCTAATGGTATGCTGTTGGGGCTTCTACAAGGTCCTAACGTGTCCCAGATGCAGTTGGTGGCGATACCACTTGGTAGTTTGGGTGGTGCTGGTGCTGGTACCAGTACTGCGAAGGGGTCAGGGACTAGTGATAAGAGTAGTTGAGACTAGTAGTGAACTGTTTTGGAGGACAACAGATGATATGAAAAAGTGGCTGTGGTGTATGAATTTTTACACAGTTCTTTAGGAATAACCTGTATCTCAAACTTGAAACAGATGTTGGAGATGGGTTATCAATGAACGCACACATTTAGTCTTGGAAATTGAACTTGGTCGTATCAGTTATCATCATCAATTAATTATCAATCAATGTTCTGAAACCTTTCGAAAGCAATAACCATATTATCATAAAGTATATTTTAAGTTCGAGAAAATGAGTGGAAACATTTCACGAAACTTACAATCGATTTAAGTGAAAGTTTCTTTTCTGCCACAAAAACTACTTCACTTGTTTTTATTCGAATATGGTTTTCAATAATATTACATGCATAAAATATTCAGTGAATCTTTCATGACATCAACTAGTATTTGGTCAAGAATCTCTCTGAAGGTTCAATTTTATGAAATGGGATATTCAGAGACAGGTCGGTTGAAAAATTTACATCCAAGAATTAGATTAGTATATTGAAGTATAAGTGGATAAAAAGGTTCGAAATAAAGCAAGTGTTTTAAAGACCAGATCCACGAATACTTTACGCTATTTTTTTATTGGTGCCACATTTTACGTTTGAATAGAGTTTTGCATTTGTCAGTTATATTTTATTTGACGTTTACGAGGTCAGATCAATAATCAAAAATTTGTCATTTAGACTTCACGTTTCTCGTTGCTTCGTTGATATTGCCATGGTTTCTTTAAAAAACGCGCGTTTTTCGAAAGTTCGATTAAAACACGCTCAGGTGTGCTTTAAATGGGTAAAATGAAGCACCAATAAAAAAAATATTATTATTCTCCCTATATTTGTCACCCTAACGATGCAAAAATATATTTGCATACAGAAATGAAACCTGTACTGTTGAATTTGCCCAATTTTTTATGCAATGTATCTCTCAAATGTGAAAACAATAATCCAGTATTGATCAAATTCGTACCGTATTGGGAATTTAATTGTCTAATTTCTACTTTCCCACAGACACAGTCAATAAATCTTATAGAATCGACAATAGAAATACTAATGAATTTAAAATTCAAGACGTTTGTTACATGACCATTTTCGTTAATCAAATGGGAAATTAGGCGGGTATAAGTAGTCACGTTTTTAGTGGGTGTCCAAATTCGAGAGATCTGTCTTACGTCGGAAATGACAATGTGATTTTGTGGACACGGTGAATAATTATATCAGTTTCAATAGTAGATGATACAGGGTGGCTCACGGTAGTCCAGTTTTACCTTCCATTTATGACGTTCACATCTATAAGTCAATGATTATTTGTATTTGCCGAAAAGTATCACTCGATTGTTGTTATTCAAATATGAAATTCAACAATTGTCAATTAATATTTGACAATACAAGGGTTATCACTGAAGAATATTCGCAAAAACTCATTGCTTCAATCTTCAATCTTAAAGACGTTATTAAGCAATTAAAATAGTACCTCATCAATGAAGGACGTATTTTATTTATTGAGATTATTTCGCGAATCCATCGAAAAGACATACTCATAAAATGAAATAAACCTCAATGATTCATTCAAAATATTATTAACGATCAACAAAATCTGAGCAGAAATAGCAATAACATTCAAGGGGAATTATAAGTTGCGTGAAAGGGAATAAGAATATTTCGAAATTTGATGCAACCTCTCACCTATTTTATTATAATATCACTCATTATCTCCCATATTGACTGGCAACTTTTTATGTTCATTGAATCATTCACGAACTGTGTTTTACTATACAATATTGATTTATCTGATTGATTTTTACTGAATTGTTCTGATTCATCTCTTGATAATGTGTGTTCAGGCTTCAAATTCTTTGATTTTTCAGTTAAACTTTTCAGAGCAATATACATGTATGATGTGATATTTGTTTTGGAAATAAGTTATTATTTAGTAGTTAAATGTTTGTTCTCCTTATTATTTACATATAACACTCATCCACGTCTTAATGTGATTTCATATTAACGTTAAGTGTTTCTTTCCTTTTTTTGTTTAGTATAATAACTTAAATTGACGTGCCTTGATAATTAATTACATTGTTGATATCAGAATGTGGTACTGAATTTCCAATAAAAATTATTATAACATAGTTTGTTTCATTATATCCGCCTTTTCACCAACTATAGTTATTGGAATTCGTTATTTTCATTGATGTTTTTCTTTATGAATTACCTTATGAACAACTCCATTTTATCATTTTTATAATAATTCGTTACACTCGGAAAAAGTAACTATGATGATTATATTCAGATTCAATTTGATTATAATCCAATTTGAGTTTATTGTTTGTTAATTGACACGTATTGAGACAGATTTGTAAGTGTTCGATGTTTAAATATTTCGCTAGATGACGACATATATTTTACGGATAATATATAAGAAAAAAAAGCCATTCAGGGGTATCTGAAACCTTGCATGTTTGTCCTTTCATTCTGGGACTAGAATTGTCAATCTGTTGATGAGGTTTTCAACAGCCCAATAAGGCATATCTGCTCTTTCGCATTTTTTCGGAAGATAATATCAACTCTATTGATGATTAGCTGATATTCAGTTGTCAACTAAATTATCAAGGAAATTCTGATTGACCTTCATTCGATAAGTTTTCTTTCATATATGAGTACATATTTTCAGAGCTGTTGGATGAAGGATACCTCTTTCTTGGTACGTTCCTAACATATTTCCCTTTTCCACCAACTTTCTTAAAGAGTTCAGAGAGGCGTATGAGGAGAGTAGTTCCTGATATCGGATGCAAATATTCTATCATTCGAATTATTCATTATAATACTAGTATAATTGTTAGTATTGCAGTATTAATAGATATTAATATTTCTTTGATCAACAAGAACTTCTTCCACATAACATTCATTTTGATGGATACAATTTCACGTTCTAATTCAATCCTAATTCCTCACGAAATTGTTGTATCTTCTACCAATTTGAGTCTGATTAGAATTAAAATTTTATATTCTACAACTCTACTTCTCGTTCTCAGGACGTGATGTCAACCTCTCACCCTGATTTTTTTTCCAGAACGACAACATGTCAGGCGGCGATTCCAGCGACAGCTGCAGCGACGGTGAAATGGATTTCGCACCCCCAGACACCCCCAGTATATCCACCATCTCACCCCCACCATCCCCTTTCCCCCAGATCACTCCACCGACTTCGACCACTCCCAATTCCAAGCCCACCACCTCTTCTGCACCCCCCATGCTGTCGCCTCTGGTTTATCAGACGCCTCAGGGGATGATGTATGCTGCCACCCCCTCGGCTGGGGGGATGATCCTGAGTCTCGCACAACCGGACGGCAGTTCGTCCAGACCTCAGTTCATCACAATCCCGCTCTCGATGGTCGCTTCCAATAGCCAGGGAGAGTTGGATTTGTCGAAAAGGAAATGACACACGGCATTTTTTCTTACTGGATATTGATCATCTGTGGTTGGTTGACTCGACCAATTTTATGATGCTATCTGCATTTTTTTGAGGAATCTAGGTTCATAAGGCCATGTCTTATGTGATTTGAGTGAATAAAATGAATCTAATAAATACTTTCGAATCTTTTGAATCAATGAATGATGAACATGACTTTTATAAATACCGAATTCTAAATTGAGTCAAATTGACTAATCAGAGGAAGAACCCCCTTGTTCGGTATCTTTTGAAGATGCCAAAATATTCTGATTAGAAACATAGTAAAATCAGATAGTTGAACAGAATATAATCAACAAAACATCATTTGGGAATTAAAAACGCTATCACCAAGGAAAACTCGAACTTCTATGTGCTTTCATGTGCTTTCATTCCATGATGTACTCACAATAAAATCAAATGTAACATGGGCATATAATCTAGATTCCAGTACTCATATTTTAATTTTCGAGTCGGGAATATACATTTGCAAAATTCAAGATTTTTACTCAACAGTGGAGTGTCCAATATTTGAATATGTTGCAAATTATTGAATATTGGACAGCTCTGATGATTATTTTCAATAAATTTCTATTCGAAAAACAGTTTAGAAATAACAGATCAGACAATAGTTTATTCAATCCATCTTCCAGAAAATCAAGTGGACCAAATTAAACTACTTAATCACTAACACAGGCTGAGTGGAAAAGTAAAATAGTTTATAGATAAATGTGTTTTGTTGAATTTTTATTCCGGTCTAGTCTTTTGACCTATATTTATTTGTTGGTTCATTAGTTCTTGAAGTGTGTGAATAATTGTTATCATTATGCAAGTATTTATAATAAATGAGCTATTGAAATCACTCTGAACACAATGATTTATGCATCCAATTCCGAATCCTGAACTTTAATAATAGTCATGTTCTTCAGCACCTACATCGTGAAAATGCAATTAGATTAAAATTTAGGCCCGTGCTATTTGTCCTTCCTGTATGAGACCCGTCAATTTCCTTTTCCTGTATTCAAAGCTAATTCCGTAGCTTTAGGTCACTCCTCGCATATCCTGTTATAAAAAGTACCGTTACTTTTATGTTTATTGTTTTTATAATATTAATCATTGTGGATAATTCCATACACACCAGGAGTATGTCTCAGATATTAAATTGAATGAAAAAGTTTTTCGACATAGTACACGAACTTCATTTTGAAAAACTTCAGTCTTTTGATTCACTATTTTCATTGCAGTGATGCTTTTGTTTTGTCAAATTGTAACGTAGTTAAATCTGTACTGGCGGTAGGCCCAATTTTTTGTCAAGTAAATATTTTGAGAATGCAGACGCCTTATTATATCATCACTGGCGTCTACTTTGTGGACGATAATTTGTTGTGAAAATGTTTTGACTTTTGCTAAACATTGGGTATTTCACAACGGCTTACATTTCACCATTTATAGATCCAATACTTTTTCTCCATCTTTCATTTACATGAAATACGGTGGCAAATGGAATACATTCCGTGATAATTGACAGGACTATGCTCGAAAAAATGCTTGAATACAACAAAAACATACAGTGTGTCTTGTAACATTGGCATCAACTTGTTTTGATTTCTCATTAGTTCACCTATCCAGGAAACCTACGCTAATTCGACATGGTTTCAGAAAGCTCACTTGACTTCAGAATACGAATGGATACTTTGCATGTTTAAGGAAGGGGAATTAAATGTAATTCGTTATTTGTTAGTGGGTTGTAACGAACATCTGTATCGTGTGCCTGTATCGAAAAATTATATTTGTTCATGTCGAATCTTAACTTACTCAATATATTAATGAATTATTAACTGTGAGAAATATGCCCAGAACCAGCTGAAGATTCGATAACAGAATAAAATCAAAAAGATTACATTGATCATCATTACCATACACAGTTCTATAAAGACTTTCCACTGAAAAATTGTGATTCCAAAAATACCAGTAGACATGTCAGAACGTTTTTTGAAACAGATTTCAGTTCACTCATCATATAATTTATTCCATTTGGCTACTTCATCCTGTATGTGTTTTTCAAAAATAGTCTGATTCAAGAACTATTCTCGGAACTTCTTCAACTTTTATAAATACAATGAATGAAAAATATGGAAAACCTCCAATGAAATAAATCAGTTTGAAACATTTTGTATTGTTTTTTGTAACTGAATGCGATGCCGCACAGAAAGTTGTATTCTATTTTCTAACATCCTTTTCACATCCATCTATTTTTCCGCTCTGAGCGAGTCTATTTTCGACCACGACAAATATAGTTAAAGTCCGCAGATGCTTCATTGGGCCAGTTGCGGGATATGTTAGGAGTTGGAATTTCCAACCATAGTGGGTGACCAACTCACGAATGGAAATATAAATATTTTTTATGATACGGTCGAATAGAGCGAGAAGTAATATGAAACGTATTGTTGTTATCTCATATTTCAATTTGAGAGGAAAGCTTTCTTAGAGATAAAATAAATAAAATAATATCGTACGAATATAACCTGGAATCAATTTTTATATCCATGATCTTGTGAATCTTGTAAATCCTAAGAAAAGTTCTGAAAATTAACTACATCATTCGAAGAAAACAAATAATAGGAAAATAACAAATAAAATAATGAATGCTGACTCGTTTGTATCCAGATTGGTGTTATAATCAATTTCGTGAATGAGAACTTTGAAACAAGACCACTCTCTATAGTTTTCTGGCGTTTGACTCCTTTCCACTCAAGATAGTATTCTCGGTTATTTTAGGAAGTTCGACATAGCTGCAAAAATAAACCCTAGTTTTCATACGCAAATCTTGGGTTATATTCGCACTTGAAAATCAGTATGTAAATAAAGGGGATTTCATTTCAGGAATTCGTTATACAGGAAACCATTTGAAATGATACTCAAATAACCACTGCTATTCTTGAAGATAGGTTAAAATGATACAGGAAAATCTTGATAACATTGAATTCATTGATGTCAATTATTGCCGTACTCTGTGAACAACGAAGTTTTTTTATTTTACTCAACCCCAAGTCCATTCAAATTTCGTTTTTTGAAAAACTACGATGAGAGGAATTCCTAGTCATGAATAATTTGTTGAATGAGTGTAGGGGCTAGTACGTCATACTCTATCATAAGAACGAGAACAACAATAACGATTGATATGTGAAATTATTTTTTTTTCAAAATGTTATAGATTGAAATATATGGTAGTTCGAGGTATTATGAAGACTATTTTGCTTTTTAAAACTATCGGCGATATATCCCACTGAATACAATATGCAGAGTTAGGATTCGAAACTAACATTCGAATTCTAAGACTCCTAGAGAAAGTGGAGAATTTCATTTAATCGCTAACTGCCCAACAGTTTAACAGTTTATTTTATTATTACGATGAATGGTGTCATAGTGCTGAATTTCATCGAGTACAAATTCCACCAAGAGAAATGTCCTTAATACCATCACGTTTGGCATTAAACTCTATGCGTCAAATTCATAAACAATTACTGTATGTCAGCACAATAAAAATATTAATAAACAATAACTAATGAATCATTTCATAAAAGGTATATCGTCGAAGAATACTAAGAGATATTTAAGGATATTTAGCATTCATTCTGGGTTCTCAGCCGTGCCGTCGCTAATCATCAATACGCAGCTCGACTAAAAATTTTTCAGTAATAAACAGAATGACACAATTATTTACCGAGAATGCATACGCAAGCGGAATATTATTGGCCATACGGCTTCCGGTCAACAGAGTTTTCGAAATTATTTACATCTACCACGAGGATATGAACGTACTCATCCTGAATATATTAACTATGTTTTCTTTTCAATAATCAATGAGGATACCAGCGTATGATTCATGAATCTATTTTTCGGTACCCTAGATGTTAACAAAAATCGGAGGATAGAATTATTTTGCAAATACGGAAATTCCGTTCCATATTGGTCTGGTCCTTTCTAAACGCTTTTCGAGATATCTAACATTATTATTACTAAAGGGTCCAATGGATGCACTGAAGCCAAAAGCTCATTATACTTCCCTAACACACTGATACTTTCAAAGACATTGATCCATTTGAGTAATTTACAAAGGTCACAAGGTTTCAAGGTTCCTACGTTCTCTAGGTTCAAATCATATTACCTTGGTTGCGTTAATCTTCTGTAGTTTAGTGCCTTATAATTGCACAAAATGCGTTCAATAGTCTCAGGCTCCAATCCGCATAATCTACAAGTTTCATCACCTTGGTAGAGCCTCATCTTTTGTAGATGTGTTCAACATAAGTATCTCGACAGTTCGTTACTCGAATAACAAGTTCACTATACTCAAATCCTGGTGTGTTATCTTAGTCTACATTTTGTAATATTTTGATCCGTATTTTGATGCAGCTCCTAAGAGTGTTTTAAGGCACACCAAGACTTGTTTCTGGATCAAGGTGAGGTGAAGCTGAGCTCTCCCTAGCTAGTTCATCAGCTATTTCATTGCCTTCTATTCCACTGTGTCTAGGTACCCAGATCAGTTCAACTCTATTTGACCTTGACAGTATCAGAGGTTCGTTAATACCTCTCTGAATTCTATATTGTACACTATATAAGCTTTTTAGCTAACCTGACTATCCGAATGAATACGGATTTCCTATTTTGTGAGGGCCTTCTCAATTTGTGCCTGAAATGTGTTTCTCCTTCGAAAAGAGACAATAACCATAACCTTATGAGATATCTGATTATTTCTTAAATTTCATTTAAAATGTTATGATTATCGAGAATTTCGACTTAAAATACTAAAAGATGATGGTCGGATCTTATCACAAAATTATTTGAATTCTATATCAATAATAAACAAGATGTTTCAATTGAAAATTCATTCTCCGTAGTTTTTCATAGATAGAATCATAAATTTCAAACAACCTTGCAGAGGGAAAATAGTTTTTTCCAAAAATAGTGATATTGATAAACCATAACATTTGTCACGAATTTAAAGTGATCCATTGAAGTAGTGTTTTTCATAGAGAATGGAAATTCAATGATTTCATTACAAGTATAACAAAAAATGCAAAAATATACGGAGTGTTTCGTTTTATACCTCAAGATATATGTAATAGGGCTGCAGTGTTGAAAATATCAAATACTGATTGAAAAGAACCAAAAGATCTAAATAATCTATAAGTACTATCAACGTTGAGACGAATAGTCTCGCGGCTTTTTCATGGAATTTACTGGCTGGAAATATTTGGATTTTACGAATTTGAAGTCGAAATAATCTTATTTGAATTGATGAAAAATATGAAACTGAAATATGACATTACTTGGATTCAGATAAAAATTGTTACTCCTTCTATCTTCTGATATACCCTTAAACTTCGTTTCTTCGCAAATATGATTAGAATCAATCACTATGTTTTTTTATTTTTCTCAATTATATTTATCATTATCAGTAGATCACCATATAATAAAATGATCCTATTTTCGCCGCCTCTGTGCATTCCTTAGACCAAAGACGGATATCAAAATACGACAAAATAAGTCGTTGAGACTTCAGACAGACAATAATAGCATTATCTTCCAAAACAGAAAAAAAATATTGCTTTTTGCTGCCCTTTTCTGGTGATAATGCTTAATTGTTATTCAGGTTACTATTTATAAATTGATAATTAAAATGATACACGGTGTCGATAAGATGAAGGCGATTGTACCTGTTCCTCCAATATGGCCGGCTTCCGGCAGGATGTTGCCTAACCTGGAGCAGGCGTTATTTGAATCCCAAAGGCATATACAGAGCCGGACTAATCTGATTAAATATTACTTTTAGACTAAACCCCTCTTTTTTGAAATTATGGATCATGAAATGCACTAACATTCTTCGAGAATATGAGTAATACATTTTTTATCGGTCCAATATCGGTTATTAACCAATCACACTGTTGCCAGAGTTTAACAAAATCAACCAAGACATTATGTCATCGACTATTTGCATGATGCACAATAACCAGATTTGGCATGATACCTATCTTCAATTTAACCTCACTTGCAGATGGATAAATAACATTCCCAAAGCATGAGTTAATTATTGTCAATACCTTTTTATAAGAGAAAGAAGAGAATAAATAATCTTATGAGGTGATAGATTGATAGGATACTGTTTATTTTGTTGTTCAATTCTTCCTGTATTGATATGATGACATAATTTCGGTATTGAGAATCGAAAAAGAAAGATCTCAGCTTTGATCTGTTATCAAATAATTAAAAAGTATAGTCCAAATTAGAGGTAATCAAAATAATGGATTTTTCTTGATATTGATATCGATTTGAAGAAAGTCACATAACCCAATAATAATATTATGAAGGCAACTCGTTTCAAGTGGTTTTGAATGTACAGGGTATTACATTTTGCACAGTCCCATAACAAAATATCGTGAATTATGTGTAGATATTGTAGCAAAATTTTCCACGTGTGAATTCAACTATTCAGTTCACTCATCACAATAAAATCTGTTCCAAATATTGTGTATCAGCTATCCCATCCGAGGTTACCTACCATGTTATACAGGGTGACCCGAAAGTGTGTGGTAGTGAAATATCAAGAATTCGAAAAATATCTCAGCTTGAAGTTGGTATATTTGTACAGATACACATTTCTGATTTCATTTCAGATATAAAGTGTGTTCAACCCTAGCGAGGCAGTTTATATTGATAAGATACCCCTTATATTTTTTCTCATGTTATTAACAAACGCGCTTTGAGGAATATGGTACAGGATATCCCATTGAAAAAGTAACCTTTATATTGTTTCTCTCAGTTTGAACAACCTGTATATCCAACAACTAAGAAATATATATCGGCAAAAGTATATCAACTCAGGATAAGTGCAAGAAAATTTTTAGGACTTCACAAGGTGAAATCAATGTTTTTTCGATATGGTATTATTTTTTAGATAACAGATATAACGTTTTATCTGATGATCTGTCACAACTCTCCAAGAGACCATTCTTCATTTAAGCAAGTCAGTTGTCACAGCTCGCCAGAAAGTGCAGTTTTGCTGCTTATCTCATCCTAAACGATAATCTGAAATAGAAATTTAGGTAGAGTTCAAATTGTTTCGGATATATGAAATATATGCACCAAAATTGGATAACAACAGTTAATTTGGATTTCATTGAACATTTTTTCAATACTTGTGAAAAATTCTAGACTGAATTGAGAAATTTTATTAGTATATAGAAGATTTCTCATCGTTGTGAAGTCACTCTGGAGTGTTGCCATAATTATTGATGTCCAAATGTTCCCAGTTATGTTTCAACCAATTAGAAGTTCAGTGGATACCTAGTTACTCTAAATTTTGCACTAATAGTTCTCTGTCACAACTATCTTAGCAATTATCATTTTGTGGTACGCTACTGCCAACCACGAATATCTTCACGCACCCAACCAACGTGTATGGCTCGTCCCCTACATCGTGGGTACACCGTTTCGGTCGTCATGTTGTATCCATCATCCAGTCCGGTGAACATGCCCGGAGAATTGGAATCTCGACTGTTTTATATTTTCGCGGAATACATCGATATTCACGTTACCGATAAATACTCTGATGAAATTTTGCGAAAGTCGATGCGTAGTGGAAACTATCGTTTGTTGTTATGATAATTGTAACAATACAATAGCTGATGAAACAAATCCGAGCTAAGAGGAGACTGAATGAAATAAATTCGATACTAAAATTAATAACCTGTCACCAATTGTCATGTTACGAGAGAAATTATGAAGAAGAAAGAGGAGTACTTGAAAAACTCTAGCTCAGATAATATTGTGAATATTTCAACAGGTGGATTCTGTTGCCTTTTCTATGGAATTAGATGAATGAAACTCTATCCCAGATGTAGTAGAATCACAGATTCAGTTCAATGATACAATATAGAGCACTTTATTGAAAAAAAGGACTTCTCAACACGATATTCTTGACCACACTTTTGGAGTTCCATTACAATTCTTGATCTCACTCCAAGAATCCTCTATCTACACAGAGGGAATTATATTGTATTATTTTCACAAGAATTACATTATCATTTCGTCTGTTTCGTCCAACTTTTTTCTCAGCGAAAATATTTTTTTTTATGAGTAGTTTTAATCGTGAAGCTATCAAAGATTACCTGGCAACAAAACACGTTATCGAATAATCATATTTAGAAAAAATCTGTTGAAACGGGTCATACAATGATATTGTCATAAACCATAGAAAAAATAAATGGCCGTTATTCTGACAGCGAGAACATCTGTTAGAAAGTACAGCCGACTGCCGTTGCTTCCACAGGTGCTTGTATCTTTTCCAAAGCCGACTTGACCAAATTGTAAATTAGCTTCACATATCTGGAAAACGGTGATGTTCCGGAACAATATTATACGGATAATTGATGAATTATTGGTCTTTTTATTCACTACATAACTCTACATTTGGGATGCTGCCAAAAAACGACCGAACATTCGTCGTGTCCCAAGAGCATCTGTCAGGAAGCTTCGTTGTTGATTTCGCAGGTGACTTGATCAAATTGCAAATTCGCTTGACTTATCTGGAAATACTCAAAGGTGACCGGACCAATTACGAAGGTCATCGCAACAGTTCTATTTAATGTCGATTTATTTGGCAGTGGGTTACAGTGGCTGCTCATTACCGAGTTGGAAAAAAAGTATTCGATTATTTGTTCGCTTAATAAAACTTTTTGCTCGTTATTGGCGAATACGTTATCGATTCGGTATGGTGAAGGCGTAATTCGGAATTTCTTCTACTAATGAGCTGCCTGCCGGTTCTCGAATTATTGTGTTGATCTGAGAGACTTCTGGGAGATATGTCCCACGGGTCGTTCACAGGGAGATTCTTCAGACTTGTCCAGAGCTGAATGTAGATCCAGTTTCCAATAAAATCTCATGAGAATCGGTTCATACCTTACCTACGTTACGTAGTAAAAAAATGAGGTTACTTTCGACAAACGACAAATAATAAAGCATTTGTACTTGACGTCACAGTTAATTTCAGCCAATAACAGCAATCGATAGTAGAATGGTTTGGAGGTATAACGTAACTGAAACAATAGCTTATCGTGCAGAGAATGTTTCTTTCAAATATTCAATACACTTCCAGTTCGAGATACAATACGAATTATCAACGTGAACTTGAAGTTGTTTCACCACCACACCTGAAAGGCACGTCCATTTTGTGATCAGCCGCAGATGCTTTATCATCTCTATAGAAATTATCATAAATTTATTCACTCAATCGACATTGAAAACACTTTATTCGACTCTTATTGCAATTTTTATCTCTAATAATCATGACATAAATGAATATAACTTATAAAATTTTGAATCACTACATGAATTACTATGAAGTCTAACAAATACATCAGTTCAACTTTCTCGAAATTGGACGTCAGTTTAATCGATAGTAACAGAGAACGAATCGACTTCTTTATATGTATCCTGATCCTGAGATCATGAACACGAAGCACACTTACTTAATAGAAATCAATCAATTGAATATAATTCTGAAGGACGCATTACATCTCAACTCTCAATTTTGATCCCAATGTGTTCCGAACTTCACATTTCAAAGGAATGTTATAGAAATTTCTTATCGACATTAAATAAAATAAGTTTGTCGTACATGTTGATTGATTGATGGGACAATTATTTGTAGCCATTTTAATCTCATGAAAGTTCATGATACAGGACATCCAACTGTACAGAATCCGAAGAGCATATCCTCATATTGAATTTTCAGCCAGTTTCGACATTCATACCTTTATGATATTGTTTATAAAATATTCAATTAATTTTTGATTCATAAGAGGATTTATTGTTTGATTGGAATGTCCAATTGTCTATTTTAATAATATATTCGCACTTGTTAATAATCCTACTGATACGTTCGTAACCTCCAGAAGTGGTTCCAGAAGTGGTTCAGATTCCATGCTTCAGACTCGTCTCTTCTTCACCCCTCGCACAAGTATTTTGGGGAGTTGGTTGAAACAAATTTGAATGAGTGACGAGAATACAAATGAAAATCAAATAAAATGTCCCCTTTGGTATCAGCGCTCAGCAAGGAGTTCTCGAAATTTCGGCGATGAGAGTGTGGCGGTCTGACCACTGAGCAGTATTTCTTCGAGTAGGTATTCACTTGAATTGTTCAATAGCTTTTATTCCATGATCTGCGCATGGGCTCTCGCAAATTTATGTATGTAGAATACAATGGATGAATATCTTATTTTGTCAAGCCCTTATTTTGCGATTGCAATTATTATTCTGCCTATTGTTTTAATTGAAAATAAGAATAAGAATTAATATATTATTCTGTTTCGATTGTCAATGTGTGTAATAATTAGTTCAGAAGAGGACAATGATCTGGCTTTGTATTGTCAACTGGTCTATATATATAAGGAGCTTCTTTTTTGTTTTGTTGTGATCCAGTTTCGCAATCGATTACTTGATTTTACTGGCATTGTACTTAGTTGGAAGTTTCCTAAGTCTGGTAATGCAATATTATTATATCTTAACTTTTTTCTCTGCTGACATGTCTCCTAGGAAAAAGAAACTTGTGTATCATTGCTTTATTGACATGGCATATATTATTATGGACATTAAATGTATATATGGCGTGTATACGTCAACTTGATTACTGAATGTGCGGTCTTTCAACAATGACCATATTAATTTCCGTGATATTTCACTGATTTCAGCATAATTGACTCACAAGAAAACTCTCCCACGAAGATCTACGTATATGGTACAACACCCGTTTTTCATTGGGAATATAGTCAGAGGTTTAACAATTGAAATCTCCGATTGCAAATCAATTATTATTAAATGTTTTCAATGATAAAATATGATTCATGTATCAATGTTCAAGAAATATTTCAATGTGTTCTATAAAGACAGATATTATACAAGAATTAATCTTCAAAATTGTCTAATTTAGAAGACGGTTCCTTCAAATTTGCCAACTGCATTCCCCTCTGAAGGATGAGTGAGAAAATGTGAGGAATCTCGCGAATGCAGACACCTCTGAACATATTTACTTTATTATTCGCAGAGTGTACTGAGTTTCATACTTTAGAACTCATATTTCCAACATCCTGTAAGATAGAGCCCTGAAAATTAATTCAGAGTTTGAATCTTCAGCTGCCAAAAATTTATTATTCATTGTTGTTGATGATATGCACACTGTCCAAGGAAGAAAGTAATGAACAAATCGTTGCTTCATATTTTCGTTGACAAATCTCCTCTGCTCACTCAAGTGCGATTTAGAAATAAGAATCTTTCATTACAAATTATCGGTGTCAAAATAAAAAAAGGAAGAGTATTTTTCGCTATTCTACATTAACTTTTTTTTTTCATCAAAATGAGTGCTCGTGAATGTTAAGCTAACTTTATGAAATGTTGATGTTTATGAGCTTGTATTCTCCATATGAAATAACACAGAGGTGAGTGAGGGTTAGTCACCCAAGTTTTGATTTTCTAAATAACTTATCAAACGCGAAGATATTACTATTATAAACATTTTGAAATATAGTATTCTGTTTTCGATTGAAAGCAAAACCACCTACGCTTCTTGCTTCTTTGAATAATTTATATGTGACATGAATATCTTGGGGCCAAATGAACTCATGAATGAATCCAAATTCGATCGTTTTCATTCCAAAAGATGTGATATAAAATCTAGAATAATATATTGGTTGTTGAAGATCCAAATGTGAATATCTCAGAACGTTACTTTTTTTCATTCATGGCATCGTTTGATTGAAGCATTCGATGTGAAGATATCCGTAAATGACCACCACCGATGATGTCGACACCTTCTTGAATAATCATATGGAATTATGCGGGCAGTCTCCTATAACCATCTCGTATTTATCATATCTAGCCCATTTGTATTATCTGAGGCAGTTTATCTTAGGTATAGCTTCTAGGTAGTTTAGATATTTTTACATAATACGATCGGATAAACAAAGGATGAGGCTCCTCCTCCTCGTTTCTAGCCCAATAGAGAAGAGCTCCAACTAGCGAAACCATTTCAATGATTCTCAATTGATGAATAATGATGATGAGAGTATGCAATTTGAATTTATGAAATTGTTTTGAATCAGAAGAATATCATTCGAGTAGTAGGTACTGACACAGCTGTCTATTTCCATTGTACAGTGTGGCAAAGTTATTTGCCTGTTGAACATCATGATCAATCAGGACCGTTTTCAATATATTTCAGGCATTTGGCACATGAAGTTGAATTAGCCACTCTCCCACTGACTATTTTGTTAGAACATATTTTTTTGTTTTCGCAATCATGTTGGATGATTCAGAAATATAAATTAATGTCTTCTTCTTTTAAGATCGAAGATGGTAAACAAATGAACTAGTTGTTTAAGTTGCTTCACTTAGGCTAAGGGACCACTCTGTATTCTATTCTAATAATGGTGAAACAGAACTAGTTCATATTTGGAGTTACAATAATAATAAAGCTTCCAATTATTCGTTTATATGAGACGAAAAAGATCACGTATGGAATTAATTTGAGAAAGAGCATAACTGCCAATGGAGGAAAATTTGAGCACTCAGTTACGTTCAATAGAAAACTATTTTTCGTATAAAGTTTTCGTCCTGTCAAACGCATTGAGTAAAATGGTGCAATATTCGATGCTCAACATGATGGAAATTCAGTTCATCAAAAAGTTTTTAATTCGAAGGATTTTGAAGATAGAGTAGTTACGAGTGTTTCTAGAAGTCGATAAATGAATATATTGATTAAAAAACTAAAAATCGTATCTATAATAATGAGAAATAGAAAAGAGCATGAGTTGATAGTTTCTTACTTCATGGTCCATCTTCTTTCACAAAAACCAAAATCAATTTCTAGTTATTGAAAAAATGTTGACGACGAATTCAACTTGGTAGTTGAGTGAGCTGAAGAGTAATTTTCTCAATCATTGCTTGTGGAATGTAGGTGAAAAAAATAAAACTATGTATTCGCAAAAAATCATTCACTCCAGCTGTATATTCTTGCAAGTCAGATTTGATTGTCATCTAAAGGTTAGTGAATGAGTAGAGAACAATACGCTAGACCACATCCAAACAATTGAAGTAGCAATTATTTTGTATACTTGAGATTGTAACTAGTTCTAATCTACATACTGAAGAATGAATGAAAAATATGCTAAAAAAATAGTGTTCTCCCCCACTCTGTCACCTTCAGCACTCCTCTGAAAGTAACACGGAAACACATTTTTATCTCAGTTCAATGTTACACAGGTGTTACTCTATTGTTTATGAATGTGGAATCGTCGAGTGGATTCCTAAAATCCGACAATAATTGTATCTATTAAAGGCAACAAACGCAAGGTAAAAAGACTGCAAGAATTTCCGAGGAGTTTTTTTCGCATACCAGGCCTAGATAATCTGGCCATTGAAGATCGCTATTATTGTGTTTTGCAACATGGAGGTGTCTAGTTTCACCTCGATCCACTTCGTTTTTCTGTCCATATCGCACGCCGTCTTCTGAATCCAAAACCTCGCGCTCAATATAGTACAGGAAAGTATTCACTACCATTGGAGAAAATGTTTTCAATTCATATTCACTTCCTGAAGTTCCTGAAAATTACATTTCTGTACATGATATAATAAAATACAGATATGAGGCGAAAATGGTTCAAAGCATCAAAAGATGTACTTATAAGAAATGTTATTCATCTCCATACGAAAGTCCAGGAATTTTATATAACCCATAACTATAAAAAACTGTTAAGCCTTTATCTTGAATACATGACCTTGAAAGTTTGTAAGTTCAACATCAATTTTCTGAAATTGATTTTCAATGTTTGTATTGTGAACAGAAGTGGGATTCAGTGAATATCCTCATTATTTTGTTGAATTGCAAACATTGTAAAGCACAATTTCGACTTGCACTTCTACTGAACGCAGGATCGAATTCGAATTGAAAGATTAAGTGACAAGAAATCATGATAAACGAAAAATTATAATATGTAATTGTAAAATTGTCAATTGATTTCAATGACATTTTTCCTTTTTCAGTCAGGACAATTTTGAAGAGTTTCCTAAAAACTTTTTTATAGTTCTGTTATTGTATTGTTGTGTTCGGCCACTCTTATTGATCTGCTTAGAAGGATCAATATTTTTGTTGGCTAGTAAAATGTGTTGCCTTATCATGAGGTATCTTGTTTTTGTCTTGATATGTAGGATATTTTGAAAGACCATATCTTATGAGGAAAACGAATGATACGAGATTTATAGCTTCTGTAATTATGTTATTGTCCACTCATACTATTATTCACCACCATAATATGTAGAATGTAGGATTCAAGGGGCGATACCAGAGTAACCCATAAAAAATTAAGTGATATTCTCGAATGTTTTCAAAAGAAAATACTCGATGGAATGTTCAGAAGTTTTTTGGACGTAATGAGATATATCTTCAGCTACATTTCAATTCTAAGAATTTCCTAACTGCTGACATGATTCCGGCAGAATGAGTAGTTGAAAAAATCAAATAGGTAATTAAAGTTGAAGGTATAATACAATCTAAGAGTTTTTAAAATATTATTGTAACAATTAACAAAATTGCATAGTTCTGAAGAAAAAGTGTCGTTAGGGGGGTAACGACTTGGCAGCAATTTTGAAAAAAGCGGTCAATCTTAAGAACGCTACCAATCAAAAACTATTCAAGATACGATCTTGCCGCTTTCAATGGATTTTTTAAGAAATGTTACACCGGTAGAGCCTTGGCATGTCTGGGAAAACAATTTCAATAATGACGAAAGAAAAAGATTTGAATATTATTATAATTACAAGGCATAAATCGGTCATGGCAGTGACTGAGACATAAAACAAGAACTATTGTTATTATAAGTTCATATAATTCGGCCCATAATGACAGAACAAATAATCCACATTCGATCATGTCCGTCAATAATGTGTGATTTTCCTGCAGCATTTTTGTCTTCGCAACTCTCCTGGATTCACATATTCTCTACCGGTTATAGGAAACTCCATATCGGGCTGAGGCACAATACAAATTAAATATTTTTCTGTTGGAATTCGCGGATCTTCGAGCACACCGCTCTTTGTTGGAATAATTTGTCACATCGTTCGCTCCAAGCGTGATGGGGCATATAAATGACATCTTTCTGGCAGCTGGGATGGTCGATATGATGGGAAGAAGAGTCACTTGTTTCACAACGAGGTGTGAAGAAACGTAATATGTGTGCGGCAATGACAACAGATTGCTTCTGACAAAAAGCAATATTCACCACGATAAATGTTGCGCTGAATGACCTCGAGAAAATTATTATTATTTGTACAATAAATACTCTTTTTCTCCGACTGTAGCACAGAACTAGTCTTCCTCAACTGTTTTGGATACATTGTATCTCTCCAATTTCATTTTATACTTGATAAAAATGCAAGACGTATAGTGTTTTTTTTAATATATGACGTCTTAGATGCAGTGTAAATTAAAGCCATGTAGTTTTTTGACATTTGACTTTGACATATTAATTTCTCTTCAGCAAATATCACGGTCTTACATACAGGTCTGGAAACTAAGGCACTTTTGAGTTAGGGCTATGGTGTCACCATTTTTGAAGAATAATTTGCGCTTGGAGCATAGTTGTATAAGGGTATGATTAATTTTTGACAGTTGATTTCGTAATTGTAAACAAAACAAATGTTTATTACTTGAATGGTGGATACAATCAATGACAGAGATATTTTTCCTGATCTGATTTGTGATATATTCATAGAAACATAGGCGAGACACAATAGTTTATAATGAATTTATTTTGTGTTGTTTACTGAACTTCGTGTTATTTTCAATTCCTTTCATCAGTTGAGTTCTATTAGAAATGAAGCCAGAAAACCTTGTCAGAAAACGTCAGACCAATAGAATCTGGAAAGGCATATGCAATTATTTCATTCAAAACAAATCAAACACTAAAAATCGTTTTATGGTGTAGCTGACCCCTTCCCAGATAGCTTTTCCTCCTTTAGCTCCTCAGCTGTTTCATTGTTTCCTGACAATAATTTATCAGATCAATTATATTCATTACCATGACGTAGTTACTATTTGCAGACATATATCGAAGCGTTTGAAAATACAATAGATAGTAGATAATCATATATAATTCTAGAATCCAAAATGAAAAACTAGTTGACCTGCCCAATAGGTTGTTCCTTAGAAATTCGTAATAGTATTTCTATCTTATTGAGGAATAGAAATTATTTCGATTACCATTACAAATCCATACACTCATCGTTGAATCTCTTTGTATAAACTGAGTACATGGTCCGCACTCTCGATGCAAATTAGCTGCCGATCGGAGAGCTGGGAATCGCCGATGACAAATTAAAATTACGGCATAAAACTTGTAATTAGAAGAGTGTTAATTAGGTTTCGATCCTTTAATGAGCTTCTCTCGCGACGGGGCGTGTCGAAAGTATTCCGACAAAGAAGAAGAAGAAGAGGAACGCGCTGTCGCTTGTTTTTTACAACGGCATGCGTTTTTCTTGCAATAACTAACTGCCTATCGTCAACTGATGCTGATCTATATATTTATACATCGCCGATTAGATCTCTAGGACTCAGTTCCACAGAAAACTAGGATATTGAAAAAATAAAATTGTTGAAATGTATTCCTTCAGACATTCATTGGAGTAAAATGCGTATTCTGGAGTTAACAAAAAGTCCAGAGAAAAAACAATGATTTTACTCCTTTGCTCCCATTCATAGTCTTCACTTTTCGAAAAAAGATTATTGTGTTGTTATCGATTCTCACTCTCCAAATCTTCTCAGAATCGTTGTGAACAGAATCAAGTTGCCTTAAACAGAATATGTATAAAAACAATATGCTATTATGATTGATCTTCTTTGCAACAAAAAATCCACTCGATAAGGCTACTTGAAGATAAAAGGAAATGCCTGATCATTTTCTGCTAACCAACACTATTTCATTAGCAACTATCAACTCAACTTATCCGCAGAGTAAATCAATAAATGACGACCAATATTGATTCATACATATTCAGTATAAAAAAATGAGGGATTATTAATGCACCTAGTTATTATTTCTGGTTTGAGAGCGCAGCGACTATAATTATTATTGATAACACGTTTACTTACTCCATTTTTCTTCCATTAATCTGTGAACTTCTATATTTCGCCTCATTAAAATACAAGATTCTTCAGAGAGTTGAAACAAACCAGAGCCGGATCCGGAAAAATTGAATTGAATATGTTAATCATGCATCATGGTTCTTCTATTACAGAGAGTGATAATTAGAAAACTTTCGTTGAATGATATTTAGATATGAACTGTATTGTAAATTATGACGAAAATCTCATTCATTCAGGTATACAAGAAACAACGTTTTCGGTAATAATCACTCGATATAGAAATAGAAATTTGATACTATAAAAAATTCTCTACACAATCAGTTGTTGTTTTAGTTATTGTTTTACCTTCAAACCAGGTGATTGACTGTGACTTCAGGTCCAGATGGTGTATTGAGAAAGTGGAACGAAGCGAACCGCATAATCTTTACCTAACCTCCCAAATTCTTATTCTTTCTTCGTTTAAAATTCTCATGTTTAGTACAATTAGTTGATGAGTTCATCTTATAATTAATTTTCGCGATCTAATTGGACGTCCACTCGATGTTTATTAGTATATGCAAGGTGCCACGTGATAGAACGTGATCGAACTTGAGGGTGCTTTGGGTTATTCTAAGATAAGAAGTTTTCGTAGTCAAAGATTTGATTATACTCTGTTTACACACAGGGTTTCAATATTCTTGAAGCAAGGTGTTATTCATGAAGATCATTATGAAAATATATCTTCCATAAGATATATAGTTAACATCTCTGGAAGTCTAGACCTGATGTCTAATATATATCCTGTGCTATGTGGGGTAGAATATGTGAATAAGTGATGTAAAGAAAATAATGAACTCACTCCATCATCTGAAATAGTTGAGAAAGAGCAGTTTCATATTTCAGTCGTAATAAAGATAATATCAGATAAACGGTTTTCATTTTATTCACACGACATCTGAGACTTGCTCTAAAGCTGTTAATAATTTCATACCACACACGGTTACTTTCTTGAAGGTTAGTATCCAAAAGTTTCTGTTTGTTCACGAAATTACTGAGATGAAAAGTGATTGGTCGGATTGTCACAGGTCATGAAGTATGTTATTGATTAAATTCATTCTTAGTCGATAATACTCAGTTGAATCAGATTAAATATATTTTATTTATTTATTAATTTGTCCCTTTGTCAACTGGTGTTAGATACCTCTCTATATTGTTATAGGATCGCAACATCTTTCTCTTCATTTCATTGCTTGCCTTCTGTCTATTTTGTTGTCTCTTGTCTAGGAACGAACATTTTTTTTATTCAAAACTTTTCACTTATCAGTTTATTATCATTACTCTTTGTTTTTTAATAGTGTACCTAGACTCAATAATTGTTTATTGTCAAGACCCTAATATTCATTATTGTATCCTATCTCATATTTCGTTGCCCTTTGTTCTTACTCAATATTATTCTTTATATGTTTCCGAAACCCTCAAAAACTCGAAGTTTTCAGTCGCACAGACAGACAGACGTAATCCACACTAGAGGTCAGACCTGCTCTTCTGATAGGTTTATATGTAATAAGTGTAATTACGAGTTTAGTGTTAACCCAATCCACCGAAGCAGTTTCATTCCTCATATCTTGGTTCACACTGGTTGAAACAATTCGACAGATAAATTCACGATATGATGCTTAAAACATATTATAGAACAGTGAAAGGCTGATTCGTGAAATATATCAGCTTGATGTAGGATTTTTGAGAGGATGAGGAAAAATTCAAGTAAATGATTACTATAGGTGTTGGCCAGTCTTATGAAACGTGACACAAAATAGTTTAACCATGTTGAAAAACGTCCTCAGTGTCCTCAGTGAAATAAATGAGGGTAATTTGGCCTTAAGTTGTAAGCTGTAGACCAGATTATTTTAAACTTTGTTAAGTAGTTTACTTCACACATCAATACATTGTGAAAAATGCCAAGGATATACAATTGCCGTATTGATGTAATTCGTGATGACCAAACTATCCTATATCTTCGAGGAATTCGAGACATAAAATTACTTTCGTTTTCTGTGGCCGGTGTTGCCATCAATCGATTGTACTTACATTCATCAATTTCGTCATTCATCGATTAACATGTTTCAAAATTATTCTAGAGAGTAATAAATTTAAGACAGACCGGATTTTGAATAGCAATAAACTTCTATCACCTCAACAATTTGGTGTTTAAACAGGTTAATTGACAGAAGATGCTACAGCTACATTAATCTCATTCGAAACCGTCAGTCGGAGTTTTCCTCGATCTTGTGAAGGCATTTAATGCGGCATTTTAATGTGGAATACCTATGAAACTGTTTCAGGTTTATCTTTATAATCGCTTACAGTGGCAATGGGGAAGGTCATTAAGTGATGAAATCCTTCTCAACATTTTTAACTGATTACGTTACTTCTGTAGACAGACGATACCATTCGACAAAATTGAATCAACTAGATTCTTTTACATTTTGAAATCAATATGATTTGTCATCAGACAGAATCACTTTGACTATCCAGTGGTAATAATGGTGATAAAAATAAGCCTCTAAAGCAGCGGTTGCTTCAACCTAAAATTGAGTAAAAGATGCAATAATGTTATGGATTTATTATGAACAATTAATCTCTTGTCATTTATCGGCATTGAAAATTAATTAATTGGCGCATAACTATTTTCCTGGACAACGGTTCATTTTATCGACAATAAACAAGAATATCTTTTTGGCAGTTTCAGATTCAAACTACTCAGTAGTTTTTTATGCCTTTAGGTGTTGGAAACTTGAACCATGGTTTCACTATCAGTCAGATAATTCGAGAATGTTAGTTTTTCATTAACTCTAGAGAATAATGTTATTCTTCTCGAATTTTCAGCATGGACAATTGTTTTCAACAATCAAATTCCCGTAATTTATTTCTTCACTGATCTCGATAGTTCTCTGTGTATTACACTAAGAACTTCATATCTATATCACTTCTTTTTAAATATTCATGTTGAAAATGTGATATTGCCTTCATTCAATTTAATTAGATAAGAATTGATCTCAGTGATTAGGTCAAGAGACGGCAACCTCAAAAGTCAAAATATACAATTTACAAAAATTTTCAGAGCCAAAAAACTTATCTTGTCATCAATACCTATTAATAACGATCGATATAAACCCGACCGAATGTGTTCATTACATCTGAGGACATTTTCTGTTATTACTTTCTAACTATTGCGATTCTCAATTTTATTAGCACACCAGGCGCTGAATCACGAGACAATCTCTATCTCTATCTCATATACAAACGCATTAATGAAACATCCTATGAAAGGTCAGCTCAAGGTCAATGGTTGTGAAGGGACTATGACGTCAAACTACATTATACCAATGATATGATACTATGTTTCTACTTTGATGATGATGTTTTGCTCTCCTCGAATATTTCTTGTTTAGTTATATTTAATTAATTCCGAATGAAATCCAATTCAACAAAATATTCAACTAGAACGACTTGAAAAACTAATACAGTTTAATTGAGGAAGTTACATCGCAATTTTAATGATTTAATTCCGAAACTACCTATCGAATCAAGTGAAAGAATCCAAAAAACCTGAAGAAAAAAACATATCTCAAGTCCGAGCAGCAGTGCATTCAAAAGAAGAAGAAGAAATAATTATGAAGATGGTGTAATTAGCGCGGTATTTTTCAATTTAATATTGCTGAAATGAACATTCCGAAGAATGTAATTCGTAATTGTATGAAAAATGTAATTATTCAATTTATTCTGTCAGAAATGTTTGACAAATAATATGTTGCCTATTAATATTATTGGAGGTACTAGGCAATTAGGGATAATCACTGTAATTACTTTCGTTTCAGAATGATTTGTCTTTGTCTTGTTCAAACAGTTGGTGGAGATACCAACCCAGCTTTTTTCTCCTAACAAGTCAGATCTTCATTCACGTCAGATCTTCATTCACTTTCATTCTTCATAAAGTAAACAGCACTAGCTGATTAGTAGTTCTGAATACACTACATCCGATACGTACTTTTCAATGTATTTGTATTACTGGTAGCAAAGTCATACCTACGATATGTACAATATAAGAAAGAATATATCTTGGGTATGGACAGAAATCCATAAGGGCTAAAAGAAATGCAATTAATAAACGCTATTATCCTATTCCTGATTCGTCGAAGCCAGTTACAGAGCATTAACTTTTTCGAGCTATTCAAATAGAAATTTTTATGCTCTCTCAATACCCATTAAGCTATTTCTAGACTGTATTTCTTCTAATTCAATACAGAAGTGGTACTGAGAAAAAATTTAAAATTCTTCTCAACCTCAAGAAAATGTTACGATTGATTCAGAAAATATACGTTGATGCTGCTATTTTTGTGAAATGATACTTCGAGTTCTGATTTTATACAGGGTGTCAAATATCTCTGGAACTGAAATAGAAGACACCAAGAATTTTCCGTAAATTTCATACAGGGTAAAGGTATAACTTGAATTGAATAGATCCTATTTCATAAAATACTATTAATTTATGCTCAGAATATTTTATATCATTTCCTATCAACAAATTTGATATTCCAGAATGTACGCATATAAGAATCCATTTATAACTGATAACAACCGTACTTAGTTGTAAAACATGGAATATAAATTCCCCGTTGATGTGAAACCAATTACTGATTTTACTACTGCCCATTAATTTTCTTCGGACATTTGTCTAACCGTTACCCATTCAAACAAGCCCAAGCCGAAAAGTCATCCGAATAATTCGTTTCCGTCCACTGCACATCGTATATTTTCGCATCACTTCCGCTATGATAGAAATTCCAGTAAAGCACAAGACGAAAAGAAGAACAAGAAGAAGAAGAAGAGTTGAGCGAAGAGCGTACATATAATCAAGGAATGCAGAGTAGTGTTCGGAAGATATATGCTCGACAAATAGAATTCGCCGGCTCATACATTTTCGAAACAAACTCAAGAAATCCTCAAACAAGGTGATAAGGATTCCTTAAAGGGTAATTGCCTCCACGTGTTTGGCATTCCCAGGACGAGCCTTTTCTCCAAGACCACGAATACAATTCTGAAAACAGATTTATAAAGTGCTGACGTTGGTATTGGTACTGCAGCGAGAAGAACATTGTTTTAATGGGATGCTCGGACAAATTTGAATTGTTGACTGGCATCTAACATCGATCATACCCAGTTTTATCTTAAATTTCTTCACAAATAATCTATACACTTCATCATCATCGTTATTTTTATTATTGATACAGAACTATGTAATGGAGTTTGTGAGAAACATATATTTCCTTTTTTTGGCCAAAACTTCCATCTGGTGGGCATGAATCAGTTTCAAATATTGGTCAGTCGATTAATGATAACGGGATTGGTTCAGGTTACATTCTACAATTAATCAAAATCGAATCGGACATAAATTCCACAACAACAGCATGTTGAATCAAATTAAATTGACAAGAATATTTTTTGACACTAAGGGCCAGGGTCAGGCCAAGGTCAAGAAATAATAATCTTTATCAAATATCTGACATAAAATAGAGAAAAAATACTTACCGAAAAATCCGTTGCTTATATGTTGAATAGTTCAATTAGACTCTCAGAACTGCAAAGTTTGTATGTACCATTCGAAACGAGGTAAAAAAACAAAGAGCCTGCTTTGCCTTACTCGTTAAATGCGAACATAATTCATGAATACAACACGAAAAGTGCTGAGTGATCTGGAATAGATTTGAACCTGTCAATTTCAGCTCTTTTCAGGGATGCTCTTCCAAATTCGAACACTTTTTTGTTATCTCACGATGACGTATCACATATTCAAGATATTTGCCAAAAACCGTGTGTCACAAATTTTCTTCATTGCTTTGAAAGAAACGATATTCTTTAATTGACAGTTTTGACAGATTGATTAGTCTGTCGTTGTCGACGTTGACATTTTGAAAGAAATTGAATTTTCACCTGATTTTTCATTGATGTTCACTGTTTCCTAATCATTGTTTTCTCTGTTGTCAACTATTATTTGAGAAAATTAAAACGTCCCCAACCATACAAATATCATTCCCAGGATATGCTTTACTTAGTACGCATTCGACTTTTTATAACGATCTACTAAATATGCAATAGAGATCCGCGGTCGAGACGTATATCATAAATACCATATCCTTTCCTACCCATATCATAACCCTGTATACTATAACTCCATGAAAAATATCCTAATGAGATAGGCTCGCACATCGCTATTACAAATATGCCGCAAGGGAGTACAGTATATCACAGCCTACTAGTTTTAGCACTTTCTGTACCGAAATAACTATGCAACATCTTCAGGACCGTACTCCAGAGATCTTGAGTGTTCGAATTATCTACTTTCTCAACACAATTATCCTATCAGTCATACTAAAATTCATTATATTGTGTTGCTTTCCTGAAATATTGTTACATTCACGATGTCTTTCAAAAGGATGTATCTACAATGTGTTCCAAGTTGTAAATAAGCAACATTTCGCATATTCAACAAGATAATCAAAATATAAAGAGACTCATATAGTAGATATTAAGGTACCTGCTTGATGACTCAAACGTTTTTTATTTGAGAGTCCTGCAGTAGCTCCTCACTTTTCATTTTAAAATGGCACACCTTGTATATTACTATTGATAACCTATAAGGAATATCAACATTTCATGAAATATGAATTAAATCAATAACGAACAAAAATCACAGCAAGTGCAGAACTAATACCCCTGGACTTTTTCTCATCTTTAAGATGATATGCGACGTTGAATGATGGAATTTATACTCGTTAGACTGTAAGACTAGATGATACTTTGGCACAAAGAATATGACATCACAGCATCGAATGGGTATTATAATTGTCAACGATTCATTTATGATTAGTAGGAAGTTTTTAATATCATGGATTCAATAAAGATGTCATCACGGGATGAAATAGAATTGATAGATAATGAGTACTGAATTAGACTTGATTTTAACTCACAACAAAAATTTTAGAAGATATCAATTGTTAGATTGACAACATATTTCATGAGAATGGAAAGAAATAGAATAAGAAGAATATTCTTGTGAACACTTTTAGAATTCTGAACTGGATACGGTTCTGTTCGCTGTAGTGTCAGAAGTAATTAGTAGGGGAGATTATTGCCGCATACGAGAGAAGACTTGTGCTTGTACAGAATAGCTAGATAAATTTGAAATTTTTCATCAGATGGAAAGAACAACCAGAAAGTGAGAGTTGGTGGATTGTTCACAGTTTAAGAACTTGAATCACTGACAAGAGAATTAGTATATTATTCACATTGGTCTGTAGTATTTCACAAACACTTGACTTTCCATATTGAATATACACACAAAGAAAAGAGGAACATATATTAATCATCAACTATTGACTGAAAATAATGCTGTTTCTGGTGTTTAAGATAACTTTTGGCAAATGGCAATAGGCGAGATCACAAAACCATGAATTTGGTTCAAACCTGCTTCAAGAAATATAATGATAAAAAGTGGTGTATATAAAATCTCTCTGGAAAATATTATGTTCGGTGAGACTGAAAAAGACAATGTCGTTTTGTCAGTTTTACTAATACTCGACACCTATCAGCGTTGCCGGCTGTACTACTTTTGGGGCTTTTAAGGATATTTCATTCAGTCAGCTGATGACGTGGAGAAATATAATGAGTAACGCTTATATGTACGGGAATACTCATGACGTATCAACGCTGTGCTTTCTCCGCGTAATTTCTGAACGCACCCCAACTATGGGAATTTATTACAAAAGGAAAATCAACAAAAAGTAAACCTGGGTGCATCTCTAACGTTCTGGATTTTTTGGTATATTTTCATAAAATCAATGATCTCATCCATTGAAGTTTTCTTGTCATGACATCGTGATGTCAGTTACTATTCGTGGAAAAATATTCGGGAGTTTGAGAGTATTTCTAGTAGTAATTCCGAGACTTGAAAATTCCTAATTGGAAATTAATAATTGCGAAACGAAGGAAGAACTTTATGACTATGACAACTCAGTAGAATAACGAGCATCCATACATGATACATAACACTCATTGATTTGAAATTTTGATGTTATTACGAAATTATTCAATTGTACCCCAACTCCCAATAATGATCGTTACAGACACTTTGTATAATATGTAAAAAAAATTATGAAATCAATTAATGTGTATCTATGATTGAGTATATTCAGCACATGTTTTCAAACTAAATGATATCAAATTGGTTCAGAAAATTGGCAATTAATGAAACGAATAAAAGAGCAATTGAGTCATCCTGTATCTCATTTGGAGGAGTGTAAATCTCGAAAACGATCCATAGAGATGTTTGTGCAGTACAATTCAATTGATCAATACGAACCACCGACCTCTCTATATCATAAGTATCAGTTCATAACGAGCCGAACGACATACCCGTAATATTCAATATATCGTTAACGTCTCGTAGCTTATAAATACATCTTCAATACCGAGAACATTAAAATATTGTCTGGCGAGGACATTAATCAAAAATGTCGACAGCTACATCGGCACAGACATCGACAAATCATCGACGGACAGTGTGCTTTGAAAAACAAATGAAAAACCCCTCAAACACCAAGAAACAAATGACAAACTCATCAGAAGTGCACTGGGGCGAAGAGAATGTTGTACGAGATGTTTCCATCTATAATTGAGTACCCATACGATGAATAGACTTCAATGTTTTGGATTTAGATTATTGGATTCAAATGTTCGAATGATACTTACATGCTTTGCTATTTTTAATATACACGGTATTTCCCAACTAATTGAGTAGCTCAATCGACTTTTTTCAAATGTCACCTCGAATATTGTTGTTGATTCCAAAAATGATAATTGTTTGATGAAATAAAATTATATTATGAGATGTCTAAGTTGTATAAATCATTAGATATATGAAAATAGGTTTACCTAAATGTAAACAATCATTTATTTTTGAAACTTACTAATCATCTTCAGTATCGATATCCAAAAATCCATGACAAATGAAGAATAAGATAAGTTAACTCTACTTCCTATGATATTTGTGATTCAATTATAGTGAGGTATCATTCTTATACTACACTCAACAAGAGAAATTCAAATCCATTTCAAAACTACATATTCGTGAAGTGCCTATCGATTAAACGACAGATTGGCACTACTCTTGCCATCTACCGGTGTTCTACTGAAGTAAACTTCAAACGTTTATGGAGAATTCTTCCTAGCTATATATTTTCATATAGGCAACTCTATTAACAGTTTGTAGTATTATTGGTTGCCGCATTACCTGCAAATCTAGCAATTATATATAACATTGTGGAATATACAGGGTGGCCTGAATCTTCGACACATCATGAAATGAATTGAAAATATTACATATTTATTTTTATTTTTGCAGTAAGAAGTAAGAATTTTCCACTCACCATTCAAATCATTTCTATGATCAATTTTCTGCCGAGAAACTGGCAGAAATAATATTCAGATATTCTAGATGTATTCCAGATAAATGTCATTTGGTGGTATGAGTCCGAACGTTTACCTTATATAATATAGATATTATGTGTAGTTGAGACATGTATCACCACTTTATGTTTTCAACCTACCATGTGGATTCTATCATTAGTTCTAGTACATTAACTTTGAACTACTCAGCTGCTGGTATAAATATTACTGCTTATCATATAGAGATGACGGAAACAACAGTATGTAGGTTATTATCTACTGTTATGTTCTATAGTTGTATAATTATTCAGATTATCAAAAATAGTTACTTGATTTTTTTGTTTCAATTCAAATTCTGACATACTCATCACGTATTGGGCTTTTTTCCGAATATAAGTTGGTAACCGTTATTCGTATTCGAAGAGATATTCAATTAATAAATTTGTAGAAAATCAAACAATGATTGTTGTATTTCTGAATATATCACAAAGGTAGGTATACACAGGAAAACTTCTGGAATGATATCAATGATTCAATTTTCAGATAAAAAATCTACAGAGAGATTCAGAATTATAGAGTAGTAGTGGAAAAGTAGTTCGAAGATCTGTACGTAGAACTAACCCTCGGATCATCAAATAAAATGATATTAGAAAGGTTCATCCCAGATATTCATTATCTACTAATGTTCTTGATGTAAATGATCTAGTGCATGAAAGAAAGTCATTGAGTTAGACATAATACAGAACCAAGAGTTTGCTATGCAGATCATGCTCTTTCCTTACTGAATGTTCTTTATTCAATTATATCTATATCCAGAAATACGGAGTCCAATAACAGTATTCAATGAAGTTTGTCATATTACAGCAATAGGTTTCGAGAAATATGCCTGTATCCAACTGCAATTTACACTATTGGATCAATTTTCACTCCGAGAAAAAATTATTCTGATTTCTAGCCCCTTATGTTTATGATCTTCGTTTTTAGACTGTACTATAGGTTTGTAAATTTCACTGGGTATCTCAGAATGGTTTTCGTTTTCAGATGTTGAATAAAAAACAAAATATCAATAAAATCTCGTTTTATTCGATGTTGATTTAAAGAGCAATTCTTGAAGTTTATTTATGTAAAACAACCGTTTGTTAATGCGCACGATTTATTTGTTCACACTCATTTAACCTGGAACTAAAATTTGCTGGAAATAAGTGTTGCAGTTGTAGCCTTCCTGGTTTTGCATTCCTGTAGCCAAAAAAGTCCGGATCATATGATAATATCGGTCAGAATTAACGGTCTGAGTTCGAAAACGAAAATCATTCTGAGACACCCTTCATTTGGGAGAGACATTGAACTGGATAAATCGAAAAGACATTCTAGTCAGAGATAAACGACACTACAGAATTACGAAAATCAAGATATACAACGCATGAGGCAGAAATAATGAGGCTTACACTGAGAGATGAAGAAAGATCAATAATATTTAAGATGAAAATATTGAGAAAGATTTTAGAAACTATAACATAACAAGAGAAACGAATTAATCTAATAAATTATGAAATAAAGGAAATAATGGAAGGAGAAAATATTGCGGAAATAGTTAAGGCACAAAGACTGAAATGGTACGGACATCTACATGGGCAAGATCCGGGGAAAATTGCCAGAATAATGTAGGAACATAAACCGTAGGATAGAAGACCAAATGGGATGACAAGGGTTAGATGATTTGAGTAGCATGGGAACCAGAAACTGAAGACAACTGATAAAAGATCGAAAGAGCTGACAACATTTGAAGTTAGAATTCTGATTTTTAATAGGATATACGAAGTGGGCCATTAATAAAAATACACGTTTATGTTTGGAACCAGATTTCTCAAGAACAAAACGAAATACCCCAATGGAAAGCTCTTGAGGAAGTGTCCGTAGTATGTTTTCACACGAGAAATAGTCATAAATTAATGAACTTCGAAGTCAATCTGAATGTTTCGACGGTTCGGAATTTTACATTTGTTTTTCAACAAAAATATAAATCATAGTTTCCTTGTGAAAGTGTGCTGTTAGAACCACCCACTTCTGTTCCTTTTTTTTGCAATAACTCTATTGGGTTGCTTGGAAATATTCAATAGCTACCCTGTTATCTCCGACAGTCATATGAAAGAACTGCACTAGAACAATCAATTCAAATTTCCTGATAAGCACGCAATTTGGCCTTTCAGAGGAATAACATTGGATGTGTTGCGAATGTCAACAAATGATCGGCGCATGTCAACGATAAGCACCCTGTGGACGCTTCACCGGAAAAAAGTTGGGTTCTTAGTACATGCAGACGAGTTCGCAGGTATTACGGTTTCCATATAAGTTTTTCGAGCCTGCAATGTTTCAGTTGGCTGGAAGTTTCTAAACTAAAAGGAGTTTCTGGAAGTTCGGTATCCAGCTCATAACGCGAATAGGTAAGTTTTGGAATTTCTAGTTGGTTCTGGATTCAGAAATTAGTCTTCTCTGAGTGTGATAAAATGAACATGGATATCTCAAGAACATTATACAGTGTGGATTGATTAATTTTGAGAATAACGAAGTTTTATTCATGATACTTTTTATAACACAACAGAACGAACTCGAATTTCAACGTCTGCTTACTAATAAGAGGTCATTTATTCCTAATCTACATCAATTACCTTGTTAACTTTGCAAATGCCTCGAACGAAGTATTCGCATATTATTCAGTCTATTGATCATTGCAGATTATAAAATCAATATCTCCAATTCTTTCATCGACTGAAATTCAATAGTAGATGGTGCAGTTTTGTCCCCGACAACTCATGAGGAAAAAAAGGATCAATTTGACTTAACATATTCAGTTATATAATTTAAAAATTTGGGAGATGCTCTGGAGTTCCTTTCGATTTCGCTAGCAAAATATGCCTTCTCGAAATTTTGAATAAACTAGAGCCGTGTACAGTAGTTAATCATCACAGTCAACTGTTGCCGAATATTTCAAAAAATTTGTAAGAGAGTAGTGAAGAAAAGAAAAGTAGTTTTAAAAATGTCCATTTCGGTTATGTTGTGGATATCAAACAGGGTTCAATTGAAAATACCGGGATCAGTAGTGAATATTGCACTGATTCATTCTTGTATTCTGTACGGAATATTTCATCATGAAAATTCCATGGAGTAATAGAAATAATCGCGGTTCAAATGTGTGAATAATCAACCAACTTAGTGCAACTGACGAGACCTAATAGGTCGAAACTGATATCTTGCATTATTTAGTAATTGAAACACGAACGTCTTCTAGATATTTCATTATTTATTGTTTCTTGTATTTCATAAAGATTCGAACATTGCACATTACATATAGGTGACCAGATCTAACATAGAGAGAACTTTATTTTGGAAGTCTTCAAATGTTCGATAAAATGGGCATAGATATTGTCCACTGATACGGGAGATGAAACTTGGTTTTCATTGATATTCGATAATCAATGTTTGTCAGACAGGTATTCAAATAATTTTCATGTTCAATATTCTAATTAGTCTCCAAAATATCGTCCCTGTAACCACAGACAACACACTTTTTCCACATCGATTAAGCCCGTTTCAGGAACGTGTGTGTATTGTTTTTTCATATAAAGCAAAAATCGATTCAAGTCCCCTGTATGTAATTATACTGACGCTTCCGACAAAAGTTTGAACCTTCTATACACAATAACCAGTGATTGATGGAAACGAGCGTTGTTGTTCAAATATGGCAGACATGCAATTACTTTTCCACGAGAGGAAAATTTTGTCAGAAATGATAATTATGGTATTCATGGTATTTATACAAACCTGTTCAAATTCAAGAAATGAATCATCGAATTCTCACTAGTATTAGTAAACTAGCTTCATAGACTACCTTGAAGAGTTTGAATCAACCCAGCCGTATTTGTATAATAATCGAAATTCAGAAGTTTGTGAAGAAAAATGCATTATCATTTACGGAATGGTGCGGTTTAATATAATTTTGAGAAATTATCGGCCAGTTGATCAAACATAGACTGAGAAGCAGTTTTAGAAAATTGAATACCCACTTATCAAATAGAAAATTCATTCAACTCAAGGAAGCAGTAAGGTACAACCCATTGAGTAGTACAATCATTGAAATATTATGTTATTATTATTATTTTTTTGTTTTTTTTTTCCTAACAGGTTGGTTTCCATGTATTCGAATTTGATTTTGGACTAGAATTTCTGAATTTTAACATTTAACAAGTTCGAATATTTCAATAATCTTACGGCACTCTTCTTGAATGAAAAATATCACAATGATCATTGAGATAATTCTGATTATTATCATTTAATGGATTTTATGAGTTTTTGACAGGTACAGCTACCCTGTTCATATATTACTATCAATTTTGCAATGCAAATTCTCATTCACTTATTTCGTGATATAGATACCATTAAAAAACAGGGCAGAACAGAAGTTTTGAAAGACTTTTATTGACTGAATATTCGAAAAGATATTCTGAAGAATATTCAACGAAAAATTATTCTGAAACGGTGGTAAATAATTATCGAAGTATATTACTCAAAATATGGTCTTACATTTAAAATGAACATGCTCGTATCCAGTTGAATTTTGATCAAATCTAATGGTGTTCCAAATTCCATGAATTTCATTCAAATTGGAACATCTCACAAGTCAAGTGATGAACCCTATACAGGGTCGCTGATATGTGTGGCAATGATCTAGTATTTCCTGAAGTAAGATAGCTAGCGAAAAATGTTAATATACCAAAGTCACACTCAATAAAAATCAGGCAAACAAGATTAGTCGATAAGTCTTCAGAAAATAAAATTGCTGTTCCTTTAATGGTTCAATTATGCTTGGAACTCAGAACAAAATTGATATAGCATATCATTATCTAAATTCAACCATTTTCGAGTTCATAGTTCATCAATTCATTATTTTTTTTTATTTTCTATAAAAACTGGCTGCGAATTTATGAAATCATCAAAAACGACTACTCGGGAATTTGAATTCGAATTCAAAATTATGAATGCCAGATGTGTAGTAATAATGTTAATAGATATGGGATGCAGTGCAGCGAAAAATTTCACAGCAATGGAAAATCTCGATGGCAATAGGGAAGCTGAAAATGGAAATGCAAATGTACACCACTTCCAGAACGACCAATTGGACCCAGAAGATATTCCAGCAGAGTTATTAGAGAATGCTACAGTCAATAACGTACATAAAGGGGGTAAGTAGAAGAATTTCTAAATAACGTTATAGTTTTTGAATCATTGCATTGGGTTTTTTAGCTAATGGTCTCTCCTTTGAGATAGCATTCGAAGAAGGAGATTCAGAGGAGAGTATAGTGAAGAAACATCCACCAAAAAGGTTATTAGAAAGATTAGAAGAACCACCATCAAGTCCTGTGACACTGAATAAATTACAAGAGAAACTAGAAGAAGCTGAAATTCGACGACAACAAGTGAGTTTTCATAATTTTTCAGAGGTTTCCAACAACGAAGGTTATTGTTTCTGAAAAGTTATCGAATAGGATGAAAATTTGAGGTCTCAACTTATTATTTTCGATTCCAAAATGAAGGCGAAAAGCGCTGATTTTTTTTCCACGAGTGTAGAGTTAAAATGAATCAAAAACCAGCATCGAACTATTTCATGTGATAAAGTACAAACAGCAAATGTATCGACGTTTTGTGATATTATTGCGCTATACCAGGCCATAAATACATTTTATTTTCCACTAAAGGATATCGTGTTCGTGACCAAGCTGTTTATAAATCAATTTACCCCGGTAATTGTTGCCACAGTCACACGCCTTATAAATCACCCTCCGCCCATTTAGCGTTACGTTCGTCTAGAAGTGTTGATTACATACTTCACTTCACTTCCTATAGCTATAATTTTGAAGGATTGGTATTGGGAGAGCAAAGCTCAGTCAATAAGGATTTTATCAAGTTTTGCTTGTTTTCAGATTCTTGCACAAAGGGTACACTCAGCAAAAACGGTCGGTGATAAAGCGAAGAAACTAGACGATATGAATTCTTCTGCAGATGATGAAGGCAACGATTTTTTGAAAGTTCCTCCTCCTTAATTAAATAATTATGTTGTCAACCAAGTCTTCATAAATATAATATTGAGTATTGAAGAGTAAGGTCTCATTTCAAGAATAAATAACTGTAATTATTCCAATACAATAAAGGAAATTGAAAATCGTATCACCAAATCATGAGGAACTTATTCGAAAACAAAAAATTCATATGGATATCTCAATGATAAATTCCTAAGATTTAATTTCACGAATTGCATGGGGTGACTCTCGGTAAAATTTTACGGTGTAAAATATAAAATTCGTACAAAATTCACAGAAGACTTTTATTCGTAATTCGAAAGACGATAAGAAAGCTATAGAAGAATAGTTTCAGGTTTTTGTATAGCGTTACCCTTTTGTTTTGAGAATAAAGTAACACCTATAATATAATTCGAAGGATAACATTCATTTTGAAGAAATTGTGGAGTAATAGAGAATATATATAAAATTACGGTTTCTATACAGAATCACTCTCAATCGATGGTTTTCGAAATACGAGTAATGAAAAATCCATCGATCTGTTTTCTGGTAATGTTGCTGCTTTTATCGAGAAAACAGAATACTACTGCACATTTGATCAACTTCCCTATTATTTGTGTGTGATATTTTTGAACTCTACATCAATGCAGTTGTTTTCGAGATATTTTTCAATCCCAGTTCAATCGGATGTGGAGATAAGAAACTTTATCACACCTTTGTGTCACTAGCATTGGGTCACTATATCTGCTGCGAGCTGTTATTGAATGAACGGACATGGAACTGTGTCAATATGTCAGAAATATTACCCACTGCATAATAATTGCTTCTGGGAGAACTAAAGACAGACTGAAAAAATAGGCGTGACTAGAGAGATTTATAGGACCATAACCGGAAACTTCTATTTGCAACTCAGTCATCAAGAAGAAGTTGATTGATGATTTGATAGCGAAAAGCTCAGGGAGGTTTTGGACATGCCACAGAGCATATACATGATAGAACATGATATCATACATTCATCCAATTTGAAAGTATCTGGAGAGCAAGGATTGGTCATATCTGCTTGGCAGTTTTCCAATTATTGTGTTGCCAAATCCAAGAAAGAGGCCAGTGTGAACAAACTCATTAAAGCGTAATCATCTCATGACCACAGTTTTATTGCACTTCTATTGATCCAATGCTCATGAAATATTTTTATGTTAACGAGAGTAGGTGTATATCATCCGCAGAACCGCATTAGAATTGTGGTATGTGTAAGTTATTCAAATTGAAAACAACTACAAGTCAAGTACAGATATCAAGTCGTCACCCCATTGTTAATAGAACTGATTTTGAATACGTTCCATGTTGAATTTGAGTTGCTGAGGGACCTGATATTGGATATCATAGTATTAGAAGACTTATTTCTGAATATAATACTTCCGGGGTTACATTATTACGGTCGAGGATAATCCAAAATCGGACCATCGGACCACCGGATTTCCATAAAAACGTAAAACGTGGAAGACGAAATTAACAACCAACAGTTTAGAACATGTTGAAAGTCATGAACGAAGACCTAACCTGCGTGCTACACTGTTTACGGAAAGCCTTCTGGATTTGGCAATAGTACAATTTTGATATCTCGAAAACCACTGGGGATAATTGAGGAGGAGTATTATATGAAAATATTAGGAAAGTAATAGGGAAGCAGAAAATACCATAATATGCATCTTACTTGATATCATTACTTTCTACCATGACAATAATGAGTGATTCTGTATACAAATGATAACACCGGACGAAGATTTTAGATCAAATAAAAACTCGCGAAGCTGGAAGTTCTAATTCTAATAGATCATCCACAATTTCATAAACTCCACTTGAGAATATTCCTTCCCAATTGCTAGTGGATTTTCTTTTGCTAAACAACATCCAAAAACATCAATCAAACTGTGTGTTAATTTTTTTTAATATTTAGCTTTATTATCTCATTCACTTTTTATACAATATCATATTAACATTATATTTATAATACCCGTAACTTTTTTCAGTGATTTTATTACCCCAGGAAAATTATACTATTATAATTTACCATTTCTAAAGTTATGTGTTGACGACATTGAAATAAAAAAGGTGTGAAAAATATGACCGTAAATTTCTTTGCCAACCATTAGGGTATTCTTTGTGATAATCGATAATCCAAAATTTTCTTGAAAATTACATATACCAGAGGATGACTTGTGGATCAATCACATAAGGATCCTTAGATTTTTGGCAAGGAAATCTGCTTTCGTGAAATTGAAAATCTCATTTATTCCGTGTAATTTTTCTGGAGTACCTCTGGGATCTCTTTAATAAAATTTCTTTTATATATAGTATATAAAACAACTTTTTATTTATTAACATCAGTTTACAAACTAGTTTGTAATCGGGAATGGTACATTTTACAAAAACTCTTCCATACGCGTTATATTTTTATGTACAATAATTTATTCGTGAAGAATGTTCAACTCAGCTTTACAGAGCCCCTTGATGTTGAGGTGAACATTCCAATTCATCGAACAAGTTGAACACCCTATTGTTTGTGTGTGTAAATAGTTACATTGATGAGTCTACTATCAGAAAAACATCCATTGCAGTCTGAGCCCCCATGTTTTTCTGAATGTCATTCAAACCAACCAAAAAGTGGTAAGACTGGAAAAGCACTTGGACTCTTCGTTTATATGTGCACAAATCTACAAAACATTCGTAAATGGAAACACGTACGGTTTTGCTAAAACCGACAAAAAATATATAAAATAAGTGCGATCGATTATTTCGTGCACTATATCTAAATCGAAAATACATTTGTTCAATATAATTATGTACAAATATTTCCACTAATCAGATAATTGTTATGACGAACACATCAACGTCAATCGAAAATGAATCTGAAATGATAGTAGATACATAATTTACAATCTGTCGATATTTTGAAACTAACAGTAGGCTACATCTTGTGTACGAATAAAATTTCGAAACTGTTTTCAGAATAATCAGAAAAGGTTGAAATAGCATGAAGAAGAACGTATTCCTCATGAAACAACTGAATTTAAATCATAATAAAAAACCTGAAACATCATCATGACAAAAATGAATTGTCAAATAAACTTCCAAATGCTGGAGAATAGAATTAGATCACAATTTTTTTGACATCCATTTTTTTTATTTGAATTTATCAAAATAAATCGTTGAAAAATATCATATTCATGAAAATCATACTGGGAATAGCTATATTTTTTACTGAAAAACCAAACAATCAAAAAGTTCCCAGTGGATTTTCTACATTTGTAGAGTGAAATTATAATGAATGGTATAAACGGCATTTTTCAATCTGAAAGGTTGTGTTGGAATTTTAGACAAAGAAACAGATTCGTCTACAAAGCAGATTATTGACTAGTTGACAAAGTTACAGTACCAATAGAATTATCTATGTATAAAAATCATATTGGGTGATAATGTCTCATTTGCAAATATGTCATTGCTCATGAAGAAGTAAATATCAGCAGATTCAAACGGTATTTTATGCAGTTCTTTTTGTAGATACATTTCTCTTTGTTTCCAGCGTTGCTGCTTACAATCAAAAAATGATACGACCCTTCAGTGCTGGTTGTATTCAAATACAACAGAAATATTGCCATATTCGTATTCAACATCACCTGTCACATCTGTGAAGCATATTGCGTTTTGCCTCGTCTTATCCTCATTTATCTCGTTTCATTTAACTTCACTCTACACATGATTTTCTGGGAAATATTCAGATTGTAACATAGCAGGTTGATCTCAAGTCTCACGTAGTTCAATAGACTATCTGATATAATTATATAAAAATAACATGCAATGAATGTCATCGTATTCAAACCTGAACAGTTTGAATACGAATTTGTTCACAAAACCATGAAAACTGTTTCGAACCTTTTTGTAGATGAAAAATATTTTCACGAACACCACAACGTCTCATTACGTCATCACAACGCAAACGCATTCGTTTTTCAAAGGAACACTCTCTGGTATTTTAACTGAAAACATGACATTTTCACTACGTGTTCAACAATACATATTAATAGCAATAAATTACCGCAAAAATTCGGCAGACTTTTCCACCTTTTCGTCAGTATTTGCGATAATTGATGTAACTATTTACACTACGTGTGGAATGATAATCTAGAATAGATACATGTTCCACGAGTAGCTATGATATCTGACTGACTTCCTCCCTATATCTCGTTGACTGATCTGTTGATGAAGATGAATAGAAGAACAAATATGTTCATCATCCATGCGTTCCATACTGCTTTTTGGTATAACTATTCATTGAACTGAACTACCAGATATCCATAGAAATGTGGAATAATTTTTCATTAAATAGGTCAACGACCTTTTCAAAGGGGGATATCGATTGAAACATAATTTTTGGATCAACGGTAGCTTCAAATTAATGGAATTTCCAGAAGGGGAATATAAAAGCCAACATTTAATGATCTACTCCATGAAAACACTATTGTGAGTGCTTTTCAGATCGACAATTTCAATCATGAACTCCATAATTGATATTGTTGAAGATATCCCAGGAAACATTTTATGATTTATGACATAAGAGTTATTGATATAACTAAAGAGTAAAGTACTCAGTTTGTACTTGAATCATTGAATTTTCAAAAAAATATACTGATTTGAAGGTTTGTCACAATGTAAATGAATAATTATGTCCTTCAATTCATCTCAGTGACTTTAGTTTCATCTTCTACTCAATTTTCGTCCAACCAATTCCTTGTTAAAAGTAACTAAGTAATAGGCAAAACATCTTCGAATAATTGCTTTTGATAATTAGTATTCATTCATCTCTAAAATGAGAATGAAATATCAAACGTTTTCTGATCAATTGATTTATCATTCAACTTGAATTGTTTCTTAATTCGTTTGTTCTGAAATATTTTTATAAGAATAATTTCACTAGCTATGTTACAATATCCTCATTCGATTTTGATTGTGTGAAAACTAATTTGTTTTATCAGATCGATCTCGAGGTGTTTAAAGTCAGTCTGAAAATACAGGACCATCATCTCAATTCAGCGCCAAATCCTGAATCGAATGACAAATATGTGAAAGATGTATCATTCAAAAATATGATTGAGGTAGATTTGAAAGGAGTGCCTACTACTTTCAAATTTCTCAATATTGGAATAGTCATCGATATTTTGAAGTAGGTAAGGATAAATAGTTTGTCCTTTGTAAATCAATAGTCACATCTCTTATTTATTCCTGTGCACAACTTCCTGGAATGTTCGATTTAACTTAGTATTCCAGAAGTCAATAAAAAGTTGCCCCTAATGAAGTGCTTCACTTCTAATTTTCGTCTTATAATGATCAACCTGCTTCATTTTCGAACTAGGTATAATGTCCACTTACAGGGTGTCAACATATTGGTCTTACCATGAATAATGGGAACTATATCTAACACACAGCCTCTATAGTATGTATAAATATCAATTATATTATTCTACCAAAGTCTCGGTATAATATGCAGATTGCACATGCTGCCAATTGGTGCAGGGAACTACAGAATCTCACAAAAATCAATGATGTTACGATTTTAATCATAATCATAAAAACCAGGTTTTCAAAAAACCTCACAGAAGATAAGTTTTTCTTCGATTTAGGTAGTCATAAGAAAAAAAAATTCGAATCTACTAGCAGGAAGAGGCTGTTATCAAACTAAATGAATATTTTCATATCATATGACCATTTCATGACTCTCATGTAAAATTTTAATGCAAACATACAAATACAATAGATGCAAATCTCAATTATATTGGAAATCTTATGACAAATTGAAGGCCAGAGTGTAAAAGGAGTGGAGAAATCATACTACACATTCCTGAGGAGACGATTTAACACATCCTACCTGAAGTGAATGACATACAATTTCGAATGTATTTTTTGAATTGTTGATTCACTGTAATACTATTCGGCTGAAAAAGTATTCTTGTTTTATTTATATAAATTGTGAAATGGAATAAAAAATTGTGATAAACTATAGATAACATAAGCCGATCAAGTGTGAATTTTTTGATGGCATATTAAATTCCGTAACTGCATAATGTGATTCTGGAAGAATATACAAAGACAATTTTTTTCAGAGTTTCTCTAGATCCCATGCACATCATTCGACATGTATTCTTTTGTCGTACTTTAGAACACGATTTGAGCGATATTATATTTATCCAAATATAAAAACATCTAGAGAGTTCGTTGGAGATATATTTTGTGTATAAGGGTTTATTTATGCGTCATTATTATGATCGTCGTTTTAATCAGCGTATATCTAAATCATAAGATGAAAGATCTTGTTAGAACTGTGCACTTCAATGAAAGTATTCATAAATCATAGTCCTAATCCTAGTCATGACAATATGATATCAAGAGTAACAAAATCAAACTCTTCTCACACTTACAAAAATAAGTACTTTCAAGAGGATACACTCAATTTCAATGTGAAAAATTATCGGCTTGTCATCACAATCTGTGGGCTCAGGACTATATAAGATAATAAAAACATAGATTTCTTGGGAGATATAATTGTGCCCCTCATTCAAAACTATGATTATGCTAATGATGCATAAATCGGCCGTTAAAAGGTACACAGTTTCGGGGGTCAGAAGGGGTTACAGGGGGTTTAGAGCCACAATAAAGGTAGAGTTCACTCCACTCGCGTTGAATCTCAGAAGGGATTATTTTGAAAAAGTGAGACGAATCGTGGCACACGCAGGAGCGATACGCATATTTCATTTTTTTTTTCATAGCACCACATTTATCAGTTCATCAATATTATAAGGTCAGTCTAAATTTGTGCAAAAACGAACAGGGATACTCGATGCATTCAATTCCGAAAAGTTAACTCATTTATGATTGAAAGTAGATTCTCTATAGCAGGACCATGACATTCTTCACATTGAAAAACTGCTATTAAAATTATCGTAATGAAGTTTTCACAACAAAACATTCATATGCATACATTCATTTGTACATTTAAGTTGTTTCTATTAGGTATAAAATTTTAATGTGATTAAGATATCTGCTGTATTTTCACCTATTTGAATAATTTTCAACTCGCGTCACGTGATTTTAGAGTTGATTTCAATATTTGTTCAATTAATAATTAGATATTTACCAAATGAATACTTCACGATATGAATCCTTGTGAATTTGCTATCGAAATTGATACTTGCTAAATTCGTAACGCCCCTCACAGCTGTCAATTTTAAGTAAATCGGAGACATCAAAGCTATACATACCAAGAATTTGCAAGACAAATAATATGATCATTTAGTTTGCTCACTTAAAAACAGAATTGTTTTCGAATTTATCGATTATATGAATGAATTGTGATGATCTTCATAGGCCCATGAATATTTTTTCAATGATCAATACCCTGAAATGTAATATTTCATAATTCCAATTAGGTTTATTCTCCCTCATTGTATACTTTCATTTCATTTGTCGATTTCATAACGTCATGTCATCTAGAACCATTATCACTGATCCCTGTTCATTCAAAAACCGTTTTAATATCGACTGACAATCAAGAAACAATTTCTGAGGTCGGGCAATGTTGATAATGGAAAAAGCTCCATTAGACTAATCTTCTAACAAGAAATATATCGCTGCATTTTCACAACAATAACACACAATCTACAACCCTGTAAATCGTGATCCTTATTTGTAGGTTCGCTACCATATCCTGAAGAGAGACACTTTTTACTGAGTGAGTGAGTAAACTACTGTTTCAAAACAGAAAAGATAAGTTTATCGCACAGTATCGTGACTGACGATGAAAAATAGATACACTATGATAATACAAAGTTGTACAAAAAGCCTGGCCATGCATCAACATCGTCCACGAAACCAAATATGCATGGTTCGAAGCTTCTTCTCCGTATTTGGGAGGGGAGGATCGCTATCGATTTTAATTGTTCCTTTTATTCAAAATAAAGTACATTTCATAAAAAACAGCGAGAAGTTATTCAAGGTCCAAGACAGTTGAGTTGCTACTTGTTCCATCATTGCTTTTGATACATCATTCAAAATGTTTCATCGTTCTCACATCTTAATTCAACCAATTCTTTTAGAAGAGGATTATCAATTCTTCATGTTATCAAATTCTCCTTGACCAATGTTGCGAACAGCGCCTCAGACAAGAGAATGATTATGAACATTGCCAGACATCAAAAAACCTTTCGAGAAAGTCAACCGTATGAAAAATATGTATTCCAATACGAACCGAACCGCGACAGGAATATAAAGAGCACCAGGTAGCTACTACTTGTCGAATCGCACCTGCAAATCCATGCCTACGTTCGCCCCTCTTCTCTGCTAGTTATAGAACCCCCTGTTCATCGCCGCCCTATTTCTGTTGTGCCATTTACACTGAAGAATACGTAAATAAGTACGTCTGAAACTTGCGTTGCAGAGAGCGTAACACATGGGGTTGATGGTCGAGTTGATGTAGCAAAGGTAGTAGAAGAAATCCCATACTTGTGGTGGGATGTGTGTGCTGCTGGACGTAACTGGTTTCAGCAGTACCTGTTGGGGATGATACCAGATTAAAACGTAATGCAGTGAACACATTTTACTTAATATGCCATGCAGTTCAGGTCGAAACGACGAAGAACGCTTGTTGAACAGGGTGGGCCAAATTGGATACTTTTGAAGGGAAAGTCCTGTTCCTAAAGTGGTTTTCCGAAAATATATCCCTGCATATTTCAATAGAACTTGAAATTACCGTTTCAAAAATAGAGCACACTCAATGTTTTGCTCATGACATATTCCAAATACAGGGCTTGTAGGTTTTCTCATGTAGATTTTGTAGACTTTGCAACGCAAACATTGAATAAGACAATGCGGCGATGAAACAGAAAACCAAAATTCACTAGTAGCTGTCAAATTGTACCTCTTCATCAATATAATCAAGGTAATTCTACCTCTATTGAAGCTGCAATAATTAGCAGTTTTTTGGTTGCAAATATCGACAATAATTGGGTAGCCAACCAAGAACCCAACTGTTGGCCGGCCAGCTCACCAGACCTAATGCCCAAGATCCTATTTTTAAATTGCCGACCAACTCCGGACACGATTTAGAAGCTGATTTAAAGTTATCGATATGCAGTTTTCACCATGAGGTTTGTCAAAAAAATTAACCCCCAGACACTGTCATCAGTTTTCATCTATCTAGTTCAGAAACAGGACTTTCTCTTTAAAAGTGTGCAATTTGGCCCACCCTGTACAACTAATAGGCGTTCAATGTTTACTTCGTATGCATATTATATTTCAAGTTCAAATTTTTTGTTGGTTTTTCATGAATAACAATATAATATACACTCTTTATAGGAAATTCATCAACATTTCAATGAATATGTAGATTTCATGATCATGATTTCTTGATCATGATGATGACATGAACGTTATCTGTAACTCTAATAGGTCATGTCCACTAGAAGACATCGATCCACTGCAACTTCGATCAAGATTGATTATTCATTTGTAAAATAAGTACTCAGATGAAATATTCATTCTTCAGTAATATTGATGATTTCTTGAGAGAAATTCTTTGAGTGGAATTGTTATTGCTTCAAACATACCATCGTTTCTCAATCTAATCTTACAATGTTTACAAAAAATTACTTTGTGAGAGAATTTCTCAGAAAATGAAAAAAACATATTTTAAATGATTTTCAATTAAATCGAAAAGATCATAAAATGCACATAGATCAGTTCATAGTGAGGAAATCGTTCGAAAACTACCGAATACGTCTAGCATCGTCTTGAAGTGTTCCCAAATGTAATGTGATATGGAAGCACTTATTTCATGGGCACCAGATGTGTCGTAACTATTCACTCGAAATAAATAGACTATACCTAGTTTTTGCATTCATTGACACATTAATTTATAGTGGTCTTGTCGAATGGAACTTTGCTAGAACTGTTGGTAACAATTGCTAAAACTATCCAAGTTCATTCCCCCATAAGGCGTTTACTGTAGATGACAAGACAAGTACTTGAGTCAGAATGGTGAAGCAATATTTGACTACTACCTCATAAAATATGTAAATTACACGAAGAAACTATCTGGTCCTGAAATTTGATGACTGGCAACCAGAAAGTAGGTTCTTTATATCTTTTAGTCTGCTTAGAATCGTCTTTGTGATAAGTGTTTGGAAATAAAGAGCAGTCTAAGCTATCAACATGCAAAACCTGTTGAGAATATCGACTTCCATCATTATGTCAATCGATATTCGATACTATTAATTTTCGGGAATATTCACAATATACCAACCAAAATATTGTATGGAGTCCAAGTAATAATGAAGGTGAGTAAAATGGCGGACAGCGTTTTGGCGGCTTTCGTATCAGCGCGCTTTTCCTGCGTCTTCTTCTTCTTCTTACCCTGATTCTTGGTTGCATTACCCAGAAGTGCCTTACCAGGTAGTTGTTTCGGAATGATTTTTGCATCGAGGGGAATGCGGATGTCCGGCATTGCAGATGGCCGCCGATTCACATGGTTTATTTCATTGGAGCTGTTCATACCAAAGTGGTCGTCGTTTTCATGCTTTTCGTACGGTACCTGTTCAATTTATCATTTATAATATTTGGTAATGATTCGAAAACCTCCATACTGTATCAAATAGTTGAAAATTATGTATGCATTTTATAGATTGTTAGATTAGGTTTTTCCGAATTATGAAAATTGCAAACTTGAACGCTGGTCTGATTATATATTATTAATGTTTTCCATCACATGCGTATTGAAATGAAAATGGGTATTCAGTTGCTTCGTATTATATTAATTATATCGATCTTAGCCGAGTCATTAAAGAATGAAACGTAATCAATAATGCTAGATATCGATGTTTCATACAATAAGCATGCTCAGATTGAAAGAGGTCAATAAGCTCATTAGTGCTAACTGTTCAGTATTCATAAAATCGATATTGAAATCACAACTCAAGAGAATTGATTGATTGATTAAGAGCCATCAATATAAAGGATATGTTTCCTGAATAACCACCATTTCCGATGAGCGAATATGTATTCTGCGTGAAAGAAATTACGGGTATAGATTTTTGGAATCATAAAAATACCAACTGTTAAGGTGGAAAAACCAAGAAAAAAACATAATCAAAATGTCTATAGTAAACTTAATTGTTTGGTTTGAATGTGATTTGTTCAATATTAATTATATCTTTCAAAAGAAGGTGAACTAATAGAGACTGATTCCTTTCCCCAATTCCTCTTATTCAAAGTGAGAATTAGAAAAATCACTTGAACACTTCTGTTATTGGAATAATTCTCAGCTTTTTAACCCTATAGTTTCTATTCACCCTAACTACTAGCTAGGACATCAATAACCGTCAGAATCAAAATAACAGTTCATCGAAATTCAAGGAATAAATATGTTTAGCAATATTGAAAGCTAGACTTTCTTCGCTCTAAAACTTTTAATGATAGTACAACAATATTTTGTGAGTGAAGTGTACTGAAATCGCTATCCTCCCGAATTGTTCAAATTTTTATTTCCATTCAATAAAAATTTTCATCGATCAATCGTGTATATTTTACCTCTGGAATCATCTTGATAGATGGCGGTTCGCTGCAAGTTTCACCATCTATCGGATCACCTGGCAACCTGATGAGGATCGTGTAAACGCTGTCAGAAGAAAGAGACTTCGCGTTCGCGGTTAGTCGGCTGGTCGACGGCAGACTTCGAAAATCTCTTGGTGCCATTCGGGTGGGAGTTATATTGGAGTGATCGCCATGAGATTGTACACTATAACTGTCCCTGAAAATGTTCGATCACTCTTGAAGATTAGGAGATATGGTTAGTTTATACCGCAAATGAGAATGAAATGAAATAAGAATACATTCATTTCATTGGTGCATTTTTATTTCATCTTGTTCTGATTTGTGGTATGAACTACCCAATAGTCTGAAGTATAAATCACAATATTCAAGGTTTGGACTTTTAAAACATGAGAATTGATGAAAACGAAATAAAAAAATCATATGAAAGATACTTTGAACATGAATAGACTAAAATAAATGAAGTGAATGAAATAAATGGAAAGGAATAGAATAAACTAGAAAAGTGAAATGAAATATAATAAAGGCGGTATCTGTCACGAGGAAAATGAATCATGCTGTAGATAAAATATCTCAATATTACTGCATTAATCGTTTTGAATATATTTTTTTTCTGGTTCACCTGATGGCGTTGAGCGAAGTACACCTTGAAACAGAGCTTTGTAGAGGCGTTTCCACGGATAAAGGGGTGCCGCATCTCTGGTTCTGTTCGCTGGGACTCTCCTCCCCAAATTCGGGTTCCTCTCGGCCGGAATGCCACCATACTTCACACCACGCACGCACTCCACATAGTCCCGATAACCACCCTCTTCTGCGTCTCTCCGAAGTGAAGGCCTGCAGAAGAATATAGAGGTGAATATTGGTACAACCCTGACGACGCACCTGGCAGTTGGCCGTACACAGACAGACATTCCGAGAAAGAATGACGTCACCGTGACAAACGGCTGCTTGAATAGTCTAGAAACGTCTGAAAATAGGCTACAATGATCGAGAAATTCATAGATTACTTTATTATGACTTGGTTATGATATCGTGGTCAAATTGAAAATTCTGCTTAGTACATATACTAATAGTTATTACGTTAGGAGTTTTGTGTAAGTGTTCTGGGTTTCAATTGTTAACACCATTGATGAGTATACCAAAGAAGATCAAGGAATTTTCTTAATATCTCCTAATATACGGTAAATCGATTTTTAAAAAGCCTAGGTAAGACATATAATATAGATAAACTTAAAGATGATTACTAAATTGAGTGTATAACTCCTGCATACTGATTGTTCAGATTACTGCCAATCTTAGAACTCTTAATATATTTCAGACAGTGTATTGAATATATTTTCGCGAATATGCCACCAATGCTTGTCCTTCGAGAATTCATTCCTCAATGAAAAAAAAATGCATAAATGATGCAATAGAGAAATGAATTCAATCATTTTTTGGATTCTGGAAATGATATTCCTTGGCGTATTTTTGAATTGCAGAAAGTACAATAAAGTTTCAAACCTTCTAAGTAATTTTATATTCAATACTCTCCGTTACTAACGACAACATTAAAAACTCTCAGACACGTAAATTTTTATTTCAAAAAGGTTTTTTTTTCAACAAAAAAAAAATGGTCACCCCTTTCACTCCTTTCCTTTGAGCTACTCCCTCAATTTTCTCGAATAGCAAGGGGGTCGTGCCATCATTCCTAATTGCTAAAAAAACACGGATGATAATAAATAAATACTTAATCGAAAACAAATAAATAAGATATTCAAGTGAATCTTCAGACATAAATGAACTGGGCAAATTATCCCAATAAACAACTTCATTACTGAAGAAGGTGTTCAAAATGTTCTTTACTCCCTTTGCTGAAAAAAAAAGTAGGGAAACTATCTGATTCTCTTGATAAGAGCTTTATCAATCTAGGTGAATCTAGATCTGTTGAGCAGATGTATTCATAGAATTCAATAATGTTACCACTCGAACATTAATCCTGCAAAATTCGAATGAAATGGAGATACTAATAACGGGGTTATAGCAGGATAATTTATGAAGTCTCCTGGCACGCAACTTTTTCTCTGTTCAGCAATTCCAGCTTTTATAACAAACGGTTTGGATCCCCACCGACCAATAACGTTCATCGAATAGGGAGTCCCAGATGAAACACTAAACAGTGAATGGTTCGTCACAATCCCACATAAAACAAACACAACTTCCCGCTGCTATTTGCATAGCATGTAGTCCGCACAATAAATAGATTCGATACAGTACAGCATGACAGTGACAACCTCTATCGATGCATGTCTACTATGTATTGTTTGAATTGTAGTGTCAGCAGAATAATTCAGTTCGGAACAATGAACGACGCCGTACTCACGTGAATGTGAGAGATAAATGAAGATATTGGAAAATCAAACATGCTTACAATTCTCCGCTGGAACATGACTGGTGTGATTGGAGTATAATAGTGAAGAGAGCTTGTTGTTGAAGATTTCGTGGGACGGCAGACAATTGATAAGCTAGCTTGGGAATCAAAACGTTACGGGGTTCCAATTTAGTGTTGTTAGAAATGGTGATCATTATTTGGCAACAATACGCGAGGGGTGGATAGAAATGTTTCATTTATTCGCTAAATGTCACATTCATCAATGGTTCACACTATCGAAGCGTTCGAAAGTTTTTCCAACTCTTAAAGCGGTTTGAGGCTTTACAATACCCATTAATATATGATTGGAATTCAATTATGTGCATGCTTTTGGAATCCAAGATTGAAAAAAATAGTCCAGTGGCTCATTTTTGTGATATCAATTGTCAAATTCGATAAAACATATATTTTGAATCGTTTTTTATTTCTTCATAATAAAGATATGATTGACAATATAGGGATTCAAAACGGATATATTTATTATATGAGAATCTTCCACATTTTTCCATCAATGGCAGTGAAGAGACGTCTATATTTCACTCATGAGCTTTCTGGTCAGTCGTATTTTTCTTAGTGGCGATTAAAAACATCATCAGAATAGGCTAATTTGCTCTGATTCAGCGAATAAGTATACAGCACCTTCATAAAATCAGTATATTCCTCCAAGGAAAAGAAAATTCAGACATATTTCGATCAACTATCTGAACCTCAACACATTCCTTTTTTTTCCTGAAGGAAGAGTATTGTCAAAGTTATAGTTGAATGAATTATTATTAGATTTGATGAGTTTTCAACTAGCTAGAATAATCATTTTTATACATCTAGTGTTGTGATGAAGAATATCTGTCGTTGCGACAAAATTTAAGTTTAAAAGTTTTAAGGTATCAGTAAAAAAATGGCCGAGGGAGAGTACGACGCAAAAAATATTCTATAGAGGATACATACTGTTAATAGAGTGTTGAAGTAATGACAGTACGTAAGCAGTTCTAGATACGTTAACGTAGGAAATGTAACGTTCATGATGTACACCTAAAATGGTGTGAAGCAATTCATCACGTTAGCACGGAACTAGCCTAGACAAGGAACGTTAATTCTCATGCTGTTTTATGTAGTGTTTGCATTTTGTAGTATTATTCTGATCTGGATTATCGATAAAATCAATGTATAATCATTCAATTTGCTAGTGCTAATTTGCTAATTTGCAAGTGCTAGTACGAGAGTCGGATTTTGATGATGATGAAATGGATGAGTCAATTTTGTCGCAGGTTTTGAATACACTGATAATGTGGCGAAATGTGTTTTTCTAGAATGACATTCGGAAAACGGGCAGCCTGTATATCTCGTTAAAATTTGCCGACAACTATTTCAAACTTGATTTATACTCACGATTCGATAAGTGCCGTTTCACCCGCATACCACCATTATATGGAAAATAGAGTGGGGCTTTCGGAAGCTGAACATCGACCAATAATATGAAGTGTGCACTGCATGTCCATACATAAATGTTCTCATTTTGAAATGTAATGGACTAGAGTGAGTTTGGCGACCGCAAGGTCATTACAGGCCGTGATGGCATTGTGAATGTTCAAAATGTTATATTCGTATCCGTTTGATACAAGCCCAACATCAATTTTGGAGAAGCAGATTAAATTAGAGTTGACTACAGAACTCTCAGCCATAATGTATCAGCTACATTCGCTAACTCTCGAGAAATGCTTCATTATTGATATACACGTTTCAATTCTATTTCTATTCATATTTCAATTCTTGTAGAAATGGAAAAATATAAATAATCCCAGTAGGTCTCTAGAAATCATATTTTTGTTGAAATTTCTGGTGAAAGTCTAGATATTGAGCGGTATGGATTTTGATGAAACTTGTTTTGTACTTTGGTCCAAGAAACTCGAATTTGTTGGTATATCAATACATTTCGAGGTATTCCATTCCAAAGTTGAAATTCCACATTTTTCCAGATGGGAAGAAAGACATGTATACGAGATTGATCGATCCAATTCAATACGTAGGTAATTAATGATTACAACTGAATGCCAATTTTCGCTTAACTCAAATGAACTGAAATACAGCTTTTTTGACTCGTTCGCACGCGTTGTTGTGTCACTTACGCTGAACAACATGAAAATATTTCCGTAATGTGTCTTTGAAAATATAACAACTTACATCAGAGTTTTTTTTTTTCGTATTTTTCTTCTGAAGTAAGTTATTCTATTTTTCGATACTACTAGGTCACTTTGTGGTCAAATAATCAAAAGGAGTTTTCAACAATACTACTGTTAATCGAATTGTGAATTTAATCTACAAATGGTATCGAAACGTGGGATCGTTTGGTTTTGAATTCATTCGATCGTTGAGGTAAGTTAATCCGTATATCCACGCCTCATTGGATTTCCTTAATAACGAAAGCGATTCAGTTCAGAACCGGCTTCTATACAACCAGATTCCCAAATGGAGAAATCTTGTGATTGGGATTATCGCCACCAGAGAGAATGAATAAAAATTAGAAGGTTTCTCTATGAATGATTCTTCGTGAAATCATATTCGAATTAAACAGAAACAACTAAGCAATCATGATATTAACACGCTTATATCAGTTCCATCTGTTCCATTTGTTTGTATATGGATGACCAAGTTGTATATAGTTCCAGAAAACCAAAAAACAAAAACGCTTCAAGAATAATCGAATCAGAAAATAAAATTACTGATGAGAACATTAATATCACTATGTTTTTCATTCATTTCACTGAAGGGTTCCATGAGTTGCACTTAAGCTAAAAGCTCATTGTACTTCCTTCCTAGAAGTCTGAAGTGTGTCACTAAGTGCATATAAATGTTTTTCCTCAAAAAAGGAGCAATACATTTTCGCACCAAAATCTTGCTCGGTCTTCGATCCATTTGAGTACCATATCAGTGTACCTTACTCTTCTTTAGTAAGGTCTTTGTGCAAATCCCTTTGGACCTGAATGAATACCTTGAAGAGTTTCTAGAACATATATTTGGTGACCATGATATCGCTTGGCATTTGTGGGATTCAATGTCACTATTATAAAAGAGAAATTTTTGTTTTCGTTAGTGGATTTGTCTCCCATAATATACGACTCCATTTTATATACCCACTACAACTAACCATTTATGTACCCTATACAGACAACATAAGTTGCCTACGTTCTTATTTTCCCTTCTCATATCAAAATATCTATTGTAAACGCTGTTGGATCTGTATTGATAGATTTTTCTATAACCTTGCAAAGTTATCTGATCACACGTCATTCTTTTTTCGTTCTGATATTGCAGGATCTGTCTGGAGGATCTTTCTTTCTCCTGTGGGGATTTGGCGACTTGCCCACTTACTAACCGAGAAATTCTCCGGAATCACCCATAAATATCATCATCTTATCGCACTGTCTCGGTAAAATATATGGCGCAGAAGGTGTGAAGTTTCTCTTTAGATATGCGAGAAGTCATTACTATATTCTCCGTAGTTTCAGATCTTGGAAGAATTTCCTTTGGGATTATTTTGAATAATGAATGAGCTCTTAAAACCTGATCTCAGTTTAGTAAACAATTACGAGATGAGTTCATTAAAATTGTGTTTCTAACGTACAAGAGTTAGCTCGTCGTATTTCATTGTAGACATACAGGCATACATAGCATATTCATTTTAGATTGGTGGTTGTATCTGACCCGATGAATGAGTGTTTCCACCGCTAGATTAAAAAAAGTTTCGAATTTCATTAAATTCTCTATACTACCACTACTTCTACAGTTGGCAACTCTTGACGACGTTGTCAAACATTTCTCAAACGATCTCCTTGCGATCGGTAGATCTATGCAAATTCTTTATTTTTATCGATTCAGTATTTCAGTATTTCAGTATTTCAGTATTTCAATAATAGATTTTTTGTGGATCACCTATAGACGCAGTGGATTATTTTCTTCGACAGAATTAATGAATATTTGCAAGTTTTTAAATATTCCGAAAATAGTTTTCTCTGCAACTGTAGATATATGAAAATGTGTATGGAATGATTAATGCGATATTATTCAAATGTATTAGGAACCCAATGAATAATGGAAACATTAATTATGACCACCATATAAGAATTATATACATACTTTCATTACTTCTTCACTCATTAATATTTCATTTATCCTCAAAATTTTATACAATTTGTAAACTGAGAACAGCACACATTTTGACAAGCTGTCACTACAACAAATTTGTACTTTTCAATCATCTGAGTGGCATAACTTATCTGGAGTCGTCTCTGTGATCGTCTATATTATAAGCATATTGACTGAATCCGATACTACAATATCCAATATCTACGCAGTTGGAAATAATTTTTCTGGAGTTATTTGCAATCCATATCACGATGAAATGATATATGATCGAACGTAAAATTCTGTTGGATCAATCAATGACCATAAACATATTGGTTTAATGAATATCGAAAAAATCAATTAAAATTTATATTTATATATTTCCAGTTTCACCTTTCGAAAACAAATCTTCGTTTGACTCACTATGCCCATGTGTTCTTCATGTAATCTCCAGCTCGATACTTTCTATTCTCACAATTGAGATATATTGATTTTTTCATTTGCTTATGAATTCATAATTCGAAGAACTTTTACACACTAAAATCATTCTGTTGTGTAGATTTCAGAAAAGCATTTACAAGCCCTCCAAGGTCTTTATATTTATTTATCATAAATCTTTATACTTTTTCTTGGAAGAAGCTAAAATTTTGTTATTGATTCACGGTTTCTATCTGTCCCTGAAAATTCTATCAGGAAGCATCGGCCATGAGATGCAATCACTTTTTTTATACGATTTCCGATTTAATTTTTTCACTTCAGAAAAAGGCAGACATTTCACTGTTTCAATATACCGGGTGTGTCACAGTGGATGGAACATTAGAAGTATCTGGAGAACAGAAGGACAGATCATTCCGAAAATTTGTGGGCGTGGATAATCAAACTTGCTCTATCCGTCTAAAATATTTTCATCAATACAGTGTTGCCGCTTGTATCAGAAAGTAGTAGCTACTTTGTTATTTCAAATGGAACACCTCGTATATTACATCATTTTTGGGATCCTTATAAGATTCCTCACAACTTTCCCACATAATTTCCTATACCTATCTGTGACGAATTTCGAGATAAAAATTATTTTGTCAGATTTTTTTGCAAAACCTGACCATTGAAAAATATGAATTTTTTCCCAATGCAAATTCACAAAAAAATGCAATTTGGGTTATAGCTGCATAAGACCATCAAGTATTCTGTCGATGAACTGGATCTCAGTTTCAGCATACAGGGAGGCTCAGAAGTGAGTGTCATCCGGGCACTCATGAAAGTGACTGCAACTCCATTTTTTTAAATGGAACACCCTGTATATTATCACTTATTCGAAAAGCTATAACATTTTCCATTTTAATTGAGTATACTTTCCCTATACCTATCTCGTACAGTGTGTTAGTTATGATCACTTATGTTATGAATTCGTTTCAATAAAATAAATATTGGATAGTGCTTAAGATAGTAGGCTATGAACTTCATTCTGACAGAGAACTAACATGTTCTTCCTTCATTGCTATCCTGTATTCAAGATGCATGGGTGTAAAAATACTATAGCAAGAAATAATTACTTGAATGCGGTTAAAATGGATTTATTCATCATTTATGGTCAATGAAACAAGAATATCAGTAGAACATGCGGAGTTTTTCTTTTCAATGAAAAGAATGAAGTGATTCACCTCGGATAAATCCGAGGAAATTAGATTGAAGAGAAATTTTGAACTGTTTTTGAAATCTTTCTAGATTTATTAATACACATGTTAGACTTTGATACTTTAAGCTTTTCATGATGATATAAGCAATTCAAAATTTCTCTTCAATCCAATGAATTTTCTCGAATTCGTTCGAGGTAAATCAGCATACTTTTCATTAAACTCGCTGCATTTTCTGATGATATTTTTGTTACATTGACCATAAATGATGAATAAATCCATCTAAACCGCATTCAAGTAATTATTTTCTGCCATAGTATTCTTACAAACATGCAACTTGAATACATGAGGACAATAAAGAAATAACAAGTTATTTCCCTGTCAGAATGAAGTTCATAGCCTACTATCTTAAGCAATATCCAATATTTATTTTATTGAAAACGAATTCATAACATAAGTGATCATAATTAACAAACTGTACGAGATAGGTATAGGGAAAGTATACCCAATTAGAATGGAAAATGTTATAGCTTTTCGAATAAGTGATAATATACAGGGTGTTCCATTTAAAAAAATGGAGTTGCAGTCATTTTCATGAGTGCCCGGATGACACTCACTTCGGAGCCTCCCTGTATGCTGAAACTGAGATCCAGTTCATCGACAGAATACTTGATGGTCTTATGCAGCTATAACCCAAATTGCAATATTTCGTGAATTTGCATTGGGAAGGAATTTATATTTTTCAATGGTCAGGTTTTGCACAAAAATTTTACAAAATAATTTTTATCTCGAAAATCGTCACAGATAGGTATAGGGAATTATGTGGGAAAGTTGTGAGGAATTTTATAAGGATCCCAAAAATGTTATGATATACGAGGTGTTCCATTTGAAATAACAAAGTAGCTACTACTTTCTAATACAAGCGGCAACACTGTATTGATGCAAATATTTTAGACGGATAGAGCAAGTTTGATTATTCACGCCCACAAATTTTCGAAATGATCTGTCTTTCTGTTCTCCAGATACTTCTAATGTTCCATCCACTGTGACACACCCTGTATATAGATAGCAATAATTCAGCAGAATCCATCATTCAAACTGTTTTGGAAATTTCTTTCGATTCATACGATGAATACATCAAGATATAAATAGTTTTTTCAATTTTATATTCCTCAATGAATAGATTATAATAATTATCTATCTGAAAAATTGCACGTAAATTCAGGACAACTTTTCCTGAATTAATTGTTATTTTATTCTGAAACGTCGAACGTGAAACCTATCAAACATCTCTCATACATGTTCATAAACCTTTGTCCTAATCTTAGGTATTATGCTTATCTACTACGGTCCAAACGTTAAGTTCATAAATTCTTGATGATATCAGATCTATACATCAATATTCGAAAGTGATTGTTCTTAGGCGAATTCATGCGAGCACCAATCTCAAAACTGTGTTAATATAGACTTTGGAGCATCTGCAGCGCATCACCAAATGGACGTATCTCTCAGATATGGAGGTAGAACAACTTCAAATATTTCTGTTGATATTTATTATGTTCTGTGGACATTCAAGTTATTGATTCGTATTATGTTGCGCATAGTATTCAGTTATATTTCACCTCCAAACAAAATTGTCAGAATTGTCAAACAGTAAATAAATGCACTCACTGGCCTTCTCCTCCTCTGATGTTCCAAACACACGGCACCGTGCATGTAGACAGAGTCTGCATCTGCTGCAGCCGATGATTCGGATCTAGGTCTCCTCCATTCTTCGATGTCGACCGTAGCACAGGCGTTGTTATGCTCGTCACTGCACACGAATACACTGTGTGTACATACAAGTTATATGAGTGGATAAAAGCAATGGCTAAAAATCACTAATATCGATTTCCTGGAGAAAAAAGAGATCAATGAAAAGTTAGAACAATCGTTGGGTCCAATATCAATGTATCTGAACATTACAGATTTATTGGACCAATGAGTTATCGTTTAGGACCAACTATTCAATACCTTATAACCATATATCCAACATGAAACACTCAAATGTTAGGACTAATTAACGATTGTTTATTTTTTATTTTGTTTGTCGCAGTCATGTTGTTCTATCTCAGTAAAACTGGAAAGTGAAAACTTCTCATGGAGTGTCCACATGTGTGCATTATTTTTTATACAAAATTATACTAATAATGATTATCATTATGAATACTCATTTACTCATCATAGTTTTCCGATCTATCAAAATTATCATTCATATATCCATGAGTCAAAAATAGAGTCATCACTTCTTTCATCCAAATTATTTCACGAAATTCGTGAATATATTTCAATACAATGAATTGAACTACAATAATTCGTCCCATAGCTTATTTTTCAGATAATCGCTGGAGAAAAAGAAGAATGGCAACAGTGCCTATCCTGAAAAGCTATCATACCTGTCTTTCTGGTTATGTACAGTTCCATGGTTTATTATTAGTTGACAATGAAAACATACAAAGACGAGTTTCTATCAGTGTTCTGAGCACGATTATCAACAACTCTATCTAATGGCAAGAAATCGTGTAGATAATTGAAAGATTTCATCATTTTTTTTATCATGGTCCATCAGTAACTCAACATGTAAATATAAAGGGTGTTCTCTCACCATGTTAGTTATCCGAGCTGGTTCAGAAAATTCCATATTTGTGTAGTCTCAGAAGTTTTATGAGCGGGATATAGGGTGTTTTATTAATTTTGCCAAAGTCTTTTCAGGATCGTAACTGAAAAATCCCCACTATTTTTTTTAGATATTTGATATACACTCAAGTGACATACCTATGAATCGTTTGAAAAATTCAGTTCCAGACTAACAAAAAATTCAAGATATTCTTGGATCCCCCAGAAAATACACTGGTAATTCGACTTTTCGAAATCTGTCTAATTTAATTTGGTGCTATTTTGAATGAGCACATTGATATCACTTTCATTTGAGCGGAGAGCTATTAATTGAATTTTGTTAAAATTTTCAGAATCCTGTATTGATGCTCAATAAGAGGTTAACGCAAAATATTCAGTCCACCTTATCAATCGAACTATGCTAGCTCTAAACTCGTTGTTCAAATGGCATAACGATATCAACGTCTACAGCCTCCCTGGATGATTTCGATATCAGGATTTGCTCTGGAAAACCCATTGAATTATGTGATGATTTCGAGCTTTTATTGTCCCTTCAAGTACAGCGTGCAACAAAGATTTGAATGCAATTATCTTTGGAAATGGAACGCGACCCTTCTGTCTGATGCTTTCAAAGGAACACGACAGAGAACAGGGAAGTTGAAGAGAAAGATGAAAAATGGGACAATTGTGTTTGCCATTCTATGGCGCAATTACCAAAGCAATTGGATCAGAACGAAAAAAATATGCTAGCTGATGATATTTGCTGTGTATGTAGTTAGAGGGTTAGGGATTCTGCTCTTTCAACTCCTCACACTCGAATCATCTCGTCATTTTTCGATTCAATTGAATATGTTCAGACATTGTGTTCCAGAAGTCATGCAACTTACTGCATAATATCTCACAGTCGATATTCGATAGTACAGACGTTTACGGAGAACAGGAGATTGGATTGACAAATATTGTTACATGAATTCTCTCTATTTTGAAATAATCCAATTGTATATGTCTCGACTATGAATTGGCCCTAACTTTGTTATGGTAGAGCTCACAGTTCATTTAAGTTTGATTGTTTTGTCATATTGTCAACAAGTTCGATATTATAGGATTTTCAGAATTTATTTCTTTCTTAATTGAATTCTGAGAACTATATCCATTTTCGGAGTTTTCACAAAATTATACAATAAACTGAAAGAAATGCTGCTCTTATTCAGACAATATAAGATCTACATTACATCATGATATTATAATTGAAATTGTTATTATATATTATTGTATTGGACTCCATGTTCATTCGAGTTTCAATTATTCACAGCATCTTTGTATGTCTCATCATGTTGTTAAGCTAGAATATACAATTGTTTCATGTCAATCATTAACTTCCTCACTGAACGAAGAAACTTTATATTGTTCAGTACTGTTATGTTTTTTGAGCACACCTTGCAAATAATCAAGAAATGAATTTTTGGAAGAACCATCCTAGGTCCAATCCAAACATTATTGTGAAAATAAAAATGTTGAAATTCATAATAGCTTTCATAAGAAAAACCGAATATGACAGGTGTTTCTTCGTTATGTTCGGATTCATTTATCTTCGAAACTATCAGAGATATTCGAGATTTTTCATCAGATTGTTATTTGGTACAATTTTGCGCCAATTTAATCAACTTCGTACATCTTGGAATGCGTCGAATCCCCATAGTGGCACTCGAAAAACAGGCATTCTGTATACGAACGAAAGATTCTTATGTTCCACAAATATAATTTTCATATCACTCGCTTCATATAATATTACACTCACATCGATTACAGAGTATTGCGCTACGATAAGGCCTGATATTTGTTGGAGGAATATAGCTTCAGGCACATCTGCTGCAAGCCATTCAATGCAATAACATCAAACGTTTGGAGAGTGGAGCAACTTTTATTATAATCTGTAAACTCTGCTTGTGGGACATGGCTTATCGCCCAGAATATTATATTCGTTTTCAAATACAAACGAAAAATTGATTCGAATACAATTGAAATTGTCATAAAATGCAAATATGAATTGGGTATCTAGAGGTATTCTGTTATAGTCTATTCATTAAGCAAGATAATTATGACATCTTCCAACGATACTCTGAAACAGGGTTGAGTTTATCATTTAAATCAATCTGAAAGATATCTTCGATCTATATAATATACAGGGTGGCCCAACAAAAACGTACCAGAAGGTACTGGAAGAGACTGTATCGAGAAACTAACTGGAATCAACAAAATCAGAAAAAAATGCGAATTGGTTTTAGAAAAATATTCTCAACATTCACTGCAATGAAAGGGTAATTTTTCAAGCGAAATCGATTTATTCTTTGTATTTTTCGAGAAATGCACTAGCGACATTTCAAAGGTCCAATCTTTGCAACGAGTGGACGGAATTTCAAAAATAAAAAAGCAATGTATAGGGAATCAAAAACGCTCTTCAATGAGGTATTATTTGACCCCCCTTCCATAGTTTGGGCCATACTTTTTGCGTCAAAAGTTGTTCCACTCATATACAAACTTGACGTGTTTCGGGTTTTTCTCGATAAAATCTCTTCCTTCTAGTTATACTTTCCGGTACGTTTTCGTTGGGCCACCCTATGTACACCAAACATGTATGACTACCGACTATGAATAACTGTTGAACAGATTTAATGAAATAATTACCAGTTCTGAATTCAGAAACCATAATTATTTAACAATAAATGTGTTTTGTATATACTTTCGTCATTTGAATAGTCATTGGAACATCAAATTAAAAATGAGTTCCCATATACTCACATATTTTCAAATTTGTAAAAATTTCTACTGAATGAAAAAACTCCATTAGCAAATCGGAGATTCAGATAACCAAATTTGTCAGAATTATCTTCTCCAAATGAATATATTATATATTTCTAAATACTCAATAAAATATGAAATTATCAATGCGAAAATGAATTACCCTACGTTTGATGAAAGGGAGTCATTGGTCTTCCATTGGAAAAGAATTAAACAGTTTGATTATTCAGATTAAAGAAAGAGGTGAATGAAAAAACTATAAAGTCTACATATGTCGAAATCACTGATAAAAATCCCATAAAAAATGGGGAATATGAAGATGTAATAAATATTATGGCTATAGTGAAGTATAACTGGAATACCCACCATATTGAAAATACTTTCATTGGACAGGTCCCAATCGATATCCCTTGTGGGTGCACAAATTCTCATCTGTTTAACTTTTAGAACTCCACCTACTACACCTAATATACACTTAAGACTTCTGATAAATGGAGCGACGATGTTCAAAGCAACTATCTAATTTCCCATGTAACTAAATTTTCGGATGAACCATCGAACATGAAACATTTCATCCCATCATCATATATTCCTCTAATCATATCACGAATGTATATGTGCTTCCGAATATGATTTACGACTACGGTTAATTCATTCGGCTGCAAAATATTGGGGAAAAACAATATCCAGAATAACTATCACATACGAATCACCATGGGAAATCATATCCATGAAATATGAGAATGATAGAAATTAATAACAGTTTAAATGCAAATTTGTTTCATTGGTAAATACGCTTAATCTGGAAACATATGGGAATATGAACGCAGAAAATAGTCAATTATAATCAGTGGATATTGCAGTAAATCATAGCCAGGGAAAGTTATTATTTCTAATCTACATTTCCTTCCATTCTCCTCCTTCGGTTCTCGACAAACTCAGCGCATAGATTTCATGAATAAATGGTATTAATGTCATTTCTTATTTAAAGAAGCAAGTGCCTGGGCTATGAAACAGTTCAGAGTTCATTTTCTCCACATTTAGTTATACATATCTACAGGGTAGATTGACGAGTTTTTCTTATTGAAATGCTCCGTTTTGAGACACTAATATCTTATCGAACATACCTTTGGGATCTAGGTATATTCGAATCCAAAAGGTTTTCATTTTTCGAGTACCACTATGGAATTTTTCAAAAAGAGGATGACCAGGTCTTGAAGATCACCAGTGCTTGCAAAAACGATTTTTTTTTCAAGTAGGTCGCTCAAGATAGAAAAATCAGGATTAGTACTGCCTCTGAACCTTTCAGAAGGCACACTCGAAATTCGTATATATTGAGGTTGTGCATTAGTAAAAATGGCAGCTACATTGAACTTTTCCTACATATGCTCCATCTTTACTATCATTTTGTTTCAATGAATACTTTACTTTCAAGTGATAGTTGCAGACGAAACATTTTTTTTTTGAAGAAGTTGAAGTTTATAAGTATATTCCACTGAATATCATGTATAATTGACTTCTGAGAAAGTCATCATATTATTAACTAGTGATTAATAGAGAATTTCGACCAAATGTCCCAATATACAAGAGTGACTAATAAAAGGCATAAAATCTAGAAAAAAAAATACTGTTTTCCGAAAAATTTCAATTGATAAATATTCGATTTCACGTCTTTAGTACCATTCAAAACGTATTAAAAACTGGCTTCCACTGCGCACATAACTCACGAGTGAACATGCGCAATCCAAATCTTAGGATACGAAAAGTGTTCCAACTGTATCTAGGATAGACTAGTTGATGAACTGTGAAGACGCTCTTACGACCTAGACCGTGACGATGATCTCGAAACTCACCTGGAGTTGCTCCTCTTGCTACTGTCGTTCTTTCCAGCCAGCAGGTTGGGTAGGTCTTTTTTTCGTTTCTCGGTTTCACGCCATATTCGCCAATAAAGGAAGATCATTACGGTAACTGGCATATAGAAAGCGGCAATAGCTGTTATGAAGGTGATGTAGTGATTGGTTTCGATGAACTGGATGTAGCATTCGTTATTAGGCACTGTTCGTTGGCCCTCAATGTACGGCCAGCTGTAGATCCATGGGGGCCATAGCAGGAGGCTGATGCCCCACGCGCACCTGAAAATTTACGGTGGTTCTTTTCATCGAAGTGAAAATTTTCTATCATATGAAAACATTTGGTGATTCGTCGTCTACAGGCTGTCCGTTATTCGTGTGCTACTATGGGGATCTAGCTCATGTTAAGAGATAAGAAGTTGATTAAATTCTGTAAATCTAATTTACATTTTTTGCAAGGAGTGCTTTTGAAAATAAATATAAAGTTCGATAGGTCTGTCTAGTCGACGTTGAAACTGAAAAAGTTTTGTTGATAAAATCTAATTTTTATTATGATGAAATGGTACAGCATTAGTTTCGAAAAGAAGGTGTAATAAAACGTAATGAAGAACAATAGAAACACATCCAAGAAAATTAACGAATGTGACATGTGTTTGAATTGCCAACCTCTTAATTCTAAGCACAGTGCCACTCTCTTCCCAAGAATTGCAATAGTTCTTGACAGGTCCTTTTTTCTTATCCCGTGTCTGGGAGTGGTTACAATTCTTCGACGAAGTTCATCAATATCGTCTTGCGATGTTTTGTAGATTTTATGTCTTCCGCAAAAATATCACACCGGAAAACGTACATCACCATCGTCATCAGAAAAACTTATTCAGTCCTAACGTCGACTAGACAGACCAATCGAAATTTTCGAAACATTTTCTGAAAATGGAAATTCAGATTCTTGACACATTATTGAACCACCATCGTTGTGGAGAGAACGTCATCTAAATATGTTGAAATTTAATGGCACCCATAAGAAATAACAAAGAAGTTGCAGAATGTATAATAAGAATTTCGTTGGAGTTGTTATAAGCACATATAATCCTAATATAACAATAAGAAACCAATAAAAGACAACAACTTTTGAACTAATGTCAGTGGATCGGAAACATTATGAAAAGTTTTCTCCAAGTCTCATATGGAAACCCCAATATTTGGGCAATAAAATTACGTATACGGGTTCTTCGCGATTTGGTAATATCATCTCTTACATTTTATATAGATATGGGTTTCCGTGTCCTGGGTGATTTCAATGGATTGAATGGATTATACAGAGTGTAGCTATTGTGATACTTCCGTTCACTGACATTATCCTAATTCCCTTTGTTGTGTAACCTGATATACAGAGAGGTCCGTAAGTGTGTGGAAGTAAAATAACTGAGAGAGAAAAATGAGAATACGAAAAAATTTCTAGAATGAATTCGTTATACTCGTGTTTGCGCAGATATACAATTCTGAAATACTTGAAGGGTATTCAGCCTGCCACTCACCCAATTTCTTTCAATGACACCTTGTGTTTTCTTTCACTATCAAATCAGCATCTATTGCCTTCTTTATTCTTTTCATGGAACACGACTTACTCAAACTAGAGCAAAGAATAACTAAAATTTTAGTACCAATTTGAAGCAACATATTATACATTTTTGGAATGAGCCCAGCAAAGGTAATTTGGAACTTAAAAAAAGGGAGGGGATCTATTTGAAAAAAATGGTGATGACGTCATTACACGAAAGTGGTTCACCCTGTATATCAGACTATGATTTGAAACAATAGTAAATTGAAATCAAAAATCGACCTGTTTTGGGAATTCCTAATTTTATTGTTCATTTAGCCTTAATGAATTTATGCGTTACTTTATAGACGCACTGTATAAAAATATTGATAGAGAAGATGTTTTTATTTTTTTTCAATCCTAGTTTGAAAACTACCCAAGAAGTAGGGCTCTAGACCAGAATACCCCCTTAACGCCTGTAACTTCAAATATTATTATATACATAATCAGAACCCCATCAGTTTCCAGTTTGTGGCATAAATAGTAAATTTTCGAGGAATCACGAAGCTTTTCTCTCCGAATTGGTTCTGAAGTTATTCCCTGAAATGAATTACATCGGAATGGTTGTGCATTATAATAATGTATTATGAGAGAATGAGGTATTGCTCGGTGCTTCCCTACGTCTGACGTTAATTGGAATTCTCTATAGTGATTCGCCGCGGTTCGGTTTGTATCCCGTGGATTGAGCAAATTCAACTTAGTTATGGAAATTCATTTCTTGTTAGTGTTAATTATCAATTATTTGCGTTACTTTCGAATGCGGGAGCCCGATGCTACACGTTTGGATAAATTGGGTATTCTAATTAGTACGTACTTTTAGCACGTACTCTTATTACACAGGGTGTACGGGTGTTCATTCAATTTATTGTTCTCATTGAAATTTTCAGTTACAGTTCATTCAAAATATTCACAATATATCAAATATTTCAACCAAAGGCATCAGCAACTTTGAGAGTTGCAAAAATCCGAGTGTTCATCATATTTTGTTTCCATTTTCGAGTGTTTCATCTCATAACTTAATATGGAATTATTCAATGCGAATATAGTCTTCTAGGATACAAATTCGAATAGATGTTCAATTTTCTCAACTTTTTTAATTCACCAATTTTACTAATTCCTTGAGAACATAATATTTACTCTTATCGAGAAAGTGATAATAGGATGTGTTCATACACGAACATTCAATATGGTATTCGTAAGAAAAACTGAAACCATCATGAAAACATCGTTGCTGAGGAAAGTTTATTTTATAAACATTCATATATTTCCCAAGAATCAAAACAGAATTTCAGAGATTTCTAAAAAAATTCTCACGAAATTCTTATGAACCTGAAATTTCGCACCTTTTTCTTTGAATTTTCATTTCGACGGTTGAAATATGAAACGACCCTACTGAACTCCCATTCACAGGATTGAAGCGTTGGGTTGAAAAAACTAAAAACTAGTTTAACCTTGAATAAAAATTCTTTCAGATTTTTATGTTGAATTTCGAGAACTGGAATGAAAAACTTTCATTCCAGTTCAGGCCAATTCTGTATACCAGTGAAGATATTAATTTTTATTGTATTGAACTGAATCGATACATAAATGAGAATTTTTCACGTTCACATTTCTCTAGGTGTAAGTCTTCCGTCGATCCATAATCTCGTTGGTTCTTGAACGATCCTTAGAACCGTAGAAACTCGAGTTGATGCTCGGAAACATTCAGAAATACTCTTTGAAGTGATCTTGAAACCTCTCGGTTTGGACTAAATAGCGGGTGAAATTTAATCCCTTCGGCTGGTATTCCACGAACGGAAATCTTGGAATTGTCAATGACTCTCCCGCGTGGAGAGAACGAGAGCTTGACCTATTATCCAAAACGGTTAGAAACCCAGAAACTCGAAAAGATCATCACCGTTTGTGTTGGATGGGTTATCTGTACTTCTTGTAGACAAGTTTGAACTCAGTCGAATAATAAATATAAACCTGGATCTTGCTCTTTTCATGTCTACAACAAACTTTCAATACTAGACAAAGACTAAAATAGGCTAGGATTCAATATTTCATTCTGCTGAAAAGTGAATGTTCCAGAATGAAAGTCAACTAGAATGCTCTCTCTATACAGTATGATTTCAGGAAAGAGACTGCATTGAGAAAATTCACAACGATGATATGAAAGGAATAATCCTCATGTTAGCATAGAAATAAGTCGATGAATGATGCACGCAGATGAACTCATCTGTGTCCAAATTATAGTCAGGCCATAAAGATAGGTTTCCAATATAAGATATAAGCATAAAAATACTCATGAAATGAGAGTTATATATTGATTTCTAGAATATCAAGAAAGACATGAAGTATTGAAGGCATTGAAACTTTCCAAGGAGTTGCAATAATCTCTGAGATAAAATATTTCGGATGGATGAACCAAGATCTACTACTACTATGGAAGAAAAAATTACACAATATCAAATGAGTTGACTAATTGAATACCTTGAAATATTTTAGAATTTTGTATCTGCGCAAATATAACAACTTTTATTAGATTTTTGGTGTATTCTCATTTCTAAGAGAGTTATTCTACTTCTTCATATTAATGAGCCACCCTATATATAGGTCCAGTCGTTTAAGAAACTGAAGTTTAAAATATATATAGGACCCTGTATTACCAAAACGAATATGATACCCTGTATACGAAATTGCAAGGAAGCAAGTTGCCATCATAGCCGTCCAAGTTGAGCAATTTTCCACGAGATTCAAAAAGTCAAGGAGCCTCAAGTGTAGTAATTTGAAATTAGTTACACTACAGTGCCACTATTCAGACGTAGGCGTCCATCGATTTTTTTTCATTTTACGCGGATCGCTGAGCAACAAGGTCGAAAACTGGAATTTCGCATGCTTGGAGTTAATCCATGGAAAATCACGACTCGCTTTAAACCGTCCCTTATGTTTGGGGGCATCACAAGTCCTCTACATTTTATAACCCGCCAACTTTCACATAATCCATACCGAGAAATTTGTCGTTCCCATTGTTTTCGTATGTTCACACGATTGAGATTTCAACAGGTCGAAACAAGATGGAAGCATGCATAAATCTATGTGAATATTTCATTGCAACAATTATTGGTCCGATTCCTACAATGAAACTAGATAGTCTTGGTTGTATAATCGAATGATCATTTCAGTATCAAATCTCAGGAAATGTGAATACATGTCCCAACAAACAAAAAATCAAATATGGAGTTCAGTGATCACAAAATTATGACTTTTCTTCCAATCTGCTCTAAGAAATATAATTTTCTTCGGAAAATATCACGGAACATCCACTTTCAAACCCTCCAATTTGGCGAGACTCAAACAGAATTGCTAAAAGTGGACATCAGAAAATGTACTATTTTTGGGGCTATTCCATTCAGTTTCGTCCACGAAAAAAAAACACGTGTCATGCCAGTATGTACTAAAATGGTAACGATGTGTAGAAATATAATTCTAATTCTACTAAACTACGGTGGCGTCTTGTCTCTAACTGTCAGTCAGTTGAATATTTATCTGTGATCGGTTCAGTAGAAAGTTCACTTATTCAAGCAAGTCTGGATAGCCCATTCCTTCTGCTTGCAGATGAAAATATGATATAAACTGCAACAACTATACTCTGTTTTATACTAAACTGCTATAAACTGTTCAAAAAAATAACTAATTCATCTCGATTTATGAAAACACGTCCGGCTGTTGTGGCAACGTCATTTGGACTTTTGAAGAAATATATTTTTTATTGATCTCGAAATGCATAGTTTCTCAGTATAAGTCTATTGGGTTTTTAGAGCGAGATTTCTGAACGCATTCCAACTTCAATTCATTTTAGCGAAACTACAACGGAAGAAAAAATGAGAATGTCGTGGTATTTGAAAAAGAATGATCTTTCCTATTATTATCATCATCATCATTCATACTTCCCCAATCCGTATAATGCTGACATTTCCGATAGTTTTTCAGTTTGTTATACTTTTTGATTCCGGAAATATTTGATATCACTGTATACTGGAAGAACAAAATGTAATATGTTTGATCTTCTGTAGCAGTTATCACGATTCCACATTTCCTTATACCATGAGAAAACACAGAGAAAGTTTCTTCTTCTGATTCTCCTAACTAATTAATAATAAATTGTAATGCAAAGCCTATCATTAATTTCTGTGAAAAAATTAACAAGCTGCAAGGAAGATCTGACGTAATTTTTCGATAAATCAACTTATTCAAGGTCAAAGTCGAATTATTTCTCAATTCAGCCCTTTTCCTTCCAATACTCCTACTTATTAGTTCAAAGGTTCCAGAACGAACCGAAAGTTCATTACAACGCTCTCTGATTTCAAAAGAACTATCATCGTTTGCGCTCGAGATTGTTTCATTGATAAAATGTTTTAAGATAATTTGTGATTTATGTATTCATAAATTATGTCAGTTCGTTCGGAACAATAAATTTCAACTCTCACCTTGTATAACTATCGACTGAGTTGATTTATCGAATAATTACATCAATAATTTTCAGTAGAATATTAAATTTTGTGTGATAATTATCGCAGCATAATTTATGATTTATTAATTACAAACATCCTGTGTCATTCTGATGGGATATCGAAAAATGCAATGCGGGTCATATTATATTTTCAGAGAACTATTTTGGCATCTGAACGAAACTTTTGAGCATGGCTTTGAGAAGAAGACAAAATGATTTTTCGAAACACCTTCATCTATATAAGTCTTACTCACGCAATCATGATAGACGCCTTGCCCGTACTCCTTTTCGCCCTGTACGTCAACGGCCGAGTCACAGAAAAGTACCGATCGAAGCTGATGATGAGGAGATTGAGCACTGAAGCGTTGCTGGCCAGGTAGTCCAACGCCAGCCACGTGTCACAGACGATGGGTCCTAAGGGCCAGTAGCCCAACAGCGTGCTGATGGTGAAAAGTGGCATGGAGATGAGGCCGATGGCGAAATCGGCGACGGCCAGTGAGAAGAGGAAGTAGTTGCTGATTGTTTGCAGCTGCTTGTCGATCTTGAAGCTGATCATCACCATTATGTTGCCCACCACGGTTACAACTGAGAGCAAGGCCGCTAAAATGATGGAAACGCTATATTAGGAGGTCATGTCACATATAGTCTATTTATTCTGGGTTGATACCTGTGTCAGATTTGGTAACTTTTCAATGCCATTAGTACAAAACGAAAAGTATCTAGCAATGACAGACGTCTTAATTGCCAAATTGTTTGGGGCGAATCCCTACAATCGTTTGTTTACATACGAATTGTTCTTTTATTGCGATTTTTTAAAATTGTTCTTTTGATAGCTTAATATCATCGTATTCTCATCAAAATGTCGAGAGGATAGAATGGATAACAGGAGCCCCTTACTGTCATTGAATTTCATTCGAAAGGTAAGTAAAGAATCTCGAAACAACAATAGAAAGTATCTCAGAAAAATATTTATTTATCTATGTAAGTCTAATCCAATTGATTTGATGAAACAATAGATTAGTTATAACAGTTTTCAACAATTTCAAATCACGAAAAGTATGCGCACATTGATGTAGGCATTCTATTCAATTCAGACTAGAATTCAGTACCCCATAATTGGAGTTTTTTCGAAAGTACTTTGACTAGTTTAGGTCTTCGTTTACATCTCTCAATAATTTCTGGATTGTTGAGTATCCAGATTTTGGATTATTTTCAGGTGTAATAAAACAATTATAGTCGGAATTAATTTTCAATCTTTCAATGTTATATGTGTTCGAATGTTTTTTTTTTCATGTCAATGAATATTTTTGGAGGACTCAAGACAAAGCGCTCTCCGTCAGAAATATCAATACTTGTATTTTTTCAATTCGAATAACTTACGCAAATGGAAAAAAAAATGGCTTTTCAGTTTTTTTGACTAAAACACGATCACGCGTTGATGATTTTGTTTAGGCTGGAAATACTGTACAGTACTTCTTAAACGTATTGTTGCAGAATTTACGAGAAGAGTTTGAAAATAGGATATTTCACTGTCAAAATGTAAATGGAGTTAACTTCAAGAAATTTCCTCAAGTAGGTACTGATTTCCAAATCTCCAATTGACATCATACTGATATAAATTCAAATTTCATTGAAAATCATTGGTCACAATGGCCTTGTACTCCATCTTTGCCGATTTTCAGGTAGGAGGAGACATTTGAGAAGCACTGTATATGTATTCGAGTATCCACAAAATCCAATTTGAAAAATGGCTAAAAACTGTCGGAGTAGTCTGGTTGTATTTTGTCACAATACAGAAGGTCGAAGTGTTTTGGTTTAGACACAGAATTATATTTTATTCCGTGGTGTCATCTCATAGTAGCATTGATTTCGATTGATCTAAATATGTATAACCTGTTAGCACAAGAAACTACATACTACAGTATAAAAAATCCTCCTGAGAGGTTGATTTCGGGAAATGGATGTTTTTCTTGTCTGTTTTCATAACATTTGGAATCAATTCATCAACATAGACCAGTAGAGTTCGCACTGTAGTAACTCTCAGATAGTATGATGAAGAACAACCATTTGGAATTCCATACTTGAACAAACACAATGTTCCGTCCTGTCATTTGTCATATTATGATTCTCGGGAAGAGGACTGTGACGCATGATCGCAAAGATTCCTTGAGTCGTTATCACAATCTGTTAGTCCTCGAAAGCGGTTAATCGATCTTGCATTTCGAAATACCAACCTATTGTGCCGATGAAAACAACTTGTGTGATAGTATAGGTTGCCTCGTGCGAAGCATTTATGACAGTCGTGTTGTCTGTCACCAGCAACGAGGTCATGTTCGCGTCACGAGGACCAACTGCAAGGGCCTAGGCGCCTCATCCTGCAATATCCTTCCTAGAACAATAACACAACAATCATTAGATCATTGAATATATGCAATTATATGAGATACGGTCTCGAAATAACCTCAATTGCTCTTTTTAGCTAGATTCTCTATGATTGATTTACTAATCACAAGAATATTTTTTCATTATTCATTTATTTTATCTACACCCAATCACAAGATAGGGAAAACAAAATAAAAGAGCCAGAACAATAGATGAAATAAAACAAAATAGGCAAATCAATAGACAATCACAAATGTTTATTCCTAACACAAGATTTAATATGCCGCAAAGAACAGTGAAAGATATCCAATTTTTTATCCAAAGCATTGCAATGACGAAACATTTTATGCAAAGAAGAGAACTTCAAGACATTTGTTCGTATTATCAGAACGAGAAGAAATTTCGGGAATGACAAAATTCAATAGTCGTATTAATTCAGAACAGTCTATCCTATTATTCATCAAATGATGTACGAATGTTATTGCTTTACAGATCCTCATTTCATAAAGACTTTCAACAGTATAACGGATGATCAGAAATATGTGGATCAGAAGTAACCCTTAGATCAGTAAAAGTTTCAGGTGTAGCCAGAATAGTTTGATCAATTTTGTAAACCTTACTCACTATAGTTTGATTTCGAAGAGACACCTGACATTTAGAAATATTCCAGGTTAACCTGTCTACACCAATTCTCAACAAGTTATGCATTGCATCAGGCGATCACAATAATTGCTAGAAAAAATGTGCCTAAACATCTTCATATCATCAACATATAGCAAACGTTTGATGTCAATCACTTCAAGAATATGGTTGATGAATATACTGAAGAGAAGAGGCCCTAGAATAGATTCCTGAGTGACTCCTGATAACACGATATATTCGTCCGACTTAAACCTCCTATGAATTACAAAATATTTTCTGTTGTTGAGCTCAAGAGATAAAAAGCTCGACGAAAATCTTAACTGTGACAATTTGTTCAAGAGCAAACCATGATCAAACCTGTCTCATACTACTCAGAATGTTTCTTCGATGAAAAAATCAAGCCTCTGAAATACCGAAAGGTCCACGTCCATGATAAAAAAACAATCTTGATGGTCGAGCATATCGACCTCCAAACTTAATCTCATGCTGTTCGTAGTAATTAGAAAAATTCCACAGGATTACGGTATTACCTGAAAATCCAATTAATTTTCCTCCAATGAACGCAATTCCACCTCAACAAGTGTAGGGATCAATTGGGAACCGAAACACACTTTTTTCTATAATCGGGGTGATGAGGGATTGTTTCGTCAACAATTCCTGTTTTAGGAAAGGTGTAAAGTTGGTTGACGAAGTTTTTCATCTGTGACTCTCTTTTTTGATGCCTCTATTACACTAGTTTTCCATTAGTTTCTCCAAAAACGAGATCTCCAAATGGCGGTTTTTCAGACATCAATGACTTTTATTTCAGCGCACAGTTATCAAGCCCTAATTCCCCTCTATTACAGCACAGTGTCGATGATTGTACAGCGTCTCTAAGCTAAATGAAAAGACAAATCTCACGGTATAGTCGACGCCGAAATAAAACCCTTCAGAGCAACCAACTAGAAGCATGAATTGTATAACTATATTTAGCTTTGAATGGCGGCCTGAAACTGTCGAGGGTCCTGCAATCGAGGCGAGCAAGTATGGCAGGATCCAGCGATAGAACTGCTGCTGCAGCTTCTCCAACTGATCATCGCGTGTTCCGCTTAAATCGTTTCCGGCGATGTACTGCACATTTGGACGGTACAGTCAACAGTGTATCGGTCTAGACAGCCGCAATATGAGGATGAAAGATTGTTTCATCTCTATCCCAGACGAAACAAATACGTTTTCAGGGGACTTTTAAGCTATTATTTGGAATACATTGCACTGCAAGGTAGCGAGCAGACACATTTCATCTATCAAATACAATAAGATATCTGCATCAAAGTAGGGCTTGATGCGAAAAAACATGTGAATAATGGCGTTAAGAGAAGATGGATATAAAATTGGTTAAATGTTAAAGTTGATAATTATGTAGTTTTCAATAGAAATGAAGACCATACATTAACAAATATAAAAACAATATGAACGGATATACTTTCTTATTGTAAAGAAGGCATACAATATAGTTCAATCTATAACACATCGTCTTGCTTTTAAACTCCTGTCAAAATTCATCATCATTTTCAACGAATTGGTCCATAATTCTACTTATAGTAGTCAAATTATCATTTGTATAGTGTAGCATGATAAATAAATCTTCATCACACATACGGGGTGTTTGTAACTGGTTATTAAAATAGTGCTATGTCCTAAATAAGGACCTGTCGACTTATTTTACATCATCGTTGTAATCAGGATAACTTGAAATGGTAAGTAATTTAATATTTTTTTCGGTTTTTTTCTTATCTGCAAACGAATTTTCGAAATTTCGTCGTACAGGGTGTTGTATTGAACTGATGAAGTTCCTTTGATTTTTGTAAGTACGTACCTGGATCATTAGTTTCATTCATTCGAAATTCGGTAGCATGAAGGATAATGAGTTTATGTTCTGAAAATGAATAAAATATACAATGCGGATCGTAAGTTATGAGCAATTGAAGAAATAGGAAATATACATAAAACACTCTGTATCTCGCTTATACAGGGGGCTAGACCCATCATTTGGGTTTTTTTCAGAACCAGCTAGGCGACCTCTACCTACCCTTACAGTACGCCCATTTCCCAATGAATCACCATGTATGTCAGTTGTTGACTTCCCCTAGCGATATCTCACATTTGTTTATAATCTCTTTCGACCTTTCGAATACTATCCAAAATCAAAAATCATATTCACCACAGATGAAAAAAAAACTATATCTAAAAGGTAGAAGACTGTCCAATAAAATAAAGGACAAGGAAATCAGTCAACTCTAGTGACTAAACAGACTCTATGATATCTCATGAACTGCGAGAAGAGCAATTTTGTTATGCTGCGTTATTCTCTAAAACAACGACCGGAAATCTGTCCTGGATCCGGTCCTTTCGGGATTTGTGACCCACATGAACTCCGCGCATCTAGTGTCGAGAGAGATTTTTCAGGCCGCTTCAGGATTCCAGCCCTGAAATGCAGCAGCTTCAAACCTTCGGGTATTAACAGGACGAACTATACACCGGGACAATAGGAATAACAGGATGAAAATGTTATCGATCCTTCTTAAGATTTCCGATGACTGACATGTAACGACAATTTTTTTCCTTGAAGCGGAAATTGAAGGTTTTATTCTCATTCATTCTTCCAATTACCATTCAGAGGAAACAGTGATCATTTCATTAATTAGAGTGATTGATTTGGTTTTCCATAAGGATGCCATGTTTATTTGTTTTTAATGTCTTCTTTTCCAAATACCAATCCCAAATTAGTGTTCAATTTATTCATCCAGACTATACTCAAACAATACAAAAACCACGATTATAATTCAATACTGTTCAAAAATTCCAACTGAAGAAATGAATTGGAATAAAATTGTGGAAACATCCAATGTAAATGGCGTCAGCTCATGATGTGAAATTTGAAAGCTGGATTTTTTCGATAAGGAATAGAAGAGGTAAAGACTGTGGATGTGGATTTTCCTGAAATTGTGAAGCTTTCAAAATACAATTAGTGATACTAAGAGTGAAATGTTCAAATCATATAAATAATTAATATCAATCGTACAAACTGACGTGGAGTTCAAAGCGATATCAAACTCTCAAAAAGTCATACTCAAGCTATGTACAAATAAGTCGGGATAGATGTTTGAACAGCTTTGTGACTTATGTGGTCAGAACTACGAGTTTCGAGTTTGTATTCGAAAATTCTCCAGGCTATTTCATTGTCGAGATCTCCAGAAACATTATGTGTGAGATTTCTGTTTCCCTAATGGTTATAAACGAAATGAAATTGACATGTCATCAAATCTCATAAACTTTGTTTCATTTACATGAAGTTTGGTTGAATGGTGACTAAAAATTTTATGAAAAATCCATTATTAAAAAAATTCTCCAGAGTGTAGCTTGAAAGTTACCTTTCATTATATGTTATACTGACTAATATCAGGCCATCTTCTCAAAACTCAATTTTCCAAAGAAATCAAACTCGAGATTCTTGTTTAATAATAATAATAATAATAATAATAATAATAATTGGATACTCAACGAGTTGAATAAATATTCCTGTATAACATTCAAGTCTATAGGTATATAAATTTTCAAATAACCTCTTTGAAAGGGTTGCATGAAAAATATACGGTAAATTCTTTCGAGGGGTTGCTTAAGCGAGATATTTCAGTTCACTCTTAGTTCGTGGGAAAGTCCTTTTGAAAGAAAAATCTCGAGATGAAAGATACAACAGAAGCTACTCCACGCTCCCTTTTATAGTCTACCTCCCGACAAATGTTCGTCCAGAAAGGAGGTGCAAAATAAGGGCAGCGAAAATTGAGTAAACGACTCGATGGCCTGTTTTTCTGCCAGCGCCGTGAAATGGACCACCGCGAGCGACGTAGGAACAATGGGAGCAGCGTCCTTGCCTCGCCATTATTGCCAGATTGTTTGGTCCGTTTATGATTCAGCTGATTTTATCATTCATCTCTCTCACATAATCATCATAACGCTTTGTTGGAAGAAGAAGAATTTATACAATATACTAATCTTTGAAATTTTTCAAAATTTTTCGAAATCTTTATTTTTATGCTCATAATCCAGTGTGACGATATTCGAATTTGTCCTTATTGAACGACCAAGTAACTTCTTGCTTATTCATTTATTTTCTCAGATTATACAGGATCCCTTGTTGTTTCAATAATGTAATACAAAAATAAACATTTTAGTCAACAAGTCAGTAGTTATACAGGGTGTCTTAAAATTGCACGACAATATTTCAGGTACGTATTTTCTGATACAAAATAAGGGAAAAAGGTGATTCACCTAACTGGTTCATTAGAGGTTAATGGAGAACTAATAGAGATATCTACTTGAAATTTTGGTGGATGCTACTACTCGATGTGTTCAGTTTGCTTCTACTTGCGGTTAAACCAGAAGTGATATCAACTTTGTTTTTCCAAATAGATCACCCTGTTTATTGTTAGACTTTCGAATTCTACGTGAAATTCTGGACCTGCTCAATTTCGAATTTTCTTCCTATCGTGATTTGTTTTCAAGATATTCCATTTTTACGAAAAATTTTTACAGATGAACTGACTATCTAAAATGTCCATATTATGTTCAATTTCCAAGATTTGAGGTTCAATCTCCGTATACACATCATTGACAGAGTGTTCTATAAAGTATCCTTCAAAGAGCTGATATTTAAGTTTACTTTTTGGAAATTTCAGATCCCAATAACTTCCTTATTTCAAATGGAATGACCATGAAATGTTCACACTATCTAACGCAGAATTTTATTACATATCGATTTGTATGAGTATACCATATTGTCAAAATTGATATTCACAGAGTATTTCCAAAATGGAAATTCGCTGATTCAATGTGTATTTTCACAAGTGGGTTTTGGATGGTTCTGAAGTTCATGAAAAACTATATAATTTGCATTTACAAACAGGTTGATTCATTTGCAGAAACAAAGTTGATATCACTTCCGGTTTAACCGGAAGTAACAGTGTATTGAAATTATTCTAGGAAAATAGAACACATTGAGTAGTAGCATCCACCAAAATTTCAACTTGATATCTCTATCAGTTCTTAATGAACCTCTAATGAACCAGTTAGGTGAATCACCCTGTATTTGTATGGTCAAGTATATTGCACGTAATTCTCATACATCGAAAAACTGCTAGTAGGTTAAAAATCTATATATTCGTATTACATCATTTGGTGGAGTTTGAATTCGTAAGCATGTGAGGCTCCCGCCATCATGTTTCTAAATACTGGCGGATGCTCAACATTGAATTTCTGGTGAATGCGCATATAAAAGCATGGTGGTACCAGTCATTCGGGTAAAAAGCGAATCCTATTAATATACCTATTTCTTTCAATTGTTTAATTTCAAAATTTCGGATCTATAAACTTTCGAAATCGGCCAAAATGAGTTAGACTAGAAATGATTACAATATAGAGCTTAGACTACCACTTGGTGAGATATTTAGAATCATCAATATAAGCTACTAGTAATTTTTTGAAACTTCCTGCAATAAACTGACACTATCCGTGAATTTTTTCATAGAATGTGAGTCATTGGATATCGTTAGAACCTTTACCTATGAGGTAAGATGATTAGAAAAAAAAATATTTCCTATCTGTATCTCAACCTCAAACATATTGATAATTGGTGTGTATATCAACGATATTTCTAAAAAAAATGACATATGAGATATGAAGTTTCCGCTGGATCAGTCTGATATCATTTCACAACAGTTTCATGAAGTGTAAGAATTTCTCAGAATCAAACACATTACAAATGGGATGGATTAATTATCTTTCCAAAGAAACTAGGTTTGTTGGAATCCGTCATTGAAAAGTTACAGCTGTTTATTTAAAAGAACTACATATCAATAGATATATTACGTAAAACATGTACAAAAAAAAATTACCCCAATACAGGTCAAATTTACTGGGTAGGTTTCGGTAAGCCGCAAGTCGCTACGAAAAATAGTTTTCGAAATACAGAATTCACAATTCTCGTCTGCTCACCCTGTATAGTGAAATAACTAATAAATGAATTGAAGCTATCTTTCAGCTGCTTCCATTCATTCTAATGGTGCATCCCCACTTTGAAAACCTTCAGTCGTACGATTTTCAAGAAGAGGAAATTATCCTAACAAGTCATCTAGCAACACTGCCTCTCAAGCAATTTAGAGATGCACTCGAACGAAAATAAAACGCCTCCAGGCGGTTAACAGTTGTCGTGCAGGATATGCTTATGGCCTTATCTTGCCCGAGCTGTTGCTTCGTCAGACTGCAGATGGGGCAATTTTTCAGCGCAACAGGAAGGTGCACCGATAAAAAACCTAATGTTTCTCTGAATACCATGCTCGGGGTGAAAGGAACTGGACGATTGGATTGAAGAATAAGCGATTCTGATGAGGAATATACACTTTCGGGGAAAAAATGTCTGAGATATTGGCAGGAATCTACAGTGTGGATGAATTCGATAACGAATAAACGAGAGCGTGTTGGGAAAACTGCTTGGACATCTCTTACATTGAAATTATGGTTTTTGGAACAGGAAAACAGGAAACGCAAATAAACAAGAGGATCTAAATAACAATTGATTTATATTAAGCACTCAATAACAACTCGAAAACAAGCAAAAGTAGAGCGAAGTTAACAATATTTAAGCTAATATATACGAAAATATTGATAAATGGATGCGAATCCTGTACACTGACGGCTTAAATAAAAAGTTGACTGATAGTAACAGAAATTAAATACTTACAAAGAACTGTACAAGTGACAAGTCAGAAAGGAATTGAATATAGAGGATATTCTAACATTTATTGAGAGACAATTGGGATGGTAGAGACATTTGCAGAGGATAACAAATGAAAAATAAAGTAGTATATGAACCGAGAAATCGAATCAAAAAAGGCAAGTCGAAGAAATCATAGAATGACACAATTGGTGAAAGTATACTAAAAAGTAGTGAACACAGCAAAGTCATTAGCACGAAACAGAAAGATGTGTGAGATGTTGTGAATAAAATGACCAAGAAACTGAGATTGATAACCTGACACTCATAGGATATGAGGATTCATATATCACTCAGATCAAATTTGAAAATTGGTTATTCCTTAGAAGTGAGAATTTTCTTCATCAAGGTTTTCTATAGGAAATGATCTGAAGAAACACTCGAATATTTATTACCTTTCTTAATCACATTCTCTGTGATAAAGAATTGTTTGCACTTCTATACATCTAAAGAAAAACATAAACTGAAAAAAAAATCTTGAGAATAATCGATTCAACCTACTGATTATTGAAAGTTTCGTTGTCATTTCTCATTCACTACAAAATGAAGGTTCCTGGATCATCAGAATTATTCGATTATTGTATTAATTATCTGATTCATCATTGAATGCCTATATGGAAGATACATTTTTTCCGAATCTGTATAAATCGCGTGAAAACTCATGAGGGGATTCCTTGTATTTCATGCAGATTTTTCTTGTGTCATCTAATCGATACTTCGGATACACCTGAGGGACTGATGTAGACAGTGTTTTTTTCCACTCACACACCAATGGATGCAAAAGGGCTGAGGAACTCTGAAATTCGACGTTATCACTCTGCTCACAGGCCGATTCGGGTTCATTGCCATGACGACGGGCAACTGTTTCACTCGCGCCCGTTACAAAACAGCTGCCTACCTAGATTTCCGTCTTTGGACCAATTACTGCACTCCAATAATTAAAGTTTGTCAATATAGTGGTAATATATACGAATCTATTAAGTTTAACGTCTTATCTCGATGACGATCGAAGTTGCTATCCGATCCGGATACAGGGTTGTTCGTCGAAGGTTTACAGTGAATCAATAATTTCAGTTTGAAATTTTCGTTGCTGTTACAATGCGATGGTTTGGATTTGTTTTCTCGTAGGGTTTATGCAGGGTGTTTCAGAATTGCACGGCAATATTTCAGGTACGTATTCTCTGATACAAAGTAAGGAAAAAAGTTCCTATGAACATGTGTCCGATCTCGATTATTAGCGAAGTTACAGGGTGTTTAATTCCAATATTCTATGAGATACTTAGGAACGTGCTTCTTCCAGATCTAACGATGATTTCAATTCTCGAATAACATAGGGTTTTTATGTTGATAAACTCATATTTGCTGGCAATGTGCGTATAAAAATGATGGGAGCCATTCCAAATATGGCGTAACCTAAACTCTCCAAATATTTTTGGAATCCTTAGAAAATGTAGGTTGAACAAACAGAAGAGAATTTTCCACTCGTGTCAACTACCTCGTTCATATTTGGAACCCGATATGGCCCGATCGAAAAGTGGAGGAATATTGCAGCGAGTCCTTTGTAGATATCGGATGGCCAAGATTCACCGTGTTATTGTTACAAAGCTTGAAGGTAGAAAAGTGTACGAGGAAAATGTTGATATTCTCTTTCATTCTGCGTACATGAAAATAATGAAGAATAATCAATTATGTTGAATAGTTTTACATCATGGTGAAATAATACACTGGGTATTCTAAAGAAGTTTCTACTCATTGAAACCTCCTGAATATCCAAAAATTCACACCGAATCCAAAACGGGACTTCTATCCTATTTAAATTCCATCCTCAACTTCGTACCTAACAAATGATTTTACTTATCACCGATAATGTTTTCTTGACATCTTGAAGAAGAAAAAAAATAATATTCCATTTGAAATGAAAATACTCTGTATATTTTGGAATATTTCAGAACTGTGTATTTGCGTGTATTTAACAACTCTTGATTGATACAGTTTCCTTGATTATTCTTCTCGGGTAAGTTATTCTACTTCCACATACCTACGAGCCACCCTGTATGTGTTTGCCGTTATGGTTTTTTTTGAAAATGGAATTCTCGAATTCACTGAATGATATTGAATGAAATGTAATATATCAATGTATTCATAGGTAGATAACAATACAAATATATTGTGAAACAATAATGATGATTTTTCGTACTCTTTTATAAGCCATGAAAAAATTTCGTGATATTTCCGCTTCAAGCGAGTTGACTTGATTATTTCGAAAACGTTCGCCCATCTGTTTATTTGCCTCTAACGAAATTGAAGATCTCGATCGAGCTCCGAGATAGAGGAAATCGAAGGAAGGATTCTCATCAGAATAACGTCTGAATATCTCCGAGCTTTCAGGTTATCGAATCAGGTATTTTAATTTCAGATTAATTTCGCTAATATCGAGAGATATTTGAAAACTAATCGAAATGAGTGGCGAGATTCAGGGAAATTATACTTCCTATCACAATATATTCGGCAATTTATTTTTATATATTGATTTCAACTAGGTAAATAGATCCTTAACGATTACCAGACTTCATTCCACTGGAACATAGGAACGAGATATTCTAAATAATAAGATTCAGATTTGTTCAACGTTCACTACAATTATTATTGAAGAGATACAAATAAAGTAATTCTTTGACTCATTCTCAAGAACAAACTTCCCCTATTCTTATAACCTGGTTTATGAGTTACAGAAATACTCCCTGTATATCCCATAATTCGATATCAGAATCAAGTTAATTCAGTTCAGAATTCAGGATGTCATTGATGAGCTATTTTTCATGGTGCCAGTTCAATTGAAGATTTGATCATTTAAGTAAATTACTTAACACAGTTGTTGTAAGAACGATTTGATAAAATGTTCAAATTTGTTCAATTGAGCGAATGAAATAAATTCACTCAAATCATTCAAATTCATTGAATTTCTGTATAATTTCCCCATTTGAAATGACGAAGCTAATGGCTTAACATGTACAAAGAGATATGTTCATTAGCATGATGCTTTTCGGCCAACATTTCAGAACAATTTTTTTTCAAACGCGTCTAAACATTTCGGGCTTTGCTTATATGCCATTGTTTTGCTGAATCTCGCACTTTTTTGTTCGATTGATTATAGATTGTGATAAAGAAGTTTAGCCCAGTTTTTGCTGCTCAGCATTGTTCCATTCTCAACTTCCTTCCTTCCTTCCGATGTTTGGAAACATTCGTCCCATTTTCAAGAATGAGAATCTCCCAACAAAGGCTTTCAAGATTTTTACATAAATACATTACAAATATGGCGTCATGATCTACCGCTCTACTGCAACAAATCAAACATCATTATGTTGGCACATTATCAGATGAACCGGCACAGATGACCGTGATATACACTGATAGTCAGGAACCTTCCACAAGATCGATCATGGTATTTCACTTTCTAAACTCGATGTTATTGGCTGTTAGGTTATTTCGAATCGGAAACAAATACTTCAATACAGTGAGTACAAGTTGAATAAAATCGTTTTTAAGCTGTTGACCTGAATGTAATTAATTGTATTCAAAATATAAATCATAGCAATATACTTCATAGAGTGAAGTTAGTAACTCACATCTGACTATTATAAAAAAAACATGGACATTCAGAACATCCTTAAAATATCTGAGATTATTATTATTATTATTATATAATTTTTTGTACGAGTTACCTGTTCTATAATGAGCTCAAAATTTCATATAATCTGTTTTGAAATTGGTTGTAAATACAAGAGATTTAACAATCTGGTGGATGCTCAATATTGATATTTTGGTGGGAACGTCATAAACGAATAGCTTTGAAACGAAGGGGAACTGAAGTTGATGACACTTGACAAAACGTCAGACCAAATATTGAAATAATAATAAGGGGAAGTATAAAGGGTGATAGCGATCATTGAACGATATGATTAGAGCAAATAGGAAATAGGGATTCAAGTGGATCTGACTGGTTTGTAACTCTTTCAAATTACATTGAGTTTTGATGAAGATACTATTTTTGAATATCAGTTAGAACGTATTGTTGAGTGTGATGTTATTTCAGAATTTTAACAATTCGCAGTTTTAGTTACCAGAACTCTCGTGTATTCTGATATAGAGTTACCCAAAAAAAGTGGTCGTCATCGGTAAATTCTATCATTTCAAAACTACGGTATTGGTTTGATCGGCAAACTATTGGAATTTTTTTCGCCAATTACCACGGTGAAAATAGGAAAACAGTGCACAACACGATAATTGGTCAAAATTATATTCTCTTCGACAGAACATTTCATATATACCTTTGGAAATATTTTTCATGTAACATACTCTAAATGAAATCCTTCCCAACAATCCAAATCTTATTTAGGAAAATTAACAATAGCATTAATTAGCAAATGGGTGAATATAAAATGCACATGGCATGTTAGGTTTGTTTGTAATAAGTTGGATTGTTTCAATATTACATTATTCCTAAAATGAGGTTGATTGTGCTCGTTGAAATTTTAATAGATTTTTTTCGAGTGATTTGTAAAGTACATAGCAGAAGATAAACCTAATAGATATAAAAATCATTTGAGAAACACCTTTCTGGATTAAGATTCGTTAAGTTCTTCTGTTTTTTATCTGGAGTTTCATGAGGAATTTGACAAACTCAGCTAGTACTTTATGATTCTCAATTCACCTGTTAACATATGGCGTAACGTTCTTAGGAAATACAGAAAATACGGAGAAGACCATTTCAAGAAATGAAGCCATCAGGTATCTCATTAAAATATATTGGCGGATATCTCAAGACAAAATTTTATCGTTATGATTTATATTTTCATCATTATTTTTTTCACAAAATACTTATATGAGTTCAACCTGAATCGTAGAATTAGAAATGAACAACTCTCAGAACGTTTTACAAAATACTCGAAATTTTTTTCCAGTTTTTGAGCTTTGGGAAAGTATAATATATAAAAAAACTGAGGATACTCCTTTGAGTCTGCTGGAAATGGCGAACAGTTGACAAAAAACGTATAAATCCTTGGGATTTTATGGCCTATTTCAAAGTATCTATTTTTCTGGGCTCAGAAAATAAATAGCCTCAGAGTTGAAAGGAACGATCTCGAAATGATTTCTTGAATGAATTATGCATACAATAATGAAATATCATCACTGAAGAAATGGAAAAAGTGTATATATCGTAGTTGATTCATTGGAATAGAATAAAAATTGATCCGTGTTTTGAAAAATACATTCATTGGACACGTCAGGAGGATTTTCCGTGTATCAGTCGTTTTCAATCTGTGTGTCAATAAGTATTTCAATGAAAAAATAGTATGAAAATGCGAACGCGTATGCAAAGAAGGATTTCCGAATGATTGATGAATGCACTTTCAACTATCGAAGAAAAGCCTTGTGTTGACAACTTGTCTATTATGAAAAACTTTGCTTCGTACGTCAGTCGCATTTATTTTTTCGAATTCACGTTGCATTTTGGGGTTTCGTATTCGGAGGTGTCAAAAACACCCTTCGAATAAGCACACGCTGTTTGTTATTTTAAACATATTTTGGGTTTGTGCCGTGAAACATTTGTGAAAGAAAAGGTATGTCATAGATAATAAAACGATCTATAGAATCTACCTAAGTGAAGATACCTGGCAGTAGTCAACCGAAGTAGAAACCGAACGAGAGTCCATCACCCGAAACTTTCGAGCTTCAAACGTTTTCCGTTCCGTACGCCGCCGGATCGAGCGCGCCTCTCCCGGAGAGCTCCGGCCGGAGCCTCACACCGCCAGCATCCACCCGGTACCGACCGAAATCACTCCCGGAAAAATCTTTAGCTCTCACCTCGATCTCTAGAATCCGCGTGCACCGATCGAGAATCGTCGCGTCCGTCGTCGTCGTCGCCGTCGTGATGCACCGTTCATCTCTCACGTGTGCACTGGAGGGATGCTGACTGGCCGAGGCGAGATCCTGCAGGACGCAGCAGCTGGCTCCATAGGCGTGGACTGTCCGGGTACGCGCGAACGGAACACGCGCGACTACGAACGCGATCCGGGCAGGACCGGATCGGAGGAGATAGACGGGAGTGGCAGCATCTTCAGATCGCGTGCAACGTCTTGCTCTTTCGTTTATGCCCACATAGCACAAGACATCAATTGGACGTCCATTTATCCAGGGTGTAAAACATTTGAGGGGGTGATTTCTCATCGAAAAAAAGATAGGATCATTTATATAAAGAAACTTCATTGGAGCATCCGATGTTAAAAAACAGCCCCTTTATTTGAGCGACTACATGGCTCAATGCGAAGATGTTTAGACGCCTGCGTAATGTCTGAAGATAGACATATTGAACATTTACTATGATTTCTACATGTTGTATGTTTGTTATTAATAAATTAGTTTTGTTTATTCCCCTTCAATCATTTGATGCAGGTAGTAAAATATTTCTTTTATTAGCGCCCCATTTTACTCATTTAAAGCACGCCTGAGCGTGTTTGAATCGAACTTTGAAACGCGCGTTTTTTTTTAAGTTACCATGGCAATATCAACGGAGCAACGAGAAACGTGAAGTCTAAATGACAAATTTTTGATCATTGATCTCACAGGAGTATCTTAACGTCAAATAAAATAAAATTGACAAATGCAAAACTTTATTCAAACGTAAAATGTGGCATCAATAAAAAAAATAGCGTAAAGTATTCGTGGATCTGGTCTTTAAAACACTTGCTTTATTTCGAGCCGTTGGATTTTTTTTCTGTGGGAATACTTCCTTGAATAATTACGGGAAAGAATCATCCAAGAATGTAGAGCTATATCAGGAAAAACCTTCGATAATGTTCGTCAGGAAATTGAAAACAAACATAATGGTGGTCATTTTGAACAAATCATCAAATAAAGGATGACATTCTGTATTCTATCTATTCGAACCTCTTTTTTGAAATAAATCGATAGTGACTTCATAAAATGTAGCAATTTTTATCACCGTTGTAAAGCACTTTGCAAGAGCTTTAATTTGATTCCCCCTACCTATTGAAAAAACGGTTTGAAGTATTTTTTACCTCTGAGCGTTTGTGAGTTGTGCCCATCAATAATTTTCAAATCATTATCCTGTATATAACCCTAACAGCTCGCCATTTTTATCGAAAGCACCTCCATCAGAACTTAGAGTGCGTTTTCGTCGATTCCTATTATGATACGTTCGCTATTTATGCAAGCACGGTGCCTGCAAAAAATGAATACGAATAGAAATATGAAATATGCATAGTTGTGTTGGCAATTTTGAAGCTTATTAAATTGAAATATTTGTTGTGTGAACTGAAATTGATGCGATAATTGTATATTTTCGCAATTTTAGTTAGTTACTGGTAAGACTCGCATGTAAGACCGTCTAAAGAATGTTATACGACATCGAGAATGTCATTCATTATACGTCTTTCAATATTGCATCAGTTAGCGATATGTTTCAGTGTCATCTAGTGGCAATTTAGGGCGTATTTGATCCTGTGTCCTCATTCTCGCTACTCCTGCTCATAAGGGTGATTTTTAATCTGAGACACGACCTCCTTGAGAATAAGAAAGATCTCGTCGATGAACAAGTGAAATTCGTTGTGTTTAACTCGTCAGTCGTGATACGCAATTAAACGAACTCCCAGTGTTTCTGTTATCGAAATAACATCGCCTGAAGCAGGTGGTGGTCTTTAATTCGTAGATTCAAGCTCATAGTTCGGTGTAAAATCGATGAACGCTTTGCTCCCTCAGTATTCAGGAGCTTCATTCGCGTCTAATCCGCGTTATATTTTTTCTAGTGCTTTTCGATTTTCAGGTACTCTGATTCTTGCCCGAAGAAGAGACAATGCAAAAGTTTTAGCAGTCTTCGAACATATACAGGAAATCTGATATCTATCATGCCCAACTCCATTAGTGGGTTTTCATATAAAGGAAAATAAAGTTCGAATAAACATGGCTCTTTTGAGGGATCACACGTAGTTCATATTTCTTGGATAATTCTCGGATGCCCGATGGTGAAATCTGTAATGAATCTCGAATCATAGATATACAGGGTGATTCACCTAACTGGTTCATTAGAGGTTTATGGAGAACTGATATATTATCAAATGCTTCCTATCGATTTCTTAAAATTCATTACTCTAACATGTAAGAGAATTTTTATTGAGCATGTTTCTAAAAAAAATAGGATAGTTTTTCAGACGCCATTTAATGTTTCAAGTCCTATGGATAAATTGTTTTTTGAGAAAAAGGGAGTGTGGTAACATATCACGTGTATTTATTTTCTTTTCTAAGCGTTATTGTTGTTGTCATTTATTTTCTATAATGGAATCAGATGATACTCATGAATTTTAAAAATCAAGATTATATTTGTTAGTACTAAAAAATACACGAGATAAAGGGGGTAGTCTTATGTAACACCAAGGGGAAGGGGTGGAACAAAAAATGTCGAAGAACATGTGAATATAGTGGACGGCCCCTAATGGGTGATGTTATGTCATTTGTGAAATGAAATATTACAAATTTGATAACGAAAATCAACACAACCTATTCTTAGTTTTTGTATTCAATATCTGCAGTAATCTGCAATAATTTCCTCATCTTGTTTGAGTTACCATTGCACGATTTATTATGCTATTACTTGATTCGCTTATGTAGTTCCTGGTTTCTATTCAGTATGCTTATGCTGTGGATGGCCCTTATAGCTGTGTACAGAGTCCAAGGATCAATCCCAAGACCGTCTTCCTACTTCATGAAATATGCACAAGTTCTATGTGTAATAAAGCGAATACCTAAAATACCTGCCTTAATTACACCGAAATGAGGAATGAATTCCAGCAAGGAAATATTTGTCACGTTTAGAATGAAGTTGCGTGCGTGGTGTCCAGACGTCATGCGTATTTCATGGAGGATACAGATTGAACAAATTATTGCAAAGGATTCGTTGTCACTAAGTTTCGACCCATAAACTAATCGGAATGTAAATAAAATGGATAATCATTCTCTTGCTCCCGTAAATTCAAACTTGGCGCCATGGATCACCGTTGGAAATTGTTTTGAAAGGAACAAAAGGTGTGCATGGATGTATAGTAGATTAGACTTAGATGTAGGTATAGTTATGATCATTTTTGATATAATTTCGCAAACACATATTCAGTGTAATATTCATGATTTCAAAACCATACAAAAGAACAAATTAATAAAAATTTTAGGTAATTACCTCATTTTTTTTTTACAGGCACTACACTCACTAAGGTCCTTACAACATAATGAGTAATATCGATGTTTACTCCAACTGCTGATAGATGGCGACAAAAGTGTCCTACGTTGATATACTGTTCTTTGAAATATAGAAATTCTAAAATAAAAACCCTTTCTCAACCCGTAAATCCACCTTACCAATCGTAACTAGATAATTGTTGGATAAGTATATTTATCCATGATTATAGTCATTTCATAATCAAAAGTGTTGAAGAATATTTTGCGTTGGTCGACCAACTAAGTTTTACATACACATTGTATAAGATTCCACTCCACAAACATTATATTTTCACCCCAAAATAAGTACTAAATATATAATGTCGATTTTGTTAGAAAATTTCTAATCCATGCCTTAAGATTCCAAATTGGCGCAATACCTCTTCGTTGAATCTGTGTAGTGGCGTCATCTAGATATTATCGGTTCAGACCACGATCGTATACATAGGTCTTGCAACTCGGGTGGTGGGGGGTGACCCAAACATTGAGGAAATTTTCGTGGTTCTCATGTTTCGCCACCTGCAGCGCTGTCCTCTATTGTCACTTTGTCAGCCAATCACAAATCAGATCCGATTAGCTTTTTGAAAGTAGGAATGATTTTTATTTATTCGAGAGAATTTTGCAAGATATAATATTTCTGTCATTGATTTTATTTACCATTCGAGTCCTCACCGTTTGATTTTTTGTCAAAGATTAATCACGTGATTATACCCCTATGTCCTCCTAGCGGATAATTATGGAAACGTTTTCTTCAAAACTGGTGCCACCCCCCACCACTCGAAATTGCCATAGATTCCAGACCTTATGTTATATGACCGTGGTTCAGACCCATTGACATATAAGAAATTATACTGTCACTTTTGTCAGTTGAAACTTCATTGTCAATTTCAAGTTTTACCACAGAGATAAATGTAAATGTATACTCTGTGGTTTTACCTCTTCAACTTCAAGAGATCAAGCTGATCGTTTATAAACAAACTCTGGTTGTTTAGGAAATCGTTTGAAATAATTGAAATTCGCTATCATGGATAACTTAGAAGCTAATATAATGGACAAGTCCATGAGATCTGTCTTCGGTAAATTATTTCATTTTATTTACCTTCTGTAGTCAATATTTTTATTTTTCTTTTTCAGTGGGAAACATTCCCTATGAAGCCACTGAAGAGAAGTTGAAGGATATATTTGGTGAAGTGGGACAAGTTTTATCATTCAAGTAAATATCCATAAATTTGTTGAACTTAATTTCACTTACAAAGTCAATTCTCTTCATTTCAGGCTAGTTTTTGATCGGGAAACAGGAAAGCCAAAAGGATATGGATTCTGTGAATACAGAGACCAAGAAACCGCCTTGAGTGCCATGAGAAATTTGAATGGATATGAAATTGGTGGTCGTAATTTAAGAGTTGATAATGCTTGTACAGAAAAATCCAGAATGGAAATGCAGAATCTTCTTAATCAACCACCAGTAGAAAATCCATATGGAGAACCAATTCAATCTGAAAAGGCACCTGAAGCTATAAGCAAAGCTGTTGCTTCACTTCCACCAGAACAAATGTTCGAATTGATGAAGCAAATGAAAACAACTATTCAAAACAATCCAACTGAAGCTAGACAGATGCTCCTACAAAATCCACAGCTTGCATATGCACTTCTGCAAGCACAAGTAGTGATGAAAATTATTGATCCCCATACAGCTGCTGTGAGTCTAAATTTAAGAATCTTTTAGACCATAGTTGATGTGTTTTTTCTCTAGGGTTTGTTACATCCAGTTAATCATGTACCAGCTGTTTTGATGCCTGGTGAAAAGAATGTACCAATCCAAGTTCCTATCAACAATCAGTACAGAGAACCTCCAATACCAGTTCAACCACCTAGACAAGAATTTCAACCTGTACCACCTCCTATTATGCATCCTGTTGGTCAACCAGTATTCTCAAGTGAGTTCAATAAAAATTGATAAAAGTTGAACCATCTGGATTTTGATGTAACATTTTTGTACTGATGTATTTTGGTTCAAAAAGTGGAGGTAGGTAATATAGTACTTCCTAACTTCCTATTTGACAGCATGTAAACATAATCATTCCATCAACCCTTATCTGATTGACAACTATCAAACCACAGTTAACGCTCATCTGAGAATGGTAAATCCATTCTCAATATGTTTTGTGTCTTGTTGATGAAGAAATTTTGCATTGAGGCTGTATGATCTTGTTCAAATACCTTCAAGAAAAGAAGGTGGAATTTCGGACTTGAAAGTGAAATATCTCGAAAAATATCATTCTATATTATATATACCCAAAAAAATGTTCATCGAAATCAAGATCACTCAATATGTAAACTTTCAGCAAAAAATGAATTCAGCATTGTAATATTTATTCCGAATAGGCCAAGATGTTGATCTACGATCAATGGGCAATGCACCGGATCCTAGAATAAGTGGGGGTAGAATGAATGTAGGCGATCAGGATATGAGACAGATACTAGGACCAGGAACAAATTCTTTACCACCTACTGTAACTGAAAGGTAAGAACTTATTCTCAGTCTCTGAGGTGAAATGAAAAGAATTAACGTGATGGTATATTTTCAGTTTCCCTAGAGATCCAAGGGCTATTCCATCTTCATTTCCTAATGATCCACGACAAAATCGTGTTGATCCAAGATCCAAAGCTGCTGGTATGTCAAAAACTAATGTATACAAACAATATCAATTTCACTGGTGATCCAGTTGTACTTTGGATGTTAAAAACTTAACCTTTCATTTGTAGCTCTGCCTTCCAGTCAGGTTCCTTTACAAGCAGTAAGACCAACAGTACAGTCTCAAACAATTCTTCCACAACAGCGCCCTCCTGTACAGATTCCTATGAACCCCGTGTCTATGCCAAATACGGCAGTTGCTTCTGGGGCTTCAGACCAAGAGAAGGTCAGTATTTTTTGGTTTGAATGTTCGACATTAATTTTTTTACAATTGTTCAAATGGTGTTCAATTGTATCTCATAAAAGTGCTATTTCACTACAATACCAGTGCAGTGATATTCTGAGAAGGTTGAATGAGTGGTTTACAACTAACTCTCAATACAGAAAAAACACACTTTGATAGATTCGGGAATTGTCAGAGGTCTTGTCCAGAACCACGGTCATACACATAGGTCTGGTGACTACGGCATTTTTGAGTGGTGGGGGGTGGCACCAGTTTTGAAGAAAAAAATGCCATAATTATCCGCTAGGAGGAGATGGGGGTATAGGGGTGATTTTTAAATCAGAAGAGCATTCAACTATGCATTACTTCCATTAGTTGTCAAAGTTATCATCAAATATTCACTACTAGGAGCAATGCAAACAATTTATTCATATTAATATTCACAAATAATCACTAAATATATCTTTCAACACGTTGTATTGGAAGAACGTTGTTTACAAACAATAACTGTCTATGAAAGTTCACAATTTCAGCACCAGATAACGTCGAGATTTTTGCAATCGTCAAGATATTTTTTTCCACAGGCTGCCCTCATTATGCAAGTTTTGCAGTTGTCTGATGAACAAATAGCGATGTTGCCACCTGAGCAGAGAACCAGTATCTTGGTCTTGAAGGAACAGATTGCTAAGAGCGCACAACGTTGAGAATATCTAACTGTTTTTGTATTTGTCAAGTTGAAATATAATCAAATAGCGAAAACATTTTATTTGTGTTTGATTGAAATGGAAATTTAAAAAGAACACCAATTCCTACCTCCTTTCCCTTGCTTTTCACGATGTTCTCTGAACATTACAGGATGTCTCCTTTCATGAGAAGTTTTACATAAAAAAAAATGAAAAATTATCATCATGAAGTATTTCATTGATCATTCCAAAGAAGCCGTTTGTGGAGTGATATTTTCTAGTATTCCTGTATTTGTTTTCTTCTGATATCTTCAATCGATATATCATCAACTAATTCTCAGCGGACGGCATATCAGATGTTTCTGGAGAACGAAACAACGGATCACGTTTCGGAAAATATGCACTGTTGCTACTTCAATCAAGTAATATTAGAATAGCCTCCGTCTAGCACAATTTTATTACTATCGTCTTTAGTCAATTCAGATAATTATCCACAATTCAGAGATTTCATTAAAAGATAGATAAAACTATAGATTTTTGTGCAAAAAACTGTATGGATTTCAAAAATTCCGAAACACCCTGTGTAATTTTATAGTAATAAATCATAGCTACAGCTGTCATCGATTATGAACTATAAGCATTCATTTATTGTGATACCGCTCTTTGAATATACAAGTAAACTAAGTTGTGTCAATCTCCGATTATAATAACATCGATATTTTCATCTCTGTAAAAGTGGTAGATACTTCGAAAACCATGAAACAGAAATCATGCGAAGCACTATTAAATGCCAGGTTGGGTAGAAAAGAAGATAAAAATTGACCGCCTCGGCTCTTATTCATTATACAATCGACAATTTCTGAACAGATAAATTCCATCTTTTTATATACATCTTCTATGCATATTGAAAATCGTTTGAAAAAACAAAAAAAGTTTGTAGCAGAGCGTGGTTTCGATCCACGGACCTCTGGGTTATGGGCCCAGCACGCTTCCACTGCGCCACTCTGCTTCTTATAACGTAATATGATTTGTTTTGTATATAAAGTAAACAACGTATTATACATGAAGATGTTTAGAAATCTCTAAAGGTTTCAAATATTCAAATAAGAATCGATAATTGATCAATGTTATATGACAACCGATATACATAATTCAAAATATGCGCATAAAAAATTATAGATGTTTTTTCGAAATCGATATCATTTAGTCATCGAATTCATTCAACCAACAGATATACATGGTATAGTTTTGGAAAAATGGTTGATATGATAACGCCTCTTCGTCAAATTCGTAACCTAGTGTAACAGGTGTATTTCCTTTCATTACAGATGGTAAAAAAGAAATGCCAGGGTTGTATTTCATATCTCTGGAGTTCAGTTACTCTATTGAGGTTTTTCCCTGTTTTTCTTCTGGAACTGTACTAAGTGATCATTCCAACTACCAAACCACCATATCTTGGTGTTTTGTAATTTCCGGTTCCAGTCCTAATTTTTCAAGATTTGGCGGACGCGTCAGGTAAAAAATCCACCTGTGGACGCGCCCTGCTTGAATGGACCCATTGATGGAGGAAACGGTGATCGGCAGATCATAAAACAACCGCATTAACACCAACACGAATGTGCGAACGTACCGAGAATCCAACGGTCCCTCGAAGGATACATCATCGAGAGAAAGGCAATCGAATCAATCAGAGACAATCCGCAAGAGCAGTTTCTTCGTTCGATCGGTCTAAGCGCGATTGTCGGTCCTTGGCTCTCGATTGATCTCCAAGAAACAACAGTCAATTCGCCTCGAGCCGTTTGTGTTGCTGGTATCTAGGTCTTGTGTCGGGCATGAGGTGAGAGACTCGCGGCCTGTGCGATCTCAGTGTGCCGTGGAATTCGGTTTTTCGAAATAATTCGGAAAGTCCGCGAGATCTGTCAGTGGGAATTTGCGGGGCTCAGCTCGTCAAGTGGTGTTAAAAAATCGACCAACATTTTTTCAACTCATATTGTTACGTGAGAAGAATGACATCATAGAAAAGGCATTTTTGTGGATTCGTTTGGTTTATCTGCGAGCTATTTGAATATTTCGAAGGTCAGTATTATTTTTTTTTTTGTTTTAATAATAGTCGATGAGACGTACACGATGCTGAAGTTCATGATATTAATTTATGACAAACTATGGAATATGTTGCTTTTTTTATTTCTACCCATTGGAGATATCGGACTCTGGGACAAATTTTTTGTAATTAGTCCAATATTTTTGGAGACACATATTTATATAAACATTGGCAAATGTTGTCTGTAGTAATATCTTAAGTGTATGTAAACCAAAAAGTGCACGAGTCATAGACATGAAACATGTTTTGTTGACTATTTCCCGGAATAATTATAATAAAGTGCGAATGAAAAAATAACTGTCAAAAAATAAATTACATGTTATTGAGTAAAAATTGCCATTGTCACCTGCTAGCGTAGAAATTCTCAGCGAAAATCTCCCTCACCACCTGCTAGTGTACAGATCGTCGCTGTAATCAGTGACAATTTTGTCATTTTAAATTGGAATTTTAACATGAGGAAAATCGTCATATTAACATCATTATATTTATGCTTTAGTCTTGAATATTCTATTGTTTTGGGGTTACTTGTATAAAAAACCGACATCAGGTCATGTCTCAAAAAATCAACTGACATCAAGTCTAGGTGACCTGTTTTCTAATGTTCAGATTGCCATCAATCGTATTATATTCGAATGAATAGTTCTGAAATATTGAATTTCAATTAGATTATTCATATATTTTTTTCAATGGATGGAGGTCTTTGTCAAGATTTCAGTAGATTTTCAGCAGGTACAATGGATGAAATCTGAAATTTCAATCATTTTCGAATACGAAAATATCACGGTAGAACCAACACTGTTTTAATTAACCTATTGTTAACGTTCAGATCCTATGATCTAGGACAAGATAACAAGAATCTTCCATGTGAATAGACCCATCGGCGAGATGAAAATGATTTTGTTTGTATAACAGTAAACAACCACGGCATTATGGATATTATTTATTAATGCTTTATAACAGGAAATGGTAAACTAGATCCTAAGACAGGTATGCATATTTTACGTAAATGAAAAATCCATATAATCAATAATAAATCATGACTTCAATGTGATTTCTCAACGTCGATCCACGTATTCGAAGTTTGGGAGAAATATATTCAGAAATGATATATAAATAACTAATTCATTCGGGCATTAGACGACTCTGATGTGAGAAAAAAAATATTCATCGTGGTTATGATATGTGGATTTTGCTATTTGCTAATTCGAAGAATATTATATTATCTATAAAATTCAAAAGGCAAATGAAGGAATAATATTTTCACTTCACAAAACATGTAATTCAAATGATGAAATTTATACCGCGTGTTCCTGAAAGCAATTCATTTATCTTGAGGTAATCGTCATGTCTAGATGCCATTGATGCGAAACGGTATACAGCAAATTCACTGGATATTATGAGAGTGAAATTAATATCGACTAGATCTATTGGATAATGTAATTATACTGCAACATTATGTGATGTGTAAATTGCATCTGTCTATAGAAGTTAACAACCGTGATGAAATAGAACTAGAAGAAGCAAGCATGAAATCATGAAGAATTAAAAGAAAATTAGTTACGAAAATAAACTAGAAAATGTTCAAACTAGTTATGTCTAAATAAATTGTCGAATATACACTTCCGGTAACGGTACCTATAGTGTACGATACAATCATATCAATTTTCATAATGGTTCTATGGTCGAAGTATACAACAAAAAAAAACATTAGAAGATGGTTCATATGGAAAACAGTATGAAATGGAGAACAAGTTGAAACAAAATGAGAAATGAGGAGTAGAAATACGAGTTTAAACAGATGTCTGAAATAAAATAACAATGCAATGAAATCATAGACTTTTTGACAAAATGGACCATGATGATAAGAAATCGAATCGATTCCTGGTATAAGATATAAGTAATCAATTGAAAAAATGAAAACATTGATTATGGTAGAATTTTACGAAAATTTAAGATGTTCTTGATGAATTTCATCCAAAATGTTTACCATTGTTTTTTTTCCAAATATTACTTGCAAGATTTTTTATGATTTCGAAAATGGCGTTTTTTATCATAAAAAGCTGAAAATCACTTAGTTTACCGAGATATCGCAGACAAGACATAAATTATTTAAAGTAATTTCACATTCAATATATAATATATCGATATTCAATATAATTATATTCATGTATAAATAAATATCGTTATTATTATTATATCTTGTAGGGGTTAAGTTGGTTTCAAGATCAACAATTCTTATTTTTTCGAAAAAATACTTATATTTTTTTCACCTGTTGCGTACTTGAATTTCTCTATATCTCTACATCTATCTCTATATCTACAAATTCAGTCAGAAAATATTGACTACAAATAATAAATCAAGGATGACTTGAAACAAACAAAGAAGAGAAGGAAAATTGTCCATCTTCATTTTAAATTCTTATTTCATGTATAGAGATATGTTCATGTTCAACTTTTCCATTTTATTTTATCTTATTCCTTCTTTCACTTTGTTTACTGTATAACCTCTTATACAGCAGGAAGACAAAGAATATAATTATTATCCTCTTCTGATACACTCACATCTAATGACAGGATAATTGAACATAAAATTATCTATAACTACTTTCTATTTTCTTCAGTGAGTCTTCGATTGCTTGATCAACATTCTAATACGAAAAAGCAGCTGATTAACGCAAGTGTATGGAAAATTCGTTAGTCGATGTGTGAGATTTGCCACACCTTCAATCAATATCAAATGAGATGGAATTCCATGAGAAAACCGGAATCATGAATAGTCAAACAACGATTTTATTGTAATGTACTTTCGTGAGAATATAAAGAATGTGCTTCTGGAGAATATGGTTATTTAGGTCACTTCAGATACATTTTATCTCTTTATTGAAATTATTCTTCTTGTTGCCGTAGAACAAAATATAAATTAAATTGAGTCTTTTCGTCCCAAGAAATGAAATAATCCACAGTTTACTTTTATTGATATCGTACACCTCTTTTGTTTACTTGCTTTTACTTCACTTACTTTTGTTTACTTGAAGGTCAGATAGTTCTGACAGATTTGCATTATAGCATTAGTGCAAAATACAAAGTATCAAAGGCGCCTTGTAATTGAATTACTAAAAAAGAAAATGTTTTTCGTTGAGTGAAATGAATGGATAACTTGTCCTAAAAATACGTACCATACCATCAAATTGATAGTTCTGGTTCCCCATTTCTCATTGTGGTAGAAATAGAACAAATCAGTAGCAGTGAAAGGCTGAAATGATCAATAAGATATATTATCTAAAAGTAGGATTAATTGACAACTTTATGGTTTTCCTCAACTTCTACTTCGTCCTCTTTCAGCGATTTTTATAGTTACGTATAAATATTAATTTAAAAATGATGACAACAATTGTAGCTTCTTGAAGAAACAAAAAGTCATTTTCCAACTTCATAGAATATCTCCAACGAGCGTCTATAACATTAAATTATTATTATCTATCACTAGATATCCAAGAGGTTGATGCCTTTCTCATGAGGTGAGGTATAACATCACCAATTTGAGGGTGAAAGTGAAATGTATTTCGTATGGTTTCGAAGGTTCATCGTAAGCACTGTTCCTCTCGAAAATGTAGTCCAAGCATTTTTTTATCTGGTTCTGTGCATCTACAGATCTCTTTTATCTTTTCCAACGATCTTCATAATAATATTGAAGTTTCGTTTTTCCCCAAAATTGAAAGGGGTACAAGGTATCTGAATGATAATTATAAGATTGCTTCAACTCGTACCGAAGTTGCGATATGTTCTAAATAAACATTTCATCCGATATGGGTACTTTCTAAAGGAAATTTTAATGGATCGACATTTTTCTTCCATATAAGATCCTAATGAGGTAGAATATATTTAATGGCGGTGAATCGAAAGAAATCGAGTGATTGTCATGATGTGATTTCAACAAAATCCAGAACAGTATAATTATATCAAAATTAACTATTTTCATTAAATGAAATATTTCAAACAAAGAGAAAAGAATCCACATCATCATACATATAAGCATTATACAATTTAGAGAATTCCCATCAATCGTAATATAAATATTTAAAAAATATACAAGGTGTTTTATTGAAGAACACAAATTTGAGGTGTATCTGTGAATAAAAGCGCATTACGAAAATCTAACTATGCCACTGGATTCTATATAAAATCGAAGATAACTGAGAAACAAGGATGTTCTCAGAATGTGATACTTTCAAACTCACCCTGTATCTCAGAAACAAAGCAGACTATAGACATTTTGTGTGTGGTATTGTGAGTTTCACAAAAAAGTAGCCAAAGGTTGGGAAGATCGTAGATATCTATCTCTAAAAATAAGATATATCTCATCGAAAATAATACAGACAAAATTTTTTTCTCAATGTTCAATTTCCATTTCAGGATAATTGACTTGATGAGTAACAATAGACGTCCGGACAACTTTATGAATTACATAAAATGTGCTGACCTGTGTAACAGTATAATAAAATAATACATTTTCACACGCATGACTTCCACATTTCTTTTTTTATTACGTTAACTCGTGCATGGAAAGTAAACATAATTATATTGAATAAAATGTTTCGAGTTTTTACGTAGATTGAAATCATTTGTGGGCTAGAGATGTAGGTCAATGTCAAAATAATAGCCCAAACACAGTTATGTCTACTTTGGATCAAGTTTACTCAGATCACAAACTTGATTTGGTATCAAATAACCATCCAAATTTGAAGAATTCCGATTCTCCAAATAATCTCTTTCCAGCGAAATTACTGTGGTATAGAGATATCTGAGATATAGTAATGAAGACTCATCTCTCTTCGTGATGGACTTTGTTATGCCAATGTTATAATATATTTATATAAAAAAAATCATATCATCTATTTTCGAATTTGAAAGTTCTCTAAAAAGTCTCTAAATTGTAGATAATCATTATTATACTGAAAAGATAAATGTTCATCAATCTTTGATTATTAGTAAGAAGTAGCCATAATATATTTACGAACTCATAATGAATTTAGGTTCAATGAATGTTGAATATTTAATGAAATCTATCAGTTATTTTCAGAAGGATAATTCACTTGATCCTATACCCCGTAAATTCGATAAATCTTCTGTAATACTATGCATCAAAAACCTTATGTACCTATATGAAGGGTGTGTAGTCTCTTTGTTCAGATTGCATATGGAATGCATATATGAATATACCCATACTTTCTTTTTCATAAGATTATCATATTCATTATATGCATTCTATTGCAATTGTTAATTAGGATTGTGTTTATCAAAGTAATTACTTTATATAACTATCACGTTGCTATACAAATAATACTTATTATTTTATTCCACCATATAGAGATGAATAATTATACTTATTGCATTGGATCTGAACTTTCTAACTATACAAATATCAATATGGATGTGTAGAAATAAGCATATTTTGAAATTCATGCATATAGCTTGACAAAAACAACATCTTCGATGGGTGAAATTTCTCAGTTGAATTCAATTCAGAATTCAATTTTATTCATTATCATCTCAGAAGGAGTATATCAAAATCAGAATAATTTATTATTGATTCATTCAGTGAAATATGGACTAATGTTATTCCAAATTTATGTTTTCATATTTTTTCTTTCAACGTCTGCAACCGCAACCTGTTGTATACAATAGTAAATAAAATATATTTGGATGGCTCATCACAACTTCAGATGGGGTAAAAACTGATCTTTATTCAGTTTTCAACTGTTTTGTTTTGGTCAGGAATGTTTATTGCTCAGGATGAATAAATTGCCGAAAATTCAATAGGATTGTAGTAAATAAATGAAGTTTTCATATCTCAGTTTCAACGAAAAAAACACAGAAGGTTGAAAAATCGGTCAAACTCTACCTCAACAGGCTTCCAAACGATACCATTTCTGTCCTATTCACTTCCAGTTAAGATCGAAACATCATTCAATTGCTATTTGTTTGAAAGTTAATATTATAAACAAATGAATTGAAGAACCATTTTCATAATGAATGAAATTTCGTCTAATTTTTCAATCAACTTCCCATTAATGTCCAAGAACGTGCAATAGACATCCAAAGTGCAAGAATTCATTATGATTGGAACATAAGAACATTCCAATATAAAATTGGAATTGATATTACTTGAAATAGTTTCTAAAACTACTGTAATAGTATCATACAACGAAAAATGTGCCAAAATCGTGATAAATAATGATTGTGTTCGGTTATATATATTAATCAAAATATTATGTTTGATTTATTCAATTAATTTATAATTTGGCTTTCACGCCAAATAAAAACAAAATATTTTTCTCGAGAAATAAATTGGGCTTTTATTATTGAATTTTGGATTGTTTTGGTTCAATGACTGCTGTTGTGGATATTCCTATTTATTTTTCATAATCTGTACCTTGTAGTTTGAACCATTTTCCATACATATCGCAAATAGTCGCATTATTATATCGATAATTTAAATTTGTACCACGTTTTCAAGCGTACGCTGATCATCATTGTGAACCAATGTGTGTCCAAGTACGTTCGATAGGCGTCCAAATCGATGATCATGGATCTTCCTTGTATGTTAACAGGACATCTAATGAATTCCTTGAAAATTCACTGTATTCCATCAGTGGCTGACATGTTGTGATACATAAATGTATGGCATTTCCTTGCGTGTCAAATTGATGCTTACTGGTTAAAAAATGAGTTGGCGGTGTAGATATAAAAAACAGTAATTTACCTTCATATCAGTCCGAAAGGCTAGAAAACACCGGTCAATAACCTCTGCCATTTCAGATTCCATACACCTGCTTAGTATTCAAGTTCGGTATTAAATGTTGTCAACTAGAACATTCCGCTAACACCATGTTCCGCTAATTGAACAAGTATTGGAACATTCAAGAAAACAATTCCCACATGACAGTTATGCAAAAAATAATTAAGTTAAGAATTCGAGAATCATGTGGATCATATTCTCTTTAAATTGATGGCATGTTAATGACTTTCATCCTTCATACGGGATGTCTCAGAATTCGACTTCGAGCTGGAATCAGGCAATGGGCTAAGTTGTAATAGTTATCAGAATAATAGAAATAAAATACGAGTTGAGTGTTTTTGAAGATACAGACATTTGAAAATAATGGAGAACATCTGCACCCATCATATCATTTCGGAATTCTTATCGAATGCGCCAATTAGTATAGTGCATTTCTTCTCAGTACAGTCATTAAAAGTTGGGCGAAATGTTAATTCTAAATATTTGGTCGAGGAAAAAGTGATATTATCATCTAGACTAGTTGGCTTCACACTTTAAACAAGAGTTTACACCACATTATTCAGAATCCCATAACAGAAATGAATTAATTGGAAATCGCAGCAACATAATATCAATGCCAAAATATTGTCGAGCAATAAATAATGAGAATCCATTGAGTGTTCCATTTGAAAATGATCCCCAAAGATAGTTCATAATGGTCTGTATGGTGAAAAATATAAGATTGTAATCTTGTTGGCTCACTCTGTGTTTTTTGATTTTCAGGCAAACGTAAGTATAGATACTGGCCTCTTTTTAATTTTCAAGGGTATGCTATACGCAGTTATATGCACATGTATTAGGTATATCAAATCACAATGAGAAAGTATATTGTTAACTCAGAGTCATATTTCAATTTTTCAAGTCAGGTACAAGTTACAAGGTCTAACATACCTACAAAATATGATGAATATGTGATAAAGAACGATGATGCAGTTAACAAAAATATAATTTGGTATATATCTAATAGTTTTTCGTAGACTGCCAGCAATATATTCAGTTTTTAATTCACACTATCCTACTACTGTCAACCATTCACAACTATAATATATGTATGCAAATGATCCATTACAAAAGTGAAAAGCTGGTTATGGTAGATAATAAAGACAAACCTTGGCCTTGAAAAGTTGAAATGAAGTAAATAATAGATATTACGATAGGATTGGGAAATTGTATGGACCCAACTGTGTTTGACTTATTTATTCGACAGTAAATATCATCTCACCTCAGAAGATTCGGTCAATGCTTAATGTATATAAGTCAATATTTGTTTAAAAGTACATGCACCTTATTATATTCGACCTACATATCACGAGAGAAACACCTACATTCTTCAATGATTATCTCACGCTTATTTTATAATTTTCTCTCAATTCTTTTCAACCTGGTTGAACTTGAATGAAATAAATGTTCAACACGTCTAATGGAGGTCTGAATTCGAAAACACTGTGACCAGGGATTGCAATACATTGTGGAATACAGTAATCCAGCAAGGATCTGCGTCGAAAAAATTCCCAATATTTTAAATATAGTCGAACTTCTATAACTCAATTTTTATAACTTGAAGTAAAAATGATGGCAAGTACAAAAATTTCATGTAATTGTTACCACACAACTCGAAATTATATAACTGAAAGTCTCTATAATTCGAAGAATTTTTCTGGCAGATCGCACTTCGAGCTAGAGAAGTTTGTAATTCGTAAATATTGAATTTTTCTTTCTTCATGTTTTCCGAAAACTCGACCCATTCCAATTTTCTGGAAGGCCAATCGACTCCTTATAATTACAAGTAGCAAATTTTGAGAATGTGTTGAACCATCGAATCGCAGAAAGAAATATTTTCATTTGAACAATAGTTCACAAGATTAATTCGAAACGCATCTGAAGCAATACGATTAAGATTAACAACTGAGAAAGAAAACGACGAAATTTCAAAGAAGAAATAGTAGCAATTGAAACTGGTGAAGTGAAAGGAAATCTGACTGTTGCACGACTATCAACTGAATATCAAACTAAAAGACGTGAGGCAGAAAAAACCTTTTTGGTCATTGGCGAGTTGGCGACATAAGCAGTTAGTTCTTCAAGATGTGTAGTAGGAGATACCATTATTATTTTTCAATATCATATTTCTGAAATAAGAAGTGGCTAGTTATTTGGTACTGATAAATGTGTTCTGTTGTGTTATTAATACACCATGAAAATTATTCATTCAAATTCAAATGAAATGAAGAAAAGCCATGAGCTTTGGAATGGAATGAGGCCAATTTGAAAAATGAATCGGTTTGATGAGAATTTTGGAAGGTGATCAGTGAGAGTGACCGAATAATTCCTTATATATACAGGGTAATTCGAACTCGACAGAATTGGGTCAAAGTCTTCGTTTTCAATTATCATTATTAGTTATATTGAAGGTGATTTCTATTTTGCAGATGTTCAGGAACCTCAGGGCATATCTTCTCCTACTCCTGGCGCTGGAGACAGTAATTTCGTCAACTTCTCCAAGCGACTTCCGACCTTGCATCGAAATATCCAGAGAACTCCGGTTCCCTTGCACTTGCGCTCTAGGGCCCATCGAGCAGGCTCTCGAAGGCAATCCCTCTATATCTGTCAATTGCGACAGGGTGGTGTTCTCCAGCGAAGTACCGTCTTTGCCTTACGGTGCCCCAATCGTGTATTTCAGTCAGAGATGGGCAGGGCACCAATCTTTACCAACACAGGTAAAATATCTTTCAATCCCATTCAATATTAAATATAATAAATCAATGTATATTGAAATTAATGAACCAAGCGAATATTTACGAACAAATTAGTAGTTAATGGCCTAAGCATGAGAGCTCCATAGTTTTGTTACACATAGGGTGTACATGGTGGTTTAAATTCGATGCTTTTTATAGAAAAAACAATTTGCAGAGAAGTTTAAGAAGTAACCCATATGTTACAGTTTTTTTGTCAGAAAGTAGATGCCTAAAATTCTGCATGATATCTTTAAAAACTCGAAAGATACATGTTACTTTTGATGGTGTGCATTATCAACCTACCCCCTTACTTTTCGTGGTAACTTTCGTTGAGTTGATATTTTCAAATCATTTCTGTTGGATATTGAGAAATTTGGCATGTGGTGTTTGAAAACAAAGTATGTATTATATTCCATTGGTCCAATTTATTCTATTCTAATTAAAAAGATTCAAAGAAAAGAAGTTAAAATTTCGGACTTTGAAAGGAATTTTCTCGAAAAGTATCGATTTCCTCACAAGATAATTATTAATTGCCTGCATAAAAAATATATAATGCTCGTCTTAATTTTCTTACGACATTATAACTAGAGATGAATTAAAAACGGAAAAAGGAAAGGAGTTTGGCATCATTTTCGCTATTGACGACTCATGAAAAAATCATATTTTTCAACCAAACCGTTGGCAACTATGAATTTTATTCGAAAAAATACAACATTGGATTCAATGGAGAAAAGTGCATCTAATATATGTGTCATATGTGTCCTAAAGTCGAGTCGGGTCTTTTGTTTATTACTCGTAAACAAAAGACGATAGCCAATTTTTGTTGTCGCCAGTGAACTAATCTCGAAATTGCCCACCCTGTGCATACACTTACAAAGTTTCATTCAAGCAGTCACAATATTATCAGAGTATAATTTTATAATACTTCATGAAATAAAACATGAACATTATAGAAAGGAACAACTATGTTTGGGATTAGATCAATATAGACTTATGTAATTATTACATTGAAAATTGAGTTGTTTTATCTCTCGTGGTGAAAAACTAAGATTTGGTGAATTCAGTAATTAAAAGATCGTCTTTTTCAAATGAAGGTATCTTTAATAATCCTTCACGTCTTATATAATGGTTACCTCTCTAAAACTTTGGAACTATGTAAGTTTTTTGATACCAATGATTTCATGGAGGAGAAATGCAGAATGAGAGAATATTTCTGTTATCAGTATCCATATTATCTTCATTAACATCAACAGCATAGTTGAAATAAGCGAACCATTTTTCCCTGCAGGTTTTCACTTCAACAGACCTACCACTACGCAGCGTTGACCTTTCCGGTAACTCCCTGAGGAGGCTGACCGAACGAATGCTCCAGCACCTCCAAGCTACTCTGGTGGAGCTTCGATTGGCCGACAACCTCCTCGGAGATACGCTCAATCCTATTTTCTCCACCACAGAGTTCCACGGACTCAATCACTTGCAATTGCTGGATCTGAGCGGCAACGCTGTGAGGGCTATTGAGGAGGGTATTTTGGAAGGATGTGAGGCTTTGCAGGTGAGAGGAGATGTTGGGGAATAGATGGAATTATATAAATACTGTGCATTGTTGTAGGAACTCTATTTGGATAGGAACAACTTCAACAGCGTTCCCAGTAGTTCGCTTAATGGTCCTGAGAAACTGAGGATTTTATCTTTGGGAAACAACAGGATAGGTGACTATAAATAGAAAATAGATAATTATGTTTATAAATTCTTTCGGGTTTTCTATGTTCCCAATCGAACAATATTCTGAGAATTTGGTGATCATAAAGTCAACACAAACAATTTTTCCTTATTTCATTTAATTTTTACGGACATTCAGTTGAATTTATATTATTTTATAAAGTAAACAATAAAAATTCGATAATAGAAGAGAAATGAATTAACAATTTTTAATGTAAATGTTGTTCCAAATGTTTGTCATTCACTTCTTAGCAGTAATACAACACTTTGCAATATCCCTTGCTAAATATTACGACATTTCGCGATAATCCTTTGGCGAAATTCATCAATTTCACCTGTTTGTGTTACGTTTGGATTTTGAATAACTCCTAGAAAAAAATCTAATTCTTGAAAGCTGTATTTCAAGGTTTTTTCAATTGTGGTGTCGCACATTCTCTTTGAATAACTGAAGGGGATGACTGCCTCATGATAAGGGGATGCTATGGTTACTATAAAACTCAACCTGAAGAAGTTAACGGGGAAGCGGGTAACACACTAAGTCTTTTTCCAGCGTACTGTATTTAGCCTCATCACTTTTTTTATGTTTGCAAGATACAACGACATTTCATTTTCGAATTGAACAATACGCTTCATGTATTTGTCTATAAAGTGGTGTCTTTTTTCAGATATTGTGAAATCTGAAGCATTCCTTGCACAACAGTATCTGGAACAAATAGATCTCAGCAACAATTTAATCACCCACATTGAGAGCAATGCGTTTTCACCATTGGGAAAGCTGAAGAAACTGAAATTCTCGCACAACAGGCTATCGAGATTGAATAGCGACGTTTTTCAAGGTTGTGAAAATCTGGTGGTTCTGGATCTAGCGGAAAACTTCATCAACGAATTTCCCAACGTGGCTTTGAAAGGTTTCAATAGTTTGAGATATTTGAATCTGTCATCCAATCTCATCCAGGTAACTATTCATCTATAAACAATTTTTGGTGAATCTGATTGAACGTAAAATAACTGTTATCAGAATGAATAGTATCTTTTTTAGTTTTGATATTTTCTTTCAGAACTTAGACAATACACATCTGGCTCCTCTACGGAATCTATTTCATTTAGATCTCAGTAGGAATAATTTAGCTAACATTGTTCCAGGAGCATTCTTAGGACTGAAACAGCTCAGAAAGTTGGATATCAGCGTGAATTCATTAAGAACGGTACGTATAGTTCAATCTCTTATGTCCAATCTAATAAGTGATAAGTTTTGTTGTTTTATATCAAATTTGTGTTTATTTATCTATTTATATTTTTCCTGTACTTTCTTATTGACACACAGAAGTACTCCTTGTGACTGTATGTGAATGTTTATTGTAATGCTTTCAAACTGGTTGACAAGTGAAATGATAATAATAATTTTATTATCTCAATCGATCAGATTATACTGAACTAAATAACAAATTCGAATTTATATATTTCAAAACAACGATAGGAAATAGAGAGTATGGCCAAATGGAAAAGAAATGTCTGAAAATTGAATAAGATTTGACGTAACTGTCAGAATGGATATACTTTTCGGCACACTGCAATGATGATTAATTTATTTGAATCTCACTATTATAAAAAATCGGACAATATGGCAGATTGAATTATATTTTTGTATTACAGATAGAAGACGATGCTTTCGAAGGTTTGGACAACCTAGAATTCCTTAATCTCAAAGACAACAACATCCTCCTCATCCCTGCTTCCGCTTTAGGTCGTCTACCACGACTAACCTCTCTTCAACTCGACTACAACCGAGTAGCGGCCCTCTCAGGCGACATCTTACGTTCTATCGCCGACAAAGTCACAAAATTGATCATCTCGAAGAACATCGTGAGAGAATTGCCAACAGCCTCCTTCCAGTACTTCCAACAACTCGAAAGTTTGGACTTATCGAGAAATCTGTTGAACTCATTGAACGCAGAAGCGTTCACAGGCTTGGAAAATACTCTAATCGAGTTGGATTTGTCACAGAATCGCATCACGAACCTTGCAGCTGCCCCTTTGGCACTGTTGAAGCTGTGGAGGTTGGATGTCAGTGATAACCACCTGACAGAAATCTCTAGAAATGCTTTCAGCATGGTACCAGCGCTCCAATATCTCAATATTAGCAGAAATATACACATGGGAAGCTTACCAGTCAACTTACTGCACAAACTGACTGACCTACAAATCATAGATATGTCGCATGCAGGTGTTAAGTCACTATCGACTGAGTTCTTCGCTAAGTCAAGTGCCATGGTGGAAATACACTTGGGACATAATAGTTTAACAGATTTGACAGATGGCGTGTTCGCTAATATGCCCAATATCACCGTGATCGACTTATCCTACAATAATATATCCAATATCAAAGCCGGATCTTTCGTCAACGTCATGAATATCCGCAAATTACTGCTCAAAGGCAACCAGCTGAGTTCTTTCAAAGGGGAGTTTTTCAATACCGGTACTAGTCTAGAGGTTCTGGACATATCCCACAACCAGTTGAGCTACTTGTTTCCATCGTCCTTCAGAATACATGCCAGATTGAAGGAAATCCATGCTGGCAATAATAAGTTCAACTTTTTCCCAGCAGAGCTTATAGCTAACCTACAGTTTCTACAATACATAGACCTGTCGAATAATCAGTTAAAAACTATCGAAGAACTTGATTTCGCCAGGTTGCCCAGACTGAGGTCCCTAATTGTAGCGAATAATCAAATCGAATCGATAAGCGACATGGCATTCCACAACTCGACACAGTTACAAGTCCTGGATCTGAGCAATAATAAGCTAGATAGGTTAGGCGATAGAACTTTCGAAGGCCTGGTACGCTTGGAGCTTCTGGATCTAGAAGGAAATCTGTTGTCAGATTTACCTGATACTATTTTCGAGCGTGGAAGACTCCAGATGCTAGAGAATGTTAATCTAGCGAAGAATATGTTCGAGATAGCTCCACTGAAGTCTTTGCAAAGGCAGTACTTTTTCGTATCGTCGGTAGATTTGTCACACAATAAGATCAGGGAAATTCCAGCAGATGACAGTATCATGGTCAATATAAAAAAGTTGGATTTGTCTTTCAATCCACTATCCGAAACATCTGTGCAGAATATTCTTGGTGAACCTAAGACAGTTAGAGAACTGAATCTAGCTGGTACTAACATAAAAGTAGTTCCTCATCTGGAGACACCATTCTTGAAGCATTTGAATTTGTCGCATAATAATATATCGATGCTCGACGTGGGAATATTCGAAAGAGTTACATTGTTGGAAGAATTAGATTTGTCCAATAATAAAATTCCTGACATTTCCAATTATTCGCAGATATGGAAGCTGCTTCACAACTTGCAGTCCCTGAACATTTCCGATAATCCAATAAGCTCTATTTTGAACAATGATTTTGTTGGTCTAGATAATCTCAGGTATGTCTCATCATGCCACTGAGTTGTGAAAATTAATAAAAGGTTTTGATTTCAGACATTTGAGTATTCATTCTCTTGAGGAGTGTAGTCGGATAGAAAAGAACGCTTTCAAGGCCATACCTAATCTATCAATTCTGGACGCGTACGGCTATCCAAAATTGGGTTATCTGGACATTCAAGGACTGTTGCAAAATATGCCTCTATTAGAAAAAATCAATATCGAAACTAAAGACGCAGCCATTGGTAAAGACCAACTACAGTCTTTGCTGCATCCACGTCTGATAGAACTAGGTGTGAGAGGATCCAGATTGAGGAGTATCTCTTCAGGAACGCTATCAGGACTAAAAGGTGAAGAAGATCCATCACAACCTAATGAGTTCATGTCACATTCACCAATTTTTTTTACACAGGTCCAGAAGTCATTATCAGATTGATGAACACCTCCCTAACCTCACTTCCACCGGCTTTATTTTTCCCGGTGCCAAGATCGACGCGGATCACTTTGGATGTTACTGGAAGCCAGCTGACGACCATAAGTCAGCAAGTACTCGCAGCCTTGGAGGATAGAAGAGGCGACCTCAAGATCATCGGTTTGAATTCTAACCCTATAATTTGTGATTGTGGATCTAGAGCTTTGAGGCGGTGGTTGCCTATGCATATGACGACGATAAAATGTGCTGGGCCAGAGCATTTAGCTGGTAAGATACTTGATTGACATAACATAATTTTGAGGAAAATTCTACATCATCTTCTATCATTTCACAGGAAAGCTCTTGGTACAGATAGGTGACGACGAGCTCACTTGTGATCCACGAAAAGTTACCGTCAGCTCCACTCAATCGTCCACTTCTATGTTAACAAGAGGAACACGCTTCAAAACAAAAGCTACGGAACCGGAAATTATATGGTCGATGCCGACAACCGAAAAATCGAAATCCAAAATACCCCAAAGCGAACAATCCACTCTAAACAACGATGATACATTGATAATTGGAATCGTTGGAGGGGTAGTGGCTTTCATAGCCATACTGATAATCATAATATGCATAATAAGGTTAGAGGGTAGTCAATATAATATTAATTAATTGGCTAAGTTAGCCTGCTTTGTAATTCAACTAAGGATTAAAAAGCACCAAGTATATTTTGAAGAAAATTAACTTTGGATTACCAATTGATTATTTCATTATACATAACCTTCAATGAGTTTCTTGTTTCTCTTGTTCATAACTTCAACTTGTAGGTTGAGAATGAGCGGCACACAATACAGGGGCGGACCCTTAGCCAGCGGAGCTCCTGTGGTTGTCGGTCCCGGAAGCAGCTGTGCGTGTAGTGTAAAAGGAGCGCCCCCTATCTATGCCGTTCCGCCCTATGCCGCTGCGTACGCCACCCTGCCCCACAAGATGGGGGCGAGTCACAACCCGAGACCATCAAGCTATTCCACGATGGGTAGAGTGCCATACTATCAGGGTGGGCAGCCTTATTTTATAGCGACTGCGCAGGCAGATGAAAAAGTCTACCGGTAGCTTCCCAGTTTTCGAATTGAAATGGACAGGTTTGGTTAGGTGTCAGTGATATTCAATTTTTCTTGTGCTGTCGTGAAGAATTTTACTCATCTCAAGTCGATTGTAGATTTTCAGGTTTTGCTGTTTTTATAAAAAGAAGCACTATAGATACTATATAAACACCAAAACAGAGAACCATCATATGTCGCTATAGTGTTAGATATATATATGATGCGGTTGAGATTTTTTATTACAATGTTAATATAAGTTTGATCTGACCAGTTCGTATTGTTGATGAGATGAAAATACTCACTTTATTTATTTGCCATATTTTCTTGGCGTAACCATAAGTATAGTTTACAGGTACATTAGGAGAATAATTCATAAGTCTATCAAAATTAATAATATATATCATAGATTTGATAAAGTGATTTCAGTTTGGATACGTTCACGAGCTTGCCCAAATTTAAACTACTCGTCATGTGTTCTAGCGATAATAAAATACAGTGTTCATCGAGTGAATGTTCAGTCAATGAACAGTCCTTGAATTCAAGTTACTAAAACATTTCAGAGGATTCCATGTTTATAACACGTTGAAACCTTGAAGAAATTAATATAAAAAACGATAGATCTGTCATAGTTTCAGAATCCTGAAAGCGAGTAACAAATTTTGAGCACACTATGAATTATTTGAGTCTCGCATAATATATAGTAATGTTAATATTATAAACAAATATCGTAATTGATTTTAATAGTGTTGTACAATATTTTTATGTTTATTAATGTTATTTGATGAAAATATATATGGATTATTTTTATTTATTTTCATTACTTCCTATACATTTTTTAAGAATATCGAGTTCATAATAAATTACTCATTGTAGTCTTTTTATGTAAGGAAGGTAGATTTTGTGATTTTTCATGCTTCACTATCGAGTTGAGTTGTTACTTCTTTACAACTATCAATTAAAAACGAAGGATTCTCTCATTTGTACTGTTTCAGATCCAATTTCCAATATTATAACAATGACAAAATACAATTCAATTATGAATTGTGTTGTTTTGAATTGTTGAACTTTGTTTCAAAATATCGCTGAAGAACGATTTAATTTGGAAAATTTTACATGATTACCAGAATCCTTCTGAGGTAGATTATGACAAAAAAATATTGTCGATCTAGTTATTCAAATACTAGAAAAATACGTATTCTCTCAACAATCGGAGGAATTCAATTAAAATTCAGATTGCCATATTTAAATTTTATTTGTTGTTATTACAGAAGAAATTATAAATCTATAAACAAATTCAAAATATCTATTACTACAAGTTTGTACATTATATTCAATAATCAAAATAAAATAGAAAAATATAAATATGTATATTCAATATAAATAACAGGAGTAATTGGTGTGTGCTATATACTATACAAGCAAAGAGTATAGCCAGAACAACAAGAAAAAAAAAACGTAGATATCACTCCAATCAATTTGATACAGGTTGAATTCAATTTCAAGACGTAAAGACATCAAGTCAATCAAATTCTATATGATATTCCTTCAGCTCTTCCCCTCGTTGTTCTATAAATATTCTTTGGTATGTTGTATCGAAATATAGCAAATTTAACTTATTCTACCAGCTGTTTTTTTTTCATTATAAACCTCAAATAAAAAAAAAACCCAAAGGTGGTCAACAGATGGAAAAATTTAATCAAGAAGTTCGACATGCTTGTACCTCATTTTCTGAGACGGATTGCACGTTCATACCGGGAATCCTATATCCCATGTTAATCAGCATAGATTCGAATGGATCCATTGACATTCTTTCTTGGTTGGCTCTCACAACCTCGGGTATATCCACTACGATTCTAGGATTTTTCCTGTCATCCTGAAACGATAGAAAATTATCTTCCTTCGTCCCGACGATGAGACAACAAAATATCTCTAACTCACTTCAGGCAAAGGTGACCACAGTTTAACAGTGGAATCTATTCCACTGGAGACTATGAAGCAGGCACTAGGGTGGGGTTGGACACAATTGACAATTGAAACGTCACCAAATAGAGCTGTCACTATTTTGGATCTTTTTCTTTCCCATATAAATATAATACCCTCATCTGAACCGGCACATATATAGTTACCATCTTCGCCTATGAAAATGAAAAAATTAAATAATGATTCATCTGTTTCATAAAAGTATTGAATCTGATTGAATCCTTTTCACCCGACATCAAGTGAGGTTTGCTAACGATACTAACATTTTTGACGAATAGAATTTTTAGATGGTAAGGAGTTGTCAATAAAAAATTGTTCGTGGTTTAGATATGTTTGCTTGTCAAGTAAGAAACGTGATGATTATGAAAAATAATTCAACAAACCCAAGAAATTAGCTTCTTTGATATCAGTGGTTGTGTTGCAGTGTCCCACAAATCGAATTTCGAAATCTCTTGACTCCATCCGCTTCTTTTGTTCAGTTTCATCAATTTTCCGGAGATACCTTTCTTTCTCATTATCATTTTCAACTTTATCTTTATCCTTATCATTCGACATTTGTACACTTTCAATTTTTCTGCGTAACGAGTCAATCTAAAAAAGTGCATCATTATACATGAATAATCATGCTAAATAGTCATTACATGCCTTGAACTGATTATTGTCGTCAGTCTGTAGCCTACAAAGATGATCCAGCCACTCTGAAGCTTCTTTGATCCAATTCAGTTCTATTAAACTTTCAATCAAACCTACGTAAGCTTGAATATTATCCGGCCAATTTTGTATCACATATAAAAAGTCTCGTGTCGCATTATATACATCCCCCATCCTAAAAATCATTAATGATGACTTAAATTTTGATGAATGGGAGAATCGGACGATATAACACTTGCCATTTCCTACTACAACATTCTTGGGCTCTTTGTATATAGAAACATGAGCAGTTCTCTTTTGATGAACGAAAATCCTTTACATTACATTTCTACAAAAAAAAAATTATTCAATATTTCAGTTAATTGATACCAATAAATGAAATAAGATGTACCGGGTGGCCTCATGAGATTGAAAAGTGCTGTATTTTGGAAACTATTTGTCGTAGAAACCTAAATTTTGATCACATTTTTGCCTTGAAGGTATAGATGAAAAAGAATAGTAGAAAAATCAATAATGAAGTTTCTATAGCCTATCCAAAATGAAGAGATGCGTTGAAGACGTTTCCATAAATTATGATTTCAGAGTTTGAAAAGAGATTCAATAATTTGAACTTTGACGATCCTGATAAGAAATATCACACACATCACAAGTCTCAGTAATGAAAAACTAGATAAAGTGCACTCTTTGAATTTAATTTTCATTATTCATCTGTAGTGTCGTCAGAAGATGTGGAAGAATCTTCCGAGTCAACAACGACTGGTTTTTGGTTCTAAAAGAGTTCAGTATCATAATCATAATATCGAGTCTTGAGTGTTCTTTTCTTGGGGGACTCAAATTAAAGCGTATTCCACCTTCACAATTGGAACCAGAATAGTTTTTTAGGTTAGCCTTTACGTTTTGGATGGACTATAGTATTTTGTATAACAATTGCAATAAGTCGGTTTATAATCACACATTCATGCTATATTTATTCTCGTGACGTACCTTAATATCTACCTTACCTGTCTATAATCATTTTGTTGTGAGGTAAAAATAAAGGACCGCATTTTTTTAACCAGCCGAATACTCGCTTATTATCAATTATGGGCCAGATATGCCAGATAGATGTCAGATATCCGTTTAAACTCTAACGAATAGTTTCCGAAATGCTCTTTGCATTCTTGTCTAGCCACCAGGTACACAAAACTGCAATTCAAAATATGCTCTAAACAACCAATTTCGTTCTGGGGCAGCAAATTCCTAACCCTTAATTTAACAAATAAACACCACCTACCCTACTTCTGCAATGAACACATGTAGATAAGGGCGTCCTCTTGACGCTAACTTGCGGTACTCGAATCTCGTCTATGTGTCTGGATTTGTTGATATCGAAAAGGTAAATCTGCTCCCCACCCATGTTGACGAGCATCTCTGAGCCGCTTGAGTTGAAAGAAATGTTGGTGGCCGCTAGTTTAAAGCTGATCCTGTTAGCGTTCTCCACTGCCAAATGTCCAGGAGAGTAGTACTGGACACAATTGGGGTCCATGCGATTCTCTGGGTTGTCCTCTCTCGAGACAGACTCGAAATGGGGGGCGTAGGGATACGCCCTCTGGAAGTATCGTAATGAAATAATTTCTGTAAAACATATTTGTGACATGTACTTGATAGGCGGGAAATATTTACTGAATCCCATGTAAATATTGACTCAAGTGTCCAATTGGGGGATATTCATACATAAATACAGTTAGCACTAGATTGGTTCAACTTGTCTTCCATACAATGCTTCACTCTATATAGTATTACAACCATTCTCAATAACGACGAAACGTAGACACACCCACAACTATACAGCAGTCTTTTCGACAGGCTAGACTTTGTAGAAATTTCAAGAATGATGAGGTGGAAATGGAACCAGAGTTTGATGGGACGACGAGTGGATTCGAAAGTTCAATATGGCAAGAAAAAAATTTTGGAATTCAGAAATCAAAAACAAGGAGATGAACATTGAGATGAGACGGGTGAGCCTGAGCCTCCATTGAGCATTGAAGAAGATTTGGAAGCAGCTAAATCATTGGAAAAGTATTTTCTTCGTCTCAAAATGCCTCAATATAGCGAGATATGGATAAAATAAACTGGTGCAACAAAAGACGTCAGACGAAAATAATAGACTATATGCAAAACTTTCGAATAAGAATTTTTTTGAAATGAAATGGATTTTCTCTTTTTCTGATGTAAATTTTTCAACATGTAACGTTAAAATATGCACAGTCCGTTAAATATCATTATAGAGTGTACACTGTATTTTCAGTGCCTTTTATTGATTTAAAAATGCAATACCAACCGAATATTGAATAATGATGAATAGGATAGTTTAGTAATTTCATCAAGTCTGGATTTCCATTTGGATAAAAGGAGTTCCAGTTTCAAGTTAGAGTTGAATATTGAAGTTGCCAATTGAAGTAGACCAAATATAGTTGTAAATGAGCATTATGTTTTTTCATCATGTACTTTTTCTATTTTTTTTTAATATTGTCTTTCAATACTTGTAATCTAACCTATTCTCTTCTCACAATATTTTTCATAGTATCCATCAATAGCTTACCTCTGTTGTATGTCCGACAACAACAGTACTTGTTTTAAGCATTCTCCGGTCATACATACGAATATAACAATCGTTTGCTCCTACAGCTATGTAATATGGCTTGGTAGGGTTCACAGTGATACATTTGACTTCTCCAAAATTCTTACTAAGATCTATCAAGACCTTTTTGTTGTTCATAGAACATTCGTGAGATTCCCTCAAGTCATATTGGCTGAAAATAGTTTCTTGTTATGAAATATCCTATGACATTAGTTAATATGAGATTATTGATTTAGGAATCCTCCAAACTAAAACAGCAGTTGTATATAGTAAATGTCAACTTTTTTTATATATAGGTTTTTGAAATTGAAGTAGTTAGCTATGTTTATTATTTAAACTGAGAAGTCACTTGAAAGAACTGACTAGTTGATTATAATGGCAGAAATCAAAAAAAATTCACCCAGTACACAATATTTTCAATCGATAGGATTGATTCTATAAATTTTCACCTCAGAATCAAATTTACAAAGTTATTGATACACGAAATTTTCACCCAAAATGTTTTCTACAGTTTCTATTTCAATTTTGTATGTTCATCGTTCATGTCATAAAAAATAATTCATTATCCTGTATTTACATTTTTCTTCGAGTGAGGATTATATTATTTCAAATCATGAAAGTTGAAATGGAAATTTTAAAATGCCACATCAGGATTGTTCTCACTAGTAATGGTTTTCATCAACTTTGAAAAATCCTCAACTTTTTCTGACTAACATGAGGTGTTTGTTTGAACTATTTGAGTGTGGTTGGACATATAAAAGGCAAAACATAGTTTTGGTGATTATTGGTGAGAAATTCTGACAAATCATAAAAAGTCACCTACAAATCTATATCAAAAAATCAAACAAGTGACATACATAACTAAACCATCTTCTGCTGCTGACCAAAATAGAGTGGGTTCTATAGGAGATGTTGCCAATCTTTTAACACGATTCACATGACAACTACAATCAAGTATGGGTGGTGCTTTTGCAACAGCAGAAGAAATTGATTGGACAAGTACTCTGCAATCTCCTGAAGCTGTAGCAATTTCATTCTGAGAATTTCCTATAAACTGATAACAAAATAAGTATGAAAAATTTCAATGAGGTATTGAAATATTTGTATTATTTAATGTGTACCTTTACTGAAAATATGTTACCGATATGGTGTGTTGGAATAACTTGCAATTTTTTATGTCTGAATGGGTCCCATAGTATGACATTTGTATCGTCAGATCCTGAAGCCAAGTGCCTACCAAAATAAATTTGTTACATACCATTCAGAATACAATTTGTAATGGGAAATGTTAGAAAATGAAATGATCAAAAGTTTTCATTGTATGAAGGAAATGTATTGATATTAATTCCAATCAAATAATAATCAAAAGTTACATATATCAAGAGTATGTATTGTGTGAAAGAAAAAAAATAGTAATTAATGTATGATTCAAAAGGAAATGAATTTCAAAACTATACAATCTTACTTTCCATCAGAAGTCCATTCCAAGCAATTCACACATCCTTGATGGCCTTCCAACTCATATTCTAGGCCTAATCGCTTGATAAGACTATCTGTGAACTGGGAATGTTGTTTGAGAAATTTGGATGCTTCTGCATTATTTTCCCTGTATTGCAATAACTTCAAAAAATCTCTATTATTTCTCCATTTCCTCAGTTTATTTTCCATCTGAAATTGAAAGAGTAGTCATAACACATCTCTTCCAAATACATGTTTTTCTTTCACCTCAATTATTGATGGGATTCCAACATTTCCTTATGACAGTTATTCGTTGTTATTTATGTTTGACAATAAAATCTAATGAATTTATAAACATTGGCATGAACCACTACTTTACTCACGCTCTATTAAAACCCTGTCTTTGAAATTGATTATCAGCAAGAAAATATCTTCCTACGAAGAACGAACAATAACAAAGTCACGTCACAATCTCAATCTCAAAATACTTTGACATTTTGCAAACATCTGTTTCTACCAGCTGTCAGAAAAATGTAAACTTTGTCAATCTACTGACTGACTGTCGATAATGGGTGCGTTCCATTAAGCGCTCACAACGCCCAAAACACTCATTCAGACGTTCCACATGGCGACCACGATCGTTGGGGTCGTGGCGAAAATGTCATGAATGACGTCATGATTCATGCTCACGACGACCCATCTCAATAGGTGGGTCGGCGTGAGCGTTTCGATGACGCACAGAACTAAGTGGAACGACAAAATTCGTGGTCGTGAGCGTGATCGTTGTGAGCGCTTAATGGAACGCACCCAATGTAAACAGTAAAATGGAAATCATTCTATGAAAATGGTTTATTTGTAAATAATAAATTTTCATGTAAAATCTCAATTCAATATTTGATTGTACTCTTTGAAAAATCATCTTTAATTTCACAAAATGTCTGCTGCAATATTAACAGCAGACTGGTTTCTTCTGGGCAGAGATTTATATTACAGGTAAATAATATACTATTCTTGTGAACTATGAGTTCATTGTTGATAGCATATTTTTCAGGAAATTCGAAATATATTCCATGTCATGGCAAAACGAGGTGGTCCTAGAGAATTATATAGCCTCATCTGCTTCTTATGGAGGCCCTATTGCTATCAGACGTGATGAACACAAGTTTGTTAAAGTTCAAGGAACTGGACAACCAATTATATCTATATATTCTGGATCGGGCAAACAGTTAGCTTCTTTCAAAGTAATTCAATTAAGAAGTTGTCGATACAAATACTCTAAAATGATATTTATGATATTTGTCAGTGGACCAGAAGGCCTATTGTTCATATGGGGTGGACTAGTGATGAGGAATTACTGTGTGTCCAAGAAGATGGAATGGTGGTGATACACAATATGTTTGGGAAATATCTCCACACCTTCAGCATTAGTCAAAAAGTTCAGGATGCCAAAGTGGTAGATGCTATAGTTTTCACTAGCCCTCAGAATTTCACAGGAGTTGCTGTTATGACTTCAAATTTCAAAATATTTGTTGTTAATAATATACAGGAGCCAAAGACCAGACAGTTATCTGAACTGCCAAGTAAGAGGAACTTTCAAAAAAATTAACAACAATTTTAATATATTTTATTGGATAGAGTCAACTATACAACCCACTTGCTGGACTGTTGTTTCTGAAGATACTACAGAAGTCCTTATAGCTAGAGATACTGAGCTGTTCAGATTGAAACAAGATGAATATCATACAAGTGCTATGGTAAGCATGAGAAATGTTTACTGGCATTTTGTTGATTTCATGATTTCAGCTTGAACCTGATATAAGCAACAAATATACTGCTATATTGAAAATGACTGTCTCCCATAATGCCCGTCATCTAGCTCTGTTCACTGATTCTGGATATTTATGGTTGGGATCAACTGATTTAAGGACCAAGTATTGTGAAATTGATATTGGTATACACAAACCTAAACAAATCCTTTGGTAAGAAAATTGATAAAGTGTGTGTTTTAAATTTTTGACAAAAACAAGATAATTTCTTGAGTACATTATCAACTCTTTTGAACAAAATAATCAAAATAATAATAATACTATATTTTTATATCCATAATTTTTTGAGGTGTGGAAATGAAGCTGTGGTAGTTTACTTTGAGAGAGATAACACATTACTCATAGTAGGAAAATATGGAACCACAATGTCATACTTTTATGACAGCTCCATTCATTTGGTACCAGAAATAGATGGAATCAGAGTGATATCAAATACTCAACATGAGCTTTTGCAAAAAGTTCCTGAAGTGGTTCAAAAGATTTTCAGGATAAATAGTACTGATCCTGGAAGTTTTCTACTAGAAGCTTCAAAACAATTTCAAGTAAGGATTCAATGACTTCCTCTATAATATAATAATATTGTTTTTTATTTTAGAAAAGTAGTCATAAAGCTAATGAATATATTTGCTTGGTTAAAACAGATTTGCATACAGCTGTCAATCAGTGTATTGAAGCTGTAGGCTACGAGTTTGATCCAGAAATTCAGAAAATGTTGATAAGGGTTAGTTCAGTTGAAACTAATTTCTTACAAAACGTTGAATAATTTTTTTCTAGGCTGCTCAGTTTGGTAAATGTTTCATATCTGATATGAGACCAGATGCATATGTGAATATGTGTCGAATATTGAGAGTATTAAATGCTGTCAGAAGTCCAAAAGTTGGCATACCTCTTACAATAACACAGTATCCTTCATTGAAATAGATAAGACAAGAGGTGAGATCACAAAATCATAAATTTGCCTCGAACCTCCTTGAAGATTAAATATATAATGATAAGAAATAGTGTATAAGAAATTTCTCTGAAGCATGTTAGGTAATATCCGTAAAAACTCTACTTAGAAACCCCTACTCGGCGGGACTTCAAAGCACTTGACAACGCTGTAAAATATAATTCTGCTAGCGGCTGGCGGCAAGTCCAACTCCTTTATGTACTTTATGTACGCGTGATTCTGGCGAAACTATTGTGAAAGGAAAAGTTATAGAAAAAACGTGTATATTACTCAACGTTATATTTTCAAAAAATCAGTGATCTCGCCCATTTTAAAGTTTAGAGATTTTATTATTTCAATGGCAAATATTTAGTTATTCCTTAAAATGAATATGTTAGATTGAATTATATGAAGAGGGGAACACAAGATTTGCTCAAACGTTTGATAACAAGAAATGAGTACTACCTGGCGTTACAATTTGCTAAATATCTGAAGCTACCTAAAGAAATCGGCAACAGTTATATTTTACTCCACTGGGCCAAGTATAAGGTAATATTTGCTTCACAAGGTGTCATTATCTCCTCACCTTTTGATGTTTCAAGGTGAGTCAGTCACACCTAGAAGAAGAATTGGTTGCCAAAGAAATAGCAGAGAAATTGGGTTACACTCCTGGAATTTCATACAGTGAAATAGCAAGCACAGCCTCAGAATATGGTAGAAAGAGATTGGCTATCAAGGTAAAATCTAGGTTCGAAAAGTGCACTGGTCTTTGATAAATACTCACTTAGTTGGGATATTGAATTACTTCATATAGAGCATTTACAAGCAGAGTGCCACATTGAACTTACATTTATAATATGGTACATCCTGTATTCGATGATACTCACATAAAAATTGTAATTTTCACATAAAATTGATTCATTATTCAACAAGCAAAATTCTAAGTATCTAATTTTTTCACAGCCATAAAAATCAATTAACTTAAAACTAATTTTAATATTCATTCCAAACAAAAATAACATGCAAAGGAAACAAAAACAGTTCATATCTCGAAAAGTATGTTCAAGGTAATGTTGAAGAATTTCACGCACCATTATATATAAAAATCTTGAGTTGTTTAATCTCTCTGTGCCTCAATTCTCATAACCATCAATGTCGAATCATTCAAGAATTCTTCAAATTCGTTTGGAAGAAAATCTGAAAATTATGTCAGTGCACATACCTATTTTCATGGAAACTTCTTGTTGAGGAGTTATGTCACATTATTTGGACGCCCTGTATACCAGTGTTTTGATGAAGACAATTGATTTTGTTGCAGCTCTTGGATTATGAATCAAAAGCTAGTGAACAAGTGAAGTTACTGTTGGAATTGGGAGAAAATACACCTGCACTGGTGAAAGCCATCGAAAGCGGCGATACAGATCTTGTTTACATGGTTATTTTGAAGTTGAGGGAGAAAATGCCACTTGGAGATTTCAAGGTAAACATACCCATACCAGAGCAAACCCTTACGATTATGAGAAAAAAACACAGCTTTTGCAATATGTTGCCTCTTCAGTAACTGAAATTTTTTCCAAGAATATTTCTTCTTTCATCTTTCTTCTCATTAGATTCGGGGTGAATTAATGAATCAAAAATGTAAGAACATGATATTGTCATACAAGGGGTGTCTTTGGGAGTAGCTTGGAATGTAGTCAGGGCAAATAAATGAAATAATTTTAATTACTAAATGAAACGCTCACGCACAAATGGGAGATGACACGTCCTTCACAAGTCCTTCAGTGTTTTAAAACACATTTCACAATGACTCTGAATAAGCCAGCTTGTTTATGTAAACATAATCATACCATATTGAGAGACATTTTTTTTTTGAGATGAGCATCAGGAATTTTCCAGTAGCGCAGTCGCTATACATAAAATATTGTAAGGAACACAATACCCAAGCCTTAAATGAAATCTATATCCAAGAAGACGATTTCTGTGCGCAAGCTGAAACCTTCTTACTCGAAAGTTTAGATGATAAGGTGAGCTTGGATTATATGTTTCTCAAACATTCTTTTGACTGTTTTCGGTCTGGAATTTCTTGTTCCAGAAAAATCACATGAAAGATGCGCTTCTCTCTTCGGCTCTAGAAGCTTACAAGAAAGGTAGAAAAGACCTGAACGCTAGTTTGTGTGAAGATTACATCAAATTGATACGCTTCCAAAGGGAACATGAAGACAAACTGCCAGGAGCAAATAATAAATTGATTGGCAAATCTATAAACGATACCTGTAAAATATTGTTGGAAATGAAAGAAGCAAAATTGGCTGAGAAATTCAAGAACGATTTCAAGATTCCTGATAAAAGGCAAGAGTGCGAGGGCACTTTGTTTCAAATGCTAATGCACACATACATCATTGCAGGTATTGGTGGTTGAAAATTAGTAGTTTGGCGAAACATAAGGATTGGACGGAACTCGAAAAGTTTTCAAAGTCTAAAAAATCTCCCATTGGTTACGCTTCATTTGTTGATGTTTGCCTCGAGCAAGATAATAAACAGGAGGCTCTAAAATATTTACCAAAAGTAGCCGACGATATCAAAATCAAATACTGTATAAAAGCAGGGTGAGTTCACTAAGATGTTTCTTCCTAAGATAACCAATAAATATCGCCCTAAGGAACGTCAATTCTAAAATTTAAATAATGCCTCGAATTATATCTGATAGACAGTTGCGTAAAGTAATTTATATTTAGTTCGTCTCGTGTTGATGCTATAATTCGCATGCTTATACGTCTTGATCCATAATGTATTATTCTTGAAATATGGCGACTTCTAAAAGCAGAATATAATGAAATGAAAAGTAATTTCTATATCTGTGAGGAAATGCATGAAAAGTTAAGCAAAACTTATCTATATCAATTTCTCATTTCGTTAGCTCTTATTCATTTGAATGGATAAGATGATGATCCAGTTATATGTCAACAACATTCATCATCGGGTTGTTTCATAATCATTTCTGATGTGATGAAGTGTCACGAAAATGAATAATGTTTCTTTGAATATATTTACAAATCACTTACGTTTTCCGAGTGTTGAAATTTAAATTTAAAGATTTTTAAGATTTAGTACAAACAAAATAAAAGTTGTAATAAGGATTTCTTGAAAAAAATTGATCACAGAGACTTAGATAAGTCGTTTTTTACCAATGGCACAATGATACATTATTCGCTGGAATTGTCTTTTTTTTAGTAGGTGTTGGCGACATTGATATATTGTCGGTTGTCTGATATTGAGGTGAAATGCAATAGTCATTGCTTGAAGCTTGAATAAATTCTGAAATGCCATTATTCTGTAACTTGTATGAGTTTCTGACATTTCTATACTCATTTATCACATCTGGACGTGCGTCTTACATATCATGAAATGAATGATATTCGGGAGGGAAATGCATAATCATAAATAAAATATGTTCCATACTTTCGATGAATGAGTAACCATTCTTGTCATTAGAATTACTCTTGGTTTCTAATGCCCATTTGGGAGCTATAGTAATTGTAAATAAAATAATTTCAGTTGGTCCTCTTGACATCATTTGTATGAAGAGTTCGTGATAATTCAAATGAATATATTGATTTCGATTATGCTCATTTACATCAGAATCGTTATCCTCATCCACTCAAGTTTAGTAGTGTCGCATAAATTTAGCTGTTTGACGATGCCATCCTTGGTTATTTTGCCATCCCATCCTCAAAATTTTTATCTTGAGCATGACCTGAAAATTCCATTAATCATTATTCCGATAAACCCAATCTATCATTATATCAATTGTTGAGTGTTTGTCAAGTTTCAAAGAGACAAACATTGATACTACTTTCTGAAAAGCCTGAATGATACATTTCTTAGAAGAAACGTTATAACGTAATAGAGTTTTTCACAATATGATTTTTTAATTAGATATATTCAAATGTAAAGCAGACATCACAACAAGGAAATATTTCGTTGGTTTAGAATTCGAATTTCCTTTTTCCAGATGCTTAGAAGAAGCTGCTGATATAGCATTCCAGCAAAAAGATATACATAGTCTTCTGTATGTGCAGGGAAAATGCAATGGTCAATTGGCACAAAATCAATTAGCTCAGAAAATAAATGCCATGATTATTCAGCTTGAATCAAGAAAATAATAGAAGAATAGAGAAAACAAACTGGAATATTTTTAGACGTCTGAATCTTGTCATATTAGTTTGAATTTTTCCTTTCTAATATAAACGATTTTGCCAAATTGCAACAAGTTCCAGGGAATAATTTCTTGTCGAAAATAAAGAAATATTTCATGCCATCTAAAGTTCTTTGGCCTCTCCTCAAAAAGTTTAACGATTTCAAAAGTGGGAAAGAGTTCAGGATATTCTTCCAATCAGAAGGCTACCCAGGAGAATTTCGCTTTTAAAATAGAGACAGACTCCTCTGATACATTTTCCGTCGAAACTTTTTAATTAAATAAAATCTTCAATCAACAATGTATGTCGAAAAATGTTTCCAAGCGTGTGTTCTATCCGTACAAGCAATGGCAAAATAAATCGTGATATTTGATTTTTGTATTTTTGGAAGTGTGTTAATTTGAAGTTAATAGGTAAAAGATTACTCATTTTGGACAAGAAATAACCCCCTGGAAAATTCAACACTTTCTTGACAACTTCTTATGATGTGTGTATGATATTGTTTGATTCATATTTCTATGTAAATGTTTCTTATTACCTTTCCAATATCCAATCAGGATATTAGAGATTATGTATTTGTTAAAATTGTATATTTAAGTCTCTCAAATATACTAAGTACTAATGAATATACTATGAAAAAATCAATTGGTACAGGTTATTTTCCGTATAAAAAAAATTTCCGTTCTACCGAACACATTTAGTATTGAATTTAAGTCCATCTTCTCTAGAATAGTGTGATAGTAAATGTATGTTTACTGGAGTGGAACAAAAGATTTTGTTATTTATCACTTTTCTCACTCAATTTTCAACCAAATGTCATTTCTTCAACACTATATATTGGGGATCCTGTACCTCCTCAGGAACATTTGCATATGCACCAAATTCAGAATAGTTGCAAATGAACTTTCATTAACAGCTTACCTCAATCCATCTCATCAAGATACAGGTTACATATGCAAATAAACAAAACAGAACATTTTCACACCCATTGGGTGATTGGGTAATTTTTCACTTAAATCAATGTAAAGATAAGATAAAGGTATTATATTTATAGCTTGTGTGCAGTTGTGTACACGTAATAGTTAACTTTGATTCTGTCGCGATTTTTCATCCTACTACTGAAATTCAAATGGCCGGTAAGTGTTATTTTTACACTGTTTTCATTTACCATATTTGTTTGGATAACACAGTCCTGATAGTCTACACAATTATTGTCAAACTCTTGCTAATTAAACTACTAATGGATTCATTTAGCTTATTACTGGGTTGATACTGTCGCTTTTGGTGGCGTTCCTGGAACCGCACTCCGTGGAGGTGTCGATCAGGATGGCTCTGAGATTTTCGTTGGTAGGGCTTTCCATGAAGGAGACTGGCTGCCGGCCAAAATCATTCCTGCCAAAGAAATCGGCTACATCTCTTACAACGGAGAGGAAGTTGGTGTTCAACGATTCCAGGTATAAGAGTGGAAGCCCAATAATAGATAAGAAGACAACTAATTTTAATCATATTATTTTAAAGGTTCTCTGTGAACAACGTTTTGACTGGGTACCCAGCAGTGGAGGACACATTCCTCCAGGTGCTGTAGAAGGGGGTAGGACATCCGATGGTGAACCATTGTATATTGGAAGAGCTCACCATGAGGGATCCAATACTGTTGGAAAAGTAAATTGAACATTTGAATCAGAATTGCTCCGAAATTTAATCTCATCAATTCTAAATTTGAAGTGTAGACTTGGAATTGAAACTAAAGTCGATCATAAGTGAAATAATCTTTTGATTTTCTGAATTGATGTAATGCATATTTTTTTATTTTTTTAGGTGCATCCTAGCCATGGTTGTTGCTACATTCCATTCAATGGTGGTGAACATAGCCATGAACACTATGAAATTCTGGTACTGAGGCCGTAACTTATTTCAATATTATTCTATAAACTAATTTTGTAATAAAAACTTCTTCGATTTTTTATTTCAACATAACGACTTTCCTTCCAAAAAATATACGAATTTCAAGAAAGACTATATGAACTTTTAAGGCTTTGAAGTTTTACATAACGCGATAATATAAGGGAGAGGGGGGTCATAAAAGTTACAGTTAAGTGATATATAGGTGAAAGAGGATTCGAAAAACCTTCAAAAATTGATTTGAGAAATAATCAAAAATAATCTCCTGACTGCTGTGCATTACAGAAAACGAAATTGATGATTGACGAATCGTGCTGTGTCTCGAAATGACGCAATTTCCTTATCAGCAAATTGTTTGTCAAATAAATACGCAACCTTGTAATTTCGTAGTAATTTTAGTTTCGGAGATTCCAATGGCGAGAATTGAGATTGTTCTTTTCATTAAAAAATGTTTCGCTTAAAAAATACATTAACGTAAAATGAAATACACCCCTACATTTGATGTTATTGGTGAAATAAATAAAATTATCTTATCTTGAATCCCTATTGTACATATCTGTTTGTGAGTCAGATATAAATAAACAATTCATCTATATAGTTAGACTTTGAATTTGATAAAAACATACAATATGTCTGGTGAGTACTCTTCACAAATACAATTATATTCATAATTCATAATAATTTATTCGTTGAAAAATAGGCTTTCTTTAATTTTCACAGGGTACGGATTCAAACCCGGATTTTCTGTGCCAAATGCACCGGAAAATAGTGGATATCCCAGTCATGCACCCCAGTATCCATATAATCCTGCTCCACCTCCCCATAGCCATTATCCAAATGTTCCCCGATACCAACCACCAAACTATAGTCCTTCATATAGACCACCACCACCACATGGTGCAGCTTCTCTGAGTCCAAGTAAGTACAAAAACTAAATATATAGTTGTAGTATTTGGGAAATTGAATAAATCTATTAATTGACACGATCGAGATAGAAGTATTTAAACTCTAATAATATGGGCATTCAAATTATATTGAGTGTTGTCTTATTTCATTCCAAATTTTGCCACATCGTTATTTTGATGCAGGTTTTCAATGGATTGATACAACTTCCCATGGAGGAGTGCCTCCAACTGCATTCAGAGGAGGAATTGACATAGATGGACATCAAATTTATGTCGGTAGAGCTTTTCATGAAGGAGATTGGATTCCTGCCAAAGTAATTCCAGGAAAACAAGTTGCATATGTGTGCCATAATGGTTTAGAACATGCAAAAGATAGATTTCAGGTTTGATTATTTCTGGAATTCTTAACCCTATCCAATATGTTATCATTGTTTCATGAATGTGTTTATGGCAGGTATTATGTGAGCAGCATTTTCATTGGATGCCTGGTCAAGGAGGACAAATTCCTTATGGTGCTGTTGAAGGAGGCAGAACATCTAACGGTGAGCCTCTTTATGTTGGAAGAGTGCATCACCAGGGATCGCACACTGTGGGAAAGGTAGATATCTACAGATATCTTTTCCAAAATGATAATAAAATTATATTTATTTTTATCATTTCAGATTCACCAAAGTCATGGTGTTTGTTATATACCTTTTGATGGAAAAGAGATATCCTACCCAAACTATGAGGTTCTTTGTCTCCGATAAAGACGTTATGAAGAGTCTAGAGAGAGTATAATATACAAATTCAAGACGATATTATGAGATTCTTCATTAAATATATATATTCAAAGTATTAAAAACATTGTGAATTTGGGAATAAAAATAATTATAATTTTGCAATATATATCGAACTTATAACTATTATAATAATTCAGGCATTGGGTATTTTTCAGAGTCCTGAGTCATAACAACTCCGAACATTTCTGTTCTGTTAATTTTTATTGTATCATATGAACTTTCAAGTTGATAATTTGTATTATGATTGGCACTAATAGTTCAAAGTGTGACGTCAGGTGCAGATCACTTGTCCAGTGATCCTTACGAATCCGGTAATTTCGATCTGCCTGCACTCGTATGTTTTATGATTCGTAGAAATTCTGTCAAGTTTTATGCTCTGACATTCAGAGATTTCAGTTTCGTTACTTTCATTTTCCTATCCTACTTTTTTCGTTTTCCTTACATTTTGCAGTCTTTGCCCTATGCCTATGGCGCTGGCGTCACAGACCACCTATCCTCTAGACGGTTCACGGCAATGCTATCTAATGTAGATGAAAACAACCGCCATCTGGTGATTCGTATCGGTACTATCGTGCTGCGGGAAATTCAAATATTAAAATTGAGTGGGAAATTCAATTTATTTGATTGTGTTTATAACCATCAAAAAAGACTAGACTGGAATGAAAAACAAATGATGTCATAATTTTTATGGGATTTCCTTTATTCAAGATGATCTATACTGCTTGGTTGATAACATGTTTGGGTTGTTTGACATTTTTTTTCTTGATTCTATTGGCACGGATCTTATTTGCTTGAATTTTTACTTTATTAGATTCCTTATATAATTCACATCTGCCTTGTATAATCTGGTTCACACGTTTACACCAGTTATGTGCAATTGTTCTTAGAGTGAATTTTATAATGGATTTAATTATTTTTGATTTGTGATTCTCTTCGCTGCACTGTCTGCATTGGCTCTTTCTTCTTGGTTCTCCTCAACACTTTCAGAAGTGTTAGGTAATCCAGGAATCTCAATGAGCAGTTCAGATGGTTGCATAATTCTTGATTCAGTGGATGTTGATAGTGTTTCGTTTGAAATAGTAATGCCTGAAGAAATCAATGATTCATTTGGGTTTACATACAAGTTGCTTATACTCACATGCAAGATTCAGTGTTGGAATTGCGTGTGGAAATAACTTGTTAGACCAAGTAGAAACATATTTGGCCTCAAAATGTTGGTGACACAGCCTTTTAGATGTATACACCTTCTTTGGGTCCATTTCCATCAGTTCTGGGTTATCAATGGCATCTATCCATTTGCTAAATCTATCCATATCCCTATTGGGATTTGGGAAAGTATGTCTTATTAGACATGTGCTTTCACAGCCAGGAACACAACATTTATGTGGTAAACCATTAGGAAAATTTACAATTCGATTAAATCACGAGCACTAGCTAACTGCACACAAACACATCGACAAGATGAATAAAAATAAATTCACTCTAAATCACACGAACAAATGATAAGCATGGTATTAAGCATGGCACACCAATGTTATATGACATTTCATCACAGAACACATTATTTCACGTTACATCTCTGACGAGGCAAACTACAGAGCCCCCTAGAGACCCGTATCTATACTATAAAAGCGATTCAAGGTCAAGTAACCTACGTGAATCGTCTAGAGGATAGGTGGTCTGTGGCTGGCGTTGCATTAGTGTTGAGGTTAAAAAGGTTGATGATTCTAATAAACAAACTATCTTTTGTTAAAATTTAAATTCAAAATCAAACATCACAATGGTATGTGCAATTGATTTTTCCTTTGCTTCAAATATTTTTGAGAAATATTCCTTTTAATGGAATATTTGGTGATCATTGTTCTTATAAAAGTTTATTTCTAGGACGTATTTTTGATGATAAGAAGAAAAAAACTCACAATTTTCACTGATGCCAAAGATACAACTACTGTTTTGGAACTGAAGAAGATTATTGAAGGTATGTGCGATATTAACTCGGATATTAATATCATCACAGGTGTCATTGAATGACTTACTGTTTTATCCTTTAGGCATATTGAAAATTCCTACCGAGAATCAAAAACTTTTAAACAAGGATAATACGGTTATGGATGATAACCACATGCTCCAAGATTATGGCCTCACATCCACATCTGCTAAGGCACAGAGCCCTGCTACTGTAGGACTAGCTGTGAGGTATGTAGGGAACAAACTTTCCAAAAAATGCGGATGAATTTTTTGCTCATATAAATAATGTTATTGATTTCAATCGCCTCATTGAGGTTGGTTCCCAAGATACAGAAAAACATGAAGCTGAATTCATATATTTTCACAAATGTCAATTGGTTTTATAGATGAAGTTTTTTTTTCAGAGATGAAAATGGTATATTTGAACATCTTGATCTTGTTCCTTATTCTGCTCCACCAGATCTACCAGATGTAATGAAATCACAAGAAAGTAATGGCCAAGAACAGTCAGCTTGAACTGATGTACATAACCACATTTATCTTATTAAATATGCAGGGCAATGGACTAGGATGCTACCAAATGATAATTTTTCTCATTTTGGATTTGCAAATTATTAGGTACCTCATTTATTTCAACAAAAAATGTTTTTTTTTTCACTTGAAGGTTTTGTATTTTATGTGTTTTATATAGGGTACTATAATTGCCTTTTTATAGAGATAGCTATGGTCAATATTTTCTCTCCAATAGATATCCCTGAGATTGATATTATTTGTCATTCCAAATAAGGGGAATTGAATTTTGAATGTCCAGTAATTGTGTCCCAAGGCAGCACATTATAATTTACAGGCTCATGAGAAGCTTAATACAACACACTGAACAGTGAGAAATTTTTCACTCTCTGTTGACTATGTATGTAAATAAATAATGTGATTTCTAAGATCGTTTTTACTATGTGCAGCCATATTGAAGAACTTTTCACTGTATGAATTTTTGTTTCTTGGTATAATAGAATTGAAGAAAAGGTGGAGATACCTGTAGTGAAATAATTTGTCATTTCAGTTTTCTATAACTGGATTGAAGCAAAGGTATACATAAGGGTTAGTAATATGAATTTAATTTCTTGGAATATTTTGTATTGTGAATTTTTGGGTCATGGGAAAATTTTGATCACATAAATCTGATAATTATTTTAGCAAACTTCAACATGATATCAAATTGATCAACAAATTTCATCCAGCCATCGAAATATCTTTATTAATATTTTTGATTTTCTATTGATTTTGGAGAGTTTCAGAAAAACCATGCTTTCTAACGATATACAGACTGCCTATATCTATTTATGTTATGGTAGTTTCTTTGTTACCTATTTCAATTTTAACAATGAAAGAAGCTAGTGTTTTTTGTTGTATACCTACATATCTAGGGGTTCATTTAAAAGGATTGTAATTCGTGCTAGAAATTAATTTATTTTATAAAATAAATGTTCTATAAATATCGATGTTTTCTTTGTGTATGAGAAATTTTCGGCATCATAAAATCTTGGTATTATGAAGAACAACATCCCCGTGTTTTCAATGGATAATTCCACCATTATATTTGAAAGAATTTCGCTCGAAAATTATGGAATTTTTCTTCACTTTGTGTAGTATACAATTTTTGAATGTATCTACCTATATTTTTTGTCAACTCCATCAGTTGTACTATTAGGTACATTCTCTTTCATAATGTAAGTATTTAGGTTTCTAGGACATTTAACTTTTTACTGTTCGATTGAAATAATTGCTCATTATTTTATATTTATTCACATACTTTTACAGTTCAAATCACAGATAATGCCCTCATGACAATGAATTGATACAATATAGCACAAGAATTAAATAATTTACTAATCATCTCAACTTAAATCGTTGATGATGACAATCATTTCTAAGTATTTATATAGTATACATCAAGTGAGAGAAAGTTGAGTATTCTCCGTTAATGTTCTCTGAAAGAAAAGCTACACATTCATAATCAAATGGGTAGGTACCCATTATCCTTGACAATTATGGGTATCCCAGGCCAATACGGAAATAGACGAACTATAATTACCTGGGTCTAAAATAGTCCGATTTGACATTAGCTTTCTATGTATAAAAATGCTTCATTATCGATATATATGGTATTGAAGAAACAATACTGCATTGTTGACATATCCAAGAAAATCATTTTGAAATATTTAAACAGATAACTTGTTTATTATTGATTTGTTGGCGATATACACGTGTTATTATATGTTTTTTCGGAGCCAAAAAATAGTCATCAATTAAAATTTCACAACCAGTATTTCGCTTACTGAATTAACTGTTTTGAATGAAAATTCGAAAAATTACCTCATAATTAATTATTATTGATATTGGGTTGTTATACGAGAAATGCTGTGCAAAGGAAAGTACTATCGAAAAATAGGTAAGACCGGTATGAAGAGTCCGCTAAAGTGGCCTAAATGAATGCTTGAATACATTTTTGCATCCCTATAACGAGAATAGTGCAATTCATTTCAATGAATTAGTCATTCTCAGTTCTTTATTGTTTTACTTTTAGGCAAGAATTCAATTGTTTCTTCATCAGTGCCACAAACCATGATGTAGATTGTAGATCTTTCACAAATCTATTAATATCGAACCATATTCAACATATGTAACAAAAAAACAAGCTCGCCGAATTTTCCACAAAAATTCGATATTCGGTGATCTATTATTGATGCCGATGGCTTAAAATCATTAACAGCAAAGTTATGCGAGGAACTTTCAGAAACCTGACTAGATTTTCAATCGCCTTCCTGGATGTGTTTTTTCTTTTGTAGCACCTAGTCAAATCTATTCAGAAACGGTGCTATCGAGGCTATGTCCTCACAATCCGGAATTATTTTTGCCTTGTACTTGACACAGGTGTCGGCGCAAAGCTGGCCCTCGAAATAAGGTCCAAACATCTTCTTGCACTGGGCGCAATTCCTGATGCAGATACCTGGAAAAACTTTTGACATTTCTCCTGTTTACAGATTCATATTTTTGGATCGATATTTTCATAGCAAAAAATATACACTGTGGGGTTTGTTGAAATTAGGATAGTTATGAAATAAATACTGATCTAAAAATAACATCAAAAATTTTATAGATTTTTTAATCGAATGACATTTTCATTTATCCTACACTAAGAATCAAACAAAGGGTGAACTCCGTATAAGATTTCGTTATTGTGACGTTTTATTGGTTTCGAACTATTGTCATATAACGATAAAAATGCATTGACTGAAACACATTTTTCCATGGTTGAGAAGAGCCACAAATTAAAAATGTGATGCGCATTCGCCAAATATTAAGAAAGAAAGCGGCATATATATGATTCTTCAAAATAATTCGCTGGCTCTCCGTATGTACGAGGAAGAATTTTTACTCGTCAAAACTATCACAATTTCATAGCAAAAGTTGAAACATTTTTCCAAAAAGTAAACAAAATCAATAGACCTCATAAACTTTCAGAGAAAACTCATTCACAAGTGTTAGAATTTTGGTGAAGGTTCATTTTTTCATTAGAATACCCTTCGTATGGGATTTTCAGAACCTTTGTTCATCAGATACAAGTCTGGGAATGTGGTTACTATTAATGGGTTGATGTTTCAACATCAGAGATATCAGATTATAATTTTTCATAAATGAATTTCCTAATTCTTCAGTAAAATTATAACTATAATATAAAAATAATATCTTTTGAGATACTGAAGAGCTTTTCAGATATAGTCATAGTTCAAGTTTGATATTTTTTAAATAGTATTTACTATTGATATGAAAAAATGAGAACCAATTATGTGAAATAGTTGAATTCGCGATGTGACTTCAGTAAACTTATCGTTATCATAGAAATGTGGGTAACAAAATTAGTTCGATATATCTCACATTGAATGTTGTCTAACACAATTGTCATTTATAATAAAATCAAATGAGTTCTAACTATCATCACAGGTTGGTACCACGAAAACAAGATTCTGCTCGATAAAAATTTCAAAAATAATTCCAGAAAAATCTTGTGTGATTAAATTAGAGTACAAATAATAAAGCTCCGAATAAAATTCGGTTTCCATTTGAGTACCTATTCAAAGATCTTGGGGTGACCTTTGGATAAAAATAATGACATCGTAGAAAACAGGGAAGTAAGATCACAGTTATCAACATATTTCCACTTACCGACAATTGGACTACCCTCAACCCAAAAGCAGCCTGCTGCAAAAACCAAGATGGCGGCGATTCCGAACAAAACTTTCGTACTCTTGTCCATGGCTGGTAAACATAAGACAAACTTCAGAAAAGTTGAATGAAAAAGCAATTTCCATCTGCGAACAATATCCGCTTGACTAAATATTAGTAATCCGGACCGGGCTTTTATATAACTATCTGGTTCCGGTCATGTACATACCTACCGCCGAAATTTCAAATGACCCGGTCAAAATAATTCCATGCCGCCAATGTTTACATGTAGTCAGGTATTCACATAACTGAATGCTAATCAATTCAACGACTTCTTAAATGGATATCTTGAACAAAGAAATGGCACGGTTACATTTGATTCCGAAATGAGGTTTTGTTGCAAAAAACTGCCTTTGGCGTACCCGAGTGGTCTTATCCAGTTTCGCATCGGACTTTTATTATGTTTCGAAATTTAGTTTGGTCGCTTGGATACAAGTTTATTGATACACAAAGTTTCATTGACAAATTACTAAAATAACCAATTCGATAAGTAACAAAACTCAAGATGAATTTCTCGTAATTCTCATAGAAGGAAATACATTTTTTGACGATCAATATTTTTGAACTACCAAACTCGTAACATCAGTTACAGTTTCTGTCCAGTTCAAACTGCGTTTATCAATGTGAACGTTCTAATGGAGAGTTGAAATAGTTCTACAAATATTGACGTAAGATTCAATCTGACATCTGGGCATGCGCCCTTCTCAAGTTTTTACGTTTTCGTGAGTTTACGGGGGTACGTACGCGTTATTTGTAGGGACTGAAAAATTGAACGTACACTAACAGAAATCAAACGAAATGGGGACAATAATTTGCGAACGGTACAGACTTGAGATATTTAAATACTTTAACGTCTCCTACCTAGGCTAGTTCTGTGCTAATGTGATGAACGACTTTAATACCATTTCAGGTGTAAGCCATGAACGTTATAAATATTTCCAACGTTAACGTATAGGACGGCTTACATACTACTTCTACTATCTTATTGTAAGATTAGTCTCAAAATTTGTCCTTGAAAGTTACAAATATTTGCAAATGTCATGTGTCATTATTAGTGTACCAATGAAATGTTTCAATATTTATTCGTTTCTCCTGATTTCATTGAATCATACTGGTTTTGTTGCTTTTTAGATTACAAACATAGCATGCAGAAATATGAAGGTAATATAGTGATGGCACTTAATCATAATATAACATAGGCTAGGCCTAGGCACCTGGAGGATTCTATAGAATTATTATTCAACCTAAAACTTGAGTCTGGTACACAAATGCAAACATTTTCTGGATATAGGACTTTGACATGTGATGGTATTTTATTTCTTCAAATATTTCAATGTAATCTACCGTGCTATACAAGACAGAGTATATAATATAATAAAGCAATAGATAGTGATACTTGTTTTCACAAGGACAAGTGGGTTAAAATGCTGGGATTCCGGATATGATTTTTTGTGTCTTTTTATATTTCCGCCATTCTATACCCACTATACTATAGCGGACAAAGATATACGAAATATTAGTTTGAGCAATTATCAATAAATTACTGATCTAATTATACGCGAGTCTTCGTGTGCGAAATTGAAACTGAAATCTTTGGTGGCGATTAGTTTAGAAACATTGAAATCACTTCAAAATTGAATGAATTTGAATTAAACAATAGGTATTCTTCAATGTAAAAAGCATTACTTGCTTATTTTTCAAAATTAAGTCTTTAGTTTTCGAACTAAAAATTCAAAACTTAGAATACCCTTTATTTATTACATTTTCGGATTTGGATTTTCGGATTCTGTTCAATTTTCTGAATTCAACGATACTAAGCAAGCGATATTCTGAATGTCAATATTGTTTTAATAAGTTTCTTATTTTTCATTGTGTTATGAAATGTCATGAAAATAGTTTTTTGACCAAAACTCAGTTTTTCCAAATGGAACCATATTGGTAACGTGGTACCATTTATTAGTACTCTCAAAAACTCAATATACCCGTTACATCCGGTATTCTCCAGAAATCTGTACGTTCAGTGGCGTTTGAGAATTTGTTCAAAATTCACGAAACTAGTGATTTTTATATCTTGAAAATTATAAAAAAAAATTTGAATGTAGAATGTTTTTTCGACAATTATGTTGTGAATTGAAATAAGCTTTCCGGTTTTTTGTATCAACTTCCAGATTCAAGACCTTATAATGAGAGCAACATACATACCTGAATGATTATTGAACGTTGATTTTTTCAACACTTGCAGTTTTTATTTATAATGTATGGAGTAGGTAGCACAGTACCTGTTCTAATTGTTGGAAAAACGAAATTAGCTCATCTCATCTAATTAGTAATTACCTAACATATTGTCGTCATCAATCAGATGATGAATTGGTAGCGTTTCCATGAATTGAGGAAACGATTCTCTTGAAAATTCGATACCTACCCATACAGCATGATGAATATGCATGTGCCTTCGGGGCAAATTCGCCAGAACCAGAACGTTAATAACAATAATAATAAAACATTTCTATAAATAAAACAGCGGCAAAAACCAGTTTTTGCAGAAGATACGCACGGAAGTTATCGAAAAAATGTTGAGTATTTCCCTTCTCATTAAGAGTAACACCATTTATCGCCTTGATTTCCTTATTCTTGACAATGACAGTGAATTGTTGTTACAACCAAGAGAAAGGTGATTCTAGATTAGTGATCACGTCAAGACGTACCTTCAATAAAAACACGTAAAAGTTATGGGACATTGCAGTTTCAAGCAATTTTGAAATCAGCAACAAGATAGTCTTATGTCCAAATCGTCAGCCTATTGACATAATCATTCAAAACTAAAAAATTATTACAAGTAATAACCTTGGAGGTTGAATTATCTCCTGAATTATTTTACAGTATGAACATTTTGAAAATTTTTAAATATCCGAATATGTCAGGATTAATTTAATATTACTGCTATATAGGTGAAATAATATTTTGATGAATAATTATAAATGGTTGAGAATGCAGTTCGTCATTTACTGTAGATATTTTGTTTTTATTTGATGATGGTTTCAACAAACTGGATTCACAAATGTTCATGAAATTCATATTACAATAAAATCACAACTGATTTAATATACTAATATAATATCGATGTCAAAATGTTTATTTGAAAGAAAATTTTACTCACTTTTTCTCTGGAAGAACTTTTCTTCTGGAAGCGGTTTGAAACAATGTGATATCTGCACATTTTCTTCTGTTATATATACTGAGGTTCTCTACTTCTCTCTATGGGATGTTAATTCCAAGAAAGAAAAAAACACTCACTCCCTTCAGCTTCCTAATGCATTCTTTCGCTTAATTCTATCAGTCTCGGTTGGCCAAGATTTGATGGAATATAATTACTATTGGCAACATCGAAAGATACAAGAATAGATGAATGTTTTATTCAGTTGGGATCAATTCAGATCAGAATATTTCTTCGAATTTCAAGAGAAAACATATCTTCGTATGACTCACTGATTCTACACATTGAAATATGCTTTCGTATTGCGAAACTACAGCTTAGTTTTTCATCGTTATTAATTGATACTCCGATTAATAATACAAACTTATGAGTTAAAATCATCACTCGAGCGAAAAGTTAATATTCAAATTAATGTCCACTGGATGGATCTTCACTGAACGTTTCATGTACTTAATCAGACATCACCTAGATGTTAATATCATACTTTCATTGGACGTCAAGTGGATGTACACGTGACAGGTGGTAAAATTAACTTTCCTATAAGAATTCAAAATGACAAATATGAATTATATTTTATGCAACACATCGATAGTTGATTGCAATGCAACTTTGCCATTATTTATGCCTTTATGTTCCTAGGTATGTCTCAACTAATTAGAAGTTCAGTGGTTATAGCTAGATACTTTTTATTCAGTTTTAATTTCGCAGTGGTTTTAATTGGTGCTTACAGAAATCTACCTCAATATATTTTTCGCTCTCCACCACTGTTGATAATATATGATATGCTATGTATAGATACTGAAAGGGAAACCCATTGAACTTGTTTTTCCAGACCTAACAATGGTCCCTTACGTCACAATGTTCGAAATAACGAAGCTTTATAAAATTTCATACATAAAGGGAATGATGGAATTCTGCACCTTATTTGTTGACATCAACAGTACAGAGAAAATGGTAAGCATTTATATTATATTTATTCATGTAGAAAAGGGATACTTCGAATTATTTTTTCGAGTTCTTAGAACGAATTTTGAATACATTATTCTTTTCATAAAATAAAAAATATATATCTAGTCGAAGTAATTCACAGTGGAGGGTATATTAGATGTTTCCCAAAAATCACATTGATTCAATTATAAATGCGATGTTGTCACATTAATCAGGAAGTAGTAGCACCTTTGATATTTTGAATAAAACCTCCGTCAAATAATCATTTTCAGAATCTTTTCTGACCTTATCAAAATAAATTCCTTATATTTTCAATTTGGAAAATATGCCCAGTCGTGAATATTTTGACAATATCCTAGCTGAATCTATCAATTCGTCGCGGTTAAAACATACAATTTTTTTGTCTAGTTCAGAAATTGAATGAGAATCATGTTTTTGATTATTTTGGGATAAACATATATTCAACTGCTTTACTTCCAGATGTTCATTTATGAAAGTTGCATATTCTGTGAATTTTCCGTGAAACATGTCCCACAGATAAAAGTCCAACGGATTAAGATTAGATGATCTCGCTGGTCAATTCCACGGTCTCAAACGACGAGCTTCGTCAAATGTCACAGTTTATCGACAATCTTCCAAAATAATAAACTATTTTATGAATATGTGTTTTATTCATTAGCTTACAGAAAAATTTTATTTTCCTAAAATCTAATTTCTTGAATGTATTTACTAACCCAGTATTCTTAGACTTTATAATCTTTGAATAAAATCTCCATTTCGAGAATAGATAGAAACGAAGAGGGTTTTTTGAAACTTCTACGACTAATAGTTGATATTCTCATCTATCGGAACTAAACCATCTATAAATATTTGAAGATTGGAACTGATACCATTCTTTTTCGAACAGAAATGCCCCGTGGGATATATCTTAATCCTTTTGTTAATGGGAGGCATCACCGTTGATTCTACCCTGACAGTGTGTTTGAGGTAAGAGTTTCTCCTCTCAATAAGCACAGATCAATCTTCACCCCGTAGATTCTCTCATTGCTAACGAAACCTGGTAAAACTCGAAAACGTCACTTTCAAACATCACCGACCGAAAGTAGTCCGCGTAAAACTCTTTTCCAAAAAACCTCGCGCTCCCCCATGAACTCAGAACTGTCTCCGGAAGCACCTGTTTACATCCCCCCACCTCTACGCAATGTAACCCCGAAATCAATCCAGGTCCCCCAAAAACCTAACTGTGAGAGTAAAGAGTCCCCAGCGCAATGCTCCAGATACTCCAGGAAGTCTATAAGATCATACAGTATTTCCCCCAACAGTCCAAGACCTATTTTGGGAAATAAGCTTCCATTTCCGAGGCCCATTCTAGGGAAAAAAGAGGACGTTGAGAGGGACGAGGCTGAAGAGTACGTAGGCAGAGAGTTCAGGAGGAGTTTTTCAAGGATGAAGATTGTTGGGCCTAGTCCGTGTGAACGAGACGATATTGGATCATAGAAATACGTTTTTTCTTATTTTTGGAGTTATAGTCAAGTAATTTGGCAATATTTGTGAGACAATGTATTTCTAATTCACTCAACATCGTTTATGAAATTCAATTTCAGATGATCCTTCCAAATTCACCCAAATTATTGGCATTTCAAGATGTATCCATACTCACATAGAGTTTGAGAAGAGAACCAGTTCTAATGTGCTCATTGTATTTACTTCTCATCGTTCCACATTTTATTGATAAATAAAATATAATGTCATATTGGCATTCTGATCTGTCTAACTGATTTAACTAGTTATTCAATCAATGAAATATATCAATTCAGAGTAATTGAATGTCGGTAACGTTGTACTCTTCATGTTATCTATATTTTGATCAAAATTTGTGATTTGATATCATGGTCTACTAATATGCTGTGGAATTTGAATGATATGAACTGCATCTCCAATATTTAACTATAATTTTAACTGAAACTGTGCATTGTCTAATCTTCTGTTTAGAACATTTGTAAAAATAAAGTTCACCTGAAAGTCTGACGAACATTTACTGGAGATCGATCGATCTCTGGATTGGCAAGCGTTTTGCAATAAATCCAAGAGTTGAAAATAAGCAAATACACCACACATCATGAGGTATAGAAATTTCAAAGAACTTAATGGGGCACTATTCGATTTTTTTCAACCCTCATTATCGTCGTCACCAAGAAAAAATTTTTAAATGTTGAAAATACGAAGCAAATAATACAAAAAAAATTCTGGATTTTCCGAACATGAATTTTTGTTTGAAATGATCTAATTCATTAACGTTGGTTGTGTTATCCTTCAGGAACTGTGTGCAGTGCAAGAAGATGTTTGGTCCTTATTTTGAAGGAAGAGCATGTGGGGAAGCTTGCCTAATCAGTGATGGTGAAATAAGTCCAGACTGCAATAATCCTGGTACCCTTGGTAGTTTTCTGAAACGCATTTGCTGATCGAAGAATTTTGTAATGGGATTCTTCAATTCCCTATTTGTTTGTGTATAAATAATAAAAACCACGTTGTTGAAGCTTGTTTCATTAACATCTCTTGAATGCTTGCTCAATTCTCTAAACACCATTTTTTTTTAATTGTGAAAACCGGAATTGAATCAACTCACATAAGTCCTAATTCAAAATAAGTTGCTCCAAATCGGCACTTCCAATTTTCACAATGAAAACTATTCAGAACAACAATTACAAACAAATAGAACGAAATGCTGAATTTCAGAATATTTATTATCAACCCTGAACAATTTTGCGTTCTTTAATTTTTATAAACAAATTATAAATACATTGTAATCATATTCACCCATTTCATCTTGTTTGATTTTCATAATGAATATCCACCATTTCGTGCTTTTCCTTTAATAAATTTTATTTTCATTGGTGAACTGAGTTTTGTAATGTGGGTAGCTCAAATTCTTAAGTATCTCAAGTGGTGAAAAATATATTATTATTTATTTATCATTTTACGATTCGATGGCATTTTTGGGATGTAACAGTATGACTCAACCGCAATCGCTAATTTGGATTATGAAGAAGCGCAACTTGTAATTACAGGTACTCAATGTTTATTGAATATAATTGAAAAATTGACAGCTTTAACTAGAAGGAAGCGGTACTGATGATTATGTTGGTTTTTCTTGGATATGATGAGAATACGAAGTAATTGAGATGAATCACCATTGGCGGCGATGAATCTTGTTATTTTTTTTTCAAACTTTAACACATCGTTATCACTACGTTAGCATTTTCATTATTTTATTCCTCAATTTCGATACCTTCTTTCTCAAAAATAGGATATGAAAGTCTTCTATTCCTGCTTCATTATTCATCCAACCAAAGAAGATTTATCTTGTGAATCGTTTTCAGTCAAGTTTCGAAAGAACTTCTGTTGACAGTTTTACTATACTTATGACGTCATTCTTTTTTCAATCATGAAATAAATTCAGAAATGAAGAACCATTATCATTATTTCATTAGTTTACTACATTTGTACCATGAAAACGAAATGTTTTTCTTCAACTATATAGTATTCTCAGAAACAAGGATATTTACAATATTCTGAATTCTGGATGTTCTGCAACCTCTCAGGTCATTGACAATTTCGGTAGGTATTCAACTTCTTTTCATGTACCCACTCCATACTACTTCTATGTAGGTAGATGGCAAATCATAATAACTTGCTTCCGCAATTTCTTTCATTTGAACTGTTAGATCACTAGGTCCTGCAGTTTTGGTAGAATTATGGCAAAAAATGCACAACAACATTACTTGTTCCGAAAATTGTCTGCATTTTCTAGCAAACTTCAATGGATGAATTCGTTGTAGATTATAGAAAACTTCACTAACATGTTATCCAAATTATTGTTTGTGTTTTAGTGAGTTCTACATTTTTCTAGAGTGAATTTTGTTTATCTGAGGTGATTTCCAGTGTATATCTGATCTCAGTTGGTTATACTTCAGTTCCAAAACCAAGAAACCCGGATTCGCAGAATAAAACGAAGAGTTTAATACCGGAAAATTATTTAAAAGGTAGTCATCACATTTTCGACAGTTTCAGAATATTTTACTCTGGTTTTTCAGAAATAAGACCCCCAACAGTAATGGGAAAACCGATCGAGGTTGATTTCAGTATGAGAGTAGTCGACATAAATTCAATTAACGTCGAAGATATGGACTTTCGGTAAATAAATAAGAGTATAAAAAGCTCGAATAGCTGTAAAATTGACGACTTGAAGCGCATCTATTCCACCCAAACGAAAATGCATTACATAAAACAACACAATCGCATTATACGAGTATACAAAAAATGAAAAGATGTTCAACTATATAATTAATTGTTGTCAAAAAATCTGTGATCATCATTCTGATTTAATATTAGTAATCTTTATGAACTATTCTCTAAACGCTCCTTAACATAAAAAGTTGCACAATAAATTATATACATGATACTTAATATGACCTATAGAAATTAACAACGTATTTCGAATAACGCACTACTAGTATACAGGATGTCTCATTGAATTGATGACATATTCTTGAAAACTCAATGTTTAGCTTTCCCCTTTCTTATGTTACGTCAAATGATTGAATTTTTGCACATAGTATGGACATGATAATAAAACAAGAATGGCAAGATGCTAGAATAAGGATTCCTGAGGAGATGTTTGAGTTAGGCGATGATTCTGTAACACTTCCATCACAATTTTTCGAAAATCTATGGCAACCGGATTTGTATTTTCTCAACTCTAAAGTCGTAGGTGAGTTTAAGAATTATTCATGTTATGCATAACACTGTAGTGTGGTATACAATAGAATGATAAAACGTTGAATCCCAATCTCGAGATTCAACAATTTCTGAAAACTTGAATAACTTGGTTCGTAGGATACATGTGAGCTTGATATAAACTTCCAAAACGAACTGCTTCATTAGTAAAAATTAATCGTTCATCCCATTTTTAATCATTTCAGAAATAGCAACGTTGACACATAAATTCTCATCGGTGACTCTATTCAAGAACAAAACTATTAGGTATACTGCAAGGATGCATGCTATAGTAGCTTGTCAGATGGAGTTTCAGCACTATCCTATGGATACACAAGTTTGTCCCATCACGGTAGAAAGCTGTAAGTCTCATTTGGACACCATTTCTTTCCCGTGTACATCAGTCAGGAATTAACTCGTTGACGATTCAACATTTTCCTAATGGAATTTTTATATACGGAGTGTACCTTGTGAAATGCTCAGTACTTAATCAAGTGATTTTATTTTTCCTTTGCTCCCTTATAGAATTTAAAAATTGAATACCGAGTGTAGCGTTTGGAATAACACATTTTTACATTATAAATTTCCATAGTTTTTTTGTTCGCTTCCGAAAGTACCAATATAGACTTCCATCTCACAAAATAATTCATTATGCTGCAAATTGGGATGGTGAACAAGTGAAATATACAATTGCATTTTCAGTTTCTTACAATAAATATAAAATGCTATTAAGATGGTCAGGACCTGGAGTAACTCTCAGTCCAGAATTAAAACTTCTTCAATATAATATATTGCCGCTAACTCTTGAAGAAACTCAGGAGTATACAATGGAAAAAAACGGTAAGATTTAGAAATCAATCGGACAAAACCACAAAAAATGTATGATGTGAACTTTGAGAATCTCAATTGAATATACAGAGTTTATCACGTAACTCATTTAACAAGTTTTGAATGTTCCGATTCTAATAAGATTCTATAATCCGCTAATGATCCAAAGGGTCGATGCGGCTATCTTTGTAAATAAAAAAAAGATTCTAAAATGTTTTTTTTTTACACAAATCAATACAAATGAAATATCGTCAGAGGGGTAACGTTTCTGATTGAACCGGAAATTGACAAAACTGCCGATTACTGACCTCAACGAAACTATTGATTTCTCATGTATGAAAAGGTTGATTTTCAGGAGGGAATTTATTCCATTGAACTATTGAGTCATTTGAAAGCAATCAGTGTTTGAAATATTTGCAGTTAGTTTATAGTTTTTCTTTTGAAAAATATGACACGACAAAATTTCAATTCATGTTATCAAAGAACATTTCTCTTAAAATAAATTTGATTTAAATCAAATTAAAAATATATAGGATACGTTCATGTTTTCAGAACTTTATACAAGATCCATTCATCAATGAAAAAATATTCAAGTTCATCTGTATATCACAAGAATAATTTTCCTACCTAAACTTTGTAGGAATTTTTTCAAGATTGGTAGTTTACTTTCAATTCGAAAGACAGATTGGTCACCATTTAATTCAAACGTTTGCACCTTCTACTTTGGTGGTGGTTTTATCTTGGTTCAGCTTCTGGTTGGATCTCGATGCCATACCGGCTAGAGTGACTCTTCTAGTGACATGTCTACTCACTCTGGTCACCATGTTCACTGGGTTAAGATCTGATATACCAGCAGTAGCTTACATCAAGGTATCATTTATAAAATATGTGAAGATAGATGAGTACTTTGATTTTTGATGGTTTTCTTAGCAAAAGTTTTAGCTCGTATAATTGCTCTACTTGCCGCTATATGCGGGTATGAATATCAATAAGTTCTTATTCTTGTTTACAAGAAAATTTGATGAAGAGAACTCGATGGATTCATAACGAAGAAGCTGAAGTTTGTAAAAAAAATATCCCATTTTTAGGCTTTAGACTTGTGGATGGCTGGGTGTATGATTTCAGTTTTCGCTTCTCTAGGAGAATTCGTCATAGTCAAAGTATTGTATGGGAAATATAACATTATGAAAGAAAAGGAGTCCAAGAGAATCCAAGCAAGTTCTCAGTTTTTTTCACAAATTCATATAGTAAAAAAGTCAATGTTTTCAGGATAAATCTTCACATCAATGGATTAGTCCACCGTCCCCAAAACATATCCACAATTTCAGATATAAAAATATGACTAAAGATAATTTTATCCAATTGTCCTGGAAAAATGTAAGCATGTATATTTTGTAAAAACAAACGAATCAATAATTTGGTAGGTTAAAGAAATGAAGTTGTTGATATTTAATACGAAGCAATACGCCATCTGGTGAAAAGAAAATGATATTATATGTTGATCAAGTGTGGTTGATGGAGTAAGTGCTGACTTACTACTTACAAACTGTCGTCAATTATATCATGAAATGAAATCACGGTTCATACAATGTTTTTCAAGATTTCATCTGGACGAACCATGTTTGGGACAATTTTAAGTATATACATCATATTAGTTCATATTCAAACCTGATCTGTTAACAACAAATCGGAGACTGAGTATATTGCATAGCTTACAATACAGAGTCGGACAGAATGAGTGGAACATCATTTTATGGCTTGATTACGACATATTTTCGGTACTTCATGTTAGTTTTATTTTCATCTCCTACTTTTCAACACATAACGTTGGTAGATCCATTTGAATTCAATAATTCTATTGATACAAAAAATATGCTTTCAATAAATTTCAGATATAACTGATCCATACAAGGTCTACCGCTCATTTTGATTCCTTATATTCATTATAACTGTATATTTGTTTTTTAGGAAAATGGAAAAGTGAAAATTATGTGGAAGGAAATAGATCGAGTGTCCAGGATAGTATTTCCATCTTTCTTCTTCCTTTTTACGATTATGTACTGGATAATTTTGATGTTTGGCAGTGGAAAATGAAAAAGGGAATTACATACATATACTCATTCTGAAACATGGGATAATCGTGAAGGAAAATCACTCAACTACCAACACTTCATAATGTATCAAAATTAAATAAAAAACAATGAGTAAAATCTTTAGTTTATTGAGTTTTGATGAAAATCAATTTTCTACATCAAAAATTGTATATACATAAAATAATTAGACTTGACAAATACAAAATCACAATCAATAACAAAACTAGAACTGTAGAAACGTTGTAGAAATAGAAAATATTGAACTTCATAATTGAGAGTTCAAAACGAAATCTTTGACACTTTTATAGGTCAATATTTCTGCACTAAGCTGTGTCATCTTCAGCAAATGGTCTTTGTGTGTTTTAGAGCTAGTATTTTTATACCTCACGGCAGTCACAGCTTTATCCAAGATGTAATGCAGCCACAATAAATTGGAGTATGGCTCAAAATCTTGCCAATTATTCCTGAAAAACAAATGAATAACATTGAAACCAAAGTAATATCCTATAGAAGCTATCAAGTGCCACAATGGATATCTTGAAATATTTTGAAAATAGCGCATTATTGGGCCCGCGACTATTACTGGGTTGGAAATAATTCATCTTCCATATAGAAATTCAATGACAGCAAAAAGAATAGCATGCATACAAGTGAATATATCATTACTGGAATAGTTCAAAGAAGGAATATCGGACGACGTTACACATGAGCTTAGCACTTACCACGCGAGAATCGTCGGTTAGCAGAAAAATTATAAGGAAAATTCACGATGATTTCACATGAAACAGTTATTTGAATAAGGTAATTATTAAACATTATTGAATAATTTTTGTAGATGATAATGAAACCTAATTAAGTTTTTATTTAATGAATATCACATGTTGACTACTAATTTGGGCCAAACAATATCCGAATTCAATTAACGATTCTGGAGTACTACTGAATGATCAGTTCATCCAAATTACTTGACTACAGTGCAATATTCATGAATATCAAAAGATGATTGCACACTCCCAGAAAATTACAACAATAAACAAATTTTTATTATTGGAGCAATTAATGAAACCATTATAAATAAACTCAATTTTCTTTCTGTTTATTTTAAACAGCAAAAAACTATTTGAACCTTGAACTTACTCATTTTTTTTCTGCATCAATCTGTAAACCTCAAACTGGTAGTCTCCTTCAGCAGTGAACAGATCAGGATCTGCTCCTAAATCATTGAAAATAACCACTCCATCATGCTCGATTCTTGACAGGGTGAAGTCAATAATGGTAGCCTGCACTCCTGTACTGGGAATACTATACTTTTCTCCATTTAAATAAAAGTCGATCACCTTTCTTTTATCAACAGTGCTCACCAGTATGTTACCCCAATGCAAATCACGATGTTCAAACCTAAAAAGAAACTTCACTTTAAAAATCCTATATTCGGCGAGACTGAAACCAGCGATTTTCGTTACGATTGTTCGGCGCCTGTCAGATTTGACAGTTGTATTACTTTTAGGACTTCTACAGATACATAATTCAGTTTTGTCCACAAAAATTACACAAGTACTATGATAGTATGTACTTGAATGAAAATTGCATATTATATAGTTATAGAAAAATATACGTGGGGCTATGAATAACGCTCGGCAACGCTGTAAAATACCATCGCACTTAATGCTTCTTAACGTACACATTACCAAAGATCTGTAATATCCTTCCCCAATTGAAGAATTATAAAGTATTTTCGAGGGAATCAAGAAAATTCATCTTCGAGAATTATTTTGTATTTATCAAAGTATTGGAAAATCAATAGTGGTTGTTTGGTACCATTGTTTTGCACAGTGGCTTCTAATTTGTATTTTAGTCACCAATATTGTTTTGTATAGCACAACACAAGTGTTAAGTCACTAAGGTGCTATTTCTGTGTACAATGATACCAATAAATTTTTTTTGTTTTCACATTGAATGTAGTAATAAGTATGTATGCAGTAAATAAATAAATAAAAAAAAAAGTGTCGCAAGCGGCTGGCAGCAAGTGCAATGCTTATGTATGCTGGAATACTGTATGCTGTATCAATGCTGTGCATTCCCCGCGTGATTTCTGAATGCACTGTTACTTTAGCAAAATTGATGTGAGAATGTAAATAAGAAAAACTGGGTACATTTCTCAATGTTCCAGATGTAGTATATTTTCCTGAAATTTGTGATCCTGCCAACTATTGAATTGATTATCAGGTGAAAATTTCATGAAAAGATTGATAATAATGGATAAAAAACTGGTGGAATGATAAATTAAACAACACCAACTATTGTGTATACAATTGTTCCTCAAGAATCTGAATCACAATGCTTTCATATACATTTATGAAACAATTACTGTTCTGTCACTACATTTAATTCCTCAGTACCCTCTACAGTGGTTGCAATCGCCAATTGCACAAGAAATTTTGAAAATATAATTGTTTTTCTAGATGTACTTACCTCAATTGTTCCTCTGCTACAGCCAACCCAAAGGCAACCTGTTTCAACATTGAGTAAACTTGTTGAGCATTAGTGAACAGGAAGGCCTCCAAATCTTGACCAGCATTTTCCAATTGAAGCACTATGTAAAGTTGATCGCTGGTGAAAAAATCAGGACAATCATTCTCAGAGCCACGTGATTCGTCATATAAATCCCAAAGGTCCAGTAGTTTTTCAGGGTACTGGCCTTGAACACAGTGGATCTTTTGTACCAGAGAGAAAGTCGATGTTGCATTTTTCTTATTGTTTCTGAGGTTGCTCAACTCCCTAAAGAAAACATTAATAACAATTAAATTTCCAGTATACAATGTGAATAATTCACTTTCCAATCTGATAGCTATTTTTTTTAATATTCCTGTTCACAGAAGTCACAAAAATATTTACAATTATTATTTTGTTTGTCTCTGTCACAGACACATTTAATCTTTGTAAGTGATTGTAAACAAATAATTTCCTGGTAAACATGAATATTGAAATGCAATAACCATTTCCACTTTGGGTAAACAATGATAACTTTCTAGAAATTACAGAACACTTACATGGCTATGATAATTTCTGAAAGAATTTCCTCAAACTTTTTTTGTCTTTCACCATTAACTATTTGGTTTCCTTCTATAGGTATTACTTTCATAACAGAAGTGCCCCCTGCAGGATTTCTGTAGAGGAAGACTTCTCCATAGACCCCTTCGCCAATTTTCTGGCAGTGTTGAAGAGCACTGAAAACAGATTCAAAAATAACATTGTGTGCATCATACCCATCACATTATCCAGTTTCATTAACTTAAAATTGAAATATAAATTTTATATTTATATGAGAAAATATTTTTAGGTTTGATTCATTCTCATCATTACCATTCATGATAATATATAAAAGAAATATTTTGATTGTTAACTGCATGAATGCTAGTTCACAAAAACATTTTTTCTTATTATTTAAAACAATTAAAATATCTGTAATGGAATTTTATAATTCCCAATGGATTCAGAAGGGATAATGTATAATAATAGATGAATCATCATTTGAGTCACTGGAAGGATTATACAGATGAAAATTCAAATGCTTCTACTGAGAGAGACAAACATATGAATCATTATAATTGAATGAAATTGTGAAATCAAGACGAAAACTGAAACATTTCTGATGATGAGAAATAATGAGTCCAGTGAAAGTTCATGAGGATGTTACATTACTGGGTATAATTTTGGTGAAAGCAGGAAAAATATTGCACAACAATAGGAACATGGGAATGATAATATGATAATTACTAATGTGACCTTCAACCAAGATGTTTTCAAGGTTCCAATTTATTGATTAGGCCAAAATGAAAACATTCAAGGTCTAATAAAAACTATAACTCATGAAACATGATTCTAAAAATAAATAATTGATTGCTGCCAAGAATTTAAATGTTTCAGATCCAATAATCATAATAAAATATATAGTTTTAACTGGACTACGGAAATTATATCAATCGAATAAACAATTCCTACCTTTGTGGATAACATTCTGAAAACAGTATTGGTTCTGCCTGACCACATCTTCTCAAAACAACCTCTTTAGCAGTAACAGGTATGGAATCTCGAACTAGATTGTCTGTTTTCCTCAACGATAAACATCTAAGACTATTTTCCAAATTACCGTCGAGCGATTGATCTGGCACATAACCTGGTGAAGAATCATACGTAGAAATGCACATGCACTTCCCAAAATACGAATGTTCCGCACAGCAATGCATACAATGGATATGTATCTCTAAAGTACCGTTCACTGTCTCTAACGACTATTACGAATTGAATAAACTCACGGCAACTATATACCGAAAACTGATCCAAAAATTCAAACAAAAATACTCAACAATAAAATATTCGGCTTCTACAAATGGCTAACTTGCCAATAACACGCAATTGAGAAAGATGCGGTGCTCGTCAAAAGTCAAATCAAAAGCACAGAATACTGTCGTGTATTAGCCTGACAGTGGTATATATATATATGTGAATTTGTGACAGATTCAATGACAGCTGACATTTAATTAAAGTCATAGAACAGTGGCTACTGAACGCACGAATACTTCTTGGTGTAATCCACTGAACTCTATATAATAAATGATAAATGGAACGACAAAGCCCTATCACAGCATATGATGGTCGAAACTCTTCCACAATAAATTTTAAAATAATATTATAAAAATATAGTTCAATGATTGCCTGTAGAAATACCACACCAAAAACCCACAAGAGGGCCATACTCTACTCTACATTGCAAAATTCACGCTTTTTCCGGTTGAATTTACTTTCAACTACTAACTACAGATATAGGTTCTTGTACAGATGACTCACAATCACAGATAAAATATCTGCTATGTGGACTTCGATCTAGGCCAGAATGTTTAAAACAATAAGATCTGATCGACTTATTTGAAGATTAGAATGAAGTAGAATTTCCTTTTCAACTAGATGAGCTTGAAATAAATGAATTTAATAGAAATCTTAATTCACATGTTCGCATATCATGATGTTTGAAATCCAATAAACAATTACGTCATACATGATATATTTGAGATCCAATTCTGTTTTTTTTTTCAAACAGGATGTGTATAAATCTGCTTGATTTAATGAATAAACATTCTTGATTCATTTTCTGATCTAATTTCTATCAATAGTATATTCTGGCCTGTAGAGAAGCATTTTTTTTTCATTAGCAACCTCCTGGGATTTGGTTATCACTGTTGTCAGATATCGTACCAATATCTCAGGAAATAAACCATAAAACTAATCACCTGATACTTGAAATTCATTGGTAGGTAATATACTATAAATATTAGTATCTGTCAAATTGTCAACTGAGTTGAAGATTGTAATCACAAGAATAAGTTTATCTGACATAATGTAAGTAGACATTATTTTGACAAATATAGATGAGTCTGACTCATACGATGAGTAATCAGAAACGTATTCAACAAATCATCAACCTTATCAATTAACTAAATAACTCATGAAAATACAATGTTAAAATACTCATTGCATAGTTAGAAATAGGTTAATATTCAATGGTATCTGCATAATCTAACTTTAAATTCATTGCAAGATTTCCAATATACAGGTTGAATCAAAATTGAAAAAGTAAAGTTTGATCAATAAACTTATTTCTTTGTATTCATTTTGATCAAAAAAAGAGAAGCATTATTCGATAGAAGGAAGAAAATTGAACGAAACAGATGCTCTTGTCAAAATACAAAACATTGAATCGTTTCTAGAGATATTTGAGTTTTGAATTCACACGTCAATGTATTAATTCATCGGTAACGGTATTTTAAAAGCCATGGCCAATTTTGTTCTGAATTTCGACGTTTATGTCAACAACATTATTGTAATTAATTTCATTTTTTGGTTTTTCTGTTCAATTATATTACTGTGTTTTCAACCATGATATTAAGGAATGACAGGATTAGAATGATACATCTTTCTTAGTATGCATTTTGGGCCATGAGTTGATTCATCAAACTATACTTCATTTCAATGTACCTCAGAAAAGCTTGGTACCGATTTTTGACTCACCCTATATATGGATCAAGAACTAAAGATAACTTACCATTCAACTTCACAGCATAGTCTTCTAGGATTGAAAATTTTCTTTTTTGTTCGGAAATAGGGGATGCCTCAACTGGTACAATCCTAATAGAAAACCTGTTATTTTTTGAAATATGCTCTATGTGACTTGCAATTGTCTCTGAAAAATTGAAAATGAATCAGAATCATGTCTGAAAGAATATTCAAAATCTTACCATTTTGAAATATATTTTTCTCTTCTTTTACTGAACTTAAAATACTGGTCCTTTTATAAGTTGATAAAGATCGTCTCCAACTTTTTCCAGCTTTCAGTAAAAGTGGTTTTGCAGGTGCCTTTTTAATCAGAGGAACTTTAAAAATATCATCATTCTTACTGGATTCTAGGATAGTACTTTCTATAATGTCAGATGAATCAGGAATTATTTGAATACTCTGAGAAACAGCATTATTTTGTAGATTTGTATGTTTGAAAATATCATGGTTTTCACTAGATTCTAGGATAGAACTTCCTACAATGTCAGATGAATCAGGAATTATTTGAATACTCTGAGAAACATCATTATTTTGTAGATTCATATGTTTGAAAATATTATGGTTTTCACTAGATTCTAGGATAGAACTTTCTACAATGTCAGATGAATCAGGATTGGTTTGAATTCTCTGAGATGTAGCACTACCTTGTGGTATTGTATATTTGGATGATTCATTCAGGCTTTCACTCAGATCAACAAAAGAAATGTCCTCATGAGAACTTGCTAAACTGCTTGGTAAACAAGGTCTACTTTGATATATTCTTTTTGGTTTCATATAGGAATTTTCCATTAATGAAATACTATTGTGTTTTTTATCATAATCCACCAAGGAAGCAGAATTCACAATAGCAGTAGATTCACCTTCATTGTCAGAATTCAGGTTTTTGGATGTATAATCTTCAAAATTATTTTTAGTAACATTCACAACAAGTTGTTTTGTTTTTTCATCAGCCAAATCACTATCACAGTATGACTTTTGTATTGGAATATTTTGGAGTTCTGAAGGGGTGTTTACATCAAGCATTGTTACATTCACAAGAAGTTCTTTTCTGCCAGTTTTGAAGATAGGTGTATTTACATGAATATCAGTTTTTGATGATTTAATGTTTTCAAAATTGGATAATCTGCATTCTTCTGACATTGATTTATCAAATTTATGTCTTCTTAAATTAATAAACAATTCCTTAGATATATTAAATTCATTAATATTGACATAGTTCTCCTTTTGTGATTCCATATCATCAATGTCAGTTTTTTGTGAAAAATTGATGGATTCGCCTGACTTGCTATTTGAATAACTCACTACTGATGATCTTTTTCTTTTATTGGTGTTTTTCAGAGATGTTTCTGATTTTTTCTTATCAAATATATGTTGGTCTTGGGAGTCACTTGAGATCGTTAGGTTCCCAGAAGTGGTGAATTCCTCCAAACTAACAAGAGTCTTCTTGGAATCATCAGATTTTGTTTTTTTACCCTTCTGAAATTCCTTTGACTTTAAAGTTCTATTTCTGCATATTTGTACATTATATGATTGGTCAATATTTCCAGATATTGAAGGATTCTGGGAAGTGATTGAACAAACAGCAGAATCATTATAGAGTAATTCACTTTTGCTAATGCATTCATAGTTTGTCTTCTCCTTATCCAGTTTTGGAATCTGCCTTCTCCTAAGAGTTATAAAACTCATTTTACGATGACTTCCATGTGGAATTTCTGCATTACTTTCAGACTGGTCTCTTGCAGAAAAGCCATGAAATGAACCATCAGAGTTCTCTGATGATTCATTTGTTTTTTCAGTTATTAGACTCTTAGTGGAGCAATATTTTGCTTCACTAACTGATGGGAATTGGCTGTCCCATTTTTTTATTTCTTCAAATGATTCTTTCACCAAACTGCTTACATTTTTTATTGGCGAAATTGTATGATTGATAATTTTTTTTTGAGATTTTTGTGTTGCCAATGGTGTACTACTATGAATGAATTGTCTTTCTCGAAATGTTCTGGTGAAGACATTATTTAGAGAAATGCTGGTGTTTTGTTCTTTTCTAGATTCTCTCAAATCACTTGGTAACACTATGTAACTTGAAGAATTTTGTGGTTTCTTTGGAAGTTTTTCAATTTCCAAACTAACATCAATTCCATCTATTGTAGGTATGTTCAAGCGGTAGAGATAAGGATTAGAAGAACTCTTGCTTTTATCTGATATTAAGCCATTACTTTTAGTATTTTCTTCAACACTCGATTTTTTTTTTCGTGTCCTGGTTATAATAGGCGAATGAAAAGTACTTTCTTGGTTGATAGAACTTCTCAACTTTCCCGTTTTCTTGAGTTTTGATGTACTGGAATTATTGTCAACTTTGTATTCCGTGCATTCTTTTTTCCCTTTTGTCAATAATTTATCAAATGTGTCTTCAGTAGAGATTTCAAAAGAATCTTCTGCTAAAACAGTTTCACATCTAGGAGGTAATTCCTTTATCAGAAAATTACGCTTCTTCCTGTTCTTGCTAATCGTACGCTTTGTCATATTTTTAGCAAAAAGTTCATTGACGGCATTAACGGAATGTTTTGCAACGCGTTTATTAGGTCTGCTGTAGGTTTTATTTTTATTTACCGGTGGCATTTTCTCTCAGGTTATTTAGATTAAATTGAAAATAAATAAAATGGAAAATGCAGCCTGATTTGTTCGATCAAAATGTTTGTTTTGATATTTTCTTCTTCTTCTTCTGTATTATACATATTTACCCCTTGTTTATGTACCTCTAAGTGCTTGCTACTAATCTCCATAACATTGTAAATATTATTTCAACATTGAAGAGGGTGTTTTAACAACGGTTCTTACAAATGATGCGTTTTAATTGTGCAGGGTATCCTACACAATTGAATATCTACTCCTTCAATACTCTATTTTCAGCAAGATGACTAGTATTCATGCTGGAAATATTTTGGAAGTGCACGAAATGCCTATTTCGGAAATAATCCGACCATTAAAATCTGAACTTGATGAAGACAAAGTACAATCTCTCGTAGAAACCCTCTCCGACTCGAAAACAGCAGAGCAAGTTCCACCGATTGATGTGTTATGGATAAAGGGAACAGAGGGTGGAAACTATTACTACAGCTTTGGAGGTTGCCATAGATTCGCTGCGCACCAGAAGATTCAAGCCACACACATCAAAGTAAAACTTGTGGAATCCACAATACAAGATTTGAAATGTTATCTAGGCAGTAGTATTCCCGACCTGAAGTAATATTGAGTATTAAATGATATGTCATGCAGTATTGATTGACTAAACCTGCATACCAATTCATAAGGATATTACAGACATTCAATTCCATTACTCATTATTGAAATTTGGGTTAATTTGAAGTTTGCAGATAATTCTCAATATGTGTAATCCCCAATGTTGAAAAATAAGGTGAGTGAAATAATGCTGACAAAAGTATATTGACAATGTGATAAAAATTATATTAATACAGAAAATATTGCACACTATAAAACATTAATTGTAGTGAATTATCATCACTCTAGACTAAAAATTTTATATATAAATATTATATATGATCTATATATCATGGAATAAAACATTATGACACCTACACATTTTTTGTAGTTATTCACTGGTTTCATATAAATCAACCCCCTGAGATCATTAGTCTGAGGATCATTTAAATTTTTCATTGCCCAAATTACTTAGAATCAATTGTTCATTGCATGTTCAAATCGATGTTGAAATAAACCGGGATTCTTATTCACCTATAGAAAAGAATTATAATCTGATGATTCTCCGAGAGACCGAAACACAATTGTGATGATATAGACCAAATAAAAAAAATTAATTATAGTTTTTGAACATACAGAACACCATTATACCGTTTTGAAAAATTAGTGGTCTCCCCCATTGGTAAAACTGAATCAAATTGTACTAACAAATGATAACCTTTACTTCTGAATCGAGTTCAAGTATGAAATTCCAGCTTTCCGATAACTCAATTGAATTTTTTTGAGAATGGTTGTATTTGCACAAAAAAATAGGAGCAGCCTTTGACGCTTGGCTCAATTTGATCAAAATTCCAAGAAGGAAAAATAACTAAGATATCCGTGAAACGCGGTAAATTGTAGGCACTCCAACTAAATGCAGATCGACGACAACCCCAATTACAATAATTGTGAATTTGTAAATTATTGTGTCAAACGGATATTTGAAAATCCAAGAAAATATTCAATTCACAAGTTCTGACTAGTGCCTAGTTCTCTGCTCAACTGATGAAGCTCCTCGCTATCTGCTAGCGGTCGCTTATGCTTTTTCCTGTTGTTTTTTCAAGTCAACATTAAGGCTACAGAGGGTGGTACATTATTTCGAAACGAATCAATCGTTTCAAACTCTTTCTAATTCAAACACAGGACATTCAATCAGAATATGTTTGATATAAATGTATCAAGAAATGTTTTCATCCTCGTGTTGTTGGATCGTGTGCTTCTTTTTAAGATGGTACATCATCTTTTTTCCTTGTAACCTGTGTGCCCCGAATTTCAGGCTAGAGACACTCTATTCTGATTGTCTAACTCTCTTGAAGTTCTTTAGCAATCCCTGACAAGTACCAACTCATGTTTGCTTCATGAGCTCAAGTAAAAATAAAGTTTTTTTGGTGTGGCTTTGTTACTCCATACACCAACAGCGAATCGTGGAGTGCTATACCCAGAATTTAGTTATTATATCTCATTTGAAGAATGTTTTCATTCTTTGAGTGACATTGAAAAAAATAATTAGACAGGGATCAACTGATGACCCGTGTATTCAAATTTTCAGTCGTGACACTCAAAATACGTCTAATTTGCGCTCATATCGGAACAGGTCGTAAAACAATGCGCTTCCATTGAAAAAATACCAGCTACACCAATCAAAATGGTTATTTTCGAAACCGATATGATTAGAAAGCTTGTGAAACTATTGCCAACATTTTGAAATATTCAATTATCCATACTTGAATAATCAACCAGGTTTACTTGATCAGGGAACTGAATTAAGATTTATGCCTTTATGTCCACCCAACAAATCAGTTCCAATCTTTGACATCGAATGAATTCCTCTTCATGAAATAAGGTTTGTAAGGTTTCTCATTGTATTGATCTTTCTCACTGGTAGATTCGTTCACTTTGTAGCTGTGGGAAGCTTCTTTCGTTGCGTTATTATAAATTTTGAAATTTTTTGGTACAGAACCCTGTCTGACCTGTATCAGTTTGGTATCCAAAACTTCACAATCAATTTGCATCAAAGGTATCATAGATGTTTTCGTTGGTTTATCTAAAACAATACATGTTAACGTGAACACAGTTTCTTTGCATAAAACACTTACCATTCGATAACATAGATGGCATTATCAAAGACATCTTCGGTCTACTAGTTTTATTGTGGTATGATGCTGGGAAAAACATGTGCTGATCAGTAAATGAGACAACATAGAAGGTGTCCTGCTGTCTATGGATTGCTTCGAAGAATTCTGAATATATTTGTTCCGGTCTCATCTGAAAGACCTGGATTTCGTTTTTAGGACCGCTGTCATCCACTAGTCGTAAATGTTTGCTCCTACAAAACCTCAATTTTCTTATCTATAGACGGTGATTGATAATATAATTCATTGATAGTTTAAAGAGAATAGAAAGAGCAATCAATCTATCTTTGTGAAATATTTTCGATTCACATATAAAATGAATGCTCATGATAATTTTCGAACCATTCAACGCCGAATTTCTTTCTTTTTTATTGAAGCAAGAATCACACAAAATGTGGAGATTGCTTTGATAATTACAAAATTTCAATAACATATGTTAAAATTGAGAATAGATAATTAATTGATGTTAATGAGGATCGAATTTTTCACGAAAATATAAGCAAAATAAAATTTTCTAAAATACTACAGCATTGTTGATTTATGGTAGTTTACTGTTTGTATACTTTTTATTATTTCTTTCATCTATTTGATACCAAACATCAACTTATAATATCTTTCCTTCACGTTTTACGACAAGATTAATCACCTCGTACCATCATAATATTTCTATGGTGCACAATTTTCGATTCCGAGAATTTCGACTCTACCTGGGGGTAAAATTGTGAACTTTGTTTTCGACCGATCTTATGTGAGTTGCTTTTGCAACGTAATAATTTTTTTCAAGAAATAGCTGTTTAGTAACACACAAATGTACCGTGAGTCTTCTTGTCATTTCTCGCCGAAGGGATTGCTGTAGGTGACGTGAGAAACTCAAAACTAAGCAACACGCCATCTGTCGGAAATAAAATGCATTGATCAATTCGGTGGAGCATATTATTGCGATTCGGATATGCATCTTCTGAGAACATTTACCATAGGACAGTATAATTTTTACAACATCATTAAAAGCTTCGGTACCAAAGTATCAACTAACGACGGTGCGTTAGCATTTCTCTAACGAATATTAAAGCGAATGCTAGCAAGCCGCCGGCTATCGATATTTTTCTTATGTTGGCTGTAACAATTCTGCAGGAAGTACAGTTTGATTGGCTACTTTTTCGGGCGGGATCTAATAACTATTGAAATAACACGTGACGTCATTTGGTATTATGATTTGTGTTCGAAAATGGAGCCAACGTGTCAAGATGCACCAAAATTAACCAAAATTAGTTAGAATAGTTTCAACTCGATCATTGAATCGAAAAAGACATATGCTACGATGTGAAGGGAAAGGGTTTAAGCGTGGAAAAAATTTAATTGAATTTCAATTCATGTAGCACAGAACCTGTTATAAATTTCCTCTCGAACTGAGAGGTTTTATAAATGGAATTCAACCCATGGCGCATGCGCGGTCTAAGATAGCTGACAGTTAACCATCCAACAGGCACTTCTGACTCAGAAGTCCTGAGTGACAGTCACTTTATCAGTAAGAATAACTACTGATTAGCACATATCGAATGTGAAGAAACAGTTTCAACGAAAAACCGGCCTTTGTAGTTTATTTTGTGTTTTCAGTCTGCTGCGTTTTTGTCGAAAATCTTTTTATTCGTCTTCGACATCACGAATATTATCGTGATATTGATATCTATAGAGATAAAAACGAACTCTCGTTTATAACTCGAAAATGAAAAGAGGATAGCAAAATTTTTGTTTGCGCATTTATCTCAAAAACATGCGAGACGATGAGGAACGATGGAAAGAGACGCAGTTCTTGATCCTCATAAACAAAATTCAGTGTTGAATGGTATGTGAAATTTGAAATGGAAGTAAAATAAAAGTTCAATTATTCATGGTTAATCCGATATTTTACTTCTCCACTTCACCTGAAATTCTATTCAATAGATTAAATATCTCAGATATAAAAACGATTTGAGATGCGACACTTATCCTTATCCTAGACTTTTATATGGGAAAATTAGAAAAATTCTGATTTATTTTATTCCTTGTCAAATTTACCTGCTTCGTTTCTGAAGAGTGCTTCGTAATTTCTTGGTTTTTACTGGGTTGGAAATATTTGTATCTATTACTACTGGTTTATTGGGAGAGTCAGCTGGTTTACCGATCCACCTAAAAATTTCTATTGAATGTACAAGAGAAAACAAAAACATAAAACAAAGGAAAAATAATGCAGGTATAAGTAATCCAAACGAAACTCACAGAACAACACAAAACTGTTGTACGGTGGATTCATACAATCACTAATCAAAATTGACATCGATCACTGAAAGAATAGAATTGAAATTCTAGTTTCTCAATTAATGTTGCATGAACCCACCTAAATTCACTTTATAAAAACCAACGACTTGAAAATGAAGTTTTCACCTTTCCAACTCGGAAACCAATCTTGCACTTTCAGTTTGATTTATGGCAGCAGGACACATAAAAAATGGTGAAAATGTGGATGTCGTATTGTTGATATGATCACTGTGTTTTTCTGGCGACCATAGCAAATTTCTACCATGACCATGATCTAATTTTGGTAAATCTTTTGGAATCAATTCCAACTCGTGTTTTGTACTGAAAGGGTTTCTAAAAAATGACATTGATATTATGGTATTTGGCACTATAATCTTATTTGGCCATACCTGAGAAAATCAAAATTTATACAAAAACTCAGCAAAAATAAACAAAGATACAAAGTGGGTTTTGCTTTATCCTTTTTACTAGGCTGCTTATTTTCATACTGAGCCAGTCTTTCTCTCAACTTGTTATTATCCTGGAAAAGAGGTTAATTTTAAAAATGCAGGAATATACGGCTTTTCTTTATTATATGTATGGTTCTTGAAAATATTATTTGCTAATTCTTTATTATAAAGCCGGTATTTTCCACTTGTTAACTAATGAAGAGGTTTGAATAAAAAGCAATGTATTGGAAAACATTAGGGCCTGAAAACAGGACATTGGACATTATGTGAGTACTTGGCCAAGGTTGTGATTCTTTGTGATTATTCCACATTCCACAGGCCAGTAATGATTGATATCTTCAACATTTTTGCCTCACGGGATGTCACTGGATATGATGATTATGTGACACCCTGTATCTATTTACCGGACCATTACCAAAGTCTTCCAGACTACGTACCACATATACGAGCAGTTTTTCAAGCTGCCATCATATGTTATGACCCAATTTTAATTGCACCATTTAATTCTTATGATTTTACAAATGCAGCTGAAAACACATATTTCCAAAACTTATAGATCTCAGTGATTGCACAGTAAAATTTAAAAAGTTTCAGCCAGACAAAACTGTTCAAATACGGACGCCCACTATCAAATATTATGGTTAATTCGTGAAATAGATATGATAATAAAATCAAGATTGTATTTGACTTTATATCTATGGCGGAGTTTGAACTTTTAATATTTTGGTATCATATTTCTATGTCAGTTCTATATGATACATGCACACTTAATTATCTGGTGATTATGACTTGAGAACCAGATTTCAGAACTTTTGAACTTATTTTACATTTAAACATCATTATTTGTTTATACAAAATGACCTGAGTTATTACACTCATTTGCTAACACCCTGTATAGAACATAATTTTTTCAATGACTGACCACAGTAAGTGGAAAACATTTTGAATATCAATTCCTATGATTAACTTCATTACTTTTCAAAGGTTCAGACTGGTGCATTTGGAAGGAATCATATAGACCTGATTAAATTGTAACATGTATATTGGAGTGCAGTATCTATTTATAGAATATTCAATTACAATTATCAGTAACACAAAATCTGAAGGTTGTGAATAATCTGAAAACGCAAGTACAGATAAAGGTATGGATCAATATCAATACAAATTTCCATATGCTTTTGCAATTGAATTCTCGAATATGTTATTTGGGTTACTTGGGATATTTATCCAATATTTAATTATCTCTTGAAAATCATGTGTGATTGATTATTATTTTTGGAGATTATTTTATTTGAGAGTCTTATCAACCAATTGAGAATTTTGTGGCATGATTGGGCTTAATTATTCTAAACTTTCTACCATATACTCTTCAAATATCAGAAAAATATATCCTTTACTTTTTTTCTTCAATGAATTTATTTTGTGCTTGAAATATAAGGGAAATGATTTCACTCAGAATTACAAAAAATATTCAATCATGTGGCAATCATTGATATCTTCAATATTCAAATTTTTTTGATTCATTGATAACAAATATTTTTATCTGAAACCATGAATTATATTGAGATTGAACTTACCAGTTGTAATTTTTTAATTTCTGCAGATAACTGCTTAACTTGTTCTTCTAATGAAGTCACATAATCCTTTTTTCTTTTTCGAGATAAACTAGCAGATTCTCGATTTTTTATCTTCCTCTGATGCAGTTTGAATACTTTTGGATCAACATGAGCATTAGCAATAGAAAGTCTGCTACCTGTATTGATTATGACAGGTGGCACAGTTACTGCCTTGGTTATTTTACTCATGGTCATAAGAGGTTTATTAGAAACAGGAGAGTGGGGAACAGAAGTTATTTTAATATTATCCAAGACTATAATATTAGAGTTTTGTGTTGAAGTAACAACAGGCTTTATATTGGGATTTAGAACAACCACATTAGTTTTCTTTGCTGGCAATGTACAAGGGCTCTTAGGTATTATTGGTTTATGTTTTTGTAGTTGAGATGAATTAGAAAGTGAAACAGGAATAACCTTAACTGGCTCAATAATATTATCTTTAGATACATCTGTTCTATAAATAATATTCACTGGATTTGGTGAAGCTGGTGGAGTATTCATTACACTTTCAAGTTTGACCTGTACTGATGAACCATTTGTTGGTTGGAAATGTACAGACGTAGGTGAATTTGGAGTTTTGGGATTCAATATTGTTTCTTGTAATACCTCAGTAGGGATACAAGAATATTGTTCCATTTGGGAATTTGAAAACTGATTACTACTTTCTGACATATTATTTGATAGTTTTCTATCAGGATTGTGAGTATGAGATTTTACATCAGATAATATTTGTGATGGACTCTCATCAAAATAGGAGTTCAACATTCCAAGATCATCTTCTTTGGTGTTGAGAAGTAAAGGAATATCCAGATCTGCGGATAATTGTGAAATAAAGTCCTCTTCGGATGTCACATCCATAAAATCTAAACAGAAAATAGATTGTCCATTGCGGTAATATAAAACAAAAACATGGTTATACGCACCTGTTATGTACGAATTGTCGCTACATGACTCTGGAGATCTCTTGAAAATGTATTCGTCTAGCTCTAAGCCGAAATCATCTGTAGTCAACATGTTTCCGTACAATTAACATCAATACCTATTTGAAATTAATTCAATCAACCACAACACTGTCTAGAATCTAACCTAAACGTATCCAAAGTCTAAACAAAATTGCCAGGTACACAATGAAGTAATTTGACAGATATTTTTTATATCAGGTTTGTTCTAGTAGCAGTTCCCAACCATTTGAAATCCTATGAAGCATGCGCATGATATATGCGTTCTAGAAATTTTAAACCGTCAGATGCTGTTCACTTATACCACAGAACTAGACTAGATTCTAGCACACTTTAATACCACCGGTATACAGTTGGGTCACTTGCTGTCGGTCTCTGTCCGCAAGTCATTGTCAATTAACAAATAAAGTCTGTGATTTCTGTGGTGATTTGCATATTGTTTACAAAAATTTTATTGTAATTGTCGCATGAATCTACTGTTTGCTGATTTATTAAACTTATAATATATTACAAATATCTATATGAACTACTTACAAATGTGAATTATAATATTTAAATATGGTGAAAAGTATGTTATTAAGTTAGTCTGAAGCAACAAATTCTTATTTAATTTTATAGCCCGTGCGAAAGATGAACTCCCAGAGTCTTCAGGAATTAGTACTCCAGGTCCATCTCCAGCTTCCACTGGAATACCACAGACTGGTCAACCAGAAGAATTTTCAGTGGAGAAAATATTAGATAAAAGAACAAGAAATGGAAAAATAGAGTACCTTCTCAAATGGAAAGGGTATAATGAGTAAGTAGTTCTGAAATTATTCACTTTTTTCTTGAGAAATCAAAATCTTCAATTTATATGTGTAGGGAAGATAACACCTGGGAACCAGAGGAAAATTTAGACTGTCCTGACCTTATAGCTGCATATGAGGCAAAATTTCAACTGGGGCACAACTCTGAAGATGCTGACAAGTCCAAGAGAAAAAATATTACAGAAGATAACAGAGCTAGGGGATTTGATAGAGGTCTTGAACCTGACAAAATTGTTGGAGCAACTGATGCTAGTGGTGAACTCATGTTTCTTATGATGTGGAAAAACTGTAAGCAGGCAGATCTGGTACCTGCTAATCAAGTGAATGTGCGTTGTCCAGATATTGTAATAAACTATTATGAGAACAAAAAACAGTGGTACAGTAAAGAAACCATCATTGAATTGGATTAAGTTCATCTCAACTGAAAACTACCCTTTACTGTATGTGTAAATGAAAGTATTTGTATCATAACTGTCAAATAATATTTTATATTTATATATTCATGTCTTTGTATTCAATAAATATAATAATACTATCCTATCAATCAACAGTAACCAAATATCAAGGATTTCTATAGACATTTGAGAAATCATGAAATTTTTATTCAACTGTTAGTTGACTGCAATAAATGATACATCAGAAAAAATAACATACGTGCATAATTTTTTAGCCGTTACTGCCAATCCTATTTCGAGTTGATTCAAATTTATAAATGAAGAATAATGTACACGTCAATTGTGTTTTTTCAGTTAGGTATTGAACATTCAAGTATAAAAACGTTAGACTTGAACAACAAAGTTCCCTCAAGTTGAATTTATAAATCCGGCAGGCGGATATCTAACCTGAACTTTGTGTATGAATTTAACCAACGACTAAGGTTATCTTTTGTGAATTTCTTTTATCGGTTTATTATAGAATATTATATACACTAAATATTCGTGGTGTGAAAGTCAAAGAGAAAATCATCTTTGATTTGATAGAGGTCATGGACATTTTAGTTACATCGGTTCCTCACACATTGCGCATTCCTTATGTTTGTAAAATAATAATGATATGGTTTATTTACGTACACTGGTTCAGTTCGAACATTCCTAGCACGTAAACAATTTTGGTCTGGAGCACAAAATTCATTAAGGTTAAAGAACAAAGGTTCACTTAATCTACATCAAAAATAATATAAAATGCAGAATCCAAAACTGATATTATTAGTAAGTGGAAAACGAAAATCAGGAAAAGACTACATATGTGAAAAATTAATAACAAAGTGAGTATATTTGAGTATAGTGACTCAATTTGAAACCATAAATGCTAATTGTAAGTTATAATATAACAGGTTTGGAGAGAAAAAATGTACAATTATTCGAATATCCGGTCCCTTAAAGGGGCTTTATGCCAGTCAACACAAACTTGATCTAACAGAGCTAATGAGTTCTAATCCTTATAAAGAAGAACATAGATTAAATATGATAAAATGGAGTGAAGATGTGAGAAACAAAGATTTTGGTTATTTTTGTAGAAAAGCTTGTGCTGAAGGTAATGTAGTTAATTGCTGTGGATGATGCTTAGAATGAAATATATTTTAGCAACCAAAACACCGGTTTGGATAGTTAGTGACATCAGAAGAAAATCTGATATTCAGTGGTTCAATGATACTTACCAAGGACTAACAAAAACTATAAGAATCTCAGCTACAACTGATGTTAGGAAAAATAGAGGATGGGAATTCACAAAAGGTAGATATCAACTCAAAATCATTCCAAAAGAATACATGGAAATAATGAGTATATTTTTTTCAGATGTTGATGATGCTTCTTCAGAATGTGACTTAGATGATTTCAATGCTTGGGACTTATCATTAGATAATAATAATGCAGAGGAACTAGAAACCGCAATTCAGACCATTCTCCAATTCATTGATGAGCATACAATTGGATGAAATCTTGCTGTAGGAGAATTCATTGTACTATTCAATATACATGAGTGGTTATTGATTCTATGCTGAACTCAATCTATTTTCCAGCTTTTGAGTATTTCTTCTCTACCACTTGTTCAACTGCTGTGATTTAGTGGTACTATCAAATTCATATACTTTATTTTTATATTATTTACGTGGATCTTATATATATTACAGCATTTTGAATCTGAATACCCATTGTTTTATTCAATACTAGTCTTGTCTTCTTAATCTATGATAATAGGATTTAAGATATCAATGAAATCTTGTGCATACCCTATTATGAAAAGTTCCTCATAATCAGAAAATTTCAATAATAAATTTCGATTAATCATAATGGAAAATTTCAAAATCGTTCAGTTGTGTGAAGGTACGTGAAAAAAACTCACCCATTTATTTTTCTCAACATGCCCACTCTCAAATTGTCCTTGAAGCACACACACTGGAATTGTATCACAGTCACATACACTCGAGATCACTGGAAACACACTCGCGAAAACTTTCCACCGCACGAGAAAGTCTTTTTGTCACACGTCCGAACCCGACAGAGGTTTAAAATCGAATGATTAATATCTGCCGTCTTATCAAGTTACCAATTCCTTTATGTGTGATGAATACAGTTGAATAATTGAAACTTAGTCATCTCTGCGATACCGAAATGTGTGTACAGGATGATTGAAATATTTTCAAATAACATTCTGCTGGCTACATTCATCATGCGACCAACTTTAATGAAAATGTTTGTTGGTACTTATACGTATTTCGGTACGAAAAAAGAACACGAATTCATACAAATTTGAAATTTCACCTATTTGAATGTTTTCGAATATTGTACAGCTATACCTTCAACAACACGACACATGTTGAGAAAGGGTTTATCATGTATTCATGGTTAAAAAATGTAAAACGCTGTATTGTTGGAATTATTCAAACTCCAGATATTCCATTTTTTTTCGAAAAATTTTTACAGATGGATGGACTGACTAACTAAAATGTCTGTATTATCTTCAACTCTCATGATGAAGAGTTCAATCTCTGTATACACATTAATGAAAGAGTATCCTTAACAGTTTCATAAAATATTCACCGTGTATATGCAGATTTTCTATAACAATTCCTCAGAATAATCCAAAAACTTTGTGTACACCCCAAATTAAATTACCGGGTGATAAGGCCACGAACCTATTATGGAACATACGGTATTTGTTAAAAAGAAAAGTCACTATTCATAGTTGATAATGATAGTAAAGAAAAGAAGAGTATCTCAATATGAAAAAAAAGTGAAATGAAACTAACAGAACCTCTGGCGGAAACTTTAATACAAAATACTCTTTCCAATTTCCTTATTCCTACGAACCAATTTATTTCTTCACTAACTTAACCAACACTACTTGAGTGTAATCGTTATATCCCTTACGAATATCCGGTGTTAGTTTACCCCTTATAATATGCGACATGACATTAGGGTCTTCAATCTGGGATATCCAATCTGTCCACTTAACACGCAGATTATTTAGCGAATCAAAACCGTTCTCTATGCCAATGGGAAATAATATAATGACCGGAAGAGGAAGTGCGCCATGCAATAACCAAAATTTTGTGAATTTGTTCACACGGAAAGGGGAAATGGTGCCAAAATGACATTGGTAAGGATTTTTTGATTGGGTAGAAGTAATAATAGATTATTCATGGATAATACGTGTATATCTTTGATGCGAATCATGCTTAATATTCCGAAAGAGAAAAAACTAGATAAAAATAAGAAACAAACAAGAATGTATGGATTTGGAAATGTACATAAAAGGCATAATACGTAAACATTTACAAATAATTTTGACATAGCAGCAACGTTTTTCAAAACGGTGATTATTTATTCAAATGAAATCAACATTCACGGGAACAAATTGAATTTTGTATATAGTTATTGACAGAGAACATGTCGCAAGAAGTAGTGTCCTATTTTTCGTTTTAATTTGATTCAATTATTTCCATGGGAATACTTCTCACAGGATGGTCCATTAGTGTGTGGAAGTAGAATATTTTCTCGCACTTACACAAACCCAAAATATTTTAATATATACAGCAGGGTATTCAGGGTGTGTTTATATTTTTCAGCATATTTTTCTTTATCCCGTCCCAACTTTCTTTCTTCGATAAAATGTGAAGCGTAAAAAAATAAAAATTCAACGATGGTTGGTGAACTATAAACGATACCAAAAAACGTTTTCAGTGATAAGTGAACCCACTCAGTGGGTACGAAGGTAAAGGATATCATCTCTCGTTCATAAGCTACCCTAACGGATCACCCTGTATATATTATCCACCGTAAAATATCTTCCAAAGTTATCGATATGTTTAATATAATCCAAACACAATCTGCAGGATGAATGTTATTTAGTTTATACAGCAAATGAGAAATAAAATAAGAACGCACCAATGAAATCACATTTTTATTCTTGTCAATTTATGTATAGCACCTTTTTCCCGAAATTTCCGTCGGATTCTACATTTTTTGGTTTCTGAGTACTTTCAATTCTTTCGACAAAAATCAGCATGCTCAATCTGATCTGGAAAAATATGGAAACCCCAGTTATGGGAATAAGAGATCAAAGATGAATGCCTTCTGAAAAGAATGACGAACCAAAGTATTTTCTCTATTTCACTCTTATTAGTATTATTTAGAAATTATCTGCCATCTACAAGTTGCACTTGGTAAAATTTTCGATTTTCCAATCGTTCAATGATACGTTCATTTTGGCATTTAATTCTGACATTGAACATTTTGAAAAAATACCGGTCTCATATCAATTCTAAATTTTCTACATCAGAAAGACGATATTCCACATTAATTGTATGTTCTCATTATACCTATACACCATGGCAAACTAATGGACATAATCATTATCCAAACATGAATAAAACTATTTTTCAAAATGAGTTGAAATCAAGTAAAGGACATTTTTTATTACGTGTCTCTAGAATTTTATGTAGAAACGAATTATGAAGTATAGATGGTATGCTATTGAAAATAAGCAAGTTGATATAAACTTTCGGTTCATCTGCAAATGCTACGAAGTCGGGGATATTTCACTTGACTTATAATAATATCATGTTCCATATTTTCTGAATTTTTTTCAATGAAAAAACTTCTGATGACCCAAGTACGTTTCAAAATGCATAATCCAATACTCTATTGAAATCGTTTCTTCATCTCCATAAACTATAATCAGTCAAGATGAAAAGTTATCTTTAACAACTTATGTTCCACCCACACCTCTTCACATTTCGTCGGTTGGATGAATTTAACCCCTCCCACTCGTCCCAGTTCCCGCCCTTCGACACGCGCCCTCGGTGCCCTTTTATCGTGGTTTTTCTCGTTTATCCATATGGATCACTTTGATTGTTGGTAACCGCAAGGATAGCTTGGTGTGTGGTGTGAGTTTTCACGTAGTCATACGAAAAGTTGAAGTTGGAACATTTGAAGAACAAGTGAGTTGAAAATAGGTGTTTGGTATGGTTGTTGTTCAATTTTATAAAAATTTTATGATCCATTCGAAATAATTTTCTGATGAGCTTGAAACTCAAAAGATTGATTCGAAACCATGGTTGCTTATTTTTAAGGTAAAACTCGTCTACAAGTGATGAAGTGGACCCTATCGATTAATAAAGCAGTAATAAATTTTTAATCATTCATATCAGTACCTCTTACAAGTAAAAAAAGTAAATAAATGGTACTACGGATCCCCACTTATAGTTTTGAGGACTTTCAGGATAATACCACTAATGGTTAAAAAACACCGAATCACTGACTGAAATATATTCACTAGTAAATTCACCAATATTGCAATTATGCGCTTTCACCAAAATATGTGATAAACATTCACCAAAATTTCAATGTTTTTCTTGTTTTGGAATATTTATTATATCATTAGTTATATTTGATAAAAGAATTAAAAGGATTGATTACATATAAAGCGTGATCTTAAAAATATCTTCAAATCGTAAAAATATCCATTCGAATGAAATTTTGTAGATGAAGAACATTAGGTCAACACAGACAATCGGTTTGAGATTTCACTAAGAGCGCTTCACGTCTAGTTAAACCGGAAGTTAATATTAACTTGCTATAATTTGTCGAAAATTATAACTACTCATTTACAGGGTGGATGGTATCTTACCTTACCTCTGGAAAAGAGAGGTAGCAGCCACTTCTACTGAAAATCAGTAACATCTCTGTTTTTTCAAACGAAACACCGTGCTTATTATAGCATTTTTTTATTCGATTTATTTCCCAACATATTTGCTTCAAACGTTTTCGAGATGATAAGTTTTTTCCAAAACATGACGTTGCTGTTATATTCATGACCTTCATATTTGCGGTGTAACATAACAAAGGTCTGTATAGAGGAGTTTGTTCTGCATTATACAGGGTCGCTAAAAATTCTTAATTTTACCGGTAGACACGAAAATAGAGAAAACTTTTCTCAATGCCTTCTATATTAATTGATTATCTGAAAGATGATTCCCCTTTCGAATGATGAATTATATTTCTATACCTAAACAGTAAGATCGCGAATATGGAGTAAAATTTCTATATAGAAAGAAATTTAGCATATTTATCGTGAACAGCTATTAAATGTCATATGTCATATATCCACCAATATGTTTAATATTTTGGTACCTAAATATTTCAAACTCTATTTTAAACACTTCGAATAAGAAACTTTCTTTTACTACATTCTTTATTATTTTATTTATTCAGATTCTTTAGAACGAGAACAACTATGTAGAAATATTTTTGAGTAGATGACATTGATAGTTGCTGCAATTATAAATGATAATTATTGTGAATCAATTAGATGAATAATGTATATGAAACTGATTTAATTTCAATGAATCCAAAGACTTGAAGAATTGAAATGATATTGACGACCATTAAAACCAATATTACACCTGGGGAGAATTTTTTGAACGAGCACATAATATACCAAAAGTAACATGACAAACTTCAACTACTTTCATCCATAATCCAGCATGACTACCAGCAATCTGCTTCCTCAAACCAAACGCAAAGCCAATCAACCTTCATCGCCGAGAGAATTCTTCCATAAACTCTACGGTGATCTAGAACGATCTCCAGAAAGGCGTACTGAAGTAACAGAGACCCCTCCGCAGAGGGTTACAGATTTAGTGACCCCGATCCCTATCATGGCCAGTAGACTGCCTCTCATTCTGCCCCACGGAAGCGACTCGAATTTTGCTGCCGCAGCTGCAGGACTGTCTGCCTTCTGTAAGTATTATCATGCCTGGGCCAAGAAATAATGCGATATTGTCAATCGATGGGAAATTGAATTCTGGATAAGAATGGTCCTATGGACTTCCAGTCTGAAGTCCAAAGTTATTTCGTGAATAATATTTTTTTACTTTATTCATAAATGTCACTAGAGAAAAAGTTTGAATGAAATTATTGCTAATTAACAGTTCACAATGTGAATTGTTGAAAAAAAGCCACCACGCAATATATTATTTGAAAAATATGGAAGACGAAACCAATCAGAGCACACATGTGAAAACACACATGAGACAAATGAGCGTATTTCCACATTACAAGGAATTGTAATACATTCCCAATTCTTAGTGGGTTATTCTTCTCGCTCTCATTATTACACCATTACAATTTTCTCAGAAATACTGTTTATATTTACCTGAAATCTATGGGAGAGAATTCTGATTGAAATTGGCATACAATTATTCGATCTCATCCTAATTTACCTGAGCAAAGATTAGAAATATAAAGAAGAAACGATTAATTTGGTGTACACATATTCTGTTAAATGATTATTGCTACAAAGTCGCTAATTGTTTAATTTGTTCATTACATTAGAGAAAATATGCATGAAATCGAGAACACGAAAAGAAAACAGGAAGTGAATGATATGAGTATATAGTTATTACACCACATACACATACAGGGTAGCCAATTAGCGTGGAGTGTGATAAAGAGTGATTAAGATTGATAACTCATAACCTAACGACATCTTCAGTTTCTTTGGATCATCTGATATCAATTTGTAATAGGATTCCCTATCTCCACATTTATAGTTTTTGGATCATTTTGAATAACTTTCGAAATTCTAAGATTATACTCATGGATTCAAAAATGAATGGAAATTACAGTTTCGGAAAACAGTTGTGAAATTGCAGTTTCGTTTGATAGAGACTTTTCTCTGCTATAGGATATGATGAATATCACCTTCTGTGGGGATTGTCCAACAAAAAATAGATATTGCCAAGCATTGTGACAATGTTGCGGAGCTTTATGTAATCGGATTACGTGGTGTGGCGTCGATTCAGTTGCGAAACAAATAATGCCTCTCAAATTCAGCGTGAATTTCGGTAGAATTCGCATGGCCAATCCCCTCCAATCATAATTAATAATGATAATATTATGTGATGGAGTGCACCAATGCGAGTAAATAATAATGATTTACATTGATGTGTTTACTACAAAATGTCCTGAAATTACGTGTCTAGATTGAATTGCTTCTTTTTAAACTCTTCACTACAATTTTTCTTATTATCTGTTCATTGATTTCTTTTTTTTTATAAAACTTTCCACTAAAGGAGACATCCTGTAAGATATAAAGCAGTGCAATCTTAATCGAAAATGTTCAGAAAAAAGAAGGTGAAATTTTGGACTCCAAAGTGGAATATGTCCAAGAGTATTAATTTCTCCACGATAATATTATCAAATTGCTGTGTTTTGGATCGAAATACGTGAGTTATAACAAAAATTTCCAAAGGCAATTTTACCTATATCTCAAATTATATACATTACGGTTAAAGAATTTCAACGCTATTTCAAAAGGTATATCAGTCGACCCTCAACATACCTTATTTAAAATTCACTAACTCACTATCACATTTTTTTGGTATGATGCCGATTATGTATGGTTATTTTTTGAATGATTCGAAAATATTCACTTATGGAATTTTATTATGATAATGAGCAATGAATACATATTCCTAAAATTATTGATTTTATGTTCCTTAATTTCAGAGCATAGGAAACAATATGGGCCACTTTTGTACTTCACATACAGAATCTATACTTACTTGTGAAAGGACCGACACATATGTTGCATCCCAGTCTCTATTTCGAAGACGGCATTGAGAATTCTTCAACTACGCGAGAATAATCTCATCATAATAATATTTTACATTTCATATTGTTATGGGCTTACGAATTTCCTGCTATATAATACTACACTCGAATCTGTGAGAACTGACAGCCTGCGACAAAGTAAAATAGCCGTGAAAACCGAACGTCTCAACTTCACGGCGAAAAGCTGGAAGGGAAAGAATGTTTCAGCATATACGAGGAGATCGGTTTTTCACTTTGCAATCCAAAAGATGATAACTGAGCCCTCCCTTTATTACTTTCTATTCCACTATGTCCGGGTCCTATAGATTAGCTCATCTTTTTTTTTTTTATCTTGGCAGTGTCAGGAATTCGTTGATACATTCCTAGATAAGTCTGTCTAGACCTTGTATCCCACAAGAGCTTTTAGGCTAGCCTGACTATCCAAATAAATATGGATGCCCTTGCTCGTGGAGGCCTTCTCATTGAATATTTTTGCACATTGAAGAATTGCCAGGAACACTGAATTGTGTTCACCAAGAGCATAGAGCAAAAAGGCAATAAATTTCCACACCAGAATGCTATACTTTGAGAAGCACAGTTATCGTTTGTTATTTATTTTCAGTTTGGCTCTGACGAACAATTCTGATTGAAATGATAAACGTATAGTTCAATTATTACAATATTGGAGTATATACACAGAAATTTTATTATTGATGAAGAATTCAGATAAGAAATTCAAGGAAACAGTTGGGACAACTGATAGATCATGATCTGTGGTATCATCAGAAATGTAGATACAATTTTTGATTACGGAGTCTCATTCATCATAAATATCTACAGATTTGAATTTTGGACCATTCAATCAATTAGATATTCATGCTCACTTTCTATATGAGATATCCATTCTTCTTGAATTACCTAATATTAAATAGATCAACTGTTCAAGGTGACACTACTTTGAAGCATTCGAGCAAACATTCCCAGAGGCTATTATTTTTAAATTTCTTTTGAATTATTTTGCTCGTTTTATTTTCCAGCGGATGAACAATCAATCACCTATTATCTCTGGTTAATTATTCACATGGTCCACCCTCTAAATATTAATAGGTTTCATGCAAACTTAACAGTTTGTACCATATGCCGCTGTGTTCGGCTTCCCAGTTTCCGTCAATCACTGTGCCCATCGGAAGACCATGGAATCGAGTATACAGGGTGATATCGATATCTCAAACTCTCACGTAGTCGCACAATTCATGAAGACAGTCATATAACAAATCATCACTTTCCCAATACGCATATGTCTAGTGAATCTTTGAAAGTACTATTTCCATTGTTATTCTTGCGCTTCAGCCAGTCGTCTTTTTGTTTGGTACTTTTGATAAAGCATAATTGAATTCAGACTTTAATGAAACTTATGATTGTTCGTACTGTAAATAAAAAAAATGAAGCATAGGAAAATGAAAACAATGACAGAAATATTATATATCTTGCAAAATTTTCTGGAATAAATAAAAAAACATTCGTATTTTCACAAAGCTGATCGGATCTGATTTGTAATTGGCAGACAAAGTGACAAAGAGAGGGCAGCACTGCAGGTGGCGAAACACGAGAAAATTGACTGTTACAGTTGAGAAATCACATCCTCCTACCGATTTGAAAATGAAAAAATGTACTTGTTAATTTGCAATAATAGTATTGAGAGATATCTAAAGTCAGTTACAACTATTTGTCGTAAATTCTCATAAAAATATATTGGGGTTATAGTCAAAATGTATGTAGTTTAACAAAATATAAACTTCAATTATGCTAAATTTATTGATACACAAATATTTCCACATAACACTTGCTATAAATTGAAATACGTACGTTTTTTTTTAATGTTGAAATCTCAATGTTCGTATGGAAGGATCACCCTGTGTGTATTTTTTGATCAATGTTACTAATCAATTCGAGAGGGCAGGTTAGGCTATATACACTCTACCGTGTGATATAACATATGACTACCCTGTATATGACGAAAGTGTTCTGGTTCACACGGTGGTAATTTCACATCTTGCTGGTACGGATAGGTATGAGGATGATCATGAGTGATTGATTCGAGGGTGCGCACAAATTGTTAAGTGAAGCAACGTTCCTGTTTCTCTTATTGAATTATGAAATCACCAGCAGCAGATTTACTGAAGAGGGGGAATATAATAACTGTTTTCTTGAATAAACTGAATAATATTAAGAATATTTAATAACATCAATTATTTTTGTTTCTGATAAAATCAGAGGAGATGATAGAACTAGTAATGTTAAATGAGATCCTAAAAATATGAAGGATCAATGATTATGATGAAAATTAATGATTATAGATTGAAGATTCCACATCGATATACCGGATAAAATAGAATTGTGTTTAAAATCATGAAATGCTTCGATGAAATATTCATTTGTGATAGTGTTACTTCAATGTACGAATTTGAATATGAATAAAGTTCAGTGGTTATAGCTATATTCTTTTCATTTCGCACTAATGGTATTGAAAGATAACCGAATCTGTTATCTTCCCAGAATAAATAGACTATATCATCTCGGAAAGTATTGATTGGTGAAATAAAAACATACATTAATATTCTCGTCACGATTAATGCATAAATGCAAATTCATCGGATTTTCTTTCACCATTGTAAACTATTTTAGTACTGAAAATCATATTTTTTCAGTGGCACGAAGACGCAGAAAAGAAGGAGCCCCAAGACGGCAGAGGACCACATTCAGCTCCGAACAAACGCTGAGGTTGGAAATAGAGTATCAGCGTTCTGAATACATCAGCAGAGGAAGGCGTTGTGAATTGGCCGAAGCACTGAGACTGTCCGAGACGCAAATAAAGATTTGGTTTCAAAACAGGAGGGCTAAAGACAAGAGAATAGAGAAGGCTCATATAGATCACCATTATAGGTGAGTCTTCTTGTACGATGGGACACACTGTATATCATAACATTTTGAATTTGTGACTTCTTTCTGATACTCTGAAACTTTCCTATACCTATTTCCAGCCGTTTTCGAAATAATAATTATTTTTTATGATTATTGTTCAAAACATGGCACAAATTTTATGTTCATAACTGTGTTCTCAAGGTGCATATAAACTTTATATTTGGGGTATGACAATCAACTTTGAAGAGATAAATTTGTTCTACAATATACAGGGTCACTTGAAGTATATCTAAAAAATAAGTCTATAGAGTTCTGACACTTGATTTTATTACCACAGTGACACAGATATCACCGAAAAATGCTTATCATTCTACAATTCAATGATGAATCATATCCGCTACCAAAAGAATTTATTTTACTAACTTTTTCCACCATTCATTTACAGTAATTCAAAATGGAGACATTATATCTCATCATACACCTGTTAAACCGAAATTGTTTCACATCTCATTACTATATTAATTCACCTAATTGATATTCTTATAATTCTTTGTCATGCAAATCGCCCGTATTTACCCCTAACAAGGATCTATTTACATCGTCATTATCCCCGATATAATACGTATACTTAAACACAAATACATTCGATTTCCAGATATGGTTAATGAGGTGTATACACAGGGTGAGAAAAATGAGGGATGTTCAATGTTTAATAGGGATCGTTTCAACATCAAACGAGAGTCTGTTAAGAATTTGCCATATGGATTATTCCTCCATAATATTTGAAAATATATCATAGACCAACCGTCTAATACATCAGTTGATTCTCTATTTTTTTTTTTCAGAAAATTGTTAGGAGCCTTTCCTACTACAATGTGTCCGGTTTGTTTAGATGGTCCTTGCTTCCATACTTCTTCTTTATCGCAGTATCCTACAATAGGCCAGCCAGAAGTTTCTGATATATCTAAGAGTAGTATAGATCATAACAGTAATGATAACTCGAGCATAAATTGTTAATGAATAGTCAAACTATATGTAGTTAAATGTAAATATATAGAATATACGTCAAAATGAGTTTTGAATAGATTTTCTTGTATATCAAGTAATACCTACGAAGTTAGTTTGATTGAAATAAATTTAGCTGAATGATAATCTGTGAATGGATCAAAAAACGAAGAATCTCAAAAAGGATTTCATGAAGAATTTATCGGTCTGGATTAAATCTAAACTTTATCTTGTGGAGAATATGAGTGAAACATATGCTATTTCAATAATTTCAAAGAGGTACAGCTTTCTCCTGAAGATTTGCTATAGTTCTTAACGCATCCCTACTTTTAATCCTGTATCTGAGAATGATTATGATTCCTAGAAGATTTTTTTCAGGATCTGCTGACTATAATTTGGAATTTCATTTCCAAGGAGACATATCAATAGATTGCATAAACCAATGTACCACCAAATAATTACTAATAATGTTGGAAAATATTGTCGATTCATTAGTTGTAAAAAAACATTTCTCAGTCAAACTAATTCAATTTTACATTCCAGACCGGAGACGATTAGAAGATGAATAAGGAATATTTTAATTTTCCAATAAGTTTCGTTTCAGGTCCGAGAAAAATCAACTCATTTCTAACTCTCTAGATCTCCATTTCTACATATCTCATCTCGAATTATTTTCCTTGAAAGGCGAAGCAATCACCAAAGTCTCACTCTTGATTGACCATTCCAATCAACTATTCATCGAAACCCCTACACTTTTCATTAAAACAGCTTCTTTTTACCACCAATCTGGATATTCCATATTGTGCTCAAGAAAACAAAGATGAAACGGGAAATCAGAGGGGCCAGAGTATAAGTTTAAATCCCCCTAACTTGGGAACCATCCACCTGGATGTAATCTTTTCTTTTGTGAGAGTTCGGACACGCTTTGCTCTCGCCAATGATTGCTGAACACGATATTTTTATTGTTGCAGCTAATAGTCTGCTAAAGGATCAAGATAAACGATTTAATATCCGATAAATAGGAAGGCCATTACAGAGTATAATGAGTCATTAAGCATAAGAGGATTGTTCGACCGAGTTGAGGTAACCAATTTGGAATTGGACATTTTCGTGTAGACTAATCGTAAGCGATTTGTCATACCACTATTTTTTCATTTGTACATTAGATAATCATGCCTATAAGAACTCAACTATACAGCTTCGGAAGTTTACCCGCTTTTTTGAAATCGCAATTTTACAACATTTCACTCCATGAATGATTGATCCTTCTGTAAGTGGTCTTCGACGTTTAAGGAAAAACAGTAAGGTTGGTGAACGTCATAGACAATGTGTGAAGAGAGGAAGTTCAATTAATTCAAAGGATATTTGAAGCTGCAGCAGGAAATATATCAAAGAGGAGTAAAGCAAACATTAATAGAAAACAGGTTAATATAATTTTTGACCATTGCTGCGATCTTTTGGTCAGACAACTTTGTGAAGGAATATGGGATATTATGAAAAAATATGTAGTAGTTGAAAAATAGGTTTTATTTGCTGTCTCGCTGAAAAATAACGGTTAGTACTCGCTACAATCAACCAACCAATGTTCATTTATCCAATACATTCATCTTATTACACAATTGTACTTAAATAATTTCAATATTAGTTAATGTCTTTACCTGTACTTTATGTTTCCAAATACTCACCCTAATGGAGATGTCTACGTTTGAAGCTACGGACAAAAATAAAAAATAATTAGTAAACATATACATGATATTTATTCGATTAGTTTATATTTATAATTAATGTGTAGTGTCAGGACTCTTCAATATAATGTGTCCTACCTAACTAAGATTAATTGACATTGATTTCGGAAATAAAAATATTCTCAATAAATTCCGCTTTTGAAACGAGACTGAGCTAAATACTACCAATCAAAATTGAATTACAAGAGTATTCTTCCCGAGTGGACTGGTGTTCTTGGACGTTATATTCCTTCAACTACGGAATTATAATTATACAATACTAATCTGAGCAAATTTCTCACTCAGTGCCCGTTTCGAACGATATATATATCAATGGCAACCAAGTCTTGAACGTCCAATTTTCGATATATATTCAGGGTTTCATGGTTTTCTTGTGAAACAAGAGGATAATTTTCAGAGATATAATTCTCTTGTATAGTTCTATGCATCAATTATCAGTATAGCGTAATTATATTGTTACGGGAAAAAAATAGTTTTGTTTCTGATAAAGGAAAAAAAAACATCACATCAAAGAATAATTTCGAAGAGTATTCCGTTTTGATTCCACTTTGAGAGGTGCAAACTAGTCTACATGTTTGATGAAAAAAAACTCATTCCTCAACATTCAGAAAACCCTGAAAAATAGCAAAAATTGGCCAATCGTATTAGGTGATTGTTTTATCATTGTTAAACGAGTTTTTCGAAGAATAGAAGAAATTATAGGTCTACCTACTCCCGAATCATAAATTCAATACAGTGTAGATGAGAAATGTATCACCTATATAATAACTAAAAACCAGATCACAATGATAAAACCATGGCCACTTATCACCTACCAAAAATCAAACTATACATACCTAGTTTACTCTAAACCTCAAGCTACACTGTCCTATGCTTTTTTCTGTCTACACTAGTAAATCAAAACTGCTTTCTTGCTATACATTTTATCCTATTTTCAGACCTGAATGAAGTTCGCACCTGATATAAACTTTTCTCTATACTGTGACTCTCGCCTTGCTGAAAACTAAGTTATCACCTACCTAGAACCTACAGCATTTCCATCGAAAATTCTATGACCTACTCTTCTGTTGTTGAGATGTCACTGAAATTGCTATCCAGGAAACTTAATCTAGTAGATATCGGAATAAAAAGGAATCGATGGTTGAAGCATGGATAAGTTTTTGCAGTACACCACATTTAGAAAATATTCTGTAAAAATTATCACGACTTTCTTGGTGACTGCAGCATAAAGAAACTTTCGGCAATTTCAACAGAAATTCTAGATTTTTCAAAATGCTCACCGAGTAAATCAACCGTTTTCTGGTTCTATATAATTTAAGAATTTTTACCTACGTTATCATTAGGTGGCGTGCTGAATTGACCAAAACTTTGTGAGTCAGAAATATGGAAATGGATATGGAAATCATTTCATAAACCGGTTATATACAAGGCGGGCCACCGTGGATGGTAACTTAAAATTATATAGAAAACGGGATAAGGCATACTCTTTGAAATTTGGTTATCAACATGTCATACATAATCATTCAAGAAAAGATCGTGAAATTTTGGACTTCAAAGTGAAATATGTCAAAAAGTATCAATTTCCTCCTGATAATATTACTAAGTTTGTGTATGTTGGACAAAAATACAAAAGTACAAAAAAAATACATGAGAATCCAGATCGCTCAGTATCTAAACTTTTACGAAAAATATTTTCAGCAACGCAGCGTTGCCGCTTCTACCAAAAAGTAGCATTTTTGATTTCTTCAGTCATTATTTTGAAAAGGGACGTTTTGTATATTAGTCGAATTACTTGAAATATGATACTTCACCTGTACATCATATTCCTACACCTGAACCATATGTCCAGAAATGTGTATCCCATTTGAAAAAAAAAACAAGATGGTACTGCTGTTTGGTAGAAAATATTTTCAATTGATAAAGCTGGTTGAAGTGAATACTTTTCCAGAAGTATACCTAATCCCGTTTTCCGTATACCTTCAAGGTACCATCCACCGTCGCTCACCCTGTACACATCTATTGGTCATTATAATATCACATGATCAATGTAGCTACAACCTTTTCGAAAAGGAAGATGTAATGTATTATTCTTGAGACTGAATTTACTGTTGTATTCAAGTAAACTGTCGTGACCGTCGGATCAACCTGTATATTGATGTTTCCTCATAAATGTGATAAATTGAAATGAAAATTGACATATTTTGACAGATTCCCCAGAAATTAATGATTGTCTAAAAATAATGAAACCACTTTTAAAATTTCTTTTTTGTATAGCCTAGAGATATACGTTTTGATAACCATAATCCTATCGACAAAAAACACTGATATTGGATACATACCTTTAATAAATTATTCTGAATACAGTTACAATCAATCATGACCTAAAACTAACGTGAAGTCAAATTCTAATAATTTATGTTATGAACTAACAATACAAGGAATTATTGGACCTCCCTATTGTGGAAACTGTAAACCTAATTTATTCCACTTATTACCGGAAAATGAAAGCCAGCTTTTGCAAAACGTACTGTGATCTCGGATTCTTTAAACTAAATTTATAAAAATTCATACAATGCCTCTTCGGCTAGGTACACTTGACACTGCTGATATATAATAAAAGCAGCGGAACAGTGCACTTACGTTTTAGAATCTCCTGGATCCTCCTTGGTTTCCGCCGTTTTGATATCCGCCGCCTCCGCCGCCGCCATAGCCTCCAGAATCTATAACAAAACGCGAACCGTAACTTAATTCGAAAGTATAATATCAACAGAGATGACAAAAATCTGAACGGGGATTGTTTCATATTCATTTTCTTGAAACACTGAAACGATACCACAGAATCACAATATTAAAAATATTCGGAAACTTTCGGAACTAGATTAGATTCATAACTTTCAGAAGAAAGAAAACAGTAAAGTTTTATGAAATACATACACACAAACATTTCAGATTTAAAATAGAATATATTTACCTCGACTTGCCGAACTGTCATTGAAGAATGAGTAAAATATGCCAATTTGATTCAACCTGATACTGCTTATCGATAACATACTTCATGATTGAAACATGCGCAGTTTGGATTTTTACCAGTTGCATACGTCTAACGTATTCATACTTTTTTTCAAGTAGACTCTAAATGAGATAATTATTTTAATAAAATTCGACCCGTCCGAATTTCTGTGTAATTTGATGAAAATAATCCCAATTCAAAATTCTACTGAGCGATGTCATACTAAGACATCATAATGATAAGTTTACGTTCAAGTTTTCCTTCAAATGTCAGATGTTTGACCAACAAAAATTCCTTTCACACAATCCTTCCCACCCATCCAGTCCATTTAATAATCTAATGATTGCTACTCACCTAATTGTGGCTTGCTACCTACTGCCTTTAACGATTCTATACAATACAATCATTAGAAAACACATTAAACACCAAAAGAAGTCAAGAAATACTCACTGTATGGTGCAGGTCTCTGTTGTTGGTAGTTGTTCCTCACAGCATTACCGCCATAGCTCTGTTGATAGTTGTTACCAAACGTGTCAGGGTTACTTGGGCCACTCTGGTTCCATGGTCCCCCAGTATTGTAACCTGATCATAATTGATAATCCATGAAGTTTCCAGTATTTGAAGTATATGTAGTAAAACATGGAAAAACTTGTTGCAGCAATTTAAAATTCAAAAACGTGGACATTGCGAATTCTGCCGTGCGACCGATGCAAACACAATGTCGATTATTCATAATGTTTATGGTGCTGTCTACACCGATTCTAATGCGCGAAAGCACATTGCCAGTCCATTTTATATGCCGATAGAATAAATTGAATTGAAGTACATGAATATTGTTACAAAGATCAGATTTTATAAAGCGCTCCACATTTTTTTACAAAAACAATATTTTTCTTGCTGATTTTTTTTTTCTTTTCGGATTCAATTATTATGTATCATTGATTCTGGTAGATATTTTTTGGAAATTTTTGGAGCTCTATTTGGGCCTCAAAATCGCCCACAAAATCGGTACTACTTTCAAACTCTCCTATACGTTTCCGCAAATTGTAACTGAAGTCACGATGTGATGATATTGCAGACGTGTTGAAAAAAATATTGCGAAATCTCACCAGTAAGTGACGTCACCGCTTACGTCACTATACGTTACTATTGGCGAATGAATTTAAGATTGCAGCGCCACAGTCGGCAGTCACAGAACCATGATGCTGACATTGGATAGTTTCATTGCATTGCATTAGCAGCTATGTCAGCAGGTCAGGTTATTTTTAGTGCCACCAGGTGGCATATTGCTCATGTTCATTTGCCAATACTACAGAATTATGGCGATCACCTTATTTAAAATATAGAGTGGAATGGAATCAGCGATTTTGAACAAGATTTATCCATGTTATACCCCACATAAATATATTTAGATAGGTACAAAAATTCTTTTACGGCTATAACTACATGATGATGTGGTTAATTGTTGATAATTTAGAAGTAGTCTAGTCGCCCATTAATTCATTCTGATATTGAAATGAAAAGGACTCGTAACTCACCCCCCTGTTGTTGTCCCCAAGAACTGCTACTCTGGTTATCCCATGGTTGTTGCTGTTGTTGCCAAGGTCCCCCACCACCACCACCACTGCCATATCCTCCAGAATTACTCTGTTGCTGGTTCCAATCACCCTGTCCGCCTCCACGGTTGTTCCAACCGCCTCCTCCACCACCCCCACCCTGGTTATAGTTGCCACCCCTACTCTGGGGAGGGCCGCCACGCCCACCCCTCTGGCCGCCCTGATTACCGCCGCCTCCGCGTTCCATCTCGGCCTTGCTGAGCGCCTTTTTAACGTCGACATGCCTGCCTTTGATGTTGTGATTGCGTTGTACTGAAATTGATGGAGATTGTTGAAACCAGTATGTTGAGACTCAAAACAGTACCAAAAGTTTTTTTTTCTAATTTGTTTATTACTGCATCATCAAAATTATCAATATATTGTTTGTTACATTGCCATAAACCTGCAAGTACATCCTAACAGGCAATGACTTTCAAAGACACCCACTCTATGCGACAGTATATAGGCTGATTCAATTAAAGTTGAGGGTACTAAGAATCATAATCAAATATTGTGAAAAACAAGCAAGGGACTGTTCAGGGTGATCCCATTGTGGTTTATACAGAGAGAGAAACTTTGTTGAGAGTACACAAGTTCTGAATATAAGACCATTCAGCTTCACATTTTTCAGCATCACATAACAAAAAAATAATCAAAAGGTTAATTTTTGAAAAAACTATCACAGGGTGCATTTTTTTCAAATGTCTGTAGTTTTTTAAATACACAAAGATTTCTTTATATTTTGCTGATAACTCTGCCCATTTTTCAACACATATTTAATTACATTTTTGTGTTGAGTTCAATATGAATTCCATAATACTTACAAACTATTTTATCCACAGAATCATAGTCTTCAAATTCAATGAAACCAAATCCTCTCTTCTTTCCAGTCTCCTTATCAGTAACAATGGTACAAGATAAGATGCTCCCATATCTTCCAAAATGATCTTTCAAATCTTCTTCCTCTACATCTTCTTTCATACCCCCAACAAAGAGTTTTTTCACAGTGGCTCCGGATTCAGGACGTCCAATCTCCTGCCTGGGAACTGCTCTTTTAGGTTCTACAACTCTACCATCAACCCTATGAGGCCGTGCTGCTTGAGCATCATCTACCATATGAGCTTTGGAGTATGTAATGAAACCAAAGCCTCGAGATCTTTTGGTGGTAGGGTCTTTCATGACAACCACATCAACAATGTCACCCCATTGTTCAAAGTGTTTCTTCAAAGAATCATCAGTTGTGCGGAAATCTAGGCCTCCAATGAAGAGTTTACGAAACTGCTCTGGCTCCATCTTGTCCTATATTATTTCAATTAATCAATTATATAATTCATAAGTATATATTTTATCAATAACAATGTGAATAAAGCAGCCATTGTTGAGTTTAATAAAAAAACATCTAAAAACATTGTGTTTACTTGATTCACACAAACTAAAATAAAATGGAACTACAGTAATTCGAGCGATCTGAAATTTCAGATGTGATTGAAAAATTTCAAACAGAAAATACAACTTATGTTTTGACCGCTCAGTAACCGGATAAAAATATTTATATGGCGCGTCATTCTTTAAGGAATAGGTCATATATCTTCTTTGATAACTGATGAATAATAAATAAACATCAGCAACTTACATCTTGATCCCGTTCCCTCTTCATATTATCAATAGAAAAACAAGTACGAAAAACCTATAAATTGGTGACGCTAAAACTTGATAAAATGGCGACTCAGGCGACTGCCAATGCCAAAACTCCAAAAGTCGAGTCGATATGTCGATAAACTAAGCAATCATGGACCATGATGTAGGGATCACAGTTTATCAGTCAAATGTCTAGAAGTGATTGATAAAAAGTATTATTTTTGAAGAGTAGAGCGTCTGTGGCGCGTCACAACACGAGCGTGTCTTTCTCTTCTGGAGGGTAAGCAGCTCCGACATACAAAATATATACATACAGGGTGTCAATTTGAAAACTATCAATGAAAACATCTCTGAAACTAAAAAAGTTACAGAAAAGCGCAATTTGCTGGATGTTATACAGGTATAGGGGAAAGTTTGAAGAGTTGTTTTTCAGATCTGAAATATACTCCAATTTGATGACGCAGATTCGATACGTGTCGACCGTTCATTTTCCTACACTAGTATAAATTTGTGATGCTGTTGCCGATGTCCAGTCATTTGACAGACATTTGCCTGTAAATTTCTGTGTTAGCATCGTGATTTTCTACATTCAACATTTTTTTGCGACTGTCAGTTGATAACGCTAACAAAATTGTCATACCATAATGGTGGTTTTATAATTTTGAAAAAAGTAGACTGGTAATTTCGATTTCTGTTCGAAAGTTGTAATAAAATTTACACAAATTGAAAATTATATACCCATCACCTCAAGATAATTAATTGTATCATCAATTTACCATTTTCAAAAACCTTTCCAAAATGGCTCAAAAATTCATGGAATTGAAACAACAATTAGACCAGTCTTTACATGATTCTAGTAAACCCTGGACTCCTATTTTAGCTCAAGCTGAAAAGAAAATTGGCTTAGATAGAGTGTACATTTTTATTGGTAAGATAGTGGGAATATATAAATTATTAACTCTTACCATTATTTTCCTAATTGTTGCTCCTCTAGTGTCATTTCATTCTGTGAAAGTAACCACCATGACCTTGTTTGAAATTAAGTGGATTACAGGTGCAGGAGCTCTTATTGCTTTGTGGTTGGTTTTTGGATACTTTGCTGAGTTGGTATGTAACATTGTAGGATTTGTATATCCTGCCTATGTATCCATCAAAGCTATAGAATCAAAAACTAAAGATGATGATACTAAGTGGCTAACTTATTGGGTGGTCTTCTCACTTTTCTCAGTAGGAGAATACTTTGCTGATTTCATTGTAGGCTGGTTTCCTCTGTATTGGCTAGTTAAGGTGAGTTGGATATTATTTACTTATAGATTTCACAAAAAACAGACAGATCCATTGATGAACAGTCTCTATCACAACTTTGTTTATTACCTTTAAATGATATTTTTAATTCCTTTGGTGAATTTTGGATATATGAAAATGACTGGTATTATCAGTAAACTATGATAATTAATAAAAAGAGAATAATGTAATGAAACCTAAATACAGAGTTCCAGTAACAGATTAAACTAAACTAATATATTTTTCAAATGAATTTTTAAAGTTGCCTTTGAACTATTGTATCATTCCAGTACATCCCATGATTTTTTTACCATTTCAGTGTGTTTTCTTGATTTGGCTAATGATTCCAACTGATTTTAATGGATCTTTGATTCTTTATAGAAGAATTATCAAACCATATTTCCTACAACATCAGCAAAACATTGATGATATCTTGAATAAAGCAAAAGAATCGGGTAAGTAGCATGCTACAATGTGAATTGAATTCTTTTTTAATCATTGAATCTATTCTAGCTAGCAAAGTATTTGAGAAGAAGGATTAAATTTAATTAAAGTGAGCCTATCTAGATTTTTGTATAATTTCTTGCGAATTTGTGTTTAATTTATTATTGAAGTTGATACAAGTTTTTGTAGGATCCTTGTGAAAAGTATATATTTAGTTTATTTTTTGGTCTTGGTCTTTGTAAATGTATTATCTGACTCAAAATAATTGTGAATCTCCAGAATAACATTGGTTTTTATTTTTATATCAACAAAGATTTGTAAAGGAAGAATATAAGTACCTTCCTTCTTTTTATCAAGACTTGAGCATATTAGTATTTGTGGCATATTTTTGACTTTTCATGTGTATGTTTGTTGATTCAAATAGAACTATTATATAATTTCAAATAGATATTCAAATATTATACTGAACTATATGTATTTATATACCTCATATATCTATTGCAATATACAAGAATCTACAAAATATTTATAATGATATGTCTCTGCTTTCGAATATGAACATTGTTAGCTCCATTATCTTCAATAAATATATTCTGCTACACTCTTGTTTTATATTGAATTCCCATTTTCCATCTTGAACTGAAAAACTGAATGTTCTAAGAATAGATTATTTTTATAATTGTGTATATCAACAAACGATAATGAAAGTACTCATTAAAATTATCATTATACAGGAATGAAAGTTTTTATGTGTTCTTATAGAGCATTATTATCAGTTGACTGTATAATTGAAAATTATATTCTGTATGACAATTTTATTTATATTTATACTATTCCAAACTGAAATCATATTTCTATTATAAGTAAGCCAAATTAACGATTTCTCGTTAGAAAAACTTGAATTTGTCCAGTGAAAGTGAAATTTATTTCACTGGAATATTCTTTGACTATAATTTGTAGTTTCAAATTGTTAAATTGGTTAAGAAATTGACTATCATTAACAGAGATAAAAAAGTTTACTTTCTTGTTTTTATATGTAATAACATGTGATCATGAGTTTTCACTTTCCTTGAATTTACACTTGGTACATGTGTAAAAAACTGTTTGTCCTTCATCAGCAGAACGTAATTGTAGTGTAGCATAGGACATCTTTTCATTGCCACATTTGGGACACCTTCTTTCAACTATTGGCCCCTCATCATCTGGTTCTGCATCCATTCTCTTCTCAGTTTTAATATTTTTCTTTTTAGCATCTCTTGAATTGAAATGTATAGTATACTTAACCACTGATTGTCCAAAAACTACAAAAAAAAGTTTTCATGGGATGTAAATATTTATTAAGTCTTGTAATTGTTTTGATTTACCTTCCTCTGTATTTCCACGGAGTGCCAAAGAACAAGTGTAACATGTAACATCTCCTTTCTCTCGTAAAGGTGGTAAAATGGAACCACAATCTGGACAGAATCCTGGTATCCTTTGGAATATATTGGACATTATCACTAGTATTATCTCTTTGAGAGTGTTTTTGTGTTTTTACGTTGAACTTCTGGCTATAACCTATAAATTTTTGCCTGTATATTTATATTTACAGATGTTTCATGTTTTTGTGATTCGGCTAATCGTTTTTGGTTCCGTGTTGTTTGTGGACGGACAATTAGTCGATCTGTGACAAAACACTATGGAAAATCAGATGTTTCATAATTTATACGATATATATTTTATTAATATGTTATAAACAAATAATTGTCATGATTGAAAATTTAGGAGCTGATTGATTAATCAGAAATAACCCATTTTTATGAACTGAACCCATACTATATTATATATACATATAGTTCAGTGGAACAAAATATGTCAATTCCTAACTCTAGTTATCTCTGGTGATCTCTGTGAGCTTGTGTAGTGTAAGTAACTAATAAGTAATAAAAGTAATCCTGTGCTGTAACTTGTAACCGAAGAATAAATAAAAGCATCCGTATTCTTAAAGATTTATTTACGAAAAGAAATTTATATATGGATGAAATGCTACCGTCACAAGTACAGCTATTTCCATTCATGGTTTTATGTATTATATCAATGTAATGAGATCAAAAACTGGTTAAATAAACAGTGACATTCTATATCATTTATTTCGTTAAAGTACTTCTAATAATTAATTTCGTTTCATCAAAGATAGTGCTTGAAAAAGGTGGAAATATCAAACACTCTTATATCTACAGGATTTGATATGTACGATAATAGCCAATTAGAAACTGAAAGCGATTACGATGTTTATGGTAAAACTCCCCCAAGAACAAAAATTTTGAGAAAGAATCGTGAAAGAAAACAGAGAGAAAAATATACAAGGTTAGTATGGTATACTGGTTGTCCCTTATTTCCTGACAATCATGGCAAAAGTCCATACACAGTGGTGTGGATATATATCTTTATTTTTTCAAATTCCACTCATTTATTTTATACTAACCCTAATAGGAATGGTAGATTGATAATAAATTAAATTGAACATTGAGGTTCCTCATTATTTTTTTTTGTATTTCAGTATTTCTGAATTTGTAATAACTAATTGAGTTCCATTTTAAAAGAGGTTCAATTTTGCTGTGACTATTCAAAAATGTTTTCTTATAACCAACTATTTTGTTGATTATAAATCATGAAATTGATGTAGGAAATTATCTTTATTTATTGAGTTGAGTATCCATATAGATAATACATTTTGTACTTCATTATCAAGTGGATCATCAGACATTATAATTGCCATCAACACAAATGGATAAATATTTTCATCCAAATATTATCTATAGGGAATGCTTAATCAGGTGCATCCTTATTATAATTAATTTTAATATAATGTAATAATCGAGGTAATAATAAATAATTTAATTTTGAACGTCAATTTGTTGATAATTATCATAAAATATTTTTTTCACCAATTCCTCTATGAAATTCAGTACATATTTTCTATTGTATCTTGAGATTTTTTGTAACTTTTCCATAGTTTATCTATTCTTATTCGACAAATACTCAAGTATTTTGAAATCCATGTAGACTATCTACTATAACTACCTATAACATAAATTGGACAGTGCACACTCCATTTGTTTAATTCCAAGGAGTTTTCTAATTGTATACAAAACATATTGACAATATTTTTTATATTAATGATGACAAATTTTTGTAAAGATATTTGTTGAAAAACAATAAAATGTTGAACATTTTAGTGTTGCCTCTCCCAGTATCAAGTTGGAGAGATCAAAAACACCCTCATACAGAAGAACCACAGAGAGCAGCATGAATGATATTCTCACAAGGGATGAATGCAATGATGAGGATTTTCAAGGTAGAAAAATCATCTGGCCAGTATTAATATTTTCTTCTTGATCTTCTGAAGGTGTATATCTTCAGAGATGATTAATCCTGAGCATAAAGAAAAGCTTGCTTAATATTGAGAAAATATTACTATTTCTGCTGAAATAGCTACAAGATATACTCCATAATTTGCTGTGATGTAGCAATTGTCATTTCATGTGGGGAAACGTTATGATATAATTGTGTTCACTATTCAAGATGTCCATCTACAAACAAATAATAACACAATAATATATAAGAATATACTGAAATAATTCAGAACTTGCTGTTATTCATTTATGAAAACACATATTAGGAACAGTTTTTCCAGTTTATGTGATTTTATTGAATAAAAAACAATTACCTAAACATTAACGTGATATGCATGACATACTAGATTGACTAGGTTTATGGAGAACTGATAGAGATATCAACTTGAAATTCTGGTGGGTGCTACAACTCAATGTGTTCTATTTTCCTAAAATATTTTCAATACGCTATTACTTCCGGTTAAACCGGAAATGATATCAACTTTGTTTTTTCAAATAGAACACCCTGTTTATTTTCATATTTTCGAATTCTATGAAACTGAACTGTTGCATTTTGAATTTTCTTCCTATCGTTATTTGTTTTCACAATATTCCATTTTTTCGAAAAATTTTGACAATTAGACTGACTAACTAAAATCTCCATATTATCTTCAATTTTCAAGATTTAAGGTTCAATCTCCGTATACACATCATTGAAAGAGTGTTCTGTTCAGTAGATTTCTGATCATTATCCACAGCCCAGTCTGAATCAACATATCCAATTAAAACATTAGCAGTAGAATTTTTCTCAAAGAAATTACCCAAATTCAAAGTTCTTTTAAGATACGTTTTAAACCCACTCACTGACATTCAGTTGCATCACTCTGAAAACGACTATAAAAATTCACTGAAGCAGTTTTGCTCAAATTAGGTTCTTGAGACAACAAATTTCTTATGATTCTATTTCAAAACCCTGAAAATGAATGTAGATCAGTTGCAAGTTATCAATTTGACAAATGAATATTTCAGCTCCGAAACGGTCTAACAAACGCAACATGAAACTGCTTCGCGGCTCTGAGCGAGACCTCAAACTAGACATAGTTAGCGCACAAGCGGCTTGTCCAGAAAACCGTGAAGAACCCGACTACCCTATAACTCCCAGTTACCATATCGAGGGTCGGAAACGTTTCATGAGTCTTGTCTGTCGCACGTGGCCATGCAAACAAACGTGCGCTAAAGAGGAGAAACATGCTAACTTGGCAGGGTTAGAAGGCACAGAAGAGGAAGGCGGCGAAGGTGATAATGGAGTCGAGGTGTCAGCTCCTAGAGTCGAGTTTTATAGGACCTTGAAAGCTTTGATCCGGATGGGTTGTAGTGACCGGAATCCAAGGAGAGCGGTAAGATTTCATTTGAGAAGAAGTATTGAAATATACAGGAGTCCTCAATAACTTTTAGAACTATTTCTTTTATTACAAAAAAAAAACAAATTGAAATTTACTTGGTAATAACACAGTATAACTAAACATACAGTAGTCAATTGCTGTCGGTTCTTTTCATGTTGCTGTTCACGAATTCAATTGCGAGTCACCGCAAAAAACGAGCTCTCCCGGCAATGTCAGATTTTCACGGAATCTACGGTCTTGAATACAGGTCTGGAAATTGGTAGGGTGGGGGGGGGGGTTACCCGCACATTGAACAAAATTTGGTGGTTCTCGTGTTTCGCCACCTGCAGATTCGATAAGCTGTGTGAAGATACTAATGTTCTTGATTCATTTGATACATTTTGCAAGAAATAATGTTTGAGTTTATTCATCATTCAAGTCATAACTAATCATTTGTTTTGTTAACAATTACGATTAATCTTATCCTGAAACAATTAGGCTCCTAGCGAATAAATATGGCGAATTTTTCTACAAAAATGATGACACATCCCACCATTCTAAAACGCTTAAGTTTCCATACCTGTATGTGAGTCCGTGACGGAATCACATTGGACCAGATCCGGTTTCAAAAAATAATAACCTGTCACATCTAATTACGTAGATAATCTGTTGAACACTTCATGAAAATATATTCGAGAATTCAATAGGCTACAAGATAAAATAATGAACAGTATAAAATAACATACACTACTTGCAAGCATTTATACAATATGCTGAAATAGGAAGGTTTTCTACATTCCTTCTTTTTCTATATCAATTCAAACCTAGAATGGATTATATATTTAGAGCTCAATGATTAATTCTAGTTTTTCAGTTAATTTTTCAAATATTCCAAAGGGATCATAATTTCTGAGTCATCAAAAATATATACAATTTTCACATGAATTTTATGGTAAAAGTGATATAAGCAAGTTTTAATATAAAGTAGTTTGCCGATTACCTGATAGTCACCATGTGCAGCTGGTGGTTTATTATTCGACCCATTATAGATGAGCCGTGAAGAAACTCTATGGCAGAACGAACTGAAAGATTTGATATGGCTTGAACTCCAAGCATATCATGCTGACAGATCACCAATCGAGGAAGATGACTACCTGTGCTTGGCTAGAGAGAGTGTTGAACCTTTACTTGCTGACATCAAGAATTACAAATTCGAAAGACATTGCAGAAGGTAAATACAGTCCACGCATATTTCACGTTGAGCAGCTACGATTTTTTTTTCAAGATATTCCACACAAACAAGTGACAGTGGCGTTGAAGACGATTGCCAAGGCTGCCTGGCTCTACTATGTTCTTCCTGTCTGGAAGCGCAGAACCAAGCCTTCAGGGATATTGAAAATCTTCTTAATAGACTCGAGGAGGTGGAAAGTCTATTTCCCTCTAGCAAAGCCTTTGCTGAACTGTACCCGATTTACAATTCGCCCGAATTTGTTGGTAGGGTTAAAGCCATGTGTTTATGGTACAACATGACAAAACACCAGAGGCTGAAGTTGAACATTATTGGAAGACTGGTCACACTCGTAGAGGACAAGCACGGCAACTGGTTGTTACCTGGAGACGAGAGTTACTCAGGTATAGAGGAATTATCAAAGTTGGTTATAGTAATCAATTTATTCAATGGAGAAAGTTCTGAAAGATTTGGTTATCTTTCAATACCAATTTCATTTGACGTGAAGCGCCTACCCCCTAGCTAAGTCTCCATGTTTGGAAACGAAAAGCAAAATTTTTGCAAAATATCTCGTATATTTGTCACCGTTCTCTCATCCATTCAAAAATGTTTGATGACTGCACGAAATTCGTGTTTATCTATTTTTGCAAAAGTATCCGACTAGCTTCACAAAACTGCCTTGTAAACAAGAATTGTTCGGCGTATCCGAAAATTTGACAGCTTTCCCAAAATAGGTTAGGTTTTCAACCATCATAACTATTTGCATGCCATTTCTTGTCCATTCCAGAAACTTTTCAATCTCCTCGTATATTGTTACCCGTTAATTCGATGGTCTTCCTGAATGTGCGAAATGTTCAATATTATATTTCAGGTAGTCCATCGGATAGTAACAACAGTACAAACTCCTCGGGCAGCGATTCTTTCATTTGCAAACTCATCATGAACATACAAGATTTCAATAGCATTGCTTCAATCGCGGAGCTACTGGGACCTAAAAACAACAACAAAGTATCACCCTACAGACGCTACATCGAAAATGTTTTAAAAACAAGAGCCTTAGACAAGAGTTTGAAATTCCTGAAGAATCTACATAATAACGTCTTGAAGAAGGCAAAACTGACTCTAGACCGCCCGAATGATGCCAACATATTTTTAAATACGAAAACTTTCAATTCCGACGAAGAAGAACTGTCACGTTACGGTGCGTGGAGTCCTGAGGCTTTGAGTTTAGATCTACCGTCGTATCGATCGATGTTCTTGTTTTTGGCGATGATCCCACTAGAGGTCCTGCACGAGTACCTGTTGATGCGTTTGGAGCAGAAACCAGAAAACCCGTCGCCGTTGAGCGTGCGGCAGTTGATGCGGGAACTGAAACAGGGCCTGAGTCTGGCCATGGAAGAACGAATGCATATTCACGGTTACGTGGCAGCAGCTACTTCGGGCCGCGACATCGATGCAGACGATGTTAGAGAACGACTCGAGAATTTCGATGAGTGCGTCAGACGAGTTTTCGCTGATTACTTGGAATATTTGGAGACTTGGGTGTTTTTACAGAAGAATACTTTTCAAAAGAATTTATTGGACGATGAGTTTGAATTCTCTGTCCAAGTTAGTCAACACGTGCCTGATGTTAAAGATATGATAGGAAGGAAATTCGCATTCATCTGTGGTACAATTTTGAAGAGGATTGGGGAGAAATTGATCAGTAGGATTGAAGATGTTCTCGAGGTTATTTTGAGATGTGATAACATGATGTTGAAGTGAGAAGATTATTTCGAACTTTGATTATTTTTATGTATAATTTTATTATATTTCAGGCAGAATTTATTCTCCGTTTGTCGCGAGCTGCAATCTCTTTTCAATGAAGAACGTGAGAAGACTCTCAAGATAATGTGTTTCATGAAAGCTAATATTAAAAAGGAAAATGTACCTGATGATTCCTTGACTTTTTTGGGGGTAAGTTGAAAGTTAAAGTATTATTCTGAACTGCATTTGACTTTGCTTGTTTGCAGGAATCTGTAATCGCTTATAAATGCATCATTCCAGATGCGATCGGCAAAATTCAAAAGTTGTTCGACCATATAAGTTTTGTAAGCTTGGAAGAAGTTGATAAAAACTCACTGATTTCGAGGATCAGGGAAATCCTAATGCAAGTTTATCGTTTTGGATTTGAGGTCAGTCATCTTTCAAATTAGTATAATGCCAATTTTCCTAATTTCTAATGAATCATTCGACAAACAGTATGCAATGCAAATTCGTAATTTTTTTCCATAGTGGAACTATTTCAAAAAATTTGTGAAAAGTGTGTAATTTGAATTCGGATACTGAAATTCATGATTATAGATCACCAAATTGAATATTGTTAGATACAAATCGAAGTAACCACTTATTAATATTGTTTTAACACGTTTATTCCATCTGTAGTTTTACAGAGAAGTGGCAGATAATAGCCCAAATGAATTGAGGTCTAGACTTGTGCATTCTATGGTCGATTTCGCCAACTTATGGATGAAATTCGTGACAGAACGTTGTGAACGTGGCAGAGGCATGCGCCCGAGGTGGGCCTTCCAAGGCATGGAATTCTTGCTCACAGTCTGTGAACCTGTTAATACCAATTATCTCACTGAAGAGAAGTTTGACAAACTGAAGAAAGATATGGATATTTGCATTTCACATGTTATAGGTAGGAATTGACAGTGAATAACTGAACTATTTTAACATATTGTGTACGATATCCAGGTACCACAGCACCGTCTACGCCTGAAAGTGGATTTCACTCTGCTTCTTCTAGATCGAGTCTAGAACACATCAGAGCTAGATCTCGTGGATCATCTCCGAGTCCCAGACCCTGCTATAAGAGTCAGAGATCCAAAGGAAGGAAAACTAGTGTGGAACAGCAGTCGCCTAGTGGGGAGTTTCTCGATGCGATTTCTGTCAATACAAGGTAGGAGAAAAAAGGGTTTATTCTTGACACTTGACATCTAGATTTTGAACTATGCCAAGTTCATTCAAATTATGCAATATCAATTCAGTATAATAAGTTAAAATACACATTTGGGTATGTGATGTGTCTGTATTCATTGGGTAACTGTCTCAATTAGTTCTAGCACAATATTTATTGATGTGTAAAACATACTATACGTATTATTATGATATAAATAGCTGGAACATAAACAACGAAGTAGTAACCAAATAACCAAAGAAAATTACGACTTCAACGCTCTTCTGCAGTCAGATATCGATGACATGACTGTCAAGATAATTTGATGTATGCGTTACTCATTCGTGAACGAAATAAATACACACTTAGGGCAATTCAAGTAGATAAAAGTATCCATATGACGTTAAACGAGAATTTAAACAATATTTGTTTTCGCTTCTTTTTGAACTTTTTGAAGATTTTTGAAGATGGCCCTCATTTTAAAATTCGCCACCTTTTTTCTAGTTTTCTCACTTGGTTTTATGAATGAAAGCTTTTATCTCATTGCATGATTTCAACTCACTGGTTTCAGATTTGATTATTCATTTTATTTCCAATTGGTAATTGCATAAATCTATCTTGAATGACTATTTCTGCTCACTTGTAGATTAATGATATTCGTTTTAAAAAGCTTCAAGAAAGAAGAAACTGACTGCGCCCCTATTGAAATCCGCTTTCCACCGAAACCTCACAGCGAGCGTCTGCGGGAGGCAGTAGAATCACTCGAGGCCGAATTGAATAAAGAGTTGATAAAACAAGACCTCATCGGTAAAGTCGTCCACCGGAGAACAAGTAAGACGATACCGAGAAGAAACGTCACTTTTTCTTGGCAACGTGGCATCAAAATCGGTCAGGGCCGTTTCGGGAAGGTTTACACTGCAGTCAATAATAATAGCGGCGATCTGATGGCGGTTAAAGAGATCACTTTACAGGATAACGATTCCGTGACTATCAAAAGAATGTCGGAGGAAATGAAGATACTGGAGGGTATCGCACACGAGAATTTGGTCAGATATTATGGAGTGGAAGTACATAAGGTGAGAATATTCTATAGAATGAATAATGTTGAAAACTGTATAAGCAAAGATACCAAATATGAGTAAGATATCCTTTCTTCGGGGCTGTACTGATCATATTTGTAAAAAAGTTAGAAGAGGCAATTATGCAATGTTCCAATGGGGAAGACCACCAAGTGAGGAAAGTCTTCCAAACCTCTCTTGATCGATGAATAATGACATTGGTTCAGTTTTCATCCAATATCAAGGATCGAATTCAAAGCAAATAGGTTCTCATTCAAAAACGCCAGAAATAAGTGGGCGGTGCGAAGAACATAAGACGTCCTACACCCTTAGTCTATCTCTGACTGTTTCCATTATATATCTTTTGCTCACACCGCTGTTATGTTGTCATGTTTACTTGTGGATAACTCTTTATTTCTTTGATATATTTTCTCTAAAACTCATCATCTCATGATAATTTGTGGAAAAAATATCATTTATATTGTATTTTTTTCATCTTTTATCCCGAGAATAAGTTGTGGTAACACAGCAAGATTTGCCATAGAACAATTATCTATAATTGGTTGGCTCAAGGTCGATGGGCGTGTAGGGTTAAGCACGTCACACTGCGTTATACCAATGAGAGCAACCTTTGAAAATGTCGCATGAACTTGTATGTTTGAAATCAATTCCGTTCATTTTATTACTTTATTCATGATATAGACCGAATAAAAAAATTTAAAAATGATGAATGGTAGTGTTTGGACATACAGAACACCAATGCTGTTTTTATGTCTCGATTTCGTATGGATGAAAAGATACACTTTTCACTCCAATGTGAATCAACTTGTTTTGTGATAACAGTGCACATTCCGAGAAGCTGTCAAAACTCTCACCTTTGAAGATAGTATATCTACTTTTTGAATTAGTAAATGCCGTTGTCAGTTTGTGATTCAAATGCGTGTTCTGGTTGTTTTTATTTCCTAATTTCATTTTAGGATGAAATGTTACTTTTCATGGAATATTGTTCAGAAGGAACATTGGAAAATCTGATAGCAGACGCTGAAAAAGGGCTACCGGAACTTTTGGTCAGAAGATACACTTTCCAATTGGTGTCTGGAGTAGCCTGTCTGCACGAACACGGAATAGTACATAGAGATATAAAAACGGCAAATATTTTTTTAACAAATGGAGGCAACTACTTAAAAATTGGAGATTTCGGTTGTGCAGCTAAGATAAAATCCAATACAACAATGCCGGGAGAATTGAAGGGCTTTGTAGGAACCCAAGGTAAAAATGCAAAAACATTTCGGAAATTATTTCTTTTTACAATTTTGAAGATATTTTCAAATCAATGTGAGAAAGCTTTTTCAAATCGATAACTTAATGAGTTAATCTCAAATTACTGATATATTTTTTCAGCTTATATGGCCCCAGAAGTATTTACGAAAAATATGTCAGAAGGACATGGTAGGGCAGCTGATATTTGGTCAGTAGGATGTGTAGTTGTGGAAATGGCATCAGGAAAAGTGAGTAATTTCAAACCAATTTTCTTTCTATATGTCTGACAATTAGATTTTTCAATGTTTTAATGTAATTGTACAATGTATCAACAAAGAACATTACTCTCAAGTTGAGTCAACAACTGCTTATTTGTTTTTGACAAATGACGTTACTATGGTCCTCATTTGTGGTCCATTGAACGAAATGTTTAATTTTCAGATGCCTTGGTCACAATACGATTCAAATTTCCAAATTATGTTCAAAGTGGGTATGGGACAGAGTCCCGATCCTCCAGACGATATGATTGATGAGGGGCTGGATTTCCTCGATATGTGCTTCAAACATGACCCGAAGGAGAGGGCTACAGCGCGCGAACTTTTAGCCAACAATTTCGTCAAAATTGGAAATTTGATCTGAACAATTTTCCTTCGTTCGTGTAGATGATGCTCACATGTGTAGCTAAAATGTGTCTGTGTTTTGCATTGATTTTTTCTAGTTGGTTATTTGACCAGTTCACTTTGATGAGTAGTTTTAGAAGGCTAACAACTGTATTCGGAGGAGGAAAAAGCAGTCAGTGATTCTGATAGCGGATACTTTTCAATGAAGGAAGAATAATGTAATGTAGAGAGCTTGATTATTCAATCGTTAACACTAGAAGGATGTAATATTGTAGTGTTTGTTGACGTAACTGAAACTATAAAATGAGAATAAATATCAAACTGTTGATTCAAAATTGATATATGAATTACTGGAATGAACAAATTCTTGAAATCACAAGTTACCTTGATCTAACTGGTTAAATATTCAAATATTCTATCCGTGGCAACTAAGGAAAAGGTGTTAGAGTGAAGAAATACACTTTTTGGTGAGCGATTCACAAGGAGAGCGATATATCTATCGTTACTGTAATAGATTTCTCCCTACATGAAAGAAGAATCATTTATATTGTTTTTACCTGTTATTCAATTATTGAATTGTGAGTTACAATGTGGTTGTATTGGTTACATTCCAAATAAACAATTGGTTATAAAAAAGTGGTAGCCATGTTAAAGGTTGACAGGTTTATTGACAAATTCTTCTTAAAAGAATGGTTCTTGACAAATCTAATGACAAATACATCTATATAAAGTAATTACATCTTTGAACATGTAATTTGTTCAGCTTGAATTGTGTTGAAATGTTGCCATTATTATTTATAGTATATAAACATTCTTGATTCTTTTGGTGTTATGTTACGTTCTTATATGTTATATCTATACCGTTTCAAATACAATGTTGATTTTTTAATAATATTTTAACCATGACTTTCCAGTATAAAACAACTGCTTTGTTAAAATTTTGTTTGATATAGGTATATTTTTAAAATATTGTTTTGTTTAAAAGCCATATGTGATCATATAAATGTGATACGACAGAAAAGATATATGATGTAGATCAGTTTTTTGATCAGACGTTAATTTTATCACAATACAAATTCTATCGTATAAGTTGTAATATTGTTGAAATATTTATCATTGCACTCTTTTTTGGTTTCACTTCTTCTTGGTCTGTGTAGAAAATATAATAAGCAATGACAGAATGCTTGAACCCTAACAAGGATCAAGAGAAAGATAACGAAATCATATTGTACTTATATAATCATATACTTACTTATATGATTTGTGCTTTATAATTAAAAGTTGCTTGTTTCCATCATCAAGTAAATGAGTAATGAGAAGTGATATGAATTCTTATATGTATTTGAGTATTCTGTGAATGTGTTATCTATGTATACAGAGGACTGAATCAATAGAGTCTAGTTCGAAATTGATTGTTTTATTCTGATTTCTTCCTGTGTTGTGAGAAAGGAGAATAGCATCGCCTGAGAAACTGGATGGAAAGAATAGACCCAAAGGTATAAGCTGTCCTGGATAATACTCTAGAGAAGCAATACTTGAAATTGCTTCTGTACGAAAAAAGTCAATAAGGTTAATCGAAACTATATACTCATTTTTGTCTGCTGAATTAGTTATAATGTGTTTTTGTAAAACGAAAAAAAAAAAACATCAAAATTTTATGCTACTTCAAACTGAACTGCAGTATCAAGAATTAAAAGTTGAAATTTTAAGGATAGTTATTCTATTAAAAACAAAATAAAGAATAAAATGAAATAAGAATGCACTAATAAAATCACATATTTCCTTCAAATAGCAGCAAATGTGATTTCAGTGGTGTATTCTCAATTTATTTCATTCTATTTTTTTATCATTTCCATAAACTCTATATCTTATTACTTGATATGGAAAACTCAATAGTTGAGAAACTCCGTACCTGAAATTACTAAAAGAGACGAGGAAGATATTAACCTATTGCAATATTCAAATGTTTTTTTTCAAACATGATTTAGAAAATTATTATCTGTAAGAATGTTTAAATTGATCTCAAGATCTATTCCAAAATGTTCTAATTCTATGAGGAGAATGTATTCCTCTGATTCAGATAGTAAGTATTCCCAAAAAGAAACTCTAAGACATCAAAAGCAGCTGAATTTCAGTTGTATTAGTAGAAAACTTGGGACGAATAACTACCATAGGCATTAATAGGCCCTCGAAACGTAACTGCTTGGATGCAGAGTCTGCCAAATTAGTCAATAAAGCAATAGAAAATTTTGAAAATGACCAAAATTCATATGTAGCTGTTTTATATGGGACTGGTGGTAATTTTTGTTCCGGATTTGATTTGAAAGAACTCGCTGAGTCTGAGGAACGAAATTTATCAAATGGACTGATGGTAGATGAGCCAAAAATTACAGAATTGATGAAACTCAATGAGATATTTTAGGGCCTTCCTAAGATAGTCAGAAAACCAATGATAGCTGCTTTGAGTGGTTATGCAGTAGCTGGTGGGCTAGAGCTTGCTTTACTTTGTGACCTGAGGGTGATGGAAGAAACAGCAGTGTTAGGTTTATACAGCAGACGTTTTGGCATACCTTTATCTGATGGTGGTACAGTTAGACTACAATCAATGATAGGCCTTTCAAGAGCACTGGACATGATCATAACTGGCAGGTCACTGAATGCTCAAGAAGCTTTACAATGGGGATTAGCAAATAGAATAGTTGCCTGTGGAACAGGTGGAAAGAACTAACTTTGCCTGAATTATTAACTTATGTTCAACTTTCAGCTTTGGGACAAGCTATCAACTTGGCTACCTCTCTTGTGAAGTTTCCCCAAGAATGTCTCAATACAGATAGACAATCTACATATAATTCAGCATTCAACAAAGCCCACCAGGACCTTATCGATGAAGAACGTAAAAACTCTAATAGAATATCCATAAACAGTATCAGAGAAGGTGCTCAAAAATTCATATCAGGGCTAGGTAGACATGGAAATTCATACAATTTGACTAACCGGGATATTTGTGAGTGGGAAAAGGAATTTTCTGAACACATTGTAGATCATAAGAGTAAATTGTGATTTATTTTTTCAATGGGAAAGACTACTCAGTTATAATATCTTTTTGAATATTTTTCTATTGATAGATATCACATGCATATGTATCAAAATCAAATCAACTAGGTTCTACATTTTGAAATTCACGAAATGATTCAGAAATTAGTGGAATGTGGAACACACTATAGCTCTTCATTAGATCTGCCTCTCTGATATTTCCTGTGACAAATGATCGATTATGGAGACATTGTTCTATAACAAGTCTCAGAAAATATGACATTTTGTTCATGTATTTTGTTTACATACTCATTCATGAAATATATGTCTGTAAAGTCTGTGGTCTTATAGAGGTCTGGAAACTGGTAGAGTTGGGGGTTGCTCAAATATTGAGGAAATTTTGGTGGTTCCCATGTTTCGCCACTGTTTGCTCTCTCTTTCTCACTTTGTCAGCCAATCACAAATTATATAAAAATACGAATGTTTTTTTATTTTTTCGAAAGAATTTTGCAAGATATAATATTTCTGGCATTGATATTATTGACCATCAAGTAATAAACATTTGTTTTGTTTACAATACGAACTGTCAAAAGTGTAATCACGTGATGATACCTCTAGACACATACGCTCCCACCGCCCAAAAGTGCCGTTTCCAGACGTGTGTGTATGACCGTGGTAAAGTCCAAAGACACAGCACAAACAATAATTTCTTTGAGAATGTGATTTCTTTGGCATTTTTGGCATGTTTTGTAATGAATTGTTAGACATTATATTTGAAGAAATACCTATGTTTGATTCTTTCAGGGTTGATGAGCATATAGAGAATACAAATGGAGCATAATAGTTATTTATGTATCAAGGGCGTGAAATTGGCCGTGCATAAAATGTTGTATGTATTTCGGGCGTAATATGCTTTTATGAACCTAGGCGTGTTAATAGCCCTCGCTATCGCTCAGGCTATCATTTACACGCTACGGCCCATAAAAGCCTATTTTACGCCCTTGATACATAAATAACTATTGTTACGTTAACTGAGAAAAGAACCCACTAAACGATTATTTATTGTTCTCACAGCACAACAGAGTTCCTGTCTCAATTTAGAGGTTTATTATGCCTATCCTGAACTGTACTGTCCTAATCTAACTTTCTTGAGCATTCTTCATAATTCAAGAAATATTTGCAAAAATCTAAAATACCCGCACTTCGGAAATGTCTGCTTGTTTCCCATTAATCAAAAACTTTCGAAATTGAATAATCAGTTCATTTGTCAAGTCAGCATAATATAGACAAGCAAAATATACCAAAAAGTGTATAATTATAATAATGTTCAAAAAAATATGGTCTTTCCTATTAGATTTTTTTAAAATGCAGAATTTTGATTGGAATCCATCCAAATAGTAAATGTTAAAAAGGAAAGTCATATTGAAATTGTCATATTTGGTTCAGTTCAATTTTCCTCAAGATGTTGGAAATATTTTTTTTTATTTTCACGAAAAATTAGTTTGATGTTGTATTTATTGACACCCTTACTTCATTACTAATTACAGAACCTTGGCTCGATTTGTTTGCAGAATGTCGCCTCTAAAAGTAAAAAGATATCATGATATAATTTTATAAAGAAATATTTTTTACCTTGTTGGATTGGGATGATCGCCTCCTTTGGTAGGATTCAAATTCTGCCATTTCTTTGGATGCCTCACTCAGCAATGGTTTTATTTGATTTTCATCTTTGATAGAAATCAAACAATAAAATGGTGTAATGAAATTCTGGATAACTCACCATTATAATACATGATATAATAAGTTAGTTTCTCTGTAAAAATATCCAAGCCCATAAAATTCGGTGGATAGTTATTTATTTTTAAAATCTTTCCTTTTTCTGTCACAATATCAAACCTATCTGTCAAAAAAGTAAAATAGGAAAAAAGTAATTCCGTTAATAAATATATACGTCTTTACCTTGCAGTTTAGTTGGGATACCAACCTTTTCAAAAACATAGTCTTGAATTATTTTAATGAAGCAATCAGGATTGAAAAGTAACTCTTTGTTCTCTAAGGCAATCCCACTATGTTTTTTTGATGCGTCATTTTGGCGTGAGTTTTTGTAGTCTGTAAATAAAATTAGAGAATATAATTGAGATTTTTTCACTAAAAGTTTAAAAAATACCTACCTATATATTTTATGACGCAATACATTTTGAAGTGTCAAGTTGACTTCAAAACTTTTATTTCATATTTTATCAATTGTTTTGTGCAAGATGAAATTAAAACATTCCTCAAATATATCGAATGAATAAAATGTGTTATTATGCAAACAAAACTCAACTTCTTTGTATGTGATGCAGTAATTATATGCCGTGTAATGAATATACCATTATTCCTATTAATTAATTCATGAGTAGTTATTGAATTGGAAAGGTTCTCGAAAATAATCTAATTATTCGAGCAACCAATGCAACTAACACTTTGTATACCTCATGCTCGATTGGGTATACGTTGCTATGCAACCACGAAGTATTGGTGAAAACAAACATCAAAGTTATGTTTTCAATTCCTAGTTTATATTCGAGAATATGGACTGGAAATATTTGTCAGCGTTGAATACTGATACTTTGAGTGATGAAGAAAAGGATGAATTATATAATTCTGTAACATGGTATGATTATGAATGGGAAGATATCGAGAAAGAACATTTAACAGTGCTTCTCAAAGTTTGTCAACAAATTTTGAAATACAAAGGAGAGCAAGTTGAGACTTTATTTCATGAATTAGAAGAAATGGCTATAAAACAAGGTGAAGAAGAGGCTAAAAAGCAGGAATCTGATACCGAACTCAGAAGCTCTAGATCCAGGAAATCAAGTACTTTGGAATTTGAGAGTTAGAGTAATTTGTTGAATGTATCAATCGTGATTTTAAAATGATTTTTTTGTAGATTTAGAACAAAAATATATGGAGATCAAAGCAAAATATAAACAAGTTCTGAGAAAGAATGAAAAAACTAATTTGGAAATGAAAAAGGTGAGTTTTAGGTTTAATAGGACCATATAGGACAGAATGGAGAATTATATTTTTTGTTGTTAGTGATGTAACAATATTGTTACAAGCATTTATTCATTACTTCATCTCCACTTCACAGATTGAAAGCTGAAAGAGACCACTTTTAACGATTTTATATTTTGAATTTATTTAGTACCGATTCTCAGAATTACTACATGATTAGATAATCGATTGATACATATCTGAAGCCGCCAATCTATATCAATATGTTTTTAAAAGAAAAAAAAAATATTTTTCAGTTATCCAATAAAATGACATTATTAGATCAAGAAAACAGAAGATTAGAAAATGAATTACATGCAATTCCCCATGAAGCAGGCAGTGAATCCGATTTGTCAGAAAATATAAAAGATCATCAGAAAGAACTCATCGACACCGTACAACACAGAAACAAACAAATTTCTGAGTTACTACGAGACATAGAAGTATACGTTTCAAAGTTATTGATTATAACCAGCTAATTTTTATGTAATTTTATGTAGAATGTGGAAAGCGAAAATCATGTTATTAGAGATAAATTATCAACAGTTCGCGATCAGTTAGAGGTAGCAACAAAAGAGCTTCTTTGTTTGTCCAATTCTTTGAAAGAGAGTGAAGAAAATTTGAAAGCTGCGAATGGTGAGTTTTCAGATTAAGAATGTCGTTGTAAGTAATTATTGAACTATGTCAGAATTGAGTAGTAATTTGATCCAAATCTTGAATTCAAACCATTTAAAATTTCATGCTGAAACATCTTTGTATGTAAATATGTTCGTGTCGCAGTGTTTGCTGTTTTTGACAGAATAAATCGCACATATCCTATATACACGATGCCATAAAAATACGAATTCATTCATTGACCGATAATACTTTGATCCAATTCAATCTGAGCTCTTCCAAAACATAATCTCATTATAACTCGATTACGTCGTGAAATATTCCAGAGCGAACTAACGAAATGGTTGAACGATGTGAACTGGTAAAGAAAAATTATAAAATACTACAACAAGAAAAGAATGAATTAGAAAATGAAATGACTCAGCAGCTGACAGATTTGAAGAAAGTTATAGAAGACTTGAAGGTAAAATATATCAAACAGAATTTAACTTTCGCTAGAATTTTACATTGCACTATTCAAGACGAACCTTCGACAAAAAGATGAAGACATACAAAGTTTGAGAGCCCGCGTCAAAGAACCAAGTGTAAATTCATCAATACCCAGCCTACCAAAAGACGAACCGGTACAATCTCATGAGTTAGTTTTGGAAAGGGTTCTGAAGGAGAGAGAAAAACAATTGTTGGAGGTTCAGATTCAGCTTCAAATCGCCACAAAGGATATGAAAGAAATGACAGGAATTATCAAGACAATGAAAATTGAAAAAGATAGTGATCTTAGGACCATAGCAAGGTTAGAAGAGAATTTTGGCGAATTGAAAAAACAATTGAGCGCAGCTCACGAGAGATGTCAAAAAATACAAGAGGAAGTTGATTTTGCTGAAAAAATATCCAAAAACAAAACTGATGAGGTAAGTGGTATCAAAAAAAGATAGAATTTCAGTAATTTATATTTTTCAGTTGAACGATATTCTGAGTAAAATGCAAGAAAATGGTCAAGTTGAACTTGTGGTGAATTTGAAAGAAGTACAAGAATTGAGAGCTGATAACCAGATCAAAGAGAAGCAAATTATGAGTTTGGTGAAAACTACAAATAAATTACAAGAAGATTGCGATTGGTTCGAGAAACAAAATGATATACTGAGGTGAGAATTATATAAGGCTTAGACGTTTCAGTTGTACTTTTGATTCATTTATTATTTACAAAAATTCACCATCGAGTCGTAGTAATGCGATGAAGATGAATTTTATTTTTAGGATTTTTCGAATATTCAGGACCTTCGAATGGATCTCTTTTAAAATTTGTAAGGCAATTTACTATCATGAATGTATATGAAAATAATTAATTTAGCATTTTCTTGGAATGAAATTGATATAACTTGAAATGAATACTCTACATTTCAATATGTATCAATGACGAAATTAATTATCTAACACTCTCGTATGAACAGTTTAAATTTTTTGTTGGCTCGAGATATTTTGCATAATTGATGTTGGTCTGATCATTTTTATAGATATTCCAGATATTTTTATATGACAATTCACTTACTTCACTAATTGGTAAAAAATCACTAATATCGTAATATAATAGTAATCACAGAATGTAAAGATAGGCCCATTTAGACATATAGTTCAGCCTAAAATACATATTGTTTTGGGACATGTTCTATTTAATGAAGAACTGATATACTTTTCTGTGAACTAATAACATATTTTTCAGAGAGAAGTTGGGCATTTCACCTGAGGAAGAGTTGAGCATGGGTGAATATACATCTAAACAGAAGAAAATGATAAAAGAATTGGAAATGCTCAGGTATCAATTGACAAAGAAAGAGGACAAAGCAGTCCACCATAAACTAGAGGTCCGCAAATTGAATCAGACAGTGTCTTCTTTGACTCAACAAATCATCAGCTTAGGTCAGAAGCCGCAATATGATAATTACAATGACAAGGATTTACCGACGAATAATGAAAATAAAGCCTTGATTGAAGAAAACGAAGCTTTGAGAAAAGGAATGCACGAGATACTGCACAGCATCAATTTGAACAAGACCACATCAATGAGAGAAATAAAATCAGAAACTTTTGAGAAATTACTGAGGGCTTTAGATGTCAAGCATGTGTCAGGATGGTACCATCCTGCTATGAGGCTTCAAGCAGAAATTCACAACTTGGAGGGGATAAATAGTGAACTAAGAGAACAACTAAGAGGAGCTAGGTTAGAAATCACAAAACTAAGATCAAATAGTTCTGAATATTTCCATGAGAAACAACGAGATTCCACTACAGGAGAGCACATAGAAGAAAAATCAGAAGACTATAAATTACCAGACAAGATAACTGTCGATACTCTAGATGAACTTGTCGGGAAGCTTTTGGAATTGATCGATGTTAATGAAGCTAAAGAAAACAATAACAAGGTACTCGAACGACAGTTATTAATATGGTTTAAGAACCTCTTCGTTGAAAAAACTGACATGGAAGATAACTTGAAATCTGCTCTAGAGAAATTCAAGAATCTCCAGGAGGAACACGAAATTCTTTTAGAAAAACTGAAAATACTTATAAGTGAAACAGAGGAGGAAAAGATGAATAAAATCGATGAACTGGTATCATCCAACAGCTCAATGAAAAGAAAAGTCTGTTATTTGGAGAATGAAGCTAAGAAACTGACTAAGAAAACGGAAGAGCTCAACAAAGATATAATGGATGCCGAAAATTTTCACGCAAAACAAGTTGGAGAATTCCAGAGAAGAATTAAAACTTCAGAACACAATTTGAGGATAGCAAAGACTTTGAATGAAAGATCTGTGAGTGCTGAAACCTACAAGGAAGTAAATAAAAATTTGGCGAACCTAACTATCAAGTACAGAGAGCTTGCCAATTCGTTTGAAAGGCAAGCAGAAGAAAGATCTTTAGAGCTATCAATATTGCTGGAGTCACAGAAAAACCTCCAATCAGACAATGTTGAGCTAAAAAATAAACTTGTAGAGCTTACGTCTAAACTTGCTTTACAGAACATACAAAATGTGGAAGATAAAGTTGAAAATCTCTCACAAAAATTAGCAGAGAGTGAAGTGAATGAAATATCTGAGAGGCAGAGAGCAAATCATACTAATAATCTCTATGATTTGGTGAAAGAACAGTTGAACAAATCCGAAGAAAGGTTCCAGGAATATTCCAAGTTCAATGACGATATCTTGAAGAAAAATCTTATATTACAAGAACAATTGAGAGAGGCCGAAGACAAATTATCTGATTATATCGATCCTATTCTTTATAATAACTTGCAAAAGCGTAACGGGGAGCTTCTGAATGAAAACGAAAGATTGGAAACCCTTTTAGCCGAACTGACAGAGGATTCAAAATTAGAGAAACAAACCTCAGCGTTTCAGATGACTTGGAATGAGTCTAAAGAACAAGAATTGTTGAATCTGAAACATCAAGTTGTAGATCTAGTTTCGAAGTCTGACGATAAAGTTATTATAGCTCAGTTAAATAGCGATATACTTCAATACAGACAGAGCCAAAACTATAATAGAATGAAGATAAAGCAAGTGACAGATGAATTGGAGAGTTTGAACGGTAAATACTTGAAGGATATTTCAAAACTGGAAAAAGATAAGTGCACTTTAGAAGAAAGAGATACTTCTTACAATAACAAAATAAGGTGAATTAATTTCGAATTTTATGTAATATCGATATCATCGATCAGAATCATCTCTGTCGAACTTATGAGTTTTTTGATAATTCATCACTGTTATTACAAATTATATTGTACCCCATACTTCTTTTCCGGATTGAGACATTGGAAATAAAATAATTTTTATGAGTCTCATATCCATTGCTGACATTTCAACAAATGTTAAAAAAAAATAAATTTTTAGGCATTTGCAAAAGTTATTGGACATGCAGAAACTACAATATATTGGCTGTATACCCTTTTGTTCTGAAGAAATATATATAAATAATTTGAGAAATGTAAACAAAGACAAACACGAAGCATTTCTCAGTTTACATCGAATTAAAATGGCAGAAAATGAAGCGAACTTGCTTAAAGACCAGTTGAATTTTGAACTAAACCATTTGAAAACTCAAAAAGAAATAGTTACAGAGAGTAGTGTAGAAGGATATAAAAATGTTTTGAGCTGGATGCAGGAAAAGAAAGTATTTCAAGTAAATGTAAGTATTTTCGTGATATTTTTCCATGTTATTATTGTTGCAACATTTTCAGGAATTGCGATATAAACGTCAGTTAGAATACAAAGATGCACAGCTTCATCATTTTATTGATAGAGTAAAAATGCAGGACGAACAACTCGCGAAACTAGACGAAGAGCTAATATTGTGGCATAAACATTTCACCGGAACTGTTATTCAAAAAGAGAATATAAATCAAATACCTGAACACAGACCAATTCCTGCCCCTCGAAAGTTTCTCAGTTCAGTCGAAGTTCAAACAACTGAAGTAGATTGCGAAAAATACACCACCTATTCTGATGATACTGAAACTTCTTTGCTGAAAACTGAGATGTTGAAAATAAAAGATGAATTAATGTCTAAAGAACAGTTCATAGACCAGATGAAAAATAAAATAAATGAACACGAGAAGGCGATAACGATGTTCAGAAAACAAATCGGCGACAAACAAAGTCAAATTTCTTTTTATGAACATCACATTATGGAATTGCAGAATAGGAAGGGGGAAATTTTATCGAGTGGAGCTGGGGGAGACAACATAGGTGTCGGAGTTGAAACTAGTAGTTCTAGTGAAGAAGTTGTATTATTGAAAGTAAGTTTGATATTAAATTCTCTAGATATCTTCACCGAGGAGAGAACATATCACCAAAAAATTAAAAAGCTGATTGTATTAATATGGTTAGAAATGGAGTACATATAGGCAAGACAAGTTTGAAGGGGTAGCATAGTAGTAGTTCTTTCTTTTGGAAAGAATATATATTATGGAAATTACACTGACCTAAAAATTTGTATAATTATTGATTAGGACAGGTGAAATGAAAATATTTTTGGTTATATAGATCTTTTTGCTCCTTTTTCGAGAACTGCATCATTTAATGCGAGATTTTTTGCATTTTCAGGCATCAGTCAAAGATTTGCAAAACGACTTGAAAATTAAGGACGAAGAAATAATAAAATATCAAACTCTACTGAAGGTCGATAGAGATAAACACAGTATGGCAGCTGCTACTCTACAGGAAGAACTTAAGAGTATTCAAAAATTGTTGATCGAGGAGAAAAGCAAAGTCGAGAGGTGAGAGAGAGGAAATTCTATTGTTGATTATGACGAGTTTTATTCAATCAATCAGTGGTGTGGTGACAATAAGAATATGACGGATTTTTCCTCATTTCTTCAGCCACAATATTTTGATGTAAAAAATCGAATTTAGCCATTTCACATTATTTATTTTTGTTTTAATTTTTGTATATCGCTATTCTTGCTTTCAAACTGTACTAAAAAAATAAAAATGTGAAATACTCATGGTTATAATTGTTATTCAGACAGTATATTTAGAGGTGAGTAATTATATTTGAAAAACCCGATTATCCATTCAAACTCATATATAAATTTGTATTTATATTTTAGTCTTGAGGACCAATTGACGAAATCTAGTCCACCAGAGGATGTGGTAAAACGATACGTATCTCAAGTTGACGCTTTTGAGAAACATTCTTCTGAATTGCATACTAAAGTTACGAGTTTAGAAGCACAACTGCATTCCAGCAGAGAGGAAGCCATGCGATGGAGAAATTTGGCGAACGATAGGTTGACAGCTATGGAAGATCTTAGACAAAAGTGAGGATTTAATTTTATTTTAATAAACCTATATGACAACTGAGTTGCAATTTTTTTGCAATAATCCATTTGTTTACTACGATAGTGTGAAATTATTAGAAACGGTATCGATAGCAAATAAAAACAGTGAATCAATCCATCAGATTTAGTGACGAAAGTTCGTTTTTATTAAATGGTACCTTTAATTCACACAATGGTGAAAATTTGAGCAAAATTTGAGTCCCTCATATTTCACGAAATACACAACATCCTTAAAAATTAATGCGGGTATTTTTGATAATTATACCATTGACCTCTATTTCAGGTTGGACAATAGACATAAAAATGAACTAGAAATGTTTAAAATGGACATTGAGAAAATGATCGAAATTGGTAAAGACGAAACCGATTATTTGAGACAACTTATGAGCAAACAAAGAATCGAACGTACTGGAAGATTAGATGCAGATATCCAAAAATTCATCAGAGAAAAAGATGACAGAATAAATGAACTAACTACGAAATTGCGATGTTTGAAGGTAAGCTAGTGATTCTATAGTGATTCAATAGTCGTTTAATATGTCTTCTTTTAGAATAGTGTGAAAAGATCTGAACAACCTGAAAAGGAATTCTCTCCGAAATTATCTGATTTGGAATCTTCTTTAGAAGCACTGGCGAAAGAGAACGAACTTCTGAAAAGACGATATGAACAGTTAGTCATCAAAGAAAAAAATGCCAAGGAAGAAATCAGAGAATTGAAAGCACAACTCTTGAAGAAGTAAACATTTATTTTCGTATTGTCGTTTAATTCATTTCACCAAGCCATTTTTTCCCATTCTTTCATCTTCATTCATCTCTTCATATTCAGTATTCATCATCAGTTAATGTGATTCATTTAATAGCTATCAAACAGTAAATATACAGGGCTTATTACGTAATTCGTTCGTTAGAGATTTTCAATGTTCATATGCAAGTTATCAATCTATGTGATGTGTAGTACTGAAGCATTTCTTGTTAAACTGAAAGTGGACATTTTTAAATTTTGTATAATACGTGTAATATATCTCCGCAATGATACTTATACAAAATATCTTGCTATATTAAAACACTGAATAATGAAATATTTTTATGTTTCATGTACTCGATGAATTATTTTTAGACACTTTCATTGAAGTGACATTGAAGGTTTTCTATCATTTCAAGTAGGCATTAGTTTTTTTCATTATTCAGACCGATAACGGCGAGAAGTGATAAATCTGAGAGAACCATAAAAGACCAGCTGCAAAGAAAAATAGCGCACCAAGATGAAGAAATAATGCATTTAAGAAAAGCCCTAGATGAGCAACTAGCAGTACACGACCTTCGCAAACTACAAGCCAGTGAAGATTTCGATAAATGGAAAAAAATGAAGCATTGGCAACAAGTTGCCGAAAAATACAAGAACAAGTTGAAAGAAAAAGAAGTCGACTTCGAGAAAATCCAGCAGTCAAATTCCGGTTACAGATTATTGATAGAGAGAATAGAAAGGGAAAAACACAACCTCGAAAATAGGATAAAGAATCTGAAAAGTGCAAACAAGGACATTCCTAATAGCAGAGATTTGGAGATGTTGAAAATAGAAAACATGAGATTGTCAACTGAAATCGAGACGTTGAATTCGAAACTGGAAATGCAACAGCACCATTCTGGTGGATTGGGTGCAGCTATGATGCAAGAGAAGTTGGAGAGCCAAGAGAGAAAAATTGCGATACTGGAATTGGCAGCAAAGGTAGGTGATTTTTTCATTCATTTAGTAATACTCCCGTATTGATTTAATTCATTGTTTTATTTCAACAATATTCGAAATGAGTCAACTCTTTGAGGGCCAAAGGATAATTCACTAGCCCTAGTAGATCTTCATGATACAATTTACGTTGGGAAATTGGCAAAAATAAGAGTGTTGCCGGATAGATTCTTCATACATAATAACGCATTTACATTTTCCTGTACACTTGATAACAGACAATCTGAAGAATGTAACCTGTTCGGGCAGAAGTTAGTCAATCTGCAGCTCGTGAGCAACACTTTTTGGCAAGACTTGAAAACTGAATAATTTTTGACCCTTGTGTTGGGCGATGATTTCAATAATAACACTTATTTTTCTAGTCTAGCATATTTTTTTTATGAAAAATAAATTGAATACTCAATTTTACTAACTAAACGTAGTTTCCTCATTTCTACTATATTTTTTTCAAATCCAGCCATAATCCTCCTATAGGTGCCAAAATGATGCCCTTTGTTTCCATCTTGAGAGGTAGTATTGTCTTCTTATTCAAACCAAATTTGAAATTTTTTAATGTTAATGAAAGTGCTATTTTTGCTTGGATCATTGCGAATCGCATTCCTTAAACAGAAACAAAAAACGTTAACTTACAAGTAGTATGATATTTTTCAATACACTCGTAACTCACCTATACAGTTCCTTGGGCCATCTCCAAAAGGCATATATGTGTAGTCCCATATTTTTCCTTTATTTTCTTCATTGAAACGATCTGGATCGAACAATTCGGGCTCTGGAAAGAACTCTGGATCTTTGTGAAGACCATAACATGGTATGAGAACAGACTGGCCTTCCTTTATTGTCACGCCAGTTTGTGGAATTCTATAAGTTTTCGTACATTTCCTAAGAAAAACTGGTGCGGGTGGATATTTTCTCATTGTTTCTGAAATATAAAAATCATTGGTCGTGCTTCACAAAATCAATTTTCACATTACCAAATATCACCGTTTCTAAGTAGTTCATCTCCATAAGACAATCGTAAGTCAATCCCCCATGTATTTCTAAAAGTTTGTCAACTTCACGCCTAGCTTTCTCTTGTATTTCCGCATTCAAAGCCATTTCGAATAACGCGAAACTGATGGTGGTGGATGTTGTCTCGAAACCTGCTAGAAAGAAGATGAAAGCTTGTGCAGCAGCTTCTTCCATGGTGAGAGTTGTACCAGGCGCCACCTGAAAAATTTGGATACATGTATAGATGCCAAAAATTCTATGATTCTTTGAATATGGCCTTCGATTTTCATACGGAAATCTTACTTGTTTTTCGTCAGTATCATATTCATCGATCTTTCCATTTCTCCGAAGTTGAATGAGTAGTTGCAAGAAATCTGGTCTGATTATATTATTTTTTTCGCGATATTCAATTGTTTCTTTCACGACTTTGTTGAAAAAACTGGTAACATCTTTTGAAAATACTCCAATTTTGAATATCTTCGCTATCCTCGGAAAACTTCTGATAATGATCTGAAACACAAGTGATTTTATTATATGCACCAATAACTAAAGTCTATTTATTTAAGTAAAATAGTTGCTGCTTTTTTTTTTCAACGATACTCCGAACCAGAAAGTAGGTTGAGTTTATCATTTAAATAATTTTGAAGAATGTGGAATATATTCACAATATATAATATAATTTGAATAAAAAATATAGGTAGAGTTTGTTGAATGAATTTGTTATTGGGAAATATCTACCACAAATTTGAGCCATACCATCTTCAGAATGTCCCCGATTGTCTGAGTGAAGGCTCTTTTACCCAACGCACGGAATTCTGCATTCGGGTTTCTCATACAGTTGCATTCCAATCCGAATGCGCAGCATCCGATAACGTCAGTGGTATATCTGAAGGCGTCATTGAAAGTTTTGCATTTTAAAAAGAATCTTATCGTTCGCCTGACAAAAAATTGAGTTTTTGAACACCTAGAATATATAGGCTGCCTGTTTTTCGAATACCACTATTTTAGTGATCTCGCTTATCTTAAGAGATATGAAGTTGGTTAAATGAAATGGAAAAACTTGCGCATTTTGGTGCTAAAAATTCTTAAAGGAGATCGGGAATATCTCTGGTAGTTTTAAAGATATCACGATTTTTTTTAATCATAAACTAATGATACTAGACAATGATTTGTCTCACATAAATCATCCTTCATAAAGTACTTTCCAAATATATAGAAATATAATCAGGAAGGATAATAGATGCAGAAATGAAAGAGGTAGGAAGCATTGGAGATAATCAAAGCTAATTCTAATATGATACCTGGCAAGAATCTCTTTGATTTCGACGGCTCCATTTGCCGTCTCTCCTGCAATCTCCTTTAAGATGGTCGTCATTTCATGACCGCATCGGACTATCGTGTCGAACATGTATTTCAATTTTCCTGGCGAATAAGCGGGAGTCAGTTTGGCGCGAAGATTTTTCCATTTCGGACCTAAAAATGAACACGATGACGAAGTGGATCTACTCGTTGACTTGTCCTATATCACAGGATGATCTTACAGGATGAATAAACTATTATTATTATTATTGTTGACGAATATATTACTCAAATGGCACCATATCATAGAATTTGATATTGAATCTTCATACAGCCTCCGAAAGCATTTATCCTCCATAAAGAAATTTAATGGGATCGAAAAGATAATCTGCATAACCGTTACCATCAACATTAGCATACTTTTTGTAGAAGATGATAAGAAAGTATTTACTTTATTTGAAGAAATTATCTCATCAAATGTTCAAACAAACTACCAATTTGGGCCTAACAATAACCAAAATGTTTCGGTAGTTTATTAAATTTCCAAATTCTGGCAACACCACTATTCATAAAAGGACCATCGTATTATGTCTGGTACAGGGTCAAGTATATCTCTCTTGTTTATATGGGATTATAATACACTTGTTCTTCCCGTTAATCTTATGAATTTCTTCCTATATACTCAATGTATTCATTCCGGAGATATAAATAAGATTCAATGATTTAAGATAACTCTTTATATTATGTGGCTGATTTGCACTTAATAAAGGGCAACTTCGACAGTGAAGTAAGTGAGACTGATCAGCAATTCAAGTTCTTCGTTAAAAAATGGTCGAAATAATGTATTTCTTTGCATTTGCGGTATGTCATCAACATATATATAATCAGTAACAACGTCGTTGAGTTTCGTCTTCATTTTGTAATATTTTCGAATATTCTGAATTATATTCAGCAAATTGAGATCATATTTTTGCTTTGTTGAAACTTAGTCATTTAAATACCCTTCGATTAATCAATGTTACCTGCAATGGAGAAGAGGTGCGCACTCAGCGGATCGTTTTCTTCGTCATAGTAGATCCCCCTGTCGTAGAAATACTGAAAATCCTTAGCGAGAATATCCTTAATCAGGACCGGATCTAGTGGCAGGAACGCTTTTCTGCTGAAAAAGTACAGCCCTACATAGCGCTGTCCTTTCATTTTGTCATATATTTCTTTAATCTTGTCGCCCATGTTCTGTTTCCGGAAAATTACGGAAGCCATATCGCCAAAAGGAAAAGTGGGATTCAGTTGCGGCACTCCCATGGATTTCCAATATCCGTAGGCCCACTTGAAGTAGGCATAGAGTAGGCAAACGATACAGGATAGCAGGATTTTTACTGTAGGGACGTTGTCCGGCAGGAGTTGGTTGATAAATTTTTCTGGCATCTTCGTATCGAATTTTTCTCCTATGGTTAGGTGTTTCTGTTTAATCCATTTTTGAAGCCAAATTCCAAAAAATATTCTCCGATCCAGTTATTCAAAAATTTAAAAATTTTCAGTTGTCAGCAAACAACTACTAATCCAAGTTAGCTGATAATGCCAACATAAATGCTGATGAATAGCTGTGTACCAAAAGAACAAAAAAAATCGTGAAAATTTTAAGATCACTTTTTTCTAACAGACCTCCTATTATTTCATTTCAAAATATCGAAAGAAGTAATATATTCTTTATCAAATTCGATAGCATAATAAATTTTAATATTGAATACAATAAAACAAATAGTCAACAAACATCCAAAGTAATCAATTTCTCCAAATTTGAAATCAATTCATCTAATTATATACCTTTTTGTCATTATGTTCACAGCTTTTCGTTTGAATAATTATTATCATCAATAAATGCAATTAAACTATTGTTATATTCAATCATTCAATGATTTATAGATTCATTTGGCACTATGATTAGTTTTGTTTCCGGATAAAGGAATATCAGACTAATTTTATTTTCCAATAATTCACGATGATACATTATTGCCTATGAAAATATCCTAATCTCAAAGTAATTGTAAAGTAGTTAATCTATACTTACTTGATTGTTTTATTGTTCGCTTGCAGCTTTATTCTTTTCAAATATTTTCACACCTATTTTATGTGACAAGGTTCCAACTTTTGACGATTTCGAGAAAACTACATAATAACATATTGTACAAACTAGAAGAAAGACAAGACGAGTATGTACTGTTATATTGAAACGAATCGTTGCCTTCTGCTGTGCATCAAAGGTAGAGATGAGACATCTTGTTTGTAGTTGATGACCCCAATTTTGGCGACCGTATCAAAAGTATTCCAGTATACTGGGTGCGCCAAATTTATGTCGAATTTTAAACGTCTCTTACTTGAAATCAATGGTACACTCTGTCTCAATTTTATTTCCCAATTACATTTGCTGAAATGGTTAGAGATGAATAATAATTATCAGGGAGTCTGATTTTCTTGATTTTACTTGCTCAATAAAAGAATTATTTTATCTTTCATTCTTTATTAGACGAGTGTATCGTTTGTTTTTTGCAGGGCACATCGGAAGTTCGAGCAGAATTGGAACGTCTACAGGCAATAAATTCTAACTTTCAAAAAATAAACTTGAGGCTGGAGGCTGAAAATTTGGATTTGAAAATTGATTTAGAACAAAAAATCAAAGAAGTTCCACAGTTACAGCAGCAAATTCGTCACTTAGAAAAGTAAGTGATTCACAAACAGAATTAAATTTCTTCAATGTCGTTCCAACATTTCGGCCCTCGTCTTGATGAATTATGCATAACTGAAGAATTCAAAAATGAAAACGAAACTTTGTCTTCTTATTGAATGAATTGATGCGTGGTCGGAATTTAAAATTGACCTGTGCCAGCTTTTATCAAAATGTTTTTCACAGAAAAACTTTAGATTCATTTTGACATATTTTCCCCACTGTAATAATGAATAATTGTTTCACAGCTATACTGACGTGTTGAAAGAAGAAAACAGCAAAGAAGTTGGTTGCAAGGCGCCCCAAGATGTCGAACAGAAAAAAGTTTCTGAGCTCGAAAGAACGGTGTTCATTTTGAAGAGGGTCGTGGAGAAACTACAAGCAGAGAACAAACGATTGTGTAGTGGCAAACGACCAATCTCAGATAGGGCAGTAAGTGTTACACTTGAAAATGTGTTGAAAACCTGCGAGGTATCTTATAGCAAATTGTGCTACTCTTTTTAACTTCATTATTTCCTTGTGCGAAAATCATTAGCTTGCCCAAACTTATGCTATGACTTCAAGAATTAGATGTGTCAGATGACAACTTTTTGTTCCGAAGGTTTCAGCTGATAAGTTGAAGAGAGAAAATGCCAGACTCAAAGAAGAATATACAGAGTGTGCCCAGAAGCTAGACCGCCTCGAAAAGGAGCTCACAGAAGCTAAAAATAAACTGAAAAATATTTCATTTCGAAGTGGTGATGAGAAGATCACCTCGTTGACAGATGAATTATCGAAAGCAAAAGCGCAGCTGGAGCACAAATCCACTTTACTAGATAAAGTGAAGATTTTGTTACATAGAGCAGCTGCTAAAGAGAAATTACTTTTACAAGAGGTGAAATGAGCTCTTTCATTGTGTTAACAGTATGAAACCGCCTTTTTTGAACCTTACAGATTTCTGAGCTGAAAACTCAAAGGATAGGTGCTATCAGCTCTATTCCAGAAGAATCTGAAGGAAGCAGTTCTGATATCTAATGAAAAATGGTGATATTCTTAATATTTATATATGTATTTATATATTTTTGAAATAAGAATAAAATATTTAGGAAGATAGAGAAAATAGTCAAATGACAGTCATTTCAGATTAAATAATAATAATAATAAGAATAATAATAAATGCCTTTATTTCCACATTCAAGATTGAGCCCAAAGAAAAAAATAATTACACATTTAATGCGACAATCATAAGCACAAGTTCAATATTTAGTGCTCTGACCCTTGTTATGGTAAAGTTTATGCATTAAATAGTGGTCCCATCTACTCAACTACATACCTAATAATACAAACTAATCTACAAATTTTTATGTTCTTTTAATTCACACCCTTTTTTATTATTATTTATAAATTATCAATATGGCGATTATAATTTGTTCGCATAATTGTGTTGAAGTAACTGATTTGCAATGTCATAATATTGCAGCCATTCGTAAATCACATGATTCAACGCATAAAAATTTTTTAATTCTGAAATAAAAAACATTTTGTTCCTGGAAGCTGTTGAAAGTTTGTATTTCATTGATATATATGGTGAAGTAATTTCGTCGAATTTTTTCAATGTTTATTTTTTGAAAACTGTATTATATATTTATGCTCATGATATTTTTCAGTTTAGTTGAGTATGAAGGTAGTTGCTTTATGCGCTGATGATCAATTTTAAATAATGTTTGAAATGGTTATTTTCCCAAAAAAATCGTTGAAGAAAATACATTCGCAGCGCTACTGGGATCGAAACATATCAGAGTGTACTCTACAGTAGTTTTTAGTGATCTATAAAAAATATCGTGACTTCAATAGTGCGTAGAGTGTACAACGAATAAAAATATATTTAGTATAATTTTTCATCAATTCAGATTCTATAAATGAAATGAATATGACCCTTTCACGATATACATACAATTCCAAGAGCTATCTGGCAAATAATGATATATGAAATTAAGATAAGATGGTACTTTTTTCGAGTGGACGTGTTTTGTCAATTGCAGCTGTTTTTTATTTATTCAAAAACTCAAAAATAGAACACAAAATTGATTTTGCAGAAAATATTTCCTGATTACTTCATATTCAGTATATTACTGGGACAGTACTTGGGACAATTATTTGACTTAGTTTCCAAAAAGCTCTTATTCAGTGAATTCAATTTGGTGTATCGTGTATGATAGTTTCTTCTGTATATACTGCTCCTAACAATCAACCATAAAATACTATAAAGTTCAGATTTTGACCCCGTATTGTGAAACATTGATACCGCTGATAACACACCAGTTATCTGAATGTTAAATAACATATATTTCGCAGAGTAGTTTATTAAACTGTTCATTTAGAGTTTGTACATGATACTTGAATTGTCTACTGTAAATATTTCTGGTCTTCAAGACATTACAAAAACATCAACGAAACTATCAACGTGGTATGCAAATGACGCATTATGATGTTAATATAATGAATGGTTTTATTTATCATCGTAGCAAGCCAGATTAGGTTTTTACCCCGAAAATGACAGTATAGTTCAAAGAGTGTAGAGTGAGAATCGTTTGAGAACATTTGAACTGATATAATACATTATGGCGCTAACGAAAGCCGGCAGAATGGCCATAAGAACTTTGAATGAGGATGTAAATGTATTGAATAATTTTATTGTGAAAAGAAACAAGATAGTGTATAGTCCTGATACTAAAGTCACAGTTCAAGGTAAGTTTTTCGTATACACCGTGTGAAATATCTTGCGACTGTTACTGATTTTGTAGGGGAAAAAACCAAAATGAATATGTTTCAATCGATCAACAGTGCCTTGGACATAGCTTTAAAAACAGACAAAACAGCACTTGTATTCGGTGAAGACGTAGGCTTCGGTGGAGTGTTCAGGTGTACTCTAGGTCTTAGAGATAAGTACGGTAAAGACAGGGTGTTCAACACACCCCTCTGTGAACAGGGCATTGCAGGATTCGCTATTGGTGCAGCTGCTGTAGGATCCACAGCCATTGCAGAAATACAGTTTGCTGATTATATTTTTCCTGCTTTCGATCAGGTAAACGAAAAATATTGAAGAATTCAAGTATATTTATCAAATGAAGGTAATTGGTGATTTATTAATATCTCGAATGCATAATAAAAAATCACTATTGAAATGGTCACCGATTTAGGTTGGTAACACTTCACGGCGATGCCAAACTGATATTCAGATAAATCAACTACTTCATTTAATATAGAATATTTTGCAGGGATTCAATGTTTGTTTTTATATTTGAATATTGCATAACTCTAACTATACCTGCTGCAATTCTCTTTCTTGAAAAATATACTATAGTAACTATAGCAACTCTTCTGTCGAATGAGTTATTCATTATATTTGCATGGTAATATGACAGTGAAATTCGCTCAAGCTTTCGAATTTATATATTTATATATAATATTATTTTAGTTGGTCAACGAAGCGGCTAAATACAGATATAGATCTGGAGGAACATTTGACTGTGGAAAACTAACAGTTAGAGCACCCTGTGGAGCTGTAGGTCATGGTGCCTTGTACCATTCTCAAAGCCCAGAAGCCTATTTTGCACATACCCCAGGTCTTAAGGTAAAATAATATTATAAGAAGCAATTAGAGCTTGAACAATAGACTAATATCACAAATATTCAAAATGATGTATTTGACAATTTCCATGCAAAATTTGAATTAAATCTTTGTTTTGTTTCTGAATATTCAATAGTTTGGCTATTCATTGTGATTATATTATGACAAACTTATTCTTCATAGGGTTGGGATAGTTAGTTTATTTGTTCATATATTTTATTTATTTGTCATTACCTATCAGTGCCAAAACAACCAGTTAACAATAAGAAAACATTCCCAATTGAGTGGTATATATCGTTGTTATGAATATGTCAAGTGTATTATAATAAGTGCTATGAATATTCATGTTTTACACAATTGATGGTTACCATTATCAAATTCCACAATTTTCTATTTGAAAATAATATCATGAGATCCACACCTAGCAAATATTTCTTAATATTCATTAACCTAGATTCGAATGTATTCTTCAATATTTTTCATTTACATTTGCAGATAGTGATACCAAGAGGCCCAATTAAGGCGAAAGGTCTTCTGTTGAGTTGTATAAGAGACCCAGATCCTTGTTTGATATTAGAACCGAAAATTTTATACAGAGGTGCCGAGGAAGAAGTGCCAGTAGGCGATTACCAGTTGCCTATTGGTAAAGCAGATATTGTTGCAGAAGGTAACTAAATGGAATTAGAGCTAGGCAACTAACAATACTTAACAGGTATTCACTTTCGGTGGGATAATTCGAAACAAGTGAAAAAAAAAATGTGAACAAAAATTGATTCGTTCTGATATTTTCCTTCAAATATTAATATCGGAGACATGGTCATCTAAAAAGCCCCGACTGAAAAATAATCAATTTGACTATCTATCTCACACCTGATATTGCGAAAATGGTATTCTTGTTTGGTGTCAATAAAATGAGTAATTGACTTCGAGTAAGTAATAATAAACAATTTAGGGCATATATGGCAAATAGATCATAATGTCACATGTCTGAATTATTGATTATTTATATTTCAAATGAAAAATGTATTGTTTACTGAACATTATAGGATATCTCCTTTCGTGGGAAATTTTATAAAAAAAAATATCGAGATAAATAAGCAAGAGAGTTACTGTCGACCAATTCAAATGAAACTTTCAGGTAGCGATGTCACCCTTATAGGTTGGGGAGCTCAAGTACATGTTCTGAAAGAGGTGGCTCAGATGGCGAAAGAAAAATTCAGCGTGTCTTGTGAAGTCATAGATTTAGTATCTATTCTACCTTGGGATAGAGACACTGTATTTAAGGTGAATAAATATTCATCTTGTTATTAGTGCACAGGAACTTTCATAACGTTTCTGATATTTTGCAGTCTGTGAAAAAAACTAAACGTGCTCTAATAGCGCATGAGGCTCCATTGACAGGTGGATTTGGTGCAGAAGTTGTTGCAACAATACAGGTAATCTCCAATTCATATATTATGTCAATGGGAAAGAATCTCGGAGTGGGCGACATTTACTTTTGATCGTTTGAAATACTCGAGGTGTGACCAATAAACTAACCTGTGTGTGTTTGTATGGGTGAAGTGCGATCTTTTTTTGTTATTTTAGGCCATTTTTGTATTGAAACTTATATATTTGGATGATATTTAATGAACAATTGTTTGGAATAAACTTTATACCACCTGAAAATGCAGCGGATTGAAAGTGGTAACGTGGAGAAGAGATCACGAAAAATGTGCTCTGTTCCTCAAAGCTCATCATATGGTACTTCAGATATCTCTCTACACAAATTTCCTTTGAATCCCAAGACAGTTAAGTGATTTGAGGAATCGTACTGTATAATGAGGCTATTTCACTGAATTCATATTATTTGTTGATAAGAAATGTGCAGGTTGTTGCGAGGAAAAATCATCTTGCAGGTACTTATTCTCCTTAAACACATTTTCAAAAAATTCTGCTGATTATGTACTTACTATCTTAAAATGGTATTTAGGCGTCTGCAAAATAAAATACATTTGAACTCGTTTCCGTCATTACCCAAGAGGTAGAGTTCTCAATGCGTTGCTTTTTTTAATGGAAGCATCCCCAGTAGGCCTACAAACCATGTTTTTCACAATATTCACATATTTACCCCTTCCAGAAATTAAAATTAATTCCTGAAATTCGTTTATTGGCATTTGTACAAAATTGCAAAATGCACTTCATGTATTGTTTCAGATTACGTCTCTGAAAAGTCTACGCGGCACTTATTTCACGTTTTTCAATTATTTCACTGCATTTACCCCTTCCAGAAATAAAATAATTTCTGAAATTCGTTTATTGGCATTTGTACAAAATAGTAAAATGCACTTCATATTGTCTCAGATTGTGGGTCTGAAAAGTATAAACCGCGCTTATTTCATTTGTTTTCACTTATTTCACTGAAAATGGTTCATCTGAATGAAATCACCAGATGATACCTACTCGAACCGCATTTACCCCTTCCAGAAATTAAAATTAATTCCTGAAATTCGTTCAATGGCATTTTTACAAAATTGCAAAATGCACTTCATATTGTTTCAAATCATGTGTGTCTAAAAATCCATTCATAAAAAATATTCAAGCTCAAAATAAAACGAATTCGTTTCATTTTTCAAATCTTTAATGTGAATCCTAAGAATTAATATCTGAATTCCAGAAATCATAATGGTCATTTGAAATTCGTTCAAATGTGTACTATTTCACGAAGAACCTATCATCCGAATGAATTCACCAGATGATACTTACTCGAACACCATGAACCCTTTCCTGAAATAAATACTTCCTAAAAAACAATAATTCCTGAAAAAAAAATAATTCCTGAAAAAAAACAATTCCTGAAAAACAAGAGTTCCTGAAAAAACAAATAATTCCTGAAATAAAATAATTCCTGAAAAAAAAAATAATTCCTGAAAAAAATATAATTCCTGAAAAAAAAATTCCTGAAAGAAATAATTCTTGAAAAAAAAATTCCTGAAAAAAATATTCCTGAAAAAAAATATTCCTGACATAAAATAATTCCTGAAGAAGAATAATTCCTGAAATAAAATAATTCCTGAAATAAATGATTCCTGAAATAAATGATTCCTGAAATGAATTTATACCTGAAATGAATCAATATCTGAAATAAATTAATTCCCGAAATTCGTTTATTGGCATTTTTACAAAATTGCAAAATGCACTTTATTTGGAAAATTGTCATCTAAATGGTCAGGCCTACCTTCTTTTTCATGAAAAAGTGTTTCAAGTAACAAGTCGTTTAACAGACAGTACATCAAAATACTGAAAAGAATGTTCATTTTCGAGATGAAATCCTCAACATCGCAGTAGCAAAAGTAACAGTCGTCTCCAGTGCGATACAGTACAAATCAAATTTACAATCGAAAATGCGCTTGAAGAAATCGACCACGCCGTCAAGTGATTCACAGCTAGAAGTTCCATCGAAATACAAATGCGGTATGTTGGAGAGCAAATTTCTATATCAAGAACAACTATCGAAACTCCCTCAAACACAAAAAACACTGTTCATACCGACTCTTTAAGGTGACAACCTCCTTTTCAGGGAGGACAATTACAGACACCAAAGTCAATACTCTCCCCTCGCAAGGGTACCGGGCGTGCTTTAAGGCGAGGTTTGTCAACTATCGTTCTTGACTGGTCGAAAAATCACTGAAAATAATGTAAACACCTCTGAATTTGAATAGACGTCGGAAAGTCACTTGACAGCGTAAATGATTTCTTCAAGTACATCTTTGATTGTAGATTTGATTTGTAACGACGCACTGTAGACGGCTGTTTCTCTGCTACAGCGATGTCATAGATTTCAATTCGAAAATAAACATTCTATTCAGTATCCTGAAGTACCGACTGTTAAACGACCTGTCACTTTAAACACTTTTACAAGAAAGAAGATAAGGCCTGTGTAATTTGGAAAAGTGAGGTTAAAATCGAGAAATTTCAAGTTGGACATACTCAACGTATATCACGGCTATAAGGATTCTCTATAATCCTGCAAATTCGATAGCTCGTCGGAATATTTTGGGTGCACCCGCTGTAATTCGTGCAAAAAGTCATGCATAATCAAAAAAATCACTTACCTTTTTCTAGAAGAAACTACGTACCATCTGTAACAACCGAAAAAATTCATTAAATCTCAAGAATAAATATCTGAATTCGAAAAATAATAATGGACAATTTTAATAATAATAAATGTCCTTTATTGAACCAATTTACATTGATCCAATAGGCTATCGACCTAAGTCCTTCTGCCCATTGAGATACTTGAATATGTACACAAATTGAAAGAAAGCAAAATAAAATAAAACACAACAAATCGATACAAAATAAAATTACATCAGTAAGTTTTAGTTAGGTTTTATGTGGAGCTAAGAAGTAGAATGTGAAATATTTGATATGCCAGGTATTCTTCTTATTGCATATCTGTCTACAATTTCATGGTTGAGTGGTTTTCTGAAGAATTTTTGAGTGAGGAGACAATTTCAAAATTAATCAACTGTGCGAAAAGCTTAATATGGGGTTGTAAAAGTTACAAGAATTGGTAGTAGTAGTTACACCTTCTATCCTAGTTTTTTGTTTTCCAGACGTCACCGTGCATCATCCGTTTAAGTCACATGCCATCTATAACAAAATTAAAAATGAATCTATAAAATTGCATATTTTATTCAATTGCATCTTTTCTTAAATGTCAAGGGTTCATTCATCATGTATTTATCATGAGGAAACATTGAAAACGCTACTTTGAAAGTACAATTTCACCAAGAAATCAGTAAATTTCAATAAAAAAACCCGATGTATCATGATGGAAAATTTCGAAATGTTTCAGTTGTGTGAAGGGACATGAAAATAAAACTCACCCGTTGATTTTTCTCAACATGCCCACTCTCAAACTGTCCTTAAAGCACACCCACTGCAATTGTATCATATACACTACTTCAAACACACTCGCGATAACTTTCCACCGAAAAAGTCTTTTTGTCACACACGTCCGAACCCAACGGAGGTTTAAAATCGAATGATTAATATGTGCCGTCTTATCAGTCTGCCAATTCCTTTATGTATGATTAATAGGGTTGAATAATTGAAACTTAGTCATCTCTGCGATACCGAAATGTGTGTACAGGATGAATGAAATATTTTCAAATTAAATTCTATATTGGCTATATTAGGAGGTTGTCAGTACTTGGACTCCTCTGACTGATTGAAAGATGCTTTGGGCTCCGCTAAATGGATAAAATTACATTTATCATGCGACCAACTTTAATGAAAATGTTTGTTGGTATTTACGTATTTCGGTACGAAAACACGAATCTGTGTTATTGTTATTTATCGATAGTATCTTTTATTTTCCTTCTTACGATAGAACCCATAATTCCCAATACACCAATTTTTATATATTTTGGGTATCTCTAGTCCTAATATATGTATCAGAATCTCTAATATTCAAAAACTCATTTGATGGCGTTTCCTGTTATTGCTATTCTTTCATTTCAACTCGAATATACGGACAAGCCCAATTAGGAATACATGGGAAAATACAAATAGATATAGTGACAAGGAATTGAAAGCATAACTGTACCTATAGAAAGATACAAAGAATGTTTGTGATTGTCCGATAGTACGGGAAGGTACATACATCCTTTATGATATGAAAAATTCGAGTCAATAAACTATCTGTTCTGTTCCAGGAGGAATGTTTCCTACATCTTGAAGCGCCCATAGCTCGAGTCACGGGTTTTGACACGCCGTTCCCGCACGTTTTCGAGCCTTTCTATCTGCCAGACAAATGGCGGTGTTTGGCAGCAATCACAAAATTGATCGACTATTAAATGATTCGATCACAACTTCTTGTTTCATTTCACATCCGTTGAATGTATTTGTTCAGGATGACACAGGCCAGTCACAATCTTTATTGACAATTTCTTACTTGTGAGGATAAAATTGTGAGTTTTAAGAAGAAATCGAACTTCCCAAAAATAGTGTGTTTGATGAGATTTCTATCTTCTATTTTTTTTAATTTGGATCGAATAAGCGCTGTGTCACCGGCATATTGCAGTATGTAATTGTTTCCATTGATTTCTGGCTCGATATGTTCCCGATTGTATATATCGTGACAATATATATTATTTAAAAGTAGAGACAGTGGCGAACCTTGAGGAAGTCCTTGTTCTGGAGTAAAGGTTTTGACTCTCAATGAGCGCTGTGACAGATAATCCTCTATAAGATGGCCTATCGAAGGCTTTATTGATATGTAGAAAATTTGCTGCACTTAAGAAAGGAGGAAGTTCATGTATATAATATTTCATCATGGTTTTGGAATAGATTCGATAGTATTTTTATGGTTTCATTAGAAACTTCCAACATAACTTAATAGTTACGATACGCCACTGTTTCTGTTCGATTTCTAATTCAATTGCATTCTGACACTGATCTGAAGCCAAACATTCATATTGTTACCACATTATGGTATGAAATTGTTCAGTTTACCTATATAACATAATGCTTAATATCTCTTTATATTGCACCAGACATTACCAAGTTTCGCTTGTGGTTTGTGAGTATGATGAAATTGAACATTCAAACGTTCGAACAGTATATATAATTATATCAATATTGTTCAATGTGACATTTTTTGTCTCAAATAGTATAAAGTCAGTCTAGATTAGAATAGCAGCAGCAACTGACTACCCTATTGATTAGTTCTTTCCAGAAATCTACGTGACGGAGCTTCAATAATATGGATGCTTATGTATAAGCTATTTATTCAAGGAAAATATGTATGATATATATTATTAGGTTATTCCTAACTTCCACAAGTGCAAGATGAGAGTAGGTATTGGAAAGTTATGTCAACGAGTGCGATATTGGCGGATTTCTGGAACTAGTTTACTAACCTAGATGACTAACTAGATGAATCTGAATGAATTTAAATTCATTAAAAATATTGAAAGAAGTAATTCATTATTGACAGAAACTTCATTTCAACTTACGAAGATACGAATTATTATTCTACTGATTGTTTCAAATTCTGTGGAAAGATTCGAAAGACAATTGTAATACATAACTTTATGATTTATATACCTCATTATTTATAAATAAATACTTGATAATTAGTCAGTTATTCTCGAATAATTCATTTTGAAATATCTACTTGGAAAATATAAGTCTCAAAAATAAACTGAACACACGTGTGTATGCATTAAATATTATTATCATTCCTATTCATATGTCATTTCTGCTGAACTTGAAACCAAAGATACTTGATATTTTCCACATGATAGATGTTTTTTCTTGAATATTGTTATTAATTGATTCTGATTTATTTTGCAACGAAAAGAATCTCTTTTATGACATATTTTTCGCACCTGGTGGCCAGGTATATATTAGTTTTTACTCTTCGTATCGTAGTAATATCATATTTAAAGCATCATTTACCATTTGTAATGGGTACAGTGAAACAGATGTAGATGTCACCAAGATAGTTCAGAAAATACAATATATGTAAGGTTGCAGAAATTTTTGGACTTTCATAACTAGAAAAATACCCAGTATAATTTTCATAAGTCGTAGGAAAAATCCATTTCCGGATAAACAAGAATTCAACATAATCTTTCGTCTCCTTATAGAAACACTACATGGTGTTAACTTATTTTCGTTTTCCGACGCAACACCCTGTATATTGGGGTATATTTTTCACTCAGTGTGAAATACTGCCAACTGTATGAATAGCGTGATTTAGGAAATTGAATAATAAATTGCACTGCATTTATTCATCAAGCGTGACGTAACTATTAACTTTGAATAAATAGATTAAAGTACGACATTTGCAAGCCTCGCTGTGGAATTAATGAAATTATCGAATTTCTTACCTCGATTTTTTTCGTGTCATTAACGAAATAATAGCTAGAAATAGCAACAGTAAAATCTCGATTAACATCGGCACCGTGATCCGCATATTATCCAATTCACAAAAATGTACACGGAGAATGTTTCTATAAAAAATAATTGAGCACCTACATGTAGATCCATAAACCATCTTCAGCCATACATTCACTCTTACCTAATATTCTAATCAACGAATGTTGCACACCGCACGTAACAAGTTTTGCAATCCGAGAAGCATCTGCGTACCTGCGATAATCATTTTTCTCTTCCCGATACGTTGATTAGTATTGGTGATAGTAATTTATCTTACAAGACCGGAAAATAGTGTTTCGCAGATTGACCCCAGTAGATAATATACATATAATGCTGTAGGTATGATGAAACTAGAAAGGAAAAAATGTTTTACACACTTTTGTCATTAATTGTCAATGATCTCATTTACTTATTCATTCATCGAATCGAGAATAAACGGATAGTCATAGTTCAATTCTCTTTATACTATGTTTTCTGGAGATGTTCAGTGAAATCCCACGGTGTTGTATGTGAACTGTTTCTTTTGTGATGTGATACGACCAAAAAGCTGACGTATTTGATCCGACTCACAGGACCAAAACTTATGTTGTAGTGTGACTGGAAACTTATGTTGTTACCAAAATTCTATTGCACATTTACATCGGTTTCTTGAACAACTACTCCTTATGGAGAAATGATTGTTACGCGAAATATTGCTCCTGTATCTATGTGCAAAATAATGATTGTAGAACTAGAACTAAGTGTGAGAGATTTGTACGAGCATGCATCGAAAAATTTGATTGCAAAATAGGCCCTCGATAGAGCAGGCTAGATAATTAATACTCCCTCCAGACGAAGAAAACATGTCGTTTTTTGTATTAATCCATTTAATTTTTGGAATTTTGAAGCTGTTTCAATTCAGATGATTTGAACACCCGACAGGTGACACATTCGTATTCAGAAACAAATATTAACAATTTTTGGTGTGTACTTTCAGAGAACGAAACGTGATTTATTGTTGGCATTAAATGACAGGTTCTCGCCAGAAATTATTATCAATATCATTCAAGCAAGGGACATGAATGGGTGCCCTGCGCCACACCAGTAGGTGCTAAGATCAATGTCGATTGAACGTTTTCAGTTTATGTACCTTCATATTGTAATAAATGCAATGAAACGTTCTATCAGAAAAGATTGCTTCAAAATATAAGGTATTGGATCGCATGTTGTAAAGTCACATATTTTCGAGAAGTATACAAGAGGACCATAGCTTAACCTATCCCTTATGTCAAAGGTTCAATATTATTGGGTCTGTTATCTGAAAGAACATATTTTGAGAATTGCTTTCACCATCTGTATTTAGTGAAAAATGTATGTATCTGTAGAATGTTGTTTATCGTAATTCGTGGAAAAACCTTGAACTTGACCTGACATTTTAATTACATTTCACTTGATAATTGATACAGGGATACAATAGAACGTGCGAGAGCAACAAAATGATATTTGCATAGTAGACAGTGATGACCGGAAATGAAAGATGTCGAGAATATTGAAGCGTAGAGTCCTTTTAGAGGTAAATGATCGTTACAACGACCTCGTATCTAGACGATATTAACATTCCTTTTGGATAAAAGTAGAGTTTTTTTTCTGATTCACTAGAATCCTCTCCAGAATCAATATTTTTTTAAAACCACTTCATAAGCATAAACCAACCACTAAAACTATTGGTCTTAGAGAAAATTGCTACTAAGTCACACTAATTGTTGATTTGAGTTTCTTTTTGTTCAGAATATCTGATGGTTTTCATATTTTCACATTCAACACATCGAGTAAGTGCCATGTGGGAACACATAAGCATCACATGTCTTTGTTAGCCGTCAGCCACGTGAGGCCACTCTGGTCTCATGACCAATAACTTCGGTGGTCTCTCGTTTACAGCTGGAGAGTAATGTATACAGTGGATTGGATATTAGGAATTTTGCAATTTTGCATCAAGACTTCTATTTGATGCATTAGGTTACTAGGTTGCTTGCTGAGACTTCGAGCATTCAAAATCGCTATTTGATTTAGAACCAAAATCTATTCAAGAATTGTAGTTTTGACAGATTTAGTTATGTTTCGATACCGTTAGGTCAAATTGAAAAGTATCTAGTCAACCACTGAACTTCTTGAAACCAATTATTTGATACATAGCTGGGAATATTGATCATAGCAACACCTAACGTGACCTAATTCTGGTTGAAATTTTTTCAAATAATGAAAACATGTTTTTGTAAACTTATTTATATCCTGATATTCCGGTGACAATCTGAATGACGAAATAATTTAGTGAACATGGCCAGAAAATGATAGCATATTGTTGTTAAAATATTTTGTACAGGATAAGTGAGTATTTGATAATATAGAAAAGGTAATGAAAGAATCGTATTGAATCAAACTCACATATTCATTGTGTATTTCCTTAGAATAAGAGCATACGATTCCTGAATTGATAACTAACAATAGATTGAACTTATTTTTCTTTTTCGGAGTATCATTGAGAAAAATAGACAAACAGCAACACCTTTTTAGCGAGCTGTCATAACTATTTTGCTGAAATAAATATACTATAATTTCAAACGCTCCGAAACCTACGCAAACTGAACAAATAACCTAATTTTAATATTTGTTGCATTCTTGTAGACATTCTTAATAGACCAATAGAACATTTCTATAACTGACATCACTACCTCAGAGATGGCGGAATAGGTTAATTATTCTCTCGTGATAGTTTCCCCAATTCTCAATTTCCATCGGATTATACTTCCTACATTTGTTCTCAGAGTCCAGATGAGGTAAGTTTTTCTTTGTACAAGAGAAGACGTAAGTCTTACTGATTATAATTGTTTCGACATTGTGGACTCGTGTGGCCTGTTGAGAAACTCCAGGTGGAACATGAGACCAATGTTTCACCATGAAGAACCGGCATAAAAAGTAAAGAAAAGGTGGAAATTCATTTCCTCGGCAATCATTTCATTCAATTGAACACTAAGAGATATGTGCATGTACAAGAAAAGATACGGTTTTTTTTATAAAACTTGAAGTGGACATCCATAGTTATTGAGATAAAATAAAATTTTTGTAGAACAAAAAGACGAAAAGTTTATCTTGACCATCGAGATTGTGTCAAATTGGTTATCCAATGATAAATGCAATGACACATGATGGAACTCAAGGGATTATGCTAATAATGGCGATGTAAGCATTCAACACTGAATATATAACTGTCACTTATAAATCCGATTATGAAACGACGTTGAGATATCTTGTATTGGCCTGTATGAATGCCTGTATGAATATTGTGAATTCTAGGAATCGGTATTTCCTGATAGATCAGTTTCTGTGGTGTTTCCTCAACAGCAATTTTTACAATTTGCATGATCGGGAAGGATAAATATGCACTCAACATAAAACAAAACACATCAGAATTGTTTTCCATGGCCTGACTTGATATAATTTTATTGAGATGCAATTTATTTTCTTATGATTTCTTTTGACTGGCTAACAATGAATATTGGGGCTGTCAGTTGATTAGACGCTTGCTTGTAGGTGTCTCTCAAATGTGTTCAAGCTCAAAAATAATGTTTCGTTTCACTTGTTTCCTTTGAAATATAAACAAAAAAATTGAAAATGTTCATGCGAAATCAGCGAGTAACCCTCCAATAGGTCTGTACGGTTTCTCCTTGTGTTACATGTGTCATTTATTTGATATGTACTGACGATCACTGTCAAATATTCATTTAACAATTTGCAGATTGGTAAGTGTAGATATCTCAAATGAGAGTAAGTAAATACAAAAATTTGATTTGAATGTTATACAAACCGTTCATCCTATCAAAATAATTTCGAGGACGTGTTAGTTCTTGGTTTCAATATCTGCACTAGGCTCAAGATTTATTTCTATTGATTTGATTTGATAACTGCAACGAAATGAAATCTGATCGTTGTTACGGTGTTGTTTGTTCATCGACCACGCCTTAGCAAGCCGCAGGATAGGAAAAGGCCTTGGCTTTTTTTCCGAAAACTTGTTTTTGTTCACACAGAATCCGTTCGATATGTTAATCAGGATTAGTGGTGATACAAGATACGTGGGTAGAATAATTCACGGATAGAGATAGAAACAGAACGTTAATTTGTTTTGTTTTGTGCATTTATTTCACTATTGGAGTTCATAAACAGGTTCACGAAGCCCTAATAATCGCATTTCAAGATTCCATATCTATTTAATGTGACAAATAACCAGACAAAACGATGAGAAATGACTGTCTTTCTTATTTCAACTCTCCTTTTTGTTAGTAAGTTAGCACTAACCGTACGATATATACACGGTGTAACAAAATAAGTGTAAGAAAACAGATGGCGATTCCTAATCGAAAAAGAAATAGGGTTCTTCATTATGACGAAACTTCATTGGAACATCTAAGATACAGCCCCTTGAAGGGGGTACATAAAATTTGTTTTATAATTTTCAACAGTAAGAAATTTACAAAATTGAAATTAACGTCACATTTTCTACTATCGAAAAGACACCTAGCCAGTATCTAATCATATTTTGATGCAGGTAGTAACTATAAAATAACAAAACTAATCTAGTTTAGTTATTTGAGACGATGTAACTCTGTAGTTGTTCAAAAAATAACTTTTTGCTGCGAACTGGTTGATGTTGGACAAAAAATTCAGGAGACATTTCACGTTAAGAATGAAACAAGCTATATTGAAAATAAATTCTATGGTAAAAAATAATGAAACGAAAAGTTATATTGGGAATACATTTTAGAGGTTGCATTTTCTAGACTTTACAACCATGAGGTAATTAGATTACTGGTTAAGTATCTTCTTGATATTAGAAAATCTCACGTTTATTTCGATGTTGTAACTTTTTAGTGCCTTCTTTATCTATTGTAGTATCTAAAGTAGAGGTGCAATATGAATCAAATTGGAAATTCAGTATACATTCAGAATCTATGTATTGATTACCTATCGAATTTTCAAGAAATTCTGGCAATATTTAGTTGTAATGATGAAAACATTTGAGCACCCTGTATATTAGATTCTCAAAATTCATACGATCCACGAGTAATAATTAGGAGTTTGTTTTTTCTACTCGGAACATATAAATCTCAGTTTCCTTGTGATGGCAAAACGATGCAGAGATTTCTTCCATGAATTTTTTTACTCCACTTTCTGAGATAAGGTATACCTTATTTGGACCAGATTGCACGAAGAAGATTAAGAAGATGGTTTTGTTAATTTGTGTGTAATGAAATAGTTACACTTCTAACTTTCTGCTTGAAGTTTAGAAAGTAAAATATCGAAATTTTCAGTTTGAAACATCAAAGCGAATTGTGATCCTATCATTTGAGTCACTAACATGACCTATCTCAATAATTATGTAATAATGTTTTTCAATGATTTCGGTTTAGACTTGCGAAGGTTGTAGTATAGAAAATATATTAATTGCCTTTGATAAGTGAGCAAATTCAATTACAGTAACAATAAGTCGTAAACAATCGAAAGCGATAAATAACTTTGAGATCATCATAAGGAGGAAGCTTGTGTAGGAATTATGATATTACTCAATAGCAGAAGTGGTTAGCTATATCAGAATAACGGTATTTTTAGTGGAAAATGAGAGTGACATTAAGCTTGTCAATGAACAACAAAGTTGTGTCACGTTGAGTTGGATTTGGTCGTGTTGCGCTCGAAAATTAACATAAAAGACTATGGTGACCTTATGAAATCGTACCGGATATAGAAATAATATCATGAATCATTTGGTTGAATTTCATCCACATATTGTAATAGAGTATGTGGTGTGAAAAAGAGTCATGTGAGCTTCAAATGTTTTTGTTATTGTCATCATCAGTGCATCAAAGTTCGATATTCCTATTACGGGTACAGGGTTTTTCATTCTCACAGAGTGAAATTATCGATAGGTTGACAATTCGAAAATTATCAATGGGCATGACTCACAAACGCTCTGAGATAAAAAACCTTTGAACCTTTTTTTCAATATGTAGCGGGAACCAAATCTATGTACTAAATGAACTTCCCCCCACTTTCCTTTTTACTTTTCCATTTTGCTATATTCTTTGAAGTTACTATCGATTTATTAAAAAAAAATCAAATAGATAAAATAGAGAATTCATTTATTTCCAAACAATAGTAAAGTCTGCTTTCAATTTCCTGACGAACATTAGGGAAGGTTCCCCTGGATATGATACATAGAAATAGGAATACATAGGAACTTTTGATATTATCACATTTTCGACTTTTCATAATCATTCTCCATCTATATATTTGGGTTTTCATACCTCAAATATTTTCAGTAATTTTGATTCTTCTTTACATTTCAGAGAAGTCCCCCATGGATTTTGAATTATACAAAAACTTGAAGTCAATAAGCAATAAAAATTACATATTTCAATGAATTTCCATCAAGATTTTCACTTATTTTCTTTATCCTGAAATAATGTGGAAGGTAGTGAAATAAACTACCAATTTGGGCCGATTGGTATCCGCAAACGAAACTAGTACACAACTGAATGATTTTTTGTCTCAGTTCATCCAAATTATTTGACGATTTGTCCATCGAAGTACGCCTCTTTTATCTTTTCCGTCGTATTGTGTCTGGCATAAGAACGAGTGGGTGAGGTGGGGACAGTGGAAGAGAAACAATTCTCTTGTTCATGTGGGATTATAATACACTTGCTCCCTTCGTTACTCTCATAGATTTCTTCCTGCTTTCCGGTGCTTTATATTTATACATCATTTCATAAAGGTCTTAGGAAAGAATCCTTTTTCCCATGTCTACTCCGATCTTGCAAACGAGAGCCATTCCTAGATAATTACAGTGAAATTCCCTCCTGAACCATAATCGGTAATGGGTATGTCATTAGGAAAGAGCTTAGAACACATTTTGATGTGGCACTTCAGTGGAATTCCATGATGCAAATTATGAAAATCCTCCGAAAGCTTCATAGTCGACCAGTAACAATGTATCTACAGCATTCCAACTCTCTTCTTGTACACAGAGTGATCGTAAATTGTTGTCAATAGGTTGAAAACAAAATTACAAATTCAAAGAACACGATATCTTCAACATTATCAGTTTCACAAAAAATAGGCATTGATGTAAACTGCTAGAACACAGAAAGTATCGAATATCGCGAAGGATATTCTTTATTCCGAAAATATTTGACAAGGTTAGAAGTCACATCGAATTCGATCTAGCTGATATCAAGTTATTGTGTTTTATTTATAGATATAATATTGATATTCTATAATGAATCTGTATATTATGTTTCTCAGATGACATGTAGTAGATATTTTCAAATAATGAAAGTAATTTAATCTTCTGGACACTCGATGACCATGCTTTCTAATTTCGATGATAAAGATATTTCATTAATTACAAAAGTGATAGCTGTTTCCTTTAGAGAAGGGTGAAATGAGGAACCGTGATTTTACAAAAATACTAATCTAGTGTTTACCTGAAAAAAAACAAAAGCGGACCTTTCACAATTGCTTATTACTTTTTCGATGTAACTTATTACGTCAATTTTAATCTATAAAGAGGTGTGCACAAAAATCGACCAGAGCCGTAACTTCTGAATCATTCGAGATCGAAATTTGAAATTGGATGAGTAGCAACTATATGATATCGTTCATTTGAAGATAAAATTTGTATTTCATCACTCTAAGCGGTATAATTAATTCGTCACAATGCGTAATTCTGTAATTGAAACCTATGTTCTGTTGAATTACCTATAATGAAATAAATAAATAAATAAATAAATAACCGGAAGTGACCCCAACTTTTGATTTTAAAATGAAACCCCCTGTATATTTTTCCATTTTCAGATTCAGGGTATCATTTTACATACACCAGTAGTTTTTCCGGATCAAAATTTCAAGAAAATTTCCTCAATATGTTTTAATGTTTACAGTGTGCCCATTATTATACCCCAAGCATTTTTACACAACGCAACTTCTAGTGTAGCTAGAAGGTGTCAGCAATGCATTGCACAAAATGGGGGTCAATTTGAGTATTTGTTGTAATTAATTTTTATCGCCCCTCTTTCTATGCTACTGAAAATAATAAAGATTGATGTGGAGTTCATTTTGTTGTTCTTTCTGTTTCACACGCAATGATCCGGAAAACAGTTAATATTTATCCAATGTTGGTATATATATTTCATGAATCGAAAACATTTTACGAGATAATTTAAATGATAGAATCAACCTAACTCTCTGTTTCGGAGTATCGTTGGAAAAAGAAGACAAGCAGCAACATCGCACTTTCTAGCGAGCTGTCACAACTGTCTTGCTTGAATAAATAGACTATATCACCGATGCCTATTTTTTCACACACACCCTGTGTTGTGCTGCGTGTGTGGACCAAAATGTTTGTGTGTGTGATGCTCTGACTGTATTTGCTCGATATGATCCAAAACAATGTTTGATTGGACCATGAACGTGTTTGTGTTAATGTACTTGGTGCGACTTGCAGGACTAATACAATAATTGAATGTATAGTTCTTCCATTATCAATTGCAGAATATAAAAACTCATTCCGAACCCTTACCGACAATTTTGTTTGATCTGCTATAGGCGGGGATACCTAAACTTGTACACCCTGTACATATTTTTCAACTGGTTCTCGGACTATAACATGGCCGGTGATTGTCGCCTTGTGAGCGGGCGACGTGAAAATGTCAAGGCTCACTATTCGACAGTCGCAACTCCGGTTGGAACTACCGAGCGAGTGAAAGTACTAAAATACCACGCCACATTCGAATGCACTGTATTTTGTTTTCATCGGCTGCTTCGACTTTCCGTAAGGTAAAAATGTTTAAAGACCTGAGCGACCGATGTTCAACTGGACTACGTGATGACAGTTTTCGGTTTTCATACAACTAATAATAAGGCGTATAGAGAACAGAGTCCATAAATTACTGAAAACATGGGCACAAAGAATGAAATGGTACATACACTTACAGAGAAGATAACTTGAACAAATCATGAAGAAAATATGGAAATGGAAACTATAGATATTCAGACCAATAGGATGACCAAAATCCAGAGAGGAAGACGATTTTCTAGTCCAAGAAGTATCAGAAATGAGGAAAATGTAATTAAAGTAGGGTAGGATTGGCACACGATAACAGAAAAAGAAAACGGACATGACAATTTGTGATGTAAAAAGAAGGCCATCAGAATGATTCATCACAAGAATCGAACATTCGGGGAACTTTGAACGGCTATCTTTCCAGCTGGAATGATCAGCCTTATTTTTCTAAATAGTATGATTGTACAGAAACTGCCATACACAATAATTATTTTGCTCTGATTGGTACGATGAAGTATGTGCTGACCCTTAGTAGTGTTATACTTGAATAAATACCAATTTCTACTTATATCATTGTAGTCAAATTTCCTCGAAATTATTATTGAATAATTAAAAATTTCTTGCATTGTGGTACATTGTTTGTGAATAGTTTCGAATCTATTTTATTTCAGATATATTCTAACGACTTCACAGATAAGATCTAGAAGAATTCGAAGACATAATAAAGGGGACATTAAAAGCAGTGTTCTGTGTAATATCACTATCCTTCAATTTGAATAAAGCGAATTTGATTATTTCCAAAGATTATCCTCTAATGGAAAGTTATTTTTTGCTTTGCACTGAAAATTACCTTGTTGTACTTTAGGCTCTCCTTCAGCTAATTTAGATCTGAATTTACATTTTGGGGCCGGTTAATTAATGCAATATTCATAATTCAGGAGAGAGCACTGAAATATTTGAAGAAATCCAAGTCAAGGATACATTTCGAATTCCCGTTCGTTCATAATCAAATATTGACAGTTGTGTACTTATGTATATACTGGAAATGGTCTGCATAATTCGAAAAAAAAAACATGAGGTATATTTATGACATTATTCTTCTTGAAAAAAAATTCGCATCTAAAAATACAAATCGACGAGACCAAGCGTTCTTCCCAACACGCTCTCATTTATTCGTTATCGAGTTTATTCCATTTGGCTGTTCCACACTGTATAGATGTGTGTGGTCCTGTTCCCAGTTTTTGTGATATTCGTATGTTCGAACGAAATCAGTAATTGTTTCACTGATTGATATCGATGCTTTCTTAATAAGATAAATAGTCTTGGACAATGAAATATGTGTATCTACTATTGATTGGCGGATATTGTCAAGGGCAATCTCCACTTACTGCGTGTATTCAAATATGTATTTTGTAGTTCGATGCATGATATTATCTCAACACCAATACTTACACAAAATAACTTTTAACTTGACCATAAAATGACCAATAGCGGGTTCTTGCTCCGTTAATATTTATCAATTGACAAATGTTTGGGAAATTTTCTTCATTGTTGACGACAATGATAGTTTATGTATTCCTTCTCCATGAAAAGTTCTGCACAATTTACTAGTTCTACTTTTTGTTCAACGTGGATTTAGGTGTCCATGGCACTCAAAGGAAACATTCATTTACAGAATGGGTCATCGTATCAATTTATTGGAACAATCTACGAGTGTTTATTGAATGAGTAAATACAAAATTGTTTGTTGTATCAATTAGGTTATTATATTGTGTAGACAACAGTACTTCAGAAACATCTAGGTATGTGTGTGTAGTGCATGAAATTTGTTTATTCACCAAAATTAGAAACAGACCATTCACCAAAATCTCATGATAAGAGGCGACTGGGAAATCTTTTCATTTCTGATTATAGAAATATGCAACTTCTAATTAGGGTATTTTTCAAGCCTCCAAGATTACTATCGAACGTTCTGATATTTTTCTACAAATAATAATGAAAGAAATCTGTTATTACATAGTTACCATGTAATCCTTTGTTGTGAATTCAGAAAGGATTATTTAGTTTAGGGTTGATTTCAACCCCTTTGTAGGGTAGTTTACTTTCTGAAATAAACGAACAAACCGTAATACATGACACTCCTCTACCTAGACGTATATCATTAGTATTATATTATCAGTGTTATATTATTATAGTATTATTATAGTATTATGTTTGCTATTAAAGACCTATACACAATAAAATATGATGGCAAATTAATTCAATGTCCTGATTATATCTGTTTTCATATATTGTTTATATAGGTACGTTATAATAAACAAATTCCCAATGATCAGCTCAATTTTTCGATGTATACCATACGATTAATAATAATTAATATACTAATCTTCGAATCAAAATTACTTTCAAATCTATAAATATCAACAATTTGAGACTTTTTCTGTTGAGATAAATAATTAATCAGCAATGAATTTTTCGTATTCCACTAACCGACAGGGTAATTTGTATCAATGACACATAAATATTTCACTCTCTGATGAAAAACAACCGCCAAAAAGTTTATGGACGTAAACAATTTATTAAGAATAATTCAGTTCGACTAAAAACATTCAATATATTTATTTGTTTGGCATTTCCGCATGTTATAAATTCCAATAAAAAATAAATGGATAAAGTGTATTACTGTTATTATCCTGATATCGATTATTACACTCGAACGCAAATAATGGTTCTCAATTTAGATTTCATGTGTTGAAGGTTCATTCAATAAAAAAAACATTTACACGACGGAGCGTATAAAACACATTAAAGGTGAAACATTCAAATTTCCTTCATTATTTCGAGAAACAATCGATTCACGCTATTGATACGGTAATTTGGATTGATTTAATCAATTGTGAATCTAACAAGTCAACGTTTTTAAGTCTCAGCTAGTTTTCTTTTGTTGTAAATTGACTGAATACAATTCAACGAATCTGATGATGAGTACTTTGCTTCTTTGGAAAAATCATATATCATTTCATTGCGAAGAATATATTTTTGTGAATCATGAAAGTAAACGGGATCAAAACAGACAACACAGTATAATTTGTCTGTCGTCCAGTAGTGTTATTTATTGATCGTAGTCAACTGAAATGTTGGCAAAAATGGCACCTGTTGTGAACAAACCTGTTTGCGAAATTTCAATGCTATAGTTTTGTTTTTTCATTCGCTCGAAGATTGGTATCCCTTTTTGGTTTCAATTCAACATCTGTCATTCACGAATAAATCGTAATGTCGCTGTTATTTATTTCGTTGTTTCGAATAGCGATAAGCTTTATGCTTATAAAACGAAATACCCAGCTAATTCATGCTGATAATGTTCGAATATGCATATAAAAATATTCATTACATACGAATCAAATTGAGTAACTTTCGGATTTATGTTATTGATAAGTAGCGTAGGTGCACGAATTAGCATTAAACATTATTCATTACTTGGTGTATAATTCAACTAGCTCTATTTTTTGCCTGGAAATGATAATACGCTTGTTGTATCTGGACTATATTCGAATAATTATCTAGGTTGAAACCGATTGAAATTATAATTTCGACAATATGTAATTACGTGTCGGATAAATTGCGTTTAATTACCTGTATTCATGTATGATTAAAGAGGAACAAAAGCGTATGTAGAAATAATTCACTTTCCGAAAAACTGATAATCACAACTTTAGTTAGTCCATCGGTCAAAATTTTTCGATAAAATGGAATATCTCAAAACCAAATCACGATAAAGAAGTGATTCAAAATGCAACCGATCCAGAATTCTACATTGAATTGTGAAAATAAACAGGGTGTTCTATTTGAAAAAACAAGGTTGAGCAGAATTTCTTTCCTATCTTTGGAAAATAGAAGAACTTATTATTCATGCATTTTTCTATATAAACCTATACATGGTTTGGTAGACTGTCCTGATCTGCTGGACAAACTCATCCTCCATATTCCACACCAGAGTAGCAGAAATGAGTACCAAACATAGGCACCAAAAGATTTTCTTTTAATAATATTCTAACTTGGACCTGACAAACGTGAAGTAGAGAAAGCACAAAGTGTCAGCATTAGTAAAAATTTTTCTTATAATGAATCCCAATCTCTTCATAGATGCAGACTTTAACGAAAAAATTTGGCTGGAAAAGTCAAGTCTACTACTGAAAAGTATACCCAGGTCCTTAATTTCATCACACTCATCCAAAACAGCATTGTATATTCGATAACCTAAGGCCATAGTACCAAAGGTTTATTCTTTAATCGAGGATATATTGAAGAAACAATAATTTTCATCATTGATTTCATCAAATAGATGCTGTTATTTTGTGTTTTTCTACAAGAATTCACAAATTATCATGGAATTCACTGTTTAAAGCCAGTGAACGATATCCAATAAAGCATCAATAAAAAATGTAGCTGAAAAATAGAGTTTGCCAACATTTCAATCGTCAATAATTAATATTCGATGTATTGGCGAGAATATACAGTTGGATAGAAAATTCGCAAACACTTGAATAGTATTGAAAGTGCAAGCAATCGATAAACTTTCGAAGTTGACAAGCAAGTAATGTTAATCAAACAGCGCAATTAGTCATTAGATACATCGTCTTCGTAATCTAATCGGGTTATGAGTAAATTTGAAAGGATTTCGAATGGATTATTGAAGATGCTTCGAGGTCATCAGCTGGTATGCCAAGTACTATTGCATAAAAATCTTCAAAAGGTGAAATGCATGCATGTACCTACATAATATATTAATATCCGATGAGGCATCTCGAATATTTATTCATTTATTTATCGCGGTTTATATTTTTCTAATTTCTTAACAAATACCTATAATAGTTATAGCTGTACTCTATAATAGCATTACTCAATCGTTAATGTAGGTCAGTTGTTTCAGTGAAAATGGATTCCAGAATTAGATGTTTCATAATGAAGGGAATAGACAGTTATACAGCTTTTTGAGTAAATTAGCAACACACTAGTGATATATCATTTTCCAATCACTTGATACGTGCACTGAATATACTCTCTAATGAAGTAATTTTCATCTCACCAGGTCAAGAATAAAACTGATTCATTCAACTTGATACTGAATACACTCAATGTCAGTCTGCCTAGTGATGACATTATTTTAGAATGTTGTTTTCAGAACACTCGAATTCTATTGAGCAAATGGAAGACAGCAATAATTTGTGAGGTTTACACAATACACACGAATACATTTCAGAAGTGAATTTTATCGAAAACGATATATTTTACATAAAAATAAAAATTAATTTTCACATCTCCATCCAAGGTAATCGATAAGTGATACTGTAAAAGATCAACCATCAACATTTGTTGTTTTTCTCCGAAACAGAACGACCTTGAGCTTGTCCGACATAATATATATTTCAATGCAAACTGAGTTTTTTTATTGGTACAGTTAATAGTTCCATATGAATCTTGTTGTTCTGTCCCGGATCTTGGTTATAAAATATCAACTGGAATTCCGTAAAAGGTTACCGACATATGATTCGAGCACGATTTCGGTTCGAAGTTATAAAGTTGAAGTAATCAAATCATTCTTGAGCTTCCGTTTATTGTCACAGAGATTTGTTGAAAAATACAATAGGAGTCAATTAGTTTCTCAGATGAATATGGGGTTGCAAAGAATCATGAGTTCGCCAGGGCTGATTTCTGATTATAGGAATGCGCACCTGCTCATTTTAACAAATTATTTTCAGAGATCATACGCTGGAACGCTGAACAATTCTTGTTTGATGCAGATATCTCTAATCTATTGATTCCGCAGTACAAACACAAATACAAAAAAAACTCATATGAAACTGCATTCCTAGTTTCACTATTATTCAGTATCATTATTCTTATTATCAATGGAGAGCATCGAAATCAGAACACCCAGTATTAAATCGAACTTGAAGCTTATCAAAAATAATTGGATTAGGTCACTCGAAAGTGATATTGTATGCACTTTGATCGTTGGCGACATCAATTGACATTATAATATATAGGGTGTGCCTAAAATTACATTTTATATTCTTCAGACTGATGAGGCCTAGTATTATGGCCAATGAAACCTAAGTCATAACATAATATACATTTTTCGTGAATTTATGATAGAAAACTTCGTACTGCGGCGAGTTTGTTCATACAATTTTGTTTATATCAAAGAAATGGATGATAAGTATGTGCAAATATTTTTTAGGGATAGACTATATATATATATATTATTTGGATTTGTCAATGGCATATCGGGATATAGATTAGTAAATTGCACAGATGAAATGTGGAATATTGAATTGAATAAAATAAGCGGTAAAAGTTTGATATATGATTTGTACGAGAACTTAACCCAAAGGAAATATTTTAAATATTTTCTGTACTATCTACTCATCTAAATTCTCGTTCCAAACAAAATAAAAAATAATCGAGAATGACATATGCAGTTACAGAAAAATAATTCCGTGAAAATCTTGTCTTGGTATAGCAATTCGGATATATTTATATATTTACTCCTGCAATTTATAAAAAAAAACTGCTATATATTTGTTATCATTCTATGTATCTCTATTCCTTTATTGGTCATAATATATAAATATTTAGAACAGTAGAATTCAGAGCCTACCTATTTTCAACGTGAAACAGTGTCAACAATAATGTCATCGATAATGTCAAACGTCAAGTGTCAACATAGCTAAAATACCGTACTGTCGGCCTTCTATTATTCAGAATATCGCCATTATTGATGTCACACTGTATGCAACGAATAAATAACGTATCTATGGAAGTATACCGTTTCAATAATTATTAAGTCAATGCATGCCAATGAGAGACAAGCCAGCAGCAACTACTTTTACTAAGAAGCATTTGAAGGTTGTTTGTTCAGAATATGACGTATTGTTGAAACAGATAAATCTTGGGTGCGTGAAATTTGTCTTTGGAGTTTTCTACGAGAGCTTTGCCGAATGAAAACATAATTTTCAAGTTGACATAGCTGACTGAACTTGAAGAACAGCATAACAATAAATTGGCTATTTTGAAATTGGACAGAAATGGACTTGATATTTTGTAATATTTTTGTGTTGTAGTTCTTGTTGAGATTCAGGTTTTATCGCACAGATCTTGACATCTTGTTTAACAGTCAATTCCACAGAGATAATTCGAGTATGGTCGATTCTGTAGATTCAGCTGGCTACACTTCTTTTTCCAATTTAAATCCTTGTGATCATCTGATTCAAAAACTGCCTATCATACTGTATATAACGTGGAGCTGTCTTGTATAATCGAAAAGTAAATTCCCATCGGTACCTTTTCTTGGAAATCAATAACCAGAAATGATATGAAACTTTCCGAATCTATGGTACTTTTTCCTTCATAACTCTCAGAGGATAGCGAAAGTATTTCGTTTCGTGGATTTTTTCAACATTGGTATTGATCTTTTTACATCATTTATATCAGTTGGACATTGGTCAACACGTCCAGATGAATTTTCCATTGACTCACTTCTAATGAGACACAAAGTATCGTCAGTAAATAGTATCAATATTTTATATACGATCAATAATGATTAATAATCTCGGTTGAGTCATATCAACGAAAAATTGTTGATGTGGGATCATTTTTTGATAACCCTTTCGACCCACAGAGCCACTGTTTCGTTTTCAACGGTAAAATTATTTTTAATCCGGACCGAAACTTGAACAACACAGATAAACCAACAAGAAAAGAGTAATTTTAGGATCTAGATATTCTAGAAATAATTTTGATTCATTGATCGATACGGTTCTCGAAATGATTTGTATATAATATGTATATACAAAACATAAAAGTATTTATTAGGTACAGAGTTGTGACTAATTTGGTTTTTTGTTTTTAAAATTATACAGTTTACTATTGAAAATCAAATTTGCTAGGACCATTTAGGCAACAGCTGAATTAGCCATGATTTCCTTATTGAAAATAATAAGGCAATTCTTTCGTTCAAATGATTCTAGTGTAATTGAATTTATTTTTGTGTATATGTTCGAATCATAGCTTGTACTCATCAACACTTATCGCAGCCAATAAAATACAAACTTCACAATACAGTCTCTTCTTTGAAAAAATGAGCTGATACATAATGAGACTATATTTCAGTTTCTTTACTATGTTTTATTTCAGTGAAATATCGCTTTGTGATATTAAGTTCCCATAAAGTTGATAATGATTAATGGCATTTGCGAAGCATATTCTGTGATGGCAGATCTGGACATGCCTTTTCTATATTTGTAGTTCACATATTTCGATCATAATGTGTTGAACTTTATTACATCAGGCGTAATTGGGATGACCATGAAAAGCTGGTGATTCACACATTTTTCAATTCAAGTTGAATATAGCCGTACGTATGAAAGCTGATAATATTCATATGATGGTAATGTATGAAAATAATGTATAGCATCCAGTAATGTTCTTGTGTACTCAATTTTTTCATGATGAGTGAATAATATTAAATTGAAGAGAATTAATTGTCTTCGTCCATTGCATTCGGAATCATATAATAGTGTATTATTTTATATCTCATTTTCATCTGAAATTTTCGAAAAAAACGCATACCTAATGCTGAACAATTTTCGAAATCCATTCAACAAAAAAACAGATAATTATCACTAAAAATACACAAGGATCATACGAATATAATTGTATTTCAATAATAATTTTTTACAGAGTATAAAAAAGGCCGATTATTTGTAGTTGATAAAAATGCGTTGAAGTATATTTTATTCCGAATAATTAGGATTTTATGAAATCAATAGTTGGGAGAAAAATGGTGTGAATTTCATGCCTCATCCTTTCTTGCAATTCTATTTTGCGGTCTATTCATGTCACTGTACGAAAAAAGTTTAGTATCTCGTATTTTATTTGATGAAATGTCATGTGAATCATTGAATATCTCAACGCTCAGGAATATCCATATATGATTTTCTCGCAAAATGGATAAGTACTTTTGAAATATCTGCTACTAATAACAGCCTCTGAAGGTGTATCCAATTCTTCAAAACAACAAGAAATTGGCAATAATTTTGATAGACATCACTATATTAAGTAAACCTCATTTTTGATACGTGATGAAATTAAATGAAATGATGTTGCCATTTGATTTGAATAACTTTCAACGATTCATAGGTATAATTAATCATTCAATTTTAATATTTGATCACCTTGTGTCAATTAATCAACTGAATATAATGATGAATATAATAATAAATATCTTTTATCTATTTGTATCCTTCAGAGCTCCAAGTATTTTTCAGTAAATATCTTTATTCAGGAGTTGAACTACTGTGTCAATACATATTAACGACTCTCGACAGTGTCTTAGAATTACCAAAATCCTTTATTGAAATGAAACGAACCGTTATTTGAAATGTAGTGCATTCTTGTGAATTCAGACAGACGCAGTTTCAGTAATAATAATTCGTTCTTTCGTAAACAAGTTGCGCCTATTTAGCAATTAGGCATGATATGTAATTATTTCATGTATTTTCCACCTTTCAGCGACCTTAGAATCGGCCTTCTTTCGATCATTACGTTAGTATCTCTATATACAAGAGCGGCGAATTTTTGTCTCAAGGTTTTTGATCGAAATGAAAGTAAACTCTATACGTGGACTTTTGTGGAATGGCTAAATTGTCTTCAGCTGCTATTGCTGCCAACCCAACCAAGAAATGTTACGCAATCAAACAAGATATGAGAAACGAGCGTTTTCTATTAAGATTGACAAATCGGTCTTGTTATTATCCATATTGTTTGTTTACCATAATCTCGAGAACTTCGAGGATTGATATCGTTCTGTAGAAACATGACGAAATCAATATTGAAAATTTTCTCGTTTTATGATTATGTGAATATTAGTTTTTTTTCCTATTGTAACCTGTATATATGAAATAATTCAGCCTTCATATCATAGAAATATACACTAGAATTGTGTATCATTGTGTAGAAGAATGAGAATAAAAATGTCTTGCTGAATTATATCCCTAGGCTTCAACAAGAAAAACAATCTCCAGTATGTCGTCATCTGAATATCATTTCATGATTCAAAAACGGCCGTGTATAATATGGCGTTAAGCTTTCTCAATCGTGAAGAGCGCAATAATATACCAATCAGATATCAAGCGGAATGAATGCGGATGATTCGCAACTTCTTTCTTAACCATTAGATTACAAACTGCGAACAGAGTTTGAAAAGTGGGTCATTTGAATGCCTTTGATGCATCATGCATTTCCGCGTCGTACATACTGGTATGCTTAGGTCTTAATTGTGTGTGAACTCGCAAGTGTTGTTTACTGGATTCCATACTCCTATTCCAAAATGTTTGCATACCTAATTGTCATGTATGGATTAACTAACATATTGTTGGGAAACAACGATTCTCAGACAGATTTCAAATTATACAGAGCTGACAGAAAAATAATTCGACAGCATTTCGAGACAGAAAAAATATGTCTTCGCTGCTGTTGACCTCCTGATTGCAACTTAATAATATGGAAACGATGCAAAACACTCTAATTGAACAATTGACGAAACGCCAAACTCCTATTATGGAGTACTACAAGTATTTCCTTTTCGCCAGTTGAGAAACAATATCAAAACCTCTTTGAGGATAAATCGCATCTGACAATAAATAATCGACAATTGAAAAAACTACAAAAATATATTTTTGAGGAAACTTTGTAATACGGCCAAGGGAGTTCTAACATTTCTAATTCAATTTCTCGAATCACTATAATAATACATAGTGTGATATACTGTGTGTACATAAAATATGGAATGAAATAATAATCTAGGAAATTGAGATCTTTTCGAAAAAATCCGCAGACACGTCAACATTTATTTCTTTTTTCACCTTTTGATGTTTCAGTCTCTATGGTGATTTAATCAATATTTCAGCTATGATGAGATGGATCCTTTTTCAAATTCTGCCTGCTATATTTGATCATGTCATTTGAAAAAGCATATCTGCACATATTGATCCGAGAGTTTAGTCATGTTACGTAAGGCATTTGTGAAGAGAAATATTTTCATAATGGCTTCAAAGTGATCCATTTTACACAGTTAATTGAAGAAATTTATTAATCGAATGTTCGAATTGAAATCCTTCTTTTCTTGATCCTTTAGTATTCAAGTGACAACCGAATAGTGCATGATTTTCCTTAGCTTTCTTTACGTACACACTGTATAATAATAATAATCGATAAGTGACACAAAAACTAGAAAAACTCACAATATCCGATTCACACCTATCTAAAGAGAGAATGCATAGTGCTAGCGAAATATTGTATAACCACTCTGGATTTTACACTCTTTAGGTGAAAGAAAAACTCAATAATAAAAGAAGAATGATCGAAAATGGACTCATGTGTAAAAAATTGCAGCTGAATAGCTAATTTCAAATCAATAGCCTTTTCATCAGATGAGAAAAAAATATATAAGTTAATTCATATCACGTTCTTAAAAACAACAAACATTCATAATAAAGAATAATGACATCGTTATTGGAGATTATCAAAGATTATAATATGTAGGATAGTCCTTCACTAGCACTATGAGCAATAAAAACAGTTGATTTATAGGTCACAACTGATGGAAGTAACACCTTCGAAGAATACCCGAATTCTTCAATAATAATTAATTGTCTAACAGAAAAGCAGATGTCCTTCTCAGCAATAGTGATTCAGTCTAGTTTGACGTTCTTATCTCAGCTTATGATCATCAATAATACGAAAAAAGATCCTTCATGGGCTAACACCACAACAACGTTTCTATCCGGGCATGTTTTCAATCAACGTGTTCGTCCTCACTTTTATTTTGAACTGCCAAGTCATTGCGAACGGATTTCTGACATCCGAATTCCATCTGTATGTTGCTAATGATTGATTTTCTGCCATCGTCAGTACCGTTCAAATCGTTATTCAAATGATTCTTTTTTTGCATCAGATAAAAGGACTATGTGTGTCAAGGTTGGTCCGAAGGAATCATTGAACTTGTGCGTTTTGACGAAATCGAAAGTGGTTAAATGTGAGAGTGAGATCGCCAGGAAATCGTAATATTTGGTAAGAGATCAATAAACTGCGCTTGATATGGTCACAACAAGATTGTATTCATTAGTATGGAAATTGGCAAATACATTCTGCAATTTATGTCGAAAAAAATGTTTTTCCTCATACAGTTTACTCGCTTCTGAAATAGTTCTGCTTGCTGAGAGTTGTTATTTGCAACGAAGCTAATCAGTAATTATTTTGCTTTCAATGCAATGGGATGTTATATGCAGATATTTTAGGAAGGATTTTCTACAGAATAATTCCCAATACAACCAAATCCTTCCATGATACCCAAATTCCAAGACTTGAGATTGCAGAACATGATTTCAACTGTGTAGTTATAAAGATGCTGTAGAAAAAAGTAACAAGTTTGATCTCTTATTCCACATTTCGAATGTAACAATTTTCTGTAACCTTCAAATGTTTCTTTCATCAATATCTTATCAGTGTGCCAGCTTTACTACTCCCCTGTTTATATAAAGCCATATACACAACCTATCAACCTTATAATTATTGAGGTGCTCTTATATTTCTTGTCTGATCGTAATGATATGAAATTGTATATGAATTTCGATTAACTCTATTTAGCAAAAAATACTCCAGTACATGAAAGTAATCAAACAGTCATCTACTGTATCGAAAAACAATTAAGAACCACTTCGTACTTGCAGCCTCAAGTGTACACTTTATAACCTCATTTACCAATAATGAGCTTGTCGATAAAATTGTCTGGAACTAGGTCGAACGCCTTTTCTTATTTTTCTGGCGGACACGTTTTGTGATTGAAACTTTCGAAAATAGAATTTAATCAGAATGCAAATGATTTTTCTTCCCCATTGATTAGTAAGGGTCCTATTCGATCGATGGTTTTCAATTACTCGTTTTTATTGAGAAACAATACTTTTGAAGTGATAAAATGAAGTACAACATAAGTAATATACAACTACTCTGAAAAGTTACGCGATATAAAACGTTTTATGAGAGTTTATATAGTCAAAGGAATGAAATGAGAAATAGGTTCGAATAAAATATAATAAAATAGAAATGAATGATGACTAGAATAAAATAACGCACCAATAAAATCAAAGATTTTGACAATGACTTGATGGCTATAGAAAAGTATTTAGCAACAATGATAACAGTTCTTTCCTCAGTGCCCACATGAAATGAGGAATCAATTTGTTATTTACAAAATAGGAAAAGCTTTTCCAAAAAAGTATTGGACGTATCGACTTTAATTTCAAGGTGCGCATTTTTTTACGTTGAAGTCGCGTTACTGATTTTCATACATATTGAATCAGAAGTTTTGTCATGTTGGGTAAAAAAAAATTAAGAATATAAATGTTTTATTCACATTTTTCAAAAGTAATGTTTCAATATTGTACATACATAATTTCTTCCTATATTATTGAACAACGTTTAATAATTTTTTACATGAATATCGCTAATAATGCAATTAGAATATCTTTATTCAAGGAAGATATTTGTGACAGATTTGGTTATCTTTCGATACCATTAGTGCAAAATGAAAAGTATCTAGCTATAGGCAACAATAATTATAGCAACCATATAGCAACACATCACAGTGACTTCACAACGATGCCAAATTTTGGAGGGAAATTTTTAATCCTTCAATAAAGTTTGTTAATACTGGCCGAAATGTTTACAAATATTGATAAAACTGATCAAACTGATAAAACAGTCATCCACAGCCAATAATCAATTAAATTTTGGTGTTTATATTGTATACATCTGAAAAATTTTTCACAATAATTTGAATGATAAACTCAACGTAACTTTCTGTTACGGAGTATCGTTGATACAGCAACACTGCACTTGTGTCAAGCTGTTCATAGGGGGCTTATATTTTGACGTTTTGCATCGCCATCTGTCGACCACAAAACAAAACCAACTCTTCGATAACTTTTATTCTCCAGTAAATAATTTCGCAGCAGCGGCAACGTCGAGAGAACGCAAGCGCCTGCTCGCGATGTCTGTTGAATTCGCGAACGCGCGTTATGCTCCGAAATTCTGATTTCAGATTTGCCTAGTCGCAGTGTGGCGCGAGCTTTTGTTTAGTGAGGTAGGACGACCGGTGCGCCACATACTCCCAGCCAGCTCATATCGGAGAGTTCGAAAAGTAATTTGAATTCGGTGAATTCGATTCGATAATATATCTATCGTGCAGTGTGACTCCAATCGCTTCAACCCCGCGGCGATTATGAGTACGGAATTCAAGCATGCCGACTTGAGCATGGAAGATTCGGGAAACAGTTGTGGATCGAGTGTTGTTTCTGATTACAGTGGACCGTCCTATTCCGACGTGGATGGCCTGCTGCAGGTGTCCGATTTGGAAAATGAGAACGACCCGCATGCTCTACAGGTTGGTACAAACTTTTTTCTATTCTATTCTATTCCATTCTGCTCTGCTGGTTGTGTGATATTCACTCGCGAAATGGGACGGACATGCGTGACGATCGACTTGATTTCGGACTGGCACTATGCCAAAATGGGCGACGAAACACGATACGCAAAACTTGCACTTTCATGAGCAGGTCATGTGTTCGGTAACCTTTGTGCTAATCTGATTCTGACATTCAATTTCTATTCATTAACTGGCTTGTCAATTCATTTCGAAAGTATTAGGGACCTAAAGTTTTCCTGTCTGGAAATACGAATCGAACAAATTGGAACACCAGTTAGGGAGGACGGTCAAATGAATGGAAAGAACAGCTGTTGCTTCGGGGCACCATTTATTCGACACAGTTGCCTTTAATGGGCAGAAGAAAAGGTATGGAAATTTTAAGCATAGCTTTTACAGGTCCTGAAGCCATACTACAGTCAAAAATACAACGGAAACTGTTTTTTTTTTCAGTCATACAATTGATTAGTGGATATTTTCATCACCTCTGAAATCCATCCAATTGCATAGCAACTGTAGAACATGAAATTGTCTCATGTCCCTATGAGCAAATATTTATTTGACATTGATCAACTTGCAATTAGCAACTAGCAAATTATCTAGCAATCATTGAAAACTGCAAGATCATTTTGTTCCTTGACAAATTCGTCCTGATGATATGTCGTACTAAAATCTCGATTGAAACTTTTACTAAATTATGAATATCAGTTTGTGTGAAATGTGTGTCGATAATTAAATATCCCCATCATTAATTGAACAGAATTGGAAAAAAGATATCATAATCCAAAATTCAAACAAGAATTCTCATGTAGATAAATGAGTTCTACCTCGGAATCTTAAATAAAATAAAAACTTTTGATTTCTTGTAAGTTATATTAAGGAAAATTTACAAAATATTTCATAAAATGAAGGGTTCCTTTATTTTACCTATAACTGCTTCAATGTTTGTAATCTTCATTTATAAATGAAATTTATAGAATAAAACGTTAAATTGAAATAATAATGGTATCGGTGAATATTTTTACTTCATCTCTTTCCATCCTGTTCAATAAAACTAAAATATGGGTATTATCTAATTTTCAAGATAATGAAACGTCTTTTCGATGTATTAAGTGTAAATATTTTTTTTGCTTTGGATTATTATCTATATCTTTAAAACTGACTCGTAAATTACTTATTCAAATATCAAATATTACCGTCGACCTAATTTTTTACTAATGAATAATTCTATGTTGAAAGCATTTTTGAATTTTTCATTTACCATCCTAATAAAGTAATAATTTCCTCACTACTACTACTTGATATAAATATCTTTGAAATTCTATATATCCTTTTACAAAAAACAATAAAGCACATTTTGAACCTAACATCAGTTTATGCTGTGGTCCGAAAGTTGGAGTTACTAAATTTGTATTTGTTCTTCTTCCATCTACGATGAAATAACGATAATAAATTTGGTGAAATTACTTGTAACAATTGAATTTCCTTCGCATCCGTAATCGAATTGTAGCCTATTCTTCGCAGACGTTGAAAACTTTCTGAGACAATCGAATTAACGTCCTCTCACTCACATTTACGTTTTATTCTTGTCGCTACATCAGACAGATAACCAATGTGTGCTGAATCTCGGTCGCCTTGATCAGAAACAAAAGAAGATCATAAGGATCATAAGATTCATTTGGTGGCAGGCACTTTTGATTATCCTTCGAAATGATGGCAATACATTGGATTTTTATCGTCACGAATACGACCTGGCCTTTAGAAGTCGTACAGGGCAATCATTAAAAGTGATTCCACTCGAGTCTCGAATTCAGATGGAGGTTTTTTAGCATAAATTTCGCTGCAAAGCGAAGTGAAGAGCCATTAGAGGTCACACTTTATTTTCCCTTTCACTGCAAGCGTGAACCGGTTTTCGTAGCTAAACATACAACCAGTAGAGTAGCTGTCGATTTTTTTTGCTTTGATATTTACATAGCGAAACATTACGGCGATAATGTGGTGATATTTTTCTGGAAACAGGAGTGGAGTTAGGAGTGTGAGAGAGTGAGTTTGAGAACTCAGGATTCTGAGTAGTTTTGATATTCAACGCATCTCAAATCTTCAATCTAAACCATTTCAATTTCAACATATTGTCTGCTACTGTGTGTTTCGGAATTAAAATATCTGGTAATCATCGAAGGTTATTCTAGTTTCACTCAGAACTTTTGTTCGTATTGGAAATTTCTTCCAGATAATTCAAATTCGGAATTTTTTTGACAGTGCTCCAGAACTTTTACAGATATACAAAAAAATACTGAACTCATTTTTGAAAAACGCGGCGTTACGCGTGAAATTAGCGGCTACGTATATATTTTTTAATTTCCGTCATAATTTGCTGGAAGTATCTGAAATTTCAGTTGAGAACTTTGGAAGTATATCGAAACTATTCTGAATTTGAAAGAAAAAGATGACGATGACGAATGATATCACCGCACGGTTGAGTCAATATTTAACTGATCAGAGCCATTGAATTTAATTTTTTAACCGGACCTGAAAAACTTGTATTTGAATGTATCATGAAAATTTTCACACTGCATTCACGGGAATGTCTATTTGAAAAATTCACTGTTGACATCATTCATCAGAAAGTGGTTAGTAATTGGGAAACAATTTCGGGAAATGTAGGCGAGGAAAGGAAACATGAAAAAAAAAAAAACAGGAAACCATAACCTGAACAGAGGTCAGACGATTCATATCTTTTCCCATTCATTTGTTTTCAGTCTCGTGAAAATATTCAACCGCAATCAAAAGTTGTTGATGAATAGTCAAACATTTTATGAAATATTTAAATTGCAATTATATAAACCTATTTATTCATTAAAACCTAACCTACACGTTACGAATTTTATTCATACCTATCGTAATGTATAGTTTGCCATTTCCATATTCACGTTAAGAAACAATGTAGAACAATTAGAAAAAAGGTTATAAATGCCACCTTGAATCTCTCAAACGTTTCAAGATATCACCGTGCTTCTTTTGAAATTGGTGTTTCCAATTTGGTTCACCCTGTACACTAACTTATCCAATTTTACTTTCACACGTGATCTATTTCTCACGCCTAGGTTGATGATGAGTCTCGTAATACCTATTTGTGTAGGGATATCAGGGCCATTCAGTCATACGACCTTGAAGAGTGGCAGCTGAAAATTAACGAGGTCACGTGGAATATCGTTGTGAATGTATATAGCTGCTTCGTATGTAGTTTTTGGGTTAGTTCGCAATCTCGATTCAGTTTGGTTACTGTAAAGCAAGCACTTGGTGATCTATAAATTTCCGGAATTTTGGTGAACGCACTATATAGAATCGTTTTATTATTGATTTGGAATCGGTTTAGCCGCGAATATTGTCAATGATTTTCAACTATTTCATGCCTTTGTTGGTATACTTAAAAAAAACTGACCTTACTTAGCATATAAGTTATTTATATGGTTTCTGCTTGTATCTTATGGTGAATATAATGAATTGTTGAATCTATTTGTAATTCTATTCCAGTTCTGAGATCTTTTGCAAGCAATCAATTTCAATTCTGAATTGGTTTTGTGTCAATTTGAACTAAGATCTGCGATGCTATTTTGTCTATTTTGCGTCTATACGTTTATGAAAGTGACGCAGCCATTTTGGCACAACCAAACCAAAAAATCATTACATCAATATAATATATTCAATGACAAACTGATACAGATTTCGACAAAAAGATGTGTCAACTTGATTATATATATATAAATGTTTGGAATAATTGGAGGAATAAATTGTGATGTCTGAATAAACTTCAGTTTATATTATTTATGTTTTTTCTTTCCACGAAAAATGTGGTGATCGAAGCTTTGAGGCTCCCCCTGAAATAGCTTTAACATGAAGCTTATTAAAATCGATTTTCGATGGCTTTATATTGGGAGGATTGAATATTCAAATGGTTTTTGAGAAAAAACGGCATCCATTTCCGTTGTACATCAGATTACACTAATTGCTGGAATTATCAAAATTGATAGCAACACTAATCCATCTGTTTCGAATAATTCATCTGTGAAAATGTCGTAAGCTGATTTTTTTTCACCGAGGCTGATATTCCATTCAATATTTGATTATGTATATAGAGGGTCTTGTGTATTTTTAAGAATATATTTTTTTTTTACTGTGTTATCTGAGATATATTTTCTTAGTTTCGATTTATGTTAATTATATGTATAAAAAACAGGATATTCCACTAGTTGCTTACTGGCAAAACTAACTTGTGAAATAATAATTTGTCTATTAGTTCTGTTAACTTTATTTCCATGACCTCTTGTGAACTTTTGGTAGAATAATCTTATAGATATTACACACTATTCAGTTTTTAACTACAGTTCATTCATCAGAATATTTGATAACTTTTTTGAATATATTACAATTCTTTATCGTTATCTATTATTACATAACAATATATTCCATATACAACATTTTAAGTGTCAAAAGTCAACAAAAATCAGAAAAGTCTGAAGATAATTTTCGGTGATTGATACTCAATAAGATTCAAACTAGAAGTATGTTGCTTACCACTAAAGCAATCCTAAGATTAACTTGACATAAATGGAAAATATAATTTTTTTTCTTGGTATTGAAGGATATTATTTTAAATTTTACATTGGGGATTAATTTTTGTTTATTCTATTATTGAATCAAAACTGTTCACTGATTAATACCCATAGTCAGGAGAAGAAATTTTGTTTTCTTTGTTGCGTGTTCCAACGTTGACTCCGTGTGAAACACTGTAGCAACTGAACATACATTTTTCACCGGATATAACGATGGAAATCGATTGTTCTCTTGTTTTGGTGGTGTCTCCTACGTATCTTCGGTATGCGGCACGTGGGAAACCATTTCTGGAAATGTGTCAATAGAACGTATTCATCATGCTGCTAAATGAATGCAAGTCATGTTTGAATCACTTTCTCATATACGTCGTGCCCATTTATAGAATCCCTCGAAAGTCTATTGTTGAAGGAAATATTGGAAACGGAGATGAAAACGTTGTATAGGAAAGTGCAACTGAAAGTGCGCGGTATTCGTTTCAACACTTTTTCCCACTCAACTCCGTACTAATTGTGATTAATATTTTCATAGTCTACCCTACACCCAGTAATCTGTATTGCTGGCTTTGGTATTGTACTAGATTCCGAGTATTTTGACGCATAGGCGGATAAAAAAATATGATTTCTTCAGAGCATTACATTATTCTAGGTATATGGACGAATCTAACATTACTTATACTCAATCATAAAAGTTATAAGCAATTAAATATATTAATTTGAAAAGCTGAAAGCATTCAAGTAAATAGAGAAGATTGCACTTCAAACTTTTTATCGATGTTGATAAAATTAAGTATTTCGGAAAATATATTTAAACCAAGTACATTTTTGAGAAAAATCATATGTAATGAATTATTTTTTCAGAAATTTACAGCACATATTTCAATTATAATCTGGTATGAGAGCCTCAAAAGAACCCAATAATCAATCTTCAAAATCGAAACATACTGAATAGAGAGCGTTAAATTATATCATTTCACGATTTTTTATAAGCTCAATCGTTAATGTTTGATTTGGTAAATGGGTGATAGGCTAGAATTGAATCATCAAAAAAAATTCAATTATGAGAATCTCTTGGAATTTCCAATGTTCCAAGGTGGTTTTGTGACTTGCACGCTCAGCTAGAAAAATCCATGTTTCATGAACCAGAGATCATACAATTATGACCATAATAGAACTTGCAAAATAAAACAAGTGGTTTCAACAGCTTAATGGAGTTGTAAGATCTGTCAAGACTTCACACGCCAAAGAAGTGAATTTCATCTACAATGAAATATCTACAAATTTCCTATGAAAACTGAACACAATCCGTCGCCTATATTTCAATGTCTTATAATCACGTTGAACTAACCCAGGTCTAACGAACAGCTGTTCGCATTTACCTGTGGAGGGACGGTAGACAGTTTATCTATCGATTTTTATATTACGTTATTCACTAAGAACAACATCTGTTCTCGTTTGAGTTCGTCCTTCCATTACGTCTGACGATAGAGGTGTTTCCAGTAAACAATCATGGAATTGTCAGTGATTATTTCTGATTGTTAGAATACGCACGCGCTCATTTCAATTCTGAAGACAGTTCCACCACAGTATAATAAGAACCAGTAGTCGCAGCTCTGTCGGAACCTTTGATGTTTGTGTCCCACACTTTCATTTTTTTTTGGACCACTGCGCATCATGAATTTCCCGCTGGGAGTCGATTAGTCAGAGTTAGACATTTTATACACTGCTCAACAAGTCAATAATAGATATATACTGCTCAACAATAATGAAAATTTTATTGAAAACTTAAGGGTTTATATAGTAAGTGATATGGAAGTATATATTCATTTCTTGATTCTATTGAAAAGTGGTATGCGGGGTTGAATATTTTTTATCACAATGGACAGCCTAAGTCTTGACGTTACAAGCTTTACATTAAAACCTTTCCAAACGAAGCGTTCATTTCACGTTTTTGCTTCTTTCAGTTGAAACTAAGAATAAAATTATTTGTATATGGTGATATTGAGTTATCATTGACTAATTCTTCTGGAGGAAACAATGCATATATTCCTTTGTTTGTAAAGGTTTTATGGGCTCCGCCCATTTTGACGTCACACTTAGGTAGTCCCACGATCATATACACAGGTCTGGCAACTCGTATGGTGGGGGTGGCCCAAACATTGAGGAATTTTTTGTAGTTCTCATGTTTCGCCACCTGCAGCGCTGTCCTCTATTGTCACTTTGTCAGCCAATCACAAATCAGATCCGATCAGCTTTTTGAGCGGATAAGTATAGCAACGTTTTCTTCAAAAATGGTGCCAACCCCCACCACTCGAAAAAATTTCGATGAAGTGAAATATTACCATTGAATAATTATTCAGGTAATCATGACAAATGTACTGTACGAGATAAAATGCCAATATATGGAAGATTTCAGGTGGATCAATGATACTGGTTCACACAATTCTTATTATTACACATGCCACAAATTCTCCATCTGTTGAGTCGGTGCATTGATAGTGGTAAATTCCAAGAAAATGGATTGACCTGGAAACGGTGTAATTTTTCAAGGCAATTTACGGCGCATCCAAATACCTCCCGCTAGGAGTGGATCATGCGCACTGGAATTTCATACCACGAATTTGACAGACTGCGACTACTGGTTCTTATTATACTGTGGTTCCACTCTGTTCACTCTTCTCATTTTAATTTTGCATCGCAAACTACGACAAACAATGATTTACCGTTTATAAACTTGACAGTTGAAAGGTCGAGAGAAAAGACAAGCAACGTTGACAATTGAAACAACTAGAGATGTACGTTTCGGGATTATATATATATATTATTATTGTGTTTCAAAGTCTACCTATATACATGAAAAAACCTAAAAGCCCTGCATTTCATAGATGTCTTAAGCAAAACATTGGATGTGCTATATTTTTGAAATGGTAATTTCAAGTTCTATTAAAACATGCAGGAATATGCAGGTTGTCTCATTTGAAAAAATGATTTTTCTATCAATAGCTATTGCTATATGATTCGACATGATAAATACGTTAAACCATTGAATTTCATATAAAAAAGTGCTTTGGAAATGTTTTCATAGAAACGAACAATCTTTAACAGGAAAGAAGTTACAGTAACTTTTCAAAAATGCACATTTTCCGACACTTCATTTCAGAAACAGGACATTCCCTTCAAAAGTGTTCAATTTGGCCCTGTACAAAAAAAGTTGTCGAATACAAAATACAAATACTTTTCTAATTTGTTCCGTCAGAAGAATTCTCAAGAATCAAACTCTGTTTCTCTGGTATTATTCAACTTATTCTGTAGCCCGTTCTGTAGATATATTTTATTTATAAGGATGTTGATAATATTCTAATGGTGGACATGTTTTCCGTATTCGCGTGCAATTGACGTAAGAGAAAATGGATGGACACCCAAATCTAATTATGTAAAGCATTTTCACGTGACGGAGGATTAACTTGAAGGACTGCCAATTATATACATGGACATACATATTCATCTATCACGTGAACATTGATAATATGCTGACTATACGAGGTGGTCCAATGGAAATCCCAATATTTCGAATTTAAATCACAAATTGGTAAAACATTCGTATATCGATTTTTGATTTGAGAGGGTAGTACAATAATTACAACATTTTTTCACCCTTATGGCTTCTACAACATAGCATAATATTCTTGAATAGTATCTTTCGATATTGTCTGGATTTTTTTGGTCTGCTGCTTCTGTACTAATTCTTCTGAAACACCATGTAATATCGTGTAAGAAAGTGAATGCATGGATGATTCCACTCAATTATATGGTCTATGTAAGATTTTGAAAATGATGCAGAGTGGAGGTAAAAAAAGTTGAAAAACAAAAATAAAACTCTTATATGAAGTATCACCAATTTATTTCTTGATAACTTTAGCTTGATAAAAAATAGCGGAATAATATTTTTCATGCAAAATAATTATGTGGTGTGATATTTCAATATTCACTAATTAATAAAGACAAAAAAAATAAATATAGTCCATTTTTAATTTGCCTTATCGATGCAGATAAACTCAGATGATTGATAAGCGACCTCATATTCTTGCGAATGTTGCTATATTTAGATTGGTAACAACGACAGCCGAAATTATTGCAAATCCCGTGAATTATTATCGATGAGTTTCTTCATTAAAAAAAATCTTGTTCATTCATAAATATGGATAGTTGCTTTCATTTACAATGTCATCATATAATTCAATGTTCATCAATGATCGTAATTCTAGGAAGCAAATTATTGATCTCATCACTTAGCCTGGCTCTAAAATTGACTTTCAAATCATTCACAAGTCTTATCCAATTTTCAAAAACAACTAAAATCTGGAAATAAATGACACCAATTCAAATAAAGTAAACGCAGTTATGTTGGTTGATCCTCCATTTACTATTGTATTTGCGAATTCTATTTAGCTTATCCATCATGAATTAAAATATGTTAATTTTTTGTTATACGTTTGTTGCCTTGGGTTGAATGGAATAGCAAAGTTCATTTTCCACACCTCACATGTAATTTCAACTTGAACATTACCTTTTCATAGTTCATATTCCTACAGTTTTCGATATTATCAATAATACTCGCAGAAATTTTTCAATAAACATAAATATGTATTTCCTCAATTTTAGTGCTCGAAAAATAATTTAGGCACGTATATGATTTGAAAGAGCAATAACTTGAGTGAGGTGAATGGTCAAGCTTGGGTAGATCCGGAAGAAGCGTTTGTTTCAAAAATAGTCAAAATACGTACGAGTATAAAAACGAAAATTATAAATCGGATGATGAGTGCGAAACGGTCGATTATTTACTAAAGTAAGATATCTATCGAAAAATGTTAGGATATAAAAGCTCCAGGGTTTTTCAAAATCACAATAAATGAAAATTAGGTATATAGGATTAGTCGAAAAGTCTTGATGAAATAATATTGGTTTTTCTCCAATAGAACACCCTATTTATTATTCCATATTTGATCTGCTCGAAATTCTGAAAAAACATATTATAGCACTTCAATTGTAGCACTTCAACCGTTTTCAGATAACGAATTTTGAAAATAACTTTTCAAAACTCTCAAACTTATTGAAGGAGAAGAACGAAATGATGGATATTTATTATGAATGCACAAGGTGAAGTCTGTATATATGATGACAATTTATAATTTTTTTTTTTAGAAAATCAATTGCTCCACTTTTTGGATAATTTATTAGAAAGTAATTTTCGAAATTCGATCTCAGAAACTTGGAACATAAAATGATACATAGGGTGTAATCGACCGTTTCCATACATATCAGCGACCCTGTATAACAAGCTCTACATCCTCTTCAGGTCATTATGAGTTTCAACCGTCGTTCGAAGGCGATTTACCTACTATAGGGTTGGAATCTTTTCTTTCATGATACAAAATCGTAGTGTTTCGAAATGTTACGAATCAAGCACAGGTACCAAATTCATACCATTCGCACATGCAATATCAGATGACAATATTGCCGTCATCTCATCGAAGGCAATATGCCGATACTTCGTAGTTATTAATCGGCTTAAAATGTCGGCGATATTGCATAAACACGCCGTTATGAAAGCAAATTAATTCTGCGTTCATCGTGGCGCAATTCACTCGAGTTGCATTACAACTTTCGAGAGGATAAATGAACACGAGATGCAGATCTTCCATAAGGCAGAGGAGATGCATATTCATCAGCAACAGCTCTAGTCATTTGGTCTTGATGTTAGTATAGGTGCAACTCGATGCAATCGTGCTGTAATGAGTGGAGATTATCAAAGGTGGATGAACTCGTACACTGGATGACGTACTCGAGAAATTATCCCTTTGTATCTTCAACACCCTTCTGAAGTTTTGGTCCTTTGAGCCGGATATGATGAAGTATCTGAAGGGGAAAAAATTATATGTATTCGTTAATATGTAATTATGATATAAAAAGTATTGAAGGGAATAATTGGTTTTGAAATGAGTTTGAATTTGAATATTGTTTCGGTTCAATCCTGACCTATATAGACGTTTTAATATATTTTCTTAAAATATGCATGCTTCGATTTCATTTTTCACATTTACTTTTTTGTATGAAGGCTAAATTGATTGGCATGTTTTCTTCATATATTTCTTGAATATCTCACTACTTGTTTCAATTTTGGTTCACCCCCTTTTTCAAAATAAGCTATTTTAATTTCTACAGACAAAAAATTCCTGAAAAAGTTGATACATTTACATGATTCAGTAAATGATTGTTGCAGAATTTTCGAACGATATTTTATTTGGAGAAATCAGTTTTTGAGTTTTTAAGTTTCAACGGATCATATCTGAAAATTTAATGTTTTCATTCTTTATATAACTACATATACAGTGTGGAACAGCCAAATGGAATAATTACGATAACGAATAAATGACAGCGTGTTGGGAAAAACGCTTGGATACGTCAATTTGTATTTTTAGATGCGCATTTAAAAAAAACAGTTATATAGGGTGTGTAATGTGATTCTTCAGAAAATTCTAGACATAATTCATGTACAATGTCCCATACCTATATCTTCAACTGTTTCGGAAATATTAAGTGTTTTCATTAAAAATAAAATAATTTTCTTTCACAAATAATGTAAAAAAACATTTTGAACATTTCTTCTTTCATTGAAATTAATTTTCTTTTGTTTATTGAGTTGGCAAAATATCATTGAATGGCTTTCGGATTTATTATTGATTTATTACCCTTTTTCGAAGTTGAAATCTTCAGATCTACTCGTGTATGAATAATCTAATGAAAAACTGTTCGGTTGAAGCGCTTCAGGGTATGGTAGATCGATTAAAACGTGGGTTAAGAGGACAGGATTTGATCAACTTCATCATATTTCAAGGCACGGTCATGATAAGTAGATAATTTAATGAGGTCATTAACGCAACATGGATTTTCCATTTCTTCTATCCTTATAGCTTCCATAGAATAAATCAGATTGTTCCTCCCACTAATTCTTATATAGAGATTTTCGTTTCTAAATACGGAACTCGACACAGTATACTGTGTGGTCGTCACTCTCATCATTTTAAATAGACTTCACTACCATAAAATAGTATTGAAAAGACAGCTCCAATAGCCTATTGTGGCTGTAAATAGGAACTCTTATTATGTTGAAAGTAATGAAGAAGGTTGTACATATTGAAAAGATTGTTGAATGGCATTTCCTATATATTTCATCACATTTTTTATTTCGAATGTACAGGCTGTTCTGTACAAAATGTTAATAAGATAAGTTTGGAGTTCTAAAAAAGACACTGGTTTCATACAGAGTTTATCGATTGGTTAATTTTTGATGACATTATTTGAGTTCGTGTCATTTTCCAATATGATACTTATTTTTGGGACTAATTTGAGTACCCACTAAAACTGTACTTTTCTTCATTAGAAAAGTCAATTCTTACTGTACTTCTGAAAATTGAATTCAACTTTTTCCTCTCTCAACACTGGCTGAGGTTTTCTATTTATGTTGGATCAAATACTTCACTAATATGATTTATTAACAATCATTCATTAGAATTATCGAAATCAAACCCTTTTGAGCTGATAAAAAAATACCATGCTATCATATGAATTCAATTGATCACATTTATTCTGCATTTCGTTAATTTGAATTTGGATCGTTTAATGGAATGACAAATGACATACCGCTGCCGACTACCCACTTATTTCTGGCGCACAATCCTTGAAGCTCATTCTCGTTACTTAATCGAGTAACATCAAAACATCATTAATTTCTTAAATCATAATCAAATGCATTGAATCGTCTGTGACGAGCTATTCAAGTGCGATACGTATTGCAGTGTTGCCATTTCCAAATGATGAGCCGAAAAGTTTTTCATTTATTCATCTTTTGTACGCCACCAATGATAGGTTTTGTATTATTCAACGTAATTTCGAAGTTCGACGAAGAAAAGAAAAACTGGTATACCTCACAAATCGATTCGATTTTTTTGTTTCCAGACTTATGATGAACGTTGTTCGTCTCATTTCTTGATAGTTGCCTCCTTCCCACTGTCCCCACCCGACCCATTCGTCCCTATGACATACATAATACGACAGGAAAGATAAAAGATGTGGTCTTTGATGGAAAATAATTGCAACAACATTGGGAAATGGTTGAAACATGCCAACTATTTATACAACCTCAGAGAAAGTACAAAACGTCGAATAATTTGGATGAACTGAGACAACAAATCATTCAGTTTCATTTGTTGATAAATTTCAATAATAGTAATGCTCAATTTTATGTAGGCTTTTGTTTTCATCAATCATTCGAGGTGAATAACAATCTGAATCAAACTCACCATTGAAGAAACTCTGCATTCAAATATCATTAATTTTCACAAATAAAAAGGTTCATGAAAATTATATTCCCATGTTAGCAGAAAATGTCGTATATTAACGTATTTTGTGGAGCCGTGGCATCACCGTTGATACGAAACGGTGCTGCTCCATCAAATGTTATGCCTCGAAGATATTTCGGTTACGTCATCTCTAAAGCCCGCCCGTCTATTTATACCCCACGAATCGTGTTATTCATGTTCGATATGAAATTATCGCATCGTTGGCCTACGGATGGAACAAACAGTTCAATTTTAACTCATCCATTGTCTTTTCACTTTCATTTTGGATAATCAATGGCGTAGACCAGGAAAGAAAAAGGGGGCAGATGTTTGCATCAGAATAAAATATTTTTCTTCGAGATATTGGATCCGTTTCGTTCATGGAATCTGCAAAAATTATACCCAACCATCAATATTTTCAATTGAGTCTTTATTACATAATATGTCATATTTATGCAAATTTAGTATTGCAGAAATGAAAAAGTGGCTACAACTTTTCGAACTGAAAAAAAACAACCTTCGTAGAGAAATATCACTACAGAATAATTAATGACCGGTGTTGTCTTTTCTAGTGATGAAACAGGTGTTGAATATTTCATCGAAAAGACGTGAACTACTGATTATCTAATTTCAGAGGTAATATTCCTGTTGACTTCCAGTGTTTTCAAATTAAATTTATGAACTTTCTCATTTCCGATATATCGTGATTCTAAGGTCATTTCAGTTTTATGATCATTAAACAAAATACATGAAATATGATTGAATATTTTAGACACTGGTAGATTATTCGTGTGAGCTCATCGCAGACTTTCTCTTAATCCATCATCTTTTCTGAGTTCTGATTAGTTTTGATGTAGTTCCAGACTAAAATCTCGAATAGTTTCAGCGAGTTATACTTAGAAATATAAAAATGTATGCTAAATTCATATTCCTAATAATCATAAGATTCCTGTAGATTATTTAGTGAAAATTAAGTGTTATTTTATTACCATAAAGATAAACGGTGGAACACAAAACGCGTCAATGCAAATGAAAATATAAATGTAAATAGGGCATGAAACCTTGACATCCTTCAGAGGTCTTTTTACCCGTTTCTTATCAAATGGTATGAAATAAATAACAATTTATAATAATCACTCATTTAGGAAATAAATCTTGCACCTATTGAAATTTACATACGTAACGCTACTGGGATAGACCGTTAAAAGAGGACCCATGTGATTATTATTCGAATATGGGTTGGGTAAAAATTATTGGCGATGCTTATACAAGAAATAATGACTGCTATAATTCTGTCGTTGAGAATGATTCGTTATAATTATTGTTTTCCTAACGTTTGGGTCGGAAGATTATGTGTTGTCAAAATTTAGTAGGTTAAGTGTTATGAAATTCATTTCAAAATACATGTCAAAATTATTTTTTTGGGTTATCATCTATCGACTTTATTTTTCGAAGTTTCTTTGATGAATGACTGCATCTTCGGAAATAAAACATCTGTTATGTATTTTATCATAACTAAAAATCCATAACAATGTTCAGAATATTAGTATACAATAATAATTTTATAGGAAAGCACTAAATGGTTGGAATAACAAATGAAGCGTATTTGTGTTACTTTTCATTTAAGGAACTAATGTGTTGAAGTACAAACCTTTTAGCAGTTGGTCATATTATTTTTGTATTCGAATTAAATTCTTCCTTAATTATTTCTCAAATAATTCAAACTGACAAATATACGTTGATGTTTATAAATGATTATTCAAAAGTAGGTAACTATTCTGATTATTATCATAACACTTTATGAAAATATTTCTGTTCAACAGTATATTATCGATTAAGTGGTTTCGATACATTCTTTGAAACTTCAGTATTTTATTCATGAACTTATAAAATGCCAACGTCGCATTCAGAGGTAGTTGTGCAATTACCTGTTCATCATAATAGTTATTTTTGCTAGCCGAAAATGTCAGTTCAGTTTAATCAGCACACACACCTTGCATGACTGAGACAAACCCAAATCGAATAAATAATAAAATATTACGTATAATATGCAGCCGCATATTTCAAATTTTGGAACTTGACCTTTCAATGCAATCATAAGAGAAGGTCGTGCATTAAAAATCGATAAAAAATTCAATTAATATAACAATTATAAAAGCTGTTCAGAGCTGTTCGTTGTCATAAAGTATAACCACAAGCATCTGAAATATTCATTTCATGAATAATAGATTGATAGTTTCAATCTAAACGACAGCGAGTCATTCACGTTTGAAAATGTGAAGATTTAAAACTCTACGAATTAGCAGGTCATTTTTAATAAGCAGAATGGAACGAATATTTCAAACTATATAGAAAGAGAGACAAGATAGTAAAACAATGTATATTAAAGTGAAAAAGGACTCCTCCGAAAGGTATCCTGAAGACCTCTAGTTCCATATGGCATTAGTTAACATTCGAGATATAAGTTTATCATTATGGCCTTGGAAATACTCGAATAAACAAACAAATGATATTTCTTCGGTTGATCATAAAATTCCTAATAATTGCTGTTGTATCTTCTGCATCATTATGAGCACCTCATGGAATGTAGAATTATTACTCGAAACGAATTCATTGGCTATGTAAAAGATATGTATCGATGTTACGTTGGAGTTGCTTATCAAAAACATGTTTGTTCAAGCATCGCAGAAATTTATTATTAAAGTTATTCATAAACTTGACGTATGTACGATAGCTGAAATATTTCGTTTGTTTCAGGTATGTATTATTCCTACGTGGACCACTGGTAATATAGAAATTGCAAAATCCTCCGAATATTTGTGTTTTGTAAGTTGATATTGATACTATTTCTGCGTTATCTGTATTTTTGTTGTCAAGCCTAACCTATGACCAAAGTATTATTTTCCCATTTCCAGTTGGAAGGTATTGAGAAAAATTACAACATATAATCAATTTCCCTTCGAAAATATTTGCTACTAACTGGTATCTGCCATTCAATAATATGTTTGTTCAGAAACTTTCCACAATGAATAGATATCGTGTGATATTCCAATACTGTAAATAGTTGTATTATGGAATGTTTATTGAGAAAACGGCTGAAATAAATGGACATAGTTGAATTTCCCAATATTACAAATTTTAGAGTGGACATTCATCGCCTCATATTAAAAAAAACTTCTTCATCTCGTATGGTTAGTAAAACCTATTTCGTATTTTTTGTTCCAAGATCATTCCTACATCATTGATTCAAACGCTCATTTTCCTAATAGGAGACTAGATATGAAATATTAATTTATTCGAGGTTATAGGTATAAGTTTCTAGGTGACGAAATAAGAAAATCAATTTATTACTTATAACAGGCCCTTCTTCAATGGACTGTAAATGTAACATTTCTTTCAAGTCGGTTTCAGTCAAATCTTCATCTTACAATTCCGGCAACTCCTGACAGTCTTGAATCTATTTGTTCAAACCTATTTCTTCCTATTCCATTATATCGTCATAGTGTGCAATTCGCACAGTTATTCATTCAATCATTCAACATTCATTCTTTTCCCTTGATGTGATATCTTTATTAGGAAATATGTTTTCATTGAAAGGAATTAATAGATCGACAGAGCAATATTGAATTCATAATTTTGGTAACATTATTAAAATTCAAATTTGCAAAAACTTATTGTCGATATGGGCGATCTTTATGGAGAAATTGCTTTATCTAACCAACCAGATATGTATTTTTAAGAATTTCGCCTGCGTAAAAATGGCCGCAATTATTCGATTGATAATTATTTAAACTTGTATGAAGTAATTTTATTTCAATTGTATATTCCTGCCACGTCCGCTTTCCCAGAAAGAGTATTTTCTGTATAGCAAATGGTGAGACGAAAGAAACTAATCATCTTCGAATTTGATGACAAAATTTATTACCTATTCACTAAATATAGATTGTGAAGAGGCTTTGCAATTATTTATTTTAGATATTGATTACTACAAACTGCGAAAAGCACTAGGTATATTTCAAGACGTAATAATGAAAAAAAAATCAATTGTACTCTACTTTGGGTGCGTACCATTAAGCGCTCACAACGCCCAAAACACTCATTCAGACGTTCCGCATGGCGACCACGATCGTTGGGGTGGTGGCGAAAATGTCATGAATGACGTCATGATTCATGCTCACGACGACCCATCTCAATAGGTGGGTTTCGATGACGCACAGAACCAAGTGGAACGACAAAATTCGTGGTCGTGAGCGTGATCGTTGTGAGCGCTTAATGGAACGCACCTTTTGATACTATGTATATTTTTTCTTGTCTACCAATGTACTTTAATCTTTGAAGAAAAATGGTGGCAATCCTAGTTATATCTGAAGCGTATATCACAAGCAGAATGATTTTTTTTTTCGCACGATATGAATTGATTCTACACAGTCCTAAAGGAAGTACAGAATTCAATACAGCGAAAAGCGCAATTTTCCCATACGCTTTCAACACGATTCTCTGTATTCTACGCGTTCAAACGTTCTACTTTTTCAGATCGTCCACAAAGCCAAAATCGATGATCGTAGTCGGTCATTCATGCAATTCACTTTCGCAGTTGTGAAATAACTATTAACCTTGCCTGCCTTTTGTTACCCGCAAAAATAATTGCCTTATTCATGGAAAACTGTAATATTACATCCGCGCAGATTTTAATTGAGTTAGTAATGAAATAATGCGAAACTAAAATTGGTGAGTCAATTGCCTTACTCGTTGATGAAATGTTGCGCAAAATGCAGGTATGAGATGGTGGAATGCGAAGAAAATTTAGTAGATTTTCATTTATATGATAAATACTAGTAGAAATACTTAATAGTTTATAGTGGTTCACTAATTCGCGCATTTGAAACTCATTAGCAACTAGTCAGAAGAATTCGCAGATTCTTTGAAACATGCAATGAAAAACTCAGTTTGTTTCAATTGTTGTGACCGTTGCTTGCCATTTGATTTCAACCTAAAAGCGTTTCGATCTTTCGACTGTCAAGCTATTAGGGTGCGTTATCGGTACAACATTGTTTTCCGTTTTCCTTTTTGAGTATGATTAAACACAGGGAAGATGTCTTCGTCAAATCAGAATCTTCCAACGATCCAGCGTGAAATTTATTTACATAATACTGTAGAATTTATCGCTTGCGCCTTCACAATCAGAAAAAATCACTGACGACTACATGATTGTTAACTTGAAACATCCCTACAATTATTTATTTCGAATATTAAAAGAGTATGAAGGTGTTTCAATTTGCTGAATGTTGTTATTTTTATGGCCTCCAAGCATTCAAAAAACTACAAACGATGACATCATATGCTGATAAGAAATGATTACGGTTTCCTGGTTGATTTGCTCTCTTACTGATTCTGGCGAATCAGAAAACTGAACTCTCGAACATTCCTCCCAAAAAATTTGACCTTTTTACATGTTATCTTTCTATTTTGTCACCGTATAACTTTAAATAAATAAATAAAATAATGAACCGAAACAGAATGTACATGGCGATCAACATTAGATGTTATTTCTTTGGATGTAATTTTTGACCATCCTGTAAATTAACTGCCACTTTCTTGGATCCATGAACTATTATTGAAGTTTTCTTCCTTGAAGTATGAATAAATTAATAAAGTTGACTCTTGGCGATGGTTTCTTAGAAATAAGTTTTTTTTGTCTTGTTTCATCAGCTATCATCAGTACACATAACCGCATGAATTCAGCAGTACTGTCTTCATTTAATGATAAAAAACATTATTCACCATCAATTACGAGCTTTGTCACGCCACTTTGGTTATCAATCTTTATCACATTCTTATTCACCATTACATTATTTTCAAGAACGAAATTATCGAAAACTTGTTTGTTTCCCTTCACGCCTTGTTTTCCCATTGGATAGTGAAATATTCATAACAAGCTGTAATTATAATAAGCCGTTTCTGTTTTTCTTTTATTCCTTCATTACTGTTGCAAATATTTTCTCGATGTTATCTCATAGACGGTATTCTGAGTAGGTACAAGAAATTAATGTTAAAAATAGTTGACAATTCTCCAACCTGATCCTGCTTCACCTGAAACTCGTTTATTCCGGAACTCATTCCTGCTTCAAGGTCTTCGTGCTGATCTGAACAAAAACAACACGCAAAAAAGATGTTCCAAGAAAGACTCGATCTCCCAGAGAGATTATTTATGGATGAGATATGTTTTATGAAATACCACCCTCGAAAGTCGTACAAGTTTTCACTAAATTGTTTGGGAGGGATGAATTGAGGCTCTTTTACCAATTCAAATAATCCAAAACTAATGAAAAATGGCACGGCAACGACGTGATCTAGGCGAATCCATGGGTAATTTTAGTTTCTGTCGTTGTGGCGCCATCTATGAATATATTCATATGTTTATTTTCTACTGGAAAATGATGTCGAAGAAACGAAACAGATCTATATCCAATTGATTTGTGGAAGAAAACATCCTGTTGAATACTTGAAATCCAATGACATTCAAAGAATGTTTTGTTGTTACACGCACGAAGAGGGTTTATACTGTGTTATTACTTCTTCTGTATTCATATCTTTGACATACGTTACTCCTGAATCGAGGAGGAGATGAATAAGGCAAGGTCGTACGTCGTGCTATTTAATCTGATTCCATCGCTCAACTCGAAGCGGCATCCCTGTTGATATCGGATATTCGGAACTATATTATCGGTACGAAAAATGTTAAATTGGATTTCCGAAACAGGATGGAATGAATATCAATGAAGCTTGACGTACAGCTGTCAATAGGAAGACTACAACGTGAATAATTTCGGATTGAAGTCTTATCCAAATTCTGACAACGTTTCGGGTGCTTTTCTTCGCATGAAATTTTGACAATTTCATTTAATGCAACACTAAAAATGTATGTGAAATGTGGTCAGAAATGTGACATTTTCGATTAAAGCGGAAGCTGACATAATGGAACACTCTGTATTTCTAATTGGTCTTATCATTTTTCAACAGTGGTTCAAGTATTTTCCTTATCAATTTTCCCAAGGAAATGGTTTGATTGATAACAATGCATGATCAGAGTAGGCTAGACGAAACATTTGCAATCGATAAAAGCAGAAAGGAGTAATTTTGGCTACATAACAGGTTCAGATGTATTTAAATTCAATACGAGAATTATTTTTAATGATATTTGGTTAACTGACATTTGATGAATTTCATATAAATTGCAATCCTATTTATATTGTTTGTGGAGTCAACTCCTAATTTTCTATTTAACTCAATATACACGATATCATAGAAAATAATACGTAGATTTGTATAATGTAATAGGTATAGGGCGTTCTATTCAGAATATGAAGATTTCTGTTGAATTGCAGTCCAAATATAAATAGATTTTTGAGTCATAAGTTACTATTTCTTGAGTGTTATCATTATGTGTTGAACAGCTTGTACCCTTTCAGTATTTTTAATCAGATGTCTAATAAAATATTGAACTATAGTACCAAATATTATAAAGAATGAGCACCTTCTGATGATATTTATACAGTTTCGGAAAAAAATATATCTGAAATATAGTAAGAGTAACAAGGAAAGTTGATTATAATTTAACATGATCAAGAGAGACGCAACGATAATCTTATTTCATCAATTTGTCGAGTGACACGTCACAGTTGACAGAGAAATTGTAATGCTTTTAGAAATCTTATCAGGCTTTTCTCATTGAATCACAATACTGTCGATAAACTATTTTCCAAACTCTTTCCAATTTCCAGACTAAATTTTCACATCGTGAACTCGAACATTTTCATCATTGAATTCATAATTGAAGTTTCACTTCAGGCTGCGAGAAAAATAATCCCCGGAAGCACAATCTCTTCCGGAATTAGATGCCCAACTTCCTTATACACGACGCAAATATTCATCCAATATATATTTTCATTCTGGGACGATCACAATGAACACAGATGATAATCAACGATGGGCGTTAATTGCCATGTCGATTTTTTCGTTCCATTAGACCCTTCATCGTGACCGACGGCGCGTACTAGGTGGCGCCGCGTCAGACCTCGACGTCGGGACGTCGTTGGCGGGAGTAGGGCGGCGCCTTCCTCAATTTAGTCTTTGCATATGTTGAAGAAGATGATAAGGAAAATTATAGAGTAGACGTCGTCACAGAAAAAATAAAAGTGGTCTGTACAGGGGGTTTCAAATGGGCCACTTTAGATAGGATCGAATATCGAATGGTTCAATAATTTTTTCTTCAATCTTATATATTTATTTACCAACTCGAAAATATACCAAATATATATTCAAAGTCTACAAGCACTCCAGTATTGTATATCCTCATTCATTATAAAAGAATTTCACAGTCGTCTCATGCCTTGTTCATTAGTAATTGTTTTCAATACCTGGTGAGTTGTTAAAGACTAGAATCGCTTTTTTTCAAATGTATCCAATGATGTATCTAGTCATGTTTATGAAAGCTAGCTTCGACTTATCTATAGAAAGTCTCATTGCTATTTTCAATCATTTCAGATGGTTGTTGAAAAATTTGGCGTGTGCTTCAAGAATAAAGTGAAATCACTTGAACTAGCATCATAAAACAATTATTGTATTTAAATAGTTTGGTGTTGAGTTTTCTTGAATAAGTTTTTCAAAAAACCAAGACCTAAAAATTGTGGAGCTTGTAATAGAGATATATTTTTTCTTATGTTATATCATAATATTTTCGCGAAAATAAATTTAGATGTAATATATATGAATATCTAGATAATTTTGTTCCGGGAGGAGGGCTAGATCTCCTGATTTGAGCCTATATTATTTCTCTTACTTTATTGAGAGAATACTTTCAGTAATAAGTTCTCGTTATTAGACCTGATGAATTGAAAGAGAGAATTAGAACTTACAGTACCAAATTCATAGGTTTATCGTCCCTGTTGTCTATTTATTGATATTGTAAGAAAATACACTATGAAATCGTAATGCATTGACCTAATCGTGTATCTCAGCCTAGTCTGGATTCTTGAAACTTAGTCCACTCCTGCATTTGAACACCCACATTATCTTAGCTTCGAACGTCGGATATTGAATAAACATGTTTGGAGGGTTTTGAAGTAATTGATCAGAAACCCCAAAGGCGGAGCAGTTGCCAAACCTGCTTGATCCGTCATTATAATAAAAATACAATTTATATTCTGTTCCTAAGCCAGACTAATATTTTATTGTGCTGTGCTGAATTTCAAGTTTTATTTTCCACAGAGAACTAGTTGCTTTTCTTTTTTTTCTGCTTGATTCTTTTACCTGAAAGTAAAATCTTTGATCTGTTAAATAACTATATAGATATTTTTGAAAACTTGCTCAAGGGCATCCACATAATGTATGAGATATGGATGAGCTTCGATTATCTCTCAATACAATAGTGCAAAATGAAAAGTATCTAGCCAATTACTATTACACAAATAGTTGAAAAACTTCAACGGTTATCCAAAGTCAATAGTTAACCCATTTTGATATACATACAAGTATTTTATACATCCGAAACATTTTTCAAAACAATTTTATTGATAAACTCAACCTAACTTTCTGTTTCTGAGTATCGTTGAAAATATAGACAAGCATGAACACAGCACTGTTTGACGAACTGTAACTATCCTGCTTGGATAAATAGACTATAGTTCACAGTATTTCTATATAATATAAAATAGGTTAAATATATTTTATCTTCGAATTAGTCTTCCCTCTATGATCATGGTATTCACCCATTACACAAAAAACTATTTTATTTAAGCTATATTCCTTCTGACTTGAAAACTGTTCAAATATCGTAAAAATCGGCCAATGAAATTTTCGTTTCAGGCATCGCGAATTTTCTCATCGTTTATTCATTTCGTTTAAAGTTCTTTTCGAAATAGATTAAAAAATTAATAAAGCATAAAAACAATCGCTAATAATTTTGTACAATATAAAAACACCTACTATTCCTATGTATATCGTCAGGATATATCTAACGTGTATGTGGACATTGCCCTTTGAATACAAAATAGAGTTGTTGGTTCAATGAAACTTGTTTCGAACTACCCACATGTTTTTCTACAAAAACACGACATAGCACCCACACATTTCAAGCTGCTAGGGGAGTAATCGATAAGTATACAAAGTAATTTTCCTATAGTTCACTGTACCTTTGTATATTCAAACAAACTCTTTAATATCATTCTAACATTGAATAAGTGATTGGGTGATGATTGAAAAATCAACTCTTGGGGTGATTTTGTTTACATTTCTTAAATAGCGTACACGAAGTCATGAAAATGAATCAAAATTCATCTAAATGCATTCTGGAGGTGTATAACATTAATATATGTGACATCAATTTGTTCCCTTATTGGTCGATTAAAAATGTCAACCATATCGAAAAAATATTAAGGTTGAGTTCAAAGCATATTCAAGGAGAAAATCCGAAAATAATAATGTTCATGTCCGAATACTGTTCTATGACTTAGCGCCTACATGAGTTTGACTTTTTCGTCTTATCATGTCATATAGCATGACGTAAAAATATTGAAATAAATTCTGAATAATCAATAGGTTGGTAGAATACAATAACGTCAAACACGTATCCGCAAAATTTCCTTAACAATACCCGTTTTTATCAATAACACACATTTTCACAGGCAGTTTTAGAATGTTTTTCGGCTATTACTTAGGCCAGCTATCACGAACAATTTCTGATAAGGTGCATAAAACTTTTGATATGTTTGGAGTACATGAATGTCGTGTCAGTATTATCTTTTTATTCACAATTGAGTTCATACCCAACATAACATATGTGCAGTGGAATACATTACTTTTTGTTTGTCATTTTTTGAGCAAGGCAAAGTGTTCATACAGTGCAAATTGAGAAACGAAATTCAACCGTGGAGTATTCTGACAGATTTGACAGATGAATGAGCCACGATATTCTTAACACCATCTTTCTCTCAACTTGAACACTTTTCTCAATTTAGTGGGTTGCGTGAACTCACTTTTGGTTTCAATAATTAACATTTAAAAATCAAATGAAACATCAAATGATACATTTATAATACTCTAGAGTCTAGACTCTAGAGGGTTTCTAAATTCCTTACTCATTTTTCTTTCCCGTTTGTTGAACCTATTCAAATACACTTTGGATTCGAGATAACCCCATGATGATGAATTCGAAATCTCTGATTTAACATGTCTAAAATCCACAAACCAATGAACTTTGAACACGAAACTGGTTTTTAGCATGCAATGTGCGCTGGTAATAAAAATCGGCCTATCCAAGCATTTGGTTGAAATATAGAAATGTAAAAATATTGAATTCATTAAAAGATATACGTCCTTCCAAAACAATTAGTCCATAATCTAAAAGTTGATAATAAAGAAATGAGCTAATGAATAATCAAACTGATTTTCGTGGTACTACTAGTCGTTTTCAGTGGGATTATGCAACTCGTCTTCAAAGTTTGAGATACTGAAGACGTTCAGCTAATAAATCAAGTTCTTGGAAGTCGTAAATCGCAAAGAGTAGTAATCAAGTGTAATAAAATATTTGTTTCATTGAGATACTCTGTATTACTCTCACTGCATTTATGACGCTAATTATTGGAATGAATAGAAGCGAAACATTACAATTTCATAATTTTATGTCGACATGTTGTCATTCAGAAATGCACAATATGCATAATATTGAGTGCAACTAAATGGATTCCGTATCTATTTACTGTTGAGGTGATTTAAAAATGACATTACATTGATAAACATGGATATATTATGTCCATGGTTATCCAACTAGAACATGTTGAGGCTTATCCTCAAATCCTTGTCTAGCTGTTTGCGTAAGCAATGTAAAAACACTCACTGTTTCAAGTTCAATGTCGTTTGCGGATAACGATAATTTATATCTATCCTTCTTCTAATAATCGTTCTCGAAAAGTTTCGTCATTCCCAATAAATTATCTAACAATGTTTTCTGTAGTTTACATTTACAGTTCAGTGACCATTATTATACTGAGTATATCCTAGAATAGGCGTTCGTGAACAAATCTCAATTATCTCTATTATCTCTAATTTTTTGATGGATATGAATACTCAGAATTCGTATTTATTAGTGTTTTGAAATCTTAATATATACCTATTATTGATAGTAAACAAAGTACACTTATAATTTATTCTCAAACATTAGCAAATTTATTGAACTTGAAATTTGTCAGATTGCTTAAAAACCCTCCAGGAACTGAGTAGTCAAAATAGTATATCTCTAGCTTGGCTACTAGGCCTCATCGGTTTCGAAGGCAACGAAAAAGCTGATGCCCTAGCCTGAGAAGGAGCACGAGTTGCCCTAATTAGTCCAGTTCTGTGGCGTAGCGAAAGCACTGAGTGCTTAAATCGACAATCAATCTTGTTGATGGCGAAAAAAGACAACGGGAATGAGACAGACCAAAGAGTATATCAAACAACCGTCACCAAAATTCTCAGAGTAATCACTAGGTCATGAAAGGCGAACAATCAGGATCATAGTTGGGTTTCTGACAGGGCATTGTAGACTCAACAAACACGTGAACAATATCGGACTCACAGACACAACCACCTGAATGTTCTGATAAGAAGACGAGGAAACGTCAGTACACATTCTGTCCTATTGCGAATGGCTGTCAAGGCTAAGATTTTCTACACTTGGGGAAGGAAAACCACAACTTTTCCGGTGCATGGAGGACTTGAAGTGTTGCCCATGGAGTATAGTTTCGGAGAGAGTCAAATCTACAATAGAAAGGCAACATAAACTCTGAGGCACTACAAAACTTTTCACGTCGCTTTCCATTTGAAGAATGTTCGATTAGGCTTCGAAATAAATCAATAGAAAAATACTTCCTTATGTTGAATGATTTTCTCTATTTTACGTGAAGTTTCAAAACTGTAAAGTGACGAGAAAAAAACTTGTATTACAAATTCTTGAAAGTTACACATTCCTCAAATACATTGGCGAAATTGCCTAATACGAAATATTTTTCAAGCAATTAATAAAGATCGTCTGGTATAATGGTTTCCTAATAGAGTCGAAGGTAGCCGAACAAACCAAAACAAGCGTTTAGAAAGCTATCGTAAACAATGATTGCATAATTGAGGAATTCTTTGCGGGACGGAATCCGTAGGCCGCTACAAGTAGAGCATAATAGGTAGTTTATTATTACGAGGTTAGACTGCACTTTTGCCAGGATATCTCATTAAAAGGCGGCAGCGACCTCCATCGTTGGAAATCGCATTTCGATTGCGAACATTGGGTTAACGAATTGCTTACTATTTACTAGTTATTACCATATAAAAAGATATACGAAATTGATTCGGTGTAATGTGCAATATATCTACCAATTTCGCTTGGAAACCGATAAAAAAAAACTGTTCGCGATTAGCCAAGTTCGCAATAGATGATAAATATCAGAAATTCATTATTTTTATCAACGTGTACTTATATGAGTTTCGAATAACTACCAAATATAAATAATTGTTATAACGTTAACAATAAATATATATTAACCTAAAAAGGCTGTTACAATAATCGTAGTCTTCATTATTTACGGGTAAACTTATTTTGAGCAATTAATAATGGAAAAAATCAATAAATAAATAACGGAAAAATAATGTATATATGCAAACAAGTGGGAATTTATAACTATGGATTATAAAGTATCAGTAACAGTTTTTTGTGTGAACAGAAAAATCACCCAATCCCTAATTTCTTTGACAAAGCTAATACCATGAAAATATTGATACACAGTTTGGTTACACTGAAAAAAACTTGGTATCGATAATCAAACCCGTGAGATCAGCCACCAATAACGAAACAAAGACAGTTCAGTTTGTAAATTATTGGTATCATAACAAGATATTTCTTTGGACAATAAATAAAGGACGATAGAGCTAACTTAACATGTTGGAGATAATGTTCTCAATTTCTATTTGAATATCATAAGCCAGATAACTGCTAACCAATCGAGCATCTGTATCTGACTTCACAGTCAATAATACAGACAAAGCAGTCTTCTTTGTATGTACGTGAGAACGACTATCGTTGAAGCTTTTCGTGGATAGATCTTGAAAAATCATTCCATTCAAATATCAAATGACATACATGTCCAATTCCGACCATTTGTTGATTCAACAATAAAACTGTCAAATTAATTAGAACATATATCTAAGTCAGGTGAATACGAGCAATAAGTCTCCATGAGTTGAACCTCTGAGATTAATGCATCGGAGTAACCTAACATCGTTTGAAGAGGAAAATCGGGCAAGATATTCCGTACTCAAGAAAATACCAGCACACGTTTTAGCTGAGGTCATTTAGAGGGCCTGAGGTCATTGCATTCACTTAGAGCTGAGTGGTGGTTTCTTCTCGAATTTGTGTGATATCGGATTGCAGAGTGATGATTAGCATTGATCGAATGATATTTTTCTATTAATAAATAATAAATATGTACATATTGCATAACATCTCATCCTCATCTTTTGACTAACTGAATATTTAGTGAATCAATAATGAGAAACACTTTTTTATTGTTCTTCCTCGAAATATCTAATACAGTAACTTAGCAGATTCACTCTGACCACTATATTAAATATTGCTTATTAAATCACAAGAATCAGTTGATTCGTGTGCAAACAGAAAATGATGTAACAAGATTTTTCGCTTGAACTTATCCCCAAACAATGTGTTATTTACATTTACTGCGAATAACATTAAAAGCTATTGTCCTTCAAAATCATTCAATCATTCTCTACGAAAAAATTGGACGTCACAAATCTCGGAGGCAAACTAGAACGTAATAATGAGTGGTTGCCATTTACAAAATGCTAGAACGTCAGAATCGACCACTCTAGGGATCAATACAGCTTTCCTGCGAAAAATTGAATACCCCAATGAAAAGAAAGGAAAGCGGTTTGAAAGATAGCAGTGGTGAAGGTTTTTAGAGAACACAACGCTTCTCATTAGCTATCCTACAGGGTGAGCCTATGAAAAATTCTCACTCTCCTCCCCAACTATTTGGATTCAGTGAAAATGTTCGACCAAGAAAATTTTTTTAAAGTATTTTATGCCAGTAGTAAGTTAGTAGTAACGCCTAGAAAATCAGAGTTACATTGCATTTGAGGTTAATTTGACAAGTAAATCGAATATAATACTTCGATTAGAATGCACCTTTTCTCTGCAACCTATGCTTTCCTAAAATTTGATTCTAATTTCGAAAAATTAGGGAAGAAAATGCTTATTTACTCATCATATATTGTTGAATTGACAATGGCATCCCCAATGTGATTTGACTGACCGGAAAGCATCAGTAGACAATATTATAAACTATTTAGAGCTGTAAATATCTCGGAAATAACAATTCAGCAATTTAAATTTATATGATGCAACAGTCAAAAGTAAATTATCCTTGATCATGTCGTATACAGTATGTTCATCAATGTAACACAAATGTTATTCATCCTATATTATTTTCTAAAACTGACTTGTTTCTAGAAATTTTTATATAATTGACATGCATTGATGACTACGTATTGTGATGTCTTACATTATTAAAAAATTGGCGTGGCCAATAATCAGCATAATTTTTATCTTATCTCTCTTGCATTCGTTCTTATTCTTGACGCGAGTATAATGATATCTTGAAAATATTAATCTTGAAGTTTTCGTCAAGGCATTCAACAAACAAACACTTACAACCTTCTAGATCAAATAGAATGATTAATCGGGTGATGCGTATCTGCAAGTCCCACGTGATTTTCATGCTCATGGAAATGTTCCAATTCAGATTAATGATCTTTGAAACTCATTTTTTCACCGAAGCTGGCAAAGGGCTACCGAATGATTATCAATGGAGAAGATATAAACAAGCTAGTCGGGAATGACTTTACTTTCGTCGTTACATAACAGGTATGTGTAATGATGATGAGTTGAAAAAACTTAATCATGTCAACGTCTGGCGCTATTCGTTAGTTTTTACGATATGAGAATTTATCATGACCCTGACCGTCGTTTTACTTCACTATCATTTCAACCTTCGGTAGCAAAAGATATGAACGAAAATGTTGTATACCTACACTATTCATCAATCAATTGATACTTTTCCATAATCAATGCTCGTCGTTTTTATTACTATGAGCGATAAATTGCATTGTCCTTGACATCTACTTCAATCTATGCAACACATCCTACACTTGAGAGTGATTGCGGAAATATAAATAAGTTCTTTGAACATTTATGAACATAATAAATATGTGAAAAAAATCAATATTTCGATGACTGGAAGCATTAAAATAAACCCACATTTTTTATGAGACAACAGGATATGAAATATAATTTTTTTGTTCTTTACAAAACTGATATTAACTTGATTTCGTATATATCTTGATCTGGTTTTCTACAGATTTACTGGCTGATCTCGATGTACATATGTAGATCCAGGGTAACCTACAAAAAACATGAATAAGCTGTGTTAAAATAATTCCTGAGGACAACTAATTGAGCGGCTTTTTCAGTTTCCAGACAATCCCGAAGTTTTTGATATACCAAATCAAATATTGAAAGCACTCTCTCGATAATTGTTTTGGCACTACTTACAATTTCCTCCAATTCTAAACACTTGCTATTTTGAAATGAAACATTATTTAGTTAAGAGGGTTGGATATTGCCACATATTTAATTGAGAGTTGCAGTTAGATAATAGTTCCTTTGAATCTTTCAAAGCGCAATTCTTTTCGTTTACTATTTGAACTGATGCTATGATAGATTTTCTCGTTTTATCGGATCTAAAAGATAAGATAACAGATCATATGGTATAGTGATGCATTGTTCGTGTAGGTGTCCAAAGTATTTCAAGATATTTCTTGTTATTCTATATAATGAATATTTGCGAGTAATTTTTTTTTATCAATAAACTTTTTGCAACTTTGACCATCTGAAAACCAATTGGCAACTCACAATGTGATAAATATACTACAGAATCTTATTTTCTGTCTAATTTGAATATGGTGGTCGATAGAAATTCTGTTTGAAATAACTCCAATGCGCAAAAATCCGAATCTGCTCCAAACTGTTGCTATTCATTGAACCAAGGCGTATAGGAACTCTTATTCATCCCTCCATTCGCTATTCTGGGCCATTCACCGAAAATGCATCTCGCATCGATTTCCCCACATTCGGCCTGGATCCTTTCCCCCTCCCAACTGAGATGACGTGGGCGTCACGACGCTCCAACTCATCGAATAAAAATAGCTAAGGAACAAACAAGTGTTGTTCATGGAAATCTCAATGAACCACCTGAAGATTTCTATACACAATTTCATTTTTCTAAAGGTAGTTTTATTTGGTAAATCAACAGATCAGTCTTAGGATTTTTTTTGTTATTGTTCAATTTGCTCTTCATCTAGTTTGCTCAACTTTGTAAATTACTACAATTTGGCGAGATAATAGCAAAAGAAAAATATCGTTGCCGAGTATCTCGATTATGTGATTTCATAATTTAATTAATTCCTTTGTCACTCTCATAGGTTTCTGCCTATACTACAGATATCTATTTCTTCCGATACTGTAGAGTTCATGTCTGATTTCGTGAGGCTACATTAGAAAATTGATTACAAAAATATATCAATTACTAGCAACTTACTTCTACATTGTTGAACTACTCGAAATGATCAAGATGTTCAAGTCTTTCATTTCTTTCGCGACAATAGTCAAGGCAATGTTGAAAATCTCCGGAATCATTTCTATTAAAGTCATATTTGATTGATTTCTCTCGACAATTTTATGTACAGAAAAATGTCCTCGTTAGAACGACTCCCCCAAAAATGAGAATTGCGTTTCAAAATCATTGATGAAGTCATGTAAGCAAACAATATGACGCAACCGATAAACAAGTCTGTCAAAGTATTAAAATTTGTTTTTTAACTGTGCCAGCAATTTTTCTCTTGTCCTTGTGATAATTTTAACAATTTTCATTGCATTGTCGTGCTCGTTAAAAAAATCTCAAAATAAAGGCAATTATTAATTTGCTGATACAAAAGTCGATATCAATTTTATAAAAAAAAATGCCACTCTATAATATTTGATGGTTACAAAACCGCCTCTTAATTTCTCGAATATTCTCTCGGAAAATCCACCAACGCTCCTTCCTTCGCATCTCTCTTCGTTGGTCCCGAATCTGCGGCTGCGAAATCACACCCACGCCAACGTTCATTCAGGACGCCTACGCGATGCCCGTGACGTCACCCTCTGAAACGGCGCCGGCCGGCCGGTCGACGCTACTACCCTCACACGCGTCCCGACGTCCTCCAGCGTTGGTTCGGCGGTAATCCTCCGGGAGAACGAACCGGTCAACCAGTGGTCGCGCTGCTGGAATCCGACTTCGCCAACGGTCAAGGCGATATTACGTCATACCCACTCGTCGTGTTATTTTTTTGGCGCTGTGACGTAGGCGTGTGGTATATTGGTTAGCTAGTATCACTCGAGCAAATGTGTACCATGAGTTTTGATGACGAGAAGGATGTCTACGAGGAGGATGTGAACAGAGTTTGGCTGGAAATGGTGAGTTTCACGGATTGAAAATCGGTGTTGCTAAATCGAAATTTTTCGAGGAGAAAAAAAAACAACATACGAAATTATTTGCGCAGCTTTGAAATTGCCTTGCTTCATGATTGTCCTAAGTATGTACCTACTTATAAAAACAAATGATAATATGAGTCATTTAGTCGTCAATTCTGTGTTTCCAATTTTCTGCCTTTTTGTCGAGGAAGCATCGAATGTGATTTGCGTTTTCTTCTTGCGTTCTGTTAGAAGTTGTTGATAAGTGAATGAAGCATCTATAACCGTCTTGCTATCAAACTGTCAAAATTTTGATCGTTTTCAACAAATGTTTCATACTTTCACTTATAGTGGTTAAGCCCCTTTTTGAAAAAACGCAATCGAAACTTGAGAAAATGCTACTCTAAGAAGTGAAGAATAAATTTCCTCCATCTGGTGTGCTACAAGTTTCAATTTTAGGACCAGTGCTTTTCGTAGTTTGAATGATTTCCATGAATCAGTTATAACGGGTTTTATACACCACTATGCCAATGACACATAGCTCTTCAGTTCTTTGTTGATTGATTCATATTTTTGAGTTTTGTAGATTATGAAGAATTAACATTTTCTAGAAAATCATCAGTTTTTTCAACGGTAATCTGAATTTAATCTGCTAGTCTAACCACGAGCTGCATATCTATTTCATCAGATAAACAATAATTGTCCAAAATTATAATTATTATTTTTTATCTCTGATGATATATGGAAATCATGCCTGATGCAGGATAAGATATTTGGATGAGAAAATGATTTATTTCGGTGTTGTTCAAGCTTATATTTTTATTGATCACAAAATGATAAACCTTAATATAATATTTTGCTACATCATTTAACTTCCAAATAGTCATTTATCTGAGTTGATTCAGAAGTTACATAAAATTTATAGCACTTGAATTGCTAACGAATAGTTTACAGAAAAACAGCAATATGGGGAATGATCGAACTAAACACGGCTACTATATTAATGCAAACGTCATTAAGCAACGGTGAGAATATCTTTAGAATGCGTCTTAGAAGTCTGATCGTAACACCAACTGTCGTTTTCATTGTGACCTCATTTCTGATACAAAAAGGAGAGTGAACTGTGAGATGGCGATGAACTGGAATCAAGACTTGTTACGCTTATATCATCCGAGACAATAGCTAGATTATGCGAACAATTTGGTTCTTTCATATCTTAAAATGTTACAGTTATTTCGAAATACAGCAGGGAGTACATGTATACCAGATTTCTTAGTAAAAAACGTCATTATTGTTTGGAGAAAACTGTGAAGACTCAACCCAAAAATGTGTGCCCTTTTCCCAAAGTTCAATGAACGAGGTTTCTAAGATAACAATGTATTTGAGATATGCAGGCATTCCGGTAGGGTTTTTACAAATTGAAAAATATTTAAAAATCTACTCTTATCAAAAAGATTAAGATCAAACTTTGATAAGCTGGGGCCCTCCATAAATTTCACTGTTTCTAGCATGTTTTATCATTTGATTTAGTTACTCTTGATGATATGACTGTATTTGAAAATCAGGTGAGCTCTTTTATAATGTTTTGAAACACATTTTTATATATTTTTCAAGTCATTGAGATTTTGTATTACAGTGAAAATTGCGCGAGTAGTTTAAGTCAAAAAGTGAATTCAGGTTGGGGTGACGTAAATTTGGTTTTGTTTAACCGACTTTAATTAACTGATAACAGTGGCGTAGGACGTGGGTAGCCTTTGGTATGATTGCGTTCGTATACAGGATGTATATACCCAACCGGTCGAGCATATCCTGAATTAAATCGTTTTTAAGATATCGGATTTTGAATTAACTCTCATCGCAGATTCGTTATAGACAAATATCTTAATTATAGGTATTCATGAAAAAAGTTGAGGTGGAGAAAACGGATATGTTAAAATTTCAATAATGTTTTACCAACAATGAAGAAAATTTAAGGTTGATGAAAGTGCATGAAACAAAAATCATAAATTTCAATGGATGTCCTGGTGGGATACATTTCTATACATATTATATAATCATTCGAATCAAAAAACTCGTTTCCATTATAAGAATAAGACATTATGGAGTAATCTTTCTCCTTCACTGTAATTAGTCAAGTTTTTATTTGAATTGAGAGGTATCTAGTCCTTCAAACGTGTGCTATATTGAGAAGCTATTTTTGTTAGAGTTAGTTAAAATAGAATGGTAATTTGGTCACGAGTATTGTTTTCATCAGTTGATGTTGAAGTTAATGATTATTCAGTACTAAATATATTTTTTGGATAAATCTGATGAAATATTTTCAGCTGACACCGCATAGTTTTTCATCAGTATTTCTATGCAAGCATGTTATTCATTTTATTGTTTTTCATATGGAAAAGGTGATTCACGTATTAGCTATTACTATGTAATATGTATGGGATAAACAAAAAACCACAGTCTTGTTTATTGTGGTATTGCCTATCTGGAAATGTGAATATATCGTCAATATTTTCAATTCTTAATATTCTTGATAAAGATACACCGAATAAGATTTAATGTTTACGATATGTAACTTACTTGATTATGTGGTGTATAATTACATTCTTCGTTACTCTCATGCAATTCTGTCGATACCCAATTCTTTCTGATACTGTATATTGCCAAATTGTTGAATATTCCCAAATTTCATGAAAATGTAAATGCTATACTACATGAGCCGTGAGAATGAGAATACAAGAAAGTTTCGAATAAAATTCACGCAGATATCCTGAAATATTTTACGATATACAGGGTGTTCATATGGGAAATCCTGTCTATTTTGTAAACTGTGACGTTGTCAAATTGTAGCAAAAACAAACGAAAATTCGACTATCAGTAAACTCATTTGGTGGGTACGAAAGTAAAGGATGGCGAAATGTCTGAATAAAGTAGAAATCTAATTTTGAATACAGGGTGTTCTTTGAATAAGCATCAATTCAGGAGATTTCAATCAGCTGAAACTTGATTTTTTCGAAAAAAATACATTAGGAAGGAGTGATTCTACTTTCACAAACTGATGGGTCACCCTGTAAAATGCATAGAACTATTAGAACAATATATTTTCTTGAACCAAAATTACATACACTACATAAACTATAAAAAATGGCAATTTTTTCAGTGCGGCATCGGAGATGACTCCGACGACGAGGGTCTGGGCGCCATGAAAGACCTCACTCTCACCGACTACATCCCAACCATCACCACGAGCACCGTCTCCTACACTAGCACCGCCTCGGCGCCGGACGCCAAAGACGCGGAGGCGCAGCAACGCCACGCCGTGCTCAGCTTCGAGCAAGTGAACCGCCTCAACGAGGTAATGGACGAGGTGGTGAGCATCCACGGCAGGGGCAACTTCCCCACGCTAGAGGTCCGCCTCCGAGATCTCGTCGACGTCGTGAGAGCCAAGCTGGAGGCGGACCCCACTTGCGGCGGGGCCGGCATGAAGGTCAAGGACATCCGGCTCAACGGGGGGGCGGCCTCGCACGTCCTGGCCACCGCCACCCAGCCCTACAACGATCTCGACCTCATCTTCGGCGTGGAGTTGGCTAGCATGCGGAACTTCGACAAGGTCAAATCGGCTGTACTGAGCTCGCTTTACGAGATGCTCCCCGAAGGCGTCAACAGGAAGCGCATCTCCACGTGCAGTCTCAAAGAAGCCTACGTTAGCAAGATGGTGAAAGTCAACCAGAACGCGGACGGTGGCGACAGGTGGTCGTTGATATCCCTGGGGAACTCCCGTGGGCGCGGGGTCGAGCTGAAGTTCGTCGACACGATGCGCAGACAGTTCGAGTTCTCTGTCGATTCGTTCCAGATCATCTTGGACTCGCTGCTGCTGTTCTACAAGTGCAGCGAGCTGCCGATCAGCGAGAACTTTTATCCGACCGTGGTGGGAGAGTCTGTGTACGGAGATTTCCAGGAGGCGCTCTACCATCTGCAGAAGAAGTTGATCTCCACCAGGAATCCCGAGGAGATACGCGGCGGAGGTCTGCTCAAGTATTGTAATTTGCTAGTCAAGAACTACAAGGCGGCCAAGCCAGACTTCATCAAGCGACTGCAGAGGTGAGTTTTCCATTTAGGGGGGTTGGAATTTTCTGAATTTTCTGAATGTGTAAACTTTGTTTTCAAAAATAAGCAGTTTTTTGGTGGTGTATTGTCTACCCATTCTCATGAAACAAGGCACAAAGATAATCTTACCTTCCCTCTGCATAAGACCACTCTCCTTGAAAAGGGCAGTTTTTATAAATGTGTAGAATTTTATAATATGCTTCCTAGCAAAATTAAAGAGATGAAAAACATCTCCAATTTCAGACGAACAATTATCTCAATCTGTTCTGAACCATATAAAATCGAGGATTTGAACCATAGAATTTTTGCCCAGTCCTAGTTTTGGATTCAGCTATATCGTTATTTCCACCATAGGTATAGTGTATATCTCAATGTAAGTAATAATGGAATCTGTAATTTGTTACAAGATGGTACTGTAGGTTTTGCCGGGTTTTTCTACAGTTCTGAAAAGCAAATGCGCCACCCCGTTCAATAGAAGCTGCCCCGGCGCACAATCGAAAATACAGTCAAATAAATGCAGATTCCATATTTGCTTTGTAGTATTGTTATAGTTGTAAAGCACATATAGGAGTCTTCTTACATTGGGAAATTAGTTATGACTTGTACTATACAAATTGTAAAATTTGTCTCTGGTATGAAATAAACTTCTATTCTATTCTATTCTATTCACAAAACACAGGAATGTCGCATCAATAACGCAGATCTTGTTCCCATCAGAATTCAAAAACATCAAACTCACCAACAACTAAATTAAAATTTGGAATTTTAATGTATACAAACGTCTCGTTCGTACTTTACAATGAGTGTCCCTTTATAAAGCTTAATAGACAGTGGTAATGTTAAATATATATTGAATATTCCTGATGGGTTTGCATCATTTGGGTATTTTATACGAAACTACTAAACGGCCCTCATATAATTCTAAATGGGAACGGTCAACATATTGATAGCAAATTATGATTAAGATGATTATGTTGACTAGGGCAACGTACCAAAAAACTATCAATGATAGAAATTATTAACATTGATTTGCTTATTTCCACATTTTCAAATAAAAGAGCATATATAGGTTATAAATAAAAACATTGGTGAATTGAAAACATTGATAAAATGGTGGATATTTACTAATCACTAGGTGAATATTTCTTCGTTCGTTTGGGTGGGTATACGAGTATTAGTAACATATTCAGGAATTGAGGTTCTCAAATGTGATTTGCGTGACAGACCTTGAATTTCTGGGACGAAATCTTTCAATAATGTATCAAGAAATGATAGCCTGTTGGTAAATTAGAGGCTATACTAGCATTCATTCATATTTTATGAGATCGATTGACTGTTTCTTTCCACAATGTCATCTCAATTGTATGCTATTTCACCAGTCGTATTTCCTGTACAACTAGAAAATAATTATATGTACTTGAAAAACTTCAAACTAAGTATTGTCAACTGTAGCGAAGAATTTTGTGCAAGTGGACTGCATATTATCTCCTGTTATTACAATAATCCATACACCACCACTTTATATGTAAAAGTTTTTCATACAGACGCTGTTTTCATTATAATATAGGTGATTAGGTCATAATAATTAAAATTTCAGAAGATTTTTCAATTGTATAACAAGTTCAATATATTGATAACATATACAACGAAACAAATACAATCTGCTGATAGAGGTGAAGATAATTTTTTCAATTCGAATTTGATTGATTCCATAAAATCATTTTTCATTTATTCATAACCAGGCAGATACAGGTAATAGATTCTGTAATCATGAAGATAAAAATATTATCATCAGGCTATAATGTTTCAATATAGTTCTCGATTTGAATAATTATCATAATATGAGCTATCATTAAATTGTACTACTAGTTAAAATTTGATATTCTTACTGTGTCATCCACAGGAAAGGTCAATTTCAGAAATTATTGTCAATTGCAAACTGAATATCGACCATGAAGATGATATAACAATGCAAAATCTCAATAAGAATGAAGATAATAGAAAAGATAATTCAATGTTTACATTGAAAACTTGGATATCTGTATAATCTCATTGGGAAAATGAGTTGGTATAAGTTTTGATTGAAATTATAGTGATTGAGAAACGAATTCTGTTTTAAATCATAGTCATAAAAAATCCATCACTAATGAAACTTAATAACATCCGTCAAACGTTGGTCAAATTCCATAACAAAATTATTCAACATTTCCTGTTTATTATCATCTCCATGATTTAGATAATCACCCAGTTTTATTTAGAAAATAATGGAGAAGTGAAACTTCTCGACGCATATACGTTCCATTTCAAAATTACCGTAGAAATGACGTACAAAGCGCTAACGTTTAAAATGCAAATCTCCCCCAAAAATTCCCAGAATTCAATTATATTATACCGATTATCAGTCTGATAAAGAAATTGAATAATTTACAGCACTTACAGCAGCTGCAAGATAGACTATATAAAATAAGGACCAATAAAAGAAAGCATATACCCAGAACCCTTGTCTGAAATAAAATGTATTCTCTTTTCCATATCGATTTTGTTCCAGGTACATGTGCTCCCGCTTCTTCATTGACTTTCCCGACATCGCCCAACAAAAAGGCAAGCTGGAGAACTACCTGTGGAACCACTTCGTCGAGCCAGACGAGGAGGCGCTTCGCCACCAGTACCTGATGCTTCTCCACGACGTGGTGGAGGAGTCCACCGTCTGCCTCATGGGCCACGAGAGGCGGCAAACGCTGCAGCTGATCAAGAACCTCGCCTGGCAGGTACTCTACCAGGATCAGCAACGCATCATGACCCAACAGCAGCCACCACCGCCAATAGTCTTCGCGAACGGCATCATGTACGCCCCAGTCATGCCCGCCAGCTGCTACTGCACATGCAACACCGCGTGGATGCAGTGTTGCTCGTGATGCGTGGGCGTGGCTACCGACAACGGCCGAGATCGCGCGATCGCAAACGAAGTCCGCGCGACATCTATCGAAGACAAGCGAAGTTACGCCTAACGATGTCTACCGTCAGTGATGGATTGAAGTGGAGTTTCAATGTTAGGTTGGTGGACGGATTTTTTCGCGCATTCCTCAAGTAGACGGATAATCGGGAAACTTGTTTCATTTCTGCAGGGGATCAAACAAATAACATATCTGAAAATGTGGTGGCAGGCTATATAACCGATAAATATATTCTCTTTGTTTCGAGAATTTTGGTACATATTATTGTTTTCATAAACATACATTTATACAAGTGTTGTTAGTTCAGCAAGGAAAACTCGAACATAAAAATGTGTGATGACCAGTGTACACCACATATTCAGAACACACCATCATAAATATTTTATTTCAAAATGGTATTCTTTTGTCTGTCCCCAGAAATGAAACTTTGATTCTTCACTAGCTCAACATCTAATGCGTTTATGTATAGAATATGTAAAAATCATTCCGAAATTTCAAAAGAAAAACTTTGGAAGTATGTGCAGAGCTTTTCATGATAGAGCTGGAGACGAGAATGACAACACGCCACTTAAATTCGAGACAGCCTCCTATCTAAGCATTCTTGATGAACGGTATTTCAAGAATATAAAGTACCTGATCTGACCCACAAAAATATTCAGCCAACTTGTACATAATATAGTGTTGAAAAGATTTCGTGTTGGGAATGTCTCAAATTCAATCAGCTGTGAATTTATGGAGACTATTGGATTATGGATGTCAATCATTTGCTGCAAATGGTAGTGGAATCTCTTATTTCTGGCCAAATTTGAATCCTGTCATATCACTTGTCCAAGGCATTATATTTTGAAAGTTTAATTGATATCAGAATGAATAAATGATAATGAATATGAACATTTCATATTGTTAACAAAAAAGGTATGTCATGTCTAAGTGACTATGACTGAAATAAACCAATAGCTGTCCATAATTCAAATACTATCTACTCAAAATAGCACACTTTACATCTATATATTTTTTATTACAAATCAACAAGTTTCTCAATATTCACTATATTTTTATCAATATTTCCTTATTAATCATATGCTCAATCTTTTACCTATCAAAAATTTTATTATTGTTTTCTTACATTTATTTTCAATAACTATTTGTTGCTTATTTGCTATTTCAATATATGCCATGAATGCTTGCCAGTAAATATTTTGATTATCCCAATTATATGCCCAATTGGAGAATAAATTAATTTTCTTTGTGCATTTCCGATAACAAACCCCTGTGACAAAATTCGCATTCCCAAAAAATACCCAATCCAGCTCTTCTGAGATTGTCTTATTTTTTGTAACAAGAGGCTGGTAATTCTTGAAATATAGTGCATTTTTTGTGAGTGGCTGTGAATACAAAAAATATTATCAAATTATTAACCATGAGATGTGTACGTGTGAACAGGCAGATACTGTATCAAACAATAGTAGCCTGAAGATTACATTTCTGCTCAATAACTGAAAAAATATGAAATTTTTCATTGTAACCCCATCTCTTTCACCCTTATGTATCTTTTAATGGTTCATGTCCTTCTTCAATGTGTTTTGAAGATGTTTGACAACATTATTAAATCCGATTTGCGGAAGTGATGGGTTTATCTGAAATGCTATCAATATTATTTTGAATGTCATCTGGAATCTTGAAATATTTTGAAATTCATTAACAATTATTTAGATGTAGATTGTATAGAATAGAATATTGCACTTATAGTGGAACCAATTAAACGATCGAGTTTGACTATAGTCACGAAGGAAAGTATTTTAGAAGTGAGAGTGAAATTTGTTAATATTTAACATATTTTTTTTATTGAACAAAAAGCATTGATACGCGTGGATTGCTCTGAAAACAACACAAAATGTATATTTTTAAACAAATTTTGTGTTTTAGTCTAATGTTTGTAGTATTTAGATGATAGATAATTTTAGCATGATAAATTATTTTACATTAATATGTATTTATATAACATATCATTTGTTTGGAGTAAATAAAAAAAAGATCTGAAAAAAAATTAAAAAACTGACTGCAAGTTCGACATGAACCTGTATAAAGACAAATATCATATAATACATATAGTACTCATTTGCTGGTAGGTTCGAGATGACATTTTATAAATTTCTATTTATGGTCATTTCAGTTGTCTTAAAATGTATGGTTTTCAAAAGAATGTATTATTTAGTTTTTGTTGGTTACGGAAAGAGAAAACTTCTCTTTCGATAATATATAGGGAGGCATTGATGTATTTTCAGCTAGTCAATGGACAATAAAGCATAGGTCTTCGAGAGATTTTTTTTATTATCAGTGGATAACAGATTGTGATATCAGATGCTTCTCATCAGAGTTCATTTGGGTTGAATTTATATTTTGGAGTGAGAATGAAATTACCCCTACTTATCCAACTGTTTTAGGTTATTTTTCAATTCACCAATTTTGTTTTTAATGTAATATTTTTGGGTTTTGTATGTCTTCAGGTTGCATTGAATAACATAATATTTTAATGAAAAACATTACTTCCAGAAATTTCTACAGGAATTCGTCGCGGTATCATTATCAATTCACAAGTAATTTTATTATATAATATTATTGTTTACATTTTCAAAACATCAATGAAAAATTTAATAGTGAACAGAGTAAAGAATTAATGTGTTAAAAATATTAAATTTGGATGATCTTTCATATGTGAGTTTTGCTGTGGAGCAATACCGAAGTAAATTTTGGATATCGAAATAATAGTTTTGAATTTCAATACAATTCTGGTAAAAATATAATTACTGTGACCTCTACTGAAGTGGTACTTAAATGATTGAAGGACTGAGGTTGCATATTTGTTGATCAAAATTATTCAGTTTTTAATAACCATCCTTTCACTTTCATTATTTTTATTCAGTCAACTTCGAAGTAATCTCATAATCTCAGCCTGCGTATTCTTTGGTTCGTTGTGCCTTTTCTTGAAACAACGATTCAATTTTTGTATGAACTCAACAATCATGAATAACTACTTCATCTATAGAATTGGATATCTGATATGTAGGAATGAAATGAAAGCCAACGCAGGTAACTTGAAAGAACTTGATACAAATTAAATGCATAATCCTAAAGTCATGTTGATTTTTTCAACATATCTCGGTTTTTATTAGTATCTTCCATAATAGGATTATACTAGTATTGTTTTGAATTTATGCATATTTTGTTTTGATTCTTTGTGACTCAAAAGCTTGATGCTGATTTCACATTGAAGTACTAACCTATTCAATAATGTTGTTGACTGAAGTGAAAAATACTATGTAATTCAATTTCTTAATAATATGTAGGGTCATGAGGATTCACAATTTAATAGATTGTAAAATGTAAACATTAAAAATTCCCAACAGTTCGACTTCTGATCATATGATCATACATTTTCTACTCAAAACTACGATCTTAAGTTATATTGTATATTACATAGTTGGATAATTAAAGATAAACTCTATTTTCATTGAAATATATGTGTATGTTAAACAAGGGCTTAATCTGTATATTTTTATTGTTCCAAAAGTCCCTTCAATCTATAAAGATATATGAAAAATGTTTGAAAAAGTCAATAAAAACTAATAAAATGTACAAATGATCAAGAATCCGGATTTGTTTTATTCCCTGATTTTCCTTATAATTGGATATATTCCTGAAGTTAACCTTGGAATGAAATACGTAATATAGAATTGTTTGATATCTGGATAGTGAACAGAAATACTTTCCAAACCATGATTCCGCAATATATTTATATTCTCCAGTGTTGTTTAGCATCAGATGATCAGTTATAATAAAAATATAATAATGCATTGTTATATCCAATGTTCATCTATGAATTGTTTCAAATGACTATTTCGAAGAGACAGGTTTTAACAAAATACAATCTTATAATCGGTGCCAAGGTTCATTCGAATTCCTTTCGATATGAGAAAATTCACCCAGAACATCTTCTAGGCTTGGTTACATTATAAATAAACCCCAACATTTACAGCGGCAATTTTCGTAATATTTGTTGAATGATGAGATGCTGAATATACCTATTCTAAAATTTCGTAACACAACACTGGTATTTGTGATATTTGGGAAATTTTGTTCAACTGTTTCATATTTTCTGGATTCGGTTCGAAATATCAAATCATTATTAATCTACTATAAATTAATGATAACTTTTCACCAGTACGTGCCCAGTTATAGAAAAACTGACAGTATCCACTGAGACGTTGCTAGACAAAGGAGAAATTTCGAACTTCATAAAATAATTCCAAAAATATTAATTTGTTCACAATAAAATTCTTAAGTACAAACAAACACTTTCGCCAAAATAAAAATCGCATGAGTGTAAAATTACCTTTTATCTTTGTTTACACCCAAGACTAAGAAAAGACTTAGTCAAATTTGTCCCGAGATGTTTCATTAGAGTATAACTAGAGAATAATCAATTTATATGACAGATAAGACATTCTTCATCACAATGTTGTGCAATACACTTACTGCTGAATAATAATATCACTATGACAACAAGATTTTTGAATATCAAACGTGTATAAGAAATAGTCTAGGTTTTTGTAAAGGAAATAAAAAAAAAACTGTGGAGAGAGTGATGGAATTCTACGGAAAGCTTATCTAGAGATATATTAAAATATCCATATATTGATTGATTTCTCCACATTTCAATAATGGTCATCAGAAATATCTTCATAGCAAATAGCATTTACAAGAAATGAACGTTATTTATTGTTCAAAGTATTCTATTGATGGTGGGACCATAGTACACTGTAGTACATTATCCATACTTTGTCAAATTATCAAATATTTCCAAAATGAACAGATTTTAAACAATTATTAGAATTTCGACAGCAACAAACAGTTAATATAATGTGAAAAGATATGAAAGTGTCATAAAAATTTGTAATCTGTAGGAAAATTGTCTTGATATAATTGAAATAAGATAATATTAAATAAAATATGTATTGTTGACTACCTTATAGATATTTTCATTTTACACTTGCAGCATTGTAAAATAACCAATTATATGTCACAACTCCCTTTATCCAAAAGTATTTTGTGGTTGTGACCAATCGATTCCCTGTCATGAATACATTGTGGTCCAGACCTGTAACAAATCGCAATAAAACATGAAAAAATCACCAATATCCGATTACTTCAAAACACTTTGTTGGTGTGTGACTTGCAGCTATTCAGGCCGCCTAGCAAGGACGTCCTTGTAGATGTAAGAGCCAGTAAAAGTAAATGAGAAGTAGGTTACTATCTATAGTTGGTACGGTTTGGTCGGTCCTATTGGTGCGATTGTACACGTCTAGACTGGGCAACGGTTTCTAAATCGTTAGTTTGATTAAATAATTTGACGAAACACAACGACATATAAAGTAATTCTTGATTGCGTTTATACACTCACTGCTCTCATGAGAAGAAGACTACAGTAAAACCCCGCTTAACAGGTGGGATACGTTCCATCAGAGAAAAACGTAATGTGTAAAGCGTAACATGTAACTAATGGAGATAGGGGATAGAAAATTGGATAGGTGTTAAATTTAATAAAAATCAAACCAAATATTCATTCGAGTACAATTGGATCTTTGGCTGTTTATCGCCCATGATGATTCAGGGTGAATCACCTAACTTATTCATTCGGGGTTTATGTGGAACTAACAGAGATATCATCTCGAAATTTTGGTGCAGCTACAGCTCAGTGCTCATTTTCCTGAAATATTATCAATACGCTGTAACTTCCAGTAACATCGGGAGTTATATCAACTTTGTTTTTTCAAATGGAACACCCTGTTCATTCTTAGATTTTCTAATTCTACGAAGGCTTTTGGATCTGTACTTCTCGTAGAATCCGAAAATAAACATGGTATTCCATTGCCACCAAATTTTCAAGATATGTCTCTGTTATTTTTCTATAAACCTCTGATGAATCAATTAGGTGAATCACCCTATATAATTATGTTTTTTATTCAACGAAAAGTGCAAAAAGGTATTGGAATTTTGCAAGATGAAGTACAGTATGGTAATTTTCATTAACTCTGACTCAACAATTACTTGAATAATCTACAAAAGTAAGTCAATTGTGCGAAACCACCAACCTATAACTGTTTTCAATTAATGTTCATAGATTGGAAACCCGATTTAAAATTCAGTCTGGTGGTGTATGAAATTCATAGTTCGTGCGGAGGAGAGTTTCAAGTAGTACCGAAATAAAATTGAAATCAGAGTTTATATATTCATGTAATTCAAATTTTGCTGTGTACAATAAATTTGACATGCGTTGCTTTAACTAAAAGATCTTTGGTGCTTTTGTTTCTCACACAAACATTCAGGAATGCCAGCGATTTTCCAACTCTAATGGGCTCACTCGTTATTTCTACAGTTTCACCTATTTTTGCAGCCTTCAGAAAGCTAAAAAAAATCACGTTGACAAAAATAAAGTCATTTAATCCCAACAATATCTGCCCCTACTTGACGATTTCAAAATTTTCTGCTGTTTTCAATATGAAAATGTACTAACATTGTTGTTAATTCGACTGTGACACTCGTATATCGGCCATATTTATGTGTGAAAAGTCCCCAAGTAGATACAGCATCAATCAAACTGACAGCTAGTCCGCCATGCATTGTGCCCATTGGATTCGCGTGTTCCTCTTCAATTTTGAGTTCTGCTGTACAAACTCCATCCGCAAGATATGTTACTTTCAGCTGAAAATTGTGTAAGAGTCCAAGAAAATGAAAGAAGGCATGTTTCAATTCTCCGTTTTTTAGATATTGAACAAATTAGATTACTGAATTGAAAATCGATAATTTTGTCATCATACCTCTTCAACGATTATTCAAATTTCGTTGAATCTAATTCTTAATTAGAATAATGGATAATCATTGTTTTGTCAGAATATAGATGAGAAATAGGCAAGCGATAACAAATCGCCAATACCTATAGATGACTAATATATGACATTAACGTTAAGTTTCTCAAATCAAGATGATTTTAATTTTGATGTATTCATGTTTAAAATAATATGAAATAATCGTAAAATAAGTTGGTTTTTCATTTCAATGCATAAATCATTCAGTGGTTAAAATAATAGTTCAATGATTTACTGTCCATTACTTTATGTATTACATTGTGGACACACATAAATCCAGCTCGGACTACTTTCCATGAAGTTAAAAATATTTCCAGCAAAAAATGGAATGAAATAGAATGAAAGCTGAAATACTCGAACAAAACAAAATGTAAAAATATGGAATTAAATATTGTCAATTCATTCTCATTATCCATATCAAATCTCGTAACCACGTTTAACCTCTTTGAACTTTCCATATTCTTTAATAATTTTTTTTTATCTGTTGAACTACCATATTCATTTCATTCGTTCAATGAAAGTCCGAGCTTCAATAAATCATCACGAATGATTGACTTGGAAAAAATAATCTAACCTTTTTCAACGTTATGTCATAACATGTAGTATTTTTCAAATGTGTATTGATATGTTGGGCTGTCAGAATTGGTTCGCCTCCACTAAGTAAAAGAGCTGCATTCACCATCTCCATTATAGTTTGAATACAATAATTCAGATTCGTTTCAAACACTTTGTGCTTTGTCTGAAACGTTTGTCAACAATAAGCTGTAATGAAGTAACTAATGAACAGCCCACTAATATCTAATGATTTGGCTTATAGTTCCTTATCATTGTGAAGTCATGTTATGCTTATTAAAAACGACCTGAAATCAGTGGCGGTGCATGATTTGACGTTCTCTTCATATTAATATAATATACAGGGTGTTTCAAAATTCAGTATCAAGATTTTAGGGGCGTATTTTTCAGGTCAAAATAAGACGTTTTTGTCCATAAACATGTGTCCGCAAACGCTTCGTTACCGATCTACAGAGCGTTAGTAATTTTCATTTTTAAACAGTGTGACTGAGTGTTGATGACATGAGTTTTGGCATATTGCCAATTTGAAATTACAGATTACAGCAGTAGCGTAGTTTGATTGGTTCAGTTTTTCTAGAAAATTCTCTCAAATATGAGATATCTATGGTTTTACTTATTTACGAAAACATTCACCAATTGGGCATTAGCATAAAAGAATATAGTCTATCATTCATTATACCGGTAAATACTTCTTTAATTTTCAGCATAATTTTCGGAACGTCGAAGAATTCTTACATTGTAAGGTAGGTATGTGTTTGTATTCATAAATGCATTATTTTTTGAGACAGAAATTGCCAAATTCTTCGATAACTCCAGATGCTCATGATTATTAATTTATCGACCAACCAATAGAATATCATTCCACGAAAGAAAAGTTCTTCGTATGGCGTGTCTACAAGGAAGTAAACTGTCTCAAATTATTAGAGATGAATATAATCTCCATTGTTCAAAGAAAACCTCAAGGACTTCTTGTTGTAAAATTGTTTTTATAGTTTGAAAGACTACTACAATAATGACTTATGTAAGTTTCATTTATCAGTAGTTCAGTCTTTTTTATCAATAATATATCTGCCCATTTCTCTTTTTATCGACATGAAGCCACTGCACCTGAAAAGAATATAAGAAATTGTCTCTCACGACATTTTCGAGTAATCGTAAAATATTCTACACAGAATTACTCGGTTAAGCATGATTTAATATAATCGTGCCAGTTGCAGTTGTTGGCAAATTGTTTTCCTTCCTTTTGTTTCTTTGCTAAGCCATCCGAACGATATATATTTTTTATGAGACGTGTGCACATCGAAGAAAGAGAAAATATTGGATCAAATCAAACGTATCGAAACGAAAAGAGTGAGTTGGGCAATTTCAATGCACGTTTAAACAGCGCAAATCACGCCAAGATGATTGATGGTTCACGTTTATTGCTGCGACTTTTTAGATTTAGATCTTGAGTACATATAAATCGTTTACGTCGTATGCAATGACAAGATCAATATTGATTTCATACAGGTCGAATTTCCAAAAGCGAAGTTTGCCTCATGATTATTTTCAACTTATATACAATTTTTCTCTGAGATATTTAGGGTGATCAAACCTAATCTAAAGAAATTGATAAACTCTTTGTTACTCAAGGACCCTTAATGAGGTATAGTCTATTTACATGAAGGAGATATTTCTGGCAGATTTGGTTATCTTTCAATACCAATGGTGCGAAATGAAAAGTATCTAGCTAACCACTGAACTTCTAATAGAGCTGGGAACAATTAGGCATCAATATTTAAGGCAACACTGATGCTAAATTTATCTGGGTAGAAATCTTCGACCTGCTTATGAAATTTGTTAGCTCTAGTCGAAATTTTCAACAAATATTGAAAAAACTATTCAACGGTTATCCACAGTCAATAGTTATGCAATTTTGGTGTGTATATTTCATAACTCATAACATTTTTTCGAAACAATTCGAATGATAAACTTGAAGTTTCTGTTTCGCAGTATCGTTTATAAAAGAGCAAGTAACACCACACTTTCTAGCAAGCTGTATTTTGCTTAAATAGATGAACTATAGCTGTTAGCACTGATGCGAGTTTTAGTGTTTATAAATTATTATGAGAATTGTAATTTCAAATAATAGGAATGAATTGAATAAAAAAACTGACGCCCAACGTGGGGCTCGAACCCACGACCCTGAGATTAAGAGTCTCATGCTCTACCGACTGAGCTAGCCGGGCTTACGTAAATTGCGAATAAATGCTAATACAATCTAATAGTATTGAAGTTTTTCCTCATCATATGAAATGTTACCTAGTGTAGAATCAAAGTAAAATTGATAAAGTTAAAATATAGTGAATCAATAAGTAATTGATCTCATATCGTTTGTTACCCCTCTGATGATAACCAATCATTATGTACTATAATTTATGAGCATATCTCTATATTCTGCTTCAGATTTATCGGTACGATAACCTACCGTGACTATCGGACCAAACCATAGATTTGATATCTCAACTAATTCATCTGAGGACAAAACAGTAAAGACAGGAAAATACTGTCAGAATATATTTGAGAATTCGTTATCTTATTTCTTTCTTTCTATTTCTTAGAACACAATAAAACTTTCGATAGATAGATTTCGATATTGTGTCGAACTGAAAACCTTTTCAGTGATCCTATTGTTGTATTGATCCAGATGTTATGGGGAAAATAGCATATTGAGAAAACAGAACAATTCTATGAAGGGAAAATAAAAGATATACCTGTACTCATTTTATTTCAATTTACTGAAATGTCAGCAAATACTATATATAAGCAGAATATTGACATGTTTTATTTCACAAGAGAGAAGCAAGTAGGTGTCATGACTATCATATAAGAATATATTTTTGTGAACGTCAGAGTTACATCCACTGAAATTGTGTACAAAAAATATACAGGGTGTTCCTTTAAGACATGCTATAATATTTGAAGGGGTGATTCTTTGACACATTGTGAGAAAAAAAACTTCCCATAAACGTATGTCCTAAAAGTCCTAACTTTCGAGATATAGGGTCGAGAAAAAATGAGTTTTTTGATAATATTCTAGGTATCTTTAGAAAATAGAAAAATGGTACATATCTTCTATGCATCAAGGTGCATTTTGTGATGCACGAAATTTTTCATGTTCTCTACCATCAGTGGCGATTTTTTTCAAAATTTTCTCACCCTGTATCTCAAAACTCAAGACTTCCACCCCTTCAAATATTAGCATGTCTTTAAGGAACACCCTGTATATATTTACATATGTCCATGCGTTCATGTGTCATTTTATATTCCGATGGTACTTAGACAGTTGTTGATCTTTTATAAAGCTGGTATGCCTAGTTATGAATAGTAGTATAATACTGGTTTCCTCTGGTATCAGTACATCTTATTGTAATTATCCAATTATACGTAGTTTTCTTTAATGCTCGATAGGTTCTATTTTGGAAAGAACAAGTCGAACAACAGGTGTCCAACTGGCCAGCTACTACTTGAAGATATAATGCTCATTTGTCATTGTCATTTTGTTTTCTGCGAGTAGGCTCAGGCCAATGAGCTGTTGGTTGGATGCATTTATTGAAAAGTGAGAGGCATTCATGGTCGATTTGTTACCCGAGGTGAACCGCCTCTCTTTGAGATTCGATAAGATGATATTTTTAATTACAACATTCGTATTATACCTGCCGAATGAATCAATATGTATCACTTCTAAATTATGTATTAAATATTATTGATTCAAGAAAATAGAGGTGAAGATCCTTTCTTCGACATTTTGGACTAGGAATGAGATATCAAGATATACGGTTTCCATTAGATCATATCGTTCTATTAAATTTTTATCATGAAAAAGTAATTTTTGGGTTTTCAGAGCACTTTCAAATGTTGTTTCGAAAAATGCCCACTAGCGACATCACTGGATCAGGATATCACAAATTCAATGGAAACTTCAAAAACTTCCTCTCGTTTACGTTATTTCAGCACATTCACTGAATTACTTCGTTGAGAAATCACTTTGGAAGTTTCAGATGGCAATATCGCCCCCTGCTGGCCAACCTCGAAACATGACCATAATTTTCAGGAAAAGAATATTTCGTCATCCTTATTGAGTTACTCAGACAATAAATTATTGTAATTACAAAAACTGTTTCTCCTAATTCTTCACAGTAATGGTCAATACTAATCATTAATTCATATTGGTTATGTATACGCAAGTGAATCAATTTATCGACAAGGCTCGCCTTATTAAAACGATAAAAACTCAGTCAAGACACACAGAATGTCAAAGCAGCACCTCCATAAAGTTCAAGGTCTTCTGCTGTAATAACCTTACCTCTCAGATGATACTTTAATTGTGAAAATGTATTCAGACGAGCAAGCAATATGGAACTGGAAACTGTTCGAGTTAGCACAGAAAGATAAAGATATGTTTCAGACGATCTTAACGCCATCTACTATTGAATTAATGATTCAAGTACATACAGTTTCGTTGATTGATTTCGAATAGGAAACTGTAACTGTGAGTTTCGACTATTCCACGTGAGGTGACGCTACTTAAATGATTTCGAATAGAGTTCCTATATAACTGTAGGAATTATTTGTTCTGGAAATTTGTGAACTAACTGTTTGATTGATTTCAATCATCGCATTCATTAAAGGATAGATATAGATTATGAGATGGTGTATTTCATTCATTTGAAACTGGAATTAAAGTGAAGTTTTAAATTTTTATCAACCTGCGCTTTCTATTTGCAACACTGATATATTTCATAGTGACAAGACAAATGTCAAGGTTTGTCAATTTGTGGTTTGTTTGTGTTGTTACTATTTCTCTTTGCACTTGTATAAATTATTAGAGTTGTTGACTGTCTTCTGTGTTGTATTGTGTTATATGTTGTTTTTAATTATAGTGCTGCAGTGTAGGAAATTATTGTGGAGTGTGTAATCTACTCTATCCAGGAATTAACATTGAGTAGGTGAGTATTTCCATCGAATACATATACAATTATCTATTCGGTTCATTAAAGAAATTTGACCTTGCTGTTACATTTATAGGTTTCTTTATACAGGTAAGTATCATTTCATAGGAATCCTGTAGACAAGTATTAGACAATCATTGTAGTAAATACATCTACTCTGGCATTTCCATGTCATGTGGGATGTTGGAATTTAAAACACTTCTTCAATTGAATTTCATTGTTAAAGAACTGACAACGTAGGTAAATTATAATACCCAGAGCTTAAATTTTTAGTAATACGTTCATTGAGATGTAAATTGTGTCATTGAAAGTTTAGAATAAATATTTTCTTGGCACAAGTTGAAATTCATATTGTTCCAACACTCTGATTCCTACACGAAAACTAGTTTTGAAACAGACTTGGTTATATGAATTTGCGGGCTGCATTCTTGTTGAACAACCGACAATACGTAAAAGAGCAATAATTTTCTGGAATATTTTTTTTCAGTGTTGTTTTTGAAATTTATTATCAATCCGTCTCTGCGTTGTGACGATTCAGATTATTTCCAGTTTATCATCTGGGGTGAGTGACATTGTGACCCTAATGATGATTTATCTCCACAAAAGATCAAATTGTAGAAATTGCAGTTATGGAAAAAATGGATTTATATATTGACCTCAATTTCCAATCCTATTATTTCGGGTTTTTGATCCGTATATGATTGAAAATATGGAAATATTTGTTCAGAAATATATTTTTGAGAACATTTCAGAACTTTATATATCTCGGAATCATCATATTGGGATTTTTCAAATAATAGATATAATGATATTCTATTAACAAAACAACATTTAGTCCTAGTTAAAAAACTATTACTATGCTTCAATTCGAGTTGGAACAAACGGCGAATACCCGATTCAGTTGTTTACGGTAGTTTATAAATATGATATGGTGCAATTACCTATAAATTGGTCTTCCATCTTCGTAAACATCTCACTTATGTTACTCATTAATTTATGCCTGGAAAACAAAATAAAAAAGGATGCACTGCTCAATGAAGAAATTGGTATCGATTATCCAATTAAATTTTCATCATCAATCTTCATCTTCTTCCTCCTCCTCTTCTTCTCCTTGTTCTTCTGGTTCTGCTTCTTCGCCTGTCACGACGATTTCTTTCGGCTTGGGCAAATGATCGATGCGCCATTTTTCTTCATCGGCTCCAGACGGATCTGCCATTTCGAGAACTTCCGGTCCGATGGGGTATTCCTGTTGGACTGGGGGCAAGGGTAGAGGGCTGAAGTTTTGTTCCAGGAATTTATGACCGTACCCTAGGTAGATGTTCTGGAATATTTTACCTTGAACAATTAACACAGTTCAAACACGATTGCAATATCTTGAATATGATCCAAAATTTGTGTCTACAAAATGTGCAGTTCGCAACTAAAAATTATGCCCTTGAAATGGATGAATGTGACGATCCGAAACTTGGAAATTTCCTGAAATCTAGGATATTCTGAAAAACTACATGAACGTTGTAAAACTTTCTCCTCTTATGCAATTTCTCATTATATTTAGTAATATGCGTTAATTACTCGACAAAAGAGATGGAATTCTTTGTCTTTTTTTTTCAATCTGGACAAATTGTCAACAATCACCCCTCTATTCCTTGACGGTTTGTTATTTCAATTTTTGGGGACTTTTGGCTTGATGAATATTGAAGTGACTATGTCTTTTCGCATCATACAACTCACCTTGAGTCGAAAAGCAGTAAGCACCAGGCCACAAATTGGATCTGACGATTGCCATCGCGAAATTATCGATGATATTCGAGGTACACCTTACGCTCCACGGAGGCACCGCTTCCAAAGACGCGTCTTCCGACAAAGGAGTCAACAAAGGGGGTCCGGTCTCCGGCTCTACCCGCTCTGCTTTGGGTTTTTCCTGCTCCTCCTCCTCTTCCCCCATCTCCTCGTCCATCTCTTCGTCGTTGACGTCAGGTAAGGGGCTCGGATTCCACCAGCTCGTCCTACCTTGAGGCAGGATGTAAGGGGCTGTATGCATCCAGAAAGAAACTGAACCGTCCAGTAGATCTTTCAGGGCCGGGGGGTCGTATTTGGGATTGGTTTTGTAGCTGGTCTTGCTCTCACCGCCAGCAGCTTCCTCGGGCTCTTCTTCTTCCTCTCCTTCCCCAACATCAGCGGCGCCGAAAGTGTAGAATCCTAATGGACAAATTTGCGTTCCGGCGGATATTCTGGCGATCTGTGCTCTGAGGTAGTCCTTTTCTTTACCAGGAAACTCGGGATACGTACAGATAGGTTCGTTTAGGTTACCAGTGAAGCTCTTGTAGATTTGACGAGCCGTGCGAATTTGCTTCGGTGTAACGTCAGGTAGTTGTATCCACGGATTCCCCACACCGTTGCACACGTAGTAAACCTTCTTGTTGATGCCGACGCCGGACAGTTCCGGCGGTGGTTCAGGCGGTTCTTCGTATTGTATCTTGGGTGCGACCGGTAGATCTCTGGGGTACTTCCCGGTTTTTCCTTCGCCATACAACTGTTGCTGCTTGGCGATGGCGTCCAAGGCTTTACGAATCCTGTTGTCCTCATCTTGATTGTCCTCGACGGACACTGGCGGTTCCACCTTGTCTTGGTAGGAATCGTTCCTGCGAATGTACTCCTCTTCTTTCAGCTCGCATTCGACCACCAAATAATCCATGAGGGTGCCGAAAATCTTGCCCCAGAATCGTATCTGAGCGATGGGTTCTGTGTGGATCAACTGGCGTATGGAGAGCATCACGAAAAACATTTCGGTGCGCGGTAAACCGATACCGCAGTGTTCTAGATAGTACAAGAGTTCCAGCATGTTGTTTTTAGACATATCGGCTAGCTCTAAATCATCGGGGTCGACGGTACTTGGTTCCCTGGGAGGTAAAGGTTTCAATAAAGGCATCGTCTTAGTGGCCAGCTCGAGTCTACTAGGAGCCACGAACATGTCCTCCAAGTGATCCGTCATGGGTAAGAACCGTTTTTCTTTGACCTTCCGGCTGTACTCTTCGAAGAAGTCGATGACGTTTTCGGGTCGTTCGGCCAGTATTTTATTGAGCACTTCGGTGAGATGGTCGTAAAGGTTGTCTCCAGTGTTGGCGCTGGCCATTTGGAGGAAGATTTTTGCATTGACGAATTCGGCGCCTTGGTTGGGTAATTGGGTGGTATCGTCATCTTCGCCATGCATATCATATTCAGTGATCATCTCGATTTACAACTCGTCGTCAATTTGTGACATGTGTCATAGTTGATTTCAAGTCATCCATACTACTGTGATGTGGAAATGCATTATTTTTATTCCCAACTTCTTTTCAGGTTGGCTACATGAAGATAAATATGAATCAGGAACCTCTCGGGGTTGCTTCCGACATAGTACTACCCCAAAATATTCCAAGATGGAGTAGCAGCACCACTTCTCAACACCTCAAAGACTGTATCACCGTGGAGGAATCGATTTTCCATACATCCCCTTTTCCTTATGATCCTGTTATAAATAACAAAATTATTCTATGGTAAGGGTACTCTAGAAAAAATCATGTTTGACGAAATATATAACTGCAAAACCATTTCTAGGAAAATAGACTGGAAAACTTGACAGATCACTAAAATAAATGAACAACCCAGTTAAAATATTCTGAATATTTGATATATAGATGGTTAATGGTTTTGAATTGAATGAACTTATCAGAAAAGGGATATTATTCAATAATTCATGACAGGCTGAATCAGATATTTCAGGAAAAGTAGTTCGATGCGATAGTTAATTTTTTTCCTAGGTCTGGTGATATTTCTTCACTACAAGTAGACGCCATTGTCAATTCTACTAATGAGTCTATGGTAGATAGTAATCCAGTAAGCAATAGAATTTTTCAGAGGGCTGGATCGGAATTGAAGGAAGAAATCAACTTGGATGTGAGAGGTAATAATCGAAAAACTTGATTGTTAGTGTGTAGAACTAAATAAATGTAAAATGTCAAGGTATGTGAGTGTAGTCCTCTATTGAATGTTGATATTCAAGTCATTTACCATGCATCTCTACTCATCCTTCTTGGTATTTCCAGTAGTCTTTTGGATTCGGGAAATTATTCACCAAGTTAGACATAAATATTAACCTCAAATAAACAATAATGACTCTCAATAAATTACTTGAATTCAAAACATATTTATTATGTACCTAGTAGTTTGGTATGGATGCAACGCTAATTTGAAGTAAATAATTTGATAACAGATTTAGCAACTAGGAAACTATTTGCGAGAATTTTGAAAATGTAACGGCATTATATCAATAAGATTAATTGGCTGATGGTAAGAAGATTGGTTCAATATAAAATTTGTTAACCAGAAATTTCACTAAATCTATAAACATTTGTGATTGACATTGAAAATGGCTGCAACTAAATCATGATATTCTGGAGCATAACATATTCAAAACTGATATAACCAGTGATTGAAGAAATGTGAACAGGCAACTCCTACTCAATGATAATGCCATCATCTATCATGCTATCTAGGAATTGAAAAATTATGTTCAGAATTGAACACACCTGTTTATCTAATTTCACATTTCATGTTTTGGATGGTTTGGGATTGTTCTGACAGAGAACATGAATTTTGATCACGTGAATTGCTTAACATTTTTTTTTTCTACAGAATGTCGAACTGGTGAAGTGAGGATTACTCAAGGATACTCATTGCCAGCTCGATATATCGTACATACTGTAGGGCCCAAATATAATGTGAGGTACAAGTCTGCATCAGAAAATACTCTTCATACTTGTTACAGGTTAGTAGGTTAGGATAAGAATCAGAATCACCAAAACTGCTATTGTCATTGCCTTGATCTTTGGCTTAAGAAAAAACAGAAAGTACAATATGAATCATTTGCTTTCGATGATTTATTAAAAAAAAAAACAGAAAGAGAGGATTGCAATTAGAATTCAATATTTTCAGACAAATTTTAGACATTCATCAAACTGATAAATTTTTCAGGTTCTGTGATTATTCCGTTTATTTTTGATACACTATTGAGATTTTTAATTTTTAGTATATTCGACAGTTATATAATATCAAAACTCAATTCCAAATCTTGATTCATCTTCAACTTATCAATTGCTCAAATCTGTGACCTAAATATGTCAATGTATTCGAAATCTTTGAAACAATAAATGAGATATTTTTCAGGAATGTACTCGAAAAAGTAACAGAAATGGGTCTCCATTCGATTGCAATATGTGTAATCAATTCTGTCAAAAGGAACTACCCACCTGATGAAGGAGCTCATATTGCACTTCGTAAGTATAATATTCAATGTTCTTCGATACTCATGGGAAAATGTTAAGATCAACTTATATCATCTCTTTGATATCAGCTGTTTGGTATTTATTCTATATGTTGAATCATGAATAAGGCATTTTATTTGTGATTTCGTGGAATGGTAAACAAATAATCAGTATCATATTTAATTTCCTTTCTTATCTTTATTTATATTCATTTTAGTTCTCTTGTAAATAGTATAAACTTATTTTGATAGTTCCAGGGTAATTATTACATTTTTTTCTCGAAATCATGATGAGTGTTCCATTTGATTAATATGGTTTAAAGCAAACGGTAAAAACTGGATCATTTAACCATATTGTATTGAAATATATATATATTGATATATCAAACTACTTTCTGATAGAACTGGCAACACCAGATTGTCCAGAACATTTCAGTTGAGTAGAATTGTAGACATTTACAGAGTATTTAAATTTATTCATAATTCAAAACTCATATGTTTGGGTAATGTTTCACTAATTTCTATAACAGATCGATATCCTCACCATGGGATAGGTACTATTGTTTATATTGAGTATCATAAAATTGATAAGGATACCTTCGTAAATAAATTTGTTCAACTGATAATATCCACTCTTGAAAATCAATATAATCTTGAATGTATGTGGTAATGTGGCAAAATTTGTCATTACGACTGTGGCGTTTTTATATCAACTGCCTAGGATACAGAAAGTAAAATAATACAAATGAGTTCTGAGTGATTTTTTTAAAAGAAGGTATGTTTGCACGTATTCAAGTACTGGTTTGGTTAAGTTAGATTAGGAGTTACGTTCAAATCAGAATCACCAACACCGCTATTGTCACTGCCTTATTCTTGACACCCTATATAATATCATTGTCTTAGTTTTGACGAACCTGTATAACCTCATATACTGAAATTGATTGATATCGTTGTTGATATTTTCAATTATTTATTTGTGTATCATCCCGTATACATTAGTCGCAAGGTTATGGTTATTCTCTCCATTCAGATCTTTGTCAAGGTCTAGTTTCTATTGTGTTGTACTGGGTATTGAGAATTTCAAGCTCAATTATTTGTTCAATGAATAATTTATTATAAATGTACTAGTGTCAGTTGTTTCCACTGTTTTGGTTTTAATAGTCATTTTGTATTTCCAATCGATGACTTAATGTGTGCATGTAGCTATAAAATATTGTTTTTGCGTTTCATTTAGTGAGACTAAAAATACGTTGCAAGTTTAATTCGTTCTTATTTTTTACGAGTGAGTATATTTATTCTTCCGAAATATGGCATCCATTATACAGTCTCTACTTCATCATTTGTACCTTCAAATATGCCAGTTTGAAATCTGAATAAGATATATTCGATAGGAATCATTGCACTGTCGATGTGATGATTAGTATGAATTTGGTGGTTTATTTCGTTTTACTTCAAATATCCTCATATGTGTTTGATATATTTGCATAGTTCAATAATATTGTTGCATAACATTTATTAATTCGTGAAATTATGTTCTTCACTCGTACAGTAATTTAAACGGAACAATGAAATACATTTTTTTTTTCAGGTACAGTACGAAGGTTCCTTGACCATCACGGCAGCTCACTAGACACTGTGATATTTGTTGTTGATAAAGTAGATTTAGGTATATACGAAGTTCTGTTACCGTTATACTTCCCTAGATCCAAAATGGAAGAGGAATCAGCAAGGTAATTTCTCGCATATTCGATTCTTCGATTATTACAGAAATTTTCGAATATCTCGAATTTCTAGGGTCAACTCATACATCGTAATTATAGCTTTAACTATAGTTTCTGTCTTGATATATGTATATGTCAATGAAATATATATATTCTTGAAATATATCCTTAAAAATTACCGAAATTTCAATAGAGCATCTACGGCGCGTTACAAAATTCATGTCTGATGGTGAAACATTTACAAATAAGTTTGTTCTGTTGATTTTCATTATGTTCATTGGACGTTCAAGTTGATAATTCCTAGTACTGTTTTGAATTCTTAAAAAAAACATTCTTTACACAATTATCTATTGTTTTAGTTATTCTTTTGCCACCAAACCATTTGATATTTGATCGAGGTGATTGGCTGTGACGTCAGGTGTAGATGCTCCTTTCTTATGCTCATAATTGAGACAATGTATGACGTGCGCATATGTCATTATTGTGTAATCAATGAAATTATTGCATTTTCATTCACTTTCTTGAATAGCACCGCTTCAATTGTATAGATAATTTATGTCATTAGTCAATCTATGGGTACGAAAACGATATTCTTAAAGTTATGATTTAGTGATTAGAAGTATTTATAAAAGTGTGTAACATACAGGGTGTAACTATGATTTCTACATGTTGTATGTTTTGTTATTAATAAATTGCAACCATGAGGTAAACCAAATAAATTACTGGCTAAGTGTCTTTTGGTAGTGAAAAATGTCAGGTTAATTTCAATACTGTAACTTTTTTAGTGCTTGTGAAAAAAAATGTTGAACAAATTTTATGTACCCCCTTCAAGGGGCTGTATCTTGACATGAGAAGCTCCAATATGAAGTTCTTTATGTGAAAGATCCTATCTTTTTTTCGATGAGGAATCACCCCCTCAAATGTTTTACATTTATTTAGTTGCACCCTGTATATCTATATAGATACGAATTACGAATACCGAATTCCATTTTGGTATTCATCCTTGAAGTGATTGGTTTCAAACATAGGATTTTTGACAGAGTATAAATGAAAGATATGATTCATTAAAAATAATTCACTGAAGTAATATGAATATTCATATATTTTACCATTTGGAAAATACTTATTAACTACTATCTTCTACAGTTTAAATTTTTTTCTTAATGAAGTAATACCAAAACATATTACTTCCAGGTATCATTTACCAAGTGATATAGGTGGTCAAGATGGAGAACCAATAATGCCTGACAGACAAATTCGTATCATTGATAATCCACAACATACTCTTCATCGTAAGTACTTCCATAGCAGTAGGTCATTCTTAGATTATCTATCTGATATTCGTAGATAGAAATTTCCCAGAAGTTCCATAGCTTAGAATTAATGACATACGATACCCTAAATGATCGATTATCGATTAAATCGAACAATTTTTTAGAAATTTATGTTCTTTTGTTGAAATTCATATTCCTCACATTTTTCAAGAATCTTATAACATTTACGTAGAATATTTTCTTCGTCAAGTTATGGATGACTTTAATTCGAATCTCATATTCTAAAATTAATAATATATTGGGTGTATGTTTTCTGAGAATTGTTATTCAATAATGGCAATGTTTTTGTTCATTTTTTTATATACCTAAAATGGCTCGTTCATGAGATACAGTAGATTCCGTAGACGAAGATTCACCGACAATTTTTCCTCCCACAATGTTATGTCGAACTTTAAAACGACTGATCCAGCTTGCAGAACAATTGAAGTCGAGAATATCGCGGCAAAAACATTTGCCTTTTCCTGTAGTATAGGATCGCTGACGGGTACTCTTTTGATTCTCATGATTTTAAACCACTCACTTAACGCTTGATCAACATTTTCTTGTCGAGATTTTCGAAGCCTCTTCAGTTTTAAAATATTCGAATTAAACAATTGCGAGAGATGATTGCATATTATTGCACCTTTCTCCTCAATCTAGAATGCTTTACGGCGTTGATATGACACGAAAAACAATGCGTGACCTTCAAGTGTCAATTACTCACTGTGATTCAAAACAAAAATGAGTTAAGTGGAAAACGATTTCGGGAAACAACGAACATTACCGAAAGTGTAAAGAACCATGTCGGTCAATTTAACCGGACATAATTTAATAAAAATGAGTCATAATAAGCGACACCGTTAGCGAAGTCATTCTATTCAAATTTTTTTATAAAGAATTTTATATGAAAACCAAACTTTGTAGTATAATTACGTCAAAATAAACGCTTGGTCAATATAGATGAAGTGATATGAATGTCATATCCACTGAAACGCAGTTGATCCAATTACCGAAATGCCCAACGAAAAAATTCATTATATGTATAGGTAGATTAATAAGTGAATTAATGATCTGTACTCAAATACTGTGTGCTATATTGCAATATACCGAATAAAAAAAATAGTTAAAGTATACTCACCATAAAATCTATAGCCATTTTTATTTCTCTGTGTATTTTGAGACGGATGATTCGATTTGGAGATTCATTTTTAGAACAACTGAATCCATTTTCAGACATACTCGACGTCTTCTGTTCTTTCTTATCATTCTCAGCATATCTAGCTGAAAAGACGACAAAACAATATGTTGCTCAGTATTACATGTATGTTTCCTTGAAAGGCAACGGTGATATTGTCTGTTCTTATCTGAATTAAATCTGAATTAGAGTGTAGTCCTATATAATGCGTCACAAAATGATTAGAAGGAAAACTTGTTTGTGTACTCTATCATAAAGAGAAATACAACATAATAAATTATAAGCCCTCGACACTGAGATTTTTTATGGTTTTTGAAGATTTGAACAAAAAAGTCAGATTCTACTATTTTTTTCTTGGATATGTGCTTGGAAATATACTGCGAATTATTATAATACCAATTTTATCGAAACCATGAAAGTGACAATCTGAGGATATTTATTGAACTAAATAAGTTACTTGAGAAGTTTCATATAAAAAAATAAATAAATGCGAATCTCCTGAATGAACTTCATAATTAATAACCACATATTTCAACAATTTCTGAATGTGAGAATAATTCATGTAACTTATCGCCACATTAAACTCTGGTGATATATGAATAATTTTTCTGAATTGTAACTTGAAAAGTTTACGAGATATCTGGAGTAAAAAAAACCATTTCGTATATCACCACAACATCTGAATTGTATCATCTATATGATGTCAATTTTTAAGCATTGAATATTACCTTTCACTGGTGTCAGTCAAGTCTGAAACAAAACAAGCCTATATTTTTTTGGCATTTGGTGGACTGAGGCTAGTTATGTCAGATTTTCTTATTTTATTTTCAAATATCTGTTTCGGTACCTTTTTAGAGACATCGTGTATAATATCTACGCAAAATACTTATTTTTTCGTATATGTAATAACCCCAATAAAAACTATTCGGGGCAACGTATCAAATCTTTCATATTATCATTGCCAGATCTTTAATTATATGATGTAAATAATGGTAATCTACTAAAATATTAGCTTGGATAAATGAACCCAAGAAATGGACCAACTTACATAAAAGCAACAATAAAACTTAATCATTTGATTATGCAATATATAGACAGACTCAAACTAACAAATATTTTAAACCCGTTTTAAAAAGTATATAATTTTTATACAACGCGGTTATAAGGAACTATAAAATATGATTATTATTTTCATGTAAAAATGATTTGAAATGAAATTTATGTCTTTGGAAAATTCAGCAGTTCAATTGAATCAAGTTATTATTGATGAAAGCAACAGAGTTATACCTCTGTCAGAACTTATACATTTTTTATATGGAACCAAACAAACTATTACGTAAACGTATCCTAATGAGAATTTTCAATTAGGAAATTTGTTCGACGTATTAATTCAGATATTATCGCATCAATAAAAGCCGGCCTCATCCGATGATGAATAATCATATGATGAACTCAATTTATCGATATTCTGTTCCATATTTATTCTAGTCAGAATATAAACATTGAACTCAAAACGATTCTTATCGAACGAGAAAAGTCATGGAAAAAACTTTTATCCCTAAAACGATATAGGGAATTTTCAAACTGCACATCTGCGAAATTATCTGAGATTGCTTAATGCTCTGTGTCCTGAAACTGGGTACAATTAAATGTTCACACAAAAAAAATTAAGAGAATACAAAAAGACAAAGAATTCAACAGCAAAAATCAATGAATCTTGAGTATAAGTTTCCCGAGTTCACTCCATCAAGAACAATGTGTAAAATTAATTCTTCCATATTACCCTGATTGTCTTCTCCAATGAAAACTGCCATGTACAAAATGATTCATTGATTCCAATATTGAACTTTATAGTCCAAACTATGTTATTTTATAAATACATTGCCTTGATACTCGTTTAAGTCGCGAAGAAATACATTTACGCCACATGGATATGTTTAAATTCCAGAAATATCTATTTCTTTTGTTCTTTCGAATCACTTTCAGCGGAATGATTTTTGTTTCAGCTGATGACGAGTCAATCGATCTAACCTCGCACCTAGAAACCTCGATAAACCTTGGGGAGCATGCCTTCAGTCAGATGCAAGGAGATCTCGATCAACAGAGATTGCTGGGTGAGAGACCACTCAACGATCCTCTTGCTGATATCATGGTCAAAGAAATTCAACACCAAGAAAGGTGGGTTATTTTGTTGGATTGTGGACAGATGCATCACAACAAAAATCTCTATTGCGTAATTTTATTCAGCAGAATTGAAAGATTCCTACTCGCCGCTTTCTCGTCAGCTAATAGTTTCCATTTAGTTCATGTTTCAATTCAAAGTTACTGGATCTACAATGGCCCATTGAAAATATCTGATGTTTTGTACAACGGAGTTGCTTTGTTGAGCGGTCTATACGTCCTTCATTGTGTATTCCGTGGTGATTACCTTTGTATTAAAAAGTTTTCATATCGATTCGATATCGGTTGTTCAGGGATGTCGTTCGTTCATGAATTATTAACAAGTGATGTGAATCGTTCAGTAAAACTCGATCGAACTAGGAGCTATTCAGTAGCTTTTTCATTTTCCTGCTGCTCTGATAGTACAAAATATTGTTTGAAATGTCCGAGAAAGACGTTGAGGAAATTGAAAATGTTATTGAAGATGAAAGTAAGAGTGTGAATTCGTCTATAAAAGTGGCATTACGTACGTGGATGAGAAAAGCAAAGTGAGATATTTTTCATAAAGAATCCAAACCTGTGAAGTTGATTGCGTTGTGTTGGCATTGTTTATTGGTACACAGTCTTTTAGGAAGACAGTTTCGGTTTTTCTAAGAGAATTGCGACGGCTTGATATAATATGCACTATTCTCGCTATAAGTTATGCATGTTCACAAATTGGAATGAAAAGTATATAATTCCATTCAAAATAAATTCATAAAATAATCTGATTCATATTGAGATATACAGTGAAGATTTTTAGCTTGAAATCGATAAAATGAAGATACTATTTTTGTTTGGAATTTGCATGGACAGATCGATTTGTGTTTGAACTGCTCTCTATTCAATGTATTCAATGTTAGACTTCTTGTCCCGAATTTGAGAGCGACTATCGGTGATTTGATTGGTGATTTTTCATTCTATTTCAATCATTATGTTTCTACTCCCTCATTTAGTTTTTTTTCAATATGCTTTTTGAACTATCCTTATTATCAAAATCATGTCTATCAAGATTGCAATAAAAACTTAAATTAAATGTATCGAACAACAAGATGTTTATCAATATAAATTTTGGAAAAGTTAGATAACCTGTATTGCATATATTCTAATACATTGTTTTCTTCAAAGCTATCATATTATAAGTAATGTGAGATAATATTTAGAACGTGTTTACTCGATAGTTCTCGATTATCAATTTTCAGGTAAGGTAAGTGTATAAAATAATCTATATTCTATAGTAGGTATATGGTTACTCTTTACTTATAAACAGGGCTGAGAGTTTTCAATCACTGATGGAGTAAATGACGTATTTCAATGACACAAGGAAGTATTTGAACATGGCTCAAAACCCGTCTCGTCGAATAGTTTAATCCCATTTCCGAGATTGAGCAGTTTAGATGAAAGCACTCAGGATATATTCGTTTAGCTTTCAAATTGTCACCATCATGAACAATATGTTGAGGGCAGCTGGTGGTGGTTAATCGAATTTTGCCGTCGAAACTATACCTGAAGCTTTTAATTTCATTGTGTAGTGCCTATATATACGTTGTGTTGGCATAAACAACATTACGGAGGACTTTAATGGAACGACATTTGACCTTTTCAGTATGAAGCACTTTTTCTACAATGATCTTTTCAGACGAAGCGTGACACTTGTTGAATGATCAACCTGAGTTCGAGTCAAGGATACAGTGGGAACATAAATTACGAATAATAATTGCTCAGTCATAAGTCGAAACGGTCAATGGAATGTGGTCGTTTTGGAATATTTCTAAATATGAAAAAAATATTAAGTATATTCTGCCTTAGATAACTGAAATCAAGAAAGACATAAAATCGTCTTCTACTGTTAGAAATCGGCGAAACAGGTTTGTCCCGCAATATAAATATAAATTTTATTTGAGGCATGTGTCAATGCTATTTAACTGATTAATCTCAGAAACAATAGCTGACATATTATCAATGATTAACCGCCGACATGTTTACATTGATTAAAAATCATGGGTTGCATCAAACTGTATAATCTGATTATATTATAGCCCGGGTCTATGAATATACGATTTATTAAACCAATATGGTTTTATAATGTTGACATATTTTTAATTACTATGAAATTTCGTCAGTTATGAAAGACTGATGAGTTTCTTATCTATAATTATTATACTATTGACTTTATGGACCATACGAAGTATTTAATGAAAAACGAGTAATTACACATAAATGGAAATCAAAATATAGGGATTGAATTTTACACGAAAGAAAATTTTAAATCTGCACGTATTCAGGTTTATTCTAGTGAATGTGGAAACATCCAAATTTGACCTTCGGTATCCTGTATTTCCTTGTAATTTTGTGAAGAAATTAAAGGAATACATGTTTGGAAGAAATCTACCGCATTTTCGTGTAGAAGTTTGATGTCAGTTTATGAGCTTTTCCTGAATCTAAACACCGTAAATTGAAATAGATACTCGTTTTGATACAAATAAATTATTCAAAGGAGAATTTTCCGTATACCCACACAATTTTGGTAGGGTCTATCTATAAATTACGTCACACGTTAATTGAAGAAGAGGTTTTCAACTTGATTTGACATAGTGTAATGAGGGGGAGGGTTAGTCAGCAGCTTTGTGATGTTACTTTTTGAAATTAAAATTGAAGCACGGCATTTATACATATTTATTACAAATTTAAAACATTTGCTTTAAGATTATCTCTCAAGCAAAAACATTAAATTTTTGGAGCGAACTTCTATTTGATTTTATGTTAATTCAGATTATTGACAAGTGATATAATTCGTGTGACGTAATTTATGGTTGGCTTCTCAAACCATTGAATTTGAAGTCATAAATCCTAGAAAAAAATATCAAATCTATCCCAAGTCTCTGACATTTGAGTAGTAATATTTTGCAAAAATATGTAGTGACATTCTTAAATTACGCAACAAATCAGAAAAATATTAATTTTTTTTCCATAAAAACTGTCATCAACTCAGGCTCGTCTTGAAACCATCTTATCCCCTATTAGATATGCTGAAAGAACATCTTTGTGGAATTTTCGTAAAATTTTAACATAACCGATTCCATGATTTCATGAAAATTCCGTGGATTTATTAGGATAACTTCAGCGATGTAGTGATTGGCAAAAACCATTGAAGACTGTCGATTATTTATTATATTTCTTAGAATTCGAGTGAATTCTGTGCGAAAACGTAAAGTTCTAGTAGCTTGGCACTTTTTTGGAAAAATACCTCTTATGACTGATTGATTTTCATTCGAATAGCTTGAAAAAAATTTTTTGAAAGGGCGATTTTTGAAGAAACTGAAAATCACTCAGTGTATTTGATAGTCGGTTTCAAAACAAACCTGAGTTGATAAAAACTTAGATTTTTTCGAAACAGTACAAATAAGGGTTTTTTACTTTCGTTGCGTACTTCATGAATGTCACTGTATAATTATTTTACTCGCAAGACTAGTGCTAAGAGCCAATTAGACACATTTTGTTAAGTCGTCAGATTTCACACTCATTGCTTGATCATCTTGAACAAAAACCACCATCATTGATGACTGTCTCAAAAAAAATATTTATTCCCCATTGAATCCCACCTAACGGCAAGAAATACCTTCTAAAATTCGTGTCGCCAGCATCGCACCGTTTGACGTCGCCGCCGCCGTCGTCGTCGACGCGATCTCGATTCACGACGTGCAGTTGTTCTCCAGTAGGCGGTACGCGCGAATCTCATAGTCCAGTAGATTCGGTCGTGAAAGCGCGCGAACCCAATGTGGGAAAGTACGTTGTCCGTTTGTGGGTAGGATTTCGTACAGCGAAATTGAAGTTATTTGATTGAATAAGCAGAGCGCACCTTATAGTGTCCTCCATTAAGTTCGCAACATATGGGGAAATAATTTATTATTAGTTTTGAAAAATGGTTTCAAGATTGAAGCGCTATTTTTGTTGCGAGCTTTGAACCAGGATGTTTATGAAGTGGCGTATTTTTATCTTCACGGCATTCGCACAAATCTGTATATTCATACTTTCGAAAAAAATCATTGTAAGATATTAGGAATCAGGTTTGGTGAGCAACCTATTCTGATTTTATCTCCTTCGATTCGGAATGCAAAATCCACTGACCCAAAGGCAGGAAACTATTAGATTATCAGCTCTGTGAGTTGGTATCTAAGTATTCGACAAATTAAAATTTCCAATTATACCATTGATATACAGTGTCAATCTTCAATTCAAATACGAATAAAATACAATATTTTTCTATAAAATTTGCTAGCACAGGTCAAAAAGTTTTCTATCCCTTTCGTTTTGTTGTGAGAAAATTATAAAGCGTTTTCCTTGTCGTTAGCAAAATATTCAACAAACATACCAGATCGAAATTTTTCTTTGGCATGGCAGACACCAATCTCCTATGATATAGATATATGTATCTCAAAATTATTGATTTAATATACACCCATGAAAGTGCTTTGTAATGAAATTGCCTTCTTTCATTATTAATATTTATTGAAAAACAGATACACTATGAACCATGGAAAGCACGAAAACTATTTTCAATTTTCTTCATCAAGTATTTTGAGCTACTGAAAATGTAAAAACTTATGTTCCAAGTAATTTTCAATATTCCTATAATGAGCATTTCCTCGGTATGGTATCCGATGGTTCAGGGATACTTTACTATTGTACTTATCGATATGTTTGGATTTTCCTTTTCTTTACTTTTTACGTTGAGAAGAGTTGACAGATACGTGCACTAGTGTATTACAATGTTTGTCATCTTGAGAAAGGTCAAGTCGCCATAAAAAATCACTTGCTTGGACTCGAATATGAGTCACGCAACGATAAAAATCCTTATATTATACATACGAGACGATATGATCTAATTAGAATCTGATTAGTCACTAAAATAATTCGAAATCTGCACTTGAATAGCTTCGCTCTCATACTTTCCTTTTTTACCAGGTGAACCAGTGAAAACGCCTATTAACATTAATTTGATATCATTATCAATTTGAAATTGATTCAATCATTTGTTGTGATGGTAATTATTTTTCAATTAACTTACAACATACCTTATGGTGAATATCTGTTGAAGTGTGATCGTTTAAAAATGGGATTAAATTCTTCTCGAATTATTTTGCCATTTGGATAATCTGAAATAAAATAAATGTAGGACATTATTTCCATGTTGTCGAATAATGTTCCACCGTTTGGTGAGAATTCAATCATCAGCATTCTAGTGTTTTTGATTGCTACTATGTGAGTTACTGTAGACTTTATTTGAGCACTAATGGTAGGTGGTAGGTTCACCTTGTGTTATTTTTAATGAGAAAGCAATACCCGTGTCGATTGATAGTACTAATACCATTCTTCAAGTTTGCACAAATAACTGAATGTTAAAATTGGTATGAACAATTTTCCATTTTTTATTTGGCATATTCAGCTGTTCTTGGTATATTGCTAATGATATGAATATCGAATTTTGAATCGTTATGCGGATTGCGGGATGCGTTATGATGGTTCGGAAAGTCGAACCAAATAACCAAACAGAAAAAATGCGGCAACTAAACATAACATTTCAATACATATTACAGCAACACACTTTTTGGATTTATAAACCTCACTTTTAAGAAAGAAGTAGCTTTGTTTTTCGCGTCGGCCAATTCATTTGAAGAAATACCCAAATGTCCATTATGAGCCAAGTGATATATAACAATCAAGTGCAAAAATCATCAGTTGTGTTAATGAAATATCTGAGTGATAATAATTTTTGTATACCTGCATTCACTTGTGAAAAATACAGTTATTCAAAACAAACAAATTATCTATCCATTATCAGTAATTGATTTATAAATAAATTTTTTTTAACAAATAACATTTTCATGCGTTGGTAGTCAACCTCTGATTCTTAATCCTATTGGATTTCGGATTAAATTGATCTAAATCTAAATCTCTGAATTAGTTGGTCATAAAAAATTTAATACAAAACCAATCAAGATGAAATAACGTTAGGGTAGGTCAATCCCCATGGCGTACCACAAATAATACAAAATTTGTTCATGTGTGTGATAAATGGAAAATAGCAATCGTATTTTCTTATCTCTAGCAACCTCGGTGAATTGACTATTATCTATCAAGTTTTGAATATTTGTTGAATCGTTCAACACAACAAACTGTTTCGAGTGTGAAGTGAATCCATCATTTCTTTAAGAAATTGACAATTAATTCGGTGACTGATAAACCGTTATAATGGTTGAGTCTATCAACTCTGTGAACGACGGACCTAGTATATTTTCAAGTGTAGTGAATCTGCTGGGCTGGTCCAATACAGAAATCGACTATTCCGAGGAAGACGATAGGTAATGCACAAATGAATTCATTCATTTTTGACTAGGTATAGTGGTCAGACCAAATGATTAAATGGGAGGAAAACAATTATCGGAATCTGCCAAATGGATATTACATGTCCTAGAGGTTATTTTATGTCGATTTAAGTCAAATCACCTTCATCAGGAAATGGTTTCTTAGTGAGCTATAGCCCTTTGAAGAAGACATCATAAAATGAAAATTCTTTAGATTATTAGAAAAAGCCGTCACTAAAAAATTTCAAACTTTGTATAATCAATAAACAGTTACCCTTCATTCGCTGTGATTTGCTAACAGGTATTTCTATTACAAATGTCCTCTTCTTTGAAATCGATATCAGGAACCATATTCGAGAAAAAAACATTTAAACTTTTTGTGTTTATAACATGATGTCATAGTGTATTATAAAATTGTACCTGTATTATGAAGTTCGCTTTGAGAAATCAACAAAATTGTGATAATAAAAGTAGTAAGTATAGCTCACTTATACGAAGCATGTTCAGATCAAGGTAATTTGGGTTAAATCGATCATCTACTGCTCATTGAAAGATTCCACGTACTTTTATAATGACATCCAACTTTGTATATTCTAAAACACTATATACTCATAGTGGCACTCAAAAAACTAAGAAAACGTCCATCTAATCGTTGATCATCTGGTATACAAATATCATGTGACACTGTTGAAGTAATTAGTAATTGTTCACAGTACATACTGTGTTACTTGAAAAGAGTAAATTGAAACGCTCTCAAGAATGTTTATGTGAATATATTGATAGACGGTATGGTTATATTTCGCACTACGTGCAAAACAATGTTAATATATTCTGTTTCTGAATTTATCGTTAGTTCCACGTTCATATTCAAAGAGAAACAACAGCCAGAAGCACGACTGTTGCTTTGAACACTGTTACGAACTTTCCTCTCGGGACCGATAATTTAAAACTGATAAAAACTACAATACTGAACTATTTATTCTATTCACTATCTTCACTTCATTACAATTACTATGCACTATTATATCCACTTCATTTTGATCGCTAAACTCATTTAACTCTCAGGAACTCATTTATAGTGAAAAGTGTGCGTATACCTATGTTATATGTTTACAGGTACGAGCGCCTTTTGAGGCGCGCCAAAGCCGAGGATCTGACGGAAGTTTCGGGAATCGGCTGTCTATACCAGAGCGGCGTTGACAGATTGGGCAGGCCCGTCGTCGTCTTCGTCGGAAAATGGTTCCCATTCAACAAAATCAATTTAGATAAGGTGAGCTTATGTAATAATATAAAGTCATTCGAAAACCTTGCCTCCGAAATCAAACTTGCTATTGACCAGCTCTTAGAACACGATGTTTTGAAACTATTGATTGTGCAGGTTTTTTCTTAGATTTTCAGTCCATTTGATATTATTAATCAATCATTACCTACGGTGCCAAACTCACTGACTTGGGAAATGAATATATTCTTCAAATGACTTTTAATTAATAGTTTATTCGTGGATATGTTTTAATTAGGCGGTTTTCATCAAATCGAATCATAAATATTCACATTGATACTACAAAGTATTAAATAATGAGTGATAAGTGGTTGAACTCGTAATATAATGTACCTTTCGTTGTCATAGATATGACATTATTTATTGTCACCACAGCCATTACTGATTGTATATTTTTACTTATTCATGCAAACTGTGGAACCAAGGGAAATTTGTAAAATTTTTATCAATGTTCTCACAGGGTGATTTTAAAACACAAGGTAATCGAAAATGTTATTGTGAATGTGGCCATGTTTTCAGTATTTCGGAAATTCATTATCAATATCAATTTTATTTTTCATCTCAATTTATGTCAGCAGTCATTGAATGGCATGTAAGAAATATTTCTTCGATTACACTACAATTTTCCATGCATCTATACTTATTCGTCTTGATAATATTGTATTGAGCATTTATTGTCGCTTACGAAATTGAGTTTTCGAGAGAAATATACTAAGAGATGAATAAATAGCAGAGGATAGCTAGTCGAATAGAAATTATATTGTGTTACTAACTGTATTAGTGTCGTGTTTTGGGAAATTCAATGGTACTCTGGTTAGTTAATTGTATCAGAAATTATTCACCAGGTGTAAATTGTACTGATCTTGATATAGAATATCGGATATCTACCGAAATAATGAAATACAATCATGTAGATTTGCTCATTGATAGTTATTGTTTGTTATAAGATACCTTTTTTTATTGCACTTGAATCATATGATTGCAAGGACCATCTATAAATAGTTTTCATATTTTGTAGTGAGTAGTAAAGTAAAACATTATTACTTATTGTAGTAAGAAGTTGCAAAAATAAGATGAACAATAATTTTTCAGGTCCGAATTTTGAAATCGATGTCGGTTTCGCTGCCTGAATAAGAAATTATCATTTCCATGTTCATTCATAGTTTCTATGTATCTATATTTATCCTGACTTTCGGTTCTCAATCGACATCAAGCGCATAGACGTGATTGATATTGATTGAAACACAGCTTTTCTGTTTGAACGTTTGATTCTGATTACCAACCTGTTTCTCCTGACTGGAAAAGGTTCTTCTTTCTATGCCAAGAATATTTAGGTTATCTATAAATAGTCGTTTCATTCCAACACTATGCACTTTACTAATAAGCTCCAATTCGTGATATAGTTTTGCTCTCCAATATATGCAACGATCCGTGATCAAAGTGTTTCAGCAAGAAATCTCTGCTACTAGAGAGTAAACTAAACAAAATACTCCGTATTCCAGTGTAGAATTTTTATACAGTAGTCCTGACTTCGATTATACATACAACAAAGATCAGATAGAGGATGTTTCAGAATTGTTCATGGGGGAAACCGAAAATACAAAATTTAGTTTTTCAGTAAATCCAAAACCGTTGAAATATTAAAGTTTTATACTTGTTTTAGATGCAAAAGATAGTTTATGACATGAACAATTGTTGAATTTTTCGTTGGGTCGTCTTTATCTTCCCTTCACTGGAGAGAAGAGAAGAGCATTGTTGCAAGTAATACAATGGGCTAAAGGAAATTTGTTTTAATCAATAGTGCATTATGCTGAGTTCCGTAACACGTGTTCATTGACGTGGTTATCCAAATATTCATCTAGGATTTGAGCTGTGGAGTTCTAGTTTGAGTTGAATTATAACAGGGCATTGTTCTCTGAAGTTGAGAGAGACGTGAATTAAAAATTCACGAATGCTGACTTGAATAGCTTCACAAGTTGAGTGTGTATTTGGATGATCAGTGTTTTTTATATGTATATTATCAGTATAAAATATCAGCTTCTACAGCTCCTTCTTCTACCCGCCTAGTAGGTTTTACTGAAAAGAATGAAAAGCACTACAACCCTCGTCTACGTTGTCATTAATCAATTAATGTACCCCATGATTTTATTTAACCTATAAACATTATTTTCTCTTTCAGGCGTTGTTATATCTCATAGCACTACTGGATCCTATTGTAAAGGGTGACTACGTTATAGCTTACTTTCACACCCTAACATCCAGCAGTAACTACCCGTCTTTCTCCTGGCTGAGAGAGGTGTACAATGTCCTGCCCTACAAATATAAGAAGAACCTGAAGGCATTCTATGTCATCCATCCTACTTTTTGGACGAAGGTGAGTTAGTTATCATTTGCGTCCATCATCTTTTCAATGAGATACGATTCTGTATATAATTCCCGTCCATGAATCTTAAGCCCCCAGTATTGACATAAAGAATTAAGGAAATATTGCGAGTCATTAAGGATCGCAAACCATACTAGATTAATTAAGTGATAATAAATGATTTAATTAACATACGTACTAGTATAATAACGTTTCAATGATTATAAGCTACCCAAATGACGTTCATTACTGTTTATATTTCAATGGACAATTAAAATATTGATATTTCAAATTCTGATTCTATGTTTGCAAAATTACAGAATAAACATTGTTATTGCAAAAAAATGTGGGGTGCTCTATAAAAACTGATCTTTGTAGCATTCCAGGATTTTTCTCCAATAACAATGATTTCTTAATCGATTTAATTCTATATTAATAGTTATTTTCGCCTTTCAAGTTCACCATTGAAATATGTTTTTGAGTTTTTACTAAAACTATATTTATTTTTCATATTTCAGTTTTATTTTTTCGACGATGAACATAATTCGAACCGACGCCTGAAACCCCCAACGTTTCGCCTTAACACGCTCGGCTAATGGTCTAGCTTTAAATGATAGAATATACTAATATAACTTTCAACACTAAAAAACAATTCGTAACTATTACCATTGTCATTGGAAGACACTTGTGATGAAAAACTTTTCAATTCGTTCAAAAGATAACGTCATTCGATGTCAGTCGAAAGAAAGTTACATACATATAACTCAAGCTAATATAAAGCAGATCGTTTGTTCACATTTCTATTCTATTATTGGTAAAGTTTATTTAAATAATGATATATAGGTGTTCATGCCTTCTTTAAATATAGTAATTCACGTTTTCAAATGGAATGTCGACTCTTCTATTGAACTCGAAATTTCCAATACAATGCTACTAGGCATGATCTTATTGGAATTTCATTGATTTGCCTAAAAATCGAGAAATTGAACTGTAGTGTGTACTGTTAATGTACTAAGAGCAGAAAATAAAGTTTCTCCATCTCCCATCTCCCGAAGTTCTATGAAGTATTAGGAACACTCAATGTGAGGCTTTGAAATTTTCAAAGAACTTCGCTAGAACTAGTCCTAGGAATTTATTTTTTTTTTACTACTTTTCGAGATTGAAATAAACATCATGACTTAATTCTGTAGGGTCGACCAAATTACACTGAGTTTTTGTATGAGCAATTAGAAAAAAAAAGGCTGCCTACGAGTTGATAAATTACATTCCATATTCATGAGAGTGGAGTTTCACAGAATGATATTTCTATATCGTAAATTTCAAGCGTTGAATGAGATGTAATTATCAGAATGTCGAACGTCAAGTGTCCTGAATGGAGGTAGTAGAAAACAATTACTATCAATTCAACTGAAACTTCGATCATACAGCTTTACTTAACCAATCGAATCCAACCTATCCTTCAAATAGCTGAAGACATTATCAAAACGTCTTGGATAATCCCTTTTGAAATACAATGTCTAGCATGCAGAAATTTATATTGTTACAGATGATGAGTTGGTGGTTCACGACTTTCATGGCTCCAGCAATAAAACAGAAGGTGCATAGCTTACCAGGCGTTGAATATTTGTATGCAGTTATGTCACCAGATCAATTGGAAATACCTGCATTTATCACTGAATACGACATGACTGTAAGTACTTTTGGTGAAGCAACAATCAACATTAATATTTTGATCAGTATATAAAAAATATCTATAGTATTGTTATTTAATGATAGAGTGATAGTCAACCTTACGCTTTTCTCAATACGCTCAAAAATTTCATTTCATTCATTTTTTCCAGATTTAGACATTCATTTTAAATTGAATCAATGAGTCGTCCGCATATTCAAAAGAACTTCAGATATTGATTTCCAATCGAACACTCCATTGTTGTAATTTTGAAATCCCTCTGTAAAGTTATTCACTTTTTATTTTCAACCTAATCGTAGGAGGATTATTGGATCTGTTCCAGTAGCGGTTTCAAACGGTTCTGAATCGTTTGGAGCATACGTTCTTGCAACTTCAAACCAGGTTCGAATTACTCAACGTTTTCTGGAGACAGCAAACATTTCGAAGTATAAAAACCTAGTGTTCACCTTGAGAAATAATGTCATTTTATTAACGAAGTCGAACATAAATGCATTGGGAATAGAAATAAAACTAACAAATAAATCAATACGTTGAAAATGAGTGCTATCAGATGCGAGTTCGAAATGTAATGACGAATATGGTGGTATCAATGCAAATCATGATTTTTAACAAACGGTTACACAACGCACCATCTGCAAGCTTTGACTTTTCACAACTGAAATTTGTTTCAGATTAACGGCGTGAGGTATTTCCAGCCGATAGCAGCGCCCACATAACTGATGTGATAAGTCTGGGCTATACTGTAATTTAGTATTAACTCGTTCCCTCAAGTGATAAGTCGCAATATAATTCTTTGACTTGTGCTAAACCAAGTTGTGTGTGCCAACTGAATTTCACCTTAGATCTAAACTGACCATTAGATGTGACGACAAAGCCTTTATTTATTTTTTGATAAAAAGGTTAAATGCCATAGTAACAATATTGGAGTTTGACGTTCTTATTCGAAAATTACAGTAGAATATTTAGGAACCAACCCAATCAATCAACGTTGCACTATATCACAATATTTAGACGTGGCAAATTATTCGTTCCTTGCAGAGAGAATCGTGCTTACACTGTATGAATGACGAAATTGTTTTTAATAATGTTGAGTTTAAGGTGATACACGTTGGAATAAAAAAAATATCTGTCGATAGTTTTATTCTCAAACTTAGATGTGAAATGTTTTTTTAGATTTAGTTATTGACATGGTTTTATGTTACATATTATTTGAAATTTTAGCAAATTTGAATTTTCGAAGGTTTTAGTCAAGTTATTTGGGTTTTTGGGATTTTAAATTGAAATATTTCTGCTCAAGATTTAGCGCGCTGAAGTGTGAAAACATTAATTAAGGAAGCATCAAAAATACCTGATAGCTGTCTCTTTATAGTGTAAAGATATACATAAAATTATTATTCGTTACTATGTTCTAACTATATAACAAATATATTTTAAATATTTTATATCTTGGAAATTTTAAGAGATGCAATTGCTAATCATTGTTGTATTGATTTGAACTTCTATGAATCATCCTTATAAAAATTATTTAATATATTTGCTGTTGAGCAGTAACAATCACATTCACATAATTAATAATTCTTCTGCTCATTCTCTGATTTATGTCGATGAAATTTTTCAAATTTCAATGGTGTAATTTCAGGTTCTCAAGAATGTGATCTGTAGTGACTTTTCATTTCAATATTTCCAGCATAATGAATAACGGTTCTTGCAAATTCTCAAAAGGTATACACCTCGGTTACTTCAGTACACAGGATGTTCTTGAATAACGAATTATTCAAAAATTCAGTTCGAAATCTCATGAAGTTGCATCAGATCACTTAGCTCATCATTACTTGTTTAAAGAATGGATGAGCGTATTATACTGTGATGTTCTATAATTATAGATTAAATAGTAATTAGGAATGAAAAGTAACAATAGAGGTGGTACTAGGGATTGATCGATAAGTCGACACAATATTTAATAAATCTGTGCATATTTGGATTACAAATGAAGTCTTTAAAGCTACATTCCAGTTTTTCCTAAATGGTGCTCTATTTGCTCATTTGCCATTCAATATTAATAATGGAATTATCTTGGGTGAGAGCGCAGAAAATAACTTGCTGAATTTTCACAGAGCATCACAATGTCTTCTCGAATAGAAGAAATGATGTTGATCGCTCTGTAACTGGCCACTTAACGCCTAAGTTGTCTCTACCCAAGTTATATTCTTTTCGATACTTTATAAAAATCAATCTTACTGTGCCACTAAAACTGTTAGACAGCGTAACACCAATTAAAACAATCAGAACTCACTTTAGGTAAGCTCTGTGTGTTGCATTTTAGGTAGGTAAGATATGTACTGCGAGTAAATAGTTTTTTGAGGTTGGCAAGAATTATTTCTCAACGTTATTTGAACTTGTTATTGAATTGTATTCACTTTATTTTATATAATGTTGTAGTTGACCATAATTCCACTTAACTTCATTTATTATAATATGAATTGTTATCGCTAATAAAGTTAATTATAAACTCTGCAGTTTTTTCTCATTACAATTAGAACTTGAACGCGACCGTTTGCCGGCTAAAAAAACGCCTGTGTTACAGAACCAACTAGTTCAAATGGGATTGTCTACGCGGGCGTTTTACCGGTCGCGACTGTACTCGTAAACTAGTGTCGAGGCGTTTTGAACGCCTCCTGACGCGAAAAAGTCGCCCGCCGGAGAACGTTTTCCAAGCTGTTTTATTAAATTGGATGGAATCCATATGGACATTAGGGCAAGGCGTTTTTTTTTTTCGCTCGTGTAGAATGGGGAAGCTTTTCACGCGATTGCGCGACCGAACGGTCGCGTTTTTGTCGCTCGTGGAGAATCGCCCTTAGGATCCATCTTTCAATTATCATGGTTTTTTGACTTCATGTAGAATGAAGATTCATAATGACTCAAATAGATTTTGAAACATTATTTTCAATAGAAAGGTAATGGAATTAAACGTTTAGTAAAATTTCTTTGATTAACTGAAATAAGTTAGGTGACAAATTTTTCATAACAGAATTCTGCAGATATACTACACAGAGATAAATTTGTGTATATACATGTGTTTGTCTTAAATTATGCTCAGAATGTAAATATACATACACTAATATTAAAACACTGATAAAACTACCTACATGTCAAATAACAATTGGATATTTATCAAGTTCAAAAATTTGACTATAGTAATTTTATTAAATAACACGAGTGCGAAACAAGGGCTCGGAAAGGTTATTAACATCTATACAAGCTTATACTGAGTGACACGAATAGTCTCATCACCAATTTTTCTAACAATATTATTTTATTTACTGTCAACATTTTACTTCTGTATTTGTCAATAACAAACTTGAGGACATCGAATTCAACATCTTATGATCAAAAATACAATGAAATCAGTTCATGGGGCCATTTCGAATTCAAAATGATTTTATTTGATTCTTTCATCCAATTTGGGCTGAAATTGAAATGACAAACACTTCCATGTACACATTAACAATGATTATAACGTAAATTTTTGAACATAAGATGCTCCACTCACATAATGTTAAATAAACAACAATTTTGCACCAGAAATCAACCGAGTCGTCCTCTATAATAACAAACTCGTCGGAATGAGCTGGCTGCAGCACGCTGATTATAGGCACCACACAGTTGAGTTACAGATTACAAAACCTCACCATCAATTTTCATCCCGTTCTTTCAAAAAAATATTCATCGGTATGAAGCAACTGATAAAGATTATTGAACGTATGTGTATTTGAGAGCAAATATTCATATTCAAAAATCTAGCTGAAGTTTCATGAGATTCTTAATAAATGAAGGTAATTTCCGACAATTTCTTCAATAGCCTACAACCCACAATAACTATTATTTGCATCTTTTTTTGAAGTGTTTATCAAAACGAAGTAAAGGGAAGTTAATTTGCTTCTTTTCAAGAAATTGCGATTAAAATGGTTGAGCACCTCTTTTGGTAGTCTCATTATGTGGGACTCATGAATTAAAAACACACAACATGACGAATTTGCTAGGAACAATATTGAATTTATCTCTGCCGGATGTTTATAGATTGAACACTATCCGATCCGATGTAAATAATTAATGGCACAATATCAGAAGCTACGATAGAAACACACAGTAAACAATTCAAATTCAGCAAGCAATTAAGCAAACAGTTCACAATCGGATCGAACATCGTTCTATAGAACAAAGTTTCAAATAGCACCACTAGATGGCTCGTCAAAATTACTGAGTTGACCCGGTTAGATATTGAACGTAAAGGACTACATGAAATCCCCATAACTCGAGAGATCATCGAGGTGTTTGACCACCTGTGAGGTTCCCTAATCTGTAGCGTGGAAACGCGATCCTTTAGCGACCGCGTGGGCCCTTTATTGCAGCAAAGGGGAACGAGAGGGCAGCGTCCAGATGGGCGGGGCTAAAGGTCACAGCTTTTCTTTTGCCGGCACCCATATTTTGGGGCCGGATTGTTCCGTTATGACCTCTTTCACTTGGTTGTAGATGTCTTCAGGTGTGTCACCTTGTACTACAGCTGAAAAAAAGTTTAGTATCGAAATATATTAGTATCAACATTCAATTATTTATTCTTGATAATCGAGAATTCTCAATTCCACGATGGCTGATATAAATAAATCAATACCAGAGTTCAGTCGAATATGAACCATGAACAGCAACCAAGGTAAAACTTAAAGTAACAGCAAGTTGAATATAGGAAATACTTTGTCGTAAAATAGTCAAAAACAGTTTTTGAACAGTATTTTTCCGTTTTTGGTTTTTATCTTTCTTTCCGAAATATTCCAAATCAAAATTCGCAATGAATAAATTTGACATCGTTGTCCCACCGAATCAGATCTTTCATAGCTTACGAGGTACTTTTTATCTTGCAATTGTAGAATAATGAATCATACCAGCTGACTCACTTCCTATAATAAATATGCTATAACTTTCATCGAATCAAGGATTCACTTTTGAGATGATCAGTAATAAAAAGAAATAATTCAATAATATGCAGTACAATGAAAATTATTTTAATTATTGTAACCAAAGATTATTCTTAAACAAGATAACAATAACCTCAATCTTGTAGAACGTGGGTAGACAAAAACCGTCAATAAAACTAATCTATACCTCGAATGTTTTTGTACGACCACGAAACTACGCGCTTGCGTACTAAACGAAATCGAAACGGCTACAAAACAGTTTCGAAATGTTTGTTGGAAAAAACCTTATATGAACTTAAATGATAACAAAACATAACGATAAATAGAGGGTCACTCACCTGTGAAGTATTCTCCGAATTCTTGTTCCATTTTTATTGCCCTTTCGAAAGTTTTCTTCGATTGTTCCTCGGTCATTCTTTTATTCATCTCCCTGTAATAATAACTTTGTTAATCAATAATTACAAGTAATATAAGAAAAAACTAATGTGCGGTATTGATAAAGACCATTTATACCGAAATGAAAAAAGTACTCACATAATAGATTCCACAGATTTGGGTTTGATAAATATAGCAATAGGGTACAATTGCGCTACTTGCAATCGTTTTATTGCATTGCCACTCACATCTAATATACAATGTTTGCCCTGAAAGAAAACAAAATGATTCAATTGGCAGGTCAAGCATATAGACGATATCTTATTATCGACTGAGTTAGGATAATTAACATACCTTATCTGCCACCTCTCTCACTGAAGCTACTGAAGTTCCATACAGATTCTCATTATATTGGCCAGCTTCAATGAAGAGGTGATTCTGAATATCCTTCTCCATTTGTTCCCGAGATGAAACAAAATGGTAGTCTCTTCCATCTACCTCGTATTCTCTCTTTGGTCTGGTCGTATCTAAGAAGGAAACATTGATTCATCAAGTGCAGGCTTGTAAGCAATATGATTTAACAATCAACACTTAGGGCTGCCCATCGACAACATACGTGAAGGTACGATAAACATCCAACGTATAGATACGGTTTTATACGTACACTCAAAGAGTAGTATCATTACTCCCATAGAAACCGGCCACAGCCGAACTATGAAAATTGGCAGCATATTATAATGAAAACAATAGTTGATGTCACTATTCTGCTGATTATTATTGTGAAAAAACTGTGAATATTGATGTTATACAAGATCCATAATCATGAAAAAACATATATGAGTTTATCGTTGGGGAATAGTTAGGAACATTTCAATCGTCTATGAAAAATTATCATTCAATAACTAAATGAATAGATTGAGGAAGGCAAGAAGATAAATTTTAACGAAATGTAAAATTTGAGAAATTATTATTTTTAATAGGAATGGTTAATCGATATCCCATATTCACTTGAACATAAAGATTGTAAAATTAATACGTCGTCTATAACCATGCCAAAATGATTTATATAGAATCAAACCAGTATAATTACTGAATAATTATTGCAAAATCCAATTATCAATCAACAAGAAATGTTAATGCTTTAGTGAAGGAAAACGGTCGAATTCAAACTAGATATAGTAACATTTTAAAAACTTTTGTTGCCTTAACTCTAATTTCAGTAGCGAGGAGATACGTGTTCGTATCGGGGATACGTCGATTAGATACGTTCACTCTGCTTTGTCTTGAATGTCCACTGATGCAAAGCACAGACGAGAATATATTTATGAAACGTTTCGAGCGCATGCTTAGCTGTCATAAGGTAAGTTTACGTATATCGTTGATGTGCAGCTTCAAGTGTCTATCAATCAAGATACGATCTACTTACGAGGAACGCAGCTTCCAAATTTGTCAGGAAATTCTGATATGAGATCGTCATTCACCCGGTCTTTGAGAGGACCCAGTATTATGACTGGTCGAGTATAACTGATGTGTAGTTGCTGAACTGGTTCATATGATAAAACGTTTTCCTCATTGCCTGTAATCAAACTCACGAATTAAGAAACTTGGAAGTCGAGTCGAATATACTTGTAAGCAAGTTCATATTTTTAAGCTCTTGCTAATGCGGCCTAAGAATAAAATACTGTGATTTCCGTTGAGTACACGAAATTCTCTCCTGACAAGCTTGAATATTCTATTCTTAGGTACATCAGCAATAGGCTGAAATTGATTTTGAAAAGAATTTGTAGAATTAGTAAAAGTCAAAGGATTAGTTTCATTTTATATAGCTTTCAAATGTACTCTACTCTAGAAGCTAGTAGAATTGGTTAATGACCCAAATCCTACTAAAAATGTATAACAAACATTCACTTCACAGTTAAAAATGTTGTCTTGAGAAAGAAGCCGAAATAATGTTAAAATTGAAGTTTCCATAAAATATCCACGTCATGAGATTATCAAAATCCTAATAAAACGATTGCAAAACTCGATTTCTGCTGATAAAATGAAAGTGGACATTTTTTTGGAACGTTCCATCGTGGTTCGAAATTCTACGGACAACACCACAACAAAATATTGCAAATCGGCAAATTAGATAAAATCAGACCAAAACTTCTCAAAGACGTCTAAACTATGTTATGCATAATAAACTAGATTTTCATTTGAAACTGTCAATGCACATTCGATCTAAGTGTTTTCTATAGCTACTTTCAAGATGAAATAATGATGATTGGTTATGTTTGAATTAACACTAAGTTCTCTAAATGATATGAAAATACTACTGATTTTTTTATGTTATATCTTCTAAGACGACATAAGTATTTATATCATGAAACTATATTGTTCTGTAGTTGGATGAGTAGGAATTATTAGCAATCAAATATAATTTCTCCTGATACCGATCTCGAATAATACATAAATTATAAATTATCGTATTCCTAATCTTATTAGCGGATATCACTAATTTAATAAGAATAAACCTAAAAATCAGAGGAACTTCAGCTTCGAAGACATTTTATTGCAATTGCATTTATTTATTCATTAAAAAAAGACGAATAAGTTCTGCCGTGAAAATTTAACATATTGCAACATTACTTTTTCGATTCGAATGATATATTATTCAGTTAGTATAACGCCAATAAACAAAATACATCAACCAAAAATTGTTACTTTTCAACTTCGAATAAAACATCAAGTTACGGCCAAGCATATATCAAAATTGACACTTCTTGATATGGAATCCTTGAAAGCACGTTAATTGTTGTATTCAATTCAATTTATGAAATATATTCCAATCAAAATAATGTGAAATGGATACTTGTATGATTATACAGGGCGACTAATAAATAGATGTAATTTTTCAAGAACAATTATATAAAAATATCTGAATGAAGTAATACTTTATATAAAATATTTATTCTTTATATGCCATAATATGATATAATCACAACTATTTTTTGATTCACCCTGCCATTCACTAACTGATATGGATGATCGACATTTTAAAAACATAATGCTGGTTCTGTAATCTGTGCATTGGAGGGGGACGATTTCGCGCTTTGTCGCCATGCAAACCACAACACTAACAACTTACTAAACTCGCCTAATTCATCATTATCTTCCAAATAAATTAGAGTAATTTCTTCCATATACGGTAGCTCGACCCGATATAATATTTCACCTGTACATTATTCGTTACACAGAAAGAAGCCAAAAAAGAAAAAAGTATATGTAGTAAACCAAAACTTTGATGCGCTCATATATTGGAGAAGAGCTTTTTGATTATTAATAAAAGAATACTGTACCTTCGGCATTCGCATCCTCTTGGGTATAACAGAGCATGAAGGCTGTAACGAAAAATTGTACGTTAAAGATGATCTACCACCCAAACCACAATACCGAGTGCCCAAAACTTTCACCCAAAAACTCAAGTGATTTATCAATCACATTTCATTTTCTGTACAATTGTTAAGATATAAAGTTACATTTTAGTGGAGCGTAACCCAAAGTTAATCAACATATAATTGGTGAGGATGTCAGATGCTCATCAATCATATTCACCAAAAATTTCATACTAACCCGAAGCTACTATCACTTGTCAGTTGCAAACAAGCATGAAAGCGAAATGTGTTAGTCACGCAGAGTTAAAACTTCAATAATGAGAAGTGATCCCAAGGATTAGAAACAAATCAATGTTAGATACTTACATTGAGGATTTTTTTCATTATCATTAGCAGAGTTAGGGTTCTCATTGGGAGATTCTAAAGGTAGAAACAAAATAAAAAATATAAAGATCAAAAATAAAAATGAATATCTCAGCACATATTTGAACAATACAACAAATAAGTTCATTCGATATTAGATTAGACATACTAAACACGATTGGTTCCAAAATGTGCTGGGATAAAATTATAAAAAATTAAGATTATACAAGATACGAAGAAATATAAATGAACAACTAACAATCAATATCGAGTAGTAGATGTAATAGCTTACAAATCATAGTTGACAGTTACGAGACATTTAATAATGAAATAATATTCTATTACTACTCACGTTCTTGGTCTGAACCATCTTCAGATTTGTCATCTTTACTTTTCATGAAGGGGAATTTCCTACTGAACGAGAAGTTTTTCTTTTTCCTATCTAAAGTTGATTGCTGAAAAGAGAATATATTGTTCAACAACTTACCTAACTGTAACGATCTTGGTACAATGTAAAACTGGACAAGTATTGAATTCTCAACAACTCCGATAGCTATTTGAAGTGTTGAAACAATTTCTTCAAATAAAAAAATACATATTTCAGTTTCATTATCTTCCAAAAAAAATCTTTATTTGGCTAATGGCTAATTATCTCATTTTGCTGTTGACAACTAATATGGAATGAGTAAATGATTGAGGTTGATTTCTTGAAATACCAATGTGAAATCTGTGATAGGTGATCCCGAGACGTGTCCTCATAGTATGTGCTACGCACAAATGTAACGTCGTCTGATATTCCTTATACAGGGTGTCCGAATTGTAAAAAGTGAATTCAGCATTTTCTTGCCTATGCCGACACTTTGTATATCTTGAAATATTTTAGGATCGTGTAAAAGCTTTTATTCGAAATTTTAATATTCCTACGTGAGTAATTCCGCTTCTACACACTAATGGGACATGAATATATTTTGATAAAAACTTTGATCTATATTCTACCATGGACATCCCCAAACTATTCCATGATTAACTGTTTATACCTTTTCGAGTATGTTGGGCATGTGTCCTTGGAACTTGACGGACCTATCTCTGGCCCTCTGCTTCCTCTCCCAACGTCTCTTAGAGGGCACGATGCCCATACCCTGTTCGTCACCGGTATTAAGTACTCTTCTAGCCTGCCACCATTCGTCATCGCTGGCGTTTGTCACATGCAAAATGTCGCCGTAGTGGAAAGCCAAACCTCGACTGGGCAGGCCGTCGTCTTTGATAGGGTCGTAGTCGAACAGAGCCCTTCCGGAAAAAGAGTTACGATTGAATTGATTCATTACAACGTCCCACAAACTACGAATAAGTTCGTTCCTAAATTTCACGCTGGAAATCGTGGGAAATTGGAATTATGTATAATAATGCAATAGCAGAAAATATGTGTATCAAATATCAAATTCGCATTACATGTCATTTATAAAATATTTAACCAACAAAAATATATGATTGATAGAAGAAAAGCTGTTGAAGGGCCTCCTAGTAATCCGGATTCAAAACTTGTGGTCTATTTCTTATTGGGATACTTGCAGAGCAAAGTTACACCTCCCAAACTAGTGAGGTAATTATTATTGAAATTTTTTGATATCGTAAGTACTTGTCGAGAAAAGATCGGCACGTGTTTTTTATTCATCTTTATTGAAAATAAAAAAAACATGTATAAATTTAATTGCTTTTGCTTCAAACATTTTGTGGAAGATTATCACAACTACCTAACATCCTGACATAGTTTTGAATCTTCTGATTTGAATATGGCAATGATTCATAAATTGATTCTCATTATGAAATATCATAAATCATGAAATATTTGTGGAATCATCTCTTTCTAAATATTCCGCTAGGCTTTCAGTACAATTTTTAATTATACTTGAGATATCATATACAGAAAAATACATATGAAAATATCCTTTTGTTCTATTTCACAACCATTCATAACCAACCATTCATATATTGTGTACTTCGTTACACCAGGGAAGACATATTTTTTTCTCTTGCAATGCTGACGTTGGCTGAACTTCCCCAATGAATACTCTTTTCCATTACACAGAATATGAACTCACCTCACATACAAGGATCTTTTTTGTGATGTCCTCAGTAATGTACCCCCTGATACAGGATGTGACATTTGCTGTTTCAAGTCATGAATTTTTGCTTCGAATCGGTTGTACTCTTCTGGTCTGTATTGAACTACAACGTTAACTGTTTGGTTGGTACCCTGAAAACATAGATAAATCAATACAATTATATCAAACATACCGTGTTTCAGGAAGAAATAATATTTAGGTACAACTGCGAATACAAAATGACTTGAATTTCCTAGTCCAATAACTGTTTGTGATATTTCAAACTCATCTGACATAATTTATGCGATATCAATACCAACTTTGTCGCATTTACTGGTGAACGTACAACAAATTTTGTACATATAAGTTCTTTATTATAACTCCAATAGAATTTCACCGGGACTTAATGAGAACCAAGACAGGTAATCTTCTTCGATTTCAATGATGTGCGCTACGTATCATTATTATATCACTGAGGGATTGGTAATCATAAATCACATCAGATTGCATTGGAATTTCACAGTTTTTCGAATGGGAGATTTATGCATCAATTTTTCTATTTGCAGTCTTACATAAATAACTCTGTATATAGAAGACATATTTTCTCAGGAACGCCTTTTTTCGTGAACAGTGCTGACAAACACATAAATTTCAAATGATTCTTTCATCTTATCATTCATTTTCTATACAGAATATTTGAGGTAGTTTTAATTCATCAATGAATTAGAATGATGTTTATTCAAGCCAAATCATCAAAACAAACACAGTTATTTTTCCAATCCGTGTATCAATGTCAGAGAAAAATTCTTCCAATACCATACCATCGAATGGTTTGAAATGTTCGAATATACATATGTATTTATATTAGGCATTGGAAAAATATTACTTCCAAAATTTCAACACTGATGGATAAGATCAAATCCCAAAATCATGTAATTTTTCGAAGAAATGCCAGGTCAATTTCTGTTTGAAGCCAATAAACAGAACAATAAGCTCCCTTGAAAGCTAATCCAGTAATTTACTCACTTCTTCTACATATCCAAGGTCACTTGAGGAATCTACTTGACTTGTGACCTACAGAATTCGTATACTTTGTGTAACATTCTATAACTAAGAATTATTCAACAATAAGGGATTTCAATGGCAATATAATATTTGCAGTTCAAAACTGCGATAAAATTCATCAACTTTTCTTATCGCATATTGAGTGAGTCACTATCGCATGTTCAATACGCGGTCACCGACTCGGTAAATCAACATAAGGGAGAGACAGACATACGTGTTAAATACGAAATTTTATCCAATATCTCTTTCGTGACAGGGTAATAGATTATAGCTTTCAGAATATGAACAATTAAACAGGTTGTTGAAAAATTATTTACTCATTGGAAACAAATGTTTTGGTTTTGTAAACTCAAATATGAAACAGGAAGAATTTTTAGAAGTATATAAATGCTAATTATTGTATTTCAATTTAATCTAGTTGGAAAAAAAAACTTCATTCAACACACCAAGTAACATTTCTTTCACCCCCTCATCACATAACACTAAATTGAAAAACGCTCGTACACGCGTTTTTAACAAAAAAAAAATAGGTGTTCACAATGTCCTCCATTCACTTCTTGGCAGAATTGAACTGTTAATTGAATAATTAAGAATTAATTTGAAATTATTTATTTCTGTTTGTTTGTATTTTTATAAAAAAAAATAAAATAACAATTTTTCAATTCTATTTAAAATCCTTTCCAACGATGTATCGCACGACCCCCTTGCCTTTAAAAGAAAAATTGGGAGGGTATTTATTCAAAGGGAGAAGGAAAACACCCTGATAGAAATTAAAACTGACGTTATTCAATTTTGTCTCCAGTAACAGAGTGGAGAGTTTTCTTTTCCGATATAGTGGATATGGATTTGATACGTTAAAAAAATATGAACACGACTCTCTTTATCCTTCCGACCATAAAATAGCCTATCCATGTCAAAAAAAAAACAACGTCGGTACCTTGAGCGCCAGGGCAGCCTCTTCGTGCGTCGCTGTTCGCAGATTGACGCCGTTGACGCTGAGTATCTGATCGCCGCGACGCAGCTCTCCGCACAAATCTGCAGGCCCGCCCGCCAAGATAAACGATATGAAGATGCCTTCGCCATCCTCGCCGCCCACGATGTTGAAGCCGAGACCGGACGGGCCTTTCTGCAGGACGACCGTCCGTACGTCCCTAGAAAAAAAGAAGAAGAACCGTGGTTAGAAAGCGCGTAGAGGTGAAGACGCGATAGAGGGCGTGCTGGTCACGGATCAGCGATCAAAGTGTGAGGTTCATAGGAGCTCATCGGGAGTTCTCGAAGAACTCGACCAAAGGAGCTCCTCTCGCTTTTTTGTCATCATATTTGAGGAGATGTTTTGAATTATAAATAATTCCAACATTACTAAATAAGAAGATGGAAATCATTTACTGCTGTGAAATATACAGGTCCTGCAGATCACCTCAGTTATTACTTGAGTATTGTAATTTTGCAGATTTCCTTTGACTCATAAAGAGCATATCAGGATGATTTTTTCGATTATAGGGTGTGAAGGATGAAGTATCCTGTTGGATTTTCCTGAGTTTTCAATGAGCATTCATCGAACAGGAATATTCAAGGTCTTAGTGTTGATTGAGTATCATCCATCTCACAGTATAGACCAGCATTTTCTGGGAAGATATACCATGGTTCATATTTTTCACACCCAGAAATTGAAAATTTCAACGAATAAAAAGCCTTCGTCTTTTCTGAAAAATCAGATATTTTGAAGTGGAGATTTTCGATTGCAAACTAGGGTGCTTTCCCAATATTGAATCAAAATGAGGCAAGGAAAATTAATACTCAAATAAAATTAGCCAACTTTTTTCATAGGACTTGCATTATTGTTTCATTCTCTTCCTTTCATGGGGAGTTTTATTCTACTATTTGAAAAATTATCGATTATGGTCTATGGAAGAATTATTTTTCATATTTTGATCGAATCGATTAGCAACCTCAAGATGAAAAACGCAACAGGAAAAACCAACACCGAAGTGCTACCAATGTAGCAACGTTTTATAGAGATGTGAATGAATAAAAACTCCATAAAGTGACTTCACGTATTGTTCATGGAAATTGATATCGAGCTTCATTACCCAATGAAAACTTCATCAATGGGATTTTTTCAATTCAGTATGTACAGTTATTTGAAACAAAGTGAATATCATTTTGAATAGGTTCATTATAATATAAATAGAGTTATCACCAGTTGATTTTTTTTATTATCTACCTTTGATTGACAGATCTCTAGTTTTCTCGAAGGAAGTCAATTCCATTACATATTCCTCGTTATTCCAAAAGAAAAATCGAATACTTGCAGCCTTTTTTGATATCATAACGAAAAAAAAAAAACATTGTAAGATTGATATTACATGAAAAAAATTCACCCCACCAAAAATATACAAAAATGGGAGATTCATTGATTCCCAAAAAGTATAATAAAACTGAAACAGTCTGTATATCTGGAACGTGCAGACTAATGAAAAACAAAAATATTGAAATATCATAAAAAAGATTTATTGAACGACAATTATTAAATAGGGCACATTGATTCTTGGGACAAATGGCATAGCTAATTTTACAAATGTGTCATTATGAATTTATTCGAAAACTAAAGTTCCACAATCAAAAACGTTAAACTGTAAATCATATTCGTGAATAATAAAATCCAATACATTATCTAAAAACCCAATAATACCTACTAATGTCATTTCGTCCATCTTTTCTGTCAACATCCGACGAAACACTTAGCCACGAACAACATCAAACGACGAAAATACTTACTCTACCGAGTCCATGACCCGCGAAAAATGTTCAACGACACCCCAATAACGCAGCCCGCCCGGTGTGCCGTATGACCCAGAAACATCCCTTCTCGATCGACATAGAAGAGCGACCGTGTCACCCTGACCTGCTGCAGACACAGACGCAGTGTGCATCCGAACATTCCGTACGCCCTATTTGAAATCTCTCCACGACAGGGGCGAAAGGGGTTGTAAAAGTGTTTGTGCGCGCTTCCAGATAAAAGAGCGCGGTTATTAGGCAGGGGGGGGGCAGAGAGGAAAATACCCACTGGAGTTGGGATACTAACAATCTGTGATAGTAATAGACCACATTAGTGTGACGTCACAATGTATGCAACCAACAGTGCATTGAGTTCCAACGAAATATTTCTGAACGAAGATGCGCTAATATGAACCTTAAGTAACCATTAACTAAGGTTCAGGATCTGTGGTTAGAATTATGATGTTATTTATTGAATTATTTCGCTGTTATAAGGAATATTTAAGAAATGTATCTGTTTGAATTCGATAGAAAAATAATGAATACGTCGTATGGAATGGGTAACGTATTGAAAGTTTTCTCAAATACTTTTGAATAAATTCCGAAAATCGTTTTACGAAAATATCGTTACTTCCATCCTTCATATCCAAGGTCCCCTAAATGCAATTCCTTAAATATCAACTTATTTCATGTGAGAGCATAAAACAAAAGGGCCTGTTACGATACTTCTATTATCGTTCATCCGTACTTAAGGTCGAGTATAAAACATATCATTTCGAGCCAAATGATTCAGGACTCAGTGTGATGTTGGTTGCATATTTGTGACGTCATCACTAATGCGGTCTATTGAATACGAAATTTATACTAGAAGAATATAACGCTGTAGAATATGTTATTTTTAGATTTGTATTGGTGGGTGAACCGGTTTCTTGAAGAACCACCCCTACTATCCAGTAATATAGGTGTTGTATCTGAATTAATTGAAATTATTTGCTCAAATCACCCACTAAATGTTGTTCGCTACTAATTGTTGAGTGTAATTTTGAAAAATGTGAGTCACAGTTCAATCTCTTTGAGAAATACAATGATCGCACTTCATGACATCTCTATCCATTTTTGTATACCAGAGCTTTCCAACTTAAGATGGCACTATTGCTAACTTCGTTATTACTGAAGCTAGAGCCAGTTGAAGCGGACTATAAATGCAATTTCACCCAAAATTAAATTATTGTGACGATTGTTTTAGTTATCGTCGTAACTTTAACTCACTATAAAGTATCCATGACGTGTAACGGTTTTTCAAATTATTCTATAAACCTTGAAAAAACCATTGAATAAGCTGCTCAAAACACCATTCCCTTGCTCTATATATTTTTGGGACCGCTTGTAAACATTCTATCATCAAGATCATTGATAGCATAGATAATAATCTGCTGGAGAACTTCGAGATTATCATATCGATTTTCGTAGACCACATTTTTTCCCAAAAAAATAAATCTATAACGTGAAGATCCATTCGACATTAGGATATTGATAAAATTCATAAAATAAGTGAATATTATTCATAAAATAAGAGACGCATCTTGACAAATATGAAAAATCATGAATAACTCTTGAACGCAATTTTCAAATTTTGTCCCGTTATCCTTGACTTCGTAGCTTTACTAATATTGAAGTAAGCAATAGTGCCGACTCAAGTCTGAAAACCCTGTATAAAACCTACTGAATCCGAAAAAACGATAATGCAAGATTATGCATGCTTGTTGGTTTATTTTTTCATTTCTAGCAACAACGCATATTCTAAATAAATAAACTCATCCACATCTTTTGTCATCGTATCCCTGAAACAATATTCAGGTACTCCAACTCAATTCTCTTTTGTTTACGTTGTTTTAGTCTCCGTTTAGAGCTAGGCAATTTATGAGTTTATGGGAGAAGGCTTTGAAATTGAAAAGATCCAGCTTCTGTCGCGATACGCGTCTGCTGGTTCACCACAAAGGGGCTTTCATCTCTTTAATTTCGCCTGTCAGAGAGATAACACGAAGATTATGTCAGATGAAACCGAGAAAATATCTGTGACGTGAAATAAGCATTTCGTTAAACAGGAATATTCACCAAACTGATTCATTTGCTGTTTATGGAGAAATAAGAGCGGTATGAACTTCTGCAAATAATTCAAATATTCGTTTCTTCCGGTCAAATCAGAGGTATACTATCATGTTTGCTTAATACTGCATTTTTCAATTTAACTTGAGATTCTGGACTCACTGTATATTGGATTGCTTCTCAATATCAACTCATTTTCCAATTTTGTCAAAAATTCGTATAGAAGATGTATTTTTCATGCTATAATGTCGATGATAAAAAATCAGTACTCGTATTCACATTCGTTAAGGTATTAAATTGTTATTTCTGTAAGTGAAATTTTTTCATTCAGGTCATGGATTCACGAAGTCTAAAATATCCACTAGAATATATAAATATAGGGTGATGTATTCAATATATTCCAATTACGTCATATTCTCAAAATATTAAGGTGTTATTTTATTCAATGGTACAAAGAATATACCACATCTCATTTGATGTGATTTGATTTGAATATAAAATTTCCAGATTATAAGAATATAATTAATTAGGGGGGATCTATCGATAGTGTGAGGGATTTTTGAGAATTTATCCCCTCCTTCTTGGACAAATGTAGGATTTTTCTCGGCCTCCTTCCTTTCTTCAATCTCATGTAAGATTTTACAAAACTAGGACTTTGAGTAGAAAAGCGTTGGATTAACAATTTGTCTGATTACTTCTTTTGAAACTAGATGAACATAATTAAATTAATTCATCTCAACTTACACGCAGTTTCAATTTCCCGCAAAAAGTGATATTTGTTAAACCCCCCTTTGAGAAATTCTGCATATTATTGGTTTATGCGCAGATAATTATTTTTAATACGTTCGGGTTCCAAATTATGTGGTTTTCTATGTTGAAATACGAAGTACCAACAAAAATTTTCATCAAAATCTATGGATCGCATGAGTGCAAAAAAACATTGACTTCAAGCTATATGAATATATTCAGAAATTATTTTTTCATGTCTAAGTGAAGTTGCTATCCCTGTAAATACCTTTTCAACTTATCCTTCTTCTTAAATCTCCTACTGAGAGTCGCGAACCCACGACTCAGTGGAAACTTCTGTTGCTTGTTCTTCGTCATCTCTACACAAGACATTCATTCATCTGTATCGAAGCGAAACCAAAAACGTCCACTTCAACACGACACTGGCACGCTGTCGCCTGTCACTGCATCGAAAACAAGGAGCCATTCAAATTCGAAAGACAATGCACAGAGACCGACATCCGCCTCGGAAAATGCACAGTAATCGTTTAATTCACGCACTTTACTGACGACTTCACATACCTCACGCGAGCTGTAATGAATCACCGTCGAAATTTGGAGAAAATTATGAATTCGCTTGAACGTTGGAAGGTGGTCGGTCATGAGCTGAGCTATTTCAATGTAAACAAACGAGGAGATGTCAATGTCAACCGGATCGGAACATTGGAGCGCAGTCTATTGATTCAAGGTCTTCCTATTGGCTTTGAGCTTTTTACCGAATTCATTATTAATTCAATCAACAGCAACATGAGGGTCAGTCGATGCATGTGTGTTGGAATCGAGAGTTGTTTTAGGGAATCACAGATATTTTGTGTTATCAAGTGAACTGTTGAGCATTTCAAACGCGTTGGAAAAGAATTTGCGGATTTCTCAGATTTTTTTCTTCGTCAAAATAAAGATCGCACGATAAGTGCATATTTTTATCATTCGAGGGTGATTTAACATGGAAAAATAAAGGAACTTCACCTGTCAACCCAAACAACATTTTATTCTGTTTAATGTTTCAAAATAGAGCATCTTGAATTCAGTAGTAATCACACATATCTTGCCGTTTTATCCATTTATCCACCTATCTATCTCAATTTTAGGAGCAATTTCTTTCAACATTTATTAATAAACGAATCAAGGAATGCTAGGCATCAAGAGGTGAATCAGAGAGTAATTAGCATCTTCAATTTGGTTAATACGAGAGAATATATATAGAACAGTGCAGGGTTGACCCTGTGACTCACAGTTGCTTTTTAGTATTCGTCGTGGAAATTATTTTCTCACGATGAAATAATTATGTTAACAAATAGATATCAATTTATTTAGAATGAATCATATCAATAACTTATTCAAGTTAGTCATTCAAGAAACAACGTTGGAATGAAACGAGGACGAGGAAAAATAAAAATCGAGCTGCTAAAAATGTCAACTATTTTTCATTATTCTGTGGCGTGTATTATTGATGTAAAATTGATATTTAGGAATGAGGAAATGGTGCACAGGATGTTTCATAACGAAATAGTTTTGTAAAAATAATCACCAATGAAATAGATGAAAGCAACTTTTCAAGATGGATGTAATATTTTCATAGATTTTTATAGATTATTTCTGCATATTTATCTGAATCTGATTTTGAACATTTTCTCGGTGATCTTGTGTGAAACATTGATATGCCATCACATTATGACAAATGGTGTCCAAATATCTCCAGCGAAGTAGAGATTATAGTATTATATTAATGGTATTTATTGAGGGAAAACAAATACTTCTCAACCGTTTTTGTGATAAACATACTATAAAATCTTATATCAAATAGCATGTTCTATGCATATAATATTTTTCAGATATGCAAACGGGATATGAATTCCATATGATTTTCAATCATTTAATTGAGTACGTTGATTGCATTCCAGTACAATCTATGTTCAACATGACATCTGCCCATCGAATAATCCGTTTGCAGTGCTGCATTTTTTCTCTCTAGAATTCAATCTAGTATGTTCCGGTATTTATTATCATATTCAATCCCGCATATCAGCTCGGCATTTGTTAATTATTTATTCATTCAACTTCCTAGCTTCTAGATTCCTTGTTAGTTAACAATGTTGGTAGCTTTGTTGCAACCAAAAAAGTCCACGCATTCTTGCATAATATATTTTTATAAGCATTTCATGACGTGTTGCACATATCAATTGCGTGATTCAAAACTTATGCGTAATGAGACAACAGACACGTACCTACCTCGAACACAAGCATGAAATATTCCGTCATATATTCTCGATTCATACAATGAGTTTATAAATAGTTGTCAGTCAATCACCGAAACCCAATAACAAATGAAGCGAACGGGTTTGAACGTTTTCATGTAGTTGGAATGTCGCCAATGATGTTTCCGGGAATGAAATCTTCAAACAAAACATTCTACATGCTAATGAACCTGACTCGCGAATTCCACACCTAGTGTTTCATTGTTATACAGGGTTTTTAACTTGATACCATTTTTTGAAACAAATATAGTAAGTACTCAGTACACTTTTAACTCTAGTGTAAAAAATGGAGTAAATAAATCATTCGCTGTATTTTTTTGGAAAAATAAAAATTGTCATCTAGTTAGGGTCGTCTCAAAACTAGTCCCTACTAGGTGAGTGGTGATTTTCAGTTACTTCAAAGATGGCTTTTTTCGAAATTAAAAAAATCTTATATTTTTCGAAAAATAAGTAAATGGCTACGAAATATGAGGGAGCTTGGCAATTCCGTCTTTCTACAGCCAAGTTAATCAACATGCAACATAATATGACATAGCTATAGCTTCCTGTAAATAGAATGACGTTATTATTTGCCAATCATCACATTGTTAAGGTCCTCCTAAAAACAAACGAAGTTTTCAAATCAATTCCTCATATACGTTATTTGAAATTAATTTAATAAAATGAAAACATCGGCTATGGTAAAATTTTATGAAAAATTAAAATTTATCTCACCTTCACGTTATTCATTGAAATTTAACAAATAATTTCCTACAAAATGTTACTTATTTTTCTAAAAATTCAACTTTTTGTGATTTTGAAAAAGGCGAAATTTGGAGAAACTAAAAATCACCCGGTATGTATGATAGGGACTGGTTTTACGACGAGACTTCAACTTGAAAAAAGAATATCAACTATTATTAAAATTTTTCTTTCATCAAGAAACGAATGAATAATGAACATATTCATTCCAGAGAAATCGATATGTTGACTTCTACAAGCGACATTTTTGACACAAAAAAGAACTCTTCTTCTAGTTAGTTAATTAACTGATTCTTTTTAACAAAGGCAGAACGTGAAAACTTCGAGAAAAAGATACTCACTAACCATGTTAATGTTTTAATTAATAGAAGTTTCTATTGCGAGTACTTGAAGAAGTCTCCTCATAACAGGAAAAAGCAGAAAAGGCCGGGTTAAAAATATGCAATTCATCTGTAGACTGCCGTAATGAATCATCAATTAAGATGCCGCTGAAAGCACTCATGAGTTCAAAAGTCATCGCGATCGCATTCCGAACTCGACCTAAAATACCAACATCCTATTATAATGAGACATAAATCGCCAATCTCGAATGGAAACGCACAATTAACGAGATATACTCTTTGCGTTTTCTTCGAAGACATTCACTCCTTAAAGCATAAGGGAACACCCAATTAGTTTTCTTACACGTTCACTTCGCTTATACGGAGATCAAGCGAAAGGTGTGAAGAGTCGTACGAGATGTCAAACGTGGAAATCGGAGACCGATAATGTGAACGTTTAAAATAATGTTTGCTTGTATAGTAGTAGAAAGTAGCGAGTGTTAATGAATGGAACGAGACTGATAAATGGATGAGTTGAATTTCAATATCAGATCGGCTTTAGCTAAAATCCTCTAGAGTAGTTCAAATTGCAGAATGCTGTTGAATCACTGTCGTATTCATGAACGCTTGTTACTTTTAGATAAATTTTCGTAGGTCGCAAAAGTTTTTGAGATTCAGGGTAAATTTGACAATATTGCACAGCGGGACCTCCCTCATATCTCATTTTTCTTCTGCTGAAAGGGTCTCCAGTATGCACTGTAGCCAAAGGCTTATTGTGAAATCAACTGACCAAGTTGGATATTTAAAATGAGCTGTTTTTCATTAGATATCACTGAGAATTGTATTTTTTTTTAATAGGACGAGGTGCGTATAACAATCATGTTTCAAATATCTGATTATATACAGAGTGTTCCACTGAATGAAATTGAAGAATAACAGATCCTGTTGTCACTAAACCACTACTTTCGACATTTATTCATTTTCTGAAAATTCGATAGAGAGATTCAGTCTGTGTCTTGAAAACAAGGCGGGTTTAAAACTTTTTTTCGGCATAGCCAGTTCCATGAGAAAGTAGCTAATGTTCGAGATAATAAATATAAAATTTGATTTGAAACAATTTTGAAAATTCCATTGAGGAAATGAGTTTTGAGCTCAACGATCAAATTACATTTACTGTATATATATACAGGGTGACCTTTCACTTCAATATTTGATATCCTCAAGAAGAAGGATTGAAACCAGAAAATATTTTAGAAAGTTTGTATAATAAACATATCAAGTCTAAATGTATTCCAGAAATTAAAACGCTCAACGTTTTGTTTACGTAAACCGTTAACGTAGTTTGAGAAAACTAGAATGGGATGATAAATGATGGAAGTGTCAACATTCTTAGCAACGTTCCCACGATACTATGAGAACAACGTCACAAAATCGATCTTCGATAAACTATCTAATAAAAAATCGAGTTTTCACCAACCACTATAGGAGTTGTATTAATAAATCAAACCTGTATCAAATCGTGATTTGAAGAGGTCAAATGCATCTAATAAATATACTGTGCGCCAGATTCGCTTCTCTATACAGAAATTTCGAATACCGTTTACAGCAATGGTAAAATATTTGGAATGAAACTAGCTATAACATATTTATAGTCAATCACTTGAATTCAGATGATAATGGCCCGTTATTTTCGATATTTGAGTATCATCCAAATATTCTTGATATCCTAGATTATATTCTGGATTTCTAAAAAAAAAGTAATTTCAGGAATCTGAGTATTGTCGCAGTTTGTTATTCAATTCTGAGAAGGGCGATGTTTCTTGCCGATCAACTCGATATGGACGTGATCTCCATTTCAGATAAGAACACGATCAGACACTTTCTATTTTTCAATTCTATCAATATCAATGGGAGAAATGGAATTGCCGAATGACCTTTCACAGCAACGAATTTTTTCAATAGTTCACTTCGAATTCATCTGATCTCGACGTGATAAATATAACAGAGAAGCAGATGAAACGAAGACCTCAATCCTATATTAGGTGATTTGATTAAAAGTGACCAGGTTTACATTGCAAAAAAAACGAGTATTACAAACAGAATTTCTGTCGATGGGAATGTCTGATATTACAGGCAATTTTAATTTCCGGGATGGAACTCTCCTAGTACAAACAGAAACCAAATGATCAAAGGATGTAAACTAATTTGTAACGTAAACTACCCATACGGTTTCATTAATACCAGTGCCGTGTATATACATATAAAAAGTGAACTGTGATGTTGTTTCCCTCAAGTTAATACGAATGCGAAATATTTTTGATGTCATCATTAGTTCTAATTTATATAAAATTGCACAATATAAATCTGAATAATTCTGCATTTTTACTGCGAGCTTGAATGTATTACTTTGTGTATATTGTTTAATAATGGTCATATTTTATTAGATTCATGAAGGCATGTATATTTCATTATTTTTTATTTCCAGTTTGGAAGTAGATAACTCTGTCATTTTCAAATTATGATCAGACAAATTTTTGTAATATTTTAAATTTGGAAAAGTTCAATAATCTATTACTCATTTATTTCAAAAGAAAAAGTCATTATGACGTGGAAAAAATAAGGCAAATCTTCATAAAGAATTTTTTTTTTTAGATAAGGAATAGTTCTGTAGTGAATCATTTTTTTTACTTCTGAAAATGATTCCGATACATGCAAAACAGGATTATCAATTTTCAAAAAGGCAGTTACAAATGGACAAAAGCAAAAAAAGCGACTACACATGGAAATTTGATTAAATAGTAATGAGAAATATAGTTTTCCATTTGAAACAAAAAAAAACGATGCACATAGAAATACCGCTATATTGAAAATATGTGCCCCTGTGATTTCATATCATTTAGGATGAAATATTATAATAGATTTCATCGATTTATTCTTTGTTATCTGAAAAATCTGAAAATTAAATTTTTTTCAACTTGATCAACTCAAGATGTTCATAATGATTAATCGATGAATATTTCAATAAAACCAGCAAAAGATGAAGAAAATAATAACTCATCAACAAGTTGTCCAATTCTTCTTCTTCAGTTCAGGTCATATCATTAAATCATTATCTTCAATAAATTATGTTAGCATCCAAATTATCTCCTCAATAAAATGGTTTTTTTAATCCCGATTCATGATATTAAAACGCCCTGGTCAAAATATTCACAAACCCCACCCTGACGTAATATTCGTAATCACCATTAACATGCATAACAAGTGACTAAACATCATTGAATTCAATTTCAACTGTTCCGATTTGGCCGGTAATTTGCCTGATGAAATTACGTCAATCAATTGTTGCAACAATTCAAAGTGTGTTGTTGCAGTTCGCCGGATAATTGCGACAATTGGGTTAACAGCAATTGGATTTTATGTAATAGAACGGTTCGATGTGGTTTTTTGGTCATTGATTATATGAAACATTGAATGGGCGCATCAATTCACGAATGATTTGATATGAAAGGATGATTTATTATTGTTCATATACAGTAGCGAATTTCTAAAAATAGTTATAACTGGTACATATTTGTTTTTTCGATAAGGTATAGCAACCCTTAAACCGTGCTTACTCCAAGATAAATGACAGACCTACAATGTTGCCACGTTTCACAGTTTTCTCTGGATATTCGAGAGATATCTAACAAACTCTCCTATTTCCAGTACCGTTTCGAATATCTTTTTATTTCTTCGATTCTTTTCGTCTAGATCAATTCTATTTTAGTTCGATTTCTCAATAAAATAGAGGTCGAAAATGATGGGTTTATTCATACTCATTTTAGATCATACGAGTCCAAGTCCTTTACAACCAATCGTACATCGTAGTTACTTAGTCAATGCCACTTTTTTTACGTTCCGATGATATCCGCGCTTCGTATTTTTAGACATATGGACAGTTCAAAAAAATCGTATGTCTAGAATTCACATAAAAAAGCAGGAGAAAAGTGTAGGAAATTTTAGCCCGATTCATAAGAATTCCAAAAATGTTTGAGCTTGACACTCATTTAGAATATTCTATGTCGTTTTGAATTTATTTTCTTCTTCGTTCATTTCAATAAATTTCTTTGAATTTACAGAAATTAGACATAGTTTTGTGAGTAGCATTATTCCAAATGCTTTCGAGGCCCTACAAAGGAGTATTTCTGAGTTGCCTTCGTACTTAGTTATTCTCACAAACAAATTGTGAACGACAATAATTTCAACCGGGAATCCGTAGATTCATTACATGTAGGAGTTTGCCAAGAGCCATCATTCGCAGAAATTGGTTTCAATTCAATTTCCGGAAGGAAGTTGAAAGAGAAACAAGAAAGTTTTGAGGAGGACAGGAGGATATTGCTTCAAAACATTCCAATAATTATAAAAGTTGGAGGGATTCAATGAGAAAGTTATTATTGAACTTGAACTGATATTGGAATTTAGAATATCAATTTTCGTCTTTAACAATTCCATAATTACGTGTTACATTCCATTATCTTAATTTTATTTTTAGTTTATTGGATATTTCATGTACCATATTATATGGCATATATTACTTTTTTGAAAATAATTCCACTATTCTTTTGACATGATCAACCGAAAGTAAATTTGCTTAACTAAGATTGAATTTATTTTCATAATTATGTAATAATGGCCAACCTGTGAGTCTGAGAAAACAGGTGTCAAAGATGCTTGCCACAAACTTTACAAACAAAAACTTTTCATCCCTTAAGATCTTGACACTTAGAAAAGTTTAAGAGTTATTCATCAGTCCCAATATAAGAAGATTTGTCAGAAGTTTGCAACTCTGATTTTTTACGATACAAAGCACAATTCAGTATACTTTACTTATACATATATCAGTTTTCACGACTGAAACTTCAATCGATACAATGTATGTCGGAGTCGTCGATCGAAATCGTAGAAAGTTTATTACATTAGGCTATAGAAACGCTAATTTAATTTTCCAGCAACGAAAACGACCTCGCATTCGAAAGAAATATGATATAACGACGAGTATCGAATTTAATCAAATACTCGTGCTTGTGTGGCTGCATACGTATCTATAGAGAAAGACAGTATTGACGTCAATATGATGAAAAAGGTTTTTAAAAATTTTACAAATTTTTATTTCAACCAGGTATTCCAAGAATTCTTTTAGAATTTTGGTTAGCGAACATCAGCGATCAGATATTGATAACTCTCTTACGTATCAATTCATTATCATAAATTAGTTGAATAATCAGAGTGAAATCAGCATTTCCCTGAACTGTTGAACATACAGTGTGCTGAATACTTGAAGAATCTGAATCAATTCAACTGAGACAAATACGGAGGACTCGCATCTTATAAACAATAAAAATAGATAACAAGAAAGCAAAGTTAATAGAAGAGTTTTGAGGGGATTTTTTTCTATTTCGATAATGATATCTCCTGCGTGTATAAAGGGTACATCTTTCATCGAACCACCTAGTCATCTTCCCATTGAAATTAGAAATGTGTATGCTTCATTACAATCTTTTGTAGCCTTTGTAAACTACTTGAACCTCATATGACTTTTCTTGTTTAAATTTCCTGCATCACTGACAAAAGGAACATTCCTTTGAAACTAAAACCTACATACCGGAAGTCATCATTCATTGTCAAATAGTATTTTGTCACAAACAGAATAATTTATATTGAAAATCTGGTTGTTGGTGAAGCATTATATCAACTAACAATTGCTTAACCAATTGTTGAGACATATTTGCAATATTGAATTTTTTGTCTTAAAAACAATAGAAATCTGTTAACATGGTTGTTAGCATTATATTTTTCAAATGGAAGTGCAAAAGTACTAATTGTCAAAAAATACATCAAAAGATCCAAAGAATTTTACCAAGTAACCAAATGACATTCTTGTTGATATGACCGAAGAAAAATGAATGAGACAAACAATTTTGAATCCGTAATTAAGAAAAATATAGTTCTGACAGATTTTGGTAGTTGAACATTGAAATTATAATTGGTTGAGACATAGCTGGGACATTTAGGCATCAATAATTATGGCAACACTGCACAGGAGCTTCACAACAATGCCAAATAAGAATTGTTTGATTTCAGTCGGATTTTATACAAATATTAAAAAAAAAAACGGTTAAACGGTTATCCAATCTAGTCATAGTTATCCAATTTTAGTGAATGAAATAAATCAAGAACCTTTAAAAAAATCACGATAAACTTAACCTAACTTTTTGTTTTGGAGTATCACAAATAGCTTGTTTAATGTTAAATTTGGTTCATTCCCGAACAAATAATGACATTGTTATCGTCTACGGATATTCACGTTTTCGTTATTTTCTTCATCTGTATTGGTTGAAAATGGTTTTTAGGGACGTTCTTGCTTCACACAAGCGGCCCAAGTTACCTACAACTTGGGACTTTCCAACTTCTAGCTCAAACCGACACACGCAAAATTTTCTCCAGAAATTTCGACGCTTCAAACTCATAAACATACCTCTTTGAACCACAAATCGCAAAACACACTCACTCTACCCACGAAATTCAATTTCCTCACTACACGCTCATTAGAAGCGAACACAAACAAGAAACAAACGCAAACAATCGACGCTCGTAAACTGACAAACGAGATCTAAAGCGAACACGATATCGTCACGATATTCGCGAATGTAGAAACCAACCCCCCGGTTTCACCCCTCGTGAGTCACTCCTGTTCTCTGTCGACACACTGCACTACACTATAGTCGATTGTAGAACGTGCTGCCGAATCAGCAGCTACTAAACTTACTACTACTACTACACCAACAGACGGTTCCGTTTCATTCGAGTATTTTAATTGGTAATGGTAAGTGCACAGGGACGTATTTCGGACGTTTCTGAAACTAGCGGTCACTTGTTTCCTCTTTTTGCCTGCATTTGGATTTGTTCTTGATATTTATGGGAAATCAAGGAGTTATAACCAGAAATACATAGTAGTAGGAACTGACTGTTGAGGTGGAGCAAGTTCTGAACAATAGACTTTTGATCCTATGTCGAATTGTTCGAGAAATCAGTTTATTCACATTTATATTCGAATTTATTCACAGAATATTACTTTGAATCGGTACATATTAGCATAAGCAACTCATAAACGATAAATGTTTAGCAAGGGGCCGTCCATTAATCACGTGACGTTTTTTTTTTATTTTTTAACCCCTTGGTGATTTATGGTGAAGTTCAAGACTACCTCAGATATATCACTTTTTTTTTATTTTTACAAAGAATCTTATTCTCTGATCATCCAATTTCATTAGAGAAAGAAAGACTGCAAAAAGCCCACAAGTTCACTGTTAAACCACGAGGTAGCGTAGATTTTTGGAATCGACAATAGAAGCAGATACCTAGAACTCGCAGAGTTCACAAGTTTTCACAACGAGTGTTATTCAATATGCAATTGTTTCTCTTATGATTAAAAAGAATTCATGAAATAGCTGGTGTCAATATTATTTGTCTGTATCCACTGGAACAGCCCCCATTTCAAGTATTCGATTTCAAGAAATACTTGATTTTGTTCAATGAGTGAATTATTTTGAAGGTTATTTCAGAAAAATCTTTATATCATCGTCATCATTTATATCATCTGTCGAACAGTATTTTACGAATCTATCCAGAAACCAAATTTTCTTTAATAATTTAAGTGAAACCACGAACACTTATATCGATATTTAGGCAATCCAACATAAACTGAATCACCAAATCCGTTTGGAAATTGATCATCTTCCATATTTGTTTACGTACTACAGCGCCCTGAATGGTTTTCGGATAAAGAAGAATTCGAACAAAGAGAATAATTTCCGGAGTACGTCCCTGTGCTCATTGACGACCTTTCCCAAATAGCTCAAGTTCGTACGCTTGTCGACCATCGGAGGTATCGTTCCGTTCATAAAGATCGCAATTATTACCCATCAGAAATTCTGGAGGGTGCGTGGTTTACTCGCAGTGGCGTACTACTGAATTTTACGTATCACCTGTTCAAATAAAACAATCATACCGCCACATATATAACAATAATTTCAACATAAAAACTTCTACTTCACACAACTCGTTCATAAAACCGATATTTCTGTCAGTAGAGCACTAATGGTTCAAGTTATATCAAGCAGAACATTATCTTTCATGCCTACGCCACTGTCGCACTTATTCTTCACGACAAAGAAAACAGCTTGAGGATCGAAAGTTTGTGAATTGTGAAGAACTTTCAGTCTTTTCAAGTCGTTTTTCGAAAACTGAAAGACTACTTACATTCCACAAACGAATTTAGCTACTCAAAAGTGAATTCCATAGTGAAACTTATGTATACAGTGAAATGCAAGAATTTATGTAGAAAACTAAGAGAGGAATAATTTCAGCAACGCATTCGTCATTTCTTACCAGATAGTCTTGAGGCATCGATCTTCAACTGCATTAAAAAAAGTTCATCAAATTCATTTGAGTATAATATTATTATCGTTGTTTATGTTTCAGTTTTCGTTAATCAGAAATATGTTGCAATAACTCATGACTAATAAAACAATTTATCTACAGGTTGAAACAATATTCTTTCAATTGATACAATTTCTTTGGAATAACCAACTATGCCCCCATTTCAAAGTACATATTAGGTGAATATTTTTTTAATTTGTAGTTTACAAACTGAATAGATTATTTACATGAAGTATCAATTGACCCCTTATTTAATTAGAGCAATAATCATGGAGATGCTACCATATTGAGGGGTGTGAAAAGGTGGATTTATTTACCACATGATGTCTTTTCAAAAACATGAATCGTGACCCAGAGTTTTCGGAGAAAAAATCCAATAACATAGAAAAGTGATTCATCATATTATAATGATAAAGATCTGCATACAATTATCGTTTCAAAATGTATCCTGCTGAATATGAGAATATTTTGAATCTGATATTGAATAACACAGTCAAAAGCATCAGCTTAATCGACGCAAATCACAAGTTCCTCCGAATTGAAGAAAGCTTTCCCACAAAATACTATATCATTAAAAGACCATTACTGCCAAATTAAACGAGAAAAAAAGACGTACGCCTAAAGAAAAATTCCAAATGATCGAGTTGTTCCATTATCGAATTGAAACTTTCTATCTGGAACATCGACCTTTTCCAATTGTAGTCCGTTTTTTTCATCGTCCCCAATATCTAGAAGCATGCACCTTATTATAATAATTATCAAATTGTCATTGAATTGCACTCTGGAAAAAATATATTGTTATCTGTTTGTGCCTCGTTATTTATGTCATTTATTTTGTTTGTTGCTTATAGCCAATGATGTCAAAATTAAACAAGTTGTTCTGTATAAATTTCACATTAGATCAAATTCTTAAGAATAACACTAACTTAAAAAATATATTACATTGTTTAAGCGTTATTTCATTTAAATATGGGTGATCCTCAACTTCCTAATTCTTCTCACAGAGATTCTTCCTCTTATCATCAGATGATTTTGAAGCTCACTTCATTTCAACTGATTTTAATAGCGCCATTTCCAAAAAAACAGAAAAATTTCATTCACGGTGTATCATTACTGATAATTGTGGCGATAATTACGAATAATTTAATGTTCCAGTGGATCATTATATGACATTGAAGTTGGTTAGGATTGTTAAGCTAACAATTGTAATATTTATCTGCTGTATCAATAATACTATCATCCTTAATTATTCTCAAATAATTGTTGTCAATTAAAATTCCAAAAGTTTGTCAGTAACTTTTACATAATCAATTTCTCCTAAAACACTATTAATAACACCGAAATTTTATGTTCTCCCTTTTATAATCAAATAAATATCGATTTTCGACTAAGAAAAAATATCGTTGTATGCCCTGAAAATTGGAATAAACATTTCAAATTTTATCCCAAGGTAGACCTTTTAGTATTTGACATTTCAAAAAAATATTAAGATCTGTCTACAACTTCAAATTTTAGAGGGATGTTTTCATTAAAAATGGGTCACACTGTATATAAAAATATCAGGAACAAATTATAAGCATTGCTTGAAAAATCCTCTTATTGAGCATGTTTGAAATTCCTTAACATGTAGGTTACTTTATAGATTGGTGTTTTCTGTACAAGTCCAAAATTTGGACCACCCATCAAAATAAGAGTTTTGCGAGATTTTCGTTCAGTTATCATGTTCTTGAGATACATTCGAAAGGAGAAGAACCTGCTATTTTGAAACATGATCCGAAATTGAATTATATAAAAGAATTCGGTTACTATGTCGAGGTAACGTTCAAAATCGGGAGTCTACCAATCATCTTCAATTTTCAAGTCGATGTACGCTTCCAATATTGTATACACTCAGTGTAATCCTTTTATCATAAAAAGCATGGATGTTGTAAAGTTTTTGATACCCATCCTACTTATATTTTTAGATTTCGAATGAAATTAGCTTTTGTGCTATCGGATACCATTTATCCACCTCATATTTCTCATGACATTATTTATAATTACTACATCCTCCACAGCAAATGTCAGCTTAATGATACAACTCAGGATACTTACTTGTCTGAAACAAATGCATAATAAGCATAGCGGAAAGTATTGAAAGTAGGACATTCAATCAATTCATTCGTTGGGTTCAGAAATATTACACCGTTTCTCTAAATATAGGCGACTCGATATACCTATTATGTCGAACCATTTCAGATCCTCCTCCATATACGAATAACATTATAGATAAATGCCATATTCAATATGTGATGGGAATGTGATTGTTATACGAACGTATCAGCGACGATTATTCTTTTGTGAAAAGCATAGGCTTGATCAATAGAAATGCTTTACTATTTCTCAACTGTTTTAGTATGGGATAAATCAACAATAGGAATTGTAAAGAGCTTGGTTCATTGATATAATGATATCATTGCGACAAGTAATTTTCATTCAATAATATTTAATCAGGATACCTATGTAGGTCAACATCAGTTTCTTCTGATATACACAGTGTTTTGCACATAGATCGGCACATTGCCAAGTTCATTGAGAATAGGCAACTCTTTCGATTCTCAGTCCAGGGTGGTACAGATTTGGAATTTTTGAAACGCATAAAAAATATCATGGTCGAATGATTGATTCTTATGTATGTCAATATTGGTAAAACGAAAGGAAGGTTATGTACTGCAACGATTTTTTTTAAAACGAGTCACCAAGAAATCATGTATTTTTGAAGCCCCGGTTATGAGGAGAACATCAGAACATAATAATCACTATTGAGACATCAATTTCAGTTATATATGATTCATTAAATCAAATCAGAACGTATAATTTCTTCATCAATCGATGAAAATAAATTAAACTGAATAAAACATTTTTATTATCACACGAATAGTCTCTTTGAATTATTATTCTTTCACGATATTATGATTGATTTATATTGAATCGTTGAAAATATGATAGACTGGAGTAATTTTTTGCATTTCATTCAAAATTGGGAAGTTGTTTTCATTTCAACTTCGAAACCTCCCACTTGCATTTTTTATATCTTTCTTGTAGCAGCAGGAATCCTTATTCAGAAACTTGAATTATTCCAGAGAATCTTAAAATAACATTATCCTCCATCGTCCTCTCGAATAACGTTGTTCTCCCTGTATTCGAAACGATTCAAAGTAATGAAAGAATAGTTCATAAAACCTAATTTATTCGGAACATGCCAAATAGATTTGTTGGAAATGGAATTGCTGCACTAGGTAGGCAATTTATTCTCTCCCTGGTAATGAACTCGAAAGTTTCCATGAGTGTCATAATAGTCGAAGGGATGATTTATAACTTTATTTTGGCGAGATTTATCATGAGATTGTCGGAATCGCATTATATAAATTATATAAAACGAATAACGTCAAGCGCAGATGTGCACCATTGTTCGCAAGCACCACAAATTATATTAGTCCGCAGATTATAATTTCGACAATGTCATTCGGTGCTGGCCAAATACACTATAGCCGGAAGCCATTCCAAATGCATTATTCATTTGTTTTTCACCTTTATCCATTTCGCAACCATTATTTAGCGTCCGAATACGTTTTTGATGGAGCAAATAATAGACGTAGGTGTTCTACCTTACCTGATGCCGAAATATCCGAAAGTTTCTACTATAGAGGAAGGTAAATTATAGTAGAAGAAACTAAAAAAAAAGGTTCAACCAATAATCGAACAAATAAGAGAAGAATAATCACTCATATAATATTTTTAAACTAACCTTACATTTTGGAACTTCACGCCTTTTTGATAGTAATATTAATTTTCTGATCAGTCATTTTATTCTTACTCTGAGAAATGTTTTACTCTTCAGTTAGATTATTCATAGAAGTGTATTTGTATTCATTTTTTGAAATTCAGTTCCATAAAAAACTGAAAGCGTGTCTTCAAGGAATTTAATTCTTTCGAAATAGAAATACATTCATGATGCAGCTTCTGGATTTATGCAACCCATCATACGCATTTGAGGTCTAGGTCAGGTCAGGTGAAACTTATATGAGCGAGTAGAAAATATATAATCATTCTAGAGTGAATTCCAAATGAATAATTAATTATTTCATCTCTTCACGTTGGAATGATGGAACATAATATTTTGTAGACGCGCTTTCAGAATATAACTTCTCAAAACTATGCTCATTATATGCTTGCTGTCGATTTGGAAGCTCTCCATTTTTCATTGAAAAATATAATTAGAATCCCAGACAATAGAAAACAACGAATAAGATACTCAAAGTCATAGTCGTACGTCAGTGAATATTAAATCCTTTGAGTTGTTGCTGTGTAATAATACGTCTGTTGAAAACACGAGACGAGATGAAAGAGCTCTTCGTCGTCTATACAAAAGGACCTCTGAGGAACAGAAGATCAAAATGTATCACTTTCATGTCTTTTTCTCTGACACATTTCCTTTCACCTTCTGTCAGAGGTGACCAGGGGCGGCCATAGCTGCAAAGGTCTCAAGTTGACTTACCTGGAAATGTCTTCGGCGCTTATAGCTCTCGGTGTGGAGGGCGGATGATGCAGTGCGAGATTTGATGAATGTACAGAGTGCACAGAGTCCGCGTACCCATGGGAAATTTTTGAAGCTAGAACAAAATGTCAATGTCATAAAGTGAATTAAAATAAATTCATTGTTTATTTATTCAAGTAACGTAGTTGTGACAGCTCGCCAGAAGGTGCAGTGCAAAAAGTTAGGTTGAGTTTATTATTCGAAATGTTTTCGAAGTAAAGAATAGAATAAATAAACTTCATTAGCGGATCAAATATTTCTCTCGAAATAAATTTGGCATCGTTGTGAAGTTTATGTGAAGTATTACCATGATTATTGATGCCTAAATGTTCCAGCTCTCAACCAAATTGGTTAGCCAAATACCTGTTATGTTGCATTAATGGTATTGAAAGATAACCAAATCTGTCAGAACTAGATGAATAGACTACAGAAAACAGTGTTGATTAATTTACCACACTAAAATTATGGAAGGATGAGAGTTACGACAATTTGTGCTGCTGCTGATGATATTTAATCAATTATTATAATTTTGCAAATCGTTTCTATTGTGAATAAAATATTTTTCAAAGATTCATCTCATGCATATTCAATCAATAGAAATCAAATTCACAGCATAAATTTCTTCCTATTTTCAATCAACCAACGATATATTGAAAAAGTTGGAATGAAGGAAAATCTAATTGGAAAATAAGTGAGTATTTACCCATTATATCGATGTTAATTTGGGAATTTGTATGCACAGGAAAGACACTAGATTGGATTTGCTGCTTTTAGCATATTAATTAGAAATGTTAATATAAAGGAAATTGGTTCACGGTACTGATAGAAATTCAACTCGAAGGCCATGGCGTTGAGTCAAATAAAGAAACTCGAAAATCAATATTGTTGAAAATTAGGATTAGAATATTCACTGTATTAATTAAAGTTATCAGCAAACAAAAACAATTTCCATGTCAAAAATCTCATGAATTTTTCGTCGACTGAATTGAATGAATTCTTCACTGAACTTTAATTCTACGCAACACTCGAAAACCATTATTAGTTGTCAATTGAACAAATCAAATAAATTTGGCAAAAATACAAAACCTTTTACAGAATCTAATTAATGGAAACGAAAAATGGAAATGAAGAAATTGACAAGTATTACCAACTTGTGAACACATTAAAATTCATGTTCATCAGTAGAAGTTTGATATGTTTCTATTCATATAAAATTCTGAAAATTTGGGACAAGAAATTGAATTTCGCGTGCAACCAAAGAATTGAATAATAAATAAGGTGTGCTCGACAAATTGACATCAAGTTCCCGTTCAATCGGAAATGCTACACCTCTGGCATTATCGCGCATCGATTGTTGGTGTTCACGTGTATGATTTCTATATTATCAGGATAATATTCTTACAGAAACATTCAAACGAATGAGTTACGTGATCTGCCCTATATTATTTGTTCAGAATGTCACTAACGCCTCGGAAGTTTGGGCTTATAACACAGGAAATAAAATAATGCTTATTTATTATACGGTCTGAGCTGTAGTCACCGATTTATAGAATCCGCGAATTCTCCTGAGGTCGTTTACTGCATGATTCAATATCTGCGACTCAATACTTAATATTTACTCACATAATTGAGGGGAATACGAGGTGTCCGAAGCAGGGGCATTGAAGGCACTGTTTGGTTTCGCTACGACAAGGACGACCCTGTCTTGTGTAGTTTTTAAAGTTGCTACGGCTTCCTCGTGCGTCACATTTTCCAGATTCACTTCTCCTCTCTATAAGAAAAAACAAGACATCAAAGTATTTCATCAATGGGGGTGTCACTAGTTTTGAAGAAAAATTCACTATATTTATCGTCCAGGAGTGTGACTGTTCCGGCGTAAGATTAATCTTTGATAATTCGTATTGTAATTATGGATAAAACAAACGGTTAGTTAGACTTGAATAATGAATGAAATTAAGGGCATACATGTTCAGGCAATAAAAAAAAATGAAAGAAATCGTATTTTTACTCAGCTGGCAACTGACTGACTGACAAAGAGATAGCAGCGTTGCAAGTGGCGAAACACGAGAACCACCAAAATTTCCTCAATGTTTGGGTACCCCCAATTTACCCAGACCTGTATATAAGATCGTGTTATTAATAACAGATGGCACAGGTGTTTTTAATTCGACAGCTAGACTGTAATCACTGTATAAATCTGTACTCCCTGTATAGTAGCTTTAACAAACCTAGAAAAAAATGTTTAACCAACATATTTTATTCAGGAAAACATGTTGACGTGTTTTATTAACAGCGACATATATTTCTGCTTGGGGTAAAAACTTTTACGACACTAATACTCGTCTTCCGGAGTTTTCTTAATTTGTTCATTTTCCCGGTTAAGAGTGTTTCAGTATTTTCGAGTTACTTCTTAATGATGGAACTTCATCCGTTGTAATTGTTCCAGGATTTCCGCCGTCTGGTGCAGGATCGAGTATAATCATGAAACTGGACATAAAAAAATGGGTATTTATGTTCCCATTGTATTCCGTATTCAGTTGACGTTTTTGCTAAGTGTGTGAGAGGGTAGTAGCAATCACAAAGGAGATTTTCTTCTGGATATATTTATAAGTTATGAAAGGAACACCAAATTCTCTATTTCTAGGAAAAGTTCGCTGCAAGAACAGGAGTTTTCAGCTTTGACTGTCGTGGAAACAATCAGTTTATTGAAGCCTGAAAATATTTCCTTGCATTAATTTCAGTTTTGTTGTCTCCCTATGCTTTTCATGATTTGGATGTTTTATGCTTTGTTACCTAGATTTTACACTATTTCTGAAATTGAGGATATCAACATATAAAGTGATGATTTTTGCAAAGACCCAAATTGTTGGGTTTTATGAAAGACATTTCCGACTAAAAACGACATAAAAACTAGTTATCGAATAAGGATTGCTGTACTGAATGTTGTACCACGCCAATTTTGAACCCAGATTTTATGGGAAACAGTTTCATTGATTGAAGACATTTAAAATCATTCAGAAAATCATTTGTATGTAAAAAGGTGATGTGAACACTAGTCACAACATCAGATCACTCAACATAAACTGTTCTAAGCTCCGACTTATTTCTATTGAAAAAACACCCAACCTGAATGTGCAAATGAATTTTCAACAATCTACCAAATGTTCTCAAACTGATGAAAAACCAGAAAGTTTCTAAAAAACAAGCAAAAAAAGACCTGTTAGCCAATGTCTTCTGGATAGGCTTTGTTGCCATACAGAGACCTCGAATATATTATCGTGGGGAAATTGATACTTTTGGAGATGTTCCACTTTGAAATCCGAACTTTCATTTCTTGAACTTTTTCGAACAAGATTGTACGCTTTATTATAAATTTCTTCATTAACTAGACACATAACATCAACCATGCATTCATTCTCAAATAAACATTAGAAATGCAGTATTTTTCATACTATGAATGTGCATATCAAATCCATCCCACATTTGCATAAATAGTACTAAGGTTTGACAATTGTTTATTAACCAATGTTTTCTCAGGATGAATACATGATATACTTTTTTCTTCCATAATGTGTCACGTTATTGAAAAAAAATTACAGAAAACTGTACAGTCTTCAAGAAAAGGTGAAATTTCAGACTTCAAAGTAAAATATCTCGAAGAGTATTGATTACTCCACGATAATATTATCCAAATTCATGTTTTTTAGACCAAAATACGTGATTACCAACAAAAAATCCATCATAATCCTAAGATCGCAAGTGCAAAATTATAGGAAAATTCCCTTAACCTTCCAAAAACTCCTCGTCCATAACACAGTGAACGAAATCAACTCACCACGGCGTCCCTGACGGCCACCAACTTATCGCCGACCAACAGCCGCCCATCGACCTGGGCGGCGCCGCCCTCCATCACCTTGGTGACGTAGATGCCGTTGTCGCCGGGTATGTGCTGGTTGCCGATTCCGCCCGCGATGCTGAAACCGAGGCCCTTGTTGCCCTTGGCCAAGGCGATCTCCATGAGGCGCATGCTGCGCGGTTGTCTGCGCCGACGCACACACTGAAAACAAAAGAAACGCGTTAGGCGTTGCCAGATAGTGCGAACGAACAAAAAATTGGGGAAAAGTTGGGGAGTTTTTTAGAAATCTAGCAACTCGATAGAAGAATTTCTTGACTTGTGATCTGGAAAATTGAATTATGCGAAAGGGCAGTGAATGTGCTGAAGTGAACACATCTCTGATTTATAGGTATAGTCTACTTAATTAAAGCAAGACAGTTTTGACAGCTCCTCAGAAAGTGCGGTTTTGCTGCTTGCAGTTTTTTTTCAAGGATACTTCGAAACAGAAAGTTATATTGAGTTCATCGAATTGTTTCGAGAAATATTCTCGATTCATAAAATATGTACACCAAAATTAGATAACTATTGACTGAATAATCGTTGAACAGTTTTCGACTATAATTAACAAAATTTATTTGTCATCGTTGTTGAATGTTCGCAGCTATGTCACAACCAATTTTTGCACTATTGGTATTAAGATTACCAATACAATTGTAGATGCTAGGAATAAGATTCTTCATGCGATGGATCATTTGCATACAGGGTGATTCATTTATACATTTCAGAAATGTCCAACTGAAAACTCGATTGTGAAGATCCTGATCCCTATATTTTCATTGCATCGACATGAACTTCTATGAATCTCTTGTTGACTTGAATTTTTAGTCTGTTCTCCTGAAACTGTGGAATAAAGAACTTACTCTTGAATGGATATTTCAAATAGTGAGCTTAGTTTTCCATTTGAGTGGTTAGTACAAAATCGACTCAAATTATAATAAGAGAGTCTACGAAAGGTGGATGCAGAAAATATCTCGACTTAAATTCAACAGCAAATATCAATTTTGTACCAGAAATCGAGTACTGGATGGATCATAATGTATCCGCAGCTAAGCTTTTCTTACCATATTGATTATTCCTGTGAAAGAATGGGGAAAGAAGTCGATTTTTTTCCAGAATGTCACGTTTTTTGCCTCGCTGGACAAGAATATTAACTTATAACACAATTATTATGCCTCATTTCAATTATTGCTATGCATTGTTAATATCGTGAACTGAAGAATACACCTATAAACTACGAATACAACATGTTATGAGGGTGCTATTACCATCAAATTAAAGTGTTTTTTTTAAAGGACGCTCAAATTGGTTTTTATACAATACAAGATCAAAAAATGATTATATTCCAGTTGTAATATCAACATTGTTGCAAAAATTTCTTTGGTACGATGCCATCAAATGTTTTACGAAAAAGAAGATAAAATGCAGCAACATGTAAAGTTTTTTTTAACGCAATAGTTAATTTTTAGTTTCTAAATATTTCCCATGAATTGTTATCATTGTTATTACTAGCAAATGCTGATTAGAGTTTAATTTGCTTTGTTTTAAACCAAACAAAATTTAGCTATGCAAATTTGCCACACCGGAATATCAGAGCGAATCTGAGTTTACTAAGAAAAACCGTTTCGGATTGAAAGTCTGTATTTTCTATAGCACAGCAAACTTTCCGCTTCTTTTGCCAAATGAAAAATTTTACAAGGAGTTTCGTAACTTACAAAGACAGTTGAAAATTAATTTTCGAGATGGTACGCTCGGAAAAATCAAGCAAACTGTCAGAGCAATTTTTATATGAGTTGACTGGCCGCAGGTGGAGTGAATGTTTATTTCACTTCGAAATAGATCGTGCAGCAGCTTTAATTCCTTCCGGCGCTACTTCAGAGTTGACGAAAAAGTGCAGTTTCTTAATAACGTCGAGAAGCGTCTAGGTAACTTCGCGAGTCCTGAAGCGGACAGTTTTATGCTCCAAGGTAAATTAAAGTTTCCGTTCTTATTGTTAGTTGATTTCGTTTAATTTACAACTCGATGCTCCAACGGTGAAGCGGGTGGTGGGTATACAGAGTTATGCTAATTTCTTATCTTCTGGATCGCGAGAACTGTAAGAGATGCAAGGTTGAACTGGTGGTGAAATTTACTGACAAGACAAGAGACAATTTAATGAAAAGACCACAGAAAAAAACTGACAAAATGGAAAATAAAATGGCTAATTCCAGCAACTTTTTATAAAGCAGAGTAGGTATTTCAAATTATTAGGTAACAACGAAAATGTTACAGAGATTATTTCAAAGGTATTAGAATAATTAGAAAGAAGAGCATATATATTTCATAAAAATATTCTAATTGATTATACATTATACAGACAAAGTTCTCTTATTGCATTTAATCTATTCACCAGATCATTATGTAACTTGGAATGAAAATCTGGAAATAATTTCAAAGCATGAATTACTGGGTGATTCGTTTCCACTGAGCGAACCTTACACACTTGCAGGAGTACCCTGTATTTTATTAGGTTTTCAGTTCCTTGAGATCATTCCTGATAGTTTTCCCCATCTTCAAAATTTACAGATTTAGTGTTCGATTTTTCTCCAATTTCAAAAATTTATAAATAGTAAAAGTTTGGAAAAACAGATTTCGAATCCATATTAACATGAGACCATAAATGGAACTGGCACAAATTGTTAATAAATAACCTCAAGGGTTCAATAAAATACGGAGTTTTCTTTAAAAAAAAGCACGTATACTTGAATAATTTTAAAATATGCCCCTTCAGTAATCTGACATTCTTGTGGATTTGTTCAATAAAATAAGGGAGTTATCGGACTTTGTCACACTAATTGGCCACCCTGTACAAAAGAAACAGTAACATCTTCATATGAAAAAATCCAACACCAACAGAAGTACTATCGAAAATAAGTTTGAAATCAAATTGAGAAAATTGTTGCCCAAATTCGTTTTTCGCAATATCGGATTTGTGATATTGACTATTTTATTCATTCCAATTTTCGAACACGAAATGAGACAATCCTGAGAAAATATAAACTTCTATGTTGAGTAATGGACCCTGTATAATATGTTATACAATGAATTATTAATGTTATTATTATCTTATTAAAAGAATATCGTTAATCTGATTTTCACGATAATTTGTTCGCATTTCTCTTTCGAAACCACAAAAGTGTCATGAACATTCACTATAAATGCGAAAGGTAAAAACATAATATCTCCGTCAGGGTTTTCCACATTTCCCAACAAGTCTCATGTTATTAGTGTATCCATCGTAATAACATTGATAAAATATCGAATTTCCAATCAAATACGCAATACTGTCATTTGTGAACGAAACTTTGGTTTATCGATATCAAATACCAGAGCAATCATTCTGAAAATAATACTATTGTAATATTGAAAATCGATCTGTTCTGGTATTATTGTGTCAAAGAATACATTTTTAGTGTTGGAAATATTACGTTTCAGAGCCAAATAATAGGGAAACATAGTGCTTTCACAATACTTCAGTTTGATTCAAATTACTCAATTTATTGTACAAAATATGAAATCTAATCTCAATATAGTAAAGAGTGATATCTAGAATTGGGTACTGAAATTTTTTTATGAAATTATCGAAAAAAGAAGAATAAACTATTTGAAATAAGAATTATACTAAACATTCAGAAAGTAAATATTGAATTGGGAATTCAACTTTTGCAATGACTCAAAATTATGAGGATGATAATTATGTCATTCTTTCAGTTTCGCTCTTAACTATAAATGGATTTTATCCAATACCAATAACTCTACAATGATATACTGTAAGTGGGATAATTTCATTTGAGATTACAAAATTAAAGTTGCTGAGTGCTGAGGAGGTAGATTGATCAAGAGGGTATTCAAAAAACACTACTTCAAAGATTCACGAGTCTCAGTAAACTGTCTCATCAATAAAAGTTTTAATGCAAGCCTGTTTCGAAAAACGTTGAAAGTAATACCACGAGATTGAGTGAAATCTGGTTCAAGAAACGTTTTCTGAAAACTTTAAACGTACTTTTCCAACCGAATATCTTTTCTAATTATCTAAGTGGACCTTTAAATCTATTATAACTGCAATAGCGTAGTTGCACTCAAACATCTGCGTAAGATTCTGTACTATACTGTACAAACAGCATCGTACAATCACAATCATCTAATGGAGCTAGTTTTCAGAATAAGAGTTGGCGGAGCAGCCAAACATCGAATCGGAATATGGGTTTCCTCGTAAAAGTATTATTGGATTTGCTATTTTTATAAACGATATGTAACAGAATACTTAAAGTAAGTACAGATAATTTATAACTTCACTTTCAAAGCCTATAACTTGGTATGGAGGTAAGTTGCGTTAAATTGCCATATTTTGGGACCCCCTACATGCCCCTGCTCTATCTCGGTTTTTATGCGAATCACCCTGTATATATTTTTTCTGATACTACCTACCTATATGATCCCGTGTTCCACATGACCTTCTTACCTCATATCGCACACCACTGTTTCCAAATCCCCCGAAAATCGCGATTCCTCTCAGATTAATATCTCGTCCGGATGACGCGATCGGATTCCTTTGCAAAACAAACTTCGACAGTTCTGGCAAGTAAAACAACGGCATGCTAGGGTGCAGGATAATGAAGAACGATAAATTCCCGCAGGAAGGCCAGGAAATTCCGATGATGATGTACAGTTCTTTGTCAACGGACTAGATAGTCTATGCTAGGGAATGGAAGCGACTTCAAAACTGTTGGAACTGCAAGAGTTGCTGAGGGAGTAGGCCAATGTTCGTGACCAACAGATACGAAGTTGCCATTGCATATTTTAAAGTAACAACGTTCGTTTGAAATTAGAAGTCAATTCGTATGTATCTAAACTCCACTTACAGGGGTTGTTTGTTGAGTTATCTGATGATGTTGATTCGAAGTTTCGTATCATTTTGAAAACCTTCAGAATTTCTCATGTATATAAAATCATTCCTTCAACTATCATATTCTGACATATTTTTAGTTATACTGGGTTTTCCGAAAACATAAATTTTTTTTATTCCAAATACGAAATCAAGGTGTTTTGTAACTGGCTGTTACTTGGTCATTTGACGAGTGGAGTAGGAACAGGAAAAGGAGAATGGCTCTGTGTCTTTCTCAATTGTGTGGTATAATTGCGTTCCTTGTTACTCCCATGTGGTATTCCTATACCCAAGATATATTTTTTCAGATACTGTATACGTTTTAAGGGCGTTTTGCTTGATATAGTTCCCATACGATTGCCTAGATTTATGAATCTCGGATCGGTTCTCTGAATGTGAATAATTGGATTCAAAAATGTATTTGAATAGATAAAAATATGTTTTGCATCAGAAATATCAACTTGATACTACCAAAAAACGATAATACATGTTAAAGTTGAGTTTAGTCCAAAACAAACGTAAATCTCGAAACAGACTTAGATTAGTACAGTCTATACGTTCAAGGAAAATTGTTCTGACAGACTTGGTTATCTTTTAATGCCATCAATGCAAAATAAAAAGTATCTAGCTAATCACTGAACTTTTAATTGGTTTAAATATAGCTGAGCATTAATTAATAATTATGACAGAACTTCACGGTGACGATTCCAAACTTATGTGAAGAGAAATCTTTGATCCGCTAATAAAGTTTGTCAATACTAGACGAAATCTTCCTGAAGATTGAAAAAACTATTTCCATTTTAGTGAATATATTCCATGAATAGAAAATATGCAAAAAAACAATTTTCGGTTTCGGAGTATCATTGAAAAAAAATAAGCAGCAACACCGCACTTTCTTGCGAGCTGTCAAAACTATATTGCTTAAATAAAATTGACTATAACTTCCATCCATCGTTTTCCCAAAACATATCAGATATAGTTAAATATGCATGATTTATACCAGTAATCAATATATATATAAAATAATAATAATTTTTCAAATTGAGTCTATGATATGAATAAATGAAATTATTATGATACCACTTTTGGTAGTTTTCGTATTATACTACCAGTGAAAGGAGATGTTTAATTTTTCAGACGAACAGTAATAATCATCAATTCATCATCTACTCATTTTAAAAACAAACCCTGTAAAATAATTAAGTCGAATTGACTTGTGGCCCGAGCAGTTTATCGTTTCGAATGGATCGGCTTCACAAATGTTTACGTTTCCGCTAACGTAGCACGCAATGCCATAGGGCATTTCTCTTGAGTTACGAAGAGAGACGAATAGTTAGCCTCTCCATGCCATACCAGTCTCTAATTCGAGATGATAATTGTGTCAGGAATGTTATGCGTGAGAACTGTTTGGGAATCAACGTGGTCTTTGACCTATTGTTTCCGGACATTTTCAGAAGAAAGCGATTAACAAAATGGGCCAGGTCATTACAAACGCACTACACATCGAAATTACTTTTTGGTCATTGTTTTGAGCAAGGAAATGGATATTTCATTAGTACTCTATATCGCTTATTTGAACTACGTCTTATTGTGTTTGAATCCAGCTTTCCAGGACCGTCGGTCATCTCTTCAATAATCAATCTGACAAGAGTATCTTGTGATGCACTGTCTCACATACAGGTCTGGAAACTAGTATGGTGAGGGGGTACTCATACATTGGGGATAATTTTGTCAGCCAATCACAAATCAGATCCAATCAGCTCTGTGAATGAATATACGAATGCTTTTCGATTTATTCGCGATTATTTTGCAGTAAATAATATTTCTGCTATATTTGTAGTTTAATTAACCGTTTGTCTTGTTTAGAACTACGATACGAACTGTGAAAGATTAATCTTACACCGGAACAGTTACGCTCCTACCGGATAAATATGGCGAATCTTTCTTCAAAAATGGTGACACTCGCCGATTTCTATGACATTGAAAGATGTTCACACTGTGAATTTTGTCAATTCATTACCGTTTCTGGTTTTCAATTATCGTAGCATCAATACATTTTTGAATATTCACTTTTACTTTGGTATTATATTAATGCTTCAATGTTTTATTAATGATAATTTTCATTATCCGATAATTGATCAGTATCAGAAAATAAATTGTCTGAAACCAATCTTGAATGATTTTTCATCGCATCTCATATAGATGAATAATTGAATATCCCAAGGCGATTTTATACATTTATCGGACCTTTTGGGGCCATATTGAAGGTATTAAATTAGAAGCAACATGATAGATTTTTCAGGATCGAATTTCCGCGAACGAAAGCTCCAGCTCCCGCAGGAACAAATTTACAACCTTCATAAAGTTTAATATCGGACGCCTAATCCCCTAATGCGTTTCTTATTCGTCGAGACGAAAAATCAGTGGAGTGCAATCCCTGATGGCCAACTTACAAAGTACGAAATTTCGTGAACGAAGTTCTTTCTTACTATATTTGATTTCATAATGTTAGCAAAACTTAGTTTGATAATGAAGAATAATTATTATAGTTTAAGGCTCCCTACAGACCATTGTTAGCAGTTGCTTGCCCTTTCATCAAAACATAAAATGCTCAAACGACTTATATCGCTTCTCTAATTGTCAGAAAATCGATGAGACCCACTCCTATAAATGTCGATTTATCGTGAGAGAAGAACAATTGTCGCGCTTTTTGGTTTGTCTTCTTATATACAGGGTGACCCATCGAAAGAGAACTGAAAGTCATTACAAGGCGAGAAAGAATATTCGGCAGAATCCAGAACCACAGGGGGCACATTCTATGATTTGTTTTTTCATTTGTGTTTCCAGATTGTTACCTGAGGAATTATCATCAACACGAAAGTAAGTATTGTGTAAAAATTTTTTCTCGCCGCCAATTTACATCCTAACAAACATATTTTACATTTTTGTGACATATTATTGAAAATAAACAACTCTCATCTTGTTTTTATCATTAGATGATTCACTGCTATGATGAATACAACCACTTAATTCATATAAATATCCAAATTTCATCAAGTGTTTTTGAACAGATAATATTTGAAATTGACTTTGAGACGTACGAACATATAACATTATTCGACGAATATAAACTTTATAAGCATCCAAAACACACTTGTGAAAATACACATCAGACGAATGAGCATATTTCCACATTTTTGTTGATATCTCTGTGAATATTCATTTTAGCAATATGTTATGCTCATACAAATCGATAGGAGATGAAATTTTGCGTCGGATGGTGTAAAAATTCCATGGTCATTTCATTTGAAATTAGGAAGGTATTGAGATTTGAAGTTTCCAAAAACTGAGATATCGAACACCCTGTTGAATATTTTGTGAAACTGCTAGGATACTCTGTCATTAATGTATATACGGAAATTGAACTCTCTATCATGAAAGTTGTAGATAATACAGACATTTCAGTTGGTCAGTCCATCTGTCAAATTTTTTCGAAAAAATGGAATATCTCAAGAACAAATTACGATAAAGGATTGATTCAAAATGCAACCGATCAAGAATTCTTGTAGAATCCGAAAATGTAAAAATATACAGTGTTCCATTTAAGAAAACAAAGTTGATATCTTTTCCGGTTTAACCGGATATAACAGTGGTTAGGGAAATGATCACATTAAGCTATAGCATCCACCAAAATTTCAACTTGAAATCTGTTCTTCATAAAGCTCTAATGAATTAGGTGAATCACCCTGTATACAAGAATCTTTTCACAGTTCTGGGTACTGTTCGAAGAGTTCTATAAGATATCCTCATTACATTATAAGTTGATAATGTTTCAGTTATTAGTTCAAGTTCCAGTTACGAAAAACATAGTTTCCGTCCATAATTTGCTGGAATTATTCAAAATTTCAGTAAAGAACTACAGAACTATATTGAACTACCCAGAGCTACAAAAATTATAATACAGGGTGATTCATTGAGAAAGGGGCGTACTATAAGGGTAGGTAGAGGTCGCCTGGCTGGTTCTGAAAAACCCCTATATGATGGGTCTAGGGCCCTGTATATACGAGATACAGAGTGTTTTATGTACTTCTCCTATTTCTTCAATGGCTCATAACTGTGATCCGCATTGTATATTTCATTCATTTTCATAATATAAACTCATTATCCTGTATGCTACCGAATACCGAATGAATGAAACTAATAATCCAGGTAAGGACTTGAAAAAATTAAAGGAACTTCATCAGTTCAGTACAACACCTTGTATGATGAAATTTCGAAAATTCGTTAGCAGATATGAAAAGAGCGGAAAAAACTATTCCTAAAAAAATTTGTTTGGTACTTCCGCATGCCATTCTTGTACCTGTTAATGGGGAATTCTCCTTCAGACGATAATGAAGTATTTTTCATGATATATCTTTAAAACGTCGCATTATAAATTTCTAAAAATCCTAATCCTAAAAAAAATTTCAAGTACTTAAAAAACAGAAATAAATATGGGAATTTAAAGTTTAAAGTGCTTTGTTTCTAATTCACCATTTGGCAACATCGACTCTGCGGATTACAGTGATAAAAAAGGACAACAAATTCGTTACGTTGATTAGGTAAACAAAGATGGCTAGATTTCCATCAGATTAGAAATCCATTCTGCTTATTTCTATTCCATGAATCATGACGTTCCATGCATCGCAAAGGAGGCAACGACCAAGTTAGAGAGAGAACTCAGGTTTTAAGGTTATGTTTAAGTTTGGCGTGGTTTGGCTTCTAAGTAAGGTTGTTGTTCGGGTTGGACTATTATATTGATGTATAATATTGTATCAAATAACTTGAAAACAATTCAATCAAGTATTCTTCACCAGCCACAAAGTATAAACAAAAAGTTGGGTTATGACAACCGACAAATTTTGACACTAGATTGTAAATGTACATACAACAAAGAACAAATATATGTTGTTCTTTTTCTAGCTTACTAGGCGCTGTTGCCAATTTGTGAACTAGAAACAAAGCGATTTAAAATTTAAAACCCCATATTTGAAAAATTATTTTAGATAGTTTCTGCAAAGAGTTTGGAATTTTCATGAATGAAACTCATGATCATTAACTTTAAACTTGCATTTCCCGTAATAACCCAAATTGAGGAGAATTCCTCAATTGAGTCAAAATTAATTTTTTCGATGAAAAGGTGGGACAAAATTCAAAAAAATACCTTTTTCGTCTCTAATCTCTAAATGCTAATCTCTCACTTTCAATCTGATAGCTTCACATGTCACCAAATCGTCAACGAAAAGAAAGGGAACGTCATCCTCAATTTCCGCGGACATCCACTCACCAATTTGACGGTGTTGCCGGCTTTCTTGAGCGCCTCGACGGCCGCCGCATGCGGCACGTCCACCACGGCCACGTCATTCACCGATAGAATGGAGTCGTTGACGCGCAAACGCCCGTCGCCCGACGCAGCACCGCCCGGTATCAACTTGGTGATGTAGATGGCGGTGTCATCGCCGATGTGGGGATTATCGGTGCCGCCGGCGATGCTGAAGCCGAGCCCTGCGCCGCCACGCTCGAGGGTGATCTCTTCGTACTCCCATTCGTCGTCGCCGTTCACCTGGAAGGGGAAAAAGACGGTAGAGAGGGGGTTAGTCGAAGATTGTACGTCATAGACACGATCGTATACATAGGTCTTGCAACTCGTTTGGTGGGGGGTGACCCAAACATTGAGGAAATTTTCGTGGTTCTCATGTTTCGCCACCTGCAGCGCTGTCCTCTATTGTCACTTTGTCAGCCAATCACAAATCAGATCCGATCAGCTTTTTGAAAGTAGGAATGATTTTTATTGTTTCGAGAGAATTTTGCAAGATATAATATTTCTGTCATTGATTTTATTTACCATTCGAGTCCGAACCGTTTGTTTTGTTGTCAAAGATTAATCACGTGATTATACCCCTATGTCCTCCTAGCGGATAATTATGGCAACTTTTTCTTCAAAACTGGTGCCACCCCCCACCACTCAAAATTGCCATAGATTCCAGACCTTATGTATATGACCGTGGTCATAGAGGTAGGATCACAGAGAGGTTATCAACGTCAGATTACTTTTTTATTGGTATTCAGATCGTCGATTTGAAAAATGAAAAAAAAAAACTATTTAACTAACCACTCATCTCACATTGACAGTTCAGGCAGTGCGGAAGACAAGTCTTACCCCCTCTCCTTGAAAAATACTAAAACTCAGTTACAGGTGTTCAAAATGTTCTCCATTTTCTTCTTGGCATAATCAAATTCTGTGTTTGATTTTCTCAAGAAATCGTTATTCAATAAGATGAAATAAATTGATTGACAGATCTACAAAGGGTTAGGGAGAAATCCAAACACAAAATCTACTTCTATCAGAAAGTAAATGGTGAAATTTTCACCTCCTGCAGTAATCAAGTTATGTATAGAATAATTCGCCAAGTTCATTTAACTTTGAAGATAAAAAATTAAAGTAATATTGCAGCTGAAATGGAATAATTATTTCTTCCAACGACTTGATATCGAGAAAATATTAAAAAATGAACATGTATCATTCAGTAATTTTTGTCATCGATTGGTCAAAACAAATTAGGTGCAACAAAAAAACTAGGTACTTGATAATTGTGGAAATTTGCTATTTTTATCGATATTTTATCACATGTAAAACTAATTAACAGTTATTATCGCTTAGTAGTCGTATGAGTATCATTACTTATGACAGATTCATGCTAATTAGCTATTCATAGGTATTTTGGAATCGCTACTGTTAATTATCATAGTGAAAAAGTAAATTGAGGAAAATGGAGATGTGGAAATGAGATACGAATAATGTACCACCGTCATTATATTTGTTCAATAAGTCACGTATTCACGAATTTATCTATTTGTTTATACAGTATGTCAGGTTGAGAATTTTCAAAACTGCAATGCATAGTCCAAGAATATTGATATCTCTATAATTTTTTGCACTATAATTATTGATAGTAAGACAGTAGAGACCATATATTTTTTTCGTTTCGTGCTTTTTAAGAATTTAAATCAGAAAAACAAAAAACACAATACGAAAATTGGTGAATTTTGAAAAGTCAGTGTGTATCTTAAATATTACCTAGCGCTGATATGATGAATCATTCTTAGTACAAATAGTAGTAATTACGAATTTATCGATTTATATTTGTAAGAAAATTTCTTACTAATGACACATTGTACTAAAAAATACGAATTCATAAAGTGAAGAATGAATAAACCGATACATTCTGAGGTAACTTGTTGAATGATGGTTCAATCTGAATTTCATGGAAATTTTTAATCTATTAGCCTAAGGTTGTTGTGAATAACTATCAATTTTTAGATGTCCGAATGTTCCTAATTGATATCTATAATAGCACTTGTGAATTTATTCTGGAATCTAAATGTTTTCTTCAGAATTAATGCATGATAAACAATTTCTTCATTTGTTATTCGTCTCATTGAATAAATCGTCCATGTTCAAACATATTCAACATGAATTACATTAAATTGAAGGTACCAACAAGAATCTTCATCAAGATATATAGAAAGCATAATTGGTGCAATATTTCCAATCTACAATAGAGTAGATTATCATGGAAATACTTAGATAACAATAAAATAAAATTCATATGAGTGCAATCCGATTCATATGTTACTTCAATACTACAAAATAAAACATGACTCCATAGATCTAAAATTAATCCGCCACAGCAGAAGTAATATCTAATAAAAAAAATGGCCTACCACACGCTTGGATTGAGATCCATTTTTAGTTTTCACTTCGCAACCCATCTAGGTTATGTCACTTCACGTAAACGAAATAAACACAACACGAGCACACACAACCGCAGGAAAGAACAATTGACAAAAAAAAACGTAGATAGCAGCCTACTAGACAAACGTCCGCGTACCGATCGAATGTTGCTAACAAGTCGTTGAAACACTATTATTACATGCTTGGAGGTCAATATTATTTTCGATAAAAGTACATTTTCGAGTAGTCACTTAGATATTCATTATAAATCGAGTTAGTCTCAGTGTGAACTCTTGGATGACGTAATTCGACTGAAAATACGAATTCATTTTCACTACTCGCTAGTTTCAGATTGATGCTATTTTTGTTTTACTAGCGATTCGCGAAATACAGAGTGTACGCGACATTTTGAGGTACATACCATATATTAACCAAATTGGTGGAGTGTATCGTATCCAAGCACCCTAAGATTCAATGCACAAACATTGATATGGTATTTCAACTGCAATATTTTACGAGCTGTAATAATGATTGAGCTGATTCGTCACACTAGAATTGAACAGAAATTCGCACAAGTTTCTAGTAATATGAACAAAATTATTTCAAAGAGTTTAAAACATACGTATTCGATCTATTGACAGAAAAATGGGCAGGTTTTGTTGAACTATCCTGTATAAACAACAGACGTCAAGAACAGAGACGCGTTACGTGAACATCGTCCATCAACTATTGTACTAAATTAGTTTACAATGAGTGTTGGCGTTATTGGAAATAAATTAGTAATCGTCAGTAATTTACTTTCAGTCATGAATAGAGCAAAAATATGTGTAATTAATGTGTCGTAATTATCAAAAACTTGGATATTAATTACAATGTAAGAATTGACTACCAATAAATTCCATCAATCTAGTATAATCTGAAACGTGATCATAAAAATATTCAGAAATTATACTATTTTTTGATTTCCTAAATAATATCGTATAATAATGATTTGACGTTAATCAAATGTATAATGTTCAGAATAAAATTCTATTATACCGTTGTATTTATATCATAATTTCGAATCTGGATTCTTGTAAATGTAATTATGAACGTGCTCTTAAATGAAACATTCATCTCTTTCAAATATAAATTGTTCCGTTTTCAACTTCCACTGTGTTATACTAATCAGGAAATTCTGAGGCGAATATCAAATAATTTTATACTCACAGGTTTATCTCCGGATCCAAGTAGGGGAGAGTGGGCCTGGAACAAAGAAAAACACTTGAAATATTCATAATTTCATGAGTATACGTTTAGAAATTCATAAATCAAGAGTGCCATCAACCTCTTTGTTTTGTTTCGTTTTTCTTTATAATTGTTAAATGCCTCTGAATCTAAATAGCCCTTGAAATTCAAATATTTATTGCAATTTATATTCTTTTCATCTCCACATACAGCATGTTTGATAAATTGGTGAAAGCAAGTTACCACTAAAACTTTCTTTCATTAATATTTTTCACAGAAATAGAACTAAGTTGTTCAAAATATTTTGGATGTGGGATTTCCAGAAATCGTTCATAAATTCTGGCATGTAGAGTTCGGTTATTGTGCCGATTTCCCCACCGTTTCTATTTTTACACAATCCTAACTAAGGTCAAACAAAAATCAAACTCCAGACGAAACAAACGAATAAACATTTGCTGAAACAGCGATGGAAATGCATTATTCAATGGCTGGCTTTTTCATTTATCACGATTTCCCGCAAGGATTTACCAGTTGACGAAAAGGATATCTCTCCTGTGAGAAAAACTTTTCATAACGGCACAGGCGAGAGGATAGGCGAAAGTAGAACGAACGAAATCCTGGCGAAAATCTGTTAGAAAGTCTGTTTGATTTGGATTTCACGGTGATCGGAAACATAGAAAGAAAGCTATTACTGAAAACCAGAGGGGCGTTTTGAGTCCTATTGAAATATCCTTGCAAATTGGAAAGTGTAAATCTGCAGGGAGTATCGGAAAATGTTGCTGGAGTAGCTGTCTGAATTTGGAAAGGTCTTCATTTTGGTGAAGCAAATTCAAGTGGCCAATTTTATTTTTATTTTATTTTAAATTTACGGCAAGCCCAATTAGGAGATTCATGTGATAGTTATAGTGATTGAAGAACAAACATATCTTAAACAACCGTTTACAAAATAAATATAAAGTTTTTCACTCTCAAAATTCCTACAAGTGGTGGGAAACTTTCACAGATGAACGATGACAAACGGCGACGAAGAATTGAATGTTTATTTAGGGAAACCGATAGCGATCTAGAAGGATAAAGAGGAGAGAAGCAACGGCAAAACGACGAGGAGTTCCGCAACTTTACGTATACAATTTTTGTGAACTTTGTTATTAGGTATGTTTCAGTAGTGGTTTCAAACAGTTTAGAATGCGCAGACTTTTCGTACGCGTTCTGGCAAGTTGAAACCATTATTCGAACTACCGATCACATGTAAATTACCGATGCGATCTAGATGAAAAACGTCCAGGGTAAGTGATGAGAATTCTCAATTTGTAACATTCTTAAACGTTCAGAACGTCTTATGACTACGTATGCAATAAAAATAGGAACCGTGATGAGAAGAAGTATAAAATGGTGCATTGTCGTCATGAAGCAACCAAGAATTTTTCGCCCAGAACTTGACACATTTGTGACACAAAACATTCTTCAAAAGGCTTGGGCTGAGCCAAATGGTATTTCAACACTATCATCGGAATCTCTAGAATCGACAAGTCACATTTTTCTAGTTCCACCACTGATTTTATCTGCGATAAATTTGGGTAATAAATAAACCTATCCTTATCGAAAGAGGTCAAGATGAATAGGTTCTCCACATTGTATAAGGTTGGCTAATTATTTTTATGGTGTTAACGGCACAAGATTGGATCCAGCCCATAATTCTTTGGTCTTCTAGACCCTTCGTATCAAGGGTCCACGGAGAAAGCTTCATGCATTTTTCAGTTGCGTTAACTACGAGAACAATCCCAGCAATATATTCTCCGTTGAAATCAATTCTAGATCCTACTAAATTTTATATTCGGTGTAGGACGCAACACGGTCAAACGAAGTAGTTTAAAGTAAATACCTTAATATATTTTAGTTATTTCAATTCGTAAAGTTCTGTTGATATACAGTTTGATCCGTGAAAAAAGCACGTTAACCAAGGAGGAAGATGCTAAGGAATGCTCCGCATTACAATGTTGCATGTAGATTCGCCATACGTAACTGTATCGTGATCGTTTAGTCTTTTTGTTTTTGGACTATACACTGTGATTCAACAAAGGTGACGAGGTACTGCATCGCAAAAACAATGAACCAATAAAATATCTATCTGAGTATTTTTTATATATATAAAACTATATGTTTTATATGATCGTAGATATCAAGCCTTACGAATATATATTTTTAATTTTCAATACGCTTGACTAGATAACCAACAATATGAATTAGCGTTTGTTGGGTTGCCTACATTGAGAGGCTGAATCATGAATAATTGGGTAGCTAGACATAACTAAAAAGTACACGCTATCAGAATTTATGAAACTAAAAATGAAAAATCAATTATAGTTGAGAAAACCAAAATCAATTCTGCGTGTAGGAAGGAACCTCACGCATTTATATTAGTGACATTAATTTCTCATCAGTCATTTTGTTCTTGCACTAGAAATTATTTTCCACTTTCCAAGTTCGATTACTGTGTTTTTCAGTTTTGTCCCTAAATGATTTCTCACTTCGACTTTATGGAAAAAAGGAACGCTGAAATGAGTGTCTTTCAGGTCTGGAGGTAAAACAAATTGAAAAATTTGTTCTGTTAATTTGTATTGTGCTCGTTGGACGTTCAACTTGATTATTCGTATTATGAAAAAATCATTATCTACACAGTGAACTATTGTTTCAGTTATTGTTTCACCTTTAAACCTTTCGACATTCGATTCCTTTGATTCACTATAATTGTCTGTGACGTCAGATGCAGATGTTCTATACAGAAGAAGTAAACTTTATGTTCTCGCTTAGGCTAAACACCCTGTAAATCTTTGAATATCTTATGAATTCGGATCTCCTCGAATGAAACAATTTTTTGTTATATTTATTGTAGTGTGCCTGTTATCAACTACGAATAGCCAGTAGACTTTGTGGCTTTATATTTATCTGCATATAATCACTCATTTCTATTTTTATCAAATGTTTGTATATTGCATGGTGTTCGTGCTCAATACTAATCATTATACCTCATAATTTTGCATAAACTTCTGTTGAACTATGTTGAAGACTCGTGTGAAGGTAGTGTCGACTTTTTTGAACCATTATTGAGTGAAATATTTAATACTTCTAGCAAATTATTGACGGAATTAGAAAATTTTAAATTAAGGCGATAACCTTTTCAGAAAATGTGAAATCTGGCTGTTTTTTTTTTCATCTTTTTGGAAGAGCTATAGATTTCTTCTTTGAAAATAGTGCTGGTACAATGGAAAAATAATGCCAAATTTCAAAACTCCGAATGAAAATTTTCAATATTAATAATATAAACAAGAATCTTTTCGTTCTGGGTACCACTCGAAGAATCCTACAAGATATCTCGATAACATTTTTTCGAAAAGTTGATAATGTTTGTAGTTAATAGTGATTAAAAGTTCACGTTACCAAAAACACAATTTTCGGTAAGACGTCAAAATTGGAAATAAAACAGTTCAACAAGATATCCTGATGAAATAATCGACATGCTTCGCGAGTAACTAACCCTTTGACCGATTTCATTCCATTGAGTTAGTTGTCTCAATGTGTCACGAGCACCAGAGTTAATCCATGATGGAACCAGCGACTGCCGTATACTCGACAGAAAAACAACCAGTGCGATTTCCATCGGATTTCCGCGGTTTCGCTCGACCAATTCGTGATCGAAGGAAATCCTCGAAGTACTCCGTAGTATTCGTAGGAGCCCCATGGCGGACGTAATCTATTTACATGGCAAATAAAATGTCGTTTGACGAAGAGCTTTATCCAGATTCCGGAGAGGATCCCTTCTGCATAATGATGCAATATTTCGAAATGGACCAGACACGAGCGAGGGATAAGTAGTGGAATTGAACATGCTGGAAAAAGGTCGGACAGATTGCATTCGGTCGCTTTAAAGTTGGATAAACGACAAATAGAAAATTTAATGTGACGTCATCACAGCTATCTCCACTTGTAAATTTAGTGCTTCAAAATATCAAAAATTATATTCACAAAAAACTTTTATGGTAGACATTTTGGATATGTATTCGTATAAGTTTTTAAACATATACTATTATTTGCTTGATACTATTTCACGAAAGTTTTTGTTCATTTGGACATCTATATCAGCAAATATTTAATATATGTTCAAAATAAAAGCTTGTTATATTTCCCATAGATGATAAACATATCTAAATCATCGTCGTGCGCATATTTTAGTCGTTCCAATATTGTCAATAACAACAAACTATCGAATGACTTGAATGTATGTTCTGTCACATTTCTGTACTGTTCATAATTCACATGAAGAATAAATAAGAATTTAAACGCTCCAAGTTTTCTGATCAAATTTTTAATTACTTCCAAGCACTAGTTTCCGATTCATCAGTTCATCTTAGGACGCTCTGTATATTTCAATAATCATTCGCATATTAACAAATAACGGTATCCAATCACATGCCGAATTGGCACCGAATCCAGCCCAACATCTGGAACGGTTGGGGGCTGGATATTAGCCAAACTCAATCAGATTCGCCTGTGAGCAAATTCGGGAAGAATAGAGACACAGCTACAATAATACTGCCTGGCAAATCTACGTATTATCTTGTTTCCTTTTGGAGACGGTTTAGTATCATAATCGCGAGGCAATTGCATAAGCAGAAGGAAGATCCAGGACTAGGACTGTACTAGGAGTCGATCCTAAATACATCAGAGAGAACGGATCGTATTGGAATTGTATTGTGTGAGAGTTTTGGTATGCGATAAGCAATAGTAGAATTATATACACATTGTTTAACTATCAAATATCAGTTATTCTTCAGTCTAATTGTAAGCAATTGATTTTTCCACGAGTGGCCTAAATTTACCATATTAGGAATGGTATTCTTGGAGAAATGAATTAAATAATGAATTTTGTTCATTGCGCAGGATGTTCCTTTGGGAAACGGAAATGAATCAACACCAAGTATATTTCGAGGTGGTTCTGAGTATACCATATTAGAGACAATGCATCTACAGTATTAGACTTTGGTGGAAGAATTGTTCTTTCGACAACTATCGCCTTTTAAAAACAGCATTCTATTATGGCACTCCCTGTACAGAATGTGCCTTCGAAAAAATAATGACACAAAAATTGAGAGCGTGGCAACATTGGCACTAACATTTTTGAATAATAAAGATAAAAAACAATTACAGAGCTATTAATTTCACCTATCACTGTGAAACTTGATGATATACTGAGTTGACTTTGTCAAAATGAGACTTCAGAGTACTGAAAAAGTTAGTAAAACCAAACTCAAATTTGTTCCTGACCTGGAAGTTGGCGATCGAGAAATAAGCGAACGTTGAAAATTTTCTAGCACATGAATTATATGGTGGTGAAATGAATGGAGAAACCGTGATAAATTGCCCGGATGCAAATTTTTGCGTCTGGATAAAATGGAGCTAAAGTCTGGAAGTGTAGAAAGTACACACGGTGGAGGTCATAATTTGATTGGAAATTTACGACCGAGCGATTTTTCAGCTTTTTTCCAATGCATTCTTCATTTTTATTGCTTTTTGACGGTATCGAAGTGTCATCGGTCCTGGAAGAATAATGTGTGATTTCTAAGGTGATAACGCTGCCGTTGTAGACTCCTCACGATTTTTTTTGTGGATAAATTAGATTATTGGTCAATTCCAATGCCATGTAACAATGTATGGTACTAGAATTAGTTCATATATTTCATCTTGTTTTTAACTATTTTTTTTTTTAAATTACCAAGGTGAGACGCCCTGGACACCTGAAAAGTTGTGGAATATTCCTGTAGTCAGACCGGCCCTGGAAGACCGACAAAATTCTTTCGAGCGAAACCCACGACTTTTATTTTAAACAAATAGCGATTTTTTTAGGAATAGCAACAAATTTAATTATGCTAGCTAATGACGTCATCAAAAATATTAGAACTATTCTACAATTATTGAAATAGGTTTCATCGATTTCATGACAAGCAACTCTGGGAACTTTTATGAAGGTTGAAAATTAAAACTCACCTTCACTCAAGCAACTTTCTAATCGTCCTGAAATTCTTGAAATTTCTAGATCGAAAATAATTCTTCCTTTCTTCGTTATAAATCCAGAGAAAAAATACCGATGTCTCTAAACGAGTCACCAGTTAGTGCAATCAACATTTCACAGCTCTTAAGGAAAAATATCGAATGCGTCCCTGACCAATTCAAGTTGTAAATGACTCTCATAAAAGGAAAATATGGGCGCGCGAATGTATGTGTAGGTATGCCTAATCCTCTCTTTTTCTCTCTCCCTCTCTTCATCTATCTCTATGTGTGTGACGGCTCCGGGAAGAATTTATTATCATCGAGGTTTTCAGTTGGCCCGCCACATTTTTCAGGTCTGAACCTCCCGGGAAATCGTCTAAGCGGCTCATATATTTTAATTTGAGTTGAATTACATTCCTGCTACAAGAAATGCAGGACGAATGGTGAGTCGAGTACTTGTTGCTGTCGGTAAATGGGCATTTTTAGTTCCTCGTGCTTATATAGAGTGAGATAAAGTGGGAGTAGAACGATCAATTCTTGGGTTGAATTCGCTTCACGGTTCTGAAATATGTCCTCCAGTTTGTGGCTGTTCAGGGCAAGTACATTCAAGAGTTATTTCAGAATTTCAAGGACCGTTGTTTTCAAAATATTGAGAAAGCTAGTATAGAAAACTATTTTTATCAATAAATTCACCAATGAAGGATGTTAAAAAATTAGGACGTGAGTAGAAGAGAGTGATGGATTTATTATATTGAGAAATATTGAATAGATACGATGGATGGTTTCATTTTTATGTTCTCCATATGATCCGTTAGAAAAATCCACAAAAAAATCACAATATACAGTTTAAATGTTCAATGATTAACTGCATCCAAAATAGGTTTACATAAAAATCGGTTCTTGAACGGATTATTATTCTCGATTGAATCGATAAGAATAAACAATTTGAAAAGATCTGTTGATCTTAAGAAAGTTTTGCATGAAGTGTTGTCAACTGAAGAAATAAAGTGGAATGGGTATTTTTCTCAGTCAATTGTTGAAAACAGATTCGACAAAACAGATGTGACGTAACAACCAATCTAAAATAAATAGATTTGGATCATTATTCATAGCAAATTTATAAAGTGAATTTCGGAGCTGAGCCTTCCGTTTCATTGACTCACCCTGTGTATATTTATCCATAGATAACGGACTGGCGAAATATTAAAACATTGAATAACGAGATAACGTGATTCATTAATCCTACTATGACATAAAATTATGTAATCTGAAGCATTAGTGAGCTTACCGTATCCAAATTGAATAGGGACGACACCTTTTTGATGAATCCATCCTTTTCTTGTTGACTTTTCTTTCTACCTCTCGTAGTCATTTTCACGAATTCACAATAAATCGACTAGATTTGTCTATTTTGAAAACAGTCCCGAAACACTGACGTCACAATTCATAATAAACATAATACATTCATACCTATTATTTGAAGAGCAAAAAATTTTATGAGAAAATGTGAATCAAACTCGGTGTATGAAATAATCTTCAAGTAAACTTATTTTGATTGACCCACTCAAAAAAAATATTGTGACAGGTTGACAGGGTTTGAGAATTTCCGAATTACTAGTGTAATGTCTACTCTGATAAGCTGAAGCATATGAAACTGACTTCATTTGACTTTTTAAAAATTATGCAACTATTAATAAGCCAACTTTTTTTCTGAAGCCGTACCTGTATTAAACTGCATTCCACGCTCTAAGCAATGTAGAAATGTATCCCTTATTCTCACGCGGATTGGGTTAGGTGCTAGTCCAAGTAAGATTATTAATCGATATCTGAATAGGAAAACTGATTCAAGAGTCTCATCGACCAAAAATTCAATGTAATTTGCTGTATATTGAAGTGATAACTTACGAGTTTATAGGTTACAAATATAATTGATATCCCTCGATTCAAATAATTTATTCACCATAATTGAAGAATAATTTCATTCACTACTTATTGAATGGATATCTTCGATGGGCATTAACCTTTGCCGCGTTTCTGTCGTGAATTCGTTCCTCGTAGACGAATACAGTTAGTAGACTGCTATCAAGTTAATTACATCAGATTTTCTACTACTATTTCATTAATAATTGTTTTCTCAGAGTTCGTTTCGTAGGTAAAATAGTGAATACCTAATTATCTGGCAAAACTACAATCGAATGTATACCTAGTACGTATACCAGAAACACGTAATTTCGTTGGAATGTTCCGTATTATAAAGATAGCGGGCACAGATAAAATGTAGGTGTATCCCAAAAACCTGTCAACATAGGAGTCAGTTACCTGTAGAATTTGAGGTTAGGTTTCAATCAAGAATGTTTACGTTCAAATCAAACACCTTAGTCCTCGAATTTGGGTTCAAATTTTAGGCAACAATCGTTATCTCGATTTCAACGTGATTTTTCCATTTAAAATTTGATAAATACCATATTATATTCACAAACACAACGCAAACAAAACTAGTTTGAAAATGACATTTCCATTTCACTGTCTTCGTACACGAGCACTACCGTCCTTCGAAAGAAACACAATATATATGGGCTAGTTTTATTCCATCGTTGAGGCAATACGAACATTGCACCGGTAAAATTTGGTAAAATTATGGTCATATACTTTATGGTTTAAAACACTTGTAGCGTCAACGGAACTCGGAACAAACGCTAGCGGAATGCTTGCATGGCGGCGCGAGTTCGTAACAGTGATGCCAGATCTTCACTTTATGCTCAGGTATCGCTACATTTTTTATTTTTAATCAAACATACTGTCATCGTCTACAGTTAGTTTCACACATTTATAGTGGAGCATTGTATTTTTTCTAGATCAATTATCCAAACAATCAAATATAACCAAATATATATTAGATAAACCAAACACTGCTCAATTTTTTTGTTTGAATACTGTCATATCATGACTTCCATGTATAATTTCACAATCCTTGAACCTACCCAGGTTGAAACCAAGCCTTGAAACACTCCATTTTTATATAAAACTCAACTGGAGTTGCTGGAGGTTAGTCAAGAGTTAGCATTTCATCGTTTCATGGTGATTTGTTATCGATTCAGGAACATGAAAAACAACAAACAGTGCAACATATACAAAGGCTTATATATTTTGGCTGAATTGGAAATAATGATTATTCGAATTTATATCAAAGCAATTCTACATTACTATTGAGTTAGTTTATATTCTGATATTATTTACAACATGGCAACTATGGAAATAACGTAAGTCTGTCGGAAGACAGGGACGGATTCAAAAAGTTTCAACAACACTAACCGAACTATCGAACAAAAAATAAGAGTATTTCCTTGCAACTGAATGGATTGGTACTGTCTATTCATTCCAAGAAGAGAGTTGTGATTGTTGATTATATACATAATCTGAATAAATTTTGAAATGGAAGAATTAACTAGTTCAAGAATCATTTTAAATCAAATTTGAAGTATCGTCTGACGTCCTGGTGTGAATAGATCAAATCTTCATGATTTTCGATTTTTTCTTAGAATAAAAATACGAAAAAACTTTGTACAAATAGTATTGAATTGAATCGTCAAAAACTAATCGACTGGACAAATTATTCTCATCAACAATTTCATTCTGCCAGGAAGTAAATTGAGAAAACCTCGAGCAATGGTTGAGTTGTCGATTACAATCATTCTTTCGTTCGATTCATTTCTGAAGGTTCAGTAATATTTTTTTTTTTTTCATTTACAAAAATTAAAAATGGTGATTTTCGACTTCTACTTCCAAAACTCACCGCACAATTGCACATCACCTTAACCATTTGAAAACAATTTTTGTTAAAAAAGATCCTGTTCGAAATAAATATTGACATGTTTGAGCGTTTTTCAATTTTTTTCTTCAGTAACGTAAATTGAAAGGAGGGAGAGACATTCGACTGTTTAAAATATTGTATCATTTTGAATGAATATCATTGTTAGTTGAACAATCGATAAAATGAATGACTTCGAGAAGTGTATGATCCACTAGTTTCACGACTGATTCAGTGATTTCAATTCATCAAAGAAATCAAGAGTTCGGTCCTGTGCTGAAGAGTCTCTGTCCTATGTCTCAGTAGTCAGGATGTGAGTTAGTGGATCGAAGATAACCGAGGGCAGCCGAGAAAAATCAGTTTGAGTGTGATTTAGAAACAGAACGCATATTGCAAAAAAAAATGGTTGTCAAGATTGTCATGGCATGATTAGTGAATTAATATAGTGAAACGTTACTTGAAATGTTCAATCAAGAATTATTCGATGAATGAGTGAATTTGATATAAACTTTCGCGTAACTCATTTTACTTCAGTTTTAGTACTCACCATGTTCAATTCTAAAAATGATTGAATAAATTGTTGATTGATTTTATATACATATATTATACTTACTACATGTTTATTGAATTTTTCATTATCAGAATGACAATAGGATATGTACCCCCAAAAGATTACAGATATCTCTGGATATCTGATAAAACGTTGATTCATATGTGCGTCAATAAGGTAGGTGAATTTGATCATAAGGATGTATGGAACATATATCAATACTCCATAAAATCCTGAAAAATCACATTCCTATAATTTAATAAATACTTCCGTGATATTTTTTGATGACCAGATTGTATACACTCGTCAAGAGAGTTTCAACTTAAAAATCACTAATCTTGAAAATCTCATTGTGCAGTTTCAACTTCTTAAATTTCTAGCGGTAAATATCTGACAACTGTCGAAATTAGCGCGTACGCATTCTAACAGTCTGAAATAATCACTGACGAATTCATGATTGTTTACTGGAAACAAATCTTATAATACCGCGTGTTGACTCTCCATTATAATAAATGATCTTTGAATAGTATGCTATCCTGTAATTCAAATTCAGATTTTGGCGGTTATGTAACGCATTTTTCATATTATCTAAGTACAATCGAATATATTTTCTGCTTCTACCCTCTTCAATCAATCTCTTCACGACGATTTTCCACTGGTGAACACGTTTGAACTACCATGTCGCATCCATTATTTCAACATCATGACGATCCGGGACGGTATAAAATATAAATAGCTCAATTTATCGGATTAATGTTCTCCGGCTTGAGGGAAAATGGTAATGCATTTTTATTACCTAATGTTTCCGAACACAACGTGAAATTTATGGTGAATGCTTTTCACCGATCATAAAAACAATGTTTCAGAGATAATGTTTACTTGGCCTACCATATTTTCAATTTTGATCGTTTATACTAGTATATTATACGTAAGGAGAGTTGTGAGTAGCAACTGAAAAACTGAAAAACAAATATACCTGCACAATGACAAGTTTTATAAATCATTGAACATAAAAATAACCTCTATTAACTCTTGGGTTAATGTTCAAATAGACAATTCCTCGAAAATGTTAATCTTCGATATTGGATTCTTACAAATTCATTCAACTTTTGATAGTTTGTATTCGTAATGATCATTGATGTGGAAATGGGAATTTCACCAAGACCTATTCAGGGTGTAGAGAAACTCTTTTTATTCAGAGATGTTTTAAAACACCGATAAAATTTCGAATACTACCCATACGTTCAATTATTGCTATATTTTTGATATTGGTCAGATGGAAAAAAAATATGTGTTTCAACAGAGCATTCTCCATAAGTTTTGAAAATGTATGAAAATGTAGGAGACACAAATTCATTAGAAAATTATTGATTGAATTATTGATGATTTTTGTTTGTTTATTTGCCCTATCTGACTGTTATCTTTTCGTTCGCCCTTAGTATCTTTGAGTGTTCTTCGGAAATTCAAAAACTAAGCACCGTGTCTACTTCATAACTCAAAAAGGTAGGAAATCACAGTCCCAATATCAATTACCCTAACACATTCATATTGAAATACAGTCCACTAAATTCAGAACACAAAAATTTGTGTCCAATATAATCTCTCATGTTATTTCTACAAAAAAGTTTTTATAACTCAAAAACCTCTGGAATCAGTTACAAAACATTATGAATATTATTTGAAACGGGTCAATCGTACATACAGTTATTTGTTGCTTAGCAGGTTGTAAAATTTGAAAGAGAATAATTTAGAATTTATCAAAAATCTTCGAATAACCAAAATATCCTGAACATACCGTATATATTCCAATATCACTACAAAAATCATCAAGAATACTAGATCAGGCAAAAATTTTATCGTAAATATTGACTTTTTTAAAAATTCAATCTGAATGGGAACCTTGATAACTTCTATTAAAAGGTAAATCTCAATAATTACTTACATGGTCGCTGTCATTTCCTTGCCAACTATCATTTCCCTGAAAAAAAAAAGAATATCAAGTTTTCAATATCATTCGTTTCATTATCAATGATTCAGTATTTTTATGAATAAGCAAATCAAATTGATACTACAATAACCACATTGAAGTTTAAAGATTTTCAGTTGTTCTTCCACATTTATAACTTTCTGGAACGTATCTTACATTTCGTATTTTCAAGCGAATACAGCGAAATTATTGCTAAAATGTAATCCCATCAGTGCTACACTTTAAAAAATGCATTGCCTCTCCAGTATTCCTGATACTACGTTTTCTTTATCGCCGCGAAATCTTGTATATTATTCAAATGCCTACACTTTTTGGTAGTATAGCATAGACGTAGATGGTCACTAAAAATACCAATTCCGTGTTTTTAAACACCACAAAAATATAGATGATCAATACATTTTCTATACATCATTTTAGTCTATCATCATCATCAACACCATCATCATCATTCAGACAGTTCAGTTTGTTTGACAAAATGAGTCTTAATGATTGTTTGAGGAACTACAATTAGATACTAATCAAACTTTTATTATTATATATTTTTGAGGGAAATGTGTTTTCTACTATGTTCAAAAAATTAAAGAGTACTTCTTGTTTCTAATCAGTGTTTTTTGTGTTATAAATGAAGACGATGGGAAAAGTGACAATAAGACGCCGTTTCGAAAATAAAAAAAGACATTTTCTGAATGCTAAAATGGTTGAGGAATATTATGTCAAAATTAAAGCAATGGCTTTACTACATCACCTATTTTCAGACTTTTCTTCCCAAATTCCTTAAATGAAGTCTAGTTTGATATAAATTCGTGCAGCATAATTTATTCATCCATAATTTTACTTCGCTTTTCGGTTTTGCTGTTTAATTAGACATCGATAAAACAAAGAATCAGACTTTGCGTCTGTAGTATATATTGAATTAGTCAATATCAGTTTGTCATGTGTCATATCATAATCTGTGAGGTGAATAGAGCATCAGCACCTTATGTTAATACAGTCAATCACAGCAATCGAATATGGAATGGTTTGGAAGTAAAACGTATCTGAAACAATAGCTCATTATGTAGAGAATGCCTTTTTCAACATTCAATGAACTACCAGTGCAAAACACAATAAGAATTATCACATTGAACCTGCAACGAATACAAGACGCCCCTTTTGTGTCGCGCCACATATGCTCTTTTGATAGGATACCAAGGTAACTTCTATTTATTATTGAAGTAAAATATCTTTCAAGGGAAGAAATCACCTGCGTGTTTTCAGGAAGCAAATAAAAGAACTATTGCGGTGAATTCAGACATATTTTATGTTACTTCTGCTTGACAGAATGTAATCTCGGTAGAAGAGGCAAGTTCCGTTTCCGAGTCTTCTCTACTAATATCAACTTCCTCCTGAGTGATTTGACAATTTCCATCATTTCGACGAATACGTATTCTCCATTATATCCAGTATTCGATCCAATATTTACAATATTTGAAGGTGCAAGAGCATCTGCACTTTCCCAGCACGGCGCTCGTGTATCTGCTGAATAAGAAATATTTCACTTTCTTCACGGATGGAAGTAGGTGGGTGGGTATCTATTTCATTTCGAGAAACTGGAAACGGAAATGAGTTCTCAGTTTATTTGCGGAATTTCCGTGGAGATATCGGAAAGCGGAATGTAGAGTGTCTGGAACGGCGCAAACGAAGACATTAAATGTTCATTACTCGATGGTTCTAATTGAATTTGGAACTGATAAGTTGGATATTATAATAATTCTCAGATATTCGATTGTTATCAGATTATGAGTGTAGCTCAGAAGAAACTGGAGGGCTATTTTATTCGAAATACTATCCAAAACTCTGGATTTTTGGAATACCTATCTACAAAGTGAAGGATTCTTTTAGAATCATTTACCAGTGGAGAAGGCAGATGAATCAGTCTATTGACGTGTTCATAGATTTCAGGGTTATTTCACTGGATCGAAAATATTACTGGTTTTTCATTATTAAGATATAAACATTATTGTAGATATTCAACAATTGTTCATCTTTGTCAACGAGAACAACACTCAATTATCAAGCTGGACATTTCGGCCTCTAAATGAAAATACAGTCTGAAATAATTTTAGAAGGCTCAGGATCTTCAAAAACAGAATGGTGCATCGCAACAACATCAAAAATTCATCAATGTGGAACATCTCAGCCAATTCCTGATTCTCATTTGATCAACCTATTAATTTCAATCTTCTCGAACATTTTCGTTTATTTTTTGTCTATGGTATGATCCAAAAGAAAAATAAAATAGGGATTTCAATTTTTCACTGCACAACGTTTATTTGAAACTTCTTTTTCTCCTGTTAGATGCAATATTAACCCTGATTCAAGTGCTTAGCAATTGCTATCAGAACTTTATGAAGATTTACAATGGAATTGTGAGGATTTTCCAGCAACCATTTATCTCCCAGTGTCGGCGGGGCTTCCATAGTATTATAAAAAGTTCATTTAACGTACCATGTAAGCCAGGACACACACATATACAGCTTATGCCCTCGTGCCATTGAAGTTAGCTACTGCGGATAGGTATTATTTGGAGTATTTGCCAAAAGTCATCAATCATTTACCTGTTAAGCTAACGATATAGATTGTTATGGTAGCGAGACCGTTGGGATTCCAACTCCATTGACAGGAGCAGTTTGTTAAGACTTATTACTCTGTGAGGTGGAATTGGAAAATTAAGTTGTACAGGGTGGTATACTCTCGATAGGGTGTTTTACAGTCAGAATAGAAAAGGGTGTCTCAGAATGTTTTTCGTTTTTAGATGTTAAATAAAATATAAAATATCAATCAAATATCGTTTTATTCAATGGTGATTTAAAAAACAATTTCTGTTTCAAGTTTATAATGGAAAACAACCGTTTGAAATCTTCCAGGGAATAAATCGTGAAGACAAGCTAATGTCATTTGTAACATGAGAAGTGGCTCCATCTTGCTGGAGAAAGTTGTTGCGGTTGTAGCCCTTCTGGTTTTGAATCTGTGTAGCCAAAAAAGTCCGGATCATGGCAATATCGGTCAGAATTAACGGTCTGAGCTCGAAAACGAAAATAATTCTGAGACACCCTTCACTAACTTACACTCGATGAATTTAAAATTTTTCTTTAAACCACAACGTATATTTCAAAACGATAAATTTTGTAGGTATTCATTACAAAATTGGCATTGGTTTTTCTGATCTTTCAACGGAAGGGCTCTGTGGTAAACCCTGCATAAAAATGGCATTGAACGAATTTTCCACTAGGAATGAATTTTCATAGTATCTCTCTATCTTCCCTATTGTATATGTTGCAAAACAAATTCAGGTTATCTGTGTAACATCAGCTTTTATCTTGAAGCTCACATATTACACAAAAGTTACCTAATCTTAGATAGATAACATGAATCAATAATCATGAGGTGAATAAATATTGCTTAAAGAAGGATAAAACTGGTCCAGCTTGAAAGAAAATATCACTTTTTCCCCAACTAACTATGCTAGTTTGGCAAGTATCATTGAAATTTTACGTATTCAATAAGGATTCCAAAACGGTATGATACGGGCTAAAATATTCCATAACTTGTAGACAATTTCTTTCTAAAAAAATAATTTACCCACTGAAAAATAATCATAGTGTTTCCAAAGCTTTTCTTAAGGCTAACTTCATTGAGTGAGATCGATAGAGTAGTTTTATAAAGGTCTTTTTTATCTATGGTAGAACTCAATAATCGCAATCGAACGCGGATATTATCAAAAAGGGTTCATTCATTTTCAAGGTATCAACATATTATTTTATGTCTGATACCACACGTGATGATTACCAAATAAGTAGTGGTAAGCACCCTCCAGAAACCGTCACTGATTAAAAATGCTCGGATTCATTTTGAATAGGAAGATTTAGTTATGTGAAACGGAAAATTTCCGTAGCCAGTTTGAATTATTTCGGATGGAAACAATTAAAAGCAACTGTAGGATCCCTTGGTTTGGTATAATGGGTTCGGAGAGGAAAAGATTTTTCGTGTAGGTTGGAATGTTTCCGTTCCATTAAAACTGGAAACGATTCTGAATATGAATGGTTTTTCATAGGAATGTAATTGAAATTAACAGCACTGACGTCACAGCACATATGAGTAACGAATATATATCTTGATTTCAATGATGATTCTCAATTACCACAGCACACTGAGCAAGCCATACTGGGTGTTTCATAGTAAACCTACTCAACTTAAGTAGTATAGTCTATATTCAAGCAAGATAGTTGTGTTGCTGCTTGTCTTTTTCCGATACAAAGAGTTGGGTTGAGTTTATCATTCAAATTGTTCTGAAACATGTTTTCAATTTATAATATAAATAAACACCAAAACTGTTGAGTAACCATGGAAAAGTTGTTTTCAATATTTGCACAAATTTCGACTAGTATCAACAAAATTTATTGGAGGATCAAAAATTTATATCTAAATGAATTTGGCATCGTTGTGAAGTCACTGTGACGTGTTGCCATGATTATTGATGCCTGAATGTTATGTCTAAACAAATCAATTTGTTATTCTACCACATAAAATAACGGCGAGTTTTGGAACCTGATCAAACTGACAAAAAGTGTCACGTCCATAAGAAAAACCAAAGTTGACATGTGTTTCTCCGTCCTTTCGAAAGTCATTGTGAAGGGGATGCCTTATTCATTCGAAAAGTCTATGAAAGTGCCTGAACAAAGTTGTGGTTAAAAATGTCGAGTACCTTTATCCTAAAGAAATGAAAAAAAAATTCACAGCGATATCTCCGAAACTATAAGAGTAGATATTCAATTTGTTCTTATTTTTATTCAGTACAAAAATGCGCAACTCAACCAACTCCGTATATCTTGTATCTATATAAATGGCACTCAAAAAACAAACAGCCTGTATATTGCCTTCATGGTTATACCTACTATATACGCATTCATATGCAATTTCTGCCTCTCCAACCATATTTGCATCAAAATGAATTTTGTTTATCAGGATTCACTCGTCTCCTGGTAGGAGTTTTTTGATCCTGCCCCAACAGCATAAATAATTAGGAACTAGCTAGAACATAATATTTCAATTCATTTACACAAAACGAATGTGTAGACGCGAAATCCAACAGTGTTCATGGAAATTAATTAGTATTTTCGCAATGTATCTAGCTCTGATTTGATGTATTCTCTGCGTAGATGTGATGTGTGGTTATTGCAGAAGCCTGTGAAAATATTCATTTACGCGAACTGAAATGATGTCGGACATCAATTGATATTTCGCACCAGCACACATGAATTTAGTTACACGAGACACACAAATTTCATTAGGTGAATCAAGTCGATTACGATATGCGAATATTATCGGATGACGGGAACAATGAGTGTCATTAGTGATCGCCAGCTCTTTCGAACATTCAAAAAATTAAGGCAATAGCTCATTTACCCAAAATAACGAGAAAAAATTTAGAGTATGTTAGTGAATAGAAGACAATAAAGCAGAGTCGGTGGTGATTTTCAGCGTTTGATTCTTTGGGATGATGATTCCAATTTTTCCATGGGAGTATTTTCAACAGAAACCACAGCGACTACTGGAAACAAGGAAATCTGAATCTGTTAAAGTGAAATAGAGGTAAAAAGATACCTGAACACAGTGGAATGAAAAAAAGGGAAAATAATATCCGATGAACTAGCTTGGTCCTTGGAAGAGGTCAGCTACACCCTACTTTGGCTCGGAATCAGCTCTTGGAGTGCTTTAAAACACAATCAGGAGATGCATCAGAAGACGAAATACAAAGTGTAGTCTGTCCAAGACAAAAAATATAGTAAACTTGCTATTCTGGTAACATGCGATAAATGAACTGACGAGATACTTGTGTTGCGTAGTTATCAAAAAGATTTGTAATGAGTCTCTCTACAGGTCATGCGGCTCTGAGAAGACAGAAAAGTTGACCAAACTTATGAATTGTGCGGCTGGGAACCTGAGACTAAGCACTAAGCAGAGATTAGGCACTAGACTAGGCATTGAACTACAGAAAAGTGATGTTACTAGGGAAATCAAATTTGAAGTCAGAGAAAGTGGGAACTTTGGAGCCTTTTGAGGTATCAGTGTCATAGAAAAAGTAAAATGAGACTTTGACTGCAGTGCAACATTATGACCCTTTCAGTGTAATAAAAAAATGATTATCCAATGACCTAAATATGGAGAACAACAAATCTACTTTCAACAAGATAGAACCGTTCGCCATATTGGAATCCTCTTGCATTTTTGTTTTAGGATGTTTGAAGAATGTATTCTAAAAATGGCGATACTGAAACATCGAGGATGGTAAGATGAATGAGATCACCTTGAGCTCTTTTACTAACAGGCTCAAAAATGCTTGGAGTAAGAGTGTACTGTTTTAAACTTTTTTTGGGTTTCAATCAACCAGGGAGGTATATGACCTTCAGAAATTCAAAAAGAACACCAATTCCTACCTCATTTCCCTTGCTTCTCACGATGTTCTCTGAACATTACAGGATGTCTCCTTTCGTGAGAAGTTTTATATATAAAAAAACAGACTTTCTGTATCTAGAACATTAAAATACTGAAAGTTTATGGCATCTACTCATTCAGAGGTCAATATATAGTCAGGAGAAAATTCTGTATACTTGCCCAATGATAGAAAATATTAATTATTTGTACAAAACGCAACATTCAATCTTCATACAGTTTACGTGATCTCAATCATAATGAAGTGCTGACTCTACTTTGATCAATCATTGATAATATTCAATATCTGGACAAAACGCGATCTTCAATATTTATATAGTTTTCGCGATCTTAATTATAATGAAATGCATTGGCAATTCGTGTATTTTAATGCATTTTTTCAAATAATGTCAGGTTCTCAAATATTTCCGAAATAACTAGCATCCAACGCTTTTGGTGTAAAATAAAGAGTCAATGTGATGCATTTAAAATATACTACTATGTGTTTTCTAAAAAAGTTGAACACAGCCGATGACATTAAAAACACTTGAACAAGTTGGTCAAACGTTTACTCGTGTGACGCCATATTTGTTCATGTTCCTGATGAGCACCCTAAACGGCCTGCGATTTGTTGAATAACGTTTAATTAAGGATGTGATTACTGTCATAAAAAACGAATATCTGACTAGCATTCAGATTTTAGAGATAGACAAAGCCACAATATATCAAAAATGCTTCGGTTTGATCTAGTGGGCAAAGTAAACTCGCTTGGAACGCTACCAGCGATGTCGCGCGAATACTTCACAGGTAACAGCGATTCGAACAATGTCGACGATTATCCGACATCGTCCCTACGGAATCCCATCTATTCCCGACGAATGGCGGGCGATCGGCATCGCCGCGCAAAACGCGGGAGAGAATTTCCCGCCATAATTAATTACCGGCCGAAGGTTAATTGAGAGAGACGTTTTGCGTCCGAGCTGGCAGACCGACCGACGGAAACGTATGGCAATGGGCCTATTCGGGCAGTCGAGCTGCTTCTCGTAATGATCCTCGTTAGTTGTTCGATTGGCAGTTTGGAATGATGAGGATGGGGCTGCGATATTCGGACTCCTGAGGGTATTTCGTTCTAGCAAGTTGTAGAGTGCACTTGTTGTCGATGAGATGGTGGAATCTAAACAGTGCCAGCGCCAGCATTTATTCTTGTGCCAGGATTCCGGCAGAGGACAGATGACGTCACTATATGTGGGCCGATAAGGAGATAACAAGGTTGGAAAGAATTATTGTTCCATATAGGGAGGAACCAATGAGAGTAACGCTCTGTTCTAACATTCCTTCCCTTTCACTGCACCTTCCTACCCACTATGCCACACGATACTACACTGAAGATTGGGAAGCTGGTCGCTCCATTCTGTGCTGGATTTGTATTTTCAATCCGACAAACTGAATTGGATACATGATTCGATTTAGTTAGCTCCATACCTATCCTACGTGAATTCATGAATTTCCTCTCATATTTTTTCCGCAAGAACGTAACTCGTAACTACTTTACGCATCATAATAAAGCGGTGTATGGTGTATGGCAGTGCATGTCACAGGTCACGTAAACGATTGCGTAGAGATGCCCAACACTATTAGCTCCTAGAGTTATCCGAGAAGAAATCCTAATGATATCTCAATCACAAGCAGACTATTCTTCTCGCTCTCATTAGTTTTTGGTAAGATAAATTAATTCCTACCACGTGAATCCATATTTTATATTCACTAAAGATAGTTCTGAAAGTTTTTCGATACCATTAGTACAAAATGAAAAATATTTAGCTAACCACTGAACTTCTAATTGGTTGCAACATAGCTGGGAACATGTAGATAACACTTCACAGTGACTTTATTCGGTTATTAAAAATTTTGTTTCAGGCGACTTCAGATTTATCAAATGCATCGGAGGATATATAAACCACTGATCTGAATTTCATGATTCTAGATTATGTTTCATGAGAAATTGAGATATATTGACTTTACAATGCCTATCGAATGTTTTAATTGTGAGCTTAGAATCAAATTTGAGGTTGTCATCTCTCTGGGTCTAACATAGGATGATATACAGAAGTTTAATTTGAAAAAGTGACGCAAAAACATTACAGATAAAAGAATTTTTGCAACTTCAATATCATAAATACCACGAAAACAAAAATTTAAGGAGAAAAATCTTTGGCAGATCCTAACTATTTTCTCAAGATTGAAGATTATACTTTGTGAATATTTTTTGAAAGACTTTGAGGCATTCAAACGGATTACATAGTTGTCATATGCCAAAATCATCTGCGGAAACTAGAAATTGTTTGGAAATTGAAATTAATAGTCCAATCAAATATTTCATATATGGAATCACTAATTTTGTTACAAATAAACATTAACTGTATAATCATCTTCATTTATTCGTGAAATATGCATCATACTGAGTATATTTGAAATTATGGACGTAGCATCACCGCAACTCCGAGTACGCCAACGTTTGGAAGTGAATGAAGTATCTGACTAATGATTGTTTGATATTTTAGATATCCAAAATAGATCAATAAGAGAACAATTTAATAACTGACATTACTGCCCCGTATCATTCAATTTGAAATATGTTGTGGAATTTAATTATTTTGTAAAATATGGAATCATAAGATTTTGATATGGATAAAAAAAAATTGTCTGAGATGTTATGATTTCAAAATTTTCTTTCTCCGATATTTCGGACAAGGAATTGGTTTCCCTGATAATATAATTTCAAAATCTATTCTCTCTGTTGAAATTATCATCTGATCTGAAGACCCATTCATCACATGACCATTTCACTAACCGTCAGGCAGCTTTGCAGCTATTTGCTAGGAAAGCCCGCGTCATTACCTTCTCGGCACATATTTCCTTAATTTCCACTTGGCGAAGCTGAGCAATTATGAGACTGACTCTACTCTAATTGCAACTTCAAGCCAGACTAAGATGTTTTTTAATGATGGCGTGTAGTCTTATTTGAACTTTGAATGCATACACGAAGATGGCGGTCTACAAAATAATTATATGCTGCAGCTGCAGCTCTGAGAGGGTTTGAGTTTTGCTGGATTTTTATTCATGAGAACTGTGGTCTTTCAGAATCGAATCGAAAACCATTGTGTTGGAGTTATTACGATTCATTTGTATGTATCGGAGTGCCCTACTTTGTAGATATGCAGGAATATGAAACAAATATTATACAGATAAACGTATTTTGAATCTTCAAGAAAAGCACCTACCATGTATTCTCGATGGAGGAACATACGAGATGAATCATCAAAAATTTGTTATGAATAATGCTTAGGAGTATGCTATTCTTAAACACATGCGTTCCACATACGAATATATTGTGGAACGTGGAATTGTAAAGTATAGTTAATTTGAATGAAAAATATTGTGAATATTGTTACTGTAGAGATTCTAAAGGAATATTGGTTGATATATATCCTTGTAATCCTGCCATTCCTTGAACTCTCGGTTGAAAATCTTAGTAGTAATATAACTAAGCCGAAGAACCACACGCCCAAATTAGTTGCAACAATGTTGTTGAAATAAACAGTTGAAAATCAAGACAGAATAGATAATGACCTTTTAAAATATTGTTATCGATGAATCTCTCGATGAATTGATCTGTTGACGTGAAGTTACTACAAAAACTCGAATATCTCGAAAACGGTTGATTTTTGTATTTGTATTTTAACAAGAGTTTCTTTTCTTGTGATTTTCTTCTCTCTATCGAATTCTTAGATTTTCTGATCATAACGAATACAAGGAAATAAGTTTTCCCAAAATAATATCAACTCACCCTTTAATACAGGTATTTTAACAATAGACATTCATGCAGAACATTTTATTAAGGTAGTTTTCACCATTTAGAAGTTACGTAGAGAAATTAGTCTGATATCATCAACTTTGGAAGGACGTATCTTCCTTATGCATTTTGGACCATCATATTCATCATATTTTTTCATCCTTCAAGAGCTTGGTACATATTTTAACTCACCCTGTATGTACATAAGTCATGTATGTATGTAATTTCACAATTCTCAAATGTCTCTATGGATATTCTGAAAAGTTTCTCTGGATGCCCACTTCCAACTTCCATGCAATCTAGATGGATGGATATACATACATATATAGGTCATTGTTACTCTCTACTTCAGAAGTACAGAGTGTGCAAATGTCGATGTATGTATAGGGAAAATATAGAATGTACGAAAAAATGGAGATAGCACCTCCATCTCATTTTACGAGTTGAGTTCATTTGCGAAAAAAAAATTATGAATCGTCTTCTGTTTTGTTTTTGTTCGAGGGGAAAGGGCATCGAGAAAATTCCAAAAAACTGTTCTTCAAAGTCCTATAGACAGTATTCGGCGACATTATGACATTCCATGTAGCAAAATTCTCAAGGTCTCATTTGGGAAGTTAATGTCTCTACGAAATCAAAATCAGAATTACATCAGTACTGAGCTTTAATACATTGAAATGTGCTTCTCGAGTATGAAATTGACCGAAGAATAGATGAAACTACCATACTGTCATCGTAAACTCCTTCTCAGGTTTTCTATGAGAAATCGTGCATAAGCAATAAGCAAACGTAAGCTCGAGCTCATATGTACAAACGTTCCTGCACAAAAGCTGAATAATCAACATCAGAATAATTCTATAATTTCATTTCAAATATTAGAGATTCAAATATGTATTCAATATTCAATTATTCGTGCAAATTTATTCAACATCCGAATTCGCAAGGAAACACGCAGCGCCTGAGTTTGATCTTCGTGTTTTCTATAATTAACACTAGAATAATCCGTGTAAAACCTTCGTTGATTGCTTCATTAATTAGAAATCCTTTCGATACGTTGTTCAAAGTAGAAATTTTATCCATAGAACGGAAAGCGAACTCAATTTACCGCTCAAATGGACTTTCCAGTGTTTCTTAGACTACGAAAGGGTTTTGTTTCTCATTGACAGACTGAACTACACTTTCGAAGTTTTAATTAGGTTTGAACATTTTGACAGCGGTTTATAGTCAGTTATCGATCGATTTTTATCACTCTCATTAATAGTATTTCCCAAAGAATGGTTGACTGAGGAAAATCCATTAACGGGTTGAATAAAAACAGTTTTATAATTGACGTCGCTACTAAAATATACGTCATCAAGTTAATCACACCTTTCAACGTGGTACACCCTGTATATCGATGATTTATATCCATTTATATCCCCGATTGAACACAAATTATTTTGATTGTTTTCTGATTCGGCTGTATATATGTTAGTTGAGCACCAACAAAAATCATTGAGTATTGAAACGGAATTCGACATCGCATGGCTTCAATGAAAATTTTGTAGTTTGGTATAGCAAACAAAGTGAACTGGATATTAATTGGCAAACATAGAATTTCAATTACTCAATCCACAACAGCAGGAACAAAATTTAAACTGGACGTAAAAACAAACCACTTATGAATTGTAATTTCGTTTAGTTTCCAGCGACTGTATTACAATGGGATAATACATTTTGAGTAGTAGCAGACGTGAGACGTGCATGTAAATTCGAAATGAATTCACACGTGTTGATGAAAAGTTTTTCGGTAAATATTCAAAGGCGAGTCAACACCTGTGTCTGCTACAATACTAAATCGACTTTGAAATAATCGAATTTTACTCGATCACTGTTGTTAGAATATATAAAAGTAAGTGCTAGTAATAATTTTCCATTTCCAATAGGTGGTAGTCATTGACTCCTCAAGAGCCTGAAGAAAAATTCTGACCCTTCAATCACATACCATGTTCATTTTCATTAGTCTCTTCCATCATTTTGTCTGTCTAATAATAAAAATACATGTTTACAGGGTGAACAAGAATTCGATGGATTTTATTATTTCCTTATTAAGAGTACAAAAAATTAAAACGCTCTATGACAAGGATTGGCAACCTTTTGAGTCAATAGAGTCAAAAATCATAATTCATAAAATTTGAGAATTTTTGAATGGACTCAAAAAATTAGTTGCATGGATATAGCTTCTTCGTCAAGAAAATGAATTAATTCATTAACAAAATATCTACGTATTCACGAAGAAGTAATGTTTCATGATTTGTTATTACAAGAACAGGAGACATTTTGCTATATATTTTTTTCATCAAATGATATTAATGTAACTAAAAGTAATGTTTTTTCCTGAACATGGAAAAACTTCAAGATTTATTATTACTTACTCAAGAATAGGAACGTGTTTTTTTTCGATAAGTATATAATATTTATTCCTGAAACCTTTTCGAACATTCATTGTAGATTTCGCAACTCAGCTGAATAAGAACGGTGAGTGCTGTAACTTATGGCCTTCACTTCGTATTCATTTATTTATTTATTTATTTATTTATTTATTTATTTATTTATTTATTTATTCATTTATTTATAGACGGGGAATAACCCCTTCACAGATAATACATATAATGTAGTAAAGAGAATTAAAAAGTGTAAATTTAATTTACAATCACAAGCATTCCTAAACAAATATAAACAAGGCATAGAATAAATATGATCATATGACTAGGACTTTCATTAGGCATACTTAGCAATTGTTTTGCCCACTATGCCCAAAATGTTTACTGAAATGTGGATAAAATAATTGAAAAATATGGAACTATAACGGTTTACACTAGATCATCACATACACATATCATATTCCATAATCCGTTTTTCATCTACTTTAGAATCAGAAAACTCCTGAATGTTTGTCTCGAAAAATCAAACATTTACGATACACTACACAAAAATATATCACCTACCAGTAAGGGCCATCGAACCATCAAATATACTTTGGCTCTGCCAAAAAATCTGAACCGTCTGAATCTTCTCAATTTTTTACCGCCAAATCCCATGGTACTCATTGAAGCTGATTTCAGGAGAATTCTTCATAATCACTTAATGAATGTTGAGAAAATAAAGAATCGGAGATGGTGAGGTTCAACTTGATAAGTAGGGTGAGACGCATTTAGCTGTGACTCCATATTCTTCGAGTCAAATTTCTCAAAGTCGAGTTAAATAACGAAGTTAAATTACTGAAATTGGATCGTATGAGCTAGTCTCTAGGATGTGGAATTTCTAATCGTGTTCACCTTGTCTCGGGAAAGATATTTATGAGGAAAAGGTTAGATAGTTCAATAATAGAATAGGATCATTCTGAGGAGTAATATAGGAAGTAATAGTTTTCGTTGTGGCGTGCATTCAAAGGCCTTGAGAGACGAAGTTCATACAAGATTTACGATCGTGATGAATTGGATCAGTGTTATAGTCCAATTGTTGAATTTGTTACGACGCTCTAGGGCAGTTTATGTTTGTCTTCACGCTGGTTCATTTTCTAACAGTTGTTTTATGTATTTCCATCAAACAATCTCTAGATGAAATGCCAAGAACGGTATAGTTATTTATTAATTATGACCTACAAAATGGGAAGATCATTTTTGAAGGACATCTAATCAAATAAATGTTCATGAGTCACAAATTCGATCATTGTGAATATATAGGGTGTTGCAGAGTGAGGGATCAAACTTATTCAGTGCAACAGTAGAAAAAATTTGAGTGGTGGAAAAGTTTCACTACGGCACTACGGTCATTAAGACGCGTTAAAATTCAGAAAAACGATGAATTGCCTGAGTAGGATTTAATGCATTCAATTTTTGCCTTCAGTACATGATATGATCACAATAGGAGTCTAGAACTTGTATTTGTGATATCATAACATGTGTATATCAACTTTAGACATTTTTCACAACAGAATTAAATTTCGATTGATATGAAAAAAAAATAATTTGATAGAACATGAAAAAATTTTATGGGATGTAAAAACGGAGAAATTTTATGCCCTTCTGCCACCTTATATGCACGAAAAGTATTGCAATGAAAATGATTATTACCCTTCAACATTGTAGCTTGAAGTATCAGATGAAAGCAACTGAAAATTCATAGCTCTTGGTACCTAGGTAGAAGATGGAAGCAATAAAACTACGTCAGACATTGAAATAACAAAGAACATTTGATATTCCTAGCAGTCATTAACTGTTTAATAAATTAAAAATCATGGGAAATTGTATTTGTGGGAAAATTTTATATAATTCACAATATATTCAATAGATTGATTAGCAATCGTATTCTTTGTAGTGTTCTATAGAATACGTGCGATTTTTGAAAATGAAGCAAATCAACAACCACTAAAAATTATCAAGTAGAATTGGAAAAAATTGAAATTGTGGCAAAACCAAAAATGATACTTTCAATAGACGGTCGGAAAATTCGGAGTCCTAGTGAGAAGAAGGAGTTCACAGGCGAAGAAGTAATACTGAAAGAAATATCTGGTCTTCATCAACATCATTTTCAGGAAAACTTTTATATTCCTTTCAAATGGCATATAAATTACGGATACCGTGTTTCGTGAGCGAATAAATTGCAATATTATGCTAAATTCCCAACTTGTATCTACCTCAGTTTATGTTGGTACCTGGTACAAGGAATACTGCATAGAAATTAATAATTGCCTAGTTATAGAATATAGTTAGTGGAATTTAAATTGTTCTAGATATTCGTTAAATTTGGTAAATGGGTTTTCATTTCACTCGTTGAAACTTCGCATGAAACTTCGATTTGTATATCGAAGACAAATGTTGTATGAGAATCTTCACATCTCAAATTGAACATATTCAATTCATGGAAATAAATTAATAAACATTTTATTTGATTTATGAACGTATTCTTTCGATTATTCGAAGTGATAAAACATTACACTTCACACTTTAAAACTTAAATATAACATTTGTGATCGTCTATTACTGGAGAATTTCTGAATCTATTGAAAACATTGATGCCTAGATAGCTGCAAACATATATTCTGATCTAATATTAAATATCAGATCAAACCAGTGGCTCAATTTATCAACCGAAATGGACCTCTACTTTATCTATATCAAATAATTTACGATGGGAATTTCATCACTAACTTTCTCATCTTCAGCTTTGGAATGCGAAGTACGAGGTAGAGTATCATTTATATTAAACTCCGTAACTCTCAGCAGAACATTATCGCAGTTTCATTGAGGAGACGATTCATGTATAGGTACTATGATATCACAAGAAAAATGAACAAGAATTGTATGAAAAATGCGAATATTAATCGAAATAGAAATGGACTTACAACCTGAGAACCTAAAATGGTGTTGAAATAGTTGGCACAAAACTAGTCTAGGTAGGAACTTTAAAGTATTTCAATATTCTAATTTCCATTTTGTTTTATGTAATGTTTTTCATGTGTTTGCAATTCGAAGGATTGTTTTGGTCTGTATTATCATTGTATATTTCAAAATTACTTTATGATTTTTCAATTGAAAATTATTGGAGACTATAAGACTAAGGTGGAAATGATCCTTGAAATGTTTGGAAAATAGGATTTTGTAGCATGTTTTCTATATTGGGACGCAGTGATTCTTATCAAATTCTGCATCCCTTCTCTCAGAGTCTTGTATGCTTATGTCTGACTTGTCTTCATAACACGAATACAATGACTTATTTCGATTTCTGGTAGTATATTTGATTTGGAAAAAATACAACCCTTATTTTTCAATATTTCAAACCGTTCTTATACAAGCTGAACCTCGATAGAGTATAGAAAACTATAAAATAATTTATAATACATTATAGTATGAAAAAGCTATTCACCGAGAATCCTCGACACAAAGAGCTATGATCTCTCGAACATATTTTCCGGTCACAAACCAACGGGTTGAAGTATATATGGAAGATAGTTCTTCTCGAAAATACGAAGTCAACCAATTCCCGATTTTCTCGATGGAACATGTCAATATGAAATGAAACAATTGGAATTGGTGAATTGATTCAGATTCAGTCCTGGCAATCTGCTCCCTGAAATCTAGCAATTTTTCCTTTGGAGACTTTAAATTGATTTTGTGAGGAATTGAGGAATTGAACATAGGTATCATTGAACAAATGTCAATAATTTTGAACGACTTCATGCAGAAGCAATAAGAAGCAATTCCTTGTTTCACATGTATTGAGAAGTTTATGAGTTTTATACAATTTGACTCTCAATAATTTGTTACATTGGTCATTCCTCTGATATGATTGTTGAAAGTGCATTTTATCAAGAGTAGACTATCGAATTATTAATTTCAAATCATTCGTCAAAGCCCGATAGGAAATGAGAATCAAAATAATTTGACAGTGTCATCAAAATTTTTTGATTAAATTTCAAGTAAGTGATAGTAATTTTCCAGTCATGCAATAATTTTTTGGAAAAATATGTTCAATCATGGAAATTACCTCAAAGAATCTCAGTAAATCAATAAAAATAATTCTTGTTCCAGATGAAACATTTCTAGCTATTTTTCTTTTTGATATCTCTGGATCTATTGTTACTAAATAAGAAAAACATTATTATTATTCTATGCGAATTGATATCCAATAAATATCCAGGGGCATTCCAGAGGAATCGGATGAAATTGAGTCAAGGTATAGAAGGATTGATTTAAAAACAAAAATATATATGAACACTTGAATTTTCGAATTACTGCACAAAGTTTTTTGAAAAAAATTGCAGTAATTTATGCATGATTCACAAAACAATTTGCAACCGATGCACTTTAAATGCAAAACACCATCACAAAAAATGTATTTTCTGTGGAAAAATATCACAGATTTACTAACTACTCGATGGCTCTAAAGTATTCGCATAAATCATCAACATCAATTTCATTAGACCCTTTTAAGATACCCTGTATAATAAATGGAGAGAGCAATTTACTGGGATTAGATCGACATGAAATCTGTCATCTGCTCCTCCAACTTAGAATCATAATCCAAAGTACATATCTAATTGTTTCGAGAAGAAATATCTTCGCAACGAAAAGTCGATTCAGAAATCCGGCACGTCACCAAACAAAACACTATCTGAGTGCGGAAAAAGATCGCGAGTCGCGTGTTCTCCACGCTTCTGAGCGCTCCTCCCAGATCTAGCAAGCCGGCGGAAGGAAATTCGCGAACTGAATTGCAACCCTCGAACACGGGGATGCTGTGCCGTCAGTCGTCGCGACGCTAGCGACGCTTGGTGTGCGACACCGAAACGAGAATGTTACCTGAACCTGCCGGCTAGGTGAGAGGAATCGGGCGGATTTGTTTATTCCCTACACTTGTAGAGCCTGTTTTTCTTATTTCTATAGCTAGAAATTTGGGTTGGCAGCTTTTTCGTGAATTTCACACGATATAACCAGAAATTTTCCTAAGCCCTCTTTTTTCTCATTTAAAAAATTGTTGCATCTATACAGGGTGTCAAGGAAAAAAAGTACCATAGATAGATGGCCATTAAATATGAAAAAAAAGGTTCTATCAATACAGGGTGTTAATTGAGTATGCTAACAAACTTCAACCACGAATAGTACTCCGAAAAATAGAAAGAAAATGTCATATGAACATGGGTCCGGAAATGCTTCCTAAGGGAGCTACGCTCCTTTGCATGGGGCACCCTGAAGACGGTTTTCCCTCGATATTATCGAAATCGTTCATAACAAAATTACGAAATTAGGTGGGATGGGTAAAATTTCGACGCTGAATCTGATTCTGAATTCAGAATTTCATAATTTTAATCACAGGCGTATCATACGGAAGGAGTTAAGGGTAAAAATAACCCCATTTTCTGAATGGTAATTTTTTTGACATTTTGATTTCAGAATATGGTAATTCAGAGATTTCTACGTAAAAATGGTCTCCTGGTACATCTCCATAGGCCTAACAGTTTTCGAGAAAAATGCAAATTATTGAATCGATGCAGGCTATTGTAAATAAATAAATGTTCGTCTACATACATATTTAGTTAGTGTGCTGTGAAAAACAATTGCAACAATTGCGTCGAAAGTTTACCCATCCCACCTAATTTCGTAATTTTGTTATGAACGGTTTCGATAATATCGAGGGAAAACCGTCTTCAGGGTGCCCCATGCAAAGGAGCGTAGCTCCCTTAGGAAACATTTCCGGACCCATGTTCATATGACATTTTCTTCCTATTTTTCGGAGTACTATTCGTGGTTAAAGTTTGTTAACATACTTAATTAACACCCTGTATATGTCCGAAACTTCATCATAACTTTTAGATGCGTTTTTACTGTCGACTTAGCGAATTTAAGTAAAAAAGATATAGGAATCGCTTTTTCTAGTCCAGAATTACATACAGTTTGAGGCAAAAAATGTAGGGTTGATTTAAATGTGGCGCCCTCTATTAGTAATCTAAAAACTAATAGGATATTTGGATTCTCTATCATACGAAATCCCCGCAAACCTCATTTTGTTAAATTCTTGTCTCTTTGTCCAAAGTTTTTCAGAAAAAAAAAACAAACGAATAACTCTTTTCATATTTTATGGCCCTCTATCTCGTGCCACTATGCATGGTAGTTTTTTTCTTGAATGAATGTGAATTTTATATCATAATATCTCAAAAAAAATGTTGGATGGTGTTTCTTTGTCATTTTCGATATCATAGAAAATACGATGTATTATTCAAAAACCCCATGAAACAGTGCCTTATAGACTAAAACGATATCGGAAATTTTATAGAGAAATTCTAAATGTCTATTCAAATCACTTGAAAAACGGACATATAAACGAAAAACGTATGAAGTTCATGTGGAGTAAAATATTAGATATGTTATGAACAGAGAATTCGACAAAATATTGGAATCCAATGTCCAAAATATTGAGAATGAGAAACGTACATCAGAAGGACTAACGGAGAAGACAAAAAAAGTCGCCACGACCGTTTCAGTGAATTATCGCAACACTCGAAAACGTCTTTTACAAAATGAGGAAGATATAACAGCTTTTGTAGTATACGAAATAAAGTGTTTTATGAGCAGCGTGAATTCAGCAGGGCGACGAAAGTGTTATTCTTTGGGGGTTTTTACTTCCAGCGACAGAAACATAATACGAACGAACGATTTTCTCAGTTGAACAGCGCTCGTTTCCTTTTTTGTTCGCACAGCGTGAAAAGCTCTGTTGATATTTCATGTTGGATGTCGGAATGGATCAAATACACAAAATAATGCCTGGAAAATGTTGTTCTCTGATAATATACGACATGACATTGTATACATTTTATTTGAGTTAAATCGCGAAGCGGACTAATTGACTTATAAAATATAATACTGCTGTTGTATGTAGGGTATTATTCTTCTTTATTTTCCTGTGGTCGTCTTGAAGTATCATTATGATTGGTATCAACAACATAAGGTGAAGAATGAATTTCTCTAAATCTCAAATTGATTTGTTCGAAAAATACTTCCGATGTATAGTCTTCTATACTCCAATGTATTCCCAAATGAGAATAAAATCATGAAAATAAGTAGAAGTAAAAATGAACATAGGTGCGAAGTACCTCATCGACAGTTAGAAATTTTTACGAATTTTAAATATTTGGTTGAGGAAATAGTGATGGCTTCTTAGAAGCTGAACTAGTTGACTGCACATTCTAGGCTAGATTGAAAAAACTGTGACATGATGTAGGGTTTTTTCTAATGTCCATACGTCGACTTCTGGGATACCCTGTAGACCGTTACTTTTTTATTTCGAATGAGATACTACGACATATGATTTATTTTTGATTATATAATTGCTGAATTCCAATTATCTACATCTAAACTTAGAATTTAGTTCTGGTGACAACTTTTTTGGGCCACATTGAAACGATGAGCAGTGAATTTTTTAATCGTAATCACAGAAATTTCAATGTAGCAATAAATGGGGAAGAAGATGCGATTATTGAGATTGAATAAGTACGATTATCTTGCAATAGGCTTTAATCAAGAAAATTGGAAGAAGGTTAATCCGGACTTGCACAAACATAAGTAAAATTCAGTCATCCTATTGTAGATCAAACTCAGATGAAATTTTTCTACAAAACATATCTATGATATATCTTCATCAACCTAACCTTAGTTTCTTCACGTACCAATATAAATAACCTTTAATATAAATCACACTAGCTGGTTGCATGACATCATTGCATTTTCTGATGGCGCATCGATTAACTTCAAATGTCAATGGAGGATTTTCATCACACATTTCCACTCAACATTGCATGCTTTTTCTATTGATGTTTTTTTATTCAAAATGTCTCAGCAACATACATGAGAACATGCAAGACACATTCATTGATCACAAAAGAGTAATAGTCACATTACCATTGTGTACTCTACGTAAACGTCAAGAGACATGCTAGATACAGGAGACCTAGCCCCATTCACAGCTCTTGTTATTCTAGATGAATCCATCTATTCAAAACAGTGTGTTCTGTGCAAATTGAACTGACCACAAACTTGAAGCCTCAGTGTAACAACCCAACCCAAGTGGGAATATACAATTTCTCTGGTATCTTTGGAGTCACAGCAAGTTTGAACAGGGTGTACGTTTTGTCATTGAAATAATATTCCAGCTTCTGAAATAATAGAACTTTGCTCATCTCACAAACACAGGGCATATTGTTTGAGAGATGTAGTGGAGGAAGTCATCAAGAAATGTAGAATCGTTTCTAAACAAATATCACTTTTCCTCTAGTGAAAAACAAAATAATCAACACTCACACCCTGTACCCCAACTCTTGGAGCGAATACGGTGCCATCTTAATTATCTAAATTACAACAGACGTCGAGACAAATGATAGCGGTCGCTCAGTTTGCATAAACCACTGCTCTAGAAGCTGAAGATAATTAGTAGAAGTTCCAACAAACATATTCTGCAGATACACGCAGAAATTTCGAGCACACATTCATATCTCACACAATCAACTATGTTTCCCAATTAGGAGAAAAATATCTAGCTGAGTCAGTCTATATGAGCAAACGAGCTCCGGTGTCAGAAATAATGAGACATTAATTGGTCGATCGATATTTGTGAACATGGAAGGTGGATAACTTTTACGTGTTTGAGAAAAAAGTGTTGAGTATACTTGATGTAGTTCTTAGTTGATTGAAGTTTTGACTGATTGAGATTATGACTACATTTTACTTTTTGACAAATCGGTATCTACACTATTCTCTTTGCCTATGGATTGGAACTCCTTATTGAAAAGTTAATGGAAGATCATTATTCTGAAGTAAGATTTAACGATGTTGTGGCAAGTCTGTGATATCATCCTCATGATACTTTGCACATTTAATAATGAAATAAATGTTGATTGCTAACAAAATCAAGAATTTCATGATTTCTGTACATTTAAGTCAATACTAACAATATTCAATCAGATTTTCAATTGTTATATCCTATAGTTTCTGCTGTCTGCAAATGAATTTTGACATACGGCAACTGTTTGATTACAGATTTCTTTCCAATTATCAGCTACCTACTATTTTCGGAAAAATATCGGAGTTCTAGAATATTTACAGAATTTCCAAAATACAAACATATCTACCCTATCCACAACTCATAGATTTTGGAAAGTAGGACAATACAATAATTGACAGTGATAGAACGATTCAATAAGCGTCTTACTTCCATGATCTACAGCGAAGCTACATAATTCCATAACCCATTCAGTATTCCTTCTAGTTCCTGACTGCACGAGATATTAGTGCGTTCTCGACATCACCGAGTGAATATATTCCGGGATATTCCGGTGGCATATCAGAATCCTATTTGCCGACTTATCAGGCCATGAAGTTATGCAAAATGGAGTAGGAGATAATATAAACAAGTGGTGCTGTGACCCATGAACTGTGGCAATGACAATCTGGAATTGGACAGGTCCATATCAAGGAAGTAGCGTCCAGAATAACGCGATGCCAAGACAATGCTCCTCGAGTTATTCGCTTATATTCATAGCCGGAAAATTATTGTCTCTATGTGCAGGGTCGACAAAATCAATTCTGTCTATTGAAACGTTATGAATGACTTTTGGGGGTGTTTTTTTTTATAAAACTTCCCACGAAAGGAGACATACCTTTTGAATGACTCAATGGATTTCAACGAACACTCTTATTCTTCATGAAAATGTAGTCGAATATGGGTGTAGTTTGAAAATTCTCAACAGCGAACGACTTGTGTTAAGGACTTGAATTCTGACGATTTCGCAAGTTGTATTTACTTGAAATAAACACCGATGACACTGTTACTTCACACATAAATTTGATATCATATTATTTCTTCCTTAGCCTCGACTTATTCATCATTCAAAATATAATGCACTCGTTTTGGTAATTCAGTCATATAGGTTTATTCTTACATGTAACTTGAAATATGATATAGTATGAAAATTTTATGGAACAAGGTTAAAACATTTAGCTTCCGTCTATTGACTATATTGGAGCAGCCTGCATTTCAATAGTTATCTAAAATGATGTTGAATTTGTTTATATCATGAATCAGCCTCAAACAAGAATTCTGCATTTTTCATTGTGGTAGCATTTTGAAAGCAAATCGACTCGAATTGTGATATTTTAACATATGAGGGGTAATATGGGACAAATTCCAAAACATAAGTTGATCACCAGATCACACTTTCTACAAACCTCCACCAAAACATCAAGGTCACACTGATATCAGCCTGTTATTATGTTAATTTATTAGGATCGAACATATCATATAGTTGAGTGTTATCTTACATACAATATCATAGTTGATTCACTCCACGGAAGTTCCGATAATCAATTATTCCTGATATGCAGATACAAAATATCTCCCCGGCTAGTGATTTTGTGCATATTAACCAGTATAGGTCGGAGCATATTGGACAGACTCTATCAGATCTACCAAAAACAACGTAGTCCAAATATCATGTAAATCAATTTGGTTAACGGTCCAGTCGTTAATGTGCACATTCATCAATGTCTGTGCTTGGTTTTCATTCAATACAATTCACAAAAATCATCTGACAGTGTCATCTCCGAAATTCCAATAACTCCTGTGCCAAACGGAAACTACAGGTACTAAGGTTATTTTATGTCAATTTGAGAAATTGCCACAATTCGAATATGCTTCCTGAGTGACCTACAGCTCTTTGAAGAAGAGGTCGTTGTATGAGTTCCATTCAAATTATTTAAAAATGCCATTACTTAATAAAATTAAACTTCATATAATCAATAAAGAGTCACGAACTTATCATTCACTGTAATTTTTCTTCACAACCACCCCAAGCGTATCAATAGGGGAGACCAATGGGTATTTTTGTTAAAAATGTCTTAGTTTTTACTTTTTTCTATATCCACATTGAATTTGATGAAAAATATCATTTTCTTCGGAATCCATATCATGAACCATTTTCAAGAAAAATAAATTTGAACTGTTCCTAACCTAACCTAACCTAACCTTATAACATGTTGTATTTTGAAATTGTATCTGTAATAGCTAGTTGTCGTGGAGAAATCTACAAATACTGATACTGAATAAAAGTCATAAATATTAGGCTGTTTACATTATTTTGGATATTTTTGAATTAATTCAACTACAAATCATTTTCGAATCGAGGTAATTCGACTTAAATGGACACAAAATATAATCCCTAGTACCTGTATATATAAAGCCAAACTGGATGTTTCATTGTTGGTCACGGTCATGTCACAACCTGTACCTACATGTATTATTTTACGAGGTTTCCAACCGAAAGCAGGTGTTTTCAATGTCGAATACAACCTTCGCATATCACCGGAATTCCACATTCCTCGTGAGATAAACCCGTTCCGGATCCGCTGGCAACTGCCGGCATGTGAAGATGCCAGGGAGTTTATTAAAAAAACAAATGTGTCAGGAACAAGAGTCGGGAGTCAGGAGTCGGAAAAAATAGCAGCTGCGACTGATCTTAAATTAGAGATGGGAAACTTTTCCTTCGAAACGTGATTCCATGGAATGAAACGTTGCCTCGTGCACATATGTATTTATTCGTAGAAGTTGAGTCGTGGAGGAAGAGATATGGCCATCAGGTTCTCGGAATGGAACTGGATTCGGAGTTCTTTGCGTAGTTTCTCGAGAACACATTTCTCGTGATGCGATAAATTCTGAATTGCGGATCCTCAAAATAGGATGCTGGAAAACGAAGTTAAGCGTTGCTACGTGGTGATATTTTAGATGATGGAATAGTTATGAAGTGGAATTTTTCTGAACAAGGAAATTCCATTTGGAAAGAAATATCAACAAAGCTGGGTGAAATTCAACTCAAATGGAACAATTATGCGAAGTGATTCTGTTTTGAAAAGTTGAAATCTCGATTGATCGGCTCGAAAACAATTGCATGGATAGCTTTGAGAAGAAATTTTTACCCAATAATATTCTATTATTTGCTGCATGATGATATAGTCGAAAGAATTATAAATAATAATAATAAAAAATCGACTTCATTCAACAAATGCACACACATTTGCCCTGAAAAAACGAAGAGCTAAAGCTACTCTTGAACTCTTAACCTTTTCAGTTTACAAGATAGAAATAAAACAAAGCGAATGGAGCGGTTTAAGGATCTTGGATCAACTCTTGCAACTAAAATTTGGGATTTTTGTGTAGAATAGGTAGGGATTGTGATAGTGATGCAGCTATCAAGTATTATCAATGATTTGTTGTCATTTACTCAGAGATTCACTAAAAATACCTGGACGGATCCTAGTGACAATTTTTTCGAGGAAGATATTTTTAGAGATAGATTATGGATAAATTAGTGGCATCCATATATTTCTTATTTCGTGTAATCATAATAGACTATAGTTGTATCATTGTATTGTTACGATGATATGGAAAGGACAATTGATAATCTTTTGAATAAACATATTCAGACCAAAAAGCCGAACAGTGATTGATAATGATGGATATAGAAGAAACTACAACGAAAAGACTCTACGCATAAATGTGCGTCAGTCAAAATTAAGATGATTACTATAATTAGATGTTATTAAAGAATCGTCTGCAGGAAAACTTCAAGAGGAGTTTGGATATCTCCTGTGTCGATGGAAAAATCATAATCGATACAATGTATGTCTGAAACGAATCATTGAAATATTCAGTAGTGTTCCAATTTTGTCCAAATTTCGGTGTGGTTTCCTGTTGATGCCAGTTTACAAAATATATGGAACCAAATTACAGTTTCAATTCATTGGAACATTTGAAATTTTTGCGCACGTCACAAGTTTTAATAACTCGAGGAACTTTATGGAAAGTAATCCTGCTATCATGTCGAAAATCTTATCAAAGAGCTGCAGAGCGAAATGTTACCATGCCTGGTTAACAAAACAGTTCCGATTGTCGTTTCGCGGTTATGGAAGTTGCGGTAAATGCGATATCGACGATAGTGGAGTTTCCAAAGTCCAGTTCGCTATTTCGTTTGCGGTCGCAGTTAGTGAAACTTTGATAGAAACTCTCCCACGTCCACTCAGTTCGGTTGATCAGTTAAACGATTTCCACTTAATTGCTTGGTCATTTTGGAAGGCGTTCGACGTATTAGAGAGTGTCCAACAATGATATTTGTTAATTGAAAACGTCATTTGAAAGATTTCCAAACTGAAAATATTGGGATTGTTCTGAAAGTGAACTCAGACAAATTATGGTTTCTTTGACACCAATTTTGAATTGACAAGGCAGAAAACATGAGTTACCACAATTTCTTCACTAGTTCTACTGAATTTTCGGGATATGAAAAACTCAGTGTAGCCTGAATTGATAGATTAGAGTATTTTTAAGATGAAAACTTTTTTTCTTCATCTCCAAGTTATCAGGCATTTTTTTAAGTTTACAATATCATGATCTATTATTTGGATATTTCACATTTCACATATATGTATTGAATCAAAATTGCGATTCAATCGAAAAAAATATAATTTTTCTCAATGAAAAAAAAATCAGTTGAATGACATGATTTCTTTACTGTCAGAAAAATTCTTGTGTCATCACGATTTTGAGTATCTTCATATGTCAGTTTCATACAGGGTGGCCCAACGAAAACGTACCAGAAGATGAACTACCAGGAATAGATTTTATCGAGAAACTAGCTGGAATTAACAAAAACAGAAAAATAAGCGAATTGTTCCTTGGAAAATATTCTCGACATTTACTTTAACAAAACGGTAAGTTTTTAAGCGAAATCGACTTACTTTTTGTATTTTTTGAGAAATGCACTAGCGACATTTAAAAGGTCCATATCTTTGCAACGAGTAGATGGAAAATCAAAAATAAAAAGCAATGCATATTGAATCAAAAGGGATTTTAAACGAGGTATCATTCGACCCTCATTTCCATTTCAGAAAAATTTTGGGATGCTACCTCCGCTTAGGTGGGTGAAGTTTGGGCTTTACTTTTGCGGCAAAAGTTGTCCCCCTCATACACAAAGTTGACGTGTTTCAGGTTTTTCTCGATAAAATCCCTTCCTGGTAGTTATACCTATACCGATACGTTTTCGTTTGGCCAACCTGTATACATATACTGTGAGAATGTGAAGTTTCATTCCAAATCTTCAATGGCTCGAATATCGTTTCTACAGGATTCCTCAAGAAACGGGAAGAAATTTTTATATTTGTTCAATAGTTAACATCAAGAGACTTACCCGATATTGCGAGGTATTGTCAGATATCGAAAACGTGTCTACGATAGAATCGAAACGAACTGCCTTCTTGGGAACTGTTTTTTTCCTCGTACATAGGGAACACATCGTTTAGGAACTATCACTGTCACTAGAAACTGGCATATTTTCACCATTATTGTTCGGTTAACACGCTTGGCCGATACTTATTTCTGAATCAACTCCTTTGAATGTCTGACACATATTCATGACTTTTATCAGTATTACTTCAAACTATGGAATTGGGTTGGTGAAACTCTGTGTGCATCTATAACGGTCATTATGTAAAGATGACGATTGCATAAAATTTTGTGAAATGAAATTACTTCCCGTCCCCTTTCAACTATAAACAATGCATTTTCGTATAGATTATATCACGCTGTATATTTAGATGCACGTTGTTCTGGGACGCCTTGTATTTATTTTATTCCATCAATGATTTTTTCAGTTTGGGAAAACTGAAAATTTGCCGATAATCTTTCTGTATAAATTCCCGCGATTTGCTGTGAAGGTGGTTCTCTAACATGAAACCTGAACATAACAGCAACTGCCATCTATATCTGTTATTGATTACTTTGCAACCGAGCTTCACGGTGTAGCTTTTGACTACTAGGTGGCGCCTTCCGTCCTCCATGAGCATATTGAACAGTTTAATTTATTTATACAGCATTGAAGATAAAATATGCAATTGAATAAGACATCGGAAGAAAGTTGAAAATGTACATCCTTATATTTGCGTTTGTACGAAATAAAGGGAATAAGATTGATAAACAGAAATTTAATTTTATTTCTTCTCTCTCAAATGCGATCCAACCAGGTTTTCGGACAGAAATTATCATTATAATGATCAATTATGTGAATGGAGTGGAATAATAAAATTCCTATTTTTTCAAGAGAGTTTTCATATAATTCCAGTATTTCGCAAAAAATCTGTGATTTGATTGTAGCATTCTTATTTTATTTCAGTCATCTGTATAAACCGGTCTCTTATTTTGTATTACATATTTCCTATGATGACTCTCTCAACTGTTTAGTCGAACTCAGTTGTGTATACAGAAAGTGGAAACAAAATTAAGAATACTTGAGTGTAGAATATCTGTTGATAATGAAAAAAGAGAAACTTTTTCAAATATAATAAAAGGATCTGAAAAGTTGAGTTTTAATACGACTTGATGTACTAATCTATAAAAGTATTATGAAGAAAATATCTTGTGATTGTCATGTCTGATATATTTTTCACGATACATTATAAAAAAGCACTTCTCATCGATTACCGATAGACAGAAACGAGGTCAAATAAATAGTTTCGTCTTTTCGAAGTTTTCTGGAAATGCAGAGAAACTCAATCGATTATGCCAAGGGGTAGATATTCGAATAGGTAACTAAGGAAGTTAAATTCTAGATCCCCTGTTTTTCTGTGACGAAGAGTGTGAGCAAATCATCGCTTTAGCAATGATACGGGATCGACTACAGATACCTCAATGTGTGTAAACAAAAATTTCAGAGTTGCAGTAGTTCCACAAACGTTAACATAAAGATTCAATCTGACATCTATACATGCGCAGTTATATGTTTTCGTCTCTTGTGGATTTACGGGTGTACGTGAGCTCACGTTATTCAATGGGTGCTAAAAAAAGGAACGCATCTACGCTAATCGAAATCTAACGAAATTTACGAACGGTACAGCACATAAAGTAAAAATATACATTGAATTATAGCATTCCATCATCACAGGCCTCATTAATTTGTCGTTGAGTGAATCCAAAATCAGTTTATCTGTTGTTTTTGATAATGATTCCGTTTCGATGATGAATATTATCTGCATTTATCAAGAGGAGTCATGCCCTTTGAGGATCCGAAACAATTGTGTCTAATCCAGATTACAATCATACAAATAACAAATCATAGCGTTAGCTTCAGAACTCTGAGAGAGAGAGAGAATGCAGCATGTAAAATATTGTTCTAGTATTGAAGACATGTATCTTTCATCTTATTCTTGGACTTTCGAATATACAATATATATTTTTTCATTGGTGCCATATTTTACCCATTTAAAGCACGCTTGAGCGTGTTTAAAACCAACTTTGAAAAACGCGCGTTTTTGGATCTGACAGGAGTACCTTGTAAACGTTAAATAAAATATAACTGACAAATGCAAAACTTTATTCAAACGTAAAATGTGGCACCAATAAAAAAATAGCGTAAAGTATTCGTGGATCTGGTCTTTAACACTTGCTTTATTTCGAGCACTTCGGCTGTGCTACGAGCATTTCATTAAGGAAGACAATTTTAAACCTACTAAGAATCATTCGGATAAAGACATGTGGAATTTGTATATTAAACTCGAGAAATTATTATACCAATCGAAACGGTTGAAATATAAACGAAATTTATATGTTTACTTGATCAGATTGTATAAAATTTATGCGTCGTCTAGAATTAAAATTCCTACCATGTCCAAAATAATTTCTATTGATTAAATTCCGTATGGATACTGAATAATTACAAAAAATGGGAAAATTAGGAAATGAGGATTCCCAAACTCATAAGCTCTTGACATTTTTTATTCATTATTATTATTATTCGTATTACGTCGGATTTCTTGAATTTGAAGGAGAAACTAGAGCTCTTGCGAAATGGAGATTTGAATTAATACTCATCCATAAAAAATCTAATCAAAAACAAAACTTCTACCATTTTCAGACATTTAAGCCTTTCATAACACCCTGTATATCTCGTAATATTTCAGAAATGCATATCTGCGCAAAAATAACAACTTTTATACAATATATGTTTTCGAATTTTGACAGTGTATATCGAAAACTTGCATAACAAAAAAATTATATTCCGATATTTATCAGGAAGTATTTCGTAGAGTTGTGGTTTGTGATGAAATTATGAATTCGTGTTTTTGAATGAGAATTAAACGAAAAAATTCTCACATGAAAGTGTCGTATTTTTTCATATATATATTTTTTCAATAACCTATATGAAATTACTTTCAATGTATACGGTTCAGAGTAATTCATTTCCATTCCACGATAAATCATAATAATTCTATAGCTGTTTTGGATTTGATATTTCACGTTTCACCTGAATTCGGTTGATCAATACTGCGAATGACTGCCCACTAACAAAATGGATAGTGAATTATTCGAAGCTTCAACGATATCAGAATTAATGGAGCCTGTTTTCAGTCGTTTGAAATGAGAATAATTTTAATTAACTCACGTGGATATATTGAAAAAAGTAATGAATAGTTTTGATACAATATTCTTCTGCCTGTTCGACATATTTGTTCGACTAAATGTGATGTCAGCTCTTGACGTTGAAAAATCACTTTTTACTAAGAAACCTCCCAATGAATAAGCTGTTGCAATAATTATTATTGTTTATGAACTATCTGTTCAAAGTACAAGTTCAGTCCATTATGAAACTTCATATTTCATGGCATTTTTTGGGTTACTTAACTGACATTCTTCAATAATTCTACTTCCTCCATTTTCTAGAGAGGTGCCAAAAAGCAACAAGTATGTATGGATGGACGGAAATATTGAATATCCATGAGTTAAACGGTATATACAAAAACGTCGCGTTTATTTCAAATCACAAGTGAATCAAATATATTTTTCAGCAACAATATCAATTTTTCGAAAATTTAAACTGTATTATATTCTCTTGCGAACTTTTGCCAAATGTCAAGGATTACTTAAACGTTATTATGAAATTCCTGCGATGAAAACCTTATAAAATATACCATCTGACAGCATCATCGTCAATCAAAAAACAAACAACAACAAATAATTAATTTCGTCCGCGGACCGGAAATCGCCGCAGTCGAGAACAGGCGCGCTGAAGTCGCCCGGACCGTAGCGTCGCGACGTCACACGCCGTCGATTTCTGGTCCTTGCTAGCGAGTCGAACACGCACCTCGCCGAGAGGACGTGACGAAGGACGACTATCCTGTCGTTATTACTCGGACTATCAAGACGCCTAGATCGACTTTGCCTACTTCCATTTTGTGCCGACAGATGGCTCTGCGGGCGGTTAGTGGATGGATGTAGCAGAGATGAAGTGGGCGGGAAATTGCGGTTGAACTGTAGTTCACATCGAAACTCTTCGGCATTCGATTAGTAACAGTGTGATACAAGGAAAACAAAATGGAAAAAATAATATGATTTTTCAAGACAAAATGACTGTGATAAATCACTGATATTGTTGAATATTCGCCAATCAATAGGTTTATAATGACATTTTACAGCATTCATAGTTTTGATATTGGTAATGATTTGCATTCAGAATCAGAACAATTGGGATTCTGTAGTTTTGAAATCACCCTGTGAAAATATTCGGAAAACTCTAAAAATGGTAATCGAGATATTAGATCTGTTGACACACCAATGTGAAATTCTTATGGAATCAAATGCAACCAGGTCCGCCTCCTAAACTCTCTCTTTCTTCATATTCGACATTTAACCGAAAGAAATATTCCTCTCCAAAAAATTGGAATTGAATAATATCTAATTATGTAGATTATCTGTTGAATACTTTGGTTGCATTCAGAGAACTTCATAATTTTCACCTCTATTATATTATTATTGTAGTGAAAATAATGTATAGTGAAAAAAGTATCGTTTGAACTCCTGTTGAAAAGTTTTAGAATTTATTTTCAAGATTTTGATTAGTTTTCATTTTGTTTGTTGATGCAATCAAAAGAGCTCGATCAGTTCGATCGAATACATTAATTTGAATTAATTTAAATACTCCATTGAAATTATTATGCAAATTGGAATGCACGTGAGGATTCCTTTGCAAATATTAATTGAATGAGAGAATTTTTCCAATGTTTTCAGTACAAACTCAGTTGTTAAACAGATTGTACCAGGCGTAGTAAAAAAATATTTATTATATTCCTATTATCTCTTCCTGTTTGAAGTTTCGATTGAGTAGTCAAATTTCAAATACGAAAAAAAAATGTAATTCTCGCGATTGGATTCATCTGAACATTTTTATTGCAATACGTACCAACCTCTGTATCAACCGATGTATTATTGGCATAATTGACAGAACCACTCACCGTTATGTACGTTTCCTTGCTTCCTCCAACCGCCGTCACTTCCCTGTCTGCCGAGCTTCGCCGGTTTTTGTGATTCGCGGGTCTCTCCAGCGACCCCTGGCGGTGGTGCGTCTGGACGCTGTCATGGTGCGCCACGACGAGAGGCGGCGACGGTGGTGGTGGTACGTCGTCGTCGACGTACCGAGACTTCTAGACAAATCAGTCATATTATCATCTAATATTTCAATTTATTGTTTATATCAACTGTGTTTTTTAAATTATTTTTTGCGCCAATACGTACGATTGAAGTTTTACAGAAAAAAATTGAATAGGCATAACTCGAAATACTTCAGTTTGATATAATCAGCTTCAAACATTCTTGGCTTTGAAAACGCAGATCAAAAGATAAATCTGCTCCTATTTAACAAAAATCAAATATTTTTTTCTTTCTTCCTAAATAGTAAGTTTTTTTTCAGAGGAATCACCAGACACAAGAGATGTGAGTCTTAATTCGAGTCAGATGTATTGACGTTATAGCAAAACTATAATCACACTATAACTACACATACAGAAGTGTCACTTGTTTTCAGTTCCTTTGATGTAGTTTAGTTATCCACATATTTGAGTTTTTACAAGACAGGTGCATAGGGAATCTTGCACAGATCTAAGAATCACCGCTCGTTCAACATACGAAGAGCTTTCCGCTAATGTATTAAGTTACAGGATAAAATGCGACCATTTCTGACTCCAAAAAATAAGAACCCCTAGTCAATAACAGATATGAAATTGAGACAAAATGCTGTTTTCCGAAAAAAAATAAAATTTATGAATATAAAATTGCGTAGATAATCTGTAGAATAGTTTCTACGTTTTTTGTATCATTCAAAACGTGATCAAAACACAAAGAGCCCTGTCTGACTTGTCCACTGCGCACATAACTCACGAGTAGACATGCGCACTTCAAATTTCAGTACAAAAAAGTGCTAACTGTATCTAAAATCAATTTGAACTTGGCTACAGAGATGCCAAAAATTAAAATATTCCGAGTCTTATCGTTTTTTCCAGAAATTGCCAATATTGGCGTAGATTCCTTACTCTCTCCCTTTCGGAAGTATTTTGTCTCACCTGAACCTTATCTCCAGCCCAACAGCACGAATAATTACCGTTACGCGCACTACCCCCCACCCCGCCACTAAGGTCACCTTCCTCCCCTCTCCTCCTCACCATTTTGTGCCTTCTCTTTCTCACTTTACTCGGCACACCGTACATGTAGTTGGAAAATCGCCTATGCGAGTGCCTTACTATCGAAACCCAATCGATCATAGTCCTATCGAAGTTTACAGCATAAAGATAAAGATTTTTCTAATAGAAATTCTTGATAGTTTCTGGACGGCAGGGCACTAATATGAGCACTCCAATTTGAAAATAAAAATAAAATTAGGAGACCTAAACATCAAATCTGATGCCCAATTTCTAGGAAGCTGTATTGATGATTTCAAAATGAAATAAAATTCCGTATGCAATATAAACCTGAAATAAAATAAAAAAGAATCATGAGGTTGATGTATAAAATGGAATATAGAGACTCCTGTAAAAATATATTTTGAGCAAATATTTGAGATTGTACATATTTGAGAGCATATTTTTGCTATTCAAGAATATTTCAATTTTTGAGGAATATTCACCAATGCTTATGCTAACAAAAAAACTCTTTTTTGTACTCCTCACTGTGCATTAAGTGTTTCAATAAGTGACCCTTCGATTTTGAAAATGTACAAAACGAAGGATCTTCAGAGCCAAAATTAGGAAATTTTTTGTGAATTTTGCCATATATTTCGAGTATCCTGTTGCTTTTTTTTGAATAAAAAGAGTGTTCTCCATTTCTTTGACACTGCTACATCATTATAATCTCTAAAAAGGATGTTACATTTGAAAACTCCATAAAAACTGTCTAAATCAAGTCTAAATTCAAAATGTCTTGTACGATAGATTATCCTAAAACAATTGATACCGAAAATAGTAGTCTTTTCTTCATAGCTTCAAAACTATCAGAAGTATTCTCAAGTACCGCCAGTCGAATATTTACTTTGTGAACTTTGGTCATGTCTGTCGAAGTTTGTGTAAGTTTTCGCCGCCCTATTAAACTGTCAAAGCTGCTCTGAAAGCTCATTCGCGGTATCGTGAACAGATTGTAATTGACTTACTTAGAATTATAGGTCGATGTGGAAGCTAAATCAATTCAGGAAATGTGTTTATTGCCAACGATTCAATACCGTATTCAGAGATTATAGATTAATAACTTGCAAGTGAAGCCTTTGTTTTATTCAACTTTTGCGCGTTATTTGGTAGTTTCTTTACTATGTGATACTTCATCTGGATTAATTATTTTCAGTGATTGTTCTTCATTGAGTGAATATTCATTTCTGATTTGCATATAAAAACTACATATTGTCCTCATTCCTTTATTACGAATGATGAAATGTGCTAATTTTACGAAAAAATTTCCAATTTTGGAATCTGGAGAATTACCACTATGGAGGGAAGCTTTTATTACTTGTATTATGTTTTGTCAATTGAAAGTTTGAGAAATTTCATTACTTCAATCAACTGCACATAATTCCAAGTGTTCACTATACAGTGCTTCTCAAAAGTCTCCTCCCCCTACTATCTTTGAAACGTTTATACATGAACAAGTAACATTACGACCTTCAATATTTAGTGTTCTCCAGGAGTTTGTGAAAGGTGACAAATGAACACCACAACAGTTTAGGAAGTTTTCGAAAAAATATAAAACTTTTGATGACAAATATTTCATTACAGCAAAATAATGAATGCAATCCTGATCTGCTCTACCATCACAATAAGGAATCACCAATAAACGTCTCTCTTGTTCCCGTGAGATTATGATACACTTGCTCTCCTCACAATTCGTACAGAATTCTTCCTACATGGAAAAAGAATTTCTTCCGATACTTTAGAGGGAATTGAAAAATACACATAACGTGTATGAATCGATCGTTGAGACCTGTAGTCAACGAAAATCAAAATATTTTCGTACCATTCGAGCATCGATATTTGCAATTCCAATGGCAACAATCAGAAAGTAAATATGTACACGAAATTGAGATATTTTCGTTTGGAAACTCGATAATATAAACAGAAGTTCAACAAAACAAATTTGGGTTACCGATGAATCATCTTTTTTTCAAGACTCTGAGATTCCTTGGACAAAATATTGATCCGCCTTATGTTATTTTATAAACCTACGTGAGTCTGATGTTGTGGGTCATGTAAATTAACGACTATAATCAGCAACTTTACACATTCCGGAATTGTTGATGTTGGGCAGATTTCCAATGAAGTGAAAGATCGATATCTTGAATCGAAGAAGAGAATAATTATTGTGTGTACATTGAAGCGAAATGCTCCGATGGAAATTGACCTATTTTGAATATTTTTTGAAACAAGCCAGTTCATTATCACCTTTCATATAATTATTTTCCTACAAATTTTCATCAATACTTGAGCTATTTGATTCTGTCGTCATATTTCAGTCAGGAAGATGTTAGGACTGTTGGTACATCCAAAGTTATTTGTCTTTACTTCAATTTGGTTATTCTGAGGACTATGACTATAATACTGAAAGAGGTTCTGTTCGCAAATGCGGTAAGCAAAAGCGAACGAACGAGCAAATCAGTGCCTTATGAATGTCACAATGACTTGACAGTGACATGTTCGTCTATCAGCAGTTGTATCGGTGTCAATCTACTAATGAACCAACGAATTTAACAATGACTTCAAATTCTAATAAACCGTTAGCGTTTTCCTTTAAACAAAATACCAATGTTGATTCTGCTTGCAATAGTTTTGGACAAAAAAAGAAAAAACTTCATATATGAAAGTGAATTATTAATTTGTGACACCCTAGTGTGTTATTTGATAGTTTAATTGTCCAAAATGGCATTGACAGTGTCATATGTTGGATGAAGTATATTTTCATCAGTAAAAGCTCTTTTTTTGTGAAGAACTGATTTCGAAATCAATCTTGGGTCATGCTGTAATAAATACAGCATGCTGTAATAAATACAGCATGACCACATCATCAATCAACTTCATTATTCTTTTTTTTCATGATGTTAACTCGCAACTCCTCTAGATGGCATGCTAAACAACGATTTTTCATTTTCGTAAAACCATTCCCAACATAAATGAAGTGACAAATGAAGAAGCGCAATTTAATTACCATCATCATCTTCAGAAATAGGATACCGTGACTTGAAACATTCGATATGAATGCTATGGTTTATGATAATTTCTCAAAGGCAATATACTATTGATGAAAATGAATGCATTCCCGAGAAAAGTCACAATTTATCCGCTTCTCACCTGAAGAATCTTAACAAATTCTTCATGCTATGAGTTCCTCTATGGAATCTTATCCAATCATTATGGATCTAGTACTATAAAAAATAAACAGCATGACTGATTGTACTACATTTCAGATTGCTCTTAAAATATTAAATACTTGGTATATAGCGAATCATTTTTCACTTGGGAGCAGCATAACATCGGAAGATGGTATCTATCTAGCTATTGATATATATTAGCACTTTGTTAGAGATGCATATTTTCAATGCTCTGGCGATAAGAGGATCAAATCTGCTTCAAATTTCATTTCAAAGGTCATACCAGAAAAATATTATATTCTGATATCACTCATTCATTTTCTCTTTACCGGTATTATACATGTTTGTAATCTAAAGTCTCTTGTGTTAATACTTTTTCTTCGGCATTGAATTTCCTCTGATGGTTATTAGAGAAGTGGGAAATATCTATTGTTGAGAACCGAATATTCAATGTGGATGATGAAGTAGTTCCGTTAGTTTGAAACTTTTCGAATGTTCTGATTTTCTGTTCTGTTCAGCAAGTTTATTACAATTCGTGTTGATTTTGCCTTGATTAAAGGTTATACAGACACAGAAAGACTCAGAAGCGTAATAATGTGATTTTCAATTTCTGTTCGAAATATTTATGATGTGTACTGCAACCATTATTTTGGTAACAAAGTTGATTTATCTTACACATTGTTTGGATTTTCCTAAACTGATTGACAACCGAGAAAAACCATTTTTATAATAAAACATTCTTGAAGAATTATTGAATTCATTATTATCATTAATTCAAGCTGTATTGTTTTCATTTATCACAACCCTCTTTCCAAAGGACGACTTTAGTTCGTTAAACTATGAAAACGTTTTTTTTTTTCATCATAAAATCCTCGGTACAGTCCATCCATAGATAAAGAAGGGTCTTCTTCATCTATTGTCCAACTAATCCCATTCTAATAATCAACTGAGAATCCAGAGGATTATTCTAAGAAGGAAACTACACACGTTGATAATTAAATTCAATTCAAAAAGGCGACTTTCCTAACCGCAATATTCTGTTTACGATCGCAGAAAAGATAACCTTAATTAATTTGCTGCGAATAATTAACCTCTGACCAAACGAACCCGAACCCAACCTTTAACCACAACAAACAACAAAGGTACACTATGTTTTTGGGACGCGCACCGGTGCGTCGCGACGCTAGCACGAAACAACTGCCTGCCAAGGTGGGAGATACGAGAATCGTGCACGAAATTGAGAGGCGGGAACAGAGAAGGAGCGGGAATGAATAGTATACAGAGTGGTTCGTTTCAGAGCGAATTGTTTTTGAGAATGGAAGAAAACTCTCACTATGTAAACGAATTCATTAATCATTCTAATGACTTGTCATCAAATATCAGTATCTCTAAGCATATTATTTTCTATAGATTATTATTAGATATGAAGGGCTCAAAGGATGCACTGCGCCAAAGGCACTTTCCCTTTGAGTAGTTTATAAAGGTGATCAGGTATCAAGGTTCTTACGTTTCTCTAGGCGCATGGCCTGTAGGAGACCTGTCACTAATCATATCCGATATTTACTTAGCATCTCATCAGTTTGTTCTCAACATGTTACCTGAATATAATGTTCAATGTTTTGGTGTGTCATTTCAGGCTACTTTTTATTCTATTTTGATCTGTATTTTGATGCATCTCCTAAGTTTTTAGGCAAGAGATGGTTCTGGACCAAGGTAGAGTGTAGCTAGTTCTTGTATCAGATTATTAATCACGTTCAATATCATTACCAACTTGGAATGTGTTTGTCAATTAACACTGTATCAAGTACAGATCGTACTATGTAGTTTTGGTGCTGATTCTTATGAAAGTAATGATTCTTCTTTTGACTTGTGTTACTCTTCATTGTGAGATATGTAGTGAATTATAAAATAAACGTCTCCTCTTTCATCTTTGATATCTTCTGAAATGGGTAGTTCAGTTAATTTTGAATAAATATTCACATAATGATCAAATATTTCGACAAAACCTGAGTAAACGTAATATTAGTTGTACATGAAATAATAGTACATAAAAATTTTCGATAACCATGAAAAATAAAATATTAACAAGCCATTGATCATAAATTAACTAGAAAAGCAGATTATCTGTTCCACAAGGAAATAAACGTATTGAAATCTTCGAAAAATATGGATAATTGTCTGTCCAACTGTCCGAACATTTGAAAAATACGAGAATTGTTATTCTGCAAGGTTTTATATGGGAACACCACATTATATATTCCGATTCCAACTGAATTGATTCGTTTGTATGACTTTATATTTGATTGAGAGTTGCAAGTTCGACTGAAATATTAAGAAAGTAAGAAATATAGAATATTTCTCAAAGTAAACTGCTATATTTTATGACTATGATAAGCCTCATAATAGGTCCTTCGAAAAAAATATCAATAATCAGATGAAAAGTCACAATTTCAAAAAAATATTGTCGAATGGGAAATTGAATTATGATCTGACTGAAATTCATGCAAATAGTTGAAAATAACCACTCATGAATGAATGAAATTGGAATATTCGTTTGATAGTATACCTGAATCTTATTGGGTTGAATATAGCTTGAAAATTTATCAACTTTGTGAATTGTTATTGAATTCAGCATTGAAAGGTATACCTGCATCAAACATAGTTTCAGCATATGTATTTAGAAGTGAAGAATCGTAGAATTTGCAGCAACTAATTTTCAGTGATTCTGATTGAATTCGGGACACCCTGTATAAACGAAAGCTAAACAGCCCGTAAACAATCGAAATTAGAACACGATGCCGTTTTCAGCTGTATAATGGAGTATGTGCAGAACCCCTTTTATTGAGACATTTTAATGACCCTCTGTGTTTCCAACGATATGGTGCAATCTGTTTACCCAATCAATGATACTCTGACAGCTCACGATGTTGCAGTCGTTTACACTTTGGATTTGGATTTGAATGCAATCGCTGTGGAGTTGGCAGAATTAATCGATTAGAAAGCTTGCCAAGGACTGCTGATAGCGACGCATTTCCATGTTTTTGTAAAGGTATTCTCGAAGAAAAATCACAATTGGTTTGTATGCTTTCCTTCAATGTACACATTTGTTGTAATATTTTTGTTTGGTTAACATTACCAATTTAATGTCAATATTAATGTATGAAATCGATTTTGCTGAATGTTATTTTATATACAATGAGAAAAAAGGCAATTGTAGACCAATTTTCCGAATTTGAAATGAGAATGAGATATATATAAATGTATAATAATGAGCCCAAATATATTACTTGAGGTGAAATATGTGATTTACTTTTTTATCTTTAAAGCTTTCACCATTCTGTGCAAGTTAACAGCTGTTAATCTTACCTTTTAAGAATTACTGGAAATGTCAGTAGGATCAGTTTATCAAAAAAAAATGGAAACGAAAATCGATTTAGATGATTTTTCAGATTATTATTCAGCACAAAAATGGCACAAAACTGCCATAATATAACCAATTTTGTATCTCTTAAGATAAGCAAGATCCCCATAGTGGCATCCAAAAAACCGATAGCCTGTATATAAGATATATAATGGAGAGAGAAAACTATATATCTTATCCATATTCAACTAGAAATAAATCAAAAAATAACGTATCTACTCCTTTTATTATAAAAGCCAGGATGTTCAATCTACTGCCAACAGAATTGAGAAATGTTAGAAACATCCAAACTTTTTCTACATAATTATTATTATCTTCTCGTAAATTGTAGATACATATAAGGAAACTAAGCTTAATTCGAAAATAAATGTGAATATATGCACATACAGGTGTTCTACACACACAAACTTAACGTATGTATTACTGATATTGAATATCTCTATGATTTGATTGTGATGTATTGTTCAGAAGAATACATATATTCATAAATAAATGAATAAATATTAAAAAATTCAATTCGTATGTATCAATAGCTGAATAACGAGTTCCAACATCTTCAGCGAAAGCAATGATTATTGAAAAAGCATTAATTGATAAATAAAGTGGTATGAATAATCTACCTCAACTGCACCATTTCTTTCATTAATCGTCGAATTATACTCTCCGAGAATCATCTCATACCAGATTATTATCGCGGTGAGCATATTCCGCAACGAGAGTAAAAATTCAGCTGAAAGAAACGAGTTGTCGAGTGAAAAACTCTCAAGAAACTTTCGTCGTTATTGAAATCACGTTAGGAGCCGAAGAGGTGACAATGAATGCTGAGTTTCAATTACTTCGCGAGACATGAGCACGTATTATACTGAAGCGTGAGTTTCTTTTATGATCGACTACTCGCTCATGCCGGTTTCAGCAAGATGTGCTGATATTGATGGATGATGTGCCGTGAATTATTCAACGAAAGGGTGAATGGGGAGATACTAGAAATTCTCCAACGTTGAAATATGCACGGGAGGTATGAATTTGCGATCTGCAATACAATATCTGATAAACAAACGAATCCGTTGTTGAAAGATATGAATATTGATGACATGCATTAACGAAAAACACCGTGTTGCTATTGGGGAACATATTTTCCATAGTTTGTGAATATGAATCATGTTTCCTAGAATTTCCACCTCGATTATATCATAATTGAAGTATTTGGAAGTTGCCCAAGTTCATTTTTATTCAAATCGAGATATTCAAGGGTTTGCGGCTTGTGTTCCCATGAATTCTTATTCTTTTTCTTATGAAGAATGGAGTTGAGTCACTTTAAAAATTACCAACTACATTCATCATGAAATTTGAAGGTGCCCAAGTCCATTCAAGATAATCCAATATGCTTCAAAATGGAAAAAAAAATGTTGAATTCATTTAACATATTTTTAAAACACTTCAGGAATATGATTAAGTGAATTTATTACGAAAAAATTTACAAAGGCAAACTTTGTTTTCAAAAATCAGGTACAATATTTCCGGTTTGAGTTTACGTTAGGAGCTGAAAGATATCAGAGATGAATTATTGAAGAAATTTTGTTATTGTTTGGCCCAATTTGGTAGTTTGTTTGAACATGTGAGAAAAAAATGTCTTCGAAAAAAAAAGTACTTCCATATAATGAATCAATAACGTTAAAAAATCATGTATCAATTTGGAAGTGACACCTGCGAAATTTAATTGAATGAATGATTTCCCTTGTAAAATCATCGTATAAATTGTCCTATATTTTCCATACGTGCTACACCCAGGTAACATCGTCCGATATCCTTTCTTCTGAATTTCTTGTAGGCCATTCTTTTCGCCTTCATTGAATTTCTGTAGGAAAGATATTTTTTCCGAAACTGTATTAGACATCGTTTATTCGTGTTAACTTATTATGATGTCCTAAACATCTAGCTCTCAGGCGTATCAAACACATTGGAAACTGACGAACTAGTGACGTGAGAAACCCTGTATTTATCCAACAACAGTCGATATCGATAGCTGACGGTGAAACTTAATTTCATGACACTGCACGCGACAACAATCCACTGACAGTTTATTCACACCGGCATTTTATTCCCGCAATCCGGCCTTCACTAGACGTCGCGGTGTCGAGCGTCTTGACGGCCGGCGTCGGCGTTGTAGCCATGGAGATTTCCACGGTGTTTACAACGGAAAAGTATGGGTTCAAGAAACGACCCTCTTCGAACAATGGCAGACATTTAGCTTGGATTTTCCATCAGAATTCAAACAGGGTAGGTTGTTTAGGTAAGGGAAATGGGACAATTACTTACGAATGTTGTATGAATATTAACAAGATGATTAAGAGAGCACAAGCAAGGGTTGAAGGGTATGTTGAACTGATATAAGCTCCTTATTAATGCTCCTTCATTTGCGTTTTCATTACTCGCAGATGAAACAATTGCCAACCAATTCCTCAATTCGCGGCCAAATATTTGTTTATTGGAGGTTTTAATTGGTACATCGGTATAGACCATAGATATAGAACATTGAATCTTACGTATATCGCGTATACTAAGAAAGGCACGATCCTAGCTCCACCTTCATTGGAAAAAATCAATAGTCTCATTAGACACATTGCTGATATTATAATTTTCATACGACTTTTCTAACGAAATAACATTTTTTTCGAACAATTATGAAGGCATGTTCTTTCAATTGGATATTTATCTACATGATCGTTTGAATATTTTAACGGAAAAATATTCGACTTGCAATTGGATGTCGTCTGTCCAATGAAGTGAGCTAATGAAGTAGATATATTTCATGTATATATTTTACGCATTTTCAATACCTGATTTGAGAATAGTCCCTTCTTTATATTGAATTCTCTTTAAAAAAACTAAAGGAACTTTATCAGTTCCCTATAGGACGAAATTTCCAAAAATTTGTTTGCAGATATGAAAAGAGCAGAAAAATATATTCCTAAACAAATGAGTTTGGTACTTCCGCATGCCATTCTTGTACCTGTTGATTTGAGCAAAATTTAGTTTTTTGATGAAAAGGTGGTACAAAATTAAAAAAAATACCTTTTTCGTCTCTAAATGCTATTCTTTCACTTTCAATCATTCAAATCACTAACCATTCAATGATATCCTGAATTTTGGATCACAACCTTGATGTAAAATAAGTCGACAGGTCCCTATTTAGGACAAAGTGCTATTTCAATAACCAGTCACAAACACCCCGTATGTATGATGAAGATTGCATTCATTCATCGAAAAAGGGAATAAAAACTTCGAACGATGTCGAATTTTTTTTCTGTTTTCAGAACCATTGCCTTAGTTCAATATGGTAGATACTTTAATTAAATTAATTCTATTTTATACAGGATTCTGCAAATCTCGTTTTTCATAGCTTTATTGTTAGTTGAATTAGGATATTGTTATTTTGCAAATTCAATCAGTCTCTTATTGCGAGAATCAAGAAATATTTGCTATTGGTGAATATTTTACTGACATCCTTCTAGATTTTATTGATTAGTTCAGTGATATTCAAGAACAACCAACGGAAAACAATTTTGTACCTCTAAAAACTGGTACCAACCTCATCATGGATGATACACGTATTGAATGAAGCCTAATAGGGCTAAATCGTCATAAGCGCGTGCGTATTTCATCAAAAAGAAATTTATTTTTGACGAATTGTTTGATATCAATGCCTACCTTTACCATTAGATGGCGCATTTTCCAAACCGACTATATCGATCTGCTTTTCAAGGAACAAGCATCGCCATCTGAACAGGAGTGCGTGACGTGATATCTCGCTAGTTATGTTGGTAAAGCAGAACTTACAGAGGTCTTGCTTCGATCCCGAAGCATACTAGAAATCATGATTTTTACTTTAACCGATAGAGGGCGGGATGATGTATTTGACCACAGGAAATAAATTCACGACCTTTCCGTTAACCATGAAATCAAAACAATATAACATATGATTGAATTATTAGTTACTTCTAAAGAATATACATATATAATAGGATATTGGAAGCATGAGTATTATTTTTCATATTTGAAAGATTTGTAATAGAAACATCTTGTATTACCTGGTGAATATAGACGTTCTCCCTGCTAGCTGAGCGTCCATGTAGATTTGAGAGCACAGTAGTTACAGTACAATTCTGAAAAAGAAAACAGAAAATCAGTTGTTGAATGATTTGGCCAGCTATTTATGAGGTAACAAAATTCATCGAATCATGTGAATCGATACAGTATATCCAATAAGCACTCAAATCCATCCTACATCCCTCTTGTAGAAGAGATTTACAACTTTGGTAGATTTCTGAACTTTGCTTACAATCGATGTGATTGGATTAGTTTCAACCTTACGATTTATCAAGTTTGTATCAGTAATTCTCTTCCAGAATCAGTTCGAATATCGGTAGGTTCACACATTGGTCCGCAGGTTTTTCATTTTTATATACATTCCAAATATTTTCAATTCTACCAATTTTTTTTGTGAATGATCATGATCAGGAGGTAACACACTATAAGTAAGGAGAACCTTTATCTACAAAAAGGCGAAGGATTTGATAATTGTCACAACACACAATTCGTACCTGAAATTGAATTCATACATTTATTTCAAATAAATACTATTAGGCAAATCCCAAAGATTTATGATTCCCTGATTGATATTTTTCCTAAAACTGTGTTATATGTGATAAGAACGAAAGAAACACTTGGTCTCCTTGTCCGATTGTTATTTTTTCTGATAATTATGTTATCAATTTTTATTTTTATTTAGTACATGAGTCAACTCTGTATGTAGGTTTGTAATGTTGGTATTCTTGTTCGCGAATAAATTGATAAATCAATAATTAAAATACGATTAATTAGAGTCGGCAAATAAGAAATCGTCAATAATTTTTAGGTAATTCGGATATGATATGAAAGTTGACATTTTGAGAAAGTTTCTTCGAGCGTTGTTTTTTTTTTCTTCAAAACAAGAAGCCAATTTTTCATTGAAATTGTATCGGATGCACAAATTCGCGTCCCCACTAAACCAACTTCTACTTCTCCAAAGCATTCAAAACAAATTCTAGCATACTGTTAAAAACATCCTTTAATGAAGACAGATTTCACCAAATTAGCCAAGAAATCCCAATTACCCTATAATAGATGAAATATTTCTTCAATTTCATGGCTTCTGAGTGACAAACAAATTAATCCTGAAAGCTCTCGAACTCGGGGGACTCGTCACCTTCGTAACTTTTGACAGGGCGTATATGGCGTTGTTCCATTTCCCCTTTTCTGTGTTTTCCTCTAAATCTCCCTGGTTTGTCACATTTCCCGCCGTTCCTCATATTTCATGCCCGATATTTATCACGGCCTGGATGAACGACGACGTCCAGGACCAGCCCGACACTCTTTAGACTGGGCGAGTCTGGACGAATAAATCTTGTGTTAGATTGTCAATGCACCGAGTGTACCAAATTATTATACAGGCAATATCTTGCTATATTTTACAAGGGAATCAAAAACTTGAAACTGCTTGGACTGGTATTGACGTACTTTGCAAAGGGTTCCTCGTATTACTGTTATTAAATTTTATTTGAAATTGTTGGATAGCACATAGTCTTCTCCTTTCGTGGAAAGTTTCATATATAAAAAAAATGAAAACAGAAGCATCAACATTCCAAAAATAGACTTGTATTCGACGAATTGCCTGTTTGTTACGCTTCTCTCTTATATTCCCCTTTGATTAGTCTGGAATTAAATGTCGAATGATGCCATGTGAAATTTTCGTCTATTGAATGAATTGAGACATTATATTCATTCATCTTTGATTTTGAACTGATCTGTTCTTTCAGTTTTTTTTGCGATGGCAGGAAATCTTATTCTACATATAAATAATAACACTCACACAGAGGGGTATCGATTCAACTTTGTGATTCACTCACATCCTCAAAATTTTGAGAATATATTATCAAAAGAAATCTGAAAAATATATATTTGTTCTTATAATTTCACAGTCAATAGGAGAAAAAATTAGATTTTTGACAACCTGAAAGATCTCTACAAAATGAGATTCTTACGTTGATGGTAATCAACTTTCTGATATTAAGAATTATTTCTACGTCATTACTACAGAGCTGGCAACACAACGTATATGTGTGACGTCAGGTGCAGATGCTCTATTGTGCAAGTGATTATATATAGTTCGACATTCCTGCGCATCATCAATCGGGATCGTATGAGTGGAAATAAGATACGAAAGTATCAAAATAAAAATTGACAGTGAGCTGCTTTTATGAGCATTGAACTGTGCCTATACTTGTACACACATTGTATGCACATAATTTGCATCGTGCACATCACTGAGGAACAAGATTGTCAACTTCAATGCATGCCAAAGCTCCCTGGAAAATACAATATCCACAATATAATTTCCGGCATCAACATTATCATATGCGAATCTCAAAATTTCCCACAGGAAATGTCTGAATCGTGGTATCGAAAAGTACACACGGTTCATTTTATATGAATATTGTATGACTATAGGAAAATATGCACCATGCAGTACACGATATGAATCTCAATTTCCGGATAGCTCTCAACTCAATTTTATCCTGACGCCGATTTCAGAAAAACTGGATTTACTCATATTCCTGATCCCAACAATGAAAAAATGTAGCTATAGTACTACATGGTTGTTATCCCAAAAGCAACAGATTCAATTTGGTTGTGGATTTTCGCGAAATGATGACTCTAGGTGTACTGTGTATATAGAACATAAGCTCATTATATTATATTTTCAAAATGTCATAACAGATATGTCAATATCTTCGTCAGAAATTCAGCATCAAATAGGAGTCGATGATCAAGGTTTTGCTTATTCAAGTTCAACTCTTTATCCTTTTGTTTTTCTTCTTATTCATCTGTCATAGGCGCTTCAATTTCGCACAGGGACTGAATTATTTTGAGTCTGATATAGAAATCACATATGTTGGAACATTTTTGATTGATATAGTCTTCGCGATTGAAGTCATAATATTTTTTAGACATTCTTCTGACTATTTGCACTGATACAGTGTCAATTCACGAAAATTTTCAGAGTTCGTGATAATCCCAAACAATATTTTGTTTTTGGTTACCAGTCTAACAAAAAGAAATATACCTACGAAGAGATACTGCTATTTCATGACTAGCCATCAAGTGGAAAAATTAGTCGCAGGAACGTATAATATCTCCAAATTATCAAATACAGGAGGACATTGGACGTTATTTTGTATATACTTGAATGATTTGAATATGTTAGAAATAATCAACCCAAAGTTTATTCAAATCTAATGTCAGGAACTATTCCCATGAAAAGTTCGACAAACTATGACGTTCTCTTTTCGATGAATTCAACCAAAAAAAAAATCGCGACAAAAAACATTATGGAAGGTGAGTATTCATTGTCTAAAACTATTTTCTCTATCACAACGACCTGACAAAAATGACAAGCAAGCGCATGAGCATGGAAATTTCAATTGATTGTAAAGTAAAGATTCAATAATCGACCTCGATATGTAGATATAAAGCATTACGAAGATAATTAACTAAGTCAACTAATGGAGAATAATATTAGTGGATAATTCTTCAACACATTTCCTCGCAACATCTTCTTATAATATACGAATCTTCTGCGTGTTTATTCCAGTTTCGTATACCATCATAAAGGAAAATATATGATTCGAATTGTTGGCTTCCTTCGTTCGCAGTCAGCAAAAACCGTTTGATTTAATCATTTTGTAGATAGGAGTAAGTACCCATTACATTTGCTCCACCCTGCAACGAAAGACTATTTCCTCCTGAGTACTCTTACGTTCCCAGGGGCGGAGTGACGGCTAGACTGGAAGTCATAAATGTTTACGGTATCAGAACAATAAGAAACTCTAAAAATTCTATAGAGAATATGGGACCATGTTTGTTACACGGAATGATGTGGATGTTGATCAAAAGAATTATTTCTTGTAATAAATACCACCGATTTGAAGAAGCTCTATATATTTTGGATGAACATTAGACTATATTCAGTAACCAAATAAGTGAAGGAACATTCATGTTTTCATGGATATGTGTCTCGTATTATTATTTATTACTCATACCGAGTGGGCCATTGAAAACTAATTAGCAGCTTCTAGTTCTTGTGCGTATAAATGTACTATTTTTATATCATGATTATTGGTAACTTTTTATGAATTTCCTTTGATAAGCTTATTCGTTGTACGTAACCTATTGAATTGGCTCTTGTTGTTCCGCACCTGCATATTCAAATTCGCCAAAATCCGAATACGGAGTTCACCCAGGCTGTAATGCCAAAAGTTGATGCAAATGTTATTTCAAGCTTCAACTATGTATGTGGGCTGTAGAATAGGACAAACATGTGAAAAACCATCAACTGTAATTTTATTTGCTAGTTAACGATACGATCTATAACATTTTTTATGAGATCAATCTTTACGATAAACGATTTGCTGAATTAATTCTTACCATAAAATGTTTTTGATGGGGAAGTTGTTACGGAATAGTCTCCAGTGTCATTGAGTTGCATTGTTCCGGGAATACATTCACCCTTGCTGGAATGAAGAGGTGCAATAAAACTAGGTTCTTCTGATATGATGATCTGGTTATCTGAGTTGTTGATTACACAGGAGTGAGATAGTCGGATTGGCGGGGCTAAACTAACTGAAAGCAGTTCAGGAGGAATCCATCAGCATTTCTTCAATGAGCTAATATTTACAGATGTAGTCAAGACGAATACGTTCAAGCCCTTTCCACTCAGAGCAATCACTTACAGTAATGACGATTTCGGGTATTGTCGAGGGTGCTACTGGACGTATACAAATACTACGATTGAATGAAAGGATACAGTCCAGTTGTTGTTCGATGTATTTCAACGGTGAAGTGATGGAAAGCAAATGCTGTGCAAAACCTTTCAGTCATTCGAATTTCATTAATTCCCCTGAAAACCTGTGTACTCTGAACTGACATGACACACGACAAATGGAATATTTGGTCATCTAGACACGAGCCGAATATAATTTCATTTCTTTGTATGATCATGTGGATCTGTTGCCAGAGGAACACTTTTTATTATACAGGGTGTTCCTTAATGACATGCTAATATTTGAAGGAGTGATTCTTTGACACATTTTGAGTAAAACACTTCATATAAACGTATGTCCAAATTCAAGGGACCTCCTTCAACTCTCAAGAAAATTACCCATCCCTAAAAGATTTATTGATTTGAGTTAATAACGTAAGCAAATTAGTTGATTCATCATTTCTTTAACTTCAAGTGTTTTCTGATTCTGTTCACTTTCGTGATCATCAGATTGGACTGATCATGGTATTTTTTTTATATGAAACTTCTCACGAAAGGAGACATCCTGTAATGTTCAGAGAACATCGTGAGAAGCAAGGGAAAGGAGGTAGGAATTGGTGTTCTTTTTAAATTTCTGAAGGTCATATGCCTCGGGGAACACCTCCCTGGGCAATGTGTTCCATTCAAGAACTCAATGAAAACTATAATTACTATGATTTTTTCCAATGGCACGATAATGATGTTTACTGATCTTAGGTTAATTTTCACTCAAGACTTCGATATGGTCAGATATAATCTCGTTGAAACCTATATTTTTACTTCCTTGAACTTGTCCCAAAACTTAGCTATCGTAGTATGGAAGGGATTTCAAATGCAAAGAAAACGATTTTATGTACATTTTTTACACATAGCTTTCTTCATGTGACTTTTATGTGAATTGAATCAATTATGAAAATTGCAAAGGAATCTGTTACTATTGTTCCAAATTGTTTTTTCTATGTGAAATCGTTTTTGAGAACAAAGAGAGCGAAGTGTTGAGTATTGACTGGTTATCCAAATTGAAAAAATGTCATGTAGAGTTTGAAAAATGTCGATAGAAAATTAAGTTTGATGTTTCATCAACTTACACACAATATTTAATATTCGTTACTATTGATCAAATATCTATTGTTGAATTGACCAATGAGATATCCCCGGAATCTTTAGATATTTAGGTAGTTGATGAAAGTTCCTTTCCTAACCCAACTTCTTTCGCATCTTCCTCAGATTCTGATTGTAACAGTGTACCATGAAATTTCCTTTATCCTGTACAGGCGTCGGATAAAACGAAAATAATTCAGATAGTAAAAAATTACAACCGACCCGCCCCGCCTTGCTGGAAACCGATACATCCAGTGTTTTATTAGGAAACAACAGCAAACGGCTCTCGAATACCGATAGAAATGTCCGCGATAAACTTGTTCGGCAATTTAATCCCCACGACGATGAATTTAATGTTCACCCGAAGTGGTTCTCATGGGAGGAATACAGCTCCACGTCGAGGCTAAACCAAATTTTAATCCCCCGTTTACGGCTCTGATAATGTTTTTATGTAGATTTGGGACGTATTGATATTGCGAAATTTACTGTCGTCGATTGCGTGGCTCGAACATTAATAATACAGAGTCAAAAGAGAAAAATCGCTGGGAGACGTCAATTTCATTTTTCAACTGTTTATTCTCAGCGAATTACAACCGTTACATGTTCACTGTATTTATTCGGACTCGTCAAACGCACGTTGAAAGTAATTGGGTGTTTGGGATCCTGTTCTTTGTGTACAATTTCAAGATGGCGGAATGCAGGCTATTACAGAAGGATACATCAACTCAGTTCAATAGAGATTAATATTTTTCGATTATATTTCAGATCCCTTGTGATGATTAGTCTTGTCTTACCCGTTTCCTATACAGGGTGTCCCGTAAAGACCACGTCAAACCGAGGGAGAATGTAGATTAAAGGACAACCCACCTGCTATGACAAAATTCTCATTATAAAAGTCTCACCGTTTTCGAGATTTTTTTTTGAAAATATTGAATTTTCGCCCCTTTCAATAGCTTCAGCTTTACGGTTGGTATAATTTCACACCTTTTTGGCAATTTTTTTCAGTAAAATATTGCTGAAGAATGATTACATTAAAAAAATTCTCCGAAAATTTTCAAGGGGGGCTGTGAGAAATAAATATGTATGCTACTCTAAATTTCTTCTAGACTTACTAAGTCACTCTATATAAGCAGCAAAATTTCACCACCCTGTACATTCATATTAGAAACGTATATACATTCATTACTGCATTGCTGCAGCGAGGAATTCCTTCTAATCACTTGTTCGACTCTTGAGTTGGGAGATCGGTTCTGAATTTAATTAAATATCCCGAAAACGCTGAGTTTTGTTTGGCAAACAAAATGGATCCTCGATCATTAATTTCTGCACTTAAATTATGAAGATGGAGCTTCTCGCTAATAGGATATCTCGTATGACGAGTAACAATGGAAAGTTTCGCTTTGACAATGGTTTATTTACATTGAATTACAAAAGAAGTTCAAACTATTTTTCAATAGCTCAAGTGCATAATGAGAACCTCTCATTCTACTCTTAGATTATTTCAATAACAATTCCACCGATTATTTTCATATTTTGAGCATGATCTGTGGAAGAAAATATAATCCATCAAAACATTCACATGGCAGTTAGATATAAAATTCAAAACATTTCATTTTATTAAAATAAATATAAATTATATTATTTTCATTTATTGGGAACATTCATCGGAAATTTTATACGATTTTTTACATTCGAATTGTTCCACAAAAATTACATTATGATATTAATGATTACTCAAATTGTTAACAGAATTGACAGTATCGCAAAAAAGACGAATGATGACATTGCGGTGGATTTCCGTTACTGGAGACATATTGAAAAACGTTCGAACACGTCAATCTTAAACGGGGTATTTCAATAAAAGAAGTATTGTTACCCCTTCCTCTACCCCCTGATATCTATCTTCGAATTTTTCAAATAGCGAGAAGGCTATGCCATACATTGTTGAAGAGGATTTCAACAGTATAATTCAAAAATTATCATTCACAATTCTTTTAAATTAAAATAAAACAGAATAAATGAGAAAAATATCGAATCAAATCTTCAAGAATAAATCAACTAGACAAATTATTAATTCTACCAGGAAGTAAACGAAGACCTAGATAACAGAAATCGGCCTTTCACCCTATGTGCTTGTTTTTATTTTTGCCATTTAATTTTAGTATCTCTTAACGAAATATGCTACTTCCTGTAGAGGTGAGATTTGAATCCTCATATTAGACAGTCTGATGAAAGACACAAAACATTTTGTAATTCAATAGGATAAGATATATTTCTGAAGATATATTACTTCATTCGGGATGAAATTCAACTCGACCAATCTCGGTTTTTCTATGAAAATTATGCTGTATGCAGGAACATGGAATTTAAATAAGGAATACGTATCTCGGAAGCATTACATCCACATCTGAGGAACGTTTGATGGTGGGTATTATATCTCAGAACGGAAAGGAATTCTTGTTCACATAGCATGATGAGGATGAATTACCATCAGATGATTCTTTTCACAGACTATAAACATGAAGCGGAAAACGGTAACGTAATATCAATTATATTCATGGATTCTCAAGAAAATCGTCAATTGGTGCAGACGTTTTATTATCGATTTATGCATTAGACTTTGAATTCTGGAAGGTTAATTGGTCACAGTTTTTTCTGGAAAAAAATCTTCTTCCTTGAAATAACTCAGAATATACTCGTATCCAATCTTACATGTTTCATAAATGCAGTAAACCACTAAGTACCAGTGAGATCTCTTACTATTTCCTTCAGGATCTCGACTATCGTATCATCCCATGTTTTTTGGTCTGTCCCCTATTCTTTTTAGAATGGATTTGGCATCCCAAATGATTTTTTGATAATTTTCGTTTGATATTCTTCAAACAATTTCAGTTGTTGTTTTTCTATCAATAACTTCAGTTCTCATGACATCAATTTTAATTTTATTAATTTTTCTAACGCCTTCAAGGTATCTAAACAATTCCATTTCTGATGTTTGAGGTTCACTTATGTGTTCATTGGGGTCTGACTTTTTATTGTTTAATTTTGCCTCGTTTTTGACACCATTATTTATTGTGAGTCTTAAGTTTTTTTTTATTTGTTCGATTTGAATAATAAGGATTGGAATCATGCGTACCAGTCTGTCATTTGACGAATTTTTCACTATATTTTTTTTTGATTTTAGTTAAATGTTTGCAATTTCGCAGCCAAACAATTGAAAAAGAGATGATTCGAGTTGGCGATGATGAGGGCGTAGAGTATCACAACTCCTAGTGTGAATTAGCAGAAAACGAAAAGCAATTCATTCACTCGGAAGGATGAAATGCAAATGGCACTTGGCAGGAAAACGAACAGTTTATCACAGTCTCAGAACGAATATTCCGGATTCGATCCTTGTCTTTTTATCGGTGAAATAAATTCACGGCTAACTGTCACTGAAGGAAGATAATATATCAAACGGACTTTTTTATCGTTTTGCTGTTCTTCTTTCTAGGTTCAGAGCATGATAGAGGATTCTGATTTTGTCCACTGGCTGCAAGAATGATTGTTTTATCATGGATTGATGCGAGCTATAAGTCAAGATTTGGAATAGACGAAGTGGTTCAATTTTAAAACTGAACCAGCCGAGCGCATGAATATGAAGAAAATCTATTTTACATGAGCTTGCATTTGTTTATGGTGAAGAGAAGTCTTCATATTCCACTTTCTACCTTTTTATTCACGTTATTAGAATGATATCTTCATCAGGAATAGGGAATTTGATGTGATGAATCTACATTAATTGAAATATGTTCTAATATAACCTTCAAGCATTCTGTATGAAAATGAAATTAGGCAAATTCATCATAGACAGTTATGAAATGTCAAGACTTAACATAATATTGTCTTATCATATATTACAGGCTTCGCTGAAAGTCTTTCAGTTTTGACGACAAATATGCTGAAATCCATTTCATACAGAAATTAGGCTTCATCTCCGTAACCTCAATGTCTACATATAGAAACATAATATACCACTCATCATCAGATACTCGAATGAAATACAGGATATTCTATGAAGAAAATAATTGGATTCCCCATTTTTGTGTGTACTAGTGAAATTGCGAATTTTTAGAGACCCTGTATAATTCACAATGAACTTCCCTATACAGAACTGATATAAAGACTCTTGCTATGCTACATGGCAAATATAAATGAAAGTTATATAAATTAAAGTAGAGTCAAATTTTAAACGAATAAAATTATTTTGAAAACGGTTGAAGAAAGGCATTGATAAGTATTTAGCATGAATGTTGGTAAAGAAATGATAAATCAAAAAATGCTGTAATATTCAGGGTGCTCTATTTGGATTAACAAAGGTGGTATTACTTTTCACTGCATTGCTGAAAATATTTCAATCTATAGATCACAAGCAATTTTCTAAATAGTCAAAATTTTCAGAATTATGCAACATCCCCTTTTCCAGATCAGGTAAGGAACCATCCAATGTGACTCACCCTGTAGGTATATAACATATATTCTAGAATATTCATATTGAGTCACATATTAGTAAAATCTGTATAAGTTCGAATGATGAAACATTTGCATGAAAATATTGAAAGATTGGAATAATATAACACCTGAATTGTATTGTTTCAACCCCACATAGGAATGATATCTAATGCAATCATAATGATGATTGATCACTGGTATTGTCGACATTACACTCGAATGACATCAACAACTGGTACCGTCATCACAGACTTCCCCCAAGTGTCAATCAATTAATTAAAAAATATGATGTATACCATAAATTGAATAAAAATATATTCGGAGAAATACGAACGAGTTTTCTATAATATTGCGACAATATGTTCCTGTGATAGCTTGTATAAATTGAATCATCATGGAACTTTTTTGTATTATTTCCGAAAAAAGAATTGATCGACTATCATATATATTTTATGATTCAATAAGATTCCTCGTTAAGGAGTGGCGAATTTAACTGTGTCTCAACCTCCATTTTCCAACTTCAGTTTTGATTTTCATCAATCTGCCTACTGTTTACTGAGATCATGTTCAGTATTGGTACATAATGAAAGTCCTGGGTGACAGATTTTCTTAAAATTCACAGCCAGGTTATCTTCGAATCGAATGATCTTAATTGTCAATCATGAAATTGATTTTCTGTAGGACAAATAGAATTATGATATTTTTAGTGCATTATAAATATGGAATTGTATTTCAAAACATCTAATGGTGTAATGTCATTTTTCTATTATTTTATTAATGGATATGTTTCACATCACGAAATGAGTTCACTGTCAAATGGTAAATGAAGCCGCTGCATTTCTTGATTGTGTGCAGTAAGGATATATTGTCATACAAAAGCAGTTTTACAATCCTTGCTTTATATGTGCCGATTATAATCAAGTCAAAGATTATTTGATGAAGATCCATTTCCTATTCTACTCAATTTTCATCACATAGTTTTCACCCACGAAATATATGAAGGAGAATTCTCCATAACATCTCATTATTTTCTTCATAAGACAAAGGACCTTTTCATTTTAGTGGTTTCGAAAGTCACGCAAAGGCCTCTCTCAGTCTTTAGAAAAACAAATAACGCATCTATAACGTCATGCTAGAAGTAATAATAAGAATTTCCATTTTGTTCAGTTCCAGTTACAAATGCGACAGAACGGATGGTTTCCATATATTTTCGATTCCGAAGTCAGCGTATTCGTTTCTCAACTACATGATGAAAAATAATGTCGCTTGTATTCAATAAGAGACTTTATCGGTTACAGATCCAGTAACTAGTGATTTATTATACGTCTGGAAGTGTTTACAAGTACAAAAATACTGTTGAAAATGCTACAACAGCAATTCATTCTTCGGAACAGAGAAAACAGCCGATATAGCGACAATAATTCCGGATGCAAACGTAGATCTTTGATAACTTTCAGCCAAGAAAGACATTTGAATGTTACAGTTGTTTCTGAGAAGTCTAGGAATATTGCATATTGATGATATCCCCAGAATAGAATTGAAAATTCTTATTCCAGTTCACTATAATCCAAAGGTTAACATGAAGATATTATTGACGAACGAAATATGTGTCGTTAGAATAATCAAATCGATATTATATCACAGAAAAAATATTTCCTGAATGTATTGGAATCTAGTTTATGACCTGATACAGTGAAATATCGGCCCATTAACAATATTATTGATTTTATTAATTGTTTCAACCTTTCTTGTCAACACCTTCCATTGGATTAATTAATTTGAAACGTTTTTGATCCTGTAACTTGAATACCAGGGAATCAAAATTATTCAAATTCGTTTTTTATCATTTCAAGTAGGTGAAATGAGATCATAGAGTGGATCATAAGTATTTTTCCATAGTTTCGCAGATATACCGGGTGTAATAGGATCATGGTATACCCTAATCTTCTCGTCTATTCCTGAAACAAAATAATTCAAATTTGGGATATGCTATATATACAAAAAACAGCAACTTTTGACATCTGAATTATTTTTCCTCACTTCCAGTTTCACCGGAAGTACCTGTTACTTTTGATTTTCAAGGGGACATAGGGACATCCTTCATTTTATTACATTTTAGAATTCTCTACAATTTTCTGAATTCAACGATACCAAGCAAAATACATATTGGAATGTATTTCGTAAGGCAAGAAATGAAAAAATTATCGACTTATAGTGCCAATATAACCCCTATAGACGTCTGAATCATTATTTTTATTATTATTCGTTACAGTGGAATTACTCTATTCTTAAATGACAAACTATTGAAACACAATTATACAGTTAACGAATGATGTAATCATTTATAGAATAAGAATAACATTGAAATGAAAGAGGATCAGGTCTCGGCGAAAACTGTGACAATTGTATACTCCTCGTTGAAGAGTCTTTTTATTAATGTTTATGTTTCCTGTCATTCAACCTGTTGTTTTTGTAAATACACGCAACATTCTGAAATTCAAACATCAATCACCACCCATACGCAAGTTGACTTAATCATTCGACAGAATTTGAAGCGTGTGGGTACATTAATTAATTGTGTGTGGCTAAACAAAAACTTCAACGTCATCGTAATCGATTGTCTTATGGTCCAGGAATTCTCGCCGACTGTGATTGATTGCCAACCGAAGGAGGAAAGTCTGTGCTCCCAAATTAAGATTTATTGCCGGATAGTTTGGAAAATTGAGCGTGTGAATCCCAGTAGGTCGGGAAATTCTGCGTGGGCGTACTCTTGAGAAAGCTCGGAATAAATGCTAGGGTGTGTTTTCATCGAATATTTCCTACGGTTGCGGCCGGCTTCAGGGGATCAGAAATGTGTTGGTCGGAAGATCATTACTTATCTACAGGTTATTTCTTTTTTATACGGAATCCAGCAACGATTGGAAACTCTAGTATCATGAAGATTACACAATTTTTATCTGACAGAGATTACTTTATACATGATCGTTGCCTCTGAAAATAACCATCGGATTTTGTTACCATGGCAATATCAACGAAGGAACGAGAAACGTGAAGTCTAAATGGCAAATTTTTGATTATTGATCTGACAGGAGTACCTTGTAAACGTCAAATAAAATATAACTGACAGATGCAAAACTTTATTCAAACGTAAAATGTGGCACCAATAAAAAAATAGCCAGTCGCACATTATTTACATTAATCAAGTAGACTAGTATATGTGTAGACTGAACATTCGCCAGTAGTTCTGATATGTTCAGGATGCGTGGCATCCATTGATATGCGGATTGCATCTATATAACCGTGAACAAATGTGGAAAATTATAATGAGCTTATAAAGGATTTGGGTCAAAACTCGACCAAACGCACAAAACATACATAACACCATGTCCAATGTTTGGTCTTTGTCGCAGACAATACCGGATTTATATGCACCACGATCAATGTGACCACAAGCACCTCTGCTTTAATAAATTCGATTAGTCAATGGTCAGTTGCGTCGCTTGAGAAATGCCATGTTGCAAGTGAATAGTTAGTTAATTTGTATGCGGTGTAAATATCGGTAGGCCCAGATTATTGAATTCGCAGATTGTTTAACCGTCAAGCGCTTACTTGATGGTAATGAAACGAAGCGATGGATGCGAGAATTCCGTTTCGCTTTGATAGCCGATGGAGTTGTGGATGATGATATTACAGAAGCCATTCTCTAACAAGGATTTATTACGCAGAAGAATTTGCTCGGTTACATCAAAATATTCGTATTATATTTATCATATATTGAGGGAGTGTTTACACATTATTTTCATCGACTGTTTATTCCATCTGTCAAATATCAGGATTCAATTAGTCAATACGTACGATTGAAAACTTTCCATGATTCAGAATGAATGATAATTTTTGAATCATACCTTTTTCTACAATGTATCACACGAACCCACTCATTATTAAACAATTAAGGGGGAAAACAATCAAGGGGAAAGGGTGAAAGTTGTGATTTTTTTTATCAATCAAAATCAACCTTTTTCCCACTTTGTAAAATAATCACATTGAGACAATCAGTTTAATCATTCAATTGAATTGACTCTTTATTCAGTGATATGATAAAAAATCATTGCATCAATAAACATTGATGATTATCGTTTATGAATCACAAATACAAGTACCGAGCTCCTTAATGTGTGGACCTCAAAATGGCGTGTTAAAAATTATATGTTGAAAGATTTATAATGAATCTATTATAACCATTTACAATTAATGTACGAACATCGCAACATATTAAGTGATAGGATCAGCCATTACCAGCGATTATCGTGGACAGTGAAGGTCCATTCATACAAGGTACATTATTTGAACGTAGATAACCATAATCAGTATTTATCACAAATAAAACTCCAGTTATTCAATTTATACATACTGTGGTAACTAAATGAGAAACATCAATTGAGGATTTTTTCATCCACCCATATCACATTTCGAAATATTCACTGATGGATAAATATGGACATATATTGAGGATTCTTTTTCAATCACCTTATCAAATATTTGAATATTTTATGCAATAATGGTTACTGTGAGTAATACTGATATTAACTACAAAACAGGTTGTTCAACAAGAATATTACGCCAAATGATTTTCGTAATCGTAATCCAACAAGTGAGATGAAATAATAGTGTAGGCATATCCTGCTAGTTCCTGAGTTGGTACAATTTTTATGATTATTATTTCACATTCCTTTTTCTTTTCGATGTGGAATAATTGTTGGAAGCTTTTTCCCGAATTGTAAATATTACGTCATTCAAAACGTATCATCTTTGTTCGAATTATTTTTGTCGGATACCTTTGAAGAGTATGTCAACGTACGAAACATCAAATAAACACACACAAATAGGCGTTTTGAAAAAAGCGAGCGCCCATGTTTTCGTATCGAACATTTATGAATCGCTTCCTATGGGGGTGATTGAAAAATAAATCCCCAACCCCAAGTTGGTAGATATTCAGCAGATACGAAAATGGATATGACAAGGGTGTAGACGAGTTCCTTCACTTTCTTATTACAATTCCGCAGTTCAAAACGACTGCAATGTGAAATATCCAACAATCTGTCAACCAAGAATATTTGCCTTGAAAAAACTGACCTCGATTTACTGAAAAAAATTGGCATGTTTCAAAAACCATATACCATATCCCACATCCCCAGGGGTGCGTTCCATTAAGCGCTCACAACGATCACGCTCACGACCACGAATTTTGTCGTTCCACTTGGTTCTGTGCGTCATCGAAACGCTCACGCCGACCCACCTATTGAGATGGGTTGTCGTGAGCATGAATCATGACGTCATTCATGACATTTTCGCCACCACCCCAACGATCGTGGTCGCCATGTGGAACGTCTGTATGAGTGTTTTGAGCGTTGTGAGCGCTTAATGGAACGCACCCCAGGTCTGATGTAACAATCGATACTGATCATCATTAAAAGTAGACCATCGAGAGCGAAAAAGTGTGTCAATGTCATAGTGAGAAAGCGGGCGTGGTAACCAAAACAGCTGCCGATATAAAAGTTGTTCTTTAATAATTCAATTGGCATAGCTGCTACCCGGGTACTTTTTTGTTCTTGCGATATAGATAATTAAAAAACTCGTTGCATCCATACCTTCAGTAATTTTACGAAAGGAGCATAAATAATCATTTATTGGTTAGGTGTTTGTAAAATAAAAACAGGTTGTGCGCCAATCACGTTTATGTAACACCTTTCAAAAACCAGATCATCTAATTCTGTCTCGACTGATTATTCATACGCGGAAGATATTTGCATAGGCTTGATGAATATTTGTTTAATATCGCTCCGGTAACCTTGATTTCGATTTGGAATTTTTATACAAACCAATAAATTTGACTATTTCACTAATAACTTGTCATATTTTTTATTATTTCAACTCTAATCTGATATAAACGAAACGTAGTTTCATAGCCACTGCATTTGCACTGCAGATTATAAGATAAATATTTGTAAATATACATATACATTCTCCAAACTTTCAAAATTCTATAAAAATGATTGAGATGTGGTTGCATTTCAGAAAGCTTTTTGCTATAGATCACTTTGAAACTCCACAACGATGATTAGTCAATGCTTCAATTGCTAAGATTTTTCAACTGAATACAAATGAGTCAATCATTGTTCGAGAGTAATTAGAATTGAAATCATGTAAATTCATAGCTTGTTTTCGCGATTTACGAATGCAGCTTTTGTCCTTAAAAGAATAGACTATAATAACTGGTAGAAATTTTCCCAAAAAACACAAGAGAAGTTTAACAGGAAGTGAAACATGCCCAACAAAATTAAAAAGTGTAATCAATATTTTGAATGTAATATGATTTGAATAATTCACTACCACAATCACCAGGTATAAGAGCGTTGTTGAGTGGAAATTAATAATTAACCTTTTTCTCCAACGCGGTGCTGATATTTCAGAATGGCTTTGGGGCATAATCTTTCCACTACCTGAAGTGGATCCATGAATGAAATTGGGATGGTCGTTTGTTAACCACATTGCGGTAAATTTGTTTTTTAACGTTGATACAATTCGTCTAAGATTGGTTTTCTTTCCGAATGGTTACTGAGTTTTCCTAATATGAAATAAGTAAAAAAGAATACTTCACTGAAATCATTATTCAGAACGACAACAGAGTGATGAAGTTCTTTTCAAAAATGTTGATTATATGAGGATATTTAGTCAGCGGTCTTGAAATCAGAATTTGAAAATAATCGTAATAATTCAAACTATGAGGTCATCTTTTATTTTTTTTGTGAATGAATTTTATATTTTTGTGATTTTTTCTTTTTTTTACATCTTGTTTTTATTAGTCTCTGTTCGATTTCGCCCTTTCTAGTATAATTCATTCTGCAGCGGACATCTTCTATTGAGACAATTTGACAGTGGTATAAAACCACAAAATTCACGGAGAATTTCAGTCTATTTTGACAACTGTTAATCAGTACACATGACGAGCACATGTAATCTTGATCTGAATCTTTGATCTGCTATTTTATTCAAAAATAATAGTTGCAGTATGTCAAAAAATGATAATTCATTCTCACAAGATAATAGAGAATTGTCATTTCTGTGAGTGATTTTCATTGTTGCAGTTATTTAAAGAAATTGAAGTAGTGCTCCTCACCTTACTATTAAAAAAACAATTCATAATTTTATCTATACCTATTACACATATAAATGAAATTAGTACTTGTGAATTTTATAATCACCAGAATTGAGATCGCCATTTTATGAAAAAGTGTCAAATTTTGGTGTGAATCACTTTGAGAATTGAGAAATTAATTGAATCATCCCATTCATTTGAGTTTTCCTTTTGTACCTAGGACAACCCTCTAGAGTATTATTTTTTGTGAACTCCAATAAAGTCTTGATAATCAATAACTTTTTTCATTCGGCGTCAGATATTTGAAAACTTTGTTCAAGTTAAGAATTGATTAAAGAAAACGATACAAAAGGGACACTCTATATAGTACATAAAGAACTCTTGCTACGAGAGCAACAAAGCGAAACGCAGGATGTATCGAATCATGGATAAACCGCATTTTTGTCATCGCCAAGTCAACTGTGAACTCAAATCGTATTAAGCTTCAAAGTTATATTCAACTTTGTTTTCGACATTCTCTCCGTCAGGAAATCCGCCAACTAAACAATGAAACTCTGGAGCAAAAACAAAAGCTTATGTGCCATCTAGATATAAATAATCTGTTTCCTCTCTAGACGTATCTGTGAAGTATTCTGACGAGATATCTAGAAAATTTAATTAATCGAGAATCAAGAACCAAATCGTCTCAAATGAGATATATGTTCAACCGCTTTGAAGATCTCAGTTTACTCGTATTGTTCAAATAAGACTGGTGAACCAGATTAGAAATCCATCTAGCAAAAATCAGACTAGGATATGGTGTTTCAGGTTTAGAAAAACAACGTTTACTGGCTCAAACTCAGATGACTATAACATCTATTGTAATTGATTTCTGTTTCGAAATATGTAATAAATTTTTTATTGCTCATTGCAGCGAATCTAAAAACATCACGAATAATATATAGAATTCTCTAAGAAATCCAAAAACTCGGTTTTGAGCACTGTTATGTGCCATATTCTATAAAATGATTAACATTAGATGTACAATTCCTTTCTTTTTGATATCAAATATTGCCTGCCTCGTACACCGTGCACATTCAGAGCATTATTTCGAAAGTGAAATGCAGAAAATGGGATGACTTGAATGGAATTAATTTTCTACCACGTCCATTTGCATCCATTTCCATTCACGGTATTTCAAATATACATTCACGAGTGGTTTCGGGATATTATCGGTTTCCTCTCGAGCTTGAAAATGACTAATTTAAAATATTCCATCATTTTCTCGATGAATATGTATTCATCCCTTTCTCGTTATTTCTTTGTGATGATAAAACATGAGTCAATAGAAATTAATGGGTATTGAGTAAATACAAAATGAGAGCGAGTATTTTGTATACATGGCAATAATATTTCAAAATGTATTTATTCAGGAATAAAATCTCATTCTGATAGTCAACAATTTAAGATTCTAATTGCAACAGAATCTTTTGTTAAAAAATCCTCATTCAATCAGAAACACGAAAATTGTGTTATACTTTGGAACCAAAGTGAAAATTTCAATCTCAAAAGACCACAGCGTCATATTAAGAATTCATCGAAAACATATAGTTCTTTGAACGTTTCAATTGAGATGCCAAATCTCAATATTATTGCAAAAGTTGTGCAAAAAAAATCATTTCCTGAGATACATCCACCACTAATGATAGCAGAAATCATAAATAACAACTAAAATGTTGAGATATATTCATGGCTATTCTGAATAATTGACTGAATTACTTAGGTTTCAACTCATAATAATTTTGATATGATTGTATCTTGAATGCACTGAGTTTTCAGTTGTAATACATTTTATTTCACAATTGAATTTCGATAAAGTGTTATCATGAAGAAAATCCTATGTCTCCCAATCCATTACCTCGACGATTCACTTAATATTCATCATGTACATCGTTTGCCACTAACTTATGAAACCAAATTCAGCTAGTTGTATATATAAGCCAAGTAGGATCCGCAGATAACATACAGTTGAGTTCAGTTGACAGCATTGTCATTCAAACAATCAAAACAATCGAAATGGCATTCAAGGTAGGTGGAAAACAAAAGTGATTAGCAGTGGTAGTTGAGGAATACAAAGTGACGAGTGAAAATAATAGTAAATTAAGAGAAGGAAAGTGCGACAGTTCTGAATTTTGATACACACTGTTATGAGTTCAATACATTTACGCTTTGAGGATTAAGAATTGATAACTCAATACGTCCATCCGTGTTTGTGAATCATCAAACTGAAAAAAGCTTTCAGTCAGATTATTGATATCCCTTCACGTGCATTCAAATAATGTGGTGATCAAATTGAAAGCTGTAGCATTAGTAACATCTAGTTCCAGATGAACATCCTGTCAGTATTTATATGCAGGTATGAAACATCAGTATGGTGGATTAAATGGAACATATGATTTGTCTCTCTGTACATGGAATGACCACCAGTTTGGTCTTTGTGGTACAAAATATATCCGTTCGAATTTCACTTAACGGAACATTTCAACAGCTCTAGTATCGAAATGTATGGATTTCGAATGTGATGGATAGGCAAGCGCAACTCAAATTATAGTAATAATGATAATATTTATTTGTACATAGCATTAAAGAGAATAACAGTTTATCAGAATTTGTATAATTCGGATTGAATGTTGTATGAAAAAAAAAATATATTCAATGGTGATGTTGTTCGAGATTTACAAAGTTGAAAACTTATCTGCGGTATTTCGAACAGATAGACGTGTTATACAGGGTGTTAATTAAGTATGTTAACAAACTTTAACCACGAATAGTACTCCGAAAAATAGAAAGAAAATGTCATATGAACATGGGTCCGGAAACGCTCCTTTGCATAATAATAATAATAATACCTTAATGTTTTGTAATAACTTATTTAGCGAAAACGAATAATTACTTAATGAACTGACAGTTCTCAAGTTGTTTATCAATTATTGCAATTGTTTTTCACAGCACACTAACTAAATATGTATGTAGACGAACATTTATTTATTTACAATAGCCTGCATCGATTCAATAATTTGCATTTTTCTCAAAAACTGTTAGGCCTATGGAGATGTACCAGGAGACCATTTTTACGTAGAAATCTCTGAGTTACCATATTCTGAAATCAAAATGTCAAAAAAATTACCATTCAGAAATTGGGGTTATTTTTACCCTTAACTCCTTCCGTATGATACGCCTGTGAATAAAATTATGAAATTCTGAATTCAGAATCAGATTCAGCGTCGAAAGTTTACCCATCCCACTTAATTTCGTAATTTTGTTATGAACGGTTTCGATAATATCGAGGGAAAACCGTCCTCAGGGTGCCCCATGCAAAGGAGCGTAGCTCCCTTAGGAAGCATTTCCGGACCCATGTTCATATGCCATTTTCTTTCTATTTTTCGGAGTACTATTCGTTGTTAAAGTTTGTTAACATACTTAATTAACACCCTGTATATTACAAACAAACTGAAAAATTCACACAAATTCTTGCAAGAATACAAACAACAAAATAGGCATAACGAGAGGAACAACATTCTTCATAACATTCAGATACTTATATCAATATAATAATTATCTTATTTGTATTCCATAGTTTGCATTGTTGGCTATTATCCTGACCACCACAAAGGCCGCTGTTGTACCAGCCCCTGCCGCTTTGGTAGCATCCCCGGTCTTGGCTAAGATTTCCGATGACACCTTCGACCCCAATCCTTCATACTCCTTCGCCTACGATGTCCAAGACGTTCTCACTGGAGACTCCAAGGGCCAGATCGAGAGCAGAGCCAACGGCATCGTGACTGGACAATACAACGTGGCTGAACCGGACGGCACCAGAAGGATCGTTGATTACACCGCCGATCCTGTCAATGGTTTCAACGCTGTGGTCAGGAAAGCTCCTCTAGGAGTCGTAGCCAGAGCTGTAGCACCCGTTGCTGCACCAGCTGCTCCGGTTGTAGCTGCTAGGGCTCCGGTGCTAGCTGCTGCGCCCGGATTCGCTAGATTCGGAGCGCAGTATGTGACAGCTAACGGACAGTTGACTTATGCTTTCGTGTGAACAATCTTCGCTTCGTCCTCTTGTAAATAACTGCTGGTTCTGTACATATTTTTATACGTTTCACGAATAAACTGCTGATTTGAAATCTATTTTTGTTTTCCTATCGTTGAGCATTCTATTATGAAATTACTACGTCTTACAGAGTTCTGTCTTCAGTAATATATTATTATCGATATTGTTTAATAGATAAAATACACGTTATATATATTTATTCGACGGAGATAGACCATAGCCCAAAGTGGAGTAAAACCAGAATGAAAACCTCAACAAAGGGATATCTATCGAATCATTTTCTCCAAATCACATTTCACAAACATAAAAGAAAATATATATATAATGGAAAAGAACGACAAAAAAACTCAAAGTCTTCTTCACACAATACTAGGTTTTCTTTAATTATCAAAAAGGGGAAACAAACATGTTTCGATCAACGCTGTGATCATCATCAGTGTCACTAAAATCTGAAAATAATGAAAAAGGACCGATGCAACACTAAATACTTGGTGAAAAATGAATAAAGACTCACTTGAAGAATGCTAGGTTTGAAAAACCACGCATGGATATAAACAAAGAAGTTATTACATATGTGGACGAAAGAATATGGGATAAAACCCCCAAGTCACACAAAAAAGACTGAATACATTGTGACAACAGCGAACACAAAATGTTACAGCATTAAACGCGCAAACGGTCGTGAAAGAAAAATCATATCCATCTCTATCTGATCTTTGTGTGGAGTTTTTTTGTCGTTCTTTTTCATTATATATATTTTCTTTTATGTTTGTGAAATGTGATTTGGAAAAAATGATTCGATAAATATCCCTTTGTTGAGGTTTTTATTCTGGTTTATTTTGTTCTGTTTTTTTTTACCTCTTCAAAGAAGTTTGGTTTTTAACCAACTTCCATAAGTCGAAACTTTTGTGAGGTGAAGAAAGATTCAGAGATTGGCCATTCTTGAATCACTCTGTATTAAGCCTTTCTGAAATGACTTTTTGAGTGTTCTGGAAAGCTATTTGGAATAAACAGTAAAATACATTTGACAAGAGTTTTCATAGCCTATTAACCAATCACTATTAGATCCAATCAACATGACGAAACGGGAATATTGAATACTATGCAATTTCAATCTTTCTTGGCGAGATAAAATAGGTACGTCGTTTTTCATTGTTTCCTGCATTGTTAATCAGATTCCGTTTTTTCATTCTGTGTGAAATGCCTAGAAGATTTATGATGTTGCTGGTCCCATTGGATTCAATTCTGTTGCCATAAAAACTCGTCATGGTACAGCAGATCCAAGAGTATCTAATTCGATTTGAACTAATTGGCAAGATCATTCCATGAAGCTGAACTTAACAGGTTTTGAGGAGATTTTTATACAGGGAACTCCGTATCTATGACATTTCAGATGAAAAATCCGAGAAAATCATAGTCGGACTTCACAGAATTGAAATATTGTAGACAATGCGGTATTGCCAGTTTTTTAAGGTAGTACTTTTAATGGAACCCTGTGAATATAATATGAATTTTCTGAACTTCTATTTTCAGCAATTCGATGTTTTGAATGACTTCGTATACCAATCCGTTGATATTCTCGAGAAAAAATGCAGTTATATCGTTTTTGGTTAGTCATTACACACTTGCCAGCTTCTTATATTTCAGTAATATCTCATGAGTTTGTTTCAGTGCAAGAAATAATTTTGCCCCATCCATTTTGGAGGTACTCGCAAATGTTGCCCTTATATACAGACGAATTAGTAACTGAAAAGATAGTGCTTCATGAATGCAATCATGGAAGATGCATATTGAACGAAGTCATCACAGAGTGTGCATGAACGAATTTGTTTGATATTCATTTGATATCACATCAGATAGATAGATATATGTCTTGAAATAACATACGTTGATTAAATGAATGATAAAAATCATCCTATAAACCAACTCTATTTCTATATTTGAAATGATGGTGTTTTTCTTAGAATTTGACAAGCTGTCATAATTATGTAGACAAAATCAATTAGGCGCAATCGTACGGCCATGAAGAATATATAGCATGGCCTCTCTTTACCATCAAAAATCACCTTCCAGGTACTTGAAGCTATGAGGTAAAGAAACTGAAATCTAGTCCCTATTGAAATCGAAAACCACCGTACTCGAACTCTATTGCAAATTCCAATCTTGAATGCAAAACGAATACAACAAACCACGGCTGAAATATTCATCTCTTCGAATTTTCCTTCAATAATGGGCATCAGAATATCCAGTGTTTCAAAAATGAATCTGTCTTCTTTGAACATATCGACATTCGATCCATTATCGTATTCAGCAACATCGCCAAAATATGTCGTATACAACCTTCCCATATAAGTTATTCCGAACCATCGCACATTCAATTACTCTGGAACGTTACAGAAATATTAAGTATTTCATGGGCTGTGATGACAGATTTCAGCAACACACGAATACGGCACAAGTTCATACCCCAGAAAATTCATCTCCGAAGGTTTTTCTGGACAATTGCTCAATTAATTGTTATTCTTGGATATGCTCCAGTGAGTATAAAAAGTATGATCTTGAGTGTAATCCGCATCAGTTCGAGTATAATCTTGATTAGACCAACAACAAAATGATTGCAAAGGTAGGTTTGTGGTAATTCAATTTCTCCTTCAATTTATTCACAATCCTTTTTTTTCCTGTAGATCATCCTAGTTTCTGCCATCGCAGTCATCGTCAAAGCTGCTGTGGCCCCACTAGTCCCAGCAAGAATCGCCAAAATCTCCGAAGACGATACTGTCCCTCAATACTCCTTCGCCTACGATGTCCAAGATGCTCTTACTGGAGACTCTAAATCCCACTTGGAGAGCAGATCGGGAGACGTGGTGAGAGGCCAATACAGTCTGAACGAACCTGATGGCACTAGGAGAATTGTCGACTATACTGCTGATCCTGTTAACGGTTTCAATGCGGTCGTAAGAAATGCCCCATTGGTAGCAGTGACTGCAGCTCAGCCAGCTCTTCCTGTCCAACCTTCAGTGGTTGCTGATAAAGTAGATGTAGATGATGACACGGTTGCCATCGAAACACTGGCAGCAAGAGTTGTAGCAGCGCCTTTGGTTGCTGGAGCGAAAGTAGCACCTGTTGCTAACGCAGCTGTAGTGGAAAACGTTGCTCCAGTAGCTCTTCCTGCAGCACCTGTTGCTCAAGTAGCTAGAGTGTCAGCTCCACTCGTTCAGGCGCCTTATTGGACTGCACCTGTTTTTCCAGGACTGAATACACCATTTGCTTACAGTACATTCACTTATCTATGAATTAAATGACAGTTCGAACGAAATATATTTATCATGAAGCCAATCTGTTGTTTTTAATCAAATCAAACTGAATGAAACAATGAGAGTTCTATGCATAAATGTTATCTCACAATTGGAAATGGAACTTCAAGATCACCTTTTATTGTTCATAATACTTCAACTATTATAGCAACTGTTATAGTCCCTATGGATATCATTGAAACAGATATTATGCGCCATTCTATGCAGCATTTGCTTCGCTCGAGGATAATGGTGCAATAATACGTAGCTTTGCAGTTTACAGTAGTATTTGGAGAGTTATTTAGATTCCAATGAGAAGTGAATGGATGCGAAACCGGGAAGGATGTTGATTTCAATTTGTTCCTCATTTACTGCATTATCAACTCAACCTCAAGGAAGTCTATTTTGCTGATGTTCTATTATTAATTGATCAATCACTATGCAACGAAGTTTTGGTACTGCCAGATACTGATACCGGATTTGATGAATGAGAGAAAACTTTGAGATACTAATTACCATCATAGTTTCTTCAATCTCAGTCATAAAAAACATTCTCTTTAAGAGCATGGAACTTATGAAATATTGCAACTTGATTTCGTTTCAACATAGTCATAATATTTCCTTGGAGAGCTGAAGTTACTCTTCTTCGAAAGTTGCGGAATACTTACATGCAAATTACTGAGTTTATAAAGTTCAAGGAGATATCAGAGCATTTTGAATTGCCAACTTTCCATGCACATCAAAATTGAGACAAAATTATTAATCCAAAGTTGAGTTGATACTATCCTAACTTCGTGAATGTCTAACGTCGAATGCATGGCTAGTGAGACTACATAACTTGAAAAATCTTTCATGATTAATATTTCCATTCCAGGCATGGAAATGGTGTGAAGCGTAGAGATATAAGATCAGAATGTAATGCTCGTATATTATAGATTCTTTGAAAGTATAAATGAAATTTTCAAGCGAATATTATAATTGACAGTTCTCACTCACAACTTATGTTGTCATTCTCGACTCTTAATGGACACGACAATCTTCCTGATAATGACTGAGGCTTATACACCTAATCTGGGTTTTTTAGTCTTTGAACTACTGATATAAACTATGTTAACTCCCAGTACAAGAATCCAAAGGTTGCCCATTTGACTCTTTTCTTATTTTACTTTACAAAGTTTTACAATTTTTAAGGTGTCTATTTACAATTTTAAAGTGTCCGCTTAAAATAGTGTATATAGTATTTCCAAAATGTTGTTCTCTGAACACGTAATTTTTGACGCCGGTTCACCCAATTGGATTTGTGCATTGTAACATATATATAAGTACAATTTTTTGAATAAAGCTGCTATCTATCTATCTATCTACCAGTATGCATTCAATTAGTAATGTAATATTTTTTTTCATAGGTCAAATGTGAAGGTGTGGACACCTGATGACTGATATTCCATCATTTTTCTGATCTCCATTTTGATGAAGGAAAAAAAAAGTTAACAGGATTACAGAATCAGTTTAAGTTGAGTTTTTTATTTGATGAATATGATTTCATATTACAAGTCATAACGAAATTCTGATGAAAAACTAATATTGTTTTCGTCGAAAGTGTTACACATTTACCCATCAACAATTATTATTAGGTCAATCTAAATATATGTTGAGAAGGATGTTGGAAGTTTTATGCTCTATCGTTTTAACAACCTCTTGATGTTTTGAAACTTATTATCATTTTTTTTTCGAAATAGGTTTCCAGAACCCAATCTCTTCTCATGGGGTAATCAGAGTTGCTATAGTTTTGTGTACAAGTTCTGTGGGTATGTTAGACGTGATATCTAATACTGGTTCATTAATCTCCAATAATATCAGAGCACAGGAACTCATTGTTTCCTCTTCAATATAATGGCGGTAATAAGCGCTACGGCTATTATATCAAGTTGAAAAGTTTCAATAACCCGCAAATGATATATTAGTTGAAAGTTTGGTTGGCACAGATCAATATAAACTCTCTAGTTTTTGGATATGAAACAATGAGTATCATCGAAGATAAATATAGTGAATCTTTATTTACAATATCATACAAAAAACACAAACACATTGTAATTCTAGACTGAGATTTCAGTACGAATCTATAACACGGCATACGGTGAAGCATAGGGATAATAGGGGGAAGCGACGCCTGGAGCAACGGCTAGGGGAGCTGGCGCGCCCAAATATGGCGCAGCCACTCTCGCCAATCCGGGAGCCGTCACGGCGGGAACCCCGAAAGGAGAAGCTAATCGAGCCACAGGCGCTGGAAGTACGGCTGGGGCAGCAACTGCTGGGGCAGCAACTGCTGGTGCAGCAAATGCTGGGGCAGCAACTGCTGGTGCAGCAATTGCACGTGCGACTGGAGCAACGCGGGCTACAGGCGCTACAGGTGCCAAGGCTCTGGCAACGGGCGCCACCACAGCTGCTGTGAGTGGAACTTTACGAACTACGGCGTTGAAGCCGTGGATCGGATCTGCGTAGTAATCGACGATCCTGCGGGTACCGTCTGGATCGGCGACGGTGTATTGGCCTTTGACGATGTTGTTGGCCCGGCTTTCGACTTGGGACTTTGAATCTCCGGTCAGAGCATCCTGTACGTCGTAGGCGTAAGAGTAGGTCGGATTAGGATCGATAGTAGCGTCTGAGACTTTGGCTAGTACGGGGGCGGCTACAACGGCGCCTGGTACCCCGACTACTCCTCCTTTGACTACAGCTACCAAAGCGATGAAAACAAAGAGCTGGAAGAAACATTGAGATTTCAATAGTTGAATTCAAAAATATTCCTACACGATCCCGATACTCTCGTGGGAAAATTTCCTTAGTAAATTGACGAGGTTTCAAGCAACTGTACTTTCGAGAGCCGTGAATTTTGGAAATTTTATGAAGTTCTGTTTTCATTTGGTCACGAAAATAACTTCACTTTCATCCCACACATTCCGACATTTTGAAAAGTTAAAATGACTATATTTTTGATGAATACAACTTCCCAATGTATTCGGATTTGATATTTTCACTTTTCAAAATCATGAAACATTAATTGAAAATGTTGGAGTTATAATCTCAACACGTTTGCTTTGTAGTATTTCTAGAAAAAATATTGAACCTTGTTCGTATCCATTAATTTTCGCACTTCATTTTATGGATCATTATTCTTGACTTCATCACAATTATATCAAAAAGTCGGCCCTTCAGCGTATATGTCAATAGACGATAAGACCGTGTCACATATTTTCCCATTGACTTCTCATGTGGAAAAATAATATCCAGTATAACACCTGATACACTGTAATATTCATCACTTTCATGTCGTCATGTCGCCGTTATTCACTGTAGATACGCGACGCTGTATCTGTCACTTCACTGCAATATTTTCACTTCACCGCACTTGGAAATTTGTAGTTGGAAATTTGATTTAACACCTACCTTAGCTGCCATGTTGTCTACTTGAAGAAAATAGATCGACTGATAACTGAATGAGTACCGATAGAGTTTTTATACATGCCCGAATTATTTGTAACAGCTTTCTAAGACGCTCTGTAGAATATTAATGGGTCTCAAATAGTTGCACCATATTTTTGGATACGGATACATAAGAATTTGGGTTGTACGTATTGCGAGCGATTTCTTGGCGACGAAATTCAGCAAGATATTTTTAGTACTTTAGACGATGTCTTGCTGAAAAGACAACAAATAAGACTTAATTTGAGTGTTGCCGCAGTGATTCATGAAAAATTGAGAAATTGAATTTCTTGAGTATTTATTTCCGTATTTCATTCTATTTTTTGGGTAGGATATCCTTCTGAACCATCACAGATGTAAATCAAAACCCTTGTTGAGCATATTTTCATCAGAAACTGATGAACTGATGGGGTGACCCTTCAGAGCATTCCAAATGAAATGTGTTATTTTTGAGCGGATACACATTTTTGAAAAAATTTCCAGATATACTGCGTTCAGCTTAGACAAAACAATATAGAGTCCTCTTATTTTCAATAGGTCACCCTGTATATTTATTGAACTTCGTAATAACGAATTGGTAGGTGCGAAAGTACATGAGAAATGAAATGTTTGGTAGTAAAAGTTTTGAATTTGAGGTAATTTTTGGATGAGCATTCAGTGATTTCAACTAACAAAAACTTCTCTAATGAAACACCCAGTATTTCATTCCACCATATGGTGAAAATATATCATGCCATTGAATTATGTGCAATCTGAAATCCATTTCTTCTTAAAGAAACTTGCAATTTCAGTTAATAGTTTGAATGTTTTCAACAAACAAACTTAGAATATGACCTTTTACCTATTCGATAATAAGATTTGAACTGGTTTTCGAATCAGTATTTTTCAGTACTGAAAATATTTTCAAAATACGAGTTTGATGAAATTTCCTATAGGTGTATATCATAACAAAATCAAGTCCTTTGTATATACTTGTTTTATGCTTTATGGTATCAGTTTTCGAATCCATAAATAATAACTCGATAATGATTCATTAGAATAAACTTCAAAATAACTAATTCAGAGCCCACATTTTTCCTACATCTTTTGATGGTCTGATATATTGCATTACCAAGTTTATGAAACCTATTGATTAACATAATAAATCGATTTTTGATCTGATTTTGGATGTTCCGGATACCAACGAATCTAGGCGTGATCATGATTTATTCCCATTGTTTACTCGAAGCAAATATTTGGTATGTTATTTGTTTCATCATTTCACCATTTATCTTGGAATTAGATAGATTCTGGTTGAAAAAAATGATTTTTTCAGAATTTTATATTGGTCTCCTGGATTTAAATAGTTCTTGGACAAATAGAGCATGCTACGAACGTGTTTTTGAATATTTTGAAGTAGTTGATTTAATATGATGGAATTTTATCAGAGGCCTAGAATGAAATTCATTTGAGCTGAAGAAATGACTTTTCGTTATTCTTCAGGACTTCCTCACTTAAGATGGGTGACTATAAGGAAACTTAATACATATACACATTTCGATTTTAATTCCCATATTGATCAATTCCAAAATTATCCAAGGCAAAGAGGTCCAGCTGTGGACAGCTCTTGGAGTCTAAAATCAATAATAATTCAACATATATAATGAGGTTTTGTATGAATTTGATTTTTTTTTTCAATACTATTCTTAGAGGAATTTTGACAGCACATTATTTCGATTTTTTATGTTAGTTATTGCGACGAAAACTGCACCTCGAATCTCGACTGAAATCTTGATGGTATTTTGGAAACTACAGACCTCCAAAATCTAGCGTAGGTACCTGTTGTTTTATCTGATTTGGTTCAATCCCACTTCAGCAACAATTTCATGTTATTTACAAGACGATTTAGATCCCCCTTATCATTCGCCTTTTTTGATCGTAGAAATGGTTCGAGAATGATAGAACGTAGGTGACCTTCTTAGGCGTGTACTCAAGATCAAGAACCGCAGACAAACTACACAATCGTAGGAATAGAAGAATTATATTCGTTGGGGGAGATCGGGGCAATATCATGCACGGTTCTAACTAATCAAGTTATTTTGGGTTCATATCAATTCATTTATTAATCCATCCCAAGTTTGGATTTTGTATAAAAAAAAACGTTATAATCCGTGGTTGCATTGAAAGTTGTATGTTCAGAAGAATAAAATAATATCGCTTAACCCTACCTTTGGGAATTTTTTGGTAATAATGAAATGAATATACCTTACCAATCCATCCTGAATTCTCCCCAACCGGAATTTATGGACGTTATAATTTGAATTCCACACTTAGCTAGCATAGTTCACTTCACTAGAAACAATAGACTTGATAGCTGACTCATTATCAAAATGCCTACATATTCTGCAGAATAATCTCAAAACTTCATTGTGAGAATTCATTATGTATTTATAGGAACGATTCAAAGATTTATTTGGCAATACATATAAATATAATTTTTGCTTGAACGAATCTATGTATGTGAAAGGAAATTTAACGTCTTGAATTGTATGATATTTAAAATGTAATTGCAGAAAACTATCACAGGAAGGTAATTTTTTACACATACTTTGGAGTTATACTGAGAAATTGACTATGTGAGGAGAGTTTTGATGAAGTGCATATTGTTTTCACCAGCAAATTTTCATATCAGACTCAATCGAAGATGCATCGCAATCCTCAATAACTAATCGAATTATTACTCCGCTCTTCCCTAACTGAATACAGCATCTCTAAGATGCGTAGCAAAGAGCCGACCTATATAAACTTTGCTACCGGGTGCCGAAGGAATCATTTTAGTCCCGAGTGCTTCAGTGCAGATCAATTAGAAGATGGCAACGAAGGTGAGTGTCAATTCAGAGCGTTTCGTTGTTTGTATCATCGTGTCTCGTGGGTACCAAATATCGACTGATATTTTTACATAAATTATCAATGTACAAAATTAGCACGATAAATTTAATGGAGAATCGGAATTCGTTCGAAATTTCGTATACTTTAAAGGGCGATTTGATTTTGACAATCATCATTAATACAAGGTAGAAATTCTAGGTATATCCGGGAGAATCCGTGAGAAATTTGGCAAAATTGTTGCGTGCATTTGCATAGTTTCATCTCATTTGAGTTAAACCTTTTGTATGAAATTCTGAAAAAATTCTTGTGCAAGTGAATTCTAGTTCAAAAGACTAAAGGATGATCCACCCTATAACCAAATTAAAGTAGTTGTAGTTTCCTCTACCTTCATAACATTTGTACCAAATCGCACTTTTTTAACTCTTTTAGTTTCAGAGATAATTTCATTGAAAGTTTTCAAATTGACACCGTGTATGAAGGACAATCAGTAACATCGGAAACTATTCTTCTCTTGAGTTTTATGTTACGCTATGAAGTAGTAGTACATGTATGAGATATTTACAAATCAGCTCATGAAATATATCAAATATGAAAAAATAGCGAATAATGGCGAATTATTTTCAAAAATGGTGACAATTTCCACCACTCAGAAGTGCCTCAGTTTCCAGACCTGTATGTAAGATCGTGGTGATAGCTGTTGTGCTTACTCATTATATGGTGTTGAATACCATTTTGATATTGTTTGAATTATTTAGTTGGTCGTAAAGTATTCTTTATGTTGATGATTCTACATCAATCATTTCATGATACAGGAATTCCTTTTCGACTAGAGATATCGTTTATCCATCAGGAAATAATATTTTGATGATTCTAATTTACGTGTAGTTAGGAAAATTATGAAATATGAGAATTCTTACGAATTGAGCAGAAATATTTCGAAGTGGAATGGGCAATCATAAATGGCAAAGAATGGAATGATTATAAATGGAGATATCAACAGTCTAACGAAATTTTGGACAACTGGAAACTGAGCCACTCTCTCAAATTCGATGTGCGATTTCAGTTTCCAATAGCTTTTTTCTGGTGGCTCAACAATTAGCGTAAATATCATACTCGATTGCTTTGCACTCTCATAGAGAGTCATGATAAATCATTCCATGAATTATCTAGTAATAATGACTTTTGTTATAGGTTATTGTTATGGCTGCTTTCTTAGCTGCAGCTAACGCCGCAGCTGTAGTAGACAGTCAATTCCACAGCCCTCAGTATACTTTTGGTTACGGTGTCGATGACCCCTACACTGGAGATAGTAAGAGTCAAGTTGAAACCAGAGATGGCGACACAGTTCGAGGTGAGTGAGAGATAACGATAGCTTCAGCAAACACTATCAATCTGGAAGAGACCAGTTTTAGATGGGTTCAAAACAGTGTAATGAGCGACTGGATACATTTTTCTTCTTCCTGGATTTTTATTTTTGGGAGATTTTAATGCTCCAAAATCGCCAGCAGGGTTGGAGGTATTTTTGAAGACTGATATTTTCCAGCAAGTAATATTGGGATGAGATCTGTAACCATATAGTTGCCGTATTCGGCTATATTTCATTCAACTTACTCCCGAAGTTAGTGCGAATACATTTTTTTTTATATAAAACTTCCCACGAACGGAATATATTTTGCGGTTTGTTGTTACTAACTGAAAATGAAGTTTCGTATGGCTTTTGAACAAGTAGACACCCTTTCTCGTAATTTTTCGTTCTTATAGTTGGAAAAGATGTGACACCCAACACTTTTTTTCTATTCTGCGAATTTTTTCGATAACGAGGCAAATTACAAATTGTTAAACTTCGAGAATTTATTCGAAATTCATGGATTCTTTTACTCAAAAGTATCTTGTCCACACTCCAATAGAATTTTTCAACTGCATATTCAGCAATGAAAAAAAAAAACATTTTTATTGAAATTTGTATTTTTTCATCCAGATTGACTAAACTGACGAGCAGAAAAGGTAGCGTTGCCGCTTGAACAATTGAACATGATCATATTCTGCTCAAACGAACTCAAACGAAAGTCAAATAAAAGTCAAAGTTGCATTTATTCTCCAAAATTCAAACTTCAGACAAGCAACTGTTTTTTTTCTCTCTACCAATTGTCATCGTTGCAATCTGCATTCAACGGTGTCGCCACTCGTGGCGATTTGAAAAAGCTTTCTTTTCAGTTCGAACTGTGTTTTATGGTGCAGTAATGAATTCTCGGAAATTCAATAGTAGTTCTGTCACCCACTGTATATAAAGACTAATTTCTCTTCAAGGTTCTTATTCTCTGAACGACCCTGATGGCACCCGTCGCACGGTGGACTACACCGCCGATTCCATCAACGGTTTCCAAGCCACCGTCCGCAAAACACCCCTCGCAACCGCCGTCGTAGCACCCGTACTAGCATCAGCGCCAGTCGTAACGCGCGCAGATGCAGCGTCCGCTGACGCTACGCTTACACCTGTTGCTCCGGTTCGTTCGACGGTCAGCGCAACGTCAACTAACGTAGTTCACGGGACACCGACTTTCGCTAGTCTTGGGAATCCGTACGGTGAGTATCGATCTCATAATCCTCATTCAGGAGAGAATTTTTGAGAGTTGGTAAAAAATAAAAATCAATATGGTAATCACGAGCAATGGAAAAATTGATCGCTGGATCATGCAATGTGAGGATATAAGGAGTTTTGATAACAGGTATTTTCTTCCATTTTTTCAAATCTCAAAAACTTTGACATGCCTCAGAAATTTCCAGAAAAATTATTCACCATAGGGCAGTTAAAGTCTCCTGCCTGTGAGTATAAAATAATTTCTATTTTGATATCCAAAAATTAAAGTGATCAATCATTTTCCATGGTAAATTTGCTCGCTATAATGCAGTTTTTGATGGGTGGCATAATAATGATAAAATGACAAGTATTCAATAAAATCAACATCCAGTTAATGACAGCGGAAATTCAATTTCATAGAGCAAACAATAATTTCCGAAACGTTATTGAAAGGGTGAAATGGAACTGATACAATTTTTCTTAACATAATTACAAATCAGATATATCATGATAGTTGAATAGTTTTCACACTGTTCCCATGTAATCTATCATTATTTACCTCTCGAGATGTGAGTAATTAGCAGATGATAAATATGAAATTCCAAACCAGTTGATAAACTATTCTTTTCGTCTATTATTCCACATAATTTCCATATCTGAACTACGGTATCATTGAACAGTGCGGGTATGGAACAGAGTCTTGAAAATATTTTTTAAACCACGTAAGATACAATACGATAAATCATCAAGATGACAAATTCCATATTTTCGACGATGCCAAATGAGATATTGTTGACATACAGTAACAAAATATAAATTCTCAAATAAAAATGAATATGGTAATCACGAGCAATGTGAGGATATAAGGAGTTTTGATAACAGGTATTTTCTTCCATTTTTTCAAATCTCAAAAACTTTGACATGCCTCAGAAATTCTCAGAAAAATTATTCACCATAGGGCAGTTAAAGTCTCCTGCCTGTGAGTATAAAATAATTTCTATTTTGATATCAAAAAATTAAAGTGATCAATCATTTTCCATGGTAAATTTGCTCGCTATAATGCAGTTTTTGATGGGTGGCATAATAATGATAAAATGACAAGTATTCAATAAAATCAACATCCAGTTAATGACAGCGGAAATTCAATTTCATAGAGCAAACAATAATTTCCGAAACGTTATTGAAAGGGTGAAATGGAACTGATACAATTTTTCTTAACATAATTACAAATCAGATATATCATGATAGTTGAATAGTTTTCACACTGTTCCCATGTAATCTATCATTATTTACCTCTCGAGATGTGAGTAATTAGCAGATGATAAATATGAAATTCCAAACCAGTTGATAAAGTATTCTTTTCGTCTATTATTCCACATAATTTCCATATCTGAACTACGGTATCATTGAACAGTGCGGGTATGGAACAGAGTCTTGAAAATATTTTTTAAACCACGTAAGATACAATACGATAAATCATCAAGATGACAAATTCCATATTTTCGACGATGCCAAATGAGATATTGTTGACATACAGTAACAAAATATAAATTCTCAAATAAAAATGAATATGGTAATCACGAGCAATCAAAAAATTGTTCGCTGGATCATGCATTGTGAAGATATAAGGAGTTTTGATAACAGATATTTTCTTCCATTTTTTCAAAACGTCATGTCATCAATCAAATCCTTGGGACTATCAGAATGTTTTGAGAAATGAGATGCCCTAGATTATGATATGTGATTGTTTCATTCACAAATCCCGTACAAATAATTTTACCAATAAAGACAATGGCACACAAAAAAATATAGAAAGAAGAAACATATACGATACAGTATTGAAAATAATTCATCAAGGGTATTAACCTACTTCTATCTATTCGAAATAAAAATCGAGGTTTCAAATTATAATCGTAACAATACAAGCTTTTTGTCACCGATTGATACATTGCATCGGAAATAAAAAGAACAAAATACATTCCGAGAGTCTACGATTCACAATCGATTTCATATAACTTACAGCAATTTTGCGGAAAAGTCTGGGTGAAAAGGAAATCACACAAATGTTTCCTTTATATCAGAATATGGCCGCTGGGAATAAAGAATCAAGAGAAGTAGAGTATTGAATTTACTTCTTCCACGAAAAGAATATTCAGTATTCCCGATTCTATTCTATCAGAGATAACAAAGAAATTGAGGAATATTTAAAAGTACTTTGTGGAGGTTTAATTGTTGATATAATACAATGTCTGACTCCAATCAAAATTCCTTTATACGATTCTTCTTATCCATAAATCGATGTTTTTTTCAGGATTCACTTATTCAGCTCCATACATCAATCATGTTGCATTTCCTTCGCCTTTTGGATACACATGGTATAACCCAACCGTCTATACCACAGCACCAAACTACAGGACTCTTTACCATTTCTAGTCCAATATATTCTCCTAGTATTTCAGCAGAACAGCTTTACCAATAACGCATAATTGAAATTTGAATTGTATCACAGGATCTAACCTGATTTAAATTTCATGAAAACTTGGAGATGGACAAGTTGCTACTGGAGGATTATGTACAGAAACATTTCCTTCAGCTTATACTTTCGTTCTTTAGGAAATGTTGTGAAATCATTAAAAATAAGCTTATACTTGAACAGATGAAAATGAGTTCAGGATGAGCTTATTCGGTGCATTTTTTATCATTAACATATTGCAGAACGATAGTAAAGGCAAGGGGCTATGAGCGACTAAATTTCGCTCCTTTTCCATCCAAGTTTTGAATTATGTCAGATGTTCAATGAACTCAACGAAGCATTGATTCGTTCTTGAATCTTACTAATCGTATACGTTCTTTTCCCTCAGCTAATAAATATTTTCAGAATGATTGTGGATATTTCACTTACCTAGTTCACCACATGGCTCATGTGGTTTAGAAATTGGAAGACTTACCTGGAACAACAAGCAAAAATAATTTTCAATAACTCAAAGAATTCTAAGCAATGTAAAAAAACTAACGTATAATTTTCATATGCCCTGTTGTTGTCAAAAAATTGGTCAATACCGTATTCTTTCCATTGTTTCAGAATATGCAAAAAAACTGTTTCGATAAAACTATTTGCATGTGCAAAATGAACTGATGAAAATGCGGAATGCCATGCAAAATCCTGGAGATTATTTCCATGTTTTCAAAATGACCGCCAGTGGTCTGAATGCCCATATGAAACTATTCTGACTGCAGTATACTAAATAATGAATTGAAAGATATATACATATGTCTCGAGTTGACTCGACGGTTTCCAATGAAAGAACATTCATCGATATATCGAATTTGAAATTAAAGAATACGAAACTTCATGCAAAACGGAATGTACTCGACATTTTCATCTATCTACCCTGTTAGTTCCATGATATTTGATAATGTTCAAATAAAATCCTCGATAACTTTTCCAATCTATCCATTATTCGAATGAAATTACATTCCAGACTACTTTAACAGGAAAATCATTTTTGCTGAATACGTATGATTCGTTTAACAATTCAATTCACATATTTCATGTCATTAATCTTTATTACCGTGCAAATATATATTCAATAACACAAAAATTTCATTTATTTCATTCGATTCAGAACAATTTCCGAGATATTCCAAAACGTACGAATAGAATACAGGTAACTGATAATTGGAATGAATAATATTGGATTGGGAGTTCACAAGAAGGAAAGGAGGACCGGTTTCAGAACGAAAAACCTAAAATACCTAAACCATTGTGAAGGATCCGAAGGAAAAACTGAAACATTGCATAATGTCAGGAACGAAATTTAACATTCACTAGGTTATGTGTTATTGAATCTTTGATAATAATATAAGCACCCCCAGTGTTGCCACTCGTTTATTTTTTGAAGATACCAAACAGGTTATTATTGTTTATGATGTTTTATCGGTTTCAACTATAGATAGTTGATCGATACTATTGAAATATACAAATACTCATGCAATCACTGGTGAACAATTTGCAAGAATTGCGTCATTCATTCCTTGTGAAGTGGTGCCGATACAATTGATGTCTGGATTATCTCAACTAATAAAACTGGCAGTAGCCAATTCGATTTTTCAGAATTCTTTCAATGAATGAACTATAAAAATCTCAATAACGTTGACATGTCTCAGAAATTCCAGGGGTAGTTGAGGTCTCCTGCCTGTGAATATAATATAATTTCTATTTTGATATCCAAAAATTAAAGTGATCAATCATTTCCCATGGTAAATTTGCTCGCTATAATTCAGTTTTTGATGGGTGGCATAATAATAATGAAATGACAAGTATTCAATCAAACCAACATCCAGTTAATGACAGCGGAAATTCAATTTCATAGAGCAAACAATAATTTCCGAAACGTTATTGAAAGAGTGAAATGGAACTGACACAATTTTCCTTCATATAATTACAAATCAGATATATCATGATAGCTGAATAGTTTTCACACTGTTCCCATGTAATCTATCATTATTCACCCCTCGAAATGTGAGTAATTAGTAGATGATGAATATGAAATTCCAAACCAGGTGATAAACTATTTGTTTCGTCTATCATTCTACATGATTTCAATATCTTAACTACGGTATCATTGAACAGGGCGCATATGGGCGCATTCCCCAACGGCGAAATCAAGCTTTTAACAAATTTTTTATAACCTTCACGTGCTCACTGTATGTAAATAACGACTTCACTATCAGAGAGATTTTTTATATTGAATCTGTCCTCGGCATCTTCTGCGCGAGGAGAATGAAAATCAGAGCACTTTCGCAAAAAACATGACGAGATATATCATACACTAATATAAATCCTACCTATTCACACGCATAAACACAAATCAAAAGTGAAGTGTCCACAAATAAAAAAAGAAATCTTCTGGAAAGTGTTAAACAGAAATTGGTATTTTTAAGGATGGTTGAAGGCGACTTGAGTTGTTGTTACATAGAATTACATAATTCAACATCTGAATATTCAAAGGGAAAATGGTAATACTATTTCCAATCGGTACAGGAACTGAAAGGAGACGAAAATAATAGAATGGACTTCAGTGGAGGAAAGATGAATAGTGTCAACACTGGTCCTGATTCCTTCGATCAAGTCCTCATTTCTGACGATAATTTTAAATCTAAACGCATTCAACTGATGGAATCACCATTAAATGGTGATGGCACATATACAGTATGGTTTATGGAGTATGCGGAGACTATATTCTCGGAATTGATCCTTGACAGTTCAAAAATGCTGTATATTTCAGAATTCGATAATTCAATCAGCCAGACTACGGTCTTGGTGATATCAATCACATCTGTCATTCGAATTTGTCAATTAAATCTCCTCAAGTTGAAGCTTCTGTAAAGTGTAGAAGACCGGATTCTATAGTATACAGTGGAATTCGAATCACTTCTGGTGAGAACGAACATATCGGTAGGATCAATACCATCAATCCAACATCTTCGAAATGGGAAACATGTTCGCCTATGGCGAAATCGGACCAACAGATACATTCGTTGTAGATTTGGTGATCTATGTAGAGTGTACGCCTAGACCACTCGACAACGGTCTCCCACAAAATAATCCTATCATGTAAATTGGTGAATTCGAATATAGCAAGTTGAAGTCCATCATTGTCGATGAGATCCCGAGTTTCTTGAAGATATTGGATGATTAGCAAGTTTTCTTGAGACATTTCTTCTGACGTTATCCTGAAGGTAAATTATGAATGAAGGAGAAATTTAATGGTCGTTTCGTTACTTCTGAAATATGTTCAGAACTATCACATTTCTAATGATTTCGTAATGACTCATGTTTCAGTTTCAGTTATATACGATATCCTATTTCTATTGATTTCGCAATGATTACTCAATAATGAAAATCCCAATTAACGGTACACCATGGTGTCTCGTACTCGTACAGTGATTAGCGGATTACTATTCAACAGGCACGAGTGACTGAAATAAATGTAATTACGGTTTCTCTTTATATATTCATCGAACATAATTGATTCGATTTGTCTGATTCGATCACCTACATGAGCACCATCACTATTAGCACATGAAGGGTTTTGTGACACGTCCAGGAAGTCCTAACCCATATCACATTCGAGATTTTCACCAATACCATAATGTAGTGTAGATGTAATAATAATGTCTGATTGAAACGATGAATTGTTCCAATATCTTTGATACGATCTCCTGTCATTCCTCTACATATCGAACAAATAACAGGTCGGGTCTAAAATATGTAGCGAGCTTTATGAAAGTGATATAACATTGAATCATTATTATTATTATAAACTTATGGCCCGAAATGCATACCAATAACAGTGCCTTCAATAGGAATGAGTATATAGTTACTCTCAGTAACATTGATCTCATCCTAAGAATTACTTGAACTGTCCAACTTCACTGAAATTACAAATATTTCATGAAAAACGTTCACACTGCTTTTGGGACATTCATTTTTTTATTTGGTGACATTCGTTCATAATCAGTTGGCACATGACTTTGATTAAAGCATGTAGAATAACATACATTTCTATTTTCAATGAATCCAATAGCAAAAAACTGGACAGGCACTTTGCATTCGGTATCTGAATACCGCCGAAAATAGTGCGAAAAGTGTTTAGCCTCATCGAAAACTCAGCTGGTTCTCAAGATGATCAAGGTCATTGTCAATAACTGATGTTTAATTGTATTTTGCCAATATATTTTGAGATTGTAATGCATGAATCTTTTGAAATACGAGTATGAGGGGATTAGGTCTATCATCAACAATTATGACGATTTATTGTTTCATATAAGATGATAGACATTCATGATGAAACAAAAACAGGGATTCGTCGTTAACTGCTTACTTACTGAATATTGATTTCCATTATTCAGCCTTAGTGTTGATCGAATTGAAGGCAATGCAGGTTCGTGAAGCACCGAAACAGTTGCTGACGTGATCCAAAATCAATATTACTGTTGTATCATTTCTGACGATTCAATCAACCGTTAATTTACTGCCAATTCCATTTCTACGAATGTTTCAACCCTATTTCAAAGTTGATGTCTATTATTTCAACTCTAGCTGCAAACTAGTACATTATCGTTTATTTCTGGGTTACAAGTTCGGTGCTACACACGAAAGGAAATCACTTATAGTAATCGACTTATCACATCACAGTTGATGGAAATTCCATCACACAAGTATATCTTGGAACAAAAACTTAAAACTACTATATCGAACAGAGGCATGGCAGGGAGGACCTCCAATTGGACAGAATTGGCCTGTTCACAGATGGCTCAGAAACCGACGAAGGTGTAGGATCAGGTATATGTTGCAGCAATACAGCGAAGTTTAAATGAATCGGAAATGTCAATTGAAGGAATTGCTCAAAGGTTGTAGTGATGATGCTATAGGTACGAGTCTCTCACGTACTAAATGTATCCCACTCGAAGTGTCTACCCTGTATATATATTCCTCTCTTTCTCCTAGTCACAGAACTAAATATTGGGTGTATCTATCTCTGACTACTCTGCATATAATGACAATTATTTTAATGTGCTATGATATAATTCATAATGCAAACTCGTCCAGATGTTATCTAATATTATACATAACATCCCACAAAGATTTTTGTCCATTCAAAGATAGTCAACCTTCAAAATGAAAGCATGTCGATGAAGTAAACTACCAGCCACTTGCAGAGGGTAATCTGTTATGGATATGTGATGTCTCAAAAGACACAAGTATTACCACTAATAGGAATCATCAAAATTTTAGAGATTAGTTGGGGATGAAGTTATTTATACTCGTCTCTGAAGTCATGATTACATGGATTACTACTCTCAAATTATCAAAAGAATAACCATTTGAGATATATAATGACGGTTCAATACTTTGGATTTGAGGTTATGTTGGCGTACCTTTACTGTATGTATAGTGAGGTCAGTCATTCATACTTTTATTTCACCAGGCGATTATGGCACAGTTTTGAGGATATGAATTTTTATTTCTAATATTTTGTGAATGAAGTCCAAACAATATGATATAGTGGGGAAAACTGTGAGTTTGAGGTATTGATGTACCACGTTGATTTTTTTGCTAGTCCAGTTCAAATGTCTAGCAGTTTATATTCCGGAGCCACTTGGTACATTGTATAGATGTAATAATGAAAAAAGAAAACGAAAGTGGTACTGCAAGAAATACAGATGGGCGATACCGGCGACCGGTGTAATTATCTTCATCGGGGCAAGGTCACGGCAATATTTGAGAAATTGGAGCACAATTGCGAATATAAAAAGGTACGAGGGTAGACTTGATATCACAGTCATCCAAAGCTTGCTTCTGATACAATCGTATTCAACAACACTTCGAAATGGCATTCAAGGTATGGAATCATTTTAAACTTCAAATTTTAAAAAATATTTTTTTTAAGAATGGATTTCCGAATCGAAAACAAATGATATTATTTTGTGTAGAATATTCAATATCCAGAAAATGTCACTAGTTTTTCCATCTCTAGGTTTGGAATTTCAAGAAGAGCTGATTTTTATTTTCACCGTACGAATATTATCGCAACTCAGTTTCGCTTGGCAAAACGACAGGATTTTTGATTTGAAACTCAACATTCAACTACATTCATTCTGAAATAAAATAGTATATTAGAAACATATCAGAAGTGTAGAAAATAAGTAGTGAAATGAAAATAATATTTATGATATATTTTTCATCTTTCTGATCATTCTGAGTCAGAAATATATCCTTCCAATAGTAAATGAACATAGTGATGAAGATATCAAATGAAGAGAGACGCCTTGATTAATATATGATTTTTGTTGAAATCATCATAAATGCAAGTGTGGCATGGATTCCAATAATTAAAATTTTGGTGAAATGAAGAATAACTCAGTAACTACTCATGACATCCTTATTGTTTCTATTTTTGTGTTCGATAAATTAACTCCTGTATAAAATGTGTCATTTGAAGACGACTGTTTTGTCATTTTGACAGCGATAAAAAAGGTGCATCGTTTTTTATCACTGATAAAAACGCTTGTTCCTCTTATTTTATATGAATATTCTACATGTGTGAATACCAGAGAAGAACATTTTTAAATCAGTTCACCAAACCAAACAATTTATAACAATTGTGTATTTAATAACTGTTCATTTAAATAATTTAATTGTACGAATAAAGATAATTATTGTTCATTGATATATTCTGTCGTTAATTCAACTTGCCAAAAAACACTCGAGCTTTTTTTTTGGATAAATTTCTTTTTGTAACGAAATAATTTTGCCAAAATTATTTCGTTACAGAAAGAAATTTATCCGATAAAAAAAAAAGCTCTTGTGTTTTTACTGTTGATAAATCAACCCCTGTATAAAATGTGTCATTTAAAGACGACTGTTTTGTCATTTTGACAGCGATAAAAAAGGTGCATCGTTTTTTATCACTGATAAAAACGCCTGTTCCTCTTATATTATATGAATATTCTACATGTGTGAATACCAGAGAAGAACATTTTCAAATCAGTTCACCAAACCAAACAATTTATAACAATTGTGTATTTAATAACTGTTCATTTAAATAATTTAATTGTATCAATAAAGATAATTATTGTTCATTGATATATTCTGTCGTTAATTTATCTTGCCAAAAAACACTCGAGCTTTTTTTTGGATAAATTTCTTTTTGTAACGAAATAATTTTGGCAAAATTATTTCTAGGCAAAAAGAAATTTATCCGATAAAAAAAAAGCTCTTGTGTTTTTACTGTTGATAAAAAAATGATTTTTTTTCTTCATTTTACTGAAGGGGTCCGAAGGATCCACTGAAGCCAAAGGATCATTTCCTGTTTCATGAATGCGGATGTAACGTTGATATAATCGATTTTATTTCAAAATTGACTTACCAATATGACTTGATATAACTCAATCACGGTTTATATGTCAAATTTTTTTGATTTTCCGACCTGAACAAAGTTATTCAAACCATCAATCAGGGTACCCAGTATGTGAGATGAAAAATCAAAAGACATATTCATCAATTCGCATTTGATTTCCAGTTCATCGCTTTCGCCACCCTCTTGGCCGCCGCCCAAGCCGGTTTCCTACCCGAAGCCCGTCTCGCCTACGCCCAGGCGCCCGCGGCCGTAGCCAAAACCGTCGTAGCCGACGACTACGACCCCCACCCGCAGTACAACTACGCCTACGAGATCCAGGATGGCCTCACCGGCGATAACAAGAACCAGCACGAAGTACGCGACGGCGACGTCGTCCAGGGCAGCTACTCGCTAAACGACGCCGACGGCTTCAGGAGGACCGTCGAATACACCGCCGATCCAGTGCACGGCTTCAACGCCGTCGTCCACAGGGAACCCCTGGTGCAGAAGGCCGTAGTGGCTAAGGTCGCCGCCCCCGTCGCCTACGCCGCCCCCGTCGCTAAATTGGCGTACGCCGCTGCTCCCGTAGCGAAAGTAGCTTACAGCGCACCTGTTGCTTCCTACTACCACTAAGACTTCTGACTATGACTGCTTGTAAATAAGGTTTAGCTATTTATCAATAAATTATTTTTTATATCGTATTATCGATTTTTAGTTCGCGTCTACTTGAAAAAATACATTCATTTTTACCCCTGTTTTTCGACCTTCACGAATTGTTTAAAAATACTTCAAATTTAAATTTCAAAATCCTTAGTTCCTGCGATAAAGATATGTATGGATGTATGAAGAAGATTCTCACAAAACTTCAAAGGAATCGGTCAGATAGAACTTGAGATATCGTGTCAACCACCTCAACAAAAGTAGTTTTGAGAAAAACGCGTTTGAAGTTCGAGAAAGATTTCCAGTTTCGTGTCTACTTAGCTCCAAGATCGAGACTAAACTGAACAGTTCCAAGTATATTGGGTACGTATTGGTAGTCAGGTATATATAAAAACTCAATTGAAAGGGTATACTACGAGTCGGATTTCAAAGAATTCCTGGAAAAGATCTACCATTCATTGTGTGATCACTCCGCTCGGCCGGTTCAAGTGCCACGTCACAAAATCCACTGTATCTCTCAAAATAATTCGAATTTTGAAAAATCCTTTTGAGAGCATATTTTTGAAAGTCTAAGCTTTGAAAATATGCAAAAATAAGAAAATTGATTACTTCAATTTTCTAGATCAGAATACCCCCTTCTGTGTTAACAACTGCCTGCTGAAATCATATCTGAGAATATCTGAATATGAATGTAGAATACCCATAGATTGAATGTTTTCTGTTGAATTTTTGATATTCATACTATTTATAGATTTCATAGAGTTTTTATAGATTTTATTAATTTCTCAAAGGTTACCCAATATTACAGATACAATTTTATAATACTTCACTTTATAAACACGAGAATTTCCAACTTATTTTTCCCAAAAATAATTCATAATATTTATTTCAAAAGAGGGGACATTTTTAATGGATATTATCTTGAATTTCTCAAATTTGATATCGGAAACGAAAAAAAAAACTGTTTTTAGAAAACCTTTTGGTCTCTGTTGATTATGATATTTGAACATATTTAGTAACGGTATTTTTCAATAATTCAAAGGAAACTCCTTCAGATGGCTATAGGTCACTTAGGAAGCATTTTCTGGTAATTTGGGTTGAATCGACAAAATAAGCTTCATTACTTCGTTTTCGTTTAGCTAAACCTGTACATAACATTCAAGAGGCCTATGATGTGATGTCTATTGTGTCTTACTGTTCTGAGGTTCCATTATTGTCTGATGGAAATGCTTATAGAGTGAATGAGAATATGGAAATTTTCATTTGAATCCATTTCAATACATTCGAGACGGAAGTAGTCACTCTTTGTTAACATTGAAAACTTCTAAACTGCTGATTCGATTCTTCTATCTCCTTGGATGAGGTGTATCTGAACTTATGTGGACGATGCTTTACCATTACAATAATTGAAACATCACATGCATTCCAGGAGTGATGAGACCAAATCAATTTGTCACTTGTCACAACCAAATACGAAGATTACCAAAAATCACCACTACTACAAAAATCATTAGTTCTTGAATTTCCTCATGACACATTAAAATTCATACATTTTCCGTTGTATAAAGATATCCATAATCCCCCAAGAATTTGTTTACTATAATGTCAGTTCGAATGCGGCTAAATTCGTCATGTGTCCACATTAATTCAATAATACTGAAATACGGATGATATCCTCATAACCTTCGATTACGTGCCATCGCAACTGATATCCAGGTCAAGGTTACCAAGGCCCTAGCCGGTGCAATTTGTAATTATTTTAACACGGCTACGCCCTGAAAGTAAAAGTAATTTCTTCTCTCAAGGGAAATACTCGACGAACCGTAGCAATTCAATTGCCGTGGAGAGTCATTTCAACGGGTATCGATTGCTGAATCGGTGATTATGGCTTATTATACCAATTCGTATACGTCCTGCTCATTAAACCTCATCTTCACAGACTAATTTGGATAATTTAAGTAGAGTGCTAATTGAATTTTGTACTGGCGGTGATAATCATCTTGCATAAATTATACTGAATTCGTTTCTTAGATGAGTTTTCAGCGAATCCAGTTGATACACAGGAATAATGATGAGAAAGTTTGGTGGTGACAGTATTCAGATGTTTCTGCCAGCAAGCAGAGATGAAGACTTCAATATCACTCAGAATAAATTGGTGGCTAGTGTCAAAAAGGATGGATGAAGAAGCTAGCCTTGGTTGATAGAGTACCACTACTTTGGGGTCCAGGTCATACTGGAATGATGGAAAGGGTAGATTGTTCAATCAGAAAACCGCAGGAATTACACTTAACCGATACTGGAAGTTTCAAAACCATGAGAGAAATTCTTCGAATAAAATTTCAGATCGAATGAGATAGAACATGTAGTAAACAATAAAAACTGACACCTGCTCATGTTCAGCAAGAAAGAAATCAGATCAGTGGTGAAGCTTTTCGAAGACCACTGCCTTTTCGAAAAACATCTTCGACGAACCTTTTCTATTCCAGATCGAAGGGAGTGGCACAAAGATTCCACTAGAGAAGAGCAAAGTAGACAGATCTGATATATAGACGGATCAGGACCGAGCAGGGTCCTGGTGTGAAAACTTACTGCTCCTCTTTGAGGGAGGAACCCTGAGTGTTCCAGGCAGAAATTTCTGGGATCTTCAATGTGAAAAATTATGTAATTGGAAGGCCTTCACGTGATAGGGATTATTCGGATAGTCATGATAGCCTGAAAGCTCTTGCAGGGTACAAGGTGATGAAATCTGATGAACTAGCTGAAGCTACACCCTACCATGGTCCGGAATCTTGGGACTGATATTTTTGGAGTATTCGTTCAATGGGGGACATAGAATGAGCATCTGGTTGTAGTGCATTCTTTGGACCCCTTCAGTGAAATAAAATAAAAAATTAATTATTTAATGATTCAGTAGAATAAGGGTTGGTACGATTATTAAAATATTACCTATCTAATATGGTTCGTAATCAGCTGGTTATGATGAGGAGAAGCGAAGAAACGATCTCGATTGAGCATTACAGTAATATCATGAAATAAATGTCAAGCGCTAGTACCTCAAGAATATTTGGAATGATTATTGAAATAACTCTTCCCAGGAAAAATTGTCTTTGTATTCTCAATACCCTTTCTATAGTCTGCATAATATTGAATGAGTCTATAATAAGTTTCTATATGAGTTGTTTCAGAATTAAGGGTCATTCAACCATTTCACGGTCTGAGAAGTTGGTTAAATTTCATACAATTACTTAGTTGCCCGTTCACCTTCCAGTAATCGAAACTCCAACCAACCCAAATTCACCTCAACACGAAAAATCCCCCGAACATATTCGCACACCGTGAAAGTGGAAGTCTCCTACATTTCCTAGACCACGGATTGAGCTCCACATTACGCCTCAACATATCTAGGGATTACACGGAATACGTTTCAGTTGAATTCATTCTCCAGAAGTTTCTCCACTCTCAACGAAGAGGAAAACGACTGCTTTCTATTCGGTATTGGAAGAAAGGGATTCTGTAAAAGGACAAGAGATGATTTTCTTGGAAGATTGAGAAAGGTAATCAAGGTGGATGAGGATTAGGCTATTAGTATCCTGAAATCTAAGCCGGTTATTGAAACGATCAAATCATTCGAAAAAGGCAGGGTTGGCAGAATACTTAATTATGAATTCATGATGAAATCAACCGCATATTTTTCATACTTTTTAGTGCTATTTGTTGTGATTTGTTTTCAGATAAGGTACCTATCATCGTAGAAACATTGCATAAACATATTTATGTTCTTTTCAGAATAGATACGATTTTTCTGAATTCAATAATAGGAACTGAAAAAAAACTTGGACATGAATGAGAATTACACTTCTAGTCACGTAACGAACAATTTGATGTGATTCGACAACATTGTCAAGATCTTTGTTTTTTGTATTTTGTAATTATCCAAATTCACCTCAAACCAAGAACTCTTAGATGAACAGGTTTTCCATTAATATATTATCAGTATGTAGTGTCTGTCGCCAACTTAGTATCTACGGACTTTGAAAACGAATATATTTTTTCATTATATAATATTGCTGAATAAATCAGTTATGATCGTTTTCGTTGATAACCGTCCGATAACTGAAATATTTTTCATATTCCATATTCATGTCAAACTTTTTTCCATCATCGATTGAAATAACGTGCATTTATCCGGCATAAATGCCTACACAATACACATCCTTTTTGACTCGTCTTTGTGTTCTCTGCTTCGATGAATTTTTCAAACTGGGTTTTCAGTACACACGTTATCGAAATCGTAGCAAAGGCCAATGAATAGGTGATGAATAATGAATGAATTCTGGTTTGATGTCGAAACGAAACACAAAATTGCATCTCGATTTTAGGCAACACCTATGCATTATGTGACATAAAAACACATCATCACATTATTTATTTATGTACATGGTTGGAATATTGCAGAAAAGCCTACTTTTTAATCAAACTAATTCGACAAAAATATGTTGTTATATGATTGAATTCAACCAAAAAAAAAAAAATCTCTCTCACTTTCCATTGCCAAATAATACACAGATACAAAATTCAAATAATAAAAGTAAGATATACAGGGTTTTCAAACTAACTTCGTTATCATTGGAGGTGCATAGTGAATTTTATTGGCAATGAAGTAACAGAACAGAAATAAAACATCACGTTCAATAATTATTCCGAAATGTAAAATGTTTTCAATGGTTCACTTAGTGAACAAACTCTTCAATCGATGAGAAATTGAATGATGATTGACTGATGATTTTTCAAACTCATCCATGATCTGTTTCATAATTTTATTTTAATTATTCTCTAAACCTCGAAAATTCAACATCAAATAAGCTGCGCAAAAAATATCCTCTTGCTTTAATCATTTTTGAGCCTGTTTGTCTGATTCTTCGATGTTCCCATGCCATCGTGACACATAAATTGCTACAGGAATATTTCCAAATTACTCAACTAATGATAATCGGAATTATGTGTAGTGTCTTTGACTTTATTCTTGATGAATAATCGATAACATGAATAAAAAATGTTTAATAAATAAAAAACGCAATAAGTTGTGCAACAAATGCAAAAATACTGGTGACAATGTGAAAAAATAAGTGAAGAATGAGTCAAACGTTCATATCTCAATATTTCGATTTTAACTATGACTTATGGAATGTCCTGTATATAACTCTTGAACTGAGAGTGTTTTATATTCGGTAGTTGCTATTCAAAAAACATAAATCGCCTACAGAATATCTTCATCGGAATAACAAAACCAAATGTAATAATGAATGCAGATTTGTCAAGCAATCAAAGAACGACTTTTCCCAAACGAGATGTCACAATTGATCACAATACTTCGGGCGTGGTGAATGTCCTTTGCCGAAACAACCTACACACTTGATATACTGGAAGGCGATGCAATATTTTCCCGGGCAACCGGTAAATGCTGTTTTATTATTATTGGACATATCTTATTGTAGTAGGCTCTGGTGGAAATGATAAACCCTCGTATAAATAGGTGGCTGAGAGTCTGCAGCATCACAGTCAGTCATCGAGTCTTTGGTTGTTAACACAATGGCATTCAAGGTAATTTTTGCTATTCTTCATATTTCGTGAATAGACTCGAATTTCATTTATGTGAGTTACGTCAATCAACATATGAACATATGACATATATGATTTTTTTTTCAATGACATATTATGTACGGGTTAGTATACGTTAGAAGCTACAGGAATCATTGATCCGAAGTTTGTTATTATACTGTTCAACGGTTATCCAAAGTCGATAGTAATCCAATTTCGTTGAATATATTCTATTAATCGATACATTTTCCAGAACATTTACAATGATTTACTCCACCTAGCTTTCTGTTTCGATATTCCGGATAATTTTCCAAAAAAAATAGCAGTTTACCATCTTACGACGCAGAATCTCAGATTATAAATAATCCAAGTCGATCTATCTATTTATGGTGGTTTGCTTAAAGTTTCTCCAGTGAATATCCAATTGCAATTATTCAGCTTTCTTGGAAATGAAAATTTTGCTCGCTCAGGCTTTCGTTGTTGAAATTGTTCGTCAAACTTTCAATTAGTCGCTTTCAAAGATTCCGGATATTGCAATGCAAGTTAATCAGTGAGGTATTGTATATACTGAAATGAATTCCACAATACCAAGTATCCTAAGTTCACTTGCTTTATGTAGATATGTATTTGTACTTGGCTAATTTTTTATGAATATTCTTCTTAAACTTGTACGTGAGCCAGGAATCGATTTTTTTTTCTTGGATTTGATTCATTCAAAATCGGAATATGTATACTTGAAACGAACTTCTTCGGGGAATATGTTGAATTTGATCTGCTCGAAGGATGATATGACCTCATCAGGAATATTCACACATTGAACTAGAATTCCATGACGTTTATGGAAAACATTTTCCAGTTCATTATTTTCGCTGCCTTCATCGCCGTATCCAGGGCTGGTTTCATTGGAACCCCTTTGGCAACCACCTACGCAGCCCAACCAGTTGCTGTAGCTAAAACCATCCAATCCGATGAATACGATCCCCATCCCTCATACTCCTACGGATATGACGTCCAAGACGGTTTGACAGGTGACAGCAAAAGCCAGGTGGAGAGCAGAGACGGAGATGTTGTGCACGGTGAGGTTTCATCCTTGAATTTGCGCCATACTATCAGTTGAGAGAGATATAACATCGAGAAATTCTCCTTTCAGGATCGTACTCTTTGACCGACGCTGATGGCCTTCGCCGTACTGTCGACTATACTGCCGACCCAATCAACGGTTTCAACGCCGTAGTACGCAGAGAACCTCTTGCAGCTAAAGCCGTAGTCGCCGCCCCTGTTGTAGCTAAAGTTGCCGCCCCGGCGATCGCTCGCGTAGCTGCCCCTCTTGCCTATGCTGCCCCAGTAGCAAGATACGCTGCCCCTGTCTCTCATTTGGCTTACTCTGCACCTACCTTCAGTGGTTTCGCCGCCCCAGCCCACCTCAGTTATGCTGCCGCCCCAGCTCATCTCGGTTATGCTGCTGCACCATCACTCAGGATCGGCTCTCCCTTAGCTTATTCTACTTCTGCTATCCACTGAAATGTTTCAGTCGACCACTGTTTGTATATAATTGAATAAATTATATTTATTCCTGAATATTTTTCGAACTCTTTTTATCATCGATTCAGCACTTAACAATATTCAACTTTTGGAGTTATTGGAGTTTATACATACAAGGAAAGTACATTTCGGAAGTACCTACTTATTGTTAGATACCGAATTGGTCTATCTATGTCATTCGTTTATCTAGAATGTCTACGAGTATTTGGGTTGGGTTCTTTATTGAGTTTACGACATTTGAATACTCGGAGTTGTCTGTCACATCTACATTCGATTCATATTCGACGAATAAATTCATTATGCATATGATATCGAAATGAATATTGATCAGTAACAAAATCAGGAATTCCATGAGTAATGTGCCTCCATAGTCTATTTATTTGAGAAAGATAATTATCTAACCACTGAACTCCCAATTGATTGAGGCATACTAAGGAACAATTAGGCATCAATTATTATGACAACACTTCACAGTGGCTTCACAAAGATGACAAATATCTTTGCAGAGAAATCTTTGATCCATCAACAAAGTTTTCCTGTGCGACCCTCATCCACAGGGATTCCAAACCGAGGAAGACGTCATCGGGAATATCCTAACTTTTTGGGAGGAGAACCTCGATTAGAGCTACCAGCTATCTGAGGGACGTCAAGGGATTACCAATACGTCTGGAGGCACTTCGTGTCCCAACTCCAAAGTTGACAATAGAAGTCGACTTATAATAATTATAATAACAAAGTTGAATAATACTTATCGAAATTTTCACAGACGTTCCAAAAACCTGCTACAGTCAATGTTATCCAAATTCGGTGTATACAGGCTGTCCGTTTTTCCTGTGCCGCTATGCTTATCTAGAGAGATACAAAATTCGTTGAAATGTTATATTCTCATTTTCTTTTCGTATTTTGAGAATTTCATATTTTTATATTGGATGTATTTTCAAAATAGTTCACAAAGAAGAGATATGACTGAAACTACATATTGAATGAATTATATATATATCTCAGTTCAATTCGATATCAATCCATATTGGTTACGTGAAATCATGATTTGCAGATACAATTCATCATGGAGTCATCTGAAAAACTAATAGATTCTCCTATTTTCATGATGAGAATAATTGACTTGAAGATATGGAACCTTTTTGGAAGGATACTGCAAGAAGAATCATCAATTCGAATGAACAAACACACTGTCTCCTCTGACAATACCGCACGATTGATATAATACGAACATCAGTTGAAGAAAGAACGAGAAGATCCACATGCATTCTATTGAACGGAAATAACAACATAACTTCTTGTTCCATAAAGACGGATCTCGGTTTCCTATTGTATACGGCAATGCACTTTTCATCCGTTCGTTCGCTCATGCGAAAGCTCGGGAAACTGAAAGCCGATACCTACACCGTTCATCCTGGTGAGAAATTTTATAAATGATTGTCGTTATGAATGAAACATGAGAACAACCACCAATCTTATACAGTGAACATGTGAAGGTTGGAATAAATGCACTGAAATCTTGACAGGGCAAAAAGAAAAAAGTTGCTCGAGCACTTTAATTTCAATTTTCGAACGAATAGTTCCTGACACAATTCTTTCAGTTGATGTCAAGATTCTATTATGGTCATATCAAATTGCGACAATTATATTTCACAGTGTCTTTCCGAAGAACGCACATTGTTAACGTTTCTTTTCAATTCTTATAATTTCTCCACATTCTCCTCCTCTTTTTCTCTCTGTGTGTTATAAAAGCAAATGTTGCTTCACCAAATCGTCCCTCAATTGATAATCTAGTCGAATAATCACAACCTCTTGTATATATGTTGTTTTGTCAAAGTTCCCTAATCGGCTTTTCGAGAAAAACACGAATAGTTATCTCGAGTCTCGTTCTTGCATTGTTGTTAATTCGGTATCGCTCTGTGTATTCGATTGAAACAAGTTTTGATTTATACTCTTGAAACTCTGATATTCAATACAGTCCCCAATGGATATGTGGTTGCAACCCCGTCAAACGTCAAAAAGGAATTCAAAAAGGCTTCTGGGGAGAATACCAGTCCTCGTTTTGGGTGATTTTGGCATCATACCTCATCAAGAATCCAGTGTTTCCTAAACGCATATTCCTGAATGCAAATATTATGGTTTGATAGTTTGAAGCACCTACTACTGAGATGATATCACCTTTGGTAATATCAAAGTAGAAGTGATATATAATTTCATTACTCTGGATTTTTTTTTGTTTTCGAATCAACGATTCCTATGAAGTTTTCTGAAAAAAAAAACGTGCGAAACGAAAAACACGAAACAGATTGAAAATTGATACTTCTTCATTCATAGAAATGCCAGAATGTGATCATACTTATTTTCTTTAACGACTTTTCGGCATTGTTCTATAGTTATTAAACTGCTATGATCACATAATATGATCTTGAAATACTTCTACATCCTCATTTTAAGTGAACAGATCATTTTCGCGTAGGGGTGGTTAAATTTCGATCGACATATATTGGAAATAAACCCAGTATAGTTTGAAGCGCCTCATACTGAGTTCCTCTATTCATGAATTCTGTTGGATGAAGAGAATGACGATTCCATCGGAAGCAGAGTTTTTAAAAAACATAAAGAATACACTTCGGAATTTATACCCACTGGTAATACTCAAGAATCTACAGATTACTATGAATTCAAACTAGGAAATATGTATCTCAGCATTTCATTTCGACCAGTTAACTGAAGACAAAACTTTACACCCAGTATGGAATGAAATATATACATCAATTCACCTCCTGAAGCTCTGTTTGTTATGTTTATTTTGGTAACCATTCATTAAATGTAACCAATTTCAACGATAACCTCGGTATTTTCTTACAATGTCTAGATCACTGACCATAAATAACATCGATTCTTGACCTTTTCAACATGTCCGGACACCGCCTGGTAGACATGGTCATTTTTTCAAGCCTCGCAGCACTTCTGTCCTGATGAGCTCTTGTGAAATGATACCATTGAAATCACATCTTACAATTAGATAAATACAACACCGCATCACTGCAATAGGAAATGAGTTCTCAATCAGAAAATGAATACACTACTATCGAAGTGCAATGAAGTTGTCAATTAAAAAATACGTGAATATTTTGTTCTCAAGATTGATAACCAATCAATCTTTCCTCAAATTATGGAGGAAAATTCAGAACAGCAGATTGAAAAGAGATGGATTCGAATAAATGTGATTTTACTGCACTTTACTGAATTATTGAAATTCTTACATAGACTGTCGAATTGAATTCAGGAAAATTAAACTGCATCCAGAATTTCAATTTGGTCCCTGAAACCCTACAAAAATATCGTCAGTCTTCAAAAATGATAACATAATATCTTCTTAGGGACGTACTTTGCTTGTTTGTCCCATTTTAAGTAACTGCCTATGTAAATTCTGAAGTTTATTATACTATTCACTGATTTTATTTTCTATAAATCCTTATTGTTCAGTTCACGTTTGATGAATGAACCGAAATAACATATCAGAAACCACGATAACGACTCTATGCATTTCTATTCTCATTAATTCGATCGAAATATCCATCAAGAAAATTACATAATCACTCTCAAGTTCAACAGTGGCTACAAAGTTACAAACCGCGACATTTGTCCACATTCAGTGGGTGTGGTCGATCACTTATTGGCAAATGAACTTGGACAACAACTTTTACGAAGACCCAGCCGAGAGGTGCTTGCAAAGACTCGACTATAAATACACAATTGGATTTTCAATTCATCAGTACAGTTGAATCCGTTCGATCTCAAAGACAACATGGCATTCAAGGTATAAAAGAATTAGTCCATGTATTTTTGCTATACTCTGAGCTCGAAAATGATTTCACTACATTAAACTGCATCAATTGATATAATGATTTTATGGTTATATCATTAAAAACCGAGGATGTGATATCACAAATTATACCATCCTATAATAGGAAATTTGTTCCAGATCGAATTATCAATGCATGATCTGATTATACGATCAATAATATAATTTATGGATCGATATATTTATGTAGATAAATTTTTCTGCCTAGTTCATCATCTTCGCTGCCTTCATCGCCGTATCCAGGGCTGGTTTCATTGGAACCCCTTTGGCAACCACCTACGCAGCCCAACCAGTTGCTGTAGCCAAAACCATCCAGACTGAAGAATACGATCCCCATCCTCAGTATTCCTATGGATACGAAGTCCAAGATGGTTTGACCGGTGACAGTAAAAACCAGGTCGAGAGCAGAGACGGGGATGTTGTTCAAGGTAGGTTGTCTATCTTTTGGATTATGACAATATTTTCAATTATAATTCTTGGTCGAGATCTCCTCTTCCTTTCATCGAAACAGTTGATGAAACATTCCTAATGATCCTTACTAATTTTCAGGATCGTACTCTCTGAATGACGCCGATGGTTTCCGTCGTACTGTTGACTACACTGCCGACCCAATCAACGGTTTCAACGCCGTAGTACGCAGAGAACCTCTCGCAGCTAAGGCCGTAGTAGCTGCCCCAGCAATTGCCCGCGTAGCTGCCCCCCTTGCCTATGCTACCCCAGCAGTCACCAGAGTAGCCTCCCCACTTGCCTATGCCGCCCCAGTAGCAAGATACGCTGCCCCCGTTTCGCAATTGGCTTACTCTGCTCCAGCCGTCGCTAGGGTTGCCGCCCCCGCCCCTCTTGCGTACTCTGCAGCGCCCGCCCATTTCGGCTACGCTGCGGCACCCGCCCAACTTTCCTATGCCGCCCCATCATTGAGAATCAGTTCTCCTTTGGCGTACTCCTCAACTCTCGTTCACTAAATGCACTATTTCGATGTTATGTAAATAAGATGGAACTGAATAAATGTTTATTTTGAAGAATAATTGATTTTTCTACAGGGTTTTCTGTTGAAAAAAATGTGAATAGAAACATATGCAGAGTTCACAGAGCTGGTTCGAAATATACCTAATATGTAATGTATGAAGTTTCATGAGCGAGTTCTATCAATTTTTCATTTGTCACAACTAGCAAAATATCCAATATATATCTTGCATATTTGGTATACACATTCCCAAAATTCAGGTCCAGTCTAAGGATAATTCAACACAATTTTGAGGCCCCAAAAAACACTATGCATCTTCAACTCATCAAAATCTCATGAGATGATTAGAAAGCGCACAAAAAAACTGATAAGAATGTGTTCCTACCATTTCTTGTTTCACTACTGACTATTTACATTTGAATTCCCACTATCATTCATCGAAGGCTTCAAATAGAATTTTGAGTTTCAAAGAAACAATACGATATCATCCACCACTTAGAAATGGGAAAAGAAGTATTGCTCAAAGTATCTCCTATTTTGATTCATACATTTTCGCAGTGGTGTATTTTTAGAGTTGCGGGGATGGCATAATGGCGAGTGCCCCGACCCAGAGAGGACACGAACTCAAAAATATTTCCTTATTCTGGAAGAACTTGACTGGTTTATTGAAATGGAACTCTTCATGGTGTTCACTTATTTCCGTTTCCCAACGTAACACCTTATGAAAATGGAAGCTCATTTGAGATGAATTTTCCATATTTATACTCACATTGAAGCTTTTCTGCATTATTTATAGTTAGTCTATTAACTCACAGTTGAACATTGCAATACATTTTATGAATACGAGTTATCTGGATCACCACTGCATTGCAGTTAGCAGAATACCCTCATATATTAATTTAATTTCCCAGTTCGCGACCTTTCCAAAGTTTCCATACACCTGTATCATTCAAAATGGATCGTCATGATAAGAATCTAATATAGAAACTATATCGAGAAGCTTTAAATGGGAAAACTTGTATACAGTTGGAAATTTTTTTCTTAAGTCTGAAATTCATCATTTCTAACTTAACACTTCACGGTATGTAGTTAGAGGCATCTCAAATTGTGATGATAATTTGTTGGGAGATATCTGAATATTCTGCTGAACTTTCGCAATGAAAAATCCAATAATCACATTCAAAAATGACACCAGGAAAGGACTAGGCAATTGCATATTATAATCCGACAATTACCAAGTACGCATAGTATCATAGTGAACGATTAAAGGATGAAATATTATATTCATCGTGATGCTCAGCTTGATTTCCTATGGCTTTGAACATCATCATTTCAACAATTAATTTAACGAAATCCCAACGAGATATATGAGGATGTGAGACAGGTACTTATTAATATAAAAATCTGCACAAATCTGAATACATCAAAATATACTGGGTATTCTAGTAGGGAGACACTTACTTTGGTTAGTTACTTAAACAATCTTTTGTCAATTGATGAAAGTAATTATGGGTCATAGTGAAAAATAATTGAAGAAATTGTTTATAACAGAGAGAAATCGACCGATATCCCACTCGAACTGAAAATAATAAGCTTTCTTGGAGGATTCAGCATTTTATTGGTCATTATCCCTGGAGTGACTCAGTCCCGACAGGTGATGAATTATATATTTGTGATCAGAAGAATAATATCCATGATGTCAGCGTATACACAAAACTTTATTTCGTGAAAATTTTCAATTTTGCAAATTTCTGATAACTTTTTCGAACAATTTCATGATTGTTTCACTATACAATGAATTGATTATCTTACATCATATCTAGAAGACCGCAAACTTGTTATGAATACACGAATTGTCTTGACCTTCCTTGGGCGTGGTGAAAGATCGTCCAATTCTAGTTTATTTACCTGAAGTACAACTCTTACAATAATCACCTGTTTGAGAATATTCGGCTATAAAAACTGATCTGAAACTACTAGTCATCACAGTTCGAGCGTTTCAAGAATCAAGACAACATGGCATCAAAGGTATAGAAACGAATTCGAACATTTTTATTCTTTTTGCGTGTTTTTCGCCTGACTTTAGGTTCACGAAGGAAGGAAGTATCAAAAAGCATAATTAAATTTTTTCATCCATATTTTTTAACGAAGCTTCAAGATATTGAGTCAAGTGAAATATATAATCTGGATATTTCAATATACCATTGAAATGCTACGATTATTATTTTCTTTTATATCATTCATGGGATTATCCAGTTCACGAATCGAACTAATCAGTATTCGATTATCAATTGCATATTTTCAGTTTATCATCTTAGCTGCAGTTATCGCCGTATCCAGGGCCGGTTTCATTGGAACCCCTTTGGCAACCACCTACGCAGCCCAACCAGTTGCTGTAGCCAAAACCATCCAGACTGAAGAATACGATCCCCATCCTCAGTATTCCTATGGATACGAAGTCCAAGATGGTTTGACCGGTGACAGTAAAAATCAGGTCGAGAGCAGAGAAGGAGATGTTGTTCACGGTAGGTTGTCTATCCTTTGGATTATCACAATATTTTCAATTATAATTCTTGGTCGAGATCTCCTCTTTCTTACATTGGATGAGTTGATCAAACTTCTTTAATGATCCTTACTAATTTTCAGGATCGTACTCTCTGAATGACGCCGATGGTTTCCGTCGTACTGTCGACTATACTGCCGACCCAATCAACGGTTTCAACGCCGTAGTACGCAGAGAACCTCTCGCAGCTAAGGCCGTAGTAGCTGCCCCAGCAATTGCCCGTGTAGCTGCTCCTCTTGCCTATGCCGCCCCAGTAGCAAGATACGCTGCCCCCGTATCACAATTGGCTTACACCGCCCCAGCAATCGCTAGGGTTGCCGCACCCGCCCCTCTTGCGTACTCTGCAGCACCCGCCCATTTCGGCTACGCTGCGGCACCCGCCCATTTCGGCTACGCTGCGGCACCCGCCCATTTCGGCTACGCTGCGGCACCCGCCCAACTTTCCTACGCTGCCCCTTCATTGAGAATCAATTCTCCTTTGACGTACTCCTCAACTCTAGTGCACTAAAAGCACCATTTCAATGTTATGTAAATATGATTGAATCGAATAAATGTTAATTTCAAAGATAATCGAATTTTATTTATCATTACTATAAAAAGGGAGTTCATGGATTGATTAAATTTTGTATGGTTATGCTCACATTGTAGTTCTTCTGCATAATTCTCAGTTATAGTCTCACAGTTGAATATATTGTTATACATTCGATGAATAATCTGTGCCATCACTACACTGCAGTTGGCAAAATACTCTCATATAATTTCTCAGCTCGCGACCTTGCTAAAGTTTGCAGACATCTGTATTATTCAAAATGGATCGTAATGACAAGAATCCCATATCAAGAATATATCAAGAAGTCTTGTATAATACAGTTGGAATATTTCCTCTTGATAATATGAGGTTGATTTTCAACTAGATCTATGGATGCAATAAATTCGTGTTATTCGAATTATTATCTCCTCAAAACTCAAATCTAAAGAGTATGGTTAGTGTTATGAAACACAAAATAAATCACAATAAATTTTCATTCATCTTGGCTTAATTCCTAGGACTCGGAAAAATCCTTCAGTATGCCAATGAATAAATTAAGGATAAAATCAAACCAAGAAAAATATTTCTCCTCGGTTTGGCTCATCGAATATATTGTTCATCATAAATTTTTTTCTTCTGTTCTCCAATGAATATTGTATTTGATCCAAAATATCATATAGAGTACAAGTTTTTGATTCTTTTCAGGTATTTGATTCAAATAAGAAAATATGTTGGGTAACCAAAAATGAGTGAATATACATTTATCAAATATTGACATTTGAGAATGTTCCAGTCTGCTTTATCCCATGGATAATTTCTTATGATAAACTCCATGTTCCTAGTTTCTGGAATGGACATAATTTCATTACCAATTCCGATCCCGGATAACTTTAACAGGATATAAGTATAGAAACGTGAGATAGGTGGTTTACAAACAACTTGAGGATGCTGTAATGGAACTGGAATTACAAAAAATCATCGAGTGACATAGGATCACACGAATTTGCATGAATCTGAATATACTGGATGTTCCGGTCGAGAGATACCAATAGGGTTAGTCTAGTCACATTCAAACAAAGCATCTTCAATGAATGGAAGTAATCATAGGGAATAGTGAAGAATAATTGAATGAATCGTTCATAAAGGAACCGATATCTCATATGGTTTGGTCTTACTGATTTCGAACTGGCTCGTACTGAATGCTCTGCATCAAAAAACCAATATTTTGTAAAAAAATTGATCTTCTTGGGGTTAGTTGTATGTTATTAATTATCATCTCTGGACTGACTGAGATTCGACTGCTGATAATACAAAGCAACAAACAAGACGTCAGCCTATACAAAAAACTATTTGTCATAAAGACTCCCAGTTTTGCAATCATTAGTCTGTCGATAACTTCATTCAAACAAATCAATGATTGTTCGTTCTGCTACACAAAAAATTATGTCTTACATCATATCTGGAAGACCGCAAACTTCGAACGAATTCTCTTGACCTTCCTTGGGCGTGGCGAAAGATCGTCCAATTCTTGTTTATTTACCCGCAGTACAACTCTTACTAAAATCACTTGTTTGAGAACATTCGACTATAAAAACCGATCGAATCTTCTAGTAATCACAGTTCGAGCGTTTCAACAATCAAGACAACATGGCATCAAAGGTATAAAAAGAAAATCTAATATTCTCATACGTTTCACATGTTCTTCATTTCACCATATTTTTGACTGAAAAAAACATTGTGGAGCATCACTGAAATTCCAATTCCTTATTTTTATATGGAGTTGCAAATATAATATGAAAATCCTAATTCTGATATCATTCAATTATTACGATTTATACCATTCATGAAGTTATTCAGTATACGAATAAAACTTTCATGATACTGATGATTGTGAAGTGAATTCTTTAATTTTTTATTATAGTATCGTATTCAGAGGGGACCAGATTTTAAAAATCAACCTTTCAATTTTTAGTTCATCGTTTTCGCTGCAGTCATCGCTGTATCCAGGGCCGGCTTCATTGGATCCCCTTTGGCAACCACCTACGCAGCCCAACCAGTTGCTGTAGCCAAAACCATCCAGACTGAAGAATACGATCCCCATCCTCAGTATTCCTATGGATACGAAGTCCAAGATGGTTTGACCGGTGACAGTAAAAATCAGGTCGAGAGCAGAGACGGAGATGTTGTCCAGGGTGAGTTTCGATTCCACAAACTATGCATTACTGTCAATTAAAACCGCTCTGATTCCAGATGAAATAAATAAAATTGAACTTCTTATTTTAGGATCGTACTCTCTGAATGACGCCGATGGTTTCCGTCGTACTGTTGACTACACTGCCGATCCAATCAACGGTTTCAACGCTGTAGTACGCAGAGAACCTCTTGCAGCTAAGGCCGTAGTAGCTGCCCCAGCAATTGCCCGCGTAGCTGCCCCCCTTGCCTATGCTGCCCCAGCAGTTGCCAGAGTATCCTCCCCACTTGCCTATGCCGCTCCTGTAGCAAGATACGCTGCCCCAGTATCGCAATTGGCTTACACCGCTCCAGCCATCGCTAGAGTTACCGCACCCGCCCCTCTTGCTTACTCTGCTGCGCCCGCTCATTTCGGCTACGCTGCTGCACCCGCCCAAATTTCCTACGCCGCCCCTTCATTGAGAATTGGATCTCCTCTGGCGTACTCTTCAGCCCTTGTTCATTAAACTCAGCTTGTTAATGATATGTAAATTATATGTAAATATGATGATTTCATTTTAAATTGTATTTCAATTATCCCTATCTCACAGTTATTTCAAATGATAGTTAAAATATGGAATTCATAAGATCAATATTTGAAAGTATTCAGTCTCAAACGTTCCACGAATCCAGTTGATACAGATGAAGTGACTGAATCGAAGAATTGATTGAAAATGATAGCCCGAATATTCTGGAAGATATCTCAATATTCTGAAAACCCATTTCCAATCAGTAAAATTTACAACTGTCCTCTCCAATGCTTATACAGGGTTTTCAAAACACTATTGCTAGCTTCGTTATTACTAGATCTGAAGTGTCAGGTAGATTATCATATTCTTTGCTTATTTTATTGATTATAACGGAACGAAAATTGAACACAATGGCTGTTTGTTTGCTTCATACATGTCATCAATATCCAAATGTCAAATGGAATTTTCGCTAGTTAAAAATTTACAATTCACCAACGCAAAAAGAAATTCCTCTGTAACGTCCCAAATCAAAGGTACTTACTGCTTCTATATCCGAACGAATGAAGAATTCGATGCAAGAAAATAGCCTATGCTCGAGAACTACACGTCGTACGTCTACACGTTCCCAATTAATCGGACCAATTTTAGTTTACTTGATACGACTTATGTGATTCGATAAGTCGTACGATAAAACGTACTGTCTGGACCAGCATTTAGGCATATCGGTTTATATTTCAACTATTATTTTCATAGAATACAACTTCTCTTCTTCATACGTTGATATCATTGGAAATAATAGACATGCATCATTTCTATTCTCATCATAATTCACGTTTGGATGTAATTTCATGTTCCAGGCTGATGAACTTTGTATTCAATTGTCAGATATTCGAACAAGAACAAACATAGTTTCCTTTGGTTTCAGTTTTGAGCATTATTGCAATGGAATATGAAGTTGATTGTCTGTTGGAATTATGAAGGAATTATGCCATCAAGTTGCCATTGATGGTTGAAAAAAATAAATCAAGAATTGCATGGAGCTGCAAATTCTAAGTTTCTCATCAGGACTGATTGAAGTATGAAAATACATATCATATTTTCGATATTATAGCATCCTCATAAGATTGAAGATATCGATGAAAAAATAGTCATACACACTGTTAGTCCCAATTTTTGAAGCAATGCACGTGGAAAAGTTTCAATGTAATGGTCCTTCATCTTCAAGTAATACAAACTCAGTGTTTAGAGGTTATGACCTGGCTAAGGCAAATATACTGTAACACAGGAACAAAAAATTGGCGATTCCGTTCATCGTAGAATGTGCTGCGGAACATTAATGAATATGGCCGACAAACGGTTTTCGTCCACATTCAGAATCAAACACTAAATATGTCTTTGATCCCATGTTATTGGGAAAATGTATCAAGATGCATATTATCACGATAGAAGTTCACAATCCCACCACTAGATAGCGTCGATATTTTCGAAATACCCAATACAAGGACGAATCGTAAGTCTAGGATAGAACCAGCTATTATAAATGTAGATTTTTGTGACTAGTCTGATATTTCAGAATGCTCGATACAACTCAGAAGAAATACATAATGAAAAAATTGATTCAAAACTCGAAACTAAAGTATTTTGCATTTTCTGGTTTTACACAACTGGTCGTTCCATTTGAAAAAAATATTTTTCTTGCTATTACGGAAAGATGCAACACCCTGTGCATCTGAAACCATTTTCAGAGCATGGACATCTTGATGTCTTGTTACTTTCATATGAGACTTTTTATATCAATCAGCCTTATCGATATATCGAGCAAATTCACGCTGTTGGAACACCTGGTATAATCTTTTTTCATGTCCTGAAATGCAAGTTCTTCGATAATAGTCTTCCATATATTTAAGAACTATTCTTCTAGAATCTAGACAATGACAGTTAGAACGTTAGATTCAGAAACACATTTTTTTTTATTCAGGAAGTTATTTATGAGTATTATGAGGTATTGCAAGTTGCCAATCTGCAATATATATCAGGGAATTTGGGTATACAATAAATTATGGAAATTATTGTTACATAATCGTTGCAAGGACTTGTTATTGATTCGCAAATTCTCTTGACCTTCTTTGGGCGTGGTAGAAGATCAACAAATTCTAGTTTATTCACTTGAAGTACAACTTTTACGAAAAACAGTTTTATTTGCAACCGATCGACTATAAATACAGATTTGGGACTACTAATCATCACAGTTCAAGCCTTTCCACAACCAAGACAACATGGCATCAAAGGTATTGAAACAAATTCGAATATTGAATCTGATAAGTGGTAGTGAATTCATGTCGTGATTAGTTTCTCCATTGGACCATTTACAATATCGAGACTGCAGTTCAGTTATTCACGTTTTTCCATTTTCAGAAGGAGTAATCATGAATTGTATTCAATTCGAAAGTCAACTTTTTAAACACTACTAGGATAGGATACGCGACTCATGCTATTCATAATATTTGAATAATGATATTTTTGGTATTTTCAGATAGTTGTTGAATAACTATTTCGCCTCCTATAATAATATCATATCTGTAAGAAGGCAACCAAATGATAATCAGCTACTTATATTTCAGTTCATCGTTTTCGCTGCAGTCATCGCTGCATCCAGGGCCGGTTTCATTGGATCCCCTTTGGCAACCACCTACGCAGCCCAACCAGTTGCGGTTGCTAAAACCATCCAGACTGAAGAATACGATCCCCATCCTCAGTATTCCTATGGATACGAAGTCCAAGATGGTTTGACCGGTGACAGTAAAAATCAAGTTGAGAGCAGAGACGGAGATGTTGTCCAGGGTAGGTTGTCTATCCTTTGGATTATGACAATATTTTCAATTACAATTCTTGGTCGAGATCTCCTCTTCCTTTCATCGAAACAGTTGATGAAACATTCCTAATGATCCTTTTCAGGATCGTACTCTCTGAATGACGCCGATGGTTTCCGTCGTACTGTTGACTACACTGCCGATCCAATCAACGGTTTCAACGCCGTAGTACGCAGAGAACCTCTCGCAGCTAAGGCCGTAGTAGCTGCCCCAGCAATTGCCCGCGTAGCTGCCCCCCTTGCCTATGCTGCCCCAGCGGTCGCCAGAGTAGCCGCCCCACTTGCCTATGCCGCTCCTGTAGCAAGATACGCTGCCCCAGTATCGCAATTGGCTTACACCGCCCCTGCTATCGCTAGAGTAGCCGCACCCGCCCCTCTTGCGTACTCTGCTGCACCCGCCCATTTCGGCTACGCTGCGGCACCCGCCCAACTTTCCTACGCCGCCCCTTCATTGAGAATTGGTTCTCCTCTGGCGTACTCTTCGGCCCTTGTTCACTAAATCCACTATGTGAATAATATGTAAATATATCGAAACTGAATACACTATTTTGGCACAAGTCTGAATTTTATTACCCTTAGAACCATTCGTGAAACGTAACACCCTCTAGTTTGGAATGTTTGTAGATTAATAAAAATCTCTTCGAAAATCGGTTTGAATCTCGATATTAACAAATAACGATACATCAATCAATAAAACTCATAAAACGGCATCCAGATAATACAATACAATCTTGTGAATGACTACCAGCTGGAACCTCTCGAATGGCGTATTAAAACGAAGCTAGCAAATAATGAAAAACTGAAAGGTATGATCCGAAAAAAAAGTTGCGAGACATGTCACAAGGTTCTATAAGAATTTGAACAACATTCGATTAGCAGAAAGTGCTGCAGTTTGACATATTAGATGAAGTTATGTATCAATTACTGAAGACTTTGCCCCATATTTATGGTTAGAATCCAATAATAACCATTTCGCATATCTTCCAAATTCTAGATGTTAAATGCAATTATCATATCTTTCTGGAATCAATTTATCTCTGAAAATATTACGAACCATCAGCTTAACATTCGTAGAAAGAAATAATGACGTCTTCACCATTATGTATTTCATTTTGTGTTACAAAATATTGAGGATGAATTCAATTGATCAACGTTTTTTACTAATGAAATATCGATAAACATTCCATACTCCACGAGCTCACTGTGTGTACAATATGCTAGATATATTCAATGATGTTATCTAAAAATCTTCTAGAGATTATTACTGCTCGAACGTTCAACAAATCCAGATGATGAAAAAGTAGAAAATTCAAAGAGTTCAAATTCATCGACTAACTAATAACATAACTTATTATACTTGATATATTTTCTGCAATCATCTCATCATCTGAGAGGACCAACAGAAACTACAAATCGTGGACGATATTTCGAGGATAACATTGCGATTCTTAGATCTTTAAAATAATAAATGACTTCCTGATGATCAATGAAAGTTGCCCCTATCATTGTGAAAATTAGATTCAACAATCCAGGTATTTATCTCCTGTTGTTTCTTCGAGAATAACATTGCGATTCTTAGATCTTTAAAATAATAAATGACTTCCTGATGATCAATGAAAGTTGCCCCTATCATTGTGAAAATTAGATTCAACAATCCAGGTATTTATCTCCTGTTGTTTCTTCATGGGTACCTGTTTCTGAAATGTATTTCAGTCATTATATGTCATCAGTTTTTTCTTCTATTCGAAAGTTTACTCCAAAATATTTACCTTTATCGAGATTTATGACATAATCAGATAGAAATTAATGTTCCATGTTCAGGCAAGGATGATGATTGAATTTTCGTCAACTTGATTGGTTATAAATTCAGAATCCTAGACTATTTCATGAGTTTCGATGAATTTACTATGTCCACTCCTCAAAACGGAGTAGGTAAAATATTTCCTTTTTTAGGAAATTAATGATCACCATAAATTGATATTCGTGGACTCGCAATATGCAAGAAATTTGGGTATATAATAATTAATTGAAAATATTCTTACAACATATTTAGAACGATACACATCTGTAACCGTTTTGCGAATTCTCTTGACCTTCTTCGGGCGTAGTTAAAGATCGACAGATTCTAGTTTATTTACTTGAAGTACAACTTTTACAATATTTGGTGTTGTTTGCAAATAATCGACTATAAAAACAGATTTGGTACTACTAGTCGTCACAGTTCAAGCCTTTCAACCACCAAGACAACATGGCATCAAAGGTATAAGAACGAAATTGATTATTGTAGCTGATAATCTGAAAGCTGAATTGGTATAACTTTTCGGAATTGCTTTCAGGTCTCAGGTCATCAGGACAATATTGTAGTTTCAGACGTTATTCATGATATTCACTCTAATAATGAAGATTGTCAGAAGATATTTCTCTATTCCATCAAGTGCTCTATTTTGAGAAACACAACACTTATTTTTCAGTTCATCATCTTAGCTGCAGTCATCGCTGTATCCAGGGCCGGCTTTATTGGATCCCCTTTGGCAACCACCTATGCAGCCCAACCAGTTGCTGTAGCCAAAACCATCCAGACTGAAGAGTACGATCCCCATCCTCAGTATTCCTATGGATACGAAGTCCAAGATGGTTTGACCGGTGACAGTAAAAATCAGGTCGAGAGCAGAGACGGAGATGTTGTCCAGGGTAGGTTGTCTATCCTTTGGATTATGACAATATTTTCAATTACAATTCTTGGTCGAGATCTCCACTTCCTTTCATCGAAACAGTTGATCAAACTCTTCTAATGATCCTTAATTATTTTCAGGATCGTACTCTCTGAATGATGCCGATGGTTTCCGCCGTACCGTAGACTACACTGCCGATCCAATCAACGGTTTCAACGCCGTAGTACGCAGAGAACCTCTCGCAGCTAAGGCCGTAGTAGCTGCCCCAGCAATCGCCCGTGTAGCTGCTCCTCTTGCCTATGCTGCCCCAGTAGCAAGATACGCTGCCCCCGTATCGCAATTGGCTTACACCGCCCCAGCAATCGCTAGGGTTGCCGCACCCGCCCCTCTTGCATACTCTGCTACACCCGCCCATTTCGGCTACGCTGCGGCACCCGCCCAACTTTCCTACGCCGCCCCTTCATTGAGAATTGGTTCTCCTCTGGCGTACTCTTCAGCCCTTGTTCACTAAATCCACAATATTATTGATGTGTAAATATAATGAAATTGAATATATTATTTTGCAAACATTTGAATTTCATCTTCCTCAAAATTCCGTATCGGATACTTGTTTATTATCGAATTCCTACAAAACTATACAATTATTGAAGGATGAAGTATACATAGTTCTCTAGTTCTATAGAGAAGAGATATATGATATCTCCATTAGCCTGCAGAAGTATAGTTTCGTGAAATTATTCATATTCACGACAGTACTGATTTTGAGAATAATCTTCGATATTCAAAAATTACAATTTTCGAAAACATTCAATGTAAATATTAGAAATACCCGTTAGCATTAGCAGAATAACATTTTCCAAGTAAGATGTTTTCTTGTATACACTATCGATCTCGAGGGAAAATTACATTAACTGTTTCTTTCACCATTTTTGAAAAGTTTGTCGTTTACAGGTGTCCCATTCACACTGATTTTCATTTGTATTTTGAAACTTGTACAAAATTGAATGCTGAATGCTGAGATATTCAAGTTGACGAGGAATAATAGTTTATTATAATTAATATCTGAAGATTATATTGGCTTTGCAGGGTGGAGTTATCATAAAGAATTTGCGAGGAATCGAGGAATTATTTCTGAATAGTTTTCTTAAAAATTTCAAAGATTTCGCAACACTTTCGAACAATACTTAATAAGTGAATAATTTCATTCGAGATCATTGCAAAAGTGACAAGCTCATTGTACAAAAACCAAGTGAGGACAAAAGAAATATCAACAAACACTATATCAGTACTTTATCGACGTAAGGTTGCGGAAGCTGCACTCTTAATAAAAGTAAAAATTTCGAGTATCAGAAATCAACTCATTGAGTGGCGTTGAATGCATTACAGAGATGGGTAGAATAAGTAATGATGTCAGGATATATAAACTAGGAGTGAAGTTATCAATACATGATTCGGTCAACTCTTGAGAATATCAGATGAATAACATATAAAAGAGATTTGTAAGTCAAATCTACTCTCAAAAGAAGAAGCAAAATGAGGAAACATTAATAGAGACATTAAAATCGGATATAACCGGAAGTGTCACAAATTTCAGAACATTTTAGTCGCTCTTGCCAACAGTAGAGAATTGAGCATTTTGTTGAATTCACTTCTCGAGACATCAATCGCCGCAGTTGTTCCTGAGATACCCTGTATGTGAATGTTTGTGATCCTCATATGATTGAATAATACATTGAATTGATATCGTTGTTTATTCGTTGACATAATTGAATGAAAAGATATATCTGCAACTTTTTTCATCCGAAGACAATTACTACTTACCTATAATGGAAATTGAAATATAAAAGTGGAATAGATAATATCTCTAATTTTCACTTCATTCGAATACGTAATTGCAGTTGAAAATCTTGGTGAAAATATAGATCGTATCATACATGCATAATCACTAAGGTGGTTTTGTGCAGGCACATAGTAAATCAACTTATTATGCTATCCGATGCCTCTGATATATGGTAATAAACAGAATGATCTTACATCACACGCTGCATAAGACACTAAGGCCAGTTTGTTGAGAATTTGCGACATTTGTTGACCTTCTTTAGGCGTGGTAACTGATTGACAAACTCTGTTATACTTTATACTTGATGCACAACTTTTACAAAAATCGATACAAAAGTTGTTTTGTAAATTGAGCACTATAAATACACAATCGGAATCCTTAGTCTTCACAGTTTAATCATTGTAATCATCCTGTGAATATGGTATCCAAGGTAAAAAAGTTTCATAAGGAAATCTAACATTTTTTACTATTGCTATCATTTGAACTATTAAGATATCCAACAGGAACTAATATTTCTTGTCACAAGAATTATGAGAATATGTGCTTCAATATGAAATGTATGTTATCATTTCTTCTCTTTGATTATAACCATATGGTACCTATTCAAATCAGAGTGGATTAAGATCTGATATGTCATATTATTGTCATTATCAATATCATTATTATTATATCTCGAATTTTTCTTACATTGATGATGCATCTGAAAGTAATAAGATTTTTCAAAATTTCTCGAGAATCTGATAAATTTCGAATGTTATTCATCAATAATCAATTTTTCATTTAGTGCATCATCTTCGCTGCTTTCATCGCCGTATCCAGGGCTGGTTTCATTGGAACCCCTTTGGCAACCACCTACGCAGCCCAACCAGTTGCTGTAGCCAAAACCATCCAATCCGATGAATACGATCCCCATCCCTCCTACTCCTACGGATATGACGTCCAAGACGGTTTGACAGGTGACAGCAAGAGCCAGGTGGAGAGCAGAGACGGAGATGTTGTGCAAGGTGAGGTTTCATCACCATTATCAATGTGAAATCGTCGAAATGGTGCAAGATGAAATAAGTAAGATCGACTTTTCTTCTTCAGGATCGTACTCTTTGACTGACGCTGATGGCTTCCGCCGTACTGTCGACTATACTGCCGACCCAATCAACGGTTTCAACGCCGTAGTACGCAGAGAACCTCTCGCAGCTAAGGCCGTAGTAGCTGCCCCAGCAATTGCCCGTCTAGCTGCTCCTCTTGCCTATGCCGCCCCAGTAGCAAGATACGCTGCCCCCGTATCACAATTGGCTTACACCGCCCCAGCAATCGCTAGAGTTGCTGCCCCTCTTGCGTACTCTACTGCCCCCGCTCATTTCGGCTACGCTGCTGCACCCGCCCAACTCTCCTACGCCGCCCCTTCATTGAGAATTGGTTCTCCTTTGGCATATTCTTCAGCTCTCATTCACTAATTTCGCAGTTTAATTGTTATGTAAATAAAAATTGAATAAATTATCTCAAAAATATTTGAATATTATTCATTTGACACTTCCATTCGATGATTTTTGATTTCCCATTCCCATTTCCATTTTTGATTCCCATTGTCTGAAATGATAGTTTTGATGCAAAAAGATATTGTGATCATGCGCAAGTACCTACAATCGTGCTTATCTCATGTGGTGTAATCCTATTTTATTCTGATAATTCATTGTATTTGATTCTTTCCTAAATTAAATTCCATCAACCGTAATTTCAAGTTTATATTTGTTAGGTTATTCCCCAATTAGTCCCATATGAGTCAGGGTACCGAGCGCATGTGAAAAATACGGTTGTGGAGGGCAGCGAGGCCTGCAGGAACGCCAGACACGAGAGTTCTTGACGAAACGCCAGAGGCGGTAGTGCTTGAGAGCTAAGCCAAAAGACTAGTGTCTCGTTCGTACACTTGTGAACGCTGGTCAATAAAGGGTGATAGATTATTGTGTGTCTAATTGATCAAACAAACCCTCTGCGAGATAACATATTCGTTCTTACACATAATACATCATTAGTTTAAGCTTGTTTAGTCTGGTCGCGTGAGATTACTGGAGGTAGAATAATCAATTCACTATTGGATGATTTTTGTAGACTAGGGTATCGAAAATTTCATTCTGTAAGGGCAACCATTGGTAGTCGATTCAAATTGGTTCCTGGTTGACTTTAATAGCCGAACCAAAAATCAGGATCTCACTGGAGTTGGGGAAATATATGACGATTTCCTAGGACAGGAGTTCAAAGAAGAGATCATTGCTATTCACACTTGCATGAGAAGGAGTACTAGGTGCCCTCATTGATTCAGCACCTTTCTGTAGCTTAGCAAAAGCAGTGAGGCAAACAGTGCTTGGATCAACAAGCAATCTCATGAATGGTGGAAAAGGACGCCGGGAATCAGTCAGGCTGAGAAGTTTATCGAAGAACCATCGCCAAAATTCTCAACAATAAGAATTATGATTGAGTTAAGAGAGGACATTGTAGGCTTAACGAACACATGAATAATATCGGAATCACAGACACCATCATTTGTAGGTTCTGTCAAGACTAAAGTTTTTTGTGCTAAAGAAAGAAAAACGGCAACTTTTTCAATACATAGAGCACTAAAAATCTGGCATATCGAGTATAGTTACTAAGACACGAAATTCTTACATAACAAGAGGTCCTAATCTAATGTTGACTGTTCTCAGCCTACGAATTGGGTCGCATCCATCAATCAAATCCCAATAACCGGTAGTGTATTGAACAATTCAATGTGTTCTGAAAAATAATTAACAAGAAAAAAGTCATCAGGAATCGAGTCCGAAGGACGTACGTGTTTGGCATGGAACGAGATTGAATCAATGAAATTTGGTCAAGTTCATCAAGCTTCAAAAGCGAAATGTTAACTGGTCCAGTATGCTCTGCAAACTCGTTTACCAAAAGACAAGACTTAATCATCGGTACTGATTGTGCACGATATAATTGGTAGTGAAATAAGTGGGTCACATACGAGCGCATATATCGTTGATTGGACAAAGAGAAGCGCATATTGTAGGAAAGCAGGTTCATAATTAATAAACGGTTGAATAGTCACTTGATATCAACCACTATGCAAAATTATAGAATTAGAATCTATTTGGGGCCAGATGAACTATTATGCTGGCGTAATTCATCAATTCCTGATTCGAAGCATTCGAATCATTTTTGATGTAAGAACATGTCACAATAACGAAGGTCCAATCATAAACGTATTTGATATTGCTTCACTATCAATATTCTGTCTTGATTGTACAGTAACTTATTTTCCCAAAGAGCTAAGGGTAAGTCATAAACAGAATATCTCGATTATAACTGAAAAATTTGTCACTAAAGAAATGATTCATTGAATCTGTAATTTCTCAACAAATTGCTATTATATTTTCGTATTTTGTGAATCATGGTATCTCTATTGAATTCATTGTATTTCCACTATAATATTTTTGTTTCAGCTTCATTATTATCATCACTATCATTTCCATTCCAGGGATCGAACTAGAATTGTCTTTCTGTACAAAGAATATTGAAATAATTCATTGTTGTTGAAATAACGAAAATATTAAACTCAATGTGATTCCAATAGCCATAGAAATTCAAAATCGCCAAAAAATCTTTTCCGTACGAGGTCCAATCTAGTTCATGATGAAAAGTTATGTTTACGCCGGTTTCGTATTCAAACGCCTGAATTGATTTTATTCGATGAATTAACAACATTTAACCGACTTTTGCACAACGATGGTAGTTGATAATAAGACCACTCGCCCAGTGGCGTCAATTTAGGACCTCGATTGAGGCGTGGTCCGAAGAGATTAAGAAACTCACCCGCAACTACTTTTACGAAGATCAAAGCCGTCTGCAGTATCGAAAGAGGAGGGTATAAAAACCGAGAAACGAAACTCCTATTCACACTCAAAACAGTGCAAACAACGATTCAACATGGCATTCAAGGTATGGAATAGTCAAATATCATTATTCTTTCTTTGAGACGTCCCCAGTGCTTTCTCTGAGTATCCCATCATTTTTACAAACTTCCAACAATGATATCTCTCATTCGGATATTAAAATAATCACTATCAACGTTATAAATTTCCAGTTCGTCATTTTCGCCGCCGCCATTGCAGTAGCCCGTGCAGGCTTCATCGGAAGCCCCCTAGTTGCGGCGCCAGCAGCTAGAATAGCCACCCCCTTAGCTGTAGCTGCTCCCTTAGCCGTGGCTACCCCGGTCGCTAAGGCTGTCGTTTCCGAGGAATACGACCCCAACCCCCAATACTCCTACGCGTACGACGTCCAAGACAGTTTGACAGGTGACAGCAAGAGCCAGAGCGAATCTAGAAACGGTGATGCTGTGCAAGGTGAGATTTGTTGAATAGCTCTAGGCTGGCTAACATTTCTATGAGTTTTCCAAGAAGAGATATTTGGAATATTTCCAATATTGATTCAAAAGTAAATATTTTGGGGTGATGGTAATTGTAATTCTGCAAAGTAGTCAAAAATGGTTTTGTTTTACTGTGATACCTGTTCACCTAGATTGTAATGGTTTGAAAAGGGAGTTTTTATATTATATCGTATATATTCAAATTTCTTTTGTGGAGAATGTTTTTAATATCATAATTCTTGGAAAAATATGGATCAAGTAGATAATTTGCTATCGCACTTTCCTGGCCGTACATTCATACATTATGTTGTTCAATCGGAATAAGGAAATGTAGATTTTTGACATCATAATAATAAAAAACTAGGAAGTTCGCATATTCAATCTAATGGAAAGAGGCCTCATCAGAAAATAAAATGCACCAATCAGTCTGAATCTTCCACTTCCTGCGTGTCATCTGGTGATCATTCCGTGTTTCATCAAAATTCTTACGAAGACAAAACTAAATCTTTTTTTTCTCGTGGATCACTTTTTTTTTAGTTACAGCCTTTCATCATATCTCACTGACTTCGTTGACTCAAATCAGGATTATCCGATATAGATTCTTGAATTTCACGAAGAACATCAACCATGTCAACCAATTCATCATCTGAGTATTACATTAGTGGTTCGAAATTCGTGATAACTTTTCAGCTGATATTGACAACGTACCATCTGTTACACTCAATCATTTCATCTACATTGATTTTCAAGAACAGCCAGAGCAATTTATATGGGAAATCATTATTGTAACATGAAAAAAAAAATGCTCCTATTTGACTGCATAATTGAAAATTATCGGAACTATTCATATTCCTGAAGGAAACTTTTATCTGATCCTGAACTGAAGGATTCATCAGTATAACTTCTTCAGATAAATTTTGAAATAGTAATCGATCAGTATTTGTGAGCGAATTGAGAAAGATATTTATGTTCGTGTGTGTATTATGAAAAATGAGTTATCCTGGAGGAATCAAAAATATAATTTTCTAGGATCGTACTCTTTGACTGACGCTGATGGCTTCCGCCGTACTGTCGACTATACTGCCGACCCCATCAACGGTTTCAACGCCGTAGTACGCAGAGAACCTCTTGCCGCTAAAGCCGTAGTCGCCGCCCCTGTTGTAGCTAAAGTAGCCGCCCCTCTGGCCTATGCTGCACCTGTAGCGCCTATTGCCAAAATCGCTACTCCCTTGGCTTACCATGCAACTCCTGCTTTCGCCAAAGTAGCTGCGCCATTAGCATACAGTCAAACTTTGGTTCACTGAGCTCAGAGATGAGGATCGAGGATACGACATACGACTGATATAATGTTTCGTGCACTCGTCAACATGATTTGTACATTTTTTAACTTATTTTAAATATAAAAGAATATTCTGCAAACATGATTTTTTATAACTCGCTATAGGGCCGCTCTTCATTGGGATACCACTATAAAGACCTTCTTCAATTAAAACACATCTTCGATTTGTGGCCAGGAATGTTTCGCTAGAACGGCAAAAAAATTCGATATATCTACATGTTGCCAAATTCGCACACTCTTCTCAATTTAAATTCGTTGACGAGCGTTTAGTTTGAGCCACAAATATTCAATGGAATTTTCTTCCTTTTTCTAACAAGGAATGAACAAAAACATTACTGACGTCTAAATCAATCTTAAAATTTATCTAGAATTACCACAGCTTTTAGCTGTTTTAGATCACTGAAGATACAATAGACAAGAACGCAAGACCAATAATGTTGGACATTTTTTCAAACCAGTTCCAACACAGCAAAAAAATAATGACGACAGTGATCTACAGGTTACCATTTCTTCATCATCTTAAAACCAGATCAAAACAATTTTAAACAATCATTGTGTATACACTGTACACTATCTATACACATATTTCAACATGTGAAGTGAATTCATTTTTATTATAGATTATTGTTGGTTTTTAGAGTAGGTAATTATTTCATGTACTGATTTATGTACTTGTTTTCTAGATTCGAATGAAATGAAAAGATAAAATGCTTTTTGGGTGATAGCCCATGTAGCATATTCAAAAAATTTCGAACCGATCCGATTGGATGTTCATCAATTTTCACATAAATTCTCTAACAATACTAATTTATGAAAAAGTAAACGAATTTTCCTGAATAATCGAATATATGTCAATTCTCTTGTTCAATTTTATCACGAGAAATTGTAGGATTTAGATATCTAATTACATGGGTTGTCTTCTGTCAAGTTAATGAAGATCACATATTTATTGACTCAATAATGATCCTCGAGAAATCCGATCACTACTTCAAGGATCTTGTAAATATTGCCCAATCGGTCGGCAGTTTATTTGAGCCTTCCCATTGCTGAGTAGTAGATATTTGATACCATTTTTGTATTTGGCTAATTCGTTTATTCGTTGATCAATTTTCATTTATATTCTTGATTCTTCATGGATACTTTCCGGGACAACCTTTTGTGTCTTCCATGTCAAAATAACCAGGTCACAGTAACCATTGTAATTACTCATCAAATTTTGTTACCATTTAGTATTATCGGGTACTCTATTACTATTCATCACTGCGCGAATGTGAAACGCAATGACCAACAAACAGATCCACTTCTTGTATAACGATTACCGAAATTAATTCAGATATCCGAAATTGAATTTGAAATGAGTGAATCATAGTAACGCAATGAAAAAATCCGGTTACGATATCATCTTTTGCATTATTCATGAATATTTGTATGGGATGTTGATTCAAATGATATTGAATATTTGTGTGAGTGGTTCATAGAAACTTTCATATCCGAGAGTTCCATATGAATTAGACTGTACAGGATGGTTTGAACAATCGAATGTCAAAAACTGCACATCGATATTGTTAACAGTTCAAGTAATGTTGATATTTGTTGATGAATTAAATTCATTGGACCATTACTACCAAGCGGAAGAAAAATACCAACCATTCTATTTTCCTATGATAACCACGAACAGCCAAGTGCACCCAAAGGAGAGAGAACATCAAGACACTCCAAACTCCCGATGAACATGAACTTCAACTATCGAACCCAACAGCAGAAATCCATATCAATTTGTACATGTCATAGATCAGTCTCCAGAGACAAGTGACAAGCCCGCATACATTTCTAGAAGAGAGGGATTTATGGTCCACTACTTTTCTTATTGGCCATCCCCAATATTGAACAATCATTTCAAGGGATCTGCTCTGAAGGTTTCTCAGATATAGATTATTTATTAAAAAGCTCAAATCACACTCTCATTGGCACTCGACATTAGACTGGATGGAATTTCAATGAGTGAATTGCCTGAGAAATGAGAAAAATATCGTCTGACTATTCAATTCATTCAATTTGTATAACGCATTTTTTTGGAATATTCTACCTATTCCTAAGAAGTATCAGTTTTTGCGATGGTCAATGGTTTGACAATGTAGGAGTCGACGGAAATGTCTGTCCTTCATATATATTTCATGAATGACGTGAGTTTTAATTTGGAAATATATGAGTTTTCTACACCATGAAAGCCAAGAGCAAGGAAAGTGCTACCCAATAGCCCTTTTATGGGTAGTAAAGTAGCCGAATTGAAGGAACTATAAACGTGTTATTAGATTTAATGCTTTCGCTAGATTGGTAGCAATCGAATCACAATTATTTCAGTTCATAGTTAGTGTTAATGATATCCAATGAAAGGATAATAACTACGTCAGTTTATCACTCGGAAAATGATCCAAAGCATTGGTGATTTCCCACGAATATATACATTTAAGATACACACCACTGAGAATTGAGAGCTCACTGATCTGATGTCATTAATTGAAAACAATATGCCATTTTCATCGTTACCCTGTATCAACGCGATGCAACGTGGTCATGGCATTCACAATATTCAATTAAAAATTCTCCCTGGGTTCATTTCCATAACCAATCAGGTTAATTGTCGACAAGTCCACGACGTGTCAAAAAGTGGGCCGCACACAAGGGTAGAAACAAAGAAGGATAAAAAAGTACATCCGTCACGATTTCGCCGTAGAACACGTATTTGTACAAATCAAAGAACAGAGGCACAAAGGAGTGGATAATGAAGCGATAATGAAGAAAGATGTGACAAGTGGACGGGTAAACAACAAAAAGTGGAAATGACCGAAGCTCGGTTGGAACTACTCCGAGAAAAGTTGTTTCGATTGGAAAAGTTGATCACGGTCAGGATAGGATTCGAGGGTTATAAATAATCATATAGATATAGAACACTAGAGAATGCCTCTACAATTCAATATTTTCAGCACAATTTCTCCTTATGTCATCGACAATGATCTTGCTTCTCAAATAGAAGTTCAAAATCTTCGAATTCATATATTTATGTATTGAGTTGAGCACCAGAGTAATAAAATCATCTCAAACGTTTTTCAAATGTATGTGATTTTCGTTACTTAACGCTATTTTTTTATTGGTGCCCCATTTCACGTTTGAATAAAGTTGTCAGTAATATTTCATTTGACGTTTACAAGGTACTCCTGTCAGATCGATAATCTAAAATTTGTCATTTAGAATTCACGTTTTTCATTTCTTCGTTGAGTACTACGTACGGTATAAGTGAATCTTAGGACCAGCAATACAACATAAACTGTATACCATCTGAAGAACGAACCTTTTTTACAAGAGTCTAATCGAGATTGTCACACATTCAAATATGCAAAATATAATCTTCATGATATTTCTGAAGGTGTTCGATGCGTATAGATTTATGTTCACTTACCTCATTGTTGGTATAAGCTGGTATGATGGGACCGTCATTCGCTTCCCACTTATTAGCTATACGTATCGTTTCTGCTGTTTTTTCTTGAACTGATTTATTCTCGTCGAGTAGAGTGAGCTCGTAGAATTCTTGAATATCTGCAACAAAATAAACATTTCATTTAGAGTGGATATGGATCATTATGATAGGTTAGGTGAAAAATCACTTATTTCAGTCCCAAAAAACTGTTCAAATTCATATCATAACACATTTCATGTTTTTTAACCAACCAACAATATTTCGAGAAGAGTTTTTTCGTCAACTTTCTCGAATTGATAGATATTATCAATCACACGAATGCATAATTTGTATTGATTCTACTAACTTCTAATCATTGATAGATAGAAGATCAAATTCTCGATGTAGTTGAAATATTCATTCTTATTTCAACATTATTGAAGAGTATGCAGATTAGGAACTCTTGAATCCATATTCTCTGATAAATTTTAAATTCAAGAAAGTGTTCTTCCATTACCGAGTTCACATCATTTCGAAGTGAGCTCATGAAATATGAGAGTCACCAGCTCATACATATCCATCTAGTGGAAATAATAGATGAAAGTGTCACTACTGATTCATGTCGGTAATATATTCCGAACAAAAATAGGAGCTGTGACTCTAAGTACGAAATATGCGTGAAAGAAGTATAGTTTATTACATCGCGGGATGAATAAGCGGTGGATCATTCCAGAATATCAATCATGAGAAATTAAGTTTGAGAATTATGTTAGAGCTGGAAGCTCTCATAATTGATACATTGATATGTTATTGAAGTAATAGTAATTTTTTCGTATACAAAGTTTTGGGCTGCACTTTCTCAAGATCAATATAATTGCATGATATGGTGTTCGTTTTATCAAACTGATAGAAATGAAGGAGTCCAAAATGAGTTTCAAGGGCAGAAATTTGATGATGAAAAAACACAATTCCATTTCTTTGACTCTTCCTCATTCATTCAGATCCTGAGAAATTGACGATACAGGGTGTTTTCCAAAAAGAATTCAGGAATCATCTTCTCAATTCCTCATGGAACACCACGTATTTGTTTTGTTGAAATATGGTACCCATGTCCAATTCAATTATCTTGTTCTTGGTGCACGCATCACCGAATTGCATTCGCCAATTCTGATATTCAAGAATTTGGCGGCTGGAAACTGCAATTTCAATTTATCTAAATCGAAAAGGCCATCGTAAACAAAATTAACTCGTGATCGTATTTTATTTGCACATGTGCTATTTGTACAAGGGAATGGGACATACCTCTTGCAGAACCGTATCAAGGCTACGAGCTGTTTTGCGCGTTGATTTGAATCTTTAAAAAAATCTGAGCTGACACGAAGTGTCGACTAGAAAGGTATAATTTCGAACACCCGTTATATTACTCGCACTGAGTTCATCCGAAACCTACTTCCCTCTGTTTTTTTCTTCTCAGTCAGAACTAGAAAATGAAAATAAGGCAATGATGAAATAGTAGACGAGTAAATTTCTGTCAGATATGGAAATATTTTACCTGACGTCATCATCAAATTTTTGCTACGCCTGGATATTTTCCATTAAATTCGTCTACTGAGGAAATCGAGTTCCATTTTCCATTTGATGGAAATTATTCAATCTGCAAATGTTGCGACTTGATTCAAACCGTTAGTTGTATAATAGAGATTTGACGTCAGCAGTTCCGAACAATTTGAACCGCTCTAACCCAGATTAATGGAATACGAGAAATTAGTAGAAGATGGGACTCGATTTATTTAAAATAAAATGGTCTAGTTCGATGATTGACGTTTTCAGTCAGTACTCGATGACAGGTTTGTAATGATCTACAGGAAATTGAGTAATTTTTCATGGCCTTTTCATCAACACCTTTATATTCACTCGACCTGTACGTGCTACGAAATATTACAGCTTAATCTTCAAAAGCCTAGCTAACTCAAAAATTTGCATACATGTGGATAAATTATTCCATATTCTTGATTTAATATAGTCTGGTTTATTTCCTGCATCCATCAATTGTTCTTTTTCTGATCTATTGGTTGCAGTCAACGTTTTGTTTTCGGACGAGTGGAGCAGATTCTGTAATTGAAATCGCACACAAACACCAACATTTACCATTTTGGCCTACCCAACCTGCATTTTCCGATAGATTTTTTATCTAAGATCAATCTCTAAACTGATGAAATGATCGATATCACTCTTTTTTCAATCAGATGGATTGAAATTTTCGCGCCTAGAATATATTCAGCGGGTTTCCTACCCGATTACATGTTCAACTAGCGAGTCATTGTAGAATCAGACCTATTGAAGTAAGGTGAAAGGTTGTTGCCTTGAAACGTATCTCAGAATTGCTTCGGCTTTCGCATTTCAATTTATAACCCTCCGGGAATCACTGGGATAAATTGAACGGATACCAAAGAGGTTCAGTCTATGGTGGTCCAGTTATCCCAAAGAATATCCATTGAATACGTGATCAGGTCGAAATGAACAAGAGATGCATCCTAGTCGACATGGCCTGAGTCGTTCCACAACCCATATCAAATATTTTATGGAATACTCTATATAGTGTTCGAGAAACTAATAGGAATTGAATACTATACACTTGACAGTCAATAAAACGTCATTGTTTCATCCGAAATATAGGTGATTTTATGACCATTGGTCAAAAATCTTGTATTCATATAATATTTAGATGAAGTTTATTGGGTATCACAAGAGAACTTTTCAACGACTCTCGATGATCTAGTATCAATAGAACTCAGTGGGAAACAGTTCAAAAACTTCGAGTAGATCATCTGACTTCACCAATATCCGAGCCGCTTTTATTGAAACTTTTAAGGATCCAATTACCGAACCAAAACTTAACAGATAGTGCATCATTCTAACAAACAATAGAATGCAACGATGGTTCGTAAGCTTTTGAGGTTTCTATATTAAGAACTCCATTGGGTGTTAGGTGAGATTGAGAGAAATGTGAGTTTTATTTGGAAATGAATATATTCAACCTTCGATAACAGCTGGAATTCTTGCATGAATAAAAAAAAAGAGGAAAGCGAACGACAGTGTATTTGAATTGAAACTCCTCTTACGCTAGCTTTTTTTTCATCTTTCTAGATATTAATCAAAAAAAGAGTTCTCTGAGATATCAAACACGTGGAAATGTTCTAAAAACCCCATTTTCTCTAGAGTTTTTAATTCATTTTCACACAACGGGAGGTATTCAAATTGTCACATGAGTCAGTTTTATTAACCATTTGAGAAATTTACAGTCTCCGTTCAGCGAAATGGGAGTTTTAAATAAAAAATAAATTGTCGGCGCTGAAGTATAATGTCGGATTATTCTGCTCAATTCATACAAATGAAGTAAATGAAGAAGCATAACTCCTACTCAATGACAGTAAGTTAGTGATGATATATTCAGTCGAATTCTGAAATTCATCAGGTTTTCATGGCATTTAATTCATGCACAGGGTAATCGGGAAATTGTGAGGAAACTTCTCGAATGTACGAGTAGATATAACCCAGACAAAATATGAGAATTGAATTGAACTTATTCAGGAAAAAATATGAATAGAATTTTGTGATCTCGATAAAGATAAGTGAGTGGATGTTTTATCTCTGTTGACAAGGCAGATATTCATGTCATTGTAGATCACTTATTTGATTCAACTCAATCATTGATACAACGTGACCAGGAGAATATAGAAAACTTAAAATAGTGAGATACACTGAAGAGTGCTTTGGAAACATGTAGCTGTTTCATATGGCCAGGAATTAACCGAAAATTATACTCAAGTATTTGCATGGTGAATACCCTGTATGATATAATCATAGAGATAAAAAATCTGGAGTTCAAACCTACAGTTGAGAGGCCAGAACTCTCAATAATAATTGATAATATATCGCTCTCTCACCAATTATAATTGGGAAATGTTCATTTGAAGTATTTCAGTCACTAAAGAGAAAGAATGATTGATGTATTCATTATTTTTCTTCTCAAACAATATTCAATGTTCAATCAATACAATCAATTCTAGTTTGATATTGGGTGAAAGATTTGAGCATCATTTTCCACTGATCAATTGAGTAGGTTGAATTCGTTTCAAGAAAATTATACCCATTTATTCCATTCTAGATTTTTTCGAATAAGGATGAATTGAAAATGGATGAACAAAATTCTATAGTCTACGCAACTCCAGTAAAAACAGAGCAATACTTCATTGGACGAATTACAGCAGCATTTGGAATTATTCAAAACGTCTATCGGTCTATTCAAGTTGGAGAAAGACATTTCGAACAATTGTTGTTATGATATCATGTACAAAAGTAAAAAGTTGAATGCATTAAACCCTATTCAGGCAATTCATCGTTTTTCTGAATGTTAACCCGTATTAGAATTGTAGTGCCGTAGTGGCCCTCAAATGTTTTCTACTGTTGCACTGAATAACTCCTAAAAGTTTGATCTCACAGTTCTGTAACACCCTTTATACTATAATATTACCTGTCAGACAAAGAAAAATGATGTACCAGTTTCATGCCAGCTGTATGATTGTCTTTTAAAATTGATAAACCTAGTAAGATACCGTTCGAATCCACATCAATGTTTCCATCATTTTCTTCAGAATCCAGATTCACAAATCCCCCGAAGTACATCTGGCAACACCAATCGGGGATTAGAGCGAATTATTTCAGGATGGAAACGAATAAAAACCATTTATACGGGTAGACATGCTCTTCCTAAATGCTAGTCAGGATCTTGCTTGCTGATGCAATTAAAGAGGAGGATGAAAGAGAGATACACGGTTGTTTGATTCTTTTGGTGATGTAGTTACGAGGTCAGGAAGAGTCTTGTAAGAACTTCATCTCTATCCTCCGACACTTGTGATCAGCTTTACAATTGATGTTTCCTCTGTTGAGAGGAAGTTAACTTTTTGAACAGGTTCGCGTCAAAAGTTATTTCAGAATGATAATTTTTTTCTAATAGTACACTCAGTATACAATATAATATAACAACGTTGCAGCATGTTCAAAATGCGTAATATTACCAACGGCCAACGGCCAAATTTCGATATTGTACTTAGTTTCCGAGATATATTATGTAATTTCTGAATTTCAGTGTTCATGAGGGAACCAATTCTAATTGAGGTGGGATCTGCAATCGTTATTTTTGACATCGAAATGGTTGAATTAAATTAAACTGGAATCCCATAATTGAATAATATAAGAGTATACTATTCCAAACGAGCATTTAATATCAACATCTGCGCCCTTGGAGATATTTCACAACATATTATGGTTTCATAGAAAGTTATTTCTGATTAAACAAATATTCATTCGGATCCGAGATTTTTTTGGGGAATATTCATAGTCCTCAGCGTTATGACTCAGAGACTGAAAAGTTTTGATATGCAAATCGTGTTGAAACTCATAACAAAAAACTGTTATCATAATTTTTCGTATGTGATATACCGAACTGAATTGAAATGGCAAAAAGAGAGCTACAACTCCGTTTTGGCAGAACAGTGACGTAGACAAAATAATCATTCATTCGATCTTCAATGGAAGAAAAACAACGTGCCTTATTATAGGAATTATAAAACATATGAAGGAATTAATTCCACATTCTCCTTGAAGAATGTCCGTTTTACTTTCTTCAGCATACTACTCACCACCACATTTGGTAAAAACAATAAATGACGGAATTAATTCTCCAACTGTTCCAAAAAACAGTTTTTCGTTATTAAACTTTTGAAGTTGAAACATATTTTTGGTGTTCCTCAAATGTTTCGCAGTTTCTTATTAATGATGTTGATCAGATCATCAAATAATAATATAGATAATGAGAAAAAAAACGTAATTTATTTTTTTATGCAAGTGAATGATATTCATTCAATGCGCATAATATAACTATTTTGAGAGTTAACATCTGACTTGCTATAAGATACTATAAATTATTCGGGATATTGCATGGATCTTGTATATTTTCGAGGATCACAATACAACTTCTGAAAGTCTACAAAATGATTTATTAAAAAAAATAACTCAAACATACAAACATACATCAAAAACTGCATACGCAAATAGATTCAACGTGAAAAACTGTATGAGTAGCAATTTTTGATTTTCCGATGAGTTCAAAAATAACTGAGGTACAAAGGTGGCACCAAAATATCCTGATATTTGCTTTGTATCTTGAAAACGAAACAGGCCAGAAACATTTTTACGAGAAAATGGCCAATGTTCGAGAAGTCGCCAAATTTGTATCTTCAAAATACGAAAGATAGGGATAAGTATAAGGACGTCGTAAAAAGGACAGACTGTATGGTAAAACGTGTCGTTTTGTGAATCTCAAATGAGTGTCTTATAGGACAGAATAATCTCACTCGAGAACCAAATCCTCAATATGTGGGTATATGCTGTTATCCAACTGAGGCTCTAGACGAAGTAATCCCACTCTTCTTTGTAGTGTTTGCGGTAAAGTGGAAACCCATATTATGTTTTTCCACCTGAGTAAATATTCAGTAACGTTTTAAGTTCCCGAATCCGACATGGCAGATGACCCGCTGTGGGAGAGATTGAAAGGAAAATATTAGAGAGTTGAAATGATCACCGTACGTAAGCCTTCAGAGACTTCAACATGCAAAATAAAACATTCACGATGTACACTTAATATTTCAAGTAGTCGAGTTGGAGTAGTATCACAGAATATTCTAGGTGGTCCATGGAAATACTGAAATCACGCATGCGTAAATGTCAGATTGTTGTTCATGTTTTTTTTATTCTTCCCGAGATGAAGTAAAATATGTTTTTTGAGCACTGAATTCTTCTAATTCTGGATAAAAACTTCCACATTCGACTATATACCAGAATTTGGTGAGTAAAAATGGAAAATTATTTCACAAGATTTAATGAAACGCATATAATTCCTGTGATTTCGAATGCACCTCACTATAAAAGTGCGCTTACCAAAATACTACCATTATTTTTCCGGTAGGTAGACTAGAAAAATCCCCAGACCTCGCACAATTGGATTGTTAAGTGAGTACAGTTCTCATCCAAACACTCAACAACATAATAGATGAGCAGAAGAAAATGAGAGACTGAATAAGTTAAATAACACCTGAAACGTTGAACCATGATAACTTTGTTGATAATAATGAACTCTTCTTAAAATTCAATTCAGATCACTAAACTACAGTATTTCATCAATCTCACCTCTTATAAGAGGTTACAAAATGTAGAATCATAACTGAAGAAATACACATCTCATATGTATACGTATCTGAAAATGTCCTTGAAAGTCAAACTTTCTCATATTGCTATCAAAGTGTAAGCAACTTTTGAATGTTGAGCTTGTCTCAGAAACTACAACATCCAACACAACACAACTCATTACTCTCCTCTGAAACATCTTCACTGGATGAATCAATTTGAGTTGATTTAATTTTGATATAAATCAACCTATTTTGAGCTTTCAATGAAAAATTTCAATTCTCAAATTGTTTTTGCTTCATCATTGTGAAACCGATGCAATATGAAACGATAGTTTTGCATTATTTCATGTGACGATAAAATTTAGATATTGTCACAAGTAGAATCATCACACGGTACAATTATGTTTGCATTAACAAGCGAGATTATTTGAAGTCAATGTCAAACGAAATGAAATTAAAATAATTTTGTCGAACCCACCTGGTCATGTAAACGAGTGAAATGAATAAAAGTAATGAAGTAGAATGACCAAAGGAGACTGGTAGCTAGACTTCCGCAGGGAAGTTTCTCTTGAAGATTTGGTCCGAGCAATAGTGTATTTTGAGGTGAGAATCATTATTGTATCACCAAAATTATTTTTGGATAATTCGTTTCATCGTGTTGAGCTTATGAGTTCAATTTATCGATTGAAATAACTTTTTTTCTGATTACGTCCCAAGTGACAGGGGTGACTCCTAAATATACCCCCTGTATGTGACAATATAGCCTGCATATATCTCTTAATTGAGTTCGTGTATGTGATCGTTTTTCATTGCGTAGGCTTGAATAGAAAATACATACCATATCGAAGAAAGAAGAAAATAATAAGCAAAGAAAATCCCTAGAAATTAATGATATAATTCCACACATTATTCTGGGGCCTAGATGAATGAAGTTTCTTACATTTTCCGCCCAATGGTTGAAATCCTCACAAAATATTCTCGCAGCATATCCACAACAATATTTTTTTCTCTATATGTTATCTGTGCAATAATCTTGAACAGAAAATTAGTTTAACTAACCATCCTTCACATACAAAGGTGGTGCAAAAGGTTGATTAAAAGTCGGCGAAAACTTTTTCAATCCTCACAGTTTAACAAAACAAAATAAGTACTCCGCTTCCATTTACGCTTTGAAGTTTTTCGCGGGAGGGTGGATCTGTTCATCTCCAACTCTCTCGCCACTTTGTTGCTCTTTGCGGAGAAAATGATGAAAGCAGTTTGAATATCTTATTCCATTCCTCCGAATATTATACTTAAGGGGTTATTCAGATAGAATTCACCCAGAAATCTTTATTCCTTCTTCTTTCTCCTCGACCATCGGTGTCTGATCCGAAATAGGAATTCGTTTTGGGCATCGTTTGAATTTGACAAGTTTGATGGAAAGGAAATAGTCCACCATTGAACTCGAACCGGGAGAACTTTAGGGAAATTGAATGTTGGAAGTTAATTGTCAACATTTCCAAGCGTCGTTGAAACTTTCGTTTCAGCTTAATCGAATTCCTTCCATATAGAATTGAGCGAAGAATTGAGATGAAGAAAAGAATGATACGAGAGTTCAATCAAACTGCAGTTGGGATTCGATGCGATTAAATTCGAACAGGTGGAAAAAAATGGGAATTTCTTGAAATTTAAAAAAGGTGACAGAATCAAATTGAACCAATTTATTTTCAACAATATTCATCTCAAATTTGACTGCACTTCATTGTGGACGATACATAGTAGAATAATTCACTCAAGAATGAAACTAAAAAAAAAATCGAATAAAATCTTTGCGCAGATATACAATCCTGAAATATTTCGAGGTGTATAGCCTAGCTGAGATAACATTGAGTTCACTTTTTTAATAGTCTATGTACTCGTTTGAGAAGCCACGTTGTCAAACTGGAGAAAATATAAGAAAATAGAATTTGAAAATAATCAGTGGTGAATATTGCTAAAAAAAGGAACAGTGATATTTTAGTGAACTCATTTGATGGGTATGGAAGTGAGGGGTGTATGACCTGTCTGAACAGAGTAGGAGTGTCGTTTTGTATACGAGGTGTTTTCTGTTGATAAGTGTAAAATAATCTCCAACACCATGTCTTGCTAGAACTCCTATGAAAAATTAGGATGATTATCAATAAATTTCAACGCTATTGAAAGTTCATTTCACTCTCGGAACTACTTCTATCAATAGTTTTGTTTCTTTCTTACTCATTTGATTCCTTGAACTTATCAATAGAAATACTAACTACTATTTTTTGAACTATCTCTTCATCAGCCACATTCACACCGGTTCATTTCGCTTTTCATTTTATTTTTTCCCTGGGTTGAAATGAGGGAGCGCTTAACAAAAATGACGCTAAACGAAAAAGCGTTAAACATGGTCTTACTGTAGTTTGCTATTCCTCGAGAGATGCTGATGAACTTTGATTCAACAAAAGGAGTGCAGCAATTTGAACTCATAATTTTTACAGATTTCAAGATCTCAATTGATTTGATGGAGCCTGAATATCGAGGTTCGAAATTGTATGAATCTTTTCAACGGCGTCAACTCTCTATACACTCTTCACAATTGCAAAATATCAGGATAATTTGTACGTGGATCAGACAGAGTTATACCTTTCAATCAATCTTCAACGAGGTTCGATATTCAGATAATGAATTTTCATTTATTATCGCTTTTATGTTTATTTCCTAAAAATGTATTTCGGTGATTGAGACCAGACCAGAATTCAATAAATTCAGTAAAACCAGTCTCATATTGTTTGTTGAAGGGTCATAAATTGATGAGTAACTGTTAGAATGGAAAACCTGCCTCGAAAGATGTTAGACGGCATTATAGTTGGAGCACAAACTTTCGAACTTTCTTATCCATACGAGGTCTTTGGTTCGTTTTCCTTTTTCCACGCAAAATCAGCATAATTACTACCATTAATTAAATTAATCCGGGTGCGAGATAAATCGCCGAAGGCCGAGAAGAACAATTCCCGTCGAATTAGTTTACCCAACTTTTACAGGAACTTTTGGGATTAGGAATTCAAAGAACATCCCTATGCGCTTCTGCTTCTAGCAGCCGAATCTCTATATATTATATTAGTCGCTTGCTACGGATTACTTGTTCCCTTTTTCCTTCCTGGTATGAAGAATCCGAACTCATTGGAGTGAATTGGCGAGATGGTTTCTGTTCCAGAGTTTTCTCTTTTCGTATTATTCTAATATGATTAGATGGCTCTCTTGCAGAGATTCTCTTCATTAACTTCGAAACTAGCACGATATGTCTATACTAAAAAAATATGATCTTATAGAAATATTCCATTGAAATTTTCACCACAGAATGTTTGAATCGAGGATCTCTGTTCTGCATTCGAGAGATTCATCATCATGTGAAAATGTGATATTGAATCACAATATATCGAAGTGAAAAGTAGTGCTTATGAGAAAAAATATCCCTTCATCATCTTTGAATTTTAACAATTGTTCATTATCATTATCTCATTGTTAAATCAGAAATTCTGTATCATATTAGGGATATTCAACCTAAATTCTAGTGAAACTCGAGATCCATAGTATACAAATATTAATATCACTGATATTATTATATTTATTATCATAAAAATTCTTTTCGTTGTTATTATTATTGATATTATTACAATATTATTAACTGCTTCCAGATGACTTAATTTTCTTTCTTCAATATTTTGAACTAGGAATAATATATCGATAAACGGTTTCCACTAAAACATTCGGGTATTTTTGCACCATATTTTCATGGAAAGAGATTCATAGTATCAATTCTGATTCACTCTGAGAGTTTAAGATGGCAATTATTTCCCTGAAGGCCATTTTGGAAATCATTCCAGGAGTTGCAAGTCTCTATAACGAATAGTTCTCGAGGCAGTGATGTGACATAACTGAAACATAGAAATATGCATAAGGAGATAGTCTCCTTCTTCTTATCGTCGTTACTATAATATTTTCATTATTTCATGTGGAAGTCCTGATGACAAAGCCACATTTTTTCAACGCTGGCTCAACTGTCTTATCAATGAAAGATTTCCAGATTCGAAGTTAACACCGTGCACTCTTTGTTGTGACATACCATTCATATACTTCAGAGAATATTATTCAGAGTACGAGGTAAACCCCTACGAACTCAGATAACGTGGATGTGATAATAATTAGCACAACGATTATCTTCGTATAATGAGGGCTATGCTATCCTAGTGCATGAGTTATCCCAGCAAATGTGTTCATGAACGAGCTAACTTTTTTGGAATTAGTTAACTCATTCAGTGAGCTTGTCTTGGTAGCCGCAATGCAGCACTGCATGCGACTAGGGTATTGTAATATTATCTCGCGAAATTTCACTTCCCTGACAATTTGCATTCGCCTCGTTGCATATTGGTTTGTCACCGACCAGGCAATCATTGTTATGGCTGCGGTAGATATTCAGAGAGTATGTCTTCATTATTATTTGGATTCCATGTTGTTTATGGAGCTGCAGCCGCCACACCGAGTGGATTAATATTTTCATTCAACTTATAAGAGCACTTTTAGAGATGAAACGTGTGGAGTCCATCAAACTCTGCCTGTTTCCGAATTACTTTCACAAGACCATGATTAATTAACTCAATTAACTAGTGAAGAATTCTAAAAACATAATTCTATTTGTGATTTGGGTGAAATATCTTCATGAATCCCCCACTATGACATTTATATGGAAAATATCTAGAATAATAAATAACATCGGTATAGATATTTACGTAATGTGCCCGAGTTTGAGAGAAGAATTAATAAATTCGAGAAAAAAATTATTTCATTGACCCGCAAAATTCCAATTGATGGAACATTTGATTTAAACAGAGTTGAAGAAAACTATTTGCATTCCATCGACCTGCTATGTAACTCACAGTTCTGGCCATCTATTCACGAATACAATTCTTTTATTTCGTAGTGTATCCGATATGACGAGACATCAATCATTCATCGATAGCATTGTCATCAGAATCGAAAAATATGACAGAATTACGAAGTTCAAACGAATATAAATTTTCAGTATTTCCTAGCATCGTACCAATATTTCCGGAACGTTTCATATCGTGCATTGGAATCATACCATAAATAATACAAGTTTGTACCCGAATAAAAAGAAGAGTTCTATTGGGAGTCCACGAAAAAAAAAAAGGGAGAATTGTTAAGGGAAACTAATAAGCAAATTATAGTCAAGTTAGTTCTATGAAGTCATTACTTCGGAACGATCAATCAAAACCTTCATCAACAATAAAAATATTGAGTGTTCACCAAACTTTAAGAAAAAGTAACAGAGTGGAAAGTTAAAAACTGCTATTACCAGGTTAGAAACTTCTACCGAAGACCAACTATCCAGTGATGTGGAATTCAATTTCACTGTCATTAAGTATAGATGGAGTGGATTGATGAACTTGAGTGGAAAAATTAAAACAAAAACTTTCTCAAACGCATAGAAGATCAAACTACTACGGAAGATAACCTTTGAAATAAAATTCAAACTTCTATCTTTGTTTTTTCAACTGGCATTATCTGGTTCTATAATCATGTGGGTGAACTCACAAATTATCGGTTCATTATTCAAAAAAATAAATTTCCATTTCGAGGCTATTTTCGTGATTTTATAGTGACGAAATTTATTATCGCGAATTTGATTTGATTTTGAAGAACGATAGTATATCGCAGACAAAAAGAACCATTTCATATTCTCATAGTACCTCCAGAGACCACTGGCAATTGAGTGGAATTTAATTTGATATTTGCAATATAAATTAGCGAAAGACCGCGTGATGCAATGTTGGAAGTAAATGACATAATGACATAATGACTTGGAACTCCCCGTATCTGAACCTCTTAAGAATCGATAAGCTCATCATATTATTTTCTGAAATTTTGTCAATTTCAGGAAATATCTAAATGGATTCGCGGATTCGTTATGAATTGTATACACTATGGTAATGATGCGCAATCATCATCAAAGACAGATAATCAAATATGCTTCTATTTCAATTCTGAGTACTATCAACTATCTTCAGTAGTTCAAAGATCTGACGTGGTTTTTTGTTTCGATAAATACTTCCGTTGTGAAGATTTTTAGATGGATGTGGGTAGAAATACCAATTACGAAAAAGTGAGAAATCATCAAATCTGGTGTTCTAACTTCCTGTTTTGAACGATTATAAAATGGAGGGGTTTCGTAAGTCTTTCAACCAATTCAACAAACGAAGTAATCACATCACCGATTCACTAAGTCATTATTTTCTGCTGTCCCTGATATAAACCAAATCTTCTCCGAAGCCTCCATTCAGTTTTCCGAACAGCATTGGCTAATGAGACACTCACAAGCGAAATTTGTGATTTAATATCTCTTGAGGTGGGTATTGAGAGCGCGATATTCATTCGAGATGAACTCGCTTGTTCCCCTCCAAATGAAGTTGTCACCATAAATCGTCCATTTTCTTTATTTAGTGTGCGAAACCCGACAGGAACTCGACTTATTTGCCCGTTCCTGGTGTTGTTTTTTGCGTTAATGAATGTCGGTTGGGCGAGCATAAAATTTCTGACGACGTAGAAAAACTATAATCATCAATTTTCCGAACGCCTTGGCGTAAAGACGCATATCGTGGTGAAGACGTCATTATGGCGAGGAGAAGTTTACAGCATGAAAGTTGGTTGATTCTCCGAAATGCCAGTGATCCCTCGTTCGTTTCCTTTCCCCTTTCCTATACAGGGTGTTACAGAACTATGCAATCAAACTTCTGGAGTTATTCAGTGTAACAGTAGAAAACATTTGAGTAGTGAGTCTCATGTCCGGAAAAGTGTCACTACGGCACTGCGGCCCTAAGACGCGTTAAAATTCAGATGATGATGAATTGCCTAAATGTCTTCCTTCAACCTAAATACACCGATTTCAACGTCGCACATGATTTCGGCAGACTTGACTGAACATTTGATACTCGTTTGGAATGATTTAAAATGCTGCTGTAATTCATTCGATTTAGTTTTCCTTATTCCTAATTTCTACTGGAGCTTGATGGAATAAAAACTTTACTTGTTCCCACAGAAAAAATCTAGCGGCGTTGAATCAGGTGACCTAAGAGGCCAAGCAACTGCATAATCTCTGGCAATCTCTCTGTTGTACTGAATGTCAGTGAATGTTACTCAAATGTATACAGCATCATAAAAAATTATATGTCTGCATAAAATTGAGATAGCAGTACTCGAATAGTTAAAAGAAGGAATATCGGACGACGTTACACATGGGCGTAGCACGTACTATGTGGGCTGTTGTGAAAAAATTACAAGAAAAATGTACGATGCTTCAATATATAGGATAAGTATTCGAACGAATCAAACTGAAAAATTCATTCTAGTTTATGTGAGATGGTTTGAACTCTTTCGCAATTGTCGCTGCGAAAATGATAGATAAATATTCAAATATCATTTGAGTTTCATCTGAATCATTTCAACTTTGATGACGTCTTCTCGCATCATTTCGGATAATTTATATCAGATAAGACGTTTAATACATACGTCAAATACATTAAAGCGGGCTCAGTTAGATTTGGAACGAAACACATGGAAATACCAATTATTATTCTCAATGAAATAAAATCCTGATATACGTGTTAGTTATAGGCACGACTGTATCCATAATTCATATTCCTGAAATGGCGACAAAATTCCTGTTCAAATAAACAGGATAAATGATGATGAGCAAAACTGAATACGAATGTATCAGGATTTATTCAAAAACGGTTATAAAATGTGTTTTACTTTAGTTTTATTTGGACATATGCATTCGTTCATTCTTTTTTATTTGTAGCTAGTCAGGGGTCGCATTATGTTGCAAATTTTTATTACTGGGGTTTCCAACATTTCTAGAATTACATCAACGAGAAAAATACTTATAATCACTACGAGACCAACTCCATGTGTTCCAAACTAGCAAGAAACTAATTCGTTGAATTAATTCAAACTCATCAATTGAAGGAAATTTATGAAATATTTTCATTTCATAAGAATTTATTTTCTTTAGAAAAATGGTAACATTCATCAACTCATTTTGTTTGATGAAACATGATGATGGAAACGATAAAGTTCAACTAAAACAGGTTCAATCATTTTCTTTCTCGGTCTCCAGAGTAAGTTCACAACCAATTCAACATTTTCTCGTGACAATATTCAGAAACGATAATTACCCGTCTGTCATTGAGATACTGAGTAGCATTTGAAGCCCCGATAGTTGTTATTGAAGTTCCTGGCGTAGAATGATATATCTATGCTATGTCCATTTATTATTAAATAACCATAATTGAATTATCATGACGTGCGTACGGATCAGATCTGGTAATGTTACGTAGCTCATCAATTACACTCTAATGACAGCTGTCTACTTCAAGCTAATTAGCTCGTCTACTCTAGGTAGAAATCGGTATGATTTTGAAGACACGAATATTATGAGTATTTTTTCGCAAAATGGTGGATTGGAAAGAATGTGGAGTAAAGGAAAAGTCAGGTGAATCCTCGAGTTGATCCTTCTCGATTACAATCCATCAGTAAGTACTGCAGAAAGTTTTGACAACAAAAATTCATCTCTAATCCATGAAGTCCTACAAAATTTGTCACAGGATTGCCTCGCTGATTGAACTGGATTGTGATGATTTAAAACATTCAATTCAGCTACGGAATGAATTATTAAGGGAATACTTCCTCAATATTATATCGAATAACGATTGAACATTCCTAAATGCATTTTCTGAATCGAGATCTCAGCAAATTTCAAAACCTCAATATCCTCCAACAGACCTTAGATCTATTCACTAATCTGGATATAATTCCCACATAAAATTATGTTAATCAAATCGCACTGTTGATTACAACTATTCTTCTAATATACTGATAAAGTATCCTTCGAGCTGCCTTTTGCTATAAAGGAACGAAGGCGCAACTCCCCAACTTTAAATCAATGCGAAAAGTTACTCGAAGTATAAATCAACAGCATTCACCGACGTTATATTGTTAACTAGAGCTGTGGTCAATTCCCATTCAGATTTCAAAGAGCAGTTTCGCGGTGAGGATAGTTTCTGAAGTGCCGTATACCAAGCTCTTCACTGAATCCTTTCTATTGAGTGCAGTTGGAATAATTTCAATGACAACAATTCATTAACTTAACTTTCATTATTCTCTATATATCAGTCTCCCTTTTATTATTCAGAACTTTTTTGTTTAGTTATGGAAGTTATTGTCCTTCATGAAATCATTCGCATATCATCACGTATCCCCCATTGTCCTAGAATACACAAATCAAGTTGATATAAGGTAGAGGAGGATTATCAAGATTCCTATCCATTATAAATGATTAATAAGTAATATGTTTCATGTAGTTATTCCAACAATGAGTTTGCCGATTTAATGGCACTTTCACTTGCTGAATTTTAGATAGCGTTCATCATCTGATTTACATTCCACATTTCTCTTTGTCACCAACTACACTTGAAATAGATAGCATCATCAAGAACAAAATGCACTAGCTCGTAGGAAATTACCAGAGAATATCTCAACTGAAGTAATTGTCGAGCTGCTGCTATGCAGTAATTATACACCTCCTGGATTTGTATATTTATACAGGGAAGCCAAGATAGGAATTCACAAGGTGGCCTGATGGTAATGAAGAGCTGTATTCGTCATAGAGATTCGCGGTGAAGAATTGTGTGATCAGAGTGGTTACGAAAAAATCTGAAAATCATCTCTAGCATAGGTACCAATATTTTTTCTGAAGGTCATATGCCTCGTGGAACATCTCCCTGGGCAATGTGTTCCAGAGCCTCGCTGTTCGTTGGATGAACGATTATTTGAAAAGAGATGTTCTGCAGGTCTCCAAATTAACCACAAAGGGGTGTGAAGACTGGACTTGACGGGTTAACCTCGAAGAGACCGCCAAAGGAGGAACGATTGTTGATATTTCAGAAGAGCATCGCCTATGAAAATATCTATACAATAGAGACAGATCCCTAAACCTTCTACGGTGTTCCAGAGAAGTAAGCGAGTTAGTAAGCGAAGCATCACCGACGAGACGAATTGCCCTTTTTTGGACAGAATCCAACAGCTTCAGGATATGTTTAGGTGCCGCACCTAACAGATCTGTAAAGATCGCATTTATCGACATTATCCATAATAATAGTGCATCCATTGCAAACTACTATGGGAGAAGTGACTATGATAATGTTCCATTGAAAAAATGTAGAACAACAAAAAAACTGCACTATATGTTACCATTTTGTCGTATTAGATAATAGGATAAACCAGTATGAAATTCTCGGAAACCTTTGTTTAATAATAAAGCCAATATGAGATTCCAGCATTGTATCTTCTATCTATTCAATTCTTAAAGGGCCCATTATATACGTATACTTCATTTACAATCCTTTATTGATCACTTGATGATGTTAATGTTTCTGCAAATAATCAATTGTGTCACATATTGTTCATCTGAATTGACTCATCTGTGTGGTGAATATTTACTGTTCTTCTCGTTCTAGTCTCTCGGCCTATTAGCCTCGTGCACGATAAGCGTTCCAATTATGGAAACGGTCTTAAGAAAGATAACGACTCGTGATGCCGCTATTATATGTTCCGGGATGAATCCTTTTGTGCATTCTGAGGAGAATGATCCGTTCAGATTGCCTTCGTAGAAGCGATAATCCCGAGAGACTGTTCGCGAAAACAAGAAGATTTTGTGGATTCAAAATGATTTTCTTGGGAGACAAAAGGGAATAGTTGTCGGTCATTCAGAAAGGTTGAGGCAGACAATGGAATGTAGAGGAGAACATTCTTTCAATGGCAGCGAAAGTATTATTCTTATTGAGTAGTCAATCATGCACTGTCAAATATACAAAATTCCGAAATAAAGAACGTGGAGACTAGATACACAAAAATATATTACTACTAAGCTGTTTTAATGAAAGCATTGACTTATTAACTGAGAATTATTGAATTTTGAATTTGATGCGTGCATTTCTAACAACAAAACTACTGCTGATTCTTTAGTTTCTAATCATTTCAGATTCAGATTCAACAGTATTCTACCCAAAAGTAGTATCATCTTTGTTATTTTGGATAGAATAATCTGTTCATAACAGAAGTTTTTTATTTGCTATTTATTTCTCAATAGTTTCGCTCGATACTTTCCTATACCTATATCGAACAGTATTAGAGATGATCCATAATTTCCCAAAATTTTTGTTCCGAACATAAAAGCAGATTTATTCAAGTGTGCAATATCAAAGGTCTTTGTATCAGTAGTGTATTTTCGATGAAAGCGGCAACGCTATATCGCTGAAAATATTTTCTATTGATAGATCCCAAGCACTCAGCTTATTGAAGTATCCAAAATTTAAGAAGTATGCTACCTCCCGATATCCAGATGCGTCAAGGTACTAGATTCAATGTGAAATAGTTAGAGAGTTCATCATGAGTAATATAGAGTGTTAATTATAATAACCATGATATGAGTTCAGGATTGATAACTAGGTGAGATTTTCCAGATCCATAATGGGCCTATAATCTCAAATTCTGCCTGCTAACCTATATCTCAATATTAGATTAAATAAACCACCCACATATATATTTGAAATGTATATGATAATTAATGATCGATTGAACATGGCTGTATAAATGTTTTCAGATGAATAGCATTGTTGAAACTCGAAATAATTCAGCGTGGAACAGCTTGTACACAACAGCAAGAATTAATGTACATTGATAGTTTGTCGATGCAAATTCATGTTCTCATGTGCGAATGAGTTTTTGTCGAGAGCAGAGGTATATTGTGTGTTGATAGATTTATCTTCTGAAACCATCATGGCGTGTATTCGAGTTTATCAGTTGTCCTTCTGATATAGAAAACTGAATGTTCAATGACTTGTCTATACGAAAACGTTATAATATGTTATGTATATCAATCAGAACAGAGGATTAGAGTCAAAGACATAGATAATACTTCCACCAGAAGAACAATTTCAATGTCAACTTCATTGGAAATCAAAAGTTTAACCAGAAAAAATATTTGCTACTGTTCAAATATTTATTTTCTTGGCCGTCACATAGCGAAAGAAAGGACATCTCCTGAATGCTATCGTTATTTGAACAGCAAACGAAGTATGAAGAACCCAACAAAGCAAAAATCTCAAGAGGATGACGGACGTGTTCTATCCGCATTTCAAGCTTTATTTGACGAGATGTCCTATTGAACACGGTGGAAATATGAATTGTCTTCTAGAGCAAAAAAAAACACCAGACCCCTGTCATAAACGATGTTCACACTATGTTTGCGTTTATGTAATTATATCAGTGTATCATTACACTCATTTTGGTCATTATCGAATAATATCTTCAATTACTTCATTTTTAATGATAACTTTTAGCCTTCCATTGTTTCTGTTCAGTCTTGTATCTGCGTATCACTCAGAGAAAATAATGTATGATGGAAAAAGTAGATCGCCTTTAATCTCTCTCATAATAGTTTGTCTGGCCTGGGGTCGAGTCAGTCGGGCGGGGACAGTGGAAAGGAAGCAATTCAGAATGAGAGGGATGTGTCTTTCTTGTTTATGTGGGACTATAATACATTTGCTCTCCCCGTTATCATTCTTATATATCCTTATAGTATCCTCCCTATTTACCAATATATTATTTTCAAGGGCGTATGATGGTGAAATACAAATTGAACTGAACGGAAGAGTCAACAAAGGACGAATTTATTCAGCTTCATTATCAACACCCTCTTCCCCAACGGATTATTTTGACACAGTTTGATAAGTTATCTTCTTCACCCATTTATTGCTCCTAATACTCAGAAATAATGTTGTTATTTCATTGTGGAACACTGTATACAAACAAAGTTCATATAAAGTCATTTGCGTGTGAAAAACAGGAAGTTCTTAACAATCTTGAAAAGCCCTTGAGTTGGCAAAGCTTTTACCCACGACTCACGAGGTTCGCGATGTAATAAAAAAAAACATTTCAAATTTCACAGACAAATGGGGACCAACTGGCTTTGTACTCGAAACAATGAGCACAGCGTTACATTTATGCATTAGCGAAAAAAGAGGAGAATATGAGGTTTACCAACTAAGTACAGTCATTTGTTAGCCGCCTCTTCTTCTAGCTGTGTCACGCAATAACAAAAAACGTGAGTAGAATATTCTTGAGGTTGTTTCAACTATGAATCCGTGATAGTTTCTGATCTGGATTCTGTACAATTCCAAAGTGAGTCTTCGAACTTCAAATTCACCGATTTTTCATGACAAACTGGCGTTTCAGCGCATTTCAAAATCGTTAGCTACTAGTTTCAAGAATTTATGGGTATTTTGGAAATTCTTTCGACAAACAAGTGTAGTTTGCTTCAATGTTTGCCGCTTTACAGTCATTTGACATCCAGTGCGGATGATAAGTCTTACCCCCCTTTTTCTCCATAAGAGAAAAATGCATTCCAGTTTCAATTCCTAATGTTTATGTTTCAATGAGTTTGCGATATTATTGTATTCGATTGGAGAGAAAAATGTATAGCGACCTCCTGCTATTTGATGTTTGGGAATTTTTCTTACACAAACAAATCTGATGTGATTTTCTATATACTGTCTGAAAATTGAGGAACATTATTCTCAATGGCAGGAGCATTTCTAAATAATCCATCAACACTATAATTCGCGATAATTGGTTGACATTCGTGGTAACCGCCAGCGAACGTAAGTATTAATAAAGCTAATTTCAGTTGTTATACAAATCTGGGGAAATTTGCATAGAAAGCGAAACATCTTGCTGTGATATGGAGAACATATCAACCCTGACAGCGAGGATATTGGTTTTATACAGTAAGCTAAATGAGCTAACATTTGTTTTACTCCCGTTATCGCTATGCAGTTGTGTACAACATGAAGTATAAAGTCCATAAAGGAGAATTTATAGAAGAAAGTTTGTTACAACACTCGCTGAGAAACATACAAATTGTTGAGGTACTTTCAGATTTTGTTATAAAATTTCACTCATCATGAAAATACATTCAGGGTAAGGGCCGTAGTTACCTAGCTCAATATCAACAATTTTTATCACACTCTACTAATCACTTATTATACAGGGTTTTCCCGACTGATCATATCAGAAATTTTGATATTTTTATAAGGATTTCTAACGGAACGTGTTCCTCCATGATTATCTTCACCTATCTTCTCTGATTTTCGCAGTTTCAAGAAAAATCATCAACAAGCATCAGTTGATCAATAAGATGAGAGATCAAGAAATAATTCCTGCCAGAATGAGAGAAGGATTTCAACGTTTTCATAGGCTCTATATCGTTTCATCGAAATATGTGAAATGTGATTATTATTCAATTAACTTAGGTGGGCACTATGCATGTAATAAACAACTTCTCCAGTTTTATGGTTATTGATGACTGATTGATTTGTTTGTCCTATCATCAATTATCAATTCTTGACGTGATATCATGGTCTATCGAACTGGACTCTTACATGACCAGATTCAACCTCATTGGAATTTTTCATTTCTCAATAATAATGGAATCAGGTGCTGAAACATCTTTCGTGATGAAGTGACTTCAAAAAAAAAATAAGACGGTGATGATTTCGAATGATGCCCCATTTCAGTTTTTGAAGTTTTCCACAACAATTGATACCGGAATGGTATATGAATATTCGGACCTCAAACATAATCAGTCTAACGTGAATGAACCATCAATTCGGAATGCCCTGTTTATGTGATTTTTTCTTACGGAAACTATCCGATCAATATCTGGAATGATATATTTCTGAATCTCTTATATTCTTCTCTACGATCGAACATCCTCCACACATTCTCCCTTCAATTCTGAAACATGCCTTCTGAAACTTTTTATACGGAGGATGCCTGAAATATAGATCAACATTAATAGATAACGTCAAGATCCGTATGGAGGGAATAAATCTCGAGAGCTAACTTTTCGAAAGAAACGTGCAACATATTTGGTTCTCACCCTATGCTCCGCAATATATACTCACGCGGAAACCGGCAGATTCAATAGATTTCGCGGTTTCCCTAAGCCGTGAAACTCCAACGAGCAGAGTAAACACCAATAAATATATGGAGCGTTCCAGAGGAAACTCCGTTTCCTCGAGTTTGGGGCGCGATTTTTCACAACCAGCTGCCACACCAGCGGGAACAAGCATATTAGCGTCTCCACGAGATGAAAAAATACCAAGATGCGCCTTAAAGACACACGATATCTGAACGACTCGAGAGATTTCAATTAAGTGATGTAGTGGATATCGACTTTGCCATCTGGGATAGAGAGAACGTTTTTTAAATATAGTTGATGACCTGTTGAAGTCACATTTTCGCTAAAATCAATCGTTTTTCATCTTATGTCTTATAGACAATAAATTTTAAATAAAATCCCACAGGATAGCCAAAATTTCAGCAGGGAACTTTATGAAACGTTAAGAAAGTTATGAGAAATATTGTTCATGATATGTCCAGTTTTTATTTGATTCTGGTATATAAATTATTGCATTTTTGAAAAGTAGTTGGATTATTCATTCCTTCTCCCTAATAACATATCTCTTCTTGATACACAGCATAAGCGCTATGTTTATCCCTAAGCAATTAATTAGGAGGATGTATCTCTGACCGATATCCTCCTTTATTTATAGGCTGTGGTTCATGAGTCCTGACGGTTATTGTACGATCTCACGCATCACTGTGCGACGATAATCAATCAAGGAACCTGTTTAGGACTGAATCAAGGAATATTGATGATGTTGGATGATGTTGGTTGATTATTGGGTTTATAATGACTGGCAGTTACTGCTTTTTATCGTTATTTCGGATCCAGAGTTGACGAAGGGCTCACAAGTTCGTTTTTTCATAGTATGAATGGACGAGTCGATATGCTGAAAAATAAATACGTTCATTGAGAAGGTTGTCCTCACTGGAATGTATATCCTGAATGCGGAAAATTCAAAAGACGAATAAATGAATGAAAAATGACTGGATGGATCCCAGTGTATAGTTTCCAAATTGAACACTATTGATTGAAGACACCGAATTTTGGAAAAACTAACCTATATACTTCTTATTTTCAATTTCACGGTCATATATCAAAAATTCAACATCGATATGTTCAACCATTTTACCAACTTTTTCTGGATTTTTTGTTTGATTGATTCTTCCAAATCGTGCCATAACGATTGAATGAATCTACTAGAATTATAACATACCATTATTAAATTTGGGAATTGTGAATCTTGAAAATAATCTCGAAACTTGTGCGTGATGAAGAAGGGCGGGCCCTACAGTTTCTACTGGAATCCGAACCACTCCGGGGAAACGGACATACCAGTAGGATTTATACCGTGAATCCAACACTCAAAGAAAAGTGCGTTCGCCTCAGCAGGATTCGCACCACTACGGATTTTGACTATTTAGGTAAAGTGTACGCCTTAGACTACTCGCTACCACCACGTTACAATTCTTAAATGATATCGGATAGAGTTTCACTTTCCAAGCATCATAAAAAGTAATAAGCGTCCTCGCCTAGTAATTACTCAAATAAGTGAATTATACACTGCCTTTGGGAACTCGCGAAAGTTTCAGAAAATCCCACAGTTGCATAGAAATATGGGTTTCGGAATGAATATCAAAGTAAAACTCAGCATCACACAAATTATGAGTGAGAACTATTCATATTCATTACGGCATATTCATGATCCGGAATTCTTCCTGTCAGATAATCAACCAAGAATCTTTCGAGTGCCCAAAATTCGACACAATATATGTACGAAACCATTTATCGCATGTATACAGTGTCGGGAATTCATCTTGAGTATTGTGATATGAATGTTATATCGAAATAGCATAACATGTCTCCTGGATCAGCTCTGTGATTGACTTTGACATGATGACCAGAAGAAATGATAGGGAAACAGAGGATGAAGAATAATGTTGTGTATCTATTGATTTTCATTAATATTTCATGGAATGTGAAAATAACCATATCCTCGCGGTTTACAAATCACAAAGATCAAAGACCAATTTTTTTAAACACTTTCGTGAGCTCTACTTAATATGGAAGAATCATACATGGGGTGGTTAAAATTTGATGCTAACTTCAGCCTACACCAATGAATCGAGAGTCGTTCTCAATATACTCCACAGGCTGACCGTTTTGGGGGGGCCATCATGGGGATCTCGATTATTTCAAGATATGCGGATTTGGTTGAATGGGAAAAGTTAAGAAATAGTAATAAGGTCATAATCTGTGAGGGAATTGAGAATATCTGATCTGGTATCTGGGTCACATGGATTAACACTTGAGAGAAGCTGGTTTATTATCTATTTCGATGAGACAGAATCTGTCATGAGGCAACCTAATAATTCCGTTTCGATTGATAATTATAGTATATATACATATAAGATGATTATGATAATATATTAATAATAAATAGAAGGAGATGGATATATGATGACATACATCTAATGAGTAAGGATTTGGAACTTGATTTTATCACTTTCTAAATAAAATTTCAGTCATTGGAAGTTTGACATTGAGTCATGTTAGGAGTCAATAAATTATATCATGAGATGTACTGAAGATGGTTATGGGTAATACCAATGTCAATTGTCACATCGAGAGTTTCATTCGAAAAAGAGCGAATTCCAATTCACTAGAATTGATTGAAAATTGAGCACCTCGAGCACTTCGAATTGATTGAAGTAAAGGTAGGAAAAAATCACTTATTCAATATAGACGCAATTACTTCTCGATCTCCTTGTATAAGGACGTAGTATTTCGAATATTATGGAACTGGTTGTTCATCTGTGAAAATTTTAATCAATCGCAAATTGTGAAAGAGAATCCTGGTAGCAATAGCATCAAAATATAAATTCTGACGATGCTATACCATAGTTGTAGCAATATATAAAATCAATATCAGCAAAAACAAACCAACAAACTTCCAACTTTCCATTTAAACTGTCCATCCCTACATCAAGAGGCAGTATCAAAAATCCTTTCATCCTCAATCATGTGGGATCACGTCGAGCATCAAGTTTATGATCACTCTCATCCTTAATCTCATCCCACCACTTCCTTTAACACCGCTAACACCTCTGCTACCCTAGTTTGCAGTTATTGCCCTGTCTTACTACCTGAGAAAAAATTCAACTCCACTCATTGGAAACATGTTTTCTATCCTTTCCTCTCATTCAGTCGCGAACGCTAATCCTCTTCTCCCTCGATAAGCTCTATTTTCTGGCCGCTAAACTTCGGAACTACGCCTTCCATCTGAGGAAAAATCTCGGAGAGTATTTATAATACCAACTCTAGGTTTAAAGGCTGATATATTGTTATTCTGGTCGATAATAGGGTTATAATTCAGTGAAATTTGTTTCATAAATCATCATACTGGATGTAAATGACCTAGAATAGAAGGGAAGAGAACTCTGCGAGTGCAAAAATAACTTCTGTGATGCTCGCAATTGGAGAATGGATGGAATTGTCTTGATGAATTCAAGATATTTTTATACAAGAGGATACAGGATTGATTTGGAATAGAGCTTTCACACACATCGTTTGATTCGATTTTTTCCATATACCAGTAATCCGGATCTGAAATTTTCATAGGGCTTGGTTCATTCAAGTATTCTAATAGCAATATATAGGGTTATTTATTTCATGGGAATGAAATTAAGGAAGTCCAGACGATCAATAGTGTGTGAATAATCGGGAAAGTATGAAATTTTTGAATTTTGATATCGATTTTCGAAAGAAACTAAAATTTTCATACTTGTTTTGGATTAGGAATGAGAATGAGAGAATGAAAATGAGTTATACCGTTGCATTTGATTTTGATTTGTTTCCAAAAATGCATTCCTTTCGAAACGATGATCTAATCTTCCACGAAACAGTAAAGACAAGTTGGTTTCCACTGTTTTCAGCAAGAATTTCATTATATTTGACACACGATAAGTTGGAATGAGCCATATTCTCTGGAAGCGTCTATAAATCCAGCCAAGTTTCCACCGAAGACACCTGAAAAATTATATCTGCTCCGAGCAGCTCGTAACAATGAAATATATATAAAGAATGATATGTTTGACAGCTATAACTCGATATTTGCTTTCCTATTTTTGCCCTCACTCATCTTCCTCGATAGCCATAACGTTGTCTTTGTCGGGTTTCTCGTAGGAAATCATCATCACACGTCATGTCATCAATGGATACTTTCTCAAGAAATCTCACTTTCGAATAGTTTCGACTATTGCAACGCATAATCATGATCTTTGATATCAAAGATCCCCATGATAGACATCCTTATCTTGGACACAGTGTATACTTATAGGATTTTCAACACACAGGATGTTTTGAAATTCAACGAATAACACTGAAGAAAGCTATCATGAGATCATAAAAAAATTGGGTGGGTCAAAATCACAGTCGATAAGTTTCAGTCAACTCAAGCAATTTTCTTCAGTATTTCTAACTCAAAAAATCCTTGTCAGTTCTATCGGAATAACCATAGACTGTTATCTGTAATTTTTGCATTAGCTGCGAATGGACAATACAGATAAGATTAATTTCATGTTAAGCCTCTTAAGTTACTCGATCTGAATATAATCTCTTCTTATGTGAATTCATGGAATGTTGAGTAAGCGGAATAGTTCTTCTATTCGTGACATTATCTCGAAACTATAGGAAAAATATGAACCACTGAATTGTCTAGGATTTTTATGGAATGATGAGAGGAAATAAATATAAGCCTTCCACATCATCCCAACCTTTATTAATTTTTTGATCAAATATTGTTGTGAGTTTGGAGTAAATGCAATATTCTGAACCTAAGTGTACGTGTGACGCCACTGATGATTACTGTCAACACTCGTATCGCTGATTACCGTTTCATATTTCATTTTCATTCCGTCCTGTTCAGTATACAAAACCATTCAAATCCTGAAACAGTTTTCCTCACGCCCTTTATTAACGAATATAAAATATATTCAACATTCTATATCATATTGGAGCTTCGTCACAGAATTGTCTTCACCCAAGTTACTTCCAGATAAGCCGATGTTCATTCATAGCAAATACAAACTTAATTGTTGTTCCTAATGCTTCCCAATTCCTATTCAAACTTCCTTTATATTAATTACCTCAGTAGCATGTGACTACGGTTCCTACACATACATCTCAAGGTTATTAGAACTGGGTTTTGCATATTGAAGACAGTGCTCGAATTAGGAGTATAGCGATCTCATTTGCATTTGTGAACACCAATCCCAAGAGGTAATATCGGATATACGCTCCTTGTCTTCAGTGGTGTTATAATTATTGATACGTACAATTGGACACAAAAGTTTTGTTTTGTTCCGACGCAAGATTGGTACATTGGAAATAAATTTGAGGGGTTGCGTTTTCCACCCCTTACAACCATGGGATAAACCAAATAAATTACTGACTGATTGTCTTTTTGGTAGTAGAAAATGTCAGGTTTATTTCAATACTGAAACTTCCTTAGTGCTTGTGAAAAAAATTGTTAAACAAATTTCCACAAGCAAGAAACAAAAATTCACGAGATTGCTTGTTGGTACAAGCACTGGTGGATATTTTTCTCAGTGCTACGCCAGAAAGGTTCGGACCATGCACCTTTTTGGTCAAGCAAGTACTGAGTGCATCTACATCATTTTCTTATTTTTTTGTCCAACATGCACAATAATTCTATTCGACAGTGAAGAATTAGATTGGTGATTGGTTGATAAACAAAATCAAGTTGTACGCCTGAATATTTCAATAGAATATGAGACGATGGTGATTTTGAATGTTCAGAATATTCAGAACCATTGAGACGTGATATTCTTGATCCGTATTTCGAACACTTCCAAATTAACCCACTAGAACAATGTAGCCATACGAAAGAATGTAGATTGAAATATTCGTGACTCCACAATGTGGAAACCGATTCGTTACATACAACATGGACAAAAAATACAACGAAACAATGAAGTAGTCGTGTTTCAAGCCAGCCTAAATTTACAGAGTAATGAAAACTCCGGAATCGCCCGACCAAATGTTATATATTGTAGTCCCAAAACCGTCCGTGACATTCGTAGATTTGGTTTAACCCCCGGAAAATACGTAACTTCTTGTTTGAACCCGGTGACTGGATGCAATATCGTTGCATAAATTCAGGACCAGAATGGAGGGTTAGCGTCAAAGGACGAAACATAATATAGAAGATGTATATCATGGAATATCGTGTGCTCAGGCCAAAAAACAAAACTATAGGAAGAGGAGAATGAGTATTTGTTGCTCAATATAATTGTTTCAATTTCTTTTTATCGCGATGAGAACAGAAATCTAATCTTCCTATGGAAGTCATTGATATTGTTTTACAACTTCCACGATGTATCGATACCGAAAAAACGTGTATACTATACAAAAGCAGCCTCTGCCTTTGTCTTGTATATCAAAACTATAAATTCTATTCAAAAAAATAAAGCTTGCTAGTGATTCTCGCTAGGAACTCTGTCTCTATATCGTCAACTGCTAGAGACGTATCTGTGCCTAGACAATATATCATCTCGACTAAACACCATTGTGTTAAGTCGAGATGACCCCTTGGTCTATTTGCTCCATGTATCATTGATACCGATATATTTGAAGAAGAGTTAAACATGAAAATTAAATGAAAATATTTTTTTATCAATTCGCAAAGATGAATTATACCTGATAAAATTATCATTATAAGTTCAATGGATAAGAAGTTGCAGAAATTAATTGTCTATGCATATTTCTATTTCGTCCAACAGATTTTATATCGAAGAGTAAATGAATGATTTCCCTTATATTTATCTTTATTCGGCGGAAAGGTTCAACTGATTATAATACAATATAACACATAATCCTGAAAAAATCTTGATTTTGACTTCACAGCATTGAGTATTATTAATGAATAGGCGATATTTGGAAGTATATTCCAGAAACCTTCATTAATGAGGCCATTAGAATCATTATCAAATCCTATCATGAAAATCACTGGTGGAATTTGAAAGAGCTAATCATCTGATACTTCGTAATGGATGATATTTCATTATTCGAAAATCAATGGGCATACTGTCACGTACAAGGGGTGTCTTTGGAAGTCACCCCTATCGCTTCGGTCGTAGTTAGGAAATATACAGGTAACAATTTCAATTATCAAATCAAACGCTCACGTTTATGATAAGAAATTTCAAATCAGCACCATCAGTAAAATTGCATTATCGATTTAGTATTGTAATGACATACTTCATTTGACTAAATTTGTAGGGACCCAATCTCATCATAGACCTATAAAAAAAATGTTTCATTTATGATAATTGTTAACGTCCCGTCTTTTTTCTCTTTGATATTTCTCTAATATTTTTCTAATTTTTTCCTCTATCCTCATCTATCAAAGTTCCCTGGTGGGCTTATCGAGAAACAGAACGAGTAGCTCTCGGACTCTCAACTCGAAACCAAGTGTTTATCTCATTTTTTTTTTCTGAAAACTCTCCCAAGAATCTGAATATTTGCTTGCTCGCGTCCCAGAAAAGATTACAGTCCACTTCTCAGAGGATAGGTGATTTGCAACCCCGTCCAAGCGTGTGAAGGAGATCAGCACGACTTCCGGAGTACCAGGTAAGTCTTCCTTTCGGCAGTTTTGACAGATTCAGAAATCTTTTGTTACATTGTATATGGTATTGAATTTGTAATTTAATCATACTTGGTTTTTCACTGAATTTGATTTTGAAAAGAGTATTTCTTGAGTATATTCCAGTATGGACGACGTTATCAGATTGTCGATTCAAAAGTAAAACGGTAATTTTCATGATTGGTTTCCAAATACGTTTCTAAAGTAATATCGAATGAATCTTGTACACATAAAACGTTCTTCGAAGTTTTCCATTCACTGCTCTCTACTTTCGAGTTTTCATCTATTACCTAATACAACTTATCCGAACCGAATGTCAGATATAAACTGAAATGAAAAGATAGCAAGAATTTCCTCTTTATACCTACTCGTTCCGTTTACAGGCTTTTCATGTACAAAGTAAAGGAAAATGGCGTAACGAGCAACGCATTTACAATCCAATTGGAAACATTACTATTCCTTGAAGGGATACGTACACTGAATAAACTTATTTGCGGAAATTAGAAATCCAGAGTTGACGTCGATCTGAAATATTCACGAAGAAATATCAACCAGAAATATATACATCCCAAGCTTAATGGTTATAATTTATAGATGACTATGACAAGCAAGATAATGAATGTACAATATTGACTGAATATCAACTCTACAGATCACGTACATTGAGGAACTGTTACAATTGAATTCATTATATTAGACCTCAGAAGAATTCAAATAATTTTTGGTTTCTTCGAATCTAAGACTTCCACATTTTTCCGATCATACCATTCTCATTTCAAATAAATTTAAAAACATTTTGAGGCATAACAAGGAAAACAGCAAAGTGAGCAGAATACGGAGTAAGGGAACTTCTTGTTGCTTCACTAGTTGATGGTTGAGTCTTGATATTCTTCTTTCAATGGATGTTGAAGAAACTCTGAGGTAGGGCATATTCAATGCAGTTTCAATATTCTTCAGGACTCAGGGCTTAGAGGACTCTGCACTCCACATCAAAATTCCGTTATACAAAAAAGTTTTATCGCCATTTTTTAAAATAATTGAATGAAAAATTTCCCAATTTCCAGGATTCGAAATGGGATATTGTTTGGAGATATCTAGTACGATTATTTTATAATATGAAAACCCGAAATGCTATCACCAGCAATTCTTGTTTTTCGAGAAATGCTCGAAACAATTATATTAAAACATGCCCTGATACTCATAGTCGTATCACATTATTATACTTCAAAGCGAAACATACTTTACTTCAGTTACATTCTTTAAAAAAAGACTGGTACGTTAACGAGCAACACCACAAAAAAAAAGTCTACGAATGTCATTGTACAGACAACGTTTGACATTTAGAAGGAGCCTCCCAGCTTTGTAATTAGGTATTTCTAGTAGGTCAGAATATTCCAACTCTCGCTAGCTTGAGAGTCGCGATTTCGGTGGTGGTAACCTCTACTAATTATATTGTTATCTCGCCGCCATTTTGGGAATCCGAACGCCTAATGGACCTTAATAATTACCCCGATTTGTCCATGAGGACTTGGCTGGTCGCCTGACACAGACAAATAATGTCAATCAGGATATCGGGTGTTTGGCTGTGCTGCGAAATCGTCTACAGTGTGCACTTTCGTAGACAATTGATGTGTCTTCAGACTATCATTTCGTTGCTTTTCATTACTCATAGCATAGATGGACATAATCAACAAACACAAAAAAGTTAGCTCTAGAAGATGTTATATCTACACAAAAATCAAACACCCAATTGAATTTCTACAAGTTTTTGTATGATTTCTTCATAGAACCATTTTAAATCATGTGGTAACATGTTCTTTCAGCTCTTCATCATCGTTGAAGTGTTAACCACCAGAAATCCTATGTGAGACGGTTTTCCTTAAGCTTCTCTTCAATTGCGTAAATAAGTTCATCGGTAACCAAAGACGGGTGACCACATTGTCCTTCATTGAACTGCTTAACCCACCTTATAATCATTGAATCACTCGAAGAGGTTCGACTTTCTTTGCAGTTAGGAAATGAATCACTGATCTGATTCCACAAGCGGCGGCATTTTCAACTGAGGCTGACATTTCAAAGACTCACCAAAAACGGCGTAGTTTTGTTGTCTTCAAGTCAGAGCAATTGCCTCGCATGCGCGGAACTGCGATCACACTGCTTCCGCGGATAAAAATAAAAAAGGAACTCACCTAGTGGACATGCCTCGTATACTTCAATCTAAATCATGAAAAACATTCTAATTGGCATATACTTCGAGATAAACAGTAACTTCACATTTGATGAGTGATTTTTGCAATTGAATTTCCCATATCACGCTATTGATACAGTTGGCAATACTCCGCACCAATGCCAATTGCGTTCGGAAATATTCAATCTACAATCGTCTGCTGCTTAATCACATGGAGATTCTTGTAAATATTGGAAGTATTCCTCTCCAAGAATCCTCCATACCGAGAAGAACGACTAGAGATACGAAACGAATTCTCCTGTAATTGAGCTGATATTATGTGGCAAATTCAACACTGTGGAGATAAAATGCAGTTTTGAAGTGTTGTCACGATAATTGATGCCTCGATGATCTCTGCCGATTAGAGTTTCAATTTAAATCAAGATAAAATCTATTTTGCATCAATGATAGGCCGGAAAAATCAAAATTGCCACTACCCTCCTATAAAAGAAATGGGAAAGTCTTTGTTGATCTTTGCCCATGACATAATACCTTTAGAGCCATGGAGGCTATTGTCAGGATAACCAGTTCTTATTGCTGTCATGCTCACAACTGCAGCATTATTTTTCTCATCGGATGACATCAAACTGAGATGAATCTTACAGCATTTGAGAATCGGGTAAGCTGTGTGAGATTCTGTTCTCGAAACTTGTCGCAAGCCAATATGTGTAAGTTCATAAAGTCAATACAGGCTGCAATCGTATGAAAAGCAACAAACCACGTTATTGATTAAAAACGAGGTCAACTCTCAGTTTGTTCAAGATATTTAAGGCAAAAATGGAATATATCCTCATTTCCCTCAGATGAGTAATTTTCATTTTAATTTGGGATTAGTTTATCACTTCTTACTGAATGGAGTCATCTTGGAAGTAATGAGTAGCAAAACACTTGCTGCCGTTTTTCAAATTAAATATAAAATGCTGATCACATTCGACCATTTTGAAGTCCAGTGTGAAACACCACACCTCAGATAATTAGAAAGTTCCGTATCGATCTTCTCCGATGAATCCGTGATCTTTCCTTCCTTTTCCAATGTTGGGATATCCCGCTTCGAGAGTAAAATCCCACAGGAAGAGTTGGTTGAATGACGCTCCTTCTCCATTCTCATCTTCCTTTCTTAGCTTAATTGGAATTTCATCAATTTCATGAGTTATTTCGAATACGCATCCAGAGAATTCTGAGCAGGGAGAATGAGCTACCAGAGGTTCTAGGATAATATTTATTGCTGAAGATGTTCTGGAATAGGTCCAAGATTTTATTATTAGTACAAATAGTAAAGGTGAGTCACTATCACCGGATCTTTCAGGTCTGGTGGAAAAACCAACATTTCTGTTCTATTGATTTCTATAGTATCCGATGGACGTTCAAGTATATAATTTGTATTATGTTTCGCACTGGTAGTTCATTGAATAAGAACATTGAGAACACAATGAGCTATTGTTTCATTATTTTCACAAAACCGTTTGACATTCGATTACTGTAATAGGCTGTCAAGACAGATGCTCTATTCATGGTGTTTTCTCAGAACCCGAGAATAAGTTGAATTTTTGTTAGTTTGGACTAGCATTTTTTCGTACATTTTCGTACATATTCAGAATCAAATTAGTGTCAACTTATCTCCGTTTTATACGGATCATTCTGTATGAGTAACAATCGATTGGATGTCGCCAATTCTAATGAAATATCCTTCAAAATTCAAGTCAATGTTTATAATTATACCAATTTCGCTCATCGTTTCAATCGTTTTTCAAAAGTAACATATCATACTGTACATTTCTAACCAAAATTTTATTCAGGCACATTTTTTATGGGGCATTTGAGTATGACATCGCATTTTCAAAAAAGGCGGAGGAACAGGTGTTCATCTGCCCTTTTGAGAATCATTGAAGAGGCGATGCCGTATTCAAATTCGCCATGAAAAAATGCCTGATTGAAGTGTAGTCTTCATTAAAAATGTAAAATACGATTAGTTTATTCTGTAAAACATTGAAACAATTATAAGAATTCTCCCTGTTCTCAAAACTATCAGAGATGTCCTCAATTTCTTTTCAGATTATCATTTGACACAAAATGTAAAACTTTGTTCCAATTTTACTGTTTTCACTGTATATCTCTTGAGATAAGCGAGATCACCATGGTGGCATTCGGAATACCCACAGCCTGTATGCATTTTAGTCATTGTTGTTACTCTGTCCACTCGCGATTGATGGCATAGAAAACTCACCTTCTTTCCGAGGATTGTACCCGTGCACCTCGCAGTACGTCGTCATCGTTTCGCCCCCCGCCATCATTTCGCCGTCGCCGCTAGTCGCCGCCACAGGTGGAGCGTCGATCGTGAACAGCGTCGAACACGACGGCAGCGCCCTCTGCCACTCGAGCGCGTTACGTCGTCTCTCTTTCGTGCATTCGCGCCGACACTTGGCGCACCTTTCCATCTCGCTGCGCATGCGCAAGAGCCACGCCAATCCGAACAGAGCCATTCCGAAGGGTCGCTTCATTTTAAAAAAAGTTCGCTCATACCGGAGCTGCTGGATCGCGGGAGCGCCCTGTATGTTCGTTCAGTGGCGGCGTGTTTGAAATGAGTTCGTTGATATCGATGATATATTATTCGACATTCTTTCAATTTTCGAACTTTTGAGGGAGTCTTATGCTGTATTCGCTGTCTTTATGTGTTCGTCAGTTAATTTTTTTGTATCGACCACGAAAAATGCACCTAGAATTGCCTTGAATGAAGAAATAGTTTTTTTTATGATATAAGAATTCACCTTAGTACTATTCAGTGGTACCTACACAAAAAAATCGATAACTGGTGGAGTATTCGAATGAAAAGAAAAATCATAAACCTTTCACCTTTCCAACAGGCAAGATCAGCGCTTATTGAAAAAATGCCACGACATGCAGGAATGAACAAAATATTTCCCACTTTTTTGAGCAGTGATTTCTCCAGAAAAAGATGTAGATCGTTCAGAAAATACGCGTAGCGTTGTTACGCCAGAGATACATTTTATATTTGCCTGATTATGGATAATGAATGTGAATTTTTTTTATACAATTTAGTGTACTTAATGAGCGCCAGAATAATATTGGAAAGCATCACTGAGCTTTATTTATGGTAATTCCTTAGTATATGATCAGGCCTAAAGAACTAAAATATTCAAGAATGACAGAATCGAAATCGATTTTTTAATGTATATACGTGATGATATTTTTTTCGCTTCGTTAGTTGTTTCGAAAAATACTTCAAATGGCAACTCTGATATAAGCTCACATCCAGTACTTCTAATATCATATGAAACGTTGCATTCAAAGTTTCATCAAATCGTCATTCAATCAAAGTTTCCTAAATAAACCTTGTTTACCTGATATCATACCCGTACGGATAATTTCAAAGTATATTTCAACCAAATACGTAAGCTAGTGAATGATCCATGATCCAAATGCATAAAATTTATTATTTTTGAGATCTACTATCCCTACCAATTATCAACATAATTTTGTGGACTACTGAATAGTAATGAGATCATTACTTCATTGTTGGGAAAGATGGATTACGCTGATGATGGATCCGATGACATTCACCACCTGTCAAATGTCATATAAAGAGAATTTGGGGGTATTATGCTCTCATCATGCGATATAACATCCTTTTGTTTTTGTATCTCATTGAGAGATCTATCTCGTGGAATCAAAATGATTTGAGCTTCCAATCGCCTTAGAATCAGTTATATGAATCCTGTTAAGTGAATCATCTTTGAATTGAAATTGTTTCATTTACGACAATATCATCACATTTTCATCTATTTCCATCAAGAATATGGATTCCATATGGTTTTGAGTGCAAAATTTGCTGTCCATACTATACTATGAAAATGAGGAAATACTGATGATTAGATAGAAGAATCCAATCATATATCTCTTAACATTACAGGATGTCTCTTTTCGTGGGAAATTTTATATAAAAAAATCTATTCCTTGATTCCATGATGAGAGCTGTTACAGCTCGAAATCGCGTACGAATTACTCGAATTCATTCCATACATGACCTAAGATTTTCCTATGTAGAACGCGTTTATACCCTTATCATCTCCAATTCAATAATCAGACACCCAGATGGATTGTTCAATATCTGGGACTCAAAATGGACACGTGACCGACCCGCACTGTACAGAACAATACCTGATCTTGGCATGAATATCCACAAACGCACTGACCACACATCCTGCAGTAGCCTCACAATTCAAGCGTATTTCCCGTTAAATCAAACAGCCCTTCTGGAACTGCATGGATATTAGGAAAGCTTTTAACAACCGCATCCAGGATTCACACTGCACTGACGTTGCGCCATATCTTCGATGAAAAGGACCACTTATTTAACTACCGCTCCTTCTGGTGCTGCAGCTGCGGGCAATGTGATGACCGCTAGAAAGTCCTCTTCATGAATATTCTACAGCGAAGAACTCGGTTTCTGTTCAAACATGTTAAGGAGGTGAAAGGAGTCATCTCTCGGCCTGCGGAAGATATGTGATGCTTATATTGGGTACTTCCCGATACATTCAAAGAAATGATGAGTGAGTTAGTCATAAGTTCGATATGTCTCTGACTGAAATAGCTTGAGATGTTCAAAAGGAGTTCGGATATCTTTCACTTCGTGGAATGATGGGATTTATCAGAAATGTATCCTTCTAAAGAGTAATTAAAGTAAAAAGTTTGATGTCTCCTTTCGTGGGGAATTTTATATAAAAAAAATTATATTTTTGAGTGCACAAAAATAATCAAGGTAAAATATTGTCATTCATATTTTCAAACAATTCAAAAACATCCTCTTGACTACTTTCTTGAAAAAAATTGCAAATATCGGCGAATATTTCCTCCAGATTTATGCTACAATGTCGTGTCGCAACCACGATCTTGATGAATGTCTGTCAGAATCCATTATGAAACTGTAACTACGATAAGTATCTTGAAAAGGTTGCATTTCCTGGTATATTATGGAAAAACACCGAAATATCACTGACTGATGTATTCACACTCAAACTTATGACAATGATTCAGATGTATGAATTGACTCTATGTTTTCATTTTTCCATTCAGAAAAGGATATCCATATTCTAAATTGCTCTCGATTTCCGAAGCTAGAACATACAATTGACATATTATCGAATTCATCACTTTTTACAATTCATTCTTCATCGCAGAATTTCTAGATGACTTAATTTGGAAAGTAATCTCATCGCATCACTTTGATAGATTGATATTTATTCATAAAGCTGGAAGGCTTTTGATCTATTCTACGGTTTAGGGCAGTTTCAACAGAGGAAAATGAAAATATTCCACATAATACTCCCAGTATTCTGTTAGCTGAATTCGAGAATAGAGGAAATATGGGTAGGAGAACTGTGCATACTCAAATCGAATAAAAATGTAAATGAAATCTGGCAATAGGGTTTCCATTCTATCCGAAATCAGTTTATACCGTGATTGTTCGGTTGAAATAAATATGATGTAAAGAATATATTATTCATTCATATACAGTTATATAAGACATAATGCTAGAGGTGACAGTGTCTCCAGAAATTTTTTAAAGGTACAACGAATGTATGTCTAAAATACCTGATTTTTTCTTTTTTACCTATGAGCTTTGGGATTTCAAGTTTAAAGTGTCAAACGGCCTCAAGAGGGTGATCCCATTTTCTGTCTCTCAATAATTCTGGGTGTGCTTCTGTTAGATTTCAAGACTGAAAAACTTATATTTCCTGTATATTCTTCTTGTTATCTTATTTTTCATAAAGGAATTGACATGGGTGTTATTTATATCAAATCATCGACATTAAGGAGATTTTGTTGAGAACTCAACAAAAAATGGCTGATGATCTTGATTATTTTCAGATTTCTACCAATGAAATACAGTAATTCGTTGATCCATCCTCTATTAACTCCTCTATATAAATCCTCTCTAACATTATCAATATTATTTCCTGGATTCCATCCATTTCAGCTATTTTGTAATTATAAATGTATGTAATATAATTCGCAGTTTCGAGAGCAGTAATTCGTGAAATTAATCATTTCAATAATCATATGATTTTATTGGGATTTGCTGATAAAAGGATGACAGGACATGACGAAGTTCAATCGTAGTTATTTCTCATCTGGGATTAACTTCATATAAAATTGTTCTGAAAATTCATATCGATATTGTGGTCAATAGTATTTCCTACATACGTATACAGGCTGTCCATTTTTCGAATGCCACTATAGACATCTCGTTTATCTTAACATATACGAAGTTGGTTAAAAGAGGTAAAGTTTCGCATTTTCGCATTCGAATATATCTGATTGTGTTAAAGATATCGCGAAAAAAGATAGATCCTCATAGTGGTATTCGAAAAGGGGACAGCCTTTCTAGATTTTTCGTCTATAGCACATATTAAACAAGTGAACATCAACATCTATATTTCACATGCCAAACCTGTATCTCTATTTCAGATTCTTAATGTTATTTAATGGTTACATTCATTTGTCTCATTCATAATATTTTTGACATCGCTTTACGTTTCGTTTTATTAGGCAAATCCTGGCATCCATGTCTAATATCTTCAAAAGAATACTATATAAATGATGATTCATTTACGCATCTGTTTCAATATTCGTCGATAAAAGAAGGAAAGTTCAATTCGTAAGATTTTAAAGATCAGCATTCTTGAAGACAGGGACTAACGCAAATTACAAATACTGTTGAATTCCAAAAATGAGAAAGTTTGTTTTCACTTCGAGTCCAACCAGAAGTCTGTTTTTTCCTGACGATACTCCACATGGATTATGCACTCATATCATGATTCGAATTCCCATTTGACGGTTCAGTTTTTGAGTTATTCGCATCTCAAACATTCAATGAATTCTATTTATTGTAAAATGAATTATTTTATTCATTTATGTTCACATTTATCGAGAGAAGAAACTTGGAAGACAAGTAAGTCTAGAATATGATGTGAGAATTGGATCCAAAAAAGAAGGACTAAAGCCGAAGAAAACTTGGAAAGACATAATTGGTGAAAGTATGCGGAAAAAGGGGACCAGGCAAAAAGATAGAAGAGATTCATCAAATGACGGCAATAGTGAAATAGATAACTCTACATCAATAGGGCTGAGGATATATTCCAAAATAATGAGAAGATTTGAAAGATTTTCCATTCGACTATCATTCAGACTACCATTATAGAAGACAATTGGTGTGTCGAGACAATCGAGAAACGATGTTCACAAATTACTATGAATCGTTGAACAGATGTCGAGTTATTGAAAATTGCCTGTCGATTCCAGAGATCCCCTTTATTCGATCGAGTAATTGTGTAGATCCTTTCAGAACAATTGCAACAGCGAACGCACCTGGTATCGTACATATTTTGTGAAAGAATTTCACGGAGCAGGCACGATAAAAGAACGAGGAAAATTACTAAGTATAGATTGCCAGGATATTCAACGAGCACAAATAAAATCAATTCATGTAAATGCGAGAAGAGTTCAGGATATGCGATTCAAATTTTTTATGACCATCGAGTACCAGAAGGAAATTTTGGAATTAAAATACTGTAGCTATGAGTGTAACAGTCTTAGGTGACAAAATTCGAAATTGTAACTCTCAAGAGTTATGAGATGTATCAGATGTATATCTGAGATATTGAAAGTTGCTTTAGGAATTTGAGAATTAAATCTAGCAAACATGGTGACATAGTACTTCTCATGCAATATTACATTGAGAATTGAAGATTTCGTTGAAATGAATTCATCAGATTTCTGTATCTCGAGGTTGAATTACGTAGATGGAAACTGAGATTTTGAGGTGTCTGAAATTCGATCCTCACAAGTTGTTCATTCATGCCATAGAATGAATAGTTATGAGGAAGTTTCAAGATATTTCAATATCCATCGTTTTTGTCTTCATCAATGAAATAATTCCATTTTTCCTAAATTCTTCAATTTATTCTATGTAACGTTTTTCTTTTTTCAGCGATCGGATATTTTTTTCCTATACATGATATTTTGATGATATCCTTTCGTTTGGAATAGATCCTATCATCTCATTCAAATAATTGTTACTCATTTAGTTATTATCAAACATCAGAGATCCCAATGGAGAGAATCGATAGACCCATATATTCCTGAACGATTTTGGATATTGGGTAAATTAATCGAGTACTCAGTTCAGCATGTAACTAAATCCGAAGTAATCTGAGGAAGGCGAATTCTATTCTAAATCCCACTGTCTCTTTCCTTGCTACCCATATTCCATTAATGGCGTTTTCACCTCGGGAATAGCAAATGAATTTCCTGATTTATATTCTGCATAGTACTCGCGTCGATAGAGCAGAGCACTCTCACATGCAAGTTGAATGGGAAGAGATAAATTACGGTTCACAAAATGGACTGAATTTGTTGCGATCGAATATGTTGATTTGATGCGGTTTCTCGATACACCATTCAGCGAAACATAATTTTGATATAGGTAGAAATTATTTATGAAGTTGTGAAATCGGTGCATGATTGAGACGCTGCACAGAGTGTCTAGGAAATAGTGTATAAAATCTCTCGGAATTTCATACAACTTGAGAATTTCTTCCATTTCTAATGACGCCATTGGGTCCAATGACTTTTCAAGGAATTGATTTGATACATCAAAACTTTCACATGAATATAGTTGATTTTCCTTTCATTCGTTCATTTATTTATTGAACAATATTCATCAGGCCTAAGCTCAATTACAGAGCAGGATCAACAGATTGAGTATAAGTCTGATAAAAAATAAATAGTTCAAGTTCTACTTACAACATTGATCCTAGTTATTGAAGGAAGTGTTATTTTATACCTGACAATTTGTAGTTATTTGCACATGTTATGAAGCGGAGAATCATCTAGAATATTTTTGCAGGTCGTTTTCACATAAAAAAGTACTCTGGTATCTGGAAATAGTTCTCGGAATGTGGATATTGAACTCTTCCAATGGGTTCTGTTATAATATATATATAATATTTCGAGTGTTTGAAAATAAATCATGTCTTGATCCTAGGGGTGTTTCTGTAAGATTAGCCAAACTAGATGAATGTTTCAATGCATATTTTTCATGGATTAAATATATAATACGAAACAGGTTGACTTGGAAATATGAGAAAAAGCAAACCCAGTATTCACGATTCAGTTATCAAAGAGAATCTCATTGAGAATCTCATTGAACTTTATCGTGACAGCAATTTCGAAGCAAGATTCGCTGTTCAACATAGATTGACCTGACATCACAGCCAATCACAGTATCGAATGTCAAACACTTGGAGGATAAACAAGAACTGAAAATGTAGGAAATGTATGTTTTTTTGACAAATTCAATAAACCAGCACTGTGAAACAGAATATAAATTATCAACTTGAACGTCCAATGAATACAAAATAAGTCAACAGAACAAAAATGTTTGATGTTGTTTACCCCCAAACAAGGAAAACACTCCTATTTTGCGACACGCCGCATATGCTCTATTGAGGAGAATTTTAATCATCTGTTGAAGATGAAGAACCAACTTCGCAAATTCTTTCGTACCTCAAGCCATAGCTATAATATGAAGCATACATCACTGGAAAATTATTGTGGAATGAAACATAATAGTGGTTTGAAGATTTATCATGCGCTTTCATTGCTTTGATCTCCAAATCAGAATTAACTTCAGTGTCAACCCACCTATATTTGGGTATAAATGTAGGTTATGTTATTTCAGATATATATATAGTTAAGCCTATAGCGTATGTTTCCATGTTTCATTTACGTACTAATTGGAGTAGAGTTGCTTCTTTGTCTCAATAAATTGATTGAATAATTATTCAAGACTTCAATATGAAATTGAAAGAATAACTAAGCTGAAGTTTCCAATTGGGATAGTGAAGATATCCATTCACAAGCTCATTTATGTCTATAGATTCACTGTTTTCAACGTTTCTGATCAATTTTCAATGACGTATGTGTAAAGGTCAAGTGCAAGTCAAGGTATTTACAAATTTTTTGGAAAAAATATTGCCAATTTGTTGAGGAAAATAAATATTTGCTAACACCCTGTGACGAGAAAATCTTGTAGATTCGACGCTCTAGATTTTATAAATAGGTACGAACGTTTTCCGTTAGAGTAGACTGTAGAGTAATGGAGAATTGATATAATCAGAGCGATTTCTGCTCGTATCTGGAAAATGCATTAGAAGTAAAGTAAGTACCTACGTATTCCAGTCGTTGCAGTGATTTATCGTGATAGATCATACAGACGTTCAGTAAGATTATCCAAGTTGATATACCGTGTCTCAGAGCAGATAATATCGATCATCACGATCCGTGATTTTTTAGACTTACTATCAGAACTATCTTAAGAGATAGAAAGAGATCATTTTGTTGAAGTAAAAAATTTTCAATGTAGCGTTGGCGTTTCCACATAAAACAATGAAATCCAAGCATTTAATTTTCTATCACAATGACAATGTTGAAAGTTACAGGTTTCTCTCAATCAGATGGTGTGTTGAATTAATTTCATTAGAATGAAACCTCCCGCGATTATGCGCTTGTTAAAAGCTTAATATCTATCTATTAGCAACAGCTAATGAACCATTATTCAATTTGGCTTAAAGGATGAACCAACCAGGCCTTACGCTAATATATTTCGTGAAACTGTAATCATCCTATTCAAGCTCAAACTCGAACATAGATTTTTTTGCTATCAAGAGAAAAATTGCACTTGATGAGAATATATTGAGAAATCAAGAAATTCTCAAGAAATTCATCTCAGAAAATTGTCAAAGAAAATCCGATGTAATTCATTAGAGTTCAGCGAACAAAATGCATCTATATTCTATATAGAATACCATCAAAGGATATCACAAGATGTACATTTTACTGAACGACCATTCGAACTCGAGTTAGGTAAGGTTAGGTCAGATTTCTGAAAACTCAGGGTGTACAGGATGATTAATTGGATGTACAGGGTGATTTATTGAAAAAAGGAGGAAGGTCAACACTTCGGTCAAACAAGGGAACTTATTTGGATTGTGTACCCAATCAGTAAGAATCGTCCTATCAGAATAACCTTCCTTTCAATTATATGCAAACAAGAATCGAGGACAGTAGCAAAATACTCACATCAAGTCTTTTGAATTATCAAGTCTGAGCCATTCAAAAAAGGCGATTATGAAAAACAACTTCTCATTCATTACAATGGAAAGAACGTTATATTTATTTTCTGATTCAGGTGATTATTTCACATATTTCTTCGAACAAGATGCTAGAATGTATTGGTCACTTTTCAATGACGAGAACAAAGAGAAAATTTGATATCACAATATGTTTTTCCATCAAGTCATTTCCAGTTGTGCACTGGAAATTATGTTCTCTATATATAAGTTCTTTATTTCCAAAGTCTCCAGACAAACCGACCTTCCATGCTGTCGAATAAAATATCACTTTGAGTGAGTCTACCAAATCGATAGGAAACTTTTCGGTAAACTTATGCCGGATCCCGAAACTTATGATATCGGATCTCCGATTCCAAGGAATAAATAAATCTTGAAGTATCTGCTGTTCAATATCAGATATGAAACGTTGAGCAAAATTGTCAGGAATGTTGACGATTGAAAGCGTAGGATTATTTCAACATACCCAAAACCTATCGAAGGTACCAGCTGTAAAATCACAAATAACCTATGAAATTAGGGCATGACATACAGGGTGGTCTATTAGTGGGTGTGAGTAGGATCACTTGGAAATGGGTATACAAAAAAAAATTCGAGTACAAGTTGCGCAGATACAGAATCCTAGATTATCCAAAAGTATACAGGGTATTCAGCCTAGGCCAGACAACATTGAGTTTACTTTTTGACAATAATTAGGGGACACTAGGTATCACTACCAAAGTAAATGTTATCAGTAATGAGTGAGTGAACCCATCTGGAGAGTATGAAAGATGTCTGAAATGTCTGAACAGAATGAAAGTCTTCTGTGTATAAGCTGTTTTCTGGATAAGCATCAAGTTATTGAGTTATTGAGTTATTCGAAAATGTTCTTTGTATTCCCATTCCCAAGTGATTTATTCCACTACTACGCGCTAACGGGCCACCCTGTGAAAATATTACTCACAAGCAATCCAAAAGCATCAGCATTTGAAGGGAGTCTATTATGAAACACTCAATTGTTTCAATAATGGAAGCTCTTATCAGCATCAACAAAAAACGAAAGAAATGGATATCGATGTTGATAATAGACACTTCGAAGCGAAGCACAAATGTAAACGTATCAATGTGACGCAAGCCCGATAAGTGCACGTATTTCCTCGCAGCTGTAATGGCAGTACATACAACATGAGATCGTTGACGTTACGTATTCACAGATCTGATAACTTGTCCTTAAGAAATAGGAATTCAGTAAATTAAATGTGTTTCCTATGAATTTCATTATAATGATTCTAAACTGGCCATTCACAAAATGGTTTTTTAAACTATGAATATTTCGCCATCTTTTGGGGCAATTTATGAGAAGAATGGATTGTAAAAAATTCCTCTCATTCGATGTATTCTGGTCAGAATTCATCCAACTACTGTAGTCAAAACTGAAAAATGTGAATATTACATAGATTGAACTCATTCAACAATTTTCCACTGATTGCAAAAGTTTTTACATGATAATTTCTCCTTCACCGTAATTTTTAACAAATTTACACGAAGGCTGAAAAACCTCGTCTTTCATCGCGTCCTCAATATCTTTTAGCAATAAAAATTGAACTAAATCACCAAAAAATTCCAGCCGTTCTACCTTTTTAATTTCCTGTTCCGAAAAGAACGATGAAATGTAGTTGATATCAAAAGAATTAAACAAATATCAGAATGATGGCATTGACATTTCAACATCACAGACCAGTCAGTATTATATGAAAGGACAGTCAATTAACGAGCTACATCGAATGGAAGTGTGAAGAACATTTCAGCATCCCGTCACGAGTATACAATTTTCATTTCACACACAATTACCCAATTCTCTCGGACGAATATGAAGGGAAACGTTTCCACTTCGACATCTCGCGGTAATGAAAAAATGATTGAATTCGACCAGAGACACTCAGAGTCCCATCGAAATTGTATTACTCAATAACCCACACCACTCCGTCAATCTCCCTACCGATTTTTCGATATAATATTTTGATTCAAGCGTTAAAAAATAACACTTGTTATTTCAGAAGAAAATATTCATAGATATTGATAAAGATACTTCCAAAATATGTGTGAAATGGAAAATTTTTGGAAACAAATTAATGATTTGCAGAACGTTGAAAAATGTAATCAGTAATTTTTTGTTTTTTTTTTTATTTCACCGTAGTTCTATCAGAATGAATACTCAAGTCATGGATTGTACAGAAATCGCGCATAGCTTCGGAAGTGACGTCGGAAGTACTAAACTAACGTGGAAAGCTATAGTTGATCAACTTTTTGATGAGAGCAAATGAATGAATACAGAAATATTAAGGTCGTCACTAGCCAGAAACACAAAATAACACAAGAATTACGTATACATTATTCAATAATCAATAATATTCATGTATGCAGTTTTCATGCAAACACGATTTATATTTTATGTACAAAATGAAATGGAATGACGTTTCCTCAGATGTTTCATCGCTCAGCTGGCAACTCAGGAAGCGAAATTTCATTTTTATAGACTCGTGAAATTGAAGGGTTTTGAAGTAGGGTTCATCAGAAGAATACATGAAATTTTCTAGAAAAAAAAACTCCATGAACATCACTATAGTTGATTTTGAAATTTCAGTCATTTGAGTATGCTCTATTGGAACCTGTTTGTCTGGAACAGAGGAGTAACTGAAAGCGAGACTAAAAACTACTCAAGCCTGTTCATCTAAAACATTTCAGCAACAGGAAGCACGAGTAACATATTTATTTAATATTACCTTATTAGCTGAAGCAGATATACCAGATGCACATGTCTGAAATTCAAACCTCATATTCAATCAATAATTTGACGAAGACATCTGCATGATAGAGATCTTGTATATACTGGGAGCTATATGGATATAAAGGAGGAGATAATATAGTCCTCAAACTAATCACTTTACACATTCCTCTCGACAATTTGAATCCAATTCTCGGAAAACTGAATTGTGACTGTGCTGACTGCTGAAATGTTAATCATATATCATATTGAACCATATTTGCGAATTCAAATATTACGATGGTTGGAGATTTTTTGAATACTGCACGAGTCCAGGTTTTGTTAACCAGATAAAAGTTGCAGAAAGAAACGTTCTTGGCCATGATCAATTGAAATTATAAAAAAAAGAGATAGTGGTGAAAAACACCAAGTAAAAGGGATTAGAAAATCAGAAGACGGTGAACGAACCTGAATGTTGTTTCTACTAGTCGACTCATTGTTTGGTTAGCTAAAATGACATGTTCTATAATTATAAAAAATCGAAACATTTATTGGTAGGAACTTTGGATCATGTTCGGATATTTGATGGAACGTTTTCATAGTAATAGACATCTCTCATAAAGTCTCAGGCTGTCATCATCTGTGTTTGAATAATAGTTTCAATTCAACTTGCTACGAATCTTCTTGAAATTATGCTTTTCATGAACCAACTCATAATATAATTTCACTTACGTACTTGGATATCATATGCAGATTCTTTTTTATTTCCTTAATACTCCATCTAATCCGTTCCGCTATTTCCCAGGTTGAAATAAAAGAGCAATAAACCAAAACAGCGTTAAATGGAACCGTGTCAAATGAAGTATCAAGTATTATCATTTATTTATAAAAACTACCAATGTATGTACCTGAATCACTCGGTTTTTTATGTATTTTAATTAGTAGTTAGCTTCTGAGAGTGAATGAAGTGAATTGCGGAAGTGAAGATGAGATGCATCAGCTTCAAATAATCAAGAAAGAAACATGAACGAAATAAGGCGGTACAGAAAAGAAGACTATCCTGCAAAATATTCGACTTGGCGTATCGTTGACACAAATTCGTGGAATAAATCAATTCCATACTACCATTTGAAATTTCAACTTCAGTTTTTCTCGTATTTTCCAGTGTAATGGATTCGTTTTTATTCGCATTAGTGTTCGCACGAATTCATAATCTATTGTTCTGCAATCATTTGGAAACTTGAAGATATCGGAGTTACAGCAATCGGAAATCATCAAATGATGGCTGATTGGGTTCGTTATTTGAATGGACTGTACATCGAACATTCGCGGATTATTCAACTAGTTTCATGGATTTAGGTTGAAAGCACCTAAGAAGTAATTACGTCTCTAACAAACAAACGTCATTTTAATTGGATTCAATAAAATCACCGAACATCCACGAATTGTTCTAGTAAACATATTGATGGTACAAATGGAAATTGCGAGGAAAATTGCTATCCCCATTTGAACGCCTGAAAACAAAGCTGAAATGTCCTATGGAGAGAGTAAACATGACGATGTTTTCAGTGAAAGCATTCGCAGTATTCCAAAATTATCAATGTGAAATCAAACTACGATCTATTACTCTGAGATTGAAGTGAATTTGACTGCTATTCTTCATTACCAGGAATTCTTAGTCTTTATTCCAAACCGAACCAGTGTTTTGAGCACTTTCGTTGTATTCAATAATGAGAAATGATATCAAGACAAAAATCAATACTCGAACTGTGAAAACTTCATACTGTGTTATGTTTTTTCCACGTATCCACCTGGAAATGTTGACAGATGTTTTTACGCCATCCGAAAAATCATTGAAGAAGCGATGCTATATCCGAAAACTCCAAAGTGCCCTGATGAAGTTCTGGTTTGAAATGTTCAATTCGATCAGTTCATCCTAGAGAATTTTTTTTTATATGAAACTTCTCACGAAAGGAGAGTTCAGAGAACATCGTGAGAAGCAAGGGAAAGGAGGTAGGAATTGGTGTTCTTTTTAAATTTCTGTAGGTCATATGCCTCGGGGAACACCTCCCTGGGTATTGAAATTCTGCGGTATCTTGAAAACTATTGGAGATATTCTCAATTTGTTCTTATCCTTTAACACAAAAATTCGCAATTTTGTCCCAATTCAGCCAATCGTATCTCTCAGATAAATAATATCCTCACAGTGACACTCGGAAAACGAACAGTCTGTATAGTCTTATCCACGGAATAGTCGATTTTTCCTTCGCGTTTTCCTCAGATTACTTCGTCGTCACTAACTCATATAAAAGTAGGTACTCCACAATATCAACCTACCTCTTAAGTCGAAGAATCAAACTTTCCTTCATAAACTACAAAATATAGCAAATATAGCTTTTGTTCACATATAAACATTTATCAATACACGTTTTCAATCAACGCGATACCATGTTCGGACATAAAAATTCGCTCACCCAGTATATGGATATAGGCAACGTGTGGTGAAATATTCACGAAAGAAATTTTTATCGCCCTCGACTTGAAGTAGTGAATAAAGGAGTGAATGTATCCAGAAATTCTCTTCTTTTTATCTGCATTTAGATGCATACAGATGCGACCTGCGTATCAATCTTCCTGATCCTTCTGGCTATCGCAAATGGAAAATATTTCATCTTTCCGTGATGTTTATAGAAGAATGTGAGTTCCGAAAAAATAAACGAATATAAAGTTGGGGTTTAAAACATCCCGTACAGTTAGACTACCCTGAAAAAATTGAAAAAGAAGATTGCAACCCCCCGTTTTTTTGCGATCTCTTCGAAACTATTAGAGATATTCTCAATTTCTTCCTAGATTAGCATTCAGTTCGAAACTTTGCCCCAATCCAACCAAATTCGTATCTCTCAAGATGAGCATGGTGGCACTTGAAAAACATACAGCCTGTATACTACCGAGTTTAAAGAATACTTATGAACTCTTTTATTTCCATTTGTTGGACATTTCAACTTCCTATTAATCCAAAAGTTACTAGGGCGTTTAATATTCGTCAGAAAGAAGAAATTAATCCAATCTTCTAATCTGTCCTTTTTATTTCTGTTTCAGCTTTGAGCTTTAAAATTTTGGAAGTTGAAGGCGTGATGATACCGCTTAACACAATGTTACAATTAGAATAGAATAGGAACAAGCGTGAGATTAAAAGGTCTCTGCTGGAGAATTATTTTTTCATGTCACGAGAATACAAAAGATGCGAATTAAACGAGTTATCCCGTTGTTCGTTGGTAGGAATCTCCATCAGTGCGTAATTTTGGAAAGCTTGAGATAAGATGGACGGGTATTTATTATCAGTCAACAGGAAGAACTCCGGTCGTAATAATGAACCACATGAATACTAATTTTCTGAATTATGGAAGCAAAAAGATCACGCTTCCTTCAAATGACTCGAAACTCTAACTTTTCAACCAATAAAATGATTATTTTGTTCCTCAACTGGAGTTGAAGAGTTATCAGCAGCTTGACTTGGTTCAGAAAATTGTTGCCGAAAAGTCAATTTCTCTCCTGAATGATCTATAAAGGTTTTCTGATCAGTAACGTTCGATTGCTATTCAATGTTTTTCATGATCTTCATCAATTCCATTATTGACGAATATTTAGTTTTATTACAATTACTCTCTGCCCTTTACGTATTTTTGAATCCATGTCCATTGTAGACCGACTCAATTGCGGATACTGAATATATAACAGAACAGAATCATTCAATTATTGTAGTGAGGCTTGTTGTGTAAAGCCATAAATATAAATTTTATTAATGAGATCATGTTGGAAATATGATTATTAGTTGGTTATCAAGTGTACCACAATACTACGTGAATTCATTCAAAATAATGTTGATCATTAATAGGATTGTGCCATCGAAAATCAATGCCAAAATTCCTCTTGTCCTTCACCCCGTTTCTTTTACACAAAAGAAAAAGGACCCCGCACTTTTCTTATGTAAAGTGGCGACCGGTCAAATTTTCTGAGAGTTTGGTATGTTGTTGTACCCGACTCAGTAACCAAAAGTGTCAATGGGCCCAACCCAATCCTATGGCTAGTTTTCTAAATACGGGGTGTTAAAGTTGAAAATTGTCCAGATTTTCGGATTTATTTTTTGTTTATTAAAAGTTGGATTGGATTTCTGTTGCATGTAGATGTTTACTACATGTTCTAGTAATGAAATTGGTGGATACGTATGATCGGAAATATTTATATTTACAAGGTGATTCACGAATGTATGTCGGTAGTTTTTTGCCAAAATTCATTTTTTCTACTGTGACGTCAGGGAGGCATATTTTTGAAACGTTCTCTTCGATATAGTATTTTGAAGAGAAAATATTGCACAGTACACATTTTTTATACAGGGTGTTTCACAGAGAGAACCACTAGACATAATTATTATTTTTTAGGATTAATTCGAAACCCTTTATTTATGGATTGATTTTTGGGAAAAGTAATACCACGAACATATGTGTGTCTCTAATCTCCAAAATACTCAAGGTGGTTTATTCATAGGAAGGTATTCTATTTTGGGAAAAGTACAAAAAACATGAACAACCTGTATTCAAAAATTTCCTCGGTCAAATGTAACTATTTTCTCACTATATATTGATTTTCATTACATCTTCAGAGGTATGAATTCTAAATCCGATACTATGACCAGTTTTCGAGATACAGGGCGTTAAAGTGGAGATTTACTGATTTTATCAGTTTTTTCTTCAAATTGGAAAGCCGGATTGATTTTATGTTGGGCCTATGAGTTTAATATGAGTTTCGGTCAGATGTACATGGAAAGGTTCAGCTAAAAATATTTACTGTTACAGGGTTATTCACGAATAAATCACAATAGCTTTTGCTAATACTCAATAATTCTACAATTCCGTCACAGAGAAATTATTCCGTGGAGTTAATACCTAGTCGCTTAGTATTTTCAGTCTGAAATACTTCATTATGATTACTTTCCATACAGGGTGAGCCGTACAGCCAATCATACCAAAAATAATTATGCTGTGAAATAATTGAAACGAGAACTTTTTTAGTGAATTTACTATTATTAAAATTACATCAGGTATGCATGACCGTAAGAATTTTAAATATACAAGGTGATCAAGTTATAATCACCTACCAAAAATATACATCTTTGTCAGATATAAGTAATCGACAAGATTTTATACCCGTGGCAACAAAGATAATAATTATGTCTAGTGGTTCTCTCTGTGAAACACCCTGTATAAAAAATGTGTACTGTGCAATATTTTCTCGTTAAAATATTATATCGAAGAGAACGTTTCAAAAATATGCCTCCCTGACGTCACAGTAGAAAAAATGAATTTTGGCAAAAAACTACCGACATACATTCGTGAATCACCTTGTAAATATAAATATTTTCAATCATACGTATCCACTAATTTCATTCATAGAACATGTAGTAAACGTCTGCATGCAACAGAAATCCAATCTAACTTTCAATAAACAAATAATAAATCCGAAAATCTGGGCAATTTTCAACTTTAACACCCCGTATTTAGAAAACTAGCCATAGGATTGGGTTGGGCCCATTGACACTTTTGGTTACTGAGTCGGGTACAACAACATACCAAACTCTCAGAAAATTTGACCGGTCGCCACTTTACATAAGAAAAGTGCAGGGTCCTTTCCTCACCTTCTTTTTGTACTGAAAGAAGTAATCTAAAGTAGGTGTCAACTGTGACAGCATCCCAGTTAAATGTTTCGATGTTCAATATTTTTTTCTGTTCTATTCTCGAAAATGTCATTCAGACAATCGATTGAATTTTGATTTAATTTCCAACAGGCACTCGTTTGATTGGCTCAGGTAGATTGATTTTCAGAAAGAATAATAAAAGAACATTATTATCACTGTCCGCATCATAAAACAGTGTAATACACGTACCAATACAAACACACACAGGTTAGTTTGTTGTTCACACCTCAAGTATTTCAAACGATAAAAAGTAGATGTCGCCCACTCCGAGATTCTTCCCTATTGGAAAGTAGCATGTCTTCCTTCTTGAGGCCATTAAAAGTAGACGAGAGCTACGAATGTCAAGAGAACAAAATTACAGCTCAATTATGATTGCATTGAGAAGATTTTTGACAAATGCTACAGTTGACCTGCTGTTTTTCAATTGGAACATACATTTATCATTTCTGAGATTATTTTCTGGGATCTTCCGTAGATAATTATGCCAGAGCCGCATTTAAGGAGCAAAAGAGCCACATGTAGCTCCGCTTGAAAGATAGATTTTCAGTGTTGCTGATGCTCTGCGTACCTACTCATGAGACCAATACACATAATTAGATATTAATTAATTTTAATTCTTGCTAAAAACAGTATTTCTGTCTCGATTTCATGTCGGCTATTGAGTAGGAGCTATTATTTCTTGAATCCGTCAATTTTAATTAGGCGGCAGAAATCATTAGTTGAACAGAGCGGTGACTCGTAGGTCTGTGTAAGGTTCCCTGCGCACTCGTCTAATTAAATTCCAACTTATTAACTCCAACATCAAAGGAACCGACAGCAAGTGTCCTTACTCCATGTTTAGTTATGCTGTTGTTTTAGTTTCCCAATTGAAATTTGAATCCACTTGTTTATATAACATATACCAATTTCTTGAAGCTTAGATGGACCTGTTTTTGAAATAACAATGTAGTTCTCTCATAAAATGAGTCTCCTTATCCTTCAGAGATTTCTGCTTGTTTGATCACAATGAGGGAAGATGCCATCTCGTTTAATATATTCGCGAATTGGCATCGAGATATTATCATGTTCATACATTTCTGCATGAGCCAAGTTAGGAAAAGCAGTATGCCGTAAATATTCGCTATATCGAACTTTTTTCAGTATGTGTCATATAAATGCAGACAAATGAGAGCTTTTCCGAAAGAGCTCTTTTCGATTGTGATTCCGAACAGATTTTTCGCAAAGCTGTAATATCTGGTATGAAGTTTGGAGTTGGGTTTTCTCTATTCTCATTCTTTATTAACTCGAAGATGAATACGGAGTCGCACTCTTCTTGAATCTGCTTTTTGTATGAATCATAGAGAGATGTTTGCTCAGAATGCTTATCGAGAACATTATCTAACACAAAAAACTAAAATTTTCTAGAAGTGTAGAAACTGTGTAGAATAGGATGACATAACTGATGAAAGTATTCCGAAAATGGTGAATTTTAATGTCGCTCTATCCAAAATTCAAACTTTTTTGAAATACTTCAATTACCATTATACTTCAAATAAATCACTCAGTATAGGTTCATTGCGTCAAATTAGATAAATGCAGTTCATTCTTCTAGTGAGTGAAGTGTGTTGTGATATATTTGGTAATTTTTCAATAACACAAATAACAAATAATTCGGGATCAGATCAATGAATTGATGTTAAGTTGTATCTTTTTCAATTGAGGATAATAATACGTTGTTTTCTCAAAATATCTACACGTTTTCTAGATTGCAGACTTAATTCGTTCAGTTTGCACCTTCAGCTTTGAGTATCGATGAATCCTTCATTAATCCTCATCTTTACGATCCGGTAAAACAATTCATTGATATTTCTGGCAAGATTATTTTTTGAATCTTAAGAATTCGGAGAATTGTTTATGGAGGTTCAACGAAGATAATTTTTCTTCCATTTAGTATCAAAACAATTGTAGAATAAGGACTGAATTCAACTACCAGTGATTTTGTTCTTAGATTCAAATGTTTCAGAATTGCTTCTCCTGATTATGCATATATTAAAAATAATCGATTACTTCTCTCACAGACTTTCTAAAGTGATTCCAATATTCTCAAAAACGACTGACGATGTTATTGATCATTTATTCCAAAAAAAAGGAGATGGTTTATCCAGAGTATGTTCATTCGACAAGACCCAACCGATAACTCATATACCTTATTGATATAATTGAAACTCTAACTTCCTCTATTGCCTTTGATTTGGAACAATCGGTACATTCCCAGCCAGTCAAATGTTCCTCTTATGCAAGAAATTCACGAGAATTACCCACACTGTATGTATAATACACGAAAGCATTTGTAATATCAACATTTCACAATGTCCTAGATTCAAACGATGTATATCCTTGTGAAGGAAAGGATTTTCTCAGGGATTTACTATTCAGATCCTGTATCTGCGTATAGCTGCCAACGAATAATGTTGATTATGAGTTTAATCCCATTGCAAACACCAGTAAATCGCTTATTCGCTTACACAACTCGACGCAGGCTTTGTACAAGAACCGAACAGCAATTATTAATAAATATCCTCTTGAATACGAATGAGATCAGATATCCATATTTCAAAACAGATGTTTGATTCATTATTTAGCGTTCAGCAGAGCTGTAAAATCAGGATCTATTCGAAATGAAAAGTTGTTCATTACTTGGCATCAGATTGGAGTAATACTATACTCACATTCGCTCTTTATTACTATAGAATGTCGTAACTTGAATCTGAATGGAAAGTCGTATTCATCAAACATAAAACATCATAGACTATGGATGAACCAGCGCAAACAAATATAACTTTTTATGATTTCCATTTTAATGCACAACAAAAACAATCAATAAACAGTTATCAACCCGTCGTTCACTAAAAATATTTTTTCCAAGATTCATCACAAATTTGTCAGTCGGGGGAAACCAGCAGGTATTTTTATGAAAAACAATGTTCATGTTCTCTATATACCCGACACAGAAAATGAAAAATTCGAAATAATATTCTCTTTCTCTCTCTGAACTTTTTTGATTCTTACATATAATCATGTTGGATTATCAAATTGAATCTGTAATAACAGATTGGCTTTGAGAAATGAACAGAATCTATAGACGTAGGTAAATCAAATCAATCAAATCAAAATCCATACCGCCCAATGTCTAGACATTTACATCGTATTTTTGTCAATTATATACACAAAATTTCCCAAATATCTCATACTCATTGTAAAAACATTATCATCTCATATCATTATCAAAATCAATATTTTATGTTTGAATAATAATCTTTTTTTTTTGCAAAGTAGAGCACTATATATATTTTTATTTGAGCAGCAAAAACACCTTCATAAAATGAAGATCCATATCTTCTACTTATTTTCTCTAATAAACTCCACTCTTCCCGCTTTATACGAGCAAACCCCCTATAAATCGACTCTCGAAGGTCTTATCTCGAATTCTCACCCAATTCTATGTAAACCCTCTTTTTTATTCATCGGTTGGTCGTAAATTGTATCATTCCTACATTCGCGGCAGAATTCCATTCAATTTTTCATCCTCTCTAAAGAAAGGAAACGTTTTCGTCTAGTTGAAAAACATGGTATTCGGAATGTCAGAAATAAAACATTGAATTATTCTAATCTGAAGAGACACGGTCACAAGTTGAATTGGTATAAAATTGCTGGTTCAGATCACTACTCCATTGTCAGTATTTCAATTTTTTGTTTGTTTTCACCTATCTCAAATAACTCTCAACAATTTTATTGATATTATTTTTCTTAGCTCCCTGTTTATTAACTGTAAAATCGACGTAGTTTATTAATATTTGTATCCAATGAATTTTCAACAACTTTTTTCCTTCAGTACTAATTACATTCAGTTCATTAGTGGTTATTCGTCCTCCAGACGTTAATTGAAGACTTTAGAGGGACTGGAACTTGATATTAACCATGAAGTAGAGCCAGAGCTTCCTGAAGGTGGAAAGGGGATAATTGAGAGAGAGTCTTATACCGGGTTTACAATCAGTCCAATTAGTCAGACAAGTAAGTAGCGCGTGACTATAAACACGATACTTTTCATGCTCCTGTCGCTGCTACTTGTGCACAATTATACCCATCCACCTACAGTCACCGCCAATTACAGTCAATTACAGCAATCGAATGCCAAACAATTTGGAGGTTAACGTTACCTGAAACAATAACTCATTATGTGCTTTTTCTAAATATTGAATAAACTATCAGTGTCAAACACAATACGAATTATCAACTTAAAGAGACAATGAAGATAATACAAATCAATAGTACAGAAATGTTTGAATCTGTTTTTCCTCCAGATCTGGAAGGTACACTTATTTTGTGAGGCACTGCAGATGCTCTATCGTCAGTTTTTCGTGAGGAAGTCAAAGGACGGGCGAAATTTTCAACAAATATAGCCCCATTTTCAGGTCATTTTTGCAAACCTAGTTGGGTTTAGAGAAAATCGATTAACGCGTTTCTATGCTAAACAGTTTTTGGAAACTGAGCATTTTCGGTCTCACCTTTATGTAGATTCACATCTTTCTAAGCTTCAAGCTTTTGTCATTCTGAAATATTCGCTCCCACGAGTAGTTATCTTCCACCTATTCACTCCGCACAAATTCCGTCTTTTGAAGTACCTATCGCTATGCAAATTTCATGTTTTTCCATGTGTGTACAATACAGAAGTCATAAGCTATCAAGGATTTCTAGTAAAAACCGTTGTTGGGTGATGTGGACTGTATTCGAATCGACAGAAAATACAAAAAATTGTGAATATTGTGCTGCTGTAGTTGATCCTATACGAATTGAGAAGTATCAGAGAAACGAAAATGGAATAAAATTCAGGGTGTTCAATTTGAAATAACAGAGTTGGCAACGCCACAACGCAACGCTCAAAAAATTCGAAATCGATAGAACAAAACTGATTACTCAAGAAACCAAATTTTCAGAATAATCCTACATCTCGTTCTCCATTCCACAGATATACGTTCAACCTGTCATCGACCGTGAGTGATACGTATACAAATAAAATTCTACTTTTAAAACTTGGGGGTCTCACTTCAATTTCGCGAGGAAGATATTTTTACTGTTCTTTCAAAAATTTAATCAATTCATGATCATAAAAAAGGACTAAAATCCAAACTGGTGGTTGGGTCGATCGTAAAACTTTGCGTGTTTATATTTTTTATTGTCCAATAGAAAACCAAAAGATGGCTGTTCGAAATGCGTTTATTCTGAGTTTATCATCACAATATCCAATAAAAAGGGAAATGCGTTGTTCATCATTCAACGACTATCATCATAACAGAACGTTTTCCGCTGCGATATTTCGAGTGGCTGCTTTAACTTCATTGAGACAGACAAGGGTAGATGAAAATCTGGCTACCCAATTCTTGCTGTCTCGAAGTTAACCCTGTAGTCATTAAATTCCGGTGTGGTCAAAAGACCCTCGGCGAATGCAACTTCGGATCCGGATAGCACGAATTCCATCAGAGAATTTACGACCCCTAACGGCCGTAATGCGAATTCAATATGGAAACAGATCGCATTATAGCATGACGGTGTAGGCGCTACCCGATATCGGGAGGCAAAAAGTGACGAGAAACTTTTTGCAGGCTTATCTGGACAGGTACAGGAGGAAGTTCATAGGCGAATCATATTTTCTGTCGTTCAGTAGTTGCTTTTCTCTTATATCGTCGTGACTTTACAGGGTGGGCAAGTTTCGATAATTTTATAGGGTAACTCGGTAACTATATTAGATACGAATTTTGTCATTTTCGTTCAATTTTGAGTTATGTCCTAAGTAGTTTAGTTGAAAAGGAATACTTTCCTCTTCTTCAAACACATATCACATATTGGATCGCTCTCGATGTGTCTTCAATAGCGAAAATTATACTCAACTGTATTTCTATATGTGTTTTTTCATCAATTTCAGAAGCGAGAAAGTTGCAAAAATAATTAAGAGGAGTATTGTATGTATATCAGAATATCTCTTTTGAAGTGATGACAAGTGTAATATTTCATCTTGGTTGTCAATGAATTGATCTCCAGAGAAAAGACAACCTCGGGAATCTTTCTCTAAGAATTCGAAAAAGAATTTCATTCCTTCTACTAGATGATAAAAAATAAAGGAGAAATGCAGTAAAGTGTCATTTTCGCTATTTAAAACTCGTAAATCGAAAGCAATCCAACATGTGATACATAGTCAAGAAGTAAAAAAATTATATCTGTTTTTCATGAACACTTTTTATAACTCCGGTTTATAACTCGAAAACAAAAGACGATAGTCTAACTCTAGAAAAAAAGATCGAGGATGAGACCTCATTTTTTTCGTATGTGCTACCAAGTTATCCTATACAAATATCAGAATTTGCCGTGCCTGTAAAGGATGGTCCATTCTTAGATCTCAATATTGTCTCTATTGTTTGTTGAACTCCAATTTATGCCATGTAAATATCGCGGATTTCAAACTGACTGTTAACAATTCAACTAACAATATAGCATGTTTCAATGTGATTTCCTGAGATTCAATATATTCGATTCTCTTCCCAATCCCGATTTGTAGTCTCTTCATCAGCTTTACCAGAAACATAATCCCACCTTATGTTCCATAGCAATTTCAAGTCAAGTCTGCAAGGTGAACGGATATCTCGTCTGCCTTTTCATTAGAACATGGCTCTGTGCTTTCCTCAGACTTGCTTAGTAATTCGATATAAATGGGAATCTTTTGTTCGTATGACACGTTGGATAAGTACATGCAGTACTCGGGAGAGAAAAGAATAATCTTTTTTTCAATGAGGAATCGCCCTCTCAAATGTTTTACCCTTATTTAGTTGTACTCTGTATAGGGGTTGTATAAGCTCCATTGAAATTTCTGTTGGATGTTCCCAATTTTATTCTACCATAAATGAAACTACGTTGGTACATAAATAGGCATTTCGATTGATGGAGGTTTTTAGTCAATCCTGAAAAAAAAAGCGAAGTGAAAATGCATTTGTGGTCTAACTCAATGGTTTGTTTGGAGCGTGAAATATGCATTTCCACCAAATAGCTGCAGCAGGATTCAACAGTATCGAAAATCCTATATTGTGTTGAGCCTGAACATAAAGTACAAGGTGTTTCAGAAAATTAAAATGAACTCGAGTAGTTTCGAATACTGAGTAGTTTATTCAAAGATCAACAAGAATGGAGACAGTATAGAATAGAAGGAATATCTTGTGTCACGTATCCCACAAGTTATGGAGTGAAATACAACGTGCCACTCATTTTATAGGTTTCTGATCCAATGAAAAAGAAATAAAGAATCCAGTTCCATCGATGAAACAATAAAGAAAGTTAGTAATTTAAACTTGAACAAATGAACAACCCAAGAACCGTTGACCTGTCAACTTATTCATAATAGATTTGATAATATTACCTTGTACTAAAAAATTCACTGATGAATGTTCCGAAATTTGTATTCAAACAGTTTGTGATGTGTGCAGTATTGACCGCAATTTCGCTTCATTATTCAGGCAATCAATGTTAGGACTCATTAAACAATCAGTAACGATTGTGGTAATGGTAACAATGAACATGACAGATTGATAATTTGAATTTATTTCTCTCATACCTATGACGCCGAAAAGTATGCTGTAGTGATTTGGAATTTTTCTATTCCATAAACTACTAGTTATACTCAATTCGCCACCTCAGAAGCAGCATTGTTTGATAAACGCAACAGATAATCGTCCGGAATTCAATCTGTCACTTTAAAAGATGAAAATTTCTGCTTTGATGGTCGATTGAACTTGTAGCCTTTCGACAAAAAGTATGAAATAATACTATTGGCTGTGTTGATTATTCACCGTAGAGTCCGTAGATTAACCGCATGTTGTAATAATTCCAGTCACGTGATTAAGTTAGGTTAGATAAAGTTCGGTACAAGATATACCCTCATCTGACGTTAGCCAGGTCTCTGTGATACGAATTCTGATTGGATATTAGATGGTATCAGTCACAATGGCCTTGTGACGTCATCTTTGTTGATTTTATCATCTATCTTCAGTAGTAAGAAAGTTTGTAACATTTAAGTTTTTAAATTCCACTTGTGTATGTATAATCGTTCCGAAGATGATAGTAGGAGATGGGATTTTTAAGAAATTTGACAGTCAATCGTAACTGAGTAATCAACCAATGGTCTTGTTGACTCGTCCTGTATATATATTCATCATTGTTGAAATTGACGGATTGTTTGGGAAAGATAAATCGATTATTATCCACATTTGATCCTCGTATCAGCTGATAGTGGTTCAAACTTGACGTCAATGCTACAGTTCCGATGGATGTAATCAAGTATAGACTCGATTTCGTGAGCTGTCTGAAGTTTCAAACTTGTCGAGAGCTTAGTTTGAAATCGATCGAAATAGAAAGAGTAAATGAATGTGTGTTGAGAAAGTGAAAGTTATACTGAACTACAATTGATTATTGAAGAATCCAATGTAATGTCAACGGTCGCAACTAGTCAGGCTTCATTTTATTGTCTCTCCCTCTGCTCTAATCCAATTGGATCCATTGAAAGTATTCATTGTTCTCATTTCCGGTTGCTTCTTGCTGGTTTGTTTTATCGGTATAATTATGTTTGCTTCCTGAGATAACGAAGTCCTTCGATAACTACAATGCCTGCTTCTGTTCATTAGAACTATCGAGGTAGCTTATTTCACTGGGCTCTTGGATGAATTGGAGTATACCAAATTAGTTATAGAAGCGGTTCATTAAAGTCGAAATTAGCTATGTCTCAGTGAGCTTCCACGGGTTGAATAAATCATACTATGGGGAAAGATAACTCCAAGTCCTCCCTATAAGGTGGCAGTAGATCAATATTTTGCTTCAATGTTTGGACATTATTTCGTATCTGATTTCTTTATCAATAAGAGGTGAAGTTTGATATTCATAGTACTATACGAATTCAAACCCCCACTTGTTATATATAGTCGAAGAGCTCACGAAATTTCCATACCATATTGCAAATTCGATTTACTTCCAAATAAAATTCAATAACCAAGCGGATTCGATATACCGGGAAATAAATCAGAAAATGGTTAACTTTATAAAAAGGGTCTCATAGCTATGGTTGTAAAAACCAGGTTGGCATAGATTCTTCATTATATTCAATAAACCTTCCTACCATAAATCCTACCTACTTTCTACCACAAATCATCGTTAAGATGCAACATCATGATGACATCGACGTGAAAATATTCATTCTCGAACTGAAATCAAGAAATTTACCAAAAAAATACAATTCTTCGTGAGTTTAAAGCTACTATGGGGGCTTCTTAACGGTGAACGTATAAATCTTATGTACATATAGTGCGGATAGCAAGTATAATTCCCCTTTTATCTCCGCTACTGAAGGTATAATCGAAAAACCCTCATACACATAAATCTTCGTTTCAAGCGGGATGTTTTTCAACTGAAAAAAATGCCACCTTTTCACCCCCTCATCATTTTCAACTCAACAGAAAGAAATTAACTGTTCTGATTATCTCAATCACCAACTTAATTGCTTCAGGTGTTCAGAATATTCTCAATGTTTCTGGCAGAATTAAGATGTCAATTGAAATAATTTGTCCAGTTGATTTATTTTTTGAAAATTCAATTTAATATCTCTCGTGTTTATTTCTTCGATTTCCGTTTCAAATAATCAAAAATGATGATTCTTGAAGTCTACTTCTGAAATATTTAATCTTGAAGTATTACACAACACCCCTTGCTATTCAAAAAATGTTGGGAGAGCTGTCATTTGAAGAAGGTAGAAGAGGTGATTATTTATTTATCGTTGGAAAATACCCTATTTGAAATAAAAATTGACGTGTAATTTACGTCTTCAAATTTCTACGAATATGAATTTTCAAAATATAGTACTTCGCCTCTTCTATTGAATCACACAACACATCTCGAAATCGATTCAAAATATATGAATTCAATATCTATTTGCTTCACCCTGAATGGGTGGTAAACTGAAATACTTTATCATCCCATTCTCGAAAATAATTGAGTATTCATCCAATCAACCACATAAGAACATTGAGTACACCAAGATTAGTGCACTACGATATATTCATTCAATCATAACTTCCAGAAAGTTCGAATATAACCTACAGCTATGAACTTTGCCAACTAAAATTTTATAAGTGTGGAGATTTTCTTCTTGGAGGAAAAGTCACAACAATACCCAAAGTGCACCGAATAGAACTTGTAATATCTAGAGTGCACTGAAGAAATATGAGACAGTATCATTGTCATCGAAAATCATCGAAAATCATCGAAATTATTTCGACCAGAATCATAAAAGATGCTCGCGATTTTGTAGGATAGGATATAATTTCGTCTCGAAATATCTCTCGGAATGTCGACATTGTTTTCCGAATCACAAATTTACTGAACTCTAGATAATTAAAAACTTTGGATTGAAAGGTGGATGTTAAAAGGATCTATTCATGGTTCTCAACAAGTCGAAGATATACAGCATGTTGCTTACCAAAAAATTAGAAGAAGAGTTTCTAGAAATTTGTATCCACAAGTATTTCGTTTTCTTATTTTCCGTTTCTGTTAATGTCATAATCATTTAAAATCTACATATCTCAGCAGTCATTTGGAATAATATATTATAACTTTTTGTTTGTATCTGGATCATGTACTTTCCTTGAGTCTTGGATTTGGAATGGCATGGTACATATAAAAATTTACATTCTTTTAGCGGTCTTGCCATTCCTTTTGAAACGGAAAATATATAGGCGCCATTCAGTCGACATAACCTAACAAATTCATTAGCAGTTGCTCCGCTACCTCGTTCCCTCAGGACGATATTAGTTCAGTATTATTCCATTCTCACCATTCCTCACAGTTAGGAAAGTGGTCGACGATATCCTGAAACTGTCTTTCCTAGTCATGTAACCACGAAAGCTGTGAATTATCGTTCGGAATTAGAGTTAACGAGACATCGTCCATTCATTTCGAGACCAATCCAGAAAGTTAGCCGCGAATAGAAATAATTAACGATGAAGGACTGAAGGAACTTTTTAGCAAAATGACCGTCGAGGATTGCTGATTATTGTTGTGTTCTCCCATTCCGATTGGCCAGGATCCGTCCACACGTATGCTCAATATCAATGTTCACCAAGTTGGGTGATTTGAAGCAGGAGAATTCGTTCGTCTTGGACCTTAATTTCAAAGTTACGATAACATGGATAGATATATGAAAAATGTGAGCAGGGCAAGTTATTGATTGGAAAAAAAGACAGGATTATACCACAATATAACTACACAAGTAGTTAGTTATGAGGTAGTTATGAGTTGCCAAGAAAATAACATAAAAGCAAGTTAAGAAGAATTTTACGAGAGGGAAACTGTTGATGAGAGTGGAAATGCCGTGATGAGATTTTAATCTCACAAGAACAGAATTTATTAGTTGAAATTCCTCAGCGTGGATATCTCCGAAACGATATGTTCCTGATATGTGCCTTTGGAGAAAGAATCACAAAATCACAATCCAATAACTGAGCTATGAAAAACAGAAAGTAAGATGCAGAACCCTATATTTATTTGAAAAAGGATGATTCTATGATAACCAAATGATGATCATTGCTATAGTCTATTTATTAACGCAATATATCAGGGATAGTTCGCATGAAAGTCTAGTTTTTCAACACTCCAAAACAGAAATTTAGGTTGAGTTTATTGAAAAAATTAGACGATTAATGATCGTGGATAACTTTTGAACAGTGGAGTGTTAATTATCGAGGCCTAAATTATTCCAGCTATATTTCAACCAATTGGGAGTTATGTAGTTAACTAGATACTTTTTATTTTTCACTAATGGTATTCAAAGATAACCAAATCTGTCAGAACTATCTTCCTTTTATAAATAGAGAATAAAGCCTTCGTCTGAAAATCGTACTCAGGTGATAAAATTCTATATTCTCCACCAACATTCAGAGTATGAGTTATATTCCGAGGGAAAATATCCAATAACGACTGGGTATTTTCTGCTTTTTCTCATGATATAGTCTGGAAACTAGAAAATTGCAGTGAGTCCAATTATGGCGAGCCAACCTTCATAAATTTCAAATTGGTTGTTGTGAATTTCAGATCTCAATACGATCAAATGTGCGGTCAATGATACGTAATGAATCGAACATACTGTCGCAGCGAAATGCCCGATGAATCCGTAGTCGTTTTGATTTTAAACGAAGCAGGAAATTGGATTCCACCAAACCCAGGAAATTAAATACTGAAATACGTTATTTGCCAGTGATTCAATACAAGTAAATATTGAAACGAAACGAATCTTCAGTAAACAACAAGTTTTTTTTTCATTTGAAATATTCAGCGTGAAAAATGATTATGTGATTCCAAGATATATAATATTTGGCTGGTTGAAATGTTTAATAAATACAGTATCGGAAGTAACTTATCCATGATATCGATATGTTCCTTTCTTGGTAGCTTTAGAAACGAAAATGATTCCTTCTTATAAAGTCCAAAATCGTGCAGAGAACGGACTTTGTTCCCACACCGATTTTTGTCTGGAATAGAGAGCATTGATAATGTACAATTACAATACATCTAATAGATTCTTACCTATACCTAAGAAATATTTTGATAGTTAATACATCGAGACACGGAAAATTTAGACAATAACTCAAATAAATGAAACAATAACGTACACATGTTGAAGAGCTTCGGGAAAAATGCCTTCACTCAAAGATTCACGAATTATTACACAGTTTCATTTAAAAAAGCAACCCATGTTCGTTATGTACCTACTCAGAAGCACCAACTTTCACGAAGTTTCGTACTCGTAAAACGAGTGAATTATCTGACGGTGCATTTTCATCCTGAAATTGGCAATTTTCATCCATAATTAAATGAATAAAACTTCGGGAATGTTTTTTTCCGTCAGAGTTACTGATGGATTCATTCCAAACTTCGACGAATAAAATTTCATCAACATTGCGGTGGAATTATATTCCTATACACAGTTGGGTGGAATCCGAATATTTTATGTGTCCAAGAACTGTACTCTTGTGACAAATTCAAATGTCATGAGTTCCATATAAATCTCCTTATGTAAATTATGTATACGAAATCTTCATTTTCTTGTCCATGAATGGAAAATATCCAGTATATTATACCCCTGTTCAATTCCTATAGGATAAAGTAAACGTTCACCTCATGGAATATATAAAATCAACATGGTTGTGATAGTTTCTCTCCATTATTTGTGTTTACCGTTATGAATATATTTTCCTACGATCACATGGTTTGGTGCCGCTCAAAAAAATTTTAAAAATACTCGGAAAATGTATTGATGACTTATTTTTGCGAAATATCCAAAACTCTAAAATTTTTCGATGCTTCCATGTTTTTTTTTTTCGATTATCTGTCTAAAAATAACGTAATCGTAGGATAAATCTTATAATCAATTCGAACAGAAGGTGCGTTGCACCAAAGTATCACTTTCCACTACACAAATAGCTAATTCCATTTCACTTTCTCATTTTCTGCATTTCAATCTCGATAGATATTCTTTCGAAGCAAATAACTGATTTTTTATTCGAGGATGAATGTAATTGGGAGATGAGTCTCAAATTAAAAACCTCTACATATTGCCAAGCGTGATTGAGTTGCGACAATATGAATAGAGACAACAAAATGTTTTTTTATGGATATCTAGGCTAGATTATTGGTTTTGAAATTTCTCGTTGTTCTATAGACAAACGAGGATGTTCAACATTTTCTTCATTTCAGTCAACTGTATATCAAAGTTGAAGTGATTTTGCAAACTTCAATATTCGACTTCGCGAAACAACATTTTCCATCGGAAACGTACGTTCACTCAGGTCTTCTTTCTTTGATATCGATCTGGATGACGTTTATTTCTTACCCGAACTTTCGAAAACACTCGGACTCTTGTCCCACGACTCTCATAAACTTTTTCAATAAATTCCATTCGATTTCGTTGTCCACCCTAACATAAACAAAAGTTAATAGCTTCCCCACAGCTATTTTCTCATTAGCGAGATTCAATTTGTGAAAATACCGAGATTGTTTAGTGTTTCGAAGAATTTGTTGCTTTTTCATATTGAAGCTGAAGCTGTCTATACATTGCCATTATCAGAAAAATGCCCTGAATAGTTTGTATTGGTCCACTCTTTATATAAAATAAAACGATTCATTTTATTAACGTTGACATATAATTAGGGCAGTGGGACAATTTGAAACCATATTGTAACATTGCACACAGGTAATAGGTAATCGAATTTGGCAGTATTGATCGACTTGTTACCCGAAACCCGTTATATTTATTCCATCATTCCATTTTAGATTATGGATCAGATTCATAGAGAAGTAATAAACTTCATTGAAGGTTGATTTTTACAATCTTGTTGATTGCTTGTGTCTCATACGTAAATTTAGAATAAATATAGAGAAAAGTTTCTGATAACGTAGTTATGAGTTGAAAATTCCAGTAACTCTACGATTCCCAATTCAACCGATGGAATATAACGGTGAGCCATATACTCATTAGAAAAAAAAACCTGGTGTATATTTGATGAACGGTAAACGAAACAGTATATTTGTTATCCGTTTATCCAAAAACAATCAACGAGCAAAAACAATGCTTGCATAAAATGAAAATTAATATTGATCCATCCAAAAATAATGGAAGACATCGAATGAACAGCATGTTAGAATGAAAACATTTTGTCTCGGATGGCGAGAATTTGGAGTAACTATATGTTAGATATCAACTTCTAGGATGACGTTATTCGGGCCAAATGTTGATAAGTTTGTCGACAATACTTTCATACCTCCACGAACTCCATAAATCTTTCTAATAGAAAATAGTAATGTTCCATTCGGAAAAGTAGAAAACTTCTGAATAAAATGCAGTAAATTTCATCGAACTTTGCCGGAGCTATGTGGTTTTGAATTCTTCGAATTTCTTTGTTATCAAAACGATGTTTACACTTTGAATTCTGTTCGTGAAACTCTGAGAGATCCTGGAGAAGATTCCGTTCAATAGTAGAAGAAAAAGAGTCAATATAGATGAAAAATTTCGAGATTCAGTACAATAATAACATAAAAACGCTGTGGTCAATCTCGATTGGATTTTCTCGTTTTATTTTCGAGTTAAGTTTAATCCAGATAAAAAAATCTACAACTTTATTACGATGAATTTTCTACATCAATATCGTATCATAAAGTTCCATTATGTTACGAGAATTCGATTGAATTTTTTCATACTCAGTATAGAAATCTTCGAGGATACTCGTTAAATCGTGTTTGAATTTCAGAGTTCAAGTGTCAGCCATCGTTTTGTTTTACAACCAAACCATCCATTTTAATTTGTTCGTTTATGATTCTCGTCATAAATCAATGAGTTTATATTCTCTATTGAATCAATATTTCCATATTAACATATCTCAAATATGACTTTGAATGTAGTTTAAACTAAGAAGCAATCAATAATGAGAATGACGATTTCAAAAATATCAGAAAAACAAGTTTTTGTCAATGAAATTGAAATAAAATAAACAATTCGTAAATATAAAACTAGAAAAAGAAAACCCAAACAAAGTAAATTTTGATAAAAATCACATCTCAAAACTGTGTCTAGGCTTGAAGGACTTCCCCCTATTTTATTGACATTTTGTAGTGGTTAAGGATTTTCAAAAGTTCCATACATTATTCACGTTTTGATCTAAGGAATTCTTTCGTAGTTTTACGTATGCATACAAACTTCAGATGTTCCCAAAAATATCCCCCTAAATCGTGTAGTCTTTGTAAACGTAACTATATTATAAAGTTGAAACTCTATGTCGCAATTCCACCGAGTGCCATTTTATTGTCATCGAAAACGCGAAACATTGCATGACCCGCACAAACTGGATTTTCCGGTGACTGCGTGTCCGTCAACACAGAGTGTTTTCGTTTCACCCGCTGACATTAATTACACATCGGAATGAAAAAAGGGTACTGATGAATTAGCTATTAAAATGGTTCATGAAAGAGACCAAACTCTGTCATACGCCATGCCCTTGTGACACCGTCAACCAGGCGATGTCCAACGAATAAAAATCAATTTTCCGTTCAGTTCAGCTCGCGGTTGATTCTTGCCAAAAGTGGGTTTTCATGGCCTTGTTGGGTAACCTATTATTTCCACCATTTTTGTTCGTGTCTGTCCATAAAGTCATAACGTTGTGTAATATAAGGTAAATTTGATTGAGGAACACTTGGGAAGAAATAAAAATTGTTTCGACATTATATTTACAGTTCTGATAATGAGTATGAATACGGAAATATGTCGTTCCATAGCACTGTAGAAACGACGTATCTGATCTTTGTTGATATGACAAGCTTTCGGAAAGATTTATCTCTTTCTAGCCAGATTAGGAAAAAAGTCAATGCAATCAAGATATACAGGGAGTAACTTCATGAGTTAACGCGATCTATATAAGAAGGACTAGGAGTAGCATATTCCTGAAAGATTGTATATACACCTAAACAAGTGTGGATAATCTAGCTGAGATATTTTAGTTCATGTAACACATACCCTATGTCTAAAATTTACCGTTTCTGAGTTATTCAAGATTTTCTGAAAAACTGACAGATGCAGCTCATAAAACATATGACAATTTTATGTAGATACCAAATTTTTGAGATATGCATTGATTGATCCATGAACATTGAAGGTTGAATGAACATTTTGTACCAACCACATTTCCAAAAATATCCACAGGATGTGCGAAAAAGTTGGTTCAAAGTGTGAATGAAAAACATTGCGAAATTCAATATTCCTTTCAGATGGAAACCCAATTCCGTTATAACAATTCTACTCCAAAAATAAATCCTAATTCTACTACACTTCCCTATACTCAAAATGCATGTTTTCGGAGATAATATACATTATCACTTATATCTTCGTACTAACAGCTGAAAATTTGGAATTTCATAGTAGACCATGCATGATAATTATCAACAAATGTACCATAATTGATAACCTTCTATACATTCATATTAATATTCATCGGACCAATAATCTTCCTTTTCATTTGATTTAATTTTAGTATATGGCGACTGAAAAATCCCAGAGAAATCATAAAGTTGTGACTATTTATTTTTATTGAAATATCGATTCCAGAAGCATTAAAAGTAATCTCATCAGAATGTCCTCCAGTATATTCGTTGTTAATTTGAAAATTTTAATGTTCTTCAGAAAATAGAAGTGACTCTTACACGGTTCCGATTATATCACTATAAAATTGATTATGGAACTGTAGACATCTGATTTCAGTTCAGATTCACAAGCTTCGTTATAATATATGTCTCATGAATTTTGAATTGCTGTATTTGAATAATTCCAATCGACATTCTGAGAAGCCTCTGAGAGAAACTTCCTCAGTCTGCACAGTCGCTCCTGCACGAACGTCGTCTGATGTAATATCCTAACAATGACCGAATAAAGATAACTCAGAAGTTTGTGGAAAAAAGTCTAATCAGAAGAAGAGATCTCTAAAATGCATTTCACACTTCGGCTTCTCCGCTTTTCTACAAACTTACAATGGTCGCAAAGTTTTTCGATTCGCTAAATGCACTTATGTATGTTCGCAAGAACTGAAAATAATTCAAGTTGGAGAGTGAGAGAAATGGCTCGGTCGATAAAATACAGTGGATCCATGTAAACATTTTCTATTTCAAATCACAGTGATCTGTCAATTTCAACCTTGGGTTGGTTCAACGATTGATATCAAGATGAATTCATTTCTCTGAATTCAAATATCTCAAATACGACTTTCCTACAGTATTAAAACTTATACGATTATCAAGTGATGTATGTGCTATTCTAATTTTTTAGGTTAGGTTCTTCTCAATTTTACCAAACCATATTGATTATTCTTCATCAATATTCACCTAAATCATACAAGAGCATTTGAAATTCGAGTAGTCAAGTAAATCCAAAACCATCTTGGCTCGATAATTAATTTATTAAGATTCCAGAATTGAATGATCCTTTCAATATCACCAAATATGGATATTCAATCTATCATTGATATCAGTTATAGTTGATTAATAAATTGGTATTCCGCCCATCAATTGAATTTGCACTCTGAATTTGTTCTCTCTTTCAATCATGTCAGAATCAAAAATAAAAAAACACAAATGAGTAAAATAACAACCATATTCTGCTATTATAGCACTTCAGTCTCAACCGTGGATACCTTCATTTTATAAGAGTTGACATTGACTGAATCCAAATCCCAAGAAAATTTCCCCCAGAAGTTATTTATCACATAGGTATCCGAACTTGAATCATAGAAATTACAATGTACGGGGATATGCAGCGCGAGGAAATGATTTTGAAGGTTCCTACATGCAATATCTAATGATTACCTTACATCTTCCACTAATTATCTCATTAAAACTCATAAACTCACCATAAATGATCTCCCGCGTGCAGTAGAACGTTGGGAGAAAACGGCTGGTGTTAACCCGTTAAAACAAGGAGGTAGTTCAGTTACGAATCATTAAAACGAGGAATCCGACCGAATAAACTTGGGACTCGAACAATTATTATACATGAAAACGAAATAACTGGTCGAGTTGATAATTCGTGAAGGTTTACACAGTCGAAAAGAATCAATCTTCCATATAGGAATTCAATGAGAGCGCAAAGAATAGCCTGCATATATTGAGACGTCACAATGTGGGAAGTTGTCGAGAGAAAATTATAAAGAAAATGTTCCATGATTTTACATAGGATAGGGATCTAAGTAAATCGAACTGAATCGTTCAATTATCCCATCATGTTCTCAACCATCTAGATAACAATAAACAGGTCGATGTTATTTATACAGATTTCCAGAGAAAAATCGATAAAGTTATGATGTGATACTGAAAAAGTTTCATGAAAGTGGTGCACTCAAATTGTTGGCCTCGTACTTGGGTGACCAACACTACATAGTCAAATATGAAAGCAATTGTACAGGAAAATTTCCCCAAGAATCATACCTGGGCTCATTAATTTCTCTTATCTTTATTAATGACCTTACACATAATATAAAGTACTCTGAATGTCTGTTATTCGCAGACGATCTGAAATTTTATAGGGAGATCGAAACCCTACAGGACTGTGTCAAACTACGTCGGAAGACATCGGCATATATACAGGATTATGATAAAGTAATGCACAAAATTCATAAAACGTACAACGATCACTTTTGAAAAAAATGCAAAAACACGTGAAACTGTTCTTTTTATTCCGCATCTTTTGACATAAGTTACAAAAATAACACGTCAAAGTTGTCAAAGTTATGACGTCATCAACAAATTTTTTTAATGGGAAGTTAAGATTTTTATCACATTATGTGATAGAGCTTGTGTTTTTACACACGGGAAAAATAGTTGCAGTAGGGCTCACATTGGAAAAAAACGAGAATAAATTATATTTTGGTCAAAACATAACTGAATTCATTTGACGATTAAGCTCTGGTAACCGCGAAAGAAACTGAGACACAACTGAATGATTTCTTGTCTCAGTCCATCCAAATGAGGATTTGTAACTTTCTCTGCGGTTGTATAAATAGGTGGCATGTTGCATTCTTCAATTGAATTTCCCCATCACTGTCCATCAAAGACCGCCCTTTCACGAGTAAGGACAGTGGAATGGAAGCAATTCATGAGGGGAGCGATTGTCTCTCTTGTTTATGTCGGATTAAAAACACTTGCTTTCTTCGTTGCTGTTATACTTTTCTCTTCATATGGAAGAGTAATCCTTTATTAAATATAGAAAACATCGAGTATAATTAATATTTGTATGGGTGAGCGCTAGAGGATCAGGAGTTAATCTTCCACCCGACATGTTTCCAAGTTATCCTACTGTGTGGTTGTACATCAAAGGTGGTAAAAAGAGTAAACCAACACGGATATCGTGGTGGAATCGAAAAAAAGTCCCGACCGCTCCTATATGTCCGACACATTTGATTTCTCACTTCCAGCCTCGGGTTCCTAACATAATCAGCGAGATCTAATTTGAGAGACATAATGAAATTACGAGAAGTCGGCGCCTGAAGACAGATCTCGGGGTGTGAAATTTACGATGTTACCAGGGTTGATTTTAATTACGATGCAGAAGTTCAGATAGAAAATGAGAATACGGAGGAGGCTTTGATGCATTGGAATCCAGTCCAGAAGGATTTGTGACATCAGATATGTGTTGAGTGAAATTGTTGTTTTTCACTGAGACGCCCCAACAAGAATTACCAACTCAGAGAAATCATGACCATCAATGGTTGTACATTGATAGGATTTTATTCTAGGCTGCCCTTTTTTTAAATGTCACTATGGGGATTTCGGTTATTTCAAGAGATATGAAATTGTGTGAAAAATATTAATTTTCGATTTTTTTAATCAGAGCACTTCTCACAAAAAATGTGTTGTACATAGTTGTGAAAAGAATTGAAAAAAAAACTAGAATGTTGAAATTCAAGATGGCGTTAATGAGAAAAATCGAGGGTTACAGGTGTTTCTCCACCATTTTGAAAATCACTGAAAAAACAATGCCATAGTCGAAATCGAAAACTTCATGAAAAATTGTAGATGAAGTTTCAGTTGAAAAGGTCCTTTACAATCAGTTCATCCTGAAAAAAAAAATAAAACCAACAATTGAAAATTTTCGTTTTTTCGCAATATCTTCAAAACCAACGAAGATACTCTCAATTCCTCTTCGGATTATTCAGCACAAAATTGCGCGACTTTGTCACGCTTTAATCAACTGTGTATCTGAAGATAAGCGAGATTCCCATAGTGGCATTCAATAAACGGGCAACCTGTATAGGGTTAGGCATAGTAAGGCCTAAATCATTAAGTATTTTATGTCGACAGAATATGTTTGTTGAATCAAACTTATTTTCTTCTTCAATTTTGTCATGACAATAATGACATCCAGTCTTTGCCTTTTTTCCCCACCTACTATATCTATCACACAATACATAATTCTCTGCTCCCAAGTGAGATATCTCAACTGATAACGAATCCCTTCGAGTTAAACGATAGGTAGTAAATGCCGGCATATCTCATATCGGGAAATTCGAATTAATTATCAGAGGGTAGTTTCCGCACCTACATCGATGATTACGAGTGTTTCGCTTTGTGTGAGGACTTCCATGGCTCTGAATGTGTTGATATTGAATGCCGGCCACTCATTACCTGGCATATTGGCGACAATGTCGTTACATTAACATCGAGCTACTTTGTTATTCTATCAATTGCTACATCTATTTTTCATGTGGAAGAATAATTATGTTTGGTATGGAATTCTGAATGTGAGTTTCGTTTTAGTTTGTCTAGTATATCAGGAGACAACATTTTTGGAACAAATGTAAGGAAATACAAATCAATTAATTCTCCTCAACTCAAAATATAGAGTCTTCCATTTAAAATAACGAAGATGCTACTCCTGGTTTCGCTAATATAGATCGCATTGAATCATGAATGAGCTCTCGTATGTATATCTCCCTGTGTTTTATAGATTGTGGTCGTCTTCTTTATCTTCAAAAACAGGAATTATACCTCTCAAGTAGTTATCAGACTTTTATTTGGAATAATCAAACATTGTCGTGTATTCTACACAATTTTTCACAAAGGTAAGCCTATCGACAATTCCAAAACGCTGACAACATCGCATCTATTTGCAGGATGACGGAACTATCAATTATACCATATATCATTTGAAGTATCAACATTATATTCTCGGTAACATTCCAAATATTCAAATAAAATGAATATATTTTCTGAATTTTTGTAGAAATTTCGCGCGATATATAGGTAGTACAAACTCGCCATGACGTACTCTGCAGACCATTAATCAATTATCTGTGTGGTATATAGTCTGAAATGAACCCTTTATGCTCGTTTGTATTGTTTCTTCAGCATTCAATACCAAACCGTCAATCATATAGTTATCACATCGAAATATCCAGCACTCGTTTCCTATACAAAACATGTTGGGCTGACGTCAAGTTCAGTATCGGTTGTAGGAAAACCTGGATATAGGTATAATATTATATCGGAAGTTGAAAATACCTGGGCTGGAAATCCAATTTGAATATGAAATTTGATCGTACAAGGACCTGTACCCTTAGGCAGCAATTATGCACCTTCAAAGAAGAAAACAACATCGTGCTGTAGTAGCGTGAATAACATGGCAATAAATTTTTTTTAATATTCTCATCGAGGTAATTACCAGCTACTGACGTGTCAATAATGTGAATAGGGACTTGAGATGGTGAGCAAATTTCCATTACTATACAAGGTGTCTCAGCAATCTAAGTCAAGCTGGAATCGTGCAATGGGCCTAGTCATAACAGTTAGCAGAGAAATAGGAAGAGAAATCCAACTTGCGTATTATGAGAGATATGATCATTTGGAAAAAATCAAGAAAATTTACACCGTGACAGTTTCTTCACTCCTGTCGCTACAAATCTTAACTCTTCAATTATATTATTCCTGCTATGGGATGCCCAATAATATGTCTGTGAACTGTTGCTTGAAATGTGAAGCCAACTGATCTAGTTCGCAAGAAAATATCACTTTTTCCCAAACGAAATATCTAGAAATAATATTTTGCCCATCTTTGACTAACTGTGCTGGAAAGGATTCCAAAATGATGTGATGACTAAAATTATTCATCATTTGTAGACAATTTCTTCCGTTGCAACTCCAATTTTCAACAGAATTATTTTCTAATTGAAAAATGTTTTGAGAACACTCAAAGCTTTCCTAAAAGCCCTAACTTCATTGAGTGGGATGGATAGGGTAGTTTTATGAAGTGTGAAAAAATAATTGGAAAATCAAGATTTGTTCAAGGGTTGAACAGCTACTGTAGATTTCATTTATCTTTCCCTATATCCTTTCATTATCTCATGATTGTGTTTACCAGTAGAGATGAGAAATATTACTTTTTGTGTCCAATCAATAGGCCATTGGCTACACATGTGAAATCGGATGCTCGTTCGTAAAAAGTAGTTGATCTCATTAAATTGTTTTCGTTATTTCCAGATATCGTAACAGATTCACAAAATTTTGCAATACAGAGTGTATTTTTTAGTTGAAAAATATTGAATTTCTCCTGGAAACGGAACTGTATTGTGATTCCTGTTAAGTTTTGGTTAGTGAAATGAGTGACATATTCCTACCGAATATGAATAGATGATACAAAGTAATTTGAAAGTGATAGCTACATAAAAATCATGGCAATATTAAGATAACGTCCTGTATCTCAGAAAAGACAGTAGATCCATCAAAGGGGGGTGATTCGGAATGAACAAAGTGTCCTCTATCTATCTGAAACACCCTGTATAACCAAACGGAACTCACTTCGTGGACATGCCTCATTTTTTCGTTCGCTATCATTCGGGCAAGGAAAATGTTTTTCTTTTGTTCCATGTGCTCATTTCTTTTATTTTTCTAGACCTATTCATCTGCTACCCGAAAGGCATCTCTTGTTTTTATTGATTCAACAAATCGTAATATCATATTTCTGGAATCTGGTCGTAATATTCGATATTTAATATTTGAAAAAAAAAATAAAGAACCGTTTCACAGTTGATGCCTCAGGTGGCGAATCACAAAATATTGAAACGGATTCGAATGCTATTTTACACACTGAATGAGACAAATGAACAAGACACATACACTACCCATGCACATTTTCAATTATGTTAATCGGTTTTTCCAACTTCTAGAAGACGTGTTATTCTAAATTCTTACAAAAACGAAATCTTTCCGAAAATATTATGTCGCGGTTATGAACGACTATTTGTACGATCTAGGAATTTTGAGGATATATAATATAAATAAAATAATAACAACACCGTAAAGCTACGTTAAATAATTTAGTATAGAATGATTTATCTAATCAAATGGATCTTCCCTTTATGGGTCGATTATGTAATAAAACTCCAGGCACAATCTTACAATCATCGAATTCAATTTCATGATAGGAATCATTATCAATTCCTAATTAATCATATGCTTATGTTGACGGGAATGCTCCACAATATTAACAACAAGCCATACAGGCAGTTTATTTGGACTGATCAATTTAATCAGGAATACCACAACTGTAAACAGTACCAAGTTCATGCAAATAGGCGACTCGTAATTCAGCTAGATGCTTATGATTGTATTTCTTATGCTAACCAATGATTATCTATTATAAAGAATTCATCTTGATGGTGATTAGATTTTCTGATTAAAATCAAAAATTAAACGGAAAACTTCCGGTTGTTTCCGTATAATCAAAAGAAGCGATTCAAAAACTTGAGAATGAGCCAGAATACACGATGCTTATATACATTATTTGAATTTTAATCATCTCTTTCACAAGCGTACGTGCTTTGAATACCAACAGAAATAGCTACATTAAGCTACAGGTTTATCATGTACGTACAATACCCAAATCGTCAAGATAGTACTATACGTTAACGTAATAGATGAAAGCTGGTTTGATATCCTGAAACTTCTGACAGAAATTACAAATAATTCTCTCTACATATATGAGTTTGATGAGCACAAAAGCTCCATTTACACGTCTCTGTATGCTTTGTTGAACTTTGTTGTGGCAAGACCATGGTAGCAAGGAAAGGATTTTCTCTAGCATCAAAAATCAATGCAAGACACTGATCAACAATATGTATATACAGAGTGGACCATTGAAAACGAAACAGCGGCAGAAAAGAATGAGAATACATTACAGTTTTTTATGTTTTTTTCTCAATTATCACTAACTATTCCTTCTTTACTATCTGAAACTCCAAGTACAAATGTCTCACATCAATTCGAGATGAAAAGTTTGTATGAAGATATGCCATGAAATGCACTCCTTCGGGGATACAGAGTGTCACAATTTTTAATTTTATGATGGCCTACTTTCCTTTTTATTTTTTTCAGACAAGTTCATGGACAAATCAATGTTTGATATCAGTTAGACTCATCAAATCTCAACCTGAAATAAACTTGTATTCAGAGTTGGTCGGTCTTATTTCGACCCACCCAGTAAAGTCGAATAGTCTATGAAGAATTGAATGCAGAAAACTGGGGTATATGTTGTTAATATTCCTGATGACTATTAACGTTTCCACAACGAAACATTTTACCCAATTTCATGGATGTATTCTAACTGGAATGTATCACTAGAATGAACGTCAATAGCGTATTGAAAAACGTGGAGAATGAAATAATGTTCCTACTTTTTATTGTTTCATAGTCGACCATTTTTTGTGGCGAGATCCGGTATGCAATGAGATTATTTTCCAATACACATCAATATTCAAAATAGCAGTTAAACTGCATTATCGCTGGAATTCAAAACATAAACTCCAATAATTTTAATTGAGGCAGGAATATATTGTGATAAATCGAAAAAAACGCACCAAACTATGAGAGAAACAAAAATACATGGAGAAGAGCACTTCATCCAAAGAAAAACTGAGGTTCAATAAATATATAGAGTAGAATAAAATTAACGAAACACTTTTTTCGAAGCAGAAACAGAAATTATAAAATGCACTAATCAAGATCATTTAGGATCCATAAAACGTGTCTCGTCGATTTTCAAAATAATAACGTCACAGATATTTTATTTCGAATTCATCATTCAAACTTCAGTTTACTAATTGATTTGACGACTATCAGTTTCTTCAGGATATCATGAATTCATTATTTGTTTGTTTTTATTATTATAAGTGTTGTAAAATTTACGTATGTCAAAAGCATGTTCTGGTTAATCCCGTGAAATTATCACGTATGTTTACTAATCGATGAATGGAATTCTGATTTGTAATAACTGCAAACGAACAACACATCCATGAAATTATAATATATTTTTGTTGATTCGGTGAATACGCAATGATAATATTCACCTCTGAAAATTCAAATTCAACACATTTCAAACTTTCATTATGCAATCATTTCAAATCAGAAAGTATCAGTGCAATAAAATAACGGAAGTAAAAGTGAATTACCCTGTACGGTGAAAACTAGTAATAACTACACTCAATACCAATTCCTTTTCTAGACTATTTAACATCCTTTGGATATTTTATTCTCAACACACATCGCTTTGTTCAATTCATTCGAAACCTCGACTTTTGTACATAGTTCTTCTATTGTTTTTATAAGCAAATCTCATTTCTGTAATTTCAGATGATTTTTATCAGTTCTTCAACTCCATAGAACTCTGACAAAATATTCTCGTGTTCACATTTCATGTTTACACAAATCCCATTTTTATCCGATCCGCCACTGCCTGATTATTTCACCAAACAACAATCAAGACAAGAAACGATGCTCAACTTTTCCGGCCATAGCACCCTCGATGTCGCGTTCACTACTCGCTCACTTCCATAGCCACCTCCGCAAGCTATCTCGTCAACAGGTAGCAACTTTGTTTTCGACGGTACCGGAGTGTTTGTAGCGCGACGCCTATAGACGACTGGGCGTCGGGACGCTCTTCGACGCCCGATGGCGCGGATCTGACGTCGCGGCTGCGTCCAATCTCTGCTCTCTTCCTTCCTTGACGCCGGAGGGGCGAAATGAGAGGCGAAGAGATGAAAATCATCGAGTGAATTGAAAACTTTGATTGTTGACTTTGAGCCGAAATATCATTTTATTGCAAACGGGCATATACAGGGTAACACACGGCTAGGGAAGGAAATAAAGATTTCGGGAGTTTAGAGTTGCTGGGAATTTTAACGTGATGGTTTCAAGATTATTGATCGTTAACCTGTATAGTTAGAAGAAGAAGATAGAAGATGATAAAACACGTTTAACGAAAATATCAAGGTTTGTATTTAGTGTGGATTTATGCAGCACAAAATAACAAATATCAAATAACAAATATCACGTAACAAATAACAAATAACAAGTAGTGAAAATGTTACCATTCATACACACCAAATAACAATTAGCACGAAATGGTACGCAGGCGCACAAGCCATTTGAAATTCGAATGATCCGAACCGCAACACACTTTTTAGAATTCTGTAATATTTCGAAAAATTCCATTTTAAAAAAATATATTTGTTCCAAACAAAACCGTCGATAAGAGCAGACACAAAATATAGTTTGTTTTGACAGAAGTTAGGTTATTTCTTTTCTAAGAAAGTTGAAGTTGACGTACTTCTTATTTGTTATTTGTTATTTGATATTTGATACTTGGCTGCATGAACACTGTCATTGAAAAATAAGAACTTCAACTTATACTTGTTATTTGTTACGTGATATTTGTTATTTGATATTTGTTATTTTGTGCTGTATAAATCCACACTTACTGTTCATATTTATTACAGGAATGTCATATTTTTTTGTGATTAAGACAAACAAGACAGAATCATTTATATTTCAAACTCATCGTATATATGCAACCCACAAGACAAAGAATTATAATCAATGCATGTAGAACAACAAAATCGTCATAAACAAAAACAGAATCAGTATCATCGAATCGGTTTTTTCGATACCTTTTAATAGAAGAGTCGCTTGCCGTAGAGTTCCATTCAAAATTATTGGTCACAATGGCCTTGTGACGTCATCGTTGCCGATTTTTTCATCAATCATCACTTATAGGAAAGTTTACAACCTTCAATATTCAGTTCCGAAATTTCACTTGTTTATATAAGAGGAGGGAATCATTGTACAGGACTGCCCAATTATGTCAACAGGGTTATCCTGAACTAGAACATCGCTCGTTTCAATCGTTGTGATAATCGTCATGGTATCAAGGATATCGAGGGACATATTGTTCTCAAATCAGTCGTTTCTCACCGTCACGATCGAGAACCAACAGTTCATTGTAGAAAACATGATATTGTTGACGGTGACGGGCGGTCATTTGAACTGCCCTGGAATATTATGGATATGCTAAAATAATCGCTTGAACTTGTAGTTCAGTTATATAAGGTAGATCAGTTTTCATTTGAAATGTGAAATAGTTACGGACCTAGTGTAGTGAAGCAGCCGGTTGCATTAATTAGCTGTAATAACCAATTCCGAGATATTTCAGACTATTGTCTTGAGACACCCTGTATATAGAATAAATTAGAATAGAGATCGAACGATATGAACTCTCACTGGGACATTTTCATTATGAACACGCTCAAGGAGAGTTTATCCTAAGAAAAGTTGATGAATCAAATACAGATATAGAAAATGGAAACACAAGTTCATACAGATGATTGAAAAATTATTGAAATGTATAAATAAAGTCGTAGATTTTTTGCCAACGTCTGACTCTTGTGATACTGATGAAAATGCTATAATAACAGGAAGTTTTACTGATGAATATGTATAATCCAGTTTGAAACTCGTGAATTCTGCTCTCAATTCTGGATTATAATTCAGGGTTGAAACGAAGAGAAGAAAATGAAAATTGAACACCTCTGCTCATTTGCATAAAAATGAACGTGTCCATCTTCCTCATTTTATTTCATTTCATTCCTTATTTCATTTCGTTCGCTTCAAAAACCCTCCCTTAGAAATAAACGATTACTCTCTGATAGGTCTAACTGTTGCTAAACTTTCATCAATTTAGGAATATCATACGACCGAGAAAGATCTTGATTATACCGCAGAAAAACACAAACTTGGCAATTTAATATTTCATTCATCCGAAAATACCCTGCAGATTTTGATTTATAACAACCTATATTCGAGGATCCTATTTTATATATTCGGAAAAAACCGTTGCCACAATATTCCATTTAATCTTCTTTGATATTCGTGCAAGAACGTTTCATATTTTCAGTGAACATTTCAGCGGCAGAAAATATTGAAGGTATCTGCGTAGTGGCTTGCCAAATTAATTAAATGAATTCCTATTGGTTCTGACGCTGTGAATGTGGATATAATACGCTAGTGCCCCAGAAAATCACTGGATTGATGTGTGGGGAACATACCGATTACAAATGCAGATGAGAGTAAGTACAAAAATGAGGGCCGAAATATTTGTTTATTTAATTCTTTTGAATTAGTTCTGTCTGATATTTCTGAATACACGAAGTCTTTTTGTTCAATGCCTTTCCTTCATAAAAAGTGATATCGTGTGCCCCCCTTTCACTAAAGAGCAAATTCCAAATTCTTCGCTTGAATTATTGAAATGAAAAAATAAATTACTGTTTCCCAAGTTATATTCTGAAATGTATTCTCACGAGAATTCCACTGCATTTTTTTTCGATGTTTTTTATCTATTTTGCCCTTTAGCCTCAACTTGAATTTGAGGTAATTAATATATTTTGTATACTTTTGTCTAACACTTTTGTTCGTTTCCTCTAATTGGGTGTATACCTGTTGGAATCAACTGATACATCAGGTATTAATAAACAATTAAACTTTGTTGGGATATCAAACAAATAGTTCATTATATACTTGAAACTTACTGATTGAGGCAAATTGAAAAAATTATATTAGATTAATGACAGATCCATGCCCTTTAGCGTTAGGTTGGTTCTGTGATATTTCTCATCCGGTTTCTACTTCTTTCGTTTCCTTTTGCTGTCTCTGTTTTGGACGGTCGTCCAGATTGAATCCTACGAGATCCGCAAGACAATCCTTCGCGATGTTTTCTTCAGCTGACGGCTGTTGGTTGAGCCTTGAATATTTTATCACACTTTTGATTACTCATCTTTTTTGTTCTAATATTATCTATAATAATAAGCTCTTGTCTCAAACGGGCAACGCGCATTAGTTATGGAAAATTCTTGAAGTTATTATGTTGTACCGAATATCAAGTGAATTTACAATAATCATGATATCAACTATCAATTCCCAGAAAATATCCACCATATATTTCTCAATATATAATATCATTTAATATCGAACACCCCTTGATTGATTGATTTCTTTCAGACCACCAACAACCACCAATGGTTCGAAGTTGAGCAAAGCCATAGCCATTCTCTGAATGAGAATATAAATCTTCAGCTTCATCCACGGAAATTCTATTCAACTTTTAACAATACACTGTTCTGGTGGTACACATATCACTCGAATGTAAGGAAGGATCGAGGTAGAGAAGAAAAGGATATATCTGGGTTATGAAATCCATTGAAATGTATATGAGTTATATCGACCAATGAAGAACATATCTTGTATCTTGTAACCATCATCTTGTCACAGTGCACTAGTTTGAATTGAATTATATTTTTGAATGGATGATTTTTTATTATGAATTATGCATGATCAATTCTCGGATAAATGACATGGGGTACTTTTTGGAATATTTCAATGCTTTTATAGTCGATTTCAGTGCCACTTTCAAACACTTCAATATTTATACACTGATTTTAATAGTTGCCGTATGTCAAGATTCATCTGCAGACAGAGGAAACTGTTCGGAAATGAACATTATCAATGTGATAATACAGGTTAGGCCACAGTGGACATTACCTTAGACGTATTTGGAAAACGGAAAGTAGCATATACTTCTGAAAATTGGTTACTCCAATGAGCGTTTCGATCTTTCGATTACCAATATTTTCAGCAAGACAGCGTTGCCACTTATATCTTTGTTTTCTCAAACAAAACACCCTGTATCTTACAGTCTCTTTAGATTGGTCATCTGTTTCTCAATATTCTTGCTCAATAATTTTCTATACCTATCTGGGAACTTTTTATATCATTATGAATGCTTTTCTCTCATTAAAAGCAAAAGTTTAGCCCCTGCAAAGTTCAATCTGGTTTAGAAAGAATTCAGCAAGGAGGAATTTCCCATCAGAAAACAAAAAAGTTTACTTGTTATACGAGATTTGAGTTTGAATAAATCATAACAGACGTCCAAATAAATATCCTGTAGCAGCTTCCTTACTTTGCGTATCACCTTTCTTGAACTTCAAGATTCTTGAACTATTACTCAATCCGTTCGTACTTTGCTCATTTTCAGAATTCGAATTGTCAATCCGTAGACCAAAATTTTTATTAGAAAAATGTTGAGAAGATATTTCTTCAAAAAGAATCCCAATTCACAGTCGTATTCTTGAATTGAAAGTATGAATCAGACAGGATTTGAATAAGTTCGGTGCTACCAATGGAAATTGTTTTCGTAGAAATTTATTTCCCATCAATTTCCAAGGATCTTGAAAATCAACAGAACATATTTTACAGCTTTCACCTGTTCCATCCTCCTGCGTTACGCAGGAAATAATCTTTGGGATATAATTATGACACTTCTGGGGATCGGTGGATTGCTTTGCTTCCACCATCCAAGTAGATTTTACTGTGGGGAGAAATAACTTTCAATCTTCTGCGTATTCGAGATCTTGGACGACTCTTTGTTAGAGGAGAATCAAAGTGATATTTGGCATTGAATAAGCAGATGAAGTTGTATGAAGGATTTGATGAAATGGATATAATCCGAATGCGACGGAATGAATGGATTAATTGAACTAATGATTCTGGATTTGAATTAAATATCTCCTGAATATACTGGCAAGATGACATTTTTGTTTATGGCGGAAGTATCAATTTCGTCAAGAAAACTGAGAAATCGTCATTTTTTCACTGCTTGGATATCAAATATACCAATATAGTTTCAGGAGTTTTATAATAACAATTTTTTATAAATTTTTATGGCCCTGTGTATGTGACTGAATTCATTTTTTCACCAGAAAAATATTCAGTTATAATACAAAATCTGAGAAATATTTGTGCAAGATTTGACCAAATGCATATTACCGTCATATATGGATGAAATCAAATCAGTCGACTTGCCATTTTGCGAAAGTGATGTAGATCATGTCAGTGAGTTGAAAAGAACCAAAATCGATAGTCGGCAATATAATGCAAATTGACTAGTTCGAGAGTGTGAAAAACGATAATTTTAGTATTCTTAAAATCGTACATTGCTCCGATAAACGCATACAAAGAAAAACGATATTAATGGAAAAAGAAGTCACCATTGCTTATAGTGATGGTATGAGAAGGTAGACAATAAACAGTCAACAGATCAACCTCACACAGAAACACACCATTAATCATGTGGTCGTGAGTCCCAAAATTTGATACATTGAAAATCGTTAATAGTGTAATTACAGGTTTTCTCGCCCAAAAATATTCGTATGATGAAAAACAGCCGTATGCTGTGTCAGTATTCTAAGCATTTGTGGAAAATTAATCAAAACAGAATATGATTTTCAATACTAATTAATTTTGAATCTGATTATTAATTAATGGACGTAGAGATATGTATTGTATGTAATTAGTGAACATGTTTCGGAAAAATAAATTATGAATTATCGAGATTATTTAAAAAAAATATAATTGTTCGCAGATAACGATCTGAATCAGTTCAGAACTGGTATAGCTATAATTTCGGTGGTCTGCCCAAAAACTATTATTAAGGATTTGTCATTGACGTAACCATAAAAATATTGTGCTATCATTGTATCACAAATGACACGCAATTAAAAAATATATGAGGTTGTCAAATGTGATGATTTTTTTCCTATAGTTAGGAAAGTATGTTTATGAAGTTCAAAGCAGTTATCTTGTATGTATAGGTCCTCACATTTCCTGAACCAATTTACTGAAATTTACATAATCTTATCAAGATTAGATAGACAATAAATGGTTACGAGAAATGTATAATTTGGATTTGTTACGACTCATTTCATTTACTATACTATACTATATGTAATAAGTGTTTAATTCAATCAGTTGAGTTGATCAGATTCTTTAATAGTGAGGTGAGGGTAAGGATAATTGATACTCAATGCATCTTCGCCAATTTATTTTCAAAAATGTCACCAATAGTCAAACTTGAATGGGTTTACAAGTATTAGGGAACCAGAATTAACATCTATACAGTTGCTAAAAATTTTTGTTGCACTTACCTTCCATACCATCTACAGTACCCATTGAAGAAAGCAGGGGACACTCACCTGTAAAATAAAGGAATGAAATATAAATAACATACATATCATCAAGAGGCATTATTCACTTTATAAGTGAAGATCTGATTCGAGAAACTGAATCGTGTTCTCCAAAAAATTAATTATCATTGAAACAGACAACTAACAACGAGAAATTAAGTGAATCAATATACATAGATTTACACAATGGATAGGAGTATAACGCAAATTCAGGTTGGCAAAGCAATTTCAACCTTACCAATTAGTGAATGTTGAGCAGCAGAAAATTCCTCATTATTCTCAATTTTGAGGAAATTCATTTCGTACTTTTGATTGAAAATTAACATGACTGTTCCAAAGGATTCCATATAACTGGGAGATACAAAAGTAACCTGATGCTTTGATGTTACGGATTTTATTCATTAATTTTATTCAATGAACTTGGTGTGAAAGCCATGGAAAAGTTAAATGTTAAATGAAGAATTCCAAGTTCCTATAGTATTAGCACCCAGAACATCCTATTGAATTTCAACGATGCCTTCACTTGCTATGAATAAAACTTCGCGAGGTATTTCCAATAATTTCAATATTGTAGATTTATTGAAATACCGGGTGATTATTCAAGGTGGCTCGCCCCTATAACTTTTTTATTATTGGAGATAGAAGAACATAATTCGGGGGTTGTGTATTATATGTCAATTCGCATTATTTGACGTATTCACTTCAGTTGAAATAAAACATCAATTCATAATTTCAAATACTTATAATAGAACTTCACAAAATGAACTTGGTATAATATGGTCCTCTCATGATATACTTGTTAATGAAGGAAATGGGTTTTGTTTACTAACTACAACTTTCCTATGCTGATGACTTATATATCCTTTGATTTTCCCATCATAAATTAAATTTGCAACAATACATTGTGTTTCATCTAAATCCACATCTTGTCCTAGATATTCCAGAGCCAATTGTAAAGAATCCACAGGTATCTGGTGTGTATTCAGGATCAAATACACTTTTTTGAATAAATTCCTGTATGCAATTATTTTGAGCTTGTCAACGATCAAATAAATTCCACATTTGATAAAAAAGGTTTCATGTAGTTCCATCAATTCATCAAACAATCTCAAATTCCCTTGACACACTGCTTGAACCAAATCCCAAAACTGGACGACATCATATTTTTCCAAAACATATCTACTGGGAACATAGCCTAGTAACATTTTGACAGGAACCAAGTATATGAGAATCAGTCGTTTATTTTTTCTGCTTATTCTGTGGCAGTTCTGGAAGGCGTAGGTCAAGTATTCATCTGCTGCTTTGTAGTTGCTATCATACATTGCTTTTCTTCCAACAAAATACCTGAAATATAACAAATATAAAGTAAAACCTATGATCCTAACCATGGCAAAAAATTGGAGATTAAGAGAAGTGGGTATATATTTGTTTTACTAGATTCTACAGCTTTTTGGATAATTTGAAATACATGACACATTATATATTAGGAAAGGATTCATCCTGATGGAACATTGGAAATGACATGTTTTTCGGATATTCAGATTTGACATAATGACATAATCATTCCATCAACCATCAGTTTATTGACAACTGTCAAATTACATTGCATCTGATGGAGTGCATGTTTATAATATGAAAACTACTACATTTTCAATGTTTATATGAGAATGAAAGCATTTATTTATTTATTTTCAAAGATCAAAATCTTGATCTCTCAGTATGTAAACTTTTACACTAATAATTCTGCTCACCTGTATGTCACTTGTTGGCCTAACGGAAAGCTCTCTTTGAATGGGGATGATTCTATAGCCCTAATCAAAGGTTTACACAAATGTAACTTGTTTATTCTGAAATACACCTTGAATAGTTGATTCACCAATCCCAACATTCCTATCCTTTTGGTATCTTCTTCAGCAGATCTATTATCAGCTGCACATACTCTAAAACAACCCATTAGGCATTCAGCAGCCTTTTCAAGGATTTCTCCTGGATTTTCTGTTACTCCTAGTCTCTGTTTTTCTGCTCTCTGAGCTATGAGCCTCAAGTCTGAGCAAACCGCAAACATGATAGGCAAACCCCAGTTTTCATCTTTTTGTGCTTGTAAGATTTTCGTGAAAGATTGTATGAGCTGACTCTGCTGATTGTAAGCAGTTAAAAAATCATCTCTGCCAATACTATACAAACACTTCAAATGGTGACAAACTAGTTCATCTAATGGTGGAGTCAGGAATCTGTCTACTAAACCTTCTGGCTGTTCTACTTGATAATTCGGATACTTGGCATGATCATGTCGCAAAGACAGGAATTGTGCCACTTTGTTACCATCATGGTTCCTCCAACTTCGTTCTATGATCTGGAGGAAATGTGCTAGGGTCATGAATGCCATACTCCTGAAACATTGAAACTCAATACAATTTTACATGATTTCACATTGGAGGTTATAAATAACATAAAATCATAATGTGTATCTTACCTATATAAAGTTGAATGATATCATCGATGTCTTATATCATAACACAGCACCGGCTTATATCTGGAATTCAATGATTGAGACTTAGAGACTGAAATAGTAGGAACACTAATATTCAAAAAATAAACAATCAGACATCTCCGGAGTCCGGACTCCGGTGAGCGCAGCGCGGTATGAAATGCATGCACCATCTAGCGACATCAATGGGAACAATCGAGATCTTTGAAATGTATTCAAAAAATAGACACTCTGACTCTGATATGCTTTCCTGTGGTCAAAAACCATCACAAACGTATGAAGTTGTTCATCTGCAAGGATCAATAAGTTACCATCTTGGCCAATCAGCTAGATTCCAGTCTTTTCTAATTACAGAAACCTGTAAGTAGCTGAAAATAGCGGTCTGTAGTAATGTTTAGCTGTTCCTACCTAGATGTCGACAAGAGCAAAGCATTGATCCATTCGATATTTTACAGATGCCTGTAAACAGCATAAAATATTGCTGAAAATCAATTACATAACAAATATATCCTGAATATCCAGGTTACCAGTAATTACATCCATATCATAAACGTGAACTGCTCAGACTTTTTTGTAAACTTTTTAACCACAAATTATTTAATACATATAATATGAACGTTCAACTTTTCGAACATACTATAAACCGTCCTCGTCTTGGGAACATTGTATATTCTTATTCAGGTTCTTACCTAAACGTCTGTCAGATAAAAGGAATTTATGTTAATTGATTATCTAATAAAATTAGTTCTATTCCAAAAGACATTTACAAGATGGTCTTATTTCCAATTCAAATAGGATGTGCTAATTCACCTTGACTTCGATGGTTTTTTGGTGTTTCGTGTATTTTAGCTGATCAATATGTCACTGACTCTTTCGTGAGAAGAGTATCCGATTTTCCTTGAACATTGATATGGTTTCATATCTAGTCAATAAATATATTGATTCATCAACCTTATTATAACAATCATTGCGATAGCATTTGAAAGCAAAATATAGGTGTTATTTCCATAGAATTACAAAAAACAATGATTTACACATCTGCTCAATTCTTGACATTTTTTTCATTCTGAATGTACATAAAATTATTGATGGTTATTGAAGAAGTGAAAAGATAATACATAAATATTGTGCAATTATATTTCAAGAAATAACGTCAAAATAATTTAGCAGAGTTGATTTATACAATAATATGATCACAATGAATCTCGAGATTCGTCTGGATCATAGTTTTCGAAATGACCGAACAATGATTCATGGAAAGAAAAAAATTAATATGGTTGCTGTAAGACAACGGATCCGATTTACAAATTGAAAAATATAATTCTGTGAAATTGTAACACAATTTGAAACTTTTATTTATGTGATTTAGTACAAATACACCATATAATCATGTGTTTGATTCAAATGATAATAATTGATATTTTCTCAAAATATAACAATATCAATTCAATGCTAATTTGTTGGGTACTCCATAGTTTTCAACAGAGTATTTCATTATTCATTTTATGGTTAATAAATAGGTTTTTTCTTTTGTTTTGTCGAAAGTAATAACAATCAAGACCTCTGTTATATGATTTCTGCGGAATCACACATTACACTGTAGGTTGGAGGCATCTTTTATTTTCATACTGACTGTTTGATTCTGATGAATACGCTATTCAGAAAAAAAATGTTATGTCAATAATAATAATAAATGTCCTTTATTGAATCAATTTACACTGATGGAAAATATCGAATAGAGATTCCGTATTTTTTATTACTGGATCATAATAGTTTCCATATACTAGCAATATTTCTATTTTTCATTATTGAATACGGTAACATATGTCTCTAAGTGAAATAATTCATGAACTTTCCAGATCGTTGTCTTCTTCACAACGATGATGTATTTTTGAGCCATATTGTTATCATTATAATCATGAATATGTATATACTTCAAGTTTCCTAAAGATCCGACTTGTCCATTCGATCAATCTTAAGATTCACTTTGAAATGATCTAAATTTTTCTATTTTCCAATTGGTTCATGGGGAGATATATTTACTCCTCAGAAGATGCGCACCTGAATCTGCTGGACCCTGAATTTCAAATTTGTATACTATTCAAAACGAATCACACCAATCAAGAGAACGAATGACCATGCACATAAAACGCCTCGTAAAATTTGTTTGTTTCTATTCTGCACAGATATAAAATAGAGGTAAAGAAAAATACAAACCTGAAAGAGGGTTTCGTCGCTGACAAAAAAATGGAATGTTATCGGATTACTTCATCTCCAAAAACTCCTCGTGGAACTAGTTTCAAGTTGATATTCATCTGAGAAAGTGACTCGGTCTGAATTGATGAGCTTTTAGCTGCGAAATATGGATGAGGTCACTTGTAGACATTCCAAGCATTCTTGCATTAGTTTCAAATTCCACGATAATCAACAACTTCACTTTTATCCAGTTTTTTTTTCTGTTCGTACTAGATGAATATTTATTTCAGCCTCAGATGAGATTTTCATTTAGGCGTTGATTGATTATGATCAAATCGTTATCTTTCAATATAGAAATATTCAAGATCCTTCATATGATGTTTTCAAGGAATGTGCATTTGCAACAATTTGTTTTTTTCGAAAAAGGAGTATAGTTCCAATTTCTACGATTCTTGCTCTAGTCTATATACGATCCTGAAAATATTTCCACTGAATGGGTTTTAATCGATATTCTCCGTGTATAAATTTTCAAAATAATGCCTTTTTCAGAAATTTGAATATGGCTCACGTACAGGGTCGCAAGATGCATCAAAAATATGATTATAGTGGTCAAGAGAAAATTGTGAAAATTATTGTCGTGTTTCCAAAGTAGTCGACAGGGCGCGCAGTTGTCATCCCGAAATTGGGACGTGATTTTTCACTGAAGAATGATCAATAAACGTACCGAAAATTTATATTATTCTTAGAGTTGATGAGCTTCATGAAAAATTACTAAATTCGCTAAAGAATCACATGCACCTAGCTGTGGGCAATAGCCTATTTTCTTAGAAGGAAAATGTCATTTTCTAATTTTCCAGTGTGATGATTTTTGTTGATATTACCTAATGTAATATTTATTCTAACTGTAAAGTTCGAGAATTGACTATAATCTACTATTATCGATGAGTATACTGCCCTCTCTCAAATGTTTTAGCATCACTCATGAATCATTGAAAAGGAACTCGAAATATCCACATTTTTTCGATAAAAATAAAGAAAATGTTAATTTATAAAACATTGATGGAATTCAAACGTCCTCAAGTCATCATCCACCTACGGTATTTTCCTGTTTTTTATAATATATTAATGGTATCAAAATCAGGTATATCAACCTACCTCCATCGTCCTTCACAATCATTTAGAGATTATAACGGCATACATTATAAAAAGAAATCATCTCAAGTTGAACGCATCAGTAGTCCATTGGACAAGAACGAAAAATGAGAGCCTTCTTGGTGAGTTGAATTTTAAAACAATAACAGAATGATATTCATATCAGCAAGTGGTTTGAAAAGAATCGAAACATTGAACAAATCAGATATGTCATATGTATTTAGCCACCTCAATATGTATTTTTCTGGATCAATGGAGTTTAAGTATGGATATCCTTAATATTTGTTGAAATTTCAAAAAGAAAAGTTGAACATCGACCTAGGTTGCGCGCGTTTTATTGAAAATAATGCTGCTTTCAATAATCACCAAGATTTTCTGTGCTCAATATTTTTTTTGTATTAACCATTGCCATCAGCAGAAAAAATTATCATTGATTGCTGATACAACAAATTTCAGAAAGGAAATATTTTTGATTTATATTAACTAGTTAATTCAAGTTCGGGAAGCGTATAAATAATATTTAAAATATCTCATTTCACCTTAGTCTACAGTTCGCTTATATTCTAGAAAATGTTCTGATTGATATTTCTACAGATCAAACATTTTGGGAGTCAATTAATGTACTACTTGAGATATAACATTTATAAATAAGGGAACTGAAACTATTCTTCTCAATGAAGATTATAAATCAATTACTAAATTATACATTTTTTTATTATTTCGTGCAAGAGTTTTCCCAAATAAAGTTTTCCATCAACTATTTTTACACATTACTATAATGTTTTCAGAATTGAAAGGAAATGTTACAAAAATAATGGATCATCTCGAAAAGCAAATGATCAAACTCTAAATATCTTTTGTGAATACGTTATAAACAGAAATTCACAAGCATGGTGCCATTTACCTATTTGTAAAATGAGGAGAAAATGTTCTCGATGTTAATGAGATCATAAAAAAATCAATTCGATATTTCAAAATCTACTACCATGATTTTTTTCCGCAAGCCACTTTTGTATTGTCAATTCATTTTTCAATTTCTTACAAATTAAATGTCATATGACTGCAAGTTTGACTTTTATAGTGTTTCGCCCTCATCGCTTTGGCAGTAGCCAATGCAACAGAAAACAAGAAGGATAATAGCGGCACAGAGAACAAACCTAAACGTCATATCGATTTTGGAAATGCAGGACTGATCAATGGTTACGAAAGCTACTCAGGTGAAATATTCCCCTGTTATATCATTTTTGTATTACCTTCTGATTTATCTCACGATTTCATCGAATAATATGTTGATCTTTATTTTTATGTATGGTATCACACATACTTTGTGGTACTGATAATTATTATATTCAGTTTCTGAAATGATTCATCTTCATTAATATGATTCGATGGGAGAAAAAATTTCAGTCATCATTATAATTTTTCCTTTTGACTAGTTGGTAGGACGAGAATACCGTTCCGTATCTCTTGATTACGTAAAATGTAATACTCTTGCTTTCCTCATTATCCTTATAGATTTCTGCCTATAGTCCGGGTATATTTTACCGAAAGTGTATACACATCTACTAGAGAATCCAACAGATATTGTAAAGTACACACGTAATTAATCAACATTTTGGACGGTTTTTATGAAACTTACAAATTTCTTGAAAAATTTTGTGCATTGATTGAGACTGAATAAAAATTTATACATTTCGAATGAGTTAATGGATCATATATAGGAGTTGAATACTCAGAAATATAAAGGGTATGTTATTAGAGGCCATTCATTTGAAGATAATAGTTCTGAATGATTTCATTATCTTTCAATACCATAACTGCAAAAGGAAAAGCTGATCACAAAACTTCGAAATGGTTGAGATATAGCTGGAAACATTTAGGAAATCATAATTAGGGCAACACTTCACAGTGTGACTTCACAACGATCCCAAATTTATTTGGAGTAAAATATGATATTCTCTAATAAAGTTTGAGAATTCTAGTCGAAATATTTACAATTATCAAAGATACCTTTTAACGTTCGTCCACATTCACCAGTTTTGGTGTATATATTTTGAACTAAAGATTCTTTTTATTTCGGGATAGGCTATTGGGTGAAACGAAATTAACGTTGATTTGTAAAGAATTGAGGAAGAGGATTGGATTTTTTCTTTTTTCGTGCTGCTAATCTGTTGTCTTAGTAGAGAAAGTTGCTGTCCCAGAAATAGATAGCTCTCCGTGAGGCCTTCTTGTTTCACGTCGATATTTATATCATTGAATTAAAAAATCAATCAGCTACTCTGCTCATTGATCTATATCGAATTCTACTTGTTTAGCCCAAGTACCACACACTGTCGAGAACCATGTCAAAACAGTACATGTACAAGTACCAGTTGCGCAGCCCTACCCAGTCACCGTCAATAGGGTAGTCCCCGTACCAGAAGCAGTACCTGTAGAAGTACCCAGACCGTACGAAGTACCAGTACATGTAAGGGTACCAGTAGATGTTCCCAGACCATACCCTGTTAACGTACCAGTACCAGTACCGGTGAGAGAACAGGAAAACGTACCAGTGGAAGTACCTAGACCGTACCCTGTCGAAGTAATCAACAGGGTGCCAGTACCAGTTTACAAGCGTGTGATCGTTAAGGTAAGATAGTTTTCATGAAGCGATGTTTAGATGAAAATATCCACTGGATAGGGAAAGTTAGCAGAATGCTACGTCGCCAATATTACGGATCCTAATTCTATTACAAACAAATCGCTAATTATAAAGGTACAGCAAAATATAAACCGGTAATCAGCTATAATCAGGCACCTAGTTCATTTTTATTCGTTTCCTCAAAATACACACTAATTTTTTCCATTATTTCTGAAATGAGAATGTTAATTTTATCAAGATATATTTCTTTTTACTACTTATCATATCACAATTGACACTTAAGGCTGCACATTGACAACATATGTATTTGATGGCAGTTAATTGTACGCAGTTTCGTTTTTTTCTACGATATGTTCAACGTGTCAATAGACATTCGTCACTGTGAAACGTATCTGTGACGTATTCCGAAGTATCTACTCATGGATGCTGTGTAAAATAAATAATTCGTTATTATCATCGATATCGCCCTCTATAATGAATGCCTGGTCCTTAACGATTTATATTTATTATAATTAAAGATAGAAATCATACTCAAAATGACAAAAAATCCAGACTATATTACGTCCATGCTTTGCCTAAGTGTCTAGAACAACAAAATTTTGTTCCTTTCTTCATTTCGACCGGGACTCCATTATGATGCATAAAATTTGCTCTAATGCCGAACATGAGATTCAGATGAATGGACAAATTTTCAGATTTACCCAATTATGGTTGCACAAAGAACCATTAAACTGGGAATTGACATCATTTTCTTTGTTCAATGAAGTACATAGAGCTTTTTATTATGATTGTGAATTCGATTTTATCCATACATCATTTAACGATTTGGTGTTTGTTATTAAACATTGTAATTCATTTCTCCTTATCAACATTAACCGTAAATTCTTATGGTTTCTAACTTAATTATTTTTCGAAGAAATTCTCAAAGAAATTATGATATTGATGATGATGAGAATGATATTCTGAGAGTCATTATTCTCAGAAGACAAATTCCTATAAATGTCCTGAAAGTTTTGACTCTCTAGATTCATAGTGATAAAGATTTCAAAAATAGTTACAGTTTCATCAGTATCTAAGAAATCTTCATGATATTTCAAGTATCTTCTATACATCAAGGTGCATCCGTAGGTGTTCTCGTTGAATGAATCATTTTTGATCTCCTCATCAATTTTTGAGCAAATTCGATATCCTGATTGTTTTTGGTGCGCAGTTTTTTGCTTGAAACAATAAATATCTGAGGATCATTTTCTTGAACATCTGTGCGGAATTGTTTGTGTATCGACTGAACGCAACCAAAATGTTTTCTCATTACCTGCTCTATTTTTGTTATGAATAATTGAATTGAAATTGGTTCAAATAGCAGTACCGATAAATGATATAGGACATACATTCATAGAAAGTTTTCTTTCAAGAAATGTCTCACTCCTTTGAACATAAGCGCATATTTTAGTGATTTTCTACAGCCACAACTGTTTTGTTTTTTCCAAGGAACCTGTTCCCGTCCAAGTATCGGTCCCCCAACCTTACACAGTGGAAGTACCAAGCCCAGTCCAGGTACGAGTACGTACTCCAGTCTACGTCAAGGAACGTCAATACGTTAACACTTACGTACCCCAAGTGCACAGTTACAGTGTAGGAAACACCTACGGAGTAGGAAGCAACTATGGTGTAGGAAGCACCTATGGTCTAGAAAGCGGCTACGGATACGGATTGAGGAACACCTGGGGTTGGGATTCTCTCCCCAACACCTACAAGTACTAAGGCAATCAATCAACCGCTTCGATTCATGTGTTTGTTTTAGCTTTTTCATTTCAGATAATCTGTAGATGATGATGGTGAATAAATTATGTATTTGAATTCTTCAACCATACTTTTGAGTTTTATTCTTTTATCCTCTGCACAGTGGCGATTAGTGCTATATGGAGAAGGTTGGTCGCAATCAAAATTGAATTCGAAAAAAAAAAAAGAATGATTGAACCCCCTCTCACATTGAATTTTCCATTTGGAAAGTTTGCTGCTACACATCAGAAGATACCTGAACTCAATGCCTGGAACTAACGCAATTCATTCCAATAAAAGTCATGAAATGTAAATAAAAGTTCACTGGAAATCAATATGGAAAGTGGAACTGAAATTCACTGATTTCATTTGAACAACAGATATTTCCACTAATGAAAAATCAATTGATTTTTCTTTGGAAGTCAAAAATCTTTTCGAAAACTGACGAACCAGAATAAATTTTCCCTTTTAGGAATAATTATCTAATCGCATATTCCGCATATAATACCTCTGACATAAATATATCATTGTAGGATGAAACCAAATTATTTTCCGTAAAATGAAAAGCTATCAATCGTTAAAAAAATTACATTGTGAATAATATTCTAGAAATCACTTTATATCGAAATAAATATGTCCAATTGTCAAATCAGTGGAAAACGCTCAGGATCGTTTTCAACGTGGTATCATGGTAATATTCGATTAACCTCTCAAGTGTAGTACCAAAACAAGACAAATACATTTTTCCAATGTATTATGCAAGAATAAACGATATCCCAATTGGCAGGTTTCGTCTCAGCGTTAATTATTTTCTTAACAACCGATTTGAAGAACAATTCAAACGTAGAAATTAAAATCCAATTACATAAAGGTAGACCTGCATTTTACATAAATGTTACGGCAATATTTCACTAGATGAAAACAGGGTTGGTTTTGAGGAGTTTAATCATACGATATTGAGAGTTTCACCTTATTTTCCCTCGATGATTCCTATCAAAAATATTATGTGTTTGACACCAAATGTGATCATGCTTCATATAGAAAATCAGCTTTTACTCTGTGACATTGATCACAACTGCTTGTCACGTGTCATCAGTGCATTTTCATTTCATCAGATGGCCAATGGGGAAGACCACTAAGTGATGAAATCCTTTCAAACCTCTCTTAATCGATGAATAAGGATATTGGTTCAGTTTACATTCAATATAAAGAATCAAAATCAAAGCGTTTCGAAATCAGCATTTTCATTCAAAATTTAAAAACGCCAGAAATAACTATAGGTATGCCGTGCTACACCCTTAGTCTATCTTTGTCTGTTTCCATATATCTTTTGCTCACACCATGTGTAATGTTGCCAAGTTTATTCGTGAATGACTCCCTATTCCTTTGATATGTTTTCTCAAAAACGAAAGATAAGTCTCTATCATTTCATGATCATTTATGGAAAAAATATCATCTTTTACATCTTTTATTTCGAGAATGAGTTATGGTATTTAGGTGCGACAACACAGCAAGATTTACCATGCAACAATCATCTATGATTGGTCAGCTCAAGGTCGATGAGCTTGTAGGGCTAGCACGTCACACTGCGTTACACCAATGAGAGCAACTTTTGAAAATGGCACATAAAATTATATGTTCGAATCAAAAAATGATGAATGGTACCTGGTACCTTTTGGACATACTGAACACGATTATGCTGTTTTGAAAAATTAGTGGTTTCCTCCATTGCGAAGTCCATTGTCCATCAAATGAAAAGCTGAAGAGGTGAATATAGCATTCGGATTAGTGACCAAAACTAATATCATGTAAGCTAACAATATCCTAATACGGTTCTGCTTATGATTTGACCCAACATTTCAACCCTTCTAGGGCTGAATGAATATAAATACTAGTTCCTAAAGATGATATTTGTCAGTTGAAAATGACTTCACTCGTAAAGCAATCCTTCGGTCGTAACTTGACAGTATTGAAACTTGTAGGACTCTATCCCTACGACAGATACCCAAAAATCTTCAAGATTTACGCCTTTTTCCTCTATTTCCTCTGCACAGTACCTGTACCTCTCCTTGCTACTGTGAACCTCATAGTGAAAAGAGAAACAGATCTAGCTAAAATCAGCGACACTCTTTTCGTAATCCTAGAAGTTGGTATTTGTATCCTGAAGTTCCTGCCCTTCAAGAACAAACCGGAAGCTATAAAAAGGACAATCTACATCGTGGATGACGATGAATTCAATAGAGCCACAAAAGATCAATTTCACGTTGTCGAGGAAGCAGCGAAGAGTTGTCGACGAATGTTTGACGTTTTCTTGATTCTCTGTCTCGGAAGTCTATTTACTTGGCCCATCAAGGTATTGTTTTACGAACAGAGGAAATTTCCGATTGACGTGTGGCTCCCTTTCGAACCCTTCGAAGATATCAGGGTGTATTTGGGGTTGTTCCTGTATATTTTCGTAGGTAATATGACTATTGAATGACTATTCTTAACAGATTTGGTTATCTTTCAATACTAATAGTGCAACTTGAGAAGTATGCAGCTAAATTCGGAACTTTTAATTTGGTTGATACATAGCTGAGATTGCTGGTAACATTTATGCATCCCCAAATATGACCACAGTGACTTTACAACGTTGCCAAATTCATTTGGAGAGAAACCTTTGGTTCCCCGATGAAGTTTTTTAATTCTTGTCGGAATTTTTACAAATATAAGAGAACTATTCAACGGTTATCCATAGTCAATCATTATTTAATTTTGGTGTAGATATTTTATAAATCGAAAACATTTTCCAAAACACTTCGAATGATAAATTCAACGTAACTTTCTGTTTCGGTGTATCGTTGAAAGAAAATCTTGTCTAAATAAATAAACTAAGATGATGGTCATCGTGAGAAGTCTTAAATCATATTTGATTATATAGGATTCAAGAACATCATCATATTAACTATCGAACAAAACCATTTTTCGACGTATTGTTTTTGAAATAAAATAAGTTTGTTCAGGAAAACTTATCTATACCACCTCATGATGGAATGGCAAAACAATTATTGAAAATACTTTCGAAGGGTCCCATGAATATATAAAAAAATCGTTATAATTGTATGTAACGAAATAATGAAATTGAGATAGTATCCACGCCAAATTAATATAAGAGTAAATTTTCGCACCTCAAATGTGATTCAAATAATAATTTTCAGCTACTGGTAATGCACCTATCGGCAATGCTGCAGTAGATACCTTAATACCAGGACTCATGTGTCATGCTGCCACACAATTGAAAATCATCAAAGACAAGCTAGAGAATCTTGGACAGAGAGTGGAAAAACAGATTTCCGAGAAGTATGCAGATATTTCTATAGAAGAGAGAATCGAATTGAAAAATGCCCTGATTTATAGAGAAATATCTGAGAACGTGGAACATTACAATGTCATATTCCGGTTAGTGGTTGATAACGAGAGATTCACTGATAATTCAGCAATGGTCTTATTATTTATTTCGACAGATTTATGAATGAAATTCAAGATACATATGGATTTGTTATTCTCACTCAATTTGTAGTGAGTATCATGGTTATATGTATGGCATGCTTGCAGTTGTCTATCGTAAGTATTTGATTTATTATTCATTTTAAACAAAATGACCATCTTGATACTAAAATCAACTTTTTTGAATCCAGAATATTAACTTATTTCCACGAACAAATAATAGCTTCAAGTATAAATATATTTTAACGTTCTGACGTATGTATGAGCTCTATTTATTTTTTATCCGTCATTTTGATGTTTCTAAAATGTAATCCACACTGAATATCTCCAATTGAAATAATAATTCATTTGAACCATTTTGCATAGAATCGAATATATGGACCAAAATGTTGATTTGAGGAAAACATAAGGCAGTCCTTTGAATGATTCGTTTTGTTTACTTTGGCCGATCGCTTATATAGTTCCTTCCAGAATATAATAGATGATAATTTTCCAGCTGATTTTATGACAAAACATAACACAAAGACTAATCCACTGACGTTGGTTGAGATTTGAATATGTTTTTATTGAAAACAAATGGATCAAGAGCTTATTAGACCAATATGAAAATATTGATTTCGTCTGAACATGAACAGATTTTTATAATCAAGATTATTTCTCGAAACAGAGTAAAAATTATTCGAATGGATCAGAATCATCTGTTTTTGAGAATTTACTAATAAAACACTGCACGAAAGTTCAAGGGAAGAAGAGGTGCTCGCCCTGTAGATCTCGAGAAATCAAGTTCCTGTGAATCGGTGATTTTATTTAGAAACGATCATCTCCACAAAATCTGAACATCCTATATTTTCATAACTCGGCATTTTAGAATACATGTTCATATGATTTTCTTCGTATTAACATGAGAGGAATCTGAATTATATTCTTCTTCAGATAAATTCTGAAGCTCTCCATATATGAAATATTTTGGGTTGTCCTAAACGTGAATTTTTAGTTCAGAACTGAGTTTGAATGGTGTTATATGATCTATTACGCAGTCATAATAAAAACTATTCAAATTCATTATGTTAAGTAAAAAAATCTGTTTATTTCTGTAAATCAATTCAGAAAGGAGGATAAATACTAACAAAGCGATGAATATTCATGACATTCAGTTTCTGATGGTGAACGACTAATCAAAATAGATTTCTCAATCCGTTATCATGTTTTCTATGAAGAACATATGGTATGACTTTCATTAGAAATGAGGCAATGAATTACAAAAAAAAAATCAGCTTAATTCCCTTAATATTTTCTCATTCCAGACAGAACCATTAACTCCCTTATTCTTTGCAATGCTGATTTACATAGTTGCCATACTGATCGAGGTATTATTTTATTGCTATTATGGGACTATTCTATACGAAGAGGTGAGTATACACATAACGCTAGAAGTAATAGGGCATTATCACATGCAAAATGTATTCCTATGAGGAATCTGTGTGAGCTCATGGTTATTCTATGTGTAAGACTAAAAATACACAGATGTATATATTTCATATGTGTTCGAAAATGCACCCTTCGAGTTACAGCCATTGTAAACTGTTTACATTTTGAACGGAGATTTTCTTGGTCACAAACAAATGATCAACTTCCAAAGAACAGAGAATGCATGTGGAAAATAGTATAAGGCTATCATAGCTTGTTCCTTTGAAGTTAAATCTTTTACAAGATGAGTGTGCAGGAAGCCTTGCACAGACCGAGTCACCGTTTTGTTCAACCAATCATGAGCTATCCCGTCAATGTGAAATTTTTACGGAATCCAATGCGACCAGATTCGACCTCAAATGAGCATAAACCCTGATTGATATCCGACATAAAATTGTAACACAAATACTGTTTTCTGAAACATTAAAATCGATCAAAATTTACGTCGATTATCTGTCGAATACTTTGATTGCGTTCAAAGAACTCCACAGATTTTACATCTTTTGTGACATTGAAAGTGAGGTCAAAGCATAAAGATCCTGTTTTACCTAACTTGCGCACATAACTCATGAGTGGACATCTGCACTTCAAATTTCAGAACACGAAAAGGGCTGAGTGATCCAACTGTATAGATTCAAACTGTAGTCGTATCGTAAAATTATTCTGCTCAGTAACAAAAATCACACTATTATGCCTTGCGCTATAGAAAGAGTTGATATTATCTTATCACTCTCCATTTTAACATTACAGAGTAACTCAATGGTTCAGGCAATCTATATGAGCGAATGGTACGAGTATGATGAGAAATGCAAAAGAGCGTTAATAACTTTAATGGAGAGGACAAAACGTCCCATGATCATGACCACAGGCAAGCTGGTGGATCTTTCTCTACAAACTTGGACCTGGGTAAATACACAAAGAATTAGAATTCCACCTTATAACTGGAAATATGGATGACTAGTTCAATGGGAGAAAAGTACCAAAAAATGAAGTAAAAGTCTTAGAATGATTATGGCAGAATCCAATGGTACATTTTCTCCTTCCTAGATATCCTTGACTAGAAAAAATTACCTACTGTACAGAGTTCTTTCTATAATGTGGCATTCATAATATTTTCGAAAAGTTTTTCCACATACAAAGCATTCTCTATGAGTCTTCTCTAAATCTTTGCAGATATTATTTTTTGTTTCGAAAATACAGGGTGATTCACCTAAGACCTAAGTGGTTCATTTGGGGTTTATGGAATGATAGAGATATCAACTTGAAATTTTGATGGATGCTACAACTCAATGTGTTCTATTTTCCTAAAATATTTTCAATACACTGGTTAAACCGGAAGTGATATCAACTTCTTTTTTTCAAATGAAACACTCTGTTCATTTTCATCTTGAATTTTCTTCCTATCGTGATTTGTTTTCCAAGAGATATTCCAATTTTACGAAAAATTTTGACAAATGGACTGACTAAAATGTCCATATTATCTTCAATTTTTAAGATTTGATATTCAATCTCCGTATACACATCAATGAAAGAGTGTTCTATCAGGTATTCTTCAAGGTGTTCCAAGATATTCAACAGGGTGTGTGTTATTCCAGTTAACTCCCTATTTCGAATGGAATGACCATGAAATTTCATTTCCTATGGATTTGTATATGAGCGAACCATATTGCTAAAATGAGTTCTCCATAAACCTCTAATGAACCAGTTAGGTGAATCACCCTGTATATTGTTTTTGAATAAAATGCAGAAGGCATTGATGAATATTTCATTGAAATGAGATTGATGACGAACGACTTATTTCCACAACTCATTTCCACTATATTTCAACAAAAACTTCAAAATAATTTATTAGGTTTTCATTGATTCGAGTAGCAAGTTGCTTCAGGAAAGAAGCTCTAGGTCTAGAGATCATTTCAAAATCCTTACGAAATACATATGTTATTGAATAAATGATCACTTAATTTGGCAATGTTCTATATTCTAAACAGAACATAATTAATTGCATGCAAATCAAATTCATATGATACCCAGCATAGGCGTGGTCTTTATATTTTCGAACATATTTCTTGCGACAATTGATAAAGAACAATGATAGATTATAATTTTTCATTGTTCATCGCTTTCAATAGGAGAAGTAAAATATCGACAAAAATATATTTTAATTGTTTCAATGGTTTCGATATTTGAAAGTTTTTTTTTTTGGTTGTCGAACAATCTACTCATCAGTTTCAGTTGATATAAATATTATATTCTGTGACAAGCAATGACATAACAATTGATAAAAAAATTTAAGCTGAAAAGATTCGAGATTCTATTTAAGAAATGTGATGATTTCATAAACAGATAATTGCATCACTCCTAATTCAATTCAACCCAAAATCATATACTGGGCCTAGTGTCTGTTGGTGCAATAAAAGTTTTCATATTGAGTGGAATATATGTTTCAAGATCAATATCTATTATTTTACTCATCATCCTTACTTTATGGTAACAGTTTTATGAAAGATTTGGTGGACTGAAAATATATTTTTGGTCGAAAACTACATGATCCGCTGCTTCAGGAAAGCACTGAATTTTATTATAATATTTAAAAAAAACATAAGATGACATCAGCTAATAGAGAAATTCGAATAGGAGCGTGTTTATATTTCACATTCTTTGATGAGATAACCATGAGAATTTCATCAATAGAACCAATTTGTATCATATCAAGAATTCTGCCAAGGAGAACGCATTAATTAACTCACCTCCCTCAATGAAAATGTAGTCAGATAATGAAACTGAAGATATAGGATGTAACATTTCATGATCTTTGGAATCAGAATTGATTCTTCTCAATTAATTCGGTAATGTATGTATGGAAATTGCAGCAAGAATTGCATATTAACAGTGGGTGGTAAATTCAATGTATGATAATTTTATTCGCCTAGGTCGTTTCAGTGATTTTTGTTGTAAATTGTGGGAAAGTAAGAGGTACATTTTTCTTATTTTATAACACTAGTTTTCTCAATTTTATACGTAAACAGGATGTTTAGCTAAGGTCGACCACCAATATTATATTGCAAACAGCTTTGAAGAAAAAATATTATCAGTACAAGGAATGCAACTAAAATAAAATTTATGTTACATGACCTGTAAAATTCTCACATCGATCATATCACGTGGAATATTTTTTGCAACCCACTCCCAAAGTCCATAGGAATTTAACGCCCTATTTTTTGAAAATACTAATCGTTCTTAACCAGCCATAACCAGACGACCAGACCAGAGATTGAACAACTTTTTTGGTCCTGGATAATTATTCTGATCTTATTTTTCAGATAATCCGACGCTCCTATTCTCTTCTAGCAGTATTGAACAGCTATAATTGAGGAAAACTTACACAACATCTATGTATCCTGTCTCACAATTTTTCATCAGTTGTTCAAGTGTTATTACCTGAAACAAAAAAAACTCATGAATATGAAGATGAACAAGAATTTGCACTTATTTCAACAATTGCACCAATTGGGAGATTTATTAAATTATCAGGATCTTGACTTCATTTATCAATTGTTTTTTTTTCTTCGTTATTCTCTCTAGATATCTGAAAGCTTATTATTTATACGTACGAAATTATTGTTTTCCTTCGATTATTAATTGAAAAATGACGAACCAAAATTTTTTATGGAAAACATTTCATTGAAATAGTGAGTTTCTCTTATGTATATTCTCGAATCATTAGAATGTAGGAGTTGATTCGATAAAGGGGTATATAATTCAGTACATCAAATTGCAGAGAAGGTTTCAGTGATTGAACGTTGTGCATGAAGGTAGAACTGATATTGCCGTGTTGGTATAATCAAACGAGAATCATCCAGTAATCATTAGCTCATTAACTATGTTCTGATATTGATGATATAATGGAAGAAAAAGAATTCGATTACGCGTCGTTTCTTATTGACATTCTCTATACCTATGTCTCATGTTTTCAACGTCATAATGATTTTTTATCGATAATGAGGGAACTTCGGAACCCCTCAAATTTCAAATCTCCTTATACAATTTGATATATTCGGGGAGTGACAAAATGTTTCAATGAATCATGGCAATTCACATGGAATTTGTATCTAACACAGGCACCAAGACAACAATCTTAATAATCATTGTCACATAGAGGACACAAATAAATAAATAAATGAATAAATTGTTCCAGTTGATGTTCCTGAATCCATAGTTGAATTATTACTTCTTGAAGAAATGGTATCAAGTATTCTTCGTCCTCGATTTGTAATCAATAAAGCAAAGTGTACACTGGTTGGTTTGTAATTGAAGTTTTTCTGTTATTTTTTTTCTTCCGACAAAACACTTCCCACAATTCATTACGAGGATTCATTTTCTCTCAATCCTCAAATGAATTATCGCGAAAGTTAATTGGACTGAGTGATTCGAAATTGATGAAGATTTGAACACAAAAAAGCAGCCTAGAAGAAATCAAATTGAATCAAAACATGTTGGATAATTATAATACCTTGTCAAATGGAAATTTTTTCCATAAAATTTTGAGCATATAGAGCGATCTACAACTTTCTAAGAATATTCTTTTCGAAATATCATTCATGAAAATGATTGATGAATTCTAGATTCATTGTGCAGAAGTAATCCTGAAATAATCAATATGAATTTTCCAAAGAAAAATAATGTTCTATGAAAATTATTATTTCAATATGAAGCGTTGGGTACATATGATATGTCATGAGTCAAGCCATTATGTTGTTTTTGAAGGCTTCGGTGAATGTCATTTCCTGACTGAATTTCCATTCATGATGAAAACAGTTATTTTGTGAATAAATTCTGCTGCTTCCGATAAATTGACGAAATTGATCATGAAGAATATATATGCTTATATAATTTCAATATAATATATTCTTATTATATATATTATATATATTTTTGCTCTTAAATTTTTCAATACAGAAAATTTGAATGTTTTGCTATCGAATGGCATTCAATTATGAAACACCCTATCGCCATATTTTCACTCCCATAAAAATTTCCTGAATTGTCATGTTTCCTTAATATTATTCGTTTTCATTGCGGATATTCTTATCTCGAAAGCATATCATTGTACGAAAATGAAGACAAGTAATTTTACATAATACGACCAAACGACAAGATCGCGATAAATTATTCGAAACGATTCCATCGATAAAATAAGAAATTCGGCAAATTCAAACCGATTCGGTCTCCCGAAGAATTATGGATATTAAGCTCAGGTGGAATATTAATGAAAGAATTGTATCGGTATCTTCCGAAACAGGTTGAAATTGTCCTTCGTAGTTTAGAATGATGATATATAAAGAAGATTTTTCTAAGCCCAGTCATCACTTGAGTCAGGTGCTTCATAACAGTACAGAAGACATAATATGAGGGTATTTTTGGTAAGTGTCATGATGAGATTGACGTACATATTTCTTTTTTTGAGATATCAATCGATATATTCAATACTGTTTATTGTATAATTTAATCAATTCGAACTGAGTGAAGTGGCATTATTATACTATTCTGAACCTGGAAACAGCCTTTGATAGGAAAAAATACTTACTAATTATCATTTACTTAGTGGTAAATATCAATCGACATTTATGAGATCACAGTATTGAGGAAATTTGAAAAAACAGACTCCTAATGATCAACCCTTCACTTTGTTCAATCATAATATTCAGATCGAAAATATTGAGATGTATGACATATCAAATATCCATAATTCAGAGTGTTTTATATATAAAAAAAATCTACGTGTAATGTACTCTAGTTTGAAATATTCGGTTATTATAACAACATTGTTCTGCCATGAATTCATTCGTAGATATCGGTAATTTCATTGATTGAAATCACTCTACTAAATTCACATTCGTGCTTGCTTCATCAACTTATTGAATTCAATTTCAGTAACCAAAGCTACTTATTTTTTATCAATTCTAAGAATGAGAGAATCGACAACTTTGTCAATAGTCACTATATTTATTCGAGTCCAACCGAGCTAGAGAACTCAAATTAAAGATACTAAAATGTTGAAAAGTTCTAACAGACTATTGGATGGAAAAAGAACAGAATGGAATATTTGAGTGATGGAGCATCAAATTCTGACAGAGACTTTGGTTTCAGTGTTTCGCCTTAGTGGCTTTAGCCGCCGCTACATCTACCACCGAAAAGAAGGAAGGTAAAAACAAACGCTACATCCAGCACGGAATCGGAAGCCCAATCAGCACGTATGGACTGAGCACCGGAACATACGGACTTGGATCAACTGTCAACGGACTCGGATCAGGTGTTAGCGGTTGGAACTCTGGAGTGTCAGGCTGGAACTCCGGATTATCCGGTTTGAACTCTGGATATTCCGGTTTAAACTCTGGATATTCCGGTTTGAACTCCGGATATTCCGGTTTGAACTCCGGATATTCCGGTTTGAACTCTGGATTATCCGGTTGGAACTCCGGCTCCACCTACGCTGCATCTGGCTGGAATCCAGCTTCATCTAGCTTGAGCTCTGGAGTTTCTGGCTTGGGTTCCGGTCTCTATGGCGTGAACGGCGGTTCTTCCAACTGGAACACCGGGCTCACTGGGGTCAACACTGGTACCTTCGAGGCTAACGGTTTGAACTCCGGTGTTTACGGTTCGAGCTGGGGCTCTGGCTTGAACAGACTCACTACCTCCAGTGTAGGAGCTCCCCTCACCACCTACAGATACGGAACTCCCGCAACCGCTTACCAACAACAGTACGTTGTTTCTGCCCCAGTATTGGCCGCCCAGCACACCATCCGCACTGTCGTCAACAAAGTCGCTGTCCCAGTAGCTCAGCCTGTCCCAGTACCTGTCACCAGAACGATCCCAGTACCTCAGCCCTACACCGTCCGTGTCGACAAACCCGTACCGGTTCAAGTACGCGTTAACGTACCAACCCCAGTAGAGAGGCCAGTACCCGTCCAAGTACCACAGGTGGTACCATACAAAGTCAAAGTACAGGTACCATATCCAGTTGAGAAACCCTACCCAGTTCAGGTCACCAGAACAGTACCTGTTCAGGTCGAGAAACAAGTTATTGTCAAAGTACCAGAGCCCGTACAAGTACCAGTTGCACAACCCTACCCAGTGCACGTCAGGAAGCCTGTGCCCGTGTACGTACCAGAACCCACAGTTGTCAGAGTACCAGAGATTGTTAATGTACAACGCGCTGTACCGGTCCAAACTGTGCAGCCAATTTACTACCAACAGTCTGTCGGTGATTCTGGACTTATCAACTCCAACTACATCGCTAACTCTGGATTTGTCAGCTCCACACCAACTCCCATTGTATCCCAAGAGGTTGTTGGAGGCTCTGGTCTCATCAACTCTGACCTCTACAGCAGCTCTGGATTGGTCAGCACAGCAGCTCCCATTGTATCCCAGGAAGTTGTAGGTGGATCCGGCCTCATCAACTCTGGACTTTACGGAAGTTCTGGATTCGTTAGCACCACCGCAAGCCCTGATTGCTTGGGACATTCTGGAATCATCTCCTCTGGACTCCCCGTCGTTTCTCAGGAAACTTTGGGAAATTCTGGACTCGTCAGCTCCGATCTCTTGAGCTCTGGACAATCTGGAGTATGGAGTACCAGCACTGTTGCTCCTGAAGTGGAGAGTTCATGGTCATCTGGAATCGGCCAGAAGTCATGGTCCTCTGGGATTAAAGGTGTCAAGTCGTGGTCTTCTGGACTGAACAGTCACAACATCTTCGCTCGTAGCTCAACCGAGAAACCCGCGAAACACTAAACTTTTATCGAACTCGAACTGATAACGAAAATGTATTTTCCCGATTCCTAATAAAAAATTCATATTAGAGATAAATCTGTATTTTTTTTTCAAGTTTTTGATTATGAGAAAATGGTGGAACAATGAGAGATGAGAAATATTATTTGACAGCCTTCAACGAAAGTTTTTTCATAATATAAAGAACAGGGTAATCAAAATCTACTAAGAAAATGTTAGGATAAGAAGCACCTTCGAAAGTATTTTTGAAAATGTAATGAGATACAATAACCATTATTCGCTTTTTTCACCCGATCTGAGTGGGTAATGGGAGCCCATTCAACACTACCCTGGAGTCAAAAATATTACTTATTGGTGAAAAAACTACGTGTGAAACATATTCAGAAAATCAACTCCCAAAAACAAACAAGAAATCAATCATTGAAGAAAATAAAGCAATTTTTGGATCCAAACGAAAATATTAGGATCTAAACATAAAACCCTTCCACCGAGTCAATTTGTCAGGTGAAACTTCTCGATGGTCGATGAAGACGTGCTAGCCTTTATGATTGCACAAATCTTTCAACTTTTCGTTCCATCTTTATTGACCCCATTACCTGATTGAGTTTCCAATTCAAAGATAAATACGCTACCGAATATAATTTGAACATATTTAATAAATACTTCAAATTATAATACACGAGAAGATATTCTTCTCTTAGTATTGAGATGTTTGAGTCTTAATTAATATATGATATTACGAAATACATTACTTTAATTCAAAACTATATTCGATATCCGTAGGTTGTTGAAAAGATGACAAGGTGGTGACCTCTCATCTAAATCAATAATGTTATGGATCAATAAATTTCATACCAGTATCATAAAAGTTATGGAAATATTTCTAATATGTTTGAACTTTTACTAGATTTATTTATCTAATTCTGGGATTTCTACAATGATGGCAGTAACATATGCCATAATATTCATTTGCATTCATTATAGATTGTCTTGATTATCATCACTTGGAGTCTATCTGGTTCAGAAGAATATGTACTATCACATCACTTTTTCTAGCATAGATTTAACAAAACTTATTTTCCAAAGTATCTTCGAGAGCTAAATTTTTTCAAACTCTAGATGGTTTGGAAGGAAGAAACATATTTTCACACCTTACAAAATCTTCATTTATTGAAGGATTGATCCTAATTATTATCCACGTATTTTTCATTTCCAATGCTGCGAATTCACATATGAAATAACACAAAATATAGAGTGATCACAAATTAGTTGGATTATAATATACAAGACGAATAAATGAAATGATTTGAGAAAATAAAGATCATAATTCGATATTGGAATGAATAAAATGAATGAAAGTCGTTCATAAAAGACAAATAAAAAAAATATCGTGGAACCATAATTTAATTTTGAATTGTCACATTGATATCTCGTCGTTTCCATCGAAAATAACAAAATGGTTGCGCTCGCAGTCGTTTTTCAAAGCTAAGAGTGATTTAAATCTGAAAAAAAATCAAGGGTACCTTTTTCTTTCGTTCACGATACGTAAGTCATTATCATCCAAAAATTATTGTTCGCTAAATGCACAACACACAATCTTAAAGATAAAGACTGCAAGGATGAAAATTTTTCTCGCCGACTTATCTTTATTTAGATTTTCAGTCAATAAAAAAATACTAATCAGAATATTAACCAATATGAACATTTTTATGAATTTTAAAGCAAACCCCTCTGACGCAATATAATATTCACATAAATACAATCACTTTGAATATCCTTTCATTCAAATAAACATTGTTGATTGGTGTAGAAGGTCCCATTATCGAAACTTTTGATTGAGCGCTCAATGTGCCCTGAAAGTTGAGCATTTCTGATGAAACTAGCTCATTGTTGCCGAAATCAAATCCAACTGGAATACAAATATAAACGGAGCGAATTTGGGATAATGGATTCGAATCGAAACTTCTGGCATGATTTCACATTCCGGAATCGTGTAACTGGGTGGTGAAACCCTTTCCGGTAGTGTTTACTGCAGTGAACAAGTATTGACACAGTTGAAATAAAAAAAATATCAAAACGAAATTTTCAACATATCAGATCCAATTCGATCAAGAACATACTGTATCAGCCAAATAGTCATGGTTATTTTTTTTTTTAGATTGATACATTATCAGAGAATAAATATCATTTGAAGCTTCTTCATACGAATGATGCATTGTAATAAATTCACAATAACTTTCGACATATCAGGCAACATCAAACCAAATAAATCAATAGCACTTCACGAATATGCTATTGGTATTGATATACACGCACAATTCTAAAGTCATCACACAAGAACATTTCATCACAGTTGACATATATCATTGCCAAGTTTTTCGGTACTCGATGGTTTGATATGGGTTGAATCTATTCCTGTGCACTCCACCATTGCTACTTGCTACATACGAATTCAACAAACCATTCAGCCCTTGCCCATGTGGAATGCCCGAAAACGACGATCCTCCAATAGTACCTCCAAAATTAACACCAAAAGGATGGTGTATCCCTATCGGATATCCTTCTGGTACTCTAACATAAACTGGTGTGGGAACTCTCACTTCCACAGGATAGGGTTGCGGTACTGCTACTGGTACCGGTTGGAGTACCCTGATATATACTGGTTGGCCCAGATTTTGTGTACCCTCAGATACAGCAAGATGGGTAGGAGAGTGGTATTGTTCTTGAAATCCATTTGTCCGTGCGGGCTGAATGGTGACTTCTTCAACGTATGGAACAGGAAATGAAGTACTGGAGTTGCTCGATGGTAAGGTACTGCCTTCTATTATAGGGTTGATGGTAGTAGATGGTGCATTGGTTGTTGTGTCAGATCCATAGCTTTGTCCTGAAACAGCAGGTACTACCTCGACAGAATCTTGATCGATGTTTAGGGAAGTCAATAATCCGAAATTTTTGAAATGTTCGATGACTTCGTCTGGAAGGTTGTTCAAATTGAGTTCTCTCGAATTGGTAACTGAGAGAAAAAGCAGTAGGAGCAATTCCTGAAACATAACGTTTTTATTTTATTTTAAGAAATAAATCTGCTGAGTAGAACATTAATTCAATAAACCTTGACGCTCCAAAAAATCAATTAGAACACTTGATTATTAAATAAAAATTATTCAGAATCTACTTACCACTACCGTTTTCTCCATTTTCGAGTTACCTTCGTGAAAGATGTGAACGAATTGACAAAAAATTAAATAACCATTTCTCTTATAAACTTTCTTTATAACAACTTGATAAACATCTTAGGAAATTATTGCATAACTTTCCCATATACTTACTCATGTCTTCCAAAAAGCATATGTATGAATAAAATATTCAATTACGATTTGAATTCGTATATTCGTTCGTCCCATGCAGAATCGAACTTTAATAGCGTTTGACATGTCACTGATTACGAAATGAACAACAGGTGCTTTTCTCTACTAAATATTTACTCCAACATTAACGAAAACAGAATAGATTAAGAAATTTCATTGAATTTCTTTTCTATAAGTTATGAACAATTCGTTTGGCTTAAAACAACATGATCGTGATATTCTCAGAATAATCTTCATCAACGCTATTTTTCAAAACATTTCATATATTCAATAAATAATCACATGACGCATATTTTGTGCAGTGCTCCCAATATTCTAGACTACTTTCGCCTTTCGAAATGTCTTGATTCTTAACTCGATGTATCCATTATACTTTCTCGTCACAATGTACAGGGTGGTCGAATTTCGATGTTTGTATAGAGCAACTCGGTAACTATAGGAGAGACATATCATAGTTGTTAGTGGAGTTAGGAGAAAATTGTTTTTACATTCTTCAGGCACTTTTTTCCGTCCAATCCATTGGCGTATATTCAATAAATGAATTCGAAATGAATGACAACTACAAAAAAATAATACATATTAAAGTAAATATTCAAACTGATGTCCACACTGTGAACTGCATTATGAATATGAATATTAAAAATAACTCATAGAAGAAACATGCACAGTACAAGATTGATGTGCAAAATCTAATGAATCAGAAATTGGATACAAAATGTATGGAAAGGGGAGGGCCAGTTCATTGGCCTCCAGGATCACCAATAACAAAATAAACTACGACATCCAAAGAAATAGAATTGTTAATGCAGAAAAAGTTCTGAGAATTCACGATTGGTGTTAAGTTTTTCCCAAAATATCAACATTTCAGGGTTTTAGTTTTAATCTATAGAATTTTTTTCACCCTCAGGGATATTATGTAATTTTATTGCAGTGTCCTGAACTAAATCAAACATGTGATTCTTATTACATGGGATTTTCCGAAGTATCAAATTATAAATTCAAAATATAAAAGTATGCTATTAATGACACAAAATCCGATTCAAGCTACTAATGCTCGCTATGATTTGAATAAATAAGAATAAATTTAAAGTTATAGCTTTTATGACGGTAGACTCAAACGTATTCTGGTATACAGTGTTACTCTAAAGTAACGTTTAAATTCTTCAGTATAAAAATATAACCAAACATCCATTATTTCCATGAGAAAAACTTGAAAAAGGGTCGAAAAGAATAGCGTATTGCAATAATCAAATTTCCTAAAGTATCCACAAGGTGTACGAAAAATTTTGTTCAATGTGAAGATGATTTTTTTATTATGTAATTCAATACTACTCTGAAATTCATGCCTCATCCTACTCATATAACTTCCATAATACTCATACCTTCGTACTAACTTTCAAAAAATTTGGGTAATGAATACCACTGTAGTATTTGTAATATTTTTTTATTGAGGAATCATAGTTTATAGAGTTGGATATTAATCTCCTGATTCGAGATGGTTCAGGTTTTCCAGGATATCTTGTAGCTTCGTCATGATTTTCATTTGTTGGTTGAGGAATTCAAAAATCATATGATAGATCTAGAGAAACCTAATATATTCGAATTGTATTCAGTTCTTCCTATATGGATCGCTTCATTTCATGAAGGAACTTCCTGTATAGGTCTGCAAATTTCACTCTTTACAAAACAAATATCTGTGGAACTATTCAATTTGAGTATACAAAAACTATACGTGCAATTTTACATGGAAATTCTGAACACTCTGTATATTTTGTGTCCTTTTCAGTATAGTTTTGCTTCACAACTCGTATTTCCATATTTCGAGAAGATTATCTGAAGACAAAGCTAAACATTGGAATAGAAAAATTCGCTCATTCTTCAAGAAACAACAATAGAGGATATTCCAATAGCTTTTGTATAAGCTTTTATCACGTGAAACACAGATCGTCATTACTCAAAAGCTAGACTATAAATCCTTTGAGAATAATGTTATCGAATTTCTAAAAGAACTGAATTATACAGAAAGGAAAATGTGTGGGCATAAATTCGGCTGCCGTGATATCAGATCGAGATCAGGTTTTCATAGCGATTAATGAGTTGATGTAAAAATTAGAATTTTTGACAAATCAACAGTAGATTTATAGTGTTGCAAACAGGATGTTCAAGGAAATTATTCAACAAAAATGTAATAAAAAATGTCAACTAACATTATGATAATATTTAATGCCCACATTTTTCAGCGTTATTCTAAAATCCGGTTTAACCTAACAAAAAAGTAAATGAGATATTTCCAATTTCTTTTTCTACTCTGAAAAATTATGACATCTCACACTGTTCACCATTGTATAAATATAACTTTCAAAGAATGTATAATGACATGGAATTGAAATAATATCGACATTGAACACTTATAAAAAATTACTAAACGTCAGAATAGCGATCTAATAAACTATCAAAAAATAAACTGCAATTTTTCCATTTACGAATTCTATCTAGTATGCGGTCTTACATACAGGTCTGAAAACTTATATGGTGGGGAGTTTCATAAACTGCAGCGCTGCCCTCTGTCTGTATCTTTGTCAGCAGATATCACAAATCAGATTCGATCAGCTGTTCAAAAAAACGAATGTTCTTTGATTTATTCGAGAGAGTGTAATTCATTACTCAAGTCCAATAAACCGTTTGTCTTGTTTACAATCACGATACAAACTATCAGAAATTAATCCTACTCCGGAACAATTTCGCTCCTATTTTCTTGCACTCAAAAGTGCCCAGACTTGTATATAATAATAATAATAATAATAATAATAATAATAATAGTAATAATAATAATAATAATAATAACAATAATAATAAAAATAATAATAACAAAGCGTCTTTATTCACTATGAAACCGTGATGTAGTATCAATATTTTTCAGAAAATTTCAAGTACTTTTGAATTTATTCACATTAAGTGTCTCCTTTCGAGTTTTATAAAAAAAAAAAAACTCAGAAAGTATACTTTATTTTGACGTCAGCAACATACTTCTCAATTATCCACATATGCCCACTAAGGATGGTTTTATATTTAAAAAGTTAGTGTTCAAAATCTATGAATGGAAAGTGATGAAAAGTTATTCTCAATTGTCGAAGTCTGAGATGTCTGTTATAATATTTTTTAACTTTTTTTTATATAAAACTTCCCACGAAAGGAGACATCCTGTAATCAACAACATCGTGAGAACTAAGGAAAAGGAGGTAGGAATTGGTGTTCTTTTGAAATTACGAATTTTTCCTAATTTTAAAGCTATTTCTGTCAATTCGAATTAAAAATTGTAATGATTCGGAGAAATAAGCTACTTTTACAATGTACGAATAGTTCGATATGAAATTATCAGAAATAATAATTCAACATTCTAGTACTCATATTTAGGAAGAAATGAATTGAAAATATTCAATGAGTATTGGAAATATGCGTGATATCATTCGATATTGGCCTTGAAATTTGCAATTATATGTTCACTAGGAATCTTAAAATGTGTCATATAAATGTGTCTTCTCGATGTAATAATATTTTATTCACTGTTATTAGTTGATTTAGTTTTCGTTATTCATGAATATTTTAATTCAAAACGATTTCAGTTACCGATAAGTGTGAGCATTCGAGAGAATTGATTTAATATTTCAAGTCAATACGTAATATTTCGACATTCCAAAAATTTATTAAAATTCATGAATTCATTTGGACTGGATGCTTCAAAGATAGCTAAGAAAGTAATAATCACAAAATCACATTAACATAATATGCTAATGTAACCATATTTTCTTATTATGTTACATTTTTTCTTCCTCCAAATGTTTATTCAAACGAAAATGATTTGTGAATATTTTGGTGAATTCATTCGTTTAAATATCAAAGTATACATTGATTCGTCGGAAAATAATTATTTCTGGTTATTCTAAGGATGAGTCTGTGATTGGAGGACACTAAAAAACAAGTTTATCTTTGCTTAACCTTCACCTCATCCTATAAAAGCATTTTTTTCAATATGGCTTCTCACTAGTATCCGAAGCTGGAACAATGAAATCTATCTTGGTAAGTTAATAAGAAACTAACTATCCAATACACAGAGTCTCACTGAGAGTTTGCAGAAGTTAATAGTAATCATAAAAACATGTAGTCAAAACATGGACATTTTCTTCATACGATATCCTGTATATTTCTACTTTTTTTTTCAATATTTGTTCTGTATATTATATCTGCATATCAGACAATATTTCAGGAAGAGCAATATAAATGGAATCTTGTCTGTCTGTGAAAAAATCGTACATTTGTACATGATGTCCTACGATGAATTAACGCGAACAACTTTCAAATTTGTTCATCCAAATTGATTCAAGATGACTTAGGATTGAATTTTTCTATTTCTTGAGATATTGACTACATAACTTCTCTCCACTGTGAAATTGTTCACGATATTATCGTTTTGTTTTATATTACTGACAAGATATTCATCAGCAAAATTTTGACAAGTTTCAGTGAAATACATCATCTTCTTAGATAGGAGAATATAAAAGAAGAATTATATAGGGTTCTCAATTCTTATGAGGAAGTTGATATAGACTTTCTCTATTTAAACAGAAGTGACAGCGTATTGAAAATATTTTAGGAAAATAGATCACTTTGAGCTATAGCTGCCACAAAAATTTCAAGTTGATATCTCTTTTAGTTGTCCATAAACCTTTAATGAATTAGTTAGGTGAGTCACCCTGTATATATGGTATAATTATATAATCAATTAGACGAACAAAATTACTCTTGCGTGTTTTGTTATTTATTTTTGATAATCAATGTAAAGCTGTGAATTTTATGAAAAATTAGGACTATTCAGGAAAATAATCAGATTCTAACTATGGACGTTTTTTTCTGGGACAAAAAACTGATAAATATTCTTTCGTCCATGTTCGAACTAAGCACTTTCATTTTGTCCGTCATAAATTATTCCTAAGCCATCCTCAGCTCTTCTGTGAACGTCTTCCGCATCTGCATTAAGGATAGGTTTTCCTTTGATATATCTCAAACCATTCATGCTTTCGAAGTTCTTCATGACATTCCAATATAAACTGACATAAAGATCAACAGATAAAGAGTCAATGTTTCCTTAATTTCTATGATTCGTGTACGGCACGTTGACTAAATTTTCAATCATATTTAAACGAATACTGCTTTCATTTCCAAATTCTTTAGAACATGATGATTCACAATATCGAATGCGTTGACCATTTTCTGTCATTCCAAAATGCCTTGTTTTGGAATAATACTTATGTAATTTCTTCAGAGGTCATGGGTTTTACATTGTCTACACTTTTTGTTGTTAAAGTATGTCGATGTTTTATTTTATTTTCTTCATTTTGAAACTTCCCATTCTGTTGTGAACATAATTTGAAGGCTTCTACAAGATAGAGAAATGATATACTAGATTTTCCATTTGTAATTATAGTGATTGAAATTCCCTGATTTGATGCTTATACAAAACGGCATTGGAGCCATCAAATGAATTTATTTAATTAAAACTAAACTTTTTTTGACAGCATTTATAGTGCACTAATTATCGTCAAAATTTCATTTATGTTTTTCACTCCACTTCAGTTTGATAACATGGCATTTTATGGAAAAAATAGACTGGATACAGAACTGTATTCTGAATTCGATAGTGAAAGAATATACATTTTGTCCTAATAGAAGAATTTATTTCAATACACCTCTATATATTTCAAGATTGTGTATTTGCAAAAATATAACAACTTTCATCGGAAACATTTTTTGTAGCCCCAATTCTGAGTTATTTTTCTTTCAAACTCTGATGAGTCCCTGTGAAGAAATAACAGGGAATGCGATATTATATATATAGCATCATCGTAGAAATTACTGTTAGACAGAATTGAGTACCTATCCAGATGGAAGACAATTTCTTTCAAATTCCATTCATATTTTGTAAAATCGTTTCACCAGATTTTAATTGAATTTCCATGCTGAAACCGATTCATCTTATTGAATTATGATTTATTCTAGTTATTTTTGTTTCATTTCGAATGTTTCGAGAGATTGAATTCATCCGAACAATGTAAGATTAATCTTGATATTCTGCGATTCAATATCGCTTCAGTCCATAGGACATGACGCCAAGTTTTCCAAATAGCGAAATATGAATATGAGATAATTTAAGTAACATAATTTTGTGGATCCTACATGTATTCAGATGCTCATAATATTCCCTTGTTGCAGATACTGTCTTTAGCTTTAACAGCACTCGTTTGTGCTGAGAAGAACAAACAGGAGAAGAGAAGTTTCGAAGGGTCTTTCTATGGCGGAAAATCCAGCGTCTTCAAGAACAATCTACCTTTGATCACGAGCTCAGTTACTCCGGTTCCAGCTATCTCTTACGAATCTGCAAGTGGTCTCTTCTCACAAAATGTAGCTCCGGTATCCACTTACAGCTTATCTGGCGCATCAGGACTATCGAGTGGATTGTCCGGTTTATATGGCAGTTCATATGGAGGGTCATACGGATCATCTGCTGGTTCCTACGGATCATCTGGATCATATGGTTATGCCGACCAATCTGGGTTATCCAAATACTTATCCAAATACTCTGGTGTATCAGGCCTTACAAGTCAATCTGGTCTGTACGGTCTATCTGGTTCATCTGGACTATCCAGCGTCTCTGATGTATCCGACATCTCTAGTGCATCAGGTCTTTCTAGTCAATCGAACTTGTACGGCCTTTCTGGATCATCTAACTCGTTCGGTCTCTCTGGCCTATCTGGCGTATATGGCAATTCTTACGCTCCTTCCGTCTATGGTCAAGGCCAATACCTCCGCCATCTCAATCTACATGTACAACTGCCAGAAACACAGCAGGTACAACATTTCCAACAGCAAGTACACGTACCGAACACCCAATCGACCCGTCTTATCACCCAACGCGTTGTCGTGCCCGTACCACAAGCAGTACCAGTCCACATCACCAAGCACGTTCCCGTGCCAACTCCAGTCCGAGTTGAAGTCCCAAGACCGTACGCTGTACCTGTACACGTGAATGTACCAGTCGACGTACCCAAACCCTATGCTGTCAAAGTTGAACAAAGAGTTCCAGTCGCTGAAGAAGTGAGGTGGGTTTTTTTTGGGTATAGTTTACTTCATGATCAATATGTTATTTGATTCATAGGGTTCCAGTCGAGATACCCAAACCTTATGCAGTCTACAAAACTAAACAAGTCAAAGTAGTGGTGGAGAAACCTGTATTCGTTAGAGAACCAGTACACATCAAGGTACCAGTCCCACAGGCCTACAAAGTTGAAGTACCGCATCCAGTTAAAGTAGGTGTACCCCAGCAGGTCGTTTTGAGAGTACCACAAGTTGTCGGTACCGAATATCCTAGTGTACAAGGACAAGGTAAGATTTTTGAGTTATCATAGTCTCATGAAAGTTCAATGAAGCAGATTGTGAAGAATGAACTCTCATCGAATTGGTCATTCAACTTCAGAACTTTAATTGTTTAAGAATAATTATGGTTTGATGAATAAAAAAACATTTTTTCTTGAAGCTGTCCAAATCCAAGAAACCATTCCATCAGGCATCAATACCATCTCTTCTGGAATCAACAGCTTTCCATCAGGTATCAGTACCATCTCGTCAGGAACCAATGGTTTCCCATTGGGTGTGAATACCATTTCCTCAGGAAGCAATGGTTTCTCATCTGGAGTCAATACCATCTCATCAGGCATCAGTAGCTTCCCGTCAAGTTTTGATACCATATCCTCTGGAAACAATGGTTTCTCATCAGAAATCAGTAGCATCTCTTCAGGAATCAATAGCTTCCCCTCAAGTTTCAATACCATCTCCTCAGGAAATAATGGTTTCTCATCAGGAGTCAGTACCATCTCATCAGGAATCAACAGCATACCATCTGGTATCAATAGCATCTCTTTGGGTTTGAACGGAGCCTCCGTTTTCGACAACTTGAGTTCCGACAGCGGCTCTTTCCAAAGCTTCTCATCATCAACCAGCTCAGAAAACGAGTCCGTCTCTGTGGAAGCCCGGAGCGGGTCTAGTGATATCGACAGTTTTGTATCTTCATCTACCTCTTTACCTGATAAAGTATCAACTGAATCGGTAGGTGTTGTGGATGTTTCCACTCCTGAAGAAGGAAACAATTTGTTGGAAACAGAAAATGAATCATCCACCACATCCACTATTTCGTTATAGACTCTGTAATTTTTTAGTAATGTCGAATGGAACTGAATAATGAATAAAAATGGTTCATATTCAATATTGTTTCAATAATAAGAAAAGTGAGTGAATACATCTCATGGACAAAGTACATCTGATATAAAAGATGACTTTGAATGAAATATAAAGAATACAAAAAGCCAACACAGCAGTAATACTTGCTTTCAGTTCAATTGGTGTGGATATTGGCTACTTGTGAAACTCACAAGTCCTCTTCATTCAATTACGAAAATGCGAACTCATGATCCACTCATGAATTCGATTCATTTCAAAAAAATACATGGGATTGAAAACAAATCTTTTCAGGTCGAGGCTTAACATTTGTATTTGAAATATTGCCAAAAATTCATCATTGTTTCATCGTTTAGGTATATATTAATGTTTTGTAGTAATGTGTGATAGTTCTCATAAAACTTCGATATGAGCAGACGCATCAGCATTCTGTATTTCTGATTTATGATAATCTGAAAGCTAAAACCTAATCAGTTGATTCTCCTCCAAATAACAATACAAAATGAATGCTGTAATATAACGAGTGTATCGATACTAACCATTTAGGTTATTTTTTCAATTTCCACCCAACTTGTAGATTATAATTATACGAGGAAAATTGATAGATTGATTATAATATTATTATATTTCATTTACGATGAATAACAAGGTACATTCATCATGAACATTTCATTTTCAGAAATCCAAAGTATAAAATTAGGAAAACAGTAATCGAGAATAGAATACCTGCATTGTAAACCAATGATTAAAATTAATATTTTTTTGATTTCTGACACACAATATATCATGAGGAATAACTCATGTCGAATAAGGAAGATGTGTTGACGTCAAAGTTTATTGAACAGAGAAAATATGGGTTAATGTTGTTCTGACCGTGCTGAATATGCATTACTTCTATCAGTAGATCTACGAAATACAAAATCAAACAGAAAAAAAGAATGATCTTCTGATTGATATAAAAAAATCATATCCATTCCATTACACTAAACACTCGAATGAATATAGAGTTGAACATGCGAATTGTTTATCGGTTTTGATAGTAATGTTAGTGTTATTGGTCGATCGAGTAGAGGAGCAAGTTGTAGTTGACACAAAACATCGGAGTCTTCGGGCGTTGGTTCGAATCCTGTGCAACGCCTAAAAATTAATAATAATAAATGGAAAATAAATATAGTTTGTGAAAACTGAGAAACATGCTTCGATGGTGAACTGAAAAGGTGGAATTGATTATTAATGTAGATTCAAATTAATTGAAATAACATTGTTACTGTTAAAAAAGTGTTAAAACTTATGCCGAATAGTTTCATTGAATATTATTCATTGACCAACTCATCCGATATAGATTAATCAGGCTTATCTATTACCTAAGTATAATTTACCTGACGATAGATTTTTTTTAACATAAAAGTTAACTTGCTTTCTGCTACAGTTGAAATAAAAACCAGAATATCGAAAAACTTGTTTCAAGAAAAAATGAATTTCAATATTGAATGTTTGATATTTCATTTTGAGATGAAGAATTTAGACTCTCAAGAATAAGATACAGGGATTGTCGAAAAATGTCAATCAAATTGTGAATAATGCAAATTTGTCATCTGAACCATATAAGTGTCGAAACTATAACAATTTGCATATTATATACATATTGATTGAAACATCAGCCATTCACCATGTTCCAAGGAGTCATCTTTCACTCAGATCAAATATTTGAACAAAAGATATACATGGAAATTATCATACGTGAAAGTGACATATTCATCTCCCTGATGGAATTTGGTTTCTTATAAATATTGTGACTTTTCATTTAGACTATATCATTCCCAACTTTGCCTCTCTCATCCCAAGTTCATCATGAGAGTGTTTTTGGTAAGATTATAATACATAATTGAATTTGAAGAAATATAACCTACTTTGTATTGAATTGACGAAACAAAATTTACTTCAGTTCTGGTCCTTTGCATCAACTGCATTCCCTCGAAAGTATAACGAACTGTTTTGATTATTCAACGTCAATTATTCGAGCACTGGATCACATAGTATGAACTCAACCATTATTCAATCATATTCGAGTTCCATTTCTCAGCATTTTCTAGAAATCAATGACAAAATTGACAGAATCAGGCAGTGATTCATATTCTCGAAGTGATTAGAAAGTATATAATTTTGTGCAGTTTAGTATGAAATCGTCATATTTGGTAATGAAATACGAAGTATGAAATAATTTGAAACCATAATTATATTGACTATGAAAGTTATAAATTTTCTAAAAAGTTTCGATATAATTTTCAGGTATTGCCGGTTATATTAGCATTCGCTTCCCAAGTAAGTTGTGGAATTCTGAGTGGTCCACAGTCATACCTCCCACCACCAAAACCATCATCAGAATACAGAGTTGACTCCGGTTCATTCCGTGGCTATATTAGCTCAGGTCAGTCAATTGGTTCGTTGTACAAATCAGAATCGAATCAAGGATGGACAAGACTGAGATTAGACCAATCAGCCAACCAAGGACTAGCTTCTAATGAACTGAGCCAGAAATCCTGGAACTATGCTGAATCATCACCAATCCAGGAAATTCCTAACGAATCAAACGGGATAGCTGCTATCTCCGGTGTATATTCTTCGCTTAGTGGACTTTCAGGATTCAATTCTGGCATCGCTTCAGATAACGGTCCGAGACCTATCAATACCGCCACTGAAAGTAACACCTATTCCCAACGTACCGAAGCGAGAAGGTTGCCAGTACCACAATCGTACCAAGTACCAGCGAACCGTCCAGTAACAGCTCCAGTCGCGGTACCACGACCAGTTGAAGTATCACGTCTAGTACGCGTCGAAGTACCACAACAAGAAAGAGTGAAAGAAATTAGACCGTACCTTGTGCCAGAATCTAGACCATATCCCCAAACTTCCACGGTCAATGGATACTACAATGTGCCACAACCATCATTCGTTGGCATTCCTAGACCATACATAGTAGTTGTAGAGAAGCCTTATCCAGTTAATGTGCAAGTACCCGTGAACGGACAAAGCCAATACAATTCGGTTCCTAATGGCCTCAACTCCATTTCGAGTCAATCTGATTCTGTGTCGAGTCAATCCAACTCTGGTTCAAAAGGTGATACTAGTGAATTACCCAATGGTATCATCAATGGTCTGGCCTACAACCGCTTCTACGGTTACAATTCCGGTCTCAATTCAGGACTCGCGACTGCAGTCAGTTCTGTCGAAAAGAGTCAATCTGATGAGCAAGCATCTGGACTATCTGGTGGATATTCTGGAAACGGTTTGAACGTCCAAAGCAGTTATGAGTATGCTACAGGCCAAGTTCAGTCGAGTGTAACTGAAAATGGAAGCTCTCAAAGCGAAAATGTCACCCAAGATCCGCTATATGACATAAATGGAGGATATCGTTACTAACAAATTCATCTGTTCTAATTTGTTATAGACCATGTTGTATGTTGTAAATAAATAACTTGTTACTTTGATATCGATGATTTTACTTCGAAATGATGCATTACAATCATGACCTTCCTCGGAATCTCAGAATTCAATAACATAACAATGTTTTCATCAATGCAGTCCTTCATAATCATCTCGATCCAGCAGTGATCCATCCCATTCGCAATGCTCACAACGTATTCATGGATCCTTCTCTAAAATGACACCATAGTGTGGAAATAATTTAAAATGTATCAAATAGCTCAACAAGATATATACATTGAGTTGAAAATCAATCGGCAATTGAATTGTCTTAATATTGACTTTAGATAGTGTCCACAAGCCATGCACAAAATGGATGTACCAACTCTGCCCAAAAAAAGTAAAAATCGATTCTCATCCAGTATATATTCATTTGGTGAAATCACATAGTATCTCGTACAATTGAAGCAGACTTGAATATTTCACTCAACAAATTTCTGGACCAATATTGTGACAACACCTTCAACTCATAATTTTTCTCCTATTTGATCATGATAGGAGAATTATGAGGTCAATTCAACCTTCTATTTGTCCATGAACTCGTTATACAAATTATCCTTTCTGATCTTATTGCTGAGTTATGTATCTAGTTCAAGTATGTTATATAATAATTGCATTTGAGCATCGTGTATAATTTGAAAAATCAGTTTTCTCTGTTTCAGTAATTATATCTGGTCTAAATTGAACAACTCTTCATCATTATACAGGGTGTTAATTAAGTATGTTAACAAACTTTAACCACGAATAGTACTCCGAAAAATAGAAAGAAAATGTCATATGAACATGGGTCCGGAAATGCTTCCTAAGGGAGCTACGCTCCTTTGCATGGGGCACCCTGAAGACGGTTTTCCCTCGATATTATCGAAACCGTTCATAACAGAATTACGAAATTAGGTGGGATGTGTAAACTTTCGACGCAATTGTTGCAATTGTTTTTCACAGCACACTAACTAAATATGTATGTAGACGAACATTTATTTATTTACAATAGCCTGCATCGATTCAATAATTTGCATTTTTCTCGAAAACTCTTAGGCCTATGGAGATGTATCAGGGGACCATTTTTACGTAGAAATCTCTGAATTACCATATTCTAAAATCAAAATGTCAAAAAAAATTACCATTTAGAAAATGGGGTTATTTTTACCCTTAACTCCTTCCGTATGATACGCCTGTGATTAAAATTATGAAATTCTGAATTCAGAATCAGATTCAGCGTCGAAAGTTCACCCATCCCACCTAATTTCGTAATTTTGTTGTGAACGGTTTCGATAATATCGAGGGAAAACCGTCTTCAGGGTGCCCCATGCAAAGGAGCGTAGCTCCCTTAGGAAGCATTTCCGGACCCATGTTCATATGACATTTTCTTTCTATTTTTCGGAGTACTATTCGTGGTTAAAGTTTGTTAACATACTTAATTAACACCCTGTATATTCCAGCTGTATCGATAAACAGTATTTCCAGGATTTTATTTTCACATACTAAGTGCGGCAACAAATGAGCATTTTCAATCTAGTTTTGATTGATAAATAATATCTATAATTGAAGAGACTTAGTATTGTCAATAATATAAACTATAATGATCCATCACGAGATCATGAGATCCAAAGGCTTTTGAGCTATTCTGCCCTTCACTTGTGAAATTGAATTCAATTCCATCATTGAGTCTTTGTAATGATATTTTTCAATTTTACATATACTACCATTATCATTTCTCCTACTCGCGTAATTTATTTCAGGGTTTATTTTGTTTAGATCACTAACTTCGTCATTAGAATTGTTCGTTGTCATTTATTCCACATATTTGGAACGAAAAACAATTTTCTACACGGTATTGTTGAAATCATCTGTATGTGCAATAAGGGGAGAGTCATTGCATATTTTAGTCTAAGACTAAGTCACCCCTGTCGCTTGGGTCGTACCCAGAAAATATAAATATAATGATTTCAATTACAGAATGGAATACAAACGGAACATACAGGGTGATTTATCGGAAAATGGGCATACTTTGAGGGTAGGTAGAGGTCGCCTAGCTAGTTCTAAACTAAACCACCATATGATGGGTCTAGCGCCCTGTATAAGCGAGATACAGAGTGTTTTATGTGTTTATTCTATTTCTTCAATAGTTCATTACTTATGATTCACATTGTATATATTATTAATTTTCACAACATGAACTCATTATTCTGTATGCTACTGAATGAATGAAACTGATAATCCATCATCAACCCCTGTTATTAGTATGAGAAATCGTATTATTGTAAATCAGATTTGGTAACATTGGAGGCGAAAAGATTCAAGAATTACACACTCCATATGGTATGTCACTGGTTGTTCTGAAACTATTCGATGAAAACCTCACGAAAGTGATGAATCAGGAAAATTGTGACATATGCTAATTTTTATTCTATATTCGTAAAGTAATCGTGACAGTGTGAATTTCGAGCATAATTTAAGACATTTCACCATGTTCAGAAGTGTCATCTTCGAATCAGAATGAATTATTAAATGAAAGATATATCTCAAAATTACCATACGTGAAAGTGACATATTCATCTCTCCCCAGAGATTTGAAGACCTATAAATGTTATAGCTTCTCATTTTGACGATATCATTCTCAACTTTCTGTCTCATCCCAAGTTGATCATGAGAATGTACTTGGTAAGTACAAAACGTTCCATTCAATTCGAATAAATCTCAATCGACGAGGTATTTGGTATAAAAAAATTACATTGATTCTATTATAATATATTTTCTTTCAAGAGACCAACATAAAATAATAGTGTTAAAGCATTGACTCTCATTGAATTTCTTCAAAAGGTTAACAAACTATTTCCATAATATAGTGGTAATTGTTAGATCACTATAGATCACTTAGTGCAATCTACAACATTATCTGATCAGTTCCGATATTCATTCTGATGTTTCCAAGATTATCTGATGCATTCTTTCATTAACGAACCATAATACAATTAGATCATATTCATATTGTAAGATTCTATAATAATCTAGAATAAGCAACCATAAACTATCTTATCTGGTGGTTTGGAACTAACACATCAGTACATATTGAATATGAAATGATACATTTTTTGTATAATTTTCAGATATTGCCCGTTATATTAGCCATCGCTTCAGGAGTAAGCTGTGGAATTCTAAGTAGGACACAGTCATATCTCCCTCCATCAACGTCCTTATCGGAATACGCAACCAACTCTGGTAACTCTGGTGGTTTCAGATCAGGATCATCAAGTGGCTATACCAGCTTTGGTCAAGCAGTCGGTAGGCTCTACACATCAGTTCCGAATCAAGGATGGACAAGATACAGATCAGACCAATCATCAAACCAAGGACTAGCTTCTAATGAACTTGATCAGAAAATCTGGAACTATGCAAACTCATCACCGATCAGGGGAATTCCTAATGAATCAAATGGGATAGCTGGAGTCTCTGGAGGATATTCTTCGCTTAGTGGACTTTCGGGATTCAACTCTGGCATCGCTTCAGACAACGGTCTGAGACCTACTGTCAGTACCGCCACTGAAAGTAACACCTATTCCCAACGTACCGAAGCGAGAAGGTTGCCTGTACCACAATCGTACCAAGTACCAGCGAACCGTCCAGTAACAGCTCCAGTCGCGGTACCACGACCAGTTGAAGTACCACGTCCAGTACGCGTCGAAGTACCACAAAAAGAAAGAGTGAAAGAAATTAGACCGTACCTTGTGCCAGAATCTAGACCATATCCCCAAACTTCCACGGTCAATGGATACTACAATGTGCCACAACCATCATACGTAGGCATTCCTAGACCATACATAGTAGTTGTGGAAAAGCCTTATCCAGTTAATGTGCAAGTACCCGTAAACGTACAAAGCCAATACAATTCGATTCCTAATGGCGTCAACTCCGTTTCGAGTCAACCTAATTCTGTGTCGAGTCAATCCAACTTTGGTTCAAAAGGTCATAATAGTGAATTACCCAATGGTATCGTCAATGGTCTGGCCTACAACCGCTTCTACGGTTACAATTCCGGTCTCAATTCAGGACTCGCGACTGCAGTCAGTTCTGTCGAAAAGAGTCAATCTGATGAGCAAGCATCTGGACTATCTGGTGGATATTCTGGAAACGGTTTGAACGTCCAAAGCAGTTATGAGTATGCTACAGGCCAAGTTCAGTCAAGCGTAACTGAAAGTGGACCTTCCCAAAGCGAAAAAGTCACTCAAGATCCACTGTATGGCATAAATGGAGGATATCGCTACTAGTAAATGTATTTGTTTCAATTTGTTATATATAAACCATGTTATACCTATATTATGAATAAATGACTTTGTTACTTCATCGATTATTTCATTCTAAAGAAATGCAATATTATAATATAGAGAGACTCAAAGCTATTTCAAGTCCCCATTGAAATGAATACGTCTTAGCCACTGACAAATCTTATTGCTATCTATTGACTTATTCAGCAAAGATTTTATTCCCGTTTCCTCATTTGCTTCAAACCACGTTCTTTCACTGAATCATCTGATCCTTACTAATAAATAATTACTTTACTGAATTTTCTGAATAGATTGATCGCGAGAAATTAGAAAGAGAGTAGACGATGTTTATAAAAATTGAAAGACTCCATGCAGATAATACAAAATGAAATAACAGACAAAAAATACAAAATTCAAAAAATTCGTAGCTATTCCATCATAGATGTGGGTATCGCTGTTTTCTAATATAGTACGCAATCGGAAAGTTTGGGCAAGATATGCATGGGTTGAGTTGATTCAGTTATAAAATCATTGGCAGTCGAATAGACCGTTTTATTAACAAATCCAGAATGACGTGATACACGATAATCGAGTAATTTCGCTTCAGATGTATGAATGAAACTGATGATTGAGATGACAAACCATACAATATTGTAGTACCTCGAGTTCATGTACCTGTATAGAAATATGGAAAGTATGTCGAAAGCATTATTGCGGTCCAAATAAACTAATTATGTGAATAATTTTTCAGTTGAGTTAATTAGTAACTTTACAGTTCGGTTTTTGATAGCTTTCCTTCGAAAAAACATACTGATTCATCATTATATCCAAAATTTGAAATAACGTAGGAAATCACAACATTAGAGCCATTTGTAATAGGCCAAAATGTAAATGATATGATTGATTGAATGGTCACCTCTCATAACTCGGAACCCCAGAAAATTCATACATTCCACAATTCTTCAGAATATTTGCATATTAATTAAATTCCCACTTTCCTTTTACGAATACATGGATAAAAAAATTGAATGTCCATATTCTTTGAAATGATGTGATGTGTGATATTGAAAAATCGGACAGGGTGATTCATCAAGAATGGACAAGCTCTGAACTGGAAATACTACAAGATTTCAATGGCTCACCCTATAAATCTTTCCATTTGACATGTTCATACTAAACCTTGCCGATGTTGTAGGACAAATATCAAAGTGTTATTATTCGACTAGAAATAAACGAAAATCACACCAATAACTTCTTCATCTCTATAAAGTATTCATTGATAAACTCGCCGCGAGCATAAGATTGCCTTTGATGAAATCCGGAATGTATTTGAAATATTGTGCCCAAATTTTTTCTACTCAACTGAGATATTTCCATATTTTTGTATGGACAATTATTCGTAGCTATATGTTTTATCTTCCATTTACTCATCAACCGACTTTTTCATAATTCTTTTAATCGATACAAATCACGAATAAGTATCGGTAAACGAATCTTTATCTCAAATCTCCTTCTCATTAATTTATAGGAATTGAAATGCATAACCTCGAAATTGAAAAAAAAAACGAAGTTGTGAAACAATATTGTCAAATTGTGATCAACAATCAGTTTCATCTAATCTAATCTTCTATCTATATTTTGAACTATATATATACATATATATATAATATATTTTTTTACTTCTCGATAGCTACTAAATAAAACACTTATCAGTGTCAAAAATCATGCAACTGGATTTTCGAATTGGAAGCTAATGGAGTATAGATTTAGAAACTCCACATGGTTCATCACTGGTTATTCGGAAACTTTGATTGATAGTCAAGAATCCAACGAAAATAGTGAATTAGGAAATTTGGACACATGCTAATTTTTATTCTACATTCGTGTAGAAACCGTAGCAGTTTGAATCTGAAACATAAATTTAGCATCAGGCATTTCACCATGTTCAGAAATGTCATCTTTGACTTGAATAAAAGATATAACACAGAATTAACATACGTGAAAGTGACATATTCATTTCTCCCTAGATATTTGGAAAACTATAAATATTAAAGCATTTAATTCGGATGATATCATTTCTGACTTTGTCTCATCCCAAGTCAATCATGAGAGTGTACTTGGTAAGTGAAAAAATACATTACATTGGAAAAAAACTGACATAGTCCTAAATTGAAGGTATTTTATTCAATTCATAACTATTTTCTTTTACGCGAAATGATAATCATAGCATTATGCATCTTCTTTGATTGCAAAATAAATAAATAAATACTAGAATAGTTCAGTATACGCCGAAAATGAGTAATCATAATAAGTAGTATTGTCATTGAAAAAACGAAAAGGCGAAAGCGAGAATTTGGTAATTTCACAGGAGAGCGTTTTGAAGAAAATGGGTCCTATTTGAATTGCGGTTATTCTTCATATGTTTATCAAAATATTTAACAATGTATGGTGTTGGGTGGATCAAATCGAATCGACTGGTGGTCGTAACTCGAAATCGTGAAAAATGTCGCTTTCGCCCCTTTGTCTTGTCAGCGACGGTAGGAAAGTGTGATGTAATTGATCATTTTCAACATCTTTTCCGTTAAATTTTCAGGTATTGCCCGTTATATTAGCTTTCGCTTCTCGAGTGAACTGTGGACTTCTGCGCGGACCACAGTCATACCTTCCCCCATCAAAATCCTTGTCAGAATACGCAGTCGGCTCTGGTGATGCAAGTGGTATCCGCTCCGGATTGTCAGGTGGCTATACCAGCTCTGGTCAGTCAGTCGGTGCACCGTACACATCAGTCCTGAACCAAGGATGGACAAGATTAACGTCAGGCCAACCATCCAACCAAAGACTAGCTTCAAATGAACCAGGACAGAAAATCTGGAACTATGCCAACTCATCACCGATAAGGGAAATTCCTAATGAATCGAATGGGATAGCTGGAGTCTCTGGAGGATATTCTTCGCTTAGTGGACTTTCGGGATTCAACTCTGGCATCGCTTCAGACAACGGTCTGAGACCTACTGTCAGTACCGTCACTGAAAGTAACACCTATTCCCAACGTACCGAAGCGAGAAGGTTGCCAGTACCACAATCGTACCAAGTACCAGCGAACCGTCCAGTAACAGCTCCAGTCGCGGTACCACGACCAGTTGAAGTACCACGTCCAGTACGCGTCGAAGTGCCACAACAAGAAAGAGTGAAAGGAATTAGACCGTACCTTGTGCCAGAATCTAGACCATATCCCCAAACTTCCACGGTCAATGGATACTACAATGTGCCACAACCATCATTCGTTGGCATTCCTAGACCATACATAGTAGTTGTGGAGAAGCCTTATCCAGTTAATGTGCAAGTACCCGTGAACGGACAAAGCCAATACAATTCGGTTCCTAATGGCCTCAACTCCATTTCGAGTCAATCTGATTCTGTGTCGAGTCAATCCAACTTTGGTTTCACTGATAATAACGATGAATCATCTAATGGTATCGTTAACGGTTTGGGCGTCAACCACTTCTACAGCTTCAATTCTGGCCTGAAATCAAGACTTGTCACTGAACCCAGTTCTATCGAAGAAAATCAATCTGCTGTGCAGCCATCCGAAATATCTGGTGGATCGTATGGAAATAATTTGAACATCCGAAGCAATTATGAGTATGCTACACGCCCAGTTCAGTCGAGCGTAGCTGAAAATGGAAGCTCGCAAAGCGAAAATGTTACTCAAGATCCACTGTATGACATAAATGGAGGATATCGCTACTAATAAATATATTTGTTTCAATTTGTTGTAAACCATGTTGTATGTTGTAAATAAATGACTTGTTATTTCAATACTAATGATTCCACTACAAGGTGATCAAATTATATGAAGCTGGAGATGATATATGATATTATAATGCTCATTCGACAGTCGTTGATATTGGACGACTTTGGTGATAAACAATGCGTTGTATATTGTGGCTTTAAACTTAGAACATGTTCGCATGTTACTTTTATAATAATTTGTTCTTGAAAAAATATTTTCCACTATTCTGCACCACGCATTTTTCGATGATATAAGAGAGATAATTCATCAATTCTTGTTTTCTCCATCCGACCTACTTTATTTCACAGCAGCGAAAATACTCATTCTTTGCGAGTGCTTCTCATTCCTCAGTAAAAAATATCAGAAAGCGGACTACCACTTGGATAAAAAAAGGTATTCGCTTTTATTCTGTGCATCAATTAATCTTCATTCTCATTGCGTTCACTAGTTACGTGATCATGTCGTTGAATTCTGTCCGTTATATTTTATATAATGACGCATTCTCAAGCTGCAACAAAGTAGGTCTGCGTATTTTTTGCAATATAGTCGATGATGATTTCTCTCGAAAATACATTATGCTTCAATTGTTAACATAAAATGGCCAGAATTTTGGTGTTTCTTAAGAAAAAAATTAAAATGCCTGGCGAATGTCACCTATATATATAAGGAACAAGATGACCTATGATTATATGAACATGCATTATGAATATTATAATTTTGGCAATAGTTGAAACTGAACCATATACCCACGCAGAATTTCTAATTTTGTGGTTTGGTGAGACGATTTCACCAAATTACTCAATACCATGAGTGTGGCCTAAACTAAAACCAGATTGTTCGCATAATTTGGTATCGATATATCAAAATAGCTTATGATTTTTATTTCATCTACCAGTTCCAAACTGATATTTATTACCAATATGCCAGTTTGTAAGATGAGGAGTGTATCTCGAATATATTAGATTTTCACGATACCACAAAACGAAAAGGTTCAGAATTATCTTCTGCAACTGAAAAGTTTTGCATTAGGTTACTCGATTCCAGGAAAACGATTTCAGATTTTTTTTCATCAACTTAGAAAAAAATATATTTTAACATTATTCACTTTTCCACACTTTATATGTACGATCCACCGATGTAGTAAATTGAAACAGAATTGATATCTCATGTTTTCATGAGTTCATTTCAGATGGCTTTTTGTGATGTGACAATTCCAGAAGCAGAAATAATAATTCCTTGAGAAAGATCACTACCCAATATATCAAATCTTCGATATAATGAGTTCATCAATTTGCACTATAACAACACAAACTGGACAGTTGTTTCAATCAGTTTTTCATTGCAGAGCCTGGTATGTTTTGAATCCTGAATGAGTTTTTCGAATTTGAGATTCCAATTGAAAGATACAACAGCGTATGCTGTTAGTGATAAGCAAATTGAAATATAAACTTCCGAATCATCAGGAAATGTCTACATTTTCGAAACATTGACTGGTTTTTAACCATTCCGTATGGATACCAAAAGATAATTATTGTTGAATAAGTCTACCATTACATTTCAGAGCATTGCTGCAATATTGGTGACTTTAGAAATTGCATATTATTTATAGAAATACAAAGTTTCGTGCCAAGTGTCCTGATATTATTTGATTTATTGGACTATCAATTCGTATTCGAACCAAAGCTATTAGTAGATCTACATTGGAAAAGTTAAGGAATAAAACTACTATATTGGTAACGAGAGAGGAATATTACAAGTGCCATAATTTATCGTTTCGCAAAAATAATTTTGCTTCATCGTAACATTTATTTCTGGAAAAATATCAACTATTATACGTCACCTCTCTTGATTCCAAGATCATGATTTGGTAATTTGATAATTTGAGGAAGTATTCAACATTTACTAGTAGTACACACACTGCCCAAAATTACAATCCATATCTATTGTTGGAAGACTCTAGGGACATGCGTTCGTTGGAAGTTTTTTCTCGCGATTAGGAAAAGATTCACTTGCTTACATTTCAGCATGTCCTCAAGGAACACCTTGTATTTCAATATATCAACAATGTATTGAAAAATAAATCTGGATTCCTGCTGTTATTCTGCTGAATTCGTGAGAAGAGTCATTTGAAATCTTGTTCTTGGTCAATAATATCTCAGACTTTCTTTTTCATTCTTTGTATCGGTATTCAGGTGAATAATTTTCCATTCATTTTCTTCTCTGAATCAATTTCCATAGTCGTTTCGAGAGTCACATCCCAAGTTCCGAGATCGATGATTTCACAATCAAATATATCGACCGTAACATCCTGCATTTTCATAAAATAAATCATTACGCAATTTTGCGATGTTTCGAAGCGGTCATCTTTGACCCAGGTTAAATGATATCGGATGAGGAGGACCATGCTGTACCTTTCGAGATTACCATACGTGAAAGTGAAATTTTTGTCTCCCTCGAGAGGTGTGGCCACCTATAAATATTGGTGCATCTTATTTCGACGATATCATTTCCAACTTTTTATGTCCCATCCCAAGTTCATCATGAGAGTGTACTTGGTAAGTTACTGAAGTATTCCTTATCAGTGGATTATATTGAAAACTGATTCGAAAATTATAGTACCAATATATTTCCTAGTGCTTTTTTTCTACTCGATTTATTCTCCTTACATACACTATTATCTATAAGAAAGATTTTTTTGCGAGTTTCTATTGATTCAACTTTATTATAATTACTGAATCGTAGCAAAATTAAATTATTAAATAAAGGAAAATGGCATGAATTCATTCATACAACTGACGAATTCAAACTAAGGATAAGCCTTTTCATAGATAATATGGAACATTTCCAAACTAATGATACCGAACTCTGATTTCAGCAGCAAGGAGATGTGTTTGTGATGCGTTACCTGATGATCAAAATTTATGCTTCCAATGCGTTTCGCAGATTTGCTTTGCTTGTTGCTTTTTTAGATATTATCAAAAACAATTCATCGATACTATGTTCTCTTTTATACATGGCATTGCTTTTTGACAACAAAATATTACAATACTTATTCTCAGTGACATTATTATTAGTAATATAAAAAATCTGAAATGTAATTTTTTGTTGTTCCAATTAAAATAACACGCAATTTTCAATGACAATATACAGGGGGTACCGTTTTAAAATAAAAAGTGATAAGTAGGTGCACAAGCCTTCCAGATACAATAAAGTCATGAAGGTACTTTAGTGCCATTCGAAAAAGTTTTTTAATCTTCAAATTATCTTGTCAAATAAGCAAGTCATTTTATGTATACGATAATTTGGGATACTCGGTATACAAAAAAGTATCATATATTTGTGTGTTTAGGTTCTTATGGACGGATCGATAAAATTCTAGATATTTCTAGAACATAAACAAAAATGTTCATCTCTCTCATCTATCCAATATAATTGTATCAATTCGAGGATAATAAAAAATCATGATTAGTCTATAAAATCTTGCTATAATTCACTGAAATAGTTATACAGCTACGAAGGCTAAGTGAATTTTCAGTTAACGACACCCACATTTGCTTATCTCAGATAATCACAAACTGACAAGATACCTTAGCACGTTAAGAAATATGACAAATAATCCCTATTGATACATTGTTGAAATTGTAAACTAATCCCATAGTTCTCTTCCATCGTTATATTAACATAAATCCTTGATTATTTTCAGGTATTTTCCGCTCTATTAGCCTGTGCTTCTGAAATAAGCTGTGGATTTCTGAGCGGATCAAATTCATACCTCCAACCGCCTATACCTTCAGCCGTATACGGAGTAGGTTACGGCTCTGGTAATTCAGGTGGTATCAGCTCTGGATCATCGAATGGCTACACCAGCTCAGGCCACTCCGTCGGTTCGCTATACACGTCGGTTTCGAATTCAGGATGGTCCGGAAGCAACTCCGGATCCAACTCAGGCTGGACGGGAATCAACACAGACCAATCATCTAACCTAGGACTTGGCTCGAACACCGGGAACTTCGGGTCTTCATCATTTGGAGGATTTTCTGGTGGATCCTCATCGTTTGGAGGAATTTCTGAAGGCTCCTCATCGTTTGGAGGTGTGTCTGGGGGCTCCTCATCCTTTGGAGGACTCTCTGGATCCTCCTCATCGCTCGGAGGGCTGTCTGGTGGATCAAACGGAATTTCTGATGGTTCCTTTGGTGGATTCTCTGATGGACTCAATGGTGGATCCTCGTCGCTCGCAGGTCTCTCAGGATTCAACTCAGGAAATGGTCTCAGACCTGGCAATACCGTCAACGGAGGTACTACCTACTCCCAACGTACCGAGACCGTACGTATTCCAGTACCACAACCATACCCAGTACCAGTAAACCGCCCAGTAGCAGTACCAGTCGCAGTACCACGACCCGTTGAAGTACCCCGTCCAGTACGCGTTGAAGTACCCCAACCAGTGAGAGTGGAAGTAGCTAGACCCTACCCTGTACCAGTTCCCAGACCGTATCCAGTGACTCTCAGAGTCAAAGAATACATCAAAGTACCGACTCCGGTACATGTGACCGTACCCAAACCATACCCCGTTGTCGTGGAGAAGCCTTACCCAGTGAGAGTACCAACAAGAGTGGAGGTCAAGGTCCCAGTGCCAGTAAATGTTGGTTCTGGTTCGTACAACTTTGACTCAAGTAACAATGGTTTCTCCAGTGGAATCATTTCCGGTCTAGGTGTTGGTAGCTCCAATGGTTTCAACTCTGGACTCAATTCTGGAATTTCGGGTGGATTTGGATCGAGTGGATTCGGTTCTGGTTTCGGAAATGGTGGTGGACAAGGGTTCGGAAATGGTCTGAATATCCAAAGCGGTTCTGGATACGCTAGCGGTCACGGTTACACAGATATAAGTGGAAGTGGAAGCTTTTCGAGTGGTAACAGTAATCAAGATTCGCTCTATGATAGTAATGGCGGATATCGCTACTAGAAAAATAATTTGTTCTGTTTTGTTCTAGTCTGTAATATAAATTATGAATAAAAAAATCGTTTCATGAAATGTGTCAATTATTTTACAATGCAACAGATGTTTTGAAAGTTCACCATCACCAACAGAAACTATCAGAGGGATGAAGATGACAATATGTCGTCTCAGAACTAGCAACATTCAGAATATTGCTAGAAAAATGTCAAAATTTGGCTTTTATTATTTCTCGTTGTGATTTGCGAATTTTAAATTAGACTTCTTCAATATTTTGATATGTTCTACTAACATCAATACTATTCTTGGGTCTACCTATGAAATCGATTCTGAGACATTGAGGTCATAAGATAGTTTTTCCTTCATTGCTAATGATTCCACGAATCAACGCGTAGAATATTCATTTCTAAACTATAAAAAAAACGATTCCACAAAAATTATCTATAATCATATTCACTTATACCATCATTATATTATACAGCAATTTCTTGGATATCCTTATGAGATCTTTTTTCAACTTCTAAAACTCATAATTTCTGTTAGCAGAACGAAATTTGATATATAATTGAATAAATAAAGAGAAACAGATATGCATTATTGAAATGTTGATCCTATGCTAGTTACTCTTGATTAAAATATGGTAAAATGAGACACTACTACTGATACTTTCTAGTTTCTATTCTGAATGAATATCGAATCCATTAGAGTAATCCTGAACTTTTTTTGTTTTCCAATTAAGGAAATTACAATATTATCAATCTCTACCTACTGAAACCCTCTTACATTTCATTCAAATGTGGTACAATTTAGGAAATTGCTACAATGCAATACTATATCTATAGACATCAACATTATTAATGAAGCAATACCTTCCTAATGGATTGTGCCTATCAAGTACCAATAATAACGAGAAGATTAACAAACAGAAATAAAAATAACAAAGAATGATTGAAATATTATATCGGAAAAATAATGGTTCTTTGATAGAGGCCAGCGTTTAATTTTTTCTCTGGTTCATTTTCCACAATAAATTTTTTACCTTCGATTTAAAAATCTTTTTATTATGTATGCTATTCAAGATAGACTGATGTACGAATGTGTGCCGTCATTAGTTCTCTGAGTTTGAGAAATAACCTTTCGAAATCTTAGAATAGGAGTTTACAATTATCAATATGCAAAAATCACTGTTTCATCGAGAATACTCTTGATTTTGTGAATAATAATCTACAAACGAGCGTTTTGATGAAATAAGCTTATCGAAGGAATCTCTTGAAGTGATTAATATGCTCCATTCAAGTCTTTTATATCGTAAATCTCCTCGATGGCATTTCGACAGTCACAATCATAAAAAAATCATTTCTATCATGTATTTTTGGTTTATTCATATCTGGATATCCCGCTTCAGTTGAAGTGAAAGTTTTTTTGCTGCAAATCCAGATATGATAGATGTATGATTGATGAATTTTTACAGAATACTAGGAGATATTCAATAATCTTAAACTTAATCGTGTCGTATTTTTCAAGCAATACGCCGTAATGTGAAAATATATGGTTGTTTTTACACGATGAGTTACATCTCTCCAAATTTTAATCAATGATAATCCAAATTGATATTCAGTCGCCGAATACATGTAAATGTCATATACCGCGTGATATTCCGATCCATGTTTCTCCACAACATTGACAAACACGATTACGAAGAGGAATTGGAAATACATAATTGAATCATATCTCACGAGAACTATAATCTAAACAGATATCTAATTATAGCTTCGATTACGAACCTCCAATCCTAATGATTTCATAAACGAACCGCATAAATTCAATAATTAACCTAGATGAACGGTTCGATAAATAGACCAGATACTGAGTGAGTAAATATTATATTATATGAATATTCCAACTTGGTTTCTGATGTTTTTGACAATCATGTTGGGGGTTTCATCTGATCATGAAATTGTTGATAAAAATTATCCAGGAAAATATTCGGATTCCGAAATGAAATCGACGAGCTATCAAAAAAATGCAGTATGAAGTGTGAAAATGATGTCGATACTGAGATCAAACAGTTTTGTGAAAAGAGAAGGTAATATCGAATATCCTACAGAGTGTGTATATTTTGTAAATCAACAACATTTTTCAAAATAATTTGACTGATAAACTCGACTAATCGTCTGTTTCAGAGTATCGTTGAAAAAATACACAAGCAGCAACACTTTATGGCGAGCTATCAAAACTATCTCGCACAAATAAATGATTGCATCATTTTGATTTCGACAGTTGCTATGACTACTCGAAATGGAATGAAATGGGATCCACCTATTTTCGAAATGCAAATGTTACTTTAATAAAATCTCTTCAGACTCGATTTATTCTTGGACGTAAGTTTTCAAATAGATGCTCTGTATAGTTGAATATGCACAAGAGTTTCAGAAAACAAACTTTATTTCATGGAAAGTTTTTCCAATAAAACGAAAAGCTTTGGTTACATCGTATCTAACGAGGTTGCAATCAAATATTGACAAAGAAATAGGAAAAGAGCACGCAAACTTTTTCACGGTCCAGATTTTTTAACACAAAAATGTTTTGTAGATTATATGTTCATGCAATTGTTTCGTACTTCTTTCAAGTGCTAACAACTAGTTGTATAAATGCACTTTTATCACGATACGAAAAAATCTATGCAGATACAGGGGAATTGAGAGCAATCAACTTCGAATCATCCTTGGGAAATATATTATTACTCACATGTATACTTTTCAAAATTCATGATTTGAGATGAGTTTCGTGAAACCAAAAACGAGATAGTAATCAATTAGTTTCATAACTATATTCTTATAAAAACATGATTAAATATTCCTTTCTTTTCTATTTGAAAGGGTTGAATAATGTTTTTGTCGTTGTCTTCAACAATAGAACAAAACCCTACTGAAAAAATTAAACACAAATTTCACATTTCCATAGTACCTGTCAGAAATTCCACATATCGTTTGACTACTCATAAGAATCACCCCGAAGTTGATATTGAAAATTCCTACAAATTTTTCAGTGTAAATTAGGGGTTACGAACAGTCGATTTCATTCATGAAGTAACGCCTCTTTCGGAAGTATCCCAGGACACGATACAGTAACAAATCATAACGTACTATATAGTGGTATTTACTGATGTTTCACAAACAGTTCGACAATTACATGAGCAGAGAATTTGACAGTTAGAAATTGAAAAACTGGGTGGCATATTGAAGGATGCAGCCTCAAATATTCAAGGTATAAGAAAATAATAGTTATCATAATCGAAAACATAAATATCGCAGCAAAAAATGATTTATAAGATTTATTATTTGGGAAAACGGAGATTTCCGGCGATTAGGATGTAATTGAAAATGTTTATTTCAGGAATATATTTTTCACAAACAGATCCTATGCCCTATTTACTCCTTTGTTATGACGTGAAAAAATTTCTGACAGTATTTTTGCGATTTAAGAGAGAAACAGATGATAATCAATTAGACCTCATTGTCTTGAATTGGTATAATTTCTGACTGCATTTTTTCGATTTCAGAGAGAAAGGGATGACGATGAATTAGACCTCAGAGATATTGTTAAAATCAATATAGATGTCCTGCATTTCTTCGGTAACATGTATCCAGAATTCGATTCATTCAGTGTTGAATTTGTCTACATTTTGAGAGTCTCTATTTTCTTTGGTGAGTATTTCATATATTAGATACATGAAAATTTTTCATGTTTCGCGAGAGCTGTGAAGAACTTGGTCTTGATCTCACCAGAATTACTCCAAACTGTCGAGATGATGTCTGGTTCGTTTCGAAATATTTCCAAATAAAACATCTCTCATTGAAATATTTATTTATTGTTGATTGTCATATCAAATGGATTTGAAAATGAAAATATTTTTACATCAAGACTAGGTACTTATCATTCGTCCCTCGTAGAAATCCAATTAGTTTCAGTAGATTTGTAGTCGATGACGATGATGTTTACTTTTCATTAAAATGTTTGGCAGATAATATCCACGGGAATGGGCACGAAAATAGGATTCACTACCAGATGTCCATTTTTTTCGTATTATCAAAGAACAGCAAATCTTTTTCGTTTTTTGCAATTATGAAATGTGGATTAACACATTAGAAGTAATTCAAAAAGATTCATGTGAAATAATGGATACACAGAAAGACCCAACAGCGAGCAATATTGGACAGGTTTTATAAAAATAATTGTAAGCAATGGAAAAGGAAGTGGTTTACGAATGTTTGAAAATATATCCAGACAGATAAAACCTTGCAAGCATTATCACTGTTAAATATCTTATTATTGTGAAACAACTGGTAGTTTCAAGCGACATATATCGGCAAATGTTTGCTGTAGAACTAGAGATTCAATAATATATTTAAAACTTTTCAGGTTTCTTTTTCATGGGAATCGTTTTGGCTGAACTAGCAAACTGGTATCTGAGTATAGGCAACCTACAAGCGATGGTCAGTGCCAGTTTCCTAACATTATCCAACATCGTTTCGATCATCAAATTCTACGCCATCTTCAGACACCAAGACAAGATCTTCATCCTCCTGGAATCAACAAACAGAAAAGAATTCCGCCCAAAGAATCGCGAACAAACCTCCATTCTGAGGGAGCACATTAATGTTACGAGAACGATTTCCATGTTGATGTATGGGGGTTGCCTATTCACGTGCGCTTTCTGGGCCATCTGTCCGTTTACGGACGAAGATGGACCTTATCTGCCCATAGCAGCGTGGGTGCCCCACGAACCTTCCAAAGGGACAATTTGTTTTGTGCTTGTTTTCGCATATGAAATACTAGCGACAATAGTCGGAGGGATAACTGATATGAGCGCTGATTGCTTGATTGCAGGTAAAAAAATTGTTAGATACACATTTGGGTAAGCAACGTTCGTATACCTGTTCGTTTATTAAGATTCGCAACCTCAAATTTTCACTATACAGGGATTTTCAGAATTGCACGCCAATATTCCAGGTACGTATTCTCTGATACAAATTAAGGAAAAAAGTTATGATGAAGATGTGTTCGATCTCAATTATTAGCGGAGTTACAGGGTGTTGAAGGTTAACAAAAAATAGGTTTTTATTTTATTGATTTTCAGGCTTCCTGATAGTCGTGTGTGCACAACTGAAGATTCTGAACAATTCATTGGTCAATATCAGACAATTCGCACTTCAAGAACTACATAATAACGGCTCTCATTATGACGATGATGAGCACGATGAAACCTGGACGATGCTTCAAGCAGTGATGGATGATAAATTACTAGAATGCGTAGCCCATCATAGATGCATTTTGGAGTAAGAGTTTGCATTTGTTCATTCCATAAAAAAAACATGATGTACAGCCTATTTAATTCGTAGGAATTTATGTTAATTTTCTACTAGGAAATGACAAGAAAAAATTTATTCTGAAAATATTGTCATTATATATCTTGATGATTGAAGATTGAAGAGTTTTTGGACCTTAGGTTCTCGACTTCAACCACGTACTGACAGACCTTTTATAATGATTCGTTTGAAATGTATAATATTCATTCAATAATACAGTCTGGTACCCAAAGGTTATCAATAATTTTAGAGGATTGCATGAATGATTATCAGTAAAGTTTAATCATTATGATTATTTTTCAGGTTCGCTGAAGATTTCACTTCACTGTTCAGTTACAGTATTTTGGGACAATTCGTAGTAAGTGTCATTATTATATGTACGACACTATTCGAAATAACGATGGTGAGTGATACTGAAATATTATAAAAAGAAAAAATAAAAGGAATAATATTTACCGCCAATGTGTCACCGTAATTCTTGGTGGCGACACTTTTTGTGGTGACTTTTGTCTTTGTGATGAACATGACATTTCTGTCTCATTGAAATATTACACAATCTACCAGATACCAGATTCGAATAATTGGTTAACATCCCCCTACTTGTTTTTCTGTATTTCAACAATCTTATGGTTGCAAATCTCAAAAACAGCTATTTCTTTCTCAATTGCATATAACATAATCATCAGACAAAGTACCAGAATATTATCTATATTATAATTGAAAACTAATACTAAATATTTCAGAAGCGTTGACAAATCCGTGAACATAATACGGACGTGAAAAATCATCAGCAACTCTACGGATTTTTAGTAGAAACAGGAACAGCTTTGAAGTAACAATATTCAAGTTTTTTCATATCTCACCAAATTTGCTCTGACAACATAATATATTGTCAATTAGTACGAAAGTTTCAATGCAAGTTTTCGCTCGTGAATTATGGATATTGCAATATCGAGGGTGCTGAATGGCAACAGAATGTATCGGAGTATTCGCCAGAATAAAGTAAATAAAATAGTTGGTACAAATTTAGGCAAGGTGTTTTTTTAAACTGAGTGGCCAATAAGATCACATTTGATCTGTAAACCAATATGAGCAAAGAATGGTCAATTAATAGTTTAGTCGAATAGAAATTATGTGTTCACCTAAGCAAATCAAGTATTATTATGTATACAAATTAATAACCCCAATAAAATACTACAATTAACAAAATAGGAGATCTATATGAGATATATTAGATATGCAAAAGAATAGATATAAGTAACGAGTTAAAGATGTCTAACGATTTTTTTATTCATTAAGAATACGTATTTCATGAGAGAAGGTCTATTTGTAAAATCAAGTAGATGTTATATCAGCGAGAAAAACATTAAAAAAATGAATAAAATAATCAAATTTTATGATCTGTATCCTTCAACTTCATCTTGATATCATATTATTGAAAAACTTCATGAAGATCTCAACTTATTCAACATTTGACAAGAAATATATTCTACGCGAATATAATCTGAATATATAAATTCAATATAAGCGAATGAATGACACTCAGGTTTCACTTTCAGGTGTCTTTCAGAAGTGTGAAGTTTTTTTCCTTGATACTTTATCAATACTGTATGCTGATGGAAATTTTCATCTTGTGTTATTTTGGAAACGAAGTCATTCTAGAAGTAAGTAATGAATCAATTAGCGCCTATCGAATTTTTCAGAATATTCATATGTCATGTAAATTTTTTTTCATGGAATATAGTATCAATTCAACGTGAAAAATAATTTAATTCGATAGACTCAATAATGTTTCATTGAATGCGACCAAAAACAAAAAGCATTATGGTATAGTCAATTAGTATATATAATATAATGTCAGATATTAAATTCACAACCATTCAAAGTACACTTGTGATAATACACAAAAGAGGAATTAGCATATTTCCATTTTGCTAATATCTCTGTGAATGTATGAAAACTTTGCGTCGAATTGTATAAAAATTTCACGGTCATTCCATTCAAAATAAGAAATAATTCCTGATTCGATGGAAAAAACTAGATTTTTTCAAATATTATTGGTCAGACTATGAAACCTACATACTTCATCGCATTTATTTTGCAGAGCAATAAACTGACAAACTCCGCTTATCATTGCAACTGGCGTCCATGTTCATTGCAATTCAAAGGAAATCTACTCTTCTTCATGACTAGGTCCCAGAGGGTTCTCAAACTGTACGCAGGAGGATTCTTCACTTTATCACTGGATACTTTTGTCCGGGTGAGTTCAAACGTTTACACGTGCACTGAATATTGATACCAGCTCGAAAGCTGTGATAAAAACGGTAGATATCTTGTTTTCAGATACTGAAGTCGTCCTGGTCCTACTTTGCTGTGCTCATCCAGGTTACCAAGGGTAATTCGGATATATAAAATCGGGAGACAGCGCTCACTTTCTCTTCTACTTGGAAAATGCCTCACTTCTAACCGCTTCGAATTTTGAGATTATGCTCGCAATAAAGGAGTTAATTTATTAACTCGTTCTTAGCTTCGCCGCACTTAGGGGAAATGTAAACCGAGAGGAAACAGTATTTTTCAGCGTTCCAAACCATGGAAAATTTCTCCGCCACATTGCTTACCTAGTAATGCTTGGAAGAGGCGCGACTTGAAGATACGGATCACCCTCTCGATAGCCAACCGCAGCTGTTTATCTTGGGATTTATTGAGCTTCGAATGGTAGTCTTCTAGTAGTTCTAAGGCTCGATGTGCTTCTGTGAAAAATAAAAGTTATGAACACGATAAGGTTTACAACATGTTTTCAGTGATGTATAAGATACCCAAAGTATCTGAAATGTAAGATGCAAGATACTTAAAAAAGCATTCCAGATTTCAGCTACAAATTATTTCCGAAGATGAAACACTTTCGCAAAAAAAGATTCCATGAATTTTGTTATTTGTTCGAGAAAACAATGTTTCGAAATTTGAGAATACTCTTTCATTGTAGTATACGCATTCAAACTCCTAAAGTTTGTATCTTCATCATTGAGGTATTTTAGGGTCTCATAATCATTTGTGTTGTTTATGTTTTCGCCATTTGAATTAGAATTTGAACTAACAATAGAGGAATCGAAGTCCTCTAGAAACATATAATAAGATTCATCTTTGAAGTTTTTCAATGTCTCTTTTTTTAAGTTCGATTGACCTCTCTCGTTTCAGACAGGATAAGTTCTTCTGCATATTCCTTTCGTGCTTTTTGGTATCCATTCCAGTTTAAACATGGGATGAGACACTGAGGCTATAGCATCGTTTGATGCTGGTTTCAACTGCCAAAAACTGTCCAAACAGTCTATCTAAGATTTCCTTTATTATATCTAGCAGAGGGCTGTAGTATTTCAGATTCCAAGATAAACCAAGATATCATGAAAATGTATTCAATATAAGATACAAAAAAGTATTCTATCACAAGAGGTAAATACGTATCTTGGTGTCTTGCATAAAGCATCTTAGTTTCACAAACTATAATTATTTCTTTGCAGTTGTGATTAGGCAACATGTTTCACTATCTCTTGTACTGCACGCAGTCGCTTCCTACGAAATAAAAATGGAAATAACAATGTCAATCCTTGACAGTCACATATTTTATGGATAGTGAAACCTCCATCTGCTAGAAAGAGATGATTTGAGGATTCTTCAAACAATCTTCAAACAATCTTTGATCCAAAAAGAGGATACTCAAAGTAGACTGTAGTCTCTGAATATAGTTCATGCCCAGTCCTTTCATGAAAATATTCCACTGAACATACAGCAAACACGTGTGGATTTCATGGATCATCACGGATAGATATAATGCCACGATGCGGAATTGGATACATCCAGAATTAATTAATTTGCTATGATATAATCCAGGCAACACAGGCTTCCAGCAAGACGATTTCACGCTCAACAAAACGAACATTCACATAATCTACAGATATTTTTACAGCCACACTAAATAGTGATGTTACATATCCTCCAAAACCTCCAAACCTTATTCTCTCAGCCCTTTTTATCAGGTGGCCTATTGAGAAGAGATGATCTTTACTAACCCTCCAGCCACTATCGAAGAGTCAAGGTTGTGAAAAGTATACTTATAATATCTAACATCTGGTATAACCTATCTAACAAACCGTTGAACTCAGTTTCATCGATATTAACAACAAAATCAGAAACACTCTAATAGATTCTTCAAAACCATCAACGGCCATGGTCGTCATATTCCTATCATGTGGTATTTTATCCTGTCAGTCAATATAGAGGACATTTTCAATACTATCCACTGACACTCTTCCGAATTAGTTTATCATTGGCTGATAATGCTGAACGATAATAGAATTCATGAAAATGTATATAACTATGAATCGTATTCAAGTTTTGAGATACATCTATAATATTTGAATTGACCAATTATGGCCATGTATGGATGCTCTGAATTTTAAAACAGAATAATCAAAACTGGATATCAAATTATGTTCACAAAATGTGCTGAATAAATATATTTCATTTATTCTCCTTTCAATTTCCTATTGCTACATGTAACTATAAATCTAACCAAGAACCGTTATGTGTTCTGAGATCAAACGCGAAATGTTCTCCATCTACTTCCTGGCGTCGTGGGTTCATCAAATGCCACTAAAGTTACCAGATCTAAGTAATAGATTTTCTATCTATTTATTATATCTATTCATCTTGAATCCAATGAGTATGCGAACCAGTTCATAACATTTCGTCAAAAATTATCCGAAGAATATCAATCGTTAATTAGAATAGTTTTTCCAGGTCCAACTTTCAAAATCTCTTTTGGAGGTGTATCTCACGACCCCCTCACTATTTAAAAAAATTGGTATCAAGGACATGGGGTGAGAGAAATGACTTTTTTGTAGAGAAACGCCCCGTCAAAAAAATACGTATCTGAGCATTTCTCAATTTTGCCTTCATTAACAAAAACTAAAGGGGGTAAGACTCATCATCCGTACCGTATATCAACAAAATAAATTAGGAGTGGTCCTAACACAGTTCCTTGCGGAACTCTACGAGCGAATAAAAATGAATGTTCGTTCTCAGTAACCATTTTTCCGATGTTTATAGATGGCGTTAACTCGTCGAACCCAAACAAGTATAGTAACCCTTCACATCAGTTGATTGCTCTATCACAGCGGAAACAGCGGAGCAAATACAATTTCTGCCCAGTGGGCGAAAAACTATGTTTTACCTCATTAAGCACTTTCATTTGTCTGCTTTCATGTTCCGCTCTCAAAGCAGTTTTCTATCTCGCCAGCGAACTCCCGAGGAATTTCCAGTCGGGAGATCGGAGTGGACATTGCGCCCCAAGGTCATTGCGTTTGTTGCTTCATCGCGAACCCCCGTGAATTTCTTTCATTTTCATTCACTCTCTCGGATACCGGCGGAAATTCGATTACTCCTTCGCCTCGGGTGGGCGGAAAATGGCAGAATGTTAGTGTGCGAGCCCAAGTCATTGGGAATGGACGAGAGGAATTCGAAAATTCCGTGTACAAGAGCGAAATATCGACTGAGGCTGGTTTCGGTTGACGTGATATGGAAATTAGGGACGAGGTATGGTAATTAGACAGCATTTCATCGTCATTGTTACACATGAAAGTGAAAGGGTCATATTAGCATTTCAGGAATATAAAAGGTGTTCTACGTATAACGGCAGTTGAAAACATATGGCACTGTTCATTACATTAATGAAAGAATTCTAATAATACTGATATAGTGGTAAAAGTTGCGAAATTCCTATAATATATAATGAGTTAACGCGATCTTTATAAGGAGAACTAGAAGGAGCTGATCCTGAGAATTTGTATATACTGAAGAATTCTATTCTATAAGGCCATGCATAGATAATATATATCAATAAATAAATTATTAAACCATGGTGGATGTCTTGAAGTTTTCTTATGAAAATGTGATATTACATAATTAGAAAATCAATATTCAATATTCTCATAAGGATTATGTGCGTAATAATATTGTCATCAGTTATAATTAATGTTCGAACGAAAATTCTCAACTTATCATAAATACGTATCTTATCTACGTTTGAGAATCGAATTGATCAGACTTTCTACTGAAAAATATAGCGATATTGATGGATAACTACAAATAACAACGTGAAAAAAAACAGGCCATACAAAAAAATTTTAAACAAATGTTTGCTGCAAAAATACCACGTAGACAGACAAAGCCAAAATTCAACACTGGCTAAATCAACTGAAAGCAAAATAAACCTACTAGAGTATAGATCACCGAACTCTATTCAGCAAGTGAAACGATAATGTTATTCCTTCGATAGAACGCTAAATTGAATTCGCGCATACCACGTGGTTCACTAAAAGGCGAACATGTCTCATAAAACTCATCGATATTCCAACGATGTTTGAAAAATGCAACTGTTCAATTATATCTCAAAAATCAAAGTCAAAGTTTGAGTCAAAACGTTTCCGGCAGTGCCGGATCCAGACTATGTGCTATTTAATTTTCAGCCTATCAGCAATCTGAGACATGCTCTGCTAATCATGACACAAACGATGTTGAAATACTGAATATTGATATTCGCCCATCTATTATCAGCAGACAAATGGTTCATTGGATAGAATATTCTTATGTGTTTGGTTGTTATTATTTTTTATTTTGATTTTTTGTTTATCACATAATGTATATCTCTTTTTCGTGGACAAATAATGACGATTCTTCCTATTAATATTTTAATTAATTGAAAAATACAAACTCATTATGCTCGTCAAATTGGTAATCGGTAGAAAAGGAGTCTTATGTTGTATGTACAGCAGAATCTCCAATAGATCTGAAAGTATCTACAAACAACGCTTGGTGGATTTCGAATAGTGACATAATTTCCATAATATTCTCCATGGAAATTTGTCGAATATATGTAAATCTTCGGAGAACGAAGTTTTTATGTTCGTAGGAGGCAGGAATTGGTAAGCAGGAAAGATTCCCTAATCTAAGCTGCCAGTTTCTTTCTTCTTTCAAATTCTAATTGCTTGTGTATCTCTCAGGATGATATCCTTCTGTTCCAGAACAATGAAAGTTCCAATATTTACATGGAAGTTGTTAGGAAGTTACCAACTTTCGTAATGATTCGGGGATAACGAAATGTCAGAAGAATCATTTCCATCGAGATCGAGTTATTCCGTGAGATAATTTAGAACGAAGGACAAATAACATTGAGATGAAAGAATAATATCATATTTGATCCTATACCTAGATATTTCCTGAGGAAAAAATAATTCTGACATGAACAATTCATTTCTGAATCTAAACCATGTATATATTATTTGTTGTATTATTAGTTGGGCAGCCTTTGTATTCTTGGAAAACTTGTTTGTGATAAGCGCATATTTTTCCAACAACTTCATTAACCATTTCTGAGATAATCCACTGATTTTTCCGAATTCGTTTTACAATTTGTCCGAGATATCTCACGTATTATTCAATGAAAATATAATATTCATTGAGATTCAGTGCAAAACTTCAATGTTCATGCTATTTTCATCGATGAACAATCTCAATCGTCTCCGTAAATTTCGTAAATCATTTTTTTCAATTGTCAGCTATTGTTTACAATTGCTTACTATAAGTTATCCAAAAGCAGTGTATTATCCAAAAGTCTGTTTCATCATCCATTTATGATTATTGATCAGGATTTTCATTTTCTTTCTTTAGTTGCTATGATTATTACACTTCGAAAACAAATGGAAAATATATCGGAAATATATAAGGTGTTCCATTTCGAAAAAATATCTACAAATTAATTTTCAATAGTGGTTATCCCCGCACCACTATAATTTCACGTTTTGTTCAGAGAGATGCATGTAGTTCATTCACTGTTGTAGTCAAAAAAGTATCAAAATGAAGAATACTGTTTTCACGACTATAATTTTCCACAATAGGAATTAATGATGTGCCCTCTACTTGACGTCATTAGTATCAATCAAAATAGTCACTGCATTGAAACAAAGGAGCATATTCTTGTTGGAATGAAGAATAAACTGTTTTACTAACCGAGAAAGCTCTATTGTACGACCGCATAATGATTATTCCACGAGATACAATGACGAATATCTCTTGTAATCACTATAAAACACGAAGATGAGATAATAAACAATGTAGAAATGACGATAACCTCATCATGGTTTCACATTTTTCTCGGATGTTTTGCCAGAATAGATAACCCATGCGATCCGATTTATCTTTCTCTATTGTCACTAAAATGGTGACCCAATAGGTATATAAACACAATCACCTTCTGGATAGTTTATTTGGTTTCAGCAATTATCTGTTAAAAATTATCAATCGAAGGAAGAGTTTTGGTATAGTCGGTAATTCTTCAATACCACAAGAAGAATATAGTCGACATTGAAATCTTAATTTGCTGGGTCAATGACATGGAAATACTTCACATCAATGCCTAATCAATCTGTCATCTTTGTAGCGATCTGTTTTCGAGTCGTTGAATTACTAGATCGAAAATATGTTGTTCTGAAAAATATTGCATGGAAATTGACTACTTCGAAGTAGATCTTTCATTCCAGTTGCAAAGGGAGTTATTAATGAACATACATATTGTCATGTATTGTTCGAAAATTTAATAACATATTGATTGGATATTCCACTTAAAAAACGCTGTACTTGACAGCGAAGCGAGTATATGAAATTTCAATAGTGAACGGTAATTTTGATCGTTTCCATATTTTTATTGCAAATCCTTGCGAAGTTGAATACGATTCGTGAATTGACAACAAACTTCCATTCAAAGTAACCGACAGTGTTTCGATATTTGATGAACACTTTAATATTCTATAAATAGGTTATAGTTTTCATATCAACACTGAAATGAAGAGATATGCAAATTTTCATTGGATATGGTTTGCATAAAAAAGATGTGATAAGTGCAATGAGGATGTTATCCTTAACTCAAAAATGAAACGAGAAGAACTTCCATAATTATCCCATTCAGTATAATCCCCCATTGGAATGTTAAAGTGTCATTGAAAATGTACCAAGGAAAGCTGGTAATTCGTGGTTCGTAGGTAGAAATAGGGAAGAGATGAGGTATGGATTAGCTACGATGAATCCAAGTTTAACGAGATGATGACTTTTTAATCCGAGTATTAACGGTATATTACGTTCAGGAGCGATAGTGTTCAAACTATGAGTCCTAGTAAAATGGATGGCATAATTGGATCAGTATACATATACAGTCTATCTCGAATTTATAATTACGAAAAAAACAGTGAAACGAGTCTTATACTCATACCTAATACTCATATCATAGATATATTCTTTCCGAAACTGTATAAGATTGTATCTGACATCAGACAATCTCAACTCCACTTTGGGAGTATTTGCTCACATTTGACCTTTCAAACATGTTAACAGAAAAAGAATAATCAGCACATCATCGACTGCTCAGCATTGAACGTGATACAAAAACTACGCCTCAGGAGTATTGTTGTAAGTGTTGAGTATACTCATCGGTCAGTAGTCTTTTTCTCGTGAAATTTATTTACTCCTGATGATCATCCGTTTCCTAACGTCTGACGGTGAATAACAGACCATGATCATATTTCAATTGCTCTTCTATTGGTCGAAATATTATTTGTAGACCGTGTGTAGAACCGCTTTAGGTTTATTTGCTTTGTATTGGAAATAGGTTGAGTGGGTAGATATAAGAAATGAGAAAATGTAGCCCTTTCAAAAACACCAGCACATGTATTTCCTCCAAAACGTGGTTCACGTCATTTTGAGAATTCCACTGCCGGTTATGAAATAATAGATGATATAATGATAACACAGCGCATAATGAAAATATAATCTTACAGTTGTCAAAAAGATCATAGGGGGAAATATCGAGGACATTTCCGGTTTTCGCACCAGTTTCTGGCCAATCTCTCTGTTAACATCAATTCACAACAATCAATCATTAAACCATGGTGTTCTAGCCCTTAAAGAATTCTTGCATTTGTGTGTCTTGCTTTTGTTACTTTGATTTGCTTTGTTCAAAATCTCCCAGATATCTCATCTAATCTAATCTAAGTATTCATACATGTTTCTAGAATCTTGAATAAAAAAATTGTGCAGAAATCATAATAGATGTGAATAACATAGGAGAATGAACTGAATCCGTTTGGATATATTCTGGGAATATTTGCTGATATTGTTGATATGGATCATTTCCATCAGAGCAAACCTTCATACATCATATATAAACCTATAATCCTTATAGTTGCATATGCTCGATTGAACACGGCTTTTCACTGTCCTAATACATAGGATAAATCTGTCAGGGGAATAACATCCAATTGCGTAGATTCTGTTTTCATCATTGTTTGATGATGATGTTACGCAGTATTGCTGTGTTATTTTTGGGACAAAGGGAATATTTGAATGATTGATATTCCATTCTTTGATTTCAAAAATGAGCTGTTGACTGATATATATGTTGACGATACGGGCGTTTATTGTATGACATAATTTAAATCTAAGTATAAAAGGAGGATTATTAATAGCACAAATAAAAATTATATCGAATTACGAAAAATGTCATTCTCATCAAAACTCATGATAGACATGCAAATATCATTAATTTCAGAGACATGTTGAGTATTCAGAAAATAACAGAAAAAAATCGCTCGAGCCTCATCACCTTTAAAAACAACCGTAAGAGAAGATGCTAGACTAATGGTAGTGTATCCTTCCTAATCACACTTTCATATTCACCTACATGTATAACTTTTGGTGTACATACTGAAATAAGTTATGTACAAGATGATTCCCTAACTTCATTTATCAGGAGTTTATGGAGAACTTAGAAGGATATCAATTCCAAATCAGGTTGTAGTTGCAATGTGTATTTTGCAAATTTTCAATGTGCTGTCAGTTCTGATGACACCGGAAATGGCACTAACTTTGTCTTTCAAACGCAACACCCTGTTCATAACTGCATTCCGCAGTTATACATGAAATTCTGGATCTATTTTGAAATGCCTTTCATATTATTTTTCTGAAATTTCAAATTTCGTTCAAATTTCAGATAGGATGACCATAAAGTTTGTAGACCATCAGGTGCCAAATTTCATTCTCTACGGATATGTAAACGCATATTCTAATTCAGAAAATGTATGAATGGATGTCAGAAACGAAATGATAGAGAGAAACGTTCAAAAATGCAGTATTTTCGGAATTTACAAGGGATTCGAAAAGATTATAATAAACAGGGTGTACCGTAAAAAATAAAAGAGTTAATTCTAATGACCAAAAGTAACAATCAATAAAAAATAAAAAATTTAATATTTTGTTATAGCGTCACCCGTCATGTCAAGTTACTATTTTTCTTATTAATCAACGTTAACATAAAGAATTCAAAATTGGCGTATTATGAGTATTTTGAAGTAATTCAAATTACAGAGTAAACCTAGTTCAGTTTTCTGATCACAAGTTGTATGTTTTTGAATCATTCCAAAATTCTGATCATCTAATTTAAAATTCCTATCTCAATTCAATCACTCTGACTAAACATCACAATTTTTGTAAGTTCGTTTACATCATCTTGTTTCCATCATATTGAAAAGCATCAGGAACAAGGGCTGTCAGATCAAGAAATCTTACAATATACATATCGTGGATTTTCTGTAGAGTATCTTTTGTATTCAAACAAAATCGATACAGTCGGTGAGATTACTGATGTGATCTTCGTTCCATCATACTATTCATACCATATTCCAGATTGACATCGATGTTCGTATGTTATTGTCTAGAGAAGATATACCATTCTACAAAAATATCTTAAAATGGAACTGAACCAATTTATCTCTTGATATATATACAGGGTGGCCCATTGGCGTGTGGAAGTTGAATAACTCTCTTAGAAATGAGAATACAAAAAAATATTTCAAATAAAAGTTATGACATATGTGCAGATACACAATTCCGAAGATGTACAAGGTGTTCAGCCTAGGCGAGAAAACATTGAGTTTACTTTTTCAAATGAGACACCATGTTTGGTCATTCACCATCGAATTCAACGGAAATTCTGCATCCAGTCCAATCTTTCACGTTGTCGAACTAAAGCATAAAAAAAAGGAAATTCGACGAAAATTGTTATCAGTGATAAGTCGACCCCAACCCATTTGGTGGGTACGAAAGTGAAGGATGGCTGAAATATTTAAACTGAGGAAGTTTCGTTTTGAACACAGGATGTTTTTTGGTTAAGCACCAATTCAGGATATTCAAATCAGCAAAAACATCATTTTCTTGAACTCCCAGATTATTAGTTCATCATCTCATTTGTTTGGGGGGAAAATTGCAGTTTCAGTTCACAATTCGAAAATTACCATGATTTAAAGAAGCAAGCTATGAATATTTCGAATTTCAATAATTTCTTGAAGAGTCAAATCTCGAAAAGCAGGAATAGGGGGGAATCAAACTCCAAAACTATAAATCTATAAAAGATTACCAAACAAGACAAATCTTCCGTTAACTGTATATATCTAAGGAACCTAGATAGTGTGACATCGTAGCTGAGATTCTCGCTAGTCTCTGAGCCATTCAATTATATACCAGAGGCTTTTAGACCCCAAATACCTCGACCACCTAACCTCAAAACCAAACACCGACACAGCACAGTACATACGAATGCGAAACCCCACCAAAAATTTCCTCTCACGCAATCTACCTGTGACTCTGTGAAACCTGGCACGATGGTGCAGCAAAGGACTACTCCTATATTCATATGCCTGGTACATTCCAGCTGTCTCGATCGTCGACCGTGTGTGCGCCGCAAACTCTCCCCAACTCCCAAAAACCACCGAATCGCAACTCCCGAGTCGACTGCAGCACTGATGCTGGCGACGGGATCGATTCGCGTCGGTCTGTCGCCGAAAACGGCCGAAGGAGTTGAGTGGAGTGGAAATCCTTCCGGTTTGCCATGCCGACGGTGGGGGAAAGTAGGTCTGCATGTTATAATGTAGGGAGATATCAACAGGTCACGGTAAAAGGTTGGATGAAAGTCTAATAATAGTCCGTTGAGAGGACGTGGTATGGCTGTGGTTTACGAAACGAGCTTTTTAATTTTTTTTCGGGTTACTAGGTCGAGGAGTTCTCAAAGATTCAGCCCCTCTTTCAGCGCCTTCAATTGCACTACTGAATGAGTTCAATCACTCTGTGGTTTTCTGGCGACCAATTTTTCTTTTCGCCGAAAAGTATGCCAATTACAGATATTTGGATAGGATTCCATCAATATTAGTCGAAATAGCGAAGTTGCTCCACACTTTCGTGGAAACCGTAATTGCCACCATCTTGAGAATATTTTCATTGGGGACTCAATCGATAACTCCTGCGTTCCAATATTCAAATTGGTATCATTTGCTGATCCACGACTACATCAAATGTGCTTTTTAGACAAAGCCTGTACAGAATTATCTCTTTGAACACTTTTAATAAGAAAAACGGATTTCTGACAGAGTATCTCATTTATTTGCGAATTATTCTACTTTCGAAAAAAATCAAATACTGTGTATATCTAATTGTTTTCTCATTGTTAATACATACGTACTAATTTCGAATACTTATATTCCTGCATATTATTTTGGGAAATCCATTCTTTTCTTCGAATGTTAATAAAATTCGCAAATTTTCACATTTTTCATTTATATCTTGAAGCTTGACTAACCAAATTTCAGATTTTATTTCGTTCTATTCATTTTTTTGGGATATATTATTCCGATTGCAGCGAAATCTATAAACCTATTGCTTTGCGAATTCTGAGAAATAATAAATTCAAACCCTACAACCTTATGTCAATGGTATTCAAGATGATATACCGACAACCCTAATTTCGAGATAAACATAAAATGTCTATCCAAAGGATTTGATGAGTTTGATTAATAGTTCTAATAGCTTTCATGGAGGAGGTAAACAGTCAACTCAGTATCTATAAGAGATACGAAAAAAATGATATCGCATTCTCAATCTCTTCTTTAGAATTCAATTCACTGGCGAATACAAAAACCATATGTTTCAGAGTTATAAATGAAAGTGCAATTTTACGATTTTTCAACAAAAATGTTCAAGAAACAGTTCAATCTTGATTAATGACCTGAAGTTAGATTTTTTAAGTGGATATCATCGTTCATTATGAAGAATAATACATAACTCGGCTTGTTAATGAGACAGAGAATCAAACTTTTGTTTGTAACTCGAAAACAAAAGACGATTGCCAATTTTTGTTATCGTAAAGGAACAGAACTCGAAAAAAGATCTGGAATGCTCCCTCAATATTTTTGCATCTCCTATAGTCACCGAGTTACTCTATACGACCATCAAAATTTGCCCACCCTGTACAATGAGGTTGAAGGACTCGTGAATGTTACATAATATACCAATTGGAGCTCTTCTACTTAATACTTCGATCGATATTCAGAGCTCGTCAAATATACTTTCAGTCCAAACTTCTGGCTAACTGATTCAGTTACGAATACCTCTTACCGCAAAAAGCACTAGTGCGGTAATAAATGCCATCGTGACATCGCTAAACAATTGCAGATAGGAAAATCTTATGACATTGCTTTGTTCCCAAAAGAAGATCTCAAACGATGTGTGTCTTGAATATAAAACTGCCTTCCAAACAGACCTTTTGCGCTTGAGAGATTTTTCTTGGGGACAAATGGAGTGTTTTTGTGTTCAAAAGATACGAGCCGGAATTTATTTTCCATTTGCGAATAGACTCGTCAGTCAACATGATGGCGGTGTGTATGTGAAGGTTGTGTCCAATAGACGATAAAACTGCCTCCAAGCAATAAAATTCGCCTTCACTCGACCGAGTCATGTTTTAGGATCAAAGTAGTGATGAAAGTTAGACGTCTCCAATTGATTTGTATTAAGTACTAATAAGAATCAAAATGTGTTGTCTTTTCAGGTTGCATTCAATCTGTCGAAATAACGCTAGCTTGCATAAACACAAAAATATATATAACAAATGAAATATCCCGTATTTTATCACATCTTTCAACCGGAAATTCAGAAAAATTGTTCCACTATAGATTTCCATTTTTTTCCACTAATTGCGACATATGTAGGGAATTCAGCGTTTTTGCTAAATATAAATACACAAAAACTGATTCTGTACCATTTTGTGATCAAGAAGAAAGGTGAATTCATGTATAAAATGTAAATTCTTTATTTATTCCAGTCAAGTTTTTTACCTAATTCATTGTGAATATCGAAAAATCCACTTTTGGTTGTATTCATAGATTATACTTTTGTTTAGCCCAAAATGGAATGCATTTTGAGCATCTGATTGAATAAAAAAATAGCACTTTTCGAAAAGTTGGCAACGTTGTAGTTGTTGACGTGATGAGACAACCTTGATATAGTTAACGGTTTCTCCACTTCAAAGCTCATTGATGGTTCTGTGCTTTTCGTCACGAGTTCTTTGAAATATTAATAAAATTTTCTCGTAATTACGTTCGAGTCGGCATTAACGCCAACTGAGATGTTAATGGTGTTCTAACTCTTGTTTCGTTGCCATAGTAACGTTAGTAAAAACGTCACAGAAATAGTATAAATGAGCAATCCTCCGTGGTATAAACGTCAAATAGAAAAATTATTGTATATCGCATTCTTGTGTTTTGGAAGTGTTAACCTAAAAAAATCCGCAAGATTAGGTTCACACGTTCGCATATTATAATCATATTTCACGACTCCAATCTCATGTCGCTTGTCAGCTTTGCAAACTATATTTCGTTAGAGAGAATACTGGAGTGTATACATACTCTCTTAAACTTAGGTGAAGAGATCGCAAGATTTACTACCTACTTTAGCTTTTACCGTGGCTTAACCACGTCACGAAGTTAATTATGAAAATGTTAAATGATTGTTTCTAAGAAGGATAATGGTGTCATTCCTGAATACTCGACTTTGTTTCGTACGTGGTAGATGAATTTGTATGAAGTCTCTAATAATGGGAATCCATTCCATTTTCATTTCTCGAGATAGAATTCGAGGCGAGTACCATTGAATACTCTTTATCGTATTAGATAACAGCAACGAATGAACAATGCGATTTTGCCAGCTACCTCTGATGTTAACTTCCGCAAAATGTGTCACATAAAGCGTTTGAAATGGGAGTGGGACAGGACCGTAGCCAGGATGAGTACCTATAGGAGAGGGCTATGTTAAAATAGTCTATACCCTATTCATAAAATAATGCTCATAGTTTGGTTGTAAAAAAACGAAGATAGTTCATTCCATCTTGTTGTATGCATTGATAAATTGAAATTTAAAGTAGTTCACAGCGACAAAATTAACCATTTACTACTAAAAAGTTACTCAGGCCAACTTACGAAAGACATAAGAAAAAAATATATCTAGAGGAAGTCAATTACAATATTTATACAGAGAAAATGATTCAGCGGCTTTGTTGGTTCACAAGGAATTTCAAAGTTTGGGAAGATCCAAACCATATGTCGAAAACACTCATTCGAGAGGTGCTCAAGAAGCTTCAATAGAGAAATATACAATATTTGGTCTGATGTTGGCAGCAATTGAAATATTGCTGGAAGAACCCAGGAAGTAGTTCTTCTGTGGCTTTCAAATTGAACTGATTTGGTTGGATCTAGATTTGCTAGTGAATGATAAAGGGTGACCCAAAATCAATGCAATATTTGAATGAAATATCGGCTTCATTTGTGTTGATTGAATCAAGTAAGCATTGAGACACAGATTTTTCCTGATTACCACTCTGGAATAAAGAGGGCTTTTAGACATGGGTATTGTGATGATACGGGTTCAGAATGTCCATGCCTTGCGCCTATTTGTTGTCGGTTATATCCTATCCCTAAACAATAGCTGTGAGACTTTGTTTCATGCCATTGGTGCCGATTGAACAAATAAGGGGATCTTACAGAGATACAGTACGGTAAACCATATCACAATTTCCCGAAAGGAGTTTATTCCTGGTAGACATTCAATTTTTTTTTTCATCTGAAATGCACATCAGACGTATTCTAATAAATTATAAATAAATTTCTTCTGAGCAATTGGGGGGTTACGTGGCCAATAACCCCCCTTCGTTACGCCTATGGTCTTTATAGATACGAAATTGGTTAAATTAGTTCACAGCTGCGCAGTTTTATGCCAATCTGAAAAGAATATCTGCGACATCGTTGTGAAAAGATTAGAGAACGTTATCTGAAAATCCAAGATGGCGTTCATAAGAAGAACCAAAGTTGAAAGAAGTTTCTCTGCCATTTTGGAAACCACTGAAAAAGCGATACTATATCAAAAAACTTCTTGAAAGTTTTAGTTAAAAATGTCTACTACAATTAGTGTATCATAGAATAATTGTTCGTGATATTTTCAAAACGTATTCTCAAATTCTTTTCAGAACAAAGATGTACATGTTGCCCCAATCTAACCAAATTCGTATCTATTGAGATAAGCGAGATCCTCATAACGGCACTTGACAGACAACCTGTATAAAATGTTTTTTTCGTGCCCAGTTCAATGAAAATACGGTCCGAGTCTTGATATTTTGAATTCCTTGCATCTCGAATTTTTCAAAAATCTCTTGAAATCTCGATGAGTCACAATATTAAAAGTCCTATATAAGTCAACGTTTTTAAATATTTTTGTCATGTATAAAACTTCTCACGAAAGGAGACATCCTGTAATTTTCAGATAACTCGAGGTCTAACGTTTTGCAATCAATATTACTAAACCTTCAACTCGAAATTTAATGCCGAACTATGTGCAGATCAGCTGTGTTTAGATTCTTGTTTAGACATGAAAATCTATATCTAGCATTTCAAAATTCCAGTTTTGGAGGTCGTGACGTAACATCGTCGTCAGAATTCAACACCGCGGTATCTCGAATTATTACTCATCCCCCTACAACTTCGAGATATCGAGGTCTGACTGTATATTCAAAGCTACAAATAGATCTTCCTGCATGAACGTAATTTTTAGAACTCCAAAAACGTATTATGAACAATTTAGACGAAACAGTCATGGTGCCACAAATAGGGTAAGAATACTTGGCTAATTCGAAACTGAGTCGACAGCTGTTCCAAGGCTCTATTCTGTCCAATTTTGTGCCATTCAGAAGACAAATTATGGTGAATTTCTGGTCATGTCAGGACTCACCTTTCCCTTTGACTGTTACAAAGCCAAAAAAACTAATATAGTGTTACTTTTTGGTCGGTAATATTTTGAGAAGTTTTAGCTCTCCAAGTAGTATTGATATTTGATGTAAATGAATATTATTTGGATTTTCTATCAATAAACAATTATAGGGAAATTTACAACACAAAATATTAGGAATTGCTACCAATATCTAATAAAGTAATGGTAAGAATTTGAATCAAATATTTGTGCTTTCATCCATGGATGACATCAATGAATACCAATAATTCAATTCTTGTGGAAATCAATACTATTTGTTTGAAGTGAAAACAATTAATCATATTTGAAGAAGTAATGACTAAAGAAGGGCATTGCTTGTATGCTACCTTCGTCCAGGATAAGTAAATAGACCTGTCGTAACAGACTTATGCTATGAGTGCTATGACACGGAAAAGTTTCGATCGTTTCAATGGGCACGATTTTACTTGTGCCCCACCACTAAAATAACACGTGGCAGAAACATCACGTTGGTCAACATACAAGTAACATTGACAATTGAAGTATTAGTCGAAATATCTCATGAAGGAAAATAGTAATTAAAACATATACGTTGGAAATAAAACAACTCTATTTGTATTCAAGTAATGTATATTCATTGAATCAAAAAATCTCAACTCACCCTGTTTCCTAACAGGCATCTTCGTCACTTTTCGTCACACCGATAGCTGTCACAAATCACCTGGAGCACATATAATATATAATAGCGAGAAAGGGATGTCTACACACGATTAAGTAAGGAATCCGAACTACGATAATTTTTTGAGCAAATACGATCGAAAATTCAACCAAATTCCCGATAGAAACAGATCACGATTGATACAAACGCAACGAGGGTGGCTAAATATACTTTTCACGGCACTGATATCGTCCCCTTTGCCATTTGGCATAAACTGGAAACCCAAAGCGTCGCGACGTCCAACTATTTTTAGCTGGAATTGGAACTGGTGGCGCGACCTATTAAACAGAAGTCAAATTCGACACCTCATATTGTATGTGCGGTTCGAATGGACTAGCAGAAAACTGTAAATATTCGAGTTCGCATCAGTGTCAATAGATGCTTGGGCTATTTGCTGAACACCGATAGCAAATTTATCGCTGCTTTATATCAAAAATAATGAGAAAATACTCAAATGTGAATGTATTCGTTTATATAGAGGATCTCTAAAATTTCACAATATTTTATTGACGTGTTTGACATGATTGACAAGGTAGACGATTATTTTGCTATTCTATGACACATATGCATTGAAATTTGAAAATGCGGTTACCTTCAATTTCGAGAAACATAAACACGAAAATATGGTACTGAGATATAGTAGTAATTAATAGTTGTTGAAGGGAGTCCATCGAGATGGATAATTTGAATGGCCATGTGATGAACTTGGCAAACAGCATCATAGGAGTCAGTGTATTAGCAATGCCATATTGCTTCAAACAGTGTGGTATTATTTTATCAGTACTTATGCTTCTCATAAGTAGTATTATATCAAGACTGGCTTGCCACTTTTTGTTGAAGTCGGCAATCATATCGAGAAGAAAAACTTTCGAGTTCCTTGCCTTTCATATTTTTGGAAGTATGGGAAAGCTGGCTGTTGAAGTTGGAATGATTGGATTTCTACTCGGGACCTGTATTGCGTTTTTTGTAGTAATGGGAGACTTGGCACCAGAGATAATAGCAGAACTGTCAAACTCCCATACTACCAGTACCTTACGCACAAGTATACTTATTGCTTTGGCATTGTTTGTGGTACTACCTCTTGGTTTGCTCAGGAATGTGGATAGTTTGAATGGTGTTTCAAAAGCTACCATCGGTTTCTACTTTTGTTTAGTTCTCAAAGTTTTATTTGAAGCTTTACCTCATCTGTTCAGTGGTGACTGGTATTCCAAGATTAATCTATGGAGACCTGAAGGACTTTTGCAATGTTTGCCAATATTTTCTATGGCTTTGTTTTGCCAATCTCAATTATTTGAAATATTTCATGCAGTTCCAAATGCCACATTAGACAAGATGAATAATTTAGTCAGAATTGCTGTGAATATTTGCACAATGGTCTACATATCTGTTGGTGTGTTTGGATGCATTGCATTTTGTAGTAAACCATTTATAGGAAATGTCTTACTTAGCTTCTCACCATCACTTATAACTGACATAATGAAAATTGGATTCACCTTATCAGTTGCATTCAGCTTTCCACTAGTTATATTTCCCTGCAGAGCTAGTTTGCATTCTTTGCTGTACAAGACAGGATATTCTTTACATGAAGGAGTGTCAGACTATATTCCAGAAGAAAGGTTTAGAGTCTTGACTGTAGTGATAATATTTGTTTCACTTATCATTGGTATTATGATACCAAACATTGAACTAGTACTTGGACTTGTTGGATCAACTATTGGGATAATGATCTGTGTACTATTTCCTGTCACTTGTTTCATATGTATTTCACCGAAAAATACTAATGAGAAGTCATTAGCTCAGATCATGCTATTTGTTGGCATAATTGTCATGGTTCTAGGTACATACAAGAATCTATATGCTGAGGACACTTGGAAACCCTCTTCAATCATTACTAAAACTGTCACAAATAATGCAAATGTACATCAGAATGTAGCTGTAATGGAAAAACTACCCACTACAATTGAAGCTGAAATTGCTATCAAAGTGACAGATGAAAATACAATAAAAGAAATCAGGCATGAACCTCCTCAACCAATAGAACCAGTTGAAGAGAATGTGAAAAATGAACATTCCAAGAATATTGAGAAAACAATAATTCAGGATTTAATCAAACCATCTCAAAATGAAACAAAAATTGAAGAAGTAGATATAGAAGCTATCAAGAAAGAAGACAAAGAAGAACAGTTGCAGAAAAAAGAATTTCCAAATGATGACCAAGCTCACAGAATACTGATAGATACTATACAAAGACAAAATGAAGTTCAAAAAGAAATTGTAGAACAACAAAAAAAATTGATAGAAGTAATACTAAGTCAACAAAAAAAGGAAGGTGAGAAAGTAGACATAACTGAAGAAAAATTGAAGGCTGTGAAGAATATTGAAAGTTATGCTTTGAAAGCTATGGAAGAAATAAGTGGAGGTGAAAATAGTAAGACAATAGATAGAGAATTGAAAAAGAGCATTGAAAAAAATGAAGCAGTACCAAAAATGCAGCCTTTGAATTCAGAAGTACATCAGCAAAATATAAAGCAATCTGAAGACAAGAATGAAAATTTGAATAGTGTACTTGCTTCAAATTCAAGAACAAATTTGGAAATTGAAAATATTCCAGAACAAATTGACTTGAAAAATAATTCGAATTCCAACTCATTCCCACTAAAACCAGAAAACAAATCAGTAGTGAAAACTGAGAAGGAAGCTGAAGTAGTACTCATACAAGAAGCAAAATCTATCAAGGCAACTCCTGGAAGTAATGCAAACATTGAATTGAATTCTAATCAACTGTTGCCAGCAGATGGTGAATTGGCTGTTATGGAAAAACATAATGAGATGAAGAAAATTGCACCATTATTTCTGAATCTTGGAAAGTTCAAAGGACAAATTAACAAAGAAAATATTTCTAAGCAAGATTCGTTCATAAAAATCGAAAATAATTCTATTCCAAGGAATTTAAGTGTTGAGAATCTTGATATTGGACCTGATTTGAAGAAAGATGACCAAAAAAATGGTGAAATTAATGATGATATGCAAGCTATAAGAGCAGAAATATTATAATTTGATAGCAACATATTATTTGAAAACCTATCTGTGATTATTGACTGTTATTAGTATAATGTTCACTAAATGAGTTGACATATGTATCTGTAATAGAATTAGAAAAAAAATATATGTATCGTAACTATTTAATGATTCCAGTTGTTTTATTTACCTTCAAATGAATATTATAACCTGATTTTCCGATTCCTCATATTGTTTACTGAAAAGAAGATATTAAGAGGTGGGAAGTTTTCAAATTGTTACCCTGCTGTATAATGACATGGATGAGGAATAAGGTTCTTAGATGAAGGCATTGGATATATCGTTCATTTAGATCGATTTTACTCATTTTACGGTCACATCAAATTAATAGATCAGATTCACAAACTTGTATCTTGCGATTATTGTACACATGAAATTATATCACGACATATCTTCAGTTTTTCACGAATATATATCTCAAAAATCTTCACTTACGGGCGAATTTAATGTTATGTGTTTCAGGTTATTGTTCATTTTGACTTAATTCTAAAATAAAAAGGAAAGGGTTTCTGGTTTACGAAAATAAAAAACTATAGCTTCAAAACATCACGTTGATAAACCTTCCGTGTAACAAGTTCCAGATTTTTTTCCTATTCTTGGAAATATTTTTTTTTCATACCTCTGACAACCTGTATATAAGAGAAGGTGCATTTTGAGGCATACCTTTATAGAAACTCTTCACCTCGAAATAGGGGAATAGGGTGAGGCATCTCTTGGAAACAATATTATATTCACTTCAATTTTACACTAGAAATTTTGATAATCATCTGGCATGAGATTGTTCGATACCGAAGTATAATTATGGACCCATATACATTCATCAGGTATCGATAAAAATTATTGAGTTCTCGCTATGAGTGATTCATAATTGGCGCGCAACATCATATCACGTGACTTGTCCTTGATACGCGACCAACTGATGAGGCTTTAAGCGAGTCTATTATTTGATAAATAAAAAATGGTGGTTGGTGGCCCTTAGTCAGGAAAAAATCTAGTTCAAAATGAACAAAACCTTGAAAGATTGTGATTCATGATTCGCAAATAAGTCTGAAAATGTAGTGTGATTACTAACGAGGTGAGTGAAGTAGAGTGAACAGTGTTATTTTATACATTATGGGCGGAGAGAACGTTAAAGTTTTCGATAGTGTTGTTTATTATGACTACTTGAATATGCTGTTGCCATTAAATGAAAGTGGCCAGTAAAACAGTAAGGTCAATTATTTCAATTCTAAATTGACAACAAATGCTGAGTTCCTAACGAAATGTTTCCCCAGTGTTCCAATGAAAGAATTACATGCAACATGTGACCCTAATTTGACATTTAATCCTCTCGCCCTCGGAACCCTTAATACTTTGAAAGCTCACTTGTTACTTCAGAGAATCCTAATTATTCCATAAGAAAAATGTTGACATACCAACATTTTTATACTTGATGTTATATTCCAGGCTCAATCCCATTAGAATAGTAATGAATGAAGCTGAGATGTGCAATACTCAATACTGAAGACATGTTCAAACATAAAATTCCAGGAGAAGAAGTGACATTAATTACTTAGACATGATGCACTGTACAGAAAATAACAGGTACATCGTACAGGTGTATGTGGGTGCCCTATCAGCTCTCTACGAAGCTCTCTCTGTAGAAGCTAGCAAACAGACAACCTCAGAAGAAATTGTTTCTTGCATTGTAGAACGTCTGTCTCTTAATGACAATGCCTCTTATGAGTTAGCTGAGGTTATTGGAGATGATTTTGGACAAGAATGTAAGGAACGTAGTCTATCATCCAATGAAAGTCCTGTCCAACTTATGATGCTGTGGCCGAAAAATAGACCAGATCACACTTCCTATCGATTCTACTTGAGAGAAAAACAGAATGATTCAGTGTGGAGGGATCAGTTTGTGATGGATCCTCAACTCATCAAAGACTATTTCCATAGATTTCTTTATCAACCCAAGGATAGAGAGTACCCAGATTTGTGCCAACTTCCTGATTTGAATGAACAAACTCTACTAGATAACTTGAGAGCTAGATTTGTAGCAGGTCATATCTATACGTATGTTGGGTCAATACTCATAGCTTTGAACCCATTCAAATTCTACCCAATTTACAATCCTAAATATGTCAAGTTGTACCAGAACAGGAGGCTTGGCCCGAATTTACCACCACATATATTTGCAGTAGCAGATACTGCTTACCACTGCATGTTGAAGGATAGGAAAAATCAGTGCATAGTTATTAGTGGTGAAAGTGGTTCAGGAAAGACTGAAAGCACAAATTTTTTGTTGCATCACTTGACTGCATTGAGTCGAAAAGGCTCTCATGGGAGTGGAGTTGAACAAACTATACTGAGTGCTGGGCCAGTTCTGGAAGCATTTGGTAATGCCAAAACTGCTCATAATAATAATTCTAGGTGAGTATTCATTTGTATAAGAAGAAATTGGAATGTGAATTTTTGTAGTCTTCAATGTTCTTCAAATTATGTATTCAATTAGCAAGCTCAATATTTTTATCATTCTGAAATTATGTGACTAATTTGAGAAGGGTAGTTAAAACAAGAAGAAAATACACAAGGAATTGGAACACAAATAACTTATTTTAATCAGCAAAAGTCTATGGGAAAATGTAATTACTATTGAACATTTTCAATCGAACAATGACTCATCTGCTCTCTATGAATATGCCAATGAGTATATATTTTGATGATGTAAGTGATATAATAACTTGATATTAAGTGACATAAATTGTGCTACCAAAAATTATTGGGTAGTTGTCCTTTCCACATGGAATATTTCTTCATCAATGCATATATGTACTGAAAATTAATTCTTCATCCTAAAAGTTGTGGATGATAAAAACATTTTTGTAAACACCCCATTTGTCAAAAGTTCTATAGAAAAGCAATTTTATCATTTTGAAACTAATTGAAAAATGGATTATAGTGTACATACATCATTGATAATCTTTGGTTTTTCAAAATATATCTAGTTTTCTTGGAAACACAAATTTGTTGATCCTGGATAATAATATAGTTATGATTGTGAATCACTAAAAAATCGATAAATCACTTCATAATTCATTATAATTCACAGAATAGTTATAAATATTTTAAATGACCTATTGGTTATATAATATTTACAAATTATTGGAGTAACTGAAATATCTTTCTTTCCTACTCTGGTTATGCAGTTCATTAACCTATTGTGAATGTAATATTTCAATAATCAAGACTACTGGGAACATTCTTATCAAAACTTGAATACAGTTGAAGGAAATGATATGTCATTTCAATGGGTACAATTATTGCAATATACAAAAGCTGGTACTCAGTCTAAAAAATCGTGCATATTTCACAGAAGGCAATAATGATTAATCACTATTAGAAGTCAAATAAATGAGTCATAAGGATTGGGTTGAAGTATGAGAAATTTGTTTCCTTTGAAATTAATGGTAATATTGAACCAAATTGTGACAAAGCAATGAAAGAAATCACTAACAATTGCATATATTCATGTGATTTACTGCATAGATATTTTTTAATTGTGTAGATTAAAATACCAACCTCAATATATTTTGATGACTGATATGGAAAATGTTAACATTTGTGATGAAAATTTATGTACTTTTCATTGACATATAATTCAATCAAAATATTATATTTTCATGTTCAATCTTTTATTCAGGCTATTCCATGAATACAGTGAAGTAAGTCTATAAGTTATCATAAAATTCCTTGGTATTACCAAAAATTGGTAAAATTTCTGAATGAATATTTTTCAGGGGAATTTTGAACACCAAATTGAATGGTCAATTCATAAAGTTAAACTTCTATAAGGCCTTGATTGACAATTGTCTATTGAATAAATTGTTAAGTGTGTACAAAAAAACTGTATTATTGTTGTTAAAAGTTTTATGACTTGAAACTTATCATATGCCTTCAAATTTCACTTGAAATAAATATGAAGTTATGACTTCATGAGCATAAGAAGGACCTTCACAGCAGTAAAAAAATATACAGGGTGTCCCATTAAAAATTAAAAAGTTATACCACGTGTTCCAAAATGTGATGTTGTAACAATGTTGCAGCCTGCCTAAAATGCATATTACCAATGGTTTATAACTGCCAAATTTCCATCAACATTTGTTTAAGCAATGTTGCGCTCAATCGTCATATTTTGTCCTCTCTACTCTCATTAAGTTTTTTACCATATTAATGAAACTCCCTGTATACTGGCCAAAACCTCGTGGGCCACCCTGGATATATTTCCAATACTTTATATGTTAAATATGGGGCGGAGAGAAAAAAATGTATGGTGTATTAACTAGAGTCCACTGTATGGGCACAAATTTTTGTTTATCATGGGATTAATCCTGTCGAGGGTCCTGTTATGATAAATTACAAAGCCAACTTTGTCGTATTGTTAATGAATCAAGAAGTTGCTAGGCAGCAATTTATAATTTCCAATGATTCATTGATAATTAACTCTAATGCATGTAAAAGATGCCTTCTAACTAATGCGGTTGGTTGCACCTAGGTTATTAAATAGTAATTTTAAAGTTTCTGTAAAATTATATCACAATTATCCTAACTACAATGGCTATTTTCCGATGAGTGTAAATAAGAGTATAATATCACCATGTTCAATGTCATGGGATAAATTTTATGCAAATGCCAGTGGCGTAACAAATGCAGTTTGGTTATAACCCTCCTCTACCAATTATTGATTATATTAAGAAATATAAATTTTCAACATTCTCACATTCACATAAAAAACATATTAACAATGGTTATGGCTGTTACTGATTTGACATATTGAATTCCAAACTCAACATCAGCCCTTTTCAGTTAACTATTTGGGTTGACAGAATCAGATCCATATTCTTTCATTGTTTGTCAAACTATGGATATGCAAAGGGAGGTGACAAAGTTTATAATCCTACTAGATTTCCGAAACCACTCAATCTTATCTGAATAATATATGATGATTTATATTGTAACAAAAATATTTTGTAGTAATTACCTAATGAAAATTCCAATGAAATTCTTGAAAATTTTGGCAGTCACTGTAATGATTTCGTCAATGTAGATATAATCGTTAATAATAAAGCCGACTATAAAAAGGTTTTCATAAAAAAATCTGAAGTAGTCTCAGTTCATAAACTAATTGTATATTTCTTGCAAAAAATATGCATTGAAAAATTTATAAATATACAATTTTTGAGACCCCTTTACGTCATCAATTTTTGATAACTTCCATACAATCGTTAACAAATAATAAATCGCCTTGTTTTTGATTGTAATTAGTTTTCTTCAAATATGAACGATCACACTATCATGGGATTTTGTATCATATTGAACTGAAATATTTTATTGCAAACGATTGTTTATATTAAATTTCTTAGTCATAGTCACACTATATTCACTGCAAAATTTAATTCAACGTATGTCACATATCCCTTCATTTCGTACTCATTTAATATAATGATAATCGTAGTAGGAAGCTGCATAACTCCCTTTCATACTTGAATGAACATTGTTAATTGTCTCCATCCAGTCTACCCGGATATGAGTATGAGTCGAGTCCACTAGGGAAATTTGGATAGTAATTAAAAGTTTCATCAATGATTCAAGATTAACTAATAATATAATGAATTTTAATAATGTTTCTGAATTTAAACGAATATATCAAAATTAGGATTGAGTGGGATACAATCTAGACCATACTTTACTTTCATCAAAGGTTATTGGTGTTTCACTTATTGACATGCACGTTTCAAAAGAAAAATTTGAAATATGGATAATAGAGTAATGTGTAAATGATTTGGTACTTAGTATTTAAGAATGAATTACTGTATTTTTTAGATTTGTAAATATTCAAATGAATTGAAGTAGGATATTCTCGTCATTGATGCACACATTTTGATTGCCAAACTATCTTATCATATATATAAAAGTGATGTATCATCTTTGGCATGAAAAATTTATTTATATCAGTTGTATCATTGCATGTGGTTGCATTGAGTTCAGTTCTGCTATTGAAACATGTTTTTTAATATAAAGCGCAAGATGTATTCTTTTGTTTAGTCTGCCAAGCTATCCCCATGGCAACAGCTGTGCAAAAACTTGAAATAATTTTGGCCAACTAATTTTCTCATTTACAAACTGCAATACAATACCGACTCCGGAACAAAATTTCATTTCATTTATATGAAATGAGATATTGATGAAATGAAATTCTTTTCATGTACATTTTCATACTTTTTTTTATTTGACAACTTTCGGGCTCGATTTGCAATTAGCTACGGTTTCTTTCGATTTTCGAACATCTATTTGGTTTCATTATTCAGAACAAGTCAGTTTACTACAGTCAGATATAATGAGTCACAATTTCCTAGTATATATCACAATGTGTTCTCTGATTTTTCGTTGAAATTCATAATTAAGCAAATTCTAAGAAAATAAAAGTTATTCCCTTCTCAATGGATGATTTATTTTTCAGTCGATTCGGAAAATTCATCCAAGTCAACTATAAGGAAAATGGTATGGTTCACGGAGCCGTCGTTCAAAAGTATCTCTTGGAGAAATCACGGATATGCTCCCAGGGACGCTATGAACGAAACTACCATGTTTTCTACTATCTTCTTGAAGGTAAAAATCATCACCCATTACTTCATCTGAACTATTCGACTATAATGTATCTAGCATCTCTGAAAAACTTTAACTTTGTCTAAATGGTTGTTTGTACCTCCATCAATTAGGACGACTGGACTACTATGAAATATTCAACAATTCACTACACGATGTAGTTTCAACCCTAAAAAAGATTTGGAATCCATCTAAATCCATTTTGTGGTGTCACCCATTCCGCCACATTTAAAAACTCGAAATTGTACTCATCCATAATATCAAATGTCCTCAATATGAATTGATGAATGAATGTAACAATCAGAAATGTCATCAGTTCTGAACATTTATATCAATACTGACAATATACAGGGTGTCCCAGAAGTCTACGTCAAGCTGGAATCAGAAAATAAGCCAAGTTTAAACAGTTATCAGAAGAATATAAGAAAAAATCAAATTTGCTTATTTTAAAGAATACGGACATTTGAAAAAAATCGGGAAAATTTGCACCCTGTGACAGTTTTTTCAACTTTTGATTTTTTTTTGTTATTGATAAGGATTCCATAATCATATGATACTCGCTAGAATATTTCTATCTTTTAACAAAATTATTGACTCACTGAAGCTTTTCTTAAGGTTCCAACTTCATTGAGTGAGATGGGAAGAGTACTTTCATAAATAAATTGTTACTAAATGATGTGATATTTACTTTCATGAAATTAATTCTAGAGACGTGACGTCAGTTACTATATGCGGAAAAATATCGGTTCTGATAGTTGATCGCATAATTTTAGAATCCTGAATAAAAAAAATATTCTGGTTTGAATTGATTGCTAAATAAAAGTATGTCTTATCACATTGTCCAGGAGCCAACGAACAAGAAAAGCAGCAACTCCATCTTATGCGGGCCGACCAATACTATTACCTAAACAAGTCCTGCAGCACCTTGGACAACACGGACGAAAGTTATGAATTCTCTCGTCTGAAGCAATCCATGGAAATGGTGGGATTCACGGCTGAAAAACAGAGGCGACTCTGCTCCGTATTGTCGGCGGTCCTACTTTTGGGGAACATCGAATTCCAACCGAGAAAATCGGCCTACCATCACGACGAATCAGTCGGGGTGAAAAATCCGGAGGTGGTAGCACTGATATCCGAATTGTTGAGGGTTAAACAGGTGAGTTGATAACGAAGACGAGGGGATGTTTTATGAATTTATGGTTTTATGTTGTATTGTATTTGTTATACTTGCGGTTTGTTTTGGTTTTATGTCACTTATAAAGAGTTACTCATTCTGCCAGCAGTCTCCTATTGATTTGTGTGAGCATACCACATTGCTAAAATTGATATTCACAGAGATATCAACAAAAATGTGGAAATACGCACTTTCGTCTCAAGTGTATTTTCACTAGTGTACTTAAGATGATTATAAATTTCATAATTGTTGAATTATATGAACATTAATTGATTGCAAACCTAAAAAAAAAACAAGTATGGTACACCATCACATTACACAAAAATTGATGGATTCGGAAGATGTATCATGGGCCATTGCCTTTGAGGTCACATGATCTAACAGCTCTCAATTTAAATCTATGAGATTTCATGAAAAATAGAGTACACCAACCAGCTGATAACTGATAAAATATTGCGCATGACTTTTACAGAATTATCGCAAGAAATTCAAAGGTCGACGACTGAAGGTGTCCGGAAAAGAATTATTATGGTCGTGAACAATTACTGTTTTTGTTTTATCCGGATATGATTTTTAATGCAATATTTTTTGTTTCGTGATAGGTTTGCATGAGAATATCCATAGATGAAGTGGAGATAGACATTTTTCAATTCATAAACCTCTAATGAGTCAGTTAGGTGAATCAACCTGAATTTTGAGGCGTCTTTACGTTAACAATGAAAAAATCAGTTTGTTCTCAATTTATATTGCTCCAAATATCAAATGGTACGGTCCATAAAAGCCTATTGTACGCCCTTGATACACAAATAACTATTAAAAGACTGCATCAATATTCCATGAATATGCATTTTTCAGCTGAATGTATGAAGTTCTATAACAAAATTCCCATAGGAATTACAATGACACTAGGCTACCTAATAATCTAAGCATTTCAATTTGTATCATATCAATTCTAGCTTAAGCTTGTAGGACATATCATTCTGCCATTTCAATCTCCTTACGACCTGTCGACATTATCGTGCATTTCTGTCCAATGTTATGAAATTTATAACGTTCGTGTTATAGGAAACTCTAATGCAAGCGCTGACAGCAAAACGAGCCAAGGCTTCGGGTGAAACTCTGGTCATCAACTATCGTTTGCCAGAGGCCATAGCCAGCCGAGATGCTATGGCCAAATGTCTTTATGGGGCATTGTTTGATTGGATTGTCCTACAAGTCAATCATGCCCTACTATCGAAAAAAGACACCGTCAGAGAACACCAGGGCAATTCCATTGGTGTCCTCGATATATTCGGGTTCGTCTTGTTTTTTCTGAGCTTTGATCTTTGCCCTTCAATTCAATGTAGTTCTTTCATAAAATGAGCGAAACATACTAGGAGCTATTCATTTTCAGTTTCGAGGATTTTGGCCTGAATAACAGTTTCGAACAGCTGTGCATCAATTATGCGAATGAACATTTACAATACTATTTTAATCAACATGTATTCAAGTACGAACAAGAGGAATATCGAAAAGAAGGTATCAGGTGGAAGGATATCGATTTCATGGATAATACTGGGTGTTTGCAGTTGATAGAAGGAAAACCAAACGGTTTAATTTTTTTATTGGATGACCAATGCAAGTGAGTATTATTTCCATTCAAAATGTGCTGATTTTTATCATTTAGTAATAGGAATAAAGTCAACCACCAATCCACTGGTGGAGCAAAAAATCTCCGGTTATGCAAACTTATTGAAAAATACGGATATATATCACTTTGGTTTGTTTCAATTACTTATATTTTATTCCTCACATTTATTGTTGAAGGTTATTTCCAGGATTATTGTTGTTTAATTCATGGTGTATCATTAAAGCGTGGTTCATCAAAGTTTATTTGTTGGATTAATCATCTTTATAGATTTTTTGTTGAATAACCAACTACTGCTAGCTGGCAATGATTTTCATCGTGAATACTCAAAATTAATAACAATACAGGATCATCACTATCAAATATAGGTGTGTCATTCGGAAATGAAAAGTGAGCAGTCATTAGTTTAGACGATTTTTCCTAGAAAAATGCTATTACATTATTAAAATCACTAAACAACTGATAAACTTATGATAACAAAAAGGTATTACACACGAATCAAATTCTGATTTCTGAGTTGAGTATCAAAGTTTTTTGACCTTGAAAATAATTACCTACTATAAGTGATCATTTTTTTAAATTGAAATAAGTAAATAGTGTGTGATTGAATCATCTTGGCAAATAATTTTTGTCGACTGCGTTATTTTGATCAGGCTCTGAACAAGTTTCATTTTCAAGTGTCAACTTGATACAAATATTAAAGTAAAGTAAATTGAATTGGTAGAAACGGCGGTAGACTCAATATTTGAATCTGAATTAAATCCTAAGAAATCATGACCCCTGTAAGCAGCGTGAGGTATGTGAATGAACTAAACTCAATTCGCATGACCCTGTCGTAGTTTTCCTGGCGCTACAAACGAGACCCTCCTCCAAAAGTTCCACAGCGTCCACAAGGAGAATAGCTTCTACCAGAAGCCACAGAAAAAGGAAGCGGCTTTCACCATCTCTCACTATGCTGGCAAAGTGAAATACCAGGTGGCGGACATGCGCGAGAAGAACCTTGATCTCATGCGACAGGACATCGTCGGTGTGCTGAAGAACAGTTCGATGGCTTTCGTGAGAGAATTGGTGGGTGCCGACCCTGTGGCAGTATTCAGGTAACCAAAGTTTTCAGGATAGATGAACAATATCTCATAATAGTGATCTGCCCACTCGGAAAAAACAAAAATCGATTTAACCCGAGTTAAAATTCACCTAATGACAATATAAAAATAGCCATAAATATAGCCTCTAATTAGAAACTGCCATCTGTTAATTGACATTCTTGTCATTGTTAGATCTAATCTCTTCTACTCAATTGAATAGTACCTATATCATATTATGAATAGAAATTGGTGTTATGTTTAGTTTTAGTTGATCAAAATTCTTTCATATCAGGTGGGCTATCGTCAGAGCTTTCTTCAGGGCATATTTCGCATTCAACGAAGCTGGTAGGAAACACAGACAAGGAAGGGTAGATGGAAATAAAAATAATATTCAACAGCGATACACCAGAAATCAGGCTCCCAACGAAAACCTCATCAGGTTTGTGAATATTCATTTATTACACATGTTTGTATTTTTTGTTGTTTTTTCAATCGACAGTTTCTATGGGCTTCCTGTTGATTGGTCGCATCATATCGATTGTATACAGTGAGAATCGTCGAATATGTATATGAAATATGAAACTTTTCTACATTACCTACAATATAAATATTATTGAAGGAATTTCTAATTTTGAGCGATTTTCAAATGAAAATCATATACCTTTCGTGAACGAATTCTCACTTTATTGCTTTCACTGACAAAATTAGTTGGTAATTATAGCTCTTTCTATGAGGAAAACAACCTTTATCAAAATTATAAAATAAGTGAACCACATGTTGATCAGGAATCGAAAGTATTTCAATTTCAGTTGAATAATTACTAGATCTAGTACAACAAAAAATAATTAAATACGTCAAAAGACGAAAGAGATTCGAATATTACAAATCGAAAGATTTTGAGAGATCCAGTTTTTGTGTATACATATATCTGATGATTCACATTAAATCTGTAATTCTGTAGCCATCTGGTGACAGTTTCTGCTGTGAATCTCACGATTAACAGAATAGCGTAAGTTGTAAACGGTGAAAATATTTGTCCTAGTTTTCATTGACGCATTTACCCCTTCTACTTGTTTTTGTGTTTTTGCGTCGAATACTCATACTCATTTCCCTGAATGATATCTTTGATGCATGAGTGTTGAATAGAACGAAAATCATTCTCATCACAAATATATCCATCCTAATATGATTGATTTCAGATTAAAAAATTATTCTATAGATATTAGATGTAATAGAATAGATGGAAGTGAAATCATCCCTAATCATAATATCATATACCTCAAACATATTCTTTATGTTATTGCTTTAAATGTGCAGAATACGTCATTTGTATTTTCACTCAATTATTAATGAGCATGAATGATATTTTGCATGTTTTAAATTTTCGTTATTGAATTCGAGGAATTTATTCATGCCGAATAAAGCTTTAATAAATTGGAGCCTTAACATCGACATTATTCTGAAGAAGGTTATCAATTTATGCAATTTCAGCTATATCTGCTTCCTGGTTTCATTATTGCTCACTGAATTATTCAATTTTGTTTTTAAAATCATAATACAAATGATATGAATATGAATAAAAAAATATCAATGAAAATTGATGATATTTCCATCCTTTAATTTCTATAATTGGTCTTGTTGGTTTTATTCTCTAGATAAAAAATAATAAAGTTTATAAATTGAGATAGACGTCATCGACTATAGTTCAAATGACGATCCTATTATGACTTTTCCTGAAGATTATGTATTAATATACATATATATATATATATGTATATATATATTATTTCAAAAATGAATACAAATAAAGAAATCTGATCGAAGAATATCCAAAATGTTGTCCACTGGCTAACTGGTAATATTCCAAACAGGTCGTTTTAAATATATCCTATTTCTTTGAAGTTGCTCTTCACTCGTATTGTAACTGCCGCATGTTTCCAGGTTTTGTTTTGGAAATTTCACTTTTGAAGTACACCCTTGAGAAATTACTCTTCTATCGAACAATTCGCCTTTGTACACTTGATGATATACATATGTATATATCATATATAAGAATAGTAATAGAAATTAAGGATTGTCGTCTGAAAAAATAAGCAATGGCATATCCTCAACAAAAATATTCCCTTCAATTCAATGAATCTATTCCAAGTTGGAGTAACGCACTGCATTTCCGTATTACTATAAAATACGTAAAAGTTTAATTCGATTGAGTTATTGGTTTTCTGAATTGGTTATTTATTTTTCCCCTCTTGACATTCAGCAAACAACGAAACACAATATCCTTCAACCGTATCGGTCGAAACAACGAATCTCCTTCCAACAACAGGCTTTCTTGGCCAAATCTGTACCAACGAAATAGAAACTCCAGTAGCAATAGTAAAAACACTGAGGACGAGCGCAGAAGGAAAGATTCCCTTGGTAGCCCTAGCGGCTCGGTAGGGCTTGAGAGGTTGGGCCCAGATGAGGCAAGGGCCCTACAAAGGGCTAATCAGATTGTGATGTACGTTTGTTGAGTTTTTTTTTCTACGTTGAAGCTTCGGTGGAAGGTTACTGAAGGTGGTGGTTTATTAGTAATAAATATCGTACTTTCTTTGGTAGATTTGTTGAACAGGGTCTCAATACATTCGTTCTGTTGCATATATCTTTCAATGTTGTTTCAGCATGATTTTGTTTGCATGCCCTTTTGAACGATATCAGTCTAAAAATTATTTAAAATAAATTCCTCGTTTAGGAAGAACAAATCGTTTCGTCCCCGCGAACGTGGTAAAAAAGGCCTCAAGAATCTTCAGTCTGTTAAAACTTTAGCAGGAAGGACTGGTATCACAGCGCAAGCTCAAGGACAGCTGGGTAAAGCTAGAAAACAACCTTTGACTGTTACCGCTCAGTTTCAACAGAGTTTACATTCGCTTATGGATACTCTCAACCAAGCCAACCCATTTTTTATAAGATGCATCAAATCGAACGGTGAGTTATATTCTTAAAATATCTCTAACTGTTGCATCAATCATATTATCTGTGACTATTAATATTGGAAGAAAAACTTAATTGACGAAGTGAATTCTAAATTTCGTTCTCTGGAAACATCCAACCTTACTCCTGAAAAAAAAATCCTGAAATTAAATAATTCCTGAGAAAGAATAATTCCTGAAAGAGAATAATTCCTGAAATGAAATAATTCCTGAAATGAAATAATTCCTGAAATGAAATAATTCCTGAAATGAAATAATTCCTGAAATAAAATAATTCCTGAAAGAGAATAATTCCTGAAATGAAATAATTCCTGAAAGAGAATAATTCCTGAAATAAAATAATTCCTGAAAGAGAATAATTCCTGAAATATAAAAATTCCTGAAAGAGAATAATTCCTGAAATAAAATTAACTTCATTTGAAAACTTGTCTTCTTAATCGTCAGGCCTACCTTTTTCATGAAAAAGTGTTTCAAGTAACAATTCGTTTAACAGACAGTACATCAAAATACTGAATAGAATGTTCATTTTCGAGTTGAAATCCTCAACATCGCAGTAGCAAAAGTAACAGTCATCTACAGGGCGATGGTACAAATCAAATCTACAATCGAAGATGCGCTTGAAGGAATCAAGCATGTCGTCAAGTGATTCACAGCTAGAAGTTCCATCGAAATTCAAATGCGGTGGGTCGAAAAGCGAATTTCTACCTACATCAAGAACTAGGAAGACTCCCACGACCACGAAAAACACTGTTCATACCGACTTCTTAAGGTGACAGCCTCCTTTGTAAAGAGGAAAACTTACAGACACCAAAAGTCAATACTCTCCCCTCAGAAGGGTACCGGGCGTGTTATCGGGTGAGGTTGTCAACTGTCGTTAATGATCGGGTAGAAAATTCGCTTTTCGACCCACCGCATTTGAATTTCGATGGAACTTCTAGCTGTGAATCACTTGACGGCATGCTTGATTTCTTCAAACGCATTTTCGAATGTAGTTTTGATTTGTACCATCGCACTGGAGACGACTGTTACTTTTGCTACTGCGATGTCGAGGATTTCAATTCGAAAATAAACGTTCTATTCAGTATTCTGATGTACTGTGTGTTAAACGACCTGTCACTTGAAAACACTATTTCACAGAAAAAAAGGTAGGCCAGTGTAATTTGGAAAAGTGAGGTTGAAATCGAGAAATTGCAATTTGGACATACTGAACGTATATCTCGACTGTAAGGATTCTCTATAATCCTACGAATTCCATAGTTCGTCGGAACATTGTGGGTGCATCCGCTGAAATTCGTGCAAAAAGTCATGCATAACCCAAAAATCACGACGAAGTGAATTCTAAATTTCGTTCTCTGGAAACATCCAACCTTACTCCTGAAAAAAAAATCCTGAAATTAAATAATTCCTGAGAAAGAATAATTCCTGAGAAAGAATAATTCCTGAAAAAGAATAATTCCTGAAAAAGAATAATTCCTGAAAAAGAATAATTCCTGAAATAAAATAATTCCTGAAAGAGAATAATTCCTGAAATAAAATAATTCCTGAAAGAGAATAATTCCTGTAATGAAATAATTCCTGAAATGAAATAATTCCTGAAAGAGAATAATTCCTGAAATAAAATAATTCCTGAAAGAGAATAATTCCTGAAATAAAATAATTCTTGAAATAAAATAATTCCTGAAATAAAATATACTTCATTTGGAAAATTGTCATCTCAATCGTCAGGCCTACCTTTTTTTTTCATGAAAAAGTGTTTCAAGTAACATGTCGTTTAACAGACGGTACATCAAAATACTGAACAGAATGTTCATTTCCGAGTTGAAATCCTCAACATCGCAGTAGCAAAAGTAACAGTCGTCTCCAGTGCGATGGTACAAATCAAAACTACAATCGAAAATGCGCTTGAAGAAATCGAGCATGCCGTCAGTGATTCACAGCTAGAAGTTCCATCGAAATTCAAATGCGGTGGGTCGAAAAGCGAATTTCTACCTACATCAAGAACTAGGAAGACTCCCACGACCACGAAAAACACTGTCATACCGACTTCTTAAGGTGACGGCCTCTTTTGCAGAGAGGAAAACTTACAAACACCAAAAGTCGATACTCTCCCCTCGTAAGGGTACCGCGCGTGTTATCGGGTGAGGTTGTCAACTGTCGTTAATGATCGGGTAGAAAATTCGCTTTTCGACCCACCGCATTGGAATTTCGATGGAACTTCTAGCTGTGAATCACTTGACGGCATGCTTGATTTCTTCAAGCGCATTTTCGATTGTAGTTTTGATTTGTACCATCGCACTGGAGACGACTGTTACTTTTGCTACTGCGATGTCGAGGATTTCAATTCGAAAATAAACGTTCTATTCAGTATTCTGATGTACTGTGTGTTAAACGACCTGTCACTTGAAAACACTATTTCACAGAAAAAAAGGTAGGCCAGTGTAATTTGGAAAAGTGAGGTTGAAATCGAGAAATTGCAATTTGGACATACTGAACGTATATCTCGACTGTAAGGATTCTCTATAATCCTACGAATTCCATAGTTCGTCGGAACATTGTGGGTGCACCCGCTGAAATTCGTGCAAAAAGTCATGCATAACCCAAAAATCACTTACCTTTTTCTAGAAGAACTACTTACTACCTGTAACAACAGAAAAAATTCATTAAATCTCAAGAATAAATATCTGAATTCGAGAAATTATATAATGGAAAATTTCAATAATAATAATAAATGTCCTTTATTGAAACAATTTACACTGATCCAATAGGCTATCGACCTAAGCCCTTCTGCCCATTGATTACACAAATTGAAAAAAAAAAAACCTAACAAATCGATACAAAAAGAAAGTCAGCAAGTTAGAAATAGGTTTTATGAGGAGCTTAGAAGTGGAATGTGAAATATTTGAAAGTGAGGAGACAAAAGCTGAATGTGAGGTTGTAAAAGTTACAGGAATCAAAAAATCACTCACTTATTGGTAGTAGTAGTTACACCTTCTATCCTAGTTATTTGTTTTCCAGACGTCACATGCTATCTATAACAAAATTAAAAATGAATCTATAAAATTGCATACTTTATTTTATTGCATCTTTTCTTAAATATCAAGAAAGGATTCATTTATCATGTATTCATCATGAGAAAACATTGAAAACAATTTTACCAAGAAATCATCAAATTTCAGCAAATTTCAACAAAAAAACCCGATGTATCAAGAAGGAAAATTTCGAAATCGTTCAGTTGTGTAAAGGGACATGCAAAAAAACTCACCCATTATTTTTCCTCAAACTGTCCTCGAAGAACACACGAGATCACTGGAAACACACACGGGATAATTGGAAATACACTCGCGAAAACTTTCCACCACACGAGAAAGTCTTTTCGTCACGCACGTCCGAACCCAACGGAGGTTTAAAATCGACTGAGTAATCTGTGTCGTCTTATCAGTTTGCCAATTCCTTTACGCATGATTAATAGGGTTGCATAATTGAAACTTAGTCATCTCTGCCATACCGAAATGTGTGTATATACAGGATGATTGAAATATTTTCAAGTTAAATTCTGCTGGCTATATTAGGAGATTGTCAGAAATCGGACTCTCCTGACTGATTCAGAGATGCCTCTAGGGCTTCGCTAAATCGATGAAATTACATCCATCTGAATCTGAATTAGTAATTACTTATTAACTGAAACCTTCCGTGAAATCACATAGTATTATTAACAATTTTCAGGAAACAAAAACTCAAATACATTTGATGAGGCCACAGTACAAAGGCAACTGCGTTATACAGGGATGTTGGAAACAGTCCGCATTCGACAAGCTGGATTCAATGTTCGACTCACCTACGATGAGTTCATTCAACTTTATCGCATTCTCCTTCCGAAGGGCTTGCTCAGTTCTCAGGTATTACCAAAATTTTGAATCTATTATCATCTTGGAAGATATTACCGCATCGACAATAGTTGTCACTACTTGAAATTAGAAGCTGAGAATTTTCTTTGACCTAACCCTTGATTCATTTTAATCACCGATTGTGAAACACATTACAATTCAACTGTATTTGAATAAAAAACCCTACATTTTCAAATGAATCTTAGCTTACGCGAAATTCCTTCACATTGGATAATACCAATATGGAAGAAATTTAAATATTATAATTTCCAAATAAACAACTATAATTGATCAATGTTTACGATTGTTTACAGATCGATGTTAGGGACTTCTTGTTCAAGCTCAACCTAAACCGAGACAATTTCCAACTGGGAAGCACGAAGGTGTTTATGAGAGAAAGCGAAAAGTATAAGCTAGATTGCAAGTTGCACCAAAATATCATGGCAGGAATTGTGACGTTGCAGAGGTGGTTCAGGGCGTGTTTGGAAAGGAGGAAATTTTTGAGGACCAAATTAGCTATCGTAACGATACAGTCCTACTGCCGGTGAGTTATTTGTCATTAATAATTTCTTTATCATCATAATAACCTAACCTACACACTATCCTTTAGCCTTACTCTCAGTGATATTTGAATCTATGAAGAAAACGATCAATATGGAACTGATCAGATTGAAAGTTTCAATTGATTTGGTAATTTTGATATTGTTGAAAAATTTAGCAGCATTGTTTGCTTTTTGTACCTTTCCAAACTCCCTAGTTTAGTCCCATATCGAGTAGGATAACATTTCTTTTTTATTCAAAATTCTGAATGGTTGTTTCTGTAGATATTTGGAATATCCATAGAAATTGCAATTTCTGTACGGTAAAAACATATGTTCGAATAAATAATGTTTTTTTTTATTCACAGTATGTATCTCGTACAAAAATACATGAAAAAATTGCAAGCCGCATTAAGAATCCAGAAATGTTGGAGGGGGTACAAGTGCAGGAAATGGTTCCAGAGGATAAAGACTGGTCTGATAATATTCCAGGCACATTGTAAAGGTTTCCATGTGAGGCAAATAATAGCAGATCGTAAATTGAGAGGTGATTTCCCATCGAGAAGACAACCGGTGAGCAAATTTATCATGGAATATTTTCAACTTGTGTTAAGTCTTCATCAATCAATACTGTTAATTTTGTTATCAGTATATGGGACTTATTTGAACTGAAACCTATTACAGATGTTCGGATATTACCTCTATAGAGGTATCATTTGTTAAACAGACAACATTGTTTTCATCTTTTCGTGGTAGATAACATTGAACCAATATTGATCATATTGGTGTGTGATTCAACATGCTCACACAGTTTTAGTCTTATTGAGAAATTGGATAATCAAAACATTTATTTCTCATCACCTTTTTCGATGTTTTATGTTGATCGACATTTAAGTGACTATAGCATTTTGGAGTAATAATTGGTAATAATGTTACTTATACATTTTTTTCCACAAAATATGAGAAGAAAATCATCAATCCAAAACTATAATATTTTGGAAACTAGATTTACAGGGCGATTTCACACCATTGATCAAAATATCTGCACAATCGAGCTATAATAAATTATATTCTTTAGTGAGAATTTCAATATATGTTTATCGAAAAGTTCCCTATACCTAATTGTTAATTTTCCGAATATTGATGTTTTTAATTTATATTTTCCGTCAAAACATCGATAAAGTTATCTCCGTGACAGTTGATGGTGAGAAATTGAAGTTATGTGAATTACATAAGACAAGACATTTCACCTTTGAATGAAACCTAGATATTCCATTAGCTTGTAAAAATGTTTTCATTAATTATTAATAGGGTGTTTTTCTTGTCATCTCTAGCTTCAGTACCTCATCTAATATTTAATCTAGTGAACAATATAATTCATCAAATTCGAGAAAAATGCTTGAAATAATGAATCGAATGCTACAATCAAAAAAAAAAAAACAAAATTAGAAGTGAACAATCATCCTGTACATTTTGGCAGTTAAGGCGAAAGACAAAACTAAAACTATCAACTGCTAGGCAAGTTGTTATCATTAATTATTTTCATTAGAAGAATAGACATGGATATTTGCCTTGATAAAATAACAATGGGTCACTCCTTTTCTCATTCAACGAACCATCATTAAAGAATACACCAAAAAATATATCAGTCTATTTGTCTGTTATGTTACATAATAATGCTGTGAGACCGAACAAATCACAAATTATCTTTGTTTATTTCGTCATTTTAACGAGAAGATAAACTATCATAATAATCTCGGTTTGTTGACATCAAGTCACTTTGAATTGAAAATTATTTACTTACAAAGTACATTATTATGATACCTGACCATTCTCAGTCTGTTTTGTGTTTTCTACAGTTCATGATGAATAGTTTTATGTATATGTGTTCGCTCGAGAATTTGTTATTTGAAAATTTCAAGGTAATACATCATATTGTAGTTGAAAATATCTAATGTATATAGTGTGGGTGTAAAGTATCGAAACACGAAAATAGCTCTTTAGATACAAGTTTTTGGATACGTATATCAACTAAATAGATTAGCAATTTCAAATTATATATCCACGACGTTGAAACACGTTTGATTTATACAATAAATTTGCATCTTTTTCATGGGATGACCGGTATATTCTCACATTTTTTATTGTCGATTTAAATGTTGATAAAGATTATCAACTATTATTGAACAAAATCGTGCATTTGGTAAGTCTACTATTTTTATGAGAGGTATCTTCATTTTTCAATACGCGCGCAATATTTTGATAGTATGGTGATATTCACTTTGATGTTCAGGAAGTATAAAGTAAAATTGAGAGTATATTTCATATTAATAAAACTGTTATATTTGTTCAGATTTTAACCAAATATACAACCCGCTTCAAACAGTGTTTTTATCCATCTTCCGCATAACTAAAATGGAACAACTTTTCCGTGGTGACATCCAAAACGACCAAATATCCACTTGAAAAATTAAAAATTACCTAATTGAATAAGTAAAACTTTTTTTATTGTGTGGTGATCAATGATTTCCATACTACGAGCATCGAGTTCGTTTGGCATTTTTTTAAAAACTCATTAAAATCATTCTAGTCTGCACATTCGATCGTATAGAATTAGTAATATTATTGACATCATTCCTTGAAAAATAAAAAAAAATTATAATCCTCAGAAGCGGATAACGTTTGTTGGAATCTCCTAATATCGATTTCAATGTTTTTATGGAACTTGAAAATAGACGTTATCGTATTTTCATGTAAAATATATTCGCAGAATGTTAGTGCCCTGCCGGCCCACTTACAAGTGAGACATGTCAGTTCAGACGAAGCGTTCGTTAGTGAATCTAGTCTTGAGGAAGTTCGTAACGATCCACAGTATAGGCAGCTGCAGGATTCTGACGGGTAATTAACAATACGAACCCATTTTCCAGCCATATTCATTTCATATCTTGCATTTCAGGAGCAGTGGTATTCTAGAAGACGACATTGATAATACTTGTCACCCTAAACTGAGATCGACTGTTTCTCTGCCGGTAGTGTCTAGTAGACACTCCGGTTTTCTCGGATTCAATGAAAACAGTTACAGGTTAGTTCGATAGTTTGTATTATTTATCTGAAATACGAGGTAAACTTTCGTAGGTGTGCGAAACTTGACAAATTCAATTTGGAAGCAGTCAGGAAAAAGAGCCCGAAGTCAAACCAGACTTTCGATTACTCAGACCTTGAATATACACCGCAACGTAAGGGTAGTGGAGACTCGTTAAATTCGCAGAGAAGTTTCGAGTCACAGCATAGCTCTGATTCTCAATCTAGCGTAACAGTAAGTCATCAATAGCGAAATTTACGTATTTTAGTTGACTAGGCTAATAGAACTGTTCTGTATCTGTTGTCAACAGACCAAACTCTCACACATTCATCCATATATCAGTTATTGAATACTGAATAATGATTTTTTTTAAGACTAACTATTTAATACAAAATTCTATGGTAAATTGAAATCTCTCGGAAATTGAAAACTGCAGTGTGATATCCAATCTTGCCGAATAGTTAACTATCACTGTAAGAAAATGGGTTGAGGAAATGGAATATGCAAATACATAGTTCTGATTCTCATTGAGCAATCCAATGTTTCAGGTTAGAGAAATACATAAATCGGAAGTTCCTTCTTTGGGTAAACAGTGGTCTTCGACCAGTACAACCAGCGAGACGTTCTCGGAAAGTGGAGCTACAAAATCAGCTCCTCCCATAATTGTTCAAGATCGTTCAATATGGGACGGGGAACTCGAACCTAAAGAATTCCACATGAAGCAGCCTTTGTCGAGAACTGAAACGGTCAATAGCTGGGTACCTCCACCAAACAGAAGAGATGCTAGGTAAGGTTCAAAATACAGGGTTTCCAATAGCTCAAAAGATTATTGAAACTTAATAAACAAGCATTTCGTTTCGTTTTGTATTTTGGACATGAAAACGTATATTTCCATCTATATTTTAAGATTTAAGACAAAAATATTGAAAAAGAACTGACATGTGTTGTCATCGGAGTTAATAAGTTAATAAAATTGAAGATACAACTTCTGAAAATATTGAAAATTAACACAATGGCATAGTTCCGAAGAAAAAAGTATAGTTTTTGAGGTTTATTGCTAATGTATTGCCTCTATGCAGATTATTAGCTGAATAAGAGAATGAAGCGAAATGGTAGTATACTATAAAAAACCCTGCATCAAATAACCAAGCTTTAATAAATCACCTTGTATATTCCAGGTTCAGTGACGTCCGTAATATTCGGTATCAACCGGTCCGAAGACCGAATCGGGAAAAATTCCTTCCGGATGAACGGCCCGACGTCTACCCCTACGATCAGACGCCCAACAAACTGGAACAGATCTTGGGTCGACCTGCGGCGCCTACCAGAAATACCAGGAAGTCAAAGAGGGGGCACGTGAAGAGCTTGGGGGAGGAGGTTACTGATAGCGTCAGCTTTGACAAGGGTATTTTACTGGGTACCATCGACGAGTCCAAAATCAATCTGGACATCGACGGAAGTCCGCAAGGTAGGTTTGCTGGTGATACTGTGAACAGTTGGTACTGCTGAAAACAATCGTATTGTTTTCGTTCAAATATTGAAATACGAAAGCAAACACTTGATGAAACATATTAAGTATAGTAATAATAAAACTTTGATCGTTCCTCTGATACATAAAATATCTGAGAAAGTTATGAGACCGAGTCAATTATCAATTATTATAGCAACACATATCATATAACAAATCAGTTAATTATTTGATATGAACTATTTGACAGAAGTCCAATTCTGTTTATATATTGTCAAGATCAAAATTGGAACTGGTAAGTATCTATTGAGGGGAATTATAACGACATACATACGATGATGACATTCCAAGAGGTCATTCTTTTATATTCATTAAGGAGATATACAAAATGGAAAAGAAATTTATATAATATGAAAAACCCAAATGTCGGACTTCTTGAAACCTGTGTCCTCCTCTAATCCTCCAGATATTCGATTATTTTCACATTTTCTTTTAAGGCCTAGATCAAAAACAGAACCTAACCCCGAAACGTCAACGTCAAAACGTACCTCAACTTGACCTACGACGGCGCAACAGCGATCCTGCCACTAAGGCCGTCATTTCCGACAATCCCGGCGGTCTGGACACCAGCCCGGCATTAAAGAGCGGTGATTACAAGTACGACGCGAACGTCCTATCGTTGGCTGGACACGCCTTCAAGAAGATAAGGATAACCAAAGACAATTTCTGCATGTTCTGCAAACGGGAGCTGGATTCTTTCTACTCCCCCGGCTATAAATGCGCGAATTGTAAAAAGACTTTCCACACGAAATGTATTCAAAATAAGGTGAGAACATTTTCGACTGGAATTGCCAAATATAAATATCTAAACGCCACATGGTGGCGGACTTTTGTAGCTCAGTTGAAAGTAACTTGCTCATTAGGGTGTCTCTTATAATTTGGATGGATGGATGAACCATGAAAATTAGAGGTTGTCTTCTGTGTGTTTCGGATATTAATCGCTATCGGACAGATTCGTCAATCAATTTTTATCAGCCGACAGTGTACACACGTATTTGGATATCGAAATGCGTACCTCTTAATTCTCTAAACCACTCAGACGTACTAATTATTTTCAACCTCAACACCTGTCTGTACGCTGAAACTGTTTCAACTACATATTTTTCCCGTTTAGTTATCTACCTAAATCGATCGAAATATTTCCAGTCTGTATCGATGTAATGAAGTTGATAATCAGTTAGTTATTTATTGAATATATTTATTCCTTTTTGCAATCTTTTGTTCTTATGCAGTCACCAATCCATAAAAGTCTTGCAAGGAACCTTTTCATTTCGCATCAGACAAACTATTCTCCCTAAAACAGAAAAATATTTCTGAAAGAAGTTATCAATTTTTAATCAAAATCAACTTTTTACGGCAACGATAAATGAAGCAGTATTATTCATCAATTTAGTGAACTTAGTGAAGTTCAACTACTTGAGTATTTCCAATTAGCATACAGATAATCGTACATATGTTCTTACCGATGGAATATGTTTCTTCGCAGAATTGCTTGTTTCCTCCCCCAAATCACATTAAAATAATGGTATTTTCTACTGGCAAAGGCTTCAGTTATGCATTTCTTTTCCAGGTATTCGAAATGCCTTGCGATCACCAAAGAGACGCCGTGGAAGTTCGATCGGGCCGACGAAAACACCGAAAGCATTCGCGCACCGCCTACGATATGCGAAAAAGTGACGAATCGAAATTCAATCTGACAGGCACGTCTGAATTCACTGACAGAACGGATCAAATTATCACGGGCGCCGAAGAGCTAACGCTGATGCAACAATTCATCACCGAAAAGGTTTTCAATTAGTTTTTTAGTATTTGTATAAAAAAAAATATTCTTGTGCATGTGACTTAACATACTTTTGATATCATTTTAATTTGTATCACGGTATTTCTACTTTGCAATAATGAAGAAATCTAGTATGACGTGGTGGTTTTGCTATAATACCAGTTTCTTAGTCCGTAAAACTAGATGAATGACGGTACTGGATAGCCTAGCATAACTTTCATTGAAGAATCGCCTATTATAAATCCGTTCTCAACAATATTTTAATGCCTACTACGTTATCCGAAAACGTTCACATAAATAATATATTGGATTTTTGGCTCATCCTAAATGTTTTATTTGTTAGATCATGAAGATGGAATCGGAAGGCGGCAAAAACAGCGATGTAGATAACCTATTCAAGCATGCCCTGAAAGACTTCAAAGACAACTTGGTCCAAATTTATAGCAACGCGACGAAGCATAACAGCTTGGAATCGTGCAACATCAAGTACAAAGATCTCATATTGGTTTTCATTCAGGTAAAAGGTAACTTCAGAAATGGAATCGCATGTATTCACCATTGATATTTCAGGCCATGGAAACCGTCTGCCAACGCGAACAAAAATCCAACGAGGCGAAAGACTTCCCGGTCACGATGGGCGTGAACGCGTTCCGCGGCTTCATGAACGAGTTCATGACGAGCAAGGCCGAAGAGAAACCGAACAAATCCAAGCGGAAAAAAGAGAAGAAACGGAAAGTGGAGACGTACAAGCACAACAGCCACACCTTCCTGCTCACCATGATCAACATACCGACGGCGTGCGAGATCTGCAGCGGCTTCTTCAAGTGGCCGTTAGAGCGAAGCATGGTCTGCCAGAGTTGCAAGATGACGTGCCACAAGAAGTGTTACATCAACGCCGGGCCTTGTCAGAAGGAGTCTGACATGCACGGCGAGACGAAGAAAGTGTTCGGCGTTTCGCTGGTTGTGCTGGTGACAGAAGAAACGAAGATTCCACCGGTCATCGAGAGGCTGTTGAGTACCATCGAATTGAAGGGGTTGTACGTGGAGGGTATTTATAGGAAGTCGGGGGTGAGCTCGAAGATAAAGGAGGTGAAGTGTAGGATGGATGAGAACCCCGATGACATCCAGTTCGATATATATCAGGTGAGTTCAATATAAGTTCGGACTAGTATCGAATTTTCAGATCACATTTCACAAGGCGAAAAGTATTTTCTGTATTTCGCTTATACAGGGTGCTACATCCGTCATATGATGGTTTTTCAGAACCAGCTAGGCGACCTCTACCTACCCTTACAGTATTTCCCAATGAACCACCCTGTATTATATCAGATACCGAAAAATTGTATAGGTCAGGCAAATTCACTGAACTGACAGATTCAAACATGTGCCACAGCATTGACAAATTTATTTTGCCTGACTCTTGTTTCATCGGCGAGAAAATACGTGTTTGTATTGAAGTTTCGTCGCATATCTACGTTAATGTGTCTGATCTGCAGCATCAAGTGTCTATTTTGATATGACAAATGGTAATACCACATATTTGATAATTCAATAGTTTTGTCTATTTTGAAGTCTAGAACTATCCTCAGTCTCATTTCAAGATTTGGAATTTAAACTCACAATTGAAAAATCTCCGGCGATTGACGATCGAAATATAGTCATCAGAACCTTCAAATCTGTGCTTAATTTATAGTCATTGGTTTTTTGTAGGTGCATGTCTTGGCTTCTGTGCTGAAAAGCTTTCTCCGCGAAATGCCGGAGCCGCTTTTGACGTTCGAGTGTTACGAGAACTTCATTACGGCTGCCAACCTCGGTCTCGAATCGGACCGCATCGCCACCTTGTACGACATCCTCAAAAAGCTGCCGCCACCGAACTACGACCTGATGGAACGACTAATGTTCCATTTGGCACGCGTGGCGCTTCACGAAGAGACTAATCGGATGAGCGCCGCCTCCTTGGCCATCGTGTTCGCGCCATGCGTACTCAGGACGAACAAAGTTGTGCGTGCGCAAGACAGTCTCGTCGATATAAGTGAGTTTGACGTACTACTATCATCACAATAATCGGAAGTTCATCAATTAAGCGATGATTGAATTGTGAATGTTGAATGAAGTCAATCAATCTGAACAATGCAGGTAAATCTGAGAGTACTGACGGAAATTAAATGTTCAACAAAGAGTAATCTGATTTTGTTACTTACCAGAATTCGAGTGAGAAGAGTTGGCAAAATGTTCTCCATCGACGTAAAATCTCTCATCCACTCACAGGCAAAGATAAAATACTCAGTTTGTTACTAATACCATGAATAAATCGAAATTGTAACATTTTCACAGTTACTCATCAATATAGTTCCCATCAAAAAGTCACTCAACAGTCTTTGCTTTTATTCAGTACTTGACGTCACAATATTCTGTTATTTCTGAACGAAAAAAGAAAAAATATTTGAAAACTGAGGACGTATAATGACATTCTGTATGTCGTGATATTTTTCTCACAAAAAATCATTGACCTCGCTCATCACGAAATCTTAACATAAAGAACCAAAACAGAAAAAGTTTCATTTCCAGACAAATAATCATGAATTCTTTTAAATTGCAGGTAGCCAAACCCAATGCATTGAAACCATCATACGCGTCCAGCTGAAGAAAATTCGTAGCACTCTCGATGACATTGACACGCTGGATACGGCCTGTCAAGCAGCCACCAATCGTCTCTCTAGCCTACGGAGCTCCAAGGTATTCACGCCCGACGAACTACTGCCTTCCAGCAACCAGGTATGCAATCTCAAGTAACCGCAGCATAGCCAATTACAGATCTAGATCTACTGTTCGAGCTATTTCAAGAGAAATTATGATGCTCTTTCATTATTCAACAACCATTACGTTTTCATAGGATCACAATACCAAGATAGAATCAATTCCGATTTCTAATATGAATAATGGGTCAAAAATGTGTTATGAGCTCTTTGGGGGCGTCCATAAAAAAAACGTGATATTTGCTAAAACATCCCCTCTCGCCTGAGATTTAGAAAGATTAAGCTTGACCCTCCCCCCCTTGAACACCTCACTTAATTTTTGGCCCCCCCCCCTTTTGGAGAAGATGATTGAGTGCATTGAAAAAAGTATAATAGAACAAAGTAACTCATGGCTCGAAATGGATACTAAGAAATCCTACAATTCCTTGAAAATTGTAGTAATATACACCCTTCATAGCAATATCAGAAATTTGAAAGCAGATATCAAGAACCTAGATACATTTTCATATAATTCTTATTGAGTTATGTTTGCGAAGTAGTATTTGGCACTTGGTATTTGACGTCGTCAAACATTTGATAACGTTTTTTTTTAGCCGTCGCAGCAACAGGCCACCGAAGATGAGGAACATATCCTGGAGGATCATATCCAAGAGATCCAAAAGGAGAAGGAGCACCTGACTTCGACGCTGCCAACACTCACGCACGCCACCTCCGATGACGACATGCTGTCAACGGACGGAGACGGTAGCTTGGATGATTTGACGTGTCTTGGAGACAAAAGGATTGGGCCGATAAGTAAGTGTAGATAATTTGAAGTTGTTCTGTATTGTGTTCTTTGGAGGATTCTCATTGAGTTTCTATTCGAACAAAATTGATTCAACGGCGACACCTACCCTACAAAATTATGTTAAAATACGTCTTATGTAAAATCACCGCCAATTTTTCCATCATTTTTCGGCAAATAAGCGATCCTGACAACTGTCCGCACATTATATGCTACACCCATGTGTAACGTCGTCTGATATCCCTTCAAACTATTCGACTAATGCTATTATCGAATTCCTAAAGGAGATATTTAATATGAAATCAGTTTCTACAACTGAGCCACCTACATAAAAGAAATACTATCTTGACATCTATTCCATGCACTCACACTGATTTTTAATTATAGTACGGTCAATATCGACTGGTCCCACACCGAAGCTAAGACGACAGCTGTCGAAGGAAGCAAAGTGTATGGATGATTGTGAGGATCCTATCATGGTGTGAATGCATAATATCAATCAATTAGAATGTTTTACTCTGGGACAAAGTTTAAATGTTTTCCAAAACATTATTAAATCAAATTTAAGTTGTCGATCTACTCTTATAACCGATTACATAATCTGGAAGAGTTTTTACATTCTTATTATCAGATATTTCAAGATGTAAATTAGATGTACATAAAAGTAGTTATATTGAAGAAACTATATTTTTTAAATTATTGATATCGTGTGATATAACACACCTAAGAGTTTTCTAGGTTTTTCCTTTGTATTATATTATGTTCTATTTCTCTTCTATTCTCTGTTGATCTTTTGGTCGAGTGATATCTATATGAATTCGTCAGGAGCCATGAAAGGATGCTGGTCAGTGCCCCATTATCCCAATAAAAGGGTAATTATCATAAACTTCTGAGAATGTCTCTCGTCTAGGAGCCAAGTTCAATTTGAACGTTTCGATCTAAGCACAAATATGCGGGAAAACAAATAGACGATGGAAAAAAGTCTCCTTTCCTTTTTACTGAAATAAAGCTAACAAGAAGAATTTCATAGTCTGTCTCTGTGAATATACCTTTCAATGACAATGAACGTTTTGTTACTCAATAGTTGTGATGTCAAAAATATATATTATTGTTATGAGCAGGGTAATGATCATTTCACCGATTTTTTTAGAATATGCATTCATATAAATTCGAAAATATCATGTTCCATTAACACTGATATGGATTTTTCATCTTCAACAACTCAATTTTCATTATATTTAATTCGATGTTTTCAATTCTTCAGTTATCGAGGTGAAAAGTTCTACTGCATTGTTGAGACATTGCATTGTAACTAAAAGGCTTATCAGGACTATTGTCTGAAATTTTCGCTTTAACTGTAAGATCTGGATGTTGAAAAAAAACTAATTAGACCAACAGATGTGGAATGATTTTACATCCATAATTCTTCTAGTAAATACCAGTTATAGTAACCATCACAAGATATGTTTTACTCCTTTTTAACGCATGATGTTTGAAATCGATAGAAACTCAGTTTTTTCTTGTTCAACGAATGTTCAGCAACAGAAATAATAAAATTCCTGATTCGAAAAAACTTGAATCATTACATTTCAACTTTCTTGAGTCAACAATCATGGACGAATTTTTTTCTGGAAAAGATTATTTCCATAAATTATTTTGTGCCATTCTTCTCTATTCCAAATCCTTTACAGTTTTTCATGCCCCATAATGTGCCTACTGTGCTGATATTTTCTTGTTGCATTTTTTTATCTAGAAACATTACTTCGAAGGTTAGGTTATTGGCTATTACTTAAATTAGTGTGAAATTCAAATAATCAAAAACTATAATACTCGAATTTCACTTATTTCTCGGCCAATCAGATAACGAACAAATTACGAACTAGCAATATTCGATGGTAATAAAATATAATGTGTTTAGTTTTGCGAAACATTTGATTACTTGAGAAATAAGTATTGACTGTTCTCAATTGAAGATATTTATTAATTAAATAATGCATTACGGAGTTTTTTGTTAGATTACAAGATTGCAATTGCTTTTTGCCATCTGAAGTGTTACATTATCACTTTGTTAAAATCACTTTGTTAATTTGGAATTTGTATTCATCCACTAGTGAGATTACGTTTCTAAGATAAAGTTCTTATATTATATATTACTCATCGTGACACCGGTTTGGTGTGTTTGCATTTACGTATAATTTTCATTTCAGGAACGAAACATTCATAATAATGAAGCTAAATATAGCCCCGCTTAAATTTTTAGGTTTTAGTAATGAATTTACTAACACTTTTTATGAGATATGTCTCGTTTATATTTTGTATGCAGATTTTTGTATTGAAAACATTTACCATTCCAAATTTTGTCTACTTCTTTGTGAGCTCAAACGGCTGCATTCCTATGTCCTCATTTCAGAGTGTCACAATGTTGCCAATTTCCATTCATTCATTCATGTTTTCATGTAATCTAATACTCATCTGTATGTACTAAATGTAGTGTTTTGGCTTATATCTAGCTGCCAATGAATTGAAACGTAATAATATACGCTTTCTCTGTACGGGCAACATTGTGAGCAGTCTGTTATTTTCAAGTACTGATCAAAACCATGACAACGTGGGGCATTTCATCAGTGACTGATTTGTGTTTTTATATATTTGTTGTTCAAGTGAACTTTATTATTTCTAAATTAATAACTGTACCAAATGTTAACAATAATGACAGAATTGTTTATATCAATATACAAACATAATACATAATTGTAAATAAAAAATTCAATACATGAAATTTTCATTATTTCGTTCATCAAATTGTAGTTCAAATAGAAAAGATTGTTTCAATCGAATTTATGTTGTACCTGGACGTTGTGGTAGAGCAAAAAATTAAAGTGTGGGCTTTAAAATTTTATATTCCAGATTTCAACGCCATCTTCTAGTACTAGCTCGTTATAGAAACATCTACGATCAAGATATGAAATACATGTTAGTCAAGAGCTAGAAAAATAAATGATTCAATTCGCTATAACTATATAACACTCCAGATTAGATTAGAATGCCAGCTTCACAGATCCATTGTGGCAATGTTTTATTACCATTCACGGGACTTTTTATTGGTCTAAGAACTGTTGAGCCACAGAAAGGTCTGGACTGATTAGGGCACCTCGTACTCCATCTCGGGCCAGCGCATCAGCCTTTTAATGTTCACCTGTGCGACCTGGTACCCAAGCTAGAGGTTGTGTTGCCCACACTGTCTTCTTCCTAAATATATTATTAGAATTGAAAGACGGTTTCATGAAATTGTAATATATTTTTTATCCAATTACGAAAAATATGCTACATAATCTTCTGTTTCGTAATAACATTGAGAAGTTAATGAAAGTCTGAATGTTATATCTGAATTTGGATCACTTGTGCCATTTCTGATACATCTATTTCCACACACATTTTAACAATATCTCTGATTTTCAAACAAATAACAAATATATCCATTGCAGTTGCTATAAGTAAAACATAATTTAAACATTTTTGCTCGTCTATCTATAATTAAATATACAGGGTGTCACAGAGTCACAGAACTTTACTCAACCATAAAAAGTGAATGTCTGACAAGCTAAAAGATAAAACAATTATGCCCCCTCTCAAGATATCTTATGTACACTCGAAGTAGATTCTATTCAAACATTCAATGTCACAAAATATTCGTAGAATAGTAATTGTGCTTTTTAATTCAATTGTTTTTTGTTGGATTGGATACATTATCAATACTTCACTATCCTTTAGAAAGTGTTCAAATTGCTATTTTCACTGTCACTCGAGTCACTTGTCACTTCATCAGTATATCACTTCATAGACAGTCGCTTTCTTGTCACCAGATCCAGTCACTATGTATTTATCATCAGTGGAGATGTCACAACTTAATACACTAGATGATTCCTTGGACTGAAACGAAAGAGACATATTATTGGAGATACATTTTTTTTCATAATTCGCAACTTTGGACTCATATTTTTTCTTCAAATGATTCTATGACTAAACAGGTTCTTAATAGAATGAAAATTCACGATGAAAATGACGATTCACTAAACTTATAAAATGAAATTAAAATTGAAATTCTTACCTGGAAAATACTAGCTCCATACGGCGTCCTCCACGCGTTGAGCAGATTATCCTTGCCCGTGGAAACGAACCATTTGCCGCAGGTGGCGAACCTCAGACTGAGTACGCAACTCTCGTGCAAGTGCAGCTGATACTTGTCGGCTTTGTTGGCATGAAGCACCTCGACGTGAGAATTCTCCATACCAACTGCCAGCCATTCTCCCGTCGGGCAGTAGCCCAGCGAGAAAATTTGCGAGCTGAAGTCATGCTGTTGGAGTTGCTTGCCCTCTCGAAGATCCCAACTTCGCACCTGAAATTGAAATGGCATGTTCTCAAGATGTTATGGGAAATACATCGTGATGAGAAAACAACGAAATAAACGATAATTAGTGAATGCCATTAGCAATTCCAAAAATATTCACGCTAGTAGTGAAATTGTGCAGTTTTCAGATAAATTATGCCCAAATCATCTTACTTGGTTCTTCAGAAGTTAGTGTTAATCATTAGTTAGAGGCTCAAGTAATAAGTAATAATATTAATTCCGCTAAAAGGAATGGACACATTTATTATCATTGACAAAAATATCTGCCAATGTTTTCCAATTGTTTCAAAGTGTTTTTATCATTCTGGAAAATTATCAAGATATACCTAATTAGATCAAATTGTGTATTGAATGGTGCATGTAATTGAATCAACTAGGAAATTCAATTCAACTTTGATTGATACTCACTTCTTTTATATCTAGTAATCAATGATGTCTTAATTTTTTGATACTTTACTTTAACAAGGCAGATAATTGATTTTCAAGCGATCATTAATTTTCAATAATTCTTCATGATGAGAATCTGTGGTCCCTTATCTCATTTAATTTTCCGATGTTCCGTAAAATTCACAATTGAAATACATGATTTCATGAAAAAATAACTGCAATATTAATATGAGAAAATAATCTGATCAATAATTGATTTTTTGTGATGTTATCTTCTCTGGCATAAAATAATTTCCTTGTAATACAATTAGTATTGATCTCATCACCTTAATAGTTTTCCCGTTTATGACTCACGATATACTAGTTGTGTTCCAAGTAAAATTAATCTATTCTGTTTTATGGTGGAGGATGTTTAATTTGCAGAACATCAATGTCGAGAAAAAAATTATAAACGTAAATCTTCTCTTAGTGAAAGCTATCAGTGTCTTAACCAATGAAACAAAAAAAATAGTTACTTCTTTAAACGTTAATTCTGAAAGATTCCTTCCTACTCAGCTTTCTCAAATAAAAAAATGACTCAAAAATGATTTCTATTCAATTTCAGAGAAAACGTAAAATGGTCAAATATTATATCAATATATATGAAACAGAACATCATCAAAAACATCTTTATACCAATTTTTTTATCACTGTAATAAAAACCCCCTCTTCCCTAAGTGAGATTCAGAAAGATTATGACCCCCTTACCCCATTGAACACCTCATGTAATTTATGGACGCCCCCTAAAGCAAAACCGCATATCAAGAAATCCAATCTTTTTTTTTCTTTCCTGGCACCCATTCTTCTAGGGCTATTATAAAAAATTCCAACGGTTTGTCTATATTAATCAAACTATTGGCGATTCCAAAAATCTCGACGCTGTGATGGTTAAATTTAGAAATTTTATCAAATGTAGTAGTGATAATGAATATGTGCTTAGCATCATATGACGAAAACAAAAAGATAGTTTTATTTCTGAATATGTTTCGAATATATGAAAAAAGGCAATTAATATGACTAATCATGTTACTGTTCATTAATTTTTCTCTTGAAGCGCCCTCTACGGTGGTTACCATAGCCAACTCATTACTCTATCATTGAATCACAACACTAAGATAAGATACTTCTGACAATAAACGAATGCCGGATTTTCTTACTAACCGTATTATCCAGTCCACCGGTCCACAGCTTCGTCCCGTCTGAGGAGATATCGATGCACGATGCGCCGTCCGTGTGACCTTGAAACTGTCGTACAAGCGTCTGGTTGTGCAGGTCCCACACGGCAATGTTTCCGTCCGAGCAGCAGCTGAAACAAACTTTCGAATCGGGACTGATAGCCAACGCGTAACACGCAGGCGCACTCGACGTCAATTCTGCCTTGATGCGTGGCGTCGGGCTGGCCAAGTCCCAGATAGACAGGTTGCTTGCTTCACCACCCACAATCAGAGTACGCCCATCAGGCAACAGCTTCACGGATCGGATATAGTTATCCCGTTGCTGAAAGAGGAAAGCAATTACCAGTTTAGACCGAACGAAAAATTGGCACTTCTAATACAATAATGATCAGTAAAATGTCTCAAGACTATGTCGTTAAAATTTGTGCGATATGTCCGACGTCATGAGCTCTAAAGAGTGAAAGTTGGTTCAGGAGGCTGGAATTTGGGTGTTTTTTGGGATTTTTTTGGAGGTCATTTCATTCAGGTGTGAAGTGCACTCCAGAATTTTCAAGTGACTTAAATGAGATTTGAAGCGAAAAACTTCGTCAACGCTTTGTATTTTTATAATCTATAATTTGAATTCAACAAACTACGTTAATAATTGAATTTAGCCTCTTTTCATCAGTATTATAACTCATTTTACATATCCGGATCCAACTACTCAGAATGTTAATTCAGAATAGTGCTTCAAATTGAGCTATACAGCTATATCACCCTGTATCTCAAAAGTTAAGACTTTTAGGTCATACGTTTACGGGCAGTCTTTTTCTTAAAATGTGTCAAAGTATCACCTCTTCAAATATTAGCTTGTCTTTAAGGAACACCCTGTATAAAAATGACAATGATATTACTGTTCGGTTAGTTATGTCGGAATTTTTCTCTTCTATTAAGTATGTAGACATTATATAAAGAAATATAGAAATAAACAGGGTGATCATCCTGTTTTTTTTTTTGCGAAACAACCTTTATTACTGATTTTTCAATATTTGCAACGTTATCAAACTAGAGCGAAGAATATGAAAATTACACAATAATTGGTGCCCCATAAAAAGTATCAAGAGAACTTCAACAGTGATAAATGATCGATGTGGATACGAAAGTGAAAGATGACTGAAATGTTTGAATGCAGTAGAAGTTTTTGATACAGGGAAAGATTTCAATTAACAAATTTCATTTTTCCAAATGCATCACCCAGTTTATCATTTCACCATATTGTAGAATTATTTAACTACATTATATAATGTACTTGCTAAAATTGAATTTTCAGCTTTTGATTTGAAAATTATTTCCGTTTTAGATAATTTCTTGTGACGAAATCGATCGTTATATTCTTTATTGAACTAATGAAATGAATATGATGTCTACAAAAAAATTCGAAAGAATATCCTTACCAACAAATGACTATATCATATATATGATCAACCTGTATATCCCAAAATATTTCAGAAATATGTTTCTACTTAAATTACATTATTCCAAAAGTTTTTTGGTATGTTTGTTCCTGAGTAATTTGTCTTCCACGTTTCAACATATATGATTCCGATACTTGACTTACCAAACAATCCAGTTGAGAAACGGGACTCTTCGATCCCGGTTGACTGATATCCCACACTTTGACGCATCCCTTCCCTCCCGTATATACATATTTGGTCGGATTCGAGATGGTAACAGCACAAACCACTTCTCCATGGCTGAGCGTGTTGATTTGCCTCGCGTGTCTCGGTATTCCCGGGCCTATCAGGGCATCGGTGGGAAACGGTACTGGTTGCAGTTGTCCTTCTCCGTTCATGTGGAAAGAATAGGCTCTGAAAAAAAAATACATTATACCACTTTTTTCTTATTTTCTTCTCGACTTGCTGATTGAACAATTCATGAGAGATTATAAGAGACAAGTAAGGATGGTTCTGGATCAAATGAAGTGAAGTGGGTTTGGGACCAATAAAGTTTGAAATACACATTTTTAACTTGGGATGTATTCGTTGGGGTGAAAAAATATGTGTAATTTTTTGTGTCATTCATCAGATTGAGATAAATTCAGACAATTTCTCTAGATGTATGCTAGATTAATAATAAAAATTTTTGAATAATCTGTTCGCTAATCAAGTGTTGCGTGGGTAGGGATAATAATATTAGCAGTGAATTATATTTAAAGTATAAATGGAATATTAGGACATAACATATAAAAGGACACGTAAACAAGTTTTTATAGTATATTTATTTAATGTTGATGGTTACGTCACCTAGTCAACAAGTGCGAATTATATAGAAACATTTATTATACAAAAAAACATATTTTCTTATAATACTATTGCGATTTTGTGTATGTTTACTGCAGACTGAATTCCACGATGATACTCTAGAAGTGAGTTTGAACAGAAAATAAAATTAATGATACATAAAGTTAAAGAAAGTTAATCATGCTTTATGCAAGCACTTATACAGGGAATAAGGAATAAAAATTCAGAATGAAATTGGTCAACAATTTTTTGTAATTCAATCCAACTCAAAATTGTGATTTGTGGTTAATATTTCCTGTTTCTATTTTGAGATACATTTGATTCCAAATTCCTGTTATTTCAGTTCATTTCTCACAAAATTCCATTGTCAAAAGTCTATGAAATTAGTAGGACATCTAATAATTTATGGGAAGTATCATGAAAACAATCACAGCCCAACTCATCAAAATTTTACTCGAAAATGTATTATGTAATGTTGAGTTAATGTTGAAAATAGTATTTTACTATGCCTCAAGACTAAACACTTTTATACCTGAAATCGTTCAGATACAGAATAGGAATATATTTGAAGAGAATCGAAAAACATTCAATAGGAGAAGCTTGAGATTGGACAATAGCATTGTTCAGATTTTAGTATCATCTCGATTGTGAACATACTTTATAATTTTTATATTTATATGCTGCAATCTGTGTCATTTTTATTCTTGAAACAAGTGCTGTAGTACCAATCAAGTTGATATTATTTGCGAATATTATTATTTTGTTTATATCTGTACCTCGGAGGGATACAACACTATGTCCATTTGTTTCCATATTGACTTAATTACAGAGTTACAATCAGCTTTTCTCATATTTCTTAGAGGAATATGTAAATAACAATAAATAGAATGTTCTGGTAAAATATTGTTTCCACATCTCAATAAATAGCTGTGCTAATAACACTTTTTGTTGAAAAAAAGTTTAAAACTCCTCTCCTGTAAAGTTATGAAAATGGACATAGTGTTGTATCCCTCCGAGGTACAGATATATTATTGTTAATTATTATAATTATAGTCATCTTATTCTACATTTTTCCAACCATTTCATTCTGTAAGCTAGAAAAACTTTAATCAAGGGAAAATACACAATAAATAATTGAGGCAATGAAATTAACTTACGGTTTCCCACCGGGTATCGATGCCAATCCATTCGTCGCGATTCCAGGGGCTCTGGTGTGCGGGTGTCCGTCGTATCCCATGACGGGCGGCCTGCCGTAGGGAGAGGGCGCCACGTTGTTGTAGGGAACCATGTGTTCGGGCGGCCCTCGTCCACCAGGCATTGGATAGGGCGGGTACTGGCCAGGGTGGCCCGCTTTCGAGGTGGGAGCCTGGCCGACACCCGCGCCCATATTGGGCGTAGTTGAACGTGGTTTCGATCCAGGGGTAAGGGGTTTTTCCTGCAGAAACAATGGGAGTCAAGTTGATGGTATTCGATTATTCATTTAGTGATTGTTGGTACGAAGTGAACTTTCACTTCTGGAACGTTCGAGAAGTATGAATTGAAAGTTTGTTATTCGAATTTATAAAATACCATTGAAGCCTATTCATTGTTCATTCATTTGAATGTTTCAATTTGTGTTAGAATGTGTCCAAGTATAAACTTTCGGATATTTTGAAATATAAGGTTATTAATGCAATCTGACAGTGAACTATCAATAATATTCATCAATAGTGGTGAGAACAATATCATTTTAATAGAGCGAAATGTATGTATTGTAATAGATCGACTGTGAATAATGTCAAAGACTATTTTAATCAATAAATACAAACGATGTGCCAGTCCGATGCCTATATGCAATCAGTTATTATTTGATAAAATCGCCTAATAATCTATACTTTCAGTAATTGATGAAATATACCAAAATTTCTTGTGAATTCTCATTGTTTGTCACTCTTTCATCGTTCCAGAAATATCAATAATTGTACGACCTAAAAAACTCAATTAACATATTATCGTGAAACGTTATTATTAATGGTTGAATAAACAATGAACAAATTTACACATTGTATGAATTAAAGAAACTCAACATGACAACAGGTCTAATGGCTAACAAATACAGTCATTAGAATTGTTGAAGTACCAATAGGAATGCCTTGTATAGATAGTCACACGAGTATCATGTTAATTTTTTTGGAGCTAAAGCGATAAACCTTAATGATTTTTGATGTTCAAACATCGATAAGATCGTCATATTGATTATTGAATTGTTTAATGTTCATATGGAGTGTCTGTAAATGTCTATATCTCAGAAATATACATTCTTCAACCAAATCTGATAATCATTGAGAAAATGGCATTAAAATATTGAATCGACGTCAATTCCAAATAACTAAGTATCAATTAATTTCGGAAGAAGACCTTTTTTTCATTCTCGTTAAATCACAATAGTTTCGGTAAAGTAATTTTATGCTGAATTGTGATATGAACTCTGTCAAAATTTTGTTGTTTCCACATTCATGAAATTAAAATTTACTTATTTATAGGGGTTTCTTATTTACCAATATTTGATCATTCAACATCATAGCATTAAGGTTCTACATACTGACTTTTAAACAAAACTGAAAATTTCAACTCACATCTTTGCTCTTTAATGACGGTGTGCTCCTAGATGATGAAGATCCACTTCTGCTAGGGGGCCTTTCTACTTTTATCTTCTCACTACTTGTACTACCATTTTCCCTAATTTCACTGGGGTTTCCTAAAGCTACGTGTTCGCCATTGGTATGTGGAGACGATATTTCCTAAAAATTAATATGTCGATATAGCAATTAACTCGAATGATATTACTGACTCTATAAAGTAATGTCATGAGTTGTGTTCACATTCATGTTCATGTTTTTGATGGTTAACAATGTCTTGATTAATGAATCATTCATGGCAATGCAACTCTAGAAGCATGTTCCGAATAATTGTGGTAGAGATGATTGAAGCAAGTCATAAGCAGTAGCTGAATTAGCACTTTTAAATCATCCTGTATAATATGAAGTAACCCAATATTGTGACGTTTGTGGTCGAACTTGAGTTATGAATGTATGGATTTCGAAAAACATAAAATAGTTATTTGTTTAACTAGGCAGCAAAGTAGTAGATTGACTGCCGATGCTGAATTCATAGCCGAGCGCAGCGAGGCTAGGAATTCAGCTAAGGCAGTCAATCTACTTTGCTGCCGAGTTGAACATATAATTTTTTCTCCGATTGTTCATAATGATATAGGAGGATATTGTATTTGCAAATTATTACAATTCCCACAATCTCTTTATTGGAATGGTTGGTTGCCATGGAAATGTATTATTCCCATGGAAATGTTTTATTCCCATTGAGTATAATCACTTTGCTGCCTAGGCAGGAAAAGTAATACTTTGCTGATTGATATGTGTCAGCAAAATTAATATTTGCTGCCTATCGGAGAAAAACATTTTTTATTGACAGCTCACTCAATACAATCACATTTTCGAACTGTCGAAGAACTGTTTTTCTGTTACTACTAATTCGTTATAGGAATTCGATAAGTGCCACATAATGATTAGAATGAGTGTTTCATAGTATGAAATATTATGCAAAATGAACATGGAATTGTTCACGTGCTAGTTTCGATCACACAGATTGTAAAAGATTACGTTCCTATTGCAACCATTTCAAATAATTCAAATCTGTCAATTCATTTATGGAGAGTTGGTTATTTTTCATTACCAGAAGGACAAAACAAAACTAATCTAATCCTCCATAGCAATTCTAATCGTCTAGGACGATTTGAACACCAATTCTGTCGGTAATATTTCAAAATGGTCATAGTTAATTTTTCATTCCATTTTTGTATGAATATTTCAATATTGTGTGTACCAAACTAAACATTTTTTATTTCGATTAGAATTTTTTAAAAAGTCGATTGAAAACAGTGCATTTTATTCTCTTCCTTGAATCAGTAGACTATTGATTTTTAACAACCAATTAGAAACAAATTGTATTTATTGTTCAGTTATTTTACTCGATAGTTATTCAAAGTAAAGTCAATTATATTACTATCTGAAGTCACTTGATTGGGTAATATCATTATTTACCTCATTGGCAACGTCAACAACTAAATCTTGATCACTTTTCTCGCCATCACTGTCCTGAAACAGAAAAAAAAGACATGAATCATTGGAAACATTTACTACAATTATCATTGAAACAGTACAGGACAATGTACATAATTTATGAGTAATCGTAACCGATGATAAACACACACATCTATTCACGAACGAGCAATTTGCACTTGATGATTTCACACGGATTTTAAGTGGCATTGTTAAATAATCACGGAACACGGAAATTACTCGATAACAACTCTGAAGAAATCACGAAGCGAATCATGACGATGATTAGTGTCAGGTAAGACGACAAAAAACGATACTAGAATAGCAGACCGGAACCAATAAATCTCGACGTTTTCTATACCTTTTGTTGATGCTACAAGTATTAAATTTTGGAAAATATACAAGAAATTTGATTGTACAGAAATACTGTAATCATTCTCGATTTACAAATAACTGTTTGTATTCGATATATACAGGATGATTCTTGAAACAACGAGACGAAAACTATGTGTTTGAACGTTGTTGACAATAGGTCTGGTTGAATAAAGATTAGGAATTCTTGAATGTGTATACAATGGAAATGTGTAAATCTATAAATTTTTTCAGGGAGTCTTATTAATTATTTCGACATTGAAAGTTCACACCTTAGAATTTCAAAGAGGAAACTATACAGTGAAAATGACAAATGGTGCCTCATTGTGTCATTTTCTTGAAATTATTATCAACTTCATTGTTTTTAATGATATTCTTGTAGTAAATTACTTGATATATCATTTATTATTCTCGCAAAATTTTTACGAATTGGTATACACTATCAATTATATTCAAATATTGATTTGACCTTCTATTGGGGATTATTCATTGTCTCATTATTTTACGATTTTGAGCTCAATTGAATTCCCAAGAGGACACACATGAAACAGTAAAAGAATCATGTATATAATTAGTATATATTCGGTCTCCCGTACTAGAGAATGAAATATTCATCCTATTAACGTATATCGTAAATTACACACGGCAAATATAAAACGTAATGTAGCTCTAATATTCGAAAAGGACGTGCTACATCATTAAGTGAAGACCAATATAGCGATTATAATGGATGTTATGAATTATTACAGTAGTTTTAACGACCGTTTCAATTCCTAATGTGCATCGAACATTATTAGTTGGTATATTCGTTGAATACACACTATATTGTTGATCTACTTCGAAGAGTTGCACACGTTCTCTTAATTCATAAGGGGTGAAGTAAATATTTTACCATAACTGAAACTTTCAACATACCAAATTATGGAGAAATTATTCAAAGAATTTTTTTTCAATGATTTTTCAACGTTCTCTTATGATTCGAAGGTCACTTCGTTTTCCAGAAAAAAACATTTTTTCATAATTCTCTTCTTCAAAATCTGTTCTGTAGAACAATAAATAAAATTACTTCTTTTCATTTCTGCGAACCCTGTAGATCTATGAATAATTTCTGCCTGTTTCATATAAAAATCCCATTTTTGAGAAATTACAATTTTCTGTTCATCGTCAATAATATATTCAAATGAAAATATTCTTAGTTGAGTTGAGTTTCCCTCAAAATTCTTTTATTACATGAGAATGCAGAGAGAAATATAACGCATTTCTGAATAATAATCAATTCTATTTAAAAAACGACTGTGAACCGGAAAATAAAAATAGGCACAGATCCTGAGTGAAAAAATACAAAATTTGTTCCACCGATAAGTAAAAAGTAAAAGGAACGATTATTACAATTTTTTTAGAAAACCGAAGGCCTTAAAACTCAAAAGTTTAAAAATACACATTTGCTACAATCAGCATTTGCAAATATTATTTATTAAAAATGAAAGAAATTGTTTCATCTCCAATTATCCTCTTCTCTTGCTAAATAAAATAAAAACAAGAGCGAATTCGACGATATAAAAAAGTGCCAATTTGCATCAATTCTTGCGACATTTTCCAATATCTCAATAACCTTCTGTAACGATAACATCCATTCTCGTTCCTCCCCGTCCTTTGTTTGCCGAACCGCGAAAATAGGCATCCATTAGGATCGCTAAGGGCGCTATCTATATCTGCGCGATGCGCGCCCTTTGCGCCCTTCGTTTCGGATCAGCTTCGCCGCCACGAACGAACATGGCGAGCGTTAAAAATCGTGTCAATCGATATCGCCTCGACGACCTTTGTCGAGACAAATAATGCATCAAAGTTTACATGATATATACAGGGTTTCCAAGCTTGAGACGGTTACAATGTGAAAAATGGGCGAGATCACTAGTTTTTGGAAAATATACGACGATATCCAGAACGTTGAGAAATTGTTTCTAGGAAAATATTCTCAACATTCACTTTAACAAAACGGTAAGTTTTTAAGCGAAATCGACTTACTTTTTGTATTTTTTGAGAAATGCACTAGCGACATATCTTTGCAACGAGTAGACGGAATTTAAAAAATGAAAAAGCAATGTATAGGGAATCAAAAGGGCTTTTCAACGAGGTATCATTTGACCCATATTCCCATTTGAAGAAATTTAGGGGATGCTACCCCCGCTTAGAGGGTAAAGTTTGGGCTGTACTCTATCCGTCAGAAGTTGTCCCCCTCATATAAGTTTACGTGTTTCAGGTTTTTCTTGACAAAATCTCTTCCGGTACGTTTTCGTTGAGCCAGCCTATATATATATATATATAACCAAATAATAATGTAAAACAATTTAGAAATCTGAAAATGGAACATCTAACAAACATTAAAACTGAACTGATCATGCAGAACTTCAACTTAGGCTCGATTGATGTGGAAATTATTTATGAAGAAATTGTGAAAAAATGTGAGAAAATTATAAACGAAATTGCACCAATTCAAACATGCCATTATAAATCAAATCTTCCTTGGTTTGACTATGAGGCATACGATAGGATAAAAACACGGGATAGGGCATATAAAGATTTCAAAACTTGTGTTGAAAATGAAAAACATATAAAATGGCAACGTTTCAAAGAACATAGAAATAGTGTTGTGAACCTTCTAAAGCTAAAAAAAGAAAAGTACTATTACGATAAAATAGATAGGTTCAAAAACAGTCCTAAGGAAATGTGGAAAACATTAAAAAAATTAGTTAAGAATACAAATCAGGATATTCCACAACATATAAGCTTTAACACAGGAAATGGGCAAATAGTTTCGAAAGATAGTAGGGAGACAGCACATAATTTCAATGAATATTTTGTTGGAAGTATTCAGAACATTATTCAGGGAATAAATAATACTGAAATATGGACTAATTCAAATAATAACTTATTTTTGTCATTTGATAGTTTTGAGGAAGTCTCCATGCAGGAATTACGCAAAATAATCAGCAGCTTGGATAATAAATTTTCTTTGTATGAAACATTAAACTGCAAAATGTTAAAAGAAATATTCGAAACCATTGGACATGTTATCCTGAATTTTATTAATACATCTTTAGTCACAGGTAAAATTCCGAAAAATTTAAAGATAAGTACGGTCATACCAATTCAAAAAGTAACCAATACCACTATAGCTGAAGAATTTCGGCCAGTTAATACTCTGCCACCAATTGAAAAAATTCTAGAAATGGCAGTATATGAACAATTGCTGCACCATGTGTCTATAAATTGCATTTTAATGAATAATCAGTCTGGATTCAGAAAAAATTACTCATGTGAATCAGCCTTGCAACTTACACTATGTCATATTAAAAATCAGTTAGATGATAATAAATATGTTATTGCCGTATTTCTTGACTTGAAGAGGGCTTTTGAGACGATCGACAGAAAAATATTGCTGTCTAAATTAAAACAATATGGTATTGGGGGTAGAGTGTATGATTGGCTGAATAACTATCTTCAACATCGGAAGCAGCGGGTTCGCTTCAATGGTCACATGTCATCGGAGTTGGAAAGTGACGTAGGTGTTCCACAGGGAAGCGTTCTAGGCCCTCTGCTATTTGTATTATATCTAAATGATATTGAACTTTTCGTGGATACTGAATTCATTAACCTATTCGCTGATGACACTTTGATTGCTTGTGGTGATGTCAATATTGAAAGTGCTGTACAAAAAATGAACACCATACTAATATCAATTAGCAAATATTTGGGCGCAAATAAACTGAAATTGAATGTAGCTAAAACTCAGGCAATGATCTTTACAACCAAATATAAATATAATGCAATTGACATTGTTAATATCAACCTGAGCATCAATAATGAAAAAATTCACGTGGTTTCAAGAGTTGAATATTTGGGTTTTCTTCTCGATAATTGTTTGACTTTCAATGATCATTTTGATTATATATACAAAAAAATTTCAAAAAAACTTTATTTTTTCACCCGAATATCTCAACATTTGTCGACTGAGTCTAAAATTAAAGTTTATAATTCAATAATTCAGCCGCATTTTGATTATTGCGCATCAATTGTATTCCTGTTTAGTCTGAATAAAATAAATATGCTGCAAAAACTGCAAAATCGTGGAATGAGGATTATTTTGAAAGCGAGTCGATTCACCCCCATTAAATTGATGTTAATGAGCCTAAATTGGTTTCCAGTAGAAAGAAGACTTTTCTATTTTGCCATGATTTTAATATTTAAAATACTTAACAACATGGCACCCGAATATTTTCAGAAATACGTAACTTTCAATAAGGATATCCATGACCATAATACTCGCGGAAAAAATGAAATCTATGTACCAAAAACGTCTTACCGCAATACTATGAACTCATTATTTTTCAAGGGATTTCTAGAATTTAATAAATTACCAGATGCCATTAAATCATCATCTTCACTGATAAATTTCAAAGACAGATTGAAGAAATACATACAAGTATAATGGGGGTAAATGTGTTTGTTTATCTGTCAGTGGGGTTCTTTTTTGTATTGTGCAATATAAATATTTGTAACTGTTTGCTCGGGTTATTATTATTATTTTTTTTTTTGTTTATTAAATATGATTAATACTAAATATGTAGTCACATTAAAATGATTCCTCATGTATTGTAATATTCTAAAATTGATTTATATTTTGGTGATGTAACTTATACTAGTGTAAGTACTATGAAAAAGTACTACTTCTTTGCTTGGATATACACTACGTCGTTTTATATTTATATATATATTTTGTATATTATTTTATATTATACTATAATTCTCATATGTATATTAGGATTTCTATTTAAATAAAGATCTATCTAATCTAATATATATATATATATATATATATATATATTTCACGAATCGAAAACTTTCTTAAAATAACTTGAATGATAAACTTTACCCAACTTTCTGTTTCGGAGTATAGTTGATGAAAATGACTATCTTGCTTACATAAATAGATTATAGTTAGGTCGCCCTTCGAAAGAGGAAATTGACTTTATATTTATTCTGTAAACTTTGAATACGATATCATGTCGGTTAGAGAGGGAAAAGGGAAGGTAAAGAGGGATGAACGGTTCCTTAATTGGGTTTTCGATACCACTTAATTAGTCCAGTCGATCGAGTGTTTTCCGACAAAGATTTGGGGGGTCTAACAAATGACAATGTTATCAGGGATATCAGTTGAAATTTTGTGATGCTTTCAAAAATCAATCGATGAGAATTTCCAGTATATATATCATAATGGGCCGTTTTAAAGTCTTCAAATATCATCGAATATTCAATCGCAAGTAACTCATGTATAATTCTAGAATCCAAAATTGAAAATTTCGATTTACAAACCAGTTGAAATAACTAGTTGTCTGCCAATCAGAATAATTCTCAAGATGAAAATGGGAAGTGTCTATCAGAATTCTAATATGTTTATCAATTATTTCATAAATAACTTCAATTTCCTGTGGTATGTTCCCGTGACCATTCACTTTTGCGGTATGATTGGCAATAATAATAATAATTGCGGCTCTCGAGACACAAGCAATACAGCTTAAAAGCTGTTCGAAACAATCAGCTACGCATCTATTCGTCATTGCACTATTCACTCAATAAAATTTACAACTTTACTACCATGCCAAAAATAAATTATATTTCCCACATGCCTCATTTACTGTCGAAATAGTTTTACTTCGCCAGGAAATACACAGTACTGGGTTCTATGCGAGAAACTCAGTGTTGTACGTACGTTTTTTCGTTGATAATGTATTATGAAAGTTAATGTTTCATCCTCAGATTTCGAAATGACAGTGGAATATCCACTCAGATGCAGTTTTGAGGAATGGAAATCTAAATAAGTGTAAAGTTATGATTATCTTCAAATGTCATTAGTGCCGAATGAAAAATATCTAGGTCATTGAAAATTTACTTGGCTAGACCATATAAACATCACTTGTTTTTGTCAAATAAGTTCTTTAATTCGAATCATTTAACACAAGCCGTCACAGTTCTCTTCCTTTAATAGACTATCAAGCTAACACACTCCATATAAAAATAAGACCAAATAAAATATTGGTTGCTTTTGACTGAAGACAGACGAAATTGGTGAGAAGAAAATTAACATAAATAGATTATTTTGAGACTGCTATTTTTTCAAAACCAACAATTTGTGAGTATTTCAGTGGATCGAAAACTGTGAATACTCCTGCATTTGTAAATAAATAAATTAATTGTATAATTGTTTTATTCAATTGTCACTAAAACATAATTTTGTTAGTTGTTTTATTTCACCCAAAAAAAAATTATCTCGGAGCGCCAATGTCCGCAGTAGTTTCGAATGTGATTTCCACTGATATTTCAGGCGTTTAAAGTTTATTTTTCATCGTGTTTGTTTTATGAGGTTGGGATACACGCACACGCCATGAAGGGCGCGCCCTGTCTATCACAAATCGAGTTGGATGTTCAATTCGGAAAAGCTATTATTCGATTTCAACGTTGTGAAAAACTGTGAATTCGAATTAAATTTGTCGTTTTCACACGGATTCCAGCAATATGGAATTTCGAATGAAACTTGTTCGATTGTTGCATCATAGCATTGACTTATTTTCTATTGAAAAGATTCAGCACTTGGAGATTTCCATATACAGTGATTGACGGTGGATGGCTTATGAAAAGTATCTGGAAAAATTAAGTTGAACTTCAGGATGAATAAAAGTTTCGTTCTTTTCAGAAAAGTCATTGTTTTTTAATAGAATGTGCGTATTTTAGTTTTTTTGATCCACATCTATTTTTCGTTTTTTGATTAAATTTTTTCGGCAATGGACAGTATTCAAACCGACGTTTCGAGTTAAATGAAACTAAAACTGAATGAGAGTAACTCACAAACATACATATGTAAATGTGAAGCTAATATAAGCGTGTTAATAAATAAAGATAATATGTCAAAAATTTGGGAAGCGCACCCTCTAAAGCCACTCAAATATAATAACGAATAATGTTTTCCGATTGATCACTTTCAATCTCAAAACACACCCTTTTCGCTTGTCTCCTTCACCCCTCGTTTCTCGAATGCTTCCCCATAATTCCAGTTGTTGTCGTTCCCAGTCTTCACTGTGTGGAGAGAGAGGGGTCGTTAATGACCGAAGGAAAACGAAAACAAGTAACGAGCAACACCCCGGCGCGAACGGGGTTGTTATTAAATTCCCCTTTTCGGGTTTTCAGGGGTAATGTGATTCGAACAAAGCAATCGTTCGGAGTAGTTGGCTAGGATCGCATCCGCACATTGGCGGGTCTGCGAACGGGGACAATAACGGGTATTAATTAGTTTAATTACCCAAATTTAGAATGGGTTTCAAGAATACTGTATTGAGGCATTGTGGTATTTTCGATACAGGGTGTCTCATGACTATCACGATGTTTTCTTGGAAAATAGACCATACAAATTCGAAAATTTTGTTATATTTATAGAATAGAATCGAAAAGTGTAACTAGGTTGCAATTTTTCGAAGATGATAACATTCATGAAAATACTCCATGAACTATACAGGCTGTCCGTTTTTTGAATGCCATTATAGAGATCTCGCTTATATTAAGATTAAAAATACTGCAACGTTCAGTGCATAACTCACAGTATAAAACAAATCACGATAACAAATGCACGACACTGTCATACATTAAATGAGCTGGGGTATTCTCACTCATATATGTTAAATTTCATCTGTCACGTTATTGCCGCATAGGTTTAGAAATGAAAGGAGATCACAAGTAAAATTATATTTCACTCAATAAGTTGATGTGTTGTTGAAGGAACACATTTTTAACTAAATTATCTAATAAAGTTACCATGGCCCATGTGAAATTTTTTCTGATATTATCGTGGAGATTAACATGTTAATTATAAAAGAATATTGAGTCTTATGAAAAATGGAGCGAAATAAATCGGTAAATACACTTTAATAATACTCATTTAATCACTTTCCCCTTCTCTAAAATGTGCTATTCGTAGATATTAGTAATAGATTTAGAATCAACATTTTTATGATATATCGATTAACAATGATTTGAAAGTAACCTGAAAAAATATTTGAATAAGGTTAATTTTACATAAACATTTATACGAGTTACTGCGAGTTATTCTTCGGATGTACTTCAAAGTTTGTAAATAGTAACAATCGATCCATTTCCAGGTGCGATATCCTTTTTGTAAAATTTTTCTACATGGCAACCATTCAAATTTTTTTCTTTCACTTTTGATCATGCACATTTGTTATACGTAGCTTAAAGGACTGCTATCAGAACTTCGTCTAACTTTGTTTGGTCTATCGGAAAACCACGAGTTTCTGAGAGAGGCAATAAATTCTGTTCGAAAACGCTATCTCTCGTATTAGGTCTCGGAGAAAAATAGCGGATTTTTGTTTGTTCGAGAAAATAAGACAGTGATCGATGAGCACCAAATAATTTCCCCTTTAGAGTGTGGAACTCCTAGTTCGATGCCTTATGAAAAATGTTGAATTATTCCACTTGGTGGGTTTCACAAAGATTGAACTTTTTCCTCGGAAGAGTGCTGTTTGTGTTGATTTTCTGGGGAAAATGATGAATTGCCCTTACTCATTACATCGAGTGTACCGTTTTTCTACTAGAGATAACGATAATAAATTTCATCGAAAATAAAATTGTTTTTCCAAGACATACAAGTTTTTTCTTAACTAATATATTTGATGACTAATGCAAGCTCTGGGTTTTAGAAAATACTTACATGTCCCATATCTCGACCCAAATCTCGTCCCAAGTCTCGAACTAATTCTCGTCCTAACTTTTCATCTTTCCTCCTTTTCGTTGAAGGGTCGATTTCTGCTGGAGATCTAGATCTGTATTTGTCCCTTTCAGCAGGAGAAACGGAATTCTGCAGAAAACAAAAAAAAATCATATTCAGACTTTCCCACCAGAGTGTTTAGAGACTCGTATTTATTATAAATACGTATCGAAAGAAAATTCTGTTTTTCGAGTTATAGTTTATTTTCCAATGCAACCTTCTCGAACTACCATCGCTAAAAGATAATTACCATTGGATCAACGTACAGGGTGGGTGAAGATTGATGTTCAGATATATATTCTCTAGAATTTATTTATGTAATATGACAAAAATTTGTCTTCAATATGTGCAGAGAAATATGCTCTGTCAAATAGCACTATCAAAAAATAGCAGTTACATTTTGAGGAAAGGTCCGATACGTCATAGCCGAAAAATTAATGACGTCATAGCCGAACAATCATGGCATCATCAATGCGATTAAAACATCAAAAATTTTGAGATAACGGTTGACATGCGAATTTTTTAGAGCTTTTCCTTTTCTGGACAATGAATTTATTTCTTGATGTACACAATGTTTTTATGGGACCTCACTTCTATTTTTTTTATAGTTACCATGTCCAAACATCGAATTCCATCCAACTTATACAAAACATTAACGAGCACCATTTTTTCATTGAATACCAAGTCTACTTTACGAGGAATCGCCACAGTTCGTCGTTGGACACTCTGTACAAGCTTTTCCCTAGAGTGATGAATATTTCTCAAATGATCGATATGAATATTATACATGAATTAACATAAAACTTCTATTTATGAATTAATAGCACATAATGACTATTCAAATACAAAATATTATTGTAGTCACATGAGTTAAGTGAATGGAATTTCATTCTTGTGATCATTCGATTATATGTAAATTAGTGCTAGTTAGATATACACGTGACAGGTTACGAATAAATAAATTGATTTGTATCGCGTTACGCTCATTCATATAATTATTCGATGCCTATTCAGCAGGAGAAATAAATTAATCAAGATAAAATTATAATAAACGGTCCACTAATGATAGGCGAGTTTAAATAAAATTAACACATGAAGATCACTACTCAGTTCCTGAATTTACAGCTTAAAGTACAACAAAAAAGTAAAGCGTTTAAAGCCACAGTAAAAGTTATTGGTCTATATGGTGTCAAAAACCACGAATGTAAATTTATAATTGGATATTGGAATTTATGGTTATTGCAGGATTCTTGGAACTTCTCAATATTTATCCGTTAAATAATAAGATTCGTGCCCGAACTGTTGAGAAATATCGATTATTAATAGATGAATTACTGAATTAGAACGAATATTCGATTGACTTTGATCGTATTGAGTAGAAATTTGGTAATAATATGATTGAAGACTAATTGAACTGGTTGAAAATTTGACACTCAGAAGGATAACAGAGTTTTCACTGAATTCAAAATACTATTTTATTGCACAATCCATAACAGTAAAAAATATACAGGGCATTCCATTAGTTGAGAGGAAAAAAAATTATACATTTGAAACAATGGGCGACTGAGGATTTCAAACTCCAATCGTCATCAAAGTCAGAGCTCCGATATTTCTCAGCATATTGGCAATTCCCAAAATCTCGACTATTCTTAAGGATAAAATAACTTCATTCATCGTGTTTTCATCAAAATACTTGCACTGGTCAACTATAAAACACAGAATCGCCTCTAAATACATCTGAATAACAATTAAAATATTTGTTTACGTTGAATAGCGCCCTCTACGGTATTCAGAATCGCCAATAGTAACTGAAGAAAGGACTTATCTGCAATACATAATTGATATACGCCAAAATTCATACAGAGTCCAAAAACTATTCAGAAATTATATTGATCTGAGTAAATATTAACAGTATTCATATAAAAGTCCATCATTGTATGCTCAATGGGTTTACATCGACATCACATTATGACATTTAATATTCCATGCGTGGCACCACCATAACTCCGAGGACGTAAAAGGTCATAAAGTCAATAATATTTGTTAGAACAATTTAATGACTCCATTGGGTGACGCGTTTAAAAGATACTCATAATTTTAGGCGATTTTGAAAGGTGTCTATTGAGGTGCCAGCCATAAATTACGTCACATGTTATAATAATAATAATAATAATAAGATGCCAGATATAGATAATTTGAAGTTCATGTATTCAGGATGATTAAGTTTTCTTTAATTTGGAATATGGAATATCGTTTTTGTTCAGTTATTTTATTGAAATATTTTACTTAAACACAAGAGCTTTTTTTTATTCGGTTTCGCGATTTTGTCATGTCAGTTTTTCTCGTAAAATTACTGATTGGCAAAATCATTTCGATACAAAAAGAAATTAATCCGATAAATCAACTCCTGTATAAAATGTGTCATTTAAAGACGACTGTTTTGTCATTTTGACAGCGATAAAAAAGGTGCATCGTTTTTTATCACTGATAAAAACGCCTGTTCCTCTTATTTTATATGAATATTCTACATGTGTGAATACCAGAGAAGAAAATTTTGAAATCAGAACACCAAACCAAAAAATTTATAACAATTGTGTATTTGATAACTGTTCATTTAAATAATTTAATTGTATCAATAAAGATAATTATTGTTCATTGATATATTCTGTCGTTAATTTATCAACAGTAAAAACACAAGAGCTTTTTTTTATCGGATAAATTTCTTTTTGTAACAAAATAATTTTGGCATTTTGACATTTGATAAAATCACTCGACCTTCGGTCTCGCGATTTTGTCATGTCAGTTTTTCTCGTAAAATTATTGATTGGCAAAATTATTTCGTTACAAAAAGAAATTTATCCGATAAAAAAAAAGCTCTTGTGTTTTTACTGTTGATAAAATACGATGCACCTTTTTTATCGCTGTCAAAATGACAAAACAGTCGTCTTTAAATGACACATTTTATACAGGAGTTGATTTATCGGTGTAAATTTTATTAAAAAATATTTAATTTGGAACGTGACCAGCTGTGACAAAGACGGAGAAGAGGTGAAATCATCTTGAATTCCATGTGACGTAATTTATGGATGACCCCTAATGTCATACACACCAAAAATCTATTTACACGAATACTAAAATCCTCTCTCCATGGTGTAGTGATAGCTAAAAATCCAATACTAGTCCTGTCGTCGATTTATCTAGCCGCATGTCACACTCACCAGTCTTTCTTCGGTATTGGTGCTGCCAGGCCTTTTGAGTTCCTGCGGCTCCCTACCATGCAGATCAGCTGGCTTGAGCAGCGGATGGGCGGGCGGCACGCCACCCGCAGCTGGATGCGGGCCGCCCGGGCCGCCCCCAGGCCCGCCTGCCGCAGCCAGTCCCGCTCCGAAGCCGAGTAAGCCGGCGGCCGCTGCCGCTGGACCCATTCCGGGCAAGCCGGGATGCGGCCCCATGGGCAGTCCGGCCGGTCCGTGGGCGGCGTGAGGTAGCTGCTGCGCATGGATCTGCTGCTGCAACGGTGAAGAGAAGCGTTATGTAGAATGATCGGGGTGGACTTTCTCGGTCGGTGGGTGTACAGGGTGGCCCATTAGTGTGTGGAAGAGAAATGAGTTAGATACAAAAATACAGGAAAATGTTTCGAGAGAGAGTTTTTTTATTTGCGCAAATACACTTTCCAAAAATGTTTTCAGGCATGCTTACATTATTCAACAGGGGGAGATATGACTGGATGCCAAATTTCACATTGAATTCAATGGTGAACAAATTTACAATGTATATATCGAATTTTTTTCAAAATGTGTATCTGTGCAAATGGAACTATTTGTTTCCGTTTTTTTTTATAGAATTTTCGCTCTTGATGGGCCACCATTTTATCATTCATTCGTAAATTCTTTGGAGAGCTTAAAATTTTCACTTGATTCATTCAATTCGATTTGTCGTAAATAATCTGAGTTATGGATAGAAAATGAAAGGACATTCCAACCTCAGGACATACATATTCAAAAAAAAAAATCAAAATTCTGGTGACCAAAGTTTCAGCGGTAAAAAAAAAGGTTTTGTGTTGTCTATATCTGTATATATACATCAGAAGAACTCATCAAATATTTTATTGTAGTTATATTTCACTATAACATTATCAATGTAATTCGAAATAAACATAATGATATGCAATATTAATTTTTTTAAGTGTTTCTAAATCGATTTTCATTACATTGAGTTGTGGCTTTTATAATTCATTGGATACTCATTATACCGAAACGTTACGGGAAATACCACCACAATATTGGTTATGAAATAGATGATAAATATCATTCTCAGGCTTCGAACACAGGGCCGAACTTACTTCAGAAGAAAACTGCTGATTCTTAATTTGAGAACAATTTACTTGACGCAAAATTGATCAGAACATTCATGAATAGGAAGTAATTCGTCGGTTTTCAAAATTAATCAGTTCGAAATTTCGATGTCATGTTATTTCGAGCATTGAAGAGTAACCATACATCGTTATACAGTGAAAATATGTTTATTTCTTGATTAATAAACTCGGTTGTTAGTCAGGCGTATTATATATTGCAATGAATCAGCTATGTTATTGTTCATCATGAATTAAACCTGGACAAGTAACAAAATCCATTATTTATAATGAAAACGGCAGTTATTTATAATTTGTGGAATGTGAATAATTAAAATAAGTTCACATATTTCTGAGAAGAAATCATATGTAATGTAATTATTGAAAAAAAAAATCCAGGTATCCGCACCGAAATTTCTCCAAGTTGAAATAGAGACCACTTGGTAAGTACAAAATTACTTTATGTTCGATAGTGAACGGTGTCACATTTCAAAAACGCACGATTTGAAAATGTTTTTCAATAAAGCAAATTATATTACAAAACTGAATGTATGAAAGTGAGAGCAAATGTAGAGACGAAATGAACCCAAATCCGGCACTGCTTCCATATCTGTTATTAACACATTTTTCAAAATCAGATAAGCATCACTGAACCTGTCTACAATTTCGTCCGAATTCACATCTGATAAAACAACGCTAAACATATTTTCTTACAAACGACCTTTCTAACGATAACATTTCATGCAATTCATCAAGAACGAAACAAATAAAATCTACCTTACAAACAAATTAGACTGGCTACGAATAAAAAGATAATTTGTGAGGTAACACGCAACCATAAATACTGTACAAGGTTATGTATGCGAAAAAAAAAAAGCTGCCCGAAGCCAGTGCATCATCGCGATGTATTGAAATGAAATTATTATTTTTACACGGAAGTTTTCTAGTAAATATTTGTAGGATTGTCATTACTATTATCATTCGCAAAAATATTATTCATATCAGAATGTTTGGATTGTGGCCAATGGTATTTTCATTCTATACGTTATTATTTCAATTAAATTCAATGGACAGCCTTAGTCTTGACGTCACAAGCTTAAAAACCTTTCCAAACAAAGAGTCCATTTCACGTTTTTGCTTCTTGCAGTTGAAACTAAGAATGAAATTGGCGATATCAAGTTCTCATTGACCCATTTTTATAAAAATTCTCATGGAAAAAACAATGCAAATATTTCATTGTTTGGAAAGGTTTTATGGGCTCCGCCCATTTTGACGTCACACTTAGGTAGCCCATTATCTGCTTCGTAAATAGAAATTAGTAGAACAGGGGTAAATTATTTACAGTGCTTCCAAAAAATTTCCCTTCCTCTTTCTTTTTTTGAAACGATTACACGTACACAAATGAAATTTGGAAATTGAATATTTAAGGTTGTAAACTTAGCTACTAGTAATAATAGATTATAAAATCGGCAAAGATGACGTCACAAGGGCATTGTGACCAATAATTTTGAATGGCAATCGTTCCCTTTTTTGAAAGGAATCGAAAAAACCTCTTCCATTATATTGTTTTTTACAACAGTTTGAATGGTTCATTAGTAAAAATGACAATTAATTAATTCGATTCGGTATACCATTACTTACAGAATTAAAAACCAATATCTAATTGAAGAAATTGCTCGAAGTGACCTCCATTTACTTTATGACAGTGAAATATCCTATTTATGTATATATAAACTCTTCTCATACTTTTTGAAGTGTGTCTTCGGAAATTTGTGTATGTATAATTGTTTCGAAAATTGGTATTTCATTCCACTCCCAGAGGCACGCCAATGATACCCATTACATACAACACTGAGAACGCACATCGCTTTAGTAATAAAATGATGCAGTGAACGGAAATATCGTGATGTATTATTTGACGAATATTAAATAGAAAAAGACAGTTGACACTTCTAGGCATTTACTGTCATTGGTTCTGAAACCATTTGTAGAAGGTACCATTTCAACCCCATTATTACATAAACTCAGTATATCATAAGAGTCTTTGTGAGGTTTGATAAAACAAGTCAACATAAATCACGTCGATTTGTTTCGAAATTTCACAAGTAGTTTCTCAAATTAAATATCACAATCAGAAATCATTGAGGTTATGCATCATAGTCCCACAATACATATAAATTGTTGAAATTTCCAGGATCTCAGCTTTGTGAAGGGAATAGAAGTATAACTCCTATAAATATCTACCAAAATTATAAAACTCACGCTCTGTTCCAAGCACAATTTTTTGTACTGAGGCACTACTCTAAAGTAAATATTGAAAAAACTAATAGAAACTACTTACAAGCAACTGTTGAAGGCCTTGTTGTTGCTGTTGCTGGAAACATGGAAACAACAACACAATTAATTTCCAAACTTTCTCCTCCACCACCAAAGTTATTCATCTACGATTGGATTCACATGTTTCAACCAAACTCAGAATGAAAAGAAAACATTAACTAATCCAATAGAAACGAATTATTTATGGAAAATAACTAAAGAAAACATGCAACCAGAAATAAATGATTGAATTCTTTCAATATATCGATAATATTCGCAGAGTTCAAGTTATCAAGGATAAAGAGAGAGGAATTTAGATGTTGCTAAATCATGAACTATGTAATCATCAGAAATGTAATTAGTGATTATATTTCCAATTATTGAATACGTAGTTCGATATGATTACAAATTCATGAAGTATTAGCTGCATGTCCCACCTCATCTGTCTACATACATAATTAAATATCAACACAGTACGATGAGGTTACTTTTTCGTCATTCAAACAAATTTCAAAAATTCTCGTATATGACCAAGCAAATACTTCCAGATTAAAAGATACTGCATTTAGTTGAGAATCATCCCCGACTCACCCCAATAATGGCGTTCAATTCTGTCATGGTGACTTGCTTGGCCCTTTCGACAGCTGTCGCCACTTGTTGTTGGTGTTCCTGGGCTAGGAAGGGCAGTACTTGGGCTATGATGGCGTTTAAGCGTTTTGCTATTTCAGTCTGCAACGAAAACATGTTTTAGTATATGCTATTTATTATATATACCTTCGTAAAAATATTTCTTCCATGTAGGGATAAATCTAGGGAGTAATGAGGAGAGCAAGTGACCACATAATTAAGAAAGACACATCGCTCTTCTCCTGAATTGCTTCCTTTCCACTGTCCCCACCCGACCTACTCGTTCCTATGCCAGACACGTAGGAAAATTCGATGTTAACTCATTAAACATGCCAACTATTCATACAACCGCTGAAAAAGTACAAATATTCAGGTAACTCGAATCAACTGAGATAAAAAATCATTCAGTTATGTTCTATTGTTGTTAGCGGAAACCAGAGCTGAATCCTTGAATAAATTTGATTATTGTTTTACCCAAATTGGTGGTTTGTTTCAAACATGTGATGACATAATTTCTTCAAATAAAAAAATATATAAACTTTGGTTTCATAATCTGCTATCTCAATTTTATGCAGGCTTTTCTTTTCGCTCTCATTAAATTCCTTTATGGAAGTCAATTTCTTTCCGAAGCTGTATATAATTTTTCTCAACAAGCCCCAACAGATATGTTGTTTCGGATTGAAATCTTATCAAAGCGAGCATACGAATAAATTTTATTTATTATCAAGTACACATGAAACTCTTGATTGGTATTAGGTGATTTAATATTTTGATGCGGTCTTTCAACAAATTGGGAAACAAATTATACTGCATAATCCTTCTATAGTTATAGCAGATAGATGCCCAATGAATAATGACGTATTTACTCATAATCCGATTTTCCCTTTACTGAACGCAAAATCACTAATTCACTTCTAGTTGGGAACACAACTTCAGAGTATTAGCAATAATTTCGAATTCATAGGTGCTGTATAAATAGGAGGGATAGAAAAGGGGATAGTAATGAAATGTTCCCTATTTGGTACATACGGATAAGACCGAATCTCATTGTTTTTACGTATTCCCCGTACAGAAAATCGATACACAATCATAAAAACTTTAACGCTGGTAGTATTCTGAATGAAATCAATGATGTCGAAGTTTCATTTGAAGCATTCGTGAAAGATAATCGATGACACACCATTATCGAAAAGAATCCATCAGCGAACTATTGTATTGAGCAGGAAAGCGAACAAAACAAATAACGAAAAATATTCCTTTCAGTCGGTCCCATGCCATGTGTTCTTTGTGTTTCTTCAACACCCACTCGAACGGAAAAGATAGAAGCAATCAATACCAATTGCTTGTCCTAGGGGCACTTCGATGACGGAAGGTTTAGTCCTCAAACTGAACGAAAAATTCTATATGTAAAAATTATTGACAGGCAACATTCTTAGCAAAGGCAGAGGGATATACTCGATATACAAAGAAGTCTTAACAATATTTTGCATTTTCACACTATTATTTTAAACCAATGTATTGAAATGCTGTGATGATTTTATGACTAAATGCTTCAATGTAATATAAATCTAATGTGCAAATTATACTGCAAGTGAATATATCAGTAAAAATTTAGTGTTTATTTTGACATTTTCAGTTTGTGTTGATGGTTTTTTGACATTAATTTGTTGTTTTACAGATAATTCTATAGATAAGACGAATAATTCCTATTCGAACACCCATTATAACTAAATGTATGTATAGTATTCAAATATCGAATTATACAAATACGCCATCAACAAACCTGAATTGGAAAATTTAATGGAACTGTCTTTTTGAGTATATTCATGGGCAAATAATTTTTTTGATGGATTGGTAGGACTATCTACAACATTTGCAAAGCATCTACTTGTCAAAATATTCAATTGATTATCATTTCCGAGTTATACTTGGTTTCGTAAACAACCAAAAGATTTTTCAAATGGGTGATTTTATTGAGCAAAGAACTTGAATAATTTTTTTTGCGGAACGAATATTATTGTATGGACCCCTTGAAAATGTTGCGGAATACCTCTAGTGATTACACTATGGCAAAAGAAAACGTTTTATAATTGGTACAAGTTCAAAAATGACGATGAGAACGCGCTGGACGACAAAGGTTTGGTTCTTGAATATCGTCGATTGACAATTAGAGATATCTCTGATGGTATTGGAATATTTTTTGGCTCAGCCCATCAAACCTTTTTGAAAAATGTTTTGTGTCTCAAACGTGGCTTCAGCGAATAACTCTTGGTTCTCTCTTCATGTTAATGAACCATGTCATACTGCATTGGTTCTTCGTGAAACATATTTTTTCGCAAACACCAAATTTGCCTGATTTGACTCTGTGTGACTTCTGGTTATGCAGTAAACTCAAGAGACGCCAATGTGAGGATGCCGTTTTGACACGAAAAACCGATTAGAAGAAGAAATTGATAAAATTATTTGTATGTGGTCAAATATATGCGCTTGAAACCAACTGAAACCTAATAAATAGACAAGAAATTTTTTTCTGGTGCAAGTTTTTGTCTACTGGTCACTTGAAAAAATAACAGATGAAGAAGGATATCGCTGCTTCTTTCATGACTACGTGGGAATTACATTCCAAGTACGATTATAAAAGTATAGGATTTTGTTGAGCAGAGTTGAAGTGCCCACAGCCAGTCTCAGCGGCACGACTTATTTATGGTAATAACGTTTACTGCTTCGCCGGGTAATTATGTAATAATTAACGGTTGAACTTTGCGTTGTTAACCCGCACCCACTAGGGTACCTGAGTGTTTAGGCGTAAGAAGTATTCGTCTCTACGAAATGATGACCGGAATATGTTTCACTAGAAATTCGACTGATTGATCGCCAGTGATCGACGGATGGGTGAAATTCGTGACTGGCATTTTTTTTCAGTGGGATGTTAGATGTCAAGAAGAGATGGATGCCTTCTATGAGGAAATGATTATGGACCGGGTGTGTGAAATGAAAGTCATAGTCATTCTGCTTGATTAAGTGGACCACAAAAATTTCCCCCAAAAGTAGTTTAAATGAATTATAGAAGACCGATTCTTGATATTTAGTAGATGAGTACAAAAAAATATGATTTTTTTCAATTATAACAGTTGACTTCCTTCAAAATGAAATTATGTACCTGAGAAAATACAATCATTGCTTACAGGTCCTTCTAATGGTTATTTATTTAAACTTCCAACAAAAAAATCTACTGAAAATCGGTTTTTCTTAAGTTAGGTTTACATTGAAAACTTGATCTACCTCTGATGAACTAGCTAAATATGTTGTTTCAAGAAGTCATTATTAGATTATATCAATTATTCATTGGATCTAAGGACTTGGTAAAAAAAATAAAAGCGATTGATCATCTCATTTCATTTGTTCAGGTTATATCTGAATACACGAAATTATAATATTCCTTTTGAACTCTCTATATAAAAAAATCAAATTCCAACAACTATATTGTCTACATTAAATAACAAGATCACTCATTTTATATATTTCATTAAACGATGTTAATAACTCCTAAGTCCAGCCCTGCTTCAATATCCAATAAAAGGTGTAAGTATAAAACGATATGGAATGAAAAAAGCACTAAGAACCTCTTCATTGTATATCGATCCATCCGACAACATAAATGGAGGCTCAGAACGCAGTAGCGTAACATTTATCTTCATTACGAATCTCTTGGAATTGAATCCGATATCCACGATGAAAATAAATTTATCCGCTCTTTGATTAACATTTTCCTCAGGAATCCATTGAATCCATTCTGTGTGCTCTAGTTCTAGTCTTCTATTAGAGCTTGACAATTATCATCAACTGATCGTTTGATTCAATGCTGAATGTCAAATTTCCTTCAAACATTGGTATACATTTTTTGATGAATTTGTACAAAGGGGTGTGAAGACTGTACTTGACGGGTTAATCTCGAAGAGACCGCCAAAGGAGGAACAATTGTTGATATTTGTATTCCATTGAAACTATTTTGTATGTGCTATGTTAATTTTGAACTACTAAGTCCTGACCTGTTCCCTTATATATTGCCAATTTTATAACCGACGATATTTTCAAGGACAGCTTATCATCGTTCAATGGCAACTGGACTGATATTAAATTTTCAACAATTAAACACTAAATGATACATTAATCCCGAATCCTGAATAACATCCTGAACTGCAAAAAGTTTTCGTTACGCCCCTGGCATCTCCGAAGAATCAAGGGTGGCCCTGTAGGAAACAAACACGAACCGCAACACACAGAAAAAGTATCGGCCTCCGAACAATTACTCATCCGGAATGCCTCTTTTCGGGTCGAGCTTGACATCGATTTCATCGACTACCCCTCTAGCCTCTCTCCTTAACTCACCCTCCCCTTACCCCGCGCAATCCACCCTTGACGCGCTCGGGGAACTCGACGATGACGGTGTCGGCAGAACGTGTAACAATTTACGTAATTGCTCGGGAGACGCAGGGCTGGCCTGGCGCATGTCGACGGCTCTCTACGTTTCGAGTTGTAACGTTGTAAGTTGTAACTTGTGTCGATATACATTTTCGGAAAAAATTATTTATTAAAAATTAATCCCAATAAGTCCTCAGCCATGATATTTTGCAACGATAATTTTCAAGATAACAGAAAAAATAACATGACACTTCAAATCTGCCTGCAAGAATCTTGGTCTAATGGTTGACTGTAAATTGCGCTTTAAGGAACATGTCAATTTGAAACTAAGAAATTCTTATTCAGCCCTAAAATTATTATATCCACAGAGGCATTTCCTTTCATTGGATACCAAAAAAATGTTATGTGATACTTTAGTATTGTCGTAGTTTGCCAACTGATTATTTTTCTTTTTAATCCGAATGGCATTGGTGGAAGAACAGAAGTGGATGCGTTCCACATTCTGAACCTAACTTGCCAATTGTTTGTCACAAAGTAACACTCTGTACATTGTAACATATATCCACTTATGATGAACAATAAATGTATTATTATTATTATTATATCTGGGTTATAGGCAGAATTCTATATTAGTAAAAATAACGATAATCCCATAAAATCAAGAAAGATGCAACGTTGTTTTATGCAAGGTTGTGACGTCATAACTGCTGATTATACTATGAGAACAATAGAGATAGACAACGACAACGGTGTCGTTTTGATCCATTCATCGTTGAATGGCATTCCAAAAAACAATTGGTATTGAAATTACCAATGTTAAAATTGAAAAAAATATGCATTTCGTGATAAATCAAATCAATGTCGATGCATATAGATGAACGCTGAAAAAAACCATCAGCCACTGCTGAAGATTCAACGAAATCGATAGAGGAAAATTTTAGTCCCCAAAAAAGTTTAATTGGCAACTTCAACATTTATTATTTCGAAAGTCTCGCAAGATGTCAGGGTTCAGATTCGGATTTTTTTCATCTATTAGATGATTTTTTCCTGATAATTTTCATGTTGATTATCATTCATTATTATATTTCATCTTCATTTCAATTTTATGATTTTGTGATTCGGCTATTCGCCAAAAAATTTGAGACAGTCAGTTCTTTTTCGAGAAGGAATAGTGGCAGACCATTCCATCCACTTTTAGTATATTTTTATTTAGAAAAAAAAAAGGATTATGATAACTTGCTATTAATATTAAGCCTAAAAATTGCCAATAGTAGATAATCATCACTCCAATGGAGTTCAGCCATTCAAAACTGTATTCGATACCAATTCTTTATCTCTAAAGGCTTATTAGGTGAATTTTGAAATTTTTACTCACCTGTTTGTGCATTTCTACGTTAAGGCCATAGGACATTTCGTAGTACTGAAACAAAAAAAAATAAATCAACCATAATATATGTGCAAATATAGATAGCAATCGATTTTATTGAGATCGAAAGGCTATAAATAATGTTTATGATTGCAAATAAAACCGCAGCCTAGCATACGTGGAAATTACGAGTTGAATGATTGAGTAATTTCTTATATAGGGTCCTTAATGGCATAATTGATTTATATTTCAATTTTAATTTTCACCAGCTAGTGATTGGGTATAAACTATTACTCTATCGAAAATTAAAATTCGAGATGCTGACAATTGAATTCTACGTCTAAAATCCTTCTCAACAATGTACCGCACGACCCCCTTTGCTAAAATTGACGTATTTCTCGATTATGTCTTTGGTAACTGAGATTGTAACACTTATTTCACCGCACTGTATGTATTCAGTTCATTTTATAAAGACATTCAAATTGTTTTGAAAAATGTTTTCCCATTTATATTCACTAAAATTTGGTACACCCTGTGCTGATTTAGCAGATACTATCCACAACGTTCTCAATGAGCTTACTGTAATGTATAATATTAATGATATTTCCGAATCACTAAATGTTTCTGGTTATTTAGATTTCCATCGAAATATCAGAATGAATAAAATTCTCGAAAGAACATTTTTTCATCACTTGTAAAAATGTTGACTAGAATAAACAATTCTTGTAGTGGATCGAAGATTTCTCTCGAGATCAATTTGGCATCGTTGTGAAATCACTGTGAAATATTGCCATAATTATTGATCCCAATTATATCTCAAACCAATTAAGAGTTTAGTGATTAACTAGATAACTTTCACTAAACGGTATTGAAGGATGACCAAATCTGTCAAAACTATTTTTCTCGAATAAATCGACTAAAATATCATCTACCCAATATCAATTAGGAGGATAGAATTCGTTGTAGAATTATTTGAAATAAACTCTGTATACTGCGATCCAGTTTTCAATTCCCAAACGAATGTGGCATAGAAAAGTAGAACATTCAAAATCAAGAATATAATCCTAGAAAAAATATCAACATCTCTATAAAATTCAAAGTTGCCTTTATTTTCATCTTTTGACCCAAAAACCGAGGTCTTTCAATTGGTATTTCCCTATTCCATATTGCAAGAAATACATGTATTAATGTCCGTTATGAATTATCTCCAGTGTTCGAGCTTTCATCTAAAAAAAAAAAACATTCAGTCTATCCACAATATTCCATGCCATTCAACCTGAACAACCCTGTATGTATTATTAGTCGACATAATGAACCCCAACGATCGTAAGAAATTTCAAAGATTTTCGATGAAATGAAGCACCCTTTGTACTGAAACAACGCCGACCTCCGCTCCGCTCCGTTCCCCTAACCAGCGAAATAAAACAAAACACCGAACGAACAAGCAAGCCGCTTCGCTCGGGAAGCCGTCCGCCTAGATGCGCGCCCCCGCCAAAACACTCGTCGGCCGACGATAAACAGCCATTTCACTTTGTGCTCGGACTTGTGCTGCGTGTGTGTGAATCAGACGTGACAAGCACCTTGTCGAGCTTCAACGGTAATCGATACAGGGCGGTCGAGAGTCGACACCGCTTCGGTTCGGTTTGGGTCCCCATCGTTCGTTCGTTTGTTCGTTCGCTCGCTCGCTCGCTCGTATTCCCCCGTGACCTGTGACGGAATGCTCTTCCGACCGATGCGCGGGCGAATGTCCGCTACGAAAATCGTAATCTTAAAGAGACAAATATCAAATATTTTTCAATAAAAAAATATTTTTTGTTTTGGACCGAGAAAAACAAGGAACTTAATAAATCTTAAAGAGAAAAAGCAGTAAAACGATTGGGACACTTGAAATATATTCAGTTTATTGAATTTCGAGAAGGTATTTCAGGAATGATTAAACCAAAAATTTATTTTGTTGTTTGGTCCAAATAATTTTGTTTCAAATTGCATATTGAACATTGCCATTTTTGGCCATCAAACTTCACTTTCAATTATTGGGCACACTTAATCGAATTCTTCAGTTTCGCGTTCAATGGAAGATTTTGATTCAGTTCAAACTCAAAGCCAATAACCTAAAATTGATTCATCCTGAACCTAATCAAACAATCTTAAGAATTGGCTAAATTTGGACAAAGTTGCGCATTTTGTGCTGAATAATAATCTGAACATTACAGGATGTCTCCTTTCGTGAGAAGTTTTATAAAAAAAAAGATATCGCAAAAAAACAAAAACTGTCTAGTTTTGTTCTTGATTTTTTTAAGATGAACCAATCGTACTGGACATTTTGAACTAAACCTATGTTGGACAGTTTTTTAGAGAGTTTTTGAATATGGCATCGCCTTTTCAGGAAATAGAGAATCAACACCTGTCAACTCTTATATACACCATCTTGAATTTCAAAATTTTCAAATAACGAGTTTTATTCTCTTTACAAAAATGTAACACGGTAGTTCAATATCACGGTTCTGTCAAAAATATAATTCTTCATTTTTTGCGAGAAGTGCTTTGGATAAAACATTATACTATGTAAAGTTTCGACAGTTTGATTAGTCTCTAGTCAAGACGTTGGCGCTGAATGGATGAAAATAATATAAACGTCATCTGAAAATGTTGAAATTCAAGATGTCGTTCATGAAAATAACGAAGTTGACAGGTGTTTTTCCACCGCTTTGAGAAATTCAATTAATAATGTCCAGTACGATTAGTACGTAATAAAAAAGTAAAACCGAAAATCGACTAATTCTGTTATGTTTGTGATAACTTCAAAACTATCTAAGATATTTCTTTCAAGATGATTATTCAGCACAAAAATGTGCCATTACCATAATTCAACTAACTTCTTGTAATTAGTGTTGCCAGGCGTCTGGATAAAGTAGGGCCTCCGGCTTTAGTTGCATTTTGAAGTTTGATTTTACATATTTTTTTGTCGACATGAGACACAAAATACTCGATAATGTAGGGTGTCCGACCTTACTACTTTAATGGCAATCCTACTTGCAAGAAAAGCTAGATACCCATAGTGGAATTCGAAAAAAGATCAACCTGTATTAATGTTAATACTCGAAAACTTTTTTTGATTTTATGAACGCGCATTTCTCAAGCTGAATATTGTTCTCTATGATTTTACTCAGTACTTCATATGTAAATATATAATATTTCGCCGCTAGGAGATTCATTTGATAATGAAATATAATGTAACGTGACTAATTTAATTGGATTGTTCCAATCAGATTTGCACGAGTCACATACATATTCTCTACCGTATCGTGAAAGATATCACGATTCATTATTGCTGAGGTTCTATCCTGTAACTTACGACTGATACGAAACAGAAGAAAATAATGAACTCTTATTGTTAGTGCTCGCGAAGCAATCTTAATGCATCGTACCTGAACGCTGTACGTCTTTCATGGTTGACAGTAGTTGCAACACGACTGGAAATAGTGAAACAAAGAGGCAAGTCGGTGCGTAACATGTAACTCTGAAATACGACGACATCTATTACAGTGACCAGTAGCGGTTCAATGCGAAACCGTGTCCGAGAAAAAATAATACAAGCCGACATGATTTATTGTGTTTTGGATTTGATAAGTGTTCTTAGCTAAGGGTATGCTGATTCTGTGATTATTTTCTGGACGATTCCGATTCTATTGAGACAGCTGTTCGACGAAGCGCAACTTAATAATAAAAAAAAACGGAACGCAACATTTATACGCTCGAATAAAGAGGTTCGAATGACAAGCAATGCTGACAAGAATTGAAACGAACTGCACATGTTAGTTACAGTAATTCCCAAGATATCTGTAAACTCTTCTAACTATTGCTAACAAGTTTGAAATGCAGTGGAACGCCTCATAATCATAATCGGTGGTTATTAGGTCGAAACGCTCACTTCACAAGTGCTCACAATTTTGACATCAGAAACTATCACGGATCTCTAATAGGAACAACTCTACTATTCTCTGGCCGTGACTCTAGAAATTATATGCAATGTTGCCAAATAGAAAATTCTACTACAAAATGGAAATAGGTGATAATTGATATGTAATTGAAAATAAAGATTGATGTTCTCGATGATATCGATTAAATTATACCTATTTTAAAAATGTATTCATCTCATCTGCAATGGATTGAATATCGCTCAACAACAGAGTAATTTATAAATTCCAAATTAACAATAATGCAGAAGTCAATTACAAATTCATTATTCATTCAATCGCTGATTCAATATTCATAACATACGCAAATTATTTATTATTCTTTGTATAATTGAAAACTAAACGGATATCATTGTCAACGCAAATTTGAATCTATTATAAAATACTTCTTTCAATATATGAATACATATCAATACATCATGTTGTCAAGGTTAAACTTATAAATCGTTAGAAACTTACGGTTTCATCTTGTCATTTGACATTCAGCTCTAACAGTTCATCATCAAAATTATAGGTATTACTAGTGATAAATACGAAGAGAGTTTGCATGTAGTCCTACGCACCAAATATTATACGACTTGATTTCAGAAAAGGAAAGGTGATTTGAATTCAATTCATCGTTGACGTAAATATGTTTGTCTTGTACAGACCGAGTTTACAATACAAACCAGTGTTAAGGACATCACTAAAAATTATTGAACTCACTCTGAAAATAGTCTAAGCATTGGTCAATTGATTAATTTCATCTGAACGATTCTTCTTACTTATTTGTCGTTTTCAGTGTTTCATGATTATGAATATAGAACGATTTTGTGTACTACTACTCTAATCGATAAAAATCAGAATAGTTAGGTACTGATTGAATAATTATAATACTAATGTACAATATTATTTCAAAGAGAAGGAATCATAAAGTGGGCCATCTAGGTAATCAAATTCATTATCATGTTTTTTTATAGCTTATCTCAAGTTGATGTTTTATCAAATAATTTACGACGAAAAATAAAACAAACCTGTCCTGATATTATTGAAGCTACATTTGCCAACATATGGAGTGTGAAAATGATATCTATTAATAGAAACCGTTTTGAGTTGAAAATATTGTGTAAAGTGAAGTATATAAGGCTCTTCAGTTTACGATTACTTTCAAGATTTTCTCAATAGTTTATACGAGTTTATTAATGATAATAACCATCTCTATTCACCGAAATAAGTGTGATCCCTCTTAAACAATACCCATGCAATATATCGTGGGCTCAGTGCTAGTGGCTAACTCAAAATAATTGATCAGTTTTAGAGAACTGATGAAGTCACCAACATAGCCAAATAAACACTATGCAGCTCCCAATGTGAAGTTAACCGGGCGTCACAATTGTTTTCCTTGATTATCTCAAAACTACGAATTTAGAGTTACCCACTTATAGCATTGAGCCCACGATATATAGAGCTTTTTTAAATCTTAATTTTCGAACAAAAATGAAGAAAAAAAATAATAAATAAATAAAGTCATTGTGAATTGCAAATGGTACTTCATAATAATATGAAGAAAAGAACGATAGCCTTGTTTAATAACCACGTTTCAATTGTCATCGTAACTGAACGTATTCATATCCAATTTATCTCAACTGACACAACCACCCTGAAGCTTAATGCATGTATGGTATGTAAATGTATTAATAAATTTGAATCGTTATTTTATCGCATTTTCTTTAATGAAACCCCAACACGGTATCTTCCACGGAAGATGAATTCAACATAACTAAGACGTATTGTCACTCCATTCAACGAAGATTAAGAGTTTCTCGGAGCAGAGCCTGCCGTAACGACGGATGCGATTCTCGCTTCGTGTTCGTCCACCGAAAAAATTCTCGAGGATTTGGTTTCTGAACTATGTGATCTCGTTCGTATATGTGCAAAGGGGCAGAGAAGTAGGAATCTTTTGGGCAAGAGGGTAGAGTTAGATTAAAGGAGTTTGAAGTCGAAGGAATTTGTGATTACTACATTTTTTAACTATAAATTGACTATACTGGTAGGATTGGTTGATTTCAAATAAAGTCGCTCTTGTTTGTCTCGTTGTCTTCTAATAAGAAAAAAATTAGGTTATGGGTGTCGTTGAGAGGTTATTCAACTGAACGAAGTCTATTAATGAATTAAAAAACGAGTTCGTGATTTCGTGAATACGTAGACCTACTCAATTGAAATTCAGTTGATATTCATCACCTAATTGAACTTAATCAACAATATTCCAATAACATAACACTAAACCATGTAACGTCACTCGGCTACAAACTTCCTAAAGCGTCAAAATTATTCAGCTTTGGTTAGTTATTCAACAACTTGAATATGCACAATCCCTTGAGTGTCTGTTTATGAAGTTCACACTTTATATGATTCTGTTCAAGAGAATCAGAAAAGGTTACAATTTAGTACTTCTGATCCATTCGGGGAATTTCTAGAAATTTTTTACGCAACATCTCTATGCAGTATCGGAGAAAATCTACAAGCAAATCAATTATTCCTACAACTTTTCCCCTTTTGCTGTTATTATATCATGCTCTTGTCGAATCAATACCCAAGTTGAATTAATTCCGATGCTGTATAAATAAAATTTAGTCAAAACTCTACATAACGAAACGAGTGAAATATCTCCTCTCCAAACTGAAAAGCTATCGAAAAAATGTCTCTTCAATAACTGATTCTATAAGACGCACAAATATTTACATCGATTTCGCATCTGTTGGGGATTTCAAACTTGATCACGAAACTGTATTTTTGTCTACAATAATGTATTTCTTCAGGTCATAACTCGGATTTTGAGTGATTCAATGCTACTAAAAAATCAAAACGCCCTTACTCGGTCTACGCCGCTGCAAAGTAGAAATTGAGAAGGAAGTTAGAAGCGTTTGGCTCTTCTTGTATGGTGCATGATGTCTCCTTCTATCGATTTTGCCTGGTATTCTGAGCGAGATGCTTAACGTCTTCCTTTTTTATTATTATTCTGAAAGCGTTCGCCTTATGGGGCTGGAAAAGTTGCTGTATTCTATAATGTATCGCTTTATAGGTAATCCTGGACAAGGGATGATTATATTTTTCTCCACGATGTCAATAAATAAGTTATTTTAGTTCGTCTATCATTTTATTTTTTCATTTTTCTATCATATGCTGATTTATTTGTCGATTTGTAATTATCGTTGTTATGATTATTTTGTTTTTGACTTCAATATAGACCGCTAAAAATAGTTTTGGTTTAACCGAACAATGTTTTATCTTGATAACTGAGTATAACCAATTTTCAGGTTACAGAATCTCTCCTAGTATTTGGCGATGCACTTACGAAACACCCTGTATACAAAATCACAATATACTGACTAATCCAATTTCTATTCTACCGAATCACCTCAGATCGCATCGACTTCGTGTTTTTTTTACTTCAAATCGATGTCAATAACATTTACAGGGTGATGCATATTACCTTTCAAGATTCATTTCAGTTGAGGAATAATAGATAAATCTTTGAAACAATTCAATTGGACAAAAATTCGGAAGAATGTGTTCAGATTCTTTTTAGATTCGGCAACAAGAAAATCCAATCTACTTACACAAATTTTTTAGACGTACATATTTGTGGCGACGCCTTTGACAAAAAACAAACGGTCGTGGCGCCGAGACGCGAGAATCCATCGAAATTTACGCCCTGCGTGAAAGCTTCCAAATGGGAAATCGGAAATCCGAAAAATCCGACCATTTGTTATGTGGAAATCGTGGTATCTGTCTAACGCAAACAGCAAAGCGATAAAAAAAGAATCGATCGTCCAAACACGATTTCCGTATTATTCGATCGCAGAAATTCATTGACGAACACGTTCTCAAATCAATGATTTCATCGTTTCATTGCAATTCTAGAAGACATAATCTGGCAGAAAAGTGAAATTTGAAACATGACACACTTCGCTATAATAAATTTAGTTTGCAAGTGGACTTCAGCTTTCCTTAGTAAATGTTTCCTTGGCATCACGGTAGATGGCGCGATTGAAAGTGACGATACTAAAAACTGTTTTCTTGGAGTTTTAACTGATGCAAACAAATTAAATAATCATTGGAGCCGTTTGCGTAATTTGAGATAATCGGTATTTGAGTTTTATAACATACAGGGTGTCAATATTGAGAGTGACAATGAACATTTCGAAACTGTTTCTATGGTGGGGAAGGATAATTAGAATGAGATGAACGAGAATGCACAACCTACCTACCTAAAAAAATATAAATGATAACCTCCTACTTGTGATACCTCGTTGGAAACCGGAAGAAATAGTTTGCAACTGTCTAAGTAATAATTATATGGGTGTAACAATGGAATAGAAATATCGATTTATTGGATTTAAGTTTTTTTTTAAATGATGCCAAAAATATTACTTTTTTCAATGGATTTCGATGCGCTGATCAGAATCAGGTAAAATGTTTATGTTTTTTGAGCTATTCCATTCTGAAATTGATATTGTTGTTTTACGTTCTCGAAAACGAGAATGTAATGCGGTAAAAAAAATCAGTCATTTTTTCAAATTTGTGAGTAATGGTATTGGTGATTCAATTTTACCAATTGTATCCACCCCTTAGTTTCTCTCACATTTTTTCTTTTCAAAATAGTTTTTAAATAACTATAGTCTATTTATTCAAGGAAGATAGTTGTGATAGCTCGCCAGAAAGTCAGGTTGAGTTATCATTCGCATTGTTTCAGAAAATATGTTTATTGAAATGAGATAACTATTGACTGCGAATAACCGTTGAACAAATTCAATTAGCGGATCAAAGATTTCTCTCCAAATAAATTTGGTGTCGTCACTGTGAAGTGTTGCCATGATTATTGAAGACTAAATATTCCAAGTATGTTTCACTCAATAAGGAATTCAGTGATTAGCTAGGAACTTTTTACTTTGCACTAATGATATTATCTGAATAAATAGACTGTAATAATAATTTAACGAGTGTATCAGACATCTAGAGGGGTACATTTCTAATCCTTACTTTCAATTGTACCATTGAAATGAAATTATATTTTTAGGATTACATTTTCGTCACACAGTATTTTCTCTTTATCAAGTGGGAGTAACGCTGCTTCAACCCCGAGATTATCACGTGTGGCACTTACAACCCCCCACCCTTCGTTTCGACGTCGTTTTCGCAATATCAGCGTCTGCGGTTATACCCTCGAGTCGAGGTATGCAGACACGAGCACACCATCTTGAAAGCGTAATACACAGTCTAAAGACTACGACTACGGCTACAAGCTGTCTTGTATTCGGTTATGCCTTCGTCTCGTACGTGTTAACGTCGTTTACAGTGGCGTAACATCGATGACACGAATCGCTTATTTACGGACTGAACGAAAGTCAATAATAATAATAATATAATGCATCTAAAACAGTTTCGACAAATTGTTCAAAAAATGACAACAGAATCTTGGATACACTGAATGAACTGAATTCTATGAAAAAAAACAGACCAAACAGAAAAAAAAAACACTACCTATCCATACCATCTTAACAGAAAATCCTGTGGATACAACTACTAACCATCATTTAAGACTATCCAAACATGTTCTATTTGGTAGTATTAGGTTTTAAGAGGTATCTCATGGGAAAGTGTGTAACCAAGTTGTGATTTTCACTTTAATCAAAGTAAAAGAGTTTTTTTCTAGTTCCCGTACCAAATTTTTGGATCAAGGAAAGTAAAACACTCCTGCCCTATTGCTTTTTCTTATCTTCTTTATACAACATTTCCCTTCTGTCTTGTATCATATTGTGGGTAATTGGTAGGTACAAAGCTTAGAAACTTTAATTATATGCCAGTTTCAGATTCTTTTGACGGAGGGAAAATTTTTAAAAACAACAAACAATTGAGTTTGATGGAATGTTGGTTCGCTGAAAAATAGCTGACTGTGCAGATCAAAATGTGTTTCAAAGCACCACTCAATAGAAAACATTCACAGGAAAGCTTTCACCTCTGTTTTTTCATATTTGCAATATCGACCATTGAATGCCACATCCTGGGTAAAGGTTGTGAAATTGACATTTTACAAATTGTACACTTTTAGAATGACACGTTTTTCACATACTTAACTCAATCCACTGCAAAAATCTATCAAAACATTCTAGAAAAAATTAGGAATGTGAAGAAAACTAACAACATCAACCTAAATGAACTACTTTATTTTGATACTGTAGTTTCGCTCGTTATTATCCTAATGTTAAATTGACTACAAACGTGTGAAGTACAAAAAATATACTAGTGATACTGACAATGAACACAATTATCAATTTATTGCTCATTATTTCCACACCAAACTCCAACTCATATCAAACTATCATCGGTTATGTTCATGTTCTGAAATTAGAAGTGTTTATCATAATTGAATTTGGTTTTCTCGTAACTGTCTATCTGCTGTATAACCTTTTATGATCGATAAATATTCAACTATGATATTGGTTCCGTGCCAAAGTTGCTTCTCGAACGAAGTAATTAATTTGGAAACCGACCAGGCAAGTTTCGATTCAAATTGACAACATTCGTGACGTCAAGTTCATTCAAGATGTTCGGAAACTTTTCTGTTTGTTTTAATAGAATCAGTCATTTTAATTTATGTCTAGAATGATTGAATTGGAAATTCCTTTCATTCTTTGATGATTTTGGCATAGCAGGAAATGAAAGGAATGTTGAGATTTCACAGGAGAGATCATAGAATCATAAATTTGCTTCGAGGATGCTTCAAGATAGAATATAATGATTTCTAAACTAACCCCAATTTTGGGAATTTATTCTGGTGAAACCATTGCGAAAAGCTGAGTGCATTCATCAATGATTTATTCATAAACTGTCAGTGATTGAAGAATTGTTAGTCGTTCGACTAAAATGGACTAGAAAAACATTGTTCCTCTCATTGAACTCCGTTTTTATAATCCATCAACTCTGTTCTCAATTCTTATTCTTTATGGCTTGTAAACTTTAGCTGAAATGTGTTCAACTTATTTATTTTGTTTCATTTCATTCCTCATTTTATTTTCTTTGCTGTATAAACTCGCCTTAATGAAGACAAAAAATCTTTTATCTGTAGTCAATCACTAATTTATTGAATGACTCCCACGCCTACGCCAATGCGTCCGGCCGGTCCGACAGAGACGGAGTATCCGTTGACGGAGATGAATACGGCACGGAGCAGAAGAGGGAAGATAACCGGGAATCCGATAAGATTTGTGTCGGAGTTATAATTCAGTCTCCGAGAACGCATGAAAGAGATGGCAGGACAGTCGAGACAAAGACACAAGAAGAATTCGTTTCGAAAACGGCAACTCACGAAGTGTATACGAACGTGACGCGATTTACAATCCCCCTTAAATAAGGTTATTACATGAAAACAATATTACTCATCTTGAATTATGGAGTGAGGCGCTCTTTTATGTTTCTTTTTTGTTGCTCTCGAAAGCGCTTCGCGTCGAGCCTTCGTCGACCATTTTATTTGATTTTTTTCTCGCTCGGCGGTTTTATTGTCTGTAAGTATTAATTACGGAGGAGAGGAATTGGAAGCGACGAGAATACTCGATCTCCGGCTGGGGTGGAACACCGAATAGGGGTGTGTCAATTGACCGTTGATGAACCGCACTAATTGCCTTATTTTTATGACAGGGCACTATTTAGCATCTGTATATGACGTCACAGCATTGAACGTCACACGCCTGAAGGTAAAGATTGTTTTTGTGTGGTGTTTCATATTTATATATTTTTCTCATTGTTCAAAGATATATTGAATGATTATTTTTGGATATTACAAGGATTAAAGTATTTGTATTATTCCTAGTAGTAAATTTGAACCTAACATCATATGAAAACGAAATGATACTTTTATTCTTACGCAGGTATGTAAAGGGCAATTAATACAGGGTGTTCATTTCAATGAACAGTAAAAGTTCGATGAAGTGAAGTATAATAACTGTCAATGAGAATTCCGTTACCAAATCAAATGAATGTCGTTTCACAGCTCTCTCGATTCAAAGAATGCATTGAAATGATCACTACTATTTGAAAATGCCAATATCTTGAAAACTATTCAAGCTAGGTATAGGGAACCTTAATATAAAATGAAAGATAATCGAATTTTGTATTGTTCGAATTGAAGAAATACAGAGTGTTCTATTTGAAATAACAAAGTTATCTGCGTTTGAAATCATAAAAAAGTGACAATGAATTTTGAACATACTGTATAATATTGGGAAACGGGTTCTATCGAAATCAATAGCCTGAAACCTCTTTAATGCTTGGTCAGAATTAGAAGGGATGGTTTCTATACATTTCGATGTTATTCAATCTCCAATTGTACCCTGTATTTTCAAAAAGAAAACGATAACTCGAAAACGGTTTTAGTTAGGTACATGGTAACTTTCATGAAATTATTTTTCCCTGAACTATCCAAAACTGCAACAAAATACAGGGTGTTCTATTTGAAAAAACACAACTTTGATATGTCACACTTTTTTGAGCCACCCTTTATACTCCAAAATAATTTTCTTCTGCAGTCTCAATGAATATACAGATAATGAACAGAAGAAATTTCTGAAACATTCAATGATTGGGTTTACAGAGACCGTGTCGTGTGTGGTGACCACACTGTATACAGTGACATTCATAAAGTACGCAACAAATGGAAAAAATCTTCACCAATATTTTAATGAAAAAAATAAAATTGTCATCTACTGAGTCTTGCCTGACAACCAACTTAACCCCTACCAGATATACTAATTGATTCTCTCAGTTACTAAAAAAAACGCCTTCTTCAAAATTAAAAAAATGATTTTCATTTTGTCGAAAAAATACGAAAACATTTTTTTTTATATTTATTCCGTACATACTTTATGTATGTACAGTATATGAATAATTATAGTACTGGTCATTCACTTTTCTTCTATAATTCCACACAAAATCGAATAGATACTATATAAAACTAGTGATTGACCATGTTTTTACCGAAGATACACGTAGAATTACTTCTAAACACAACTAAATTACAATGGTTTCCTTTTTTTTGCAATAACACCCCCAGTGGATTACATGATTTCGCTCTTTATTGTTGACATGAATCCATCTCGAATATTTCAGAAAAAATTAATCTGAACAGAAGTTATTATCTACTAAACTGTGAGAATGGGAAACAAAAAGCAAAGGTTGAAAAGAATATATCACGAGTATAATGAAAAACTGGAGAAACGTGATCAAAGAAAGAAAACATTGACACGAAATTAATGAAGAGACACAAGAATCTCTGAGGTGGAACAGAAAAGAAAATACCGCCTGACCCAGTGAAACAAGGCAATTAGTTATCACCCTCCGTCAATACATCATTTCCATTTTCACCCCTCATTCGAAGACCCACCCCGCAAAATTCCACCCTCAGCCACCCCTATCGCTCGCAGCATTACGGTATAATGAGATTTGCCGGTGGATCCTTTTATGCTTTTTCATTTAATAACAGATGGATTTCGGAATAAAGGCATTCGTTGTTGCGTTTTGTTATTCGGTCGTAGATTACTCGCCGGTCTGTGTCTGGGGGAGAGGAAAAATATATGCATTAGGGCCGAGACATAGGCGGGGCAAACCCATTTCGTTCCTCTAATGCCAATATATGATCGATGAAAAACTGCATACGTTGCTGTAGTTATTGGTGTCGAGAACACTCTAATCTTTTTATTGTGTTGCATCTTTCCAGTGGCGTAGGCACGGTTGCTGGTGGTTATAATTTCATTTGAGATATTATCGCGCAAAGGGGGTGTCTCACCCCTGTCACTTCGGACGCAGTCAGGAAAAATTAATGGAGTTATTCCAATCATTTAATTGCACGCTAATGCTCATTATGACGAAACACTGTGAATGACACAGTTTTTTTTATGTAAACATGGCTCATTTTAGGAAGACAATTTCGACAAATTTGGTTATTTTTCAATAGCATTAGTGCTAATTTCTAATTGCTTGAGTCACAGCTGGAAACATTCTTCAATAATTATGGCAACACTTCACACCACAACGATGGCAATTTTTTTTAGAGAAAACTTTTCATCCTCTTATGAAGATTGCTTATTTTGATAAATTTTTTTACAAATATACAAGAAAATGGTATGTCGAATTATAGTTTTTATTCTAATTCGACGACAACCAAAATTTTCTTTCTTCCACTCAATTCCTGAGTCGAGAACTTTTGGATATTATTTGTGCCATCAATGCATTTCTGTTTGTGACAATATTTCGTCAAAGAAATTACATCTTTCTAGGTACCCATTTTTTAACATTTAAAATTTGATTCATTCACATTCTCATCACGAAAAAACAACATGATTCCGATGTTTCTGAAAATTTCGACATGATTGAGCAAAGCACAGATAATCGAACAGAAATCTACTCAATTTGGCAACTTTGTGAAGTACTACACCTATAAGAAATGGTGAATGATTTTCAAAGTAATCAAAAACTTTCAGGTTATTAACTGAAATTCACAAAGAAGGGAATGTAAACAGATCTAGTTGATCGATGGAAATGAATAGAATATGACATAATCAAATTTTAAGAAATGATGAGATTCAACATTATTTCACAGTATTAGGAAAATGTCATTAGGAATGAAGTTTGTCACATTATACTCTTCAGAGTTTCTGGAGAATAGAGCATCTGCATTTGATGTCAGAGCCAAATCACAGTATTGAATTTCAAACGTTTGGAGAGTAAACAATAACTGAAGACAATAACTCATTGTGTAGAGTTTTTTTAATGAAACACAATACTAATTATCAACTTAAACTCCAGACGAGAAAGATAGGCGATTCAGCTGCTATACAGTGTCCAAAATAAGGATGTCTATCATGGGTATCTCGGAAACCATTAGAGATACGGAGATGGTTAAATTAGAGAACCGCACACTACACCAAAACGTTCGATCTTTAATAAAAACCATTTTTTTTTCGTTTTAAATATCGCAGAATCATATTGTGTCATACATGGTTGGATTAGTAATAAAATATGCTATTCAATACAGGGTATTTTCTTTTCACGGGCCATATAAAAAAATAAAGTTGATGGTGGTTTCTCCTAAACGAAACGTCGTACGGAAAATCTCTTAACGCTGTTTTGTAGGGATTCAAAAATGGCAATGAGAAAGTGTATTTTGTTTTCTTATATCTCTTCAAATAACGTGAGAAAAAAATTAAAACGAAATCGGCAAATTTCTTCCTTTTCTTGGACACAGTGTATAGTAACAATTCCATATTGAAATCACTTTTCTCAGTTTCTCAAACTCACAATTCTATTTTAATGATGTACTTTTTCATCGGATACGCACGAAAAAAAAATTGTAATTGTAAACAACAGTTTACTGACCAGGAGCGCCTCGGCTATAAAATCTCCCAAAAGCTACCTGATTGAAAAATTCCCATGCATAACTCTGAAATTTTCAATACAAAAATTGTCCAGACGTCCACTGTGCTTATACTAACATATGAAACAAGAAATGAAAGTTTTTTTCCGCACGCCCTTGCCTATAAGGGTCGGAAGTAACGGTCGGCGTGGATTGGAACAGGGTATAATGCGATGCTCGACTCTGACAAGGGTGCAAGACCGTTTTTACGAAGATGCGAATTCAACCAGGGGTTGCGACGTCGCCTAGGGATGAAGAGCATAATGAATTCGCGCGTGATTGGGCATTTTTCCGTGTTGTAAAGGCCCCCCATCCAGGATAAATAGCACGTGCGGGGACAGATTTGTTAGCCGCTTCATTTGCATATAGCCGAGATGCGGCGGTGTTCGAAAAGACCCAGAAAGTGAAAGTGACACTTTCATGATTGAACTCTTCTTTGATATTCGGCTGTTCGTTGTTTAACGAAGCTCCTATACATATTTATAATAACAACGTACTATTCTTAATTAAAAATCGTACCACTAGTTTTGATAGTATAGTTGCAAATAAAACTCAAAAAGTCAACTACTGTTTTGAATAGACATTATACATGGTGGCCCATTGGTGTGTTGAAGTAGAATAACTCTTCCAGGAAATGAAAGGAATGAAAGATGTTATATTTATATGCGAAAATACACAATTTCAAAATATTTCGAGATTTGCGGTTGCTCAGTCTAGACCAGAAAACATTGAGTTCACTTTTTTGGAATGGGACACCCTGTATATTATGTCACCATCAAATTCAATATAGAATTCTGCATTCAACCTCATTTATTAAATTAATAAAAATGCAACGTTGTCTAACTATAGAAAAAAAAACGAAATTTTGAAGATAATTGGTTCATAAATGCTTCCAAATAACGTTATCAGTGATTAGTAGGTGAACTTATTCAATGGGTACAAAGGTATATCCGTTACCTGAAATGTCTAATTTGACTAAAAGTCTAGTTCTGTATACAGGGTCAGGGGATTTCAATTAGCAAAAGCTTGCATGAAACACCCATTTCATCATCTCGTGAAACTCGTTCATGTCTTCAGATTATGTACTCAAAATGTACTGTCAAAAATTGGTTGTTCTTGAGAGAATTACATTTTCAGTTCACGATTCAAAAACTTTCATGTATTCAATAAGCAAGCTATAAATAGAAATAAGTTATTTCCTACCAGTGAAAACTATAATAAAATCGAGTGTGTACTAAAATCGAAAGAAACAAATTGACAGAAACAAATAAGAAACTAAAAACGTTGGATAACCATTAAATTAAATCTAAAATAGAAGTTTTCCGAACTACTTCCTCACAATAATGGGCCACCCTGTATAATTTGAATTTATAATATTTATAACCATGATCTTTTTCTTTAGAGATGCTGCCTGAATATTTGAATTATCCCCATTTAACAAGATCATGCCATCCAATATGAATTATTATGTCAAATTGATAAAAAAATAAATAAATTCCATAAAGATTCATTTCATTGGGGAGTAATTATTTTGTGCGAATCCGAATTTGAGAAAATATATACATAACATTTGAAATAACGAAGTTGTATATTGTCACGAAAGAATGACATTAACGTGTATTGTGAGTATTTTTTGAAACAAACTTATGACTGATTCAACTTTTGCTGTAACTCTATTACTTTGTGAGAGTAAGGTATATGAGTATCTTATACACACTGTATAATTCAATCATCTTTCGCAATATATTAAAAATCACGTAAAAAGTAATTGAAATTTGTACTCCAATTTGTATTCACATTCAAATCCATCCATATCTATGTTATTTAGTATATCCCAGTTTTCCATTTGTAGAGCACTTCCATATCATAAAAATTTAACTTTTTTTTTACCTGATGGAAGTGGTTCAGAGTATAGCCGTGACAATTCACTCTGAATTTTCAACGACTGATTTATTATTCAATATCTAAAAAGTGATTTCGATACATGTAAATTCGAACCCCCCTCTAGTTGATGAATTTTGTTAATTTTCACTAGGAAGAATGATACTGTTATTCACAGAATTGTATATCTCTGCCTCATACTATATTCAGGTAGAAAAGAGAGTTTTGAACATGACAGCCAACTACTCGACACGCAAAGTGGATAACGATTTGAATGCTATAATATCGCACGATGAAACACCGATAAGATTAATGTTTTATATGTATATATTTCTCGTTGATGGTTGCAAGAAAAAAGACCACGCAACGTGACCAAGAGAAGGAGGATATGATCATGAACCCTATGAAAAGTTGCACTTTATGGTTGGTTACCTGATAAAACTGAAACAAAAGTTTATTGATATGAAGTTGTTCATTCACACAGTGTCAAATTTGACTCGATCGAATGTGGCGAATGTAATTGAGTGTATCTGTGAGGTTTCTCTCGTTAACCAACCACTGTACGTCTCAAAGACGATTTAGACCTCGTACGACATCAACAGTTGTTTAGGAGTCGAATATTTCCTAGCTTTTCATAGAAAAATTCTAAAAATTGCGGTGAAAGGAGTTGATCAAAGGTATTTTGGGCATAGTGAAAAAATGATTTGAGTAGAGGTCTGCGAATTGTATTTTTAAGGCATTGAATTCAACAACATTTTTGGATCCTTCGTTTCGACGATTAACTCGGGATCTATTGAGGGATTGATTCAGCTGTAACGTTATTAGATGAGGTTGTTCATGGTACGCTTCTAGAAATTGTAAATGTCTAAGAGGAAACAGGGTAGGACGCTGCAGAACCCTAAAAGAATATTTGCACAAATCTGAATTGATTTTAGTAGCGTATAACATTTATACGCTTTGTTCAAAATTGCTGGATTTGAAAGCATACTTCAAATACAGTCACCTAATCTGCCTCATTTCTGAAGTGGTGACGTCAGTTTATTGTTTTCATTAGTTGTACCACATTTGCAATATTGAATGTCTTTAGTATGGTTTGATGCTTTTTGACGAATAAATATGGCATACAATCCAGAACAAATAATGACCTGGTAAAACTACTCCTAACGAGTAAAAACAGTTGGCGCAAAGAACAATGAACTATTGAAATTCTCCCATCATAATAACAATGTGAAAGAATTAATACTGTACGTGTATTTATCCGACTACCACTATTGTTACGAAAGATGCGTAATTGCTGCAGTAATATCATTAGAGAAATCAAATCGTAATTTTTTCATCCGACTTACCATGACGTAGTGCCGTTGCATTTCAGTCTTTTCACTAGCTAATTTCTCGCATTCTAGTTTCAACCTGGAACAAAACTCATAATTAGGCATCACAGTTTTCAGATGTTCACGTGAAAATCGGTAGAATGTGTTATGTTAAAAATTACATTTTGTGATGACTTGGCGTTTTCAAACTTCGTATAATCATTTCTCATGTTGTATTATGAAATTGTATCTGTACTATGAAGTTGGGAAATTAACTATTTTTTGATTATACAAAGTTTAAAATTTTTAGGTAGGGACATTTTCGAATGATTTGGAAAAACTCCTAAAACGATGCCCTCTTCAGAAGAGTTTTTGGACACCCCGTATATCAATAAAAAATGAGAGCAATCATGTGATTTTTACTTGAAACTATCATTTGTGATAAAAATTCTTGTTGGGTAACTATAGCAAATGATAGAAATCCGCGGATCGTGAGAACTCTGTCGCATATTTCCGACCTATCTAATAATTTATAATCGCTAACCTTTTTCAATTAGTCATTACGTTTGATAAAAGTACATTATTACATTTGTGGGAACGTACACCGCAATTGCTTTTAACGATTTCCGTGTGCAGCATTGAATCACTTTATTAATTACTGTTAATAGTTACTGAGTTGCCAACGGAACGTATCACAAAAACTCGCCTGATGCTGTCAAGTAAACTACTGACTATTTATTATTTCCCATGTTACATGCAATAAATTCGAATCAGTTATAGTCTTGAGGTAGCCAATTGAGACAAACTACCACACACGGAAAATTGATTGCTCGTTTCCATACGTCCTGTATACTTAACACCGAGTGTGATTGAAGTTGCGGTCACAAGTTGACGTTTCATGTTTTTTTGTTCCGGGGCAGAGATTCCTATTGTTCTATAGTGGCAACTTTTAGGAACCTGCAAGATTTTATACTGGAAACGGTAAACCAATATCGAAGTGAAAATCTACATTCAGTTATAAATCCAACAGCTCCAAAAACCTTTTCAGAGAGCCTGCAATACATTAAAGATAGCGAGGAAAACAATGTGCCAAGTTCTGGCTCACCATTGAGAGAAGTAAGATTAGAGAATCTAGATGAAGAAGTTGCGCAGCGTGTGTCCGTCCAGTTGGAGATAAGACTGGATTGTTGACAATCATATAATAGTATAATTTTTCTTCCGAGGAATTCCCAATGGAAATAAAATTCCTTTCCTTCCAATCTCATTATATAGCTTATAAATAAACTAACGCCTCACTAGGTCACCGGATTCAACATCTACTGATCATTTGTTATGGAATGAATACTAATTATTAGATAACAACATTAGCATTTACTGAGAAAGCATATTTCTTAGGCAGATGTAACCTGATATAAACAATCATGTATCAAAATGGACACCCTGTATAACATTTTCCTATTGAAAATGGTACAATAAAAAATTGATCGACATCGTGAAACAATCAATTTGTAACTGAGCAATTGCACATTGAATGATTCTGAGATAAATATTATTATAAATTCGATAACGAATAAATGAGATCGTTTTGCGAAAACGCTTGGACACAAACGATTGTATTTTTAGAAGCGCATTTAAAAAAAATAATTATATAGGGTGTGTCATGTGACAGTGGCTGACACCAGCTTTCTTATTTTAAATACAACCCCCTGTATATTATTAGTTTCTTGGATACTTCAGAAAATTCTAGACATAATTCATGTACAATGTCCCAAACCTATCTTCAACAGTTTCGGAAATATTAAGTGTTTTCAGATGTATTACAAAAATTAACAAGAAAAAAAGAAAATTCCACACTGTATGTACTTATATTGAAATGTCAAGTCATTTGGAGCACACCAATTTTTATAAATCATTGTGTAATGAGATAGCATCAGAGGACAAACTGTTGACTAATCCATTATTCCTTGAATGATCACAAACAAATTGGTATCTACTTCAGATATATTCATGGATGTATGGAAAAATTGTGTAGTGTAACGAAGAATGAAGTTCAAGTGGTGATTGGAAAGATTCATATCTCAAGATAGTCAAATAAATGTTTGTTGCTCAAAGTGTCGCCTCTTAATTCAGCGTATCGAGAAAAATTCAGAGACAATGTAATATTTAACTATAAATTCGATCAAATAATGAAAACCAGTTTTGTAATTGAGAAAGATGAGTATTTAATTCGATCAATGTTAGTTTACATATAAACACGAAAATATTTTTAAACAGTTATAGTATTTGGAGGTTAGGATAACATCATTGAATTGTAAACGAATTCAGCTATGGATTCAGAGATGTGGAAGACTGAAATATGCATGTACATATGAAGGCGACTGCATCTTTAGCGAGTCAATCTGCATGTGAATACATTCATGAGCAAAACCCGAGGCAAATCCACTTAGTACCATCACCGTCATATCATCAATTTCAAACAATCAATTCGTTCGTCCTGAAACTCGTTATTACAGATTAATTACGACAAATTACCGTCATCTATACACATACCGATGTCGTGAAAGTTTACCAACCTCTCATGACTGGCTTTCGAATTCCGCGAAAACAATTTACAGAGATAAGAGTACAATAAAAAGAGTTGATTGAATATTTCATTTCCTCGATAGTTTTTTCGTACATCTCAATCTAGTAATTATTTTAATGGTCGAAAAAAAAACGCAATCCTTGTTTTATCCACTTTTATCGACTATGAAAACTGCATGTTCGTTTTTCCAGTGAACATCATCGGAGTATGATTTTGAACATGCGATACAATATGTATAAGCGCCAGTTTGTTCACCGGTGATTAGAATTAAACCATGCAACAGTCAATATACAGGGAGTTCTGTTTTGACACGATCTACCTATACAAATAATCAGAAGTAGATTTTGAGAATGCTTACAGGAAGTGAAAAAAAAATGGATAATGCAACTGAAATATTCTAGTAAATCTCCTTCAAAACGCTCCCCAGTCGTATAACATACGGTTATGTTAAATATTACAACCGCATTGTTTTTGAAGGTATTATTAAAATAAGGTATTGCAAAAAATATAATGAAGTCATAACTCGAACAAAAATATGAGAACATAAAAAAAATGCACAACTGAAAGAGAAAATCGACGTGTCTGAGCTTTATTTCCCCAATGGCCTAATCAAGTTTTTAACGAATTTGTTCCAAACCTTTACGTGCTCACTGTATATCATATATTATTTATCATTTGGACTAAATTCTCTAAAAATGCTTTGTTCAGGTCTCAGTTGCTATCCATTTATTGAAATGAAAAAATTGGATAAAATTTGTGTAATAGAGTTTGTTACATTTTAGCTAGAGTTAGGACTCTTACAAATCGAGGATTGTACTTTTCTCAATTTTGATGAAGAACGATAGATAATTCGATATATCAAGTGGATGTACGTCAGAACTGGTTCATTTCGTGAAAAACACAATCGTCTATTTATCGCGGTTCCTCCAAATTAAGATAACGCCATTGTTCTTGTGAGAACTTCGTTGCACGAGTGGATTATAAAACATCTTTTTTATTTCTCATTACCACACTAATCTCTGTTGACGTTATGAAATTCGTTCTGCCCGAACTAAGTGGCAAAGCACTTAATAACTTGATCATCATTACTGTAGATTATACTAGATTATAACGAACCGGCGTTTTCTCGAGTAATCACAACGTGTTATCTCCATTGAATACATGAAAGAATGAACTTCGAGTTCTACATGAAATTCCATTGCTCAGTAAACAATTTACCTTCCGAAAGAAAACCTGTCATGAAGTTTAGCTACAATCGAGAAATAAGTTGGCCCATCCTTTTAAATACATATTGTATTGTAATATTGATTAGTTTTTTCAATCGCACACGCCTAAGTTTTCTTTTAATTGGCTATGAGAGAAATGTACAGGGTCTCTTTTCTCGAGATAAATTCACTGGCTATCATCTTTTGTTTTCTTGAAGTTAGTAAATAACAGCTTTTACATTCCTGGAGCATTTTTTTATATTTGATTCAGTGGCGTAGGGAAAATTTTCAGGAAACCATTCAATTTTGATTTATGTTGTAATTTTTTAAATAGAGTTCAGTTGGCTATAGTGCAGTTACCAAGGAATTGTTTTTTACTGTTCAACTATATTTGCAAATGAAAAATAATCCTTTTTCACGAAACCATAGCCAACTATGACTTTTACTCGAAAAAATTCAGCTTACTGGATTGAACGGAAAAGTGCCTCAAGAATGTACTCGAAATTTGCCCACCCTGTACAAGACAATTAATGTAAAATATCGTACCATTTCTGGTTGAACCGGAAGTGACATAAAAATCTTTATTTCAAATGAAATATCCCGTATTTTGGTTCGATTAATTATGTTACATGATTTTTTTTTTATTGATTTCTTGTTTATATCGTTTGCGAATGTTTCGCATCGCTTACTCTCATAATTCGTTGCTCTCAACTATGTAATTCGAATTCCAATACGTTTTTACAAAGAAAATCCGGTACTCAGAACTCGAAATGAAATTATTGGAAAACAATTTTCTCCGAAACGGTAGGCGTGTTTTAAAAATAATCAATGGAATACGAGGTATTTCAAATTCTCAGTTTGTTATAGAACTGGTTACGTCATTAACCCTGTATATACCATATGCCAAGAAGTTAGTGGGAATTTTGAAAACTTCGATACTTACGAATGATATTGGGCTTGTAAAAAATTGAATTCTTCTTTTATCCTCTCCAAGGTGTCCGCTATTGTAAATTTTATCTGGCCACCCTGAGGTGGCGGGCCCTGCAACAAAAATAAACATTTAAATACTTCAGTAGCCTGTTGAGGTGGTTGAAAATAATTTTCTTGTGTGGAATCAAACGGTCAGCAAGTACAAAAAAAATCATCGCTGCAGTTATGAAAAATTGTAATGTGGACAAAAAAAAATTGAAATTAAAAATGTTGTGTTTCAATAATACAATATATTGGTTACAATTGAGAAGTTGGGCGTGATGCTTATGTAGTTTTAACTAAAAAATTAACATCCTGGAAGTATAAATATTACGAAAATTTTAAATTGAGTCGATGAAGTTATTTAGCACTCAAGAAAGTCAAGACAAGTTTTTACCTTGATGAAAATGTTTCAAGATGATGAAATAATATAGAGGGTGTTCTATTTGGAAAATTCTAGTTTTACTGATTGAAATCTTCTGAATTGACACTGTATACGTGCAAAAACCAAGAAAAATAAATATAAGATCAAAATAATAGTGACCAGAATCAAAACCACGACTGAACTCGGAATATTCCACTTTGATTCAGAACTCCATATCAAAACAGCAAATTGTACAATAATCTCCCGTATAATATACACTCAACTAATATTATTGCTTTTCATTCTTTCCCAACAAAAATATATATTTGGTTGACTTCGAAGAAAATGAGCAACTAGACTTTGTTCAGAATTTAAATAGATGTCGGATTATTCAACTCGAGCAAGTATCGTTTTCATCCTACTCAAAATACAATTCAGTCAATGTCGAAACGCTAACGTATCAATCAATCCTCGTACTCGGAACCAAATGGCGATACATGTTGCGAGTATTATTAGCATGTGAGTGCTGTTCTGTCATGAACATGCTGCTGAAGAAGTATCATGTATTCATGCAGTCACACACACACCCAATGACCATTAAGAGAGCCGTTGAAATATCAATGAAGCACCAGATATTCCACTCGAACGGAATTACAAGTGCAGTCGACGTGTATGGAAAGAAGACCTGTCCTCTAACTTTCAAAGAAGCGAAGGTAGGGGAGAGTGGGGCATGTCATGTTATATCAATTAACACTAGAACTATCAAGGGGGGTCAAAATGACTTGTTCGACATTTTTTATAATTAAAACTCATTTCAGGTAGATTTTGTTTCTGGAAATTTTGTACGACTTTTTCTGAAATATACAAATAATTAATTATGTAAAACAGTTCTCTTTTTTATCATTTTGATGTAAAATTCTGTGCAGTATACCTGCATATACCGAAATGAGTCATTTTGACTACCCACGGAACAAGGTTTTCGGTGCTGTTCTGTTGTATTGTTGAAACTATATGTGGTACGTAGCCTGAAAGATACACAGAGAAGAGAGAAACCGTTATTTTGTCATAATACCTATAGAAAATCGAAAGTTTATAATTTTATTGCGTTATTTAGTCGTAAAATAAAATATTTTCAATCTCAAAGATCTGTCAACAACCAAGAAAATGTTGTTCATAAAATTACAAAATATATACAAACGTAAAAATTGCTATCTTTTCTTATATGTCTCTTAGTAATTAAAAAATTAGTCATTTTGACCCTTCTATTAGAAGTAGGTGTACATCAATCGTCGGTAGTTCTAGTGTTAAACATCGAAACAAAAACCATCTATTGAAGCATTTAATCTTTCTAATATTTTTGAAAAGTGAAATGATTTGTTGAAAAATGAGAAAATAATTCTAATTTTGTTTCACACTCTTTGAATTTAAGATGCAGTAAAGTCTAGGTTGGATTTTTTTTGAATAATCTCTAAGATTCATCACAATCCTGGAAAATATATTTCCGCTTTAATAATTTTTTTTTAAAGATTCTTATTCATTTTAAATGTCAAGTTGATGTTGACTCCTCTGAAAACCGATATTGTTTCAGAATTTTCAGTAAAGAAATCTTATGTCAGCAATTATAATTCAACAAAGTATGGAGAAAATTAATTTTGGTGCTAACTTCACACATCCCGGTCTTTTTCGAAAACATGACTTTCTGTATATTGAAAGAATCTCTATAATAAATTTTCATACCATTTCTGTAAAAAATATATATTTCTTCTGAAATAAGAGATCTTACTGAGACAAAGAAAAACTAATTTCGATAGATTTCCATTGCGAGTTGTCAAATTCATAAATGTTGTTAATTCCCTATTCACGTTTCAGAAGATAAAGACGACTAGCTGTTAAAAAATACAGGAAATGAGTATTCAAAGTAATGTGTTATCTGTCAGCCAACTTTTGAGAAATCATACCTGAGTAATATTCCTATAATGCCTGCTCATCATTTACAATATTTGTTCGCAGCATATATTTAAACAAACTCAGTTGCCTTAGAGTTTTCGACGATCAGTAAACACTAAAGTGGTAGGTAAATAGAGATATACATATATCTACAATGCGTCTTCAAATAAGTCTTATTAACATAGACAATACTACCAGCAACTGTCAATTTATAATTAAGACGATTTCTAGTTTTGATCAAATGCCTCATCATTCAACATAATATAAACTAAAATAATGTTTCTGATGTAATAAAATCTTTGATGAGTAAGGTACAAAGAAAAACGATTTACTCCACTTATCAGTAAAAAATGAGAAACGTGCTGATAGAGACATTTGTGCCGGATGTTCAGCGATCATGTTTATTTGTTGGACAAACAAAATGTTGAAATTATGCTTATTCGAAAAATGTTATTGTGTTCAAGGTTTGCGGTTATTGCATTTTCAATGGAACATCGGCATAAACCCATAAACGTAGTTTGAAGTGGATAAAAATAAAGCAAAATTTGTCACATCTTGTGATTCGAAATCTGCAGAATAATTTATGAGGATATTTTTTAATATGTTAACTCATTCCTATAGAAATTGTGAAGACTAAACAGGGACCCTTCCTTACTTAATGTCCTGAATACAAAAGAGATGATTAAAAAAACTGCAATGAATGGCATCAACGTATTTTCCTGTCTTTTCCCTCACATTTTATTTTCTGTCTGTCTGTCTTTTCATGTTTTTATGTAAAAATTGAGTGTAATTTCATTCGGAACACAATAATAGCATCTGCCTACTTGTAATTTCCACATCATTAACACATCATTACAACATTTGATTTTTGAATTATTTTCCACAATCTTCATTCATTTCTGATCGAACAAAAAATGTTCATGAACTAATTTGTGTGTTTTATGTTATTTCAGAAAAATAAAGTTGTCAAACATTTGGTGAAACGTAGTTCATCATTCTAGAATATCAAGATGCTTTTAAACAACTTATTCGAAGAAAATATGTAAGTCATTAATTAACGCCTAAATCACTGTTTAGTCAAGACATAGTTGAATATTGAATTACAAATACTAATCCGACCACATTCTCGCTATGCTATAAGTTCATTGGCGTACAAGTTTTTTATGATCATGCGAAATATTTATTTTCACGAATTGAAATATTGTGACCCAACTTATCAACTCATCAGAAGTTCTGATTTTATGTATATTATTCTTTGTATTCGTCGAAACTCATGGATATCGAGAATTTCGCATATATCCTAATACAGAGTGTTTCGTTAGAAAATAAATTCGTTCAAAAGGTACACGTTATCACGATTGAAAAAATATTTCTTTGGTATTGGTGAAGAGGTGAAGAAGAGACATGTTGTGGACTAATAGAAATGTTTCCTGCGGTTTTTTCTACGATTCTGATGTAGTGATCGTTGAAAGAAGAGAAAAACGCACTTTCTACTGAACTTTTCTCCAGAACTCTTAAACAAAACAAAACTTTTCGATTATCGATTTGAATCGTTTCAAAACTTTTTTAATTTCGAGTTGTGTCTCTAAAAGCAACTGTTTCCCAATGAGAAAATAGAAAGAAACATCCAATAATCTAATAAGGCACTTTTTGGTGTATTATAAACAATTTAAGTACTTCAATTGCAGCGAAGAAAGGTGCCGACCATAGTAATGCCCGACATCAAAGCTGAAAGAATCTGTGCAACACAATTTCCCACCTACCGCCGCCTCTGTTTAATGCGCACACAAAACGATTGCCTTGTTCGTGTGTCATCTGTTCCGAATTATTAGTGCCTCGGCCCGAATTCCGGGTAAAAATAAAATGAATGGGGGACGCCAACACAACCCGACGCCGTCTTCTTCTATTCGCTACGATCCTCTCTGTTTCGCATTAATCTTATTCTAGACCCCCACTCATTCAATAACCAAATGACTTTTTATTGTGTCTCTCTTTCCAGCTCGAATATCGACTCTTTTAACAAGCAGGTTGTTTTGTACTTTGTAGTCGTAAAAATTGATTGGGACGGAATTCAATAGAAAGAGGACGAAATAAAAAAGGTTTGTTGGCGATACGCTCGGCGGGGCGTATAATTTTCCTGGTATTGGGATTTTTTACTGGCTCTTTCGGATTGATTTTCGTAGAGATCAAATACTAAACATCTCAAAAATAATCCGATATTCGGGCTCGGCTACCGAATAAAGCTCCACCATTAAACCGACCAGAACAATTCTGGCATCACTGGTACTAGTCATAATAGGCATTTTCCTCGGAAAATAATTCACTAGTCTCACTCAAAACTTTTGCTTATCGGTGCGAAACACCGTAAAATTTCATAAACATCCCCGCGATCGCCGTTATGTGTATTCAAGCAAGATTGGCTCAAACCGCCTGCTTTTCAACACGCTTATATTAGTTTCACCTATATTTTTTTGACTGACTTTTTGGTCATGTGCATACGCATTCCAAACTTTTTATAGATGTGTTAAACGCCCTGAAACGTCTCGGATGAGTGTCAACAGATACGTGGGGTCTTCAAAAAATGAACAATATCATATAGTTGCTACCCAGCACATTTCAAATTTCGATCTCGAATGATTCAGAAGTTACAGCTCTGGCCGTTTTTTGTGCACACCTCTGTGTATTGATGGGGGTTAAATAAAAAAAAAATTCACAAATATCAGCGATTTTAAGGAACCACGATCCAGTTTGTATTGTAGTGAAGGGATATATCAGAAAAGGGGCCAACCCCTATACCGGTTCAACCAGAAAGCACCACGCCACAATGATCCCCGAGATTTGCCCCAAGGCATACCAAATGAATATTTTATGAAGATTAAAGCGAGTAATAAATCCTACCTAGTGTCGTTCATAAATCTGTATCCATCTTTGTTGCCGAATATTACAAATGATGGAGAACAACTATCAAATCAGATGAAATATCGTTGGGCCACGATGATAAAAATACAATGAGATTTCTTCCAGTCTTTTGTTATCGATGTAGGAGATGATTCCTCTGTCATAAAATGTGTTGTATCCCAATGCGCAATAAGAAAAAACGAATGTTTACTTTTGGCTAGAAAAATATTATATTTGTTCAACGTAGGAAAAAACGTTGGTGCCACTCCTCATTGGAAATAATCCAATTGAAATATATTGGTGAAACAGATAATGAGGTTAAGAACTTGAGAATACTCATCAGGTACTTCAACAGACAAGCGCACTTTGTAGACATCAAGTTATCAAAAATTTGGTATTGTTTGTCTACTTTTAATGTACGATGGAGTGTTTTAGTATCTACAAGCGTTTTTAACGATTTAGTAAATCCCCTGATTATCAGTAACTAGATAAGAAATAACATCAGAGGCAAATTTTATACCTACGTGATGATACAATTCATGTTATAGGAATTCAATAGTGAAAATCAGCAATACGTTTCTTGGTTTCAGAAGCAAAATTAATATCAAAAAAGATAATCGAAATTCATAAAGTTTCAAGCAATAAGAATAGCTGAAAAAGTGTTTCTATTCGAAATTCTGCCCAAGGATTTTAAATAGAAATAAACTAGTTTTGGGATGATACGCCACTGGCAGTGTGTCCCTAGATAACAAATGTTCATGTACGTCCCAAGGAAACCTACACTCAACTACCGTTCTTCTTGTGGAACTTTAAAACGTTCCCTCTCAGAACTTGTACCATCTACCTGCCTAAACTTCTGAAATATACCCTCGGCAGATTATTCATTCAAAACATTTGCCCCACCACTTTGAGAATATTGCATCCTTCGTTATGGCCAATATCCATGGAAGAGAAGTTTACATGAAGAAAACGTCGTTTTTTATGTTGTCTATACGTTACATTCATATCTCCTACCTAATATTAACGCAGATTACATAGGGACAATAATATGCATTGATGAATAGATGAGCGAAAAAGCAAGTGATTGTTCTCCAGATACTAAATGAAATAAACTCGAGTGGTCTGTGTGGTTATTTGATGAAATTTTTAGGTATTCCAGATATGAATTATGAATGATTAAAGATCAATCCAGATGAAACTGATAAGATGAATGAAACGGTTCGACTGAAATCATTACTTCAATTGCCATTTTTGCTGATAAAATGATATACAATAATTGTATTTTCAACAAATTATTTATATATATATATAATAATAACGATTTCGATGATGGAGTTTGCCGTCGGCTAGATAGTGAAAACTTTTTTGTGACACTTTATTCTCTAATCTGATATTATAAACTTGATTGGCACTATAATCAAGTGTAAATTGAATTAATACAGTTATCTAAATCAGTCGATGTTTGTCTTGAATCAACACGAATACCAAGTTTATATATAAACCTACTAGCCCATCAAAATAACGAATTGGAATTGCTGTTTTCGCAAAAACAAAAGAACGTGTATGAAGAAATTATATACCGTTCATATAAAGTTTGGGATTTCTATGATATTTATAAGTTTTGAGTTAAATTGAACAAAAAGAATTGATCTGTATCTATATGTGATTGAAATCGAATAGAACCCAAAACTAAACGAAGCTCTAGCAAAGATTTACCTAAAGAGACAAAACTTATACAACAAATAACAGAGTGCAGGGACCTACCGTCTTAAACATTTTATCCAACTATTTCCATAAATGCGTATCCAAAAAAATCACGAACGTATCCTCACACAGACACTAGCCACCGATCACAAAACAATCATTATCGTCGTCGCTTCTGCGTTGCGTCACGAAGCCGGCGAACACCCCGTATGTCTGCGCGGAATAACACGGCGAAATCGGTCGGTAACGCTTCGACACTCGACCTACGAAACTCGAAAAGAGACTGGCGAATAGCGCGGCAATAGCTCGCTTCGTACACAAGAGACGGGCCGACTCGGGCAACAAGGCAACGACTCTCGCGGCTGTTCTGGGTTGGGGGCAGTGGCGTGCCGTCGGGAAACGAATAGTGAGCTGAACGTTTTGATGATACATTATCAGACTGTCTGTTTATTTGAGCAAGATAGTTCTGACAGATTGGTTATCTTTCAAAAACATTGGGGCGAAATTAAAAGTAAGTAGCTAGAAAAATTTTGTGTTCAATAGTTATAGTGGGTGTGAAGCTGTGTGCACGTGGCTTAACCAAAGAATAAAATATATGTGTATTTCGTGCAATTTTTTTATTTTTAATGGCAGAGCGCTTTCAACCTAGAAGGTCATCTTCATTGCTTGCTCTGCGATTGAAAATAAAAAAAAAATGCACGAAATACACATATGTTTCGTTATTTGTTCAATAGTTATGGCAACGCTTCACAGTGACTTTACAATGATGCCAAATTCATTTGGAGAGAAATATTTGATAAATAAAGCATTTATTTATTTAGCATAATAGCTTTATGTAAGAAAAATTTACCTTATTACAACATGAACAGGAAAAATACATTGCTTGCATGTGCGAAAATTGAAATTAAAAAAAAAAAACGATTCTAAACTTATATAGCAACCTTTTGAGAAAAATAAGGCTTCTAATACAAAAAAAAAACAAATACAAAATATGAGGGGTACAAATGGAATTAGATGAAAAAAATGAATAAAATACAACACCAACACTTATCCAAACAAAACAAATAAGATGTATTAACAATAAAAGGGGTACAGATTAAATGATTAAATCCAACTGATATGAGTAAAATTAAAATAAATAAAATACAACCACTGACACTTATCTAAAACAAATGTTCTCAAAAGCCGTTTGAAATGGTTTAGGTTATCACAGTTTTTTATTGTTGTAAACTTGTTAAATTCAGATAGATTCGCTAATAAAGTGTGTTCACGTCCAAATAATTGTCACAAATATTGAAAAGACCTTCTCTTAACAACCTATTTTTATTCTGACATTTTGATAACGTTCAGTTGAGATGATCAAAAAATAGTTGAGTATTATTGATCAAATAGTTTGTACATGAACGGAATAACTGAAGGCGAAAAACCTCAAAACCGACTTATTTATATATTTGAAGAGCCAACAATTTGTCGTATATCGGGATTAATAAATTGAACCACATAATTCTGATATCAACTTGAATCTTTATGTATTTCATCCAGTACGTTCGCAGAAACTTTTAGATTAGATTTTTCATCGATTATGAAAATTGAGCCGTTTTGACTCCGGAATGAAGAGTTCATGAACCACCACCTATAATTTGCCGCCCTATGCTCCAGCCTACTCAGCCTGCTCGTGAATCCGCCTCTGTCAGATGTATTTATTTATCAACACGTTTTTCAACCCACAACGCAAAATGTTGAGAATTTTCCGTCAGTTCGATTCCAGATTCACCAATCAAAAGTCTAAAGTTAAAAAGAATGTTTACGTGTAAGCCATGCTTCCGAGACATTGAGACAAATTCTTACAAAGGTCTACCTACACATGGACATTATAGTAATGCGATGTTCTTATCATATATTTCACGTTATTCCAAGATAATGTTTGTAATAAATAATTTCGCGGAAGCCTACTGACCTCCATTGAAAAATATAAGTAATGTCAGCGACAGGATTTTTCATTTATATACTGACAAAAAAATCTAAGAAAGAAAAGTTGTAACGTTAAAAATTTTATCAAACCAGAATACACCCTTTACATAAAATGAACTGACAAAAATCCAAAGGTTATTCACCTCCCAGCTGCAGAGATGAATCCGAAAAAAAATCGTAGGAAATCTTCATAACTAAATGTGACTTGCTCAATTTACGAGTCAATTATAGATATTGTTTTCCTTGTTACTCCCATAGACTGCTGTCTATGCCCAAGATAAACCCTTTCCGATACTGTATAAAAAACCTCCGGGCGATGCAACGTTTCGAATTAATTCCGATAGCAGGCAAATAAAATGGCCCATTAAAACGCTTTCGATGTTTCATTATCGCCGACGATACCCGCATGACTCATCCTCGAAGCGGACGCCACTGGTTACCCTCGCAAACCGCCACATAATCTGGGGCTGTATCGTTGCGAGATTTTCACTGCATTATTCCGCTACTGAGAAGGGAAAGTAGGGAAACTCATTACACAGATTTGTTAAGAGGTTCGATGGATCGTTTCGCGCGGCAGGGTAGAAGCTTGAGGGGTAGTTTGTTGGGTTTCTGAATAGTGACTTCATTAATTCGCCAACTGGGTAATTGATATAAGGAGGAGGGGTAGGTGAGGAAGAGATGGGGGTGATCGAAGATGGTTTCGATTGTGGAAATGGTATTTTGTGTTAAAAGGGGATTTCTTGTCTCTCCACGATATTTACATTAACCGAGAAGATTTCTTTGAGACCCACAGAATTGGAAATAATTTATCTTTGGTATTGGCAAATGAACATAAGCGATACGCCACCTGGTGGCACTAAAAATAACTAGACGTGCAGACATAGTTCTTGTGTTTGGTATTATGTTTCGTTGAGTTTATACTGAATTTGAATATTTGAAAGATTGTAAAACTCTGAATCGGTAAAATCAAATTTCCAATATAAATTCCCATGCTTTTCCTCAAGCTAGTCATATAAATATCGTGAATAGATAGATGAAATTCTGTTTACAATAATGGTCACACTCGAGCAAAGTATTGTTCAGGAATCAACAAAATTGAAACAAGATCTCACATTATCCATTTTATTTAGCACTTTTCACCAAAAAACATTCAGTTTCTGAAAGTGTTTGTGCCTTTAAAGTACCCCAAACTAAATCTTGCCATTCGAATCTAAAAACAGAACAAATTATCCTGAAACCTGTATATATTTTGATGGAATCATTCCCATTCACAACAGTATTCTAACCTCGTATTATTTTCAATATTATAAAATGAATAAAACAAATGATAATGCTTACCACTTTCAGAAATATGAAAATACACACACATGGATGCCCTAGCTCACTTCAAAAGTCTGAAATGTCTTTATTTTTATTATAAACTCACACTTTATTAACGAAAAAACACATAACCTAATGCAATGAAACTATCCAATGTCTGCATATGTAGTTCTGTGAATGCCGACTGTGGCGCTGCAATCTTAAATTCCCAGGTCTGATTCCGTTTATGTGAGTCTTGCATTGTATTATATCATTTTCAATTTGTATTCGTATTCTATGTTATCTACATCTTCTTGTAATATATGATACTCCTTTGACCTCGGACAGCCAATAAGCTTTGTGGTTTCAAATTTACTTGCGGATATCTGATAATGTGTGTATTGTATGTGTTCGTCGCTTTTTGAATAATAGAGTGAAAGTTTTATTTCATATTCTAACAAAGTTAGAGTTGCAAAAACGCTTTCGAAAATATCTTTATTGAATTGGTTATGACTGATTTTTTCCTTCAAAAATAAAATTATGACTTTATATCTTTAATATTCTTTCCCGAATATATTTGTTGTCTGAAATCATTGTTATAAAACTTCTTTTGCATAAAACAAAGAACTTAGTCGACAGAAAACTTTCAGCAACATGCCGCAGCTTCCTATGGAAACAGAGAATTCGTTTTTTGTCTTTGATAGGCTTCAATGAAAGTGATATAGTACACGAATTCTAAACTCTCTAATCAACATCTGAGAAGAGACAACTTAGAGAACTTAGAGAAAATCGAGACACAAATGAGACCAATGCATCACCCCATATCATCTGTTAGCATATCTTCTATATCCGACATAACCACAATATCTATGTTATTAGGGTTGAAAAGGGTTGGGTTTAGAAAGCCGCAGGACTACCTACTTCTCAAAGAGTTAATTCTTGCCACTAATAATTCAATTTCTGGCATAAGTAGATCCCTTCACCAACATAATGTTGGACCACGAAATTCTCAAAACTTCAGAAGCTTTCAATTAGTGAGAATCCCAACAAAATATCGTTGATGCTGTTAAAAAGTAGAGCTAAATTCTCAATTGAACATAAAAATGGTCTTCAAATTGAGTGTTGATTGTTTTATTTTTGAAGGGACCAAGTATAACAATTCAGGGTAGGATATGAATCTCAGGGCACATTTGTTTCATTTTCTTTGTCTTAGCACGTGTGCCATAAGTTTGCATCCAAATTAGTCTCTGGGGCGGCACCGAAAACGACAGAGATCGTATAACTTCACAACACATGTGCTATGAATAAAAATTAAAGACTTTGATTTTGTCCTAAAGGGAGCATCTTCAACAATAACAGGAATTCATATGGAAATTATCTTGGTCTAGAACAGAGAGTCATTTCATAAATGTCAATGTTCCAAGAAACAATCGATAAAACTGGAGCCGAAACACGTGAAGATAACTGTACTTCAAGAGTTCGGCAAATTGTAATTATACCCCTCACTAATGGGCACTTTGTAAAAAACAAAACCCGCAAAAACTACCTGTTATAACCAATAATTTTTGTTCACAGATGGTGGAGCCACTTTTGGGAATATATCCGTGGGCAAAATGGAATATATTTGGGATATTTTTACGTTTGAAGAGGAAAAACAATTTAGCTAGCAGTGAATGGTAGTAGCTGTTGAATTGAACACAACAGCGAATTTGAATTATCTTGAAAATCTAATTGAAAATCTCTGATGCTTTGACTGAAAATAGTCGAGATCACATAATAATGAATTTGTTTTGAATCTGTTTCAAGATGAAATATATGACGATATGAATAAATTTGAAGAATTTTGAAAAAACTGAGTACTTTTCTCAGAGTTCTGATATGTCGTGGTTATCTTGATAAAATTGTGATGTCTTACATTCAAATCACCATTCTTTCGATCAAAAGTCCACGCTTTGATCTACACCCTACTTTTCAATTTATATATATTTAATGGCGATTGACGAAGAAGTTTCATTCTCGTTGATACAACCAAAAAAATGAATTCATTCACTTAGTTGGATAGGTCCATTTGTGTACGCTAGATATATAAGTATATATGACAAAATAATTGTCCTTTATTGACAATATGCGCATTTTTTGTTCCAAAGGATTCCCTAGGGGTTGCACAACCCTCTTTGTGAGTATAGCAACGTGCGAGTACTCGAATAGAGGGGGAATAAAAATGCCAACTACAAAAGATCCACAGCTCCATATGAATCTCCAACGCTTTCAAAGACCATCCTCATCATATTCCGCAACATCCATTCGAAGCGACATTTTTATACCGAGAGGGGTGAGGGAGATTAAAAAAGTTAGAAGTGCCATGGGGATATTAAACTTGTTCTATGGATTTTGTAGATCATGTAGATAATTCTGAATTTTAGGATAATTAACGATTACTCAGTATGTACTGTCAGATATATTCATCAAATTAGAGCTGAAATAAAAAAAAATAACTATGATATATTACAGACAAAATCACAAAAGAACAAAAACGAAAACTGCATCGAGAATGTAAAAATTATTTTCTCCTAACTTCATTAAAAACCACGATATTTGTATTTGTTTTGTTTATAACTGAGAAACAAAAGACGATAGTAGATTTTTGTTTTCATCAGTGAACTGATCTCGAAAAAATATATTGAGGATGCGATCTCCATTTTTTCGTGCCTCAACGACATCGAAATTTGCCCACCTTGTACACGATTATCTATTGATGAATAAAGTCAAGCTTAATGTTTCAATAACGAAACGAACAATCTCAACAAAATATACATATTGAGCTACAAAGTATGAATCACCCTGTACTATAATGACGCACCTTCTATGAAGAAGACGTCAATCCATGGCTTCTTCATCATTCACCGCCTATTCGAAGCGATCAAAGGCTCTAAGGGCACCTCGTCAAAGGAATACAATTATCTCTCGAGATCCTCTCGAGAGTTTCCCTTCTTTCCCATCCCTTTTCCGCGCCACTGCGCCCATCGAGCCCTCGACAACCTGGGCATTATTCAAATAGAACTTTTGTCACCTTACCACCCCTATACCATGTTTGTAATAGGGATGATATTCGCCGCTTTGAGCGCGCACCACCCTTATTTCTTTTCTTGTTTGCGTTTTTGCCGCTCGCTTCACGATATTCTCCCTCAGGCTGGGCAAAAAGGACTTTGAAAAAGGTCCGGACTGCCGCAATTTGGACACGCGTATATTCGAGACGTGTTACGTATTCAATTGTGATATTATAATCGTCTTTTGTTTTCGAATTATGAATAAAAGTTTGATTTTTCGACACATATCTTGGTTGTTGGTGAATTTGGGAGAAAATTACTTTCACATTACTTGAATTTCAACAGCTTTTGGGGATTTTTTCTGCATCATCGGACATGAACCAAAAAGTGTCCGGAAAACGTAGAATTTCATTACCACAGGATATTCGTATGTGTCGAAAAGTCAAAGATTCTAACTTTTGTTTATAACTCGAAAACAAAACAAGATGATCAATTTTTGTTATCGCCAGTGAAAGTTATTCGAAAAAAGGGATTAAGGATCCATTTTTGTAATCTCTATAGTTACCGAGTTACCCTCGCAAAAATAAAATTTTCCCTTCCAGTAGAATGAATGTGGAAATATAATCAGTATTTAATTTTTCTGGATGAAATATTATTGAATATCGTGAGTATGCTGTGAAATTTTTGGCCTTTTCAATACCGTGCTTCACAAAACGAAATATTTTCAAACGTCTAAAACGGTTATCTACAGTACAATAAAAAATAAACGATTCACTCGTAACTTCAACAACTAGAGACCAATCTTAAAAAACGACTTTCATCAAAAGCTTCAACATAATGTATTGCAAGTTGGGGCTGTTGAGGGTGAGGGTGTGAATAGATCATGACATGTTGCCAGAAAAAGTTCCCCTTCAAACAAAAATTATCTCGTCATTCCGTGATTTCCAAATTATCGAGGGTGGTGAATTTTCACATGAACACACCGTAAACAAGTGTATGTGTTGTATTTAGGTACTAAATTATTAGATCACTGTACTTTTTTATCCAAGGGGCTATACCAGTGTGACACTCACAAGAATCGATTTTATTTGCCTATTTGACAGTTTTTACGTTCATTCGTATCAATTGCAAAAATTCTCTCAGGTCTAAACTACGTAGTGTAGTTGAGAATTCAATACTGGTCCAGTTGCTCATTCTCGATCTATGCCAGCGAATAACCAGAATAAAAATAGTGTCATATAATTCCACAAAATTGTAGTTTTACTTTGTAGTTTTTAATGGTTGCTCATTGGCGGTGAAATTTAATAATACTGTAAAATCCGACTCTGTTATATTGGGCAAGTTTGGTTGAAAGGTTGATCTGGTCCTTTCTAAATAATTAATAAAATTGGAATTTTCGAGGTAATCGTGACAGCAGTTCGTTCGGTGGGGGTTGAACGAGATGAACGATGGATGGGGAGATTCAGCTTACAGTGGACATCAAAGAAGTGTCATGGGAGTTGGAATGAGATAAATCGTTTGGATATTTCATTCGAGCACATTTGCTTGTAGCCAGTGAAATTGAGGTAAACAACTGGAACGAATGCGTGTTTATTCAAAAATAGGTTCAATTCGGAAACCACAGTTGGGTTGTCGCCTTCTATAGCTGAACTTAATGGAGAGTTCTTGTTACGGAGAAATTCCAATTTTTATAGTTTGGGTAAATGCTCTATTATGTATAAATGACCTGCTGCAAATAGTTTACAAATTGTAACGCAGTTAAATAAACATATTCTATTCTATTCTATAAAATGTTTCAGTGTCAAAACGATTTTTTTAAAGAGCAAGAAAAATAAAACGAGCACTACTAATACTAAAAACACAAGTTAAAAGTAATGAAAAAATTATTGAAAAATACATTTCCTCAACACTTTTTTAAGAAACATATTTTTTTATCCAACTGATTATAACTCTAGAATATCCTCTCTTATTATATCCACAACGACTGTTGAATGGAAAAAGTTTCAGAAATAAGCCTCTACAGACTTCAAAAAATCCCCAAGAAACATTGAATGACAAATTCCATTTAGTGAACCTGAAACGGTTGTTTGGGCAGCTATCAACATGTGTCAAATTTTGAAGGTTTATATGACATGTGTCGATTCTGTCATCTCATTTCGTAAGCAACTTTAATTTTTCTGACGACCGCCATCTTTCGAAAAATTTTCAGTCCAGTGTATAACAAGATATTTTTTTCTACCATCCAAATAAACAAGCATGGGGAACATGTCATTTTTCTAAGATTTCGTTGAAGAACAATAAATTTCACCATTTCAGGCTTCCATATCATATCATCGTTGTAGGTAAGCTGAGATCCTTGCATTGATAAGCGAATTTGGGACACATTGTTCATTATTTCTCTCTGAGACGTCGTTCAATTGAGTTGATTTGCATTTGGCCAACCATATTTCCTTAATTTCATCACCAATTTCATGTTTGAATGAGAACATGTCCCAAATTCAAAGTACGGTCAGATGAAATTCAAATAATGAGCGATTGAAAATAAATCATGAGTTTATAATTATTTAAACTATAATCATCTTAGCATCGAGTTTTCATTCAACAGGATCAACAAATTAATCTTCTGATCTCATTCACGGACAGTCAAAATATACCCTCAGAAACGACACGTTTGTCAGTCCAAACGCAACCCCTAACCGACCAACCCTTCCTCGATCCAAAAATGTATTTATCCTGCCACCCCAACACACACACAATGGAGTTACCGAATACGGCCGTTTTAAGTGCAGTTGTTAAATTGTAGAAAATAGAACAACCCCTCGAAGAGGGGACTGTGAAATCGCGTCGGGCAGTAATTGGCATGATTTTGTAACATAATAGGGGCTCGGTTCCCCCTTACTTCGTAATTTGCGTCTCTATTCAATTGTATTGCCGAAGCATGTTCTTTCCTACAGGGGCGTACGAGTGATGAAAAGGTTTCCACATTGTCGAAAATGTGTGACATTAATTGTGGTGAGATATAGGGACACCCTGTAGAACTTATTTTCAGCCGATTCATTTCAATCGTTTCAGTTGATAACTTTTGAATAATTTTTTTTTTCGGAAAACGTTTCTCCAAAATTTGTATTCTTTATTTGGTATAATCAATTTTATTGTTTCAACGAGATTTATGAGGGTAGTTTGATAAGTCAGTAACGGCGAACAAAAAATTATTTTTTCGACAACTGATCGAAACATTTTTCCAAATTTGATATTTCTTCCAAATAATGAATATTTTCAAGGACCTATTTTTTATTATCAACATTTGTTTTTCTGTGTTTCCGCACAGTTTTTTACAAAAATTGTTCGAATCAAACAATCGATATGGGGAGATATGATATAATGTAAGTCATTCAAATGAAATGAAGAAATATTTATTATATATGCTTACCAAATCCACATATTATTATACTCCTACAAAATATGTCATAACTATAAACACATTTAATACAACATCAATTCCATGATTACAAAGTATTTAAATTATTGTTAGAAATCAAATATTTTTTTCTAGATACTCCAGTAATTGGCACTTACATTTAAATCATTACTCTCTTTCGAAGTACTTGGTAATAACTTATTATATTCCAATGTGCAGGTGATCATTAGATTTAGTTTGAAAGTTGTGTAGTTGATTTTTTTATATCACATATTCATTAAAGTAAAACAGAAGTGATTTATTCAAGATTTTGAATATAAAAATCATTATGTAATATTTAAATCATTGTTTCACACTTATGATTGGTTAATACAACAAATAAGAACAAGATAAAATAAGAAAGCACTAATGAAATTACACAAGTCATGTCAAGTCGTAATATGTGATCTAATTGGTGCATTCTTATTTTATTTTATGTTATATGCTGTATGAGCTTACCATCAACTATTTCAGTATATTCAATATCAAAGTAATTGGTTTTTTTGTGATTTCTGCATTGTAGCGATATCATTGTTATCAAGAAAAATTTAAAATTCATAATGAAATTGAATTCTGGATTTAATAAAAGTTATACTCATTTCCAACGACTCAAATTGGGATACTATAAAGGAGAAGAACAACTTTCTAGATATTTTCTTTCCTCCATAAAGAGTTATATAATTTGTTATCAATAAAAGTAATAACGATGTTATTTGAATTCAATGTATCATAATTATATTTATATCACAAAACATTGCTGTTGTTTTAACTCAAATTCAAATTCGATTTATTTTTATTTAGAAACTTGAAACGTTTGTAAACCAAGTCGCATCTTATAGCCAAGTTTGGATATATCATAAACAGAAACAGAAATGATAACACCGAAAAATAAGAATTGTTCTGCGCTATCTATTATAACAAGGTGATTAATATTTTCAACTTTATTGAAATTGCATTGGATTAAGAGACAAAATCTGTCAAGAAACTCAAATCTGATGACTTTACTGTCCCTATCTAAAAAGTTTCAAACACATATTTGGGCATATTCGGAAACATAAGAATCAATAACGTCCAAATCACACTGTGATTTTCATGAATAGAATTACCTTCAGGTCCCCCACATATTCCTCGTCTTGGTATGAGCAGATGAGCTTCAAATACTTTGAATCAATTCGACAAGGCAGTAGTAGATTCTCCCCCTAAGTAAGAAATAGGGTGATACCCGATCTACCGAAAATATTCGTGTGACAACTGACAACACAGTAGAAGTTACGCCTCTTAATTTCAATATGTTTTGGTCCCGGTGGTAGTCCCAATGGCACAGGGACGGATTCACATGTAATTTTGAATATATAGATAATAAATATTTTGAAACTGGACCGTTGTAAGAGCCAATGATCAGAAGCATATAAAGACAACTGACATGTAAGAATAGAAAAATAGCAAACAATCAAAAAACATTTGGAAACTGAATGGCTTCAAATGAAGATCACTGTTAATTATCTTGATGACAACAAGTGAAAATCAGGATAATTGATCGAGGCTTTCGCGTTAGAAAAAAAGTAACATGGCAATCATCCAATCGCCGCCATTTTGAAAGACGAAAAGATTTCCTTCCGCATAACGAATTCTAAATCTTTTTCGAACCTAATTTCTTTGTTCCGTATACTCCTTTCAGAAAACAAATGAGGGTTGGTGACTTTACGGCTTCCCCCTCCACTCAATTAATTGGCATTTGTGCCCGAGAACCAATAATATGATAATGGACGGTGACGTCTCGCGCTCGACTCTGATATTGAATCGGCGCGACCCCAGAAAACAACCCCTAATCTGCACCGAGGGCCTAGCACGGTTTATGAAAATGAGTCCGAAATGTCTACGGTGACGTCATCGAAATAATACAAAAGACTCTCTTGCGTGTTTGCGGAGAAGTTAATTTTATGTCAAGGAGCTTCGTTCCAGGGGTGGAGTGGCCCTATTTTTATAACCAGAGAGTCATTCGAATATTTTTTCCAGTTGATGATTTTTGTTGTTTTGTAACATTCAATATATCCTCTTTAAAGATTTCAATTCGTGCAAAAAATAAACAATTTCTATTGAATTCGTATTCATTTATTTATTTACAGGATTGCCCAATTTGAAATATTTTTATTTATTTATTATTATTCATTGAAATTTACTACTAACAATATAATGGATTGATGTTACGTCAAAAAACACAAAATTTCAAGAAGAACACAAACATTTCATTCACATTTGGTGTATTGTTGCAATTAATTGAACAATTTACGAATTTTTCTGGGTTTGTATATTTTTAAAATTATCTAGCAGTTCCTTATAAAACTTCATGAATATTTAATAAGATTATCTCAATTTTTACAAAAAAATAACATGACATTGAAAAATATACAGACCATACACTGTCAAACTATTATTTGACTATAATGATTCTCAGTTTGAATAATACACTTAGTATGTATCTAGCGTATTTATGTGGTCAGAAGAATCTAAAAACTGGTCAATCTGCACACCAATGAATGGAGCATTTTGGTTTTATTTTGCGTGGTTCTGAAGAACGAGACGATAGTCTTTCGTGTATTTAGCAATAGTTTATTGTTATCAAACCAACAGCTGTTGTAAGCTTCTCGAAAAAGTTCCTTACTATTCGTTATCATGTCCTCTCCTCCAAATTATCATCTCTCGTCATCATAATCGGCTGTCAAGATGATTTTTTACACATTTCAGAATGTTTCTTTGAAAACCCAGAGCAGTATTTAATTTAGTCAACAACAAATCATAATGAATTCGATAGAATGCATTTGAAAAATCTATGAAAATAGATCCAATCTGATGTGAATCTTATGTCCGAGAGCATTGAATATCAAATGTATGTAAACGATGAAAATATGTAGTCGTAGATCTACTTCATGGTTATTTTATTTATTAATATCATTAATTCAGACCGTTTGACAACTTTGATGCCCGCATGAGATTCGCTTTTACAAATTTTCCAATAATTTGGAAATCAATTTTTTGAGCAATCATTAATCATAACATGAATTGATTATATATTAAATTTCAGTACACAAACTATTTTCTGATTGTTTTCCATTTCAGTGTACTCATGTTATTATCAAATGAAAGGTATTTGAAAATTTATATTTCATTGATTCAATTATTTCAAAATGCTCGCCTGCTTCGATATTTTTATAAAGTCATAAATATTGAAATTGTCAGTCCAATAATCGATTAATGCAGTTTTTGTTGCATTACGCCATTAATCATTTAGTTTTCCGGATATATTCGACTATTTGCTGCTATCGGATAACAGATGATGCCGAAAACACGAAGAAGAGTATTTACTGTTCATGTATGAAAAAATCTAAAAACACCAAATTCAGTCAATGCCCTTTTGTTCATTTTTAACAAATTGAATATATGGTATTTCATTGCATTTCTGAAACCTTCAACTGATATTTCAAAATATTTACTTTTGATTTCTCTATATAAATTCGATCTCATGTGAAATTGCGATGCATTTTCACATTTATTCACACTTTTTTTTAGTTGGAGCTTCACATTGCCACAGAAACATGGTGCTATTGCCAATGAGAATATTTATGCCTGAGATACCAAAAAAATGCACCGCGAAGAGCGATTTTTTAAGGGACAAAAATGAGGCTATCGTGGTGAGCGAAAACAAAGTTTGTTACTTACTTTGGGAGTACAGTAAAATCGTGATATTACAAATGTATACAATGTCGTTATCAAAAATAGCTACGTAATGTGTTCAAAACAGCTTTTTATGGCACAAGATATCATCATGTGTAGGCCAGGAATTCACGATATGAACAGAATAAAAAATTACGGATTTCATAATTCCGCAATTCCTGAAATTCACAAATAAATGTTTCTGTGTCCAATTTTCGCTGCCTAAATTGAAAATTAGTACGGTATTTTCTTTCGCGAATAACGGAATCACCCTGTATTATCACACTTTTTCAAATGGGAGGATCATTCTTTTATATTTTTGCAAGATCAACCAGTAGAAATTGAAAGTGATTCTATGAAATCACTCATTTCTCGTTAGGTGAGATTTTCGATAAAATTAAGATTAATCTACGATATAACAGCCAATTTTTATTGTATTCGACCTTGATTATCTGGCTTTATCTAGATTAAGAAATGTTCACCAGTTGTTTTTTTTATCTGATTATAGGTGATATTCAATGATCGTATTCAATTTTATAGGATCCTTTCAGTGACTATTTCAAGTGTCAATTTAGTGAATAACACTAATATTCAATTCGAAACAGAGAAATACAGATATGAAAGTAGTATTTATTCTCCATTCATCAGAGCAAAGATAAAATGGAATGTTTGTAGTGCGAAGGATATACATTTGTATAGGAAGAACCAATATTTGTTAAAGTTATTGCCAAGCTTACTTCCCACTAAAATAAATAACAAAAATACCGCTGTATACACTTCAAAGCTAATGAATGCGATTATGTGTTTACTTTTAAATACGAAAACAGACGTATTATTACTGATGAAACGTTAATTTCCGTAAAATAAATAGCAAGAGTTGGGTATTTTTAAGATAAATTTCGTGTATGTTGACGTTTTAATTAATTGCGTTCCAGCAGTAGCTACGCGAGAAAATCAGGAGCAGTTCGTTTGTTGAAGTTTTCGAATTTCAAGATTCGTCATTAACGATCGGTAATGTTTCAGCTTTTTAGTAAAACAATAAACAAAACTAACATGAGTAGAACAATGAATGATGATTCGAGTTTTAAACAGTGATCCATTTTGAATCAAAATGTTTTAAGGATGGCTAAAAAAATGTATCACTTAAGTCGATCTCATTTCTCACTATCTCTACATAGATATTCACAAGGATTTTTGTTGATAAGTCGACCGATTTCTCTAGCTTTATGATTTCGAGACCGGTTCAAGTTTATTAGAGGTACACTCTAGATTAATTACGTGATATACAGGGCATCCCAAAAACATGAAATGTCTCGATGTTGTGGATTCTTTTAATAAATAGTTTATACTATGATTTGTATATACCTTCATTTCATTCATAAAACACTCTGTATCTATATGGGGGGTTTTCAGAACCAGCTAGGCGACCTCTACCTACCCTTACAGTACGCCCATTTCCCAATGAATCACCCTGTATAAGGTGCCAAATCAAATGATAACCATCTTCCTAAACCTTGACCGATCTTCATCCCTTCGATTTCCTTCCTAGCCCTTTAGCCGCTTGTCAGAAGTGTAAACATGTGCCGACCGACAATGTCCAGGAAAGGAATCCCCTCGATCACCTAGGAAGAGGGAGAGAACGAAGGGCCATCATCCATTATGCGATGTTGGGCCATTGGGGCGCATTCAAATCGAAATTATGGGTTTGAATGAGAATTCAGAGTACGTAATACGCATGCAGGGTTGGTTCAAGGGGTATAGTGCTAGAGGTATCCAGCGAAACGTTCAAGAAATTGTCGTAGAAGAATCGTGAGTTGAGATTTAATTCCCAAAATTCATCGATCGATGGAAATAATCATGATAATATCAATTTAACAACTTTGCCATTTTTTTCCGAATAACAATTCGAATTCATTGATCATTTTTAACTAAAGTTTATAATTTCTGAAATATAATTTTTTGTAAGCTGAGTTGAAATATAGAAAGTTATATTTCGATGTGCTGATAAACTGAAATTCCAATTCTGAATTAGATATCAAGTGAGAATATAAAGTATAAAATCACGAATAAAAACAATGAGAAGTTTGTTTTTCAATGATATGATTAGACGTCAATAAAACTGACACAGTAGGTTTAGCACAACCGAACGATTTTCTTTTTTTTTTTCACTGAAATTGTTTTTGAAAAATAAGGTAAACCTGGCACAGCGCGTTGTAACTTGGTACTGAAAGCATCTACAAAGTTCAATCAAACGCTCAATTTTCTAACTTTTCAATAACTCTCAATTGGTGTTTTATTTTCATGGAATCTTGGAAATAAATCATCTGATAAGAATTGATTGATCATCTGTGGTAACAAAAAAAGTTTATTTCGTCCAATTTTAGTGAATGTTTCGGAAAACAAATTTATATGAAATCTGGAAAAAGTCCTCGTCCTTTGATACAAAAACATATTATGGCAGGATTTCGATTTATTATGATGGAAACCAACATAGTAGAGTCGATGAGAAAATCCTTTTCGTATGGTTGGTTTACTTTTTCATAAAGCGGCTGTGCTACTTTTATTAACATTCGATTTGTGCAACTACTATTCGCTGAGTTTTCAAATTAGCCTTTCTAGAAATAGAGCAACTTCTTGGTATATTCTTAACAAGAAAATCATTTTATCTAAATTATATATATTTTAAGTAGCTTTCCGAATGATAACATGGCTGTTTCCACAGGCTATTCAATTAATTAATCATACTTTATGATCCAATACCGATTGAATGAACAATTTTGAAAATTGAAATTTGAAACATTGCATTACATAGTTATATTTTCTCACTTCCGTGAAAGATCTTCAATTCGATTCGCATGATATTTTATTTTTTTGCTGCAGTGTTCTGTTTGATGTACTCGATTTTGTTCTTTCATTTTCTTATTTCATTTATTCCAGTTAGGTTAGTGGTAACTGTTGATATTTATTTCAACGAGCAAATTGGTTGTAATAATTTATAATAAATAAGTTCACGATGAAGTTTGACAAATTGTTGGGCGATGGTCATAAAGAGAATTTCCTCCTTCTACACTGTTGTTTCAAACAGGACAGAGCTATACAATATCATGTAAGAAAGTCGTCGATTTTTAATAAACAAAGAAAAAGGATTTTTTCTTTGTTTTACTCTTTCTGAAATTCTCAATTTTCTTTATATTGGAAGATATACGGACTTGTGATATTATATTTATAGTACGAGAGTCAATATATCTGGGGACGATGAAGCGTTCAAATTCTATTGAATATTGCCTTAAGAGTTATCCGCGTTCTTCTATCTCCAGAAGATATACTGGAGGGGAAACAGAGACGGAGAAAAGAGTCGAGAAGAGATCATGTTGGGTTACATCTGAAAAGAACTTATTTTGCTAGCAGCATTCTAAATGCAAATTGTCGACACATAGGAAAAGGGAGGAAAATCAAATTGTAGTCAGTAATGGGAAAGATCAGGAAAACGTGTAGAAATCGATGAATTGCGAACGGTTGAATGTGGGATTCGTGAAAAAATGTTTCATGTTCTTCCATTGTTTCCCTGAAGAAATGTCGTAAAAGTTGTGACAAACTATCGGCAATCATTTGTAACAAAATAACTCGTGTATAAATTCAACAAAGTGAATGGGATATAAAATAATTGTGTGGAATGGTGTGGAAAATCATTGAGAAATTTGTGAAATTATTGTACACACATGAAATGGTGTTCTGAAGCAGTGGCAGACACTTTATAAAAATCAATAATTATATTTCAGTAGTATTAGTTATATCCGTACATTGAATAGACCTATAAATATAAATCGCATATAAAAAGTAAGATTTGAAAGGCTATTTCCTCGATCTCCAAATTCTCAACATCGCTGAATGTTTCTGTCAGATATTTCGATATCTAGGTTATAATTCAAATCCTTTAGACCTCTACCTACGGAAATAACTATAAAATATACTTCACCTTAGAATATCCATTGGGGATTGGAGAGAATGGACTGTAGGTTATATACAGGGACTATAATGTTACCCCTTCTTTTGAAGTAATATTCCAAATAAACTAGCGATGTTGCATGTTTGATTTGAATGAAAAAGTAGTCAAAACAAATATTTTCTATGGCATTTCTAAAATTCACAAATCAATTTTAATGCCATATAAAATGTCCTTTTGATAATATTCAACCATTTTCGAACTGAATATGTACTCTGATCTTTGAGGAAATTTTCAAGTATGCAAAATTATATTTCTGAAATTCAACTTCCTACACCAAATTATTTCATTCAGAGGTCTTTGAAAGTCCCAAAAGTATACCTGTACTATTTGTTAATCTATCGATATTTCCGAAATTCATTGATTTCATTCTCCTGGACATCTATAAAATTGGAAATATAGAGAATATTATGCTTCTGGAATAATTCTTCTATTTATGCAATATTTTTGATATTAATATGGTTAGTCACATTTCTCTTACTTGTACTCCCAGATACACCCCTGACTAACATTACGGAAACATTATTCGCACTCTAGAGAGGGATGGCCAATAAGACACACTTCGCCTATCAAAGAGAGGGTGAGAATGAAGTATGCACTACACGTATATTACCACCACACATGTATTCAAGTACGTGATTGTGGTCGATTGGTGGATCGTCAACGGAAATAAAGACGGAACACCATTCGAATCCAAGAAAGCGACAAGAATGTTTTCAGTAAACAATCGTGGATTCATTTGATGGTTAGAATGTGCACGAGCTAATTCTGACAGTTTCTTATTTATTTCTTCGAAGAGAAAAAACTACCAACACGTGGAAGAAATGAATTCAGACTTGAACTAGCTACTTGCAAAAGATCCCCAAGATATGCTGGGGAAAAATTTTCTCAATATGCTACCCGAGGAATTAAAGAATCAACCAAACCTGTATAGATTCAAGTCTGGGCTGAAGTCTTTTCTTCTTCAAAATGCATTTTACGATATAAAAGAATTTATACTGTGCTGCCAGCGTCATGCTGATTGCCTCAACAGATTTTTGTTATTTTATTTATTTTTATGTATGTTGTGCGCATTGGCGTAACTAGATTTGACTAATGGGACACCAGTCAATCCACACTTACATATTACTCCCTTCGAAAAAAGATTTTTCGTAATATAGACATAATATATATTATACAATATTCTTGTAGTTTCGAATTGAATATAAATATATGTTATATATTTTTAATTTATATGTTATTTTGAAAGTTATGAATTATATTTTGGTTATGAATGTTATTTTTAGTAGGGCAATCAAGAAATGGCTTACGCCAATACAAGTAACCCTATTTATTGGTTCAATAACTCACTACACTCAATAAACAATAAATCAAGACTAATTAAATGAAATAAAATTACATTATCAAACAAGAAAAAAAAACTTAAACTTCTTTTCTATCTTGTGTTTTTGGAATTATTTTCCCACCCCACGAAATAAATTTGAATAAACAAAATCTTCATAATTTTTTGATTTTCAAATTGTTGCATTTTTTTTTCTTTCAAGCAATGGGGGGTTACGTCCCCAATAACCCCCTCCCTCGTTACGGCTATGGCTGTACGTGAATATGTGTGTTTTAGTGTCTTGTAGTTCTATTTATTTGTATGTAATGTGGGTAAGTGCAGTTTTTGCATTTTATTCTAATTTTTATACCGCTCACTGTATAATATCTATTGTATTGTTCTTGACTTGTCAATCCAATGTAGTTTGGTGTATGATCAATAAACATCTACTATCTATTAATAATTGATCAAAATGATGAAGAGCAAACAGCTTAAATCATGAAGAGGTCCAGGGTAGAATTTCTGTCGAATAATTAATTTCCAAAATTAGCTCATGCGCATTGTAGCAATCAGAAGTAGTCACTGACGAATCCATGATTGTTTACTGGGAACATCCTTTATATTTCCGCTTCCGTCCGAAAAAAATTGTCGAAACGCCTATGCTGGAAAACCTGATAAAATTCCGTAATACCCGACATCATAACTAACTACATACGCGAGAGTGAGATTCCATTATAGACGTGTATTGGAGTATAAAAAGCATTAGTTTTTATTGATTCGGGTGTTGTGCGCAGAGAGTAACTCAGCGTCTCTAGGGACTGACACCTGGTAATGCGATTTTATAGGTGGAGCACAGGAACTCGATACCCATTGTCAACTGTCACTCGGAATGATATCCGAAGGCGAGGGTATTTGGATCGAATGCGTTTTCGAGACAAATCTAGCGAAACTGAGTTATATTTTGGAATTAACACACGTTTGTTTACTTCAATTGATTGTTGATGATTCATTGCTGAAAATCCCTTCAGTATTCATAATATATTTGAATTATAAAGGATAGGCTAGTCATAGTCAACATGGATATAAATCGAAATTAAAAAGATATGAATGCCATTAAGTTGGAATAATATTCACACTATTGTTACAATTGGGTCCTTACAATACCTGACATTTTTTTTCAAGCTGTAATGAGATTTCCTTTCTCAAAAAATTCATATCAGAATCTGAGAGCCTGTTTATCGGCACCTTCATCATTCTTTTCCTGGACATATGTTTTTTAATATCGCTAATCCCTTTCAATCCTACTCGTTGTGCTAACCTGAATTTTAAAGAAAAATAGAAATTCCCCCTTTTTCTCATGTGGTCTTCATATTTATTCTGCTTCATTCTTACATCCTGTATAATCATTACTTGGCCGTTGTAAAGCATCTCCTGTGCCAGTTTCAAAACGACTAACACAAGTGGGCGGTTGCAAATTAAATTTTATGAAACGATTATGATTTTTTATGTCTCTTTTCGTTCACGAGGTAGAGCCCATTGTTAGTTTAAAAATTCACACCTTGTTTTTGCAAATATTACTGTATCTACACTTTCGTAATCACCTTTTTCACTAAATTATACTGTTCTTGTTAATGGTTATATTGCGGGATAAACATTTTCATAATAACACAATCACAACTTTCACAATATCTCCTTCTGAGCTACATTATATTTTACCCAAGACAAGTTCTCAACTATTTCACATTCCAAGTAAGACTAACTCCGTAACGTCTCTGTCTAATATGTAATACTCAACAACATATTTCGCAGCAAATTTCCTGAAACCTTCAGGCAGTCGTTTGTCGCGGTGACATCACTCTTGGAATGTCTGTGTATCGCCGACTGTCAGGTGCATAACGTGGTCGTAGTTGATACGACATTCTTTCAAGTGTCACTTTGTGGATCATCTAGCATCCACACCTGTACCACTATTATATCGTAGTTACTCTTCATGTTACTCAATGGAGTTAGGGCTTAAGGAAAACTTTGGGTACAATACAAAATTTTTGTTAAAAATTGGGGTTCTGCACAAATTAAGACATATCCATCATACCATTTTGAAATCCTTATTGAATGCGCCAACTTTACTCGTCTGTACATTTTCTTCTCAGTACAGTCAGTCAAAGTTGAGCGAAATGTTCATTTTAAATATTTGGTTGGGAAAAAAGAGATATTATCTTCCAAGATGGACCAGTTGGCTTCACATTTCAAGCAAGAGTTTACCTACACATTAGTCAGCATCCCATAAAAAAATCGAAAAGTCAAGTTTGGAGCCGCAGGAGTGAAAAAACTGTCATAGGCTGCAAATTTTCTGAATTTTTTTAAATATCCGTATCTTTTGGAATACATTACTAGGATTGTTTTCTATTTCCACTGCCCGATTCCAGCTTGAAGTCTACTTCTGGGATTCCCTGTATGACAAAAATATTTCGCATCCATCCCAAACAATCATCATCGGTGATAAAATAATCGGACTCGATGTAATCGGAAGCATTCGATTTTCAATCGCGGCGATCTGGTTTTTCATAATATCATCGAATTTCACGATCACGCGGTGGTGGTTACGTATATCCCCTCAATTATAATTTCTATTTCAATATGGTCGACCGCGGTTATCCATGAACTGATTTTAATGGAGAATAATTTCGGTCGGATCGAATGATGATGTACAGCATGTTATGTAATATGAGTTCGCTGAATATAGTGTTGTTTTTCCGCTTCGTTGGACTATCGTCCAAATCAGATCGAAATTTAATTGATAGTTAGGCGATGTATGAATAGATAAGGGGATATATAGACTAGCCATTTTGGTTGGGAATGATCCGCAAACTAAGCAAATTGGGACGTTGTTCTTTGTTCGTTGGCCCTCTAAGTGCAACAATTTTCATCATACTTCACTTATTCAGAGGCGATCGAACACCACGATGAAAAGTGGGAGAATAAATACGTGTTGATCCGTAAATAAAACAAACTATGAATAAAATGATTTTAGAAATCACTCCACATTTTTATTGAAAACTACGCAAACTGGGATTCTAGATTCATGATTAACTTCCATTACATATTTTCGAGAAACTTCAAGGTCTAAGCTACTCTCAAAGGCTTCGATATTTATTCACAAATAGTAATTTCATGACTTCTGAAAGAAATTTATAATTACATGTCATAATTCATCTGCAAACACAAAATACTATTGAAAATAAAAATTATTGATCTGATTTAATACTGTTTTGGTAACCAATCAAATTAATTTTATTGTGATGAGTATAATGAATTCAATTGTTAAATGCCTCAAATCATATTGAGGACATTTTGCATTATTTCGTGAGTGATTGATGTATGATATAAACAAACAGAAATAAGTTGAGTATCCAATTGTGTGCATGGTTGCTCATTTTCATAAATATCATTTGATTCGCAATGGGGGATAAAGACAAAGTACCAAAGTACGTGATCTGTATGATCCATCAGAAAATTACCTCGATATTATCTCTGGCGAATGAATCAAAGAATAATAATTATTGGGATTGAACCATAACGTCCTTACTTTAAAGGTATATAACAAGTTTTTAGCGAACATCTCATCATTAGTGAATCGAAAGAACTCCTCAATTTAGCTCGTCAAGCAAAAAATCACCAGAAAGTCTTACTTCCACGTTTATTTTCGTCCCTTTCGGAAAGGGTGTAATTTTCGTTCGGAAAAACTCATTAAATGAGTTTGATTGAAATTTAATTTGAGGCACGGAAAAGAGAATTCGAACAGAAAATCTAATCTTTTGAGTTAAGGCACTCAGAAGTTCGATGCCGATTTATCCAACGTAAAGTGCATAAATCAATTTTTTCAAGTTAATCCCAACTGATTGAGCTCTCCCAAAATTGAGTATTACGAAGAAGAATAGTTGCTACATCTTTGTCTACAAAGTGTTGTTAAACACTAGATATATTGATATGTGACATTCCAAACTAACAATTATTTCGCATCATGTGCATAAGAGTTTTATTCCTCAAAAAAAAAAATTTTGCAGACAACTGTAAGCATGTAAACGTGAAATAAATGAAGGATCCGACGTTAATATTTGTTTGATAGTGAAGAAGGTTATTTCGTTTGAGATTGAGCGATACTGAATAAATTATATTAATTTTATACATCACATAGGTGCAAGATTTGAAATATAACTAACTACATGATGTACTGATTATTTTTTGGAAAGTCCAGTCGACCATTGATAATAATAATACTTTAATAATAATACTTTATTCATCCAAGAGATCATACAATGATATAGGACAAGTCAAAATTCAAGTAATTGTAAATGATTAAATAGGAGACTGAAGGTACTCCTCAACAGAATAGAATGCTTTATCCAGCAGATGAGATCTTATCGTAGACATGAACTTCCTCTTGCTAGAAATGCCCTTAATTTCATTGCTGAGCCTATTGTACAAAACCGAACCCATATAATAAGGATTCGACTTATACAGCTCTAACCTGTGACCTGTATGTTGTAAGTTCATGCCATGACGTGTATAATAATTATGTGATTCATTTTGATAGACAAAATCATGGAGATTATTTTTCACAAATTTCAAAATTTCTAATATATATAAACAAGGCTGGAAAAAAAAACTGTGTTTCAGCTCTGAAATTTTGAATCACGCTGTGAACAACAACTAACTAGAACTCATGGTGGTATACCCAAGACATAATTCCACGAGGTAGTTCCATAGACCTATAATATAATAGACTTAATAAACTATAAACTTGCCGCTTTATTGTGAAGCCTCTTCTCCGAGCGAGTTTTAATAAAAAACCATCAACTGCACTAGCAAAACAAACAAAATTAACATGCTAAGTTTTACTAAGTATCTAATATACGTTTCTTCCAAAATGAAGTGAATCATGGTGAAATCTTGCTGTGCCTACAGATGTGCAAATAGTTCTCATTTTTCATATTGACAGAGATGATTTATTAAAACTAGATGTCAAGTTTTCTTTCGATAATGTGTTCTCAAATTGTGAGGTTGTAAATGACTGTTTTTGTGAATTTTACTATCATTTAAAATTTCATGCCATCCTAAGGAAAAAAATATGACAAATCATCTCAACAACAAGAAGGAATAAATTTAATGCATACTGAATTGAAAGTGTGACTTTATTGGCTCATTTAATATCACTCGACTGATCATATAGACTAGTATGAAATCCTATATGCCTACATAAATGTTGTAAAAAAATGTCGTTTCATCAAAAAATTTGCATTGCGTCTCATGAGACTATAATTTTCTTGGCACTGCTGGCGTAAAAGAACGAATCTGAGATCACGTGTCTTCCTCTATCACTTTTCTAACATATGAGCTATACCCAATTCTTTACCTACACGCTGAATACTCTAGCGCTACTCGAGATTTTCATTTTGAATAAAACGTCAGTTCCATTATACGCCTCAAAAACTCCCTTTAGAAAAAAAAATCACACTGAGAAACTAAATCTTTCATTCGCTGCGAAACTCCCGACTACTTTTGTCCTCGTTTAAATTTTTTTTTGTGAACACGTCCACCCATGCATAGATTGAATTTATGCCAGTGGTAGAAATAATGTAATAAAACAGCTTTACATAATATGATGAAAAGTATGCAGAGTATACAACGCATGCAACAGTTGAATGAAATTTGCGTTTCAATGGAACAACCATTGAGTTACGTTTTGAGTAGCAATCAAAAATTTATATTTTCAGCGCTATGATATAGATTTTGAACTTTGTGGAAAATATCAAATTGAGTTTCAATGTTTTTTTCCAAAAAAGTCAACAAAAGAATAGGGGATAATTCGAAAAGCAGTAGAAATCAAGTTCGATAATAATTCATTTGGGAATACGGAAATGAAATTGTTATAAATGAATGTTTTCAATAAATATGATGAATATATAATTATTTGACCTATTCATTTCAATGATTTTATTCTTGAGTACTAGAAGACCCTGTATAAATGTTTAAATGATATTCGTTTTTAAAGATGGTAGAAATAAAAGTATTTTACTATTATAATACATGGAACATGTTTCTGTCTTATCTTGATTTGTTGATTTTCCACTACATCATTATCTTCTTTCATTATACTATACGCATTTGGAAAATAATAACGATAGAAATCATGAGCATTTTTATTGATATTTCTTCACGATTTACCTTTCGATCTATTCGATATCGTATCCCAACATTTTGTTTCGAAGATACAATGAAAATAGTCTTATTATTTCCGACGTTCGTAGCATTAGACACAACCATATTTGACAAGTAGGTCTATTACTCATTACTCCATTGATTTATGCAAAACTTTTATAAAATACCTGTTGAAATGAATAATATCAACAGTTGAGTCCTCAGTGCATCAGTAGCGATGCAGATCAATTTTTTCCGATTGTATTAAATATTCAGGATACAGTTGAGACTTTCCGAACAAAGCAGACGCAAAAATGTATGGGTACGGATTGATCAATGCATATAGGCGAATAAATTCGTTTCGTTTCCCTCTTCTCCTGTCTCTTCCCTCAACTAGAGATCAATATCGTATATGAAATGGGAGTACGAGTAAATACTGAATTATACAGTTATTGCTTCCTCTGGGATGCCACTCCGACTTTGAAAACCTTTCAGATGGAATCTATTGATTTCGTTGGAGAGACATAAACAGCTTTCAATCGGATATATTTGGTTCACTATTTATAAAATACACCGTGTGTCCAGAATTGGCGACAGACGTATTGCAACCACCGAAATTATGAAATAAAAAAAAAGAATGAACAGGAAAGATATAGAAGCGGATTCAGGAATTTTCTAATGCAGTGATCTGTATATACAGAGTATTCAAGGCCAATTTTTGGTAGAAAAAACATTGTTTTGTAGGATATTGTATTGTATAATAATGATTTCTTTATTGGAGGGCGAATTTTTAAACCTTTGTTGTCTTTGTTGCAATTCTAATCTAATCTTTAAATGACATCGACAGAATCAGATATCGTTTACCTATGAAATACATTGAATCAACAAAATCATGTTATTGAACTTCACGATACGAGTTTATGAACAATTGAATATAAAAATTATCAATTCAAGAAGAAACTTGAACAGATCCTGCATTACCAAAGAAAATGATTTTCTCGCTGATTGTCTTTGTTTTTAACACTGTATACAGGATGTAACTGTACAGGACATTTTCAACCAGAACTTGATCAAAGCAGTTTTTCATTGGGGTTTTGAATATATCATCACCTTTTCAGTGATTTCCGAAAATGTCGGGGAAATACCTGTCAACTTTGGTTTTTCTTATGGACGCCATCTTGGGTTCAAAAATTTTCAGATACAATTTTTATTTTCTTCGCAACAATGCATTACTCATTGTGGTTTCATATCACGGTTTTGCTAAAAATCTAATTCCCCCTTATTTGCGATCTATTTTTTCGGAACTAACTTCATGTTTGATTATTATTCAGCACAAAAATACGCAACTTTGTATCTCTTAAGATAAACGAGATCCCCATAGTGGCATTCTGAAAACGAACAATCTGCATACTGATTCATTTTTATAGATGCGATTTTGATTTTCATTGGAAAAAAAGTTCTGAGTCAGTTTGTCTTTGTATTATTTTATTCGAAAATAAATGTGGTTGGGTGAAAAGCTTCTCAATGGAAAATCCTTTCGTATAATCAAGAGAGACTGATTTGCGACAATATTTTCAACAATACAAAAATGGGATAATCGTTATTATAGAATTGGATTCGGTAATATTGATTATATTCATGAACATCTGGTGCAAGTTTTATACATGAGTTCAAAAAATATATATTTATTCGAAACAAAAAATTACCCAACGTAAGAATGAATTGGTAAATCATTCACATTGAATTTCAACTCGGACTTGATCGATTATGCATCTTCATTCGCATTCAAACAAGAATCACCCTGTAGAAACCGAGGTGGATTTTTCGTGTGGAATTCGCTCGCACTGGCAACCGAAAAAATTCCTTTAACCATTTGTTTCAGACTCGCAGATCGAGTGAACGATCGAGTGAACGCTTCCATTGTGCACGTCTAAACGTCAATTTCAGCTTTGTAACTATGGAGAGAGGACGGGCGGCGGAAAAATGGAACAACGAACACGGCACACACGTATATATCTTCTTTATGTCGGTTTTTCAGACGTGCATCCAGAGTGCCTCATATTTAACAATACCGGGACGTTACCTACTACGTATATCTCTCTTTATGTGCATGCATATTGCGAATATGGGAAGATAAATCTGAAATCCAATTTAAACTGTTATTGACGTCACGGGCTGGAGTACACCCTGTCGAAAAAGAAAAAAAGGCCAGAAAGATGGGCGGCGGCGGAGGCTGCGATGCGCGTTTCTTTTTTGTTCGTTTTGCCTCTGCCATAACGAATTGAATTTTGACGGGACCTGGAAATCATGTCCGGTGTGGACAGACAGGATTAGAGGGAAAATGAAGAGGGAATAATCAAATTTTGGAGCTCTCCGGATGGAAAAATGGACAGTACACGATATGAAAAAAGATTATTGAGAAAACATTAGGGGAGATAATATTTGCTGCGTTCAAATAGTATATCTACGGTGTTTTTCAACAACTTCCTCATTTTATATTCAACGCCCTGTATGTCATTCGATTTTTTCATCAACTGAGAATTCGAAAACGTTTCGGAAGGATTGAACAATTTTCGCATCGCAATCATTCATTATTTATTGCTGAAAATTAATCAAAGTTCCTTTATCATATCGAAATGGTCTTTCACAACGTATTCATGTTACTAATCGAATTTGAAATTTGAAAACTGTTGATAAAAATCGCGGATAACTTGTCCTATTATATTCATTTTTTACAGTTCAATTGAACGAAATAATTTTTAGATAACGAAATTTAATTCAGTCAGACAATAATTTGTCAGGTGTTTTGCACAATAGTAGCACATTTTTGTGGTTTATTCAATTGATATTCTTGAAAAAATATCTACAGTCTATTTATTTCAGCAAGTTAGCTGTGACAGCTCATCAGAAAATGCGGTGTTGCTGCTTGTTTTTTTTTGAATGATACTCTGAAACAGAAAGTTTAGCATTCAAACCGTTTTGTAAAATGTTTTAGATTTATAAATTGAATAGGTGCAAGAAAATTGGATAACTACTGACTGTAAATAACCGGTGAACAGTTTTTTCTGGATTTTTTTGTGAAAATTTTGACTAGAATCAACAAACTTTTCCTCCAAATTAATGATGATCACTATTGATGATGATCAAATATGTCAAAACTTCTTAAATGAATAGATATTACCTGAAAAATATATGTATAATGGATTCACAGTATTTCAGTCTTCGAATAATAATTATTTTCTTTCATATAATGCAACCTGCATCAAGCCATCAACATTTTGGCGAATCATGACGAAATGGTTGAATTATTGTGATTTCTGTGATCACATAATTTATTTTTCTCATTGTCCATTTTTCCATGGAACTGAAAACAATCCATCAAAATTAACTGATACTCATTGTATCCAATGTAAATTCCATCCGAACATATTATAATTTTGTCGTTTGAAATGCTGCTTTTGATTGAAATTGAAAACTGAAACTTCTTGATTAAATTCGGTCATCAAATGCAGCAGAACTAAAATCAACGCTAATTACGAAATGAATCGCCTACATAATATGTCAACAAACTCATAAAATCGTTTAATCTTCGTTAATCGAACTCTCTGTTCTCCTTTTTTGTCTCTATGCGCATTCCCTCTCCCACTACCGAAACAAAAATCAATTGCCTTCCATGCGTTCAGTTCGGACAACGAGCGGCATTTTGTACAGAATCAATTATGTTTTCTCACACATTCTCTTCCGTTTCATTTAATTCACCTAAATATAAAATTCATGCTCGTTGAAAATCCCAACACTCCTCTGACACTATAACAACGGGCGAACAACCGTTCCGCTAAACTGTTGATCTACTTAGTAGAAGCCAATTTCTAAATTATGTTTGAAAATCTAGAAATTAGCAAGATTTTTCAGATATCAACAGTAGGGTCGAATGAGAAAAAATCTATGAGTATTAAAAAAGAATCCTCATGAGAAAAAAATTATGTTTGAGAAAAATGTTATCGACAAAATATTAGTTTTCAGCATTTCTGTTTCAACTTGAAACAATCTGTGAAATATGATTGTATTCTATTCTTTCAAATTGAAAATTGTTCATTCTTAGTACATGGTATTATCGAACATTAAATAAAATTGTTGTTTGTTGAATAAACCTCAACAATAAATTTGATTTATTATGTTTAATTTTCCGTAAACAAACTAATAGTTGTAATAGGAAGTGTTTGTTTTTGATGAAAATGTTTGTTTTGCAATCATTCTTCATTATGAAACTATATGATGCACTCACTGTAATTAGACTAGATTTTATGTAAATGTGTACGTACAAACAAGATAAATAGGTTACTGCTCAAATGAGACAATCTTGCAATTTTATGGTGACATGATGCCAACGTTCGGATTTGGTAAAACAATTTTTAAAAATTAGTTTCGGGATTCATGTGAGTTCCTCAGCTTTATCAAACATTGGTTTGGTAGATTTTTTGTTGAGGTATCCACTTTTTCATTACAGACCAGTACTACTTGATATCCAGATAATCTAACAGCTCTCTTGATTTATTTGATTACCCGATTATATAAATATTATAATAACATTAGCATTCCATTCATGATGCCTGTTTTTCAATGAATTTATTATTTTCTCAGGTTTATCATAAGAAACAATTATCAACAGATCATTAGTCATATATTTTTCAACAATCATTGCATAATTTTACAACTCACTTCTCATCAATCTGCTTCATTTGTCTGAGTATGAGGTCGGGAAGTTTTTGAAATTGAAATTTTGTGAATCCCTAGTATAGATTAGGACTGGAGACTCCATTACGTAGTTATACGTTGGCAAATTGCCTTTGTTTATTTGATGTATGATGATTATATTCGTTATTTCCCCATGAATGTATTTATTGTCTAATTTCTTCTGTCAATTGTACAAGTTAGGTTAAGTGTAAGAGTAGCAGGAGCTAAACTTCGCCTTCCTTGTATAGAAAAATAAAGACGATTTTTTTTATTATTATTATTATTATATCTCGCTAATGAATGGTGTTGACTTATTTCCATTTCCCAACGGAAATGAAGAATTTTCATAACACATTTTCCGAATCCAAGATCATGTTTCTCGTAGTTGATAACCCCCCGTCGACAACCCCACGTCAACTAACCCTCGAAGTTGCGACCGCCGCTGCCGCACCGAGGGTGGTTCGGTTACCGTCCTCGTGCCCGCTTCAGCATCTGTCAACCCCGTGCAGGCCCGCAAGGGTGGAAGCGCAGAAAACGCGCGCGCGACACGTATAAGAGACGCGCAACGCGCAAGAGGGGGGCAGGGTAAGTATTCTCGTTCTTTCTCCCTTCCTTCCCGAAGGGATGTCCGACAGATGTGCGCCGCTAATCGGTCGAGTCTCCAAACATATAAATATATTGTGCAGAACGCGCAATCGGGTTGTCGCATATTTATTCGGCTAACGCGGGATGAAGATGGGAATCGGTGATCGACTAGAGAAAACGTGAGGGAAGTTAACCCGCCGCAGAGTATACAGGGTGGTCGATAGGAAAATGAGTAAACTGTTTATGTTATTATGGAGGGACTGGCTCGGCTTATTCATTAATGAAATAGTAAAATGATGCAGTTGACCACGAAAAGGGTGGCGGACATGGTCTCGAACAAGTTCTCGTTATGAACTGTTTACACCGTTTATAGCTCTGTGATTAATATACTCATTAATATCATGTTAATTAGAACGGGGAAATGTATAGAAATAAGGGAGTTTTTAGGCCACTTAAAATAACAACTTTTGTGGTTATCGTCATTTGTGCGACTGCGCAGTAAGGGAAAAGAGGGGAGGCAAAACGAATAGCGATACCGACGAACTTTATTTACGATAGATTGGAATAGCGAGTTTTGTGGTTATCTTTACCACAGATCAGAACTTTTGGTTCACGAAACACATATTTGCCATAAACGATAGATATCTCTTAATATTATATTGCGTATCAATTCTATATTTGGTTGTCCCCTTTTCATCCATTTCTCAGAAATATCAGAAACATTGACTAAATAGTAAATACTAACTAAATACACACTAATCCCTAACCTCACAAAAGCTAAGTTCGGTTTTCTTTAACGTTAGCATCGTACGTTCCAAAAACTCTTTCAAATCAATCAGTCGTTATGTTTATCGTTAATATCAATAACCACAAAAGTTGTTATTTTTTATGTTAGTTTAATTAACCAAAAAGTCCCTAATGGTGTGAGTTCTCTTACGCTAAACCACTTGAAGACTAGGCTTTTTTGCAATCACTTGAAATGCCAATATACAGCTTATTTTTTATCAGCTTTAACTTTTCGTATTCATTCTTTCTGTTAACTTTGCCAGGGGCAGTCGATCTGTATTTTTTATTGAATAAATATTTTATAAAGAGTAAATCTCTCGTTCAAACTATTTATCTCCACTAAATCTGACGCATAGTTAGATACTATGGTTGTATTTGGAAAACGCCAAGAGAATTGAAATCGTGAGAGCTAGCAGAACATTTTTTTAAAACATTATGAGTAATGATACATTGTTGAGTTGGTTATTAAAACAAATCAATCTTATACAATAGTTTATTTCTGTTTCTACTAAATTACAATGGCTTCATGTCTCAAACAGTCAGCCAGCTGAATCTATTTCACGTAATCTGCTATGACTCTCATAGTTTCCAAAATGAAAAAATATTTGATTGATACTTCATTTTAAAGATTGAGTCCATTCAACTAGCGAATGTTTGTATAGACATACATTTGCTTGTATTTTCGATTTATAAACGAAAGTTTGTCAAGAAGAATGTAAAAATGACAACTATAGGCTTCTTCACCGGGTTTTCAGGAATCTATCACACAATTCACAAATTGTGGCACTCTTTCTTTTTGCTACACCAACGTTTTCAAAGTTGTACCTTCCTCAATGTTGGGCATACTGTGTACTAATGAAAATTAAATAGTCTAGCTCTATTCAGAATCACGATCTCATTGAATCGGAGGGGAAACATCGATGTAAAGAGTTGAAGAACGACTCTTCAGTGTTCGAATCATAGATATAACGGATAGGAAAGGATTGAAAAAATTCATTAAATAACAATATTTGATTATTTGGAATTACTGACTTCAATTGAATTGATAGGTATCATTATTATAGAATATCTGTAGGTATGTCGTTTTCTAAATATTCAGTGAATCCTTTTGGCGGCTTAAATTACCAAAAACTTTCAAAATAGTCAGATGCCAGAATAGTGGAAATGTCAAGTTTCAGAGACTAGTGCGATAGATAGCCGACCCTGATCAATTTTCAATTGGCGATTAGTTCTTGCCAACCACAAAAATAACCCCGCTGGATTTTTTTTCCGTTCGGTCTTCAATGATCGAACAGCCCTGTAGGTACATTTTGATACCTATTCCTAAGATCGAAAACGAATACGCCACTAGCAAGCGTTCATTAAAAAGCCATCAAAATGGGAAAATTTCATTTCCGCCACCCCTTTCAAAGGGGAGAGGAGGCAACTCTTAAGCTACTTATCACCCGGTCATAACGCTATTTCCCTCGAGGGAGAGATTCGACCAATTTTCCGAACAAGGGTGCATCCTGCTCATCCTCGGACCCCACTTTAATTTTTAATACATTATTTAATCATGGGGTAGTTTCAGTCTCCGAAGGGTGGCGATTTCTAATCGCCGAGAACAATGATGCGACCGGCAATAGAGGGGTGGGAATACTCGAGGGTGATTTACTAACTCCGATGGGTAAGTAGGTTTGGAGATTATGGAATCACCTAGTTTATTGCATGATTTTCTTTTCTGTTCACTAGGAAGTCATGGGCGCTACTAGAATCATAATATTGAGCGAGCAGAATGTTTAATCGGTGATTTTGAGCGATTGGAATGTTTAATCGGTGATTTTGAGTGACGTTGAGGACGCTGCGGAACGTGAACTAGTATGGAAAATGACGAATTACATTTGCTAAGCGTTTATCATACGTCAATTTTAATTTCAAATGGACGCTTATTTAACGAAAAAATAATGGTCACCCCTTCTCCCTCTCCCTCAATTTTTCAAATAACAAAGTGGATCTCGCGATACATCGTTGAAGAAAAATTCAGGAAGTAGAATTCAAAAATCATGATTCGAAACACACGAAAATCTGTTAATCTTCAAAAATGAAGCAACTGGACAAATCATTTTTATTGACAACTTAATTCTGCCAGGAAGTAAATAGAGAAGATTTTGAACACCTCCTATAGTATTTGAGTTGATTAGAATGATAAATTATTGAAGATTTAATCCAATATTAGTTGTATTTTCGTTTTGGGAAGTAAAAAACTATTATTGTTGAATTCTACTTTCGAAATCTTTTTCAATGATGTATCGCACGACCCCCTTTGCTAATTAAAAAATTGAGGGAGTAGCTGTCAAGAGGAAGTATGACAGTTCTTTCTTCGAAACACCCCATTCGAAATTAAAATTGACGTTTTTCAATTTTGTGCTCAGTAACGGAGATCGAAGATCGGGTAATACATTCCTGCAACTTCAAAACTTTATTCTATTCAAAGTAATATAATCGCTCATAGATTTTGCTTGCAATATGCAGTGACATATACATATTGGCGCCAAGTCCAGATTCTCATCAATTTCTCTCAGTTCCGACCACTTACGACGATAATGACAAAATCCATTCTCATGACGTATCATTATATGCAATAATTTGGTCGCTAACATTCAATTATATTACGATCTCTCTGTTTTATAAGTCGCATCTTTCAATGGGGAATTAAAAAATCAAATTCGTGACAAGTCATCATTATCGTAATGCCGGGTTATTATACTTCGGCCCATGTCGGCTATATGTTTATTGAATTACTCTTCGTAGGTAACAGACGGGATATTCCATGACCAATCAATTTTTATGCTGGAACATTAGAAAGAAAAAGGAATGTTATCGGTGCTTCACCTACCCAAATTTCCAAGCTAAACTAAAGCGTGGTACAACGTGGAAAATGTTTCCATAGGAAAATATTATCTTACCGCAAGTGTTCAACAACGTACTGATGCAACGGATTTCGCAATAAGATTAATTATTTCGTATTATGATTCGACGTGATGACACGTACGATATTCTTCACAAGATTACGTTTGCTAACTTCAACAAAACTATTGATCAATCCTGTATAGGCAGACATTATTGGATATAAAAATATTGAGAAGTTTTGTACCTTAATTTTGAGTTGAAACTTTCCGAATTATTTTTTCAAGTTTCATTATAGAGAAAGTATACAGAACTGCGTCGCTGATAAAACAAACAGAAAACTAGATATGCTTCAGAGATTTTTTTTTAAATATGAATCCTAGTGTTTTCACATTTTCCCGGATATTCAGTACAACAATTATTGTACCAAGGGGCCAACGAATATATACATATAGTCTATTCACTTCAGAAAGACAGAATCGGTTATCTTTCAATGCCATTAGTGCAAAATAAAAAGTATCCAACTAACCTCTAAATGGTTGAGAAATAGCTGGGAACATTTAAGTATCAATAATTATGGCAAAACGATGCCGAATTTATAATAACGTTTGTTTATTCCATTATTTATGGAATTTTATCAAATAATTGGACACATGTTATTTTGAGAACTTACCTATGCCGATATTTCAATGGCAATCTAAATAATGAAAGCATTTGGTGGAGATGATAAGATTTGTTGATAAAATATTTCGTACAAAAACCGGAGAATGTATTTCACCATTTGAAACTATGGAAAGGTAAGTAAATAATCTGAATATGTCGAAAGGTGAACTTTCTGTTTCGGATTATCGTAGAAAAAATAGATAAGCAGCAACATCGCACTATTTGGCGAGCTGTCACAGCTACTAGAACTTAGACTCGATAAATATTAGTCAGACCAGAATTTGACATTGTCTGACAATGTGGGTTTTTATATCATTCGCCATCATGGCCCACCAAATAGAACGAATGGATGAAATTGTATCATTAATATCTGAAGATAAATGAATTGAGAATAAATACCGGGGTATACCAACATTCTCCTTAATTTTCCGTCTTCAATATTTCGTGAGTAATGAGATTTCGAGGTATTGTTTACACTATAGTTTTTAATGTAAACGTTGAAATCATTTTTCAGCAATATTTTTCTGAAAAAATTAACCAAAAAGGTGTAAAACTGTACCAACTGTAAAGACAAAACTATTAAAAGGTGCGGCAAAAATTCATTGTATTAGAAAAAAATTCTTTGATATACATTCTCCCTCGGTTTGACGTGGTCTTTACGGGACACCCTGTATACAATTCGAGAGTTAGACCTGGCAAAAAAATTGGCCCAGTGGCTGTTCTGGAAACCTGTAAATAATTTCCATGATTTTCTTTTGGCTTCTTGTGTCATAACTTTCATCACCACGAATAGTTTCAGGATTACACTACTTCATATTCCTATTCGACAATTTTCTAGTTAATCATACAGAAAATCACGCTGAAGATCAAGTGGATAAAACGAATTAATAAGGATAATGTCGATATTAAAAGACGACCTACATTTCCCAGGCAAATGCAACATAAAACGGAATTATAGAACATTAAATACTACCGCTCTCGGTATAGCTCGAGGATTCAGCAGTTCCTTGGAGGTCCCGATAATTCGAAATGAAACCATGCGAAAGGATAAACAGCCGGATGTTCCAGACTGGCACACAGACTTTCCGTACACTCCCGTCTGCCTGCTTCGAAGACGAGGTTTCCAGTTTCCTCTGTTTACTCGAGTGGTGTAATAAAATAGGGAAACAGAACAAACACTAATCGCTCCAGCCAGCGGGGAGGAGGGGGGACGATCCACCAACAAATTGTAAGACGAGAGAGTCGGGAAATCGTTTCCAATGTTGCCGCTCGCAAATTTCGAATATACCATTAGAAATGCAAGATTCTGGTTCAGTCTATTTGATATTCATTCCTCAAACTACCCAGACGTCCGAGTTTTTTGTTGGTACTAACGTATTTGGGTCAAAAACAAATAAATTTGATGATATTATTGTGTAGAAATAAATCCTTTTCGAGTTGAAACTTCATTGTTACGTGTCACTTTTTGGACAAGATTGTACAGCGTACGAATGTTGTTTAGTTAGTATAGTTGACAATTGCCCAAAAAAGTGGGATCTGAATAATTCCAAAAATAAGGCGATTTCAATGTTTAATCATGATAAATACATGTAACTTGTAATATGTCACCTTATTACAGAAATTGGCTAGGAAGCTATACAATCTTGTTCTAAAACGTTCCAGAGAAGGTGAAATTTCAACTTTGAAGTGGCATATCTCGAGAGGTATCGATTTCTCCACGATACTATCAAATTCTTGTTTTTTGCACCAAAATGCGTGATGCAATTTCACCACCAGACTGTTTTTCTCCGAAACAAGATCACACTGACAGCGAATTAGATTAATTATTAAACGTCAAAATAACATTTATTAACTCGTTTCCATGGTTACCCGACACAATTGACCGCTTGTGTGATAATTCATTACGTTTCGTTACTTGTAACGATCTATAGTAACCAAATGGTAGGTAACATGCAATTAACTAGTGTGAGAGTAGAAATAATGATTCGCAGCTTCAACTCATCAGTTTACTTTGGTTAGAAATTCCTTTCTCATTACTACTCTGAGATACATGGCTAGGAAACATTATTTGCAGTCATCAAACACAGAAAACTGCATTATTTGATATTTTTCACCTTCTGTTCTTCAAGTTATTGGATTTAGAATAGAATTCAATTTTAACCCTACATGTTGCTCTTTCCGAGATGACTGATTCCAACAAATATTCAATATATCAGTGATTCATTACATCATGTGATGAAGTGAGTAATATAATAATGAACCTACAGATTATCGCACTTAATCTATATTTTCGTTTCGTACTCCGTATTTTATTCTGCTATGTGAAATTAACTTGGAAAGATAACAATATTTGATGAATTTTCACGATTATATCGTGAATATATAGCGAGTTCAATATTTCGAAATGATTTTTATAAAGAAGGAAAGAGTTGATTCAGATTCTGCTCTAACGTTCAAATTCGAATGATGATAATATAGTTTCTTTGATTGTACATTTTGATTGCATAAAGGGTGTCTCATTTAACAAGTCACTGCATTGGAAACATATCAAATTGTAATAATAGATAAATCTCATTATATCACTGAAGAAGTCTTCTCAAATTTGATCAATTGAATCGACTATTACTTAACCTGACAAAGTTTTGTTCAAAATGTTTGCATTCTTCAGTATCAGGATTGACGTTTGGCGACTTCCAAATCGAATATTCATCAATTCTGTATCAATATGTTATGAAATATTGTTAATATGTACTTAGATGAAACAATTATTGATCTATTTTGTATTCGATATTTTCATTGAAATGCTAGGAAAACTTGTTTGTTATGACTTATTTTCGAATGCAGTGTTTTAATCATAATTATGAATTAGGCTTATAATATAATTTCGATTTATCAAAAAGACAATGGCATAATTAACGTAGAGTCCATTTAAGTTCAAACACAACACGAATAAACGGATTTTTACGTCAGGTTAAATATAACGTAGTGAACTCAAGTTATTATTCATTCATAATATATAAACATGGGAATTAGACACTTCGTTATATGGACTAACTACATTACGAAATATCGTTACTCTCCAAATATTTACGACTTTTATCAAATATTTATATAACGTATCAATATTTACATCTCCAAAATTTTATAACTTGTACACTTACAGGGAGTTCATTAAAGAATCTTATCATACCTTGGAAACTAAAGAAATATGACGTAAGCTCGGGGTGTTTGAAATTCAATCGATAACGATGTATTTTAATCGAACATTGGCTGAGTTGAAATAACTTCAATAAATCAAGTGAATGTACAGAAATGAAGATTAAATCTACTTCCAGTATAGTATTTTCTAGATATCTTCAAAAATATCAGAGATACTCTCAATTACTTTACAGACTATTATTCAGCACAAATATCTGCAATTTTATCTCGATTGGCACTAGAAAAACAGACAGTCTGTATACAGGAAATAAATTAATGATAGCTTGCTGAAATTCAAGAGACAATTACATTTTCTCTTGGAAAAATTCGAAGGGCTATCAATATGCTCTGTTCGCTGTGACAATTGACGTGTTGATTAGATAAGAAAATCTTCTCCCTTCATTAAGTACGATTATAATACACTGGCTTTCCTTGTTACTCTCACAGATTTCTGTCTATTCCCCAGATACATTTTTTCCGAAACTGTATATAGCGTATATTCTTCATATTTCTTTCGGTCATCAGCTACTGTCTTATCGAATATACCAGGTGTTCCAGGAGTCGGCGTCTAGCTGGAATCGGGCACTAGGCCAGCCAAGCTACGAAAATTATCAAAAATTTCTCAACACTGCCCGATTTCAGCATGACGTCGACTGCTGGGACACCCTGTATAACTAGACCATCGTAGAGCAGCTTATAACCAGGCGAGAAAACACCACTCTCGTCGATCGATTCGAGAACAAATAATCGCTGGATGTTTCGTATCGGAAATGCCCGCAAATTAGCCTCCGGGCTGGCCGGACGGTAATGATGACGTATCATCGGTACTTCATTTGGGGTTCGGCGTGTAAATGGCGATCTGAAAATTGCCGGTGGTGGATTAATCATAATTAATCACGGCCGGAATGCATTACCTCCATTCTGCGAGGCGCTTTTTACCTTTCTTTGTTTCGTCGTTTCTTTCTCTTCCTCTTCTCGGTGGAACGTTTATCATTTTCCAAAGCAGTGGAACGATATTAGGTAGCTACTTACGACTCTTCGTCGGTTTTTAATTTTCGAGTCTAGAGCAGCGGAAAAGGGTATTCTTGAAAAACGAAAAATATTTCTACTGTTATACAGAGCGGATAAATTTGAATCTGTGTTGAAATTGATTTTAGAAACACGTGAATAAACAATTGGACTCATATACACGCAGTTCTTCGAATTTCAATTTTACATGAATGTGGTGCAGAAACTAGATGGACAATCTCATTCATGAAATTCCAAAAAATCGATGATAGAATAGAATGGGTGCCTTGAAAGAGCCACAAAACATACATTGGACGAAATCTCTGATTTTTCATATCGTTACAGCCTGTATATGTTTCTACTTATAAGTAAACTGTAACCTATAACACGTCTGTGTCTACCTAAACTCCAAATTTCGCGACTTTACAGCCTATTTCAGATACCCTAGTATCATTCTGGTAACTGCCTGTCCCGTTGACATCGTTCTTTCTCGGAATGTCTGTCTGTATTTCGCCGACTGCAAGGGACGTAGACAGAGCCGTAACAATATGAAGCGAAAAACGAAAAAACCAGCTATACTGTGATGAATAAGCATTGCATCGACCTCAAACTATAGCTATTGAAGAAATTAAACAAAAACTATGGTATAGTAATGAATTGAACAAGTTGATGTTGCCGGGAGTGCAAAAATATAAAAATACAAACATATATAGCAATATAAAGTCAAGAATCAAAAACTAGCTAAAAACAGTATTAGGGGGAATTAAAGTATATCAGTAACTTATACAAGAAAATTTTAAAGAAATTTCGATTGAAATCACGTAAAATAAGCAAAAACCACGATATGATGGGTCTATGACAGTGTTTTATCAATTGATATAAGAAGCCAATATGTTAACTTGTTTTTGAAACTTTTAATGTGAATTTCCATTTTTAGGTATTTTGGTGAATGGTTTTATCGAGGGTTCTATAGATTTTGTCCCACATATATGAAATATCTTTGTCCAATAGATTTTTGAGACTTAGGAAGAACTACGTTTGCATTTCCTCGAAATCTTGTTGAATAAGCATATGTTCTATTTTTATCTAACGATTTTTTTTGTTAAATATAGTAAGGCAGTTTTGTAAAACAGTTGTCTAATATTCAATAGTTTCGAATTTAGGAAATACACTTTCCTTTCCTTTCCTTTCCTTGTTACTCTCAGATTGTTGTCTATTCCCCTGATACATTTTTTTCGAAACTGTATACAGCGGATATAGCAAAATTTTCAATGTCAATATGAAACATAATCTCAAGCGCTTACTAATTTACATAGAACATCAAAGACGAATAATGACCGCCAAACCGTCCCTAATCAGGATAATTACCTGTGGATATAAATATGATGTGTATAATGAGAAAAAAATTCAGCTCTTCAGCACGGATAAGACTTATAACCATTTCAATAATTGGGCATTTGTCCAACTGGTTTTTCACATTCGGTCAGAACCTTGCCGTCTGGAGTATGATCATGAATGAAATGACATTTCTTATGAAAAAAACCAACAACCGTTTCCAGAATTGCACTGACTAGCATCTGTGTATCTGCTTCATAAATATAATAATATATATATATAGTATAATACATTGGATTACTCTAATCAACATGATTATTTGGTTATATTCCCATCATGGTTTGTTAATATTGCTCCATCGCCTCAAATTTCTCCTTTGGACTATTATTGTGGGAAACATTAAAAGATGGAATACATAACATTGCCAATTGATGTTGATGAACTTTGACAAAAAATTGTTACCACTCTCATACTCAGGGGATAGGAAAAGAGGTGTGTTAAGAGCAATAGCATATATTTAAGAGGCCCAGGAGTTGGGCTATTCAAACATGTAATAACGTAATATTCGTTGATTTTATTATAGGTATATGCGTTCTTATTGTATTTCGTTCTTAATCATCATAATTTTCTAGTGGAACAACTACTTTATCGCATTGTTCAGTTGAAAATTATCAGAAAAACTTATTCAGCACCGACGTCTTTACTAGGGACTCATTAAAATGTCAAAACTTCAAATTACAATACGACGTTTATAGAAAACAAAAAAACAAAATTAACAGGTGTTTTTCTCTAAATCCAAAAACTGACTAAAGAACTGACTATACAAAATTTTACTTCAAAATGTCCAATACGATTACTTTTTCCTAAATCAAAAAACGAAAATTCTTCGTTGTTTTGTGATATCGTAGAGACTATTATCTATATTTTTCTACTCAAAATTATTATTATATTTCTGGAGTTTCTGAGTAACATTGAGGTGATTATACCCTCTCAGCACCATGTTGAGAACGAATTTTCTGAAGCGAAATATAACTATCGAATAGAGATAATTAGTTTCTAACTCATTTAATCGCGCAAAGTTCAACTCAGTTCGCTAAGAAGGGTGGCAACGTGGTGATTTTTCTTTCTCAGAATCCCACGCCGAAAATCTCCTGTGAAGCCAATGTTTCTCTAGAAAGAGAAGCGAGAGAATCGTCGGCTAGCAAGCTATACATCGCGATGAGAAGAAGAACCGCCACTAGACCTCGGGCAACACGTTCATTAGTCAGTTTTCTGTCAACGAACGAACAGAAAAAGACAGAGAAAGAGAAATGGTCGTGGGCGCAACCAAAACGGAACTAATACCCGTACCGAAATTAATTATCTCAATGGGAACAACAAAACAACACTTAATGTTCCTTATATTCCATTCTTGATTCGACACGAGACGGGAGATAAGAGTTTTGGTCTGCTTCTTATTCTTGTCGAACTCAGAGAGAACATTAGAAAGCGAAACGATGGACAAAAAGGAAGAAGGAGAATAAACGATGCACTTCTTGTTATTGCCTATAACCGATATTGGGATCAGATATAGGCAAGTCAACTCAAGATATCAATTATTTATAAATTTTCAAGAATAGTATCATAACTATGTCTTCAAGGAGCGATGACAATGAATTGAAAACTCGATAAAAATGTTAACTAATGGATGTCTATGATCTTAGCAATTAGTTCGTAAAGATTGACATTCGAATGAGAATATTAAAGGCGCGATTTTTTTACTTTGGGGGAGATGGTTGGAAGTCAAAATCACAATTTTCGGAAAAAGTTGTATTTTTTCGTTTTTCTGAAATAACTCGATAATTTACAACTATAGATCAAAAATGGCAATAGCACAATTAATACTACCAAACTTTTCTCTGGCCATATTTTCGATTTCTTTCTTCTCGTTCATAAAGCAAATGAGAGTTGATTGAAACATATCGAATTGAGAAGCAAGGGATGGAAAAACTAATTCAAAAATTTAATCAAATCACAGGTTTCCGGCCAATTACTTTTGTGACTGTAATGAGACATTAAAAGTAATATCAGAACTTGATTTATGTCATCCATCCTTGATTTCATACATTTACATGCACATTGAAGGTTTCCGAACAAAATAAATAAAAAAACAATTTGTTTTCATTCTCAGGTATTGTTAAATGCAATACTATTTTATTGTTTGAACTCTCCCTAACAAGAGAGTTGTCAAAAGGATATGAATAGCGAACTGACAGTTTGATGAAGTAATCTTCATGGTGAACTTGAATCCTTCAAGCAATTTATATCAATTATAATTCGATAATGTTCACAGAATTATATTGCAGAAACAGGAAATTAAGTCGTGGGCATAACATCGTATTCTATATGAAAATAACAATTCGATTAATTCGAAATTGTTTCTTGGTGCGTCGTGAGAATTTCATCGTATTAGAAAATTACGTTTCACCCGATAACCAGAGACTTCATCCATATTGTGTCGAGGAGAATATAATGACAAAAGAGTTGAGTAAAAAAATTAAATATACGGAATTATGTTAGTTGAAAGTAAAAACAGTCGGTCCAAAAGAGTGAAATATAAATAATGATATGTTTACATAGATTACCTACGGAGTTGAAATGAAAAAGCATTCTAATCGCTATTATACTATATTTTCGGTATATTTATTCAAGGCTGAAAATTGCAACAGCTTGTCAAAATATGCACACTATCATCCGTCGTATTTTTCAGCAGTTGTAAATTTTCACGATTCAGCAATTCAGCATAAATTCCAATGAATTTATATGCTTTTTCTACCAGTGGCATCCGTACAGGTTTTTTTGTTGAAAATGTTTGAACAAATGCTACTACGCCACTGCTTTCTATTGAAGTAAAACTACCTTCTGGACTCCTCATACGTTATTGAGTAGATTCGATTGTTTCTTCTTGAAATGAGTCAAAGAATCACCCCATTTTCAATTATCCCTCTATAATGAAAGTATTTCGAAAATATCACCGATGGTGATATGATAGTATGATAGATTACCCTATGCTGACTGTTATAAACGACATAATTCAACTACTAGAAGTACGTTCGAATTTTGAAATGACTATATACAAAATAATCTCAACATAAATGTCATAGAGGCTCACTATCACGTTAGTTGATGTTGTCATTTTAATTTGTGCATAAAAACTAAATATATACCTGCATACGATAAACTAAAGATACTAAAAACAGTCGTTATCAATTTATGTGGCATAGTGGTTAGCAATTTATGTCGAATAAAAACAAAAATTGTTGTTAGCGAATATAATATCCACATATTAAAATTTATACCTAGGTGAAGTACTATTAAAATCATTAATAGGTGCCCTCATTATGCCACACATCATAATTGTTTACACATACCTCTTGATAAAGCAAATAACATAACTCACCCATACAAAGTTAGCAATGCTGTCTGTCAGAAAATAAATGAAACCAATTTCAACAATGGTGAACATTGAATAATTTCTAGAGAATTGGTTTTTATAACAGGTGGCTGTGCGTATTTTCGATATATCACAAATAAATGAATTTAATAATGAAACTGAAAGATGAAAACTGATTTATGAATCATAGCCGATCATCGTAATTAAATGAGATAACAGACTACTCGAGTTATTACATGAACACCTATGTACAGAATGAGAGATAAAGTGAATACTCTTATCATGAATTTACACAGGTAAGTGGAGAGTACTCAACTGCGGAATTTTTTTCACAACCAAAGTAACGAAATCCCGAGTCGAAATGTAAATAAACGAACCATCCATATTGAAAAATGATTAAAGAAAATTAACAATAACACCAACGATCGAAATCATTGTGATGTTACGTAAAATATAAACTGTGGGAAATCATTTCGAGAATACTGCAAAAGTCATCTCTAGAAAAACATATTTTGATAGCTGCATCGTGTAGAATATATATCGAATTATAATATTGGTCACGGAATATTTCACGAGATTAGACGTTCTATTATTAAGGAAATAAATGTTTTATATCATATCCATGATTATACGAAAACTTATCATGTGAATGAAAGAACAGGTGGGGTAAATTCAAAAACTTTGTACCTCCGACACTGACTCAACAGAAGGACCGCCAAGAGCAAGACGAGAACAAAACAAATAACAACCACTTACCGTTGCAGAGGGATGTCTTGAAGGAGCGGGATACATTTCTCTACTTTCTGTATCAATTTTCCGAACTATAATAAGAACTTGAAATCGATAACATAACAGAACTACTCAACAAGACACTTCGTTGAAATTTCATCACAGTAAACCGGGGAACAAAACAATCGAGAGGTTTATAACCTCAAAAAACGATGCGGACTCGCTGACGCAGTTCAATTGAATGAAATCACTGAAACACAACGATTTAACCCGAATCCAATATTCACTAGTTAATCTTCACAATATTTTCAATTTTCCTAGGTTGTTTTATCAATTATATCCTTTTGGTAATGTACAAAAACACAAACAAAACTTATTGCACCTTCCAAACATGAATCAAACCAAACTGTTTTACTCATCTGCCGAAGGAGAAATGCACCACGTGGTAGTTCGCACCATACGTCAGTAAATTCTAAACCAATGGTGGGCATCGATTGTCTAGAGGAACGCCTTCTCGAAGCTGACAGTACACATCAAGTCCACGTTGACTGCCGCAACGTTGCCCGGTGAAATAAAAATTCTTGCAAACGAGTAATTTTACAGCTTTGTCAAGCGTTTCAACATGAGCGGTGTTGTCTATGTGACCATTGAACCAGAAATACTGGGAAATAGGCAATCGTGAACACTGGCTGATTAAGCGAAGCATAAATGTAGAGAATGATGGAAATAATAATATCGTTCAGAACAGTTGGACGTTGAACACATATCTATTATTTAATTATGATGAGTGTGATATGATTCGAAAGTGAAAATAAATAGATAGGACCTACTAAAATTAAGATAATGAATGTTAATGGTAAATTGATCGATAGAAAAATTAGAAAGCGTGAAAAAAGTGTAATATCAAAAATATATTTTACATAATTTCACTTATATCGATACCTCAATCTGACAAATCATTGAAAAACAAAACTTACTTGATTAAATATCAAAATGAATATTATTATAGGTGTACACATCCAACCAGTATTTACAGTAGGCGTACTTATTAGTCAATTCAAAAATTTCCTACTGGGATTGAATGCTTTTTAATCGTGGAATTAATTTTTGTCTTCATTGCAGTCTGGATATGTTTAAAAAATGATGAATTGATTATATCTTGAATTGCCACATGAATGTGAGTGCAGTGTAAAGAAATTGAACAATACAAATTGATACACACCGAGATTGAAATATAAAAATTTTGATTTGTAATAGTAGCTGTTGCCATCTATGAATATTTTGGAGAAACAGATTCTCATTATTGATCATGATAAAACAGTTTTCTTTTCTGAGAGTATACGTTATTAATCTGCTTTGTTTTGATCGAATTGCCACTAGATATCACTAGCATCGCAGATGATAATCCTTGTCGACCTTCAGTACTATTTCCAGCAACTTCATGTTTCGTGACCCTAGGATATCGAATTGAATTCAGTGTTCCTTGTCAAATCAGCTGCGCTGGTAGCCCGCACTGTTTGTAATGGAAGTTTGAGGGCTGAAATTGTAAATTTTGTGTTGTTTAGTGAAAAGTGTAAGCCAAAATGGATTATAAGAGTGTTGTTTACAATGCGGCTCGCGATGGAAATCTGAATAGGCTAAAAGTAAGTGACAATTAACTGTTTTATTTCAGTAAGGCATAGGGACAATGACATTAAATTATAAGTACTGATTTTGGATCAAACTATATTTTCGTCTTTTTGTCGAGATGTGATTTTCTGTCCACCGATGTTATTGTAGAATGTTACTGTAGAATAATTGTTCGAAATTCCTCACATTATTTTCTAACTGAAATAAATAGTGAGTCAACCCTAGTTCAAGATTTCGTCGGAAAATTATAGGACATTTCAGGGTTATTCATTACTTCCGTATAAGTAAATAATATATTTCAGATACGTCAGTGCCAATTGTTCCTCGTTTTTCATTTCACTAATAGTGTTAGCAAAAAATCAGATAATTCAGTGTTGAACAGAATGTATATTGACTATCCTAATATTGACCGGATGATCAAAGGTACATTTAAAAACAATCATTCAGTTCTTCATAAAGAACAGGTGAATAGAGAAGTTTGTTCAAGTAATTAGTATTTCTGAATAATCATAATCTCCGATACCTACTTATTTCTGGGCACATTACGGAGTAGAATATATTCAAAATTTCAATTTCTTTATAATCTCAAGTTTTATGTCTACGGCAAACCCTTTATCAATTCTCTTGTTTTTCGCTAATATTATTTTAATCACAGAAAATGAATACGAATATAGAATTGTGAGGTTATGGTGAGTTCATCATGCTCAAGTCATCATTGGTTTTGTATACAATACGGTGGGAATTGATTCGAGAAAGAGAGTCTTTGCAATGGAAACAATAGTCAGTCAATTTTCGAAAACTCCTCAGGTAGAAGAAATCACTACTTAGTGCAAAATGTAAATTTTATAATTCCTGAATCGAAAATGGATTTGTGAATTGAATTTTCGATTTACTGCTATTCATTTGAGAATATCGACACCGTTAAGAATTTTGTACCATCATAAGAGGAGTGTTTCTAAACAACAAAATGTGAACACCTATCAGTCGATTGGATAATATGACATTGAAGATCATAAAGTTCATGGTGATATCTGAGATTTACATGATTCGGTCAAGGTGTTCTAAAGTTTCTTTGACCTTCATAAATTTGTGAAAAACAAAAATAAAACAAATACTAGATGCGTTCATTTCTGATTATTATTAACAGCGATGTTCATTTTTATAATCTCGATTATAGTACTCCTCAAATAGAGAATATGGCGTGTAGATGTTAGTTATTGAAATATCTATGATTTCAGGCAATGTTTTGTTCACAATACATTGCGTCAAATACAATGTTTTTTCATTCGTCAACATAACAAGTTAGTATTCCTGTATCTCAAATACGTCAAATAGTACTAACTCCTACCAACTAGGTATTGGCGAATGAACATAAGCGATACGCCACCTGGAGGCAGTAAAAATAACTAGAAATTTTGAAATAGTTCTTGTGTTTGATATTATTTTTTGTTGATTTTATGCTGAAGTTCAATATTTGAAAGATTGTGAAACTACGAATCGGTAAAATCAAACTTCCAATATCAAATACCATGCTTTTCCTCAAATTATACTATACGACCGCTCGGCTATTTGCTATTGCAAAAATGGCGACGCTATCTGATGGTGAAATTCTGAACTTGTTTAAAGAGTTTTTGTTTATACTTGGAATAAAACGTGTTGTAATATATATTTAGTGATAAATTATGGATATTGATATGAATAAAGTGTTTGCATTGCTCCTAATAGTGAGTATACGATAAAATATTGACAATTGATGGAAGGAACGCATGAACGAATGCTCTTTCTACTGTCAGAATTCGTGTTTGTTCACTTCATTTCCATGGGAGTGATTTTATTGCACAAGGTTTGTAAAAGTAAAATAGTATTTTAGGAAAAGTTTAAAACTAGACATTGTGTATATTTCCACAGGTGTTGCTCCTGAATAAGTCATAAGTAAAAGTCCAAGACGGGAAACTAAAACCCCAATGAAAGAAGAACGTTTTAATAAAAAACCGAATATGTAAGATTTTCTATATAACAAATAACAAGCAATATTTTTAAAATTTGTTCGCCCTCAACGAAGTTTCTACTACTTGATGGTACCTCCAAACACTAAGCAGAACCACTTTCTAATTTCCAAAATTTTCTTTGGCAATAATTTGAGGCTTATTCATTACTCTATTGCCGAATGTATCGCTCTTTTTTTTACAAGAAAAATCATGGGTTCTGCTAGCTCAATCGTTGAGCTACCTGGGTACCTTTCTTCAACGTTCTGCATATTGAGGCATTTTTTTTTTCAATCGAGTACTAATCATCTTAGACTTGACACTTTTTTTTACAAAGCATTCCAATGTGCTTATTTTGGCACGGGATTACAAAATATTACAAAATAATTAAATTAAATTTCATTATCTTCCAATTGAATCGATGGCCGTTCAATCGGTTCGATTATGTAAGTCAGTGACCAATATATACACTGTGTTCGAACTGAAACGGGCGACATCCTAGAAGTGAAATCGACCGATATCTCTTGAAAATTTCACAGTATTCCTACGAACAGGTCAGTCCTCAGTCTGTTCATATCCGCTGGCAACGATAGAGTGAAATTATTCGTTGGAGTATAACGGGATATCTGAGCTCAACAAACAGTTAACATCGGCATCCGATATATTTATTCTTTTGTGGCCAGACCATTCGGATTTTGTGTCGTTATTTTGGGTACTGTTTCATTTTGGATTTAGACGCCATTGTGACCGTAATCAACAACTGATGCCGTTTGTTGGGAACTCCTCCTTTACCTAGGTCAACATTGGAAACATTTTGGGTATGTCAGTTTTAAGATACCGTAATAAGGCGGACGAGTCATCGAGCTGTAGGAACTGGTTCTCATAACACTATCATTCATGTGATTCATTTCAAAATAGTAAAACTCTCGATATCTACAGTTATATTCATCCTAGGCTAGTTGTTAAGAAAATTATTGGCCCCCAATATAATCATTACCTTCAGAATAATTATCGTTTATCTCCCAAACAGCTGTAACCTTCACGAAATATTCGTACAAATACATATATCCAATTTTTCATTCTAAACACGAAGTAATTATGCTATAGCTTGAGCTAATTTATTCTCAGCAATTACAATAGCAGGAAATTCTAGCCTGTATTCATTTAGTATTCGGATTAGGATCATAGTATTTTTATCTCAACATCTGTATTGTAACAAATTGAATTGAATTCTAATTTGTTGGCAACTTGAATTGATTATTTTCCTAGGTTATTTATTTTCATGAACACCTTGAATCAGTATTTCAAAAACATTTTCAGCCAGTGAACCCGTACGCGGAAATATTTTCATGTCAGAAATGATGAATTCAATAAATTGAATCCGATATCGAATCTCGGAAATGAGGTAGAAGATAATAAACAGAAGCCAGTGGCATAGTTCCAGAATTATCGAAGCCTGATGCCTACGAATTATAGCTGAACAATTGCGATTCATTGAACGTTGGAAAAGTTATTGAAAAAAATATAAAATACCTGATTGAAAACAGGTAGTAGCAGTTTTGTGAAGTGTATAAACTTTGTTTATTGTCCAGTCATTGTTTCTTAGGTTAACATTCTTGGTAATTCAATTAGTGATTTGAACTACATATATCAGAAGAATATTTCTGATTATACAGGGAGTTTCGACATCATATGGTATAATTTTTCAAACGACAAGTCATAGATATAAAGGGTGATTCACCTTACTGATACATTAGGGGTTTATGGAGAAGTGATAAGGATACCAACGCTTTTACTTAATAAACCGGACGGGGTATCAACTTTGTTATTTCGAACGGAATCATGCAACAAAATTGAGAATAGGTTCCTTTATGGCGAAAGAACGACGAGTATGTATTTTTCTTTAGAGAAACATTATTCTCACTATCACAAAAAATGTTACAACTTGTGCACCCGAAACTATTTTGGAAACGTTCATGAAAACCATTCGTTTTTTCATCAATGATATATTGAATAAATACGCACACCCTGTATGGATCAGTTGTGTTTCCACCTCATTCCGTTATTCAGTGTCTGTTCCAACGTTGGAGTCATGGAAAACCAAGGAGTTATTTTCAGTTTGGAGATTATCTTTAGCTATTTGCAGGCAACACATAGTAGTAGGAGCTTTTTAGGGAACGGTTTTATATAGCCGATCATCGATTTCGATTAAAATTATTATGGATTCAGTCTTGTACAATAAACTTGATAATGAAATCAAGGCATTCCTAGCAAGAACATTTTAATAAAATAGCACTTTATGAAACAGTGTTTAATTTATTTAAATTATACCTTTTTTGACCCTGTATAAAATTCAGGAAAAATTCTTGTGAAAGTGAATTCTACTTCAAAAGACCTTCAATTTGAAGTATCACAAAAGGGGGGCCATTTAAAATTTAGGGGTTGGGGTGCATCGGGCCCAAGGAGTTACTAACCCTATAACCAAAATATAGTAGTTTTTGTTTCCCCTACCTGTATAACATTTGTAAGAAATTGTGCTCTTCTAACTTTTTTAGTTTCAGAGATATTGCATTGAATGTGAAGAAATAATTGTTGCCAAGGAGAAATGAAACTGATAAATAATATGACACTGCAAATGTATATTCAATTTCATCGTGCATTAAATTATTTTGGCTCAAGAAATATTGTGGATAGACTCAGCGCTAAACCATTCTTCTTTTCAATTTTCGTAATGATCATTTTTATCTTCTAGATTAAAGTTACGCAGGATTTGAAACACGACCAGAAAAAAATGATTTATATACTTATATACCTCTAATGGAAGGTAATCGTCAGAATATACTGCGATTTATAAACATTAAAAACATACTTCCGGTAATGACGACTTTAAAATTCGCACAATAACATTGATGTGCGTTTAAAAAAAAATGTTGAAGAACACATTTTTAATGCAAATAACATGAACGATTAATTTGACTCGGAACAAGGAAGGTTATTGTAGATGTCCTGTATATCTAACACATACAAGCCTTGATGGTTCTTACATCGTTTAAATAAGTATCTCGAACATCAATTTTCGTTCCAGTGGTCACCTCCAACGTCCATTGTTGAATTTTTATGTTGATTTATATCTTCGTTGGTATTACTGATGGAGTAGTTTTGGAATTCAGGGTATGTCAATGAAACTGCATATTTTTTCTGTTCCATACATGTCGAATGTTACGTAATTCGAACGTATACTTCTTCCTGCATTCTCGTACCTATTTGCTGTCGATTTTATAATTCAATGACCATTAGTCATTAGCGCAGAAGTGAAAACAACATTCTAAATTAAACCGAAAGTATGTTGTATCTAATGATTATCGAAATATTCAATGATGCTGGTTTCATTGAACTTTAAACAAATACATTGCACTAGATGAAAGAAAACAAAGTGAATGAAACTTCAATATCAAACCGAAATCATAATGATACAATGATTAATCGAGTCAACAAAAAAAATTTACTCAGACATTTATGTGTGAAATTTTGATGAATCGATCTTTGTGGAACTAAGAAACAAAATGAGGAACAGGTTTTTCATAATGTGATTATTTTACAAAAACGCAAAGAATGTGAACCACATTACTTTGAATCCATTCAAGTGTTCTAAAACATTTTTAATTTTTTAGCTTTTAGTTTTGTGCTTTGTTACTTCCTGAAAATTCAGGGAATTTCTGTTCTGCTGATCCATTAACACAGTTATTTTTGTTATCGCCAATCAGTCACCAGTTATATTCGTGTATTATATCAGAAATAATTGAAATTATCACCAAGATGTCTGGCTATCGCAAATGCAACTTTATACAGCTAAAACGGTATTTTGTTTATAATCAACCGGAATATTCTAAAATTACCTTCAGAGCAAAGAAAATATTTTTCTCGAGTCGATTATTGTCAAAACAATTCAAAACAAACTCATATATGCAGGATACTGAGTAATTTGAACATATTTTTATCCAACTATTTATTTTCAAACTGCAATAAACTAATGAAGAAATAATCTCGAATCTCTCGGTATATTTTTGCGTGAAGTAACCAGGACAACTCATGATTACTTGTAAACATCCCATTCTGATTTGACCCAGATATCAATAACATATTGAAAATTATTTCATGCTGTGAGATCAGCGAAATGAGATAATGTTTGTTTGATTTTTGTTTTCAAAATTGCAAATTATCGTGAATATTTTGAATTTCGAGCATTTTAAACATGTAATCGGTATAGTTTTATGAGGAATAATATTTTCGTAAGAGTTATATTTGATTCAATTCTCGAGTATAAATTAATATTATTTTCGTTTGTCATCTTCAATAGAATACCATCTGATATCTTTGGTTCAATCATTTTCTTATGAATTTTTATGGTTTTCGTTATGATATACCAAAATACTCTAAAACTGTTCTAAATTGTCTCCCATTTTGTTCTAACTGACTAACGATGGGGATCTCATTCAATAATAAAATAAGTTCTAACTCTTCAAAAGATCGTTCACAGCAAATTGAACTAAATAAGTATATCATCCATTTTCCAATTCATATAATTATATCATAAAATGTCGATCACTATTCATGATATCTGGTTGAGAATGGTTCAGATAGGTTAGGTTGAGGAGACAAACTGTGATATCTTCCTTTGTTTTATATTCAAGAGAAAATGACAAAATACTGCTAGCAATATAATCCTCTGAATTTTCTATCTTGATTTACAGCAATGAATTAGGTAGATACATCAAAACTAACCTCGAAAATAACCGAGAAAACAACCTTGCTTCTTATTATAATTATAGTGCTTTAATAAATCATAAATCATTTGTCGACTGATTGTTTTTATGGTTTGAAAAATATCATGGGATAGTCATGTCATGTTCTGTTCTCTATTATCTGTTGATACGATGAAATTATCTCAGTCGCGAAGATGCAACACACCGTTTCGCAACTATCCAGTGCAGTGGAGATGTCTATCTAATATAATTTATTTGACTGGTTGATTTTATCCAGATCTATAATATTGTCTCATTTAATTTCTAAGTGAATTCGTCCGTCTATGATATGAAATTGAAAAAAATTGGTAGAATTAGAAAATTTTTTCAAGCTTTGAAATTTATCATCTGCGTTCAGAGGCAAGCCTAGAACTCAGTATGTTTACTTGTTAGGTATTGCTCAGATTTGAAATCTTGGATAATTTTTATAGCTGCAATTTAAATCATCTTATGAATCTTATGATATTGAATTTGAATGTATCAACAACAAATTATTAGCGATTCGCACACTAACAAGCCTTTCATAGCTATCTTTGTCGAAATAATCTGAACAAATAATGTTGAATTATTTATAATACACACTAAGCTATTTTCTCAGACACGACGGCTAACCTTTGTTTTTCCAATATAATCCATATTGTATCTTATTGTTTGCGTAGAAAGTATTATTGACGTAAATAGCTGACGCTGTATATTACAGTGAATTGTAACTCTGTAAACTATTTCGTAATCACTTATATTTTTATAGTGAAAAAGTTGGCATCGTGCCACAGTTCAAAGTTCGGTTACATACCACTCTGATCAATGATATATGCAGAATTTATGCTGCTGCATAATAATATTGCAGTTTTTCATAAGTCATTTGAATTGCAGATTGAATATAATAACTATGCGTTTACAACGAATGTAGGTGGAATCTACAATTATTCTTTAAATAAGATGGTTGTTATTGTGGCTGGCTCTCAATTTTTTGTATCGTCTAGAATTAATGTATTCGTCGGAAGAGGATGTAGAAACTAGTAGTCTCAACTATTGATTAGCGGGTTTTCCAAGATATAGTAAAAACCAGTTTTATTTTACCTATATAACGTGAACAAACATGTTTACAGAAACACAATCTTATTTTGGCCAACAAAATATATTTATGATTTTATCTTATCATGCACAGAACACGTATATACCTTTGTGATAAAAAAGTAAGGTGCATTTGTTTATTAAATATGAATTCTTTATTTTTTCAAAACAATTTTATCTCCTTCAAAGTAATCCCTGTCTGATGACGGACTTTTTCCAATGCTTTTTCTAGTCCTCAGTCTTTTCTGGTATAATGTCTCCGCATTGAGTCCGCCATTTGAGTTTCCTGAAAAGCCAGAAGTCGCACGCAATTTTAATGTATTATAAAACTATTCTATCTCAGTATTCTTGATTAGATAATGAGATACATTGTAAACCATCAATTTTAATTCCCAATATCTAATAAGACAATAAAGCATCTACACCTGATGTCACAGTCAATCACAGCAATCGAATGTCAAGTGGTTTTGTGGTGAAATATAACTGAAACGATAGGTCATTTTATAGATAATGCTTTTTAAGCATTCAATCAACTGTGTGCCAAACACAATACGAATTAACAGAACAGAAATGTTCAAAGTTGTTTTACCACTAGACTCGAAAGACACGCCCAATTTGACACGCGCCGCAGATGGTCTACAATTAAATGGTTATACATTATTTTGTACACTAAGATAGAATTAATATTGTAAAATTTCAATTCAAAAGTTTTATTCCATTCAGGAATCATTTGAAAAAGAATAACTCTGAGCTATAGATTTTTTCACAAAAATATGTGTCAAGGTTATTTTTTCTAAAATAGAACACCCCGTTTCATCATTTTCTTCGAATATCTCGGCAACGATAAGAGATAGGAATGGGAAAAATTGAGAATTGATAAAAAATGTGGGTTGTTCCATTTTAAAAATATTACGACGACATATTTTTTTTTGTAGCATCCTGTATAGCTAATATATTTATAATAATTCGCTTCTCATGGAAACTCCGTGTCGTATGTACAACCTCACCCTGTATAATTTATCATTAGCACATTTGATTGTCAACAATTCAATGTTATTTTTGTGACGCACGATCGAAATTTACAGATACATAACAAATATTTTATCGTGACAATAATTCGAATGTTTTATATGTAAAATAAAGAAAACATTCTCAGATTCATTTTAATCGTTTTGACGCAACGCCAATAGGTAATTTATAACCGATAAGTACACAAGTCTTGTATCTCATTTCATGTATCGTTTTTTCGTGATAATAGATCCATTGACAAACATTCCACCAGTAATTCGAAAACAGTGTGGGTTCGCTACCAGATAAGAATTTATATTTAGCCTGGAATTTCGCAATTTCAATATTTGTATTCACAAATAAATTTCCGATTACGTTTGAATCAGCAGTATTCGAGATATCGACATTGGATTTCGGCTGAGCATGGCATTGACCCTCTCCAAAAATACTCGAAATATTGCGACACATCACGATCATATCGATTCGTCTACTCACTGGTTTTAATCGCGTGGTGAAATGACTAATTAAATATGCAAATGGAAGAGTATTACAAAATACAGTCGATTGCAGCATGCGGTACCAAAAAATTGATGATTCTTCAGAATTCAATACATATCTTGTTCACCTCGCTTCATTGTGTGAGATGTTGAAAGTAGGTTTGGTATTATTTGTGTGTGTAATTAAGCTGAATCATTGACGATATTGGTTTAAAAGTGAAGTCTTAGAATTCGCTTTCGATGTATTTCGTGAATTTTGGGAATTCTTGATTTTTATACGAAAACTTTCTCAGAATATGGTGTAACATGTCAAAATGTATATGTTACATCCTTTATGTAGTTTATTTTGCATTATTATAGGATGCAAGAGTAAGATTTACGCATTTCTTGGCACTATTCTCGAAGAAACAAGGCAGATGAAACGTAATCTGACGTTTATTACTAAAAATCTGTGCTTGCTTTCAATGCCAATACTCCATTCTTAAACAAATAGGCTTTTATTTCACATTTTCAGTTTTTCCTAAGAGTTTATCCACTGAAAATCCAATATAGTTTCTGATCGATACAGCAAAACCAAATTATTTTGAAATTCTCGGGCAAAATTTGATGGTGTAACCATGAGGTGACGAAATTCTAGTAGAATTTTTCGAAAAAATTTATTGATGTTTACGAAATATAGTAATGATTAATGAGAATACTAAGTTCTCTGAATAATAATACTAAATTTTCTTTACTTTTTGCCAGAATTAAAGCTGATAAATGTTACAAATCTTTTGTTTTTCCGATGGGTCCGTACCCGAAACCCCCTATGGATCCGTATTTTCTTTCATAAAATGAAACACCAAAAATGAATTAATTCTATCGCTTCGTTTTCGTGATATAGAATTTGATGTTGGGAAATCACTTTTTATGCACTCACAATCAGTAAAAACAATATCTGATGAATCAACTTACCCAATAATTGTTATTGTCAGTGAAGTAAATGTTCAAACTACCTACCATCCATTTCCATACAATGGTACGAGTGTTCAAAATGAGATCTCACGTTTCGTAGCATTCCCAGCGTTATTCGATTGCATTCAACGATTCTACTTCGTAAATATTCCAGAGATTCTGATTTGATTAAGTTAATTTTGTTTTTTGAGTGACCCTACAGGTCGAGCGAGGTTTGATTTTAATTTCATTAAAATTCCTACCAGTTCTAGTTTATTTGAAATTTGATATTAATTACTACTTTCTGATGGAAACCGAATTGTTCGAAATATTTTAGATGCGTACTCATATTTTTCCCAATTTATTCCAGAAACATCTAATTATCGGGTACGAAAAATAAACAATGAAGTGCTTCTTACATTAGGCTTTTCTGCTTTAGACATTCGATTTGGTACACTTCAGTTTTCGTGATATGTACATCAGAAAAAATTTATAGGAGCAGGAGCTTCTTCATGGTGAACTGATGATGAATATAAAAAAATCTATTTGAAATGCAACAGCTTTCGAATACTAGAGAATTCAGAAAAACGAATATGGACATTACTGTAATAAATAAATTGTGGCGTTTTGTAGCGTAATAATGTGAAAACGAATGCGAACGCAGAATTGCTGACCGAGTCTAATTTTATCTGAACTCGAGGAACATCAGGATATAAAAAAAGTTGTTACCCTTGACGTAATCTCATAGGATACGCCACTGGACACAGACAAGGTCTTCCTTTCTGTAAGTTATTTATTCCGCTGTTGGTACATCAAGGATCCTCTTTCTTCTTCCTTTTCTGATTTGTTGCCTATTTTTGGAAATGAGATTTATCGGGATATGCGGACATATGTTTCTATAAAGAGACCATGACGTTCAAATATTTTCTTTGTGCCATTGTTGCATTCAACTTCTCTATGATTTCCACTAAGAATGACTTGCATTTCAAATGGTATAAAATCAAATTAAGCTAAGAAGATGATTATGTCAAAAAGGCTCTTAAGGAAATTCGATTTTCAGTTTCTGTAGAAATTTGGAAAACGGAAAAAATATGCAACAAATTGAAGAAATCTGTATTTGTATTTTTTTAAAGAAATAAAAATTATCATAACTGACTGAAAAAATAATTTAGAAAAAGACGATTTTTGAAGGAACTGAAAATCACTCACTATTCACATGATAATAATACGCAAATATTTTTTTTCCATTTGTTGCATACTTCATGAATGTCACTGAATATACTTTTATAGTTGAAAATTCAAAAATAAAGGTGGGGTTTTCTCTCATTTATAAAAAATTTTTGTGCTTTTGTGTTTTTGTTCAAAGAAACATAATCTACATGCTATTCATCAAACGAAGAATCAATTTCATTACAATAAAATGGGCGTAACTCGAAATAAATATTTCGTTGCCTTGATGTTTATTTTATAGCAGTGATCATTCCGATAACTCTTTTCGTTTTTCCTTTGGCCTACGCAATATGTTGACCTGGTTGCAATTGCACATTCCATTTGCTCTAGATGTGACATTTACGCACGATTTTTTCGTCGGTATTGTTAACATTGACAGCCATGTGATTTGTAATGATCATTCCCTGTAATTTATTGTGAATTTAATGGGTAATTTCAATTCGAAAAAAGTTATTGAATTCATTCGATTCTTGTATAACGTTAGATAATTGTGAGTTTAGCACTTATGTGTGTTTTCCAAAGTATTGATTATTGCGTTTCTAAATTCCAAAATCCATGATAAAATATACTCTCTATTTCTGCTCTAACTATGATATTAATTACATCAGTTCGATTGTTAATTATTTTTCGAAATCTCTGCCACACTTGGGTTGATCCCATTATCATTTTATAGAACAATAAATACATACCTCTTGTTGAGGAAGATTTGTAATTAAGCCCCCATTATACTCAATAATCAATATTTGAGATTTAATTCTAGGTGGATAGGTCATGCTCCTTTCAACACAAATGTAACCATTACAACTAGAAACCAGAAAACAGATCATCGAAATAAACTCCTCAACTAGTAGATTTGACGATTTGAATTTTGAAAATTTTGGGTTTACTGTTCTTAAGTTTTCAAACTATAATTTTTCAAGAACATATAACATGGAATGTTAAGCACAGCATCACTTTATTGTCTCAATGTCTCAATAAATTTGTTATTCCATTATTATTTGAGAACAAAAAAAGTTCGGTTCAAGATCGAAGCAAGGCAATATCAATTATTATTCTGAATTTATACGTCTGTTCATCCATGTATAGTAATGTATCCCGTATATATTATCGATGCCGTTATTTTTTCAACTGTCTAGTACATTCATTGATTCCGGGTTTAAGAATTAACGTCAGTTTTCTTTGTGCATGCACCTCAACTTCTCAAGGCGTTCACGATTCGGTATGAGGTGAGATATCAGGTGATGGGGAAAAATGTCTTGAAGTCGTAAGAATAAGATTCAATTCATTATTCTGGCATTGAAAAACTAATAATTCGGAAAATTTTGCAATTGGTGTATTATTAGAGAACGCTACTGCAAAGAACAATTCGATTCCAGCCACATTTTCATGAAAAATTTCGGTATTTATAATCATTACCATTTTGGTAATTTTTGGAATCTTCCTGAAAAGCCAAAGTAAAGTATATAGTATAGTAGCCAATGCAGCTTTATTTTCATACTATCTCGTTAAAAATGGGGTTGCCGGGTATCGATGACGTAATTTCTCCTATTGGAATTATTTTGCATGTGTTATTTTTTTCACGAATTCATGCACTGCACGAGAGTACTGTATTTTTCAGACACACCGATTTCAGCTTCAGAATTTAATTTTTAATTAGTTTCCTTCTCCATTCTTCGTGAGGAAGGCTTATGCAAAATAATCAAGAACTTTTCTTATTTCTACAAAAAACTGGCCCTCAACCAATAAAATCAGTCCAATGGGTATAAATATCGTTCTTGTTTTTATTTATACAAAAAAAAACTATGATATGAGTGAAAAGCAAGCTATTTATTGCGAAAGTAAAAAGGCTATGTGGTGTTTGGTATTTAATTGTTCTCTGCTGAAGTAGCAAATTTATTATCAACAATTTATTTCACATTCACTATGATTCCGCGAATGACGAAGCAGTTTCAACTTTAACAATGCAAAGATCCAAATGCCGAGTCATAAATGTATAGGAGAAAAGGATAAAGGTATTTATTGAGTCACTGGTTTATAGAGTCAATTTACCTGAGCATTAGAAATAACAACCAGAAATGAATTGAAATGTATGATTTGAAATAATTGTTTTCGATCAAGCATATAAATAAATGAAAACCCATTTTCAATTCGCTTTAAGAATAGAGGAGTCCTTTTGGCCATTTCGTGACCAAAATATCAAAATTCAGCTTGAAGTTTTTGCAATTTATAGGATTCAGCTCACTAGCTCATTTTCGTTTCTGTTGAAGGTTTCGTTTTCGATGACACCACTTTCAAAAAATAGAATGAAAGATTACCCGATTTCTAAGCAAAAGTACTAAACAAAACACCACAGAAAAGAACTTGAGAAAATTTCAATTATTTGTTTTAATATAATATTCTGAAACACCCTGTAAAATTACCATATTGTTGATCCCTGTATCCAACCCTGGCAATATCGTTATTAAATGTCACTTTGACATACATTTCTGCTATGCAATTATAGATAGATTAGATGTGACTTGCTATATCGTAATTGCCGAAATTCTCGACAAGTTGATTAACGTCGTTGAACAATAATTGCACGTTAGGAAACCGGCACCGCATTATTCCATGCAGAAGAAGGTGATCGACTGACCGATTCTTTGGGTAACAATCTCGTCTGTCGCAAGATTTGACATTATTTAATAATGGCGTGTTGATGAACTCTGATAATGACCTCATTTTCCGCCAGTAGAAAGTAGAGTTAGTTGCAGACAATTTGCGGGTCGAGCCTAGGTATGGATTAGATACAGTTTGCGAAGTGGACGAAATCGTGTTAGATTGTGTTGCACGCTTATTTAGGATAATTGTGGATACCAGCAGGATTCCAAGTTCATGCAGATGATGATATATAAGTGATGTGTATCCTGGATAATTGACTTTTGTAGCTAGAGGCTGATAGCAGGCGTTTTCAGTGACTAGGTGAATATTATTTCAATTGAATGTAGTAGAGGATCCCCATAAATTGATAATCTCCCATCGTGAAAAAATATATTTGATTGTATCGATATGATGAGACTGGGTTTATACATTTATTTATCGCGATAAAGAAAGTAGTCAGCTGACTTACTCGAATTGATGAACTAACGGTCCTCACACTCACACATATTCAGGAATAGCAAGCTTTGTTATTGTTGAAAAAATGAACGAAAGTTGCACTATATATAATTTGGAGACGTCATAAATATATTAGGTCGTCGTTTGAATAACTTTCGCAAGACATCGTTTAATGCAGCTGGATATATGTGAATTAATTCATAAATATCATCACAATGCATTTTGTGTTTTTTTTTTTGATTGAGAACATTCAGAATACCAGATCTCGTGTTTTATGGACGGTATGGACATTTTCTTGTCAACATCACCTTCTCCTGATATTTTGAAATAAGCTTCATTGAATACCTGAAACACCAATTATTCATAATTATACCACACATTTTCGATAATTCAATTAGGTCATACGTTCGTGCATTCGTTCTAAAAATACTAAAATAGCATAGGCAAAAGTTGTGTCCGTGAATGTCGAGATGATGATGGATCTCTAATCGCCTGAAAAATAGAAACAGGTCAAGGGAAATGGGACAGTATATAATACACAGGCTGTCCGTTTTTTGTGTGCCACTACGGGGATCTCGCTTAGCGTTTTTCGTTTTTTCCATTATTATTCAGGACAGCCGGTACGGTTAGGTAAATGAAGTAACATTTCGAATCATGAAACATTTTATTATTGAAATAGTTATTGTAAGTCTGGACTCAGAGGAACAACTTCTGAAACAATATAATGGACATTCATCTTAATTTTCAGCGCCCATATGAATGTAAGATAATTTTCACATTTGCTCGGACACCCTGTATAATGAGTTTGGCTTTCACGTCATTGTACTTTTCGTTTATGTCTATTCAACCATACATAATAAAGTGAAGTGTACATTTTGAATTTCAGATAGGTTATTGTTTTCTCTAAGAAAAAGTTGAAACGCAACTGGACACAAATCCTCGTATTGAATTACACTTAGTTTGCGCAAGATTTGCTTAATTTCTCACGTTGGACGGGACTTGTGAAGCGAATTTAGTAGAACCATTCGACTAGACGATTACAGAACGAATGGTTTCCGAAGGTTATTCATTGATTAGCACTTGGAATTATCAAAATTTAATAGGGGCATATAACTATTTGAAATGAGTGTTGGTAGTAGTGTGGTATCGAATTTGTCGATTATCAACTGGCCGTTATTTCTGACGGAAAATCGTTGCGGTATGCGGGAATTCCGATATGCTTTACATGCATTAGCTTGGAAGTTACTGAAAGGAATCGCGTGCTGTTGTCTTGGAAGGATTTACGATAAAGTGAGTTCAATAAAACAAAAATTGCTCATGGGAAAACTCTTATTTTTTACCCTGTATATCGATTTTCTTGTTCAAAAATTTCAAAAAAAAAACTGTTGAATTTCAAGTTATGACCTTGAGTTGAATTTTTTCAAATTTAAATCGTATTTCATTCAATGAGTTTATGATGAGTTATAAAATTTGATTTCATTTTTCAACATAGTTGCTTTCAAACGCGATACAATGAGTATAGTGATTTTCCAACTTTTCGATGCTACTTTTATAGTTCGAATTCTCTTTCTCGTCAGAATAGGCTTCCGTTTCAGCGACAACAGCATTAGACTCTAATTTTCTTCCTGCAGCATTCTCTCGGAATCTGGAAATAGAAAAAATCGCTGAAACCAAATTGGGTGAAATGAAGTTTATTTTTTTTATATATTTTTTTTTCAATAAAGAGAGTTGCTTCACAGAATATGCTAACTCCCAAATCAATTGTCAGATTGCCGTCAAAATACACGTATCCTTTGAAGTTTAATTTACATAAGTAATGTCATCAAATGGAATATTAGCATAAACATTTATAGAATTATCGGTTATTTTGAATATCGGAATATCATACTTTCATCTTCTATTTCCGGATATATGAAGATACATCTTTGATGTCTTCAAATATTTTAGATAACCATGAAATCTCTACTAATTTTCCAAAATTTGCATAACGTTGTCTACTCAAAAACTGAATTGTTATTAAAAAGTTTTAATGGAAAGAAGGTTTATCTATTTTCAGTTTTAAAATTATGGAAAATTATACAAACTACAATATTTATGGTTTTCATTGAATATTCTATTCCTCTTTTTAACACGCTTATTTTCCAGATATACTTGCACTGCAACAAAGGCAAAGACGAGGTGTCCATGCTAGTGGCGGCCAAAACTTCTGGGGCCACCCCATTGGTAATAGCATGCCGTAATGGACACTACGATGTTGCCGAATATTTGATAGAAAAATGTCACGCCGATTTGGAACTACCCGGATCCGGTGAGTACTGTATAAATGAGCAATTAAATATAGATCCTACAGTAAGATCAGGTAATTTCATGATATACAGGGGGTTCTCGAAAACGGTCAGTATAGGGAATTGTCAAGCAAAAATATTCAGAAAGTAATCACGAATCAAAAAATATTGTAAGATGCAAGGTGTCCCATTTAAAATGACACAGATGGTACTACTTTCTGGTAGAGGCGACAACGCTGCAGAGCTGAAAGTATTTTCAATCGTTAAATTACAAGTGTTTATTCAATGAACCAAATTTTCATCTGTATGTCTTGAATCACTGGACTACGAGGTCCCAGTTAACAAAATCATCATAATCAAATGGGAATTATCTTTGATGAATGAAACATAGGCAAAATATTTAGGTTTAGAGAAGTAAAATGAAATCATATGCAAAGTTTCTAATTCTACATAAGAAAGATGACTCTAAGTGAATAGCTGAAATTTTTTGAATCTTAAGGTCACAAGCGTTTTTTAAAGTATCTAAATTTCTTTAAGTATGTTATTTCATATTTTCTGGCTGTAAAATCCGAATAATCGAAAATGTATAAATACAATGTTATTTCTTAATGAGCTTTAAGTTAATCCAACTAATTCCTCATAAAACAATAATTGTTAAGTATACCTATGGTAATCAAAATCTCAACTCAACGATTTTGAGCATCTGCATTCTCGATAAAAAACTAACTCTTAATGCCCATTGTCAATGCAAATAATTTCGTCTACAAGGAAAGTTCATTATCACCGTTCGATTTGCATAAAAAATGTATTCATGAAATTTCGTAGCAAAACTTTCAAGATGATTGGTTGCAAATTCAAAAGCTTGTTGACCTTGTCGAAAACTGGGTTTAAACGCCTTCAGCACTTCTTTCATTCGATGTTATATAATATACAATTGACATTGACATACAATATTCGAGACTGCCATACGAATTGTAAAACTGCAACTAAATTTCCCCGGAAATTTTATATAATTCATGAACTTGTAGATTCCTGCCATTATATTCGAATGTTTCAAATTGACAGAAGTTCATAATTCATTAACAGCCAAAAAACATCTTCATTTTATTTCTTGATAGTATTTGATAAAGATAATATCTGATTTTCATTACGAGATGTGAAAATGATAGAATGGAAATATTTCAGAAATAATTAAGAAATAATGTTTCCAAACAAAAACTCATTGAACTTTATCATTACATAAATAATATATAACATTATTCAAATTAATTGATGATTTTTTCTGCTGAAAAATAATTGGTTGTCATGTTTTCTGATAATTGAATTTTTTTCCATGGAACACCTTTCATTGAATTTCGAAAAAGACAATAGAATAGATGAAAAAAAGATAACACATGTTTTTTGGGTTTGTATTTTATGAATTGCACAATGTAAATACACTAACAGGCCACATTTCATTATCATTCAAGAATATATAGAGTGTCACAGGAATTCCAGCATACCATCGAATTCTTCTCGTTCTCATCGTCAGCATTCATTGTTATATTCAAAACTGAATATTTCACTTGAAATTAAAATCTCTTCTAATTATATGATTTCATTATCAGTTCTCCATGTTTTCGAAGAAACACTTACGGAAAACATATTTTTTTTCATTCATCCTGAATCACTTTATAAACTGATCGATTGTTTTCGATAGTGATGTTCGACGGAGAGACGATAGAGGGGGCACCGCCGCTTTGGTGTGCCGCCGCCGCCGGCCATCTTGACATCGTCAAATTGTTGATATCGCACGGCGCCAAAGTCAACACGACGACGCGCACCAATTCGACGCCGTTGAGGGCGGCCTGTTTCGATGGTCATCTCGAGATTGTCAAGTACCTGGTGCAACACGGGGCTGACATCGAGGTAAGACTATATATACAGGGCGAATCAAAAATGTGTACTTCTGAGGGTGAGTGTGAAAAAAAAATTGTTTGATGAATGTCCCAAAACGACGATCTGTCTCTACGAAGCTGAATCAAAATAATTTCTCCACATAACTTCTAAACGGTAAAAACCACCAGATGGAAATTTTCTACATAAATGTTTGCTGTTGAAATATCTTTTTTTCGTACTCCTGGTGGTCAAAAAATAGAAACATTCGACAGAGATGTTAGCATATCATGCGAGATTCATAGGTAACGGTATTTTAGAAGGCCATCACCAATTTTGTTCTTAATTTTATGGATAATATGTATTATGCGAATATACTTGACATGATATGCGAGAGATTGTGAAAATGTGTGGAACATGCTGAAGAAATCCGTTAGATGTATCGAATGCAACTTAGCTGAAATCTACATTAGTCTTCTATAGAACTTGAAACACAACCTAGTTTTACGTTAAATTGATAATATACATATTTCTCTTCTCGAATAATATACGCTTGTAGCCCTCCAATCAGATAACTTTTGTCCACACTCTATAAGTTGTGGTAAAATACTTGACCTCACTATTACGATCTTCATGTATAAATGCATTGTGTAAATTTGAATTAATTTTAATTTAGAAATATGGAAACGGTTAATCGTTTTTTATCACAAGTTCCAGTCTATTGATGATATTTCGATTCCTATGACATCAAATGAGTATCATAACTATGCGTTGAAATTTTTTATAATTTCCATCAACCTAATAAATTTTGCCTGTGAAGCAAGATATGTTAATTATAGGGGTTATTCTCTGACACATTTCAAGAAACAAACTTTCCATAAACGTATGTCCTTAAAATCTTAACTTTTGAGATACAGGGTGATGGAATTTTGAAAAAAAAAATCGCCACTGGTAGAGAAAATCAAAAATTTCGTACATCACAAAATGCACCTTGATGTATAGAAGACATGTACCAAATTTTCTAAAGATGTCTAGAATATTAGCACAGTTATTATCAAAAATATTTTCGAAATTTTATTACCCTGTATCTCAAAAGTTGAGACTTTTAGGACGTACGTTTATAGGAAGTTTTTTTCTCAAAATGTGTCAAAGAATCACCCCTTCAAATATTAGCATGTCTTTAAGGAACACCCTGTATAAGATATATATCATTTTTATTTCTGAAGTGGTTATTGTGGGTTTTGTTAGACTCGGTAATGACACCAGAAACTATGACCAGGTTTAATTCATAAAAATAACTTTCTGTCGAGAAATTATGTCAATTTGGAGAAAGTATTCATTATTCGACTTTAGGTACACATAACTAGGAACACTAGTCTCTATGCAAATATGATAATGCATTGTTCAGTCTTCACTCATCATCTACAGACAGGTAGAATAAAAAAAAAAACAGCATAATTTAACACAACTATTTGATTATATCGAATGTTTTTCACATTTATCAAATTTCGAATAACGAACACGAAGTGCTGTAATTACCAGCACGTGGAATGGACAAGATTTGCGGCCATGACAGACTAAATAGGACGTGTGATTGGCTGTGAATGACTTATGCTCGTATGATTCCAAACGCATGTGAGACTATCAGTGTATAAATGTTCGCCACTAAAAACGAGAAGATTCATATTTTTACACTGAATTAATGTAACAAATAAAAGTTGAAATGGTCGCTACCGGACTAAGGCTGGCTGAATATCAATCGTCACAAGAATTGTAATAACGATTGTTTCAGGTGGCTAACCGACATGGTCACACTTGCCTCATGATAGCCTGCTACAAGGGCCACATTCGCATCGTGAGGTACCTCCTCGGCCTGGGCGCCAGCGTCAACCGGAAGAGCGTCAAAGGCAATACGGCGTTACACGATTGCGCGGAATCGGGCAGCTTAGATATTTTGAAATTGCTGATCGATAACGGTGCTACAATGGATGTAGATTCTTACGGTTAGTGAAGACTTTACGCCCGATTAGAAAATTCAACTTCTCCATAACATTCAATGATTAGAATCGTACAATCTGCAAGATTATGTTAGTCATTTATTAATAATGATATTGTTTGGGAGCAGAGTCGTTTTCAGTTCGTTTATGATAGCTCACTCACTCTAGAACCATCCAGCTGACATAAGATAGATGTGTTTCATCACTGTTGATACACTTTTTTGCTTCATGAGATTTATATTTCCAAAATTACTTACAGAACTAGACTAGACACTTCCTCATTCACTGGCGGTATTATTATTTTTGTTAATTTCCATCATGAGTCATGTTTGCATATCGAATTTTTTTATGAATTAGTATTTTATATTATTTGAATTATTGGTTACAACCAATGTCGAGATTCTTTCATCAAACGGTATTGTAAGAACTGAAGATATATTCTCTCAATTATTATCATGTTTTTGTTATGGAATCAATATTCATATGTAACCAATCTTTCAACGATAAATTCACACAGATGCCATTATGTCAAACGGATATTATATTCTTGTTTCTGATTCCTGCAAATTTTCCATTGAAATGGTAGGTATCTGCTGTATTCTAGAATTATTAGATTTTACTAGTCATCTTGTATAATATTTCGTGTGTATAATTGTACAATCTTACAGTTGTATCAACTATGCATAAAGATAAAAACTACTCGAAGAAAGATGACCAGTAGAAGAATGTAATAGATTGGGGAAAAACAGTGTTTACACAAATTGAGAAGTGCGTTCATTTCAAGCAAATTTTATCGAGAAATTCATATTTATTGGTTCCCGTGAATAAATCGTACTCAGTAAATGACTTTACTCTCATGATTTGAATTAATTTTTTTTGTATCTGTTTTTTTTTGTTCCATCTTCAATGAACTGTCAAACGATAACTTATGATAATTACAGATGATAAACAAGTGTTGTTATAACCAAAGCGTAGAAAACAACGGCTGATATAGTTTATTGTTTGATTGGAAGGTTATCATTAAATGAAATAACCACATATACATATCACACCTATTGCATAAAACTTTTTATTTCCAGGAATGACTCCATTACTAGCGGCTGCAGTGACAGGACATAACCATATAGTAGAATATTTAATAAAAATTCCATGCCTCCTAACGAGAAAGGAACGGATTGATGCTTTAGAATTATTAGGTGCAACTTGTGTTGATAAAAAACGTGATATGATCGGTGCTTTAGATTTATGGAAACGAGCTATGCAAGATAGGTGAGTTTTTTAGAAGTTTTACAACCTTCTGTTTATGGTTATTCCACTGCATGACCATGAATCGTCTATCATGTGATATGTCAGAATAAATTAGGTAATTTCCAATTAATTTTATCATATGATGTTAGGATGATTCGTGTATTCATTAAAGAAACATAAACGATAATCGGACAATTTTCCTTCACTTTTCTTTTGGTCAAACACCAATTCGTTGAATTAGCTGTGCATATGACTACTGCATGAGGAGTATACAGAGTGTCTCTAAGACATGTTGGAAAATAAAAGTCCTGGGCTCACACCCCATCACCGTCCCAACTCCCATTTGCACACCCCAAGCCCTCTACAATCATAGTTGCAGTTTACAAAAAAAAATTGTGATCGATATTCCTCTCTCTCTCTCTCTCCATAAAAATCACTATTAATCACAAAAACTTTATTTCACCGTGTTGAGAAACCTCTCCGTTGATGATTTTAACGTTTCGTCGTTCGCCGATTCGTTGTACAAATCATTTTCATTTTCATTTTCCGTCTTTGATGAAAAATATGTATCGAAAAGATAGGACATTATGGTGTTAATCTATAAAGTTCCATTGAAAATTTCCATTCAAATACGATTGAAGCCGTAGACGTATGATTAAAAAAAAATCAGCAATTGTCCTCGAAGGATTTTTCCCAAACCTCTACCACTTTTGGTTTCCGAGATATTCTTATTGAATCACCAGATCCTTAATTTTTATCAGATATTATGGAGACGGTCCCCCACTTCCTAAACAACGAACTCAAAAGGTGGCTGCCTACGACTACGTAGTCGAGATCACCGATCCAGAGAACCTGGATGATCTCTTGGCTGATCCCGACGAGATGCGAATGCAAGCTCTGGTAATACGTGAACGCATCCTAGGCCCCGCCCACCCAGATACTAGTTACTATATCCGCTACAGGGGAGCGGTTTACGCTGATGCAGGCAAATTCAACAGGTAGGTTCAAAATATGATTACTTTTATTTTGACACCTAAACAATCGTGCGTTTCATCATTGATCTTTAGGTGTATAGAGCTTTGGAATTATGCCTTGGATATGCAACAACGCATGCTGGGACGGCTAAATCCGATGACGCAGAGTAGTCTTCTTAGTTTTACCGAACTATTTTCATTTATGATGGGCGAAGAGGGAAAACATACTTCGAGAGGAAGATTGGTTCCATCAGTGGAAGTGATGGATATCCTAACAGTTTTCAATAAAGCTGTTGAAGAAGTGGAAGAAGGTAATTTTTTCATATCATATTCCTGCCTGTATACCTGAAGAAAAAATTGATCGGTTATTCATTATTTGCAATATTAATTAGGATAAAATGATGTGGATCTACTGATTTCAGGTAGCTTAACGTTAGAACGTTTGTCGAACGTCGACCGAGATATGAACTATCTTACTCGAGTGATGGTGATAACCCTGCATCTCGCCTGCCTCTTAACAAGGCTACTCGACCATCACACTAGCACTGAAGAGATCACGAAAGACATACATAGCGCCATCTACAGATTGGTGAAATTGAAGATAAGGGCAAAGTCGGGCAGGACGATGCTGCATTTGGCTTGTTGCAAAGACAACTCCATTCTTAGCCGGTATCCTGCTTGCCAGTTTTCTTCAACACACCTAACAGAGGTATGTAGAAAAATCCCATAAGAAAAATAACTTCATGTTCTTAATTTCAAGTTATTAGGGATAATTATTATTCTAAGAAATTAAACACTCTAAAAAAAGTCACCCGCGGTTCATCCATTACTTTAACAATTTAGAAGTTTTCCTTTTATCAATGTCTCGAATGGAAAGATTCTTTTTGCTGCAAGAGTTATTGTTTTAACTTGAAACCTAACAATGAAACGGAATGATTGGAAATAATAAACTATATCACGCAAAAATTGACAATTCTCTCTCGACAGGTGTTATTACGGGTGGGTGCAGATCCGAACCTAACCGACGACGACGGCAACACCCCCCTCCACCTAGCGGCGCAGGCGAAACCGTGTCCGGCGGGCGTCGCGCAGATCCTGCTCAACGCTGGTGCGCATATCGACGCAGTGAACGGTGCCGGTGAGACGTTCGCCGACCTGCTCAAAGGACAAAAGATGCATGAGCTCGTCAACGTCGCGAAATACTCGAGACTGAGCTGCGCCGCGGCGCGCGTTATACGTCAGTTCAAGATACCTTACAAGGGCGTCGTGCCCTCCAAACTTGAATCGTTTATCGCGTACCACTGATTTCTCACCCGTTCCTACCCTTCCCCAGCGGTTTCTGGATGAATGTGACAGTTCGTAATTGAGCACGGGCTTTTGTGCAATTATTTTGGAACAATGTACAGGGTGAGCGGAGGTTGGTGGTACGTATATGGAGAACGGGACATCACATACCTCTGAAAATTCTAGCGATGTAGCGCTGTCGGGTCTTTGAAAAGAGAGCATCATATTTGATTTGTCAAATGGGACTGGTCTATATCTGAAATAATTTTCATTGAAAATTCTTGTATAGTATCGGATAGCCTAATAGGCAATCAAAATATCTTCCGAATACCGTAATGTTGTAAACATTGCAACTAATGAAATCAATATCATTAGCGAACAAAGTTTCTAAAAACATTTCATCGAACTCTTTTCTTGTTGTTGCCGAGAATATTTACAAATTAAAAAATTGGATTAAGAAAATAGCAAATATGAAGCTAGTTTTTGATTCTGCTGATAACGCTCCATGGCTGAGAGATATTTTGAATCGTTAGATGTTGCATATTGACCATCGCCCACCCTATGAATATCTTCAGTGTGAAACATGACGCGATAGCAATTCCTTAGAGTTGAATAAAATACATCTGAACGGTATTATGCGAGCTTTTTTACTGTAATTGTATATATCGATCCAACTTATTAGAATGCCCTGCCCTGCCAATAGAATACTGTCATATTTATAAAGGCACCCTATTTTCCTCCCCCGCGTGTTATGTGTGATCCTTGTGTCGTTTGGACGAGAGACCAAAATGCATATATTTGTCTACAATACTGTTGGAGAGGAAGTTTGTGTTGGTATGTTCGTAAATGGATAGTTGATTTGGAACTAGGGGCTTTTTGTGCCAAGGGTTATAGTGTGCCTTCTGTATCACCGAGATTATACTTCTCTGATGTTAAATACAAGAGCAAGTCTATGGATTTATTGAATTTGAAGGTTTCAAAGTTGGAAATCTCGCAGAATTTTGAAGATTCATGACGCTTAGTTTGAAAAATTTGAGTTTTTCTAATAAATACTATTATTGTTTGATCTCTCCGATGAAATATTATGAATATACAGTCTGAGTGTATGAATCTCGCCTTGGGTGCGAGAGGACCCTGGTTCATATCCTGGAGTCCACATTTGTTTAATCAGATATCATTTACATTTTGAGAGGTTTATACTTTTCGATTAATGTGCAGGGGCTACTTAATTTCAGAAAAAAAATATCCACAAAAAATTCAATGAGAATATTTGCCTTTATAAAAATACTAACATAGAGAATTCCCGACATCAATGAAATGCTGTTTTTCTAATAGGTTCTCCTTTCTGAATATTCTATCATTGAAATTTGATAACGAATTCGGAATTTAGCAGCCAATCTTTTCTGGTTATGTATGGCGGACATGTTCCTCAGGAAATGGTAAATGACGTTAATTTCCGAATTTTTATCGTACATCCTGATGGTTAGTACAACAATTACTGCTGCTAAAATTGATCCTGGAGTGCTAGAGAAACCAGCCAATAGAATTGAGCAGTCTAGAAAGTAAATAACTTTGACTTTGGCGGGTTAAGGTTTTTTTTAATCCAAGAACTAGGGTTCTTGGACTGAAAAATGTTTTGACGGCTCGATATAATATACGTGGAAATCCAACATTTTCGGCAGTCTCGGCAGAATAATCCACCCTGTATATTTATCAATATAAATCAAATGTATTACGTGAACCAGTCCTTATTTCTATTCATTCACCTGAACATTTTCTCCAAACATAATCAATTTTATTACATAGTTTGTTCATAGTTTAAATGACAAATTATTCTGACATGTGTGCTCCTAATGTATCAAAATTTGGATATATACTTGAATTTTTAACTAATTCGTGGGAACTATAATCTTTATTTACAATCCAAGGCTAGTTCAGGTGCAGATAATTAACTCAAGGACATTCATATTGATTGCAGAAATTCTTAATATTTTGAACACACTGTAACCCTGTGGCTCTCACTTCAGAGGCTATTTCATGTCTGCCCTGCATAAAAAACTATTCTTCTGGAGCATTTTAAATCGATTGAAAATATGTGATAATACTTGTACTGTTCAAAAAGATGTGTACAGATATCTGCTAATATTTTTGACTGTCTCTATCTGTTGATATTCTTGTAAGTAAATTATTGAAAATGATGAAAAATATTAATGTTTTTGAAATTAGAACTAATTGGGAACATTTTTCGTTTTATTTTTAGCGAGTGATTGAAGACATATGGCTAGAATTTTATCAAATGGAAGAGAATGTAATGTACATTATTACATTTCATTAGGAATCGTTCATTCAGACATGACTTGATCATATCAGTGATAATGAAACATTTTTTTTCATTTCGTTAAAATCATCAACTACGAGACGAAATTGAGCATTGGTAACAATGTTTACTTATTTTGATGCTAAAGAAACATCGTCTATATCAGTTTTTCAACTGATTATATCAAAAATCAATCGCTAATCGACTATTTACGAATGGATCCATAAAACGCCCAAAAAACTCAAAACAAAATATCTCTGTACGCATTTCTACACCTATATAAGCTTAATTTATTGCTAAGTGACTGAATGCGTATCAGATATTTTGAATATAGTAGTTATATCTTCCCAATAAAAAATCTTCGGTTTCAGAGTGTGAAAGGCTTTCATCAATTTATTTTAGTTTTTCTTAGCAATTGACGTTTGATTCGAAATGTACAGTGTGTATCTAGTGAATTCTAAAGTACATCCATTGTATTTGAAATTTTGAAGGTAGAGTAATTGTAGGTAAATAAATGTTGTACGTTATTTTATAGAAATATTGTTTATTCTGATTTTATATTTTATGGCCTGTAATGAAGAAGAATGAACGAAATTTCGATAATATAAATAGTTGAAAAATGTGTGATTTAATGAGTGCTGAGTATTGAAATAATATTAGCTCTATAAATTTTGTTATATATTAAACAAAACATGAAGTCGGTTGTTTTATTTGACACCAACAACCAAAATATCAGTTGATTTATGGAAAAATTATATTTCTAATCGTAGACACGACAAGCTTTCACTATTAGCGATGTTTGCTTGGAATACTTGTTCATAAGTTTGGATTTCACCGCGCTCAATGGTACCACCTAATATTTCTTACAAATTTCATGTCGCAACTGTATTGATAGAAAAGGAAATAAACATACGTGGGATGAAAATAAGATAGCTTTGTTTCAAATATTTTTTATATTAGGTTTTATTACATATAAAATTGGAGTCATTTTGTGACATGAAAAAATATTGTGCTGAACAATTAGCAGTTGCTGAACATGTGACTAGAACTGAAATGTTACTTTGGTCTTAAAACTGAATTAAAGTCATCAAAGATTCATTATTGTTACAATACTAATAAATAAACTGCTAAATAGTAATAATTGAAATTATTCGAGCTACAATGCAAGAATATGTTACAATTTATTGAAGAAAATATTCTAACTGTAAAATATGTTCAGAATGCAAATAGAAGGGAAGAGTTCGAATACTTTGGGATGAGAGAAAAATAAGTCTCATACTCACATTTGACCTATGGTAGAAGAACGATAATAATTATATAATACGTAGTGAAGCGTTGCTCCTACCTATTTCAATAACAGTTGAAAACGTCAATCATTAGTCATGGACACTCAGTTCTACATTCTGAACATATATTCTAGATATTGTGTTTTATTTCTTTCAAAGAATGAATGAATTTTGAGAATGGCACAAATAACTTGAATGAAGTGATGATTGTAAAATAATCTGATAAAAGTCACGTCTTCGATTAAACAGATATATTAAAATAGAATATCTTCAAATTCAAGGTGTTTCATGAATACTTAGTTATTAGAAGCATGATATTAATTTTCAGCTCATCACCAATATTGCAAACCCTTCAAAACATGCTAAAAATCACAAACATCGCAATACAAACTAGCATTCAAGATTTTGAATGATAACTTGAATCGATTCATACAAAATAAAATGTATTTCATAGAGCTACCATAAAAAGTAATGTTAATATCAATAAATATTAAATAAAAATAATCAGTTCAGTAAAAATAGCAATACAGTTTACAAACTGCTCTACACGCTATCACTCCAATAATTGATCCATATGTCAGAAAGTAATCATTATCAGTAATCATGCTTGAATATTCCTTCTAAGAACGATATTGGGAATTTTTATCGTTACAAAAGCGATATTTGCACTCTGTAAATATTACTAATATTGAATAAATAGTCTTTCCTCAACAGTTATCTCAAATAAATGCTTGTTTATTTTTTTTTTCAGATATTCAAATATAATAATTGATTCCAATTTTGATATTGCTAAAAGCTGACCCAACCGAGCAGTTTTTTATATTTCCTATCATAAATAAATTTTTTTGCCCTAAATTTTATTTACAAGTTGAACTTCTGTTGGCCAAAATAAAAAAGAAATCATTGCAGCATATATTTTCAACATTGAAAATAATCATGAAAGCTAAGCCAAACATACTTTAGTTGGCAAATGGTCATAGAAGAATTATATCCACATCCCAAATACTATTGGACTAAAACATTGGAAGGAATAGTCAATTTATTTCATGTTATACAAATATTACATAGATTCAAGTTATTTTCTTATCAATAGGGATGAGGAACTTCATAATTTCAATTATACTATAATATTTTTGAATAACATTTATTCATCCAAAATATTTTGATGTGGAAAAATCTAGTCAGATTCGTTGTAGGAGTATCTAATAGACAGAAGATATTGTTAGTCCCACGAATAATGGGATTGGGTAAAAGAAAAACAATGGCAACTTGAATACTTCATGATAGAGAAGATATGGAGTGCTGGACAATATAAAATAATTCATAAAAACATAGAAATGTGACTACCGTTATACTTTGTCTGTGGAAAACAGTCTTATTTGAAAATGAGATTTCCAGCTCAAAGGAAAATATCATCTCATGAAAAAAGTATTTCATATTTTGAGCTCTTTGTGAGATTATTAGTTTAATTGAAATATTTCATTTCATCAGATCTATTCCTGGTTATCATTTGATTAAGTTCAGCTTTGGTTATGTTATTGTCACAATTTCTATTACAACTTCAGAAGACTTTCAGTGAATACAATGTATCAGATATTTTTTCACAATTTCATCTGAAAAATCCTTTCGTATGTCCACCAAAACATGAATAGAATCCTTACAAAAGGGCTCAAAATTAATAAAAAAACAAGCTAGAGACACTTGCATTTCTGACCAGAATACTACTGCAAGGAAAGATGTTGAAATCATAATGATGAATCAAGAGATAATAAAAATGTTCATAGTTTCAGATGACTGATATTTAGCATTTTTCACAGTCAATGCATCTAGGACAATCATGGCACATTTGCTTAAACATGATAAAATTCGAGAGAATGATCTTCATATCTTTGATAATTGAATTTTCATTTTATTAAACTCTACTCTGTTCAAAAGGTTTGCAAAGACGAAGGTTACATCACCAAGCATTTCCTCTGGCGTCTTTTTTGGGGTTCAGGTCTCAGTACAGCTCTGACTGCCTCATCAAAAACTTGTTTCAACCCTCGTTGGGTCAGAGCAGAGCATTCCATGTACTTGACAGCCCTTATTTTATTGGCCAATTTTTGGCCCTGTTCTCTTTTAATTGGACTCAGTCCTTGATCAGCAAGGGCATTCAATGTTTCCCTATCATCTCTTAAATCTATTTTCGTACCTGCAAAAAAGTCCATGGCAAACAATTAAGGTACATTACCAATATGACAGCCAATAAACATTTCAATTGAGACAGAGCAATAATGCCATATAGTACCAATGATAACTCACCAACTAATATCATAGGTGCATCTGGACAATGATGTTTAATTTCTGGATACCATTTAGAAGTTACATTTTCAAAAGAAGATGGTGATGCTACACTAAAGCATATTAAAAAAACATCAGTCTGAGGATATGATAAAGGTCTAAGTCTATCATAGTCTTCTTGACCTGCTGTATCCCACAGTCCTAAGCTGACAGATATACCATCAACTACCATAGGGGCAGAGTAATTATCAAATCTGAAATAGAGTAGGTGATGACTTTTTTTATTCATTTCTACCAGTAACAGACACAAACAATAAATTATATTATGTTATCGAAAGCCTTACACAGTAGGTACATATTCTCCTGGAAAACTGTCTGTAGTATATGAAATAAGCATACATGTTTTTCCTACAGTGCCATCTCCTACAACAACACATTTAATCGGTCGGCCTGATGACATATTTAATTCTTCCTAGAATGAATGACAAGAATAAATTACAATAGTAACCTCAAAATTGTGGGCTGCGCCTTAAAAATCCACACCTTTAGGAAAGTTCACTGGGAGTAATCGAGAAAAATACAAAACAAATCTACTTTTAACTGAAAGTTTTATGAGTCATGGATATATTTTATAGATTTGAAACTCAAAATATACATCAACTATTTCATGGGATCACTGTTTTGTTTTTTTTTATTGATGAAAGAAGATTATCGAAAATGAAGTTAGTTAACAATATGTGTCTGATAGACTATTGCCAGAATGAATGGTTTGTAAACGAGCTGTATGTATTAAAATTTTGAGAACTTCTGACTGTGCTTCTGACATACAAATTATAGTCACCTTGAAATTCGAAACATGAGAATTGTCAGAAATTTATTCTAGTAGTTCTAGAACAAGGATACATTCAAAGAGAAGAAGTGTCAGTTTCAAAATGTCTGAACCGTGTGAAGTATGCTGCATGAACTGCAGTGGGATTATGTACACTCGATGCGAGAAAGGTAACGATCCATAGGCGTACTTGAATCGATAGACCATCGAATAAAGCATCTGCACCTTACGTCACAATCAAAGCAATGGAATATCAAACGGTTTGGGAAGAAAATCTCGATATCGAATGAACCAGTAGTGAGAAACACAATACTATTAATCAATTTGAACGTGCATCGATCACATCTGTTGATTTATTCTTCATAAAACCGACGAAGACTTGCCATCAATTCCAGAAATAGATTCTTCATGAAATTAAAAAAAATGAACGATCCATGCTAACAACAAGCAACATATAGCCTAATTCTAACAAAAGAACAAAACTTATATTCATTTGAGATTTCGTATGGAGCATTCGTGGTTCCATTCACTAAGGGTGCGTTCCATTAAGCGCTCACAACGCCCAAAACACTCAATCAGACGTTCCACATGGCGACCACGATCGTTGGGGTCGTGGCGAAAATGTCATGAATGACGTCATGATTCATGCTCACGACGACCCATCTCAATAGGTGGGTCGGCGTGAGCGTTTCGATGATGCACAGAACCAAGTGGAACGACAAAATTCGTGGTCGTGAGCGTAATCGTTGTGAGCGCTTAATGGAACGCACCCTAAGTGTTAACGCATCATTTATGGTCACAACGACCTATCCTATTGAGATGGGTCGTCATGAGCATAAATCATGACGTCATTCATGACATTTTCGCCACGACCCCAACGATCGTGGTATTCGTGGTCGCCATGTGGAACGTCTGAATGAGTGTTTTGGGCGTTGTGAACGCTTAATGGAACGCACCCACTATGTCAGCAAATTTCCCTGACATTGACGCTTGATATTTGAATTCAATTGATTTTAACGGTTGAAATCATAGATTTAATTTCTTGACTACTAATTCATCTTAGGTGGAAATTAATTATATTAATCTATTTTAGCATTTGAAGGATTTCTTTCTCTTTCAAGAAATAATGGCCCAGCAAAAAATAAAATTAATCCATGAAGCCCAGAAATATTCACAAAATGTAAAACTTCCCAATGGTTCAGAAAGTAATACTAAAGAACTTTTGTATAACATTTTATCACATAAAGCTTTTGGGCATCCAGAGTAAGTTTTCTATTGATGGATGTATCCATTTTAATGTATATCTTCTAGGTACAAGTGGTCAATAGATGATTTTGAACTAGGCAGAAGGCTTGGGAGAGGTAAATTTGGTAGAGTCTATGTGGCACGAGAGAAAAAAACTGGATTCATTGTTGCCATCAAGACATTGTTAAAACGTGAACTAGTAAAATGTCGAGTTGAGAGACAAACTTTAAGAGAAATTGAAATTCAAAGTCATTTGAAGTGAGTAGTATAAGTTGTAAGTTTGTAAAATCAACTTCTTCCAATAAAACTTTTTTCCTCATAGGCATCCAAATATTCTCCAACTATTAGCATGGTTTCATGATTCCTATAGGATTTACCTAGTCTTAGAATATGCTGCTAAAGGAGAATTATACAAGCACCTAGGGAAGAGTCCAGGGCACCGTTTTGATGAGCACTTGTATGTTATTTCAATTTGATTTTTCACATTCACATAACTTACTATACATATTTAATTTCAGAGCAGCCAAATATGTATATCAAGTTGCTGATGCATTACATTATTGTCACCAGAATGAAGTAATCCATCGAGATATCAAACCAGAAAATTTGTTACTAACTATTGCTGGAGATGTCAAATTGGCTGATTTTGGGTGGTCAGTCCATGCACCATCTCTATTGAGGAAGACTATGTGTGGAACAATTGATTACCTTCCTCCAGAAATGGTTGAAGGAAGGGAATATAAACATTATGTTGACCACTGGTGTTTAGGTATTGAATAAAATTTATTCCATGAAATTCCTTATAGCCCAAGAAAAATTTTGTTGGTAGTTACATATTGTGGCAAAAAAAAAAACACCATCATGAGAAAATTATTACTTTTTGAGATATTCCACCAGTTGAAATTTCACCTTCTTTTCTGTGTCACTTTTTGAACAGGATTTTACAGCTATTTGACTAATTTCTTCTATAAAGTAACATATTATATGTTGAGAAAGAGTTTATCATGTATTTGTCCTGAGGAAAGATTGAACATTCTGTATTTTTTGAATAATGTGACAGCATGTAAACATGATTATTCTGTCAACCATTAGTTGATTAATAACAGTAATTGTCGGATGGATTTGACATGCACATTTATAATATGAAAGATACTGCTTTTTTAAATTTCATCTGAGAATTTATGCATGACTAATCCCTTCAACAGAAAATGTTCTTCAAAATTTTAGTCTGGCTTTAAGTGCAATTTAACCCCATAATGTGTTTCTCATTATGACCTGTTGTTTGATTCAACAATGTTGATCAATTTTAGGTGTGCTCTGTTATGAATTTCTTGTTGGAACTCCACCATTCGAGAGTGAAGATACAGAAACTACTTATGAGAAGATCAAATGTCTTGATTTCAAATATCCTTCACATATTTCAGAAGGTGCCAAAGATCTCATTTCCAAGGTAATTGTCTTTATATTGTACATCTACAATTAAGATGAGCAAAAAACTCTGAATAATGCTTTCAGCAATTTCTTATGAGGAAATTAAAATTCTCTAATCAAGAGAGTCTTTCAAATTTTATTTCACTATGAAGCAGTAGCAGTTGCATTTATTCCATATAAGACATTTATTCAATTGAAATTTCTATACAATCAACAAAAACAAGATAGTCCCCAATCGGCCTGGTTGGTCGGTCTCGGGATTACAAAAATATTGACATCAAGTGTGTTCGATTATATACATAGCGTTTAAAGTTAAAGGGTACTTCTAGTATTTACATCTATTTTATCTTATGAATAATATTATTAAGACATAAAAGAAAGAAAATAATATGATGGAACAATTAAAGGAATAAGAAAAAATATATATAAAATGCAAAATTTACAATTACTCTCATGTACATTAGTTATTTTTCAATTTAGACAATTTCTTGAGAAACGTCAATTTGTATTTTAACCTCAAGTCCTCAATTCTTGTGAAATCTCCAATTCAATTATTCCTTTCAGTTGTTGGTACATAGGAGTGAGAAGAGGATTTCTTTGCCAGAAGTAATGAAGCATCCTTGGATATTAGCTAATAAATAGAATAATGGTAATTATTTATTGATATTTCAAGCTTGAAATTGATTTTGTTGAATTGTATTTAGATTAGGAAATGACGCAATGATGTATAATTCTTGACCAATTAACTTTATATCATATATTATGTTATACATTCTCCTGTAGTTAGTAGTCGAATATAGTCATTTGACGCATTTATTTTATTTTTCTGACCAGGATTTATATTTTGTCATATATAAAAAAATGTGTAGAGAGACAATATAAGATTAATTGATTAAATTATCCGATAAGAAATATGTTTAATGAACTAATTAATTAATTCACCTGATGATTTTGTAGTTGAGAGGAGACTTAATATAGGTTACATTTGAATCTATCAATAATATTTAGTTTCCTATGCTTCACAGGAAGAAAATATGAACCTGCATATTGAAATGAAACATATTGTTTGTGAATATTTGGAATACTCTTGTAAATACTCATCAAATCAGATTAGATCACTTCAGCCATTTTCTTCGAACACATTCATTCACCATGTAACGTAATTTATTTATGAGTTCAGATGAAGCATTATCTACAACAAATTTGCAAAATTGAGAAGGGCTGAAATTTTCTCCCAAGTTCTCAGTTCTGCGGGTAGCAAACCAGGAATAGAAAATTGCAGCATGTCCGAATTCATATTCTGATTCTAATTCAAGTTCTTTCACGAAATTATCGTAGCTAAACGGTGCAGGATCGACCTGGTGTTTTTTCAGTATTTCAATGAAATGTTCATGGTAAAAATTGAGGAGATAATCTAGGTGTGACTGTATCACGTCCATTTTAACGCTGGACCAAATGAAGAAGAAAACATCAGCAGCTGGAGAACCGTAGGTGATCAACTGAAAATCTATGAATTTATTAGATACCGGTTGTCCCTCTTTGAATATCTGCATGGTATTGTCGGAATGCATGTCTGTATGTATCAATGTTGCGAAGGGTTCTCTTGGTTGACATCTGTCAATTTGCCCCCAGTGGCGTATCTTTGCAGCCCAATGTGCTACTTCGTCGATCCGTTTCACCAGGTCTCTGACGAGTTCGTCCATGCCAAGATTTTTTGGGTCGAAATCTTTACAGAATACTTTGATATTTTTTTCGAACAAATCAGGGTTTTTGATTTTTAGAGCCAGTGGTACTGCGTGGAATTGGGCCATATCTTTGAGTATCAGCTTGGCAGCTTCTAAAGTAAAACCATCTGAGCGGGGGATGCTCTCATATCCTTGAAAATGTAATATAATTTAGGTGCATCAAGAAGATGAGAAGCCATCTTTTCAAAGTAGTGAAATATTTATCACCATTTATCAGTTCGAATATTTGATGGAAATGACCTATTTTTGACATTTCAAATAGGACACCCTGTAGTGATGTTGAAATTTACAGCCACTCATTGCCAATTTCCTTTGCTTATTGTTTTACGTAAAAGTACCTTATTATATTCTTTATACACATATATACATTCAAATTTATCACCTCCAAATAGACAGAGGTTTTGAGAACCTTTAAGCATTTTTTCATTTTGATTTTAATCATTATACTTACCAAATACTTTCAAGTTATCCAGTACTAATGCAGCATCATCTCCTATTTTGTCATCACCTGTTAAATTCTTCCTCGCACCGAAGCACTTGGCGAACAGATCAGTAAAGCCTAGTTGTCCTAGTTCTTTTTGGAATTTCTCTACGGTGGGCACAATCACGGTGTAGAATCCCATTTCATTCGTACACGCAGATTCCATATCAAAAAGATTCTTGGAGTATTCTAAATTCTTAATAACCTTCACAACTCCATTTATTATTTCTTTCGAATCATTTTTCCTGTTCTCAACTATGACATCTAATTTGAGAGTGATACTAGCAGCGCCTACGCCACTCAGTATAGATGTATGCGATTCTTTGATAATTTTATCAGGTCCTAAGTAGTTTGCCAACAGCTCTGGTATATTTTTCAGAGTATAATTCATTTCGATTCAATGTTCAGGTGTTCTAACCGTCCAATTTCTTAGAACTGAAAGACAAAGTGTGTTTATTCACGCTATTGAAAGATTTGTCTAGTCTATTTCTGAGGAAACATAATAATATCCACGCTTGTCAATAACGAACAAACAATATGTTTTAATGATAGCATTTTTTGTCCTGTAAATACTAGCAAGGATTTCAGCGGTAATCAAAAATTTTTTGTATAGGGTTAATTATTCCGCTTGAACTGCATTTATTGAAATGATATACGTGAATTTGTGATTTTGAAATGAGAATTGAGTTTCTGTTGTGTTTTCTGGTTTTTGTAGATTCTTTATCACTCGCCGCATTGCAGCTCGCGCGTAACTTTTTTTAGTCGTGCGTAATATGCTTCTTATACAACTCTTGTTATGTAATATACTATTATTTGCTTTTCGAGTGTTTGAGTTATTTGTGTATTTGTATTTAATCTTTTAAGGTCTAGATATATTAGGTTAAGTTAATTCAATTGACTATTATACGAATTTACATTTGTCTTTGAAGAAAATTAATGCTACTTACTCACTTTTGATCTAAAAAAAATTAAACAAATCGTCTGCTACGTAACTTTACAATATACTTTTCAAATTATCTTACATCGCTTCCTCGCTCTCTCTTAAAATTACACCCCCTATAAAATGATTAATCAGAGTCCTGAAAATATCAGCTGGAAAATGACTTACCGCTTTACTTATTGATAATTTAGAATACGTGCAATACTATGACATTAACGATTCTCAGACGATATCCTTCTGAATTTTTGACAAGATCATTTATTATTATTAAACAATTCAAATGTTCACAGCACAAGGAACACAGAAATACAACTGAGTATTCATGATAATGGTAAAATCTGGCGAATTCAAGGTTACGATTTCATCATAAACAAACAAATAAATTAGGATCGAATATTTGTGCTTGTGATTCTGTTCACGAGAATTGGACAAACGAAATAATGAGCGCGTTTTGATAGTTCACCAGCATCTTGTAAAATTTAGTAATTTATGAACATAATAATGATATGATATTCACACGATATGAATATACCATTCACTATTACACATAGTGGGCGTAGTAAGCTGAGTTACTGACCCTTCTGAAAAACTTCTCACCTCTGGCACGTGTTGATGGGCCACAAAATTGGTAATTTGAATAATGTATTTGTATGTACTTGTTGTTTCAGAAAAAAAATTCGAGCGACACAGATCATATAAAACCATCGTCATATAGAATGGTCCGGCAATGTGCTCTGCCCGCGTGAAAAAGGTGTAAAGAAAGTGCAATAACCTTTATAGACTACGCGGATAATGCGAACTGTGCCGTGCGACCCATGCAAACATCTATGGGTGAGTTCCATTAAGCGTTCACAACGATCACGCCCACAACCACGAATTTTGTCGTTCCACTTGGTTCTGTGCGTCATCGAAACGCTCACGACGACCCATCTCAATAGGTGGGTTGAATCATGATGTCATTCATGACATTTTCGCCACGACCCCAACGATCGTGGTCGCCATGTGGAACGTCTGAATGAGTGTTTTGGGCGTTGTGAGCGCTTAATGGAACGCACCCAATGTCGATAGATGTCTGTGCTCAAACCTATCGATTTCTCACACTATTTTTTGTGACTGTTGAATTGATATTATGAGTTGATTTGACATTTTTTTGAAACTCAATATTATTGAATAAACACAATTGTTATTCAAACGAAGACATTGAAAAATGCTTTGTTAACACGAACCTTAGACGTGGATAAGGAAATATGTGGAATAATGCACAACTGGAATTTCACATATTTGTGCTAATCAATCTTGGGAATCAATATTTATCGATCATGTGCCGATGAATTGAATAATTCATAATTGAAATTTGGAGCTCAAGTCAATAATCAGAGAAATACATTATATTTAAATTTTTATTTGTGATGTAATTATGAAGTTATATACGTGTGTACATGTTATATAATTGATTATTTATTTTATATGACGATAATAAGAAGATAGATATAATTCTTAGTTATCAAAAATACTTAAGAGGGGACACTAAATAAGTTACATTTGAATTTGTGAAAAATATTTAGGAAGCAAATATGAACCTGCATAATTCTTATAGTTATATCCAGTTACCTCTTGTATATGCCTATCGACTGAACATATGCTGATAATACACCTTTTTTAATACTCTTGGCTGTTTTAATAAAACAATTCTAATTTTCAACTTGTACTTGTATTTCGAATATAATGATAAAATAAAGAATATCAAAATGATTCTAAATATTTGGAATACTCTTGTAATACTCATCGAATCAGATTAGATCACTTCAGCCATTTTCTTCGAACACATTCATTCACCATGTAACGTAATTTGTTTATGAGTTCTGGTGAAGCATTTTCTACAACAAACTTGCCAAATTGAGAAGGACTGAAATTTCCTTCCAAATTCTTTTTTTTGCGGGTAGCAAACCAGGAATAAAAAATTGCAGAATGTCCGAATTCATATTCTGATTCTAATTCAAGTTCTTTCACGAAATTATCGTAGCTAAACGGTGCAGGATCAACCTGGTGTTTTTTCAGTATTTCAATGAAATGTTCATGGTAAAAATTGAGAAGATAGTCTAGGTGTGACTGTATCACGTCCATTTTAACGCTGGACCAAATGAAGAAGAAAACATCAGCAGCTGGAGAACCGTAGGTGATCAACTGAAAATCTATAAATTTATTAGATACCGGTTGTCCCTCTTTGAATATCTGCATGGTATTGTCGGAATGCATGTCTGTATGTATCAATGTTGCGAAGGGTTCTCTTGGTTGACATCTGTCAATTTGCCCCCAGTGGCGTATCTTTGGAGCCCAATGGGCTACTTCGTCGATCCGTTTCACCAGGTCCCTGACGAGTTCGTCCATGCCAAGATTTTTTGGGTCGAAATCTTTACAGAATACTTTGATATTTTTTTCGAACAAATCACGGTTTTTGATTTTCAGAGCCAGTGGTACTGCGTGGAATTGGGCCATATCTTTGAGTATCAGTTTGGCAGCTTCTAAAGTGAAACCATCCACACGCGGAATGCTCTCATATCCTGGAAAATGTAATATAATTCAGGTGGATCGCGAAAATGATGTATGTGAATGAGATCCACCTTTTCAGAAACCCTCGAAAAATAAAAAAATAAAATGGCCACTTTGTACATTTGACCTATTTTGAACAATTTCTATCAGCAAGAATACTACTGTGGTCATTTCAAATAGTTATGGTATTTATTACTTTTATCAGTTTTTTTTTAACTTTTTCTCGGTACTTTTATATTATTGATTAATCTTTTTTAATATAATTCTTCGAAAATAACAACTTTTAAGAATGCGATTTGAGGAATGGAGAAATAAAAAGTCATACATCCTGACTATTTCAATACAGGATGGTTAAAAATTATAGTTATACCTTTGTCTTCAAACTGGCAAGTGATTAATGTTTTGCCATTCTTGTAAATTCGATATATATTTGTGACAACTATCTCAAAGAACTATGATACAGAAATATGAAATTCTAATGACAATATATTCTCAATAAGATAAGAAATGTTTTAGAATTAAACATCGAATTTCACGAATGAAAACTTGATTCATGTAGTTTCTTGTTATTTTGAGATCCATCTAGCTTTTCATTTTGATTTTAATCATTATACTTACCCAATACTTTCAAATTAGCCAGTACTAATGCAGAATCATCCCCTATTTTGTCATCACCTGTCAAATTCTTCCTCGCACCCAAGCACTTGGCGAACAAGTCAGTAAAGCCTACTTGTCCTAGTTCTTCCTGGAATTTCTCTACCGTGGGCACAATGACGGTGTAGAATCCCATTTCATTCGTACACCCAGATTCCATGTCGAAAAGATTCTTCGAGTATTCCGAATTCTTAATGACCTTCACAGCTCCATTTATTATTTCTTCCGTATCGTTCTTCTTGTTTTCAACTATGACATCTAGTTTAAGTGTGACACTAGCAGCGCCTACGTCACTCAGTATAGATGTATGCGATTCTTTGATAATTTTATCAGGTCCTAAGTAGTCTGCCAAAAGCTCTGGTATATTTTTCAGAGTATAATCCATTTCGATTCAATGTTCAGGTGTTCTAACCGTCCAATTTCTGAGAACTGAAATACAAACTGTGTTTATTCACGCTATTTAGAGATTTGTCTGGTCTATTTCTAAGAAAACATTATATCCACTTTTGTCAATGACGAACAAATAATATGTTTTAATGACAGTATTTTTTTGAGTCCTGAAGATACTGGCAAAGATTGATGAAGAATGAAATACTAATGAATGCCGAAATTCTGAACTATAAATGAATTGAATAATAATTGAATTATCATTTATATTCAATTCAGTAAATGTTTCGAAGTTGAATCATCTTCATCAGAAACTATCTGTAAGTGAAAATTTTTTAGATCCACAGAAAAAAGTACTCTGGCTGATTAGGAAGGTACTTGTGATCTAACGATTCAATATATTTCCAGCGATGTTGCGTTGCCACTTACATAAAAAAGGATATAGCAGCATTTTGAATTTGCAATTATTGTCAACATTATTCTGTGATAATTTCCATGTTTCCGGTGAGATAGAGTATACGGCTTCAGAAATATTGAAAGTCAACACTAGCCATTATTAATGTTTGGTTAAAAATATTTTTGTATAATATTTATGGTATATATTAGACTCTTGAGGCTGTTTAAATCGTGAACGTATTTTATGGCAGTTGAGGATGTGCGCTTTTTGTTTTCTCCACTCATGAGATGTATTTGATATTTTACCTGATGACATTTTTGTATCAATTGTTCCGCTCGAACTGAATTTTTTCGTATTGAATTGATATACAGAGTGATAATTTGAAAATTATCGATGAGCACAACTCATAATCTACAATCTTTACAATGAAAATAAAACAAAACAAATCGCCTGCTACGTAACTTAACAATATATTTTTCAAATTATCTAATAACATCGCTTCATCCCTCTCTTTTACAATTACATCCCCCTTTAAAATTATTAATCAGCGTTCTGAAATATCAGCAGTAAAATGACTTACCGCTTTTCCTATCAATGATTAAAAATATTTGACGAGATCATTTGTTATTAAACAATTCACATGTTTACAGCACAAGGAACACAGAAATACAACTGACTATTTATGATAATGGTAGAAACTTCACTAAACCGAAAAATTTCAAGGTTACGATTACATCATAAGCAAACAAATGAATTAATAGTTTATTCGTGATGGGCACGAATTATCGAATATTTGTGCGATTGTAATTACGTTATTCGAATGTTGGACAAACGAAATAATGAGCACAATTTGATGATTCGTCAAAAGTTTCATAAAATTTTCTGATGTATGAACATAATGATACAATATTCACACGCTATATGAATATGGGAACATTCACTATTATCTATTATCTACGACCTTGATGAATATGATCGATTCTTTTCTATTTGAATCCGCCCATCTCTAGACTAGGAAGGATGTAACAAAGGTTATTTAACAATAATTACTGAATATGATTATCCAACTGATTGTATAGTAGCTGATGATAATAATAATAATAATCCTAATATACCCATCAAAACATAATATTACATTCGGTCATCCTGTTCTGAGCGTCCTCAGGATGGGACTTGAGATTTGGTCTATAGGTGATTGCAGAAGAATCGTTTAATTTCTTTTTATTGTTGGAACTGAACAAATATTATCATACATATAATATATTTTTGTGATACGGTATTCCACATCATTGTACAATAATGTTCTGTTTATAATGGTGTTACATTTTTTACCAATGTTTCAAGTGACATGGTCTTCCATTTTATTCCTTTTGTTTTAGGATTTCAATAAATCAATTATATCATTTGTACTATTTACTTCAGAATCTGATGATGTATCAGATTCAATTATAGCTCCGGTCTTAAATTCTCGAATATCATCTGCAGCTACTACTGCGGTATATCTTTGATAACTTTTCATTGTTGATAAGACTGTTGCACTCTTGCACAAACATAATTATGAATATTCCAAATATCAATTGTCCATTTACGTGAGGAAATTCAGTTGAACAAGATGGAGCTCCTGCCCATAATTCAAGAATAGTAAGTGATTACCTTGAATAGGTATTCGAACAAAAAATAATTTCGACGAATGGTCCTGTGCGATGGCATACAAGGTCACCTGATTTGACTCCTCTTGTTTTCTTTGTTTGAGGCCATTTGAAGAGCATTGTATATTCAACCGCCATTACAACCCGCGAAGACCTGGAGTTGCGAGTAAGACGCGCAATTAATTGTATAATGACCCAGCAATTAGCAAACGTTCTTCAAGAAACAGCTATGCGAGTTCATAAGTGCATTGAGGTTAATGGACAGCATTTCGAACAATTGTTGTAATGTTGTGTGTTAATTTTTTGTATTTCAAAGCTGCAAGCTATCACCACGGATAAAACCATCGTCATATAGAATGGACCGGCAATGTGCAATGCGCGCGTGAAAACGGTGTAGAAAAAGCGCAATAAATAAATAGACTATAATTAACAATATAAACATGCAGGTAATGCGCCGTGCGACCGATGCAAAAATCTATGTCGATTGATAAAACCAATTTGGTTAGTCTGTGCTCAAACCTATCAATTTTTCACATGATTTTTTTTGTGACTTTCAAATTGATATTTTGAGTTTATTTGAAAATTTTTTCAAACTCATTATTGTTGAACAAACATTATTGTTATTCAAACGAGGCCATTGAAAAATGCTTTGTTAACACGAACCTTAGACATAGATAAGGAAATATGTGGAATAATGCACAACTGGAATTTCACATATTTGTGCTAAACAAAGTTGTGAATCAATATTTATCGACCATACCGATGAATTGAATAATTTATGATTGAAATGTCGAGCTCAACTAAATAATCAGAAAAATACATTATACTTAAATTTTTATTTGTGGTGGAATTATAAAGTTGAGTACATGTGTACATGTTATATAGTTATATGATTATATATTGTTCCTAAATATTTGAAATACTCTTGTGACACCCATAAAATCAGATCACTTCAGCCATTTTCTTCGAACACATTCATTCACCATGTAACGTAATTTGTTGATGAGTTCTGGTGAAGCATTATCTACAACAAACTTGCCAAATTCATGATTGAATTTTCCTTCCCAGTATTCCGTTTTGCGGGTAGCAAACCAGGAATAGAAAATTGCAGCATGTCCGAATTCATATTCTGATTCTAATTCAAGTTCTTTCACGAAATTATCGTAGCTAAACGGTGCAGGATCAACCTGGTGTTTTTTCAGTGTATCAATGAATTGTTCATGGTAAAAATTGAGGAGATGGTCTAGGTGTGACTGTATCACGTCCATTTTAACGCTGGACCAAATGAAGAAGAAAACATCAGCAGCTGGAGAACCGTAGGTGATCAACTGAAAATCTATAAATTTATTAGATACCGGTTGTCCCTCTTTGAATATCTGCATGGTATTGTCGGAATGCATGTCTGTATGTATCAATGTTGCGAAGGGTTCTCTTGGTTGACATCTGTCAATTTGCCCCCAGTGGCGTATCTTTGGAGCCCAATGGGCTACTTCGTCGATCCGTTTCACCAGGTCCCTGACGAGTTCGTCCATTCCAAGATTTTTTGGGTCGAAATCTTTACAGAATACTTTGATATTTTTTTCGAACAAATCACGGTTTTTGATTTTCAGAGCCAGTGGTACTGCGTGAAATTGGGCCATATCTTTGAGTATAAGTTTGGCAGCTTCTAAAGTGAAACCATCTAAGCGGGGGATGCTCTCATATCCTGAAAAATGTAATATAATTCAGGTGGATCGCGAAGATGACATATGTGAATGAGATCCATATCCATATCAACAAATACAAAATAAAATAATTATATATATGAAAAAAGAAACTGTTCGAAAACATTGATCTTTTTTTTTAAGTAGCGTATTTTTTGAATATATGTCATTCCCTATCATTGGGGATTATTTGTACAAATAATATTATCAACAAACTTAAGATTCCAATGAAAGATTCAAAACTGAATTTTGAGAAGAGAAACAGTCCATTTACACATTTATTTTTTTACCTCTAAATAAAATTTGTGTAACAGTGGAATCTCATAATTTTTATCTTTTCTGACTCAACTGTATATGGAACATTTTTATAGAAACACTAAAATCAATAATCCCAATAAGATAAGAAATGTTTTAGAATTATACATAAAATTTCACAAATGAAAACTTGTTTCATGTAGTTTCTTGTTATTTTGAGATCTCTCAAGCGTTTTATTTTGATTTCAATCATTATACTTACCCAATACTTTCAAATTAGCCAGTACTAATGCAGAATCATCTCCTATTTTGTCATCACCTGTCAAATTCTTCCTCGCACCCAAGCACTTGGCGAACAAGTCAGTAAAGCCTACTTGTCCTAGTTCTTGCTGGAATTTCTCTACCGTGGGCACAATGACGGTGTAGAATCCCATTTCATTCGTACACACAGATTCCATGTCGAAAAGATTCTTCGAGTATTCCGAATTCTTAATAACCTTCACCGCTCCATTTATTATTTCTTCTGAATTGTTCTTCTTGTTTTCAACTATGACATCTAGTTTGAGAGTGATACTAGCAGCGCCTACGTCACTCAGTATAGATGTTTGCGATTCTTTAATACTTTTATCAGGTCCTAAGTAGTCTGCCAAAAGCTCTGGTATATTTTGTAGAGTGTAATCCATTTCGTTTCAATATTCAGAGAACTGAAATACAGAGTGCTAGACGCTATTTAAAGATTTGTCTGGTCTATTTCTAGAAAACAATGACAACCTCCCTTTGCGATAGATCAAATTAAAGCTCTTGAAAGGTGCTTCACAGGTGGCAAATATTGTTACATTTATGAAGTCACTATCGATTCATTTAAAAAATGGAATTCAAATAGATCAAACCGTACTTATCACTTGATTTGAATATTTTTTTACAGAGTGTGGCACCAGAAACAAGAAAGATCTATATTTCTTCAACTCTTGTTTTTTTCTTTAATTGTTTGAAGTAGATTAGATAAGATAAGATATTTTTTGACCTTCAAAATGAGACAAGTTCACAACATAATTGTGTAGGTACGTCAAGACTAAGTAATGAGAGAAAATAGGAGCAGTAAAATGTGTACAAATAAAATAAAAGTAAACTCTCGTAAGAAGCCATCGAAATTAAAAGAACCTAACGAACAATCACGCTGAATTACAATTTTGATCGTCTATTAGAATTTTTCAAAATCATTTATCCTGTCAAATTCTGAACAAGAAAAACGAAAATCCACTTGAATGTTCTAAAAATTTGGTTACTCATAAATTATCGCTTACTTAACAATTCATATGATATTTCAAGGGATGGTAAATGAAAATTTTATGATTGATGTGTTGATAATGACATATGGTGCATTTATGAATGGGTTATTAGGAAGTATTGATGAATTTATGTAGAAATACTCAGACTTATAAATTGAATCGTCAGGTCACGAGCAATTACTAGGATTGTACTAGACTCAAAATAATCCTAATCTATGGCTTTCTATTAACGTCCAAGCTAACATCAACCGTGAAACACCCGTTTATCTATAAACTGTCGTTATAGGTAAGGTATTTGCAATCTTGACAGTGAAAATAAAACAAAACAAATCGCCTGCTACGTAACTTAACAATATTCTCGATTCATCTAATAACATCGCTTATTCCCTCTCTTTTAAAATTACCCCCCTTTTAATGGTTAATTAACGTCCTGAAATATCAGCAGTGAAATGACTTACCGCTTTGCTTATTGATAATTAAGAATACGTGCAATGACATGCAGACTCTCAGACGATATCCCACTGAATATTTGCAAGATCATTTATTATTAAACAAATCAAATGTTCACAGCACAGGGGTCACAGAAATACAACTGACTATCCATGAAAATGAAAAATGATAAATGAAACTTGAACTAATGAAAAATTCAAGGTTACGATTACATCATAATCAAACAAATAAAATAGTAGATCAATCGTGATTTGCACAAACAACTAATTCTCATTATCTCATTATTTGTGCGATTCTGATCACAATATTTGAATAAAGGATAAACGGAATGATGGGCACAATTTGATAATTCGTCAGTCGTTTGGTCAAATTTTGTGATGTATAAGCATAATAATAATGATATAATATTCACACACTATGAATATGGGTACATTCATCATTATCTACGACCTTGACGAATATGATCGATTATTTTCTATTCGGCTAAGACCTAAACGAAGTCGAGTGATGACTACCTGATGAAACCGGTTGAGAGTTGTATTGGACCATGGTCGAATTGTTAGTTTGATCTCATTCAGTTTGGAAGCCTTTGATTGTCAATATTGATTCCATATGTTGATCATTTTCGAGTTGAAGTAAGGTTTCAAATCCACTGCCAATGATCCCATGCAAGGGGTGAGTGCTGGGTTCCTTGAAGCTTCCCTCGCTCGTTGATTAGCTGTTTTGCCTGAGCTTATTGATCCCAATTCTTTTCTGATCAATTTTGCTAGATAGTGGTGTGTATATATACCTACATAACATAACATACCTCGTACTCTTCAGTAATAATAATAAAAAGTCTGATGATGAGTTATCTCATTTAATTCTCTTAAATATTACATTCTGTGAAAATCTGGAATCATATTGATGTGCTAACGTAGCTGGTTGGTGATTATGAGTATGATACATATGGACAACTTTTCCTGCAGATGTTATCAGAGCTGCTCTGCATTTTGTCTTATGCTTTCCGTACCAGTTGCAACGCCATCTAGTATTCTGGTTGCTTTTTCTATGAATAACGAATTCATGATTCTCTAGTATGAGTTTAGGATTTTTCAGTCCAGATATAACATGTATCACACCTGAAAATATTCGAATTGTTTTATCCAAAATCACTCCTCAACAATTGTGATACAATTGCAACTTCAGATATCGAAATCTTAAAATGAAATCTACAAATGTTCGACATATACATGATAAGTCAGAATGAGACCGATAAATTCAGAGTCATAAAGCTTCACATGACTGAAAGTAAAGGTTTCTGGGAAATTTTCTAAAAACTGAGGATATGTCGTGATGTGATTACATGTGTGATGATCGCATGATACAAATTTCTCACAACATAAAGGAATAATTGACCATACTATGTTGCACAATGATTATTTAAAAGATGAACTAACAAAAAAACCCAGTCACAAATTCATAATACTTCACTCTGTAGATGAAGTAAGGCCTGAAATAATATTTGTCAAACATGAAATTAATAACTTTCAAATTGATGAATTTTATCTTGGAGTGACATTATCAAAGTTATTTCTCCAAGTTTTTGATGAAGATAAACAATCATTTCGTATCAATATCTACTTAAAATAACACTACTAGAAACAAGAAAACAGCATTGGAGCAAATGTTCGAATGGACTACCATTTTATTCAACACAATGTACATCTAAAATTGAATAGAAATAAAAATTGAATATGAATGAAATTTTCGTTTCACACCTCGTTCCTGACTCATTCAAGGAAATTAGAAATGTATAATGTATTTGTATATTCTTCAGAAAAACTATGTTATCGTTTCACATAACACAATACATAATAAGAACATTCACTGATAAGTCAATCACAATACAATATGAAAGCATGAATCAACTAGATGGAACTTTCTCGTATAATCTTCACTTTCTTGGATATTAAAGTCTTTTTATTGCTGTCCCTTATTTCGATATGTGAATGATTATGTTCATGAAGAACTGTTACTATATTTTGTGAAGTCGATAATGCTGCCTTACACCTGGTCTTATAATAAAAGAGGCACCTCCATTTAGTATGATCGTTGGCTTGTGATAAAAGACAGTAGTGGTGACTGTCCAAGACCAATTTTGGATATTTTCTTCCGCTGCTGATGTAGATTAAGCCTGGAAAACTTTATATAAGTGCCAGAGTTTTCTATCGGTGATACACATCATTCTGACGATTATCGAGTTACCTCACAGACACCAAAATTTGCCCATTTTATACATACAAGGTGAAAAAGTACCAGTCGGTTTCACATAGTGGTATATACAGTCTAAACTTTCTGAGGGTGATCGTACATTGAAAAAACTACACTTTGATGGATAAACTATGGCCCAAGATGGATATTGAAAAAGATACTTTGAAAGTTTCAGATGACCATTGAGCCCTATCCTGTCATTCAAGCATGAAAAATAATTTACGGGGTTTTCTCTGGGCCACTGATCATAAAATGTTTCACTAGAAGTCTATACGATAATCTGAGATAAAGTACCTCTTCACCTCTTACTGAATCACCCTCAGAAAGCCTGATACAGATTTTAGACTCACCTCCTATATAAATCGGGGGAGGAAAAGAAATTATAGTGAGATATAATGTCATTAGAATTTATTTTTCAAACTAAATATTCATGTAGGTATCTGAGTGTTAGGATTTCCTGAGGACGACTTTCTGTGGAATTACATCAAAGTCATTCGGTCTAACAGGCGGTGTATGGTTATGAACATTTCCTATTTTTACAATGTTACCGAACGTGTTCAAGTACGCCTTGCATTTCGTTTTATTAACGTTTCCGCATCTCCATCTGGATCTTGAATTTGATCTCCTCTGCAATCCGAAAGAATATCCTTCCACAAACACTTTGGGATTCGTGCATCCTTTAACATGATAAATTATCCCATCTGAAAATTGGAATCTATAAAGAAAAGTTTCTTAAACAACGAATGTGGACATTACACATGTACAGAAAGTCAGAGGACTGATAGTATAAATATACAGGATGTCCCATAAGTCGACGTCAAGCTGGAATCGGGCAATAATATTTCTACTCTCTCCATCTCTTTTCGAATAGACTAATGAGAGAGATCTTCAATAACTGATGTCAGTACGCCAGAAATGTGGTGAAGTGGGTGACTTTGTTTTTAAATATGCTCTGGAATTCGGCGAATTTGTATTGTATTTGTTATTAATTTCAATGAAGAATTCAGTGATGAATTATTAACTTCAGTCAAGAAACAAGAAATACAAGAAATATAAGAAATATATTCATAATACATACATATTTCAAAGAATTTATTCTTTACTTCTTGTACATACTGTGTAAGTCATATAACTTCTAGTACTTTAGCTATCCTTGGATGATCTTAAAATCGTAACTATCTGTGGAATGAGATTTTCTGTGTCAGCAGGAGGTGGTTCGTGGTTATGAGTATAATGGATTTGAACACTTTTTTCGTAGGTGGAAATGCTAGCTCTGCATTTAGTTTTGTTACAATAAGAACACCTCCATCTGGTCTGATGGTTTCGTCTCTTTAACATCACGTAAGTGTATTTATCCACAATAATCTTTGGATACTTTCGACCTGGACAGAAGTATATTGTATCTGAAAAAAAATTATTACATTACATATTACATTATACATACATTATATATTTTCAGCAAATTCATCACATTCCTATGAACTGATTTTCATACATTTATCATAAAATACAAATAATGATATGATAACACAGTACAAAGAAAGTATCCATATTTAATATTCATTTCATTGCAATACTATCGATTCGAAATATAAATTTACATAAGGGATTCTCAGAAAAAGCCCAAACTGCATGTGGATCTTCCTTATCCGTTATGATATTGAATATTTTGGAGAGTAATTCAACACTTGGATAATATATTGTATTTTTAATATATGAATTATTGGATTTTTGAAAATCTATAGAAATCATATCCAATTATTTTGAAATAAAGTAGGTATTTATTATCAATCAAATGAATGGTTTCACAGTTATACAATACTTTGTTTTATTCTTTCATTTCACTTCATCTTCTTATTACAGTGAAGGTATTAGGAATTAAATTTGATAAATTTTCAGGTGGTGGAGGATCATGGTTATGCTTATTAATTGAAGTTATGGTTTTCCCAGTGGTGTAAAGCACGGCCTTGCAACCTGACTTTTCAGTGTGCCTGCATCGCCATCTTGTTTTTCCACTGTTATTCCGATGTATATGGTATATATGTTTGTCTAATACAATTTTTGGATATTTTCTTCCAGGACAAAAATAAACAGTATCTGAAAAAACGATAACGAGTGTGTTATGGAATTTTATTGTGTACTGTTCTGAAACAGTGAAAATTAAAATTATCATTAATATAAACACATATTATGATGAAGTTATCAAAAATTAACTGAAAACCATATTTTTTGTGATTTCATAGGATAGAGCATGAAAATAGTTCAACATTGGCATTCATAAGTCGTTAGTATATGTTTTACTTTGAAGACGAAAGCATGACCGATTTGTTTCAATTTTTTTTCCCTCAATCAATGACATCCTGCACTGTTTTTTGAACATATATAGTTGAATCACGAAAGAGATTGAGGAGTCTGATGGCAGTTCTCGAATAGTTGAGTTGGAGTTTTCTGTACACTCCAATCTATTGAGAAGAGTTGTTTATTATTCAAGTACCAATTCATGAAAAATTTGACCACTGCACAATTTGTGTGTGTATAATTCAGTACTATATAATTCGGTACCCGAGCATTTGGATATGTTAAATTGTACTTATGTCTTTCTTTTGAGGAAAAATATAGTAATATATATTTGGTATTTGCTTCTTGACAATATGCAAGGCGATGTAGAAACTCCTTGGGGGTATCAGCGTTAATTGAATTGTATATTGTACTCACTGTATATTTCTTTATTTTATGAATTCGAATATGTATTTGTTATTACATTACATTAAAATGTCGATTTCGAAGCATTATGGATTGATCCTAAGAGTATACGCATGGCTACAACCTCGTTACAACGCATGTTCTGAAGAGCTGTCACCTCTCTTCTCTGAATAAGTATAATATTTCAATGAAACTGATGGTTGTCGAATGATTGTCACCCTCTGCGGAATGAGTTTCTCAATATCACTTTCTTTTATACTAGATTCATGATTGTGTTCATGAATCACATTCACAACTTTTCCGTAAGTATAAAGAATAGAATTGCATCTACTTTTATTATAATTTCCACACGTCCATCTGGTTTTATCCTTGTTCTGTACATGGATTCTATATTCAAATCGATCTACTATGATTTTGGGATATTTCCTTCCTCTTCCTATGTAGATGATATCTGAAAACTAATACGTATTAATATCTACACAAATTATTCTGTGTTTTCACTCATTTATACAGTACTCATCATTAAAGAAGTGAATATATGTCGTTTTTATTATTTTAGTACGAAAATAGCCATTATTACAATGAGCCACACTCTCACGTTAGAATTTTTTTACATTAATATATAATATGGTGTTTGCAGATCGCCCTCGTAATCAATTATTTTTTTATGGATGCAATAATGAAATTATATGTTCTGAGTAGGTCTCATCAAGTTGATATATATACAGGGTGATTCACCTAACTGGTTCATAAGAGGTTTATGGAGAACTGATAGAGATATCAACTTGAAATTTTGGTGGATGCTACTACTCAATGTGTTCAACATCAGAAAAGATTAATTCATTTTCGCTCTCATTATTATTTGTAAGATTACCACAACGCGAAGTAATACAAACACTCATCAATTATATAACCAAATTCGCAGTACATAAAATAATGATATTATATGCAGTTACAAAAGCGAGAGGATACATTTTATTTAAAGAAAAAAATGATTTTAATAATTTATGATTCGAATATCTCCACAAATGTCTTGTATATCGATCAAATGAGAAGTCATTGTAACATAAAACTTTTATTCATTTTTTCCTTACAATAGTCACTTGTTGAGCAATCAGGTCTGCATAATCAACGTTTTCTGAGATATGGTTATGATCGTTGATGATATACACTGTATTTCCAGCTGTGTATAATACGGCTTTACATTTAGTTTTGCCAACGCCTTTGCAACGCCATCTGGTGCGATTTATCTCTTTGCTGTGAATTCTATAGGAGTAATTATTCACGATGAGCCGTGGATATTTGTTGGCTTTGCCTATGAATATTGTTCCTGAAATAACGGATTTTGTCAGGCAATCCATAAATGTTTGGTTGATCACAGAGATATTAGGAACAAATTCCAAAGAACAATTTTTGCGGCAATCAAATTAAAAGCTCCGATTTGATGGTGGTGAAATAAAAAATTATGAAATTTGCCGCAAAATAACTCTACCCAATAATTATTGTATGCATTAGACATTCAGCGAATTTGGCTATTATTGTATAATATAATTATAATTGTATATTTTTATCCGTGGAATATACGGGGTGGTACATATATCACGTATTCACTTGATTTGATAATGTTTTGTTATATCATTTTCTTGTTAGCAGTAGACAACTGGTTGATATTCACGATCGCTCATTTTGAATTTAGTGATGATTGTTCATTGTAAGAGTGAAATCATGTCAAGAAACTATTGTCGACAACTTCTTCAAAGCGACATTACCTCATCAACGTTTCTTGGTGCACATTCCATTGGCGTGGTAGTGGAACATAACAAGTTGGTGAATCCTCCAAAAAGTTTGACGAAAACTATATATTTTTAACTAGCATGTGATGTTCTTCCTTGTACATGTTGGTACTTGTCGTGACCTATATTTTCCATTTTTTAGTGGAATCGGTTCGGAGATATTCACAGAAAAATCAGACTTCAGAATGAACTCCTCTTTCATGTGGGTGGTACAGTTCATAGTGGAATTCGAACCACTCCTTTCATAAATAGAAGAATATGGTAACGAGAATATAATCTTTGCAATGACACTTGGTGAAATGATTATATTATTGTTTCAATATTTTCTAACAATAGTAACATGTTGTGGTATAAGATCGTTGTAGTTGATTTTTCCTGAGAGGTGGTTATGGTCACACATAATATAAACGGTGTTTCCTGAAGTATACAGGCAAGCTTTGCACTTAGTTTTACCCACATCTTTACACCGCCATCTTGTTCTGTTCACTTCTTTACTGTGGATTAGGTAGGCATAATCTTGCACTATCAATCTTGGATATTTATGCGCTTTCCCAATGTATATTGTTCCTGAAATATTTCAACAATATATAAATACACCGGTTGTTCCATTTGGTGATATATTTTTCGTTTATGTGGACAAATATAATATCACGTGCAACTACATTTATTTTTTAAATGTAATATTTCTGGTGATATATGTATATCTTTCCTTTGTACATATCAGTAAAATTACGCACTGTTGAGGAATCCAATGTTATACAAGTATCCATGAAACATTAATTGAATGTTGCATAAATGTATAAGGGCTGAACGACAGTTTTCTACCTTATCCATGTTGTCAATAACTTTATTAATAATAATAATTGTGATAGTTTGCCAAAAAGTGCAGAGTTGCTGTTGTGAAGAGCAGCCCTTTAATTTAGCACTAATGCTATTGAAAGATAACAAAATATGTCATAACTATCTTTCTTTCATAAATAGACTTTATTTTGTTTCTTCGACTATTGAGTGCAAAGTAGGCAAAATATTTCGAAGTAACCTCCTACCGAGTTAATTACCATATGAAGTAATAATGAATTAACTATGTAATTTTCTCCAAATTACTCGTACGTACTACAACACTAGGTACAGTCCGCATTCTGCCCTGATTTCAAATTATTCTTTTATCGAACTATAGGAGATTTGTTTCATTGTCAAAAACCAACTAGATATGATATATTCGGCTAATTAGCTATAATCTGAATATCCTTAATATTTGTGATCTCATTTATAGGAAAATGGAAAATTGTGGAAATAAAAATAGAGATTGAAGATGTATTTATACTTTATTTATGCCTGAAGAAAGAATACTTTAATTCAACTGGTGATTCTTGAAGGTTCAATAATTTTCACAACACGAAGAAATGAAAAAGAATGACGTTTTTTCAGTCAATACAATTACGACAATTTTAGTTCAATAACAGTTCTTTGAACAATGCTTGTACAATGTACAAGATGCCCTAGACGTATACAAAACATAAGTAACCAGGATGAAAAATACATGCACGATAAATACAGTACAAATATGCTCAGAAACGGGCAGCCTATTGAATCCTCAAGTTGTTTAAAAAAAAAATACAATTCTGAAAGCATGTCCTTAGTCTCAAAACTATTGAGAACATTTTCATTCGGTCATGTTCAGCTTCTAAATGCAGGCAACCCAACATACACCGATACACATTGCTGGTTATCTAGTCACGTCATATGAACCTCATATTATGAGCTTGAAAACCTGCTTTACCATAAATCTTGGTTTTCGTATTTATACATGATTGATGATGTTTGCTTTTTGTGAGATCAACTGGCTATAATTGATGATTCCTGATGAATGATTATGAGCATTGATGACATGCACATTATTTCCAGTCGTATATAATATTGCTTTACACTTGGTTTTGTGTACATCACTACATCTCCATCTGGTTTTGGTTGTTTCCTTTATGTGTATCCTGTAGGAATAATTGTTGACTATCACTCTGGGGTATTTCGTTGCCTTTCCAATATATATTATTCCTGAAATTATTGTACATATTTATGAGGAATCGGTTATGTCAATGATCTAAACATGCTGAAGATCATATGAATATACCCTAGAGTTGATTCACGGTGAATTTTTGCCATTGAAATATGTGGAAAAAAGATAGTAAATATTAGAAATTTCAAGTACCGATGAGGGCTCCCAGTAATGTTAATAGACATAGTCGATAACTAATGAATGTTTGACGAACGTATATTCAGCTTGAAAGGCAATAGAGTAGTAGACATCTTGTAGAGACCAAACGAATTTTGAATAAAGCAGACATTCCATTGCGAACCCACATACATGATTAGTGAATGGATTTTCCACCAACGAAACATTTATCCATTCCTATCTTCCATTTTATTTTCAATGATTAGCTTACATTATTCATCCTATTGGACAAGATGAGTAACGCTTATTCCGAAAGAATTAGAAGGGGCTCCAATATAACGAAGGAAAATGGTTGATATTTTTTGTGCCATTGAAACAGAATTGAACGCAAATCCAAATTATGTGTCACTTCAATATCAAGATGTATAGATGTATTTTGTGAGTTCACAAGGTATGTTTCGTTGAAATATCACTTTCACTTTCAGATGACGATTACGTCTTCTGGCACTCATCATGAAAACACGACAAAAATTACCAGAGTTATTTCTTGATCACTTTATTAATATTTTTTTACCGCAAGTCTTTACGACGAATAGTTTCCAGGTTACAGTACTCACCGTTCTTATCTGGCCACCCGGTACATATACAGCCCGAAAAAATTCAAAATTCACCTTTTCTTTCGACCAGACCTCGTAGTTTTTGTGTTGTGAAATTTTATTTCACTTCATGTACGAGCAAACATTCAATTTTGGCCAAACAATAATCAAATTCATTGAACTATTCAGTTCTGGTAAGGTAACTAGCTTTATCTGAGAATACAACTGAACAAAATCTTCCCTCAGTACATCCAAATTATTTGAAGGTGTTCTATCGATGTTATTGAATGAATACGTAAACTGAATTTCATTATTTTCACAATAAGCGCGAAATTGACCATCTCCTCAATACTTTCCGCCGCTGACATAGGGACGACTGACGAGCCAGCCGGGTGGGGACAGTGGAACGACAGCAATTTGGGGAAAGATTGATTATAAGACACTTATTTTCCTTGTTTTCTTCCTATATTTTGATGGATTTTTTTCGAACTTGTATATCAAACTAAACAACAACTCTATGATTATTGATCATTAGAGAATTTAATATTGACCCGTTCGCATAAATCTATATTGGGGAAAATTATTTATTTATTTATTGAAATTCATGTTTTTGTGATTGGTAAAATTTTTGAGTGATAGAACATCTCATCATAGGTAGGTCCAATTATGAATATGTATATGACATGGAAAAAATTATTTTTTCTTTCTCTGAAAACCGCATTGATAAATTTCATAATCATATTCATCATTTCGTTTTGTTTGCTGTATAAACTCACTTTCACTCACGCATGCCTGTATTTAAACGTCGTTTGAAAGCATTGCCCTAATTCTAGTTTGGCGCCAGTAACTAGATTTCAAAAAACTTGATTTATGTTCAAATGTGGAAAAAATTTATTTCATTTATATTTGAAATGTATCATAAAAAATAAAATAATAATCGGAATAAAATTTCTACTCATTGTATACAATCCACTTGAATTAGGTAAATATTCTATGAATATTATGATCTTTAATGAAAATTTCCCCAAATCGAATTATTATGGAGAATCTCGTACTATGGTAACTATTTGTGGTATTAACGTTGATTGATCAAGCAAACGGGATGGCTTGTGATTGTGCGAATGTTTGACTCTGACTTGATTTCCCGATGTATACAGGGAAGCACTACACTTGGACTTGGTCTGATATTTGCAGCGCCATCTTGTTCTTTTTTGATCCTTGATGTGGATGTTAAACTCGTAATTATCGAGAACTAGACGAGGATGTTTTCTTCCGGAACAAAAGTAGACGATACCTGAAAAATATATTATCAAAACGAATCTAAAGATTGTCAATGATCATCAGTATGTTGATGAATTTTCTTATAGGCAACAATATATCGGGTGATTCTTCAAGGTGGCTCACCCCTATAGCTTTTTCATTATTTGAGATAAAAAAATGAAATTTAGGGGGTTGAGTATTACAGATCAATTCACATTTTTTTACATATTTACCTGTTTTGTCGTACGTCCGGTTAGATATGTTTGATATATATGTTTACGCATTGAGAATGACAATCTGAATCCAAGATGTAAATTGAACACAATCCTCAAATTTCGTTTTTATCTTCAAAAATAAATAAATTATGGTGGGAGCTACCTTAGAAAATCACCCGAAATATTTACACAATACTCATTGACTGAACGATAATTTCCTGGTAAACAATAGCCGAGGAAAAATTCTAAAAGTAAGATTAAAATTTGTTGAAATTGGAGAATACGGAATTCCATAATAGAAATAAATTTAGTCCTGGTTGACGTATAGGCAGGATACTATGATTGATAAAATATGATACCAATCTGATCAAGACCTCGAGCTAAAAAATAAGAATAAATAGTGGTAAAAACTATTCACTTAATATGTCGCAAATATAATCCTTTATAGAAAGCAACCCATACAAATAAACACTATGTACAGGGTGGCCAACTAAGAATGCGAGGTACCGTTTCTCGGAAACTATTTGTCGTAGAGGCTTGCGGCAAAAAAATTTATGACTAAAACGACCACGAGAAAAACCTGGAAAATATTTTCAAGTTTCTGAAATGGTCGCTAGGGGGCGTAACTGCAATCTTGAATATAAAAAAGTGATTTTTCTGTGAATTCCGCTGTATCAACCTAACAAAAAAAAACCTGATCTTTGAAGTCGAGGACAACCTGAATCTTTTTTGTTTGACACTTTTTGCTGTATCTCAAAAAATAAAGTGGTGGGGGGTATTCAAAGATTTCCATGAAAAATACCCTGTACCTTCAAAACGACTGAGCCGATTTCAACAAACTTGGGGTCGTTGAAAAGATCTATTCTTGGGCTACAAATGTTATCATATTTTAGGTGTTTTTAGTATTACATATCTCCACTAGAGGAGCTTTCTCGACATTCCGACAGAATTCGTCAATTTTGTCAAAAAAATCAAATGCATTGGTATGAATTTTTTTTCATGAAAATGTAGCTAAATGATGCCCAAACTAGCTTGTGAAAACCTCATCTTGATATCTTGTTCCTAACCCGAAATATCATCCAAAAAAAAATTTTATACAAAAATCCCCTTCATTTTATGCATAATATACGTCACTAGTTGATAACACATTAATCAACAATAGATGGAGACATAGTCTCCATGTCACCAATTTTCATTGTCAATAGTTGTCAAAGTTTCACGTTATTTTGAGCAATTTATGTGCTTGCAACATGCGTTTCACTAATGATGAAGCTGTTGATATGCTTGCGATTTACTTTGAATGCCATCAGAATGCTGCAGTAGCTAAAAGAGTTTATGCCGCTCGGTATCCAAATCGGCCTCCTTGCGATGTGAGGGTTTTTCCCCGATTAGTAATGAACCTACGAGCCAATGGTTGTTTCCGCCGTAAGGTTCAACGCCAAAGAATTGGAAGAACGCCCGAAAATGTTAACTACGTACTGGGGTATATCGAGGGGAATCCTCATGTGAGCACAAGATCATTATCCCTGGAGTTGGGCATAAAACGAACAACGGTTCAAAATATCTTGAAGGACCATAGGTAAGTTCTAATGGCCATCAAAGATATTCGTTTGAACTTTATTTTTAATTACTTTTAGAATGCACCCGTATCATGTCGTTTTGCATCAGGCATTGAATGAGGATGATTTTGTTCGGAGATTAGACTATTGCCATTGGATGTTAGGTATGATACGGGAAAATAGAGAATTTTTATTAAAAATTCTTTGGACCGATGAAGCTACCTTTAGTAGTAACGGAAAAGTCAATCTACATAATATGCACTATTGGTCTGCAGAAAATCCGCATTGGTTGCGTCAAGTTCAGCACCAAGGACGTTGGAATTTAAATGTGTGGTGTGGCATACTGGGGGGCAGAATTATTGGACCATATTTTTTCGAACAATCCCTAAATGGCGATGTCTTTCTTGACTTTTTGATCAATCAACTACCGTTGTTGTTGGAAGATGTGCCTCTGGAAACAAGGCGAAAGATGTTTTTGCAATTGGATGGTTGCCCAGCACATTTTGCTGTTATTGTGCGAGAGCATATTAACGCAGCATATCAACACCGGTGGATTGGACGAGGAAGTCTGTTTCCATGGCCTCCGCGATCACCGGACTTAACATGCCTGGATTTTTATTTATGGGGGCGGATAAAAGACATCGTGTATCAGACTCAGCCTACGACCAGAGAGGATATGAAAAACCGCATTCGTGATGCAATACGTAGCATAACAAGAGTCGAAATTGAAACTGCAGTTTTGTCTACCCATGTAAGGATTCAGCAATGCATAGAAAGTGATGGCCAGCATTTCGAGCATTTGCGGGAGCATTAAAAACCCCGCTTTTTCTAATCGGTCCTTTTTAGGGCCATAACTTGCATAATTGAAATAATTCCAGAAAACAAATTTTAGGCATTTTTGTAGACATTTTTTTTAGCCGATATCTTGGGTTAGGAATAAGATATCGAGATGCGGTTTTCACGAACTAGTTAAGGCAACATTAAGCTACATTTTCATGTGAAAAGAATTATACCAATACATTTAATTTTTTTGAGAAATTTTACGATTTCTGTCGAAATGTCGAAAAAAGCCCTCTAGCGGCGATATGTGAAACTGAAATAACTTCAATTATGATAACATTTGTAGCCCAAGAATAGCTCTTCTCAACGAGCCCAAATTTGTTGAAATCGGCTCAGCCGTTTTGAAGATACAGGGTATTTTTCATAAAAATCTTTGAATACCCCCCACCACTTTATTTTTTGAGATACAGCAAAAAGTGTTAAACAAAAAAGATTCAGGTTTTCCTCGACTTCAAAGATCAGGGTTTTTTTTGTTAGGTTGATACAGCGGAATTCATAGAAAAATCACTTTTTTATATTCAAGATTGCAGTTACGCCCCCTAGCGACCATTTCAGAAACTTGAAAATATTTTCCAGGTTTTTCTCGTGGTCGTTTTAGTCATAAATTTTTTTGCCGCAAGCCTCTACGACAAATAGTTTCCGAGAAACGGTACCTCGCATTCTTAGTTGGCCACCCTGTATAATGAATTAAAATCTAGATGTAACTTACTAAAGGCTTGGAGGTAACGTAATAACCTTCTTTTCTCAATAAATTCCTGTAGAATTATGGTAAGATGGTAGAAATAATATTTCTGGGCGTCCAAGGCCAATCTAACAATGAATAATATACAGGGTGGACCACAGAGGATGAGACAGCTATGAAATGTCATGACTAGGCATAACATTAATGAAATTGTCTTAATTTTATATAGGAATCAGGCTTCATCTTCGTAACGTTACTGTTTAGGTATAGAAACATGACAAAAACAGCATTGAAAGGGATTCCAATTCAGATAATCGAATGATACACAAGTCATTTTATTTGGAAAAAATGGTTTTCCCAATTTTTGTGTCAAAACTACGAATTTTTAGCGACCCTGTATTAGGCAGAACGAAATTCTCTGCACAGAACTAATACATGGGTCTTTTTTATGCTGTATCCCGATTATGAAGTTTTTATGCATCCAGATAACAAAGTTAACTTTACGAGATGTTGACTCATTTCCGTTTCCAACCGGAACACTCTGTGTATACCTTCATCAAAATCAAATAAAATGTTAGAATACTTCAATGAGAATATGGAATTCGGTATAATACATCATCAGATACATCAACATTGATATTCTTGATGGTTAAGAAGAATAAAATAATCACCTTACCACTGCCAAATTTTCATAAATTTTACGGGAAACTTCTAGGGAAAGGTCAAAGAAACCTCCCTCACATACATGTGATATATTTGTAGAACTTGTATGTTTCAAATCTGCATCTGAATCAACTGGGCATGCGAACATTCGACCCATTTACACCAATAATGAAAACATATCAGTCTGGCGTCACAGCCAATCACAGCAATTGAATGTCAAAAGATTTGGAGGTGAAACATAACTGAAAGAATAGCTCATTATATATTTAATGCTTTATTTAAAAATTCATTAACGAATTATTAGTATATTAAAGTATAAGTGGATAAAAAGGTCTTTAAGACACGCCGAGTTTTCGAGCACGACGGCGCAGTTCGTTTTAAACACGCTCAGGCGTGCTTTAAATGGGTAAAATGGGACACCAATAAAAAAAAACTTGAACGTCCCACGAGCACAATACAAATTATAAAAAGTTGGTTCACCTGAAGACCAGAAATACACGACCATTTTGTGATGTGTATTCTTATTCACATGTTTCAAAGATACTTTTTGATTCGAGTCAGTTTTTAATTCAAATTAAGAACCCATGATACAATAGTTAGAAAATATATCGAATGATTCAATTCTTTGCATAAATGTTTTCTCAGTATACAATGACGAATACATTCTATTTCAATAATGTGTTTTATTAGTCTTAAAAAAATGCAAAACAATCGATTGAAATATTTATATCTAATAGAAGTCCAATGATCATGACGAATCCTCAACTCTCTTCATTTTCAGAGTTGCGAAAACTTTCATGTTCTCTGGAAACTTGTCACAATGCGTTACGCTACAGCGCATAGGGTTCCCAAGGTTAGTTGGGCGGACACTGATGGCACCATGACTGTGTTCGCCTATGATTAACACGTCGTTAGATCCGTCAAATGTATAGGCACTTGCATGGCATTTCGATTGTGTCTCTGATTTGCACCGCCATCTTGTTCGAATTCCCTTTTTCACGTGCACGTAATATATATGGTTCTTTAGGAAGATCCGTCTGCCTCTCTCCCGATTTTTATAGCAGTACATGATATCTGGAAAGTAAATCATATCAAGTTATTATTTGCTTTAGGAAGTTGGACATAGGAATGATTTTGTATTCCTTTATTTGAACCTATTGAAAACTCAATTGGTTGCCTCAAATTTATATAATATCGATTTGATGAATGGTTCAATTCTAACAGTCTCTCAGATCTTAGTCGAAATTAGATAAGAGACTGGGAAACCAAGATAATTAGCTTATTCACGAAATTGTTCTCGACTTATCTAGAATAACATTTTGTACCAAGCAAATTTTTTACTCGTTTGGATCACTTAGTACTGGGATATCCAGAGAAATAAGAAAAAATAGAATTAATTATTCTTATTTGTGAACAAGCCTGTTTCCAGAAAGAATTTAATGGAAAATAAGTTACCTAGCCACTTATAAAACTTTATTTCTATTCAATACATGTGAGATTATAATTGTATTTTTGCTGTAAAAATAAAATGAGTATACAACCAATAATAGAAGTATGCATTATTCATTTTAATTGAATCTGATCTTACAGAAATCATGACACGAAGGAGTAGAAAAATACCTTTAAAATATATAATATATATGAAATATTCGAAAAATTAAAGTTTTCAAAAATTGTAGATAACAAGAAATATACTGATTGATTGAGAAGCAGTAAGTTCAGATTTTTTTTGATCACCTGTATAATTTCAAGAAGTGTTCTGTGTTGCTAGTTCTCACTGAAATATTGAATATGAAATGCACGCCTTATGATACCTTTCATAATAATACGCTTATTAAATGTATAAATTGATGAAATATGGATACTAATACTGAAGTTAGTGACAAATTCTAAGATAACTAGAAATCAAAAATGTGACATATACATAGTGTGTATAATATTTATTTATAATCATGGGTAATTGGTATCATATTTCGAGGAGTCAGAATACATTTTTTTTTTAAGGACATTCCTGTACATTTACGTCGTTTCTGGATCGTCCAGTATTTTTTCTTATTATTATCTAGTTATTGTAATCGTCATTATTTGCTGTAAATACTTTTGATGAATTGGGTTCTATAAATCTGAAAGTTTTTGAAAAATTGTTAGAGTATGAAATTAGAAAGTGGGGAAAAAACTTCTTATACTATACATTTTTATTTCTTTTTATGGATTATTCGAGTGGCAGAGGTGTTGAGTTTTGATGTGCTATAGACTGTTCTAATATACATTATTAATTTGGAAGATTATTCGACTCCGGACTCAATAATACCACAGTTGACCCTTGAAATAATATATCTTACAAGTACGATAAATTATAAAGTGAAGATGTCATGAGATATCAGTCTTTTTTGATTTCGATTCAGTTCAGAATTAATTTATTTCGTCGGATTACAACTTGATCATTAAGTAACTGAAAAATTTGTTCGTAATTGCTAATCACCTTGTTAACTTATATGAATATTATATGATAATTCATAAAATTCAAAGTTGATTAATGAAGTGCTAAGAAAAGCTCTTAAATCTAAAGAAAATGTCTATTTTCAATCATCGTGTTCGTGTCAAAATTGAAATCTTTGGCATGTATTGAATGTGTATTTAAACATGTATTCGTTACATCAACAGTCTTCATTTTATCATAACCGAAAAGTCTTGTAAATATCGCCAGTGTGACATCAGTCTCAATATTAATTTAATGAAATACTTTGGTGAATTCAGAAGGTATCTTTAAAGTCTACTTTTGAGGAAGAGAGTCATGTCAGCTTTTCAGTGTTGCCGCTGGTCAATCAATAAAATATCGAAATACATACACGAAAATTGAATTGTTGACCTAGAATGAAATGATTTGCCTTCATGTTTTTGATTTGAAAATCATTCAAGACTAATTATATGATTGTGAAGTGTTGCCAATACATTAGATGCAAATGCAAATTTGATACTTCTCATTTCGCAATAATAGTCGAAATCTGTCATAACTATATTCCTTAAGTGAATAGACTATGTAATTATATATCCAAAAACTGTTTGGATCGTGAATGTTATTGAAAGACGATGTTTTCGCCAGTGAACTTTTTCCCAAAAAAGCAATCCAGCATGCGTCCCCCATATTTTTGTCAATATCTGCCATAGTTACCGAGTTACCCTATGCAAACATCGAAATTTGCCCATCTTATGCCTTCAACATTAAAATTCATCAGAACTTGAGAGCTACTATCGTTATTTGTCTGATTTTAAAAATTTCTAATATATTTGAGTAACCATACATGGCATATAGGTAGGCCAATTCTCTGGTTTTCTTTATTATCAGTCCAATGCTTAAGTTACGATTAACTTAATGCCAATTCATAAAACTCGTAATCAATATCACAGTCATAAGAAATGTCGTTTCTATTATTTCATGATTTTAATCAGTGGGTTATCAAATATTCACTCTTATTCATTATACGGCACATAAACTCAGATTTCAATAAATTTTTTCATTGGAAATCAAAATGAATCGGCATAATAATTTTTGTGTTTGAAAAGTATGAAGCATAAATTCAAATATTCATATTATGATCATGCTACTAATTATGATACATGAATTGGCTCCTATTCTATAGATTTTTCAATATGGATTATAAAAATATCATTGGGTATTAAAAGACTATTCTATGTTCTAGATCTAAAACGGTTATGCAAAAGCAGTTATATCAATAAAATCTTTGGTAATATCGCCCATGTACACTATGCCCGGACGATATTGACAAAATGTTTGAAATTATCATTCAATTTTCTTCCAATTAACATTGGAATGTGATTGTGAGGACGATTCACTTTGACAACTTTTCCATACGTGAGAAGAGTTGATCTGCACTTTGTTTTGAAATAAGCACTGCAACGCCATCTCGTTTTATCATCGCCGTGTTTCACATAAACAGAATATTCATCGCCATCTATTATTAGTTTCGGGTGTTTTAGACCAGGTATCAGGTGTACAAAACCTAAAAAATAAAAAAAAAAACGTCAGAAAATTGAACAAAAAAAATATAACACATTGTCATACAACAAAAGAATACAAGAATATAATTTGCTACATAATGATCTACAGAGAGCTCCTAATTTGAATCAGCAATACTCAGGCAATATAAGTTATCAATGTATAAAATGTATAATTTGATTCATATAATATTGAAATATAAGGGTGACTTCTTATCATTCGAAGTATTCCAATAAATAAAAAATTAGCAACGGTAATAAGGTTGACAAAGCTATTCAATGGAAATATTTCCTTCCGGATGGACCACAACTTTGTTATATCAAACAATTGACAAGCATTTTGAATTTTTTGCGGTTCTTTGGTGAATTTTTATGTCAGGTAATATTTTGTGTGAATTCTATGTCAAGACATAGACGATACAAAAATCGATATTGGCCTGATATATTTCTCTTCGCTATTCAATGATAGATATTCACAAAAAATATGTCGATTTTTTCGACCACGAAGGTTTAATCCACACATGTTTCCAAGTGATTTCACGTTGTATAATTATTTGATGCTTGTCTCTTTAGTGAAAATACTGTCCTTCACTTACCCTCTAACATGTTGAGAAATACAATATTTTGTTTTAATCACTTGGGTCAAGACACATATTTGTTACTAGGAGGGATTTAAATATTTCATTCCTATTCCCAAATCACCCAATGAATATGTCTGAATGTGTGCTATTATAAAAATTGTCACGAATTCAATAGGATCGGATTTGTTGAATTCGTAACATGGTTCATCGTTTTAAATAAATTATATCTTTTAATTCCATTTGAATGAAAAAAATGCATACATAACAAGTACATACATTTGTACACAGAATAATAATAAGACATATATTTCTTCGAATGATTCAATCTTATTACTCGTATGAGGAAGAAATGGAACCTGCCAACCATCAAAGCTTTCATTTACAAATTATGCAAATCAAATCTTTTTTTGAATTTTTCAAACCATCCTCGGCTTGCTTGGAATGTGACATCTTCAGCAGATTCATTGGTATTTCCATTCTTCAAATTTTTGAAAATACTTAAAGCTTTTTCCTGGATAGTCATCTGGCTCATTGCTATTCCCTTTTTGTTGTTGTCCACAATCCATATAATCAATAGTTTTTCCATTTGTTCCATAATCCAGTTTCTTTGCCGTGTTAATCTCGATATATTTAAAGGTGCAGCAGATTGTAAATATGTTTTAATGTCTCCTGTTCTATTACGAATAGATTGAATGGTAGATTTCGCAAGTCCCATTGATTTGCAAATTTCAACAATTTTCTCACCAGCTTCTATACGTTGTAATACTTCTAGTTTAGTTCTTAGCGTTACTGATTTTCGGCATCTCTTTTTATTGGTCTCCAATACACCAAAGCGTTTCGGTGACATATTGCCTAAAAAATAAAGAAATTCAATAATAGATATTGAAATATTTTGTACATACAAACCTGTGTACTTACATTTCAAAAATGTCATTGTCATCAATTGTTTCCAAATTAATTAATTGGTATAAATATGTACATGGAACATTTACGACAAGTCTGAATCAGTCTATGAGCATACACTGTTAGGGATATGAAAAAATTATCAGTGCTTTTCCATTCGATACTTTTACTCAATGACTTTTTGACAGGTATCCTATCGAATGAGAAAGTAAGTTACCGTTTACCGTTGATGTCATTGAATTTTATCTTACAATTAGTCATACGTATCGCAATTTTTATTAATTCGGTTGATTATTATTTTGTTTGACTATTAAACTGACTTTATTCACTGGGTGAACCTTAATTAAAGTATTCGATGCCATGAAGTGTCGATACTTTTGTTGCGATACTTTTATGAGTACGATATTTCATATCTAATATATGGATAGTTTTCAGTTCCATCCCTAACAAATCCATAATTCTATTGAGTGAAGAGTTCATATGTATAGAATAATATATCTAAACATTGAAATGGACGTTGTATAATTCATGTTTATTCACTAATAAATCACTACCTAAAACATTAAATGGTCTAGTTATTACGTATATCAGTCACTACAAAAACTTAAAAAAATAAGTTGAAAATTATGTCTTGAAATACAATTACTAATAAATCGAATAGAAAATCATCTTGAGAGTTGCATATGGTTTAAAAATCATTAGATCAATTAGTTTCATAGACATACAATAGTATTTTTATATAACCTTTAGATTATTTGTAAATATTAATTTAGAAACTAAGCAATTGATAATACTGATACATTTATAAATGTCACTACATGCAATTAAAAATTAAATTCAGTCACGAAGCGTTCATTAATATTCTTCTAAAAAATACAACACATGCAGTTTTCAAAATATATAAGTTTGATCATACAATTTCGTAGCAGGAACTTTGATACAATCAGCTAAAAACAACTGATCGCGTTTACACTACATATTACGATAATATTCCTAAACAACGACACGATGTAAGGCTTATCCGACATCAAATATTCTCAATATTCTGGTTAACTGATTATATACTGATTAGTTGATGACATGTTTGAATATAGATACATACATGAAATACTATCATGTATATGGAACTCCTATATAACATCGATAAATTAATAAGCTTTGTTCCTTAAATTTCTTGAAAAATATTCTGTATAATACACTCGAATATCCATAATTCAGAGAGCAAACCAAATGAAGATATAAATCAATATATGTGGTATATTCTGAGAATAGTATTCGTACGCTTTTATTCGATATGACTGAAGAGAATAAATACTAAATACAGAATGACAGAATACATTTCAGTTTGTCAAAAAATATTTTTGGGATGAATTGTTGTAGGTTGTAGAATTTTAGTTCTGAAAAAAATACTTTGGTGTCTTTCGTATCACAATATAGAATTAGATATAACATTGTAATGGTCATCAAAAATCTTGAACATTCTTGAAGACAGTGATTATCTGTTATAGTTTTAGTCACACGAACACGAAACAGCCATGGAAAAATATTACGGTATGATTAAAACGAATTAAAAATTTAACAGCACTAATTAAGTAGATCATCATGAGTAAGTTTCATAGTATGATGGAAATCTAAGAGTTTCTTTGAGTTTTTTTTTATTATTGTACTTATTGGTAGCAGCCGTTGCAATTGAAAAAAAAAATAATTTGAAAAACAGATATCTGATAGCATTAGTGAATTATATTTGTTCGAGGTTATAAAAAAAATTACATTCCTATCTGATGTTCTCGAAAGAATTACTTCTAAGTCATGTTATTACCACCAGGCTCAAGGATAATTTCATTTCGAAATTTGATTTTTCAATCTCAAATGTTTTTCTATTATGCCTACAATGTCACAAAAAGCAACCTGAAGGTAGTTAAGCATATGTATAGGAAGACACCTGCTCACATGAACTGCAAACAAATTCAAAACATAAGGTCAGCTGATCAACGATTAGAGGGTCTCAAAATTATTATTTTTGTGGAATATTTACTGTTACTTGAAATTTTGAAATAAAATAGTGATTGTGATCATTATCGATATATGGGATATGGATTTTTTGTCAACGAGAGATATCAGAGTAAAGATCTTACTAAACATTAGTAATCAAGAAAGAGATATATAGAAATATATATTCATGTAATTCATATGTTGTTACATTCAATGTATGAGTAAACAAACAATTTATAGTCTGAATCATAATATACAAATTGAAGAGAAAATATGAAAGTAGTTTCTGAAATATTTTCAGAATTCTGAAAAATTAAGTACTTATAACCAATTTACCAGAGAGTGAAGTTAATGTAATGGTATAAAAAAAGCTGATTGTGTGATGTTTTCGGATGAAAAAAGAATAGGACCGAGTGATATTTCAACGGAAGCAGCACGAAGCAACAGAGAAAAGTTCAACACTACGAAATGGCAAAATTTTTGTTTAACCCATTAAGGTTTTGGCAAGTTTTCATTGATTGAAATGAAATATTCCTTGAATAATCCCAAGACTGCAAAGACTATCGATAATGATCAGAATTCCCCATATGGGATCGATCAGCTGTCATTTATTTGCAGATTCAAGATGTCCTGATAATCTGCACTATCTGTCTGAAATTGGCATTAACTTTTTTGCCAATCAGAAGTGGTATATGATTGTGCTGACGATTCACTCTGACAACTTTTCCGTGAGTCAAGAGAGTCGACTTGCATTTCGTTTTGAAGTAGGCGCTGCAACGCCATCTTGTTCTATCTTCATGCTTCATATAAACGGAGTACTCGTCACCGTCCAAGATGAGTTTCGGATGTTTTTGTCCTGGTATTACGAATACAACGCCTGTAAGTGTAATTCATGTTAATGCAGTCAGAACACAAGAAGCGAAGGACTAACTACAGAGGATATCTACAGAAAAAAGTAAGCTACGGTCAAGAAATTGGACCACTGATATGGTTTATAGTTTATTTCGAAATATAGTTCCTGGTGGAGATGTCATCATGATTAAGGTACCTGAAAAGCGAATTATATACCTAAAAAATATATAGATTAGTTAGTACAGTGCAGATAATATACAGGATGTCAATTTGAAAACTTGAAAAAAAAATTAATCAAAAAAGTTGGAAAAGCGCAATTCGGTAAAAACTGTAATATAGATAGAGAAACTACAACCACCATATTTTGGTTATAGGGAGAGTCTTGATATGTTGAAGTAACTATGTGCAAATCCTCCAAACGCTTCCGAGGTTCATAAAATGTAGCTTCCATTTGTGAGGAAACATTATTTTCTTTATAGATTTTCACCCATCTTCAATTCTGTCTCCTTCCATATTTCAATAACATAATTTGATTACAACACTTATATGCACTATTTCATCATTCCACTAATATTTCAAAAAACATAAATATCGTAAAACGAAAGACACTCATTGGCGGCACTAAATATTCAATATTAAAGAACATTTAAAAACACCTTTGCATTCACTCACAGTTTTTCAATGATACTGACTGATATTCCTTTCTCGTTGAATATCAACGAACAACTGAATTATCCAATATTCAACAACAGTAACTTCTCATTTCGGCAATGGTCATATTCTACCTGTATTTCGGGTTTGAGAGTGCTTCCTTAGAAAAGATATGTTGTCCCCTATTTCGTACTCATTCATTCATCGCTCATATTTTACAAGAAAGGTAGCTTGAGCACCATATGAAATGTGGTTGTGAGGTTAGTTCTGAGGTTTCGATGTTTTCACTCTTTGTGACACCTCGTACTTTTTAAATATCCATTAAAATAAATGTCGACTTAAATTCGACGACCGTTAATCTCTATTTCTGGAAATTGGAAACATATTCCGAAAGAGGAAAAGACTGTACAGGGTGGACAAAATTCGATGTTTGCATAGGACAACTTGGTAACTATAGGAGATACGAAAAAATAGAAGTCCCATCTTCGATCGCTTTTTTCGAGATAAATTCACTGATGAAAACAAAAATTGCCTATCGTCCAATTCCAAAGACAAATGAAATCAAGTATCGTTGTCGCTATTGAAGTCTCGGACATCGAAAGCAATACCCAACATGTGAAAATTAAAAAAAAAAACTTTTTCAACTGAACCATAGCCAAATATGATTTCCATAAAAAAAATAAGTTTTTTTTATTAATTTTTATGGCACTGGATTGTTATATCCCCGTAGCTTCACTAACAACCAAGATATTCGTATGTGTCGAAAAGTCTAAAAATATAAAATTCTTGAACAGTAAGACGTAGGAAAACTTCATCATTTATATTTACTACATTAATACATTATCTGCCACATGTTTTTATTTCTTTCGAATAATATTGACAGTTTGCATACGGGCATGTGATGGGTTGGTTATCACAGATGCTATATGATTGTGAGACCGATTGATTTGAAGAACTTTGCCATAGGTAACCAGGGTAGAATTGCATTTCGTTTTGGAATATTTTGTGCATCTCCATCTGGTTCTTTCTTCATTTTTTGCGTAAATAACATATTCGTTATTATCCACTACTAACTTTGGATGTTTCGTGCCTGGTACTATATAAATGTTACCTGAAAATAAAAATATATAGTAAGAACTTAGACTTCCTGTGGTTTAAAAGAAGTGACACCAATTCAAAAACTACATTTTATACGCAGATTTTTCGACTAATTTGCCAAAATTATCTAGATCACCTTAGTAGTGGTGCCTTAATTTTTTCACATGAGAATATAGACCATGAACAAATGGAGGAGCATCTATAAAATGCGTTTGCAACCACATTTTACTTCCACGTTAAAAATTTCACGAGAATAACTCCTTTCGAACATATCATTATTGGTTTTGTATCTATGTATCTTATGTATTCATAAGAAATAAATGAAAAATGAATATTTTTATTTGTTTATGAAAAAACCATCCAACCTATTTCTTCAGTCATTCTAACAGAACTCTTATCTTACCAACTTGTAGTAACCATGTCACATCTATTCGGGAAGAAATCGTCATGCTCTCTCATTTTTCATTCATTTCGCTTCATTGAATCACAATACTGATGACTAAACAAATCTCTCTTATTTCAATAAAGTAAAAGAAAGATTGTTGTCACTGGACAAGAATAATGTCTTTCATTTCCAGTTCCATCTATTTTTATAAGATTTTGCAACTGAGCACAAATAAAAAATTTTAAATTCGAATTTTTCCCAGCTCTGCAAAATGGCTAAATCAGTCAATTTCAATTGATTAAGCAATATAATTCCTTGTTATATCACAACTACAGAAATAACTGAAAATATAAATATCGTAAGTTTCTTGACCGAAAATTCATTTGAATACAATTTTCTTGTTCCGCACAATTGTAACATTCTGTGGTAGGAGTTTATCACTAGCTGGATTTGTCGGTGGGTGATTATGAAATTGGCTGACTTTCACCATTCTTCCAAAAGTCACCAAAGAAGCTCTGCATTTACTTTTGAAGTATTGAGTACATCGCCATCTTGTCCTAACACCTTGTTTAGTGTTTATGGTGAACTCATTCTTATCCAAAATTATTTTTGGGTTCTTCGTACCTGAGCCGATCCATATCATACCTGAAGAAAATGAAATGTTAGTTTGGAAAACTGGAGTCTACAGTCGACCCAAAGCAATCTTGATACATGACATATAGGATATTGGGATTAAAAAAAACTATAACTTCGAAAATGGTTTTATTTTGGTGGCATCTGGTGATTGAAACAATATTCTTCCTCAAGAACCTTGGTATTGGTATTCGTATTCCTTTGCACCGTTTCCAAGTTATTTGGAAAACAATTATTTTGTAAGCAGCAAATCGATATTTTGGAAGGTTCTCCAACAGTTTATATTAGTGCGGATGATGAGTCTTACCACCTCTTCAATCTCCGTTAGGTACTGATTTCAAAATTGAGGAACGTTCAGATACGTCAGTTCTTATTTCAAACAAAATTATAATCTTTTTCACCCCCTAAATTTTTTCAAATAATAAGGGGATTCGTGCTATACATCGTTGGAAAAGGATTTGAAAGTTTAAAATTATCGTTTTAATTAATTTCAAATGAAAATACAAATGGAAATAAATAAACAGATGATTTGAATCTTCGAAAGTAAATGAACTGAACAAATTATTCTGATTAATAATCAACGCCATCTATAAGGCACGAAGTTATCCATCAATGAGAAAAATTTGCCAATTGGTTTTAGATGAATTTCGAAGGATTGATGAAGGTCACCGTAAAAAAAAAACTCTTGTGGAAAGTGGAGTTTTTTCAACATCAATGTTCTAACAATATTTTTATTTTTGTGAAATGAAATAATTAACGGGCGAAAATATCGAGAGACATGAAGACTGACTAGGTTCCGCTTTGATGAATATTCAATTAATCCTACCTACCAATGAGCTTTTTAAAGTGTACTCAAATTTGGAAATAAAACATACTTTTTCATTATAGATTTGGTATTGACCTGAAATCACGAAATGTATTTGATTATTAATAATGTGGATGACAGCGAATTTACACATTTCGTAAGTAGATATTGATTTTATCTAATGATAGTAACTAGCTGCATCGTCACATTTTCATTGCTAGGGTCTGTCGGTGTGTGATTATGCTTCCTGTTAACTTTCACAATATTTCCAAAGGTTGTTAATGTAGCTTTGCATTTTGATTTGAAATACTGGTTGCATCGCCATCTAGTACGATCTTGTAGTTTTATATTCACAGTGAATTCGTTTCTATCCAGGATAATTTTTGGTCGTTTTATACCAGCAGTGATCAAAATAAAACCTGAAACTTGTTTGATATAAATTTTCTAGAAATTACATAAATTTAGGTAAGTGTATTGATGGACATAAAATGGTCGACTCGAGTAACTAACTCGTGTCAACTCGAGCTGAATTATCTCTGACTCGAGTTTTTGATCGTGACTATAATATCTATCATTTTGTTAACATACACCAATTCGATTTCGAGAACTATCTTGGTTCGAGATTATTGGCACACTCGATAACACAATCTCTTCACAACGTGTCGTCTTGTTTTTTCTTTTCACTTTGTTATTGCAGTGACTTAAGCCGTGTACCATGTTTTCACAGTTTCCAATCTGGTCAATTTCTATAGATGATGATGAGATTTTTCTTCGACCAGTTACTTGATATTTGAAGAGAATACTTATTGTGAAAATGCTATAACAATTCAGATACCGTTGTAGATCTAGAGTACAAAATATAAACTGTATTTTTGTTTAAAAACAACTTTCGTTTTTGTAATAAACATATTATTATTGAAAGAAAAAGACACTGACCGACGGATATTCTTTTTTATCTAGGGATCGAGGAATAGAAAAATTGGGTTTGATTTCGTAGTTTTATTCATCAAGATAATATGTGTTGAGCCACATACAGATCGAAAATTTATGGAGTAGAGTAAATGAAAATATGTGTAGAACTTTCAACAACAATAATTACCACATAATTCAGAGAGACGCAACGTTATTCTCTTCTTACTAACTCGTCGAATGACCATGTCATGTCAAGTATAGAACATATCCGTAATTCTTTTTTGAGCTATTCGAGGAGAGATTTTAACGCTTGCTAATATAATTTGATGATATTATTAGTGGGCACACTTATATATTTCAGTTTAACGCAACCTATAGGATTTCATAATTATTTGTGAAGTTTAATAATACTATTTTTTGATTATTTTGACAATTTGGGATCCGTGACCTTCAAATTTATCCTTCAAAGGAGCATGGTTGTGTATATCGTCATTAATTCTGACGATATTCTCATGAGATATAACAATTGCTTTACAATGTCTCTTATATGAAACGCATCTCCAATAGGTCCTATTATTTTTTCTCGAATGGAAATTATATTCAAAACTATTCAGCACAATTTTCGGATTCACTCTTCCTGGTAGAAAATATATTACACCTACAAAACAACATCATTAGATAAGATATTGTTCAAAGTGCATCTGAACAGTATAGATTCAAACATTACGATTATCATTCTTCACAAGAGTACTTATTATTTTATACCAGATATATGAACTTTGTTGAAGAAAACTAAATTTTAATTGTGGTCTCATTATTCGTCAAAGAAATTATTCCTCAATTCCTTAACAAAAACCATCATTTCATGTATAATAATTTATTTTCAGTGCACCTTTGTCAAATTGTCGAATTTTCAATTCATCCAACAAAAAAACTCCCGTTATTCAATTGGATTCAGATTCCTCATATGATTTACCACAGTGAACTATAGTCTATTTATTTAATCAACTCGCCAGAATATGCGGTGTTGATATTTATCTCATTTTCAGCGAAATATAGAATTAAATCAAGTTTACCCATCGAAATGTTCTGAAAAATGTTTCCAATTAATAAAATATATACACTCTAATGGACTATTCCTATATTAGAAGGGCGCCATTTATTAACAACTGTATATCAAAGTACTCTTTGGTGTCTCGATCAATTAATAGCCTATCTAGAACAGACAGATATTCTACTAATTTTCCACTTTTTTTGCGGCTTTAAATTTCTTTGGTAATTCTCTGATTGAACTTAGTACTCTACATACAAGTACGATATTTATATAAAATAAACAAATTGGTATACTACAACAACCATAGGACCATTCTATTTTCTATCGATAGCACAGAAATTATAATCTGGAACTTTCCTCACTATTGAAACAACTTGGGATAAGAGTCCTTTACAGTTGTCCATGGTTGGCTGATGATTATGTTCTCCATTCAATCTAGCTACATTACCATAAGTAGTCACTCTAGCTCTGCATCTAGTTTTGTTGTACGAAACGCATTTCCAGTACGTTCTATCCAACATTTTGTTGTTGATTTTGTATTCGAAGTTGTTCAAAATAATTTTCGGATTCGTTCTTGCTGCACAAAAATATATCACACCTAAAATATAAATATTAAATATTATTACTGACCAATATTCTCCTCTTACTTACAACAAAGAAAACATACCTTCAGAACAAAAAACGAGAATCGCTGGGGGAATGGGCATAACTCACAAACGCTGTGTGTGGATGTTGATGAAAAAATTCAACGATTTTTACTTTCATTTTATAATGAAATATAATTACAGTTATCGAGTCAGATGGAAAATATTTAGCAAAGGGATCCTTCTATGGTTACTAACTGAAATGGTAAACCCTTAAGATCTGTGAATTCTGGGAGATGATTGTGTGTTTTGGTACTCAGCTTAGCTATCCTCCCAGTAGTTTTGAGTCTTGCAGGACATTTGGTCTTGTAATAGGAAACACATTTCCAATAGGTATGGTTACTTGGTGTCCTCACATTCATTTCATATTTGTAATAGTTCAGAATTATTTTTGCATTTCTTCTGCCAGTCGGTTCGAAGTATATTTTGCCTGAAGAATAAAACAGAATATTTTAACTTTCGTCAAGAAATACAAATAGTTCATGCTTGTCTTTAACATGCTTACCAGAAATTATTAAGATATCATGTATACAGGGTGTCTTAAAATTCGATCAAAATGTGTGATTCAATGGATAATGAGAATCATGTTCTAAGTTTTGAAATAAAGGAATAAAAATATTATTCGATCAATGAATTATCAGACCGTTCAACCACGCACATAATCAGTGGTATGAATATTGCAAATCTAAAATAGGAATATCGAAGGCCATTCAAAGTAGAATTAAAGAGATTGAGTTTGAACCTTTCAATTTATATAAAATCATAAAAAATCAAATAGAATCGAAAACTCTGAAATCAGCTTGCTGACACATTATGCTAAATGTTCTCATTGCATAAAATATCTTTCGAAAAAGTCAGTAAGAAGTACTGTGGCAGTCTTTATTCTCCTGTATTCTGTAGCCTGTTTTCACAATAGTTTTATATACTAAAATTTTATTCCTCGGAAAAAAAGAAAATCATTTAAATGCAGATAGGGTTTCTTATGGAGCCATATGATTGTTAGAAGTAGTTACTATTCAACAATGATGATAAAAGTAGTTTATTTGAAAAAAATGTTGAAAAGGTTGATACCACACAGTGTGTGCATTAGAAAACTCACCAACTTAACATTGAACATAAAAAACTTAATTTCGACAAAACATCACCTTCAGTTCGAAGAAATAGGATTATTCAATTTATAGCAGATATTGTTATTGAAGCAAGGCAGCAATTAATTGATGAAATGCAATTATGAAATCATTGTCAAACCAAATACATAATTATACAATTATATCATAAAAACAATTTATACTCGATATGATGATTCTACAATATCAATAATAAATTTCCTAGAATTTTTTGAATCCTTGCTTTCTCTCAAACTTCTGGGGGGAATTTTCTCACAACAATGTCTCATAAAAGAAATATAACAGTATAGAAAGTTTGACCTTGACTGAATCCAAATCCCAAGAAAATTCCCCCCAGAATATCAATAATCCAAAAAGGTGTTTCGTCATGCTTTTCGAATTACTTAGTTCTCAAATTATCACTTCGTATAAACTGGACATTCCACCAGTTCATCGTTATGAGCCGAAGTTATTCTTCAGAACCGCTTTTTTTACATAAACAAGTTTAAAAGGCAGATGATCCAGATCTTTATTCATCAATCCAGGCTCGTGATTATGTAGATCTTTTACCATAGCAGTGTTCGCTTGAGTTCTAACTCTGGCTTTACATCTGGTTTTGCGATATTGTGTACAAATCCATATAGACTTATCTGATAATTTTTTATCAAGTGAGTAAGAGTGTCTGTTCAATACGATGTGACAAGAACCCTTCTTCCTAGCTTCCATGAAGTATATTTTATCTGAAATGATTGAATGAATGAAATGTTACAGAATTGAGGAGAAGAAATAAAACTTGTTAAACACACTGTGAGAATCAGTAATACTAAGACACATTCTGATATTTTTAAGCTTGCTCATTTCTAGACTTTTCACATGTATTTTGCCTATTGGTCTGCAAATGTTCACGAATTAACATTCCCTAATAAAGTAAAGTACTGTAGTTGATTCTTCTGGAAAAATTTCCTATATTTTTAATTGAAAAAAGTATTTATCAAGAAATTTCTAGATCTAGCTACTTCAAGGTCGTTGACATATGACATATTTATGTGGATATTTCTCTAAAGTATCCATAGGGTGTATGAAAAAGTCTATTCAATGTGTGGATTAGAAACATTGCAAAACTCAATTTCATCAAATGAAAATCCAATTGTTTCATTCATTTATTATAAATCGTCAATACTCCAAAAATGAACCTTAATACAACTTCAATTCCCCATACGCGAAATTCATAAATTCGGAGATATTTCCAGACCACTGACATGGAACATGTTAGCAATTGTATGTGATACTATGATGTTACACTAGTTAATTTCACACCACATTTATGAATTTTATCATTTTTCATGTATTTGCCATTGACTTTTAATATTTTTCAATCGAACAGATTCAATTACGAATATAAAAATCAGAACTGTTTGTAATTGTGAATTATTTGATACAAAAAAGTTGAAAATAATTTATAATAATTATTTTGTCTGCCTAGAAATTTCATCAGCCATAAAGAATATTGGGATGTTTTCATCCTATCAATATTTTCATCTCAATTCACATTGACATTTCAACATCATATCTTCAATTATCATCCTATCCAGGCAATATTTCCTGACTGTTATTGATATATCGGTGGAAAAACCATCCTGTATAATCTGTTGGTTAATTCTGAGATACAATGAAGACTATCTAATTCAAAATATGGCAAAATAATCCGATTCTTATACATATGTATAATTTTTTTTTTTCGAAAACCTGACTATTTAGGTATAGAAACATAATGTGTCATTTGAAAGGAACTTCAAACCAACAAAATGGAATGAAATACGGGGTGTTCTATTTGAGATAACAAAGATATTGGTACTTTTCTATAGAAGCGGCAACGCCGAAAATATTTTAGATCGATAGAACAATACTGATTACTGAAATCAAATTTTCACGTTCCGTTCTTTATATACGTCTAACCTACCATCGACCGTGAGTGACCCTGTATAATTACTGTATTTTGATGATATTCCATTGAACCAGAGGTAAAAATGAACCTCCAAGAACGAATTCCATTTTCAGATTGAGCACTCAAAATAAACATTTCTTGTTGTCTTCCTATGAAAATCACTCTTTATTAAGTTCCTCGGTCCTAGTCAGAACCTGAACCTATCTCTGAATCCCTTATCATGATACGAAATAATTTTTTTCTCATTCGATACATTTCAATATTTCTTTGATCTCTTCAATATTTTAACAGCTTGTGAAGGAAGCCTCCCAAGGTCTTCAAAACTGCAATTAGGCTCATGGTTATGAATGTCTGTGACAATTGCAGTGTTCTTCATTGTTGTAACTCTTGCTCTGCATTTGTTTCTCCTATAGTCGGTACATAGCCAAACAGTTCTATCGAGGTGTTTATTATTTATACTATAAGAGTTTCTGTTGATTATAATCCGAGCTGCACTTCTGTTCCTTGATTTCTTGAAGTATATGAGTCCTAAAATAGATTGTATTATAATTCATGGAATACAGGTTGGTCCATTAGTGTGTGGAAGTAGGAAAACTTAGGAAGGAAAAACATGAGAAAATGTTTCAGACAAATTTTTATATTTTTGCGCAGATATACACTGTGTCCAAGATAAGGATGTCTATCATGGGGTTCTCGGAAACCGGTTAAATGAGAGAAAAGTTTCAAGTCTAACAATGATGCCGTTCCGAGAGTTTTGAAATTCCTATTAGTTCCTGAGATATGCATTGTAAATGCTTTTATAGTTTAAAAATTCATATTTTATACCGAAAACAAATCTACAAAATTTCAAAATAACCCAAGTAAAAATACATATATGTACGAGGAAAAATATTTGACAATTGGACTCTTCAAACCAGTGAATTTTTAAAATTCTCGTTATTTTCCGACCACATTTAGTATATGATTGTATCCTTTCTTTCTATAAAAGTTCAACAACATGTGATTCAAGTCGCCTTAAATCTTCAAGAAGAGCATTAGGTTTGTGGTTATGCTCTCCTTCTATACACATCATTCCAGCTCCAGTCATTATGGTACAATTACATTTGTATCTATAATAAGAACTGCATCGCCAAAAGGTGTTATTCCCCACTCTCTTGTTGATGTGATAAGAGAATTTATTGAAGATGATTTTTTGGGCATCTTGTCTTCCTGCTTTGAAATACAATTGACCTGGAATCCGAAATTTCATGTCATATTTTTAACATCAAAATGACAATGAAGGTTATTTTCCAAGCATTCAACATTGTTTACGTTGTTCATTCCTTTCGACGGGATTATGAATTGAGTTCTGTCTGATGAAAAATATTTCAAAGATGGCAGACCCAATGAAACTGAGAATAGACAAATCCAACATTTTTCATTACTTTTTGGAATCTTTACGTTAATTCAGGATGACTTTCAGTCTCTTTTCCTTATACCATTCTGGATATTCCGAGATTTTTCAATATATAAGAATAATTTTGTAAGTCAAGTAGAATTATCCATCTTTCATTGAGTCCATTCATAATAAGAGAAGGAGGAGTATTTGGAATATTTCGATTTTGGTCAGTCACAAAGAAGAATCAAAGAATAAATTCAAATCTTTATTCCCGAATCAGTTCAAATAATTTGTGTCAGATCCCTGGAATTTCTTCTCATTCCTGGTGCACCATGATTGTGTTCATTTCTTAACAAGCTTTGTTATTGTGTGTTACCACTCTAGCTTTTCAATGGGTTTTGTGATAGGACCTGCATTACCAAGATGATCTTTTCTGAGATCTGCCATTGCGCTCATAGTAGTAACCGTTTAGGAATATTCTTGCTGAATTGTGCGTTCGATATATATTTTCGGCATCATCGCTGCATCTAGAAAATTGTTATATTAATCGATTTCAGAGTCAGACGCACACGTACGCAGTAAATATTTTCGACGTATGCGGAAAACGGGACGAGGAATATCTTCTCTTGAAAATTCAATGACAAAATTTGTTGAAATCTTTCAGTTAATTCTGTATGCCATTGAAATTACGTTGATACTAATGTTTTGTCAACATCCAGGTAAATACTTTTAGTTGAGAATATCTTGAATTTTTTCGATACTTAATGGATATTCTACATAATTCTTTTTGAACAATTCAAATAAATAGTGCAGATATAATTTTGATTTTTTTATTCACATTTTAAAATAACATAATGATGAAATTATGAGACAAATATAATACTGCCATTGAATTGAAAAATAAATCCTGTTACTTCTTAGGAAGTATTTTTCTACCACTCCATTAACTAGTTTTAATTAGTTTTTCATTATTTTGAAATGTATCAACTGACAACGTGCCTCGTTATCAGTAGGTATAGTAGTATGATTTGGCTCATGGTCATGGGTCATCACAGTTATATCATTATGTCCTAGTTTTGTCTTCAATAGCGCTTTGCATTTACATTTCTTGTAAGATTTACATCTGTAAGTTAGTCCTAGTTTATTAGTTGTATTCCTAACGTAGTAATTGCCTTGAAATACAATTCCTTTCCTGTTTTGCAGTAAATAGATCAAACCTGTAACAATAATACAAGAATGAAAAAATATTAATGATATAATAATATCAAAAACCGTTACGTTCCTGAAAAATTATCGAATATCGTAGCATTTTCATTGGAACATTCAGAAGTACATATTTGATCTAAGATGGAGCTTCGAATTCAACAAATATAGAGTTGAATATGTTCATCAATTTTATAAATCGATGACAGAAGAAAACGAATACATTCATTACGCGTAATTGTCCACGAAAATCTTATTGACTCAGTGGTTTCAAGTTATACATCTGGATGTATAATTAATCACTTTTTGATTTAATTTTTTCGATGAAATTTTTTCAGAATTTCAATTTACCAATCTCAGACAATAGGCAACTAGAATCAAACTACATATTTAAAAACAACACATATTTTAATCTGATATCATTTGATCTGTTCGAACGTAATGATATATGTATATGAATAAATATATTTTGAATCTGTCGTAGAATGTGAGAATTGAATAATGTTATTCAAAATGAGTAACGTGAAATCAATTTCCGATTTAATCAAAAATTTTACATCGTGGGCAATTTTTTTCATATGATGTCCCAAATTATCAGAATTTCATTCGAATGGAGTCACCGAAAACTTCTGACAACCGAGTTCTTCATGAACTCTGTGTATTTATTGAATTCCTTTACTCATTACCTCATTTGTGCTGTAATGTGATAAAAAACACGAATGCAACAAGAAATCCATTACGAAATTTGCTATTATGCAACTGCTTCAAGACACCGATTGAAACTGTTTAAATTTGGGTTTTTACAATGCATTTTATTAATCAGATAATTTCACTTCCGAACAAGAAGAAAATCGGATTTTCCGAATATCCGGTCTACCACAGCTTCAAAATTTGCGAAACTAGATTGTTAAAGAAAACCTGTCCTGTCGAGAGCATTCAACTGTTTCACAGGATACAAGCGAGTACACGTCTCTCACCCAGTTTGAGTTTCACATTCAATAAGTTCCAGTAGTATTGAACAACAATTAGTGTGTAAGCAGTTAAGTTTATAAATAAAAATACAAAAGCTATATTTCGCGTATTTTATTTCATTTCCCCAACAGAAGCCGCACAAGTGTACCACATAAAATTGGAAAAAACAGGTTTCAGTCACATTCAACACAGGTCTTGTTCCTGATGCAAGTCGGATCGAGTTGTCACACAACCACGTTCATCGTCCAACCGAACATTGTTTTGGGTATGATCGAACACATACAGTCCACAACATTCGAACAAATACTAACTAGTTCGATTTTGTGATAGAAACCTTTTGAGATAACATGTTAGTTTTCAGAGGCCTGTTGATTAAAGTTGGTTTGTGGTTGTGTTCGCCAATGAGCGTGGCTTCACGTCCACGAGTCATAACTTTCGCCTTGCATCTGTCCCTTTTGTGATATTGCGTACAACACCAAATCGTTTTGTCCGGCCGTTTTCTATACATTAGATAATCATTGTTATTAAGGATTATCTTTGGGTTCTTGTGTCCAACATCAAAGTAAATGATACCTAAAACATCAAACATCAACTGGTAGAAATATGTTTGGTAGACGTTAATTGAGTTAGACGACACGTTTCTATTTTGAAGACTACATTTACTACAATTAAAAACTTGTTGAAACTTGACATGTGCCATTCGATCAAGTTTGACCACCGCAATCTTGAGATATTCACACTTGAAATTAGCAAAACCTAACCTAACAATTGCATTAAGTGTCATCAATTCCATCATTGACATTCGATTGGAGAACTAATAAAAAACGAGGATAACCTAGTGTGTAATATCACGAATCATGTGATGAAAGGAAAAAATTATCTAGCTATCAAGTAATTGCGTGTATTAGGGCAAAGCGTAGACAGTCCTAACATTAAGTATGCTGGCAATGATCAAAAACACAACATAAAATATACAGTACTGAATCAAATTTTTTTCATTACCAATTGAACCAATTATCAATCTGAAGATGTCAATTTGGGTTGAGATTAACGCCGTGGAACTACCTCAAACTAGAGAAGTTATTTCGTGACCGACCATTGAAAAATGTCAATGACTTGAAACAATCATAATTACATTAAAATAAAAAAACGAATTAAATTTTTATTGACATACATGGTAACAATGAACATTGAGGTACTTTATGTAACGGCTGTGATTACTAATTATGTCTAACAATGGTAACCTGTTGACATAACATATCTTTATATTTGTTCTTTCTCGGTTTTGGTCCATGATTGTGTTGACCACTCACGTTTGCAATTCTGCCACTTGTTTCGATACGATTTTTGCATCGCTTATCCTTATCTAACACATAGTATTGGCTACACAACCAAACAGTTTTATTGGGTAGCTTCCTATATAACCGGTAGTCGAAATCATCAAGCATTATTTTCGGATTTTTTAGTCCAACATCAAAGTATATCAATCCTGGAAAAAAGTGTATTGTATGTGTATGAGTGCAACATGAGTATCTTGGAGATATCGCAGGATTCATTCATATACATCGAGAGATATTGCAGTATGCTTCGCTCTTTTCATTGCTTGGGAGGTAAATTCGAGCTCATGAGCTATGCGAGTTAACATCAACTACCTTTAGGTCAAGATCAAGAGATATTGTTTTGGATATGAAATAATCTATCCCAGCCTCACACTCAGCCAATATCTTTTCACTAAGTGACTCCCAAAAATAGCAGACATTTTAGGTTTTTAGGTTCTTTGACTTCCACAATTATTACAGGTAATACATATAGCAATACGTGTAGGTTTATTATCCATTATAGCTCAAATTTCACCTAAACATTTCGCCTGCGACAACAACTTAAATATTCCTAAAACTAACATGACTATGAAGACATTCTCAATCGTTTCTCACAATATTCACCATCTGTGACAGCATATTCTTGTACTTTTGTTGTTTAGCTGTAGATGCTGCATGAGTATGTTGGCCGAAAACTTGCACGACGCGGCCACTAGTCAATAATTTAACCCTACAACGAACATCTCTTTTGTTAAAATAGTGATTGCACATCCAAGTTGTTCGATTAACTTTCTTTTTGTACATGAGAAATTCATGGTCATCTAGGATTATCTTCGGATTCTTCATTCCGACGTCAAAATATATGAGCCCTAAAATAAATAAATAATTAGAGTAGGGGAAACCCAATTGACAACTTTTATTTTATTGTAATCTGGAAATTCACTCCAATGGCAATAACTTCCTTATTTTATTGAATTGAGAACTTCTTACTTTTTCATGCATTCGAAAATGCTTAAATATTACATTTTGAATTTATATGAGATCAAACATAGAAGTTTATGTCGATGCAATGAATATGTCATAATTACAAGGTATTTATGATCGATTTTTTCAGACGTTTTTGAAATAAAAGAATTTTTTTTTTCAAACGAATCGTCCTTCATTTGAATGAACCGTCAATTCGTATAGGTTTCCCTATATTTAATTTGATTTCGAGGAGAGCAATGCATTGTACAAAATGACAGATTTTGATGATAATATTCTGCACATTCCCTATAATGAAATACACTCAAAATTTTTATTGACTGATTTATTGAAACAATTCATAATATCGCTCACAAATATCATTATATATTTCTGCATTCTAATTCTACTGATTTCTCAAGGATTTCAGGATTATTTTATCAACAATTGAAGCTACGAAAGTTATATCAGCTATAATATACATGCAAGAAATGCTATCAAAAAGTTCACACGCCAATTTCAAGGTTTCGAGTTGAAATCGCTAGAGGATATCTACCCCATAATTTCAAATCTGTAACAACCTCAGAGCTTCTTTTTGATTTTGAACAAGGGCAGTGTTGCAACACCTTATTCAATCGATCTCATCTCACGTTCTAAATTTTATTCTTATATAAAACTTCCCACGAAAGGAGACATCCTGTAATGTTCAGAATATGAAATTGTCTTCTGTCGAATTAGACATTCAGTAGATCGAGCAATTTTCAAAATTTTCATTTTAAAGCTATGGAATCGGGGTGTGAAATTCTATTAGGTGAACCCTGTATAGATGAAATATCTAAGTTTCCCTAATTATAGTTACAGTCTGTGACAACATATTCTTGTACTTGTCCTGACTTAGTGGTATTGTTTCATGATTATGAATATCTGAGCTTATTGATACTATTCTTCCGGTGGTGACTAGAGTTGATTTACACCTATTTTCTTTGCACCGAAAATATCGACAACATTTCCAAACCGTCTTGTTAATATCCTTTCTGTAGATAAGATAATTATTGTCGTCAAGAACAATCTTCGGGTTTTTCGTAGCAACATCGAAATAAATTATACCTAAAATTCAAAGAAACATGAAATATATACCATACAAAATAAGAATTATCGAAATTCGATAGAAATCTTACACGGTGAAAAAAATCACACCAACCAACATCAGGTAAGTGAAAAATAACACTGACATTTTCAACAGCAATCTGTAGTGGACGTACAATTGTTTCTTAATTTAGAAAAATAATAGAATTTATAGGAAAGGTACCATTTTATCTTTTTTTTTATCTTGCATCTTTCATTTTATTTTAGTTCAAATATTTCCCAAAATCGAGAAGTTAGAGTAGGTTCACACATATGTATTTCCATATGCCGTTTTGATTTGAAGATGTTTCTCATGCTCTGAGAAATAGTATTAAGTGATTCACATTCGCTGCTACTATTTTCATCCTGATTATAAATTTCACAATATCTTTAACATTTCATACAGAGTTCACGAAATTCTAACAAATTAACCATTTTGAGCGATTTCCAGAAATGTTTCACGTGACCAAATTTGAGAGAAGGATCCTGTAGGCAGGTTGAATTTCGACATTATTAAATATATCAACTATAAATTCATGCGGAATACCATACCACCAATTGTTGTAATGGACACTAATACAAGTATTGACGGTCGAATAATGTATTCGAAAAAGTGGAGTTTTATATTTAGTAAAATTTTACATTTTACATATTTATATGTACAATCAACTTGCGTTTATAAGATACGAATAATATGTATTTATAAATGCAAAATCGAGCAACATGCTTCAATACAATTGATTTCATTCTAAATTATAATTGTTTCAACAGATACATAAACATCATAAATATTGATCTAGAACAATAAATTTTCACTTACAAAGTCATCATTAATAAGGGGGTTACTAATTGATGCAATTTTCATTTAGATAATCAAAAGTAACAAAATATCAAACGGAGTAAAAACCAAATATCTTCGAAACATTCGTAACAAGATACACTTTCCAGACATAATCGAGATATCAATAAACAGTTCAATATTTCATGAGTAAAACGAATACATTTTACAATATTCTTTGGTGCCATACTGTATTTACTTAATTTTGTAGATTGTATAGTGAATTGTTGTAAGAAGATATCAATTTTGGTTGATGACATGGTTGATCTATATATATATACATATATATTTCTTGATCATTTTACTACTAAGCGGATCTCAAACGTTTTTCACGATAATCTAAAAACATCGAAAAGTAATTTTTATTACCGCTTATTGAAAAATATTTTTGAAAAGGATCGAATATCCGACACCCAATATAAATCGTTTTGAGTAGCTCTCTGTAAAATCGGATTATGCCCTTACTTGAGAGAATAATTAACCACCGTTGACAATGATGTAGTCAAAGACTCTCGAATTATTGTAACGTTTTGCGATATAGCCTTCTTGGAGTTATCTTTCACATTAGGAGGATGATTGTGAGGTTCGGCGCTGACTGTAACAACTTTTCCACTAGTCAACAACGAAGATTTACACCTCTGGCTACCTTCTTTGGATCCGAAATACGATCGACATTTCCAAACCGTTTTCATCGTGTCTTTCCTATAGATACGATATTCGTAGTTATCGAGAATTATTTTTGGGTGTTTGGTGCCAACGTCGAAATAAATAAGACCTAAAATTAACAGATCATTACTATTCCCAATAGTCAAGGGTATGTTAACAGTTATTGTTGGATTGTACATCATAACTGTACTACAAAGTACATATATAAGTTGAAAATTAAGGTTGAAAAATTGTTGCGCTTATTGGACCTCAATAAGCCGATCCAGTATAACTTTTCTCTGAAATAAAAAATTGTTCGCTTAAATACTTTTTTATGCCCAAAAAACTTTAAAATATTCTATCCAGTACTTTATTTAGGAAAATAATCGCCTTATTTTCTATGGGTTACAGTGGTATAGCTGCTTAAACTCTTCAAATTCATAATAAAAGGAACGAATTTCATACTTCATATATACATATTCAATTTATCGTTGGTATGGTAAAAGTAATTATTTCCTATAAATCGAAACCTTCTGGGATAACATATTCTTCAGATTTTTTTGTAACTTGGGTGGATGATTATGTTCACCGCTGACGAAAACACTTTTGCCACTAGTTACTAACTTTGATTTGCACCTACTGTGTTTCGATGAGAAATATTTCGAACACATCCAGATGGTCTTGTTGAATTCCCGTCTCAAGACTATGTAATCATGTTCGTCTAGTATTATTTTGGGATTTTTTGTAGCCATATCGAAGTGGATTATATCTGGAAGAATAGATTCACAGTAATTTTTATTCGGATTTTTATGTGATGATAACGGTATTTACATATGACAGCATACATTTTTCTTCAACAAAATTACACAGAACCAGATGATACAACTCCTTCAACTAATGATTCGTTGATCAAAAATTCATAAATGATATAATCCTATTGTTCTATTTGATTATTCCAAGAATCTTCAAAAGATGAAATATGCCATAAAAACATCATTTTCAATTCTTTCAAATGATAATACGAATAAAAATAAATATAGGAAACATTATGAAATAATCAAGTTGTTAATCAGAATTATTTGTTAATTTGAATTTTCATCCAAAAACCTGAAAATGATATCTTTTGAATTCCACTTTCGACATCATTTCCCTTGCTAGTCAAAAAAAATGTGCAGGTAGCTATCAAGGAGAGGGAGTAAAAAGTGTGACAATTTTTATATTGAAAAAAGACCCCGTTTGGAATAAAAATTGAAATGTCCCAGCGTTTTTCGATAACAGTAACTACATATAACTGGAGATAAATTATTCCGAAACCGAGATATATTGCATATTGGATGGTGTACAATCATACTTTATTTGATCAATTACTAAAAATTGAAAATAAACTCAATCTATGGCTCGGAATGCAAAAACTATTTACCCAATATGGTTTCGAAACATTTATTATATTGAAATTGTTTTTTTTTATTTATTCGTTCTTTGTCTGTATCTACCAGAACACTCTATAATATTAAGAGCATATAACATTCATAGTATAGAACATTCATCGCAAAACTTCAGTGTTGAAATTGAAAAAAGCTGATTGATTTGTGAATGAGTCTCTTATAAGTAGATCAAAATAGACGGTGTTCAAAATCATAATATATCTCTATCACTGTTTTCACTGTTTTTTCCTTATAATAGTAACAATTTGCGAATGTAAATCACTGTTATTTTTCATGTTGCTCAGTTTTGTAGGATGATTGTGTTCTCCAATAACTTTAACGACTCTTCCAATAATTATTGACTTAGTTTTGCATCTGTCATGGGAATAATAATATTGACAGCATCTCCACGTCGTCTGGTTAGCTTTTTTTTTCACGCAAAGAAAATCTTGTCCGTCCACAATCAATTTCGGATTCTTTATACCCCTTTGGAAATACACCATTTCTAAAAGAAAAATATCAAATTTCGATAAACATTATTTATACTACCATTTAAGTTCTACTTGTGTTGAATATCTCAAACTGGTTTACATGTCATATTCATGATGTATAATTATAGTGGTCAACTTGTTGTACGTATAACTTAAAGGAATTCAAAAATTTCTGATTAGATTTCGAGATGTTATTGAATCATTTACCGTAAATACTTTATGTATGGTGATGAAATTATTATTGATCTATTATTTGTCTATTCTTGGCTATCATTGATATTGACGAAGCATTTTCCTAATTTTATATGTATTATTATAGACAAATTAAATATTGAAACACAATTGAAATTGAATTCCCCATAGAGGCAGGCCGATGTTTACTGACCAAATTAATATTTCGTCGAGTCTGTGAGTCCGTTAATATTATCTCATTTATGCTTTCGAAATTACAAAATGGAACAGCACTTCCAAACAATGAAATTCTACAAAATCGGTGCGAATTTACAACGAATACAACTTCTGGAAAACGAGGTTCAGAAAGATCAAGTCTTTGAGGATATTGAACGCCCAGAAAATGACAAATCAGTGTTTTTTTTTCTATGTAAAACTTCCCACGAAAGGAGATATCCTGTAATGTTCAGAGAACATCGTGAGAACCAAGGGAAAGGACGTAGGAATTGGTGTTCTTTTTAAATTTCTGAAGGTGTGTGAACAGGAGAAAGCAAGATAGTCAATTCCTTTCGTAGACCGATGAAACTTTGCGTCGAAAATAATAGTGACTATTAAAGATTCATGAACTCAAGATTGAAGAGATCAAAAGTGAACATTTGAAATATTCGAAAAATTCCAACTGTGATTCGAAATATATCAGTTTCTTTCCACTATTCACAAATAAATAATTATAATCAACCTTTATTTTGACATCAAATCGAATTCTTTCCACTTATTTCACATTGCTGGATGGAAAAAAATAACAACACAAATAATCAAACAGTACAGAACATTTTATTGAGGTGAACTGTTCATGATAATCAACCAACGAGCCAAAATAACAAAATCACATAGTTGTATTTTTCATAGCGTAAACATATCTTTATGTGTGTGACAATTCAAGTCCCTCTGATGAAATAATGCGACAGAGAATGTGCTTCGTGCTTTGTGCATCCAATCATTTGATACCTCAAATCAATTTCTAATAACAGTCACATTCATACAGGACATATTGCTGAAACCGGTATTCCTTGGCTCATGATTGTGTTTATTCTTCAAACTGACGACATTTTTCCTGGTACTCAATCTGGCTCTACATTTGGACCGGTAGTAGTTCGTACACACCCAATATGTTCTTGTTCCAGTTTTTCTTTCAATTGTGAAATCATGGCCATCAAGAAGTAATTTGGGATTGTTCTTTTGACCGATGCAGAAATAAACAATATCTGGAACAATAAAACTAAGGACAAAAGTAATGAGGAAATTAGCCTAATATCCGAGACAGTGTAAACATATACTTTCTGTGCTGAGTAACTAATGATGATTTCCATCTTCTAATAGAACAAAGAACACCAGTAGACATCAGAGTGAATTACATGTTTATTTATGTATAAATTATTGCACAAATAGTAACATGGTCAGAGAAATAATGAATCCAAATATTAGTATTGAAAGATGCCCTACTACAATGTCAATTCTTGTATCATTGTCACAATAACAGTGTTGTTATATCATATCAGATCTTAGGACCATTTTTTTAATGCTCGGTTAAAGGAGTCGTCAACTGAAAGACAACCTTCGATTAAACTGTTTCTTTGCCATTGGACTCTTGTCTTGGGTATTGGGACCACTGTCATATACAGTAGAATCCCGATTATTCGGATCCATAAAAACCAGGAATATTCCGAATAATCAAAAATCCGGATAATCGATTTAAAAGCAAATCAAACAATATTTTAATTTTGATATTTTTTTATTTTGTAATGGGTTTTACATAATAACTTCTTATTGATGTTTGACGCAATAAATCATATATTTTCATTGCGGCCAAGTCCTTGATGCACTTCAATTGTAATAACTGTACTGGATCAGATTCGTTCTGCCTTTCAAACCACTTAAAAGCAACATCTAGAGCTTCAAAAGCTTTTTCGTGAGATAGTAATTGACATTCATCCTCAGAGAATGAAAAAATAACAAACTCTATACCGCTAACAAACGAGAGCAGGAGTACACAGGCGGAGACGGAAATGAACTTGTCAGTTGTCATAGCATGTCTCGTTGCGCCGTCAAAACATTTTTAATTAGCGTGTTCGGATAATAATCTGGAATCTACTGTATTAGATATTTCGCATAATCTGTTTCATGACAGAACTGACAGTTTGGTTTTATAATGCAGAACAAAACCTCAACTTTCAAAAATTGTTGGATCGATGTAGACTTCTCACATTTTATTGTACTAACTTTCAACTCCATCTCAATTTTTGTTATTTTATCCCTATCTCTCCGGTTAACTAGACTGGGCTTATAACAAAATTCAGGTTCTTATTATCACGACACCTTTCGACACCAAATTTGATATGTTTCTCGGGTTCACAGGGTGATTATGTATTCCAGTAACATGCACCACGCTCCCACTGGTCACTGCTCTCACTCTACATCTAGTCTTGGAGTTCATATCACAGAACCAAAACGTCTTGGATTCTCTTCTCTTCTCCAAATAAAAAGTATTCGAATCCACAATGATTTTTGGATTTTTTGTTCCTCGCTCGAAATAAATTTTCTCTGAAAATATTAGGACTCGTTAATATCAAGGAAGAAACATTTGTAACGCCCATCAATGGAAGATTTGACACTTCATTTTCATCCATAGCTCATCATCATAGTAAACTTCTTGGAAATGTTTCATGATATTTTTCAGAAATAAATTTCGACACCATCAAATATAAATGGTTACAGGATTTATCGTATAACTGTAGAGTTTGCAAAGAAATTGAATCTCTCATATTTTCATCCAGAATTTCGAAAACAAAACACGTATGAAAGCAAATTACGTCTTCTATAATGACGTTTGCTGACCTGAAAATGTGTGCTAACTTGTACTGCATAAATCTTTCAACACAACTTTCAATATATCTGTTTATTTTTTAGAAATTTCAGATGCCAACAGCTTCCTTATTAGAAATGAAAAAACCTTGAGATTTTCACACTATTTGACGCAAAATTTCTTTTCCTATCGATTTGTAGTTATACCATATCGCTTAAATGGATATTCAAAAGATATTGCCAAAAATACACTCATTCGTCTCTTGTGTATTTTCACAGGTGTGATTTATCTTACTGATATATTCATTAGGGGGTGGAGAAAAAAGTATAAAATGCTTACACATCAATTATAAAATCTCATTGTTCACAATGTACACCTAATTGATGACAATAAAGATATAGTGAACACATTGCATTATTATCGAAAATATCACAAGAATCTGTAATATAAAGCTGACAAAAATTATGAAATATTCGTGATTCTTCATCAACTTGTGTTGTTCTTGAGGAATTTTATTTTGAAAATTCAATATTCCTTTAGCATACATTAACATTGCAAATGCAATTGAATTTTGGGAAATGATTGAAGTGAAAGTCCAATACTGATCGCTACACGTGAAGAAATGCTTGTGAAACAAACATTAAAACTGAGGATTAAATTCACAATTCCTCACTATCGTAACATGTTGTGACAGCAGATTGGTAAACCTGGTCGTTTTCTTCTTAGGATTGTGATTATGAATTCCAGTAACATGAACCATTCTTCCGCTAGTTGTCGCTCTAGCTCTGCATTTAGTTTTGAAATACCCAGAACATATCCACATGGTCTTCTGATTTGTCTTCCTAGCCATATTGAAATCATATTCGTCGACGATTATTTTTGGATTCTTGGTGCCCACGTCGAAGTATATCATGTCTGAAACTATAATATCTTTGCTACAATTGAACCCATCAAGTCTTCAGTGATGAGGAAGTAGATTTATCTAACTAGCATCATAATCAATATTAATATCGAGAACATCAGTAGTACATCTTGGAATTTTCGAAATTCTCAGATATGTTGATCTATTCAGGTGTTCTTCTTCTCCAACACAAACTTCCATCCAATTTACTTCTGACTTATCCCATCTTATTCCAAGATTTATGCTTAGTTCGATATCTATAATGCATTTTTTCAATTAAAACTGTTGGATTCACAGTACCAATCCTACACATGTTTTCCCCACAAGTAGCTCCACTTTGAATCGTGGAGACTGCTTATTTTCCACCCCACCCAAGTGTTCGTTTAAATTTTAACTAATGCGATCACATAGGATAGCCATACAAGTTTTCAAAATCTGCACAGTTGCAAAAAAAACTTCGAACGAAAAATTGAAGTGAAGGATGCTGTTTGAGTTTTATGAATCCATATCTACTGAATGAAGAATTCCAATGAATTTGAACCTGTGGAATACTATACGTGTGATCACGTGTAAGTATATTCACGCTGACTCCTTGAATTTGGCAATACTGTAGGAAAAATGGAATGATTAGGGTATTAAATAAAAAATGTCAATAATAGAAGGTTAAAATGAAGAAGCATCATAGAGCTTATCATTTAATTACGGTAATACAATTTTCACAGGTAATGGCATCAAATTATGACAATTTTCGATATTGATCAACTTCTCATGGTTATGGTTACCTCCAATTACTTCAACTACCCGACCTTTCGTAATCAATTTCACTTGACATTTTGTTCGATAGTAATTGGTGCACCTCCATGTCGTCCTGTTCGGATATTTAATGTGCATACTGAAATCCACACCATCGTAAATTATCTTTGGATGTTTCTGTGCGTTTTGAAAGTAGATTTTTCCTGAAAATGCATGGAATGGTCATAACGATATCATCATAACCACGTGAATATTCAAAATTACATAACACCAATATTGCGGATAGAAATGTAGAATTGAAACTCGCAGATTATTCACACGTCTGAAGTAGGATGATATATCGAAGTATTGACATTTGCATAGCACCAATTGCGTCAACCAGATTCGCATCATATTACTTACATTGTGTTTTTATTCAATATTTTCGTGTATTGAGAGTACAAAAAAATTATATCATTTGCATTATCAAGTTTTTTATAATTTCATGTAGTTTTTATTCACCGATCATTATTATTATGATAAAGGTATCAGATTGTCATCTTATTAAAAACTTTTTCTTACAACGAATTCTGAACAGAAACAGACACCATGATCATAACAATTTTATATTTTTTTATTATATATAATTCTTGAGCCATCAGTTCTTCATAATTTCCATTATAGGTGGGTTTATGATTATGTGGTTCTCTAATCTCCAGTGTTCTAGCATACGTCAAGCACTTGGATTTACATTTCGTTTTAGTATTAGTGCAATACCAATAGCTCTTGTTATTTGATCTTTTGTTTACTTTGTATACGTAGGAGTCCACTATCATCATAGGATGTTTCAGACCTAATTTGAAGTATGCAGTGCCTAAAAATAATGTTGATGAATTTAATACAAATCATCTTGTCGTGAGACACCCTGATCATTCATTTACCATTTTGAAAAGATTCATATCTGGTGAAATCCAGAAAATACCAGCTATTCAAAGACAACGTACTTCACGGTGTGATTCAAAAGCAAAAAATGGAAAACACAATACCGTTAATTCACTCACGAGGTTCTATTAGTACTACGAAGAAAGGTTAACAATGTTTAGTAAACAGTTTAGTTTAGAGTATATATTACATGTTGCAAATATAAAACATAAACATGTCCTGAAAATTGTTATTACTATACAAGATGAGGTAATAAAGTTTGACTTATATTGCTTGAACTCTGTGATAGTTAGGGATATGGAACAATTAATGTCAAAGACATCCCCTATAGGACGGAAAGTTTACCATTCTATTGAAATCAATATTGAAAAAAACTTCTCAAAATAGAAACATGTTCAACGTTAAACTAAATGAATTCAGTATCTGCTGACTTCAATTGAGCAATGATATTATTCAGACATGCATGGAATCTGAGATCTTGATTCAACCAGATTGAAATTTATTTGATAGTTATGTATACTTTTTTGAAATCCATGCTCACGCGTGAATAAAAGTATTAATAAAATGTTATTTTTTTTCTTGAATTCAGATTAGCATTCGAGTACGATTCGAAATCACTAAACCATTACTTTTCAACATCTTCAGTAAAAGTAGAAACTATTGAACCAATGTGCAAATTTGCATTAAAGATTGTGATTATGGAAACTGCTGATATGATTCAAATATGTAATTCTATATAGGGTGTTCTATCATTCTGTGAGACACGTTATATAGATGAAAATAATTTCAAATGATAGTTTTAATAGATGGAATCTGATATAAAAATAGTTGGATCGTCTTTCGTCACAAGTAGCAAAGACGATAATCAAAAAATGTCATTGATAATTGGAATTGAAATGTCTTATTCCAAGATGTCAAACGGAATCAAATTATGACCAATAACATTTGTGTTCAGCAAATATGAAAGAAAATCTTCCCATTCCCATGAAATATATTCATCAATTTCTGATCGCCTTTTGCTGTTAAACAAACGTGCGGTCACGTTTTTTCAAATGAATAAATCTTGTTTCGAAATAACGAGGTTGGCACTCATTCCTGTTCATCCTTTCAATAACAAACAAACTCATCAATGAAGATAAATGACCAAAACTTCACCGTCTCATTATTCCACTTTTTGGAAAAATACTGATAACTGGCATAACTATATCACTTCTTCCATAAACATCTGTTCATCTTGGACTACATCGGAATCGGCCTCAATAACAATAAACTTGAACGGTGCTTCCTGGAGAGGCAATTTGCCCTTCTGCACTAAAACGTTCTTTGCAACTGCCTTTTTTCGTGTATAAAATTTCGAACTAACGATGACGGCGAACTCTTTTTGGCAATGGGAGAGATCTCCTTTGAATGTCGGCGGGTGATTGTGATTTTGGTTTTTCAGTATAAGTTTGAATCCGTGGGTGACTACTCTCGCTCTGCATTTAGTCTTCTCTTTCTTCGTACAGCACCACATGATTCTTTTCGGAGTGTACCTTTCCTTCTTATATTCGAAATCTTTGAACACCAATATACGGTTTTTCAATCCAGGTATATAATGGACGTAACCTGAAATGAAGCGTTTTATAGTATCTATGCTTGGTGAGAAAGCACTGCACTTCCCAAATAACGCTGCTGATACCAGGAATACAGGGTGATTCATTGGGAACTGGGCCTACTGTAAGGGTAGGTAGAGGTCGCCTAGCTGGTTCTAAAAATTTAAGTGCGTACCTGGATTATTAGTTTAATCAATTCAGAATTCGGTAGCATACAGAATAATGAGTTTATGTTGTGAAAATGAATTAAATATACAATGCGGATCGTAAGTTATGAGCCATTGCAGAAATAGGAGATATACATAAAACACTCTGTATCTCGCTTATACAGGAGGCTAGACCCATCATATGGAGGTTTTTCAGAACCAGCTAGGCGACCTCTACCTACCTACAGTACGCCCATTTATCAATGAATCACCCTGTATGATGATAACATACAACGTATAGCACGTTTGCTAGAAAAGTGAAGGGGACACGTCGCGTTGATTTCATCATTCTCAAACGACTTAGCTGACGAAACGACATTTTTTTTTTTAACAATTATGTAAGATTATGTAGTTTTTCTATAAAATCATCGAATTACATTTTCATAAGAAATATTCGAATTGCAAGATATAGTCCATTTTTGAATCGTCTCTTTCTAATTATTCTATTTTATTGATTGGCCTGGAATTGGTTATCGACTGACACCATGTGAAATTTCTGTCTGTTGAATGAATGAAACCAATAAAGTTGATATATTTTATACATAAATTTTTTATTTATTGATTTAAAAACCAATTTGTACTATATATTTTAGCGATGGCAGGAACTCCTATTTTATAATATCATTTATAGAGAGTTTAATTATCGGCTTAGTTTTGTGACACCTGAAGTTACTTGCATTCCCACAATTCTTACAAAAAGAATACTTGGTCATGTACTTATTTAGTTCGGAAAACGGCTATCCTTTTGACTGCAGTTTTAGCTGTTCAGAATTCTTTTCGACATTTATTGTTATTTCATTCTCACCTCGACTTTTATGCATCAAACATTGTTAGGCTCATCTAACTATAATTTTTCAATAAACTTCCAAGAAGTGAACTTTGACGTACGTATCTATCAAATAACATATGAAAGTAAGAACCAGTCCTCACTTCTAATATCACACAGAAATATTTCAGTTATAAAACAGTTCTTTAATAAAAAAACAAAACAATAGAATTTACTCTCAAACTGAGAATTGAAAAATTAAACTATATCTACTTAGTAGATCCATATCATTTAGATTAATTAACAAAATATACAAATTAAATGGAAGATTTGTTCAGTTCAAATCATAAGCGATTATTACTAATCATTTTGAAAGTAGATACTTATAAGCAAAAAATGTCCAATGATTCGTCTGCTAAACAGCTTTATATTTTCTTTGCCTGATAACCAGGCTTTCAACGCTATTTGGAACCACAGATCTCGGGCAGTTATCCACGAACTGTGAAAGTTCGCCTTTGACCAATCGGACTCGGACTAAATTCATTTCCTTTTTTATTATTGCCTTCAGAGAATTCGTAGTTAGTTTTCTGTCTCTAGGTTTTTTGAATGCAGCGGCAGTTAATGAATAGCGAGATCAATCTCGCCAAAGAAGCCAATAATGCCAATTTTGAGTTTTTGAAACTATGTAATAACTTTCAGAAATTGATGGTCCCGCCTAGTAATTAATGAAACGAAGTTACCATATTCGATTCATTTGGATTGTAATGATTAGTAATATTTACTTAACAGCTTCGATGCCACTATGCCAGTGAAGCTACGGGTAAAAGCTATTGAAATATGATTTGCTTAATTTAAATAAACAATATTGAATTATCCATATGAACATTGTAAAAACTGAGCTCTACTTTTCCCAAAAATAATTCCAATGTGCTAATAGAATGTATTTAATGTAATTTGATGATAAACAAAACATACATTTTCTCACTCACAGTATCATAATATTATCACCAAATCAGAGTGGAAAACAATAGGAAACAAAAGTACTGTTCATAAAGTTTCAACAATATTCATGTGTTTTTCGGTATAATTCTAATATTCTGTATAAATTTTATATTATCTTTTTCAGAGCTGCCAACGTTTGATTTCATTGCCTTTAATTCATTTACTAGTAATTTGCCACTCCCCAATAAAGAGTTTCCATCTTTTTTAATTGCTCGTTGATGGAACAATTCGCTGTTTTTTGTCGGTTCCGTCCTTTTTACAACCTCTTGCTTACCGCCACCTTTCTTGGTGTTTTCCAAGTATCGAACAGAGACTTTTTGTAATTGATAAGACGACAAATCTTTAATAAATCTAGGGAGGTGATTGTGGCCGACATTTCTAAGTTCGACGATCTTTTCGTCATTGAATGTACAAATCCTTGCAGAACACTTGGTTTTTTTGCTCATACAACACCAGACCCTTCTGATGGTGCCGTTGCCAATGTCTCTGGTACGATCACATCTGAACTCGTACCTATCCATGACTAATCTGATTCTCCTGCCATCCACCAACTTGTATATCACATGTTCTGGAAAAAATTGGAATTAGTAATGGTAAGTTAGGGAACTCAATTTCTTGTACGGCGGATAATGGGCGAAGATTGAAGATTCTACATGATACATAATTAACTTTAAATTTTTTTGATATTTTGGGACTTTTTACGACTTTATGACAAGAAATCTGCAATAATATAGTCACCATATGCCAATACTCATTTGCATACAAAAAAATGTTAGGAAGCAAAACAAAACTCAAATATGCATTAAACCATAACAAGGACAATTGATATTGCAGACGTGCCACTACCACAACTCCGAGTATGCAAACATGCCTGCGCCTGTCAAATGATCATTGAATGTCAGAATAAAGTATGATTATATTATTTTATTATATAATAGTATCTCAAGAACAAAAAAGTTCCTTGTGCATATCATGTGCATCTCGCTAAATGGTCTTATTCTTGTCAATTTTGAAAGCGTAAACTGGGATGAACAATAATAGTCAATTAAACACTTTTTTTACGAAAATTTATTGAGTACAAATAAACAGTTCAACAACTCACAGTCATGAATTGAGATAAATACCCAATAATTTCAAAGTTATCATTTAGTTGGAAAAGAATTGGAACATAGTGAAGTGAACATTATGGTTTTCATAATCATCATCAAGATGACACACTTGATTTTGATGATAAACTGATCCTCAGACTGATCACCAACCCACTCTTCCTATGCTCTTCACAGACTTGACCTGATTTCCAGACCTGTTTCTAGTTTGAGCACTCGAAAAATTTGGATCAACACCAATAACCGAACCGTAGTTTTCATCCATTAACCCTTCCATCAGAATCTCTTGTTTTCCATTTCCAATCGTATGAGTTTTATGTCTACCGTTGTCCGTAGAAGATTTCAAACGAATTCTGGCAATTGCGATACTGCATTTTTCCAAATCCCCCTGGAAGACGGCTTCGTGATTATGCACAATTTCTTGGTCGGATTCGATTATGTTTTCGTCGGTTAAAGTAAACTTGGCCAGACATTTACTTGTTGCTGACATGGTGCAATGCCATTCAGATTCTGGGGGATTTCTCCTGTAGACAAATCTGTCTATGATGATGAATTCTCCTAGACCTACTTCCGGCATCGTTCTGTAAATCAGTACTGAAAAATAAAGTTGCAGTTAGATCCTAAGGTTAGAGATCGGGTAAGATATCGAAAATGTCAAAATTGACTAATAATAACAATCAAATGGAATACCTATCATTATGAGTCAATAAGGATACTAGGTGTATGTCGTGTTCTGTTTCTGATTCGTCATTCCTACAATATATCATATTCATATATGCGTATTTTTATGTGAATTACAGTTCTCAATAATATGTACAAACCAAAAATGATAATATTCAAGGTTAAAAGGATAAGTCAAAAAAATTTATCGGTTACCAAAATACCAAAAAACTCAATAAACTCAAAATATTATGGCCAAACTCCTTCAAATGAAATATACTCACGATCACATAAAATTTAATCAATAACAATTTATTTACTCTTATTATTATTTACAACTTGAACCTCCATTGTAGATTTAACGTCAAATTTATGATGCATAACATGCTGGTGATTATGATAATCATTCAAAACTTGTATTGTTCCTTTCAATAACGATAACCTAGCTCTACACTTATTGCTTTTTTTGTTCGAACAGGACCATACTGTTTTATTGAGATTCCTTTTTTCCAAAGTATATTTGCATTTGCGAAATAACATAACGGGGTGTTTGTGACCAAGGGCAAATCTGATTGTTTCTTTAAATCCTGAAAATAAAATGCACTGATATCATATAAAGGGCACAGGAGAAAAACATGCAATATCACTAAGACAACGAGAAATTGTGAAATTAACTTTTTCATTCTTGAAGCAGGTACATTGGAGCATGAAGTAGATCAAGAAATATATAATTTATGACAAAATATATTTGTTTCGACTGTATAGTACGAGAAAAAACGCTTATTTGTTGTGTATATTGAGTTAGCAGAAGAAAAGTGAACAACTAGAAGTGAAAGTCCGCGAAGATGTTATTGTTTACGCATCATTATATTTTATTTATGACTATTGCTTCTAGGACTATGACTATTTGCTTTCGTCCACAAAACTTTGGCAAAATCTGTATTTCCATGAATCAACCTTTGAAACTCTCATAGTAAATCGGTTTTGGCAGAGAAAACTCTGAGAAACCAATGGTATGAGAGTAATTACGAGAATTATTTTTTTAAGGTCCCAAATCCTCTTATTTATTGTTGACATTAAAAAATTCACAAGAAATTCATTTTAACTATTTGACTTGGTTTTAATAAAGTAATGCTGATACATACGGAGTGTTAAATCATTCACCGAAACATATTTTCACTTTTTTTTCCAATTTGGTATTCTAGACTAAATTGAATATGGGAGAATAACAACAAAGGAACATTATACAGCGTGAGAAATGTTCCCTTACTTTTGCTTTTCCAAATTATTTGCTATCATTATTCAAGCAACAATAAAATCATCACGGTTTTCCGAAGCGTTGAATTAGGTAGGCAGATATTACTTAGATTCAAGAAAATAGGTATTCTTCGTAGAATAAGGGAGAGCATTGTCAAAACCTGAAACACACTGTCATATTTGTATGTATAACAAGATTCATCCATAATATTTAGCCGTTCGACAATTTTGTTGATGGGCCGTTTTGACCCTTGATTTATAAGTCATAGCATGTTTTTCTTCAAATTATGTGAGAATTCATAACTAACTACTGATACAGCGTTAGAGATAGTGAAATATCCGGTATACAACGACTCCTGTCTTTATGAATTGATTTTTTTTACGTGAGCAATAAATGAACCACCCCCATTTTGAATTTGCTCAGAAAATATTCTCACGAAATATCTCTTCTAACTGGAATCAGCCGAGTTGGGTTGAGGCATGAGAACGTTGGTAAACAATTGCCATTCACTCTGAAGAATGCAGAAAACAATGTGTTCAATGATGTATCCCATTCTTTTTCGAATCGACGGGGATGTAATTCAATCCAATTCTAGATCAAGGATATTCACATCAATTGTTGCAGAGCTTTTGTGGATGTGGATTTATGAGCGTATAGATTTTGTTAGTTATGTTTCAGTTATCGAGATTACTGATGCAAGTCTATCTTCTTCAATGGAGCACCCAGTATATTTCAACATTGTTGCAGTCTACATCCAATTTTAGATTGATTTGTTCAAATATTTTGATTTGGAACCGAGATTTCGAGAACAATTCGAAACTGACATGGGTTTCTTGTATTGATCACTCATTTGTAAATCGTCACAAAAATTGTTTCGGTTAAAAATTTTATTAGAATCATTTTATGTAATAATGTATTGATGGGAGAAAGTTGATAAAATAGAAATGCTTGGAGACAGCAAATGATACGTGACGTGGATTTCTTCAAATTCGTGAATAACTTAGTTTTGATTTCTAGCAATTGAATAAATATTATATTTGTTGCATATCGAAATTCATACCTCAATATGTTTAACAAAATGCGCCATTCCCAGTGATTCTTCTCCTAATTTTTTGATAAGTTTTCTGATATAATCTGGTGGAATATGAGAAACATGTAGACCTTGAAATATACTGATGAAATTCTATTTGACTCTAAGAAGGTAGTGAACGAAGAAAAGAAACAGAGACTCTAAATCCTATGATATCTGATGGAAGTGCTTCAATAAAATTCAAATTAGTATGATAAGCAGTGATTTATTGAATAATCTGAATTCGCAACAAGCGTACAAGTCATGTAACCTATTTTATCATGGAACTAAATTTTATAATGTTATTCATCTTGCAATTTCTTCCAACGATTCATTTTGTGTCTCATTGCTTCAAAATGGTATTCTCTTGCAGCATTGGGGTACCTGAAACGAACACGCAATGGGATAAATTAGAGCTTCATCATTGGAATCTCATAATATCTTTTTTTAAGATATAAGAAAAATGCAGAGGTGAAAATCATTATGATTTCTGGAAGACAAAATTACCGTATTTTATCAAATCAAGTCAAAACTGAATTGTACGTAGCTATATATGTAGGTCAAGGAAATTCATCATCTAGGAAAGGAAAAGTTTCTTGAAAAAATCGCATCTTCTGAAGTTTTAGTATGTATGTTTTTCAAATTGTAACCGCTATTTTCAATAGTACCATTTGGAAGTGCATATTTCTCAGCACATGTTGAACCAAAAGTTTCAAAGCTAGGAAGAACTTGAATCCCCAATTGATTAATCAATGTACCAAACGAAGTTGACTTGAAATCAATAAATCATCAACTGTCTCGACGATTTCCTCAACATTCCTTTTTTAGATAACGAATTCATTCCCCACTCTATGTACACAACGGTATATAATAACAAATTAAATAATTGTTTCATTTGATCGACCCCGTATTCATTAAAATTACAAAACACCGTGATGATATTTCGGTATTTTTCTCAATTTTTTATTTTATCAATAACAACAGAGAATTTTGTTGGAAATGTCATTACAAGTAGATATTCTACTTACATTTCAGCCAAAGTTGCATAAACGGTACGACTTGGGACACTGGGATTCTTCAGCATAACTTCCTTCAGTTCTCTAATGAAAACAATCTTTTCTTCCGCGGCAAAATCTGGTGGATGATTATGGGGTTTTTTGACTCGTATATCTTGAATAGAACCATCATATGGTATTACAGCTCTAGCATGGCATCCAAGTCTTTTGTATTCGAGACAACGAAGATATCTGAAAACAAGTCGATAATTCTGAAATGCAGAAATTATTATTTTTTGGAATCTCATTTACATCAATTCGATTCTGAACGTGTTTGATAATAATTTTGATTTCAAATTCTTCCTTGAGACTGATCTAATAGAAGTGAATTGAAATAATCAATTCATATTTCATAATAATTCCAATAAGACTATCCATAAAAAGTTTCCAGTATGTCATGCCGTTGATATTCATCTTTACAAGAATGTATGCACGTACTTTCAGTTAAAGAATTCTAACGTATTAGTGGGTATAATTTCGAATAGCTTTATATATTTCAAGTGTATTTTCAATGGTACATAGAAAGTTGATTGATAAAAATAAGATTTACTTACATCATGGGAGGATTTCCTTTAGTAATATTAACGTGAAATACAAAACCATCAACTATGTACCGAGGCATATTAGGTTTCCTTTTTATCGTTTGTATCAATTCTCTTGTGTTGATATCTGAAAAAAGTTTTCTTAATATTTCAATATTACTCATATATCAAATATTATTTTTATAATTATAATGGAATGTACAAACTATCTACTTTCACCTTTCGATATAGAAAATATAGTTTTAATATCTTGATCTAGTCAATAGTCAATTTCTTAGATGAACACTCAAGAACGCAAATAGGTACTCGTTGTCACCAAGCCTAATAAAACGGCCTCTTTGTACATGCATTCAATTTATTAACCAAATTCGCATTTATATGGGCGTTCAACAGTCTTATTTTCAATACCATTGCAAAATATAAAAACATCTTGATATTCAAAAACACAAAAAATCAATGCAATGAACTCCGATTGTGTATCTCTCAAATTGTATTTATGTATAAGCAGGGTTATGGAACGTATGAATACTAGGATATTATTTTGACCGCCTATTGGCAGTGGGTATAATATGAAGAATTTTGTTCTTCCTATATTGAAGATATTGATGATTTTATCACAATTTTCAGTCAAAACGATCTATGTGAACGAATATTCATTCATGTTCATATGAATGAGAAGTAATGAAATAAAATAATAACTAGAGACACTTAGAGTCGCATCCGCTATTATTAATTTTAAATAAATTCTTAAATTTCACTCCAACCAATTCATATACTTACTTCAAAATTGAAGAAATATCACACTGAAGAAACATCGCTAAATGAGGATCTCTTGATGAGCAGATGCAAATACGATCTCCATCATATTATATACATTTCCTTTGTATATATCTGTACCTAGTACTGCATAGCAGATTTCAATATTTCAGATATTTAGATGCTTCAAAATACTAATCGTAACACCGAAGTTCAGTTATTACAGTAATTCGGGTAAATCAAAATGTGAAAACCCATCAGTTCACGACGATCCTAAATTCTACCATTATAATGGTAATTTTTTTTTTATTTGCTTATTTCCATTGCATCAAGGTAATTGCGGAATTATCACTTATAGAAAAAATATTCATGATGACATTCGTGATTGATAGTATGATATAGGACCCCACGACTTTTCAAATCATCCCAATCCTGCATTGGATACCCAAATTTAGCAATAATTTTCGTCATGGGTATGTTTTTCGAATTGTAACCGCTATTTTCAATAGTACCAATTGGAAGTGCATATTTCTGTTCATACGTTGAACCAAAATGTTTTTCATGTTACATAAGAAGAAATTCCTGTTAAATATCGAAACAGTTCCTGTGAAACATTTTTTTTTTAATTCGTGCTACCGAAAATTATAATTCACTATGAAACATAGCAATCTCAAACGTTTGTTTGGATTTCACCTGAAATTCCATGATGCTTCGCAAAAAAAAAACAAACATCATACAATCGATAAGAGATCCTAACTTCTCCTTCCTTAGTGAAATGGACCACATTATTTTGAACAAGTTACATTCATGTCTTTTTTTAGTACTTTTCGAACGTTTTTATATCGTTATTAAAAACCATATAAATTGTTGTGAGTATGAAATGAAACAAAATCAATTAGAAAAATGTTTATTATACTATATTCAAAAACTAAAATCAATTACCAATAATGAATCATTTTTGTCTTTCAACGTGACATTTCTTCTCGATTATTTCAACATTTCGTGTACATGTGAAGATTTATCCATTTCAAAATTGAGTTGAAAATTAGTCAATGTTGACATCACTGACTCAAATCGGGTCTATGTCGTTTCCGGAACTTACTGATTGATCTTTCTACCCTCTTGAAAGGAAATAGTTCTTCTGTTTCTGGATACCTGTAATCAATAAATGATTTTACGTGCATTATCTAGGTGTCAAAATTCAATATTTTCCATTGTTCCATATGTTTTTATTGATCGTAATCCATGGTCTGTCTTCCAAACACAAACTATCATCGTTGAACTTCAATTATTGTTGTTGTTCAGTGATTTGTTTGGTTTTATTGTTATTTATGGTATAGAGAAAGCTCAACATATCAAACCATAGTTTAGAAAACCAAAAGAAATTGTTCAAGAACTGATCTTGACACATATTACAGGGTAACTCAGTCGAAAACATAACTGAAAATATAACTTACAGCGAAACAACACTGTTGTAGACTTGAGCAGTAGTTCCAGGCAAAGTTATTGCGAACTGTTTTATGATGTTCCAAATTTTGTTTTTCTTTTCCAGGAAGAAATCTGGAGGATGAGAATGTTCTTTAGTTAAAATCATTTCCTCCTGTTCAGCTCCTGGAGGCATATATGCTCGGGCTCTGCAATTGCTACTACGACGTGCAGAACATGAGAAATAACTGAAAGAAGTACATACTTATAAATAGAGAATACGTCATCAGCATTGACGAATGACATCGATATCAAGATAGAACCTTCCTTCATACAAGAATTACTTTAGTTTCACCACCCCAAACCTGATATATTTGGCTCGGTTAAAATATAATGAATGCGTTATGAGCAAACATAGCCTCATCAATTCTGGTCAAAATTATTCATTAGAAACTTGATGAAAAAACGAGTATAAGCTTGAGTGGAGTATCACAAATGCTCCTCATCTAGTGTCCAAGATTTTACACACTGAGAAAACTGCTGTATATCAATACTCATGGAGTGGAGTTCAACCCTATCCTCAATATTAAAAATTATGAATGTTAAATAGAGAAAGCATACAAATTAATTAAGGTCATTTAGAATCAATCAATTATATACAACTTACGTTTTTCCATTGTTTCTGTATGCCACTGAATATGAGTATCCGTCAACGAAAAAGCAACTCCTCATTTGTTTGTAGCCTAAAAATTACATCAATTTAGAATATGCAAATTATAATCATGATAATGATAAAAGCGAATACACTCAAATATTTCAATATTATGATCTGGGGTCTTAGACCACTAACATCCACACTCATTCAAAATGACATGTAAGGCATATGTAACTCATTTCTATATATCTGAATTGGCATTTCTCAAAAAGATCACATACTCACTTGATGGCGGTATTTTTACATATATACATTGATTGAAACATTGTTTCAGGATGGCATCCCATCTGCAATAATTATTTATATCAAGCTACTGTTTTAAAGGCTTTGGACGACTTGAAGATACTCAGTGAAGCATTGGAAACCGATAATTGAAAGGACAGGGAAAAATCTGTCGTATAGAGAATTCAAAGTAACGTATTTCACACTTATTACCTCCATTTCTTATTCATTATTCTCATTATTTCTCAAATTGTTATATTTTTATTATCAGTGTTATAAACTTCTTCATCGATTCAACAAATATTCATCATCCTTTTAGGTAGATTCTTCATCAGATAACCTCACCACTTTGTTGAAAATTTAAGCGTTCTGAATCACACTTTTTCTTTGCCATCCCTGGCACATCCGGCCGAGTACATAGTAACTGCCTATTTCATTACCAGATCATTACTCACTAACACAGTTGAACTTTACTACATAACCTTCGTCATTTTTTTGGATTAAAGAAAATATTATTTTCTATTGCTGATAAATTTCGGTTCGCAGGAATAGTTTTACTATATACAGCACTCGGCATGAAGCCACTTGTAATTTGAAAAATTGGGAAATGACGAATTTCTATTGTCAAGAATCTGGAGTCATTGTCAAATGTTCTACAAATCGAAGACAAACCTTATAACTGAGGGGGCAACTTGCTAGCGAATATTGTAGATTACGAGGATACAGAGAGAATGGATTGAAGTGATCTTTCTATCAATACTTCTGTGAAGGGAGTCATCATATCTACGAATTGATTCAGCAAATTTTCGAATTCACCTTCACGTCTAATAAAAAAACTATTTTGGTTCGACAGAAATGAGTAAAACAATTATTGGGTAAAATGAAACTGATCCACTATCATGAATTTTGTCTTTTTCAATAGCAGAGAATGAAAAATTGTCTCAAGGTGATAGAGAAGAATCTTTAGGATAACTGATTCACGGTATAATTTGATTCACTTTCATGTGTGCACACTTCTAGTGAAAATTCAATAAAGATATTGGATATACTTTTGGCCGTTCTGTTCTTTTTCTTTTTCCTAAATTATCATCAGAATTGTATCAATGAATTGATAAAAATGTAATGAAATCTGAATCACATATTGTAGCAATATCCGATTGATATGTTTTCACGCAATTTCTCGATCTAGTATTTCACTTACCTTGATAGGCCCCATTCCTCAGTAGACTAATATTTATCGCAACGATGAAAAAGACAGATGAATCTCAAGAAGTTCTTCCCACATTGTATTAATTTTTTTGAGAGAGATTGCAACATGAAAATTACTTTCAAAATCTTGTCATTTAGAAGGCAACAATAGACTATATCAAATCAAACATCCTGTGTATCATAAAAAATCTGAACGCCTCATTTACTTTAGTTCAAGTTGAATTCTACTTCTACCATTTCTATATTCGAGGGCAACTCTCAACATTAGACGATTATGTTGAAATAAAAGTGAAAAATTGTGTTTCGATTCTGACAAGTTCGGATGACTTTCGTTCAAAAAAGGGCTAGGTATCTAAATTAACCATTTATTTCAGAACATTCTTGTTCATATCGCTCCATTTTACAGTTTCAAAAAACTTTTCACATGAAAATAAATTAAAACAGATACAACCATATCAGTTGAAGTAGAATTCAATCAATAGATGATAATGTTAAAATAACGACATTTTAATCGTGTGCTACGTTTCTGTCGTGTTGTTTTAATTTGTTAGTTTTGCAAATTTCTTGATATAAAAAAACTCATTATTGATTTTAGATTTATGATTAATAATTAGTCTATGATAAAGATAGCATTCTAATTCATGCTCGATAAAAACAGCTCTACTACATGTTTGGGTTTTTTCTCCACCTATGTAGGGACGAATGGATAGACTTAAGAGTTACTTCAGATGCGGCTTTTGGAAAGCTGAAAAATAAGGAATACATTGTTAACCCTGTAGCTTCGTCTGATATGAACAATTTCATTCATGTCATGTTTTATCCTTCAATGTCAATCGGAGGTATTATCCATTTTATGAAAGGAAACAGACGTGACAGATTTGCTCATTTATCGTTACCACAGGTGTCAATGAATGTAAGTTTGCCCTGTGGACTATTTAGAAAGTAACTGGGTTGACAAATTCGAACCAATACCTAATCTGGAGTTAGAAAATATTAGATGACGAAAACCTTTCCCGTATAGTCTGTTTATCGTGTTTCGTGAAATAAAAAAATTTCTTTCTGAATTTTTCAATCGAAAATACTGTACTACGTTAATTTTCATCATATTGAATAGAAATCTTGCCAAAATAAGTGATTGTGCTGGAGTTGAAAATATTAGAAGACGAAAACTTTTCCGTATTGTTTAAATTTTCCTGATTTCATATAACTGTATTGCACACTTTTTCGAAACATTTACTATAATGGGATGAAATGAGCCTTTCTTGTTAGTTAATCTCTCCATTATGATAGATTATCGATCAATTCTTATGAGAAAACGTATTACCGAGATTTCATGAAATGTATGCAAGCCCTTCCCCCGTAGAATCTTCAAATTTGTTCGAAATCAAATTTTGTATATACCAGTCGAGAGTTATTAAAAAGTTAGAGAATTGAGCATTTGAATCAACTTCGTAACTACGAATAACGAATATCATTTTGAACTCAACATCATTAATCGCAGAACAGAATAGAAGTTGTAGGAACTACCCAAAAAAACATTTATCGAAAAAAACTCATTTGTATAAACGTTTAGTTTATCTGATAACGCACCACATAAAAAAATGAGTAATTGTATCAAGGGTGATTCACCTAACTGAATAGGGGTGATTGAAAATTGAGGGATATCAACTCAAAAGTTTGGTGGCAGTTACAACACAATGTGATCTATTCCCTTAAAATATTTACAATGCGTTACAGTTGATAGCAACTTTGTTTTCTCAAATGATACACTCGGTTTATTTTTACTTTTTTGAATTTTGCGTAGAATTCTAGATCTATTGCATTTTGAATTTCTCCCATAACGTGATTTGTATTCAAAATTGAAATGAGTACCTACCTGAAAGTCGAATAGAAAAATTGAGCATACAATAATGAATGTCGTATGAGAATTGAAAGTAATTCTCTGATGTTATTTTTTGAATGTAGGTCAATCAGAACATTCAACTTCGCCATTCATCAAAGAACTTCATAAAAGCCGTCAAACCAACCTGACAAAAATAATCAACCATTATCGTGAGAAAAATAAATGTGAACCTTTCGTAATCAAGAGTTTCAACAGAAGAAAATGGCCATGTTATTTTCAGGACAGAAAAAAAAAACGTCCAATATTTCGAAAATTTTGAGAAGTAAACATTATGCTACATATGTTACTTCATGTTACATAGAATCTGAAGATATTAAAGGTTTGGCCATCCTACAAATGTGACAAAGAAAGGTAAGGATTATCATTTTCTCCATTTATGATGAAGAATCAACTGCGGTAGACTTGACACAATGCAAGGAAAAAATATGAACTTCTCTGAACCAGTGGTTTTGTAGTAAAAGAGCTATCTCTCGTTCATATATTGCAAACACAACATTTTCACCAGTCAACCTTTCCTTTTTTCTCAACACTGGCTGAACTTTTCTATTCCGTTTCGAGACAAATGTACTTACCCTTCAGCGACAGTCTCATAGACCTTCTTCAAAGTCGCATTCGCCAACGAATCAGACCTAACAGCATACTTCAGCTCCTTGACAAACTCTTCTTTCTCCTCGGCATTCACATCTGGTGGGTGATTATGCGGCCTTCTCATTTTCAGTTCGCCTATCCAACCACCCACAGGAATAGTAGCTCTACCACGACAACCGGATTTTTTATGTTCAGAGCATCCTAGGTATCTAAGAATTGGTTGACTGGTAGTGAAACTAGTCCTGGATAGTAACATGGACATTTGGTTACCGTACTTGGTTCATTCAAATGTTGACCATTCATCATATCGGAGTTGTTTCCGAGAATTCTATAATTTTTCTTTCAATATCCACTACAATACAAAGTTTCTCTATGAATATTGGTGGTTATCATGTCAGACACCAAAATCTTGCAGACATTTACTAATTTCAGTAATTAAGCGTTACACGACGAGGATGGCCATTGCTTCTTCAAATGATCTAATTTTATACAGAGTGGAACAAAAGTCTGGAAACGCTGAATTATCTCACAAAAGGGTAATACGAATTGTACAAAATTTTGGATAAGTATTTTTGTGATATGAAGATTCCAGATCTAACATCTGCAATGTTGCCAGATTTACCGTTTTTCTGATATTATTACCAACTTTGTTGGTTTTTTAATTAGTTGACCCCGTATATTGTGTCATTATTGAAATGTTCCCTTCATTGCGAGTTCAACTATATGTAACACTTGAATTTGATAAGTCAGGAAGGTCTTATTTGAATAAAACTGCAAAATAGAATTCAAGTAATTAAATCTAGAATGCCGTGATCTTGACATTATCAACTAAAACTGACAGTAGCTTTACGTGTTGTGAAATTTTTCGATCGTTACGTTGTAATTTAGTTTGTATTAAAAATTGTATTGATGTAATTAGGCGTATCCAGACTTTTGTTTTATTTATTTCATCGTAATTCTCATATCAGACGCTAGACGTGTATGAACCAAATGTACGGAGACCAAATATCCAATTTTCAATCCACAAATATTTACCGTAGAGGTGGAGTACCAGCAATAACATTATTATGATAAACGAATCCATGGGATACGAATCTCGTACGTGAAGATATTCGTTTTTTGCGTGGCAGTTTTCTCTTCCTCCAATCAAAATCTGACAAAGAAATGCATTCTTACTATTTTCATCAGCCGGTCATATTGAAATAAAATGGACATAAATATGGTGGTATAATATTGAAAGTCAGATGTTTATTCCAATGTTTATTTTTAATAATCGATTAATCGCCACAACGATAGGAAAAGTATCGACTATTCTGGACTTATTTCATTCCTCCCCTCTCTAGCCGCACTACGACTTTATCTTCTGGTGGTTGTTCTGGTCGAGAATAGGTGAGCAGGATACGAAAGACGCAACGTGATTTCAAGTTCAAATCATATATAAACGGTTAGGTATTTCAAAGTTACCACGGAATATTCCCATGAAGCTCGCCCAATTCTGAATAATACATACAAAACTTGTTTCATATATTGCAGAATAATACAATCTATAAATTTTAATACAGACTCTCGAAAAGCATTCGAATATATTGAGAAATCACAGAGATACCAATTTCTTAAGAAGAAGGTACAAATAAAAATACACCAAAAAAAATCTGCATACCTTATCATTCTCGTTCATATCACCATGATGATGTTTGTTTTAGCATAATCGGAAGTGAAGTGATATTGAAAAGCTAAATTGGAAATATTTTTAGTAAAACAAGACCTAATTGACATGACCCAAAAATATGTTTCAGACAAAAACCTATAATTATAAATTCTCAAAAATTCTGATATACTGCTCAATAATTCACAGAATAATAATTGAACCATCAAAAAAACTGAATAGACCAATCAATACCCTGATCACGTTACATTAGATTCATAATTGAATGAACCTAATATTCTGAATATCATAGTAAAAGGTAACAATTGAGATTCTCCCAGTTTTTAAGACATCAAAAATATTTCAAGTACAATTGAACGAATATGTTAACAAGAGGAAAGTCTTTATTTCTCAAAGAAAAAACTAATTCACTTGAAAAGTAGTCTAAGTGAAGATAGGATTTTTTCTGATTCAAATAAAGTCTACCAGAAATAATATACTCATTCAAATCTAATATAAAAAATATCCATAAATGTTTGCACAAAAATAATAAAACTCTGGTTCAAGTATCAAGTGGAGTTATCAATTTAGAACAACCACAATATGAACATGAAATAATGGATACGATTTCCTTCAAACAGAAAAATATTCGTACCAGATAGAGTGAAAATATAAATCAAAAGACCGCATAAATTGAAAATGTGGATGAATAATATTATTCAAGATTTATTCCACGTTTTCAAACACGGGACATTATTAAGTTGATTTCCGCAGCTGATATTCATGTCTATAATGTTTACAATGAAGCTAAAGTAGTGCTTAAATGTAACCATCATAACATTGTGTCAGTTGAAACAAAATCAATTTAATGATCCGTAAGTGTTTGACGTTAATCTAATTGAAAACATCATCCTTCCACATCATTCAAAGATTGTTCGATTTTGAAACAGTGCTTAAATCAACATACTCGGTGAACGAAATTTTAGTAATTTCCTGTGCAATTATTCTTGATATAATTGCATCAATTAATCTACTCTACACCTCTGAAGTATCTTGATGGAAAATTTTTTTCAAAGCACTATTCACTATCCTGGAAGATACCCATACAATACAATCGATTGCAATAAATGAAATGATTAGACATTCCATTCTATCGGGTCGTTTCATTTCTCTCTACTCACCAATACCTGTTAGAATAGTGGTAATGACAAAATGTGTCACTACCTTCCGAAAACGCATCACATGATACTTTATCGGAAAATTTTGTCTGGGATTGGGATAACATAATCTAGTGCTCTAAATAATTCATGTAAAACAAGAAACCATTGAGTCACAAGAAATAAAATTATATCTTGCTTTCATTTTAAAATAAATACAATATTACTTATGTAACATTGTGATTTATGGTATAAATGAATTTCTCGTTTGACAGCACTGAATTTATTATCAATGCCCACTAATTAATATTGCCGATGATTCAAGTTCCAACTAGCACTTTCATGATACCTGAGGTAATATTATAAATTTATAACATTACAAAAGTAGCTTGAAATGTGTACCAAGATTATGCAAAGGAGAAACATTTTTATGAGCCTCCATCATCTTGATACCAAATAGATTTTCAATGAATACATTTGTATTCATTGGAATTCACCTTCAAGTCAAATGTAATATCATAAATATATAAGACTACAAAAGCAACACGAAATGTTCACCATGTAGTAATATTTTCAAATGAGAAATATTACAATTTTCAAACATAATCACTATTAATTCCAACCCCTGAATAACTTCAATGCACGCTGATTGTTTCATGATTCAATTCAAGCCAAGGAATTGAAGTATTCCTCAACAAATTTGATTTGGTCAAATGATCAAATCCAAATTAGACGTTGATAATAACTATTATAAACGTCAAAAATTCAACAATATTATATCAATGTTAATAATTTAAATGCCTACCATGTCGAGAATCACACAAACATACCAAAAACACAAAAATTACTCAAAACCTCAAAAAATCATTCATATTTCACTGATACTTAAAAATGGCTATTTGAAAATTACAATTATTTGAGATTTTGAGAGGAATGGGGATTCACTTTGAAGATGTGGCTAGGCAAAAACAACTTGAAATTATCAAACAGTATTTCATTTTATTGTTGTAATTTAGCACATTCACAAAATTTCATGTGATTATAATAAATATCCATGAGACATGAATATCCTGTTTTTTCAATTTCACATTCCAAATTTTCCAGGACAATGGAAGAAAATGTCAACTGATTTTTGACAAAAATGTACTCTAGATATGACTTGATAACTAATATGTTAAATTAAACTCAAACAACAAAAGTTTATCCAGAGCACAAATTATATCAATGAAAGTTCACATTCTCCTTCAAGGAATTGGAAATTTGAAAGTACTAATGAAAACATACCTTCGAATCCTAATGAATATTTACCACATCATAAAACTTTGTAAATGGTTACAACAGAATAGCATAAACTGTTCAGAATCAATAAGGAACAATGATATCAAAATTGTTACCGAACTGAGCAACTGGAACCCAAGTTGTATTATTTGAATCTAATGAATAAATTATAGAATCTGTAGATCTTTTACAAATACCAAAGAGAACAAACATACTCTCAATATCAGAATTGTCATAACTTGAATGGTGATACAAGAAAAGCTGCGTAAGATTATCTCATCATGCCTGATCGATTTGATTATATTGTCTTCATTCACGGATTACTACCAAGATGGTTGAGCTAATAGCAGGTTAGAAAACGTTCTTCCGTTAGACTCGACTCGCAAAACTCCACTGCACTGCATCAAAATCCTATCAGCAATATTATTATCCTCAGCCACATCTTCCATTTCAGACCACCTCATTCCTTTGAAATAAAAAGAAAGCACCTACCTTGTCCTTCGCCTGTCCCATCAGTACTGGTTCCTGCTTGTGGTTCTTCTTCACCAGTCATGCTGCTTTCCATCATTGAGTAGTCTTCGTTATCATCGTTAGCCGTGTCATCTAAGTTGTCATCGCCAAAATTGTCATCACCAGTGTCATCAATTAAACTTGTACTCTGAAAATTTGATGTTACTATTACCTGTCATTCAGAGAGGATCACATTTCACATTGAAGAGAGTCAATTTGTAATTCCAATTTGGTTGGTGTAGATTTTTTCTCTTGAATATGTACAGTAAAAGAATTCATTCCAATTGACTTTTACACACAGTATACTGTTTTCAAATTTGAGTTGGCACTACTGCCAACTTCGATATTACTGGAACCACTAAGTCTGTCAACCATCTTTAGTCAACAGAAATATTGCCTATATTTTTTCATCTATAATAATCTCAAAGATCTTCATGCTATTTTCTTGATGATAGAATCATTGCTAATGCCACATTTTACAAACAGTCCCAAAAATGATCAAAACAAGTGGGAGATGTTTTTGAGTAGCCAATTGAAAGTATTTTTTTGAATGTTTATAGAGTGATTTGAAATGAAACAATACTTTCACACATTATGGATATTCCTCTTCCCTTATACTTAATAATAATTTGAAGATACAACAAAAACTAAAAAACAATCATCTTGGTAAGAGTATTTGAGAAAACCATATACTGGGTACCATTCAAAATTATTTATTTTAGAAAAACTTTTGAACGTGAAGTTAAATTTTTGTTCAATGATGAAATGAAATGTTTGAAGAAATCACCACTAGTTTGCCCATTAAACTGACTTTGAAGCTCCAGTAATGAGGATGTTATCAACTCAAGTTTGAAAACCCTGTAAAGCAAATAAAAAATTAATAATCTCATATATACCTGGTCATAGGGTTCCATTTTGAACTGCACTGCAGATGTATCAGACTGACTTGGTCCAACTGGTTCAGATTTAGTGACTGCGGCCTGAGGTTCTGAGGTACTCAAACGAGGTCTTTTTACAGCAGGTGAGGCATTAATATTGGATGACTGTTGTTTCTTGGGGCGTGGAGTGGGTCTATATTCTTCTACATGAGGTTTTTCATTTACAGGTTCGGCAACTTCTGCATCTGCTGAGCCCTAGTTGTGATAACAATAAATATTCAGTAAGTTAATGAAGAAGCCAAGTGAATTCTGATCATTTCAGGACACATCCAATGAAATTTCACTTGAAAATGATTTTATTAAGAGTGATCCCCAAGTACTGAATGTGAATTAGTGATAAGTGAAAAAGGATCATAAGCTGTAATTGTTAACTAGTTAAAAGATTATTAGAGTTGATGAAAATATATAACTGTCAAGAAAAAATTACAAAGATTTTAATTTTTTCATTAAATTGTATGTTATCTGATCAAATTTCCGTTTGTTGCTCCCTTTATCAAAAATGTTATTGCTGTCATGTGACTCTAGGTGATTCATTAACTTTGATCATGTTCTTACATAATTTTGACAGTAGATCTATAATTTGATTCATGTCAAAATTGGGAAAACATATGGGATCAGAATTACGTCCACTAGTAATCTTCATTTTTTGTAATCAGAAAATAGTTCATCATTTCCCATATTAGCCATGTTATGGATTTTAAAACAGAAAAAAAAACATTATGCTTGTCTAACATAATATTAGTACTGTTCAATCTTAGAGTTAGATTTTTATTGAAACTGTTGTAGTTTTTTAAAAATATAAATATTGAGATATAATTAATAACTGAATAGGATTCATTCATCAGAATTGTAATTACATATTGTATTAATGATTATGAGATTTTGTAAAAAAAAAAAGGATCCGAGTTGTTGAATACACATTTCAAATTAACTAAGTTCAACAACTGGATCTGTTGAATAAAATTACTCTTTTAACAACAACTATCAAAACAGACAATTATAATTTGATTAAACATAGGGCTTACATTTCCATCGCCAGTGAGTCCTTTGATCTGCAAAGCCTCGGCAGTCTTGATAAAAGTGGTTAAATTCTCCTGGCTCACTTGAACTTCACCTTGGTACATGAATTGTAATAAATCGCTCATAGCATCAAAGCTAACGTCTTTCATAAACACAATAGGATGTTTACACGGATTTGACTTGAAAAGTTCTTTGAAATAGGGACTACACACTGAGAGAACCATTTTGTGAGCTTTCAAGCATCTTCCTTGCACTGCAAGAGTCACGTCTACCAAGTCTTCGTTTTCTAACAACGAATTCATGCCCGAACTCATATTTTTATGGAAATTGTCCCAACACAAAGAGAACTGTTCCGACGCCATGGTCGGCTCTGGAAAAAAAAATCAATTACTGGTAATTCTGAAAGCAATTTTCCAACCGACGCCACATCATGGCGGCATAAATCGGTTTATTGTGATAGTCAATGAGATTTTAATATTGAAATGAAGAATAAAATATATACTAACCTCGTTGAAAAGCTTCTTATCAATAAGACGTTTACAATTCACAAGTCGTACTAATAACAAATCACAACTTCACCAAATATCGCATCACTTATATCAAAATTTTACCGATAGGCTTCACATATCAAACTACGCAAGTGATCTAACAGGAAGGAAGTAGATAGCGCTAGAATACTGTAACAAACGGAAATATTACTGCCAACATCATAAAAATGAACAAATCGATACTTGACAGTGGATTGTGATTTGTGATTACTATGACGAGAGCCGATATTGAAACATAAAAACCAAATTTATTCTCAATATTGCATAAATCGACCTGTACATTTTCATCACAGTTTGTATTATAATAATTTGTTTTTCAAAGCAGTGTAACAACATAGCATATTCCGACACAATACTTGAAATGTTTAAAAAAACCAAAAAGAATGATGTAATGAGAAATGAGGTAAAGTTACCTAGATTGATCGTAATAGACACGGCAAATTGTGAAATTGATGTTGGCAGCTCTTTATACCGCTTATTGACTAATTACGACACACATGCGCAGCATAAATCAAACAAAAATGGCATATCTAATAACAGAAATATTTTCCCGCTTTTTGTTGACGTTATCAAAACCAAGAATCATCCAAAAGAGCTTCCCAAATGGATAAATTGGATAGGTTTATTAAGTTAGCGAGAGCTGGAGAAGGTACCTATGGAGTAGTATACAAAGCTAAGAACAAAATTACTGGCAAGAATGTTGCTCTCAAAAGGATTAAACTTGAAAAGTAAGTAGATTATTGCTTATTAAGGTGTTATTTGTATGTTGGGTATGAAAATGCTTCCTTATTTCTTCATCTTCATCATTCATCGCTGCTTTGAACTTCAGTTGGGATTAGGTAAATTGAATGCCTATGTACTAATTGGTAGGATTTCCAGTTGAATTGTGTGTTCTCTACGTTTTTTGTATTCGTAGCACCACATGATTCAGCTTATAGTCCTGCTTACATTCATCACTAACAATCGTGTAAGTAATGTCTGGGATCTACGTATCATTTTATTCAGGTTTTTCAACTATCTTCCTTTCAACAGATTCTTGAACAATGGAGATTCAGAAGGTGTACCCCCTACTGCAATTCGTGAAATCAGTTTACTCAAAGGGCTCCGACATTCTTCTATAGTGGAATTATTAGATGTAATGCAAACAACCGATAAGCTCTACCTTGTATTTGAATATTTAGATCTTGATCTGAAGAGATATATTGATAACAGCAGAAGGGCCTTAGAAACTGAACTGGTTCGGGTAAGTTGAAAAATACTTCATTGAAAGAAAAAATCGAATTCCCTAATACTTTCATGAGTTGTCCGGATTCAAATCCTAACAAATGAAAAATATTAATCTGTTATTGTGTATTGTGATTGAATTGTTAATGGAGCTTGGCTATATCGAAAATATTACCTATATCCTACAAAGCATATGTCAAATATTTATTTTTTTTATTTCAAAGTTGAAATGTAGTCTGTATCTTTCATGCCTAGAAACAATAATGATGAAATTAATTGAATTCAACAACTGATTTGATGTTCATATCCCAATAATTGCAATTTTTCAGAGTTATATGAAACAACTCATTGAGGCCCTTGCATATTTGCACTCTCACAGAATATTACATAGAGATTTGAAACCACAAAACCTACTAGTTGACAAAGAAGGTCATATCAAGTTGGCAGATTTTGGATTATCCAGGTCTTTTTCACTCCCTACAAGAACATATACTCATGAAGTTGTTACAATGTGGTATAGAGCACCTGAACTACTTCTGGGAGCAAAAATGTATTGCACTGGCATTGATATTTGGAGTTTAGGATGTATCATGGCAGAAATGGTGAGTGTTGGATGGCAATGTTATACTTGGCAGATTTTGTAATCAGAAATCTGATTGTATTTGTTTTTTTGGCGAGGGTGTCACTATAATTCTTCAATCTGAATAAAATTTATGGAATGATTTGTCATGTTGTAAATATAGAATGTATTTCGATTGTTCCAGTTGATGAAAAGAGCCTTGTTTCCGGGTGATTCAGAAATAGATCAGTTATACAAAATATTCAAAGTTATGGGGACTCCAACAGAAAGTATATGGGAAGGAGTTTCTTCATACCCAGATTATAAACCAATTTTTCCACTGTGGCAATCAGTTGATTTAACGGATATCATCAATTTCCATACACAAGAGGAAGAAGACTTCATTCTGGTAAGAATTGTTTGTCCGTGTTTTCTGCTAATCGACTGAATTCACTGCCTTGTTATGTTTTCAAATTTGTAAAAGCACCGATTGAAATTACAGAAATTAACAACTTCATGTTATCACTTCACTATCATTTCAGCATATGTTAACATACAATCCTACAAAACGAAAGACTGCCAAGGAGTTATTGAAAACAAATTATTTAAAGACTGCCAAGCTCACATCACCAGATATGGAAGCATTTCCTCCTGATAATGATGAAGATTCCAACTGGAACCATGTTTGACGAGGGGCATAATTAATTTTTTCCCTGATTGTAAGATATTTATTGAGGATGTTCTGTATCAAGCATTTTTTATCAATTAATCTTGTAGAGTCAAACTATTTTGTCTACAAAGTGATAATTTTATGGAATATGATATATTTTTCTGTATGTGCATTGTAAATAAACACTTCAAACTAAACTTGAATATTTATCTGGTATCACATTATTTCATCAAACGTATTGAATACGATTCTTCAAATCACTGAAATAAATCAGGTTAATAAATAGGTTTCCCTATATTCAAGATTAACTGCCTTTGGATTCAAACCTTCAACTCTCTTTATATACATCCAATGAAAATATCAATTTGAAAAAAAAATATTATTTTTTGATGAAAACAATTATTGTTCTTGTCTCTTTTTAACAACTTACGCTGTTGTGATTCTAGATATAATATCATGATGAATCATGAGTCGGGATCAGTTGAGGAAATGTAATTATTTAAAAAGATGTATTACAAAAATAAATACAGTGAATCGATCAAATGTTTTTTCATAACTAATCTTCCATTATTGCTTCAGGAACAGTATGGATGATGACCTTCCTTCTAGCATCATAGGCAAAGTTATTCACTTCAAATATTTTACTTTGATAAAAAGGCTTGAGATCATGGATATCAATCTGTTTGGCCTGAAATAATCGAATAAAATTAAGAATTTGATGAATTGAAAACGCAAAATATTTACCTTGTCCATTAGATCTTTTTCGTCTACTTCTATGGTTAAAGCTTCAGTTTCTGTAGTACTTTTCTGGAATGTTAGTTGATCCTGAGCTAATTGTCGCAAAATATAGAAAAGAAGTTCACTATGGTCTTTCTTGAAGAGGAGATATCTTTGGAATATCTGTAAGAGAAAATGTCCAAGGTCTCGTATTGTAATGTTCATTAATATTTTCAAATCTTTATGCATATGCATAATACATTCAAAATTCGAATTTCCTCGATTTGATATAGAGTTTTGAAATATTTCGAATATCCAATGAATAAATATATCTAGAGAGTACCGCTGCCAACTTCGTGGAATCCCGCATATAATATTATCTTTTAATTCGTCAACATTTCAGAGTGGAGATTCCTTACAGCACCGCATATGATTCATCTTTGGCATGAGACAAATACAATTTTTACACTAAATTTTTGTGTGCTTTGGCAAAATCTCAAACTCACCTGTCGCATGGTCTTCATTACACTATACTTCTGTGTTTCAACAAAGCTTTCTAACATCATTCTAACAGCCATGTTTACGTCATCTTCTTGAACGTATTCTCTTAGATGAAGCTTGGCGTAAGCTTCACTCATCCTGATTATGCTTTCAACGTGACGAACAGTTATAGGTAAACTACCGGTGGCCTGAAAAATTCACCAATATTCAGAGCAATAGGAATAACTGCATCAAAGATGAATATTTCATTTCATGAAATGAAACTTCAAATATAACAATACAAAAACGAGAGATGATAAAACGAGTTTCATTGGGGACAAAGAAAGGTTTCCTAAAAACTGTTGGGTTAGACTAAATTGAAACTTTTTTCTTGAAGAAGAAAAATTTTCTCACCAAAGATTCTTGTCTCAATTGACTATAGATATTAGCTATCTTATCTTGATCAATATTTTGCAATTTTGGATGGATATTTTCTTTGGCATATACAATATATTTTTTCAACATCTCCTGTGGAATCTGTAACTCATTTTCGAGTTCCTCTGGTTCCTCTAAATCCTTTTTCGATGGATGATGGCGAATATGCGAATTGACAACGAATCTGTAACCCAGAAACAGGATGAATTAAAATTCCATTGCAAGATATCATCTCATATTCATATTTTGAATGAAAAATATTGAAACACATACACAAAAATTGAGTTATCGAGGAACAATTCGAATGGAAGATTTCTGTTTCCAATTATCAAATACTAATACGTAAATGTTTTGAAGTATTGTTATAACATTTGATGCCTGAATGTTCCAAATTAACTAAAATTTGAATGATGAACTGGATACTTTTTTATTGAAACAGCACTTGGTAGGTATCGACAGTTCATTGCTGATTCTTCAAAATAATTGAATTTAGCTTCATGTACTGGAAGAATGAAAGATTTGACATCACCGCAAAGGTGAACTACCATTTTTCATCCTGAACATGTCACAATAATTCACCTTGCCAAATGCTGATCTTGAATAGGATCGACCTCGTCTCTAACAACACACAATATATCGAAACGAGACAAAATGGGATCCGATAGATTGACATTTTCTGCGAAAGTCATGCTTGCGTCGTAACGGCCACCTATAGGATTAGCGGCTGCCAGGACCGAGCATCGCGCTTGCAGACTAGTGACGATTCCAGCTTTTGAAATTGAAATCGACTGTTGTTCCATTGCTTCGTGGATTGAAGTACGATCTTGGTCATTCATCTGGAATCAATTGATGAAAATCATTTTGATATCCATTGTCGTTCGACAAAGGTGGATTCATGCAACATCCACTGAATTTAGTCTGAATTGTCTTTGTACATTACATAGTTATATTTGCCGTGATTTATATCATAATGAACTGGTGATAATTTGAGACTAACTTAAATATCATCTATTCATTCAAGAAAATTGTGAAAATATAATGATAATATGATTGTAATTCAAATAGGAACGTAAAATTTAGTTTGATTTATACTATTTTAAAATCAGTACACAGAAATGTTACTGATTTCGAACAATCCAAACGACCCATCAACAATGGAAATAATCTCTGTTTCCAATTTAGCACTCATATATAACGAAATATTAATTAAACATCATAGAATATTTTTTTTCGAATTTGAATCTAAAAATAGTCTCAAAACTTAATTTTCAATCGGAAATATTCCTCATTCATATCGAATAATTTATTGTGGAATAAGAATAATTGAAAAAATACAACGCGAAAGTTGAAAAACTTAATTGGACGAGGTTGTCAAATTATGCTGGAATATAAGACCCAGTGAAATTAACCTAAGAATGAGTCAGGAGGTAGATATTTCAAATGCAATAAACCCTATTTAATAGTTCCCATTTTTCGCAATACCTTATCGAATTCATCGATCATACAAACTCCATTGTCGGCCAATACTAGAGCACCAGCCTCAAGGGTCCACTCTCTGCTGGCGGCATTTTTTCTGACGTAAGCAGTGAGACCTACAGCACTAGCACCCTGACCAGTGGTGAATACAGCTCTGGGGGCGATTTTTTCAACGAATTTTAGAAATTGAGACTTGGCTGTACCCGGATCACCACAGATAAGAACATTCATGTCACCTCTGATTTTATGTTTCTGACCTAAAAAAAATTACTTTTTATTTTCAACACACATCAAAATATCGAGTGAACTACTTTAAACATTCTAAAGTCTTTTAACGTCGCACGACAAATTGATTTTTTCAATAATCAAGTGAAAACAATTTCTCAAGGAATCCCTCAAAATGTGTTTGCTTGCAGCAAGTGGTGCAAATTATTCATTATTTTGTAGTGAGATTATTTAATTGGGTCGAAATTTATGGATTCATCAATCACAATCTCAATCATGATGAAGTGGATTCATTGTTCATTATTCAATAGATTAGTGCAATCTGATTGGTTGTCCAATACGAGCACATAGGTATGCATTTTAAATTTGGTTCCAAATTCAAGTTGAAACAAGAGTTTGACATTTCAGTTTGAGCACTGTACATTGATTTCTATAAAATGAATAAAAATAATATATTATGAAAAAACCAATCGGAGAATAACAGAATTAGACTGTAAAAGTGGCCATATACCTGGATTTTTTGGTTCACCACCAAATAATGCTAAAGCCAATGCTCTCTTAATATAGTTATGTCCAAAAATAGATGGCGCTATGGAAGCAATAATTCTTTCTGCAATTCGATGATCCTTGCTTAATTTGATTATAGAATTGATATCGTCATCAGTAAGTGACTGTACAATTTGTTTGCAATCCTTGACCAGCAAGTGGTTAGCAAAAATGACAGTTGAAAATACTGGAAAGCCGTTTTCAGTGTTCAGAGATCCGTTGTAACTGTTCGTATAGATCCCTGTAACGTCAACTTCGTCTCCCGGTTTGCACCGATCGCACAGGTCTGCGAGGAGAATGCAGTCTTTCGCTCGAGGTACTCTGCCAGCTGGAATTCGGCCTGGAGATTCTTGAAGCGTGATTTTTTGATAGTTTCGATAAACGGTTTGCTCCATATTTATCTACCAAAAATATTTAATATTGAAACTGAATCGATTTCAGTTTACCACAAGACATCTTGAGTTTCTCATCATTATATAAGCTAACTATAGAGAACCTTTTTGATGAGACTAGCAATTTTGTCTTTCATTAGATATATCCATGAACCTTTTTCAATCAAGAACCAAGAAAAATTTGAGAATGCTCAATTCCAAAATCTACTCTCATTCATATATGATATCCTATCAACAGAAATTTATGAACACTGACGAATCTAATCAGGATAATTGGATATTATAATGATTGTATTGTCATTGATCTTCTAAGTGTCCAATACACTGAAATATATAAGTACAAAAATACATCTCCTCACATGAAATCCAAAACACAACTATAAATCTGATTGGACTCACCATAAAAGGTCCCTGACTCTGACATTCAGGGCAGGATCCTGGTTGAACTTCAGATTCTTGGGTCTGAGTGAAGGGACCAATGAGACATCCACATTTATTACAATCAAACTTTACGATTGAAAGTTGGGGAAGCACACCAGTGGTTGCTGTTACAACTCCAAGAGTTCTCACAAGTTGATTTACATGGAGTTTTCTAAGTAAACAATAATTTACTCAGTAAATCAGAAATAACATGAGATTATGGAAACAAATTCATCAAAAACTATATGATTTCTCACCTGAATGTACGCAACTCTTCTATAAGAGGCAGATCTGATATTCTCACATGAATTTCATTGGTAACTCTATCATAACTGGGATACATTGATAATACAATATCTTTGGCAACTTCATCAAAAATCTCCAACATTGGGAATGGAGCTTCTGGAAGAAAGTATGCCAAGACATGCTCTTTATTGGCAAGATTAGGGAATTCTACATTGAAACTAGATTGATTATTTTCACACATTCTCCTGATTTTTTCCTTAAACACATACTGTCCTTTACTGTTCACATATGTTCGCAGAAAATTTTTGAATCTGTTAGCAATTTCTGTTCTTGGACCCATCATTATCACCCATTCTTTGATGGAATATCCCTTTGTATCCTCCAAATTCTCTATAGATTCAATCATTTCTGTATCTTCAATTTCACCAGTAGCTGCTTTTTCAGCTTCTTTACGTCTTCTTTGTCTGGGATCTTCCTCATCATCACTCTGATCATAGAAGAGTTCCCTGTCATCTCTACGAAATATTCCCATTTCTCTATCTCTTCTTCTTAATTCCTCTTCAGCAGCCAAGCGTTCTCCAACAGAGAGTTGATCATAATCCTCGTCATCCAGGACACGACGATCATACTGATCCAAATGTGGCATAGGTCGATAATCACTGAAACATTTGTTCCATTTAATCATTAGAAAATTTCAAGTTCAAATAAATACTTTTCCATATTATCTCCAAATAGTTCCTCTCCATCTTCTTCCACCATATTTTCATCCATATCACCAAGCAGAGCACCTTCATCCTCAAAAGGTTCAAAGTCAGGACTAGGTGAAGACATGTTCGACCTAGGAGTTGGTACTGGGGATTCTTCAGGCTTAAATGAATTGATAGTATAATAAAACGACGATGAAAACTCTGTAAATATCAAGAATATCCTTTGAATTAAATCAACTTACTCTTTCAGGCATGATAACTTTGCTTATTTAAAATAAAACTTGAAAGAAAATAAATGAGGTGAATATTTCGAACGTTAATTATGAGGTATATATTTGGTATATCGTAAGTTTATTTCTGGGAGGTCTATAGCATTATTATGTCAAGGATCAAATGAAAATTAGTTACAAAAATTTAAAAAAAAACATGTATACGAATACTAGAAATTCAATAGCTTTTGGCGGGAATACTATGAAGTATAACCAAAGAGTATAACTTGACATTTCTGAAGGATGAGTGATGGTTTTTTTCGTGTACGTTCACAGCATAGAGCATCTGCAACTGACGTAACAGCCAATTACAGTCGATCCCACAAATCGAAAATCGAACGGCTTGTAGCTGAAACATAACTGAAACAATGGCTCATTGTGTAGATTATTTTTCATTCGAACATTCAAAGAAATTGCGAAATACAATACGAAATATCAACTTGAACGTTTAACGAATATAGTACAAAATGAACATAACAGAAATGTTCGGAATCGTCTCACTTTTACATCTAACGTACATCATACGCTCTGTGGGCTATTTTCTCACTTATTAATTATTCACTTTCCAAGTAACATAATTTCATTGCAGATGATGCAAACAAAGAAATATTTGCATTGTTTTCTTCATAAGAATGAGTCAATGAGAACTTGATATCACCATATACGAAGCAAAAACGTGAAATGAACGCTTTGTTTGGAAAGGTTTTTAAGCTTGTGACGTCAAAACTTGGGCTGTCCATTCATGTCAGGATCAAATTTCATGGAACACAACATTAAATTGTCTATCCATTCCGTTATATTTATAATTTTAAATGTATTCGTTAATTCATTGAAATATATTTGGAATACGTAAAAGTGAGTATTGTTCATCAATACGATACATGTCATCATTTTTTTGTTTCGGCAGGTAGAAAATAATGGATAAAGCAACTCTGGAATATTTCAATAAAACAGTATTAAGTACTCCCCAACCGACTGCATCATCAACTGTTGATAGGAAGTCTGTCCAGAAAAGAAAAGAAATTGATCAATATGATTGTTCCAATTCTTTGAATTTAGTGGAAGGAAACTTGAATACCAGTGGAAACATATCAGGTGTTAGTTTTCATTTACAGCAACAAAGAGAGCTTGCTAGTAACTCACTTCAGAGAGCAAATAAAGTATCTTCTATACCATCTAAATATCTAAGATCAGTTCCTGCAGAATCTACAACACCCATGAACTTTTCATGTGAAAGTACAATAAGTGAAAGTGATCTCTTGAGAACACCTACAAATACTTCTACACCACGAAATTCTGTTGAACATCAAAGTTTAGGTGAATCTTTAACAGATCTGTCAAAAAAAATCAAAAATACTGATATCAGTCTGGATAATTTTGTGAGTGAGTTTCAGAAAGTAATGAATTCCTCTAAGTGTGATGTTCCTAGCAGTATGTTCATTCCTGCAGAAAATGCAGCTAGTATGCTTTTGGCTGATGAAATGTCATGGAGAATGAAAGAGGCTCTACCAGTTCAAGAGGAACAGTTTTCCAACCTAGAACAATCCATTGGTCGAATGTCTCTTGGGGAGTTCTTTAAATGCAGATCTGACACCTTATCTGATCTTTCATATGCCAAAAGTCCAGTGAAAACAAAAAAACCTGTTCCATTGATAGATGTTTCTGACAGATTATCAGATGAATATTCAAATATTAAAATCAATGAGAATAAAAGTTTGAGTATAACAGCAATCCAGAAGTTCTTAGCTCAAACTGAAGATACTCCTAGAAAAGCAATAGATCAATTATTCCAACAGGAAGAAAAAATCAGGAGTTCTGTGTCTAGACCAGAAACTAAGTTTAGTTTGCCAATGAGTAAAAATTCATCATATACTAGTGATCATTCTGACAATGAGATTATACAGTGTATTATTGATAAAGAAAATGTAGATACTTCAAATATTGGACTAAGACAAAAGGATACTTCACCTTCATCATCATGTAGCTCTTCAAGAGCTTCCAGTCGAGCATCTAGTACCCTTACTTCATTGCCAAATGGTAAATTGCCTATTGATACCACCAAATGTGATCTGGTCTGGGGATGTGTGAAATTAGGAAAATCAGTAACACAAGACTTTCTCATTAGAAACAGAAGTTCAAAAAGATTGGCATTACAGTTATCCTTATCTGGTCAAGAATTCAAGATAATGAAAGACAATAGAGTGGATGGTGAAGCACTGAGTGCAGTAAAAATAATATTGCACCCTCATGAATCAAAGACAATACTAGTTTCATTTGTACCATCAAAAGTTGGAGCTGCTACAGATGAGATGCTCTTCACATCCTTGGAACCAAAACTACCACAAACCAAGAAGCAACGTATTAGACTTTTTGGATATGGTGGCTTTGGTAAAATTCATTTCAATAACTTAACCAGAGACACCACTGGAAAATTCTGGCTTCCTCTAGGCAAATTGGATACTCAAAAGAATGTTTTCGAAATAAAAAATATTGGTGTTTTACCAATATTTGTATATATTTCCTTCAATTCAAAAAATTTTTCCAATGTCACTTTTTCTCCTAACTTTTTTGTGCTTGTTCCTGGTGAACATAAAGAAATTGTTGTCATGTACCAACCTTCAACTGAAGATTACAAAGCTCTGGAGAAATCCTCAGGAGATTCTTTGATTATAGACTTGGGTAGTTTGTTTATAACATCAGGAACTGAGGTGAATAGAGGTAGGCTAAGAAGATTGTGTAGAAAGTGTATAGATGCTGGTTCAACATTAGATTCCCTGAGTAATGTGTTGAAAGTGAAGCTTCAAGGTGAAGTTATGCCACCAGATTTGTCTAAATTTCAGGAAAACACTGATTGTTTGAAAGAAATCTTGAAGTTGTTCAATTGCAATGAAGTAATAGTGACGATAGAGAGAGATCCTGATCAAACTATAATACCGCAATACCCAGATGAATCTAATTTGTTCCAATCCATGTATCAAGATACTATTGTAGCCAATGAAAGTACATTAAGTCATGCCTGTCGAATAGAACCTTCAGTGATATTTCTCACTCCTTCCAGTAAAATTTCTGATATGATTTTTCTTACCTCTGAAAGTGATGAAATAATACATTTTGGAATAACTTCTAACCCACAAGGGCTAGAAATCGAGCCTAAAAAGGGGGAAATACTTCCTGGGACAATGTTAGTTATAAATGTTCAATGTAAAATCAATGAATGCGATAAAAAAGAATTTAAGGTTTATATTCATGTTGAGAATGATAATTTTGAAGTATCTGTGAAAGTTATACCCATACACAAAGTTAAGAAGTAGATTTAGATTTTGTTTTTACTTTGTAAATTTCTATACAATTGTTTTTTATTTTCAAAAGACATTTTATATTGTGATCGTATTTTGGCATATTTCAATGTATATATGAAATTATTATTTTATTATCAATATACATCTCTGCGATTCTTGAATGAAGTTGTAATGTCGAGCTTGATATTAGGCTATCTACTTTCAAGTAGTATAGGATTTTTTCGAATAAAAAGATCATACCGGTTATACCAAAGCAGAGGTTCTTTTCAAAAAGAGCGGGAAAGCTCCAATTGACCCTGAAATTTTACGATTTGTTGATGTTTTCGTATGAAAAAAGAATTCATCACATCAAAAATACTCTGTGGCCAAATACTAGATATTTTTATATAATGTGGATTGCCCGTTTATCCTACTGCTTGGTCAGGCGGATTTCGAAATGTGTGGGTTGTTTCATCGGTTGAATAATCGACTTTGTGTTTGCATCGGTCGCACGGCACAGTTCGCATCACAGGTTCGCATTTTCCACGTTTTCATATCATTGCTTCGACAAGTTTTTATTGCGCGCTCTCTCTACACCGTTTCCACCTCTTCCACAGTGCACATTGCCCACCTATTCTATATGTTAATGGTTGTCTAGTCCAAGTAAAAATCCCCCTATAAAAAAAGTAGTAGAGGGGATATCACTCTGTGAGAAATCCTTAATGGTACAAGTACATTAAAATTAAAGGAAGAAGAAGACGAAAACGACAACAATTTTATGTTCGATACTTCAATCACAATCTTATTTGAAAAATTTGCAGCTGTTATTCTGAATCTTGAATAATAGTTACAAGATGGAGAAAGATAATATACCAAGGAAAGGTAATGATGCGGATAAATATATTTATCTAGACTTCAATGGAAAGTTGTCTCTGGACATTTTCAAGAAAGAAGTATTTATTCGTATCGCTAACCTGGACAAGAAAAATCCATTGGTTCAAGTGAATGATAGCGTTTACAAAGGTAAGTTTTATGAAGGAATACTATTTTTCCTAATATATGTTTTCTAGGTACCTTTGAACATGCAATAGGTACAAATTTGTTTTTCAAAACGTCAGAAAATTCCTCGCAAGTCGGTGATGCATTTATGAAGAGAGGACCAGTATTACTTGATTGTGTTCTTGCAGAATCAAAAATATTGAATTTGAAACCAGTCAAAATACCTCCTAGAAAAATTAAAATTCCTAAAACACTAGGTAAAATTGAATTCAAGCTGAATTGGGATTACAATAACCTACTGAGCAAATTTGCTGATGGAACTTTGAGAATAGAGGATGTAGTTAAAAAGAGATTTCAAGATCAAGTCTTGATAGAAAATATAGAAGGTGATGATGAAGATACTGAGAGAATGGAAATTGTACAAGATGAATCTGTTCAAGAGTTTGTTGGGGAAGATTTGCTGCAATATTCAATAAAGAAACATCTAGAAGAGGAATATGCCCAATTGAAAATTTTAGCTATGAAACCTATGAAGCAAGAAATAGTTGAAGAATCTTCAGTTGATTGTGAAACAAAATATGAGAAAGCATATGAATATCATAATTTGAAATGTCAGGTGATTTCTTCATTCATTCAATTTTATATTCCAAATATACTCATAAGTATCCAGTTGATATGAACTAATTTCAGAGCACAACATCATAACATAATCAAAACTACTATATATTATAATTATGAGTGTGAAATAACTGCTTGGTTAACCATTTCTTGAGCGAAAAAAAAAAATGGATTGCCTTAAATAATAGTATATGATTTCTGGGAAGGACATGAATCAGTTCTTGTATTAAAATTATTCCAAAGTTATTTCTTCTTTCCATTGGCAATATTATTCTATTTATCTCACTGTTCATTTTTATACTAAATATTTTTCAGATTCTGAAACCATCTGACTTCTTTCGTCAGGAACCTGTGATAAATATAGATGAACGTACACTTTCTAACTGTGCAGACATTGATCGTTGTGTGGTTCAGGGATTACTACCAAAACATCCACGATATCCTCGAGAGTTCAGTGTAGTTGAAAAAAATAAAATTTTAACACTGGAAAATTTTGATAACCTCTCACTTGCTGCACGTTTTTATGTCTTGGATAGACAAGTCCATGATTTAGAAAAGTATCTAGATACTTTAACAGAAACAGAAATATGCCAGAAAGATGAATATAATAGGAGTCCTTTAGAAACTCTAAATATTTATAGAAAATTGAGAGAAGATGTTCGAAAGAGACTAGAAGATATCAAAATCAGTTCAAGAGAAGATGATGAAATGGAAAATAATGATGAACTAATCCTAATTGACGATGCAGTTCCCAGTTGTTCCAAATAGAAGGTATATATAAAAAATTTTATTTGAATGTACTTAGCTCAATATTTTCAAATAAAAATATTTTGAGGTCCATGCCAGGGCAAGTATGACTCCTTAAAAGAAGGTGTTATTGCGAAGAAGGTGAAAAAAGTGAATTACAATCACTAATGTGGCCTATAAGAAAATGAGCTGTGACAGTTCTGGTTTATTTCTGATTTCTATACGAAATATGAAGCTCAAAGAGTACTAATTTTTGATCTGTTGCACTGGATTAGTATGACCCATCATCTCAAATGTCCAAGCATGTGTAGTAACAGATTAGGACTCCTGGCCTCTCTGTTCAGGACATATTGTCTGTGATTTATTTATTTGAATGAGAGTATTGTAACAGTTTGTCAGATTATATCCCAATGATATACATATGATTTTTATTGTGATGAAAAATTTACACCATTTGTGAAATATCGAGTGCATAATAATATGTGAAATGATGGAATTTCAAGTTTATATTAAAAAATTATAGTTATGAATATATAACCTCGTTTTTTATTCTGGAACGGGTTATTACTCCACTCATCAATTATGTTATATCATGTTGATATGTATAAAAAACATTTCGGAAAATGTATGGAATATGTTTTGAAAACGTTCAATTAGAGGTTACAGTGAAGAAATATGTTTTTCAAAATAATTTTCAACTTCAACAGGTACCTATCACTTCGTGACTTCAAGTATTCTATAAAAACAAAAAGTTTTTAGTTGAATATAATGATATTCGTTGAAGAAAAAATGTCAAGACATATTTTATGTTTTCAAAAAAAAATAAAGAGAACCAATTAGGCAACAACAGATATTTGATTGGTAGTGCATCACGCCATTTTTTAAAATATTCAACTGAAAAAATCACTACAGAAAAAGTTTCAAGAGAGATAGAGGCAAATATTTTATGTTCTTCATGAGCATCTTTAAAAATAATTATGTTATATAACTGGGAAACCAGTTTTAATAAAAAAAAACTACACCATTGAGTACCTCTAATGAAAGTGCAGGAAATACAATGTGGTTTCAGCATAGTTTTTCTCACAATAACTGAGATCGTAAGATTAAATCTTTCCAATTCCTTCGGAAATTGGCATGTCCGATTTGGAACTCCCGTCACATTATCTGGAAATATCTGGAATGTGATACACCAAGACATTATTGAATATTAGGAATAAATGATTTCACCTGTAACTTTGCCAAATATTCGTTCCTACGCTACTGGGTGGGAGATCAGGAAGAATGTAATTTTGCCAAGACGAGTCCCTAAGGTTTGCGGTTTTCCCTCTTTGCAAACAGTCCAGTATAGCGTTTGCAGACCACATTCTTAGAATGTGAATGAGAATGATATCCTCTGCAGCATCCGCTTCGTGGAATTCTAATCTCCTATTTCACCCGCTCACATTTACCTCCTGAGAGAATTTCATTCGAATGTGGGGAACTTACCAGTTTATATTCAGTATATTTTTATTTGATAATTCATCCACATGCATTGATGCATTTATGGCATATGACAGAAGGATATGAAATAAACTCAGACATTCGTAGGAAAACTCTGAGCACAATATAGTTTTCATAGTTTCTATCAGTAGCAGTTGGAAACTTGACAGAATATCTTAATTCTTGATAAATTTGTCCGTCAAATTTTTTATCAAAGTATCGATACAAGGAATGGATGTAGTGGCTCTGAAATACTCTTCATTCAATGTCGTACATAAAAGCAAGACTGTTTCTCAAAAAGATAGATCGCCATTTTCTAATCACATTCGAAAAATAACAAAAGCCTACACTACCTTTCGAACGATTCAAAACGTGGTCAAAATGCAAAAGCTTGCCCTGCCTAACTTTTCCATGGGCACTCCAAATTTGGTGACACCAAAAAATGCAGTGATCTAAAAAATCAATTGACAATTGTTTCGTAACTGTCCTTATTTTCCGGAATATAATTGATCAAGGTCGAATTTGGAACATTTTTGTGTTAATTATAATGAGAGATATAACCTGAGTAACCTGAGAAGAATTGCGTTCATTATCACAAAAATCAGAAAATACTGGAGTCTATACTCTATTCGATCGATGATTAATGAGTTAACTAACATACGTCACATTTTCTCAGTTGTTGTTGATGATTGGTTTAAAACACGATTATCGAACGTTTGATATAAACCTGCGTATTTTCAATAAGTGAAATAGGCCATACGATAACAACATAAATAATTAGAAAAATCAGACGTGAAACTTTTTCCTAGATTCAGTTTTCTTTAGTCAATAGGTAATCGTTTCGTGAAGCTCAACAGGAGGATACAAATCCAACCGAGAAATTTCACTGCACGAGATCTTCATTAAGTAATGGCCAAACTTATTAGACCCTTCACATCTCCGGAGAAATAAGGAATATCCCAATGAAATAGCAAGGCGGCAACTGCACACCAAAAGTATCAAACTTTTCGAATTATTTATATAAATGGCCGGCATCAGGTGTAGTTCCGCCTGAGAAAAGCAAGGATGAGTTTTTGGCCCCTTTGTGGCGGAGGACCGGGGACAGGACCTTGCATGGCCTCTAGGGAGTCGTACGGTCTTCTTGACAGCCCCATTCGCAAACAAGCACCTTCCTTTCCTCGCTTATAACATCCACGAAAATGTGACTGGCATAGACTTGATACGATATTGTTATCGCAGATCTACCATATAGTTTGGGGATAAAATTGAATGGAGTAGCAAATTATTCTTTTCTGCACGATAATGTACTCAAGTTACTGATGGAAGATTACTGAGATGGATAATACACCAATCATATCAGAATTTTTTCGGTGATTACTTTCCCAATCATTATTCCTAATTTCTGGTTTTTGAGTAAAACGTTTGCTCAAGGATGAACTTGTTCAATTTTCTTTTGCTATTTTAATTCATTTCGTATTTCATTCGGCATACCAAAAAAGGTGAGCTTCATGTTTTGATATGATTTTTTTTGGAACCTACGTGTTTCAGTCCAAATAACACGAGTTTCACAAAATTATCGTAGAAAAATTAATACTTTTCGAGATATTTCACTTTAAAGTTGAATTTTCACCTTTTCGTGTCAATTTTTGCACGAGATTGAACATCTTTTTGGCTAATTTCTTCAATAACGTAACACATATATTGGGAAGGGGTATAGCCTTAAACACACTTTGATAGTTCAAAAGTCTCGCTATGGCTAATATATACAATCAACAAATAAAATGATACAAAATTATATGATATGAAAGATCAGAAAATACTTTTATATTCACCAAAATATGGATTATCAGGGCTGACATTTTCTTCCTCACATAAAGGAGATGATGGATTTCACAGTTTCTTTGATGCATTATGATCTTGTTCATCGTAGGAGGTCGTAATTGATTTGAAAATTTATATACTCACAGGAGGTAGCGCATTTCATCAAATTGTTATTATTATTCAATGTTTCAAAGAAAGCTTCAGTACTTCAAGTACTTCAAGTACTTCAAATCCTTCAAGTACTTCCATATAGGCCAATCAAACTTTATAGTACAATAAATAAAATATCCATCAACAAACTCAGCAATAGATGAGTGCAGTTTTCATTCCCATGCTTTCACCTCATATCAAAGATCGAGAAAAAGAAGAAAAAAATATTGGATGAGCACAAGAAAGCCCTGTTTGAATGAATAATGTTTCCTTTATCATTTTTATTATTTAATTAAAAATAAAACATATGCAGTATTATGCTGAAAATTTTTTCTACAGTTTATGACAAATTTTTTTCGGAGTGAATTTGAAGAGGGACAATTTACGGCAACGCGCGTATATTATTTTGGAATTGATGACCAAATTTGAAAAGTTCCTAAAAATGCCCAACTCTAACCCACAACGAATAGTAGAGCGACGCAGTTCAGAATCCAGAAGGATAAAACATGAAACAAACGAAATAACCTCCTAATGAAACTACTAAATTGAATTCCTGACCGTAGCAGCCATTTTGATGGGTTAGTTTCGACATCGCCCTGTCTAAGCTGAACACTATCCCTCGGGTAACAAGAAAGGGTCGGGGCAAGGGTTCCCTGACGGGCTTACACGTATTCCACATCTGCGGTATGCATTATTCATGTCCAGTCTGGCCGATGTCCTAAGTTCTGGCCCTCGGCGGTGTCCCTTTCCGGCAACCGAACAAGAAATCCGACCCTTGTAAATGGCCACTGACGTACGTACAACCCAAATGCGAGGCGATCCCGAACGAACGCTCGTCTGATAGGATATTGAGACGGGTTGATTTACGACGTCGTGCTACCGGGATTATTGGAATTACACGAATGTTCCTACCAATGGAATAAATTCATTAGCTCTGGAGTATTGAAGTCTGTCGTATTTGTACATATCTATTATCGATTTACGTGCAACGTTGGCGTAGATGGAGCATGCCATTTTTTTCGTTCTGAATTCAAGTCTGTTGCGCTGGCGAAAATACCATTTCACCCTGTATTCGACATTAAGTTACTTCTAGAAGATTTCATTCATTCAAGAATGAGATAGTGAAAAAATAGTCTTTCGCAGCAATGATCGAACGAAGAGACGTGGATACTTTGATTTGAAGATGACAGTTTTGAAATATTCGAGAAACAATAATGTGTTCAGGATGGCCCAGTAAAAAAAGAGGATTCGACGATAATTGGTAGTCTATACATATTACAACAAAAAAACCGTTATAGTGATTGGTAAGTATTCTCATTTGGTGGGTACGAAGGTAAAGGACTGCTGAAATGTCTGAGAAGAGTAGAAGTATCGTTCTGTATACAGGGTATTCTTTGGATAATCACATATTCAGGAGATTTCAATATGCAGAAACTTTACTTATCTTCAATGGAACACCCAGTATATTATATGAAAAACATCCATTCTCGATGATTTCTGTGACAAAATCAAACCAATACATTCGTGATTACTAGGGAGAATATGGAGAATCGAAGTAGAATTTTGTTTTCTGAATTGCTGAAGTTGAAATGCAGCATCGTTTTTGTGGAGCTTTCGAAAATGGAATAAATTATTGAATGGAAATAAATATAAGTTAATAGTTATTTTGAACATTTATTAAAGAAGTAATTATACGTTTTTAGTTCTTTCTTATTTGTTTCTGGCAAATTTTGTTCAGTTTGTTTCTTTCAGCATTTATTGTGCACATATTTTCGTTATTTTTTTTAATGCGATTGTGAACGGATATATAGGATGTCTTGAGTTATTCTACACACTAATGGGGCACACTGTAGATGTCTTGTTCAAGAAACTTCGAGTATTTATCAGTAGTGGACTCTATATATGACAGTTAATCGATTACTAGATTACGTTAGATACATTTTTAAATTATTTGATGTGAAAAAGAATAACGATAAAAAACTATGATCGAGATATTTTTGTTGATCAAATTCTTAGAATTAGTTAATATTTTTCAAGATTCTTGTGTCAAGTCTTGAGTTTCAATATTTTTTCAATTGCGAATTTTCAGCATAATTCGCAGATAACTATCTGTACGATATCCGAATTGAGAATAAAAAATACGAGAATATTGACATTTGAGAGTAATTGATAATCATGTATTGACACTCATCACCTGCAACAGAAAACGTAAACAAACTCGCGTTCCACAAATCCAATGGACAATATTTTTCACAACAAGTGCAGCTATTATTACTACCTGACGATGTGGAAACTTGATCTGTATTTGATCTCCACATCCCTCATCTCATGTAGGACCAGCTGGACCACTTGACCACCTATTCATGTATTTGTTGCCAGATTCACCTCTGATCTTGCTCTCATTTTAACCTTCAACAAAAGAATATTTCAGCAGGTGTATTGTGTCGGTGAGGGGGCAATGCATTGACAGGTGATTTGACATGTTGTAGTAGATGAACGGAATATATGTTCATTATAAAAACGTTGTAATTCTAATTGAAATTTTCGATTGATTGATACATTTCTTCACTTATCATTCATCTGAAAATATGTTTTATCCGTTTGAAAGAATGACGTCCTTCAAATCTGGAATCATACGGAACACAAATTTAAATGAACACTTTCTTTCTCGTGTCTTGAATTGAATGGAAATCATTGATGAAACTTGTTGATACACAGATTTGTATCATTGTGAAATATACTTTTATGGGTATCTTTATTATCAGGGATTACGGTATACTTGTTTTCCTTGTAACTCTTAGAATTTTCCCTATTCCCCCAATGGATTTTTTCTGAACCTGTAGATGATATCATCAGACCTGTTTCATCCTTTCTAAAATAAAATATAAAGTAGCACAGTTTCAATAGATTTCGAATGGTCATCGGTGGCCAAGTCCTATTATTGTATATACAAAGGGTGATGTGAAACTTGATCTGTATTTGATCTCCACATCCCTCATCTTTTCAACCGGCTGGACCACTTGATTACGATTCATATATTCGTAGCTAGATTCACCTTTGATCTTGCTCTTATTCTAGCATAAAAAATATGTGTGCAGGCACACAGTGTGACCCTTATTTAACGATACCTGTGTATAGTTCATTGAATATTTGAATTCCTTGAATAAAATTGGAAATGATGAACGTTGTATGTATTTTTATGATGCTTAAGCGCGATATTTGACGTCAGGAATCATCAAGAACTATCATGGATTCTTAGTGGGCACAACATTCACCTATCGATGCATAGCACATGCTGTATTTTCCTTCAAAGAAATATTACATTTTATATAGGAAAATCTCAAGTGTCATGATGAATCGAACTAGTACACAAGTACCCAAGGATGTGATATATCTAGTAGGTTCAGTCTGCTGTAGCCAACCCACATTTTTTCAGTATTTGTCGATTTTGCTATGAAAGGAATAAATAACTACAGTCCCTCTATCCCTGAACAATATTCGGTTTCAGTCCAGAGAGACGCCATTCAATTATTTTCTTCTATCTTCGCCGATCGCACAGCATTTGTTATCGACAATCTCGATATTCTTTTTTTTTCACTTTCTCAGGAACGTCTTTCTGAGAAATGTAACATTCATTTATACGAAAAAAACGGGACATATGACAATAAGAAACTAATTGGACGTTGAATTTAAATGTTAAGAAAAGAACCGTTTGATGAAAATTAAAACATGCTTATATTTGGAGATTACAGTTTGTTCGAATGTATGGATTTCAGAGATGTTAAATGAATCGAGAATATTAATCATTCATAAGGTTCACAAAATTATATATTTTGTATATAATAGTTGACAAAAAAATGAATAAAAATTGCGCTATCAACAGGTTTGACTCTAAGAATATTTTATTCATTTTAGATAATGCATAATTCACCTGAATCACCTGTCGAGATATAACGATAACATTTACAATATATATATTTTTTGTCAGATTTGATCAAGATAATGCTTCAGATATATACTTTTATGTTCCTATTCACTCCACCTTATCTTTTTTTATGTTGTTTACCAGAAAACAATAGATAGGATTCTATAACTGATTCAATATACCCCAAAATCACCACAAATATAAATCGTCAAATTGTAAAACCTCAAGTGATGTCAGGATTCAGGACATATCAGGACGTTTCAGAATTTGTGTTATATCGAATCTTATTTTGCAATGAATTATTACAGTAAATTTGCACCTGATTCTCGCCACCTTTGACTTTATAGTATTTTAGGATCATTCTTCATTCTTTTCTCATTCTCACACACGTTTTCGTTTAATTGTCTGTCTCATTAAGTAATGGAGAATATTTATCTGTTCTTTCATTTCGTCCAACCGAATCACCTTGTTCAGAGAGCGCGCAATCTTTGAAGAAACAAATCCAAACAAAACCCTTTCATGGTCGGAAATAATGTTAAATAGCTTCTTGGTGTATTCTTGAATGCAGACGTCTTTTGTCATGGGGGCAGTTTGTTTGAAAAATGAAAGGAACAACATTATGTGAAAAGATCGAATTACCACCGTTCCAAATCTGAATAGTGTATTGTCCCTGTATACAAATAGCGGTGACATTTGACATGTCTCTCAGTCTCCTTTTACGAAACCTTTGGACTATTTAAGTCCCTTGATTTTTTTTCTGTTTTTTGGTTTGGTTTTTCTTTGAACTTTTATTAGGTCCAGTATGAATATCTGTCGTATTCATGAAGTGCGATACAATTATACACCATTTTATGTAGTTATTTTGGATGAAAATCCATCTATTTAATCAGCCTATACAAGTGTCTTGAAAATTTGAGGAATATTTTTTATTCACATAAAATTCGAAAAAATCATATAAAAATGTTTAATGAGTTCTGTTTCTGTTTGCAGTCAAGAAAGTTTGAATGTGAATAGATTCTTCGTCATTTTCGCCACTCAGAGCAGGCCTCTGTTTTGAAATCTACATATTGGAATTCTTTTTATCAATGTATATGAACCGATTGAATCCGTGAATAAATAAATCCATAGGCGCGAATATAGGAATTGGATCGCATTTTTTAATTCGAGAATGAAGAAAGCGAAATAAAGCTTTCACTGTATATCGTTGAAAATATAAGACAACCTGTATGTTGATGAGATTATTCCATATCTGTATGTAAGATTCAAGTTATAATCGCCAACAAACCAAATCGTGCTCACATAATCGGCGTCACAAAAACCGAGGAAAATAAGATTATTTTCCATTGAATAGACAAGATTATCTAAAGAGAACTATTATCTTTTGAATGAACAAGATAATATGAACATTTACGTGTACTCAACGAAACAACAACAATAATTATTATTTGTCAATTATCAATCCTTGACTCTATGGAAGAAAATATAACAAAAACATTATATTCTATACCAGAGATGTAGGAATGGGCAGTGGAGCTATGGAACATGCTATATAGAAAATATAGGTGATTTTCATGAACCTGCTCGATCATTTCAAGTTGACGTGATCGATAAAGATCATCAAACAACAATTTTGTTTACATACATCAGATAGATTAGTATACATCTTTGATTGTACAGAGCAATCCATAGTTTTGAGTTGATTTTGTTTTCCACATTTGTGTGCATTATTTTAAAAACTGAAAACGCCTCGATTTATACTATCAATTCCTTATCAGCTGATAATCACTTTGGATATTTCAAATGAAGGCACCTTGTTTGAAGGAAGTTCCATTATTTGTTCAAATGCATTTATCTGCTCTGAATAAGGTGCAATCATAATGTAGCATAATCATAATCAGCAAGAAGGAACTTCACTGTATTACATGAGTACTATTGGAAGTTTATTTGAAGTTGAGGTTATGAATCTAGAGGTATAAACTGGTCATCATTCCAGATCTGAAGATGAAATAATGGAAGGATAAACTAATAACACAACTCTTGAGCACCAATATAATGATTTAAGAGAATTTCAATATTACTGAATAGATAATGTATTTTATTTTGAATAGCGTGACATACGATTCCTATTTCCGATTGAAAATATTGAGAGAATGTAAGGGAAGAGTAATGTTTCAGTAAGTAACAATAGATCCATTTCTTTTTTTTTAAACGATGACTTCAAGAGCTCATTCATTCTATACCTGCAGACCACACTCTGTCTGTAAGGAATACCTTGAAAACATTGTCAACTCATAACAAAAGATAACCTTTCCATCTTTTGTCAACGGTGGAATTATTATGACATTCTGATGGGAAAAATTAGGTCATTAAGTTTAATCTATGGAATACCGACGGATAAACTCAATTAAAATATAATATTATCAAGTTATTATTATTTAGTTATCAACAAATATTTTCAACCATTTCAAACTGAGCTATTGTACAAGTAAGATGTTGTTCTCTCTAGTAGTACTCTGGATTGGGATAAATAATAGTTTTGGAAATACACAAGACACAAATAATACTCAGGATTGGTGGCAAACTGCAGTGTTTTACCAAATTTATCCAAGATCCTTCATGGACAGTGATGGCGATGGCATTGGAGATTTAAAAGGTGATTATTTTCCAATTTAATATATCCCTCTATTTATTCTATATTTCGGCTCTCGTGGTGCATTTTAGTATTTCTTTTGCACAATGTAGCCATATGTTTATTACTCACCCAATTTCAACCCAACCATGTTTGAATAGGTATCAGAGATGCTTAAATTTATGACAAAAAATTTCTTCATGATTTCGTCACAACATATTGACGATAAAATCGCCATGATTGTCATATAATATAGGTACCAGTCACTGCTCTGTATAACAGCAGCCAAATCACGGTGATTTCTAGTACAACAAAGTTCATGTCATTGATGAATTGATTCTAGTTGAGAATACTTTTTATGTTGCTAAGAAAAATATTTTGTTCATTGTGTAGACTTGTCCTATAACCTAATGTTTGATATATTGCACAAATATTGTATTTTATTAAAGTTTTGGCCGTAGTAGCCAAGTAGTCTAAGGCGTACACCATACCCGAAATAGCCAAAATCCATGGTTCGAATCCCGCTGATGCAAAGTATTTGATTCATGGTATTAATCTAACTGATATGTCCGTTTCCCCGTAAGTGGTTCGGGTTCAACTATAAACTGTAGGGCCCGCACAAGCTTTGACTTATGATGAGTTGGTTGAGGAACAAATTTTGGAGAGTGACTCATGTAATCTGAATATGACTTGCTGAGAATAACCATGATTTATTTGAATATAAGTAGAAATTCAGATTTGGGTTCCTCATAATCTTCTTTATATTTTCGTATCTTAACATTCGTCCAATTTGAACATTTCTCATATAATTTTTCACTATTGGTAAAGCCCCAGGAAACGATATTAATTTGCAAACACCAGAGATTAATTAGAAACTGAAATTATTGGTTTAATTGGATATCGTCAGTATTGATATAGATATATAGAACTCATGAAATTCCTTATTCTCTTATCAATCAACATTTACTTTATCATCATGTGAATTATGGATTTATTCGTCAAAGCTGTATCAAATCAGACTGAAGACATTTCATATTGTAGACCTAACATAACCAAAACTTCGAGCATACAAATGTTGTAAAGTGGATGAAGAACCGAACCTTTATATTTGTTGTAGACCAATAACACAAAATAATTAATATAATATTGATAATTAATAATACCTACATAGTGTGGATAATGATTGTTATAAATTCAATACTACTCCAGACAACCTTCTACTATTATAGTGTAGACTCATCTTCTTTTTAGGTATCATTAGTAGACTGGACCACCTGAAAGACGCAGGGATTACAGCCACTTGGTTATCCCCCATTTTCCAGTCTCCTCAAGTAGATCAAGGCTACGACATCAGTGACTATCGCGTTATAGATCCTAGTTTTGGTTCGATAGATGACTTGAAACAACTGATCGATAAAGCCCATGCGATAGGGATCAAAATCATATTGGACTTTGTACCGAATCATACGAGTGACCTCCACGAGTGGTTCCAAAAGTCTAATAATAATACTCCAGGATATGAGGATTATTACATATGGTATCCCAAAAGCAACAAGCAGAATGACTTTTCTGAACGTCCTCCTGTTCCGAATAACTGGGTGAGTACATGAGAAATGATTTCACTCTCATTTAATATTGCCTGGATAATCTTGAGACCGAAATGATACACCTTGTTTATCCTACAGAAATGTTGTCAACTTTCATCGATATTCACTAGCATTATGCAGTCTTGTATTCGGATCATTGGCGATGGATACTCATATTTCCTTTTGATTCTGTGAATTATTTTGAAGGTGGTTTGAGGATACCATTTGATTACATCACTGCTTCTAAGTTCATTCCAGAGATTCTTTTTTGTAGATATCTAATTTCAAGGGATCTGCTTGGCAATGGAGCGAATCCAGGCAGCAATATTACTACCACAACTTCGCAATACAACAACCTGATCTGAATTACAATAATCCAAAGGTGGTGCAGGAAATGAAGGTATGGATTATTTCAATCCATCATCGTCAATGTGATAAGTACTTTCATTGAAAGTAGAATCAGATGTAGATGATATCATGTTCCAAAGAGAATGGCGTTTTTCCTACCATTTGTATTTCCTAAAAATTTTGTTTATTTCTCGTATTCATGAAAAATCATCATTCAATATTCTAGGATATACTAGGATTTTGGTTGGACCAAGGGGTGGATGGTTTTAGAATAGACGCAGTGCCGTATCTCTTCGAAGATCCTGAATTCAGGGATCAGCCACTTGCTGATGGTTATACCGAGTATGACATTAACGATCCAAATTGTCTGAATTTGATGTACATCAAGGACCTGCCGAAAACGTTCGACATGATCTACCAATTCAGGGAGTATGTAGATGAATATACTGCAAAAAAAGGAACTGAGACCAAGTAAGAGTATTGATAGTTTTCACCACCATCATTGGTTAATATAAACTTATACAAGGATATTCGAGGATCGATATGTGTGGAAGTGAAGAAAAATGCGTATCACATCATCAATTATTATAGTCCACTAGCTCTACAATATTATTTAGTAATACACTTCTGAAGCATGTTTTCGTTAATGATTTCATCAATATCGATATTGTATTTGGTACTTACCTTTGGAATTCTATGATAAATATTTATTACAGGGTTTTGATGACTGAAGCGTACAGCTCCGAAGAAAAGACAATGCAGTACTACGGTTCCATTGATGGAAGCAGACTAGGAGCTCATTTCACATTCAATTTCAATTTCATTTCTTATCTGACGAATACAAATTTCACGGTTGACGACATTTCTGATGCTATCAATAAATGGCTTGTTTATATTCCGAAAGGATATACTAGTAACTGGGTGGTATGTATTAATTCGACAAATATAACACCTAAATTGGGTTTATCATTCTCTGAATTGATTGTTCAAGCATTAATTAATTATATCAAATCGTTCAGATTGGATTCAAATGTAGTTTTTTTTTTTCAAAGAGAGAAGGTGTATGAGCTGATTTAATATTTCATTGGGATAGAAATTTGAAGATGAATCGACACCTATCATAGTATCATCATTTGATTATTCTATTCATCTTTCTAGATTGGAAACCATGATAATCACAGAGTAGCAACACGTGTTGGAAAAGACAACGTTGACGGCTTCAACATGCTCATAGCTCTACTTCCTGGAGTGATGATAACCTACAATGGAGAAGAAATAGGAATGGAAGATGGAGAAGTGACGTGTGAGCAAGGCTTCGATCCACAAGCCATAAAAAACTGTTCATCATTCGACAGCGTTAGTAGGGATTTTGAGAGGACGCCTTACCAATGGGACGATTCAATTAACGCAGGATTCAGTACTGCGAATAGAACGTGGTTACCTGTTTCGAGCAAGTACAAGGACGTCAATCTTGCTGCGCAGAATATTCCTGGAATATCTAGTCACTATAATATCTACAAGGAATTGATTAATTTCAGGAAGAATTTCCAGAGCTATTCAGAGTTTGATTCAACTTCTACCCTTAAGTTGACTGAGAATGTTATTCAAATTGTTAGGAGGAGAGATGATGCAGAGTACATCTTGCTATTCAACATTGGACCAAATGAAGAAACTGTTGATTTCCTTGGAACGAATAATAATTATAAAGTAATTGTAGCGAGCATCAATAGTGTACACAAGACTGGGTGAGTATCCACAATAAATGTTTTGTGAAAGAAGGGACTTGAAAAGAAGAGGCGATTCTGTCGGTCGACTAAACTGAATGAAAAAATTCTCAGACATGTCATGTTTCGAAATATGCAATTTTCATACTGATAAGATTCGAATGTTATGAAAATCTCGTACTCATTCAAATTCACAATTCTTTAGAATCTAATAGTACATAAGAGAGTACATAATTACTTTGTTGATAGGAAAGCTTATTTTCATGAGGCTATTAGTTATCATCAACATTAAAAATGCTATTCACAACAAACAACATAAAAAGATATTTTATAGATGAAGTAGATGGAGAATTTGAAATGATAATTCGTCAGAATTGTAGAGCCATCATTGAACAGAAAACGTTCAACGAATTAATCTTTAATGAATGTAATGTCATTAGGTCAACAATAAGAACTTCTGTTATTATTCCAGTCTTATTTTGTTAGCAGAACTTGTATCAGTAAAATGCATTTATTATATTTGATCCTAAATTTAAGTCGAGCGAATGGGAATGGAATATAAAAGTATACCTAAGTATAGTATTGAATAATTGGACGAATTTATAAACAACTAAACAATATATTTTAATAAGTTCAAATTCTCATTGGATGTGTCATGATAATTTATTATTTTTTGTAGGGATTCAGTGGAGCGACATATAGTTCTGACACCTCACGAAAGCCTTGTACTCCAGAAATAAAATAAGAATGATGTGTGTAGTTAGTGTAATCATTCATGTATTATCGGATATGGAATAAATTATCTTTACCATTTAAATAATTATTTTTAGTATACACAAAAATGTTGAAATTCCAAGGCGTCCAATCAGGTTAACGTTAGGTATACGTTAATTTTGATCACAGATTTGTATGTTTATCACAGCGATATTATGTCAGTGATGTGGACAACTTCCGAATTGCTTTCTCAGTAACTAATCTAGTAGACGATGTCATTTAAGAGGGTACAAAGAGTATGAATATGAAGAAAAATGTCGATGAGAAATTGGAGGATGAGAAAACTGTATGTTCAGCATAAGTGATCATAAATCACGTTGTAATAGGTGTTACTCAGTAAATGAATGGATTTTATTCGTAATTATCAGTGTTATTGTTATGGAGATGATATCATTTGGGAAATACTCCCTGTGACAGCAGAATAGGAAGTAGCTGCCTCAGTTTACTTATTCCTGTTTATTTGTTTTTTAGACGATACTAACGGTTATAGACGTGAAATACTGCGCAATACCATTCTCATTCATGCCTGGGAGGATCCAATAACATTATATTCCGATCAAGCTATAAAATCTTATGTCACATCATTGGACACGCCGTTAGCATGAAAATAAGCAAGTTTCTTTCTTTGATTCCTTTGGAACCCTCGTTGACCTTTCGGCAGATAGAATCCCCTAGGAAGACATGAATTATGCAAGACCTATTTCGGTTTTTGCTCGCCTACCGAATGAAATCATCAGTTTTCATATGTTCCTTTCATAACCGAAGACAGGGTGCATGTTTCATTTATGTAAAGCTGTTAGGGATGTATAAGAAATGTACGAAAAAGATCTCTAAATTAGAAATAATCAGAGAATCCTTGCTCTCGCTAGCGAAAAGAAAAATGCTTTGATTTCCAGATAAAAACAGTTCGATTTTTCGCCTCGAAGCTTTGCGTTTTTCACTGATATCTAACTTTGGGAATCTATTTAGATGAAAGTACTGTAATTCTTGTTTTCATGAAACTGATTAGGTTACTCAATGTTCTTAGGTTACTCTACTGAATTCGAAGTTGAGGAATAATATTCATAATTTCGTGAAACTTCAAGAACGCCGAGATATTTTTTTCTCATAATGCTGCAGCCACATTCACTGAAAGCCACATCACGTATGCAAACCAGTAAAACTTCTCCGTCTGCAAATAGAATTATTGGTAAAGGGAATAACGCCCGAGAAGAGATACACAAATAGTAAAAGAGCCAGGCACAATATGGACACGGGCAGATCCCGGCGGGATCGAAAACTCATTACAGTTCGTCTTTGACCCTAGCGACCAAGACCAGCCCCAGAGACTCCAGATCGAAGGCGAAAGAAGAGACCGAGACCAATTCTCTGTTGGCTAGACAAAACTGCCGACCCTTGACAGAATACGAATTATACCGCCATGTTTTCATGGATATGTTTATTGTAGGAAGTTGAAAGCTTCGGATAACATGAGTTATCTACTTTTTCAACAAAGTATGCAAAGTGCGGAGTGAGAGAGTTAAATGTTTGCTTGAATTTCTCGAAGATGAACTTATTTCCTGGATGGAAAATTCCAAATTCGATCATTTAAATTCTATATTATTACCATATGATATGTTATTCAATTTCACAATTCAAAAAACATACAATCATAACTATAACTTGTTTACAATGTATACCTAGAGTTGATTTTTCATAGAAGACGATGTCAAGATGATACAATAATCAGAGATTGAAATCAGACAGATACAAGTCTATAGTTTATTTGAAGAAGACAGATTTGTTAATCGTTCTATATCATCTAGCTAACCACTACACTTCTAATTAGTTGAGATGTAGCTGAGAACATTCCGGCATCAAAACTGTTGGCAATACTTCATAGTAATTTCACAACAATGCCAAATTTATCTGAGAAATCTTCGATAGGCTAATAAAGATCATTAATTCTAGTCGAGATTTTTACCAATATCGAAAAAACTGTTCAATGGTTATCCACAACCAATAGGTACCTGATTTTGGTATATATTTTTCATAAATCGAAAAGTCTTCGAAACAATTCAAATGATAAACCTAATCAAACTTTCTGTCACGAAATATCGTTAATAAAAGACGAATCATACGATATTTGGAATGTTAAATTTGAGAAATCAAAAATAGGAAGAAAATCAAAAAAATATTCTGCTACGAGTGAATGATAATATATGAGAAAAATTGGAGTGCATTGAATAAAACAGTATAAATATTGGCTCAGTAGGTACTTATTTTCCATTCTTGATCAATATTGCATTTTCATCTCCTCAAAATATATAATGGTTCATTGCATCTGAAGGATATTGATATTGATCAAAATATATAGAGTGCCAAGTTTAACTTGATCCATTGAACATTATGCATAATTGACTTGGAATTCAGACCATTCATGACCAAGTATCAATTATTAAAAAATCTTCACGTATTTCGCAACGTGAGATGCTTATTCAAATGGTCTACAAAAAGGGGTTATTACTCGGTAACGCTACAATAAAAATAACAATTTTAGAAAATTGTTGACCAGCCTATAGAACGACGATTATGGCATGAATTAGGCTGTTTAGTTCGTAATTCATTAGTCACTAATCGAGAACCTGTATGAATGAGAATCAATGATAATCATGATTCGAAAAAACAAAGTTTGTGTGACTTTTGATCGAATCTTCCATATCAATATTCCTTAATAATCAAAATAACTAATACTTGGTACTATTCTTACTTTGTAAACGAGTACAGCTGACAGGCTGGTTTTCTGTATTTTATTCAGCTCAATTCGGTTCTTATACGATATGAGTGAATACATTCTCAGATATGAGAAAATAAAAAGTTGTGTCCTTTTTTGTAGTATCAGCTTTCTAAGTTGAATATTAGGTAAATCAAAACCCACTGCGGGTAATAACAGTATAGACCATCATATTGGGTAGTTTTATGTTCGCAACTTCTGTAAACATTGTCAATATAGAGGGGAATTCGGACTAACTCTGTCCCTGTTCTCATCTCTTCACGGTCCAACTTCCACAACTTCTTGCATTTGTTATGTCAGTGGACCTTATAAATAGAGACTGATTTATGCGTCGAACGAATAGTGCCTGATAAAACTTCTAGAAGTTCGAATACAAAGTTGGGAATGTATGTCTTTGAATAAGGTTGAAATCTATTCACTTCAAACTTTCTTATAGGTTCATGATTACTAGGGGAAATGAAGTTTATCATCATGTAATTTGGTCCGGTGTCCATCGAATTTTATTCATGATCTCAGACTTATAAACATGTATTCAAAATATATATCATAAATTAAACTTCAATACTCATCAGTGTAGGTATTCAGAGAACGGAGATGCAATGAAATAAGAGAAAAAAGTTCGTTCTGCAGCGTTTTTCTTGAAACTCACGATTTTATAAGAATTTTGTTATAGCCCTCTGTACATTCTGTATTTTTTTTCAATATTGAAACATCTTACTCTTTCCGTTACATTGGTGACCATTCTGATTTTCAGATTCTTTGGGTAAAAGTTTTTGAGAACTTTAGTTTTCATTCAATCCATAGATAACCCACGAGAAAATTTTTCACATTTTGTTCTCCATTCTGAAAAAAGCTATGTAAATGCATTGTTCACTTAGCCTGTCTATTCAGCTCCAAATTACTTTTTTCGGGAACCCGGTACGATAGTTGATCGACGAGATATTGAATTTTGAATGCACAATGTATTTTTCATTCAAGTATCGGTATTTCCATACTGGTTGTACCGCGAACGGACAAAGATTTTCATGATCTCTAAAAAATCCTCTACGAACTTCAGTCGAGAATAAGTGAAGAAACAAATTTTTCATTGATTGTTCTGGAAAATTTGATTGAACTTCAGAAGAAATCAGAGAGACAAGGTTTCAGATCCTAAAGATTATGTTTTAACCTTTTGAAAATCAAAGAATCGTTTTTGTTGACTGTGTACACAATTTTCTGGTTTTCGAAGATCAATTTTGGCAATTATTGGAGAAAAAATAAAATAATTACAGTATATTTTGTAACGATACTGCTCTGAAGCCGCACCATAAAAAAATAAGAGCTAGCGAAAATAACATTTCACCATATATTCGACAGTTTAGTTGCTTCTAGAAGATCTAGATTATTCGAGAAGAAAATATCAAGAATAGAACATGCAAGGGACCATGGAAAATCCGAGAAATATCATTGTCAAGATGACATTTTCTCCATACTTCTAGAAGCGATGCCCAGCGGTATAAATATAGGAAAATCTTTCTACAGAAGCCAGTTGAATACGAGATAGCGTTATAAAAACATCATTGTTGTGCATATAAATAGCTTATTTGTTGAAATTCTCATCGTTATAAATAACGTTACAATATATTACTCGATAAAAGAATGTCTGAGATATAGGTAATTTTAATTTTATTGTAGCCATGACCAAGTATAAAATATTGAAACTTCAGTCAGCAATGAAAGTTTGCTGTACACAAGACGCTATGCATAAACGAATCAATTCATCATCAAGTTATATTCTACACCTGGAAACTTCAATATGTGACCGTCTTGAAGAAAGCTATCTTTGCATCCACCACCCGAAATAACATCTCTTCGTTGATAACGTGTCTTCCAGGCACCAAAATGCTTCTGTTGCCTTCGATCTGATAGGTGACATCTACAGGGCAATGTTTGGGCTTCACTCTCGACACTTCGTATCTGAAATAAACACTGACAGTGGCTTGAGCTATGGGATAGCACTTGGTCGGAATGCCAAACTTGGCTTCGAACGTGTAGAAATCGCTGACTTGGTTACTTTGCTCGGCGATAAGATCGACTGAATAAATCCAGTTCTCGTTTACTTCCGAGGTGAAATCTATGTATTCTTTGAGTTTGATAATGCCCAGTTCTACAGTGAAATCGATTATTGCTGGCCAAGCCACGATGTTCTTGACAGTTGAATGTTTTCTTTTATCGCCTCCCTCAACGCATTCACCGTACCTATAAAATGATGAATTGAAGGTTGAAAAAATAAAATCTAGCATCAGTTCACTGTATCAAATAGGGAAATTTCTCAAATGGATTTCAATCATGCAAAAAATATATCTGCTGAATTATATTTTTGAAATATCTGGAAAGGATCTTGGCGAAAAAACAGTATGAGAATCGATAAATTCGCTAGATTGAATTCAATATTTTCACACTGAATTGACTATCACTATAAGACATCTTCAGTAATCAAATAAATATAAAATTTTTTGTAGTGTTCATTTTGTATTGAACTCATAGTTAAGAGGAAAGTATTGAAAATTCTACTCACTTATTGCGAATCATGTCAATTGCTGTTTGCAAAATATCATCAACAAAAATATGAGTGAATTCTTCGTAGTCCAAAAAATGTTCACAATCTTGCGGAGGTCTTACTCTTCTGTGGACCACTCTCCCATTTATATCGATATAACTGTAACCGAATAGATATTTCCTTCTTCATTTCATAGTAAAATGATATTCGTTATAAAATGATTATTTAATTACTGTCTATCCTAAATCAGTGGATGATGAACTTTGGTATTTGATAATTAAGTCATAATCAACAAATTACGAACATCTTTTTTTATCAACTCGAGTATAATTCTTTCGATATTATTTGAAGTGAAGTTTTCATAGAGATTCACTGACACATTGATTTATTCAGAAATATTTCTTTTCATTTTTGTAGTTTGTGAGTTTTATGCAAAAAGCTTAGACAATCTGCTATTGCTCAATAAACGAATCATCTGATTATTGCGAATTCCAAAGAATGAATCGAATATCAGAAAAAATATGGAGGATTATTGATGGTGAAGGAAATTTTCCTGAAATGAGATTGCTCATAATTGAGATTTACATTGATGATTAGCTCAAATTCAGATCAAGCTAGATTTTTTGAAATGATATTCATGGCATAATTGGATATGAATGAAATGAAGAAAATTAAGTGATGAATAAATAAAAATACCAAACATTGAATCCCAAATTCGAAGATGAAGGATGAAATGAGGAGTCCTGAATATATTTCATAAATTGGAAGGCATTTTTGAATAGGTTCAGAAAAAACAGAAAAATAGGATGCACTCATTATGCGAAAATTGTTGTCAATACAATCGAGAGATTATCACTCCACTGATCATTTACCTGAAACGCATCGATTCATCGTTCCACGAGCTATTCTCCAAGGTTTCTGACATTTGACTTTTCGGAATATGTATTCCTTCCACGAGAGCATCTTTTCCACAATGCACGAAGGCGAGACTATCATGAATATTTGGATTGACAATGAAATCATCAACACCACTTATATTGATTATATTCGGTATAGTTTTAAACTGTTGCGACTCCATCACGATAGTCTAATATAAATCACTGATGGCTCAAATTGAAAGTAAAATATATAATGAAAATGTCAAATTGACAAGGCTCGTCTAAAACATACTGATGCAACTGTCAATGTCTTGGGATATTCTACCAATCCATTGGTACTCAGTCTGAAAATATTAATCTGATAATATTGTGGGAAAATTAATACTCTCATGTCAGAATTTCACCATCTCTTAAATAAAGTTTTTAACTAGATCGTACAGCTATCTGGCAAATTTCTACAATATCGTGACACACGTGATATTCAGTTTGAGTTTGTATGTATTCATGTTTTCAGAAAAAAATTAGAATGTAGTATTTTTCAAATATTTTAATTCGATAGCATGTAAACATGATCTTTTCATCAACCATCGGTTTTTTGTCAACTGTCAAACCACAATCGGATGGATTCAATATGCATGTTTGTAATGTGAAAATTTGTTATCTTCATATGAGGGTTAATGCATGGTGAATCATTTCTATGCTGTAGAATGTTGTTCAAAAATGTTCAAGAAGTGTGACTGAATTTCGGACCTCAAAATTGAATATCTCATGGAAGATTATCAATTTTTCTACGATAATATTATCAAATTTGTATTTTTCTGGACGAAAGTACGTAAGCACCAACAAACATTTTCATCAGAATCCAGATAATGAATGCAATGTAAAACTGATGTTTTCATGAAATAGATACACTTGATTCATTATGGAATATGGAATGCTATTCTTAAATTCAATCAATATTTTCTAGAAAACCGCAAGAAGATATGTAAGTAGTAGATATAAACATCTCTCATAGAATATTCTACGAAAATTTTATTCAATATTTCTCATCTTTCAGATGTCGCACATATCCCAGTGAAATGTCCATATAAATGTGAAAGAACCGTCATCAACGTCCGGTTCACCTGTCATCTTCTTATATCCGTTCAGAAAAATGGTTGATGGAACGTAATAAAACGAGCGCGATTAGTATGCATAGCAGATTCAATTTATGAAAACCCTACGAAAACTGTGATGACAACTTCATTTGAGCCATTGACATGGACATGATTTGACGTTTCAGATAGTGAATATTTCTTGAATATATTCAATCTATATTCTATGATGTGATGGTTTTTATTGTGTATATGTTTGAAAGTATTGATATTAAATTAATAACAAGTATTAATCAACACAAAATTATTCCGGTTTTATTCATCCTAGGAAAAACTCTCTCTATTCAGTGCTGATTAGTTTTCACTTTGCGAATTCGTCAATAATTCTTTTTTCAACTTTGATTTTATATCTGGAGGTATTGCGAAAACAATGTTTTCATGTGTGTTCACGAAATAAATCTGAAGAACGCAAGTCGGGTGACCTTGATGGACAATTAGGTCCTTCTATATGCATATTATAGAGACGAAGGTGTGAAAGATGCCTAGAAGGAAGGAAAAATTACTATATTATTAAGTTCAATATCTATGACCAGTTTCTTGAATTCATTTGTTGATAGATATTATGCATAGCCTACTAGAAAAACAATGATTTTCATCAGTTAATACGAGCGTAAGAAAATTAAGGGTTCATTCATTCAGTAGAATTCAGTTATGTTAAGGAGAAATTGGGTTTCCGTTTAAAAAACAATAGGTTTCGCAATTGCGAATGCTTATAATAATAGTTAAATACATAAAGGGTGTAAATAAGGAAACTTTCAATGCGAATATCTCGCGAAATAGATAAACGCCGTTTAGCACAAGTTAGGTGGAACTAGAACCAACATATTGCAGTGAACTTTTGTGATACCTCAAATGAACGGTCTCAGTCAGTAGTATTCACCTGTACAAGACTTTTTTCCCCCACCACAGGGTTTAAAAAAACATAAAGTCGAATAAAATAGAATGAATTGTGTTAAAAGGATATTTTACTTGATCAGAAGCTTAAAATGTTCTGTTGTAAGCAATAGTATGATTATATTAAAGTATATTTTGTCGATGATAAGTCAGTTGAAAATGAATTTCAACCATCTTTCTCATTCCTTTGAGAACCTGCATTTCTCACGCCAATTTACGAATCAAAGAACTTCATCGGGAGAAATTGAGTTACGTAAATTGATAACAGTTGATACAATGAGAAATGAGGTGATTTCAACTCTGGAAACAAACCGTCTCCTGCCGTGTTTGTGTATCTCCATCAAGAGGAGCGAATGCGTCCAATCCACTATCTTGTCATATTTGTGCATATATTTACGTGGAGGGCAGCCTAAGCCGTCTTCTACCAGCGTCACATTGTGGCGTCGGAAGCTATCAGTCGTCTCTGCGGCCCTCCTGATTTAAATAAACCCGGACTGGGCTTGCTTCGAGTAATGGTATTCGGTTTTTGTCGCCAGACCGAACTTTATATGTCACTGTCGGTTACAACTACCTAATTCCGACCGATATATTCCGGGCGAATCCCTGAGAATCACGACCATCCGGAGCCGGTGAAAAATGTCGTCAATCAAAAGTAAATCATACTATATGGAAGTACGGTCGTTGGAGAAGCTTATATTTTTGGGAATGGGGGATGGTATGTTAGTATATTCGGTCTGTTTCGCCCGAACTACACCTCCAAAATGATAGACTGGATGAGACAGTGAAAGCAGTATGATCCATGAGTGGATCTTCAATTTATTATGATTTTTCAAAATGTTTCTTCTTTCTAACTAACAATATAATCGAAACTAATATATCAACATACATATAATTCGACAAAAAATATTATTTGTGATACCAATTAGCTGATAAGTGTACCTGCATCATTATCTTTGCTCTACAATCACAGTGTCATTGATAACAAATATTCAAAATTCAAACCAGATATACATGAATGAATGAGAAAACTCACTTAGTTAATGAACATTGACTGATTGGCATGCAGTGACAAAATGTAAGTGAATGGTAACTACGAGAAGCATATGTTTCATCTTCTATTTGCGTCAGGACGAAACAGTTCAAATATCGTATTCGTATTTTCTGTGCCTGGACGTGTAAAACGAAGACCCAGCAGCAACGACACATACAAGAAAGTGGAGCCATTAAAAGCATCCGTGGCCGTTTGTCATTCAGACCACGGAGCGATCATTTCGTGGGTTGAAACGTGGCCATTAGCCTGACGATACTGTAAGCGGGAATGCTATCCAGTTGAAAGTGTTGGAACATCAACTGCATCCATATCGACAAAGCTGTCCTTCGAAGAATGTTTCAGAAATCAGAGTGCCGATGTAGATGCCGATGTCGTTTGTGTCTACTTCCAATTATTCAACTGATTCAATCTAATTCTCTGTATAAAATAAAACTCATCACGGATTTATTACTTATCGTATAGGTTAACTAATATAATATAAAGAAATTACACTTTTTAATTGAGTATAGTTACCAATACTCTGATTTTTCCTCCTGATCGTAATCTGTTTCTATCGAGAAATTGCCTATATGACGAGAAATACAGAAGCAGAAAGCAGCATCTTCATCTAATAAACATTTTGGAATAGGCTGGACCTTCACATACATCTGATGTCAGGAAAAGATCGAAATGGTAGGATCCTCATTCGTTTTAGCCATTCTCTCGTAAGTAGAATGTCTATTTTCTACTATTTCATTTCGAGTGGATGAGGAATAATTAAGACCATTACTGAAATGACTTATGGAATTGATATCTAATTGATGTTTGTAACTAGTACTAGTGTCTATTGAAGTGTACAAATTGTTTCGTGTACAAATCTGGTAGTAAAAAACTGAGATGAATGAAGTTCCTATGATATTTGGTGTAACAAAGCAACAAGGAATATTTCGAATGAATATGCATGGTACTCTGGTTGTACAAATCAAATCAATTTAGTTTGAATAATAATAATAAAAATTACTACTCCACTCTAAAATATATTCGAAATACACATTCTGAATCATTTGTGAACTAATCCAGCGACGTATTTCTGTTAGCCTTATCCAGATCTATTCCACTCCATCGTCTGTCCAGGGTAATAAAATGTTTGTTGTTGCCTTATTCTCCGTGATTTCCATTAGATAGGAGTCACAGAATTGAAATATGACATATACAATTGGAGAGATAAGCCAGCAGTGAATATTTTTTAGTATATTGGACTGGCTGTTCTCTCGAATTGTTCTTGGAAGTACGTTGGAAATGTCCGTGTGATATTTTCTGAAGCAATTCACTTCGAGTATATCTCGTTTTGTGAATAAATGAAACAATATGTGGAGTATGTTACTAACCAGATCAACATATGTTGCCTGAACTTTGCTCGGTACTATTAATATACTGTGACAGTCATTGGAAGTTTTGTTTTCTCTAGATAATTTTGAGCTTTATCATTCAAATTGAAAAGATTTGCCCAACTCTATGAATGAATTAGATTCGAATTTTTATTCAAGGAGTCAAAATGTCATTACATTACTATGTTGCAACTAAGAAGACTATTGTCAAATGATCACATACTCTTATGATTCCTGCAGCATTTTTTTCTGTTGTTGATAACATTATTATTGAGTATGTGGTTTAAAATTAGGTTAAAATGTTTTGTTTTGGATATTCGAAGTTTTACTGCTCATTTCATTGGTTGAAAATGTAATTATTTGAAAAAAAAAATACCCATAATACATCAAATAATAAAATGTAATTCTACTATAATCAACTTATTTTTGTTTATGACTGAATATGTATCATCAAAACGTATCAACATCAAAATGTCTTTCCAAAATAAGTTATTCCACCATATTACCCCATTCAAGCACCCCAACACCCTCATATGGTGCAGCAAAAACTCAATATCGCAGACTGATAAAAAAATGGGGTGGAATAATAAGGTCCAGCTGACCACCCTTCGCTCGTGTATGGCGAGGGTGCGTGTTACGTTATAGTAGCCACTCCCTGGTCCACTAACTGAACCGGGAAACACATATAAACTCCCCCAGAAAGACATTTATAACCGAGGATCAAGGACCAGTCAAAAATGGAAATGATAGAATAGGGAGTTGGTCAGTTGTGCAATGATATGGGGATCGAAAAGCTATTCTAATTGTACGAGTCTAAACAATATTTATTATGTAAATAACAGAGAAATTCGAAATGAGTAGGTGTAGGAATTCAAAACTGAGGTCATGAACATGACGAGTATTCAGAATGTGTATTTACGATTTCCAATAATAGTTGAAAAAATATTAATATACAACATGAAAATCATTGGTGAGTTTGAGGAAGGAGGTTTGCATAAAAATCAAACGATTGAAATGAATACTTCAATGAAATCATTTAGTCCAAACTAGACCTTCCAACTCAATATTTTTCAGTTATATACTCGATCTTGTCATTCTCTTTTTCATTTCGTGAGGTCAATATAATTCGATTCTTATAAACCCCACATGAAACATTCTCTTGAATCATAATGAAATAAAAAATAATAATGAACAGAATAGAAACAGAAAAAGTTTGAACTTTCTGGGCAATCTATCTAATTATAATCGATTCGGAATTTGAAATCTTCCAGAGAGATTTTCTCCATTGAGATTTTTCCGAATAGCAATCCAATATTTCGAGATTCAATATTAACATATTGTATTTTTAGCATAAATGATACGGTGATTCATTTATTTGTAAAATTTCAGTTCTCGAAATGACTGCGATTCAACAATTGTATGATTGTCCAATCTCTCATTAGTTCACCAGAATTTCAACATTTCAAGATAACTCTGACGTCAATTCAAAATGTCATGACCTGAGTCGTTTGATGACTTAATTTTCTCGATATCCATATCGAGTAACTTTTAAAATGTTAGAAAACCCTAGCGCAATCAGACCTCGCCCAAGAGGATACAGGAAGCCAAGACCATATTCACCATATTGGATGTATTTCGAAAGATTCGGCATGGTAAATTATGGACAATATCCTCCCAAACAAAGCCAATGTTACGATAAATATGGATGCGGTGTTTTATGGCTACTTTCGATGCTTCCTGTGTTTTATGATGTTGATTTTTACATGAAGTGTTCATGCATGATACGAATCGTGAAATTTTGTAGCACTTCTTTCGCGTAATACTCACAACTTAATATACTTTTATGAACTCTCAGGAACCTGGGACACCATGTGTATAGATTTGAGAGGATTAGAAAATATCATGTACAAAGTACAGGGAAGCATATGTTTAAAATGGTCGAATATGTAAAACAAAGGAAATTTAATTCAACAGGATGAATGGAATAAAGTTATGTTATCCATATTCCAATAAATCTACCTGAGTTTACTTGTTTCATTTGTTTCAGAACGGTAGAACGTTTCTTGACCAACTCCAATAGATGAATAGGTAGACGTGATTCTATTGAATGGTCCCCAAGATCTCCTGACCTCATTACATTGGATCTCTTTCAATGGGACAATCTGAATGGTGACGTGTACAAAACTAGACCAGATAATATCGAGTAATTGTAAATTAGGCTTGGATACTGTCAGGTTCAGGAAGCACTTTGAATGAGAAGCTCTTCCTTTTTGGGTTGGGTCAATTCATTGAAACAGAATTTAGCTTCTGAGGAATCTGGTTCAATGAATATTGAATAGACGTTTCTTGGATTCAGTACGTCACGGAAAATACATTTGTATTACGACTTGTGTGGTATTATGCTACATAAATCGGATATATTAACACAATCGAAAGAATGACGTTATTGATTCAATAACCACTTTTGAATACCATGAATGATTTTCGAAAGACCGTATTAAAAGTTTCATCAGTCACGAAATGCGAAGAGCTCACGCCTTATCCTGTATCCAATGTAGTAGCAAGACAATACATCCTGTCGCAGGATTACTCCTGCTGACTCGATTGGTCCAGTTATCCTCAGCACCGCTACCTGAACCTACAGATTTATGGTCTTTCTCAGTTTGTGTGTTTCTCTCGGAATCAGTGATACCCCATAAAATGGATAACAACGCGGATTTCTGTCCTCAGATATCCACATCAACGCGTATAAGGTTGTAAAAAGGGAATGGATTCACGTAGTTCTTTTATGTAATGGGGTATTCGAATTATTTCATCTCTTCCTCACTTCTTTTGTTCGAATGGGTTATAACTGGGTTACATTTCAGGCCTTCAGAAACCTCTTGTGAAATATCTTTTATGAACTGTAATCCACAATCATTATATTTTGTAAAAAACAGTAGATATGCTGTTATCCAAAAACCAATTCTATCGATTTCCTCGTGATTACAGATCCGAGTTAAATTCGTTTTTATCAAATGAATTTCAGTAATCTATTAGAACAATCTATGTAGACTTTTCTCATTCGAATCTTATTGTGTATTTGATATTATAGAGATTGATTAAATTCGTTTCAGCTATGATAGACTGAAATAGTCTTGAACTTGAAATGGTGATATAATGACAACTTCGAATGCATTTTTTGTATTCTGGTGATAGTTGACTGCTGATATCTTGGTGAAAACACTATTTTTAAATCGAAAAAGTACGATGATCTGACACAAGTTTTGGAAATAAATTGATCTGATGTGCTACTCTACTCTAGGTGTGCGATTCATACTTCTGCGTATGTATATACTAACCAGATGACTTTATTTCCATTATAGATGTAATTGGAATACTGATTGAGTTAACCCAATTGCTTACAGTAAGAGAGTCATATTATCAACTCGAATATAATTGGAACACAAACCATACCACTGAGACTAACACTTGTGATGTGATTACCTATAGCTGAACTACTCACAGTAAATGACAAACTGCGACTATTCATTTTCCTACCTACCAACCTATGTCCCACTGAAGAATTTGTGCAACACATGACATCTGCACATAGAGGGCTTAGGTGAGACTGCAATCATCCCCTTTCCTCAACCCTTTGACTCTTTTTAAACCCCGTCGTGCGAGGGTATTTCGTTCTTGTCAATATAGGCATACACTCGATGCTGCCGCAAAACCCTTTTCAGATATCCGATTATTTTTTTTCTATAGATTAGCCTTTAAAAGGGTGGTTCGTTTATAAAACGGTGGATCGATCATTATTGGGATGAGATTGCAAAATTGGATGAGAACAAAAATTGAGGTCATTATGGGAAAGGTTCTACAGACGAATTATTCCATAGGAATAACAGTTGTCTTTATAGTATTCATTATTATTATTATGCTGTTCACGTAATTTCCTTCAGAAGAATGAGAGTTTCAATTGCAGTGCACGAAGTAATACAACATAAAATAGTTTGTACGCAATTCTATTGATATATTCAAGCCTACAAAAAAAGATTTTTACATGAAATTGAAGTATTTAGTGTCAGTTTTTTGAATGCCACTATACATATATAGAAGATATATGAATATGGTTAAGTTGGTAGAAAGTTGCATATTTTTGAACTCAATAATAATCTGAAATATCTCTAATAGTTTATCTAATAATCACGAAAAAAATGAAAATCTTAAATTTTCCTTTTTTATTTTCAGCATAAACTTGACGTACTAGATATTTTGGAAGTCTATTCAGGTATTTTTCATGAAGTTTTCAGCCTGTATATTCCCAGAAGTTATGGTATTCGGTTTAGCGATTCTGATATAACTGAGAAAATATAATATTGGCACACTACCAGTAAAATATCAACAATAAAAAGTACAGCGTGGATAAAATCCTACAAAATATTGAATTGAGCTTAGGAAGGATGTTAAACGAGTTTGATTGACTCAAGTCATCAAGTGCAAAATTTTGTGACAAATTATTTAGATTTCAAAGCATCACATGATTCTATTTTTGAAATACAAGCCCTGTAAATTTTCCTGTCAAGTTGAAAAACATTCAATCTTCTGCTTCAGAAGTTCGAAAGATGAAAACAAAGATTGATTTTTTTGGGATGCAGAATTTCTTTTTGTTTTCGTATTGCATGCCAATCCAAAGAAATTATTTTCCCAATCGAATGATGTCAAAGCTATGTGTTTAATTAATGATTATGGAACTATAAATAACTTCGATTAAATACATCAATTCATCTTGATAAATCATATTTAGTGATTCGGAACTTAAGTATCACCCTGTTCACGAATCAGCAAAATATATAAGCATATAAGGGATTTCGCAAATCCAACCGCACAAAGAAACTAAGTTTAGACGTCAGACAGGTTCTTCATTTCGGAGAACTTCTGTCCCTGCATTAGTAGGGATCAGAGCTGGTTCGTTCCAGAAACTCGCGACAGATTGGCTACGCGTAATCCTATCCTCCGATATTATACATTTTCCTTTTTCGGTTGAATTCATTTTGATCATATAATATGTTCTTTTAGGGATAGCTCCGTTGCGGCTGTTATTTTATTTTTTATCTCATTTTAATTTTGCTTAGTTCGTATGGTTTCCTTACGTTTGATTCCAACCAATTTTGATATAATACCTTGATGGGCTAGTTTTTCCCAACCACTCTCATAAAAATTGAATTCATTGAATAATCGCGAAGCAAGACTGTGAAATAAACTAGCAACATCAAGAAAATTTTGAATGAGTTTCCATCACGTAAATTCAAATCCTGATTTGAGAATCAATCGTTGGAAATTGGATGATGCATGAAATCGAAAGAAAAAGTGTATTTATGATATTAATTTTTACAGGGAGTAATTAATTTCGCGATATGAGGTTTGTTAATCTATTTGGGATAATTTTATTCCGCTCAACTTCAAAATTGAAGCGATTTCTTCATTTTCCCTACACTGTTACAAAAATATCAGTCAACTTAGAGGTGAAAAACATTTTTTTGGGTTATATTCTCGCTAAATATATTCCAAACCTTTATTTCACTCCCCTAAACAGTGACTTCGATCTTATTCAATACAATATTTTCCACCAATCTGGGTATTATCTTTTTCAATTCCGATACTCCACATCACTTCAAGTGGAATAACAAGTTTTGGACATGATTGAAGTTACGAGGGATTTTAGCCCCATACGTTTTTTTATATATCTAAGAAGAAGGACAGTGAGTGGTGGTTTCAATATATTGATGTTATCTAATGAATTCTGTTTTTATTCGACTGTCAATTTTTGGAATTCTGAATTAGTTATGAATGTTACTTATATATCTAATATTTCATACAGGGTATTCCTTAAAGACATGCTAATATTCGAGGTCGTGGTTTATTCCAGAATGGAAGTGAGTACAAAAATTATATATTTTTTGTGAGACACTCTGCTCTTGATTGAAATTATTCAATTATCATTGCTTCATTTCGCAGTACTTTTCAATCCATAATCTTCATCACTTTATATCCTAGAGATCAAGATTTTTAGGAACTGGTTAGGAACTGTTTTTCTTGAATATTAGCATTTCTTTAACGAATACCGTGTATAACAATTTTTATGACGAAAAGTTCATACAACTAAAGAGATAGAAACTTCCAGACCATACCAATCTAATCTAATTTTTCAAAACTTATTTCTTTATATCAACTGAAAGATATGGAGGAATGACTTTTGGAGCATTATCAATGAGAAATTCCACTCCTAACTACGAAAGCGAATTTTATAGTGCTGATGTAGTTGAGTATAGACAAAAATATATTTCAATTAGGACGAAAGGGATATTTATTCCCGACCCCGGTCTATTCGGGGATCGAACGAAGCAGTAAATAAAATAAAACGCTAGCCTTGCAGTCCTGTGTCCGTCGGTCCATTGCGTCTAATATACGACCCTACTTCTTATATGGAAACTCCAAGGCCATAAATTCAAAATTGAACTAGCTATAAGCCGAACCTTCGATCTCCATCGTCTTCGAATATCACATGCAAAGCCGCGTTTTTATCCTTCTCACGAAAATGTATCTGCATCAGGCTATTCCAGAGGTCGGAATATAAAATTCTGACCGTTTGGAATAATATTGTGACACGAAGATATTCGATTTTATGCTTCATGGGGAATTAACTTTTCATATTCAGGTCATAGATCATGAGTTTGTGCTCGGTTTTCATGAATATGAGTTTCAATTTTAGAATAATATGCAGTAGGTGTCTGCTCCGTATTTCATTCGAGAGAAAAAAAAGACTAGTTACAGGTTGTCAGAATATGCGCATTGATATAGAAGATCCATTGTTACTGGATTGGATCAAACCATATTTTCAATGAATCCTCACACAAGAATAGGTCGTTTTAAATTGGAGACAAACTCGCAATGTTTAGGACAAAGTGAATGAATGAGTTTATTTCGAATAGGAAAATCCTAATATACAAACATTAGATTTATACATATGAGATTAGTAATACATATCATTTAAGAGAAAAAAAAAACAAATCCAACACCACTTAGACATAGAAACAACATTGCAAAGTCCAACATAGAGCAATAACGCCCCAAAAAAAAAACATATATTCAACATTGACACAGTTTCTCATTAGTATATTCTTGTACACATATACATACATATATAACTGGATTATCACTTCAAAATTGTACAACATTATGAGTTCTTATATAATTATTAATTTTTGTTTTAAATATATATAAACTCTCGCTGCCTTTTATGTCTTGAGGTAACTTATTGAATTGATTCAAGCCTTTATAAAATAATATTTTCATTGAGCTTGTTAGACTGCATTTTGGCAAATGAAAATCATTGATTTGTCTCGTCTCATAATCATGAGTGCTACTTCGAAATGCAATAAATTCACTGAAATATGATGGTAGCATATCATTAACAGTTTTGAAAACAAATATCATCGCTGCTTTAAAAAATCTGTCCTGCACCGAAAACCACAATGTTGTACTACAGTATACAGGGTGGCCCGTTAGCGTCAGTAATAAACACACGGGAACAGAAATAAAAAAATTAAAGGTGTTATATTTGGGCGTAAACACATTACCAAAATAATCTGAGGCATACAAGGTGATTTGGAATGCATTTGGATACAGGGTGTCTTTTGGATAAGTAACAATTCAAGAGAATTCAATTAGCAGAAACTTATTTTTTTCGATGGAACACCCAGTATCTTTTTTCGTCATTTTCTGGAATTATTTCTTGATACTTTCTATTGTTTTTTTTTCTAGACAAAATAATTAATTATTTAGATGAAAGATACTTCTTCATTTGCTAGTTTTTGGTGAATTAATGATGTTGTTATGAATTTGGCGTGAATGTGAAATGTAGCTTCTGTACCTGACGTTATAGCCAAACAATCACAACATCGTATGTCAAACGCTGGGAGGATAAAAAATAGCTCATTGTGCAGACATTCAATAAACTACTAGTGCGAAACACAATAAAAATTTTCAACCCAAACGTCCAACGAACACATCACAAATTAACAGAACAGAAATGTTTCCAGACGTGAAACGCCCATTTTGCGACGCGCCGCAGATACTATAAGATAATATAAAATTTTACCAATCCCAGTGGTGACACAGATCATTCACGTATGATGCAAATTGCGATTCATCACCGTACTGTTTGCAGTTTATTCTTCTCCTATAAAAAATCTCTCGTATCTCAATTACAACACCTGTTAAGTGTGACACCATTCAATAAAACCTTCCCAAAGCGTGTAATCGAGAACCTTTATTTACAGATTTTTACCCCAAACTACACATTTCATCCCCTATTGTGATATTTGCTTTTTGTTGGAAAAACACTATTTCGGCAAATTCGACAGGCGGAGTGTTTACCCAAAATATAAAAAGGGTCTTTCTCTATTTGGGGTAGATTCTCGGGATATAATAACACTGCAATTGACTTTATATTCGAAGATAAATTGTTATTGACACCAATGGATGTTATCGGATCAATTAGGTGCCTAACTTTGAAATATATCTCTTTGTTCTGTGTGTTTGAAATCATTTAATTCATGTTTATATTATATAGGAAAATCAGAAATACTGAATGATTGACTTGAGAGTTATCAAAATACAGGGTGTCCCACAATTCAGTGACGCAAGATTCTTCATAAAATGAACTGGAAAAATATCATGTTACCAAAGTCAAGAACAACTTGATCGAAACATCAACATTTATTTTATAAATTATTCGAAAATGCTCTATTTCGAAATCTTTTTGAATAATCAGTAAATAGTTACAAATCGATTTTGTTGATTTTTCGAAGCCAATATTACTGGTACAATTTTATAATCCAACATGATTTTATGTAAGAAACAAAAAGTTTGAATTTATTTTCCTCAAAAACGATTTATGAAAATTATCTTGAATTCTTCAAATTCGGTGTCGGATAAATAAAAAAAATTGGTTTCCCCCGACTAACACATTTGTGAAGGATCTAAAAAATATATTGACAGCGGATGCCGGGTTGATAACTGGTTATTCATTTAACCAAACTCGAATTTTTTATGTAACGGTATTTTTGAATATTTTGAAGAAAACTCATGCATGAACTTCTTTTACAAAGAGTTGTAGCTTCTTTAGGAATCGCCGTGCGTAACTAGATACCCTGTAGGTAGGAAATATAGACATATCAGAAACATTAATTTTTTTTCAGGAATCTGACATCATGTCCAAATTTATCTCCACTTTCAGCTCACCTCGCTAGGAGTAAATATGTGTGGCCATTTTGGACATGAGACTTGGTTCCAGAAGGACCGACTGTTGTCTTGTCATTCCCAATTTTTGTAAGCTCTCCAAAGAAATGTTTCTCTCCCAAACTCTTTATTGCGTGATACACCTTGTATAACGCAGCAGCGTCACAGTTTTTCTTCTTCCTGTCGCATAAAGAAGAGCAGGCAGGACGGACAAGCTATTAGGGTCGCAATATATCGGCTATTCCCGGGTCGGTATGGTAATACCTCCAAAGGCTGGACGGCCGCTGATAACAGAGGGTCGTTACTACTTTCCACCCCATTCCTGCGGCTTGAGTCACCCTAATGCTCCGCAGATCAAGTCTGTCTACCTCGGCTTTTGCAGGATTCTATTTGGAAATTTTTACGTTCACTGCAAATCCGCTTTAGTTTTAATAATTCAGATGAACAAAAATGTTCAGCAGGAGTTATTAGCTGAATATGAAAAGGAAATATTTCCTGAGTTACCTACCACTAGAATACTGGCAAATGTCGACATTGAAAGTTGTCTTGGTGTTTTCCATCCTTCACTCAATGCATTATTCGTGATTGTCGAGAGCTGAAATCCATTAAGGTAGTTGAAAAATAACTAATACAAGCAAATGAGGTATGATTAAATGAATGAATGAAAATTAATTAAACACAATTCTTTCAGAGTCACACTTTGAAAAATATACCAGCCTCATCGTTGATGATCGTGATTATTATTGTATATCACAAAGAGTTATTGTTGCATTGAATAGGAAAGATATTTCAAGAATATTTAGGAGGTACCTGTTATACCAAGCAATAAAGACGAATGATGAAATTAAATGAATCACTACAGAAACTGAAAATAATTCATAGTCAGGTGATGAATTGAACGTTGATGTTGATTTAAATGATGTGGAAAATATCGAAATATTGATGAGCTAAAGCTCAGTAAAGTCTGTTAAATATATCAAAACGACTGAAAACTTTGAAAATGATTTTTTATTGTTTACTAGATGGTTTTTTGATAGTGTTGAAGTTTATCTGAAATTAGTCCTCAAAAATATAATTTTTATTGTTCATATTCATGATTTGTGAATAGCCAAATAATTGATGCAGAAGTCGTCAATTGAATCGAGTAATTCTGGATTGAAATCTTCTTGAAACAAGTTTTTAGCGACCAATTCCTTGTTGAAAATGGATTATTTCATTTTTTGTGGATTCGATTTGGTTTCCGCTTCAGTACAGAGTTTTCAAGACTTGAAATTCCTTTGATTCTTTACTATTTCTTCTTTGACATGATTCATATTTCAATTATTCCAGTATTCATTATTATATCTTAATTTTCATGCAAATAGTTATACTTGAGGACCCACTGACATGCTATCTCAGTAGAGAATTGCAACTTGAGTGTCAGCACTCTCTTGGTACCCTTTTTCCATTGATAATCGATAGACCACTTTTGAGAGAGGTGTTTAATTCAACCCGAAATCTGTGCCAAACTGATGGTGTCAATTTTTATACCCTATCGGAAACATCTGCCTGGGCTATATTAAATACCCCTCGCGACATGCACAATATTATCATATCCTAAAAATTATGCAGAGTAAAAAACTACCTGAAAGAGGTCGTGTCGGCCTAACCTATCAACCCAAAAAAAGGATTAAGTGTCCTTATTGGGTCGACACATTCGATCAGATAAATTTTGAAGAACTCTCTAGTCAAGGACTCTGATGGTTTATCTTGGTTGTTGGATCTGTTATTTGAATAATTGAAGAATTGAGGTTATATACTTATTGATCAAGATGAGGGGTTGATGAAAGCATATGCTGATCGCAATCTGCTTACGGGACCGAATCATCTGCACGATAGTTGGTTGATCAGTTGAACATTGGCAAATGTGGATTTAAGTACGAGTAATATTGAGTTATTATGTTCATGAATGTAGTGAGCAAAAATTAATCATGAAATTGAAAATAAAATGATTCATGTCTTACCATTCAATGGGAAATCAAGATCCTAAAATGGGAGAAAACGAAAAATTGAATAGCAAATAACTAGTTGAATGGAAATTTGATTGAAAATATATTTATAACTTTGACCATACGGGCAATTGAGGTGCCAACACATCTCAACGTTGCCTGATTTATATTCTATTCTCAATGAATTAATTCAATTTCTATTCAACAGTGATTTGTTATGAATGATGAAATGAAAAAAATCTTCTTATAGTTCATAATATATAATTCGTTATGTGCTTGAGAAAAAAAAATTATTTCACGGTTAGGAGTATTCTTTTACTCGTTTTTCACTCCTAAAAGTATTTTTCCTGCTTTCAACTCAAATTTGATTGATGATGAAGTTTCGCACCAACAAATATTCAAAGAAACAACTGTTCACTATCGATAATAAAATTAAATTTCTAATCGACTCCCTTGATTCATGGCTTCACCAAAGGGTTTAAATTTCCAATTTCATCAATTTTCACACTAGCTGCGTCTACATTCACCGACCATTTGCTACACTCTGACTACATAAAAGAAAATAACGGAAACTCACAGGAGTACGTTCCGGTATGACATAATATATGCCATATGTGTACAGGTAAACTTCTTTTGTGTGCGACTAGACTTTTTATTATATTAAAATCGAACTAACCCCTTCTGAATAATTGAGGGACCCGGAAGGAAGAAAAAGGTTCAAAGGGTTCTGCAGGTAGATTTTTTAGCCCGCTGTTCCTTTGAGAATTGAAATTACTGCAGTTGCTCTTTAGGTGTTCACACGTTCATATCTTGATAGGAAGATTCGATTGTGAAGTCGAGGTGAGTGGATGATGGACTCGATAAAAATTAAGATTTGAAAAATAAAATTAGTTGTGATGACAATATTTTATTGGTTCAGAGGATTCAACACAGAGTGAGTACACATTATATTCAACTAATCATATTCTGTGATAATATTCTTATTATCATAATGATTTTCTCTGTTCCTAATTAGATAGCTAATATATTGGTTAGATTTCTCTGATTATTGAGAAGCAAACTTCAAGAAAGTCAATCACGCATCAGAAAAATGGTTGTCAAACTATCCACTGAATTAGGTTTTATGGTGATTAATATAGGATAACCTTTTTATATCTAAAACGTTGTCAAAATGTCAATAGCAAGGTTTTGCAATACATCGAACCAAAGTGTTGAGATTATCTTGAAAACGGATGAGTTACCATGAAATATTATCGAAAATGAAAATTTGTGCGTTGACTAGCTCTATATGAACAGAAATTAGACAAATGTTTTTTCTTGTGAAATCATCGAATGAGCACTTATAACAAAAAACGAAACTAATATTTCTGAACTTTCCTCAATAATCTCAATCTTGGAACTCTCGAAAATCTTTAACAAGTAAGATATTTTCAACCATCCTGAATGAACTCTAGTAAAACTATCACGCTTTGTAGATCTTTAAGTATATTATAGTTTAATTTCGAAGATAAACATCGTAATACCAGCGCCAATTCAAAATTTTCTACAAAACCGTCATGACATTCACAAAATCGAAATATTCAAATCGGTTCGTTCGGAAATTCCACTTGACAAAGAATATTGAATTAATTCAAGCGAATACGTGATGAATCCTGTATTTTGTGACGTGCGTTAGAATCTTAATTATCTTATGAATTTATAAATAATAAATCCAACCTTTCACCTACACGACTTTTCAAATCAGAAAGGTAAATTTCGCATGTGCAACTTCTTATCAAGTAATTATATTTTCCTCTGAATCTACATAAACAAACTTCTCATTGTTTCAACCTTGTGGCCAAACTTTCCATTGCTTGAAATTCTGGGATCCGCTCAGTTCCCATTAGTTTTGAGGTAAATACTAATCTTGAGCTCATAGAGTCAGGGGTGAGAGCGAAAACAATAAGTACTCAAAATTAGAATCAATATTAGTGGAAGCTGGATCGGACTTAGGGCTCAAACATTGAACTAATCATTCCGACAGATATCACAGTCAGCATTAGTCATTCCCCTTCCTTGTCCTTTTGCCCTAAGCAAACATTCCGAACAAGATGGACTCTGAATGTATTGTTTTAAGGTCGAACATATTTGCTCTGGATACCCATTCCATATAGCAGGAAATGTTGGATCTCTTATTGAATGCCCAATTCTATAGGTTTATATTTCCATATACAAGGTTATCTCGCGGAATATTTCATTCTACATGTATGTATTCATGGAATAATTTTCATTTATAATTTCACAAGAGCTTAAGGAATTTCTAAGGACCGAGTTACGTTGACGAGGTATTAGTTGGAGATTGCACAACTCAAGCATTGTAAAGCTTGAATCAAATTCGTCTGAACAATCAGAAAATTTAGCTTGAATCACTTGTTCCAAAATAAAATTCTGAAGAACAACATCTTTCCAGTGATAACACTATATGGTTTCAAAAATATAACGTCGAGTCATAATTATTCGTACGTATTTGCATTCAAATTTATAATTCGATATGTCACCTCCAAACTTTATCAATTTGATCACCTCAGATTTCATCAAATAGAAATATGTTTTCATAGATAATTTTCCTTCAATTTCACTTTATAGGATTATATTCTGAAAATATTGACGTGGCCTAGATTATAATCTGAAATATTTGAAGAAATTGCATGATGAATTCGAGGATGTTATCCTGAAATTCTAATTATATGTAATTCGAAAATATGGATGCTCATTTTCATTTTCTTGGTTTAATATCGGATTTCTAGATGAGTTGTGAAACTACAAATCATAAAAATAGTCTCGTATTGATTGTTTTCATGTTGTAGTATCTGTAGATCTATCTGCATTTTATATTCGCGAGGTTATTTCATATTAATTTTATTATGACAAGTTTACATTACTTCAGACCTTGAAAATATTGATACTTTCTATACATCTTATACTTTCATTGTTATCAATAGATGCCACGCAATTCCAAAATGAAGTTGGGGGTTAATATGAGTATATCATTGAATTTTGAACTTTCCATTAAAATTTATTCGATATCAATAATTCTTATAGTCAGGATTTGGATATCATTTTTCCAGTGGGCAACCCAGCTATCAATCCGACGTTAGCAAATACATTAAGGAATGATCTGTATCTAGGTCAACAACATCCACTCACAACGGAAATCCAGAAAAAGAGCATCTATCAAAAATCTCACATATCCACAAATAGGCCCGATGATATGTCGTTAGAAAGATGCGATATTTCAATGTCCACCGCGACATTTCCAGTAATATTTCACTGGTCTACACCACAACCAACCTCTCCACATATGTTTATTTGGAAAGTAGCAGAGGAAAACGTTTCTACTGTGAGAAAAATATTCTCTCAGCTCCAGTGTATAGGTGCTCCATCCATTTGATACCATATATCAACATCAGTCTGGTATTGATGGGTGAAAAAGCGACTGTCAGAATCTCCATGCTTGTATAATGCAAAAGGTTCTTGTTGTTTATTTACTCAAAAAATTCATTTCATGGTCCATTTAGGCCATTTAGTATAGGGATATACCCATTGGCACGCTGATATGTAATGAATACAAGAAAATAAACTTTCAGAACGCAAAGTAATGTATCTTTACGAAAATTGTTATACAGAGGTGTTTTATAAGTCCCTATTGATGACATGCTGATCATGGTTATAATCTTTGAATCACTGGGAATAAATAATATTTGAGGATTGAATAATGTGGAATGTAAGGATCGAGTACTGCGTCCGTATTATGAAACGAATGAAGGCATAGTGAAGCCATGATTTTTTGTGATTTCAGATTTCCTTTCATCAAATCATAATATCTATTACAGCATTTTGAAGACGTTTCTACTTCGTTTGCGATTTTGAAGCCTCACAATTTTCTAAAAAATACTAAAAATATCTGGAAAAAAGCTTGTATTCTAAAATAATATCAGGTATTCCGAATTTTAATCAGAAATTTTAATTTCAAAGTCAGATTTATGATCTTCAGACCTTTTATGCTACCACAACATAATTATCTGTTGAATGCATTAGAGCAGTATGTAATGTGTCCTTAAACACAGACTGATAGACAATTCAAATTATCAGTTGAGAACGAAATTATAGTAACATAATAAAGATAATTATAATTCAAACTATTTTTCGTAGTTAGATTTCAATGGCAGACTCGGCCATAACTTGGAGCATGCGTTGTTTTGAGTTCATGAGAAAGAAATAATTTCTGTGTTAACAGTTCAATTTTAGTCTTCCCTCTCAATTTTATACACGAACGTTCTCATTCAATTACATTCTTTTAACTGATTGGTTTAGATTTAGGCTTCAAGTTCTAATTGATGTTCACATGAGCCAAGTTTTGCAGCATTTCACTTGGAATATACAAAATTCGAATGCTGTTTTCAGCAAACGAAATAAAATGTATTGAAATGATATTACCTATCACATTAGATATAAGAATGACAGCTTCTGAAAACATCATGGAATACAGAGAAAATGATTGAAAATGATATAATGTTGATGAATGTATGCCTGGATTTTTAGATGACGAATAAATATAACTATATATTGATTCTATATTTTGGAAATATTCATACTGATAGACTCTCGAAATTGTACACCACTGCTTGATGCATAAAACCTAAAATGGCCGTCCAGACTTATACATCAAACGAAAACAATCCAGATGAATGGGGTGTCTGAATTCGGGTGAATTAAAAAAGCGGAGCTCTCCGAATGTGATCAGGTGGGGTGTGCACCCTCGGACAATAATTAGTCATAGAGGGTGGGTCGCCATCATCAGCAGCGCCCTATTGAGATCGCGACAGCGGTTCGGCCATGATGGAATGAACATTCTTTTATGTGAAGATGTTTTTGATGAAAATTCTTGGAAATATTCTATAAGATTTATGTATCACTGATTATAGGTGAAAATTATAGGTTTTTTAGTACTCGTAACTAAGGGGATGAACTATGAAAAATTAAATATTAGGCTTCAGTTGATGAAGGAGTAGTTAGAGCTGATTTTATTAAGGTGACAATATAATCCCAAATAGCAAGGAGAACAAGGAGGAGAATCATTTTTATTCTCATTAAAAATGTTCGCACAATAATGAAATCAGCTAAAAAATCAATAAATTCATAAAGACATGTCAGTAGAACAGAAAAATTCGACCATAATTTATAAATCTATCATTTATATAATTGATTTATTCTTCAAAGAATTGCTTTTTACAAACTAGAAAATAACTGGGAAGTAACGAAATAAGTGGCATTAAGATAAGGTTTTATAGCAACTTCTGTTAACTGTAAACAGTCTCGACGTTCTAGTTCAGATGAAGAGGCTCAATTTGATCTCCATATACCTAAAAACCAAACACTGTCATTTTATTTGGTTATGTTACACGGTAGCTTTCTTGTAATCTACCTCTATCAATTGAAGGTTGGTTCATACAGAAAATAGGCAACGAAACCAAATCGAATAAGAAATGTACACAGCTATATGAAAATGTTCGTATTAAAGCTTATTTCTTGTATAAACACTTCCATATAGATGTATATATTGGACGTTTCTTATTTAATTTTGTTCTATTCCTCATTCTATGTGCTGTATAAACTAACTCTAATTGCCCAATGAATATAATATAATACTCAATTGAAATTACTTTTGGCCACACTTTGATAGGCATCCTGGTAGATATTATATTATCTCAAATATACAAAAGAATTTGACAGCCAAATTTCAGACTTGAATGTGGAATCAGATGACTTTTTATGTGGCTATATGATATAATTATATCAATTCACGATTTGGATTGAAAGAAGGAACAATGACATGGCATGTATCTTCCTTAAACATCATTTGATCATTCCTGAAGCGAATATTATAGAAATTTTCAGAAATTGAATGAAACAATCTCATCAGAATATTTTTCAATGCTGGGAAGGAAAACTCAAAGTCGTCCCCACATTATTTTTCATGTAATATAGTTCACACAGTACATGTTTCGGACCCATATAGGTCCATCATCAGCTGTATTATGAGAACATTCTAAAAAGGAATATTTTCGTTCGAATCCAAGATTTAACATGAATCTGTCTCGGAGGGTAATCCTGAACTGATCAAAGTATAACAAATTTTGAATTGGAAACTATCTTTCATGGAAATTAATGATGCATAATCACTGTTTCATTCTACTCGAGATTCCTTCAAAACCAGAGTGATAAAATTATTTCTCCCCGAATGAAATTGTGATGCAAGATTGAGTTCGCATCCTTCTGATGTGCTCCAAATTAAATACAAAAGAATGTCGCTCAAACTCCTGCACATACGTTCATGTAGACATCAAAATCCATCGCTCGCCTTCATGAATTAACGAGCAAACTTCGAAATTCTTCTACCCAACCCCCGCCCCTACCACCTAACCTCATCCTACCTAGGACGACGGTCGGTCCTGCGGGGGTGGAGAAAAAGGGTACGGGGGGAGACCCCAACGGAGAGCGAGCAGAGTAGCGTTAACAAGCAGGACTGCGGCGACTGTAAAGAAAAGGACCGAGAGGAGCATTAATGCAAAGTAGGATTGATTCCGGCGTAAGGATACCTGCGTTTCTCGTCTGTTGTCCTTAAAAGCTCGGCCGGACAGTGCGCGCGCATCTGACCGACCGCCGAAGCTGGACACTGATCAATAATAAGAAGATTGCAAAGTAAGCAAAGATTCACCCACACCGACCACCCGCGGACATTCACTCGTCTCCTTCTCCCTCTTCGTTTGCAACCTCTTGCTTCTGGCTGTACGTAAAAACAGTAGCATACAGGGTGTCTCCTCAATTCACCTTCACTTATGATAATTATATGAGAACTCGAAGGAATATCCGACCGATTATCGAAATTGGCATTGGTGAATTGTCTTTGAAATACATATTGGAAACTGATGGTGTAGCTCTGAACTATTTTGAGTGGTAGCATCTTAGGGAAAATGTATCTGTTATGGAATTTCTTGATTGGAAAATTCACGTTCTCATATTACAAGAACCTCACATACATTATACAGGGTTATGATAAAGTAATGCACAAAATTCATAAAACGTACAACGACCACTTTTGAGAAAAATGCAAAAACACGTCAAACTGTTCTTTTTATTCCGCATCTTTTGACATAAGTTACAAAAATAACACGTCAAAGTTGTCAAAGTTATGACGTCATCAACAAATTTTTTTAATGGGAAGCTAGGATTTTTATCACATCATGTGACAGAGCTTGTGTTTTTACACACGGCAAAAATAGTTGCAGTAGGGCTCACATAGGAAAAAAAACGAGAAAATGAATAAAAAACTAAATAACATAACTAGAATTATAAAAAGAGGTCAAATTTACACTTATCTAGTAAAAACATTTATTCTTATGAATTTTTCCAATTGTTTTACTAAAACAACAGATTGTCAGTGTCCGTCGTACAATTCGTGTCACCACAGTTTTATTATTATGGCTCGTTTAACCGAAAGAGAAAGGATAGAAATTCTAATGATGGTAGGTGGAACTATTTTTCCCGTGTGTAAAAACACAAGCTCTATCACATAATGTGATGAAAATCTTAGTTTCCCATTAACAAAAAATTTGTTGATGACGTCATAACTTTGACAACTTTGACGTGTTATTTTTGTAACTTATGTCAAAAGATGCGGAATAAAAAGAACAGTTTGACGTGTTTCTGCATTTTTTTCAAAAGTGATCGTTGTACGTTTTATGAATTTTGTGCATTACTTTATCATAACCCTGTATATTGACATTAAACTAAATGCGGTACCAAGTTTCTTATTTTAAATACAACCCCCTGTATATTATTTTTTATTATCACTAGTTTTTTGAATTCTTCAGAAAAATTCTTGACATAATTCATGTACAATGTCCCATACCTATCTTCAACTGTTTCGGAAATATTGAGTGTTTTCAGATGTATTACAAAAATTAACATTAAAAAAAGAATATTATTTCACAAATTTCATATTTTGAACATTTCTCACATTGAAATTTATGTTTTTTCGTTTTTTGTTTTACATTATTTGTGAAATAGAATAAATTTCTTTTTTTAACGTTGATTTTTGTAATACATCTGAGAATAGTTGATATTTCCGAAACAGATTATTATGGAATGAAGAAAATGTTCGGCCTCAATAAAGTGGATTTGAAATGCAAGAAAACAAATATGTTTCAAGACTGAAATACGAGCATTTCATTGATCTGAAATTAAAATTTTCAATTTTTCACGCCCTCAAGCATCAATAATTGATACTTATATGAGATTTTTATTATATTTCGTGAGTTTTTCTCTTCAATTTGAAGGCATATGAAATAGCAACACAGCTACTATAATAGGAATTTAAATGTTTCGCAATTCTTGGATATTTCTATTCATAGATATGAATATCATGTACTGCTAAACAGTAGATTCGGTTTGATGGTTAGGCAAAGCTGCGACATATAGAGTCACGTAATGGAGAGGACCGAAGAATCTAACGGCGAGAGACAAAAATGCGGGAATTGGCATGTGAAAGGGATCAAGTCGCAGAAAGCGACAATTTATCAAGACGGTCGTGTTTGGCAGGTCATAGAAAAGGACGAACCAGGATGAGCCGTCAGGACTCGATTCACGGCTAGGACCTTTCTTTGCATTGACTCGCAGGAAAGTGCTGCCATAAATTATCCGGAAGAACTGGCCATTAGTCTGTTTGAATCGTTCTTCGGCCGTTTGTCGCATTCCCAATGTTCCATTTCTTTGTTGGTCGATGCCGAGGGAATTGCTTCAGACTGAATTAGAGTGTAATTTTCTGATTGATCAGGAGGATTGGACGACATCGATGAACTGGAAAGCTGAAAGGAAAACGGGGAAATTAGGAATTATGTGATTGGCAATCTTATTTTCTCATTTGCCGAATCATTTTTTTATATACAGGGCGAGCGAATTTCGAAGTTCACTTTCATCAGAAATTGCCTGAAATATCATGTAATGAAATAACACTCTCATAGATATCATAAACCGTTATCGAGCAGACTATGCATCATTATAGATCTATTATTAGTAATCATCTGATTTTCACAATAGTCAAGCGATTGCCAGGAATAATTCTCAAATGATACACTCGTATCCAGTTCAGCAAAAGGGTTCATTTATTATCCATTGTCAGCGATTGTCAGTTCCATTTAAAGGGAGGTTTATTTCTACTATTTCTTGTAGGTTTCGGAAAACTTTCATCAATCTATATCGCTCGCTGAAGAATGAAAATATACCCAGTCACTCGTAGTTTTTTCTTTTCCGCTCTCCCGTCTGACTCAGCATATGCTACCCCCTTTTTTCGATTTTTTGACGCTACATAACTTGCCCTCACCGGCTCGCATCAATTCTGCCCATTCGGTGTCCTTTTCGGTTTTTTCACATAGGGAATAATATAACGATATGGAGGAAATTGCATATATTATGCAGACGTGCTTGACATTCATAATGTTCGACGATGCGAATTCAATATATTCGAATAATATATGGCGGGATTATTTTCATAGCAGGTCAAATATGTTCTTCCATTAGTCTTCATTGAAGACACAAATTCAGTTGATTGATTAATACATATACAGGGTGGCTCATTAGTATGTGGAAGTAGAATAACCCATTCAGGAATGAAAACTCAAAAAAATTCGAAAGAGTGTTGTTATATTCGTGCAGATTCACGATCATGAAATATTTCAAGGTATACAGGGTGTTCAGCCTAGGTGAGACAACATTGAGTTTAATTTTTCAAATAGTAGATACACCCTATTTATCCATTCACCATAAAATTTCGTATGAAATTCTGAATCCAGTAGCATTTTTGTTTTTTCCATGAATGCAATGTTGTCAAAGTGAAACAAAACCAACGAAAATATGACGACAAATACTAAAAAAACGTACGATACGAAGATGAAGGACGACTGAATAGATTGAAATTCTCGTTTTGTACACAAGGAGTTTTTTGAATAAGCATCAATGCAGGAGATTTCAATCAGTAATAGCCTATATTTTTTGGAATTGAACATCTAGTATATTATTTCGTCATCTTGTAGGAATATTTTGTCTTCAAATTATGTATAAATAATGTTTTTACCAAAATTGATGGTTCTAGAGAATTGCATTCTTGGTTTATGATTTGAAAATGTTCATGTTTAAAGGAAAACTGGATGTGACGTTTGATAAACTTCTATTTTCGATACTTTTTGTGACGAAATCATTTTCTACCATTGGAACGTTTCTTGCATGATTTCAAGTTCTCAGTATGTAAACATCATCTTCAACTGGTTAACCATTGCAAAATAAAATAGGTATTGTGTCAATATTTCATAACCATCGACCCACATACCAATATTCTATTTCACATCCGTTGTATTCCCAAAATGCTCACCCGTTAGATAAACAATCGAAGTAAAACAGTTAGCCATCTACAGACAGACAGACATACATATGGATCTTTTATATTTCATGAGAAATTTATTGCATTTATCCTTTCAGAAGTAACCCCTGCACATTCGGAATCAAACACATGGGTTGCGTTTTTCGGATTGCGTCTACCTACGTCAGGTAATTTTTTGGTAATGTAATACGTTTTGTGCAGAAAGGGTTGGTAAAAAAGGTTATGGGAATGTGTGAAATGAAAAGTGGCATGAGATACTGTTATTTAACGGGTATTTACGCTAGAAAGAGTTGGAATGGATTGATAAATGTGAGAATTTATGTGGTGGAAATTTTGCAGAACAATTATTTTTCACAAATCTATAGCCTCCTGGACCTGAAACAGAAAAAAAACATATGATCAGCTCTGATATACTGTGATGTAGATTATTGTTTATATTTCAAGATTTTCTTAACTTGGCATAATAATCGACGACATTGGAAATCGAAAAACTTGAAGTGAGTTAGTTCTTATTTATTTATTTTATCTCAACTCTGTGAAAAATTAGTTTTTAGGAGTTATTCACTTGGCGAGCACGAAAATTCCTCAAATTTTTCAAATAATCAATTGCGACTATGACTGTGACGAAGATTTGAGACTGTGATTATGATTATAATGAATGAATTGGATCACAACTGATGTATGTGGGATGTATCTCAAAAAACTAAAAAAACTACTATACGGATACACTACTAATTCTATCAGACAATATTCGAAAACAATCAGTTGAATTGAAATCATAATTGTTTCCTCAATTCATCTTGTGCTTCACTCAAATGGGGAAATAAATATTGTTTTCGTCCAGGAAACAGAGATTATCCTGAAGACGACCATAATGAACCTTGTTGTGAATCAATTCTATAACTTGATTTGAAATATCTCTATAAATTCGTTGATTCTTTAAACTTCCATATCACGAAGAATTATTCTTCGAATGGAAACATTTGTCATGGTGACTTTTGGGTCCTCTGAATATATTATAAAAATTATGAAATTATATTGCCTTGAGACCTTTTCGATATCTCCTTTGAGATGTAATGGATGTATTTTTTTACACTTGGGCTGATTTATTATGACTGTATTCTCACCCATGAACAACTTGAACTCACTTGATGATGATATATGAGTAAATATCTTGGCAATTCCCCTAATATCTGGGAAAGAAACCTCCTATACAGCACGATGAGTACGTGAGAAAAAATCAAACCCCTATTTCACCCTTAACCCTATTGACACTTGTGATGCGACCGATTTGTTCAATAACGATTATATTTGTATTGGCAGGCCAAAAAATCAGAGCGAGAACGGTTTTTATAGCAACTGTCTACCTGCTTTGAAAGGGCACTGTATCAGGCACAAAAGTTTTTTTTTGTAATTGAATTTAATCCCGGAAAACGCATTGTGAGTCAATGACTATTTTGGAGATAAATAAAAAAATGTCCCTTCTACTTCATTCCCTTTTTGACTTACGATTGTAATCCCGAATGTTTTGGTTAACTTAACACTGATAAAAATAGATGGCTGGCAGTCACATTTATTTCATTACATTTTATTTTAGAGACTATTAATCATGTGATTGTTCCTTTTGACTGAAGGGGTTTTAAAGAAATTTGAACCGTTATGGTATATTATACCGTGTGAAATCGATGGAATTTTAATAGATTTTGTGAGATGGGGGTACATTATTCGAGTTATTTTCATTTGTTATTACATACATATGTGGGTGGATGATGAGCTTATTTGTACTCTCGTCTACTTAATTCGAAAAATTTAAACAATTTATCGTTTAATCGTGACGAATCTCGTGCAAATTTCTGGATTTCGCTGTATCGTCTGAAATGCATATTATGAAACGCTTATTTAAAATTTTCTATACATTGACTATCGATTGGCATTCATCCAATGCAAATATTTTCGATATGGTGGCTCTTCCGGTTAAAATAGGAAGCTATATACTTGATAACTCTTCCAGATTCTTGAAATCCCCTTGAAATGATATTTTTTAGTCGGGATGCGTTGACCCCAATAGTTTTGTCCCATTTTTGAATATATCGAGACTTTTTTCAGAAAATACATCAAAAAACATTTTTGGATATCTTTCAGATTCGGAGACTTCTGTAACAGTTATATTGAAGAGATCAAGTTTTAAGAAATGAATGAGAATCGAACTCAGCATCATTCTCCAGTGATTTTCCTGATATTAAGGAATTAGTACGAATTTTCATTCGTAGGAACTATAGATATCAGACATTCATAGGTAATAGAACTATAGATCATGTGAAAACGTATTCTGTTTCATTCTGTTCAAGGAAGAAATTGACATTCAATTTAAAATTTACACATCATTTCAACATTTTCGAACTTTTCCCAAAATTTGAAACATTTTGACTTAGTGACTTCTAGATATAGTGAATACTGATGAAGATCATCTCAGAATAATATAGGGAGAATAAAAAAGTTCAGCTGTCTATCTCTTTTGACATTTAGTATTCATTTCCAATAATTTCTCCATATCTTTCTTCCTTTCTATATCTTATGGAAGCAAATTTCACTCTTATAAATCCTCAATTGATAGTTAGGTTAAATATTCACATCAGCTCGTTTATTTTTACTCTGCCCAATTTCGCTGATGGGCTTCACAAGAAACGAGCTCCTTTTACTTGATCCTACTACGTGCGATTTCATTGAAACTCCAAACTCTATGAAATATTCGCTAGCTCTGCTCCTTTCACTGTCTCTCAATCTCAAATAGCAAACTTGATATCTCACCTAATCGATTGCCCATTTTCAAATTTTCACATGGATGTCATATCTATTATACCAAAGACATTCAACGTACATTCCAGAAGAAACAGCCTGTATAATTCTGTTACTTTTTATATAGAATTGTCCATTATGTGAAGTGACAAAGAAGTGACAAACTATCAATGTCTGGTGGTGAGCATCTACCGAAGAGAGGCATATAGAGATGAAGAAGATAAGAGATAGGACAGGATGATAAAATGAGAGTAACAATGAACTGAAAAGTGTATCATTGTCAAATTGGATCATTGTTAGAATTTATGTAGCGATTTATAGATATCAATATAGATATGTTTCGAAATATACGGAACGGTTTGAAGTTATTTTTTGTTTCGTGGGTTGTAAGAATTCGAAAGCCTTCAAAGAAAATCACATGATATAACAGATATAACAATGTATGGAGTTGAAAATTCGCATTCAGGAGTTGAATCATTTTATAAAGTGAAGTATATGAGGGTTTACCGAAAATGTGATGCTTAATTGTTATAAAAAGATTACAGACACGTATCTCCTCCGATATTCTGATACTCTAAAAATTTTCCATTTGAGATTTTTCACAAAAAGAAACCTTCATTATGAAATTTCTTGCCTCCCTCCCAAACAAATTTCTGGCCTGATGGCGAATATGAATTATTAAAAGTGCATGTGCCCGCGATATCACGAAACTCCTCGAATTTCTTTCGTTAAAATTCAATAAATCTGGTAACCTTAATTTGAGATATTATGATCAATTAATCCTCTCAGTGCAACGTCAAGGAGAACGAAATTTCCAGTTTTAACATCTAGATTCATTCATCAATAAAACAATCTTCTTCAGAACTACTTGCAATGTAACATTGTCAGCCGAATTCATAGACATAGACATGGACGAGCTTAATTTTCTGTACTCTTCCTACGAATGAATTGAGTTGAGATCAGTACAAATGAACTGTTGTTCTTGATATCTGCATCATCAAGAGTAAATTGGTAATTCTAACACCCCACTGAAATCAGTCCCTCGAGTTTCGTGGTGGTTGTTGTACAAAATGGCCGGCATTTACGATAACCATTGAACATTATTACTTCATTGGATCTTTTGAGGATAGTTCCAACTCGGCTAAAGGGTTAGATTACTGTTCAACCATACATATATGAGAATATGTTTTTGAATAACTTCGAGTAGAATACATACGATTTTCCTAGTTAATATGCACATAATTAGTAAGAAAGTAAAGTAAAGTAAAGTTTATTGAACTACGTTACATCTTTGTATGTTTGTAGCAAGTCAAAAGAAAAAAGGAATTTACAATAAACAACATGATGCTGTAAATCACACAAACACTTTTAAATCATCCTACAAATTATTGAAACAGTATGACAGGACAACAGCACAAATATACAAAATCCTGCAAGAACAGTCAGAAACTTAATGCTAATAGAGAAATAGATTTCATGCGAACCCTTTCAATATGCCTGCACAATTACATATCATCAGGTCAACACTTTTTGATTCCTTAATAATTTTTTGTTTCCAAAAGCATTCATCGTTCGTGTACATTCTGATTTTCTGGAAGTGAAACTCGTTTATTGCATCCTTTCATGATTCATTGAATTAATATTATTTTTCAACGCTTTCAATTCTAAACTGTTTGAATATCAGAAGGGACATAATTAATGAATTAATCCTTACGAAATTGTGATTTTATGCCGCATATTTTTTTTTCGAAATGTAAATGGTCCTAAGACTTATGATATATTCGATCATCTACACAGTGAAATCGAAGACATATTTTATATATTCAACATTAGAATTCTAAGCATCTCAATATAACTTTTTGTTAATAGTTTTATTCAATGAATCATAAGTTATTATTTCGGCTTGTGATATCTACGATTGTGATATTATTCTCAAATCGAGAGGATCAGAAAGAAATAATCACCCAAAGATGTCATAATAATTGTGTGACCATTCAAGGAATTACTTTCACCACTTCTTGACAATGCGAAAATCCACTACTACCGAATTTTCCCATAATTTTTGCGTTTAGACCATTAAATTTTTTTGTCAAATTGTCGATTTATTCTTTCTGAACTTCACGTGCACTTGACAATGACAATTCCTGACCAAGGACCATTACAAAATGTCAGTTATGCCCTAACCATACTGTAGGCTTCAGCTGTTGAAAGGTGTATTTAAATAAATAAATAAATGAATACTCAAGAAAACTTTTAGGTATTTTGCTTGGGATCATTTATTTTTAATGCCAAATTTAATTTCTGGAAGTATCGAGTATTCGTGATCCCAATGCAGATTGTATCTCTAGCGCTCTGGCCCAATCGACTTTCGTCGTGGGTCACCCTTCGGCTATTGCGGATGGGTCATCCCGTTAGTGGCTGATAACGAGACAACGACCGACCGTTCGTTGTTCCTTCGTTCCCTCGGACCCGTGTCTGTCCGTTCGTCTGTCGGTTTGCTCGATCGACGAACATTAGAGAAGTGCAAACTCCGTGCAGGCAATTCGTTGAGTGATTCGAGGACGAAGGGGGTTCGATTCGGACGGTTGCACAAAGGAAGCTAGCAAATCTGAGGTCCAGTAACTTGATGAAATATGCAAACGTTCTGGCTGGGGGTACGAGAAAATGTGTTTTTCTTCGACCCTCCAGGAAACGACCACATTAGAACATATGTTCATATACTAGGAGCTGGATATTAGGCGATTGTGACGTCTGTGTAGCCATTGGCATATTTTTTTCACTTGTTTTCTCAAGTCAGCACTATCGCTAACTTTATCATGACTGAATTTGAAAAGTTAGTTAGTGGTATTTTCTTTGATGATTACGATGATGAAAACACGAGAGAAATCGAACATGACGACAAGAGTTACTTCAATGATTTCAAAGTTAATGATGATTTTTCAGAGTTGTCAAGGTAGCTATTATTTTATAAATGACGAATGAAATGAAACTAATTAGGCTAATCAACAATTCTCATCTATGCCTTCCAATCATTTGAAAATACAGTGTGTCCATAAAGTAACGCATACATTCATTATTGGCTAAATGAACAATAAAATTAGGAATTCCCAAAACAGGTCGATTTTTGATTTCAATTTACTATTGTTTCAAATCATAATCTAATATACAGGGTGAACCACTTTCGTGTAATGACGTCATCATAATTTTTTTCAAATGGAACCCCCCCTTTTTTTTTCAATTTCCAAATTGCCTTTGCTGAGCTGATTCCAAAAATGTATAATATGTTGCTTCAAATTGATACAGGGTGGGCAAAAATGCAAAAAAAGTATGAAAATATAAAATAAATAATAACAAATATAAATATGATCACATATTGATTCATACGTAGTTTGACGCACTGATTCCGAAAATATGGATATTTGAACTCGTAGAGAATCAGGAACCTGAGAAAATCGCTAGAACCCAATCGGAAAATTTCTGAAATGATTAGTATAGTGGATGATATTCATAGTGGAAAAGGTGACCATGATTGATAGTTGTAAAACAAAACAATAGAATAAGAGGAGGTGGAGAATAAAAAAACACGATATAAATTCAAGAACGTGAAAGTAAAATTAATTAATTAATTATAATGAAAATTCAGGAACTTAAATTCACGATTGATCACTAACTTCACAGACTTCTCGTAAGTCTCCTATCAAATGATTAGTGTTGGTAGGTGAATAATGGAATTCGGTTCCTATTAGTGTATATTTTTCATTCCATAATAGTTACTCGACCAGAACGAATGTTCAACAGGATTATTCCATACACTCCATTCATCTTTGGAAACATAAACAGTGGCTCGTGTCCTTTCACAGAAAAAAAAACTGACCATTCCACATTTAACGAGATGATCTCATAGTGAAACGTGGACAGCATCCCCTATGTAACGCCATTTATCTCGGTCAACTGACCATGTAACAGGTTATACTATAGACAATGTTGCTAGCAATCCAGTGTTCTCTGTGTTGAGGTTATGTGATAGTGTTTTGCTTAGTATTTGGAGTGTTTCAATCGAACAATGCCTACAACCCACCATATTCATATCTTGGTAATTCCTTCTGAATCTTGTTCACCCAACATTGTCGATACAAGTAGACAGGAAAGACTAATAGTCCACCCAGTGAAAATGGAGTTTCTTGATTCCATTTTCTGAAAAAGGCATTGTATCAACGAAAACTTCTTTTCCTCATTTCATTTCCTGTAAAAGCTCTTTCATAAACGGCTTGTGCCCAAACGCTCTTCGAACCGGAATGACCGCCAGGAGTCTGACACACTGCTCTGGCGCATGCCCGGACTGACCGCCTGGGCTGGTCAACCGGGTGGACCGCGCCTTTTCTACCCCGGCCTCCCTAAAAATGGACTCGCCACCCCGAAAACTGCGCCTTTCCTTCGGCCAGCACAATGCCTGGCACGCGCCTTCAAGATGAATGGGGTCGGTCCACTCCCTTCTCACAAGAACCGACTTAACAAGCATAAGAAATTCCATTCAGGGCCGGTATTACAATAAAAGTTCATTGTATGTTTTCGGTGGCCTAGGTTCGAGGTGGTGGGATATGGTTAAGAAAGTCGAATGCATTCGAGGACAGGTTAGGGCCTAACAACGATGTTCAACATGAACAGTTTCATCACATTGTATATATTATCTTCGAGAGGAATCATTTCATCATGATTTTGTTCAATGAAATAAGTTGATTCTGTTGTCATCAATAGGAGGAATGAAAAAGTCTAAGAGTTTTTAGTTTCATAATAATTCTCAGAAATAAGCTTTGCTTTGCCTAGATAAGAAATCTTTTCATCTGAACAATCTGAAGAAACAGCATTATTTTCATGCGTTGAAGTATACATACAGTACCAGAAGAATATTTCTCTTACATAAGCAGAACTCTGAGAGAGTAACGAGGAACGTGATTATATGATAAGAGATACAACGCTATTATCGCATCCTATTAACTAGAAGAAATTGAGAATATCACTGATAGTTTTGGAGATATCGTAAAAAACCTAATTTTTCGATCCTAGATATTTTTTTTCTCAAATTAACTTAGACTGGCGGTGAAATACCTGCCATTTTTGGGTTTTCCTATGAACGTAATCTTGATTTTCAACATTTTCAGATAACGTGTTTTGTTTTCTTTACAATAATGGTTTCATGTTACGATTTTCATGAATGTCAGTTGATTGATTAGAATAAAAAAATTAAGGATGAAATATTGCAATCATCGAAACTATGTATTTTAGCCTAGTATCATTCCACTATGTGATAGGTATGGAAAATTCATATTTTATTCAAGACGAATCTGAGTATCCATTCTATCATTTATTTCACCAAATTTCAATCATCAAACAATACATTGAAATAAATGTTGATCTTTGCAACAATTCAAATTAATGAGTAGATATTATCGAAAGAAACATGACCAAGGTATTGGGGAAAAGGCAGATTGACTGTGGAATTCCACAAAGTATGGTCAACAAGGAAAACTTTTTCGCCAGTTTACTTGTGGACAAATTCAATATCCTCCTAAATAGTTTATTCAATTTTGTTCTTACTGATGATACGCAATATCATATAAACACAAAACGAATTATTTGTCAAGAGAAAAAAAAAAGAGCAATGCTGTTTCAGTTGTAGAAAACAGTGAAACTCTCAGTAACGGGAAAACATTTCTTCTCTGATACTATTAGGAATGTTTACAGTAAATAATCATGGATTCCTCGATATATTTTTTTTCGATTGGAATGCGCAGGCGCTAATAGTTTATTTCTTATTAGATTTCTCACTTTCAAATGCTGGACGATTATGATTTTATGAAGACACCTTCACGATATTCACTTATATTCATTTTGAGTCCTCAGCAAATAAACACGGAAAACGATCGAAAAATTGGAACGTTTTCGGGTTGAAATAAAATGCGCGTGTTCAACAAAAGAATTGTCTATAAATCCTAAAATTTTTCTTACTAGGTGTCCACAATTTCAAAAGGCGCTGAAATACCTAACTATTTGTGAAAAAAATCAAGTTGAAACGCTCACTTCACAGTACAATTCTCACGTCAGAAACTATCACGGAATTTTAGTACACTCAACTTTATCATTTTCATTACGTATATAAAATCATTTGAATTCCACAAACGGTGCATAATTTTTGGTCGTCCCTCCTTTTCAATGATATTCAAATCTATCATGAGATATTTTCCTTCATTAATTTCTCAAAGATCATTATAATTATTATTTCAACCCAGATAATGAGGAGAATAACTGGAACGAACTTGCCCCACTGGTGATCATCATCCTCCTGTCTACTCAGAAAACTTTCTCATCGGAGGAATCGATATCGTCGCCAAATAAAAAATGAATTATTCATTCCCCTTTGGCCCTGAAAAGGGCCCCGTCGCGTATCAAGTTTCCTAGATGACCACATTCCTTACTTTAGTATGTGTCAAAAATTTAAGAGATTCCCAAGGGTGCCGTTGAAAATTTGAAAGTGTCCGAGGGAGATGTCCCATGGTGATCGTGACGTCAAGGCACGTACTCTTTTACCCCAAGTTGGAATTTGCAAGATGCAGAGAGCTAGGTTATGCCTTATACGGTGTGTATAATCGTGAGATGATATTCTTTCGATGATTTTCACGTTGAATATTCCAAGTTTTCGAAAGTGGGTCACGGTATCTTGGATGCAATGGCGGAAATCAATCAATCAATCAATCAATCTTTATTTGTCTTTGGAAAATAGATATTTTTTAGACATGTCAGTTTCCTAATCCTAAATCAACGTCACCGAATTTTCAAACAAGTTCTGGAGAGTTGATATAATTAATTTACACCTCACATTCCTATAGTTCTCATCACTGTTTTTATGTATTTTTTTTTCATTTTTATGTTTTAACATTTCACATATTTAAATTTCTTGAATATATTTCTCTTTTTTTAATAACAATTTCGAATACCTACATTTATAGACTTTTGAATACTCTTGTTATGGGAAACAAGTGCTCTACACTTATCTCTAAACCACTTTATTCATATCCAAAATGTAGCCATTTCTTTGTATCCATATTTATTATTTTGAATAAAGTTATATTATTATTATTATCATTATTATAATTCTACTGGTTATTCGTCCTCGGTAAGTTCAAAATTGACATTTTCAAGCTCATCAGGAGCTATATAAAGAAGAAGTTTGAGAAATTTCTATTAACGCTGCCAGTAAAATCTGTTTCAGTTCGATATTTGTGATGTTTTGTATGTCAGTAACGACTCGAAAAACTATGTTTAAATATGCTATCCTAATGATCAGGTCGAATCAACACGGCTTGATAAATAAGAAGAAATGTTTCAGATATATATATTCCATATATATTTCAAAATTTTTATATATATACGTATATGGAAATTGGGTAATTTGGATAAGTATTTTTATATATCGATCCAAAATATTTCCAGTTATGCAGCTATGTCGCTTCACCAAATAGTAGCACCATCTTTGTTATTTCAAATAGAACATCCTGTATATCACAACATTCTTCGATTCTTCTTTCTCATAGAAAACCCAATAGAATTTGTTCCTTCATATGCGATAACTGAGCTTATATTCAATTTTCAAAATACCGCCAGAGACATGAATTCTAGAATTGACATCCTGAGTATATTTCAATTCAGAGAATATGCACAAATCATATGCCATCTTGCGATAACCCCCAGTACATTTATAAATGTCACAATCCCCCTTGAAGTGTTATCTTGTCGTTCCGGCATTCGGACAATGGTCCTAGGGCCTTGGTGTCTGCTCCAAAGGGTCGAAACGGCCGCAAAAACTAATCTTTCGGACAGCTTCAGACGTTTATCTTCGCGCCCGTTTAATGCATTCCATCTATTAGGTTTTTTGCTGGTCAGAATTGTGGAACAGACATTTATCACAGCTGGATGTTTTTCATTTGTAGCAGACTTGATTTTGCTACTTTGGAGATATTCACGATATTTCGAACAAAAATACAGATCTTACACCCCATCAATTGTCACATGAGATCAGAGAAAGCGTTCATAGAAAATGGTCTTAATCATTGCTAAATAATATTCGCATGTATGTGAATCACATCTAGTTTTTCAGTCAAGAGGAATAATGCTTTTTTGTTTCGAATATAATTATTTCATTCTCAAAGAGAAACTTTGAATACACGAAATAACAAATAAGTTGGCTCAAATTATACCTATGCGATATTTTCATGGAACTTTTTCAATAAATATTTCAATGGGAATATTTTCAATAAATTCACTAAAACAATACAGTAATAACCACCAATATGAGTCGAAATATTGACTAATGAGCGTTTAACAAATTCAACAAAGATATTCCAGATATTCCTCATTGATTCATAAAATATTCGAAGGAATTACAATCGAAACAGATATAACAAATTTCGGTGTAGTGAAAGTGAAGTTGATTATAGTCGGAACAGCGACACTATTATTGTCTCTACCCTTTTTTCGTGTTTCGCTCCTCTCGTTCATACAAATCCAACCTCAATTTGTTTCTAACGAATTACTTTGGAAGTCACGTTCCTCTTTGATTAAATTTTGAAAGAAAGAAACGACAATGCATTCCATTTTAAATGAACGAATAAAGAACTCTGCAACTATAGGAACATTGACTACTAACAGGGATCAATGAGAAGAGAGAAGTATTCATTACTTTGGATGTCGTACGATGAATAGCTGAAAAATATTTCATTCCCAAACCACATCCATTGTGAATGTTGAATTATTCGTACATATTTCTTAGATTTTTTATTATTTTTAGTGCATGTGCTCTTTCATCACTACCAACAAACTGGTAGATTTATCGCCTGACGCAATAACGTGAAAAGCACTTTGCTCTATTCACTACTAACAAGAAAGTGGTTTCACATATCAAAAATTCAAAATACTCTTTTCGATTCATCATGTAAGATATCATTTAGTTTTTGTTTCGGTTATGGATAGACAACTATTGTTTCTTCTATATATTTTATATTTTCAATTTCATGACAGTTCATCATCATTTCTCAAAAGCGTTATTTCATGAAATAAAAATTTTAATTGATATTCATTCGAGGAAATTCTAATACAAGCGTCACCATCATGTTCACGAAAAGAGTATTAGTAGGTATAAGATAGTTGATTGATTGGTGGAAAATTGAGAGACAAACAAACAACTTGAAGAACTATACCATTGAAAAATAAATGTTGGGTTGAATAAGGATCTAATGATATTTGAGTAACTTGAAGCCATGTGCTTTTCGTGCCTACAACATTCGTAGACGACTCTTCTACAAAGCTGTGACGAAAAGTTGTACAAATATGGCTAGTTTTCACTAAACTCTCTGTATTGTAAAGTAAAGAAGTCATCATCGATATCCACAGCAGTGGAAGAAAATCGAAATGAAGATTTGTTATAGTCCAACTTCAATTTGGCGAGAGTGCACTCCGGTCTACCGAATTTAACAAACATAAAACAGGGTATTTCCTAAAATTTTCAACCCTCTTCAATCCAATCGGTATAAAATTAAAATAAGTGGACCGTATCGCGTTACACTCGATCCTCGATCCCCAGAACAGTCACATACGGGGCCCGGTCGCTGCCAATATTTTAAAATAAATAAGTTTAAAAGGGACGTTCGGGCCTATGGGGTCGAAATTACCGGCATAATCCTTATTTATAACCGGATCGTGTGCGTGACAGGGCTGTTTCGGACCCTATGGCAGGACAAAAAGGACACGTGAATTATAATATCGAGGAACGGACCCAGAAAATCAATGTTTTCTGAAACGCATCCAGTGAAGATCATCATGGCGAGTGACGAATTATTTTCCGAATTACTTGTTTCAAAAAAGTATTTCTTTCAATGGTGTGGATCGATATCATGGAATTAGAAATTATCAAATCACAAAATATTACCATTTTAGCAAAGAATACTGATGACGAGTTTATGGTTAATATCGCGTATTTTATCTTGAATTTGCTGGAATAATTGAAGAAGTGAAATATGGATAATCAATAAAACCTGAATTTATTGATGTGGTAGATTTTCAGAAGCCAGATTCGGTCAATTGACTTGAGCATTACATAATACTGACAACAAAAGTTACAACATATCGATACTGATAATAACGGACCAATAATAGACAAACTGAATTCATTTAAAAATAAATTTGTTACTCTAACTGAAGTCCTCTATGTAAATCCTCTGTAGGCCGTTTGTAACGTAATGTAATGTAACTGATAATCTTGTACTTAGATACTCTGTACTCTTCTTGCATTAGTAGGAGTTTGTACTTTCCTGAAATGTTGTTTATAAATTCAAATAACATTATTTGTATCTCGATCTATAGGTCTGAAAGGGTGCAGTGTCACATTTATCCTCTATGACATTGTACTACTGTTTTTGCTTTTCATCCTCAATTATTATTACCATTATGCTTATTCGTTGCAGTTTCCTTTGATCTCCTGGTATTGTCCATTCCTGTTGAGATACCACGTAGAATGCTACCTACGATCATTATCATCAGTCTGTCTTGCTTTAAGTAGTCAAACACTATATTACCGTGATTTACATTATATTCCGGGCTCCTTGAGAGGCCAGTTAGTTTAGAGCCGTTCTGACCCTTGGCCCGGACCACAATAAGCGCGATTACAGTTCTCTGTCACATTTAATCTGCCTGTTCAAACAGAACTGTTTAATTAAGGGATATGTAAGGGCCCGTAACTTAAACACAAGTGTCCGCACTCAAGGCTTTAGCGATTTACGTGGATATTCGGTCTTCAGATGCCACACAAATGCATTCATTCAATTTCTCCAATCGGAATATTTTCAGTAAGGATTTTATTCATACACATCTACTATTATTGAGTTTGATTATCCTGGAGGCTAAAAATTTGAACTCCTTTTGTTTTTTGATGAATAATTCACATTTCGAATCTGTAATAATGATTAAAATTTTGTCATGATAACTGGTCTACTTGAAAAATCTAACAAGAGATACAGCTATTTGATGACAAGCCATCAATTGAATAAATATGTTATAAAATTATTCACAAGAACTCTCGAGAATATTTTTGAATGATTGAAATAGAGAGAGGAATCTATTTTTTTCCTAATGTTTCCAGTAGTGTTATTCTGCATCTAGATTTGTGAATCATCTCTAGACATTGAAATCTAAATATGTTTCTGATATTGAAAACAGAATATTAGAAATCAGTTTGTAGTTGAATTCGTGAATCTGTTAGCTCATTATGAAATTCAAATGTTTGAATAGAAATACAACTTTTTTGTGTGTATTCTGTAGCCATTGAGAAATCATTGCACTTGGTGTCGTTCCCTATGATGTTGGTGTCCACATGTTTCATTGTTTATAAGATAAGTGCACAGGAAACTTTGTATAGACCTGCGAGTCACCAATTTGTTCAACCAATGATTAGATCTCTCGCTAATGTAAATTTTCATGGAATCAAATACGACCAGGACTAGCTTGAAATAATAATAATCTCCACTCAATATCTGACATATTAAGCTGAAGACTGAACTTCCAATGAGTTCAAATATAGCTGGGAACATTTAAGCATCGATAATTATATCATCACTTCGCAGTAACTTCACAATTCATTTGGAGAGGAATATTTTATTTGCTGATTGAATATATTATTTCTAGTCGAAATTTTCACGAAAAAAAAAGTTGAATGTTATTCATAGTCAAGGGTTATCCAATTTTATTTTTATCCAATATGTTTCGGAGTATTGTTGAAAAATAAAGAGCAGCAACACCCTTCTGGCGAACTTTCACAAACTTTCTTGCTTGATTGAAGAGACTATAAAATAGATTTGAACTGTGGTACATATTCGTGAGCATGGTACATGTTCAAATTGAATTCATCATCATAATAATCCTAAATTAAATGAAAAACATAACCAGGTATTGCAGCAAAACTAAACTGAAGTGTCAGTGAAGCGCCAGACCTAAACGTTTGCTCATTTTTCGTACAGACTGCAAAAATACGATAGATATATCCACCCGTTTTGAATGATCTATGAGGGGTAGGGGATGACTAAAACTTGTTCGTGAGTGGTAGCGTTGGGTGGTGATTGGCTCAACCTTCGCTTCTCTGCTGGACACTGCACCCTCGTACACCCTTATTTGAGGGCTTTGTGCGGCTTTACCTGAAAGTCGACAAAATGGACGATCGATTCGGAGTTTTCTCAGACCGACAGTGGTCCTCAGATATATTGTCTTGCTTTTAGAATTTTCAGTTATATATCTGATTTAATGTTTCTAGCTATGTCTTAAACTCTTAACTAATCAGAAGTTTTGTGATTAACTAAATGCTTCTTATTTTGCCCTAATGGTATTGAAAGATTGCGTAATTTCTCAAACACTCAGTACATATAATGATACTATTTGAATAATATCAATGGATATTTTACAATAATATAAGAAACTCGAACTGAGTGGATGAAGTGGGCAGTTCTATATCGATTTGTTTTACTTGTTTCTGCTCTTTTTCTTCGAATCTATCAACTCATCAACCGACAATACACTTATTCATATGCCATTTATTCAATTGCTTCATTTGTGATTTTTGATCAACATAAATGATAATTAGGAATGTTTTCCATTCTAACATTTGAGGATCTAAATATAAAATAGAATTCAAAAACTATGGAGATATAAGAACTCTTCCGACGTACATATTGTTATTCTCATGAACATTCATATGTGGATGAGTTATATGATTTCTATTTATATCATATCATTGTCAATTTTGAAACTAGATTATGTTTTTTGTGTACTAATCATTGGACGCTCACAATTATTGTCACGAATAAACATTTTTCTGTTGAAATCATTGAGATTCATCCCCAATGTTTTTTCTCCTGAATACAATTTGGTATGAAAATAGCTACCTAAGCAAATCCGAACCCCAATTTGAAAGGAAAACATCAATACAGTAGGTACAGTGTTCATTTCGACCCTCCTATAACGTACTAGATTCAGATTCCCTTCCTAAAACTGGTGTGTTTTTATGAAATACAGCGAGGGTAGAAAACAAGGGTCACAAAAAACGTGAGGGGTGAGTTCGTCCGCAAACCATTTCAAGCGAGTTCAAGTAGGAACGCCATCTGTTGATGGGTAGCCGAACATTACGAGGGGTGCTTCGTACTGTTCATACAGTTTTCCATTAATATAGCAACTACGTCTGGTTTAATACGAGGGGATATCAAATTATACACATAAGTTTATTAACAGTAGGAATTAATGATGGATAGAGTTCCTATAACGAGCAATTCGTTATATGTAGACATCTGAACGATTCGATAGCATGAATTTTGGTGATTTTAGGTTTACGGTTGGATTTTTCGTGAAAATCCTGTTAACTTTCGGTGCCAAAAATATTTTAAAATTCTTTCCACTCTGCTTCAGTAGTATTAGTTTCAATGGAGCACAACCATGGCAATCTATAGCACCTCGTCTTCAGAGTTATTAAATTGTTCACATTTTTTTCAAAGCTAGATAGACTTTCATTTTTTCTTCTGAAATTTTCAGTTGGCTAATTCTTCTAACATTTTTACAGGAGGTTGTTCTGCGACATTAGCGATTTGCGGTTCATTAATTATTTATTCCTGAATAAACATCACCAAATTGTAAATTTTCCTCTTCGTCAAAAGAAATTGCTGATATCTTCTATTTATTTGAGAAAGATAGTGACAGCTTGCCCGACAGTGCGGTGTTGCTGTTCAAGTTTATCATTCAATTAATTCGAAAAATATTTTCGATTTCGATGATTCTCTATCTTGAAATCCAACGTAAATGTTTCATGTTTCGTAATGAGTTCTTGTTCTTCTGTAATAACAAATCGATTTCATTATTTTATCTTGAATGAAATATTTTGATAGTACCCTTCTTACTCAAAAATCCCATCTGGAATAACAAAGAAACAATATTTGAGGTTATTATTTACTCAGTTGTTGAATAGTTTTATAAATAATTCATAATTATAACTAGATTTTCACCATTGTTATTGTGACGTTCCGGAATCAATTCCATTTCAATATATAAGGCCTAAATCGTACATATACAGTGTAAATATGTTATATAGAGTTTTGTTGAATGGGAAAGAATCTGTATGGAAGACAAGCTAAACCAACCAAAACCGAGTAATTTCGACACTTTAGGGAGGTTACACTGTATTTACTTCGTTACAAGTAATATGTATATTCTCACCGGTCTATTTTCATATAACGTGAGTTAGAAATATCGATAGAGTTCACGATCATATCACAATAATTTGAATGGAAATATTTTGGCAATATTTGTGAATTTCACCTGATATCTAATCTTTCTATTTATTTTTGATATCAATCACATATTCACCAGATCTACATGCCAAAATATCTACAACCTGCTCGATACTTCATCAACAATACAACAGCTCCCAACTAAAATGGCGATTCTATCACTTCAGTCCAATGAGCTTCGGAGATGCAGGAATTCAGAAATTTTGCCAGTATAGTCCTTTCGAGCTTTTGTTTCCAAGTTGTTGGGTCTCTCTGTCTTCGGTCCTTCGATGAGTGGTCCACTGAAACTTCATGAACTTATACGAGGCGCTTTGAAATACCAAGTTTATAATGTTAAATGTATTCCAACTCGCCTAACTACGCCAGTTTTCCTATTAATTGAATGTAGAAGTTTCATGATCTTTGTTTGGGATACGCTGTGCCATGCATTAGTTCTAGGAATTTGGTATTATGTGTCCATATTCGTAGGTACAAAGTTTATTTCCATCCATGTAGTGAAGGAATTCTATCTCTATGGAATTTATTTTTGAAAACGTAGGCAAAACGTTAAATTCTATAAAATGGAGAAGGTGCTACCGCTGCTAGGTGGAAATTAATTTATTGGCTTATATAACATTTTTCATGTTTCATAACTCACAACGAAGATGAGACTGGAGTGGTCAAATTCATGTTCAGCTCGCCATAATACTGATTATTCCAGTTCATCTATTTTAGAAAAAAATCGTTATCAAACGATATCCTCAAGGCTAATACCAACATAATATACTGCCCTATTATTCGTACACGGTTTACTATAACGAATCAGTTCGAGTTAGGTAGAGAATTCTTGAGAGATGAGAGATTTTGTGAATAGTAGTGTCTCTTTATGTCATACTCTTCAAAACTGTTGGTAGTGTCGGTTAACCTGTCTTAATCTTCTTGCAAAAACAAAGAATATGTTTTCTTCAAACTATTCAAAAAGTATATAAAAAATTGTTACAAGGGATGATACAGAATTAACAGTGATAAAACATCATCTTCTACATTTTCAAAGGGTCTTGGACACCCAAGGTGCCTATAAACATCGAATAGAAGGAACAATAAAAGCATATTCACATCATATTGCATCGAATTTCATCCTTATATGAGACGATATCATATAAATGTCCTCTATGTGGGACAATTGTTTGGATAGCCGAGCTAGACGAATGTTCTGGAAGCAATAAGAATGAGAGAAGCGTTCGCGCATCTTATGGAATGCAAATAACACAAATTCCAAGGGGTAATTGTGAATAGCTGTGCTGATGAAGCGTCCACTTCATGGCCTCCATGCTGTTTACTGGGCGAGAACTGAATTCCCACACATGGGGTTTATTTGGATATTAGTCGCTATGTGGGTGTGAAAAATATTTCCCGCAGGATTTAGAATGCTTCGAATGAGTTATCGTTTGAATTTTCAATTAGAGCTTGATCAAATCAGGATATTGCTTTTTAAATTGAATAATGGAAGATGTATATCTAGTCATTGAATATACTCACTAATTCGAAAACCATTTATCGACTCGTTAGTTGAGAAATTTCTGACCTCACTTAATTCATGAGTCTATAGAAGTATGAAATCATAATGAATATGGAGTTTTTTAACTGAAACTCACTCTTATTCTTTATAAAAATCATATTTCATATTAGTAGATGTCAATCCTCGAAAATTGTCATTTGTAGTGGAATATTGAATTTCCAATTCCATAATAATCTTTGGACAAAACTATAGGGTATTGCATTGAATATTTTGAAACCCATCAATTACTCGTCACATTTGTTTTAATGATTGTTGATCATCATCAATGCATCTACACTGGACGTCATATCAATTACAACAATGTCGAACAGAGGTTCTGAAAACTGAAAACAATAGTTCATTGTCTAGAAAATATTTATGAACTTGAACGTTCAACGATTAAAATACCAATCAAAAGAACAGAAATCTTTGAAGTTGGTTGTTTACTCTCCAGACGAAAAAAATACTCCATTTTGTGTCACGCTGCAGATGCTCTATCACCTCACTTGATAAGTTATAGTTTTTTGTTACTAAATAACATTTCTATAGCATCCAATGAAGATGAGGAGTTTTCGTTGATATGATTTGTATTTGATACCATTTATTCATATTGGCAAGCTCAAAAAAAAAAACAAATCGACAGTTGACAGTTTAGGGAAAGTGAAAATGGAGCTTTATACGATAGAACAACATGTCTTCATTATTGCACGATATTCTTAAAATAATGATAACTTGGCAGCCACAATTCGAAAATTTCATACAAAATATGTTCGGAAAAGTGTTTTGCCTTCGATAACTATGAAGAGATCAAATGAAAAAATTAGGATTCAATTAAAAGTTACCATCAAAAGACTGTTCGATTGCATTTAGGTCTGTAAGAAGTTTTGCATCCAAATTTATTTCTGTGGCATATAACAGTTCCTGCAGTGTCTGCAGGCAGATGAATTTTGACATATATTAACTCTGTATCAATAGATTTCTGTTCATAAAGTCGTACCATCAGGACCTCGGAATTTTTTTAAAAATTCTCAAAAATATGCTATCGAAAGTTAATCCTGAAAACTTCTAGAACCGAAAAAATATATTTTAGTCGCCTATTCCCGAGAAAAAAAAATTTCATCGTACACTAGTGATATTTCATTCGGCACTCTGTTCCTCGCATAAATATGCCCAAAATATTACACTTTTAGCGCGAAGTATCAAGAGAACGAAACACAATCCGTTAGTTAAGATGCTTCAGTAACCCAAGACGCAACAGAGCGAGATCCATAGCTTGCCAGACCCTTTACGCCCTTCGAGTTGTAATTTTAGCGGCGGACCGCTCGACCCTTCGCCCTCCACCTTCTCCGTCGTTCTATCTCTCTCTTCGAACCCTTTTCTGACGGACCCTCGCTGAATAATTACCAGAAAGGGCAGCCTGACCTCCAGAGACCAGCGAAAAGGGATAATGTTATGCCTTGAGTGAAGCTGTAATTTGGCCCTTCTTGGGCCTTCGGTCCTCCATTTCCATGGCAGCCATCATTAAGGGTGTCAGAAATCAAGGGACGCGTTTGTTATTTTCATGATAATTAGATTTTACGGCGATTATTTTGATAGATTGGTTTCGAATTACCCTTGGAACATTTTCGGAATAACAGTTGATTGATATGTGGGTGAGTAATTTAGAGAAACATCTAAAACTGAATACAGCGTGTTATGTAAATGTATGGCCAAACTGAAAACGATAACTTTTTTTGTGAGTCTGGGACAATATAGTTCAAAGGGCCGAAAGTAATGAATTTTCACATTTTGGACAGGAAAACCTCATTCCATGAATATTGATAATTCTGACTATACTGGGACCTTTTTTACTGTTTCATCATGAAACTGTGAGATATAATAGTTTTTTTTCAATAAGAAAGCAAAACTCTTAGATCTTCTTTTACTCTATCGACTAAATTTAAATACTTTGCTTCATTGAAGTATATATACAAAATGTTTGAACTACAAAAACTGACTTGTGGTTTTTTCGAAAATCCACACTACACGTATGAGATTTCAATGTCACTTCAATAAGAATTGCGGCAATCTGAAAGTTCAATTCCGAAAATATTGGTCAGATATTTCCTTTCTAGAAAAATCCTTATGATTTCAAAATGGTTGAAAATTATCATGAATCCTTATTACACGATTATATTTCATTTCATATCATTTGGGATAGGGCATATCAAATTCAATTCACATTTCCAAAACTCCAGGTATAATCAATCTGTTTGGGATGTTTGAAATTGGCCTACACACTATGAATTCTTCTTTGAATTTTTCGACGTAATTTCAACCTTTATTCATTATACTCTTGCCCTTTTCAGTCTGTACCCTGTACCTATTTTCAAAAAATGATTTCTGACGAAACCATGATATGAAACAACCATTGACAAGCTATGGCATCCAAAACTCAAGATATATCAGTTGATCAAAAAAATTTGAAACAGCACAAAAATTAGCTAGAATGTGCTCGTATAACCGAAGATTGCTGAGATCCTCATAGACGAATTTAAAAAAAGACAGCCAGTATATTTTTATGTATGATTTATTATCTCTAAACACAATGGAGCAGGTAGTCGGAATCTTCGTGAATAACTGTTTCCCCACATTTCTATGGGCGTTGCTACAAATTCTCCATACAGTTTGATTCGATGGAAATTCAATCACATACAATTCCTCCTGCAAAATATACACGAAAAACTTACTACGAATAACTTATTCTGAAGCTCAATGGAGGTTTGAAATTCGTTATCAAAATAAATGATTTCCTCTACTTCCAGACTTGGGGATACCACATTCGGCTTGGCGGAAATGAAAATGGGTGAATATTCATTTCCCGTGGGCATGGCATTTGAGTTTGAGATTTAATTTCAGTAAATTTAGGGAAATGACAGTTTAACAATGAATATACTAGGCATGGGTTGCGTTTCCATAGAAATGGTCACACATTCGATAAAAATCGATATTCACTTCACATGATGTAGAATAGATAATGATTATAGTTTCAATGAGAAATTCATCATTCAGTAATTGACATGCTAATATTCGAAGGGAAGGAATTTCAATACCTACATTTATTTCACTGTATTCCTATCTCAAATAAAAACGAAAGAATTGAATCATTATCCTCGAAAAATGAAGTAAAAATATATACAAACGGAACGAGGTATACTTCTGAAAATATTGGTACTAATATTGACGAGTTATCTATTGATTGAAAATGTTTTACTGGAAAGGAAAACCAATTTTGTAATTTCGAATAAGACACCCTTGGGTATTACAGCATTTTCTTATTTTTGGTTACCTCCTGAACATTTGTGGTTGATACTCTTCGGTAACTGATTATTATCGAGATAATAATTATTTTCCATAATTTTTGCACAGAATATGTCTTTGATTTATATTCATAAGTGCATTATCTGGGTGTGTAGGAAGTTCATATTTTGGAAACAGCATAACAAAAACCTATGATTATTCCAGTCTCCCCAGGATTATTCTCCTCCGGATTATTCCGGGTCCTCCCGGATTATTCTGGGTTCCCTCGGATTATTCCGGTTTCTTCAGATTCTTCCGGTTTCTTCCGGATTATTCCGGTTTCTATCATTCCGGGTCCCCCGGATCATTCCGAATCCTGGCTAGGAAATGGACGGGTTCCGGGAGGCCCCAGATAATTTATTATCATTAATTTATTTCCATATGTGAGTTCCATATTGAAGTAAAACAACCCATGGTTACTAATATTCTGATAGGTTCACACCTTATCATCAAGTAGATCCGCCAATGGCCACTCGAACTGCAAAAGGCAAAGGGTTAGTTCATACTGGCGAGCATCCCCTGCAGCGGGGGAGAAATTGCCGGGGTGTTAGATAACACATCGAGGGTCTTCCCTAAATCGCCATTGGCGTGAAGATAGGGACGATATCGCAACATAACCCTTTAGATTCGTTCGATACGAATTGTTAACGAAGTGATTATGTATTAAAACGCCCGTTAATATAATATATCGTCTTCTTAATGTGTCGACAGAGGTTCTGCTATCGTTTGGTGCAATTAATTATAACTGTTTCATGATTAATGAATTTTTGGAATATCTGGCTCGGGATTATGTTACAGGATATCTCAGGGAGGGAAGAGAAGGGAAAAATTTATAAAATAAGAATGATGATATTCACATACAAATCTGATGGGGTGAATTTTTATATAGGATAACTCGAAAATACTGTTCCCATATTTGGAGTGCCAAAAACGGTCAATTCGTCTCGTCGGTGATGCTTTGCTTACTAACTCGCTTACTTCTCTGGAACACCGTAGAAGGGTTAGCGATCTGTCTCTATTCTATAGATATTCTCATGGGCGATGCTCGTCTGAAATATCCACAATCGTTCCTCCTCTGGCGGTTTCTTCGAGGTTAACCCGTCAAGTCCAGTCTTGACACTCCTTTGTGGTTAAATTGGTGACCTGCAGAACATCTCTTTTCAAAGACTCATTCATCCAACGAACAGCGAGGCTCTGGAACACATTGCCCAGGGAGGGAGGTTCCCCGAGGCATATGACCTTCAGAAATTTAAAAAGAACACCAAGTCCTACCTCCTTTCTCTTGCTTCTCACGATGTTCTCTGAACATTACAGGATGTCTCCTTTCGTGGGAAGTTTTATATATATATATATATATAAAACGAAGGCAAATTGGGATTTCCTGAATCACCACGAGCTGCACGACCAGTGTGTTTGGCGTCTCCAATTGATCCTGTCCTTGAGACTTTTTCAATTCGTCCCTTAACAGTTGGAGATACAACTCATACTTTGCATGAATCGCGAAGATACATTATTTTTTCGTGTAACGCTCCATTTTTACTTATCCTGACTTGTCAGCTGTTGATTTGTTATTTTAGAGGTACCAACACCTTACTGCATAATTGCAGCAAATTCAAATCTCATTCTGATTTTGAGACACCCCTCAGCTACGGATACTTATAAAACATAATGATGGGTATTGAAATGTAATGATGGCACTGTTTCAATACATTACAGACATGATCCACATTATAGATTGTGCTCTCTGTGTTCTGAAATGAAGTTGGAAACGTATGGAGATCAGTAGTGATTACATTATAGAAGCTGCTAAGTTCTTGAAAGTCGGCGTGTTGGATTGCCTTTGGAAATTATTCTACAAATTGCAATAATACATGCATATTGGCAATTGGGATACACTGCATCTGCTACCACAGGCGCTCCATTGCTAACTTGATTTCAAGTTGCTCTCTCCCGCATAGCCTTCGATTCTATTTTGTTCTCATTTAGCAACTTCACATGCTCCGCAAACTATCTCAATCATCTGGGTCGCCCGACTGTGATTGCAGGAAATATGTCGAAGCCGCATTAATTAAAAATTGATCAAACATTGGAATGGTACAGCGGGACAACTTGGCCTCAAGCGCATCGGTCTTGTTATTCCAATTAGTGTGAAGTAGGAATATCAAGTTCATCGATTCAGGAGTTGGTTGATATCCGATCCTTCAGTATTGTTGATATTTTATTTCTCCTATTATTGAATATCTGACCTAAATACATTACCAATCATAAAGTACGCAACAAATGAACAAAATAAATTTTTCCGTAAAAATTCAAATTGTCATCAATTTAGGCTCTTTTCACTGAAAACTGAAAATTACTCAGTATATCTGGAAGGGGATCAACTGGTTCTACGACGAGCTTGAGTTGACAACTTTGATATCCTCAAAACAACACAAATGAAGATTTTTTCCATTTGTTGCGTACTTTATGAATGTCACTGTCACCAATGAAAAAAAAAGGAGTTTTAAATTTTTGCCACACCAATGTTTTAAAGACCTTTTTATCCACTTGATACTTTAATATACTATTTTCGTTCTGTTTGTCTCATTTTTTTCTTGAACCATAGGATAAGGTGGCTCCAACAAGATTTTGGATTGGTTAACTGGATGGTTATAAATTTTCAAATATTTACGTTGATCAGTAATTGTCAGCTATTATGGGCTGAGATATCAGAATACTGATATTAGCTCCACATGTTCATCGAGAGGTAATCCGAACGATCATTCCAACACAGATTTCCCTCCATCCACGCACCAGAGCTTCCCTCGTCGCGATTATTAGTCCGTTAGAACAGAATTCCATTACGGAAGTTGTGAATAATAAATTACGGGTCCGTCGGACGATTCAGGGATCCGGAGGGGACAGGGAGGAAAGTGTGGGGTAGCGGCAGCCATGTCGGTCCGGCGGTGGCGCGGACACCAGCCTGCCGGATCTCTCCTCCGGTTAAATTCCTCACTCCGGCCTTTTGATTAACGATTCTAACTCTCCGGACTACCTCCCTCGCCCCTCGCTCTTCCTCTTACCACCCATTCGAATCCCCGTCACGAACCCTTTCCTCCCATTGTCTTGTAGCTCGGTCGGGATAGCCATAGGCTCTCTCTGTTTCGGTGACAGGAAACTTTGAGATTTGGGGGAGAGAGGAAGTGAATACAGGGTGAGAAGTGGATATATCAACACCTTTTCACATTGAAACTTCGGTTACATAAACAGAAATGGTTTCAGCTACAAATTAGAGTTACAAAGATGAGAGCTTGAATCCGATGATATAGTTTATTTATTGGAGGAAGAGAGTTATGACAGCTGGTCAAAATATGAGAAGCTGCCACCATGAAATACTTGAAAAATTGAGAATAATTCGAGATGCTTCATGATTCAAATTGGGTGTGTCCCGGTATATCTATTCCAATAGATTGAAAATTTTGTGATCTTCAATTCGTTCAAGGAACCTTCAACTGGGAAAAACAAAAATCCAAAATCACATTCTGGGCATAGATACTTTTTTAAATGTTGGACATCTACTCGAAATTATCTCTCTCACAATATAATCACATTTCGTATTTTATATTCAATTCCATAAGAAAAAACATAAATGGAAATTTAAGAATGAAAAAATCGCAGTAGATTATCAATGTTTGTTTTTTCAGGTGAAGTTTCCTTGAATGAATCGAAGATTAGGACAATTTCCGTTTTCAAAAACGCAAAGCTTGAATACTTATTGGAAAGTTCAAATCAAAGAATTGATTTTTTTTGTAGGAATCGGGCATCGGTGTGAAATATCTAAATGGACTCATTCAATCATCGCAGTTCAGCTCTCATTTTCAGTAGCTCAGATATCTATTAGTTGAGTTGGGATATTCTTCTTTCCCAGATTTCATCTGTTTCTCAGGACGCATATTAGAAAAATATAGGAAGAATAAAAAATTAGCTTGTTTCCCTTCAGTCATATTCAGCTTTCTTCAACCTATACCTATGGAAAAATATTTCCAATTATACAATAAATAACTAAAAAAATCAACTTTGCAACACAACTTTGAATGTGTATTAACAAAAAAGATACTACCTCCTAGATGGGATCATAAAATATACATATTGAATGAAGCCTAAGAAGGCTATTAACCTGAGTTTGAAAGCTTGATTGACACAATTCACCATAGGGTTTGCAACTTTATTTTCTGAAATTGGGTCTCCCGTATGTTTTCATCTCAGTCGATACGCAATTGAAAAATAAACATATTCAGAACCCAACAAATCTATCACATCAAAAGTTATGAACACAAAACAGGTTTTATAAACTGAATTAAAAACCTTTCAGAAGAGTAAAAAATGACTCAATGCAAGTTCTGAATAATTCAGTATTGTATTCTTGTCTGCATCTACAAATACTGGAAAAAATATTAGATGATTATTGAAATATCGCTCAGATGTAAATTCGAAACAGAATATTCTCAGTTTGAAATTATTACTTGCAGGTCCACATCCAGCAACATATTAATAATCATAAAAAATATAGAAAGAATAAAAAATGAGCTCGTTTCCCTTCAGTCATATTCAGCTTTCTACAACCTATACCTAAATACCCAAATTATGAGTTCAGTTCTAGTTATGATTCAGTAAACATAAGCATTCCTTTTCGGATTTTTCAAATTGAATCGTTTTCTTACTTTTCCAGAATCACCAAGCTGTAACGAGACCGCTTGATTGAAATAACGTTCAGGACTATGTTCGTCAAAGTACTCACTTTGGTAGTGGTCCTGCGGCATAGTCACTCAACTACGAAGGGATGGCAAGTAAGACCATTCCTACCGACTCATTAGCAAAGCAGGACGTCTTCCGAAATCCATGCATTAGGTGACCACCCAAGCAGTTATCTATGAAGGTTTCATATTTGGTAGGTTGATAATATTTATTTCAAGTGACTCTATAACTTCTATTTCTCATTCCTGTAATTTTTTTCGATTATTTGAGAGTCGAACTGAACCGAAATCAGATCCAAACCTTCAACATATCATTCTGTTTTGGTTCTATCACTAAATACAGGGTGAGTCAAAATAACTTTTTGGCAGATTCTTTCGTTATGAATGATAATGATTGTTTCCTAAGTTTTGTCATTATACATTTTAGAACTCTTTTCATTTAAACATGGTATATGATTAGAGTTTGGCTAACCAAAGTTGGTCTATCTCTAACACTTCCTAATGAATCATTTGAATCAATTTCTCTCCAATAAGTGGAAGGAAATATGTGGATTAGATGGTCACGATCAGTTTTCATTGCAGCACTGCAATATGTGTTTGATGGAAACTCACGAATACAATTATGAAAAATTTGCAAATTTTATTCAATTCTTCTCAGAGCAAATACAAAATATCACAAAAACACCATAGTCATGGTTGAATCTAAGTTCACAAGTGTCTTGAATAAATAATTATCTAAGAAGCAGGTCATAGCAAGAGTATGAAATAATATGAAAAATCCATGAAATATTACTGTTAGAAATTGATATTTTCGATCAATTGTCATGGGAACGACAAATTCCAATAATTTGGAAAAAAGTTAATGAATTTGTTAACGCTATAGAAAATAGAAATAGCCACTGCTATTCTAACATTATCTTTCTTGTCAATACCGGGGTTGAATCGTATATGTGACCTTCATTGGACAAAAGATCACTCCTATCCTCTCTAATCATTCTTCTACTACCAACACTTCTCGTTCTTGTCCTTGTATTGATGCTATTCTTCACACTGTTTTTTCTGGGAAAAACCTTGAGAGGTGTTGAATAATCATCTTCTAGATCGGCTGACTGAGTAGTTTTGGATTTGCTATTCAACTGGCATAAACATCCGCATAATAAACCTGTAAATTATTGGATGTTATCATCTCCTATGAAGTATTAAGTTTTTCATGTGGAAAATGCGAATTCATTTCTGTTATTTTTATTCCAATGGAACAAGTCACCATCACTAGTGGCGTAACTATACTATCTGGCGCCCACGACAGATTCTTTGGACAGGATAAAAATCATCACTTTGTAACAACAATACACTAATGATGGTTTGATTTCTCAGCTCGCGGCCTCTTAGGTTGTGAACTTTCTGAATCAGGAGAGGGTGGCATTTTGCCAGCCCTACCACCCAGGCATATATACAAAATGTCATAGTAGACGAATTCTTTTCGGAAACAGTCGTTACAGATTGTATCAGATTCAATTTTCTCTATTCTATGATCTACATATTACATCATCCTGTATTTGAAATACTACACCTTGATCAGTTGAATTCAACTTAAAATACATACCTATATTGATTCCAAATATCATCGTAGCGAGTAACACTAAACTCGGAGATAAATCTATTATTTTCATTAGATAATCATCAACTATATGTCTTGTCGAATTTAGAGTTTCATTCTTTTTATAGATAATTTCAGGAACCACCTTGGTGTCTTCCTCTTCATACGACCATGCGTTTTTGTGTGGGAGTGTTGTTGGCTTTTCCACGATCATTCTTTGAAATTTCTCAATGTGATTTGAACGATTCAGGTTTTTTTCACATGAATCTTCGAAATGAATATGTTTGTAATTTGTATAGTTCCTCAGTTTAGTCATTTCCTCGTGTTTACATCTGAGAGGGTTATTTTTGGCTAGGAGAATAACTAGACTTTTCAGCGGATGTAGCACGTTGACATGAATGGTTGACAGTATATTATCCGATAAATCCAAGGACTGGAGTTTATGGAGATGGTTGAAGGTGCCATGACGTAAAAATTCAATATTACATTGGCTTATGTCCAGAATCTAAAAATCGAGAAATGAAGTCACTAATAGATAAGGATAATCCAAAAACTAGGAACATATTTCGAGTTCTGCGAATTTCTGTGAAAATGCTTTTTTTATCAACACTCACTTTGAGATGTGGAATATTAAGCTTAACATCATCGTTGATTGACATCAAATTGTTCCCTCTTAAATAAAGTGCCTGCAGAGATTTCATGCTGATGAACCATTGCTCATTGAAATATTGTACGTTATTGAAGGAGAGATCCAATGTTGTCAGTTCTTCTAAGCCTTGGAATCCATTTAAGTGTATTTGTCCGACTTTGTTGTCAGAAAGATTGAGCAGTTTTAAATTAGTGAGATTCGTTATCTACAACAAAATATGAATGGATAATGAATAATGTCCCAAAGTTTTTCAAAAATAAAAACTTCATTGAATGTGTGAATTGAACACCCGCCCCTCTTGTCCCTCGCGAAATTTTCCAATATTGCGTTTTATGAAAAGGAACCATCCAAGAATACTAGAAATTTCAACAAGATTTCCACATTATGCACAGCCTGTTAGGGCGTTCTTGGATAAAATATTTCCTGGAAGTTGAATTGAAACAAGAGGCGCTATAGAGTGGCTAGCCTGATCTCCAGATTTAACTCCACTCGACTTTTGCCTGTGGGGTCACTTGAAATACAAAATCTATGCGACCGAACCAGATTCTCTTGAAGATTTGCGGCGTAGAATTATTGAAGAATTCCGTCGAATACCGCCGGAAATGTTTCGAAATGTGAGGTCTTATTTTGAACAGAACTTGTTCTATTGTATGGAAATGGGTGGTAGACAGTTCGAACATTTAATCCAGCGACAATGATAATTATCTCTGAACAGTTTCTTCATCAGACAATGTTTTTATTGATTGAGTCAATAAAAAGTGATTTCCAAACTTCAAGTTCCTATATCTCGAAAACGAATCAATAGAATTAATTTATTTTTGATATTAAGAAGGAAAATACCTTTCAACTGAGGCATCACTTGCCATATGTTGCCATTAAAAATTTCAGGGGTAGCGGTCACAGCACAGTATTTCGGGTGAATTTCATCGGGAACGATGCCCCCCTCGAAAATATAAATTATAGTATCGACTTGCGACTGATCTTATGAGTTCGATAATAACAATTCATATAAATATTATGGAAAATTTATCTATTGAAAAATATCGTATTAGCCAGTATAAATTAGTCCAAGATAATCACTTCTGTTGTGCATTTCATTGGTAAATGAATTATTTATTATCAACATAACAAGTTGAGAAATATTTCTTATAATAGTGTTAAAGTGTTATGTACACATTGCATTTGTTCATGCGTTATTCAATGAATTCTATATTATTTTATAATTACTAATTATGATAAAGGATCGAACTCGAGATCGTTCACTCGAATCTTCATTATGATATACAGGGTGCTTGAAAATTTTCGGATGTTCATGAGAATATCGACTCGGATGATCAATTCAGATTTGAACTAATCGCAGAGGAATCGTCATAAAACTATAACAACAACGTGCCTTTTTTTTTATTAAACTCGCATTGGATATTCCACAAAATCTGAATATAACATCCACAGCAAATCACCTTGTTATTGTCAACAATGTACTGAACTTTCTTGGTCATGATATATTAACCTTTCAATTCACTCGACAATGTTGTTCTCGCTCACAGATAGGTATATTTGAGATATCAAGTTATCAATAGTTGCGAAATAATTCACCACTGAATCTCGTGCACTATGAAATATTACTTACTCTGAATATATTGTCGCTTAGCTCACTAACTTGATTATTAGACATATCTAATATTTGAACTTGTGGAGGCATTCCGATTTCCATCGAAAAGAGTTTTTTGTTCTGGCATGTCGCCCTTCGGAGACCGTTCCAAATATCACAAGCACAATAGTCTGGACACTGAATTTCTTGCGGTTTCCCCTCGCAATTGTAAAATATTATTAAGAAGATCACTACACACTTGAGCATCATTCCTCTGAGTTAATTCGGAACACAGCAGTGATGAAATTGTACATGTTGAATATGGATAATAACAACAGGTCATGATGAGTACTTTACATGAGTAATATTTGATAAGAGAGATAAGGTGATAAGGAGTGTTTATAAGTAATTCAGTGACAGATAAATTTCCATGTACAAAGTGGTACAAGATTCTACGAGATTTTAATTTATTTTTTTATGGGATGAATGAGAATGAGGCATTTTGAGTCATTTTTAAGAAATCACGCTGATTAGGAAAACCTCCTCAATTGAAGTTTTCCTTCAGAACATAATTATAAATAGTTGGCTGATCAAATTCAACCATAGATCAATCTCAATTATGATTTTTCATGGATAAGCCTCGAATGTATATTTCCTGCAAAAATTCAATTAATTATACCTCTGAATATGGAGTGATTTTTCAGTATAATCAAATGACACATCATGAATACAGATTGATGTGAAACATCATTCTTGTTGAAAATTATCCATCTATCAATTATATCTCAAATAGCTCACACACTCTTCAATGTTCTTGATATACAGGGTGGCCCATTAGTGTGTGAAAGTAGAATAACTCACTCAGGAATGGAATAACAAAAAATATTTCGTACAAATGTTATATTTGTGCAGATACACAAGCCTAAAATATTACGAGATATACAGGATGTTTCAGCCTAGACGACAAAACGTTTAGTACCCTGTATACTCTTTCAACATCAAACTAAGCATTAAATTCTGCAACCAGTTCCATTTTTCTTCTTTCCAACGTTGAGAAACTAGAGCAAAAAAATTAAAATCCATCCATTCGGTGAGGCTGAAATGACTAAATTGAGTAGAAATATCGTTTTGTATAAAGTGTGTCTTTTCGATAAGCATCAATTCAGGATATTTCAATTAACAAGATAATAAACGAATCAATGGTACACCTAGTATATTATTTCATAATATTGTAGAACTATGTTATGCCTCAATGAATTATGTCTTCATAATGTACCCTTAAACGTTGGTTGTTTTTGTGAAAGTTTTAGTTTACGATTGATTTTTGATGCTTTCAATACTTTCTACATGTGACTTCCAAATACTTCCATTTTCAAAGAAAGTTTCATTCGTAATATTTTTTGTATTCTTCAATGAGGTATTCTATTTCGACATACTAATGGGACATACCCTGTAGATCAATTTTCATTGAGATATTTCTAACAAGGATTAATGAAATACACAAACTATTCATTCAGTGATGAACAATTCGAAGATAATGCGGAAACTACAACGTTGTTTTGAGCTAGGGACTGAACATCGAAAGATCGCCAAAGTTACGGCCAGCTTGATATCGCAATTAATTCGGACGGTTTTGGCACTAATTCACATCTGTGGACAGTGCTGTAGAGAGGTTTATCGGAAAACGGATTTGACACCATTAACATGGAGCGGCAATATAAGAGTTTTCTAGAACAAAATTTCGGTTGACGAACGTAATAATATCTCCATGTACCGTTTCTGGATACCTTCGAATAAAAATGACTGGAAAAAGTCTTGAGATAATTTCCGAAGTTGAGTTGATTCCTCTGGTACTCGATTTCCTAGAGATATTTTCATCATCGTTACTCATCGAAAATTATACTCAATATTCCACCATGAATCATTTTCTGAGGATTATCTAGAGTAATTAGCAAGTTGTGATAGCTCACTAGAAAGTGCGGTCTTGCTGCTTGTCTTTTTTCAACAATACTCACAAACAGAACACAAAAAAGATAGGTTAAGTTTATCATTCATCAATTGTTCTGGGAAATATTTCCCATTGAACGAATATATACACCAACATTTAATATTAACCGTTAAACAGTTTTCTCGATATTTGTCGAAATTTCGGCTACAAGTAAAAAACTCTATCGACGTATTTAATATTTTTCTCCAAATTGATTTGACATCGTCGTGAAGTCACTGTGAAGTGTTGCCATAATGCCTGAATGTTCTCAGCCATCTCTCAACCAAGTAGGAGTTCAGTGGTTAACTAAATATTTTGCACTAATGCCATTGTAAGTCAGAACTACCTTTCTTCAAGAAAGTTACCATATTTACTGAAAATCACAATGGATAATCGTATGTATAGATACAGTTGACAATTGAATTATATTATTATAGTTTCAATATCAATCATTATTTTCATACAAAAAATAAAACCTCATCAATTTTCTCTGGCATCAAAGCTGTAATCGAAAATCACCTCATCCGACTTCATGCATCTAACCTCTAATTTTGATACTGATGATTATGTTGTTTATTGGAGAGAAATGAAAATGTTCGGAAATCTGACTCGCCACGATTTAGTTTTTTTTTACCAGAACAAAACCCAGAGTCTTCCTTTATACCTCAAAGCTCAACCAGAACATAGAACAAAACGTCTCTCTCACAATTAGCTGAAGGCATATTGGAGCCCGTCTCCTGAAATTACAAACTACCCAGTACAAAGCTCTCCAGCACAACGGCACGCCATTGGTCAACAACCCTATGGATTATTCCGTCTTTTGTTTCACCCCTTGCGGCGGGAGGACGGACGGGGGTCGAGCCATGGCCGCTTCTTGTAATGACACTCGGACTGCCGGAGAGTTTCCACTTTCAGGAGAACTTTCCTCCGCCTCCCCCGCCTCTACCCTCGCTGCTGGGGTGTACATGACAAACGCAGACAAGTCGCTTTATGCTCTCGGTCTAGGGGCATTGTTCCAGCGTTCTCCGTCTCGTTCGGTGCTAACAGTTTCCGAAGAAAAATTGAAGTTGATGAGGCACTAGTCTAAATTAGAAGTCTGTAGGCGACAAATTCATCACGATGGAATAAAGAGACCGTTCCTGTTTGATCAACAGGTTGACTTCGGATGATTGGTTACATTTTTTGGAAGGAAATATACCTACTCGGTGTTTCAAATGATATATTGAATCATAGAAAGTTGTATTCGGTAGCTACTACTTTGTTAACATGGACCAATAAAAACTCGACATGAAGATTAAAGTTGAATCTGAATAAGAAGTCTGTAGATGACAAATTCATCACCATGTGATATATTAGGTGTTCAAAATAATGTAATGGAAACATGGAAACTTGCAGTCATTAGCTACTACTTTGTTATCATAGATCAATGACACACTCTTTTTGGATAATAGATATATTTGATGAGGTCCTATAATAGTATGAATAAAAAGAGATTCGTTTCTGTTAACTTCTGATGATTGGTGACATATTTTGGGAAAGGAATATAGAATGTGTTTGAAATTGTGTATTGAAGAATGGGAAGTTTCATTCAGCGGTTACCACTCTGGGCCAAGAAACGCTGTTTGAGTAATAAACGGTCTTCCTGAATAAATGTTATAGTCTGTAGATGGAATGAATTAATCGTCACTAGTTCAAATCACATGCTGTAAGCTCATCAAGATGAAATGATGACATTGTGTAAGATCCAAATAATGTTTCAAAGAATTAGTAATATCAATGATAAATTTATCATTGCTTTTGTTCAATAAATGACATTTGTGGAGACGAATTTTTGATTTGATTGAATATGACAGAAGATATCACAATCACGATGGTCAACGAAGGCTATTTTCGAAAAAAATATTGTATTGTGAGTTGAACGTATACATAGAACTCTGAGTAAGTTCCAAATAATGTTTCACAAAATCAGTTGATCAATGATAAATGTATCATTACTTTTTCTCAACAAAGTTATTGGATCAGAAGAATATGGAACGTAAGAAACATTTTGGATAATTTAACTATGAATAGTTCATCGAAGTTATGGTAAGACTCACTGATATCACTCATAACAATGTGTTTTATATCAACAGAGGGTCTAGAACAACTAATACTAGATTTGATACAACTGACATTAGAAATGTAACGGTCTCTAGGTTTTTACCTGCACTCTTTTGATGTCATTGGTCACTACGGAAATGCATAATCAATTCAGTCCCTTTTCCAGGTAGAGAATCCGTGGACCCTTTTTGGCAACTATCTCACACCTTGGCACATTTACATATAGATGATAAAATGCACCGAGAATAACTTTTCAACGCAAAACATGGATTTTTTTCACGAATTCCTCGCTTTTTTGGCTGTTTACATAGTCGTAGCACTCTTTATGATTAATATCGGTGATGTGTTGACAGATGACTAACTATTAGGGTTTCTGTGGCGTGCTCACTCCCTTGTACGTCTGCGACCTTGTGACCTTTAGCCCAGGTGAGTTAGTGACCACCCCTGTCAGTTCAGGTTTGACCGGTCAGTGGCCGGTTTCAATTTGCCAACACTGGTAATCCTGATGTACTCCTGTTTTGTTGACCGTTATGAAGAGAATTTGAACCCAATGAAAATATACACAATGTGATGAAAAGTGAGTTATTGAAAGTGCATTTATTATTTCTCTGCGACTGTAATTTTTTAAGGTGGGTCATATTGATGACAACTGAAATCCTAAATGATGTGTATCTCAAAATGGCACTGAGAAATGCTACTACACAATATTGGAACCAAGTTTTGGCAATTCACCTCAATAGTGTTGATTCGATTCATCAATCAGTCATTGGTAATAGTTCATTCAATTTGACGCCTTCGATATGTTCAAATATTCAAATAGTATGGAATGGACTGTTTGTTTCATAACTAAAATCGGGTAGATATTCTTCCAGTAAAGGCTATGGAGCTCGAAGAATTTTGTCCAGGAGGTTTAATTCCTAATCCAATACAATCATCAGAGTCGAACATTGTTTGATCTTGCATAACAGCATGAAATAACTCTGACGATAAGGATCGGTACAGAAAGAAATCAGTGAACCCACATTATTCCACAAAAATAGTACACCCACAAAGAAAAAGAACTGTAACAATCATGAGGCACACTTCAACCATTTTCGGCAAATCCAGTTAATCAACAAAAACAAGATTCAATACAAAATGTTTCATGAAAATTCAATTTGTTGAATATCTAGAAGACCATTCCGAAGTTGAATTGAATAATATTGAGATATTTTTCAATTATATACCACCAAATCAGTAGCACCAACACATTTGGACCAGTCAACGTAAGATCAAAAGGTATATATATATATATATATAGATATAATAAAGTTCAATGGCCTAGAAAAATATTCAATGATGCTGCCAGTGCTGGAAATTAACGCTTTGAGTCAATCGAGCTCAACAATTCATGATGCCTGAAAACAGTCATGGTTCACTGACACAAAAAGCACCTGAAGATAAAGATAATAATGATGATTCGAAATCCCAATTCAGTTTTTTGCGATCTATTTCATTTTCTCCCACTTTGTCGCTCTCCAATTCTCAATGGATCATCAAATATTCGTTCAGGATGCCGACTGATATTTTCGAATGTTCCCAAATTATCCCAATTGAAAGATGTGGATATGTAGTTGCGAACAATTCTTCTACAGTTCATCGAAATAAAGAAACGTCCAGAAATCAGGTGTCAAATTCGTGATAAATCCCCACACCATCGATACCTGTTAACATCATATAACTTACTGTAAACATACCTTTATGCATACATATTGACCTTCGACCTCGCTTCATCAATCCTGTTTACAGATGCTGTGAGTCCAGCATCACCATCCACGACTTCAAACAGGATGGAGTAACCAGATTTATAGTAATTGGATACTCATGGTGCAAACAGGACGAACCTGTACATACAGGGAGATGACTGAACACGCTCCAACGATTGACCTATGGACCTGACTTCTGTGGTACGAGATGAATGGGAGGATGAGTAAGGTGTTGCGAATGTGGACTGGAGGATGAATTTCTCAATGGATGCATGAATTTGAGAAAGTAATTTAGTATAGTATAGTAGCATTCTACATTTATAAGAGGGGATTATTAAAGTGGATTGCAAAATTCGTTGTCAAGAGTATTTATTCATTACTTTTATTATTTGATGATGACAACAATGACAGAATTAGGAAACAATTTTGAATTAAGTATGAATATTATGGGATTTGTGAAAAGAATTGTAGTGAAGATCGCACAGACATTCATTGATAACTAGGAGTTGCAAAAATATAAAATACTATGGAATAATCAATTGTCTACTAAAGTACTATACCAAAAAAATTAGTCAAATCCTTGTTCGAGAAGTATTTCATGTTATCAATCCATAAACATAGGGTTATTTTGAAAATATAGCAAATATTACTTTCAACATTGCTTCAGTATTGATAACGATATCAGTAATTCACAATACAAAACACTATTCTTTCAAACTTTCACCATGTTTCTATTGATGAAAAATTAAAACTTATGCAAAAATCAGTATTATTGAAGTTGTCTATGAATATTGCCTTGTCATATTCTTCGAAGCCCAAATTTGAACTGTTATCAATTTAAGTTCAACTCATGAATTGATATTGGAAAAATGGAATTCAGATGCTGAACACGGTTCAATGATTATCGGTAGATTATTCTCGATTGAAAAACCGGGCAAAGTATATCGAATACAAGAATTAAAGTAATTTCTCATGATATTCATTGGTGGATTGAAAATCGAAAGAAAGTATGGAAAGTATCAAAGAATGAAACAAATATAGAAAGCAGTCTTCGAAAGTCCAATAAAACAAATTTTTATCAAATGAAGCAGGAAACAATATTGTTTTTAGTTTACAAATTTTATGAAATTGTTAAACTAATGACAGAAAATGAGAATCAACGTATATTTAGTTTTCCTCACTGACTCTTGTAATTGGGAATTGGTTCAACTATTCATGGAACAGATTATTAACCGAATAAAGTGTGAAGTATGTGGATTTTGACAATATTTAAATATTTCAGTGCCAGTTTTTTTGTAGGGTTATGGAATGTCAATATTATTTATAATAAATTCTGTTTATATATCGCTGTGCCTATTGGATCAGTGTCAATTGATTCAATAAAGGACATTTATTATTATTATTATTATATCGTTGTTTCTAATGAAATTGTGAATTTATTGCTAGGAAACGATTGGTTTTTGAAATATAGAGGGTGCTACATCTAGAATAGGGAGTGCAGTTTATTCGGTATGATATCTGAAAATTGACTGGTTTCGTTAAAGACTTGTTCCTTATTTTCCACAGCTACAAACTTTTCCCTCAATCTCAATTACATAACGTTTCTCACATGTCTGCCTCGGACGTTCGTGAGATGAATCAATATTAACTTCGTCATTTTCTAACAGGCTGTGTTGTTATGGATATTCATACGGTTGGCAATTGACAACACGTCATGGAGTGTATCCTGCGAAGTGAAATTATTTGATCAAAGAAATGTGATGCGAAGCGTTCAAGTAGCGACAGACGGTTTAAAGGAAGAAAAGAATATTTCGAAGAGATGCAGATTTCCATAGTTACGAATGTGGAATTTCTAGATATGTTCGTGAAAGTTTCGCTACCAGGGGCGGAATGAATTGAAGACGAAACGGACTCATTATTACGCTCCAAATCGAACTTGTGAAACGAATATTGAATTGATGGTGTTTATTAAGATTTTTATCATTTATGGAGTATACCAGATATATTCAATATTCCTGAAAATTAGTTTTTTTATCGATAATAGGACGGAATTGCCCATTGAATTAATCACTGGCGTTTCAACAATTCGTTATCCAGTGTTGATTTTGTTAACCTTGTATTGATTGATTAACGGAATTTGAAGACTACATTTCGTATTGAGAAAACGAATTCAATCGAACCTTGAAAATTGTTATGAGGGAGAAAAATAGTTACGTTAATTACTGCAGGAGGTGTTCCTAATGTTCTATTCACTTTCTATTGGGAAGAGTTCTTGTTCATTTGTTTTCGAAGATTTAATTCAAAATTATATGTTTATTTTTTTGTACTTTCATATCAAAAATTAGTAATGATGAATTCTACTTCAAAAATCATTCACAACGATGATGGATATATGTCAAGAGGGAGAATGAGGGAGATAATTATTATTATTTGTTTAAAAACACCGTGTTCGAAATAAAAATTGAGTATTCCGAGCGTCTGTCAATTTCATCCTTAGTAACGATCAAGAGAAATTGTGGCTAGAATATTATCTACTGATGGTAATAATGTATGAAATCAATTTTGGAAGACTATTATGTCGAAATCTTAGATATTCTCAATGCTTCATTAGTTTTCGAGGTGTAGACAAATTAACACACGAAAGATTCATACGTCCATTTCGAATGAATTCATAATTCATCACATATTATAGATTGAATTGATCTTCCCAAAATAAGTCTGATTTTTTTCATAACTGAAGAAATGGCATAGAATCATAACATACCTACATTTCAATTTACTGTTGTTTCAAATCATAATCTGATATACAGGGTGAACCACTTTTGTGTAATGGCGTCATCACCATTTTCTTCAAATGGAACCCCCTTTTTTTCTCAATTTCCAAATTGCCTTTGCTGAGCTGATTCCAAAAATGTATAATATGTTGCTTCAAATTGATAATCGGATCTGATTTGTGATTGGCTGTCAAAGTGACAAAGAGAGGGCGAAAGAGGTGGCGAGAACCACCAAAATTTCCTCAATGTTTGAGCAACCAACCCCCACCCTACCAGTTTCCAGACCTCTTGTAATACCGTGAGCCTTGGTATCCATGTAGAAATATTTTCTCGAAATGGCAACTAATCGACCGTCGAACGAACCATTCACTTTTTTGAGCATCAAGGTATCTGAAATACAAGTGTAGAGTGTAGACGTTACCTGGGTGACGTCACAAAGCGATTGTTGCCGGGATACCAATCCCTCGTCCTCTGAAGAGTCAGTGGTATATCAGCATATCGATGTTGACGACCGAGCAAAGCTTGGTCGGCTCTCGATTATTCTTCCGTCTCGTTTCCTGGAATATTCTGCAGACTGGATGGTTATTAAATGCCGCTGAACAAAATACAATATTAAAATACAGAAATATACACATTCTTGGTCTACTATATTACATTATTAGAATTTCATATACGTATAACGGAAGATGAAAGTTCAACTGAAGCAAGCAAATTTCTTTATTGGCAAGGATGCAGGCCAGCTTTTTTAAAATGTTCTTTACAAACATAAACTCTGGAGATATCAGTCGAATGGTATATAATTCATGGGATTTCCTTTGTATTGAATGAAATTTCAGAAATCTTTATGATATCCCACGCATCATAGTCAGTTAAAAATGTAACAAAATGATATATTGCTGAATGACAACATTTCGTAGTTCAGCAGTATTATTTTCATATATGTTTTCGGGATATTTATTCTGGAAATGATGAATTTTTGCCCCTCTCTATAGTTTTGTCTTTACGGTTGGTACAATTTCACACCTTTTTGGACCATTTTAAAGGGGACCTTTTTGAAATCACTATAAAATAGGCAATTTATTGGTGTGATATGCAGCAGTAGCTCATTACTTTTTGGTTCCATTACGATGGGCTAAACTCCATAAACAAAAGAATGCACTACCAAAATTCTCAATAAGAATATTTCCCACAGTCCCACTTCAAAATGTTCGGAGAATGTTCTCAATCTAAACGTTAAAATCATTCTTCAGCAATATTTTACTGAAAAAATGAACCAAAAAGGTGATAAATTGTACCGACCGTGAAACTATTGAAAGGGGCAAAAATTCATTATTTTCAAAAATAAATATCTCGAAAAGGGTAAGACTTTTAGGTCTTTTAGGTGGGTCATCATTTGATCTACATTCTCTCTCAGTTTGGCATGGTCTTTACGGGACACCCTGTATACCTATATGCGAAAACCAATGCTTGAAATTAATAATATAACAAGACAGAAGAATTTGGTACCTATGCTCAATGAAAATTTGTTACAGGTTAACCTGGAGTACCTCGGACTAAAGAAACAATACATCGTCAAATAATATTTTCCATTATTTGAAGCAATCCTATCTGTTGATTGGCACCACTTCGAATGTGCAGTTGGAGAAGAGCAGCACGAATCCGATATTTTCACATCCGAACTTATTAATTCGTACTTTTCGGTTTGGAACTGGAATCACAAAATGTAATACAATGATGAAATTGTAACTACAAATATAAATTTCCTGACGTTGTGTTTTATTCAAGTGGAAACATCTCACATGGAGTGAATTATCTCAACTCAAAGACCGACTATTCAAATACCACTGATGGAATTCTAGTTCCAGTTTTCGTTTGAATAACGCATCAATTGACATAATTCAATGCAATGTAGGTACGGAACATTTCGTTGGCAATGAACTCGTCGAGAAGATCCAGTAAGAAAATATCCTAGAGCGCAGTTTTAATTTGGCTTTGGTAAAGAGAAGTACGCTTGCCAAGTCCTTTAAAATAAAAATCAATAATGAACATCGCTACCAATATTACCAGAACGGTTTATACTGTCACAGTTATAAGTGGATCTCTTGATTCTTTCAAATTGTTAGGTGTGTCTCTTTCTGACCGGGTTCTAACTCGGATTTATAATGCCGCGAGAGTTAGTTATTGATTTCTCCAGTGTGATTTGTGCTTTTGCTCTGCTGCGAAATGACGGTGACCAGTGGGGACAATGACCAGTGCGAGCCAATCAAGAAGGCTCTGGACACTCCCTCAGTGCTCGTGGTAGGGTGAATTGGGTTTTGGGGTGAGAGTGACCTTTGCTGTAAATTGAATCGTATAAAGGATATACGAGGGTATTGAGAATTATTATACAGTTCACGACTAGAAATGTTCACAAATACTGAACGCAATTCCAAACAGCAATTACAAACAACGATACAAATTTCATTATTTTACTGAGAATATAACTATTTCGGAAATCGTGAGTAGATATCTATACTGCGATAAAATACAGAATAACAAACAAAGAAAGCACGAATATATTTGATTTTTGAATGTGACTAAATTCGAGCTTATTCCTAATTGATTACCATAATGGAAATTACAATACAATTCTGCATCACTATTTCGACTTAACACTCAAAATATTAACGACTTCACTGCTTTTATTTAATTTATGAATCACTCATCGATTGTTATCAAGAAATAATACACAAATGATCAGTTATTTTCTATACGTCAGTTTCATATATGATGAATCAATTTTGAATCGAATATTTCAAATAAGACGCCTTTATAATTTTCACCGGTATCATGCACATGCAGGTAGTTCTAGGTCAAGTCTAAGTCAAGATAACCAGCAATGCGTATTAGCTCATGTTGTGTTGCCTACATTCAAAAGTTGAATCCCGAAAGATTTGCCTGATATAAGTTGCACCTGTATGTTTATTCGTAACAGTAGGGATATATATCGCTAGAAAGACAAAGTTCCTATACATATAGAAAATATTTTGAGAATGAAAGCAGATTTTGAGAGTGAAAGCACCCTATTATCAGAGTGAAAAATGAAGTAGGTATAGTTTGGAAAACGAAAGAACGCGCATCTGGCAATAATCGCACTGTGAAGTGGAAGAAAATACTTAGTAAAATAATGAAGTAACTGATCCAGAAGTTAATATAACTTCCATAAAAGTGTAGGGTTCCGTAACGTAGTATAAATTTGAAAATGTCGTACATGCTCGAAGCATTACTTTTGAGCGATAATTTATTAGTTCCATAGAAGTAACTGTCAATCTGAAGAATAATTTCCTTTGTGTACGTAATTCGATTACCAGCCAAACCAAGTCGAAATCACATAAGTCATGAGCGGTAGAGACAAATACAGGCGGTTATTTAACAAACCACATGGTATAATAGTAGACGAGTGTTATGTGTAGACAGCCACAACCATTGTGATCCATTCATCTAATTAGCGATAGTCGGGAGTATTCTCCTGCAAGAGCTATCGCTCTTACACTCATTAGGGACGGATTAATTTATCATAGATTTCTGGAACAGGGAACCAGCAAGGCATTAGCTTAGAACGATAAACAATAACAAAATGGCTGATAGGGCGAACGTTCAGTCGAATACCGCTTAATCAATCCCCCATCACTGGATTTGTTAATGTACAGGAATACGTTCCATAAAAATGAGAAAAAAATCTGTCTGTTCCTAAGTTCCGAAACGACCATTTGAAGGTCAACAACAATGAATAGTCTACTCTATTTAATCTAAATATTTGACCTTATCGGATAAAATTATAGTAGCTCAAATAATATATAATATTTTTTCGAATATACCTGCATGAGAATCTACGGATTCATAAAAGGATGATATGAGAAATTTAACTTTGTATCTTCTGCAATAATTTTTGATATATCGGAAATAAAAAAAGAATAATTATACATTTCGAAAGCAAGACATGTTGAGTTTATTTTGTGAAATTTCAATCAAGACGAATAATAGTGAATCTATATTGATATTTATATCATCTGTTGAACTGAATCATCTGAAAGTGAAATAGAATCGTTTAACTCTCATTCCATGCCTCCTCAGGAAATATCTATACCCATCGAATACACTTTAAATAACATTCGTTTTCTATATAATATAATAAATTTTGGCGAACCGCCAGTGGTAGATCAATGGAACCTTCACCAAATTCTAGAATGACGAATTATACAAGGTTAAATCCGTAATTATTGTTCTCGCATAACGCATATCGTATATTTTTGATAATATTTAGAAATTGCTTATTCAATCGATAATTTACGTCCCATAGGACAAGGAATTGGACTGTTCAAGAAATGATTCAAAAAAAAAACATATGAAAAAGTGCAGGAGGTAGTTTTTTGCTTCATAAACTATTTCGGAAATTCAAGTTGTTTGAGATCATATTCATCTCGTTAGAGAGCACAATTCTCAAAAACTTTTTCTATACTCTCAACTAAATCGATGTTGAAAATACAATATGAGTCCCATATAACTGAACAATACTGAAAAATGGATCACACGAAGCATGAGTTTTTTTTTCGTTCCAATAGAAAAATTAGTAGTACATGTAGATTGAACTTCATTTCAAATTCAACTCTCAGATCTTCATTTTCTCATCCAGGAATCAAACTTATTTCATCAGCTACTAACATGATATCATTGAAATCAAAGTTGGTTTGTTTCACAAATAAACTGAGGTAGTTTATATTCATTCGATTTTTCCTGAAACGATTCTACATCATATATCTCATCCACCATGCTAAGACATCATACATAAACGTATTCGTAGTCGAGTAATGAAAAGCCGAGGGGAGGATCTTGGAGAACATTAAGCGTTGGTTGATAGGCAAACAATCACTGCCTCAGCTACAAATCCATCCAGCAGTCATCCAGTCATAATAGAAAGGTGTTTTTACGTTCCAGTTATCAAGCCATGGTGGCTGCTTGAGACAGCCTCAGATTGAGTATCTCCCCTTTGCTTTTCGATGGATTGCTCAGAGATGGAGTGAAGCTGAAAGTTCACTAATCTTGATTGTGAATGTGGAAATGAAGGTGATTAATGGATGAGAACCATATAAGTCGAGCATGGGTGCCAACTCTGTTGATGAATACATTGGAAGATATAGCCCAATTTGGAGAATAACAATTTAAAAAATATATTCCATAATTGTGTGGAATATTGATTTCTTCTGATCAAAATCACAATATAAAATGAATATTTCATTGAGCTATGATCGGCAATTTCCAGTAACGTTGAGGAAAGAAAATTAATGATGTCGAGTGAATGTTTTATGCACGTAAATAACGTTGTTATCATCAGCTTCCTACGTTTTTTGGTCATTCAGTGTATTTTTCGATTGTGAAAAATAATCAAAAATTTCAAATTTCGAATAGATATTGAATTCTTCAGTATTTGGGAACATCATAGAAATTTATTTATTCTTCTTCATTCAATTAAAGAAGATCAAAGTATATTTAATGTTTCAGAAGTAGTTTTCATTTGATCGAATGATCTCTACTCATTGAATTGAATATTATAATGAAGATTGTTGTTGATGCAGTGTGATTCTCCATTGATACGAAGCTTCATTATTAACAAACTGTACAATATTTCAAAGGACGTATTTGATCATAAAAAATTCAGCTCGAGTTCATAAAAAACATAACTGATAATTGAAACCAACAAATATACAACAGAAACTGCTCTATTTCAACTATCAATGGATGATTTTTCATATATAATTCCATGTTTCCATAATCAACCTGTACCATGGATTGAATATTCCAAATAGGAATGGACGTTTGTAAACTACAACGCTTTTGTAGATTTTGATCAATCACCCATTGTTTGACAAGCGACTCCGCCAATTAGTAAGAAACTACTGATATTTCTTGACATACATTCAAAAATACCTCTTTCTGAAATCAAATCACTATTCTGGAAATTGTCAGTTAAATGGCTAGTTTTCTGGAAATGTTGTTGGGATTTTCAAGTTTTTGACCTTGAAACCTCATGAAAGTTGTTCAGGAATGCCAGTAAGTTTCGAAGTAGGTTGAATCAGAGCAAATTTTCACTGAATGAAAATACTATAATTCAAATCCTACACACCCTTCTTCTGATACCGTACCTGGAAAAGGTGATTATTATCTGACGCAGTTCATCAGAATTGTCTAGCTATTTTCGTTGAATCTTATTTTCCCTTGGTCATCAGAAAAAAAAATTGCCCGAGGGATGATCGTAACTTCAAAACAATTCCATCAACTTAATTCATTTGGAAATAAACGACATCGTCACAAAGGCACTCGAAAATATACATCCTGTATACCTCACTGTATCATAACATACCTAGAATTATCGGACAAGTGCAGTGAAACATTTTCAATATCAATATACGATACGAATCTCATTGTAATAAGGATATTCTTTAGATACAATAAATGATATTATAATTATTAATATCAATATTACGATTACTGATATTCATTCCAACAAATTGTCAATATATTCTTTCAACTCGCAATAGGAATGTTACTGTAATCTACCTAATAATTTATGAAAAAAAAAGATCCGAAGTAAATTGAATGAATTCTATCTAGAGATAGGGTCATACAATATTCTACTTCATCAAGGTAATAGTTGCGCTAGTCTGTGATAGATGGCGCGATCAGTACGCTTCTTGGAGCAATAGTAATTAAATTTATCATGTATCTCATCATCACTGCGTATTTCACTACATAGAGAATATTTGTATTATTTGTTTCGAATAAATCTTCAGAATTTTTTTACATGTTTGAGTGCTTCTCAAAATAATGTATTCTATGTTTTTTTGACATCTCCAGTAATTTTTTGAATTCATGTTAGGAAATCTTTGAATCGTCTTAAATATAGTAGATCAAACATACGATAATCCAAGGAAGACAATTTGACCTCTTTTTCGATGCTACAGGTACAAAATAAAAATCATCAAAATTATCATTGGAAATTTTATTCGCTAACACCGACTTATTAATAATTGAGTTGGCAACATTCCACAACAATATAAGATTGATCTTTGATTTCATTTCGTGGAAAATGACAAGCAGCAACAGTTCACATTATGACAAGCGGCCACAAATTTCTGCCTCGGACAAATCAGCTATAGAATCCTATCTTTCATACAAGGTACGATACAGGCGAACTATAAACATTTTCTGGTAGATGGCGCCACATATGCCCTCTTATATCACATGTATATGACTATAAATATATAATAAAATTCATGTAGAATGATTGATTTTGACGATAACTCGGTTGTATCACCCGCAACTCTTTATTGTTGAACGATGATAGTTTAGCCGGTTTATAACAGATGGCGCAGTCCGTACGAATTCGTTGAGAATTCCTGGTGGCTGCTCACTATCTTGTTCTAGAATAATTATATCTCGTACTTCATCGAGTGTGAATTCATCGGATATCTAGGAAAAAGTGGGAATCAATACAGGTTCAATAATTCAAAATGGTTTTTTCTATTCATAATTGTATCAATTGAAAAAACTATAGCACGAATGAAGATTAACAAATCATTTTAAGATTGAATTTCTTCATAATGAAGAGCAGAGAGTAATATTTTCTATTACTTACTGTATATAAAATATTTTGTAATTGTGTATGCAGTTCTGAACTAATTCGACTAAGCAGCAGAATATTGGTTGAATAAGTTTTCATCAGTTCATCATTCAATGTCGATTACATAATAATGAAGCTAGTGTATTCTACAGTTTGCCACACTTGGACATGTAAGGAAATAAATGAAATACTTTAACAGATTGTAATAGATTTAATTTAAACACACACTATAATGTGATGTCGGCATAGGAACACATTCATATTAAGTACAGTGTAGCCCATACGAACATCGTAAAGTGCTACAGCCATAGTCTCAAATAAATAAAAATATTCGAAATAACATATCATTAACATTTATAATAATTACAATTACAATAAAGTTGTTGCCATCCTGTCACTGACGATTTTCATTTCTATTGGAAACCCTGGTCCACTTCGACTAAACACAGTGTATTCAAAATCGGTTCATTATGGAACAGCTTATATAGGAAACATTATTTTATAAGTATTCCGTTTGTATGACCCTGAAGTTTTTTTTGTAGAAAAACCCTGTTTTCGTCAAGGTTTCATTAAAAATTTAACACATGTAAGGTAGGAAACATTTTTGTACAAAGGATTCGAATCCATAGATCTCAAATCGCAAATATCTAGATTGGGATTGTTATGGAATAATATTCGTCATGTCAACATTATTTCATCTTTTATATTCCATGTACTATCAGAAGATTAAATTTTGCTCCCAGTTGAGATTTCACAAATATCGTTTCATAATCATGCAGAAAAGCAAGCATCAGAATAATCATCCGCCATAATCGTTCAGTGATTTTTTCCTTAATAAAATTTTACGTAAATTGCCAAAATAATCCAAAGATTTCTATACTTAGCTGCACACCAATATCAAATATTTGCGAGACGATCAAGACGAGTAAATTCAGAAAAATATTGGAACATCTCATGTAAATGATGGATCTACTGGACATTCAATAAATAATAATAATAGGTTATATACAATTCGCCTTCTACTGGCCGTCAAATGATATGATAGGGAATGTACAGCGGGTTGAAAATTCGAGATATTTTAACTTTTTAGCAACAGCTCGAATCTAGCAGCCCTCAGTCTCAACATATAAATGTAATTACAAAATTTACAAGTAATCAATAAACTCAATAATTCATAATAATCAAAGAAAAGTAAACATTGCTTTGGTATCAGTTACGAAGAATAACGTTATCGTAATACCATTCTCATTAAATACAGTACGGAATGGTATTTGTATTTCAAATACTTCACAATAAAAATCAATACATCAACACAGGATGGGACATGAAATATAGGCGAATAGTTTTTATTTCAACTTCAACGTAAAGAAAAGTACTCAACAACATATCAAAGATCTCAACATAACACTGAAGATTGCATGGCCCATCCTTTACAACATAGTTAATGTCTTTGCAGAGAATACAAATAATCACTTCATTGCAGTATTCAAAAATGGAGGCGAGAGTCATCATCCACAATAACAAAATTCATCTATTTAGTTCAACAGGACTAGTACGTTAAACTCGGAGGAGGGGGTAGTCGCATACCTCCCCAAGGAAAGAGTCATACCGCTTCTTTGGAAGTCATACTGGTCGAAGAATCTTCATCTCCCGACAACATAGGCATGGTGCCAAGTAAATGGCCCTTACCTTGACTAACGACACACTTCCTCATGTGCTTTTCCAATGTTGAAGGAACGGAGAACGGCATTTCGCAGAATCTACATCTGTAAACATCTTTCCCTAATCTCCCGTGGGTTTTCATATGTCGAGTTAACTTGGAACTTTGCGCACAAGCATACGAACACAACTCGCATTTGTAGGGCTTTTCTCCTGTGTGAGATCTCCTGTGAACCGTTAGATTTGAACAGTTTTTGAACACTTTTCCGCAATACTCGCAAGTGTCATTTCGCCTCGATTCTTTCTTCATCATAGGATTTGGCAACATAACACTTGGTCCAGGAATTCCTCCCTTGTGTTCACGTGGTAACCCAGACAACCACCAATCGTTTCTTTCCATCTCCATTTTCATCCTCTTCGTGGCATCGTATGAATCATTGAAAGGGGGAAACAATGGTAAGGGTTGGGGAGGATGTAAAGGTATGATATTCTTTGAAAATTCGTCCCTGATTTTGAGTTGTGTTGATAAGCTGGTATTGTTGTTGTCACGATCTTTATTACCGAACTGCATTTTCAGGGCCGTGTTAGATTCTTGTAAAGCTTGCTTGTAAGCTTCACTATATTGCGCGATATTGCTCAAGCCAAATTTATCCATCAGTTCACCTACGAGTGAAGCTGATGGATTAAGTTCGTTTTTTGAGATCTGACTTGGTACACTTAAATCTTCTGCTTCCTCCTCATCCATTTCATCCTCGTCCTCTTCCTCTTCCTCCATATCGTCCTCCTCTTCACTCTCATCTCCGTCAAGCGTTTCTAGAGACCCAGCATTGCTAGTTCTATCCTCAGGAGTCCTGTGGATCTTCATATGGCGTTTCAGCTTCGAGCTTTGTGCACAGGCGTGATCACAAACTGTGCACTTATATGGCAGTTCACCGGTGTGCGTCCTACGGTGAACCTCGAGGTTATTCTGATACCGGAACTTCTTACCGCAGTAATCACAGTTATGGATTGCATCCGCGGAAGTTGAATTCCTAGGCGATCCAGGCTTACCGGGAGGCGTCGAAGCTGATCTCGGGGTATTAACGATAGGCTCTTCGATCTTGTTGTTGTTATTGGGAGGCGAGGTACTAGACGGCCTACTGGAACCTCCGCTATTACTGCTGTTATTGTTGTTGTTGTTGTTGCAGCTACTGCTACTAGAGCTGATATTATTGGGGATGGAAGTTGTTGGCAGCTGAGTGGGTGAAGGGCTCGTAAAAGGCGGTGAGTGCTTGCGGGGTGACGGCGAACCTGCCTGCGCCGCCCCCGGGCTGTTGGTGCCTGCCAATTGCCTCAACCGCTGCGAGTAAAAATCCAGCTGTGGTTCCAAAGATAGAGGTTGGTTCGGTGTGGTTCTGTCTCTCTGCGACATGCTGTTCACCGAACTCGCTCGTTCGGCAGGAGACGGAAAACTAGGATGAGGGGGAGGTGGTGGTGGTACGTTTCCAGCTGCGACGGCGGCGGCGGCTGCAGCCGCAAGGTTGAGTCCGTGTTGGCGGAACTGCTCGCTTACCAGTTGGTCTATCCTGTAGTGGTGCTCCGGTCTCGAAAATAACGGAGCCGGTGGGACCGGACCGTGATTCATCGGTGGTAGGGGTAACCTCAACAAACCTCCTACCCCGAAAGGGTTGTGAAGGTCGGGTGGAGGCAGAAGGTGGTGTCTCATGTTCGGCGGCGGTGCTGGAACTCCTGCTGAGCTTGCAGAGGACAAGCTACTGCTGGTACTGGTACTACTGGCGCTATGGTTATTGCTGCTACCGTGTTTGGAACTAGACGGGGAGCTCTCGACGTAGATTTTCACGCCATGTGCATGCTGTACGTGCTGGACCAATCGCCACGCTGAATGAAGACGTGCTTTGCAGGTACTGCAGACATAATTGCTGGGTTCTGAAAATGAAAAAAAGATTTTTATAGACTTCGCATATTACATTCCCAACAGTAGAATCACAAAAAACTTCAACTACAAGATGGGGGCTTTGTATCAATCAGTCACTATGACTTTAACTAAACAGAATGTGTACGTGAATGCATCATGCTCTCAACGAAATCGACAATGCTTAGGAACCACGGATAACTGAACACCTCAAAGAGGTCAAATGCGATCAGAGACAAGCGGAAGTGACATTATAATGACAGGGTACGGTATGAGCCGTACAGCATCTTGACGAAGCGATCGGCCATTGTTCTAGCAGGATAATTTCACGAGTGATTCGCTCAAATGGTGTCCTGTTTCTGTCGAGAGCAGAAGAAGGAAGCTCTTTCATTCGCTTCCTACGAAATGGAAAGACGAAAACTGTGAATGCTGATGAAACAAACATTTCTCATCGTAGGTTTGATTATTGAATGTTAGGGATATTCATTTTGATTTGTATCAATCTCTGAATTGATGTTTTTGATGAGTTTTGAGTAGAAATGATTTCAGTTGTATTTGAATGTTTACTTGATATATAAAATGATATTCAGAATCCTATTTTGGAATTATTTGACTATTCAATACTTCATAAGGTTAATGGAACTGAATCAATATTAATTGATCAATGGGAATGTCTTGAAACTCAAAGATTCAAGTTCTTAGATTTCATTTTGTACAGAATTCAACTCTATCAAATCTCATTCATGAGAAATCATCCAAACCTTTCGAAATCGATCTAAAATGATATCAATGACCTCAAATAATTATTATTTTTTTGTTTTTCGTAACAACATATTTGAGTGCGACGAAATTTCGATTCACAAAGGTCTCATTTCCATGTAAAATAATTTGCACCCTACAAAAAATGTCGCCAGCTGTCGCGAGAAGCATGTTCAGCCGAATAAATTTGCATAAATCTATGAAATCCGATCATAAACCACGAAAAATTCAATTGAAAATGTCCATAAGTTGGCGATCTGCCTTTTCGGCCACATGTTGGCAGACCATTACCGTTACTTCGGGGGCCGGCCCTCTGGAAAATTCAGTGAAAATCGGGCATGAAAAATTGTTCGGACGTTTACTGTGAAAATCCTGAGCGGTCCAGGGTGCGCTAGACGTGACTCGGTTTGGAAATGGCTACCTCGCTGGAGTTTCAACTTGGATATATTTTACGAACGCCCGAATTTCAACTAATGAAACATCTCACAGCTCCAAAAGAACGTGGAATTGAATATCAAGTAGGTTGAAGTGGGTAACTTTTTCTTCCATCGACAGTTTATAGGTATATTTAAACAATTTTGAAAGCACTTATTCGGTTGTATTATGCAATTATGTGCAATCATCATCCATAAAATATTTATTATTCAGATAATATAAAGGGTACTAGTTTATTTTAAATACTTCAACAAATTAGCGTATTTTAATTATTTGATATGAACTAATTGTTTACGCAAACGTTATCTTCGAAATCTATTAACCAGTAGACCAGACATATATCACATTCTTCATAAGAATCAACGATTTCAACGTACTCAATCAACATATTTCAATTTTTTGAATTTGTCAAATTCATCAACATGAATTGATCCATCAAAGAAATAATAACAGGATGTCTCCTTTCGTGAGAACTTTTATATAAAATATTTCTGAAATGATTCAATGATAATTCATGGTTATATTCTGAGTATAATCAAATGAGTCTTATAGTCTATTCATTTGAGGTATGTGAGATAGTTATGATGAATTTTGTTATGTTTCAATATCATTAGTGTGAAATTGAATGATAAACATAATCTAACTCATTGTTTCGGAGTATCTAGCGAACTGTCACAACTGTCTGAATGAAAATACTATTTTATATTGTGACCAGTAGACGCATTCAAGAAAATCATATGAACGTTAGGAAATTAAATTTTATTCCATCATTTTGAATGAAGGAGGTGTCAAGGAATGCCAATCTCATATTTCCATATATTACTTCTTTTTCATAAACAGAAAACCCTTCACGAGAGTCCCTGACAGAATATTTGATTAAAACAGAGACATAAGTCCCCGGAGGGCATGTCGACGTAAATCCGAATTTATTAAAGCAAACTCCGCACTTTTCGATTTTGATTGATTCACGAGGTATCGATAGCAGTTGACGTTGTGGTGAAATTCATAATCTTGTATTGTGTTTCCCCATTGAAAATTCAATATGAGGGTGGATATCGAACCGAACTGTAAACTAGCCAAGCTATTTGGGGTTGAGCTTATTTGAGGGAAAAAGGCGAGCAGCTTTTTGTGCTGATTTAACACTCGTCCGAAGTTAATTATCGATATTTTCCGTTCGAGAAAGAGAATAGTACTGAAGTTACATTTTCTATCGGATTCGTTGACGTTGATAGATTTTTACGATACACATTCTCATGGATTGAAATTTTGAAATTTTGGTGAAGGCGCCAGGATCACCATAATATTCAACTAGATATTAGGCAGTTCCTAGTAGAAATCCGTGATAGTTTCTGTTTCTCCTAACATACAGTTCCAGAGTCTTTCAAACTCGTTAGCAACTATTCAAAAGAATTTCTAGATTTCTTAAAAATTGCCCAGTTCAAAACATTTATTTGATGGTATTTTTCAGGAAATCAAAACGAGTGACAGTAAACAAAGTGGTCAAATCAGAATCGTTGAGCGTCCAAAATAAAATCTCTGATGAATACGTTTTTGGCGTGCGCATTTTAATAACCAACAAAAATATCTGACGAGTCCACAATTATTTCCTGGGAAGACCTTTATCATTAGTCATTGTTTTAATAGATGGCAGAGATGGCATTTTAACGGTTTCATTTTGATATTTATTTATTGAAAAAAGAAATGGAAATGGTACAAGTACCTTCGAATACCTACTCAGAAATGTTTTCTCTATAATTATATATCTAGTACTAGTTATTCTTAGTCAAGATGAAACTTTATTATGTTCAAATTGAACTGTTTCTATAGGATTCCCACCGAATTCTTTGTACCTCCACCGGTTCCAATGCAAATTGGACCTCCCTCTAACCAAGATCCTTTTCTTTTTTCGTCCATTTGTCCACGCCATCGTCCACAGCGTCTTTAGAATTTCAGATCACGGTCAGCGCAGAAGGCTTACGACATTTGCATATGTTTGAAATGTGGCCGCGAACACCACGGCACATAAAGACGGGACGATTATTTATCACCGAGGGCAGTAGAAGGGTAAGCGGGGGTGGTGAAACATCTTGGCGGGTTCTTAAAATCACTAAGGGAGAGTGCGGATACCAGGAGTAGTCCATAGTAGTTGAACCATACTCAGAGTTCAAGATTGTCGGATATAACGAGTTGAAAGTTTTGGAATTAGTTCATCTCAGTCATTGACAGGAATTATTGAAATGACGTAATGAAATCAAATGGGGGGAATATTATATATTTCAGCAATTAGTTTCATTTTCAAGCCTGATAGATGATGTTTGGACAGAAGAATGTATTCGACATGAGCATTTTTTCTCAGAAGATGTTTTTTTAATGCATTCAAGGTGGAAATATTGCTCTCAATAATGATAATTTCAGTTTCAGGAAAAGAGTTTCACAATCAACTACTCCATAGTTTTAATGTGAAAATAGCATAATAATATCGTTTCTTTCGGTAATCCCTTTATGTTGATTTTTTTCAGGTTGTCATATGTCATAATGACACCTTTTCATTTCTGAGTGATATTTTTTAGTGTCTTCTAGGAGCTCTATAATATTCGCCATTATCATCGAGTCTGCCTTCAATATTTACTTAGTTGATTCAGTAGAATGCGCCTCACTTTCATTTGTTTTATGTTTCTATTGGTAAAACTGGTTGGGGTTATCTTTTTCATTCAATCAATGGACCCAATACCCGAACTTCGAATTATTGCATGTTCCTCGTAAGTTGTTCCCAACGAAAACATTTATCACCGTATATACATAGACCGGCCCTTCAAGAATAGGGGCAAGCTTATGAGTGGTCCCTTGAATACAAGATAGAGCTTTGGACACCACAAAAGGAACAGAGCTTAAAAATTTGAATATCGCGGTCATTCTGGCCTTATCTTGACATTATAAAAACGACCCATTGAAAATTATGACAGATGACCTTTTTCACACAATGAACTGAAATCTTTGCGTTCTCCATTATAATCGCCTTCGAATGAATTTTGTTAAAATGAGGCACATATTTAAACCGTATCGAATTTTATTGTTTTCCATAGGAGACGTGTTATTGAATAATAATAATAACACAATGACTTTATTTTTCCTATTCATTTTCCTTTTACTGTATTAACAAAACTAATTGAAATTCTAGAATCGGTAAGATGTGTTGAATTTGTGCTTGGGAATGTTATCAGACGATTATCTACAGTGAATGAGAAATACGGTCTCTGGAATGGGACTATATTCGAGTCCCAAGGTTCCACTCTATGAGACATAGTATTTATAAGATGTTCAATGGAACTCCACTAGAAAGACGTAATATCATGGATTGAATTAAAACTTGAATTCGTCCCAATTTGTGAATCTTGTTGAGTGAAGTAGAAGGATATTGTACAATGGACCCTCGAAGGCCAAAGTTTAATTCTCTATATGATTAACCCTTACGATCGCCACCCTTTAAAATTTTATCTAACAGAATCGGCGATGCGTGACAAAAATTTTTAAGTTCTTTATTCATATGGGGGTTGACAGTGACGGTCATCAGCTCTTCGGAACATGTGTGCCTCTACGGGGAGTACGAAACAAAAGCGAAAATAATTATATGAAGTTTACAGATGGGATCTCTTGAGATAACGTCCACGGCAGTCATTGTTTGTGCATGACAGAGATGCTGCTGTTATAAATGTCGCTGAATCAGGCAACATATACTTAAATGAATTGGGAAATCGGTAAACGCAGTACTCAATCTGGAAATATCTTTACACTCTTCTTTTGGAAGTTTTCAACGCCACGTACCTTCCAAACATTGCAACAAATAGCTGAGATATATAATTACTGTGATTCGAAGTTTTTTGTTGAATCTGTTCCAAGACTAGTGCGAAATAGCTCTTGAATCTATCCTCAGTTGACTTGAAAAGGACGATATGCAAAGAAGGGGCGTAATACGAGACTTTGTCGCCCTAGAGATCGTGAATAACAAATATCAGAGTGAAAAGTGTCCTTCTGAAATTCCAATTTATTTACCCTGCAATTTAGATACAGCGATTTCATTTCATTGAGGTATCGAATTCCAATGATTCTTTTGCGGAATCAATGACACCAGATAATTGATCATAATAAACACGATGAAAATAAACCACTATGTATCCAGTCTTATTTTGCATTTAAGAAACCTTGAGATCCACGAAAGTTTTTCATGAAATGACAATATAATCGTGAATTGATGAGAGATGCTGCTGATGAATTATTTACCATACCATACAGGTAGGATTTCGATTACAATCAATTGAATATTCACTGTAGTTTTCACTGAATTTTCGGGGCAAAAAATCCGAGTCGGATAACAATTAAGTTTAACTTGAATTATAGCACCCGAGCGCGTGTTCCAACGTGTCCCTCGCAGGGTCTAACCCTTGTTCTTCGAAAGGTGACATACTTTTCAATTATTCAAACGACCCTGCACCTATCTTGTCTGCACGATGGTAATAAAAAATAGGATGAGCGTACGCCGTGTTGGAGATGAACAGATGATAGACGCATACGGAACCGGTATAGCGTGTGCTTGGACATAATTGAAGGGGTACCTGAAGAAGGAAGGACCCTTCTTCGGATTATCAATTAATCAGCTGTAGACGAGTTTTTGTCTACTATTTTTTTTCTAGATGAATAAGTGATGTGCTATATGACGCGTGTGCCATGATATGTTAATTTTTTGTGATATTGCGTGCAGCATCCCAGAGAATTCAATATACATAATTGAGGAGATTATTGTTTCATGAAGGTGCATTCTCCAATTTTTCATTTACTGAATATTAAAGGTTGTAAACTACCCTACTAGGGATGATAGATGACGAATTCGTCGAAGATAACAGCAAGCGACACCTCTTTTAAAAGGTATTGAAAAACTCCATTCAATGATACTTATTTTGTTTATGTTAATCGACGTTTTACAACAACGTATTGTTGCAGATTGTGAGGCTGTTTCCGCAGACACATTTGCAAAATAACGAGAAGAGTTTAAGAAAAGGATGTTTTACTGTCAGGAAGTAAATGGAGGTCACTTCGAGCAATTTCTTTGAGTAGATACTGATTCTTAAATCTGTAATCAATATCATACCGAATGGAATTAAAATTTTAATGTCTACTAATGAGCCATTGAAACTGCCATAAACACAAACAAAATTAGTATCAGTGAATAGGTTTTTTCGATACCTTTTAAAAGAGGTCTCGCTTGCCGTAGGGTTCCATTTAAAATAATTGGTCACAATGGCCTTGTGACGTCAACTTTAACGATTTCGTCATCTATCATCCCTAGTAGGGCAGTTCACAACCTTTGATATTCAGTTTCCAAATTTCACTTGTTTATGAATAATCGTTCCAATGATGCTGTTGTTTTACTATTATTATTATTGTTGCTATTAATTATTATTATATTCAGCGACCTCAGCACATATTCATTCTAATAAATATTTGACAAGTGGTGATGAAACATTATGTCAACTACTGATTGGGACATCCTCTCCATCATTATTGCTGCTGTTCAAGAAATCAAAGAAAAAACTAGACGTTTATTTCTGCCAAAGAGACTAGGGGACGGACGGGCAAAACGGAGAGGGCGGGTAAAATGAATAATCGTTTCAAATCGCTGGTCGGTCGGTAAAAAAACTTTTATAACTACACTCACCGTTGTTGACAAAGCATCGGTCTTACATACTTGTGGAATTTTTTTTTATAAATATCGAAATTTAGGAAAAAATTAAAATTTTTAACCGTAAGTATACAGAGATTATTTCAATATTGTTAAGGACGATGCAAATAAAATTTATTTGAATGGAATATATAATTAATGTACATGAAATAATCGAGTTATTTTTATTTTTTATCGCTGTAGTTTGTAATAATTTAAGGTTATGTTATAAAACTACCAGACGGGCAAAACGGAACCGAGCAAAACGGATACTTTCTGTTTTTTAATTAAGTTTTAATTGTCTTTTATATTGTATTTAGCATAGAATATTTATTACAGATGATTTATAGCTATAAAAAAACAGATCGTGCCAGTTGGTCAGAGGAAAATTCACAAAAGGCAATGCAAGAAGCAAAGAAGACATCAAAACTTAAAGCAAGCAAAATATATGGTATCCCGTATGCAACTTTGCATCGACATATGAGTAAAGGAACTTCAAAAAAGAAACTACTCACCACTATGCGTTGTATTCGATTCAGCATCAGCGAATTCAGTCCTGGACCTCTTGCAACTATTCTCCTCCGAGGAGGTGGTATTGTCCATCTTCTCCTGCTTTATCAATGGTTTGATGTCTTCCTCGGGACTAGAACTAGTCAGAGGCGAGGACGCCCTCCTCTTCGGTGTGGAGGATGCAGCCCCGTCCACGCAGAGATCTCCAGGTGCCGGCAACCTAGGCGACGCAGGCGGAGGAGTGTGCACCCTGCTGCCAGCATTCTTTTTCCCGGAGATGGGCGCGGATATGCTGGGTCGTCGACTGTTTATGGTAGAGAGGGGTAGGTTGCCATCGTCGTTGTCGTGATCTTTTTCGTTTGGGTAGCATTGACCGAAGTTCTCCTTGTTGCAGGTGGTGACTTTGTGCTGGATGAATCGCACTATGTCGGAAAGGGCGAACGGCTTTTGACAGACGCCGCAGGTGAGGATGTCCTGGTGGGGGTCACCTTCTATTCCGTCTGCGTCTGCTGAAAGCAAATAATATTGTCAAAGGAACTTGTAGATTCATTCAGATTAGTGCATTGTTTTTTATAATATTGTCAAGATATACATTTTTCAAAATCCAATTCAGTAAAACACCAAGTATAATTCTATTCCAAATTCAATTTCTTTATTGTTATAAACAAATCACATATTTACAAGTCCATAATTAAAGTAGGTCAATATAAATTATATTATGGAAAGTGTGTTATCACAAGAGGAGAATAACTAATACAATTTTGCTGATGTTGCTGATTTATCATCATAGTTTCCATAAAAGTAATTGAAGACGTTCTTTTCGAGGAGTCTTCGGGAGGTCTCCTCCTGAAGACTGAGTTCTCAACATTTTTGTGTATCTTGGGGTAAGCATTTATATTTCTGTATTAGTCATTGAATCTCTCCTAAAGAATGTACCATCAAAATTATCATTACATCATATGTTTTGTTTTGTATTTAATTTTGTAATTGAAATCATTTAATTTATATGTCCTGAGTACGACCCAAGCGACAGGGGTGACCCCCAAAAAACACCCCCTGAACGCGACAATATGCTAGAGATATTCGAATTTCTCTCATAGATTATTATAGGATCACAATGATTCTTTCATTTCAGAATCGTTGAAAGATTGAAAAATGTTGATAGCATTACTGGTCAAATAATCTTGAAATCGGTATTTGCACCTCAAAATATTATTTCTCGAAACATACTACAGTAGAATCCGTTTATATTTGTCAAAAGTCAAAAGATGCGGAATAAAAAGAACAGTTTGACGTGTTTTTGCATTTTTTTCAAAAGTGATCGTTGTACGTTTTATGAATTTTGTGCATTACTTTATCATAAGCCTGTATATTGATCAACCGTGGATTTTGACGTAATTACACTACGAAGTTTGGTTTTCATATAAAATTCTTGATAAAAAAAGTGGGATATAATATTATGACCCATTTTTAATGAATCATGTCTGGTTATAATGACCGATATAGTTCTGTTCAGTTTTGGTGGTAATATTCGTTGATTCCCGACGACGTTCGTCACGTGGCTTGTTTTTGTTTTGAATCGCAGTAAGTAATTGACACTTGAAGGTCACCCTTTGTTTTTCGTGTTTTTTTGAAAAACGCCTCAAATTATTTACGATTGAGAAAAATGGTGCAATAATATGCAGATTAGAAAATGGAGAATCAAGAGAATTCGGCGTGGGTCATTCGACAATATCAATGATTTTCAAAAACAAGAACCGCGTCACCAATCGTTAAATTCAAATGTTTTGAAACCGAAGAGGCATCGAAAATATTGACAATAAAATGTTATTCAAGCATTGATTGAGTGGTTGAAAACCATGATAAACAAAATAATACCCGTCAGCGACCCTATGCTACAGGAAAAGAATATCGAACGGGACTTTATTGCTCAAGAACAATTCGACAATGATGGGGAAGATGACGTCAAGGAAGAACCAATACCCACTGCAGAAGAGACACTAGAGGCTGCAAAATTATTATCACGATTTGTTCATAGCAAGATTGAAAATGATAATGAAATAACCGGTTTTTGACTGTTTCTCATCGATTTTATGAACCTTTGGTGTTCTTTATTAGGTGAATAATGGAATATAATTGAAAAATAAAATTATAGTATGTTCTTGCATATACATACATGTATCGTATTCAGGTACTTATTACCTGCAATTTTTATTTTGATCCAATATGTATGTACAAATGTATCCACTATTTTTCTCTATTGAAATACACACTTCAAGTGAGAAAAAAAAATGTTTTCGTTCACAAAACGCTTTGTATGACGTCCGCTTATTATGACGTGTTTGTCCATTCCCGTCAATGTCATTGTATAATCATTTTGAAACCAATAGATATATTCTGTAGTGTCATTTGATAAAAGTACTTCATTCCACGTACTGAAAGACACAACAGATTGAACATGCCTAGTTGTCAATACGACAACAACGTATAAAACACACATAATACAGATCTTTTCAAGACGAAACACCCTGTAAAAAGTCCAAGCTCGACATTTGTAGACAATGAGTCCGTGGAGCAAGACATACAATAAGGAGAACAATAACAAATACGAATAAGGCAAAAGTGGTGATTGCTAATCTCCGTAGGGGTTCTATTTGTCGTTGGAGGGTGGTGAGAGGGCGAAAGGGGTGGCTGTGCTGATTGTCGAGTGTCATTACGACACCCGGCCGGTCGGGGGGTGGGTTTGAAACTCTCGCAGCTGTTTTCACGCAATCGATATGCTCGATATGAAATCATATGCCCAAATTTGAAACCCACATGTGATGGATTTTTTTTATTTGAATTACTCTCAGCTCAATATAATTGATTGTTCAAAATCAATTGAATTGAATATTTAATAGGAACGAGAATTCATGTGAGCTAGAAAATATTAACCATTAACCATAACATTGACATTCTACTTTGTTTCTTAATTATCAATGAACCAGTTCCATAAATATAATTATCAATACTCAATTATTGATATTATATATTCTACCTGTTATTACTCTTGGAATGTTTCGAGATTTGAAACTTTATAGCAGATCAATGAAACCAGCTGAATCTACATTAAAAACTATTGGGATATATTCTTCTTCAATGAGAATCGGAAATGAGAGATGGTGACTTGAAAAAATTGTATCATTAACAAAAAGCCTTTTCAATAGTGATGAAATTCTCTAATTGATTCACCAGAGTGTTAATGATAGCTTGGTTATTGGAATATTTCATGCAACTATTAAAAAACTCAATGAAAACCAATTACTAGATAATTATTCAATCAGATGTGCGTGTTGTACTAAAAAATATATAATATTCTCGAATCTCTCCAATCGACTTTATCTAAATCAAATATTCTCGAGTACATATAATTGGTATCAAAATTATGTGAAGACAAGAATTAATGGATAATATACCTAAATAACGAAGAATGTTTAAATTATATAGAAATCAAAGGGGTGGAAACCCTACAAATATAAATCCTGTCCATTTCTCCTACTCCTCAAGGGACTGCGTTTGACCTATACGAGCTCAAGGTACGAAAGGTCCTTCTTAGAAATCCGACAAAGGATTTTTCCGCCCTATCAGCTCCTGAACGATTTCACCCCTTACTGACCACTCCCTAGATGACCAATGGTCTGCGCAATGGCCGAATGGTTACCCTCATTTACTGTCTCTATGTACGACGCCTGATCGCAATTGGTCACTGCTGGTCAATCGCGTTATCCTTCTTTTAGGTGTAGCCTATTGAAGCTCGCACCTAAATTTACTCGATGGTTATGTAGATACATTCGAATGGACGAGAGTTCATCTTCGTCAGGGAACTGTATTGGTCACCATGATTTTAAATTTTTTATAGAATCTAGCGACACAATCAATCAAATGAGTTTTTCAGATAATGCACTGCATGGTTTCATGAAACTAAAAATGCTGATTGAAATTGAGTTTATTTGAGAACGAGCGGAAATAGTATGAATTGATGTTATTATCTCGAAACTCATCTCAGCCCAAGTTTTCTCTTCATCAAGGACAACCTATGCGCTATCTATTATGCAATAAGATTCTTTCTCATCATTAGAATATTTGGTGGACGCCCAATTACCAATATTCGATATATAATTAATGATACCGAGTAAGATAGCAGAGATATGAAATGTTCCCATGATGGCTACAAGAGTTAAAGCTGACAAAGTGTATAGATCAATATCCGAAGTCACAAAATAATTAATTTATCCTCGAAAACGATTTCTTTATCACTAATGAATATGCAGGACACTGCCAAAACAGCTCCCGTGTTTAGTCTGTACCGTTATTTCGCAAAAAAATAAGTCGATAGTCTAATTGATTCGAGCTATTACACTCAATTAAAACTAACTTGAAGTTACTTCATGCCGAAGACTAAACAGTATCAAACTGCGATTGATAATGGAAGCCTTCCTTTCTCTTTCATTACACGATAGATTCAGATTCCGATGAATAATGCATGATGGTGTTCTAGACATTCAGAGGGTATCAATTTCTGATGTGGACGCAACTCCAGCGAAGAAATAAAATTCCAGGCAGATATAGATATCAAATTGGCTATTCTGATAGAGAATTGGTCGACCAATATGTATTGTAATTTGTTGAATGGGGCAAGATAGCAACTTCGATTGATTTCAGATTAGGTTCTGGTTTTAATACATAGTGATGAGCAGAAGACTACTGGCATTTGTGTTCAATCTGGTAGAAATAACAGGGTGATATCAAAATAGTAGGCTGAAATATAACGTGATTAATTAGACTTGTCTCGAATGAACCAAACGAGGAACGATGAATTCTGAGAAAACTAAAAATGGGACAGGGAAGAATTGAAGCATTGTGCATAATGATAATGCAAAATAATCTCGCCACAAGATAAACTATTTCAAGTGTCTCTAATACTTTCATAAAAAATGTAGGGTAGTTGAATGAACCAATTAAAGACATAACCTAACTTTACCAACAAAATGACGGTGTTGCGGAGATTTAATTGTTGATCGCGTACAAATAATGGCTCATATATCACGAAAATATGAATAAATTATGCAAATTTTTATAATTCTCGCGTTGGATTTCTTGAAGAGTTGATAGTTTTGAATGAAGAAATGGGAATGAGAACTCGATTGGAGCAGAATTCTGGATACAATACTCAAGAAAATATAAAATCACAAGAAGAGTAAAACTATGTACTAGTAGTCTTTTGATTCAATGGTTTGTCGAATTTCTGAAATGTTTTTATTCCAAATTATCAAAAGTTCTTAGTCGTAGCAATATATTCTCACAGTTTGAACAATCTACTGTATTATTCAGTACATCTAGACACTGGAAGAAAATTTTCTTTTCACAAGTTGTGTCAGAGACCATTCCGCAGGCTATCCCGAGTCACGCCTGGGATCTTAACACGATTTCCTTTGTTTTTTGATGCCCAAAGGTGGTCAGTAATTGCATTTTTCGCCCTCTAGAGTATCAGACATGGTGGAGTTTGTCACAGTGCCGTCATCTAATTTGATGATGAGATTGACTAACCAGAGTAATACCAAAATCAAGTTAGCTTCGGTGCGGATATTTATGGACAAGAACAACCCCTCGATATAGAAAAATTGGAGCTGGGCACAAACAACCCTATGCATGTGTGAGCTGTATTCATTCTCTGCCCCCCTAATGGTGTCACTTCCATTCACGAATTGCATTGTTGTTGACTCCTGTTTTTCTGGAAAGTTGAGGTAAATAAAATTCGAGGATTATTGTTGACGATGAATTTGATACATCCAGAATCGAAATTGTGATACTTTCAATAAATTTTCAATATCACTAATTGTAGTAGGTGTTTGGAGATTGACCATTGAAAAATAGTCTGTCGACACATTTCCATTGATTGGTTTTCGGGGTTTGAATCGCTATAAGTTTTCTAACAAATGTTTATGGAATATTGCAATATCTCGCTTTTGAGTAGTGAAGAAATTTGAATCGATGATTAAAGCGAGTGGTTGAATTTCACTGTATTCATTTTCATTTTATCACTTCAACCATTAAAACCTGAAATATACTCAACTCCAATTAATTGAAATGCAGGAAGTAGAACTCGAAAGAAAAAAATTCGTGACGGTAGCATGGACTCCTCGACTTCTTTTTTTTTCATCTCAATCTAAATATTGATATAAATACAAATTCTCACGTTTTTCTAGATGCCCTGTGTATTTTTTGATCTAATCTGTATTACCCATGTTGTGTGAAGTTATGAGTATTTTAATTATAACGTAAAAATGTATATCTGATTTGACTAGAATGTTGGAATTGGATTATCAATCAGATTACATGAATTCAAGTTGATAAAAAAGTTGTTCAACATTTTGAATATTGCTATTAATCTTTCAGGCTATGGAAATGAGTGAAAAGTGAATTCTTTCGATTATTAATACTCAATTATCACATTCAGGATATAAGCTACTCAGATTTATCGGTAGGAAATCTTTTGAGAATCGTAGTAAGAATTTTTATTCACCCATTCCTCACTAAAAACTAAATATTCATCAAATTCACAGAGTGTTTTCTGAATTGATTTCATTTCCATCAAATGATTATTATATTCTTGAAACTCTGATTTTATCGTGATCGAAATTTTTTTATACTGAATGAATACAGTGACAAAGTGATGAATTATATTTTGGCACTTGAAAACTGTCTGATAATTACTTCCATGATAGCAGTACATAAGCGTATTTCCTCGCAGCATTTTGAGCACAAAAAAGTCCTCTATCTGAAAAAAAATCTCCCAAAATAGGACCAACACCGCCCTATAGGGTACACGGACAAAGCTCAGCGAGATGTCCGTTGTTTTTAGTTTCTTTGTAGTGGTCCACCAGTGATGCTATAATAAGAGCGTACACCTGGACTTTGCTCTGTTTGAAAATGGCGCAGAAGGGTTCGAACAGTTCAATTTACTGTACATAATGTACCAGACGATATTTTAACGATGACCATTACAGGATGTCCTATAATGAAGCATTGGGAAAGATGCAAAATTTATCACTGAAATGAGTTCTTCATTTGAAATATCCCATTGCTCAGTAAAATAAGTTTTCAATCGAAAATATCCCAAATTACCACTACTCAGTTCGATATATGATATGCTCAATCAGGAAATATTCAGGGTATTGGGTATTCGTGAAAAACTATTGCACTGTTGAGGAAGGATATAGGTGATATCCAGATTCCCGAATAAAGCTGTCCTAGTTCAGCTTGAAACAGTTGGTTCTGAAGATCCTATCGATATTAACAATTCAACCTTCAGATTCTAAATCGAATGATTTTCTGTTTGATTATCCATTATAGACGAGAACTTCTATATGAAGCGAAGCCTGTATGGCATATGATTGAGAAAAAAAAACACCTCTATAACCTCGATATTGGGCAATATAGAAAATAAGTCAGTATAACCAACCATGTAATTGTACCATAAGAAGAACGTTTTTAATGATATCATTATCTACTTTTGGACATTTCTGGTCATATGTCATATCAGCATTTTCAATATTCTTTTCGTTTTAATCATCATAAATGTCGTGACAAAACTGTTAAACGAAACTTCAACTTCTTATACGAAATGTTGCGAAGAATGAAAATATATTCTCTTTATTGAAAACATTTCCCGGAAACCGCTCTCGCTGCCAGAACTATGTTTGTTTTGAAAGAGGTAAAAACCATGTGATCTTTTGGACCTCACGATCATTACACAACCAAAGCGAGCTACAGCATATCTCATATTGACGATAAAATCAATGGAAACTACACGCAAGAAGATTCTCGAGAATCTCTCGCGCAAGAGAAAAGGTTAAGGCGCAACTAATTCCACGGCTTACCGCCATAAATGTCGCGACCCGGTCTTCATTTGTCTTTGAGAGTGCCAATAAAATGATAGCAAGCATCCGAGAGCGCCGTATTTCAGGATCTCCACTTGGACATTATTGGGCGCAAAAGTTTTAATCAGCTAGGCGAGAGGCTATTTCTAATCAAGAGGGCTGTTCTTAATGGCCCCTCGCCAGATTGCTGTATTTTATTCTGAAACACGAACTGTGGTTCCCTTTTGGTCCGTCTTGAGACAATTTGGATTTATCATAATCAATTCCAGTTGTGACATTCTGACATTCTTTCGATTTGCATAAAATCAGTTGAACCGAAGAATAATTGGTGGGTTATGAATGTTTCATTATGAATTAGTCTTAAGAGAACCCTTTATCTTGAAAATTCCATTGTGAGATTATTGAATTCATCTATAGAATCGTTTTCAGTTTTTTCAATTGCAAAAATTATGTTGCTTTTGGCTAATATCGTTGAGGGCTTATTGGTGTTTCTTCTATTAGTTTTAGTCGATTAAAATTCAAAAGACCTTTGTGTCATCATCATTTTCAAGATTCTGATTGTTTTATTCGATATTTCTGATTCCAACAATACGACTGTGGCACCAAATTTTTATCTTCAAAATCACAAGGAATGAAACTTGAAATTGTGTAAATTTATAGCTCGATTCATGATTTATTTTGATTATTTAATCAAAGATGTCATAGAAATGTACAATTTTTATTTGATATTATAATTGAGATAGACACTGTAGTAAGGATTGTTTTACTCATTATGTATATATTGGCACTTGGATACCTCTCAAAATTGCTAAAAACATGAATTTGCAATATTTTGATCAGAGCTGAACGTTATCAAAAGTTGAATTTTTTGATAAATCACCAATGAAAACTTACATGATTGGTATTCAGTTGAATGTTTGTCCAATATAAATGCATGAATATGCGAATTTGAAGAATAATCACTATATGAAACCAGCTGGATTGTTATAGTATTGTTCCATAATATCTATCAATTGTACATCACAAAAAATAATCGTATAGTAATAAATCGAGGTGATTGTTTTATTGATTTATTATAAATAGAAGAATTCTTACCGGCTACTTTTCTATAAAAAAGCTTCATCCTCAAATAGAATTCAATATCGCTTATGGAAGGAAAAACAGCCATGTTGAACAACGAAATATAAACAACTAGTGTCGCGTTATCACACTTCACGAATAATCATCTAATGTGTCGACACCTCGTGGATACTGATGCTGGATGCAGATCTCTCACTGATATGCATCTACCATCCACTCGGACTAACCATGACCATACTGACTTCCGAAACAGGTAGTGCCAGCCAGGGGTGATCACCCTGTGGTGGGGGTTCCACCGTTACCCTCAGCATCTCGAAAAGAAGGGCACGACGACAATACGTTCTGTCGGAATAATGTTAATTTGCAATCCACGGAATCTCAGGAGGATAAAAAAATGAGGGGTAACGACGGCCGTTAAAAAATGCAGGACAATAAAAGAAGATTTATGATACAGGTAAGAGAAACAAACTAAAAAAGTGCCGTGGGGAGACGGAGGGGTGAAAAAATTGATGTGTTAAAAAAATCTCACGATTTTTTATCCAGGGGTCATGAAGATCTGCAAACGAGGAGCATGGGAAAAAACTATATGCAGATTATCTCGGTTCATCTTGAGGTGCATAGAGAAGATGTGAGGGTAACATTGGGTTTGGAAGCGAAAAAAAAAACACACAAAGAAAAAAAATGAGCGTGATCGTTATTTTGAATTCTATTTCTATTTTTTTACGTTGAATATCCTATCCCAAGATCCACAGTAATGATTTTGCTATTCATCAATTTCGGTTTGGAAACTGAAAAAAAATAGAAGGATTCTGAGAATGATTTTTTTTTCCACTCTTGTTCCATATATTTTACCAAGACGTATATATAAAGTCATAGCAGAACTATTACCCGAAAAATAACTTGTTTGTTCCGAATATCTGTTTGTACTCAATTCTACTTATGGCAATCGAATCAATATTTTGCCATTTCCTCTTGAAATTCAATTTCAATTTCTATTTTTTATTTTATTTCTTTTTCGTCAAGATATATTGTGGGGTATGAGATAAAATGGGACCTTAAATTCGAGACTCTAATGAATGAATCAATAAATAACCATTCATTTTAAGTTTTCATTAACCTCCAAACCCAATGAATACTAAGTTCTATTCCATCGATGATAACTGGAAAATGCCCATTATAGTTTATTGATATAGTTCAATATACATTTCGAGTAGGTATAAAAATCTCATAAGCTATTCATGCATCTGTCTCTAACTATTAGCAACCAACAAACAAAGCCTTCACCGCTGATGATAGTTAATTATCGGTTTTTGCGATGTATCTAATCTCACTCCCACATGTCCTTAGAGAGGCTGATGGCATAGGTAATGAAAACGTTTTTATTGTCCTTTCAGCAATGCCTTTCTCTTTATCAGGACTGATCAATAAATGCGACCGCACACCAAGGTATTTAAATTCTCTTGGAATAAAAGTGTTCTTGACATCAATTAAATGGACATCATTAATTTTTACCGGAGCAACTTGAATTGGAAGCGATGAACACAAGGAAGACAAGCGTTTCATGTAAATCAGTGAGTAGAACTACAAAAAACCATATCGAGTGAATTGATGGATTCTAATTATCAACATGGTTGTACAAGCACAACTTTCAATACACGATTAGTATATAGTATATATTGCCTTTTATTCTACAAAATCATTCACATGACTAGTTCGAATAAATCTACCATGTGTTGCTGCTTTTTTTTAAATTATGGCTGATGTGAATTGTTCAAATTTCAAATGAATGTAGCTTTCTGTCATTATATCCAAAAATATATATGAATCTTAGCCTTTACATTCGAAGAATCGCTATATCGCAAAATTGGAGGTTAAAAAATAATGTAAAAACCAGCAAGTATATATGATGATGAAACTACCGGAAGAAAATGAGTGTCGCATGTGATTTGGCCTACCGGTCTCAATATTGTGAAATTTTCTGTGTCAAAGCACATGGAGAACTTCTAGCATTGGACGTAATCGCTTCCTAATTCTTCTGAAGAGATTTCCTGGAGTTAACGACGGTAACAACATGATTACCTATTCTGAAACGTTAGAATCGACAAAAAGTGGCATAATAGCAATTAAAAAAACTACCATAACGTGACATTTGAGAATTTGCGTCACACTGGACAAAGACTAGCCTCGGAAAGACGGAGCTACGGTTTTACATCGTGATAAGGACCACCGATGTGAAACAGCGCGGAAGAACGATTTCTTGACTTTTGCATTGCCAGGCATCACGCTGTGTTTAGGGTTACGATGAAAGACATTTGTAACACGAAAATGACCGGCTACTTCCTTCAACACTGCAACATTTACAGAAAGAAAAATAATTTATTGATAACCAACTGGTTTACTGGCAAACTCCGATTTTGCTGAAATTTTTACAGACGCTTTGAAAAAGTAATATAAACTCCCAGTGATAATTTTTTTTTTCGCGGAAAAACCTCTAACATACTTTTTTTTAGGAAAGTTTCTGAAAATCGATCACGGTAAGACCTAAGAATTTGATTGATTTTGTACTTACGTAATTAGTAGGAGAGATTTTCAACAGACTAAACCCACAAGAAATTTCATGATGGAAATGCCAATTTTCATGATTTAATATCGTATATTTTCAACCCGATATATATTCAAAAACAAGATAAAAATTCAGCAATGAAAAACATCGACAGATAAGTATTCATAATGTCCCCAGTTTGGGAAACTATTTCAGATAGGATTTCTTATGAATGGAAATTAATAAAATATGACAGATAAAACATGACAAATATAATATTATTCAAAACATAGCTTGAATGGTTTATTTCAGTCAGTGATATGTCGAAATTGAAAATCTTTGATTTAATGATGATGATTAGTGAAGCTCCTAAAGTTTGGAGCTGCAAGATTTTGTCATTGAGTTCGAATGGGACAACTCATGTAACCTTTTCTTTTCCCAAAAACATTTCAGGGAAGCTTGGAAATAAAATATTTTTATTTTTTGTACCAATATGTGTTCGATCATCATAATTTGGACTTAAATGTAAACAAAATGTGTTTTTCGATATTTTCGAAATGGATTCTCACATCAACTTTCATCAAGTATACCATTTTTGTCTACTAGATGTTATTCAGAAAGTTCCTCTTCAATAAATGTCATAATGACTGAGTATAAAGTACCAGAAAAGGTATTAAAATCTCACGATGAAAATAATTTGGATAAATAAACTCACAAAAGCCTCTTTGCCAAATATGGTGACAATGCGTGTGATATTTATAAATAATGAAAATCGAATTTTCGACTTTGCTTTCCCGAAATGATATAATTTTGAATTGGGGGTTGTGTTGAATGTTCATATCTTAGCCAACATAATTTATGGATATATTATTCCGATACCTTTCGGAGAATAAACATGAAGGATTCGAAGCCATTATCTTGCAGTGAATAATAGATTTTCTACGAAACATATTGTAATCACTCGGTATAGTTGAACTAGTCCTTAGATTCGAGAAGCACCAGACATCATTGTTGAATATGTAGTTTTTGTTCTGCGTAGAAAATAACTCATTGTATTGGGATTTGCACAGGCCAAAGATCGTACTACACACGACCTTCATCTAACGGTAGCACATTTACACACATATCCGAGCAAAAGGTGTTAAATCTCGGATTCTCCCACGCTACGATGATCTTGGTCTACATCGAGCGATGGTCCGAAAGGAAAGGGTCAGACCATTCATTCTCTCAACACTTGTTCATCGGACAATGGTCAGCTCAACCGGGGGCCCACAACCTGCTTGAGCGCCTTCACAATGAGTCTATTATGGTGCCAATGATATTCCCTGTTTACGGATGTTTTGGTGTTCTTTTATTGCCGTTTAAGTATATTTGGAATCAGTTTCGGGTTTGGTATTGAAGTAATTTCCAGTATTCTGTAGTGGTTCATGACCGAAATCAACTGATTTTGAAATCAAATATGATTTTTATGAAAGATTTTGATAGAATTAGAGAATAGTGCAACATATCCAATTGATCATATTATGAAAATATCTTATATATAGGGTGGGCTACGGTGGATGACCACCAACTTCGTTATTTTGAATAGGACATCAAAATTTTCGTGACCATTTGATTGAAGAATTCAGTCCAAGCAAAAGTACAATAGTACAATGTACAAGGTGTCTATAAGAGTTTTTTTTTCACTTTATCATTCAATTGAAAGTGATTAATAAGAATCCTAAGAAAATAAAAGCGAAATAAAACATAATTGCAGGTTTGATGTATTTCTGGCATTTAAGTGAAACAACCACGAATATACATTTTCTCATTGATTTTCTTACCTCCTATTGTTTTAATTTTTTTTTGTTTTTCTTGTGTACGTATGAATTGTAATGTTTATAATGTATTGTATATTTTGAACAAAAACAATATAATATGGACAGTAATAATAATGAAGTGTTGAACTGTATGCACGCGTCCAGATAATAATGGAAGGAATTATTTTTTTATATATTTCATGCATAAAATTTATTCAAAATAGCACAGCGTTTTTGACGGTTAAGTCATCCTCAGTGTCTAATTGTCAGGGGCACAAGAAACGAGGAACATATTCAGGTATTCCTGAGTATTTTATGCACGAAATATAAGAAAAAAATATATTTTCATTACTAATAATATTAATAATAACGTACAATAAAAATCATTTCTCGAAAAATGGTTTCGGAATCCAATCAACTACTAAATTCGTGAACGTGAATCACAATAGTGTCATAATCGATTGAAATAATATGAATGTTCCCTTTCCCAAAATGAATTGCGTCATTCAAGTACTAGCATTCAACTGACGAGTTCTGATTAGAGTTAAGTAAACAAAACTGTATGAAACGCCATAAACTCGACGCAATTGAGGTTGAAAAAATTTGTTATCAACGTATACGTTAACGATGATAAAAGTACCCACCTCGCAGATAACATGATTGTTTTATTTAGCCGCACCGTGAAAAACATGATATATGAGTATACGGTCATTAAAATTAGTTATCGGTAGAGTGCCATAGAGATTCGAGACTACAGAGTAACGGAAACTGCACAATCTCATCACGATGCGCCGTATCAGATTTAGGTATATCATCAATGATATTATTTTACGGAGAAAATATAACGGCATGACAAAATAACATATCTCATGAGAGAAACAGCGGGACTAGGATACTACGAAACGATGATAATTCAATTGGTGAAACGACAGACTTCAGAACATGAAATGAATATTGCTTCACAAAAATATTATTTTCTGAGGGTTATGAGCTGTTTATCATGCTTATCATGAACCATTTCTAGTTGACACGTTCAAGATTCAGATTATTATTTGTCCCTAAAAATAATTAACTTCTTCTTCTATTCACTTAATTTTAGTGTATTCAAAATTCACATGACACCAGATTTCTTGACTTGGTGAATTTCTCGAAAAGAAATTCCAAAGATGATTTCCCATGTTCTCGTTTTCTGGGGAAAAAATAATTGTCGAATCTTGTTTTCATTTAATGAAGAGGTGAACTATACATTTTCGAGATGATTTTCAAAAAATTCCCTTTTTTCCGTAGTATCATGCTATTTTTAGCACAAAAATCAATGAAATGAAATAAAATATCTGTTAAATCAACATGAAATGTCCTCTTACAATCTCACAGATTCATGAACTCTTGATTGATAGTTGGATTGTCCTTCATTTCGGAAAAAAATTGAGCGCCTCCTTCTATTGCATAACCTTGTGAAGAAATATTCAAGCAACTGATTATTTTGTTTTTACAATATTTATTATAATATCTAACACTGCAAAATACTTTGATGCGTATTGAAAGAAGACTACTATATATATGTATTTTTTCATGATAATTTATGTAACTTGATGGAGAATGATGCACATACTTTGGCCCAATTGAAAAATTATTTATGAAGGTTGTCGGACTAAGAATAAGATTATTGAATTAACCTGGTATTTCAAATTTGTGAAAACGCATATCCTAATTTCCATGCTATGAAGCACATGCCATCGTTTATATACATTGTTTTCCAGATTATTTCTTCTGTACATCTTTATAAAAAAACTCCAATGGATTCAGATCTGAAAATTAATTACTTCTCGGCTTTAAAAATTAGATATGTTCGAATATGTTGACAAAATGAATGTTACTAAACTTTCTTAACAGGAACTGAAACCACAATATCCATGTGAAAATTCAACAAACTCATGCTTTTACATATTGCATTTAAAATATTTTCGATTCGCGAACTAATGTATTTCTTTCGAATTTGACATGTGACATACTTAATCGTTTATTTATCACTGATCGCCCTCTGTATATACGAAAAAAAGGCGATAGGGAAGCCAAACTTATGGCGTAGACGTTGGAGGACCTTTTTTATTATTAAAAAAGAATTTTAATCAAAAGATGCTTATCGTTTCCATCCCATGGAACTGAATCGGCGCTGATGTCTAGATAACATTATTCCCATTCTTCAAAAGTGGATCTCAGTGACCTGTGAGCAGATGTGGGTGCTGTGTGGGAATGCATCTTAGAGAAATGACCGTCCAACATTCAACCCTTTTGTCCACACAATGACAACGGTTTTTGCCCCGATATACGTCTCCATCATTATGTTTATGAAATGAAAAATGATAACATGGACATATACGAAGTTTAGAAATATCGGACACATTGTGAGAAAATTTGAAGAGGGTAAAATAGTATTCACATTGCACTGTGTGATGATTCTAATTGGTAATATTACCGATTGTGAGTCATGAAATAAAAATACCCTGATTTACACCGTACTTGTTTTACACGTTTTCGCTTTTACACGGTTTTCCAAATAAGTTTTTTTTTGTGTTTATAACACTGTACTAAATTCTACTGTGATTGAAAACGTATGCTGTACGGTGAAGCGAGTGCATAATTTAGATTATTATAAATTAATGGCTGTGATAAAAGTAAAATTCAGAGGGAGAATGCGGGATATTTTGGAGGGAAATGATGGCAATTTACCGAATAGGTTCAATTAAAATAAAAAAAATAAGACATTTTAATTTGAAAAAACAAATCCGTAATATATTACATATTTTAATCTGTCAATGCATTTTATTTTTATTTCTGTGTACACCTAGAAATATTGAAAAAAATCAAAGCTGTCAAATAGCAAAATTATGCATTTTTGTCGCAAGATTTTCGATTTACACAGGAAGGTATCTACCGTGTAAAACGGGGGATAGGTGTATTTCAAACAATCAGCAACATTTGATTTATGTCAATACTTCACAGAAAAACCTATAAATGTTTCCTTCTTTTTTGAATGAGAACATGTACCCAAGATCCTATAAAACTTATACTAATGTACTACTCATTTCAGTGAAAGGAAGGGTTTGCCACTGATACAATATTGTTTCCTTACTTATTTTTCTGCTGTTGCAGAATTTAATTCTCTAGACGTTTATTTATTCAAAGAAAAGGGTTGTGACAGCTCGTCAGAATATGCTGCAATATTCTGGAGGAAAAAGTATTTGAGTTGAAATGAAAAATGCATGGTTTAGTCAATAAATCATAGAAACATTCAGAAAAATCTAATTACTCGTGATAAATTCAAATGAAAGAATTCACTCATCATATGGAATGAAATTTAATCGATTTGTCATCACGTTGAAGTGTTGTAATGTTTGGTGCTGCAATAGACTCAGTCATAATTTCAATAATTTTTTCTACTGGCGTTGAGAGATTACCAAATCTGTCGAGTCTCTCTTCATTTGATATATAAACTATATTCGATTTTAAATTCACTCCTCTCCAATGAAGCTTAAATTCATTCAGCAAAGTAATTGCCTTGGAAAGCATAAATAATGCATCTATCAATGTGTGGTTAATGAATCCATTTGTGATTCATCATGATTCGATTAGCGCCGTGCACTTTTAATTTCATCGGCCCAAGAGGAATAAATGAGGTGAATGGCGTAATAATAGCTTATTAGAAGGTTATTACAACAACCGAAGATTTACAAGACACTTCAATGATCAAAACATACATCCGTTATGAGAATCTTTCATAAAATACCAAGAACCTCTCGGTATTGTGTGTGTATAATTGTGCTTAACGACGTATGAAGTCAACTGTTTTTAGTAATTGCACTTTATCTTCTCTACCTGTCACTCGTTCACCACTTAGAAGAAGAGATTTGGTTGTAAAAATTGTCACCTCAACTTGAGAAAAAATTGGTGGTTCTTTATATAAAGATTCATTGATGTACCTTATGGAAATGGTATATTAATATACAAGTGAAAGTAAACATAATATATTATTTTTTATTATTATTATATGTATAAGTATATGAATCAATAATCAACATATTTCAGATTGATTCAGTTGAGAAACTTGATCACAAAATCATCATAATCTGTAAGAGATTCTGATTGAATGCGAAATCACAAACTTTGATGTCACTTTGGTGTCACAAGAATTTTTTATTTTTTATGTAAAACTTCCCACGAAAGGAAACATCCTGTAATGTTCAGAGAACATCATGAGAACTAAGGGAAAGGAGGTAGGAATTGGTGTTCTTTTTAAATTTCTGACGGTTACAATATCAAATTGGTATTGTGTGACCTTAGTATGAGTGCGAGAGATGTATTTCGTGAAGTCTATTTGCAGTAAATAATTTGGTTTCCACTCAATATGTCGAGCTGAAATATCATTTGGTTCAAGATGAATGATTTATTTATACAGCATATTAGATGAAATATGAACAGAATAATACTCTATAAAAATCATTGTCGAATACACATTGAAATATTTTCAATCATCATTTTATTCAACTCATCTATGGAAACCAACTTTTCCAGTCCTTCAACTTCATGTTGTTCTCGATAATATCACAATATTGACTGTATAAACCCTGTTAAAAGAGTTAACGAATATGGTTGAGACACACTCTATAGTAATTATGAATTATTTTCCACTGTGAACATCACTGAAAATACCGTTGTTTATCAGAAATATGTTATTTAGGTTACAACGAATAAATTAAAGGTGTAATAAATAAACGTGGCCAGTCTGGCGGTTATTATTTTTATCTTATCACTCTAGCCCTGGCGTACACGGGCTCTTATCTAAGGTAAACATTGCTCACCTATTTCAAAAAACTTATTATCACATCCGCCATGTGTTGTATGTACTTGTATTAACCAAGCTTTTAATCTTCGACAGCAATGAATGTTAAACACTTTTTCATCCATCCACATAATAGTGTAATAAAACGTACACTCCTAGATGTTCAAATGATCTCAAAACAATATCGATATCACGAAAAGAATTCAATTGAGAATGAAATGACACTCAGAATTAGAAACGAATTCAAAAATTCATAACCTTTTGCATGACACGATCACATAAAGTTTTTCATACACAAAATACATAACGTGTACAAAAATTATTGTCAACATTGAGTATCTTCGAAAGATGTTTCATAGCAAAGACGAAACTTTCAGTCAGAGTCGGAATTTTCAACACAACGAGAAAACGAAGAAGAGAAGATGTTGTAAATGATGTCCTTCAGTTTAATTGTGACATTTGTATATCCATCCGATTTTTGATATCATTAAGATGACGATTACTGAAACCAAGTATCATTCTAATCGTTTGAAAGAAGAGCAAAACTAATATCTGTAGTTGAAATCGGATTCTTTCGTTAAAGGGATATATTTATCCTGTTCATTATTTTTCAAGTAGTTGTGAATATTCAAAGGTGTTGATCAGTGATTACAATATAAGTAAATCATTAAGTCAGGTGTGCAGTATAAAATTATTATTATTGTTATCAGATACATACAGATACGTGTATAGTGATCTATATTCTGATTGAATTGGTCTGTTCTCGAAAAAGAAGTGAAAAATTAGTGTCATCTCTGGTGCCTGAAGAGTATTTTCAAAAGGACGTGCTGATTAAACCATCAGACATGTTCAATATACCATCAGTAGAGTCAAATTAAAACTGCGAATTTGTGAGATATTCCAAAACATGGTAATTTACTTATTACTGGTATTTCCACCACTATCGATATATTTTCCAATTCATGAATGAATCTCCTGTAAACTCAGATCATGAATTCATGTGCTGATCATAATAGTTTTCGTTAATTTCGCACACGATACACCGACTCGTTCGTTGTTCATGGTGGTATTTCTTCGTTTCTTAGAAAAATGTGCAAAATTCCATAAAACCATAATAATTATGGGTAGACAGCGGCATTAAAATCAAGGAATGGTAAAGTGGGATCATAAATTCAAGTACTTGGGAGTTACGTTTCTTCCTTGAACACATCAGGCAGTGGTTTATTGGTCAATACGAAACCATGGATTTATAGTTATCAATAAACTCATGAAATGACATTTATTTTCATGGAATATATCTAGCAAATAATAGAGAAACTCCAGATGACCTGTACCGCAATGAAGACTATAGCATTTATAACTTTTGAGATTCATATAAATGGAGAAAGTTATTATAATACACTAACAGCAACTAATTTACGATGCACAATTTGAAATCATACCAATTTTTGCTAATAGCCTGTTTTTTCCGACAGCAGATTAATATTAAATTTTTATTGCAAAGCAGAATGGCAGCTCTCCAGATAATTTATGACTTTATCATTTTGATAACATATACACAATTGATACTTGGCCATTTCATTCTCATTGATATTTTTCCTTCAATCGTTTATTTTTTAGAAGTATAAATTGCGCATCGAATTATTGAGGATTTCCAAAATTTAGCAAAACTTGATATATTTTATTAGCCATGATTTTTTGAATTTTCAATTCAATTCAATCATAATGATGGATGAGAATTATTAAAATTTTTGAGTTGGGAAGATATTTTTGTTGCTTTGAAATTTCCAATCGAAATATCTACATCCACATGGAACTAATACACTAATTCAATCCCTTGATTTGAGTATTCTTCCAGAAAATGTCGCCACACAACCTATTAGGATATAATGATATTACAACCAACATTTATTCTGAAACTTAATTGGAAATCGCGAAATAGCCCCTATAAATTATTATAATCTTAAGTTAATTGACTATTGGCCATCTATATGTTATTAATGAGTGAATATAAAAAGACCGTTACATAGTATACCTTCTTATTTATTCACAACAGGTTTTTGAAGCACCTAATTGAATTTCTTCTCAAAATATTTGTGGACATGTCAAGAAGTATTCACGATTACCAACTTATCAAAAAAACTTTTATTCTACACCAATATCTTCGAAAATGTAAATCAGATCGATGAATTTCTCTTAGAAGGAAGATAGTAGCCATGTTGCCTAAACTTTTACCTCGCTGGTCACGGACACATAATTCATGTGATTAGGAAGTTTCTCTTTATTTGCCATAACGTATTGGCACCACTTCCCTATCGAGACTAAACTTTCCATAACAAGATGACAAGATCGGAGAGAATCTTCTCGTTTGTTGTCAGCATTTGATTAATCTTTCATCAATTTGGTAATGAGATTCAAGACTACATCAATGTAACAAACACTCTGATTGCTGAATACTGGTTTGAAAATGGTTTCAAAAATTACCGAATTGACTAAGCCACTTCCTAACTTTTCTCATTTTCTGGTTGATTAATAATGATATTTTTCAATAACTTACTAATACACTAATACTTATGCTTTCTACCTGATATCAACAATGAGATTCAACAAGGATTTATTGTGGGTGCTCAATTGGAATTCACAAATATATTTTACAAATTCCTTTTCACTTTGATGTGGAAAAACTTGCCACTTTTCAGATTCTACAAAAGGATTATCGTACCTAGATCGAGATAATCTTCAATGCTTCAATGCTGTTATATTTTTTTCAAGAACAGTGCAGATGTGACGATAAATATACTACGAATGTATCTGGTGACAAAAAAACTACGATGAAAGAATTAACTGAACTGAATGAGAATCTATCGATTGAATTTTTTTTTTCAATTCAGTTTCCCCATTCAATTCTCATGTTCTCACTTGAACACCAATTCAATTGACCATAAATTATATCTATACTTAACTGTTCCTGAAGTGATGTGGATTGTATGTAAACATTTTTCAACGTTTTCAACTTTGGTTCTACTATCCGTGAATACCCATGCAGACCCATATGCGGCATAATCACCTCACAATTTGCTTATAAATTTGTTCACAACATTAACCCAATCTGTGGCTAGGAAGTACCATTTACCTCGCTACTATCCACATTGTTATTACCATTATTTCCCATTCACGATGAGATTTATTAACAGACCAGACTCTTTGACCGTCCATTAGATCGATATCTCTGATCTAAGATCGATATCTGGTAGGCAGCTACGAGTTCTATACGATTGTTAACATCGCAAAGACAAGAAGTCTTTCTTACTGCTCCGGTGTTCTTTGTCAAGGGACAACTTCTAGACTTCTAGATAGAATATTCAAACTAGTTAGCTTCTGTTTACTATAAAGACAAACAATTATATGTATATCCGAACGTAATACTACTTGAAAGAAATTGATATCAAATACTCACAAATAATACTTGGGGATTCAATATTTACTAAATTCCACGAACCAAGTGCCCTTTGCAAATGAAATATCATTATTTCTGATGAGAACGAGTTCACGATATGCGTAATAAGAATGACAAAAAAAAAACGAATGAAATTCACTTGACACAAAAAAATCCACTTTAAACGTAAATCGATGCATTTTTTCAATTGAATTTCGAACGATGACTCTTCCACAATTCATTCGAAGAAAATCTCTGAAATATAAACCCCGAGAATCAGTTTATCTATTTGAGTAGATTTTTTTCCTGGAATATAGATAATTTGCAAGGATTGGTCGGATTACATGTCTTACCAGAAAAGATTTAGTGCCACTCAAAAATAATATATGCTCAACTTTGTTTGAAGATTCCAGGAATAGATTTCAAAGTGAAAATCTGACTGATCGAGAGTCAGTTTGATTATTGAAAGTCTTTTGTGTTGTTTATTCTCAAATCTATGTCGAAAAACTCCCGAAAAGTTTTAGGTTGTTATTTGGAACGAACATTTCATTATGTTTCTTTCTTGTCAACTGACCTTTGGTGGATTTTATTGTGTATTGTATTTGACCTTTGCTATACAGTCCAAGCGATCTGATTAACCTCTTTTGTGTGTTTGTCAATTCATTTACCATTCATACCATTCAATTTTGAGACTGACCATAACGCAGTAGAAAATAGGAATATACATAAACATCTGAAAAAATTACCCAGTGACGAATTTCAATTTATTCATTTTGATGAGGAAGAAACATAACCATTCCATTTGCTGAATAGTTTAGAATTGGAATGAAATATATATTCAAATTCAGAAGGTGCCCACTTCTCAAAACTTTCTAGCCATCCTCTATCATTATTCTCATCAACCATACTTAAATAGATAATTTTTCAATGCTGCAATAACATATGAGTGCTTCGAGCAACAATCAGATTGTTCGTGAGAACAGAAAACGAGATATAATCTTAAATACTTCCAGAGTGAGCTCTACTTTCATGAGTGTGTGAATTTGTTGACCAGTCATTAACAGTATTCTATGCACATCCTCTAGAAAACAATGTGATTATTATCTAAACCTTCCTACTTTCTTACGTAGACAACTCCATCTCGATTCCTGGAAGTTTTCAAACTAATGTGAAATCAGACTCGAAAAGATGAGGTTCATCGATAAACAATATGTATATTTCTAGCAGTTCTCTTCTAATAAAACCATGGAAGAATGGGAGAACAGAAAAAGACCCGATATAGATTTTGACACTCCGTTAATTTGTGATTAATTCGTGGATAATTCCATGTTATCAGGGAATTGATGGAATCTAGTTTTTTTTTACCAAAAGAAAAAAGTCACTCATCATCACATCCACGGTAATCAAAATTGCAAATCCACTTTGAACTGTCGTTAATAATAATAAAATTGAAAGGGAATAATTGGCGTTGATTAATATGATAAATCGACAGTGAAGCAGTCATACCAATGGTTCAACACATAATTAGTTTCGTTTTTGGAATTAATACTATGGAATTGAAATGAGTATGAGATTGCGGTATGATGAACCCCTGAAGTGAAAGAATCTAAATTGAATGCAATTTTTTTACCAATTCTATAGAGCCAATGTGTGTTTGGAAGTTTTACATGTGACGAATGATTACTGAAAATTTCTGTGGTTAACTATTTGTAAACGACAATTTACAGCCATATGAATGTTATTTGATTTGTATAAAGTTGACCATTGCCAAGAAATGGAAAAAAGCGAATTATACTCAATTTCGGATAATAAACTGTTCTGAAATTGGATCGATCAAAAACATTCTTGCAACGACAATGTCATTTAGTGTTGTCAATAAATAGAATTCATATTTATTCGAACCTGTTTTGTCGAACTAAAATCCCCTTATGTCATCATCAATATCGATTTGTGCAATTAAAATACTAGTTCCTTATTCGTCTGATTTCCCCTTTACTATTGGTACACGAAAAAGTTGGACTCAGCAAGCAATAAGAAGTCACCAATCGAACGTTGATAACCCACTGTGCAATATTGTTATCGACAAAATACGCCATCTTTAATCAATAGTTGGTAGCCCCCTCATTATTATTCATGACAAATTAGAAATCATACAATGGGCGGATTATTCCTACAGAACATTTGTCATTGGCCTCGATTTTATCAGTTGTTTTTTGTTATCTATTCTAGATGATGAATCAGAAGCCGTTTACCAAGTAATGTTTACATTAATGGAGTCGTATGAGTATCACCAGTCAATATTAGCTGAACATGGATTGGTAGAATTTGCAATGAAAATACGCTTCAATGAAAAGCACTAACATTCGTCAAATCTTTATTTTATCATGATTTCGATAGTTATTGGGGCAGTAGAGTAGAGAGTATTAACCATGATATTTATATTGATGATCATGTTTTAAATGAATGTCCGAAACGATAAAAAAATAAGGTTATCATTACAATTGAAAGAAGTGTCAAGATGATTCGATGTGTTTTCTTCACGTCAATAATATTTCAACTTCCTTCTTTTCACGAATATGGTTATCAGAAAATCTATTCAAGATGATATTGAACAATAAGTGACTGGTTTTCCTCCAAAAATAATGAATAAGTACTCGTCCCATTATTGAAATCGAAAAGTGTATATTAAACATCGTCCTTTTGTGAAAAATTTTAGAAAGTATTCATGATATTTTTAGTATCAATTATATCATTGCAATCACACATATCAGATTGACTTTTCAATGATGACACATGCGCATTTCGTACGTTGTTTCAATTATAAGCAAACGATCATGATCGAGGTTGAATTTATAAACGCATTAAATGTGCAGTTTCAACCCAATATTTAGATTATGACAGAGGCTATGAATTTCAAATTGAATAAAATTCAATGGTTAATTGGAAAGCGGCATAGTGTAATAAACATTCATTCAACCTGGAGAGTAAGAGTTTTTTCTTCTCGTAGTAGAGCAGAATGTCGTTCTCATCATTAATTCGTTGGAAACACGGATGAAATCTGTATTTGTCTCTTCGAATGCATGTTTCTTGTAAGAGATGTGTCTATGATGATACTGGAATTATAGAGTTGAACGTTTAAACATATCTTCTAGATTTCAGTGAGCGTCACGTAGGCGATATGTTTATTTCAGTGTTGATCTTGGTCATGTAAGAACGCGATTGATAATATGAAAATTATACAACGTGAGAATGTTAATTACGACAATAATCCATGGAAAAAAATTGGGATTTATGTGGAATTTGGATATAAATTGTATCGAAACTAAAGAAATGTGGCTTCACAGGGTACACAGGGTGTTGCAGACTCATAACATTTCATATCTCACCAAAATGATAGTTTGACTAAATGAATCTATTGGTACTGTTTACAAAGGATTTCTCAAGAGACCAGCTAGATCTCATGATCTAACTCCATTAGATTTTTTTGGGGATATCTCGACCATCATTTCAACATTTTAGTTTGGCTCTTTTACTTAACGGCCATGCATAGTCAACTTTCAACGATTTTGACGTTATATTAACGTGCTCACATTATATTTCCATGTCAAGAAAACACTCGCAAACTCTGAAATGCAAATTTATCAGTTGTCCAACCTAACCTCCTGGCTTGAAACTTATTTTTATGAGAATTATGACGTTCCATATAGATAACATTATAGTGTTCATCGTATTATGATCGATGAGAATTTCTACCCACTCTAAATGGAGCAATTTGAATATAATCATTCATTCAATTAACAGTACCTATTGACAAAATAATCAAATAAATGGTTCACCTTTTACGATATACTGAACACATTCAACTTGGGCTTTTTCTTGCCGATTTGAAGGTAGTGGCAATCATTATAACCATAAATGAGCCCCACATGACACCTGGTTCTCTGTTTTATTGATGTAACATCGTTTCTGTCTGTTTGTTTAAAACCGCCGTTTAGATAAATACTAATTGGACACGGCTAATGTATTTGACATCCTTGTTTGAACAACGCTGTTGAAATGCAAAAAAACGGATTGAATATCAGAAAATGCACCCAGATGACTGAGGTAGATCAGACTCCAATATGAATAATTGATATAGTTATTGAGAGTATGGGTTTAACAAAATTCACGTTCAATGAAATTTTTCATGACATTACCGATAATATTTTCAGTTTTCTTTGGGTTTTTCTAACTTCGACTAGTACATGAATAACATCATAAAGATAGTGGGTTTTTCGGATAGATATAATTGTTTCACATTACATGTCACAACGTAAACAAAAGGCGTATCCATAAATGAATGTCATGAAGCAATAAAAACTCTTTATTCTGTGAGCATACAATATAATGAATTTTCAAACAATTCTGGGATCATTATATCAGATGTTGTTATTATGATCTCCATCAAAAATTCCAATTTTTTTCAAAAGTTCCAGAATTTTAATAACAACAAAACATAATTGTATGATCACCTCGAAGAATTTCATACGACTAAGGTTCAGTGATATTGTAAACCAGAGTACTTCGCTATGAATTACTTTTTTCATGGAAACATGCATTTCAGTACGTCCTTGAGATAATATACTGGGGCACCTAATGCTAGTAATAATTATAGGCAATGTCGATTGGTAAATGGTATCTAATTTATCGCCATAATCATCTAACAAGGTGGAAATTTGAATATGAGATATTATCAGTGATTTTTAATCTAGATATTCTAGTCCACACCAGAAATCAATGAAGATTGTATTTCATTCCATGAAGTATAACAATAGTTTTATTTTCATCTGATATCGATCAAGAAGATGGTCTAGTATAACAAGAATTCAAAAAAATTCACCCTGTTTTCGAATAGTACCGGAAGGAATTATTAGGCAGTAAATTGATAGCGAAGACCGCCATTTGTGTAGGACGGTTTTACTACGCACGTGTACAGTATATCATATTTCTGGAAAACATACGCAGAGGTATGACCAGGTAGTGAAGTAAATATGGTGTCACAATATCAATCGAATATATGTGACGTACATATCTTGTGATTTATATTTGATATGTCAAACTCTACGAATATGACACAATTTCAATATATTTATACGAAATAGCTTCAAATGTAATCAGCTAAATATAACATTTTATAATCATTTGTTGTCACTGTTTTGAAGTGCTCTTTTTTGAATTCTCAGAATTGTCTCTGAGCTGCACTTGAGTTGATTCTGAGCTGGTACATTATGGAAGAGGTATAACATTGCAAAATAATAAATAAGGTATCTATGAATGAAACGAAATATTGAATCTCATGTGATACTGTACATTATCTATAGATCTCGATTGTCTAGATTAGCACTGAGGAGAGGTTTTACAATCCGTCTCTTCGGCAATTTTGACAATCAAATCGGTCTAATATTCCTCTCATTGTTTGGAAATATTTTGAAATATTGCAATCTCAATTACTAAATTCACCTGTTTTGACTGTTTGTATTCGCATTGCACATTGATGTAAACATTTGAGTATAGACAATAAAATGTTAGTTTACCTTTCATCTAGATTAGATAAAATATGTCAGTCATAAATGTGTAAGACAATTCGCACCTATACAAACAATTCCATGGAAATATACTTCATTATTTTTCTCATTTTTCAGTCAAAAGTTTATTTGAGTTAAATACAGAATGATTAACATTAGAAAACTTTTTCGAGTCATCGTGATCTCACTGTTTATGAATCTCATCCCAAGTCCACAAATGACAAGTATTGACATAAAATCACAAAATATTTCTCAATAACATCCAGAATCCACAATTGGGTGATTTGTGAAAATGAATGAATATGCGTATTTCGTAGTTTGTCTCAAACCATAGTAGTCTCAGTAGTTGAAATTTGCCAAATTCAAAGGTTTGAATGTTATATTGTCATGACTATTTCAATAAGAACATATTAAATATATCCAGTAAATACGTAGTATTATTGTTTGATATTCAAAACAACATCAATGGAGTCGATATACAAAAAATTGTTCATATCATGCAATCTGGTCGAATATTTATGTGAAATATAAACAGGTATGGATTCATCTTGAAGTCGATGAAATTTGACATTTGGTGACGGAACAAACCGATCAGAAAACAACTGGTCTGCGAAATAGTCGTTCAAGAATGAACCTCACGAAATATATGGTTCAATAACCACCCCTTTTTAATGGACACGGTCATAATAATGTGCCCTTTTTGATAACAAGGGTTGACCACCTGATGAAGAAGCATTCTGAAGTTGTAATTGCTGCAATGAGTCAGCGGACATTGTAATCGAATGGAAAAATTTCTCCCAAATGAATTGTGGTGTAGTATTCAAGCATCGAATTCAAAAACCAAAAGAATCTAATATTATACGGACTGCTTTTAACAAAAACGTAAATTTTCATTACATATATTTATCTCCTAAACAGATATAATTCAGTAGTGTTTGATCAATTGGTAACTAAATATTTCCTAGAATAGATTTATTGATGAACATTGCCGATCAACATGATATGCGATTTTAAATAAAACATGACTATTATCACATTACAATTCATTCACGAAATTTTCATTTACTTATCGTAACAAAAACTAGATGCCAAATTTCGAGCCTATTTTAACTTTATCTTGGGTATAATAACTCATGATGATAGTTATTCAATAAATAATTCAGAGACGTCTTTATATTCGGAGTTAGGGTTTTCCCATCAACTTTTGGAACATTGATATTTGTTTTATGCTCATGGTCAGTTACTCATTATTCAAATTTTCCTAGAGATGATATGACAGACACAATTCACATATCACACTGAAGATTAATCAGAAACCGAATGATCTTGGCCACTTTATTTTTTTTGTAGATAAGCAAACACGGGCTGACAAAATATGGTTATTTTACTATTCCTGTATTTTTCAGATATAAATGTATTACTACTGCAGTAATGTGATGCGTTAAACTAACCAATTCTTCTTTGTTAGATTATGTTTTTACTTTTAGTGACACATTAAAGAATGAATTCATTGGTTGATAAGACGCAAACATCAAATTGAAATGGAATCGAACACACGAAATAATATTTATCAGCATAAAATAAAATGAAAGTCATAGAACAAATGCTCGACAAGACTACCGAAATGTCATGTTTATTAATTAGTCTTCGATGTTTTGTACACTGGTATTAGTAGCCTATTTGCAGACATTGAGAAATATGTTTCACTCAATAAAAATTGCAGAATGATAAGAGAATGAACCTTATCTCAAATAACTATTTCATGAATTATGCAAAAAACTCGAAATGTCAACACTGTTACTTAGAAGCTGAATAATTTTGCCATTTTCTTGAGACACCTTACTACCTCTAGAAACGTGTCTCATATATTATGAAACACTCTGTATATGGATGGTACCAACTCGGAAGGAGCTACCATATACCTACCTCCGCTTCCTTCCTTCTATTTATCACCAAGATATCAAAGATGGTCAATTCTAAAAATAACATCAAGATCATTTCACGCACACAATACCATTAATCAAGTGGCCGTTAGTAGTCACTGTCAACCCTTTTACTGGCCCTTCCGTTCGAGGCTTTTCCGGCCAATTTTCTAGTTTGACCGCGAGTGACCAACTCAATGTCCCCGTGTGAATATCCGAAGAAGGGTTATTCGACTCGACTCGACTTCACTCTCCCCTAGAAGAACTTCTTATCCCGCATTATACAGGTAGTTATGACTGTACGAGTCGATTTGGTGTCTTGTATACAGAGGGTTATTAAAAGAAGATTCGCCTATTTAGGTCTCGTGGCGCATTCAAAGAGGGATGTACGTTTTTTATGATGTTTTGGAGAAGATATGAGAATGGGCACGCGAATGACCATTTCTGAATAATGAGTCAGGTTAATTGATGGAATGGTTACAATCAGGAGGTGAATTTGTTGAGGGGGGATTATGAGAGATATCCACAGGAATAAACTCGCAATTGGAAATAAATGATAAAGGATAAGATGAGAGATAGCTCAAATATTGACGAATTTTGTTACCTTCGATTTTTCCATTTCGAGTCAAAATTTCCCAATAACTGAATTGGCATTCAACATTTGGATTAAATTTTCTAAAGATTAGTGAAACAAATCATTGTTCTGTATATCATGATCTGGATAAACTGTTGAAGTCCCAGACCATTTCCTGCTGTAAAGTATCTTATCGCAAGTTTCCTGATTGGCTGTTATCAGTAGAAATGTTGGAAAATTAGCTGACCACAGATGACCATGTATAGGACAATTTCAACGGCACAATATTCAACTTTTTTTCATTGTGGTAGCAGTTTCCGTTAAAGGATAATAAAGTTCTTTTTAGTATTCACGTGTATTAATAATCCTAAATACTGCAGGATTTCTATGAAATATCTTTGTTGGTGTCAACTCGTGAGATTTTTTGCAATAGTACATTTTTTTGCAACAAACAATAAAATAAAAAATTCCGTTCATTTGGAAAAACTGCCAGAAAACAATTATTTTGAGGAATACATATAGTAGATGTAAGTAATTGTGAGAAGGAAAATGTGCACTTGTTTTCATTGTAGCATAGCGAGAAGCATCCATGTACACCTGTTCAAAAAACATCTGATGATTGAAACACCATCTAAGTGATCTAGCTCACCTCAGATCGATTCTAAAGTAACTCCACATATCACAATTCAATAACGTCAAATGATAAAAATGTGCAGTACTTTTACATGGAAACACCCGCTTTCACGAATGCGAACTAAAAGTGCTACAGGCACCTCGAGTACGAATCTATTCAACATTCCGATCTGAACCCAACCGAAATCAGGAGCGAACTGAAAAGATTCTGCAAGTCAAAAAATAGCGCGCAAGTCTATCTGCTGTAAAATCATTATAACTTTTTATTATGACAGCTTCAGGAGGTATTACACTGTCTGACGGCAAAAGTTAATTGAAAGTTTCGATCACGTGGCGCTCGGGCGGTATTTTTGAATATTTTGATTGGACCATTGGATCGGTTGATTAGACTAGCTGGAAATCCACAGAAAATAAGACAGCTCACCTTGTGCGATCCGTACAGCAGGCATTTTGATTCTCATTTTGGCAATTTATATAAACCTTGTCTTTTCGAACGCGAGGTATATTGCTAGTCCATCTTAGCCACTAAATCATCATCACCAAGTCATCACCACACTCACAAAAAACTGAACATGAACGAGTCCTCATGAGGAAATAACCTCCAAGTGAATCAGCAGCGCGAATGGGGGGTCAAAGGGTTGAAATGCGCTCTCGTACGAGTAGAATCTCCAGGATGTCTCCCGGACCGAGTGAGATGCTGTGCGACCACAGGTCCAGACGCGTGTGAGGGCTAGCTTCGCAGGCGATTCTCGGCCGTTCAGCGATCGTATCGCGCCGGCTAGGTTCGGGCTAGATCGCGGCCACTCACTAGCCAGCGGTCCCGAGACACCCCGCGTGAAGGAGTAGGGGATGATGCGCCGCGCGCTACACGAGAAGTGGGGGGTTTTGCCCGTTGGTCGCCCGGATGCGATGTTCCGGCCGTTCTCTCCGGTGAGCGGCGACAAAGTTCCAGCGACGACGGGGAGTAAGAAGTGCGGGAGTACAAAGATTATTTCACATTGTATCAACAAATATGAAATGGAAAATTTTCTCTATTTTTTTCAGTCATCAGACCTGCGTTCTCATATCATAAGACTTCTGTCCATGCGATTGAAATTCTAAAACTGTGCTGAAATATATTGAAAATCGATTTGAGTTATTGTCAAGGGCGTAGCATTTTCAATTGAACCGGAAGTTGATGTCAACTTGTCCCACGTGACATTTTAAACCTATCATGTGTATAATGAGTATATTTGAATGGAGTCTCTTTTGGGATATGTAATTTTTCCTTCAAGACTAACATTTTTGTTTTGGAGTTTGGAGTTCGGTGTAACGTCAATGTCAACGCAAATTCTTTTTTTTTTGTTCGAGCAATGCTGACTCCACGACATGGCAATCACGCTTTAGGAGTTCAGTGTAACTTCAATGTAGACGCAAATTCATTCTCATTGTTCGATCAATGTTGACTATACGACATTTTCTTGGGAACCGAACTCCTTTTTGGACAAATTCGAAAAATCATCAAACCTGAATACCTACCATATATCCCACATTTCAATTTTCCTGAATATCATTCTTATTGACATTGACGTTTCAGCTTCAATCTGTCGTCATGAAGTTGAATCGGTCTTTCAAATAATTCAAGGTCGACATCATCACACGAATCCATGATTTGAAAAGTTATTCTGCTACTTTAACAAGTATTTTATTCAGAGAACACCTCGTGTAGACTGTGTTTGTGATTTCCTGGCTTCCGTTTTATAGGCAGAAATTCATTCGAGAACCCAAATGGGAAATATGTATCTATACTTCACCGTCCTACCGAATGATCATAATAATAGATATAATGTGAATAAATGAATATGGAACTCCAAATTCAAGCCTCATTCCAAACATAAGACAGTTTGAGAAAGATTGACCTCAAATATAATATAAGCATGGACATAAAACATGGGCTTCGCATTTATAGAAGTGATAGTATAAGTGTGAACCAACTAGGTTTTCAGACTGAAAATTGCCGAAAAACATTATCTTCCTTGTAGTTTTTGACACCCATGGATTGTGAAGATATTTATCCATCATTAGACATGGACTAGTTTCCACAAATATACTTCTCATTTTCATTCTTAGAGTGCCAACACCCTGTACTCCGTTTCATATTATTAATGGTCTACAAATCATTGTCATTCATTTACGACTTTCCCAATGCATCGTGAACTTTCCCGTGCATGATATCATACAACATATTTATAACAATCAAACAAAAACATTTGTGCGACTGTACCTGTGTTAGTCCACCAGCATGTAGGTAGGAAGATAAGGATATCAGACAAACTTTGATAACCTAGGAAAACAACGATAAGACCGAAATGTGACCATACGAGTGTATTTATAACAGTTCCGTAGAAATACTATGTTTATGGAATGATATGAGTGTGAATACTGGGTGTTGAAAGGGACAATATATTCTAATTAGTTTTCAACGCTAACATTTTCTGAAAGAACGTTAACAAAAAATCTGAAAGAATGAATGGTATACCATCAATTTATATATCTCTAGAAATTGAATTTTCGTTGCTAACATATCACAGAATCAAAATCACTCCGAATATCACTTATTTTCATAAATATTGATGATATGAGATATGTTTAGGAATTCATCCAGATTGGTGTGAGAATTAATAAATATTAGATGAAGTTCCAGAAATAATATCAATTTCCATCAAATTATGTTCACCTAGAATGTTCAATTGCCATGTCACCACCATAAATAAAGAATTCCCATTTTCTCTTTGGAGTCCCATATTTTTGAAACATAAATTATAAAATATTTGCATTCAACCTTTTCGTAATTTTCTTTTCTAGTACCTATACATTTTCTGCTAATTAAATAATAACTTCAAAACTCATTATTAGTTTTTGTAATTTATGTTACAGAATTTGATGAATAGTTATACTTCTTAGACTCGTTATTTGATAATATTCTATGCTCGAATAGATTGACTTTCTGATTACAGAATATTGAATATGGGTACGGGTACACGATGATTCATATATATAAATATATAACTGAATAGTGGTGAAGTTCTGGAAAATCTTTCACATTCTGTAATATTTGAATCGAACCGAACGACAGGTAAAGTTACTCGATTTGAGTTTCGTACTTTAATCGATATATGTAGTTTCTAGAGTATCATCACCATCATCATCAATATCAAATCACCCTTATCAATATTCTCTTTTATATCTAAGCTTTACATGAGTTCATGATTTTTGACAATTTCGTACGATATATATTTAGTTGAGAATCCAGGACCACATAATATCTTGATAAGGAGACGAATTACCTACTCATTATACTGGAATTGTTCATTTCTACGTGAACGATAAGCGCTACTGATATCCAAAGTATATCAAAATCTTATCTTCTTGGTAGTACCGAGACATTGAGAGATTTTTTCCAGTTTTCAAATTATGGTTGATACAAAAAGTAAGTTTGAGTCAAAACCACTATAATTCCATCATGAATTTCAAGACAACGTACCTAATGACATAAACAATGATGACGTAAAGAGAAGCACAACATAAACCTCAAAACAGCTGTTGTACTCATCGGAGCTGGCGGAGAAAATCTAATAAATAAAGTCGCAAAACTTTTCCGCCCAACTTTTCACATTATCATTCAAAAGGGAAATCGTGCTTGAGCGCATTCCAAACTGTTTAAAATAATTAATTAACTTTTCTGACTTTTTAAGTACACATTACTGTAAGTGGGGTGAGTGTTGCGATTGTTTGCCGCCTCGTGGCGCCACTTGTAGCGTCGGTGAAGGCGTCGAGACGAGACGAAAGCACTGGCTTCACAGGAACCAGAATTACGTAAACTCCAATGAAGAACGAGCAGTGTTCGATGTTGGCTAGTTTGCAAGTTTTCTTGTCTCTTTTTTATCTGGAATATGAACAAATCTTCTAAGCGAATAATATACATAATCAGAGTGTCTGGTGTAATATAAAAAATCTCTAGTATTTTAACCTGATATGAAAATCACCAAAGTGTGATTCAATGTTTTATTACAAATCATTCAAGCTGAAACAAACATCAAATAGGAAAAAATTTAAAATAGAATAAACAATATTTTTCTTTTCTCATAGTTGCCGAATCAGCCAACAATTCTTGATAAAACGAAAATAATATTATAAATCGGCCATAACTTTTAGCTTCGTTTCATATGAGTATAACAGTAATAACTCTTCTTCAGTTGAAGATTTGAACTTTTCAGAACATCGCTTAAAATGACACAAATATGAGTCACTCTACAGGTTAGTTTACAGAGCAAATAAGAATAAACCAATGGAATTACACATGTTATGTCAATGTCAATTGGTGGATTCTAATTTTATTTCATTCTTATTTGCTTTTGAAACTAACCATACCTCTGATAGAATAGAAAACCCTGAAGATGTAGAGATGGATATTGTCGTCTAGATTCTCTCCGCTTAAGAACTCCACTTAACACATCGATATAAATATTTTAGATCATCCCAATTCCTGTTTCCATGGTGATATTGAAGTTTGCTCGAGCTTCCAACAATCTTTAATCGAGGACCACTTGTTATTCCCATAGATACTCTGATTTTTTTTAATTCATGGAATACCATACAATCAATCCAAAGAGGAAAGATATTGTTTCTGAGAAAAGTAGTGTGTAACACAACATTAATTCAATCAATTCAAATTATCGATAATCAATTCAGAAGTCTACTGGCATAAAGAAGATGATGATTAATGATAAATAACTGCTCTTCTATGTTCATATGGCATATTTGAGATATGATACTTACTTATGTGAATATTGCATTTTTATAAAAGCATGATTACGCATAAAAGATTGTTTTCATCTTCATGTACAGTATATACTGTTATGTAGTACCTCCGACGAAGTTCAAATATCTCAGAAGTGAAAGATAGTTGGAGAAACCATCAATTCGTCCATGCTGTATTTCATCTAACGCTCATCACAATATTATCTGTATGTGACAATGAATTTGGAAGGAAAATAGCATGTGAAATAAATAAAATAAGATGAATTTCATAAATCATCAGGGACTTTGCTGCTCATCTTGAACAATAATCTATTATATAGAGTTGAACACTCTTTAAAATTATTCAATTCGTTGTGAGTGAGCAGCATTATATTTATTTCCATGGTCATTACCTATCTTCTGCTTATCGAGTTTCATTCTGCATTGAAATGCTCTTAGAAGTGGGGTTGATTTTCTGATTTCAGTTCATATGACCTAATTATCATATTCCAAAGTAAAAGCTCCATTTTCTGGATACAATTTCATGAGCAATTATTTGATTCTGTCTTGGTTCACATACAATGGTTTACTTGCGAATTTGATTTTGTTGCAATCTCATATAACTGAATTATACACAAAAAAATGTATTGCTATTCCGCGTGTGGAATTGTTGGAAAATCCATCGTTATTGAGGAAGAGAATTCCTGAACTGACAGTTCCGAATACCTCTGATTCATAAAGCTCAACTTAATGTTTCATGAATCATCGTCAGCTGAGCAATCGTGTTTGAAATAACTTATCTCGACCAAGTTTCCTGAGCGACCATACAAAATCAGCTTCTGTTTCTCTTTTTTCAATGCAATCCTGCGATACGTGATTTTCATCATCATTCTGGATCATCTTCGAATAGCTCTAGACTAGTTTCGATGTCAAGTGGGCATTAGTTTTTGTGTCAAGTCTTTTGGAATTGAAATAACCAACTTTCATATTTCCATTCATATCGGAAAGTTTTATCGTTTCAGAAGCAATGGTTGGTATGAAACTATAGGAGCTTGAAATTATCGTAGGTATCCTTTGATCCTAATGAAGCTTTAGCCAAAAACACGACGTTCCTACAGGTTGGTGATGGTCAATTCCAAACTGGAGATGGTATTCCAGTTACTTCTGATTCACAGGATGACAACAAGGGTAACAAATAACGTTTACATGAGCTTCTAGAGCAATTAACACTCGTCTCTCTTGTAGTAACCAAGAGTGGATAACAAAAGCGCGATGATGTATCGACCTTCGATGAGAGAGGCATCGATAGCAAAGACTACGTGTCGTACCATTACGATGTCAAAGATATATCGAGGTGTTAGTTGTGGAGGATGTCAAAGGTTTCGTCAGTTATTACGAAACGGCGAGGAAGGGGTCACGCGTCGAAATGGTCGATTCATCGACAGGTAATTAATATTACTGTATATGCGCCGTAATGGTGTGCTGAATATTTTTCTCAAAAAACTATCGTGACTTGGAGACAGAAGAGAGATGATCTCATAAGAGTACCATGGGGGTATCTACGGAATTTTGTAAAACACACACTATATCAAAAATAAAGTTCATGAGAATCCCAAAGAGTTTTACTATTTTCGTATCAAACGATAATTGGTTGTTCAGTGATAACAGATATTCTAATTGGCAGGAACTATTGAAACTTTTTGAACGAGTAAAGCGAAATTCATACTATTGAAAATTTTAAATTTGCATGAAAATGTTTGTTGTGACTTTATGATCACCAATTATCTGCCTGAGTTCAGAATATATATGTGGAGTTTCAGAAGTTTTATAGGATGGATATAGGGTATTCAATCAATCCTAGCAGTTTTGGGTTATAAAAAGTAAAATAACGAGTATATTTCTCAGTTATTTGGTATAGACACTTTCTCATTTCTACTTAAGCGACTTTCGGATCGTGGTAAAATCCAAATACAAACTTATGAAAATTTCACCATTTTTTAGCTTCCCTAAAAGTCACCCTATATCTTGTGCGATTTTTCAGAATCTCAACAGAACTGCGCCCCGTAGTAAGTATTTCATTACTGAATTTCAAGTCTCGAAGAAACAATAAAATAAGACCTATTACCTTGAAATTATAAAATCATAGGAATTGCTCAAAGTAACTCATGTTTTCATCATCAAAAGGGTGACGGCCCAAGACTCCAAGGTAATGATTTCTACTGATCAGTTCGCAATTATATTTTCCTAACCAGCCCAATGAACTCCACTTATTTCCGTTTTCATGAAACATTTTATATGGGTATGATAATCATTGTATTTTTCTCATTTTATTTTTTCGATACAATTAGCCATACTCACATTGTCACCAAGAGACTGCTTTTTATCAAAAACTTCCAGGCGAAAACACGAAATACGTCGCTTCACAATTCTGAAAAAAACCTACTGATTTCATAAACATCTCATCTGTCACCTCCTGAATACGCTTGAGTGATCTTCGTGAAGTTCCAGGATTCAGAGTATACGTTTGATGAACGAAATGATATGGAAACTTGAAAGTGGAAGAGAATGAGTACTCGTATATCACTCTTGAAATCAGTCGAAATTTATCAGTTTCAGCCTTCTTCAGATGTAAACTCAATAATATAGAATTCTTGGAATATGTACTTTTTAACACACCGTATACATGTCTTCCTTACGAAACACATCATTATAACAAATTATGCGTCCTCTACGTTCTTTGTACCATCGTTATCGCCAATATTCTCATAGTAGGTATTACCAAACTGCGAATATAGTAAGAATAACATTGAAGATGCCCCGAGTATGTGACCTACGACCTGATTTCTACTGCTGCAAACATGCAGTCAGTCCCGTTTGCCCTAAGGCGACTGTGATTCTGTTTCGGCGTAACAACACGTACCTACATTCAACTTTTGAACACGCTGATTTTGTTATTCAATGCGATTTATCACAAGGATTTTCGATATGCTCATCTCATCACGAGCATGTGAATGATAATTTCTGGAAACCAATAGGAAGTATAGGAAGGATTATCGACATCTTTAACGAATGTGAAGTTTTTCAACAAAAAGTGCAATTGAAGAAGATGAAACTTGAGTATTCTTTACTCTATGAATGATTTTGATTGTAATTTGGAAGATAAATTGGATCATCGTCGACGAATAAGTGGCCATTATTTGATTAAGTGCGATTCAGTTGATTGATCAGTCATAATCATCGTGAAATATTTTCATTTTCAATATTTATATCTATTTGCTCATATGATAAATTGGTGATTCACCTATATTGATATAGAAGATGGTGGTTTTACACTAAAGAACACGAAAGAAGGAAAAATTCATTCAATAGAAAACAACTTCACCGAACAAACAAATGGAATGAAAGAAGTACTTCAACATTTTTTTGACAATATTTTTCCTGCATTCAAAAAATTACAACTCAAATGCAGGATGTGTCGAATTCGTTTCCAACCAATTTGACCCTGATGTTATAGATTTCCGAGTTTTTTTACTTGCTTTCAAGAGAATTTCAAGACAAACGTTTCACCTTTCATTTTCTTGTGTACGATATTTATTACTAGAACATATTATTGATGATTAATAAACAATACTTTGACAAACAGTACGAATGAATAGTTTTTCATCTACAGGAATTCTTCAATGTCAAAATCAAAATCTCTCGTATGAGAAAAATATCAACAATTTCTGCACTTTTTTAAACAGCATATTTTCAAGGCCATTGAGGAAATGATATCTACTAAGATCTATTGAGAACAAGAATAATGCCATTTGTGATTCATTTGAAGGTGGGAAAGACAAAAATTGGAATAATTTCCCAAAATTTCAGTTTTTTTTTTACTTTTCCTCCAGGATTTCAGTTTCAGTAACCTTATTACCTAATGATATATTGTTGATGATGCACAACATCGTTGAAATCCAACTATATTCGCATCTTCCACAGTTTTCTAGACCATCATTGTAAGAATCGAATGTGAGATACCCATTACAACCCCACATTTCATTTTCGATGACTGTTATAAGTGTATTGAATCATACTGTATCAGGATGAAGTAAAATATCTCTTGACTGGATTATTTGATAATATTAATAAAATCATTGAAATGCACTAGAAATAACAGATTTGGATTAGTTATTCCTACTTCGTCTAGCAGTTTTTGATAGTTCATTGAAAAAGAGCAAGTTGAGGATGAACGGAATTGGAAATAAAGGGCAAGAAAAATGATACATTCCAGCTTTCTTGAATAGCATTCCGTGAATGAACTGTTTCCTTGATATTTTTCAACAGTCTTGAATTTCAGCTGAACAAAGATGCATCCGTGGAAAAATTCGAATCCATTGTCAATTGTCTATCCTCCACATTGAATATAGAGTGAATTGACACCCACTATCGAGTCATACTAGTATGTCATTCTTCCCACAGATTTACCAATATTTTTTATTTTGTTATATCAACTAAGAAGAGCTGATAGTTAGTTTCTAAAATATATATATTATCAATCATTTTGCATGAATTTATTTCAAATCAACTTGAATAACAATCCTTCTATCAATCACATCTATCTATTTCTATCAGATGAAAATGCAAGATTGCGTTCGAATATGCTTACTCTATAATTCAAAAATATGTCCTCCCGATACACAAACGTTCAACAGTTTATGTTAAGATGATACCATAAAATGTTGGTTATAACCGAAAAATCTATGAAGGGGACATGATGTTGACTTCTCAGAATGAACAGTGTTTACAATAAAATCGATGTTTAGATGTATACAAATGTTAACCGTGGTGGACCACACATGACATGAAAGAAAAAGGGCGATTCATAAAAGACAGAACATTTTGTCTACAGATTGTTTCCCGATACAAATTAGATTGCCTGTAAAGAAAGAAGTAGATGTGAACTTTTGAGAGGTTCGCACGGTGTTTTCTATTCTTAAATGTACTTTGGCTAATTGGGAGAGTCAATTCATTTATTGATATTATCTGATCAGTAAACGATATTATTTTCTCATATTCATGAATGAGGAACTTGGCTTGAATTTCATCACAAAAAATGAGTCTATGGGTGAAGTGTCCATTCAGTTATTAAGGTTTGAGCTATGTTCGTATTAGTCATAGTTACGCACTTCTTGAAGTTGGGAATATTTGGCATCAAAGTATCCAATAACAAAAGCATTCATTGACATATAGAATGGACCGGCAATCTGCTCTGCGCGCGTGGAAACGGTGTAGAGAGAGAGCGCAATAAACTTTATGTATAGTCTGATTGTCGCCCACAAAAACTTGTTACAATTAACAATATAGGAACGCGGACAATGCGAATACTGTCGATTATTCATAAATTTTATTGTGCTCCCTCTCTACACCGATTAAAAAGCGAAGGCACATTTCCAGTCCATTCTGAATGTCAATGAAAGGAATTGGCTTTGGAATAGAAATTGAAATAATATCTGTAACAGAAGAAGTAGTGTAAAGATTTTGACAATGTGTCATTTCGTTGTCACTAGAAATAGTGAATAGACATTTCAGAGGATTTGACTAGTTGATGAGTTATGATTTATTTTAGTTTTGGGGACATAATTTGGTCCAGAAATTCCAGAAATCAAAAATAATTATATTTATGCATTTCCTCTATTATTTTATTTGAAATCCGAAGTATTGAGATGGAAAGTTTTCATTATATCTCCTTCCGGTAAACAGTTACAACAGCGTCAATACCATTTTCACTCCGTATACAGGGTGTCTAAAAACTGTTTTCATCAAATGAATACAGTTACTAGAGGTTATTTTTCATCGATTCTACTGGACAAGACATCGTTATCACTTGAAAATTTTGAAATAACGACAAGGAAACATTTTCGGATGAAGCATCTGTATTTTCCGTTTGGCAGAAGAGTTTCTAGACACCCTGTATACCCATGCATAGAGTCCGAAGAAAGGATGCCACGACTAAATTCCGTGGCATCATCTCATCATCGGAGATGAACCCATGACTTTTGAGATGGGACCTCGGATCAAATTAGCATTGAATAGCATGACGTCACGAGGGCGAGCCAGGTCACTATTGTCCGAGAAGTGAAGTGACGCTCCTTAGAACGTCGTTGACGGACATCGCGGATGACGGTTGCCGACTCACGATTCACGATTCTATGATTTGTGTGCGCTTCTCACAACTTTTACAGATGTTCAGACGTGACGGTCCACGACTTTGAGGTTTTCTCGTTCACGTGGCTGATTTAATTTCAAGGATCTGGATGATTCTGATTTGTTAATAGGATTTCCACAACACTGTTTTCTATGAATTGGCATGAACTGATAAAATAATTCCTCACAGTCCAAAAATGAAAGACAATATTATATAATGTATGTATGATGAAGTACAGGGTGGGCAAATAAAAATGAAGGTCACATCCTGTATCTCTTATTCCGAGTGAAGTTCCCTGGCGAAAACGAAAATGGGATATTTGGGCAGAGACCGTGTCGTATGTGGTGCCCCACCCTGTATATTAAATTTTTCTTGGTTTGCCCTTGGATTTTCCCAACGATTTATAGGTCGCTCAGGTGGAAATAATCTAAGAAATATACTGGGAATTTCTCCAGTTTTGACCCAAAAATGTTATAATTAATAAAACATTATATTTCTCGCTCATAAAACTTCTGATATCAGATAGATAGGTTATTTCTGTTTTCTGACAAAACACCCTGTATAATATATACAAAATGTAAGATCTTCCTCTTTATACCTCCACCTCTTTATATAACTTGGTAGCTGTGTGCAGACAGGTAAACAACAAACAGTCATGCAGTCTATGTCGACCAATTGGGACGTGCAATAAAATTTTGTTAATTTTATGGTGAGTATTCAGGAGTTGGGATAGGATGAACCAGTTTTATATCTGTTAATAAATGAGATAATTTGTTATTAATCACGTCGAATCTGAGTGGATATCGTACGGTATATGCCTTGTACGATGATCGGTCACAAACGCACTAATCTCCATGATAAATTGTGTATACGAGTCGGGTCCTCGTACATAACACATGTGAATGAGTGTGAAGAACATACACCATCACCAGTTCATCGCATATGTGGCTTAGGTATAGTGGACATCCGTATGTACTACGGAGAGGGTTATGGGATGGGTATGAGAGAGATATTTTTAACTGCATCTGAGCAGAGAATAAATTATCGTGGACATCCTGTCACTGTTTTTCCATTCCATATAAAAAATTAAATGTATATTGTACATGTGGAGCATTGGCGTCAACTAAGTTCTGTTTATTTCCTTTTGTTCAATAACGTAAGACTCGTGTGATTGTTTCTACCATGAAAGTGGCTAGATTCTGCTGCTTATGATATAACCTCATACTCAATGAACATTCCAGTAGATGAATATTCCTTCAAATATAAATTGGGTAATAAATAACATAATAATTCCATAATGAACAGAAATACAAAGGAAACCGACAGAAAATATATTTCTCAAAAACGAAAAAATATACCATCCCATGGTATTCTCGAATTTTTGGAGTGAACAAAAAGACGTCTGAGATGACCCCATTCAACAGATTGCATTTCGGATACAAGCGGCGTACAACCCCATTCTCGATTGTTCGCAACCAAAGAGCAAAAAAACTGAAAAATACCCAAAATATACCTTCGATAATTCGAGTAAACAGTCTGTCAGTCGTGTGTCGATCGTGAGTGTATGTAACACGCACTAATAACAGTTCACAATGTGTTCGTGAATAGCAGCACCACCCCTTTTCTTTTCTAACAGATCCCACTCACCACACCAAAGGATAATAAGTGGTCATTTCTTGTATTTTAGTCACATTGAGAATACAAACGAAAACCACGAAACCCCACATTTCGTAATACTACGTTATAATCTTTCTGGGAGGGTTTAATTCTTGATATTATTAACACCATTTTGTGAATTTGATATTTCACAGATATTAATAAGTAACGGTTTTGATCGCTCGAAAAACATGGAAAAATTTTGGAGTATTGAATTTCAATCAGGACAGAGATCAAAAGAGTTGAAAATAATTTGATTGAAAGGATAGTTCTATTTTTATATCATTTTACTGGTTCGACTATTTCAAGTACTCAATACTTTTTTATGCTAACACAGTTCATGAGTGCGTTCTTGATAGATCAGGTGGGTCCTAGCTACAGAAATATTTATTTTACAGAAAATATCAGTAGTTCATGATTAATTTGGATATTTGGAATAATTGTAATATATTTTTGTGAAAAAATACATTCCGATTCTCAAACATATCAATAATACTGTAAGAGATGAGTATATGAAGAATTTTATTGCTAGTTTTACCATAATCCAATGTAGCATCGAATGAATTGAGATATATTCATCGAATTTCTTGAGGGTATTAGTTTTAGGAAAACCAGATATGCAGTACTTATAATGGTTAATATAGCGCAAATAATTAATGAAGAGCAAATAAAAACAAGATACAATAAAATGCACCAATTTAATTACACAAGTCGTGACAAATATGCGATTATTGTTATTATTATTCGCTGTATAAACTCACCATAAATAAAAATATATTTTCTATATCTAATGAAATTCTGATTTTCGATAATGGTGTCGAAGGACTGATGAGTATGAATTACAATGAAGGTGAGCTTTTGAAAAATCACAACTAAACCTGAACAATCTCTTTCATATAAATTCAAAAGTTTCATTCATCACTAAACTCTATTGGGAATGATGAGTATAAATAGAAATTCTGATAATCCCCAGGACCAGTATACTAACATTTCTCCCCCATTATTGGCCACGGCGAAATACAAAATCAAGATGTATAAATCTCTTCCACATGTTGGTAGTTTATCCACACAAGAATTCGAGAGAGGAAGCGATCTAGACAGAGGTTCATCGGTCAAGGTAAAATTTCGTACCCTAACTAATACAGTTAGAAACATCCGAACACCCCTGAAAAACTATCAGATCACATAGTCGCATATCAACTGGGCCAAATATGTAATTTTATATTGACTCATTTGTAATATCTATTTGAATATATACGAAAATAATGAAAATAAAATTATCATTCACCAAGTAGTGTGAAATAAGTATTGTCTAGTTTGGAAGTTATCATTCCAAATTATAAAGAATGTATATTAAGTATATATTTTTTATAATATATGGTATGTTGCTACGACATCTATCACAAAATTAAAATGACTGCTGGATATGTTGTGGTGGACCATCAGGCTGGTCATAAAACGATCCTGGCTCTTGAGTCATAAATTAGTTTTCTCCTTAGGGGTTCAGATCAGAGATTCATCAAGTCAAGTAGCTTGATATTTTGAGAAACTACTTGACTTGACTTGAAAATCAAGCTCGTGAAAATTTATATACTTGACTTGACTTGATTCGAGATATTCATTACTTGACTTTTGGGGTATTTTCGAAAAATTTTTCGACTTTTTGTGTTTTTTTTTGAATTTTCAATATGAAATATCTCGAAAACTATACCAGATATCGAAGAACGGTTTTCACCATCGTCTTCAGCGCCTTTTGGACATCTTGTAGACGAATTTTTTTGAAAAATCCCTTTGGATTTTCACAAAATTCAAAGTCGTCGTAGAGTCTCCAATTTTCGTATGGAGGCTCCCAGAGCATTGAAATGGACTCTTCATAGGTTTTTTTGTTAAAAATTGAGGGTTTTGGGGTGTTTTCAACATGAAATATCTCGAAAACTATATCAGATATCGAAAAACGGTTTTCACTACCGTTTTCAGCGCTTTTTGGACACCTTGTAGACGAATTTTCAGGCAAATCTATTCGGATTTTCACAAAATTGTCGTATAGTCTCCAATTCTCGTGCATATGAGAAGAGACTAAGATGTTGCCCATCAGCTTGGTACACCAACCCCTCTCTGAGGACTCAAAGGTCCGAATTCCCAAGATTTATAGCCTGTTGATCGTGGTCGGCCGAGGCAAAAGGGAGACACTGACCGCACCGTGCACGAAGACCTGTCACAACATTCTGTTGTCCAGCCTGTAGCATGAAAACGACCGGAAATGTAAGGTGTAATTCGGTGGGTAAGATTATTGTCCGACAGTGGCTAAATTGCATTACAAGAAGATTAGGGTGATATTATCGGGACAGGAGGAAGCATTTCGAAACTTTAACTTTATATTCGATTTTAGGACGGATTGTGATTATACTGGGTGGCCAACTTGTAGTACATATAACTCAGTAATTAGGAAAATAATATATACGGAAATGTCTGTAGTTATTCGACATCATTACCTAACGTCATTTTCACATAATACTTTACAGAGGGATACAACAATATTTTTTGACAAATTGTGATTATACTGGGTACTTATAACGCTGTTATCAGGAAAATAATATAGAAATATTATATACGAGAATGACTGTCACATCACCAAACTGAGTCAATAGCATGTTTTTGGTGGATTGGTTTATGATGACTATTCTTGTTTATACAAGGTATATCATAGCATTTCTGTTATGAGCTGTTCCAAGATTTTCTGAACCCTTATTCCACTTATTCGTCTTCAGATCAATTTATACTGCTACACTTTTCATCACAAGTGTGCGTGCTAACAATCATTTTTCGGATAGTCATTCATAGTAAATTATGGCTGAATTTGATTGAAGTTGTATGGAGGATAACTTTCGAAATTTCCAGATATGAATTTTCAGTCACGCAAAAATAATACCTGCAGGACTGTTGATTTATTCAGAAAAGTCTCTTGAACAAAGATATCTCGAAAACTTCGGGAATAAAAATGTATTGGAGTTGAAGTTGATATGAATTGAAATGTTCAAATATGATAGCATTTTACATCTTCAATGCCATTTCATTCTTCCATTCTTAAACTCATAAACAAAGGGAACATTGGACTGTTAACTATTGGAGTCAATATTCTACATATTCCAGAAAACAATTTGTGGGAGCATCATGTCTGATTGTGAAAATTATGCATTTTCCATTTTTGGATTCATGTAAGCATTGCATCAATTGATCAATGGGATGAGATGTGATTTCACTTGATATTCTCGATTAATGTGATTCCAGTTAACTGATTCTTGGGTTGTATAAGTCATCCGAGTATTGAATACGGGAATTATTCAAAATGAAAAGACTCATGAACTGTCAGGTTGAAATACTCCAATTCCACAAATATCTTCTTTCTTCAATTTATGGTACTTTGATAATGACTTTTTTTATGTATAAGAAAGACGATCTTGAAGTCTATGAATTCTGATTAAATTTTAACATACTATTCTACAACATTCATATTATTTTTCGAAGCGTTCATTTCATTTTCTGAAAGAATATGGAATTGTCATAGTATTTCCACATTCCGTCAACACTGAATTTCAGATATCTGTCATATATTATGCTCTGCTATGAACTGCTATTAATATGACGTACTTTTTATAACAGTTGAACAATATGAAGAAGACTTGGAGATCATCTTCAATCGGTTTGTTGAAAATCTTATCACTACCAGTATACTTTATGACCCTTCTTTTTCAAGGGAGTTCATTGTCAATTGTGAGTGTGTTGTTCTGATAATCACTCGAGTTCAGGCTGAATGAATTGGTATTTTGTGAAAAACATCGCAAAATACTCTCGAATTAATTAAAACTCCTCGAAGACCAGACACCCACAGTCTACTTTTAGAACCTCTCCGATGGATAAATCCGAGTCCGAGACCCCTTGGCGAGGGGGTGGAACCTAGTGACAGATTGAAACCATCAGGCGAGACTGTTTTAGCTAGCAACGTCTGCACATGTGAAAACATCCCTCTTGTAACGTTATATATGCGTCTGGCCGAATGTTTAGTCTATCTTAGACGTATTCATCATTAGGGTTATATCGCTCTATACGTAGTGGTGCTTCAGGGGGTACGAACCACTTCAAATCATGGTCAAGTTGGCCCAGATTTTAATAATTAGTTTTCGGGTATAAGATGTTGGACATCTGGTTTTTATGTGGTTTTTTATCTAATGCATACCCGTGTGGTCGGTATCATTAGGAAACATGGTTGGTTTGACCCAATTCCAAGAGGTCCCGTTTCTTACTTTATCGAATAACGGTGGGAAGAGGATCGAAAAGGATGATAGAAATGTCCTTGTTTTAAGAAGTTTCGTACTCATCAATGCAACTTATCATTGTGTCAAATTGATAATAGCCTAGTATTTATATTGCCCTGTATGGAATTAAGAAAAAAAGAGAACAACTGAATTGCATAATGACTATAATGATTTTGGTCCTATGATGTCAACTCCATATTTCAACTTTATTATTACTTTTTCAACTGACAATACTGTTATCATAATAGAGATATTTTCATCGAATACAGTTTTTATATCCTTGTAGCTGAATACAAGATGATACCTATTATCCAATTATTTTTGATAAAATTTTTCAATCCATAGATAATGCACCATTTTCGAATATTTCGTATTTCATTCTACGGGCATGGAAAAAATGTTTCATGCCACACCAATGCATAGGTCACATAGCCTGTTCATTAGGCTTCAAGTTGTATTTTTCGGGACTCTGATATCGCATCTTGAATGCAAAACAAACCTTGTTCCAATATCTATGTGACGACTGGTGGCTCAGTGAACAAATAAATAATTTCATGATCTCTAGAAGATTTACTATGAACTTTGTCTAGAGTTTGTGGAGAAATTCTCATTTTTATCTCTCACATTCAACTGAGAATTGTGAGAACAAATGACTTTTGGTTAATTATATCTTTGCTGATATAGGCGGGAAGGTTTAGGTTGAAATGGAATTCCACAGCTTGATGAACCCTTTAGAAGCCCCATATATCCGTTTTTCAAATGATATTCACTTCATTATAGAAGCTTCTTCTTGGAATAGTTAATTATGAGCAATGAATTCGAGTTCTTCCAATTTCCGTAACCTTTTCTATTGATAACATCATGAATGAAATGAAAAAAAAAACTACCGAAAAACATTCACGAGTACTAAATGTGCATTCTAGCAAATACACAAATCTTATACAACTTGTGTCATGGCGAACATACGTCAGTTTGAATATTGGCTTGAAATCGTTAGAAATTAAAACCTATTGTTTTCTTACAGCCATGACCTACCACTGCTGAAAGTTCAACTATGGTTATCAACCAAAACGAGTTTTTTTCGAGCTCTTTCAGTTTCAATTCGATACCTCAGAAGTCAAATGATATGTGTTTGATATTCTCAATCTTCTAAAATTATTCGTTTCGAAAAATAACTAAAAACATATAGGAGAACCTTGTAGTAATTTCTCTAATAAAAAAACTCAAGAATCACCAATTTTTTTGAAATTTCAAAAAAGCCGTTTCGAAATAGATTTGTGCACCTTTTTTTCCAATTTGAAATGTTATTTGGATGACACAAAATTATGTTTTTCCCGGTAATGTGGTAATGTTCTTACCTCCCGCACCGCCAAGCATTCGAATTTCGAACCAAGAAATAAGAAGAATTAGAAGAAACATTCAGAACATTTCTTTTGTTCGTACAAATAAATGATTCCCGACGTCCCGTTTTCTCCTGAAAGTATATTTTATACTGTACCCTTTGTTGCCTCTTAACCGTCTGTTTTTTGGATTATTTCTATGAAATCGTTCGTCCGTTCATTTCGTGGTCATCGACTTGGGGAACGCGTTATTCGCAGAAATTTCTGTTTGGCAGAAACTCATGTAAAAATAGCCCTCTATTCGCCGTCTGGTCAGTGTTACAAGATTATTGAACCCTTTGGCAATGAAAATAAGCGGTGTACATCTGCCTTCTTCCACATCGCATTTGTCTATCTTATTTTTGTGCAAACAGTAGAACCTGTTGGGCCAAAAAATAAAAAATGGACTACAATTACAAACAAATTCAATCCAGGGACCGAATCAATTGCTAGATTTCGATTTCTTTAGTTTAGTTCTGACCTCAAGACGACTATAGATACAGTCATTCGGAACATCGTGCAAATATCATCATATTTTTATTGATTTCAACAAATAATATAGAGAATCCAAATTTTCATCAACTATAATAATAAAAAAAAAATATGTATTTTTTAATAACTATTCACGAACTGATTTTCGTGACATTCACGATACCACAATAAAAATTTCCATAGTCCGCATTGTTTTCGAGAAACAAGGCGAATTTGAAAATTTTTGTATATTTGAAACACTCCTAGCTATCTTTCAACGTGTAAAAGAACAAAAATTTGTTTCTTATCCAATTATTTTTCGAACAATCCAATGGCGTAGTTATTTTTGGAACTGAGCTTCGTATTGTGTTGAACGATTGCATTACCACATGGACCATTTGAATTAGTAAATTCCATCCATCATCATATTCGAATGATGACAGTGATTCTCAAATGTCACACAAATAAAACTCCTATTTGATTCAGGATAAAGGAAGCCTATATTTGAATGATCATCGCATGGAACACTTTTGAGTATCCACAAACTATCGTGGATGTAAACAGGCTGGCCAACCGAAAACGTACCGGAAAGTACCAGAAAGAGATTTCATCGGGGCAAACCTGAAACACGTCCACTTTGTATATGAGGGGAACAACTTTAGCATCCCCTGAATTTTTTCGAATGGGAATGTGGGTCAAATGATCCTCGTTGAAAAGCCCCATTGATTCCCTATAATTTGCTTTTTTTTTGAAATTTCGTCTACTCGTTGCAAACATACGGACATTTGAAATGTCGCTAGTGCATTCCTCAAATAATGCAGAAAATAAATCGAATTCGCTTAAAAATTTTCCTTTTTGTTGAAGTAAATGTTGAGAATATTTTCCTATACACAATTCGCTTTTTTTCTGTTATTTTTGATTGCATCTAATTTCCCGATAAAGTCTCTTCCAGGTAGTTACACCTTCCGATACGTTTTCGTTGGGCTACCCTGTATATTAAAAATATCATAAGTCAATGTATGAAGACTAAAATTTCATAGGTTTGTACAGTCCCATAGAGAGTATCAATTCGGATAATCTGTCAATTCTGACCACAAAAAAGCCAACGGTTTCTCGATCTAATCTAGCATTTCATTCACCGGATGTCTTGGTATCCGTAACTAGATTAGCGCAGATCTGTCTCCGTGTCGGCGTGCAATTCGTCACCCATTTTGATACGGTGGCTAAGCGACTAAGCATATTTTCGTATTCGACTGACTTGTTTACCAGACTAGCTTCGATATGTCACATTTATGCCGATTTCCATACATTCATGCAATAACACAATGCGGGCGAACGTTATGACGAATGGTCCGTCCATCAAAGAGGGTTTACTGACCACTATTCAACAGGGAGGTATTCCAGATTTTGCCTGCTGGGAAAGCTTGATATCACGCTATAGTTATTGAAAGGAAGTGTTGCTCAGTTAACATTACTTCAATACCTGAATTTTTCGAAATTTTTTTTTCATATATACTTACGTCAATGTAGATAGAGGAAGAAATATCAAATAATTTCCACCATTGTCATACATATTTTAAACCTGCCATGATAAATTCATTATTATTCTCACCATCAGCAAGATTTTATTAAGTTAATCTCAAAATTTCCTAATCATAACGGAAATTTTGAGATTCTGGAATGATATGTTCATGACATGATATTTTGAGTAATATTTCCACTATCACTGATTGGAAATGATGTAAAGGTGAATCAGACATCATACAAGAGAGTCTATATAAATTATTTCATATTATTTAGTACTGAAAAATTTTATTGAACTTAAAGAATAATATTTTATATTTCAGAAAAAAACTAATGAGAATAATACTGGGTCTTGGGGAAGTATCCACAGAAAAACTTATTTATCGATAAGAAATTCTCAAAGAACCACCGGAAAACTCATTGATAGGCAGATATAGGAATAACGATGACTAGTCATCTCGTATAGATAATATTTCGATTGGAATGAGCTCAATATTAGCCATCAAAGACCTGTTTATTCAACAACGATTTGTATGGTATTGAAAATTATGCCTCAGATAGAGAACAAAAAAATAAAATTCACCTTTTTTCTGTAATTCATCAAAATACTAGTTAGAATAATTTTAGTGAGTTTCTCCTAAAGATAATAATAACATCTGCTCATGTTCCCAACTAAACTTGATAAATTATTATGTAATATAAATCACAACCTAAAATATATACTTTTCCTAAAATATCATAGTACGGCCCTGATTTTTGCAGCCGTTCATGAGTTGCATGTTTTTCAATACAATTATGTTTCGTTGCATTTTCGGACATTCCATAGAAGTGTCACTTAGGCAATATTATAAATGATCCAATTCTGGAATCTGTTTTGGACCGAATGATAATCATAGCACACCATTGGATATTTGATATTTTTCAAAGCAGCGCATTATCATCAATGGAACAGATCTTTATCATACCAGATATTTGATATTTATTTTGTTACTGTACAGGAATGAATGTGATGGGTATAAATATGTCATCAACAATGAAGGAACGTTCTATTGATTTCGATAGTCTTATTCGTTCCATAAATCAATACCGATCACAATTTGAATGATATTTATTGGCCATTTGACTGATTTTGGCATTAGATCCATTGAATGTGATTATAGCGATGAGAAGTTTTTTGTGAAAAATTGTCAATAGTGAATTTAAAAAAATGGAGAGAATTCCGATAGGGAGCTATTTTGAATAATTTCATTTTAATTTTTATAAAGGTAATTGTATGAAAGCAATAATCATTACACTGCTTCTTGTATCTCTCTTTCCAAAACGGAAAAAGGCATGGATAGTAACAATCAAAAAATTCATATGTCTGATTTTTTCATGTCTTTGAGTTCTCCTTATGAGTTGTTGTCATTTTCTGTATGAAGTACAATGTTAGCCTCAGGTAGTATCAGCATTTGGTTGTTACAAACTGTGGAAAAAAATGTTTTTCGAATAAGCCAGGCTTGGACTCGATGAAAAAATCTTTGATCTATTTGCATAAACGTTTGGCTACTTGGTATTTTGTTTTGTTTTTAACTATCGAATCTGTCAAATGTAACATTGATTGAATCCTTCATGAATATAAAGGAATCAATGATGATTTTGCAATCATTGGTTTGTAGTTTTTTTTTATATTTTTTTTTGTCATTATTGGGATATTCAATTGATTATCCTGATAAATTGAATGAGATCAATGGCAGAAAATTGACCATTCAACACATTCATCTTTATAATTCAATTCAACCTCAACGATATATTTGGCAACCTATAAATACACAACACTTGCTTTCATGATTTGACTACCATATACCGTACGATATAGTAGGTTTCGATGAATACCTATATGTCTTCAGTTACCTATTGTCCGCTATTTGTATACAAACTGATCAGGTTACTTTTTATGATGAACACCGAAATATTTGACCGGATATGGACTACACTTGGATGTGGACAAAGTATATCCGTACACCCGCTTCGTGTTAGATTACTTGATGCAGGAAATACCATAATTTGAATTTGATCACAAAACTCAGTATATTTTACTGTACAGGGTCCAATCAGAGTCCTTGAATGATAAAATTAGGAATACATTACCAGCAAATAACCATTTGAGAGATTCAAGTGACTGGTTGTAAAAAAATCTATTCTACAACCTTGTTTCTACTAGGCTGAACATCTTTGTACATAATTTGTGTGTTATAATTTCGATTTCGATAAATATTCAGCGATAATATGTACTTATTCTGCAGATATACAGGGCCAGTCAATATGTGTACCAAGCTTACTGAGGGTGACTGAAATAAAAGTACAGTTTGATGAATAAAGTCAACTGCATACCAAGAAAGATATATCCTCTTGGAGTTGACAAAATTGAGATACGTGGAGAAATCATCAGAACTTCGGAAGAATATATCATCCAGGATGCATTTTAGGTCATACATTCATTCATCAGACTACTTTTTTTCTCTGTACTACCACCCTCGGAAAACTTGGTTTCAGATGTTTGACTCACCCTGTATAGATTTTACCGAGAATTATTGTACTCTCAAATTACCTCCTGACAAAATATCTATCTCCACGCAGTCAGTCGTGTGAATTCTCTATCAATGGAATAAAAAAGTTACACTAATACTGATTTACCCATGAATTGAACATACTGAATACACAAAACGTTATAGTTTCCATGAAAAGGAGATTGCCCTAGTGAACCAGGGAATTGTTTTTTTATCTGCCAGAATGCACCTCTATAATGCGATGTCTTACAAAACGCGAAATTTAATTCCACCCTAAAACCGCTATTATCAAAACTGGCGAAAAATCTCACGGTATAAAAAACCATGAAAAAAGTACCTGGGCATCGTGAAAGACCTTTCTGGTCATCTTTGTTCTGACAAGCAAGGGTCCAGATTTTTTATGTGAACTGGCAGGGGCGCTTTCTTATTTTTTAGATCGAAGATTATAATCTAAACTCGAGAGAGAAGCTCTGTTTACAGCTATGCGATATCTGATACCACCCCGAGAACAGAATAATGGCATTTAGATTCTTTTTGCCGATTCTATAGTTTTTCAAGTGCATAATAAAGGCGGACACAAAGACTTCTTTGTGCTTTCGCTTTAATTGTGAGAGAAATTGACATGTGTTAAGGTCAATTCTGAAGTCTGAGTGCTTTCAATGGATTCAGGAGCTGGACATTGTGCAAACATTTTGTCAATAGATTCAGCTGTGATCCGAGTTAATCAACCCGAATTCTTGAGTGTTAGTTGAAATTGATACGCGAGTTTATCGTTACCATAATGTCAAGGTACTGGTACTTTGGAAGCAGATTATATATCCTGTTTCTATTGTTGGCAGCTAACGTAAAAGTGTTATGAAAATATCCTCAGTCCCAAATATACAGGGTGTTGATTAAGTATGTTAACAAACTTTAACCACGAATAGTACTCCGAAAAATAGAAAGAAAATGTCATATGAACATGGGTCCGGAAATGCTTCCTAAGGGAGCTACGCTCCTTTGCATGGTGCACCCTGAAGACGGTTTTCCCTCGATATTATCGAAACCGTTCATAATAAAATTACGAAATTAGGTGGGATGGGTAAACTTTCGATGCAATTGTTGCAATTGTTTCTCATAGCACACTAACTAAATATGTATGTAGACGAACATTTATTTATTTACAATAGCCTGCATCGATTCAATAATTTGCATTTTTCTCGAAAACTGTTAGGCCTATGGAGATGTACCAAGAGACCATTTTTACGTAGAAATCTCTGAATTACCATATTCTAAAATCAAAATGTCAAAAAAATTACCATTTAGAAAATGGGGTTATTTTTACCCTTAACTCCTTCCGTATGATACGCCTGTGATTAAAATTATAAAATTCTGAATTCAGAATCAGATTAAGCGTCGAAAGTTTACCCATCCCACCTAATTTCGTAATTTTGTTATGAACGGTTTCGATAATATCGAGGGAAAACCGTCTTCAGGGTGCCCCATGCAAAGGAGCGTAGCTCCCTTAGGAAGCATTTCCGGACCCATGTTCATATGACATTTTCTTTCTATTTTTCGGAGAACTATTCGTGGTTAGAGTTTGTTAACATACTTAATTAACACCCTGTATATCATTTTATATTTATACTGATGAATTCAGATTTTTTTATAAAATTTCCCACGAAAGGAGACATCCTGGGCAATGTGTTCCAGAGCCTCGCTGTTCGTTGGATGAAATGAAGTGTACTAAAAATTCAACATGATTCATTGAAATTAGGAACATTGGCTTCATCATACTTATTGTTCAATAAACCAATTAATATAACTCCCAAACGAAGATGATTATGGAGATATTCGAAGGAGAATTCAGAACCGCAGTAAGTATTCACTTATTGAATCTCGTTTTACTTAATGTTAATTTAAAGAGCCATTCCTAAAGCTTCTTTATGAACAACAACCGTTTGCAAACGAATACTTTCAACTTTGGAGGTATCAAGAAAGCATTTTAAAATCTGTCAAATTTCATTTAGAAAGGAACGTTAGTGAATCTCTTTCAAACTACACGATGTCAACCCGAATCGAGGTACTTGTTAATTCCCAAGCACCATGTCCCTTATCTAACGATTTCAAAGACCTTTCCCCTCTCGATTCTTGTTATCGGCAAGCCATCAATTACCTTACCACGAGCTGGTATCAGGAACATTGCAACAAATTGCTTATCTCATCCCAGAAATATCCAGCGACAAATACAGTCTTGGCAATAATCGAATGAATATTTGAATCAATTTCCAGAGAAAATACAATGGCGATAACTTTTGCAGAATCTCAACATTGAAACTTTTGAGGACGATAACAGAGCACTATGTGGAAAGTAGTTCAAACTAAATTTTGAGTCTTGGTGAGATCCCAGCTTCAATATTTCAATTCAATATCATGCTCCAAATCCTCGTTGGATGAAGACCACGATGTAGGAATTTTTGCTGTAGGTGATTTTTGATGGCTGATGACTCTATCTTGTTCTAGTTCTGTGAGATTAATACGACAAGTTCAGAGACATTGATTCTTCGTTTTCGGGTGCACACAAATGCAGGAAATGAAGGAAGTCAGATGAGGAGCGAGAAGAAGTAATTAGCAAATTCGTGAATGTCATATTAGGAGAAAAACCTAGCCAAATGACAAATCGTCACAGGAAGTGATATAATTGAAGAATTGCTTTTTGATTACTAATACTAATTTCCTACGTTGTCATCTTGTGTAGAAAATTAATCATAGTGAAGCATGACGAGCTATTGTGTAGAAGCATTCGTGGAACTCAGAACACATATGGACAACACACTTCTTTTCAAAATAAGAAAGCAAGACTGAAGGTGTGTGTAAGCATGTGTTCTGAAAAACATGATTCGCTCAGTATTTTTTTATGTTGATCAAGATGCCACATATGAATTACAATCGGATTATAATTATACAGGGTGATTAGTGAACATGCGATAAAAATTAAAAGGATCCATCTTGAGGATTATTTTCTCAATTTCAAGAATACATTGTATAAATATTTGCATCTATCATTTCCGAAAACTTTTTTTTGAATCATCAATTCAAATCACACAGTCAACACGCTCTGTATATTCTATTATTGTAAGATATGAATTTCAATATATTTCAATGTGAAGTTATACAATGTATGATTTCATCATATTCAGATCGAAACTTTCAGCTTGAATTGATCACATTACATACAATTTCAATCAGAACAATAATATAATTGCGAATTCTTCAATATCATCATTTTACATGGGTACCTACTGCTGAAATCAAAATTATGCTCATTGAATAACGGTATATGAATCGAATGTTATATTATAAAAGATGTATCGGAACTTCTGAAGAGACCTGATATAGCTACTATAATAATTTATTTTGCGATTATAATCTTGATTGAATAATAACAATTGATAATGTCATATTTGTATATTTTTGATGACCTTCTTAGGCTTTTACTTACCACTTCTTCAGAAATGAGACGGTTGACCAATATTGACTGAACAGTAAAATGAAAGAAAATGATTACTTGCATAGCGGGTCTGTCTGAAATCGAAAACCACATCTTTGCGAACTCTAACAGTCCGATAGAGATTTTTTATCAAACGTTCCCACGTCCTCACGCACATGTGCATCGCTTTTTTCAAACAGATCTAATTATCTCTCTTCCACACCACATGTACGAAATTGTCTCCGTCTCTCTCCCTTGTGCAAACTCTAATGCACCTTATTGTCCAGGTAAAAAAAAACTTTTGTATCTCGAATTAATCTATGAACGGAACTGTGCGTATAGGGTTCCTTAAAAAATCTGCCCCTTTCCTGTGCGCCGAAGAAAAAACGTGGGTATGAGGGCTCACGCATAAAAAAAGCGGCTTATAAAAAACGGTCAGGGACCATCTGGTCCGCAGAAGGCCCGCTCTTGAGATCTAGGAGGCTGCCGACCCCTCTGACCCTCTTGGCATGAGAAAAAAGTGTCTCGCCCAGAGGGCTGTAGCGCAGCTCGTAGTGCACTTCGTCTCGTTACACACCTAGTTTTTTATTGTCGTTTTTTTCATGTGTAGAAAGAATATCTCGGTATCGGATGACCAAAGTTTGCGCTCGTTATAAGGAAATTTAGTAGTCTGCATTACAGTCAGTCTCTCCAGTCTCTAAAGCTACGTCTCATGAATATTTGAGAACGATGTTTGTGATTCTATATAAAAAAATACTTAATCTAGTTGCATCAGAATATTCTTATGTATATTGTGATTTTTTCTCAATATTCCTTGGAGAAACATGAATTTTATCCCATATGTATGTAGTTCCATTGTAGTTTTTTTTTTGAGAAGAAGTCTCGGTTCGAATTAGTAGCATTGGCACTCGTTCATCGCTAAATTATCGACCGCTTCATTTAGCGAAATATTTTTCGGAGTAGTAAAATATTGAAATCGCTCAATTTCAAATATTGTTTGTTTCATGCAGAAGTATATTTTATTTCAAAGATGACTTTCTGTGAGCTTCAACTCAGATCAACAATGAAACACTTCAACTAGATACTCATTCACTGAAACTGATGACTTTTTATCTTAATTTTTCTTAACTCAAGATGTAAAGGGTTATGAATCATCTTCACAAAACAATTCTCCTCAATATTTGAGGAGTATGATTATTTGCTATATGAATGAAATATTTCATTACGAATCTACTCATTATTATAGGTAGTATTTCGATACTAAGTAAAACATTTTATGTTGATAAAACTTCACAGTTTTCTCTGTATCGTGAACTTTTGGAATACGCAATATTGAAGTATGGAAAGGAAAGTATATTATCTTGAATAATTCCAAAATCACTGCTTTAAATCATTTCAAATTAGGCACTCCGCCCGACATTAGGAAAACTTATGAAAAATATGGAAGTTTGCCATGATACCTTTTCAAATGTATATTGTATCAAGAAACTGCCATGAACTTAGCGCTATCCGTGAATGAAGTCGTATAATCGGATCACCTTGTATAGATCTATCATCCTTGGATATGTGGGGATATGCATAAGGTTTATTAGTATGTTATTGAATTCCCATTTGAATGCAATTTGTGCTATGTACTAAAAGGTATATTGTGAAAGTAGACCACTCAATATGGATTTACGCAAGCAACAATTGAAATTCAAATGAACTCATAACTGAAAACTCGAAGTTATGTAATGACAGGGCATTTGTGCGAAAACTAAGAGGGAAAGATTGAAATTGCCAATCACTTATTTGAAGCACACTTTCGTCCTTGGATATCTGATATTGAAACAGGTTTCGAATCTTCTTTGGTTTTGTTGATGTTTCTTTTATTATTTGGATTTTAGGAAGCAGCATATTATATGGGAATAGTTTTCCAGTAACTGTTAGTGATAAAGTGAATTCCTTGTATCTATAGGAATAAATGAAATGACTACAGGCACATTCCATGCACTAACATTTCTGACAAATGAACGAGATTAGGTTCTGATGTATTTCTTTATTCAGTAGATGTAAGACCTTGAGTGATTTACCTGGTGAAACTCTATATTCTTGAATATATCATGATATCGAAATGATAAAAAAATTAGGAAGTAGTCCGATTCTGTCATAAAAAAATATTGAAGGCAGAAATACTCTGAAAGTTGCATTTGAGAGTTTTCTTCGAGAATAAGAATATTTGAATCATAATCTGAAACTCCCTACATCATATTGACGAAATTTGAAGGCATGAAATAGTTCTACGAGATGGTTGAATAGTTGAATAGTTCTTGCTGATTGAATTCTACTGAATTAATGTCAATTAAAAAAATACTCCGGTTCAGCTTTTCTTCACCTTTATATCCATCAAATGACCCTACTCATTATCGAAAAAAATTTCCTAGTTGCAATTGTATTGTCTCCTCAGTGAAAAGTCAAGTTTTCCTATATCTCATTCCAACATGTAGATGTCACGCTTAGGCTGAACACTCTACTCATCTCAAAATATTTCGAAAATGTTCATCTGCACAAATATAACAACTTTTATTTGAAACCTTTTCTTTGTATTTTTGATCCTATCTACACACTAATGGGCCTGTGCTAATTGTAAGGAACTATGAAATAGATTATATTCAATATATGGACATGATTATGTGTCTGCCATCGATTGGATCAACTGGCTATCTGGTATTTGCTGAGATCAGTTTATATTTCATCCATATTTCATTCGGACAACCTTCAATGTGTTTTTTACCAGGTGGTCATACGTTTACTTCTTCACAGCAATAACTCATTGAATAATCTTCACTCTCATAACATTTTGATAACTATATCGAATCGTGAGAAGCTAACTAAGCCTTATTGTCCATTTAATTGTTACCGTTAGAGGTACGCGGAATACAAATAGGTGTAAGTAGCTCCAGAAAGACACGCAGTAGCGACCGGAGGAACACTCTCATATAAATTCACTGGAAGTGTAGACCTACCGTAGGCGTAGGTCACAGTTCGGTTCTGTGAGAAATGCACGAATTGGGGTTCTATTCCGTCTCGAAGTGAATGTGAGACTTTCCTGCGCTATTAATACTACACACAAAAGCCACCTATAATTTCGAGAGGTACAGGGAGATCTGTTCGAGAAATCTAAAGTTCAACTCAGTTCTATATCAAAGTCCATTCAGTTCAAATTAATAATTTTCTTATATTCGCAACGGGTGTAATATTCTCAGATTATTTGGGAGGTATATCATATCCGAATTCACATCTGTAACATTGGAACATTTTTTTTCGTGATTTCATGGAAACAATAGGCAAGAAGAGAGACAGATAATAAGAACATCGAAATTAATCTACACTTCACAATGCGAAATAAATACGATTGCAGATAAAAAAGTTTAATTTTTCATCTAATGTAATCGTTGAATGGACTCTATTCTCCAAATCTGAATTCTTCAAATAACTTAGAGAACACCAAACCTGGTGCTTTGATCCCATTCTAATGAATCGACATGCACTCGTATTCTTCTTACCAATTGAGTGGTTTATGATTTATAAAACATGAATTCTCTCCTCAAGTCCAACGAATTAATTCAGATGAACATTTCCTTCAAAATCAACTGTACGCAAGAATGGGTTGTGTGACATGTACTCGTGATACCGCACAAACTAAGTTTATTAAGAAACTTCTCTAAGAGATAGGGGTTCTCCTTTGCTGGACACTTTTCGTACGATGTTGGAAAACTAAAAGGGAAATGTACAATGAACCACTACCACCTTTGTATGTGACTCTAGAAAGTAAACCAAACTTCATTATCCCCAGATAATTCTTGAATTAAGTTTTCCTCCGTTGGTCATAACAAACTTTAGGTATGTCAAAGTTAGGATTTGTTCTTTGGAGATAGTAGCCAGGTCTTATTTTAATCAGATAATATCGATTGTGAGGAATTTTTCTATTCAAAAATAGGAACATGAATTTTCTACGAATACACTCAAATATTAGAGATATTTCATATGAATCATTGTAATTTCGATTTTCATTGTAGATTTTATTAGGCTGAAAACAGGTAAAATAAAGTTAGTGTTGCACCTCGTATGGATATTTCCCCCAACTTCATTTTCATATTTGTCTGGCAAATGGACAGACAATCAAGCGTTCTTGTCCTTCTAACTACCCCATCTTTTCTTCCTGGGTAGAGAAAATTACACCTACTGCCCCTTATGCAACCTCCAACCTGATAGATACTAACTCCAACCAAAGTAACACTGTGACAATAATCTTCAGCTAGTTCCGCTAGAGGCTGGTCAGGTAGTAGAGCAGGACGAGTTGCTACTTCCGGTCCGCACACGATTCCATGCCGCAATCATCCTGTGTAGATGGCGTGCAAGATCATCGAGACGTTTTTCTTTCGCTCACCCACACCAGTTGCGTGCACTTTGGAGACCATTACGAAACTTATTTTCCGCATTGTTCCGTCCATTACGACACACTGGATGGTCCACAGTAACTTGAAACTTATAACGGAGTATTTATGTGATGATAAATATATCTATAAATAGGCTACCTATTGATAGTGAGTTTTCGTTTGAACGAATGGAAACAATGTTGAAAATATAGCGAAATTAAAGAATATGTCGCGTCTGACGCTCTGTTTCTTATTATTTTTTATGTTAGTTCTGTCTTGCAGGTGAATATTTGATACACGAAATAGTTATATCATTACTATCAGTTCTTCCTCTTCTATTCAGAATCTGGCAACATTGCTAGACGTCTGTTGAGTTTCGATTTTCGTTCATATTCGTTTATACAATTGAATTTACATTTTATTTTCTTCTTTTTTTTTTCACCTTTGCTCAACTACCGCATACAACAAGTGACTGAAAAACCGAACAGTTTTGTAGGCTACCAGCTATTTTTTTCTGTCATTATCCTGTCTGGCCGGTCCCAGAAGCCTCAGAAGCAACCACCATGGAATTTGAAACAAACTTCACGATATTTGGGGTAGTATCTGAGAGCTCATTTCATTTTCTTATATATTTCCATTTTCATTTCAGTTTCACTAAGAAACAGTTTTTTTAGTCCACTGTTTCTCCCTGTTATCCATCATACCGAAATATTATCATCATCATGATTTAGGCTGAATCAAAAGAAAAACGCTTCTGAAAATATTCATTAAGGCCGATTCTCACTAGAGCGGTGCGGAGCGGCGCCGCGCGGCGCGGTGCCTCGCTGCGCGAACTGGCATTTTGTACATTTTTATATTTTGTTTAAGTCGAGTTTAACAATGGACTTGGAAGAATTTGTCTTGGAAAGTCGTGATCTCTACTATGAGGCAAGGAATGAGCATGGATATTGATACATTTGATTATTTTTCCAACACAATCTTCAAATTGCATTGGGGGGTATCGTTTTTAGAAGCCGGACCTGCTCCTGGCATTTGACATCGGCGTGAGAACTCATCATTGGTTGAAAACAGAGCGCATGCCTGTGCAAAATTCCCTGCGCACTCGTATGGAGGCTCCCAGAGCATCGACATGGACTCTTCATGGGTTTTTTCGTTGGCAATTAGGGATTTTTGGGGGTTTTTGGTGGTTTTTGCGACTTTTTGAGGTTTTTTGGAATTGTCAACATGAAATATCTCGAAAACTATAATAGATATCGCAAAACGGACTTCACCACCGTTTTCAGCGCCTTTTAGACACTTTGTAGACGGGTTTCCAGGCAAATTTAATTTTTGACATTTTTCGAAAAATCGACGAAAGGGTACCCCCTTTGGATTTTAGAAAAAAATTAAAAGTCTTTGTAGAGTCTTCAATGATCGTATGGAGGCTCCCAGAGCATCTATATGGACTCTTCATGGGTTTTTGCGTTGAAATTGAGGGAATTTTGGGAGTTTTTGGTGGTTTTTGCGACTTTTTGGGGTTTTTTGAAACTTTCAACATGAAATATCTCGAAAACTATAATAGATATCGAAAAACGGATTTCACCATCGTTTTCAGCGCCTTTTAGACGCCTTGTAAACGGGTGAGAATCTGGTCGTTTTGAATTTTCATGGAAGTCTGGTCATTATTAAAAATTTTTTATGGAAGTCTGGTCGATCTGAATTTATATGGAAGTCTGGTCATTATTAAATTTTTTTTTCTGGAAGTCTGGTCGATCTGAATTTATATGGAAATCTGGTCATTATTAAAATTTTTTTATGGAAGTCTGGTCAATTTGAATTTTCATGGAAATCTGCTCGTTTTTGATAAATTTTAATAGAAATCTGGTTGTTTTGAATTTTTATGGAAATCTGTTCGTTTTTTAATGAATTTTTTTGGAAATCTGATCATTGTAGGGTCTTCAAATTTTGTATGGAGGCTTCCGTAGCATCGACATGGATTTTCACCTTGAAAATATGGGGTTTTTGGGGATTTTTGAGGTTTTTTTGGAATCTCCAACATGAAATATCTCGAAAACTATACTAGATATCGAAAAACGGATTTCACCACCGATTTCAGCGCCTCTTAAGCGAAACGGTGTGTATTTCGAGTTTGTGAAATTAGTGACAATGAGTTCACAATTGCCAGAGGAGGTTTCTACATCCTTATCATCAGAAGATTTTGTGTTAGTAGCTGCATTATGTCATGAATACGAGAAGGATAGACGAAAAAAGAAGCGACAATATTGGGCCCATGACATATTCCGTGCAAGACTAGAAGGAGAATTTCACACGCTGTTTAGGCGACTGCAGATGGATGAACGCAAATTTTACAAATATTTCAGAATGTCTTCAGGGAAATTCAATCAGTTATATGATCTTTTACGCATTCCACTAAGCAAGCAAAATACCAAATTTCGTCAGAGTATTGTAATATTAACATATACCTACATTTTCCATCTGACCGGCGCGTTTCAGAGCAGCAATGCCGCGAGCCAATGCTTCTGGAAGCGTTCGTCGATGAACGCTCCGTACCGCTCCGCACCGCTCTGCTCAAGTGGGGACGGGTTCACTTAAATACACGCAAACAATTGCGAGCAACTTTTTGCCGCGCCGCGCCGCGCCGCGCGGCGCCGCTCCGCACCGCTCTGCTTAAGTGGGGACGGGTTCACTTAAATACACGCAAACAATTGCGAGCAACTTTTTGCCGCGCCGCGCCGCGCCGCTCTAGTGAGAATCGGCCTTTATTAGTATCTGATGCTATGAAACAAAACAAAAAACATTGGACAGCTCGACCAATTGTCCCCAAGATAACAAAAACTACACGGCCTAATAAGCGAAACAATAGGGGACATACCATGACCTCTTGCAACTTTCAGTGTTGTGTTAATTTCGAATATGCGGGCGCAGACGACACACAACTAGACAAAATGAATATTTAATCGACCACTTTCGGTGAATGCCACTGGCTTACGTATCGGTCAATTTACCTGCATGATACAGTTTGATAAGACTGAAACGAGAAGTGAAATCTAATGACCATAAAGTGATAGATCCGAATAAGGTCACTCATTTCTATTCTTGCCATGAACTATTTTATTAGATGCGCTGTTTCAATGCTTTCTTACACATATATTTTTTCAAATTTTGGACCATATATCGGTGTGATGTCTCATTTGAAATCAATTCAAAGAATCCAAACCAGTATTTTCATAGAAATGAGTATGGACCCAAGCCATTGGTATTTCACGTTGTGCTTTAACTCAAATGATTCAAGAATGAAAAATATGATCTACTGGATTCCAATAAATTGAATCTGCAGTCGATTTTATTAATATTCATTCTGTAGTTTGGAAATACTTACAATGAACAGCGAAGGTATCTCACAATTAGAATCAGTAGAAGATTCGTTCGGAGTTGTCAATATTCATTTCTTGACAATTTTAAATGCCCTTATCTTAACTCCATTTCATCATCGAAAGTTGATTTCTACACATGGTTTCTAAATTCTAGATCGAACATGATATAAATGTACTCGAATACTACACGGAAATTATAGAATCAATGAGAATAGGTTTTTCACGTCTAATGACATCACAACTCGGAGAGAAATTGACTGATCAACTTCAAATTGAAACTGAATATTCTTAAATATTTTGATCATACAATGACCTACGATCTCTTGAATTGGTTGGAAATCATCAATTTGGCATTGAAAAATCGAAATATTTTTCACCCCAAGAAACAACTCTTATCTTCAGAACTACACAATTTCATTAATCTTTGATATTTTCAGAAATCGTATGTCATTGTATAGGTAATACCTTCAACTTGAATGACTTTTTCTATTTTTTTTTTATGTCAGCTACTCATTTGGCCGCAATCATGTCAACAGTTGAGGAACTTTTTTTCTGACACCTACGAAGATAGCACATAACTCCATCATTTCTCAATATTTTCGTAAACAAAAAATCATGAAATATGGCTGAAAATATACCACAATACGTCTTAAAAATTTTAAATATTGTATATAGTATATTCTTTGAGGAAAATCGCGAGAATCTCCTAATTTTTTGTGAGTTATAGCTCTTCGAATGACGTATTTGAAACAATGCTGAGAATCTGATATAGCCTTCTGTTGATTTCAACCAGAAACGTGTCCGAACTGTTACCCAACCCTGTATAAATAATAGTATGGACTAGGTGACAGCCAGCCAGTCACTCCCCAAAACCACGTCAAGGTTCAGTCTACACATCCAGACAATAAACTCTTAATGTATTAATATATGCAAAATTGTCTGTTATCCGAATGATATATCGCTCGCGAGTACCGACCAAACTGACCATTGTTGTTTCGCCCACCAATCGCTGTAATGGAAAATAGAAACAATTGCGAAGGTGGAGAGACGACGGCCAAGCCTTGCCGAGACACTCGGTGTGCCTATTCTTCATAATTGTTACTGTAATCGGAACTGGCGATTATTTCGCCCATCGCAAACACACCTGGACAGCATCGCCATGAATACTCGATGAAGTACCGGAAATATAAATTAGTGTATCTATTGTTTATACTCATCCTCGAAAAGTACTGATGAAATGAGAATCTCCATGTATGTTCATTACTTTTCATCTTTTTCTGGTCCAGATATAACATCCTGAAGAATCTCTTCGAAGTAGATAAAGAAGTATCAAAGAAAAATAGACTCCGAAGTATTGGATGAAATTATAAAATTCAGGTCATTATCACATGTTGAAAATCATTCTTTGAAATACTTCATTGCTTGTGTTCTTTATTTTGTGTAACAGACAAATCTCCACTTCAGTGATTCTCATTTCAATTTTCGATTTTATGAATTTTTGGATTACGGATTACGAAAATCATTGTTGTTTATTAAATTAACGCCCAAATGATGTATGAATTTTCACGAGTACATAAACAAATATAATCAAGAATGATCATAATCATTTGTCAAATGAAAAAGAGACGAAATGAAGGAACATGGAAATTGTATAATATCGAATTCTCACTGTGATATTTCCTTCAGGGTAACGTGAAGATTTTCTGCAACTCATTGAATTAATTCAAGTCCTTATGAATGATTATATTCATTGCCAACTTGGTATTGACTTTTCTGATATAACAATTATGATTTCCTAACGTATCGTATTTATGCATTGAGTGATAATAAACTCTTTTGCGGCTTAAATATTGCGGTAACAATTAACACCGTTTGCAGTTTTTCTAACCAAGTAGAAAAAATTAAGCTGAGCAATAGTCAAAATGAGGTTAAATCATGTATAAACGAGAACAAAAATACTTCCCCAATGTCGATCAATAATTTTTACAGCCTTCGTGCAATCAATTTGATCATGTGCCAAAATCATACTTTTTGTTTTAAGGTTCAGTAATCAATTCTCCCATCTGATTTCACACATCAACTTCAAACACCTCAATGTCAAGAACTTCGTGGGCTGCCTCGTATATCATTGTATGCCAATATATTACCAGGGCGCAAAAATGTATGTTGGAGGCCTTATGTGGCCCAATGGCCGCAACTTTGACACCTCTGCTGTACATGATGGATATACGGACAATTCATTTATCATAGATTAAGCTAGCGTCGGGAGAGATTATTATCTCCGCATCTCCTTAATTGGCTATCATTACTTTATCTTGACATGTGTACACACCCCGAACTTATTATATTATGACCCAAGTGGTCATGCGGTCAAATTTTTATGGATGTTTGTATTCGAAATACTTGGACTATGTAAATCAGACGTCAGTAGATCCTCTATGCCGAGAGATTAATGATTATGTAATTTTCGTGTTGCTTGATACGTTGGTTGTCTCCATGATGTACAAGTAATGTGGTAATCACAAACACTTCGAACCGTGGCCAACGGTAAATCATTATTTTTACGAACTTCATGTCTCGCAGAGGTAATTTGATTTGAACAGGTGTTCATAATTTTCATATTCATTAATTAGGAATCTCATTGTCAACACACGTAATTACATTTACGTTTAATTTTCGAGTGGATAGGTCAGTTCTTCAATTCTTGAACATATTTTACATCCACTGGCCTTAGAGCATTAGCAGTAACAGCAGATTATTTGATTGGGGAACAAATAGTACGATTGCCCTTGAGGAATATTGATTTGAACTGTTTCGATATTGAGAGTTTCGTTATCCTTCAAGATTCTGTTGTAAATTCTGAAATATTCAGAATAATTTCTATTGAAATTTTCGATTTCTAAAATAATATCATAGCGGTTCATGTTAGGGGAATCCTTCATTTATTATTCATGTCATTTTGACAGGACATCTGCAGGTATTGATTCACAGTTTCATCTCATTAAATCACTCAATAGGACCTAGTGTGCTGACAGTATAATTCTCAACCGATATTCACAATGAATTAACTGTACTTGGGCACAGTCATATCTCCTCAACTCTGATAAAATATTGTATATTTGATGTTTTTTTGATACGCCAACACGTATTCGAAAACCTTCAAGAAGTTTCTCCAGTGATGTTCGATATTTTCCATAAGTCATATCTTCATACTGCGATGGTTGAAATGAATCAGAATCATTTATATGTTGTGACTGATCTGATGAACAGCGAGATTTCAATCTCATCCAGGAATGTTACACTCTAACTGCTAGAGATACACCAAAATAATGAATTTCAATAGCTTCAACTGATTCTCATTGTTAAAATTGACCTACACCAAATATTACCACAAGCCAAGAGAAATGTAAAAGTTGCTGAAGGAAACTAAACAACATGAAAATTAACACCTAGTGGTTGTGGAAAATTTTGATTTAGAAATGTCCTGTGAGTTTACCAACGAAAAAAGTTAGTTACACATTAGTTATATATTTCGATCATTGAAAGAATGGGCGAGAACAATGCAATGGAGTTCCGTCCGGTGAATAAGAAAAAGTCTGGTTCTACCTCCAGTGACACATCACTAATTTCTTTCCGTATGCACTGTTTCTCCACGCCTTCGAATCTAACGAGAACAAGATGAATAATGCGCTTTGTCACTTGGTCACAGTTGGGTGGCTCTTCATCTCGAAAATCCATCATATTTCAATACCCACGATGACCAAACCACAATTATGGGCCACGAGATTGTATTTAAATGGGTTTGGCCATCACTCAAACATGAATCCGTTGTCTATGATATGGGCAAGTCGAACTTGTCATGCTGATTTCCTTCGATATTATTCAGCGCTTATCGCATTCCAGAACAGAAAAAATATCAATTTTCCTAGAGCTTCACTCAAAATCATAGAATACGGAATTCAGCAGCTGAGCTGCTTTACGAATCTAACGTTCTGAGACGAAATTGCACTCATACATCATTTAACCTGATAGTACTTTATTAAACATAACAAAATGATCAATAAGCTATTGACCAAAACCCTATTTTGCCTAGCCTATTTGAAGTTCCCATATAGGGTGGTCGAACAAAAACTGTTGACTTCAGATTCGAAGGAAAACAAATTTTGAAAAGGGATCGGAGGTGTTGCAATTCCTCATTTCAAATGTCCAATTTAATACTACTTGACTCTTGAATTTTGAATCCAACGATGACAAAATGAGAACTGAAATAGTAGAAGACTAGGTACTTAACTATGTGATTCCGTTCAGGTTTATAAAATGCTGGAAATTAATTCATCAAATTCGCTTCCTCACAGTGAAATAGGTTTTGATAATAGCATACACATACATAACTCAACATGGTATAATTTTACAGCATTGAAAACTGATCCGAATTTGCGAATCATTCAGGACACTCAGAGTGTGGTAGCCTGAATCTTAGATTCCAGATGACCTGGAAAAAAGTCTAGCGGAACCAGATCAGGTATTCTACATTTCATGTGTTTCTTCGTTGGTCAATAGTTGCACGAGGGCTGGATAAATAGCGTTATCCATTAGTTCCGAGTGAATTTGGTCAGTGAGTATCATCAATCAGCCATAATTATAAACTGAATAAAGCTATTAAAATTTCTGACTATTTCATTCATCTAATTATATGAATTAGATCAATTCAGAACATTGAATTCAAATAAAGATCGCATTGATGAGTTGAATTGATGATTTCTGAAAGACTGATCTAAGGATATGTAGAAAGGAAAAAGTGATAATGTGAAGGTGTAAATACTGTTGTATTAAACAGGAAGATAGAAAGAAAGTAAAGGTTAAAATTACAAATATTGGATCAGAAAATTCTGTCCATCGACTTGCGAACAGACTTTTATTGAAAAAATTCATATGGCACAACTTTCACTCGTCCCTAATGAATAGTAGTCACAAAAAACACTTCTTGGGTGTGCGTGAACTTTTGATAGAGAGTTGATTGCTAAAGAGAGGTTGCCTGCTGTGTCCATTTTTATCAATGAGATAATAACTTGCATGTAATATATTCTGCATATTGAATATTTTCTAGATGCTATCAATGATACATACCAATGGATTTTATTAGCCATTGCAGAAGCCAATAAAATCTGCGAAATTGATGACATTCGTTTCATTAATACAATCGATGAATCTGAACGGAACACCTTGTTTTGTGTTATATAATCCTTCAGTTTCTAGTAAATAATTTCTTGTGTCCTAATGAAATATAGGAGAATATAAAACAGAATCAGCAATATACTATTCAGGTGATAATTGATTTTGTCAGAATACAACAATAGCACGATTATAGCCAAACAATTGGATAACTGTATGGAACATAAAAGTAAGAAAAATTTCTAATATCATTATTCACTGTTCGTTCCAAAATAACGAACATAACAAGCTACGAATACTTGCGTAGAATTGAAGGGCAAGTATCGAACATTTGAATCAATTCTGAGGATAGCATATTTTTTTTTATTGCAATAGACATTTATTTGCCCCTTGTTGAGTTATAGCCATGAAATGATGCAAGTGGGTTAATTCATTTATGTAGGACATTTTATATGTATATCATCTCATTCTCATAGATTCATATTCCTATAACGATAAAGTGGGGATGTTTGAATTGAGATTTGTAGCTGACGAATTTCAGTTAATGAAATGAGAGTAAAAATAGGAAACCATTCAAATTGACCAACACCGTCAAACTTTCGGACGCTGGACTTACAAAACTTTTTATCTTTCATCTGGTGTGAGTAATCATCATATAGTAGTAGTATAATAGCAGAAGTACCGAATAGGATGAATGGTATGAAGATGCCGGAAGTAATCCAAAGTACTGCATTGAAGGCATATAGCAATCATCTGCAATCATACATGAGTGTTTTTCGAGAGAAATTGGTTACTAGTTTGAAAAATTTATCAAAGGGAAGAGTAATTCTAGGAATAGCATCGAGAAACAACAAAATAGAGGAAAGCAAGATATACTTGATGGACACTTACCTTCGAGAAGAGATAATGCAACACACTTGCACAAAATATTCTAACGAAAAGCCTGAAATGATTTAGAAAAAATATCGGATTGATGACTAAAATTGGGAAAATTTTGACCTCATCTGCCCATTAGTCTAATAGTTTATTTTCATATCTCTTTTTGAGATGGGAAAAGTATGAATGCTTCAATATATTGAAAAAAAACAGGTTTTTTGGGTTGTAAAAATTTTTTTCAAACCATTTTCCTCCGATTCAGACCAATCTCTCAAGGCCATCGTACTAACAAAAATATATTTCGATGTGTGGTGCGTTTAGGCCGAATAAATTATTCTACCAATCTATTAATTATCTGTATTTGTGGTACAATCTACCGAAATAAAAAACAGCAATGTTCCAAACATTCCAATAATCTCGATAATTGTCCATACCATAATTACCTTTTGAAGTGAGATAATAGCAAACTGTGGGTAATTGTCCTAGTTTCCATGCAATTCTCTGTCTGTGAAAATCGAAGTAGCCTCGAAACAAGGCAGCGAAACTCATCAAAATACCTTCTTCTCGCAGGCCAGGCCAGGACATCCGGAGCAAGGTCTGCCATAGGGGTCAGGAAGACAACGGCAGGGGTCAGTGGTCATTCCCGTGGTCTGCACCGCGTGGGAGCAATCGCACGGCTTCTATTGTTACGCGCCTCTTCATCACCGGCGATTGTTTCTTTTCACGTACGTTTGTTAGTTGTGTACGAAGATGAGCTTTCGTCACGCTAATCTCTTAGTCCGGTTCGATTCCTATCTAATTGGAATTCACCAACTTTTTTGTTAATCTACTTTTTTTCAAGACATCGCATCTCTCTTTAGGTAGTACAATCCTACTATGCATAATTTCCATGATTTGGCTATTGCATAACATCTATGTAATTTCAAATAATTTCGGTTAAAGTTATAATCTTTTGATTGCGTATGGACGAAAATTTGGTTTTCCTAAATATCTGGAGTGTGGTTCATAAAACTTTTACGCTACGAGATATGTTAAGTGATGTTCATACCAATATTACCATTTGCCCACAATAGTCACAATTTTTCATACACAGAAATCAATATATGTTATTTAATAAGTTATGAAGATGGATCCTATGGTGATATTTTTCAATATTTTGTTAAATATTCACCTCCACTTCATCATAGTTGTGATTTGGTATTTTTCATCATCGTTCATCTACTCATAGTAAACTCGAGTCACAAAAATCAAATTGAGACTTTATTGGTGAATACAGGTTATGTTCACCAAATCGCAAAATCGATATTATTGTGAATGCACTTCACTTAACAGGAAAAACCCAAAAAGTTCAAATAATAATCGTGTTTCATGACATTCCTACCAAACCTTTTCGAAACAATTCCACTATATTTCATTTGCTGGTAAATACTTTGCACATCTTTGGCAATTATAATCTTGAATAAATAAAACTGAGTAATCTGCTCTTTTCATTCAGGTGATGAGGTGGAATATTCATGAACAGTTGACTGACTTACGTTTTATAATACTGAAATAATTCTATCCATATGGCAACTCAAGGATTGGGAACTATAATGAATTCGACTTGACATTCAGGAACTGATTTTCAGTCGTGAAATTATATCTCCATGTACATTCTATAGGAATTTGTATATTTGGAAAATTAAAATCCAAACCATTTGTTGAATTTCATTTTATTCCATATGATTCCTTTCCGATGATTGCTGAAAACAAATATGAGTATTTTATCAAGACGAATCGAAACCCTCTTTATCAAACAGATATGTAGACTACACACATAGTACTTATTCAGTGAAAGTTACATTCATGCATACAAGAAAGATTGTATTTCAATCGAATATCCTCTGGAATGAAAAACATTATTTTCATCTGAATATTTCAACATCATGATCGGATTAAATTTCCTGGAAACGAGGTCGAACTGATTGCAGTAACTAACACGAGAATAGATATACACGTGTGATGACCTTTATGTCGGCTCTTACTAATTTTCTCGATGTCTATTATTCAGTGTCTGGAAACATCATGCCATAAACATATCAATAATTACAAATATTGCAGCATTTCTTCAGAAACTTTGAAAACAGTAAACTCTATTGAATTTCTGCTATACCTTTGCATGAATCTTACATGAAATATGTTCAGAATTTCATGATCTGAGAATGGAATAATATACCGAGTTTCAAATTTGATGCTAACTACTGCTGATAGAAAAATTTGTGAACATTCTAAAGAAAAGAGATTATTCGAAAAATATTGTTTTTGTTATTACTCTTTTTGAAGTACCAGAGTTTGGTGATGTGAATTTGATTTCCAATCGAATCACATGATTTTGATAGTCCATTCCGTTTGTTGTCAAGAAAAGATCATTTGTAGCATTAAATATGATTTCTTTCAATGTAATAAGTACAAGGAAATCATATTTTCTTCTTTTGATATTATTTTTAAACCATTATAAGTCATTCAACTTTTCATGCTATCAATTTTTAAATGTATAGTTCCTTGATATTTGGACAATTTTGGATTCATTATCATATTATTTGTAGATTTCGGAGATATCCTCAACCTTAAACTGGAAACTAATCATCATTTCTTTAACACCTGTTACCCATTTTCAAATTACATACATTTTTTGAACTCCTACAGTTACCGAGTTACCCTATACAAACATCGAAACTTGCCTACCACCCTGTACCTAGTATTAGTTTGGGAAAGTACACCACAAATTGAATAAATTCGTAGAAAGTTAATTTCAACTTATCTTTCCCACCCCTTTTCCAACTTATCAGATTTCCGTGAAGAACTGTATGACATTCTCTGAACGAAGTATATCTCTCAGATCGGAGAATCACTGCGAAATCGCCAAAGAACGTCGACATTTCCGCAGCAGCTCTCGCTAGATCTTCCCATGGATGACGGTCGCTTTTATCTCTTGCATGTCTCCACGTGGCTCTCTTTATCGACCGTGGTCATCGAGGTCTTCGACAAAGAAGCTTTCCGACAACATTTTGGGAGAAGGAGGCGTGGGTGTCGAAGATGAGCCACCAAAATCCGTGTTTTCTTGCCGAAAACGAAGAGATGACATGACCTCAGATCCTTGTTACTCGTTTGTTATTCTGTTAATTTCTACCATATCGCGATGTGGAATCTCATTTCTTTTCTCTCTGTCTCTGTCCGCTACTGATGCGAAGTCAAAAAGGAGGAGAGATAATATTGAGGGATATTTCAAAGGAATAAGATGATAATGTATTGGTTTGTAATATTATCACTATTTGTCATAGTATATTCAGTGAACCTTATACAGTGTACAACAGGGAACAATGATGTCCCCGATCTTGTTAATTATTATGAAAATAATGTGTTACATGAATAATTCAACGGATCACCGAGATTTCTGTTCAGATGATAAGGCTCGATGTTTTATTATGCAAGATAATCATTCTATGACTTATTTAAAAAAAATACCACTATGAATGAACATCCTTGTAGTTCGAAATTTTGATGAAGATTTCACAGTGGTACAACAGTAATAGTTTCACGATATCTACGATAATATTATGGGCATCTTCATGAATCATGATATTCATTAGGGTGCATTTTTCATATACATATTCCGTTGGGAATGGAAATATGTTAACACCATGTAGAATTCACATAGCTGGTTCAGATAATACCATTTCACCAGTTTCTCTTCTGGGTCACAACTAGCAAAGTACCAGGTATATGTCTTGAATATTTATAGACACGTTCTCTCACTTCTACATAAGCGACTGACCAAAGAAGCAAATAAACTTGTTTTTATTGTTGCTAATGATAACCAAATATGACGTTCTTGAACAACATTGTCATATAGTTTTCAATAACTCATCGGTGAAGATGGAATTTGAATAACTCTGTATATTTGAAATCTAATTTTCAGTAAGCGCAAAAGTGAAAAATTCTCACATCGTGATCAATCACAGTCTCAAAAAATTTTTCATCGTTATCAATATTCCAGACACAAGCATAATTAATCAATACACAATAGTAATAACGTGGAAAGTTGTGATTAAACAATATAGAATGACGTTATCAATAAAAATGTATGATAACATTTTCGAAATTCCGATTTATGATCTCGATTGATTTCTGAAAATAATATTCAGGATATGTTCACCAACTTCAACCAATAAAAACTATTATTCTAAAATGTAGATATCTCAGTAACGTTCCCAATATTGAAAGTACATAATATACTTGAGAAACTTCATTATAGAATATCGTATTTGCAATTTTTCGAAGGAAAGCTTTGGAGTAGTACAAAAGTACAATTAGTTATATCTATACATTCGAAAAGATAAAAATACAATGTAAGATAAGTATTTCTCATATTCTTATAAAGATATGTAACCTTTAAAAAGGTTTGATCAAGTTTAGTTCATCACTACTCAGCAAGATGATCAAATTCGCCATTGCTCTAGTTATACTTGGTGTAGCATTAGGTAAGCATGAAATTCCTATTCATCATTTCAGTGTACAATTCAGAAAATACATAACTGCTTTCTCCATTCAAAATGTCGAAGTTATCAGTGCCTCCAAATCAATTATACATTTCAGGCTCGCCGATTTCACTGAACGATTCATCTCCAAATCTGGGGATAATTGGAGGCCTAGATGCAAACATCAGAGATTTCCCCTGGCAGGTATCCCTCCGCGTTAACGGAGTCCATGACTGCGGCGGCTTTTTGATCTCCACCACGTGGATCGTCACAGCAGCTCACTGCGTTGAGGATGAAACAATAGATAACCTCAGCATCCAAGCCGGTTCCACGAACAGGCTTCAGGGAGGCCAGCTCGTGAATGTTAAACAATTCATCATACATCCCGACTACGATGAGGTGACCATCGACAACGACATAGCTCTAATTCAACTGGTTTCCCCGCTCACCCTGAACCAGAACGTCAAAATCGCGAGACTGCCTGTAGCTGGACAAGTCGTACCCGATAACACCGACATAACCATCACTGGTTGGGGTTGGGTCACTGCAATGGGACCCGGTAGCAACGTTCTTAAGAAGGTCACCGTGCCAACCATAAATCGCGCGGTTTGCCGAGCTGCCTACGCGCGAGAAAATCTTGCTGTGACCAACCACATGTTTTGCGCCGGTTTGCTCGGAAGAGGAGGCAAGGATTCTTGTGCCGGAGACTCTGGTGGTCCAGCTGTCATCAACGGTGAAGTAGTTGGTGTGGTCTCATGGGGTGTTTCATGTGCCCATAGGAACTTCCCAGGAGTATACGCCAAGGTATCGGTCTTCAGGAACTGGATATATCTTAACACTGGTATATAATCAATCGAAATATATCATTTGAATTGATGTGGTCTATTTTTTCTTCCCCATTATTGTTCTTATCCGGTATTTCAATCGAAACAACATGAATTCATTTTATCCTGAAGAAAGTGATACGACTCGTTGATCAACTTTAATTACAGATTCACTGGAGAATATGTTGAGATACATTATTTTCGTTATTATGCAGAATCTGCAATCATGTATCTTAGGTAGTACTACTCGATGATATTTTGATTAATATTTTATCTGACTGTAATTGATCATCAGATCACCTTTCAGTATTCTATTAGAAGTATTCCCCCACTATTACTGGTGATCTTCCAAAGATTCTTCAGGTTTACTTGAAGATAATCATATAACCCAGAACTCTCGAGGTATTTGCTGTATTACGAGCATTATTCTCAAGAAGTATTCATGCTCAACATTTACTGTTTTCAATAAATCATTCAGAAGTTGACCGCTCTTACATACCATATTCCAATAAGCTTTATGCTAAAAGTCCTCTGACAGTCTCTATTAAGGTATGCCCTAAAAATCACCTCCTCTGAATACAGGGTGTCAGTGTTATGATTCAATCTCTTTGTATGTGACCATACTTTCCTCCTTATTTTCTTTAGACCAGTTAATGAACAAATGCGTGTTTGATATCAGGTAGACTCATCAATTCCTAACCTGAAATCATAACATTTCATATGCCTGAGAGTAAAGGTTATGTGACAAATTTATCATTGAATTTTTATAATATCATTCAAATATGTCATTAATTTCATCCAATGATATTTCTATATACACTCGAGATTCTCAATATCATCCTTTCGGAATAATCTCAGACTATAGCTCTTGACGAGGAATATCATCAATGATAATTGAAATGATAATACGATAAAATCTAGGAATTGTCCCTGAATCAATTATCTCTGAATGATTATTCATACAATACAAGATAATCAATCTGCAATGAACAGAGAATATATATGATTTGAAAGTATCAGTTGATGAAATCAGGTCAGACTTTGTGGATTCATTAACTGATATTTTTCATTGCTGCTTATTCAGCAAACAACAGGGATATTTGATGATTCGAAAAATCGTCTAGTGGCTAATAGCAAGTAGATGTGACAAGAAGTCCGTATTAATGTCAGCAAATTGTCAAATCATCGTCAAATTGCTATTTTGTCATGAAAATTGTTTTCTTCGATATCACATTGATAGTATATCGACGAAGATAAAGAGGAACATCAGAAGTTGAAATCACTTCGTCTGGAGTGTTTCAGTTTCTACACCTACCAAGCACATTTCGTTGTTTGCTACAGAATATATGGCGGATTTGTAGTTCCGTAGTTGTTAACAGTTTACAAAATGGCGAAAGAAGAGAGACTCACAATTCCTCTAAACTTCAAAGATTCAACGAACGATTCAACTTCCAAGGACATTGTTGAGGAATCATTGAATATCGAAACATTAGTTGGCAAACATCTCCTCACCCAAAAAGGTCATCACATAGAAGTACGCTATCATTTTGCAACAAAGAAAATCATCATTTACTTCTTCTCTGCTTCCTGGGTTCCTGCTCTTGAACTGCTAGAACGATTGAAGAGCTTGTACCAAGAAAACTTGAAGAGGAACACGAAAATGGAAATCGTTTTTGTATCGTCGGATACCGAAGAAAGTGCATTCAAAGGATATTTCGCCGAACAAGGACCATGGTGTGCCATACCGTTCAAGAGTGCTCTTTGCGATGAACTGCGTTGGATGTACGACATAACATGTTTACCGCAGATTATTGTGATCAGAACTGATGGTACGGTGATCTCTCGAAAAGGCAAGAATGAATTAGAGAGACTTGGAAATAATGCAATTGTGTGTTGGTCAGAGTTCATTCAGCAATGAATTGAAGATGTGATTTAAGTGGAATTTATTAAATATATCTCAGAGGATTGTATGGCAATATTTCATCCGTGTGCTGAATATGAAAAGATTAACGTTGGGAGTAGAAATAGTGATCTATATCTATATCTCCATACTCACAAATGGTGGAAGCAATCGCGTTTATTTTATTTAATATCATCATCGACTCTTCAGTTCAGTTCGTTTTCAAAACGTCAAAACTTCAATAGATTCCAGTTGATTTCGGAATGTTTGAGGTTGAATACGCTCTCTAGAAGCAGTTTCACAAACCACAGTATATCAATGTAATTGGATTTATCCCGGCCATACCGAACGATACAATCGAGAAAGTTATCAGTATTGTATAATATATCTGAAAGGAATTAAAAACGTTCACAACGAAAGAAACTCTTACGAAGAAGAGGAAGTGGTAGTGAGTTCGTGTGTCACGCGGTCTCATCACGTGTCACGATGCGAACCAGCCAACTCCGATATCGGAGTGGTTGACATTCAACATCCTTCTAGTTTACAGGCCGTGATTTCAGCCCACGTGTAAGGCATCCACCTTAAAAGTTATACAATGTCAGAGAGATGTTACTTTTATCGATCAAGATCGCTTTGCTCGGATATCGGGATGCGAACGTGTTGCTATATACAGGGTGTTTCGGGTTTGTATTTCATTCAGGCATGAATTTCTTTCAGATTCTTCCATTTTGAAAAATATACTATGTATTCCAGGCAACTTCTATTTTGAGGTTCTGAAAATTTTATGATTTTGATTCGTTTCGATTTTTCTCTTTCACATTTTACCATTTAATTTTGATCACTACTACATTTGAAAATCTCAATACCAATAAATTTGGCAGTCTGTTGATTTAGTCCCAATTCTCATAGTTCGGAAATCTTATTATACAGCCTGCTCTATAGATAAGGGGCCAAATTCTAAATAATTCATAGAAACAGAAAATTCAGCATATCGTTAATACAAGTCAAGCAGTTTTAGTTGAAACAGAAGTTGATATCAACCTGCAAACGTTTCAAATCGTCATCAATATTTTGTCTCATACTTGTACTTTGTCGACTCGACTCAGAATCTTAATGGTTAAATAATATCCTGATGGTTTATTTTATCTCGTATCAGATACGAAGATTTCTTGGTATATGGATGTTTTCAAAACGTTTTGTAGTTTTCGAAATATATCAGCAAATGATCATTCATTGAATGAACACAATAGTGCTTTGAGTTTTTTGTATTTTAGTGGAGACAAAAATTCAGAACAGAAATTCCACAAACTAATTCACATTTTCGGAATTATGGTTTTATTTCATAGGACAGCATAAGATTATGATCAAATAATTTTCCATTTTTATTATATCGCTGAAATGTTTCTGTCATTGCTTAGCGGAAGTTTATTCAAAGAGACATTGATAATCCTGATTATTAGGAACACAGAATGCGTATGGAAGAATATTATATGAGGTAGTTTGTTTGGGATATGGATAATTTTATTCCTTCAACTTCTTGAAATATTTTTCGAAACAAAATACGCAATGATCAATATTTCCAAACAAATTATCGAACCTCTCCAATAAATCACTCTCATTTTCTATTCATGATATATAAAAATATTGAATTGCCTTGCCGAATATATTACTGCCAACGAGTTTTTGGTTTGCAGCGTTTGTTTTCAATCAACTTGTTGGGTTGATGAAATAAATATCAAATGAATAAATAAATTCGGAGAAACCAGTATCTATCAATTGAGCATAAATGAACTATTCTATACAAAATAAAGCAAAAGTTATGTTGAGGTCTACAAAAGTAATTTCCGACAGAAACATTTCGATAATCATTGAAAGCTATTGCATGAATTAAAATGCATAATATATGTATGTATGCTGTGAGACCCAGCTTAACGCACATGATACGTTTCATCAAAGTAGAGCGTAGAGTAACTTCCATGGAAGATTTAGTCCAGACCAAGCTGGATCAAGATTCTATATTTGAGCTGCTTCTGTAGTGCCTGATTCTCGACCAGTTCAATTAGTATATCAAAGCTCATTGTTTGACAGGATCTCGACTTACTCTCATATTAATTATCCTGATTGCGGAAGAGGCTCGGGGCTTTCTGACCCCTGGCCGATTTGGACTCATCATCGGGCCCCCTCGACTCTAATAATTGTATTTCCGCTGAGCGACACCGGATCAAGCTAGATAAACTGTTACCGGACCGACGGCGGTAAGTCACTCTTTGACACGGTCAAATTGCATTTTTTGTAATTGGGTTCAATTGAAATGTTGCTGTTGGAATAATTGGTATGTGGTAGACAATCACGATTCAGAATTGAGATAGTTCTCTTCTATGAATCATTCGGACAACTGAACTGGATATCTCAATGCGATTTACTGATTGCAAAATTCGACTTCATACCCTTTCAACTGAAGAATTAGAGACATAATCGATATAAATCAGTCGTTGCAACTTACTTATTGTGTTATTTTTTAGAGAATATTTTTTGTGGCTGAGATGTTACAGCTAAACACAGTGTTATGATCCATGACAGGTTTTTCAAATTATTATTTCCACAAGGATTCCTCAAAAAAATATCGGATATTTACGTTTCCTGATATCAGAAATATGTCAACAAGTATTTATGAATAGCGATGTCATGTACGTCAGGGACGTTGCACTATAATTTTGATACAAAACGAAAAAATAAGATTCCATGCCTAAAATTCCCCATTACATTCAGTTCTCTAGTCACACGGCTCTTATGCTAAGTTAAATTGTCTATGTATGGATGCGAATTTCTGGATCCACGTGAAATTGACTCAGAGATCAGTCAAAGATGTCTGAAAGAGATGAAAAATATTGTAATCATCATTAAAAAATCATACAGCATGATATTGATGTTGGATTTCGAATGATTGTGAGATTCTATAACTTGATAGGGTAATGCCGTCTTTCTTTTCACAAAAAATGTTTGAACAACACGTATCTAATTCTACCTCTTTTTCATTTCAATTCCATTAACGGTTTTATCTCGGTATCGGATGTGGAAAAAAATCACTCTTCGTATCAACCACGGTAATTGAATCGAAAAAATGTGAGTAACTATTTTTTGTCATCCGCATCTACCCTCACCCTTTCCATCCCTTAACTGTTTTTGTTCCGTTGCGTTTGTTCCTTTTTATTTGCATATAATCACCAAGCCCCTAAACCCGTTAAGAACACAATTATCTTCTTAGTAAATGAATTGTGACCTGGGTTTTTTTGTGAACCTCCCGACACATTTTTTATATAGCATTGTTTCATTCGGAATATAATAAATAAGGCAAACTGAAAATCCGTGAAAACAACCGTAGGATGATATATTGCACTCTGAACCTATGTGAAAGGATAATTATTATATTCAGATATATCTCATCATAGTTTATTTATAGCTGGAGAGTATGGAAAATAATTGACCGCTTCCAGACAGGAAATGAATTGAAAATATATTCGATGATTTCAAAGATACCGTAAAAAAACGAAAATTGGCGAATTTTCTATGAACGTCATCTGGGATTTCAACATTTACAGAGAACGGTTCTCATTCTCTTCGCGAAGATGTATCATACACATAGTGATTTTGTATCATGGTTTTGTGAGAAATTAATTTTTTCTTGAGCTTTTTCGTTTCAGATCATTATACAGCATGAAACTTTCTCCTAATTTAAGCAGCTATCCAAATTAGCATTCAATGAACGCACAGCCTGTACACTCCAAACTTGTGTTCATTCACATTTGTTGTTTTTTATTTGTGATTTGAAAATTCAATGAATGAGGAAGTTTCCAATATTGAGATTCTATTTTCTCCATAAAATATATGAAAAATTATTACACCCGTATTTCTTTTTTTTTTTTGTGCGATCGAATTTGACTCCAGAATTTCGTTTTGAAAAACTAGTTTTGGCTCCTCCACCATTCTGATGACGTACCAAGTGAAAAACCGGGTTCACACAGGAACAAATTGAGATTTAGCGTGCGGAAGTACAGTGTTGCCCTGCTTCTAATTTATTCTAAATATTCGGAAAAACTGACCAGAATATCTTGGTAAAATATGTCGTGGATTTTGCAATACCAAATCATGGATTGTTTACCTTTCGTGATATAATATCATATATGTCTTATGAAATATAACTAGCACATAACATGCGAAAATATATGAATGCGATGATATAATCGAGGACTATGGCTGAATAGAAAATAAATGAATGAATCGAATTTGTTCTTGAAGTGAATTATTTCAATATAATTTTGTGTTTGAATTTTCGGAACAGCTTTCAATTTATTTTCATGAAAATAGAAAGGTAGATCTGGCAATTGCGCAAATGCATTCGTAGATTTCCTTCGCGATCATCCGGATTACACCATAACATAACTTACGAGAGCTATATTCACTCTAAACTCACTAAGTACGTCACAGTTTTCCGCCTCAAAATTTATAAATTGGTTTATTTTGAAAATAGAATGGAGTTGAATGATTGATATTGTCATTCTAGAAAGTAGAGATATCAAACTAAATAGTACTTATTTGATGAGAATTCGTCATAAAGAAACTTCCTCATTGGTTGTGAATCATGGATAACGAGTTGAAAATAATTCACCGTATGTGCAATCAAAATAATCCAACCGTTATTGAGCATATTCCTATTTGCATACACATTCATTCTCCCTTTTTCGGCTCTTCCACTAAAAATAATCTGACCCCTATGCAAATAAATATAGTACGGATCACAAAAGGCGGCTTTGACGCGAACATAATGCGACGATGGTCATTTTTGTATTTTCGGAAAGCCCTAATGTCCGGTTCCGAAGAAGTTAACCTTTGACCTGCGCCCCTTCCGTTTCCATAGCTCATCTCAGTCGGCCACACGAGAACTCAAACCAACTCGTGCTGTGGGTACGTCGAGAGTTGAGTTGGACCGCTGTAAGTGTGTTTTGCAATATACTCCCTATTTTTTCCCGACAATTGCGTGTGACGCGCGCAAATGTGCTTTCGGCTTTTCATGTATTTAGTGATTTTATTGTTCACGTACGACAATGAAATATGAATATTCGTAGCAGAGGGAAGCGGTGATTAGATATAGTGTACGAGGGTTTGGAACGAAAGTGTCGAATATCTATCCTTATCGACGTCATGATTTCTCGAATGTGTGGCATTATCAATATTCGATATTCTTCGCAATAGTTCAAAGCCTGTTGAAGTTGAACCAACGCATGTGGATAAAATATTCATTACTCGAAAAATTATATTGATTATCAATTGATTGAAACAATTCATTTTTGTAGTATGATATAGGTTCCGAATTGTAGAAGGGATATCTATAGGTAATGATACAATAATTTTTAAATTAAAATTATGGTTACTCTCACCATGCAATGGTAATGAAAATATTGAATAATGTGGTATCTTTACATTTTCCACAATATAGGCCCCCCATTTTTAAAATGCCACTACAGTGATTTTCCTTATTTGAAGAGATACGATGATTATTGAATTTCGGCAAAGTTGTGCATTTTTATACTGAATAATAATCCGACAAGAAATCGAGAATAAATTTGATAGTTCTGAAGATATGAAAATTTTCGAATTTTTGAATTTAGGCAAAACTGTATACAGTGTGAGTCAAAAATGTGTACCAAGCTTCCTAATGATGGTAGAATATTGAAAGGTATAGTTTGATGGATAAACTTATGACCCAAAATGCATGAGATACATCCTTCCGATCCTGATATTCCTTCAAATTCTGTTTCAAAGTATAATCAGACAGAAGAACCACACGAAGAAATTAACTGCAACAATGCAACAATAAAAAATATAAAACGAGGACAATGCGAACTTTGCCGTGTGATCGATTCTAATGCACGGAAGTACATTCGGTCCATTCTATATGTCGATGGATATATCATCAAAAGCAGAAAAGCATCAACTAAAACTTCATGTGGCGATTTGAAGATGATTTTATCAAATTCTGCGAAATGATTCCATGCCAAAGATTATTTTTTCAAATGAAACGATGGTGGATGGCTGATATCATGAACATTCGAGAGTAGAGCCCATTTGTTTCAAGTTTAAGTCAACAAGCCTCATGAAAATGAATCTCAAATAGATTTGGCACAATTTAGAATATCCATTTGAATTCAAATAGTTTATACGTTAAATGAACTACATTTGAAAAATTGTTTTTATCCTTCTTTTGAACATTGAATGAATTTTAATCCCTTCATGAATTAAAACTCAATCAAAAAGTAGCAAAAAATGTTTGTACTTTCTAGAGATCCGTTATACGAAGTATACAAAAAATGTCATCTGAAAAATTGCCTACAATTTATCGTTGTGTTTTTATGTCCCCGATTTTCATTATTCCTTTGCCATATAAATAACACATTTTAATCACCTTCTAAAAAAGAGGGGCAAAAAAATGTGGGGTATGACTATTTCCCACATGAGTATACTAGACGTAGGCCCAATTGACCTGAGATGGGTCTGTGACAATGAAATTTGCATTATCGAAAAAAAATAACGTTGGATACAGGTTTTTTTATCTGCTTTCTGAGGGATATATTTTCTCACGGGTTGTATCATAGCAGAAAAACACACCATTGATTTTTTTCAATTCATATATCATGATACAAAAATATGTAGAAATTTCTGGAATATACAAGAAGAAATAGAATGGGGTAGTTACAAAAATCTATAGAATCTGATTCCAAGCCCGACAATGAAGCAACTATTCGACGATTTATTCCAAATTTGTATTATGGTAGTGTTCTATTAATTGAAAACAAATATATATTCCTTCTTATTGGTTTCTTCCTTTCTTCTTTCGTACCTCTCGTCATTTTTGCAGGATATTTCATCGAAGCAACATACATATTACTCAAATATTTCGAATTCCGAAGTTTTTCAAATATCATACTTTTTGGTTCATGGTCCATAAATTTAGTAAGAGTCAACCGGCTTTCGAAACGACACGATTGGCTACTTTTTGGATCTCGATTTCGTAGCATGATATGGAATTGCTCTATAATGACCAGAACATTTCGTCACAAATATGTAGGATGTTCCTTGAAACAGCATGGCATTATTCGAAAAACACAGTGACAAATATTGATTAATTATTAATTAGTTAATTGCGATTAGAAACAATTCCAATTGAACAATACCAATTAGAAAAATTCATTTTGATGAAAAATGTTCAGTTCGAGAGAAACCAGTAGCTTTGTTTTTTTTAATATTTAATGCGAAATATTTACGCACGCCTCTAGTGAATAATATTGGGTACATTATACGTATTGAATTCACTTCAATGCATAAAAAGAGGGATCAAGATTTTATGGAAATGTCTACAATGTTTCCTCAGATATTCTGTATCTCAAAAGTTGTAACTTTTAGAACATACGTTAATGGGTTGTTTTTTTCTTAGAACGAGTCCTGTCCTAGCATGTCTTCAAAGAATTACTATTATTTTTGTGTAAAAATCCACTCTTGGGATACGCCCTTTCTATCAGCGAAAATTGGGATCAAGAAAATGAGTGAAATCAAGTATTCCGGATGTGATGTCAACGATTGCGTGAAGTTTCTCCAAAGTCTGAGATATATCAAATATTCTTTCAATTGGGGTATGAAAACGAATACAAAATTCAAACAGATTTCATCGAACATATGCAGATCATTTAAAGTCATACCAATATCTCAACAAACATTGAAAAATAATATGATTATTTATATTGAAGAAAATATTGAATTACACCAAATAGATGTTATTTTCCATTGTATGGCACATGCCCAAAGATAAACGTCAAAAAAATAAATCACCGGTTACCTAAAGTTATAGAAAGGGTTTTTTTTTACAGCACCTGGTCTGTCCTACCGTGTTTTTTATTCATCCCTTATTAACTTAAGTATGCGGGTACAAAGGCTGCACGGACAAAAACCTGGGGGACACTTTTGCTTATTTGAATTTTTTCATCAATGCTGCATTATAAAGTAGCCCTTTGATATTTATTGAACAAAGAGAGACAGGCTGTAGAGGTTGATTTGGTCTTGTTATTAACCTGAATTTATTGCTCCGTAAGTGTTGATGGGATTCATAATTGTCAATTTCAATCAGGGACTCAGCTGAAAAAGAAATGAATATATATCAAATATATCATTGATATTATTCGAAATTATTCTGTTCTTTAGACACAGTAACGAAATTGTAGTACTAGTTATTTATGTGTAAACGATGTACAGGGTGGGCAAAATTTTATTTTTGTATAGAGTGAGTATAACTTCAATTGGAACGATGAAAGTAGCTCTGATTTCTAATGATCTTTCTTAATTTTGAAACTGCCAAAAATCTATGCACCTGTTGCTAAGCCGTAAGTCCCGCAAATGTTGTCGATTGGACCGCCAACTAAAACGAGGGGTTGTGTTCACCGTTTTTGGAATGTTTTTTACATTATGAACGGAAATACGCATTTCCGTGAGGGGTGATGAAAGAGGAGGTTTCTTTTGCCCCAAATCCATTGAAAATTCGAAACATATTTAATGTGGGCTATCTTAATGGTATTATTTGGGATTCTATCAGTCAAAACATATATTTCTCAATTCAAAAGAGAAACTCTGAATTCAAAATCTTGTAACCCCAATGATTGTAAGTAACTATATACAGATCTGGTTATCTTTCATTACCATTAGTGTAAAATAAAATATATTCAACTAACCACTGAACTTCTTATTGGTTACCCATTACGACATAGCTGGGAACATTTTGGCTCAATAATTACGGTGTCAATTCACTGTCACTTCAAAACGATGCCAAACTCATTTGGAGATAAATCTTCGAAAAGCTAATGAGAGTTGTCTCCTGAAAAAAATTTTTTGAGAGAGCTCATTTTCATTCAGTTATTTTGATGACAACCAGAAAATGGTAGCATATTGTTGATCAAATATTCTGTACAAAAACGGGATAACGTAAGCCCTCTCCTTTCATTTGATACTGTAGGAATGGTAAGCAAAGAATAATATCGAATATATCTTTCCATCGAAGTAGTTTTCACATGTTGATTCGAAAATATCAATATTATTGTACATTGCAAGGAGTTCATTGAAAATAGTGTTAAGAATATCTGCGAAATGTACACATAATGAAGAATCAGTGTACCAAAACTTATACAGAAGACAAAAGTGGATCATACCATTCAATGATAATCAACTGTGAGAAATAGAATTTGTTTCGGACTATTTTTGAAAAAACTAGACACACCTTGAACCGAACAAAATGTTAAATCATTGTTGAACGATTTGAAAAATAGTGAACGATAATGAATAATTGGTTACATATAAAACTTTCCTAGTATACCTACAGATGAAAAAATATATGAAATTCAGATACGAATCAGTAAATTGAAATTGTACGAAACAGATCACATGTCGAATATACAAATAAAATAGGATGAAAAAAACTTTGCTGCTGTCGAAAGTTGCTCAGTACTCTTCGATGTATGAATCAGGAGTACTGAGAACTAGAATTCCACAGAGTGATATAGTAAAACATTGTCTACGTATTGTTCAACTTCCGTTCATTCGTCAATTAACCCAGCCGGACGAACAGATAGAACCAGCTTCTCCGATAGGAGAAAATCAATTCATTTTCTGCTGTCACGATCAATTTTTGTCCAGCGAACCGTCGCGCGTCCAGTCATCGTCAAAAGGTCTTATCTGACCGCGACTAACATATTGCGTTGGGGTTGTCGAATATCAAAATACAATAACTCACAATCGAACAGTGCAATGTTGCCTGCGGATTGAATAACATCATGCATTCGAAGTTTCATGTTGCTTTGGGCGATCTTATTGGTGCATTTGACAATTGAAGTTTTCATTGTCCGGTCCAATCGTATAGGGGTCTGCACAAGAGTTGTTATTGTTTAGTCGACTAGCTTCTTGTTTCTTCTCATATTAGTATTCAAATCATTAATAATGATTTTGTAGTACTAGTTATTCGATTTCTAGGTCAGGAAACTTTATAAACAATTTTTCAAAAATAGAAGAAATCCAGAGTTGACGAAATTTGGAAAGTCTGAAGGTTTTCGATACATTCTCAGAGAGATGTAATATGCAAATTTAGATTTTCCTGTCTAATTGATGAAAGTAGTGATGAAATTCACAGTGCAACAGTGAACTATCAATAATTTCAAAAGAATATCCAATATTTGATTGAGTTTTCCATGCTGTTAACTATATTTTTTCTCAACGGTCCCCAAATAAACAAAGGAGCTCGACCTGTTAACATGAAAAAATCATATTTTAATGGGGGTATGTCCAGAATAAGTATAAAGTGGAGGACATTATACAGAATTTCATCAACTGCTGAATATTCTGAACTTTAAATATGATATACGAATCAATTAACCAGTGTTGTGAGAAATATACCTGAGAATAACTTGAATAAAGTAGATTCTGAATATGGTGGATACTTTAAACATATTACATCAAAATATAGGGTGTTACAGAACTATGGGATCAAATTCAGTGCATCAGTAGAAAACAATTGTCTTATAACGGACCTGACATTTCAATTTTATATTATAATTTTTAGAGCCCTGAAAGTTTCCTTGGAAAAAAATTACAGTTTTTATGTAATCATAGATTAAAGGTGACATTCACCTTCTCTTTGATGAGTTGGACCATTTGAAAAGCAAGACAAGAACAACATTTCGATTGCCGAAAAACATTTTCATTTTGTATTCATCCTTTCCTTTCCACATATCAGAACGAAATCCCACGAGAAATTTCCTTGCGCATAAAAATTGGGTAAATGGAAGAGGTAGATGTATTATCTTCCACAATGTATTTCATAGAATTTGTTATAAATACATACATGATACTATATTTTAGTTCGGGTCAATATATACGTAAACCGAAACTTCATTAACTACTCTTAGTAGTTTGATTCCTTCAACTGCAACATTCTACACTTTGCACTGGAGAACAATTTTCTCATAAACAATAAATGACGTCCAATATAGCATCCATAGGCTTTCAATGAGAGTTCATTTGGCATTTGACTAACCAGTAGTGGGGTTTCTACAAAATCTGAACTGGAAAACTGAGTTGTTTCATCTATTACAAATATCTGCATTCCAATTCGCCCATCAAAAACTTTCATGAAACGGATTGGTAGATCGACATACCTACTTCACGGAAGGAAATGCAGAGTATTGATTCAAGGTTGACTAAATTGATTGTATTTCCCAGCTTCCCAGCATAATTCAGATAGCACCAAGCAATATGCCACAAAATTATTAGGGCAAAAAGGGACACTGGACTAAGGGTCGACAGACTTCACAGGGGGTTGATGGACGTAAGGGTGGACTCGAATAAAACCTACAAAAAGGGTCCACGCGACCGAGGCTTTTTTTGGGGGAGACCTACTGACCCGATGTGATTCCTAATTCAGTAATTCATAGTAATACGATGTGCTTGTCCAGTTCGGTCTGTGCTTAACAGATGTGCCTGATATTGTGCAAGATGAAAGGAGAGAATTTGTTGGAGGGATGTTGCGTGAAAAAATCATTATAATTCATTGATGAGTCTGAGCCGAACAGTGCTTCTATGATGAAATCACTGAGTGGATTCTCGTTCATTTGAGATCATTTCGTTGATTCTGAAGGATTCAATATTGACAGATTCCGGAATCTACGATATTCAACTCATTACATGCATGATTGAAATGATCAACGATTTTCCATTGAATATTGTAAATGTAGTATTCGTTGATTCGACAATTCTGGAAAGATTCCTTCTTTGATTTTGATACAGTTTCAATTGGACTTTTTAAAGGATACGTAAATTAATTGAAAATTTACTAACGATCTCGTTATATTTTATTTATATTTATCGTATTTGAGAAATGCTTTGTGTATTGTGTATTGACTGAAGAAAACCTCTTAAATTCCACGAACTAATTATATTACCATCACCCCGATGGAAAATATATATGCATTAGGATTTGAAAAATTCGTCGTTTCAAATCACATTTCCTACCTGCTGGCACAAAAAGAAATTTTGAACTTCTGCTGATGAGTTCATACTGAATCATTCGAGCTTTCATTTATGAAAACAAACCAATTAGTGCTAAATTTGATATTGATTTTTTTACGTGACTCCTGATATCACCTCATTAGGTCATATTTTTCGTAGTAAGTCTATGTAAGTCGGAAGTATACGGATAATTATGGCTTGGTTCAAACGACAAATTTGACAGAAGATTGATGAAACAAATCTCATTCAAATAAAAAACAAATAGTTGTTTGACATTGTTGAAGTTGATTTCGAAGTGCCTCTTGAGCATAACTATGAAAATATCTCAATATTCATTCGAGATAATTTGAATACGTAAATCTTACAAGCTTTTTCCGAACCTCCGAATTAGGTTTCACAGAAAAACTATAATAAAATATATATTTACAAATTGAACAATTCTGAACATGCAATCGAAATGAAATGAATAAAAAAATATAATAATGAAACAATAAGATGAAATTATTCAAGTGGATATCGAAAATAGTAAGGACGCATGAAGGGGTCATAAATGGAAGGTATTGCGTGATGTGTGTCTTTCTTTTTGGGCACAGATGATAAGAAACCATGTCATCTGAAATCCATTTATAAAAGGAGACAATAGTTTCGGAGGTCGATCATGTCCATTAGAGTGGAGATTTTGTATTATCCATCTTTTTTTGATGTATATTGAACAATGACGGGATATAAATTAGTGGAGCATATCGAAAAAGCAGTTGAAAAGCCATAGTGCCCGATTATGACTTACAAATGTATATTTATTGCAATATTCTGAGCATGATAAGAAAAACAAGTTGAAGTATGCAAAATGGAAGGTGAAGAAATAATCCTTCAATATCAAACGTATGCTAAGAATATACTGTGTGTGAAAAAATTTGGCATTATTATCTATATTCTATACGTGGAATGAAATAGCTAGATAAAATTTCCACTAGATCATTTGGCTATTTTTCTACTATTTACTAAAGGATTTAGCTTCTTTTGTTATATCAAAAAACGTTAATCCTCTTTTTGGTTCATTCAGTTTGTACAATTATCATGTATTCTTATTAATAATCTTCTGTATTCCACATATTCAGAATGACATTTTGATCCCTACTACTATTCCAGAAAAAAAAATCACTCTACTCCTATTCCCAAATATGAATATTTCATCGTTTTCAATGATTTTTTATCGACTGATTGATGGAAATATATCGGAATCAACTATGTTTTGTAATTCAGGACTTGGACTATGGAGGAGGAAAGAAAAAATGTCCATGAAGTGGCGGATGTTTGAACAACCAAATCTCCAAAGATAATCATGAATGGACCGTATTGTTCGGTTTTTGCATTTTGCAAGGTACTACGGTGATTATCTTCGTAAAGGAGGTCAATATGTATCCAGCTGTGCAAGTTTATAGTTTTTTTTTCAATGGTAGATGCTCATCGTGACCGCAGGTTGAGAACGTGGGATTAACAAAATTTCCTCAGGGCACCATAACAATTGCTTCATTTTTACGAAGTTTTTTCTTGATATTGTTCCTATCGTTCACAATTCCAGGTGAAAATATGCGGGATGAACCCAATACTTTTCTATGATTACTAAGAGCTGCTTGTTTTTCAAATATATATTATTCGTTGAATTATATTTGTACTTTCAAACTACAGAATTGAATTAGGAAAATATATCATTTAAAATGCCACTCTCTTCAGAATTCAACAAGTTCCTTTTGCGATATTACTAAAACGTCCAATGGTTTGCAATTAGTTGTTTACGATAGATACAGATCGAATCGAATCGATAATACAATACCATCATCGTAGTCAGCTTCTATGCAATCAAGAAATATTATTGATTGACTGAGTTTGTGTGATTTTGTCTACCCATGCACCATGCAAATATATTGAATATAATTAACTACATAGTGAGTAGGTAGCTGATCACATCAGAATATGATAATTTATCTATCTTATTATTATTTTATTAGAATAGTCGCATTCACGTGTTTGGTTTTTAGTATTTATGACACTTCTAGTTCCACTTCTCGAATCAATGATGAATTGAAATGATTCATTCAACACATTCATGTTCTGAACATTTCTAGTTCAGTACAAAACGTCATGAAGCATTCGATCGTAAGGTATACGGGTTTCATTATCACCTACCCAGCATTACTGAAGCATAAATGTCATCTAGATTTGTCAAGATTCCCGAAAATATACAGTTCTTGAGTTGCTTCGAGCATTTGTATAGTATCTGACTAATCCTCACGTAAACCTCATACACATTCAGCTGGAAAAACTTTCAAGAGTTCTATTACCGAGAGTGTTATAATCTTGCCTTTTAGAGGATTTACAAGGGACCACCCATTCTCAATGGTTCATTTTCAGTCGCACGGTCTATTCGGAAGCTTCAGCAAATGTCTAATATAATATATACGAGCATTAAAAATGGATCAGACCAACCACCCACGTTTTGCACAAAAGCAAATTCTGCTCATTTTGTGACTATTATGAAAAGTGCCCTGGATGGTTATGCTTCATCTACTAACACGAATGAGTATGTTCATTCTGTTTCTGAGGATCTAAAATCACTCACTGTTGCTTTAAGAATAGACCACTGGCAGCTGACGAATAGACAGTTTTTTGTTATATCATTGAATGAAGTACTCATCAATTTCTAGTTCTGTGATATGATTGGTGATTGTTCGATAATTATATTCGTGTAGGAATAGTGTTGTAATTAGACTCAAACATGAACATTTTGTCTTTGAAACAGGTTTTTACAACAGTTTTTCTCTTTTTTGCATGATAGGAAAAAATGTTAGCTTGTGCATGTAAAATTTTGAATGGCAAAACCTTGAATGGTATTTTGTCTTTGTCTTTTATATTCTTGAAAGAAAATTGTATCATCTTGAAATCTCAAACCCGTTTATATACCAACATCAAAGTCAATAGGATTATCTACTATATGTTTCACATTTGTGTATATATGTAGTCGTGGTCTTATAATTAGTCTTAGTGTCTATTATCCACATAAACAGGTGTAAACCTCTGTGAGTTCTCTTGTTGTTTATTTTGAACATATTACCTGTACTTTACTTATGTGCTTTTCTCTTTGTATTTTTTTTTCTACAAAATGAACTTCTATTCCATTCTATTCTATTCTATATTGACGAATTTATCTGAAACACTTTCTCATTGAGGTATTAGTTGAACAAATTTAGTCTTATTCTTCTAGTGTTCCCCTTCAACATTCTCTTGTTGAGATTGTATTCCAATCATGATAATAAGCTACAAACATCGTTCGAGTTGGCCATTTCATAAGAATCAGAGTAACTATCATGTTCTGAGCAGAACTGAATGTATCGTTGAAACACATTCCCTTTATTATTCATCAATAATGCATCATCATATACTGGTTAGCTCACTGCAAGAGTTTGGAATGTCTTTATTTTCATTATAACCTCACACTTTATTAACAAAAAACTGTATATAACCTAATTCGATGAAACTATCCAATGTCAACATTTATGGTTCTGTGACTGCCCACTTTGGCGCTGCAATCTTAAATTCATTCGCCAATACTATCTCTCGTCGCCCTTCTACGACTCCTATCGTCTCCCGACGAAATTTTTGAATTTTTGTTGATCTCTAGAGTCATTTCAAACCAGATATTGGTTTGACTAGATGTAAAAACATCGTGGTAGCATTTCGAAAAACTATGACACATCAATCGCTCACCAAATAGGTCTTATATAATCGATAAGACGTATCAGTGCGTACACCTTTTTTATACTCGAACAGGGGAATTCCCTCCTAACCCCACGGAGTTGAATCGGCGTTGAAGGTACCAGGAACGGAGACCGAAATGACCGCGGAAAAGCCAGGACAAGGCGTCCCCATCACGCGAGTGGCCAAGGGTCACGCCAACTTTTGCGAGGGAGACCTTGGTCGAGCAATCACCAGGTGGCACCGTTTCTTCACCGCTTCGTCGGTGCCGGTACGGAGATGGCCAGAGGTCACGTGGCTATCGACCAAACGATGGGTAATGGCCCGATTTTCGATATCTGGCACGACATTTGGACGTTAGAACAAAAATCCGTGCGGTTCAGTCAACTGGGGGAATAGTTCGGTGATTTTAGTCATTATTCACTCGATTTCTGAATGGTAATTGATTATATCGTAACGTATTCGAACAGGATGACCTTCTTAATACATTATCATTAGAGTCAAGAATGCTGCCGTCAAAATTACCACTTTCTTTTACTTCTTCCTTCCAATCTCTTTTTCACCTGATCTACCAATTCAAGATGTTGAATTTCAATGGAACATGAAAAATAGTATGAGAGTAATTGACTTGACTTTTAATTGATTTAATAAGAACTCAATATAAAAGAGACTAGTAAAGACTCCTTGAAATATGTTTACCTTCTTCAGTTCATCGGGGGTTGAATGAGTTTTTTCCTTGAAGGTTGAAACTAAATGTTCGAAGAAAATCAAAAAGGAAAATAATTTTCTTCGAAACAACAAAAAAGGGATCCTGGTTCATTGTTAAAGTGAGTGATGTCTGAGTGAAATTATAATAAACAAATTCTAATTGAATCAATTGATCAATAATTCTACTTAAATTCATCCAGAAGGTTAACACTATATAGTGTTTCATGTGATATATTTCAATAAAGTACCTACTGGAAACGAATATGATAAACAATAATAGAAATGTTCGTATTGGGAAATATGTATTATTTACATTATTCAAAATCATTCTTGAATATTCCCATAAATTCAGGACTAAATATACCTACATTTCCTTCAATGAAACATCCTGGAGTTTTGAAATTATCTGATTATTTTTCTTTGGTTGTTTTGAAAATATAGAGTTGTGTGTGTGTCTAGAACACGCATTACAGAAGTTATAATCAATGTTGATTAATATTCGTAGTGATTTCGATGTAATGTTCATTATTCGAATAAGAAATGCTGAAAATGACCATTTCACCAAATTATCACATTCTGGATACGTTCATTCCTAATCCATTTTCAATCTTGAAGAATTTGATTTCTTCAAGGACGTTCGAGTTGTAAACATTACGAGGAACATATCGTTATTATGCCTGGTTTCATTTTTTTTTGTTTTCACTAGAAAAGATTACTCGAAGATGTATGTATAATCCTATACAATTGGTCCTTATTATCAGGATAAATTGAGATCCAATCAAAAATTAGTTTTTCAGGTAAACGTATTTATTCAACAAAATCTTATCAGTAGCTGACCAATTTGAATAGTAAGTTATGATGAACACAAATTTAATATTTTATAAATTGATGAAGGATAACATTCTGAAGATATAGCTGAAAGAATCAGAAATACATTTTTCAGCAGTATCAGCCGAAGTTTCACGTCACCCGGTTGAATAGGTTCAAGTATTCAACAAATTATTATGTAAAATTCGAAAGGACCACCAATAAACTATCTTATCTCTGGAGACAAACCACACATTTTTGACATCGTCTATAAATAATTACGTCTCAGCCTACGTGAGAACCTTTCAGCATATCTATATCCGAATCTGTTAGGCCACAGGTCAGACTTTTGTGTTCTTTGTCCTTTGACTCCAGATCTCCTATCGTTTCGGTTATTTTTGGACCACTGTCGACAGCATATCGTGAAGCTGAAAGACTATACACATGTTGAAGATCATATTCATAGTGGCAAGTTTGTAACCAGGCCAGTGAATAATACTTATGGGAAGAAACTGTATGATCTGTGAAATTAACTATGAAACGCCAGACGTATATTGGAAGAAATATTTCAGTGATTTATCGACGAATCTGGAAATCTGATACATACATACTTCGAATTATATCAATTATTGTTTGCTAACCATCTTTGATTCAATAATTTCTTTCCACTATTTAATATCTCAATCAAAGTTGCACCATGATATTTGTTGTTTCTTACTGTCTCAGAACAATATTACTATGCTTATGTTTTTGCATGATTCGTTGTTTCTAGATCTATCAATAATTGGCGTAGACTGTTTTTTCCCTACTGATCAATACCAAATTATCTTTATCAAAAAGATGTAAAACCAAATGTTTATACTGAAATAAATATTTAATAAAAAAAATTCAAAAAATATACACATCGGATGATAGGGGGTTATGGATTAAACAGGAGCTGATTACTGTTAGTCCACTGTAATTAAAATTGTGAGAACTTCCATACAGTAAATGTAGGAATAAATAAAAGGTGAATACTAGTCTTGAAAATTGATCCCAAATGTTGTTTATTTAGTTGGGATAGATTATCACCAAAAGGAATCAATGAGTTTGCAATGTTTTCAGCAAATAATCCGAAGCATAATATTCTATCTAACTCACATCAATATCCTGAAATCTCATCATCCACTATGATCGTATGACTCCTTTTATTTCGAATATTTCGATATAAACTGGCCATAAAACTGAAGGAAGAATCGAATATTTCCGTATCCCAATTCAAATAGTTATGTTCTGATTTCAGTATATTAATTCCAAAGCTATTTTCATTTCATTGAAAAATCTACATTAGCTTTTTTTTCCACCCCACCTCATTATTTTAAATGTCATATCAATTATACTGTGAATCAATTCACGAAATTACTGAAGATTTGATGAAAATATTTTTTTTAGTGTGGTCGATAACATTCTTCTCAATTATTGATGTTATTCGACAAGGTTATTCAAAGCGATACAATGCCTAATCCACCGACAAACCGTTAATAAATTTCAAAATATATCCATTCAAATCAACCTCCACTATCCTGAGACAGGTAAAAAATTCATATATCAGCCAACAGTTTGCCATAGCGGGTGTTTTATAACCCCTCTAAACAGGATGGTGCATAAAATTTGTAAGAAAAAGGCACATGTTCGCTGACCAAGGGTTGCTCAGATCGGACAGGTTGCAGACGGGCCGAAACTCAGGACATTATTTTAAGGGTTGATGAGGGTAGAGAATTAATGTGTATGGTCAGAATCTTATAATACGGCTGTCATGGAGTTTCACCGTCGGATATCGAAGATGTATGGAACGATTCGCGCCAATAGATTTCACAAAAGAATTAAAGCTGCTTCGCGAAAGTGTGAATTTTAAGAGTCATTGTGACAGGTGGTGTAGTGTTTCGTTGGTACTACCGTAACTAGTAGCTTGATTGTTCGACACAGTTGTTTTTTATCACTATTCCTCTCGATGATAGGAGTTTCCGAATGGTATCAACAAATTTATTTGCAAGGATAAGTGAATCAATTGATATTTCATTGATCAGTAATTTCTTCTGCTGAATCTGTAGCAGCAGAAAATACACAGTCGAATTGATTTACTGATGTAAAAGTTATAATGAATATATAAAAAATATAGAATTATAGAGTTTCAGTTTTCAGTCTTAGATTTTTCAGTCATCAACATATTCAGAAACAGCACCTGTGGAAATATAGGCATTGTATAGTTTCAAATTTTTTCCTGATACACAATTGTCGTCGATTGCTATTCTAGGTAAATCATATCGTATAGATGAAACATTTTGAGCCTCTTGTGAACATATTTCTGACGAACCTCTTGTCACAAATCAATTAGTATACATACACTTCACTGTAATCTAATCCCATAACACATAATACAGATAACTTAAGATTGGTTTATACAGCGAATAAGAACAAGATGAAAAGAGAATGAACCAATGAAATTACACATGTCATGTCAAGTCGTAAAAAGTATGTGATTTAATTGGTGCATTCTTATTTAATTTCATTTTTATTTACTGTTTGAGCTAATCATTAGACAACATTTCCATAAAAGGAGAATATATAAAAATTGAAAAGAAAGTATAAAATACTCATTTACTAGCGAAATTCTAATTTGAGATCGATTAGAATGGTACTGAAACTGTACCAGACGAATTTGGAGATACGAAATCAATTGATTGTTTCTACTACTAACTAGAACACTAACTTTCGCGTTGTTCATAACAGATATTTTCAACAGATGATTTCTGGATATAAATTTATTGAAAAAAAAACTCTGTAGTTTCCGAAGAAAATTCAAAGCTTTTTATATGCATGAACAAACATTCATTTTAAGATATTTATTAATGTATATATTTCACTCATGGAAAAATATAACTAACCCTAACTACTCAGGTACAGTTACAGTGTTTTCATTCCGAGTAGAATGTTTGTGGATGCATTTTGAATTAATTTCCAACAATGTTATCGTGTTGAATCTAGGATTCCATTATCAAGAGTTGATCACTCATCCTCAAAACCCACTTTTGTGCAACATTTGAGTTCACAAGTGCACTGTTTTTGACGAATATTCAATAAGAGCTACTCTCATGGCATTGAATAATGACACAAGAACACTCTCCCTTTGCAAAATGTATTTTTACTTTGCACGCACATGTCGAACAAAAGCAGAAGCTCATCAGAGGTGTATGAACAACGGTGCTGCAATACTGTATGCGTATATGTCTACCCAACACATTACATGATTGACGTTTGAAAAGATGGAATTCGATAGCGGTCAATGAGGACGCTTATATTCAAAATATCGGCCGAAGTAAACGCACACAACGACGTAGAAGGTCCGAATAAGTAGCTCATTTGCGTAATGTTCACTGCACCGAGTATTATAATAGCCTACGCTTATTGAATATATGCATATTATTGTCTTCTTGCTGCATGTTGGTATTCTGAGGGACAGAAAGATCACATGGGCAATAGATCTACGCTAGATTTAATCGTTTACCACTTTCGTCTCATCTGTTTCTGACCATGAGACTGAATAAACAATGTTAATTTTCTCAATCAGACAAATGGGCACAATCTGGACATCAGACATTATCAGAAATTATCACGGATTTCTAATTGGAACAACTTTCCAAGCATCTATCTATTCATCATGATCAGTCGAAATGGTCACTCAAAAACTCGAATTACTCACTCATAACTATGCAACAATGGCTTCAAACAGACTCCGCAAAGAAATCAATTGGCCAAAAATGTATGTCCTTCCTCACACCACGTTTTCTGAATTTTCTGCCGCAGGAAATCATTACCCAGTTCTCATTAAATTATTTCAAGAAAAGTGTGAAAAAATATGTAATTTCGTCTGGTGGAGTGACGTAGAAAATACCACAAAGTAGTCGGTATTATTCTGATCAGCATGAGTTCATTCAGGGTGCCTCAAATGTTGCGTTTATTTTCGTTCACTTCGATTTAAGTTTATGCGAACACCCTTTATTTTAGTTTGTCTTCGCATTTCACATGAAATTACCTATCTGAGGATACCAACATGTTACATGTTATTCCTTACAGTTTTTTGATAATTTCTGTTTTTCAAATTATTAATACACCGTAATTCAACTTCAACATCTTGGACCGGTGATGAAAATGTTACTGTTATTTTTTATTGAAAAACAGGACCTCTAAGGACAACAGATGGTGTGAGCTGATATTGTCTGGTGTGGATTCTTCCACTAGAGAGTTGAAATGATTTGAATTTCTCGAGGTTTACGTTTTCGTATCTATAGTTCACTGTCTACAAAATTAATTGGCTAAGGATTATATTTTTCTTATAACTTGATGTGATTTTTGAAGCCAGCCATTACCGATCTAACTTTTACTTCGATGAATCCCATTGTAAGAATTCATGTTTTTATCCCCATTTTCCTTGCAATGTTTGAATTTCAAATCGGAGGTGTATGGTAGTAGCAAATATTCCAGAATGATATTCCGATCAACAACAATACTTGATATATTCTAGTGAAATATTATGGATAAATAAATTCGAATGTCTTCCGAATATTAATTCGTTGTGAAGAATTGCAAATACGTAACTGTACTCAAAAAAAGAGTCTGTATCCCTGAAAACTGAACTAAAACTACCTTATAAACGAAGTACCAAAATATTTCTTCTTCCAAGGTTGCGAGGGGACTGCTCTCTAAATTTAGAACATATACAAAAATATCTTGGACCTGAAAGACAGTCGCCCGTCCAGACGCTAGCCAGTCATCAATTTCAAGGATATTTAACGTGAGGGTGTGCATATGGACAGACAGACAAAAATAGTTTCTTCGCGTTGGCAGTACGCACGATCCGAAGAGGGTGTGGGGAATCAAGATGCCTACATTAACTCACTACGAACTTGAGGAAATTGTGACCTGTCTGCCCTACGACGTCTAGAGTTTAGGGGAAATAGAGCTCCAACAGAAAAGTTCATATCCTGTTCTGGTTGTTTCTTCATTAGCAATCATTTGAATGGAATAGTTCCTCCTATGATGAAACAAATCATCTGATTTGTCATCGAGATAATTTACTTCTATTCGTTGATTTTTCCTATTGAAATCAGCTCCAATGACAAGAGTTATCTTCTTCACTCATAAAAAGCTCATGTGATTTTTTCGAATTTGGTACGTTGGCATATTCTAACTGGATTTCAAGCTGTTTAGTTTCCAGTCTGACTACTTTTTAAGAAGATCAGTATGCTTCGGATGATCCTCTTGAATATAAGCAATATGAGGAACTAGATGTTGTTGGTCATGGATTATTGAAATTGAAAACACTAGCATTTCATGAAAAGTACACACCCCAAGTTGAATGTTTAATTTTGCGGTGAAAATATTCAACCAATGTACGTCATAGCATTGATTTTTAATTCATTCGTTGATTTATTTCATTCTTTCACCAATGAAATAACTACTGCCAAATGTTCGTTGAAAATGGTTTTTAACATGCTAACATTGTTCAGTGAATATATCGTATGAGAATAAAAAAAATGCTTCACCTTGAGATTCCACATTTTTCAAAGATAAGAAACATTCGAAATGCGAATTTTTCAATCAGGTGTTCCATATGAGTCCCATATGAGTTCCATATGATTTAAAATTTGATATTACTAATGAGTTTTTCAATGATTCCATTTCATTATGTTAACTCATATACAATAACCCACTAAACTATCGTTCAAACTCTTTGAAGCATGCTAATTAAAAAATAGGGTACAATTTTTGTGGTGACTGCTGAGTCACTTATTTCTGAGAGCTGATTATTCATTTAATTCATTCATGTACATTTATCCATCGATTACACTTGAAAGATGATAGAAACAAATAGGTCTAGTTTCACTACTTATAAGTACATAATAGCTTTCAAGCGAAACAGAAGAAAAAATTTTAAAGAAACTCCAATTTTATCGGAAGAAAAATTATTTCAGAAGAGTGATATTGGTTGACATTATTATTTTTAGAGGTGATGAATCATCAACAGAATTGAAAAATAACTCTGGCTTCATATTTCCTTCACCTCAGCTCTACTATATATTCTGGACGAGTTCATATTCCTTTTCAATTTTGTCGTCTCTCTATCGCTATCTCTTTTTCTATCTATTTTGGATAATTATTAAGAGTTTTCACGACGTTTACAATACTCATTATATTGAGTATATACCACATTCCCGATATTCTCTTGGATTTCACTTGTCGGATTTTATTAAGGCGCCAGAAAATAGAAACTGAATTATACAATTAATTATAGACTATCATGCAGATTTCAAAATAAAATACATTTGTTGTTATTTCATTACAAACTTCGATAATAAGTCAAATATTTTGTACTGACAGTCCAAACCGATGAACACAGGCACATTGAAAGATTAACTATGTGAAGATAAAATTTCGCATTTTAAGAACAGCTAGTACTGAAATTCAGATAATCAGATCTGGCTCATTCGCCATTTCTATAAAAACGGTTGCACGTAACTTGTATGGAGATATGAACTAAGCTCCTCATGTAAAAGGGATGATATCTATTACTTCCTGATTATAGAATAATGCATTGACGACTCTCGGTGAACTGAAATTGAAAAATTATTCCAAATGCGTAAATTAATTCGTTTCAGTTTTCTTCAGATTATTACTCATTCTGGCGAATGCGCAATATATATGAAAACTTCCGAATACCGAATAATACCGAAACGACCGTCAAAGGGTGTATTCGCCGAAACTTTCAAAGTGAACTTAGCCTAAATATACTCAAAACATATAACATACTGAAAACGTATTTACGTCTGACGGTTGAGCTTCCTTCGAGTTATTCTTCGTTCCGAATTATTTCTGTAGTATTATTATCGTACTACCCCAGCATCCAATAAAAAAAAAACACAATTTATTTACCGAAAAATTAACGAAATTTCATCGCATCTTCGAATTATTTTCCAAATATATTCATATGATTTTTTCGAATGATCATGTTTGCTTCATTCATTTTTAGTAAGTAAAAGTGAAACAGCACAGCACAAATGAGATTGGTCATATATTCATCGCAGGTAGGTGTGTAGAATTATACCATTATATCCATTAATTTTGTCATGGAAAACTTTTGCACGAACTTCTTTATTTGAAACTCAAAATTAACTATAAACTTTCTGAAGTCATCTAATGTTCAGTTCACTTGAGTTGAATCCAATTCAAACGTTATTTTCCATTATCGTGAACAAACTTATCCAGTCATGTTCAGTTTTCCGCAATATAATTCCTGGTGAATGAAGCGAAATTACCCTACAACCCTCTCTATTCCATGAAGCAGCCACTGTCTACTAACTTAGTATGTCTACCGTCCGGGAGATGGGGACACGTGTCGGATTGTTAATCCCTTGGAGTCGGGCAACCCACCGTACGTAGAAGAAAGACTAAAATGAATAAGCGTCGGGAACACTGAGCGGAAGAGTAAAAATTAACGAATCCATCTTCGCTGAACGACGACCGAGTCTCGAATGAGCGTTTTCGTATTTCTTTCTGCTAATTGTTTCCGGATTTTTAGGGAGCAGACGCAGTTTGATGAAACGGTAATGTTTTATGTTCTATACGTCGACAAGTCGAGAAAAGTGTACAAAGTTGAGAATCGTAAAATCTTATTATGTCTACACAGACTGTTTAAAGGTCGATTGATTAATGGACACGAAAATCATACAAGGAATCACTATGCACATTTTATGAGTAGGATAAGTGGTAGTTCTCTACACTACTGAAATATATTTCTGTTCATTTCTATCAGGAAATAATCGCACATCCCGTAAACAATGATACTTCTAGAATCTTTATCGTTGAATTTTCCTTTGACTACTTTATCGTCATTTTCGAAATGGAAATCGTGGTATCATACATATAGAGTGTCAGAAAAATAAAAATTTTCCGTTTGATTGAATAATTGAACGAAATTCAATTCTATCATCGATTTTGAAATGTTTCTTTTATAAATGTGTCATATCTACTACTACTACACTATCTTGTGAGTTATGAATATTCATTTGTGTCTTTTCAAAACGGCAAATCAGAAGTATTTCGTCATTCCCGTGATTAAATTGATATTTTCATTTGTTTAAGAATGATAAATATAATTATTCGAATTACATTTCAAGATTTCAGATATTACGAAAAGATATACTCAATTTAGACAAAGTTCAATGATATATGTACCCATGAATTAATTCCTGAACTATTGTTTGTTATTCAGGAAAACCTATTTCTATATTTCAATCAAATAGATTACAGAAAATCTGAAGTTCCAAGTGAAGGAGAAGGTATAAAAAATATCATAAGATTGAGAAAATGATTTATTTCAACTATTTCGAAAGATCGATCTGATTCGTATACATTTTCTTGAAATTCATTGAATTTAACAAGTCTTATCGATAATTTTACTGTTATTTCCGAATAATGTGCTTTTGACTATATTCGCGATTTTTTGAGGCATGAATCATCAAAATTCTGACTTAGGAATAAAATATGTAGGTACATGAAAGTATATTATTTTAATATGACTGAACTGTGAAGAGTTATGAAGTATAAGCTTATTCCTCAAAACTGAAAGTCAAGTATTTCATTTGAAATATCGGAAATCCTTGTTGAGATGAAAGTTGCAAAACTGCATCGTTTAAATACTGATGATTTGTCATAGAATTTCTAAACAATCTGTTGAAACAAATATAATAGCAGATTGAGAGATATTGAATTTTCAACAGATTTCTGTTCTTATTTCATCAATATGTCAAAAGGCATGACATTGACATACATGGACTCGACTTCATTCCGTCTCATCTCGTTTTGCATTCTCTACATCACTGCTCAAAATTCCGAAAAGAAAACTATAACTCACTGGTATGGAACTTCAGAAACATATGATCTTCGAGTAAAATTCAACGGTTGGATTCAATTTATAACATCCAGTACTTCAACCCCAGCAATTTGAATATAACTGTACATAAGTCGCCGACTCGGTTCGAATAAACAGAACGTGACTTCAAAGCATTAGGGTCTTTGATAGAACATCCGACTTTCAGCTTGGAAATCGGTTTCTGGAATGGCTGGTTGCTGTGGAAACTCTGCGATATCTCTCCCAAAGGTAAGAGGATTAATTGTGATCGTCTTTTCTACCGATCGGTCCGGGCGACTCAGAAATAGAAACATTAACCATTGGTGATGTGATGTACTCCAACACTTTCTGGCGCAGAGATCGATTATCCTATTTAGAATCAGTGAAGAAACGCATTAATTGGTATGCAGTAGGAGGTGTGAGGATATAAGAGGTTGGTTTGTTGAAAGTACTCAGGAACGACAAGAGACATGTTTCTGAAATTTTGAAAAGAAACATCCACTCATCGAATTTTCAAAATGGTGGCATTTGTGCTTATAACAGAAATGGTCCATAACTTCAATATTCCATAGAGAATGAGCTTTCAGAGTTTATTTTCGATCTCTACATATAGTGAATTTTCATGCAATTTTGTTGATTTTTCTTCTTGACTCATCATTTTCGTATTAATATCCAGTAACAACATGGATCAAAGGAAGGCTCATAACAATAAATACATACTCATACGAAAGATAATGAAGAAAATAAAAAACAAGCTAATGTAAAATGTGAGCACATTTGACCACTTATTGTTTATGTATTGAGTAATGTAAGAACGGTTAGAAATTTGTAACCTCGATCTGAAAACTATACGAGGAATAACTAATCTGGCTCAAAAAATCATCACACGAAGAGTTCTGTATGATTTTATCACGAAAGTTGTCAATCTCCCTTCAATATTTGAACAGACAATTGTATCATATTGAAAGAGTTTCACCCATATCTGGTGTTGAAAGTTTAAATGTTAATCAAATCAAACTTATCGTTGTGTGAAAATTTTCCTACTAATGCTCTTTCTGGAAAAAAGAAAAAACAAAGGAAATTATATTCATCCGAATACGTTAGCTTCATGATGAAATAGCTAGAGCATTTAATAGTTTGAAATCTCTTGGGATTTGAAGTGAATGAAAGAAGTGATAAACATTTGAGAATCAATGACGATATTCGGGCCATAGATAATATCACATTTGCTTACTATTTGCTGAAACATCGCTTACCGTATGTAATAGTGGCACATTTCAAAAATATTGAGTTCTGATTCAATCTGCATGAATGCGATATTCTCAACAGCAATCATCTATTTGTTAATTCAGGTATGATAAGTCAATTGATCACTCTTTCTCAACTTAACGAATTAAATTACGATTTTTAACTTGGTAGTGATTAAACTCCAGCCTTAGCATCTCCCGTCATCCAGAATCCGAAGCAGAAAGGATCCTAGGCACCTATTTATTCCTTCACATCCACATAATTGTATTTTATTCGTCTACATCGAACTCTGGAAGAGATATTGCCGGTATAGGAAACTCCCCATCTTTATTTCCTTTTAATCCACATCCACTGCACATGTGTCTCTCCCAGAACTCCACTTCACTTCTATCTGATAGGCATTTCCAATCCAATTTTCCAATCTAGTCACCCTCGCTTTCCAGTGATTGACCGATGGAGCTCTCTAACCGAGACAGTGATCGGAATTCAACGGAAATAGGAAGAAGGGCGGGGTATTTCCGGTCATTGATGCCATTTGCTGTCCTTACTGAGGATGTATGGAGCTCGAAAGGAAGTTTCACTAAATACAGTTGAAGGGATGCCTTGCATATCCTCTTACATTTTTAACACGTATCTCAATCTTCTCATTTTTTTTTATTTTCGACATGACAATGTGGTTTTTTCACGAAGGAAATTCAGTGAAAACTAAAGGACTGTGTAATGATAATTCTTTCGGAACTCTCTGATGGATACGCTGCTGAAAGAAATGGATTAGGTATATTCTCCATCTTTAATGTTTTTTTCAAACCTCTAAGCCTCTTTAGGCAAATAAATTTTCGATTTTCGTAATTTGGTGAAGGAACACCTTTCACGTAGCAACTATTACATACTTTTTCAATTTTTGGCGGAGTATAAAATCGTCTAAATATGGTGAAGGAACCTTTCCCGTCTTACAACTATTACATACTTTTTCAATTTTTGGCGGACTATAAAATCGTCTAAATATGGCGAAGGAGCACCTTTCCCGTCCTACAATTACATACTCCTTCAATTTTTGGCGGAGTATAAAATTGTCTAAATATGGCGAAGGACCACCTTTCCCGTCTTACAACTATTACATACTTTTTCAATTTTTGGCGGAGTAAAATATCGTCTATATCGCCATAATTTCAAATTTCACCGTCAAGATTGATTTTCATTATCAATCATACTGAAAAGTCTACGGCATGTTTGATATTTTCAATCAATTGGTCAATTTCTTTCGCATGACTGTAAGGAAGCTATCATGTCAAAATCAGACAAATGGTAGACAAATCAATAGATGGTAAGAAATACTTTTTGCGCGATAATCTATTAATTCGTTTATTTTTCGTGTAGCTTTGGAAACAGCAATGGAGAGAGAAATTTTACTTATCTATCAAACTGAGCCCTAACAGTGAACTGTTGCAACTTTTTTAATATACATCAAAGCCTCTTACATCTCCCCCAAAAATGTAGTATCGATCCTATCAGATAAAAATACATATTCTTCGCCATCAAAACCAGTGAACCGTGGGGAATATTAAAATTCGAAATATCAATATTCAATTCTCTCAGCAGGATGCGCAACCTCTCTAAGAGACTATCAATCATTCACAAACATTCGGCGATATTGAACACGAAATCTCAAGTGCACTCATATAAGTAGTTTTCGAAATCACGTTCTGATACGTACAAACATACTCACGTCGTTTCTTCAATTCTCGATCATACTTCTCAAAGAACATATTCGAATTCATTCGCTGGAATTAACTTGAAGCGATTCGAAGTCGGATTTACTTTCGAAAGCTTCAACGGAGGTGTGGATTCTTTGCTAGGAATGATCTGGTTTCTTTATTATCTGTAGATTTTTTCGCTGAGAAAGTTATCGTTTGTGATCGGTGAACGATTATAGTTTCATGTGCAGCGTTACGTTTGTTGTGAATATTAATATCACCAAAAAACATCAGAAGAAACAAATACTATGAATTCATAATTTATTCATAATGATATTATGATGTTCAGCACTCAAAACTTCTTCACCTGCATGAACACTTCTGAAAGTGTTTGTGCCTTCAAAGAACCCTAAACTAAATCTTGTAATTCGAATCCAAATATCTCTCAATTTGTCAGACAACTTAATGTCCGATTTAATCGTGAGAAAATTTCCTCTCCATGCAATTCTGATATCAAATATTACAAAATTGAAAACCTTCAATGGAGGCGAAAATTTTTCGATATTTTTCTATTTACAAGGTGGTTAACAATCTAATTGATTCTGCATTTTGTTCCAATTTTCACACTTTGAATTGTATTCCATATGCCGAGAGAAACAGACATCTCTCTACCACTGGACTTAGCTCTACCAACTCACTGTTGAATTCTCCTACTTAGATGCATAAATTCCTATAATGTTACGATAGGCAACAATTCTGAAGTAGACATTTTCACCACCAAAATATTTATGTTCAAAAACAAACTTAGACAAATTATTCACACTTGACTTCTTTCCATAAAAAGTATTGTTATGGAATTCAGCAATGTTATGATGCATTGGGGAACTGGCAATCTTGTATAATCTCCCTGAATCACATGCTTCCACCTAAATATCGATTATATTGAAAGCTCTCGAATATTCTGGAATAGAAGAAGATGGAAGATCCTGCGAGCAGTCTGACGAAGAGAGATGAGAAGATGTGACAGAAGACTGACAGTTCTAGAACATTCCAGAACAAATGTTGAAACTTATAAATATCGAGCTTCCAAACAACATTAGTTAGTTGAAGAATAGAACGGGACCCAGAAACATCGTTGTAAATATAAATAGTTGAAATAAATAGTTCGCTGGTGTTTACACGTGAAAATAAATAGTTTCATCAGTTAGAAATCAGTGTGTTCTTCATTGGAACCCACGAATAACGTTACAGTATTGTGACGATATTTTTTCTCATTTCGCTGATATTCACTTTGTCTCATTTGTTCTTGTTCTTGTTCTTCTCTGTATTTGGGTCGATCGACCTGTTGAGTAGCCGGTATTTTATAAATAAATAACTAAATAGATAAATGAGTAAATGAATGAATAAACAAATATAGCCCATATGGAATAACGTTCAGGATTTAAACTCGATCATGAATTAGCATTGATTTGAAATTCGACATTTAAAACAGTACTCATTATGTGTGTTATCTTGAAAAATTTGTATCAAAAACTCAGATATGTGAAATTCCTCAGAAACATTATAAATAATAAATATAACACAAACTAGTGGCAATTCGAAAAACATTGAAGATTTATGTATTAAAATTATTGTGTGAAAAGCAGGAAACTTCTCCATCCTCGTACAACGAAATCGCTATGGCAGCATGCCTGCGAATGGAACTGTGTAGTTGAAATTAATTCGGGTCCAGGGCAGCACGGGCGAGGGGCGGCAAACTCACCGACGCAAGGGGGCGGTGGAGGCGGCCATGTTGAGAGTGTGTGGTGGAAACGTGTGTGCCGCTGTATTTAATTAGCGCACTGCTAGTCGCTTAATTAAGGGGGCCGAACCGGAGCCATTATTAAGGCACAAACTAACTCGGGGAAACTGTTACATGTGGTCCTGGTAAGGGGGGATGGGGGGTAGGAGTAGCTAGATGCGTATCTAGAAGAGGGTTTGGGAGGAACTACTTCCCAAGATTGGCTACACTGGAAAAGCTGATATGAACATTCTGCTTGGGAAATTAGATGACAAAAAATTATTTTCCTTCCATCTTATATACTATTATTCGTTTAAGGGGGTATTCTGGTCTAGAAAATTGAAAAAATATACCTGGAACTGTTCAGTTTGGTCTCGATCTTGGAGCTAAGTAGACACGAAACTGGAAATCTTTCCCAACTTCAAACGCGTTTTTCTCAAAACTACTTTTGTTGAGGTGGTTGACACGATATCTCAAGTTCTATCTGACCGATTCCTTTGAAATTTTATGAAAATCTTCTTCATACATATCTTTATCGCAGGAACTAAGGATTTTGAAAAAATTCTATTTGAAGTATTTTTAAAAAATTCGTAAAGGTCGAAAAACAGTCTATGTTATGCGCACGCTTACAAGTCAAAAACTATCATGGATTTCCAGTAGGAACAACCACTTCATCATGTTGACGTCTAGCATAATCTGGATCGATCACGATTTTCTACAGATGATTGAATTCCTTATTGTTAATGATATGAAAGAATGGGATTTAGTTTCAATTAATGATAAGTGACTCAATTTTCGAAATGGTGATGACCTGGTAATGGGGCAGCTTCAAGAAATTGTTATGTCTTATGATCCCAAGAATCATCATACATTTGCTTCAAATTCGTTTTTTTTTTCGAGTACACTGTATAGTGATCGATATATTTCGCTGCTATAAATGACATGTACTTGTAGGGGTAAGAAGTTGATTATTTTTGTTCCTTTTGTCATTGTTTTGGATTTATTTATTTAAATATATATTATAAGTATTATTAAGATGAAACACATTTACATTATGCAGTAGTAGTTAGAGACCTCGATGAACAATTCAAGATGGAAAATAATTCAAGCTATCGTGATATTATCGAAATAAAATTTTCCAACGTTGGTTTAAGAATAAATTCGATATTGTTTATGAAATGAATCTTAGGTATATCCTGTAAATCGATATGTCCCGTGAACTGAAATTCTATTCAATGAAAGAGGTAGAGCAGATAACTCAACCATAAAAATTAATGAAGGAGAGAAAGCAAATTGTCGGCTAAATTAAAAAGTTAGTAAACATCAAACGAATCGCGACGAATGCGCATTCGAAGCAGTCTTGCGGCAGCGAAGTTGTTAAAGGAGATGTCAATTTTAATTTTATCGCGTTGGTTAAGTACCGGAATAATTATTACATTGAGTCTCAACTTCGGGTATTCGTTCTACATTTCTTGACTGTCGAAAGGGTTGCTCTATGACCTCTTAGAAGGAATTAATGATATTGCTTGGCGTTCAGAACGAGATTAATTATTTATGATGACGTTCATCGTAATCACGATGCAATCAAAACCGTAATAATTCATATGATCATTAAAAAAAAAATTCGAATCGAAATAGCAGCTACTCGAACGTGGAGAGAAAAAAATCTGGAAGAAATACATATTCTCAAAACATTAGAATGTTTTCTTATATATTTAAATATTTATATGTATATATGTATGGATAAAAATATATTTGAATGCCCGCAATATTTACACATTTCTGGCATGAATTTCTCATTGTTCAAGACAATCGATTTCTTGCTCTGGATTTGTTTTGGAGCGAGAGAGCACTTCATCGTTGGTGGAACACACTTCCTGTCCAATCAAACCAACCACATATTCTGCAGAGAAAACCCCCTGCCAACCCTCGCGAGCGTTAGTTGTAATAGCTTACAAGAAATTGCTAGTCCCTCTAGCATCACTTCCGGGATCTTACGACAAAGGGTTGCCACCCCTGGCTATTACCTGTTTAGGCCACACTTTATGCAATTACTTCACCCAGGGCTGTGTTACTTGTGAAGATAATGAAATAAATAGAGGAAAATGTTGTTCCTGGAAAGCTTTATATACAAAGACATTCACAACGAAGTTTCATTAGACGTATCTCAAAGATTGGAATTTCCATTGGTTTTTGAATGGGGCCAGTTCAATGAGGATTTTAGTTATTTTATATCCCCATCCATTGCAACGAAGATAGATTTCAACTTCCACTTTCAAATGTGTGGTGATTCATTATAGACTTATATAGAACAAGAAACTCCATTCTGGATGTTGGTCCTATCATTTCATATCCCGGAGTCTTATAGAAGAAAAAAGCGTTGTTTTGTCACTCGGTATATCATACTATTTTCGGGATATATGACTAATATTTATATATGATGTGACCGTGAAAAACTAATGAAACATTTGAATCAAATTTACTACCTCCTGAATAAAGCGAATATGGATAACTTTATGTGAGGAAATATTCATAAAATGCAGTATTGAGTTGGTGACAATTGTGAAAGAATTTTGAATTTGTATTCCACAAAATTCCACGAGAATAACAACTCAATTTCTCACACAAAATCTCAGTATACTCGATCTGAAATATCAACAATCGTTCCTCCTTTGGCGGTCTCTTCGAAGTTAACCCGTCAAGTCCAGTCCTCACACCCCTTCGTGGTTAATTTGGTGACCTGCAGAACATCTCTTTTCAAAGACTCGTTCATCCAACGAACAGCGAGGCTCTGGAACACATTGCCCAAGGAGGTGTTCCCCGAGGCATATGACCTTCAGAAATTTAAAAAGAACACCAATTCCTACCTCCTTTCTCCTGGCTCTCACGATGTTCTCTGAACATTACAGGATGTCTCCTCTCGTGGGAATTCTTGATATACATAAAAAAATGAGGATACCTTCACATATTGGTGTTTGTCACAAAAGTTAGCACATCCACAAAATAATGAGTTTGTATTGAGAAAGTGAGGTTATGATTCAGCAAATAATTGAAAAATTAATCTTCAAAATAGGACTATCACGAAATCGAGGAGTATTATCTTATTTACTCTTCTGATTTTGATAAATTATCATCATGCTTTATGCTTAATTCTGAATTTCAAACTGCAAAATATAAATGAGCAAGACGTGGTTAGTTGGTGACGTAAAATAAATTTGGCATCAGTGCAAGAATTATTGAGTGAGTGAGTGAGTTATTCTCTTGATATCAAGTAACTATCATGTAATGAACTGAATTTGAGGAAACAATGTATGTATATATGAATGAACAGTCCTTCGATGAGAAGTCGAAAATTTCGTCTGAATGAATTTATTGAGCGACTGCATCCACATTTTTCTTGCCTTCTTCTCGCAAAGTGAATGTAAATAAATAGTGAATTATCTCGTCGCGACGTCGTCGACGCGTCCCATTTTTCAAGCAGTGTGTTAATGAAAATCTGAAGTAAGTCAAGGCTGCAATTAAAAATCGATCTTGTCTCGTCTCGGCACGGTCTCTTCCAAGTCTTTTCGTCACATTCTTTTTAGTTTCAATGTAATCAGGAGCGTCGAAAATACTTAACATCGAGACTATTCCGTTATTCAGTTCGATTGGGTCGATAGTGACAGAACTACTTCCTATAGGATTTTCAATATTCAGCTCATAAAATCATCATTGTGAGAGTATGAAAATTGAAGAATTTCTGCAATATTCCTCGATGATTATGATGTTATCCTTGATAAAAAGAATGAGAAAGGAGTTTTTCATGTGCTATGAGAAGCATTAATGATCTCCTTCCAACAGCCGTGAAAAAAATATGTGACTTATCAATATGTATATTTCTTCATAGCAAACTATTGCTTAATTGCGATAATACAGCTCAGAAAAAAAATATTTATTCAACACGTTTGTAATATGATTTCTATATAAGATTGAAGAAACGTATATTTCAGTCAAACATCAAATATTCTGAAAATATGTCCGAGATATTATAATATAGACTATATGAATTTCTTATTGACAAACCATGTTATGATTTGATACGAGTACTTGAGAATAATTCACTCAAAAGAGCCCTAGTTTCCAGACAGCAATGGATGATTTTCAAGTGATATAAAGAGCTCAGACAAGGGTCTCGCACCTCTAATCCTGAGAAAAAGAAACTGACCTACCTATTCATTTACAGAGGAATCAATATTTCTTCAAAACATTCAGGAGCATCCAGAATGAATTTTCATCGTTACGCCAATGACATTCAACTTTCTCGTTTGCTCTTGGCGCTAAATAACGACGCATTCAACAGATTGCTGCTCATCACCATTTTATTATTTTTAGAAGCAACTTCTTTAGCGCTCTCGAGAACTTCAAATGAATAATGCATCATTTATGGAGTTCACTGAGCTCGACTCTACTTGTTTTCCCCTTTTCCGAACTTTTCTTATAATTCATTTTGATGCTCTATTTATGGAAGTTCAAGGTTAGTGTTTTACAAGGAGATGAAGACTTGTTCATTATATTTATATTTCAACATAGAAAAATTAATTTGGGATGGATTTGGATGAAAGTTGAAAATATCGTGAAAATATACTCATCTGGGTAATTGTGATTTTCTGCCCATAGGTATATGAGAAAAAAAAAACACAAATATCTTGAGATGATTGAATTAATTATTGAATTTAAAATTTGGCTATCGACTATTGACTATAAACAAAGACATCAAAGAATTATATCTTTGTGGTATGAATTTTGGAAATGTTTCTATAAATGGCTGTGTAAAATCCTACTATACCATGGATTATTTCCAATCTAGAATGTTATTGAAAAGTGACTGATTTTGACATTGAATTACATGTTGAATGAGAAGTCATCGAATTAAAATCATGATCTTTTCTCAACTATACCAATCAATTATTTCTTTTTAATCTTGTGATATCCCAATTTGATGACGTTTTATGTTGAGAGATTCAAATCACTTCATAGGATGACAGTTTAACATATTCTGCATATTATCGTCAGTCTGGATCCATGTGAGCCTCTATTTAATTCCCGAATTCTACAGCAGTCTCTAGAATTTCTCTATCCTGTTTGCAGAACAAACAATTCCAGAGTATGTGGAATGTGATGAGTTTGCCTCTGGCTTGTTTCCAGTTCAACATATACGCAACAAGAGAGACCGTTTCGGGAAATATTTCATGCCATGGAGCTAACTTTGATAGTTGATCATCCCAGGCATCCGTTTATTGTCATTCTTGATACTTCAGTATCCAGAACCGCATGCATGATAGGTTCATACAGGATACCATTTTTGTACAAACTATTTGATGAATAATATGTCACTATTTTCTGATTATCTTCGAAAAATGCTTTAGTTATTCAGATTGTCATAGAAATACTAAAATTGAGTAACAAAAAACATAAACCTAATATTTGATGGAATTTCGACTAAAATGAACGGATCAGAGATTTTTCTCCTGAAGTCTAAATGTCCCCAGCTAGGTCTCAGGCAATTGGAAGTTCAGTTTTCAACTGGATAGTTTCCATTTTGCACGAATAGCATTGAAAAATTACTAAATCTGTCAAAACTTTCCCTCTCAATCAAATAGACAATGTAGAAATATCATTATCTTATAGAAATGAAATGGCAATGTTGAAATGTAATCAATATCAGAATTTTTTCATAAGTGAAAGCAGGAAAGAAACGCATAATTTAAGAAATTCTACTTTCTTCTGTGTTAACAAAATTCTTGGAAATTCCACATCATTTCTGAAGTTTACACAATATAAATCATCTCCGTTTTCATACTTTCCAAGTTCAGTATAATTTTCATCATCAAAATAATAAGTTGAACAATCAAAATCTTACATCTGACAAGATTCGAACGATATTACCTACAACCCCTTTTGTTCGAATTTATCCACTCGAATATGTGGTGAAACTCACCCAAGAGATATTGGAGATTCAACCCTGTGTTCTAGGGAAACATCATAACGGTGGGAGGCATTTCGTAGGGAGTCTAGGGAGGCGGCAGCAGCAGCGGTTTCGTGGAAACGCCACCTCATCTGTTCTAGTAGCTACGGGCATAGCCGAAGCACTAAGCCCTCCATAGTTTGGAACTTTAATTAGTTGCAGAGAACCCCGAGCGTTGTCGCTCTATTGTAATTTAATGCCCCAATATGTGCGTTCGAGAACACTTTGAGTGGGAAGAAGAAAATCTGGGAGGATGCCGCCATTAATAATGCCACTCTCGATACGAAAATAACATCAAACACACCTGTATTTTCGAGCGGAAACTCTGTATGGCATTATGTTGTGGAGGTTTATTACGGAAATAACATACATTGTTGAAAAGTTATGAGAAATTCAATATACAGGTGAATCACCTAATTTGTTCATTAGAAGTTTATGGACAACTAATAGAGATGTCATACAATTTTCATGATGAAAACACATTGATGAAGAAGTATTTCACCAGGGGTCCCTAACAGAGTTCAGAAATATTCAACAGGGTGTTCGATATTTTAGTTTAGTTTTTGGAAACTCCAAATGCCGATAACTTCCTTATTTCAAATGTGAAGATCATCAATGATTTCTACTCCACTTAGCGCAAAATTCAATTTACTATCGATTTTCATAATTATACTATATTGCTAAGATGAATATTTACTTTGGACTTTGGATGGTTCTGATTCTAAATAGAATAGAATAGAATGGAATAGAATGGAATAGAATGGAATAGAATGGAATAGAATGGAATAGAATGGAATAGAATGGAATAGAATGGAATAGAATGGAATAGAATGGAATAGAATGGAATAGAATGGAATAGAATGGAATAGAATGGAATAGAATGGAATAGAATGGAATAGAATGGAATAGAATGGAATAGAATGGAATAGAATGGAATAGAATGGAATAGAATGAAATAGAATGGAATAGAATTGAATAGAATGGAATAGAATGGAATAGAATGGAATAGAATGGAATAGAATGGAATAGAATGGAATAGAATGGAATAGAATGGAATAGAATGGAATAGAATGGAATAGAATGGAATAGAATGGAATAGAATGGAATAGAATGGAATAGAATGGAATAGAATGGAATAGAATGGAATAGAATGGAATAGAATGGAATAGAATGGAATAGAATGAAATAGAATGGAATAGAATGGAAACGAATGATGTAATCTCAAAAATAATTTCAGTTTCAGGCTGTGTATCATCAATTAATATAAAGATGGAACCACTGGTACCAATGTTGTAGACAATGAAAAAATACCCTGTCCCAGATACTTTCATAATGTCCGATAACGAAATTACAATCTACTAAATTTTCATTGCATTTTATATTAAAGAAACTGTATCCAAATGTTCTGAATATATATTACATATAAATTTCATTAAATAGCTGATTGATGAATTGGTGAATGCTCTTTATTATTTGGCGAATGTTCTTGAAAAATCTCTAAATTAGTTTACGTAATAGACCAGATTTTAATGAATGAAATGAATGATCTTAGTAGTTGATGATTTGAAATGATTATGGAAAAAATAGTAATCCATCAAAATAATTGCAAATAAGTACATATACATGCATCAGATATGGCGAAGGCAACGAGATGGAGTATACATCACCACGAAAGGAATGCATCGTCCTCATTAGAGAAATAGATGAAATTGTATATTCAGAATTGATGGGATAATCTGATATCAAAATGAATCATCATAATAATAATGATATCAATAGTAAACTGTGGGACAATGTACTGTGCTTAGTAGTAGCTAGTATTACGAATTCATCAGAAATAGTTTTCAACGATAAAAAATACTGATCATCATATTCAAGGTTTTATACATTGATCTCATTATTATTGATGTTGATCGTTTCGGGTCATGAAATTGCGGGGTATCATTCGTAACCTTCAGGAATTTTCTATTTTCGATATTTGTTGAAAATGTTCAGAACGATTAGTTTTTCTAAAAAGATGTGAAACAGAAATCTAAGATTCTCATTTTTACACGATATTTATACCTATCGATGATATTGAAAAACAATCGGATCATTATTATTATTTCGTGAGAAGTTTCATATATAAAAAAAACACAACGAAGCGCAACTTTTCCCCGATTCAACCAACTTCGTATACCATTCTACAAAGAGCAATAAATATTTCTTTTTATATATGGTTTATTAATGTTTCATTCCTACATCCAGATACAAAATATAATTCATGACATTCAAAAATGGCCTCGAGAACACTCTGACGAATGGGATACGAGGTGAAATTCCCCTAATTGTATAGTCAACTGGATGGAAACTATTACAGAAGCACTTCTTATCTAGATTATTGAAGTCTCCGCACGAAGAGCACTTGAAAAATTTCACGCGGTGGCACTTCGGATGAATAAGTTTAACGGCAATTTGAATACACCGTTATCTCGATTTTTGAATTACCAATAACCCCGACACTTGGTAAGTAACAGTAAAAAGGGTGGGTATGTCATTGTATGAACATCGCCTATGGAGTACTCGAACTCTGTTGACTTATTTCTATGACATGTGTTTGTTATTGATTGAACAGTTTCTATTTTTACTGCATTAGATATCTGACATTCAATAACGAATCGGTATTTTTTATATATATAAAATTTCCCATGAAAGGAGACATCCTGTAATGTTTTTTAATTCATCCATTATAGAAAAGCAGATGTGATTGAAGGAATAGGCCACAATGCCACAATTCCATTAATGCAAAATAAAAAGTATCTAGTTTTCGTTGGAAAAAATTGGCGACACTTCGCCTCGATACCAAACTTTCTGAGTATTTTTAAAGCAATTCTAAGGAAGAGAAGCTTAGTATTTATATAGTACTATGTGGTAGGTCCATATAAGATGATCATTCACTCAGAAAGTACAAAATGAACTCGAATCAAAGGATACTTTCAACTCACATATGATATTGATACAAAAAACGAATTTGGATCCAGTTAATTCGAACTTTTGATAGAATGGCGGTTACTACGAAGCTGCACGGAGATCTGTCTGGCGATTGCAACATAATGACTGAAAAGGTGGTGGTCTAAAAACTACTCGAAAAGTCTAGGAGCCCCTTTTTAATCACACATTGCTATACTTTTCCCAATTTGGTTCACACCTCAAAATAAGTTTAAGTTCAATCAATAAAACTCACTTTTTGAACGAATTTGAATAACGTTTGAAATTATAGCTTTGTCTTGGTTATAACTGAAGTCCATTTTGTTTTAAGTCAGTTCGCCAATTAATAAATGCAGGTGTCTTTGAAAAATTGCTCGGACTTGAATGAGCGTTACTTTCATGTTTCTGAACAAATTTCATAAAACATGTCCTTGGAAATGTAATATGCGATACACTATTGAGTTCATTTCATTTCTTGATTTCTGCTGGAACAAATCAAGAAATCAATTTGAATTTTTTTTAATTTTTCCTGAAACTTTATTGATTTTATTTCATTTTTACCTGGGCGACCATGTTCATGAAATGGATATACCTTTTCTACGGGTCCCATTGACACAATTAGCCTACATTTCCTGAATAACTACTTTTCTACCCTTAAAGAACCGGAAAACAACGTATCTATCTGGAGTAAACTTTGGAATGTTTCCTGTTTCTTGTTTCCTGTTTCACGTTTTCTGACCTATGTAACTGTCATTGGACAGGTTTATTTCTTTCTTATCGAATGAAATTCATTCAGTCCACTAGTTCATACAACAGTATTGAAAGTTGCTTCTAAGTGAATTTGATTCCCTGAAACAACTTGTAATATTTGAATCGTCCCTTACGGTCACAAATTTATGCACGTTTATTGAATTTGTTGGAAGCACATTTCTGAGTTACTAATTTTCAATAGTTCTTTTACGATTTGTTCATTGATCTCTTGCAAGAATGGGTCTCAGATTTCGGCGGTTTACATTTCTCACAACTACGCCTTTTTGGTGGTTTGTGTACAGTAACTAGAGTTCAAAAATTGTGATTTTCATGAACAAATGAGATGGTACCATTGTCTGGTATTTTTTTATGGCTTTCAAGATATTTTTGCCTTTATGAGTAGTAATAGTAATATTATGAAGTTATTTTTGGTTCATTTGTAGTATGTGATATTTATTACACTGCCCTTTCATTTTCAATTTATTATCTCTCATCTTCTCTCATCTCACGGAAATGATTACTATATTCCTTCTACGGAAAGATAAATTTGCAAGCATTATATCGACAGGAAAATTTCCCAATCTTTCCGTCCTCATTTCATTATTTACCACAACTTCGATTTTTCCAAAAGGCACGGATTCATTTATAGAAATCGTACATCATTCATGACTGACAAAACTCTTATGAGCACACGAGTATACAACACACTGTATATAATCCAGCGACTGGGTAAACAATACAGGTTAAAAAATTATAACAGTGTACCCTTCCAATTTGATTCTTATTTCTTCCTGTCAACCCAAATAAACCCCTTCGTTCAACCCTTTGAACTCGGAATATAAGGCAGGTAGGGTAGGAGAGAGAAAGAATGAGGGCTGATTTATTCTGAGAGTGAAAAAGGTATAGGAAGAGTTCCCCCGTAGAATATTCAATAGGAACGCATATATTATGATTCGACAACAAAACGCATGCATATGTTTTATCAAATGAAGGTAGGCTGGAAGGGAAATTGTAATAATTTTCAGTTTTATCCCAGCAACCGTGAAGATGGATGCAACATGAGTTCTATGTACCAACCGAAACCTTATTCCAAGACTGCTACTCATTCATATCGATAAAAGTGGCCTGTGAAGTAATAATTGAATATGCGGATATCCCGAGATGCGATATTTCGTCAGTGAGTTTGTGTCAGTGAAACTAAAAGATGAAGAAAAAATCAATTCGAATTCACAACTTCTGTTGAAACAGGTGAGTTATACAAAATATATTCTATTTATGTGATGAAGAACTCATTACTCAATGTATTCCTACCATTAGTAATTGGTACAGTATCATTCTTGAAAGACATCTGCTGATATTCGAGATAAAATAATCTATGGAAAAATACTTCACATTTCATCCAAATCAGAATTTTCAACGATTAATGCATGACGACATTTTTTTGCTTGCTGAAAAAATTACGTTAGTTAAGAATTTCGAGGTTTTGAAAACAACTGCGAAATAGTAGAAGTACCTACATTTCTGAAGTATACCCAAAGTGTTAATAATCATTATTCAATATTTTCTCTCATTTCAAAAATTTAGTATATAATTTTTTTTCATCAATCTATGAAATAATTCACATTCATCAGAAATATGAATATAATATCAATCAATCATTATACTCTTGGCAATCCACATTAAACACAGAAGTAAATAAAACCTGTGAAATACAGAAAGCAAACATAATGATCAAATATGTTGACCTCTCAAATTCTCAGTACGATGGATTGTGGTAGAGAATCCAGAATTTATGTACACAATTTACTTTTTTAATTGCTGTGGGTAGGTGATTCTGTTCTCATAACTGTTCTTTGTCAGTTATGTGTAATGATCATGGAGTAAAAGATGATGAATGTCTATTCCATAGCTTAACTTTGCCAACCGACTTTGCTTCTTGTACAGGAATTGCTATGTTCATCTTCACATACATATCTTATGTCTCTTTTTCTATAGCATGAATAGCATTTCAACTTAATGTTGTGACGTCACTGATTTCCATATTTCTTCAAAGAAACCTCCTTTATTAAATTATTCGATATCGAAATTGATACAATCAAACTAATCAGCGGCCGATCTACTATAAAAAGTTGAAGTGCCATTTTTGCCATTTTAGTCATGATTGGATTGGGTAAGTTATTTATATATGTATAATGAAAATGAAATTGACAGAACCCTGTAGAATATTGAAGTTGTCAATATAGGTACTAGACTCATGAAATTTCATGAAATTTGAATAAAAGAAAATGAAAATACATGCCCAGGATGATTCAAATAATATAAAAACACAACATAACCATTCTTTGACGAACACATGGATCAAAGAATAGTATTTTCTTCACAGAATTCAATGGTTCAACCCAATCAGAGAGATATCGAGATATATAAATATAATAAAATTAATATAATAACCGTCACTCTGTCGCAGATAAGGTTTTAAAACCCTCAACACGAATCGCGCATAAAAATCATGTTCCACTTTAATATTTTATTTGATCATCGTATTCGGGCTTCCAGAAGATAAGCACAAGAATTCCAACACTCCCAAATCCAACGAACAAAATTCCCACACAACCTATCAGCGTCTCTTTTTACCTGCCAGATTCTATCCCGATGAAACAAAGACAGCGTCCGATTCTCCTTTGTTAAAATTTGATGCGTGAAGTCATGACACACTTGAATTCTGGGCACGTTTCTTCAGGATTGCGAGCTACTTTGCGTTTCAAAATTCATTACGAATTATATCAGCTGTAAAAATGGGCTTTTTCCACTGCTTTACAAGGAGTATGGCTAGAATTATTACAATATTTGTTCAGTGTTCATGCGTGAGCCGTTGAAGTGTCGAGCAGAGTGTTTTTATCGTTAAACGAATGGAAAATAGAAGTTGATCGCAATTTTAATCAGAAAGAACTAACTCAGATATTTTTGAGTGAATTCTTCGAGCAAAGATGTATCGTGATCCAACAGCAACGCAGGATTGACCATGGGAGAATGCATTTTGTTTTTGCGCATTAATTATTGTTTTTCACTCCTGGTTATCTCATCATTTGTTATATTCCTATTATTTAATTGGTTTCATTAAATTTTCCTATAAAGAAGTAACCCTCGTAATTCACTACTGATGTGACAGAGTTCATTTATAGTTTCTACTTCCATTTCATTTGGGATATTCTATTCGAAGGAAATAAAACATCACGTTTTCCACGTGACTGTCTCTATGAAGGGGCCCTCTCATATTATGAATTTCCTTTAACCATAGTTCCAGAATACCCAACTTTAGAAATATGTCGAATTAGAATGTCAAATATACGTAGATCAGGGTTTGAAATTTTTGACACCAAAAAAATTAATAGTAGAATGAAACCCATTGAGATTTCCGGCTGGAATACTTTCATGTTATCTACCTTCACCAATGAGTCTCATTCGACTACGATTTTTTTCAACTTTTCAGCATTTCTGACGGCTTCTATTGAAACCTTGATGATGCCTGAAATTTTTATAGGAAACTTTCAAGAGCGTCCAAGTAGTAGTACTAAGCATAGTTGTATGTTATGTAGAAGTTTTGAGAAGGTATTTCAAACTCGGTATGGATAACATTTACATTCTCAAACTAGTAGAATTGTCATGTGACACGTATCATATGTCGAGCAAGAATAAAAGACTGCTGACATTGAGCTAAAGAGCAATATATAATTCAAGTGTCAGAAGACTGCAACATCTTCGATAGTGCACTGATATTGTTGAAATTGGGACATTTGAGATCCTTACAGCAGAATAAAATGTTTTGAACAGAAATGAGCGAATCTTTTCAATACATACATGCAATGTGTATGCAATTTGAAATGTCATCGACTTATCTGTCAATACTAATCTATCTAGATTTTTGTGCTATCCTTAAAATACTTGTTTTAGATATTTTCTATATATTAACTGAGTTCTTCTTAGATATCTCAACTTCCAATTTCATTTTCCGTTGATATCCTTCCACTGTAGCGGAATCATACAAATATTAAATAAAAAGGCACTGATATAAACTGACTGACTGTTTCATCATAATAAAATTACTTTTATCCCTTTCACTGGCCTCTGAAAAGTTGGGAGAGAAACATTGAATGAAGTAATTTCTTCAAGGTACTGATTTCCTCATAATACGAGGAATTTATATGGAAAAGTTCCCATGAGAATCTCAAGGACTTCTGTTACTTTCTTGTTTGATAAAATTCATTAATAATTCCAGTTCATAAAAATTCTCCTATTTGTTCATATTGTGATTGATTTCCGGTAAGCTACGAGAAGTGTCAAACTCAACCAGCCTACTTTGCAGCCTGGTAATTCAAATTCCGAAACTGCAAGACCGATATCCGGCGGCATAGAGCGTATACCTCTCCATGCATTTGACGTGCAACGTCAGACATCCCATGTCGAAATTCACCGCTCAGACTGTGACAGCCTCCTGTCATCACCGCATGGGTCGGTCACATTCCCGCTCGCACAACATAATAACTGTCAATTTTGATAAGAGGCATCGGTGCATGTGATAATTAGTCTTCGCCGGATACTGCCGTTCAAGCGACTGTTCCGAGCCGTCGCCATTGGAAACGCTCGTCGTTTGTTTGGCCAACTGCACATGTTGGTGGAGGTAGACATATATTATGGAGCCATTGTTTCAAGCAGGCTGTGCATTAGGAGTCGGAAGTCATATTGCCAACAATCCCGGCACAGCGGTAGTTAACTTTCCGATTTAATTCGATGTAAAACAAAAGAACAATAATATTCCCGTGGCTTGATAAACTCAATGGGTTATTGTTTTACTAGCTCAAAGATTCGTGTAGATCGGGAAGTTTTTGTTTTGGCACTGTACGCGCCTTGTCGGCTTATTCAAATTCGGCTTGAAATGCAGAAATGTGAAAGTTGAATGTGATTTCACTTTGTATGTGGAAATAATAAATAGAGACATATACGCTTAGCTAGGCTGTCAGCGGGAGTTCACTGGAATATCGCTGAATGAAAGCTTGACTCACAAAATTGAATTTGAGATCGAAAATGAGGTTGAATTTTCCACCCAGCGAGGAAAACACAGCTCAGTTCCACTTATAAATATTTCTCCAACAATAAAATTCAATATAAATGTTTTTTTTTCATGAAATAATGTAATTGATATCAATATCTAATAAACCATGTTCAATTCACAAAAAAAATCAACAATGCTGCGTTGTTATTTTCATAGGATAATCAGTAAATCGGTATTTTAAGAAGAAATATACATACCTGATCTCATATTCCTAAAAAAATCACAATATTTCCTTTTCCATATCATTCATAATTAATATTCTCAATCAATATCATATTCATTTCTTCATAAGCTTATTAGTATTCGAAGAGAATGTGGAGAATGTTATTTACATCATGGACTTTTGTTATTCCCTTAATGTAAATTTTTTTATCATATAATTACATGTCCTTCTAGTTCACTTCTGTAATATTAATATTTATGAGTTGCTGATGCGGCAATCATCAATGCATGAAAATATATTTTTGTGATTATCTCATTGAACACATTCATTCAAAATTGCAAGAAAAGATATCTCAATTATAATTGGATGCAGTAAAAAAACAAAAAACTCCAAAACAAGTTCATGGAATTTTGACATTGAATGTTCTTCCATATTTCTCGATGAACATGAAAAAGACTCGATATATATATATATCGATTAACATATTGATAAGATAACAAGAACTTGACCACATCACAGACGTATTTTTTGAAATTTTCGCCTGAGAAGAGGACCTCCGTTTCATGCCATGCAAGAAAACTGTAGAGTTTCTTCAACTTGAGTCAAGAACAAAAACGGAATACTTGAGTGACATTTACAAACAAGTACCTGCTTCATGAAATTACTGATTTCCTTATACTACTCAACAGAAGAAATGTCTGGGAAAACCAGAACTGTGCTACAAAATGTTCATGCTTGAATGCAAACAGATGATTGAACAGGAATTGCATCCTTATATTATGTCGCAAAATATGAAATAATTATGCCATAATAATGGGATGATAGAAATTGCACAGGATAATCACCTACATTAATAAGGACCGAAATAATCAATTATTTATAATATCATCGGTAGGGTTCAGGGAGACATGAGTTATTTATACTGATAATTCACAATATTATTCATTCTCAAAATTGTTCAACCGTCAATGGTGAATACTTTTGGAGAAACCGATAATTCAAATAAATTCAACAGAAACATCATTCGATTCCTTCGGAAACATGAATGAAAAACACGAAGTGATTGGATTTCTTCACCTAAACTCACGTTTTAACGAAATGAAATCACATCGCAAGAAAAATTGTGGATCCCATGGGTATCCTACCATGTATGAATTTTCAAGATTATACGAATTGAAAGTGTGTCAAATTTGGCTTAGAGTTGTTGCCTGATACATCTTATTATACAATGAACTTGTGAATCCGCCATATCCATGCTTGAATATTCTCCAGCTAGTCCCTCACCCCGTTAATGTTCATACCCTGGTAACATGTAGTCGAATGTTCCACCACCGAACACGTGAGAGGTGGAAACAAATTAAACTGACAAGTCCTAGACACTTCTGTGGGTGACATAGGTTGATTTGTGTCAGGCCTGCCTGTATCTTGTCTCTTTCTTGTATGCCCCTATTCCGGCAAAGTCTTGAGCCAGGACCAAATTACATTAGATTAGAGTTATGTCACACAAGTAGGAGGAATTTATTCGACGGTCTCGAACAATGAGAATGAAGCGCACGTAAACTAGAATAATGGTCTCAGTCGGAAGTAGTCGAATTCACATGAATTTTCAAAAAAAATGAAATAAATAAAGGATATATATATATAATATAAGCAGCACAGAGTCAGAAAACAGTAACCACTTATAGGCATTTCACTTTTGAAGTGGAATTCATTTCAGTACATTATTTTCGCAGCTATAGAAAATAGATTAATTAGCAGAGGTTTTCCAAATATTCTTAGCCTCAATAACCATAGATACATATGAAAGTTACCAAATCTCTACCACCACACAAACAGTATGTTAAAAAATCATTGTATCCGACCAGAATACACTAGTTGGGTTGTTCTGGAAATTGAAAACATGGAAAGCAACAATCATGTCAGCCTGTCTCACCGCCATTGTTAGCTCATATGTTGTTATATGAATATTTTTCATTAAAAATTTTCGTACTGAAATAATTCTGGAAGTGATTCCAATATTCTATTAGCTGAAATCTTCAGTTGAAATATAAAAATATGGTTGAATCATATGAATTTGCCAACATGGTACCATGGAAAATAAGCAGTTTCTAGTTGATTAGGATCCACATTATATATTCTGTTATAGAATGATTCACAAATAATTTCTAGTTACTAGTTCGGATGTTCTCCAGTTCTCCAGTTTTTAAAGAAGTGAATTACATTTGTCTATATTTATTTACTGAAATATAGCTCTTGTAGATAGTTTACACTCCTTTCAGACAGAGAAAACATGTTGCTTTGTGTAATTATAATAATTTTAATCTCAATTCCAAAATATTGTATATTTTCATGCAATGAAGCGTGAAAAACATTAAATGAATCAGTGCTAAAGAACTGAAGAACACTTTCAAAGTAAAAAAAAACAAGATACAGTAAAACATTTCAGCCCAAATAAACCCTTGATGAATATGGTTCGAGATTAACTGAATATTTTCTAATTTTGGCCTTTTGATTCAAACATTCTTGATTATTGATACACTTGATGCAGATGTAGTATGCACTTTTTCCGTTAGAGTGAGTTTATGAATAGCAAGGTTGAAATTGTGTGTGCTTGTATTATATTCATGATTTCATGAATATTCCACAAGAATTAACTCATTATTAAAAAGATAAAATATATATCCGTATATTTACAATCTATATATTCACTAGTGAAAAAATGTTAGCTCTGATATATTTATGCAGGAGTTTTCATATCTCATTTCAACGATCTAATTTTCGAAATTTCGATGTTATTGTACATCACATGTTGAACTTTTGACTCTATCTCTTTGTTGGGATTTGAAAGTATCAGATTACCAAGATATATTGGGCAAACCCAAACTTGTCCAATTTGTACAAAGAATTACAAAACAACATCAACTGTTATCGATTTGGATCGACTTACACTGATGTATTTCACAAGTAACAGATCGTTGTTTAGTGAAAATGAGTCACTCAACTTGGTGATAAATCTCAGACATGTAATGTGAGTGGTTCTTTGTCAGATTCTCAATAACCAATGTGAGACGGATCAACCCGAAAAGCTGTCGAAGCCGTATCCACGATAATTCCTGTGAATGCACAAGAAGACCATCAAGCGTTCATTGAATCCTCCAATTACCCGAATATAAAACTCCCATCGCGTCGTTATTCCTCCTGCAAACTCCCTCGGTCTGAACACCCCCTTGGAAGTTCCACGATCCGGCCGAATCCATATAGTTGCGTGCCATTTCCTCCCCCTATACTCCGCGGCGCGACGCAAGGGGCGGCCTCCATCCCTCAGACTCGGATATGCATGTATCAAGTGTCCGCGGGGCGTGCAGAGGTGTGCGGGGGGACGCTCTCGGCCTGCTTGATCAATAAGTATCCGCGGCTAGTGGCTAGCGGTTGCTAGGGCGAGGGCGGGTTGCTAGGCGCTGTGGTCGCTAACAACCCTCGGGGGTAGCACTCCGTGATGGCGTCACACGGCTACTGCCGCCGCCATGTTTACCCACCTGCTTCTCATGTGTTAGACTTGTTTGTTTTCAATTTCCAGTTCGTGCGAGCTCTCGAAGAGGATGCGGGAAAGCAGTTTCCCGACCGCCGAAGCCTATGCAAACTACGCCCGAGATGGAGAATGTTTAATTGGAAATTTCTATGGAGTTATAATGATACTATAATCTCCGTGGATGGTGTTTATACTTCATTACGAATACGGTTCGAAGAGGTCGACTGAATTTCCATGCAGTCTCTGATTTCTTGCGATATTTTGCTACGACCTTGAGGAATTTTTTTCAATCAACTTCCACTGAATGAGCATTTCTTCCTCGTTGTTTATTCTCATAACCTTGAAATTCGTCTTTTGTTTTCTTTTTCACTGACTTGTGCAGATTGTTATATGATTTTATTTTTATTATTTGCGATTATATAAAATTCTAGTAATTTTTTTTACTGACTGTATTCATGGGGCACATCATCTCATTTTTAAATTCGTTATTGTTATTGGTCAGCACATTCCCTTAGCCATTGGCAATAGGTATTAATTTAATGTATTTCAAGTAAGAATGTACTAATCCACAAAATCTATGTACCTAGCTGGGAAATAAATTTCTATCTATCTATCTATCTATCTATCTATCAACTACGAAGAAGAGATCAACAAATCCTCATACAGAAATGAAGATTGATTTTGAATAGTTCGAATCATCTCCAACTGTTCCTACAGAAAATGAACGGCGAAATTTTTGAGATTCAATGTTATTTAAAACAAATTGGCTACATCGTAACTTCTCCGTAAAAGAACTTGTAATAAATCTATACAAACTTTGATGAAATGAAAATATACAATGTGAACTTCTTTCGAGTATGGACTATAAACTGATATAGTTTTCAATTCTTTCAATTCATCCAATGTCTTCAACATGCATAATAATATTTTCTCAGTAACAGTTATGTGATAAATATCAATATCAATCTTAGCATCATTATCATATTCTATGTTTGATACTCTCCAATTATTTGATGTGAATTGGTTTACTCATCGGAACAGATGCATTTCATTGAAATATAAAGAGATTCTCGCAAATAATGACAACATAATCAAATATAATTCAATAATTGAAAAATGGTTGGGAAAAATCATCACAAGTCATCTTTTCCAAACGGCATTCTCCGTTTACATGTTTCAATTAATTCCATTAGGCATCAAAATTGAGGATAACTTTGTTCAAACTGTTAATTGAGATAATTTTCAACTATCGAAACAAAAGCAAATCGATATTTGGAATCGAGAAGATATTCTAGCTTTGTAGCTCTCATTGAAAAGTCTATTTTTCTAGGAATATTCACGTTAGTTCGTTAGTTATTTTGCACTTGATATCCTTTATTTTGCACTAATAGTATCGAAAGGTAAACAAATATGTTGACTAAAATAACTCACTGAATAGGGTTTCCATTTGAAAAAATAGAAATCTGCAGTTTATCGCACATTTCTTCGGAAACCACTATTCACTGATTACAATGAGGACTATTTACATGTTTCTTCTCATGCTTGCTTTAAATGGGTGAAATGGGGCACCAATAAAAAAATATATATTGAAGTTGTTGTTAATTAATATTATGTGATGAATAATAAAATAAAGCAAGTTTATTCCAGTCACAGCCATCAACTAATCATTTAGGACATATAATTATTGTGAGATATCTGTATATCATTTATAGATATATACCAAATAAACATCTGAATATATACTTCTTGGTGTAATGTGAATACAAAAACCCACCTGTCTCCTATTTAGACGTCTCTGAACGAGTTTGTAATAAAGTCACTTTGACATCGGCCATCCTAAATCTAACTCAATGGACCTCTTTATGCACCGGTGAGCCAATGGATGACGGTCACTTGTTCCCTGCTGTTCGATGATTGGACTCACACGGACCAGCATTGGCCACTGGTCAGTCTGGTTTCATGCAGAATCGGAAATTTCACAGACTGTTGAACTACTTACACAAAACCATTGTTGGCAATTATCGAGAGATTATTATAATAAACCTTCGACTATATTCACTGTAAAAGTTCACTGGAATCCGAACTACTATTGGAGGAAAATAATATATTGGCAACCATTTTTATTTTCACTAATATGTATATATGTTATGACGTATATGACTAATATGAGATAAATAATAGTTGTATTATGTCTTCATTTATCTTAACATTCATTTACTTTCCATGCATATAAATAATACATGAAAATGTGTGTTTAGATAGATAGATAGGTATTATTTATTTTACCAAATGATAACATATCAGTAATATGTATGTAAAATATATGCATAATTGAAATATATTCATAATTGATCATATTCACGAATATAACATACATACTTCTCACCACATACCTCTTGAACGATTTTGTCTTCACTTATCCAGAAAGAATTCCTTGGGTTTTTCTCTATTCAATATCCTCTACCTCAAGATTTCAAGGAGCTCAATCAGAAACTCTTTCGTGAGAAAATTGAAAAAGTATTTGTTTGGGCGATGCTTCTATTCTTTAGATGAATTCAGAACTCATTTTTATACTGATGTCATTAGTTTTCTTGGATTTGGGAAGTTATTGTAGTCGTAAAAGTATACATTTTTTTTGATTGCGATTGAATTGGATTTGTTTTCCTTTTGTGGTTTCTACTAACTTCACACCATTCACGTTTTACTTAAAAAAAAAGTGATATTGTATAACGTAGTTGAATATTGTATTCTATGCAAATCGCTGATTGATACTCTTTCTTTTTAAATTATCACCGTAGGACATATGAATATTTCTGGATAAAAAAAAAATCACGAAATAAGTATGGAACGTTATGCGCTATCGAAAGTATCATATGTATGATAAATAAATTATATTTGTATATTCTTTCAATTACAAAAAATATTTAAATTTTTCAATCAACTCGCACCCATGAAAATTCAATATACTTCATAACATTCGATTATGTCTATATGAATATTGATTTAGATTCACCCATCTCAAATTGGATTAGTCATCCTATCAGAACTTGTTATTCCCCTCATTTTCTAGCTCCAAGACATAAAACAATTTCGTACAGGTATATCCATGTTGTTAAAGCAAAATATTAATTCCTCATTATGAACTTGTACTAAAAGTTAATATAAATGTTAATGAGGGCATATAAGGCGTGAAACTATAGTCGTTCGCCAGTTTATTATCCCATTATTTAATACCGAGGCGAGACAAGGTTATCCAGAGTTTGCTCCTAATTCATGTATCTATATGTATATTCCTGTGAATTTCAAGACATCTTTGATGTGATTGAGTTCCGTAATAAGAGATTATTAGGAAAATGCGATAGAAATTGATGAAGAAGAATTGCATACTGATTTTTCATTCATTTTATTACATATCTCTCCATTTGTAATGGAATGGATTGGTAAAGATCATATTTATATGTGGAATGATCTGAAAGTTTGTGAAATTGAAAGTTTGATATAATAATGGATGGTAGTTGAATTTTAGTAGGCATCTACTTGAAATCAAAATCGATTTACAACTGAATTCGATATTCTATTCTTTTTATTATCTCATGGCATTCTTTATTTTCCAGGAAATCCTAATTGATTTTCAATTTTCCTATGGACTGGAAGAAAAAATATATTCTACTGTTCTATTCTACAATGCTACACTACACATTCAGTTAAAGAAAAGTTATTCGTACAATGAATGAATATTTTTTATGATTCACCTATTCTCAAAAGTTGGTCAGGAAACTTCAATCAAATAATAACACTGATTTGATTCCTACTTATATCCGTAATGAATCAGAGATGCATACTCAGAAGATCTTGATATCTGATTGTTGTATTTTCTAACTATTCGATAATTTCGAGGATTTCAAGTGGAATGGTATACTGTTTTGCTTGTCATAGTATTTTCGTAATAATGATTGATTGACATATTGTTTAATATGGAGAACTGAACATCAACTACCTGAGTCGAAAAATCCTACTAACCTAACAACATTTTATTTACGCTTACTGATCGAATTTCAAGAATGTGATATAGAAGTAGTCCAGAATGAATTACTGTTTAAAATATATTCCAGTTAAGTCTACATTCCACAAACTGAGTTTCGGGAATCATTTCAATTATTATACAACCACAATTCTCTTTACTTATGTGATACAAACTTTCATGATATCAACGACAACGATATACATTATTATATTATGTTGAAAGGCGTTTAAGGTGAATAGTTTCTTGAATAAACAACATATTTTTTCGCAAAGATTAAATTGAGGAAAATATCACGATGTGAATTTAATGGGATCTATTCTTGGAAACAGGTAATCTTTTATTCGCTCATTCGGTTAACATAAGTATAAAAGATCTATCAATAATAAACTTCAACAACACCGAAAAATTCCTGCAGTATATCAGGTAGACACAGAAAATGAAAAAGATCCGTAATTATCTCATCTTCCCAATTGTCTAAAACTATATAATTAAGTCATCATTTTCATGTGCTGTCGCATTATTATTTTTTCCTATCTTCAGTATACATATGTATGTCAAATGTTCAGTGTATTCGTTTTATTTTCTGATATGACCATCTCCATACATTCGCTCATGGTAATAATGTGAAGCAAATTGCCGTTTAAAGAAATCAAGCGACGAAAAAGAAACAGGCACATTACGATGAGAGTGAAAATTAAAAATTACCCGACTTGACAAAAGGGCAACCTGTTGATTGTGGAAGCCTCTAACGGATCTAATTAGAAAAATAAGCAGTCATTCGAGGAAGGGGTGTGAGTAACAAAAACAAATTGAGTTACTGGCAAACACTCTACAGACTTACATTTTAATATAAGTCGTCCTCATAATTGAATTTCTCGCTGTTTTCTTTCTCGTTCGCACTTCCTGCCAGGAAATGCAAATTCTTCTCCGCTTCGCTCTTGAATCACAAAATATGATCTGATTATTCAACATTCTTGGCTGGCATTGGGAAAGTTTCACGGCCAAGGTGGGAATACCGGAAATATCACTTTTTTTTGAAGAAGATGCATCAATGAAGATGACAAATTTGGGAATTTGAGGAATTCATTTATGATTGATTTATTCAATTCAATTCGAGTTGCATCGAACGTTGGTCATTTCCTGCTAATTATTAGACAACAATTGAACTAAAGAATAATGTAGAGAAATGTTCGTACAGTACGTTGAATATATAACGAGGTAATCCATTTTGTACGTTTTGATAATAATAATAATAAAAAAACAAGTTCACTTACGATAAATGCATTTGCAATGTAACATGTATATTTTTCAGACAAAATACTGAAAAGTTTTACAACCAAGTGGGTGAAACATATTTGTTAGCAGTTTCAATCAAAACGTGGATTGTAATTCAGTTTTATGCACACGTTATAACAAATAACAATAAGAATTTGTTTTTTTTTTCGACAAAAATTAGGATCTCCAGCGGGTCACAAGTAAAACTGTCAATAAATGAACACATTGTTTTTTTTTTACAATTCCATGAACGGTTTTAGAGCAGTTCAATTCAATGAATAATCTACATCAATAATATTTCAACTGGTGTTTTACTGTCATGAAAATGTTCATTGGAATTGCACAGTACAAGAATTTACAAGTGTTTCCTGAATATCCTGGAGAAATCTCTGAAACTATAATTTCATCTGGAAACGGTGCAAATGTGTGCATTTGTATGCAGAACATTTCTCGGTGGAGAATAACACAATGAAGTTATATTTTCTTCAGCTACAACACGAATTTCACTCTACAAACAATAATCTCACGTTCGTTGTAGAATGGAAAATATGAGATGACAGTCATCCTACTATTATGATTTTTTTTGTATTTGAATAGGTAAGGCGTTATCGTGGAGCTTCAAGAAGATATGTTGGGAGAAGTATAAAAAGGAATATATTGAATAACTAGATTGCGTGATATTTTTCGTTCGGTTGAGTTTATCAATGATCTTAATCTGATTGATCATTCCTAGAACCAATTTATTTTCATACCATAGCTTTCTGGAATATCCAGCTGAAAGAAGCCATTACCCACAAATATTTTTCTTCTTTTCTCCATATATCCATAGTTTCATTTTATCTATCAGTAATAAATGAAGATTATCTCTTGGAAAATTAGATTGATAAAGTAGTTTCACAACCCATGCCATATAAAGATGATATATCGTTAAATATCCATGAATTGCTCAATTTTGTCATAAGATAACAGAAAATGTAAATGTCAATGTGAAATATCTATAATTGATAATGTATTCTTAGCAATACTTGGTTGAATTTAGTAACCATACGTGAAGATTCTGCAATTAGAATAATTATCACAACTTTTGTATAATAAATTGTTCATTCATAGAAAACTATCCAAAAATCATCTAATACAATATTTCAATGATCAATTCAGAAATATTTCCATCTGTATTTCATGATTCCTTTTTTTACCAATCATGTCTATGTGCATATATTTTCCACCAGAACGAAGATTTCACAATAGATATTCAAGGTGACATATCTCGATACCAAAATTATAATTTTAAATTTTTTATGAGTAGTTATAACAAGAAAACATGTCTTAATTGATCACCTTCTAATTCCTCTCTTTCCAAGAAATACTCCTCGGAAAACTGAAGCACTGGACTTTCACAAAAAATGAGTAAGAAGAATATCTGAAATTTAGGAAATCCAAAATAGCGTCCTGGAAAAAAATATTTCTATGGTTACAGATTTATCGAGAGGAAGTTTCGAATAAATAAACAAATGTTCTGATATCTTATATTTATTCATGTATTCTTGATCGAATGACTGATATTCCATCGTCCATGAATAAACATTTTGAAATCTTTACTATTAGTGCAATCCAAACTCGAATAGATCAAACACAATCTGATATTTCAGTTCCATGTAGAATTTTCTGGAATGTATTGGTCGTATTTCGAAAGAAGCATAGGCATCCAGAATGAACGTGAAAACAATTAATTTATATTCCTATTCCGAAAACTTGTTCCATACCGACCGCAGGCCAACGACATTAACGACAGGCAGGCCGAGCCGACTCAATCAAAAAGTTGTTCAAGAGTCGGTCGCCGCTGACCCTTTCGGTCCCTTCTCCTAGTCCGCGCCTGGCAATTGACCTGGGGTCGCGCCCCGTCGGGCAATACGATGACCAGCTCACCTCCCCTGACCTTTGTCCCCTCGCCACTCGCCATATAAACACGCCATCCATCATCTGGCGAATGCTGCCAGCCTAGGTAGGAATTAGAAAGCAATTGGGCGAGCCCTTTCCAGGTAACCAGCCGGAACTCCACGCAGAATGGGTCACCGACCGACCGGTGGCCGAAATCATAAATCAAGGCGAGTGGTCACAGTGTCGTCAAACACAAATATTTTTTGCGACAATATTTGTTATTCGATTATCATTTGATTCGATTTAGCAGCAATTTATTCATTGCATATAAGCGATGTTTCAAATGAAACAAAGTACCTCAGTTTTTCATATTTTTCAAGCCAAAATGATGCAATATAAAACTCTGATGATTATTTATTATACATTATTTCATAATGTACTCAGCTAATAATAATTTGAGGTGGTCCCTTACACAAATTTCTCTAGTGCAAATAAGAGAAAATGAAATTATGGAAAATCACCTTTACCAATCGAACAGCAATATGCAATCGAGTCAGTACTATTTTGAAATACAATACAAATCTTTAATTCCATAGACTTTACAGAATTGGATAATGTCAAAAATAAGTTTAAGACACTCAAAAAAAGTTTACAATAAATAAAGGTCAGGGACGTTGCAATTGAAAGAATCATTGATAAAATAAAATGATTTTTTAATTAAAATAACCCTTGGAGTATTTCTGAATTCAGTATTATTTGATATCTTCTCCAAGTCAATTGGCAGTTTGTTGTATAATTTAATAGGTAGCACGATAGGACTATTAGCTACCTTAGTCAATTTGTGCTTGGGTAAAGCCAAATCCATGCTTACTCTAAGACAATATTGATTGTTTCTAGCAACTGGATAGTCAGATATGTTATTTTTAACATAAATTATTGACGCAAGAATGAACAGGGAGGGAAATGTTGGTAGATTCAACTCAGGGAATAATTTTTTACAAGAATAAGTATGAGGTTTGAATGGCATAATTCTAATTATTGTCTTCTGAGCTCTGAAGACCTTACCAGCCTTAGCACAGTTGCACCAGCATGAAGTGGCATAAGAAAGGCAAGATTGTAAAAATCCAAAAGTTGCCCTAAGTTGCCATCCATAATGGATCTATATCATTACAAATCTTTTTCCGAATTGTTTTCAAATTCATCGAATACAACAAGAGATAAATCCATACATTTACGAAAGAGATCATTGAAAATAAGCAGAAATAAATTATATTAAAACGATTCTGGATTTTAACAACCAATTCAAAGAACTGAAAGTAATCGAAGTTGAAATCAGAAGAAGAAAAAAATTTGGGGGATTTGTGAAGAAAATAATTAATAATAATGAGCAAGGTATGAGACTACTAAAAAAATTATTTTATAAATAAATACACATAGATGCTCTTTGATGGTACACTTGTATACTATGTATATTTTTTGTATATCTTCGAACTGCTGAATAAATAAAATGATAAATGAATAAATAAATTGATGAATAAATGAATGAATAAAATTATCTGTCAGTCGTTTTGCCGTGTTTTTAGAGACAAATCTGGAGAACAATGTAACAGTAGTAAATTGTAATTTTCCTTGATCAACTGAAGAAGCGAACTATTGATAGAATCCTATTGTTTTTCGAATTCCATTGACTTTCCAGGAATTGACCATTCCTTGACTGCCGCTTCCTTCTTCGAACCATCACGTTTATATCGATTTTCCACCCTCCGAACACCTCCAAAGCGTCCCCTCTAGCCGGGAAGTCAAGCCGAGAGAGCGAAGCGTTCTCCGTCTATTTAGATTATTCTCCACACGCAGAGGAAAGCTGACCATAACAGCAGCGTGCGTGGGCATTTGGGCCACACCCAGTCGACTTCGATCGGTTTTGCCCGGTCGTTCCTCACGTTAAGGGTCGACTGCAATCGCTCCTCTCCCCCTCATACTCCCCTGCAGGCTTATGGGGGCGAGTTTCCCCATGGCGAGCGTATCGACATGAACACACTGGAATTCGTGGAGCATACAGGACGTGGGATGGAATAAGAGATGGCTCGTTGTTTTTAATTGCACGTTCTAGGTTTCGGGTTCTTGAATTCACAAGCGTTCGATCACTTTGAAGATGAATTGGTGGAGAAATTGAAAAGTCTAGTAGTAGTACTTTATTTGAAAATGGGTGAGCCTAATGTACAAACATCTCGGTATCACATAATAGTATATTAAATAAAATAAAGCAAGTGTTTTAAAGACCAGATCCACGAATACTTTTTTTATTGGTGCCACATTTTTCGTTTAATAAAGTTTTGCATTTGTCAGTTATATTCTATTTGACGTTCACAAGGTACTCCTGTCAGATCAATAATCAAAAATTTGTCATTTAGACTTCACGTTTCTCGTTTCTTGGTTGAAATTGCCATGGTTACTTTAAAAAACGCGCGTTAATGACGACTTGAAAGAAGACAAAGAAGCTTATTGTTTTATATTCACAGGCAGTTTATTGAATTCACTTAACCCTTTGAAAAATAGCGATCTCATGCTCGTACTAGAATTTGTCCTGTGAAAATGAAAGTCAGTCCTCAATCATAGTTATGAATTTCATCATTTCTCGTTGAGAACTCGTCGAAATAGGAAGGTAGTAGACACTTGCTCAACTTATAAATGAATGTCATACTCATGTAAAACAAACGAGAACCAACTGAAAACCTTTACAGTGTGTCCAACATCAGTTCAATTGGAGTATTATATTTCAGTAATAATCTCATTCCTCTGTTTTGTAGCTTTTGGAGTTGAGAAATTCGATTTTGGTTAAGCAAGTAAATTATTGTAATATTGTAATTATTTGTCTAGTGGAAAGTGTTAACAAGACGTTGGGGAGATATTTTCTGTAGAAGTTTTACCAATTCATGTCATGTTTTTTTCAATATACTCCACAAGTTTCTCAATGTAATGAGCCTGTGGGTTCTCAAAATCATTGCACAAAATAATCGTACAGGTCATCGAGCAAGATATATCGAGTTTTTCAGTTTCACCAATTTATCTTTTGGGTCATGATTAACAAAACACCCAGTATATTCTTGAGATATTCGGTTTACACATACCTTAACTTCTACAGCAACAGATCTGATAAAATTATGTTAATATTGGGAGGACACAAAAAAACTATACTATGAAATAACATAACCAAACAAAACATTTGGTATATTATATCCATCAAAACTTACAGACTTTCATGAAAATCTTTCAGATTTCAGTTCCGTCGATGAATATGCTACTAAATTCCATTGTTTACATATATTTGACTTCATCTTCGTGACAGAACTGTTCAGGAACATAATACATATATCATTCTAAAATAATTCCAGCTCTTTATTATACTACATCCCAAATATGAAGTTTCAACGTACCCAGATATCGCAGTTGAGAACATAAAAAATGTTTCGGACAAAAATTTGGGTAAATAATCATTTAGAGAACGATTGAAGATAGGTATGGAGAAGTTTCAAACAAAAATGTGAGAAATCCGAAAAACGAGTGTTCTCTTCGAAAAAGATGGTGCTATTAAAGTAACCAAATTTTCATAAGTATGCAACCTCTCGTTTTCCAGAGGTACCATCCACCATAGCCACCCTGTATATGTTATGTTTTTTGTCTTTGTTATAGGAGCAACTTCATTCTACATGAAACAAATATTGATGTAGCAATCCCGAGTAATTCTCCCTATGAATTTAATAAATACTTCCCACTTTCCTTCATGAACGGTATACCCCAATCGAACGTTTTTAAATGCCATACTCCACCCCACTGCTTCCTTCCAGTAACATTTCCAACAAAACACCCCCAAGTGAGTGCAGGTCCCAGCGATATCAAACGGTATACACAATGTTTGGTGTAGGAAAGCAATAAATAATATGCAAGTCTTTGAGCCAGGCTGTATGCCTTTAGGTATCAACTACAGTAGTCGAAAGGAGTTTTGGAGTTGGTTTCTCAATGCCCCCCTCTATGCTCCCAACTGCTTTCAGCTGCGCCGCTCTATTTCAGGAAATGTCTCGGATCAAACAGAAAGCATATAGAGGGTGGTTACAGTTTCGTGGGGCGGCTAGAATGTGAGAGATCGGTCAGACTTTGGGAAGGATAAGGCACGTTCTAGTGTTATACGTCTTTTGGAGATAACAAAGGAATAGCTGGTGCGACGTCTTTGGAGTAGGGTCAGCTATGTCTTGTTGGAGAAAGGGGAAATTCAGATGTGTTTGCTTTTGTAGCGGGATTATTCGGGGATCCTGAAGCGAAATTGCGTACAGGTATGTACGTCTCGATATTGTTCGGAGGAGATTAATAGTCTAACTGGCTTAACAATAAACTACGTTCATGGATAAACCTAAATTATAAATCAATTTGAAGAATTCTTCATCTGTTGTTGTAAGCTATTTCTTTAGCAAGATATTCGTGATAGCTCGCCAGAGCAGGAAGTAAGGTCAAGTTTACTATTCAAATTGTTCCGAAAAATGTTTTCGTTTTATGAAATTTATACATTTGAATTGAAAAACTGTTGACTGTGGATAATCATTAGATATTTTTTTCAGTATTTGTAAACTTTTGGACTAGAATCAACTTTATAAATGGATCAGAAATGTCTCTCCAAATAAATTTGGCATCGTTGTTAAGTCACTGTGATTTGTAGCCCCAATTCTTAATCAATACCAGATATGGCTAGCGGAAAATGAGAATATGGAATAGCATCACTAAGTATCATAGTTTTTTACATTTATATATTATGGAAGGATTATAATGAAAAATTTTCAGGAAAATGTCCGATGTTTTTTCACGTTAACATTAACTCATTCAATTCACATCAAACTTTTGGAATTGGAAATGTTCAAATCCAGTTATTAATTTGATCTCGTTATACCTCTGATGTATATTTCACTTTAACAGACTCATATACTAAAATGATGATTTCAATATTTTCTTTCTTATACTTGAAAGTGAGCAAGTCGATTCATTGAAATATATATAAATGAGTAGAAGGGAGAAGCGGAAAAATATAAAATCCAAGGCGTATTAAGCAGAATTGATAATCACTTATTCATTATATTATTTAATATATGAGATATCTGGAATCACAACTAAACCAAAATGAAAAATTGAAATCCAATAGTCAGATTTTACAAAATTATGTTACTTATCATTGGAATTTGATCTCAAGTTGTGTTTCCTTATAATACGCGTAAATTGTTGAAGTATCATTTTATTCACCTTTTTATCAAGCATTTTTCTATCTGTAAATCCACAATACTTCATGAATAAGACTTTCAAGAAAAATAGAAGGAACTATTCGATAATAAATATGTTATATAATCTACTCAGTACAGAGATTTGAATATTTCATTTCTTGAACTCAGTTAATGCTGACTGTATACGAAAATGCAGCCTTTCTTCTAGAAAATAACCGGTATAATTTTTCTTCACATCTTCCAAAGCAAAAATGGCCTTCTCTTTTTGTCCATTATTCCATTCTATCAAAGCAAGTTCGTAAATGGCGAACGGAACTATATAATGATTTTCAATCAAATATTCCTTCATAGAAATAACAGTATCCAAGCAGATCATGCCCTGTAAAGGAATCCCCATGTGAGTCAAGCAAATACCCCGCATGAGCAATAGAAGAGCCTTATTATCATGGTCATAAGTAGAAGTATCCGAGCTAGAATCAAAAGTTGTAATTGAGTCATCAATTACTCTCAAGAAGTTATTAGCAATGTTTGGTTTCCTCAACACTTTGAACAGATTCCAGACTAACATCAATTCAAATAAGGGAAGAACTAGCGATTTCTTTTGGTTCAGATATCGTTCTGCTCTCTGGATTACAAACTTCTCCACTGGCATCAATTTTTCTTCTCCCCTGTCTTCAGATCTGGCTACATCTAGCAGAAGCTTGTTGATTTCTTCTGATTCAGAACTGGTCGACTCATCTCTCAACATCAATAAAACTGTAGCTTTTTGGTAGCTGTAAACAGTTTTTGACCAGTTGCTGTGTTCAAGCAATTTCTCGATGTAGCCGAGAGCTTCTTTGAACTCGAGTTTGATGCAGTACAACCAGAAGATCTCCCAGTAGCACATATGATGGAACTGCGGCCAAGCGTTCTGTGATTCTAATGATTTCGTATACCATTTTTGACTCTCATCTATGTTACCAGAAATCAGTTCCAATCTACCTTGGAAGAATAGAAACCAGACACTTTCAGGATGTTTGACCAACTGTCCATCTAGGATTTCTCCACATAATTCCAAGTCACCTTCAGCATGCTTCAATGCGTATACAACGATGAGGTTGTATCCCAGTGTCGCCATAATTGCAAGGGTTTGTCTTATACCATCTAGCTTACAACCAATGCTGAGTTCCTCCAATCCATACTGCCTGTTCCCAGAAAAACCTATCCACTCCAACACTTTAATGATTTTGGAAGGGAACAGTGAGATCATCAGATTGAAAACTCCCATGCCCATTCTCACTCCACTTTCGAAATGAATTCTGATGCTTTCATCCTGCCAAGCTTTCTTCTTCTCCAAGATCTGCTGGCAGTCTTTGTACGAAACGAAACATGATCTTATGTTGATGCTCGCTCTGACGAGACTAGTCAATGATTCGTCCTGTATAAAAGTGAGAACTGATCTCAGTAGCATGCTTTCTGCATGGCATAGTTCAGCTTGTGCTTCAATGTCGGTATAAAGATCATACGGAGCTCCTTTGACGAAGTTACCAACTGATTCAGTTAGGGTGGTTTTTCTTCTGCATTTTCCACTGACCAGCATGGACTGTTTCAGGGAAGCATTCGCCACTGATATGGTTTTGGGATCAAACGTCAATAAAGCTTCCAGGAAGAGAAAGACGGAGTTTCCAAGGGCATGGTACATGCTCACTTCGGCATATGGTTTCATTAGGTTTTTGGCTTCGATGAAATTATTGCTGAAGAATTTATCTATCGCAATTTGGCACTCTTGAATGCTGGTTTCCAAGGTGATTTCTGGTGAAATTCTGATTTCTTTGGTGATATCATGATTATTTCCATCGTCACTTTCACACTTGTTTATATTCGACTCTGCCATATCGTCAAAACTGCACGAATGCGCTGCTGTATTGCTAATTATTTTCACGATTTTCCAACTTCACCTAACCTTATCATTTAATGACTGATGATAAAAACACACCAACTGACAATTAGTATAGGTTATTATTTCCTGCATATTCATTCCTGTTATTGATGGCACGATAATAAATCATGTCACATTCCAGAGTATTTTTATGTTTCAGAATGTTCTTTCTCATTATACAGAGTGGTCCACGAGGTTTTGGCCTGTATATATCTCGAAAACTATTCGGAGTACAATATTGAAATTTGGTAGTTATAAACCGTTGGTAATACTACGCATTTTAAGCAAGCTGCAACGTTGTCACATTTTGGATCACGTGGTATCATTTTCAGAATTTTCAATGGTATATCTTTTCACTGCTGTTAAAGTCCCTCTTATGCTGATTCAGCCATAACATTATTTTAATTTTCTTTGTGGTAGGTGAATACTTTGATAACGACAAACAAATATTTATGTAGGTTTTTCATTTGGAAAAAAACATAGCTTAGGAACAAATAACGTATCCTAGCAACAACTATTGTAGTAGTCAAAAGCCGTCAGTGTAAGTGAACAATCGTTCACTCTATTATTGTTATTAAAAGTTTTATGACTTGAAACATATCATGCCGTTAAGTTTCACTTACGTCTCGATATTGATATGATGATCATTTATGGAGAATGTGGAAAAAACAACAGACATTCTGAGATCTTGAAAGCACGGTATTGGCAATCAAGAATCAGAGAAATGTATGGCTGTAACGTAATATATAAAAAGCCAACCTCTAGGCTTCTGACATAGATATCACAACGATTGAACATTGAACATGAGCATGTGTTTCAAAACTTATTATTATCCTGACATTTCAAAGAAAATTACTAATATTCAATTTAATTTGGTGTATTCTATTCATAAATCGAAAACACATTACAGAACACACATTACATTACATTTCCTGTAATTAATTGAATCATTGCTTTCTTTCAACCTTTTGGAAAAAAAAATAGGATTTCGATTCTGTCAAGGTCAAATTATCTATACAGTTATATATTTCTTTCCATAAGCCGTTTCGCTAATTGTTGTGAGCTTTATTAATAATGTTGAAATCAAAAATGAAAAAATGAAAACACAAATGAGTAAATTTACATCCACATTGTGCTGTTATAACAGAAAGAATATATAACAGTCTAGAGAGTTTGACATTGACTGAATACAAATCCTAAGAAAATTCCCCCCAAAAGTTTGAATTCCAGAACAATGATAAACTCAACCAACTTCCTTTTTCGGAGTATCGTTGAAATAATAGACAAGCAGCAACAATGCACTCCAAGACAAGCTATAACAACTATATTGCTCCATCATCCCCTTCAGCTGCAAACGTGAATTCCATTTCCAAGCCTCGCCCAGCACGCCACTGCCCCAAAACGATGCAGAACGTGGAGGTGAAGGCAAAACGGAATGTCCCGCGGGCACCTCACCCCCTCATCCCCCCCTCCCCACCTCCCAACCTCAACAGCGTTATCCCCTCGTCACATACGTCTGTCACATTCTAACAACCCGCCCAAAATGTCAATGCTTATCCGGAGGTAGCTAGGGGGTGGCATCGGCCACCCTTCCAGGGGCCGTGAAGGGATCGCCGTCTCTTCCACCCCCACATGTATTTTGTGGTGCTCTCGGGAATCGAACGGTCTGCTGCGAAGGTGAAGTCATCTTATGCTGTGTTATTTTCATCTCTGTGGATTCGGTCTTTCTTCTTGTATTACAAGATAATGCGAAGTTCACAGTACACCATTGTTGATTTTAAAACTTGTCATTATATTCGATATAGGTTCGATTAGAAAAAAGGGTTGACTTCATAAAATTCTGAAAAAAAAATTGAAAACATCTCTTGGATATTCTTGAACCATGAAAAAAAACAAATCCAAATGTCGCAGTTATAAACATTAAATTTCCACAGGAAATGAGGATAATCAGATAATATCCAGTAAATTCAAGATAAATGGAGGGAAAACAATAATACGGGGAGCTAATAAGCAATTGGACTAACATTATGGATATTCAACAACTTTACGCTAATTCATGTAGCTCTAGCCCTGAAAGAATGTTCTAAAGCATCTTTCAAAAGAAATCTACTCTAGACACAATGGGGAAGACCACTAAGTGATGAAATCCTTCCAAACCTCTCCTAATCGATGGATAATGATATTGGTTCAGTGTACGTCCAATATCAAGGATCAAAATCGAAGCAAATAGATTCTAGAGTGTTTTGGAATCAGCATTTTCATTCAAAATTTAAAAACTCCAGAAATTAGTGGGCGGTTCTATGATCGTATGACGTGCTACACCCCAAGTCTATCTTTGTCTGTTTCCATATATATTTTACTCACACTATGTGCAATGTTGTCAAGTTTACTTGTGGATGCCTTCTTATTCCTTTGATACATTTTCTCAAAAACGTATCGTCTCATTGGTCCATTCGAGATATCCCCAATTATAAAACAAAAATCAAGTTCGGGTTCTTTACTTCACCAAGTTTGCAATATCAGAGTTGCGGTAATATGGGGTGATGCATATTCGACGAAGAATTCGATTATACTCGTGATTACGAAATAATTGTTGACTGACAACAAAATCAAAGATTTTATGAGTTGTTTATAACTTAAAGCAGAACTGAAGATATTCAATCAGATCAATGATTTTCCATTCTGGTATCTGCAAATAAGTTTCGGCATATAGCAATTTCGCTACAACAGATATTTTCAGTCGAGACGTCTGTTACTATTGTTGGGAAAATATGGCAGAGTTCCAAAGTAGTTCTTATTGGTGATTTTGGGGCCCTGAAATATCTCTTTGCAAATCATATTATCTGAATACATAGTTGCAGCTTTTCGGTGATATATGCTGTAATATTGGAGCACAAAAGATGGAACAGAAATAATTTTACAATTGTCATTCAAATGATGAAATTTCGAGGTATCTACCATCAATCGTGTGACATCCTGTATATCCATTCCAGTAGTGGAAAGTAAACTCAACTCTCCTTCCACGTCTGGAATATTTCCATTTCTCATTCCTCGAATAGCAAGAGCGGGACAAGAGAGGACAGATAAGGAAGTGTGCTTTCCCATACGGAAGCTGGTTTTGACGTTTATATCCGAGGCTTCTGCTCAGATAGCCATAGATTTGTGTCTCCGAAGGGGTGATTTCGAGTTTGTATACGTATCGTTTCTGGTCCATTTCGCTTCAGCGTAGAGACAAGGCATCGTGATTCCATGCAGATGCTTTTGTGGTTTCCTCGTTCTACGAACGGATAAAAGAAACTGGAACGAACATCAGCCAAACCTTTTGTTATTTCAGTCGTTCCAGAATATATCTCTCTTCAATGTGCACTTTCTTGGAACTTTCAATGATAGAGAAACATCGACCAAGATGACTCGATTTTATTATGATAGTTTATTATTTTCAGCATCCGTTGTACATCATGTGTATGTATATTCTGGCAACATTCATCACATGTGATTTTTCAGAGATCAAAATATAGAGTTATAAACATATTGAATTTGTTATTGTCAAAATCGTAATTGTCAATATTACGTTATCTCTATCAAATTGATATTATCCCATTCCTTTTCCAAAACTCAATTCATGAATCTCCAGATATCAGATTATTTTCATCTTTTGTTTTCCAATCATAATCCGATTTCAGTGATCAGTTCTGTCAATGTAGCAATTTGGGAATGAATATTAATAACATTTTCGTCTGGAAATGTGGCTTCGTGTTAGTCATAAGCGTAAAAATATGGCCGTCAGCGTTACTGATTGGCTAAAACAAGAGGTAACGGATCTAGCAATATTATAGCTCTGGAGATCTTCATACTGAAGCTCATTTCTCTGCACAATTCAATCGAGTCGAAGTTGCCAAGAGTTAATTCCATTAGAATCAATACTGGTCTTGAACATAATCTCAAGAATAGAGGGAGGCCATGCAAAGATAAAAAATGCATCAGTCTGATAGATACCGAAAAAGCACAGTCAGCTCCAGAGTATCCCTCTTTAGTCTTTATCCTGGTCGGATATAAATTTTCCAATTTCGCTCGCCCCTTTGGAACATCCGTAGTTTATTTCCGAAGGGAAGAGGGTCTGGAAACTACTTGGAAACTAAATTAAGGCCCCGAGGAGGCATCTGTGACCACACCCTGGATGTTGCCGACATTTGCATGTGACGTATTTTACTGCCTCCATTCGGAGATAAACAGAGCCGTATTGGCGCAGCACAGTCTGATTGGACTGATTATCGCAAAAGAATAGTCTGGCACATAAAACATACCTTCATAACCTTTCTCAGATTCTCGCCAATAATGAAAAAACTAATCAACGGTTATCCACAGTCAATTGGTATCTAAGGTGTATATATTTCATAAACTAAAAACATTCTTCAAAACAATTCGAATGATGAATTCAAACTTACTCTAAGTTTCGGAGTATTGTTGAAAAATAAGCTATAGATAGCAATTTCTATTAGTGGAGAATATGGTTCAGTAGATGATTTATTTTCAATCAGTCCTGCTTAGTATAGTTGAATGTCAACCATATCAATGCGTTAACAATAATCAATTTACAAAGATCTGCAAGCTCTGGAAAAAAGTGAATATATGTATCCCCTCAAATGATGTTATCCCTATAATTCAAATTTAACCCTAGTAGTAAATCAATTCAACAAATTCTAGTTTATACATTCGAGCACATCTTACTTCAAGAGAAATTCTTAGTCGAAATAATACATGTATATTCATGTAGGAAGAGATAGTTGTATTAATTGGAAATTAGTGATATTCTAAATCAAAAACTATTCTAATTGTAAATGATTTTGTCTATATGTGGATTTTTAATAGCATCGTTGATGGTGTATTACTTTTTTCTTCAAATATAATATGAATATGAAAGTTCACAACAATTCATCGATATTCTCCCATTTATATCTGATTCCTAAGTCTTGATAAAATAATCTGTTTAATAAAACATTTCAATTGTAAATATATTCAGAATTCATTCCTCAAAGAGAAAAATCGCACTGGGTGATTCAATCATCTCCTTCTGTGAATATTGTCAGTCTGAAGAAGCCCATGTAGCATTTGATATCGTGAAAATATAAATACAATAACAATCTGATTTCATATTCAAAATACGGATCTGGAATTGAATGATCGAAACGTACCCCAAATCCTTCATTTTGTAACCCTTGGAATTCCACTAATATATCCACTCACGAAGTCGTATTTTGTATATCTGCCAGTCCTATTGAGATTTGGTCGGATGAAAATTGCTGTCGGTTGACTTCAGTTAGCCTGACAACTTCTCAATGGGGATATTCGAAATATTCCACTTTCCAAAAATGTTCCAGACTGATTTGAAAGAGCTACGCGTATGGATTTTTATAAATTTTTTGTTGTCTTCAACGTACTGCCAAACCTCATAGTTTTCTGGATTGTGATTTGCACATTTATAGAGCACACAAATACCTGAACAAGAATATCATGTAGCTGATGTGAAAAATATGATTAGCACAAGAATCAAATAAGAATATTCCTAGAGATTTCAAGGGAATCACAAACTGCAGAGCCGACAACGTTATCGCTTATTTAAGAGGGACTAATTTTCTATTCCTTATATAACTTATATAAATTTTTTTTTATAATTTTATATTTCTCTGTCTCTGTATAACCGATTGACTGATACAAATTTGACAAATGACAACGTTCGAGTTCTAAAATAGAGTGTGCTCTGACAAAGGGACATCAAAAGATCGCTACTCTAGCAACCAAATTCAATAAATGAAAAACGGTTGTGAAGCCAACTACGACCGTTTTCAAAACGTTATCTTCCCAGTTACGCATAACTTTCATACCAGATTCCTTTCATATACAGGGTGAATCATAATGTGTACCGAGTATTTTGAGGGTTAAAGTACATTGAAAAAATCAAGTGTAGTTCGTTAATGAATCAACTCATGGTCCAAAATTGATTAAATTAGAATAACTAACTCAACTGTCAATGGTGAAAATAAGCAGATTGATATTTTCTACATTTCTGGTATTGCAATTGAGGGTGTTTTCAGTAGTGATTATTTGGGATAATTTTCTTATTTCTATTCGTTATGTTCAAAAAATAGGGCAATTCGATAAATGGAAGAAAATTAGAAAGAAGATAAAATGAACAATATTCAACCATTTTGAGGATATTTGAGTTTTTGTAGGTACATGATGCCTGCAAATCATTCAATCGCGAGATTCATCGGTGACGATGTTTTAAAGGGCTATGACTAATTTTGTTCAAAATTTTGACGATTGTGGCAACAATATCGTTTCAGTTAATTTTCTCCTGTGGTTTTTCTGCTCATTTATGTTAATCCGATTATCAACCAAGATTTTAAAGAATGGCGGGATTGGAAGAATATATCTTTCTCAATGTGCATTTTGGGCCATCAGTGTATTCATCAATCTATACTTTTTTCTTGATGTACTATCATACTTGGAAAGCTTGACTAATCCTGTATGTCATTATCGAATTATAACAGATGATGGCGTTAGTTATCTCAAAGAAATGTAACGGAAATATCTGTGATTTTTATACTTCAAATAGTATACTGTAATCGTACAAGAAATAAACTCCCACAGATGACAGGTCTGTAATTATAACCCATTCATCTCGAGAAATATCTGTGTCAAAGAGCCAGAACTTCTTCCAAACAGATACCCAGCATTTCCTGATAACAATAAGTCATTCGAGATTTTTCCCACTGCAAAGATGACGCTGATAGAAAAGGGTTAAAGAAATCTAACGGTTGCAGGGTATAAAATTACGCCGAATAATCGATGCAAAAAGGTCACACATTGAATTCGGGAACATCCGACCTGGAATCGAGAAGAAATCTTGACACAGTTGGTTTGCTCTATTTTTTGCGTGAATAAATAATAGTACGGTGTCATATTCTGGGGTGAAGGGTTACCTGCACACAATGAAAAACACCCTGAAGACACGCCGAGGGTGACGCGCATATATTATTATGGGGTGAGAAAGGCCCATAAAAAACTATGCAAAAAAGGGTCGAAGAGGTATTGTTAAGGAAGTTTTGATGTATCGCGCCGAGCGATGGGTATATGCAAAATGCGAATTTCACTTTATTTGCGAAGGGTTTCTAAATCAGTGGCGCGCACTTATGGATAAACATACACAATATTCAAATATCAGAATGATCATAACTTTTGCTCACTTCAAACCAAACCAATTGGACTCTAAGTTCTGAAGCATTCATCTCAATTCTGATATATAAATTTCGAATATAATCTCTCCATTCTTCTGTCATTGTTTGAATCAGGCCAATTCATTGATTAGGAAAATCATTTCGACAGATTTAGTGAAACATTAAAATAATGAATACAAAACGAGTGCGCAGGGCACCTTGCACAGGCCTGCGAGTCACCGATCTGTTCAACCAATGATGAGATTTACCGCCAATGTCAAATTTTTACGAAATCAAATGCGCCCAAATCCAGCTTCTAAAAACTGCCTACTCAATATCTGACATGATTCCGATATGTAGATCTTTCATTTTCTGCTAGAAATCGAGAAGGGAACATTATTACAATTAGCAAAACAGCGTGGGATGAAATGCACCCTTTAAAGACATTTTGTACCATTTAAAACGGAATCAGAATACGAAGGAGAATGGAGAAGAAGAATGGACATGCGCACTCCAAATTTTAGAACCCGTATCCAACTGTGTTTAGAATATATTTAAACTGTGGTTTTAATTGACATGGTGCGTCTTAGCGCTGTCAGTATTATCAAGAAATAAGAAAATCAGCAAAATTCTTGTAGTTTATCCAATCTCACATCACTGTCGAGTTAACATTTTTTGAATTTTTATTTTCATAAACTGCGCTTATGTGTGAAATATTTATTTCGAAATCTAACCCTTTGGTATACGCCCATGCCATAGTAAATGGGATTGTCGCTTTGTTGGCAGTATGAATGGTTAACTAGATGTATTCAAAAAAAGGAATACGGCTGTCATAACTGAATGGTAATCAATAAGGAATTGATGGTCGGGTACGGGTCATAATCGTTGATTTCGATTTCGATGTGTGTCTGTCGCTTTTGTGTGTGATGTCACTCGCATATACAAATCATAAAGTGTGCATAAATAATAAATCCCAAGCCATTGATTTTTTTTCACGGTCGAGTGGATTCTGGATGTTTCTCTAAATTTATTTGTTTCGTCAATTCATGGATGGAAGGATGCAAACGGAGATAGAAAGATAGTCAAGCCTATAGATACTCAGATCTGGTTCACTGTTCTGTCAACGATTCCCATTAAAAAAATAGAAAGTAGCTAAAGGGGTGAAAATTTCGCGGTTTGAAATAAGAATTAACGTTTCCGAGCGTTTTTCAATTTATTCTTCAGTAACGGGGGTGAAATAAAACGTACACGGTGTACACTAAAAATGAGTGTCACAGAATGAGGAGTTTCAATCAAACTCTCTCAACGATTCAATTAGACCTTATTCTGTAACAATTTTTCATCATCTCATTCACGAACTGTAGTATGTTTCTTCATTAATTTCTTGTCTGAAATATATCCAGAATATTAAAATAGGCTGAATATGTGCACACATGAAAGTCTCATCTAATTATACCTCTAGAGCACGACGTCAAACTATGAGGATTCTCTATCATCACAAACAAAACGAATTCGAAAAGATTCAGTCACCCTTCTATTCATCACCCTCAGGCACAACAGCCCCAAACAGAACGGATTATTTTTCTTCCCGCAGATAAATTCGCATCCCTGCGACCTTTTTACATTAATTATAATAGTGATTTCGTATTGTGAGAACTCTTATGCATCCACCTTTCAACCCTTTTTCAGTTGGCATCCGGACGGCGGGAAGGAAAAAGTACATCGGAACTTTCGAAATGGAGTGAATGAGTCGTAGTCATGAGCGAAGTGAAGTGAGAAAGTGTCGAGACTGAAATGAGCGAGTATGTGAAGGACATAAATTGAATTTACTAGGAAGGTTGGTATGTTCGGATTTTGACTGATTCACGTAAAGTTAGGCGATGTAGGTTTCAAAAATAGTTTAAAATATCCAATAAACACTTCTGAAATTATTCCTGAAAATAATGATTCTCATTAGAAATTTTCGAAACCGAATTTGTCGTTGGAATTGTAATTGGTAGAGTCTCCTCATTTGAGAAAGATAGTTTGAGTAGATTTGGTTATTATTCATTACCATTAGTGCAAAATAAAAAGTAACCACTAAACTTCTAATTGGTTGGGAATATTGAGGCATCAATGATTACGGCAATATCTAACAATGACTTAAAGATTGTTAATTCTAGTCGAATTTTTCACAAATATTGAAAAAAATAGAAAGGTACTAACAGAGTGGAACAGGTGACAAGTTGATATTTGATATTGCTATAAGAAATTGTGGAATTTCATTAGTGCTGAATTGGAATTTTTCATAGTTATTTGCCATATTGATCAACTAATTAGAAAAATTGAAGCCATATAACAATGAAGTTTATAATATAAACAATTTAGGTTTCAGACAATTTCATAAAAAGTCATAGTTTACTAAAGTACAACATTTTTCATCAGGATATTAATTATAATTGAGAAATTATTGTTTTAAAGAATCAATAGCAATGTCGATTGGCGTTGAACGTCATTTTTGACAAAAAATATGCTATTTGGAATAAGCCAGTTGATTTCAAGTTCTAGTATAACGGGATATGTCAAATGTCAGAAATATTGCAGTCGAGCTTTCGAGTGTTATGTATGAATATACATATATTGTGGTATATCGTAGATGCATATTATTATTCTAGTGATAAATATAATCAATGAATGAAGATGAAATAATATCATCCAAATATTTTCAAGATAATATCCTCAAAAATGCCACAAAGTTGATAAACTCAATAACAAGTCAAATTGTTTTGTCACAAACTCTTAAATCAGACGAGCGTATCAGACGTCGTTATAAAACATAATAAAACCGCAAAATGATGCAAGCTACGATTCTATACAGAGAATAATCCATCTTATATGTTTCAATAGGATGAGCTTTTAATCCTCTCTTTGTACGATGCGGACCATGAAAATACTCCTCGTCCTGCTTTTCACCGCCGTCGACAAGAATCACTAAAAATCTGGTCTACTATAATTCTCCCGGTCGGTACCTGCAAAATTATAACTTCGATATTACCTATCGGATATTGAAAAGCTCGAGTTTGAAAACACAAACACGTTCCCTCACAGTTTCTCTCTTGACTTCCCGGGGCAAACACCATAAATTTAAAAAGGATTTGCCACACGTTTTGCGATATACCTGTTCGTGGGAAATCGAAAAAAAGTCGAGGGAGAATGATCATCAATAATATGATAGGTAAAAAGTACAACACGAGTATTTATACAACCAATGTGTATTTAAGAGACATTGTGAAAAGAACATGTGGTTTTTGTTCTTGAATTCATTGAATTGAGTAGATATTTTTGAGATTGGTGAAGCTATTCTCCTGGGTATGAAATTTATGTTCAATATGTATTTCTGTCTCTTGGAGACACAAGCTTATATATAAAAAAAATAATTCCTTTGCATTCTCCTGATATCAATATTATATCTTCGAATTCTTCTTGATTATAATCCATGAACAATTTTTTTTTTCATAAAACTTCCCACGAAAGGAGACATCCTGTAGGTGATGTTCAGAGAACATGTTCAAATAGTTGATAGGGTTACCATAATATTGAACTTTTGATTTTTATTTCTCGCTATAATTTTGATGGGAAGATTTCATCTAGAGAACTTCAATAATTTGGGTGATATAGAGCTTTGGAATTTAAAGAGTTTTCCACAAAATTTTGCACACTCCGTAATGACCTGTGTCAATTGAACTCGGATTTCAGTCATTTGGTCATTAATTTTCATAAAAATTGGTGCAAAATTGATTTTTCCGAGTTAGTTTTTTTGGTTAATAGCTTAATCGATCTCAATGAAATTTCAGGAGTATGTAGGTTACCACAAGAAAAACTGGAATATTCAGAAGAATATCAAGCATAATAAAGTCTGAGTACGTGATAACTAAATGATGAAAAAGTTCTTTTTACGTTATTTTCTGAAATAATCAAGAAGTAGAGCAAAGATGTGAATGGAATAATTTGATACTCATATTTGTATACATCGAAGTATTTTTTTAACAAAAATATAACATAAATTTATTATGTTCAGGTAATGTTCAGAATAATTTTCGTATGGTATATTTTGAAAACAGTACATATTGGGATTTCATAAAAATAATTATCATCAATGGATATTTCGAATGAAATGTGTTCTTGAAACAAATGGTTTGTTGGAATATCCATGTTTCAGACTCAAATAAATCAGAAATCCACAAAATGGTAGTACAAGGGAAATACATCATGATAAAAATAGACAAAGAACTCAGCAAAAGGAAAGAATCCCGTTGAAAAATTTCGAGAATCTTGTGAAGTAATCAGTGATTCGGCGATTATGACAATAATTTGCCAATGAAATTCAGATCCTTCAGAGCTGTCAGTTGCTGAAACCAAGAACAATGGAAACTTCATTTGACTAAATATCTGTGAAGTACTAGTTCACATGCCACAAGTTATTGTCTGATATACACGAACATTTATGGAGTAAACATTCTATATTCATAAAACAAAACTTTCTCCATCGGTGGTTTTCAATTCCAGATTCGGCTCTGTGGGGAGCTCGCAGGGATATGGGGGGATGGGAAACTCCAGAAAGGGACACGCTACACGTTCTGCTCGCATAAAATAAAATCAATCGCCGAGTCACGTGCTTTCTAACGTTTTAGGTTTGTGATATTTTACTTTGGCAGTCGCGAGACTCGTTATTATTCACGAGACGTTCTCTTCGACCCTCTTCTTCGAGTCCTTCGACATCAACCGTACGTGTACGACGAATCCTTCATCTGGGGTTGCTCCTTGGAAGGGATGCTGTCCAGAAAATAGAAAATAGACAGGGCAATGTTTTCAATTTCTAGAGCACCTTTATGAATGTGTTTGAATGACTATTCGTCAAATGATACCAAATGATTTTCAGCCTTATTCAGAAGTTGCAGAAGAGCTGTTGATTTTACGTACCTAAACTATTTCCGTTTCATTACTCGTTACATTTTATTTCATCGATCCATGGCTTTTGCAGACATGCAGCTATTTTTTCACTGATCAATATTCAAATAGCTCTACAGCCCAGACAAATAATGGGATTATCTATCAATCGCGACGATTTTTTGAACAGTTCAAAAGTACCAATAACAAGTTGGTACTTTAGAACATCTTCAAGAGAAGATTTGGTTTTCCCTGCAATTCATCGTGATCAATTTTTATGGAAGAGGTAATGACGAATTCGAACATAAGTTTTCAACCCATTCCCTTTTGTCAATCAGCCTAAGGTATGGTTTATGAAAAATGTTCCGTATAAAAACTCAGGAATATAATGTTCAATTGTTCTTTCCATTTTTACAATAGTTATAAGCTGAAAAATACAACCAGTTTCATATTCACAAAATTATTAAAATCACAAATGATGTACATGTAATTAAAATTATTCTATATATCAGACATAACAATCATTAGTAAATTATCAAACGATAATGTTCACATCATCTGATCCTTGAATTAAAAGAAATCAATATATTTATGAAAATAAATGATTTCGCATAAAAATAAATGATATTGGTATCTCTTTCATTTCGTCATAATAACTACCACTGAATGTCGAAAGACTCTACAGAAAAATCATCATCTCGGATTCACTCAAATCTGGATTGAACAGCAAATAGGAAGAATGAGCATATTGAAGGAAAATTCAGTTACATATACCTTGTGATACGACAGATCGACCCGTTTTACGACGTGAAATACGCCATTTCAGTTCGTATCTGATTTGATCGATAACGTAATTTATCTCTAGATTCGAGTTGGAAGTATCAGCAATATGCGGAATATGTCAAAAATGTTATTCAATATATTATAAGACTGTTTCGGAATCTACGGATTCTATCAGTATAGTGGAAGTCATCAACAATATAATATTCTTCCTACTATCATCAGTTGTCAATTTCAAAATCACCAAATAAACTTTATGAACGTTTTCCGTTGTCGGCAATGGTACAACCTATTTTGAAACTCCATACGAACGTTGGCAATTGACGCTTGTTCAAATAATTCTCTTAAATCGTTCATTGAGATCTGTTGAGTTTTATAAACACGTGACTCGTGGTCACCTCATTGAGAAAACTTAATGAGTCAAATATTCAAGAGTTTGTTCACTAGGGATCATTCATTTGTATTATTATCATGCGAATAATCTTCACTGTTACTGCTTAATGAATAGATGTCCAACTAAAATATGCATCTACAGCTGATAAAGTCGTCGCCCTGTTAATTTATGAAGCATTAAGGGCTCGAAAGTGTTCTTCAACGTATTAAGGTACATTTAGCCGGTACATTTTCCCTTCGTTCACTGCTCCGTTATTGTTTTTTTTTTTTTCCATCATAGGTGAATACCGTATAGCTTAGCCGACTGAAGATCATTTTTCTCAATTGGAATTTGCATATAATCATTAGTACTGTTCAATGATTCTTTGAAATTTGGATTCTTTAATGAGTTCATACAGGGTTGGGTTAGGATTAAGAATGCGAAAAAATGACGAATTGAAGTTGTTATTTGTGCTGATACACAAATATAAAATATTTCAAGATATACAGGGTGGGTTTGGCCTAGACTAGATAATATTTAAATCACTTTCCCTAATAGGAGCACCTGTATATTCGTTCACCATCGAATCCAATCCATTAAAACCGACATTGTCAAACAGGACCAGAAAAAAATTAAATTTGATCAGAGATAATTATTCAATTATTTGGTGAGTTCCAAATTAGAGGATGACTGGAATGTCTGAGCTGACTGGACGTCTCTTTTTGTATACAGGGTGTTTTTTGAATGAGCATCAATTCAGGAACTTTTAATCATCAAAAATATTTTTTTCATGAATGGAATACTCAGTATATTATTACAGAAGAATTGTTATAGAACTATTTTATGCGTTCAAATATTGTGCCCATAATGTACTATCTGAAATCGATCTGTTCGCTTATTCTGATTTTGATTCCTCGTCCAAACTACAAAAAACAATGTTTTACCATTTACGAAAATAAAATCAAAATCTTGAGGTTAGAATGATATTGAATCACAGGCAACGCTGACTACAATTATAATGAGGCGTTTTATGAATGCTCTGAAGTTAATCATACAGAATATTCTCAAGTAAAAATAATTATTTATGGAGCAAATGTTCAATATTATCCCCACTATATTCTCAATCCTTCTTGTAAATATCAATGAACGTTCAGGAAATGAAATTCACCATGATTTTCAGTGAAAAATGTATTTATGCACTCATCAGGTATCTTTCTTCAATTTCTCTGATGAAAATATGATACAAAGAAACGAATTTCTTTGTGATCTGATCCTATAAATATCGAGTAACATAATAATTTGGCAACGTATTCCACGTCACTATAATAATACAGATTTCTTACGTTTCGAGAACACCTAATAGCCCCCAATGGGGCCATTAACATTCTACCGAATAGCCAAGGTGTCACGAACCCGTAGCGATATTTCAATAAACCCTTTTCCGAATACCGTGAACCGACGACCCTTAAGATATTGCATATTTATCACGAGATTACAACCCTTTCCCTTTCCGGTTTTAATAAGTAAATACCGTAACAATGTCTTTCTATTTCCTGTTGGAGCAGATTCCTCCTCTTCCTATTTTCATCATTGAATAGGTTCAGGTAGGTATATCGGAAGCTAATGCATATTCAATCGAATTTTATTTTTCACACGGTGATTTGAATATTTTCGATACCTGATCGATACCTATTTGAATACGGATGACGGTTGAACATTTCTATTCAGTTTATTTCACCCTTTCGTGAAGGTTCTCTATAGTATCAGGGGATTCAAATTACTACATGAAAATACAACTCAAGAATTTATAGATGCAACCGAATAAATATCAAATAACTATATCATTCCATAAAATTTTCTCTGAGATAGCTGTAATATTCAACCATTATCACTATTGGAAATTCAAAGTCTAGATCATGATCACAGGCGAAAATCTCAAGAAAAATTTTCAATTGAGATTCCATCAACAAAAATTGCGAGACGAAAGAATAATATTTTTTCACATAATATATCTCCATTTGCCTACATTGAATATTATCAATACTTTGTTTGAATGTTTCATATTTTCATTATCTTGAGGAAATAATGCATATAATATCTCATTCATAGACTTTTTACTTTCTGGACAAAAAAAATGTTTTGCGATCATCGTATTACTAGTGAAATTTTATTTAGCATATTAATTCAACTGTCACTTTGGAGTATCATTCAACAAACAATAAAGTCGTGAAGAAGCATCGATCATTTGATATTGTGATTAATGTAAAATATTTTTTCAGTTATCATGTAGGCGAAGCGGTATTCTGTGAGAATGTGCTTGTAAAAAATTATACGTTATACGTATCACCGAATAAGTTATGATGTTAAGTAGAGAGGAGATAAAAGTCTGAGAACATTTTATATCCATAATCTCATCTCTTTGTGCTTTGGTGTGAAAAATTAGATGAAAATGAGAAAAATAACCAAATCCTACTTGGTTAGAACAATATTGAAACCGTAAAAACATACAAAGCTATCGTTGTGACATTTGTTTTTATAGAAAATCAACGTGTTTTTTTTTCAACTAATTGATTCGAATATTCTGAAACTAATAAATATAAATCACCACTACCATTGAATTTTTACCTAATTCATATATTGAGTATATTCAACAAATATCCTGCTCTTATTTCAATATTTAATATAAGAGAGAAATTCACCGACATGTCTTGTAATCTTTCTACTTCCATTCACAAAACAATAATCTTTATCAATGAATCAATTTTCAATTCATAAAAGAATCCTTATCCATTTGGGAAAATTAATGTATTATTCACAGTAATACTATCATTTCCAAATCTGAAAATAATTTGACTATGTAATCATATACTGAATTTAAAAATCAAAATGGAACAATCATATCTCTATAACCTTTGATGCGTATTTCTATTTGCATTCAGGATATTTTTTCGCTAATAGCACTGTTGATCACATGGTTTTCATCCCCAATTTCTTGATACATGAAACCAAGGGAGACTTTATGTCTTTTTTGTGACTGATTTTCCTATTTTTCGCTTCTTGGCTACTTCAATCGTTTCATATATTAATATTTCACTATGAGCTTTTGTATCGATCAAATCCAACCGACGTCTTCCATTTTGTTTTGCAGATCCACACTCTGATACAGCTGCCGAAAATGACCATGAAGGACCCTCCATTCGCACCCTCGCCCCTGGTCCAGTCGCACCCTCGACAGACAGGGTGGAGCCTGGGTCCATTATACGCAGTGGCCTTATCGCAACAAGGAAGTAGCTCGATTCAAATGGAGCGGAATTTATGACTGTTTCGCCTTCTCTCTAGTGACCCAAGCCAGGGACGGCTCCTCAAGAGGGATGTTTAATATTGAAGAAGAAACTCATACGAGATGAATTGAATGTAGATCCGAAAACTTTTTGAGAAAGGAGGTAGAGAAGAAATAGTTTGGGAAAAAAATATAACGGATTGATTTAAGTCAACACCTCCAGAGAAACTTTTACTTATCTTATTCCCAAAATTACTGAAGAACACCCGCGAACTGTGATTTTTCTTTTAAATCTTGAATTTCAACATTTTCAAATATCATTTTTTCTGATACAATGACCTTCACCTATCACACACGATGCTTCCATATAACTGTCAAAAATATCATTCCTTATTTTTTGCAAGGAGTGCAAGAATTGTAACCACTCTCAGGATTGGGATTAGGAAAAGGGATAAAACTGTCAAAACTTCACATACTACAATGTTTTTTCCAAGACTATGTTCATTTTCATGATGGCGTTCATAAGAAAAACCAAATTTGACAGTTGTTTTCCCACCATTTTGAGAATTACTGAAAATGCAATGCTTCTTTCAGAAACTGTTTGATTAAAGCTTTGGTGAAAAATGTCCAGTATGACTAGTTTGTCGTAAAAAAGATGAACACGATAATCGAAAATATTCGTTTTTAAGATATCTTCATACCATCTTTGTATATCTCATCTATCTAATAACATTCGGAAAAAGAGGAGCCTGTAATTATCCATCAAATTTTTTATAACTGATCGATATTCAATATGATTATACAATAACAAAAAATGGTTAAGAAGCTTCTTTGGATTTTCCTACGGGATGAGTTCAGATTTCTTACACCTCTTCTAACATCAAATATTTCGAACATCACTCATTGTCTACGATGGAGTCTCGATAATTTGTGAAGTTAACATCTAGTTTGTATCATTATTTCATGTCCAACTAATGTAATTTGAAAACGAGTTGAACTAATTCCTTCGTGATGAGATTGTAGTAGTGTTTTGTGCAAATAAAGATTTCATCGACGATTCCACTAGACATCAAATATTTGTTTCTAAAAGAACATCAGCGACTAGTCTTCATCCAATCAAGTCGGCAAACATTCCATTCAATCTCCTCACACCATCAGTTCAGTTTATCCCACGTATGCAAATACTGCTACCCATTTTTCCTTTCGTATCTCGACAAAAGGGTCCTTCGATAAACCTTGATCGATAACGTGCATTTTTTATGTACGGAGGTTGGGTCACAAATTCTTTTTCGCGACGGAATAGCCATTCCTTTCGAAGCATATATTTTAGGGGTGAGGGTGAAAAAAGGGATTCTGGAGATGCTTCAATAAACATCGGAATATTTTTGCTCCGAACATGGGCAGAACTTGACAGAACCAAGAAAAATGGACTCTTCTTCCAGTTCCCTTGAATTCGATTTGATTAATGTATACATGGAGCGATAAATGAAAAATGAATAATGAATGCAGAAAAAATATACCGAGTGAGTGAGCAGTTTTGACACTGTGTTGCACTGCGAAAATAAGAAATGCAATAATGCTTTCTTCTTTTAGTCAATAGTCAACTCAAGGGGGAGATACTAGACCTCCAAAGGTTCATGAGGTGTGTGTTCCAATCCCCAACCTATTCGAAGTGAAATAAAAATATATGCTCAATGTTGAAAATTTTTTGAGGAAATCGTTTGGACATTGCACAGGTGCAAAACGCAATTTTGGTCAACTTTGAGGCTTCCACAGGTCCACTTTAACTTTCCAGTTCAACAGTATGATGCTTATTATTAGAAGAATATAAGTTGAAGGGGGTTTTTTGGCATATAAAATTGTTCAAAATAAGGTAGTACTAAGTGTGATTCGATGAAGCTTCATATTATTTGATCGCATTTCCAAAAGTGGTTCATTAGTTGAAGACTGTTAGTTTAAAAAATGATCGATATTATTTTTTCTGTTCAAAATCACCCCTGTCATCCATGTTGCAGATTGTATTAATAATCGTATACATATTAGAAATTTCTTTTTCAAATGAAAATTGTATAGCATGCACCCTTTTCTTGGAACTTGAAATATGTTCAGTGAAATAAATACAGGTTCAACTCAGAAATAGATAATAGAAAAAAGGGAATGAGGTACCTATGATATGAAATAAAACTTCAATTTCTTCCACGAGGAGTTGAAATACCAGATTATACAACATCGAAAATTAAAAATGTTCAGCCTATGGCAGTATGGGAAATCCTCGAGGAATGTTTCGAGATGAAACATCATTATATTTACAAGACATGGATTTGAAATGAAGGCATTGAAAGTTCGGTAAACTGTGCTTGACATAACAATGTGGAGATACTTACAAATAAGGGAGAGAGAAAGTGGAGATTCAGAATAGTCCCTTCAGGCACTGAACAATAAATTGTAAAAAGGTTAACGTACTCTCTTTCTCCTCTCCAATACATCTTTCGTTCTCATTAGTAGGTAAATAGACTTATATTTTATACCAAATCTATGAATAGCAAAGATCAAGAAGCGATAAATTACATAGAATATCATTATTATATATTTCATCTTGAATTCTAGTTGACGGCATTTTTTTAACGTTGATAGTTCATCCTACTGACATTTTTCCTTTCAAAGCCATCATAATTCCTCGAATACTCAGGATCTTTTATCTTGCCATTGTCTGAAATATCGAATACATAAGTAAATATCAATACTGAATCATTTTCCATGTCGTACGTCGTATTTTCGAATTGTAACGGAGTTTTTGGGATTCGTGAGCCACATTTCAAAAACTGATTCATCGAATTGTTCAAGGTGACTTTCAAGGTAAAACGACTTGTCATGGAAAGTTAATTTCCAGAATTTTCGACTTGGAATATCCAGTATTAATCAAAAACGGAAGAAAATCATCTCTACAACAAAACATATTCTTGACATTGTTCATACTCGATATATTGCTATATTTTGTTGTGAGGTACACTAAGATATTTTTGGAGGGAACCATGGTGAAAGGTTTGTCTTCATTTTGTTCCCTATTGTTAAAGCAAGAAGGAATAAAACACTCGTTATAAAGCTATTGCCATGTGAATCAGTGATAATGACTAAACCAATAAGTTGAAAGTAATACATGTTTCTGCATTCTAACATCTGTCAAGTGATTGTGGGCTTCATTTAGTCACCTATCGATGAATATGAGATTGACTCCTAATTTTTTATAAAGGTCAAATATCCATACCACTACTATTGTTACTACCTACTCATACTTCCATCGGATATTTAACGTAATTTTTTCGATAATTGATCGAGCCGACAACGTTGTCATAGTTCCCTCTTTCACTTCCCATCACTAATGAAGTAATTCGCTATCTCGTTCCATGAGCGTCCAATACTTTCTACGTCATAATTTCAGAGTGTTTGAACAAGACTATATCTTTGGGTTTTTTCATCGAAAAAACTATATCGGAATTAAAAATTCAAAAATGTTGCATACTTCTCACGCCATTTATTCTAATGAAGGTTTGTGATATTTTTCTCCAAAAGTTTGTGATCTCGCTCAATGCGTCACTTAAAAAAGCTAACGTTCTATGGCAATTAGTGTTCGAGCTTGAAATATTCGAAAACCTATAAAGCGCAACTCATCTCATTTCATGGCCATTAAATCCGAATCGGTCACACTGGTCCGACGAGATTTTTCTGGTTCACGAGTGACTACACATGTAAACCCGTGTTCGGCGTGTTCCGAACTTGTTTCGCGTTATTGACCACTGTCCACTGTCAAAACCAGCACGAGCTCATAACCACCTAATTATTCCCGTTCAGCCAGTTCATGTGTCAGAAACGTAGGCCCTGCTTGGCCGACCGCCGGTCAGCAATATATCATGCAGCGTCCATCCGGCACGCCTTCGGCCTACTCTGTTTACCCATAATATTTGTTCGGGGTTCATTTATTTCCGACGTGCATGGTCATCCGAGGGTGCGGTCGGTAGTGGACACGGCGAATCGCTAGTAGTATGTCATCGGATTCGTTAGTTTGCTTTTTTACTGGAGAAGTATATTCTGTAAGGGAAAGGAAAACGGGATAGCAAAGAGAGTGTATAGTCTATTTATTCAGGGAAGACAGTTCTGACAGATTTGAATAACTTTCGATGCCATTAGTGCCAAATCAACAATATCTTGCTAATCAATGAACTTCTAATTGGTTAATAATAATAATAATGATATATTTATTGCACTTTGTGAAAATAAAACATTACAAGTCAGTCACACGAGAACATCTAGAAGATAGGATGCATACAAAGGTATAGAACAGAAACCTGTTTGGGTAAAATAAAATAAAATTAGCTGAAAGGTATGATTAGTATAAGGCATAGTTGGAAACATTAAGGCATCAATAATTATGGAAGATTTCACAGGGACTTGACAACGATGTCGAATTCATTGAGAGAGAAATCTTCGATCCGCTTATTAGACATCTTTGAAGAATTTGGTACAGGTCTTCTATGCATCAAAGTGCATTTTGTGATGTACGGAATTTTTCTTTTTCTCTACCAGTGGCGTCCGTACGGGTATTGCATTGAATATTTTTGGAGAAAAAATACTACCCCACTGCTCTTTTCCAAAATAAAAATTGGTTTTTGCCTAAAAAAATGAAAATCGTTTAACTTAAAAATGTTTGTGGATCGACTGAAAGCAAATTAAGAGATCAGATTCATTCCAAAATGAATGAGAATCCAAAAAATATATTTTTTGTCAGATGCTCTGTTCTTGATTGAATTAATTAAATTAAAATTGCTCCATATTGTACCAACCGTTGAATAATCAATATCACTCTGTATCTTAGGAGTTAATACTTTTAGGACATACGTTTATGGGAAGTTTTTTTCTCGAAATGTGTCAAAGAATCACCCCTTCAAATATCAGCATGTATTTAAGGAACACCCTGTATTGTATAGTCATCGCGTGTATCTTCACTGAGAACATGATGAATAAAATGTTTCTCACCCTTAGCAGCTGTCATTGATTCAATTATATGAGAAAAGTGTAAGGAATAAGTTCTTGAACCTGAATTTCAAAAAAGGTTACATTCAAGATGGAAGAATGAAGAAATTCTGAAATTTTGGAATCTGAATAAAATTTTAAAATATCTTCGTAACATATTCAGACATAAAACAATTACTTTATTTTTATCGTATGATACTTAAACATACTCATTACTAGGATTAATGCAAACACTATGTTCAAATGGATATCCAAAAATAATCGTTATCATTGAAAAAAAAGTACATCAAGATGCGTGCGCAAATGAAGGATATCTAAGAAGAAATTTGCAATTCCATGATATTTGGTGTCAAATTGCGTCGGACTAAATTGTGAAATAATAGTCCTCAAAGCCAATGATCCCTATTTTCAACGCGTAATATCCGAATCACTGAGAATTCAGAGAAAAATAACGTGTTATGGAATGTTTTTGGTTCTGAAAATGAGATATATCGACTAAAACCAGAATAATCCTAGACTGCAGTGTTCATAAAGAACGACATGTGTCGCTTTCGTCCTCCAAACTCATCGTTCACCCCTTTCCACCAATAATGGCACTACAAAGGAGAATCCACGCGAGCCGTGCCTCGACGCAGGTAAAAATGACCTCGATGACCTCCGTTGCCCTCCGCAATGTCACGTGACCCGTGCCAGAACACGCTCTCGATCCCCCACTACCCGGCCGAGAACTTTGCGAGCGCGCCGACCAGTGGCCAGTGTCCGGCCGGCGTACGCGCATGCGTCTCCCCCCACGCGATCGATGCGTCGTGGTGGGTGGGCCAATGGTGGGCCGCCATTGGTCCGGGCGTGGTTTCAGCATCCGGCGGGTAATTACCGTGGACCAGGGTGCTCCCGGCCCCTGGCCCCTCAGCGCTCACGTGTGTTACCCTCGCCTATGTGATAAATAACACCCCAAACGACAGGAAAACGCTCTCAATGCCGAGCGATGATTAATTAGGCAACGTCGCAATACGATGCAGTACTCTTGTTGTTCTAACCGAGTTGGGAACTGAGTTTTCGTAATATGAGATAGGTAAGCCGAGGTATCTGAGAGGAATTTTCAGTCAAAGGATTCTCATCGAGCATAGATGGTTCTAATTTGGGAAGGCTATTTCTTATTTTCAACTCTATACTCTATTCAAACTAAAGAATTCATACTAAAGAATCGTGTAGGCATCATTTTGTTGCCTACGGAATACTACCATTTCCTTGCCTGTTTATATTAAAGTGTCTGCTGTTTGTTAGATCCAACATAGGAAAACTCAAAACAAACTCTCATTACCATGACTATCCCACTAGAAATAGGGACCTTTTAAGCATTCCACCACATAGAACTGTTAAATTCGAAGGGTGCCCTACTTATCAAGGAATGAAGTTTTACAATCATTTGCCAGAAAGCATCCAACAGCTTGATGTGAATTCATTTAAGAATAAAGTTAAGTCCTTACTAACGTCCAAATGCTATTACAGCACAGGAGATTTTATGGCAGATAGGGAACTGGGTTGAAGCTAACATGCCACATTCTGGTAAATTGTGTTTTGATCCTGTTGTCTGAGAATTTTAATATGTTGTTCGTTATAACTGTCGTACCTATTTATTGACTTGTCCTATACATCCATTGTCTGAAAGGATTAATAAAGATTATTATTATTATTATTATTATTATTATGAATGAAGTATAACCGAAAAAGATTGAGAATATCTACGTTATACCTGCACTGAAGATGGCATAACAGCCGAAAGCGCTATGCAATTTCAATAAAAAAAAATACACGAAATGCACCTTTTTCGGTCTAAAACCCTATTTGGAAAATTTGTGTCTTCCACTCGTGATTAAATGAAATTCCTAACATGTCTACAATAAAATGGTAGATATATTCTTCGTTGACTACAATTATTCAATAATTCATTCGATATTTATTGGATATGTTACCAATTGTTTGAGCTATGTTAATGAAACCTGAACTTTCAAGATTCATTCGTGAAGCAGAACTGAAGAAACTATTATAATCTGTGTTTTTTTATTTTCAATACAGAGAATCGCAATGTTCTTGATCTCAATCAAATTGAAAGATCAGAATTAGAATGAAGAAAAGACAGATGACATTAAACAATAATCAATTCCAGTTTCACACATATTTATGCTCATTAAATAACGTGAAAATTATTCGAATCTTTTCATAAATGTTTAAATATTTTTCAATTTCACAATAGGTATTTCGAGATTACAATTACAAGTTATTCGAATAATAATATAATGAGAATGATGCATGTAACAAGATTTTTAATTCACTGAGACTAATAGAAAATAATGAAAATCAAAATACCAAACATGTGCCAACAAAAATATAATTTCGAATAATATGAAAATCGAATAACCCATGACATATCAACCAATTATAACAAAACTCTTAATCTCGCTGATTTTTAGCTTCCCTCATCTGAATCATTTCCAAAAGAAGGGCAAACAGTCAACGTCTATAATTTATAAACAATTTTTCATCACTCGACTAATTTCGATCACTCGATTTCATTGAATTTAAGTTTTCTTCAAATAATTAATAGATCGTGGAAACAATCTTCACCTAACTAATTCTCACCTGAAGACGTTTTTAGAGATTTTATCTGATTTTTTATATTAGAAAATGGGGGTCTGAACCTTCGATTATTATCCTCAACCTCAATCAATATCAACCTCACCCCTTCCTAAACATAGAAACGCGCTATTTTTTTATTCAATCCTTATAAAATTTGATCTATTGCAGATCATAATAATTCCCAATCTTTTAATGATGTACCTTGGTTATTTGGAATAGTTCATGTGCAGATTCTCACAAATATCTGAATATTGACAACCTTTACTGTGACTCTTTTTTTTTGTTCTCGATATATCATCTCAATTGATCGAAACTGGATAAAGATCAATTTATTTCAATGAGTACTTATAGTTGGAAAACACAAGAGCATACAGAATTTATTTGAGCCAATCAGGATTATAACTCGAATATTTCATTTATTATTTCGAAAAATACTTCCTGTCTGAAAAAATATAAAATAATAATAACTAGAATAGATATCCTCATCGAAGAATAATAATTTAGGATAGATAGGTTGTAAGATAATAGATAATAAAAAATGTATAATATATCGTTCTGAATCTTAGATTTTTTTGTTAAAATATTTTTTCGGAATCATATATAAATGTACGATTCTTGGTCTAGAAGGCATCCATCATGCTCCATTGATATGAGATGGCCATATTTTATATCTGAATCAAATCAAGTACATTTAATATCACCAAACCAGAAATGTTTCAGTCGTGGTAAAAATATTCTTGATGATATCGAATGTTACTGATTCAATTCAAAGCATAGGCGAACTTTTAAAATAGTTTCGAGTGCGTAATAAAATCATACCTCTGTTTTCATCCTCGCCAACGGAAACGTTAGCAGACAATGGGTATGGGCCCCACAACCGCACAGTACCTTCCTAGCCAAAACAAATCCTTTTTTCGTAGTCGCATTTTTTTCAGGAGACAGGTAAGCCTTGTTCCGGTCTGCGGGGCAATACGTAACATTTGTATAATTTCGAATTTGCATATGATCTACGAGTGGCGTATATTCCAGCTGTGTACCTGGGCCAAGGAAAAAAGGGTTCGTTCCTTCCTGATTAAAATGCAGAGTGTCTATAGAGCCCAAATGAAGTACATTATAGATGTTGGTGGAGATAACGCTATGGATGTGTCAGTGTGTAGATCCACGACTGGTCGTATTAGGGTTGATAACAGGATCGGACTAGCACAATGTTTTTCTGGCAGGCAAAACCTGATTCATTAATATTTTTCATCTTGTATCAATTAATTGCGAATAATGGAGGATTCAGTTGAGAAATTGAAGTGTTTATAAATTTTCTGGTAGTCTTAAATCCAAATTACAGCTTTCATACTTACTGAAAATTTAGCATTTCGAGAAATTCGTTGAGAACTATTGAATAACCTAAAATTGACAAATTCAACATATGCCCACTTATTAAAAATTTGGCAAATATTGAGTAATCCTACGAATTTTTCATCATCACATTTTCCAGAATAATATTAATATTAGATTACTTTCAGAAATAAATAATTGATTGTTTTTTGCATGAAAATATTCTGTATTTGAGAAATAGTATCGAGAAGGAAGTGTTCCATAAAACCTGTCTGGAATTTTCGGAAAGTCGACTTTTTCATATTATTTTTCAACGTCCTGTAATATCAAGAATTACCTCTCAATATTTGGTGACGAAATTCGCTACAGCAGAGAAGTTATAGCGGTCGATTATTCTTGAAATATTAAAACCTCAATCTAAAAAAACAACTTCAAAGGTGTTTTCCTCAAAATCCCTTTTTTTCAATTGGCGGACAGATAATCTCCGAAACAGCTGAATCGATTTGATGATTTTTTTTTGTACAATCCTTTATTAAGTTATTTTGTGTGGCAGATTACCACATAAAAAAATAAAAATATCAAAACTTACAGGATATGAACGATGCAAAAATTATCAAATTCTGGAACAATATTTTTTCAAAGCCTCGGTTTTTCAATTATCAATTTCTATCGAATAGTGGTGGATTACCTTCCTTTAGAAAATGCCGTTTGTTGTCTTTGTTTCAAACTGTCAGATCATTGTTTTCTGCAGCCTCGACTTTGGCACTTCAACAACTTCAATTGGACTTGGCTATCTCAATTTGATTTTATACTAGAATTATTCTTGTAAACGGATCATCAAGTCACCTACAAAATATTTACTCTTGCTCTATCGTGCTTCTATACACGACCAATTTCGAATGGGGCCATAAGGGGCCCTAAGTCTATCACATCCTGAGGCCCACTGAATTATATATGCGAGATGCGAGCACATAATTTGGTTAGAACATTTGCATATGGCGGCTGCAATGCTTCCAAATTCACTCAGGGGATGCGGTTTTAGCTCTCTAGCAGAGTACTTTATCAGGTGCAGAGGCGGACTGTACAGTGTGTTTCGTTCGAACCACAACCACAAAGCTTATATCAAAATCATGGAAAGAATAATCAAAACAAGAAGAGTGAAATATATCAGCAATTTTGAATTTATTTCTACGTTGTATAAAATAACAACTTTGACCAGTATCGTTTCGATGTATAGAAATGCCTAAGCGTTCATTAAATAGTGTTACTTTCAGATGAATGAGATATTTTAGTGAAAACATTCTCGTATCTATGAAACAAAAAAAAAATGTAAATATTAGATTAATCATACAGATAAATGAGGAAAAGTTGTTTCGAATAGGGTATACTTTAGAGGCTGAAGAAAATTTATTCATTTATCACTTTGTACAAGAAAAAAACTTTTAGGAATTGGTCTCCACTGGTATTCTTTGCATGATTTTAAGGTTATTCTAGTAGTTCGAAAGAGTTAATCAACTAGTTTTATTGTATAAACAAAAACTTGAGCATATTTTTCTTCCACTCTGTAAGGGTTGAAAACCTGAACAACTAGTATACCTATAGTTAATTTTTTTAAACGAGATTGTGGTGACAACTCGCCAGAAAGTGTTGTGTTGCTGGTTATCTTTCCTTTTCAACGATTTTTCAAAACAGAAAGGTTAAGTTTACCCTTCAATTGGTATTGGTGGGACTGGGATCAATATCGTTAAAGAAAAACTATTGTTTCTTCGCCAACGTTTCGAATTTTAATAAATTCATCATCAGGACTCAAAAATCAGTTTTTCCGAGTGAAACTATTAAAATACAACATGGAAACAGACATTTTAGATATATGCTTACAGGACAACAATTCAACATCGAGCACGAGACAAACAAATACTGAGTTCACCAATCAAAATGTATTAAAAAATATTTCTGAATCATAAAATTCACACACCAAAATTGAATAACTTTTAATTGTGTATAAGTATAGAACAGTTAGAATAAAATAATCATCAGTTCGATCATCAACTTGCAACCTTTTTCTGGTCATCTTCATTGAATGCTTTCGTCATTTAAATTGTCATCGAAAAATCTGAATTCAAATAAGTTATAACAGATATATTTCAATGTTCCAGAAAATTCAGACATAAATAAACTTTGTTAGCAAATCAAAGATTTCCTTCTTGTAAATTTGGCATTTTTGAGGAAGGAAAGTGAAGTGTTGCTATAATCATTAATGCCTGAATGTTCCGAGGTGGTTGGTTAGCTAGATACTTTTCATTTTGTTCTAACGGTCTTTGAGAAATATATTCCTCAAATAAATAGACTTTAATTTGTTTTTTTTTGAGATTTGCAAAATTGCACTTCTGGATCACCTTGTATGGGGATAATTTTCTTGAGAAACAAGGATCAATTGTATCCAAGGCTGACTTTATATTCGAAATTTGAAATATCAGAGGCCAATATCCGATCACGTGGTAAAAGTTTGCAAACATGAGAATTTGACAGATGGATCGATGAATTCTATAGTGTATCCAATAATAATATTCAATATAACAAGAATAACAATTTTCATGAAGCAGAATATCCTAGCTGGATATAAATAGCAGTTTCTCATGTATGCCTACTTTCGACTATACATATAGTTATAATGAATACATCAAACATTCATGAAATTTCGCAAACTTTCTCGAACATTTTCAATAGGCATGAATGATGAATGGCTGCGCCTCGAAACGTCAAATATCAACTAATAACTTATTAACGTAGTGGGCTGAGGTTGTTCATGCGTGAATTTCGAGGTGCCTTTCCACAGAATTTCCAGATGTATTGATCTATATGTGGATCCGCGAGTCATCCATCAGGACACATCTTAGAATGGGGAAAACGAAGCGGACCAGTGACGTTGAGGAAGCAAGATGAACAGGAGAGTAACAGTGGCGTGCATCGTTTTCAGCTATTATTTGGACTTTCGCATTATTTATTTCAGCTAGATAGTTGTTACAGCTCACCAGAAAATGCGGTGTTGCTGCTTTTTTTCGAGGATAATCCGAAACAAAAAGTTAGGTTAGGTTTATCATTCAAATTGTTTTGATTTGTAAAATAAATACACCACATATTTTTCCATAAATATGGTGGAATATTCTGAAACTTTTTTGTTAATAATTTCCAGTATATTATTTTGAATTGTAGACAAGGATTTTTATGAATGTCCATGGAATTCGAAATCAATATATTTTCCCTCAATATTTTGCTTTGTTGAGCATAAGCTACATGTTGCTTCCATTTTGTGTTTTTATCATTGACATTTCCTGAATAACCAGTATTTTCAACTTCTTTCATGTTCCCAATGTCATCAAAATAACTGATGTGAAATTTGGCATTGTTAGTCTCTGTTATAGAAAATACCAATGATCAGTCCCATCTGTATTTAAAGAAAATCGTCTCCTGTTTTTGATAGTTCAGTTAATAGTTGAGTAAGGATCTTGGGCTTCTGCAGACTTCATCTGTCTAATATAGAGCAAATACCAAGAAAAATATTTCCGTTCTAGGTGTTTCAAAATTATCTTTCACATTTGAGTGCTTCTTGTGGACATGCTTACTATGTAAATTCAATTGGAATCGGATAAGTGGTAATCACGAGAACGAAATCAATACCCACTGAAAAAATCAAATTGTTATCACAAGTCAAAAGCACAATCTATTTCTTTTTTATGTCCTTTCAAACAGTTTTCCAATTTGAACCACATTTTTATTGGGGAGTGAATAGAGTTTAATGAAATTGACCTCCCCATACCTTATATTGTGAGGTTATTGCAGAATATACATGGTACTCCGTGAATGTGAGGCAGAATTGTTGATTTCAAGTATTTAATCCATGTACTAAAACATGCAAGTAGTACTCGGAGCACATGAAATAAAGGTTGAAATAATCAATATTTTTTGGGTAATACTAAGAACAATCGATTTGCTATCGAATGATACCTTTCTAAGAAAATACAATGATATTCTTCGATGAGTAACTAAACAAAAAAATCTGAATTCATTTGGGATCACGAAAATTTTAATTTTTATGACGGCCATTTTGCGGAATCCTCGATATTTCAACAAATCATTGATTTCTGATGATGATCATGTTGCATATATTTCCTCGTCTTCTTCAAAAAGAACTTCATCTTCAATTTATACGAAATAAAATAACAAGCACAAGGTGCCGCCTATGGCCAGTTGAAAAGGCGGATTTGGGCGGGGTAAATTTCGACGAAATAAAGCCATTAGAGGTTTTTTGCGATAAACTCTCTTGACGTGTAGTACGTTATGGCTTTTGGTAGATCCGTTTTCCTCGGGCTATTGAGCTCGTATGTGGATGTGTATCGCTACTTTCTTGCAGAGCAAAATGTTATCGATAGAGGACAAAAAATTGCCTACACAAAAAATATCAACACCGAATATACTATTCGACAGAATATTATTTTCACTCCTTCGAACTCTTTCGTTTTGAATAGTCATACGCAATTTATTTCAGTTTATTCAATTCATTGCAATTCAGATGATATATTTTCAGTAACGTGGAGATTTTGCCAAGCGAAACTATCTCAATGGTTGAACAGAAAGAATTCAAAGTCAGATCATGGATTCTATTCTGTTTTAAATTTTCTGCCTCTTTGTCGATGCATTCTGCTTATTTCTTTCGCGTTCTGTTAAAAGTTGAATTGGTCAAACTCCTTTTAATAAACGCCATCGAAACTCTTTTTGTTCTACAAAATCACTACTATCAATATATTTTTCTTTTTTCTTGCTCAGTTTACCCCTTTCACCCATCATTCAAAAGACTATAGCTGCGTTTCTTAAACTATTTCTTTGATGTCACATTAAATCTATCTGAAGCGGTTTGTTTCGCTATTTCCCTGGTTGAAATAAAAATGTGCTAAATCGTAACAGCTTTAAGCGGTGTCTTGCTGTATACTTACTGTACATTTACTTTTTTTTGAGAATGGGCCTTCTCAACCTGAAAGGTAATACAAATTTTCCAAATGAATAACTCAATTGTTGATAATATATGGTCAAATCAGCGATACTCACGAGCTTTCAGTCAACAACTCATGACGCAGTATGAATTTTGATTGAATTTTAAATGAAAAAATGTTAGTATTTGTACTGCATATCAACTGAATCAAAAATTAATTTCTTAGTCGTCAATCATAGAGGATAGATAGATAGAGTCTAGTTTAATGATATCGTATATTTGAGCAAGACAGTTACGCTAGTTATTTTACGCTATTGCTATTGAAAGATAATCAAATCCGTCAGAACCATCTTCCTTCAATGAATAAAATCTATATTTGCTCTCCATTAGAGCTCAGTTCAATTTAAAAAATCCGCGGCGAACAAAATAACATAACATACATCATAAGTGAATATTCAATTTCATCCAATCATTGCCTCAGTACAAAATAAATAAATGGCGTTGAATCAAGCGCGAAAAGAAAATGCATGAATGAAAGAATGAATGGGAAAATTGCCCGACGGCGCGTTTTAAAATTGCGCTAATTATGAATGAGTGAAAGAGAAGTTGCTCGCGTATCTCGTATAGTAAGTCTAGGTCATGGTTTCTTACTGCTTTTTCTTCGCGATTAAAAAAAACTCCGCAAAGTTGGCGCCCCGGAACGTAGTAAGTTGTGCTTTCTCTTCGCTTTTAAATTACTCTTTAAAATTCCAAGTTTGTTTCAACGCTCTGCAGTGGCAGTGAAGGAACGAAGAAGAATCTTTCATAAAAAGAATTCGTAAATGTGGTCATAGAAACAGAAAGTGAATTCTTATCATTTAGAAATACGTTAGACTATTTATTCTTGTTAATCATATTCATCATATCATAAAAACCAGAGAATGTAATAAAGTTTTATCATAAGTCATTTTAAATGTAGTTCATTGCCATTCAAAACAGTTTTTTTTTCAATTTTTAAATTATCTTGTCAGATATGCGAGATATTGTATGTATACCATAATTTGGGACACCCTGTATATTCGCTTATAGGTTTTCTGGTAAAAGTCCTGAATTAACGTGTACGTGTATTCATTGAACTCCATTTATATTATTCATTCTCGAAGGAAACATCAAGCACTAAATATAATTTCAATCAAATTATCAAATCAAAGAATTGAATATCGAAATATTGATCAACTAAAAAAGAGCTTTATTTCTCCAACGGCTGAATCGAGCTTTTAACGAATTTGTTCCAACCTTTACGTGCTCACTGAACAGAGCTTTTTAAGATCGGGTTATCTCGTTTTTTGATTTTATATGTATAATGTGGTTATTGGGAGTTTATCTAGGTGCAATAAAAAAAAATTAATATTTTCAGCAAATTTTTGTTTTATTTCTGTTCTTACCTATTTCACCAGATTTTTCCCAGTTTTGAATAAACTTATCGTTATATTATCATAATGAAATCTTGTTGTACCTTGTTGGATTTGTAGAGCGTACCGTAATTATTACGTTTCGTGTATAGGCCGTAAGAGAGAATCATTACGACGAGAATATTGTTTGGTAAAAATAATCAAACAATCAAGAAAAACATTATACATATAATGATTGCAAAAAATGTCGTTTCACCGAGCTCTGCACCAAGAAAGTCAGTAGATACAGAATGATAAAATTAGCATAGGGTCTTATAGAACTACAGATTTCTTCATTAAATTTTTGGCCATCTATCGGATGCATGTGGTTATACAATATTACTAAGAGATGGCAACTGTATCATGTATGCAGTACTCAAAAGTTTCTGAGAGGAAATGGCCATACTGTTACAGAAGAAGAAGAAGACATTATGTTTTGGAGAAAAGAAGAAGACGATCTTATCTGAATTAACCTTTTGACAACCGACACGGTTCTTAAAAACACGTGTGATAAACGGTTTTGGAAATAATTTATTATAAGAACTACAAAAAAAAAAAAAAATGTCGTTGTACAACTTCAAGAAGATTGCTGTAGTCCCTACAGCAAAGGTGAGCTTCAGCGTTACTTACAAAAGAGAATTTATTTTTTATTTAAATTTTTCAGGACTTCGTTGACATAATATTCTCCAAAACCCAAAGAAAAACTCCTACCGTGATCCACAAACAGTATAAGATAACCCGCATCCGAGCGTTTTATATGCGTAAAGTGAAATTTTCTCAGCAGAGTTTCCATGATAGACTTTCCCAGATTCTATCAGAATTTCCAAAATTAGATGATGTCCATCCATTTTATGCAGATCTCATGAATGTCTTGTACGACAAAGATCACTACAAGCTAGCTTTGGGTCAAATAAACACTGCTAGACATTTAATAGATAATGTTTCAAAAGATTATGTAAGGTTAATGAAATATGGAGACTCACTTTACAGATGTAAACAGCTCAAAAGAGCAGCTCTTGGTCGTATGGCGACTATAATGAAAAGGCAAGGATCTAATTTGACATATTTGGAGCAAGTAAGACAACATCTAGCTCGTTTACCGTCAATTGATCCATACACAAGGACCATTATCATTTGTGGTTTCCCCAATGTTGGCAAGTCATCATTCATAAACAAAATCACTAGAGCTGATGTTGAAGTTCAACCATATGCTTTCACTACCAAATCACTCTATGTAGGTCATACTGATTATAAATATTTACGTTGGCAAGTAATTGACACTCCTGGAATTCTGGACCACTCACTGGAAGAGCGCAATGTAATAGAAATGCAAGCAGTGACAGCTCTTGCACATTTGAGAGCTTGTGTATTGTACTTCTTGGACCCTTCTGAGCAGTGTGGACATTCTCTTGATGAACAAATCAAGTTATTTGATTCCATCAAACCACTTTTTGCTAACAAACCACTTATAGTTGTGGCCAACAAATCTGACATTATTACATTGGATGATCTTCCAGCTGAAAAAAAAGCAATCATTAAAGAGATGGAGGAAGATAAAGATTTAACTTTGATGGAAATGTCAACTGTAACAGATACTGGGGTAATGGAAGTGAAAACTGAGGCTTGTGAAAAATTATTGAGTTACAGAGTGGATCAGAAAATGAGAACAAAGAAAGTAAGTCATTGTTTAATTCACTTATTATTACATAATGAACAAATTACACCTAATGAGTATTTTTACATTACTGTTGTCTAGATTTTTATGAGAATTGTTGTTGGGACATGCATTTAAACCAAAGGAACTTATCTAATAATATACCCTTGAGAAATATACTTCTTGAAATGATTTTTGTGCAAGCTTGATATTTGTGAATTTTTTTCTTGTCAGTTCTTATTGAGATTATACAACTGTAAAAATGGTTTACCACTATTTACTATGGTAAACTAGTCAACATTCACTAATTGGAAATGGTAGTTGCAGAAAAGTGTGAAGATTACATTTATCCATAAATATTCATCATGTATTCTCTATTAAAACCATTGAAATTAATGTCATTAATAAATGTTTAAGCTTCAACAGCCAGAAGATATGCCCATTTTGTGACAGGTAGTGGCTGTTCTACAGGGTGTTACAGAACTATGGGATCAAACTTATTTATTTTATTCTTAGTTATTTAGTGCAACAGTAGAAACCATTTGAATAGTAGATTCCATGTCCGGAAAAGTGTCACTACAGCCCTAAGATGTATCAAAATTCAGAAAGATAATGAATTGCCTAAATATAATTCAATACATTTAATTTTTGCCTTTTGTGCATGATATCACAACAGTAGTTCTACTAGGTGAAAGCATAAACTCTTTTTTTTAATGATTTTTATCAACTGGTATTCATTAAGATATTAGTAGGTGTGTTGTTGCAGAATCATCTGTTTGTCTACTATAAATCTCTCATTCCTTTCTTTTCAGGTGGATGGAGTGCTGAACCGCCTTCATGTCGCGATGCCCCAACCAAGAGACGACAAACCGCGACCTCCGTGCATTCCAGAGTCCGTGTTACTGAAGCGTCAACAGACCGCTGAAAAACGCAAACGCAAACTTGAACGTGACATCGAACTGGAGGAAGGAGACGACTATGTCTTGGACCTGACCAAGCATTATACAGACATACCGGAAGAAGAGCGGAGGGATATCATCCCGGAAATCTGGGAAGGCCACAACATTGCCGACTACATCGATCCAGATATATTCGAAAAGCTGGCTGAGCTGGAAAAGGATGAGGAGCTGCGTGAAGAGACAGGCATGTACGAGGTGCCAAAGATGGAACTGGATGAGACCATGGAGGAGATCAAGAAGATGGCGAAGAAGATCAGGCATGTGAAGGCTATCATCAAGGATGAGGCTAGGATTAATAAGCAGAGCAGGAAGCCTGTCATGCCAAGGACAGCCGGAGCCAAGGTGAGAGATTACTTTTCAGATTTTGATATATGCTCAGAGAGAGTATTTTCATGGAATTGATTTAATATCTACTCAAAAAAAATTGGTGAGATTACAGGCTGCCCTTTTTCCAAATGTCAGATTTTCATCTAAATTCGAATTATTATATAACAAGTTGTAACTATGCATATTCTGATAAACTGTTACAAATCTCCACAGATATAGACTATAGAATCATGATTATCAAAATAATATTTGTCTCTAAAGAGATTTTAAAAAAGTTTCTGTTGAACCTTGCAAACTTTGACGTTGATAATTTGAATACACGGAATCATTATAGTGATATTGTCACCATATAATGCTGAATAATATTCTTATGTTCATCTGAATGAATCTAAACTGGAATTATGTTGCAGATTAGAGATCGTTCTGTAACGAGATTGCGTGAAGACATGTCGAAGTTAGGCGTTGATCTACCAGAGACCAGTGATGCCAACTTCAACAAAACCAAACAGAGAGGCCGTTCCACTGGCCCTCCTAGTAAACGTGCAAGAATGGAAGTTAGTGAAGGCACTTCTCTGAGCCGATCCAGGTGAGCTAGTTTCTAGTCAAAGATCAGAACTGCCATGATGAGATCTTGGCAGTTGAAATTAATACTGAATTATAGAATTTTATGTTCATTCTCAATGTGAAAGATAATCCTTGATAGCATTACCATTTTCAAGCTCACAATGGATATCATTTGTAACATAAAAAGGGCGATCTTAGGTGGTAGGGGTCGGCAACATATTTCGGATCGTGTGCCATTTTTTACTTTATCATGGCCTCACATTCGAATGTGAATAATTCTATCAAATTGGTTGCATAAGTCGCCATATGAAAATTCAAACCTCACAAAAAATGTTTGCACCATATCTTCACTTTCAATTATACTAACCCATCCATGTCTTCGGTGTTGTTTACTTGAAAACCGTAAAAATTACGTTTGTTTCCTTTTAGATCTATGTCAAAACCACCGAGAAACGAACAAGGGGTGAGGGACGTTGCTATGAAGAATAAACTCCACAAGATTGCACATAGAGCTATCAGTAAGAAGGTTGGAAAAATGGGACTCAAAGGTGAAGCCGATAGGTTCATCGGTACCAAGATGCCCAGACACTTGTTCTCAGGAAAGAGAGGAGTGGGAAAAACCGATAGAAGATAGAATTGTATTGGAAATGTATATTTTTACGTTATTCGTCGTTCCAGTAAAGAACAGACTGAATTCTAACTGATATGTTATTTATTTCAACTATTTATATTGACCACGATGTTACTCGGTCGCGTATTCTGGTAAACTGTACGCCGAGACCTAAGGGGCTTACGCCAAATAACACAACACATAAAACTCGAACATTTGAAACGTGTATTACATATATTCAATAACATTTTTATAAAAATAATCCAAGCATATCAAACTGTAACATTTAATTGAAAAAAAAAATAAATAACTGCCACAAATTGGTTGTTGAGTACTAGCTAGGTTATAGTATATAGGGTCAAATATAATACCTCATTTTCAACGGTCATTTTGTCGGTATGGGTCCGATTCCAAGATATTTCCTGTTAGGGAATGAACATACATTGAGCACCTATAAAATTTTGAAATAAAATATATGACAATACTATTGTTGGTTAATTTTCAATGTTTGACACACTCCAAGATCAGATAGTTGAAATTCTAGTTTTTAACATTACTTGTAATAATATTTTTGGTTTCAGTAGTAAGATTCATTCGAGATCAAATCATATGCATGGATATATGAATTTATTTTTTGTGAAATTAATAGTGTGAGCATGATTTAAGGCAACACATTTCGTCAGATTTTTTCAATTGAACATACAATCTTATCAATAAGCAATACATTTGACTTGAATATTATATTTGAAAGGTATTTTGTTGATTACTAACCAACTTAAACATCAACTGGCCTAGGTTGATCACTCATATCTTTCAATGGAACAGAAACTGAGGATGGCTTGGACCATCCTTGTTCTTCATTCTCTTGTTTGAGCCTCATTTCTTCTCTTCGTTTATATTCTTCCAATTCGAAATAATATCTGAAAATATTGGGTAATTAAAGAGAAATATTTTTTGTATATGGTAAACCTAGGAGTGGTGATGCCAAATAAAGATGCCATATATTCTCCAATAGTATCCATTACAGAGAGAGTTGTTGAACCAGCAGACCAAGCTTTATATGAGAACCATGGACCCCATGTTAAGGTACTCTGGAAAAATTACAAATTACATTCATTTTAATAAAATCATGTGAATATTTTGAATGGTTTCCTCCTGTTATTTGTTCAACGTTATTAAATTTTCATATCTTGATATATCTTTGGAGCCTGAAGTTTATAGTTTTAATTTTGTTGAACATTCAACAGACTAATTCAATAAAACGGAGTTAAGAGGAGGCTGCCAAGCTTTTGATTTTTGCACAAGATATAGGGAATAGCTACCAATTGAATATCTATATAATAGTTGATCTGAGGAGTCAGATTCAAACTTGAATAAACTCATTGGTTGGATTGTTGCCAGTCATTACAAGAAATCAGAACTATTATAGATAATAATATGCATACTGGATCAAGTACTGATTCCTGGTTTGGCACATTATCTTCTTCGTCTGTACTATATTCTTCTAAAATTCCATCAGAAAAATGTAAAACTCTTTTTGGTGTTTTTACTCTCACAGTAGAATGTTGACCTTCGTTAGCATTTGGGTTTTGGATATCTTCTGGGCGGACAAGAACCATTTTCATTGGAATATTATGACAGAATAAATTGTATTATTGAATGTGTATAATATATAATTATTTATATTCTGTACGCTTCTCACTATCTTATTATAACTGTTACTGATTTTATTTTGACTTTACACTACAAATTGTTTTGTATTTCGTAATTTCGTATTGTGTTATGTTTTGTTTTGTGGTTTTGTTGTGTTGTCGCTCTGAAAACATTTTTGTGATTCCTGACTTTACAATAATCATTTTTTTATAGAGCATCTGCACCTAACGTCGTAGTCAATCACAACATCGAATGGAGACTTGTAGGGTAAATAATAACTGAAAACAATAATACATTGCGTAGAGAATGCTCTTTTCAAAAATTCAATAAACTAGCACTGCAAAACACAATACAAATTATCTACTTGAACGACCTCGTCGAACACAATGCATATGAACAGAGCAGGAATATTAGAAGTTGCTCATTTTTTACTACATAAACTCTGAACTTGCTTTTACCAGAGATAAGTTACAATTTGGTAGCAAGTTGGTAACTTATCCTCTGCTTTTACTCTCCAGAAACGAAAAAGATGCACTCATTTTGTTACGTGTAGCAGATGCTTTATTGATGGAACATAGGGATATGATCAGGATCACAAATTCAGCGGATCCAGTCAAAGATATCAGATGGTTATCAATGGCAGAGATAAGTCAACAAGAAATATATATACGTCAATATTAAAATTTGGAAATATTTCTCATCATGGTTTCGGAATCAACCACTAAATAGAGCTAGCTGAAGCTTGCATGCACAACAAAGAAGATAGCTCTTTCTGCTGCTAATTTTGCTGCCACGCTGTTTATAGGGAGGGATCACGTACCGCGAGATGGCGCTGCAAATGACGGAATGTCGAATCGAGGTGTGAACAACAATAAAACAGTATACTAAAAATGTTCGAATAATGGCGGAAACGAGTTCAAATTTATTTTATTTCGCACTCCAGATCGTACTTCAGATCTAATAAAAATAAATCGTCGGTTATTCCTCCTCACTAACTACTCAATATCTGGTCATTCTCGAAAATTCAAAGGCATTTCAGAAAGTAATGAAGTAAGTGAAGATTGAACAAAACCTGACGGATTCCTAGACTGTGGATCATGATTTATTTCGTACGTCTTATAAAAAATATAAATTAATCACATTATTTCTCCATTATTTTCGGTACAGGAATAATATGTAGTTACAAGAATTCCCGGTTCAATTTGTTTTGATTTTTTTCTGATTCGAGTTCACTAAACTCGACAAGAAAACAAAAACTTTCATCAAGAAATAGGCAAATGCACAAAATGAAAATAGAAAAAATGCATAAACATCAAGTGACGACCGAACGAAAGCAGAAAGATGCCTGGAATCAGGATCATAGATGTTGGTGTCGTTATTACGCATTGCGAATTCAATCCAAAATAATGCTCGTTCCATTGGAGTTTGTGGTTGATCCCTCATTATCGATGATATTGTCTTTGCATTTTTTGAATACCTGGAAAAAATTAAATTTTTAAAACATTTGTACTTTTATTTTTTTTTTCTGGTGATTATTCACTCAACGATATGATTCCATGTCGTCCAATTTTGCTTTTTTTTAACTCGTAGCTATCCATAAAAGTAAATGGTGACATGTGATATCTTTGAAACAATGTACAAAAAAGTACATTTTATTCAGGTAAAAATCAATGCGTTTTTTGGTATATTCCCGAGAACTCTTTTTCAAGTTCTGATTTAAGAAAACTGTCATTTCAGTATTCATTTGTATGCATGAAAACGTATAACATGGATATTGGAATAAAATATAATCTTGAAGCAATGCAATATAGAAAAATATCGAATTCATTCAAACGTCTTTACTGTCCATTGCATATTGGATACTTCCAGAAAATGATACTCACTTTGGGTTATTCAAAACATTATTAACTGTCTCAAATAACGTATCTGAAGTTAATGTTTTATAATTCAGTATTAGTCCTAGTTCTCTAGCTTCTACTAACTCCATATTAGAATGTTGGTCCACGAAGAATGGTATGCCTACCATAGGTACCCCAAAAAATGCAGCTTCAATCGTACTCAAACCACCTCCGTGAGTAATAAACAATTTTAGGTTTGGATGCGCTGAAATGAATAATATAGAAATGAAAGATATCCCAAATCATTTGTAGTCCTGACTTTGATATACGCGACACGCATCGTCATATTTTGAGTCTAAACACGTTTACAACACCTCTCAATGATGCCAACTACATCAACCATTCTCTTGTGAATTAAATAATTGAAAATTATCTAAAAAAACAGTTGTAATCTTGATGTATGAGAAAGATGGTAAATGGTAAAATATAAAATAAACAAAATTAGAATAAATTCAATAGAATGAAGTGTTCACCATTCACTCAATATGGTATAAAATAACATACTGGGAAAGTAAGAGGACTTGTGATCTCAGAATACCATTCCATCTGTTTATAGACCATTTATTGGTGGATTCATGCATGAGAAAATTGATGGGGTTCTTGCAACATAAATTAAGAATATTCATGGGTCATGATCTGTTAAAACTGTCTTTACAATAAATTGATTACGTCAAAAAATTTTTTCTATATCACTGATTATTGAAACAAAATTAGACAATTTTTATTTGTTTATGCACTCTCTTCTGATTCTTTATGACTCCATATTTCCTGAAATACCATTGGATTGCTATCCTATAAAAATATCGTAATTTGCTCACTCTGAGCAGAATAAAATTTATTTCTACTCACCCAGTATTTCAGTTTGTGGTACCCATTTTCTAATTATCACGTTTTTTGGTAGATTTTCAAGATCTGATTCGAATTTCCATAGGACAGTCTGTTTGAACTTACTGAGAGCTTTCAGAATGTTCTTCCTCTTTTCTAGCCCCAGTGAATCAGATCTCACATTACTTCCTAAGGAGAATAATATTACCCCATCTTTTGCAGAATCCATTATATTTTGTAGATCCTAGAAATATATTTCATGGTGTTATATATAAAATGATTGCAGTCTGGTTTATAGGAATAGCATCAGCATGAAAAATGGTATCAAGGATTGGTGAAAAAAGGAGAGATCACATTATTGAAAAAATACATACGCCGTTTTCCTTCATTCGAGGAAATGTGACTGATATTTAATTTTGTTTCGTCGAAAATGATAATTGGTTTATTATTCCATCTGCATTAGTTGTTTCATTCGGATGACTAATTATTACAAAATAATCTAAACTTATAACATTTTACACTAACATTATACTATTTCAAATAGTAATTTCCAACTATTTCCGAATCATTCCATGTAAAAAGAGGATTTTTATGTCTACCCTCGACTCAATTGGAAATACTACGTTATGACGATATTTCTGAGATTTATTTCATATTTACTTATTGTACCCTTTCTGTCATAACAAAAAATATAAAGCTTGAAGCTTTATCATTCTCTTTACATAAAATGAGGAATGTTAATTGTTTGTAATAAGTTTCTAAAAGACATACCTCAGCTAGTTTTTTCTTCGTATCGATGTGCAGTCCACCAACTGGAATAATATTAGGAGTGACAGGTTGTGGATAGTGAAATCCTGGGCTCAAGTTACACAACAAAAGTGAAACCTTCTTTCCCAAAGTATCCAGACCGAGCGTATTCTCCCCAAATGCATGCCTCGACATTTGCTCCATACTTGGAGTAGTATAGAGAACATACCAATAATAATCAATTTTGGAATAAACAAAATTTTGCAACCTTTCGAAAAAATTCATTCCAGCTTTATTTTTCAACAAAAGGTAAGGTACATAGGCTACAGGAAAACTGTTTCCAAATAATTCTGACAAGTTAGGAGGTAGGATAAGTGCAGATATCGCCACAGCAGGAGGTGAGTTGAACCTTTCAATCAAAGGGAGGAAACATTGAGTTATAGTCAAGTCGAGAATAATCAGATCGAATTTGAAATCTGCCGGATAGTCGATCAATCTTCGCAAGCCTTTGGTCTGGAGGGAATGATTGCAGGCGAAAAGAGAAAAATCATTTATTAATTGAATATTCCCTAGCAGCGAGAGGTCCATCAAAGCTTCAGGGAGGAATACTCCAGAACCTGTAGTCGCTTCAGTCAATCCTATAATTAAAAAAAAATCATCTTGGGTAAATAGTTCATCTATTATATTGCCTTATTTATATTTAATACAAATCGATGAAGTTTGTTATCGTATGTTCGAATGATCATTCTTCATCTCAACTATTTGAAACCATTCCATAGTAATACTAATTTCGGAACATAGATATTGATAGTTGAACAAACAAAACATACCTTATTACGTAACAGTATAGTACATCCGGTTCTTAGATAAGGAATCATTTATATTGTATTGATTTTTCAAAAAAAAAATACAGATGTATTTTTGAAATTCTCGTGGAACATTTCATGTTGTTGATCTTTTGCATCAAATTTCAAACATTCTATATTAAGGTAAAAACAACAAAAATTCTTCTCATACAAACGACTCTCTGTATTCACTGAATAACATGTTTATTGGGTTTTTCTGATGCGTTAAAGATTGCGTGAGTTTGGAAAATATATTATTTTTTTTCGTGAGTTTGGAAAATTTAATTACTCTTCTTCAATAGTTGTTCTATGTTCGATATGTCGATAGGAATTAATTTTGAAGTGTACTCACCTTCCAGAGGAATAAAATGAAACTTCTTGTGTTCTGTTGGAAATGTCTTCGGTCCTAGAATAGTGACATTGTGACCTTTGGCTACTAGGGCATCGGCAATGGCATAGTTCCATATCTGGTGGCTCGGAGAAGCTAAATCTTCAGTTATGAGAATATTGGCACCAGAGACAGCGTTGCAGAACAAGAGAATTAATCCTAGTAACTTGGGACCGAAAAACAATGTAACGCGATAGCGGGACATGATTCGACTAACGATGATTCGTTTGGAACCAGTTAGAAAAGTTCATGAGATGCAAGGTCATAACGATTTTATAATAAACGTGTTGACAAGAGTTCACACGATAAGATGTAACAGATAAATTAAGTCAACTGCATTATATGGGTTGAATGAATCGAAAATGAATTTCGTATCAATCAAGAATATGATTTAACTATCATGGTTTGGTATTTTTCGATTGGAGTCAGTGCTATATAATTGTTTTTGTTCATGAGTCAATATATAGGGTGTCCCTCCAGTGTGTGGAAGAAGCGAATACATGTGAATATTAATACAAACAACGTTTGATGAAATTTGTTGCGCAGATACACGCTTCAGAAATAGTTAAAATAAGAAAAAAAAATTAGTAAAATCATTCGATGGATAACTGGACTATCTGATGCATGAAGTAGAAGTTTCGTTTTTGATTTTGAGATTGTTTCTTCAGCAGTAGATAATTCAGAAGATTTAAAGTAGCAAAACTTTCAATTGTTGTGAAAGAACACTCCGTATATTATTCCATCATATTCATATAATCTATTCTCATGCTCTGAATGTGACCTTTAGAATAATTTCGATAATGTTTAATGACAAAATCAGAACAGTAAATTTTCACCATTGATAACTGTTATGAATATGACACACAGAATAAGAAATTTTTTGTTCGAAATGATTAGATTATGTCGAATATAATAGATACCTACTATTTAAAATGAAAATGTTTCCATGTAACAGAAAACTGAATGAGGAAGGGACTTTATAGCAGTGAAAAAATATACAGGGTGTTCAATTAAAAAATCTAAAAAAATACCACGTGATCCAATGTTACGCTTGCTTAAAATTTACGTGTTACCTTGTATAACGGCATAGGTCTTTTTTTTAATGAAACCACTATTTTTTATATTGCTGTATGAAGGAGCAAATCTCTCAATATACATTTGATCGGAAGTTCTATCGTCTCACATTCACAAATTGGCAAAAAAATATATAAATAATAATAATAACAATAATAATATATATCTCGCCGTTCAGGCGATCAATAGGCTTGAAGTCTAACATGAACGATCATCACAATTTACAAAATGATATTATATGGTTCTCGTTGATGATGTTTCACAATTTCACCATTTTTAATTTCTACTTTCATCAAATTCATGAATTGTGTATACACAACCTATTGACTATTTTTTCTATTTCGAAAAATTGTTACAATGATATCGAAGAAAATGAAACAAATGCTTTCAATGAAAGTATAATTCTTTTAGAAATAAATATTTCATTGATGATCTGCTCATTCCCCTGTTTGTTCTGTACTTTTTCTGAAAAATTCTAAATGGGATATTGATTTTTCTACATGATAAAAACATTATTTATTTCGTACGTCTTATAAAAAATATAAATTAATCACATCATTTCACCATTATTTTCGGTACAGGAATAATATGTAGTTACTGGAATGCCCGGTTCAATTTGTTTTAATTTTTTTCTGATTCGAGTTCACTAAACTCGACAAGAAAACAAGAACTTTCATCAAGAAATAGGCAAATGCACAAATTGAAAATAGAAAAAATGCATAAACATCGAATGAGGACCGAATAAAACCTGTAAGATGTCGGGATTCAGGATCATAAATGTTGGTGCCGTTATTACGCATTGCGAATTCAATCCAAAACAATGCTCGTTCCATTGAAGTTTGTGGTTGATCTCTCATTATCGATGATATTTTCTTTGCGTTATCAGAATACCTGGAACAATGTAATATCAAAGTTATAATTCTGTGGTAAATAAGCATTATACATCAATCGTGCATTGAATATTAATTGGAGAAAAAATTCGAATCCGTAATTTCTATATTGAAATGAGAAAATTTTCAGGAATAAGTGAAGTTTAGGAACAGAAATGATCCTCACAATTCGATGTATGGAGCTACTGCTACACTGAATAACATATTTCATTGGGTTTTTCTGATGCGTTAAAGATTGCTGGAGTTCGGAAAATTTAATTACTCTTCTTCCATAGTTGTTAACCATGTTCAATATGTCGATAGGAATTAATTTTGGAGTGTACTCACATTTAAATTTCATGGAAGTCATTAAAATATACGATTCCATAGAAACATTTTTCGTTTTTGGAATACTTTGAATATAGGAGTTTTCAGATTTTTACCTGACTATCTATCGTAGAATATTAGGTGTCAATAAAATTACTCACATTTGATTATTCAAGACATTATTGACTGCTTCTGAGAATAATTCTGAAGTCAAAGTACCGTAACTTATTATCACCCCCATCTTTCTAGTTTCCACTAGTTCCATATTTGAATATTGGTCTACGAAAAACGGTATTCCTACCATAGGTACCCCAAAGAATGCTGCTTCAATTGTACTCAAACCACCTCCATGAGTAATGAATAATTTTATATTGGGATGAGCTGAAATGAATATTTTTTTAAATTCGGTATATACCGGTATATAAGGTATATAAGATATATACAGGCTGTGTCTGAATGAGGATTTGATTTGAATATTAATTTATATCAACTTCAACTATTGTCAGTTTTTCCTTGGATCAATTTATAAGTGACTATAATTACATCTCGAAGAAGAATTCCAAACTACGATGTTAAATAGTCTGTGGAAAGATTGAAAATTCATCAAATTATAAATAATACATAGTGCTTCATAGTAACTTCTATTCTACAGCTCTACCTCATCAATTTCAATTGATGATCGAAGATTTTTTAATAACACTAATAATTTTTAATTTTTCATGTTTGATGCAACTCTTCATAATCTCAGTGTTAACTTATTTTTGTTAAGGAGAAAATAATGTGAGTGATAGCCTTCCTAAAAACTTGAGGTCAAAATTGATGAAGTACTTTTGATTCAATGATTCACTTGAATGGTGTATCAATAACTCGTAATAATTCGTAAAGTACAATAGTATATTCATGTATACTCACCTAATATTTCTGTTTGTGGTAACCACTTTCTTATAATAACATTTTTTGGAAGGTCTGGTAGATACGATTCGAATTTCCATAATATTGTTTGTTTCAACTGACTGAAAACTGTCAGAATATTTTTTCTCTGTTCAATTCCTAGTGTATCAGATCTCAGGTTAGTACCCAAAGAGAATAATATGACTCCATTTTTTGCAGAGTCCATTATATCTTGTAAATCCTAAAACGATTGCAAAATATCCAAACTGGTTTTTGAAGTACAAAGTTGAAAATCACTTTAAATTTTCTTTGATTCGTAACAGCTAATTCATTCAACATACGTAAGAAATTACAGATGTCTTACATAGTATACGCTTACTATGAAATAAAAAAATTTTTTTCTTGGAAAAATCTCTATACACAGAAACTTTCTCAACGCCATATTATAAAATCAAACATGCGCATTGATTTTTTTCATATTTCTCATACTTTCCGAAATCCCAATAGATACATATATGAATGTGATATTTTATTAATTAATTATTATTATCGAAAAAATGGAAATATAATGAGGCGTCAGGAATACATTGAAAATGAAGAATGAATTGGAGTGATGGTTCATTTCGGTATGTCCGTTTCCATGATTTGTTCTATTATGTATATCGAAAAATGTTTCATGAAAGCACTGAAAGTACGTATGTACGACCGTGTCTATTACTAAATCTACTCAAAGAACCATTAGAAATTACAAACCTTTGGAAGTTTTTTTTTCGAATCGATGTGCAGTCCACCAACTGGAATAATATTAGGAGTTACAGGTTGTGGATAGTGAAATCCTGGGCTTAAGTTACACAACAAAAGTGAAACCTTCTTTCCTAAAGTATCCATACTAAGCATATCCTCTCCAAATGCTCGTCTTGATATTTGTTCCATAATTGCATCAGCATAAAGATGATGCCAATAGTAATCAATGTTGGAGAAAATATAATTCTGCAATCTTCCAATGAAATTCATTTCAACCTTGTTCTTCAACAAAATGTACGGTAAATAAGATACAGGGAAGCTGTTCCCAAACGATTCTGATAATTTGGGAGGTAGAAGAAAAGCAGATATCGCCACGGCAGGAGGTGAGTTGAACCTTTCAATCAAAGGTAGGAAACATTGAGTTATAGTCAAGTCGAGAATAATCAGATCGAATTTGAAATCTGCAGGATAGTCAATCAGCCTTTGGAGTCCTTTTGTGTGGACAGAATGATTGCAGATGACAACAGATAGATCGATATTTATTTGGATATTTCCAAGTGTCGAGAGATCTAAAAGGGTTTCAAGATGGAATACTCCAGAACTTGTAGTGGCCTCAGTTAATCCTGTAATTTGAAGATTCACACCATAAAAAATTTAACATATATTTTCACTCTTGCTATGCTCAGAATGGAAATTTGAAAACTTTATCCTAACACGCAAGTTTTGTGAGTTTTCTTGCATAAAAATACAAATAGAATAAATGGATGATAATAATATTGAATTGAAACTTCAAAAAAGGCATTGGTCTTCGAAGATTTCGTTACAGGCAATCAGAAGCCATAAAATATCCTCAGGTCTTATAATCATATCTCTTTACCAACGTAATTCTTTTCGAGTTCAACCTGAATTGAGTACTCATGATGAAGAGTAAAATGTTACGATGAATCGTAAATTTGAATAAACAATACCAAACTATGGATACGTTGACTGATTACATTACTGACATTGATTGTTAGTCAATTAGTCCACGAAAATATTCGATTTCATACGAGTAAATCATAATTGTATCAATGTAAAGGTCATATTTTCTTATCCACGGTTGTTACATCACCAATGAGAAAAGAACAGGCTTTATATCCAGGAGAGATTTGCATCATTCAATTTTGAATATCTACCATGGTCCTATATAACAAAGATGATATAGATCAGCATCTTGCTGTTGGTCCTGAGATAAAATCAACATAATTTTAATTCAATTCACAGTTTCATCTGAATGTAGATTTGGTCACAAAACCAAGACTGCTGGTAAAATGTCGACCGAAATGAATTTCGGATATTTTTGTCGCCTATTCATTACTGTGCACGGATTCTTTTCTACTTTTTTAATAGTCTTCATCAGTTTCATTCTTGCGTCTCCTTTTCGCAGGTAATGAATGTGAAATGACTCAAAACAGTAGTTTCTGAAATGTTATCGTGATATTGGAATGTTTCACAGAGAAAGTCAGATAATTTACACAATATTCGATGCCTCTCATCACAATAAACATTTTCCAAATATTAATGAATCAAATTCCGACTAGTTATCACTTGAATATTCGTAGACAGGTATTTTGAATTACACTGACCTTCCAATTCGATAAAGTAGAACTTTTTGTGTTCATTAGATATCGTCCTAGGTCCAAGAACAGTGACATTGTGACCCTTAGCTACTAAAGCGTCCGCAATGGCATAGTTCCATATCTGATGACTCGGAGATGCCAAATCTTCAGTTATCAAAATGTTTGCAGCTGAGACAGTTTTCAACACCAAAAGAGCTAGTCCGGAGAACAACATGATGTGATGGCAGAACATTATTTGACTAATTAAGTTTGACGATAAAAAAACACTCAAGAAATTTCGATAAGTAAGTTATACAGGGTGGTCCATATGATGTTGAGGGTTTGCTTCTCAATATCGTGAAATAGATTTCATAATCAACCTTCGAGAAGTGGAGTGGAATTTGGAAAGAAAAAGAGGGTCGACTTACATATTCTTCGGAAAACTGTTGAATTTTTTAAACAACACTTCCGTTCTGCTGCAAAAAATCCTGTACATTTTGACGCATTCCTATGACGATCCATTTGCAGTAAAAAACCTTTGGACGAAAAAAAAAACCGGATTGAATAGCATGAATTTTGCTTTTCAAACATCCCCTACAAAATAAATCTACAAGAGACAGGTCTGGTGATCATGGCGACCATTCCAGTCATATTTTCAATACTATTTGTTGACATGTGCGTCAATTGAGTATAAATGGTATTGCAGGAATTTTTCTCTCATAATCCCTGTTTAAGTGTCACGGAAAGATGAGAACCGAATATACGATCAACAAAAAATACCAGCACTGCCTGCTGTTTCACTATTTCATGGATTTAAATGTCAATCAACTCCATTCGGGTCTATGGTTGATCAAACGTATATTTATTTGAGGAAGATAACTCTGATCGATTTGATTATCTTTCAATGCCATTAGTACAAAATGAAAAGTATCTCACTAACCACTGAACTTCTCATTAGTTGAGACATAGCTGGGAACATTTGGGCATCAATAATTATGGCAACATTTCACAGTGACTTCACAACGTAAACATGTCAAATTTATTTGGAGAGGGATCTTTGATCCGCCAATGGAGCTTGTAACTACTAGTCGAATCTTTGACAACAATTATATTATCACATCATCATGTTATATTATATAATACATCAAAAATATTATTCAAAACAATTTGAATGATGAACTCAACCTAGCCTAAATATAGCTGAAGAAAAGCCAAGCCAAGCACTGCACTTTCTGGCGAGCTGTCACAACTAACTATCTTGCTTGAATAAATAAACTATTGTTTTTTCTTCGATAATCAATTTCAAATTTTAAATTATATTGAAATATTTCCACCCGTGTGGAGAAAAAACTGAACAAGAACATTCACAGTATACGATACAAATAGTTCGAGTGAATTCAAAATATTCCCTATTTGCTTAGGGAATTTACCAGGCTTTCAAACGATGTGTCAATCGTCCATAAATCCTTTTCGGAATTTAGGGGGTTATTCACCACTATTCGCGAGACAAGTGAAGATGCTATGTAGAACAACAAGATCTCCGAAACTAAGATCGAGTATATTCTCACATTCATTACATATATTATTAACTATAACTACCTTTGATGTTTCCGATGAGCCACCCAGTATGAGAGATTATATAGAATATTTCATAAATAAAAAGTAAATCTTGTAGACAACTATCAAAATTTTTCGACTGAATACTTATTATCGAATCCAACTCATTTTAATTTGTGCCGAATATTCATAACTCAAATTGAAATGAAAGAGATCAGTTGATTCCATACGATATCGATGTAGACAAAAATTCGAATACTATTGAATGATTCAAATGAAATAATCTGTTTTTGATATTCTCAAGGTCATAAAGTTCTCTGGAATTATATGAATTGATGAGTGTATACAGTTTTCCTGTAGAATTTTAGATTTTTTTGATAATTTTGGAAAATTGTCACGAGCAGATATAAATCTGGTTAGAATATTTGAATCGTTATCATAATATTTGGAATTACGTCGTCGTACATTTTTAATATACTCGTAATATACTGTTATGATCGTGTAGAAAAATGATTATTCTGTTATCTAACATGTCCTTATCAGAAATATCAGGAGATAGAACTGAACTTTTCATCAAACTCGGTTGATGACCCTTTCAGACTTTATTCATTTAGTCCAGTAACTATACAGGGTGTAACTAAATAAGTGTAAAACATTTGAGGGGGTGGGGTGATTCTCCATCGAAAAAAGATAGGATCTTTCATATACAGAAACTTCATTGGAGCATCCCATGTTAAGATACAGCCCCTTTATTTGAGCGAATACGTGACTCAATGAGAAAACGTCTAGACGCATGCGTGATGTCTGAAGGTAGACATATTGAACATTCACTATGATTTCCACATGTTGTATATTTTGATATTGATAAATTAGTTTTATTGTTCCCCTTTAATCATTCAATGCATGAAGTAAAATATTTTTTTGCCGCGAACTGGTTTATTTTGGGCAAAAAATGCAAAGGACATTTTTTGTTTAGAGTGAAATAAGCTATCGGAAATAAATTTTTGAAACGTAAACAGATATCGATCGAAAAAGTTGAAAATGGTATATGAAATTTGTTTTTTGCTATCATCTATTTTCTGGTGAAGAATGAATGAAACTTGTAGACTGTATTCAGACTTATAATTCTGTTTTTTATTTTATTTTTTGACAAAAATATTGCAATCCCCATCTTACATAGGAAATCTTGGTCGACAATTGCAAGTTAATTTTGCTTCCTCGGTTCATTTGCATTTCTAAGCCGTTTTTTTTGATGAAATGACTGGACTAATTATGTATCTCTCATGATCTTATCAAGGAGGTACTTACTATCTTAATTGCTATGGATAAGTGTTGTGCAAGATTTTTTTATATTTTTTCGCATAAATATCACTGAGCCGATTTCAATAAAATTCTTGTAATATTCAGGATACCAAATATACATTGAAGTTCTTTATTTATATTGATGTTTTTTTCTCAAATATCTGCCAAAGACAAATTCCATCTACTTTCAAATGAAAATGATAATATTTTTATTCATACACCATTTCGAAGCAGCCTGAAATGAGTACACATTCCTCATTTCACGAAAAATTATAGAATTATAAGATCAGAACACGCTGAACAATAGACCCGAATAATTTGCATTGGTATAACGAGTTCATCACATATTTTTTCTATAATTACAAAATATTTGGAATTATATTAAATTATGAGTAAAACGGAACAAAGAATCATTTCAAAATAAAGAAAAAATGTGCATCAGTACGATAAAGTTGTCTGTCTAAGTATACTCTTCATTTTTCACGAAGTTTTCTGAACGAAAATCTACAGGCTGAAACTACAAAAGCTGTTCAATTCAAACGACAGATCAAAAATTCAGTTCAAATATTATTGTGTCAATTTATTTTGATTTTTTTATAATTCCAGTGGACTAAACTAGATGAAAACATTACCATTTTCCACATGCAATATGCAGACAAAATAAATAATAATATACAAAATAAATAAACATCAAGTGACGACCGAACGAAAGCAGAAAGATGCCTGGATTCAGGATCATAGATGTTGGTGCCGTTATTACGCATTGCAAATTCAATCCAAAATAATGCTCGTTCCATTGGAGTTTGTGGTTGATCCCTCATTAACGATGATATTGTCTTTGCATTGTTTGAATACCTGAAACAAGTTAATCCACAATTCAAACCTCCTCTCACTGATACTAAAATTCATCATTCTTCTTGATTCACAGACGAATTGATAATATTTATTTATTCGAACACACAATCACAAAATATCACGACTCCAAATGGTAATATTTAGCGACCATTTTCGGAATGGATCATTACGAATTGGTGGAAAATTTTTATACTGTGAGGTTTTTTGGGAACTGAAGAAAACAATTATTAAATCATCATTGTAGACGTTAATTTCAGTTCACTAACTTACTATAAAATTTGAAACATTATTTAACGTTATATAATTGTCACTTGTCAATTCTTTCACAATGCTCTTATTTCCATCATTTTCAACAACGACACAGTGTATTTCATACTCATAAACAAGTGTTTCCAGAAAGAACAGGCTGCATTCAGTCCAACACTTTTGGTAATTTTGGGAGCATATTTCAATAGGAATTGTTCGTACGAAAAACTTCAATCTTTCAGTGCAAAATTTACCGATTGGAAAACAAGTATGGTTCAAAATAAATTCTTTCACAATGAATGTCATACATACTTTTGATTATTCAGTGTCTTTTTCACTGTCTCCAATAAGGTTTCCGCAGTCAACGTCTTATAATCCAGTATTATTCCTAGTTCCCTACTCTCAACCAATTTCATGTTAAAATGTTGGTCTATGAAAAATGGAATGCCTATCATTGGTATTCCATAAAATGCTGCTTCAGTTGTACTCAAACAACCACCATGAGTAATGAATAATTTTAAGTTTGGATGAGCTGTAACGAAGAATATTATATCCATTGTATTCCTAAATATCTATTCAAGAAATTGGTAGAATGAGATCCATCATGAGATTCTGAAGTAAGGAATCAAGATTCGTATTATATTGTTTTGATAATCAAATCATTCAAAATTATTCTCAGCTGAAACGTTTGTAATTGTCATTCGTTCATTTTGTTAGCACGTTATCAAAATCGATTTCAGAAAATGTCATTAATTCTTGAATATTTGCAATTTTCAATATAAGTGAATATTTGCTCAATTAACTGATATTATATATTCACAAAAATTTCGAATTGTTACGCATGTCTAAACCGAATTTTTTCAAAAAATTTTATACTACACTCGGACAGTTATTTAATGCAAAAATATATTATATTCTATGGATTTATTTTGAGGATCACTCTGAGTAAATATTGACATACTTTTCTGATTAGTTGGCCATACTGTCACCATATTCATGAAAAGAGAGTTCATGAACGCATATCCTATCAAATATTATATTTATACATTTATACTCACCAAATATTTCAGCTTGTGGTAACCACTTCCTGATAACTACGTTTTTTGGAAGGTTCTTCAAATCGGATTCATATTTCCATAATACAGTTTGATTCAACTGGCTGAAGGCTTTTAAAATATTATTTCTTTTTACTGTTCCCAGTGCATCGGATCTCAAGTTAGTTCCCAAGGTGAATAATATAACTCCGTTCTTTGCAGAATCCATTATATCTTGTAGATCCTTAAATAATCAAATTCAATGGGTGGTTCGGTAAATCGTAAAAAAATTGTAAATCGAACAAGTCAATTCAAACATCAGTATTTTTAATTTCTCAATCATCCGTTCACGAATCAATATGAAGTATTTCGGTGTTAAGAGAAATAATTTGAAAAAGGAACTATTATCATAACTTACCTTGGGCAGTTCATTTCCAGTATGGATGTGCAGTCCACCCACTGGGATAATATTAGGGGTAAGTGGTTGGGAATAGTGAAATCCTGGGCTCAAATTACACAACAGAAAAGCCACCTTCTTAGTGAGTGTATCCAGACTCGACATTTTTTCTCCGAATACGCCCCTCGACAAATTCTCCATGATAGGAGACATGTAATGGACTTTCCAATAAAGATCAAGATTGGAGTAGAAGAAATTTTGCAGCCTCTCGAAATAATTCATTCCAGCCTTATTTCTCAACAATATATATGGTAGATATGATACTGGGAAGCTGTTTCCGAATAGTTCAGATAGATTGGGAGGTAAGATAAATGCAGATATCCCTACAGCAGGAGGTGACTTGAATCTTTCGATCAGAGGTAGAAAACATGGAGTTATGGTCAAATCAAGGATAATCAAATCGAATTTGAAATCTGCAGGATAGTCAATCAGCTTTTGTAGTCCTTTGGTGTGGAGGGAATGATTACAAGAAAAAATGGAGAATTTATTGCACCTTTGAATATTTCCAAATACTGACAGATCGTAAAGTGATTCAGGTTGAAAAAATGTTGAGTCTACTGTCGCCTCAGATAGTCCTGAAATTGAAATAAAAATAGTACAGAATCCAGCAATACAGTTTAATGTCTTTGAAGGAAAAATCCTGTGAGTTTGCTTTGTATATTCACTAGGTTTAGAATGAGTGTTTGTTTTGTTTCGCAGCAATTATGACTTTGCGATCTCATGTTTCAGCTATTTTCTGTTCGATTGAAACAAACTCACCTTCTAATAGAATGAAATGAAATTTTTTATGTTCTGTTGATATTGTTCGAGGTCCAAGAACAGTGACATTGTGACCCTTGGCTACTAAGGCGTCGGCAATGGCATAGTTCCATATCTGGTGACTAGGAGAAGCTAAATCTTCAGTTATGAGAATATTGGCAGCTGTGATGACACTGAACAACGAAAAGAAGGTACCGAAGAGGAGCAAGTCATTGCAATGCATCCTTCACCCGATAATGAAAATATGTTTATTTATATCCGGAATAGTTCTCTTTATAAATTATTGCTATTGTTATGATGGTTGTTGTAAACAGATAAACATGGTTATGAAAATTAAGGTAATCAAAGAATTTTCTATTCGTCAATTGAGTGACTATACAGGGAGAGCCAAGAATATTATTTATTATTAGAAATATTATTTAGGTATTCACATGTCGTGCGTTGTAGGGTGGCACAAGTTTGAGTTCAAAGATCAAAATCAATTCAATATTCATCCTGATACCCTGAATAATGTTTTGTAGGAGTTTCAACATCGCCTTACATATTGTCAAGAAGCAATAAATGGCTTGCAGTTTGAGCACTATTTTGTAGGCTCACTTAGTCCTGTTGTCATTTTCATTAATTACATTATTATCAATGAAATATCTATCATTTCTCGAACATACGGTTATGTAACATATGAATAATATTACAACCATACAGATAAAAATGCGTTATTTTTGAAGGTATCATCAAAACAGGATATTGCCATTAAAAAATGGTAATGACGTCATAACTCGAACACTGATGACGTCATCAAAAATATGAGAACCCAAAAATATTCGCAACTAAAAAAGGAAATCCTACCTTCACGTGCTCACTCTATATGAGTTTCTGTTATTCCACTCCATATTATTGTTTTGACTGTATCAACTGTAATTTATTGAAAGATATACCCTATTCAGAATACATGAGAAGAAGACATAACATGTTGTGGTTTTATATTTCTGTTTTCAAAATATTGAAGAAATGAATAAAAGAACGAGTTGGTATGTTAATCACAGAGAATGTCATTCTGTTGATCTTCTATTTTTATTTCAGATACTGTTTACTTGTCATAAATATCATCATCGGTTATATGTGTAACAACATGAAAGCAATTCAGATGATTCAAAGTCAAAGTTCAACCTTTTATGTCCGTAATATTAATTATTCTAGTTGAAATAAATAGGAGTATAATGTATTTCAATGTATTAACTATACATATGATTTGGATTTTTATTTTAGTTTAATTGGTTACCGTCTTTCGTTTTATAGTTATAAAGTTCGATTCTCAACTTTGCGACTTTCCGATTATCATGGTTGAATGTTAATTCTGAATATTTGTTCAGGGAAAAAATTATAGTTTGGCTCCAAATTTCAGGAAGGAGTTTACGGACACGTTATAAATTTATAGCGACTGAAGTGAAAGAACTGTCACAGGGTGCAAATTTTCTCAATTCTTCTTCAAATGTTCCTATCTTTTGAGATAGGCAGCTTGGATTTGTTCCTATTTTTCTGATATCTATTATAACTTGGTTTATTGCATCTTGACATCGACTGCTGGAACACCCTGTATAATACAGAGTGTACCTATTCAAAACAAAATCCGTACAATTTATAGTATCAATTAGTCAATGATGAAATGGGGATTTATGACATATACCTTTTCATAATTACCAAATGATAAACAATAACCATCTACTCTCTTATCATACCTTTTTCAGGTAGTTTTGGTTTTCAGGTGCGAAATGGTTCAAGAATTATGGGTAAAAACTTCGAATAGGAACAATGCAATGGTTAAATATTTTTCTCTGATCTTCTACAGGTAGGTAATATCTTTCAAAGAATAATGCGGTAATTCGTTTGAATAGGAAAAGTGAATAAACAAATGATATCCATTGCAAAACAGTACAGCTTGGACGAGAATATTACTTTTTTCCCAAGATGTTACAAGTTTTCATCAGCCACTTGACCGATCGAATAGCGACAAGTGCAAATTTTCACTATAATTTTTCAAATCTTTTGAAATACGCAGCTTGAATCCTTCTATTTTTCTGATGATAATTACAGCTTGGCCTATTGCTCGTTTCCAGCTTGACATCGACTACTGGGACACCCTGTATAATAAAGAGTTTAACATCTGCGCAGTATAACACATATTCGAAATGAAATTTGTACAATTTATCTATTATTCATAACCTGTTCATAATTACCAAATGATAAACAACCATCTAGTCTTGTTATTCCTTTTTCAGGTAGTTTTATTGTTGAGGTATTGAAATTGTTCAAGAGTTAGGGGGTTAAGTTCTCTGAATAGGTACAATGCGATGGTTTAATATTGTTCAAAGGTTCCTCAGGTAGTTAAAATCTGGAATTCACAAGTTTCAAGAATAATGTGGTAATTCTTTTGAATAAGAAAAGTAAGGTGATGAACCAATATCATCAGTTGCAAAACTTTCCGAATTGGAATATGGTAATATGGTATCAAATTAAATATCACATTATATAGTAACAATTTATTTCACACATGGGGAATTAAAGATTGCAGCGCCGAAGTAGGCAGTCACAGAACTATGAATATTGATATTGGATATTTTAAATGCATTTGGTTAAATGTTTTTTTTATGAATTGTAACTTTATGATGAAAATAAAGCCATTTACTATAGTAGTTAGCATTTTCATTAATCCAAGGTTAGAACACTGCTGTGAATGAAAATGGTTGAATCAAAATATAAAGGATTTTGATAATTCATTTATCTGGAAATCTAATAGTACAACACCAAACTACTCACGATATTGGGAAGTGCCAAATAAAATAGATAATAAATAAATATATGTGAGATCTCGTTTCAATTTTGTTGATACCTGAACAATACGATGCTTCACTGTGACCTTTAATGTAAACATAATTTCATCTCTCTATCCACGATATTCATCACCAGTTTGAGGGAAAGCATGAAACTCAATATTGGATCTTTTTTACCAATTCATAGTTTCGCAATCATTCAAATATTCAAATTAAGTATAAAATCAACAAAGCGCAATACGAAACGCTTGGATTGGAGAAGAGATATGTCAAGATTTCTAGTTATTTTTAGTGCCACCAGGTGGCGTATCGTTTATGTTCATTCGCCAATAGATGTTATATCGCCTTCACACTCCATAAAACTACTCAACTTTTTTCAAATGTCTTTTATTTTTTAACATACAATGGACGTGAACAGAATCTTATTCTATCTATACACATATTCATCAGCAGGAAAAGCTTGGAAATTATTTTTGGAACTTTTTTTATCGAATCAAATATAGTATGACAATCATTCAAGTATACGAATTTAGTATGAAATCAACAAAGCACCCTATATAGAATGCATAGATTGGAGAAGAGCTATGTCAAGATTTCTAGTTGTTTCCTAACGTCACCAGGTGGCGTATAGCTATAGAACCGGCCCTAGTCAGCAGGTTCGAGTAGCCCCTCCTCTTCGTGCGCTTTCTTCATTACTGCACATAGTGATTGCGCAGGTTGCTTCAGAAGGGGTAGTGGGGGTTAATCCTGATGTCGGGTAATTCCGTTTGTGTTGTTATTCTGTGTCAGTAGATCGTCTGCGCTAGATCGGTGCTGGTAGTGATTTCGTATATCAATCGAATATTTTCTTATTTCATTTCGTGTTCCAATCAGTGACTAGTGCGTTCACGTGAATTCCGAAGATAGTTTCGTTTTTTCATAGAAAAGCTTATTTCTAATCAGTCATCATGTCGAAGGGTTTAGTAGGCGGTAGAGGAAGAAGAATGTCAACGGGTGTCCCTGAATATAGTGCTATCATCAATAAAGTGAAAGAACTAGATGTTGATGATGATGATATCGAGTTCAAACAAAAGATGGAACGTATCATTGAGAGCTGGCAGAAAGTTTGCAGTACTGGTGAAGAAGTTGGGTAAGTAACATTTTCCGCATATTAGATTCGACTTGTTTCGATTCATCTATTTTCAAAAAAAAAAAATATTGTAACATTTCTCTCATTTCTGTTATCGTCCTAGTTATCATTTCAAATTCAATGGAAATCCAATTCTAGGTATTTATACAAAAATTACTAACATTGTACTTTAATTTTCAGGAAAAGTTTCGAGAGCCTATATCGTGCATCTCTCGCAGACGAACATTTAGCATCCAAGCTGGTGGTTCTGATATCTTCAAAAACTTTCATAAACCAGGAGATACATGGAACAAATATTCGTTATTTGTTTCTTCGACAATTACAATTCCATTTCGAAGGTAACATTTACCACAATAATAACTCGATGTGAATCATACTAATACGAAAATTTCTTTTTTCAGGCTCGAGAGTATTACAAAAAATGAATCCAGTTGCATTGCGCAATAGCCTGCGCATAATGGGAGAATTTTTCCATAAAGCACGATTGTCTGATGGCAGCCGCTTTATGTTTTTGATAGATCCGATAGTCACATATTTGGCGATGCTCCTAGAATCCGCCGAGACAGAAGATATCAAATTGGCCATATCTCACCTGTTATTGAACGGACATTCAATCAAATCTGAATGTATGGAAAAGCTAGTTCAGCTACTGAACATCGCTCGAATGACAATGCTATCCAATTCCAAATTGACCGCAGAGGGCAAAATGTGGTTACTGATGTGCATTGACTTGGGTAGTAGTAAATTTGGGTTACCTCTCGGCCAAACACATAATTTCTATTTGGAACGCTTGAATAATAGAAACATACCTGATGTTCGAGCCGAGAGCACTCCAAGCGTCGTGCAAAGCTCAGAAACCTGTACACAAGGACTCTCCCACACTGACCACAACGCTTCAAATCCAACGAACTCCAAGAACACGAGGATCAACTCAGGATCTCCTCCTTCTCAGGACTTGAGCATCAAGGGGAGAAAACCTCCATCGATTCCGAGGCTCCCAATGGGGGTAGGCATTCGACTTACTAAATATAAATCTATGAAAGATAACCGTGTTAGCGAAAACAATAGTTAAAACTGAACATCTTTCATAATTTTATATCAAATATAGTAGGTAGTGATAGGATGTACATACATTGCTTCATTTAGTTCACTCGATTGTTTTGACACCATGTCACTCTTGTAAGATTTCAAGGTGTATTAAGAAAACTGCAATTTTTTTCAATTGTTAATATTGACTTTGTTGTAAATAAGACAGTATTTATGTATATAACTCCATGTTCTTCAACACCTCAATTCGATGGTGATTTTTTTATATCACTTTCAATATGGTTGTCAATGAATACTATTGTCTAGAATAAAAATGGAAACAGAAACACTATCTTTCATTTCATTCACTAGCACTCATGAACAAACCCAGATAGCTTCTGGGATAGATGAACCATAAAATTCAATAATGAAAAAAACGCGAATTTACATTTACATAATATGCTTGTTCCGTAGCTTGTTCGTAATCCATTCGCTATTTCTAATATAAATCTTTCTTTTAGCACAAGCGTTATCTTGTTATTAACACTTGTGCAATTTTTTCTCTGTATATGAACTACTTACCGAGATTCTCATGGAAGGCATTATTATTTTGGGAACAGTACACAAGTATTGGTAAAATCGTTTATGAATGTTTTAATATTTTTATAATGAAGGTAATAATAAATGAATGAATAAATAAACATCTCATTTATTCATGAAATCAGTGAATCCATCTGGAGTACTTGAGACTCCATCTCAGTGATAAATAAAATGATTTCTTTTATGAATGAAATGACAAAACAAATAAAAGTATGAAACAGTATAAATGTATGAATTGAAAAAGAATATACTGAAAAACGTTGGAATGATCAACTCTTGTTTTTGTTGTCAGTTCTGATATTGAGTGGTAAATAAGTAGTAAGGCATTCTAAAACTTTAGGCCATATTTCATCCGATGTTTCACCGTGGAACTCCCTCAAAATATTCCTATCCCTATAAAAATCTATAACTGGCTTTGTCATTTGTTCATATAGTTCTAATCGTTTCAAAACAACTTCAGGTTTGTCATCGTCTCTTTGAACTAACACTTCTCCAGTGATATCGTCCTTTCCCTGAAAAAAAAAAATGTTCTTCTATAAATTCCTGATGAATTTGACATCCTTCAGAATTGTGAATTCCATATTATTCCATTCGAACATTGTCATGGTATTTCAAGGGTGATGCCAGAAGAAAATCAGTTGGTGTTTTTAGTCTTATAATCATGTAACTCTGTCCTGAATTGATCATAGTATATACGTATATTGTTAGTGTAGTGTTGTGTAGTTATATTGTTTCAATTTATACATCAAAATCCGAACTAAATAAATGGAATACTTACAGGCACTTTTGGATCATTGAATCCAACGTTATATACTCGGCCACTGGGTAAATGTATCCATCGGTTTTTTACCCTTTCGATGATAACTTGAAACGGAACAACTAAATTAATTGCTAAATTCAATTTCTCTACTTTCCATAATGCCTCAGCTTGAGAAATAGTTCTTGGAAATCCTGTAACAATTCCACTATAGTAACTTATGACGGTATTTTTACCAAATCGCCAGGAAAAATTAATACAGTTCAATCAATCAAAATATGAAACAGATATTTATGTAGATTCAAAATTAAAAAAAATATCCATGCAACTCACCATCCAATAACCACGTTTGATTTGGAATGTTTTTTATTTCTGTAGTTATAAATTTAATCATGATATCATCTGGTACCAATTTTCCATCTTTAATAAATTTCTCTGCTTCATTGCCAACTTCTGGTAAAAAATACAGCAAGTTACTTTCATTTTGTACATTTGATATTGGAGATTCAATGTATAATTAATTTGAAGAATTGATATCAGCAGGAAAAGGTACGATAAATATACAGGGTGCCAAGAAGTTATAGGGGACAATATTGCAATTTCCTGAACAGTAAAAATCAGAAAAGAGAAAAAGGTTGCGTATAAAACTGCGATATAATGATAATTTCTTCTGGATAAGGGCCATCGATATGCTCTGTAAATGCATTATGTTTTCATATCAAAAGTGGAATCACCCCCTTCGAATGCGTTACAGAAATTGTGAACTTTTAATGATACTTGCCAAACTAGCATAGTACATTTTTATCTCAGTACAATTGCGAAATATTATTTGTGAATAATTGGTTGGCTTCACATTTTAGATTTTTCAAACTCATTATTCAGTATCCCATAACAAGAGAAATAATGTTATAAAGTCAAGATTTGTAGAAACAAGAGTGAAATAACTGTCAAAGAGTTATACCAAATTTTCTCAAAGGTAAGTACCTATATTTTCAAAATACGAAACCTAGATTATTTTTTATCTGTCCCCTTCCTGCCTTTTTTCCTTTATAAACCCCCAATAAACCGTCCAATCATCAAAGTATTGAAGAATTTTTACTTTTGTATGAATAATAAACAATATTGTTTATAATTTCTATTATCCAAACAATTTTTGTTACAAAAAATAGCAAAGATAGAAAGTGAAAAAACATAAAATATATGCATTCATGAGGAATGATTTTTTTAATCATTGGTTCCATTGTTCATTCCCTTTATTATTGATATTGATAAATTAAAACAAATATTAATAAATAATTGTTGTATTGAAAAAATACATTATTAATTAATAATCCTATTGGATATAAATACGATGGATGATTCATCGAGTGTATGTGTATGTAAAATTGTTTCAAAAAGGGGGAGAGGGGCTTTTGAGAAGCACTGTATGAATACTGTGGATTTATGTAAGTGTCAATTATTGAAAGTAGAAAAAAATCAAAACTATATAAAATGCTTGCATGAACGCCATCGTCAGACGTGAAAATCTCAACTGAAAAACAATTTGTATGCCTTAGGGTCGTAACATGACTTAAGACTGCTCTGTCCTTGATTTAGAGGTAAGTAAAGAGTCGCCAATGCGCATTATAGATAGACGAACATCAGGCACAAATGCATCGGTCAGTATACCATTTTAAGAATGTATATGTCCGTCTTATCAGAATGTTTGTCAAGTCCCATAGTGTATTGAAAACAAACTCAGATTCGAACAAAAACCATCAGAGAATTTACTGGTGATTTATAAATTGCACTTACCGGTTCTATTCTGTATGTTTTGTCTCAATTTGTCTCCACTTGATATGTGTTCTAAATTGAAATTTTTTATAATCCGACTGGAAATAGTTCCTTTGCCAGAAGCTGGTGCTCCTAATATCAAAGATTTGCAAATTAATGCCATATTTAATAGAATTCAACACTTTTTTGGTACTATTTCTCATCTACAGTTCACATAAACAATATATGAACCTCGCGGACTTTGAATCTGGAATTAGAATCAGTTAACTGTTATCAGTAGTGGTACTCAAATAGTATTGAATGGGATGTATAGAATTATGGTAAAGTCACTATAAAACTACATTTCCGAAATTTGAAAATCTAGTATATATATAATCAAGGTATACAGAAGGATTAGGTGGTTTTCTCAATAATTCAAAGTTATTTGGCAAATTCTTCAAATTTTGAATTTGTCAAAAGTGGGAATAAGTTAGCTTTAACTAATTAGTCGTTTTAAAAACAATAATTTATTGAATCCGATTTTCAAGATCCTCAGATATTTGGAAAGGTATGGCAAATGCTACATGGACAATGATTTGATATGATCCTATTCATGCTTCAACATATTTTGAAAAATTATATTACAAGACAAGATGTTCTACATAAACATGTGAATCTCATACTATCGAAATATATTTAATGACATTTTTCATTACATAACTTTTCTATAGTTGCATTTTATGCTTTGCCAGTTTGACAAAAAGGTTTTGGAGGAAATGTGTGCTACTTTTTTTGTAAAAAAGATATTCTAAGGTGGTGGTAGTAGGTGATAAAAGCAGGACTGAATCATAATCTATAAATATATTGGTGGAGAAGTTTTTTGTTGTTTTTCAAGTTACTTAAATATCTACATATACTATAGTTATTAAGCTATTTATTGATTCATCTTGACAGAACTCCTTAGCAACTATTGACAATTAGAATGAAAGTGACATCACCATGTTGAGGTAATCTTGAAGACGTTGAAGTTGCGGCCGTGAATAAAATACCGCTTGTCGTTTTATTACCATCACAATTACTGTTATATAAAATATAAGGGATGAACAATTATGAATTCGTCAGTAATTATTATTGATGTTGGCATATATACACACTTATTTCGACTGTTTCTTTTCTCAGAAAATTGATTGAACTATTAGTTTCATTGTATTTTCTATAATAGAATAACTACTTATATTCAAATATTATTCAAAAGTTAAGGATTCTTTTTCGCGAGCAAAGGAATATTATTTTAATTTAAAAAGTAGATATTATTAAATATTGGGTTTATTTTATTGCAAAATAATTTAATAAATAAAAAAAGGAATTGAATGGTACATAACATAATAGCAAAGACAACCAACCAACATATTCACATTTGCAGAAATCGCAATTATAGAATTTAAGGCATATTGATTCCAATCTTTCGAGGAAAACAACTTTCTGTGAAATAATTGAAATAATGAAAAACTGAAAATCCACTCATGGTATTTCAGAAGTGTTTGTATCAGACAATGTATCTCAATATTCAACTGTTGAGTTTGACATACCAAACAAGCACCAAGAACAAATCAGATGTAAAAATGGTAGTTGTCAACTATAGACATCCTAGCAGGAATCAAGTCTCAAATCTCTTCAGTCAAAAAATCAGATCCAACATACCAATACCCATGAAAGTCTGAAACTAATGATAATTGAAAATGATACAGATTAATTGAAATAAGCGAAAAAAGATATATGAAATGGATCATTTCAAATGGATAGAAGAAAAATATTAGCAGAGAATAACTCAGGTATCATTATTGAAATTTGGCAAATTAGTGTAGTTCTTATTAGACCTACACCTCACAGAAAAGGTATATGATAGCTAAAACTATACTCCAACATACCAGGACAGATCACATTTGTGAAATGAGTTATGTATTTATTAGAAATATACATAAACCCATTCAACTTTAATTAACATACTTTTATTCTAAACTTTTAAGACTCAACCTCTACCTAGAAAGCAGTATTGTATAGTTACCTACATGTGTAAGACAACTCACAAGAACTCATATCTCAATTTTAATAGGTTAATGTTCAATATCCATAAATATTGAACATTCCAATTTCTTTTGATTAGAATTCATTATTTCTAGTATTTATTATTATCAAATTTTCTTTCTATCCAAATTTCTATTCAAGGCCTCTCATGTTAGTGTTATTTATATTTATTTTATGTTCTATGTTCGGCTTTCTCCGTCTTTGTTCGAATGTCACAAATGACGATAGACGGACGCTGCGTCATACCTTTTCTTCCGGAGATCGATGACCAATAGACTCCGTGAATTTAGTCACATGACCAGCAACAACCAATGACAGCCATACCAGATTTTAATAGACACAGAATTTCTGACAAGCGTAGAAAAAGTCTCATCAACAGCCGCCATTTTGCGTGTTTGAGATCGCGTAGAATTTGAGAGAAATTTCTTCGACTGTGGCATCGGGTGTAAATTAAAGGAGGGATTTTTTGCCGAAAAAGGTGTTTGATTAGGGTATTGTGTTAAAATTTTGACAGTGATTATTAAAAACTAGTGAACAAAGTGAGAACATTTACTGTTTTAAGTTTAAGATTATTGTGCGGTTCCGACGGAAGATGGTGAGAGGCAATCACAAAATATAGTCGACCAGTCGGATTCGTCGAAGTTCACAATGGCTGAAGGTTGACTTTTTGTTCGATGAATATGTGCCTTGTGAAATGCATCCTTACTCGAAAACGCGGTACATCGACTGTTTGGCTCTGTTTCTTTCACTATTTTCATCAAAAATAAAGTATTTTTCACCTTATTTGCGATAAATTGTGGATAACAGCGTTGATAGTTTGGTCAGCCGTAGCATTGGGCCAGTGCTCGGCTTTGGTTTGGTAAACACCAGAGTGCAGCGATTTTGCCATGGCCGATCACCTCGTAGACGGTCCACCGAATGCCAAACGGCAAAAATTGGACCCTTTTCAAGGGCCATCTGATTCTTCCGGTAAGTGAAGATTGGACTTTTCGCTCCAAAATATGTTTGTTTATTCACCACAGAATGTGTATAAAGCGAAGGCGTTACTATTATTGTAATTTGACAACTAGAATAACTTGGGAGCGAAAATATTATTGTGAAACGATTCTTGTATTTTCTCATTGAAATTCCTCCACATTCTATTTTCATGAAGCTTTCCCAATTAAAAAATTATCTGGGAAATTTAGTTTATGTCACAGTTTATATATATTTGAGAATTAAAAACAAAACAAAAATTGATAATTTTGTTACAATTCTATCTTGTTCATAGTTCTTCATAACTAAGACCTAAAACCATGTTTTCAAATAATTTTAATTTCAGAAATAATGTTACCTAAATAAAGATACCTAAAAGGTTTTGAAGAAAATATAATCAATTTCATTTGAGGAAATATCAGCTGTTGAGGTTACATCAAGTGACAAAAAGATATCAATCGATTACTCAAGATACTGATCATCGGAGCTTATTCATATAATACTATGGCATTTATATACTAATTTAGAAAAGTTTTGTAATTTAAGCTGATCTGATCTAATATAACATAAACATAAACGTCATATACCTTCAGTGCAAATTTAGAATTACAATCAATGTTTCTGGACTGTAGTGCATCATTTGGACCTATTTTTATCATTACGTCTTCCATTGAATTGTAGTTATTAATCTTGTGATAGTCCTATTTATAATCAATCACAGTTTACAAAACTTGTGAATAGCTTATTCACAGCTTTAATGTTGAGTAAATGTACAAAATTAAGCTGTTTATGTAATTTTTTTTCTGATTATACAGATGTACTCTCTAACATGGATATGCTTGATCTTGAGAATGATCTTCCCGATGAGCTCATGTCATCTTCACCATGGGGTCTTCCAGATAACATGGGAAATAGCAAACCACCAGCTCAAGGTCCAGGACCAGGTGCCTTACAAAATGGTATCGAAAATACAGATGGCAATAACCTAAGACAGATGCAACTCAACCATTTATTACAGCAAGTAAGTCATGAAGAAGTGAATGTTTTGTAAAAAGTAAATACTATCAGAGTTTATAAAGGATAATTTGTCAATCTTTTTGAATCATTATGATTACTAGTTGAATTAACAATGGTTATTTGGTTAAAATACATTTACCTGTTACTGAGTTAGCTGTATAGAATGTCATATATTACCAACTGCACAAATGAAATATTCTCAAAATTTACGATTTGTAATTTTGAATAGCTATCTGAAACCTACTCACATGGATCTGTATAGTGTAGCTTTTCTTTATTTGAAAATTTTTATTCAAGATATATAAAATAATTGTCACAATAATAAGTTTCAACACATTGTGATCCTTTTAAAGATGCCACCATCATATGTCATCTCCGTTGACAAATTAATTGAATATGTGCTGTTTCTAAACTATGTTTTGGACAACAATCAATGAATGCTTCCATTGAGATGTACAGCTTTAATTTGAAATTATGTAGAATTTATGTTTGTCAGGTCAAGTCTCAATAAGTTATCAATTCCTGCCTCATATTCACAATCACAATTTTTTTTGCAGAGCAACAAAGGTCTATCTGGAAATACTCTTGTATTGTCTGCTGGTCCTCTAGGTAACAAAAGTCCAAATCTTCAATCACCCCCGAATGTATCTGTTGCAAAAGGTGGTGTAGTGGAAATTCCTTTGGGCAATCTACCATCAAGCATATCTAACAATGTCGGACTCCAGTCAATGGCAAATAATGGTAGTTCTGCCCAAGTTATGAGTTCTATTCAAGGTCAGTACTAAAAATTCATTACCATATGCATCATTATATAATATTAGAGAGTTGAAGTAAGCACAGTATGTGAGCAGTCCTAGATAGGTTTTTCTAGGAAATGTGACATCAAAATGGTGTTGAAGTATTTCATGATGTTTACACAGAATCAACCTAGGCAGGGAAGGTTAAAGTATTTCAATACCTTCTTTCTATGCTGTTTTATCTAGTTCTACTTTATGTCCTGTTCCATTCATGAGCAATTGTCCTTATTTTGTTAGATGTTTAAATACACTAAAACATCTAAAATTGAGAGATCTGTGTCACTAATACAATTTCCTAAACAAATATCACTCGATATTTTCCCGAGAGAAATTCATTGTTATCTTCGAAAAAGGTATCGGCAACAGCGGTGGCGGCAACATGATAATGACGAGCAGCAACATTAGCGCTATGGGCGGCATGGCGGGCGGCGGCTTGGTTGTCAGCAGTAGTTCCATCAATAAGCCGCTAGGAAACTCAGGGAACATGTTCGCCCCTGGTGGTCATCCTCAGCAGCATCCGGGCAATCATAATGTTCAGCAGAGTCTTTCCAATGGTCCACTTTTGAACCGTGTAGCCGCGATGCACATGAATCAGCGGAACCCTGGAGCAAGTCTTCACTTTGGGGGAGCCAGATTACAGGGTTCTGCAATGCCTGGAAATCCGGGTTATGCAGGTTATCCCAATGCTGGAAATCAGGGTCATCCTGTAGGTGAGTCTTTGTCAAGTCCATAGGTTCACCACATAATATCGATCAAGTTATATAGTCTCAATCAAACAGAACAACTCTTGCACATCAGAAAGGAAAATCAAAACATTGAATCACAGACAAAGCTTAATTGCAATTTGCAGGACTGATTGATGGTATATAAAATATGAAATAAATTGTGTTGAATTTCTTGTATTTTCCCCCATTTTTTATTCTGAACTGTCTTTATGTATTTACTTATATAGTATATTTATATCCATTCATCCATGTTCATTGTATCAATTTTTGTTACTTTTTTATATGTTCAAATTCATTTTAAGATTCAAAAAAGTCCCAGTATCATAACCTACTTTATCGATACAATTATTCGAACGTTGATTGCTATGGAATTTTAGGTGTAGTCGCGCCCCAGCAGAAACTTAACATGCCAAACCAGTGTCCTCCGCGATTTGGTGCCCCTCAGACCGCTCCAGTCGTTGGTCCGCCTCCTCCGGGTATTGGAGGTGGCGGAGAGGGCGGCATGGTGCAGGCACAGCCACCAGCGCCATCTCCGGCACAGCCGCAGTCTGGAGCACCGAGCGGAGCCCAACCTACGCCACAGCAGGCGGCTGCGCAGAACCAAGGCGGAACAGGTGGTCCTCAAGGTAGTGCGGGCGGTCAACAACCTCCGGCACCGTCTACAGACCCCGAAAAACGAAAACTCATCCAACAGCAACTCGTTCTGTTGCTGCACGCCCACAAATGTCAACGTAGGGAATCACAAGCGAATGGAGAAGTTTGGTCGTGTACTTTGCCCCACTGCAAAACCATGAAGAACGTTCTGAATCACATGACCACCTGTAATGCTGGAAAGAGTTGTTCTGTGGCGCACTGCAGCTCCTCGCGTCAAATCATAAGCCATTGGAAGAATTGTATACGAACAGATTGTCCGGTGTGTTTACCTTTGAAACAAGCCGACAAAAACAGGAATAATTCAACAAGTTGGTATTTTCATTACAATTTATATAATTTATTTCATTGTTTTTGGTATCTATAATTGGGGTTATTTCCATTGGTGTTGATGAATATTACAGCTATCAAATTTTTTTTTTTTCATCAGAACTGACGTCTCATATGATAGGTTGAATTTTTGCAGATAATGAAAAACATAAAAACAATAACAAAATACTTTGTGGAAACAAAATCGATTCAGTATATATTCTAATATATTCCTCAGTGATAAACAGTGTCCATGTAGAGTTATTCGTTAGATTTCAACTAAATCAGATGTGACGAAATATTTTTGTTAATAATTCGCATTTCGCAAACAATTTTGGATTTTTTTTCAGCTCTATCGAACCAACTCCCGAACAATCAATCGCCGAACCCTTCGGCTACTGATATGCGGCGCGCCTACGACGCCCTCGGCATCCAATGTCCGACGTCAGGTTCAGGTCCAGCACCTCCCGGTCTTCTACCAAATCCAGGTCAGCCCAGGCCTGGCCTACGGTTACCGCTAAACGCAGCTTCCAACATACCCAATCTCGCGAATAGTATGCAGTCAGGCGTCCGCGTATTAGCGCCACCGGCGCCCAATGTTACCCTACCTTTGAGCAATGACCAATCTATGAACCAGGCGGCGGCTAGCCTGCAACAAAGCGTGAACAGTGTTATGTTTGGGCTGACGAGTGGCGCGGAGGCGGCAAACCAAGGTTTGGTGGGCCAGTTGCAACCGGGTCAAGTAACAGCATCGCCTGTGAGTGGAACTAAAGAATGGCACCAGTCTGTTACGCCTGATCTCAGAAATCATCTCGTACACAAATTGGTGCAGGCCATATTTCCAACGCCAGATCCACAAGCGCTGTTGGATAAGAGAATGCATAATTTGGTGGCGTACGCTAGGAAAGTCGAGGGAGACATGTACGAAATGGCAAATTCTAGGTCGGAATACTATCATTTATTAGCCGAGAAGATTTACAAAATTCAAAAGGAACTAGAAGAGAAAAGGCAGAAGAGGAAAGAACAACAACTGCAGCAACAACACACGCAGCCCATACGGCCGAATCTTCAAGGCAACATTCAAGGTTAGTTTATTAAATCAAAATCTAGTTTCCTATTCATTTTGAGAGCAACAATTTTGTGTGAATGAAATTTTCAAACTTTTAAATAGAGCGGGTTGACAGTTTGTTGCGGCCATGTTCTTTGAGGCGTCAAATCTGATAATTCTTATTCAGTCACTGAAGCCATATCACCATGACAAATTACACAATTGGGCAACATGTTTGAATGAAACTGTACTATCCAAAATCGTTGTGCATATATTGTGCGCTTTGCGTCTGTTTTATGGTAGAAGCAGTGACCCTTCAAGATGACCATTTCTTTACAAAATCAAACAAAAGCCTTGTGTCGAAGGACCACCAGATCGGCCAAAAATATTACCGCTGAGAGTGCAAGCGACTCAAACACAGTTAATGTCACGCCTTGATTTGTGTAAATAATGATGAGAAGTTAGGTAATGCCGTACGTAAATAAATAACTCCTGCAAGTTATCACTATCATATCGCAGTTTCTTCATTCTCCATTAATTTTTTTTTTAATTTTCAAGTTTATTGGAACGATTATCATAAAATCATTTTATCTTCAAGGAATGGTTGCACGCCTCCCTGGAGTGTCTGGTAACATTTTACCATGTCAGCAACAGCCAAACCAGGCAGCGCAGGCTGGTCTACTTCGTAGTGGTTCGCCCGCTCTCAGTGGCCCACCTGTAGGCAGTCTTAGCGGCGTTTTGAACCAAACTGGCAATCGCTTGCTATTTCCCTTGCAACCGAATGCTCAACAACCTGTTACAGCCCAGCAGGCGCAGCAGCAACCACAAACTGTAGGTCTTCCGGGTCCCAGTCCCACCACCTCGAATCCAGGATTGTCGCCGTTCGGCAATCCATTGTCCCAAGGTAAAAATATATTAAATGAACAAATTTCAGATTTCAAAAATATCAGAATAATATTATCCATTCATCTCGTTTGCATAATTGCGTTTTTGAGCACTAGGATTTATTAGTTCAGGATTTTTACTGTTTTTTTTTTACAACACCCTGAAATGGTTGAGGGTATTTTTGTGCCTCGAAATATATAGGATATTCTATGAGTTTTTTCAATAATTTGTAGTTTAGTTATTGAATGTTTTATACTAATTCATTGACATTTCAATACTGATTTAAAACAACAAACAGGCATTTCTGCTCTGATAATGATCTTATATATACGTCCAGTACAATACCAACCTTTTAACCTTTTGAATATCAGGTAGTACAACTTCAAGTCAGTTCCCCACGACGAATAACGGCCCTGTCAGCTTGTCACAAGTCTCGCCAGTCGGTGGTCAGAATTCTCAATCGAGTCAATTCGGAGACTTGCTCAAAACTAACAGATTACCTCCGTCGCCTTCAAATTTCGTACAACAGCAGCAGCAACAACAACAAGGCGTCGGTCAAACGAATATCGGTCAGCTAAACGGCGGCAGGATACCGACAACCAGCTCAGAATCTGTCGCGACGCCTTTAACGACCACTGGGCCCAGGTCCGTTAGCTCTTCGAGGGGAGCGTCACCGGCGCCTGCTACTCCGGTACAGGCGTCGCCAGCTACATTAGCTGCCAGTATGGGTAAGTTGATTTTATGAAAGTTATTATCGAATTCGTCGTTTGAAGCTAAAATATCAAATTAATACTTTTCATTTCACAGAAAACATTTATAGATTGAAATTTCATTCATAATCATTTAAATAAAGTGTTACCAAATTACAAAAGTTTGACATGAATAATTGTGCTTCACTATAATATTCTTCTCATGAAGTTGGACTATTATTGTATTCTCCGAAACACAAATTATCCATTTTTGTTTTCAATAATAAGATAGCAATTTCACTCAATTTTCAGACTCTAGGCTTGAATTTATTCACTAAGATTTGTTTACTCTTTTTTAATTTTTTATTCATCATTTATACTATAAATGTGGATTTCATGATTTATATTTCAACATTCAAACCTACAACACTTTCTTACATTAACCTAATAAAGAACCAACCCTCATCATTAAATGGCAGATGAAGTAAAAGTACTATTGGTTGACATGCTTCTGTCACAAACTTTTTTTTAAACTAAACTTGATTCAATTTTATAATTTTGATGTCTGCTGTATTCTCGAATCATTCGTTCTGAAGTATATTTGTATATTGTCTGGATTCTCAGTCCGCCGTATTTTCGAACTCTAGTATCAGTACTTTTCTCAAAATTATGAATAATTTTCTTTCAGGTAAAGGAATGAGCAGCGCGGAACGAGCAGCTTTGAACGCACCACGGTCGTCTTCACTTTCGTCACAGATGGCCGCTATTACGGCCGCTGCCGATAAAGATGAAGACAGTCCGTCGCCTCCGCACGGGGGTAGTAAAGGCAAGCTCGATCAAATAAAGCGTGAACCACCAGATATAAAACAAGAAGACAACGAGATGAACGACCGACAGACGGAAGGACATAGTGGTGGAAATATCGGTGAGTGAAGTAGAAAAAAAAATAATTTCGATGGACTCGCTGTATTCCGGCAAAGGTCTTATCCCTCACTCCTTGTCAATATTCTGACTTAGTTAATTCGCTGAATTTGACATACATAATGAACTATGGTTTTTACTTCGGAGTATTAGTCAAATGGAATCTTGAAATTTAATGATGTTAGATTACAAGATAGCCTTTTTTATTTCGGGATGTAAAGTGGTAGAAGATTGTTCACCATTTCATATGTATGTCAATGATCAATCCACATAGGCGGTGCACAAGTATTCTAACCCGAATCTACATATTTTAAATAATGATTATTTTCACATTTTCAGATAATATTCCAAAAAAGCAATAGTGGTTGATAGTATTGAATTAAAAAAAACAATGTATGGCATTATGTGTGTGAAAAAATTATTGTTCAAAACATTTCTACGGAAATTTTTCATTACGCCCATGTTAGTGTTTACTCTAGCGCTAAGAAACTCCATCACCGATTTTCCTGCGTTTAGGGTGGGGCCAAGTCTCCTAATGCTTTTGGTTTAAGCATTATTCATCTTCTCAGATAAGATATATTCCAAATTCACACTTTCCTGCGAAACATTTGTCGGAATACCATGGGTCCACTTTCAAGTTAATTTTGAGTCAAATATAATTACCACCTCAATCACACTTGATGATAATACAATCCCAGTTTCGAGAGGATGTAGGTAAAATTTTCCTTTTTTTTACATATTCGAAGATTTTCAGAAAGTTTACCAATATTTTTAGGCAAGGGTATCAAGAATGACATGAAAATGGATATCAAGGATGAAATAAAACAAGAGCCAATGGATGGGGTGGTAATCAAAGAAGAACCGGGGATGATGAAAGAAGAATGTCGTGTAACTGATGGTTCAGGAGATACGAAACCGCAAATTGATAGCAATTCCTCTCAGATGGGCGAGAGAAAGAGCAAAAGTGAGTATTACAGATTTTTTTTTTATCTTTACTATGGATATTTTATAAAATCTGGAGTCAATACTTCAAACAATGTACCATCGATTGATGAACTTGCCTACTTTCAGTTTTCAAACCTGACGAACTGAGGCAGAAATTGATGCCAACTTTGGAGAAATTATTCAGACAAGATCCAGAGAGTATACCCTTCCGACAACCTGTCGATCCACAGACGTTAGGTATTCCAGATTACTTCGACATAGTGAAGAGGCCGATGGATCTGTCGACCATCAGAAGGAAATTGGACATTGGTCAGTATGTGGACCCGTGGGAATACGTCGACGACGTGTGGCTCATGTTCGATAACGCGTGGTTGTACAATAGAAAGACAAGTCGAGTATATAGGTACTGCACGAAGGTAAGCTTCTATCATACCGGCTTTAGAATATTTCTTGACACTTTTTCTTTCTTTTGCAGTTATCGGAGGTGTTCGAACAAGAAATCGACCCAGTGATGCAATCGATGGGGTACTGTTGCGGCAGAAAATATACCTTCAATCCCCAAGTGCTTTGTTGCTACGGAAAACAACTTTGCACGATAGCTAGAGATGCTAAATACTACAGCTATCAAAATAGGTAATTCAATTTTTTTCTGATATTCAAACAAAAATTGTATCACATACTCCAACCTATTCCCTATTTGGATTAAAAACCCCGAAATAATTATAGTTATTGTGTTCAAGAAGTTTATTTCTTTCGAATTCGTTGAATACATTCAACAATTCACTTTTGATAGTTATCAATCGACAATAGATAAATCTCGACTAAAAGTGCCAGGAATATTTTATAGAAACATCTTATTCCATTCTTACAGAACTTTTATATGAACATATATATTTCTTTCAGTTTGAAAGCATATGGACTTGGTTCAGATCGATACACCTTCTGTCAGAAGTGTTTCAACGACATTCAAGGAGACACCGTCACTCTGGGAGAAGATCCTACTCAAGCACAAACGTAAGTTTTTTCTCCTTTTTTTTATAGCAGACTGAATTTTTCATTTTTCGTTTCCAGAGCGATAAAAAAGGATCAGTTCAAAGAGATGAAGAACGACCACCTGGAGATGGAAATTTTCGTGCATTGCACAGACTGCGGCCGCAAACTCCACCAGATTTGCGTCCTACACATCGAAGCCATCTGGACGCAAGGTTTTACGTGCGACGAGTGTCTGAAGGCCAAAGGGCAGAAGCGGAAGGAAAACAAGTTCAATGCGAAGCGGTTGCCTGTTACCAATCTAGGCATGTACATCGAGAACAGAGTGAATATTTTCTTGAAGAAAAAGGAGGCCGGAGCAGGAGAAGTATCGATACGGGTCGTTTCAAGTTCAGAAAAGGTAACTTCATTATTATTTACTGTAGGATTGATAAACCTTACAATAAAAGGAACATGCATTTTTTTTTCACGGAAAACTTTTCAAATCTTCAAAATATTTCTGTTTTCAAATAATTATTAATGGTTTAGTACTTGTTCATGTAGATCTGATTTTAAAGCTGACCAGGAACATTGTTTTTTTTTTTGTTTTGTTTTTTCATAGCCATGAATTTTCAAAGTATCGAAATGTATACAATTAGTATTACTTATTTAACATTATACAAGCTGTTCTGTCTAAAACGCCCAGTTCTTCATTGAAAATAACGAAGAAAATATTTCCATTGGGCAATCAAACAGTCAGTCAATATGTAGTCTTTTGAAATTCTGAATCTGTCGGCAGGTTTTTAAGAAGGTATATAATAAGAAAATGATCATTTTCTCCTCTAATATAGAATTCCTGTTTGTTTCAAGGTGGTAGAAGTGAAGCCGGGTATGCGGAGCAAGTTCGTAGAGACGGGCGAATTGATCGGGGAGTTTCCATATCGTGCGAAAGCGTTGTTTGCATTTGAGGAGATCGACGGTACGGACGTTTGTTTCTTCGGTATGCACGTGCAAGAGTACGGTTCGGAGTGTCCGCCGCCTAATACGCGTCGCGTATACATCGCCTACTTGGACTCAGTGCACTTTTTTAAACCGCGACAGTTTCGGACTGCGGTGTACCACGAGATTTTATTAGGTTATATGGACTATGTGAAACAATTAGGTTATACGATGGCCCACATATGGGCGTGTCCGCCCTCAGAGGGCGACGACTACATTTTTCATTGCCATCCTTTGGACCAAAAAATACCCAAACCTAAGAGACTGCAAGACTGGTATAAGAAGATGTTAGATAAAGGGATCATCGAGAGGATAGTTCTAGATTATAAGGTAATATATTTTCATCTAACTTTATTTCAACCATTCTTGATGCTGAAATGTTATAAGAAATTATGCTCAATGCTTCGAAAGCATTAGGCAACATGTTTGGTAGAATATATTTTGAGGATGTCCTATCATATTGGTGGTTTTATTTAGGATATTCTTAAACAAGCAATGGAAGACAATCTCCGGTCGGCGGCTGATCTTCCTTATTTCGAGGGAGATTTTTGGCCAAATGTTCTGGAAGAGAGCATAAAAGAGTTAGATCAAGAAGAAGAAGAAAAGAGAAAGCAGGCTGAAGCTGCTGAAGCGGCGGTAAGTTGATAATCATAATTCATTATTTCCACTATTTCAAATATACATGACGAGCGCTGGATTATGAAAATTCTGTATTTGTTTCTTATTAAGATATTTTCGTCATTGGAAGAATGTGAAGTTGGTCCAGATGGAAAGAAGAAAGGCCAGAAAAAAGCCAAGAAGAACACAAAATCGAAGGCCAATCAAAGGAAAAACAACAGCAAAAAGTCGAATACTCCACAGACTGGAAATGATCTATCGGCAAAAATTTTCGCCACTATGGAAAAGCACAAAGAAGTATTTTTTGTTATACGGCTACATTCTGTACAATCAGCAGCTAGTCTGAAGGTGAGTAATCATCCATTATTCACTTCTTAGGTTTATGATATTAAATTCCCTAAGTTTAAGGATATAATATTTTTTACGATAATATTGTCAAAGAACAATGGAATTTCATATGCAGCATTACAGCATTCCCTATTTGGGAAATTAACTCAAAAACTACTTGTCATAATTTTTGATAATTCAAACAGTTTGTATACCTTCTTACTAGAGCATATGGATTTGCGTATGAGTGTTGAATAAGTACATTCTAATCTTCGATATATTATGTAAGGTTTTCCAATAAGGACTAGACAACTTTTTTTCAAATTAAATTGGAAACCATTTGGGATATTTCAAAAACTTTATTATCGAGATGATACATAATGGTACATTGAACACATTTATGAATGGAACTCGATTTGGCTCATATAGCCATCGCGGCACGTTTGCAGCGGTCGATTCGTCAGACCCCATTGTAACGTGTGGCTTGTGGTGCTGTCTTGTTGAAACCACATGCTGTCCATAAAGTGATCTTGGCGATACTCAACTCTTGAGAACCCCGTGGAATTTGATTTGGATCGGCCACATCACACAACGAATATTTAGACTCAAAATTTGTTACTGCCTGTCTACTGGGGCGAGAAATACGACCGAAAATCGGAGTTCCGACTAAGTTCAAAATTGTCTCTATCAGAAAACCCTTTATAAGCATCTAAATACCAAAACTTCATCTGTATAATGAATTCTGAACGATTGAAGAGAATGTTTCAGGGAAATATATCAATAATCGACATTTTCCTTTGTAAGTTCAATGATACTTCAATTTCCAAATTAACTGTGGACTTTATAAAATTATTTTCAAATAATTATATTCAATATATCACGAACTGACAATTTTTCCAGCCTATTCAAGACCCCGACCCATTCATAAACTGTGATCTTATGGACGGCCGTGATGCCTTCCTAACTTTAGCACGTGAAAAACATTACGAATTCTCCTCGCTGCGGCGCGCCAAGTACAGCACAATCTCTATGCTGTACGAACTCCACAACCAAGGCCAAGATAAGTTCGTGTACACCTGCAATAGTTGCAAGGCGCATGTCGAGACGAGGTATCATTGTACAGTGTGCGAGGACTTCGATCTATGCACGCATTGTTATGAGAAGGAGGGCCACGTGCACAAAATGGAGAAACTTGGACTGGACATTGACGACGGTAGCTCGCCAAGCGACAGTAAAGCGAATCCTGGTGAAGCGAGGAAACTATCAATACAGGTTAGTAAAGAATACAATGTTATTTTCTTTTACTCGCCCATTTTTACAAAAACGTTACCGTCAAATTCACAATTTTCGAATAAACTATATTTTGGATAATTTTGTCATGTCACATAAATATTCTAGTTACATGAATAACTTTCTTGTTACTTTTTTCGTTTTATATATAATTCATGTATTCAGTAAATTTTTCTAAGAATTGTTTGGTAGAGGATATTTGAGAAATAGTTCCTCGTAAAACGTTGAAATCGACTGTTCATTCATAGTAGGAAAAAGAAAAAAGTTTTACGTGAAAGTTGATTTGTTCTCTTGAATATTATATGGGAAAAATATTATTTTTTTATAAAGACGTTCAATTTTCTGTTTTATGTATTAAACTGAATTTCAAGCAATCACTTGATAAATTCGTGTCTATATCTTCCCAATTTTGCAGCGATGCATCCAATCTTTGGTGCACGCGTGTCAATGCCGAGATGCCAACTGTCGCCTACCTAGTTGTCAAAAGATGAAACGAGTAGTCACCCATACCAAAGTCTGCAAACGCAAAACGAACGGCGGTTGCCCCATATGTAAACAACTCATCGCCTTATGTTGCTACCACGCCAAACACTGCCAAGAGACCAAGTGCCCTGTGCCGTTCTGCTCGAACATCAAGCACAAACTGAAGCAGCAGCAGTTACAGCAAAGGCTGCAGCAAGCTCAGTTGCTAAGACGGCGAATGGCCGTGATGACACGAACAGCGCCAACGACACAGGCTCCTCTGCCAGTCGCTGGAAACCAAGGGGTAGGAATGGGTGGCGGTCCTGGGGTGCAAGGCATGGTGCCAGGTGGTGTGCCCACCAACTCTATGAATTCCGGTGAGTTTTTCTAGATTTTTCTAGGGTGAAACCGCGGCACTATAGGAGAACAAGTAATGATTGTAATTTTAATCTTTTTATTTGTAGAGGAAGTTGTGACAGTGACTTTTCATCGACACAAAATATGTTAGAGAAAAATCTAATAATGCAACTCTGTAAATTGAGAAGCATTTATAATTTTTGAAACATTTTTTTTACTATTCTGAAAGTATATCTATTTTGCGGCTGATCATTTTCGCTGAAAAAAAAATTCTTATTATCCATTAAATACCAAATCCTGAGATTTCTTCAATTGCTCACACTATTTCACTTTTATAGGTCTTCCCAGTCCGGCAGCAATGGGTCTTCAATCCCCTCACCAGCCTGGTATTGGTATGAAACCAGGAACTCAGACACCACCAGCCAATGTATTGCAAGTTGTCAAGCAAGTTCAAGAAGAGGCGGCTAGGCAACAAGCACCTCACGTTGGCTATGGCAAAGTGAATCCGGGTCAAGTACCAGGCCCCAACATGCCCCCACCTCAGATCCGAGGTATGGGTCACATGGGAGGCGGACAAGGTCAGTGATTAATTTCAAGTTTTCAAAGTTGCTGTGGTTATTACTCAGTACTAATACATAAATGAATCTTAGTGGATATATTGAGAATATGTCATTATTCAATGATTGAATATCGAAATAACAGTTTTTTTTTTTACAAAAACCAAATCGCTCAACAGTCGGATATAGATATATAGTCTATTCTGACAGATTTGGTTATCTTTCAATACCATTACTGTAATATTAAACGTATCTAGAGCTAACCAATGAACTTCTGATTAAGTGACTTCACAACTATGCCAAAGTTATATAATTTTGAGTCAAACGCAATTATTATTGAAAAATATCATATGTTTTCAATTGAATATTGCTCTAATCCAATATTGTCAATATGAAATAGGCTTTTGTGTCCTCTTTTATGATAACGCTAGTGAAATATAATTCACGCTCATTGTTTTTCCAGGCGGCAATTTGCTGCCGATGGAACAGTGGCAACAACGATATCCGGGAGTCGTGACGCCTGGCGGTCTTCGACAAGCTGCACCAGGACCGCCTTCGATGCAGTCCGGTCAGATGGGTCAACCGCCCCCACCGATGCCTCCCGGCCAACAAGCAGCAGGAGGCGTCCGTCCAGTAGGCGCAGGCGCGCCTCTTAATGCTCCCGGCAATATGATGCAGAAACAGGCGCTGCAGCAGCTGATGCAGACGTTGCGTTCGCCGCAATCGCCTGAACAGCAGCAGCAAATCCTGCAGATACTCAAGTCAAATCCGCAACTGATGGCAGCGTTCATCAAACAGCGACAGGTGAGTAGGGGGATGTGATTGGGTAACGTTATTGTTCGTTTTTTCTTGTTATGATCAACATACAACCTTTGGCAAATATTGGTCCAAATCCTTTGAAATCATATACTTGAATAATCTATCAAATAATCATTAGGCGAAATGTTCATGTAAAGAGTCCGGAATTTTTTACCCGCTCCCTGTCCTATTTATAGCTGGTAACATTTGTGAGATTCCCCGCTCCCTATTGTGACGTCACAAATTTTACATTTAGGAATTATCGAATTCAAATACCTATTCGAAATAAGTTTTATATCTATTTGAATTATTTTTCAATAAACATAAATTTTAAGAAAAACATTGAAAGAAATTAACAACAATAAACGATTACTTTATTGAACAAAGAAAATGTATTTTGTAAGTTAAAATAGTCTATGTCGTTTAATCCGGGAGAGTTAGTTGTCTAGTAATGTAATAATGTGTAATTGTTGTATTTTGTTCTTTCAAAAACATAGCAATATATGAAAAATATTGTGGGAATAAAAAAAAGCGCGAGTTTGTCTGGTCAAATTATAGGTTGAGGTGTCTTACTACTCCAAATAACAATAAAATTATGGATTAAAAAATGCAGATGTTCTTGAAAACTGATTATTACCAGACTTTTCGTTATATAAACTTTTCGACTTGAAATTCTTCACGACAATTAGTTTGGCATTTTCAGACCGTTTTGTGAATTGAATTACTGGAATATGATTCCATATATTATATAATATATTCCCAATGAATAGGTGATATATTATTTTTCCACCAACCTTTTTGAACTTGTTTCAGGGTGCTGAAATATAACTTTTATCCCAGTAAACTCCTGATTTATGAATCCCCGACTAATCATTATCCTGCGAAGTAAGGTAAACCTTTCCAAACTCCTCGACATTCCTACTTTCCCCCACTCTCACAGAATTGTATTTACATTAATTATGATTACATTCATGTCCAGTTGGAACTATTTATTTCGAATCACATTTCATTATATAAAATTTTCTGCTTCAATTCTACATTTACCATTGAATTTGACATTGATATTTTTACAATAATATGAACAACACAACACCTTCCATACAATCGAATAGTAAGTGATCCATACTCAAATTGCATGTGATTTCGTTTAGCAGGCGCAACAAATCCAGCAGGCTGGTGGCGCGGGTGTCGCAGCCGCGCCTCAGCAACAGCTACAGCACATTCTCAGCCAGCAACCGAACGCGCAGCAACAGCACCAGCAGCAGACGCGCATGCAACTGCAAGGGGCTGGCGGCGGCATGATGAATCAACCGGGCGGACCGAATCCGCAAGGTCTGAACCAGAACCAGCAGATGACGCAGCAGCAATGGTTCAAGCACCAACAAATGCTGGCTATGCAGAGGCAGCAACAGGCACAGCAGCAACAGCAGCAGCAGGGGTTTCAGCAGCCGGGAGCTTGCCCGACCTATCAGCAAAGGTTGCCAGGCGAGTGATATGACTGAATTCTCAATTTTGTGTCAAGTCTACTACTATGTTTAGTTCAGGTGAAACGTACCATGAACCGTTCCTACATACAGGCCGTCCGTTTTTCGAATGCCATTAAAGGGATTTCGCACATCTTAAGAGATTTAAGTTGATTTAACTGAGGCAAAGTTGTGCATTTTGTGTTGAATAATGATTTGATAGGCAATTGAGCATAAAGTCTGCCGTTCGGCTAAGTTTATTGAACCACGTTACATCTTTGTATGTTTGTAGCAAGTCAAAAAGAAAATAAAATACAATAAACAACATGTACATGCTGTATATCACATGTTTTTCTGTTCATGTATATTTTTCAGTGTTACATTTGGGCCCTGATATTTTTTTAATATAAATATTTTTCATCTTTCCAGGTATAAGACAACCACACCTGGGCTATAACAACTCTTTTCCGGACCAACAGTATCCACCTATGCAAGGTTTAAAACCGACACCTCCTCCATTGCCTTCGCCACAGGGCGTAATGGGACCTCCTCAGGGTATGACCGTACAACAGCAGCAGTTGATGCAGAGTGTCAGGAGTCCACCTCCTATACGGTAGGTCTTTTCAAAATAGTCAGTAATGTACATTCAATATTTATAAAATGAAAAATGTCCAAGTGTAATAATGAATGCCTAAACTATATAGTTTAAATTTCGCATATAAGGCGACAAATAAAAAAAAACTGTTGGGACAAAATTTCTCCGACCTAATGAAAATATAAAAACCTCCTTCGCACTTTCTTCATTCGCATTTTCATTATTCGCGGATATAATCGGTCCATCATTATATTTTATCTGTGAGAAGTATTGTTCAGCTTTTGGTCTTTTGGTCCGCATGACATTGACAAGGTCTGGATATCCATAAATTTTGCCTTTGAAACTAGAAGGCTCAACAGTCCTACTATTTTGGCAGTTGAAACTTTGTGACACCAATGATAAATTATTGCGAGATTCTAATTTTGTTAAGTTCCCATAAAAACAGATACTTTCCAAGCAAAATTGTAATATTCTCTATGAATGATTAATCCTAAAAACCCTGATATTTCTCGGTGGAGTTTTTATTCTGCCCAACACAACAGGTGAACAAATTTAACTGTCATTGACAATGATTATTTTTTTCCTGTTCGACTTGCTTGATAATGGGCTGTATCAATATCTTCCTTTGAAGATTACTAAGAGACTCTGCATGTTGTTACAAAGTGTGTTCATTGTTTTGTTTGTACAATAAAATGGTATTACCAGTGTGACATCTTATATTTATCCCCTGTACATTGAATTTTACATGTCACTTTTTTTTACGTTATATTGTGTGGTATTCAAATATTTTTGTAACAAATTTCAAATCTTAACGCCGCTATATTTGTTGCAGAAGCCCTCAACCGAGTCCTTCACGAACCGCCCCTAGCCCGCGCAACCAGACAGTGCCGAGTCCTAGAGGACCGCAACCGTCTCCGCACGACCTCGCTGCCTCTGAGATGCTGCTAGGACAAAACCATGCCAGCGGCCTCCATCCGCACGCCTCGCCGGTCGGTACAGTCGTCCAGGACAGCGGCGGCAACGAACCACCGCCCATGACGCCACAAGACCAACTCAGTAAATTCGTGGAGCAACTCTAGTGGTGTCGCGTCTTTTCGGAAGACGACGGCAGGTGATCGAAAACCCAGTAGGGGGCGTGCTAAGCGCCGATAGGGGTAGGGCGTAGCCTTGGTGATTGATTTACTACGGATAGGTTACGCTGATGGTAGGGGGGCGTTGGAGAGAGGGTTAAGTTGAGTTGGGGATGAACGCATAACGTTCCAATGAATAGAGATGGTGATTCAGCTGGATATTTGTATCATTTATTTTGGCTCTCGTGAGTCAATACCGAAACTGACAATTTTCTGTTTTTTGTAAACTTTAATGTACAGTTGGATTCGTTTATGCATTAGTTGATCAAAGGTTATAGAAAAGAGGTTAAATTTTTCCGGTATAATTAATATATGAGATATATAATTTATATAATAAAATCTGTAAAATTATTGTACATAAAACTCGTTTATATTATTAATTGTACGGTAATTTGCGCACTGTCAATTAGTGTTGAACCATTTTCAATTCGGAAATGCTGTATTTTATTTCGTAATTGATTCAAACATGCACACATACTGTATCAGTATCAGTTGGATATGTCACATTTGACATTGAGTAAGTTTTTGTGTCTATTATGGCACAAGCGTGGCAGAAATATTTTAGTGTGATTCTACGAGTGCCAAGATAATGATGAATCAAATGATTATGATTTGATTATTTCAAACAATTTGTTGAATTATATTTTCATTACAGTTTCGTACTATATCATTTTTATTTGAGAACTGAAAGAGAATCAATTATCTTTTGATTGAATATCCAACTTTTTCTCGACTCTTATTCAATTTGTACAACACATTAAATATTCGGATGATTATTCCTTGACTAATAAGGACAAAATTGTGAATACGATTTATAGTTTCGTATTAATGATAGTTACTGATGATTATTGTGGTTGAAAGAAGCAAAACTGGTGGCATTGTAAGATGTTAATCCATAATGATCACGAATTTGTTATGGATAACTGATTATAAACTGTGTAGCTGTTTTGCTTCAGGAAAATGTCGCTCATGGAACTCTAATAGACCTCTCTCAACGTCCCTCATCAGTTGGACATGAATATTGAAATTTATAACGTCCCCGAAAATCGTCAATTCGAAATTGTCATTATCCTGTACACAACAAATTTTGTAAATACTTGTAGAATACCGTGAAAATACATACGAATAAAAAAATTATATTGTATGAATTATACAAAGTTGTAAATATGTTACATAGAGATCTGTATATTTACTATATATATGTATACATACGATTTTTAGTGGAAAATGAAATCAATGATACCTTAAAAGTATTTATGGCTTTGCGAGGCTGTGTTTAACTTAACGGATTGTTACCTAGTGGATGGTAGACTATGGCATAGCTACGCACCTGTTGCTCTTTGTTTTTTTTACATGTGACAACGTTTTACGGTAAATACATTGTATAAAAGTTAGTGAGAAAGAGAGAGAGAGCGAGGGAAAATTTTTACCGAAGAATTTTTAGCAACGCGCTCGGTAGCTATTGTGATGGCGGCGGCCTCGCGGAGAGGGCGCCCCTGTTTGTTTTTATATAATATATTTATAATTTATATACCTATTGTCTTGTTTTCATGTGTTTACATTCCACGAATCGTGTGGGGTGCCGTGCTGGCGGATACAAAACGACAATCCAGACCCGCGCCAGTGCAATAACTTATACACACTCCCTCCTAATTTATTACTGAACATACATCAATTAGGTTACAAAATTAGTGTTAAGGATTATCAGAAATAAAAGATAATGAAAATTAATGGTAGTATTTCATTAATATCGTTAAATACTTACGAGAACGTCGGGTGCAGCGTAAGAACTTGACATAAACATTAAGGGGGCGTCCATAAATTACGTGAGGTGTTCAAGGGGGGGGGAGGAGGTCAAGCTTAATCTTTCTAAATGTCACTTAGGGAAGAGGGGGGCTTTAGCAAATATTACGTAATTTGTTTCTAGTATAAAACGATGTGGTGAAATTGCGTGAAAGTAAAGTTAAATTGGAATAAAAAATGTTGCAAGAGTCAAAATATGGCGAAATTTCACACAATAGTTGTCGCGTTTAATTTCATCGTAGTAATTCTGAACTACGGCAATACTCTCGAATCTATAATACTAGTCAGATAAAAGTAATGGAACAATTTATGTTTTTGTTTAATTTTTTTTTATAATCCAACGCAATAACAGCCAGAACACAACATTTGAAAAATCTCACGTAAGATTTAGGGAGGGGGAAGGCAGTTGGGGAAAATCTTGCAAAATCTAACCAAGGGGTCAAAAAATTCTAAAAAATGCCTCACGTAATTTATGGACGTCCCCTAACGCCGACTGTTTTCTGGGTATACTCACTTGATGTCGGTTACTAGTATATTACTCCCCAAAGAACATTAATTGTCCATGTAAAGTGAGAGTTCAAATTCATGAAACTAGACTAAGGATAGTCCTCCACGATTCGCTGTTGTGTTTAAATTAACGCTGCTCCCAAGGTGGCGTATGGAGTTAGTAACAAAGCCTATACAGAAAGAAAACATTAGCTAATTTCCATAGTGGGCTCCGAATACATTATTCTAGTTTCATGGAACATCATAATATTTCGAAAAGTATCAATTTTCTCACGATAAAATTGCGAAATTCGTGTTTTTTTGGACCGATAAACGTAAGTTTCAACAAAAATCATATCGAAACATGAAGCGGGCTGTAGACACAAAATTTCACGTACACGTCACGATCATCGAAAAAATAGAAAAAGAATGGCAGATTGGCAGCGCGGGCAAAATTGATTTTGAAAGTTAGGTTATGTTGATTACGGTTTGTGTTTTGATTTGTGGATATCTTGATTAAAGAGTAAAAAACAATATTTGAAAAATATCGCATCTATATTCTTATTCATTATAAAAAATGTTGAGGGAAGTAATAAACGGTGCCATGCTTAGTTCTCATAACAACAAGACTGTGAGTATAACTGGTTTTGTCACGGAAATATCTGATAGTGGATTTTGGTTCGAAATGAAGACAACTGATAATTATGTTGTGAGAGTTTCCTTGAATCAACCCATTGATAATCCCATAGAAGGTTATGTTGAGGTAAGAAGATTTATATGAAAGTAATATGTTGCTTCCATTCCCTTTATACTAGAAATGGAATATCAATTTTGTATTATTACAGGTTCATGGGAAATCTACTGGCAAAGGCATAACTGCAGATGAGTACATTACTTTTAGTAACGAAAAATTTGATGCCAAAGCATACAACTTCCTCTGCTCTTCACTGAACAGCATACCAAGTTTATGGATTACATCGTGAATATGTCATTTTATGTATTAATTTTTTTTATTACAATAGTTTATTAATATCAAAATACTTTGTCTACACTGATCACTAATCTAATTGTATCCTACTTTATATTTGGTTGTAATAGTTTTACAAGATATAATTTATATATTATTATAAATTAGAATACTTGATTGCTAAAAGTTTGTTTTTAAAGAACTCATGAATAATGATTACCCTTGTGAATACCTGTGATAAATCTTGGTGAAACCAAAATGTAGCTGATAGTTTTCTAGCATTATTACAATTTTGACAATTTGTTATCTGAAACAGGAAAGATAGACCACCCAACAAATTTTCATGCTTTATTTCAATGACTCAGCTTGAACACAAAATTCTGCTCAAAATCATGTTATTCAAGTTCAAAATAGATTCAATATATAGATAAAAAATGTATTCACCACACTTCCAGACATCTTATAAAACTGAGTAATTTTTCAATTATCAAAAAGTTCTTTTGCCAGTAAATATCAATGTCATAATCTGAGAGACTTGTTGTGTTATAAAAATAATTCTTAGATATTGATCAATATTTATTAATACCAGTAAAAGAAAATGTTCAAGTATCCTTCTTTTTGAGAATCAATTTTCCCTAATTCTCTTGAGACTGTCTTGAATATCTTTTTCAGAATTAGAACTAATACTTCTCTTAATTGGAAGATTAGTTTCACTGCAATCTCTGGATATCCTTGGATTTACTATACCTAAATTCAAATACACAGTCATTAAAGTGTATAGAAAATGCCAAAAATTTACCTGAAGTGAAGGAATGGCATGCTGCTACAAAACCAGAAACTGTTTTAATTTTTTTCAATCCATCACAAAAAACTTGCAATGCTTCCGCAATTTCTAGTGGAGAATTATTTAAGTGCTGTGAGAATGTTTCATCAATTTCTTTTATAATTTCATGTCCTTCGGAAATATACAGGTTGTCTTTATCAGTTTCTTCTATCATATCCATGGAAAATTCACTGACTGTTTCAGTTGTTTCCAAGCAATTTTTAATCAATGATTTTTCGTTTTTGCAATCCTGTTTGCCTGTGGCAAGAAAATGATATTTTCTTATAGTCCCCTCCTCATCAAATCTTTTGATAAATTTATCAGGGACTATAAAACCACATATCCAATCGATATGCCTACATATAATGTTTTTCTTTCTTTGGTTACAAGTACAGCTTAAAACTTCAATGTTGACGATAAAAATCAGTCCATTCTCACTAGGTATAAGATAAATATTCTCACTTAACTCTTGTACCTGTTCAATTATATTTGTTGAGGGAGGCAGGCTTATCAATCTATATAGTACATTTTCTCTTATTTGATCATTTGCAGTATCCAGAAGTCTTTGTTCATAAAACAATACAAATTTATTCATCATGAAATCTATTGCTTGAACTAAATTCAATGCTTTTATCCCATGAAGAATTTTTTCTTTCAGAAAACGTGTTGCAGCTAATGAAGCACTATCTTTATAGTGTTCTTGTCTCAAATGATCCTGATAACACAAAGCCCAAAGGGTCCTTTGCTCCCAGTAACTATACAAGTATGATTGGTATTCAGGATAATTATCAGAACCTGTCAGGGCAATCTGAAAGGCTAGGATGCACTCTTCCTCATTTTTGGCATAAACTATGTTTCTGAATTCTTCATAAAATATATTCTGATGATCTTGTTGTATTCCGTTCTTAGCATTCATGAGCCACCTCCAAACAGATTGTAATACATGAAACCTACATAATAAAATTATGCTTAGTGGGCACTCGGACTGAATAGCAGCATGTTCTGCAGCTGAATCCTCTATCATAAAAACTGTAGGTCCTTCTATACTGCCATAAAAAATTCTCTCTCCCATTATTTCTTTCAAAAGTTGTAATCCAAGAGATATTAAATGAGAATATTCTGATGTAGTTAAGAATACAGCCAATGGCAAGCCACCAGATTCATCAGCAGTGAATAATGTAAATATTCTGTGACCATCATAATCAGCTGCACTAACTGAATCAATGTAAACAATTTTTGCTGCTTCCTCAACTGTTTCATGAACTCTTTGCATTAATGGTGGACATACACTAGAACATAATATTCAAGTCAATTCACAAAAATATTGCATTGGAAAAATACCTACCATATCACATAGTCTTCATCAATATATCCTATTGCTGCACTTTTAACATTGTTATCTTCATTGAATTTATCTATTTTCATCTTCAAGAATTCAGGAGATGCTTCAAATGATTTATATTTGTGCTTGAATGTGTTCATGTACAAATGATAGCAGTACATATAATCAGGACAAACACTTCTATCTGCAAACATTTCATTGAAATTGTCATTTCTCATTTGGATTTCCATTCTTATAGTTTCAAGAGCATTAGCAGGTGAATATCCATTCTCATAGAGGTCAATTAGCTTTTTTTTTGTTTGATTATTCACTTGTCTGAAACGTAAAATATCAGTTGAAGTTGAATGGTTATGATGTGGAATTATCTTGATTTCACAAGGCATTTTAGGATTTGGTGCTTTAGTCTTGTCTCTTCCTTGGTACTTTCCCAGTACTGCCCTCAAGGTTATTGTTATTGTTGATGGGCAATTACTGTTTCTTGTTTTTTTCTTATCCATTGGGTCATATATATTTTTATTTCTAGTATTGAGCTGACATTTCAACCTTCTTTTGAATACCACTTTTGATCCTGAACATTTTTCTGTGGATCGAATTGAGTATGAACATTTAGATTTCTCTTCATAATCTTCTAACCATTGCTGAACTTCACTCTCTGTCTTAGCATTCACAAGAACAGTTATTTCATAGAAATTTCTATTTTTGTAATGGTATACCTCGACAACTTTGGTATCCCATTGGGGCAGTATATTCTGGAAGCATAAAAATTAGTAATCGAAGAATCTTTGAACTATCATTAGATACTCACTTCTATTTCAGATTTACTAATACCAACTTTACTGAAATCAATTTTAGCATCATATTGAATACCAACCATAATTAAAAATCTGTTTCGAATTATATTTCACTACAAATCTTTCAAGTCTGAATTCCCAGTTACAAGTAAAAAACCATGCATTTATCAATAATAACAGTACAACTATTTTATATATTCAATTCTTCAAAAGGTCATAACCAAATATACAAAATATAAATAAATCAGAAGTAGGTTCTTCTTCTTTTTCTTGAGGACTAGGATGCTATAGTCTTCCTTTGACTTTTGTTTTAAGAGAATGGACAGAAAAGGTATGTCGTCACGATGATTTTCGAGCATCTTGAGCCGAGGCCCATTTAGGTCAGGGGGTGGCAAAATGCCACCCTATAATTACGCCACTGCAATGTAATAATTAAAATAGGAATACTTTAAGCAATGGACAACCTGAGTGTGACGTCAAAATGGGCGGAGCACATAAAATCATTCCAAACAAAGAAATATTTGCATTGTTTTCTCCATGAGAATTTTTATAAGAATGATTCAATGGGAACTTAATATCACCATATACAAACAATTTTATTCTTAGTTTCAACTGGAAGGAGCGAATACGTGAAATTGACTCTTTGTTTGGAAAGGTTTTTAAGCTTATGACGTCAAGGCTGTCCATTCCATATTCTTATAATTTTACTATTTTAAGGCAGTAGGTGTTATTATGTTGTTTTTTGAGACTAAAAATTTGAACCCTTTTGATTACATGAAATTTGAAATTCAAATGTGAACCTCATAAGTAAAACACTTTGCGGGCCTGGACTAACAGTATAGAGTAAATAAAATTCAGTAGAGTCTATTTATAACGTGTATATTGAATAAGTATAAAATAAGTGCTATTTTTTCAATCATTGGAAAACACAATGGGTTTGATTTGTATATATAAAATACAATTTTGAAATACGTTTTCAAAGTTTGTACAGATATTCAAAATTCGACTCGTAAATTATGTTTAGTAACTGTACCTAATTGATCATTTTGCAAAATGAAAAAAGACATCGCATAAATAAAAGACACTTAATCTATAATAATAAAACTTATAACATATAAAGCATAGAATAAATAAAATAAATACTATTCACAAACATAAATACTATGCTATAGATCGAATGGTGATAAATATTGACATGATGAAACTGTATGAAAATCTAATAAATTACTCATCGAGTAGGACGGGTTTATCACATTTTGATTCATTATAAGTACAATTATTTTGCTAATATAACTGGGGGTCAAAAACTCATGAGGAATTGATGTCGGCATCTTATATTGATAGATTTTTATCCCTACGGTTGTTCAATTTCTTTGTTGAAATATTTATATAGTGACTATAAATGATTGCATAAACATTCACATTTTTTTGTACGTTTATCAATACACTACTGAAGCTACACCTAACTGAATTGAAATGTATATCGGTTAGGTATCTTATTTTCCGACAAAATAGCATTTGATCCCTTTTACTCTACAAACAAAGATATAACATAATCATATTGGGAATAAATAAGACAATACGATGAAATTATTATTCTCTTAATTATTTACTGTTACCTACTTTTCTCTTCATGTTTTCAAATTGCATTATCAGCGAGTGGGTTCCTGAAAATGAATAGAATCATAGAATTTTTTATTAATTTTTAGTGAAATTTGGGTCTCATTGAAGTTGAAACTCTTTAGACTTTCATAATTTCGCAAATGAGCCAAACCAGCTGGTCTGGCTGGCTATAAGGTTTGGCAACGTGGCAACCCCAATCACAACCATATTTGTAACTCTGAATTGATGTCACCATAGCAAGTCTTGAGAAGTTGTCCCAATTCAGACTACTATAGTGACATTGACATTGCAATTTTCATAATATGCAAGAATTAGGTTGTTTGTACACATGCACACAATTATATTTACCTGGCATATCCACTTCTTCATCTGTTAAGTCACATAATTCAGCTAGTGATCTAGCAGCTTTTAGGCTACTAGGAGCAGATGCCACATAGCTTAATCCTTCATCTAACTGGTACAAATTAGCCATTGATTTAGTAGGTTTGAGAACATTATCATCATGTTGAATTCCTTCAAGCTCTAAAGCAGCAATGAGGTCTGGTTGAGACTTCCTCCTCTCGTTTCTCAATTCAGTTTCCCTATGTTGAAAATCCATTATATCTTTGACAATTTTTTCTTCTGCTGGGACATAACCATTCCTCACTGGTTTTCCTTTTTCAACAGTTATTTTTGCTGGCTCAAAAGAGGCATCACTGTACCAGTTGTTCTGTGAGTCATTAGATTTCAATAAAGATGATGCTTTTCCTCTACTCTTGAAAAATTTGTGCATAACACCTTTTGTATTTGGGTTAGGTGTGAATCTCCTTGTGAATCCATTTGTATTAGAAATCCCATTCGATTCAACTTCCAATGAATTGTTGTTATTGTTTTTGATGCATTCAGGATTAGAAAGACTCGAGAATCCATTTTTCAGTTCCTTTTCTCGTTTGATGTTTTCTATTATTTCATTTTGTATTAAATCCAAGGTAGACTTGTGAGAGGTGTTCATGTTCAGATCACTATAGTGGCAGTTGTTTCTTGAAAAGTTGACCCTAAAATTCAAATGAGATTGATGTATTTCAAATTACCGTTTTTATTCATAAGTTCTACCTGTGGATTGCTATTCATCGGCTGGATTTCTTGCTAACGGATATTTAGGTTATTTGTTCTTTGTTACCGAACAGTCTACTAAACAATATCAATTGTTACTACTGCCGCTTTTTTTGAAATTATTAGTCAATTAAATTGATATAAGAATCAAAAAAGGAATGTCCTGAAAAGTGGTTTGAAAAGCTGTTTTTAAACGTATCTTATGACGAAGTTGAAAGTTGAAATCCTTGTCCTTGATGACGCCGCATATTAGCAGTGAATGAGGATCCGGCAAGGCGGCAGCCACAGTGACTAGTTTTCCGGATCCGATTCTCTAATACCTTTTATTCTTAAGACCACAGAAACCGCTCACGAGTATATATTTGATACTCTGATAAGTCTGCACATTGACGAGAAACGACAGATAGACATGCACAATTATGAATATCTCCACGTTACGTGATACGTATAACGTATCTTCCACTAACTAAACAAATTTGTAACAATCAATTGTTTCTACTGGAAAATATCCTCATCCAACTCAACATTTATACATTTTACATTTGAGAAATTATCTCAAATTGAAATGAACACATATTAGAAATACATATTTCCCAAGTTCATTTCATCAAAATTGTATAATATATTAATTATATTAAGTATATTAATGAAACCTCATCGTCTATCAAGCTGATATATCTCTGTTACTTATTCTCCATAAACCTCTAATGAATCAGTTAGGTGAATCACCCTGTATAAATTCCATAAAACAACTCACAATGAATTATTTAATTCGACTAAATTAAATAGAACAGATAAACACAAAAAAACATAACACAAAGAACGAAGAACAATAATCAAATGATATTCTTAACAGTAACTTTTTTCAAATTGAAACGAAGAACAATAATCAAATAATATTCTTAACAGTAACTTTTTTCAAATTGAAACGAAGAACAATAATCAAATAGTATTCTTAACAGTGACTTTTTTCAAATTGATTTTACAATTTCTGCAATCTCGGACCTTTCAAAATGCATTCGAGTTCTGTGGAGGCTTCTTTCGAACGTAATGTAACGAATTTTTCCTTAGATAACACTGGAACAAAATCATATAAAAATAAATGGATGTATTATTGAGAATGATAGTTATAATTTTAGCAACATTCAATATTACAGATCATCAGAATATAACCCGATTATTTTTTTACTCTATATTCCTTTGAAACTTTTAACAATTTTACATGGAAATTATACATAGGAAAGAGTGCTTGGATACTCGATTTGAGTATAAATAGAAGGAGATGAAAAATAATATGTTCAGATAAAATATCTATGAAATGTAATCAACACGCATTTTAAACGCATATTAAAGACTTTTTTAGACTACTTTGTATAATGAAGAACAAACCGTGTAGAAATGGTGATAATTATGATAAATTGGTGATTTCTCGGATAACGTTAATATTTAGAAAAATTATTGACAGATAAAGAATATCTCATATGCCTCGACTGTAAGGGATGCACTTCGATCTTGAAAAAATTTTTAAAAAGTTGGAATTTTTCAACATTTAAATTCGAAACTTTGGTCGTACTTATTGAGTTCTGAGAATTTATTGAAATGACACTAATTACCTTCAAAAAATAATATGGTATTCGAAATTGAATGTATTTAATTTGGAATTGAAGGTCTCTTAAGTGATAAAAGCTGAAAAATCCATTCAGAGAACTCAATTCGAAAGTAACACGTAGGTATTTAGAGAATATGTAAATCTTAAAAACAAGTGAAATATAATTGAGCAATTGCTATATAAGCTAATTTTCAAGCGCGCGATTATTTTTGATTCTGAAACACATTACAAATTCGAATTTGGATATAGTTTTCAGTTTTCAAATAAATTTTACCTAGTAAGTCGGAAAATGCTCTCGCCATGTTCAATTTGGTCATGGGCTTTTCACTGAGATCCTCTATCGTGGGCAATGTTTCATCAAAATTCCATTTAAGCAGTCTGTCGACAATTTTTTGTTGTCTGAAAAAAAAATACAAATTGAAAAGAAATAAAACAATTTTTATGTAGTAGAATGATACATACACAATCGGTCTCGATATCTCTCATTTTTAGAAACTCATGATGAGACAAGAAAAATTTTCACACCCTGCTTGATCGTAAATTTTTATTAGTACAGACTGTACAATATGAATGTTTGTTTGGAGTTATTCCAAAAATAATTATGTAATTCGAAAATATTATGGCACATTCAATCATATCGGAATAGTCAGTGGTTACCAGACGAAATAATTCATAGGAATATTCCAAAACATTGCTTGATATAATTTGATATGGCAATTTATGACATTATTTGATTTATAGTAATTCAATTAGCTTACCTTCTTTTGGGATCCACATCCTCTTCTGGTGAACTGTAAAAATGAGGAAAATATGATTTTTTGTTGTGTTATATTCAGTGGTCTTGATATCAAGAATAAAAATAATAATGATAATTTTATTTCAGCAATTGTCTTGTGAAACAGTCAGGGAAATTGTGAAAAATGTCAAAAGGTAAAAGTATGTAGGTAATAAAGCAAATCATCATAATACACCATGGATTGAAAACATTCTGATCTACCCATATTCACACAAATATACACTTGTTCACACACACAGCTATACATTAATAAGCACATACATGAAAAACATGGTGAATGTTGAACACTCACCAAGGTCTCTTTCTTTTGGTTGTTTTCTGCAGTGGAACTGCTAGACTTATTTCGGAGGACAGTTCTCGTGTGCCTGGAGCAATCGGTTCCTCATGAAGTTGTTCCAGAACTACTGGAGCAATTGGTGGAATTGAAGGTTCCTGGGTGATGAACGGCTCGGATATTTGACCAGCTTCAAGTCGACTGGGCATATAAATAAACCGAGAATGAAATGCAATGTCAATTGGACACTCTCTAGTTCAGAAATCAACTGGAAACTTAATTTTTTCTTATTTCTTTGAATTGTAGTAACTACGTTATTATTGATATTCTGTTCATTTATTTTTTGGTACTGAAGACTTTATTGTAATTGCGGTTCTACTGTGTTCAGACATTGCAACCATACTTTATCTTCATTCATCACTGTGAACGTTTTTTGACACCATTTATAGTGCAGAAAATATACTTAATATACTTCACGACTCTTGGTTTGTTGATGGTTGCTTCGAAATGCGATTTTTGAAACTTTGATTTAAATACGCTGAGATCTATTTTGAATAAGTAGAATGGGGTATGAGTATATTTCAATGTTGATAATTTTTTATGAAAACCGAAATTGTACAAAATTATATCATTAGACAAAGTGATATTTATTGGAGAATAGTATATATGATATAAAATATTACCCAGTATCTTCTTGGGGAAAAGGCAGGACGTCAATTCCACTGACGGAAAGTGTTTCCTTGAGGGGAATTTCGGTCAAAGAAGCAGCGGCACCAGTTGAATCTTTTTCTAGTGAACTTTTCTTGGAAGTCGATGTTCCTCGCAAACTCAGTGATATACCCCTGAAAAAATGTGATCATAAATTGAAAATATTCAATATCGATTCAGACTTTATCATAACACAGATAAAATAACATCCTCCTCAGCAGGATATTGGTATAATATAATTTATCCAACCAATGATTATGATTGTCATTATTGATGTTATTTTGGACAATAAAACTATCGAATAACTATAATAATAACTAGCGTGTTGTTATAGGTAGTTTTCTAGTTATTACTATCACAAGCACAACTTGACCAAAATGAGAAAAATAACATTTATAGGGTACTGAGGAGCTTTGATTTGATCTCAAAGCTCATTAATTATCACTTATAATTGCACAAGTGAATTGCACGGGTGAATTTGGGTTGTTTAATGAGAAACTGTTTCCTAGCAATACCCAATATCAATACAAACCTCGAGTGTAATTCGGCAGGACAATTTAATGAATAAGAAATTTGGAAACATATCAATGCAAACTTTATTTATGAAACATTAAAATCAAACACATTTTTATTTTAATGTATAATTATTAAAAACGCAGTTATATTGAATAACTCGAAAAGTAATTATCGGATCAACTTCAAATTTTCAGAGAATATTTTTAAGATATTACACTCAACAAAAATGCAATGCGAAATATTGATTTTTTGAAAATCCTGACTACCCCTAACCCATTAACCGTTTCCATGCTTTCGTTACAAATTATATGAATATCTTACCTACTGGATGACCCTTGCAACCTGACATCTTCTCTCACTGCTTCGTCTTCGTCGGGCCAGTACAGGTTAAATAAATCATCGTTTCGGAACGATTTCACGGCGATTGGAACAGGAAAAGTCTCATCCAAATACGAACCACCGCCTTCCTAAAAATTATATGTAATTTCTAGAATGACATTTATTGAGTATTTTTCATAAATATGACATGGTAGTGAATACTACCACATAGTCTTGGTTTATATCAGAACTGCACGAATGAGGTATTCAGCATTTATTTTTGTTTGAATATGAATAACCCTGCTGATCTGCCGAAATGTATTGGGGGACAGAATAAGATATCTAGAATAATGTGATATGATCATTTGATAAAATTTTTCCTACTGGTTATCATTTTTTTGTTAATTTTTTGTATTACAAGTAGTATTGTTGGGATCTTGGTTATTTTTCGTTCGGTTCTTAACCAGTTGAGAACTCTCCCAAATTTTATTTACTTATCGAAATATCCTCATGAAAATTCAAGGCGCAAGCTATAAAATATAAAAATCCAAGATAATCCAAAGTACTTACGACACATCTGTTAATTCTGACAATTGGTCTTTTTCTTGAGCTGAGAAATAACTTTGCTGAGGCTGGTTTATCCTGCAAATATATTTCATAAGATCATTCGAAGATGCACTTCATTTGTTCCAATGAATTAATATTGGAATGAGTTTGAATACGCGGTACCCTGAATGAATTGGAATCATGGAGTTGAAATTTTGAAATTTACAATTAGCGATTCCAACTACAGTTGAGGGCGCTACCGAACGTGAACAAATTTTACGGTTATAAAAACTTATCCTCATGGCTATATCTGTTGATATGGGGTGTTTTTGTGACTGTTAGCTGTGAGTTTTCGAATTTTTGAGTTGTCTCAACTTTTTGTTATTAATGAACATTTTTTCATGAAATTTTGGTCACACCCGTTTAGAGGCACTCTGAATCCAGTGGCGTAGTTATTTCAACAATAAAAAAACCGCTAATGAAAAATCTCGTTTTTCGACTAGGAAAAAATATCGTATAGTATGACCTGAAAATTGGAATGAACATTTCAAATTTTGTCTCAAGGTAGACCTTTTAGTACTCGACATTTAAAAAAAAATCAAAATCTGTCTACAACTTATATGTATAAAAATATATTATGAGAACTGACTTTTTTCGCTCTCTCAACCTTAGACAGGACTTCTCCAGATGTTATCTCTCTGAGCACAGGTTCATCTGTCTCAATATCCTTTGGAGCCGCTACTGGCAGAGCTCCGCCTTCTGGTGCTAACGAAAAATCAGTTTATTATATGAATAGAATGCGACAACAGATAATAAAAGAAACTAAAACTATTTTCAAGTTTAAGACAAAATTTGTGTAGGTCTAGAACTTACGTAAAAATATAATTAGACTTACCCGATGGATACAAACGATGTTCAGGTTCTGGTACATCTGGTATGGTTTGTATTTGTTCGACTTCCATCGGAATGGGTACTTCAGGTAATATCTTGGGATCAACATTTTCAGGCGGTATGCGTGCAGATCCAAAAAACTCACCTGAAACGATGATTGTCTAAACCTTCATCGTTTGAACTTGAATTTCACTGAATTTAGTTTTCATTGTCCAGGCAAGATAGTTGTTACAGTTCTCCAGAAAATGTGGTATAACTGCTTGTCTATTTTGTCAATGATACTCCCAAACGGGAAAATTAGGTTGAATTTATAATCTGAATATTTTGAAAAATGTTTCCGATTTATAAAATTTACTGGGTGTCCCAAATTATTGTATTTATTGTACATATCTGGCATATTTGACAAGATAATTTAAAAATTGAAAATCTGTTTTGAATGGAGTTAAAGTACCTTCATAACGACCTATGAAAAAACTCAATTGCTTTTGACATGCTTGTGCACCTACCTGGCACTTTTTATTTGAAAATGGTACATTTCGACCCACAACGACACATCTAATATTATTTGTTTCTCACATATTAATCGAAACTTTGACCATTCACATCTCGAGTTGTGTGATTTCCTCATAAAATAAATTTCAAAATACCTTTCTCAGCATGGAAAAGGGCAACGACCTCAACCTTTTGGGAAGGAGGTAATTCAGATGAAGGGGTTTCAGGAGTAATAGGTGCAACAACAGGTTTTGTAGCGGCTCTGGAAACGATAATGTTGAAACAAATGTGAAAAATTATTAGGTAGATGAGAATTGCATGCATCTTCTATCAATGTGTAAGGCAACTTTAAGAAGCGATCAACTAAGATGGGACTAATTATGAATTGTGACCTACGGCGATTACCTTCACAGGACATTTTTGATTACTCGGCATTTCACCATGTATTATTGAAGATTCATGCGAAACTTGAAAGCTCAATTGGACAATGTTGAATTTTTCGAAATATACCAAATAAAAAAAAATCTTTTTGATTCAGTAATTGAGCATGCATGGAGGATGCTTTAGAGGCTTCAAAAAATAAATTTTTTACATGAATTTTTTTCCTAAATTATGCAAGAATATGTTCCTAAAATTTCAAAAGCTGATTCAAAGACAATTACTAGTTTTTAATGTATTAGATCTTTGACCCGCAATTTCTCGGGTTTTTCATTTCACGATATTTCGTAATTAACTAGAAAGATGGGGAAAACTAAAACGGCCTATAAAACGAGACAAAATGGATTGTATTCGGAATTAAAATTATCTTTTAGTTGAACCTAAAAACCTCAAGTTAGTCAAGATTAACCAACTTTTTGAACAATCTGAATTGATTTTTTTTTTTCAATTTGCAAAAAATGTTTATATATTTCTTGTTGAATTTTCGTGTTTTAACTAGAAGCTATACTATTGAGAAATAAATTTTCCTTTGGTTTCTTTGTTCCAGATGGAAATTGCGAAATGCATCTTTCTCACCCACTCGAGGCGCTTCGGCGAAATGCCTATATTAGACAAAATTGAATCGGATATTTCTTTCCTTCCCAAAAGAAAATTATCGAAAAAATCGATTCGATGAAGCCTTTGAAGCAGGCCCCTTCCTTAAGAATTCACCCTGTCCAACTATATCCAGTGTGTTGATATATATCAATAGGGTTGAGATTAGTTTGTGGTAGTATTAGTATTAATAAGTATGAAAGCTGCTTCAAGGCGAGTCGTCAGGACAAGTATTATTTTTGTTATGTGATGTTAGAGTGTGGGTTAGGATAGGGTTGATCTTGGTAGAAGGGTGTAGGTGATTTTTTTGTGAGGAAGCTTTGGTCATCGCTTCAACAATTCATGAAATATTCTGAAGATAAGATGTTGAGTCTGAGAAATATGAGTATTATATTATGATTCATTACAATGGAACTTCTTACCTAGGAAAAAAAGATCTCATTACATCTTCTAATTCTTCCCCAGTTATTGTTCCAAAATCATCCTCTTCTGGGATCAATGCAATCTGAAATTCAATCGTAGTATAAAACAGGGTCGTTTATGAAGTAGGACGATAAATATTTGTACAGGGTGGCCCATTAGTTGAATAACTCATTTGGGCATGAGAATACAAAGTTGTTTCGCGCAGATACACAATCTTGAAATATTTCAAGATATACAGAGTATTCAGCTTAGGCGGGAAAACATTGAGTTCAAAATTTGACGAAAATTGATACACTGTAAACGCTCCAAAAAAAACGTTTCAGTGATAATTAGGCGAATCCATTTGGTGGGTACCAAGGTGAAGGATAGCTGGAATGTTTGATATTGGTAGAGGTCTCGTTTTCTATACAGGGTGTTTTTTGGGTGGGTATGAATTCAGGAAATTAAAAAAAAATAGTGGAACAAAATGAAATGAAAAAAAGTGGCAATAATGGAATGAGAATGTCTTCTCGTAACCTAAAAAATTAATAAATGTTCACCGCTTGTCTTGGAGCTTCCTCCCTCAAAGTTATCATATCAGCAGTAGTCGGTTGAACTTGGAGGACATCAGCCACATCTGCAATTAGCGAAGTGCCTGCTACTGGCTCCCCTCCTCTAGTTGTGGTCATAATGGGCGTGGCGACATTTTGCTTTTTGGTTCGTCGAGATTTCTTCACCTTAATCAATGGGGTCGGAGGAGTTTCCAGAAAACCTGATCGAAGTCAATTATTGAAATGCTATTATTATTAATATACAGGGTGTTCCTAAAAGACATGCTAATATTCGAAGGGGTTATTCTTTCACACATTTTGAGAAAAAACTTCCAATAAACGTGTGTTTTGAGATACAAATTCAGAAAGTCATCCTATTGTAGTACTGAATTCTGAAAATAAATTGAAATAATCTATGTTTGAAATCAGCTTTGGAAGTCTTAATGTATGTGAAGGTTTCTAGGGCTTTTCCTGATGGGCCGATATGAGATTTTGATCCTGTAGTACACCCGCACGATCATATCCGAGAAGGACTTGAGTAAATTTTGGAATTATATGTTTTCAATATTTGATTGATCATTACTCGTGTTCCTTCGGTTGTAACCGTCACCGTTAAAATTGTTTTTTGAAGTTTTCAATTGAGAAAAAATTAACATGCTGCTTTATTGAACATTGGTATCAATTTCTCAAGTGGTCGTCCACTCTTTCAACTTCTTGAAAGTGGAATAGTGCAGATACTTCGAATATGAGTCGGTCTAAAATAAAAATTCTTACCTTCCAATGGATAATAAGGCACCGATCTGAAAAAAAAAGTTGAAGTTATAGGGCTCTCTTTTTGATATTTCTTACCTCACGCCACTTGGATGTCGAATTGTGTGTAATGCGGATATAACTTCAGCTGAAAATTTCAAAAATTAAATATTTCTATATGACAAGGTGGTAATAGACATTTTTGATTGGCTACACTGATTTCCAAAGGAGTTCAAAAAGTTAGGCACTTGTGCAGTTGTGAAAAATCAGATTAGTTAGTTTTAACTTGCTCAAGCACAAGGTCATACCTTTTATGAACAACAAACCGATTTATTTGCTGAAATTGATTGTGCGTGTAAATCTTTATATATGTTATTAGCAAATAAATTATTATTATTATTATTATTATCAGATGACGAAAACCATGCATATACATTGAATCTCACGAAAGGTGTAGAGTGATTCTGAATAGTTATTTTATATTATAATTAATTTATATGTATCATTTTTTGTTTGTGTACACAAATTTGTGAGGGATTTAGTGATGTATATTTTTTTGTGAGTGAGATAGGGACCGATAAAAAACAGGATTACGGTTACCAAGCCAATGATCCTCAAATTGTATTAAAAATTGTTCCTATATTTTGTGTTATTTGACATGCCACCTTGGTCGAATATTACAAATTTGTCGTAATTTCGGACAGTTTCTACGAGCGTTTCAAAATACAACGTGAAGTATTTGATGGTTTTCTCACAAAAATTGAACGGGTAACAATAGTATAGGTCGCTTTTAATTCCTTTGAGAACCAGTGTTTCCTAGTCGAGGGTTTGGAAGGAATAATCAAAATATGGATCGATCGCATGCTAAATATACATGAAAACAACTCTGCTGAAATATGAACTTGTATTTTGAAAATATAATACCCTCTTTACTTTTTTCACTTTAAGATTCATTAATATTTTCACGCATTTATATATCATTTTTGATGCTCAATTTCATTCATATATTTTTTATTCCTCGAAATAAATTCTCACCTTCAAGGAGAATAACCTTTTTCCTGAATATTTTGATTGTTCCATTTAGTAATAAAGCCGATAGTCGTAATGAAAAACGTTTCTTGGGATCGGTACTGTTGGTCACAATAAAATTAGTGAGTTGCTTGCTGAAAAATAAAAGAAAAATATATAAATTTCCAGTGATTTTCATGAAAGAGAAATGTAATTGTTGCAATTGACTCTTTCCTGTGTAAATTATGAATCAAATTACTCTTTTACGATATATGGTAATGAAATGTGCCAAACTGAATATATTTCCATAAATAAACAAAATTTTCCCATATTTGGAATTGAAAATATAGTATTTTTCGAATATTCATATTCGACAGCGTGTAAACATAAACGTTTCGTCAACCATTATAGTTGATCGTGAACTATCAAACCACAATAAATGTCGGAAGGATTTCACGTGCACGTTTAAAACATGGAAAATATTACATTTTTTTAGTTTTTTTGAGAATGAAAGCATGGTAAATCCTTTCACAATATGTATTCTGTCTTGTTGATGCAGAAATTAGCCAAAAATCTCTACAATCTTGGGGAAAAACTGACACGAAAAAGAAGTTGAAATTTCAACTTTCAAGTGGAATATTAGTATTAATCTCTCCATGATTAAATTGTGAAATTCGTGTTTTTCGGACCAAACTACGTAAGTTCCAACAACAATCATATCAAAACATGAAGCGGGTTGTATATATATACACAAAATTATTACCCTGAAGTGATATCAATAATTTTGGTTTTTCGAATTAAACATCGTGTTTATTTTTACATCTTCAAATAATTCGTAGAATTCTGGACCTGTTGTGTTTTGAATGGCTTCTTTCTCATGATTTGTTTTTGCGATATTCGTTCACTTTTTCCAAAAATTTTGTCAGACTTGTCTGACTAACAATAATAAATATGTCTGTATGATCTACAATTTTCTTAATGAAAAGTTTAGTCTCCGTATTGACATCGATGGAAGAGTATCGCCTATCAGGTATCCCTATAACAATGTTTCCAAATATTCAACAGGTTGTTCGATATTTTAGATAATTTTTTGGAAATTTCAAACTACTAACTAAAGTCCAGAATTCTAATGATTCAAATAGGATCTTATATAGGTTTAGGAAATATGGCGTGGAAACTTACCATAATGCTGGTATAGACAATTCTCTAATTTGTACTTTGGGGATAAACCGAATTCCTCGAGTTGCGGCAATCCAAGCTTGTGAAAAATGTCCTCTATGTTGAGGATTCAATAAGACTAGATCGAAAAACATTTTGTATTACTCTACGAAGATGCCGGCAATTTACAATGGTAATTTGGTACCTACAATACATTGAAATACTTATACTAGATATACCATGTATAAAATACACTTACCAAATAACGATTCGTCCAATTTAATGAAAAACTTATCATGAAAATTCTGGTGATGATTTCTGAATGCACGGATATTAAATAAATACTTTAATTTTAGCACATTCCTGCAACTAGAAATCTCCCGCTAGCGAACTCCCGCTAAAAATAGTTATAGAACCACAAAATTCAAAATTGCACAAAATCACAAAACAAAGAGTTGATCATAGGACCATGTGATTACGAACATTCGAAACCAATCGAAACTCCTTGGAGCGGTTTCGATACGTATCGAGTCTTTATAATCGCACTAATTGCATCGGCGGCGGCGTTTGACGATAACATTCAACTCACTGAACCACAGAGTACCAGAGTTTACATATACTCTGTGACTGAACTACAAATAATATATTTCCATGCTTAGAACACCAAGCTTTACATCAATGTTGTTTGGTGCGAGATATGTCATGTCATTTATTAGCCTGTCATAATTATCAATGTTGATATTTAGTCAGATTTTTTGTGTATGGTGTACGCTCGAATTATAATATTTCAGTTATTTTCCAATAAAATATTATCGATCATTAGAAAAAGCTACGAGTTGTGAAACAATGCCGCCTGTAGAAGTAGATAATCCTCCTGTAAGTGAATTATTCATAGTAGGGATAAATACATTTTTGAAATTCCCTATTCCATAGTTTTTTAAAATGCAATTCTTGAATTGGGCGTTGGCAGTTTTCGACCACTTTTGTTTGTTTCTCTCCAAAGTTACTTCTTTGCAGCAGAACTGCAAATAAATCTGACAATGTAGCACAAATGTATATGAATAAATAAATCATTAAATATTGTTTATCAGTGAGCCAGGTAGCTTTAGCAAGCATTTTAACATTCAGTCATTTGTACCATCAACTGTATAGAATAATGATCAAGAACATACCTACCTGAAATGACCTATTAATTATCCATATATGAAGTTCTAGGTTGAATAGCTGTATTATATTTATATCACTTATTCACAATAAAAATTATTTTTAAAAATCATGTCAGAATTATTTATTAAGTTATTTTTGATGTTAATCAAAATACCTAAGGTTTTGTGATTATGAATATTTTTTTGGTTTTTCTCATGGCATGAAATTTGTGTGTGTTCCTATTTTTGTATGTGTTTCTATGTACTTTGTGATGTATTCAAACTTGAGAGTCCTAAACATCATAAATTGATCATTATTCAAATAATTTCTGGAATAATAGTGGACCCTCAAATCTTACCTCCATCTAATCCAACTTAATTAATTTTTTAAATTTGATATAAATGATGAAGTATGATTTGTTCTTTACAGTATAACATACATATAGAATCTTAGTATTGGATCTATAAGTTATAGGATGACAAGATAGTCTTTATTAATAATTGATTCATGATGATTCTAGATTGAAATCCAACTAAGAAATCTGACACTTTCTGGCCATGTTGGATTTGACAGCTTACCAGATCAGCTGGTATCAAAGAGTGTCCAGAATGGTTTCATTTTCAATATCATGTGCATAGGTGAGACTTAAACTACTGAATACCTATAATGGATTTATCATTAAAATATATATCGAAAATAAATTTTCAATTTGTTTCAGGTGAAACTGGTCTGGGTAAATCAACTTTGATGGATTCACTATTCAACACCAATTTTGAATCTGTCCCAAGCCCACATTCTTTACCTTCAGTCAAACTGAAAGCTCAAACGTATGAACTGCAAGAAAGTAATGTACGACTTAAGGTAATTAATTTATTTTTTCAAATTCTTCACTTTTATATTGAGTTTTGTTGTTTTTGCAGCTAACAATCGTTGATACAGTCGGCTATGGTGACCAAATTAATAAAGAGGACAGTTTCAAAGCCATTGTTGATTATATAGACGCCCAATTTGAAAACTACCTTCAAGAAGAACTGAAGATCAAGCGATCTCTATCTACATACCATGATTCAAGAATTCACGTTTGTCTCTATTTCATTTGTCCCACTGGACATGGTTTGAAATCCATTGATCTAGTATGCATGAAGCAACTTGATCAGAAAGTTAATGTCATTCCCATTATTGCTAAAGCTGACACAATCTCAAAAACTGAGCTGCAAAAATTCAAGTCTAAAATTATGGCTGAGTTACAGAATAATGGAGTTTCAATTTATGAGTTCCCAATTGATGACGAGTCAGTATCAGAAGTGAATACAAACATGAATTCCCATATTCCATTTGCTGTTATTGGTAGTACAGATTTCATTAGAGTTGCCAATAAAATGGTCAGGGCTAGACAGTATCCTTGGGGTACAGTACAAGTTGAGGTAAGCTTGGTTACAATTTCCATAAAAAACAACCATAACATAATAATTTTTTTTAATCATCAAAAAGAGATTGTTATCTAAAATATGAAAGATATTACCCTAATTGATTATAGAAAAAAGTATGGAGTTGTTTTATTAATGAAACTACTAATACGATAACTGAATAACTCATTAGTTGTTATCATCTATAATTGAATATGAATGAATACAACCCACTCATTTAATTCTATTCCATCAATATCATCTGATGAAATGGTACAATAATAATTTTGAAAATACGAAATTCACACTGTTTGTTCCAATCATTGATTCTTCAGCAGAATCTTGAATCTTGATTAACACATTTCATAATATTTGTATTCTCTTAGGTAATTTAATACTTTTCAGATTAATTTTCCTTTCGTTATTGACTTATATTTTTATACCTTTTTCGCCATTATCAATGATATACATATTTAGACTCCATTTGAAAAATTGAAACATTTTGATAAATCCTGTAAATTTCATATCTGGAAATCTTTTGAAGATATTGACTATTTCATTCATTGAATAATCGATTTTTACGATTTTGAATAACTGAAAAAATATACTGAAAGACAAACATGGAAACATCACTAGAGAAAATTGAAACTGTGATTCTCGAACGCTGTTAAAAACTCATAGGAGAAATAATCTCTATATGCTTGAAACATTCATTGAATTACACGGATTCAACATATTTGTTCCAATTTGTAATTCATTTTAGTTTGAATTAATGCAGGTATTATTTTTTTCCAGAATGAGACTCATTGTGATTTTGTCAAACTTCGTGAGATGCTCATCCGCACCAATATGGAGGATATGCGCGAAAAAACGCACTGTAGACATTACGAATTGTACAGGAAGAGACGATTGGAACAAATGGGATTCAGCGATGTTGACGAGGACAACAAACCCGTGAGTTTCCAGCAGACATTCGAAACGAAGAGATCCAATCATCTTCAAGAGTTGCAACAAAAAGAAGATGAGATGAGACAAATGTTCGTAGTACGAGTGAAAGAGAAAGAAGCGGAATTAAAAGATGCGGAAAAAGAGGTAAGACAAGGATTGATATTAGTATATTGGAGTACTTACAATTTTTTTTCAGCTTCACGCTAAATTTGATAAACTGAAAAAAGATCATACTGAGGAAAAGAAGAAGATTGAAGATTCTCGTAAAAAGCTCGAAGACGAGATTGTCGAATTTAACAGACGAAAGGCCCAATATCAACAAATGGGCCAGAGTCATCATACGCTTACTCTCGGCAAAAGTAAGAAAAAATAGATGAGATTATTGTGCTGATTTTGATTTTATTCTTCCAATATATTTTGATTATTCATTTATATGATTATTTTATAAAGCTTTGATGAACACTTTCAATTAGTTATAATTATGAAAACTATATTTTTCACAGAGATATTCCTATTCTTGCATTCTTGAGTTGATTCGTAATTTCAATACTTTTGGTTTTAATTTTGAGAGTTCATAAGTTGATGTCAGCTATATTGCAATGAAAGATATACAAATGGCAGTTTTCATAGAAAACCTGGTATTAATTTCATGTTGCTTTTTTTTTCTACATATTTCTAGTTTCTAGATTGCACTGAATAGTTTTGATTTAATAGAATTTTGTTTCACTTTCACACTCAAGGGCAAGTTAATTAAGGTTTGCTTCATTGTCAAGTACTATAAACAAGAAATAATCCAGTAAATGTTCTGAATTGAAAAAGGACAATACTGAAATCATTACAGAAAATAATAGTACCCTTTATCTTGAAGTTTTGCATATTTTTCGTTCACCAAACTTGACTATAATGATGAAGTTATGTCTATGTGAATTTATCACATTTAAAATTACATAATTGACATATGAGTCATTGAATATCATTCAGTGGACAGAAACCTCAACTGAGTAGGTTTATTTATGTTTGACTTTATTATGCTAATACTAATAGTGTTATAAAAATAATGTTGATATCAAATACTACTTGTTGATCATCATGGTAATGAATGCTCAATTAGCTCACTTACCTGAATTGCCTTTCAGTTGGAATTTTGTTCTAATTATCATTTCAGATGTAGCCTGAATATTAATTTATTTTTGGATAGTAAAATTTCTTGTTCTGAATCTCATTTATTTTCTAGGGTTTCATTTTTAAGGAAGAGGCCATATTTAAATCATAATCTTTCAAATTGTTGATTGTGTAGGCTTAATCACATGATTGATAAATTAATTTCGATAGTATTATGTATTTATTTTAAAATAGCCGTACGTATATTATTTCTTGAAATGATATGTAAATACCAAAGTTCGATTTTTTCATTAGTGATTTTTTAAACGTTTATCTTCTGAATAATGATTCATAAGTATGTTTTATATTTGATTTTATAAACTTATACAATAAACTATGATAATGAAATATATTTATGTTCTTTATTTATATTTCAATGAACATGAAATTTCAAGAAATCATCAAAATAGAAAAATGAAATTAATAATAATAATTAATTGAAGTTAAACCACTATGGAAGTCATTAGAAATCTCTTGCATAACATCACATCTTGATTCATCTATCCAGTTTCTATAAAATATAGATCTATAAGATCTAAACAGAAATAGAGAAGAGTAACAAGGAAAGTAAGCGTGTTATAATTTCACATATTCAAGAGAGACGCAACGCTACTATCACAACTTGTCAAGTGACCCCGTCATAGTCAGTTATATAGCATATCGATAGCTCTTCTTCTCACTATTCAAGTAGAAACTTTAATGATCTTTCAATATTCAGCATATCATACTATATGTAAAGTATATAATATTGTAACGTTTCTATTTACTAAAACACTGGGTTCGATTTATATACACTTTCATTTCCACTGACACGATTTATTTACGATGCTTAATTATCAACTGATTGCCTGCGCCTCTGTCCGCGGAGCTTTATACCTGCACGCTTCTCCAGAAGTTTCCTGGCGGCACGCCAACATTTCAGAACCTCGCATCTCGAACGTTCATGATCCACGTCACCTGGAGTGGGCGTGGCCAAGCCATAGGCGTATCATTTCGTTACAATATTATATACCTAATTATTATATATTTATATTTGAGGGCAATGGGACGAAAAAATAGTTTTCCTGGAATACAAAACAAAAGGTAACATTTATTGGATATCTAGTGAACTGTAGTCCATTTTTGGTATTCCTGGAAATGTCACCATTCCGAATATATTCGTTCTAAAGATTTTATCGTTGTTTATCTATTTCCGCTCCAGTGAAACTTTAACAACTATTTTTTCATCAGGGCTTTTTGAAAATGAGACAATTGTTAATTGCATATATATTCTACAATTTATTTCCAGATATACAGGTAACTCAATAATGAGGTCATCATGCTGCTTGCTCCTGTTCGTTTCTTTTTGCGTTTTTTTGTTTGTCATAATATATAGTGAAACGATGGAAGATAACGAAGATTATGCTCATAACTACTGAAAATATTCCAAAATATCTGAATGTTTTAATATTCCCCAATTTCTTGTATGCTAGTCCAGACACTACGCCACCAACAGCTAGACCAATACCTTCATAGAAACTTCCTACAATTCCCTGAAAAATTATATCATATCTATATATAGTCAGCACGTGAAGGTTGGAACGAATTCGTTAAAAGTTAGATTCGGCCGTTGGGGAAATAAAACTCGATCACGATACTTTTAAAGATATTAAACGCGACATAAAAACACTGCATGTTATCAAATTTCAATGAGTAGAGACAGGAAATCATTTAATGACTCGGGAGCTTGATATGTTTCTCTATCACTATTTCCAATAAGTAGTATCCTTCAGAGAATGCGAAATCATTCCACTGACCTGTATTGTAGTTTCAGTTCCTTTAGGAGCAATGACATGCGCATATGATGCCATGCAAGCGAAACACAATCCAAAATCTAGCCCATTCATTAGTTCCACTGGTAGAAACCACCAAGGATTTGGAATGACGGAATACAATATCAACCTCAACCCCATTCCTAATAGTACAAGGCACATTGTATTCCAATGTCCAATTTTCTTCAAAATCCACCCAGAAAGGAAAAACAATGGAAATTCTCCCAAAAGGGTTTGTACTGCCTGAAAAAAATTATTCATAAATTAGTACTTAATGTAATCCTTGAGAAGTGATGACCGTCTAAATTTTTCTGAAGAGATCTTGTGAAATAAACATACGTTTTGTGAAAGATCTGGGAGTCAAATGATGATATACGAAGATGGATCGAAAAGAAGCACAGGCACTAAATTTTCCATATGTTACGGATACTTTTTTCGTCTTACTAACAATAAAAAAGTCCCGCCATTAAACAATATAACAATTCTTTAATATTGTCAATAAAAAAAATAGAAAATAGAAACGATTCAAAAATAGAGGGAACAGCACTATAACTTTGATTTGGATTAAAGGCTATTGCGGGATAAAAGGCAACGAAACAGTGGACATCAAGGGCTGCTGAAGAATCTTGTATCACGAAATCAGTATCAGTACCGAACTTCGAAGATATTATTGATATATGATGATGTTAGAAGTGACTGGGAATATCAAAATAAAGAACATACAAGAGAAACTACTAATCCATATTCTAGTTTACATACGACACTAACCTCTTGAACGTCATACATTATTGATTTCTATCATACTCCGATTAAAATTGAACCATGGACATTTCGCAAATTTTTACAAGATTGGTAGATTTCAATCTCTATATTGCATATATTGAAATATACTCAATTTATATTATATGATCAAATTTTCTGTGATTAATGGACGTAATCCGAAGCCATTCCCCTCTCACACACCACACAACATTCATTCATTTTCAATTCGGACTTTGCAGCGCCTAAGCACAGCTTGTATTCGTCTTGTCTGCAGCGAAGTCACTCAGAAAACGAAAACTACCAAGAATCACGTAAGAATACTATCTTAACGAACATCAATAGTGAAACGAATTGGATACAGTACGACAATTATGAGTGTCAATGATTACTTTGGTTTATAAAATGAAATGTAAAATTACCGCGGATAAAGAGAGAAAGATAATTCATAACCCATCTCTACTGTAGATTCCCTAACTTTACATTTTTTCAATGTTATTCATTCATTATTGTTCATTCCTCAATTAATTTATGAGCAGAATTCAAAACAGACCATTCCATTATTACGGCTTTCACGATAGTAATTCTTTATATTTTCAACCAATGAACCACTCGTAATATAAATATAATGAATACTTCTTTAACCGGACGTACAAAATTCAATGATTCGATAAATCATTCAAGTTCCTATACCTCGAAAACGAATCGATAGAATTAATTTATTTTTGTTGTTTGATATTAAGAAAGAAAATACCATTCAACTGAGTTATCACTTGCCATATTTTGCAATTTGAATTTTTTTGGGGTGGCGGTCGTAGCTCCGAGGGATGTTATGTATTTAGGGTGGATTTCCCCTTCGAAAATTTTGTTGACGTATCCGAGCGTTTTTATATAACTCGGTTTTGCCGACCTACAGAGCCGCTGTTTCGTTTTCGATGGCCCACTTTGTATAGAAGCTATATGGGATTGATAGATATACAGAAAATTTATATACTTGATTCAAGTACATACCTATGTGAAATTGGAATTTTACACAACAGACATGAAAGGAAGCCTACCTGAACTAGACCCTCGAGTGTTTTCTCGTAGTATCGTGTATTACAATCATGTACGTCTGCTAGATCTTCGATGAGCCAATATAGGAAATTCCAAATCAAGCCGGAACATACACCAAGAGTTATACACCAAATCAGAAATGCATCGTTATTGATATTCGATAATAGACGAAATAAGCTCAAAGGTGCATGCTTTGTTGATTTCACCTGTTGATCCTGAATAAAAACATGAATTAGCAACAAGTGAATGATATTAATGTGTTACTTCTACGACCAATGGAAACATCCATTTCATAGGTTGAATATCAATTGATTCGATATAAACAGAAAAAATCTATGAATTGATGGTAAAATTACATAACAGATGATTCCTTCCCCATGTTCCAATTTCATACTAAGTTTGTTTCCGAAGATTCGAAAGAGGTTTTTCGTCACGAAATGGTATGAGCAGCAGAAAACAGATCTTAGAACGGAATAATTAAAGAATCAATTTGACATGAATATATAACGTTGGTCCGCAGCGACCTAGAAGAATCTGATCTTATGTTGCTTCAGCTGTTGTGGGCACATAACTTGTAACAAAAATATAGGAATTTTGAATTTCTTATTCCTGCAGATTCCTAGATTTTATCCTGATAGAAATTGCTATTTTGAGTAATAACAGTATCTTATAGGATGAATGAATAAATGAAAAAGAATAAACAGGGGATTGCATTATACACGTAGCTTCAAGTATAGAGAAAAAATTGAAAAAGTTGAAATTTTTGAAAATACTTTATTGTTTTCGTATGGCTTCTTCAATCTCCACAGTATCAGATTGTACCGAATGTTCTAGAAATTCTATAGAGGACCGAACTTTTCTGAAATGCGCTACCGGTGGACTCTATAGAACAGTTTTTATCCTCATGTAGTTTCTTCCGTATGTGCAACTTATTCATTTCTTTCTTCATGTGATTGATTGATTCTTTTCAACTCCACTCCATAAAACTGTTATTGAATCTAATGACATGTTTGATGATTTTCTCGTGAAGTTACAATAAAGAATGAAATAAAAACGGAAATGAACATTTTCGAAATGATATTAAATAGCCAAACCGTTTTAAGAATTGCTCACTTTTATTTGCATGCAAACTACCAAGTTCGATAAAATCAAGCCAGCTGACACGTAAAAAATTGCAGAAAAGTCCTTTTCTGATTTAGACAAACTTGGCAAATCAATCAACAGTCCTACAAATATCGATATCAGACCCCAACCAAGGGCACCATACATTCGTTGTAATCCGTATTTATGAGGCTCATTACCTGAAACGGCAAATTATTTTATTCATAGTCATAGTCATGAACCTGTAATGGTGATAAAAAATATCACAGGAATATTCAACGAAAAAACTGGTTCAATACCTAACAACTGGAAACAAATAGCATCTGCAAGGGATGAACAAGTTGCAAATCCAATCCAGAAACAGATCATCATTCCCAAAAAGTACCAATATCTGAATGAATGATATACCTCATGATCCTCCAAAGAATTCCTTGGAAGTAGCTGATGGAAACCAGTTTGGTTACACATTACTTGACATGGAACACAATTATTTTTTTCTAGGCCCTCAAGATTAGCCACGAAAAGTTCCTCAGGGCTAATGTCCAATATTTTATATTCGTTTTTGTTGTACTTCGTCTCGATATCAAATACCATCATCACAGAGTTTTCTTTCATTCTACACCTGAGCTGAAATCAGTCATCAGTTATGGAACTAAATCAGAAAAATAAATATTGCTTGCAAGGAATGGCAACATCACTTTGATCTTTTTTACTAGAAGACGTATACAAGTTTTTTCCCTTCAGTTTTGGTCTCTGAACAGACCATACCATGACCTCATATAGCATGGCTTGGACTCTCAAGACATCAGACAGTGACGTCACTCAAAGCATTCAATGACTATAAAAATGCTCTCCAGTAAAAGGGGTAGAATAGGAAATATTAAACTAGAGAGGAATATTTAATGAAATACATTGTAGTGTATCCATTTTCTATTCAAATCAACTCTCAGTATCTAAAAATAATTGTTATAATGCTGATCATATTCTAATCTCAAAACAACCTTATTTCTTGATATTATTCATTTGTATGTAATACTTATATATATTGAAGTGATTGAAAAAATAATAATATAATGGTTATATCTAATATATCTAATATACTTTCATTAACTCAATCATAAATCTGACATTCATTTTTACCCCTGTTTTTCGACCTTTACGAATTTTTTAAAAATACTTCAAGTTAGAATTTTTCAAAATCCTTAGTTCCTGCGATGAAGAGAAGTATGAAGAAGATTCTCACAAAATTTCAAAGGAATCGGTCAGATAGAACTTGAGATATCGTGTCAACCACCTCAACAAAAGTAGTTTTGAGAAAAACGCGTTTGAAGTTCGAGAAAGATTTCCAGTTTCGTTAGCTCCAAGATCTACTAAACTAAACTGAACAGTTCCAGGTATATTGGGTACATACTGGTAGTCAGGTATATATAAAAACGTAATTAAAAGGGTATACTACGAGCTCAAGTCGGATACAAAAGAATTCCTGGAAAACATATCTGCCATTCATTGTCTGATCACTCCGCTCGGCCGGTTTAAGTGCCGCGTCACAAAATCCACTGTATCTCTCAAAATCATTCGAATTTTGGAAAATTCTTTTGGGAGCATATTTTTGAGAGTCTAAGCTTTGAAAATATGCAAGAAAAAAAAATGATTTTTTCAATTTTCTAGACCAGAATACCCCCTTAAAATGAAGGTACAAAAAACAAATGATATCGATTGAAATATTCATAAATGATATGATAATAAGGATGAATCATCAAACACTTAATTCTGCCTGCAAGTAGGTGGAGACCATTTTGAATACCTCCTAAATAGTGATGAAGTTATCTACCTACTCTTTTCTATGACTAGTCAGTATATTTCGAATTACTTTTTTTATTCGAATCGAACGTTTTCCTGGAGTCTATTGAATGTTCACTATTGCAGGTACACATGATCACAAAAATCTAACTATGGATGTTTGGACCTGAATAAAATAGCATTACATAAAATAAATACCTTGCATTTTGTGAGTCCTTCGTTACGACTTACGCAATATATTCCCGTTGTTTTTTCTACGAAATTAAAACCTAAAGAATCGTTGCGGTATATCAAATCCACTGGAGCATAATGAATTCCTTCGGGTGGCCCTGGAGTAAGAGAAATTGCCACTGTGGTGACTGCTACTAGGAATTGCATTATTAAAAATATTCGTTTTCGACATTGAAACTTGTCAGCAATCCATCCAATAGTCGGTTTTGATATCGTTCCTATTATTGGGAGAATTGTGTAGATTAAACCTACAACTACACTAGAAAATCCCAATTGTTTGGCAAACACTGAAAGATATGGAATTACTGGTGCGGTCCCTGAAAAAATGGAAGAAACAAAATAGTGAGTTGGAAAAGTATTGTATTTCCTATTATCTTAGAGTGTAATAAAGAGTTTTTGAGCAATAGCTTGGATACCTCAAGCAAATACCTGATTAGAGGCTATTTATTTTTTTTTAGTATCGCCTCAGATATCGAAAGTATTTGCCTATCAATAACTACCATGAAAATAATTATTCGTTTATTTACCTGATTGGAATTATTGAAGAGCCTTTTATGTAATAAGCGATAATTTCTTTATTATAAATGTGCTTTGGTATGTTCCAAATAGGTAATTACAGGTTTCGTATCCCTTTGTATGGCAAGTAGAAATAAAGAAAAAATTAGGACAACGAAAGCATTTGTTTCGTAATAGACAATCTTTTTGAGGGCAAACAGTGGAAATCATTCTTATTTATGGAATCTGGATTTTTTGATTTCAATTCCATACTCGAGGACCAATTCTAGCTCTGCCTAGGAGCTGGCACAATCGAATCATGATGAATGAAAAAAAATGATTGTTAATCCGTTACTTATACTGTCTCATTTCTTACTTTTTTGGTATAACCAAACATGAGAATCATTATCTATGGAGCAAATTTCAATTGATCACATTTGCATTTTTTTGAATAAGAGGTTATGACTTGATTGACAGAAATTATAACTATCCATATGAAAATTGCAACTGAAACATAGTTGGATTGAATAGTAGGTGTAAACCTAGAATTGGTAATACGAGAGGATTAATTTGTCTTACCTGCATTCCATAAAAAATAGTGCATTTTCATAGGTAGTAATTTTTGGTTGACATGGAACTTCATTTTACTGTGTTTCTACTTGACTACTGTAAATACCAATTATTTCTTGAATTCACTTCCAATTACAATAACTATGCTGAATAAGATAAGAACTATCATGTTCATGGCATACGTCGTACATACCAGGTGTCTATGTGAGAATATGGAAAGAGATTTCAGATTTGATTTCATTCATTGGAAACATAGGAGCTGTGAAACGACACCACAATTATTTCGATGAACTGATTCGTGAAGAGATGCTGATTTTTCATTAAGGTAGATGTCCAATGTCTATGTAGAAGCCTTAAAATCTGTAAAATTTTAATTATATTTCAACAATGACAAAATGATTTCATTGTTTTCAAATATTTGGAACAACAGTTGTCACCCATTAACCGTTGATCTGAAACACGTTTTTTTTAAGAAAAATAAACGGAAAGGATAAACCTATAAAATGAAAAAAAAAATCAACATGAAATAAACTTTTATGAAAAAGTCGGATTTCAGGGCTATTTTTTGTTATTCTGGACCCCAAAAAATATTTTATTAACGCGAAACATTAGCGAAATTTTAGGTTTATTCTTTCGATATCGATGTAAAGAAATGCCCCAAAAAAATTTCTGCCGAATCGGTTAATATCTTTTTGACACGAGCAGTTTTGAAACGGAATGGAATCCAACAATGTCATGATGGATGCATTGGGGAACTGGCGAAATGGATTGATCTCTCTGTATCTCATGTTTCCACCTAGATCGCGATTGTTTTGGAAGTCCTAGAATATTCTGGAATGGAAGAAGATGGAAGATCTTGTGGGTAGTCTGACGGAGAGAGATGGGAAGATGTGACAGAAGACTGACAGTTCCAGAACATTCCAGAATAAATGAGACCCATTTAAATATCGAGCTTCCAAACAACACCGGGGAGTTGAAAAATAGAACGCGACCGAGTAACATCGTTGTCCATATAAATAGTAGTATTGTACGTGGAAATAAATAACATATCAGTTAGAAATCAGTCTGTTGTTTACTGGAATCAACAAATAATGTATACAATAGTTTCGAGATAATCGCGTTTGAAGTTGGGATACAGAAAAGTTACCAGTTATGATTACTTACCGAACGTAAAAGTAGATATATACACTTACTTATACATGGTGTCCCAAAACTCTCCTGCCAAAAGTCGATTCAGCTCAAACTACCTTAATCCGGAAATGTTTCCTGGGTGAGCTACATTCCTTTGAAGATGACATCGTTATACAGTTTTTCCATGAATTATTTGTAGATACCGATACTTAAACCATTAAAACTTTTTGAAATCAATAAAAAGTTACAAATATATATTGTTGAGTTTTCAAAACCAACATGATATTACAGATACAATTTTATTACAACATTATTTCATGTAAGGAACACAAGAAGTTTTAATTTATTTTTCTCGAAAACGATTCATGATATTGATTTTGAAGAGGACACTGTTGAAAATGAAAATCATCTTGCATTATTCAGATTTGGTGTTGATTACATGAAGAAAATAGAAATATTTTTTTTTCGAAAAATCCCTGTTTTCTGAAAAGAAAACTCATAAGGCTGTAGCTCCCTTAGGAAGCAGTTTCGGATTGAAGTAATTTGAGGTAGAACAACTTGAAATCACCTCTAGCAACTGCAATTTTCGTTTGGCAGGAGAGTTTCTGGACACCCTGTATACTATAATATTAGGAATTGTTTCCGGGTATAGGAGCTGTAATTTTGTGAATATTCATCTCGGCATTACACGCTCTACATGGTATAATATCAGATTATCGAGAAAAAAAAACGAACGATTTTCGAAAATTATATATGGAATTCGTCATGAATCTCTTTATCGTGAATCGAAAATGTCCAGTATTTGATATTTCTTGTTAAATTCTCATAAAATATAGAAGTCATTCATTCACCTCATGTTATACAAGAAATAAAAACATTTCTAGGGCAACTGTATGTCGCTTGCTGTACACGCATTCATTTTCTATTGAATATTGGGAAATGTAAGTTATTTATTCATTATCAAGTAATTACTAATATAATCAGAATACTGAGTATCAGGTAGTCATTATCTTGAATTCCCTGGAGCTTCATTAATGGCTTAAGGGACCCACTCACTAAAAAGGAAGCGCGAAGGTTTGAATGCGCGTGGTATGGGGTAAAGTGAGAATAGTGTGTGTATGGTGATAAGCCATTCAAAATTTGGAATGCGCAATCCGCAATGTCGGAATCAGGATAGTTTCGATTTTTAACGTGTGCACGATTCTGTGCACGTTTCATATTTTTACCAGTACTGTGTCGGGTTCAGTATTTTTATATTGGACATTTTTCCAAAAAATGAATGATCTAAGAATAATGTCGAGAGATTTCATAGAACTTTACAGTAGTTATCCCTGTACATCATTCTTGAAGCAGTGATGGAATCAAATGATTGAGCCACTTCTCATGTTACAAATGACTCATTAGCTGGTCTTCACGATTTATTCTCTGGAAAAAGTCGTCAAGGAGACATCAATTGGCCACCGAGGAGCAAAGTTTACAATCAATTGCCAGCAACCTGAATGTTTTGGAGCAAAGAATCACTGAAGAAATACACTCTATTCCAAGAGCGATGGTCCAGCGAGTTAATGAAAATTTTAGCTCCACGTTGAATGAGTGTGAACAAATGAATGAATGTGAAGAACGAAAAACACTCCTGAGACACCCTTTATATGCGGAGACATTTCGAAAATTGTTTATACTTCTGTATGAAACTGAATGGTTCACATATTGAACCCTTCTTACGATTATATAATTTTCGGTGATGAACAATAAAAATATCCTGACAAAACTTAGTTTCCATTGGAACTTTCAGTGTACTGCTTTATTTGCGATTGAATTCCCTTCAAAATGATGGTGTAGTGAAATGAAGTATAGTGATCTCAGAAATGAAGTAGAGGGTGCTGTGGATGACGGGGATTGACAATTCAATTATATATTATGATGTAGTTGGTAGAAGTGTTCCCCCTTGGGATAAAAATCGACGGGTCTTAACGATTTTTAATTTTTTTCACTTTAATTGAGATACATTTTATGATGTATGTAACGGTTATTATTTCGCCGCAGTGGTTACATATTGAAGGGTCTTGAAAATGTGTGCCTTAGTCTGGTCTATAAGTTGAAATTCTGTCAGCCCTTGCTAAGAAACTCACTTTTATTTCTGTCTATACCCAAGATATGTTCTTTCCGATATCGTATGAGGATAGTTTTCAAAATACACTCTGTGAAGTGAATACTCAACTTTAACACTTTCAACGTACCAGCCATTCACCTAATTTATTGAAATCAAATGAATGGTAGTCAATATTCTATTCAGCAAAATCAATGTGTCATTAAGAAAAAAGTTTTGAAGCTTCATACCGAAGAAGTTTGGGGTGCTTGACAACATGGTTTATACACCTTTGACTTCCCTACAATGAATTTATTTTGATAGGTTAATAAACGAACACAACCGCTGTTTCGTTACGTACATATTTTCATTAGAGTAATGTACTCTGTGATCATTGAAAAATGTGTTCGTCATGAGAGTATAGCTAAACATTCATGGATCAAACGAATTGTATTTGTTTTCATCATTTTCGACTGTCTAAACATACACAGTCTGTTTGATTAGCATCCATTAATTATTTGCGAAGAAGTCTAATATTCCTTGTGCTGGAACATGTTAATGAGTAGTTGATACATAATTGATTGGTTCGTTGTGTAAATCCTTGGGATTTCATTTTTCCATATGTGAATGAGCTTAGTTTATTGATTATGCAGACAGAAACAAAAAAAAAACTGATTTTTTGTCTTGACTTCGTCTGAAGAAATACAATCACAGGTCGATTGTTTTTTATTTTACAGTTTTAATGGTAGAAGTGGCTGTTTAGATTTTGTTATGGAATGATATCGAAAATAAAAGTGAAGCTTCTCAAAAACATCAATCGATTTGGGTTGAATTAAAAAATCAGATTTCTTAAAAATAATCGATTTCAAAAACTTCCTTGAAGGTATGAAATAGTTTCATGAGTTGAAATAATATACTGGGTGTTCCATTTGAAATTGATGATGTTTTCTTGGTACACCAATTATCGTCTAATCTTCATATTTTTCACTCCATCTTCTCAAAGTTGCAAAAGAAAACCATCGAAATTATTGTCATATTTCTAAGTTGGCTACTAGGAGGCGTTCTCATCATCTGAAATTTGAAGTGATTCTTCACTGAAATATACCAAGTGAAATTACTGAATTCATCTTGAAGAGCGTTGACCTATATTGAAGCAATTAATGTCATACACTATTTGACGTATCAATTGAAATAAAGTTTTGGGGGTGGTTTAAAGTTCTTTCAAATAGCAGCTGTCATTCCTAAATGATTCAACGGTTTTCAACGAACTCAGTCTCGATTGATCTATGGAATCCATCTCATTTGTGTTATGTTTGATTTTGAGTGATACCTCTAGAGGACATTTTTCGATGTGGAAATCACAAATCAATATCTCATTCCTAGTCCAAAATATCGAAATTTTGCTAACATCAGAGAAGAAATCATCAGCTACAGTTAATTTTGACAGGAATCTTGAATCATTTTGTTTTTGGTTACGTTCATATTCATAAGATTATTTAAACTGTGTAACATTTTTATGATGCGCGTATTGTTGAGCATAGGTAATTCAGTATTTCCTTCACGAATTCATTGTTTACATTTAATTTTATCAGTTTCATCAACGTTTCAATTCGGTGGGAGAAAATAAAGGTATTTTTTGTCAGTTAAAAATTCGTATTGAAAGTCATTAACGTTCATTGTGTTTAGTGAAACGGTATAGGATATTACTTTATGGAAGGTAAGAAAATATGATGATATGAACATTTATGATGTAAAAATGGCAAAATTCAGTATAATCCAAATGTCGAAGATTTCGAATTTCGACCAATATTCATGTTCTATTCCAGAAAACGAAAATGAAACACCATATTTTATTATCTACTCAAAAATCTGGAAGAAGTATTGCATTTATCCATTCCATCGTTGTGAGAAATTATTGTGTTCAACATTCAGATATTTATTTTTTTCTTTTCTCCAATGAATTGAATCCTACTTTTGCCCCTTTTGTGAAAATGAGAATAGTTGATATCACTATATCACGTTGTGAATCATGATGAAATAGGAAAAAGTGATGAAATGAAGATTTAAAACATATCCCAAGCAGTGAGCTATCCTTCAGGCTACCCTTCAGGTAATGATTCGCAGAAACCGAGAATTCAATAATATAGGGTGCATATTTCAAAAAAGTATGTGAGGTTCACTCTGTGAGAACGAATCACACTGTATACTTCAAAGTGATTTCAAGATATGAACTCTGAGTTATCTGATTATCCAATGAATGGATTGTTCTCAATTCGATAAAATAAGGGTTTTATCGAAGTTTTCCACAAAAATTGGTCTACATTGAAACAAGTCACGTAAATATAACCTAATAATGAATCAGTTCGAAATAAGTGTTTGTTTATATTGAAAACGAATATCAATTCCTTCCTATTTCACTTTTACTACTAACGCACAATATTAGGATATGTTTACCGATTCAATATTGATATTCTTTCAGACATCTGAATCAGAATCGATGACAAGGTTGACACGAGAACATGATTATATTATTTTTGATCATAGTCAGAATAATGATAATTTAAGAAGTTTGAATGCAACCTTGCAATTAGGCCATCTCAGCATATTTAGGATGAGAAGTTTTAATAATGATTGCAGAATATGAACCGATATCTCGTCAAATACATAATTTCAACGAATTATCGAGAAGATAATATATCCTTCCTGATAGGTAATAAGTGGCATACAAATAATGGAAGTAATGAATATACAGGATAACCAATTGAAAACTTCTCACGTGAGTTTTGAGCTAAGCTCGAACATATTTAACTCATTATCGAGGGGAACATGTTGCGTTTATACTTGAACTTGAAAGGAACCAAATCAAGTGTAGAGTTGAATTTAATCACACTAGTTTTAGTAATTTGAAAAAAATAGATGCCTCCAGCATTCATGTGATAATGGATGTTTGTAGCTCTGAAATATCACGTGAATATCGAAAACAGTTTATCTCGATACCTTATTAGCTTAATGTTAACGATTCATTTCTGGTTTTGTTTACGTTCTCTGTGTAATGTAAAAATGTTATCCCATAAGTTGATTGATACTTCTTTTCAGCCGTCTTTGTTACGATGATTATATCATTATTTTCAATGTCTAATTTTCATAAACTTATACTCAACCTGATTGAAACAATTAAACGTCATGAATATATTGAGATCGGCGAAGACAACATGGACCAAGATGAAGGTATTTATCTTTTGAAATCAAAAACGATTTGACATCTGAATTAATTGTTCGAAAAGGTGATTTTTTGTGGGTGCTTTTCTATCCTCAAGACTCAAACAGTGACAAGAACCCTTTAAAAACAATATAAATAGACTCAAATGAAACCAAATGAGATGGTTATGAAACCAACTTATATATTTCTCCTCTTCTTATATTCGATGTTGGTGATTTGTCGATTAAATCTCAATTCAATATTTAAACGGATGTCTGAAATGGAACAGTATTGAGAACAAACTACACAAATTCCAGAACAAACTCTCATTATCTATTGAAATTTACAGGATGAATGTTGTCCCTTACGTTGACTCTGGAATTGTCTTCTAACTTCGAAATAAAAATTGCCAAAACTTGCTTTGCTTTAGTTGAAACACTCTGTACTTAACTGGAAAATACCGTTCGAATTGAATTCCAAGTGGTATTGATTAACGTGGGAAGAAGAAAGATAAACATTCTTGATAAGATGATTGTGAGATAAGTGCGAAAAAATAGTTAATATTTGTAAACGATGATATCTGTCAACACGCATATGCACCGTTATGTGAGTTGATGTTGAATACCACCTCCGTTGAATTTTTTTTCTGTTTTATATGAATGACATTCTCATACAATATCATGGAGACAATGGACGAAGAATACTCTGATCGAATATTTACAATGAAATTATCATACTCTCTGGAATATCTCTTTTGTTTTGAGATATTTTCTGTTTTTCGTGTACAAAGTTGCACATTTTCGTGCTGAATAATAATCTGAAAAGAAATCCAGAATATTTTCAATAGTTTCGGAAACAGAACAGGCACTTTCTCATGGAAGATCGCCTTTTCAATCATCCTCAAGATGGCGGTAAACACCCATCAACTTTTTTATTTCTTATAGGCGTCATTTTGAATTTCAACATTTTCTGGAGACGTTTTCGATTCTCTTTATAACGATACATCGTGGTTTAATGTTATGGTTTTGTTAAAAATCTGATTCGTCGTATTGCAAATAGTGCTTTGGTGATAAACATTGTTTTTCTGTTATTAATAAAGTTTTGATAGTTAGTCTGTAACCAAAAAACTAAATTTTGAATCAGATTACTCTTTTGAATCCTCACAAGTTCTTTCATTAGTTTTAGACTTTGAAGATGCCATAAGATAGTCGCATTTAGTGTGTAGTAAAATGAAATATTTCCAATTCCTCTTGAAATATATGAATACATATATTTTTTTGGCAGAATATGAATAAATTTCCTTTGTATGTTGAAATCGTTTTTCTGATATCAAATGCGAACTTAAATTTTGCAATAGACATGATTGATGGCATTTGAATTATTATCTGGATATACATGGGAATTCGGTATTAAGCTGTATTATTGAAGAGATTAAGATAAGTTTCAGAAGAAACGAATCAAAAATCCAGATCCTGATAAATGATCCCAATATGAGATATGGAATTATTATAGAATTATGAGATGATAATATGAAAATGTTTTCTGATTTTTTCTTCACGTTTCACACAAATGAATCAAAAATTTTAATAATGCAGCAAGAACTGATCTGATCGAATCCATGGTTCTCAAGATTGGATCTTCTGATCATATCTGGAGATGGTATTGGTTCTTCAGGATATCTTGTAGCATGTTCTCGTAAAAACTTCATTATAATCGCCATGTATCAGTCTTCCTCTTCTTTATATGACGAATCTGAAAGTTATCAATTTTCGTTCATGTGTTGATGGATATTATTTTTTTTTTATATAAAACTTCTCACGAAAGGAGACATCCTGTAATGTTCAGAGAACATCGTGAGAAGCAAGGGACAGGAGGTAGGAATTGGTGTTCTTCTTAAATTTCTGAGTGATAATATGAAATATCTCCGAATTTATGAATTTTGAGTATAGGGAAGTTGATTAAGATTTTTGGAGTAGAATCGTATTGAGTTTCGCAATGTTTTGCATTCACAATTTGAACCGATTTCTTCGTACAACCTGTGGATACTTAAGAAAATATAATTGGTGTTACAACCTTCAATATTCATGGTTCGATTGATGCGAATTGGTAACTACATGAAGATGCCATATGTTCGATGAGCTGCAACTGTGCACTCAGAAACGATCAATTGAATTGAAATCTTAGAAAGACTTCCGGAGCAACTGAAACATTTTAGCTAGATTCTCCGAACCTTTTTAGGTGTATATAACAATTTTCAGAATCATGCTACTCCTAATTCTCCTCGTAAAGATCGCGTTGACTCATGAAGGAATTTTAAAACTAATCTGTGTCACTAATCGTCATGCTTCTGCTGATAACATAGATTCTATATGTGATGTAATTTATAAGGCTATCAATAAAACAATAGATTCGATTGAAACTCAAATCGTTTCGTTCTCACATAGCGTTGTAGACATGTACCTGTTTGTAGAAAGATTATAATCTCAGTAACTCCTTTGAAGTCAGTCAATCTCTCAGAGATTATGACGATTGGAATTACGTGATAAGTATGATAATGATATGAGTGGATGTAGGATAGAATCTGCGTTTTTATATTTTAGATAGGTAACTCCATTGAATTTTCAGAAAATAAAACGTGCCTTTATATTTATATAAGAGTTTCCAGAATGTATATTTAGCTGAATACTGATAAATAAATATAGTGCGTCACCCTACTGTTGACAAGAATATTTCGAATTTATGGAAGTCAGTTGACATTTCGTATTTTCTCTTGCTTACTTATGAGAAATGAAAATGAATTTGGTTACATTGAATGCTAGTTCTTGAAATTTCAGTTCAGGTATTTTTGCCAAATAAAATTGGGTTGAGAGTGTGATTCAGAGGGTCTTTTCATCCTAAAAGATTGAGAGATTGGAAGTCACTTCCTAGAGATCATTGATAAGTAGTAGTAAGGTAAGGTAAGTGCCATTATGAATTCGATGTTGATAACTACCACGATCGTATACATAGGTCTTGCAACTCGGGTGGTGGGGGGTGACCCAAACATTGAGGAAATTTTCGTGGTTCTCATGTTTCGCCACCCGCAGCGCTGTCCTCTATTGTCACTTTGTCAGCCAATCACAAATCGGATCCGATCAGCTTTTTGAAAGTAGGAATGGTTTTTATTTATTCGAGAGAATTTTGCAAGATATAATATTTCTGTCATTGATTTTATTCAACATTCAAGTCCTAACCGTTTGTTTTGTTGTCAAAGATTAATCACGTGATTATACCCCTATGTCCTCCTAGCGGATAATTATGGAAACTTTTTCTTCAAAACTGGTGCCACCCCCCACCACTCAAAATTGCCGTAGATTCCAGACCTCATATATATGACCGTGATAACTACATTATCACATATGACATCTATTTCCATATAGAGTGCTTAAAAAAAATAAAACCGGAATGAGAAAAGTTTTCTCTACTCCAAACACTATACCTATCTTAAGGATGTGTTTTTAATCCCTTGAATGAGAATTTTGAGTTAGTTTAGGCCATTTGCTCTCCAATTTCAAATTGGGAAAAAATCTAGAGAGATATCAAAAATTGGATGTTTTATCGATTTGATGAGTACTTTACGACGCAGTGATCCGGAAACGCATTACAGCGACTACAGATTTCCTTTTTGATCGATCAATGCCAACACTAATTTTAAGTGTGCTCAGGTTGAAAGCCGTTTTAACACTAAGGATAAATACCTATAAAAATGGCGAGAGTCACCAAAACATGAGAGTATCTTGTAGGATCGGATCAATGAATATTTTCATGTGAGCCTGCGGGCTTATTTTCTTACCTGAACTAAATTTTCAAGTACAATTTCGCAATTTACTCGAAATTGGGGTACCAAAAGCGGTGATTCCTTCTCTGAAGAAAATATCTGATTGGTTCTACTATTGAAATCATCCCTAAAATAGTTGCAATTTATTTTCTAGTCGATGCTCGTCTAATCAATAAAAGGCGATATTTAGAAACATTTATACTATAAGTCGATTAGAAATATGTAGGTTTTCCTCTACTAGCTAGTTTTTCAGCTTGCTCTAAATATTAAATTTCCTATCGACGACATCGATATCGCCTGTGAGATATTTTTTGTAACTAATAATTCAATTTTATTTATGCTGATTTTTCCAAAGTTTATATTTTTTTGGTGATTCCACGTACAGAAAGATCGAAGAAATCAATCATTGGCAACTTCAAATTAATTCCTGTTTTGGAAAGCATGTAGTAATACTTCAAGAATACTTCATGATCGATACTCACACGTCTCATTTTTGTTTCTTTGAATAGAAATTAAGGACCAAATGGAATATTAATTCGGGAATGGAGATAATTTGAATAGATTTCATTATTTGAAAAGTATAATAGTAGTTGGATGATTACCCTCTAAAGACAAACTATTTTACCAGTTGAAATTTTTTCGGGCGTAGATTCGAATGAATTATGATAATGAATTATAATTGAAATTTCAATAACAGCAAAAACAATAAATTGACAAATTCTTAGTGAAATTTGAAATGTTTCCTTTTTAGTTGACTTATTGAGCTCATAGAGAAAATCTTGAGCTTAATATAAAATTTTATTCATCCCAAATTGAAACACTAGATTATATAGTGCTAGTGATGGTTTGGATACAATTGTATGATCAATATCTAATCCTTTTACAAGTGTGGGTACTATATAAGCATAAGCACTGTTTAACTTATCTAAATAAGTTGCGATTGATGGCAAAAAGTTGATAACAATTAAGAATCTTGTCTGTTGTGTTCTACTACATACAGGTACGCATATAGTATTGGCTCCACTTATCGAGAAAATGTTCGTTGATTAGAAGCTTTTGTGAGTGGTGAAATAGTGTGAAAGAATGATAATATTGAAAAATTTGTGAGAAAATAAGTGATGATAATTGTTTCATACTTGCTATTCGAATAATCAAAACTTGACGTTTCTGGTAAAGAAGCTGAAATGCGGTAATTCTCCTAACTTGATGAAGATTAATTCGAAATCAAAATTTATTCGTTGAATTACAAATCTTCCCAAATTTCAATATTTTCATTTTACTGTATTGCAAATGCGAAAAAATTTACCTAATTGTTATTATATAATACAATAAAAATCATCAACAAATTCGAACAAAACATCTCGCCAAGTCGTGAATTGTGTACCTACAGAATTTAATAGAGAAAGCAGTAGTTCTTGAGGTATACTGAAATTGATAAAATTTACAAATGTTATAATAATTGATAGTATGAATGCTCTGGTCAGATTTACAAATGAAGTTTAAAATTTTGTTATCGGATGTTATCGGAGATGTTGGTCTGTCTCTTATGTGTGACATATTTCTGATTTTGTTCAATTAATTATAACTAGAGCGATTTCCTCATCAGATTGTTTTTATACATCTTCATCAACGATATGAATATTTTGTGAATCAGTATTGCGAGGGGTGCTCTGAGGTTTCATTTCATTTGCAAACAATTTGAAATGATCAGTGGAGTAATTGATAGTGCTAGTTCACTATATAAAATGACTTTATATTACTGTGATAATAATAATAAAAATAATACTCTTCATAACTCAACAAAAAATCAAAATTCTAGGGTGAATACATATGAAAATATAATTGAAAAAAAATAGATATACAAAAAAATCAAACTTGTAGGAACTGATATTTGAGATGATACACATGAAACCACAAAAAACTGCAGTAGGCTATTATTATTATTATAATTATACAATTAATCTCTTTCGAAATATTTTGAGGTGGGAATAATAAACACATCCATCATTATTTTAATTTGTTGCGGTATGTCGATTGAAAATCCAAACTACTTAAAGATTATGCTTTCTCAGTTGAGGATTCAATAGGATTGAATCAGAAAGTTGAGAGTACCTCTCTTTATCATGAATTTAATCACAGGATTAAACTTATACTTTTTTATTCAGAGCTGTCGTAAATCTTAATCTCGATCAATTGATACAGGAGACAAAAAAAAAAATAAAAATATCTATTATTTACAGAGATTCACGGTTCGGAATGCCCGACGTGAAAGAAGAGAACCATTCTTTCGTACCAAGTCCGAATATTTCTAGGAAATCATCATTTGCACATTCTGGATATGACAGTCCAGCGCATTCGAGAAGTCGCAAAGTATCGACGTCTTCACATGTCGAGAAAGGTCCCAGTATGAAGAAGAGTTCCCTTCATAAAATCCAAGAGCTAGATAATGGATCTCCACCGGGTAGGTAAGGGTATTTTCAAATCTTTCTTATTGTTTCATGTAAATCAGGAAATTAAAAATTATATAGCATTTGGAGATGAGGAAAGCTGCCAGAAATCGTGTTCTGTGGCAAACTTTCGAATCCCCGATTGATAAAATTTGTTTTTCTCAAAATTATTTGAATGATGAGTTTAATCCAACTTTCCTTTGTGGAGTATCGTTAGAAAACTAGGCAAGGAGCAACATGTTTTAACAAGTCCAGTAGTTAACTGATTGCATAATCTGAAATAGCATTCTTCTGATTCTGAACTATAACTGTCATTATACTATACTTAGCTGTCTCAATGATTGAAGTATTTGACCTTGTTGAACATCCGTCACTGCGAAAATTATAGACCAACTTGTACTCATATTGCCAGTGCTAGCATATTGAGTAGTATATACAACATTGTCAGATGTACAGTATTATAAATTACAGATTTTACATCAATAACACACCTCAACCGATCTAATGACAGTAAGCAAGCATAGTTTTGATTTTGTCGAGGATAATCCTGCTTAGACTGCAGAGACATGTTTTATTTGAAACCATCGGGACACATTAACTGTGGTTGTAGAAAACACATCAATAGTTTGATCAAAATGGATCTATTCTATTGATGATAACGACTTATATCTACTAAGACTGAGAAAATTGGTTGGGTCGTCCAAGTGACGACATTTATGATTACTAAGAATCAGTAACCAATAGTTGAGTGGATCTCATAGTAAGAAAGAATGGTATAGGATGAGTAGACTCATTCAACTGTAAAAGGAAATACCTGCACGTATTAGGTTCACGTTACATCAAAACGTTTACGTCATTACTTTGTTTTTAGTTTCTAATCATTCGATGTGGCATTGCACGTTGGAATTTTTGTTTATCCATTCGATGAAAAAGTTCATCTTCAGATGCCTTCTTTCTGTGTATATTGTTATGTTTTAAAAGATGAAAATATGTAATGACACAAAATGAATTATTGAAACATTCAGTTCAGATTTACAACTTGAGTACATACATATTTCATAACCCCTTTGAAGCAGATCATGATGTAAGTAAATAGAGAATCCGTTCACTTTCATCATTAAGATTCATAAAAACGTCCAGGTAATTCACAGTATATGGATGAAACAGTCACGGAAGCATCAATACGCGAGTTGTATTTTGATGCAACTGTCCATGATATGGTCAACGTTAACATTATTATAGTTAGTATCGACTAGAATTTGCAGAGTATACTGAATAAATTTTTACCGTTTCAATGTTTACCTTCTGAAAATGTTTGTATATTCGGAAATCATCGAATGTCAGTGATTATATTACAGCGTATTTCACACTGAAGATATGCTATTCTCACTGAATGACTGTGGGTGAGTTTGAGTACTTCATAGTTGTCATTGTACACATCTCAAAAATTTTATTCTTTGCTTGAAGTGAACATTGCAGTGAGTTATTTCGATTGAGATAACATTTTTCTTGCTGTAATAACACAATTGAAATTTCGTTTTTCCCTTTAGCGAAACATAATAATTTAATGATCAATTCTCGTAATCTGAAATGATATATTGAGCATTCCATCCTCCACAGTTAGACTAGTAAAGTTTTATACATTTTTAAGAAGAGTTATATCTGTAGAATTATGAAATCAACTAGTACGATTCATGAAAGTTTTTCGTTTTCAAGGTCTTCAAACAAAAAAAATGTTCATCCATTTCATAACAGTCAGCTAAAGACAAGGATTTTGTTGATTTCCATATCCCCATTCCTGATAAATCCTTCGAATTGATTGCTGCAAGGACATGTTTCCTTCTGATCAAAAGAGTAGTCATCGCGTTAGCTCAGAATTATATTGAAAACTGATCATTGACAGAATTCATTGGTGAAATACCTTTTAATAGAACATGTTGATAGTTTTCAGACCACACTGTATTGGCAGCTGTTGAGGCAAATATTTGCACACGGGGTAGCTACTTTCTACTTACGGTGCTCCAAATTTTCAGAATTCACAACCTACTTTCCTGATATATTTTAGTCACGCTTCCTTTTCAATATTCTATTTGGATAAGTTATAATTATACCATCACATTCTATACAAGCATCAATGTGTGAAATAATGAAGTTTATTCAATCAAATTTCCAGAAAAATCGCATTCGGGAATATTTTCGAATAACTATGATGGAAGCTGATATGAGATCGAACGATAAACAAATCGAATTACTTATACAGGGTCTCCAAATGATACCGCGGTCTTCGATAACGTCTCATTGATATGAGATCACATTTCAGAATATGGATGCTCTTTTCAATAAGTTTTTATATCTCTAAATAAATCAATGAAAGAGTGACGGTCAATTGAATTCTGCGAACCTATTCACATTTCCATTGTAAAAATAACTATTATTCAGTGAATGAATTATTCTTATAACTTATATGTGTGGAGTATAACAGGGTGGTTCTACAAGTGACGAAAACTTTCTTTGAATATGGGTACAAATCAATATAAACTGTTTAAACATTCATGATTTCATACATTCAGACTCGAAATTGAATAGTTTCACTGATCTATATAAACATCTTGAAAATTGAACTAGAGCTAGGAGACCGATATTTATCATTAACTGTACGGTTATATCGAGGCAGAAATGAAAAGGAAATTTGAAATGGAAGTGGCTTTGTAATATCTAGCCTTCCAACTTAGCAATGGTTTCCAGAAACATAGAATCAATGTGCATGGTGTAACACCAATTTCGAATACACTTCTTTTCAATTGAAATTTATCTTTCAGGTCCTGGTGGTATGATTTCTGTGTGAAATGTAATTCAGAGGAAGTAGCACAACAATCATGGCAACCTCCCTTCTGGCCGAACTTATGCCCACATCCATTTTTTCCTTCATACCGGCAATTTAGCAGAATCATTTCCTTCATACTGATTGGGTCTTTGAGCTGGTGTATTCTATACTCAATTATAGGTAAGATTCATCCCACATTCTGAAGGTGAATAATTTCGACTTGAATATAGTATTGGATTGATAGGATTGGGCAAATCACTGTTGTGAAATATATATCTGAAATCACATGAATCACTAGTCACAGGTCACATCACAACATATCTTCACTCCTAATTTCTATAGAAGATAACAATGTTTTTTTTTTGGTATAATTTTTAACATCCATATTTCGATGAATTTTAATTGAATACTATGTTTCACTAATCCATATTATCTCCTGTCTGTTTTTTGCGCTTCAGTAATATATCCTCTTTCATAATAGAAGTGTTTGAAATTATTCTGGAGTTGAATTTTTTATAACTATAGAAATATAAATAACAATAGAAATGAAAATTCATTTATCATTGATGTGGCACATACAGATATAAAACTTTATCAGACTAGTCAGAACATGAAGAAACTTTGCTTATCTATAGTGTATAAGATGTAAGAACATAGTGATTTCCTTCCTAAAAATCTTTCCGCATATGGTCGAAGCGGTTTGAATAATGCTGGTGTGAATGGTATTTCTTGAAGTCGAAACGTCTTTGCTTTTTGGCCAATTGTTCGGGTTTTACATATCTTTCAGACTAAAGTCGGACTCAGCATGAAGCACTCGTTTTGTGTAGTAGGTGTTTGTAATTCTTTGAAATTGATTTCTGCCTAGATAGATAGGTCCTTCAAGTATAATTATCTTTCCTTTCAAGACTTTAGAGGTATTGTTGAAGAAGTGAAACTGGTGAAACAATATTTTCATTCGAAATCAATAATCAACTGATCTAAGCGTTTTTGTGGATAATTACCTTAGGTTCAGAAATTCAATTTCAAGTGACCATCCTTGATAAACTTCGCGTTATATAATGAAACTACCTGTATATTGAAACTTGAGTGAATCTTGTGCATATTCAGTCAGTATATTCATTATTACAGGGGAAGATGCCGCTCCTCCTGATGGAAAACTTTTTCAACTCATCTTGCTCAGTATTTGTTCCCATTTTGGAGGATGGCTAGTAGGGTTAACGACACTACCAGCCTTAGTTGGTATGCTTTTCACAGGAGTTCTTATGCAGAACATCGGAATCGTGGATATAGATGAAGATTTCGAACACATCAATAAACATCTGAGGTGATTATAATCATGAATACCGTGAATCTGATTATATCATTCATTTATGTCCATTTTTATTACCACAATGATAATGCACAATTTCAATGATTAAAATTATTTTAATGGTCCTCTTTTACGATTGTATAGTTAATAAAACATTATTTCATTTGCATATAGATGATTTATATGTTAAATGTATATGTTGTTCAGAGTGGCAAATTTAAATGTTTGTACAGGGTTACTCTGTAACTATTGAAGATATTATGATTATAAGCGGCGTGCCGGAAATCAACAAAAACAAAACTGTTCAATTTGAAGGTATAACATGAACTTGTATTTTTGAATCTAAACTAGAGAGGACTATTTTTTTTCTTTCTCCTATGCAATATCACTTTGAATCAGATATTTCCAATACATAATTCTCTTCATAATTTTCTTTCGTGATTGCCACTAAAAAATAATGAATTGTTAAAAAAACTAACTTTCATTCATAACTCAGGAACGAAAGACAATAGTCTCTGAAGAGCTATAAAACTGTTGTGGAAGCGTAGGGTACTTTTCAAGGTATTTCCAAAGTTACTCCACATTCCGGAACTCCACGCTTTCACAATAGCGACATCAGTTAATTCAGTTTTCAATCAATGATGGATTCTCTCTACCTTTGATCACGACTCATATTGATGCTCTATATAATTAATTTCCACTCAGAACATATACGAGTTTCTGATACTTTTCAGTGATGTTGCCTTAGTGATAATATTGACACGAGCAGGACTAGACCTCGACCCAGAAGCTTTAAAGAAATTGAAATTCATCGTTTTGAAATTGTCTTTGGTGCCATGGATGACCGAAGCAGGTGTTATAGTTGTGTTATCCAAATATTTACTAGGAATCGATTGGAAATTTGGAATATTATTAGGTGAGTGTACCTTTTCGATGCAGTAAGATCTCTATAATTGAGTTCGTATAAAGAATTTAATATTTTCAGGTAGTATTATTGCTGCTGTAGCTCCTGCAGTGGTAGTTCCATGTCTATTTCGTCTACGTTCGAAGGGATATGGAGTAGCAAAGGGAATACCTACTCTTATAATAGCAGTAGCTAGTATAGACGATGCTTTATCAGTAGCAATATTTGGTGTTGTGAAAGGAATTGTTTTCAGTGACTCTTCAATCACTAGTGGTGTGCTTCTAGGAATGGCATCAATAATTGCAGGTATTTTAATCATTTGATCTCTGATGTTTTGTTTTTGAACACTGTTTCTTATATTCAACAGTCTTATCTGATAATTAGAAGGTCCCCTAGGAATTGGGGCGCTAAATTGCCACTCGAATTGGTATTTTCGAATGATCTGGATTTAATTGAATTCTTAGGCGTAGGCAGTGGCGTTCTCTGGGGACTCTTCTGCAACTACTTCCCAGAGCGTAACGATCCCTTCGTCATTCCTCTCCGTATCCTCTTGCTCCTGGCAGGAGGTATGGGAGCAGTCTTCGGAAGCGACTTAATCGGATACGGGGGAGCAGGTCCTCTTGCTTGTGTAGCTGCAGCCTTCGTAGCCATCACCTGCTGGTCCAGGAACGGCTGGGATATCGAAGAAAATCCAGCGGCGACGGCGTTCGAGATTTTCTGGATGATTTTCCAACCGATCTTGTTCGGGATCACTGGAGCTAGGATAAAGATAGCTGATTTGGATGGAAGCGTTCTGCTATTGGCGTTGGGCATGCTGGTGGTGTCTGGACTCACGAGGATGTTTTTCACGGGATTGATCGGGATCGGTTGTGGTTTGAATTTGAAAGAGAAGATTTTCGTTTCGATCGCGTGGATGTGTAAAGCTATTGTACAGGTGAGTTTATTGAAGGTTTCTTTCATGATTTCGATTTACGAACCCTGGAAGGATATTTTAAAGCTTTCACCTGATGTGAAGAGCTGTGAACACTTTTCCATTTCATGTTGCACGAATGAAGATGATTTTTTATTATCATTATCATTATATTCCTGAAAAGTACAAAATCATCATAATGCTTAAAAAATAATCGAGATGATTCCAAATGAATCGCCTCGAGAGGTAAGCTAACAAGATTTTTTTTTTTAATTTTTTTCAGGCTGCTCTCGGACCAGTTGCACTGAATATGATCAATGAAAATAAGGATACAGAAAACATCGAAACTGGAGAACGTATTCTCAACACTTGCATTATATCAATAATTCTTACTGCTCCAACTGGAGCTTTATTGACAACTCTATTAGGACCACATCTCCTAACCAAAACGAAGATACCTTCTGAAGCGACAATGAGTCAAAGAAAGAGGAGTAGGAAATTATCCTTCAGGGATATAAGTATTTTGGCATCTGACGATGAGAGGATGGAATATATTGACAAGCACAAAATGTCTGTCGTACCAGAAGAAAATGATGACAATACTAAAGTGTAGGAAGCATTTATCATCGTGTATTCATAAGAAATGTACCATTTATTATATATTCATCCGATATCTCTAGTGTTGTTTTTTCATATCCCCTATTTCTGATTTGAGATTCAAGAGATCGAATCAAAGAATATATCCCAAAGTGACATTAGAACAACCAATCGAGAATCATGGGAAGAAAACTTGAGCATAAAAATCCTGAAAAGATTAAATATCCATAAACATCTCTAATGAAAATATAAGAAACGTATGGCTATGTATCACCGTAACTACGCTACTGGTTTACGAAAATTGAAAATTCTAAATTAAAAACATCACGTTGATAAACTTCGTTTAATATGTTCAGCCATTATTGGATAGTTTAACTCCATACTAATGAAATCCATTCGATTCAAGTTTTTATACAGCACTATTTGTATAGACATACAAACCTCACGAAATAATTCGAAAAATATTTTCATAATGCTTTTAATTTCATCGAAATAGTGATCTCATACATCAACACAACGTGAAATCCATTCATTAAATATACTTACATACGAATAATTGATTAAAAATTTTCTGCCTTTTCATTATAAAATATTTTATACTACAATAATTCTTCAATTTCAGTGGATAAAAAACTTATTGCTTGAAAACTGCTAGTTCCAAGTGATTATGTTCCCAATTTGGTCAGTAAAGTGATAAGAAGAATAGCCGCAAAACCAGTACCTGTAAATTAAATAGAGAAAATTAACTGAATCGTACTTTTGATCGCAAATCCAACCATTTGCAAAGTAGCCAGATAATAATGTAAAGTTGATTTTTTGTCTAATATCAAAAATATTATAAATGAATGGGTTGAAAGGAAATTCTGGAAATCATTTTTAAATATTCAAGAGGATCAGTAACGATGTGATCACAATCTGAAACCGAAAACCTGAAATCGATAGTTGACAGTTTGGGGTAAAAACAGTGAAAACAGGTCATGTAAAATTTCGTCAAACAAATGCGTTTATGTTTGCAAGGTTGTGCATCTTCCCGATATGTTTCTCCATCAATATCCCTATCTTATGTATTTTTTGAATCAATAAAAATTTACTTTGAAAATACTGAGAACTATGTTTTTCATTCAATTCAGACCTCGCGCAAATTTTGGGACACCATTCAAAAGATTGGCATTTGCTATTGAAATGTTTGTGACATTCAGGCCTGATTGTTACCTGTTACCCGATGTGGAGACTTGGAAATACTATTAGAGTTTGTGGTGAACGTTTCTATTTCGTCTATGAAATGGTATGTGGCATTGAATCCAGTTCCGTCGAGTCTGTCATTGGATCTGAAAGTTACTCTGAAGAACTTCCGGTCCGATTCAACGTCGAATGCTTTCATCTGACCGCAGTATCTCGAATGCTTTCTATCGCGCGTCATGTAATTCGAGAATTCGACGTAGTCGCTGGCCGACGAAGCCTCGCATCTGAAAAAGCAGGCACATCTCAGAAAATTGATTTTGAAATTCAGAGATTCACTTGATTTGATCATGAAATTTTGAGGGAGTCGATTCAATATTCTTAAAATTACACAACGGTTGATTACACAAACTGTCTTTCAAATGGAATTCGATTGGGAAGCGAATATAATAGCTTTCATGAAATTGAGATAGCATTACTCGAATAGTTTGAAGAAGAATCAACGGAAGGGGGGATATCGTGCAACGTTACACATGGGCGTAGCATGTACCATGTAAGAAGTTGTAGAGATCGCGGAGAAGAGAGAAGAATTCATTGCTGAAAATTTTTATCCTATTTATTCTGGGACAGTTCAATACTCTGTGTATAAATTGTGAGAAGAAATAAAGCTCGTATAGTTGTGGTTCCGTAATATGTCAGGGAGCCCTTGTTTTCAATAATCGGTCAACATTCATAAAACTAAAATGTTGGTGTTCGAATCTTTCAATCTCCAGGAAATATATTTTTTTATAGCTCGATTTATTGTGAAATGAAATTATGATCAACTGATTGTTTTCTTGATATTCGACTTTTCATATAATACTAAATTTCATACTCACGGCATGACTCCTTCTATATCAAAGTAATGAAACTGCAAATGCACTTTCTCTGATATATTTCCGTGAAAGAAATAATGGCATTCAGTATCCCTGGGATAGGAACCAGGAAAATTTGGACTGTGAAACAATCCACTTTTCGATTCGTTACTATTAAATACGAAGGCACAAGGGTATGTCTGCAACTGGGTTCCAGTTGATATTCCAAAATCTAAAAAAAAAATTAAATTTGGCAGATTTTTATTGAGTTAAAGAATTTATCATCTGAAATTCATGAACTCATGTGCTTTCGAACCGTGTGAAGTGGAAAGAATGCACTATAAATAATACAACATTGGTGCGAGATATTTTTCGGATGAATAGGAAGCAATTTACTCAACAAGATCCCATGAAGCAAATTGATGATGACTGATGAAATAGCAAATTCTGCTAGCTAGCTATTTCGAAAAAATATTATGCACGAAATATAAGAAGCTTTTCTTCTAATAATAATCTGGATACGTGCATACACCTAACATTTCATTGAATTTACTGTATATCCGTGATAAGGCTGAAATATCAAGTGTTCGAAAATATGTTTGAGTAATATTTCCAGGTAATAATAGATAACGGAATCCGACTTTTTTTCCGTTACATCTCCTGGTCCACCCAGAAAGTCCATTCGAGTTTAGGAAGCACTCACCTTCTGTGAAGAAGTAGGTAGCTTTGAAACCTCTCGAGAACCTCGGCGATAGGAGGCTGACAAACACGAGTTTTATTCTAGGCCCGTTTGACATGACCGGTTTCGGAAGTACGCTGCCACAGAAGCTGTCGATTTTCTCCATTCTACCGTCAATGTGCACGAACACTTTCAGCGAATCCGTGTTGTCACAGCTGAAAATTTAACCACAACTATTTTGTGGGTGCTATTTGGGTACTTTTTCATTGTTTGTTCTGGAGAAACCACATGATTTGAATCGTTTTATATTCAGGGCAGTAAATTTGTTTTGTGAAAACCCTACTTATAATAAAATTTACCTATTCATGAAATTCTAAGAATGTTTTTGAATATATTTGGATTGATTGTCGTAGATGTTTTCCTTACAAGTTCTTACTTTTTATTCTTTACAATAATTTCCTATCATGGATGTGTTCAATTGGAAATAATTATCATTTAGAAATAAAAATAAACATGATAATCAATGTAGTCAGGACCGAAGCACTGTGGCTTATTGGTGTGTAGAAGTGAAATAACTCACTCGAAATTAAAGTTCTGAAATATTTCGAGATATGCGGGCTGATCTGCCTAAACGAGTCAATATTAAAAAGAAATATTTTTTAATAGGATACTCTGAATATTTATTCCATAGTGTGCAACGTTATCAATTTGGAGCGTAAAGTTTGAAAATTTGATGATAACTGGTGCAATATAAATGATGTCAAGCAAAAAATAGCTGAAATGTCTGAACGCAGTGAAGAATTAGTTTATTCCTGGTATTTCAGAGATTAAAAAGTTAGTTCATGAAGGTATCACTACTTACTCATTCACAGTTCCAACAGCTTGATATAAATTGAATTCTTGGAATATAATTCGGACTCTTTCTTTTCCTCTTCCTTGAAATTCATATCTACACGTTGTTTTCGGCGGATACGTTGAGGGGTATGATGGACTCATTATGGTACCATTTTTACTTTTATCACTACTTATTACTATATCACAACTTGATTCTGAAACAAAGGATGTGGTTGATAGATAATGACAACAGAATTAATTGATAGAATTAATATGTATTCGGAGATTGAACTTTCTATCATGACAGATAACGGAAAGTAGCAGCATTTTAATAAGAAAAGGAAATAGATCACATTGAACTGTAGCTGCCACCAAAATTTCGAGTTGATATCTCTATTAGTTCTCAATAAACCCCTAATAAATCAATTAGGTAAATCATGCTGCATATATGTTAGTCATTTCCCACTAAAATACCTTCTCCAAGCTATGCCCTAATGAATTTAGTCCCTTGACTCATTTATATCTGATTCACAGAGAAGTTAATAGCCAATCGAGATAAGGAAATGAATTGCTGATTAGATTTCGCGTCAGATGTAAACAGCATAACCGTGTTATCAGAATTGATAGAGGTAGCGAGAATCTGTGGTCGGGGCACATTTGTCATGAATGAATTCAACGAATACCGAGTGTCTCCACCAATAATTTACCAGAAATATTGAACAAAACTACGATCCTTTTATATTTCGAAATACTCATTTCTACTCGAATTGGATGATTAATTAGTGTAGCGATGTTTTAGAATTTCATGAAAACACAAGTTCATGATTGAAACATCCTATGAAATGTTTGTGAAGCAAATAGATGAATATAAAAATAATTTTGTTATATCTCTTCATTGATTGATATTCGGAGTGGATTAACACTGTAGCTCTCAGTTCACTTGTGATATACAGTATTCTTCAGGATATAATAAAACTGAAATGATAGTCATCTAAGTCTAATTACCATTGAAAACATTTTTCGCCCGAATTTCATATCTAATTTCATTAATACTTTTTTCAAAATTGATTCATTGATGATATAAACTGATTGCCTATCGAGTAGAATCGTGGGTCTGTTCAATTCAATGTTTTTTTAATCCAATCGGAATTTGACAGAAATACATTGGTATCTCTTTGATAGCTATCAAAATTCACATATTCAATAATATTTGATTGAAAAATGTATTTCTTAGTTTTTTTGTTGAAATAACAGAAGGAAATGTGGAAACATTATGTGAATCAATAATGAGTGTTAAATAAAACGAGGGTATTACAATAGATTATTGACCATTTCGTAATAATATCGAGTCTACTCAATTAATTCAATGGAAATACTTCTCGTTTGATCAGGATTCAGTTGTGTTCATTCCTTGTACGAAAATCTCCATACCAAAGAGACATATTTATAAAAAAGCTAGAACAGAGTTATCCAAAAATTAAAAAACACTCAACACAAATTCTGGCGATGTTGTTCATCCATTCGCAAGTGACTTATAGCTTAGATGTTGAATAGTCTTAATAGTGTAAACGGAAGTGTGATTGTTTGATGACAGAAATGCCAAAAAAATAAATCTTCTGAAAGTTGAGCTTTTCTATCAATTATCCGAATTCTCATTCACTACCTTCATCAAGATTTCCATACTGTGTTACCTTATTTCAGTCATAATGAAAATTTTTATGGATGTGCAAAATGCCTAAGTTCCACCGTAATTGATCGTTTTAAGTGAACTTTAAACATACACTGCATATCCATCTTCGTTTATAGTGACTATAATTATTCTCCGTCGTTTTGTTGATATTTTCTTTGTCCATATTGTTTCACGATGAACAAGATAATTCACTTAAAGCGAAAAAAGCTCTCCTTCGATGATTAATATGAACTCCACTGTTGTCTACAAAGTCTCCATTATTCACATTGAAATGTGTTATTTTAAGAACAGGTAGCATTTCATTAAAAGGCGATTTTTATAATATCACTATCAACTTGAAAAGATGACAATTCTGTTTCTTCAAAAATTATTTCCGATGATTAACGATAATGATGAGAATATTACTGAAATCATCGTGTATACATTCAGAGATTAACATACTGAAGTGGGTATTCATGCGAACTTCATTCGATACATAATTTCAAATGTGATTCAATGCCCAAAAATCCATATCATATATGGATGTAGATCATGATAGTTTATTTGTTTCTGTAAACATACGATTTTTTCATGAAGAAAAGTATATTTTACCTCCTGCTGAACTTTCAAAGCTATATGCATCAAAGTAAAAAATTAAGCAGACTCCGATTATTACTGGAATGAACATTTCGAACACTTCAGTAGCACCATGAAATAATTAATGTTCCTTGAATTATCAACACTATCCAACTCACTAGAATGTATCTTGATTATTCATTCAAGATTCATCTTAATTCTCACTACATACAGAATATCAACGTGCCAAATATTTGTCCCGACTGTGTACACACGAAGAGATTGTTTCGAAACTATGAGGATGGAGATTCCGCATTATCAAATCTCTTCGACGTCTTTGAGCATGCGTTGCGTCGAGCCATGTGGCAGGATAATGTAGAGAAATGAAACTTTTACTCCACCACAAAACGCTATTTGCCAGTAATTCTCGAAATGCGCATTTCTCATGGATAAGAATACGACTCTCAAGTGATAATTGAAGAAGAGATTGATGGAATCGAAGGATATAACTGTTGGAATTCAAAAAGTAGTAGCGTTAGGACACGCATTGGAATTGAGAAGAAATCTGTAAATCTTAAACTCTTCTTCTGGTGTGTTGAATAATATATACACTATGAAAGGAAATGCAATGAATTGAAAATTTCCTAACTCTTTGAAATCTGATGCCCTGTCTATACTAAAAAGGCTCAAATCACAGTGTGTATCCTAAAATTTTTGTGATATTGAATCAAAATTCAACAGTTTATGGTTATAAACAAGTTCACGCAAGATTTAAGTCGGTTGGAGAAACCAAGCACATTCAGTAGTTCTGGGTCATTGACAAAACGAAAACTTTTCTTACTACGGCTTATGTGAGTTCATCCCTTGGGCCCTTGAAACACATTTCCAGCTTACTTCGGTGGCTATTATGTTTTGTTCGAAATGATAAATGTATAGCGATATTGTGGAAACTCTGATACGAAAGTTTGTATCGCACAGTGGTTTTAACACGAAACTTGGACGTGAGAAGTTAATTGTTTGTTGGCTAAACAGAATGTTCACCAATGCTTCGAAATTGTATTACATGATTAATTTTCGACCTGAGTTTATACAGGTTATTTTTATATAATAATATAATAATACCGTACTTATCATAATCTCAATCATGATATCGGAGCTTATTTATGCACCATAATTACAGTCATGAAATCATTAAAAACACTAGTTGTGATTTCTTGAACTCTCTGGTGAACTCCTCTTCTTCCTGATCTTCCTGAACTTTCACAAAAATGTGTCAATATAAAAGAATGATTCATTATGTTTCTTATGCATAATTTCAACGGCATATTGCTGATGATAACTCAAACACTTCCACTTACTTGTTTCACTAACACTTGGTTCAACTTCAGTTCCTGGGGAGAATATCTTCAGTCTATTATGGGGGTGTGAGTCTGGAAAATAAATATACTTGGTATCAGAGCCTACATATAGTGAATGATCGATAATTTAATTCATTCCATGTGAAGCTGTACGTACTGATGAGGATAAACCTAGCAGGAAGATAAACAGTAATTGAAGTCGATTTGTATTCTGTTTGTATGGAAGATCGGCATTCAGATAATCATGGAAATTTTTGATTATATGTGGTAGAACAGGGCGAGGATTGAAACGGTAATAAACAGGGTGCCCCACGATTGAAAATTTACTAATTATGAACTAATCATTCAGGTACAGGAATCTTTGAAATGGTGCTTTCTGGTCTCCCCATATGCCTATCAATCTTTAGACACGTTACAGAAAGCGTTTCATGAGTTCTTTCATCAGTGAATTTGGTGGATGCGCATATAACTCATACATGATATTAATTACAGAACAGAAGCCATTACGGACGTGTACGCATTTGAGTTCTGATATATGAGGAAAAATATGTCTACGGTGTGTAATAAAAAATTTGCTGTCCCATAGAGATGGACAAAAATGAATAAATATGTTATGTCATGTATCATAAATGTTGTGAGTTGTATACTATGGTTCTTTACTAAACTGCCGTACCTGATTTTGAAGGAAAATGATTATGCATGGAAAACATCAATATGATTATACTGATTCTTACTCAATATTTGAAATAATTCAACTCCATGTATTCATCGTTTCCTATAGTTGTCAAAAAGATGAATTTTTATAATTGGGATTTCCAAACAGTTCAGTTTTTCAATATAAATGGTTCCTATGGATGAAAACGATGTTTTTATGAAGTGATTCGACAACAATGAAACAAGAAAAATACTGAATGCTTTGAGGTGATACAAACTGATTCACGGTGAATGGCACATTAGACATCCAGTTAATCAAGAACGAACACTCTGAAGGGTCGATAAAAATATTGTGAGAGTTTCATCTAATTATCAACTGAAACAAAAGTACTTGAATTTTATTACCCTTCGAAAAAAAAGCTAGAATCTAAATGATCTTGGAATTGTCAATCGACTAAATCATTTATCTGATATCGGCTCAGAATGTAATCTTTTCCGCCATCTAATAATTTCATAACCATTCATTTATTCATTTTGGAGATAATACTCCTGTGGAAGTCTTTCTTTTTTATTACAGTAACCCAGATTTCTTCAAATTCAGTTGTGTATTATGAAATCGATTGTACAAACTGAGTGAGGTTGTGAACGACAGATGGCACTGGTATTATCCCATCCATAAATCAATATGGTTGTGATTACAGATTCTCCGATCCAGGGGGAAGAACACTACAAGCACATCATTAGAGCAAAGTAGAGTTCAACTGTTTCAAAACTTATACCTCGACATTCTCAAGTTTCAGAATTATTCCTAGAATGATTCATACTAAATATGTAGAGTAATCAACCATAAGGAAGTTCTTACATTCCAATTTCAGCACGTGCTGGAATGCAAATCAACAACTGATCTCTTTTGATCTGCTCTGAATATGTGATAGTATGTTGATGTGAAAATAGAAATATCGGAAATATCCAACTTCCCTTGAGAGTATTAGAATTAGAAACTATGTCACGATTATATGATATTGTCCTAGGTTTTCGGGAAAAGTAGTTCAACACGAAATTGTACAGTTTGCTCTTGGTTCTCGTAGTTTTCCTATATTGGAAGGATCAGATGCACCTTTCTCTTGCATTCGAGTTGAGACCAAATCTTAGTGACTGCAGAATGGTATAACTTTGAAAACTTCCTCTAATTATCAAAGTCATCAGTTTATGACAACCAGGACAAACGAAATATATCAAAATTGTTACTTATCATGCTTATATTTATATCTGGATAACATTCACCAATAAGTCGCAACATGAGGCACGAAATGAAAATACACAGATATGTAAAATCCATGGACGATCTCTCATTAGACACTGGATGTATTGAAAGAGATAGCGAGATAACGAATCCCAATATCGGGAACAGATGAAATCATTAGCAAGTATAATATATTCATATAAACTCTGAATAATATTTATCGGGAAATCGCGATCATGATTCACTTCGAGCAAATATGTAGTCAAGTTATCCTTCTTCTTCGGAGACCTGCATTAAGGATGGAATCAGGTACTGCTTAACAGTTGAAGCTATTTCGAGAAGATTTATAGCGACATTATATTATTATTATCATTATATGGATTGAATGTGAAATTTTTTGAACTATGTGAGAATCATAAGCAATAGATATGTTTTGTTCACATCATGAAATTATATTAATATGGATCATTAGAGTCGGAGAGGTGGTGCCTAAACAGTTTCAATGGAAAATCAAAAATTGATCACCTCAAAATGGAATCGATTCATCTTTGTAGTACCAGCAATCTTCTTAGATTATACTAATTTGAATTTGAATCAAACAATAGTACATACAATAATTATTGTAGAAGAGAACCAATTATCATCGATATTACCGAAACTACATGAGATTGGCATGCTTATTCGATTGATTGATCGATTGATTGAATTTGAATGATTATATCAATCGCAGAATTTGAATGTACATCAGGATGTCTGACGATATACACAGTATGAATAAATGGCTTGATAAAATGGCTTTCGGGTTATGAAGGTAAGCTGGAATTGACAACTGAATGAAACCTTCGTAGGGGTAGTTTTTCAATTCATGGAAAGTATATTCTTATTTGGAAAGATGAAATTATTCGAATATCATGAGAAATACAGATTGGAAATTGCTATGCTAGTTGTATCTAGTGTAGAATCGAAACTATAGGATTAAATTATTCATTCGCAAGGATTGATGTCAGAGCTCAAGGACTAATTTTCCCTCACAAAAATGAAACATTGGATTTTTGACACCATGTGTGATGCATCGTTGGGAAGAGAATGAAAAACTTCATCTGTGAATGTTGAGAATCAAGAGAAAGCTATAAGATGATATATGTTTCTCTACCATTTTGGAAATGACTGGAAAGGCGATGTTATCTGAATGAAGTTTTAGTCACCAATTGTGAAAAATTTTAATTTTTCGTAGGAATGATCATTACTCTTTGTATGTACTGGAAGGTTTATACGAATAATAATTTTTTGGAAACATGAAACTACTTAACCCAACTCTAAGTTTGTGAATTTCAAATAATTTTCCACATGCCATAGTCGTGAAAATGAGTGGAATGGAGAAATGATAAGCGTAAGTAACTCGATAATAGATCAACAAGCATCCTAATGGAGTTCATAATACTGCGACTGAACAATACAACTTCATACTGGGTTTATATTCATCGAGATAGTTGAGGATACAGTTCACGCTTCCACAAGCAATAATTGTTCCTGTTTGAATCGCATATTGTGACAAATGAATGGGATTTAAACGCATTGGAATTGACGGGTCCACAAACGACTTCCTATTCTGCAGCAGTTTCTTTTGAAGTCGATGTCTGTGCTGAATATTCATGCACTTTGTTTATTGAAATGCATGAGTGGAATAGATCCAACGATAGTAACTCTTCTACAATTGAATCTTAGATAATGTTACAATTGACTGCAATCAAACCTTAGTTCATGATTGATAGTGCTAGATAGTAACTGGAATAAATAATTTCAAAATAGAATTGAAGATTGCCGTTATCGCCAACAAATATACTTCTCATTCAGAAAATACGGATATCGTGAGGATAAGTGGTGAAGTAGAACTTGATTTTTTTCAGTCTCAATATTTTTCGAGCAAGTTAACATTCAGAGGTTGTTCTGGCAAATACGGAGACTTTTTGTTTGGCATTCATGGTTTGACGTCAAGAACGATCTGTAGAGTTTTGACTCTCGTCGCACTTTTGATTGAATATAAATTAAGGATTCAAAATCATATTTGCACTATGGACAAGAATCTATACCTAGTATGATGGTTTCAGTGATTCTGCGTGATTTGAAGCAGGTTGTCCAAGAAAATTACACGAAACTTTCAACTACCAGTCTGGCGACTGACTCTATATTCTTCTTTTTTGTCTTTTAATTATACTGTCTGATGGTTTCGTGTTTGCCAAGAATATCTTATTACGTCAACCTCCACTGTGGACAGTCTCATGATATTTCCAGATGTTGACAGAGTTTATAATGTTAATTAAGTAATTACCCTTTATTTGTAATTCATGCCATCCTCAAATTTTGAAATGAACTTTCCATGAAATCTTCATTTACGAGTTCGTTAGTAATTTCTTTAGTTTCCACAGAAGGTTGAAAATGACTTACTTTATCAAGAGAACTTCATTAACATAACAAATTGCCCTTTGATTTTCCTTCCAAATATTCAAGGAACTTAGCGATTCGATAATAACTCCCAAATTCACTTAGTCATGAAGATATATTTTACAGGCAGTTATTCAATGCTACTACTCGAGTTTTATCAATTAAGGGTTTGTTTGGGATTGTAACAAACTGTACATAAAATTCACGGAAGATCGCAATGAGAGAATCTACATCAATACACATCAATATTTTCATGTTTTCAGTTGGAATTCGGATTCACAAGGAAAGCAAGTATATTTTAATCCAACATGATTTTTCCGCTTTAAAAATAGGGTGTACTAAATAATGAAGATGGTACATTTTTTCAAAATTCCTTTCGTATCGAATGTGCCATTGAAAAAATTCTGATTGAGACATCATTCTCACTGGGACACCCTATATGATCGAAAATGATTTCGTACCTTGAGAGACAGATGGAGTGTACGAAATAAAAATGTCAACTCATCTGAAAACTGAGTTATAGAAGACGGAAGGTGAGATGAAGGACCCTGTTATATTCCGCCGTTCATCCATATTTCAATTGAACACACTAGATGACCACATGGATGAGTACAATCTACCTTTTTCGAACCCACCAAATATCGAAAAGAAAAACTCAATCCCTGACTGATTCGAAGGTTTCAGGACGATATATTTACCTATTGAGTTATCCTCGCTCGGTTGGAACTGATATTTCGCCTTGAAGCCCTGACCGGGCCAATCAGAATTCGCTACGAGCTCGATGAAGAGGTCCGGTCCACTTGAGAGGATCTCTATTTCGCTCCCTTCATTACACAGGACCCTTATTGCGGGATCAGCTGCTGATTTCCCGTCGTATACACGAATGATGTCCGCCCTATTCAGACAACTGAAAACAGAAGTCGAAAATTATTTCATGGTTACCGTCATGAGTGAGAGAATTAACTGTATTTCAAAATCTCGATGATATATTTTTGATGAGTGAATTCCCTGTTTCGAGTTTGTAGTTTCAAGTAGGTGGGAAATTACGGAATTCGAGTTTGAATTTTCAAGATTCAAGTTTTTAGTTTCAAGTTTTATGGATATATGGAAATTTCTAATACAATATCAGTCATCGCAATGTGAGGAACATCAACTTTTACAGTTTGAAATCCCTGATAAGTGAGCATTAAAAACATGAGAACCTCTAAGGCTATCCATAATACTTGGAATAGTAGAAATTGGAACATAAATTCAACCATACTTGGATCCAGATTCTCAACAGTGCCGCCCCTGACTAACCAACAATACTCCCAAAGTAGTATGACCTGAAATGAACAGTAAAGTGTCTAATAACACTGCTACGATTCTACTAGTATAAATCTTTCCTCGTCTGGAACACTGGAAAGGAGTTTAACTTCTTCTGAGACCTGGCAATAAGGAGGGAATTATGAATCTTGTAGGAGACGTTGCCGAGCCGAAGGGCATACAGTTAGTGACCCTGTGTCCGGGTACATTCTGAATAGGATATTGCAAGCCACTATGCTTTTATAGCAGAGTTAGAGATTGCGATAATGGTATGAGACAGTACGTTAGGATTTTGGGAAGGAAACGTACATTTCCAAACGGAGAAAAATCATGGTAAATTTTATAAAGGATTCACTCAATCCTGTTCATCCACCAACATTTTTTTTATATAGTGTATACTGAAATTCTTCACAATATTCCAAACTATGTAAGAGCTTAGCCAATTCATTGACTCCGCCAAATTTTTTATGAAAAAATAAACATATTTCATTCCATACATATGAAGGCTGTAATCCTAGGTTTTCAGCCCTAATACTATGTATATCTATGTATATAAAATATTTTTACTCTTTCTACGAAGTTTGTTTCATTATTGCATGTACGAGTCTATAGAACTTTTCAGTATCATTTATTCGTTCGATTATTGATTAGTTTTCGTTTGATTTTTGATTCACTTTGTTCTTCGACAGTCAATCGGAGTTTTTTCAATTGAAAGTTCTGTTGGCATGAAAGAGGAAGTTCAGTTTCAGGAAATGTACAAATACAAACGGGAATCTGGCAGCTACCGAACAAATAATATCCGAATCATCAGTTTTTCACCATTTTTTCACATGACCGTTGGAAATGTGATAATAGAAATCAAACAATTCCTGTAGGTTCATGAAATTTGAAGAAGAACCGAAGAATTCAACAGTCTTCTTCATCTTTGTTATGTTCAAATACTCAATCATTATACCTGTCATATTTCTATTATCTGATTAATCAACATAAGTGATATATAGCGATTTCATATCCTCATTTTACGGAATAACATTGAATATACTGAAATTCATATTTTTATGATTTCAAATGGGCTTACGATTTTTGGTAAGGTTGAACGTAACTATTGTCTGATCGATTTTCATTTGGAAAGGTCAGAGCATAATGCATAATAAATAGGCATATGGTGTCAGTTGGCCACTAGAGTATCAACTTCCGACTCTATGGGCACAGCGGATAATTAACAATTTAATAATATTGCATCGAGGTGCAGCCAAATATCGATCATATGTATCTAATATAAGTGCTATATATGCATCATTAGTTTAACTTTTTGAACCATGAAATGAATTCAGTTCGTGATATCAATAAGTCAGATCACTGATATATTGAAGTTCTGAAATTTATTCATGAAATTCATGAATAAGTTCATTGTTTCCAAGACATATTTTCATTGTTTCAATACTCGAGTACATTAGTATACAATAAGATTTTCGCATGGAATCAATGAATCAGTTCATTGTTTCAATGCATGAGCATATTTCATAGAATCCAAAAATAAAATAAAATACAAGGCATTGTTCAATAAATACAACTTCGTTACATCTAATGTTTCAGTATTATGCAGATGTTTTTTTTCAAAAGTACTCTCAATAGACTTTTATTCTGTCACACAATCGAAACTTTCGAAAATCTGTCGGCCCAGTCACAGTTCTATGAGGAGCATATAAAAAAATCTGTTCAATAGATTTACGATAACAAGTAAATCAGCAAATCATGAAAACAACACGAGATATATTTTCATACCGGTAAGTTGTCTCTCAACTCTGGGGAAATGGACAACTTCTTGAACTTCGATTCGACAACTCGATTCGAGCGTTCACTTCGTAATACCATGAGGGCCAGTGGAAATTACAGAACAAATATTCAGTGAACTAGGTATAAAGTGTTGATATAGTAGATTGAAATACCTTTCGACGCTATTCTCCAATTAAACTAGCAACACTGAACATTTAATGCTGCTCACCTGATATCTCCTTTCTGCAGAGAAACCTCCTCAAATATCACCCGTATTCTCTCCTTATATCTGCAAACAATATAAATCAATTTAATAGTCTAACGGGACCACGTTATGAAGTTAATAATATACCCAAGATAATGATAAATCTTACAGTTGGGCTTAATTCTTGATTAATAATTCTTCGGTGTATATAACTTTTATGTGTATCTACTAGTTAACGTTCTGATAATTAAAACTTCGACTCAGTAGAGAAAAGGGATTTCCCGAAGGATTCCCACGAATTACTTGAAGCCCAGCATAGAAATGGCAATGATGAGGAATAACGAGGTTGTTCCGAAAGAGAGCGAGATGTTTTCAGATGTGCGCCCAGGAGGAATTTCTTGGAGATCATGGAAAAATATCAAATTACCGCAAGTAATCAACTATCTTAAACTCTTATGTTCGTCGTATATAAACTTGATGAACCAGAATCCTAATGTACACAATGGAAATTATTTCAATCAGGTAGGATCTATCTCGGCCATTGATTCTCAGAATTTTTCATGCAGTAAGCTTGCGCTGGTTGAGTTGGATTCAGTAAAATATCGGTGGAGAAATTGAAGAAGAATCGCTCTAATAGGTCAACTCATGGTCTGGAAACTTGTAGGATAGGAGGTTACCCAAACATTGAGGAAAATTTGGTAGTGGTATTCGTACTGGTCGAAATAAAAATGTACAACAAAACAACTGTCATAAAGTGAGTGCACAGGTTGAAATAAAACAGTAAAATATTCATGAAGCTATCACAGAAGTATCGCTCGAACACGTCTAATTTTTCTGCAATTGAATTGAATTGAATTGAAAGGAATCAATAATTCATTAAATCGATTTGCTTCTTCTAGTGATGCATTATGTATGATCAGCATAAGTAACAGATAGATCCATTATTCACGTTATTAATTGCTTTCAATAAAAACACTGTTATGAAGCGTCGATTTGAGATAATATACTGTTTGACATAAAATCACAAAAAATTTAGTTGATTCAATATTCTCGTAACTAGCCCTGTATTGTAATGAAATTTCATGTCATCATTTTCTACCTGATTTTGTAGTCTACTCGCGTAACGTGATTCACTCCAGAATTTATGCATCGATTGTTAGAAAATTCACAAAGAATGAGGAAGCTCATAACAAATAAGTTGTCTCCAGATAACTTTAGACATGTTCATATCGTCACTTTTTGGACTCATTTCAGCTTAGCTGTTACGAAGCATATTCTACATTCAGGATGAAGCTATCAACTCCTGGTCCATTCAGCTCGACGACAGTAACATTTTAATCATACGCCTCGTAAAGAGATGAAACTGGAATAACAGTTCCAATTATGCAAAGGAGATTATTTGAATATCTCAGTATGGAGAACTGAACGAAAACTCTCTCATGGAATGGATATTTCTATCGAAATGGATTTAATTTGGATGAATGGAGAGAGATCCACTGTAAAATTTTTGTGATCAGGAGAATGAATTAAATTATCAGAAATCAGTCTATTGACGGAAACTTCAAGTTCAATATAATTTCATGTTCCCAATCCTTCACCGAAATGAAATTTATTGGTAGGGTTTTCGAAAATATCAATTATCTTTGATGTAATCGAGATGTATTTTTACATCATTGACCTACTGCCTGAGGAAGAAAATCAAGATTCGAAAAATTTTAACAATATCATCAAATTGTAATGAAATGAGTAGAAATATAGTAAAATGCATTCGACAATTATTATTTTTTTCGTCGAGCACTTGTGAAAAAATGAAACTGTTTCGTTTGATTTGTTTCTATGAAGTTTATATATTAATTACACCTAACATAGGTTTGCACAATTGAATGATGAATTTCTGTTACCATTCATTGATTATGGGTCTTAGTTGAGATTGAATGATTTGGAGATTATGGTTTATATGAGTGAATATTTACGAAGATAAAAAACGATTTCGATGTCAAAGTTATGAGAAGAGATCTCCATAGAAAAAAAAATGTTCGAAATCTTGAAATAAAATTTGAAAAGCATCATTACCACAAGATTTGATTTCGCCGTCATTTATGCAGTGGAGTGTTGGTAACACTGATGAACCAAATCGACAGCTGACAGTTAGGGGGTAGTCCAAATGAAGACAAATTTTATATAATATCGTATTTCCGAAAAGATTTTAAATTACTATTGGATAATTTCAATTGTGATCAAATCGTATCGAATATATATGGTATTCACATGAAGTATAACTTATTTTAGAAATAATCTTTCATCCTATTCAATACTGACCTCGCTCGAAATCTGTACGTACACCTTATATTCTTGGGATAATTTGAAGGGTATCTGGGCGAGTAGAATTTCCCGTACGTTGGCGACAAGTCAGAACTAATAAATTGGTAATCGCACATCGTACTGGGTGCTTTGAATCCATCTGTCCGGAAGAGCTCTGAAAGAAATTGATACAATTGGTATTATTACAGCTTTAGCGATTCCGAGAACGAGCCACTCAATTGAAGTTTATCACAGAATGAACGATTGTATCGTATAGGAAACATATAGAACATTATTCAAAATATTAGTCCAAAAATTTTAGGCTATGCGTTTTTTTTATCTAATTGTGAGAACGATAGCTTGAGAATTGCCATCTCAGATGGAGATAATTTATGTTATACATTTATTTTTGAGCTGAAAGAGAGGGTATCCATCGCGCTATTCGTATTTTGAATGAACTATCAAACGTTTGAGTGATTATCTACACTCTAATCAGTTTCAGTATTATTCTTTCCATAAGATTATTTGTTTCAACCTCAGATATTTGAGAATTCGTCTCTTCACCTTCTCTCAGAACTGCCATCAATATAGTTTCATGATGAAGATCCCTATGAAAGCTTAATTATACGTAATTAAAACTCTGATATTTCTCTGAACAAAATCTGATCATGCAACGGATATGTTTCTACTACAGAGCAATTTACATAACAAACGCGAATATTTTGAATTTTTCAACCACATCTCATAGAACTAAATATTTTTTAACATGAAAGATTTCTCTGTTGAATCACAACAGGATACTCTGAATCTACATCTTTTTATTTTAACGTATTTTTATCCTCAATCAATTCTAAATAAATATTGCCAAAATTCTGTTGGCAACTTCTATCGATAGGACGTTTTAATATGGAATACGTTTAATTCCCGTTGAGTGAAAGCAACGATGACTGAACATTTAACTTTTTATTACCCACTTTCCCAAGCGAGTTCACTCCTTGTCAAGGGTTTGTGATAATGTATACAGATAGAATTGATGGGACCACAAAATAAACTGAATTGTTGATTTCGTAATCCAACCAGTTCGCCAGACTTCTCTGCTTCATAGTGTCAGATTTCCAGTTTTAAGTTATTGAAATCAAAATGGGAACCATGTAACACCTCTGGCGACTCTTTTATGGTTTGATCGGGGTATCATTCAAGAAAATTGGCTAAAACGCATTGAGGTTGAGAGAAAAAAACATATTGCTGGTTATTTCGATTTCGCCATCAAATATTAATTTCGCCTTCCACTACGAATCATAATTTATAAATTTTTTTGTCGTATCAATTGTATATTTTGGTTTATTGGAAGATGTTTACTATTATTATCATCATTATTATTTCCATTATTATCATAGTAGATATTCTTATTATTATTTTTCCAATTATTATTATCATTATTATTTTATTCATCTCGTATATTTTTTTATTCTTTATATACAAACCATCCGAAGTGCACCTTGAAAATACGAGTCGCTGGAAATTGTAATAACTTTGCCAATCATCCCACACTTTGTAGCTCTTTCAGTTGCTTGCTTGCTCTGTTTCAAACGAGACGATATCTCACTTCTAGATTTACTCGTACAGATTTCGCAGACATTCGCATCGTCTCAAGCCACCCTGATAAAACATTCAGGTTTGAGGAGGATTAGGCGGAAATAATTTCGGTTCAGAGTTTATACTAGGGATTTATTCGTCATAAGGGGTTTACGTGGATTCGGTTTGCCATGACTGCCGAAAGAATGGGATTACTGAATAGTTTATAGCGGTACATTCCAACAAAAAAATTCACTTAGAAGAACTGGAGGAAGGATTATTACCATGTAAACTTTATTTACATAATATTTAATATTAATGACATTCCCTTGATGACTGAAGGAAAATAATCGTATTGAAGTTGAATAAGGAAACAGAATATCTCCTAATGAATATTCCATATGCACGTGTTAAAACAACTATGCCAGAATGACATGATAATGCGAAAATGATAACAAGATAACGAACTAACGAACGATCACTAAACTGTTTGAGACTAATTATATTATATATTTCAAACAAGATGGAATGTCTTTTTCAACTGGAATAGTGAACAACTTTCAATATTTCTTCTCTGTTATCATGTTCGTTGGACCTTCGAGTTGATATTTTGTATTCCGTTTCGTATCGCCAGTTTATTGAAAATCTGGAAATAAGCATTCTCTACACAATGACCTATTGTTCTTAGAAATTGTTCACTCTCCAAACCGTTCGATATTGGATTGCTCTGATTGGCTGTAATTGGCTGTGATGTCAAGTGCAGTTTATTTTTTTTAGTAGTATCAGACTGAACTGTACTCTAGTTGAAACTAAATATATAAAATACACAAAAATGTTGAGAACTCAGTCTTTAGGAGGAGTTGGGGGCAATCAAGAAAAACTACCCCTTCGGACGCCTATCTACCATTCTAGACTGACTCAAGACTCTCTGAAGACTCCCCGAAGACTTCCCGAAAAAATCATCTTCAATTACTTTCATCAAATCTATGATTAGAAATCAGCAACATCAGCTAAATTGCATTAATTATTCTCCTCTTGTGATAACACACTTTTCATAATATAATTTTTACTGACCTACTTTAATCATGGACTAGTAAACAGAAGTGATTTGTTTATAACAATAATGGAATTGAATTTCGAATAAAATTATACTTGGTGTTATACTGGATTGGATTTTGAAAGATATACATCTTGACAATATTTATAAACATTGCATGTCAAGGGAAATTCTGAGCCAAATGAAATTCCCGTCTCTCTCAGAAGAGGACCATCAAAGAACGGAGCATATTCACGTGGGCTTTCGCTAAGACAAACCAATTATTTGCTAGGGTGTAAGACACACCTGTACCGTCCCGTATGTACATAACGAGGGTCGTTGTAGTAGGAACGCTTGGCTGCCTAGACGTTCTCATTAGGTACTTTGTCGAATGCCTGTTAACGTGTTCGAATACGTTACGCCGTCGACTGCGTTGTCACGAGTGTCGAGATTAATCTTTGCCGAGTGGAATATAACATGATGCTGCCTGCACATAGACGCATCAACAAACGAGACACGAGCAACCAACCCTTCACCTTTAAATCGTATTGTTTCGAACTACACGAGCCAAAATTCACCTGGTTGCGAATAATCTAACTGTTCTTTATCACGTATTTATCGTTTTGACATTTAGTTTTGATGACACAAATGCACAAGTTATTCCAAAACACATTTGATGTTAATCTGTCCTCAACTGATTTATTTGAACCGATGCTTAAATTACACTAATAGCGCACTTGAACTTTTGATATGAATTTTGGTATTTTGCCGGAACCAAATCAAATGCCAATTTTTGTATCATGATGAAATCAACATAGACGATTCTGTGGCGCCAATGGAAGGTTGACATATTAGGAATGATCACAAAAGGTGTCTGGTTAACTGTGTATAAACGAGAAACTACAGCAATATGAATGTTGTTTGGTTAATTGCTCAAGAAATATGGAGTGTGTAAATTCCCAACAATACTGCAACTAGGAGAATCTGATTCAAACTTAGAGAACGTGGGAACCTTGAAACTCAGTGACCTTTGTGAAATACTCAAAAGGGTTGAAATCTTCCGAGATATCAGAGTGGAAGGGAAAGTACAATGAGCTTCTGGTTATAGTATATCCTCTGGACCTCTTTGTTAACATGAAAAAATAAAATGTTTCTTACGTTTGAGTTAATTTATCTTCATGGCGTTTTTTGAAAGCAATCATGGTTTTTCTCCTTATCTATCAGATATACAAGTACACTAAGTTTGAGTGGGAGAGTGAGTATTGTAAGTAATCTTATAGTAATTGATTACTTTATCCCTGCAGCATTCTAAGAATGTTTAAAAATATAAAACCTCCAGAAAAATCATTTTTGATTATGTAATGAACTATTCGAAGATAATTTACTTCGTGATATTGGAATTGTGCTTTCATTTTAATTCTTTGATCTATAATAGATAACAAGAAATGCGAAGTTCGGTGATTTCAAGATCGAGTAGACGTTTGAACTCTGATTTGATGAAGATTCTGAGACAGATATAAACAGGAATCACAGTCTTCATGAAAATATGATTATTATCCAAACAACAGAATTCCAATGTGAAAAGCATTAATATCTTTCAAAATTGCTAATTTAACCCTGTTCAGAGTACTCGGAGGATGAAAAACCGCTCTACCCTCATCTCTGATTTATTACAAGAATAATGAAATGTTCTCATTCGCTAAATTGCTCCATCATTTGATATTCGTACCTTCACATCACGAAACGTTCCCCCCTAAAAATATACACAAACTGTTATCTCAAAACGTCTTGAGTGAAATATAATGTTTCCGTGAAACTGCCTTGAGGTTGAAGTGAGTTCAGTCTGCGAATCGGCTGTGTTGCTCTAATTTGTGGTCCAAACAAATAAGGCGAAGATCTCTGATGGAGTGCGGGGTTTCAGAAAAATTTTAATCGTTTCTGTTTGGAAGGTTAATATTGGATTACTGCTTATTCAGTAAAATTAGATATTATTTTGATGTTGTTACTTTATAATGTATCGATTCATTGGATGGTATTTTTGTAATACTTCAATCCTTCAAGCATGGTATAGAAAGATATTACAAGGAATAACTATTTTGAGGTAATAGGAATATAATAATACGATATCAGATGAATAAAGGAACATAACGTAAAATGTTATCCGATTCGTGGATAAATTTCATTTCTCACTTATTTCCATAAATTGACAGAAATCATTACCTAACCAAATTCACAATAATATTTTAGGTACCCATTAATTCCGGTATCTGTTTGAAGAAAAACGAAACGCAAGGTGATTCTGATTTTGGTTGATATAAAAAATTCAATACTCTCTTTTGAGAACCAATACGCTCTGTTCCTGCAGTGTAAATGATTTCTCATCATTCATCAGTCAGTCAATAATTTCTCCACTTCATTCTACAACGACCAAACTTATTAACTCGATGTGCCACGTAACTGAAATGATAATTAACGAGTGCGCAATTAAAATTGAATCAATTTGCTGCAGAAACTGAGAACTTTGATTCAATACGTACCCAACTAATAAAGGCACTCCGCAGTTACTAATATTCTGATGGCTTGAAGGTAGATTTTAGGTTATCTGTATGAATAATTATCCAGAATATTAATTTTGTGCTTGATGGTTATTTGTTATATTCTGTCACTAGGTATAAAATAGAATTTGTTCATGATGTGATACTAGTAACTCCAGATTACAAGCTCTTTCATCGAAGATTAGCTACTACGTTTTTTTGCATGAATCGACTTCTGAATATGTAATCATTTAGCTATTTATGTTCGGAGTTATTTAATGCGTTTCAAGCATGATTTATATAATGTGATGAATTAAAAATTGTTCAATACTATTGGGTGGTATATATTCTGAGGAATTCATAAACCCTGCTGGAGTTGGAAAGTCACATTAAGATTGTTATGCCGTCAAAGTATATGATGAAGCTCCACGACTTTCATATTTTCAATCACTATAAACTGTGTGGTCGAAAGTGAAGAAGACATATTCATTCACTGTAAATGCTACCAGCATATGCAGTGTTACCCCGTTATAGAAAATAAAATTGAAATACGCTCAGTCAGACGCGTCAGATTCTAAAATATTACATATTATGTTAAAGGCAAGAAACTTTCAGATTTTCTCAGATGAATGTCTTTTGAATATTCCAATATAACACTCCAACAGTAATTTGCCATCATATAGTAATCTCAGCGACCCCAATCAATGTAATCAACGTATTCAACGTATGTCTTCTTCACTCAATCTTAAATTTTCTGAACTTCCTCACAACATATTCACTTCAAATGTATGAAAATGTACTCGATATCATTGATTAAATAAAGTAATTATTATATTTCTTATGTAATCAAAATAGAACTAAATTATAAGATGAACATAAGATAGCAGCACTAAAAAAACATTTTTATTGACCAGTGTAATAAGTTTTTTCCGTAGAATAAGTCGCCTTTCTAAATAATAGTATGCCTTCAGGTAACACCCTGTGTAACCAACTTTATTTTTGATGTAACGAAACTTGAACCAACTTTCTTGTGAAGCTCACAAAATAGAATTATGTGGTTTGAGTAAATAACCATAACCAGAACTGACACAGAAAAAAATATTACAGGGATTGACATTTCCTTTGTGTTCATCTACAATCTTCTTCGGGATATAACTGCTTACACTTATTCCTATAATCCATTACTCAGCATTCTTTTTTTCCTATTCATTTCTATCGCTTTCATTTCATGCCCTTATATTTGTGCTCTTTCAATAATAAAATTGCGAATATATTTGTATCATTTCATTATTCAAGCCTGAATTTTGAATCTCTCAATCTTTCGAATCAGAATTTGCTCATTCAAAACTAATAGGAGATACACGAGAAATTCATGTTTGGATTGATTATTTCGAAAAATTATTGAATGAAATGCAACTCAATTTCTCTACTCGTCATAAAATTGTTACTGTAAAGCTCCATGAGAAAATTTTACGAGTCAATTTCCACATTATTTTAATTAATGAGAGAAAATGGCTGGAAAACAATATTTCACACTCACTTACACTATTTCTCGCCTGCCTGAAATTCCTAGCTGACTGAAATTAGTTTGTAGGAAAGAACAAAATGTGTGCTTTTAGATAGACTGAAATTAATTAATATAAGTAAGTTAATAACATCCACCGAACGAATTCATCATTCGAACACTCTCGAAACAACACCACGAAGCCATTTCGAGGCCCGAAATGAACCTAATTGAACAGCAAATTCCAACACAACAGACCCATCTACTACCCCGACTGGACTCTGAACATTAATCATCTTTAGAGTAATTAGGATTTAACTTCCGCTCGCGGTTGATGACACAACGGGAATTGAAAGCAATGTTGATAATAACGTTATCTCGAATCTACGTATCTCGGTATTATTACCCTAGATTATTCGCAATAAAACTGGAATGTGCCATATTCGAAAAGCAACTGTTGAAATTGGCCGTTAAACTTGATGTTATCTATGGTATGGCTCATATTCGTCACGTCAACAGATTTTTGTTCAAACTTTACGATAGTTAGAATCAACCAACGACTCAGTAGGATATGTGGACGATTTATAGTTTCATTCGGGGTAGAGTACTGAAAAATGATATTTATTCGACAAGATTTTTGAACTCACCTTTGATTTTCTCCAGGTTTTGATAACGGTCAGATTGGATTGAGAAAGGAATGTTATGGAACAATTTTGAAGAAATGAGAGATTAAGCGAAACGAAAGAGTTGAGAAACATTTATTATTAGAATTATCTGACATTTACTGAACAAGAATCTCAGCGAATGAAAGGTGATATAGATATATAATACTATCAGATTAGGTTCCAGTTGTTTGATGAGAGTTATAAATGATTTGGATTGGAAAAAGAATTGTGACAAAGATATACCTTGGAATGAAAAACATCGGAGAATAGATAGTTGAATATATCATAAAAAAGGTAAGATTATCGAAACGAGAAAACTGAAACCCGAAGAAAAGAGAAGGGTATATAAATCGTAACGATCCAGGTTGAGAAAACAAGAGCTATTGAATTTGTTGAAAACGTATTATATTATTTTAGGAACTTTTATTTTGTCCTGGACTTTCAGATGGACAAATTGGGACACGTCATCTAGTCGAAATTCTATCCAAAGGAAAATAAGTACACAATCTAGACAATAACTGGTACAGAGAAACGTTATGATACGTGTATAAAAGGCAGGGCCAGAAATTTCATGAAAACGAATGAAGAATTGAAAACATGGATTTACAAAAAAAAATGAATTGTAGATGAAAATATTTCATTCGCAGATATACGTGGAAGACTACACTACAACACTGATAGACAGGACTGAGAAGGCAGTGTTAATAATTGAGGAGAAAATTATCAGCATTCAACCTATAAATTATTCTATTCAAACTTCGAATGACGGGACGGGAAATGTTCAGGAGAGCAATCAAATGTGAATCGATGATTCAAATTGTAGCATATATTGGATTCGTGTAGTGAATATCAATTGTCAAGAAGTAATAATACGTATATTGCCAATTATTTGGAGGTGAATTTATGCATATAACATTTTCATTTCTATCAATTATTACTACTACATATATGACATGAAACTAAGTATTCACATCTGAATATTGATGCATACGAATTAAATTATGCTTTCAACTATTCTTTGTATACATATAACGATTTTGATTCTGTATCATTCGTTACGAAGTTAGTTGGGCTAGTGGTGATATATGTAATGTGGAAGAATATAATTTTTATATCACTGTTCTCTGGACATTATTTTGAATGAAACTATATCAGGTATAATTTCCTTCATGTATGAATGAACAGTGTGATGAATTTCAAAAAGTGATGAATACAAATGTTTTGGGTTAGATATGAATGTCGAATTTCATCAACAATATTCAATACCATTGATAATCATGAACTCAAATGTGATTTGTAATCATTTCAATAAAATTGAGCTGATGTGTTTTGCTCGTTTTATATTATTTAACCAACAATTCCTAAGCTGCTATTTCCATGTCTCATATACTTGTGTGACTGATTTACAAGCTCATAATCATTCCACTTTGTTATAAAGTTCAGGATGTGGCGTTATGAACTTGAGGCAGGATTATGAATGTCATGCCATTTACATAAATTTGACTCTGATCAAAAAATTTCCATTATTTATCAATATTGGTTTTGTTTCTTCTTCGTATCTCAGTTAATGGTTTCTGATGATGAGATACACTTCTTAAATTTATGATGTATTGAATTTTCTCTTAAAGAACTATTCTGGTAGAATTCATTTGACATCTTTGGGAAACTTCAATATCTATGTATGTATCATTCCACAGGATTCATTACAGAGCATATTCATCGTGATGTTTTCGATTTCTATTCGAATAACAGTCACACAATCTGGAATATTCAACACGAGAAACTAATGCTAAACATTTCCAATGCTGATGAAATGTGTTTACTAGAAATAGCACACCCAAAATATCATTTTCAATTCATTCATTCTTCTCTTTTGTTAATAAATATCCATTAATCATCATGCATATCGAATTGATACATGTTTATTCATGAACAGAATTCACCATGAATTAATGGGATGAAATTACGATGAAGTATATTGAAGGTCAATTCCCAAAGTATGATCATGGTATTTTTATTGCATTTCCAGGATGAGTATTGGAATTTTTGAGTAAACCTCTTGATGATATTCATAACAAACGTAATAACTTTGATGAAGCCCACAACGTCTCCTTGTAATATAATTTCATCCCTTTGTTAGGCTATTAGGCTCTATTTATACACGGAATGGTGTTCGGCTTGCCTGCCCATGCACAATGAGATCCCGGACAGTCATTATCTTGGGGCTAAATTGTGGGAAAAAGGAGACCGTATCCTGTTAACATCTCCCTATAGAGCTTTCGTCAATGAATCACATATTTGGAATCACGCCAAATTAGGTCTAATTTATTGTGAAGGTGGCTGATGAATTACTCTATCTCTATTTTGCTTGTCTGATTTGAAAATGTAATCATCTGCCTATCGTACAAGTAGAAATTGTGTCAACTCGACGGTTTCTTGCTTTGTTGAATACTTTTTTGTAGTAGGATTGCCTGCCTCAATGAATCAAGTAGTTCTGTGGACATCATAGGGATGATCCCCATTTATTTATAGGATATACATAGGACAATCTTTGTTGGGATTTGGAACATACAAAGCACGAAAAGAATATGTGAAAGAACGAATAAGCAGTTATAGTATTATAATGATAAAGGGATGGAAAAAATACCAGAAATTATATCTTGAGGTTTTTCCAGTTGAAACATTGATATTGCTGCCATTTTCTGATAAAAGTGGCAATGCTCATGAATAGGTTAGGTAGGTTATGCTCCTCATCAAATGTTTTGCAGATAGGTTAAACCAGTATACCATTACTATTCTAATAAAGAATGTGTTGATATAAAATAAATCACAATAGTAGGATGAAAATGTTCAGTAATAAGGGCGAATAAATGAATTTTTCGATTACGAAACAGTGTTGAACAAAAGGGAATGTAACCACAATTCATTTCCTTTCTTGTTATTTCAAGTAGGCCTTTCATTTGTTTGAACGCCTTCGTTTTCCTCGGATAACAAAGATCTTCCGTCCTTTATAGAAACCTGCACATAAAGCCGTTCAGAGATTTATCATTCATATCCAGCACCAGAAAAATATAAAATATTTATGGGAAGAGATAGCAGACGCTTTCATAACTGAACGCGAGTTTCGTCAACTGGATTTCTTTCTGTTAGTGACAGATTATAGTAAGATATGATCGTTCACATCAGTACGTTAACAGTAATATGTAAGATATCAGTGTATCGTTATATTATTGTCGATGGATGAGCATGAATATGATATACCCATATAAAAGAGATTTTTCTTTTGGGAAGATAATTCATTCGGAGTTTATTCACCATTTTTCCATACATTCATGAATGGTTGTCACATTAGTAAAAAAACTGAAATGAGAGATTTTCGTGGTAAACATGAAATTATTGAATTCGAGAAAATCGTATTTAATCAAAAAACGAATAATTGTGACGTAAAGGTTGGAACAAATTCGTTAAAAGCTTGATTCAGCCGTTGGGGTAATAAAGCTCAGGCACGTCGAGCTTCTTTTATAGTTGCGCATTTTTTTGGTGTTATGATTTAAAATATGCTTGAACCAGTACATGGAGCGAATACTTATATAGATCTTCATCACTTTGATTGTATACATACAATCTTTGGTATCATATGTTCTTATTGTTACAACTCAGTTTTATCACTTTTCACGGAGTTTTCTGACTTCACGACGATCAGATGAATCATTGCTTCGTTATATCTATATGCTTCCGGAACTGTCATTATTTTCATCATATATCTTTCACAACTACTACACTATACTCCCTTATTCGTCCGATAGGAGTATTTTTATAATTCTGGAGAGATAGAGACTGAAAGACCATCGATCATATCGGGTTATAGAATTCAGTAAATCCGAGCTGGTTTCATAGAAAAGAAATTCGGTTCGGAAAAAGACAGATGTCAGTTTGATCGTACCCTACTCATGAAAGTTTTGATGTATAGTCTGAGATAAATGGTGGCACTATTTGGAGGAGATTGATGGTTCTCATAATTTTTCAAATTTTTCTGGACGTATCAAATATGTTGCAATGCAATCTTAATTATCAGATTTATCCATACCATTCATAATTGTATTGATCGAATATACGTTCGTTGAACTCTGTAGCAATTGTTGTCATTTTCACGAAAAAGAAATGGAATTTTAATTCGACTTGAAGGTTGAGACGTCATGTTGTTTGGTTTAATCTCCGGAACTCATTTTTGTCTCTCTAATTGCCATATGATCAATTGCAACAGACACGAAAAATAGCAAATCAAAATGCAAGATATATCGATTATAACTTTGAGTCTTGAAATGTATCCTGAAAAAGATCACAAGGTTGTAAGACTTTAATCGTGATCTATAAAAGGATCATGAAACAATATAACGTAGGAAGAATACGTGCGATATGAAATACCTGCTCTGTTTTGTTGCTTTCATGTTTTTTATTTTTTTTGGTCAATATCTCAATCGGGAATCCATTTTTCTTGTTTTGAAACCAGAAAACAAATATCGATATGATATATGATATGATTTATAGCATGGCAACAATTCGCCGTTTTTTCTATAGAAATTGATGATTTATGAATGTGATAATAAATATAATAAGAATTATTCCGAAACAGACTCGAAAAAAAATTATTTAATTAAATAGAATGTAGATGGAATTGTAATACGAGCTATTGAGATTATCCTAGAAAGATTTATTCAAATATTGTATATTCCGTCTTACAAAAATATCATATGTAGCGTCGCAACTTGTTAATCTCGAATGTGAATCCTTGGCAAACATAATACGATTCCATGTATTCCCTGTGACGTTCTTGATCCTAAATACATTGAAAACCTCTCTAGATTTTTTGCCTTCATTCGCAGGAATAGAGCTTTCGGGAATATGGTTGAAGCAGCTGCCACGAAAATCTTTTTTGAACTTGAAATTCTTGTTTCCATCATCTGGCAAAAGCACTCACTTCATGTAGTCAGGAAAATATACTACAGGGTACTTGTGACGATAGAATCTTGGGTTAAACGACATTTCAGGCGTTCAACCTATATTCGAGGAAATTTCTCTTGGTTGATATGGTTACAGTATACATTGATTATGTTCGAAATAGTATGAATTGAAAGAAAACAAATTTGAACACCTGATATTTAAACATGGATACCAATCTGAAGATATTGCATATACAGATATCTCCATAGACGGAAAAAAATGTGAGTTTCATAAAAAAAAAATTGTGAAGAATAGAGGTTGATATTGCAAGAAAGATTAATGAAGTTTGTTCGAAAAAACCAGAAAATTTTATATTTGACATGTCTTTCGCGCAAATCGAATTTGATTTTGTAAAAGGAAACTGATTAACAAATATCAGATTTGAATTATGGTTTTCGAAAGGGTCGGGAAGGTCTGATATTCAGATTGCATTCACAATATCCTCATCCACCTTTTGAGAACAGCTCATTTCAGATTAAAAATAACTGATCTCCTTTTTGACTGAAAATTATGTTACAACTTAATCCACCAACTATAATCTAGATTGATGTTCTTGCGCTGAAACTGAATGTTTATTTCTCTCTTGGTATTTTACTCCCAGAGATACTTATGAGGTTTACGAAGTGAACCGACGATTAGAGAAGTTTTCGGGTACAGTGTGCATGAAAACATTGTTCATATACTTTTCAGGGCTCAGGAATTAAACTTTTTTCTCGAACTTCATGGAAAGCTCCTGACACTAATGTATCCACCTCACGATATCTCTAGGAGCGAAAGTTCTCGTGCACTGTGAAATTTATAACCTAAAATTACTCATTTTTCGCAACACAATTTATGCATCAGTCGAAATTGGTATATTTTCTGACAAGAATAGAAGTATTTCGCTCACAATTTTATGATTGAACTGCTTGAAGATGAAAAAATCTGATTTATTCTCATCAAACATAAAAACATTAACATGATGCCAATACATGATTTCTTGATTATAGAGCACTGAAAATCGTTTATCTGTAGTATTGTGGAATAATGAGGGCAGAAATAGTAGAAGGCTGAATACTGGGAGCATAAAATTTTTTTTTCAAAAAGCTTGAAAAATTTTTATCGATACGATTGGTAATTGGCTTTGACGTGGTCACTTGAAGAATAAGTAGGGTAAGAATAGCTTTGAGTCTCTAACGATTCTTTCCTACTTAGATTTCTCCCTCAGCCCAATTCTTTCTAGAAACTATATTTTTTGTAACGAAACATAGTATTTCTGCCTGGGAATATTCAGAACCATTTAACAAACATCATTGAAAAAATCAGATATTTAAGGACTCTCACTAAGCAACTAAAAACTAGAATATTTGATGAAATTATAGAACAATTGTGATGGTTATGAAATCGGATTAGTAAGTAGATAGAAAGTGATTGGAAAGTCATGTCAATTCTATGAAAACATCTACAAGATTTGTTTTCCTTGCAATATGGAGAATTAGTGAAAATAAACTTCTTTGATTCACTATAAACGCTTCTAGTGTTAATATCCTTCCAATTCTGATTGGAATAGAATTTCCCTGGGAAAGACCGAATGAGTTTTCTAATTTCGTCCTATATCATTTGCCATCTATCAAGTAAAAACTATACCGAAGCAGAATTTCCGGAGCCATTAAACCGTTCCCGTGCTTCTAGTGAGTTAATTCATTTTATCTGCTTCCGTATCGCATGCATACAAACATGTTGGGATATGTTTCGGTGAGTTATGCCATGTAACTAGTTCGAGTTTCCAATTCGCATTTATATGCGGAGCTCTATTTGTTTCAGTAGAAATATAGCTTACAATTCAATTCAATTCAGCTTTGAAACAAAACAAACTTATGGGATTATGTGAAATAGATCTTGGACTTATTACGTATAGTTGGTTAAATTATGAAATGTGAATACATTTTATTCCAAAATTTCATACAGATCAGATCCATTGGTCAAGACGGTTCGATGCAATAGGTTTTATTTCTTTAGTGACTAATGCATTAAATGAGACTCTACGATGAAGATACAGAGTGGCCCATTAGTGTGTGAAAGTGGAATAATACACTTGAGAATAAGAATACTGAAAAACGTTTCGACTACTAGTTATATTTACGCAGACATACAATCCTTGAATATCATGAGATATACAGGGTGTTCAGCCTACGCGAGACAACATTGTGTTCATTATTTCAAGTGGGACATTATATATATTTCATTCTTATATAATCGAATACACCGTTGGAGTCTGTATCAAGTCCCATCTCACTTTTTTTTTTCATAAGATGCTGCCAAAAAAACATTATAAGTGATAACTTTGTGAATCCATTTGATGAGTACGAAGATTTTTATACAGGGTAAGCGTTCAGAGGAATTTCTTCAAAATTAGATTTGATACAAGGCAAATCGATCAATCTGTCGCCGTGAAAAATATATCATCAAATAACTCGTGGCATGTTTCAAGCTAAGTGCACAGCTCTAACGGTCAGTCGAGATAAGTTTAACTTATATTTCAACAAAATACTATGGGGATAATGTGTTTTGCTTTAAGAATCTGTTTACTGGGGCATATCTCTCACATTCTACATATTCAGCAGATTATAATTGAACATAATTATCTTTGTTCGTAGATCATATTTGAATTCGATTATGAACTCCCTCAGAACTAATTTTCAGGATTGTACTATGGCACATACGTGGTTATGTATTAGTTGAGAATTTCATTTCAAAGCCAATGATTCATGAATCCATAGAGAACTTTGAATTATCAGACACAGAGAATTTCATTCTGGCAACAGTATTCATTGTTGATATGGTACAATAGATTATAGATATTCAGTGAAATCGAGGAAGACTCATAGAATATGCTGTCACGAAGCGACTTCTTTCAAATTTGCCTATACATTGGACCCAATAGCATATTTGGTATTAAAATTGAATGATGAATCAAATGAATCGAAATCAAAAGTACTTCGATGTTTCGATCGAGACAGTTTTGTTGGACAGAGGATTTATCGTATATTCATTAAAATAATGATCATAGAGTCTTCATCGAATATACATGAATAACTACAATTTTGTCATCATTAAAAGATATCCATATGGAGGGCACGAAAATTTGACGGAAAGTCACTCCGTTGGTTGAACATATGATCGGTGTTGATTTGTTGATGGAAGCTATATGTATTTCGATTCTCGAAAAGACATTCACTCCATCCTGAATTTTTATATATTTATAACCCAAGAAAATAACTGATTCATACACTGCTGTTCTTCTTTCTCCATCACTTTCACTGCCAATGAATTTGGATTTAGTTGTGATTTTTTCGTTAAAGAATCTAGAACTTATTAGAGAGTAGTTTTGAAGAAAGGGAAGGATCGACACTTAATATCTTTTTCAAGACGAGGGAATACATTATTTGTATATTTCAACTTGATAATGTTATACCCTGTAGACTACATTCATATACACTCATACCATAAACTGTCTGATCAAAATTCTATCCATATACTTTCCCAGATCCTCGATGCCCTAATGAATCGACAAAAAAGATTTCGTTGATGAAACATAGAATTCGTGTATGCCAATGGTTTCAAAAGAATTGGGATTTAAATGTCATCGGGATGACTCAGGCCGCCATTCAAATTATCGATACTTTCAATCAGAACGAATTCCCAAATCCTCTTTTCATGTAAAAAGAAAGATTCCTTAAATTCGTCAGACGAATTCGTATCGAATTAAGATAACGGAGAGGCAATTTTTGTGATATTGATGATGATATTTTGCCCACTTTGCAAATTGGTTGATTTTTCGAAAAACATCCAAGATCTCTCATTTTTTGAAACGAATGGAATCATTGGGAATGAATTTTAGTGATTACATTTCACACTCATCACAACCATGGGGTGAACTGAATAAATTACTGGCTGAGCGAATTTTCCATGTCACCTTGATTGAAATTTTGGAACTTTTTTAGTGTTTGTCGAACAAATTTCATGTACCACCTTCAAGTGGACTGTATCTTGACAAGGGACGTTCCGTTGAATCTTCTTTGCATGATGGACCTCTCTTTCGATGAGGAATCACCCCTTGAAATGTTTCACACTAATTTTGTCATAAGATATAAACTCAATGTATATGTATGCAGTCATGACGTGTGTATTTCATTCATGATAATGCAAAAAAAGCTATTGAAAAATATTTTCTTACTTTTATCGATGAACCTGAAGGTGCCGGAGAAACCGCTAGAATTGCCAGTATTCGAACTGGAGTGGAATTCCAGCACCAGTCCTGGTCCGGATGAATACAACATGGTGGGAATTTCTCCCAGTTTTCCACAAAGCAACGTCTCCCACGGGGTATATTCGTTTACAGCGGCGCTGTCCAAGTGCATGAACACTTTCACGTAGTCTCCGCGAATGCAACTGAAACAGAAAATTTGTAGTGGAATATTTATCATCGTGGAATTATGAGAGTGTCAAGGAGCTTTCGCAACAGGGAATAGGCGAAACAGATCGCGTTGAATATTTCATAAAGGAATATGTTGTTAGTATAATATTTTCTCGGAGCAGTTGACTTGGAAATCAGTCTTCATATATTATACGCCAGTAGAAAATTGTTTCAGCAGATAATAACACATAAAAAATATACGTTGATAATAACATTCGAAATTATAATTTGCAGATTTGAATGGCATATTTTTTTCCATAGGTAGTATGAATAAATATATAGACAACATATTATTTACCAATTACAGGAGATAATCAAATTCATTATTCATTCCTTAGGTCAAGATTTACGTTTTACAAAATCCAATTCAGTGAAACACCAATTATGATTATATTTAAAATTCAATTTCGATATTATCATAAACAAAATACTTTGTTCATAAGTCTATGATGGAAAAAGTTCAGTACAAATTATTTAAAATGAAGTGTGTCATCACAGAAACTACATCACCAAAGCGATTTTATTGATGGTGCTGATCTATAATCATAGATTTGGGGTCAGAAGACACCCTGTATATGATTGATCCGTCTGATGAGGGATTGAAAGATGCATCGATTGGTTTTGGGTTTTCCTACACCCTCCTCCAATAGATTTAGAATAAATTGGAATTTTATAGGAAGAAATAGATTCCTACGTTCGTGTCAATTTAAAAAAAAGCTCCGCAAATCTACACTGCTCATTCATTTTAGAGGAGTTGAGAATTACTTGGAAGATACAGAACCTGCAGTTGTAAGATACGATGTTCAATTTGTACGTAAGGGTTGGAAAGTTTCCTGAGGGAATTGTGCCAGCAAAATTGTTTCCGTCTACGGTGAAGATACGTATAAGAAAATTATACTGGCATTATATTCCAATGTACAATGGAATACACGTTCTTTTTCAACTGACGAATTGGAGAATGGATGAAAACACACAGTAAGTACTACAGTAACACAAATGAAGTATATTGATGGACATTTCTTTTGAAACAGCTTGACTCGAAAGAAATTAATATCAATGGAAACATTTCGGGGTATGAGGATTACCTACACTGGAACATTACGACTAACTGACTTGTTCAAAATCTACATTCAATAAGAAATTACATAAACAAGAAAATATCAGGATATTCTTGTAATCACGTGATATGAATATGTGAAAAGTTCAAATGATGGATATGCAAAGAGGATTTTATAATACTAATAGAGGTTGATATAGAGAAAAGGAATACATGGAGTATTTTCGGATTCAGAAATATGTGCAATGTTAATGAATATACGAAGTATCGAAAACTGACGAAATAATTGATTTTTCAGAGAGATGAATCAAACTCATATCCTTTTCAGTTGATTATTTTGATATAAATGATACTCGGATTCCTGGAGACTCATAAGCTTTGAGTTGGATTATACAAACACTTTTAACTGTTTTTGAAGAAATAGTATTTAGCCGATAAAGTAATTGTTACTAATTTCAAGTAACAGGATCATACTTTCAAAACAAGAACCAAAAAAATCAACTTAACAATTTAACTTAACAATTGGTTACCAAGGTTACGAATTTTCCCCATTTCACTGACAAAATCTGTCCTACTTTCGCATGTTAATTTTCATACTTCACTTTAGGTGTCGGTGAAATCGAGTTGATATCTTTTTCAACAAATTTATGGTCGATTATGGGGATGTTAAAATTTTATTAATTAACATATATCAATGATTTCCTAAGATTTCATAATCTCTAGGGTTTCTGAATAAATGGAATTGGATTCCGATAGCCTGTTTCCCAATTCATATATTTTCAAGGAATCAAATTGAATGAAATCACTCCATACAATCCTTCTCTTATTCATCATATGAAGTAAATACACGATAAAGAAAAAATCACTGAATTGCACTTTTTTCAGAAGTTTTCATCTCTATTTCTTCGTCAGAGTGAACTAATGTTTCCCATCCCATCAAAACTTGAACAACAAATATAATCATCGGCAAGTTGGATGGAAACGAACATGGCAAACTTGCGGGAAAGCAATTTTCCTCGATAGGTGGGTATTTGTTCGTGGAAAACATGGTTCAGATTGACAATAATGAAATTATAAGTTTTAGATCACATGGGAACGCAGAACATTATGATGAAATATATCACCATTTTCCTTCTGCCAATTTTCCGACAAAGACGTAGTTGAGTGTTTCATCTCGAAATATGTAATGGGTGGTTGGATAGGGGTGTGCCCATTTATTGATCCCGAACTGATCCCATCAGTCCATGATAATTTTATTATTCAACAAGTATCAGTATCTGTTTCTGGAACTTGCTATAGAGAAAACATTTCCTTTCGAAAATCCAACCAGAAAACTGTACTATTTCATAATGATAGCGTTTGTACTCAATAATTCAATGTAATCATTATGTAATGGCAAATATACGCAACATTATCGATAAGATCCTAATGTTGATATCAAATCTGAAAACAGTGAATGGGTGAGACTAATTTGGAAGCGAGTTCCTGGCAAATATTCCTCTCTGGTAAATATTCCCATAATCTATATTGTATGTTGATCATAACTTGAAACTAGCTCATGAAATGTTCTGTTATTTCTCTGAATACTCTTGAGAAGCTATCGATATGATAACCAAAAAAATACTTCAATGAAGGTCAACTATTAGATTCATTCATGGTTTTGGTAAGTTTACTAGGGATATTTCGTAATATATTTTCTGGCCACCCTTTACATTTGAACTGGTCAATTTCATATAAGCTTCTTGAAATAAATCAATTGGATCGTTGTTATCGAGTACCATCATTTCATCAAATATTCAAGGCAGATCGTTCTTGAATCAACACATTGTATATACTCCGACCTCAAAATCCATTAATATCAGCATTATCGATTCTAAGTAACCGCCATATCAGAACATGCTTCACCATATTCTCTAGTCTATTCATGGAGCCTCAGGATGTAAATTATTTATTCGTTATGGATATCGACTGATTCACCACATGGCAACCCCTTTATCTCTACCGGTTCAATATTAAGAAAAGTTTGTAGTCAGTGGATATAGTGGGGTGACAAACAAACCAATTATTGATTGGAATACGTGTTATTTTGATGTTGATTCTTCTTAGCGTGAGATTTTAATATCCCATAGTACCTATACTTTCCGTTTGGCAGAAGAGTTTCTGGACATCTTTCATAAGCTTTTCCTTACTTGGTTTCACTGATACGTACTGCCTGTTAAAATCGTATCGATTTCATTAATGCTCAACGTTGTTTGCTCTCACTCATCTTCTAGTGTCATTCACACACACACATCCAGCAGATAATTTATCAAACACTGAACATCAAACTTTCTGAGCACTCTGTCTTCCAAGTTGAGGACTGTTTGTGAAAGTCGAATGAAAACGCAAGACACGAAAAGTCATAAGTGGTATCAAAAACAATTTTCCACATCGAAAGATTCAGAACGTGTCTTCCGATGAAACTCTTGTGAGATTTGCCCTAATTTCCTATCTGGTGGTCGTGAGATCGATACAAATTGGTTTTGTGGTGTATTTGAGTGTTTTATAACGTTGGATCACGTAGAATTTCTGTTTCACCGTCTCCTAAATTGGAAGAGAAATAGTTTCCACACAGTTCAAAATGAGAGCTCATCTATAACTCATCAATTCATTGCTGGTGCATTTCTGAATTTTGGATGTCTATTAAGATTTATTAAATTACATAGTGCTGTCCCTATCACCAGTGTGTGACTGAAACATTATATTCCTTCTAAAAGAAAAACTTCAATCAGGGCTTCGTTCTCAATATGAAAAAAGTTTCAGAATATTTCTGTCTCGTTTGAGATACACAACAAAGCACAATCATCTTCATGGATATTTTGTGAGAACTACTACGACATTTTCTTATCACCAGTATTATCATTGACAATTTATTCAATTGAGAACCAACAAAAGATCAGATATATATATTTTGGAATCGAACTGTTTGATTAGTGAATTCCATGAACCAAGTGAAATTATTGATTGGCTCTTTTTCCATATTTTATACTAGGGCTCATCAAAATTCCAGTCCACTGTGAAATGAAATTTCACAATAAACGTTTCGATGTGGTGAGCAAGTTCAATCTACTCATTGGAGAAAGAGCGAATCTTTTCTGTTTTCCACGAAATAAAATTATGTCCTGATATCATGATTTCAGATATAATATGGTGTGTATAAAATTCAATTGATTCCATTTCAGTAAAAACAGTATATGAGAATTGATTAATGATTATAAAAATGTTCAATTTTGTTTTAACTGGAATCATTTTCTATACCTCACGAATTTCGTGGTCAACAGAATTATGGATTGGATTATGTATGGCAAAATTGTTCAAATTTGTCGGTTGATGAATCCTTGATCCTCTACTGAAGATTGTTTATGCTAGTCCAAATTTCAACGAATATTGAAAACTCATTCAATATTTGGATTGCAATTTCAATGACGGAAACATCCAGTGGAGATCATCAGATAATGGTCACATATTGTTGATTAAATATTTTGTACAAAAATGGGACAACGAAATTCTTTCACTTTCATTTGATACTGTATAGTAGGTAAGAAAGGAAGGGAATTGACTATAGTTGCCATTGAAAAATGAAGGGTTCGAGATCCATTGTGTATTTCCTCAGAATATTTAATACGATTCCTGGATTGAAAACTGACAATTATTTCATTCAATTCACATTATAAACTTGACCTTACTTTCAGAGTATCGTTAAAAAATGAATAAGCAGAAACATCGCACTTTCTGCCGAGATGAATATCAGAAGATAACTGATGAAACTCCATTTGAAAACCGAAGTAGATGAAGTAGACATTTATTCCTTTCAGCGTTTTTAAGATGTATTTGAATTACATACATCGGCTGTAAAATAGCGATTTCGAATCGGCCACGTAACATGTCGTTTCACATTCAACTTGAAATGAATCGACATCAACCCATGATCGTTTGCCTGAATAGCCTGATACGGAAAGAAAATGTATTTTCGACGTGACGGAACTCCTCAAAATCTATCGCTTACGCTGATCCAAATCTGAATATTTTATAGCACTATATCAGTGAAAAATAACAGGCTGGATGTTGAAACGGTGGAATGATCCAGGAAGCTCATTAATTTTTTTAGAAGAATCCAAATTTGGCTGCAATATTCTCATGGGATCCGGTTTTCTATGTGCTGAAGCATTTCAGGGTTCTGAGAATAAATTACTCCTCTGTAACATTATTCACATCAGAGATAACACGGCGATAGAAGATATGAAACAATATTACCTGGAAATTAGTATGAATTATTTGGTCTAACTTATTGTGCTGAGTGTAATTTCTACACGATATGAAATAGTCTGTCAAAAAGGCTTGTTTTTTGTTGAGGACTATGGACGGTCAACCGAGGAAGTTTTATTATTATTATTTTGTGACACGCTTTCGACACTACTGGTGTACAAATTATCTTCAATAAAACTCTATTACGCATATTTCTAACCACAGAAGATTGTACCAGAACTTTCCTTCATTCAGCTAAGGAAGGTTAATTGATAGATCTATTTTCGTCGTTTTTATTCTCGTGTAAACATAGGCAGAGTGCGTTTTTCTTTCGAGTTCTGTTAGAAGTTCTTGATGAATGAATATAGCATCTAAATATAATACGCAGTTCCCAATTTTTTACGAATTGGTCCATAATTTTAGTTTGAGTGGTCAAACTTCTTTTTACAAAAATCATCGAGACTTCTTCTGGCTCTTCTTCAAAATCTAGTTTGTTCGTTTGGTTGCTCAGTTGATTCCTTGAGCTGAGTTTTAGAAAAACTAGCTGTTGTTTTAAATTTTTTATTCGACGTCTTCCACATTAACCTCATCTGAACCGGTTTGTTCGACAGTGTCCATTGTCTTCGTTATTACTATAATAAAAAAGCACCAAAACAAAAAAAGAGCATTAAATGGGGTCCTACTGTAATAGGAAATTATGAAATTCCTGGAAAACATCTTATCTTCCTTCGAATTAGTGGCGTGAAAACATTTCATTATTGCAATTCCGTGATATAAACAGAGATTATAGGGGATGCGAAGGGTGCGTTCAAGGGTAGATGACACTTCACATATATTAGCGGTTTGTTTGCTCAGATTATCACCAAAGGTAGGGTACCTAATGTAATAGGGTTCACGCAACATAAGGGCGGAATAGTCTATTGCGAGTTTTACATTGATTGAAACTGTTTGGATTCCAGATGAGTCGGAATATCTATCATATCACAGTTGATTACTCCTTCTACAGTTATTCGAAACTGTTTCCAGTCATGTATCATATGGTGATAGTTTTCGAAAATATCATCGAGAATATTATACTCTATTGACAGTATAAGTATTAAAAGTGAAAAATAGCGTAGTTATGATTTAATTCCCGAAGAACCCAACAAAGAGAGGTCATTGGCTAAGAGCTTCAGGTTGATGATGTGCATGTTGATGATGATGGCCTTCATAGTATCCTGAACTTCTAGTTGTGAAGTAGTACTTCGAAATATCTTCTAGGAATAGTATTTTGAATATCTTGAGTAGTACAATGTTATTGGAATCTTGGACATTGCATACATACCATCCTTCTCATGGATGTCGCAACATTGAATAATATTTTATTGGGATAATAAGAACTTTAACTGATTCACAGGTGATGTCCAATTTGGGATTCACTATTTCTCAGCTAGATACTTCAAGTAAATAAATAAATCATCCCATCCAAGAACCCTCTATCGACAGTTAGTAGTAGATATATCCACTCATCTTGGCTATTCTCAAAATATCGGAGAACCACCGTGGAATCCATTAGGAAACACTCATTGTAATTTAGTGAACTGGTTCAGATGGCGAACTCCCTGGTTATGTCATAAAAATGCGTTTTCATGAACTTAATGCCGAATAAAAATGTTTCCTTAATAGCCGCTGAAAGAGTTTTGCGTGCTCTCCAGTAGCAGTTTTTGTAAGTTTGCACGTAGGTCTAAGGACCCTCGAAACTCTAGTTGAAAATTCTGTGTGGTGGACATTTGAGAGAAAAATAACGGTCTGACGATGCATATAAAAGTGTATTGATTTTGTTGTAGTAGTAGCGATAATGTGAGAAGAAATTGATACTCTGGTGGTTTGGGATTGATTATTCGTACATCCATCAATCCACTCTACTGATGTCTATTGCCTGGAACGGAAGTTGGATTCCTTCAAATATAAAGAAGAGATTATGGTCAATAATTTCCATCTCAAGACAATTGAATACGAGGGCTGTTTACAAAAACTGGATTATGATCCACTTCATTTTGTCAATTGTGCCAAAAAAAATATCCTTTCATTAGTCGCTTCAGTTTTGGCTTGGGAATTTTGAGAAGCACTACGTAGGAAACAGAGATAATGAACAATCTTTGATTTATATGATGTCTTTATTCATTTATTTCTAAACGGGAATAGGAGTGTTGACAGAGTACAATCAACCATATTACTAATATATATGGAACCCAGTGGGTTATGTGTTTTGACCGTATTAGTATTCCTGAAAGGGATAGCGAGTTTCAAATTTATTATATCGTAGATTTCAAGAGCTGAAATCAATAGAATGAATGAACTTTGCGGTCTCGTCACTTTCAAACTGAATATATGCTGAACGAATCGATTGAACGCCAGTAGAAATTCGATCAACTCCAATCTATAGGTATCGATCTTTGATGAATTTTTGTGATTCTCAAAATCGCCGGTAGAACACCATCCTCGAGATTCTCGTATTCTCTTTTCAATAGGATCGATGATAAAGTTCGACAAATGCCCTGCGGGTTTATCTTTATAGATGAATCCACATAGACAGAGAAGACTCCAGAGACGAAGAGATAAAGAAACGTCAATGTGGCCTCAAAACTTCTCCAGTTCCACAAAGTTTTATAAACTCTTCTAGTTGAGACTCCTGGAAACTCTTGATTACGATGAATGTTTCTGGGTCAGTTTTTTAAACGAGAATATAAATTAGTCTTCATGAGTTATTCTGTGATTCACACTTCATCCAATGATAATGTTCGATATACAGAATAATATTAATTTTTGATTATTGATGATCATATTCAGACTGGGTTAGTGGAATTGTCTGTATCTTAAATAAACTGAGACTAGAAATATTGAAAATTGAATTGGCATCTTGCAATAATCAACCAAGTTCTAATTATTACCATATTCCTGCACTTTCAACTCTTAGTTCTGATATCTAATGTTTGTACCTTTCCAGAATACCAGAACTTCTAGTTTTTTGGAAATCACCCATGAAAATGTTTTTGTCTATCAAGTCAACATGTATAGTACATATACAAATATTGTATATTCCACGTCGATTTTGTACTGAAGATTACTAGAAATGAACCAATTCTCAGAGGAATTAAATATTTTTGCTTATAACTTTGTGTCAGATGCGTTAGGTCAGGTTATGTAAGGATAAATTGTTTATACCTCCGCAATTTGACTTCCATGATTTCATCAACAAGCAATATTTCACCTTTATTTGTTTCGTGAAATTTTATTCAACATCCAGACAACTTTCTTCGATTACTGAAGACAAAACAATTTGAAAAAGTATATTCTATTTCAAGAATACATGATATTGCATTCCTCGAATCATTTCAAATTTTCTACAAATCATAAAATCAATACCTTCCACTGATACATACAATATTCTGCAAGAATCACCTGGATTTGATTACCATCCTTTTGAGTGAAGTTCTAACATATATTTCCTCTGTAGTTTGGAATTTGATTTATCTCTTGAATTGGTTTGCTGTTATACAGTCAACTTTTATACTTTGGCTACTGTTTCATAAAAATGTTAACAATTTTTGTGATACGAGCATCAATCTAGAAAGTCATAAAAACATCTATAAATCCTAGAAAAACGAGTGAAATGCATGATTACCTCTGACTTTCCTGAATTCTCTCATTTTCGCAATATCTGACTAACGTATCAACAACCCAGTTTTTTTGGTGCATTTTTACACTAGGTATGGAAAGTGAAAGGATAATTGATGTACAAAATGAAAATTCTATGAGGTTTCATCCAATTATTATTCCAGGGAAATAAATCAGTAGATCTAGGAATGATTCAAATTGATTAGAAGAATAATTCGTGTCATATGTATCGAGCATATTCTGTGAGAATTATTGTAATTAATAGAATCCATCAGGGCTTGCGTTCCCAAAACCTGTCAACATCAGCATACAGATAATATAAAAATAACGACACTTGCTCTGGACGAATAAAGTACTGCTACTGACACATGCTTAGTTGCGAAACAACAGTCACAAAACATTATGCATCCAGCAGGACTATGAAATTACATTCCGTTCGTATTTCTGACTAACATAGGGCAGTAACTGGCAAGCTATTGCCACGTTCAAGATATTGTATTGTTGGGAATGAATCAGCAGACCCTCTTCAACTCATGACGCAAACAATGCGCATTCTTGAGAAAATTGAATATGGTCATCTCCAGTGATTATATTCAAATTATAATATATCTTTTTGCATAAACAAAATCTTGAAAGGAAAATTTTTTCCAGTAAAGTTAAATTTATGAGTTCAGATGTGCTGACAGATATATTTCCTTAACTTTGGATTCTGATGAAAGGCATCGATGTGCAATATCGATGTGAAAATACCTGCATTTAAAAAAACATTGTGGAGAAATCCATCTGCCTCCGAATAGGCCTTGAAGTCTCTTGAAAATAATATATTCAGTACTCAGATGAAAGCTAGGATTCAATGAAAAAATCTATTCAGCTCAAAAATCTCTTTTCGGGTAAAATTTTTGCATTTTTTGCACTGCAAAGTTAAAGCTTCATCTTCCAGTGGTATATTAAAAAGGCTGAGAATACTTAGATGAGAGCATAATGGAACAGAGCAGCGGAAATGAGACAAGCATGAAAAGTTTAGAGAACATTCGCCAAAATTCACACCAATACACAACAAACTAATGAACGATTATGTCTAGACACCGGACATTGTACTGTAGTTTTAACAAACACATGAATAATAACTGTCTGGCCTGGATACAGAATAATAGAGGTTAATGAAATAGCTGATGAACTAGTTAGGAAGGTAACGTTCGTCCGGAACCAGATCTAGGAGTACCTAAACAACTCAAAATACTACGAATGATATCCTGGGTCACCTGAACATAAAAATAGTGAACTTATTATTTCAGATATTTGGAACGAAGCTAAGTAGAGATCAGATAAGATCAGTAACAGGTCACCTTACAGGCCAAGCGTCTGTAAGAATCCGTTTACAAAAGATGGGGCTCTATCAAGATAACCAAACTGGTAGACCGTGCGGCTTGGAGCTTGAGACTATGGAACACTTTTTGTGCAATTGTGAGGCTTTGAACTGCAAGAGAATAACATGAATAGGGAAATCTCATCCAGATTTAGAAACCGTGGGAACCTTGAAACCTAGTGTTCTTCGTAAACTACTCAAAGTGGCAGGAGAAGTACAATAAGCCACTGGTTGAATTACGTCCTTCAGAACTTTTCGGCAAAGTTAAAAAAAACTGACTGATAAGAACTGGTTTCGGGTAGGCAGATGTCATCCATGACAATATTCAACTGTTTCACGACGACTTACATATTGAAGATAATGTTTCTGCCACTCTATGAACTCGTTCATTCGAAAGAGTGAAGATTTTCGAAAAAAAAAAATCAGGAGATGAATGATGTGAGAAAAAAGTAAATTTCATTTTTCCGAGCAAAAGCAATCAGCTATTTCAATTGTAATTTGAATTGAGTTAATAGATTGGAACTGATTCTGGTAGGCAAACCCCAGTTCTATAATTCTAGAACGAATAATTCTAATTGGTGTCAATATTCTGTTGACAAGCGATAAAACTCATCATGAAATGATCTACTGTTGACTAACCACTGCAAACAACATTCATTGCCGATATACAGCTCGAGTATTTTCGTTTTCCCAATGAATGGAAGCGATTTGTCTCTTCGGCAGTAGCTATTTCCCGTTTCCGGAAAATAAATATTGTGGTACTTTGTCAGCGAGCGCGTATTCGGTCGTTTATTTTTCAGTTGCCATTGTTTATACAATTGACGATAGCACATCAGCTATCGTCCATGCGCATCTGTGTCGGTGTCATCAATTCATGTTGGTTGTGTGGCGATTGAGCGCTTAATCGAATTTTGTTCTCGATAAATCAAATAGGATGGTTAGTTGGGTGGCTTTCGTTGTCAATTCGATTCAGTTGGCGTAGGATCAGAGATGTAATAAGGGATTGCAGATGGTCTAAATTGGATTTGACTGTTGAAAAGCGTGGATTTTCCATGCCCACATAGTATGTTGAATTTCTATCACGTATTTGCAACAGTTCCATTTTCCATGTCCAAACAGAATATCTCTGTTATTTTCAAATACGAACTCACGATCTCATGGACAGATTGTCATATTTCCCTACGTTTCTGAGATACAGTGCAAATTCCAAAGTATTGCATTCTCGGACCCCTTTATTTCTCAGTTCTTTCCTCTCTTGCTCTTCAGATTATGAATCATTGGACCTACAGAATGTTCCTTGTATTCTCACTGTTGATTAGTAATTGTAGTTTGTCGATAAAGATCTTCGTGAATTATTCTATTTCTCGATCACAAGTTGTATACGTTTCCTCTCCACGTATTTTCATTTTCATTTGCATAAGGATAAATGGGGTGGAATTTACCCACTGCCTGACTATTCAACCTCACCTAAATCAACTTTACTCTATTCGTACGATGAAGACATGAATATGTGATTTTCTTCATAGAACAGGTTGACTCAAATTATCAACTAGATGGAGTGCTGTTTATTATTTTATTATTTTGGTAGTGAGAGTATTTCCATATTTATATGCACATAATGAAGACAAGACGTGGTTGGGATGACATGAAGGTAATTATGTCAGTTGGCTCACAGGAGGTGCCTAGCACGAAAAATCCCCCAAGCCAAGCCTCAGTCAGCTTTCAGAAATACAATATTGAATACTTATAAAATATATACGAGAGAGGAAAGAAACTTTCAGTATAAGTTGACCAGAAAAACTCACCAACTTGTGATACTTTTCGGGAGTTTGCAACATGCGGCAGCATGTTTCGAAATTTACTAAGCGGTAAATCGATGTGAAATGTCGGCGTCAGTGCTAACACCGCAGGAAACCGATAAACAAGGTCTCGTTTCTTCTTTGTGTCGTGATTCATGGCCTCTTAGCACGATTGTCGGAAGGAAGTGTTTCGCGAACTAAACTTCGTGGTGTCTCTCTTGCTGTCTGGCGAGACGGAAAAGAAAATGCATCGGAGGGAATCAGTCATGTACCGTGGATTTAGTCAGAGTAGAAATCGACAGCCGGTGCTGATCAATTCTAATGGAAGAATATATCTGTTTTTCGTTCAGTTATTGTTTATAGGAAATATCTCATGATATATATTTTGATCATATAGGAAAAGGCTCATGACGGAAATTCAACTCATACAAAACAGTTTCCATTTTTTTTACTATTAAGTTTTATATGTCCAATTCACTTGTCAACGATTGCAAAGACTACAATATGAATTGACATCATATACTGTCAGATAAATCAAGTTTTGGAATATGTACTGCGATGATCACTTCAGATATTGAGATCATTTCGATAGGATTTTTCTTCAGAACTACCAAAAATATATAAAGATCGGATTATGTATTCCATATACTATCGACGATGTCCAATCTTAAAATACAGTGTGAGTTTTTTATCTCGAGATGACTTGATATCTTGGAAACCAAGAATCGTAAAAAGAATAAAATTTGTTCGTCTCGGAGGTGCCCATTACCGATTTTTATCTGCCTCTTCGGGGTGTGGCAATTTCAAATAGAAACTCCTATTTTCCATAGCAGAATAATATGAAGATTTTGTTTGTAACATTTCATTGTTTTCAGTAGATGGCGCTGAAATCGCAGGCAATACAATTTTTCACGATTCAGCTGTAAGTGCACCAAGGAGTGTAAGAACATGATGGTGTCGAATAAAATGGGGATAAAGAATAGATAACACTTCCAAGATCTTCTTGCTGAAACGTTCTACAATAAAATCGAAAATGAATTCCTGGAAATTCGATATTCCACATGAATCGTTCGTTTTGACTCGAACGAGAGCATCGAAAACTTTCGACTCACATTTCATGAACCCTGTATAACAAACGTACGACTATCTTGTACGCTTGGTATTTTTCTTCCATTCCAATGTTGCGTTATTCAATAATCTCATCCCAGCTCTCTACATAATACAAGCTAAATTGAATGAAACTGTTGCGAAGCTCCAATAATCTACACGTATTCACTCCGCAACACAATATTCGAGGTACAAATAGTGAGCTCAATATGCTGCCAATATCTTTCATCCCAGTTCAGTATGTGTCTTTTGGAACGTGCAGAAAACTCTAAATCACCGACACAGCGACGAAGTGTCGTAAGATTTGTCGTCATGTGCCCGAGACGAATGTGCCGAGGGGTGAGAATGATTAACCCATTTCTGGGGTATTATTTATAGTGTGCTCCAATGTGTGGGGCTCTTTGGTGATATCTGTTTTTCAAGTTGACATATCGACTGTACTTTAAGTATAATTCATGGCACTCCTAGCTATACGTTATATTTTGCCAGATACTGTTCAGTGCGTTTCGAGCTTTTTGTTTGCTTCAAAATAAAATTCCATTCAAGATTTGGAGAAAAAAAAATTATGATGGTCCAATACTCAGAGTCGTCTATTCATTTATTCCTTATGCGAGTTACCTTGAAAACAGCTTAGAATTGTTTGGACAGAGAGTTTTTGGTCAGAAAAATGAGATTGTATGGAATACGAGGTAGTAGAAAGCAATGGATTGTCTCATATCTTATTAATTGGAAACAAACAGTTCAAATACACTATAGAAGACGAAACTATCGTTCCATTATAATTGCTGATGAGGTGAGAATTGCACAGCACAGCTTTTTAGATGAAACAGAAATCATCATTTTCAGTACAAAACTCGCGAAATTGGAAAGACCACTAACTATGAAATTGTTAAAGGGTTCATTTCAAATAGATTACCGAAGCAACTATCACCAATCTGCTTCGTTATAAGAGCCACATCAATAAAAATTATTTGAGACAGATCATACGGAGCCAACTGTGATGATCAGAATCTGTTTCTTTATTTCTCCAGATTTTTCCCTGATCGATTCTCTTCATGTTTTTTTGTGATTATTCTGGTCACTGATTGTACTGGCAACACAGAATCTGGACATCATCATGATCTGCTTTTCACCAGTCATTTCGTTTGTTACCAAAACCAGTCATCCGTAACGGATGGAAGCCAAATCTCTTGTTTGTTTTCCCAATCATCTGTGAATGATTTATGTTCGATAATCCGTTTATCCCTGGATAGGAAATTTCCTAATGGATTCTCTGGATACCCAGGATGTATATGTATACATTATTTATGTGTTCATTTTCATATACATTATATTTGGGAGTTTTCAGGAGAGTAATCTGAGAATAAAGTGATACACAATTGAAGAACGCATAATATACACTCAGCGAATAACGCATATCTCAATAGAAAACTTTTGATGAACGAGTTATGTGAATTTATCAATATTGAATGGAGACATTACATACATTATTATAAACTTGAACAAATCAGCTCGATCATTTGAACACCTTCAAGGTTTTCTTTATTAATCGAAATAAAATTTGAATATTTCAAAAATTCTTTTACCCACCTTCAGTCTATTTTGATAGTCATAACCTCAAAAAATACTGTACTCTCGCCATTTTGGGATTTCAAGAGTATTGATGATCTTCTATAAGGCTCGAATGATAATATTATACAGTGATGATAAAATAGTGTATTATGATTCAGTTCATTATTGTTCGATTTTGTGGTTTATTGAAGATCACCAAAGTTTTTATCGTAAATACCCTGTATGTCAGCCTACCATACCGCACTGAATATCAATTTCCGAAGCAGATGAGAGAATACTCTCAATACATGATTTATATTGCATGACACCATCTAACTCGATAGAACTTCCTTTTAGGAATAGCCTTTTAATGCCAACGTTTTATATTCCGTCTACTGAAAATACCTTTCAGCTTTCACCTCGAATGAATCCAATTTCCGGTGCTTTGCGAGAGTCTCTTTTGTGGTGATGACCGTAATGTGCGGGGTTCTGTTCCAGATGGCGCCACTGGCACAACTCGATGGTCTACATTCAGCAAAGAGGAGCTCAAGATCGACCAGACAGTCGTTCCTCCTGTGTCGTATTTTCAAAGGAAATATTTGAACGAGCGAACTTCCATTTATTTTCCATTAGCAGGAAATGAGGAGAATGAAAATATCTCAAGATTGATGAAAAGTGATATTCTTGGTTTCCTCTGAAACCTCCGTTTTGTTTTAGGAGGATTTGCTTCGTTTTCAAGCGATGTTGAACTGGACGAATTTAAGAGAAAATACTGATTTAAAAGGTGTGCATAATCTGGAGGAATGGGCAAGATCACTAATTTCTGAAAATGTTTCACGACCTATAGAACATTGAGAAATCTACTTAGGTTTTTTATTTCTAATTTTCCTTCTCGCAATAGTTTCGCTAGAATGAATGGAGAACGCACAACATTGAGACGTCACAAGTACTACCTGCTGATAGTTCACAGCGTTGCCAAGCGTTATTGATGATATTTTGTATAAAATTATATATTCACTATTCCTAATCATTATTTTTGCATGAAAATTTATGATTTCATGATCTCGCTTATTCATAAGGTGAAGAATCACGAGAATCACGATATTTCCATATATATTACGACTGGATGAAAAATTGTAAGAACCAGTGGAAGGATATTGCATTTTCGTTCATAAATTCCACAAATTGATGAAAATGTTCTCAAGTTGGGAGGTGAAATGGTTGCTACTTGCTGTAACACATTTAGTCTACCATTCGTGAAATGTTATATCTTATAATTAATGTTCTAGAGAGCTAATTTGATATCTGGAACCATCAGCAGCTTCAGTAATACATATCACACCATATCATATTTCGTGTAGAATGAATGAAATCATTGGATTAATTGTTGATGTTGACTAAATTATCAAGTTGAGGAAACTAATTGGAAAGTAAATTATTTTGTGTAATCGGTGAAACGTACACCAATGATGACACGATACATTACCTATAATAAAAAAACAATATCTGAAAATATATTTCTTCGCGTTCGATGGAATTTCCATTCATTGTACGAATCTGTAATTATTGACAAGCACAATTGTCAAATGTTTATATTGTTATGTTTGATCTACGATAATAATGCCCAATTCTGTTTCGATGTGGGAAAATGAGGATACAAACGAGTTCTTCGATTGAACATAGTTGAGCCAATACACAATCCTGAGATATTTTATAATATACAGAATGTTCAGCCTAGGCGAGATATTAAGTTCACTTTTTCCAAATAGAACACCCTATATATTCTTTCACCATCGAATTCTGCATAAGATTATGCATCTAGAACCATCTCTTTTTCATCAATTTATATCAATCCTTTCAAGTGATATCCGTCACTATGTCTGATCAAGAGAAGATCTAAATTCCCCGAAGTTTGTAGGTTCTTCGCAAAATCCTGAAATATCCTGTCTAAGAGTTCATATTCGACCAACGGATGCTTCCACGAATAACAAATTCGCAGCTATAAATTGAAGGAGGATGTTTGAAGGTCATCTATTTATTGGACGAAGGGTTGAAATTTATGAGAATGCATTGAAAATTGAAATTGATTGCCACATATTCGAACGCTCCAATCTTTCAGTTCATAGAAAATCCTATCCATGTAGCAAGGGTTGAACGCATATGAAGATTTATTGATGTAACCAAACGTCCATTCCAAAAAGTCGAATATTTTGTTGTGCAGTACTCGCGTGAAGCATGAAAATTTCAAGATATTTTCAGCAACTCGTGAAATACGATATCAAAATGTAAATCACATGGACCAGTGGTTTAGAATCTTATAATCTACATCTCTTATGCATCAATTTGATTTGAAAGACGGAGTTAGTTGAGAATAATACCTACTATTTCTGTGATACAAATGATATCTTGTATTATCTGATTCAGCCATCTTATTTTCTCACCTATGCATGGAATTCAATGCTCAGGAATAGTATTTTCCTCTCTGAGTTACTCAATTTCCGCGCACACCAATTTACTGCTGGAAATCTCGTCATCCAACCTCCGCTTGACTAACGACTAAATCACTTTTTATCGCATTGAGAAATTCGTAGAACGGAATACTCACCCGAATTGAGTTTTGTGCACGTCAAAATCCGTGAAAGTGAGCTCGATAATCTCGTCAGAGCTGCCGATGAAGGTGTAAAGCAGACAGTCGATATTGGCTGGGTAGGGTTTCGGAAAATCGGGACTTTTGAATGTTCCTTTTTCCTTGCTGTACAGTGTCGAATACACCAGGCACTGGCAACCTACAATGCAATGGCAAACTTTGAATTATATTATTTCTACATCAGTTCAGAAAAGATGGTTGTGTGACATTTGATAAAACTTCGAAATCAAACGTGTAACAAAACTAATCAATCCATCATTGAATTGTATCAATGTTTAGTTTAACTATGATACAGTAAAATTTCTCGTTTCAATGATTATCACAACAGAGAATATCCTTGAAGAATGTGTTGAGAATTTAATTAGTCATCCATCAACTGAAAAAATCCCCTAATGGTGACTATTGTCGGATCAACAATCGATTTTAAACCACCAAGCCTCCATTTTCGAAATATATATCAATCTAGCTTTTCTTTGTCACATCGATTTTTCACCTAGCTTATCCGGAATCTAAACGAAATCCTGATGGCAATTTTTATCACAGCCATCAAAAAACGTTACTCTTTTTGAGCTGTATCCAATTTGATCAATAATTGATTTCATGTCATTTGAGGTTGATGTGTTTCCGGGGAGTTGGAGCTTGACGAATTTTCACCGCACATTTTAGCTGAAAAATACGGAAAACCCACAACGTGGATCGGAAGAAAAAGGATTGATTGATACTAGCTATTAATTGAGGAACGTCGATCCAGGACAGTTTTTTTCTATTAAATTTTTCTGGGGGTAAATGGATGTACCAATTAGATGAATCTGACCAATTTCGTAGAACGATTGATGAAATTCGTCAATTACATGTAAATGAAAAAATCACCTCTTCGAATTGATTGATTTGTGAAAGGATCATAATGAAAACGTATCTACATATTTGTGAATTTGTGAAACCCTCAACAGTATTTTTTCAATATTGTTCCGAGATCTTGAAGAAAAATGAAAAATTATTGCTGATAGAACTGAAAAATTCACTGAGGTTTCGCTAAAACATATGCTACAAAACTAAGTACTGTATGTAGGAAAAAGTTTTACATCCTCGATAATATCTGAAGAACTACGATATCGTATATACTCTACTGATTACAAATTCAGTTAGGAATATCGATCCGAATATTGTTTACTCCAAAACCAGCTTGACATTCTTGACAAATGAGATGATATTGAGATTATCGTTAATCTGCCTTGTCAAATTGGAAACACTGCCAAGGAAGCGGCAATATTACTTTTCAATGGTCGCTACGTCTTCAGAAGCTGGCATACGATCAATCCCAATTCTATGCCCTTTTTATCTGCAGATTCCTAAGAGAATGAGATCCTGTAGCTTTCGTCTTTGAGTAACTGGTATAACTTTGGTCAAACTACTTCTGATCTATCTACCTTACATAGTTCTCCTTTCTGCAGCAAATGGATATCATTCACTCTGTGTGATCGAATCAAGTTACTAGTTGAATGAGCTGAAATTGTTTCATGCTTTCATCTAGATGAAACCTTTCTGGTGATTCGGAATTGGATACTGCTACATTCGCAGGATGTGTGAAATGTAATTTTATTTAATCGATACCAAAGTACCCTAGTCAACCTATAGGATAGACACTATAATAATCATAGGATAGAGCATGTATTGTCACGAATAGTGAACATTTGAAGTCTGAAGTTGAAATTTTTTACCAAACGGAAGTTTCAATTGAGTAATGAGGAAAGGAATGAGATATATCCGATGGACTCGAATATCTATTGAATTCTCTAGATATAAATATACATAACTGAAACTAAATCTTCTTGTCTCATCTGAATGATTTAATGAAAATATTTGGAAGTGTTCATGCCAAGTGAAATAATGTATATATTTTCAAATTGTTAATTGAACTAACTAGGTGCAAACGAAGATATGCTTATACAAAAATACACACTGACAATTCCTTTCATTTATACAAACGCCTGTCACACCTTCTGAACTGTTTTCATGAAAATATACTATTTGGCATTATAATATTTGGCTTTTGGCGCTGCGACCGTTTTTATATTCATTAATGGTTGAATATTCGAAATTTAGTATTAATCCCATTAGGAAAATAATCAATATACCTATGCAAGTTCCTTTAAATAGATATCGATTGATGTACCGCGTGTTTACTAAATGGAACTTATCAAGTTATGGAAGCTTAGAGAGTATTCATTAGTTAAGTGTACTTATATTAATGAAATTGAACACGAGAGTAATGACCATAGCAATGTCTATCAATCGATATCGACATTAGTTCCAGGTGACTACAGCATCGTCATGTGTTGAATTAATAGATTGGCACATGTTAATGCTTGGATGGAACCATTATTCTCAGCAAATCTTCAAGAACAATATCAACATCAATTGAAACCTCAACATGCTATCATTCTGAGGAGAATTGTGTCAATATCGATTTTCAGATAAACAAGAATTTTTTGTATAAATTATGATAATGAAATCTTCATTCTTCGATATTTTTCCATTTCATATTTATGAGAACAAAGTCATAGTGTTGCATTCGATTTTCCAGAGAATTTCACGATTTTTCGTTATCATATCGAAAGATGACCTCTAGTGGCATCACTCGGAATCAAACGCATCACAAATGAAATGGATTCGATAGAAAAGTCCCTTTCTCCACAGTGTATGACGAATAGTGTCCGAGATACAGTACCATTCATTTTTATCTAGCCACCCTGTACAAAAAAAAAACAATTTGAGTGAACATCTTTACTATGTATAAAGATTTATTGATTGAATCGAGATCCATATTCTGGCCATCAATGTTATCTATATTCATTTCAGAGGAAAACCATATTCTCAAAGCTACATCCATTTTGACTTTTGACTGAAAATTTAGAGAAAACTCATGAAAAGCCATTCTAAGAAGAATCTGTTTGACTTGATACTTGAAATATTGCAACATAAAGAAGACATGATGTATCCAAAACTTCTCGAACAATGTTTCGATCATATTTTATTGTTCAAAGAAGAGATAATAATTGATGTTTTGTGATACAAGGAACTCGCAAATATTAGTTATCATTGTTAAGAAATTGATAGATAATGCTGAGATGCCTTTCCAGGAATCTTCGGAAGATAATCAATCGATATTTTCTGAAATAACTATTTGGACAACACACATGACCACTAACCCGAGTCAATATGTTCGTGGGACACAACTAATTCTGCGTCAGACGTTGATTTATCGATGTTTGCTATATAGAACTCTCGATTTCGACTCCTCAGATAATAGGATTGGGAACAGATGTAACACTTGTATTGATTCATTGATGGAAATATGTCCAATACCATCAACGATTCTGTAGACTATAAATCGTTCTCTAAAAACATTAACCACGAAAATCTCGATCGTATAAATGAAATTCTTGTATATTTTAGTCGGAGTGGATTTATTCGTTCATTGTGGAATTGATTTCATGAATAATATTTGGTCTGAACATGGTCTGAATGAGAAATTCAAAATTTCGTTTCTAGTTTCTATAACGAATTCAACTATAATATTGTTAATGGATTCATCATTTGTAGCTAGCTAGGCGTGATGGGATATGAATTGGTGATTTGATATGTCGATTGTTTTGTGTACCGCAGTTTTGTGACATTCTCAAGAATTATGTGATTCTGTGATTGATATGAGTGGAATTGCTCTAGGTGCAGTGACTACGATAAGGAGATTCAAGAATACCAATTTTGTGCAAATGTGCAGAGAAACCTCCATGAAATTAATTGATTTCAATCGGATTATAATGAAAGTGTTCCATCAACTGCAACTCCAGATATTTATGCAAGGAATTGTAGTGGTTAGTGCCGGATGCAAACTAAGATACGGACTAGTAGATACTTTTGCATATTCTTCATAATAACGCACCCAGTTACTTCTACTCAAATAAGTCTATGATTGTGTGACAAATGGAATAATGACCCCAATCTATCTCTATCAATGAAGAAGACAACCTAGTTGAGCTATTTTCGAGAATTTTAAAAAAACTAATATAAAGTTTATCCTTGAACCCATCTTAACATTTCCTACGATATTTTTACTCGCTGAGATACCCGACTCTCTTTTCAATGTGAGGTTTTCACAAATCCACAACACAGTAAACTCATAATCCAATGGGTTTTTGAGAGCCGCAGGTGGAATCGGGATAGAATTAATGTTCTTTAAGAAAGATAGAGAGCAGAAAACTCTGCAGCTAATGGCATCAATTAGTAAGAATGATTGTCTTGTTAGGGTTACTTGCCTCTAGCTTTGTGTTTCTTGTAATTCGCATTTCGGAACCCTCAAGGATGGTGATGTGAATGAATAAATAGATATTGTCGAGAGTGGTTCGAAGAATTTGTTGAAAAGTACTCACAACTCTTTTAAAAAACCATCAATTGCTTCTTAATCAATTTTCTCATTAACTTTTTCAAATGATTTTTCACCGATATACTCGGGAAACTTGTATGAATTGGATTATTGTCCGTTTTGTTCTGCATTATGATGGAAATGAAGAATTACAATTATGAATTTTTAAGGACTGAACTCCTTTCTGTCAGTTACACTTTATATTATGTTATCTCGGAAATGGAAATGATTATGGAAGGCATCAGAGAAAATTAAACTCGAATTATATAAATTTCTCACGAGAGCAAAAAATCCACTCCAGTGTAATGAGAAAACTTGTTTTCGTATCCTGTTCGGTCTGAAGCCCTGAAATATTTCAACATTTCATTTTATTCCTCCATGATATTCAGTCGATAAAAAAGTTTTGATTGGCTTCCCAAAATGAAAACCCATACCAACTTTGAAGGCGGAACAAGTTTACATCAAATAAAGAAATACTATTTTGAAACTGGTGTTCAGTTTCTGCTGATACCATATAATTCAAAATAGAGGATCGTGCGAAATTAGCGAAACACCTGAATGAAATTCAGTTCACTATTTGGCTCTGTGGTAATAGGGATCATAATAATTTCGAATTGAAATGGATGTCCAATTAAATGAAAAAAATATAATATCTATCAAGACAGTGAAATTAAATTGGAACGAATAAAAAAAATCGATCATAAAAATGTATTTTTCTAGTGAGATTAGGCATCGGCGTTGTTTTGATATAAACTTAGAAATGGCCAACTGCACCATTTTAATGAAAATATACATAAAATTCATATGGATCAGATTTTACCCATTCAAAACACGCCTCAGCGTGTTTAAATCGAACTTTTAAAAACGCGTGTTTTTTAAAGTTACCATGGCAACATCAACGTATAAACGAGAAACGTGAAGTCCTAATTGCAAATTTTTGATTATTGATTTGACAGTAGTACCTTGTAAACGTCAAATAAAATAATACTGACGAATGCAAAACTTTATTCAAATGTAAAATGGGGCACCAATAAAAAAATAGCGCAAGGTATTCGTGGATCTGGCCTTAAAAACACTTCGCCGTCGTTCTCGAAAAATCATGCGTGTTTTTAAGACCTTGTTATCTACTTATACTTTAATATACTGATACGTACCTGGATGGACAGCGTTCCCCACTATTATGAATGTTGTCTCAAGTATCAGAAGGAAGAAGGGTACCTGAAACAATACTAAGTTGATTGTGATTGTACGTGAATATCAAATAAGATGGTGGACCAACAGAGTATTCCTCACTGCCGAAGATTATGTGGTCAGTTTGTGGCTCATATTCAAGAAAGTCATCACGAAAAGTCATGCTGAAACAATATCATTTCTTTCAACATTATCATGATCCCCATTGTGGATACCAAGTATATAATAATATTATCAGATTTTCTTTTTTGGAAATCGAATGACGTTTTTCAAACCCCAAACCACTAAAAGACGTATTTCTGCCAATGTTTGTAAGCGGTTTCGGATTTTGATGGATTTTCCCCTTCACCTTCCTGATGAATCAATATAATGATGATAATTTCAAAGATATAGAGAGAAATATACATTTAGATAAGACATATTGGTTTCATCGTTAATGTTGAATATTCATTATCGACATCGGCACTTCTGATGATTTATTATAAAACAACTCTCGTCAAAATCAGCAATAATGTATTTCAATAAAGTCATCATTATAGCCATAGCATCATCAAGTTCTGTTCCAAACTAATCGTTATTAGAATATACAGGACTAACCGAATAATATTATTATTTGTGAATAGTTCTTCATTTTAGGTTTTCAATTGGAAAATGATAATAGTATTGATTTCGACAAAAATATATATGTATAGTCTTCAAAAACGTACTGTGATGTAGTTATATGCAATACTCCACACGAAGGTATTTGCAGTTTTCATCATGCAATGTGAAACATCACGATATATCTTGAGAAAGAAAACGAATAATTCTTGGCGATAGAACCATAAAACAGGAATGATATGTGAAAGAGGTCATCAGAGAATAACTACAATGTGTTGAAGAATATAATAGTTCATCAGATGTTTGTGTGTACAGTGTTGGAATACTTCTTGAGAATAGAGAGAGTAAGAGGAAACAATTATTCAGTGATACCACATAATGAAGAAAGACGAAACGCTATTTATCCTTTCCTGTTATTCTACTGTTTCGACAGACAAGTTTTATGGAGCCTATTATATCCCTCCTTCAAGCTATCCGAGGATAAATCATCAAATTATAATACCACAAACATATTATTCTAGATACGGTATACGCAAATGATAATGTATGTTTTTTAAACTGCTGATATTGAGATTCTTCATCGTACTTGTGGAGCACTCATTTGTTTTTTTTTATTTATTGCTAATTATTTTTCTACAGTTTGTTTTTGTCGTGCTATCTACACATTCGAATGCTTTTATTATAGTTTTCAAATAAAGATGTATGTATATAGACTGATTGTTTTGTCTCTTCAATGATATCTTTCATTTACTCCTTGGCTATCCGTATTTGTGTGTTGATTTAATTTCCTTCAACCGATAGTGTATGTTCTTGATCCTTTCATCTCCAATAAAAGAGGATATTACAACCAAGTAGGGAGTAATCCATGTTGTAATTACTGTTTCCTGATTGCAGAAAACGGCGCTAGTGCGATATACCTGGATTTGGAAATTGGCTCTAATTGAATGTTGTGGATACCAATTTCGAATAATGATATCGAGAATGCTATTGAATTAATCCCACATCCGGTTCGGGAATAGGCTTAAAGGAAATTGCCATGCTTGTTCCGTCCAAATATTGGGCTATAGCGTTCGCCTGGATAAGAAGATATTGAAATTATTGAGTTCTGGATTATTTCAAGTGAATTAGTGCATCGAATAACAAAGGCCTCACTATTGTTTATCAAATGCTATTCATACCATATCTAACAAATCAAGTACGTTCTGATGACGTCCCTCATCTATAATGATGATATCCCAAGGACAACCTTTGTCCTGATATGCGACTTATCTAGGTAGATCCTTCAGTGGCAGAGTGAATCATCACAACAATTGTTTATAGCTGATGTTTTTCAACAATTTAGACGATGGAGCGCCAGCTCACTTTGCTGTACGTGAGGTTTGGGCACCTTTAGATTGCCAGAGGTGGAGCAGTTTCTTAGCCTCTTAGGTCACCCGATTTAATGCCATTAGATTTTTTCCTGTAGAAACATGTGAAGTCTTTGGTCTACGAAACTCCAGTAGAAATAGAGCAAGACTTTATTGGACGAATTACAGCAGCACTTGAAATAGAAGGAAGACATTTTGAATAATGGTTGTGATAATATCATTATTATTGAATGCATTAATTCCTATGTGGGTAATTCATCGTCTTCTTGAATTTCAACGCGTCTTAGGGTCATATTGCCGTAATGACACTTTCACGGAAAAAGGACCAACTACTCAAATGTTTCTACTGTAGCACTGAAAAACCTCTAGAAGTTTGATTTCATACTTCTGTAACACCTTGTATACTGTGGATATACAAGGATATAAAATTCCACACTTCCGAGATAAAATAATAAAAAAAGATGATTCCTTCTAATAACGAAATACATGAAATTAAATGGGCAGCATTATTTTGGATCCCTCAATTCTATGTGAATAATTTTGTGCTTTCACTTCTTGTTGAAGGATGACAATTATCATATTGATTACTGATCTTTGAGGTATTTGTTCATTACTTGCTTCATTTCGAACTAAGGCGATATATTCTCATCAAGATCCATAGTGATTTGATGAATACTATTTCCTCAAAACAAATTTGGAATTTGAAGTAGACACAAATCACAGCAGTTTCACCTATTATTCCATGAAAAATTTACCAGGACGCCAGAGAGATAAAAGAGCATGTCCATACTCTCTGCCAGACGCCTCTAGCACAAAATAGAGGGAAAACTCAGAGAGTTCATATTCGGTAAGAGTGAGAAATCTTGATCTGATTCATTTTATGGATTGTGATTTGTCAATGTCAACTGCTATTTACTGTATTTGCTCTACAGTTTGTCCAAGATGGGGTTGCACAGAATAGGAATCTCGGAGTTACACAGTAGGACAAATAGGCAGAAAGTTGCGAATTCACCCATGGAGAAATTATTGATTGGACGTTGAAATATTTTGAATATATTATTGCAAGGATATTTAGGAGAACTAGAATTCCAATCAATCATTGAATACCAAAAAATGCGTTGAAGAACGTTTCTGTCCTTAAAACGAAAATCGAAAACACAATGGTTTGGGTATCTCGTACACTATGCATTATTTTGTCAATAGATTACCGCAATATAGGAATGCTATCTCATGAGTTCGTCAGTTTTTATTGACGGATATGTGAATAATCCAACCCAGAGTACGCCACTGTAATTGAATTTCATGTGAATGTAGAACACGTACACGAACTGCTAGCTCTGCTAGTTTTCATCTCTTTTTCAGGCGTTATCTTGGTTTTCACTTCTTTAAACAATAAGTTTTCTCACGTTTTCCGAATACCCACCCTTTTCACTGCTATTTTCAGTTTGCGTGTTCGTGATAATTATTCGATTATGTGGAAATTCTCAACTTTCCATGTGCTGGAATATCCAACACTCACCAAATGTCTGATTTCTCAAATCTTATTGCTTGTCATGTCACGGAATATGATGGATGATTCATGAACATTATTTATGAACTCAATACGACCTCATCACACACCAACTATCCCAAAATAAGTTTCATATAAAAAAAATGGTAACATGAATACGGGACACGTCAATATATTAATTTATAATAAATTATATTCATGTTTCTAAGGATATACATGAATAAAATTTCAAACAATTTTTCACCTTCGTATCTAAATGTACCAATTAAACAAAAATCTTCATTGTTCTTGCCTCATTCTGCTCCATAATTTTCCAATTTATAAAAAAAAAATAAGTAGACGTATAATTTCACGCTGAATTCGATGGTATTCAGTATGATACGGTCGTTTAGGAAAGTACAATTTATATTGTTTCGCTTTGGCATAGAATCTTGAATACGTATTAGTATTTTTGAAATATGTATCAGTGAAAAGGTAACAGCTCAACATGGGATATATCTTCAGATTTTTGTTCCTAAGGAAGAATTCCATTTCCACGTATCGATGGGCCACCCTGTACATACGTAGACGATAGTATAATCTTCGTTATTGAATATTTGCCATTTACGTCACATTTTGATATAATAATAATACAAAGAGCATAATAAAAGCAACGAAACTGAAATCAGTATAGGCAAAGTTCTGTCGCAAAGTTTTCCCTTTCAAAAGTCAATACTATTCGTAATTGATAAACTTCCTAAATTAATTGCCTGGGAAAGACATTTTGTTTTCATTTCCAGATTTATTAGTGGGCTGTTTTCTCAGCCTTCTTTTATGTTACCAGTGGATCGCACGATTATATACACTGACATTTTTATTATTCCTTATATTTGAAATTCTAATTCTACTGAAACAACTTCTGTTTGTATTGTTTTTTCTGTCCTTTCTCCACGGAGTTTCCCTATTCTGAGAATATTCGCCTTTTGTAAGTTTCCAATTGATTCGTAAATTTGGTACACTTCCATGCAGTAGTTGGCGAATATTTTTCAGAAGTTATTCTGTTGTGCTGTTATTCACAGGTTGAACAAAAAATTATCAACAATATTCGTATATACAAGGTGACTAGTGTGGTGAAGTTTTCAAGCTGGGTGATCCTTGAATACTTGATTTCTCATTTTCTCAATGAAACACTCTGTATATTATCGAAATTCTGACTATGATTACATTCGACGAATGTATGAACTATAACAGCATTGAAAAAACAGACTGAAAATTCACATTAACACCATACATGGAAGTTTATGTCGACGCGATGAAACCTACTCAATTTGATAAAAGGAGTTTGCTGTTGATTATTTCATCTTTTTAGGTGATTTTCTCCAGATATCCAGGTTCGATAATCCCCAACTTTATGTTGTCCTACTAGAAATTCCTACGGCGTCAACTATTATATATTATGAATATCCTGATTTTCTTCAGGATTATGCATTTCTGAATATCCTGGTCACAAAATATTCCGAAAACATTTTAATAAAATTCGGATTTCGAGGAATCATTGAGTAGTCTGTTATACAACGGATCAGGATAAATGGAATTATGAAGGGTGCCCCTTCAATTTACTACTCTTCAGATATAGTACCCGTATTCCAGAAGAGGAAACTTCTCTTCAAATTCTGTTGACTCAAGCGTATAACCAAAAATAACATTAAATGCGAAATTAGACGAAACACAAAATCGGTAACAAAATCCGAGAATGCTAGATTAAACTGGATTATGAGTGATTGTCCTGGAGTACTCGAAGGAATTCTGACATCCTAATAGGTTTCAGAAACTTCATTAAGTTGCGACAAGGCTTTCTAGGTCAACTTGGCGGAGTTTCTATGAACCAGAGAAAATATGTAAATTCTGTTCCGAAGTCGGTCGCTCGAATCTTCCATTAGCTACGTGAATTGTTATATATCAATAATGCAATAGAGTTGGGTGAGGAGATATGAACTCGATTATTTTTTCAATTTCATATCTGATCTGATCTGACGAATGGAAAATCGATGATGCAGTATCGATGGATTCAGATAATAACCATGATCTCGAAAATGTGATAATGAAATTTGAAAATTTGAGGTGAATGTCGTTTCTGATAGAGCCGGAAAATCAATTTCTCTTCGAACATGTCAAAAATTGCAGTCTAGTCAGCATATACCATGTTCCAAATTTGTCAGAAATATAGTACAGAAACTAAAAAAGGGGGTATACCATGAGTCCGTGGCATACGATATACCGGAAGGGGACCGTATTTTATTTATTAGTAGTCAAATATTTTATGGATAGAAAACTCGATGGAAATATATCGTTTTCTGAAATTTCGAGTGATATGAATTGTTCTCTTGAATGCTTTTCTCAAAGTACGCGTGCCAGCATGTTTCTTGAAAAAGTGAACATTTTTTCATTTTGTCTGTAGTAGTGAATGTGTTTCAATCAACATTAAATAATACAGTGCTTCTCAAAAGTCCCCTCTCGCCCTCTTATCTTTGGAACGATTATACATAAACAAGTGAAATTTGGAAACTGAATATTGAAGGTTGTAAACTGCCCTACTAGGGATGATAGATGACGAAATCGTCAAAGATGATGTCACAAGGCCATTGTGACCAATTATTTTAAATGGAACCCTACGGCAAGCGACACCTCTTTCAAAGGTATCGAAAAAACCTATTCAATGATACTAATTTTGTTTCATTAGTAAACATTGAAATTTCAATTCCATTCAGTACGATATTAATTACAGATTTAAGAATGAGTATCTACTCAAGTGGCCTCCATTTACTTCTTGACAGTAAAACATCCTATTTTTAAACTCTTCTCGTACTCTTCTCGTACTTTTCTCGACGATCTGAATCACTCGACTTCCAATTACACTTTCTTCAACATCAATCTGGCTAATGAATGGTCGCATATTGAATATACTCCAATAAACATTGATTTGTATTTAAAAATCGGGAATCGCGAATAACGACTCATTAAGAAATTGGTATCCAGTTAATTCTGCGAACTCATTTATCATTTTCGATCATCTAAAATAACTTGGCGGAGATTCTGTATTTTCAGTTAAAATGGTTTTTTCCTCGTTTGCGGTTTGATTACTAGTTCCTATGTTTAGTTTGGTTTTTCGCCTATTATTATCGTTCTATCAATTTTGATCTTCTCTCAAGTTTCATTTCAACATTAATGATCTTGGACAAATAGAGAAAAATAAACTTACCTCCATTACATTATATTCCTGCATTATTTTTTCCCATTATCTCCAGTACTTTTTGTCATGTCACTAGTCTTTAACTCTCGTACAAATCATCGCACCTGAAACAAATAATTCCGTCCATTAACTCGTCTTATTTGATCCGTCATCCGCGAAAATTTGCCTTATTGAATCAATATTTCCCACTTCAGTCAAAAAGATTTTGGCAAGTCTCGTGACCTTTCCTTGCGTTCTGCCTTTCGCAATATTGTAGTTCATTGAAAAGAAAATGCTCTGAGATTGGAGTGAGTGAACAGCTTGTTGAATTCGAAAGAGTAATTGGTTTGATATAAAAAGCTCATCGATTTGATGCATACTATACAAAAGATTTCCTTCGATTTCATATTTTCATTTATTGGTGAATAATTTGAGATGGAATCGTTGAAACATCCTACGTTTCTGAAATCATCAGCAGAATTGTATTATATTTTGTGATTGTAACATCAATTCAGTATATTTCAATTAGCAAGAGCTGAATTTTTCTGAATGAAACACCTAGTATATTATTTCATCATATTGTAGAACTATTTTATGCCTTTAAAATATGTCCTCAGAATGTACTTTCAGAAATAATCGTGCTTGAAAAAATTACAATTTAGTTGACTATCAAAAATGTTGTATGTTTTCAACAAGACTTCTCCAGTTCACCATACACAACTGATAAATTTTCAGATGATGGATTTTTGTACGATGGATAAGCAGAGGAAAACCGTATGAATAACCAACTCGTTCAGCAGATCTGAAGAAAACGGATTTTTTCACTAGGATTATGTCAGAAAATGAGAATACTAGAATGAACCCGCGACTACTAAGAAAGTAGATCTTGGAGCTTCCTAAGATCGCATAAATTGTATAAAAATTAATTGTTTGTTGCATGTGTTTTTTTTGTATGTTTCTTCCGAGTCATGTACACTTCCGATTAATTTCATTATAGTTTTCACTAATAGAAAATCACTTGCTCCATTTTGTTACAAGAAAATATCGAAAATGAAAATATTCTTAAGTCACATTCATAGCAAACATATTGAAAACATAAAAGAATTCAAATCGTATACTAAACATGCAGTTTTCTCAAATTTGAAAGCATGGAATAATAGATAATGAAATGATATACAGTTTTACATGGATCGTAGGTAATCACAAAACATGGTGAGATTTCATCATTATGATTTTTTTGGGATAACCTATTTTTTATATTCGTTTTCATCAGAAAATAGAAGTATTGTATGAAGGCAAGAAGGCATAAAAATAGACGACAAATTTTACCCTTTTCAAGATATTCAATTAATCCTAATGCGATTTTAAACCAAGATTTCAAGTAATAGCAGATTTCTTTTAAAGTCAACACCAAAATCAACCACACCATAATGGTCGAACCGTTCAAGGAGAAAGAAAATCGTGCTGCTTAAAATCACAAAATTATCAAGACATTTTTAATTAAACTTTCAATATCTTGTACCTCGTGAACCTGCAACATTTGTATACGACATGTTAAGCTTCAGTTCAGAGATTGTCCATTCCCCCTGTGAAGAAATCACGTCATACGGTCATAAAAAATCGAAATTTCAAAACAAAGCTGCAATCGACTCTATATCGTTCAAAAGGCTACATCAGTCACAATTGCTGCATTGCTTGATAATCTAGTTGAGAGTACAGTTTGATATTGAACCACGAGAGCATAACTCCCTACTGTGTGTAAATGAAACAGAATCAGTAGAAGCCAGCTTGTCGAACAGAGTTTGTGGTGAGAAATTCCGTCGAAGTCTGTCTATTGTCTTCTCACTCAGAATAGAGTTCTCTAATCGTGAATCGTATCCGACTAAAGCGTTCGTTCAATGAGGAAAGTTTTTCCTTAGTCTGGTATTTCAAGGGAAATAATTGTGATAGATGTGCAATTAGATAGAATCCCTCATTCTTGAAATGAACGACTTTACACCGAATATTCTTATTTGTATTTTTATAGATCTAAGTACAATCAGTCCGATACGAATTCTGATGAAGTTTATTCTGATGAAATTTAGTTTCTGAAATACTGCTATCGAAACATCATCGTTGAAGTAATAATTTGTTTCATTATGTGAAGTCACCCAGTCGATCGAATAAAGTTTTTTATTTACTAATAATTTCTCCATTAGAAAAAACGAGGTCCTTGAAGGACTGCTTATAACTCTCAAGCATTCGTAACGTTTCATTAGAAAAAAAAAAAACTAGTTGTATATATTCATGGCAAAATGATGCAACCTGTATGCTATTAATTGAAAGTATCCTCTGGGTTGAATAATGTTTGTCTCTTACTTCCTGAAGCAGCATTTTTTATGTGGACCACGCTTTTCGAGAAGCTTCCAGGAAATGGTGTAGAAAATGTTTGGATAAGGGGGACCAAATTAGTAGAAATAACGAACATTTACGACAGCGCAAAAAACATCAAGACCAAGACATTGAACATAGAATGGGACAAGGAGAGAAGGTTATCCAATAATCGGTAACTATTGTCCACGAAACCCACATTCCGAACAAACAAATTACCCTATAACTATACCGTAGAACCGATAACCACGTATGCTACAGAAACGTGAAAATTTGGAAAAGAGGAAGACATAACGAAATGCTAGGATAAACTTTTTCAGGATATCGTGTCGCATTTTAAGACTCGAACATTGGTGTGTGGAAATAGAATAGGAAAACAGAGAAATATTTCGAATAAAAGTTGTTATATTTGCACAGAACCACAATCCTGAATTAGTTCGAAATATACTGGGTGCATCAGTATTTCAGAAAATATAGTTTCGCTATTATCCATGTCGGTGTATTGTTGTGTATCAATTCTTTGACATAACCCTACAAAAAAATCTATTTCCATAAGATCTGATGAATGAAGTAGCCATTTATGTAAGCCTCTTGTTCCAATTTACCGTCCAGAGAATAATATTCGTAAATATTTATCATGGACATATTGGTAGATGTATTGAAATTAAATATCATAGGATATTCCCAAACTAATCCATGATGAAAACTAGAATTCGAAACAATAATTAGCAACCCACCATGTAAAATGTTGTCACGTACCACCGCAAATACCGGATCTGTTATATCACAAACTTCATATGAAATGACCGCATACAGAATTTAGTGGAGTTCAAATGGTTTGAACTTCCGAATAACTAATTATTGTTTATTGCGATACGTTAATGATTATTAATAATCAGAGGAAGTTATTAAACACGTGAAATAGTAACAGCTTGCATATTCCGATATCAAATGAAACAAATATTGGTTCGATTAGCAGACACACATTGTCAATGAAAAATTGTCATCCTCTATTGAAATTGTCTTATTCAAAATGAAGGTTATTCCATTTTACAATTTACCCTTGCCTGCTCCAATGTCATTTTGACATCGAATGTAACTTCCTATAGCTTCACCTCCATCAAGCTGAATAGTTGTCCATGTTGAGTTCATTCGTGAATTGCAATTAAGAATATTCGTGATGATTACACTGGAACAACTGCGACACCACGTTTGTTTCCGCCGTTAAAGAAAGAGAAACACAAAGTGCAATAACTGGTTTCGATTGTGTTCTCAACCCCAAAGAATTCTCTTTTTATATGCGGGTTGGGAAAATCACTGGAACGTGTTCAATTAGTTTCACCCTAAATTCCAGAAATGAAACCCCGAATGTGAAAAGTCACAATGAAAGTTCCAGGTCATACGTATTTCGATAAAACGAAACAATATAATTATGTTACACTCGGGCCATGGCTATTACATTATAGTTATGTTTAGGCTGTTCTGTTTGAGGTATACACGAGTTGTATTCATTATTATGTCGGTACCTCATTTCGTTCAGGCTATATTTCATTTCCTTGTGCTGCATTATTTCTCCCAAAAAGTTATGCAAAACATTTCATGTTTTCCAGTTCTTTCTCATGGTATTTACTAAGTTTGTGCTGTCAAGTTCAATCACAAGTGTTATATATACTCTTGTTTTTTTTTTCCTCTTCATCTTTCGCAATTGAACATGCGAGATCGTATCGAGCATTTCACAATACAGAAATTGAGCACATTGGGTTCAACCTATCCTTACTTTTCCTCCTAAGCTGTGAATGAGATAATGGAAGGAAAAAACTCAGTTTTTAATGAATTTTTTTGGAAATCTGGTCGTTTTTAATTGATTTGATATGGAAGTCTAGTCGTTTTTAATTGATTTTTATGGAAGTCTAGGCATTTTTAATAAATTTTTTTGGAAATCTGGTCGTCTAGAATGATACATAGGCGTCCGAAGGGGTAGTTCGGACTAGAGCTAAGTAAATGATCTTCAACGTTTCCATGGAAGAACCAGGACAACTAAAGTTATGCTAACAGCACTTTCAGAAGTTTTATGTAGGAATTGATGGTTTTGGAAATTCCATTGTAGAACTTTTTCATTTCGGAAATGTAACAGTTACGATAGAGAATGGCCTTGCATACAATTAACAAAAACTAGTTTCTCAACAAGGCAGAGCTCCTATGCATTATTAACTTAATGTGCACAATTACTTGAATGACGCGTTTCCGGGTCGATTAACGTGACGTAGGAGTTGAATTGGTAAGGCCTATCTGTCAACCGATTCATCACAAATTGGGAAATGAGAGCCCTTTTGGTGGAATTACACGACATCCTTGATTTTCATAGTTGCTTTGATAAAATAGAAGATTGGGTTGGGATGAGTTTTTGGCATATCATAATCAGAATATTTTCTAAATAATTCATTTGAATATTTCCATGACTAAATCTGCAGATAATGAATCAAATTCATTGAGAAATGAGAGTAAATTGTTCCTCACCACGAAATGTGCATCATTTCTGAGTACCTACAGCTTCCACAACAATACATCTTCTCATTACGAAAGTGATTTCTCGTTTGAAAACATCTTCGCATTAGTGCTTCCAGCACTCTATTATTGTGTATAAAGCACTGGAAGTTCGGAGATAACAGGTGTATTCACAACTTTCATCTTCAATGAATTATGTCTGTTCATTCAAGTACCAAACAATAATTAGATAACGTCATTGTGAGAACTTCAAGGAAGAACTTTTCTTGTATTTAATGGGAGAGGAGAAGTATGTCGGAAAAAATTAAATCTGGGAAATTGCAGAGAGATCTAATTAAATGTAGATAAAGGCTGAGCCACGGTGAATCGTACCTCAGACGTATTCGGAAAATGGGAAAATTTGTTCAATTATATAAGAACTTATGATCCATCAATTAAAAATATTTTCAGCAATACACAATATGGAAAATTCGATTGAATATCAATTGTATAATTTGGATTAAGAATAGACAATATTCCGAAAATATCTTACATCATCAGGAATGAATATCGAGAAACTTCAACCTTCAGGGAGAAGAACATTCTCACTGATTCTCTGTGTATTTTGATATAATCAATAATCCCTATTTGAAGATGAATCTAATCCAATCATCATCAATTGATATTAGTAGAATTCGCGTAGACAATCATCGTTGAACAGGAAAAGTGTTCGGGGCACTGGCAACACTTCTTATGCCGATGAATAATGAAGTCAATTTTCGAATCTTTATTCAAATTAGTGAGACGTTCTTCCCAGATACTATGTAATTTATATCAAACTAATCATACCCTTCATCTATTTTACGTGACTATAATTTATATAAGTCCTGCGTGAATATTATCCTTCAGCTATCAAACGATAAATGAGAATGTCAGCACCTGATGAAGCGACGTCAATATCAATTTCCTTCCAGAATTATAATTACAACTATTGGGCTCCGAAATCTTATTTGTGTTCCATCAGAATCCCTTGCTACACTGCAAAATGTATAATGAACTGCCAAGCACCATCACTCGATCTTACTTTATATTATATTATGAGTTCCGAGGAAACATTAATTATGTATAATGATTTCCATAAAAAAATCCCCACTGGATGTAACTTATTTTGTTTATTTATTCACTCAGTCATTTGAGTAGTTGTTTCTATGCATTTGAATTCTCATAACATGCAAATGTATCATTATCAATGCACTTATCCTCAGACTTCCATAATGGTATTCATATATAATTTACATAAATTTCCTTCTATTCCGTGTTGAGGTGGAGACAACCTCAATTCGAGTTCGAGATAATATAGTGCATAGAAACTCTGACAGAACTCTTGGTGAAGTCATCTAAATATTATCGAATCAAATGATCTAATTCAGTATCATCAAAATATTACAGAATCATAGCTATAATGGAACTCCCAAATGAGATGATGACGTTTTAACTAAGACTACAATATGAGCCATCACAGATGTAATGTCAGCTGTGGATGATTGTCAACACAACATCCGCAACTTCGTGATGATGATTCAGTCCGGAATCATCAGTTAGTTTCAATCCAAATTATGTTATTTCATTTCTCAATTTCATATCTTCGCCATTTCATCTACTCAACCAACTTCTTCAATCTATATTCAGATATACATTTTGTATTATTCATCATCAAACATGATTTATCTCCTATTTCTAGAAATGTTTCTCCCAATTTTTGATCTTAGGAAAAATAATTCTTGAAATATAACTTGACAACACTGGAAATCCAGATTTCTGAAAATGAGACATCAGATATATAATTCAAGAAATAATTCTAGAAGGTAAACGTACACATATCAAGCGATTTGGATTCTATTTTTTTTTTGTACTTTCGTATTATGATTCTAGAAACACGAATTTGGCAATGTTCAATGTTTTCTCGTTATAATACATGATAAACCCTAAAAATACAAATTTGTAGTGAAATATCTCGAGAATCATTCATTTCTCCCAGATTATATTGCCAAATTCGTGTTTTTTTGGTCCAAAAATACGTCAGCCAAAAAAAAATCAATCAAAATCCGGATCTTTTATACACTTTTACGTTCGGAAAAATATTAAGATGTATAGTGATCCATTCCAAATACGATTAACCAACATCAATTGCAAATCTTTTAGGAAAATTGGAGTCATGAATCCATCAGTATTTTTTTCTCTTGTATCATGTTCTTCATAGTGCCATTGTACGAGGTCAGCTTTCTGATGGATCTCGTTCATCTCATTCATGAATACCGAGACTTATTTCCTCAGAATGAAACGAAAGTTTTTTATACTCAGACTGGTGATATGTATTCCAATGATCGAATAGTTTACCATACTTATAGTACGAAAATCCTACGTAGAGAACGATTTCACATCCAATCGAAACTTCAAATCCATGCTGCTGAAATACTCTCTGGATACATTCCGTTGTAGACATGAACAAGTTCTAGTTGGTTTATCCAGAAAAGTCATGGAAAGCTCCTCTATAAGTGAGTACGAACTTTTTGTATGAAAACGAAATTCGGATTCTCCTGATTCTCCTGTATACGCTAGCTATAAAGTCTCTCTGGAAACTCGAGAGTTAGGGAAGTTTGTTCAAGTTTCTCGGTTTATGGATGTTATTGAAATTTGAAATGCGGTTGGTCACTTGACTTTATACGAAGACAGTTCTTAGAAAGTTTGACAACAATCCCCACTGAGGGTTCGTTTTGAGGCAACCAATTCCCACAAATTCCACTTCCGAAATATGAATTCACATTCGCTTGGAGTAAATCAATTTATGTAACGAATTGGATTCTATTATGGACTTTTTATTGTCTTTAGTGATTACTTGTGTAGTGTGTTCGTTATTTTTATAGGTTGACAAAAGCATTTTCGATATATTTTTCTTATTTTGAATTTCTCAAATTTCGTACAAGAATCGCAAGAGATATTAATGGTTGGTGACCTTTTATCGAATAGATAGTAATCGCTATACAACATTCGAAATATATTCCAATCGCTAACTAGGACGGAAAATCTATTTTCACAAGCCTTGATTTGAGAATAAAAACACGCTGTTAGAGTTCATGAAACTGAAAAATTAAAAAAAACTAAAGTACAGACTCAGCAGTAATCGAGCTAAAAAAAGATAAATAGTTCTCAGCAAAAGAATACAATTATCGATCGTTAGTTAATAACGGTTATAAAAGCACCCCACGCTTATACAGGGTGAGTCAAAAATATATGCTGAACTTTCTAATGATGAAAAAAAATATAATTTAATGAATAAACTTGTGCCCAGAATGCATACTGAAGAAATATCTTTTCAAAGTTGATAAAGCTGAGATAATTTCTCCATGTTCCACATTATTCACATGAACGTTTGTTGTCGAGATAATTGTTGCAGTTGATTCCTTCGTGTGGTTTTCTTGTCGATTAATTACTGCGATATTCAACCGGAATTTTAGGAAATGGAAAGATTGAATACATTTCGGGCCATAAGTTCATTCATCGAATTATACTTTTTTTTTAACAAATTACCAGCCTGACTCATAAATTCATTATTCATCTATTTTATTACGAAATGATGTACTATAAGCGAGGAATTCCTAGAACCCAATGCAATCCCTGACAAATCATCATCAATATTACATTGAAGCACACTAGATCCACATGACTTATTTATATTGGAATCAATCAATTTAGCACTATTGAGATTGTAATTATTTTTCAATTCAACTCAGTCGATACACCAGATAGGTATTGAAAGGCTTCAATTCGAAAAAATAGAAGATATGGTGGTTGAAATTCAAGAATTATTTTGAATGAATGACTGAAAATATAATCAATCGAATACATTTTTTCGATTGCATTTTCAGTGACAGATGGAGTCATAACGACATACTCAGGTACTCATACTCATAATTGAGTACGGAAGACTGGAGTGGTGCAGCTGTATAAATTCTCGTATATATAAACCATTTGATTCGAAATTAACCTAGACATAATAAAATTGTTCCCCTAATTCTCATATTTCCATTGTTGATATTTTTTGAATTCGTTCAGTGTCATCATTAATCCATAGAGTTATTTGCATGATTCGAACTAATTCGTCAATAGTTCATTTGGAATTGCGTTTCAAAATGAATCAATATAAATAAACAGAGCAATTGTTTGTTTATGAGTGTACTGAATCAAGTGGATTTTGTTCGTCTGACATCCCATTCAATGCTGTAATTCCCAAGTTTGTAGAAGTTTCGTTAGCTGAAGAAGTTTCAAACGGAAATACGATGTTCTTATATACAGTTCCTTTCATTGTATGAATAAGCAGTCAGATATTTCATTACTTCTAAGAGGATACAAAGTTCCCAAATACAAGTTAATTAATTGGGCCTAAGCAAAGTTCGATACCATTCCATTATAGAGTATCACAGAGGCGAATGCCATACAGGCTGGCCCAACGAAAACGTACCGGAAGGTATAACTACCAGGAAGACATTTTGTCGAGAAAAATTTGGAACACATCAACGTATATGAGGAGGACAAGTCATGACGCAAAAAGTATAGCCCAAACTTTACCCTCCTAAGCGGGGGTAGCATCTCCTAAATTTATTCAAATAGGAATGGGGAGTCGAATGATACGTTGAAAATCCCTTTTGTTTCCCTATAAATTTCTTTTTCATTTTTGAAATTCCGTCTACTCGTTGCAAAGATATAGACCTTTGAAATGTCGCTAGTGCATTTCTCAAAAAATACAAAGAGTTGATCGATTTCGCTTAAAAACTTACCGTTTTGTTGAAGTAAATGTTGGGAATATTTTCCTGGAAACAATTCGCTTTTTTTTTCTGTTTTAGTTGATTCCAGCTAGTTTCTCGATAAATCGTTTGTTGGGTACGAAGGTTTCAATATAAAATCACACGATTACTGCTTTCTCAACAGGAGAAATCAAGTAGTTTGATGATGATTTGTATAGTGTTATATAGGGTGATCTTCCAGATTTGACTTAAAAAGTCGAGAATACTCTTTCGTATCCATGTCAAAGAAAAAAATCGAATCATAAACGAAAGCTCATGAGCATGATGTTTATGAAATGACAATCCATCTTGAATTAATTCCTATATTAAAGGTCTACATGTCAATTTATCATTTATATACTCATACGAAATCAACTAGAATAATTATAATAATTTAATACATCAAACTTTCCACAACAACGATGAAATAATGAAGTTTAAAACCACTTCTGAATACTTCAGATCTCCTTCAGTTGAAAATTTCACGAAGAACGTTACCAACGCCTCAAAAAGCTCTTAACAGGTTTCAAGAACTAAATTAAAAGTTTCCTTTCAAATGGATGAGATCTTCAAAAGCTCTAAGAATGAGATGAAAAAAAACGTCACTCCAAATCGGTATGTTTATTCAAATGGAATATCAATGAATGAGTGAATGATGAAAAATGGTCCAGTACAAGTTGTCATACGACGAATTGTGGCGAACGATATCTCAGTAGAAGTACAGATATTGGACAGTCAACTAAGGAATTGCAGCAACTTAGTTCATATATTTTCAACTGGTACCATCTCCGGTTATATCAAAAAGATGAAGATACATGGTGGATGGTAGCGTAGACGTATTCGGAAAACAGGACGGGGCATGTTCCTGAAAATTAGGTCATATCTATAAGAACTTGTGATCTATCTGTGATTCATGATATTTAAAGCTGAGATGTTGATGACGATAGGCGTCCTGGAATTGCAACAACGTCCACAAACGAATGAACCATCGGAACCAGTGAAAAAAAATGTTTCGGGAAATCGTTGAATCACTATAAGGAAAGTGATAGAGCATGTTAGCATTTCAATCGGCTCATCCCCTACAATTTTCTCGAATGTTCTGGTATGAAACGTGTGACAACGAAGTTTGTTTTCAAATTTGAATCCAATCAAACCAACGTCGCATTAATATCGCTTAGAAGTTATTGGATGACGTTAAAGAGTACACAAGTTTACTCAAAAGGGTCATTCTGTATAAATTGAATTTGATATATTTATTATCGTCCAAACATGGCGATGTAAACATCTGACATTCAGTTGTGTCAAATTCATTTTTTTAATTGGAATGACCAACCAACTCAATCAATGATTTGATGATGAACTCAACCTCGAAAATGAATTCTGTATAGTCTCGTAGCTCTCCTCGCTAGGTCCAATGGAAAATATGGGTTTCGTTTTATAGAATACGGACATATAAAAACAATTTATTCTTTTATGAATCCTACATCAGCCCGTTGTCGGTAGTAATTCCTCTACTCGCTCTCCGCGCGACAAAAGCATTTCCCCAGTTTTCCAGGGGTTTCCCAGCTTGAGATCTGTGTATGAGAGGGTGAAACGAAATGCAGAATATTTATGGCTCGGCCTGCGAATGAACATTTTTTGCTTCATTCGATTCGGATTTGTCCAGGGACTACTTTCCACCTGAGGATCTGATGAAAATTCGAGATGTAAAAAATAGTTTATGTGTGGATTACACCTCTGAGTGCCAGAGAAATCGGAAGACAACAAACATAACTTCATGAGACCATTTTCATCCAGAATTCAATTTCAAATCGATTGATAACATTGTATACTGGGTTTATCGTTCGAAAAAATTTATCATTTCAAAATAATTCTTGAAATTGATGTTCAATTTCTGTTTCGTTTTCATCATCATAATCGGAGAATAGAATACCACTAGTTTGCCCATCTATTGACTTTGTAGTTTCAGTAATGATAAAGATAGCAATAGTGTCAATTTTTATTTTCTACATATTCGTATTCATAATGCCGGTTGAAATAAATTCAGTAAAATATTCATCATTTCAATATTAATTTTATATGGCGCAAATATTGATATGAAAGTGCATTTTGTGACGACTTTTGTTTTAAAGAGTTCGTTTTTCTACACACAGAACACTAACAACTTGCAATGTAGTGTGATATTGAAAAATATTCACTCGATTTTACTTTGCGTATTCGCCAAAATATTCAAAATGAATTTCCGAAGTGCATAGGAGAAAATTATCCTACCCAATTTACAGATATCCATCCAGAGTAGTTTCTATATTCATCTTAAAGATATTCAAATGGTCAGAGTACCTTCAATTAGATTCAATTACGTAGCCGTTCAGATTTGAAAGTGCACTAAACACGAACATATATTAATTCATCGCTCAAAACTCCCTTTCTCTCTCTCCCTATCTCTCCTATCAGATTATCACTCAACTCTTGAGCGCAGTCCATATAATACAAGCAGAGTTCATGCATTTTCATGGCACGAAATGAACCAACTAGGGTATATTTCTGTCAGGAAATTTTTCATATCGAAATCCATCAGCAAAAAATCTACTCGATGGTTTCAGAAACTATATTTCAAATCATACCGCCCTCATGGAATGTAATATGTAGAGAACATGTTGGTACTTTTCATTGCAGTTACTTTTCGTTCAGATGAAGTCGACATCTGTTCTCCATAATCTCTGATCATTTTGTAATTTTTTTCGTAGTCAATACATTGGGCATTTAAAAAAAATAATGTTTCATGATTATGTATTCGATCTATTCATCTATCCTGATTTCCAACTATACATCGGTATGCAAAAGATCGAAGGCATGAGTGGAGCATGGACTCATTATTTCCACCGACAATTTCAAATCGAATATTACCTGACCTTCAAAATAAGGGTCCTAATCGAATGATATGCCACGTCGAGATTCTAATTTCCTATTGGAGTTACTTCAATTTCTTCAACTGAAGGGAATCAATTTTCCCGAAAATATTACTTTCAGTTGAATTGACTTCATTTGCCTTCGCCAAAAGGCTGGTTTCATTTCATTTCGATCCATTTCTATATGCTTTCATGAATATTAGTTGATTTTTGACCGTGAGATATGAATTTGATAGTGATTTAATTTCGACCTATCTAGTATTGATTTGATTGCATTCGAATCCTTCCTAATCAAAACCAACCAACCAAATTTCGTACCGGAATCATTCACTCTACAATTTGTGGATTCAACAATTGTCGAATCAAGATTTTTCATTCACTTCTTCTTGATTTCACATTTCTCAATTAGATTACCAGCTTCACTGAAACGGTTTCAATACACTGTACTATTTGTATAGTGTCACTAGTAATAACCGATCAGTCTAATATATTTTATATTTTGTTAATCATTATCAAAATTTTTTCACAAAATCACTTACTGACATTCGTGAAGTGAATTCGAACTACTTCATTCTTCAAAATCTCCTTGTTTCCTTCATTTCTCTCAACTATTCGTTCTGATGTCGAATTATCCTTCAATATCGTGAAATATTATGGATACACGAAAGAATCAGAGTTGAGATTAGAACTACTCGAGAATATTGCTTAGAAATGGTTATATTAGTAATAATTTCTTGGCTGATATGAGAAGATATTCCAATTTGTCACGAACATATGGATGCAATATATTGCACCTCGAATATTCGAATGTGATTCGGGGATTTCTGAAATGGTTATATCCACGAGATGAAATGGAAGAAGAAATGGTATTCTGGAATAAGATATGTCCGCACTTTCGATACATTGATATGAAAAGAATTATATGGTCTAAAAGGTTTCGTGAAGTCAAATTCAGTAATGTTTCGTTAAAACTGAAGGGTATCTATTATTGAGAATCACCACCTGATGTTCCATATGCTCAGCTGAAAATTTTATTTCTATCGAAAAAGCAGGAATCAATTTCTGGAGTGTAAAAAAATTTGTCCAACCGCTATGGGATATCGTATTATTCCACACAGCACGAGACAGTCGCTTCGGAATTAAAATAATCAATTATTTGGAGATCTCGAGAAAAACTGATTCCATGTAAGACAAAATGAAAGTAGGTGAAATTTTGTATATACGAGCTCTAACAAAAGGTAGTTTCATGACCCATCTGGATACATCAATTGTAAAGTCAGTTGACAATTGACACACATTCATTCCACAGCAATAATAAACAATCAGAAACATATAGCAAACAATCAGTAAACACTCAATTGCCTTGTTTGAGAATCAAATCATATTGTACATTTTTTTATTGCTCCACATTTATATCAGTGTTTGTCATCATCAAAATGATATCAATGCAAGTGAGGCTTTTCATTTTCTATGAATCCGAAAGAAAAATCACTCACCACGTAAGGGATGGCCTGAAATCACATGTATTTCAATGAAAATAAACCAGACGAAACCGAATTTTCAGCATACGTATGAACACATCCACATTAGTTTCACCGCTCACACGCAAAGGAAAATCTCGAGAAACTGTCGTAGCGCGACAGAAGCATACGATGCTTTCCACGTGTTCGAGCGGACTGGAGAAAGCTTTTCCTCTTGGTGGAAATTCATTTAACCCCAATGCCGCGCACACTCGTCGTTCGCATACAAACAAGCTCGCTTTTCCAGGTGTTCAAATTTCAGCTGGAAAGTATAGAGATGTTGACGTTGTCGAACGTAGTATGTGCGGCATGTTTTCCGACTAGATTGGAATTTATTTTCCTTATTCTTGAATGTTTGCAATAGATATACGTTGAGCGATGAGAATCGAATCGATGTTTGATCCTCAGTTATCAAGTTTCTCAAATTGCTGTTTGTTTTTCTGAAAGTTGCTCATGATCGATAATTCGATATGTTCTGATTGGTTCAGCATAATGAAGATTATAAATTCAAATAAGGATTTTTTGTTTTGAAAATGTTACTCTGCTCCTGTTAGACTGAGCTTTAATTTGAGTTTACCATGAGAAATTACAAGTAGACTGAATGAAAATTTAATGAAAAGTTACTCAGATGAAAATCAAACGATCGAAGATGCAAATTGCTACACAGATATGACACGTGACTTTTATTGCGAGTTTTAGTATTTTATAGTATTGGAATATGACAAGTACCGATTGGAATCGAATGCATATCAATTATTGATATTTCAGTAGTACCAATGCAGAACTCAATATATTTTCTTCGACTCATTCTAGAAGAAATTATGATGATGGCTCAATACTCGACAAGCTATTCTTCACGCTCTTATCCTACTTCAATACCTAGGATAAATTCTTTCCGATACTATACATATGAGTAAAATGAATGGCATTTTTGTAAAAATCATAAGTAATCGCATTTTTCTCAATCAAAAACGTTTACCAAAAACCGTTATAACTCAGAAATGAGTGGAATGAAAAAGTTCGAGTGAATAACAGGCAAGTTCATGAATAAGATGTCGATTTTTTCAAACTGTGAATATAATCTATTCGATGTCATCTATCGACTACCTTTTACCGAAACTGAATATTTCCATTTATATTCGAGATATTAGCGTGCGGAGTTTCAAGTGAAACACCCTGTATATATGTATAGATATGTATAGATATATTATATCGTGTGTATATTATGGTCCCAACACTTTTGATTGGACGATGATAACAAACTGTTACACCGATACAGAGCTCGTAACAGTAAGACATCACATCCGCGATTTATTATGCAAATTACTAACTCAAACTTCCAGAAGCAATTAACTTTACATGTTTGGGAGAACTGACCGAAGTCTGCTTTCTGCATGCGGCATGGAAACAATCACTCTGTTCATTTGGTGGCCCGAAACGTAGCAAAATTGTTGCATGAATGATTCATAACAATCGAGATATATGGTCTGGATGTTATTCTTGAGTTATCATTTTCATAAGAGGAATCAAATAGGTGGAATTAGAGATATTCGAAATGAAATCAAGAGAGTGTTTTCCTTCTCTTTACAAAAGAATTGGAGTTATTTATTTATGAAAAAAAGTGCTGAAGTCGATCAACCAATAGCAGGATAGATAGTAAATCTACCACAGAGTAGTGTCTTTTCGGCCCGTTATTCACATGTTAATTGTTCTTTAGTGTCAATAATAATTCTAGTATATCGCGTCGATTAAAGCTGGACAATTGGCCGAGGAGAAGTTTAAGTCAACACGAAACGTCGGAGTTTTCGGGCGTCGGTTCGAATCCCGTCCATCGCCGAAAAAATCAAACTTGAAATGGAAAATAAATATAGTTCGTAGAAACTGAGAAACAAGCCTCAATGATGAACTGAAATGACGAAAATAATCATCAGTACAGAATCAAATCAGTTAGAAAGACATTGTTATTGTAAAAACCGCAAGAGATGCTACAAAGATCAGGTTTTATATAGCATCTCGCACTTTTTCACTTCACAATTTACAATAACGTTGTTTTTCTTAGTTGATCGCTTCTTCCATAATTATTTTTCTTGCCTTTTCAGTTCATCATTGTTTCATGCATGTTTTTTTTTCAAGTTTTTATCTATTTGATATTTTTTCAGTATTTACTCGTGAGCAGAAATAGGTGATTTTCCATAATTGTCACATGGGGCATTTTTCTGCTTGAAATATCTAGATATAATTTTAGAATCTTCGTATCCACAATAACATATTATGCATCAATAAAGCATTCAAACCTGCATGAAATCTGGCTACACTACAAAGGTAGAGCTTGTCTATGTATTTTACAATTCCAATGGACATGCTTTGAAAATTTGTACACGTCATCGCAAACCATACATGCATATACCCTTGATACGTAGAATGTATGACAATGAAAAATCTATAAAGCCTCATGTTAACATTTCAACAAAACATATTACTGATGATGTCCTGTGAACTGAACAATAATTATTCGTAGTCTCAGGTTGGATTATTACTGGTGTACTGCATAGTATCTGTTTGCTGATAACGAGCTCATCCTGAATTTTACACCCGAAAGTTTTGAATTGTAAAATATCTCAAGTTTTTTCTTCCCAAAGCCAATAACAGAAGTACTTGGATTCTATAATTTTCGAGATATGAAACTAGACATTAAGGAAACACTTCACATTAACTCAATTCTGATGAGTATCTTAGAGAGCAACTGCAATGATTATAACGTCAAGAAAATGGTTTTCTCAGAATGAGTCAAAGAATCACTCCCTTGAATACTAGTAGTGAATAACACTCTGTTTAAACCTGCAGAATCACTTTTTCGTTTTCAATAGCTCACCCATTCTGAGAGCAATATCTCTTATAATATTGATAATAACTTCCGTTTGATTTAGGGAATTCGGAATCACGCATGAAACTATCTTTTATTTCTTCTCATCGTCAGGCTAATTCAATAATTATCTACGAAGTTCCTTAATTTTCAGCAATCCTCTGAGATTAGTCAGCCAATTATTTTTTCACTTCTAGGTCAACCCACTATTGAAACTGTCACTATCAATATTTCATGAATTCACTTTACTTCCCATGATACTTGAGATACATTAGAACAGTGATTTCTGTAATAGTTCGTGATCCATTTCTAAATTCCATCCCTTCAGAACTCATAAACGTCGGGATGAAAGTTTCATGTTGCGTGTTTTTATGTGCGGTATAAAAGATATTATGGTATATAAACACCACACAAATGGTAAAATAGCAGGATTTGATGGGTTTCCTTCCATGATATATGAAAGAATCATGATGAGTTTATTCTGTTTATTGTTTTATGAACAACAATGTGACAGAATTGGACATTATAGATTTTTCACTCGTAGGAAAATTCAAAGAATATAAAGTTCTTTGATAAGAATTTTCGAATACGGAATCCGAACAACCAAATGAATTTTTTCAAAATAATCAGAGTTGTCGTATAGTCTTCTATCTTCGTATGGAGACTCCCAGAGCATCGACATGGACTATTCAGAGGATTTTACGTTGAAAATATGGGGTTTTTGGGGATTTTTGGTGATTTTTGCGTATTTTCGCGATTTATATCTCGAAATATCTCGAGAAATATACTAGATATCGAAAAACGCACCACCGTTTTCAGCTACTCTCAGACACCCTATGAACGAGTCCCCAGGCAAATCTATTTTTTGAGATTTTTTCGAAAAATTGACGAAAGGTATGAAGATAACATTCAACAATATAGATGGAAATATTCAGTTATTTCATAGAAAAGTACTCGAGGTCAAAAATGAACGTAACAGATTATTTAATTGATGATGAAATATGAAGGGTTGAGTTCAAATTATCCAAAGAAGTGAACTCTGAAAATATTCATTGGGTGAGGTAAGTCACACCATAAGGGTACAGGGTAGCCCACGAGGTTCTAGACAGTATACGATTCCGTATTTTTTTATGTTGATCTATTCAATATATCAGGATTCATCCAGACCCCTACATGTGAAACTCCAGATTTATCATTTTTTGTACAATACGTGCCATGTTACCGAAGACCTCGGGCGGGATATCCGTTGATTGGTGTAAAAAGCATCTGAACTCCACCGGAAATTCAATAACATGGACTTTTCGAGACTTGAAAAGCAAATACGAATATCTGCTATGAGAAACATGTGCTGCATATTGATTTCGGCAATATCGATATATGTTCTGCTGTATAGTTCCTCATTCAATTTTTTTTAGCATTTTTTGTACGAAACTCAATAAAATGAATTTTGTAATGAAAAAGTTGAGTAGAGAATCATATATGTAAGTTTGAATTCAAGAAGAAACGATAAGTTTGGTGACTGCTTATGTATATCAGATGAATCATCACTTTCGAATCACATTAGTTACATTTCATCTTGGCAAATATACAGGGTGTTGAATACTAGATACTTGATAGGAAATACAATGAATTCTAGTTATATTTCACCTTCAAACTGTTTGACATCAAATTGTTGTGACTGTAATTGGCTGTAACGTCAGGTGCAGATATTTTATTTTTAGAAAGAAGTTCGATGATGTTTTCAATTTTTATGAAAAGGAGAAGCGTGATTCTGAAAATCTGTATCTATATTTAGGTGAATGAATGTTTTTCTGTTTCAGTTTACTCTAACCAAACACACATTAAGGAAGTGATAGGAAGATATATTATTTGAATCAATTCCTTCCTGTTTTGGTTCACTTCACCATACTCTACTATACTACGAGTCATGGATCGTATGCGATGGATAATTTATTGTCACATTACGTTCGATTCAGATGATAAATCCTCTATAAGAAGAGAAAAAACAATATCCTGATGAAGGTCAGTCTGATAATATGAATAGGGCAGACAAGCTAGTGTTGAATTGTTTTATTAGCGAATTGATTCGAAAAAAAAACAGTCTCAACTGAACCACTCTGTGAGGTTTCCTATCGCATAATACGTCTGAGGGGAAGGGCAATTTCTTGGGATTTGGATTCAGTCATGTTCAAACTCTCTATACTGTTATAAAGATAAAAACATGAATGAGTAAAATAACATTTTGAGATTTAGCGTCAATCAATTTTTCAAGCTGATGAGAATTCATTGGAAATCAATATTCTTCTAGTTGCTTATCAGACTAGAAAATCAAAGTCTATGAATTTGACGTAATTTACCTAGGTAATTGATGGAAATAATTTGATGTGATATTTTGAAAAATCAATTAGTAACTGATTGGATTCCTTCATCATCAAACTCGGCTGTGGAAATTAGCTACTCGAATCTCATATTTCAATTCCTCAAATGGGTTTTCTCATTTTGGATGATGATCAGTCTATACGAATTTCCATGATGAAAAATTAAAATATGTGACATGAAATTACCATGGATGTGACGTCATAAATACTTCAACATTCAATTATATCTACAGAAAAAATGGACGTCCTGAAGACTTCCCCATTTGTAACAGAGAATATCTTGAAGACATCGCCACGCAGTTGATGTTTTGTAGATATCTTAAAGAAATAAGATATTTTTATAATTCATATCGCCGAATATACTTTCACATGATGCTATAACAGTGAACCCGTTTTCAATTAAAACATCTACAGGTGGATCGGAAAAAAAAAACAGTGAAATGTCTCGATGCATCATTTTCATTTTCCAAATTCTCAAATTTTAGCTACCAGATCTGATAATATTCGCGATCTCACAGGGCAAATCAGGCACACATTCGGATTTGATAGTTCACGGGTTCTCATATATCTTAATGAAATCAGTTTCATAATCAATAATTTTATGAATAATTTTTCGTAACAGTTTCGCTCCAAGTCATAAAATGAGCCGAAGAGTTAAATTATTCCGTCAATAGATCATAGTTGGTAACGCCCTGTATATTTTCATATCTATGTTTATCAAAAAAATCTATACAGATGCTTGAAACGATCCCGGACTATCACAATAATCCTGATAGAAAGGACATTACATCTATCTCGTGGGATCATTCAACAAATAATTTTATTTATCCAAATTATTCCACATTCAATAAATTACACACATCCTAAAAGTACTACCTATTGCAGCCTAGATATTATTTTATAAATTTCTTGTCTGGAAATCTTGTCTGCTTCTCTATGCCGAATTGGGAATTCATTTTTGCCGAACCAAGATTCTTTGGCTAGAGCCGAAACTATGGCTGGATTCTTGTAGAAAGGATTCAACAATTCAGCAGGAAGTTGCGATTCAGCTATGGAGTTTTCCACCACCGCCCTGTGTGTTAATTCCTCCTGCTGTTGATAGCTCGGTACGATGCCTGCCGAATGGAAGTGTTGTTGGGGACTGAACGTTTGTTGGAAGTAATGTGGTGACACTGCATTGACTTCTCCTAGGAATTGAACGCCCTGTGTAGATGCAGCTAAGAGGATCAAAGCGACCGTGTAAAGAAACGTCCTCATCGTTCTGCAACAATATGGATTGTTAACATGAAATGAAAATGGATCTGAGTATCAATTATCAATTCATTCTAATTATCTACATATTTACAGGGTGTTCCATTCAGGAATGAAAATAAATTATCACCATGTAGAATACATCATGTTAAAACAGAAAATATCATATACAGTGTGTCCCATTTTCAACGGAAACACCCAATTTCAAGTTGTAGACAGATCTCGATATATTTTTTTGAATGTCAATTACTAAATATCTACCTTGGGACATAATTTCTTAGTCGAAAATCGAGATTTTTTATCATTGATTTCTTATTGAAAAAATCACTACGACACTGGATTCAGAGTGCATGAGAAAATTATAGGAATTGGCGTAATTATAAAGTGACAATGTTGGCAAAATACCTCGAGCATCTGACCCAAGAGGACATTTTGAAAATTTAATTCAACTGTATAAACAGTAATTCTCAAGTCATATTTATAAGGATTATAAATAGACAAGTGAAATTTGAAAACTGAATATTAAAGATTGTAAACTTTTTAGCAATGATAGGTGATGAAATAGGCAAATTGGATTTTTTGAAGGAATTGTAATGACTGAAAATTAACGTATTGAATATCATCCGGACCATACTAAAGGTGCTCTTTTGATATCGAAAATGGTAAGAAAGCCTAAACAATGGAGTGGATTATTCCTCAGAATATTTCGTATCGTTTCTTGCCACTACAGAATTATCGGACGGATGATTGAATTCATTGTTATGGATAATTGAATGAGTATTGTGTTGAAAAACTACATTTGTTCGCTTAGAATTTCATAAATGAAACAATAATTACTTCGATATAACTGCTTTTATTACGACCAGAATACTCCATTCAAAGTAGATACATTATGGTGAAACAATGTCTTTTCCTGAAATTTGATGATGCTTGAAATTGAAATTTTGATATATGACTATAGATGGAGTCACATCTAGCGACCATGTAGCATCCCTGGCTACGGAACTGATACCAAAAAGTCACAGTGAAAAAATGCTAATTGCAAAACAATTAATTATTGAACTACAAATGGTTGAGTAACTGAAACGAATCTGGTTGCTGTACATATATGGAATCTGTATATCGTCTATGAATTCCATAAGATAAGTTTCCCAATATTTTCAGTATGGAAACATTTGTCCAAAAGACCGTACCAAACGTAATAAAATCCAAAGAACTTCACCAATTCGAGTCACCTGGTCATCTGTATAAACCCATGTTTCTACTTCTAATTTCTCATTTCGTTTTGGTTCATTCCTCATTTTATTCTTTTCAATTTCCCTGCTGACCAGTCAGCTGAACCAAAAATTTGCGATCTTTAAATCGACACGATTTCATTGGGACAAAAAGTCACAAGCATATATGAGGTGGAATGTTTAATGAGATTAGGAAAATCAGAAAGAATCCATGGTAACTTCATGGATTCTCTTTCATTATTTCAACGATATACTCATATCGTATAAATCAGATGAAGATTTAAAAGTTAACTACTATTTTTCAACAAATCACGTCACTTCATTCCATAAATCGATTATCATTGATTGATTCAACTTCCTTCCATCCACAAAGGAGTTTCTCTGTCACGAATTGGAATGTTGAACTTTTCAAATCACGTTGTGAAATATTTAATAACCAGCGATTGAATAGTATTGGATTTTCAAAATATAATCAAACAGTTCGATTGATCTACATTCACCAATCAAAATCCACGATAGTTAGAATGAATGCATGTTCTCCATATCAATATTCCAGTTATTTATTCCACAATGTATCCCACTGTGTAATCGGTCCAAAATTTCATCATAAATTCAAATAGGATTTTTTTCTGTGATGTGATTGTACAGGGTGATCAGATGAGAATGATGAATGGACGAAACACTCCAAATACATTTATACATCTCGGAGTTAACCTTCATTGAACTAACCATTGTGAAAAGTGGTGAAGGGTGGTTCGAAGTTGCTTCGAATAAACAGCTGTAACTCCTAAATACCTCAACGAATTTCAACAAACTCAGTCTCGTTAGAATAGATATCGATTGATCCAGTGTTTGATCTCAAGTGATGACATAAGAGGACATATTTTGATATGATAACAAGAAATTGCGAAATTCTCTAGAAAATCAAACGTAATACTGTGATTTTCTTTTCATGAAAATGAAGTGGGATAATAACAGCATGATCTAGTGAAAAGCGTATGTTGATGTCTCATTCCTAGTCTAAAATATCGGGAATGAAGATTTTGTTATCATAATGTATGATAATGAACTGGTGACGACAGACGAAAAAGTAAAATAGATCTGTGTCGTTATGAATTCGTACCATCAGATCAGTTCTATCCTTGAACTGAATCCTACTATTCATTACACGTAGCGATCTCTGCAAATGGTTAGGGTTTCTAGGAAGTCAAAAATGGTAACTGCATAAAATACGTGCCAGCGTGACCTTGCTTCACGAGTCAGGCAAGGTGGACTTGATTCCACTTTAGTATCTGGGTAGGTCCTACTAGAGTTCTAGTTTTTTATGAGGAAATTGAATTCACGGTGAAGGTTTCAAATGCCAATGTTTCCTGGTCCTCCGATATATCGAAGGTATTGCAGGATATTCGATCCTATGAGGTCGAAGATGAAATTTCAATAAGTCTGTATATGTGTGAAGGTCGAGATGATTATTCTGTATATCCTTGCTAATCGATGGCTTATTTGTAGACAAAAATCCGTAGTATTTTTGAGTTATTATATACATATATGAGGTGAAGATATTCAGGGACATGAAATTTGGTAATTTATAAGATGGAATCATTATCAGACGTTTGAAAAGAATGATAAAAAAAAAGAAACTGGTTGTATTGAATTATAGTATAGTCCTCTTAATCAACTCATTTTTACAAAATCTGCATTACTTAGTCATGACGAAATTTATTCATAGCTATATTTCTTATATGTGAATTGTTTTGCATAACATTCCATTTTGTAACCACTTCATAATTTTGTTTTCATTAGCTCATTATTTTCACGAATACCAACTGACGATCTTACTTTCACTCCTTATAAACAGTGTAACATTCGTTACTAGATACTTCTGTTGTTCATAGAACTTTGTTAATCTCGGTCTCATATGCTTATTTTGACAAATGACAACTATGTATTTACAGTTCTTTTTTCATGAAGTCGTAATAGTTCATGAGTATTGCCTGAAAATATCTATTGGAATCATATCATGCATATTTCTGCATTACAAAATCAAAGATAATGGTTCACATTCATTTTGATTCTTTGGAGTGTTTCTGTCTCATACAATCAATAGAACGTCAGCATTTCTTGCATTGCGAACAATTTGGGTGCTGAATTTTGAATGGTTCACGTTAAAGCAAATTTCACTTCATATTCACATATGCAATTATTTCGACATTATAAACAATTGTGATGAATAATGAAATGATGATGAGAAATTACGAAAATACATGTTACTTATTCTTTAGCCTATTGAATAATTCAAATGGCATTTCAATTAGAAACGTGAAGTGTCTACTCAATTAGTTTTCAATGATCAAAAATTTTAATCCATGTTATTTCTTCACGATCATTCGAAATAAATTACGGGAATTGCGAATGAGTTTTGATTTCTCATCAGATGATATAATAGCTCAATGAAATAGTCAGAAGCTGCAATCGAAAATATTGATTCTGAACTATTTCGATACCAACACTATGCAACACGTTCAGCTGCATTGAATGTTCGATTTCTTAGCATCACAAGTATTTCATATGTGAGTAATACAACTTCAATTGGGTATCATAAACTCAAGGATCAATCCTAGTACAAAATAATTTCAGAGATCTCCTATTCAAAGAAATATTGGATCCGATGATGTTTAAGAATTTTAACATATTTTTGGGACAACAATAAGATTTCATGGGAAATCAGAAACTATTAGAGGATGCAACAACTGAAACCATAATGAAATTCAAATTTCTTGAATTGTCTTTAAATATCGAAATCTGACACAAACTCTCAAAGCAGGATAGACAATTTTGACTCCTTATCCTGGTAACTGGATGTCAACCTACTTTGTACTATAATGGTAGTCAAATATCGAATATAATATTTCATATGACGTAAAAAAATATCAAACTGTGTTCCTATACAGTCGTGGGAAACTAGGTGGAAGAGGCGCACTTGCACTGAAGAATCGAGGAAATAATACACTTTCCGGGTAACCGTTAGAAACAATATCAGTTTCGTATAATATTTCCACACAGGCACTTACATTTTGCGATATATCCGTCCGTGTATGGAAATTCACAATAGAAACGCTCGTCTACTTCGAGAAACTTGTATATTTTGCTTTATGTTATAAAGAGAATGCTTGCGATGGAACTGAATCGACGTTGCCGGATAGGTGAATTTAAGTCTTCCGTACAAGGTTGATGGAGAGATAAAATAAAATGTCAAAGCAAGAACAAATAGACAATGGCTAAGAAAACGCCTTTGGTGAGTAGAATCACAACAACGGTTTATATTCAAGATCAACATTTGAATTATTTCTTCGAATCAGAACGATATTCTGATCTCATTCGAATAGAACCATCGTGTTTGACGATGAGATGCGTTCACTATTTATACATTTCAGAAAATAATTCTTTATTCTGTCCCAAAGCGATTCCAACATAGAACTCGAGTTTTTGTATTGATAAACAATGATTTTTTTCAGCTCATAATTTAAATCCATGTTATCATCTCTTCAACAACAAATATCCGTGAATGTGAAAACTGGGGAAAATAAAATCTAGACGACGTTTTAGAAGGATATTACCTATCTAACAGTGCAGTATCTATCATGCAATTTTTGTAGATATGTTGTTGAATCGTATGTAAATATAGGAATATATCTTGATTCTTGGTGTTTTTTTTTTCGTTCTCAACATCTTGTTGAAATTATATAGCATATATCTGTTTTGTCCACATTCGTAACCATGTGGAGATTTTTGATCAATTAAGAATACGAAACTGAAATCCATCTAGATCTAATAAACCTACAAATTTCAGAATATATTATTTCAACCAATAGAAGCACTGCTTTATTATCAAATTATCATCGGGCTATATCCCAACCGAATATATCCAAATTGGTGGATAGGGATGCAAGGATCGTTATTATACTTCTTCCTTTGGATATATATCACAATTATTGTACTATATCGCTCGATTTAGCTGATTAATGGTTACGTTAGGAGATTTTTTCAAGATGAAAGAAGCTGACAAGACGTTAACGACAATTTATTTATCATTTATGTGAAGTGACTTGTAACGAATTTCTGTCAACATCCGTATTATCAATGATAATATCTGCAATAAATTATTCACTGTTTAAGATTTGTCAATGGAGACACAACATTGTTGATAAAATGTATCTGGATAATTTCTGATGGAATTGAGGAGACGAAGTTGAATCTTTCCACTACATGGAATTTTTGCGGTTACTCCCAGATTTACCTGAGAGGTTGAAGGTTACACAACAAATGGCATAGAATAGAACGTAAGGGCGCTATTACTCTCAGATTCATCTGAAAGGAAAAATATCACAAATGACACAAAACAGAACGTAGAGAAGTGACACTGATATCAAAAATTTACATGTCCAAGCGTTTCCTCGAACGGTCACATTTTCCATTTCATTTGATCGACACTATAATGGCTGTTCAGAATTCGAATTCATGTTCAATTTTTTACAGTGCCATCATTATTTTGGTTCATGGTGTTCTTTCCAGAGTTGCTTCCTGATATTTCCTCTTCCATTTTCTCAATTCACGTTTTTCATCTCTAGCAAAACTTCATCTGGATAGTTTGTTTTCCTCAAGCGAATTATTTTTCAATTCAGTGCGCTTGAAGAATTCAGAAATCCATTATTATCAAAATGAGTGAATATTAAATGTTCATACTCTTGTGATGAATAGGCAAAATACAAATATTTCTGTAAACTTACTGTTTAGGAACATGACATACCGTGCGAAAAGAATTATGATTATCTTCCAGATAATTCGAAATGGCTATAATATATAAGGTGTCTCATTTGGTGCTACTTTACAGTAGTAGCGACAACGCTACATTGCTGTATTTTTAATCGATAGACCATGAGTGACATTGAAGTTGAAGTTACTAATTTTCCAGGGATATTTCCCCGCGCTGTTTTTCAGTCGGAGATAAATGTTTATTCTCTCCTGAGTCGAATAGACTCGAGAATATCAGTTATTATTTATGTTTATACTGACTTTTATCCAGTAATGGCAACAGCGTATACCAGAATTCACCAACGAAGTATTTTGTTTCGACCTTTCCTTGGGAAATCAAGTCAAGGTAACTTCTATATGATACTCATGAGATTTCTCGTGTAGCCACCATGATATATTAACCGATAAGGCCATTGTGAATTAAAATTGTTCCTCATCAAAGGCTAAAGCAGTTCCTATAAATATCATCCTTTCACTCGATGATTATTACAGGTATTACAATCCATCAAAATGGTAGCTGATTTGTATGAAGCGTGTCCTAGCTTGATTTTGCTTCTTTTCTTGAATGAAAATCTGGATCTGTAAAGATATTCTCTGACAGAACTTTTGTGAACCTCACTGAAAATGCCATTATTGTGACCAATCAGCAGGATTACAATACTCGTGATTGGATTTAATTCAATCAGTAACACCAAAGGGTGATATCAACAATGTTTATCCTCAAAACTTGGATAGAGAAATGCGGTCGTGCCATATCTCTTTTCACAAGATGCCTCGAAAGCCCATTATATTTCCATGGCATCAATATTGCATAATTGAACTTTTCATCTTGATTCAAATTATAGAATCAGTAAATCATTTCCGAGATTTCATTGCAACGAATGGACCAGAAAAGTTGTTCTCATAATATATCAACCAGTTTAGTCAAATAAACCTACTTATAAAACAACAAAAATGAGCAATACTCGAACCTTGATACTCTGTATAGTGAATGATATAATAATTCATTTCAACTAGCGATTTCATTTCCTACACTGATACTAGTATATAACTTTAAGCATCATTTCACAATATTAAGACAAACCGTATACAATTCTTAAATACTTTGTCACGCTCTCATTGTTTTGGCATATAACGAATATTATCTAGCTATGTTTATTTAGAAATGTTCGAATGTTGTCACGCTTTTCGTGATCCTCAGATAATATCAGCCCCTTCATTCAACGTATATCAAATGGATTATAAATAATTGTAGAGTGAAATAGTGGTTCACGAATACCGTGAAGAACAATTGAATATTTTTCAATTCATTATTTGATTGAAAAATCATCATCGTTACATTTCCGCAAACACCTTGCACATGCACTAAGAATTGAAATCAAATGTTGGAAAGGATATGCAAAATACTCTCTGACAAAGCTTCAAATTTATAGGATTCATGATCACCTTCATCGAACCACATAAAAGTATACGAATAAAAAATCATTATAACTTGGCTTCACGCATTTTAGCTGATAAAAGAAACATACCCTGAGGAATAATAACACTTCTGAAACGAAAATGAATATGAATCAATAAATCAATATATTCTCAGTATGAAGAAAAATAGTATAAATAGAAATCTGAACATTGTGTTGTCTCTCTTGATTCTTCTATTCAATATTCATATTTTCTTTTTGATACACCCAACTCAAACTTCTTCTATCTATGAGATATTCCGTCTAAATGAGGAATAATTCACGAATGTGTTACACAATGATCGTCGAGACAGTCTCTATTCATTTCTCGCATCCGTCTTCTCATGTTTTCAATTACTTTCTTAACAAATCCGTGGAAACTCCAGCGAAATTCTGTGAGCAGAGCCAGAACGGAACTCGAGAAAACGTATTGTTCAAATTACTGAAACTGCAGAGTGCTAAGAATGAGAGAATGGTACTGGATGGATTAGCATCGGACAGAACGTGATCTTTATTATCTAAAGTTACTTGACGCTCAGAGATGCTAGTTATCATAAGTGATTTGAATTTTCAATACCGCTTTGATTTCTGCATCAATTTGAATGCGTTTATATCAAGTTTTCAAATGTCTACCTGATTTTTTGTTGATCCGAAATACATTAAAGTAAAGTCAGTTGATAGGTTTTGAAATATCTCATTATTGATTATTTCTAATTTGGTCATTCAGTCTGTGATCCATTATATTTATATTATCAGATCCACTATTCTATAACCTTTCTATACCTCGAACTGCTGACGATACTTCAATTCATTGAGTTTTTGAATAATCTATAATTCATTCATGCTATCGATTAGGATCTGGACAGAAGGTCAGAAATTCCTGAAAACATCTGTCCAAATCAATCTTGACAACCCTTGTGCTTCGCTTTTTTGTTCTGACTGTATTCTTATAAAAACGATTTCAAAGTCATAGTTGATCAAGAATTGTTTTCTTCACATATTCTCAACCGAACGAATAAAAGTGGAATTCAAATACGTTGCTACCAACAAACTAACTGAAATAAAGTTTCAGTCCATTTCCGATGTTACATAGGCTCCTGAAATTAACAAACTGGCTGACATTTCCACATACAGAACATGCTAGTGATGTCTATTTGTAGAGCATTTAATTAACAACTGTTCCTGACACCGGTCATTTATTTCAGTTGTTTCTCTTCGTTTCGGAACTTTGAGTATCACGATATTATCGGTTCATGGCTATGCTTTGTTCGAGAAGAATTTGGTCTCCGAAAACGAGACAGAATTGATTATAATAAATTGAACATCGAAAGCGATATCGATTGTCAATTCTGATTAAGAGTGCTAGTAAATGATTGGAACATTGTAGGAACGGTTGAGATATTGTTTTCATTTACCGTTAAGTGAATAATGTGTTGTTTATCTTCACGGAAATTCAGGAATTGGAGAAAAATCTAGAGTTCCATTACTGAAGATTTGGTGAATCAATTGGACATAATATACTATAATATTGCGAAGATGGAGAGATCAGCCTAAAAGGATATAGAACGCATCGAAAAGGTTATGAAAATTTGGTTACCCAGAAAAATATCTCATGAAAATTCAATATGTGAGCACTGATGATAAATAAAGGGATTTCCTCCACAAGTTGACGGGATTAATTTGAGTAGTATAATTGTGAAAATATGTACATGCACTGAAGGAGATGTGGAGAATCCAGCTAAAATATTTCGGGTATTGTATAACACTCAGTTTCTTCAGAATCGACGTCATCTTGTTATTTTAATATATATCTATATTAAATATGATTATTAGCACACACAGGTGTGTTACACCTAGGTGCACTCTTTGTCTTTGAAATATTCAACTCTGTGATGAATTATTATGTACACTGTTATGATTGGTTTCTATTAAATTCTATTAAATTCTAAATTCTATGTATCATCTAAAATTGACCGTTTCTGTGTTATTCAAGTATTTATAACCTGCTCTGTTTCTTGATCATGGATAATATTTTGAAATGTAACAATGGAAACATCCTGATTCTTCACACTAATGAGTCAACTAGTATATTTCAGTCTATTGAATCGCTTGCCCCTCATGAATTCAATTAAAATTCGAATGTAAATCGACATTTCCTCTATTCATGTTAGAGGACAAAAATGTCATGCACCAAATCAACACTCAGTACCAGAAACATTGAAATGATAGTTCAAACAAGGACTCAATGTAAATCGAAATAAACTGCGATAAACTCCTGCAGGGAACAGGATTTCTGCCATTTTTCCACAACGTAAAGTCCGAATATTACTGCAATTTGCATTCTGTGTTAGTGTCTGGCACACACCCAACAGCGAATGTTCTAGTAATATCGGGAGATATGCGATATGAAAATTGCCTCAGGTACACTTGGGGGATTGTAGTATTACACTTAAACTGGAAGGAATATTAAAAAAAACTCATATTATCTCGTATCTTCTCGACGTGGCTGACTTAATGAATTCCCCCGAGATTCTTTTGAGGAGACCAACTTCTTATACAGAACATTTGATTTGAAGATTTGAAGAAAATTCAGACTAATCTGAGTATGAAATTCATGAAATATGAAGCGTACTATGATAAACTAATATTACAGGTGCAGGTGAGTCCATCTCTTTCCTTTCAATAGAAGTAGAATTATTCAGATATGAATATTTGTGTGATCAGCTACGACACTTAAAAACATTTCTAATGTATGATTTCTTCAGTCCTTCATCTGTAACAGTGGGGCGGTATATAAAAACCGTGGGGAGTATTATTCACTTGTATGACAGTTCGTGTAATTCATCTGAAAATCTCACATTCCCCTAACAACGGTTAATACTATCATGTTTATTAGACTTGAAATGAAATTTGTCCATTAAATCGGTGTAATATGATAATGACAGCAATATGAAAAAGTGGATGATGAACTGAATAATGAATAATGAAAAATATAAAAATATGCACATAGACTATTCTGAATCTCTAACCATTGTTTGATTGGATCACCTACTGTTAAAGAATTATTGAGAAACTGGACTGAAGAGCAAAATTGGTCAGTCTCTAGAACGGTCAAATGAATTTAGAAATTCCATTTTAACAAATCAAGTTGAAGATTTTCGAGAGCCGAAATCCATAGTAATTGAAAAAATCAATTTCGTCTGAAAAGTTCGATATCGTTCGAGCATCTATATCGTAACAAAATTTTTGCAAGCATATAAAAGGATATGAACAATTGAATGAGACAATATAATAGAATTGAATACGTTTGTATGAACTTCTTGATTATTGAAATCCTGTGTCGGAGGTCCTCAGAAAGGACAATCTGAAATTCTCAATTGAATCGTTATAAGTTACAGTACTTCAGTTCAATATATCGCTTTTTAGGTTCCATTCAGTGAATACGTTTACCATTAGTTTTCCATTGTCTCGCTGTTCGTTCTATTTCATTGAATTTGCTGAATGGAAGATCTCTTTCATATTTAATAGCAAGAGCGAGCTTTCATTATGAAAGTTCTGAACAATTCTTTACAAGTGACATCAAATGATTTCATTACTTTCAATGCATCCTGCACGCACTCGAACTTCGAGTTCCATAGTCTAGGTAAAAGATAAATACATTGAGACAAAGACAAGGATGTAGAACATAGGGATTTCAGCAACCATTAGAGTTATACTGTAGATCACTGAGAGTCATTTGAAAAAAGTCGAAAATAACAAGGATAATTCCTCCAGATTATCTGTCAATCCAAGCACATTCTAGTTTGAGAATGATTACATCACATAAAAACAATAAATATATCGTTTCATCTTCGACGTTTATGGTTGGATGTCAGAAGGAGGTGTATCTCCCTTGTCTACTCAATACTTAATACCGCAAATCATCATAGATCATTCTCCACATAAATATTGTGTTATAATAGTCGAAAGAGTTGTATAGTTATGTCAGATGTTGCTGCTTGCAACCGAATGAGTTCCTTTCATGAAAGTGGTTCTCGATCAAGTGATCACAAGTTTGACACATTTTGACCATAGTTTATACAAACATGGTTTATTGATATCAATTTTCTTTCAATCCATGCAGCATCCTTGATGTTATAGTTTTTCCGATCTATATCAATTGCAGATTTTCCATCAGTTATCTGTCGAAAATGGGCGTTGATTGAAGATTGATGCCTTTATAAAAAGCGGTCGTACAGCGAGGCTTGAGAGTACTGTAGATATATCATTTTCGATCCTGTATACGAAGACCTGAATTATGAATCGGACTTCCCGCCAACCCTTCAAATGCGACATGTTCCTTGTTTCTTTTTTATCCCCATCGGCAAGCCTGTCACGAAACCCATCAGTATTTAGACATGACAATATTTTATTCATACACATGTTTTTATGTGGATTTGAATAATCTTCATCATTTCTGAATACGTTATGCCGATAACGAAAAATGCCAATACGTTTTTTTTACATAAAAAGTTGGATAGGATATCATTAGATCCAGTGGATATCTTCCTTCCTCATACGAGACCCTTTTCAAGAATACTAATATCATATCCGATCGAACTGACATCTGATCTGATAACTCTCCCGAATTTTTTATCACTGTGGAAGGATGTGGAATACAATGGAACATACATGATTGATGATTCTAGAATTCTAGATTCCAGAATTTGTGATGCGTGATCACGTAACGAAGCATTTTGCTCAATAAGTTCAATTGATACATTGAGTACCTCTCGAAACAATCAACTCCAGTTTGAATACATGAATAAAGCGATCGAAGTATGGCAGAATACAGTATAGGGTTCAGTTCATGTAAAGATATGAATAAATTATATTGTGGTCGAGTGAAATAGTGAAGATCAAAATCGGAATAGTCAAGCTGCCACACTGTGGAATTGACTTTGTTATGAACAAAATTCAACTGAAAAATTTTGCATTCATCGAACGAAGTCTATAAGTAATGATTTTTTTCCCGATTCAGTATAATAATAATGAAGTGATGATACTCATACAAAAATTTCATTATTTTGCATGTAATAATCATTCTTGGTTGCTAACAATGATGAAATATTTCAAATTAGGTCAGTACAAATTGAGACAAATCAAGTATGTCATCACAACAACTAGATCACTTGGAATCATGGACTTTGGGTCCGGCGAATTGATAAAAGGGATTGAAGACAGAGATTGAGAGTTATTCTTGAGATTATTAGTCGGGAGAGAATGGTAATCCTAGGTGTAGTTCAGATGTCAATGCCACAGTTCTTCTTGATCGCTTTTCACTCCTCCTGAAAACTTAGTTTTCAGTATAGTATTAGATTCTAGTGTGGGAAATTATATTTTGTATTCTTTATTAACCTTCTCTCGATGATTTCACCATTGAAATTATCAATAAATAGCATGTTTAGTTGTAATAAGCGTGAGCAATTGAATTAGGAATTGGAATTATTTCATTCAGATATCCCGACTACGACCCAAGCGACAGGGGTGACTTTCAAATCCTTTGCGCGATAATCTTGACAAGATAAAAACTATCACGAAAGATGCCAGTAAGGTTCCCTATGAATGCTATCTCTTTCTCGAATGCCACTATGCGGAATAACAACCTGAAATTGGATTTGTAATAGTTTTGAAAATCACGTGGAAAAACGAAATATTCAGGTTCCCGATTGGAATTTATGGTTAAAAATATCCCTAAAAATTTAAAACGACAATCGAAATTTTTCGTTTCTTGTGATATTCCCGAATCTATGAAAGACATCAACGATTAACTTTCAGATTATAATTCAACCCTAAAAAGCAACTTTGCTTCAACCAACTTTGTAACTCTTAAGATTAGCAGACTCTCCATAGTGGCACTGGAAAAACGGACAGCCTGTGAATATATGAAGGACGATCAGCAAAAGTCACTCCGCTCTCCGAATATTAAATATCACAAAACGTCTTCTTTTTACAATGCATTCTCATTTTGCTATACGAGAAATGAAGAAGGATCTGAAAGTTTCACAGCCGACAGTCAGTCCCATCGTCTGAATAATATCGTCCTGTATTCCAGGAGAAAGAACTTTTTCTCACGCAACGATTAATTCAGGGCTTTTTAGTATTCATTACTTCAAACTCACATTGCTAATGTATTCTCGAGGAGCTGAAGTGGAAAGGAGCGATGATGAGATTCAGCAATCTGCAGTTAGTAGTGATTTTGATAGCCTTAATTAGCGTTTACTCCGATCGAAATTATGCAACCGATTGGGGTGTATCCAAGAGACATCAAATCAACACCGCATTGATAATTCACGTGTACACGTAACGTGTCTAATACTATTTCCATACTCATATTCATGTACAACACTTTCGATAAAAAATTCACTTTCACAGATAAAAATATAGTTCTTGAGTTTCCTTCATTTTTTCTCCATCCCCGTATTTAATTCATTCCCAATCATTATATCATATGTATCTCCAAATATTTAAGAATCCAGTGATGGATTTTGGAATGATGTGAGCGTTCATAGGACTTTTTTTGTCTTCGTCTTTCACCTTTGAAACTTTCGTTCTCGTTTCTTATTTTTTTTTTCTCTTTTTTTTTGCTAGTGGGTTTCATTCAAGTGATGGTCGATTCGACTTCTTGTGTTAATTTAACGAACCAGCTCGAGTTGAATTCTCTCTGACTCGAGTTGGAGTTGTGAAACGGATTAAATGGAGTTTTTGTTTCTTGAGTTGGCACATCACTTTTGTATAATTTTTTTTTGGGGTTTGAAAAATCGTCGACCCTGGTCTTTGATCCAATTTCCCAATAAAAAATAATGGAAACAAAATATACACTTGAATATGCAGTAAGTGATAGTATCATTCAAAACATGTGTCCAAATTTAACATCATTCAGATCGGAACATATTTCTGACATATTATAAGGATAACGTTTCTATTTGAGGCACAAATCTGAGGCAATGCTGTTCAAGCTACCAACCATTGGTTCATATAATCATCTTCAAGGACAATTTCAGCAAGTTGCATCATGACTATCTCAAAGAAGCAATCCGAAGTTAAAAATGCGCTGCTACCTATGATTGCACATGGGAAAACTTTCGATCATATCATGGAATAATGTTCAAATGATATCAGTAGTGAATCAGATGATAAGGATGTGATAGAGATATGTTGCAACACGTTATATACGGCTGCCTACACCCAAAAATACTGTTTGATATATGCGTTCACATTCCCCTCGTACTTCGCATTCTTTCCCATCTTTCTTCCAATGAGACGTGGTGCCCTCTTACAGATCACATGATCATCATGGGCACATCTATGAGGTTACAGATCACATCTTAGCAACAGTAAATGTACAGATTTCATGATTATGTACTTCAGAAAATAAACTGTGAAACATTCAAAGCAGAGATTCAAAGGATGCTTTTACTAGATTTCACTCTTCCGATTATCAACGATCGTTGTTCCTTATTTCTCACTATCCGTAGATAGTTATTGAATTTGTCAAAGAATTAGATTTGTTGTCTGTCTCTTCCAAGTATCAATTGAAAAATCGTACTTTATATCATGAATTCAATATTGAATAACTGTCATTTGTACGTATATTTTATATTTTGTATTCTCACCATCGTGATCATTATTATTATTATTATTAAATTCCAAATATCACCCTAAATTATTTTACAGGCTGCCCGTTTTTCGAGTGCCACTATGTAAATTCCGCTTACCTCGACAGAAACGAAATTGGTTAAATTTGGATGAGTTTCTGCATTTTTGTGCTGAAGGGAACTGAAAAACATCTCATAATTCCAAGGATGTCACAGAAAAATAAGAATATTCGTTTGAAAGGCATTTTTTCATGAAGTTTTCGAATAGAGTATCTATCGTCTTCTCAAAAATTCCCAAAATGGTGAAGAAACATGATGATTCAGTAGAACAGTTATGTCAAAAATGTATGTGGTCCTTTGGAAAAGAAAATATTCTCCTGTTGTAAACAAAACTTTGACATTAGGAATTGATATTCAAATATTTGTACATAATTCACCGATTGGTATCTGAATATCAGATCGAAGAGGACCGCATTTTGGAATCAGCAATTTTCTGTGTATATGCACACGGAACTCGCAGTCTGAATATTCCATTGGATAATGACGCTCATCTATTCACATAACAGTTGATTCTGAGACGAAACCCTTCAGAAGTACAACCGAATTAATTCTGAACTGATGTGCATTTGTCGTGTTAATGAATGCTTTCCAAGCTGATACTAGAAGTGCAGCTTTCAACTATAAAGTAATTGCTCCATTTAACTTTGTGGTTCCTGGATTGAACTAGTGCACTCAACTAGGATATAAGATGACAAAGAGAAGTAACTAATCAGCAACTAAGCACTTTCAGTAGCTGATGATCCTTTAGTCTTGTATTGTCAGATCTGTCAATATTCATTTCAGATATATACATATATCGACGTAATTAAAAGGCATGATATTGTTTTACATGATGAGGAATAATAAAATGGATGTTGTATGAGAAATGAAAAATGAAGTTGAAATCTCCTAAACCAAGTATGCTTGTTCAAAAAATAAAGACTCAAAACGGAAATTCATGAAGAAAAAAGACAAATACAGAACTCAACAAAAAATTCGTCATACAGGTTGTTCAATATAATCAGAGTAAACTTTATATTCTTTAGCTTAGGCTAAACTATTCAGAATACTTCAAAAATGAGGCAAAGTTGCACATTTTTGTGTTGAATTATAATCTGATAAGATTATGTGATAGTTTCGAAGATATCGCGAATATTCCCGAACATTCGGTTATTTTATTATGTACGTGTTCTTATTATATTTCGTCCTGATTTATTAAAATTTTCTGGCAAAACGAATACTGTTTCGATTTTTTTTTTGTTGAAAATTGCCAACAAAATTGATTCAGCGCCAACGTCTCGACTAAAGATAAATAGAACAGTCCAAACTCTAAATAGTATAATATTCCTTCATAAGCATTCTTTCCAAAAAAACAAAAGAAACAAACATTGGATGTTTAACAGAACCGTTATATTGAATAATTATGTGTTATACATCTTTTCAAAGAGAATTTGAAAAGTTATATGACAATAATGATAAAATCCAAAGTCAGATATTCTCAATTCCTTCTTCATTGAAACTCACAAAGACAAATGAGCAAAACCATATTGCAGATATTTATTTATACAAATATGCTACAAGATACAAAATGATGGTGAAATTTGTGACCATTGAATACATTTTTCAAGTTCTTGCATCTTATGGTAATTTCAATGTTGTCATCATTTTCAGTATCTTCAAATATTATAATCACAAATAGTTTCATGTTCTGATAGCCATTTCAGTGTTCCATTTGCTACACACCCATTTTTGTAGAACGTGCAAGAGAAAACTAATTTTTCGGCTAGAGCTTCCAATGTAAAATTTCTCGAATCACTGAATTGAACCTTACAGAAAGGGCATTTCTGCAAATTACACCTGCAGTCCTGGCATATTGTGTGCCCTTTCCTACAATTGTGTATAGATCCAATCATATACTTCATGCAGATAGGACATTGTAGATTCTCTCTTAATGTATCCTGATTGTCATTATGAATGGAATCAAATTCAGGTGTGTGTACGATGTGATTATTTCCATCATCGAATTTACCAACTCCTATGGTAACTTTTATCGTAGAAATAGCACCAAGCATTCGTTCCATATCGGTAAGATCTAATTTGTTCCATGTTATTTTCATTGGAGTATTATTGTATATCTGTGAATGTGGATGATATATTATATCACATTTTTTATTGACACAATGGAAACAATGATTTCTTTCGTTATATTTGATTATTGGCAAATCTTCTAGTAATATAGAGTAATCGTTATTCCTTGTGAAGAACACTTTGCTCAATTTCAGATAATAGTTAAAGCAACCATCATTGAATGCGAATGAAACCGAATGGAAAAGTAGAGAAGTTTTCAGTTTCAAGAACATCATAAGAAATGGTTGATTATTATATATTAAGACATAAGAGCAAGGGTTGCATAACGATGATAATTCGATTGTGAAATGCTCTTTATATAACGATGAGGGATGGTTAGTTTTCATATGTTCTTCTAAATCCTTCACTCGGATAATGTCCTTACATGAGGATGTTGTGAGAATCGGACACCTGATAGTTCTTTCAGAACATCCATCCTCGTGTTTAGATACTTCTTTCCAGGGAATCACCTGATTGCACCCTTCATATATACATGGAAATGACATCTTATTCACTAAGTTCTCGTATTCAAAGATTCTGCCTATTGATGTTTTCGGAACACTTTCACATCTACCGCATTTGGTTTCTGTTCCATCATCAGAAAGTAACATGATCGGAGCTACTGACAGGGTGTTCTTACAAAGTATACATCTTCTTTGTGCTGCTTCCTTCTCTATATCGCTAATATTATTGCCCATTATGATCTGGAAATATTTAAAATGGCATAAATCAGAATAGTTCTGATTTCATTTTTGCTGTGGAATGGAATTAGTAAGTGAAAGTTGGGGAAATACAACTCCAAAATTCTTGGGTACTCCATTCGATTCTAATCTGATCCTTTTCATCTGAACTATAGCCAACTATTTGAAAAATCATTTTTTCAGGTCAGTGACAAAGATTTCCTCTACGCCACAGGATCGAACAAAAAAATGTTATTGAGAATTCAGGAGTTCATTAACAACCATGATATTCGTATGCGTCAAAAAGTCGAAAAATCGAACTTTTGTTCAGAATTCGAAAGCAAGAGACGGTGGTCAATGTTTGTTTTCAACAGTTGACTGAGGTCGATGAAAGAGTTCGAGGATGCGACCTCCATTTTTACCCTTTATCTCCGATAGTTACCCAGTTTTCCTGTAAAAACATAAAAATTTGTCCATCCTGTACAATTTCTTCCGGTTTATATCTTTCCATTTCAATTATTATTCGATTTATTAAAAAAAATTACAAATCCAATCATTATCGACACAAATAAGTGACAGATGTTTATATTCTTATATTTGGGAAAAATAATTGCAGTTCATACAAAATTTTTACTGTATATCCTTAACCTCACGGTTTGAGTATAGAAAAACGATATAATATTTGAAAGGTATCATGATTATTATTCAAGTAATTCGATAATATACAGGGCGTTCCATTTGAAACTGATAATTTTTTTTTATTTTCGTATCAATCGGCTGATTAGGAGTAGGTATTCCTCGTACCGTTTTTAAAATCATCATCATAAAATATTAGGGATCGTTAATATATATAATCGATGTTTGAATCATCTGGAAAATAAACTGCATTCAATTATTTCCCAATAGAAAACAGCACTTTGAAATTGCCACTTCTTTTCAACTATATTCTTTGAGGACACCTTGTCTTCCAGCCATCATTATCAATCAAATTTTTCCTTGAAGACGATATTCCGAATTATTTGGTTGTGAATGGATTCCATTATTACCTTCTCAATGATGTATCTCAAGTAACCATATTTTTTCAATTACGAACATCGAAATATATTCAATTATCATAGTAAGCTATGACATGAACATATTTTGAAAAACAACTGTTAACAATTCCGGAGAATACGACCCCAAGTGCGATTTGGTATTGATGTGGTCTTTGATATCCTTCTTTGGCCACTAAATGAGTGATGATTTTATTAGGGAGCTAGGTGACAGATAGATATCTCATGGGTTACACCTATTTCTCATTCAATCGATGATTTATTTTTTTGTTTGTACTTAATTTCATTCGTTTATATATTTTGGCTTTCAATTTTTCTTGAATAAGGTTGGAGAAATTTGAAGCACTATAATAATAATGATACATACTACAAATAGATAATTGAAGAATTGAATGTTAGCATTAGTTACAAAAAAAAGAATTCGAATTTGAGGGAAATGTAAAATCGATGCGACTAGGTGATAATCGGAATTACTTACAGTATTCAAATATTTGTGTAGATCAGTCAGGTCGTTCAATTCGACGATGATTTTCTCAACTGATCTCCTAATTTTTTCAATTTATTTCAATATGGTTGTATCTTATCTGAGTCTTGATAATCAACGTCTTTGTACATACAGTATGAGCACTAAGCAGTATAGTCTTTCCAATATCAATTGCAGAACACAGTTATGCGAGGAGTAATCAATATTTAATATACGCCCTGTATAAACGCATGGCACTCACGCCGAATTAAGAAACAAAAATAATGAGTAGTACTCCTATGAAGTCAAAAAAGCCGCCAGGGTTAACGTGGACTCGAGGTATATGTGTCAACATCCCTTTCGACCAATGAAAACAGTGAATCAGGCAAGCATTGGCACTTGATTGGTCGAAGAGTTATGGACACTCGGAAGCCATAAATCATCTTTTTTACTTAACAGACAGCCCTCGCGAAGTTCAGTCTGGATATCAGTGGTGTAGTGTGGTGAGTTGAATTAATAAATTTTATTAAATAAATCGAAATATGGCGTTTTGGAGACCGTGGGCGAATGAAAATAATTGTGTGCTAAACAACGGCGTGATAATGATTCGATTGCCTTTTAAGGGAAACTTTCTCGCATATAATTTTAAACGTATTTATAAAAATAATAAATTCATAAAATAAGGTAACCCCGCCTATGGCAGATCAGAAAAAAATGTCGGCAAGGGTTCGGAATGAGTTTTTATATTCTGCAATTGATATTGGAAAGACTATAACCACTCTTATGGTGGAACTTTGGCGGTGCGCAGGAAGGGAGTGAACGCTCGGGGAATCCCCGCATTACATACGTTATTCGTGTTAGAGCCAGCGCGCACGAGCAACTTTTGTCTCTGCAGCTATTTTGTCTCTCACATCAAATCTATATATATATATATACAAATTTATATGAAAGTGTCGCGTCGCTACGTGGGCACAGATGGTATTCTACCTCCGAATTTTATTAGTTGATAAGCCGATTTAAGTTCTGATTAGAAATACAATCGGGTTTTTCCCTCTCAGAATTGTTATTTATCGTTTTACTCAACTTCATTCACTCAAACTCTATTCCAGTTGTAATGCAGTCGAAGTGAAACAAATTCGTTAATATATCCTCATCCAACCTGGGGCCTGATTTCCTGTGGAAATTTTAGATGTTGTATTCTCGAGATATTGTATGGAAAGAAATTCCTTCACATTTCATGTCTTCATGATTTCTTATTATAGTTTGTTTTTATTCAATTTGTAGAAGAAAGTTTGTTGAATGATATCCCAGAGTTTTTACCACTTTTATAGGTGTGAAGTCGAGAAATAAATAAAGTCTGAATATTTGCATTCAATAACAATTACACAATTGAAATCTGATTTTTGGAAGAAATGACAATTCTAACTTGATCGCAATGTTTTTGTTCTGACTGGCCTTGTTCTAGAGACATGCTCGACAGAATAATTCCTACACCATAATCAATTGATAGCTGATGTAAAATCTTTTTGTCAATGCAATAGCCGTTATTTTCATTGAAATTCAGAATTTGTTCGAATTTTATGTTACATAATCATTCTCAGTCGTATGATCACTAATAATTTCATAATCTTATATATCACTAAATCAACTCTCTCTCAATTTTATCCTGATGTATTGGGAAACTGCTAGGAAGAGCATGATTCTGAAAATTTGTTGTATATAGATATGTCACTTGACACCGTTAATTTCGACACCGATTCGATCAAATAAAATGTTCCAATATTGAAGAATGTTCAGGAGGTTGACAATTATTATTCCTGTATATTTCGAGAAAATTGCATTTAGCGATTATTGCACACATGCAATGATTATATCTTCAGTTTTTCAGAAATATCTCAGAAACCTCAGAAACCCGGGCATATGAAATGTTAAGACTTTCAAGTCTAACTGAGATCCAACACTCATTTGTCCATCAACTTGTCTGAAGAAAATAAGAAGGAGCGTATGACCATAACTACGCCACTGGTTCACGAAAATCAAGATTTCAAAACATACCGTTGATTAATGATTGACAACCTGTATATCAGAGGAAGTGGGTGTAATCTAGGGTACGCATCTTTGAAGAAACTTTTCAGAACATAATTCGGGGTTTGTCTTGTTCCAACTGATCCTGTATGATCTGAGAATTCGATACTAATGGCCATATATGGCAACATCGACTACACAACTATCAATATGTATTGACAACACTGTACAACACTGAATGGTTGTTATTTTCGCAAGCTACCAGTATTTAAAAGTTATTTGAGACGATCACTGTTTTCGTTGTGTGGGTTTGCTAGTTATCATCGGCTTTCATCTAAATCACATCGCTGAAATCTCAGCTTCGTTAATCGTTTTATTTGACAGCTTTCTATTTTGTAAATCATCAACTCTCGACAATAATGTCAACGATAACCAGACGACCTAAAAGACAGAAACGTAGTGTTCACAATAGGGAGAGGCGAATTCTAAACGTAGCCAGAATATTGTGTGGAGAGAAGCCCGTAGACAAAATCAGACTGTGGAGGCAAACAGTATGTGGGATGACTAATAAAAATACGTTTTTGGAAAACCGTCGGATCAGAGAACACGAGCAAAGAACAGTATTATCGCTCATGAGAACAGAAGCTCTGGTGACTCCAAACGACATTGAATTGGAAATGATCACAAATTCACATGACGAGTTTTCGAAAATTCATCGTCAATATGAACATCCTGAGGAGAAGAAGACAGATGATATGGAGCAGGAGTATACTGAGAAATTGTTCATTTATGATTTGGAGAATATGGTTGATGAAACCGCCAAAGATACTGCTTCTTCAAGGAAGGAAATTATCGGTGAACATGCTAACCTGAAAAAAATTATTTTAAATCCAAAGAGTGATGATGATGTATCTAGTGAAACTGAGGCTGTTGAATATGAAGGCGAAGAATATTTGAGACTGTTAGAAACTACCAGAGATGAGAACGTAACTGATGAAGAAATAGCGGAATTGAAAACGTTATACCATATGATAAAAACAGGAGAAACAACTAATCCAGAAGTACAGCAATGATGGATTTTTTTTGTCAACGTGGACAGACTTAAATGTTGTTTCCCATGTTCTTCCAAATATTATGATTTCCATGGGAATTTTCAATGAAAATTTTCCGTTTGACAATCGAGTTTTCGAATTCGTTTCACGTTTTATCTATAACGAAAAGTATTGTTCTTTTATACATACGTAGATGTCGTATTATATGATTATATTCATCAAGTTAATTGTCGTTTACAGATATTTATTATGTGACTTGTGTTGACTAACTCGAATATTATCGTTTATTATTATATAATACCCTTTATAAACGAGAATAATATTTAGTTAGTATATCCCTTAACTTTCATCGCTGATTGAAAGTACCAGTTTTTTTACACAACCTGTCAAGCGAAAACTATGGATAGAGACATTAACTTCGTGATAACTCATAAAGCACCGAAGAGAAGAGAATGTCTATCTGTGCAAAACATTTTTTTGTATTGTATCGGAATGAAGAAACGTTATTCTCAGATTATAGAGAAAGTATGAAATTTCATTGAGTGGAAAATTCGTCACAGGAATATAAAATATCTCTCGTACTATAAACGACCACAGGTTTTGTATTTCAACTAGTACCCCAAAAAACTATTCCGTAAAACAACAATTGTTTTGGTTTTCTGCTGCTATCGATAATCTGGTCAATCGAGTCTTTTAAAAATTCCTGAGATGTCGCAATTCTAAAACTTATTACATATATTTGTACAATCATGGTTACAGCTATTTATTTGAAAGAACTTTGACCCACACCCACCACTCCATTTCAATAGATACGTCAAAAAGGGTGACGGAGAAATTGATCAAAAAAGGTCAACTCGTGGTATACCTCAAAAATGATAGTTTTCATCCGAAGAAGTATGGAATCAATTCTCATAGATAGTTTCATATTTTAACAATTCTCTTTATCGAATTCAACATTCATGAGAAAAATCTGGAATTTTAAAATATTTCAAGCCTACTCTTGACTAACTCCATGAGGGTGTATCAGATTTCAGTTCTCCTAGAACTTTTATGATTCGATCACTAGTTTTCTGGCTGAATTGACCGGACTAATAGGTATGTTTTTATTACTCGTGTAAATTTTTTGTCATGCTCCTCGAGTGCTCCATTTGTGAACATCTGATAATCAATACAACTCTGACAGATTTGAGAATATAAGCTTCGTAATCATGTCTACTGATGAACGAACACTAAATTCATTGTCTCCTCTGAAAAAACTCGAAGCTATCCATCGCCTTCAGGAAGGTGAGAGCGAAGAGTCAGTAGCAAAAAGTATGGGTATTCCAGAATCAACGTTGAGAGATTGGTACAAGAATAAACCACAAAGTAAAGAACGAGGTAAATCTTCAAAACCTTCGCTGATTGGAGTGAAAAATTTAGGACCGAAATTCAAGCAGCTTCTTGATCTCAGCGCCAGAAGCAGTATCATAACACAAGAAGCAATTTCGGCCGATATTTACATAAAAAAATACCTCAACAGTTATTTCAAGTTAAAGTTGGGGTCTCTTTATAAGAAAAATGCTTCTACAGATGCTGACAACGTAGACTCTACTTTAGTTGAATCTGCCTCTACGATTGAACAAGATAATACGAAAAATACGGAAAACACCAGTGACAAGATCAAAAGTGAGTCTAACGGTTCACAAAAGCGATCAATCGGTGAAAAAATTCAAGTGGTCAATCATAATTTGAAATCGAAAAATGTGAGTAAGAAATCAAAGTGAATGGGAGACTGTGGCACACAATCAGAAATCAAAGTGGAAAGCTGGACTCTATTTTTCGATGAATCTGAGTATTGTTCTATTTTTTTATGGACTATCCCGTGACGAATAGCTGAAGCTGTAATCAAATGGGTTCATTAGGTGCTTCCATATTTGGAAAAGGACATTTTTATCGAAAATGAAATGAATTCGATAAAATGTAATCTCTCAATTAATTGAGAGACAAGTATGTTTGTTCAATTGAAAAGTTGCTGTTTTTTCTATTTCATTGTTTTATTGTTCATTATTTCCAGTGAGGATGTGTCGATAATATTATGTTGAATGTTTCTGATACACGGTAACTATTTTGTGACTCACCGAATCATAATGTTGGTAATATAAATGTTGAAAATATAAACTCTGCGTTTCAATTAATCAGCATCCCATAACAGAAAAAAAATAATTCAAAATTTAAAATTTGTAGCGATAATGAAGAAATTGTCGCAAGTTTTCTCGATTTTTTTCAAATGACTATATCTTTTGAAATACGCAAGATGGATTTTCTCTCTATTCTTCAGATTACTATACATACTCACTCGGCCTTTTGTCCGATTCCAACGTCAATTGCTGGAACACCCTGTATAATGGATGAATCGAAAGCTACCAATATAACCCCTAATGATTTCTCGATATGTCCGTCTAGTCACTGAGTGTTATCGATGATACCTAAGAGATACCAATTCATTCATTATGGAATGGAGATATTTCCCTATAGGTGAATTCATTCATCAATCCCTTCAATTTCCAAAATGGATACGATTTCATCGCTTAATGATGAATGGTCAGTTGATAGGAGCCAACAAAGCATAATCAGCAGAATTGTATAATTGGGAGATGAATGTTGGAAATAACAATTTGAAAAAACAATGGGAAATACTATTTCGATTTTCGTTTTTAAATTTTCTAGGATAAACTAACATTGGTTTTCCAGGGATTCCCAAAATGGCAGGAGAATACTCACCTTTGTTTTTTGAATATCAGATAACGTTTTTCACACAGGTGAATATATATAGAATAAAGAAAAATATAAAAAAGGCGATTTCAGATTGCTATAGTTGGTATCTTGGAATGATATTTTTATGCAGCATTCAGAATTGACAACTGGTGTATTTTATTATGCCTTCAATTTTTACTCATAGTACTTGCTCTCGGTATCTCCCGAAAACGTTTTTATTACACACAACCAGTGGAGTAAAAATGTATTAGGGCTTGCAGAGAGACGTGATGAGGTTGGCAATTTCATGAAAAAAAGCAGTCCAGAAAACTGTTCCATACATCAGAGTCTGGATTTATGTGCTGCTTTGTTTGGTATATAGTTCCCACGTCCATTTGCGCTGCAGCCATGGGAATAATATATCTCGTTTATTACTTTCGAAGTATATTTCATTTTTTGCCAAGTGTATGCAAAATAGGAGGAGTCATAAAGTTTTCTCATTTCATCATAGGTACCTTTTTGACAATTCTTTTTGTCAAGTTCAATTCACAAGCACTGAGTGATGGATGTACAGAGTGCGCAAAAAATTCGTCATATCATCATAAAATCATGAGAACTGGGATATGGAAGTTCAACGTTTATCAATTCAGTGGAATAACAATAATATTTCAATATTTCAAGTGTGTGAGTATCATTTTTACGTAAACTAGCATTGAGTATGGGTGTCCTATGTGTAATAGTGTAATATATTATTATTTCATTGGGTCTATTTGATTTCTCTCTCATCATCAACGCTCTGTGGAAAATAATACTGAGTCTCTCTTTGAGGCTGTAAAGCTTCCTGATATTATGAGGATATGAGGTATCGATCTATTGAAGGAGGTTTCAAACTGATGACACGATCGTTGCGGTCATTTAACACCCATGAAAAGTTTCATCATTCATTAGTGGCGCATAGAAAAAACTTCCATCGGTTTTCTCAAAAGGAGATTCAAAAAACACATTAATTTACTGATACAGGATGTCTAGAAACTATTCTGCGGAACGAAACGAATCCAAAAATAAGCATCTTGAAATACACAAGAAATACATTTTGCATTACAATATGTATGTTAATTCAATGTTCTTATGAATTAATCTCAATGCTTTTACTTACAAGTTCAGTAATACTGAAGCAACTTATTTTGACTAGGAAAACAGTGAATTAGTTGTACACCAATCAATTTACTGATTCGTATTTTTGAAGAACGTTCATAGCACTCGAATAGAATCATATATTTGCTATCATTCGATAGTCTATTCCCAGAAAATTCTAAGGCTCTTTTGAGCATGTTCTTGGGAATATGAATATTCTGGCGCTAGCTCGTTCACAGGAGTATGTGCTACCAGGGATTATATTCTGAATCCTTAAGTACCAAACTGAAAATACATTCAATTCAGTTCGAACAATTGATTTATGAAGTTTTAGCAAGAATAAATTTCATGAATATTCGGACAAGATTATAGATTACATTATTCATGATCAATATTTGATTATAATCTCTCATTCCTGTGGAAGAATAGCGTGACTAATAAAGCATGTCAAGCAAAAAAAAATCATATAATTTAAATATCTCGTCATAAAAATACAATACTTCTATTTAAGCCATCCTCTTCGAACACATTCCTTCACCATGTAACCCAATTTGTTGAGAAGTGTTGGGGAAGCATTTTTAAGTACATACTGATCGTAATCGATAGAACCAACATTTTTTTGTTGTGGGGGATCTGGATCTTTGGTAGCAAACCAAGAAAACAATGTTGCGGCATGTCCGAATCCATATTCCGATTCCAATTCAATTTCTTTCAAGAAAATATCGTAGCTGAACGGGGCTGTATCCACTTGGTGTTTCTTTAATGTTCCAATGAAATGTTCATGGTAATATTCCAACAAATAATCCAGATTTGCCTCTATAACTTCTAATTTCACGCTGGACCAAATGAAGAAGAACACGTCAGCTGCTGGAGAACCGTAGGTTATTAATTGAAAGTCTAAAAATTTGTTTGATACTGCACGTCCATCTTGATACTTCTGCATGGTGTTATCACAATGTATATCTGTATGTATCAAAGTGGCGAAGGGTTCTCTTGGTTGACATCTTGGATATTGCCCCCAGTGACGTATCTTAGGAGCCCAATGGGCTACTTCATCGATTTTTCTCACTAGATCTCTGACAAGTTCTTTCATGCCCACATTTTTGGGATCGTAATCTTCAAGGAATATTTTGATATTTTTCTCGAATAAATCCCGGTTTTTGAGTTTCAGTGCTAGTGGTACTGCGTGAAACTGAGCCATATCTTTGAGAATCAATTTTGCAGTTTCCAAAGTGAAGCCTTCCAACCGGGGGATGCTATCGTATCCTGAAAGAAATGAGATATCTGTAATTTTTGTTATTATATAAAAAAATTGGTTTCAATGTTAGAAAACCAGTTTGAAAAGGGTGCTTATTTTTGTTGAATAGTCCCCTTTCCATAAAATAACAGGTGATAACATTTTCAGGATCATTTCGATATCATAATAGTTTTCTTGAGATATAATTTCCCAATATCTTATCCAGAGTCATGCGTGTTAATAAGTATACAAAGATGCTTTTGAGATTAAACGAATGTGGCACGCTCAAAATGTCGAAATAGTCCCAGTCACAATGTCATCAACCGGTGTAGTGCCTATAAGACCTTGCACGACAGTCTCACCAAACTGGGAATACCTAAGAACGCCTTCTCTGAGATCCAGAAGGCTGTTATTTTAAATACTTGCCACACAGTACGAAAGTTTTTGAGTATGTAAATTGAGCCTAATACCTTTGGTATATAGTACCCGGGATAGGTAAATATACCGGTGCTAAGCCAAGTAGTACATTATCATTTCATTATCTCTCTCATTCGCTGTTTAAACTGACCAAATGATTCGATTTATTTTATTATATCAAAATATAATTTTTTTAATTGTATTCAGTAAAAAGTGGAAGAATGAGTCATGAAAAATTAATGCAAACTGCTGATTAATTCCAATTATTGTTTATATAATCATACATTTTGTAAGTTGATCATGAAAAAAAGTATTGTTCAGCACATAATCAGGAGATATCGTTATAATAAAATAATATTATTAATTTTCCAAATGAATGGTCCTCTATTCTGAACAGAAATATTTCATGCTCTTTTTCAAATGTGATGCTTATTGCAATATAATTATCCATTTCTAGTATTATTTGTCATTTATTACACGACATAAATGCCAAAGGGTAGGGAGTGGGTATGAGCTGCTAGTATCTCTGGCCTCTCCATCAACCGACTTCGATTCATTCATCCGACATTATTGTATCGGCAAAGTAGAAGCGGGCCCGACGTCGGCCATAGATCCAGGGGCGATCCAGACAAACGAAAATTCGATTCAGGATAAATCTCTCAATGTTATTTCATTTTTCGATTTCAAGATATCAAAAACTATTTCGTGATGTGATTACTACATTTTATGATGTACACGGTTTATCACACAATCCGTTCTATAGAAATTTTTAAAGTTGACATTTGTATAAAATTTTCGTAGTTTTCACTAGTCCGAGTTTTATTTAAAATTCCCGAGATCAAATCATTCCAACCGTCAACTGGAATAATGTAGAAAATGTTTCCTCTCATTTCCTTCATTTCTCTAATGATGCTTTCACTCATTCTCTTCATTTTCATTTCACAGAAATATGATATTTTCCTTCATTTTAGTAGTTTCTTCATTAAGTTTCATTATTGTTTGTATCTGTCTTTCACTTCCTATTGAAAAACCTCATTCAGGTTCATACACTTTATCTTCAAAGTCCTGACGTCGTCTCCCCAGTTGAGTAAATGTTTTTATTTGTTCATTTTACTACAGGGGTCCGAAGGATATACCGCAGCCCGAGGATGCAATGTTTACTTTATTTCAATTAATCACCGTTACAACGATCAGAGTCACAAATTTGGCAAGTATAATCTTTGGTTGATGGTCCGCTGGCTTCAGTCTTTTTGAAGAATGAACACAAATCTTCCCCGTCCATTTCAGCGTAGTAACAGCCTCTTTCAGAAATAGGAAGACCTTCTAAAATGCAAAAAAAAAAACATTCATTACATAATTATACAAAAACTGATTTGGGATATTCAATGAAATCATGCAGAAGAGAGAAAAAGTGGTACGGAAGAGATGTCAATAGATTTCATGATTAGACCATTATACTTTTGTACTTAGTTGATATTATAGTGAGAAATCACATGAATCAACTTTGAGTTGTTCAATTCACACATTGTTGAAAATTGAGATTCATTTTTGAAAAAGTTACGATTGTGAACTATTTTATACTGAGATTTCTTGTATTCTCACACGTTTCAAATCTCAGAAACTGAGTTTTCTTTATTTGAATAACGAGAGAACTGGCTTTCTGATATTAAAGAAAGGGAATCAGTGCCACGTTGATTATGTTCCACTGGACTTGAAGTGTTACAAAATTATAAATACCTATATAAATATCTATTTAGATATTGTTTTTATCTCATTTTCAATAGTTCATTTCCTGTCGATTACTTTTTGTTCATTATCTCGTTTCAAAGTGATGAAGAATTATCAGAATATACCGAGTGCTAGGAATATTTTACTACGATCTCAATTGATGGTGTGAATTCCAACATATCTCACGACATGGAGACCATAGAAAATCAGAAGGAATATGGTGATCGTCTAAGACTCAATACTCAAGTTCTTCATTCTTTCAAAAATATCCCCAAAAGTTTCTACTACTCGAACAGTTTTTGTACAAGTCTCGAAATTTTTCATAGATTTCAAACAGACTGTATCTCAGCCTTTTTTCATCAAGTATCCTAGACTGTTTACATTGATTGCCCTATTTGACCAATCTGCGAAAAAAGGAATGTTTTCACTTATTTATCTTTGCAGGCTAAAAAAATTAAGATTTCTTGAAAAAATCATGAAATGGAAAAGATGTTTTTACGTTCAAATTTTATATATAACTCAGAATTCGCGTACAAATTCTGAGCGACAAAAATTTGTACAGGCATTGACTACCTACGGTCTTCTTTGAAGTAAACTCACCCCATGTAGCAGTAACGTGATAGCATACTGTTTTCGCGGTAGTATTGTGGTGGTTACGGACAATATTTATGTTACTACAGCTTTGTATTCCTGTGTGTTCCTTGTCAAGAGGAGAATTGCATTTATTTAAGTTGCGTAACGTGCAGTGGTAGCAATCTGTTGGATCGGATTCAACCGTTACTGAAATCGAACGAAATTATTTAGACGTTTATTCAGTATCAATATGATCTATACTCACCAGTATATGCTACCAAGACTAAGAAAAGACTGTACAAATTATACTTCGACATGATGGCGAAACAACAGTGTACGAGAATTATATTTCAAGCTTATATAGCAAATCTGAACCGCACATTCAAATCAAACATCGACACTCAAGAAATCAATTTAAATTTCCACAATAGACTGTAGACGTCATGTTATTGTTAAATGATAGATAATAATGAAAATATGATAACAATTGGTTGAAGCGACACTCTATATATTGTTCAAAAGTTTCAGCTGCTTTCATTTTTGTAACTTCTGATGAAACTTGAATATTTAAGATGATTCATATACTTTCTAGGTATTTATTATTGAACGATAAACATAAGATTGAATTTATATTTGTCTATTCATTTTGAATATTCCAGGTATAATATGCACTCGCAGTTAAATGATTTTTATTGATTGTTCACTAGTCAAATATGCTGAATTTTACGAATCTAATGTACAAATCCCAAAATCGACGGTCGGTCGCCCACTCCCAAAGAAAATGTGAATTTTATGTGCAAACATTGCTCTGAAGGAGTGAAAAACAGAGTTACATGCATTGAGTGTTCTGAAAATTTCCATCCAGCGTACTTGAAACAAGCTAGTGAAATGAAAAAGGCGGAATACAAACACGAAACCGACCAACAAACCACTGACATGAAGATTACAGATTCAGGGATTCTGGTCGATTTTAATTACCCTTTAATTTCGTGGATATGGAATCATAGTTAACTATTTATTGGAAAGAATGAATCAGAAATGCAATTGAATCTCACCATGACGATGTTTTCATTCATTATATAATTTATAAAGACTTGCTCGTCATATTGGTTTGACAATCACAACTATCAGAAACACGGATATGAATTCTTTGAAGTATGCGTATTCCGAGATTTAAGAATTGAAATTTCAAGAAGCTGTCTATAGCGTATACCACTGGAGGAATTGGTGCGGTGTATCACCATTTTTGAAGATTAATTCGATCACGTGATTAATATTTCAGTTCCTAGATCTCTTCGTGAGACCGTGGCGTATACTTACTATCTGAAGATCTGTGTCTCCATGCTGACAAAATCAAATTAACACAACTGGATCTTATTGATATTACATATCAAAAAGAGATATTAATGAATCATTGATTCGAATGGATGCTGACTTTTCGAATCATACTAAGCGACGAAGCACATTTTCACCTTATTGGGTTTATTTGTATTTGTATTCAATTATATTCATATCTCATTTTTGGGAAGAGGTAACGTGAATAATAAAACATGTCAAGTGATGAAAAAGTTCATATAATTTAAATAGCTCATCATAAAAATACAATACTTCTATTTAAGCCATCCTCTTCGAACACATTCCTTCACCATGTAACCTAATTTGTTGAGAAGTGTTGGGGAAGCATTATCAAGTACATACTGACCGTAATCGAAAGAACCACCATGTTTTTGTCGTGGAGGATCTGGATTTTTGGTAGCAAACCAAGAATAAAATGTTGCAGCATGTCCGAATTCATATTCTGATTCTAATTCAATTTCTTTCAAGAAAACATCGTAGCCAAACGGGGCTGTATCCACTTGGTGTTTCTTTAACGTTTCAATGAAATGTTCATGGTAATATTTCAACAGATAATCCAGATATGACTTTATAACTTCTAATTTCACGCTGGACCAAATGAAGAAGAACACGTCAGCAGCTGGAGAACCGTAGGTTATTAATTGAAAGTCTATAAATTTGTTCGTTACTGCACGCCAATCTTGATACTTCTGCATGGTGTTATCACAATGCATATCTGTATGTATTAAAGTGGCGAAGGGTTCTCTTGGTTGGCATCTTGGATATTGCCCCCAGTGACGTATCTTGGGAGCCCAATGGGCTATTTCATCGATTTTCCTCACTAGATCTCTGACAAGCTCTTTCATGCCCACATTTATGGGATCATAGTCTTCGAGGAATATTTTGATATTTTTCTCAAATAAATCACGGTTCTTGAGTTTCAATGCCAGTGGTACTGCGTGAAACTGGGCCATATCTTTGAGAATCAATTTTGCAGTTTCCAAAGTGAAGCCTTCCAGTCGAGGGATGCTATCGTATCCTTAAAGAAATTATATCATCATTTAGATAGCTGGAATTGAAATGTTAGAAAACTGAAAAACTACTCTGAGAAGACATTCTTGTAAATAAATCATCATAGTGAATTATATCGTTTTTCCCTACTCCGTTTCTGTTGAATAGTCCTCTTTTTTCATAAAATAACAGTTAATAACATTTCCAGGATCAGTTCGATCTCATAATAGTTTCCTTGATTTAGTCTGGAATTGATGAACTGTTCTCATGAGAATTCAGAAAACATTCACATGAATTTTATAGATATTTCAATTACAATCGAAATTTTTCAAGAAGAATTCACTATAATTCAATTTGACCAGCTGATTTGTTCGAATTATTATTATATATTAATATTCCATACAAAATTGATACTCACCCAATAATTTCAAATTATCAAGTACCAATGCACTGTTATCATCTATTTCATTACTACCTGTCAAATTCAACCTAGCGCCAAAGCACGTAGCAAACATATCAGCGTAGCCTTCTTGTCCAAGCTCTTTTTGAAAATTGTGTACGGTAGGCACAATGGTGGTGTAGAATCCCATTTCATTTGTACACACTGTTTGCATATTGAAAATTTGCTTCGAGGTACCTTTAATAACCTTTGCAACTCCATTTATTTTTTCTTCAGACTTGTTTTTCTTGTTCGTTACTGTAAGATCAACTTTTAGTGTAATACTACCGGCACCTGCTTCACTCAATATTGATATCTGTGTATCTTTGATGACTTTATCAGATCCCAAATAATCTGCAAACAGTTCTGGTATATTTTTGAGATCATAACTCATTTTGACAGATTCGATGGAGTGATCTGATACTTTCGGATACTGTTAATTAAATGAAAGCTGATGCGGCAATCAGTGCTATTTTATCCCACATTTTATCTGTGCCTCTCAAATTCCAACCTTCAATAGCTATCGAGATAATCAAAACATAATGTATCAGTGATGACAGAGTGAATTCATTGTCTCCATTATCATTGGAAGATAAGCGACTCCAACTATTCCAATTATTTGAAATTTCAAATTCCAAATGTATGAAATTTCTGTAGTTTTCACTAGTCCGAGTTTTGGAAATTTCTAAGATGAAATCATTCTAACTGCCACCTGGAACAATATAGACGGTGTTCTTCATAAGGGTATTGGATTTGTCTTCAAATCGGAATGAAATATTAATGTAATTATTTTATGTACACTTCAAAAATATTATCGAGAATAATAAATGTTTGTATCTGGTTTGAACAAACACGCCATGATGCGATATTTCACACATGTGTGTGGTTCGTAAACAAAGATACCTACATCTAGACTCTAGAGTCTAGACCATTTCAATACAATTTTCAACGATAAACTCATTTTAGCCCAAAAAGTTTTTGTCTCCTCAAATAATTCCAACAAACCGAATTCATCTTTTTATGTTAACGTCAACACCCTTAAAACATTAACCGATGGTTTTGTATTATTAAAATTCAATTGAGAATTGATTGAAAAGGTAAAAAGTTCTTTTTCAATCTCTACAACCTCATATATTTCGGTATATTCAATATACAAGGTCATCTATTCAATTGATTTGGGGAAAGTCTATTCATATAGGTTATTAGTAAATTCACATATTATAAAAATCAGTTTGAAGTATACAGGGTCAAACTTTCTCAAGTTATGAGGTTCATCTACTAACCAGATATAATCACTTGTGTATGGAGATATCATTATTTCATGACATCAATATCACGTTTCAAACGTCATAATATTCATCAGAATGATGATGAATTTTTTTCAATCGATTTATCAAGAGTAGATGATGACAAGCAGAAATCGTTAATTGAAGATATACAAATCATTGTCATAGTTTTCGAATCGAGTTTTTTACAAAGAAATATGTGAATGAAGAAACAGTATTCTCTTTTCTTGCCCCTATATTCTGAGTTGAATATAAGCCGAATGAATCGCTTCTGCTAAATAAATACCCACATTATATCTGTCGATCTACCCACACAATTATATTACAGTTGATCACGGAGTGGACTAATGCATAGTATAAGTTGATTAGGTAAGGCATAATACAAACTATTCAAAGTCTTTCTCGTATTCAAAAATATTATAAAAATGTAACAAAGAGAAAAATAGTTACTTTCGAAACATGTTATCGAGAACAATTATCAAGACCCTCAAGATTGAGTGAAGCACAAATAAATGGAAAGTGAAGTTTGATGCTATAAAAAATAAAGCGTGTTTCACTTTTTCACTAAAGAGGTCCGAAGGATATACTGCAGTCAGAAGCTTATTATTGTAGTTCCCCTATCATTCTGATACCTTGATATATATCCCTTCAAGTATTTAACAAAGGTCACTAGGTTTCAAGGTGTCCAGATTCTCTAGATTTAGAGCAGATTCCCTCAGTTGCATTACTCTTCTGTAGTTTAGTGCCTCAGGCCGCACAATCTACAAGTCACCTTGATAAAGCCCCATATTTTGTAAATGTATCTAATATGCCCATGGCCTGTACATTCTTAATTCAATTCTGAATGATGGATTTTTTTTCATGATGAACTGCTTTCAATCAAAAACAGCACAAACACACAAAAGTGTCGCCAATAGCATTCTTAGCCCTGCTAATTCCAAATCAAAGAACACCCTTGAAGCAGAAGTATCTTTGGATGCAGAGGAATTACCAAAACTGGTGGGGATAAGGACAGAAATGTATTTATCACAACTTATTAGTTTGAAGGGTTTCGTTATTTATCGTTTCATTGTCTATTGTATTTTGATATCCACGTTATTACGATTATAATCTAAAAATGCTGTGTTTTGCCATAAAAGATATCATTGAAATAAATATTGGTGGATTAGGAATGATTAGACCATTATTGATGAATCATAGGAAAATGTATTGAATTGAAGAATAAATAAAATTGAACTGAAATAGTTGGTGAAATATCCTGTCCTGTTATGATGTGTTTATAACCTTAGATTATATATCCTATGATCTCGTGAAAAGAGAGTTTTCCACGAACACGATGCCATTGGTTGGCTTTTTTTAAATTCAGACAAAAACAACCATTGTCTTTATGAAATACATTTCCTTACTTGGCTCTCATTTCAATACCAGAGGCAATAAAATAATTCGTACAACATTTCTCTTTAACGTATTTTTTATCTCATTAGCTGATGACGCCCCAAACCAAAACCCCCAACCACCTACGCAAGTAGTACTATAAAGTGTTCGACAATATATGTATATTGTATGTATTTCTCAGATCCTTTCGAAATATATAGAATATGCTGTTTATTGTGTGTTATATGAAATTATAGGTGTTTTTTATTATTTCATCCCCAAATTGCCTCATATTTTCTTATCTTATCATTCAAATCAAAAAAAATCTTTAGATGCATATAAATGTTGCTTATTGATAATGCAAATCGCAATTTCAACCAGATCTGTGATCTCTCTAGTTCAATAATGGTGCACAATATTCCTCCTATTTCGAATTGTTTCAACTCCAGCTCATTGTTCTATGACGTGAGTATAATCAAATTGAAATCGATGGAAGTTTCAAACGTTCGATAAATCAAGTCTCAGGTGCATTTTATTTTATTTGTAACGGGTACGTTCTTCGAAATGATCGCAAACAAACCATTTCTTATTATTCGAACCAAAATGAATAATTCGACAGATTTTTCCAAAATCAATTCATTACATTAAAGAAAAAATTCAATCAGAATATTTCCCGCATAAGACTATATGGTTTCAACAGAATAAATGAATATGTTCAAAGGGAATTATGTCTCCAATATATTTTTTCGAAAGTTGACATTTGGTCATGCGCATTGTAAATGAAGATATTGAAATACTTCAATATTCCCTGCCTAGGCTACTTCTCAGTTAACTTCAACACCATTTTAGGTGTACATCTTGAAGGCCATATTTCCTACGTTTGAACGTATCTATAGGACTGCTCACGTACTATAATTATTTTGACTGTCTATTACCAAAACTATGCAAACAATAATCTCCATAAGACCATGTCATTTTCATTATCAGATAAGACTCTATTCTTCTTTGTTTCTAAACACTTCAATGATAATAGTGTCATTATTGTATCCTTTCTTTTCTTTTTTTCAAGTCTGCTTATGATTTTGATCAGATAAGATTTGATTATAGCAATTTCATTCATTCGCCATCAAAAGCTTTTTCTATGAAGTTTTCTCACTGGGAGAAATTCTATAATTGTCAATACCCGAATGATCAAAACACAACATTGATAAATCTCATTGTTTCTCAATACATATTTCTAAAGCTAGTTATCTTATAGTCATGTAGCGGGCCTAGAATCTCATTTCACAATCATTAGAATATCATCTGAATATTCCTGTTCACAGGAATGAACCAAAACGATGACAGTTCATCAGCTGAAAGTCGTCCTATGGAAAAATTTGATCATCAGAAAGAGACATTGGATATTGACGATATGCGAGGCAGTTGTGCCAATAGTTCTGTTCCTGCTGATCGCATATGGCAGAAGTAAAGTTACTGGACTGGGGAAAATTGAAGTGAATGATACCACGTTCAATGAAAAGAGACTAATCCAATATTACATCGACATTGCTGAAGTGAGTATATTATACTCACCAGAAAATGATTTCACGAGCGCCATCATCCAAAGAACTGCGGAAAAATTCCAAATACCAAGTGATCAAGTGTTCGGATTCTACAATTCCGACACCTTGCTCGAGGACTATCCCAAAATCAGCAACGGTACCATCATTGCCATCATTTTCGACAGCGAAAATCGGGCAGAACTATCCTACACCATACGATACTCGGTACCGAATGCTTACGGAAACCAGCTTCCAAGTACCAGCAAGAGGTACTACGTAACCAATCAGTTCACTCCCAATATCGACAACGGGTACATGAGAGAGTCCTTTGTTCCTCTTCAGACAGCTCTGGACCTCTCGTTCATCGAGCTCTCCATGGAGACCATGGGAATCAGTAGAAACATGTCCATCTCAGATCTGACCCTTTCTGTTCAGGAATTTCCTTATCCACCCCACAAGGAGGATTCAGCACTCGGGGCGCTTCTCAAGGAGTATCTGCCACTGCTGACGCTTTTCAGCTTCATGTTCTTGTGTCCGACAGTATTGCAACGCGTTGTTGAAGAGAAGAATTCTGGTGCTAAAGAACTGTTGAAGATGGTGGGAATGACGTCGTGGATGATTTGGTTAGGGTGGTTCATTTACGCTGTTATACCGATGCTGTTTTCTATTAGTTGTATCGTTTTTCTGATGAAAGTCCCTCTTTTTGGAACCAGCTATTCACCAATAGAATATACTAGTGCGACCGTATTCTACGTTTTCTTATTGCTGTATTGTACAACGGCTATCTCGTTTTGTTTCGCCATTAGTGGCTGCTTCAGAAATCCCGCAATCGCCGTAGTGGTTGGTCTTCTGATATGGCTTTCATCTTATTTCATTCCGACATATTCATTGCAATTACAAGAAACTATGAATTCGATGTCATGGTTCGAAAATATCATTTTGAATTTGCTTCCCAACATGACCCTTCAATATGGCTACTCGGTGATATCAGTTTACGAAGAGAGAGAGGTAGGGGTTCAATGGTATAATTTTCACAAGTCGAGTTCTGGTGGTTCCGATGACGTCACCATGATGAATATATTCGTGATGCTCTTGCTAGACACAGTCGTCTATGTGTCTTTCACTTTTTATATGGATGGAGTCAATCCCGGAAAGTACGGTCTCAGAAAATCTATGGGATTCCCCCTCAGTCTTTTCAGAAGAAGGAATGATATTCACGATGAGTATGAGGAACACCGTCTCTCGAGCATTGAGGACGGTGAAATCTCGACAGTTGGAATCAGTATTAGAAATTTGAGGAAAACCTATGGCCAGCAATTAGTCGTTGATATCGAAAAATTGGACATTTTCAAAAACCATATAACAGTTTTGCTAGGTCACAATGGAGCTGGAAAATCAACGACCATGTCGATGATAACTGGAATGACGGAACCCACTTCAGGAATGATAAGAATCGACGGTTTGGATTCCAGAGAAAGCCAAGAAGCTATCAGAGATTCTCTTGGTCTGTGCCCACAACACAACCTCCTATTCACAGACTTGACAGTACGCGAACACCTGATATTTTTCGCTAAGATAAAAGGGAAATCTAGCGAAGAAGCAGAAACAGAAATGTACGAACTTCTGGACAAAATGAACTTGTCTGAAAAGAAAAACGTCTTGGCGCACACTCTCTCAGGGGGAATGAAAAGGAAACTTTGTCTGGGGATGGCCCTCATAGGTGGCTCGAAAGTTTTGATTTTGGACGAGCCTTCTTCGGGAATGGATCCAGAATCCCGGCGACATCTTTGGGATCTGCTGCTTTCTTGGAGAGGAGAAAAAACAATTTTAATCAGTACGCATTTCATGGAAGAGGCTGATGCTTTAGGCGACTGGATAGCCATCATGTCGGAAGGTAATCTGCAATGTCATGGTACGCCGATGGATCTGAAAAAAAAGTACCACACCGGCTACCGTTTGTCTTTGATGGTCACTGGAGAAGTAACGGTAGCAGAAAGATCATTTATCGGGAGGTTAGTGGAAAGAACAGTGTGTAATTCGCAGTTCAAGTCAGATAATGGCAATGAGATGATTTTTGTGTTACCATTCCAAGAAACCACAAATATAACGAAATTGCTTAGTTACATGGAAGAGAATAAATGTGAACTCAAAATTGAGAATATATCGATATCAACAACGACTCTAGAGGATGTGTTCTTGAAAACTAGACTGGAGAGTGGTGATGACTATGCTACCAAACCGATAAGCGGTGATAAGACCATAACAACTCTTGAAGATGTTGAAGAGATGAGAGATCCTGAATGCAGTGAAAATATTACCACAACTACGTTTAAAAAAAATGTTTTTATAATAACGAAAAACAAATGTTCTTTCATAAGAAGAAAATTTCATGTTTATGCAGTACTGCTAGCTATATCAATAATGTGTTTACTCTCAACTGTTTATCTGATCAGCTTTCAAAACGGATATTATGATCAAGAAGGGCCCAAATTAGAGCTACATCTTAGCACTTACAAAAATACGTCTGTCTTTTATGATGTGAAATATAGCAGAACCAATGATATCGTGGAAAAATTAAAATATGGATATGACAAACTAGTTCAAGAAAATAAATGTGTAGCTGCTGTAGTATCAGATGTACAGACAGCAATCGTTGAGAAAAGTTTGGAGAACATAGCTTATTATAAAGAACACATGGTTGCCAGCGCATCGTTTGATTATGAAAATATAAAAATTGAAGCTGTCGCTCTCTATAACCCGATAGCTGTCCATAGCTTACCCATATCTGTCAATCTTGTCACAAATGCAATAGCAAAAACATTGTTGGGACCAGATTATTCTATATCAGCCAGCAATTGGCCACTACCTTCTATCAATCAGAGGTCCTCTCAGGAATATTCCCAGACGAAAATTGTTGTACTCTGGTTGGTATTGATACCGATTGGATGTCTGTTTATTCAAGGATCTTTCATTTTGTTCCCCCATACTGAAATCTCCACGAAATTCATTCAAATGCAGTATATGTGCGGGCTGAAATCCTACCAGTATTGGCTAACCAATTATGTCACTGATCTACTAATGTACTTTATAGTTATCCTTCTAATGTCGCTCATAACATATAACTCATTTCCTCCTATGAATCATTTCTATGAATTCAGATGTTTACTCCTCATTTTTATGATTTTCGGTCTATCAGGCATTCCTTACTCGTATTTGTTTTGCAGAAAAGGATCTGCTTCCGGAGCTTTTTCTCTATTAATCACAATCGGAATTCTCTTGGGAATAATTCTTACTCTAACAATAAAAGTACTGTTAGAGTCTCAGGATGATTATTACATATATATTGGTGATATTTTGAGGATAGTTAGTGTATTCTTCTTACCCCAAGTGGGCTTGTCACTTTCACTGGTGGATTTCAGTAGGAGATTGTTAGACAATTACAATTTGGAAGTGGAACCTAAAAGATTCACGAGCATTTGTTCCTACTCTAGTCATGCTTGTTGTGATGTCAACTCTTCAGCATGCGCTGATTTCAAAGATTATCTACAATTGCTATGTCCAAATTTCTTAGTGATGCTGTACAGCTGCCTTTTTTATCTATCGGTTCTTTTCTGCATGGATAGTTACAGATTGTTCAAATTCTGGTCCCAATCAAAGTATCAAGTGATGCATATTTTCGAAAAATCTGATGACGATTACAAAAACACTCTGGATCTAGAATTAGGTGCTCTGAACGTGAACAATTTATCCAAATCTTATTCCAGAAGAAGAATAGTTGACAATATCAATTTAAGTCTCAAAAACGGACATTGTCTGGGCATACTTGGAGTAAACGGTGCTGGCAAAACCACAACCTTCAAAATGTTGACACGAGAAGAGGTCTTGGATAATGGTTCTATAAGAGTACAGCTAGGGGATAAAGAGATAAATATTGATAACGATGAATACATAAGAAATTTGGGGTACTGTCCCCAATCCGATAATCTGAACTTTGTTCTTACTGGCAGACAAATCTTAACCACCATTGCTGATTTGCGTAATGTTGATAAATCAGTTGTTGAAGATTTCCTCGATATATTCGACCTGAAAAATTTCGCAGATATTCCTTGTGGCCATTACAGTGGAGGAAACAAGCGCAAACTTAGCTTAGCAGTTTCTCTCATTGGTTTCTGCAGTTTTATGCTACTAGATGAGCCAACCAATGGTATGGATCCATCCTCTCGCAGAAAGTGTTGGAACATCATCAGAGATATGCAAAACGAGAAGAAACGTTCTTTTATTCTTACATCTCACAGCATGACTGAATGCGAAGCTCTATGCGATGACCTCAAAATAATGAAAGAAGGCAAATTTGTTGTGGGAAACAAGCTCAGCTTACTCAAGCAAGAATATGGCGGTTACGGCCTCAAAATAAAGTTGAAGAGTAAAGGCAACGATGAAATAGATGATGTGAAATCTACTTACCAATTCGCGAACGAAAACGATTTGATAAAGTATTTCACCAACAATAGTCGTGGTGAAATTAAAGATAACCATGGGGGATTGCTATGCATTTATATAAAGAAAGAAGAGAACGTAAAAAGATGGAGCCAAATATTCACGGAAATTGAAAGTATCAAAGAAGAAAATCCTCATTTGATTGAGGATTATTCCATTAGCGAAGCATCTCTGGAGGATATCTTCTTGAAAGTTTCAAGATCATCTTCATTGCTTGATTTGTTCAAGGATAACATGAGAAGAAAATGACATTTTAATGAAAATTCTCTCTATTGTCATAATTCCAGTAAATTCTCTATTTTGTTACATCTATTAAAAAACGAGAAACTTGTAGGTATGGCTGAACATAATTACATGAAAATGTTAGGAATAACATTCTTGAGAATCATATTCTTGAAATTTTCATGTATTCGTCTTCAGCCATACCTACTTGATTCAAATATATCCCTGATCGACTCTGTACCCCCGCCGTGAAGACGTGCCATTTAAGTGTAAAAAATACGAATGAGCTGGCGAATTGCCTGGTAGCCACGCCAACAAACTAAGCGAGAAAAAGAGACTCTGTGGCCATAATTGCTTCTGATACCAAAATACCAATTGCATATCATTCTATATAATTGATGAAAAATCGGAAAATATGCATTTTATATAGTGGCTGCGATATTCCTATGATGGAAATAATTTTTGTATAGAATCTCATTAGTTTGTAAAGTTCCTACGTTTTTATCAATAGTTTATTCATATATCTTCAAATCTTCAGAGTATTTTAATAGTATTAGAATATTATAATACATGTTATAAAAATAAAATAATTATATCAGTGTGCATTACTTATTGTATCTTCCTACTTCACTTGTTGATATAGTTTTCAAAAATATTCAATACCAAACCGGCTTCAGACGCTCAGTGCTTTTTTTTGATTATTGATATCCATTCACATTTTGTTCATTGCATCATCATATTGATATAGAAAGCTGGCAGCTGGCAGTATTGAAAAATCAATATATTATAAAATTCGGAGAATTCTCTTATGAATTTGGGAGAACCTAATCACATATTAATCTAATCAGAAGAGTGAAAACACAGAACAAGGTAATTCAATTACTAGTTGTGAAATGGCATTGTCATTTCAATTACAAGGTGTCACATGAATAGAACATACTGATTAGTTGAACATTTCCTTAGTGAGTGGAAGTGAATCCCTTACAAAATTCAAAAATATATATTTAATAAACAGCTGCAACACAAGTATAAACTAATATCGAAGCTTCATACATAATTTAGGAGGTGGATACATATGAAACTTCTTTTCCAGTTTTCTTGATAACTTCTAGTATTTCATCAGCAGACATTGAAGTTTTGACTTTGACACTCTGAGTTTCTAAGCTGATATTGATATCTTCTACTCCTTTTCCTAGAATAAAATCATGAAATTAGTAACATTACATAATCTTAAAAGGCATATATTTTTTCATCTGATATGAAATGAACACAATATATTATAATCCTAAATCCTATATAATTCAAAAATGACTAAATAATTCAACAATAATTTGAATTGCATTTTTGATGATAAAATTCAAGAAAAACTTCTTACGAGAAATTGAATTTTGAATGTTTTTCTGTAAAATTGCTGAGACTTCAATTATTGTGATGAGTATATATGGGAATCTAATATATCATATTCTAATCCTTTATAATGAGTATGAGTATCCTGGCGGAAACCGCCCATAAAAAAAGTCAATTGAGCACTATAGAAAGATTATAATTTTCCGTCATTCGATAGTTGATTAAAAATCATGTCTGGATTACTGAAGTACATAGAAGAAGAAATTCAGTGGGCGTCGAACGTCGGCTTAGACAAAGCAGTTATTTTCATTCGAATCAATGAAAAAATTGGTTTCATTGAATTTGGTTGTTTTTTCGTTAATAAACTGTAACTTTATAATAAAAATAAAGACATTTCAGACTTCTGCAGTGAACTAGGGCGTTAATGTGGGTGTATTTTCGCTTTTCTATTATTTGTTTTATTCATTGTATTATATTGAAAATTATACGAGGTTAGAATACTGTTGTGTTTCAAAATGTATTAAGGATTCTGATAATTTGTTTTGTTTTCAGATTCGAAGGGCAAGATTTAGTTTAGGGTATTTTGAAGGCACAAACACTTTTAGAAGTCAATGCATTGAAAGAATGTCTGTATCAAAGATAAAGACAAGAAATCAAATTCAAGTCATGGTTACCGAAACGGGTACATATCTAGATATATACAAAGTGATTTATTAATAACAACCACTTTCAGAACTATGGGTCAAGTCGATTGTTCTGATTAAGGTCACTATCAGATCAATTCGATTTTTGATTACAATTACTACTCACAACATGCTGCAAATGAATTTAAAATATATCCAGAGTAGGTGGTGGATATTCAAACATGAATTTCCAGAATAATCTCTAGGAATAGACAACATAAACCAAGTCAAATATATCTGTAACATGTTATCGTTTGAGAATATTTTGTATATCCACAAGTTCTGGTAAAATTTTCTGTATTTTTCCTCAGCAAAAATTCAGATGTAAGTTATACTTATTCAAATATTATCAAAATACCTATCAATTTTCCAAGAACTCGTTGTACTGCTCCAGAACAACCATCACAGGTCATTGTAACTTTAAATTCATGTAACTTGACCTACAATTGAATATATATTTTATTGATATACTATCATATTATGAGTACTTACAGCAGACATGATAAAGTCAACTTTCTGCTTCAAAACATAAAATATAATGAAAATGAATTCAAAATGATGAAATGACAACTCATCGGTGCTGACAGTTGAAAATGTAAGAGATACGAGTATTTTGTATGACGTGATCAGATGTGAACAAACGTATTCATTGATTCTTCGAGTTGCTTCAAAAATTAAATTTTCCATAGAAGGCAATGTTTTCCTGAGTTTCATTCCAATGTTTTTTGTGTTAGCTAATTTCAGTTTGCTTACCTCCAAACCACAGCAAACCCTACGACATTTGAATCACAGTGCATATACTCAAATCAGAGATAACTCGAATACTGTGACAGCTTAAGTGTAATAGCTGCTCAACCAACGCCACATAGGTCTAGTAGAAATACATGACGTCATTTGACAGAATCACATTATAGTATCAGGTTTAATGATAATACTGAGTCTAACGTCAAAAGTGAAAAAGTGGCAGGTGTCAGGTGTGGTAGAAGCTTGGACTTGTGCTTTGACTTCAATTCAAATCCGTAAACGTTAAATGTCGGTACGTTAGGAAAATCACAAATTGTTCAATAATTGGAATGAAATTATTATCACCTAAGTTATCGTTTTTGATATCCGTGAAAAAGTGTTACTAACAAATTGTCAAGTAGTGGAGTTACCCCTAATAACGCCGGACATTTCTGAAATTAGACTAAACATCAAAGACAATAGGAACCCGCGAAGGTTTGTGTACTTGAATTGTTGAATTTTTTCTTCCAAAATAATTTTCCAATCAATTTATAACCTGTTCAAGGATAGAACAATAAGCAAATGATGTGTTGAGATAGGGTGACTTGTGAGGTCTGAACCCCATAATTATTCAATTTCATTTCAATTTAGTAGAACTGGATACTAATTTCTTGCTATTCAGATGATACGAAATTGATCATCACACAATAAAAACTTGTTAGTCACTTTTTACACTGTTGTATGATAGGAATTTAAAGAAATACTGCTAAAAGCTCTACCAGATGAGGAAAGCTAATGCTTGATTAGTTGTTAAGCTTTTATAGTTAGGTTTGCATATATCTCAGAAATCTTTACTTCCAGGCATGTTATATTCGATCCTTAACTACTGTTTTCAATGTGAAAAAATGGTTAAAAAGATCAGATTATGCAATGTTTTGCCTCAATTGGTCACATCATCAGAAAATATCTGCATTTTTGGAAATAGAAGAATGTATCATTTGTAAATGGTTATGCTGAGTTGACTCAACTGGATATAAAATTGTCATATAATAGCACTAGGTATACCTGTAATGGTGAATTTTTCGCTGGCAAGTCTTATCAATGATCTAATACACATCATCTTTGGAATCAAAGGAAAATGTTACTATAGAAATTCCTCATAATGAATATAGAAGTGGCATAAACTTCAAATATGAATAATTAAATGAACAAAATCAACTGAAACAAATATATGCTCATATAAATTGTGGTCACTGTTTTAAGATTAGCCCAAATATCTTTCAACAGATTGGTCAAATATTTCACCAACATTAATTCCATATTATAATGGATGAACACCAACATTAAAAAGTTGTTAAATTGTTTTTTTTTTTCATTTTCAACACCTTTCATTACCAAATCAAAACTGCGTATTTCTATTTTTAGATATCTTGGAATGCTCCTTGTGTTTTGTGTGTCATAAGATACCCTGTTTATACCTGAATCTGAATTTAAGACTTGGAAGCTGAAATTTCAATATTTTACACTTGAACTAGTTAACAAAGGATGCTTATGTATATTCTGTTCTTAGTCATAATTGGGAATGATAGTTGTAGTAATTTTATAATATAATTTCTAGATGCCACGGACAAAAGCCCAAAGAAAAGTTTCAACCAAAGTAAATCATGAGGTTGAAAAAAATTCACTAAAACCAAAATGCAAGCAATTGATTGAGAACAGAAGTAAGTTACTATGGTTTAATATTCAATATAAATAAGCTTATCATATTCTTTGTAGAGAAAGAGGCTTTGCTTATGTTAGAAACAATGTATAAAGATTTAATTGAAGAAATTAGTAAACATTGTACAGAGGAACGAATGAAAGTGCCGACAAAATGTTTGAAGCTAACAATAAGCGAAATGGTAAGTCAATTCAATATGGTATTGAAGTCAATTATAACTATGATAGTATCCTAAATTTTTATAGAAATTTGGCAAAGTAGTTGTAATTCTCGTTTGTAAAATATGACAATTCCTTCATCTAGGTTCACTGATGGAAAAACAAAATCCTGTTGAGAGTGTTATTTGCATAACTCAGAGCACAAGTAGAATTTTTGGAATTGCCTGATAAAGTTCACGATTGTTATCTATCATTTATTTTTTTGATCTGCTTATGATCATTAACTTCAACCAAATTGAATATTTACAATATTAATATAGTCCAAATAGCCATTCTAGTTTCAGCGTCACATCAGCAACAAGTGCAATGTTGCAAGTTCATAAATTAATCATGTAAAATGGTTTCAAAACTAAGAAAATAAATTATCCAGTATTGAATTTACATCTTAAAATTGTAAAGTAATATTCTCAATATTTGAAATTCAATTCTAATCATTATGATTCTACAATTCGAAAAATAATGAAGACATTCTGTCCACTGACCTGGACTTTATTAAGATAAATATAATATGAATGCTCATTTATTTTTCAGAAACAAATATCATCGTTCAAGGACTGTGATACTACATCATCAAAAAGTTGCTTTAACAAAGAAAAATCCATGAGAATGGTACAAAATAGTACAAAACCTACAAGAAAACTCAACAAAAGATCCTCTTCAACTGATGATGGTAAATATGTTTATTGCATGTTATTGCAAAAATTTATGCCTAAAATCAATATACAGTTTTTTTTCCAATTTCATTCTCATTGCAGAGAATTGAAATGGCCAAAAACATCATCTTTGTTTTCATTAACCTTTAAATATGCCCCTAAAATATTTAATGAGCTTTCAACTAATTCATTTTGTATATTTCTTGTTCTTGATCTATATATTCGTAGGTAGGATATTTCATTCTTTTGGAGCTGCAACCACCACTTTTAACCCCCTTCACAATTTGTTCTTTATTTTTAAAAACGATTTGTAAATAGTGATATTTTTTTCACGTACTTGGAGCTTCCTTATTCAACTTGTCATATATCTATTTCTTTATACATATCAGCTTCAGGTGGCAGTGAAATGGCAATTTTAACAGAATATCTCACAATGGGAATAGCCTGATGATCTGAAATTTGCTAGTTTATTGTGATGACTAGGAATTATCAATATTATTTTTTATGTAAATATCACATTAGAAATTGAATATTACCTAAAACCATGTGAAATTATATTCGATCGATGCACACTCTCTCACTGTATCAGACATTATGATAACTTGCAATGTAATTGTTTGTTTTCCAGTTTGAAGTGAAAGTATTTTTTGATTCAACCAAGAGTTATGGATTAAAGTTCATATTAGTTTTCCATATAGGTTAAGTTGGCTGGCCAATGTGAGTTACATCTTCAATAAATTCATCAGGAAAAGCTAGCTCATTCATCATATCTCTTTTAACCCCATATCATCAACTAATCCTGGTTTTGGTGCGACTTTGATATTCATAGGATACCTTACTACAGAGGATTCATCGTCAAGAAACTCAAGGAGTACAACAAAAAGCTCTCGACCAGTGAGAGCCTCCCGATCGCTTTCTAGGAGTAACCAGAATACACTAAAGCCAAAATCAGTTACCAAAACCTCAAACATGGTAACTCCGGTTAACAAGAGGATACAATCAAATAGCTATGGCATGGTTACACCAAAGGTAATTCTAGTTTTACAAAAATATAATTACAAAATATGCCCCAAGAACGGATAGCTAAGAGTTCTCACCTGCGGGCGATTGTAGATGTACATAATTAAAAAGTTCTCATGACACTACATTCCTACTACTCGTAGAAAAGTGAAACTAGCAATACCCAATTCTTGGAGCTTGAAAGACAAAAAATCTTTAGAATTGCTACCCGATAGATCTGTAACAAATCGTTTACACAAATACATTTTCTGAACTTTCAGTCATTCGAAAAGCCTGGAAATGCTCTATTTTCTTATTTGGAAACACCTTGTGTATAGGAATAATGTATTCTTTGTTACATAAAAATCGGACGTTTTCATTGATCATACATTCAATCTTGATCAAAACTACACTACACACTACATACACTAATTGAGCGAATCTGCGAGCTCTTCTGTCCAAACTGTAGAGGTTTTTGGAATTTGTGTACATGATTAGTTCGAAATGTTCAAACATAGTTATCGGAAGTTGACATAAAATTTGTTATTTGATAATATATTCTGTATTTACAAATAATATGTAGCAAAATGACTACAACTTGAACATTAATAGAGTTCGATGCGGAATTGAATATTCTGTGGACGAAAAGCAGTGGCATTTAATAATAAAATATCACCATATTGCAAATATTTTTATTGTTTTACAGTTTCAAACCGATAACATCTATAAACAAGGTATCAATATATTAATCAGAGCTTACTTTTCAGTGCAAACCAAATACTCCGCTCGTGTTGTTGAGACGTCCTAAAATGGGTGAGGTAGCGATATCCATGCAAGGTAGTCCACTTATGACAACTGCCGTAGCCACCGAAGATCAGGCTAACATAAATATCCCTCTTGGAGATGGAACAATGTTGAGTTTACTGCCACAAAGAGGCCTCAGGATGTCTCAAATACCCCAGCTCGATTCTGACACTTTGGAACAATTGTCCAAATTGAGCGAGAATATCAAGACTGTTGTTGAACTCACCGAGAAAAAATATGGATTGAATTTCGATTGATATTCTATTTTTTATTATGATCTTTGAATAAAGTTGAAATTATTTTATGAAAAATTACTTATACGAATGAAGATTTGCAAATCCGCTTATTGTTCTCTTTTATTTTCAATATTTGAAACATCTTCCAGTAGACTGTTATGAAACCTTACATGTATACATAGTTAATCGATAATGATTGAAATAATAAATAATACACATAAATTCAAGAATGTGATTCCGATAGAAAATAATAGATATAACAAGCTGAAATACAAAATATATGCCCAATATCTACGATGAAGGTGTCGGATGAGTGATGAGTTGGTAAAACAACTTCAAACATTTCTGCTCTGTTAATTTGTATTGGGTTCGTTTGGTCGTTCGAATTGATAATGGACTTTCTAAGTGTTGATGTCACAAGCTCAAAAACCTTTCCAAACAAACCATTTATATCACGTTTTTGCTTTTGTCAGTTGAAACTAAGAATAAAACTGTTTGTATGTGGTGTTATTGAGTTCTTCAAAAAGTCATTCTAATAAAACCTCTTATGGAGAAAAAAACGCAATATTGCTTTGTTTGGAAAATTGCGCATTGGAATCAGTGTAGATGGAGAGCGCAATAATTTTTATGAATAATCGGCATGCGTTTGAAACGGTCGCATGCAATTCGTATACACAGGTCTGGAAACTATGGCACTTTGAAGTGGTGGGGAGTGTGAAGAATAATTCGCAATACGCTAGGAGCGTATGTGTCTAGCGGCTACAAATAGCAGAATACGAGAACCACCAATATTTCCTCAATGTTTGGCAACCAGTCGCACGGCACTGCTGCAACAAGTTTTTGAGGGCGACCATAGGGCGACCACGCGACACTCAGACTTTACGATTCATAAAGTTTAATGCGCTCTCTCTCTACACCGTTTCCACTTGCGCATTGCTGGTCCATTCTTCGTATCGATGCCTAGTTTGTGATGTGTCGCAGATGCTCCATCATGATGTGTGGCTCAATCACGATATTTACCTGGCAAAAATAGTTGTATGTCAGACGTCAAACTGACAAAATAAATTCGAAGCCATTAATTTGTTGTATTTTTCTTAGGTTAAGGTTCTTTTATATTCTGGTTTTCACTGTTCATATTTTATAGGCGATTCTGTTGCTAAAGGAGATTTGAAACAATATTTCAAAGATGCAAGTACCACCAGTTTTTATTGATATGTCCCCTGAAGATCAGGTAAACTATATGGTCTTGAATCAGTTACCTCTATTCATCTCTAAGTAAAAGACACTATATATTCCATATTGACAATTTCAATTTGATAATGTTCTCCTACTCATTGTAGGCTCAAGAACTTCGGGTCTATTTGAAAGGGCTTGGAGCAGAAATATCTGAGGAAAAATCTCCTAAGGGGATAGAAGATGATTTACATAAGATCATTGGTGTTTGTGACACTTGTTTCAAGGAGGGACAAGAAGCTGAAGTGGAGATGGTGCTGAATGATATTGTATCAATTATGGTTCTAGTAAGTAAGCAGTTCATTTGAGTACATCAATTCACACACAATCCATATATTTTTAAAATTTATTATGCTTCAGTTTTTAATCAAAATTCTCACCATTCACTAGCAGCATAATGAATTTATCAATGAAGAGGCTCCACTGGTTCTGTTGAAATAAAAATTAGCTGAGAATTTCAGAATTAGTGAAAACCACCTTCAAAACATTTTCTTTTTTCTAGATTCCCTTAGAGAGATCAGAAAATCTAATTTTGGCATTTTGTGAAAAATTGACTAAAGCCCAGGGAAGCAACTTGAGTATTATCTGCTTGAGAGCGTGAGTACAATGCAGATTATTTCATTATGTATTTTATAACTCCTTCATTTTAGATTATGGCTGCTATTCCAATCTTTAGATAATCATTCTCCAATGCGATTTCCCGTCTATTACCATCTTATTCAAATTGCTAAGGTCACTGATTCTGTTAAACTTGTTTATCAGGATAAAGATCATCTAAAACAACAATTTGCAAATTGTCCTCCATCAAGTGATCAACTACAAAAATTGTATAGACTTCTACATGAAGTTTTACTCAAGAGTAATCAAAGGTGAGTTTATATGAATCATAAAGGATGAATTGTGAAAAGAAATCATTCAGTTGTGTTAAAGTTCCGTTTGCAGATACCAGAGCTGATTCCTTGAATTAATTTGGTGGTTGTTCGAACTTGTGATGATTTTTGTAATTTTTTTTTCTTACAATAATCTATTGAAATGTTTTTTTGCTAATATTATGCTAACGTTTGATAATTATCTTATTTTCGCGGCGACTCTTGCGGAACAGAGTCGAACCATCTCAAAAATTAAATTGAATAAATGATTCAGTTTGATTTGTTCAAATATCTCTCCTAAGTTAAAATCACTGTAAATTTTTTCCACAAAAAGGCAATCACGACAATGTCCCTCGTAATACGTCTAACGACGTCCAATATTACGTTTTCTAACTATTTAAGTGATGCTATCTCAATTTCATGCAGGCTATTCTTTTTGGTCTCATTGCATTCCTATACGGGAGATGAATTCATTCCGAAGGTGTGTAACTCTCTGTTGCAAAGAATGTCACAATTTTTCATCATTTGATGATTAATTATCATGATTCTATAATCATTACTGAATTATGTTATTTTCAGTGAACAAGCTGCACTGGTTATGATCGAGCTCTTGGGAACTTATACTGACAAAAATGCATCACATGCAAGAGAAGATGCCATTCGATGCATAGTTTCAGCCTTAGCTGATCCTAAAACATTCCTCCTAGATCCCCTATTATCCTTGAAGCCGGTTAGCTTTTTGGAGGGAGAGCTCATTCATGATTTGTTGAACATTTTTGTCAGCGAAAATCTCGCAACTTATCTGAAGTTTTACAAGGAGCATAAGGAATTTGTTACATCTCAAGGTAATTTTGAGATTTCATGATTTTCGTGCACTTTTCTTGAGTGCAAATCCCGAGTTTGACAAAGAAATATAATGAGAAAATAAATACCTTCCTGAAGAGATATCACTTGTCATATGTGACATTACAAATTTCATAGGCGATGATAACAGTACCAGCGGATTCTATTTTTTTCTAACAACAGTGTGAACCTTCGATTTTATCGAATTTCTTTAATTGCATTGAAGAATAACGTACCAACCGACTATAAAGAGCAATGTTTTTTCTATGTTCTGAATGTAATGTGTGTATTGTTCTAGGATTGAATCATGAACAAAACATGCAGAAAATGAGATTACTGTCCTTTATGCAGTTAGCCGAGAGTAACCAAGAAATTCCGTTTGAAACCATTCACAAAGAACTACAAATCGAACAAGACGAAGTTGAGAGTTTCATGATAGAAGGTAACATTTTATGTGATGTTTTTTATGTAATTTTCTTTTCTGTATTGAATGCTTTTATTTTTCAACCACAACGAATACAAGGAAATTAGTTCCAAAAAATCTCGACTCATCCTCTAAAAACAACCTTTATTTGAGAAATGTATTTTGACAACAAATATCTAGTAGCCGTTTAGAAGTTATGTGTACGAATCGTTTTGATTTTATTAACTTTGGAAGAGTATATCCATAAGCTCGGTATACATTTTTGAAATTTTGGTGACAGCTACAGCTCAATTAAAAATCAGCGTGATATATCCATACTCCCTAGTGACTAGTTATTTGGTAGTTTAATTGTCTAAAAAGTCGTTAAGTCGTTAAGGTGTCTACATGATGGTAGAACCGGTCCCTATCTCGACCCGTGACCAAAACCCCTCTATCAAAAAGGATATTTTCGAACCGAGAAGTATGCTTTTTCAAATCGCCACGGATGGCGACACCGTCGGCGCTGTAATAATGCAAAATGCAACTTTGCTAATTCTTAATGAAATACACCAGTAGTTTGTCTACAAAGTTTTGATTCGACAGTACTTCACACGAATCTGTGGTGATAAAAGAACGTAGAATTGTATTTTGAAGAAGAAATGTAACTTTGGCTTTGTTGGAAGCGACCATTTGTTTTACGCAGAAAACGTGAATTATTCATTTTAGAAGCGGCAACCTTCACTTCTAATGCTGGTCGGTTTAGTTGTCAATCAGATTATGAAATGACAAATTCTCGTGAAAATATTATCTTTTATTGATTCCTGAATATATATAATAATAGTAGTCGGAAAATTGAATAGAAGATGTTTTCAAAATACTTGTAAATGTTTTTCCAATGCGAGAATTCATTGTTTCCGAACGGTTTCGTCCTATGTGAGTAATGACAATGTAAATCATTGATTCCAACTCCAAAAACTAACAAATTACCTTCGGAATTCCCTAAAGATGACGAGATATGGTTTCTGCTTGCCCACAAACTATACGAAACTTCATTTCAACTAAAAAACACCACACAGCAAAAAATATACAAATACAAATTCAAAAGTAGGTTAATGAACTAGAGAAGTTTGGATTTCCCGCCAGTTCCGACTGACGTGGAAGAAAACAATGTTACCGAACAAGATTGTGTCGCCATCTCATGACGATTCGATAAATAGTCGTCTAGGACCTGTTCCATGAAATTCCCATCGACACTTTGGACCCACAAACAATTGAAGAGTGGTTTCACCATCGTGTAGATACCTTAATGATGAAAGTCATGATTGTCATGTGTTTAAGGAAATAATAATACGCCTTCCTTTCTAGTACTAAAAACGAAGTTGGTGCGTGCCCGAATGGATCAGTCAGCAAAAAAGATATATGTATTTAGTACTATGCATAGAACTTTCGGTAGAGCGCAGTGGCAACAGCTACGAGATTTGCTCCACTCCTGGCGAGGCAACTTGAGCTCAGTCCAAGAAGGTATGAAAAGTGTTACTGCCGCTCAACTGGAAATGATGAATCAGCAATGATATATATTTGCATAAAAATATGACTAATAAAGTGTAATGTAGACTGTACATTACTAAGAAATGAAGTTTTTTATTTTGACAATCGAAACCTTCCTCTTACATTGAATTGTCCTTCTTTTCTTGAATAATTCTGTTTATTTCCATTTGTTAATAAACTTATTAACTTGGCCAGTTTGTTTATAATTTATTCCTTTATTTAACACTGCCCCTTGTCGAGGCTGCACGTCGACAAGATACGTAAAGTCATCCTATGATTGATTTACTTCACATTACGAGATATGTTCGACGTATAGGTACTTTTTTACATGCTGTATACAGGGTGATTCATTGGGAAATGGGCGTACTGTAAGGGTAGGTAGAGGTCGCCTAGCTAGTTCTGGAAAACCACCACATGATGAGTCTAGCGCCCTGTATAACGGAGGTACAGAGTGTTTTATGTACTTCTCCCATTTCTTCAATGGCTCATAACTGACCATCCGCATTGTATATTTTATTAATTTTTCACAACATAAACTCATTATCCGCTATGCAACCGAGTTCCGAATGAATGAAACTTATAATCCAGGTACGGACTTGAAAAAATCAAAGGAATTTCATCAGTTCAATACAACACCCTGTATGACGAAATTTCGAAAATTCGTTCGCAAATATGATAAGAGCAGAAAAATATTCCTGAACAAATGAGTTTGCTACTTCCGCATGCCATTCTTGTAACTGTTAATTTGAGTCAAAATTGATTTTTTCGATGAAAACGTGGTACAAAATTTAAAAAAATACCTTTTTTGTCTCCAGATGGTATTTTTCACTTTCAGGACAAAGTGCTATTTCAATAACCAGTTACAAACACCCCGTAGGTTTGATGAAGATTTCATTTATTCATCATGCTACACTATACATAAATCACATTCCGAAAAAGTATAACTTTCTTAAGAAACACAAATTTTGTAAAATTGTATTCAATTCAATTGTGTTCATTAAAAAATAACGAAGATAGGAATAGAATACACTTCATCCATTCCAAATAATTTTTTTAATTATAGCTTATTACAATCATTTCATTGAAAAAAAAACATGGTCGAATGTGATTATTCCAGATTCAGATTTTGAATATAAAAATTGGTGAAATCAATTCAGGCAATTGAAATTTTATGAAAATGAAATAACCCTCTACTAATGATATTGTCAAAACTTTATACATATTTCCTATAGTTTACTCCTAACTTTGAGAAAAATGATTTCGTGCAATCCACATAAGTGAAAACGATTATCGTAAGGATACCATTCAATTTCGTTGAACTATCACAAAAATGTTGAAATTTGGTGATAATCATCGAAGAACTTTGAATATTTCTCGTTGAGATTTTCTGAGTCGACAGTTTATTCCTTTTCTTAGCGTATTGTTTTGTATGTGGAATTCCTTATTCCAGTATCGATATAAACCCATGAGAAATCTGTAGATAAAATCTAACACATCGAACCTTATGACCACTGGACGAAGCACTTATCCAAATCAAAGTTTCACCCATCAATTCTTCAAAATGCTCCCCGAAGCAGAAACATCATATTAGTCAAACTCCCTACAATCAAATACACATAACCACAACGGATAAAGAGATTTAACGATAGAATCAAACGGATACACAATAAGACTTCTTCCGGTACATTGAATGCGGAAGAGTCATTCAAATAATCACAGTTCAGAAAGTCCTTCAGCTGCCATCAAGCACTGCCCAAATTGACATATTCATGTTGTGACATTTTAGTCAAAATAGGAAATAATTCTGAAATGTGCATTGCATTTACCCTTATTTCGAATTTAACGGTTTTCTATACAATTTCTTTTATTGTCGATGCATACACTTAAAATAGGTTTCCTTCAACGATCAAAACTATTGAGAGAGGGAGTCAATACAGCGTGAAAGATTGACAGTTCAACCTCATTATTTCTGAGAAGTCCATTTTTACATATTTGAATACTTCTGATTACACGGTTGGTTTTGCTATAATATGTGAGAAATTTCTGTTACATTTCATTTCATATCTAAAATCTATTGAAGTAACTTTTCGTTACCGTTAAAGATTATAGGTTTATCCATTGATTCTCAAAACATTTCAAAGTAGATTGGAAAGATCTATAGCGCTGACATATCCATAAAAATGAATTATATTTATATTACTTTCGAAAAATATTTCAACATGATGCTTGCCAAAGTTGATTTTTATATTCTTGAATGGTACTTTCTAGACATGGAAATTGCGAAGACTTGGAATTTCAATGTCTGAATAATAGTTCTCTTTTTTTCAGAATTGTGCTTTGGATAGTTCTGAATTTCATATTTGTAGAATAATATGAATATTAATTGATTGCAAACTTCATGTTTCCAGTATTTGTGAAAATTTCGATTAGATGAATGAAACGGATTACCGATTTCTTTCCATACTAATTTGGCATCGTTGTGAAGTCACTGTGTCAAGTGTTATCATAATTAATGATGACTGAATGTTTCAAGCTATGCCCCAACTAATTAGAAGTTCAGTGGTTAGTCAGATGCTTTTTATTTTGCGATAACGGCATCGAAAGATAGCCATTTCTATTAGGACTACCTTTCTTGAATAAATAGACGATAGATGACTACAATGTTGGTAGATACTATTCAGTGACAATATCATGATTTGAATTGAATTACACCAAATTTCTAGCACACATTTATGTGCATGTGACAGTGACTCTAGAACTCTGTATCATCGCATTTTAATCTCAGATTAGTGGATTATGGAACATATATTATGATTTCCTCTCGAATCGACATGATCAATGTTTTTTTTACAATCGCGAAATATTTGCACATAAAATAAAAATATAATATTACTTGAGGTAGGTACCTTTATTTGGTGCATTCTTCAAAATACCGTTTGGCGAGAGCCGGCAGTAGCACACCCTAGGGCAGGTGAGACATATGTGGCACATGCGACGTTTTTTACAGAAAAAGCACTCGACAATGATTATAGGGGATGCGATTCCAAATTTCATCTGGTTTTTAACGTACCACGAAAAGATTTCCGTGTTCTCTGATAAGATACACTGGATTACCGACTGCTTTCGAATCTAGAAACGCAATATGGCGACAGATTAAAAAATACTCGATTCGTACGTGGTGCTAGGGAATCGAGAACTCGTGCCCAAGCAGATTACTTTATGGTTTGCAGTTGATAAGTTACCTTCAGGATAATAAATTTCCATTTTGTGAGCGTATTTGGGAATAATTACTGTTGTATGGATGATTTATGAACTGCTATTGTGCAATTCTGTGGTTTGAGGAGGAGATATCAGTTATTGACCGACTTGTCTTGTCTATTATTTTAGGTGTAACAGATATGAATACGATTCCTTCATTAGTCATATGCATTTTCTTTATTCCAGATCTCATGACGATTTATAAATATAACTTACTATTTTTTTTTTATATTATTCCTCCATAAACGTATTTGAAAACGTCACTCATATTAGGCGGGTAGTACTAGTGTCAGAAGTACCCTTATAAGTACTCTCAGATAATTCGGCGAGTATTGAGTAGGTAAGAGTTAAAGGTACTGTCATGTTTTGGTCAATATGAACTAATTTATTGTGTATATATTTCTTGTTTGAATAACTGAGTATCTTTAACAATAATTTATTGATAAATTTTTGTAATCCATCAAATAATAATATATAGATTTTTTGTGATGTCCAGTTTTGTAGTTTTATGTATTCGTACAATTACAATTTGTTAATCTTCTTTATCATTTCTACCTCTGGTGAATATTTTCGAATCCTGTCATACTTCTGTAAATTGATTTGACTGTGACAATTGTAATATTGATTGAGTATTGTGGTATGTGCGTTATATCATATCCAAATTATTTTCTTGAATTTTCATAAAGTTGTGGATGGATTTGAACATGAGCTCATTGGTTATAAAAACAGAATCGTTAAATGACAATTATAAATATGTAATGAGCAATTGCGAATCTCAATTGCATTCTGCAACTATGAAGAGAATCGTTTATTGTTGGCAGTCTAAATCTTGTTGGAAATTTTATGCGATAATAAACATTGGTAGTGGATGCTAGCTCGCTCTGTCATAAGAACGTAATTTATGCGTTTTTTTTTATCTCAAAATTTTAAACTTCCTATTCAACTGAACTCACAAAATATTATATATAAGTGGATATATCGTTTAGTAAAATGAACATATCCTGAAGATATTCATTGATGTAATAGGTTAGGTATAATGTCGACTTGATTTGAAATTTATGAATTCACTCTATTTTTCAAGAGCGAATGAACCATCACTTGAGAGATTTTGTAGGCTGTTTTGTTTTATCACATAAACCCACCCTATAGCAGAAACTCGATTCGAGAGAATATAATTTATATTTACGTCCCTTCACTGTTTTTAGGGTCGTATCTTCGCGAAGTACGGCAAATAAATCGTTACCACCCTCTCCGGTTCTAATTAAAAATGCTAAATTGCGCATGAGATACCTCGCAGCCCTTTTAACTTCCCTTATAAAAGGGAAGCCATTATCCTTATTTCTTCTTCGGGACCAAAGACGTCTACTTTAATATTATTGTCAGAGAATGAGCGAAAAACATGGGATTATATCCTATTTTCAAAGACGCTTATAGATCAATAATTTCATATTATACAGTGCATTACAGAAAAGAAGGATTTTTTGTTGCAATAGAATCTTCGCAATCAATTCCACGCTTCCTCATTATCGAAATATAGAATTTACCACCCTAATTTCATCGTTAGTTTCCTAAATAGAAAAAGGGCAATTTATATTGTAGTACAGATGCATTTTCTTAAAAGTCTATATCATTCAATTTTTGTAATAACCAATTGAAACAGAGATAAAACGTGTTCCTTCAGGCAAGTGGAATAACTCAATAAGGAACAAAATCACAAAGAATTGTTTCAGATGAAAGTTTTTATATTAGCGCAGTTACACATAGCCTATTTCGAGATATAGGATACCCTGTATATTTGTTTACAATTGAGCTCTGTGCGAAGTTCTGCACGAAGTCCAATCTTTCGTTTTTCCATGAATTGAGTCAAGTTGGAGATAAAAATTAAAATATTTGACGATAAATGGTGCACTACAAATACTGCCAAGGAAACATTATCAGGGATGAGTACCTATGTTATTTGGTGGGTACGATAATGAATGATGGCTTAAATCTCTGGACAGATTGATGGTTTCTTTTTCGATGCAAAGTATTTCCTTGGATAAGCCTCTCAAAATAGGAGATTTGAATTAGAGAAAACTTAATTTCTTAAAATATTATTATATCTTCATCTTGAAATTTATGACATGCCTTCAAATCAATAGATAATGTACTCTTTGAAATGGATTGTTTTGGAGGAAATTGAATTATTAGTTTGTTTCAAATATTTCCATGTTTTTAAGAAGCAAGCTCTCAATGTGACTTTGAAGATACTTCTTGTGATGGAATCAAACCAGTGAATTTGTTTCTTCAAAATCTACAAAATGTTATCAAGCAAACATATCATCACCAACATATGAAAAAGAAATATTCATAGTTTCAATATGTCTAATTCAAAGGTGACTTTGACTATGAAGGTAGATAATAAGATATACGTGGTTTGAAAGACAACGATGGTCATTATCAACACTTTAAACGTTTTTTCATTTATTTATTATTTGTTCTTAGTTATTCTCGTTTCGATCCTGTTATTTTATTTAGTTGACAAAAAAATTATCAAGAAATAAATAATACTAAACGATCAACAGATTATGAAATATAAATATAATGAGATCAGCTCTACAACTTCCAGTAAAATACCAATTTTTTAATTCATTTCGGTATATAACGGTAACTGCCAAACTCTGATAATTCAAAGAATTCAGATTATTGTTTGCTTATCCTAACTAAACTATTGAATATGAAAAATTGACAACAATACAATAGATCTTTATTTCTTTTTAGTTCGGAAAGTGATGTTTGCCTTGATCTCAGTGAAAAAACTTGTCAGCCAATGTTACATGAGAATCATTGTAAAGTGACAATGACACACTTATCAGTAAATAGACCTTTACCACAGATCCTTTATGTGAAGCAAAAATCAATGGATCGATGTAATACAATAGTCTGATTAGGAGCCACGATATTGACAAATTCAACAGATCTCGTTACCGAAAATAACGTGAAATATAATAGAATTATTTTACATTCACATCGATTGGTCTTTTCATATCCGGATATCGGTTACGAATTAGTATAGAGTAACAATGTTTTCATACAATTTCAAAGTGGATCAATAGCGATCGAGGGCTTGATACTCCATATTCCAGAAATAACTTCATTATTTACTATTGTTATCATGAATATATCTAAATGGACTACTTTTTTAGAAAATGGCTATGAACAAATTTCATTTTCAATACAAGATTTTTTTGGGACTATAGCATTCGAGATAATCAGGAATTTGAACAGTTTTCCAGACTGTAGTTCGTTGATTTTAGGAAGGGAGTAGTGATATTTCTAAGAATATGTGTTGTTTTCAGATCTGTCAATCATTGTATTGTTGTATGTCTAGCACTCAACCCGTCGGATATGGAATGAATTATATTCACGTTTCATTTGAATTACTGTTGGACAGTAGAACATATACATGTAAAAAAATGAGAGAATCCCAAATTATCTACAAGAGCAAGAAACATATTCGAAACAATTCGAAATCAGGAATTGTACATGATTTTTTAACTTGAAACACTTGAATATTTTTGTTGATGCAGTGATGTCATTTCCCCACCTTTATGAAAGATATTGGGAATTGTACAAGATTTTTTTTACTCGGAACAGTTGAATATTCCTGTTAATGCAGTTAAAAATGCAATTTCTCTACCTTTATAAGTGATGTGAAAAATTTAATAGAATTTCTCCTATACCTAGTGAACTCACACATCTCGATATTTTATTTCTGGTCCGAAATATCTTTACTTTAACTATAATGTGGCACGTTATCAAGGAAAAGTGAAATTTTGGATTTCGAAAGTGAATCTCGAAAAGTGTTTCCCCAATTATGTTCAGGTCAATTAAACTCGTGTTCTCTGAATTGAAATAAGTATCTACAAAAAATTATCGCAAATTTACAGAACTTTTCATTGATAATACAAGGTTTAAAATTTTGGAGTAACGGCATTTTCGAATAATTCGAAGAAAACCGATTGGAGTTGAATCGACATAGAATAGCCTCTAGTACCTGTAGTATTCGTTCAGCAGAAGAGTTTCTGGACACCCTGTGTACAACTGAAAATAAATCAATTAATTAATTAAATGATTTTGGAAAATTACCTATTCGCTAATGGTTGAGACAATTACAAAAATGAACGGCTTCTGTGACATAATAACAATAATAACAACACGCCAATTGGAATCCAATTCTAAGAGTGAGACCTTTTCAAAATTTAATTTTCCAGAAGGATTATCAATTACAGCAGACCCCAAATCCTACGGCAGTTTGCGACCCAGGCAAGCGAGCGGCAGCCGCATCAAACGAAAACAAAAGAAATACATTTTCCATTACCATAAGAGTCCGGAGTGGACGTTTCGAATCAAGACATTTGGAATGAAGTAGGCGCGGGGTGAAAAAACTGAGGGCACAATTTTTTCGGGTGAGGAATCTCGTGGGGTGATGACAGTGGCTTGGAGAAGGACGCATTTAAGGGATGCATTAACCTATAGATATATAAAGGAATTATTTTTGATTACTGCTTCTGAATTGACAATTAAGTATTAAAATAGTAAGGAAAATTCCTATTGAATCTATTCTGCATTAGTGCTGCACAGAGAAAATTATGTTCATCAACATTACCTCGATAAACTATGAAGGATACAGAAGATTAGATTTTTCTGAGAATTTCACAATAAATACAGCTGTTTATTCTCAGTATGTTCATCAAATATATTTCGGTGGAAAATCATTAGTACCCACTTTCACTCTAGAATTTTCTCTTGTCATTGAAAAATTCCATGCATAAATACATTTTGGAAATTACAAGGGTGATTTTCGCAAAGTTAACTTTCCAAAATATCCACCCAAAATTTATGAAATCCTACAGATGTCAAAGATGTAGAAGATATCAACAAATCCTGTCCCAAATTGAAATTACTAATTTCATGGAGAAACATTCAAATTAGAATTCTAATCTGTACGGATACGAAGAGTTTTTTGATCGTATTTTTTTTTCTGACGATGACTCATATAATGTGTGTTAATTATTCTTCAGTACTTTGTGACGCATATATATTTTCAGGTTGATGATGGATTAATTTAATTTCATTAGGGGAATTGTTCCAGTTTAACTCAGCTCGGAAACTCCACTCAAGATTAATGTTTTTTTAATAGTCTGTAGATTCAAGAGAAAAATTGGTGAGAAAATTGCTCGTTTAGAGTAATTGGCTTGTCCACTTTCTATTTTACAGGAAATTAATGGAGTTTTACTTGCATGGAAATATTTTCATGAATGCATATTTGAATGAGAGATCCCAAACATTTGCAAACTTTAAGAAGTCACTACATTGTGATATTTCACTATACTCTATGTAACCTTGTGATGTATTTTAATATTAGTTTGATTTGTTTTTATTTATATATGTATATTAATATTACTTTTTTCTGAAATATTTTATTGTTTTCTATTATTTCTATCATTAGAGTTTTTTCCATTGAAATAAATAAATAAATAAAATAAATATATCCCAAAATATGATGCTATCAAAATAGTAAGTTATGCTGGAATAATGTAGCAGAATTGTATATCAAATAGCATCACCTAGTAGATACAATTGTCTAGTTTGAAGTAAATATAGATTAATGATTACATACATATATGCCATATTATGTCTCTCTTAATTTTTTATCAATGATTTCCATTTTCATTACAGGAACTTGTATCACTATTGTTATATAATTATAAATATGTTTCTGATTAATATTGTTCTAAATGAGGATTTGAAAAGGTTTTCCATACCTCCTTCAGTTGACAATCAACGCAATCTTCATGTTAGACATAGAAAAGTGGGACCTATAGTATATTGTGGAATTTGAACCACAACACTTTGTAATAAAAAATGCTTTCGTCTGTATATAATAAATACGAGTCGAGTTTTATTGATATTCAGTGAATACTCAAACTCACAAACCAAATGTTTTAATATCTTCTCAGAATATTTGATCATATTGTGAGAATATTCTGTAGAAATTCAAATGTTCTTCATGAATGTCATTATTTCATGTTGTATGGTATAGAACCAACTCCATTTCGACGAGTTCTTATGCATTTCTTCCTAAAATATCTGGTCCTATCCCATTAGTGCGTTTTGAATTTCCGTGAAAAATCTTTTTTCTGAAGATTGTATGCGTATGTTACACAATACTGTCGAGAGCAGCCCCAATAACGTTCATTAAATATTTATGGCATGAAGAGAAGTTTTTCCTTGCGCAACAGAAAGGATCTCTCCATCCTGGCCTTGCGAAGGACTAAAAGGAGCAGGAGCAAAATCGACCGACACTCGTTATAGATGGAGGATAAGTAATTCCTTTTAAGAACTCTGAACGTAATTAGTTGGGGTTGGAAAAAAATAAGGGTTGAATATTCCATTCTGACTAGCTTTGTGTTTCCTATATATTCAAATGAGTTTCGATCAGGACTGAGACAATTTGAGATAGGGATAGAGCTTCACTTCAATATTCGACTTTCGTATGGAATAATTTGTGAGTTTTCGTGTACATTTAGTCGAATTTCTCTGAATAAATTATGGCTCCACATCAATTCAATTATTTGAAGTTGTAAAATATTTTTGTATACGGGTACTTTCACTTCACGATAAATTTCAACAATTTGGTATGAACTATCTGTGAAATATTTGAATAAACATTGCATATAAATGAAGTATTAATTATTGAATGGGTGATGATCAGATTTTCATTATGGTAATGAATTCTTTTACATTGGACTAAAACTATCAATTGATTCTTCAATATAACGAACTTCGATAAATCGAAGGTCGTTTGGTGATAAGTTGATTTCAATAGCCCTATTTCTATTTCTAGGTTATCTGGTGAAGTTTTTGTACACACCTTATAAAAAAGCAATATTAAAATTCTTATAACGCCACGCTTGCATCACTACAATTTCTTTGTCGTTGGGAAATTCTTGATATATAACAAAATCCACCCGTGGATCAGTGAAGCCATTATTTCTGGTTCTCCAATTAGTGAAAATAATAAAAAAAACACTTCTTTCGGGTACATCCCAATGAATATTTCATTCTATTCATATCTTAAACAAACAACCCGCAGGGAGCACTGCCTCGGGAAACTTCTTTTGTTTTATTAAGAAGCAAGGCAAGAAAACCAGGAGAGACGGAGGACAGAGGGGATTAAATTAATTTGGGGAGGCTAAACAATGGCCGCCCCCACTAATGGTAACCGTTTGAGCTGGAATTGCCGCTGGAGCGCTGTGCCTCTATTTTTTATGTAGATTTTTCTTCTTTCAACTCTCTAGAGGGTGATACTCCTCCCTGTCACACCCTTTTCCCAGGATTCGGAATTTTCTGTTGGATTTCAATTGAAACATTTTTTGTGTTATTATACAGTGATTCATCTTATTACACTCAATTATTTGAAAAACATAATAATTGTTATTTGACTGAGACACAACAGTTATAGTTTGTTTATTTGATTGTCACATATTTGGTGATATTTTGATACAGCGAGTGCAAAATTAACGTATCTGCTGAAAATCAAAATAGTTTCGATGATTTGAGCACCACTTGAGTTGACAACACTTCACAAGGATTCCTGAATAATTTCTGAATTGAAAATAGAGAAATATCTCAATCGATTGATAAATCTGAAAGAATTGGAAATTACTCTTGGAAATTTAAAACGATATGGGTACATATCTATATTTGTTTCAAGACTTCTCAGTAACTAGGACTAGGACCACAATCAAATCAGTAAAATATCCTGATCGAAATATGATATTGGTATTACATGAATGGTTAATTGAGGAATTTCATTCAAATATTTCTCAACTGAAAATAACACAATACTACCAAGAACTTTTCGCTACCATCAAATCAATTGAAAGATCCGTGTAGCAGGATCAGATTCCTCTTGTCTTGAGACACCCTCTCCCTAATTATAAATTTTAATTTATCATCCTTAGTGTTTTCCCTTGTTTCAAAGTCTTGAAGGACACATGAAATATCGCTCCGGAGAGAAACAATACATTAGCCGATGAAATTTTTGACGCTGTTTCATGAATGAAAATGTGGGAGGCGATAAAAGTTTCTTGCTACACCATGACACCTGTGTCATGAAGACAATTTTCAATTTGTTGTCAAGAGGGTTGACACGATAATGGGTTGGTCTTGTGAGATAGTGTAATGATAAATAATCGAATATTTAAATGTATTTCTCATTTTATCATATATTGGTAGGTAGGTAGGTAGGAAAGGTAGTGAAAGGTATATGAAATGCATAGCTGTAGTCTTCCATTATTTTTCATCTTTAGTTCGTAATCTCGTGGCCACTTATTATATCATCTAATTAATGTCATGTTGTATATAACTAATTCTGTCATAGATTATCAATCTCTGGACATCCTGATGATTAACTATCTTCTCAACTTCAACAATGAAAAGGGTTGACTCCCCCTACGCTTTTTCCCTATATTGATTTTTTTTACTTGGTTTTATAACGAACTTATGAAAGCATTTCTTCACGTGCGACAGTGTCGTAGAGAAGCTTACAAACACTCCAAAAATTAAACGAAATTCGAGTATTTTTGCAGTTACAATGTTTATTAACAACATCGCCCACTGAATGTTATGTATTACTAGGTGAACCAATAATCTAATATCCTAAAGTATGAGCGTTAGAAAAATATTGTTATAATATTGTGTTCTTAATGCCTTTTCATTGAAAGTGTAGCATATTGGGCGAATTCATATTCATATATCTTCGGAATATACACCAAAATCTATGTTCAACAATTTCTTCAGATCATAATCTCTAATCAGTGTATTGAAAAGCAGAATCCTGTTTTGAAACAATATATTGAATTCGATTGCAGAAATGAATACATTCATTATTATTATTTGATTTTTTCAAAAATTCTATACTCTGATACCAAGTTATTTGAGAATTTCTTCAAAATTGATTTTCTTTTCAGATACACTTCGTCAAGTGAGGAAACATTTTGAGGAAAATTATGGACACTATAACAACACTGTGTCTGTTCTGACTACAAAACAATTCATGTATCAAGACCAAATAATTGAATAGGATGCCCAATATTCGATAAAATGTGTTTCAAAATCTTTTTACATTGCTGTGATCGGTTCGTGTTTTTTTTTATTCATTCATCAACCTCCGTCACTGGTGTAGGGTGATTCGGAAGCGTCCTTATACGAGTGAAAAAAAAACGAAAGAAAGAAATCGGCGTCTGTTCTGACTACAAAACAATTCATGTATCAAGACCAAATAATTGAATAGGATGCCCAATATTCGATAAAATGTGTTTCAAAATCTTTTTACATTGCTGTGATCGGTTCGTGTTTTTTTTTATTCATTCATCAACCTCCGTCACTGGTGTAGGGTGATTCGGAAGCGTCCTTATACGAGTGAAAAAAAAACGAAAGAAAGAAATCGGCGTGGGGTAACCCTATCCTTGCTCTGGGTATGAAACTACGAGATCGATATAACTCTTCCGTGGGGAGGATTTGCGCGTGGGGTGAACTGTTCTCGATGTGCTGTTACTACCCCCAAAAACAATGCTTGTGGGGTCCTTAGCGAAGTTAAGTATGTAGGGTATTAATGAAATCGACAAAACAAAAGGATTAGCTGAGATTGATAAAGCTTTTTCAATACAGTTCCGAGATTTGTCATACAAAAATGAAGTGGTAAAGGCTGTCAGTTTTTCGAATGCCAACATCTAAAATGGAATTGAGAATATGGCTGATAGTTTTGAATATATCGCATTACTTCCAAAGCTCTACTCGCAAAAACTTAAAAATCAAAAGTTTGTCAAAACCGTGATTTTAAAACTGCATATGGAATATATTGGTGTAAAGTGGATTGAAAGCGTTTTCTGAAAATTTCAAAATGAAAGATCCGCTTATAAATATTTTGACCTTTTCTGAGTTGGTCTTATTCTTTTCTGAAAAAATTATTTAAAATTTATTTGAAGGGATATCCACTCTCAATGGAATATTTTTTTTTATTTTCTCCGATATTTTAGATTAGGAATGTCTAGAATTTCTAGAAACGGTTTTATATATTATATCATTTTGGTATCATTTCACAACATTTTCATGAAAAGAAATTCGTGGTATCGCATGTGATTTTCAAGGGAATTTCGCGATTTCCTCTATAGCGGCATCACTCAAAATCAAACACATTACATATGAACTGATTCGATAGATCAATCAATGCTCTTTCTAACGAGACCACGTTTATTGAAATTCATTGAGTCATTTTGGACTTATAGCTGTTCATTTGAAATTCGATGACAAATCACTTTGCTTGGTCCTATGAACTTGTGAAGGTAGCTGAAGAAAATACCACTACTTTGCCTACTCAACTGATTTCGTATCTTTAGTAATGACGTAGTTAGCAATAGTGTTGACTTTACTTTGAAAAGTATTTAGAAAGAGAGTTGTTTTTTTTCAGCGGCCCTTCGAGAAAACAAGTTACTAATTTTCATAATTTCATTCGAAACACTAAATGTATGTTTTAATTCATACAATATCAGAATGTATAGACAAAAAAATGTATCACTCGAATAATTCGATTTAAGAATTTACTCTTATAAAGTGAAGCAATACGTCGACATTGTAAAGTGTTGCAACAATAATTGGTGTCTAAATGATCCGAGCCGATTGAAATTTAATGTTCACGTGATTAGTTCATCATTTTGCACTGATGATATTTGGAAGCATGGACTTTCTTGAAAGAAAACCATCGATAATTGCCCCAACAATGAAGTATTGCATATTTAATGCTACCGCGTGATATTAATAGTAACAGTGGCATTGACCTTCGAATCGATATCTCCCAAATAAAAAAGGCAAGGGTGAATAAAGAAGGTGCACCCTTTTTATCGAATGCATCGGAAGGGCTAAAAAAGTAGCAAGTAGACTAAGTAGTACAATCAGATAAGCAAGTTCGAATACATTCGTCACCAAAAAAATAATTGTCTTTTGGAATACTTCGACAATAATTATGAATATTTTTGATTGAGAACTTTCCTCATGGATGTACATTTTCCAATTTCGAGAGTATGATCATTATGCAGATCTGAAATGAGATTTAAAAAAAAACAGCTCATTATTATCTTGTAAGACACGTTTTATTATATATTTCCTGGTTGTTCATTGTGTATTTGTGAATATATATTCAGTATGAATCTTGAAATTTCATACATTGAAGGCGTGAGGGTTGAAATGAAAGGTTGAGATGAGGAAATAAAATAAAAATAATCCAACAAAATTTTGTTTTTGTCACCAGTTTCTATATACGATATCATCCATTCGTTTTCTGAGAGTTTACTTCAAGAGATCTGATAATACCATCGAAGATTTCAAAGAGAAAATATATAATAAGGTGAGATTTATCTGCATGAAAATATCTGATGGTGATGAAAAATTCATTCAGTCAAGATGTTTCTCATTAATTCTGTCCCTCATCCCAAACAATAACTTCGAACTATAATCATTACTGAAATTGTCTATCTTTGGAGAATTCGCAACGAAAAAATAGTTCATATACCTAATTATTGAATTGGATTCTCAACTGAAAATGAAAATTGACGTATGTAAGCATTTTGTTAACACCAAGAAATTGATTCCAGACAAAACATGTGTTGTATACTGTTTAGATGAAATATCAGTGAATATGATAAAAAATAACATCATGATTTCAGGAAAAAATTTATTCAACAAAACGAAACTCCTCCTCACTATGACGACATCTTTAATTGTCAATTTCATAGTATTCAGGAATAGACTGATCAAGAATCAGAATCTCCTCTTTTAAATTATGCATTTCTGCACTTCTTGAGTTGAGACAAAGAGTCTTCGATATATCTGAACTGTGGAAGAACTTTAGAATTGGTTAATAAATCTCATTACCATCAGAAGGCGAACGGTAAACATTTTTAATGTTCAACATTTTTGGGTTTAATTCATATTTCATAACTTGTAAGATTAATCGTTGAGTGAAAGTGCTTCATTGTGTCCATTTTTACGACTTTTACGACCGAAACATAATGATATCAATGTGGCGGTATGTCGGTAACAACCCTGTATTGTGGAATGGATATCATTTGAATCTGAAATTGGGAAAGGCAATGTTGCGAGCGATAATCGGGAGACCCACGATAATTAAAATGTGGGTGTTCAGCGTGGGACAGAGCTGCTAGCCGAACGAAGGCAGAGAGAAAAGAGTTAATATTGATCCGTATTTTTTATTTGAGTCACCCCCCGGCACGATTTTTTTTCACCCTCGCTTTTTTCATCCCCGGATGAGTGTTACTATAGCAACTGTACAGCAGGTGCCATCGAACAGGCAACACAGATATCATGTCACTTCCAGTTTCTACTTTAACTTCTTGGCGGACACAAATTATGGACTCTGTGTTTAGACATTGCTTCTTCAAGAAGTTGAACGACTATCTCCCAAAGAAGTTACTTTTGTTATTTTCGCCCCGACTGAATACCATATTCGATGTGATGTTTTGTTTGAGATTATACGGGGTAGTGAGGGTAAACGTTTTATACAGGGTCTATCACATAATTCATTCGTTCGAAGTAATCGATGTTTCTATAGTCTAATTGTTTGAGAAAGATAGTTCTGGCATATTTGGTTACCTTTCGATACCTTCAGTGCATATTAAAAATTTTTCAGCTTATCACTAATTAGTAGGAACATATAGTCTATTTCAGCTGGATACCTGTGACGCGTCGCCAGATTGAGCCGTGATGCCACATGTTTTTCACTTTTTCAGCGATGCTCCGAATCAACTCCGAATTAAAACTTGGGTATATAATAATATTTCATAAAAACTATTGAACCATTGTGAGATCGTGGTGAATAAATATTCCTGAAGATTCTTTACTTACATTTCGAATAAAATCCAATGAAAGTAAGGGGCTCCTGTTATCCATTTCGTGTTTAAAATGTTTTAATAAAGATGCAACCATTTTCTGGGCATATCTACTCAATCCTCTCAACATTTTGATGAGAATACGATGATATTAAGCTCTCAAAAGAACAATTTTAAAAATTGCAATAAAAAAACAATTCGTGTATAAACAAACGATTGTAAGGATTTGGCATCGTTCACTTCACAACGATGCCAAATTGTTTGGAGCGAATCCCGGTCGCCCGGCACCTACACCATATTTTCAAATCGTGTTCCAAATTTCGTGTGGAGTGAAATACATTTCTTGATATCCATCATTTATTTGATTATTATCAGATTTCCAACTTGGATTTTTTCAATGTAACAAGGATTTCTCAAGATCAACGAAATATGTAGGAAGACGAATTGAATTTATTTCTATTTATTATTCAGAATTTCATAGAAGCAATAATAGTACATATGAATTGATTACATAATCAATTTCCAACTTTGATACCGTTTCATTTTAAAATGTTTGACAATGATGAAGATTCGGATTTTTTTTACTGAAATGTGAGTAATGACCCAAGAAAACCGAAACGATATGTTCAATATTCATTCCCATTCAGTTATGTTTTCTTCACGTCGTTGAAATGATTTGTTTTCATTTTCTTTCACTTTATTCCATTTCATCTAGTGCATGAATGGTTATTCGAATATTCCAATTTATTTTATTAAATTTGCGGATAAATGGCGTAAGAAACGGGTAAGAAACGAAAGTGAATTCTGAAGTATCCTGTGAATAATCAGATCAATACACATGCATACGACTGAATGGATGAAACCGACCGAAACGTGCTAAATATATCAAATCTCTAGAGTCTGCACTTCCTGAAAAACCTTCACCTAATAACCCACAACTACCAGGCGGAAGCTATTCCACATGTGTTCATCGACAGAATTCCAATATATTGAGGGACGGAAATTTTTGTTTTGACCCAATAATTCATCAACTTTATGTTATGCACATGATATTACACAACATTCGTGAGTTCTGCCAGAAAATATCAACTCTAAGTTATAATTTTGTGTTAAAATGAAAAGATGAAAGAGAAAGGTCAAATTCAAACACCTTGTTTTCAATTCCCATTTCTTATTTAACTAATTTTTTGTACAGCATGGTCCATTAGTGTGTGGAATTAAAATAAGAAAGAGGATACCGAAAATTGTTTCGAATTATTTTTTGTATATTTTTGCAAATACACAATCCTTAAATTCATTTTTAAGAAAAAATTAAGAAGGGACTGGATGCAAAAGTTCACGCTGGATTTGATGGAGAACGAAAATATAGGGTGTCCCATTTGAAGAAAGTGATCTTAATGTTGTCACGCCTAGACTGAACAATCTGTATATCTCAAAGTATTCTATTATTGCGTATCTGCGCAAATATAACAGTTTTATTCGAAACACTTCCACCCAGTATAAATGCTCGCACAGAGATAAGCGTCTTCAACTCATTCTTAGTTTCTTTTTATTTTATTACATTTGCTGTATAAGCTCTCCTTTTGAGATTTTACTCTAGTTAGGAGACGTAGAGTACAAAACGACTCTTTTCCGAGGCATGGCAATTTCACAAATGCCCTGCATTTAAAAATTTTATCTGAATGCATGAGTGCCTTCAGAAACAACGAAAACTGTAGTAGAAAACGCGTCATGTCATTTTCAGTGGAAATAAAGGAAAATTGTAATAACAATTCATTGATTTATAGAAATATGATCATAATAATTCAACGTATTGTGTTTGAATTGAATTGAGAAGAAATTCAAGATATATTTGAGATATTTAACATAAAATAACATTTGAATGGAAAGTTACAATTTCCAATAAGTTTTCCAATAATAAATGTTTGTGTAATTTTGAACAGTTGAAATTTTCTTTCCATCTGAAAATATAATTCTGTAAATTTCATGGATACCTGAGTCGTGGCGTGTGTGCAACCAGTGACCTATTTCACATCCTTTTTTTTTGTTAAAAAAGAGGTGAAAACGGCAAACATAGCGGCATGTTTTTTAATCCCCTTTAGTCACAAGTCATATGACGCTCTTCGCCACACGAACCCACTTTCGAACTCTTTGATAGAGAATAAATGAAAGGAGTTGGCAAGACAGACACCCTTCTTCACGGATACACACGCCGGTCGTACTTTTTGAATTGACATGGACGTATCGTAATGGCGAACTAAAGGATTTAATCGGAATTATTTTATGCTCATCTGGAAACTATCATCCCAATGATTCGTTTTCTCATTGGTGAAATTGTTCACTAGGAAAACTAGATATACAGGAGATTGAGATGATTGAAACCTTGCTCCGGCCAAATAACTCACTTCTGATTGATGCAAATGTATTAACATAACTATTCACAACACTCGATGCGTGAATATTGATAATGCATTACTGTTTTCACATCACATTAGGAAATTTTTGTTTCTCTTTTATGATTTGTTACATTTTTTACGATCTTGATTGTCTAGTTTATTCTAAGTGAGACTATGATTGAGTTTTTCATTATTTACTGTTTTCGGAAATTCAATACTAATGACAACCACAGCAGTTATTTGCAAACATTCCTTGGTTTAGATAGATTAGTGGTTCGCTTTCCTTCTTTCAATTTAGTGCTATCGTATAGTGCTAGTTATATTTCGGATTTATCAATTCATCATTTGATCATTCGATACTCACTACTTTCAATCTAAATTCAATTCTCGTTTTGACACCAATGTGAAAAATGCAACTCAAAAATATAGACTCAAATATGTGGATATATTGTTTATTATTATCCGAAGGTGATTCTGTCAAACTCCCAAGATTGAGTTTTCAGAAATAAATATACTCCATTTCATCTCATAATCATTATCTTGAATTGATTGCCTTTCGTAATTGAGATGTATATATTTTCAGAAGAATAACTTGTTGTCAACCTATTTATACAGTATCCTTTGAAATTGAACAAAATACGAAAAAAAAAATAATAGACAATTTGAGCAGCAATAATTTTTTTTTGAGATGAAGATTGATACGAAAAGTAAATGAAGAGGCATTTGAGAATAACATCTGATCAACGTCATGATTTTCTGTTTCGAGCAATTGATGTAAAACTGAATTACCCTGAGAACAATTGGATAAAACGTATACACATGATATATACTGTATATTATCATATTAAATCTACGTGATAGATCAGAAGTAAATATTGTTCAGTACGCCAATGATTGGTTCTGTCTTCTCGAATTGCGGAACACCCGTTACGCCACCGATTCATCGATGCTTTGGGGGCTTTCGCTCTTTCTACCTCGAAATTCTCAACATAATGACTGGCATATGTTCGTTTTCTTGGAAATTCCGCAAAGTTGTTCTATATTCTACACTTTTTCAACGGATCTGTTCAGGACAGATTTTTATTCGTATGTATACGTTTCAACGATTATCAAACTCACAAATTTCTGTGGGAATATTTGACTCATTTCATTTCGTTTTCCAAAAGTATATTTCAAGAAAATGTATTGACCTGAAGTAACAAGTATCAAAGTATAGTTGCCCTAATGTATACCTAGAGGTCGAATTTTCAAAAGTGATTATTAATTCAGTACATCCATTGTTTTTGGAGTGAGTACCAAACTTTGTAGTAATCGAGCCAAATTTCTGGGAATTTCAAAAACAAAAAAAATCCCATAAAAAATTATTATGGCGTGAATACAACTATTTCGCCCGTTAGGTAGAAATTGAAAATTTATCAATTACTATAGACCAGAAATTATTGAATTTATGAAAACTCAAACATATATTATTTACTTGCAATAAGAGATATGTATGAAAAGTTTTGTTTATTGAATATCGGATTTCATCTAAGCGTATGTTCGTGAATATAGGAAGTTCGTTAATCAACTGAAGATGATGAAGTATGTCAAATACCAACAGTAACCTTATCATCTTGTAACTATTTAAATCGGATGTCGTCCAATGTATTCAGGACTATTTGAATAGGTACGTTTCCAAGAAATGGTGGAAACCGTGAATGCATTCTGGTTTTTTCGTTAAAATACAAATATCTATGAATACACAAGAGGGATAGATAATTAGGAAATTACATTTTGAACTGTGATACAGACCATCTGGATACCCATTTACATATTATCAGATGAACCATCTATTATGCTCAAGAATAATTTCAGGGGATAGCTACTATATCTACTACTATTGAAATATTTTTTAGCCCAAACCTTTTATTTTCTAGAAAAAAAACAGACATTGTTACATATAGAAATGGTACAGCACTGCAATTCAAGAAAATATTACATACACGTTTTCTTAGTAGACCTTAATTTACATTTATCGGGTTTAACATTCAACTTGATCTATCAAGGGCATCTTTCTTTGAAACATACATAATCATTTGGCGCATTCACCAATTCTTCACCAATCTCCTCGAATTCAGATAATTATATTCGAATTATTTAATGAGGCGAATATTCAAAGAATGACATAGTTGTGAAAAATATATCAATCAAATGAAATCAGAGCTGTTTAAAATTATGATTCGTATCGTTATTATTATAAATTGGTAGGACCCTTGATAATATAATTATGAAATATAATGTATTTTCATGCCAATATTCGGATGAATTTCGTAACATTGATGTATAACCTTGCAACGTAACACTTCGAAGATTCGATTGAAGAGTTTCTCAAGTAAAAATCTTCATTTACAGAATTATTCAGATCATCGTCGATATTTTGTTACAGTTTATATTATGGGTCTTGTCGAATATCAATTATTTTTGTTTCCGTATTTTTGGGATCCCTAATAATATACGATTTTTTTACGTGCACTTAATTATAGTTGGTATTCGGTATATGATGGGATTGGATGAATGGTTATTACGTAACTGAGTCCTTTTGTAGTCCTAGGTACCAATTGACGAATATTTTACCGTGAATAATGGATTACGTTCAAAAATCCAATAAGACACACTTATTAATAGAATTGTTTTTTTTTCTATTCATTCAATTTATATAGATACCTACTTAAATGAAATAAGAATGCACCAAACAAATCGCAATGTTTCAATGAACTGCAAATTTATAATTTTTGAGGAATAATCTGGAATAACACAAATCATTATCAATTCAACACCAGAAATCATAGTTCAAGATTTGATTGTAATGAAGAAAGAAAAAAATGACCAAACCTAACCATTGTTCCCAATTCTTATCTCGGGTTATTTCTTCTATAGATGCATGCATACAGATGTGCATTTTCAACTTCCTTAAAACTTCATTCTATTCCTCCCTTTACTTCTAATACTTTATAAACTCACTTTATGATAATTGGTTTGTTCTAGTTCGCACATGTTCATTCTCTTACATTTAATAACCTGAAACGCTTCTTCAAAAGTTGTATTTTAATCCAGAATTTGTCGTGAAACAAGAGTAATTGTCATGTAATTTCAGTTAGCATTGCTACCTGAATCAATAAATCTATAGAAAATTACATGCACATGCACATGATTATAATATATAAGCTTTCATAGGAATTTTCTTCATTTCAGACTGATTTCGGCAAGTTGTGGCAACGTCACATTGGTAATTCGATCTTTAAGGCCCCTCAAGTGTATTTATACATTATGAATAATAAATTCAGTGAACGCTTCAATATGATATAAACAGCAAACCTTGAGTGTGTTACAATGAATTTCTTCAACGAAATGAAAAATCGGAAATCAATGTTTCTGGAAGAATATCTTGTAAAAGATATTACATATCCAAGCGTTTTTCTTCTGGATTCCAAATATTTTTTTTCAGCTCAGAGGTGATTTCAGATAGATGAGGTGACGAATGAAACACGTGTTGATTTTAACAAACAATTTTTAATAATAAAATAGTTATCGACATAAACTTACACATTACAGTCATAATTTACACAGATCAAAATAGATCACAATGGTTTTGGGAGTGAGGAGGATACTATTCATTTGATAGAGATAACATACATCTGATAAAGGATAGAACATCACAACACATTCATTCGGTAATCTCTATATCCAATTTTGTCGAAAATTAGTGAAAGGGAAACCTTTCTGTAGCTTCCGAAAAATGGATTAGGAAACCTGTTTGAGGAAAATAATTACATATTCTTTGTACTATTCTTGCCTTGAGGTAGTAGTGATTCCAGTTAATTCTACTTCATGGATGAAAAGGTCTATTTAATCGACATATTTGCAACATTATTCTGCAATGGTTTATTCACGTTATATATTCAACATAAATAGTTTTCCTTTTATATTTGCACAGTATTTGTTTGTATTCAGTATATTCCATAGAAAACTAGTTAAAAATCAGTCTTTAGTTTCTTATGGAGAAGATTATTCGTCTAGGTTGTTTTCGTATCAAATATATCATAGATTGTAATCAGAAGAACCTGAATATGGAAAGGAGAAATCTATAATACTCTATAACTGATGGGTATTACATGAAATCTCTGATGAATATTTTGGCACACTAGAAAACTTCAATTGGATATCAGTTATTTGGCATGAATATCACTAAAAAACAATTTGAATCATATGAAACACATTCCTCAATACAATATTCAATTTTGTCCTTGTTCAAATGATAGACAGTTCTGACGAAGGACGCGAATATGGTATTCCAGTTTTTTTATGACACAGGTATCGAACAATTTGACATAATGATGAACATTTAAAAATTTCCAGTACCATTTAGAAGACATTTCACCCTTGCAGGACTCAACGCAATCTTGAAATCTATCAATATATACAAAAACAATAAAAATATATAATTTCTTGAGAAGAATCCTGTAAGTGATTAAAGTTGGGATGATGTCATATCAATTTGAGGTCAATATACCTAGACATGGTAACCCTGCAATTATCTTAATTGAAAACCAAGATATCCATATCATCCCACTTTCAGACACGAAGAAGAATGATGATAGATGAAATATATTTTATTAATGCCTATCTGCTTTTTGGACCATATTACTGTTTCTCATTTATAGAACTTCAACAAATAAAATAACAATTACGAAGAACAGCCACGATTTACAATTAATTCACAAGAGACCAACAATCTTTGGTCGAATGTTCGTTAATCCAATATCAATAAATTAATACAACCAGTCACAGTCACACATATACAGATATCTTAAATAAAATCGATATGTATATATATATAATATTTACAAAAAACAGACCCTTGAAAATATCGTGTACCGATAAGGTGAGTTGTATGATGAATGAAAATAACATAATTCACTACCTCTTATTCTCATAACCGATTTGAATGTGAACTTGTTCATCTTTCTGGTTTCTTCATATCAAAACACGTTTGAAAATATGATATTCGAATATCCAGTGGTATGAAATTTCATAGGGACTGATTTCGATGTGACAGTTCGAGAAATTGAAACTCTTGAATAGATATTTATTTATATCCAAGGCAAGTTTATAACGGTCCACGTTAGTCAATTCCTTCATTTCAAATATCGAAAAGTTTATACAGAGAATATCGATGTAGGAAAATATGTAGACAAGAATCAAATTATCATTACTCAAGAATAAACTGACGTGGTAATGTCTCTTAGTCTACTGTGAATATGTATTCTCTATAAGTTTCGATCAATAAATCGTTCATATTTAACAGTTCGAATTTTCGAAGATTTTCCGACTGCAAAATGTTGTGGTCTAATAATATTTTAAAGAAACCAATATGGATCATTTCCGTTCGGTTCGTGATAAGTAAGTTAGTATAATGAAGTATGTCATTCTTGCAATGAATTTTTTGCTAATGATATAAATTACGAAAATGCCGAATTTTGCATGCAGTATCATCCGAGAATCCTTCATAATCCCATGCTCTATTCATTTTATTGCAAATAACAAGAATATCATTATTTAAAATGGTGTCCGAATCAAAATACACAGATATTGTTGATGTCATACTGCGTGCTATACTGTTCTATAACTGGCGGTAGAAAGTAAGATTTTCTATATCAAACTAATTTTCCTAATAGGATCATCTTGAACTAGCATTAGAAAATTATATTCTCGGGTCAAGCCACGTATCAATTTCTTCTGGTTCACTTTGAATAACGTATATTAGCAATATTTCTCATATTACATTTGGTATAGTCGAGGGAACGAGTTTCAATTCTCTGCAGAGAACAATCAGTGAATTTCTTTTCAGTTAACGGTTTTTGAGAATGATGAGAATGATTGGTTAATTTCGAAACAGGTTTAACACATTCGAGAAGATATCCTAGAAAGTAGGAACCCTCGTCATACCTCTGGTAGGACCCTTGACACTAGACTTTGATTGTTTCCAAACCATAAATAAAGACTTCGCAAAATCGACAAAAGGTGGTTGCAGTTAACTAGAGCAAATCTTGAAAGATTCTCGGCCATTCGGAAATATCCTACAAATGCAAAATTTACGACATGCAAATATCAGACGGCTGTCAGGTAAAAATAGAGCATCGCAGATGGAACCTAACTGTATTTTACGCAATGGTATTCTGAGAAGTAACCAAACACTAAAAATTTCACCAAGAATTATCATCCATAAAATAATGTTTGCAACGAAAATACGAAAATCCGACATTTCTACATGGACAGATTTCTGAACGTGACAACAACTTCTTTGTTATTTTAGTTTTAGTTTTACAGTTTCGACTAGACCTGTATTTTTATCACGTCTGCATAATTACTCAATTCAAGTTACATAGAGTGAAGTGAAAATTGAGTAATTTCTACCTTTAATGTTGTTTTTAAACCTTTATAATGAATTAGGAAGCGTTCTCTCAGATGCCAAAAATAGTAAGAGAAACAAAGAAAACCTAAACATTAACTTCTATTAAATTCATGAGAGATCAAACTACCGAAATCATTTCTCTATTATGATGAAGTCTTTTTGTTATGGAAATCAATAGCAAATGAATAATATCGAACGGAAATGAACCACTCATTTCACATAATTCTTATGAATTTCCCGAGAACGTTTCTCTCGGACATATTTCTTTGAATTTTTACTACCATGTAATAAATGAAGCTTTTTTATCTTGAGGTGATATTCTTCAATTATGTAATTGATATAGGCATTTTTGTTTTGATGTGACATTCTTCAATTATGTAATTGATATAGGCATTTTTATCCAGATATGACATTCTACAATTATGTAATTGAAATTGTATATTTTTTTCTCTATGTGATATTCTACATGAACGTGAATCACAGATTCCTTATCATTGTGATACATTACACCAGTTATCTCAAACTATCACATTTGCACTTACAACCCACCTTCAGTTGAGTTAGATAGAAACAAAATTTCATTCAAACCTAACAAAGAACTACTACTATTGTGTGAGGAACTCGCATACCAAGATTGTAATACAAAATAAACACGAAACAATAGAAATCCCTGAAGGTATCATACCTGCGTAATTAATTTGACTTGAACATACCCGTATTGGATAGAATAAACTAAGATCTACTCAGTGTTTCCCTTTTCGAAAAGATGCCGGTAGAATCTCGAGGATCTACATCTTCATCATCCTCATCTCTCGAACTCGGGCTTCTCAGTGGAGAACCTCCACTAGAGCTATTCGAATGTAACCCAGTAGTCATACTGAGATCTTCTGGTTCCGTTTGCTCAGGCAGACCGACTTGGACAGGATAATTCATTATAGGTGTGGAAGGCGCAAATGAAGCTCTCCTGTTCTTAAAATCATCCTCTTCTGATTCTGGAGTCATTTCTTTATCTTGCATACCACATTTGTGGTGCAATAAATGATGCCTCCTCCTGAACCTGCTCTGACATCTGTCACACGAGAAAGGCTTTTCATTTGTATGAATCAATATGTGAGCTTTGAGCTGATTGGAGTCGGAAAATTTGGCACTGCAATGTTCACAAGCATACGGCCGTTCGCCAGTGTGAACTCGGAGATGCCTTCTCAAATTTGCGACTTGCACGAATTGTCTATCGCAATGTTCACAGTGGTAGGGCCGCTCTCCCGTGTGGAGTCTCATGTGAGTCTTCAGATGGTGGTCCCTTGTGAATCTTTTGTGACATTCTGGACACTCGAAAGGTTTTTCGCCCGTATGAGTTCGTTCATGATTTTGAAGAACGTGTTTGTACCCAAATGATCTGGAAATGACAATGACGGTGAGTCTCTGCTAGGGCAGATATATTGATGAAAATGTTTACCTATTGCAAACTTGGCAGGTGAATTGCTTATCCCTATTCAAATCCTTGGAATCGGACCCAGAAGGTGGCGAAACACTCGATGTTGGTGAAGGCAAAGGAATACTATTGCCCTCATCTTCTACTTTATATTTTTTCTTCCTGTCAATCGTAGTGCTACTGGTCACGATGTTATTGTTATTATTTTTTCGGGAAGGGATCGAAGGAGAAAGGGGTTCATTACTCGTAGGTGGGGAAGGTGGTGTATTGGAAGGTGGAGAATTTGTTGGCCATGGAAGCGGTAGTAGTCCGGGGTGGAAAAAAGCTGGATTCGTTCCAAGAGTTAGACCTGTGGCAGCCATCAGTTGACTTGCCATGATGATTTGAGTAGGAGTGAATATTGGGTTATGGAATGTTTGGTAACTAAATGAAGACTGGAGGGGTTTCATCGATGGGTTTTCGTCCATTTTCATCTCTCGGCTACCCAAATGTTCTGTAAAAAAGAGAAAATCAATATGAACTATTTGTGTATAACATTATATATTTCATATGTAATCGTTAGCTATTTTTTGCTTTTGATGAAATAGCGCAAAGTTTTTAGTAAATATAATGAAAAAATCGAGTAACTGTATTATTAGTATTCCTTTATCATTTTCCATTTTGTCTAGTGATCACAACATTAGTTAGAAATTATATAGGTGATATCTTTCGGTTCTGGAATATTTTTTGGTAAAATTAAACTCTCAACAATCCAGAATTACTTCTGGAAAAATTGTGAATCACTTTAGAATATAGTTTGCGAACGAAGCTATTTTTGTAACAGTTCCATTAACTTTGAGTAAGAACTATTTGGTAGAAGGGTATCTGATAATATATAAGAACTATCGATTTTTTCGAATGATGAGTAAAATTTCGACAATTTCAATAGTTTTCTTATATAAATGTGGCAGTTTCTAAGGCATTGTTATTTTGTCGAATTTTGTGTCGTCATTGTACAAGCGTGGGGTAGTGTTGCGTGCTTTTGCTGAGACCCCATTGAGACGCCTTCAGGCATTGTGGACCGTCTTAAATGATACTTCCAGGAGACATATTCCGCAAGGATAGACATGAATAAAGTAATGATCTGCACATATGCCTATATTTATCATGTTATTTATACGACTGTTGCGGAATTTCAATAGATCTTGGCTCGGGTCTTGGCGAGTTTCCGATCATTTTGTCCAAACATTTGAAGACCCGAAGCACTTCCTCTATTATGTTGGAGGTATTCAACTGAAGGCTGAAGTGAGCTTAGTCATCGTGATTGAGGAAAGGTATAGTTGCTCCTTTCTCTAGAATGAGTATGTAATCCAAATGTTAATTTAGCATTGATGTCAGCATTTCAACAGGAGAAATATAATATTTGTGTTAATCTAAGTAAAAACATAATGATTCCCTCCATGATTATGAATATGAATGATATGCATTTCCACATCCACTAGTTTGGGTTAACAAAAATAAATTCAGTTCGCAAGATGCATAAAAACCTTCCGAGAAATTCAGTATAATTTAAAGAATTAATTGAACATGTATGGATAAAAAAATGGAAACAGGATAAAAAATATTGAATCTGGTTTGGGGATCGTCAATAATGAAAATATAAATGATAGTAAATCAGTCATAGCATCAGTAAATATTCGTATCTTGATTGATTTCAATGTATTTGATGAACGAGAGCAGTCCATGAATTCACAATTCGAAGTATTATTATATACATCTGTCATCTTTTAATTTATTCCTTATCACAAATCTCAGATTTTGAGATTACGTGAAATAATCATCACATAGTAAAAGGTTTGATAATTTTGCCTTTTTCATCCACTCTTTAATGCGCAAATTGACATCAAATATAGATTGGATTTTTTTTTTACCAAGGTCACAATGTATTTTATAAACATTCAGGTGCAATATCGCATACGTTTATATTGGAAATTGTAGGTTCATAAATTAATTTTTCCATATGGAAAGATTTCTGGAATTCAGTTTCATCTACATCTTTCCAGAGTTCAGGAATCATTTTTCAAAAAGTGTTGCAAAAAGCAATCATCACTGCTGGCAATTAATGACGCCTATTAATGCCACCCTTTCATTGTTTCACTTCAAAGATTTTCCGGGCAACTTTTGGAATCCGAAGAGGGGTATACTGAAAGGACGCGAAGGGATGGATGTACCTATTGATATTAGGAGCCATGGAAGGAAGGGTTGAATTCGGAATACGTTGCTAATGAACGAATGGGAGGAGATAATAGCAAACGATAATGGCTCGCTTCTGCGCGAAGGTAACTGGGAGGAGTTGCCGGAATAAGTCTTAAGGATTCATTATGTTATCCTTTTTGCTTTATTTCATTATGACCGGGTTCTAATGGATATGCCGTGGCCATTATTCGCTGCCTGAACGAAACTTCAAAGGAATGGTAGGAATTCAATTTTGTAGGCTTATGAAATACAGGGAGAGAATGGTGGCTGAAAATGATTATCAATTATATTTCGTAGGAGCTGTTCAAGTGGAGGAATTCATAAATCACAAATTTGATTCTCATATCAATGACAAGAGGTTGGAAGTGTAGAAACTCATTGAATCTGAAATATCAACGCTGACTCAAAATACTTGTTTATTTGTTTATATTGATTGAAAAAAACATTGCATATCGTTTTTTATATCCCATCATATTGTTTTGTCGTTTGTACAAGGTGACCCTTCCCGAGATACATTTATTTATTATATTGTCGTTGATTGAATTGAATTGATTATTTTTCATTTGCTATAATATATCCACTATATTTACCAGGGGGTCAACGACAATGTTTTCGATTCAAGTAATTTCCCTGTTATTGGTTTTTAAAGTTTCGCAATAATAAATATGCCAATATGTTTCCTTCTATTAATGTCACCTTATATTGTGATTCAGTTCATTGATTATATTGAGTTTGAGAACCAACAACCAGTGACTAATAACACAGAGATTTTTGAACGGTAAGCATTTTATTTGAAGTTTTTCAAAATAACAACAACATCGCAGGCTGATGGATAATATTGATACATGTGCTGTCATTTTTGAAAACGAATAATTATTATGAGTTGTGAAACATTTTTATTCCCTCGATAAAAAATACAACATTTGAACGTTTGTGTTTATACCGAAAGGTTTCCTGGATTTCTTATAACTAATATAAGAAAAGCCCCCTTTCATAATTTGGTCTGAAGAATAAATTCTGTTCACAGCTGATGAAAATTAATTTCTGGATATTTTGCAGAGAAAAATAAAAAAATAGTTTTCAGATTCATCAAAGTGAAAATGTCAAAATGATTGTCATTTTCAATCTGTACCATTTTCTGAAAACTTGAAATTTTCCATATTCTCTTATATTCGAGCTATGATCCCTATCCAGAAATAACTTCAGAAACTGGAAATATAATATATAATTTGGAGTTAATCATCGTAGTATTTTCAATTTGTTTTTGATTGCTAAATTCTCGATTCGGAAACATGTAGTAAGATTTTGGTGAGAGCGCGTTTTCTCAAAGAAGAAAAATTCAATTGATATTTTGAAATTTCAATCGAGCTCTTCAGAAAATTGCAATGTATATTTTTCAAATAATAATATCGATGATTTGTCAATCGCTTTCTCATATGCATATCAGCTATCTTTAACGCGTCGCCCAGTATAGGAATGCTTTTTTTTCTGCTTCATTTCGTGTGAAGTAAAAACTCACCTCTTTTCGGAGTATTTTCTTGTAGAAGAGGCATGTCAGATAAAAGTCACGAAAATTTTCACTCATCAACAAGTATCCGGCAGTTCACTCAACACAACACTTTGATACGTGATGACTAAAGCGGGATGAATTCAAAGATCGCAACTAAATTGTCGTATCATAAAAGCACCAGTGCTTCTGAATTATGGCCCTATCCGCTGCCGTTCTGTTGTATACTATCGAGAAATTACTCAACACACGAACCACGAGGGATGACCTAACCTAGCCCAACATGCTTTCCACCACCCTTCGTGAGTGGGGTGAATGGAGGGGAGAACTGGAGCAACCCCTTAGAAAAGGAAACGTATTGCGTATTCGCGAGGACGACAGAGCGAGAATTATTCATCACATCAAGGTGGATCTTGCATAATAATTGCTATAGAGAACTCCAGAAAAACTTCATTGGAAGAGTTATACTTTCACTAATAGATGATTTATTATTTCACTAGCTCAGTTTATTTATAACTATAATTGTATGAACGCAATATTGTTTAATATTCAACACGATATATAGTTAGCAATATTCAGACAATACAGGATGATCAGTTACTCTGCCAAATGGAAACAACAGGTACTAGAGGCTATTTTATGTCGATTTTAATTAAATTACACCAATCCGAAAATGCTTCCTAGGTGGGCTACAGCTCTCTGAAGAAGACATCGTTATACGAGTTTTCTTCAAATAATTCAAAATTGTTGTCAACCAAAAATTTCAAACTCCGTATTATTAATACATATTGATTACATATTAACTCGTCATTCACTGTAATTATTTTTCAACAACAACCATAAGCTTATGTGTAGGGGTAGACCAACGGGTAATTTGATTGTTTAATGTTTTACTTTTTTTCCTATCCGACACCAAATTTGGAAAATTTGAGATAATTTCCATAAAAATGTCATTTTCTTTGAAATCCATATCATGAAACATTTTGAAGAAAAATGAATTGAAATGTTGAACATAACTTCTGATACGCTTGAGGGGGATGTAAAAAGAATGGTTGGAATGTTTCGCAATATTTCCAAACTTACAGAATATTATGTAAAAAATGGTTTGTAGTGGATTTTTATCCACATAAATTCAATCCAGTCAATCTGGTATGGGTCAAAAATTTTTTTTAAAAATCGTTTCATCTTACTTTGTGAAAAGACTACTCAAATTCAGGTAGGAATATTTCGCAGTATTAGGTATCTGTGAAGATGGAAAGTGAAGTTCTCAGGTTTCAGTTCTATTTATGAATGAATAAGAATATATTTACGTTCTTTGAATATATCTGTTCTATCTGGCCATGATTTTAGAATCTGTAAATTGAAATCCACGAAAAAATTCAAGATTAAATGATGTCATAATGGAACTTTGTCAAGTGCAGTGTATGGAGCATTATTTGTTAATTTTCCATCTTGCAATATTGGCTTGTAATTATAATTTCTTTGGAAAAATAATTTATTATCCTTTGAATTCTCTGAAATGGATTTGGTACCAACACTCTGATATTTTAAAGAGTTCAGATATAGTTATTTTTATGTAGATAAATATATTGAATACAACGCTTGTTACATTTGAAATATTATTTTCATTTTGGATATTGTAGGAAAATTGTTTATGGAATCTGTACCAGTTACAATATGAATGTGAAATTATTCATAATTCACCACCATATTGATTCTTTCAACTTTACGAAAGATAATATATATAAAATTCTCTAAGGAAATATTAGATAATTAAAAATATTCTGCCATCTATCGGTGAAGTAGAGACAGACTTAATACCATCAACTTCGAAAATTTCATAAGTGCTTTGCGATGAAAAAATCACGAAAACCTTTTTACGTTGAAATACATCAAAAGCTCATTGTCCATGACGTATTTCCTTTGAAGCTCTCAGTGTGTTCTTTGATACCAATTAATCATTAAAGGGAAAGAAGCTGTATTACGATCAGACCAGAGGCGGCACAAAAATTCATTCAAGATCTATACATTCAGGAGCTTTGAAAAATCTTTTGAAAACTTTCATTGATATTTATCATCACAGGGTGTCCGAATTGCACACATAGTATAACTGATGCTGATAAAATTGATCGGTCCTGTGTGGAATTCCAATCATGAAGTGATAACTAATCTACTAGCATCCTTTGTGGAATGGATGAATAAACAAATAATAAGAATCATTTGAAGTCGTTCTCTCATTATTTGATATACCAAGTGTTTTCACAGATTTTTTGAAAATTAAATTATGTTTTATAATTGACTTGGGAATGCAGTTCGGAAATATTCGAGAGTTTCAATTTGATAACTTCGTAAAAAAATATCCTTTGACTTCGAATCGAAATAGGATATTTCTATACTCTTCGAAATAATAAAATAATCAAGCGGTTCTATACACAATTAAATAGATTCATTAGCTTTCCAAAACACACCCTTAGAGAGGAGGTTAAGAACCAAGATAACATGATCGTATGAATTTAAAAAATGTTTCCAGTTATATTTTTTGATTGACAATTTCAGTAGGATATTTTCCAAACATCTGATAATGTTAGTTTCCTCTTATTTCTGATGCTTGTAGAATTTCTGGAGAAAAGATGTTTTTGGCATTCTATAATATCGTTTTGGATGGTTCCGCTTTTTCAACTAAAGCTACTAGGAGTTGGTTAGCTTAGTGTGGAAAACATGATTTCGTCATTTTATGGTTATCGAACTGAAACCTCGTTAAAATAGTATTATCACAACCAAGAAGGTATAAATGAATTATAAAATTCACTCGATATTTTTCCATTCTGAACGAGTTAAATAAAGATTCTATTATCGCAAACTCAAAATGTTTATTTAATTCACTCTGAAAAACCATTAGATCAAATATTTATTTTGCTGGGATAGGGTAGGAAAGAAGTTGACTTGGCCTTCACTTTTACTTTCCAAGTGATTATCTGGTCTATAATAAGTGGCAGTTAGAAGAACTGATACGCTAATGCCAAAAATATAGTGGAAAAGGAATATTCTCATTAAACGAATGATGAAAAATACAGTCAAGCGAAATTATATCTGATTGCTCTCTACATGAACTGACTTTTCAGCACAGTGTATTTGAATTTCTCATTATGTTTATCTACCTCAAAGTGGGAATTATATGATTGTGTAGAACTTATGAAAAATCAATGATCACATTTCTAGATGGTATTTCTATAGCTATAAGAATGTTGAAGGGAATTATAAAAACAAAACTTATGGTAGAGACTGTATTAAAAAAATGTCACGACGATTAGATACTTCAGTTCTTATGATATGAATGTATACAACTCGTTCAACTTATCTATTGAAGACGTCTCCACTGGCTAAGTATATAATTTGTTTGCGATAATAATTAGTATCGTTAATGTTTATGTTAACACTGTATATTTAGCTAGTCATAATTGATCACAATATTTTCATGTAAATAATGGCTTTTCAAGAGTATTATTAGATATTAAATATTTGGCGCCAAAAAATTTAAGGGAGAAATAAGATTCGAATGATGCAAGCAATAATGAATACACTTTATGAATATATGACAACTACATAAGATCATTTTAATCTTCGAATAAGAAGCAAGAAAATGAAAAGGAAATCGTCCAGTAAATTCTGTCCTTTTTTTCTTAATTTTTTTTATTGCCAATGAATGCTTTATGGAAGAATAATACTTTTCATCTAAATTACTTTAGGCACAAATCATCCCGAAGCACAGTCGAGTTTGATTAATTGTAGTTTCAACTATGATATCAGAAAATAATTATTGATGTATATCATCTCGAGGTCTGCTCATTACAGAAACATTCTCTTCCATTATCTCGAGCAGTTCTATTTTCACAATGCCCCTCATTGTATAAAACTTAACAGTCTGTGTGCCTGCCATTGAATGCAGACATCGTCGACAAAAAAACACCCTCTCCGACTGTTTTTTAGCGTAAAAACAGCATTTCCCCGATTGTGGAATCTTTGTGTTGCACCTGGTCGGCCTGTTATACTTGGATTTTTATATGCGCGTGCTAGACATACTTCCGTAAGTAGGCGCGTGTGTTAAAAAACGTGTATCAGGTATTGTAGAGATGGGGGGTTCAAAATAAAATGAGTTCGGCTACTGAGTGTTCGTTTGATCGATCACATGAACGGATAAGTTATGGTCTATTCATTTGAGGAAGAGAGTTGACAGCTTGTCAGAATATAGTGTTTTTGTCAACAGTAAAAACACAAGAGCTTTTTTTTTATCGGATAAATTTCTTTTTGTAAGGAAATAATTTTGCCAATCAGTAATTTTACGAGATAAACTGACATGACAAAATCGCGAGACCGAAGGTCCATGGAATTTTCAAATATGGTATGGTCTATTCAACGATTCCCAAAATGGCCGAGAAACACCTATCACCTTTCGTTTTTCTTATGAAAGTCATTTTCAATTTCAATATTTTCAGATAATCTATTTCATTCCCTTCATAAGGATCATAATAAAATATTTTGGTTTTGTCAAAAACATTTTTCATTTTTGTGAGAAGTGATTTGATAAAAACGTTGTACTGCTGTTGTCAACTAAGTTTTGACAGTTTGATCAGATTCCATTAATACATTATTCACATACGAAATAAAAAGCAAATAAGCACCTTCGAAGAGGACGAATATGTTTTCATTATTTATTCCACATATTTTTTATTTGTCGTTAACAATTGTTTTGGAAAAAAATTAATTATAAACTGTCTACGAATGATACTATCATAAGATGTTGCCTATCATTTGAAAAACAGCTAATATCTTTTCGTTTTCGAAATATCAGAACTTTGATATGTTCAAAAGATTAAACGTCTCGCAGTTCCTGATTATCCACATGGACTGGCGAGACGTAGTGATAATATTGAATGATAAAATGGGCGACTACCATTTTTGGATGGAATCAGCTTCAATGTTTTTGATATTGGTATAAAACTAGCAAGTATGTGTCGCATTATGCTTTGATTATTTTGTCCAATGAGAAATGCATTGCCTGTATACAGACATCTTTTTAATAAAGACAGTTACAGTAATGTTATGAAGGTGTCACCAAGTGGCATCGTGCAGAAGAAAACTGAATCGAATCAAATTTAATGTGTACTTAGGCTGGTTCTAAGTAAATACCTAAGTTTTTATTATACAATAGAAGTTTTATCTCATACCGTGAGGTGGGAAATGCTGGTTATCTAGACTCTAGTGGAGTAAAAACTATTTAACCAAGGCCGCAACCTCAGGATAAGGGTTGTTTAATCTTGAATAAACTCAACTCGTCAGTTTTGATATAAGGGTGCATTTGATAAAGAAATGTGGGCCTAGCGTTCTTATCTTTATTTGGAAATTGACTACCCCTGTATTTATATAGTTGATGCATTGTTCTTTATTAGATCTACAAACTCGAGATCGATCGATGGATCATTAATGGAACATGCTACAAAGAATATATTATTTCAAAAAAAAAATTTGATCTCGTATTGACATCCGATTTGTGATGTTCACATTCCCAACCGCTCAGACTCATTTGATTCCATTAACAAATCTATTCGATTCGATTCGTATATAGAGTTAATTTTTGCTGATACTTTCATTTATCGTCTATTCTTTTTCAATTTTTTCAACTACTGCATCAAACGTGTACCGCTGTTATTCCTCCAAGAGCCGCGTATTATTTCTTTGAAAACCTGAAGTCGCTATAGAGCATCTGCACCTGACGTCACAGTCAGTTACAGTCAATCACAGCAATCAAATGTTAAACGGTTTGGAGGTATACAACAACTGAGACAATAGCTCATTGTGTGGATAATCCTTTTTTCGAAGATTCAATAAAGTACCAGTACGAACACAATACAAATTAACAGTCAATCACAATTTCACAGTCCACTGTATCTTCCCAAGCTCATTTTTCAATCCTGGCTGATTCACTTCTCAGTTTATGCAATTTTATGCATCAGTATTTTGATTCATTGATTTTCCAATACCGGTTTTATAAGAGTATATCGCTTTTTTGACTTTTCACCAAATCCAATAATTCAGAAAGAATATTTAGGATATATTTTTTTTAAATACAACCAAAATCAAACTGTTTCGGAAATCTCCCTGAAACAGAACTTATTTTGATTACGTGTTCTCAAGAATTATTGTGATCTATAAATATAGTTATGAACATATTTTCCATCTTTTTGCCTATAGGCGTTTAAGTCATGAAAATTTTGTACTGACAGTACGTATAATCAATTCTATTGTCATATATTGATATTAATTAATTAATATAAAATATTGAAACAAATCATATGAACGATCAATCATTCTCTACGAGAGGCCGCCATGTTAAATTTATACAGTATGTCGATGACAGGCGGGCTGTTTTTCCAATCTGAATGGTCTCTCGAAAGATTAGCTGCTGTATTATTTAGGTGAAGAACAACTCGTTTTTCATGATAGATCACCAAACTGCATGTCATGAACATCTTAGAAAATGTATTATTGTTGGTAAACGTTACGTTATATTCGATAAAATGAACAGTAGATTCACGTACTTCGTAAGTATCCTTCGTAAAGTGAATGATACGAATAATAAATTACATGATGATTAACTGATTATTTGGAAAGTATGACTTGAATGGTCAAATGAAATAAAATCAACTCGACGCCTCAATAATAGTTCATAGGTATTTCAAATCTCCAACTGATGAAGATGAACATTGGTTCACAAACTATTGATATAATTTTTATCATGAATTTTGTGGAAATCAATTTCGATTCGAGTTTCTTTCACATTATGGTGAGCATAATTCCTGAATATTATTTATTCTGAATGAGGTTTTTTTATTGAACTTTACAGAACATACTCTCTTTATGCTTCAGACGAATATACAGATTGAAAATTTTGTTGAAAAAGAAAAAATCATTTATACAGTAGAGAGAGATCAGCCCAGATTTCCAAAAATGAATATGAAAAACACGTGTATTCTTGAAATATTCAAGTTTTATCGCAAAATCATATTAGTTTCATTGCAGACAATAACAATAACGATTACTTGTTATTCTTCAAGTTGCACTCACAAAAAGTTTCCATCTTACATTTCACACATTCCAATGGTAATCCGTATTCATATTATAAAGAAAAATCACTGTGCGTGTATTTCGTGAATGAATTGAATCTTTCCGATTGATTTGAGTACCGATGGCTGAAAGGTATAGGTAGGAATAGTTGAATGACACCTCTCGAGTATTACTTCGATATAAGTGGGGTTTTTGTCGGTAGATGTGCAAATTATAGTTCTACCCTTCTAATAATGGGTACGCTACTCTTTTTTGAAGGAAATCTTACCGAAGTACCTAGAATTATTTTTTGCACAGCCAACCTTAATTGGAGATAATTGGATTGATTCCATTTCCGTTGATGATTACTGTCAAACTTTCATGTCAGATTTAACGATGTTTGGTATAGGCATATCCTTCTACAGTGTGACCCATTTTGATGGAAACACCCCCCTTAAATTTGAACTTATAGACAGATTTTGATTATTTTTTTCTGAAAGTATCAAAAGGACTACCTTTGTACAAAATTTGAAATGTTTATTCAAATTTTCAGGGCATACTACGATACTTCAGCTAGTGAGTCAGGTTTAGCGATTCATCAAACAACGTGAAAGTTTCCCGCGAATATTGTTATCGAATCTGAAATCTTTTGTAGAAAACGAATATAGGTACCCGAGGTGCAGGTAAATAACACAGTCTATAGATTTATCGGCAGTTGGCCAGTGGTCTGACAGACATCTTCTTGACACGCTCACCCCAACGATATTTTTTCCAATCGGCAAATGAATGGAGCATCAGATTTTGATGTTTTCTCAATCTTTGTATCCGATTAAGTTGTTTATTCCAGAATGTCCGGCACATACGTTACACCGGACGGTCTTGAGGATAATCTCTCTTGAGGGCCAGAAGCAAAGAAAATTCGGTCCGAATTCACAATATTATATATTTTTCCGTTCTTATCTTATTCTATTCATGCAATTCTCATTGTATTTTTGTCGATAAACTGATATTTTGGTCACATTCACAAGAAACTTCAAAGTATGAAAAATCATTTCGGTCTTAATATTCAAAATGAAAGACTGTTATGAAAATATTCAAACAGTCTTCAGTCAGCGATCATCTTAATCGCAGTAATTCAAAGAAAATGTTGATAATTGATAGTATCTGCAAAATTAAGGAAGAAGTGATAACAATCACAGTTAGAAAATACATATATCTGAGTCATTGTTGTTCTTATTTTTACTTCAACAGATTAAAATAATTGCAATTAATTGTAATTCATTCGATATCTTCGTTGTTTGTATTCTCTTCTGATATTGGCCAAATTTAACAAATTTTGATCATTTGAATATAAATTTCCACTTACTAATTTTGTTGCATCTTCGAAAATGAATATTTCATTGAAAAAAAAATGCGTTATGAAAGGGTAAATTTTCTCAAAATTTCGTATTTATTATTTGTGAAATATAGCAAAAAATCAAACTTTTGGTTTTCATATTATCTTAATTTTTCGATTAGTTTTATCCTACTATCACTGGTCTTATGACTTGGTTCTTGGATCGAAGCTCATGTTTGATTTAAATTTTGGCTCATTTCCAATTATCAAGTCTTAATTTCAATTTTGTCTTTCAATCTCATCACTCAACAATGACATCGAATCAAGATAACCTGTAGGTAACTGCAAACTGATTTTGCACAAAAACGTTTGACTAAACTTGGTATTTCATGAATTGAACAAATCAATTACGAATGAATGAGTTATTCTGATGTGATTAACAAAAGCAGAATCATCTATTCCGAACCATATATCAGTTTTATCAACCGAGATTCAGTGTTCGAATTGCAAGTGTGGTAAAGATAAAAACACGTGCCGAAAGCGGCATCTGTCACAATGTATGCTGAAAAACGCAAAAAATTTAATCCTTGTTTGATCTTAGCAATATTTGTTACATGTATCGTGTGCTCAACTGTGAAAAAATCATTTTTATTGTGTTGGGGAATAAATCTTCCCTTTCCGAAGACCGGTGGCTACTCGTCAGATACAGAAAACGTAGGTATAAAGGTAAAAATCTGTTACACAACACAAAGATCGAAGATTATCATATATTCAAAGGAGATCCGTAGTATGATTGAGAAACGGTCAGTGGTGTTTTTATACCGAAAAAGGTTCGTTTTTGTTCCCTTTGAGGGCATAAGATTGGTTTCTTTATCGAAACACATAGGGTCAAAGATTTCAACATTCTCTCTCATATGTCTAATTCTTGGAATAAATGTAACTCGAGGAGATTACAGAAAAAATCTATCAAATCTATGCAACACTCATTCCGTAATTATTTCATGTACATGATTCGAAATAAATCATGAATAACTTGTTGCCTATTTACTCTACTATAACTATATCAATGAATCAACGTACGTTAAATTTCGTGTAACTCTCAAAGAGAAAAGGCAGAATAATATTTAACAAAAACTATCACTATTCAATAATATTCAACAAAAAACATTACTTCCCATTTTTAATTCAAATTATATGCACTTTCCTGAATTACTGAAATGTAGCTCACTGTATTTGGATGTTGGTTAATTTTTTTTTTCGTATTCTTTTGTTTTCCTCTGTTCAGTTCATTTATTTTTTCATATACCCAAGAACTAGTGCCGTGGTGAAAAAATGTATTTTATCAGGAAAACATAAATTATGACAAAAGTAGAAGAAATACATAAATGCAAGAGAATTTTTCAATAATCGTTATGTTTGATGATAATGGAATTGTTATTATATTATTATTTATGTATTATCCTTATTATCGCAATGGAATTATTAGTGTTGTCATGAATTATTCCATATTTTCATTACCTAGTGAACAATGTCAGTCATTTCATAGCACGTTTAAAAAATATTCATACAATAAATCATTATTATTTTGTCTCTTCGATTTTGCCAGTCTCTTTTTTGTCTCTTGATTTCGTTTATTCACACAGACAGTATAATCAAGTGAAAATATTCTAATTATATTTTATGAGACGAATGATAAACTATAACAAATAATTTTTATCGAATCACGATAAACTCCAGATGGGTTACTACTTTTTCTATTTATTCCTCCCCATACTCGAAACTCCATAACAAATCACTCCCCAATATCAGAGGGATAATGTACAATAAAACTTGATAAAAAATTGTAACAATGGCTGTAACAAAGCGCTCACTGTGTTTGGTGCCTTTGCCACAATGGCGTGTGGCGTATACGTTGACGGCAGTCGCTGTATCATAATTTATTGTAGAGAACTTTGAAAAATATATACAGAATGTCGGGCAATTTTGTTTCATTGAATCGCTCGTGCCAAGAATATTTTGAAAGTACACCGAAGGTACTTGGAGGTTAAGGAAAATTGACTAAGAAACTCGAACATGCACATCTCGATGAAAGTGTAAGGATCTGTGTATTCATCAGTAAAGTGTTCACAACAATAAGTAAGTATTGAAAAACTGTGAATGGGTTCTCCTTACTTGAAATTTCAGTCATCTGCTTACATTTTCGTATTTTTTTAATTTGGGTTGATTTTATTCATTGAATGAACTCTTCTCATGAAATGGAAAATGTTCCACTTATCATCTGAAAAAAATTATCCGTTATTGCGGCGAGGGGTGACATTTTGACAAATGACTCATTTCTTCCTATCAATCACCTTATATTTTTTCACAAAACGTGTTTCCTGAAAATTTGCATTGTCATCAATTGTGGAATTCACGAATATTCAATTCAGCTCACAGATTCATCAAGCTTCAAATTTTAGAACCAATTTCCCATAAAGGGAACTTGTACAGGGCGAAGAAGGACCATTAAAAATTAAAGTAAAATTAAAACCACCTCTGTGGAACAGATGTACTAATGATGAAAATACATAGTAACATTTCCGATGTTTTTTGTTGTGTGAAATATTTTTACTGGACCTATTTGAATTATCATAGAAATTCACAAATGAAATGATAAGAGCAATATCTTCGGCACACAGTATAGAGGGGTATTTCAGTTATCAAAATGAATGAATTGAAATAAAGATATGAATATTGAAGATTTAATGAATATTAGAGTATTCCAAATAATCGAAAATATTAGTAGGATTCTAATGATGTGAAAATATATAATCAATCAATTAAAATAGAGTACAATTGTATACAATGTAACACAGTGTGGCACTGAGAAATATGAGGATTAAATATAAAAATTTCAGACAGTGGAAAGAGAAAGGTACAGCAATATACTCCAAACAAAATACACAAGTATAATCAGATTCGTTAATTGATAATAAAACGTTTGGTGAGTTCTATGTACCGAAAATACCTTTCAATTAAAGATTTTTTTCTAGTAGCTGTATACTCTTGACAGTGAAAGTGCAATTGTTTTTTGTGTAGGGATTATAATACAACGATTGCCAGCTTATAAGTGATAAGGAAATATAAGATGGTAGTCTTGGGTAACCTTTTCCGCAAGAGAAAAAAAATGAGAAAGGGCAGAGACCTTGGTTTTTCGTTATTCGAGTAGAACCATCTAAGATTACATGTTTTCGATTCATTCAAGTAAAACGGACCCATGTAAATAATGTTTCCTGTCAATTTGTGTAAGATCCCACACATTCAACTTTTCTAACCAAATAATGGACGAATTTAAACACCTGAAAAGGTTTGAATAGGAATGTAGGGGAGTTATGAATGCTTTTATATTATACTGAATTACGAAAAGGTATATTCGGAAGTTTCACATAGTTATCTACCTTCATAGGTAGTTTGAATAATATTGGCAAAATATTAATCTGAAGCATAGATATTTTGGAGTGAAATCTGTTATCGTTTTTACGCAACTTTAAATCGTGAATGATGAGCAAAATTGATTACTAGTATTTCACGTTTATAGTTCGAATATATATTCTAGAGCATATATACAAAATTACTAAAAACAAGAATATACAAGATGAGCAAATTTCGGTATTCGCATATGGAGACCTGAGAATGTGCAGGGCTTTATAAAAAGTAGTCCATTCATGTGCATATCTGGATGATATATTTCCAGGCAGGTTGATTGATAGAAGAGGAGCAATTGAATAGTCTCCCAGATATCTGAGTCTTGCACCTATGGACTATTTCTAATGCGCTTGAGGAGCTAATTTTTCAATCCCCTCTAAAGTCATCAATGTGTATTTTATTCTTCTTCCCAGCCACGGAGCTAAAAGGGGGGCAGCCGGACCTTATGCAGAGGGCGGCCAAATTCACATTTTATAGATGAATAGACGACTTGTATAAGTTGACGATGGCGGCATTTTTCAGTTCTTCCCGACATAAAAAATGTTAGATCTGGGGCTACCTCTTCTCATCATTTAATTTTCACTTTTAAATATAACTTATGTTAAAAGATCACTTTAGAGGTCACCAGAGGTCATCCAATCTCTGAAGTTCATCCAACCAAGGAATGATTCATTTTTATTGTTAAAAAAGAATACAAAAAATATTGATAATCATCAATGAATAATTTCACTTTTCATCCATAGAATAGTTTATTGATAATAGTGTATTTCACTATAGAGTTTTGAATAATTTTCAATGATAAAATTACTCCACCAGATACTTTGCCTTCATGACATAATGTAGATGGGTAGCTGCTATTTCTCGAGCTACTATTCAAGAAATTCAGGAAACGCCGGAGTTCCAGATCATTACTAAAAAATTGGATTTTGCTCATTGGAAATAACAATTAGTTATTGAATAATATGATCAACTACTGACAATAAAATTAATCAATCATTCATTCCTCACATTTGGATGCTGTTTTGGTCCAATTAATATCAAACAGAGAACGAAATATCATTCGGAAATAATTATCAAACGCTGTAGAGAATAGTTCAGGTTTTTGCAAACCTCACCATGAGACACCGTGAAAATCGATTGTAGCCATAAATTTAAAAAAATCGAATATGAAAAATAGACGTGAAACATTGCTTACCGAAAGGTACAATAAACCTATTATCGATTCTGAGAAATAGCCCATCACTGACCTGTTTTCTCCTGTAAAACAGAAGTTTTTTTTTAATGATAGTGCTTGGATTTCGCATTTTAAGTTGGTACCTGAGGGTCGATCAACCCGGTAGAGGAACCGCTTTGACACAAAATATTTACATGGTTAGGATTTCGAATAGTTCGGGAACTGAAATGAATTCAGGTTAGAGTCGTCATGAAGATTTTAAACCGCTTGTAAATATATTTTCTTATCAAATTTTATCTTTGTTGAACTGTGTGAATTCAATTAAACTATTGATTTCAATGAATGCTACAATAAATTGAGTGATATATTATGGTAGTCGAAGTATAATTTTTGCAGCAAGGTTTGAGAAATATGCGCAGTCTACCAATCCAAAACGAAGACCTCAAACTCATGCTAGAATGAAGCAGTTGTAAATTTGGACCTAAATATCCCAATCTATCTGAGCAGAATAGAAAAAAATATAGTTATTTACTTCTACATCCTTCTTAAAACATCTTATATCAGTGTAACAAAAAATAACCCTAACTACATTATGAGAATATGAAATCGAGAATGAATGAGTATGCATTACATTTTTTATCCCAGATGAGATATTTAAGTTTCAGTGAGGATATCATTGCCCAAAACTACAAAACAGTTCCAGGACTATAGGATCAGATATGTGGTTCCAATCTTGTTCCACTGGCGGTCGGTTATATTCACAGAATTAGAGGAATCATTTTTCACTTTCAGTTCTGACGATGTGGGTGCCATAGGATCGCAATTCTGACCTCTATTCTCTCTACCTTAAAACTCAAAATTTGCACATCCTCATTGCGTGAAATTCTGCTATTGTGAGAACTACTCACAAAGAAGCCGATTTTAAATTATTTTTTTGGGAACATTGACCCTCTACATAGTTTGAGCAAATATGACCAGGCGCCCTTTTATATATTTTTCTTCGTCGAATTCTGAGAAATACCATTGAATCAAGCACGGCACATGTTTTTGTGCATGCTTATGTTCGAGAGTCCTCGGAAAAAGGTTATGTTTGCGTTTTTTGAAGAACTTCCGCATTTTTTTCACGTCACTATTATACCTACTATGGTGGATGCAGTAGCTGATATATGATCATCGACTAGATTCAAAACCAATTCATGATTTTCTATATTTGGTATAATTGAATTATAATAATTGCTAATATATGTATAATGTGTCTACCGTTTACATTCACACATTTTCGTACTTCTTCGTAATTATTTTTAACCGACGACTCTGTATATGACAAACTATCATAGCTCTCCTCCTTGCATAAATACTATAGCTTCGAAAATAATTTCATGGTCTAGAATGTAGACTCCAGATCACTAGTAATAATATTACTGATCAGTAAGAAGTTTATCATTTTATTTTGTACTCTTACAAAAAATTGATTCTTCACATCCTGAAAATATGATATATTCTGAATGTTATGTTTCATAATTCAATTATCAAAATGTGTTTTTCCTTTATTATCTGATACAACAAAAGATATCAAGAAAGCAATAGGAAGAAACATCGATCATGTCTGAATGGCTACAGATGATACGAAACTGTTTGCTTTAAACCAGTTAAAAATTTCGAAAACTTGTTTGCATCCTCCCTAAGCTGGTGTCATCCATAATGACGTATGGTCGAATATTTTTTGGTCCGAGGTCGTATAACGAATGCATCATAATAGTCGGTAGTAGGAAAATAATATTCTTCTGGTTTGATTCCGCCACATTCATCAATTTCATAAAGAAGGACAGGCCCATCATGACCAGTTGCAGACCTAAGGGGTAAAAGCCCCGATTTTCCCTAAATCGTGTAAAAATGAAGGGTGAGTTTCAGGAAAGGGAAGTCGATCGTTGACTAGGGTACAGTCTGATCTAATGTTATGTCATCAATTTCGACGGACATTTCGGACATGGCATCGTGGGTAACCGGTCTGTGTGCAGAACGGTTTCGAATTACAAATTTTAGGATATTTATTTATTTATTCATTCTGGTCTGACGAGAACCATACTCCTGAGAAATTTTGGGCCCCTTTCACTTTCCGTTTTCATCATGTATCATCTTTTTATCCTAATTTTACACTGATGATTCTTTTGTAATTTAATTCGAGTACAGAAGTAGAGGTACAATTATTATGAAAAACTATGAAAAGAGTTGAAGAAAAATATTTTCGTCACTGCATCCAAGAATTCAAGTCATTCGAATCTTGAAATTCATAAAATTTTGCCATTAATGTCAACAACATTGTTGCAGTTAACGTCTTCGTATGTTTTTCTGCTTAGTTACTGCGATTTTTAACAAAGATTGTAATGTGAGTTATCTAGTTTTTCAGAATAATCTGATATGGTTTTGATTCTTGGCGGTGCGTCGGAAAAATAAAGAATTCAGAACATAATCGGTCAACTGAAAAACTCAAACATCTCGAAATAGATAATTTTTTTTGTATCTAGACTAGAGTATCTCTTTCATTTTATTTCCTTTCCTCTATCGAATTATTATATTTTTCAACCGTAAATAATATAAATAATTAACCTATCCCAAAAAATCACAACTGACCCATAAACTCAAAAAATGTACCGATTATTATAATTTTTAAAAATTATTTGAAATAATACATATGCGAAGGGGACGAAATAGATATGAGTAAAAAAATTATAGTGACAGTGGAAGTGATAATCATCATTCAATAGATTCAGAAATTCACTGAGAAAGAGTAAACCACAAACGCACATGACGTCATCAAAATTTAACGAATCAATCATTACGAACGCGGAAATACCACGAGGGTACGGAGCGAGATTTTCGCAATATATACGAAGGGACGACATCCACCCTTGCACAGAATCCACCCTCTGCTCTTCATTAAAACAATGTGCAAAAACGAGTTCTGAAATTACACAATTCACCCCAATTCTGGTCTTAGGGTGACTCTCTGTCTCTCTACAGAGGATTTACCCCATTTCGAAATAAAGATATATTAGGAGAGGAGTAAGCGAACCCTTCTGTGTTTTGTTCCACTAACAATGAACGAGTTTTGGTTGGTGCTGTACAGAGTTGCCAATATCACGAGTTGATAAAATGAAAGAATCTTTTCGTCTTGTTGTCATACAAGTAATAAATGTTTTACTTCGTGGTATTTTTTACAAAAATCACAAGTAGAACACTATGACCGCATTGGCTATGTTCTATTTATTGCTGAAGCTATTTTCAATAATATTCATATATTCATTATATCACATTTTGTAAGAATAATAAATAGTGTTTGTTACCTCAAAATGACTACAGAATAGCCAGAAATTAACGAACCAGGGCATTATTTCTTGAAATAAACAAATTGTTACAGTGTTACCATATATCGTGAAGGCTTTTTTTGTTATATTGTTGAATGTGTTCGTTTTTCGATCATGATAAGGTAATTTCAATAACCAGATGATATGTTCCTTACATTCCAAAAATCGAAAATCACTGATCTGATCTCTTTTCCGGCTAACATGAACAGGTTTCATGACAGGTGCTTATGCATTATTTGGTTTTGATTCCACGATCGTCTTCATGGCGAAGGAGCCCAATGATTCGTTACACCTATTATCGGTTCTGGTTCCATCACTACGCTTTTGGCACCCTTCATAATATTCTAAATTAACATTATGCACTAGAGCTAGCTTCTCCAGGTTATTCATATATTTTACACCAGTACTGAGCTAATGTAAATTTGATTTGAGAGTCTGAATCGTCGCTTAGTTATCTTTGCATATCGTTATCTTTATAGTTTTTTAACATAGGGAGGTATGGACTAAGCTCTCACTTGGAATTATGCAGCGAAAATCATGTTCACCCAAAATATTTCGTTCTCAGTTATCATCTATAGATAGATATAATTTTTTATATGCTTCTACTAACTCTTGAATTTTTACAAAAAAATATAAATGATAGTATAATAAAATCCAGAAGAATTTGTTGATTGGAAGAAAGGATTTTTATTTGAAGCAAGGAATTTGGCATCGATTTCTGAAATCAATAATTGGAGAGTATGATAGCGAGAAGCTTTTAAACAGGGTGAGTTACAACGTGCCCCAAGAGGTTGATGAATAATTTCTCAAGTTCTGAAATGAGTCGATTTGCATGTCCTGAAAGCTTCTCGAATTTTTTATGAAGAGAAAAGACAGTGCAGGCCTAATATCATGAATAATCGAATATAATTTCTCTTCGATCGCTTTTTTCCTACGTTGCGTGAACAACATTATTGGAGAAATATATTTCCACAGCTTCATTACTAGACCTACATTAATTTCTAGTATCAAATATGGAAATATCTATGCAATAGTTTCATCTTATGTTATCCCCTCAAGATTATTGGTTTTGAATTTTTTTCATATAATGTTTGCCACAGTTTTTCTGCATGATATCATTTATTTATTCAATTCAATTCGTAGCTGGAGAATTATATCAGTAAACTTTGCTTAAATTTTGGTTATAAATAGATACAGCTTGATCTGAAACTTTGATTGATGAAATTGTCGAAAATGATAACCCCACTTCTTATATTTGGATTTGTTTATGTAAGAATATATTTCACGATTATGATTTTTTTCAGTATGAAGTCATTTTATTTATTTACGAAATATATCATCAGTAAGGGAAATATTGAAGAAATTGTTGTTAATAATGAAACATTAATTTTAGATAATATCTAAAATAGACAATATCTAAAAATTGTCACCACTTTTACTTCTCACTTTTACTTTCGGAACTCTCGTACTACGTTTTCTACCTCTAGTTCGAATGGGTTCAAAATATTAAGCCTTTAGGGTGTTAAATGAAGAATTCACTCGAGTGAAGTATACCTGTTATTATTGTTACTAATGATGTTTACAAATTTTGCAAATTGCTACCCCTTTGTATCTTTATTGAATATGAATTGAGGACTATAAACATCAGTAAACATCGGTTTACTTCAAGCAGTTACCACTTCTCTTGTGAACAAACTTGTTGAAATTGGTATCCAATAAAAGAGTACGATGGAAGGGTTGTTAGGATCATTTTATTGGGTTAGGTTCTCAGATTGCTACATTTTTAGCGAAAGGTAAAACATAATTTGTTATTCGGATAAGTAAAAAGTGAAATTCATCAAAATCATGCTGTGTCCTAAAAACACATTGAAATAAGTTACAAAAATACGTATTCGTTATTTCCTGGATAACAATGAACGGCAGTTATACAAAGAAGGTTAAATTAGAGAAGAGTTACGCATTTATGTGAGTAATGATGTACCTTTTAGAAAGTTTCAGCCGAGTAGCAAATTTGATCAATTCATTTTATTGATTTATCAATTTTTATAATCGAATCATTATTTGGCGAATAAGATGTGGCCTGTTTTCAAAATGAAACAAAATTATTCTACAGTATTTGTCATCTCAGAATTCCCATCCAAAATGTAAATTCCCACGCATTTCCCAAACATCAAAATTCCTAATATCATCAAAATATTCCCATAACCACAAGAGATCTTATTACGCTTTCCGAACAGCCATTGACCGGTTATGACAATAAAGAGAGTGAAAGGTTGCGAAATTATAAGGGTTAGAAATACAAAGGGTTGAACGACCAATTGCGTCAGGTAGAGATTCCCATGTCGAAAGCGAAAGGGTTCACAGTAACGAATCTGAACCATCGAGACAAGTGAAAGGGTAAATGACCTGTTGGATATGAAGGGTTAGCACGGCCAATGAAAAAGAGTGAAGGGTGCCACACAATTAATCGACTCAATAGATGTACTGTTCCAACATGGCCGACAATTTGATATATCGTGAAATTTTCACATTTTTCTCCTTCGATAAAAAGAGGTTCTCAAACAGAAATAACATTAATCAGTTGATTAAGTATAATAATATTTTTATTACTTGTTTTCCAGGAAAGCGTCAAATGTCTTTCAGGAAGTTATTAAATATATTTTGGAGAGCGTTAAATGAATTTTAGAATAGTGAAATGAATTTAGGAAATTTTTCGAAAACGATTTCCTGATAATTTATTTTACAAGAAGAACTATTTCAACCACCAAACGCAATCATTAAGTATGATGCTTTTTGCAATACATTCGACCAATATGGAATATACTTAGCATTTTCCATAATACATTTGCATATTTTGAATTACACTTGATGCTTTAGGAAATATATTTGACTATTCTGAAATACACTTGATACTTTCTGAGATACAGTTGAAATTACATGAAAATAGTTAATGTTTCAACTGAAATAATGTCATTTCATTATTCTTAATGTCATATCAACAGTTTATTAAAATATTCATGATTGAATATTTTTAACGAACAAGTGGAAAATCGGAAATATTTTTAAATCAGTGACTACACATTCAATTATAGTTTCAGATGAATTTCGTGTTCGTGTTATTTCCTTTAGATTCATCATTCAGCAATATATTGTGCTTCCCACGATCAAGATCATTTCGATATCCATCAATCGCAATATTCAAAAATGTCAACCTTTGTCCACTTCATAATCTTTTCGTAACCCATTACCTTGCCAAAGTTCCCACGTTTCTGGGTATTATACAAATTTTCAAATTCTTACACAAATGTAGACCCTTTTCATCGCCCTCTAAAGTAGCCTCGTCTCCCTCAACTTCAACAAAGCCATATCAATCCTCAGTCTATCCTTCTCTTCCGGTAGTATCGATGAGTTAGAAAGAGATGGTACCAACGAATTTCGCTGGTACGAATATTTACCTGTTGGTCAGATTCTCATACCTGGACTGAAGGACTATCCATAGATTTGCAATTCTAACCTTTTCTGTGTACTCACTATCTTTGAAATATTTCTTTTGTTGTGTTGTGGTTGTTTTTCTGATCTGAATGCAGGGTTACGTAAAAGTAGATCTTAAAATTGTTGGCTATTCTGGAATCCTTACCTTTCAAGTTTCCTTGCTATTCAGAATTTCTTTTTGTTTGTAGTTTCGGTGTTCAATTCTCCTTTTTCTCTAGAGTCCAATTTCTCACCAATTATGTATTCTGTTCAGGAAATATGATATCATTATATTGTTATTGAGATTCAGTAAAATATTTGTTTACTAAATAATGAGCTCTACTCTGATTCAATGCAAGGCCTCTTCAACTTATTCGAATAGTTCATCGAGAAAGCATGAAGGTAGTGAGAAACATGATGCACGAAAGCTTTTCTTTTTACTGCGTTGAACATAGCGTCAGTTTGACAGTTGTGAATATAAATATAAACTACGACTAACTAGTGCTACTTTCATGTGATTATCATTCATTGAATTACTAATGAAAGTGTGATTTTTTTTGGACATAAAACATTCCTAATCCTTGTAGTATTCTCCCGAAAATTTTGCATTGAAATATTTCAATCAAGCAGCTTTCTTCATTTTGGACCGTCACTAAGATAGTTAAAGTGGCGTTTATAGGTATATACATTGTGATCTAGGTATATTTTGCAAGTTGATTTTTCCTCTCAGATCGAGCAATTTTGTGAGGGAATGTAAATATTCGCCTTTATATATTGCAAACTAATTATTTCGAATGAAATGTATTCGAAGTACAATCTCAACAATTATTTATCAAATATGCATATATTGAAACAGGTTGAAAATATATTATGAATATTTATCTCGGAAATCAATTGTGTTATAAGAGATCATTATGGAAATAAAAAGTTCCAGTTGAATATAAAACAAATTCGAACAACAAAATCATGAACATTTTCTCTATCAAACATTATTCGAATGAAAGAAACTTAGAAATTACTTCACTCCACTGACTACACAAACCTTATTTCTTCAATGTATTCTCATTCTTCTTATTTCTAAATGAACACTTAATTTTGTATTTTTCCTGCACCTATCTGAAGCTAATTCCAAAATACTCTACAAGGCGTTCATTATCCTATTTGAGATAACACACTTCACAATGTACTGATAAACATATTTTAAACGAATAGAACATTTGCGATTATTTAAAATTCTTAGTTCTCTTGATCAAATGATTTCATGGTAGGTGTGAAAATCAAAGCTCACCTGTTTTACTCAGCACGTTTCAATTGTCAATAACCTAGTTTTCATCTAGCACGTTTCAACTGTCAATAGAATTAGGGTTAGTTTGAAAGGTGCAAAAATTCAATAAATCTTTATTTATTGCATCACCACATATAAATACTCTTTCAACTTTGTGAACCGATTGGAACTCTATTCTGATTGTATTTCACAATCCTCAGAAAGAAATATCCATCACGAGTTCAGTATTAACACGTTTTTCAGCTGCTCAAGTCGGTGCTTTTGGTTCTGCAATATGTCAGGAAAAGATTACGGAAAAAAGGATCGATTCAATATCAATCCTGAAAAAAATATCTGTTTCTGGGATATCTGGATGTGATTTAATTCATGAAATAATATACAGGATGTCAAGGAAAAAAGTACCACGCGATAGAGGGCCATAAAATATGAGAAAAAGGTCCCACAAGGTGTTTAAGAAAAATAAACGTGTCGTGTCAAATACATCATCTCTTCATGAAACATTTCCTATATAAATATCCGAATCTTCAATCCAAATCTTCTTTTTAAAGGAAATCAATGACGTAAACGTAACTGCTGCAGAAATGTTTTTGTGTAAGCTTTGTTTACTTACTTACTACTAATTTTATTTTTTCCCTTCCTATATCTCATAAATGCCAATTCTTTTCTATTGAATTCTCGATAAATTATTGATTCTGATCTTCACGACCTCTCTTATAAATTGTTGCGTTTTCAATAAATAAACCATATTAAAGTTTCTGATGGGCTTATCGTAAGAGAAAGAGTAGTTTTCTCGATTCAATCTTACGTTTTTGTCAATTTGGTATCTCCCTGGATTCTTTTAAAACAAGTGTGAATCTATTCTCTTTCAAAACTTTTACACTCGTTGAAAGATTGAAGTACTGTCAGATAGGTGGTTGCAACCCCGTCAAACGTCTAAACGACTTCTGAGGAGAATACCAGGAAGTCCTCCATCTTGAGAATTGTGGCAGATTTCCAAAATTTTTGAACTTTGACCTTTAGCCAAAAAATGTCAATTATATTTCGACTCCTACTGAATAATTCTATTCATTTGATATCTGAGCTATTGCTGTGCCTATTTTTAGAATTCCTGGTTTATCATTGACACATTAGGATATTCCGTCATATGGACCATACAATAGTCCTCCATGTTTAATGTTTCTTAATTTTCTATAATAACGTAACAAAAATAACATGTTTCCATTAATTGCATTCAACATGTTCAACCAACATTCACAAATAACCTACAAATGAAATATATTACTCTACACAAAAGATCGTCAATTATTTTCGGTAATAGAAAAGTCATTGATGATTCCAACTGGCCATTACGTGCATATGTTATTTTTCTGTGGGTACATTCAAGCAATAAAATATCTCGATTGAGCTGCCATTATTATTTCATCCCATCGACTATTGCACTCTCTCTCCTTATCGTTCTTTCTCTTTTCTATTTTCTGTATGAGTCATGTCTATCTGAAAGAATTGTACTTTTTTGCACCAAACAGGATCCAGTGGAATAAACAAGTATTATGGAAGGGTCATTCCCTATGGACATACAGTGGGGTTACTTCACCCTAAGATAGTTTCTTCTGACCGATTCCAGCCAATGAACACTCGGAGTATGGACAGGGGACGCCGATTAATCGATAATCCTGTCTTCTAACGAATTTATCATTTGTTATAAAAAAACTAAAGACAAGATTGCGATGTTGGCAGATTATGACCACGATCAAAGCATCAAATGATAAGGTGGATAATTTTTCCGTAATACCACAAAAAATATTGGACAATTTTATAGTATATTTATTACTGATACGATAATGAAGGATAAGATAATTCATTAGATGTTTGTGTCTGTATGATTTATACAATGCTTCTCAAAAATTCCCCCCAAGTGAAATTAAGAAACAGAATATTGAAGGTTGTAAACTTTCCCACCAGTGAGGATAGATGACAAAATCACAAGGCCTATTTAATGATACTAATTTCATTTGTGATTATGACAGTTTCAGGCTCATTAGTAATTATCAAAATTCGATTCAGTATTATATCAATCAAACAGATTTGAAAATCAGTATCTACTTAAAGAAAATGCTTGAAGTGACCCCCATTTACTTCCTGACGGTGAAATATCCTATTTTTGAACTCTTCTCATATTTTTCAAATGTGTCTACCATAACGTCCTATCTATTGTTTTCAGAAGTTGCTGATGGCACCGTGGCAGATTCTTCATACCTATTTTTTTCTCATTCCGATTGAGTTGAAAATCCAACCATATAATATTTAAACTTGTCGTTACTTTTTAGGTCTACTATCACAACCTAAAATGTATGTATTGACGAATCAAACACCCTGTAAACATCATTTATTGTCGATTCTGTATTAAAAATTTCTAATTATAAATCAACGATGAAATGCGAAACTCTTGAAACATTCACAGTGAATTAGATATCCAAACGTTAGTGATAAATGATAAGTATTTATATTTCATGAACACGAACGGATGCGAAACATTAATTTTTGGTAGAATTAACCAATAAAAAAAAATATTTTGATCATAATGCTTTTTGATGTAGGTATTGGTTCCCAAAAATATTGAAATACATTCAGAAATCAAAGTACTCAAAGGATTGTGAAAAATGTTATGTTAACCTTTAGTGTGTATCATTTCCAAGGAAACATAACATGATGCGACTGCCTTGATTACAGGTTATACATCCGGAAGACTTCCAATTCATTAATAAAAAATCCTTTGAACGATATCTCAGAGATACCCTTTTTACCTGGTCGCGTGCTAGGCATGGCCTCACTGCATCGCTATAAAATGAGCGGTTAACCTCTAATAACTTAATAAAAAAGAACGCCTTTTAACATGTCTCCTTATTAGGTAACCCTTATAGGTACCGTTTTTTTCCATCGATCGTTTTTTACCTGGTCACGCGCCACTCGTGATATTTTTATAGCGGGCAATAAAAACTATTCTGTAAATAAGGGGAAGGATAGGGTTTACATTATGGTTAAGGGGTTGAATGCTTATTTAGTAATTCTTTGGTATTCTCTCTATGTTTTTGTTATTTCTGTGGTGAAAATATGAATTATTGCTTTCAATACATGTGTCACGGAACCCTTTAGAGAGATTTTTTCAGACTGTTTGAAAACGTGTCCTTGAAATTTGAAGAGAAAGTTCAACAAATATATAAGGATGACACTTTCTATCTCCTGACTTCAGACTCCCGAAAGTTTTATAAAAAGGCGATATTTCAATGATTTCAGAATCAATCCTTCAGGATATCAACTTGTTGATAAACCGTTGAATTAAATAGATTCGAAAAATATTATATTTGTCTCATGTTTCAAGTAGTATACATTATATCGTGATGATAACATAATAATTAATTTCAGATAAATTATCAGATTTTGAAGAAAATGTTCAAAAATTTTTGTTTGCGGTTCTTAGTTACGCAAATATTCATTTTGAAAAAACATCCATAAAATTGTTCTCAATCTAGAGAAATCATAAAGTGTTCTTATGTATGTAACATTACTTCTTTATCAACGAATAGATTGATTTTCACATAAAAAGTGTAATGACTGTAATAATTTTTATTGTTTGAATACAAATTCTTGTGGCTCTCCAAAAACTTCTAAAATATCAAATATACAAAGTAATGAACATCAATTATCATTCAAATTCATGGAAATCAAAGATACTACAATTGAAATATCGAAAAAGTATTATTTGATATGGAATAGGTCTGAATAGACACATATACATTCCTTATGAATCATGCAGACACTATTTCTTGATTTGTTTTTTTTTCTGTAAACACACTAATTGAAGATTTGAACTGTGCACGATGAAAAATTACATATATCGAAATATATTGACGATAAATATTTTCTAGAATTTGAAATACACCACATTAAGAATTATTTTATCGAAATATCAAGAAACGAGTTTGATTCAAGTATTTACATGAGTATGTGAACTGATAAAACAATACAATCACTAGAACAGGTTCAATATTTCAAATAAGAAATCGAAAAACGTAAATAGTATGTGACAAGATACAATTGATCGATGTTAGAAAAATCATGTTTAAGGTATATTTCCAGGGCTTTGTGTACCAGATGGCGGTTCCCACTGGGCAGCAAAAGAGAACAACAGTCCAAAATTGGATAGAGATTAAAAACCCATAATCACTCATGGTAGCACGAAATATTAGGTAATGAAAAACATGAATGTCTTCGATTCCCACTAGACAAAAAGTTATCAAAGTTTTGGCGATTTCAAAAATTTCAACGCTATCTGGTGATAAAATTGTGAACTTTCAAATTCAGTTATTGTAAACATAGTAGTTATGCGTCTTGATCCATTTTCCAATTATTAGTGTTCAAAGACATATGCAGTGATCAGTTTTGGATACTGATCAAGTTTTTGCATACATTCTAGAAGTAAATATATTAGTTATATTTCTGTATATACATACGAGAGTATGTAAAGGACCAATAATATATGATATATAAATTTTTTCAAAACTTTAGTGCACGGAGCATAAACAGCCATTCGGTAACATTTCCTTGTCGATTTTTTACCTAACCCAGAGCAATAATGGATGTGCCCACACACTTGTATTTATATAGGGTTGACAACATTAACACCATGAAATCATTCTCTATTATATCGATAAATATTATAAAAGGATCGATCATGTTTAGTTTGTAATTTGTCTGAACCCTTTGTACCAATGAATACCTCTTTGAACTAATATAATAGTAGCAGGTATAGGTTAGAAAGAGGTGCAACTCTTTTCATAGAAAATTTAACCCATTATGTTCCATCTAGATAAAGAAAGGTTTAGAACAGGTAAAAAATACCTTTCGATGTCAGTGAAATTGTGCAAAAAATTCATAACATTTCTGATTATAATATAAAATCGCTACGAAATAATTCCATAATAAATTCTTCATCGATAAAATAACTATCCAATTCTAACCCGTGGAATTTTCATATTTGAATAAATGAAAAAATCAAAGCATGCTTCAGATTTAAAAAAAAATCACTAGTCTATGTATTCCATTATTATTGAAAATAACAAATGAGTAGTCCGTGACCAAAACCTCTCGATCAAAACGCTCACCAGTCAAATAAATATCTCATGTTCAAAAATATGGATGGCATGCCAAATTTTTGAAAGATATATCATTTGGGAAATACTTACCGACATTTTCTTCTTCGTGAGCATGAAGTAAAGTAAGAAACCAAGTTAACAACAAATTTTTTCTATTCGATCTTTTTTTCTGCCAACAATGAGATTCAACATAAAACGCTCAACTATAACCATGAGAAAAAAAATCCAACAAGAAGTAGTCATTTCTGAAATACTATTTTCTCGTTTATTTGTAATAAAGCAATTTGTCAAACGCCATATGTGCTCGCAAAGCAAATGTCATCAACAGAAATCATGGCGTAGCCGATATAATAATACCTCGATATAAAATTAAAACAGGAGGAAAAGTATTTTTTAATTAAACATCATTACAAAAGATCAAAAGAATAATACATGGAAGACCCACCTAGTTCCGGTACCTAAATTGTCGGTTCTGGTTTTCGCTTTTCTTCCAAAAGTGCCCTCAAATAATAGTCATTTATTTGAATGTCTACTATTAGTCCTCTAAAGTCTCTCTCTGCTCATGGGTATCTAGTTTCTTCTTGTAAGAAAACCATCGGTTATCGACGAATCGACAGATGCTACCATAATTTTTAGTCGGAGGACACGCTTTGATAGAACAACTGTTGGTGGTCGTGAATTGAAAAGATTATGCAATATGTATGGATCAGCTCTCAAAAATATTGGTAATCGATAGTTTTTCGCAGAAATTATAGATTGATGTTGGGTAAACCATTTTTATAACTTTTAAGTTATACATCAGATTCTCTGGATTCATGCACAGTAAAATTTGAGAATTCAAAGATGAAAAGTCCACATATTCACATAATCAGCATCTCATCATTTTCATCTTGTAACACAACTTCGATTCAAGTGAGAATTTTTATGATTGTCTCAATTTCTGTAATTTTTCTAGTATTTTATATCAATTACTTTATGTCTAACAGTTATTATTATTCCTTGGGACAAAACAAACATTATTATTATTACTATTGCCAACAATACTATTCAATATATACCAAATTAGTAACGATCTGATCAATCATATAGCAGATACTTATCGGAGGACAATAAATAATTGAAACAAAAAATAAAGTCATCACTTCTCAAATCTTCTATAAGATAGGTATAAAATATTTGCTGAAAATAAATTTTCGATTATTCTTCGTATAGGTGGTTCAACCCTTTTTTGGTGTCATCATACTGTCGAAAATATATTTCCATGACAATTGGTAAACCCAGAAAATTTGTGACGATTTTTTTCCATTAATGTTTTCGATACATTGCAGATGCAAAGTTTATATCATATAAACATAAATCAGCTACTCTGTCTTTTTGTTCAATTTGGTAGTGAGATTGATCCAATACATGTTCAGAGTCCTGATTTTCTTGATTTATTTCACCCAAGTTCTTCATTTGTATCTGTTCCTGAAATCCATTGGTATATCCAGGAGAGATGTGGATGTGAAAATGTATATATAGTATATCAGCATGTTATTATCGAACACCCTGAATAATCATCATCAAAACCCAAATGTATTCAGGAGAGGCAATGAATAAAAAAATGACTTTTTTCTTTTCTTGAATCAAATGAATTTAGGAGAGGCAATGAATAGAAATATGACTTTTTTCTTTTCTTAAATCACATACAATTTTGTTTCTGTAGATGATCAAAACAAAATAGTATAACGGTTTGATTTTTTACGGATAAAATAAAAAAAACTCGAAATTCTGTAGTTTTTATGCCATTTTCACCCTTTCATTCCAAAAGTCATACTTAACCCTCTTAAAAGAACACCTGCATTATAGAAGGGTGAATTCAACCCTTAACTGGCGCATCATACCACCTGTGTTCCTTAAATAATAGAGTATAATCATCAAGGGGAAACGATATGAAATTTGCGTTTTTTACCTGAGAATGACCTACGTGGGCTGAACTGTAAATTGTCAAATGTAATACACTCCAAAAATACGATTATCTTGTTACTACAGCTGGTATTATAAAAATTAGATGAAAAGTGCCCATTCATAAATGATACGAAAATAATCACCAAACTAATTACAGATTGTTCGAAAAAGAATATCAGAGCTTCTCACTCACATACAAATCCTCCTGTTCTTTAATATCCGAGATTTTGAAGGCCAAATCATCATCAAATGTTACTACCGAAAAGGCTTTATTCCAAACACATTGACATAAGCTACTGATGGCACTGGCATAATATATTTGAAAATAGAAGATCACATACTAATATTATATTAACGATGGTGTCATTTGATTCAAGGTGCTTATTCGAACAGACCAACTTTTTATTTCTAGGAGAAACAATTTCCATCCTTCTTCACCTCCTTAGCTTAAATTCTCTTGCTGCGATGATGAATAACCATCGCAATTTTAATAAAGAGGTAGAGCCAGTCTCTTATTGACATTCTTATCAAGTTCTTTATGAGCCTAAATCTTGGATATCCACTGTCATTTTGCAGCAAAAAAAACATTCAAGGTGAATCAAAGTAATTGAAGCAGTAGGAGTGTTTTTATATTCAAATACTGAAATTTAATAAGTATGAAAACTTTCATCTGCAATCCACTGAAAAAATAGTATGCTTTTGAAAACAAATCGCACGATCATTCAAAGTTTTAAGGTTATTATATCAATTGTAGTTCGATTAGGCAATAATTAATAAAGGGTAAAAAAAGAAGAACATGTTTTCAACAAATCCCAGCAATTTTAAAAATTTGGTTTCTAAAACTTAAATATTGGAGTGGAAATTTTCAATTAGTTCTTCCTGTATATGCTTTCTATCAGATTTGCCCAACTATACGTACCATTTGTATGACTACGACCAATTTTTCGAAGATCAAATTCATACTCCAATCCCTTCAAATGAACATCGTCAAAAATGAATTGAAAGTTGTGCTTTTGACATGTTAATTTCCTATGAATTTCCACCGCACAAGATCATCTCAGTGGGGAAAATTAGTTTTTGTGGCAAGACAGGCAATATATTTACTAAAATGGAATATACCGGAAACTACCCAAACGCCGTTTATGCACGCGACAACCCCTTACTTATTAAGGGTAGCTTTTACCAGAAACAGCCCTAAAAACGGTTATTAATAGTACAAAAAATTCATGATTATGCTAGATTATAATCATCTTCTTATAATGATCATTATAAAAATGTTTCGATGTAAAGGGATAAACATATTTTTAGATAATCAAACCGGGCGCAAGCTTCAATTTGTTAAATTTTCTCTTAAACAAAATCTAGTTGAAGATCGGGAAAGAATTCTGAAACAAATCCAGTCAATGTATTTTCTTCTTCAGTTCTTGGAATAATATGATATTGGGGAGCTAGAATACACAACTCTTTCCAATGACAATATAAAACTACAACTACACCTATGATTTGTTCAATAATTCCCTGAATCGAAATACTCAGAAATATCACAGCAAAAATCCTCAGTAAATTACCACAAAAAGTTTTCGAGTAATCATTATAGGATCTGGCATCTGAAACATTACACTTAATACTGAAATATGATATAATTTCGCCTCAACCGAATATTTTTCTGGAAATGGCTGTGCTAATCGATAAAAAACATGGAGGGTAATGGAAAAACTATCATCGGGCATGTGGATGTATGGCGGCTTGAATAACCCGAAGGGTAGCAATGGACATTGGCTGGACACACCCCAATGTATGAGGGTGCATACAACACAAAGCCATTATTATGGGCATTGATGATGTAGTGCTAAGAAGCAAAAAACATCAGCACCAGACGTTTCATATTTGACCAAGACGAATTCATTTTATCATTTCCAGTCTAACCAGGAGATAACTTTGTGGTTTCCATTTCCACATCAACACAAATGAAGAGCATTCAGTCAATACCTCGAAATTTTCAAATAAAACGACTTGGAGATCGATATGTTTTCAACAATCTATTATGATTAATGTCACTGAATCTTTCCCATTTCAGAAACACAATTCCATAACTGAACCTGCCTTATTTCGATTTTTCTTCATGCCACCGAATCATAGAATGTTCCTGAAGGATCTAGAATAGTAAGTACCCACACTCGCTTTCATTTCCTTTTCATTTTCTGAGTGGTACTGTGAATATTACAGACGAAATACACGATGTTCTCTGAACATTACAGGATATCTCCTTTCGTGAGAAGTTTTATATAAAAAAAAATACTTCATCCAAAATAATTATTTATTGCATTTAAAATATATTCGAAGTGATATGAGTCGTATTTCTACAGGGTTGATGAATGTAACTCATTAGGAATGCCATTCAAATCAGTTTCTTTATTATAAAATTGCCCGATAAAGCATCATCGATCTTTTTCTGGTGACAAATTCACAGACAGGAACGAAAATTTGCTATTGTCTTCATTTTCGAGTTTCAAGTCGTTTTTTCGACTCATAAAAATAGTTTAATTTCATGTAAATATAGATGAAAAATGTCGAATAATCGTTAGATTTCCGAGTAGTAGTCTAAAAGTGTATTTCTAACGAAAAAAAAATAACACTCGGCTATGGTCTCAGAGACTGAAATTTTCTTCTTTGTTTATAACTCGAAACCAAAACACAGTTGAAAATCATCTGAATCTACAAAAAATATAACGATGATGCTTTCATTTTTTCTACTGTCCACATTCACTATGCTACCAAAAATAATTTTTTGAAATAACAGAGATATCCATTGCTTTTCCTCAAGGCTTTTGGACTACCTTGCTCAAATAAATGGACTATATATTTTGCACTTTCAATATTCATTATTCCGCAAATCTGTTACATTTCTCTTCAAATACATGGGCTTTATCTCCACCTATCACTAGTAAGTACCCTATTGATGCAAGATCATTCGTTCGTTAAGTCCTACCCAAGCAGCTCAGCGGTAGAACAACAAAGAGTGGAAGCCGAAACTTGTGTGAAATACTGATTGTCCTCTACTTCTTTGTCATAATCGTATTTTAATCCTTTGGTTTCCGACGCCTACAATGGGCAAAAACGTATCTTTTGGAATCAAGTCAAGCGGATAAATATCAGTCACAACCTTGTCAAACTGGGACAATCGCTAAACGTCTCCATGGATCGGGTTGAATGACTTTGAAGCTATTCGGAGATTTCACCATACACAAAAATGTGATGAACGAGTTTAGGGTGTGTATACAGAGCTTTTGGACCAGCATATATCTGAGTTGATGGCAAGGAAAAGAAAATGAGAGAAAAATTATGATTCAGATTCAGACAAATAATTGTCCAGAAATCATTAAAAACTTTTCATGTGTGGTTGTGAAAGATCATGAATTCCCAATTCTGCAATGCATCGTTACACTGTAACAATTTCGATTGTTTTTAAATAGAACGCTATAAATTTTTTTATATAAAACATGATATGCACAGAAGTAAACGTATCTGTCACTTATCCCCAGAGTTGAGGCAAAATAAGTTCGGAAAAGTTACCATATCATTTTTCGTTATTCAATAATTAGTTTTTGCAGAAATCATCGAGTATTTTTATTTAGTTAAATCTATCAAAATCATTTCGGACATGGTGGAAAACATTTTTATTTCCACAAGCAATTCATAACGTTGGTTTTCGCAGTCTTATCACAATAATAATTAGCAGATAACGACTCCAAGAATATAACTTATTTTTGGCAGTATTTATAGTCCACTAATAAGTAAAATTTTCGTTTTTTTTTTGCTTTAGTTCGACAACGTCGCATTCAATAGAAGAAGGAAAGATAGAACCGGATGCAGAATTCTACTGTGAGGAACAGCCAAATGGAATAAATTCGAATTATGTCTATAACTTTTTGAAGAATCCAAAAAACTGATATACAGTGGGTTTTATTTAAAAAAAGAAAGTTGGTACCGGCCACTGTCACATGACACACCCTATATATTTTTTTTTCGAAAAAAATGCGCCTCTAAAAATACAAATCGACGTATCCAAGCGTTTTTCCCAACACGCTCTCATTTATTCGTTATCGAATTTATGCCATTTGGCTGTTCCATACTGTATGTTGAATTATATGGTGCATAAATATACAGGATGTCCCATGTAATAGAAGTGAACTCAATGTTGTCTCGTCCAGGCTGAACACCCTGTATATATCGAAATATTCTAGGGTTGTCGTAAATGTGTATTAACATCGTGAATTTTTCTTGTCATAAAATAATAATCTCAGCTTCTCGCTAGCCAAAACTCCCGACTTAAAAAAAATATTTTCATGACCATTGACATAATTATGTTGCATATACTTGCTTCAAGCAATCACTATAATTAGGATGCACGAGGTTATGTTTATTCAAACGATACATTTATACCGTATTCCCCAACGATTCTTTTCGCAGTATTGTTTTTCGATATTCCTCTATCTCTACAGAATACACCGCATTCACAAGTCACAAGGTATGAAATTCATTTCACATCTCTGAATTATAATTCCGAAATTATGCAACGGCTGTTGAAGGGTGTATGTCAATATGGTCCAGCTAGCTGAAGCGATTTTGGGGTTGAGGGGTTGGAATGCAGAGTAGCAGATGCGGGCTGAACCCGGATATGAACAAACTAGCAGAAAAGTGGAAATGAACGCACTGCTCCGATTCCACTTATACCCAACATACATGGTGGCTCGAGAAAGAACTCAATAATAAAATGTTTCATAAATTCACTACACAAATGAAAAGTGTAGAATATCACTGTATAAAGATGCATTTTAAATATTAGTCATTGTCCATAAATTCAACTGGTTTTTTTCAATGGAAATAGATGGCGATACATTCAGTGTTAACAAAATCTCAATGTTTCATTATATTTTCAGATTTCGAAAGGATGTTCAGAAAGTCTCCAATATACCTGAGTCTTGTCATTCTCGAAATCAGTAGGCTTCTTTTATTTTATTTTCAGTTCAAATCTCCTCTTTGAGAATTGAGAATTCCGTTATTTTTTATAGGAATCATTCACGACAGTCGATAAGAAGAGTATATTTATTAGAAAAAAAAAACGATGAGAATCTTTTGAATTTGTGAAAACGTTTGAAAATTATGAAGTACCCATAGCTGGGATTTTTTCATAAAATAGCAATGTTATTTGTTCAACGAGTGAAGAAGAATGCAGCATTGATAAAATAAGGTTATATTTCCATGAAGAAAGTTGCAAATTCAAAAGGATTGAAGGCTAGGCTCGGATAATAGGAATTTTATATTAATACTTCGAAGTTGACGTGCTCTTTCGGTTACACTGTAAGTTCCACCATTGCCGTTTTTGACAGAACATTTTGGAAAACTCGCCAAAGTTGAACACTTTCGACGATTGACATACCTCTAAAAATGCACGGTTCGAAACCTAACGGTTTAAACCTTTCTTGGAAACCCGTTCGTAGCCCTAACTGCAATATTGCAAAGTTTCTTTTTACGAACCAATAAATAAATATGCCACAAGCTAGATCTAGAATTGCACAAGACCTCTAAAATTCTGGGAAAATATGTTTATTGTTTTATTATGGATCCTTTTTAAGGGTACATTGAACAAAAAAAACTCAAAAATCTGCATATTGTCGGGTGAATTTTAGACTTTTTCATTATGATTTTACGAAGGACACGTCAATATTGAGGAATTCACTGACAATAGAGATTCCATCGTTAGGTACTTTAGTGCCGTTATAAATGTGAAGATTACATAAAATCAGAGCAATACCCTTCCCTATCGCATAAGGGGTGTGAAAGGGATGCAGGTATTCCTTCATTATTTTGCAAACTGTTCAAATGCAAAACTAGATCAAATACCAGTATCTTTGCGCTATGAATATTCCGCGTATTACTAGAGTATACAGGGTGATATTTTCGATATTTATAATGGCTTTACCTCATGTTAAAAAAGAGATAACAAAAACCTACTTGTGATACGTATAGTTGGAAAGCCTTTCAGTCATAATTATACAGGGTGTAACAATGTAGAAGGAATATGTAGTTCTTGATTTCAATATGAAAGTTTTGCGAAAATGATGAAGAATCAATAGCGCATGCTTGTGTTGTGAAAATTCACAAAAATCAGAAGAAAATAATGAATTCAGTAACCTTCGATGATGAACCAACGATGCATCGTTCTCTTCGATCACCCTGTATTGACAACCCAAGATATTATACTAACATGTGTGGGTGTTTGAATTGGAAGTCATGAGAAGAAAACCTATTGACCCAGGTCAGAGAATACGGGAAGTGACGTCGAGGGTAAAAGAGCATCCACCACTCGATTTCAGGAAACGATTCTATACGAATCGATATGGAATGACGCCTCTTTTTCCTCTTTCATTCATTTGGGATCTCGAGTTATTTGAACGGTTCACCAAAATGTCAGGTGGTTTCTATTACGATTGGACAGCAGATAATATTGACTATATTTGAATTGCTCTAATAATTGTAATCATATGTGATGTAAATACTTGCAGTGAAAAATTTTATAATCAAAGTAACCGAATGAAAATACTGGATACAATTGTCATGTTTCCACAATGAAACTTTCTAAGTGATGTTTCACCGAAGTATATTTCGTAACCTTGATATGATGATAATAGGTACTTAATTTTATCATAGATGAAGAAGAAAGGGTCTTCTTCATCTATTATTTCATTGAAATGAGACATTATTTCAATATACATATGTGAACAAGTATAACAAACAACTATGCCTGCCTACCAGAAGCCATTTTGACATCGATTTGGTCACGTATTCTGGATTGGTCTATTTTTATATGAAAACTTCTTCAGGTTATTATAGTTGAGGAGATATTTGTAAAATGAAGAGTGAATAATTCAGTGTTTGATTCAAATATAAAATATCGCCCACAATTTGAAATGACCATATCCTATTATTTGTTTCAAGCAAGAAGTCTTCAAATCTGAACTAAAATGATCTTGTGAATGAATCGCTCACTTTCGCAAGAAATATTTGAAGAGTTCTTCGTAGGAATGCTTCTTCGAATCAAAAAATAATTTCAACCCCCATTGAAGCTGCTCCCTACCGATCAAAGAAGGAATTACTTGTGCTCGTCGCGTTTCTTTATTCCATCCATGATGGCAGATTTGGAATTAATTATTTATTGGTTTTTCTCCTCTACCGCCGTCCTTAAATGAACTTTTTTAATTTATTGCTGCCATCAGTCTAACGACGTTGATATACTTGCGATCGCGAACTTTCTCGAGATCATTGAAAATTGTAGGCCCCGAAATAGATTGAAAATGTGATTACACATAATATTTCATCATAAATATACGAAGTTTTAGTTCTTCAATAAAGAAACATGGTCTAGAACTGAAACATGATTCTGAAAAGTCAGACAGACGAAATGAACTCAAATATCCATGAGAATATGAACATTCCAAAACGATCGAAAGTTGTGTGAATTTTTGAAAACATTTGTATATTGTGTTTTCTAAAATGTTGAATGTTTTATTTCTTCCAAAATTCACCATGTCTCTATATTCTAATTTATCAGAAAGATAGTTTGAGAGAGTAGTGTATTCCTTGGCTAGTGAGTCTACTTTATCATTGCAAGAGATTCCAGTGTGTTCCCTTTTCCAAAAAATATCGAGAAAAATACCTAATCAGAGGTATTGCATAATTGCAGATACCAAAATAATGATAGCCCATCAAAAAATGCTTGCTAAAAGTTCCGAAACTTTGTATTGATAATAGCATGGAAGTATAAAAATCGAAACGGAAAAATATTCATGTATCATCGCATTACATCCGATTGGGTGTAACTTCAAGTAATATTCTACAGATGACAACTCGTGAGTTGTTCAATTTTGAAAGTAAATAATGAAACTGCGATATTGATTGCATAGATATTACGCAATAGAATATTCTGGCTAGAATAAAGACAGTTATCTCTAATTGAAGGACAGTTAGGGGAACATAACAAACAAAAATATGTATTTTGAGAAAGTGAAACAAATCACAAACAAAGTCAACTCTGTTATTTATGGCCTATAAACAGAAATTGCATAAGCCCAGAACGGAAAACACAGTTTGCATAATACTTGCACAATTTTTCACGTACCTTTCACTATTTATGGCACTATAATATTAGGTAAAAATCTTATCTCGATGTCATTCTGGGACAAAGAAATCATACCGCCTATGGATAACGTGAAAATAAGCATAACAAAACGCTTTTCAAGGAAGTCATACATTATCAATACAAATCAAGGAAACAAGCAAATATATTCTCAAAAAAGTCTAGCTGTGTGGGATTAACCGTTTTTAGGAACCATTTTTATTATGTCTATAGCTATCAACTTGAGTTGCTATTTTTAATCCTGGAACTTGACGTAATTAACAATTATCAAATATCATAAAAAAGACCAGATTAAAATCGCGGACCTCGATTGTTTTTTTGACTCAGAAATAATCAAATAAATATTAGAAGGTAAAACGGTGACATTCATCCTTGCAAATTCACAAAAACTTGCAACTGGCATTGAGTAATTCAAATATTTAAGTGCTTCCACAAAAAAACGAATATAAGTAGTTGAGAGAATTTAAATTTTCAGTATTTTATAATCTCGTTTGTGAGTAAAACATTTTTCTATTTGGAAACTCTAGCGCGAAATGATCAACATCATATTCATCACCCCTTACAGTTCCTTATCGAATAAACCAACGGTCAATAATCAATCAACCATGAACATTTTTTGACCTACTTTTTGGTTCTTCAAGGGTTCGATTTTTTTTTTCAATAATTCTAACCGGCCACTACATTATTTCGGACAACAGAATAGATTATGGATGCTTTTTAGTGAAAATGGTGGGTTGAAGGGGATTTTTTATGTTGCCGGCTGCAAGTTTGCACCCTTTATATGAAAGCCGTCCGGCATTTGGCAATAAATTCAGTATAGTGGACATGGCAGTATGGCCTATTATTCAAGGGCTCCAACTGGGCAGAGGGATGGTCATTGGAATCGACAAGTTTGGTGTGTTCTGGCGATATCTTTGAATAGTTTTAGACGTGACAAACGACAAATTCTTGTTACTAACTAACGTTGGAGTTGCAGTATATTATTGCTTGTTATATGCATTTTTATACTCGCTCGCTCTCAATGATGAGCAATTATTTAAGATTATGATTCTATATGTGAAAGTGTTTCTTATATAAACCGTAAATAACGAAAGAAAAATGTGTTTTCCAATAATGCGACTATGAACATGTAGTAAGCATATTATTTAAAGAAAAAAGAAAACAACCACGGTTATTGAATTTCATGAAAACATTCTGGATTAATGGTTATTATTATCGTTATTGGATAACAACTTTCAAGAAGAATATGCGCTATTACCAGCTTCAAAAAATAACTGATTGACTAACCACTATAACGAATATTTATGCTTTGAACGTTGGATAGGTAATGTCTTTTTTGCAATATCCTTTTCACAATTCAGACTTTCAACGTTGTAGCTACTCCAAATTACTTCTCGGAAATCCTTTTATAAACAAATAATTCTTTACTGACTTTCTCTACAGCAGCTAACGGAAGTCAGAAGTCTTCATGGTTCCTTATTATAATGTCAAGTGTATATTTCAATGGACGCGTTTATACATCATTGAAATATGACCTTGAAAGTTGCACATGTATATTATCCACCAGTTTTTTTGTCCTTTTCAAAACTGAATTCACATTTTTATACGCCAAATCACATCTATGAGATTCATGATAGTGACACAACTTGATATTCTTCGAATAGATAAAAATAAGCATGGCAAATGTTTGTTTTTCACTTTAAGATGATACACCACATCTTAAATATATACTGCAACTATTAAAATATTCAATTCCTTCATAGCATGCCTTTACAAGCATAAATGAATGGTGCCTAGAAGCACACGTAAATATGATAATAGGTGAGCCTTCAAATTCAAAGTAGTTTTTATGGCTTTTTTAACAGTTACTCCTGAAAGTATGTACAAAAGAAACTCCATCATAAAATTTACCTCAGACGTCCCATTTTTTAGAATATTTAGGGGTACACGTGCTAGACTGGTCTACCCAGCATCTGTCTGCTTTCTCCGTTCCATTAAAAAAATCCTAATAATTTGATTATTCATTGGTCCCCTAAACACATTCCAGATCTTAAAAAAAACATGACACGAGTCGATTTAAATTTGTTGCCTTTAGTCGGTAGCGATTTTTAACAAAAGAATTAACATATTTACCTAGAGAATGTCATGTTTGGTTTTTTAAGACCTGGCGGCTTTTCAAGTGCCACGCTTTTTAACATAGGGAAGATTAATTTGGTTTTGGGTGTTTCGCATTGTACCTAGGCAATAGATATGCAACTGAGATTATCTTCCATGATACATAGATGAGTGGTTTTTATACCCGACGACAGATGTGCTAAAATGGAGAAGGAAGGAATATTTGTTAATAATGAGCCCATACATTTCTTCAGAATATACAGGGTACTCGCTAATAAAATATCAATATCAAAGATGTGATTCTAGAGATAGAAAAAGAGAGAGATTCATAGAGATTTCTACCAGAAATGAGCAACTCGCAGCCTCTCAAGAATTTTCTAGAAAAATACTGAACTTTGAGCGAAAATTAAAGTTGTGGAAAAAGCATATTTTGTCCACTCTCCACATTTGGAAGCATACGTCAAGTCATTCATTCGAAATATTTCAAATGGAAAAATGAATGTTGAAAAATATCATATGTCATCGTAAAGTATCGGATCGTTTGCAAGTTGCTCCTAAGTTGAATATGCCTCAAAATATCTAAGATTACTGAGGAAATTATTCAATAGGAAGATAATCGTGCATTATTCTTAAAACCCAAATAGAAAAAAAATATTCTGTCTGCAATTGGAATATCTTGGAACACAAAATGCTGAATTTATACCAATATACCGACATATTCACATGTTTCATGAAATAAAATGTCATTGCGTTGCACAGCTGCAACTCTTATTATAAACGCATAATGATCTCTGTATAGTTCAGCAAATATCCAACATTTTTATATAAATTGTATTCAAATCGGTATTGATTTTCAACAGGGGGTGAGAAGAGGTGGCCAAGGGTAAGTTTCACGTTGCCTGGTGCCAGTTCCCCCAGAGTTATTGTGAAAAGGCCTTTTCATCATAAAAAGTTCGTTTACTGCGAATATTCAGAAAAATTCCTAGTTAATTGACTTTCTTGTTGAAAATTCTCTTCCAAGAATACTACGGAAAGTATAAATAAGAAATCAAGATCAAATGCAACATAGTTTGTTTATTTCGACTAATTGCAGTTAATATATTTGTTCTAAACAAATACATTCGAAATCGACGATCGATATTCGGTGGAATAACGATTCATGATAAATATAGAATTTCACTATTTCTGTCACACGTTGATGAACTTTTATTTGACAGACAATAATAAGGATCTGGATATGGGACAAAACAATGTTATTTTTTATTGTTATGGAATCAATTTAATAATTGTTCGATATATTTTATACAGTCAAATATATTATCCAGTGTATTTTCAATCTCTGTGGTTTCACAATCCACTCCTACGCAAAGAGTGAGTCTTAGCCCTCCTCCAATACCCATTACTGAGAAATTGAAGGCCAGGTCTGGTAGCCACTCAATGTACCCACGACGTTCAATCCATCTCCTCGATGGTAAAATGTTCCCACAACACGTAAGGCGATGCTAATGATAGATATATTGCTCGACATTCCTGTGCATCCTGAATCAGGATCCCATCAGTAGATAAGCGGGAGACGAACGTATCAACACGAAAATTGTCAGAGTGCGAACTGCAAAGTTTCAAACTGCTTCTATAATTTTGACAATGGACATAAATTATATCAAACTATGCAGAGGGTAATGCTCTGAAACAATTTTGCAAACTATATTTGCCTTCTAGGCGATAATACTAATCATAAAAAAATGTGTCATACTCTGGTTGCTTGCACTGTTTTTTCCCATTGAAGATAAAAAGACCTAGAGGTAATATGATCCAAATTGACCATTTCTATACCAACTTATTTCAATGTCTTCGTCAACTTGCAGATCAACAGTATTATTAGGAACCCTCAGAAAAATTATGGAAATAAGTTAATCTCGTACGTTGAGAGGTTCGTCAACGTTTGGAAAACTACATCCAAAATTGTTTTATGTATAAGTTTTCGCTAATAAACGTAGTATTTCATTAAAATATTGGTTAATAGAGTTAGTAGAAAAATGATAACGCTTTTCGAGACATCTTTGCATACTCTATGGGATATTAAATACTGAAATATGTTGTAACATAATATTAACGATAACGAACTAATAATGCCATCAGGTTCTAATTCATGAATTTTGATACAGTAAACACTCAGCCGCACACTTCCAATCAATATCATGTCTAATCATCACCTGTTCTATCTTGAAATATACCTATATCGGCCCAATACAATCAGTTATTTCGGTTTTTGCAGGTGATCTTCATCTGCCTTTTCTGCCTTAGTGATGACGTTCCGGATAAAAACGGCGTTTCGTTGATTGCTAGATGCTCGTGTTTCTGCTATCTGGTGATAATAAATTTTACACTTTATAAGTGGAAAAGTAGATTGGTGCGATCATCGGTAGATTTTGGCTATTTTATTTCCGCACATTTTTCATTTGGTGGACATACAAAATTAGTTCACATCTGTTCACTGGAACCTTCATCATTTTCACAATTTATTATCGGCCATTCAAGAATGACAAGTGAGTGGAAAATATGAACAACCCTGACCGAAACAAGCAAGGAAAATTTGAATGATTTCGATTTCAAGGTTTTCCTCCTTAGAATTGTAATAGTTCCTTATTGTATGCACTTGTAAAGTGAACGTTCCAATTTAAAAATCATTGCATTGCTTGCCATTTTATTGTATCTATTATGATAGCGTTTCGACCTTTCGACTATTCAGTTTATTCGAACGTACACACAGTAAAATATTGTTCCCTACGCTTTTTAGTATAATCTACATCAATCTGAATCAATTCCATTCTTTAGTGAAAATTTGTAATCAATTCACAGATTAATTCCTTTATTTATTCCTAAATATTTTTCAGAAAACAATAAATTGTCAATATTTTGAAGAGTAAATGAAAAGTTCTCTCGGTGTTATTACTCTTTATATGGTCGTAATTAATGAGTTGAAAACCACTGATGATAGTTGATGTAATGAAGCCGTTTTTATTATAAGGAATGGAAGGTCCTCATTTCACATTTGGTCACGAAACAAAAACATGGTTATGTGGTTAATCAATCACAAACTGCTTCTTCACAAAAATCATCCTCTGCAAATAAATTCTCGGATAACCCTACCTTTCCATTCTTCAATGGTTTTGTCTACAAGAAAAAACACATAAATCTTATGAGTGACCATATGCAGCATGCAATAAGATATTTTCGGCATCCATTCTGGTCTGGTATCCTTTCAGCGATTATTCAACCTCGTCTTCAAACGACTTTCTTTCATTCTGTGTTCGACTAGCTACTGACTCTTTTGTCAATTTTAACTTCTGCCTAGCCATTAACAATTTCTTTCGAACGACATTTACATCCCTTTCTGTAACAGTTATCTTGTATTGATGGTTTTGGGATAAGTAGGTCATGATTCGTATTTGTTTAGGTAAATACTGTTAATGATGTAATTTTTTGTACAGTTAAGAAGCGTAGTTGACAGTAACTAATGATATCAGTACCACATATTGGTTAAAAATTTTGTTCACAATGACAGTAGAAAGGCGATCCCAACATGCATTTTGTGATGTGACAATTGACACCATTATCTTCGAAGAATACGATGTTCACCTGGAAGTTTAATTCTTGCTTGTCTTTGATGATAAATGATACTTTTACAACCCGACAACGCGACTGTATTTATGATGTTTAGAAAATGCATTAACCGGTTTTAAAATATTAAGGAATGGAAAAATGTTTTATATAAAATATAGTGTACGGTTTTTGCCAACGTTGTTTACTTTTTCGTGAAACTGACAAACGAAATTTTTATAAAATCCGTTTCATTCCTGAGGTACAAGGTGAATTGCATAATATGGCATTTTAGGACCATACATTTCTCAATTAACTTTAAAAAATAAGAATTCTTTCTTTTTTCATTAGAATATTGAAATGTTTCTTTGAGAGGGATTACCTGTATATTTTATCACTATTTCAAAAATGATTACACTCTGTATTTCACGAAAATATACATAACACCAATAATATCTTTATGTTATTGATAAGGAAAAATTCAATGTTCACAATTTTACATCTAAATGGACTCATATTTACTATGTCCGTGAAATTCGATTGGATCTCAATCGAAAATTCTCGAATGTAAATGAAACGATTCAAGATGCAGAAAATGAATTCTGCAAAAACGTGTTGCGTCGTTCTTGTTGTGATCTAGCGTCATCTAGGGAAACTTCATCGAAACTGTTTCGATAACTCATGATTCGCATATAGATGGCTACCCAGTGTAAAATAGAGTCAGGATCGTAATATCTAATGTGGTTGCTACATTAATGAATCTTCAAAAACTGTTTGTTTTCATTGTGATTTTGTCTCGTGATAGAAAATAGTAGATGTGATACCATCTCTGAACGATTTATTGGAAGAAGCTCGTTTAGTCAGGAGTGTAGTACTGAATTATGAATGGTCTTATATAAAGGTTTGGAAACTGGTAGGGTAGAGGGCTGCCTAAGCTTATTCTCGTAAAAAGTTTCAAATAATCTTATATAATAGTATCTACGCCTCCATCAGAAATATTCTAAAATATATAGGCTACCGCCTCCCCTGTTGGATTCTCATAGACAATAAACAGAATAAAAAGTCGAAAGTAGAATTATAATCATAGAAAAACTAATATTTCAAAAAATATTTCAAATTCCTTTCTTCTTCCATTTCTGGTACGTCAGATAGTTTACGTAACAGAGTTTATCAACTTCTGATCTCATTACGATGAATTTGCCAACAGATGCTTATTACTTATCAAAACAGAGATATACGTAAGATTTCACAGATATTTCGTGGATATTCTAAACATTTGAAATAGTAAAGTAATAAAATGTTCGTTTATTGTTTACAATAGTGAAATCTAGGACGTCTCTAATGGTCCTGAATATTGAATTGAAGTTATCTCGGAATAGAATTCACCTGCACAAGAATTTTTTCTAGATTTTATACAGGGTAAAAAAGGCATTACTTATATAAAATAAACTTTTTTTTTATAAAGTGCTATTTTATTTAATAAGATACTCAAAATGCTATTTTCAAACTCATTTCTCACATTTAGCTATGTTCAAAACAATCACCTTCACTCGATGATCTTTGACAAACGATTATCACAGAATGTCCATCAGTTTATTTTATTCAAGTTTTACCTTTTTTCGACTCTGTATAAAAGGAACAATTCCTGTGCAGGTGAATTCTACTCTGAAAGACCTTCAATTCGAGGTATCTCAAAAGGAGAGGTTCCATTTAAAATTACTCACAGATCTTGTTTCTCATGTTTTTTTTATGATTCACGATTTGATTCAACAGACATCTTCTGTGGAACCATAAAAATGAATGTGATAATGTTTTGTAAATGTACAAAAAAAACAAAAAACGTTAATCCAACTTATCAAGAATGCTTCGAAACGAGGTAAACAAGCACATAGACTGAGGTCTGAGGTGATATAAACTGTAGACGCAGCACAGTGTAGCGGTGTAGTGATTGTAGTATGTGATTCTTCGTATCTCAAATCTTGCTCGCATCCCAAAGCAAAACATGATCCGCCTGGCGGCTCGTATCTCAAAACACTCGTATGTTAGGGCACTCGAATGTCGAGGTACAATTGTATAGCATTTTTTCGACGAAATAATTATACAGTATTTGAAAAATGTAAAGACATGATTTATTATCTTCATACATCATATAAAAATAGCTAATGTACAAAATGTACAACAAGGTAACTGAATAGATGATTTTTCAGGCTCAAAATTAACAATCTTAGTAATAACTGAATAAAAAGGTATCAACAAAACTCAAAATATTTTAATCGAATACTTCACTGCTAGCAGACCTGTTTTCATTGACTATGTCTTGTTCATCTTCATCACTCTCATCGGTCGGTAATTGTTCTTCACTATCTTCTTCATTTTCATCCGTTACAACTGTAGATTGTGATAAAATATCGTCGCCTTGTAAATCTCTGTTCCTTAAATTTCCCATCCAGAACGCTGTAGAGCATTTATTCGCAACCAAAGCAGCCTTAACTCTGAAGCGAATTTACCCTCATTAGTGCAATGAATTGAACATAATTTTGATCAATTTTATCATGATCCGTTTAATTAATACACAACTCAAGCTACTGACACTTCTCACCTATGTCAAATGTCAATATGTAGTTTTTATTCCTTGAAATTAATTGCTTGAAGAATTTTTCATCTCAAATGAAAATAAATAATTATTATTCAGCATAGCGAAAATAATGGTTCCACCATAATATATCGTGTAATGATGGTTAATTATTTCTTATGAATGCTCCAATGATTTTCTACTTGTAAGTTCATTTTTTTCAATTGTGATTTTAATAAACCAAGTTATCAGAAACGCCCGTTGTTGTGATTTTAATAATAAAAACAGATTGAGAACATTTTAATGATTTATGGTGTAGACGGTTCCATTGAAAAGTACGTCCCGATATTCCTTAATATTGTAACTGTAATGATAATACGCCAGTAAATAATATCAATTGAATTACGTTATGGAGTAATCCGTATAAATACAAATGAGGTTGCCGATTCTCCTATAGAATATGTAGAATGACTCATCATCAATAACCAATGATGATATTTCTTACCTGTAAACAAGTGTTTCTAAAGTCAATCGAAACTGGGGAACATAAGTCATCAAACCAGCATCTTTCGTGAATTTCGTGTAACAACATAAATGATGTAAAAATCTCGTACTGGTTTGCATCGATTTGAAAATGGTCACAACATCGTCTGGTTTGGAACGTAACATTATTTCCAAAATTGGTATTCCATGTGATAAAAATATCTTCAAAATACCAATGGACTTCTTCAAGAAACACGTTAGATTGGTTCTCGTTTCTTGAGCTTTCGCTATAGACATCAAACCAAGCAGTGAGAGAGTTATTGTGTTCCACAATTCTAAGTGTTGGTTGTTGGATAGTGCCATAACTTCAGTTTTTATCCTTGAATAAATATAATATAATTATTAGATCATATTATATTTCTGGTAATCGATTATACAGGGTGATTCACCTAACTGATTCATTGGAGGTTTATGGAGAACTTTCAACTTGAAATTTTTGTGGCCGCTACAGCTCAATGTGATCTATTTTTTTTTCATGGGCCATATAAAAAAATAAAGTTGATGGTAGTTTCTCAGAAACGAAACGTCGTACGGAAAATATCTCAACGTTGTTTTGTAGGGATTGAAAAATGACAATGACAAAGTGTCTTCTGTTTTCTTATATCTCTTCAAATAACGCCAGAAAAAAATTGAAACAAAATTGCCAAATTTCGTTATTTTAGGCATATCTCCCGAACTAATTGGAATTTCATAATTTTCTGACCGGCACATTGTTAGACTTGGAAATGCACAACTTTTCTCTCATTTAACCATCTCCGCATCTCTTATGGTTTCCGAGTTCCCCATGATAGACATCCTTATCTTGGACACAGTGCATTATGAAAGTAACAGGTTGACATCGTTAGGCCGTCACAAGTTTCAGTAAAATGGGTATCGGTAAGTAAAATACTCGAAATAATAGTTCGAATAACAACGTAAGGTATTGTTTTCACCGAAGTGGTGACATTCGGGTTTGCAAATTCTTGCACCCTGAGAATTTGTTCACAAACTTACCTATTCAGTAATGCAGAACATAAACCGTTGTAAAAAACATAGAAATTTTGTTTATGAACGCTTCTCAACATCGGCAAACAATCATCTTTAGTATTCAAAGAATTCGCTTGTTCTTGAAGAGTTCCAATCAAACCAGCTATTGTTTTTATACTCGCACTGCTCAGGTACACTTTCACCAAGATATCAATATTGATGTTATGACTCCTTCCAGATTCCAATATACCTTTAGAGTTGTACCATTGCTTAGAGAGTAATTTACCAGCTATCAAAACTATTTTTTTCTGAACTTCACTATTGAGAGTAGTAATTGATTGTAAAGATTGCATAGTTTTTATAAGATGAACTGCCTGCGATAATTCCAAGCAAAAACTGCAATAACTTGAGAGTTGCATAATGAATTCGGTAATCAATTTGTTAGCAGAGTTCGGCGTTTCAGATTCATCAGTGGTTCTCGTACTTTTCAGCAGTACTTTCAAAACCTACAACAAAGAATGTATATAATGTGTTAGGAATAGTAAGACTAATATCCGATACCTCCAGATTATTGGAATTTTGGAATCCTGTCCAGCTGAATATCAAATAATATGCTTCCAAAATTAGACCAAAACAACTCTTATATTGCATAGCCTCTGTGGTGAACATTTCAGGTGCGTCCAATTTGTCACTAGAATCCTCTAACAATGTTTTTATTTTATCCTCAATAGTCTACAAATTTGAAGATATTAGTTTCGATTGACTAGTATCGACTAGGGATGTCAACTGATTTTTAAAAATGTCAGATTGTAGCAAGTCTAGCTCAAATATATAGTTATTATGTCTGATAGCACGCATCAAATTGAAACGGCCTACACAGATTGCAGTAAGAAATTCATCGAAACTACGCCATCAACGATAAATCGTAGCGTGTCGATCGTTTGGAGTATCAAGTGGTATTTCTATAAAACGTCTGCAAGGGAATATAAGGGATGTGATATTGGGGTCAAACAATTGGCAGTAGTTACTAATTTTGTTAGATATATAAACTATTGTAGGATTCCTAATATGAACCAATTCACGTACCTTTATGTGCATGTTTAAATGAGGTAAGATATGAACTGCAGCATCCTTGATAAGATGCAGAGGAATAACTTCATCCAAATGGGATAGTCCAACGTCTTTATTTTGAGTGCACACAGTCAATTTAGAAACCAAATCTTTAAGAAGGAACATCAAAATCTCCATACTTAACGTTGCCGATTGTGTGGTCATCTGAGTACAATCATCAGCAGATTTCAAAGGATACTGTGAAAACATTTGTAATAAAGTTAGAAGAAAATGTTTTTCGTATTTCAGATCACTTTTATCCATGCAATCCAGTTGTTTATAGGATAGAAAAAATATTCAATTGCGAGTTATGACCTGAAATTGAATTTCTTGAATGTAAATAGTTTGCTTTCGTTTAAAAATTTCATTTCAAGTAAGAATGTCGTACGAAAATCACGAGAACTGTGAAATGATATAATGTTTCGAACAAAGTGCAATTATGCTATTGCATATGAGATATATTTCAATCTAAATCCAATAAGATAACGAAGCTATTATAAAGAAATCTTAACAGTCGTGAATCAGTTACCAAGCAAAGTTACATACTATTCTTTATAATTCCGCTTACAAAATACTCAACATTGAAAAGAAAAAAATCGATTTCAACTAAACCGTGGACAACTACGATTTTCGTTAAAAGAATGCAATTTCATATCATAGCTTTTTGAAATATTCTTCATGCCAAAGATAAAGGAAGCTGCCTCCATTTATTGCAACTTCCAGTTACCAAGTTACCCTATACGTTTATTGGATAATGAGAACTTTCCTACCTTGAGTAAAAGAACTATATCTGTATCTAAATTTCTATATTGGATCATTTGTTCTGCATTTGTGACTTTGTTTGAAGTTTTTTTCTGTTTGCCTTGTGTACTTCCAGCAGTCAACAAAGTGACTGTATCGTCTGCATCGTTTACGGTCGCATCTGTTTTCAACTTCTTTTTTGGATTCTTCACTCTTACTTCTTTCTTGGGTACTTGAATAGACTGTTTATGAATTTCATTGCCTGCATGAAAGTAGCTCAATGGCAATATATGGTCTGGAACTTGTTCCAGACATTTTTGAATCTTCATTTCAACATCTAATAAATCCTAAAATTATAATTTGAATATTCAGATCAAGGATTCTCTTCTAAAATACAAACAAGATAATATGAATGGTGTTCTGTTTCTGATTGAAGCTTCAACATTAAAGAATATATTTGAATCACTGAATCTCATAATGTCCCTATCAGAAGTCAAAACAACGCCCACTGACCAACATCATTATTATAGTGATTTAAATATAAATAATATTACCTCCAACCTTCTTATAACTTTCGCCCTGAGAGGCCTCTTTTTTTTAGTGACGAAGCCACTTATGACTTCCCGAAACCAATTCGCACAATGAAACAAGCAATCTGCCATATCCTTCGTCTGATCGAAACTCAGATCTTCAATATCTTCTACTGTAGGCAGTGTAACCATACACCCGAGTAAAGCATCTAATGATGATAGGTCGCCGTCTTGCAAACGGTAGTGCAATAACCTTACTAAGCGAAAATGGGGGGCCAATAGTAATATGGAAGGATTCTTCTGGATAGTTAGTCCAGCAATATCCACACCCATATCTGGATCATCCATTTCTGCTGGACTGAGCAAAATATTGAAAATCTATCAAACTTAGACAATAGTTTTTCAAAATGATATAATTGGTATCCATACATTACTTAATATTTTTCTGAGAAATTTCATATACACTATTTTTATCATTAGATTTGATATTGAAGCAGGTTTGAAGAAAATAAAAGAAAAGGAAACTCCAACAAGGTCTTACCTATTAAGCAAATATTGTGCGGTAATAAACAAATTATTTTCAGACTGGGGCAAAACATTTTTGACAATATATTTATCTTGGAAATCTGCTGTGACAGTCTCGTACATCCAAGTCATGAATAACGTATCAATGTGATGATTTGCCACAAGCATAGAAGCCAGTTGGTCGTAATATAAGCCCATCAATTCTGAACATCCAGAAGTACATGTGACTACTAATTCAAGAAGTGTGGCTGCCTCTCGTGCTGGACCTCTTGGTAAATCCATTATACTTGTGATCGTTTGTTTTTTCAAAGTTGGTGGGGTGACTGAATCTTGTGGAATTTTAACAATATTACGTGCCATAACAATCGCAGATACAATACCCCTGAAAAGTTTGAAATTATAGAACACAAAATAATACACATATAAAAACTTTCAGAAAGAAGAAGAAAAATTTCATCTAATTATTATTCAAAAAATAAATGGTACTCTCAAAAATTTAATAATTATATCTTCGTTATATATCGTCTAAGGTTTCGACCATAATATTGTTAAATGTAATAGATATACTTCCAGTAACAGATATTTATATTGTTTATTTATTTTCAATAAATATCAAATTTATTCTCGATACGACATACTTTATCCATATATGAATGTATGTACTTGGTTGAAATTTTTGCAGTACAAGTTATATCGAAATATTTGTAATCGATTCTCTCTGATTATGCAAAACATTCGAATTGAACATTGAAGGTTCTGGAATGCTAGTCAAAATCTTATAAATATAAATAAAATATTATGATTGATAAAAACTCTGAAGCAGATGTAATGTAATGGCCAAGTAAACATAAAGAAGATGTGAGGTGTAAAGTGTGTTGAAATTTCGAAATGAATAACATACCTGTATTTTATTGATTTCTTGGAGCTATACAGTTGTTTTCTTATAATCATGTGAATTTCATCTTTGAATCCAGACAAAGAATCGTGTATATCTGGACTACATGTTAAAGTGCATAGTATTTCAAATACAACCTTAACATCTTTCAAATCCAAAGAGTCTAATTTTTCAAGAAGTCTCATGAGAAAACATGTGTGTTGTTGTAGTTTTTTTGTGACAAAAATGTCAACATAACTTTCAACACTATGCTAACAGTCTTTTTATCGTTTGATCCAGTTAGTATTATCAGACTATTGAGCAGTTCTCGATGATTGACCATTTCGGTATATTCATGATTAAATAAAATTTGAAAAAAAGTGCTGGTGAATTCGCTCACTATTTGATCATTTGAACTACGGAGTAAACTACAACCTGAAATGCAATCATTGTAAAAATCTATATGCAAAATAGTCTGAATTTTTCGATTTATTGTATAATTTACAGAAATACTTGAAAATGTATAACAATAATGAAAGGATTTTTTCAATAATTGCAAATGATAAATTTTGAGTGAAATTGTTCTCCGTTATTGAAATAGATCCACAACTTTGGAAATTTTATTTCTGGAACCAATATTGTTAAACGACCAAATTAAAAAATATAGCTTAAGAACTTTTGAATAATATCGATCTTACCTATTTCTACCATTGATTGAAAATAATCTTTCAATAATTGCTGTGGCAAATACTTTTCAAACATTTTCTCCATTTGGCTGATTTTGAACAATCCGGAGTGTATACGTTTTCTAAACATTGCTTCAATAATTCTTTTTTTGGAAGCCATGGTAGAATGCAACATAAATAATACCAGATAATCAATAGCTTTGTGATCTGAATGTGACTTTATATTAGAAACCATGTTGAGCCACGATTCTGCTACGGTTTTTGTCGATATTGTGAATGATTGGAGTTTGTTGAATATCAAAATTTTACAAGAATCTTTCTCACTGCTTTTTTCTGTTGACAACATGATAGTGTCTAATGTGTTTCGAATTTTCAAGAGTGTATCAACACAGTTTTGTCCTTTACAGTCTGTCAACAAGAACTGAAAAAGCAAACAAAATATTTATTGAATACATTGTCTTCTCTGATATTCTGAAAACATGTACAGAGTAAAGACAATAAGCGCTTAGGTGAATATATTTATAAACTGTCTATTGATTATTCAATATAATACATATACATATGTATATTCATAATAAAATACATTCTACTATACTTACTGCAAGAGAAATGGGAAAAACATTTAAAGTTGTTCCAGTAGCAATTTTGGATAATATTGTGTCATGTACTTCTGATCGTATTTCAGAATCTAAGTCTAATGCATTCAGGCAGTCAATTATAGCTCCAGTTAATGAATCATTGTCATCCAACAATTTGCAAAGTTGCTTAGCCATTTCATGATACTGGTTATCAGGAATAATTTCTGGAATTGAATCCAGAATTTCCAATTGTGCTGGATAGGTAGCCACATCTAGTAAGTCAGTTAATTTTGATGTCAGACTGTTGGGATTTTTAATATAAGATAGGAATCGAAATGGATTTAAAAGTAAATGCAACCAAGAAGTGTCCTCTTCAGATTCTGATGAAACATCAATCATTTCATTCAAAAGTAGGTTCATTACTTCTTCTTGTAGACAGTCTACTTTGAGTAATATTCTGAAAGTAATGTTCACCTGTTCATCAGTTCATAATATTGAAAAATATCGATGTAATTACCTGAACAAACTTTCTTGCTCAATTCTAGCAAACTTCTCAGTAATACTATCTTTAGTGTCCTTTTTCAAGTTTGTCAGCATAAGAGCTTTCCGGAAATATTCTTCATTTTTACACATCATTTTCAATTTTTTCACAAAACTCTCTACTCTATTCTCGAATTTGTCAAAGTATTCCTCCAGATTTTTCACTACTAAGGCCTGTTCTTGATGAAGTATATGTGGGCTATTGCTATCTTCAAAATTCAATTGTACTCCAAGTTTTTGTAATTCGTTTATCAGCGTTATTTGATCTGAGTTTCTTGAAGTTTGTGAAGTCAAGAACTGACTATTGTTGATATTTTTCGACATTTTAGATATAGTTTCAATTAAAGGTATATTTGAATTTTGAAGCACAATCCAGAAACGGTCTCAAACCAAAACATGTAAATAGAACCCTCAGAACGTCAGAACTCAGAACATACCAGATCCACGGAATATAAACCAATTCAATGTTTCGTGATGCGATCAAATTGCATGATTGTTTAAATTTGGTTGGCTCAATATTTGATTCCTTCATCACTAACATCACATGACGTCATATTCAAAATTACACATCAGTTAATGGGGTCATCGTCCAACCTTCGGTGGGTTTAAAAAATCACGGGTCACGATCGTAACACAGGTCTGGAAACTGGCATAGTGGCCAAACATTGAGGAAATTATGGTGGTTCTTGTGTTTCGCCACTTGTATCGCTGCCCTATATTTGTCACTTTGCCAGACAATCACAAATCAGATGCGATTAGCTTCGTGAAAATACGAATGTTTTTTGATTTATTCCAGAGAATTTTGCAACATGTTAAAATTTGCTTCGCAAAAATATTGCACTCTGTATACAATGAAACAATTATAGAAACTACACTCCGACCTCCCGTGTGCAGTGTCGTTTGGTTTATTTCGATATCATCAATGGTGTATGTGCAATCGGCGGGCTTATTGGTAAAAAACCGATATCAGCCTTATGAAACAATTTAATCCTGCATTCAGTTATCTGGGAGACATACACATGTATATGATATATCTTTTCGATCGTACTGTATAAATTTTGGTCGAATTGTTATCAACAACCAGAGAAGAGTGTGTACCTTATTAATGAATAAAATAATAATAATACAGAAAACTTTGCTGAAATTAGTAAGGTTGAAGATATATCGATCATCTATAACATTGATTTGTAATTTTTATTGGAAAAGTCTAATTTTTGGTAATAGAAATATTCACCTCGGATGTCGAACAATTATATATACTAATTTTGCCGTGTCCACAGTGCATTTCAAGAGGGCCTTTGAAAAGTCATATCACTACCAATTCATAAGTATATCATCCCGACTGTAATTTGTTTCTAAGATAGAAAGATGGATAAATGTTCATATATTGACAACATTGATTATATTGGATGAACTGATTTATTTTTCAACATTCGAGACTGACTAGTAGTGCCATGCAAAATTTGATTCATTAATCTGGTGAGGAAAAAATATCAGAAATTAATACCATTTTCAAACTTCCCACTCTTTCTCGGTTACGGAACCGGAAACGTTTTCTTGTCATGTGATTCAAATCACATGCTATAAGATCTTCATTGAAAAATTTTAGGATATCGTTTCGACAATGAAAAGGAGAATAAAGATATTTGAATTTAATTGTGTACTCTCACATCACAAGATATTGATAATTTTCCATACTTATTAATGTCATGCGCTAAAACTCCGAGTGACATCACCAAATTATCAATGGGTAGAACTTCTCATTGGTCAACAGACGTCCTCGAAGTCAAATCTAACCAATGAAACTTCAGATAACTCCGCACTCCACCTGAAATTTACTTATCGTCATATGACCTATTCTTGCTGTACTAGCCGCGTAAGCCATATTTGTCAGTGGGTTCGCCAGTTCCGTAGTGTGTTGTGCACTTTTAACATCGTTCCAACCTGTAAATACTCCAAAAAAACTTCAAAATGGTTGCTGGCGATTCTAATCCTGTATATGGACCTTTCTTTGGTGTGATGGGAGCTGCTTCAGCTATAATTTTTAGTTGTAAGTACCTGTCCGAGTTTCTGAGCTCATCCAAATCACTTTAGTATCGATTTTACACAATGAAGAGCCTTTCAAAACCAGTTTTATTCTGATCCACTACCCAAATTACTATTTTCGGACCAAAGCTACTAACTCTGTGATGCCAGCTACTAAAACAATTTCATTTCTGGTTTTTTTCGATTTCCAAGAAGATCAATTTCATGGGCGTAGTTGTAGTCATATGTTTTTATGGGTGGATAGATGAACAAATTATCAGTCACAAGTCACGAGTTTTCAAATTTTCTCTGATCATTTTCTATACACAATGACTCCTAATCGAAATAGCTCATTCTTTGTCTAGTTAAAATAAAACTCATGATTTCAGGCATGGCAAAAGTAACAAGTCGGTATTTTTTCAGAATAAAAGTGGGATATATCAGAAATGTATTTCGCTTCTCTAGTGAATTTGATAAGCATTCCTCGATAATTTGCCTGTTTTTTTTTTCTCTATGTAATGACCTACTTTGAAGAATCACATGTTTGGAAAAATATTAATTCATGTGTTGAATTAGAATTTTCATGTTAACAAGTAGTTTAACATATTCTAACCAACTAATAGTAGCTGAGATTAATTCTACTCACTCATTTCTCGATTTTCAGATGTTTTCACAGACCCACCTTAAGTGTCACATGACTCTAATAATAATGCTAATAGTTTATTTTTGTATATTCAATTGTTATATCCAATGTTCTTTAAACATCTGTGGTTACAATATTCTGTTTCTCACCATATTTTATTTTTCATATATTGGTAAGTATTGTATGTTTCATATCTTATTGCTTTTTCTGTATCTACATACTTTATTTTTCAAAAGTGTCACTGGGTGGATAGTATCCGAATTACTAGAATACCTAACTAGCAATTATTTCAGTTTATTATATATACAATATAAAGTAAATCTATCAAACAGGTGGGTGTTACCTCAAACCATGTGACAAACAATCAAGGTTATCTATGTGATCACATGAATAGGACATATTTCATTTACTCTTTCATATACTGTATTATTACAATTGTTTTTATCGTCAAAATTTTCAAGACATTTTTTGAAAAAAAATCTACCTTTGAGAATTGATAAAAGAATGTGTCAGCCGAGTGATTTTAGAGTTGGGCACAATTCATGTGATATTATGTAATTAGTCATATGTATTATATCTGTGATGATATCTACATTTCTGTGTATAAATGTTAGTTCATATTGTAAATGAGAACAAGAATAAATAAGAATGCACCAATGAAATTACACATAACAAATATATTATGTACTTTATATACTAACCTTAACTTCAAAATGATCAGAATGAATATAACCTTTATGCAGGAATAATGTTCACAAATAACTATGGTTTTTCATTTGAAAATATTTACCTCAAGAGAATACATATAAGATATTGAAATATATAAGATTTTCATTTACAAATTGGAAACAAATAATCGGACAAAATTTTGTTTTTACCAATTGAGTCCTATCATTTAATATTCCTATATAATCATAGTCGTAATCTTAAATCAGTATGACTATCTTTAGTCTCGAGAAATCTTTCAAATGTCAATGTCCAATGATTGTTAAATGACAAGTGACGTGTCAATACACTTTGAAGTCAAACCATGATATATTAAAATATACTCATCATTATTAAACTGTCCAATAAAGACAAATGTTATCTCAATTATAAGCATTGAAAAATTTAGTCGTTTCCCAGGCCACATTTTAAGACACTAATCAACACTACATAAATCATAGCATTCTATTAAGATATATAGTTCGCGATGCATAGATATTGAATTATCTGTAATAAGCATGTCCAAAAATTATTCACCCCATCTTTCCAACAAAATTTCTAATTTTCATTTACATCTAGTGTCTAATTGTGATATAAACTTTGTTGATAATTCGTTTGGCAAAAGTAAAATAAATATTATTTACGTGGAGCATACTTTGCATAAACATAAATTTATATTTGTAAATATTACTAGAAGATATAAACTGAGATGTAATATAAAATTCTATCCAATATAAACTAATCAATTAAGAGACTTGGTACAGACATGAATTATGTTCCATCTTGAATCAAGGTATCATAATACTTATAACATTAAATCAATGAGAGTTTAAGTAGAAAAAACATGGTTCATGATGAAATTATGCAATGAAATGTTACTGGATTATAGGTCAATCAATAAGATCAGATATTAAATTTGCAATATTAGCGTTAAAAACACTTTTCTAAGAAATTTCCCCTACATCCGAAAATTGTGTTATTCCATTCCATATGAAAATGTAATTACATATTTCCTTCATGGTATTTTTTATAGGACTATAATAAAATATCCATGAACAGAATTAGTGCCTTCAAAAAAAGCCACACCTTGATAACTAAAAATTGTTCTTTTATTAAAACTATCAAAGAGTTGAGAAGTTAAATAAAATAAGAAATAGGTAAAAACATGTGATTCAAGATAGAAATAAAATGGTTTTGTGATCTTATTAAAAAATTGAAGAAATTTCCCTTCATCGAACTACATTAATATTAACCATCCTTAAATCCATATATTCTGTTATGTCGGGTTATAATCCAAACAATAAGAGAAGAAAATGAAGATTTTTTTCTTGAATCTTCTTTTTTATTTCAGTTCACTTTAAGTGCACGAATGGAGACGTGTATGATTTTTTTTGTTTTATTTTATGTTCCTTCTTTGAAGATCAAACTGGCTACAAACTAACTTTTTCAATTATTTTTCAAAACAGTAACCTTGAACTAAGACACATTTAATGTATGTTAAATTTTCTCTGAAAATTTGAACCTTCTCAATTGTTGAATAATTGATACCTCAATAGTTGGACATTCTATAAAATATAGTGATACTAATTATTAAGAACGAGCGATAATTATATTTTTATGATAAATATTTGAGTAGTATTGGAATTATTAGGTGTATTGAAAACATTCTGTTAATGTTTTTCTCAATACTGGCCATTTGCCAAATGTCTATCAAACATGTCTAGCCTGGAGTTCGAGCTGATTTGTAGCTGGTATTCAAGCTATATTCTATTTTCAATTGACTGAGAGGAGACAAAAAACAACGTTGCGTGGAAACACGCTTTACTCTAAACTGTTTTTGTTACGTTCTTTAAAAATTAAGTAACTAGAGAATCATAAAAAATAAGCTGAAATATTCTTATATACGGAAGACAATTTCTAAATACATCCAACATTGCTTCACAGGAAGTAGCTCGTCAACTGATTGACTTATCTGGTATGAATTCTGAAATCGTACTGAAAACATTGTTGTGAATATCGTCAACTCGATTGATATCCAAATGGTTCAAGGGAACATAATCTTTGCAATTGTGCAAGTATTTTGTGAAAATATTCTTAGACAACATTTTCAAAACCATTCAAATAACGTTGAATTGTGTCCATTCGTAATTGATTATGGAAAAGAAATTTATGAAAATAATTTAATCACCATCTATAGGGTGTTAGGGAAAATCCGAGAAATTTGACTTTTTAATGGATACCTTGAATGTGAATGAGATATTCTTTTGTATTAAGACACTCGTTACTCGAGGATTTATTTTTCACATTTTTTTAGCGTTGGGCGCAGCCTATGGAACGGCAAAATCAGGCACTGGTATTGCCGCCATGTCTGTCATGAGGCCGGAACTCATCATGAAATGTATCATTCCTGTGGTTATGGCGGGTATCATTGCTATTTACGGTTTGGTCATTGCTGTACTGATTGCTGGTAACATTACTGATCCCAAAGACTACACCTTGTACAGGTAAGGAAATATACAAAGATTCCCCAGCTCTATTGCTCTATTATAAATTAACATTGCAATTCCTTTCATCCGTTTTGGGATGCTCGGAGATCTTTTGATATCTGAAATACGTTGCCAAGTTATTGAAAAACCTAAATTGCAATATTTTATTTGAACTCCTATTACAAGTTTTCAACAAAATAATTTTTCAATTACTTGATGAGGATACAAAGGAATTTGCATTCAAAGAATACTCGTGCTGCCCATGCGACAAATTCGAATACATTTATTGAAATATATAATGATATAAAGAAAATTATTCAAGAAGATAATCCTGAATGATCTTAATGGAGAAAATATGAGAAATCATAATGGTCATTAATAAAATAGCTAAGAGAACATCTTCTGTAAAAATCTTGTGTGAAAATATCACACTATTCATTATCATAGCTAGAATAAATAAGTACTATGAATCACAATCAAATAAAAATTGAATAGGAAGTATGAAAAACAAATATTGACACCACTTTCATCAAAGTTTGATACAAACATTATCTGTATGTAATTTAATTAATTTGAATTCAGTGAATAGAAAAGTGGGAATGTATAGCTTAACAATTTCACGCGATAACTAGGAACCAACTAACTTCAATGAACATGTACACGAAAGTGGAATCTTCTTCATATTCTTCATGTTTTTATATTTGTTTGCTGTAAAGCATCTTGCATAGAAGTATTCATAGAAAATGGTAGTGATATTAACAAATACCTTAGGAGAAGAAATAATCTTTTATGTCAGCTGCTATTTTTCAACTTATATTTTGGAAATTTCAAGACACTGAAATTAGAATTCCATAGTTCCCTACAGTTAAGTGCGAATATTAGTAATCTTTTTGTAGATTGGTTTTCTTTTTTGTACTTCTGTATTAATATTTATAATATTAACATTTATATCATAAGCTTATGAGAATGGTTTCTGCAATCATAAAATAACATGGAATAATTTTATCGTGGACAATAATGACGTTGATACAAAAGACAAATAAACGAAATAAACCTAACATAACTTTTATTAAGTGTCCGATAGATTCTGTATTAATAGACTATTTTGATAACAGGTCATAATCAACTTCTCTTCTTTAAGAAAACTTCTTGACAAGTTGCCAACATACCAGTGATTAATAGTAGGAATTACCATATCTACCAAGTGACTCACATTTCTAACAATTTTCAATCATAAACACTACGAAAATTGATTTGGTAGTGATTGTATGCTATGTATCTGTGAAATGAGTTGTGATAATTGACAGTCCTGTTCACATATTCGTTATTCGATTATTCTGTGTGTTTAGAATCTGATAGTATTATACATTTTCATGAAGAATGACTATTCAGATGATTTCATCTACAGGAAATATAAGCATTCCACTTTGTGTTATTTATACTGATAAATAATGTTTTCAACCACTCTTCTTAGATATCAAGGACCTCAATGAAATCCACACACACTTGTTCAGCAATTTCACAGACCATTGAAAATGCTTCCATGATTTTTGAGTCTACAAGAGGAGGCCGTATTTGATAATTCGCCGCAAAATGCCAACTTCAACTTGGGTTCATTTATTTAATTTCATCATGATTTATTTCCTTTTTAAATTACTTGATTCGGATGTGGTCGGCTTCCACGGAACGGAAATACTGTCTGTATCGAATTTGTTGGTTTGAAAATTGAATGAAATTCATGGACATCTAATTCAGAAATACCTGAAAGTTTTGATGATGCACAAATTGTTTTAATTTTTGTGAGAGAGACTTGTACGCTTGATATAACCACTCTTCTGACATAACATCGAGCAGAATCAAACTTGGAAAGGAGGTAGAGAAAATATGAGGAACCACACATTCCGAACTTGCGAGCTCTCCTATTTAATTACGGTTGCTCACGATGTTCTCTACCTCTCCTCAAAGTTTGTACACAACAATCGGGGACACCCTGTAAATTTTCCTTCAACTGGAATATATGTTTCTGCACAATTATCTAAATATAAGTCCCTTTGCCCAGGGAGATGTTCCCCGAAGCATATAACCTTCAGAAATTTAAAAAGAACACCAATTCCTACCTCCTTTCCCTTGGTTCTCACGATGTTCTCTGAACATTACAGGACGTCTCCTTTCGTGAGAAGTTTTATATAAAAAAAGTCCTGTCCATACATAACCCAGTTGATATAACAGGAGGCAAAATTCACCTTTTTGGAAATTATTATACTGAATTGTTTCAGTGGTTTCGTGCACTTGGGAGCAGGACTTTCGGTAGGCTTCTCTGGATTAGCAGCAGGTTTTGCTATTGGTATAGTAGGTGATGCTGGTGTGAGAGGTACCGCACAACAACCAAGACTCTTCGTCGGAATGATCTTGATCCTCATTTTCGCTGAAGTATTGGGTCTGTATGGTTTGATCGTCGCTATCTATCTTTACACCAGAGCTTAAGCGACCAATGCCAATATTTTCCAAACATCGCATAACAGGAGTTGCGCCTTTCATCCTCGATCATTCGTTTATAATATCAAATTGTAAAAGATATGATTGTGAAAAAATGGTAATAAGCAGTGGAAGTGACTGAGGCACTAATTGTAAATATATTGATTTTGATGGAACCTGTATTTTTCATTGTACCAGATATTATGAACTTTGCAGTGTTCACTCCACCATAGAATGTCTCAGTATTGCAAGTAGTGATGTTCATACTATCGTGTGCTTTTCAATACTGGTGCTATCATTGTAAATAATTTTCAACAGTTTTGGATGCCTCTTATTCAACTTTCATTGCAGGTCACCATTCATCATTAATTTAATTGTATAGTTTTTAGTAGACCTTAACCTATTTTTATTTTACTACATTATGAAAACGTGGACTCTTTCAAACCCAAAAAGTATTTCAATAAAGTTAAAAGAAGTAGCACAACCTATTTTTAATTTCTCAGAATTGCTGTATATTTGTTTGTATAAAACTAGTGTGTTTCACTCCTCTTTACTTTATAGCCTTCAAAAGGCTTGGTCATGTATGGTTCAGGAATGTTACTTTCGATTACTACAAGCTGCAACTGTTCCAAAATTGGAACCTCTCACCCCTGATATTTTCGATTCAACTGGTATCAACTGAATCTTTTGTGTGAGTAGCATTCGAAAAACCAGTTTTATGTTCCATTTATCATATCATAAAAAATAATAGAGTACTATTAAATTGTGGAAAATGTTGCTCATTTTTTTTTAAGAATAAACATATTGAAATATGTGCTAAACTACCTTCCATACAAACAATGTGTAATGATTTTGTTATATCAACATTGTTGTAAATATGACAACATAAGTGTATCAATGGTTTTTTGATGTCCATAGATATACATGATAGCCTAATATGTAGTCTAGCTTCAGCAAAAGGCTTTGTCATTTCGAATGATTTGAACTGGCAAGGCCCATGAGAGTGTTATACAGGGTTTTCAATGAACAACTTGGTTTTTTGATGATGCCAATAATAAATAAAGGCATCCAAACAATAACACACACCTTCAATAGCAGATAGAAATCTCTACTCAGGAGTTGAATAGAAAATCTGACGTAGATCATCAGAAAATGGTTTGTTCACATTACCCTGTAATGAATTTTCTTCGTTTAGTCAATCGGCAGCACATGGAAAGCCTGAGGAAAATTCTTGTCGTTCAAAGGAACATCTAGTGAGGTAATCGGCAGGCATTTTTCTCCTCTGTAGTACCATTGTAATATGTTGTAAGAAGAAGGCAAAATTATGTTGGAAATAAATAATTTGTACATTCCATTATATTTCTGTTTTATCAATTTTTGTTTTCATTTTGGACTAATGGTTTGAAATTCGAAATAACCTTAACGCATATCAATGGCGGAATGGCAGACTCCATTACATTGATGACACCCTAAAGTGACAACTGATTGGCTGGAATACATTCGACATTTTTCCTGCAAAACGGAAGAATATATTACTGGTGAATATTTATTTTTTCAACGTAAGGACGCTACAATTAGTTGAAGTTTTGTGCCAGTTGAGATTACAAAGTGCTGTACCTCGGGAGAGTAATAGTCCTAGAGTTATGGTAATTATAATATCTAAAGTGACAAAAGATCCTATAAAATACATTCTGGTATCCAAGACAGTTTCCAGGAGGCAGTACCGTGAATCAATAAAATACATTTGGTGTATGATCAAAAAACAAATTTTGGATGTAAACTTCAATGTTTGGTCCGAGTTTCTATTTTTTTTTATTGTACACCACCCAACAGAAACCCACAGAGTGGAAAAAATACAGATACACACAAATAAAACTGATCTAAGTAATGTCAAAATCTAATTCGTTTCAATGAAGCGATGCCACAGGAAAATATGTCACATCTATCACTTTCATCATTGCATCTGGCGCATGCTCTGAATAAAGGTGAGTTTTTCTGTATATTGAAATGAAGTGCCGGGGTAATTTATACACATAGTTTAATTAAATTGGGTTTTGTTGAAACATTGATTATTAGTGAAGTCGCTGAAATGTGGAAAATGGAAAATTGTTTATGCCTCTGGAAAATCAATCGATAGCCATCATTATGTCGATCTGATATGCAGACTGTCTCATTACTTGATGTCCGTAGCTTATAGGCATATTTGAAGAATTTCAAGTCGAAAGTGCCTCATAAACTCTTACCCAAAACCCTACAGTCGAGGAGTCATATTGAATCTAACAGAGTGTGTAGATTGAAAAAAAAAGTACAGTTATGTGATATTTCACAAATTGAGATTTTCTCTACACAGAAAGTTGCTGTTCAAAATGTCATCCCGCTGTTTCAAAACATATTCTTGCTGTTCTGAGGAATATCTGGGTCGTCATGATTTCCAATTATTCAATAAAATTTCAAATTGGAATCCCCAAAAAATGTAAGAATGAAGTTAATTCAGATTAGAACCCGATATTTATTATACCCATATTTTGAAAAAAAATCACAAGAATCACAAAAATATGGTCAAGAGTGACCAGGAGCTGTGTGTCATTGGAAAATCAGTGAATTTCATAGATACGCTTCATTATACCAGTAAGCATTGTTTCAATGATTAATGATTAATTAACGCTTCTGAGACGTTTTGCTTCGTTTGTTCCTACATTTATTAAACGTTATTAATTTGAATATTGAATAGTTACGGTATCGCCTGACTCCGAATATGGAGCAGAATGGATAATGGTCTTTTAGTAGGATTTTTGAAACTATTCACATTATTCAAATACGCCATGCACTCAAGCAGGTAATATAAAAGACAATGAACAAATGAATCGTTGAATTAACATTTTGATCCTTGAAAAAGAGGTACATTGAAGCCTGAAATTGAACAAAAAAGTATGAAAGTGGTCAATGGAAAAAATACGTAAACTTGGTAATGAATCGTTCTCAATACGTTTTGTAACTACGCAATGTATTGATGATGTAGGCTCTAGGGCTCTAGCATAGCCCGTCAGGAGTATGCTGGAACTCCGCTAGATGGTGCGTTCGTTTTCGCTTCGATGCTGCCGATGGAACATTCTCGAGTGATGATATATAGTGTTTTAGAATTTACTTTAGTTATCGCTTCTCGGCCTTCTGGCTAAGATCAAAGTGTAGTATCTGTTCTTATCAGCTTAATATCTGATACGCCCCGCATGCGGGGCCAGTATATTAAACTGATTTTTGGAAATTGATGGAGGGTTAGGGGCTTGCTCCACCTCCGTCGCGGGTTGGCCTGGCATTGCAGTACCGTCAGGATCGGCCCATTTCATACAATCCAAACACAAAAATTCCGTATTTGTATACCACGAAAGTCATAGCACGTTTAAAATTAATTTGCTGCATGTCTTCCCGCACTATATGCGTATTATACTTACGTCAAATACACATGCAGCGCATATACTACATTGAACTTACAGAGTTCGACAACAGCGACGTCCGTTGTACCTCCAGTTATATGTATACAAATGATATGTCCAAAAGTATTTTCATTTTATCACTCATTCAAGTTTTTCAATCTCAACTACCCACCCACGGGTCGAAATTCGCGCGAGACGACATTACTCTATTCCTCGAATACCAATCCAAGGATGATTCAAAATTCGACCGACAACGTGCCTAAGGAATTCACGAGATTTGATGAATAATGAGGTAGGAATGGAAAACTCAGTTTTTTTGCAATAACTGAAAAATGCCTATTTTTTTTTTCATTTCAAATCGATAATTGAATTATACTCGTATATAGAAGTGTATAGAATATTGAATTAACACTAAAGACAGTTTCCAGGAAGTGAGGGATCACGGAATGAAACAGTTTGATAATAAAATATGATGAATTATTATAAATATAAAGTCATGAACATATAAAATGAGGTAAATTGTACAAAGAATTTCTTACAAATAATAAATATTTATCAAACAGAATTAAAATTATTGTATAAAACAAGATCAATCGATATATGTATATAGAAACAGTCATTAATTGAATTATTTTCTTCTAGTATATGCATCAACGGGAAGACAGAACAATTTTTTTTTCGTTTTTGAATCAGCTGCCCTTCAAAATATCATCGATGAACAATGGAATGGTGGACGTATATGGTATTCATCCATTGATATTTCGAATAATATTACCATTTTCTCTACTATATTATACATTCTAATTGAGAGGATGCCAGTTTGTGAATCTATAGCAATCAACTCGGTATTTCCAGAGATAGTGCTGAATTTTTCAGTCGTTTGTATTCGTTGAAACGTGTAGCTGCATAACTAGAAAACATAGAAATTGTTAATACTAATGCTAAGGTAGGATTACTAGATGCCTTTCGTTAGAAATAAAAATGTTAGTTGCTGTAGGGAAATACTAACTATATCTTGATTCGGCCTGTAGTAGTTGAATTGAATATATATTGAATACGAAACAGCGAATCTGTAGATTAATGAAAAGTGCTCATGGATATTTTCTATGGAAACATCGTATGCGATGAAACTCACCAGATGGATTTTAAACAACAAACTAATTGTATTAAGCCAATTATTATTCGAGATATTCCATGTTCGTTCATTGAAATTTATGATTTACGGCTAGTTGACTTCAAGAATGAATAGTGGAGAGCAGTTACGGTACCGAGAAAATGAATTATATCCAACTATTTTTTTATTTTTCTCATTAGGTATGATTTATATTACTCACCTCATATAGTCAAAGTCAATGTAAGAGTGTTCTGCTTGGATCAATGCCCATACACCCCAGAAAATATGCGAGAGTAACAAAAATTTATTTACTTGAACATATAATATTTCTACTTGTTCAGAACTTGCTTCGACACCATTGAATTCGTTCAGATATATTTTCAACCACTTTTCTTGGAACGCTTTATTTGGATATTTAGAGTAGTCGAGAATGGGATCCAGCCCTAAAACAGATAAATGATTTCATTACATCCAATTAATTTCAAATGTAGTTGTGCCTCTAAATTAGTCGGAGATCCGAAAAGAAAATGTTGAAGAAAATATGAAGACAAAGAATGATGTTAATTAAATTTAGGTATATATCTTTCCAATGCAATACTTACCAGCAAATTCTGCGAAATGATTTGCGATATCAAAAGCTTGGTAGTTGTGAGCTGCATACTCGTAGTCGATGAACGTTACGGAATTTTTATTTTCAGTATAGATTATGTTACCCAGAAGTAAGTCGTTATGTGCAAACACTGTAGGACTCTTGAGATTTTCCAATACTGGACGTAATTCGAGTACTTCCTTGTCTATTTCAGATTTATGAATAACGTTTCTGAGATACCTGTGGATGACGAAATCTAGTGATGTTAGAAAAATAATTGCAAATAATCGGTCGAAATTATTGCTAACTTCATTATTACTGAAGCTACAAAGTCAGTGAAATAGTCTAGTAGTGCTATTTTCTACGCTGATTACGATGGTGAGAAAGAAACAAAAATTAAACATCGCGTTCAAGAGTTATTTCAAAATGAACATTTTTTGTTATTGGTACACCCAGTATATAATATTTTCGATCTCAATTGAAAGTCAAAAATGTCATTGATGATTTTTCAAATTAGTCCGTCCAGATAAACATTTATAGATTATTGTCGTACATTTAAATGGATTTCATTTTTGTGATTATTCATTCATATACAGATAATACATATACATATAGTATACAGGTGCCAGACAAGTACCAAGATGCATAATAGAATAGTTCTAATTCGAGTGTATATTGCTGTTCAATTATCCAAGGTCGATTTTCTTATGTAAAAAAGTTATTCTTGTGAACCTGCTAAGCTAATTTCTTCCCATACTATACCTTTCATTTTTGTCCGGGTCTGAAAATGTATCTGGAACTAGATTCAAGAAGTCCCTCAACTTATCCCATATAATTGGTTGAGGGTGCGTTACTTCAGGCACTTTTACTAAATGTACTCTCGCTAATCGTTTAGCAACCAACTTGTAAATATTTGGATCTATGACTGTCTCACAAGTAAGTGTTGTTCCAGGAACATATCGATATGCCAACCCATTTTTGTATGTCGCGTAAAGATGTGGAGATAACCCTACTTTATTCAAAATCAGTATATTTCTGAAAAATAAGAATGAACATTGTGTAAAAAGTGTCAAAAGCGTCACTAAATCTAGTTTCGATAAATTGTAAGGTCTCTTTCCAAGATGAATCTATTATTTATATTTTATCTATTCAATTATAAATATTATTGGACGGTACGTTTGATTTCTAGGACAATACTCAATGGAGAAAAATACGGAAGATAAATTATAGTATGGGTATTATATTCAATATCAAGGCAGGTTTGTATCAAATTTATGAGTTTGTTATATCGTCTATTGTCGAAACACTTACAAATATTCAATGGATATAGAAAATATTTATCTGGAATGATTCACAATTGGAAGAGGATGATTAAAATTATGATTCATTTGGGTAATACCGTATGAAGCAATCGGCATTATTGAATAGATAGAGAAGGTTCATTATTTCATTACTATTCACTGAAAACTACATAATATAAGTTCCCCACCATATCAAGACTTCGCCGAAGAGAAGGAAATAATGTATGAATTCGAATTGATGGCGATTATAAAAGGATTACGATTATGGCAGTTCAGTGACATCTTTCCTTGCACCCTTTTCCCCGATAACATAATCCTGAAATGCCATCTTACCTAGTTTCGGCTTTTCTGTCGATGAGGAGATCTGTTTTATTTCCATACACCCTCACTAGCACAGTTTCTTCATCGTCGGCATCCTCAGGTTTGCATCCCACAAGTTTGTTAGTTATCCCATCTGTTAACAACTATACACTCGTTCATTAGAAGTATTGAATGTATTGAACAGATCTAGAAGTAATTCATGATGTGGAATAAATACAGCTCCAGTGAATGATCTGAATATTAGGTTTATCAATATTAATGAGTTTGGTTGGGTAACGTCAATTTTTAATAAGAAGAAAATCAAGAAACCATTTCTGAATATTTTTATAGACAAGTGAAATTCGATCATTACACATGGATATACAATTTTCTCTTGAATGAATTATAAATAATACACTAGAAAAATCTGACAATTAAAAAAAAATTGTATTCAATATTAGTCAATCAATGATTTATTGACTCGACTTCTTATCGTTAGAATACAACGCATATTTATTCTGTTAATACCATGCATTTATTTTGATATCATTTATTTTAACTGTACGAATGATCTCAGTGCATATAGGGTGATTCACCGTATATCCTCTGAAATAATTTTCTGTATAAACGCAGTTATCGCGTTACGCCATTTTTGTGCTTTTTTATATTTGAAATGATGTTTTCGGGTTAATGAATTGAAATTCATTTTGGTTGCATAGCTCATTTGTCAATTGAATGAAGAAAGTAGCAACATTGAGATGATGATACAGAGAAATAAAAAAGAGTAGTAGAAGAGAAATACGAAAATTTCGGAAGAAAAAAGTATGAACACATTTGAATAATTCTATTATACAGTATCACTACCAGCGTAATATATGAGATTGAAAGCTTTTATCAGTCTTCGAATAACTGAGAGAAAAAAATGATGATTTCTTTTTTTATCTGAAATTTCAGAGAGATTCGCTCGGAAGAATAAATTGTATTCGCCAACGTGTTTTGTTATGAGCCAGATCCATTCGCAGAATAACCACCAGTGAAAACGACCATTGAAGAATTACGAGTGTATTCAAACATGAAGTGTTATTGAGAGTCACCTTGACTTCATTTAAACGCTAACTCATATATGTTGTAAAGATTTTTTTTTTGGATATCGATAACAACTGGGATCAAGAATCATAAATTGAATTATTTTAATTTAAATCGAAAAGTCGAAGAAGAAGAAAGCGCCCAGAGAACAAACAAGCAATGAAATCTAAAGGATAAAATTAATCGTTGAAATTTGCTCATAAGTACAAGAAGCAAAAATTCAATGAATCATTAAATGCCAACAAATATATTGTATAATGAGGAATGTTGATTGAATAATTAAAACATGGATGAAATAAGGATATATAATCAGTATATAAATCATTAAAAATATGAATAAAATACAATAAACAGCTACCTTTCATTTTCAGTAGGCGAAATGTCTCATCATGACAGCATAAATATTGCTTTAGTAATTATGATTCATAATGCAGGGTATATCGTACGAATAATGTTCAAATTCGATGCTCGTTTGCAACGTATGGCAAAATAACGACAAAAAGTACTTGCATAAATTAATATTTCATTGAATATTATGATCTTTCATGAATGTGCAGAAGTATCTCCATTGACCTGCTTCGTGAAGGTCGGTTATTATTCTGTCGAATGCTTCTTGCCTTCTTTCAACATTCACTGTAGTAATTTTTAAACATTGTTCTGAAGACTTTCCTATATTCACTTTCATTTAATACGAAAATTTTCATACCTATTTTACGATGTATAGTTAAACAAGAATTTTCATGAGCATAATAATGCGAAACTGTGAAACAACTGAATAATTTCGATTCTTTTACAGCTGAGATGACAAAACGGAGGACGAAAATCTTAGATTCGAAATAATGTATGCAACTTGTGATTTTTATTTATAGATTAATGACATTTCTGTTGAGGTATCTCATTAGAATAGTTAAAACCTTCTTACGAAACTGTCTTATTCATTTCAATCGAAACATCCTCACTGATGGGGAAACTAAATCGAATCGAGTAGAATTTACGCATAGAGAACCACCATGAAGGAATAAAACTCGAGATAACTCACAAATAACTCATTGTTAATATTCAAATTTCACAATAGAAGTTCTATTTTTGAAAACTTTCAAATAAACCTATTATTGTTGACTAATACCCGTACCGAATGAATTACAGGATATGATAATTTATTCACTAGTGAATTAAATAATTGTTATTTGTTTAAACAGACAGTTAACAGCTGAACGTAATACCATAACTCAAATTGAGTTATGACAACAAATCATGATGTCATTATTATCACTTATGATTAACAAATTATACCTACAATTACCCATATTTACATTTAGTGTAATAGAATTCTGGAACGAAAATGAGATGTCATATTATTAAACAAATACTGCATCACTACAGATCAGTTGAAACAGATTGAAGTAAATCAAATATTTTATTATCTGAAAGTATTTCAATGCATGGATCATGTTTTAAGCAGCCTGTGTAATTTATTTTTGATTTTTACTCTCTGGTAGGCATTCGCCTGTTGGGAAAATTTCAGTGCAACTTTTGATATTACAGATTTCAAAGACCACTATGAATTTCACATTTCTTCGCATCAATGAGAATTCCTTATAGCTGTCGGTTCCAACTTTTTCCAACTATTAATGCGAAGCTGGGAGAATACATTGTTGAAAATTGAAAAAATCATTCACTCTTCCATTCAGTTAACTCGAGTTACGTAATTCGAGTTTTGTTATTTCCAAGTTAGCACATCACCAAAGTAATGTAGCCTGAAATAGTTCATCATCAAATATCCGATGTGGTTGTCGTTCTTCAAGTTGAATATTTGAATAAACATTCGATTTTTTCTGTTTTTTGGCCTGTGATTCAAGAAATTGAAGATTGCTGTAAAATTACAAATTCTAAAAGCCTATTATGGAAAAGAAAACTTGTAATCTACCATTAACAAGTTGATAATAGAACCTATTTATGGATTCAGCATCGTGTCATTGAAAAGAAAACAACCGAAGATGATGATCATGAGACGAAACGTCAGATAGCCATTTGCAAATATCATTAGGTAGCAGAAAAAAACTGTAGAGATATAATCCGCAATCTATTTCTTTCCGGATATTTCCCGAGATACTCCATATTGTAACTTCCTCAATTCCATATTTTATTATTGTTATTCACTTGAATGTTTCTACAATGTCTAACCATTCAACAATTTTTACATAATCTCCATGGTGAAGATTGAACACAAGGTACACTAGCATGAAAAACGGTTATTTTTGAATGAATAATACATTTTTTTCCTACCTTGAATCGTATACTCTGTTGACTCCACTCAGGTCTGATAATTTTCAATATTTCCAGTGCTCCTTCCTGGATGTTATTTTCATCAACCGTAATGTCAATATCAGGAATACACAGTTTCGTTTCGAAATCCATGGTTATCTGCGAGCTAACAAACTATTATCAATACTTTTTTTTTGAATCTCAAACAAATGCTGCTAAAATACGTCCTACACATACAGCACACACAACGAGAATGGTAAATAGAAATTAATGCAAGCAGTAACTGAACGTCGTCCAATTATTATTATACTTACAAATAATGTCGTAAACGGGCAGATAAGAGTGTATATGTAAATTTAATGAATAGTTTGATGTACCAAAAAACGAACTATCATTTATTTTGATATAGTAAATTGACATCGATCAGGTTATCATCTATCAAGTTGAATTCATTGCTGTATTATTGAGTGGAAATTTTCGTCCTTTATGTATATTTTATTATTATCATATCTGTATTCATTATTGAATAACCATGTATCTCTATGATGTCAAATAATAGCAGTTTAATGACGCTCACAAACAGATACACGTTTTTGCAATACATTTTATGAAACATCGTGTCATAATAAACGAAATATTTTAATTTTGATTTGATTACCATAAGTGAAAGCACATTTCCATCATATGAATCACACTCGAAAATTCTTGAGGTTTACGAATTCACCGTTTTTCAAGAAATATTATACAGGATAGCCAAACAAGGATAAGCAACATGGTATCTTGTAAACGTTTGTCTGTTTTTCTGCCTGGGGAGAATATGGATATAAAATGTTATCATTCTACGTTTCGATTATGTTTAGTGATTTATTTTCAGAACAGTCATGCATACCATGCATTCAGTGGTTAACAGATAAATCGTTATAGATATTTTGTTTGATTTGTTGATTCAATTCAATTCACATTTTCCTGATCCATTAACATTCTTGAGAATTTATTATTTCCTTGTCAACTTTTTTCGATAACAGATCCAGTAACGATTTGAAAATTATTGTTGGAATCTCATACATCCAGTATAATCAGTTATAATATATATTACTAATATTTCTTATTCCTGAATTGAATTAATTGATTATTTCATCAGAATTTTCCTGTATCAATGTCTTTTTCAATTTGGAATGATCAAAATAATGATCGCTGTTTCATAACTGATGTGTCTTTATGCTATGAAACTCTGTACTGATGTTTTTCTCATAAATCAGTTGTGGTCGTTTTACATGAAGAAAATTAGATATCATTCGAGCTTCATTGCAATTTGTATATCTCAAAATATCTCAGAAATTAGTATCTGCACAAATATAACAACGTTTACTAGAAACATTTCCTCGTATTTTTGTTTCTGGGTATGTTATTTTTCACTTTTGGGCCACCCTGTATGAAAATGGAGCTGATGCATAGTTGTTGTCGTAAAATTGAGCTTATAACCTCGTTAGTTACTGTAAATGCAATTTGTTCGTAATACGTTGTAACTACCTCCTTAATAACGTGCCAAGATGTAGAGTCAAACGCGATGGGGCGGAGTTTGCGTGATACAGCTCATGGTACCTAACAGGTGTTGGAGTTGACAGAGAACGTCTCACGGAGTTTTGGAGTTTAGGCGCCCGGAATAACACCTTTCACCAGTTCGAAAATTCATTCTTCGCGAACGGCGTGCACTGGGTAAGTAGTTATGACATGAGTAACTATTTAAAGTAGGTCAGATTTCTGTATAGAGAAAAGATGAATTGTTATTTAGAATTACTCTGACATTTACATAATTTCAATAATCAGTCCACTTGTTTTACGTTATTAGCCATTTTCGAAGAGAACTCTACTTTTGTCTTATTCAAAGTTATAGACACCTCCTTGGTTTTTGAAATGAAATAGTGGTTGAATTTAAAACTCATATTGAAGGGCTCAATTTCGTCTGAAGAGCCTTATAATTTTTTTATTCCATCAAAAATCATCAAGAAATAATTCACAATGAGTTTGAAAATATCATATAATAGTAGTATGAAAAACCCCGGTTCTGGATATGATTTTTCAAAGTCACTTGATCCCTAGATAAAACTAAAAAGATCAGAAAAAAATCAGAAAACTAAAAAGTCACATAAATTCCTGATGACAGAACCGGGGTTTTTCATACTACTTATAATATTGTTTTGTTTTTCCAACTTGAAGGTGTGGAGAGGATAATAATTATAATTGAATGCAACAAAATTTTGAATTATAAATAATAACTTAATTCTGTATAAACTTTTGAACGGTCTATTGAATGTTAAAAAAATTTAATTATTTTCTGGAATTTTCGATATCAATTGAACCATTGATCCTGGATTAAATAGAGATTATTTTGAATGTTCTCCTCTACTATCGTCCTTGCTACTGTAATCATTCAAACGTTTAAGGTGAATTTAAATTCAAATCTGTTTGATAAAATGTTACCTATATAGTCATTGAAAAATGTATTGTAAGAAACATGTGATTAGGTATTATTTGCTGGTTTCTTTCTGGAGTAAATGATAAAATTGATAACATATGATAGTACTCCAGCACAAATAAATAACAAATATTGATAGATTCTATTTAGAAAATTATGGAACGATGAGATCCTATCATAACCAATGGCACACATAGGTTATATTTTCTCTGAAAATATTTCTATGGAGTTGCTGATATGATCTCTCAGACCTCAAACAGTTTCGTTAAATTCTCATATAATCCGTTGCTTGTGGCGGAGGAATACAATATATTCTCAATGTTCGTGCCTGATAACTGCAACATTCGTTTTCTAAATATACTCGATTCAGTTTGAATTCACTTCTATCATGACATGACATAGCAGAGAGAATTTATGCTCATGTACTTTTCCTGTTCCAGTTATATATAATATATTATTCGAATCAGATTCTTGAAACACTCAGTACATAATTCAGTTGTCTATCAGTTTTACAGTTTTACGAATCATCGAAAGATATGTTTTGAAATCTTTTCAGAATTCTGGTTGTATCAATGACGAAAGATAGATGAAAACCATGAGTTCGTATGAGCCACAAAGTCAAAAAATCGAAATTCTGTTTATAACTCACCTTCAACTTTTTTCAATGAAAATATCGAGGATGCGACATAAAATCTCCTATGATCATCGAGTATCGAGTAACACTATACAAACATCGAAATTTGCCCACTTTGTACATACACCAAAGTTATTGTTGTAGTGTTATTGATATTTTGACAAATTATTCTGAAATAATATTCATAGCCTTCACAAAATTTGTATCAGAAGACATTGAGTTGAATTCACCAAACCTATATTCATATAATAACTATGAAATCTTAACATAAGACACAGTTACTCAGTAATCGAAAGAAGACATCAACCTCATAATCACATTGTTGTTCGCTGCTTTCCATTAAATTCATAATTTCTTATAAGTGAATTGATTATTTATAGTCGAACAGTAGTGAACGAAGATTTATTTTAAAATGTACTGTAGTCTACGGATGTTTAATACATACACTTCAGAACAAAACCTTTCGTGTTTGTAAAATTAAGTGAAATGCCTTGCAACAATGAAAACATAGATTTAGGGAATGCAAATTCGAAATGTATCCAATATCAGTTTGATTAATGTTCCCCAGATCACTTTTATTGGTTTCGCGTGATTAGAATGAAAATTTCCTTGTACGAGGAGCATCTTTTATTCTTTCTCAATCCTCATTTCGTCAGTATCAATTTATGTATCATGTTTTCATTAACTCACATTTACATGTGAAAAATTACTTTTATGACCCACCTAAATATTGGGAGACCAGTGGATATCTCTATATATTAAATCACAAAATCCAAACTCACAAAATACGAACGTCATGAATACGTCTGGAATATCCATAAAATATATCCCATGAATATTGACAAAACATATTCCCAAGAAATCTGAGGACAATCGAGTATTCAACGGAAATTTTGATTGTGTTTCTTCACCATGTCAAAATTTCAGAATCGTTGACTAGATGCTAATCAAAGTTTTAAGACAATCACACAAAATCACAATTAAAGGCTGATGTGCAATCGAATGAAAATTTACCCAATCCATGGTCGTAAATATTTTAACCGGCCCTGATATACCATCGGAATGTTCGACAATCCAATATACAACGAACATATTAGCATTGATTTCGCCAATATTATTCAAATCAATGTTTTTTGTTAGGATAACCCTGCATAATTGGAAAATGGAGGAAGTTTCAGAACATCATCGACTCTGGGTCAGTCTCAGTGCTCTCGGGGATGGCAACGTATTCGCAGTGTTGCCGGAATTGATGAAACAGATGCTCACGGAAGATATGGATGACAAGGAAGATGGCTTCACTGATGTTATACTTCCAAGTGATGATGCTTGGCAGAATAAAATTTACTATCAGTTAGTGGAGAGACAGAGATTGACTGATTCTAAAACAGGAAATAAGTGAGTCGAATATTGTACTTTATTCTAGTAATTTCCAACAACTACTTCACGGCCAATCATAAAATGAAAAATTGGATGGTATTCAGCTTTGGAAATGGTTTAAGCCGGTTTATTTTTTTTGCTCCGTGACCACTTGCATTTGACGTTGTTGTATACAATCCATTTATTGTCCCCAGTGATGATGCGCTTCAATAACGGATCATTTTCACCCTTTCTGTAGTATAACAGTAAGATCTCCAAATTGCCGCTTATCCATATTTAAAACCAGCCAACCAAAAAGTATTGCCTAGAATTGATCGGATTTTTTCACATACAAGTTTTGCTGTATGGTCCAAAAAATACAATTAAATCCTCTGTCGCGAAAAAAACTGAATTACTTTCCGAACAAACTAAAACTTGTAGTACATTTTGTAAATCCAAAAATGATCACACAATACAGTTATTCTTCAACTCGAACTTCTATAACCCGAAGTAAATATTATGGCAAGTACAAAAAGAAATTTGACTGTGTATTTAAAGGTGAATCAACAAAAGGATCATCATTACAAGATATACAAAACAATTATTGTATTCTCACTCGCCTGTCTTATCTAAGACTTTTGATATTCACATATTCAATTCGCAATTGCGCAAATTTCTTTGAGAAAAATCATCAGAGAACGAAATCATGTGATGAATCGTTCAAAAATCGAAAGATATTATCATTTGGAAAAACGAACTTATTTGCATTGCAGTGAAATAACACAAACACCATTTAATAAGAGAAAAATGTAATAAACTCATTATCAAATGTTCTGGAATTGAATAATTCTGAAGTTTGCATTCGTTTCTGGTACTAGCGGCAATAATGTATGGATGAGAATATATTAGATGCATGTCGAATTTCCGAGAAGCCACCAAATATCACCCCGTATGTTGGCTGCGGAATCATTTTGTGATATATTTTATCGAAATCTGTTAACACATACGCAATTTCGGGAATAAAGTATAGAATGATTGACTCCCGACATGCTAACAAGCAATAATAATAAAAAGTCTGCCAAGTTTTACTTCTCCATAAAACTAAGAGATAGATGGAATCAGCGAATCAGATTTCAATCAATGGTAGTATTTGCACAAACTTCATTATTTTCATTCGAGCTGATTCTTAGTCTTAACTTAGTCTAGCTAAGTGAATCAGCTTGGAAATTACTCTACAATATGGGAAATATAGATATTGTTTAAACGTTGCTGCCCGTTACTTTTTTTCGAAAACCAAATAACAGATGGGATTTTCAAATAGTTTGTAAATACGTGTTATGACGAACATGTGCTGAAACAAAGTTTGTGTCAATACAACTCCTATAACTTGAATATTAAAAGAATCATACTAGTCCAATTATTTTACATATTCTGATTATATCCATAATGAACGAATGGAACGAATTGATTTTTCATCGATTTGTATAGAGTTTTAATAAATACTTTTATTGTGTTATTGTCATCAATCACAAAAATATTTAAAATGAGTTGTGAGCTTATTCGTAAAATTCAATGGTAAGTATACACAGATGAAGGTAAGTTTTTCTTTCGAAAAAAAAAAAAAAAGAAATGAATACACGTATACTATTCAATGAGTAGCGTCACTGCGATGATACATCAACAGTTCCAGTACAATCACCTTTATTTTCTGAATAACTTGAGCTGTATTTTCTTGGACTGACAAAATACATCCTACTTATTTGCCTTTTACTGAGGAAAATATGTTTGAAATTGATTTTGTACCATGTAGATTTTTTTCTAAGGAAAAATATTTCTGGGAATCCATGGTTCGCAGGGGAGTTATTACCATAAACAACCCCTTTTTGCGTTCCCCCTCCATAGTGGAAATACACTTTCCTATTCAAGAGATTGCCGTGCTTCAAAAGAATATCTCTTGGTTTCACATAAATGCATTTACGGTTGTGGTAAAAATAAACAATGAAAAGTTGAAGCTTCTTACTGCGACCCATAATGGTGGCTGGTCTATAAAATTTATCGGTATATCTAGCAAATACGAATTTGTAATTGGCTGGAACCGTGTAGTCGATCATTCTCTGTTGCTTGATGTGATTATTCGAATTGTTCCCGAAAATATCTTCCTTGTATTTCTTCACAGTATCAACTATCGATCTGAACCAAGGTTGTTCTTGTTGCGAATATTCGATTGATTTACACGATTCTTCAAGATCATCACTAACATTTTCTTGCTCCATACTGTCCCACATGGTCGAGAGGAAATCATTGAATATCAACTTGATAATTTGACAAGCTATCATATAATTAGAGTGACTTTTGATGACTTCAAATAGTGAGAGAACGTCAACTGAAAGAGGATACGTTCTCCAATTAGCAAAATTTTCAAGTTCCATATTTACTGATTAATTTCGATCTAAATCTTACAGAATAATGTTTGAGCCAGTTATGGGAAAGGATAAGATGATTCGTGAGTGGAGTATAATTCCTAGGCCAAATATCAGCGAATGTCCTTTCGAATCTGAAAAAATACCCAAAAAGATCAAGAAGAATAATGGTGAGTGATAAAAATGATATTTCGATTCTATACCAAGGCCGATTCTCGTGCAATTAATTTCCAATGTTAGTTGTACGATATCTGTACCAAACTGCTAAATAAAATACTTCACTACTTCAATTATCGGTAGTATCATTGGAAGATATTGAGACATGTTAATTTTGTTTTTCGGAATTATATCCTGTGAATAATTAAAGAGTACTGTTAGCAATTTAATACTTGCGTCTCTCCATCTTGAAACCATCAATTTAATTGAGGCTTTGTCAATCTCCGTTACTGAAGGCAAAATTGAAAAACACTTGGATAGGTCAATTTTGAATCAAACGGGGTGTTTTTTACCAAAACCTGAATTGCTATCCCTGTCACCTCCTTTCCTTGACAGTTACTCTCTCAATTGTTTTGAATGACAAGAAAGATCGTGCGATACATCGTTGAAAAGGATGAAAATACAAAAAAAATACAAATAATATCATACCAAATCTTTAGAAATTGATCAACTGGATAAATTATACTATTCCACAACTCAATTACTGCAGGTGATGTTCAAAATGTTCTCCATTTGCTTCCTAACAGAATAAAGTTAATCAGAGCATTTTTTTTTTCAATTTTGACGTTAGCATTGAAGTGCAATGTAAGATAACGAGAAATCATTGCATAGATTAGTTGACAATTTTATGGAGCGAACGACTGTTTGAACAGTTAATAACATAAAATACACCGAACTATTCAGTACATATAGATTTTAACATATTTTGTTATTTTAAGATAAAGGATCTATTATCTGGACAGTTGGTGATATAGCGAAAGCAGGATGTTTGTTGAATTCTCCTCCAATTAAGACTAGTTTCGAAGATGAACAAGAAATGAGAAGAGTCTACACGTTGATATATGACGTATTCAGATGTAAGAATATCATCATTCTGTAGGATAAAATAATATGTAGTCATCCAGAAATGTTCAAAGATATTGAAAAAATTTTCAACGGTTATTCGCAGTCAATGGTTTTGTTTCGGAGTATCAAGAGTAGTAAGAGTAAAAATAACAAGTAACAATAACTATCTTGAATAAATGGACTATAACTATTCAGTTGAAATAGAAAATACCCTGTATCTCGATTATTTAACTTCTGATACCCTACATGTAAGATATAATCCAAACCAACTCAATGAACTCTACATGGTGTTGATTTTTCCCAACGAAACACCCTGTATATATATAGGAAAATGATGACTCGTGTAAAAATTCAGTTGAAATACTTTCAGGCATACCAATAAAACCATCCTAATATTAACAATTCCAGATAAGAATGTTTTAACCCAAGCTCTGAATGACGTCAATTTCTTCCAGATTTTTCCGAAAGTAAGTATAATTTGGTATATTTCCATTAAAATCGTTTGATTACAGAATTTATCCCATTGCTATCATCTCAAGCAGAGTATACGTCCATCTCGTAAATTTCCTAATTTTGCAGCTTGTTGCAATAATTCCTCAAGTCTGGCTACTATTCTACGATTTATATCACCGTTCCTTCAAAAAACGAGAAACAAACGTTACCCAATTAGCATTCGAGCTTTTCGACAAATATGGTCTGAGTTATACAGAGAACGCTCTCTGGACGCAGAAAGTTAAACTAGCTGCTGCCGTTGCACGCTTGAGGATCAAACATAACGCTTTATCGCTCAGTGATTTACTTCCAACCCATCTGAAGGACGAAAGGGTGACAGAACAAGCCAAAAATAATCCTGTAACATGTTGGGTGAATTCTTTAAAAATAGGGTAAGAATGAATGATTTGTTTGATGAATCGCTCATTCGCGAAAAAAGCAGCAAAATACGTTAATTTCGAGATTATTATATCATATATATTATATGTACGAAGAAAATGCAATTCTTTCACACCAAAAATAGGATATGCATCTGACTATTGGCGATTTAAAAAATCTCGACACTATCTTGATGGTGAAATTGTGAACTTCCGTTAAAAGCCTTTATACAACTTGATGAATTTTTTTGTAATAATACGTGTTTAGAGATATATTCAGTGATTATTTTCGCATATTGATATGAATTAAAAGAAATAAAGCAATAATCCTAGTTGCGAATAAGTACCCAGCATCATATGATGAGGAGAAAATAATAGTTTTATTTTTGAATATGTTACGAAGGTATGTAAAGTACTATCAATATATGGATAAATGTTTCATGAAATAATGTTGGAAGCTTATTATCCTGAACTAGGAAGTGATCTTAATAATGACGTTTTCTCACAAATGAGCGAAACGTAAAGAAATCAAATTCAGATTGATTCAAATGTTCTGAAAAGTATATATACACCTTATTTCGTTCATTAATATATTTATGAAAGTGACAGATGCTTGAATAAAATAGTGAAATACTGAAACTTTTCCAAATCATTTGTGATGAACTGAAGATAAATTCAGTCTACTTCATATAATACACATATTATTTCAATATTTCAGAGATATCGAGAAGTTATGCCAAGATATTGAGAATTCATTCAATCTGAAGATGGTATCAGATATTGAACATGTTGGAAAACAAAACTTCAAATGGGACAGGCACTGTCCACAGATCATAGCATTTCATGCTTCAATCAGATCCAAACTCGCCAAGAGCAAGTTTGTGAAAGAGCATATGCTTATTGTTCAGGTAAAGTTATCCATAAAGTCCATTCCATGTAAGATGATCGAATATTTATTGCAACCTAATTCGAATATTTATTGCGATAGTTATCTCAGGACCAAAGTAGAGTGTAGCTGAGCCCTCCCTAGCTAGTTCATCAGCTATTTCATTCCCTTCCATTCCACTGTGTACAGATAGTTTCCATGATGATTATAAAAATTTTACACCTTCCAGGATAAATCGTTCTGCCTTGGCCCAGCTACTTTTGGAAAATTACTCATCGACTTGGAACTGACCGGGAGTGTTATACAAACTCATGTGAATTCCCCCAGAACAACAGCTTACTTAGCTACATTACTCTTCAACAACGACAAAATAAAGAAACTCATGGCCTTCAGTGCGGGTAGAAGGTAAAATGGCTCTAACGTACGTTAACATTCCAAAAATTCAACTTACAATACCAAATTAATATTTTTTATCAATAAATTAACTTGAAACTATTCTGAATATCTTTTTGATAGGCCAAGTGGAAGACAATGTTGAATACTGATATCATGATCATAATTTCAGGAAATCAGAATATGAAGATTATTTCAGTAAACTGGGAATGTCCAATATCGTAATATTCTCAGACAGACTTATAGATGCTCCCGCTGATGCTAGCTATATGGAAGAAGTTGTAGCAATATTTGCTACACCTCCAAACTCCTACTCTGCTGTCGCAGATCCTATTGATTTGGTAAATGATAACGCATCATCACAAATCCATTTGACTGACAAATCTCATGTTTAGCAAATTTCTGTTAAACCGTATCTCTTGGTCAACCTGTTTACAGAATATAATCCCATTTCTTACTGTAAATAATCAAAGATCGATAGGGAACAGAGGATGTTATTCCAAGTTCAGTATATTATCACATTTTCTTTTCTTAGCATTTTCCATATGTCATAATCTGTTTTCAAGAGTGTTTAATTCTGATTGGGATGATGTAACAACAAACGTCTGATTCATTTAAATATCCTTCAAAAACAGCAGATTGTATAAAAATTATTCAGATTTCTTTCAGGTTTGTAGCAGGGGTGGTGATCTCTCAATGTTAGAAATATTAACCGAATCTGGCGATTCGAAGGAAGCAAGAGAAAGGGTTGCAAATATACTCGAAGAACAGAAGAAAACTTTGAGATTTGCTATGTCTAGACCACAGGTAACATTGATATCAGTATAATATACTGTAAGAGTAAATATTCCAAAGAAATCTGGAGACTGATTCGGAATTATGAATTTCTTCACACTTTTGGAGTTCTGGGTGTAGCTATTTTTTTGGTAGAAACGGCAACGCTCCATCGTTTGAAATATTTTCAATCGATAGATTATAAATGGTGAGAGAATAAACCAAAGTAGCTCATTCCACTTTCTTCATACGTCTATAAGATTGGGTGATATTATGACGCTATTTACCTAATGAAAATATAAACCTTATCTCATATCATTTGCTCCAGATACAATTCGTCCTATACGAAACCCACTCAGAGCTCGATGCAGAGAATTCATTCATGGTGAAGAGAGCACTGAAAGACATAAATATGATTGCTAAGGTACAGCATGCCACAATGCAAGGAAAAATTGTGAATCGTGAGAACGAGGATCTTGAAACCCTTGTAAGATCATTAATGGATACGTACTTCCAAATAATGACAGTATTAGGAGTCAAGTTAATTTTCAGAAAGATTCAGATACTGATGAAGAAATAAATAACAATGAGCAGATGTATAAACGAGTTGATGAACTGCAATCGGATAACGTCGAAGCGTCGAAATCTCAGGATTTGAAAAACATGATGGAAGATGGAGAGTTACTCAGTACAATAGAAGTAAGCTCATCCGAATAATATTTGCTCTTTGATTGAATCAAGGACAATGTTTCTGCACAGCTATCAAAAATATAACTGACACCGGTATTTACTTCAAATAGTTGAAGAATGAATGAATCTTTTAGTCATTAGTTAATGGTTAATCATAAGAAGAATATTGTATCGATTCCTTGGAAACATTTTAGAGAAAGAAGTTCTCGATATCTTGCCTAATTATATATCCCAAAAATTATTTTTATTCATACATAGTACATCATTGAAGTGTGGGTATAACGAAAGTTGGTCTTTTTTGTATTGAATACTCTGTCTATTTTCTTATATTGGCATACTCTGTATATTTTAATGACTTCAATCAGTAATAATGAGTATTGAAATTCCGATAATTTCAGAGTCATGCAATTTGAAGATGTATTATATTGACGGATACATGAAGTAATTCAATTAATTTCTCGATTTCTAGGTACCAGAAACTGACATTTTTGACATTCAACAACTACCGAAGTTGTGTGAGAGTGAAATATGCAATAATATCGAAAAAGGATGTTACTTAGCACTTCTGCAAAGAAAAGTTGGTATCGTCTTTTAAGAGTCATTGTACGTAACGATTCATTACATTAGATGCAACATAGAGCTATACCATGACTACCATTCACTTCGTCAGCATCTTCTTCTGGCCATAATGGCAACATTATCACCATTTGTTATTGAAATTGTGAAGTTATTCCTTCTTGAGTTCTTTAAATAATCTCAAATTGAATTATTCAGTCAATTCTTTCCATTCTTCCAATTCGAGTACGATGAATCGTTACGTTTATACGGTGTACGAACAATAATAGTTTCTTCTATTTCAGCAAATAATTCGCTTGGATGATAAATATATGATACAGATGGCAGAACAAAGAGGCTTATTCGGATCCAACGCTAGTAATAACACGATCAAATCCAAGTCAAGCAGAACATATAAGAAGAAGCAAGAGCAACCAGAGAAACCTCGAAGACCAAGGAAAAAACTCAAAGATGATGAGGTATGTGAATATTCTTATATACCGGCTCATCACTCTCAAAAACTACAGATCAATTTTCTAAAATCGTTCGAAAGGAAAACCAACTTCATTTCCTCAATACTTTTAATCCTCTGTATACTCAATTATTATTTGATGTCATAGATTTCGGCATCTTAACATTTTTCGCTAAATATTTTACATACATATTCCATACATATATCAGCGACCCTGGATAACTTTGTTCATCTGAAACCGATTTCATCGTCACAAGATATGCGCAAAGTATTTTTTGGCGTAAAAATATTCAAATCTCCATCACAATCTTTCGTAAAATGTATATACTAATTTATACACGAATATACAGAAGATACTCTGAAACAAATTGCAGCGAACAGTGACATAAATTAGATTGATTTTTTCAAAATGAAACCTAATGATGATTAATCGCATAGGTAACAGAATTTCATCAAGAAACAGGCGTTATTCAAATCAATTCTTATTTCAGGTTGCTCGGATAGCTGCTCCCACTCATACATTTCTGATGCATACTAGACCAGTCAAGGAAGTGGATATGTGCAAAAAATGTGAATATGGAAAATCTTCAATTTATAGTAGGTGGTGGAAAGAAACCACGAGGCATATTTTATTACTCAAGAAAACGTTAATTGAACAAAGGATTCTCCCAATTTCAGATCGAAACAATTCAACTACGAAAGTGGTCATCGATAGTTTCTGGCGAAATATGTCTAGGTAAAAATGTATGCCTACAGAATTTGGAGTTTTTCTTACTTATATATAAATAAATAATCTTTGGAATGTTCCTAAAATAATGCAATTTTGTATTCATACCAAATCATTTTATTATTTGAACAATTGCATATTAAAAACAGGATCACCCTGTATACTAAATCGCCAGTCATGGGAAAGCAACAATAAATAGTTTCCAATGAAGATTCCACTTCAGAAAAATGTTACCTCCCGAACAATTATTCTTCCTTTGTTCCAGCATCGATGAATATGCGAAACACAGCAAAATCAACACAAATATTCCTCTTATTTCGAAGTTGAAATTGAAGAGGAACAACGTTAGTACAAAAATTGAGGTGCCACTTACTGTGACTAAGGTAGAATTTCCAAGGAGATATCCCGTCATTTTATTGGACAGCGATACCTGATCGGAATATATTTGGTTGTGTATATTCATTATATCGTTATTCTAAGAAATAAATTATTCTTCAATAATGCAGGCTTGTATTGATTATTCTAATTAAAAACACGCTCACATAAGAAGTCAGATAAAGTAGCGATGACATCAATCACTAATATCATCAAAGTAACTTGAAAAACTCTTGATTCGAATAATTTTAATTTTTTTTCTCTGACGTGTCAGAAATTCAAAAGGAGTATTAAATTTACTATAAGGAGTATTCTATTTACACCTATAGACTCACGTTTTGGACGTGACCAGTAGTCAATAGTTGATATTTAAATAAGAAAAAGAATTGGAAATACACTATTGTTTCAATAAAAGAAATCAGAAAAGTATTCTGCATGTAAATTTTCAGAATATCCTTAATTTGAAATTATTTGTGAATAAATCAATATAGGTAAACGGATCCCAACAAAATAATACATTCAATTGATTAGAAAACGAACCTCAGAAAATTACAAGAATTTAACAAATCACCAAAATGTATAAGATCAACTCAATGATATGATAACATGACTTCCGGTTATACCATCAGAAGTTAATATTAACTTCCTTTCTTCGAATTGCGCACTTTGAATATCATTTGATTTTTAGATTTCTTGTGGAATTCTAGATATAATTTTCCTTCCTAACCCAAGTCAAGCAGATTTTCAGATATACAGATTATATATTCGAAAATTTTAAGCAGGACAATTTATGATTTTTACACTGTAAGATTGTTTTTGGCTTCAAGATTTCATATTCGTTATTCATAATGCAGAGAATAACAACACTGTAATAACCCATAGACATTAAAAGTTGGTTTCAGATGATTTCTATTTATTTCAATATATGTTACTGAATGAATGCATGGTATTAAATGAAGTGGAAGATTTGAAACGAATATTTATTAATTTCAATGATTGTTTGCAGGAATTCGATGGCCTCAAAGAAATCAGTGAACTTTTGCGGAGTCACAAGAATAACTTTCATTTTTTAGATGCTTCTCTGGACATCAAGAATAAAGAAATAGAGGATGTAAAGGTGATAGCGACCCAAACGGTGTCGAGAAACATTCTATCAAAGCTGTCAAGCGCAGAAATTCGTCAATATATATCGCCATTCTACAGACCGATCGAACAACTCGATTCCATGAAAACTAAGAAATTCAAGAAAAAGAGTATAAAATTCACGTGATGTCTAAAAAGATTGGAACTCGATAATCATTAAAATACGAAATAGTTCATTACTGCTTGATCGAGACATATTTTCAATAAAAAAATCCATTTCTGCTTGAGGAGCGACCCTTTATGTTATTTGAACAATCTCATCATGTTCGTGCTATCAACTGATTCGAATATGTAGAAGTGTAGGGTTTCATTGATCCAAAGAGAAATATATCAGGGACGAATTCGAAAATTATTTTTTCAAATATACTTCATTTCTTAGTTTTTGTTCTCAACTTGAACTTTCCTATATATGTTACGGTTATTCAAAAGCCAATTTGAATAATTTTAGGAGAGAGTGTGGTGTTCATAAATGATGCTCCAAATTTATCACTAGTTCTATTTACTTACATAAAATATCACAATAGTTTAATACCTAGAATTGTAATATACAATAATACGTTTAACTAGCACCCTTATAAACAATTCTCTCATTGATTATCCTGTCAACAAATTTCTGTTGTTCAATGCAACCTAAACGCTGCCCCATTTTGATTCTTTCTCCAGGCATCATAGAGAATTTGAAATCATTCGGTGCCTCAAATATCAACACAATTGTTGAACCCATTCGAAATTCTCCAATAATTTCACCTCTTTTGAGATCTATTGCACTGCCAAAATTTTGTTGGGAGCATTGTTTAGATCTGTTTGGTTGATTGGTTTGCAAAGATTTATCGAAGTAAACTTTCACAGTGCCTACATTGGTAGCCCCTGAAACAATGAAAAATATATTGATTAATGAAATATTTTTAGGACCTTTTGGCAATGATGAAATGGATTTTGATCGCTGAGTATTTCTCAATGATGTACTAGTGCAAATAAACAGCTTAAATATAACAATAATTCAACAAGATTAGGAACAGATGCTTTCATAAATCCACATTTACTTCTTTGGAGTAAAGAAAAGTTCGTCAAAACAGTTGAAATGAAAGAAACATCTAAAATACACTCACCAACTGCTGTATATGAAAAGAATCCATGCTCCCATTGTCCCAAATAAACAGCTCTTTCATTGAGGGTGAATAGTCCTGGCAACCATTTTGCAATACTGGGATTAACTGATAGAAGTTCTCCCGAAAAGTGTCTGCGCTGAATAGGTTTCCATTCAGCTGGTGAGTGGAATCTAGAAATACATCATAAGCCAATTATGAAATTATTCTAGACAATCACTTTAGTTATTCACTATTTGGGATTTTCAGAAAATGCTCTTTGAATAAATTCAATATGTGAAATAGTTCAAAGCATCTCTTGAGAAATTTCGAATCATTATGATGTCCTCAGCAAAATATTATTTGGCATTTATTGGCTTAAATGTATATTTTTCATAAAAGTATCAATTTATACAATTTCAAGAGTTATAGAGTTGTTTTATCATATAACAAAAACGCTAAAATAGAGATCAATTATACTTATTATTATAATTTGGTTAACATTTACACGATTGTTTCAGGTTAGTTGAATCATTGCGTATCAATTATTGTGAGTAGTTTTTTGGTAGATTGAATTGATTTGAAATGAATCTACCTGTGATAGTCTCCAGGAGCTAAATAAATGACACACTGATATAGTCTATTTCCCTCATGTGGCCGGTGAAGTAATGAGGTTCTGAAGTCTTCTTCTACTTTATTATTTTTCCAATTTGCACCCAAAAAGTCTTTCAATGAGTAAGTCACTCCTTTCACCTGTAACAAACGTTGTATGAGAAATAGCATTCGTTGAAATGAATAAAGTAGGAGCTGAAAATAATTATATCATTGTATTCCAAAGAACCTACTGAGGGTGCCATTGAAAAAAAAATATAGAAACTGAAGGCTGAAAGAACAGGTAGATTTCACATTAATAGAATCATAAAATGGATCAAGAAGGGATGATAAACATTTGAGAAGAAATGCATATTAAATAAATATAAAATAATGTACAATCAATAGCTCTGAGCTTACCTGTTCTACTTGTTCTGTGTTGATGGGTCCTAAATTCAGAATTGTTCCATCACAGGGGGAAACGAGACAGCTTTCATTATCTACTTTTCTAACTCCATTTTTGAGGGATCTTGCAAAGAAATCTGCCAGACTTGGGTAGGACTTCAGGTCTTCATTTTCTGCCTCGAATATTCTCACCCCAAACGTGTTTGAGTAAAGTTGGTAAATCGATGGTCTCAGGAATTCGGGAAGATTTATGTCTAAAATGTGATAAGAATTTATGTAGATGGTGAAATAGGAAAAACAATAGGAATTAAAAAGAAAATAACCTGTAGGCACTGGGTACAGAGGCTTTCGCTGCCAGAGTCCATAGAGGAATCATGGTTTCGAGGACGGATATATGATAACTAGATTCCAATTCCGATTCTTGACCCCCAACTCAACAAATCATCTTTGATTATCTTGTAAGATGCTGTTGATAGTTGAAGGCGAATAATCGGAAAAGGGCATTAGGAGTTATCAAAGCATAGTCCTAAAAACAATGATTCTTCTACCAACCTGAAGAGAGAACAAAAAAGTGTTTTTGGCACACAGCTGGCGTTTTTGTCAGTTGAGGCACGATTACATCACTGATTCTGAAAGAGAACGTAACAATAATTATAACGAAATGGGATCGTCTTTGCCAAAAATATTAGTACAATAATTTCCATTCTTCAAAATTCTTGAATATAAAAACAAAAAATGTGTTTAATAAAGTGTAATAAGACTGTCTTTATAATTTTTGGCAAAGATGTATCAAATTGGGATCAACATCAATAATACATATGAATATTAAACAAGAACATATGTTTTTGAAATAGATGAAATAATATGTACATACCAACCCATTGCACAAGTCTGAATATCGATTTTATTGAAAAAAAATCATTAATTCAATATACAAACATATAGTATTGGAGGTAAATGGGCGACTGGACTAGTATTGAATTTTCAACAATTAACCACTGACTGCATTGGCTAAAAGGAATTTTTGAGGCTTAAAACATATTTGATGAATTACATAACATAATATCGACTTTCAGCCCTTGCTATGCTTTCAATCGAAAATGACATAGCTCATTCGTTAGATTATTGTGCTTCAATTAGAAATTTTAATCTTATGAAATACCGCAAACATCAGTTTCCGAAGTTATCATCTTTATATTTGTCAATTTTATTGATCTTACAATGTGGAATCTTTCAAAATGAAAATTTTATTTATTTGGATAACTTTAGCATTTCTCGTCAAAGAGCCTCGCAATGGGTGAGAGCGCCACGGGATATGTTTACAGTTATGGCGTACTCGAGATTGCGGTGTTACCACGTCTGCAATATTGTCAAATATTGAACATTAAACACAATTTTACAGCCTGTTTTTTTTTTTCAATACATGTCAGTAATTCTAAATTTTCCAGTTAATAGATTACATATTTTTTTCATCCTGAGACAACAGAGATATATTTTAAATAGTTACACTTGAATAACTGGCATAGTCACAGTAAAAATTAGGAATTGTTCATGTATCATAATGAGATCAATTGTGGATATTGTCATTCAGTTTGGAATATTTTCTGTTGAAGAATTGAAATAATGGTAATACCCCAAGTACCTTCAAACTTAATTTGAGATACAAATATTGAATTAACGAGTTCAAAAAATTACTCGATGATTCAGACTCGTCAACCATAACCATTTCCTGTTAAATATCATTATCATTATAAATGTGTTTACCTGCAACGAATCCCCAACATCTAGATAGAGTCCGTAGGGGTAACATGCAGTAACAGTTGACTTCCCATTGGCTGGCAACTTTGTCTCCTTGTTGTTTCCTAAAGGCTCTCCATTGCATCACAGCAACCAAACATATTCCAATGGGTAAAAATCCAGTAATGATACCTTTCCATTCTGTTTTTCCTATAGTCATAGAAATTGGCACATTATAATTGGTTAACATTTACATTAATTATTATATGCACTGATTAGGAAAAATTAACAGAAATTATAGAAAAACAATCAGACCTTCAGCTAAAACATAGTCAAGAACAAATAGGAATTCAACACTTTCTTTGTCCATGCTGTTTTAATGGGTGAAAACAAGATATAAGAATTCTGTTCAGATTTTCATTCCTTATATATGCAAAATCTAAAGGTTATCGCCAGTTCATAACCTTACATATCATTGAAAGAAAGTGATATGGACTTACCCGTATTGCTTTTTTGTTTTGTGGATAAGTTTCTTGTGAAAACATAGACCAACCTTGAACTCTGGGATGAACATTTCTGAGATACAAGCAAACGATTCTTGAATGGTACAGCATGTTGAAATCTGTAAAAGTAACAATTTTTATGATATAATAACAAAAATAAGTTATCAGTAGGTCAAGAATGATAACAAAATGATAACACAAGACAATAGTACTCATCTTTGTTGATTAGCAATTGAAGTCATGACCTTAAATAAACCATCACTTGTTTGCGTGAATCCGGATATTTTTTTATATATCTAGCAATTGCATATCTTTAACATGTACAGGGTGATTTTTCACTTCAATTAATTCAACGTGTCTGAAGTACTGCTCTGTACATATAATAAAAGGCTCATTTTATTTCATTCTTAAAACATAATAATAGTCTGATCATTAATTGATTTATTTTATGAACATGTGATGAATATGATAATCAATGCAAGTGCAAAATGGAAAGTATTATATGAGTACCAGTAGAGTTGGCACCTCAAAACGAATTGATATTCAATTTCGTTTTCTGAATTGAAAACAGATATTTGAACTATTCAAGAGTAATTTGGTTCTTGTATATCAATTTTATATGAATTAAATCCAGTATCATTCAGTCTAATTTGATTTGTGACAAATGTACTTTATTAAAAAAAACAATGAGTGTCAACAATAATTTGTCCAAATAATTTTTCAGAGAAATTACTATAGGTAGGTGAATGACTAATGAGTTTATATTATTGTATTAAATACGGAAAAGAGGTTGAATTTACACTTAAAATTTATATTAGAGATGATACAAAATAATTAACTATCGCATTTGACTAAGAATTTCCAATTGTTTGTTAGTATGTCGGAAGATGCCCTCTGGTAGTATCACTCGGAATTCGGCCGATTACTGAATGGGTTTTGTAGACTAATGAATGCTCCTTCCAACGACACCAAGTTTGTTGAAATCCATTGAATTATCATATTCAAGAGGTTCGGCTACGTCAAACAGTATCAGATAAAAATTACGCGAGTAAAGGTCACATTTAGGACGAATATAGTTTTTCAGTAAGTTTACAGAGATATTTCGGATTTTGATTTGCTGCGGATGAGTTTCTCATTGCAGATATAATTCTTATCAAATTACTGTTTATTCAAATTGATATTTCATTTTTTTTCTGTGAGCTATTTTCAATATAATAGGGAATGTGTTGAATATTCCGTTAAAATTTTACGAATTAATGATCATTTTCATTTGATGAACGGTTATCGAGATATTCCACTCCATTTCATTGATATACTGGTTGAAATATAATATAAAACCATTGATATTCCATAAACTATAAATTTCAGTGAAATACATTCCAAAATGTAGTGATATTGATTAAGTAATTGAATGGAACTGCAAATTATGTCTCTTCATTTGAAATATCAAAAGTATAATCAGTTTTTGGTAAATTCGACAATACCGCCATTTTTGAAAATACTTCGAAGAAATAAACGTATTATACGACTGTCAGGAAATTATCTTTTATCGGGACACTTTCGATAGACGGTCGAAAAATATTATCTTGTGGATATTATTTGTGAATCTTGAATGTTAAAAATCAGTTTAAGTTCAGGAAACTTGTAGGCAAACATCAAAGTAAATGGAAAACTATACTTACTATATTATATCTTGAAACGATGTTTAATATTTCATGAATTATCAATATTCGTAAAACTAGTACGCAAGTACGCATTTGACCACTATGACCCCTATATGAATATTATAATAATTTATATTATAAATATTATAATAACAATATATATTTCTGAGATAAGGAGAGTCAATGTGGGTACTTCTAGGTAAAGATTTGAATTCGATTCGTGGAATTGGAAAACTATCAACATATCCTTAGGTCTCCTCACACCGTGTATATTCGAATTATTTTTCTTTTCATTATTTTCAGATGGTACATTTCAGTTCCATGAAAAAACCACCTACAGAAATTGGGTTAAAATAACTATATTAATATATAACGGTCATTTTTGTATGTTGTGACGAAGAATGCGAATGCTGATCTCATACCACCATCGTGTCAATAGTTTATCATTGTCAATTTGACCTCATAAATATAAACATCATATGTTATTTTTTCAAATATTTACTGGATTGAAATTTATCAACGAAAGAATAGAAATTTATTAGCACCCATTTAAAAAGTTTGGGTTGAAATGTTGATGTATACATAGAATTTGAAATGATTTACTTAATAGACCATTCTTCTGTTAAAAGATCATCTATAACTAAGGGTCATTATTTGGACACTTTGTTAAAGCAGAAAAAAAAAGTGCTTTTACGAAAATGATATCAATTTTGTAGAATTGAAATTTTTTCGTCACAAGCACAATTTTCGAGAAAATTACTTTTTCATTGAAAAACATTATTGATATATCGATGATACTGACAAAGGCACCAAAAACATAACAACAAATGTGTTGTGAAAAAACACTCCGTTATTTGTTACATTTCATTTCTATCACAACCTCGACTGTCGTGTCGTACCTCCCTTGGTCCACCAATCAATAAAAATCAGATTTATATAACTTGCCACCATCGACTTAACAGACTAATCGAACTGTCAAAACTTTATTGACAACAGAATAACAATGTTTTTTTCCGAAGCATTCCTTGTAAAAGGTAATATAAAACTTCATCTAAAAATGTTAAAAGTCGAAGTGGCACCCACAAAAAATAATAAAGTTGACAGGTGTTTTGTCGTCATTTTGAGAATATCTAATAAAGAATTGCCATATTCGAATTGTCCATGAAAATGTGCCTAAATAAAGTTTTGGTTAAAAAATTCCAGTACGATTAGTTCATCAAAAAAATTTTCAATTTTTGTTTTTTTCGCGATAACTTCAAAACAATCAGAAATGTTATCGATTTCTTTTTAGATTATTAGTCAGTACAAAAATTCAAAACTTTGCCCGAATTTAACCGTATCTCTTAAGATAAGTGAGATTTCCATAGTGGCAAATGAAAAACGGACACCTTGTAGATGTAGAATTCTATGATTACCTCTCATATTCTTGACAAACCCTTATAAAATAGATAAAATGAATTCCTAAAGTGTTCCTTTGAGAAAATAGTTTGCATTTCTTTATTAAAGATGTGCTCATTAAATAATTTGAAAAATCGTATCAACTACGTACCTAGCACGAATTTATGTTTATAACAAAATATTTATACATATAATTCAGATTCGAGATAAGTTCACCACATGATTATTCTGAGAAAAACATAAATAATATTTCCCATTTTAATCAACATTGATAAAATTGTACACGTTTACAGATATAAAAATCTAACAGCAGTACATTTCTCCATTTTTCCAATTTGAAGAATGATGTTACATGTTCAGAGGATCGAATCTATCACATTCTCTCTTGATGAGACAATTTATCGATCAAGCGTGGTAATGTATTTTCAGAAGATTCTAGATAAACTTATTCTGATCATGATCTTTCGAGGATATATTGTATCAATAAACTAATGACAACATTTCCACAAGAATAATTAACATAGATCTATACCTGATCTCCTAAACAAAATCAATATTAACGTACCTGACGTAAGACTGCGACGTAGAGAAACAACTTTTAAAATATTCAATATAGGTTCACCAATTGAATATTGTATGATTGCTGCAAATAAGTTGATGCAAAAATGTGATGTTAACATAGATTTCTTCAATATGAAGAAAACTCAAATACTAACAATATTAAAAGACTAGCCATTTATATATATAATTTTCTACCTGACTATGAAATGTGATATTTTTATTTGAAAACTATAAGCTATATTCCAGTGTTGTTTCTGTTCAGTGTTGTTTGAGATCTGGTTGTGTTACTTATGTCTAGTTTTATGAGTTGACCTTATTTAAATTTAAATTATATTATATACAATATTTATGTTTATATCCAGACTGTATACATGTAAAAGGTTTATCTGTTTGTATGCAGTATAAATAAATAAAATAAAAAAAAAAAAAAAAAAAAAAAAAAAAAAAAAAAGATGGAATGTATCATTCATTTATACTATTGACCTAAATTCAATTTGAGTAGATGCTTACTGGAAATTTGTATTCAAAATACTAGACTCGAATATTGTGTTTTTCCCATTCACACGGCTTCTTTAAATTTTCAATGGCATATGGTTTCTCTCCTTCAATCGAACAATTTTCGAAATTGAAAATTATGATGGGAGATTATTTTAATTCTTCATTGCATCCCTAATAAGAATATTTGATGCATATAGGTGTTTCATAATAGATAAGAGTATTCATTAAAAGTGATTTATGTCTTCAAATTCATAACTGAATTCTCCTTCGACAGAATAATATGATTTTTGGAATCTGATGAAACTCTCAAAACTTTTCCATCTCTTTACATAAGATCCCCAACGGACAGCGTGTATACGTTTCTGATACTTTTTGATGTATCTATTGAAATGAAGTGGTGGGTGTAGTTCAATGTTCTCTCAAATGAACAACTGAAACTCCTTAATTATTGAACGGAAAAAGCATTATTTATTCGAAATATTAAAATAAGAAATAAGGAGAAACAAAATAATAATGTTGAAGATGCACATTTTCATGCAAGACATAAGACATGAGGAATGAAAATTGAGAGCAAAGTATTTTTGCATTGAGATGTGCTTATTCAATTTTCTTGTTTTGTTTCATCTTATTCCTTATTTCAGTCTGTTTGCTATATTAATTCATTTATTTCCAGCGTCATTTTTTAAGCCTTCGAGGTTTTCAAATTCTTTTTTTTTATTATTACATATACAGAGATACAACAGTGTTAATATTCCTAAATAAATTCCTTCCTGTTTTTGAAGAATTCTGCGGGGCTGAAAACTGGCAAGGAAAGAAAGGCAAATTTCGAATGATTTCTCCCCCGATAATTTTATCAACTGTGTTATTTAGGTTAAAATACGTAATTACCATCGGAAATTTTCAGTGCAATATTACCCAATTTTCATACTACATCATGTGTTAAGATTAATCTACAATAACCATTGTATCAATTGCTTTTGCAGTACCTACATTTAAAAAACTACAGACATAAAAAATTCTACTCACAATTTCCTCATTCGATCCAACCTTGTGAACATTTTACCAATACTGAACACACTTCGAAAAGAAAATTGATAACAATTGCAAAATACAAAAAACAAATTATTGAATTTTTCTAATCTTCAAAAATGAAATTCGAATCAAAACAAATAGATACTATCAAAAAAGTCAACCTATTTTTGACAATGACTGATGACTATTGACAGTTTCGTTTTACACCAATATACTTCATTTATTCTGGGTTGATACCTGCATGAAATCGCCAGATTGAGCCGTGTTGCCAGATGTTTTTCACTTTTTCAGCGATGCTCCGAATTAACTCCGAATTAAAACTTGGGTATATATATACATATAATCATATTTCATAAAAACGATCGAACCATTGTGAGATTTGGCATCGTTCACTTCACAACGATGCCAAAATGTTTGGAGCGAATCCTTACAATCGTTTGTTTACATTCGAATTGTTCTTTTATTGCGATTTTTGTGAATTTGTTCTTTTAAGTTTTATTTTATCGCATTCTTATCAAGATGCCGAGAGGTTTAAGTGGAGATGCCCAGAAAATGGTTGCAAGTTTGTTGGAATATTTTCAACGAGAAAAGGTTAACGGAGGTCCCTTACTTACATTGAATTCTATAGGAAAGGTAAGTGAGGAATCCTAATGAATATTTATTTACCACGAAGAGTTTATGATAATTCAATGGGTAATATAAAATATGATTATTACAGAGAGTACTGCTGCTGCACTAAATATAAGAAATGCTACTGTGTGGAGAATATCAGCAAAATCAGCAGAGGGTGTCCCAGGACATCTACAGAAAAGAAATAACCAATTGTTGATATTGAAGAATCTCAGGAGTCCGAAATAAGGAACTGTATTTACGATATGTATAAGAACAGTGAGTATTCAATGCCATTCACATATAATCAAATAATGAACATACCTATTTGCAGAGGAACACATAACATTAAAAACATTGAATGATAAGCTTGCTCAACGTTTTCTTTTCAATGGTTGCCTCTCATCTTTATGGAAGGTATTGAAAAACATTGGCTTCAGATTTAGAAAAGATGATCCACAGCAAGGAATGATGGAGTTACCTAACATTGCTATGAAACGTGTAACATTCCTCCAACAGTATATTCAATTCAAAAATGAAGGTTTGAGGCAATTTGTGTTTCTTGATGAGACCTGGATCTTCCAGAATGGAACTATAGGACATTCCTGGCAAGATTCTAGTGTCAAAAGTGTGAAAAAAAATAAAGTAGGAGGTTCTAGATATTTATAGTTTGTATTTGGGTTAGATGGTGTACTGGATTTATGTTGTATATTAGATTCATTGTTCTGCATGCTGGTTGTTCAAATGGTTTCATTCCTGGAGCAGAATTAGTTTTTTCTTCTAAAACTGCTGATGAAGATTACCATGGAGAAATGAACCAGGATAACTTCCTCCACTGGTTCGAAACGCAATTGCTGCCAAACTTAGAAAATCATTCCACAATAGTTATGGATAATGCTCCCTATCATAGCACAACCATTAACAAAGTTCCCACCTCAGCTTCTAACAAGGCAGCAATTCGAGAATGGCTCACTAATAATGATATTGCTTTTGATTATGGAATGTTGAAGCAGCAGTTAATTTAGTACGATTGTAGGCCATAGACTTCAAAACTTATTTTAAAGTTGTTTGTAATATATTCTATGATTCTCAGGAACAAACCAGCCCCTATTTATAAGGCAGATCTGATAGCAGAAAAATATGGACATCAAGTTCTTCGAAGAAAAATTCATCATTTGTTATTTATAAGAAAAATTAGTGAGATAATTATAATTTGTTTATTGGGTAAGGTATTGAACATCTGAAAATTATAAATTATACATTTTATTCTTATGTAAATGGATTATATTGATGAGATTAATCAACAGGAGTCATACCTCAGAGAAGACAGCATCATCATTTGGAGTAAAAAGAAGTCATCAAGAAGAAGAAGGGTTGGTTTCAATTATGATATTTTTCAACATAATATATGTCGAGTTGTTCGTTTTCAGTTCCAGAGGATACATAAGTAGCAGAAGACAAACATAATGAATTAAGATACATTTGAATTTGAATCTATATTGTATTTTTGTTGAAATGTAATGATATATGGTGGTTCAATGAGTTTTTGTGGGTTTTCCTCATGTATCATATGGAAACCTTTCATATGAGCAGATGCACCACTAGTTTTCCCAGGAATAAATCAATTTATAACTTCTGCATTATTTCTATAACATACCTATTGAGGTTGGCCAAGAATTGGTTTTGAAATATAGAACCGTCAAATGAGAGTTTAGAACAGATATATTGTTGAGAGATAAACATCATTTCATTACGTAGTTATTGTGTATTTCCTTTGAATATTCGATTCGATTTCTAGCATGAGAACAGTCCATTATATCATTTGAACCATTCAACGGTTATCCACAATCAATAGTAATCCAAATATGATAAATTTATAGATCCATCGAAAACACTTTCAAAACAAACGATCAACCTAACCCAACTTTTTATCACAGAATTCGAAGTTAATTCGGAGCATCGCTGAAAAAGTGAAAAACATATGGCAACACGGCTCAATCTGGCGATTTCATACAGGTATCAACCCAGAATAAATGAAGTATAGGTGTTATGTTACAATTCGCCGAGAAATAGAGCATCTGTTTCTGACGTCATAGACAATTACAACAATCGAATATCTAACAGTAACAACAATAACAATTCCACATAGAGTATCTGCGGCGCGTTACAAAATAGGCATATCTTTCTGTTCTGGAGTGTGAATAACCTCAAACATCTTTGTTCTGTTCACGGTCATACACATAAGGTCTGGAATCTATGGCAATTTTGAGTGGTGGGGGGTGGCACCAGTTTTGAAGAAAAAGTTTCCATAATTATCCGCTAGGAGGACATAGGGGTATAATCACGTGATTAATCTTTGACAACAAAACAAACGGTTCGGACTCGAATGGTAAATAAAATCAATGACAGAAATATTATATCTTGCAAAATTCTCTCGAATAAATAAAAATCATTCCTACTTTCAAAAAGCTGATCGGATCTGATTTGTGATTGGCTGACAAAGTGACAATAGAGGACAGCGCTGCAGGTGGCGAAACATGAGAACCACGAAAATTTCCTCAATGTTTGGGTCACCCCCCACCACCTGAGTTGCAAGACCTATGTATACGATCGTGGTTCTGTTGATTTGTATTGTGTTCGTTAAAAGTTCAATTCGATGATCCGTATTGTATTTCGCATTGCTAGTTTATTGAATGTTCATTCATCGATCGATGCTGTGATCACGATTGTGATTGACTTCGACGGCAGGTGCAGATGGTTGATAGACAACGTATGATTGTCACTTGTCCATGGTCTGTAGCTATTCAGTTCTGTGTAGACTAGTTCTTGAGACCTCTAGAACACAGACCACCTATCCTCTAGACGATTCACGTAGGTTACTTGACCTTGAATCGCTTTTATAGTATAGATACGGGTCTCTAGGGGGCTCTGTAGTTTGCCTCGTCAGAGATGTAACGTGAAATAATGTGTTCTGTGATGAAATGTCATATAACATTGGTGTGCCATGCTTAATACCATGCTTATCATTTGTTCGTGTGATTTAGAGTGAATTTATTTTTATTCATCTTGTCGATGTGTTTGTGTGCAGTTAGCTAGTGCTCGTGATTTAATCGAATTGTAAATTTTCCTAATGGTTTACCACATAAATGTTGTGTTCCTGGCTGTGAAAGCACATGTCTAATAAGACATACTTTCCCAAATCCCAATAGGGATATGGATAGATTTAGCAAATGGATAGATGCCATTGATAACCCAGAACTGATGGAAATGGACCCAAAGAAGGTGTATACATCTAAAAGGCTGTGTCACCAACATTTTGAGGCCAAATATGTTTCTACTTGGTCTAACAAGTTATTTCCACACGCAATTCCAACACTGAATCTTGCATGTGAGTATAAGCAACTTGTATGTAAACCCAAATGAATCATTGATTTCTTCAGGCATTACTATTTCAAACGAAACACTATCAACATCCACTGAATCAAGAATTATGCAACCATCTGAACTGCTCATTGAGATTCCTGGATTACCTAACACTTCTGAAAGTGTTGAGGAGAACCAAGAAGAAAGAGCCAATGCAGACAGTGCAGCGAAGAGAATCACAAATCAAAAATAATTAAATCCATTATAAAATTCACTCTAAGAACAATTGCACATAACTGGTGTAAACGTGTGAACCAGATTATACAAGGCAGATGTGAATTATATAAGGAATCTAATAAAGTAAAAATTCAAGCAAATAAGATCCGTGCCAATAGAATCAAGAAAAAAAATGTCAAACAACCCAAACATGTTATCAACCAAGCAGTATAGATCATCTTGAATAAAGGAAATCCCATAAAAATTATGACATCATTTGTTTTTCATTCCAGTCTAGTCTTTTTTGATGGTTATAAACACAATCAAATAAATTGAATTTCCCACTCAATTTTAATATTTGAATTTCCCGCAGCACGATAGTACCGATACGAATCACCAGATGGCGGTTGTTTTCATCTACATTAGATAGCATTGCCGTGAACCGTCTAGAGGATAGGTGGTCTGTGCTCTAGAATTTCATTTTCAAATAACAGTTTTGTATATCCACAGAGAATTTTTTAATCAGTTGAATTTGAAAATCAGGATGTCTGCACTATTATTTTCATAAATTGAATTTTCATGTTGAAGAGAATTTTCTCAGATTAATGGATCAAATGGAATTGGATAATACAATTATTAATTTATTTGCATCAGATAAATATGACGAATTGAATGAAACCAATAAACATCTAGCAAAACAGAAATACCTGCACAGGTTCACAAGTAAGTTACCACAGAGCCAAATACAATTTCTCTGTTCATATATTGTTTATTCTTATTTGTGTATGTTGATAGAGTTTGTTATAGAATTGAGACATAAATATCGATATTTATTATTTCAATTCGATATGTATTTTTCTTCTATTTTGGGGATAATAAAACAAAATATTGTTCACCTCACACCTCTGAATGCAAAAGCAAGTCTTGAGTACTAGCTCATCTACAAAGAGGGATAATGAAGAAATTTATGATTGAAATGTCATGCTTCATATTAACCTTGGTTGTATTGTATCAAAATATTTCTATTGGGTGAACTTCATGAATGTGAATTTTGGTATGGAGAAAATTGTTAAATGACAATTGTTCACTTGTTGAAGAAATCCAATTTATTAGTAGTTGTATTAATTTGTATTAAAAATAGTCATTTCTCACACATCAGTAATTGATTGCTTCAATTATAATATTTTCACACAACTCTTCTTGAGTAATGTCTAAAAGATTCTAGTAATGTAATCAAATTTGAAAGTATTTATTTCATTTCCTCTCATCAATTTTACCACCCAATATTGGCTGCCTTGATTGATAACAAAATCACAATCCTATGCCATACTATGCTGTGTCTGAGATGATAGAAGATTTGTACAGTTTATAATTGAAATGTATTATTATCACATAAGAAAGTATTATAGCTTGTTTCTTCAACCAACTATCCAGTCCTTCTTCTTGGAATTCGACATTTGAAGTGAATAGATGATTATGAAGATATGCATGATTTAGCATGACACCTATGACTACTAAAATCTTCATTGATTCATTTTTGCACCTCCCAGGAAACAAAGAATCACCTATTGATCAAACAATCATTCTTGTTTTTGTCTTATACAGGGTTTTTAAACATAAGTCGGCACTATTGCTAATTTCGTTATTACTGGAATTACAAAGTCAGTTGAATGAGCAAACTAGTGGTATTTTCTTCACTGATAACGATGGTGAAAGAGGAACAAAAATTTAACATCACGGTCAAGACAAAATTAACAATTTTCTCAAATAGTACACCCAGTATACAATGTACCCGATCGATGGAAAATTTTTCTGAATAAGAATGGTCCCGTAAACTTCTATTCCGAAAATGTTAAAGTTATTGCTGATTTTTCAAATTTGTCAAGGTGGCTGTTATTCAGTGATTAGCATTTCTTTGCTTCATCGTAACTGTTTACCTGTTGCCATTCGTGTTCAAGAGATTTTTACATTATGGAAGCATCTATATATTTCGGGAAAATTCTAATGGTCATAGTCAGTGTATAAAGTTAAAACGAGAAAGTGTTTTTCATTTATTATTCAGGATAATTGGCTTCATTCATCTAGTTCTTTCTATGATTTGAGTACTATTAAAAAATAATCGTCCCAGTGTTTTTTCCACGTGATTATCCTTAATCTTAAAAAATTCCGATTAGTGATTTGTAATGAAAAATTATGATCCATTTAAATTTAGCCTAAACTCTTCTCCTCTTTATATTTCTCTGCATCAAGATGTCAGTGAAAAATTAGTTCGGGTTGAAATGTTTGAGGATATACGTATACATTATTATTTCTTCGAGATAATGAGGCATTTAGAAACATATATTTTATGTGAGAGTTAGTGGTCTCCAACCTCAGTATTCAATCTTCATTGAACGTAATCTACGAATTTTCAGAATCAACGTCTAGTGGATTTGGTTCATTGTCATCACTTGATAATGTTGAGGTTGATCATGGTAATTCGAGTCAGAACAAAGAAAAATCTTATAAAACTAATAAACGACAAACTGAATCCAGTCTCCCTGAAACAATGAAGAAAAAACCCAAATGGGATGAACTCTCAAATAGGAAAAAAGACGAAGAATGTGGTGGTGCCCTTGAAGATACTTTAGAATCTGTGAATATATCAAAAATAATTGAAAATAGCACCAAAGAAGACATTGAATTTGATGCATTCGCAAATTATCTCAATAAAGAAAACACACCACAAAATATAAAAAGCAGAACGTTATCGAGTATTTATGAGGAAAATAAGCCAACCGATCAATCACCAATATTTTCTTGCCAGTTGGATATTGAAGCGAATTCCCGAACGAGCCCAATGAAAAATGATAATAAAAAAGAGACTGAGACTGTATCAAATATTACTGAAGAAATGACAAAACCATCAACTTCATCTTTGCCAGAAGAGTTCAAATCGAGCATTGAAAAAACAATTGGCAATAATTCTGTACTATTCAACAATGATGAAATTACGACTCAATGTCGTCATGAAGTAGACAATCTATTTGAACAGATAGAACAATCAATTTATGCGATGGGCACTTCCGATACTGAACGAGTCTTACCTAATGATATCCTGAACATAATATTTAGTGACGATTTCAAGCCCTCGGAAGATGAGGAGAATCCTGTTGAGTGGACTGAAAACACTCTCAGTAACATCAGCTTCAATTCGAGTTTTGGAAGCATAATAAAAAAAGCTTTGATAAATAACGTTACAAAATCACAACAAAAAAAAACAGTTGATAACACCTTGAATTTCACAGTTTCCGCTGGAAAGGTTACATTTCAGAGCCTAGGATCATTTTACGGTTTACCGTTGAAAGTTAAAGATCTCGTAAAACAATACAAATGCATAGAAGAGTTATATGGTGAGTAAACCCCAGAGATTCTTTAATAATTAATATTCCAGTGGAGTTTTTTAACACATGTTTTACCGGATTTCTCTTGTTGAACTGTTTCTAAAAATGTATTCAGTTAACTCAGCACCACAACTTGAAGTGAATAAAGAACTCAGCCTCAATGTTTTCTGATAGTTGTAGATATTTTGAATAGACCAATGAAATAACAATTCAATGATTTTAATATGCATATCAAATAGACCTGCAATATGCTCTGAAATCCAGGAATTTCGAACAAATTTTACACGCTACAAAAAAGCGTTTAGATAGATACATGTAATGACCATTGTTAGAAATATAATATTAGTAAACAATCGCACATTATGACATATGTACCAGAGCAAGATATTCAATGCAGATTTTGAACAATAAATACTATGATTATGAAGTACATATAGTCAAGTTTTTGAATTTCAGATTGGCAAGATGAATGTTTGAAATTACCAGCAATAGAAAATAAAACGAATCTCATATACGCCTTACCAACAAGTGGAGGCAAAACACTTGTAGCTGAAATATTAATATTTAGAGAAATACTGTGTTACAGACGTAATGCCATATTGATATTACCATATGTTTCCATCGTACAAGAAAAGGTAGGCCATTATGCATCATCTATTGCCTATAATAAATTCATATATCAATAGGTATGGGCCTTATCACCTTTTGCAGTTGCACTGGACTTTTTAGTTGAAGAGTTTGCTTCTAATAAAGGTGCATATCCGCCCAGAAAAAGAAGAAGAAAAAATTCAGTTTATGTAGCTACTATTGAAAAGGCGTTAGGAATAATCAATAGTCTAATTGAAACTGGTAGATTGGATGAAATAGGGCTCATTGTTGTTGATGAACTCCATCTTGTTGGCGAAGAAGGAAGAGGGGCAACCTTAGAAGCCTGTCTCGCAAAAATTATGTTTCTTAAAGGTAGGAGACCAACAATACATAAAACATTATTTCACTACTTTCAATGTACATGCAGAGATAAACTTTATAGTATGTTCATTATTTATCTATCCTTGACATTATTTTTTGAGACACAGCCTTTTTTTAACTCTTCAGAAAAAGCAGCTACGCCAGATTTTTCCACTAATAACCCCAATCTCAATAGTTATGCATTTCGAAAAGCATTGAGCTGTAGCTGCCACAAAAATTGGTATCTGTAGTTTTCCATAAAACTCTAATGAATTAGGTGAATCACTCTGTATATTTTAGTTCTGCTCTAGCTTAGGAGATGGTCAAAGTTATATGGAAGACTGTACATTAATTCTATTAATTTTAATTTGACCTTTCAATCACTAACGGTTTTTTGAATAGAACGTTATTATTTCTCTCAAATAGTAATCTCTTTTAGCAAACATTCAGATAATTGGTATGAGTGCAACAATAGGAAACTTACCAGATATTTGTGAATTCCTCAATGCTGAGGCTTATACCAAAAATTTCCGACCAGTGGAATTAACTGAGTATGTCAAATGTGGAAATGAGATTGCAAAAATCAACTGGAAATATACCAATGAGGATGATTTATTGATCGAACCAAAAAAACTTGATTACAAGGTGATATGTCCTTTTATAAATCAATATTAATCGGATCTTGATAAGATGCTAATTTAGATAAAAAATCTAACGAGAATGAAATTGAACCATGGAGGTTTTCCGTCACATCTAGCCAAAATTGGAGTTAACGTATCCCCTCTCTGCTCTTGCAAAAATTAATCGTCCAAGGTGTCCAGCTCCCAACAAATATCATAATTCTATTAAGTACATTTAAAGAAGTTATTTATAGAACAGTTGTTGATTAAAGAACATATCACAATTTGATTGTATATTATAGTAATAAAATGTATATGTATATACAAATATTAAAAAAAATCTGTGGCAAAAAAACTTCGGTTTAATGCCAAACCCAAAAAAAAAAAAAAAAAAAATAGATAAAAAATCACAAACTTATTCTGAAATCGATGTCCTTGATCAAACAAAAAAAATTTAAAGCAGCTGATTTCTCATCATTGCTCACAAATGTATATGAATTTGATTCGAATTCATAAGAACGAATATTTAACATGGCCTAGTCTGTTGATATATTGCTATTATAGTCTATTCGTTTGTTCATTCAGAGAGAATTTGCACTGTTGTCTGTCTGTCCCAAATCTCTTCCTTAAACGAAAATGTTATATTCAATTAATCAAATTCGATAACGCTTGCATGAAAATGAAAACTTTCGCAATAGAATTTTCAAGGTAGTTTATTTTCCTATAGTATGTTAACTTCACAAATTGTCAATAATAAAATGTTTTCAGTATTCTGAAAATAAAGTGAAATTGGATCCAGATATGCTTGGCGGTATTGTAACTGACATAGTACCTAGAGGATCCTGTTTAGTATTTTGTGCTTCGAAAAAAAATTGTGAGAATGTAGCGAATCTATTATGTAAAATGTGCAAACCGTGAGTATAAGAACAATAGTGTCTGGAATGAAATTAAATGCATCATTTTTAGGGAATTGAAAAAATATAAAAATACCGAAAAAAGACAATTACTTCATGCATTACAAGGCGAAAGCGGAGAATTATGCGAAATATTACGAGTTTCAGTACAATATGGTATCGCTTATCATCATTCAGGTAATTAATTATTCAATGCTCCCAAAGCGTATGACGGTTAAATACATATTTATATGTGATGTTGTAGAGTTGCATTTTCCTGTTACTATGATGTTATTTACCAAATAAAATGTTTTTTTTTATTCATAATAGATATGCATCTTTTATTCAATATCAACTTGATAATTCCGACTGATTTAATACTTCTAGACGGCTATATTCTCCGTGAGATGCGTTCAAAACATACCTTCATCAATTCCTTCAAAATGATATTCTCTTCAACTGCCAGTAACCCTTTTAATTTCAACTGATTTTGAACTATCTAAGACTCTAAAGAGGCTAATTTACTAGTTCTCTTTCTTATGGACTGGTATCGAACCATGATTTTATACGCTCCAAAAACTGCTTCTGATATCAAGTTGGGTGACCCAGCAAACCAATCCCATACGTTGTTTGATCATTCCCATTTTATAGGTTTGACAAGCGATGAAAGAAGAATAATCGAAGACGGTTTTCGGGCAGGAATCCTATATGTTATCTGTTGTACTTCTACTTTAGCTGCAGGGGTGAATTTACCTGCTAAAAGGGTGATACTTAGATCTCCATACGTTGGGAGAGATTTCATTAATCTGTCCCGGTACAAGCAAATGGTAGGAAGAGCAGGTAGAGCTGGATTAGGAGAGGCTGGAGACAGTATTCTCATCACTACGCCTCTGGATTTGCCCAAGGTGAAAAAATTGCTCATGTCTCCCATGGATAGGGCATTTTCGAGTATGCATTTGTCAGAAGGAAAGGGTTTAAGGTATGTAAATGTAGGTGGTACAAGAAGATGATTAAATTAGAACAATTTTGCGTTATTATTCCTGTCGTTTATAAAACAGGCGAAATCACTGGTTTCTGAGAAAAATCTAGAAATATCTGGTAAATTAGAATACATTGAAAAATCGTGCAGAAAACAGGCAGCCTTGTGATGTCACAACTGCTAAATGACTGCTTCGAACATATAATCCAGGCCAAGTGACCGAAATAAAATATCTGAACTACTGTGCTCGGATATAGGACGTCATAAATTGAAAGTTGGAATCTATCTGATAATTCCAACTTCAGAACTCCAACAATTTTTTGCAAATCGTCGATTACCATTTAGAAATTGACTGCTTCTCTGAAATTCTAGTCACAGGAAGAAAAAGTTTTTATTCAATCTTAATGTTTTCCATAGTGTAAAGAAGAAACTCATTTCGTGCATATCTCTCTCCTCTAAAAATAAACATTCCAACGTTTATATTTTGATTGATAGGAATTGAAAATCATAGGGTTTCTATTGCAGACAATTATTACTAAGTTGTATAAGCCTTGGCATAGCAAATACCAGAGTTCAATTGCAAAAAGTGACGGCTCATACTTTGTTATCTGTACAAAGTGAGAAACTCGGAGTGAATATAAAAATACTGACTGATCGAATAATCAAGAATTTGTTCAAATTGGGTGCTCTCAAAGAATCATCTGGAAAACAGAAAACACAAAGTTCTGTTGGGATTTGCAATGTTTCGGTTAAAATGAATGTAGGTTTATTTTCTTAAATTTTTAGAAGATGTTGAAAAATCCTTTTTCAGACTTCGGTTTCTGATGCATCGAATAATGAGAGCCTAAGCGAAACTCAAAATACGAAGCCGAAAAAAACCGTGGTGCTAACAAATAATACGAAACTTATCGTCAGTGAATTGGGATGTGCAGCTATTAAAGGTAATTCGATGTGTTATAGTATCAATTTACTTTTGAAATTCATGAAATATTTCCATATCGGTTGCAATAAGTCTTGACGACAATACATTAATGTGAATTTTACCAAGTCGCTTTATTATTTCAGGTGGTTTGGAGCTTTCTAGAGCGCACTCTTTATACGAGGACCTTTATCAAGCTCAATCGTGTCTCGTGCTCCAAGGCTATTTGCACTTGCTTTATATAGTCACTCCATATGATACTGCAGAAAGAATTAAACCAAATATGCAGATATATTACGATGTGGTGAGACGACCCTATATTGATATTTCCTGACCGTAATGTTTGTAAGATTTATTAACTTCGTTGGTACCGAAAGACGACGAAAGTCACTCATAAAAAAATTGTTTTTGGTGAATCAAGAATATTCAAGTGGATTCGTCATCATCATTGAATTTGATTTACCTGGAGATATTTAAATAACGTTTCAAAAATTTTACATTTTGCTACAGACGTTACCGGTGAGTTTATTTGAATCCAAAGTACTTTAGAGAAAGAGTAGATCATTTCTTCTGGAATAAAATAAATCAGAATTCACCAAGCGTAGTAAAAATTAGATTGAAATTTGTTGATTTTGAAGGAAATCCAACTCGAACAGCCCACATTCGGAGATTAAGAAATATTCGACGCTCAACACCATCGTAAATAATGAAATACTGAGTGACTCGTGGCGTCATATAGTTTTAGTCAATTGTCCATTCCCATTTTCAGAACTGTCTACAAATGTTCCATGGCTATTTTTTTTTTTTTCAGTTTTCTCGTTTGAAATCCAATGAAATGAAAGTAGCGAGAGCATTGGGTCTAAACGAATCAATAGCTGTGAAAATGTTGTCGAATCATTCTATAAAGGTACATTAATTATGATAATTTAGATAGATATATTATCCTATAATTATGTCTCAATTTTTTCAGAACATATCAGAAAGAGTTCTGAATCGGTTTTATGTAACTCTCATTCTATACGATTTATGGAATGAAATGCCGGTTTTTGAGGTTTCGGTAAAATATCAGGTAATATTTTTTTGTTCATTCAAAATTATCTGCTTGACGGCACCTTACCAAGAGTAAATGTGCCATTAAAATTTATGATCTGTATGGTTCAACTCATGCTGCATTTTATCATCCATAGATACTATGCTGCATGAAAAATGTTCCTTTTTTTATCTCAGTTCATCAGAATCCCGAAGATTTTTCCAAATTGGAAAGTGGAGTCAAGTGATAACTCGAAAGTTTATTTAATTTAAAAAAATTGATACTGTTGAATAGACCATTGAACGAATCTGTCAAAGTGCCTTTTCAAACACAAATTGTCTTCACATCGTAGGAAATTTATTTATCCGCTACATTTCGTAGCCGATTTATAAAGAATCACATTTTATCACTCACCTGACCACTATTGACAAAAGTCGCCCTTACTTAAGTCATTACTGATCAATCAGATTATTCATAATTGTAATTTCTCTCGTAGGTCGATAGAGGTATTGTTCAGAACTTAATGACTTCATCTGCAACATTTGCATCTAATGTTGTGAATTTCTGTGAAGAACTCGAAGAATTCTGGGCATATTCTCATTTATTGAAAGGAATGAGTCAGAGACTATCACATTGCTGTGTTCAGGAATTGTTGCCTTTGATGGAATTACCTGCAGTTAAACAGGTTAAAACTTTAAACAACACAGTATACAAAGTAGAATTCTTCAGCGGTTTATATTAGTGCTAGTTGCATACATCACATCACATTTTATAACTCCATTCAGAAATTATGGAAATCTAGATAGTTATACTGAGTACGAGCATATTGGTTATATCGAGAAATTTCATATAAAAAACTAATTAGTTGGTAGCATTTCACACCGATAATGATGAAAGTATTGAAAGGTTATTTATTAATTAATTAAAATCGAATGTTGAGTTTTCACAACAGGGAATATTGATTTTTTGCCATTTGAAAAATTTTCTGATTTCAATCTATAGAGCGCAATACTATGAAAAAAGTATCTGCCAATTTTCAGGATTGGTTGAGACCTATTTTGAGAAAAACGCATTTGAAAAAACAAGTTAGGATCCTGAAAAAAAATCATCAATAGCTTACGATATATATGGAATCAGTTGGGCTTATTTATTTTGGTAAAATACTCTCCAAAATTTATCGAATGTAAACTTTCTCCCATCTAAATGTTCAACATCGGTAACTTCTATGATTTTGAGACTACGACATTGATTATACATGATTACAAGTGAAACTAAAAAAATAATTGAAATCATGTTTTTAAGTTAGGGACCATCCATGAATTATGTCACACCTCAATGTGGCAAGGGGAACAAGTCGAAATTTGAAATACTGACGCACGAAATATATATGTGAATAACTTTGATCCATGATGATAATTTCGCTCATTCATGAATCTAAAGCTATTTTCAATATACCCCATACAGTGAATTGGTTCATCCTACGTACAAAGGGGAAGAAAATGATTCCTAATAATATGATTTTCAATTTTCCAGTGTTACACAATAACCTATGAGAATTCTTGTAAATTAAGATACTATAGAAGGATAGTATGGAATCTTTATTTCATCATAGTTTGGTGCAAATTTGTTTCAGAGTCGTGCAAAGCAACTTTACAATGCTGGTTTTAAATCACTCCAAAGTATTGCTAAAGCCAACGCCAATGATTTAGTCGATAGTATAGAATTTATGTCAAGAAGAGTAGCGAATCAACTGATAGCAGCTTCCAAGGTGAGTCTTTTCGTCTTTTCAGTTATGGAAAATATAAAATTTTTCGATCAACATTGACTGATAGAATATTTCCCTCAGATGTTGATGCTAGAAAAAGTAGAGAACCTAAGGGAAGAAGCTGAAGATGTATTGGATGGAGTTGAGAATCCTAAATAATTCTTCAGGTTAGGTAAAACAAATGTAATATATTGAAACATTCATTTACATACATGTAACAATTCGTTAATAATAACTTAACGTTTTTTGTATAAACAAGGAAGTAAAGTTAATTTAGGTAATTGTTTTTTATTCCTAGTACTACTTTGCTTTTTGAAGTCCAAGAAATAAAATAGATTATGCGACAAATCCTTCATTATGTTCTTGAATCCATATTTCTGCAAGTCCACTATGAATTTGTCGACATCTTCAAATCGACTTTCTACCTCAGCTATCTTCAAGATTCCACTGAAACAATATCACCATCGTTTTTATTGCATCGCTTATGGTTCAACATATAATCATATAACAACTGCTTCTGTCTTACATATGACATTCGAAAGTTACCAATTTTTTATTTTGGTGTTGGACAAGCAATTAAATACTTGCACATTATTTTTATCTGATAATCGTTTTGCCCTTATTTTGAAAAGTGGACACAAATAATACAACGAACATTTTTCAAGTTACATGTCTAGGTATTATGGCATAGCATAGCACTTGTTGCATCATCAAACTATGATGATTATGATTTTGACAGAAACGTGACAAGTTTAGGTTTCTTCTCGATATTTTTCTCAAAATAATGGCAATTATGGATTGATTTATTCTAAAGGTTTGATAAATATTTTGTGTCAATATTAATCTTAATGTAACCAGATAAAACAATTTGAAAGTTCCACTTACTTATCTTTCATCACCCTAAAAGCCTCTTTCAAGTAATCACTTAAATTCGTGCCCATAAGTGATAGACAAAATACTACAACATCAACTGAACCATCTTCCAGTGGTACTTTGGACATATCACATGCAGTGACTGAATCATTAGCGGCTACAAGATCAAAAGAAAATACTTCGTGTGGCACTGATCTCGATAATCTGGCATCTCCACATCCAAAATCAGCTACTTTAATAGTTTTTGGCCTGAAATCAAAATAAGTCTAATATCTTTGGATGAAAACGATATGTTGAAAATTAATTTATTGAATGTTTCATTTAAAGTAAGGTCACGTCTCTCTGATACGTTTCAAATATAATGTGACATTTTCGAGATACAACAAGAATAATAACTAGGTCGTAATCGAAGAGATGTAATTGTATTCTAACCACATTATATATAAATATTCACGTTATTATGACACAGTTTTAAGTGTCCGAATTGTGGTATCGAAAATAGTAGTCTGAGTGTTGATTCTCTAATGGTCTAATATATCCTGTCTGCATTTATTTATATAAATCAAACCCTTACAGATGAAAATATTAGATTTGAATTCATTTGAACAAACTTTCATTGCTGAACATTTCTCATAATAATTAGGAAGACTTGATCTCTTTTTTATAGATAACCATATATCCCCTATGACATGGATTATTTTCGTATAGCTAAGTATGTAATATGCTCTACATTCAATAAGATGTTCATGATGTTGACTCATTGTCTTTTGTGATGAGTTGAAATATTTCTCGTAATTTTTGTGAAACTCAAATAGGTTGATATAATGATGAAACTCACATTTTTCGTATATCCTTGATGATATTATCCAGAGGATTCATTACCCATCTTTTAACTTGTTGTCTATATCCATCATGATATGCCTCAAAGGCTTCTGGATCACTCTGAAATAATTTTTGTGTTTCCTTGCTATCAGATGTATAGATTTCCTCATTCAAAAAACGAAATCTTGCTGCTTTCAATGTTTTCATCATCCTTTCACGAAGAGATAATATCGGTTTTTTTTCTTTAGTTTCATTCAAAGTATCTTTTAATTTATCCAAAAACTTTTGATTCCTATTTGTGATTTTATCAACTAGTTTATTATCTTTTGAATCATGTTTAAACAGGTCCTTCATTTTCTTAGAAACCAATGAACCTTTTTTCCCATTTTTATTTTTTCGTTCATTCAAACCAACTGTATGACCTTCCAATGATATTCCTGTGTTCTCAGTAGAACTTTGAATTGTATTAATAGCTTTCAATTTTGATTTCAATCGTTTTTGCTTTCGTTTCTCTTTCAAATGCTCGATTTTTTCAATTTGTTTAGTTGACATGCCATTCAGTTCAGTGTTATCTTCGTTTTCATTATTGCCAACTTTCTTCTTCTGGATTTTGATAGTTTGAGGTTCTTCACCACTGTCCTTGTTTCGTAATTTTAATTTTTTATTTAGCCTTTTCAATCGTTTCTTTTTACTTTTCGTTAGAACTTCCGCATTTTTTGACTCCGAGCTGAAATCTTTCTGATTCACCTTTCTGGTTACCTTGTTTGTTTTAGCGCTTACTTTTTTGTCCGATAGTTTAATAAGTTTCACTTCATCTGTATGCGTCAAATTATGTTTCTTTTTAATTATTGCTTTCTTCTTGAGTTTCCGTTTCGGTTTCTAAAACAAAAATAGGAAGAGTTAGTAGTTGCTTCATTCAATCACAATAAGATTTGAAATTCTATTGAAAACCAAATAAGGCGAGAACTTCTACAAAATTACATAAAAACTTGAATAGTTCAAGTTCCAACTCACTATAAGAGTTACACAATATCGGAAGAAAGAACATATCTTGGGTATAGACAGAACTTATTAGATTGAAACGAAATGAATTATATTATAATACCACTTAGAGAAACGTAACGCTATTCCCTTTTTTCCTGTTACCCCCTCGTCTCGTTAAGAGACTACTCTACAGCTACTTATTATGACTTATCGATCTCTTTTTTGTGCTTTTCGCTTAAAAATTGTGATAATCTCCCAATGTTTATGTACTCCCAATACCTAAATAGTTATCTGATTTCTAGATTTTCACTGTATTATTGTTGTTGAAAGTTTTATGGCTTAAAACTAATCATGCATTCAAGTTTCACTTACGACGAGTAAATTAAATTTTGTTTATTGTTTGGTAGTAATTACCTAAAAAAAAATGAAAATAATATTATGAATGAATGAGCATAAGAGGAACCTTAACAGCAATGAAAAAATATACAGGGTGTCCCAATGAAAATTCTAAAAATGATATCACGTGATCTAAAATGTGACGTAACAAAGTTGCTGCTTGCTTAAGATGCGTAATATTAGTGGTTTATAACTGCCGAATTTCAATATTTTACTGCAGATAGTTTTCGAGGTATATACTGGCCAAAACCTCGTGGGCCAACTGGATCAACTATATAAACTTATATTCATACATATAAATTTTGAAATAAATAAAAAATTATATCATATTTGTACAAATCAAATTATATATTTACATAATGTAATCAAACACAGTTTTAATAGATTGTCTCGGTTTTTCAGGCGACAACTGTTCTTTCTTGTCAAAGTATTCCTTTTGCTTATTACGAAATTCGTTCAATGGTTCGTCGAACTCTTTATAAAACCGTATCACTTCTCTCACATCATCAATTTCTGTAAGTGCTATCGTTTTCAGGAAAGCAGTCAAGTCAAATAAGGCTTGATCTTCATTTTCGCCATTCCATCTTGGAATACTGAAATGATTGTCGGGGTGGAATTGAACAGATCGTGAGTCCCAATCGATAACAACAACTTTTTTCAAGTCTCTGTTTAGTTTGTCAATATTTTTCACATGATGTCCATCGATGAAATGTGTTGAGTCTCTTACTAGTTTGTAGGAAATTAAATTCTTCGGATCCAAAGCCTCTATGACAGGAAAAATGATCATACCTGGTTCCGCCGTGAACACAACAATTTCGTACAATCCAACGAGGTTCTCGAGCAAATAATCTAAACCTGGACGTTTCTTAAATCTCCACCCCGTCTTATAAGTCCAGTCAGGATGGACTAGTACATCCGTGAACTCCAGAACCAATGTATAAGGTGGTTGATAGAAAGGGTATGTTAAAGGATCGGGTAGAAGCTTTTCTCGCGATGGTTCCTGTATAAAGACGGTGAACTCTTCAATTTGCTGCCATAATTTTGTCAGATGCTGTTTCCAAAATGGTTTATCCGCATCAATATCTGATTTGCAAAGTTCAATAAAAATAAAAGCGCCTGTTAAGGTTAACGATAGTCCCAGTATGGCTAAAACATACTTTTTACTGCTTGGTGAATATTTTCCAGAAATTCTCTCAGTCTCCTTATCTTTTGAACTCTTTTCGATTATGGAAAGAGTCTCCACATCTTTTATCTTGCTGGTTGGTGATTTGGAAAAGTATATCCTTGACAAAGTTGCACTTACAAGAGGGATTTGGATTTTGCTGGCACAAAGCAAATTGGAGTTTCTTTTGAGCAAAAATTGAGTGCTCATCCACAATATTTTTGACATTATTGACGTTTTCAATACATCAAAATCACGTACGTTTCTATAAAATTATAACATAAACTCTCGCAAAGTATTTTGATGAGTTGTCTTATCTAAAGATTCAGAAGAAACAGAACACTGTTTATATATTATCTCAACAAAATTTAAACTAAAAAGGCGGACTAATGTGAAGTTGAGAGATATCAATCATGTTTTCGAATTTATTTTACTGAAAAATATTGACATTGTTGATAAAATAATGTTAAAGTAGTAATGTTTCTTCATGAATATTATCAAACTATTGATTTCTACAAAAAAATCATGATGAGAAATACATGCTTCACGAATTTATATAAGCTCCAAAATTATAGGAATGTTGGGAAATCGTCAGAATGAGCATATCTACCTGTTACAATAAATATCCAAAACCGAAAAATTTAAATGTATACAAGACACAAACATTTAATAATACTCAAATAATAAATTATCCCAAATATAATATTGATCATATTGTGGTTGTCACACATGTTAACATAATCTATCAAATCTTTCATCAGAAATTCATCTACCATGTGGAAATGATGCTTTACCAAGAAACACTATCCCAAAAATTGAATCCTTTTTGAGTTCTGATTCACATAATATATGTGTGATACTTTTTACAGGGACAGTTATCAATATCAATAAAATTCTATGAAATAGTATTGAGACCATTGAGGACCAGTTGATTTGGAACAAAATACATAAGTACCAGCAAAACTTTTCATCAAAATTGAATATTAATGTATACAGATTGAACTTGGTTGAAAAGGTATATTTCAGTTTTTGTAGACAAATCTAGCGCTATTCTACATATTATACATACATTTTATTATTTTCTTTTAGAATTTACAAAAGTATAGGAATAGTCAGGTTGAAAGGTTGTTACATATATAAAACTGTAAACTAGATAAACAACATATTAGATGTAATAGACAAACATTAAATGGAAAAAATATTCTGATCCATCTATGAGTCGAACTTCTAATAAAATACCGGCTCAAAAAATTTAATTTCGTCGATATAAATAATATCCTTACTTGAAATAATTCTTGGTAGGCTTCATGGCCCGATACATCAGGATCCCAATTTGCTTTTTTGAACATGCTCACTAATGGAAAATTCAGATTTCCATAACAAAATCCAAAATAAACTCAAAATATTATGATGCTCGATCAAAATAATGAAAACACATGTCTCCAATTTGGCATCGATCAGTAGATCACGGATTCACGGACACAGACACCACAGATATTCAAAAACGACAGACTGGTAACTGTGAAACCGGTAACGTAACATAGAACGGTATTAGACTAGTGGCGATTCATAGAGCATCTGCGGCGGAATGTCTTTCTCGTCTGAAACTTCTATTTTGTTCATTTGTTTCAAATAGCAAGCAACTCGTATGGTGGGGGGTGGCCCAAACATTGAGGAAATTTGTGTGTTTCTCATGTTTAGCCACCTGCAGCGCTGTCCTCTATTGTCACTTTGTCAGTCAATCACAAATCAGATCCGATCAGCTTTTTGAAAGTAGGAATGATTTTCATATTTCTGTCATTGATTTTATTTACCATTCGAGTCCTAACCGTTTATTTTGTTGTCAAAGATTAATCACGTGATTATACCCCTATGTCCTCCTAGCGGATAATTATGGCAACTTTTTCTTCAAAACTGGTGCCACCCCCACCATTCAGAAATGTCGTCCTATACTATCAGTGCGAAACACAATGAAAATCATCATCTTAAACGTCCAATGAATAAATACAGTATGAATTTGCAGGTACTTATTCTCCTCAAACAAATTTTCAAAAAAATTCTGCTGAATATGTACTATCTGAAAAAGGTAAAAGGAAAAAAATAAAATACATTTGAACTCGTTTCCGTCATTACCCAAGAGGTAGAGTTCTCAATGCGTTGCTTTTTTTAATGGAAGCATCCCCAGTAGGCCTACAAACCATGTTTTTCAAAATATTCGCATATTTACCCCTTCCAGAAATTAAAATTAATTCCTGAAATTCGTTCAATGGCATTTGTACAAAATTGCAAAATGCACTTCGTATATATTGTTTCAGATTACGTCTCTGAAAAGTCTACGCGGCACTTATTTCACGTTTTTTCGATTATTTCACTTCATTTACCCCTTCCAGAAATAAAATCATTTCTGAAATTCGTTTATTGGCATTTGTACTAAATAGCAAAATGCACTTCATATTGTCTCAGATTATGGGTCTGAAAAGTATAAACCGCGCTTATTTCATTTGTTTTCACTTATATTTCACTGAGAATGGTTCATCTGAACGAAATCGCCAGATGATACCTACTCGAGCCGCATTTACCCCTTCCAGAAATTGAAATCAATTCCTGAAATTCGTTTTGATTGGCATTTTCACAAAATAGCAAAATGCACTTATATTATTTCAGATATTATTTCAAAATAAAACGAATTCGTTTCATTTTTAAAGTCTTAAATGTAAATCTCAAGAATATATCTGAATTCGAGAAATCATAATGGGCCATTTGAAAAGAACGAAGAACTGATCATCTGAATGAATTCACCAGATGATACTTACTCGAACACCATGAGCCCTTTTCTGAAATAAATAATTCCTGAAAAAGAATTCCTGAAAAAAAGACAATTCCTGAAATAAATGATTCCTGAAAAAGAATAATTCCTGAAATGAAATAATTTCTGAAATAAAATAATTCCTGAAAGAGAATAATGCCTGAAATAAAATAATTCCTCAAATGAAATAATTCCTGAAATGAAATAATTCCTGAAAAAGAATAATTCCTGAAAGAGAATAATTCCTGAAATGAAATAATTCTTGAAATAAAATAATTCCTGAAATAAAATGTACTTCATTTGGAAAATTGTCATCTTAATCGTCAGGCCTACCTTCTTTTTCATGAAAAAGTGTTTCAAGTAACATGTCGTTTAACAGACGGTACATCAAAATACTGAATAGAATGTTCATTTTCGAGTTGAAATCCTTAACATCGCAGTAGCAAAAGCAACAGTCGTATACAGAGCGTTGGTACAAATCAAATCTACAATCGAAAATGCACTGGAAGAAATCAAGTACGCCATCTAGTGATCCACAGCTAGAAGTTCCATCGAAATTCAAATGCGGTGTGGGCCACAAAGCGATTTTCTACATCAAGAACTAAGAAGACTTCCACGACCACGAAAAACACTGTTCATACCGACTTCTTAAGGTGACAGCCTCTTTTGTAGAGAGGAAAACTTACAGACACCAAAAGTCAATACTCTCCCCTCGGAAGGGTACCGGGCGTGTTATCGGGTGAGGTTGTCAACTGTCGTTAATGAGTAAAAAAATCACTGAAAATAATTTAGATGCATCTGAACTTGGGACCTTCTGTCTCTAAGTCACTTTTGATGGCGTACTCGATTTCTTCAAGCGCATCTTTGATTGTAGATTTGATTTGTAACAACGCACTGTAGACGACTGATACTTTCGCTACTGCGATGTTGAGGATTTCAATTCGAAAATAAACGTTCCATTCAGTATCCTGATGTACTGTATGTCAAACGACCTGTCACTTGAAAACACTTTTTCAAGAAAAAAAAAGGTAGGCCTGTGTAATTTGGAAAAGTGAGGTTAAAATCGAGAAATTGCAATTTGGACATACTGAGCGTATATCCCGGCTGTAAGGATTCTCTATAATCCTACGAATTCCATAGTTCGTCGGAATATTGTGGGTGCACCCGCTGTAATTCGTGCAAAAAGTCATGCATAACCCAAAAATCACTTACCTTTTTCTAGAAGAACTACTTAATTACTACCTGTAAGAATAAAAAAACATTAAATCTTAAGAATAAATATCGGAATTCGAGAAATCATAAAGGACAATTTCAATAATAATAATAATAAATGACCTTTATTGAAACAATTTACACTGATCCAATAGGCTATCGACCTGAGTCCTTCTGCCCATTGAGATACTCCAATATGTACACAAATTAAAAGAAAAGGAAAAGGTAAAACAACAAATCGATACCAAAAAAAAATTACATCCGTGAGTTAGAAATAGGTTTTATGTGGAGCTAAGAGTGGAATGTGAAATATTTGAAAGTGAATTCAATGGATTAAGTCCGGAATTGTCTCTGCTGACTGGTTTTCTGAACAATTTTTGAGTGAGGAGACAAAAGCTTAATGTGGCGTTGTGAAAGTTACAGGAATCAAAAAATCACTCACCGATTGGTAGTAGTAGTTACACCTTCTATCCTAGCTCTTTGTTTTCCAAACGTCACCGTGCATCATCTGTTTACGTCACGTACCATCTATAACAAAATTAAAAATGAATCTATAAAATTGCATATTTTATTTTATTGCACCCAATCTCAAATGTTGAGAAAGGGTTCATTTATCATGTATTCATAATGAGAAAACATTGAAAACAATTCCACCAAGAAATCAGTAAATTTCAATAAAAAAAACAGATGTATGTATGGCAAATTTCGAAATCTTTCAGTTGTGAAACTGACGTGCAAAAAAACTCACCCATTAATTTTTCTCAACATGCCCATTCTCAAACTGTCCTTGAAGCACACACACTGTAATTGTACCACGTTCACATACACACGATATCACTGGAAAAATATTCGCGAAAACTTTCCACCGCACCAGAAAGTCTTTTTGTCACACACGTCCGAACCCAACGGAGGTTTAGAATCGACTGATTCATAAGTGTCGTCTTATCAATCTACCAATTTCTTTATGTGTGATTAATAGGGTTGAATAATCGGAACTTAGTCATCTCTACCATACCGAAATGTGTGTACAGGATGATTGAAATATTTTCAAATTAAATTCTGCTGCCTATATTAGGAGATTGTCAGAACTCGGACTCTTCTGACTGATTCAAAGATGCCTCTAGGGCTTCGCTAAATCGATAAAATTTCATTCATCATGCGACTAACTCGAATGAAAATGTTTGTTTGTATTTACGTATTTCGGTACGAAAACAGGAATTTCAAATTTCAAAAACGAACCTGTGCTATTATTGTTCACACCTCAATCCGACATTTTGTCATTCGCAGCGCCATCTCGCGGTACATGATCTTTCCCTTTAAATTTTTCTACTGGTTGGCAACATTTATCGACCTATCCTGTCAGAAATCCTACATTAAATCAATGTTGTCTAAATTGTCAGATTGACTATGGTTAATTTTATTATGTTTATGTGATCTGATATACTTATTGAATCTTGAATTTTTCTATATGAAATCATTTATTTGATTATATCAACTGCGGAAAGAGTTACAGTGAGTTGTAACAGCTAATATATGATAACAGCCTTCATATGTAGTGTCGTACTTGAAATCATGAATGTCTCATTGAAATCATAAACAGGAGATTATGATTTCATATAGATTCAAATAGCTGTTATTATGTATCCTATGTTGAACCAATATTTTCTAAACTTTCCACATTTTCAGGAATAAACAACGTACAGGAGATTGATGATGATACTGAACAAATTGATACTCATTCTTCAAAATTCCATATAATCAATTATGGAAGGAATTAGTTGTGGCCAATTCATATTCTATAATGATTTTGATTCAGCCAATTTAGGCAAAATAGAATATGTGCCTCAATCAGAATCGGGTAGGGTACCACAACTGAAATTGAGTATTTTGTACCAGAACTTTTACAAAGTCTGATATTCATATATTTGTCTTGATGGTTACCTTATAGAGGAAAATTCATTAATCAAATTAATAATACATTCATCAAATTCTGGATTCAAATGATTTCCTTATAATTTCCATGACACTATTGGCTACTTTGAGATTTGAGGTAAATTTTCAAAAAAAAAATACCAATGTTATTCTCTTGGAAAGAAGAAATTATCACAAAATATAGTTTTCTGGTATAATCAAAATGTCACTGGGGTATATCTTCAAATTAATGTAGTCTTTAGAAATCCCTCTAATTTCTGTTTTAAACTAAAAAGTCTGGAGAACCTACTCCTATCTAGCAAGTCAATAATTTGTTACATATATCCTTGATGTTATTGTGGGTCTAGAACTATGCATATGAACAAAGATTCAGTAATAAACATTTATGTTAAACTTATATAACACTGATCTTTGAGGACTTTCATTCATTCAAAATAGATAATTGTCTTATAATTATGCACATGGATATTACTAGAGATTCATTTCAAACATACAAGTAAAACTCATAAGAATGTTGAAAGTATATTGCATACTCAATGTTCATTAATCATAATATTCATTTCTAGTATTGATTAAACAAACAAACAAGTGTACCATTCAAGAATTATGTGATGCTGAATTTAACCTTTGGACCAAACCAGATTGTTGTGGAACAGAATTTGAAAATGGCAATAGAACTTGGTTTTATTTTGGTGTTAAAGGTGAGTATGAAATAGAAACATTCCCTCTGTGAATATGATGTATATTTTCAACATTTTTAACAAAAACATTTTTCATAAATTGATCAGTGTATTTTTTTTTCTGTAAAACAAACACTTTCTAGCCACAATGTACCGATTCCAGGTCGTTAAATTTTTAATAAATATTCAATTGTGTTGGTTTGAATCATCTTCACAAAATTTGATGAACTCGATTCCTATCTTCCTCTAAATCAATCATCTATTGAAAAAGTTTGCTTTCACAATCACATTAGAAAAACATATCATCAGCTATAATAAAGCTATTATTAGGATTATCAATATCAAATATTGATTGTAATCAAGCACTGTGTTGAAAAAATTGTGAATAAGATATAAATAATTCAGTATATTGTTTCACTTTATTGTACTTATGAGGAAAGTTTATAATTAGTAACATTTGAATGGGAAACCGATAATTCAGAATGTACATTTTTTGTTCATCAAAATTGTTTAGTTCCTTGTGGTTTTCATTAGGCACTAGAAATCGGCAAACTGATTTTTAAATTTCCATAGAATTTGTATCTATACACTTCAAATTGAATAATTATGCCAAATGAGTTTTTCAGAGCTTCTATTGTAAAAACGGTAATCTCATGAAATTATCATCTTTTTTTTTATTTTCCCTGACAGTTCTCGTATTTCATTATTCAATTCAATTGATTATTATTGGATGATTTAAATAATTTTTTCAGCTCCACGTCCTTCACAACATGTTAGATTCAATATGGTGGATCTTAATAGACAAGGCAAAATGTATAGTCAAGGCATGGCACCTGTGTACAGAATAATTCCTACTAAACCTAAATGGGACCGTATTACTGATAAACCTGTGTATAATGTTAGTATGGAACATGTCTTCTTATATTATCGAAATAAATTGAATTTATTCCAGCTAGTCGATGACATATTCACGTTAACTTTCAAATTCCGTACACCAGAAAATCCAGACAGTATAATGTATTTCGCGTTCACGTATCCTTTTTCTTGTACTGACTTGGAGAAAATGTTGGTGAATATTGACGTAAAATATCTCAACATCAAACCAACATCCGACGATGACATCTACTATGTAAAAGAGACGGTTTGTCGAAGTGTAGACGGAAGAACGATCGATTTACTCACCATATCTTCATATCATGGTATTACTAATAAACGAGAAGATCGTCTGAAACATTTGTTCATGGATAATATGCCGCGCCCTTTCAAATTCACTGGGAAAAAAGTATGTATTCTAGAATATTGATCATACTGTGATAAATTTTTTTCCTATACAGAGTTTATTCAGGCACTTTATAAAACGGATTTTTATATGGCGACTCACGTTGATAATGAAGATGGAAATTGATCAATTTCCATCTAGAAAACTGTGATACCGGGAGATTCAACAATATATCGCTTTCATGAACATAAAAAATTGAATATTCATCTAATTCAATATCATTCTTTGTACTTTCCATACTTTTCGTAATATCATTGGTAAAGAGTGGAATTCGAAGCACCAATTATAATATAAATTGTAGGTAATCTTCGTTTCTGCAAGAGTTCATCCTGGAGAAACTCCATCTAGCTTTGTATTTAATGGTTTGCTGAGTCTTTTATTGAATCGTGATGACTTGATTGCTCAGAATTTGCGAAAATTGTATGTATTCAAGATGATACCATTTTTGAATCCAGATGGTGTGGCGAGAGGTCACTACAGAACTGATAGTAGGGGAATAAATCTCAATAGAGTTTACTTGAATCCTAATCTGAAGGAACATCCTTCAGTATATGCTGCTAGAGCACTTATAAGGTGAGATATCATCGCCCCTTGCAACGTTGCTCTGTTGCTCAAAAAAAAAAAACAGTATATAACGATAAATCAAAAATTATACAAACGAAAGAAGAAAAATTAAACCAAACAGAAACTATGTTAAGCAATTTTCGAAATAATTTCTGATACATTGCTATTAAATATATCACAATAAAAAGAGATCTTATTGAAATTTCGACACATGACATCTATAGGCAAGTTGAGGTGTATATTTGTATTGGACTGGTTCACGTGAAATGTGAAACCCCTTCGCCACAGAAAAAATAGTTTTGCTCAGGATGTTTGGAGCGTGATTCTTTTTATTTTTGTATCAGGTATCATCATTTTGGTTTTGAAAAAGAGGACCTCATTCCAACATGTGAAAACTGTAAAACACATAGCGGCAACCAAACAGATGGTAGCCTGACTGAAGATGAAGATATCAGACAAAACGAATTGATTAGCACCAAAGTGTCTCGAATATCTCTGAAAGAGACAGAAACGCCTTCTTCCTCATGGTGTACCAAATGTAAGATAGTTTCATCTATCTTATTGTTATATATAGTTGTACCCATATTTATAGTGATAGTTTCAGTGGTTTCCAGTGTTTTCAACAATACTTTTTATATTCAAGCATCGGAAGCCAGAATTAGATCTTAATTACGTTTTTAGATTATAGAAATCATCATGGCAAATTGTACTCGACAACTGATTAGGAGTTTATGGGGAACAGAAATATATATTATTTGACAAATATTAAATTTTGAACCATCCAAAGCATACTTGTGAAAATACACATGAGACGAATGAGCGTATTTTCACATTTTTGTTGATATCTCTGTAAATGTCCATTTGCGTCGGATAGTGTTACATTTGAAATGAGAAAATTATTTAAATTCGAAATTTCCGAAAGATAAACTGAAAATATCGAGCACCCTGTTGAATATGTTGGCACACTGTTTCAAATTTCTATCATGAAAATTGAAGATAATAATAATCATTTTCAATTTTATCTTTCACAATCATTTTGGCCGATGGTACATCTGTAGTCGGTTATCTTTTCCCATTGAACATTTGCTTTATGTGGATCTAGATACATTTCGATTTTGCACTTATTTTCTTCGTTATTTCTAATAGAAAGACCGTCGTTATCTCACATTTACATCAACCGAATGTTTTTGGCATTTTGAAAAAAATATGGTATTTATCTGAAGGAATGTCTGGTTGATTTCAGGGCACAACTTCTGTAGAAACTGTGGCGCCAAATTAAAACATTCCATTAGTAAAGAGGAAGTAAACTTTGAAAATATTATTGTTGGAGCCCATGGAGATGTTAATTCAAATGATTCGGGTCTTTACATGTATATCGATCTACACGGACATGCATCTAAAAAAGGTGTTTTCATGTATGGCAATCATTTTGATGACTTGGAAAGAAACGTTGAGTGTATGCTATTTCCAAAACTCATGACCATCAACAATCATCATTTCCACTTCAACTCTTGTAATTTCACAGAAAGGAATATGTATATCAGGTAAAAAAAACTGGATTACTTTATCCAAATCAGTATAAATTTTTATTCTATTCAGTGATCTATCAATATAAAATTCACACAATCGAAACATTCATATAGACTATTTAAGATTTTTTTTTTCAGGGATAAAAGAGATGGTATGAGTCGAGCGGGATCAGGAAGAGTAGCCGTTTTATCGTTAACTGGTATAATAAAAAGTTATACACTCGAATGTAATTATAATACAGGAAGGATTGTTAATGTTTTACCTCCTTCAGTGAAAGAGCCTCAAGGAAAAATGCACACTCTGCCTGTTCCTCCCAAATACACACCGCTCATATTTGAAGAAGTAAGTTCAATGTTTCGTTTCTTATTTAGATTCATATATTTCAGGAGATGCTCTATTCATATTTTCATGTTTGTTATTTAAAGGTTGGCAGATCATTAGGTGCTTCCATACTGGATTTAACAAATCAAAACCCATGCTCGAAACTGCCAAACTCAGAATTCCACACTTTATCGGGTCTTAGAGACTGGATAAGGACCATGACTGCAGAGTTCAGTTGCGAAAATCGCATCAAGATGAAAATGACTCGAAATTCACAGGTAGGACTTGTTGGTGCTGATAATAAGGAAGATGATAATAATATTCCAAGTTCAATTTCTGACGACGTGCCTGTCACTATAAGTACGTGCGTCATGTCTTAGTACTTTGGTGAATTTAATGTGTATTTCTTCTTTACTCCTCTTCTGAAGAGAAAAGTACAAAATACATGAACGCAATATTTTTAAATTTGACGTACCAAATTCTTTCATCTCATGTGTATCGATGAATTTGTGTTATACTAATGTACATACTTTAAAATTTTTTACATTTCAAAATGTACACCGAATATCTCGAATATAACCGGTACGGATTCTCGAATCAATTGTACTGGTTTCGACCGAAATTACCAAATTTTATAGAAGTTGTTGTGAATATATTTGAATGTATATTTTTTATATATGTAATGATTGAACTCAATTTGATTAAACTATTGGTTTATCATTATTTTCTTGATTTCATGAAACTATTGTTTACAGTTATATTTTGTTTCAAGTATTCCAAACATTAATTCAATCACGAAAAACATGTTCGATCAGAGGTATAATATATCATTTGATTTGAGTAGAATATTGATTTCTTCATCAATCAAGGTTCATGAACTCCGGTTTATTTTTGAAACATAGTTTTTGCAAACATTGTATATATTGTGAATTATCTCGATTTATTTGCAAACATTCATTTTCCTCTGAGATAATGCAATGATTTTGGCTCATCTCATAATTCCATCAGTGAAAAATAAGGGTGCAATTTGAAAAAGAGTCGGTACCGTCGCAGGTTCTTCAAAAATGTTCTCGGTGAATTGAAGTAATATCAACATATATTGAAATTGAAAATATACGCTATTTTTTCAATGGATTTGTTCCATGTCTTCGTCGTCGTTAAAGGCTCTAAATCCTTCAGAATCTAGATTGTGTTGATTTCTCGATTTTGGGAGTTGCAGTGGGTGACATGTTGAGTTGAGATCAGATTGGGTGAAGTAGCTGTGTTTGTGGTTGTGTGGTTGTTCGCTACATTCGTAAGTAAAAAATGCAATTGAATAATGAAGGCTACGAGAGATATTCTTCGTCTATGAAATTATTTTATTTCGCGTTAAAATCATTTTTTGTGGTACAAATATAAACAGGTCTCATTAACTCGATTTATTCGAGTACAAAATGATTTCAAAAAATGATTCAATTCCATAAATTCTGTAACCAAAGTATTCGAAAAAACTGCAATTGCTCATTATTCATGTGGAATTATTTCAAAAACTTTGGGTGACTAGAAATAAATTATAACAATGCACGAAACTTCTATGGGGATATCGGAAATGATTATGTTAGATAAAGAAAACGTTATAGACGTTATTCGTTCATGAAATTCAAATAGACATCAATATGATAATAAATACTTATTCAACAAGTGCTAGATGAGTTAATCGAATCTCGGAGATATGTGAACTTTGTAGAAGTTGTTTGAAATTGAGTATAATAGAGTATTCTTTCGTCCCGGTCTAATCCGGTATTAAACTTTATATCGTATTACTGCTGAACAGAGCATCCCTTTTGGAAAAATTTTCCCATGACTCCTCTTAGTTGTTGAATTGACAATTGGAGTAAATTTTTTTCAAGTTTCATTTTTAAACAAATGAAAAAGTTGCTCAAGTGATGACTTGATGAAATGAAATGTTGAAACCACTCTTATCAGTGGATTGAAGATTGCCACGTGACTTTACTGCTGATACGGCATAGAAATTGTGTGGTAATTGTTTTATTGCTTCAGGTCAAAACGGCACGACCTATGAAGAATCGTCCTACAGTCCTCAAACAAACCTCAAAGAAATCCAATGCCAGAGGTACTACATTGGATCGAAAAGAGAATCTAGCTCAGCCGAGCTGTTCAAAATCTGGAATACGTCTAAATAAATGTTTCAAAGCTAAACTACGAAAAGACCTCACTCTGAAGAAACCAGCTTCAACTGAAAAGCTCAAATTGATCAAAAAGGACAGGACAAAACAAACTTCCACCCAAACTACACCAACAAAAGAGAAAATCGATATTCATACATCACCGACCAAAGTCATGAAACCGTCAGAATCTGAAAGTTTACATTTGAGGGAGATATGCTTCATCAAAAACAATGATGGCAAAGCGGTTATTGCAAAATATGAAAACAAAGATTTTGATGATAATCTAGTTGTTACTTGGGACAAGTCTTCCAGTAAACCTCATTTATTCACACACAAATCGAGGGTATCTTCGGCACCTCCTTACGCTGTAAATAAAAATTTTTCTGAGCCAAGTACTAGTAAACAGGGAGTAAGAGTACATAATTTTGTGAAAGGCACTTCTTCGAAGATCAAGTTGAAGAAGAATCTACGGAAATTTGCGAGTTCTTCTGATGTGCTTGGAAAAATCGATAAGAAGAAGAGAAAATTCAAATCGAAATAGTGAGTTCATATTTATCAATTACTCGTATCAGTTTCATTATTCCAAATACTTAGTTTCACAAATGTTATAGCAACATTTCAATGTTTATTTAGGGATCTTGAAAATTGAAAGTATACTTTGACAAATATTATTTTACCAAGACCAGTTCACCATTTTTTCGTCGAGCAGAATATCATTTTTGAATTAGAGTAAGAAGTTGGAATGAAGATTTCAGTCATCTGATTTGCGGGCGATATTTGATGCACTGGATCATCTCAAAAAGAATTAAATATTTATGAATTATTTATAAAAGAGTATTCTCAAAATATGTGTCCATAATGGTAACTACAAAATCATCGTTCATAATCATCTTCTCGTTCGGATTTTCAAAAAAAAAACACTACATTCACATAATATAATCTCGATAAATATCTTACCAATCACTAAATTTATTGTTTGTGCAGGCCTTTTGGTATGAAATCTATGCCAAGAAGACTAAATGTGTGACTCATTTTGATTAATCATTTGCGCAATCATCCATCCATAAATAAATCACATCAGAAAGAAAATATCGCATATTTGCAATATTTCATTTGTTGGATTATGTATTTTGAAAATGGTGGACTAGGCCATAATTCCGTAGACACTTTATTTGCATAATGATTTACTATATATATTAATATAATATATTCTATAATCAGAAAACTTTTGAAATTCATTAACTGTATAGCGATCACTGTAACATGAATGATGATGAATAAAAATGCTCATATATTTTTAATACAGTTACGAATTGATACCAAAAGAAGTGATTCGTGGTGTCATATTTCAAATATAAGAAAATTTGATTTCAAATTAAAAAAAATAAATCATCAAAGTTTGAAAAGTCAGCGAAATACAAATGATGTGACTACATGATTCAATAGCATTTTTTTATGTCCAATTTCTATAATGATGAATACGTTTCTTTTGGTCTTATTTTGTGAACTGTTTCTATCATTGAGGTTGACAGCAATTGTAACTTCAATAAAACAATAATAGTATTCCGAATCAATTAATTGTGCAACCACTGATGGAAGCATTTCATGTTGTCTACTTATTGGTGCTTTGTGATAATTTTGTGATTACAGTACAAATCATTAGTTTCTGTTGATTTTGATTTATATTCACTGTTTTTCTAGAGAAGATATATATAAATTATAAATAAAATATTAGTCTATTATTTACATTGACATTTACCACTTCGCAGTCTGGTATACATATATACATATTGTACATATAAATTGAAGGTAATTTCTGTTCCTATTTGAATTTGGCCATAAAAACGGGTTGCTGACTGGAAAGGTAGATTTAAGGTAGATAAGCAATACGTGTGATATTGCTGGATCATAAATTGATTAATGAACGTAATTAAATAATTTCGAAATATTTATTTGATATTAATATTCTACATGAGTTATATCATATCATTCATTCCATATCATTTCTGAGCTGCAGGCAAATATTAATACAATTTCATAATTTATTTCATGTGGTATCTAATTAATTTATTCAATATTACATTTTATTAAAAAAAACAATGGTACTCATTTTAATCCAAAAAATTCTACAAAAAAAAACGAGTTCAAAAAATAAACTGATCATTGTATAATAAATATAAAAAATACAGATTCCCAATGATTTTCAACGAAATATATATAAGCATAGATCAGCTAATCTGCAGAAAATCTTGCCATCTGTATATATAGCGTGGAAATTCAATAATGAAATATTTTGCTTAGTCTTTTGGTGAAAATATTCATTCACGTGACGTAGCTATCAACCTAAATTAAATCGTGCTACTGATTACCCTGATTTTTTTCCTACTATCCATCCAAGTTTTCGAGACACCTTGTATAGCGACAAAGTGAATTGAGCAGGCAGAAGCAGACGGAGATCTTGCAGTCGAAGGTCGAAGGGAAGGGACGTAGGTCTAGCATAGCAACATCCTGCGGAATCATTTTACCTTCATTGAACAGTTTTTTGCAGTACTTGAACGGCCTTAAACTCGTCTTTCTATAAAGTCAGTGGCAAAAAGAAAAGGTAGAGCGAAGTGGCCGAGGATTCGTCGAACAATTATATGAAAAAAATCCCGCGAGATGAGGATTGCAGTCGGTTGTCTCGTGTTTCAAATAACTGGTTTTAAATGAAACGACAGCGAGATATTACCCCTATATACAGGGTTCTAGGTAATGCATTCTTACTTTCGATATCGTTTTCCAGACTCGTTTATTGGAAATCTCGATCTGGTTTCTGAAATCTGCAGAATTACCTACTGTAGATAAGATATCATCAATCTGACGTTTTGAGGAAAATAGTTTTGTCGATTTCAACTACTGTTGGGGCCCCTCAGAACGTTAATAAAAATAGCGTAAACGAATATAATTCCATTATAATTGAGATATGTATATCGGCGGTGAAATTATGAAAATCCAAAAAGCATTTTTGACTTCAACTCTCATGTTCAACAACACATAATGCATAAGGGTGATTTGAGGCATGCCAAGAGCATTCTTGGTTCTTGACTAAAGTGGGATGTATCTGATCCTTTCCTAGCAAGTTCATCAGTTATTTCATTGCCTTCTATTTAATGTTCTATGTAATACACAAAATTAATCTTTTTCTTCAATTATTCTATACGCGTGGTATAGAATATCTTCTAGAATGTCTTCAAAAGTAGTATGGATCATCGATTTCATATAACCAGTTATATCGTATCGTATATCATTCGAATAACCCCTATGAAAAATCACGTTTCCGAGGACTGGTGATCTTGCAGGCCAATGAAATTGCCCTTCTTTTCTTGCCTATTTTCTACTGAATTTAAAATCGATATATTTTCTTCAGAGGGTTCCTAATCTGACTATCTTTGTCATTACAACATTTTTTGATTGGTCATTTCTTTCTCAACATTTTTGTTTGGTACTTTCCAATACCTATTCTCAACAGTTTTAGAGATGAGTTTTTCTGAAAGTTTCTATACAAAAAATGACTGCTTGTCACCATCAGAATGTTGGATGATGATAGAAAATTGTTTTAAAATGCAGTAGGTCCATGATTGAACAAAAAATCACCCTATAAAGAAAAAATGTATGAAATAAACTAGCGTCAGAAAGGATAGAGAATTTTAAAGCGTTACTTTAATAAATCCCCGTTTGACGTAGTCGTCATTACGTTGTGCCTACTATCAAATTCTTGATGCATATAGGTGAACTCTGATGGAAACTAACGATGACATTGAGAAAGTCTCAGGTTCAGTGCCCCATAACTCGCCTCGAAGGTCCTAGGTCAGCACACACCAGCAAGGTTGCCAGTGTTATTGATTTAAAACCAGATTTGATCTGCTGGATATGTGATTGCATAGTAAAAACTGGTAATTCTTGATATTCTTTAATTGAATTAATAATGGGAGAAGTAAAGTGTGTGTATATAAAGTTGGAAGATGAAAAATTTTTGAGCTGAATTATTATTGTTAAAAGATTTTATTGGTTTTCATTTCTAGAACAGTCATAAAATATCGTCCAAATAGATTCAAATATCTAGACTGTTTTTTCTGTATTAAATATATTGAAATTGATTATTATTATTATTTAACAAGATTTTCATATAATCCCAATAAATTATCGTAATGAAAATATTTATAAATAATAGCATGATATACGAATTGTGACGAAGAAAAAAATCTAAATATAACAACGCCGATGATTGTTTGAATCATGAGTCCTATGTTTATTGACGTCTATGAGATGAGGAAAACTTGACGTGAAAAGTAAATTTTCCAGTTATGGATCTGTCAAATCTCTGAAGAATCGCAGTGAATAAATAAATGTCATCTTGATCAAAAATGTTTTCATCGAATCAAGTATTCATGAGTAATAGTTTTTTTATTATTTCTGTTGGAGAATTACTTTTTTCTTCAGATTTAAATTGTTAACATTTCAATATTTCAACTAATTGTAGACTGTTCTCTTAAAAAAATGTTCCACCTGTTGAAGAAACTGTTCATTAGTATTTCATTTATCTAGCAAATTGAAATGTTGGTAATTGGCAACACTGCACATCAGTCTTCTCGCAGACTGACCGTGGTAAGGTGGCTTTTTCAGTCTCGATGACTCGAAGAAATCCAAGACAGCGCCATGGCGAGTATATCAACAGTAATTACGAGCAGAAAAGATCCAGTTTGGTTCCTCCGCTTACTTTAATCAAAAAGTAGACGCGTAGAGCCGGTCTGTCGAGCCGCATTTTTATCGGTTGAAGACGTTTTATGCGGTGGATGTTTATGCAAATTTTTAATGCAGTAGCAACAGTTGTCTTCGAATGACAATACATATCACCCTCGAAGAGTACTCCATTGGATATTCGTAGTTCAATATAAATCAATTGGTTTCAGAGACAACTTAGAAAGTCTTCCAGAAAATGTTATATTTTCAATTGTGGATGATAGTGAACAAATTTTGCAAAAATATGGACGTCATCATCTCCCTGAAATTGATTTTGAGATAAAATCGAATAGAAGTCACATTCGGAGTATTGAATACATTTGGCATCGGTACGAGATTTGTTATGTTCCAAAATATTTCACTACGATTTGATGAATTACTGGTAAATCGCATATTTTTGAGTTTATTGTTGAGTCGAACCAAAAACTGAACTATTTGTGCCATCACAACTGAAAGTTCATGAAATTCTTTCGTCAAATCAACTTTTTCTTGACTCTCAATAGAAGTGACATTGAGGATGGTTTTCATTATATTTTTCCTGGTAAATATTTGCTAGAATGATGGAAAGATACATGTAGTCAGACAGAGTTATTCGGGTATGGACACTTTTCGAAAAACTAAGGATACTCCATATATAGTGTCAGTTTGACCATTTTTGGTTGTTTTTTAATTCCCGAGAATATCATCCGTGATGGGACTAAGAATATTTCAATCACGTTTTCTTCTTGGTACATTTCATTCAGATACAGTTAATCTGTGAATATAGCCAGGGCCGGATTAACTCTCAACGGGGTCCTAGGCAACCGTCAATTTGGGGCTGTTTTTTTTCACGTCCGTTCCCTTCTCTTTTCGATTAAAAAATACAAACTTATATCTTTCATAAAAATTTTATTGTCCCAATGTAATAATCATCAATAGAATTACTATGTGCATTTTAAACATTTGTTTTTGGCAAATACATCAATTATATCATTTTTCGGGGGCTCCAGGCAACTGCCTATTCTGTCTACTTATTAATCCGGCCCTGAATATCACAGTGATATCAGGCATATCTCTTGTCTTTGGAATCACTAATGATATCGCATGTTCCTCACCAATGTAAACGACGTTATTAATTTCACTACTGTGCTAACTGATCGAAGTTGAACTCTTTGATTTTTGAAGAATTCGTATAAATATGTTGGAGCCGAATGAAATTTGAAGGATAGGGGGTTGTGTTATCTTCTAGAATTTTAGGAACTGCCATTAGACGATAGGGTTATCGGTTGTCTAGTAGGAGTATATCCTGATCTGTGAAAGTAGATCGGTGAATAAGAATTTTGGTATTCGGTTATGCGTGTCTTTGCGATTTGATGAAATCCTTAGGGCTGGAATACTCTATTTTAAATTGAACCACTGTACTGATCCGGTAAGCGCAGAGACTAATTCTAATCTCGAGCACTGAAGAATACGATCTACCAATAGTCAATCTCATCCTTCAGAATCAGTGTAATGCAGTCTGCAACTCAATTGGCCTAAAAAATTTTATGTCCTTATTCCCTTTAGTGGTAATTGATTATAGGCAGAGGGAAGAACCAGATTTTGGGTGAGGAATTGAGATCTGGTTTGTTTAGTTTAGTTTTGAGTTCTTTTATACAGCTTGAATAAAGTTAACAGATGAGGTTAGAGCACAAAACTAGGTCGTTAAGCTTTTAGTTTTGATTGTTGTCTTGATATTCAGAAGCATTAATTACAACTAGGAAGAAAATTACACTACGGAAGAATTCCTGTAGCGTGCCATTTCCCAATGTTTAATGGTTGTATACTTATGAAGATAATGTCTCTTCGAAGAAGTTCTTTGAAACTTATTCATGTTTTCGTTTAATGTCAAAAAATGTGTTTACATGCAAATGCTTCTTGTATTTCTCATTCTTATCTACCGAGAGATTTTCTAAGCTAGATCAATATCTTTATTAAATTGATTTTGCAACATTATTTTTTCAAATATTCTTCATAAATGTGAGTTATAGTTTTTCAATATTCCTTATTTTTTGTAGTAGTTTAAAGGATACTATGTCGAGCCCAATTCAGCGATAGAGAAATTCATGGGATTCTTCACTCCTCTTCAGTTTCTTTCGTCATTCGAGAGTTCCTGGAAAATATCACTCAGTATATTTTAATTGGATATCTTGATTTTTGAATTTTTTCCAATATCTCATATCAGGGCGAAAGAACTCGCAGTTGAGATAAAATTTCCCCTTTTTTACTATGTTAAGGTGAAACTCATTTGTTTCCTGTTTGAAAGTCACGAAATCATCTGGAATTTGATTTTCAGTTTGAGAATCGTTTTGGCCGATCTAATAATTTTTCCATATTCTCAATTCCATAGTCTCACTGAGAGATATCAGAAAGTCGCTATAATATCACATATGGTGAAGTTCGGAATGATTCTGATTTGATGAATTCGTTTCATGATCTTATTTAGCATCGGTCTCAATTTTTATTCCGAATGTGTACCATTTTAGAAAAACCGATTGAAATTTACCTCACCTGTTTCGGCTCTGCTTTGTCATTCATGGTTTTTCTAGTTTTTGAATTCACTGTCAGTCACTAACAACTAACTAGTTCCCAAAATCTTATACTAATTCTCAGCTATCCTTGAAGACTCTTGTTGAAGGATATATGAATTCTTTGAAGCTTCTGCGTTAGATCTGCAGCGAGGTTGAGGAACTCCTCAACCGCTGGCATTCAAATATAAGCCAACGGTGGTGGAGTTACCAGTTCTCGCTACTTGATTCTCCTTTTCATCATATTCTGAATATTGCAATCATAATCTTTTGTGGTTATAAGGCATCCCAAAAACTGATGTTCCTGAAAGAAATCAAACGTCATATTTTCAGTTCATTTATATTTACTCTTAGTTAGAAATTAACAATTTTAATGAGAAAATCAAGGAATAATATGGGTTGTTGGGTTTTCAGATACAGTAAGCCTGCCTAACTAAATTGAAATCTTGAATTTGAGAGAGACACATCATCTATAGGTATGAGTTATTTGGAAGCATTATACACTATGTTCAGTGCAAATACATTCATAGAGAAAATGAGGATTCTACATTCATAGAACGATGTTATTTATCACGAACAGATGAATGAGGATAAGTCCGATAAAATTCAAATAAAATATAAAAGCCTATTACCAAATTCCTAATTTCTTCTTTCAAAGATTTCTTGCCATATGAATAAATTTACATTAGTTGATGTGAAGTAGCGATTTTAGATAATTCAAAACATATAACGATTGAGAAATTAAATATATATTTCACATATAGGGTGAGTCCAAACGATTCCCACGGTCTATTGCTAAGTTACGATTACTGTTATTTGTAAAATTCACTTCCATGAGGGCTATTTTCTGGAATTATTTTCGTTCATATGAGGTAACAGTGTTGTTTTTTTTTATTCATATAGGCGGAACACTGTTTATATTTTCATGAGATTGATGTGTTGATGAGATCAATTATGTTAGTTGTTTGATCAACATAGCAAAACTATTGAATCCGGTATATTTATCATCTGATTCTGACGTTGTTGCCAATTCTATACTATTTGATTTTGAATGGTTATTACAATAGTTCATCCTATTATTGTTTTTTACTCTTATTGTTATTATCAGTAATAGTTAGGTGATTGTAGACTTCATAAGTATATTGTTATTATTGACCTCAGAAATATTCATCTTAAAGATTTGTTTTCTCCTTCCTACTCCTTAGGGAACACTACCTATAACGTTCATTTCGAAGAAGATGATAAGCATCACATGGAAATTGACTGTTACCTCAATATAGGTACTGAATGCATAAGTCCTTATAATCTCTATTACTGAGACCAAATTTAGTATTCTTTAAGGTGGTCTCAAGTTGAAAATCCCTAAGAATTGAACCGTTGGTGGGTAGAAAAGTCAACAGGAAACTGACAACCTCTAGTAGGTAATAATGTGTCCACCTGCTTACATAAGTCATTAGGGCTTGTCTACCGACTTATCTACAGGTGTGAACCATTCTTTCGTGGGTACGAAGATATTGTTTGTATAATAAACTTCTACTGAGAATTCAACACACGGATTTCATCTAAATAGTTTTCAATGATATATTTCGAAAAAGCTGCGAACCATAGTATTTTTGCTAGAGGACTCTTGTTGAACAATGGAAATATCCTTGTTATCATAGAATTATAATTCAATTATATTGTTAAAGTCGTAAAGGCTATCCGTTTTTCGAATTGCACTTACGATTCTGTCAAGACAAATGAAGTTGGTTAAGTTTGCACACTTACGTGCTGAATCATACTCTGGAAAGTCATTTGGAATATCTTTACAAATTTTGATCATAAAACACGAAATTTTCAATTTCTTAGAGATAAACTAATTTTAATTCTGGAAATTTGTAACCAAGACATGATATTTTCATATCTTCAACGAAATTTTAATCACTGAGGCTTCCATTGAAAAATCAATTAATATGTTTTAATTCAATGCAATATCAATGTCACAAATTATACGAAACTATAAGAATGGTATCACATAAGTTGACATTGAAAAATCGTCATGTTTTGTCTCTGGAGATATTTCCAGAAGAATCTGTCATTATTGCAATGTTTGTTTCCCAGGCAGCAAGCTGACGTCATAATGACGTCTCTTTTTGGTATTTATTGGTCCGCAACGTCATATTACCAAAAAATGACGTGAATACTGACGTCATTTTTTGAATGTACTGTAGACGTCATAACCAGGACGTTAGTTTGACGATATTTTTACGTAATTATAAAACGTTAACTCATTGTTTTATATTTTTGCATTTTGATGATTATTCCAATGATCCTTATAGGTTCCTTAATATTTTTCATCGAAATGCAAAAGTTAAACGAAAGTTTACCATAGATACCTTAAAGTGTGTATAGGCAAGTGTACATTGTAGGTACAGAATGGAATCAAATTTCTCTTTAGGCGAATAAACAGACGCAATATAGGTATTATTATTCAACCACAGCCCATCTTTTATGAGGTTCGTATGATTATCAACTCATTGAAAAACAGTTTGAATTTGGCGCTTCAAAACAAAACGTTCATTATTTGTTTGGCGTTCGGCAATCTCCGGAGTTATCGGTATCGGACAAGTTCGGCCACAAGCCAACACGCAACGTTGACGACGCAGTACGCACACGGCCACACGGCACACGCCATTATCACAAAAATTTTGAGGTTGTTATGTATTCGATTTCGATTGAAATTTCCTATTGATTACAGAAGTCGATTTCCGACCGTCGGTTGTGAATTGTGCATTTCCTTTACTAGTGATTTGTAAGGTGAGTTTAATATTTGGTCTATTGCATGTATTGGATTTGATGTCATGTACTCACCACTTACTATGATTCCTGTACCTATATCATGATGCTACGTTATTTTAAGGCTTTTTCCTTTTTGTGAAAATAATTGTATCCTTAAGGTTAGTGTGCTGATTAAACTCACTAGGATTTTTTGTCGAGATACTGAAATAATTTGATGAAAAATCAAGAAACATATGATGAGAGTCCAAATTAATGTGTTAATACTGGTGAAAAGAAGCTTCTTATCAGTGAATCTACCTATAGAAAAAGAAAGAATCTTAGTTATATATACACAATTCACTTATTTTGGTTAACTGTATAATGAATAGAGTCGACTCTTCTAAGCTATGAAAGATCTTGAGATGAGTCTGCACAAATAACTTTCTGTTCTGACAACTCAAGGTAATTCTTTCTTTCTTACTTTTCCAATGGTTTTTTCCTACATATCTGTTATAACTGGTGGTAATCTAGAAGACAGAACTTTCAACAATTTGTTCGACCAAATGAAATTTTTAAAATACTATCACATCTGTATATTTTTGAAATTTGTTGTTTTAATAGTTTGTGAATAATAGTAGAGTTTTCATTTATCTATTGGTCATTAACCATTAAATTATATATATTTTTTAACAATAATTTTTTATTTCTAGAAAGTTCCTGTGCCTTGGGGATTTCTACTCTTCTCACATCCCCAACAAGTGGAGTCGACTCTTCTAAGCTATGAAAGATCTTGGGATGAGTCTGCACAAATAACTTTCTGTTCTGACAACTCAAGGTACTTCTTTCTTTCTTACTTTTCCAATGGTTTTTTCCTACATATCTGTTATAACTGGTGGTAATCTAGAAGACAGAACTTTCAACAATTTGTTCGACCAAATGAAATTTTTAAAATACTATCACATCTGTATATTCTTGAAATTTGTTGTTTTAATAGTTTGTGAATAATAGTAAAGTTTTCATTTATCTATTGGTCATTAACCATTAAATTATATATATTTTTTAACAATAATTTTTTATTTCTAGAAAGTTCCTGTGCCTTGGGGATTTCTACTCTTCTCACATCCCCAACAAGTGGAACAAGTACCCCTTCATCAACTATTCACAATAAAATTTGGCATTTTTTCTTCCTAATGAGCTAATCAATTTTTGGTTTAATTCAAATGTTCTGAGTTAACAATTTTACTCTTGATAATTGTGATCCTCATAGTTCAAAAAAATAACTCCCTCTACTCAAACTGTTATTTTATATATATAATATAAATATATATATTATATTTCATTATATCTTTATTATATCCTTTGATGCCGATGGAACATATAGATTTTCGTTCTCTAATTGTGATTTTATTTACAGACCTTATAACATCATAGATAGGATATTGATTTGTATATGCACTAACATCCAAATAATATGAGCTTGAGACTAGCAAGTGAATACAAATAATTTTGAACCAATATCAATATATATATATATAATAAATAGGGACGGCCCATTAACGTCGAAATATAACGTCATAATGACGTTACAGAATGACGTCTTTGGTCTGTGACATATTCACGTCATCCTACCGTCTTTATGGCGTCATTCTTTTCGTCAGCAGGACGTGTCTGGTGTCGAAAAAATGACGATAAAATCACGTCAGCTTGCTGCCTGGGTTAGAGTGATTCAGTAACCAAAAGATAAAAAATTGAGATAGCATCCTCGATTATTTTTTTCGAGATGATTTTTTGGCAAAAAAAATGGCTATCGTTCCTTATTTTCGAGTTATAAATAAACATTTTCGAAGTTTTGACACATATACGTATGTCATGGTTGTTAATAAAGTTAGGGGAGAACAACTTGATTGATTGATTGATTGATTCATAGTGATGCTGCTAGAGTACATCTTTTGATATAATGAAAAAAATCGCAGAATATTCAGAAAAATCGAATGCGATGTTATGATTTTCTGTTCATTAAAATTTTATGTAACAATACCAAATGGTCTGCTGAAAACCGTGTCATACAGATATGATTTCGTAAAACGAAAAGTGTTCAACCTTATTTTTACATTTTTCCTTCCATGCAATAGATATCATTATGTGAATTTATGTTCTTTCTCGACTATATTCAATTAACATGAGTATCTTCACTATCCGAAGAGATAGTATCTCTAACTCTATAATTATAAATATCACATAGCTGATCAAAGAAAATACCATGAAATGTGAAAGCCCTAACTCATTTTCCCGCGTTAATTATTTTATAGCATGCTCACTACCTCTGTTTCCCGCTAAATTTCTCACAGGTTATTGGCTGCTTTGCTCTGATACACCGCAGACCTTGAAAGACTATCCCCTCTCAAGGAGAACGACTGATTTCAATATTCACATGTCTGTCAATAGTGGCCGATTTATGGACACGCATTGATAATGGAAAAGGTTATTGCTTCTTTCCAAATTCATTATGACCTTTTTTTTTATTGATTACTCAAAACTTCATCGATCAACTTGGAATGTTTCATTATCAACCGTATGAGCACTAAATAGAGAATTATGTAGTGAAAACATTCGCGTGACCCTTCATTCACTTTTATACATGCCTAGAAATCGTCATAGGACAACTGGTGAAGCTAGTTGAGAGAACCAAAAGTCTCCAAGCGAGAATTAGTTGACGAAATTCAAATATAGCAAAACCGAATAAAACTAGGATGAACAAAGATTCTAAGGTGAATAACACATGGAAAGAATTCCTTTTACGAACGCCATTACCACTATGATGGCAAAAAATCTTTCTGAAACTATAATTTTGGTTACTTCTTTATCGAATTGAAAAAAAATGTGTTTAGTTTGATTTTGGTTCAGTTTCTTTATTCAAAATCGGAATTTTGGGGAAAAACAAATAGACGAATTTTTTTCAGGGACAACAAGGGGTCATACCACCATCCTATATTTACCTTGAATATAACAAAAAGAACGGTGGATGAAGGTTGAAGCGATCAAGCTGATACCAGATAATTGTTTTGTTCTCGAGACTTATTCACTTTGTTGGCTAGTATGTCAACAATAAAATGTATTATTCATGAAAACGCGTCTAATTGGAATTCATATACATAGAATATTATATTAATAAAATATACAGACACGTTTGTAACTGATGTACTGAAATTTATGTAATGTTTAATAGATAAGATATCCCAAAACCGATGTTAGTGAAGTATATGTATATGAAAAAAATAGAATCACATTCTTTTCATACACTCAAAATCATTTGATAGATATTATTATTGTGAGATGCTTATTCAATTCACGGTAGGAAAGATATCTCAGTTTACTCATGTGTAACTGAAAAAGCCATTTCTCTTTCAATGTTCACGAAACTTTTATTCCATTCAATTCAATTCCTTCCTACAATTGGTACTGCAGTTGTATATTCAAAGATTGGAAAAATACTTCGAAATATAGGAATATGATCATATTATCAGTTTTTCATTTGGATTTTTCGATTACTCAATTTCATAGGAAGATATTCATAAGTCGATTACCTGAATTCATGGAAGAATATCATATCTCATTCTATAAATAACCGGATTGATTCTAGATTCTTATTCAAATATCTGATGACATAATCGTCGAGGAAAATTACATTAATTATTCGTAAGCATATAGAAAGATATGAGGGTTTTCAATGTTCAGTTCAGTTTTCATGAGTTTTTACAGGGCCTCTGTCAAAAGTTTTACCGTTTTTGAGTTGTTCGTCATTTTCTGGTTTTTCAAAATTTCATCAAAAATCGTTATAGAATTAGATTTTTTGGAATAACTCAGTATTGTAATTGAAACTTGATTAGGAAGGGTCAATTGATTGCAAAACAATAAGAAGAAACACTATCGAATGAAGATTTAAAAAAATCATGGTCTAGGGTTAAAAAGAAAACAGGTGGATATCACCCTTTTAGAGCACCCTGTATGGTTATTCATATCTCTATTCAAGATATACTGAACACACTGATTGCAGATTGAAAAGCCGATCCCAAAGAGGCATATTTTTCACTAAAATGTTTCTTGTGATGTCTATTCTAAATTTTTCGACAAAAAGGTGTCAATTCTAATTATGATAACAACAGCTAACAATACTATTCTCACAATTTTTCCATTTGAAAAGTAATGATATATTTCAAAATGAGACATTAATTTGATTGATTTCATGTTGTGAAAACCTAAAATATGCATTTTTGAAAACACCAAGTTATTCTTACAGGATGAAATAGCAGAATATTTACTATTCAAAATCATAACACATGATCATGACCATAGTATAATGGTAATGAATCGTCCTTATTTCCTAAATATAATAAGGAACAAAATGAGGAAATTATATAAGCATATCTCTATGGATACATTGATATTAAAATCTGAGTATCTCATTTTTTTGGAAATTTTTTAACACGACCCCACTCCGATCTTAAATTTTGAGTTGAGGCTGGTGATTTCTAGTATCCCATGATTTTCAAGCTGGATTATTCAAGATGTCTAAATTAATGCCACCCATTTTGTATTTCAAGACAAATATGGACACATGCCTACGCCACTGTTAAAAGAAACGTTAGAAACATAACAATTCAATTGATTTTGGAATAATGTATAAACTTTTCCACTTGGAGATGGTACACGTCAGAAATGAGTTCTATTCATCTTCTGCTCTCAAAATGAGTCTAGCATACTGAATGTGAAACCTAATTCTGTATAATTGAAGGAACATGATAATATCGGATATCGTGAACATTTCCAATTTCCTTACAAGTGAAATAACGGTAATATGTGAAAAAACTCACCTTTTGACAGTCAGACGGACAACATGACTTTCGGCTGAGGTTTGAGGGCAAGACTTGGAAGAAGAACGGCCACTGTCACCAACAATCCGCGATTACCCGAATATCTTAAAAAAAAGACACTTCCAGTCAGCCTTTTCAACTCCAGCCGGTACCGGCATACTACAGACGAACTACCTACATAACTTGCAGACTGGTAGCAGACGATGCACTCACTGTCCACGGCAGGTATCCTCGGCATCTTGCGGTAACAGGTGGGGGCCCAACGAAGGCAAAAAGTCACTTGATATGGCAGTGAAACCGGTCTTCTTCAGCTCGCTGGTCGGCTTTGACGTGGTAGTCTTCTTTTATTTTCTTCGGAGGGTCGCGAGTCTGAGAAATATTGAATAGAAGTCTGTACAGGGCGTGAAAGCTAATTCAAGCTTTCAGACATACTTGGAGTACCTGCTACGGGTATATGGTGGGCGAGTTTCGATGTTTTTAAAGGGATTCACGATAACTATAGGAGCTCAGACTGCTCATTGAATATTACATTAAAGTTCCAAAGATTTTCATCAGAACGTAATTAAATGCCGAAGCAAATATTCTACGATCAGTCATTCGAAAACTTTCTGAGAATGCATGAAATCGTATCAACCTGTATCATGAATATTATATGAAAAAGTTTGTTCTGTTCTTTTTCCCCCCTGAGAATAAATAAGGAGTATTAGGAAAGAAATAAGTTTTCAAAATAAAAGCTTTTATGAAATTCATATAATTGACAGTTGAAGTGGTGATGCTAGGCATTGCAAATTACTTAATTAAAAATATAAACAATAATAATGATGATTTACAGGGTGGCTCATGAGGTTTTGGTCAGTATATATCTGGAAAACTATTTAGAGTACGATATTTAAATTTGGCAGTCATAAACCGTTGGTAATATTACACATTTCGGATCACGTGGTATCATTTTTGGAATTTCTAATGGGCCACCCTGTATATTTTTCCACTGCTGTAAAGGTTCCTCTTACGCTCATTGGGCCATAACTTTTTTTTGAGGTAAGTACTTCGGAACGATGAACAAATTTTTGTGTAGGTTTTATGAACCATGATCAATTCATTCATTCAGTTATAATTCAACGACATAAGTACAATAAAAGTGTATTTTCCTAGTCGCTTCTAAACATACAACGCTCCTGTGGTTCAATAAGCCAGTAACAGATTCATAGTGTTTCTCATGCCGGTGTAAATGCAATTTTTCTGATCATTGTTTTGTGAAAATGAATTTAATAAACTCATATTGATTTATTGAATGTCTACCATGACCTGAAAGAGGTAAAATCATGTAAGAACGATACGACTATCAATAAGATATTTTGATGTGTTTCTGCGTGAATGAATTTTCAACTCATATTTTTTCGGGGATATTTAGAAATGGATCATTATAAACATTCATTATATTATATTCATTACAAAACAAGCATTATCAATATTCTATCGGTATATACTAGAATATACGATTACAGGGTCTGGGTAAAGAGCATTTTGAGAGTTTGACAAATACGAAAAATATAGAAATTTTTCGTATTTTAGATATATAGAAATTTTTCGTATTTTACAACGTATCTTTCAATGCTTATTTTCTAGCTTCTACACACAATACTTCTCACAATCAATCAATTCACAAAATATTCGATGAAATGTGAAATAAAATGTATTGGTGAATTTCTATAACTACTGTCCATATTTCTATGAGGTGAAACAAACCTGGCAATCACTGAAAAATGACACAGCAAAGCAATAAATATTCATATTCGTAATCGTTGTATTTTTGCTTGATTCTTATTCGATTCTTCTTCTCACCTTGAATTGTATTGTCTGTCAATCATGGTATCTTATAGTTATCGGAATTTCAGACAATGAATGTCCATACCTTGAAACTTTCATCATAAGACCAGTATACAGGGTGGGTCACGGACCACGGTGGATAGCACCTTAGACATATCTCGAGAACGGAACGTTGTATACTTCGGAACACCTATGATGTATCAATTGAAAATATTCACAGCACTACAGCATTGCCGCTTTCAATAAGATTTTGTGAAGAATTCGAGAATAAGTTCAATAGTTCCAGAGATATCATTGCAACCCAATAGAAATGAGATTTTCTGAGATTGATAAAGTATTACCTGAGTATTAAAATATATGCTCGATATATCTCTCATTTTCTTGGAAGCACAAGTGATTAGGAGTTTGAGATATCGTGAAAAAATATCTTTCCATGCATTTTCCTATCATTAATATCATTTCTACGAATGACTTTGGTTGTACCGTTACTTTTTTTTCTGATTAGCCAAGTATAATCTTCTCAATTAATAATTCCTCAAAGCTACCCCTGCCTTTTGTTTTTCGTAGTTTTCCTATGAATTTCGATAGGGTTATAATCAGAAAAGTGTCTATATTTTCATTACGCATCACGAGAAAGATTTGATGCTATGAAACTTGGAAATGTTGACAAATAATTTTGCACATCACCTTCACCAAGATTTCAACTATGATCTGAACACAATTCAATTGAAATGTGTTTATGATTATCTGTCCACACTGTTGTCCACAAGTCATTTGATGCGCAATCAAAAAATAACCCTATTAAAAGTTATTTCACGAAAACAAGAACTATCAGTTCAATCAGATTGTGTGAATCCATTATTATAATTTATTTGAGCAGTAGTATCTTCTTTATGGAATTCAATGTTTTCTTCATAGAATTCAACAAAAAAGAACTAGTTAATTTAATATCACTCTTATAGGAGAATGAAAAAAAAAATCAGTTCACTTCAGGCATGTATTTGCATGTGCTTCCAAGTAAACCGAAGACATATCGAACATAATACATTTTGATACACAGACAATACTTAATGTCAGGAATACTCATTTTTTCAAGATTGATGCAATATTCATGATCAAAACTATTGAAATGGGAACCATTGTGATATTTGATTCTTTGAAGATTCAGAGTTATCATCGATTCATCTTTAATATGGTTATTAGAATAGTTGATAAATCGAGTTTTCAGTAAATTATTCGAAGCGATACATTTTTCAAATGAACATCGAATGCATAAATATTTGTAGGGGCTTGATTGAAAAAACATAAATATATTATAGCGCCCGGGAAATCGAAAAGTTCGCCAGTAAATTGTGGACACCCGGATATGTCTCGTGTAAATCAAAAGCGCTCAACGACTGGGTCTTATTATTCATGGAACGCTATCGTTTTAGGAGTATTGAACTGACTACAATACAATTTCAAGGGTGCATTGTAATATTGTACCCCTAATCTACCACGAGCAGTCAAATTTTGAGAAATATATCATTATAACGTCATTCGTTTTTGGTACACTACATGTAATCGAAAATATTTTCATGAGACCGATGAAACTGATAACTGAACAATGAAGACTGAAGGAGAGATACAGGACCCTTTATATCACGAATATTCGTAACATATTTGAATCTATAAATCTGTATTTTCTCTATATATTTTAACTGAAATTATTTCAACATTCACAAAATATTCTGTACGTTAACGTAGAAAATATATCGTTTATGATGTACACCTAAGGTGTTGAAGTAGTTCATCACGTTAGCAGCAGTTCGTTTTGTCGTCCTTATTTCGTAAAATTTCGGTTAGCGTACGTTACTTTTTTAGCACAGTTAAATAACGTGAGTTTACGCACACCCGTAATCCGTAAATTTGAGAAATGCGCATGCCCAGATGCGAAATTTAATCATTACGTTAACGTTCACTTTATCGAAAAACATTGAAATTCTTGGAGTCCTGTTTCTGATATCCATTATCGACCAGTTCAAGACCAATGGAAACAATTGATGTACTCACATAGTTTGTTGACCCTGCAATAATTCTTGTCATAAAACAAACTTTGCTACACTTATACACTTTAATGGCTACCTGTTCTCTTCGTCTATGTCCATGGTACTTTAAGAGATTCAAAGAACAATGCACTACGAGGTGCTTAACAGAAGACATCAACTCTTTTATAGTTACCGGTCTCGCACATTTTTTCATACTCATTAATGCTATATTTGTCCGCTGTCAATGGGTATCTAGACATTTATTTAACTTTATGTTTCTGAGAAAATGATTTTGAACTTCGATCAATGCACAGAGACTCCTAGTTTTTTCAACAATCTCACGAGTCACATTGTCGATAACATTTATAGTCGACGATAATGTACAACTTTTTCTCTTAGAGCCTTGTTATAAAAGACAGCACTTGTTTTTTCAGGATAGATAAAGGGCGGGCAAATTTTCATACAGGGTGTTTAGTTCTTCGATAGATGCATGTCCTAACGCATTATTATGTAGCAACCTTTCTTCTGTTATTTTTGGAAAAATCTATGGTTGGAATTTTTCCGACCCATTTTTGATCTTTTTTCAATGGAGTATGAGCATGGAGAAATGTTTTTTTGGCTTATTCCTTCTCTCTACAGGAATTGTACGTGAAATTTTTTGCACCCATCTGAATGAATTGGTCTAATAGCTTGAAGAAAAATGTCACTTTTCCCAAGCAAATATTTAGAATTAACATGTTGCTCAACTTTGACTTTGGGTAGTTTCGGTTTTTTTGAATATCTTTAGGATATCTCATACATACATAGGTAATAAGCGATAATTTTTTATCTATATATTTTTCTTAATTTTCGGTTTCGCCGGGATGAAAAAGTGGGCATGTTAATTATTAATGGAGAATGTAGGGATAAACAATGTCCAGCATTCCATTTTATCTTTAAATGGAACACCCTGTATATTATTACATTGAAAATTATTATTGGAAGTTTGATTTCATAGTTTCACAATATTTCAAATATTCAAATTCAATATAAAATCAACAAAAGAGTACCAAACACAAGAACTTTAATGTCAACATTTCTGGTTAGTTTTAGTGCCACCAGGTGGCATATCGCTAATGTTCATTCGCCAGTGGAAAGATCACGTACCGCGAGGTGGCGCTGCGAATGACAAAATGTCGGATTGAGGTGTGAACAACAATAACACAGGTTCATTTCGGAAATTTGGAATTCGTGTTTTCGTACCGAAATACGTAAGTACAAACAAACATTTTCATTAGAGTTGGTAACATGATGAATGTAATTTTATCCATTTAGCGACCTTTTCAATGTTTTCTCATTCACATTTCACATTTAAGAGAAGATGCAATGAAATAAAATATGCAATTTTATAAATTCATTTTTAATTTTGTTATAGATGGCATGTGACGTCTGGAAAACAAAGAATTAGGATAGAAGGTGCAACTACTATCTACTACCAATCGGTGAGTGATTTTTTGATTCCTGTAACTTTTACAACCTCACATTGAGCTTTTCGCACAGTTGAACAATTTTGAAATTGTCTCCTCGCTCGAAAATTCTTCAGAAAACCAGTCAACCTTAAAATTGTAGAGAGATATGCAATAAGAAGAATACCTCTGGCATGACGCCCTATCATAGACAACCTTAGCAGATAATTCTGGAAAACATTTGTGACTTATCAATTGAATTCACTTTCAAATATTTCACATTCCACTTCTTAGCTCCACATAAAACCTATTTCTAACTCACTGATGTGTTTTTTTTTAATTATAATGATAAGCATATCATTTTCCTGAATGATTTCTGAAAACTGAATTATTTTTAAGGTATATCATCTTATATATATATTTCTGTATCCATAATTATAATATATTCCCGCCACTGATCATTCGGATGTTTCCGGAATAGGGAGCAAGTTTCAGAACTCTACTTCATGATAGTAAATATGAAAATCATAGATGCAGCAACTGCGACAAAACGTCAGTGGCCCATGTCAATTGTGACAAGTGAGGTTAAAATGTGTTTTTGTGAAGTTGATTCTCGATTGTAATTAAAGTTATATTTTTCTTTGAATTATGAAAGAAAAAGATTGATACTTTAACAGTTGAAATAAGCATAAAGATTCAATATCAAGAATAACTATGGAAGAAAATAATGTAGACCTCGAAAAGAAGGAAAATGAAGAAAAACAAGTGGAAACCACATTCAAGGCACCTATTCTTGTTGAAAAAGTTGGGAAGTTACCCAAAAAAGTTTCTTCAGATACTGAACGTGTACAGATTACCGGTAGATTATTTCTTTCTGTCCAAGAGTTAACAAATGCATCAACAAATGTGATGCCATATCAAAGACAGAACCAGAAACCAGAGCAATACAGTGGTAATGTATAGGAGCTGATTCATTTAACAATTTTTGCATGTGATCTAATTGGATCATTGACTATTATTCTAAATTGGTCATATTATGTCACTTTGAAATAAGAAGAATATAGCAATCCTTTTAAACTAATTGATATTCAATCATTATTCAAACTTGTATTATACCATGTTGATAGTTTTACCATATTGTATATGACTCTACTGATGAATGGACATCCCAAAGGTGAAGAGATTATATTTTTAATATCATTCATGTGTGTGAAATTTTGAATTGCCAATTTATTTTATAATTTTTCTAATTGAATTATGTGATTGATCATGTTACCAAAATTTTGTAGGATCCAGTAGAAATTGAAATCCTGATAAGGAGTTTCTGGCATGTATTTTTATAAAAAGCAATGAAATAGCTCTTTTATTTCTTTCAGGCATGTTATGACTTCTAATTGGTAGGATGATTTCAAAACATCATCACCACTTAGTGGTACCTTCCACTGTATATGTTCCTTCTGAATTAAATATTATATTGTATTTCTCCTATAAGCTTTTCAATTATTTTTTCACTGAAACCAGATAGTTGTTGATATATTGAAAAATAAGTTATTGATTCTCAAAGAGGAAGCTGCAAACTGAAGGAATCAATGACAAACTGAATCTAAAACAGTAATTTAAAAAAAAAAACAAAATTGATTTCTACTTTTAGTATAACTGAAAATATTCAAATTTATTTCATTGAACAAGTCCCTATCAAAAAACAAATCTTTCAGATCAGTGTCATTATTATAATTCTAGATATATTGAAAGTGTGTTTTTGGTAGAAATACCACTATATGATTATCACCCTACAATTTTCTTGGAAAATAATTGTTTCTACATAGTATCAATCACCTAATGTTTAATCATTGCCATTCAATGTTCTCAGAAATGAGAATCAAATTTCTCATACATACATGTTTTATTTAAAAAGGGCCAACTTATATTAGCCACTTCTCAATGATGTACCCTATACAATATGAATCAACAATTTAAGAAAATTCTCAAAGGTTCTGAAGGGTGACAAAATGCTCCCACTGGTTCGTCTTTCATATGTGTAATATTTACAATATTAACAAATGTAATATAGAGATCATATCAACTACACGGAAATAGAAAACTTCTAGGGTCATTCATAAAGAAACATGTCTTAATCACATAATTACATTTACGTAAAACTCAACTCAATATTAGTTAAACGTGATATGGTTATATTCCAGTGACTATTCCACTCCCACAAATAGGGAGCTCAACACTGATACCTTATAAAGAGCCACCGTGGAGTGGTTTACCAATGAGCCAGGGAAAAGACTACATTTTGGAAGTATTGAAACAAGGATCCATAGTAGAATACATTGATCTGATGAGCAAGTCTTTTTGGGTATTTGGCAGGATTCCTAGTTGTGATATATGTATGCTGCATCCAACAGTCTCAAGGTTATTATTTTTTTTCTATCATTTCACTGAATTCCAGAACCAAAGATGAAAGGGATGTGTAGTGTCTATAATAGATCGATAGTCCAGAGCACTGCAATGAATTAGACCATCTCTATTCAGATTTCAGACGACAAAAAACAGGCTCAATATTTTTGGCATTTCAAATATTAGAATTACTTTCAATTTGACAGCTGTAAAATTTATCAATTTTTCAAAAAAATAAAAATAATATTTTTCTGATATTGTATTTCGAAAATTTATTACATGTGTACTTCTAACTTCCAGATATCATGCCGTGATTCAGTACAGAAACGAACCATCTGAAACTGAAGGACCTGGATTCTATGTGTACGATTTAGGTAGTACTCACGGTACTTTCCTCAATAAAAACAAACTGAAGCCTAAAGTGTATGCGAGGTTTCATGTAAGTGAATGATTATTCCAATACAGTACCCAAATTTTGAGTACTATAAGAACCTGCTTCAATATATTGTAGGGTATCAACAACTCTATTGAACGCATCTTGGTAGCTTTCAGTCACACTTTGCTGTTTGTTTGTTTGTTCCGTCATTTTGTTCTGTAAGTCATCAATTTTTCTTCTGATTTCTTCCATATGTTTAGCCATATCCTCTTTTGAATTTATTTTTTTTACTTCAGTAGCTGGATCTAGATTTCTCTCTATTTCCATCACATTTTTTTGGTAAGAAAATTTCAGATTCTCGATGTTTTTCTTAATTCGTATTAAATATTCGGAGCTCGAACTCAATCTTTCTTTGAGATCCTTGAACTGCTCCTGAATCTGGTGATTCTTTTCTTTTGCCACTTCCTTCATAGCTTCAGTTTTTTCGAAAATATTTTTGATTTGCTGAAATGACTTCTCACGTTGATTTTCATCCGAAGAAAACGATGGATGAGAAAGCTCAGTATGTAACTTGATGCTTTCTGATGACTGCAATGCCTCGTTCAGTTTTTCTTTGAAATCTTTGTCTGTAGATGAATCCATTTCAATTGAATTTTGGAGTGATGTAATGCAAGAAAGAACATTTATTGACACCGTTGACATGACTCATGTTTTATCAATACTCTACTGGCAACATAATACAGAGTCATCATTTATTCAGAGATGTCTGATAATCTTTTGTCAAGAGCTGGTAACAACTTCATTCATATAATTTTTTATGAAATCTCCTGAACCAATGCTTATCCAAACCATAGTTGATTAGTATGCTACAGTTGATTCATTAAGTACTTTCAAGTGTCCTAAAATTTGGAATGCGCATGTCTAATCGTAGTTGACACGTCAGGCAGGACAGGCTCTTCGTGTTTTGGAATGGTTTGAAAGACGCTTCAACACTGATAGCCCGCCCGCTCTTTTATTGATTGTGATTCTTTTTCTTTTTCATTTCCTATTAGAAAAGGATGATTCATATATCGAATTTATGTCCTATATTTTGGAGCCGGAACTAAGCACACGTGATTCCGTAAAAGTTTTACATTGGCTGTGCCCATCATTGATTGAACAGAGCGATAACTCGCAGGTCTGTGCAAGATTCAATCCACACTGATCTTATAAAAAAATGAAACTCATGGATATCAACTTTAGAGGGACTGATAGCAAGTAACCCAACTATATCTGCAATGATAAACAATGCCCAAACAATGATCGTTAAATCAGTCAGTCAATTATCAGCAGTCAATTATTTCAAGTCATGAAATTAATATATAGAAAAAATACCAGTTTGTTCGAGACATTCTAATGATGAGTCCGGTTCTACCTCAAATAAGCCATCAGAAAAAACCTATATAAACCCTGAAACAGATTGACGTATTTTAAGGTCGGACATATGCTCAAACTAGGATGTAGTTCGAGATCGTATATAATGACGGGACCTGAAGATGACAAGGAAGCAGAGTCAGAATTCACAATATCTGAACTGCGGCAGCAGAGAGAAGAGGAATTAAAAAAACGTAAAGAAGAACAATTGAAAGCTGAAAACGAACTTGAGGAGAAGAAGAAGAAAGAAGAAGAGAAAGGAGTGGATTGGGGATTGGGTAATTAGTTGAAACTATAAAAACATTTTTGGACCGCTGTTTGACGTTTCTTTTGTTCTAGGCGAGGATGCGGAGGAGGAAACGGATTTATCTGAGAACCCTTTTGCTCAAAGTAATAACGAAGAACTATATTTAGACGATCCAAAAAAAGCTCTTAGAGGGTTCTTTGAAAGGGAAGGTTTGAATCTTGAATATGACTGCAGCGAACAAGGTATCTTCATACAAATACTTTCTATATCATCCTTACATCATTTCGTCTACCACCAATTTGAGGTTTCATATTCTATTCTAGGAATGGGTCAATTCCTATGTAAAGTTGAACTACCTGTTGATGATGATAAGGGACAATCTGTTGTGGCGGAAGTACTTCATAAAGGCAAGAAGAAAGAGGCAGTAGTTCAATGTGCTCTAGAGGCTTGTAGAATATTAGATAGATACGGAGTACTAAGACAAGCAACCCACGGTAAGCAAGGCCTGGAAAAAAATCTACTTAATAGAAAACAATCTATTGAAGAAGAATTATTCAGTCATATGAATATTGTGTTTCAAAAATGTGAACTATTTTCATTTATCTGTATCTGTATGGTTAAGTGGTGTTTTGGCTTTAATTCCCTCCTAATTAAATTTTGAAGATCGACCTATATCTATTAAAAAGACTGATTCGAGGAATTCGGATATGTGAAAGCAAATTGTGGAAACTGTATTTCCACGAATCCACTGCATACAAGAGAAATAAACGAGAAAGGAAATAACAGAACCTCAATTGTGTGCATTGGCATAAACGATACCGTGTTCGAGTAGAAAATCCGATAAATTGAATTGAATAAATGCCTTTCCTTCGTGAAATTGTTGTAAATATCTTCTCTCCTCAAATACATGACTCTAACGACTTCCCGCATCATACTGAAGCGGTGTGGGCAGTGTCACGTCACTATCTAAGAAGGAATCCTAATGCTGTATCGATTTCAAGCAGTCTATTCTTTTCGCTCTCATTAAATTCCCATTTTAACGATGAATTCTTTCCATTCTGTATACGCTTAAAAAACATTAGAATTGGAGGAATATATATTAAATTATATACATATGTATTTTCAGAGTCTAGGAAAAGGAAAACAAAAAACTGGGAAGAAAATGATTACTATGATAGCGATGATGACACTTACCTTGATAGAACAGGAACAATAGAAAAGAAAAGAGAAAAAAGGATGAACGCCAAATTACCTCGAAAAACAGAGACTTATGAATCACTGGTAAGATACACCTTTAAAAAAAGATGCGATACTATTTCAGTGGATGATTTTCAGATCGAAAAGGAGAAACATGTATCCAATTCTATCACAGAAATTGAGAAAAAATTATCAGATGTTGATCACAATCCCGCGAACAGTCAGAACCAAGAGGAAGATTCTCTTGATACATACATGAATGAACTGAAACAATCGAAACTAGATAAGCAAGAAATAGCTAAATTGAAAATTGAATTAACGAAATTGAAGTTGGAATATGCCAACATCGTGAAACTCGCGAACTTGGCAAAACCTGCCAGTTTACCACCACTTGTCGCTAACAACGACATACCTGGCACAAGCAAGGATAAGAAAAATACATTATTACCGTTGTATGGAAAACGAAGGAAAATGAAGGTCCAATTACCCATGAAACTTGAAGATGCAACCAATAACACCGATGGTATAGAAGAGGAAGAAACACCAATCATTCAAGTATCTTTAAAACATATGAATACATCACATAAACAAGAAGGAGATGAACTAAGTGACAATGTTACTTTACCGACAGATATTACCAAGGAAGAACAGTCCACATCGAGTGAAGTTCACGATGCGTCAGTTCCGGAAGATTATATTACTTCTTCCGATGAAGATGGAAGCAAGAATGATGATTCTGCGAAGAAAAGGAAACATGGTCCAATGACATTGCAGAAATTCGAAACAATTCTGAAGAAACACCTGCCACCGTTTGCTGGTGAGTCAATTATATTTTCAGTGCATAATAATTCACAGATTGATTGGCGCTGCAGGTTAATCAGATTGTAAAAAAATTACTAATACACGTTATTTTCAATTATACTCAGCAGAATTTTACAGGAGTTGACAATAACCTCTCGGTCATTTTTTCAATCGTCACCTTAGAGATCGCTTTGGCTATTCCATCACAATAAACATGTAATATTCATCAAGATCTAGAGAGAAAATAATAACTTCACTAATTTAGATTATTTATTCATTACTTTTCAATTTCTGTAATTCCTTCAATTCTTCAAGAAGTTACATAACTTGTTGAATATTTTCATCATATAATCGCCATTTTTCGAGAAGTGAAAACTCCGATCCCTTACACACGCCATTCTTTGTTTCACAGAACATCATCAAGAGCAGCTAGAAAAAATTCTGAATAACTTGAAAGAATTAGCGGTGAACGAAGATCGTATGCATGTGGATTGGAAAATACTAGCAGCTAAAAAACGTAAAGTGCTAAAATTATTAGCAAACATGACCGAAGGAAATGATGAACAATTAGAACACAGAATCTCATCAGAGTTAACTCGCATTATGGCTGAGCTAAACGAAATGACTGTAAAGAAATATAAGGTGATTGATGAAATGAAGAAAATGACTCAACAGATAAAAAGTTTCTCTGAAAGCTCCAAACAGATAACCGAAAAAATATCTCCAAATAATTCGACAACATCTGAACAAAATGATAAAGAGAAATCGAATTTTGATAATAACAAATCGATAGAACAACCATCTGCAACCGATGATGCCAGAATTAATCCATGTCAATCGACTGAAAATGAATCATCTAAACAAGAAGACATACAAGATAAGAGAAAGAAGAAAAACGAAAGGAGGATAAATCAGAGACAAGAAAAAGTAGATCAAGAAAAACAAAGGGGTTACGAAGAAGATGCGAATAAAGAAGACTATAGTATGTGGATGCCCCCCGCAGGTCAGTCTGGGGATGGTAGGACTTCGTTGAATGATAAATATGGATATTGATCAACTGTTGATCGATTATTAATAACTCAATTATTATCATATTGTGAATTGTTATGTCAACGGTTTGAATATTTGAAGTTATTGAATGTTTGATTAAAAACATTTGACGAGAGCATGTTTGTTGAATTTACATAAAGAAAATTGATTATTAAAGATTTTACATAAACTTGGAAGACAGTTGTGAGTAAATCTTATTTAGATTAGTGCCTTGGGGATCCAAAATTAATTGCAGTGGGACATTTGGTAAATGTGTTCACTCGTCCGGCAAAACCGGAAGTGAAAAAAAATCTTTTGTAGATCAATAATTGCCGCTTATTATGTTTATGGGATATCCTTAATTTCAATCTTTCACCTTTAAAACTAACGGAGATACGAGGGGTGTACCATGATCCTGTTACACCTGGAATAATTTAGAATAAAAGTTGCCAAATTAAGCATAATCAGTCTTTATTTCGTATATAACTTCAACATGTTCAGGTAACAATAGTTGATGAGTAATACGTTCACAAAATTTTAAACATAACTAAGAGATTGAATCATAATTTCAGTCCAGTGTACAATTTTGTAATTTTCATAAGATATTGTCAGGGGATCATACAAAGGCAAAATTTACACAAAAAATAATATTGATTAAAACATTGATTTAACATTTTCAATACTCCAATATCAGTTTTGATGAAGGTTTTCTAATTTTTGTGATATCCTATTGAAGAACTGAATTTTATTTTCTGGTTCATAAAAATCAGTATTCATTATCACAAATTATTGCATACACAATATTGGATTCTAAATTGAATGGAATTTCCAGCAGAGATAGGCAGAGTATCATTTTCAAAATAAATTATGACTTCTAGAATTTTTCATGATTCAACATAATATTTTTGCTAAAACTATTTTTTGCAAAATAACTGATCAAAGTCTGAAATAGAAATCAAGAACACGTTTTTGTTTTTTCATCTCATACAGTTACCATGTTACCACAGGTGTATTCTTACATGTTTGAATATGTGAACTAAAATGCTAACTAACGCTATCTAACTCAACATCTATCTTCGAAGGTCATTGTTGTTGGACCTTTGGGAGATAGCAGAAACTCAAACTGCAACTCCATAGGTTTTGTAACTCGTATTTCGAAACACTTCAAAGTACTCTCGACTATGACCGGTAGCACCTGTTCGATGAACCGTTTTCCTGGACAAATTCTTCTTCCGGTCCCGAAGGGAGTTACCAGAAAGGTTGCGTTGCTAGATGTCTCAGATTTCTCGCTATCCAGCCACCTTTCTGGTATAAATTCGTTGGCTTTATCGAAATATTCGTTATTTCTACAAGCTATGCCTGTTTGGCATAAAACAACACTGCCGGCTTTGATTTTGTATCCAGATAAATCCAAGTCAGTGTCTGTGATTCTCGCTAAACAAGAGGCTGTCGGAAGAATCCTGAATGATTCTAATATACAAGCTCTCAAGTACGATTTTGATGAGTCTTCTAGGATTTTTTGCTGTGTTCCCTCTTTCTTCGCTATTAGGTAGAAGAGAAATACCAGACTATTTTTCAATGTGTGGATTCCTGAAATGAAGATTTTCTTGAGCGTAAAAGGACCATATCAATTTGAATCTATTTTTATTAAGGGCCAGGTAAGTTTTTTGAAGAAAGTTTAGTCGCTGCTTTCGAAAAAACAGGCGATGCCATTTTCAAACACGTGAGTACACCACTATCTCGAGTAAGAAAATCCACTATTTTCAAATTTGTTCTATATCTTAACGGGTTACGGTTCGATTTTTGTGGTATCGTGCGCAGTAGTCAAATTGATATTGATTGGTCATGAAAAATTATGATAGTACTTATTGGTTTTCTAATTTAGATCTACTTGAACATACCTGCAGCTATGAAGTCGACAATAGCGGCTGTTTTCTCTCTTCTGTCGATTTTAGCATTGATGACAGATTGAAAAACGACACTGTCATACGTACTATCTTCTGCAGATTCTATCAAATCCAGAGCTAATTTGTATATCGTATCTTCGCTCTCTACAAGACTCCTGTAGGCAGATGTCTCGAACCATTTCCACAACGGCAAACCGTAATATGTGTCTCTGAAACAACATATCTTTAATTATTTTGGATAATGTGTATATTCATGTAAAATTGATTGAACCAAAGACCTATTATCCTAGATAATTTAGGTAATAAGTCTATGGATTGAACGCTCTATATCTCGCTTATAAAATTTCTTCGATTCCGTATAAATGGTATATTTTAAATCAGCTTGGTGAACTCTACATGGTGCTAACTTATTTCCGTTTTCAAACGGAACTTCCTGTATAGTAGCTATTAATTCTCATTTCGAAAATCCTTACAACGTATATAAAATAATTATGTAAAAATATATAGGACGTCCAATTGAAAAATCTAAAATTGGGGTAATTTCCGGTCAAATCGAAAGCACGGCAAAGCAAGCAAATACGCGAAAAAATGTATACTGATCTATAATACACAACTACCACCTCGAAGAATCACCCTGTATTATGAATAAGTGTTATTTTTCGAAATACTCAAAAATATCGACTCACCTCATAGCTATGAAGTTTTGATGAACAGCTTCGGCTAATTTGAGAGCAATTTCCGATTCTCCACCTGGAAGTAAAAATCCCAGTCTTTTTCCTAGCACGAGAGTGCAAGCAGTCTCAAGTCCTAATCGCCCCATCAAGTCTTCTAAATTGAGAACTTCGTTATTTCTATCTCGCTGTTGTTTGATAAGAGCGCACCAGTCATCTGCTATGTCATCTACTTGTGGAAGGAAATCGAATATTGTTTTGGGTTTAGTCAAACAACTGGTTAAAGTTGTTCGCAAGTGATGCCAAACCTCGCCTGAAAAAAAAAGTATTTTTCAGTTGAAAGATGAAATGAAATATTTTTTTCGTCTTCAAGCCATTCCTTAGCCATATCATTCACTACTACACTTAAGGTACGTACAAATTTCATTGTATAGTTACTCAGTGACTATGGGAGATGAGAAAAAATAACAAAAATTCGGTATCGACTTTTCCCCACATACGAATATCATTGTTGTAAGTGAAGTTAGGAGAAAATAATTTCTACATTGACCTAGAAAATGTTAAAAAAAACTTTTCAATTTCGAGTTACGAGTAAATAGTTTTTTTTTCACATAGAAGTTATAAATGGCTATGGTCCAGTTAAAAAATAATTATTTACGTTCAAAAGAATATTTAGGTCATGAAACATTTCTTGAAAAAAAGATATAAGATGCGACCACCATTTTTTAGTATCTCATTTAGTGACGGAGTTGTCCTATACAAACATCGGAATTTGCTAACCCTTTCATTATAATCATTATTTGAAGGAAGTAGCAGAACAATTTTGAAGTGAAATTGATTTTTAACCTATATCATTCGAGAATACGGAACTTTTTGCATAAAAAGCTATTCCGAAAGTTACAGTATTATATACAGTTATATTTTGAAACGATTCGAGTGTAAGGTATCTCAAATACACGTGCAAATTACAGATGGAGATGAAAAAAATCAAAATAGTGTGTACCTTGTTCGTTCACCAAACCCGTACTGGCATATCTATCGGGTCTTTTCTTTCTGTATTGTGCCATTGCCTCGGTGGGTGGCCTAATTGGAAACCTTCCGCTGCTTTTCAAAACCTTCTCGATATCTGCCTTCTCGAATATGCTTATTACGGGCGTATTGAAAAGAGCCTCTTCTTTCATTATCGGCCCGTATTTCTTGTACATATCCACATAGAACTCGTGGATCTTGTTGAAACTGTACCCGCCGAAGGAGAATACCCATCGGGTTCCCAAAAGTGGAAAGGATAGAGGTCCTGGAATATCCTTCACATTCTTCTGGAGCCAAACTAATTTATTCACCTGTAACCATTTTGGCCGATGTCCCAGAATTATGAAAATCACGATGAAGACGATGTAACGTGAGTTCAGATAGTAGAATATTTCTTCGAACATCTGCAAAAATTAAAACTCAATTATATACAGTTCGATTTTGGACAAAGTTTGGTTTCATTATTAGAATTGATTCAACTATTCTGACTAGACCTGAAACTTTTTCTGATCTGTCGGTTACTTTTGATCCACATTTGACAATTCACGCGTTTATGCAATAAAAAGTTGAAGCTCTGGTGTCCAAGTTAGTAGTTTCATAATGAAAGACTTGAGTTAGTGCAGCGACAATTTCTGAATTTGTTGAAATCAATCACATTCATATATTATTTGATAAATAATGATATGGAATTGAAAAAAAAAACAATATTCTGAAAATATCATGTGGTGTTTATATAAAAGTATATTTTGAAGCATTTTACAATAAAGAAAAGAAAAATCATTCAAATCGAAAATATATAATACATATTCCATTCTCGATGAGAATACATTTCAAGAATAGATATAATCATCAGATGTTTTTATAGAATCAAATTTATAATCACGACTAGCAATCACATCCATCCAATCACAAAGTTTAATCGTTTTCAAAAATCCAGCAACTTCGAACTTTTTGACAGTAGATGAAAATTAACATCCTACTCACCAATGATATTGACTTTTTATGGAACATAAAATCGAAGGGAATATGAGAAACAAATAATCACCAAGAGTATTCTGAATACAAACGATAATACGTCGTACACATCAACAGTTTCAATCATAATTGCCATTGTTCAATAATAATCACTTGAAAATTACCTAGTCAGCATAGTACAGAGTCTAGTAGATTGATAGGTAGTAACGACCTAAGTCATTGATTCACTATAATCAAAATAAACTCTGAAATTTTCTTCGAAAGACAATACAATACTATTCAAGTTGTACTAATTTTATTTAGTCATACAGAAACTATATATCGTTGACTTCATTCTTGATTCTCTGAATGTATAAGACTTTGTAACTGAAATTCCACCAAGAAGACCGAACTCTTTCCGATATTTTCAGGATTCAAATTATTGGAAAGCCGATACTTACTTTTCTTGAACAGTAGAAATGTGATAACTGATCGTTCCAGATTGCCAAATCTACTGTGATAAATAACCTTTAGCTATATCTACTGAGTTTGAGATGGTGTTCCAAAACAAGGCCTTTTCCCACGAATATACAGGGTATATTGTATACCCCATAATCATGGAATAACGGCAAACAAACATCTAAATTTGACTACCAAATGAAAGGCCCCATCAGATTGGATAATTGAAATACCAAATGGAAGAATCTATCTATTCTCATTTTTATCGTATTAGTTATGACATATTTCAATAATCTTGAGAACCCCTGTCTGTAGATTGATAATTTGTCTTCTATTTCATTGTTTTCTATTCTGAAGTGCTTATTATCTGTAGTGTAATAATTCATAGATAATTTCCGAGATAAAATATTATAACTATCGGTTGGGTTAGGTCAGGATTATACATAAACGAATTCTTAAGTTCGAACCCAACAAGTTTCAATTTTTATTTCAGCCAGGAAACTGATGATTTCGATTTCTCAAATGGAACTCTTTATATGTCAATTCAAATCTCAATTTGTCTTTTTTCACTTTTTCCTTATATCTTTATATATCTATTTGGAATCTTTTTCGAGATGTAATTTGTCAATTTATATCGTGGGGAAATACACACTGAATGATAAAAATCTATATCCCAGTAGTGTAGCGATAAACCTTAGAGAAGTGGTGCTCAAATAGTTCTAACAAATTAGATGGTCAATGATAAAGCAGATAATCGTAATTCATACTTTCACTACAAGAGAAATGATTGAATCTTCCACAACTAAAAAGACAAGGAGTGGCCAACCATTCGGTCGATTACGCAACCAATTTTAGTTGGGTTTGGTGGGTCCTATCTCTGAAAAAGTGTAAATACGGCACTACGGCCCTAAGATGATGAATTGCCTAAATAAGATTTGATGTGAGAACGAATCGTTAACGTGTATCGTGAAGTAACACCTCAAGTGCTGCAAAATGTGCGATAACGGTTTGAAGATAATCTGTAGCATTGTATGGAGGATATTCAACATTTACTTCAACGAAACAGAAAGTTTTCAAGCGAAATCGGTTTACTTTTTGTATTTTTTGAGAAATGCATTAGCAACATTCCAAAGGTCCATATCTTTGCAATTTCAAAAATAAAAAAAGCAATGTATAGGGAATCAAAACAGATTTTCAACGAGGTATCATGTCCATTCCCTCCGCTGAGGAGCGTAAAGTTTGGGCTATACTTTTTCAGTCAAAGTTGTTCCCCTCATATACGAAGTTGACGTGTTTCAGGTTTTTCTCAATGAAATCTTTTCCTGGTACGTTTTCGTTGGGCTAACCTGTATACTAGTTACAATCGTTCAGAACGATGATGTGGTACATATTATCAATGACAAAAATTATTATTTCACTATTTCACTCAATAATAAACATACCTTAATAATGGATTACTTCTCTATAAAATAGGCACAGAGTCAACCTTCACAAACACGAATACAAGAAATTTGGTATATCCTAAAAAACACGAAAAACTGTCACTTTTCGAACACAATTTCGAAAACGCGTGCTTTATATTCACTCAGTAACCTTGGTGCCCATATCTAAAATACTGAAATGAAACGTTACAATCAGTGGAGCTGGGTTATCTTTAATCTCCTTCTTACTTCGATGGAAAGAAAAGTTCAAATATGTGCTATACGATGTGATAGTGGATGTGTTGACATGTTTAATTCCTTCCAGTCTTTCAGTTGATAAGTATTATCATTATCATATTCAGTTTGGTACATTTGAATTGTCATAAATGGAATTGAATTGTTTTTAATTCATTCTAATACAAACGGCCTATATAAGTATGATAATTACTCAAAAATAACCATTGAAAGTTGATGTACTCTAGACACAATTTCAATACTATAACAATTCCTCACGATTAAATCCTCATATCAAAGTAGTTTTTCAAGTGCACCCAACTTGCATCCGGATGAACAACATCAGTATTCGTTAATGAATATTGATCATTCTAATGAATATCTATCAGTATGTTATCTGAATATGTATCTCTGATGTAGTGATTTGGATTTGAGAAATGAGATCTTCGCTGCTAGATTCTAATTCAATTTGGCTTAATTTGGCGTCAATAATAATAATAATCGGAAAGCCCCTGAGTTCAATTCTCAGACTTTCATCAATTTCTTAATGCCGAAAAATTCGTCCCATTGAACTATTATGAAAAATACTTCTATTTATTGAGGTTTCGTTACATTATCTTTGAAAACATGAAGATAGGACGTTGCCCTTTAAATTACATTTACCTGATGAATTATATTTTCGTTTTTTTATCAACCAGCCTGGATTGTTATCCAGACTGAACAATACTCATTATTCTGTTGGTGCTCGTTATTTTCGTGACGTGTCCTCCATAACTGCATTTGGGGTTATCTTTTAATAAAGTGTGTGAACAAATGTGACCAATTAACCTTTAGTGTTGTTGGCAATAACAAAAACACGCAATTTTATATAAATTGATGACGTATGGGCAGAAATTAATTCAATATATTCTGTTCCTATTCAAAAAACAATTTCCCATATTGAGAATATTGTATATTGGGTGTACCATTTACAAAAAATTATCGTTCTGAGATAACTCTTGAACTCATCGTCGTAATCAGCCAAGAAATAAATTTGCCCATTTGACTGACCAAGTAAGCAATAGTATCGACTTGAGAATGAGAACCCTATACTATCTTGAATCACATAATCCAGATAAACATTGTTTTCATTTATCTGTCGCCCTTCGGAATCTTCAAGTGACCACGTCACAATAACCAGGGCTATTTGAGGAGGAATTGTTATGCTTTGTTAATAATCAGGAAGCTATTCTTCACCCTTCTGATACTGTATACTTTACGCGCGCACTTTCCTTTTTCGGATAGGGAGTTACGATAATGAATTGTACAGGGTGGGCAGATTGCGATGTTTGTATTGGGCAACTCGGTAACTATGGGAGATTCGAAAAAAAAATGGATGTCGCATTCTCGAGATAAGTTCACTGACAAAAACAAAAATTGGAAATTTATTAATGGAAATTCACTATATTATTCAACTACGCCACTAGATTTTGCAGAAATAATTAATCTAAAATATAAAAGTTCTTGACCTTTTAATTTCCAACAACTATTGATTGTGATTTCAATCATTTGTTGCTTTTTGATGATTGAAGAACATCGTTTAAAATTTCAAACGCGCTAGTTTGAAATCATGATTTTTAATAAAGTTACAGAAATTTATTAGGTTTGTTGATGGAACAAGTCAATTTGTTTTCAATGATAGATAAATCTTGTCGATATTCCAATTGAAAAAAATCCTAAAATGAAATAATTTAAATAAATGTGAAAATTTCTCGCTCACCATGCGAAGAAACACGCAGATCATTCCACTTGGCCACTAACCTTGAGAAGTACAGAAAATTGATCAGCACAATCCACTCAGTTATTTCACACGACGGAATAGATCAGTTGATCTACGATTCTAAGAATAATCTCGCGTATCTCGAACCGTGTAGTACCTACCTAGTTCAATAGCCGTACTACAAGAGATGCAAGACTTCTTAACGGAAGTTCTCAACTGAACACATTGAGTGAATATGTTTGTTAATAGGCATTACTTCTTATTGTTGTGGTTAAGAGAGTTTTTGTGGCCTTTTTTGGACTGAGAGTACGATATGAGCCGTCTGCTGACTCTATAATAATATGCCACAAGTGCCCCTATGAGAAAATGCTTATACAGGATGTTCCGATTGAAACCGCACTAAAATATTCGACATTCGATACATATCGCATTTTTACTATTCTACAGAACGTACAGAGCGTTTCAGAAGTCTATATTATCCTCAACAGAATTTTACACATGTGATGGGGATCCTTGGATTTATCTTCACTATAAATCGACTCTTTAAATGTATATTCAATCTTTTCTTCATCAAATTTTTGTCCTGGTACAGCAATCATTCAACATAGGTTGAAATATTGAATGACACTCAGTCTATAAAATTAAGAAAGATATTCGAATCCTACGTGAAATTGTTTATGAGATGTTGAAAAAAATGGATATAAGTGAAAAATAACGATTAATTGAAATAAAAATGCAGATATTCATTCCAGGATTAATATAGCTGTAAACATCTGGATCAATGAGTGAAAAGCATTCAAAAATATATTCACGGAAACCCACAAAAATAATTAATTTAAACTGACTGTGGTGATCTCTAGCCACTATTGATTCTTTTTATTTCCAACGGAACACTCTGTATGATAGATTTCTAATCAGATAAAAGTTCATGAAATAAATTAGGAAACAATCCCAAATTCCGGAAAACAATTTGAATACAATGTAGATGGAAAATTTATATTCAACTTTTTAAAATTCCATATAATTAACTGTACTAGTAGACCAACTTCAGAAAGGGCTGTTATATTATATACATAGTGAGGATCGACTCATTTAAAATTATAACAAGCACGTCTTTTTTGTGACTTCATAATTCATTTTATGTCAACGCTATATTCTTAATGCTTCCTCTTTCCTTGAAAAACATCTCATTTTCATTTCAAATTAGTTACCTAAATGAAATTCCGTCATTGTACAATGAATCAGAAGAATTGAACAATATTTTTTTACAAAATCATAAGTAGTGAGGTAAAATAGATATTATAAGGTATAATAATGAACATAAACCTAGTCTACAATTGAATTTGAAATCACGCTATCACTATGTGATCTGGAAATTCAATGCAATTTCTAATTCATTCATGAGTCTCCATACTGATCCTTTGTTACTTTATCGAAAATGCAATGTCGATGTGTAAGCTCAGTTATTTGTAAACTTAGAAGATAAAAGATACTAGATTTAATCGATACTTTCGCTATTTTTGTTTACTAGATCCGGAAACAAATTGAATTTGTTATCTCATGGTTAGATGATTGTTTGTTGGTGTTTCATAAGCGCTCTCGTAGAAATAGATTCAACTCAATAAGCAATTACATTCATGACGATATTTATCATTTCACGGATATTGAGTTCGGAGAAATTATTCGTAGACTCAATAAACCATTGGATCTTGATCAAGATTTTTAAACAATAGAACGTCAATAGAACTTTCAAATGTAGCGTACGATGAGGAATTGATAATAACAATTGACGTGTCTCAGCATTTCATCAAATTAAATTCAGATAAAAATGTGGAATGTATTTCAACCCATACATTCTCATTGTGGAAACGTGTCATAACTTTCATGATATGACGAATAGACACAACATAAAAATTGTTTCAATCCTATAATGATTGTATTCAAATAGTTACGTTCTGTTTTTCAAAACAAGTTTCATATTATGTTACGACGAACGATAATTACGCCTATCGACACGGGAAATATGATTAAATAATAAACATAAACATAAACTTTGAACGACGAACTAGCGGTAATTGTTGAGGTGTGTAACAATGAAGTCAATGAATGTCAGCCAAGGCCAAGGTCAATAAAGTTCGAGGTCCTTTTTATCGTATAATTCTACCAGTATGAAAGTATGTTTAGACATTATGGGTAGGTACAATACTATCGTCAGTCTGCATTATAGAGAATAACAAAAAAAAATTCTCAACCACGATTTTCAGAGTTTGCCTTCAAATACAAAACTCATCAGTACCGGATTATAAACAGGGTAACAAAGAAACAAAGTTTCAGAAACAGATTTCATTTCTCCATGCTGTCATCACCATCCCTATAAAAATCGAATGTAATTGAAGTATGACTTTAATACGATCAATTTTTTCTACAAATGAGGATTTCATAAATTTGTTACAAAGTTAAAGTTTGACTTACATTACTCATTTTGCTACAGTAAAATCTAGTTGATGACGTTCACGTTATACATCAATGACAAGTCATTGCAAACTCTCAATAATGTCAATAGTGGAATGAAACTCTGTATATTTCAATAATCAATATATTTGGCTAACGTTCATATGATTGTTTTTGCCTATGACAATTTTTGGTCTTTATACCAATGGAATTACTTCAAAATTAGTTTTTTACTTTGCTTATTCCATCTTCAAGTCCAGCAATTGGTTTGGAAAACACGTTTCACTTTCTGCAATGCCAAGTTTCAATTCTGTAACCAATCGTAATGGTGAGAAATGGTACGTAACTTCACTTCCTACTACGATTATTAAAATCGCAGAAATTCAAGGTGACGTTGTGCTATCCGCCCTCAATTGATTCGTATGAACATCATTATAAGCAATAGTAAACACGCTTTTTTTCTGTGTGATTGCTGGTCTGGTTAACGCTATACCAGAATCTGTGTCTTCTTCAGGCCTCTTGGCAGATTGATTTTGTACTGCAGGATACTGTACCTCGAATCTATGCTCAGAATGTTGTAATAAAGGATGATCTGGCCCAGTGCTATTTTTCCTAACACTCTTTTTACGCGCACTAGATTCAGTGTCTTTAACAAGTCTAGAACTAACTGAAGGTTTAGCAGCTGTTTGTTTGATGTTTTTACTCTCAGTTTGTTTTCTTTGAGTCACCTCATTCGTTTCTTCCGTGGGTTTCTTCTTATACCATTCCATATATCTGGATCCTTGATGTTTCGTCGTAGATTTAATTCGTTTTTTATCATTTCGTGGCAATGTTAAATCAATTTGACTCCTGGATTTCATTTTATCTCTTTTTTGTGTCAGCAAGGATTGCTTTTGGGTCGAAGAGACCTGCCTCAGATCAGATTCAGAATGATACTTTTGCGTTATAGAATCTGTGCTTGTTTTCTCTGATCTGGGAGTTATTTCTAGGCTGTCATCAGAGAAGGTTCCTCGTTTCTGGTAAAATTGTTCTTCCCCATCACTTTCACTCTGCTCCAAGGACGCTGATATTTCTTCAAGTACTTCCTTCTTCAACCCGTTCGACTTGGAAGATCTGGATTGTGATGATCTAGTTTCACTACTAGCTCTTTGTTTCCGCAGTTCGCTAGTTCTGTTTTGCCTATATTTAGTCTGTTGATCTGTATCAGATTTATCGTTTACATCAATTTCCACCTCTTCCTGGATCGGTGTTCTTATTTCCCTCCTCACGCGAGCTCTCTTTCCGTGTCTTCTCTTAGCCCTAGCCTTGATTGCAGCGATGTCGTCTTCTCCGTCACTTGGATCGCTCTGATCGTTGTCCGACCTGACTTTTCTTACTGGAGGACGCAAATAATGGGGTTCCGTTTGCGTTCCAGCGTCTTGATCAGTTTGAGTGCCAGCTGGTAACGATTGGGTTTCTAGTCGCAAGTCTTTCTCACGTTCGAGCAGAATTTGACGCAGTAACGCATTTTGTTGTCGCAAGGAGTTTTCTAAGAATTCCTGCTCCACTTGAAGTCTGCTCACAGTATTGGGTAGTAAAGCCTATTGACAAAAAAAAATCGTTAATTTTTTTCGAAATTTAGGTCTGAAGCCTGAAGCCTGAAATTTACCTGCGACCTTGCTGCTGTAGCCTGTTGTTGTTCCATGAATCGTCTCATTAAAATGTCTTTTCCACTATCGGCAGCCATATAAGGTGGGTCACTTAATGATATTGGTTTCTGAGTATCTCCTTCTCTAGTTATGAGCCTGAGAATATCGGCATTGCCTTCTCTGAAGTAGAAATGATCTCTCGATGGTTCTTGATGAATCTGGTTTTGTCGGATCAGTGTTCTTTTGACTCCTCCCCTGTCTGATCCTCTCTCAATTTCATGTCGTCCGATGGATTCTGTTTCTATATTGACCCCCATATTTTCTGGCGTCCATGCTTCTTTTTTACCAAACCATTCAGCGACCTGTACGGATTTGTTCTTTCTACCTTCTCCAGAACCTTTCACGTGGATCTTCTCAATCGCATCGATTATTGGAGTGTTTTTTCGTTTCTTCAAGAGAATGTAGTTATATAGAGGACACTGTCGACAAAGACAGCAACAAATGAGAATTAATAATGCTATTATTAGCAGAATGAAAAAAAGAATCAATAGCCATAAGAGGTTACTACTATCGCTCTCTTTGATTCTGATGATTTCTCTGACTGTATTTCCTTGATACATGTTTTTGGTGATTCCACTTTTTTCTGTTGGTTTTTCTTGATTTTGCGAGTTGATTATTTTGTTGATTTCATTCAGGTCCACCACTGAGTTTTTGAAGAAAGTGACTGTTGCTTCAACTACACTCCTGGAATTATAATATGTTATTATAATGAATTTTGTGGTAAATATTGTAGTTACGAGTGTATAAAGTGGGCAAATTTCGATGTTTGTATCGCGTAACTCGGTTAGCAGAAACTGTAAAATGCAGGTAGCATCCTCGATATTTTTTTGGGACGTCTAATGGCGAAAACTTGTTATTATTTCACAAAAGCAAAATATGATCTGCATTATAAAGTAGAAAATGTTGGAAGGTATAGAAGAAACTAGTAGTTGAAATTTATAACTGATTGGAAATGGAATTAAATGAGGCAAAAAAACACCCAGAGGTTGTCAAGAAGAGAACTGTCTGGTGCCTTTCTGAAAGGATTTATAACTTCGAACATCTCAATTGAGATAACAGAACGTTAAAATTTGCGACTTATAAAAGGAGTAAAAGTTTTTGAAACAGTCATTCTATATGGCGTCAAGGAACAAATGTGTCACAGGATGTTAGTCTCCATAACATCAATGATGTAGTTTTCAGTAGATGTTCTCAACTGAGTTGAAAGTTTTTATTAGTCACACTGTGACCGTGAATGCAGCAAGTTGAAGAAGGAGGAATAAAAAAATGCATAAACGAAGCTTTTAGTCAATTGAATACTTTAAATTTCTGCAAAACGTTTGAAATAAGAATTCCGAAATGTTCAGCGCGGAATTTGTAATAGAACATAATCGAATGATCGCATAAAAAATATTCAATTGAAAAAAACATCTCTACATTATTGTTCGAGAAAAAAATTAGGACTCCCCCTTCAGTTTCAGAATATTCATTTGAGTTTCCATTGATATATTTATTACCTCTCTCCATCATCCGTCCTACTGACATACATAGCTCCCGGTTCGTCTCCAGTGTAAGGCCTAACACGCTCAATAGATACTATTCCTCCTGTCAAAGTCTTCAAGGTCTCTGCAACCTCCGCTCTGTCAGGATTCTTTCCAGGTACAATAAACACCATCTTCCTACTTTGCCCTTCTGTAGGGTATATTCTAATCTCACATTCGCTAGACAACCTTGGCACTCCACCATCCCAAACTCTAGCTCTCAAAGTTGTTACTTCGCTATTCGGCCAGATTTTGATGACCGACAATTCTCCAGACTTCTCATCGAGGTGTAGGTAATCGGGAATGTTTATGATTTCATAATGAACTTCGTTGTTGGGAGGGCTGATATCTTTGTCTGTAGCTTTTATTACAGCAGGACTGGTGAACCCATTCTTGTCTTTGTTCAATATAAACTCATAGACTGTTTTCTCAAACTCAGGAGTGTTGTCATTGATATCTATCAAAGTTATCACTATAGTGCTAGTGGTTTTCAGCCCCATGCCATTAGCATCTACTGCTTCAACTTCCAAACTTATTACTGGAGTGGATTCGGCGTCCAAATTCTTTGAATCAGCTACTGTCACCAAACCAATGTTGGGGTCCAAAGTGAAGAGTTCTTTGCCAGCACCGATCAACCTGGTATAACGTATTTGACTCTTTGGATCCTTATCCCCATCAATAGCTTCCACCACTAGCAAATTAGTACCAAGACTAGCATGTTCTTGGACTCTAGCATGGTATTCTTCTTGAGAAAATTTAGGAGGATTGTCATTTACATCATTCAATAGTACTACCAACTTTGCCTTAGCTGTATAGTTCCCAGGGCCCAATTCTTTGGCAACTATGTAGCATTCTACTGATTGTCTAGATTCGTAATCCAGAAGTCTAGGATCGTGAACAGATATGTGAAATTTTGAGTGTCCATTGATGATCGTTGTGGGACTTATATCGAAGGTGCCTGCAAATATAATGAAAATGTTTATGTGCCAAGTGAAAAAAATTCAAAAATATAGCATACAATCAGCATTTTATTCATACAATATTGTTGTGAACCAAGATATGAGGAATACAACTGCTTCGATGGATTGGAAGACAACAAATGAACGGAAACGAAGGGCAACAAAATATTATTGAGCTTAGGCAAGCTACAAAGAAACAGAGAGCAATGGTAATAAACTAATAGACATACAAATGATCCTGGACAAAATACAACAAAATGGGCATAGGGATCTTAGCATAAACAATTAGCAATGAAATAAAGAAATAGATGTAGCGATCCTATACAAATAACTCGGCTACTAGGAACCGACAAAAATAAAGAGGGATATGATAACAAAAAATCACTAAATTGATTTCTTTGGAGAAATTATTCACTGGTCTTTTAAACCCATCTCATTTTTAACGCGTCGGATTTCTAGTGCTGCTGTTAAATTGATTGAAAAATTCCAATTCTGGATATATTCAACATAGATGTTTCAATTATGATATACACATCACTCTTTCCTCACCATTATTATTTTCTAGCTCCAATGTAACAACATCCCCTGGCTGAGTATGAACTTCAGCTTGGGCAAGTTGCAGAACTGTATTTATTGGTGCATTTTCGTCCAACAACGCGTTGTATTCGATGGCGCCAAAAGTTGGCGATCCAGCAGTCACACTTGGTGGTATCAGTGCTAATTGTACAGTTGTAGATTGTGCAGGGGCTTCATCTGTTCTAGAACGGATTTCCTCGGCTACTACGTTGACCAATAGCGGCTGTCCACTATGGAACATCGATACTATGTCGGTTAGAGGTTGTGCTAATCGTAGTTCACCTGAAATAATACGAAACTTTGAAGTGTTGCTACTTCTGATCAGTGTTAATGATCATAGTGAAGACGTTGGGTAACGTTGAAAATAAATTTGGCCTCAAATTTGACGCAAAATTTAATAATATATTAAACTATAATATATATTGAAATTGTATACACAAAGATGCTACAACTAGCCCAATAGAAAAAAATCCGTACTATTCCAGATTGTAAATCCCATTCAGTCATTGTTTTGTCTGTCCATTTATTCAGATTAGCCGTACCCACACCAAGTAATCATACAGTTGAAACATGAAATCAAACTTTATCAAACTGCCCAACTATCTGTTTGCATGCTCTCTGTCGTGTTGTTTTGTATGGTTATCCGGCCATCGTAGACTTCCGAATTACCAGTATCTATTTTTTCATTAAAATTACAAAAAAACATAAATGAAAATACATTATTCTTTTGAATAGACAATACAGTTTGGTTTTCGAGAAATTTCAGCAGAATATTCACAAAAAAGTTTTGCAAAAATAAGCAAGAAATGTTGGACAGGTTGGTTTAACGAAAACTACTTGTTTTTCCTTTGTTATATCCAAATCCTTGAGCTATTCCATAAACTCCTGACATTTTGCACAAAAAAGAAAATTTTGTCGATAACAATTATCGATCCGAAAATCGTTCGTTTCGTGCTAGATTGCGGTCTGATATACAGCTTCCGGATGAAAACTACCACCATAAAGCCCTGAAAAGAGGGTGCCAAGGGTGTTATTCAAATGAGATCCGTTTCTAGAGTAATGTTATACGATCGAACGTTTGAAAGTTCTAAGGGATGGATGCCAGAGTGTTTGTAACAAAATGGAATCTAATGAAACTCCACAGCTATATAAAAAAAACTATTTATTGTTATACAGTTTATACATCAGGACTCTAACATTAATAGTCTATAAAGTCAGTACCTATATGATGAAAAGATGAAAATTTTGATTATGTAAATTGAGATTGCTCATTAGTATTTCAGCCTTATGAATTAGTTTGATCTAGAAACATATGATTTCATAATCCAACTTAGTTTCGTTTATAATGTAAGGCAAGAAAGTCAATGAAGATATTTTTGAGAGTATTTCTTGTGAACGTACGATAATAATTGAAACGATAATAATAATCACGTTCAAATATTTACAAATCGATCGATGTCCAGTTACGGACATGGTAATCGATTAGATTTCTTAGTGAAAAATATGGGTCACACCGCAATTTGATGGTTTATCACACTTATATTGATGGTCTATGTAAATGAAAATAGGCTGTAGTCAACACGCGGACTTTCCCTCTTTTATAAGCTATACCGTGAAACTTTCCATATTTTGAACACGCAAGGGTTCTTCGAATGTTTTTCAATGCACCATCGGAAAAATAGTTGAAAGAAAAAGTTCGTAAATATAAATGCTAATCACGTTTCTTTTGCACCGTCTTTTGCGAAGTTTGTTCTATCGAACCAGATTTGCTGCAATATAAAGAGATATAACAAATTAAAACTTGATCAATAAATAATCCTTTTGAGATTTTGGTGAATCCGAAAGATATCAATAATGAGGAATATGAATATGAAACGGAAATCGAAAATTACACAGAGTATAACATGCAATTTTTTCAACCGAAACACTTGAATTCTGGAAACATTAGATTTCGGAGCCGGTTCAAAATTGCTAACAATTTCAATTTCCTCAAACCGCTTTCACGAGACCGTTGCGAGACTATATATTCACCTGAATCCTCGTCGATATCAAAGAAGTTCCTCATTTTTCCATCTCCAGACGCCAAACCGTACTTTATAGCCCGAGGGTTTCCTCGGTCACCATCTTCGGCGTGTACTCGTAGGATCACATCACCAGGACTCAGACTCGGGCTCAGAATGGTTGTCGGTGGGGCTATAGAGAACACAGGTGGTGTATCTTGCTCATCCAAGACTACTATGAGGAGAGGCCAGCTTGCGATATTCCTGGTATCTTCTTCCATATTGATCCAGGGATCCTGAATAGATGATAGATTGGAATAAAAAATGATGCAATGGAAAATCCAGAGTTTCATGTAGATACCAAATCCTGAAACTAGATCATGATATCGTTCAGGAAGAGAATAATGGATATATTTCATTTCGTGATGGATGGTGAAAGTTTTCTAAGAATTTGCCATTCCGTTCATGACAGGCGAACAATATTAATTTTTAATATATTATTGTATATTTCATTCAAATTCTGGGACACCCCTAAAATATCGAACAAGTTGAATTCCTAGTGTGGGACATTATATGTGTAAACTTTTTTCACGAAACAGTTTATTGAAATTCTTTTAAAATTTCTCATTATGTGAGGGATGCCGTGAAATATCGATTAGAATTTTACGGTGCATGTGAAACAGCCTTTCAGTTTTTCATTGAGACATTAATTGTCGATAAAACGCGTTCAAGAGTTATTTCAAAATTAACAGTTTTTTCAATTCATAACCTATTCTCGATCTACGGAAAATTCAATTCTGAATAAGAATGGTGGCTGTTATTTTCCTGAAATGAACAGACTTTACATTTTACTCACATTTGCCAAAATAGTCAAATGGTGCATAGTTTTCTTTTCGTAATCAAGGGTGCTGAGCAGCAAAACTGTCCCCTCCGCATCTCTATCTGACACCAACTTCTGATGTAATCCGAACTCTGGAGATCCCCATAATTCAAGCAACACCGCTCTGGGACTATTCGGATTCCCTCTTACCAGGACCGTACCGAGCTCAGTGTTTCTTCGAGCACCTTCCGAAACACTGAGTAGGCTTGGTGCTCCTGGAAATATTCTGTGTACAGGAGTTGTTGCGTTAGTAGCGCGAAAGGAACATTCCATCGTACTAATTTCGTTTCTTTGACTACGTACTTCCACAGTGAAATCATAGATTCTATCTACTTCTATGCGTGTTTTCAGAATAACGTTCGCTTGGCATACCTGGAAAAAATACTGAATAGAATGAAATTCTAGATGAGAAGAAGGTTGATTGAAAGTATCTCAAAGATGCTAGTGCTGTAAACATGCACAAGAATAAATATATTGTCAGACTCAAGAAGGACTTCGGTTTGAACACCTGATTAATTATTTTGTGAGTGAAATAAATAGAAATCAAGAATCAGTTTATCCAAAAATGTTCTGATGTTCTAACCAACTTTCGGTTCTTCCATGTGTTAAAAATCTGCCCACTTCCGAACGAAAATTGAGGTGTCCGAAGCTTTCTCTTTTCTTGGAATTAAAATTATTCCCAACTTCATGTATACACTGTATAAGGTAGAATAACTATTCAGATATTTCTGTCTGTCTAAAACTATTCAAATTTCCACAGACTATTTGTGATTCTGAAAATTTCGAAGAAACCTACTGGGATTTTAGTTCACGAGTGATCCAATGTGTATTGCTTGTGAATCGTATTCATTCTTCCTTTCTCAGGGAGTAATCTCTCAACTATAATTGAATTTGTTAAATTCTAGATATTCATTATTAATAAGGTAATTGTATCCACATCAGCAGTGAAATAATACCTAACATATATAGAAACAATCATTAATGATCTCCTGACTGAATCTTGATGGCAGTGAATTGAAAGAAAATCGTCTGAGAAACTCCGTTGTATTTGTTCATTATCGTTAATCTATATTTTTTGAAGAAATGTTGAAGAATGTCACATCCTCAACCTCTTATTTCGAGTTGTGTTCACTGATGAAAACAAAAATTGGCTATGGTCCTTTGTTTTCGAGTCATAAGTTCGATTTTTGTGACAGGAGAGGAGAAAATAAGTTCGAGCACTTCAAGCATTTCTGTTCTATTGATTTGTAGATATTATGTTTCGTAGTAATTCATCTGAGCGTCATACCCACCGAATTGAATCTGGTACAATTCAAGCTCTCCACTCTCACGTGATTCGACTGGCCATTGACGTTGAAAACCAGCGGATAGTCGAAAGTCGGATCGCTGGCTCTCAATCGGTAGAAAACCGAACCGACAGCTGCGTCAGCCGGCACCAGGACATCTCTGAGGACGGCTGATGAATCGAAACGCGGCACCGAGGCTACGAGGAAAGGCCCGTACAGGAGGAGCAGCCAGCGCATAATATTGTGGAGGAGATGCGGCGTTGAGTTCAACACACGCGATCCTGCAAAAGTCCAATCAATTATTTGTTGTGAGGGTTGTTTTTGAGTGGCGTATCTAGGAAGACAATGGGCCAAGCTTACAGTTACATCCGAATTGGATTTATAGTGGCCTCAGAACTAGAGAGCTTTTGTTTATTTATCTATTCAGAGAGGTGACGTGTTTTCCGGTAGATTCGCTGCGTCTGAACTCGTACATCAAAGAAGTTATACCACAAAATTCCTGGAAGAACTTCACATATACAGAGTCCTGCAGCTCACCTTCTGTCTTTCATAGCCCCGTTATTAGTTGAGTTGGGAGTTATTTTGCAGAAAAATCATAATTTTTAGCAGTTAGTGCGAAGATATGAGTGATGATATGGAAAGTCTCCGAATTTATGAATTTTGAGTATAGGGAAGTGAAGTGAAATCAGGGTTCATATTTCAGATATAGGCTATACATGAAATTGAATTGGTATCATAGGAAGAATTCAAAAATCATAAAAAAATCCGGAATTGTCGAGATATTTTAGCTGGATTCTCCTTACCTTCTTAGGTATACATAGAAAGTTTCAAAATCATGGTACTTCTAGTTTTTCTTTTATAGATCGCGTTATATCTTGAAGGAAAACACTCTGTATAGTATACTCAAAATAAGACAAGTCGAAGAACATGTCAAAACATCGAACACATGAAATTGCGAAGATCTGCACAACTGCTCATACTAAACTTCCTTATTTCATTTAATCATGTTCATAAATACTAGTAAAAATAATACTAAGACAAAATTCAATTCTAAATTTATTAATTCCAATTTTCCACATCGAAACATAAATGCATTACTCGACCAATAATATTTTCGTTATATAATATTGTGAAATATTTCATTCATTTTGACTGTCGTCCATTTTCCATGTGTTGCATGATTAAACTAATAACGATAACATTCGTTATCATAATTAGTGATCTAAAATCTATACTTTCCTCCAGAGGGTGTTTACCCTGACGTGAAATAAGGGCAGTAGAGATTAATTATCATTCTATGAGCCCTGTTACCACTGCGATAATTATATAGCAAACAAAAAATGTGTACGTACAGAAGCATAAAAGCATGTGGAAGTAGTGATTCGAAAGTGAATTTCATTGGAGAATTCTTTTGAAAATCGAGTCGTTTTTACTAGATCTTTCCAGAATTTTGAAAATGTCTCGCTAGCATGTTGAAGTGATTACTGTACTTAGCCATTATTACACAGCCGATAACGTAAAAAATATAAAGTTCACGATGAACATGAAAAATTGTGTTGAAACATCACACAAGAATATGGACGTCGATATTTCGAAATAAACTTGGATAGCCTCATAAATCTTGTTGTTTCCATTTAATATATTGTAATATATGGGCTGTCTGTTTTCTGAGTGCCACAATGAGAATCTCACTTATCTTAAGAGATAAGATGTTGGCTAAATGGGGGCATGTTTATACTGAATGATAATCTGAAGAGAAATTGAGAATATCATTAGCTCTGAAGATATCACGAAACAATTGAAAATTTCGATTTTCAACTTTTCTAAGATGAACTAATTATACGTAAAGAGAAAATTTTCAAAATTCAAGTTATTGTTTATTAAACGAACCAAATTTGAAAGGTGTTTCTCCGCTATTTTGAGAGAAAAGAATATGGAAATTCATTTCTTGTTCAACAAAATTTGTTCCTTTTATAATTTGGATCGCAATGTCAATAAGAACTTATTTTTGTTTCTAATAAATTCAGTTCGAAATTGAGATTAGAAATGAAAACAGAAAGTAGAACAGAGGATTCGTTCTGGAAAGCTGCTATATTTTCAGAGACAGACAAGTTGATGATAGAATCTCAGATGTTAGATAACCTCAGATATAATTTCCTTCACCCTTATATTAGATACAGAGAAATCTTACTAGAAACATGATTGGTGCGGAACATTTGAATCATTGTTATGATCCCATTTTTATTGTCCAATTTCAATGTACATCCTCACGTGTCACATCCACACTGCACATATATCAAAAAAACAGATCATTTACTCGTAAAAAATCGCAGACAAATTCGAAGTGGTCATGATCAACCGCGTGTAATCGCGCTACCGGACTATAGTATGACCACTTGGGGCAATAGACCCATTGGTCATCTGTTCTGCCGGTCACCCTGGATACCTCCACACAATACACACTAATATCGATGCTTGAGCGGACTTTTTCCACCAACGATTTGTTCAGGAGTATGAGTTCAATTTCTTCATTTCATATACAGGGTTATTTATATGTAACACGTTTATCGAGTATAGAATCGATTCATAGTTACGTCGCATGAGTAGAAGAGAACATGTATGCCAAATATTTGAGAAAAATAGTGGATATCTTTCTAGTTATGAACCCAACAAGAAATTGACAAAATTGATGAAACGCCCCACATCTCGCTTATAAAACTTCTGGACCAGCTCGGTGAACTCTTCATGATGCTACTTCATTTCCATTTCCCAACGGAACATCCTGTATAGCATGCCATTAAGAAATGTATCATTATGCCTTTTTGGGATACCCTGTATAATCAAAAATATTTCCTGATATGCGTCCTGGAAGAGACTGTTGAATTCCACTAATCAAATGAGATTAATTTCTATAGAAAAGAGAGTGTATAATTTATTGAATTTTGATAAAATTAGGAATTCCCAAAACAAGTCGATTTTTGATTTCAATTTACTAATGTTTCAAATCATAATCTAATATACAGGGTGAACCACTTTCGTGTAATGACGTCACCATTTCTTTCAAATGGAACCCCCTTTTTTTTCAATTTCCAAATTGCCTTTGCTGAGCTGATTCCAAAAATGTATAATATGTTGCTTCAAATTGGTACAGGGTGGGCAAAAATGCAAAAAAAAGTATGAAAATATAAAATAAATGATAATAAATATAAATATAATCACATATTGATTCATACGTAGTTTGACGCACTGATTCCGAAAATATGGATATTTGAACTCGTAGAGAATCAGAAACCTGAGAAAATCGCGAGAACCCAATCGAAAAATTTCGAAGTCGGTTTTTCGACCTCAATTCTTACGTGTTTTGACGCGATGATTCTGAAAATATGGTTATTTGAACTTTTCCGGCGAATTTGATTTTCAAAATAATCCGTATTATTAGGGCCCCCGGATTATTAGGGTCCCTCGTATTATTCTGGGTCTACCGGATTATTCCGGGTCCTTTCCGGATTATTCCAAGTCTCCTGGATTATTAGGGTCTCCCGGATCATTCCGGGTCCCGCGGATTATTAATCACATAGTGATTCTTACGTATTTTAACGCGCTGCATTTTTGCCCACCCTGTACCAATTTGAAGCAACATATTATACATTTTTGGCTCAGCTCAGCAAAGGCAATTTGGAAATTGAAAGAAAAAGGGTGGTTCCATTTGAAAAAAATTTGGATGACGTCATTACACGAAAGTGGTTCACCCTGTAATTGAAATCAAAATTCGACATGTTTTGGGAATTCCTAATTTTATTGTTCATTAAGCCAATAATGAATTTATGCGTTACTTTATGGACGCACTGTATATTTCAATCTGAAGGATAGATTTTGTGTTTTCCTAAGATATTTTAGAAAATTCAATGACAGGTATAAAAATTTCACAAAATTAAATGTCTCTCAAAGATATTCGTATGATAATGCGTATTTCATAGCTGAATATTTTTAACATGAGTCATAGTGCTGACGTGGATTTTTTTTTTTCGGGAAAGTTTTCATCGAATTTGGTGAAAAATAAGGAATAAAGGGAATGCTAGATATGTCAAATAAAATCCAATCAATATAATTTTTTAATACAGTACCATACAACTACAAAACGTATATTATATACCTACTAGTATTGTGATAGTAAAATCTATTTTGGATTTCAAGTTTATAAAGATGTTACATATTTATTTAGTCACCCCTAATAGTTTCCAAATGATCTGCAGCTTCTCTGGATATTCTATGGTATTTAGCTGCAACAGGTCTATAATAGTATGCTTGATAATCGTTTCTTTCGGCCATTTTTTGTTTGATTTCTTTTTCTAATTTCCTGTAAGATGTAAAAAGTTTTATTCAGAACCATACCTTCAAACTTTAACCGATAGAACACATGTGCATAATGAGTTCCCATTTGAGTTTCAATAATACATGAACACTTGAAATCCCTACCATAGTATTTATTTGAGGAAAAAAGCTGTGACTCAAGTATACCGGGTGTCCCAAATTATTGTATACATATAATATCTCGCTTATTTAACAAGATAATTCAAGAATTGAAAAACTATTTTGAATGACACCAAAGTACCTAATTGTATTTGATTTGTTTCAATATTTCTGATCATCTAATTGTTTGAATCATATTGATTAAAGAGAATTTTTGGGACTAGTTCAATGAACTTTTGGTATTTGTGAGTTTATAGCATAATGTTTTGACATAATGTTCATGGATAGTACATATTCTATTCTATTTCTGTTTGAATATCTTACCTGAGCATAAGCTTTTCTTGTTCCATGTACATATAGGCCAAGAATTTCTCATAGTCTTGTTGAGGGTCATTAAAAAAATATTTAGCCAAAAATCTTGTTACAGGACTCTGAAAAACAAGAAATTATATAGAATTTTGAAAATATTTGAGTTACATAGAAAGTTTCTAAATATGATTCTGAACTGAGAGATATAAATTTGGCAAGAAACTTGCACAATTATTGGACCAATAACACAAAAAATTGCCAGAAATATGTTTCACAATTTCAAATGATGTCCAATGTACCCTTAGCAATTTTTCATCAGATAATAGAGCATTTATTTCATTATGAAAAATTCTAGAAGCACATCATTCTAAATTCCATAATGCATTTAGAACTATTTGGGGGGAAATTGTAATGCTCCCTTGATTATATTCAGTCCTCTTGTTGGACTCCTATTTCATGCACAAATTATTCTCAATACTGACTACTATCAATTGTGATTTTTGAATTGAAAAATATTTTAGAACTTTGTGGGACAAAAGAGAAAATATTTCCATATGTCATTACTCATACTCTATAGTATTCCCAGTATTTGGGTTTATAATCCTCAGGTGTCTCTGTGAGAGTAGCAGGTCCTATAAACACATTAGCATACATCACTCCCAAACTGCAAGGAATGACTCCCAACATCACATAAAAATGAACATAATCCTTGAATTTGTTCCATTGCCATCTTGAAGGAGCCAAGGGAAAAATACGATGCTCTGACATACATCGTTTGGCAACTAAAATTTAAAAAAACGATTTTGAAAAAATGTAGCATTGATATTTGCACCAGTATTACATAACCTTTCAATTTCATAATGTCCCTGTTAATATTCATAATAAATACCTTCAAATCGTACTGCTTTTGTTGGCAGTCGAATTAAATTTCTCAAAGTACTGAATGGGATCATATTTGTATCAAATGAATTCAAGGGATAATCAAAATATCATTCTTTCAAATTTAGGAATTTCCTTATTACTACACGCTGTCAAAAGTCAACTGTCATAATTCAATAAATACATGCTCCAATTTGGTGGAATCAGATCCGTATGTTCCAAGGAATTGAAGTTGACGTTGTGTGTTCTCCAAAAGGCGTGGCTTCCAATAGCGCGAAAACGTCAGCAACGGCCCTAAATTCAAACATATTTACTCTGTGTAGCCACACACGACGACAATTTGAAAATTATCGATAAGCATAACTCACAAACGCTAGAGATAAAAAAAAATCCTTCAAGCCGTTTTCAATATGTAGGAGGAAATGAATCTATGTACTTATGAACTTCCTTCACTTTCCTTTTCACCCTCAGCCACCCTACGTAAATAACATTAAATGACAACCCCCCTTCGTGATATCTCAAATTAAACCACTTAAAAAATGCTTTACGATGATGGTGAATGTTGCTTTTCGAAAATCATTGAATTAGTATCAACAATTATATTACTATAATCTCTGCTATAATGAACTCTTTATGATTGTAATTATTGTGAATGATTATAGATACTCGTTTTTGTGAGAAATTAGTGTGAAAGTTTAAGAATATAATAATACACATGAATATAGAATAAATTTCTCATTTTATTCATACATAATGAAATATATCGTCTATGAACACTGGAACTTCTTATGGTATTCCAAATATTTTTTTTATTTGTTGGTTTCTGATGTTCATGCTCATTATATATTCGCATAAACTGCCTACTGATTACATATTATGTAATCAGTAGGCAGTACATATACATAATTCATCTTTATAAAGAGTCCGGTATTGACGTCATAAACACCTGCCTCTCCTGTCCCTCGCACCTCGAAATTTGCCAACATTGTGGAAGCTCTATTTAATCTATCAACACTTCATAGTTCGTTCTGAGCCCTGACATATATATAGGTTACGTTCTTACATATGTTCCAGATATTTCAGTCAGTTTTCGGTCAAGTGGAATTTGTTGAGATATATCTTCAACTGCAAGAACTCATCGACACTGCAGATTTGAATATATGAAATGACTTCAATACCGTCAACATCTAACCCTGTGAACGTTCAAGAATTCACCATAAGGGTACCTAAGACCATCCAGAAGAGGTATCATGTAATGCGATTTAATGGTACATTAGATGTTGATTTTTCAAAATGGACCAAAGTTAGCATGGAGCGAGAAAATAATATGCGGGAATACAAAGGCATTGATGAAGATCAGCCAAAATTTGGTGCCGGTTCTGAATTTGGAAGGGAAGCCAAAGAGGAAGCTCGTCGTAAAAAATTGGGTATCATTGCCAAAAAATATAATGCTGATAATCAACCATGGATTCTGAAGTCTCTTGGAAGTACTGTGAAAAAATTCAAAGGAATTCGAGAAGGTGGTGTATCTAATAATACTGCTTATTATGTTTTTACACATGCTGAAGATGGGGCCATTGAGGCCTTTCCTCTACATGAATGGTATAAATTTCAACCCATTCAAAGATATAAAGCCCTATCTGCTGAAGAAGCTGAATTGGAATTCAACAAGCGTAATAAACAGACAAATTATTTCTCCCTGATGTTAAGAAAACGTCTGAGGGGGGAAGAAGAAACTGAAGTGGATGAAGGTGAAGAAAAAACCAAGAAAAAAAAGAAGAAAGAGAAGGAATTGAAAATTTCTGATATGGATGAATGGATGGACAGTTCAGAAGGAGAGGACTCAGGAGATGAAGAAAAAGAGAAAGAAGATAGTGATTCTGATAAGAAGAAAACTAAAAATGACCCAAAGAAAGAAAAAAAGAAAAGGGACACAGATAAAGAGGCATTTGAAGACTCTGATGATGGGGATGGGGAAGGTAGAGAACTTGATTATATCAGTGATAGTAGTGATAGTGAGCCCGAGAATGTAAATCTAGATGGTGTATCAGAAGAAAAAGCTTTGAGAAAACTATTAAACTCAGATGATGAGACAGATGAAGAAGATAAATCTGATAAAGATCAAAGTAATGAGGAGGAAGATAAAGAAAAGGAGGAAGAGAATAATGAAGACAGTGATGATAAGAATAAAAAGAAAAAGAAGAAAAAAGTCAAGAAAGATAACAAAAAAGATGCAAAAAAAGAGAGCAAATTGGAAGATGACTTCACCTCTGATAGCTCTTCTGATGAAGAATTGAAAAAGAAGAAAGAGAAAGAAAAGAAGGATGAAAAAAATCCAAGTAGTGCTAATAGCTCAAGATCTGCAACTCCTACTGAGGGGAAGAGAAAACTAGCCATTGAAGCTATTGCTGGACCAAGTCCTAAAAAATCTAGATTAGAACTGCCTTCATTCAGCTCATTAATTACTAATGAATCTTGTATAACAGAAGATGCTGTTAGGAAATATTTGATGAGGAAACCAATGACAACTACTGAACTACTTCAAAAGTTCAAATCCAAAAAAACTGGACTCTCTAGTGAGCAGTTGGTAAACATAATGACTCAAATTCTGAAGAAAATAAATCCTCTTAAACAAACATTGAAAGGAAAAATGTATTTGTCCATCAAATCATAGTTTTTATTGAATATTTACCATTTGAAATAAACTATTGTTTTATTTCTCAACAAGAACCAATTTTGTGAGAATTTCATATAAATGATTGTGAATTATGATGGGTATTGTGATGAAAACGAAAAGTATGATATAAGTTACATTGTATTTGACCTTTGAGAAATAGAAATGTTGAATAAATTTATTTGTTCAAATAAACTACTTTGCTTCATTTCTCAACATATTTTTCAACAACTCGAATTCAAATAACTTTGTTAATTTCCATTAAAAATTATAAGTCATAGCATCAATACAAATGCAGTCAGAATCACTGTAATTCAATAGAAATAAACATCGCGACTTGGTTGTGTTTTGGTAAGGAAGCAAAATCAATTTATGTAGAAAAATTAGGAATAAAAAAAATAGTCATAGTAATTATGAATAAGAGTTGAATAATTTGTAAGTTTTCAAAAGCCGATCCATAAGTGTTTACTCTGTGGTTTACCATTTCTCTGATCAGTGAAGCTATTAGAAATGGATTTCTATGCTTTCCGTGCTCACGTTTGACGTATGATTTTTAAACAGTGGGCAATACAATCGTTGTAAACAAATAATGTTCCTTCACCAATGTTTTTCAGATCCTGTTATAATAAAATCAATAAATCGCATCTCCAAGAGTAACAATAATCAACAACAAACAAAACTGGAGCAACGGCAATACGTGGATGATCACTAAGAGAAATTTCCAGAAATGGATGTAAGAAATCAAAAACTTGAACAACAGGTACAGTTTTCTCAAATAAACAAATACGATTATTAAAGTCTCCACTATCTAATCAATTTTATTACAGCGACAGATTATGGAACAGAAGATGAAACAAAAAAGAATGCCTTCTGGAATGGTACAAATATCTGATGTAAGGAATACTTCAGCAATTCCAAGGAATGGTAGTGCAAACAGGAGAGAGTTGCATGGTAAGACAATAATGAAGTTTACAAGAAGACATTCTTTCGATGTGTACTAATTTTCAAGATTGAGTTATAATGTTGAAATGAAAAAATTGGTAGTATACCTAAATATTGATATCATCACATAAATTAGACATTCATATGTATCTTCAGACTAATTGTTGACTAAAATAATCCAATGTCATAGGTTATGATGGTCCTCTGCAATATTCAATGGGTATTGATAATAACCCTGATCAGATTATATCAATTCCAAATGGTGATAGTGGAAATGGGGTAGTAGAAGATCTGACAATCTGTGGGACTACAGATTTAATGGATATTGAGGATGATGAATCTTCTCCAGTAGCAAGTACACCTAATGATAATGGAAATGTACCTATTAATCCCATAATTGAAGATAACCCAACCTTTATTCATCAAACTAATGGAGTAAGTAGTTTTCCTTAGTACTTTTTAATATCAATTAAGCTAGAAAAATAATACTTGATAAGACTCTGATTAGTATTGGAATTTTGGTTGAATTGATAATAATTGAGGACTTCATTAGTTACCCAATGGGCTACTGACCTGAGACCTTCAGGCATTCAGGTGAAGAAAGGCGGGCCCGACAGTTTATAATGAAATCCGAACAACTTCGGAAATCCACCATTACTAATTTTTGGTTTTTTAATATGAAAATTTGTTCCTACACAACTATTTCCTAGGGTAAAATTATTTATTACTGAAAGATTTATAGCACTCGTGGCTTTAATTTTATAATATATCTAAATAAGCTAACTTTTGCCTACATACATAATTTCCTTTCAAGATGACCGAGACGGAAGGTGACATCGAAGGTAATGCAGATAAGTTTGTCTTACAACCAGCTCAATTGAAGGTTCTTTACAAATGTCGCATCACAAGAGATAGAAAGGGTGTGGACAGAGGCTTTTATCCCACGTATTACCTGCACCTAGAAAAAGATTATGGCAAGAAGGTGTTCCTGCTAGCTGCAAGAAAGCGGAAGAAAAGTGCCACCAGCAACTATTTGATTTCTACCGATCCAACTGATCTTTCCAGAAGTGCCGAATCTTTTGTTGGTAAGATGCTTATTCCCGGTATTATGATTGTAATAACCATCATCACTGGAATTAAAATAACTCATGATTGCGCGGAATACTAACATTCAAAAACTATTGCTTGAAAATTCTACATGAGACTATATCTAACCAATCATTCCACTTCTCACCGAATTCTTTGATAGATTTGTAAACAAACCATATCTGAGCATTGATTTTGAAAATCGAAATAAGGAAAGATTATGTTTGATATGAAGGTTATCTCTTTACATTTATTAAAAGAGGATTCAATTGAGTCATTTTCACGGTGTTGTCAAATAAGAATAAAACTACACCCTTTCCTAATTTATTTGATATCTTGAGGCATTCTTTAGTAATTCTATATTACATCAAGTGAAACTGATGTCTCTACAGAACATATGAATTATTTTGTTAATGATGATAGTAGATAACTAGTTTGAGTTCTGTTATTTGGCATTGAGTATTTCGACTTGAGTATTGTACTTTGAATTGGCTAATAACTGATCTACTTTTCAGCCATATCCTAGCTAGTTTGAAACAGGGAGGATACATTTTATACCTACCTTAGCCATAATTTCATTAGTTTTGGTATTTCGTTTGAAAATCAATAATATCGACTAGAAAAAATCTTGTCTTGAATATTCTGAAATTAATGTGAACTCATGTCAACTTTTGGCTTCATCTACAGGTAAACTACGATCTAACTTGCTGGGCACACAGTTCACCGTGTTCGATGGGGGCGTATCGCCACGCAAAGCCAACCCGAGAGAGGGCGTGATGGCGCGCCAAGAACTCGCCTCCGTCATCTACGACACGAACGTGTTGGGCTTCAAGGGACCGCGCAAGATGACCGTCCTTATACCGGGTATGGTAGAAGAACGGCGCGTCATAATTTATCCGCAGGTAATTCAAATCAAATAATATGTTTCGAGATAACTCTTGAAGTTTTATATATATAAAAAAATATGCGGTGTTGCCCGTTTGAGATGAACTTAACAAAAAAAATAAAAACGCTTCAATGATGAACTGTATAGGCAAACATTATCTTTTCAGTTCATCAGTTTATGATTGGAATTTCAGCAGAAAATCTCCATTGCTATGATTGGACATTGAAAGAATAGATTAATCGGTGATTTTATCATAGAAACAGATATTTTCAATCATTATTTCTTGTATCGTATTCGAAGGATGAAAGTGAAGGCCTGATCGAGTGTTGGAAGGCAAAGAACACGGGCAGCATCATTGAATTGCACAACAAGACGCCCGTGTGGAACGACGAAACGCAATCGTACGTGTTGAATTTCCATGGACGCGTCACTCAAGCGTCTGTCAAGAATTTTCAGATCGTCCATGACAGCGACGCCGAATACGTTGTCATGCAGTTCGGTAGAGTCGCGGAGGATGTCTTCACCATGGATTACAGGTCAGTTTCCAAACGATATTCATTTCCAAATATGATGAAAATAATTTCACAAATTGTTTGAAAAACTCTTTCATGACTTTCATACGCTTCAAAATTAACTGTTTTGTGGTCGTTCCGGTTTGGTTTAGTTCGAATGTGCGCATAGTTTCGTGACGATACAAAAACATTTGAGGGTTGAATCGGTTTTTGGAAATTTTGGCTACCCTCGTTCTACAAGAATCAGCTTATTGTTCTTTTGTTCGAGAATAATCTTCGGTTACAATAATTAAAATGATATGAAAATGGAACATTCTACGATTTTTGACCCGTGTTTCATCGTAATGAATATCAAAATCGTCTTGTTTCGTATAAATAATCAAAATCTCCATCGTCACTCATATTTATTTTTTCTTATTCGATTCGAACGGAAGAAATTATCATTGGCACAAATGAGAGTGAATAAATACCCAAACAAAAAGCTAGGTTGGCTAAACTATTATTTTGGCAAATAGTTTCTTATTGCGCATGTCAATACTCATGAATCAAAACATTTTTCAATTTTGAACATGTACCGAAATAACCGCCCTGAAACCATGATGTGGACGGTCACGAGTTTGGTTGAAACAAAAAGACTTCTCGGTTGGAACAGATTCAATCAATTGCGTATGTCATTTAAGATCTGTGAATGTTGTAAAACTATCAGAGGATGTATTTCAAAAGGGATATTTGATTTTTTGTAGGTACCCTCTTTGTGCTCTGCAAGCGTTCGCCATAGCATTGAGCAGTTTCGATAGCAAACTGGCATGCGAATGAAGGTGCATCAACGTTGGAGAAAAAAGAATCGTGCCTCGAAAATTCAAGAGCTTAAACACTGGCTCAAGTAATTGTAGTGTTCTAAATATTGTATGAAACGTAATGTTGTTCGTTTGTCTTAGTCACAGAGTGAGAGTTAATGAATGGTGGATTGGAGCCTACACTCTGTGATATAACATCTATGCAAACATTGACTCAATTTTTCAACAGTATTATTGTAGCTTTATATTAAATTATTTTGTCATTTGTCAAGTAATTTACTGGCGTGGTAAACGTTGCACGGAGTGATTACACTTCTATGTTTGTAAATGGGAATCGCTAATTCACAGAAATAAGGATATAGGACAATTCAATGAAAAAAATAACATGTTTTCAAACGTTCTTGACTATTGAAGAAAAAAAAGGAGCATTAGCGATGCACGTGCTTAATTTTTACTAAACCAACGATTTCTTATATTACACAAAATCAATGTGGAAAAATGCAGTTCCAATTGTTATCCTAAGGAATTTTGCATTATTTTCCATAGAATATGAAATTAAAAATCGTGCTTACTTTCTCATTTGCTCTGTTCAACGAATATTATGAACGGACAATTATGCTATTTTGTTATGTGATGAATAATAGATCAAAAAGTATACAACTGAATCAACGTCAATCGTTTTTCAAAGCCTGATAATTGAATTTGAAATAATTCAATGGTTCAAAATTGTGAAAACGGGGTGTAAAGCATGAATAAAAATTATCAATGATGTTTTCCATGTATAGGTGTGTAAACTTTTGTACTTTGCAGTAAGTCTGTCATGTGAAATACGTATGTTTTCTTCGCAAAATTGGAGCTTTTTTATTTTCCATTTAGTTAGCGATTCCCTTCGAATAAATCGATCTATAAACACTATGTATTACTTTTTTATTCAGTAGGAAGGAAATTGTTGTATTTTTTCTGCATAAATCTAAATAAGTTCGTAAATTTTGATGGGGAGATGGTCTATACCATATGATATGGAAACTTGCAATATTCAAAAATAATGCCGCTGCTGTACTTAAGAAAATAATGTAACGATTAGTTTCCTAATCTGTTAATCTGGGCACATGTGAATCACAAAAGATCGGGTCGAATAGTTTTCTGTCGCTGGACTTCATTAATAAGGAATAATAATTATGTATTATGAACGGTGCACTAATGCAGTTGATAAATGAAAATATACACTCTGTACATAAATAAGCTCATAATCAAAGAACCCACGGTCATACATACAGGCCTGGAAGATATGTCACTATTTTCGAAGAATGATTTGTCATACTTATCCAATAAGAGCATAGTTGTCTTGGAGTATGATCACGTGATTAATCTTTGACAGTTCGTATTTTAAACAAAGTAAACGGTTAGGCCTTGAATGATGAATACAATCAACGACAGAAATATGTTATCTTGCAAAATTCTCTGGAATAAATCAAAAAACATTTGTATTTTCATGAAGCTGCTGGCATCTGATTTGTGATTGGCTGACAAAATGACAAAGAGAGGGCAGCGCTACCCTGTACATAATTTATAACTACTAAAAAATTATAAAATGTTTAATATATCATGTTATCACAGTAGAAACCAACTGAAGAAGGTTACCCCAATAACATTATTAGTCTATATCTGATCAAATTGTTGCATTTGTCATTATGAATCTTCGTTTAGTCAGGGGTGAATTACGTAAGACTGCAATCACGCGTGTTTCAAGACACTCGATTAAAAAAAAAAAACAAAATCGGCCTATTTAGTTTTGCATTTTTGCAATAAACTAAGGTTAGGTGTATGTAAACTGAATATTATCAATGTTTATTCTATATTTGATATAGATATCTCAGGATATTATCCGTGTTGTATCTCAATTTTCATTATAAACTTGTTTTGTACAACGGAAAGGGTAGATACAACAATAATTTCAAAAAACCTACTCATATCTACTTCTATATTAATAATGGCTCAATCAACTTATTCTAATCCCAGATGTGACATCATGTTGCTTTCGGATTTATTTGCTGATGAGAAGACAATGACCTAAATGAAGACATTCAATAGAATCATCTGTTCTTATAACATAGTTTGATACTGCTGTAAAGAATGATTAAGCCGACCTTGTTAGGAGTCCAACAAATTCGAAAAGGACTTGTTACACAGAGAAATAATTGAACGATATCCCCTACAAGAACATTTATATTCAACAACCTGTAATATTTTTTTATGTATACTTACAAATCATATTGAAATGTGAATTGCTTTTGTGCCTTTTTTATTACTTATACATACATTCTTATGGTGGAGTTCGCAAAATTTGGAAAACTCTTCAATTCATTATTTAGGCAATCATTTTTGAAAACATTATTTTGAGTTAACGGACACTAAAATGTTCTCTCCATAAAAGCTGTTGAGAATACTTCATGTTGAAAAAGATGCTGCCGTATTTTTCAATAGATACATTTTTTATTATGTAAGTTTTTGTTTGAATACTGCTTGTGGTATTTTGGTGAATAGCTTTGTAATTGTATCATTATTCATTTCCCAATTGTATTATTTTCTAACTCAAATTTTAATACTGTCATCGTTATAAATACCTCATTTCTTACTCAAGTGCCTTTAAAGAAAATCCAGATTGTAACGGAATGACAAAAAACATCACTTAGGAAGTTTTCCAAATCTTTGAGCCCCTTGAAAACCATGATTAAGTTGATTTATATAAGTGAATTCGCCAACTTGATTTTTTCACTTACATTGAAATTAGTTATGTAGTTAGTTTCAAGAAAGTAGTTATCACATGATATATTTTTTAATATCGTTTTTGATTAAAATAAACAATGTTGAACGTTTCTAGTCCATTAAATGTATTTTAAATTTGTCAGCTTTTGTTTATCTATTTCAATTCATAAATCCATAGTTTGGAAAGGCTCTTTCGATCCACATTTCCCACATTCCCATAAGAAATTTTGAGCTCGTTCATCTAGATGCAAGACACCTCAGTCCAATAAGACTCAATGCTAATTTTTCATCCTCTACTAACTTTTCCGCTGAAAGGACTCTTTCAACCAGTATGCTATAGCGAAAATATTTAAAGTAATCAAAATTGTGATATATTGCATATAAGTCATCAAGGAATCGCTCTCCAGAGAAAAACCCCAATAAAGCTGTTTTGAAGAAATTGAAAAATAATCTTATCATTTAACAAGCCGAGTGAGGTGAAAAAAGTGTTGCCCCATTGTTATAACTCTTTTATTTTTATGTGAAACGCTTGCAAAGGTCGATTTTTATAGTAACCATAGCATCCTATGATGACGCACAAGTTTCATTATCCCCTATCATGGGGCAGTCACCCCTTAAATGTTTTTTAATTAGAATGTGCATAATGCTTATTGGGAAAATTTCAAGAATTTTGTTGTTCAACATAAATCTTTTTTATGCTGAAAATTGATTTTTCAAAAACTGAGTAAACAATTGTAAATCAACAACCAAATTAAATAAAGACTATATAATAAGTTAACAATCTCTAATGGTAAAATTGTTCAAGATGTCATTAACTTTCTTGGTAGTAACTCATTCTCGAATAAATCAGAAATCGTAATCGTTTTAGAAGAAAAGAAAATTTCAGAAATCTGAATTACCTTTACTAAATAGCTCAGAAATCATTGCAAAGAATAAAGTTACACTAATATTATATTTGAAATCATCAACTTAAATTTTTTGCATCCAGTAGACATGGATAGATATTCAGTCCAGTAAAGAAATGTGTTTCCATCCAACAGAATAGCCTGGACAGTTGTCGAATCTCACTAATGGTACCTGTACTCGATAGACATAAGTGATTGAATCTGATTTGCAGTGGTTAATTCACTTATTTTACCTCAATTCTCATTCTTTGAATAATATTGTAGTTTGATTTTTTTTTCGGAGAATATGTCAGTGATTTATTATTATTGGTTAAGGCCATAAAGTGACCAATTGCTATTAGAAACATAAAAAAAATGACTGATTCGAAAATGGGTTGTATGATAAGACGTGAAGTCTATTAATCATTGGACAGGTACGTCGTTGATTTGAATGGTAAATTTTGTTTGAATACATACAGGAAACCCAATTTCACATAGTGTATCTTTTGAGAGACCGATCGTTTTCATGTATTTTGAGATATATAGATTATTATTTTCTATATATCCATATCATATTTCATCTCTTTATATCAATATTTCTCTTTTGTTTCGAGAATGACATTGTCGTGAAGTAATGAGACGATTTCCATCAAAATCAGATAATGTACAGGAAGGTTAATTTTCCATGCTAATTTTCGCAAACTTCAATCAACCTAACATTGATATAATTATCAAGTATAGTTTTCGTTATGTCAATAAATAAATGGATGCACAAGGATTGTTCGCTTGCTTTTACACGTATAAATCATAAGTTTTCTCTCTGTAAATATAGTTTTCGAATCGAACAAAGCATTTTGGTAAAAAAATTGAAATCAAAAGCTTTCGGATATTGATGTCGCTAGTTTTGATAACTAGAGTTAAAACAAATTGTTAAAAGAATATACTCCATTTGGAATACGAAATATTACTTACCTTTCAAGAGAACAAATAATGTAGTATGAACCAGCAATCTCTGTATGAAGATTATCGAAGCCTAATATATAATTTCTTGTATTCACGTACATGTTATTATTTCATCAAATTATAACAAAACATTTTTGTCAGTCTTCTAAGAGGATCATGGAAGTAATGAATTTATTGTACGACAGTCCGGTTCTGGAATAGTTTGTGAGTTAATATTAATCGTCGATCATAATGTACCAGTGTCAGTATTGGTTTTGATAGAAACGATGTCTTGCCTTAGAAATTCGGAAAAGAGTGACTGTGATTCTTTGAAAAACTATCTATTCATTGGAAGATGGTTTGGAATGTGCCCGTTTTACTTCTCCAATGAGGATACCAGATTCCAAGTTCTCTTTTCTCCCATATACAATATCATTCTATTGTTTACATTTTTGGTTGCACGAATATTTTCGCTTATTTCCAATGTGTCTATAGAAGATCCTCTCAAAAACTTGGAAATGTTGAAGTATGCCAGTTTTTTTGTAGATACACTAGTCGTGTTAGTGATATGTCTCACAGCTTCAATATTGCAGAGGAAAAACTGGGTTCGACTATTAAACGAGTTTTGTGAGAATGAGAGCAAGCTATTCGAATTTTTGGAAAAAGATGTTGTATTTATCATTCATATTTCGATTTTGATAATATTAACATCCTGGATCAATCTAAGAAGTATTTACAAATTACTATTTACTCAAATTGTAATGGTTCCACAAATAATGATACCCATTACAGTATCATTTCTGTATAATCTAGCAATGTGCACATTGATTACTAAAATAAATCGTATGATTGCTAGAAGACTTCAAAGAATTGACGGATTGTTAACATCGATTGCAAGTACAGATCACTGCGAAATTGAACGGATAAATTTGGTGAAGATAACTATGAAACAATACACTAGGCTTTATCATTGTGTTGAACTGGTAAAGGAAATATTTGGTTGGCCAATGGTTGCAATTACATCGATGGCGACATTTATAGTTATAAACTTCATGAACTATTCATACATTTGTATCATCAGAAGTAAATGGGCATTATTGGTACAGATATCCTCAGATCTAATTGCATTTTTGGTAAGTATATCATTCATTCGAACAAACCCTCCTATTATACGGTAGCCAATCAGTGTGGTGTAGTCTTTTTTCAACTGAGAAGAATTCAGTTGAAAGATTATTATGAATACAAACTGTACATTCGATAATTATTTGGGAATATACAGGGTGATTCGTTTTCACTGGGCAAACCTAACAAACTTCTTTAAATGGAACATCCTATAGTTTATTGATATTTTGGTTTCTTCAGATCATTCATGATCATATTATTATAATTGGTGTTCCCATCTATTAAATTTACCTTTCGATTTTCCTATTATTTTGGAAAATCCGTATTATCTTTAGAAATATTGCAGTTCTAAAGAAACAAATTTTAAATTCATATCAATATGAGATCATATACAGTGCTTCCCAAAAGTCCTCTTCCAAAGATTATACATACAATAGTGAAACTGAATATTGATGTTTGTAAATTTGAGTTGACTGGATGGAAGAGCGAATGATTTACACTAATTTATTCCTTCAGCTCCGCATTAATAGTTGAAAAGAGTTGAAACAGACAACTGCTTCCATCCATCCATCCCATTCTTTCATTTTTATATAAATTGTTTATGTTCGAAATCGACTCATTCATTTATGTATTTTAGGTTTGAATGTCGACATGGGTTAGCTAATTAGTATCACGAATAATATCTTTTCAGAAATCAAATTAAACGTTGATATTTCAATCTTGATTATTTTAAACTGAGAGATGAGCCTAACTCGAGTTGGTATTCATATTAAATTCATTTAGAATATGATATTAGTAGTATTTTGTTTGTGACGAAGAACAACTGCCATCAATTATGTGAATTTGGTCTTTCTCGCCTTTGAATATTTATTCAACTTCACTTTCAGGTGGGTTTCATCATATTAATCGAATCTTACTACAGTTTGAATGTCGACTTCAAGAATTTCAACGTGAATTGTTACCTGGTCCTAGAAAATATAAGCGAAGGCGAGTTACGTAATGAGATCCTTCGATTGGCTTGGTATTCCGAACAATTGTCTCCAGACTTTTCTGCAGCTGGTTTATTTTCTATCGACAGGGTCTTGTTTTTGACGATGGCATCCATTTCTATATCAAATTATTTGGTCATATATCAATTAGGTAAAAATGAGTGACAGTGACTGAATTGTTATCAGTATAAATGTTTGATCCAGTCTCTTATGTGTATCTACTTGTTATTAAAAAAAGTTGTGACAGCTTGTCAGAATATGCACTGGTGTCGCTCATGTTTTTCCTGCTGTACTTTCAAAAAGTTATGAGATTGAGTTCATAACATGAGTGAATTGATTTAAAAATAGAACGTAGTGGGTAATACGTACTGAATTACACGAATTGAAATATTCTAGGAAAAGTGTATGCAAATTTGCATAATTTTGAAAGATAAATATTTTGCACATCTTGCTAATCATGTTTCATTTTACTGTTCATTCGAAAATGAAGTTCAAGGTATCATGAATCAGAATGATGCTGGTACAGAATGGGCCATTTTTCGTTTTGTGAACTCAACTTGAAAAAAGAGAAAATTGTACCAGACAAGACACAAGACACTATTTAGATATTTGAACGTTATAACCAACCGAGCAAGTATGCAAAAGTCTTAATACTACTATAAAATGAAAAAGTGAGGTTTTATCTAATCTAAGAATCAAGTCATTCAGCAAAAATTCAATCCAAAAATGATTCAGAATGTGGAAAATATCCATTATTCCTGAAAAGTTATCAATCACCCACAGGCTTTCATTTGCGCGCATGAACTTTCTCATGAGTTAGTTATCTATTCGATTCTCCTGTCACAACTTCATGAACTCTCGAATAGAACAGGTAATAATATCACGATATTGAAGTTTCCTAAAAGTTTTACGAAATCTGAATATCTTTGATATCATTTTCGAATTATATTTCACCAATTCCACATGAATCTGCAATGATACTTTGTGATGAAAAACATAATGACGTTGTTGATAGTGATTATGATTGGGAATATCATGGCTAAAATCATCAGAGATGAGGGTATGTACTTCCATAATTATTTCTAGAATATTATCGAATGGAAAATTTTGAATAACCTGTGAAAAAAAATCTTCGTGCACAAATGATAATGGTGTTTATTGAATTATAATCAGACATTCAATATTAACAATATTCGGGCACTAATAAAGGCCGGTTTTTCAATATTCGATTTGAAGCTTCGGTAGCTGACTTTCAGTTGACAAAATACCTGTTAACGACGAATTTGGATAAACGTTCAGAGTTGGTTAATGAATTGATGAAATGTTGACGAAATGGGAAAAAATTCAGCGTGTCCAACGCAGTATTAGAACATTTGATCGATTAGTTGGTTATGTGAAATAAATCACTATAACATTGATTCTCTTGACGAAATCCTTATGATAACTTTTGGATTAACGTGTTCAACGAAATAAGCTCTTTGAAATAGCACCATGACTAATAGCCATTACAACTTGAAAAAAAGTCTTTGTCGAAACATGAATACGACATCGAAAGTGGCGCATCTTGAAATGAAAGTTTAAGTGTTCACTGATTTTTTGGAAAATACTTCACTCTAGCCTTCTAGCCTACGAACATTTCAATCCATCAACCAAGTAAAAAGTATTCGATCTCACGATTCGCGTCTTTCAACAAAAATAGTGTGATATTTCGATGACCTGAGGGCAGACTCTCTATGATGTTATCTCTACTGGACCATTTTTTCTGTGAACTCATTTATTTCTGTATATTCCGAAGATTGAATTGTTGTTAGCAAGAATTCGTTCTCGTATTTCTTGTACGAAACTTATACTCATGACTATCACCTGATAATACAGTTATTTAAAAGCTAGTACTGATGATTTGTTGAATTAACAGTATTCTCAGGTAGATGGTCGAGTTACGTACATTTCTGCAAAAAATACAGTATATATTTTTCTGAGATTACTTTACTCCCCTCCAATAAATGGATACATATCGTTATTTTCCATAAAATAACTTCATTTTATATTATATTTTCAATTTTTTTATGCGAATGATAGTTGAAAAATTCAATGGAAATAGAATTATTTTATTTGGAAGTTTGGAAAAGACTGGTGTCGTATTTTTTTTTTCTTCAAATTCGATACTCTTTTCTTTGTTTCTATTCAAAATATACGATATATTGTATTTCACGATGTGATCACTTGTTTTTCAGAATAAGAAATCAAAACAAATATGACAACATTATAGTAATCATTTCAGTTCTACCCCAAAATATTCAAAATTTACTTTCTCTTTTCTTATTCTCACCATTTCTCAATCATTTGTGAACTGCGGTTACCTCAAGAAGTCATTAAAATGGAATCAATAAGAAGCTCTTGTTTCCTGATTGGTGAATAATTTCCGGGAAAAGATTGAAATGAAAATGGAAATTCAGTGGAGACAATTTCGAATAGAACTTGTTAAATCAGATAATTATTTTTTTGTTAGTACGGTGAAACTGGAGCTAGAAATTATCATATATTAGATTTATCAATTTAACGAAGTCAAAACAAGAACATTTCTTACTGATATTACATGACATAATTTGTAACATCATACTATTGTATGAGTTATGATAATTTGAATAATCAAAACTTTTCTGATAACAGGAATACATTATTTTTTCCAGAGAACTGGTCGCAAGAAATGAAAAATAATTTTTTGGACAAAACCGTTATATTAAACCGCCACATATTTCCTTCGTGTATCGAAAACGTTCTATAAATTTTGAAAATCAAGATGGCGTTCATAAGAAAAATCAAATTTGAGAGGTCTCCCTTTGCCATGTTGAAAATCACTGAAGAGGCGATGCTGTATTCAAAATTCCATAAAAACTGTAAAAATAAAGTTTCAGTTGATAATGATCAGCAAAATTAGTTTATCCTGGAAAAAATTAAATGAAAATCAAAAATTTTCGGTTCCGCGACATTTTCTACTATTGAAGGTATTTCCAATTTCCCTTCCAGTTTATTATTGAGCATGAATATGCGTAAATTTGTCCAAATTCTCCCTAATGGCATTAAAAAAAGCGACTGACTGTAAATTGTCATCTTCGTATTTAATAAGGACTAATACAATATTCAGATCTTTTCACGATATCTGCTTATTATTCACCAGCTCATCGGCAAAATGAAAATGCAGTCCTTACGTTACTTTGAACTCTGGATATATTATCGAAATAATTTTTCAATTATTTGTAAATGACTATTTCGAGATATTTTTGATATTCCATATTTATTCTTCAAGAAAATTCACCTTGTTCTAAGAATATTCAAATTCAAAAATAATTAAGTTACATAAAATAGTTCCTTTCTTCCAGGGGCAGATTGTAAATTCAAAATTGATGATGAAATAGAAAAAATTGGAACAATAATGACTCCTAACTATCCATTACCATACCTATCGAAAACCTTGTGCATATATGAATTCAATGGAAAAATACAAGAACGTATCAGAATTATTTTCCAGGACTTCGATATTTATCGTCCTGATGGAGAACACAAAAAGTGAGTATTCATTGAAGATATTTATGTTATTACCAAATATCACTCGATTGAACGAATGATACAATTTTATTTTTTATCAGGAGTTCTTTCCTTCGCAATTATTTCTGGACTAACTAATTTTCAGATGCGATGATTCAGATTATTTAATTATCTACGTTTTGGAGGAAGGAAGGCTTGAAAAGATAGACACCTATTGTGGAAATGAAAAACCTAAACCGATTATGTCAAATAGTCCATGGATGAGAATAGAATTTCAAGGTCGATTAGCTTTGGGAGGTAGCAGAGGAGTCAAGATTAAATATAGCTTCAGGACAGGTATGATTCTGAATAAGTTATTCATTCAGTTATTACAAGGTATACTCATTAAAAAATTGTAGGTTTGATAAATGTCTTTGGAATGATCGTGAACTGGAGCAAATTTGTTGACATGAGAAGGAGAGAATAATTGACATCCCGTCGTATTCAGAATAAAGAAATTCTAGAAATTTTGGAAATGTCGATACTGACAGATTTTGATTTTTTTGAGCAGAGCATGATCTCGCATTTTTCGAAATCTAACTAATGAAATATCTATAAATAAAACATTCCTTCGGGAGGAATTCAAGAGACTTGGGACTATGTCACTGGTGATCACTGGTTTTTGGTGATGTTTTGTTGTTTTTGTTCCACTTTTTGTTTCTGTTAGTATAAGTTTAGTATTTAACAAGATCGAATAAATCAATATTCTATTTTACAGTGAGCACGTAAAAAAATTATAATGACGTCATAACTCAAACAATGATGACGTGATCAAAAATATGGAACGCCAAAGTATGCGCAACTAAAAAAGAAAATCGACGTGTCTGAACTTCATTTCCTCAACAGCCGAATCAAGCTTTCAACGAATTTGTTCCAACCACTACGTGCTAATTGTATATTCAAAGTATCTTCTTCTTTCAGATTATGCAGTGCAAACTGGATCCCAATCTCCAAACTATCCATGTGCTTTCAGTTACTACAGCAATAAAACGAAAAAAGGATATTTCCATAGTCCAAATTTTCCTGGACTTTACCCGAGAGATACAGAATGCCATTACTTCTTCTATGGTATTGGAAATGAAAAAGTTTCATTGCATTTCAATCACTTCGACGTAGAGGGAATATATTCGTGAGTTCAATGAGTACACTTGACAATAATTAATGAACAATGGAAGACCTATAATTGAAAAAAAAAATAGATCTAATCAGCATTCTTCAGTAATAACACTTTCAAATGGCGTAATCGTGAATAATATTCCAGATAATATTATCATCCGTTTCCTACAGTAGTAGTTCGAATTCCATTGATGTTAACTGTAGGGCTAGAAATAAAATGACCAACATGCATTTTGGGGAAATATTTCCACACCATATTTCACAAAAATGTTGATTTGTGTCAAGACACGTACTGAATAAATGTGTTTCCATTTCAGATGTGAATCTTATACTGCTAGCGATTCAGTGGAGTTCTCAAATTATCATGGTGAAGATAGAAAATTCAGAAGATACTGTGGAAAAATCAAAGAGTTCAATGTAGAATCTGACAATAAATTCTTCAGAGTAACTTTCAGATCAAATGGTAGACTCGATGGCACGGGATTTAATGCCACCTATGATTTCATTGACAAAATGATGTTCACGACGAGGACATTTGGAAGAATTCTAAAGTCTTCTGTTCCTAAAAACGGTAGGGGTTAATCCATCAATAACTTGCACTATGTCTGTCAATGAATTATTTTGCGAAATGTATGAGAAGACTCACGAAAGTTCTACAATAGTTTTTATATTGGTTATTTTATTAGCTGTTCTGTTTCAATACCTAAGTTGATGCTCTTTTTCAGGAACATGTTGTGTTGAAATCTTCAATAAAGAAAGAAAAACAGTAGTTCCAAGTATTTCATTTGAATAGAGTATTTTCAAAATATCTATTTTGTATTAAGTATTCAGATACAATAGCAAGAACTTTGCATTTGAAATAGCAAAGAAGTTTTTGTATTTTCTACTCAAATAATTTTCATAAGTATCTATTTTGAGCATCTGCTCGAATGCGTATGTATATGCAAAGCCGTGGAGGCCGTTTGCCTGTTCTGATAATAACTTCATCCTATGTACTTTAGGATTCAATAAAACAATTAACAGGCTGAAAATTGTGTTTTCTATTCAGTTCAAATTTTGCGTCAACATTGGGACACCCTTTATAATACACTTCTTTGATTTCAGGTAGTACATTCCGGTGGTCAACATCTCTAGTTGTGAGTTCCTTCAGCTTGCTGATCATAATATTAACATTGTTGGTGGAATAATAATCTTTATTATCGTGTAAGTAGTGATTCAACAATATTGAAAATAAATTCGATGTAGATTCAACAACATGATTAATCATTTGAAGATCAAAAGTAGATAACTTTGATAACGACTTGATCGCGAATGAATCCAGGCTTGACCATTATACTTTTTACAAATGATGAGGTCGTAAAGATCTCCCATGACTTGAGTTATGTGAATACGGAGAACAGGTGATTTCAGAAATCTATGCAGACTAGGAAGGGCATATACAGACTCAAACCAGAATATACTCGTTATTTTGGTACTTCTGGTTTTACTGCCAGTATTGTAACCCTGATTTTTCAAATGAAACTAGGTTCATCACTCAATTGGTTCGCCCTAAGTTTCTGATATTTTCATTGAAATAAAATTGAAAACGGCGTATGAATTAATTGAATGGCACTTCGGATCAATCTTTGAAATGATATTCTGATTTTTGACTTTTTTGCAACTCACAGCGCACCAACTATTCGAATTGCATCCAGTGCACTAAATCATTTAGCCATTACTCCGTGTATATTTGAAAGTTTGATTGCAACTAGACAAAATGCATCAAAAAACTGAACAAAATATGATTCGACGTGATAAAACGGTGAAACAATCATTAAATGATTTTTTTATTAAATAATACGAATGATTTCTATTTATTTCTGATGAATAGGAGTGATTGAGTTTGGTTATACTTTTTATAACTGATTATGCATAACTATGCCAGACATATGTAGGGTAGACTTGTTCGTGCATAAATGGTTAACTCGATCAGGAAATTTTTCAATAAAACACTAATTGATATCAGAAGTTTCAAATATATAAACAATTCCTCAAAATGGAGATTTAACAAAGCTATTTTATATTTCTAAAATACTACGTACAGCCATAAAACAAAATCACGAAATGAACAAATCACAAACCCATACACAGACCAGAACAAAATTTTCGGCAAAATGAGTGAATAATCAAAGTTTGGATGACTATTTTCCGCTTTGATTTCCTCACGTTCAAATTTCAAGACTTTTGGTGTGTCCTTTGCGCGTCCGCTGCCACTATTCGATCACGATATCCGCGGAGCATAGATGTGGCCCAAAACTCTTGTTCATAGAAAAACTGCCAATTCAATCTATCGACAGCTATCTGTTCTTCGGTTCTTCCCAGGTGAGTAGAAGGACACTGGTGTGGCAACGTGTGAGGTACTTCCAATCCCATGCCTCTAGTCTGTAGATCAAATTTGGTAGCTAAATACCTAATGTGTGCTTCACTTCTACACCATTCGCGGAAGGTTGATTCTGGTACACCCAATTCTCTAGCTACAGATGACATGGACTCTCCTGCGTGAACACGTTGAATAGCTTTGAGTTTTTCACTGGCAGTAAAATAACGTTCCTCTGCTACAGAATACATTTTCAATATCATAATGCGATAGAAATAACTAAAGGTAAATTTCGATACGTTAATACTGCAGGAATGGTAGAGAAGTTGACCTGTATTGGGCACCAAGCACAAACTGAATAGGTCCCAGCATCTAGGTAGTACATATACAGATAAGTATAGAGTGGGGTATTTTCAAAAAAGGTGATTGGTGGATAGGGTGCAAGAGAGGCAGAAGATTCATGAAGATGAATCAACGATATATCGATGAATATGACAATAATGCACAAAAAGTCAAGAATAAATAATAATACCAAAACAGTATATTCCACTAACTTTGAATTGCAGTTCAACTCATTCATTATGTTTTGAATATTATCAATATACAATATTTCGAGATATTTCGTATTTAATTTTATTGTGAAACGTATTTTTCTTGCATTTTTGTCTGAACCTAGAGTTTGTTTGTTTGTATATGTTTATACTTTTGGAACTGTGACTCATCCCATCCCATATTATGTAGCAAAAAGGATCAATAAAGTCTATCTATCTATAAATAAGGGTGTTCAGCCTAGACGAGAACATCGAGTTGAATTTTTTTGAAATAGGACACCCTGTATATTAGTTCACCATATAATTCAACATGAATAAATTCTGCATCCAGGTAAGCTTTGTGAAAGTGGAGCAAAAGTTTTACGATAATTGATGCAGTATAAATGCTACCAAATAAACATTATCAGTTATAATCGCTAGGTGGGTAAGAATGTACGATTGTCTGAACAGAGTGGAAGCCTTGTTTTATGTATAGGGTGTTTTCTGAATAAGCATCAAGTCAGGAGATTTCAATTGATTCAACTATAATTTTTTTAATGGAATACCTACTATATTATTTCACCATCTTGAAGAAATATTTGATTACTACAAATTATTTGCTTACATGTAATATAATGTAATTAATTGTTTTTGAAACGAATCGAAAATTTTTATATTTTCAAGAAGCAAACTCTGAATGGGACATTTTTGATGAGTTCAATTCAGAAGATGAAATATTCTGAGGGTCGAATTCTTGAAACGTGTTAACAACGACTCTTACTTATTATACAAATGCAAATATAAAATGTTAGAATTTTATGAACCATATATGCGTCATCAAAAAAGGCTAGGTTGGGCCAATAAAAATTCATTGCCAAATTACCTCTCAGTTTCCTCTTTTGCACGATTGTCAGATGTTCGGTTTTCTACCTGACAACCCTGTTTGCACCTTTATGTCATGAATCTATAACAGTCGAAAGACGAATGACGTAATATGTAGTTAAGGTGCCTACAATAACTATGGTGAAACCAGTCCCTATCTCGACCCGTGACCAAAATCCCTCGATCAAAAAGCATAGTTTCGAACCAACATCAACGCTTTTTTAAATCACCACGGATGGCGACACCGTCGGCGCTATAATAATGCGAAATGCAACGTTGCTTATTGTTTTGAAATACACCAGTAGTTTGTCTACAAAGTCTTGATTCGACACTATTTCACGAATCTGTGGGGATAACAGGACGTAGAATTGTATTTTGAAGAAGAAATGTAACTTTGGCTTCGTTGGAAGCGACTATTTGTTTTGCGCAGAATACGTGAATTATTCATTTTAGAAGCGGCAACCCTGACTTCTAATGCTCGTCAGTTTAGTTGTCAATCAGATTAAAAATGACAAATTCTCGTGAAAATATTATCTTTTATTGATTCCTGAATATACATACAGTCGGAAAATTGAATAGAAGGTGTTTTCAAAATAATTGTAAATGTTTTCCCAATGCGAGAATCCATTGTTTCCGAACGGTTTCGTCCTATTTGAGTAATGAAAAAGTAAATTATTGATTTCAACTCCAAAAACTAACAAATTACCTTCGGAATTCCATAAAGATGACGAGAGACGGTTTCTGCTTGTCCACAAACTATACGAAAATTTATTTTAACTAAAAAACACCACACAGCAAAATATAAACGACTACAAATTCAAAAGGAGGTTAATGAAATAGAGAAACTTGGATTTCCCGCCAGTTCTGACTGACGTGGAAGAAAACAATGTTACCGAACACGATTGTGTCGCCATCTCATAACGATTCGATAAGTAGTCGTATAGGATATGTTCCATGAAATTTCCATCGACACTTTTGACCCACAAACAATTGAAGAGTAGTTTCACCATCATGTAGACACCTTATATGTAGTTATATGTAGCAATTATAAAGACTTTTTTCAAACAAGACAAAAATCAGTGATCTGCATTGTCAATGTTCTTGAATTTGAAAATGTTTGCTTCAAAACCGTGAAATTTTACGTTTATTCATATCCTTGGTATTGTAAGCAAATTCCAATTGGGCAATCATACTATATCGTTAGAAATTTGCGAAGCTTATTTTTGTTATATATTATTGACAATGACTTCAATTTGGATACTCTTGTTCATACTTATACCGTTTACATATTTTCTATCAATATAATTCCAACTTTCAATAACGACATGATTCGTTGAATATTTCTGTCATCGATTTTATTCACCATTCAAGTCCAAACCGTTCTGTTACAATACGAACTGTCAGAGATTAATCACGTGATTATACCCCTGAATCCTCCTAGCGGATAGTTATGGCAACTTTTTCTTCAAAACTAGTGACACCCCTCCACTCCAAAATGCCGTAGATTCCAGACCTGTGTATATGATCGTGATTGCCATAAGAGTGGGACGCTAGGCATACTCGTGACGTTATTCGATTGCCGGAATCTTACTCGGTCTACCAAGTCGATCCAAGTATAAAGTTTGTTGATTTATCGTGAATTATAAATAGTTACAAATCGATTAGATCCTCGAAAATGCGGTCTGAACAATAATACACTTTTTCATGATATCGAAAATATCGATGTTTCGATAGTTCCCAAACTATCGATTATCACGGTAGACTATCGATTCTCAGGTCCAGGGATCCCAGGAATAAACATTTTGGACGATCGGTTAATATAGGTTATACGTTTTCATTCAAACTTTAAATATTCAACAAAAAGTATTATACTGGTGGAGCTGTAGAGACTTGTGTATTGGAAATTGAATAAAGATAGTCTAATCTGTTGAGGTAATTGTTTCGTTTGTACTTTGTGCGGATTTATTAACTAGAGCTTATGACTATAATGGATTGTAATGTAATAGCCTTGAATAATTGCATACGATTCTTTTAAACGAATGCATTTTTATATACGATTCACTGCACTTCTTTGATCGTCAAGTTGAACATTATACATAAATCATATTTATCTCCTTTAACTTGTTATGATATATTTAGAATAACTTTTATTGAGAATAGGTAATAATACTCTTGCTTGTGGTGACACCTTTCTAACTGGGAGAATGGAACCGGTTATGAGTAAATCAAAAATTGAACATTATAATCTTCGCTGGAACAACTTTATGAGCAACTTGATACAAGTAGTCTCTGAACATCAATGTGAAGAAAAATTAGTGGACGTCACTCTTGTTTGTGAAGGACAGTATATTAAGGCACATAAACTAGTTCTATCAGCTTGCAGTGCTTTCTTTCAGGTAATATTACTATTGAATATAATTATTCAAATATCATTCAAATGTATATGATCAGGGCCCCCGCTACCATATGTGCAAAGTGTGCAATGCACACGGGCGCCATCCTTTAGGGGCGCCAAAACCCAGGGTCCAAAAACCCAGGGTCCAAAAAAAAATTGCAAAAAAATTTAATAAAAGTTAAGAAATTAAATAGGATTAGGTATAAATATACACGAATGAATGAAAAAACATGATCCAAAATGCCTTAAGGGGCGCCAAAATCCTTTTTTGCACACAGGCGCCAGTAGCCCTTGCGGGGGCCCTGTATATGATTATATTTGGCTAATTAATAAAATTCTCACAGTTGAGAATTCAAGCAGAAAAATAGTCAACAGGTTGATTTAATTGTGTTTCATCTTTCATGAAATCAAAGATAAAATTACATTCAAATTTAATTTTTCAGGACATGTTCAGGAGTTACTGCAATGTAACCCATCCTTTCATTATTTTGAATGGGATTAAATTCTGTCATATGAAGCACATCATTGATTTCATCTACCAGGGTGAAATTAAAGTTTCAGATTTTGATTTGGAAGGAGTGTTGGCTTTGGGAGAAAATTTACAAGTTAAAGGATTGAGCTCAGTGAAACTGAAAGAAAAAATATCAACAGCTAGTGATACCAAAATCAAGGAAACAGTCCAGGCAAATTCCATTGCAACAACACAAATTCAAGACAATTACAGCAGTATTGAGAACCAGTCACCAATTCAGAAAAGAAAAGCATTGGTGAAATCACCTTCAAGTCCAAAACTTTCCAATGATAATTCTACTGATCTGGTAACAAATTACAGCATTAATGAAAGAGAAGAATCAGAAAAAAAGCGACCAAGACTGTTAACAGTGACTAAGGTAGACATATATTCCTTGCTCTTCCTCATCAGATGGATACTCAATGAAAATATATTGTTTACTAGCTTACTATTTATTTTAGAATAGACCAATTGTGGATAATAAAAATACTGAATCTAAAGATGATCCAAACAATACTGAATGCTCTTCTGGAAATATAGATAGTAGGCAACAATTTCATGCTGTATCTGAAAATTCTACAAAACTAGAAGAAAAAATACCTAGGCCAGCAAATGCTTTCATGATTTTTGCAGACGAGTGGCGAAAAAAATTAACTATAGAAAATCCTGGTAATATATCATAATTTTATATATATTGCCCTAACCATTTTTTCTTGCTTACATATATTCATAGGAATTGAATTTCAACAAGTGTCACAACAATGCAACGTAACACACAGCCATCAAGCAATCAAAATGAAATTGTCTTAGAAGTTCGTCAGAACTTGATATTTGATCATTTTTATTCCCTTAAAGAATGGATGAATCATTATTCATTTCATAATAGAAAGTATTTATTGTGGTTGCATGATGTTAGTTGAATGCTTGTTATTGAGGGAGAAAAATAATTTCTCTTTCATTAGTTCAAAAACAAGATATTGTAGAGTTGATCTTTATAGCTATCAGATGTCAACAAGCAATCATGTATATTTTCCTGGAAAAATCCTGGAGAGACTATCTTTAGCTGGCAGAGACCAACTGACTGCAGGAGTAAACAGATAAATAAATCAATTTATATTGCCAACATAACATTCTCATTTAGAATTTGATTTCACGTTAGAATAATTTTGCTGGTAATCTTTCTACTCTATATCCTATCCTACCTATAGTGAAATATTCCTATAACTTAACATTAATGCGTGAAGTTGAAATTACCCTTGATTCATCTTCCATTCAATCCAGTTGTTGGATATGAAATTCATATCAATAATACTGTTTAATTTGAAGAAATAATTGACAATTGAAATATCTTTGAAAATGCTTCCATACATTATAGGTGACGACAACAAAACTATATCTGTAAAATTAGGAAACAAATGGAAATCATTGGACTCAGAATCAAGGGAATTATATTATGCAGCTGCACGTCGATTACAGATTCAACATCAAACTACATACCCAGGGTAAGTTAACTGAGATACGTGGATATAATTTTTTGTCAGTGTATGAATAAATGAGAGTGTGTTGGGAAAAACGCTTGGACACGATTTGTATTTTAAGATGCGCATTTAAAAAAATATTTTTATATGGTGTGTTATGTGACAGTGGCCGATATCAACCTTCTTTAGTTTCTTTTAGTTTAATTCTACCGCGCATCGAGAACATGGTGCTATTGTTTTTTCAGGGTTTCAGTATGTTGCTGATGCCCAAAATAGATTGAAATGGTCTTAAAATTGATAAAATTTTTTTAGGTATGTCTATATTCCATCACTCTTACGAAAAAAAGATTCAACGAAGTCCCTACAAGATTCCGGAGACTCCACTTAGGTACTCAATTAATTTTACCAATTATGTATAATTGGTAAGTTATTGAAGAAATTCCTGATCATTTTTATTGTTGTTGAACTAGTCCATATTTTCTTGAGAAAAAATATTATTCATACAAGTATATGGAGTATAAGTACTCCTCTTTTATAATATTGGCATTGTTCAGTAAATTGGTTAGGAATATAGGAAGGATTGTAAAAAATTTGTAAAAATTTTGCTTGTAACAAAATAATAGAATTACAATCTGATGATTACTTTGAGGACAAAAATTTACAAAAGTTAAAAGTCGGCATAAAATTTGCGTTATTGTTTCCTACCTGTGCTCTAACCCAGGAAATCGTTTTAGGATATCAATCCAAGGACAAGAAATTTCATCATCTATTATATATTGTTTATTTTTTGTTTACAATGGAGTAGAATAATTGATATTTCAGAATTTAATATGCTTGAAGTACACTGGATTCATAATCAATAATCAACTAATTTACTGTATTTATTATGCTCCTCTCCTTCGGAATCATTTTTGTCTCGGTAATTCCGTCTTGGCGAACGAGATCTTCGTTCCCTCTTCTGTGTATCTCTTTTTCGTTCTCTATCTTTCCTATCCCTATGCCAATTTTTCGATTCAGTGCTATAGGATCGACCTAATTTACTTTCCTTTTCATTACTATCTTTGTTGCTTGACTGCTGCTTCTCATGGTCTCTATAAGAATTAGGAGAATTGATTTTCTCACCATCTGACGAACTGGAACTCCTGCTATCATTCGCGTGCCGTATCTCCCGTTGCCTGTAAAATATTCAGTTGTGATTCATTTCATGTTTCATGGCCAAAACAAGTTCTATGTTGCAAGTTCATTCTTGGAATTGGTCGAACGTTAGTAATTTTCAATTGAATCGTTGACTTCATTTTCAAGTGAAACTTCATTCAAATGTTGTGATTATACATATTTACATTAACGAAAGTGGTTCAGTACCATGTATCTAAAAAGAACAATTTGATGATATACGATCGATATTTAGTATTCATACGTAGCACGAATTTTATAAAGACAAATGCTCCAATGTAACAGAGTACCATTGTAAATGAGGATAAAGTGGTAAAATTTGAATTTTCTGATACGAGCTTCTTGCTACGAATTATATGACAATAACGACATCTGATGGAAAAAAATGCACTGATGCAAGTATGATTTATATCCCAGATTATTTATATTGGTATGTGGTAGATCACACTTGCTGGCAAAAATATATGTATTCGGCAGCATCAAAGCAGCGCGTAAAAACTAAGGTTCTACTCTCAATTTCTCGTGAAATATTTTTGTAACTCTGGTATAACTTTAATTGATGAAGTCGTACTTGTGACGTCGAAAATCATTGTCAATAATTGTATACATTTCAAAAAACTTTCATTCAGTTGTTTATTCAGTATAATGTATCCCCTAATTTTGTATAATCAGTCAAGAAATGTTGTTCAATGATTCAATGTTCAACTGATGATGTGAGACAAGGTTTGCCCATGAATATAATTTTTTTTACCTTCGCCGTAATTTGATAGCCATCTCTCTCAACTCGTCTTCCCTGGCTTGTTGTTCCAATTTTTCTCGTTCAGTTTTCTGCTGTTCGGCAACTTTATCAGCCTTGACTGAAAAAAGTAGTCGAAAATGTAGTGTAGATGGATGTAGATTTTTTTATGAATGATTTAAGAGATCGAAATATCTTTCTTCTTGTAACTTCATTTGAAAGCGGCATATTTTCACAAAAATATAGGTTTTATATAAGAAATTGATTAGACTTACATTGTCTATTCAATAAAACTTGTCGTTTTTTCCGCAGACGTTCTATGACTGCTCTATTTGTGGAACTAGTCTGAAATAAAAATAAATGTATTAAACATAACAGTATTATTAACTTCTTAGAAGTTGTTGACAATATCCCATCTTGAAAATTAAATGTCCAGATGTCCATTGTCTCAAATAAATTAAATAATACCCTCATAATAACAATTTACTCATTCAATGATGTGTTTAAATATTTTATTCAGATTTCTAAGTGATATATTTATTTGATGCATCTGAGATTCCTATTAAGTAAAAAGGCGACCCAATGAAACTATTTTCAAGAAATTAAAAAAAAAATATCGATTGTGGATTATTTTTCAAGCCAACATCAAAAAATCAGATAGTTATATAATTTTATAACATCACAGCTTCAAGAAAGCAAATACTGAATTGACATACATTTAAACAATTGGACAAACTGTTATAGATGACATTTGCCTACTTGTATTGATTTTCACTATTGGAATCTCTCATCAGAAACGATTCAAAAAATTAAGGAAAGTAATCCATTTCTACCAAACCATAATCATGATTCCCATTTAGGAAGATACAATTTCAGGTTAACTGAATATTTTTTCAACGACTTATCAATTTGAGAATATGAAAAAATATTTAAGATGTTTGTTGAATCGTGTGTTCTTCGTTATCACCTACCTCGCACCTCTTTTCGTTTTAGATTTTAGAGTACCGGAAAATTTAGATTACTATCGAAATCTCTCTGAGAATTCTCATATACTTTGGATTGTCCTTAGGCATGCAGTTGTTAACACAATAAATAATGATTACCGAACAGAAGCACCGAAAAGTAAAAGTATTTCAAGTTGACAACCTTGCATTACACATTTGAATGTGCTAAAATGGTTATACAAAACGAATAAATATTTGGTTCTTACTGACTTTGATGGCTGTGCTTGAATTACCATGCCCACTCCTTGAATCACTGTTAACCCTGTAAAGATAAAAATTTCTTTATTCTTGAAATAGTCTTCCGAATGAAGTACTCAGAAAATTCATATAACCACATCATTCTCGTTAAGGGGACACGTTATGAGGAGCACTGATTTAAATGTTTCCGGGATATTAAAGATACATTAGCAAAAATGTATGTTCTTTATGAGAAATGAATACCAAAATAACAGCCGACTTTGCAGATGATGGAAAACTACCAACAACCATAACAATAGCCCACCAGTTATGACTGATGCTGACCCTATACCCGTTGACCATGTTGTCAAATTCGATAATTTAATATACAAAACGTGTATCTGTAAGGTTGTGCAGAACCTACAAGAATCAAAAGTATACAGAGATTCCAGTCTAAAACACTGCGATCAATTGTTGATACTCATCAGCAATAAAAGTCTATCAATTTTCTTAAATACCCTTTATCACAGAAGATGAATCAGTGCACACCAATGGGCGACTGGATAAGTATTGAATTTTCAACAATTAATTTTTGCACCCATCTAAATATATTTTTGTAGCGTAGAACATAAATAAACCTTGTTGAAAATCGCTTAATTTCACTGCATATTTCTACCAAGGTGATGGCCCGCCCTAATTCTGTGGTATAGTGACGTCAGCTGTCACGTCAGTAATTATTTTCCTAAAACACTCCCGCTAGACACCGCTGACACTCCTGACATTATTGTGGGAATTGAGAAGTGATGTAAGCGCAGAGATATCCGATTAAGGATGCCAATAAACATTTCACTTTCGCAACTCAATGTGGAAAGTCCTGTGATGAAGAAGTTTGTAAAAGTGAGTGATTGAAAACTTTTTTCGGTATTTTACTGAAAGAATTATAATAACTTTGATAAACGTGAAGGGATAATAATAAGTAAATCTTCATTTAATGTAGTAATTGAAAAGAGAATAATAACTCGTGATTGACGATTCCCCTTTCATTTCAGACCAATGAAATAACTACTTTTATATAGACATTGTAGAAAGTGATATTCAAATTGTTTTGTCTGCATATTCGGAAAACTCACGTAGAATAGTCCGGTAACATCTCACTGTCACTCAAAGCAGAACTGCTCGATTCGCTGGAGCTTTGGTCACTTTTCTTCCGTCCGTAGTATCTTGGTATAACCTTTGGCTCAGCTCCTGAAGTTTCGTCAGCAAAGTTTCTTGTGTTACTGTTTTCTGGGGATGCCTTCACCTGGGTAACTGGGGACTGTAGCGGCTGGTTAGCTACCGACCTGTCACTAGATGTCGATGAAGAAACTGAGGAAGAACTGTATCTTCTGGAGTGTCTTCTGTTCTTACTGAAATCGAAAATAGTTTTTTTTTCTGGAAAATGCGAAAATACCCATAAAACTGGACTGGATAAAATTGATTTTTTTCAGATCTTCATCACCCCGTATACCAATGTTAGAATGTCTATAAGTATCCTAGTGATGAATTGTGTGTTGTGTAAAAAATTAATTTATAACTGAATAAGCTTACCTATATTTTGTTTTACTTCTAGATCTTGATCTACTCCTCGAACTGGAATGACTACTGACTGCCTTAGATTTGAGCTGTCTTGAATATCTTGATTTGCTTCTGGATCTGATTCTCCTTTCCGAATTTGATCTGCTTCTTCTAGACCTTGATCTGCTGCTTCTAGACTTTGATCTGCTTCTTCTAGACCTCGATTTGCTCCTTCTAGATCTTGACCTACTTCTTCTAGATCTTGACCTACTTCTTCTAGATCTTGACCTGCTTCTTCTAGATCTTGACCTGCTCCTTCTAGACCTTGACATTGATCTACTTTTTCTGGAGAGAAATTTTCTGTGTCTCGAGTCACTTCTACTCCTTCTGGAATGTACATGTGATGTATTTCTTGGATTAGATCTGCTTCTTCTAGAATTTGATGTACTTCTGGTTTTTGTCAATGCATTTGGGACTTTCTCATTTTTCATAGGCGATCTATCTCTGCTCTTGAAATTATCTGTTTTTCTTGTAATTTCTGAGATTTTATCAATGCTGCGGTCTCTCTTTAATTTTGGTTTTCCAAATTTCACTTTATCGGCGTACGATGTTTTAACAGGAGCCGGCGTTTCCTCATCGTCTGGAACATAAAATTCACATAAATACGCATTGTTGGTAAGAAGTAAGAGTAGAAAAATTAAGGATATACCTCCGAACGAAGTAATGTAAGTGATTTTTCCAGATGGTTCGGGAGACGCCGACTTCGATTTACTATCTCGCATACTAGGAAGTGATGGAGATGTTTTAGCGGCATAGCTTGGAGGGCTCAGAACTCTATTGGCAAGTCGTTTTTCTCTATGGTGTCTGCAATGAATAAAATAACTGAACTAAGTAAAAATACCACAAGCAATTGTTTATATCATTACTATTGTGTGCATATTCGTCTTGGACACACTTACCGCCTTTCCCTCCTAGACTTTCTTCCCGCAAAAAGAGCTTTTTCTTGTTCTTCTTCTCTTGCCAATCTCGCAGCTTCAGCTTCCTCCAGATCATTTGTGAGAAATGAATAGAAATCGTTGGAACTCATTCCATAATTTCTGCCGTGTTTATTCATTTCATGTGCCTGAGCTGGATCCATTTTAGACACATTTATAGCTAAATCTACGTCTAGATCACTATCAGAATTATTGTCTTCGGATTCTTCTTCTTTTTCTTGTGGTAAAGGTTGGTGAGCACCTGCAATGGTGGTGAAGATATTTTATGGATACAGGGTATTTAATTTTCAATAAAACCAATATTTTGTATATTCCCATAGGTCTTCCTATCCCAAGGAAGGATTCAAAAATGAATGCTTGAATCAAACCATGATGTGTGTGGAATTATATAAATGATTTATGAGTGTGCTCCAATCAAATTATCCTACTTATATATGGTTATTGTATGTAGAGACATTTCTGGCATGCCTTGTATCAACATAATGTCCCAAGTACACACCTGTTGTATCGTCATAGTTAAAACCTATAGCAGCACCACCAATTCTTGGTTCTTTTTTGCTTTTAACCTCAGTGTAACCAAACTGTTCCTCAAGATGCAACTGTTTCAAAAACTTCTCCTCCGGTATGCCCAAAAACGAATTTTGAGCAACTATTCGATATCGCTCATAATTAATCTGTCTATCATCTTGAGACAGTTCCAATTCTTCTGTCGTTGTCACAGCAGGAATGTAGTCTAAGTGGGCGCGGCCGTCAAAACGATCTATCAGTACATCAGGTTGGCCTTGCCAAGGCATCATCACAGCACTATCAGCTGCAGTGGCAATGACAGGATCTAGGTGGATTTTGCATTGCCGACCATGTACTTGTAAAAACTGAGTAGGATCTGCTTTCTAGAATAATAATGAATATCAATTTTTTCCAATTTTCATGAGTAATGTTAGCAATCTTATTAGAAACTAATGCAAACTTTTTCATTCAACATTGAATATTCTGTAAATTATTAATTTTTTGCAATATACATTAATTTTACTTTGAGGGTTTGAAATTCCTCTAATTTAGTTGAAATTGAAACAAAATATATCCAATACTCAAATCAATATTTAGTAATCACTATTAGGTTTAGTGCATCCTGAACTCATACATATTATTCAGGTGAAGAAAAAGGTGCTACATAAATATTTTTTGGACAAGAACTATATAAATTCTATTCTTGCATATCATGATCAAGATTATTATTACTTTGCAGTTGGGGTAACAAAATAGTCACTTCCTTCATAACAGTTGCACCATCTCAAAATAGAATGATTATATTAATTTTTCATTATCTATTAAGTTTTAAAATATGATTCCCTTCACTTATTTAATTCAATACTTCAATCTGTTTGAGTATCTCAAAAAACCATTAATTGGAAAAGCTACAGTTATAATATTCCAACTTTCAAGGGAAGATAGAAGGTAGTTTTAAAATATGCAAAAACATGATTTTCTATATTACTTCAAAGAGTCTTGCAACATTTGATTTCCTGTTATACATTAGAATTTCCAAAACATAATTTAGAAATGATCAATTCAGTTGATGGTAGAGACGTGTGATTATGATGAGATCCTAATGAAGGGTATAATAAAAAACACCTACGATTTTCTCATAAAAGTCTCGCCGTCTTTCTGCTCTTCTTCTGTAATCAACAAGCATACCACGAATCTTTCTCTCCTGTCTCCTTGCTTCGTGCCACATTATCTCGAAAAGTTTGCTAAGCAATACCTAAGAGTACAATTCAATGAACAAGCAATATGTTCAGAGTTTCTTTGAGGAAATTAATGACATTTAATTGGATATAATACGATAGTACTCTATTCGAATTCGATCTTATTATAGTCGATACAATTTTAACTTCTTTAGTATCATTAAATATTGGATATATCAAGCACCACTACTTTGATAACCTGTTTCTTATTTCGGTTGATATTTGCATTGACAGCAGACAACTATCTCATGCCAAAAATATGCCGTTGCCTATTTTATCGTACTTGTTACAAAGCATTCTATAAACTACAAGTGTGAAACACAATACAAATCATCAGCTCAAACATCTAACAAACAAAATATAAATTGATAGAAATGTTTGAAGTTGTTTTTCCCCAGACGAGAAAGAAAGGCCTATTTTGCGATAGTTTGTTTCATTTGGCAACACGGCTGAAAGAGAATGATAAAGCATGACCTTCCATCTGACACAAAACATAACCAATCTTCTTTGTTTTTATATTTTCGAAAAAATAAAGGTTTTAAAATGACTGCTCTCAAAGAAGATATTCAATTACAAGTAAGGGAAAAACTACGAAAAGAAGGTATCAAATTATGGCTTACGCCTTATTTCAACGAATCTTCACCTTCAATATCTGAATTAAAGGTAAATAACGAAATCAATATGGAAAAAAAAATTATTGAGATATTAGAAATGGAGAGAATTTTGTTGCAGAATTTATCAACTAAATATGCAGAAGAACTCCAAATTCCTTACAAAGTTTGTTATGAAGCTGTGCTGCAATTACAAAAGAAGTCATTAGAAAATTTGGAACAAAAAAAAATATTTGAACAGTCTGGATTGGCGACAGTGAAAATCAAAGTACTTCTTCCATCTAATAAACTTTTGGTGAAAAAAATTATGCTGTCCATAACAACATTGGATCTGAAAAATATAATACAGGATGATATTAATATTCCAGTGGAAAGGTAATCACCCATTTTTGAATACATGAAACTCAACATATTTCAAATCCCCACTAGTCCCAATTTTTACCAAATTCAAAAATTCACACAGCAATACAAAACATTTATGCATTTATACTGAAATTGAATCACTGCTCATAAGTTAAAATTTTTATTTGAAAGTAACCATATAAAGCACATTAGTAATCTATCAAAGAAATGATCAACATAATAAATCATTTCATTTTATTGTAGAATGAAGTTGATATGTTCAGGAGTATTGCTCAAAGATTCGGAATCTTTAGATAACCAAGGTGTGAAGAATGGTCATCAGCTTCTTGCTATTATCTTACCAGAAACTCCAAAGGAGGTCATTGAACAAGAGAAACAATTACAAGAATTGGAAAATATAAAGTCTGACTTGCAACTGTTAGCTTTAGATGATGATTATGTACAGGTGAGTATGGGAGAAAATATCTCATAAAACTAATTATAAAGGTTAGTTTATACAGCAAAAAAGAACAAGATGAAATAAGAAATATGTGAAAGTGTCTAAGATTGATGATACCCCAAGAGAAATACGCCCCTAGCGGATAAGTATCTCAAAAGTGCCATCATTTTCTGACCTATACATAAGACTGTGATACTGGGACACCCTCAATAGAATATATTCATATTGTCGTCACTATCGGTAATACAGTGCGACGGTATTCTAGTACTTCCTGAATTATTTTTTAGTTAGAAGACCAGTTCGGCAATACGATTAAGGTTCCTAAAGAAGAGAGAAAAGCCCTCGTTATTGCCATGGCATTGCATGAAAAGGGAAAAACTGCTTTCAGGAATAATGACTACTCCAAAGCTTTACTTTTGTTTCTGGAGGCTGATCAAGAATTTAGGTATGATAACCAACTCAACTGCAATATACAGAGTGGACTAGAGATGGGTAATCCAGTATTCCTGCGTCAGTTATTTGATAATGCATTTAATTTCTGCCTTTTGTTTATGATATCGTCACAGCAATTCTTCAAAATTCACAAGTGATGGCAGCACGATTATGAATTTTAAATAAATTATTATTCAGTTATATCCTCAGTAATATTCAATTTATGTTCTAGTCCATTGAGTTAGTTTTATTCAACCTATTATTCTGAATTAATTCTTCATTCTCTTCGTCTTTATGTCATTGTTTGCTTTTTCTTACAGGACTTGCAATTCGGAGCTTTTAAAAACCGTGGATAATTATGCCCTTCTAGATTTAGATATTGCATGGTGTTACTTATGTCTGGAAAGTCTCGTTCATCTGCCTGATGCCAACACTAGGCTAAAAAAATGCGAAGAAAAACTTCTTTCGTCATACGGAGTCAATTTGGGACGTTTGATAGCTGTCAAAGGAACACCAGGTGATTACGGGTACATATTTGATGTGTCAAATCATTAGGACGTTGTGGGACGTTCATTAATTGTGGAAGGTTTCTAATTTTCAAGCAAGTTGAACTTGAATATTGTCATATCTCGAATCTAATAATATTTCATTCATTGCACAAATACTGACATTTGACGTTTTAGGAAACGAAGAAGCACTTCTCATGAGACTCCACTTACTACAAGCCATTGTTTTCTATCACCAAAATAAACGTGCAGAAGCGTTACTTTTGCTGCGAAAAGTAGAGACCGAAATAAAACTTCTCAAAGTGGATGAAAAAAGTGTTACAACTTTGATTGAATTAGGTGAATTTGGCATGAGTTTATATATGGTGTTCCACGATTATTGGGACAAGGAATATCTCTGTACATCTACATTTTCCCAGAATTTTAGTCCTACTCTTGTGTTGCGAGACATTCCTTGTTTTTTCAATCGTAGGACACCCTCTATGTTCGAAATAGAAATATTATTTGAAATCTTCAGGATACTCCACAGCAGAAGCAACTTTTGGTTTGAGAGCGACTAAAGGTGATTTGATCCAGGCTGCTAATTACATACAATCGTATCGAGAAAAGAGACATGAAAGCAGATTGAAAGCTGAAAAAGAACATATTTTGGAGAAGTAATATTCACTTTATCAATATGCATTTGTGTTTCCATCATTCAAATGTTACTAGGAGAAAACAGCAACTAGGATTATGTGATGATGGCAAACAGTATGTGGATCCGAATTTATTGAAAATGTTGGAAAACATGGGGTATAATCAGGCAATTGCCATAAAAGCTCTGAAGAAGTCGAATAATATAATATCTGATAGCATTCAGTATATCCAAGAAAATCCTGCACCAAGTAGCAGCGAACGTGCACAATTGTCTTTTTTAACTGACGAACTAGCTGAACAGGTATGTACTTGGAGATTTCAGTGTCCAAATTTGTAAGAATTCGAATACCGTGATTTTATTCGATCCTCGGATACTTTTGAATTATTTGTGGATGACACCAGAACAACAAATTAATTTTATGTATAGGCATATTTTGTATTTTGAAATTACAACAAGCAGAGGGGACTTTGTGTGAACATGAAGAATTTTGGGAACAATAAAATAATGGTATTTGAAACCTTTGGAGTATTCCAAAAAAAAAAAAATAAAAACACATTATCTGATTAACGATTATTTTTACCAGTCACCAGTTTCGTATTACTGAAAATTTTCGGGTATGATAGTGATTGAAATTTGCATATTTTTCAGATGGTGAATCTTGGTTTCGACATAAGAATGGTCAAATTAGCACTAGAAAAACATTCAGGGGATATGATGAAAGCAGTAGACGAATTGATAAGCAATCATGGAATTATTGATGGAGATTTGTCAAGATTATGTAAGATTATTTAATACCAGAATATTCGATGAATTTAATTTCAATGCAAGATGCCGTTTTTCTCTCCTTAACTGCCATGTATATTATATCTGAACTGCCAACTTTCATCAAGATTATTTATTTTAGTTCATTCGGCAAGCATTGACAATATCATGAGAGCACGGCGTAAATATGAAGAAAAACTTCAAGCTTACAATCGTTTCAAAGATGGTTTAACAATTGTGGACGATGATTACCTGGATATCAACCTTGAACAGGAAGAATTTTTTTTACGAAAATACTTGTCATTATTGGAAATGTAACATTTATTCATTATCTTTTGGAATTTAATTTTTACTCAATTTACGATTTCAAATCATTATTTTCTATGTTATGAACATATTGTGATTGAACTAAATAGTGTGATTTGTATGTACTGTGTACCTGTTTTGAATAAATTTATGTATTATGACGAACAAGGATATATCGATATTCACGAGGCACGTTTCAAAGTGAAAAGGGATATTTCCTTTCTGTAGATGCAGCCATTGAATTCTCAAGAATATTTCGCTATTTTTTCGCAAAAAAACAAATGTTAAGTTTTGGGCTGAAATACCCAAAATATGAAAACGAAATATATTTCCATAGACGTGAGGGCACCCACTTTTCGATATACAGGGTGTATCAATGATATGGTAAAAAAATGAAACTGAGAGTAGTAGTTTGAACCGATATCATAAAATTGTCGAAGCTATTAGGAAATTTGAAAATAAAATTTCAAATTTGAACGCACTGTATCTTTTCAACCATCAACATTTGTATGAACGATGTTGCGCTCAATAATCGTCATATTTTGGTCCTCTTTAATTTTCCACTTTAATTTATTTACCATATTAAAGAAACACCCTGTATAATTACGTAGATTATCTATTGCATAGTTTAGTTGCAATCAAAGAATTCCATAAAAGTTTTCACATCTTTTGTACCTTTTGAAAAATGTTGAAAACACAAATTGCCTACCCTGTATATCACATACAGATCTTTGGCAGATTGAGTATTTTCGAGAAAAAAAAAACGCTTGATTTTATACCGAGGCGAGTATACTCAAAATTTGTTGGAGATTACGTCATATTATGTGGGATGTCCAGAAGGGGAATGACACAAAGCTTATCTCAGAAACATCCTATTTATTCAACTTTACAAACATTTTAACTCTTTCTTGAAATCACTCTTTCACAAACGAACCGATATTATATGAATATATTGTATATATAAACTGCATATATAAACATATTCAAGGGTTTGGGAAAATGAAAGAATGCTAGCCTCTAAGAGAATGTTGAGAATCACGCAAGGTATAATCACAGTCAGTTTCATTGTTGGTATTATGTTTGTCTAGAAGAACACCTTTCTCCATCTCATGCATTTCCTCACTGCTGGATGACAATGTTGCCGGGTTACGCTGACGGCAGACGTACGGCGTGCTGTTAGGGGATGGAGTGTCTCTACCCTGTGAAAAAAATGTTTTCATCAAATTTTATTTTGAGAATTATTATCGGGACCGTTTTCTCCATAACAACACACTTTATTAGAAGTGTTATAATAGTATACTCGTTTGTCAAGAGCGAGCGTATACAAGTACGAGAAAAAAACCACAAGTAAAGCAAATTGATGTTTTGATATCATTCTGTGTAACGTATTGGTATTAGAAAAACTATTTGTCTCAAGTATTTTGTTTAGGACATAATGATTTTTTTAGGGGACGAGAAGACCACTATTGAACGATTCAAAATGGTCGAGGTTGAGAAATTGAAATTTCAATTCCCCAGCACACATTGGATAATGCCGCAACACAAGGAGTTGCTTAGCAATATTATAATAATTATAATATAAAGAGTTATAATTTGACCTCTGGGACACCCTGTATACTATTATGACGATCAACCGTACGGATATTGCGATGAGAGAACAAATATGTTCTATGAAGTGCACAAAAATATCTCTTCATTCTTTGAGTGGCAAAATAATGTGTCGCAGTCTTCTACATGAATGTGTCCAGTTTTGGTGTAGCAGTATATTTATATATGAAAAAAGTTCAGTCACAAAGAAAGAACTATTATTCTAGAAATTACCTTCACTTTGTTTAACTTCTACTGTGCAACAAGCACTTTCTACACAGCTTATCATTATTTTCAACCTGCAGTTTTGTCCTAACAAAATAAATAACATTAGATTGATTTTGCGTGAGAATATTGCTGGTAATAAAGTGCAAATGAGCCGACCTGAAATCATCTCAGCAGGCAAGGTGATGTATGAGTTACCACGTAACTTGTTCCTTAGATGTTTTCAATACTAATGAAATTGATACAAACTCGTTTGTTATACAAAGCGAAAATATTTGTATTCGTGAATTGTCTAGAAGATAGAAACGTATTATCGATTTGAAATGAGTAATTATGAGTATATTTCAGGTTTAACCAAAAATGCTATGGATCTGGCGATATTTCAAATTGATCGCAATTCAATTTGAGACCTTAAGGAATAGAAATACGGTAAATTGACAAATTAAAAGGAGTCTTACTATCAACGATTTCGTCAAGTCAATTCAATATCAGTTTATGATCAAAAAAGTTCGATGACGTTCATATTTCCTTACGTAACATAACTCTTGGAGAAAAAAATCTCAGAAACTGCTAAACTCGAGTGCAGTATATAATAAATATAATGTGTGGAATTCAACGTGAAATTAGAAAAAAAAAGTGACTACAATAAACTTGCACGACTGTTCTTGCTGACTTAAGAATGACAAACAAATTTCGACTCGAATATTTTAATGAACTGATTACATGATATATCTGGTCAATAACGAATGAGTTACAACTTACTTGTTTGGATGGTCCGCAGCATGTGTTTTTCACACAATTATCGTTCAGATTATTCGTTTTTGGACAGTCTAAAACACAGTCCTCTGTAGTATTGTCGGCGGACTTAGAAGTGGTTGGAATATCGGTATAATCTATGAATTCCGGTTGAATTGTAGTTGAATGTATGCCCTCATTGTGGAAAAACTCCTTCACTTCTTCTGCTATTTTCATATATTCGGAGAGATTGCGACAGCTGAAAAATGATTCGAACAATTAGGTGAATGATTCTCAATGTAGGCGCCACCTGGTGAGCGCTACGATGATCTCAGATGGGCGGTTAAGACGATGAATAATTGTAAGAGTTAAAAAAATGAGAAATGGATCCTCAGTGGTGAATTATCACTTTTTTTTTTAGAAAATATACCACGACATCTAGAACATTGAGAAATTTAGCCAGTTTTTTTATTCTCCTTCTTGCGATAGTTTCACCATAATAAATTCCCAGAGTAGAGTGAATTTAGAAATCACGCGGAGAATGCACAGCGTTGATACGTCACAAGTATCCCCGTACATATAAGCGTTGGACTTACAGGCCGCCGTTAGCGACAGAATGATATTTTAAAGCGTTGCCAAGCGTTATTCAGCATATTTCAATGGATAATTCTTAATCTCACGTATATTTTTCACTGGTTAGTGAATCTATTCACGACCTTGTATTCTGGTGTTTGAATGTTAAAATCATCATCTAAACCCCCTAAAAACTCCAAATATTCGCTGTCTCGACACCCTCGTGATATACAGTCCAGTCAAACATCCGAAGACGAGTGAAACGACTTCTGGTCCTCGTTTTGGGCAGATTTTCGAAAATATTTCATTTTCTTGTAACCAATCACAAATAACGATGTTCGATTTTTCTCAAATGAAACACAGTATAATTCGATCAATATCAATCTCCCACTGAATAATGTGATAATAAATCTCAAGCATCACTTACCGAATATGAGCGGATGCTATGATTCTATCACCAGCTAGTTGCCAAACGTGGAACTCGTGTACAGCCAACACACCATCAACTTTCGCCAGAAGACGTGTTTGGATGGCGTCCACTTGTATGTGCGTTGGGACAGTTTGTAACAGAATTAGGGCTGAATCTCTGAGAAGAGGCCACACAGAACTGAGGATGAGAAGAACTAGGATGATGCTTAATGCTGGATCGATATAATATTTGTATTTCCAATCTGTGAACCAAAATACCTGTAACAGAATAAAAATGGTGAACAAATGCTATTACTTGGTGCATTGATAAACTCAAATTCTTGTTATGCATTGGATATCTTTGATTAGATCTATTGAACTATTGAGATATATTCCTTACTACACCACTAAACATTTGTTTTGAATGATAATTAATAGTAAAATTCTTTGCAGAATAACGACCCCAAAAGGTGAATCAAATCAGGTTATGTATGGCTGGCTTCTATCGGAGTGATAATACCGCGTGTTTATGGAGAAAATTGAAATTGCACATGCTCAGCTACCATAAAATTTGTTCATACTAACCATAGCAGAAATAATAACAATAACAGATCCCAATGCATCCGACAAAACGTGGAGAAATACTCCTCGCATATTCATTTGACCTGCGGAATGACTGTGCGAGATGATTTTTCCTTTCGGCTCTGGCGGAGGAGACGGATAAGTTTCGTCATTTTCATTGTCATCAGTGACTGCTAGCTGCGTTAATACGTTCCGACTATGCGATAGACGTCCGTGAGAATGCCCGTGGGAACTTCCATGTTCTGAAAGATCATAAAACTGTTTTAGGTATTGTAATTTTTCCTTTGTTTTGTTATCTCATTCTTTGATAATGAAAAATTAGTGACCCAGGATTCCATTCATATGGTACCCAATATTCATTGCAAATATTTGGTGGAAGTCAACAATACACCATAAAGAATATCAATAACATTCTCATGAAGAATATGTAGGTAGATTCTTGGAAGTAATATCATTCAAGAGTAATCAAGTGATTAAGATATCTTCTCATTCCATTGGTGAAAAGAAAATTATCTATATATTGGTATTCTAATCAGCTGGGATTATTCAGGCTTTAATGGTTTTGGTATCGGAACTTACCATGGAAGAGTAATATTCCTACTAAGTTAACCAGTAATCCAATACCTCCCACAATCAAGAGTAATTGGGGATCATGGATTGTTTCCACTTCAATAAACCTTTTACAGGCTTCAACAGTTATTGAAAAACATAAAGCTACAAGGAATACTGCATTGACTAGTGCCCCTAATACTTCAGCTCTGGCCCATCCAAAGGTATTCTTTGACCATTTCTTTGGTGACATCTGAAAACAACAATCAATTCAGATGTCAAATATAAGTCATTTTGCAATCCAGAACTTAACATATATGAATTTGCACAAACATTAGCTTTCAGAAAATACTTACCTTGACAGATAAAAATGCTATAACTAGAGCTGCTACATCACTCAACATGTGAAAACTGTCAGCAACAAGAGCCATTGAGTTTGTTACATATCCTACAACTATTTCTACAAAGAAGAAAAATGCTGTCAGCCATAACATGGACAGCAAACGACATTTTTTGCCACTGAATTTTCCCATTTCAACCTGTAAAAAGCGATTTATAAAGTTCTAGTAATTCAGAAGTATTCTTCACCAATTTGAGAAACAAAAGTAGCCTGAAACTTTGATAGGAATCCATCAAATCTGCCAAAAAATTATATAGGACAGTGAATGCCAATTTGATTGAATACAAGATAATTTGTTTCTAATTGTATTTTTGCATTGTTTGATATTACATTATGAAATTCAACCCCAATTAACTTTCAGCAATCAATATAAAACTAACCTTTATTATTTCCTTCTGCAGATATCAATCATTATTTTGGAAATCATGTAATTATTTACATCAAATCTAGTTCATTGAATAATAGACATATTTTTCTAAATATTTGATCTTGAATTTTGAAGGTAAGTAAACTCTGATATATAATTCAGTAATGTGTGACCAATAATATCCTCAGCACATATATCAAAGAAATTACCACTTGCCATTAAGTTCAGTACTATTGTGACATCAATCTAGGTCAAAATATTCGTAATTGTATGTATGTGATGTATCTATGTACAAGACAAGGTTAGATAAAAATGTCTAAAGGATTACAAGAGCTTACACAATACATTTGAGTAAGTCATGACATGAAGATGAATAGCCTAACATACTTATAGCATGTGGCAATATATTTATAATGCTGACTACATAAGGATTTTGAAAAATTATTACTCCTAAGGTATTCACATATGTTCTAAAAACCTGGATTCTCATAAGAATGATCAAATGAAAATGTAAATAACAAATATTCAGGTAATCAATATATATCAGACTATTTTGAATTCAACTTTCAACTGCAATATTCAGATCCTTATACAACATATAACACGATGAACTAATATAATAACTCACCTTCGTAAAGATCAATTTTCTTTCATCTAGAACTGAAGATGTAATAGAGATTGCTTGGGAAAGCCAAAAATATTAATCCCATACAGAATTCAGCACCACAAAAATGTTGAGGGTCGAGAAAATTGATAAATCATTCAAGAGCACATTCCCAATCTTGAACTAGTCACTAGAAATAATCATACAATAACCATTAGGTGAAAGATAATTATCTTAAGAAATCTTCAAAAACACTCCAAATAATACGCACGTACATGACAGTCATTATTATGAATAAGATATTAAAGTGATTAAATCTATGATCCGTGCTATGATCTCACTACTTTTTGACATTGACTTGACATCATTGAGAGTATTGACAATAGATGTATAATACAGAGTTGAAGCTCACAGTACGTAAGCCGTCCTGGCCGTCCTTAACGTAAGAAATATAACGTTACGATGTATGCACAAAAAATCACCAACGTTAGTCCAACAGTGGTACACTCGAATCGAATAAGAAAACGATCCGATATCTTATTAGAATTTTGAAAATGCTAATGTAACTTTTTGTTGATGATTTTTATTGATGAATAATAAGTTTGTTATATTTTTTATGTTGATTATTTTATTGTTGAATTCATTGTCTTATGTTGTGAACTGTCAGGTCACTTTTCTATGTTTTGTGGAAAGTTGTGAATTGTGATGGGATCTGATTTCTCTGGTATATTTGAATTCTTGTCTGTCAAATTATTACGACGATCTCTTTGTAAACATCTCACTCTTTTTACATTTTTATAATTAATTTAATTTAGTCACTACCGCAAAAATAGCACTTTTCTTGAATGTTGTATCTGGATATTTCAGAATTTTTTTGTTCGAACGTCCCACTTCAGTTTTGTCTACATAATACCCATGTGCTTTGACCAAAGTTGAAGAGAATTAATATTCACAATTGATACATTGAATAACTAGTCAGCGTAGATATAAGTCCCAGAAATAAGGAAACAATCTACAGAACTTTAATGACCCTTGTTATATCTTTCTTTTGATTATAATTGGATATTGTGGTATTGGTAGCTACTACATATTAGTATAGAACATGAATACACAACTCTCAAACATGTATAGCTGTTTATGTTTGAATATTCAGATTGAGACTGCTTCACCTGACTTAGAGAAGGTTCAAGCAGAATCTTTGAATTTGTCTGAACAGGAAAAATTGGATACTTTCTTCCAAAAGGTTAGTTAACATGTGAAAGTATGACCCATACTAGTTTCTTACGGTATTATTTTCAAGGAAATAAGACAGCTCAAAATGTTAAAGAATATAACTAAAGTTCAATCAAGCTTGGTTCAATGTAGGAACATAGGAAACTGGATAATTAACTGCTGTATTAACTGTGCTTGTGAAGCCTATGCTATACATAGAGAAAAAGGGGCATCATGTGTCCTGATCTGTTCAAATTTGAGGGTAAGAGTTGTCATAAAAGTAACAGTTTTTTTAATTATCAGGTATCACTGAAATTATGCTGATTATATGGATACTTATATCTTATCCATTCTATCCCCTGTGGCTAGCCTGATATAATTAATGTGACTAAATTATTTCATGAATAATAATTGGTTTGAAAGATCAATTGACAAACAAACCCAGCCCCAAATTCATAATACTGCACTCAGTTATGAAAGTTAAAGTCTAGAATAATATTTGCGAAAAACTGAAATCAAGTACCCACTTTCAATTTTTTGACATTTATATTGGAGTATCAGTATCAAAGTCATTTCTGATTGAATTGTCAGGAAGGAAAACAGTTATTCTGTATCAATATATCTACTTGAATGAAACGATTTATTGGGTATACCAATAGAAACAAAAAAAAAACATCAAAGCACTTTTACTTTTGAATTGAATCTGTTTTTTTTTTCGTACGTTTGACATTCTGTAATAGTTAATCCCATATGGATTGACCTCTCCCAATTAAAAATTCATTTATTTATCTAATTAGTACATATTCTATGGAACATATCTTTTAGGAATTTAAATCTTCAGTACAAATGAGAGAAGAGGAACTGGCGCTTTCCAAAGTCTTCAATATAGTTGTCAACTCTCATGACCTTGGGGAAGAACCAAATTCATGTGAGTATTATGCCAATAAATGTGAAAATGATTCAGATATTAAAACAGAAATTTTTCATGGTGATAAACTTTGTAGAGCATGTGCCATACTGAATTCACTGAGCTTTTCAACAGGGAAATCTATCCAATCTCATATGGTGTTCCTTAGCCTGAAACGTATGGTTAGCCCGATTTCGGAGGTTTTCTTGTTGTATCAATGAAATGTGTACATTCGACTTTTGAGTTACTGTAAAAGTTTTTCAAAAATAATGCAAAAAATCGTTCATGCCCTATTCCTGTACTACACTGTATATGCGTTCACATTAATCAGCCACAGTTAATGAGATGAAATTCAAATCTCTTCTCCCAGAAATTACCCTGATTAATATAATATCTCAATAGATTTTTTTTTATATGTAAACAAATATACTTCCGATTATTGTTGATTAATTTACAAGTACCAGCTTCAAAACTCAAATCATTCAAGTTCCATCGTCCTCCATCTTCAGGAAAAAAACTAATTTTTAGTACTTTATTTTTTTAGATGTTGACTGTGATGGTGAAGGAATAGTTAGGAATATCAGAGAGACCATGTCAGAGTTTTTAAGGAAGGAAACATTGAAAATAGAAGAAAGTATTAAGCGATTTACAGAGGAACAGTATGGTATTTTGAATACTTTGAAGGATACAGCTTATGAGGAACATGACCTCTTAGTAAGGTGATTATTTTTCTTACATTACATTAATTGTTAACATCAATGTTTCATAAGGTAGATAGTTATAATTCTTTCATTGCCTGTATTTACGTTATCCATCGAAAAACTCATAACAAATGAGCAAATATGATTATATAATAATATAATAAACTAAATTGTATATGGAATATTTTTAGTTTTTATAGTTTTAAGAGGTAATAGATTTACACTTGTTTGAATAGAATTGACAACATCGTAAGATTGAGTCGACAGAGCTACTACTTTCTTTCTCGAAATGCTGGAAAACTTTAAAGTAGTTTATAAAAATAAAACAAAACAATATATGCAAGAGATTGTGAATAATCGTTAAATGAGGATTTATTAGAGTTCAATTTGATGGGTATTTTCTTTATCCATACCAACAGTTTCTTGGATTACTTCAGCATCAGAATTCATTTGCATATTCAGTATATATGGTGAGGAACTAGAGATTACTTATCTAGATTCCAGATTTCAAGAACATTGAGTGATCATTGTTCTATCATTTTACTTCATTGGCTATGAAAAGAAAAGCAAAGAAACAAGAAACAAGCAAATAAGAACTCTCGAAAAAAACGCGAGCTAAATGGAGACGTTACATATTTTTGAATGAATTTTTATGGTTACTTCACAGTTGATTTTTAGGAAAGTACAAAGTTTCATTGAACGAGTGAAACCTGTTTCAACGAAAACGTATGAATCGGCATCTGAAAGTACGGAGTTTTCTGAGTATGACTCTAAGTTGAAGAACCAACTACCATTGAAATCTGCTGAAAAATCCCAACAGGTTAGTCCAGTGGATATCTTTCATCTTCAGAAATGCAGAAACATATTTGCTCAAAATACAGTTTCGCCATTTTCGATTCCCCCTACCCTTTGGTAATACATGGTGGGGTTCAAGGTTACCCCCCCCCCCTACTATCATCTGATTTTATTATAGAAATTTACAATAATAATATTTAGAACAGAATTGTTGCAGGCTGTTTTTGTACGCGTTTGCTGAAAAAATAGATACTACGCTCCACAAAATATCGTTATTGATCTTGAAAAAATAGCATTAAACTGAATGTTTTATTGTCAGATATGTTTTTGAAGGTTTCGATTCGTACACCAAAACGTCAGAAGAGTAGTCCTGCGGCACCGGTATCATCTTTCGATACTGAAGGTTTATTCGATTTTGATTTTGGCGATGGAATAGCTGCCGTGTCTGAAAGTGATAGTAGTGAAAGCGAAAAAGAGGAAGGTGAGATACACAACTGAACTTTTATCAATTTATTCATTATTTGTTTTTTATTGTATCCCAGAAAAATACGAAACGACAGAATCCAAATAATATTATTGCAATAATGAATCCCAACTTTTTTCCTCCACAATTTAAAACCAGCGTTTTGGATTCGATTATTGAATTGATATTGTTTATAACTGTTAATGGCGTGGTTCAATCAGAAATAGTCTCTTGTTTTCTAAGGTGGTATTGCAACGTTGCCTTTATTTGAAATACACTACTCTATGCTTCAATAATACGACCAGTGTTCAGAAAATAATGGGAATTTTTTAAATATCGAAGGCTTTTGCCAGATCACTAAATATCCTAGCACATGGTGTGCTGTTATCCAAACTTGTGTAGATTTCATTTATGAGCAAAGCAATAGCATCAATGGTGGATTTTCCATTCCTGAATCCGAATTGTAATTTGGATAAAATATTATTATTTTCTAGAAAGTGTACCAATCGTTGTTTCAGGGCCTTTTCAAAGATCATACTCAGAATAGATATTATACTGATAGGGCGAGAGTTCTTAAGATCGTTTCGAATAAATTTCAATATTGTATAAATGAACTATCGATTAGGTTTGTATCATTAGTGTTATTTTTTATTTTCAGTTGATAGAGAAGATAGAAGGGCGAATGTGTCACGCGGTACAAGCTCCAGGAGCAACATAGCGAAATCTCTCCCAGTGAATATTCCTAATTTCTTGTCTCAAGCCAGGGTCAATTCCACAGACGATTTGGATGATTTGGTAATGCTATCAAATTTTTGTTAGATGTGTTTTTTGATTACGAGTAAAATGCTGGTGAGCAAATAATCAATATTTTGTTTCAGTCCCAAGATGAAACCATTGATATTGCAGCTAGTATAAAAGCACTCGCGAAGAGTGTTCACGGAGACGCCGTTTTTGGCGAGCTACCACGACCACGTTTCAGCAATCGGCTATAAAACGAAACCACCTTCGCACGATAAGTTCAGTGTATAATAAAGCATTTTTTCCGTTTTCGCATATCGTTGGCAGAAAGAAAAAAAAATATACGTGTTATGAACTATATTCAACCACAAAGAAACTTACCTGGTGGTAGTTTATGTCACTTAACGATTTTGCAGTTGCGATAGTGTGAATTGAAAACCACCATTTTTCTATTTGACTCCTTTGATGACTTCATACGAATGAATTCATAAAAGAAACGAGTGATAATTATGTACAAGTTATACTATGGAAGAAAGAAAGGACTTATTAAGGAAGGATTTATTAGATAGGTATCATTCTTCAGAATATTCGATGTATTAGAAAAAGATTTGGTATAAAATTATACAAGGAGAAGAATATATTTCTCGATTCTTCTTTCACTGAAAATGGTTTCAGTTTTAGATTTTTCAATGGCATATTCTATGTATTGTAACATTTTTCAATATCTAGTGCCAGTCGTATCAAATATTGCATAATATAGAGAGTTTTTACTGACCATGATCGGACGCACTTTAATCTGTGAGGACTTGAGTGGATGTGAGAAAAATATAATTGTGAAGTTTTGTTGACTAGTTTGGATAAATATCAATAAGAAACCTGTTGGCATTATTGAGTCTTCGGATCCTTTTATTATTATTCACATGGGGATCATTTTCTTGTCAAGCGAATTATATTGTTTCGTGATTAGATTAAGAATGAGAACATTTATTGAAAATCGTAAATAATACGGGTTATTTATTCCATGATTATTCTCTTGTTTTGTTTCAGCTGATTCATGACGTTTTTGACAATATTGAATGAATTCTTATGTGGCATTTTTCATGTCCTCATTCTGTTTAGTCTTCGAAAAATAATTGTTCATTGGTTTATTGAAAATGGTCGACATTTCTTAATTAGATGCTAAAACCTAAATTGGGAATTTGTGTCCATTGCTATTTATTTCACTAGTCACAAAATCTGTGCGATTCTCAGATTCGCTTACACCTGATCAATGAAATATCAAAAGTAAGCGTTAAAATTTTCCTTGCTTTATTCAGTTTCCAGAATTGTTTTATAACGGGTGTTTCATTCAATAAGTGATTATACAGTGAAAAAATGCAAAAACTCTCGTCTGCACAAAGCGGGCACCTACACCAAATCACATTTTCAATACACGTAATATTCTAGATGACTTGTCTAGGAGATTTGTTGATATTTCGGTATTTGATGCCCACGAAACTTCTAGCCATCACTATCGGGAGTTGAAATTTGGGAGTAGTTTCGATAGGTGAGATGAAGATTTCACACTTGACCATCGTTTAATCTGTCATTTTGTTGTATGTACATACAGGTTGATGTGTGGAAGTGAAATATCTCAATTAGGAATGAGAATACCCATAAATGTTTCAATAAAATATTATATTCACGCAGATGGATAATCCTGAAATGTTTTGAGATGTACAGGGTGTTCAGCCTAAGCGAGACAACATCGAAGACATCGAGGCCATTTTTTTCGAACCGGACTATATATATTTGTTCACTATTAGATTCAGCGTGGAATTCTGCATCTAGTTGTATCTTTATTTTTTCTATGGAATGCTACGAAGAAAACGTTATCAATGATAAGTAGGAATTCATTTGGTGGTTACAACGGTAAAGGTTGGCCGACAACGTCTAATCTTGTCTCGCCTAGGCTGAATACCCTGTATATCGTATTTCAGAATTTTGTATTCGCGTGAATATAAGAACTTTTTTGCATAATAATTCTTGAGCTATTCTACTTTCACACACCAATTGTCCACCCTATTTTTGCACCATGAATCGTATAAGAAAGTAATCGAATCTTGTTTTTTTTTGGTTTTACATGAATATTTTATAATGAATTAATGTTCGATATGTTCTAACTAATATTAATGGTTTAAATATTGTTGTGTCTGAAGATGTGCGATATTTTAGATGCTGATGAAGTGTTATACTCTATGATACATATTTCAGTTTCCTTGTCCTGTAGAATCTCGAAAATTATTCCAGAACTCATTTTTGACATAACGAGCAAGTTTCAGATATTTCAATACATACTCCAGTATCAATCAAATTGCAATGGCTAGAGCCTCTCTCAAACATGCAATGCTGTGGCTAGAAATTTCGTAAGTATCCTGATTGATCATCCATGAGATTATTTTTTTGAGTCGGTAAGGATGTTACAAATCATTTAGGATCGTTGAAACCTACTTCATTGACTGCTGTTGAGATGTAATCTTAATAATTGTACCTACTTAATATATACCTGACAACTGGAAACGATACATATTTTTCCAATGAATATTTTTGCATAAATATGCTCTCTCCTAATATTTTGCATGTTTTTCGTGTATCGAGAATTAAGTTCAAACTGTTTTGTCGACATTTTGAAAATTATACTTCTTTTTCGAAAGTTCAGTTCTGAGCAATTGCCAGTTGGTGTTGAGTTCAGGAAAAACATTTGAATATTTCTGTTATTTTTATTGATTATTTTCATTCTATTTCATTGAGATATTGAGATGAACTCAACTTCTCATCTCTTCCTCTGTTTTCTGTCAAAATTAAAGAATATTTTCTTCGCGTATTGGTTATAACATGATTTTATGAAAATATAATATAAACGAACAACCAGTAATGTCTTCTGTTCGGCGAATATACGAAACTCTTTTTGAGTGATTCTGATGAGAAGTTGGATTCATCTACATATGTCAAAATTCTGAAAAATCTGTATACACGAAAATTTGGCAAGTATCAAATTTTAATGTTATATTTTTGTAATTACCATCTCCTTCTGCGAACTATTGTTGTTATTGCTATAATATATTAAGGTGCCTGATTTATTCCGATTTTCCACATTCTCCATGTAAATACTGAGTACTTTTTTGAATTTTGATTTTGTTTGTATAAAGTGTGATTATGAATCGAAAATATTTTATTAATCATGCATGTGATGTTAGGTAATGCTGATAGTGGATTATCGAAATAACTTGATGGCAGTATCGTTTTTATGTTACAATTTGTCATCGATTCGATTTCAATAAATTTATTAAGATTTATGCGTGTCTAAATATGTATTATTTAAGTTGGGTAGATGTAGATAATAGTTTGAGAATAGTAAACGCAATAATATAAAATTGGGTATCTGTTCTCCATTTCCGTACACACCTCATTATACAGGGTAATTCACCTAACTAATTCATTAGAGGTTTATGGAGAACTAATAAAGATATTGAACTTTTTGTAGCAGCTACAGGTCAATGTAATCTATTTCCCTCAAACATTTTCAATACGCTGTTACTTCCGGTCGAACCGGAAATGATATTAACTTTGTTTTTTCAAATGGAACACCCTGTTTATTTTTAGATTTTCGAATTTTACGTTTTCTGGGATGTTTCATTTTTTTTGACTGTATTATCTACAACTCTCACGATAGAGAGTTCAATTCCCGTATACACATTAATGAAAGGGTATTCTATCAGGTATCCCTAACAGTTTTACAAAATATTCAATAGGATGTTTGATATTTCAGTTTACTTTTCGGAAATTTCAAATCCCAATACCTTCCTACATGCATATAGAGAGAAATACCCTGATAAGCGAATGTATTTCACACGCTTGGGAACAGTTGGATCGTTTCATAGAACCGTACTGCCTTAAAAAAATTGCTACGGACGAAGAGCATACTGTTTCAATTTTAGGAATAGTGGATGTTGATCCCTATATCTCAATTACAAACAGAACAGTGCAGTATTTCCAGTTCATCAATCAAGTGTTTTCCCAATAAGCGAATTCAAACCATTTGAAATTTATCTGCATCAAGGATTCATACCCAGAGATTACGAAAGGGAACTTGCTTGCTTAGTTACGGCACGTGAAGATATTACTATCAGATCGATACTGTAATCAGATGAGAGTCGTTTCACACTCGCTAAGACAAACTAATTCTCAAGTTATTTGGCATGTCAATGTATGATGCGGCATGATTGATGGATATATTTCAAGTGATTGAATGTGTCTGAAATTCTTCCGGGATGTTCTCCTTAACTTTCTTGATAATATTCCTTTTATACATATACAGGGTTTTCAAACTTAGGTCGATACTATTGTTGAGTTTGTTATCATTGTTATCATCTAAAGCAAGTTGAATAGAGTCTATTCAAGCAAGATAATTGTGATAGCTCGCCAGAAAGTGCTGTGTTGCCACTAGTTTTTTATTTTCAAGCGGTGCTCCGAATGAAAAAGTTCGATTAGGTTATTTATTTGGTGGGCAGAAAAGTCCATGGACTGACACGATGAGATGGGTATCAAATCCATATGATTTTTAGTTAGCCTTGTAAACATTAAACAGATTTCTGTCAAAGAAAATACTATTGCAGCTGAAAAATCATCCGTTGAAGATTAGTTTGCTAAATTCAAATGAGGCAATGAGGACATCAAGGAAGAAGCACGCAGTAGATCTCACAGATAAGCAATTATTACTGACGAAAACATCACATTACTGACAATATTCCAAATAATTCCAGATAACGTTGAAATCGAATTGATTGGGATAGCTAAGACCATACCATTTTTTGGGGTACCATATACCTTCCGAGGAAACTCGTTCGAAATTGTGAAGATTCCTGTTCCGTCTTCATCTCTCTTTGTGTTTCTCCGATTTTTTGTTTTGGATATTTACCCTTCGTGTACTCTTTGGAGATTCAAAAAACTAGTTGGGGAATCACGGTCTCGATATTATTTTTCTCTCAATACACTCATCAAAAACAAATTCGTGTGAGATCAGCAATTTCCCAAATATATTCGCAAGAAATAGCATCCGCCAAAATTCATTACAATTTCCATAGATTCCTGCCAAATGTCTTCGATAACGAAACACAACACAAGGAGGGCAAATTGGAGATACGAACATCTTTTCTTTTTTTTGAGTTAAGTTCACTGACGAAAATAAAAATTGTCTATCGTCTATTGTATTGAGTTATTAATAAAGGTTTGAATTTCGACTCTTCGACACGGAGTTTGACATTCTTGAAGCACTTTTTTCTGTCCAGTGGCATGAAGAAAGTTCAGAAAAAACTATTCAATTTCGAGTTATGACCTGGAGTTTGATTTTGTTAAAAAAAAAATGATTGTTAGGAATAGTTCAGTCAAAAGAATCTTCTGGGAGTCTTCAATAGCGGAAATGATATTCTACTCCATTTCTCTTTGCGTTTTATAAATATTTCCACAAGATCGGAATTTGTCCAATTCATAGGAAGAATCAAGCACGGTTCGATTCCCAGATAAATATGGAAAATTCAATAATCTACATCCTCTGAATTATATCAGTTGAATACTTGAAAATCGATTTCTGAATGCGACCTCCATTATCCTTCACAGTTGCCGAATCGACTTGAAAAAACGCAGAAAATTGCGCACCATGTACGTAATTATTATCAATGACTGGAAATAACTTGATACTGACACAGGTAACGATCGTAATCCCATTCAGCGAGGAGTCGGAAAGTTGCAAATGCCATTGGTGTCATGGCACCGTTTGAGGCTCTGCTACTGCTGGAAATCCTGCTGGCGTAAGTTGCGCCGTTGCCCGGAGAGACTCCCCGCTACCTGCCTGCCTGCCGAACGAACGGAGCGAGCACTGGAAATCGGCCGAGATCCGAACTTCCAGTCGAGAGCGAGCTAGAGGAGTTTGGGCCGGATAACTCCAACGTCGACAGGACTCTCGGAGACCTGTGATCGATACTCGACGTGAGGATTCGCAGCGAGCCACGAGATGACTTTTATTTTACGGTGGGGTATCGTCATTGTCGTGGATAAATCACGATTCTAGCTGGTGTTTGGTGATGTGTTTTCCATGGACGTTCCTGATGGCCAGGTATGCAGGAATCCGAAGCAACGAGTTGTACGTGAGATGGAATTGATTTGAATCATATTAAATAATGGTGAGTACCGAAGTACGTACTCTATCGTTTCAATGCTACTGCAACATCTTCAAGGCAGCTCATGAGATATTTATATGAACTTTTCAACATGGGGTACAGGGTGGCTCATCTCTAGAAATGTGTGAACTTTGGAGGCTGGTTTTTCGATAAGAATTTCAATTTACTGTTTCTTGTTTTCAATTTTCCTACAAGTTAGAGTACGATATTTTTTCCAAAAAAGAATGGAGTGTTCTAGTTGGAAATACTTTTACGAGCATCCGGATTAAATTCGGTCTCGTACGAAGAGTTACGATGCTCAGGTCAAAGACCAATAATAAATCTTCCTCCGATTGATAGTGATTTCTTATTCTTGATTAGGTATATATCATATGATGATATAAGAAAGTAATGACGTACTGTATTTCTCTTGGTTCTTACCTGAATTTTAACAATATTACTAATGGTTATTGATGATATTTCGATCAAAATTCCAGGATTTAACCTACGTTTCTCTTACAAATCATTTCGATAGTTTCTTGAATACAATATGAATTTCTTGTTTGGTCAATTATTACGTGCACATAGTTTATTTGTATTTTGTGATAAAGTAGTTAGGAACCGTTTCGATTGACATAAAACATTCTGAGAAAATATTCACAACAGTACGAAGACTCATGAATATGTCCGTTTTGAAGAATGAATATTATTCTTTCATTTTCATATAACATTCTGAATGAAATCTAACGATACATTTTTTGGGTATAGAAACAAACTGGTTGCAAATTCGTAAAATGACTTGAATGCGCAGTCGATCAATCCAAATTGTGACCTCAGTCCGTTTGAAAATCGAAGTTTAACACAAACATTAATTAAACGAACTAATGAACATCACGTTCATCAAAATTTCGATACTCATATTTTATATACTAGAATGGACTAATTATTTTCTCGAACTCTCGAATTGCCGAGATGAACTCAATCTATAATTTAAACCTCCTTAAAACAATAGAAGTCAATTGGTGAACCCAGTTAATTGAATATTGATTGATACTGGCAAAAATGGTCCATGAAGAGAAGAATTATTTCTTTCATGTTATGGCAGTTTATTGTTTTACTGAAAGTGTATGTATGACAACTGATGAAACAAGATATCTCGAAGTAGTCTGTCTTGCATATTTCCTAGAATTATAAAGATATATCACTACATAAAATTATTTTCATTTCAGTTTTCAACATTTCTTCGAGAAAAATCATCACTATACACCATATATACCGTTAGAGCAAAATGAAAATATCTAGCTAACCATTGAACTTAGGTATCAATAACTTTGTCACGAAATTTTAATGAATATCGAAAAATACTGTTCAATGGTTATCCACAGTCAATAGTTATTCAATTTTTGTGTACATATTCTATGGATTGGAAACATTTTTCAAAACAATTTGATTGGTTAACTCAATCGAACTGTCTGTTTCGGAGTATCGTTGAATAAAAAACAATAAGCAACAATCTAATAGGGCAAGTACCCATTATTAATGGTAATGATCAATATGTCAATTTTCATCAAGAGTAATCCGAATTCCACTATAAACTGTAGGGCCTCCTCTTCTTTATCCCGTTCAAGATCTGACTTAGGGAACAACTTTGAATGAGGGGTGAAATAAATAAATGAATAAATTCTCATTTGTTCCATCGAACAGTTTATTTATAGAATGCTAGTTATAAGTTGAAATATCCTGTGAGATAGACTGTTATATCAGTTGATGTTTGCCAACATTTCACATCGTCACCGTTACCATCGACGAACTCTTGCATTAGCATGATTAGGTTGAGTAGGTGAGATATTATCCTCGAATATTTCATGGAGGCATATCCCTAATGTGCGATGAAAATCGATTTTGAATGAGGTCATAAAAGGAACATAACACGTGTCTAGATGTTCAGGTTAATATAATGAATCAGTTTTTTTGCAAAAGCCAACGAATTCAACAAATCAACTAGGAAAAGTTTCTGGTGTCAACAGAAATTAAATATGTGATTCCATTCGCAGATGGATGTTTTATTCAACAATTTTTTCAGTAAATGAGAATTGAATTTTATTCATATCATCAGAATAGAATAGAATATAAGAATTTCAACGATTTGGGAACTTGGGAAAATTCACACTTATAATGCAACTTATATTTTTCAGATAATTCATTTGTAATTCTGGCCCAAAACCACGAATTTGATCATTTCATCATGGAGAAATTACTTTTCGAGTTGATTCGAGATGGACTTGGGAATTTGCCTTTCTTATTCGTACCACTTTTTTGGCAACTTTCCACAATAACGTGACACATTACATACAAAGAAAGGGTTCATCATGCGTATGTATTTTTGATCAATAGGATTTATAGGTACTGGAAAATATTGAATCAATAACATTTTTCTGGAATGCATTGTGAATATCAATATTTATATAGCCGTACAATATTGGCTGAAAGCGTTTGGAGAAAAATATGAGAAACTACGAAATTCAGTTTGAAACATCTTGAAATTTATTTCCTCTCGATAATATTCAAAAATCTATGTTTCATGTTCAACTGAAACCAGATTGCTAGTAGAAATGATCCAATATTTAGAATATTTTTGTTATTTATGAAAATACTTCGATGATTATGATTATTTATAGTGATGTGTTTTCCTTCACTTTCTATTCTTATCCATGGAAATGGTTTTGAGATCCTTCATTCTATCTCGAGTTCCGAGTTTTGAAAACGACATCTGGTATACTTTTCATTTCATATCCATAAAGCTGCCCCAAACTTGTTGAGAATTGATATTTGCTTTGTGTGGAAGATGTAATACTCGAAGTAGGTTAGTTGCTTATGAATAATATTGATCTGGGTAGAAGATAGTGTCACAGAGTGTGCTAAATTCAAGAGTTCTCAGTGGAATAGGTCGGAAACAAATAAACAGACTTTATTTCTTTTGTTGTCTGATACTCGGAAAGAAGTATCTTTCAAACGAGGTATCACTCGCCCTTTGTTGTCATTTGAAATTGAAGAGGTAGCAGTCGTAGCATCAAGGGATGACATTTATTGCGACGATGTCCTTCTCGAAAATGGAGTCGACGTCCAACCGTTTTTTTTTTATAATCCGGCTTTATACACCACGAAGAATATCTGCGAAAACGAAAGGAAGGATACGAGGTCGGAAGATATGGGTTGTTTCCGAGACACAGCTAGGGTATCTGTGCAAGATACACAACGATTTGATCTTCTCTAGTCTCTTCTGAATCCGCAAAAGAAGTATATCCGTCTCTCGTTCTGAATGATCATTGACTTGAGTTTGTCATAATAGAAAACTGAATTTAATTCAACACTGTGTGACATTCTCAAAATTTGATAGATCTGTTCAAGCATATTGTGTCTATTCTTTATAGATTGAATTGGTTCTGGAATTGAAACAAAATGTAATACATTTCATCAGAAACGACCTGACCTAGATATCTAATGGAATAATGGTATTCTGTAATATTGCCGAGGCATGTTGAATTTCATTCCGATGAAGATACTTTATGACTCACATATTATGAACGCCTTTATAATCGCATCTCCACAACAGCATTGTTTTAGGCATACGTCGTTTCGAAAGAATTTCAATTAGCTTTTCAACGATACGTGGTGCAATATTATTGCAACAAGAGATTTTTGTGCTTTCCAGTTCCAATATTGACAAAGTGAATATTAACAAACAACAATTCCATTCATTTGGTAGGATTATGTGATGATAGTAAGCTCAAGAATTGAAGGAAAAGCACGGGTATAATCCCAGATTAATGCAAGAATCGTTTATATCATCAAGCCCAAAGCCGGTACAGCCTTAGTAAGAAGCCCCGAATATCACCAAACTTGGATTGAAATTGAATATTTATGCTCACCCTAATGTTTGAACCACTAAGCTATTTACCATCCACCTATTCGCACCCGAAATTCAGGTCAATTCTGTTTGCATCTTGTTATACATTGCTGAATGAAACAATGAAATTTGACGAAACAATCACAACTGGTGGGAAGTACTACTTGGTAGACAAATTTGTATCATTCGAACAAATAATCATTCACTTTTTTTACGTTGAAATACAGTAAACTTTTGAACTGAATAGATTTACAGAAATTTGGTTCCAAAAGGATAAATTAGGAATCACTTTTCGTATTATGACGTCAGTTTTAGGAATACCGCATTTGTCTGTATATGGATGTTTTTGTACGAAGTTTTCAGAATCATATTTTACCTAATTCTTGGTTGTAGTGAATCAGCAAACACAACCCGCAGCACATCAAGAAAAAAAAATGGGGTACCTTTTTACCTTTGCTGGTGATGATTCGAATTATTGTTGGTCTAGTCTAGTAAATAAATGAATCTATGTGGCCGCCCGAAAAGCTTCACGAATACTGAAACAACAGCTAGATCTGATAGTATTCCTCTGGAAATAAATTTTTATCGAATGATGATTTGAAAGGACAAATTCTACATGACAACGCAACAAAACAAAGCTCAGGGAGGCGACATAGTGTACATAATATGCAAATACACTATAAGAAATTGAAACACATAAATATCTCCAAAGCTAGTATACGAACTTGGCAATCATTAATCACAAATTCTAGAAGAGCGCTGAACTCAAGTTTTTGCCCCGTTTCGAACAAATCGGGGGCCATAGACTAAGGGTGGGAGCCAATACAGCGTCAGGTTTGAGCTGAGGGAAATATTGACAGAAAAGAAAATGTATTCCACGTATGTAATAGCTTTCCGAATTTCAATAATGTTCTCAAATTGCCTTTTTCCGTTTTCGCTGAAAACTGTCTGATTGATTGAAAGATTGCCATTGGATATCAAGATAGAATCTTCGATTTATCGGTTATAAAGATTTCAATGCGACGTTGCCAATTCATCGTAGTTTTTTCTAAAGATAAATATTACCTTGGATTAATTCTTCATACGATGATACTTATGAAAATACTCCGAAATTAACCTCAATCCAGAGGATATTCAGTAGAATAAACCAAACTTTTTATATTCGAACATCGATATTTTAATTATTTTGAATAGAGCATTACTTATATTCTGGAGATTATTGTTTTTTCTTTATTCCCGTTATACCCGAAGTTGCATTGCATATCATGCCTCGCGAGATAAAATATTTTCCAGGATATAGAGGAGGAACAAATAAAACGATGCCAGATGTGTATGTGCTATTCAGTCTCGTTATCTACTTTTTGATCCCATCTTCCTTTCAATGAGCTGATACTTGATATGTATTTTCTTCAACGAATTTCAGTTCAGTTTCTATTCTGATCTCATTACGAATGCTGTTCATTTCAAACTTTCTTCTTGAAATAATATTTGAAGTTATCCTTACGAACGTGTATTTCATATTTCTTTGAATACCTATATGGTAAGGTATCTCAGATGGAAATAGCATCAAGATTTTCCGCATCTACTTTTCGTAACGTTGGAAGGAGGAGTTTTAGTAAGAAACTTAGAGCACATGGAATATCTTTCAATATCATTACGATCGATACTTCAAGATGCATTTCTGCACTATACTAACCAAAATGTGGAATTTTCATGAGAAACAATTATCACCAATAACCGCTAATGAAATGTTGACTGCATGATGACTACATTTTCACAAAACAAATCGTTTTCGAGATATTCCACATTAATATAATATAATTATGGAATGTTTCGGAATTGGAAGGCAATTCTTCCATGTTCATATTAGCGGAAGAAATATCACAGTTTCTGTGCAGTGAGTTGTCAAATTTATTGAATGATTCTTTATTGGTAATAAAGCGAAGAATGTGGATACAACGCGATGGCGCTTGAGCACGTTACAAGATTGATGTGCGGCAATATACCGATTACAAATTCAGTGGAAAATGGGAAAGAAGAGTAGGTCCTTTCCTTCCAATATCATCAGATACACAACGGTGTTTTCACAGGGGTTCATCTAGTGAGTTGTAGAAAGACGACTACGACTTTAGATAATATGGAATCGAGATATTTTAGTATAAATGTTATCAAGCGGAGAACGATTTATGAAAAAGAAAGATTGTGTATCAGAAAAAATTGGATTGAACATTGAACATACGCTCGGTTGAACAGGATCCTAAGAAGTGGGAAATTAATAGAATATCTGACTTTGACAGAGAAAAATACAGTAACACCTCGACCTGAATCAAAATACACATCAGGAGTTCAATTTGAGAAATAAATTAATATTGATGTTTCAAAATGACAGGGTTCATGTTCTATTGAACATCCTGTAAAAATATCATATTTATAGAAACATAATTCAACATGTACTAAAAATTCCCAAAATATTTGAAAATGAGGAATCGGGTGTTAAATAGCCAAAAAAACGGTCAATCGCTACCCAAAAAAGGATCAGAAAGACAACTGGTGAGCGACCGGACGATAACTTTTGATTATCGAGTTCAGATACTCATAGAGATACAGGTTTTCGCCATTGGAATCCATATGATATGGAACGATATACTCACGTTGTATTTTTTTTTGTTATCGATACAAATAAATTATTTCAAAGTTCTTGAGTGGAATTCACCGATTTTCAAAAGAACATTACAAAGAAATGAAACCTCGGATCTAAAGAAAGTCGATTAGAAAATTATCAATTTAATTCATTCCACTCATTCCAAACAATCTCCTATTTCTCGAATTCGATTTTGATTTCAGTGCTGCCAACCACTAGGATGCAATCTCGCGCTGCCATCCAACAAACTCCTCCTGATATTTCTGATCTCTGCGTCGTTCGATCTCGGCGGCGGAAGACGTTCGGTGTCTTTTCTCGGTGACAGCAACGTGCTGCACATCGGAGGGATCTTCCCCATATCAGGCGAGGGCGGCTGGCAGGGCGGACAGGCTTGCATGCCTGCCGCCCATTTGGCCTTGGCGGATGTCAACGACAGGAAGGATCTGTTGCCTGGATACGTCTTGAAATTGCACAGTAATGATAGTGAGGTAAGTTTTCAAAACTGAACTGTTTTATCGAACAAAACAAATTTCCGGACATGATCTGAAATATGATATTTTTTTCGAATTAGTAGAAATAGAGCATCACACGAAAGAACAATGTTTCTTCTTTATTTATTTATTTATAACAATATTTCGGATGAGAGCTTGGCAACTACAGTTCAGAAATTTCATACAATATATAGTAGAAGTAGATTTTCAACTTCTTTAACTGTGAAGTTTTATACGTAAGATATGGGGTGTTTTACCAATTTTGCCAATTTCTTCTTTGGATTATAAGTAGCAAAATATCCACTATATTTCTCAGATACTTGGTATACATGTTTTTTTACTTTTACTATAGCGACATACCTACGAATTTTCTGAAAATCTAGTTCCGGACTATCAAACACTCAACATATTATTGTGTCACCCAAAAAACACCCTGTATCTTCCGTTTTTCGGAATCTGATGAGTTGTTTGAAAAGTGCACAAAAAACTGAATGGAACTGTGATTATTTTTGTGCGAAAATGTTTTACTGATGAGTATATATATTTCAATTTGAAGTTTAATCAAAAGGGGTTCAAATGGAATTTTGAGTCTGAAAAACAATTCTATACTACTTATTACCTCAAAATACGAAAGCCATGACTCCCCCTACCTAAAAGGGCCCTGGCTCAATAGGCATATAGCTCAAAAAAAATCCTGAGTGATTAATTGAAATTAAACTGAGTACGTAATGATCTACATTGTTTTGGTTCCTCCAAATAATAATTGAGTAGAGTAGAAGAGAGAGAGCGTGTACACAAAATATTTCGAAAATGTACTGGATATTCTGTCACACAAGTTACTTCGAGCAATTCTCATAATTTTCCTCCTTCAAGTTGGTATTGTATTGTTTCTTTGCGACTGTAAACTCTACTTGAACTCTTTCGATACATGAAATTTGAAATTCGAATATAAAAAATCTCCAGTGAAAAATAATGAAAACACATTTCCATTTCTTGTATGTGCTTTTTCAAACATCTCATCAGATTTTGCGAAATCGAAGCTACAGGGTGTTTTTTCGGAGGACCAAAGAATATATTGAATTTTTGTTAGTCCGAATATATCAAATATCTGAAAAAATTACTGAATACTTTGGTAGTTATGATATAAAGAATACCCTATATCTCGCTTATAAAACTTCTGAGACCCCATACCGTTCGATATATTCTGAACTAGCTCGGTGAACTATACATGGTGCTAACTCATTTCCGTTTTCCAACGGAACTCTCTGTATTTTTGATTGGGAATAATAATTGTTATTAGGGCGCAACATTTGAACATGAAGATGATCAGTTGAATATTTTGTATATTCAACGTTTTCTCGTTAGTTTCTTACTTCCTGAAATAAGGTATAGGACCTTCTTGTATGATCCACCCCCTAAATACAGAAAATATGTTCAACACTCACATTCGTCGTTGAATAATTCATTCATAAAGTGTTTAGATAGGTTCATCATTAAACATTCGTTCCGTCTTATCCGTTGTAAGAACGCCCGCGAACATGCGACTTGTTTTCATATGTTATTTCCCGAGGAGCATCGATTAATTTATGCAAATTTTCCAGTGCGAACCCGGTCTCGGAGCTAGCGTTATGTATAATCTTCTGTACAATCAGCCGACGAAGTTGATGCTACTCGCTGGCTGCAGCACTGTTTGCACAACGGTAGCCGAGGCTGCGAAGATGTGGAATCTCGTTGTGGTGAGTTAGTCCGTTCACGTTCATTATGACTTTCATGGCATTTCAGCCATGTTACTGGAAATTAACAACTGGTGCATGGCGTTATAAACTGGAACAGCCGATTTGGCACAAAAATCATCCAGTATGTATTAACTATTTTCCAACACAACTAAGAATGTCTACCCCAAACGGTTTTTGAAAAAATCGGGTTGTTACAGAGGCACAGAGGCGTTGTTACATTCAACTCAAAGCAGCTACGAAATCTATTCCAACGCTCAATTCTTTTACTTTTTAATAACTCTCAATTGGTGCATGCAAAATTTGATTTTGAACAATCTAGATAATTCTATTAGAGCCAGATTTGCATACATTTGCATATTAACGGACAGCCTTAGGTATGTGATGTGTTTTTGAACTATTCATGCGATCTATATTTTGATGAGATATTTCAACTCACTTTGAGTGAAAACAACACGAATTCAATAATATTTTTACATATCAGAACATCACGAGGTGATTCACCATGAAGTGAAATATCCTAATTTCACCTTCTTTTCTCGAAAGTTTTTGGTCAGGAATTTATTTCGATAAAGTGATCACAGATTTTATGACGCATTAATTCCGAGTGCAAGGTATTTAGTGGAGGAGTATCCAGTTATTCTGCGAAATATGATAATCAACATATAGTTGTGCGGACTTTTAGCTGCACCCTTTCATGATGTCATCCATTAAAATTGTGAGTGATGTTGATTCTCATATTTCTCTTCATATTTCCACAACGTTTTTGCCTTTCTATAAAGTACCTACCTTTATACATATAGTGCGTCCATAGTGTAACGCATAAATTCATTATTGGCTAAATGAACAATAAAACTAGGAATTCCCAAAACAGGCCGATTTTTTATTTCAATTTACTATTGTTTCAAATCATAATCTAATATACAGGGTGAACCACTTTTGTGTAATGACGTCATCACCATTTTTTTTCAAATGGAACCCCCCCCCCTTTTTTTTTCAAGTTCCAAATTGCCTTTGCTGAGCTGATTCCAAAAATGTATAATATGTTGCTTCAAATTGGTACAGGGTGGGCAAAAATGCAAAAATTTTTTTACAGAGACAATTATTGGTCCATATTTTTTCGATGAAAACTTAACAGGAGCATCAAATCTGGATTTCCTTCAAAATACATTAATTCCTGATCTGATCCAGCTTTTTCCTGATATTCAAATACCCACTAATGTAGACCGCAGAATCTGGTTTCAACAGGATGGCGCACCGCCACATTTCGCAGTAACTGTGCGCGATTTTTTAAACACAACTTTTCCACAAAGGTGGATAGGAAGAAGGGGACCAGTGGAATGGCCTGCTAGATCACCTGATCTGAGCCCATTAGACTTCTTTTCATGGGGTTATTTAAAATCTATAGTTTACTTAAACAGACCTGGAAATATCCCTCAACTGCAAGACCGAATGAACTCGTTTCCTTCATCACCCAAGAGGTAGAGTTCTCAATGCGTTGCTTTTTTTAATGGAAGCATCCCCAGTAGGCCTACAAACCATGTTTTTCAAAATATTCACATATTTACCCCTTCCAGAAATCAAAATTAATTCCTGAAATTCGTTCAATGGCATTTGTACGAATTCGCAAAATGCACTTTATAATAAGTTGTTTCAGATTACGTTTCTGAAAAGTCTACGCGGCACTCATTTCAGTATTTCACTTATTTCACTAAGGACTGATCATCTGAATGAATTAACCAGATGATAGTCGAACAGCATTTACCCCTTCCAGAAATTGAAATCAATCCCTGAAATTCGTTTATTGGCATTTGTACAAAATTGCAAAATGCACTCGCACTTAATTGTTTCAGATTTCGTGTCTGAAAAGTCTACGCGGCACTTATTTCACGTTTTACAGTTATTTCACTGCATTTACCCCTTCCAGAAATAAAATGATTCCTGAAATTCGTTTACTGGCATTTATACAAAATTGCAAAATGCACTTTCTATTGTTTAATATCTGAAATAAATAACTCCTGAAAAAAATAAATCCTGAAATGAATTAATACCTGATATAAATCAATTCCTGAAATGAAGTAATTCCTGAAATAAAATAATTCCTGAAAGAGAATGATTCCTGAAAAAAAAATCCTGGAATGAAATAATTCCTGAGAAAGAATAATTCCTGAGAAAGAATAATTCCTGAAAAAGAATAATTCCTGAAAAAGAATAATTCCTGAAAAAGAATAATTCCTGAAAACGAATAATTCCTGAAAAAGAATAATTCCTGAAATGAAATAATTCCTGAAAGAGAATAATTCCTGAAATAAAATAATTCCTGAAAGAGAATAATTCCTGAAATAAAAGAATTCCTGAAAGAGAATAATTCCTGAAATGAAATAATTTCTGAAATGAAATAATTCCTGAAATAAAATAATTCCTGAAATAAAATAATTCCTGAAAGAGAATGATTTCTGAAATAAAATAATTTCTGAAATAAAATAATTCCTGAAATGAAATGCACTTCATTTGGAAACTTGTCATCTTAGGCCTACCTTCTTTTTCATGAAAAAGTGTTTTAAGTAACAAGTCGTTTAACAGACAGTACATCAAAATACTGAAAATAATGTTCTTTTTCGAGTTGAAATCCTCAACATCGCAGTAGCAAAAGTAACAGTCGTCTCCAGTGCGATGGTACAAATCAAAACTACAATCGAAAATGCGCTTGAAGAAATCGAGCATGCCGTCAAGTGATTCACAGCTAGAAGTTCCATCGAAATTCAAATGCGGTGGGTCGAAAAGCGAATTTCTTCCTACATCAAGAACTAGGAAGACTCCCACGACCACGAAAAACACTCTCATACCGACTTCTTAAGGTGACGGCCTCTTTTGCAGAGAGGAAAACTTACAAACACCAAAAGTCGATACTCTCCCCTCGTAAGGGTACCGCGCGTGTTATCGGGTGAGGTTGTCAACTGTCGTTAATGATCGGGTAGAAAATTCGCTTTTCGACCCACCGCATTTGAATTTCGATGGAACTTCTAGCTGTGAATCACTTGACGTCATGCTCGATTTCTTCAAGCTCATTTTCGATTGTAGTTTTGATTTGTACCATCGCACTGGAGACGACTGTTACTTTTGCTACTATGATGTCCAGGATTTCAATTCGAGAATGAACGTTCTATTCAGTATCCTGATGTACTGTGTGTTAAACGACCTGTCACTTGAAAACACTATTTCACAGAAAAAAAGGTAGGCCTGTGTTATTTGGAAAAGTGAGGTTGAAATCGAGAAATTGCAATTTGGACATACTGAACGTATATCTCGACTGTGAGGATTCTCTATAATCCTACGAATTCCATAGTTCGTCGGAATATTGTGGGTGCACCCGCTGTAATTCGTGCAAAAAGTCATGCATAACCCAAAAATCACTTACCTTTCTCTAGAAGAACTACTTACTACCTGTAACAACAGAAAAAATTCATTAAATCTCAAGAATAAATATCTTAATTCGAGAAATCATATAATGGAAAATTTCAATAATAAATAATAATAAATGTCCATTATTGAAACAATTTACAATGATCCAATAGGCTATCGACCTAAGCCCTTCTGCCCATTGATTACACAAATTGAAAGAAGAAAAATAAATCCTAACAAATCGATACAATGAAAAGAAAGTCAGCAAGTTAGAAATAGGTTTTATGAGGAGCTTAGAAGTGGAATGTGAAATATTTGAAAGTGAGGAGACAAAAGCTGAATGTGAGGTTGTAAAAGTTACAGGAATCAAAAAATCACTCACCGATTGGTAGTAGTAGTTACACTTTCTATCCTAGTTCTTTGTTTTCCAGACGTCACATGCCATCTATAACAAAATTAAAAATGAATCTATAAAATTGCATACTTTATTTTATTGCATCTTTTCTTAAATTTCAGGAAAGGGTTCATTTATCAAAACATTGAAAACAATTTCACCAAGAAATCAGCAAATTTCAACAAAAAAAACCGATGTATCATGATGGAAAATTTCGAAATCGTTCAGTTGTGTAAAGGGACATGCAAAAAAAACTCACCCATTAATTTTTCTCAAACTGTCCTTGAAGCACACACACACACTCACGAAATCACTGGAAACACACACGAGATCATTGGAAACACACACGGGATAATTGGAAACACACTCGCGGAAACTTTCCACCGCATGAGAAAGTCTTTTCGTCACGCACGTCCGAACCCAACGGAGGTTTAAAATCGACTGAGTAATATGTGTCGTCTTATCAGTCTGCCAATTCCTTTACGCATGATTAATAGGGTTGCATAATTGAAACTAGTCATCTCTGTGATACCGAAATGTGTGTACAGGATGATTGAAATATTTTCAAGTTGAATTCTGCTGCCTATATTAGGAGATTGTCAGAACTCGGACTCTTCTGACTGATTCAGAGGTGCCTCTAGGGCTTCGCTAAATCGATGAAATTACATCCATCATGCGACTAACTTGAATGAAAATGTTAAGAATGAGTCAATGAGAACTTGATATCACCATATACAAAAAATGTCATTCTTAGTTTCAACTGAAAGAAGCAACTACGTGAAATGAACGCTTTGTTTGGAAAGGTTTTTAAGACTTAGGCTGTCCATTTGAAAAGTTTTCCCCCACAGGCGTTTTCAAATTGTAATATTTCTGTGAGAAGGTTGTTTTTTTACTTTACTTTAAAAATTTTTTTGCATTTTTGCCCACCCCGTACCAATTTGAAGCAACATATTATACATTTTTGGAATCAGCTCAGCAAAGGCAATTCGAAAATTGAATAAAAAGGGGGGGGTTCCATTTGAAAAAAATGGTGATGACGTCATTACCCGAAAGTGGTTCACCCTGTATATTAGATTATGATTTGAAACGATAGTAAATTGAAATAAAAAATCGACCTGTTTTGGGAATTCCTAATTTCATTGTTCATTTAGCCAATAATGAATTTATGCGTTACTTTATGGACGCACTGTATATTCATGATCATTAAGTATACTTTCAAATCTTTCTCATCTATCAAGATAGGATCCGTACTTTATGTGTGATTACTATTTACTTAAATTTACTTCTACGTAACGTTAATAGGTAATTTTCATTTTTCAAGTTGAAATAAGGCTTATGAATTTGTATATCAATATTCCTTTCACTCATTTCCTAATCCTTCTGTTCTCTCTAACTCATTTATAGTTCATTAACAGTTTTCGGATAACTTCTGATTGAAAAACAATTCTGAGTTTCGAGACAAACTTGATTCTGTTCTTGCCTCTATTATGAATTGGTTAGTTTCGTCCCCCTGTATCATTTTATTCGTATCAAAAATATGTCCCCGTTACCTCGATTGTGTATATGCTATTTTTAATTCGACTCAGATTTTCTGTTTAGTGTGAAATCATCATTTTTACTTGATCTCCATTCTTTCTTTTCAAGGAATAATAATAAAACACATTTTAGGAAAATTATTTCGTCATTATATATCTCACCTGAGATTTTCTCCCAAAATTGTTCAAAGTTGCTAATTTGTATGCCTGAAAAGTTGAAAATAAATCATTTCAAGCGAAAGCAACATGAATCTCAAGTTACTGAAAAAGTCATAGATTCCATTTAATCTTTTCGTTAACAACGTTAATTCAACCCAGGAAATAAACTCCCATCAAGATATTTCCGTGTTGATTCTCGTTTAGAGTACAGTCATTACCATAACGTTGAATGCGATAACCCAGAAATAGAATCATCACTATCAGACGTTTGACATCCTCATGTTGTCTTCCCTTTGAATATCATTAGTGAAGTATCTAATCGATATTACCACAGCACAAACATCAAACAAATTACCAAAGATTGCTCGATCAATTAAGTTCGAGAGTTGGTAGCAAAATAAGTGCTTACTTCGATCGTGTAGCACTCGTTATATCGAGGATCATCCAGTTCCGCCCTTATTATTGAAAGGGATGTTTCATTTGAAGAGACCTCTTAACCGTTTCAAGGATGTTTTCAGGTTTATAGAAAGAGTATTTTAATGAATCGAATTGAACTCTTTTCATAATATCTGATAATGATTCAAATCAGTTATACAGGGAATGATTCAACATGCTTTATCTCAAAGGTATGTGAGATATATGATATTGATTGAAATTAAATGGCGAATCTCTACTGATAATGTACTTTCGAAATACCTTATATATTAAATAACAAAATTAGGTGATATTTGAATTTGAATCAGGTAGCAGTAAGTCTGGTGATTTGGATGGCCATCCAATGAAACTACTTCTTCGAATTCATTTATGTGAATGATAACACATATATTAGGTCCCGAATAAATATGCTGTCTTGTCTGCTCAACTGATTTAGGATTTGCTGATCTAGGTACATAAACAATTTTATTTTCATCAATATTTCTCAACGTATTAGGTTAAATCGACTGGGGTATTTTGAGAGCTTCCACACTGCGACATCTATTGTGTACATCCTCTCGTTATGTTAGAGTTCCGGGTCTATTTTTGTAATTATGCACCCATTCTCTATGAAGGATGAAACTTTTACAGTGGAAAAATTTTCCTTCATGATCGAATTTCAAAAACCTAATATTGCTAAACAGTGCTAGTGCTCCAAGAACTCCTTTGTCATTTGAACTCTTTGAGCGAGTGTTTTCATTATTCATTCGAGATGCATAAGTTTATACACCTCATTATATCTACAACAAAAATTGTCTTTTGTCTTGATGGGCTAAACAGCAACATCATAACGCTCTAGAAATGCATTCGTAGTTTTTCTTTCTTGATTCAAAGTATTCTTTTCCTTGTTTCACCAACTAGATTTGTTGATATCTCCCTTTACCTCTTTTTCACCTCTGCTAATGATCGCTAGATCATATGTTTGACCCATTTTCATGGAATGAATATTCCCATGAGCTTATTCCAAACTGAAATCGAATAGTTCAAAATGGAGAATATTCAAGGATTGAATTATGAAACCACCAAACAAACTTTGAAACAGATGAAACGATATGTCAGATGTGAATGTTTTTGTTTTCGAAATTAATAGCGGTTAATGAACCAACAGCGACACAAAAATCGAAAAGTAACTGCCGACCGATTTGTTCTACCAATGAAATTGACTACAACACGTTAGAAAACAATTGCGTGGCTAGTCCCAGCAATGGTTCAATATGTTGTTCGAAAATAATACCCAGCTCACCTGGTATTATCGAATTTAATTAATCGCTTGATACGACAGTAAGGTCGTTAAGGTTGAATTAATCTCTAAACTGTATGGCCAACCGTAACCAAATGAAATGAGCCTTGAACTCCTCGTTGATGGAGAATTTTCATTAGTGAGATGTGTTACTCCTTTATCACGGAATAATTCATTAGCACTATAAAATGTGGAAGTCTTAGGGAAGAACTATTAAATTTACCGGAGGTAGAACGGCAAAGAAATAGGAAATTTGTGCACTTAGGCTCGAATGCAGGATGTTCTCGATCTCTCTGTAATTCAACCTTCGAATTTTTTGTCGTTTTGTGTTCGGAAAAAGACCTCCAGAAGAATTCCAGAACAGCGTTGTCAAATTATCTTCTGTTTGGAAGAAACCATCATCAGTTCCGTTCTTTTATAGGGCATCAAAAATGTACACTCTTTTTGGCATAGCACAAGAAATGACACATTTACCTTCAAAAGTGATAGAAAGTTGAAACAAGAAATAGTAGGTAGGGTGGAATTCATTGAAAAAGTGATAGAATATAACTCAAATGATTGGAAAACAAATGTATGGGCGATCTGAGGTGGGAAAAAGGTTCGGGGAAAGGATTTTAGGGTGAAAGACTTTTCATCTAGATTTCAGGTGAGACTATAAATGAAAACAGATTGTATTCATCTCTGGAAAGAATTATTTTTTTTTTGCATGAAATTTGGTAATATCTCGCCTTTTTATGCCTCAAATACACTGTATTTTTGCAATTGACATTTCAACCTTATTTTGATTCAATATCGAAAAATCAACTGGAGATTCTTCTATGAAAATATTTTATTATTTTTAAAATTTAATTACTATGGTTAATGTTCGATATATTTTTTAATTTGGCCAAAATTGTTTGAAAAGATCTATTCATGAATGTAAGGATTGAAATTTGATACTGAATCGATTCGAGAATATCAATTAACAGAAAAATTGTACAAGATTTTCCGTAATTTCTCCAGGTTTCTCCAGAAATACTCGTGATTGCATAGCGTGGCCTAACAATTATATTCGTATATCTCTGAGTTTCCGTAATCATTATATCAAAGAACGATTTCGAACCACAAAATAGGTCCAACAAAAAATCATGTTCTGTAATTTCGAGATTAACGAGGATTTGCTTGGGTCATCAAAGGGAAAGGGAAGAACTTTTTTCATTTCCATTAATTCTCAACAGGGACCAACTTCCTGATGTTGAATAGGGACGAGGGCTGGCAACGATATCTTATCTTGAATCAATTAATTGACTTTATAAATACACTTCAGGGGTTTCATTAATTATTAAATGACAGCTAGGATAGTGAAAGAGCTAACCACCAAACAGATCATTTGATTTTCACATCAGTTCATTGAATTCTATGAATATATTTCGCTGGAAACGTTTCCGTGCATTTCGAAATGTTTCTGGTGTAATTTGACGGCATTCATAAATCATTCGATATCGCAAATCATTCAATGATCTGGACTGACTAGCCTGAACTTCGACTTTCACATAATCCCATAGGATATATTACAGAGAATTCAGGTCAGATGTTTTGATTGATTGATAGTGTTTGGATCATCAAAAGCTATAAACACTCAAATATTCGAAATAATTATTTTTGCAATCACAGTATTCATTAAATTCTTCCATTTATATTCGCTATCAAATTTCTCTAGCGCTATTGCATAGTCTTTATTCAAAGAAACTAATTATTTTAGACGGTTCAGCAAACTGACTGGTGAGTCCAATTTTTTTTATGTTTATATATATACCGGGTGTCCCAATTCATCGTGTACATACTATATCTCGCCTATTTGACAAGATAATTTAAAAATTGAAGAACTGTTTTGAGTGGCACTAAAGAACCTTCATGATGACCAATAACCATATGTTTCATATTACGATCGCCTTCAATAAAAATAAAGAATCATTGATTTATTCGTGAAGAAACCGGTGACTCGTTTGTTTTATTTTTTCATCATGACCCCAAAAGCTTTTATCTGCCTGCTTGAATCTAGTGATCTCCAGGATGCCACCTTATATTTTATTCATTTTCTCCTCCCTATGCGGACGTCAACATTTCAGGATTCTGATTAATATCAAAACGTAAGTTACGCTCGAGACAGGAAGAGAAACATTCAATTCTCCATCGCGTATACCTGCTATATTTAACAATTTCATTGCACATCAGTAGAGACCTCTTCATGGTGTCAATTTTAATAACAGAAAATATTTATCGCTCTGAATGAAACGTCCACTTCACTAATAATGACAAAGTTGAATGCTCCTTGATAAATTGAGGGCTCCGTTGAGGGAGGAAGAATTCTTTGTTGCATAAGTTGACTGTGATATTATGGATGCTTCTCATGAACCTAATCTCTTGATAAATCGTTTGATGTTGGCTCTGACAGGAATATCGATTCCCTATTTCACGTTCGAACTCCGAAAGTGAGTAGGTATGGTAATATTCTGATATTGATGATTGAGACTTTCACACTGAGCCATCTATTTTATAACTCATTAACTTCTTCGGTATTGAAGTCCTAATTTCTGAGATGATGTAGGACTGACTGAATGATTTTCAATTTTAATATCTCTGCGAAGATCAACTATTCCTCGTACATAGTCCAAATTATTTTTGAGGCTCGGAATCTTCATGATATTCAGCAGACTGAGCCAATCCATTTACGAGAATCACTAGGTCGAGTTTTCTGATATGATTATTGTTGAAAATCATCATAATTTGTAGCAGTTGAATCCATTTCAGATCACTTTGTCCAGACTGATATTGAATTCCATTGAGAAATTGCTCATGATCACTTTCAATAAACATCACAGATTGGAAACATTTGGAAACAACTGTGAGAAAGTATGAAAAAGTATCACATTTGTAGTCTCTCTTGGGCTATCTTCGACATGTGGCCTATGAATCGATTATTATTTGAAGGATAACTAGAAGCGTAAACATGAGTGTGAATGAAAAACAAATATTGATTAAATACAGTAATGCATTTTTATTCAAGCGCGTATTGAGTAACATAAAAGGATATCAGAAACGTTCTCCTACAAAAATCCACCAACTTTCATCTTACGAAAACAGACAAAATGAAAATTTAATTCACGAAGGCGCCATTCTGCCAACTGTTAGAGACGATTTGTGTAAATTGGTATGTCAAACTGAAGAAGAGATTAATATTGTTGCGAGTTGTTATTGGAGAAGAATAAGACCCAAGTAAGGTAAAAGATCGCTGAGAAAGCGGTGTAAATAAATTCGCTAGAGCATTACGGATAAATCACATCAGAATGATGAATTCTTATAGAAGAGTGCAGAAGAGAATGGAGTACGGACAAATAGTTCAGTCTGGAAAGTTATCGAATTTTCTAGGAGAATATTGAAATCGTATATTTATCATGAAATTTTACCATTTCCAGTAAACTTCACGTATAACATAAAATCATGGATGATATGAATAATTACATCTCCAATAATGGAGATGTAATATGTGATCGATACATGCATAATTTCTTTTTTATTTTTTCAAGTTTCTCAATCCACCTAAATGGATTGGACCCTACAATCATGAAATTGAAGAGATAGGCGAGGTCAAGTTTTTGGGCATAATGGAGTAATCACGTTGATAACCTGACAAAAAGGAAGTAGGAAAACTAATGTATAAATTTTACCAGCTCGCGTTTCCTAGGGGGCGTGATTGCCATCCGCAATCAGGAAAGTGATTTTTAACCGAAATATACTTACTGAAAATAGAGATGAATTGAGAAATTCGAACTTTTATGATAATCAGATATTCTTTTTTTGATATGAGATATCGTGATACAATTTCCACTGGATAATTTGGGTATTGATCTACTTGAGAGAAGAGTCATGACATTATTTTCAGTTCTCCTTAGAATATCGGATCAATCGGAAATAGATTTATCACCAACGAAGAAGGTCATGTAGACTACTTAATTATCTTTCTAAAGAGACTAAGTTTGTTGAATTCCGTTTAGTCGTTCAGTTGTTTATATGGAAGAAACATCAGAAGTCTTTATAGTTTCCAAGAAACAGTCATTTCCACCCTTATTGACTCACTCGGTACATCACAAGAACGAACAGAAAGACCATCTGTGTATAAGTTAATTACTACACGTGATTGGAGTATACAGTTGCACAGAGTTGAGAGGCTGTATTATGGAAACAATAGATGTGGTGAAAGGGCTACTAAACGGATTAATAGACAATGAAGAAACCGTATATGCAGCAAATGAAAAATGAATCGTTTCGCCAGTCTAGATAGAGGTGCTTATAGTCGCAATTCACATATACTATACAAGAGTTTTGGTAGTAATCCACAGATTACTAAAATAATGTTTATTTCGTCCAGAGGCCCTCGGGACGCAAACTTTGCCATCGGTAATTAAGGCCCTCATAATTCCCTTAATACATAAATAACTATTATCCCTATCAAACTCGTATTCCTGATGCCACGTTATTCTCATTGAAATTTGACTGATATCACATCACGTAGCTGTCTTTCTCATCAACCAATAACAACTCTCAAGAACGTTATTGAAGTTGTCTCTGGCCATTTTCGAGCAACCCATATTGTGTATTCACATCCCGTGCACGCTATATATAAACAAACAGATTTCTCAATAAAGTTTTGCCATGTAATTTCACAATATGACACCAAGGCGAGCAATTTTTATGACTCGTTTTATTTCTTCAGTTGTGTTACGGAGCCAGTTCGCCAGCCCTTTCAGACCGCAATCGTTTTCCGACGCTGTTTCGAACCCACCCCTCCGCAACCGTGCACAACCCCACCAGGATAAAACTAATGAAAAAGTTCGGATGGTCCAGAGTGGCCATTCTGCAACAAACTGAAGAAGTCTTCATATCGACCGTCGAGGATTTGGAGAGGAGATGCACAGAAGCTGGTAAGGGAATGCATTCCACGTACTAGGGCATTAGAAAGTCAGCATTTTTTTCTACTAGGTTGGTAGGTCTGTCAGCATTTGCCAAGGGTCTCTTTGTCTAAAAGTTCAACGAAAAGTGGATTTCTCAAATTTTACAATTTTGTTCGCGGAATATTCTCTGGATGACCATTAACGTCCAAAATATTGGAGATTCGTCGATTGACAATTAGATATCTTGCTGATAATGTTGGAATATCATTTGGCTCGGCCCACAAAATTTTCAAGAATGTTTCGTGTCTCAAACGGTCGGAGTTGTAGGCAAACTATTTTTGGTTCCTTCATCACGATAATGTCATATTGTATTGGTTCCTCGCGACATTTTTGCCTAAAATCTGACTCATATCACTCCTTAACCTTATTCACCTGATCAGTGTGAGTTCTAGCCATTGAGCAAACTCAAAAATATAATTCGGGAACCTTATTTTGAGTTTCAAGAGATGAATACTGAATGGAGGAAGTTCTTGGAGGCTATACAAAAAAAAAACTATTTTGACTGTTTCGAGAACTGAAAAAAGCCTTGGAAAAGTTTCGTATAATTAGACGGGGATTATTTTGAAGAGGATCAAATTGAATTTGTAGAATAAATAAACGGTTTACATTATATGAACAACTTCACCTTACTTGATCACGGTGGTATGTTAGTTTTCGTTATAAAGTTGTGGATTTTATTTTATGTTGAGTATTGGAACTTTGAGTTCAGGAGTTGAAAAAAAAAATTATTCGTGACATCGAAAAGACACTGCAACAATTTATATATACTCAGCGATAGCGATCATTGATTCGTCCAAGATATTATTTTCTAGTTGGTATGAATCGTTATTTTCCATAACACAGAATCATTGAAAACATACATAAATCCCAATGTTTTTCTCGTTACACTCTGTCAAGCTGATTTTGAGAATGCTAAGACAAGGTATAGACACAGCTACTCCTGAAATCGAGACTGAAGTATAATTTTCGAGGATATTTCCGGATGTACTGATGGAATGTGTGAGGGAGTTGAGAAATTAGGGAATTTCTCGGGAAACGTAGAGCATCGTTGGACGTTGAACTGAGTGAGATTATTGGTTCAATTCAGCGATTAACTCGAGAGCCCTATTGATGGATTTAGCCTGAACCTCTTCGTAGCATCGAAAGTGATCGACGTGATGTGAATATTGAGTTATCAACAAAACTTTAGATTTCATTTTCAATTCGGTTTTATCTATTCTTGCATTCAACAATAGGGCATTCGGAGGATTGAATTTCTCAACCAGAATAACTTAAATAATAGTCATTCGTGATATCAACAATGAGAAATACACGAAAGGTATAACTTCGAGATGAATAGGACTTGTAGAGAAGATACTGGTGTGATAGTTGCTGAAAATGGACTATTATGCTTCCGAACATCCGTTGGATCATTCATAGACCATTCTGGTCAAGTTTCTATCGCATATTGGAGTTGAAAATTATCAACTACTCTTATGACTTTTTGGTATCTTTGGCAAGTTACGTTTGGTATTTGTATCCGCAATATTGAATAGATAAAAATATCTGAGCTCTATCTAAGGTTTTATCTGTGACAAGGGTTTTTGAAATTATTAGAATATCTGGTGATAGCAATTTTTCTTTTCTAAGATGAAGTTTCATTCTTGAAATAATTCAATTCGGTATCGTGATCGTTTCAAAATGACATAAAAGACTCCAGAAGTCACAAACGCAGGAATTTATCGTTTTCGTTTTTCGCTGATTTTTCGTAAAAAATTGATTCATCGATCATAAATTTGTGATCCTTTGCGATAAAATCCATCCATCCAATTTCTACTCTTGTTGAACTAGTGGTGTACATCAATTTAATTTAACTATTATGGAAAACTGAGTACTCTTTATGCTGTTTCGAGACCAGTTATTCCCACTAGTAGTCCGAAAATGAGCCTCAGTCGTACACTTGCGATACACAATATGGAAATGTTCGGTCGATATACTATAAAAAGCCCAGGATATAACTGGGAATAAATCATTCATCATTCCTAACCACAGCGTGGATTCACTTTGTTCCAGGAACTACAACCGACACATTTAAGGACACTATTGTGAATCGAACTACAGAATTCGAGGAACTTATTTCCGGTCAAATGAATTATTGGATATTGCTTTCCACTCATTCGAAAGATATTTTTCTTTTGTTCGTTCGGGTATTGAGAAGTGGAGCAGCCAATAAAATCAATCAGGATTAATATTAATCTTGTTTTTCCATGGAACGTGACGACTGCATCAATATTTTCTTATTCATTATTTACGATCTTAGATGTGAAGAGTAGATTTCAGCAAGGGAGAGAGTGACGAAATGAATTATAAATTGATTTGCCATTGTTTCTCAAAATGCAAAATGAATATTTCTGATATATCGGGTGATTCAATAGGTAGTAAGTCCTCCCATGAAGATATATGATCGGATATCTCGAGTATTATCACCTTAAGTTATTTTTAATAAGGTAGGTTATGTGAATTTTATAGTTTTGTGAACATTACAGGAAATCTCCTTTCGTGGGAAATTTTATAAAAAATGAGAATTTTCAGTTGAAAAAATCTATAAATATATTAGAAGACGCCACCTGAAAAGCTAGTCACTGATTATTAATTTGGCTCCTTTTCGTGGAACAAATATTTCATGAACTTCGTTTTTGACACCTCCGCATTTCTTCAGATTTTCCCTACTTTTCATTATTCATTTTGCGAAGGAAGTGATTTCAAATGGAAAAATGGCGGTCGAATATTCTATCTCTTTAGTTTACCATTTTTCGATTTTTCGATACATACAAACAACTTCTACATTCTTGAGGCACTTTTTTCTTATTAACCACTTTCGTTTTGCGTTTTTCAAAATTGATTTCTATGAAGAATATGATAGGTAGATTTTGAGGATTATTATAAATCAGATTATCTCATATTAATTATAATATTGCATATTTTCGCCAATTGACCTATCTTGAAAAAAGAGATCCTGGATGCGAAGTCTATTTTTTCTCCTACAGTTTCTGAGTAAACATCGAAGTTTGCTCATCCTGTGTATTTGGAGAATACTTGCCAACAGGCAATTTATGAGGCATGTATAGTTATTCACAATTCCACACTATATGGCTCAAAAACTCTAATAACTTTTTTATTTGAAATTTTCATTTTTAGCATATCTGATAGTTTTGAACAGTACCTATAATAGTAGGACGCGATACCGATCAACTACATACATATTTTTTGAAAAACGAATTATGTACGTGTCCAAGTTTGAATTATCCAATATCCCCATATGAACGTAGACAGAAAATGTTATTCTGCGAAGAAAACACGTCATAATTCAGTACCCCAGTTGTGGCGGAAATTTCGAATGTGATATAAGTAATTCATGAAGATTATGATCTCGGAAACTGTGGGAAATATAAAGTCGGTTGAATAGGTGAGAAGTTGCGGTAACTTCGCCCCAACTTGAACTTCGAATTTGGATAAATCTACATTTTTGAATTAACCAGAATAAGAGCAATAATGTTTTTACAATTCCCAATTTTTTCTGGTTTTGTCCTGGAAGTGATAACATGACACCTGCCGAACGTACAAAAATTCACGAAGAACTAAATATATGTCATGAGGTAATATTGAATAGCAAATTTTGGCGCATATTTCTCTCATTATGTTGGAGTTCCATATGTAGGCCTACCCTCGTAATTATATTCCATAGGCCAGACCTTAAGTTCTCCATGTGCCAGAAAAGTCGTGGTTTTTCTTTCCCCAGCCTAAAAACCTCAGCTTTGTCAGACCTTCACAATTGGACAGATTGTGTGTTGCGTTTTCCTTGTTTTCTTGACAGAACATACAAATGGTTAGGTCCGTAAGTCCGATATTGATCATGTGATCAGGAGCCTAACCATGACTGTGATTATTCATGTTATGTTACGATTCACGATCTTGTTTGTGGATTATATATATTTTTTCATTTAAATCAGTTCTCAATATACTTTTTATACTTGAAAAATTCATTTTTATACCTGTTCTATAACTTATAAGTTCCAAAGGATCAATAAAATGATTGCTTAAATGATTGATTGGGGAAACTAGTTCTCATTCTCGGGCTAGTGCGTCAGCCTCTTCCTTGTCTTTGTAACCTTTGTTACCTGGTACCCAGGCTAGAGATAGTCTATTTAGACTGTCCAGCTCTTGGGGGATTTTTGAGCAATTCCAGGCAAGTTTGGAGCTTATTCAGATGGAGCTGATTGCTTTGATAACCGCTTGGCTGACGAAGTGAATAGTAATGACATTTTCTTTGAACTCCTGTCTCAGTAACTCAGCTCCACAGTACTGTATTTCTCCAAGTCCAATCGAATCACTTTCTTTGATATTCTGATTAATCACATAATAATTATTTCTTCGTTTCAGGTATCGAAATCGTTACCCGACAGTCGTTCCTCTCGGATCCAACAGACGCAGTAAGGAATCTTAGAAGACAAGATGCCAGGGTTGTCGTTGGATTGTTTTACGTGGTAGCCGCGAGGCGCGTGCTTTGTGAATTATACAAACAGAATCTATATGGAAGACAATACACATGGTTTTTTATTGGTGAGTGGAAAGTGTTCAGTGTTCAAGGAAAATATCGATTTGCTGCATTGGGAATATTTCCTTTAGTCCCGCAAGCCTCATGTGTTAGTTCACATGCTGAAATTTACTTGCTTCATATATTCACTTCATCATCTTTTACTGGTAATGTAGGAAAAGTAGCATTCAAGCTGTTAAAGAAATACTTCATATTGATGGAAGTCGATTCCATGAAAGCAGCGCTATTGTTTTGTCAACCATTGTTATTAGATTATTATTATTATGTTCTTGTTTACAAACGATGATGATCTCCTAGTAGTGTAAAATAGTCGAGGACAAGAATCTCACGAAACTTACCAGACAACGTGATGTTTGAATAGGGTAACTGGTTTAACGAAGATATAAAAAATGAGTGAGCATCCTGCATCTCTTTTTCCGAGTAGAGTTCAGTTCACCGGCAAAAACAAAAAATTACTATCGTTTTTGGTCTCGAGTCATAACGAGAAGTTGAATTTTTCAATTTTTGGCAGATACTAATATCATGGTTGTTAATTACGTCTACATTCTCCTGGTACCTTTTTCTGTTTAAACCAGTAGCGTGGTGAAAATATTGAAAATGGTAGGAATAGGGTTGGGTACCTATAATTCTCACCATATTCAATTATGAAATTTTTGTCGGAAAAATACAACTTTAGATCATTACTCAAAATTGTACAGGAAAAAGTTCCTTCAGAATGTATAAAACTTGCTTAAAAATTGTAATTGTAAGAAAGGGTACGCGGAAGATGGCATAAAAAACAATAAGAGCATCGAATGAAAATCTTTATTTGACTAGCCAAAATTGACAAGCGTATTCACGGACATTCTTTTTCTTGATATTCGACATAATGCTTTACGCAGAGTTTCATGTAAATACCTAATGCAAACTCGAGAGTTGTGAAACACAAAGGAAATGCAAAATATCGAGTTTCGCCTTATATTGCCATACTAGCAGTAAATACATTGTTCATGTAGGGCTCCTTTGATTCATGAAGTATCAAGCCATGAAGAGTTAGATTGGCGTTTTTGGTAAATACATACGTTTCAATAGAGTCACTACAGATTTTTCATCTTGAATCATAAACTTTATAGGCGAAAGTATTGATCAGGGTATTTGAGAACTGAAAGGATTCAAAGCAGGGGTAGGTACCTATATTTCCCAATTTTCGACAGATTTGGAAGTTCTCCGTCTGTTCATGGTGCGACCAGTCGTTATGGAGATGTTGGTACTTGAACGAAAAAGGATATTTTTGTATCCAAAATCTCGGAAAAAAACTGTCGTATCGGGATCACGAAAATAGCTACTCGGAGCCGAATAAACAGGCTATATGAACTATGCATTGGTATAGCATGAAAAAAAAAATTCTTGTGGGTCATCAATGGATTGTAAGAGAACCAAAAATAAGGCTTCAACAAAATCACTGAAATATAACCTGTTGAAATTCACCCAAACATTCTAAAATTGACATTCTGATTGGATCTTTCATTAGAGAGTTCTTCACGAACAACTGTTTTTCTAGTTGGGGTATCAAAGTAAGAACATTATTATTAAATGTATTCGATGATATTTTTGTCTATTTCTGAGACTGTAAAAAGTCGAATTCGGCAAGTTCTACTTTCACATTAATATAGAGACAGTTCACATCATTAAACTACCACAAAAGTTAAGAGTATTTGGTCCTGTGGGAAACCGTAATTGGTATCAACCTAACCAAACATCTAGAATTTGAATGTTGGGATAGATTGCGGCAGATCCAACTACTTCAACCGAAGTGGTTCCTAAGTGGATTGGGTCCATCCACGAGGTTACACAACTACACAAATTCAGTCTACGTGAGCTATAAATACTATAGGAATTGATATAAGATGATATGAATAATGGATGTTTTCGAAAAAATCACAAAAATTCATCAATAGGACACTAATATCCTTGATGAATGTAAATTTTTCTGAAGAATACACAATTTTTTCGAATATACATTTTCAGTGACCTAATTATTATCCGAATGTTCACAAAAATTTATGTGACTGAACTTTGGTAGACTGTTCTGATAGGATCTTTTACTCTTATTGCTTGACGAATCCCTATCAATGAAGTTTTCGAATCGGCAATCTTTCACTTGGTGAAAAACTGATCCACTTTCAAGAAAATGGTCTGCTTCTGCATCAAAGTGAAGGTTTGGATAAAAAACAATTCGAAATGCTTTTTGTCAATGGAAATTCACGAATTTCAAGATATATGAAAGATGCCACAAACCGTACCGAACTATCATGAGATAATAGTTTCAGAAAACTTTCGAAGAGTCAATATAACTTTTGATACTGCATGGAGACGAAGGGCGAACATTTCGAGCATTTTATTGTATTATAATTTCATGATATCGACCGTTTTATCTACTTTTACTTCAGTGAAAAACGATCTTTGTTTCAACCGAATGACTTCCACTTTAATTATAATAGAACTTTCGCCAAATTTTGAGAAAACCGCACAATTTATTTCGAAGTTGAAAAGAATGGAAATTTTGCCTCGTAGGTAGTCAAACTTTTTACCAAGGAGAATTTGTTTGATCGAATTGTTTCTGTCTGAGATATATGTGGAAGACAGAATTGCTTTGACCTTATACATAGAATTAATGTAACTGATGAAATAAACAAAATTTCAATAGGTTCACTTCTGTTGATGTGTACAGCTGCAATTTTGTTCCCGATAAATCATCGGGAGATAGATTTATCTTCATGATGATCTGAAGTCAATCGATTAATTTTCGTGAGATATTTGGCTTATGCACGTGCAATGATTTTCTTTCTTCCTTCATTGTATATCTATATCTTTATAAACTATGCATGTCCTGAAATGAAGATGTTTTAGGTTGGTACGAAGACAATTGGTTTGAGGCAATCAACGGTGAAGACATTGGTTGTACGGTCGAACAAATGCGCATCGCCGCTGAAGGTCACATCACAACCGAAGCTTTAATGTGGAACCAGAAAGAAGACGAACGAACCATATCAGGTATGACGGTCAAGGATTTCCGCAGAAAATTGGATACTGCTTTGCAAGAAGAAGGCTACGATATTGAAAATCAGAGGTATCCTGAAGGATATCAGGAAGCACCGTTGGCATACGATGCTGTGTGGAGTGTTGCGTTGGGTAAGTGCCTGACTGAATTGGTTTTATTTGTTATCGTTATTTGTTCAGTGAATCGAAAAGTTGATACGAATATTTTCTTAAATTCAATCTCAATTCAATTCTGCAAACAGAACAGGTATGAGATACATTCTTGTTCTAATGACCTTTTAACGTTAGAGATTTCACGAATTCGATATGAAATTATTCGCTCATCTGCTTATTTTGTGTTTGGAAAAGATTTACTTTTCTGGACAAGACATACAGGGTCATGAAGGGTCTCCAAAAATCAACACAATATATGAATTGAGTTGTCAGTACGTTGATTGTTGAAGTTTTATATTGAATCATAAGGTTATCTATGATTGTGAAATCCATAAATTATGCCTCTTTAGAACTATCAACAAAAATAGCATGACTGTGGTAGACATTTTTCTAATTTTTCCAGCTTTCAACAAGACAATGGATCGACTACACAAATTTGGTAAAAGTTTGAAGGACTTCAATTATAACAACAAAGAAATTGCCGATGACATTTATTCCGCCATCAATTCAACTCAATTCTTAGGAGTTTCTGTGAGTATAATCGCACTGGGACGTTTGTGATTTTATTCAAAAAAATCAATCAAAACATCGGCGATAACTCGAGAGTAGTAAAAATGTCGCAAATTATGCCCTGTTATAATTTTATTCATCACTATGGGGACATTCTTATTGAAAATAGATTTATTTTCCATGATAATATTTGAGAGAAAACATATATATTTATTTTTCAGACATCAAAAGTTTGGATTCCATGTGCCTAAAATTATACCTTGCTGGCTATTCTAATATTCGTTGAGTCTTTTAATTTATAATGCAACGATGAATATTCGGCCGTTTTCACTGACTATTCGATTCAAATTTATTTTTGTGAGCTACTGTTTGGATTAGACAGTTTGTTTTTCGTTCTATTACTGCGGAACTGATGGTAGTTCTGATATTGTATTGATATTTTATATTTGGCCATATATGGTTACAATTCCAGACAATCGAAATAAGAGCATCATATTCTCATAATAAAATATTATAAATAATCTCGGAATGAAGGCAAAATTAATGATAATGTTCAAGTGAATGTTAAACTCAAGAGAAACTTTTTAACTTCTTGGTATTGATGTAAGTGAAATACACATTGTAATTGGTATGACTAGTCAGATTGCTGAATACCAAATAATGCGGCAATATCATAGCAATATATTCTCTCTGACCATATTGATATTTGCAATAACAGAATTGGTCTGGTCTGTATTGAATGATCAAACTAACCATGTTCAGATATTCGATCAATCCTCACCTAATGAATTCGACTAGCACATACATTTTAGATCGAATTGCACGAAGTATTCGCTTACAAATTCACCTAAATAAACCGGATAATAATTTATGTATACGAATCCAACAGCATGATGGAGCTTGGCGTGATGAAACAATCTGTTGTCGCCTATTTTGGATTTTAGTTTAGTCCAAAATTGCGTTGCTCTTATTTCGTGGACTGCAGATTAATTACAGAGGACACTAATTAGTGATACGCACGGGATGCAAATGTGCAGATTGTTCACGCTCTCGATGCTAATTTTGAATTAGGATCAACTGTTGCATCGCCGTCAGCCGAATTAGCCGAATTGAAAAATGTTTGTACCTGTTATTCCCATGATGAATATTCAATGGTACAAGATTTGAAGAAACTTCATTATTCCCTATGTTATACAGGGAGTTCCTTCATGAGCTGACGCGATATATATAAGAAAACTAGGACTTTGATTTGAATATACACCTAGGAAGGTGTTCTTCACACCTTTTTGAAGATACCAGAAGTTGATTAAATTAGGACATAGTTTCGAAATTTCAAGTATACTTTTCAACATTTATTTCTCGAGGAATTCCAGGATGACAGTTTCACGTTGCTTCTTTTTCTTCGCTGGATGGTTGTGTTTTGGGATTTGCTATCCGACGTTTCGTGTTTTGGTTATAATCATCAATTATATTTTTCCCCATGAACGCCATGTAACAGTATTATATTTCAAACAAAAAGTGACGATGTGAAGTATAATCCATTTAGAGTTTCCTGTAAAGAAAATGAATACTTGGAATCTCGGTTCTTTCCCGAATATTATAAGAGATAATCAGAATTCCTCAACTTTCTTGACGACATAAAAATACGTAACTTTGCCTCAATTCAATCATCCCTTATAGTTTCCCAGTTCCCAATGATCAGGATCGAATATGAAATACTCGTTTTAATGAAATCAATTTTCACCATTAATCCGTTATCTGATATTTCAGGGATATGTGGCGTTCAGTTCCCAAGGCGATAGAATAGCATTAACCCAGATTGAACAAGTGATCAATGGTAGTTACGTAGTACTTGGACATTATGACACGCAGGCCGACAATCTCCAGTGGTACAATAGGGAAGTGTGGCGAGGTAAGAAAGTTAATTGACAATGATCAATATTCGAATATTTCATTCATTCCTTGATCTCGGGAGACCCGCAGGGTTCACATCATGGTCCTTTGTTTTTCCTAGTTTTTATCAACCATCTCAACTGCTGTTTTCAGCGTTCTGAGATACAGTTATATGGTGGTTATTTCGAAGAGTATCGACGATAAGAGACTGTTTGATAATATAGGAATATCTGAATAGGTTCAGTGGATATTGAGAACGAAACAAGATAAGGCTTATTGCCTATGACGTTCAACAATTTTATATCCTTACATTGTATATACAGTATGATGAGAGCTCAAACTATCCAGTGAACATGATATTCATTTTTATATATTCTTCCATTTCAGGAGGAAAGATCCCACAAGACCGGACAATAATCAGGAGGGTACTAAGGACAATATCGCTGCCATTATTCGTCTGTATGAGCATCCTTTCCAGTGTGGGGATTATTATAGCTGTTTTATTGGCAACATTCAATATATGGAATAAACATCGAAGGTTTGAAGTTATGTTTAATATAACAGAATGTATCTTCGAACTGACTATTAATCAATTTGAAACTGTCTAATGTTATATTATTACTACGAAAACGATCATAAAGGAAGAAAAATGGATCATAAAGAGCGAATCTTCAGAATCATCTGAGAAGACTTGCATTCTGAAGCTAATCTTGAAATTGTCAAGAAGAAATTGAACATGATACAGAGTGTTAATAGCACTAAACAGACTTGTTCTAATCAAGAATGGAATGCTTCGTACACAGACCGCAAATTTGTATAACAACGCACCAACGAGTGTATCAATTTACATTGCTTTGAAAGATTCCTTTCTTAATCTAACTTCCGTTAAACACTGAAATCTTCACAGTCAAAACATAAGACGTACTGATATTGGATTCAAAATTGCGAGAAAATATTTTCGAAACAGCCATTGGATACATGACAAGAATCAAATTCAATCATTGAACATTTTTGATTTCATGAAAGTTTTTTCTCATCATCGTTTACATTATATTCACAATATGCCAAAAAAATTAAACCTTTCGAAAATAGAGTATACCACGCCATATTTTACATTTCTAATGTGATTTCCATGGATGCAACAAGGTATTGAGTATTCCTTTTAGTGGAGAAATGATTTTGGCGAAATATTCGAAGATCGATTTCACTATGCCAATGTACAAAAAATTTCACGTCAAAACATGGTCCTGATGGTGTTCGGTTTTACTTATTATATTTCATATAATAATTTTCCCTTTGAAATGAATTAATATATCTGAAATAGTTGAAAATTACAGATGAATTTTAACGAACGACATATGCAAAATTCCAGAATTCACATTGATAAGATCGTTTCAATGTTCTCCACGCCAAAATCTGTGGCTAGAAAACTGGATAACTTTATTTTCGGAATATTTGAGTATAAGAATAATCAATTTGTTAATCCACATTATTGATGACAACCCATTTCTTCAATATTGTTCGATAATTCACAAAAAATGGCAACTCAAGTTAAATCAAATATAACTGTATTGATCCCCATTTTCCGATTTCGTCATTGATTTTTTCCATTCGTCAAATGCAATGTTATTCTGTTTCAGAGTTATTCAGTCATCACATCCAGTTTGTAATACGATTATGCTTTTCGGAATCATGGTATGCCTCACAGCTGTATTCTTACTCGGCCTAGATGGCAGATTCGTCAGTCCAGAAGTTTATCCAATTATTTGTCAAACTAGAGCCTGGTTCCTCACCCTTGGATTCACGCTCTCTTTTGGTGCAATGTTCAGTAAAGTATGGAGAGTTCATAGACTCACTACGAAAGTCAAGAGCGATCCCAAAGTGCGCATGGTAAGTGAAAATGATGAAATGTGTTTGTATAGGTTGTCCTATTTTCCAAGGTCTCAAGCCATAAAAACCTTGAGAAAAACTTGCTAATACGCCACTAGTGAATTTTAATGTATTTTGAGAGTTCTTCAACCTGTATCCCATTTGGAAAACATTTACTTTCATACTAAGCAGAACCTATTTTATAGTTATATATAGTTTATAGTTTATAGTTTATAATCTCAGAAAATGCATATTAAACTCAGGTATCGTATGCTAACATTTCGACTGTTTGAATTATTGCAATCCATCTTCGATATACGAAATTTATGTCTATTTAATTTCTCGTATTATTCGATTTACAGAAAAAAGTTCAACCATGGAAACTCTATTCTATGGTATCAGGATTGCTCTCCATTGATTTCGTCATCATGTTAGCTTGGCAACTGCAAGATCCTCTTCAGAGACGTATCGAGCTGTTTCCATTAGAGTCGCCAGCATCCCTGATGGACGACGTAATGATCAGGCCTGAGTTGGAACACTGCGAAAGCAAACATAACAATGTTTGGTTGTCCGTTATTTACGCTTATAAGGGATTAGTTATGGTGAGTATTGAAAAGTGGGTCGCGATTCTACTGAATCTACATTGTGACCAACGATATTTACTTTATTCAGTAAAAAATCACATCAACTATTTCGGTTTTTAGTAATATATTATAGATTTTATAGACACTTTAGTTTGTTTGTTGAATCTATGGAATATATAATTTGAAACCAAGATTGTGGAGTACAGAGTGGACATTCTGCGAATACAGGGTGATTCACCTAACTGTTCATATTATTCGTCAAATATGAAATGTAGAACCATCCAAAGCACATTTGTGAAAATACACATGAGACGAGTGTATTTCCACATTTTCATTGATATTTCTGTAAATATCAATTTCAGCAATATGGTATGCTCATACAAGTCGATAGGACATGAAATTCTGCAACGGATAGTGTAAAAATTTTATGGTCAATCCATTTGAAATAAAGAATTTATTGCGTTTTGAAATTTTCAAAAACTAAACTGAAATATCAAACACCCTGTTGAATATTTTGAAGCACTTTGAAGAATACCTGATAGAAAACTCTTTCATTGATGTGTATGCGAAGATTGAACCTTAGATAATTAAAGATTATATGGATGTTTTAGTTAGTCAGTCCATCTGTCAAAAATTTTCGTAATAATGGAATATTTTGAAAACGAACCACGATAGAAAAAACATTCAAAATACAACAGGTTCAGAATTCTTCGTTAAATTCGAAAATGTGAAGATAAACAGGGTGATAAATATAAATTGAAATTATGACAAAAATAAACTATAATAAACAACTACCATAGAGGTTGAATTAGTTTCTACTAATATTTCAATCCTATAGATATGACACGAAACAAACTTAATCCTGAAAATTCTGAAACCCCACATACGGGGTGGCCAGTTAATGTGACAAAGTACGGTATCTCCCTATTGAGCGATCATTTTTCGTTTTCTTTTTCAGATATTTGGTCTATTCCTCGGTTATGAGACGCGGTCTCTGAAGGTAAAGCAGATCAACGACTCCAGATACGTCGGGATGAGTATCTACAACGTTGTTATTCTGTGTCTGATAACAGCACCAGTTACCATGGTGATAGCCAGCCAACAGGACGCTAGTTTCGCTTTCGTCTCCCTAGCCATAGTGTTTTGCTGTTTTCTGAGCATGGCTCTCATTTTCGTGCCTAAGGTGTGTGATGTATAATGATTGCTCAAATTAAGTTTTATATCCGACTTTAATCAATACCTCTCTAATACAAATTTTCGGGAAAATATTTATAATTAAAAAAGTATTGAATATTGAATACACTCAGTATTTTGTATTATGTTGTTTTTTATAGAAGTCACCATCTGAGGAATTAACAACAATGGAAGAACACGATATTGTTGAAGAAATTGAGTTTGTTCGAAAATACAGCAATATCACAATAAAAAACTCGAGAAACTGGTTTCAACATTGGTGACCCTTAGAAAAATTTCGAATTTTATGAAATATAAGTCCGTTCTTACTTGGACAACGGATATTATGATTTTACCATCATCATTCAGAAATATTTCCTCCTGATTATCAGTCTGTTCTGATCATTCGGTCATCTATTATCTTCGCTTTCAGGTGATTGAAGTGATCAGACATCCGAAAGATAAGGCTGAAAGTAAATATAATCCTGATGTTGGTGTTTCCAGAGAGGACGAGGAAAAATATCAAAAAATAATAAGAGAGAACGAAGATTTGATACTTCTGATAGCACAGGTGAGAAAAAATATGCTTCAATGCATTCAAGGCACATTTCGTCAACTATGCTCATTCCAAATATATTTCCATATGTATATTGTTACCCATGAATATGAAACCAGGAATATTCATCCATCTTTTTTTCATATTTATGTGGTTTGCCAGGAACTCGCAATCATTAATGGGTTCGTGAATGAATAAAGTTTGAGAAGCCCTAGGTTAGATCTATCAGGTTTCATCACTCGATTTGAAGAATAGAATCCGTTTGACTATTCATGTGAAATTGTTTATGTGGTTGGATTTTTATGGATCAGCTATGAAATACCTTGTATATTGTGGAGGAACATAGTTAACCAGATGAAATTATATACTTTTCATCGTCTTCGGTAGGCTTTCAGCGATGTTTGACAGACAATTCGATCAATTGAAGTGAAATTGGTGGAAGTCGTAATTTCCTTTGAATTCCTATTTCGGAGATTAGCTCGATTATATGATTGGATTACGAATATCGATTATAGCAGTATTTATGAGGATCGTTGAAGATGGAAATGCAGAGTTCTCTTACTTTGGAACCGAATTCGATTACCTTTTTTTATGGAAATATCCATCTGGCCTATTCAATTTCGTTTCTAGAATATCATCGATAGCTCTTCAACATGAGAAATGAACTATTTTATACAGACTAGCCGATTAGTGTGTGGAATGAGTATACAATGATTGTTTTTTTCGAATAAGAGTTTTTCAATCTAGGCGATATAACATTGGATTATTTTCAATACACTCTGTATATTGTTCTACCATCGGATTCACCGTTGAATTCTGCGGTCCCACTTTTTTTTTCCATGAAATGTGGTGGGTACAGAAAAAGAGGATAGCTAAAATGTCTGATTGAAGTAGAAATCTTCTAGAACTACGTTTCGCCCTCAATCATTTCCCCATGATGTACTCTTTGAAATTTATTATTTTTGAGAGAAATTCATTTTTAGTTTCTATTCGACATTTTTTTTATTTTCAACAGACTATTCAAAAACACTTCCATTTTCGATAATTCCTTGTCACAAAATGAGACTAGCAATCTTGAAAACTATAATAAAATTAACATAGTTTCTTCTATTCAATTCATTGTAATTCATTCTAGCTTCGGAAGCTTCACGATTCCAACATCAGAAATTCTACTTCGATGCTCCATGTCTTTCTCAGTAGTCACTTAGGTATCAAGTTTTTTCGTTAATTGACAATCCTACCTGAGAAATCCGTTATCGTAGGATTTGGTGAACGAGATGGCCATTTATGTAGGCATATTCTATTCTATCTATTCTATCGTCTAGAAAATCATTAAGATTCATTAATAAGTAAGACATGGTGAACTGTGAAATTTCTCGATGGTTCTGAATGCTTATCTAAAAAATACACTGTATATAAAACGAGACTTCAATTTCCACTAATGACGTTTTTTGGCATTATTTATTGTGCACCAATTTCCGCAAAATTTTCGTATTTTTGTCTCTAGTTTGAGAACGTAGCATTTCATGGAAAAAAAAAGATGAGCGGGTATTCCATTCGAAAAAAGTCAAATGAATGTTATCTCGCCTAGGCTGAACACCTTGTAATATTTTGAGATTGTATGTATCTATATTCCTAAGTGTGTTATTCCACTTCCACACATTGGGTTACCCTGTATATACAAATGGTAGAAATGAATATTTTCGAATTTTCTATAGAAAGAAGACAAGATAAAACTTCTGAAAGATAGGCTGGCAGATAAAGAAGCCGGAAAATACAACACGTTAGCACCACCTGGCATTACACAAGGTAAGGATACACTAATCGTAGCGGATTTCATCACCGATGCTGGTACGTCGGATTCTGCATTAGGCGGAGGAATTTCCATTTATACAAGATCGTCACGATGCAGTCAGTCAGATATGGAATTCAGCGATAGTTATTTATGAAGAAAATAATAGTCAATCAAATTGATTCAATTTTTGGTCTGAAGGAAAAAGGGAACAGAGCATCTGAATTGAAATTATATCGTTATTGATAAATATCATTTTTGTATTTGGTAACACTTTATGAGGAATTATATTATTATTCCGAAAGCAGATCATTGGAAACTATACAAATATAGTTTATCATAATTGAAAAATGATTGATTGAATACCATCAACATCACTTCAATGTTTCTATTATGTACTCTAAATTCGATTGTATCGCCATCAATATGGAATTGAAGCATTATTGTGCTTCTGACATATCCAAATAGCGGTATTTCATTAATTTTCAACGACTTCTTTCGTAATTAACTCTCACGATAAGGTATTCAATGGAAGTTCTCATAATCCCAATATTCAATCATAAACATTATTTCATATGTTTGGCTGAGTAGTATATCGTGATTGATATGGGATATGGGAATTTCATGATATTTATGAATCGTTATATCGTTGATGTTCAATTTCCAAACTTTCAATCACACTATGTCTCCTTTCATTACTTCAATTATATTCAATGAATGAGATTGCTTAGTTCAATGGATATCGCATATATATTTCAATACTACATCTTACAATCATTACACAAAATGATAGCAAATAACCTCAGAAGTCTATTATTCAATATCTATGATTTTGGCAATTACTTTACTCGATTTTTGAAACTGAAGAATAAGGTAAATACTTAATATTTTCGCATTGTTTTACGATTTACGAATGGATATCGATATAGTTCAGACTATAGTATAAGACAATCGTTTTTTATATATACCAATCCTTATCATAAGACGTATCATGCAAAATAAAAAAGTTTTTTATATATTCATATATTGGAAAACATGTTTTGAAGAACTATTATGTCCTCTCCACTGAAAGAGTGTTAATTTTCTCATTCATGAATTCTCTGTTCTCAATCACCAATAAAAATATTCAAACTCTTCAAATGTTTTTTTTGCATTATTCATACATGTAAAAAACTACAGTAATTCATGTTTCACTTGAAACTGAATAATCTGACAGGTGATTCTTGAACGAATAAAGAATCGTTGATTGTGTGTTCTGACAATGTATTAATAAATTATTCTTATCGTGCAATATTTCAATCACCTGAATGGAAGCACTGTTTCATTTCACATTCTTGACTCAATAATAACAAGACTAGTTGACACGTTACATATAACATATGAGGTAAATTTTTCATATTCATCATTTGTAGAGAAAAAAATGGAATCTACATCTGCACTGACTGACATCCTTTACAGTTAGCTAATGTGATGTTTTTATAATCTAGAACAAGTGAATGTTAGTTCCATCTCGTTATAACATGAACATGAAATTTCGAAAGGAAAATATCTTCTCCCAAAAATCTGATTTTATATAATAGAGTATTGAAGATATGTACTCAATGAAAGAGAGGATTCTCTTCTCTTTCCTGTATTTATTATATTGTTATCGATGACAGATTGGCATTCTTGAAACCAACTTTTTCATAACTTGAACTGAAACTTCTATACGTTCATTTTCTTCAATTCGAGATGTGATTGTTATAGATGTTTCGTGATGGATGAATATACCATGTCATCTCAAAACAGGGCTATCACAAATGTTTTATAAATTATCGAAGGAATCCTACATATTGCTCCTCCATCAATTATATTTTATGAGACTTGAAATCGAAAATAGGAATAGGCGAATATCAGATTCATTTAGTTGAATATTTCTCCATTACCCACCTGATAAGACGATATATATTGTGTTGCAGTGACGAAGCGAAATTTGAGATATTTTTATAGCTTGGGAAGATTCATGAGATAATTTTGATTTCCTAAAAATATATGACAAGCCCAAATTAAACAGAACAACAGAGACTTTCCATACCTCAAACTGATGAAATGGAATAACTAAACGTTCCAGTTGCTACATCAATGTAATTTCATTCATTTATCGAGAATAATAAATACTGTGGTTGTGAAAATAAGTTAAGATTCAAGTCGTTTTCATCTTTAGATAATAACTAGAAGCAATTAATGATTCTGAACGATATAAGAACAGAATGAAAATAACTCATTCATAGTTATCATTGAGAGAGCTATGCCGTGTTGTAACGAGATAGTAGTTTTCAGTAGAATAGATTTGGGAGTGAGATGTTTTTCTTCTTGACAGATACTAGAGACGAAAGAATATAGAGTTCCAGACCTGTATCACGTGGAAGTGATGCAGATATGAGCAGAAGCTTAGCACCTTCTTATTAACGATCTGTAACGCTGTATTATTGTACATCGAAATAGACTGTTGTTACAATCCATTATTTTGTATATTTATATAAGTACTTGTGTGAAAAAAAACTTACAAGTTGAAACCAGAAGACAATATCAACGATCGTGTGGAGAAATTCGACATTATGAATACATTCACGAGTCAATTCTTTCCATATTTGTTGAAAAAATTTCTATTGAGAACTGTTTCCAATATTCACTAGCTTAGATAATGAGTACAAGTCATTGAGTGCTCTAAATATAACGTATATGTGTTACCGTAAAAAATATAACTGAGCTATATGTTGCAAGGTTCATTATTTTCTGATATGTGGTGTACACGTGTATCCGAGAATAATTACTGTCCTTGTATTTATATTTCTATATCCGATTGACACAGATTATTTTCAGTTAAAAAACGGTGTTATTTGTATCAACTGATAATATAGGAAACTCTTTGGGATTCAGGAGATAATGTCAATTATTTATACCCACTTTTATATTAGGAATTTGAGGAAATGTGTGAATACTCAAATATAAAGCTCGTATATTTGTATATTCTGTTGTTATGAAGCATTTTTGTCTTCTGGAGTTGGTCACTTCAGAAACATTTCACGAATTGTTGTATAATTTGTAGAGAAAATATCCCTCTATTCTTCGAAACGTTATAATAATAAATAATTAGGAATAATATGCATAACTGAGATAAATAGGAGATCCAAATACGTTCGTATTTGTAGGTGTTGAAACTAATAATTTATTGATCAGATAACAGAATAGTCATACACTACGAGTCGATCTATATTGGAGTATTGATTGTGCATTCTATGATTTTTTAAGGTCAATGATGAATATCCAATATATCGAGACTGTTAGTACTGAGTTTGAATTATTTTACTATTATACTTTCCATTCATGAAGGGAAACTTAAACTTGAAATGTCAATACTCCGAAATACATTGTATGTGATGCAAACTAGAATATTGTATGTGTTTTCAATAGTTTCAAATTGAGTCTATTGTAACCTAATACTATGAGTATGAGAATAACATGATTGGATCTCGATGAAATGTCGGATTTCGAACCAGAATGATATAGAATTTGAAAATATGTGATAAAACGGTTAGAGCTGAACATAAATTCGTTGTTGTGGTAGTAATATTACAGTGCTAAATTTAGCTTTCATGGGCAGTTTCATTAAGTTTATTACGTATTCAATCCAAATGATGTTATAACGAGAAGAACAATATTGGAATTTAGATATTTAGGAAAAATTTTCTACCCTTGTTAATCTTATATTAATTAACAAAAAAGTGATGACTGGGTTGTATGGGTGGATATTCACCTATAGACATATCATTGTTGATCGATGACAGGAATTCGGAAATTTTTCGTATTAACCGACATATTAAGAATTATTTTTTAAATTATTTAATTGATGTGGGTGATTCGAATTATATCGATCACGATATGTCATGAGATGAATGAAATATGTTCGGATTTTATTTGTGATTAGATTATTCATCGATTCAAACCTTAACCTGACTTCCACAACTACAAAAAAGGTGGGGACTTATTGTTTGTTCTTGATGGGAATGAAGTATGGAACTCAATGAATGTTTTCGAAAGAAATCTTTGAAATGGGAAAAAATTAGGCAACATCTGATTCACATTCTTCTGATGAATTACAAAATATGTCTCTTTTCTTTCACTTGATTCCATTTCTAATTTTGATTTTGTATAAGAATGGTGAAATTTCCTCTTCTGAAAATTAGATCGAGTAGTATTGAAAAATGTAGTTCTCAAACCATTTGATGAAAATATGGAAGCATTAATGAATAATGAAATAATATCTGGATCAGGATCCTCGGTTGATGACACATTAGATGTTTCTAATGACATAAATCTAGAAATCTTGATGGACAACAAAAATAAAGCAGTCCAAGTTGGTGTGGAAGAGGTTGGAATTCAAAAAATATTCAAGATTTGTTTTTAATATCCAGACAATAAGGATGTTACCTAAGTTTAGTTAGCGCAATTGAATGTGATGATTCATCAAGGATATGAATATTCAGTTGATATTTTTCTATTCAAAAAATATGATCCCAATCAGCATTCAATATTCGATTCGAACTAATTTCATAGGATTCCAACGTATGAGTTGACAAATTTTCCCCTGAAGTCGAGTGTATCCTTAATCATTTTCACAAATGTATGTAGAGCCCTGTTATTGATTGATGGAATACTAATATCGTCAAATACTTCATTCATCTTATTCATCATGGCATTTCTATGATTTCCCGTTAGTTTTGAAGACATCGATAACTCAAATAGTGAAACCTGTCAATGTTTAGCAATATTTATGTGTTAGTTGTTGAAAATACTTTTAATATGTCACTATTGTTCTTTCATTCTTGATCTGTAACCTCTGCAATAAATCTACACCCTAACTAGTTGATAAGAACGTACAATCACATTCACATCCAATGAATTTCACTTATTATTCAGAGGTTACTGAGATATAATCACGTCACGGTTGTTATTTCGGTACAAGTTGTGGAATAATACAAACACAATGATGATATCCTATTATAGCTCAACAGAATAGGATATTGTCGAATAGTTTCTAAGTAAAAAATGTTTTGTTTGAAGAGAAATATCGAATGTTTATATGATGTCAACGCAAATTAATGAAAATATTTATTAGAACCTAAATACACCATTTATTGTTATAAATGTGTTCAGAACCCAATCAGCAAAATAAATCCATTGTCAAATCGAATTGAGAACTCTTATTCATCAAACGACTATGTGTAAACTTGTTTTCTATAAATTTATTGAGTTACATGGTTTTAGTTTTTAAACCTCAATTTGACTCTATCTTCATGCGTGGGATGACAAACTTTTTTCAACTCTTTTTCACCTAAAATAATGAAGGAAACTACTATGGTATGAAAATAACTAAGAATAATGAAACGGATAATATTCTTTGGGAAAACAAAATATTATTAAATGTTAGGTTTACGAAACGGGCTTAACAAACATCTCTGATGAAATCGGATAATAGACACTTATGCCCGATACGAATGAGCCATTGAAACAAAAGTTGAGGCAACATAAGTTTGGAAATGTTATGGTTAGTTTATACAGCAAATAGGAATAACATGAAATCACATTTTAGTTACGACTTGACATGAATTGTGTGATTTTGACAATGTAGGCAACGGTTGCTATGGCATCGCTTCGTCTTTTTTTTTCATAAGTTGATGCATTCAACTTCCCATTCAACAATTCACTTTATTCTTTACTATCTTTTCTCATTCGAGAGTATTCAAGATGTCACAAACTATCTTCATAAAATGTCTATCATTCAGGTAGATTTTTAGAAAAGTTCTATAACAGGATTTCTGTTATCTTAAATAGTTATTGGTGAAGAATTCTTGTAGTTGATTGAAACGCTCAGAGAATAGAATACTTTGAATTCTATGTACAGCGACATCTTTTTTTATTCTGAAGAAGCGCTCACAATCGAACAGTTCTCTGCAGTGAATTGTTTGGGACTTTGCTAGTTTCGAGTGATAGCTGCGAAGATGGCTCTAGTGAACTTGATTTTCGAGAATTCTTCATTAATTCACATTCTGCATATTGGGAAACCGTGGACGATTCTGGAAAGTAGATAGTGGATATGGTTTCGGATTATTATATCTAACGCAATAAAGTCGAAAAATCTGAGAAACTCCCTACAATGCATGGCACACTTGAATGGAAAACTAAAAATTAAATTATGAAAAAAATAGATCTAGAATCTAAAATACATAGAGTTATAGAGAGAGAGGTCGTGCGATGCATCTGAAACAGTGGAACCAATTTGTTTTTCAGTTTTTCCTTTTCCTATATGAACTGAAAAAATACCAAAAAAATTACGAAATCCCAAATTTTTTCGGAGTTTAAAAAGAAAAATCACTTTTTTGAAAAAAAAAAATTAAATTCAAGTTGCAAAACAAGTAATTCAGATAGTGATTTTGTCCAACTCTTTTAGTTCAAATGGACGATAATTCAATACTGAAGCTAGATCACTTTGGTTTTTTTCGATCGGACATATATACACACTGTATCTGGAATATATTCAAAATGTGGTCCAACCCGCAAGGACTATGAAATAACATTTTACTCTGAGAAATTAGGACTTCTCAGTGCCACCCTGTGAAATATGGAAACGAAAAACTCGTCGTCGTTTTTAATTGTTGTTCATCGATTCGGAACTAATACGAACACTGCATGTAGACTTATAAATAAATGGGCGATACTTATGGCAATAAAGATGGACGGGAGGCAGGGAGAGAAAGAGGAGAGCGAAAGCATTGGACCGGAAGTGTTAACTCTGCGTTATTAGAGCTATATTAGCGGACCCCTGCCGTTGGCTACGCAGGAAAACGGCAAACAGCGTCAGAAGGGTGAGATGATATTTTCCCTCGGAATGGACAATCCATTAATACTTAATCATCCAACATTAAGAGGAATTTGTCACAGGAATGGCGCTTCCTGTCTGGAGACAAGCAATAATAACTGACACAAGATCGCACAGAAAATAGCGATTCTCCAGGAAATGTGAGCTGGAGAGGAAAATACGATGGAGGTCTTCTATTCATATACAGTGGATATCCGGATATATCAAAATGAGTTTTATACAGGGTGGTTGTAGGATTTCCGCATTTTTCCACTTATTTTGTAGGAATTTCGAGAAATTAGGCGGATAAATGTTGACATTGATTCTATTGATACAGGGTAGACAAATGTCGATGTTTGTATAGGGCAACTCGGTAACTACAGGAGATATGAAAGAATGGAGATCAAATTCTCGATCGATTTTTTCGAGATAAGTTTAGTGGCGGGAACAAAAATTGGCTATCGACATTTGTTTTCGAGTTATTAACAGAACTTCGACTTGTTACTGAAGCTAAGGGAAAATGACTACATTCTTTGGATACTTTTTTTCGTAAAATCCAGTGACGTAGAGACAAATTGAAAAATCTGTTCGATTACAAGTAATGACCTGAAGGTGTATTTTTTAATATGAATCATAGCCTATGGTTTGACTCAAAATTATTTTATATTTAACTGGTAAAAAAAAGATAATAATTGTAACATTCATTCATTTTGATGAAGCTGAAATTTTTCGGTGGTCTGAAATTGTTAGTATTGATCGAGATGATTTTCGTCAAAAAACCCTGAATTTGGTACCTATCTATCTTACCCTTATTCTCCTACGTTTTACAATATATTTTTGAATCGTGCATGCACCTCCAGATATTTCAGGTACCAAAATTCGCAGTTAATTCATTTCAATACTTTGTTTTATATCCATTCGAGTATGTATTTAGGAAATTTTTGAACTTGTACATAGTGTATAACTGCGGAAAACTTTACACTCATCCCAATACTTCAATACACCGAAATCATTGTGCGCCTTTTCTCATCTAACAATTGCTACGAAATGAAACACAATTCACTATCGACTATTGCTGTAGATTGAATTTATAGTTGAAAACACAGAACATAATTCCACCCTTAACACACCCGAAAGGCAGTTAATGTATCGCAAAGCATAGCGAATAAAGGAGAATAAAAGCCCCATTTGATGAACGAGCCCACAAAGAATTCATTTACGGCTAATTTTGACGGCGACAAATCCCATTGTTGGTCCCGAGCTCTCACTCGCTCCGTAAAGTCGTTAGCTAAGTAACGCTCCGAAATAAGAGAGGGTTTCTTTCACTCCGCAACCGGAAACAATACATATACGCATTTATCTTCCGGTCCTGAGACCGCCTACTAACTAGAGTGCTCTCTCTGCGTAGCTTTTCTTTTTTTTCCTTTCGTCGTGCATGGTGATACATCCCCCCGTGAGATACGAGTTTATTCTCTATGCCGTGATTTTTCGGCTCTAATACTTTTCTACTTGATGTATAAACCAATCAGGGTTTTCATGCTAGAGATCATTAATTATTATGTTCGTTTCGAGTACATGATTATTCTCCACCAAATTTAGGGTGATCAAGATTTCTACGATACTGAACGATTTCATTATTGATAACTTTGGTACAATTTTGAAACCAAGAAATTGGTTGAATCAGTGAACAATCAGAGATTTTTCTGTTGGTTTCACTAGGTTGTTCCGTTGGGGAACGGAAATGAGTTAACACCTTGTAAAGTTCACCTAGCTGATCTAGAATACACAACATATTTTACCAATTTCTTTTTTGGGTCATGACTGGCACTATACCGGGTGTAACAGGATCATGGTATACACCACTTTTCTCTTTTATTTTTCGAACAAAACATTTCAAATTTGGGTTATCCTATATGCATACATAATAAACAACTTTTGACATCAAAATAATTTTTTTCCCACTTCGAGTTTCGCCGGAAGTATCTATTACTTCCGATTTATAAATGGGACACCCTGTATGTTATCACATTTTCGTATTCTGTATTTTCTGGATTGAATGATTTATGATCGAAGCAATATTATGTGAATAGTTTATGGACCGAAACTCAGTTTTTTCAAATAAAACCATACTGGTACAGTGGTACCATTTATTAGTACCCTCAAAAACGTCATCCTAAATATACCTCATTACGTTGTGCGATGAATACAGAAACTTAAAGCTGAAAGAAAATCAGATATAATACAATGAAAAAAAATAGATTCAAAATGTCACTTGCTTGGTATCGTTGAATTCAGAAAATTATATAGAATCCAAAAATGTAATAAAATACAGAGTGTCTCATTTGAAAATTGAAAGTAACAGGTACTTCCGGCGAAATCGGAAGTGGAAATGATCATTTGGAGGCCGATTGTTGTTTTTCTTCATACGTGAAGGATACCCCAAGTTTAAAATCTTCATTTTACAAACTCAATGAGAAAATTGGGGCATACCATGATCCTGTTATACATTGAATCATTATTGTTATCATCTTGTTATTGTTATTATTACGCAGCTTGTGATTATAAATACAAATACTTGATTCATCACTGGATACTCTTGTACAAATAATAAATATAAATCCACAAATTGCACGAAAGTTCATTGGACTAGTCAATTGAACACTAATAATAAATGTAAGGTGATGTAAGGTGCGTATAGATTGACATTTCCAATCTTTTCTTGGATGGTTTCAGGAACTCATTCCAGAATGCGAAGGAATAATTTTTTGTTGGTCGGAATGCGATATTCAACATATCCGCCATATCTGAAATTGAATCGGATACCTATTCCAAACATCCTTTCCCATTAAAGACGTTCTCAATAATATCCGCCACTGGCTTTCCTACACATCCCGCATCCTTTCGACGAATCAAGGGTTGAACAGAGTGAGCCCCTCCGTAACCGGATATGTTTTCCAGAAAGCTCTACGCGAGTCCCAATCCATGAATAACAATGTACATAACAGCGAACCTTGCTTTGGTATACGCTGCCCTGAAATCATCTTATCGTCGGATGTATCACGAGGCATGTGGAAGGAATCCCAATGCGACTACAGATCCAATAACGCCATGGTCTACGCAGATACGTATGCGAATTTGAATTCATCATCGATTCTTTTGAAGTGTTTTTTCTCTTTTTCGATACTTCAGCTGTCACAGATCTCGGGTCTGTTGTGATCTTTTCGCTGTAATTGTTTCTAGGATATGTATTCGATTTTTCAGGGAAGCTGTTTGTAGGTGAGTCCGTGTATACATGAGTTTTTCTTCCAGGATGAGTGAAAGCGGTTAGAATTTCTGCAAAACACTGTTGAACGGAAGATTTGTCATGTTTCACAATCCATGAATTAATCAGTAATGAAATTTGAGTTAAACACACTAGGATGGACGAACAGTATTCAATGATTTATTAGATTCGTGAAATTTGTGAGATTATTTGATTTTTCAAATTTCGATTTCAGTAAGAATGCTCGAAACGGGTTTCCAGTGAATATTTTTTGACGCAATTGTAATTGTGAAATAAAGAATATATACAGGGTGGCCCAACGAAAACGTAATGACTACCAGGCAGAGATATTTTCGAGAAAAACCTGAAACACGTCAACTTTGTATATGAGGAGGAAATTTTTCAACTAATAGAAAATAGTGAACAATTATTTTCCACACAAATAACAAAAGTTAGGTAGGCTAGCAGGCGAACACTCTTCCACTGCGCTAGATCCCCCCCATTATAAAAATAAAACAATGATTTTCCACCGACCTTAGTCTCTGATGGATAATTTCAAAATTGATCACGATTTCCAATATGACAGTCTAGGAGTTGTAATCTGTTTCAAGGTCAGCAAAATTCTTCCATTGTGAATTTGAAGAAAGGTAATGTACGACAACGCTGTTTTTATTCCATTCCCAATATGGGAGTTCCAAAAAAAAATAGATAAGATCAATTTATCGAATTTATTGTTCAGATTATTGAAAAATATTGTTTGAATAGATGTTCTCATAACAATTTTAGTCATTTTTAAAGTAAAACGATCATTCGATTCGGAGATGTCATATGATAAGTTGGATTGTTATAAACAATTGAGTGATATGATTATTCCAATGATTAGAACAAGATAGATTATATGTTAATACACCAATTCGCCTAGTGATATATAATATTGCTCCAATATTCGTCTGGATAAAAAATAATATCCTATCCTCGTACAGCGTAGAAACGTTTTCAAGAGTCCTGGAAACTCCGCATTACTCTAGCAACTTGTCATAAAATGCCGGGAAGATGTTCATATTGCCGGTTCATTGGTCACATGAGGGGTTCTAATTCGCCAGAAATTGCCAACCATCGGGCGCTGTCACCGCGTATCTTTTCATCGTGAAGAAACGCAATGCGCAAATACGGGCGAGAATCGCAAAACTGAAATCGAAGAATTGTAATAGGAACGAGGAAACGGTCATCATCCTTGCCATGGAGAGTCGGTATTGTTGATTAACATGGATATACAGGGTGATTTACCGTGCTCAGTTTCATGTGATTTATTTATCAGAAATAATTCATTAAAGATACTGATTTCCATTAATTAATATCAAATATCAACAGTTTCAGTGTTTTGGGAATATTATAGCCACATCAATAGTGTGTATTGTAAGAATAGTGCAGGTTGTTGCCAGGATTAATAATCTTCAAGGGTACGTACCCATTTTAAAAACACAAAAAACAAGAATATTCAAAGTCAGTATAAAATCAACAGAACATAATACCAAACACGAGAACTATGTCTGCATGTCTAGTTGTTGTTAGTGCCACCAGGTGGCGTATCGCCTATGTCCATTCGCCAATTGCGACAACCTCCTCAAGAACTCACCCGACAGACCGCTAGAAAGGCGATTATGCTCCAACAATAAAAGACTTGCATAAGAGCAATAATCATTAAGGGCGTCAGTCACGCAACTACGAAACTAAACAGTATCGAATCCCGTGAATTCGCAGTCACTTTACAACACACACTTATCGGTTCGACAATCGTGAGCACGCGGCAGAAAAAGTTTTATAAAGTAGGCGCAGCCGGCACTCGAAAAGAGCACGTGATCACTTGATTTATGAGCTTTACACCCTCGAGTGTCCTTCACAGGGATTAATTGTAGAGTGGGAAACTGTCGGAACTGTTAGTTACAGTATTGAACGAAGCAATTGAAGAAACCATACAAAATATAACAAAAAGAGTTGACTTTAGACAAAGCCCCAATGTTCACGCAATATTATACATGGTAGATTCTATTGAAGTAGGTATTGAACTTCGATGAAGTCAAAAGTGGCTGCGATTTCGATTCTTTCGATTCATTCTATTACTTATATTTCAAGTTGAAACATTCAGGACTAGATTATTAATGCTTAGTAGGAAATTCTAAATTTGATGATCTTTAAGAGCGGGGAATAATTAGAAAAATCTATAAAGAAAGTTAACTTAATCACAACAATAATTCATATTTTATATCATCTCATTCTCTGAAAACTTTATTTCGGTGAACTCCTTCAACTTTATTTCTCCGAAGAAATTTTTGACGTCGCCATTGGTCGCAATTCTGCTAATTATTATTGTAATAAGACTGGAAATACAAGTTGAATAAATAATCTATCACTGTAACGATACTCTTTCAAGATGGAAAATGGAACCGCAATTGAGAATTTCTTCTCGATTTTCCATACTTCGGTGTACAGCGTAAAGGTATATGTACTGAATTTTTCAAGCGAATATTACTGATATCTGATTGATATAACTGCAGGACACAACTGAAAGTTAAAACAGTAGAAATGGAACTATCAATGTCAATCTAAACTGAAGAGTACGTTCACAGTATAAATCATAGAGGTCAGCAAATAAAAGACTTACGAGAGAACAGAAAATTATTCTTTATAACAAAGCTTCCTTCATGGTTTTCTTTTCACTCATAATAATATTTCAATTGTCCTATAACCTGATGAACTGAGAGGATCTCCAACAATGGTAAGAGCAATAAAAGCTAGAAATTTGTACAAATTCGGGGTCTAATTTGTCTATCTGAAATATCATTTGAATTTCAAATACAGAGACTATAATAACATTTCTCAAAATGTTTCGTCGACTGGACCAAATATAATTCAGATTAATGAATTCGAAATAGTACCACAACTTTCCTTCTTGGATGAATAGGTTATAGATATTCTTCCTAATTTTTTCTTGTTAAAAAGTCTAATTGGGTTGTCCATGTTAAGATACAATTTTGTTTATTGTTGATTCTCTGTGATGGACAAAGTTCCTTTACTTCTTCCTCAATGAAGATGCATTTCTATTAGATCCTGCTGAGCGGATCTCATCACGCTTCAGGCAAACATAAATTTGTTGTCAACGGTCTAAGATTGCTGTTCGGTTCGATTTCGAAACAAGTATTCTCATGTGACGTTCGCCCTTTCGTTACGTATCAGGCTCACTTTACTACATTTACTGGTCCTCTGAGTGTTCTATATGCGCCATTATGTTTTCTCGTGTCCCGTGACCTCATCTCAAATCCGTATCGAGGAAGTCCCTTAAGAGAAGAACTTCAACGAATTTCGCTTAAAAGCCTTTTCACCGTTTCAATGGACCGGTCGAAGTACTGCGTGTACATCCATTTTTCATGAAAGCTTTGCTGATTTTCCGACATAGTGGATTTGATTTGATATTTTCCCAACATTGGGAGGTCGGGCATTCATCTCACTGTGTTTATACGGGGTGATGCAGAGTTTTATATCTCTGTTACGGAATTCAGAAGGAAAATTTATTTAACGAAATGATGAGTCACTGAGTATGTGAGATGTAGCCAACATGAATTCATTCAAAATAACGATATTACCTATTCTCAATTTCAATTTGAGTATTTTTATTCAGTTCAAATCTGTGTAGTAAATTCTCAATATTTTTTCTGTAAACAACGTTGACTGATTTGGGTGATAATAATTCCTGGATGAAGTGCATGATATATCACAGTATTTTCGATATAATCCTGAGAATAAACGATTTACTTTGTGGCACTATCGATAATTCCCCAGTAAACTCACCACATTATCTACGTATCAGCTGCGCCTCTTTGTGGTCTAACATACCCTATTTGATCGCTTATTCTCTTCATAGTGGGAGAGAACAATAGAAATAGAGGGGAAGAAATATCCCATAAGTGCTACTTAATCCCTCTATTTGACGTTAATAGGCCACACTCCATTCGTAATTATGTTAAAGCCAGAAGTTAAATATTATATTATATGTTTCTGTGATACAGTGAATTATATTCTTCCAATTGGATTCATTTGTTCCATCATGAAACAATATATGGATCAGGATATTTGACTTTTCAAATGATTTTTACTAAGGAATCCTGTTAGCAGTCTAATGGCAGACAGCTGTGTGTATTTGAGAAGATTCTTTGGCCAGTTGAAAGATGCTTGCTATTTCAGGATTTTATTACTCCATGTTACACTAGTTATACTCTGTCAACTCAAGGTAAATTTTCAGGTCATCAACTCGTGTAATTTTTTTCGCAATTAAATGTTGAAAAGACACATTCTCTTGTGCTACAAGTTGATGACAGAAATGAGACCACTGACGAAAAGAAATGATCCTAATACCTCTCTTGAAGAGCTGCCCTTCAAAGTCTCTGGAAAAACCTTCACACACGAAATCGAAACCAGTGATGTTGGTTCATTAACAAGCACTATTCAAAATGAGCGTGGCATTCACATTAAATAGTGAAATAGTGGAATACTCTATGCCATTTGAAATATTCTTGTAGACTAGTGGCAGTCTGCCAATATATAATCCTGTATGATGGTTTTTCACCAAATCATTTTGATGAACGAAATTCGATCACACATCGCCAAAGTATAAAGATGTAAAATGAGATATTAAAATGACTACAGAGTTTGCCTGGATAGTTCTCTTGTTATCCCTAATCTTCACTGAAATCAAAATCATTATAAATGGTTGTCATTAGGAGAACAGCCATATCATCGAACCGTTAATACGAGATAAGTCGTCATTATCCATCACTTGCTGATGGATGTAATATGGAATAGAAGGTGAAACCATAGAATGTGTGGGCAGTTCGAGATAGTGGTATCGTGAACATGTCTATATAGAATAGTTCAGATAACGTTTACATGCGAAATGATCGTAAAGGGTTATTGGCTAGTGATGACTGACATATCCAACAATTGAAATTTCAATTCGATGATAGAGATCGATATAGATATATTGTTTGTCTGTGTTGATCCCTGAATAGTATATGAAGGGTTTCACATCTCAATCAAAAACATGTTTTTGATTGTAGGTACAGGGTGACAAAAAGTGTGGCATGTCAAACTCAAAACTATAATAACTATAACATACAACTTTTGATTTAAAATGTCCAAGATTCAATATACATATTCGTTTAAACATAATACACATCGTGAAGGGAATAAAAACAACAATAGTTTTAAGTTCATTGAAATTGAAAATGTACATTTTCCTAATACCTAACAAAAATGAGTATTTCTGTTATTAATAAGTATTTCAATTGCACTTTCATTGGCCTGTTGGTGAAAGGAGTGGTAAATGATCCTGATCACTGATTATATTCATGATAATGATTCTATCATCGCATGAATCGATATAGACACACTCAATTCTGTTTATCGCAATAGCCCAACTAAAAAAATTCAACTTGATAACTGGCAATCAATCTGCGTCGCAATTGGAATGATATTTGTATGAATTCGTGAATTTCCATCGTTCCGAAAGAGGTGTGCAACTATGAAATTGGCTTCAGGTTTCCGATATGTTTTAGTATGCAAATCTGGCACGCAAGGAGACAGATCGGTCCCAAGCCATGAATATCAATCCAAGTGTTCATTCGCGCCGCTCTCGACCGTCGCATCGACACTTGACTGCAAATTTGTTCGCTCTATTGTGCTTCACATGACATAAGAGCAGCTGAAATACGGAGTGTTACTTGAACACCCTTCAAGAAAGTTGTCTATGCTCTTCAAGTATACTTCAGTTGAATTCATGCAAGCACCAATTGAAGCAGAAAAGAATGCGTTGAAGTCATGTAATCTAACAGAAACGTCGATGCAAGAAGATATCTGTCACAGTAGAAGGTCAAAATAATATCGAATATCCTCTGTTGTTATTCTTATCATTTTATGATTATTCGTCTTATTGAAATCAGTGTTTCATTATGCAACTCTCTCCTTTCAGCTCTGAATATTCAAATCATTGTTCCTATTTTATTTTAATTAAAGGATTCCTAGATGTCCTCAAAAAGTCATTCGCTTCGATGACTCTTTGACTTTGAGCGACGACTCATTCAGTACACACCAATTTTTCCACGCAATAGTAGGTGATGAGGTAAAAGGAGGCAAATTTTCCAAATAATTCATCTTACTACTCAATGTGCCGCTAAAAAAGTCGCAGAGCAATGTTTACATCGAAAAATATTGTGAATCAATATCTACTAGTGATTTTAGAAAATATGCAGGTCATCTTCCTGATATCTAAATAGCCATTAAAGAAAGAAGAATAATTTTCGAAATGAGGAATATCTAAAATATGACAAGATATCATAATGTTCATGGAAGGAAATTGATTACCAATAGCCATCATGTCTAACGATGAATGAAAATAGGACTAGATTTCACATGAACTCTGAGAACTGGAATGGCTAAAAACATTCCACTCGAATTTCATACTGACTGATTTTGAGTTCCTCTCCTGCTTATCTTAAGGATAGATTTATTTTTATAAAGAATGTATACAAAAAAATTTATAGTCAGGGTGTATAATTCAGTACATACAGAATACATCACACTCATCCCAAAACCTTGAGGGATTACCTATTGGCTTGAATTATAACTTTTGGCACTTCAGGTGAGAGTGATAAATTCAGTTTCAGTTGACCTTGGGCATTAGTTAGGTTTCAATCGATGAAGCACAAGTGTAAGAATAGGTTTGTAGAAAAACTTTGCCTAGTGCCTTCAAAATCTCTATCCCTACTCATTATCATCATTATATTACTTTGCGACAATAAAACGAATGACTATAAATTGAATCATTACAATACATCATCATTTGTGAAGTAATGAAGATACACGAGAGCATATCGAGTTCAACAGAATGAACTATTTCAGAGTTGAAATTGAAATAGTCTGCAAGCTAAATTGAATAACTAATGATTCGAATCGTCTGCTTCTTAGAAATATCTAGCAGGTACTCAAAAAGATGCTCTGTATATGACATGAATGGAAATTTATCAATCCGGATGTAATGATTTAGGAACTTTTTGTATTGACAATAATTCACTGAATTACGTCTTGTGTGGCTTTCACAATCAAATCTTCCTACAATTTTGTGTTTGACGTGTCATGTCCTGGAAGCCAAAGACTATAATTTTATAATGGGAGAGATGAAAACAAATATCGTTTAGATGATCGAATGAACAGAATAGATCATGCAATAAAACACACAATTTATACGCGGGAGATTTGTAACCACAAAATTATCTCACGTTCAACTGTGTTCGACCGTTAAATAAACATATTAACAGAGAAGTAGGAGGACAGGGGCATCGATGATCTCTCTGCGACATCGATTTTAGGGATATTCAAGAACAGGATATAGGGAAATGATGAAATTGGTGCATGCTGAAAAATGAATTATAGCAATGTTTCTGCGAATACATATTCAATGTTATATCTTATTGAGAATGTCTCAAGAAATAGGCAAACGAAGACACGTCATTGAAAGAAGTTATGGTTAGAGGGGCAAAAAAGGATAATTGAGAGAATTTACATACAGTTGGAGTGCAAATATTCAGGAGCTGAAATATTTTGTTCATTTAATTGTGACGATTTCAGCATTTCATAACTAGTGAAATGAAACTCTGAAGAATTTTGCGTCTTTCGAATGAAGCGCATTCATTTTCAAGCGATTTTTTAGCCCTCCTTATGATTATTCTTCTGATTTTCCTATTTATACTTACTAGATCAGAGCTTCTTGAACTATTTCCATTCACAACTCCATTCATAATTACGAGTGTCCTGACGACCTCATATTATTAATATATTATAAAACGAATTACTGTTTTTTTGTGATTCATTCGTTAGGTCAAAATGTAGATATAGCTCTGGAAATATACAGTTTCAAAATTCGTTCAAATTGTAAGCAAAACGAAAATCTGGAAAAAAATTGCATGAAAAGTTTCAGTTTTATATTTGACAATAAAATCGCTCGTGACCCCAGAATTTTAGCATTGTATTGTATCGAATTGTAGCATTTTTATTTTTCAGTTTCCAAAACGCCACTGACTAGGTGAATGCATTCAACATCACAATTTTCAGATATACTGGGATAAGATGCCACTGGGTTTGTTTCTTCAATTCGTTCGGTGAGTTTTTCTGATTGAAAGCTGCTTATCACGTCCTCTTGTGGTTTCTCTCAACTTCACGGAGCAGGCGTTACTAATCTCTCGCATTATTTCAATTTATCAGCCTCTCTGTTTGTTTTTCGTTTTGAATGATCTCAGAGAGGAGAAACCGCAAGTAATGGTAATACCAATAAGTATTCTTGCTTTTTTCGGAGATGTTATATGCAATTCGTCAATTCTGAGTTTTTTCATATATTTTGAATTAATTGGAACCGAGGAATTTCTAGGGTTTCATTAGGAATCAAATTTCAGAGCATATCTCAATCCAATCTCCTCTGCAATGTCGAATTTCATTCCATGAGATCTCCACAACCAAATTACTACTGACAAATATGTAATCACATAATTAATTTTGATATCCGAAGAATAACTGGAGTATGTAGATGCATTCTGGTATATGCCAATCATTTAAATACATACAGGGTGGTCTATTAGCATGTAGAAGTAGAATAACTCACTTGGAAATGAGGATAAAAGTTGTTATATTTGCGCAGATACACAATCCAAAAATTTGAGTGGTATACATATAGCGCATTCAGCTTAGGCGAGATAAAATTTCTATTTGATAGGATGATTCATGTCGATTTGAAAGTTTTTGTTTCACATTCTGTGTGATGGCAAGTTAACTTCTTTGTAAATGTAAAAATCAAGCAATACTTTGTGAAAAGAAATAATTACGTGGTACACCAAAGAAAGACAGCAGAATTCAATTTGTCACGAGGAACATCTATCTGAAACACCTCAACAGCACGGACATCCTCCTTAAAATTGATGGATCGCGTATATAATCATAAATCCTTGTAACCAATCGAGAACAGTTACCCAGAAAGGTAATTCCGAAGATAAGGTAATGAAGCGTCACGTAATGATAATAAAAGCGATAGGCATGTACGATATACGTACCTACCGCCCACTAGATATCCGAGATTCCATCTGAGATACGGGACACATTAACGCTGCGACAAATTGTAGTCGGATCGATCAGATCGCCGGACATGGGCCCAGGCGCCAAGGTGACCAATTTCCAAGCATCGACGTGCTGCCTTGACAGATCACCATACAGGGTCGTTAACTGAAGTTGATAGCTGCGCCCCACACAATTCTCCACTGGGTGTTTAAAGTTATCGTATACAGGTATCATCTCGGTTTTATTTGACAAGATAATCAGAAAATCGAAGAACCGCTCCAAATGGCATTAACGAAATCAACGGACAAAGCATTTCGATATTATAGGTCACTGAAATACATTAAAACAAGGAATTCAATGGTGGTTATAATTATGTGGTGAAATAATCAATTGTTGAAATTTTTTTACTCCACTTCATACCCAAAACAAACTCATTGCCCATCTCAACACTGATATGGCGTGAAATATCCACCAATATTACCGGTCAATACTCGAAAAGCACTCAAACTTCATTTCAGTAAAATCTATAGTCTCCATTGTGGTGGCTGTGTAGAGATCTGTAATTTTCTTTTACGTCGCAAAATCTAATCTGACCAATAAAATAATATTATTCACATTTCCCTACTTGACATAAAAATTGTTGTGGCCAAAAATCAGCAAATCTCTTTCGATATCATTCACACAATAAACAGTACCATAGGCTTCCTTGAAATCGTCACGACATTGTTATACAAATTTTCCAATATATTATTGATGAACAAATCATTGAATCGGCCACAAAGTAACAAACTATTCCATAAAAAAAATCCATAATCGTTAGCCTTAGCCACGCCTGCAGGGATACTATGCAAAGCGTCGAATGCTTCTGATGATAATTGAATATTCCTAAAGCAACGGCACTGTCATGCGTTTCTGATCTTCAAATAATGCAAATGAGATTAAAAACTCCATATGCTCATTAACTTCGTTCTTGATCAAGATCCTTTCTGACGATTAGCAGTAAATTGTTCTCATTATAGCAATTTTGTATTTTTACCCGGTGAATACATTACCTGTTCACTGAACGCACTTAAGATAAATGAACACATTTTATATTTTAGCGGAAACGATTTTTTAAATGCTTGACCTTGTTTACAATGGACGAAAAATAGTTTCACGGATATGCGCTATTTTTCCATTCCACGTAATTATTTGTTTGTTAATAATGAAAAAACATTTGTAGTCATAATTGATACGTTTATTTCATTCGATCGTGATTTTTTGGTACGCTTCTGTGTTACGATTGCAAGTTAATGTAAAATTTCACAATTGAAGCTTCATATGGAGTTGGCAACACTTAAGACAAATGCCAAATATCCATAGCATTTTTAAAGATATCTCCATCCAACTGACTGCCCATTTTTTTTCAAATTCATAAAATAGATATCAGTTCCATCAGAATCAATAATTCTCAATAATTGGATAAAAATAAATCCTTTTCATGATATGATTTTATATATATATATATATATATATATATATATATATATAAAACTTGCCACGAAAGGAGACATCCTGTAATGTTCAGAGACTGAAATATGTTTGCTCCTATTCTTGGGTGTTATAATTCATTTGTTCATTCATATATTTTGCTGATTTTTGAAAAATGACTACAGATTTCAACGGAGTAACTGCTACAATCAAAATGATCGTACCTAGTGGATGATTCAGTGAATATTAGAGTTTTATGCAGACCATCAGTAACCTGAATTCGATTCACAGAAAGGAAAGAACGATCTACAGTCGAAGAAACCTAAAATTTCCACACTAATTCTACAAATTAGTGGGCACCTTATAAATTACAAGTTGTACCTACGGAGACAGGCAAACAAAACGGTCAGTTCTGAATGAACTTCAACGCCTTCGGCAGTCTGCAGTCACACGAAACCATCTCTGTAATTCCGGAGAAACATCAACTCCCCCTATATCTTGAGCTATAACCTTTCAGATAGGCATTCGTAGTTCTGTTCAATGAAAATAATTTCAATAAGTTCACACTATGGAACTGAAAGTTTTATTTCATGTCACTTTCTCAGGTTGCTTACATTATTTCGAGCTGATCTTCAATATTCCATCCTATTTCCTATGCCTAAATCAGGTATTTCTTGATATGCAGATAATAGATATCTAGGATAATTCTATTTTTATGTTCATATATTTTCAATCGGGGAACACTTTTGCATTTGGGAAAACGTTCTGGAGAGGTCAAGTATTCATGTTTATTCAATGAAATGGCGGATAGTTGTCATACATTTTGCAGCAAAAATTTTTTTCTACATGTACATATGATCATCTATAGTCTATGTATACATTCGATTGCATTGCACTCAAAGGTAATTGTGAAAAAATATGTTAATCATCATTTTTTATTGATTAATAATCGCTCTAGACAATTCTATTTCAGCTGGTTAATGAATAGTTTGAAATGACTTAATGTTAGTCACGACCGAGATTCTTTATTATTTAATTTTTTAAATACATCTCCATATTGGAGATTGATCCAAGCGGACAGGATGTGCTCCCACATCTAGCCAAAAAAGTAGTGGCACCTGTGGTAACCCATTAGACCAACCTATTGACTAGTTTGCTAGAATATCAAGTTTCGGAATGAAACCACCCTCAAAACAAATGAGAAGACACAGGGCACTCATTATAGTCCTATCTGACACTTGTCTTCTCATTAAATTTTACACCGAAGAACCTTTTTCTGAAGACCTTCGGTCAGTCGAGTGACGTAAACATCTACGAGCACTTAATGTTTCTTGGTTTGATAAGATCACCCTCAGCCTATTTGAGGATGTTGTCTCCCATGCCAAAGAATAATCGCGTTACATTTTTATGGCAGCAATTTCGGAATATATTTCAATGAGAAGTTTTATATATAAAAAAAATTAATGATGTCTTTAGCGTGATTTATTCGACTATTTCATAACTAGCAATTATGACTGATCAAAGGATCATCAGAACATTTATGAGGTCAAGAGAAAATAGAGGAGGTTTTGAAGAAAAGCAAAGCAAAATGATTGACTTTTTTCAATTCAGTTCGAAGTATTGAAGTATTTAGCCTGAACGGTATCATATTTTGAAAATAAAATAACCATCATCACCTACAAAATTATACCATAGATAGGGGTGATCAAATATCCACAATGTTTGTGATATCAAATGCCAACTATTTGATATCCATTAAATCGTTTTTCTTTCTTGAAGTAAGTTTCAATTGTGCAGGAAATAATCCGCGTTTGAAGGATTTGTTGTTTGAATCCACTGCCTGTTTGCAGAGGACTAATATCAAAGAAACTTCATTCGCATTCTCCATTATCGTCACCGTATCGAAACGAATCGACTGGATAGGTACGCAATTTACATCGTGAACGAAACCGAAGTCAAGTTCGCGGCTAGAACGAGCACGTTTTATGCAATTATTGAGGGAGTCGACCGACCAGCAATCAACCGACCAATGAGGCGAAAGAATCTGTCCAGCCATTTCTGGCTTTATAAGGACTGTATAATTCCGAAAATAGAGTCCGGTAATGACAAAATAAGAGGCCTTACTGCTAGTCAACCCACTCGAATGACACACTCAGTATTGTTGTGTGTTCAGGAATATTCGTTTGGTCTGCAGGAGACAGATGCATATTAAAGTTATAGTTGAAATAAGATAAGTAAAAGGACGACTGAACGTTGTATTTAATTCTTTTACGTGATATTTCCAACCAATTTGTTGCGATCGAAGATTGGGCTCCAGGTCCATACTCTATCATTAGTCGAATCCAGTATATTCTTGCAATTGATATTGTGGAGATCGTGAAAATATCAGAATGGTTATTCCTTCCCATACAGATGATTACTTAGATATTAATCAATTCATTTCGGACTTTTAATGACCCAACATTTTCTCTAGTTATGTTTCTCTGTTAGCCACTACTATAATTTGTAGTCGATTTCAATTGCATTGATTTAGAAAAATGTTATGTTCCTGATTGAAGATAAGGAAAATAATGTCGTAGGCGTAACTTTGAAAATATCGTGACGATTAATAAAAATGTTAACTTATCCTACATTAGTATAGAGTGTACTTATACGCAAGAAATACATTCTCTGTTTCCATAACAAATAATATAAAAACACTAATTATGGCGTACCTATACAGCATGAATTGTTTGAGTCGTAATTATTTTTTTTTCAAATTGGACTTTTCTTATATTCACAATGCAAAGTTATCGTTGAAAGATATCATATTTTTATGGGAAAACAGTGACAATTTACGGACCATTATCGGAAAGATATAGAAAACATCGGTTTTCTGAATCAAAAAGACCAATCGTTATGTACAAAAATGTATAGCGCACTATTGTTTCGAAATATGAGTGAAAATAGATAGATCAATTGAAATTTGACTCATCATCACTATTTGAGACCAATGGGATCGAATAATATATAAAAAAATAGTTGTGTGTATTAATCAAAGCGGAAAATAATCTGTCCCAATTTGAAAATTTGGTTGTATTCTTTGAAATGGTCCTACTTTTGACTTATTAATTCGAAGATGTCGTTGACAATTATGAATATACATATGGCAAATTCAGTTAGTAATATTTTAATTTTATTTTGAAGCCAAACGTGGAAACAACGTTTTTTCAATAATATCGATGATGATTTAGAGTATTTCCTTCTGAAAATTATATTTTCTCAGCCCTAGAGGAGATCGAAAAGTAAAAACTGACATAGGATTTTTACAATACACATTAATAAATAAATTAAATCTATGCTTCGCTGAACCCTCGTTTCCAACAATAAAATATTGACAGTTACCTGGTATTCCTAACAAGTTTTAATTGATCTTTGAATGAAAACGTTTGATGACAAGTCTTTTGAAATCTTCTCAGCAGTCCGGTTAAGAATCAGATCATCGAGTATTATTAATAAGTCTCCCGGACAAATCTCTTCAAACAAAATGGATGATACATACAAATCTCATATCGATGTTAAACGGCATGCGCCTCTAAAAAAAATATAACGTGTCTTCTTTTTTTACGAAAAAGTTGTCATAGAGATAATGAATTTATTCTTTACTTGATGTACACCCTATATATGCATATTATTCAATATGTTTATGTACGTATTCGTTTTTGGTGGGAAAGGAAGGCAAGCACATGTTATATTGTTGGGCGATCTGTCATTGTTAACCCAAACATTGATATGGTTTCAAATTATATAAAATGAAAATGATACATCTGTCTTTTTCAGATTTTAGTTGGGTCCAACCCATTATCATTCTCAAAAATAACGCTTCAATAATGCGAACTGAACCGAGCACATTAAACAGCTCATAGAAATTTTTTTGTTGCGGTTTCGACCATTGTTACAATAATTTTATATCATTTCGACTGGGACTTTAATAGTCACTTCTGAGGGTCAGATTGTCGAATAAGTATCTCTCTCTATGAGAAAATGGTCGTCTGACGTCTAAACATATGTCTCAAATTAAATGACATTAGTAAGGTAGATGGGACTGTGTCATTTCGAAATTACGGTTAGATCTGAAGATACATAATTTGTTTTCAGGTCTGTGATGGGAAACTTGTGCTGAAGCTGTTATTATATCAAATGCACTTTTTATGAAGTTAATGAAAAGTGTAGGCTTTCTATATGATTTACTGCTTTCGCATTCAGAATTGTTTGGGATATTATGTTCGGGACACGTAATTATCCAGTCTGCTAGAGTCGCAGCATCAATGACTCTCTCGGTATATTATTAGTGACGTTTCGGTACTGTCTATGGCTTGGTATTAGTATGAATACCATCACATTACTACCATGTCTAAAATACCACCAACTATGAATGGAACCTTTGGTAGTAGTAAAATTAAATGGAACAAATCAACGATAAGAGGTCACATACACTGGTTTATATGACTGAAATGACATAATCTATTGATATGGTCCAGTTAATTCACGATATTTCTAGATGAGAGACATTTATCACCTGAAAATTTGGCACTTTTCATTCGATCTGCGATTCTACAAGAATTTTTGTTGGTACTCTGACAGTTTTTTCGTAAATAAAATGTATGCAATCAAGCTTATTCCCAGACGAAAGTATTCACCTCTCACCATGAAATTCTGCCAGATAGAAGTACCAATTAATTCATGATAATTTTTGATGAGTTGAATTCTATATTGATGATGGGTTTCTCATGAATACCTAGATTCATCAAAGGTTACATATATCAATGAATCCGTACCATTATGTGACTTTAAACGTCCCCAAATCTCTAATTCCTTTCTCATCAAGGTCGAAACTGCGAAATTCACCTTCGAATTGCTATACTATTAGAAAAAGCCGCTACACACCCACATCAGTTTAGAGTCTCCATTGAAAAAACCGTCATCAGTTCTGAATGGAAGAACGATTACGGCAGACTTTCCAAAAATTGGGAACCCAATAATTTGTAGAACGCCCTGGGCTAAATACTCGCTGGCTAACGAAATTGCTCACAAATAATAGACGATCAGAGGCGATTTCCGGTACGATTTCAGAAAGAATCATCTAACTGACCACTCGCGGAGATGTTAATGGAAACACTCTCGCCTCCTGTCGTTTCAATTCCATGTGAAATTGTTGTTAATGTCGATGATATTAAAGCGATTTTTTCTTTACGATTTTCAGCGTGAAGTTGGATGTGGAATATGATATTCACACGTTTTCTCACAATAATATCTCCCGACGAATGATTGAGATTGATGGTGAAAATTCGACACTATTTTCATCATTTTTTATAAATGATCCACCATCCTCATTCACGCATACAATGTATCACTAATTATAGATTATTTCCACTTTTCATACGTGGTTCTTTTCACTGCAAGATGTTTCTCTAATTATGAATCTTTTCAAATGACGACGCTAACGTCTGATATATCTAATTTATCAAATTCCATTGAAATTATCTACAACAAAAGGGCAACTGGCGATATTGATTTCAGTTTTATTGATTTGCAAAAATTGGTTATTGAACGTTTCAATATGTGAACCAGAATTGATTAACAAAATTAATGGCGAGCGATATTGTGCTGTAACTTAGATTATACAGGGTGATTCACCTGACTAATTCATTAGAGGTTTATGGAGATATCAATTTGGAATTTTTGTGGCAGCTTCAACTCAATGTGATCTATTTCCCCAAAATATTTGGCAAAAGTGGCAGTTGAAATAAAAAAAAGTTCATAGGTGGAACATCAATAGTGTATCTTGAAATGAGACTTTACGTATCCGCAAAATTATTCGAAAAGCTTCCTCTTTTGTGAATAATAAGCACTGTATGATTGAGTCAATCATCAAACACATATTTCTGAAGATAAGAAGTATATTCATTAGGTCTGGTTCAAATTATAAAAGTTTTGCTATGAGCTGAGGATAAAAAACAATTCAACCGAAATTGACCTTCTGTTCACTCAGTTATAATTCACGAAACCCGATGATTAGTTCAGAAGTTGTCTTTTTGTCATGAACCGAAATTCAGAGTTTTTAATATACACTCAATAATTATTTCTCCATTAGTATTGATGGCTTTAAATGTATTTCTGTTTCGAGCTGAATGTCAGCTCAATTAGGCAATGAGTTTTGCTTTTGTTGCATTTAGTTATAGTGGTTTGGAAAATTACACACTTGGATGAAACGGTAGTTCCAAATTAAAAATGTATTTGGCTACTACCAACATTATCATTTACTGCATACCTACATACATACTTTCAGTTATTCCAAGGATTGCAACGATCATAATTTATGTTTTCATGCGGAATTATTATTCAGTCATTTGAGTTTCTGCACATTCTCTACACTCTACAAATAGATAGATATAGAGAAGTATGCAATTGAACGGATATTGAGTATGACAATTCCTGAATTTTCGTGAAAAATAAGATTTATAAATCAGTTTTATCGAATAATTTCGCTAGAATAACATCGTTCTAAATACATTAAATCATTTATTGAAAACTATTGGTATATAAGTTTATTATGTTTTATTTCTATGATTGGAACAATAGGAAGTTAATTCCCCGTATATCGTTGAAAGATGTATCCCTAAGAGTGTTTCAAAATATTCAACAGGGTGCTAGATATTTTAGTTTCCTCTTTTGGAAATTTCAAATCCCAATAACTTCTCTATTTCAAATGGAATGATCATGAATTTTCAAACTATCCGACGCAAAGTTTAATTTCCTATTGATTTGTGCGAGCATACCATTTTGCTAAAATGGATATTTACAGAGATATCAACAAAAATGTGGAAATATGCACATTCGTCTCAAGTGTATTTTCACAAGTGTGTTTTGGATGGTTTTAAATTTCATATTTGTCGACTAATATGATTGACATTCTAGTGTATATACAATAACTCATTTAGAAATAAGAATACAAATTATATTTCAGGCAAAAGTATTATATTGTATTATATTATATTTGCGTAGATACACAATCCTGAAATATTATAAGATGGGTGTTCAGCTTAAGTGAGACAATATCGAGTTTTCAAATAGAAATCCTATATATCCTTTCACCATCGAATCCAGCGTCAAATTCTGCATTCAGAATCATATTTTTTTTAATGCAATATTGCCAAACTAGAAAAAAAACGAACATTTTATGAAAATGGGTACACTATAAATGATACCAAAAAACGTTATTAGTGATAATTGAGTCAATTTATTTGGTGGGTATGAAGGTAAAGGATATCTGAAACGTTATTAATTGATATAGATGACCTGTAAATGACTCTACATTATTTCATTTCCAATCCTGTGTTATTTTGTGTAAGTGAAAACTGTTGAAATGAGTATTCGATATAGTTGTATAGCGAATTTGCTAGTTAACTATTTTTCGGTTCAACAATTTGCTACGCATGGTACAGAATATGTAGTGGAAAATCCACAGCCTACAGAATCAATAGGAGTACAGTAATTATATAAATATTCTCATTGTTTCCATCAATTATCACGAATCACGTAAGAATCACCTCTGATGAAGATCATAATGTGAACTAATTAGACATTTTTTATATAATACGAAAGCATGCATGTCTAGAGCTAATTACTGGAATATAATATGTGTACGCAAGTGCATGTAACTAACATAACATCAAACAGGATGGAAGTGATCATCAGAAAAAGTTTCACGCCATTCACTGTAATATAATTGTATTTAGAACTAAAATCAGTGGCGTAAACGAAGAATTCCGGTTCATCGTCATATCACATACTCAAGTTAAGGAAAAAAAATATAATACATCGGTATCTGGTAATTGGTTCTATCTAGAAATATTATGAATACCAGCGCGATTTTGCACGGCTCCTTTTGGTATACCAGAAAGGTATTTTTAGTTAACGGACGTATACAACACTGTCCATTTATTTATTATATATTCTTCAAGAAGGTTTGTACTACGTGAATTAAGACATCCACAGGTTCGTGAAATTCTATTGAATCATTATTTGAAACATTTTTTTGTAAATATTATTATTGCATTATTTTCATCGCTCTATATTTTGAACTCAGAATGAGATTTCGAGATCATTTTGGTGTTGTTTCACTACATTTCTATGAAAAGAATGTCATAGTATTTGATTCTTCGGATAATTTTATGAATTTTTGAAAAGATCTCCTCTAGCCATAGCCACAGGACTCACCATTCCTATATGGCCTAATGACTGAGAAATAGATATACTGACTGATGATTGATCAATTGAATTGCCTGTAAAACGTTCAAACCAGAGAGTGATAAATAAATAATCTGAGAGGAAATGGGATATATCTATCTACCGAGTCCATACACCTTATAATCATTGTGTAAATTTCCCAGCATTGTTGATGAAAGCAACCAGAACGTTCTAGTAAATCTTGGTAAATTGCTAATACATGCTAATTGTTGATTAGTTTGGTCGAGTTGCGTTAAATTCATGCCAGAGATGGAATCAGTTCAGGCATTATAACAATATCATCAGAGGCGTAGACCAGTTCAGGTATTATAACAATATGATCATGAAGCTCAGATATGTTTACGTAAATAGTAGCGTATCAAATAGGCGATTGAACTAGGAGAACTGACTGAAATTTTTGTGGAGTTGGATGTGATTTCTTGTCGAACAAGGATACAAAAATATCCTCAGTTCTTCATCGACACATCGTGAAAATGCACCTTAATAGTTCTCAGGAATTTGATCAATTATTATTTGAAGATTTGAAGCAGAATATGTACCACTGAAATGGATGCGACCATTTCATTCTCAATAATATGCATATTTGATCAGTTATATATTTTCGAGCATGTTTCATTGAAGAAAAAGAAAGGGTACAAGTAACAAATTTGAGATGACTTGTTTGGCAAGTTCACAATTTCATCACTAGGAAGCCTTTTGAAATCGTGAATAGTCTCCGATCATAACCTGATTTCTGATTTCAGTTGAAACTGCATTGTCATGTTTTCAATATATTCAATTCGAATACGCAGTCTGTATACTCGTGACTTTCGAAAACTACCATTGTTTCGAAAGACCAAAGGAGTCTTTCAAGAAACTTTTATTCCACTTGGAGTCAATTTGCAAATCCGACTATTTGAAAACGACCAATTGAGTAAATCTTGCTGATTTCAACGGGAATCAATCTAGTAATTTGATGACAAGGATACTTTGACTGGGCCTGTTTTGACATCGCACTTTTGAATTCGAATTTGCTTTCCAATCATCCTTAATAAGTGTTGGACTGTTTCGAAAGTATTGAAAAAGCCACTCCTCGTCAATATTTTGTATGCCTATTTATTCATTTCGTTTTTCTTATATTCTAAATTCCCTTCATAACATCAATACGATGATGGAAAATGGTTATATCATTGTTGTTGAAAGTTTCATGACTTGAATATACGAATAAATAAAAAAAATTATTAATCGTTTCGAAGTACTTACCTATACCAAAAAAAAATTGAAATTGAATGCTATGTCTGCATATGAGCATAAGAGGGATCTTAATAACAGTGGAAAAATATACAGGGTATCCCATTGATATTTCTAAAAATGATACCACGTGATCCAAGATGTCACGTTGTAACAACGTTGCAGATTGCTTAAAATGTGTAATTTTACCAACGGTTTATAACCGCTAAATTTCAATATCGTACTCCAACTAGTTTTCCAGATATATAGTGGCCAAAATCACGTGGGTCACCCTGTATTTAAATTTTATTTAAATCGACTACCTGCTCAAAAAAACTTGTGTATACGTCCATGTGAACCTTGAGTCACCCCTGAGGGCTAAGAGACACTCTAATTGTGGCAACCATAAGTTAGTGCGGTTATCAGCAATAATCTGGCCGGAAGTTCGAGTACCGGAAGCGGTGAGAAAAACGCCATTTTGTACGCTAGTTGACTTCGGTTTCGTGCACCAATTTAGTCGACCGGACTATTATCCCCAATAAAGTGCTCGTTAATCGTTAATTTCACAAACGCGATTCTAAAAATCTCACTCTAAGTTATTCGGGGTTATTGATTTCTGCCATCGTATGGTGTCTGTTGATGTTCCAGGGCAACTCACGATAATTTTGAGTAACTGTCTAAATTACCTATTGCAATAAAGGTAAGGTAATAGATAATTCATGATCGAATGAATGAACTACTACCGAATGATATCAATGTCGATCACCTCAAGATTGGTAAAGGTGTCCATGGTCATAATAGAAATGATCGCGAAATGGACATCTTGTTTATCTTTGATCAATTATGCGAGTATCACCATGTGGATCTTGATTTTTAATTCAATTTAAAATTCAATCAAAAAAAGAAAATCGAGGTGTCTGAGCATTATAATTTGGGCATGTATACAACAACGTTTCACGAGAAATATAAATCAATTCATTGAAAATATATCATTTCTTTATCTTGAAGGACTGTTGAAAACTCTCAAATGATTTTTATTCTCACATAATCTGCTTGGAAATATTTGTTATACTGTCTAAGGGGCCTCGAATGTTAGTATATTATGGTTGAACAGAGTTGATAGTGAATCAGATTCATTTCATTCTACGTGCAAGTGTAAGATTGGTTTGTAATAATAGATTCACATTACAGCAATTTGTTCGAACAAACAATAATTAGTCGACCCAATTTTTTCACTCTCAGTTACGGTTACTTACACCTAATGAGGAAATGCTCAGCTGTCCACATCTTTCAACCCAGATATACTCGAAGTAATTTTCCCGAATAGATATTATTAAAAAGTAAAAACAGAATCGAATCAATTTTCTAGTCTTGATTGAGGAGAACAATCATCCCAATTAGGTTTCAAACGAGAATAGATTTGAACACGATAGTTATATAATTCCAATGAACAACAATCACAATGCACTTCTCTGAGTTCTTTAATTATTGTGAGATATACGGAAATGCTATGTTAAGGTTATTACGAAGATAATACTGGAATAAAATTCAATAATATCTGTAACGGTACAGATACTGACAAATTCTCGAAATCGATGATTGAATCCATTTTCGGAAGATGGAAAGTGAAGGAAAAGGTTAGTGTATACAGCAAATAAGAAAAATATAGAATAAGAATACACCAATGAATTTACACATGTCAATCAAGTCGTACCAAATATCTGATTTCATTGGTGCTCTTTTATTTTATTCTATTTTTATTTGCTTTATGAACTATCCTGGAAATAAATGTATCGAAAGATTTATCCAGAGTGACTCTTTGAGAGTTTAGGTAATATGTCCAATATGTTACGATGGACACCGATTGGAATTATGTTACAACAAATGAATTATTCAATGACGTGGTACTGGAGTAATTTTTTTTAACTCTTCTCAAGGTCTCTAGAGACATTTCCTACCACGTGATTCTTCATAGAAACATAACAGGGGGTGCCAAATGATCGAATACTTACATACAATATCTCGCTTATTTGAAAAGATGATTTGAAAATTAAAGAACTGCTTTGAATGTCGCTAAAGTACCTCCATAATGAGTCATAAAAAACTTTATTGCATTCGACAGGCTTGTGCACCCACCTGACACTTTTTATTTTAAAATAGCACACTATGTACATTGTCATTAAAAATTGCGTGTTATTCTGGAACACAATGAAACAATAAACTTGGTATTTTTTTCATTATTAACAACAATTAAGCCACCCTTTAACTACACTATATTTGAAGTTATTTTTTCTACATCGTCACATTTTTTGACAACAAAAATCAATGTACTTCTTTTCAGTGACATTTTTGATCTTACAAGTTATAATTATTATAAGGATAATTAGGTAATAAAAAAAGTCTGGAATTTGAATTTTCTATTAATAATAGGAAAGCAACAAGTATGTTCTGTCATTGTATCCCACAAGCTTGTCAAATAAAATAAAGTTTCCCCATGAGTTATTACTTTAGTGCCATGCAAACCAGTTCTTTAGTCTTCAAATTATTTTTTCAAATAAGCGAGATATTGTATGTATACGATAATTTGGACACCTGGTATAGTAGCTTGTGCAGGTAGGTAGACCCTACTTTTCATGGTGTTCTATTGTCCATATTGTGTTCAAAGAATTATATCAGTGAATTGATTATGAGACTGAGGCTCATTATATAGAAAAACAAATATTTATGCATCTATTGTGACACTTTATAAATGTGAAGGACAAGGATTCATTCTCAGTGTGTTTCAGTCTATGTGTGGTGATCCAGAAGAAACAACAGAAATAAGTTCAAATGAAAAGATGGGTGAAACTATAACACTTCAAGTCTTATAACACAGCAGTTGTTCAAATTTACGCAAACCGGTGATAGTTATCTTGATTCATTGCGTTGCTCAGAGCTTAACTTTATTTACAAGACAAATGTGAGCACCGCATAACAAGAAAATGTCCTGCTCACCAGAGTGTAAAATGTCTGTATTTAACTCTGCCCGACATTCCATTGTCTTAAGATATCCTGAGGAGTTTCTTGGCTCCCAAATTAACATTTGAATACATGCAGAGCGTGCATGTTTATTGTTGAATGAGTTTGTTTGTCTTAGAAGGAATTGTTCACACGAAGACGAATTGTTGCCCATTGGGACCCATTAATATTTTGGGCAACGCAGATTGTGTGTTGTTTCTCGATATCTCATTGGTAAACACATTTACTTCAATTTGTATATCCCAATATGTAGTATACAGTGTGTCCATTTCAACAATTTCTCTTCATGAATTTATGAATCGAACGTATACAGGGTGTTTTCTTAGACACATTTAAAAATCAGCATATCTTTAAGGAACACCCTGTATATGAGATAACTTGTAACCTACTTTTTGAATATCGACGAATATCATTTTCCCGAATCATGATTACAGATACAGCTTACAAAACTGTTAACTACATTTCACGTTTGAAATCGAGCAATGTTGAACCACAAAATACTAACCTGTATCCCGAAAAAAAGGAAGGAACAACAAATTCGAGCTGAATCGCCTGACTGATACAGCAACTGGAAACAAGAAAGTTATGGTATCTTCAAAGTCACTCTGTATATAATATTAAATGCATGCTGAATCTGTAGAACGTATAAATCTGTTTTTTTCCACGTCGTTAGAGACAGGATATATAGTAAATACTGCTACATTTTGTACGACTTCACAATGATTCGGTTTACCTTAACTTCCGTTAATTTAGAATTCTAAATCATCCTTTTATTGTATGATTTCGCTCGTTTACAATAAATTTTAACGAGGTGTACGGCTTATCTGATTCAAATGATCACCCAACTCAAACTGCCTTATACATAGAATATGTTGAAACTGTTGAATATACATATACAGGGATACGAATATATACAGGGTATAATATTCTCCTGAAAAGTGATATAAAGATAGGTAGCAGAGCTATTGCAAGGAATATTGCTTCATATATGAACTATTCTACAAAACAGGACTATAAATTCAGATAGTCATATCTAATGATAGAGAAATCACGAGTTCTGTAGGACCTCAGTTCACTATTAGAATATAAAGATGAATGTTTACTGATAATCAATAAAATTCATACAAAGAAATTCCGATATACCATCAATCTTCTTATTATAACGGCAAATGAAAGTCTGGGAAAGTGAAGGATTGAATTGTTTCACTATCTATATCTGATATAATCGAGGAACTCTCCAGACAATAGGAAGCAATTAACAGAATTAAATCGAGCAGATTCCCATCTCAAAGAGCAAAAGAGCACTGAATCCTATTATAACTACTACCATAAATGAGCTGATTTGAGGAAGCACACTTCCTCATACCCATGATTCTCGAGAAAATCAAAGGGAACATATTCAACTGTATTTTCTATCTGAATTGATAAATCGATTGAATTGATCTGGTACATGAATGATTGTTGAAATTGATTTTTTCCATAAGATTCACCAGGTAAGAGAATGTGCAATCTCCCATTACACTTTCACTTCGTAACTAGTATTTAGTGAGAACGAGAGATGATGAGTATTATAACATAACATAACATAACATAAATATCAGAGCAAGAACTCATTAGTTTCAATGGAATAGAAACTTTGTTTTGATAGATTCATTTCTCGGAACAATGCATATCGTACATGCATCAGGATGAAATAGAATGGAGATGAAATATGAATGTTATGTCGAATTTTTCAGGGCACCCAGTCACTAAATTCATACAGTGTGATGGAATAAGTGTTACTGAATACAAAATTGACAGCTACCTCTTCCATTTTTCAATTGTCAAGGTGATCGTGCGATAAATCGTTGGAAAGGATTTTCGAAAAATATTTTGAAAATCATCATCAAAAATAGAATGAATCAATTAACGAATGAATACAACTGGACGAATTATCCTAACTAAAAACTCAATTATTGTAGGTGGTATTCGAAATGTTCTGCAATTACTTCCTGACAGAATTGTTATGTTGATTGTAATTTGTCCAGTTGATTTATTTCTGAAGATTTAATTCGATATTATTTGTATTCATTTTATTTCAGAAAATTTGACAGGATGACTTTCAATTCTGTTCAAGCTTTTTCCAAGTTTGTCTTCGGTAACGAAGATTTACGACAGTAATAGTTATTCTACCGCCCTATATAGTGATAATAGATACCTTCAACCCCAATGAAAATGCAGAAAATTCATCACCCTGCACGTTGAAAATATCAATGTACGGGCTTTGGTACCCGATTCTTCACAAAAATTGAACTTGTAACATATTGGTTAGTTTTCTCAATAGCTGTGGAATGTTCAGTTTGTGAATACTTGCCTTGTTGCCAAAAAGAATTCACTTTCCTCACCTTACCTTAGGGAATTAACAAGTGTTTTAGTTGTCATATCATCAGAATATTCATTAAAGAATGTTATATAACCAATCAATTTTAGGAAATGAGAGTATCACCGTATCATCACAACGGTGTGAAATTTACGTTCAATTGTGAATACCAGACAGTTGGTAGCAATTACACATAACAAGGAAAAGTGGTTAGTAGACGTTACGTAAAAATCATTTAATTAATATTTAATTAATTATGATTGTTCACTTCTAACTCATGCGTGAAACTTTAGCGTCTATTATGACATAATGATTCATTGTTAAAGCATTCAAGTATCTACTTGATGAGACTCGATTATTTGTACAGGACGAATCGATGGAAAATAACTTACATTGAAAATTATCAAGGATTCAATCATTCGAAACCGTTTGGCTGTTATACTATTATATTTTTATTCTGTTATGCAGAAAATGTGCATTGTGATGAAACTCCGAGTATATTGAAAAAACTGCCAGTGATGAAATTCAAAGGATATTTGTGAAAACATCAACCAGAAGGAATCTAGAAAATTGAGTTTTGAAGACAATAGTTTATGGTCAAATCAGAAATCGAATTCATGTTGATATTAATCTTGTTTATTCTTGATTTGTACCTATCATTGACGAATTCTTTTATTTGATGCTATTTCAAGTCAACAGTTCAATCTTCAAAAATTTTTATCAATCTCAGCTAACCATTCATCATAAAGTACGATAAAAATGATGAGAAAATGTAACATGGAGTCAGTCCAATCAATTTTCTACGTTACGATACGGTATTGTACGGTTAATGTACTCATTTTTTCGATGAGGAATCACCCCCTCGAATATTTTACACTTATTGAGTTACAACCTGTAGTGACGTCGAAAGACAATTCGATATGTGTTCCTCGAGCTATAAGAAGAAACTGTAATATTCTCTCATTATTAAGCGAAATATCAGTCGCACACTCATTGAATCGCGATACCCACAATGTGTTCTATAGATGATATGTATATGTAAATTTGCAAAGGAACTTCATAGATGTTAATTTGTCTCTTCCATTATATTATCCACCAGACGACTGCTCGACATAATCAATTCAATTGCTCGCCCCACTTGAATTCCTGACAATCATCCAATAATCCTGCGGCAATATTTTCATTACAATTCACCCAACGCGCCTATTAGTTAATAGGATCCGTACGCCCCTGCCCTGTGGGGGTTCCGACAACAGAATTTCCAACGTCCGACGACGAGCGAACGAGCGATATTGAAGGCGGTGAGCGCTCATGCTTGACTCTCCTATAAAAGAGGGCCTAATTTCAACATAATTGTTACTGTGACACCATCTGTTTCCTCTCGTACTTTGGTGGTAATGGTTACAATCAGATTAGGCTCAGGTTGTTGTGTACGTACCACGTACCCCCTTATTGTGTTCCCTGTCGACAATGACAATCAATCGGGGTTGAGTCTGCTATATCAGCCCTGTTCATCAGTGTGCCAAGGATTTGATGATTGAAAATGCACCAAGTGTTCGAGTAAAAGTAAAAAGAGTTCGGTCTGGAATTGCCTGGAAACGCGGGATCATTTTGTGAATTCACCACTGTTGTTTACGTTTCATTGAATAACTAAGCTACTCGTTTCGCGAATTCTGCTAATCATATACAGGGTGTTTCATTAATATGGTGAAAAAATTGAACTGAGAGTAGAGAGGAGCAAAATATAACGATTGAGCACAACATCGCTCATACAAATCGCTTGTCCGCAAGAATACTGTATTAAGTCAAAATTTGGCACCAGCTGAGTTAAATATACAGTGCCACTTAAAAAAGTACGTTCTTTATTTGGAATAAGATCAAAAATAGCTTAACGCTTCTATGAGCCAATTACGAAAGTTACGTCGCTCTTTTCCGTTGAGTTCAGTGTTTAATTGCTTCTCCTGAAAAAGTATTTTTTTTGAGTTAATACAGTATTCTTGCGGACAAGCAAAATGTTAATGGTTAAAAAGATACAGTGCACTGCACTTTCTATGTTATATTTTATATACAGTATGGAACAGTCAAATGCAATAAATTCGAAAACGAAAAAATGAGAGAGTGTTGGGAAGACACTTGGATACGTCGATTTGTATTTTCAGATGCGCATTTTTTTCAAAGAAAGAATAATTATAATAATACCAACTTTCTCATTTCAAATACAACCCCCTGTATATTATTAGTTTTTTGGATTCTTCAGAAAATTCTAGACATAATTCATGTATAATGTCTCATACCTATCTCCAACTGTTTCAGAAATACTGAGTGTTTTCAGATGTATTACAAAAATTAACATTTAAAAAAGAAAATTATTTTATTTCACGAAAAATGTAAGAAAAACGAAAAAAAAATATTCAAATCTAATCTGGTGTGGAAATGTCTTCTAACGTTACTCAAAGAATTTATTCCATTTGGATGTTCCACACTGTATAAAAATTTCTTTGATTTGAATATTGTTAACGATCATGTTCATCAAATGTCATCAAAAATAACGTTAGCTTACGATAAGAGATCATATTTTCGTTTTGTTATCACTATAATCATCAATAATAATTGCCACTCACACTTTGGTTTCATTTGAGGTGAATCTGATGCCGTATCATGCAAATGAACACATTGTTTAGGATTTCATCAGTTAAAATCACTTCAGCATACTCAACGTATCCGAATAATCAGTTGAATCTGTTGCCTAATTATTATTAAAAGCTTTGTTTAAGTTTATGGTGTTTGGACACGAATATGTATTTTGTTATCTGAGCAGGATATCCTAAATGGCCATTTTTCCCAGTGGTTGCCGTTCGGTGGAACTAGAGAGGTGAAAAAGGGGCCTTATGTATGCGTTTATCTGTTGTTTTATCGATGATTTATATCTCCCCTATGAATTTGCGGACGAAATTATTGTGTCGACGTTATTTGGGGCAAGTAATGACAGTAATGTGGGGATATGAAGGTGCGAAATAAAAGAGAGCACATTCGAGCATGATGATAGGCATAGGCGTAGCTGGTGTCGGGCATTAATGCGTCTTCCCCCTGATAAACTATTCATTCATACACCTTCGTCTGTTTTATTTCATCTATAATCTATACCTTCATTTTTTTTTCAACAGAGGTGTGCACAAAATCGGCCAGAGCTGTTACTTCATCATTCGAGATCGAAATTTGAAATTTGTTGGGTAGCAACTGAATGATATTGTTAAGTTTTTTGGAGAGAAAAGTTGTATTCCATCACTTCCGGTCTAACCGGAAGGGACTCCAACTTTTGATTTTCAAATGGAACTCCCTGTATATTTTTCCATTTTCAGATCATTTTACATACACTGGTAGTTTTTCCGGACCAGCAAATCAAAAAAATTGACTCAATATGTTTCAATTATAGAAATCGGATATTAGAGGCTTGCCGCAATATACCTCAAGCATTTTTATACATTGTAACTCTGAGTATAGCTAGAAGGTGTCAGCAATGCATTGCACAAAATGGAGTCAATTGGAGTATTTGTTGTAATCAATTTTTTAGCGCCCCCCTTTCTATGCTACTGAAAATAATGAAGATTGATATGGGGTTCATTTTGTTGTTCTTTCTGTTTCACACAAAATGATCCGTCAGCTATCAACACAAAATCAGATTTATATTTCGAGCAACAATCATGGAAAATGATTATTATCTCGAATGATGTCTGAGTTAGGTATCATAAGGAAGTATCAGAGGAAAATTTTCGGAAAGTATTATATTGCTGAAAGTATTTTCAATCGATAGTAACCAAATTTTGAGAAGTATGTCACCCCCTGCTTACATATCTCGATCTTGATATCTTATTCACTTGGCTAAAAATTCACTTGTGATCTCTAATATTGCCTGATTATCTGCAATTCTCCAACTAGGTAACAGATGTTTAGCGATCACAAGGAGAATCATTATGATTTTCGTCGAAACTACAAGTCTCATGGAATATGAAGAGATCGATAACTTTTTTTACAAAATTCATGTTTATTTCATATCCTTTGAAATAAGTATTTTTTTTGCGAAACATTGTATATTTTTCATTGAAATACCTTATTTTGACTGAATTTGAAAGCACCCTTATTCTCAATCTATTTTGAAAAATCGGTAGGTTTTTCAATAATTAAATTCCCTATACTCTGTGTTCTGTATATGATATGATATTTCTGATGATATGCAAGAATTACTGAGAATTCTGCTCAACTGCATATATCCTGTTATAATACAGGAGTATATAGGAGCAGACCGACTTTTGAAACCAACAAAAAACAACATGAAGGCGCATATAATTGCCAGACGCTAAACTAATAGAACGTAACTACACGACATCTGAAACATCTCGCATCTCATCCTCTTCTGTACCACACAATTACATAACCAATGAAAATACCTTTAAGCATAAAACTGTTCTCCTAAACACTAAATCTAATAAAATCTCTTCCCAAGTCCTGCCCATAAAATAAATACAAGAAGACAACTTGGTCGCGTCGCGAGTAATCATTGGGCAGCCAATTACCTAACCCCGCGTCTCTATTGGCCGCACTCCGTTGGAAGGGATGCGCGGCAGAGTGGGGATGAAAACATGGCTGAATTACTCGCGGCTAACACATTGACTCCAAGCTTCAGGTTAGTTTAACAGAACGAGTCCTGTGGAGAGTTCAGACGGGTTTCGTTACCTTTCAACACCTGTTAACGACTCATCATCCAACAAGTCTTCTAGAAGTGGTGCTGGAACAACAATCGTTTAGTTTTACGTACTCGAGATAGTGATCGGTGATTGATGCGTGCGATAAACTGAAGGATTGTGCCGCCTCAACTTTCATCGTCTGTCAAAGTGTTGGGTACGGGAGAAGAAGTGTCTGGCATGACCGTTGAAGAAGAATCCAGGGTCATGCCTCAAACAGCAGCTACCAGATCGCGGTTCATGATAACAGACATTCTGAGCGGTTCCGCGGATGGGACGGCGATCATCTCGAGGGGCAGATCACCGAGTCCTGGACCGAGGGATTTATCCCTGCATTCGAATCCCGTGCACGACAGTGATACAGATAGCAGCGGGCATCCTGACACTTCCAGCATTTGTTCCAACGGTGAGTGATTACTTTAATCATGCCGGTAATTGGCGACTTCACTACACGCAAGGTTGTGGTCCTTTCGGCTGACTGAGTGTGGATTTATGCAGCACAAAATAACAAATATCAAATAACAAATATCATGTAACAAATATTAAATAACAAGAAGTGAAAATGTTACCATTTATGCACACCAAATAACAATTAGCAATAAATATATCTCTACATGTTTGAATAATGCATTGTTTGTAAATTCGATGAAACAAATAAATTTTGTGGATATTTTCATTGATGGAATATAAATATTCTTACAATATTCTGAGAAATATTTCTACATAAAAACAGGACATTCATTGAAACCAAATGAAACTATAATAATAATAATTAAACTAATAAACTAAAATGAGATCAACATACATAAAAAATAAACAAAAAATATTTGAACAAAACAACAAGATAAAAAATAAAGCTGATAACACCATCACATTTTTCAACAAATTAATTGGCACATAATCTGTTATTCTACCATATCGCTACACACAGATTTTTAACAATTTTCATTATTGACATATCTGCTTCAAACCGAAACAATAAGAAAATCGCGTTCAATTCAACAAATTCAACACCAATTTATACGGTGAACACCACAAAAATTGTTGAGCTTCAAATTAGATTTGAAAAAAGAAATACGGACATGTCCAACCTTTTTATTGTATCAAATCTGCTTAAAAGGGGCCCATAGTTGAAATTTTCGAATGTAACACATAACATAGATCTGACCTACGTATTTTGCAAAAATAGACAATATCATGAATGAATCAATACTTGTTCTTTATTTGGTAAACTCTGCTACCTATTTGAATAGGCATGAAATCCAACATCAACGAAAAAATCGCCCGATACGTATTCGAATTTATTCAAACAAACCGAAGCTAATTATCTAACAAGCTTGGAAGATAGTTACAAATTGTCTCCAGATCATAAATTTGGTAGATAAGAGAACATGGCGAACATCAATAAGCCATAATTGTTACCCATTTCATTATCTTTTATTCAAACACGGCGGTGTTGGTTTGAGACATGGAAATTTCATTCAAATTTTCGCTTTACCTCATTTTCAGAATAGTCCAGAATAATAGAAATGTTCGTTAATTGAATCGATAAACTTGATAACGATTACGTGAAATGCTGCTAGAATTGAAATTTAAATAATTTCACACACGAGCTATTCAGGTATGAATATAAATACTAATGTTTATTCAAAAGGTTCTAATGATAGTTTTCATTTTTTAATTTATGCAAACTAGAATATCACGATAATGCGTTGCATATCTGATGGATGTTATGAATTGTGGCTCATTATTTTCGGCGTGTACGGTTCATGCAAAAACTTTCCTTTTCCGTAAATAAAATTGAGTTTCAGAAATCGGTTAAACGTCAAATTGAACATACTTCCTCCAATTATATAATTCTTGCGTGTGCTCAACAAAGTAAAGGAAGTCCAGATTCTGCATTTCCAACGTTTGGATTCATTGATACAATAACCATTTCATGCACTGAGCGATTATTTCCATGTTTAATACGCATCCTAATTATTTTTTTATGAAACTGAATTGTGCCATGAAGCTGAATAAAAGATTAAACGGAACTACGAGTGTTTAGTAATTTACCGGCGCTTTTTGCTGATTCATCTACCTTTTATAGATAATACTAGTTGGTCTAACAATTCTGGTTGAAACCTAATCACGGAAATTTGATCGATATTTCTTCATCAAGCATCGAAGAGAATAATTGATCTACCATGTTTCAGATATTCAGTAGCTTGATATTCATAGAGATATATCGAATCAACCGTATTTCTAAAATTTTTAATTTGGTGGAGAAATTTTATGATGAGATGATTTGGTGTGAAGATTGTCATAATTGGTATTTTCCTCATCATTCCTTTTATTCCATCAATATATTTAATTTGATTGATTCATACTTATCAATTTTGATGTACAGGGATGTACAACAACACGAAAGTGGACTGTGACATTGGAAAACATTCTTCTCGTTTATCTCTCAATTGTATATTCATGAATATATATTTCTACCTCATTTATCTCAATGGTACATGATTATTTCTGTTTTCACGTCAATTATTTCTTTTTGGCTAGTTATATTGCGTTACAAAATATATTTTTGGTCGATCCCTTTGGAAAAATGCTTCTTCAAGGTTGTCTTCGAAGGAAAGTGACGTCAAAATTACATTGTTTTCAGTAGATTCGTATATTGCTATTGCTTGATTAGAGTGACTGATGAAATTTCATTGAAATGGATCAAAGCAGAAGGATGGTGATGATAAAATTAAATGAGATGTAGAATAAGTAAACCGATATAAGTAAAAACAAATCGAAATGACACAAACTGGATCAAAATTTCGAGCATTTCAATTGTTGACATTTACCTACAATCATCTTCGGCTTCCATTCAAAGACGATATGAATATCATTTTATCATTTTGAACAGATATAGTAACAATATTGTGTACTTACTCTCGGTGCAAGTAAAATGAACGAGTCAATAATTCCACCCACTCGAGTAAAACCAATGAAATAATCGAAAATGTAAACAACCACAAAATCAAACTCTCATATTTAATTCAAGATTCGATTAAGGCATGTTCACGATGATTTCGATCAACACGAGCAAAAGACTAGTATTAAAAGGGTAAATATTTGATATGCTTATAATGGTATGTCATATCACGCAGAAGCATGTAACCTTACAGCACCTGATAAAGTTTTCATTTCGTATTACCGTCATTATTAGATATTTCAGATTGGATCAATGCTATTTTATCCACTGGTATACTGTTCAAACAATTGTGTTTGTAGGAGAATGTTCAAGTAGATTGTGATCAATTTACAAGAAGTATTCAAGATTTATTCAAATTTAATAGGATACAGTAACGAAATGTATCTCTATTATTACATAGTTACAAAATTCTGAATTATATAATATCATTCCTAATGTCAGGTGAATATCGAAGAATAAGAATTTAGTTTTTTCGGAAATCGATATCGAAATCCTATATTTTTCAAAAAAATCATCCTAATTTTGAGGTTCGATGAGCAATAATAATTGGGTCAATTAGAATTCAAATATCATCAGTTTACATTATTGTGTTGAAAAATTTAAGAATTCACAGGCAGCAGGTGATGATAATGTAATTATTGAAAGGGTACATAATCAAAAATAATGTACACCTCGTAAGATTAAGGTTTTTGAAACTTTTCGTGAACATATATCTTATCTGGGATTTGGAATTGAAATCAGATTTATTCGTTGAACCTAATCATAGATTAGAACTGAAAGAGCATGTTTCAGAATAACGAACGTTGGAATCTGTGCGTCATTGTCACGTCAACACAACTATTTCTCGGACAAATTATGTTCTGATTACACCCGAGAATGCCACCTGAAAAACTCGCATTCTTGTTATTTCAGTAGACCTTAATAACGAAATACCGTGTCAAGATGGAATGATTTAAATTGTCCACCTCTTGTATAATACCTATGTCGTTTTTCATTCCGTGATACAGGCGTATTATGCTCGTAATGTTGCTCCAAACTGTGTCGATCAGATATCAAGAACTAAGCTAGAAAATTAGTAATAATGATTTATATTTATCGTGAGGATTAATTAATAGTTATATAATTGTTAAATAATTTGCACTTTTTCCAGTTTCACGCTGATGAAGAATGCTTTCCTTTTCATAAGCACGGTCCAAATACATTATAGGAGAAATTTGATGGAGAAACATGTTTAGTGGAACGATCGATACTCATTCACCTACTTCATCAAATACTCTTCATTGAATGAACCACTTCCTTCAATAATCCCAGTTATGTTTTCTTGAGAAAAAATAGATTCAACAATGAATTAATTGTCGTTTGACACAATGATAGTACGGAACAAGTTCACACCACATTCGTATTAAACTTGATCATTAAGTACAGGTAGTACGATAAAAGCTTTAACAAGCTGAACGGCTCTTAATAAAGGCTTGATTCTTCACATCACTCATTTAGAGTGAATTTCACGTTGTATACAATACAATAGCCTGGATATTCATTCAACTTTATTGTCGGTTTTCATTAATTAGACTGAAACTGAGTGCGTATTCACACAAATTTGTTACCGTTTTTGTGTTTAACGATATATTGTTTTAAATGAAATACTGTGACCAATGGTTGGTCATTTTCGAATTGGCTCATCCGTCCAATTAGGAGGTGATATGCGAAACATTTTTGATTTGCCAATTAATATCATCATAATTGACACTTCTGTTTCATTATAATTGATGTTTTCTCTTCGATTCAACTCAATCTATTGTACCTACGTGATATTTTCTGAAACAAATAGACTCTAATCAATGAGAATAGAAGATATATGGCAACTGGTGCTTTCTTTAATCTTTGAAAGCACACGAACATATGACATATGACACCAGAAAAAATTATTCGTTATGTAGTACTGCGATAAATTGGTATTTATAGTTCAATTAATTTTCGAGGGGAATTGATGAATGCATTATTTATACTGACTATAACAAGCAATTGAAATAATTAGTTCACTAAAGAGAATCTATCCGAGAATCAAATCTTCATAATAAAGTCAAAACCAATAGATATAACATTAAAATAGATTCACTGATTCGAAATATCTGGTGATCATGGTGAATAATACCAATGCTCAAAAATAACCAATGATGGATAATGAACCTGATCCATGCTTGATATTTAGAATGATCGAAGTGATTCTGAGATGTTGTTTGATTCATATATCTCAAAGTTTTAACAGTTAGATGTCAACTATCTAATAAAGTATAATAGAGTTTCACTTGTTATGGGATCAAATTATACTGAAGCTGATGATTTCTCATTAGATATGCTGTTCCATCACTCATGATTCGATTCCAAATGCTATTTATACAATTCGATATTGATATATAGAGCTAGGATATGAAAATCTGACAGAGTTGTTTTGCAGTGTTGTACTCCATCTAGTGGGGACAAATCGTTCATCATATTATTTTGGGAACTGTATCTCCTCAAAGTCGTTTTTATGTCTTATAAATGTTCACTTTTCTATCAACGTCATACTAGTTCCTCAATTGAACCTCGTCGAATAACTTTTAATAGATATGTCACCGAGGGAATAAACGTTACGTCCATTATCATTTGGAGAGATCAAAGGGTATCAGTTCTGTACAATGAATGGGAAATGGTTTCGAAAACCGGTAGTGATTTTGCTGGCCCGTGAGAGACCCACAAAAGAATGTATCACTTTTAAACGTCAAGATTTGATAGGATTAAGGCGAGCTACTTTTCACGTTCGCTTTGAGATCCTAATCTCCTTAACGTATTTAGTTGCTGCCCAGGCAGCAAGCTGACGTCATAATGACGTCTCTTTTTGGTATTTATTGGTCCGCAACGTCATATTACCAAAAAATGACGTGAAAACTGACGTCATTTTTTGAATGTACTGTAGACGTCATAACCAGGACGTTAGTTTGACGATATTTTTACGTCATTATAAAACGTCAACTCATTGTTTTATATTTTTGCATTTTGATGATTATTCCAATGATCCTTATAGGTTCCTAAATATTTTTCATCGAAATGCAAAAGTTAAACGAAAGTTTACCATAGATACCTTAAAGTGTGTATAGGCAAGTGTACATTGTAGGTACAGAATGGAATCAAATTTCTCTTTAGGCGAATAAACAGACGCAATATAGGTATTATTATTCAACCACAGCCCATCTTTTATGAGGTTCGTATGATTATCAACTCATTGAAAAACAGTTTGAATTTGGCGCTTCAGAACAAAACGTTCATTATTTGTTTGGCGTTCGGCAATCTCCGGAGTTATCGGTATCGGACAAGTTCGGCCACAAGCCAACACGCAACGTTGACGACGCACACGGCCACACGCCATTATCACAAAAATTTTGAGGTTGTTATGTATTCGATTTCGATTGAAATTTCCTATTGATTACAGAAGTCGATTTCCGACCGTCGGTTGTGAATTGTGCATTTCCTTTACTAGTGATTTGTAAGGTAAGTTTAATATTTGGTCTATTGCATGTATTGGATTTGATGTCATGTACTCACCACTTACTATGATTCCTGTACCTATATCATGATGCTACGTTATTTTAAGGCTTTTTCCTTTTTGTGAAAATAATTGTATCCTTAAGGTTAGTGTGCTGATTAAACTCACTAGGATTTTTTGTCGAGATACTGAAATAATTTGATGAAAAATCAAGAAACATATGATGAGAGTCCAAATTAATGTGTTAATACTGGTGAAAAGAAGCTTCTTATCAGTGAATCTACCTATAGAAAAAGAAAGAAACTTAGTTATATATACACAATTCACTTATTTTGGTTAACTGTATAATAAATAGAGTCGACTCTTCTAAGCTATGAAAGATCTTGAGATGAGTCTGCACAAATAACTTTCTGTTCTGACAACTCAAGGTACTTCTTTCTTTCTTACTTTTCCAATGGTTTTTTCCTACATATCTGTTATAACTGATGGTAATCTAGAAGACAGAACTTTCAACAATTTGTTCGACCAAATGAAATTTTCAAAATACTATCACATCTGTATATTCTTGAAATTTGTTGTTTTAATAGTTTGTGAATAATAGTAGAGTTTTCATTTATCTATTGGTCATTAACCATTAAATTATATATATTTTTTAACAATAATTTTTTATTTCTAGAAAGTTCCTGTGCCTTGGGGATTTCTACTCTTCTCACATCCCCAACAAGTGGAGTCAACTCTTCTAAGCTATGAAAGATCTTGAGATGAGTCTGCACAAATAACTTTCTGTTCTGACAACTCAAGGTACTTCTTTCTTTCTTACTTTTCCAATGGTTTTTTCCTACATATCTGTTATAACTGATGGTAATCTAGAAGACAGAACTTTCAACAATTTGTTCGACCAAATGAAATTTTCAAAATACTATCACATCTGTATATTCTTGAAATTTGTTGTTTTAATAGTTTGTGAATAATAGTAGAGTTTTCATTCATCTATTGGTCATTAACCATTAAATTATATATATTTTTTAACAATAATTCTTTATTTCTAGAAAGTTCCTGTGCCTTGGGGATTTCTACTCTTCTCACATCCCCAACAAGTGGAACAAGTACCCCTACATCAACTATTCACAATAAAATTTGGCATTTTTTCTTCCTAATGAGCTAATCAATTTTTGGTTTAATTCAAATGTTCTGAGTCAACAATTTTACTCTTGATAATTGTGATCCTCATAGTTCAAAAAAATAACTCCCTCTACTCAAACTGTTATTTTATATATATAATATAAATATATATATTATATTTCATTATATCTTTATTATATCCTTTGATGCCGATGGAACATATAGATTTTCGTTCTCTAATTGTGATTTTATTTACAGACCTTATAACATCATAGATAGGATATTGATTTGTATATGCACTAACATCCAAATAATATGAGCTTGAGACTAGCAAGTGAATACAAATAATTTTGAACCAATATCAATATATATATATAATAAATAGGGACGGCCCATTAACGTCGAAATATAACGTCATAATGACGTTACAGAATGACGTCTTTGGTCTGTGACATATTCACGTCATCCTACCGTCTTTATGGCGTCATTCTTTTCGTCAGCAGGACGTGTCTGGTGTCGAAAAAATGACGATAAAATCACGTCAGCTTGCTGCCTGGGTGGTGACTTCAAAAGTCAATTTCACACCAGTGTAGGTTAAGAACTAATTGAATATTAGGAGCATTCCGTTGAAACGTATGTACAAGGAATCACCATATTATTTTGCGGTATGGAAGGAAGGCTTCATATTAACATTTATGAACTTTTTGATTTTGTTGAATTCAATGTGGATGAATGTCATATGGTCCAAAGTCTGTCATGGAAGAAGAGATACGAGTATGAAAGTTTTTGTAGATGTTCCATTGAAAATCATACTATATCCCTTCAAAAAACTTTGCAATCAAGATTTTTCTGATATATTTCTGAAGATTTCACAATAACATTGACAATTACTTCATGAAATAAATGTCAAATTCTGTCATTTCGATATACTCGAAATTTTTAAAAATATAAATTTTTAGTAAATTTTATGACAGTGAATGTTCGGAAAATGATCTCCAAAATGGAAATTTTTTTATATAGTGAACGTACATGTGGATTCAAAAAATCTATCAATGCGACTACTCATTCTCAATTTGAGCCTTCTTTATTCCCACGAAAAGTTATCACAATATAATTTGAAGGGTAAGTCTTAATGGCTAGCGGACTTAACATCATATCTAGAAAAAATATTCAAATTATCTGTTATTAAGTTTATCGTAGTCTTCTAATTACATATTCTTCGGATGACTCATCATCAGGTAAATACAGCTTTTCAACAGTTTAGGAACATTTCAACATACCGACTAGCCATTATTGGTGCCACAAATCCCATTCGAAATGAATTACCGTCGCGATGCGATGATGGAGGAATGAAAAAGAGGTCTTGTAAACACGTGATATCTTCTCAAATCTAGTTGTTGGATTTTAAATTGACCACATACCTGATGATAGCTCGAGTTATGTAAAGTGATGCTCTATCATTTTCTGGAAACTTTTTATTCTGTTTCAAACAGAATTTTCGAATAATCATTAAGGGGATAGGTTACATTTGGTGAAATTATTTGAAGCTTTTCCATTTTCAATTGAACGAAATATGAGATAACTTCGTTAAAAATCAATGAAATTTCAATGAATAGTGTGTCAGTGAAATAGGCAACGAATTTGGGTTAATATTCATTATCTCTGGCGATTCCATCGAAAAAGTTTTTTGTTTCGATATTTTCGAATTCTACATTTACTCCTGAATCTCAATGTTAAAATATTATATCCAATATATTGAAATCTTTGGTATTGATATTGAAATTTCTATAGCTTTTTCTGAGGCTTTCCAAGATGAATTCACTACAACTCATTGAAACATTTTTGGAACCATAATAAATTCGCTACTGAATCATGAATTTTCCTGAGCTGAAAAATATTGGTTCAATTCGAATATCAAAAAATTGATTATATTAGTTTAGTGATTAAATATTCAGAAACTACTTTGTTATTCACTTTCGAACCAATGATAAATTAACAGGTATCTATCAAATGTAGCTGAATTATGATGATGATGATATTGCGAATGACATTCGTAACATTTTTCCACCCTAAAATAGTGATTCATTTTTGTGAATATACCGTGATCCCCTTACTTCAATAAACACACATTCATAATACATTCAGAGCATTCAAATTTGTAGCTCAGCCGTTAACAGTTTGTTCGCGTGTTGCTTAGATCATTTGAATATCGGCCCGATCAAACATAAATAGAACGGCCGTTTTGTTACGACGAAAGATCGTGGAATTCGAAATTCCGATTTTATTAATACTCACTTTGGACTCGAACGCGAATTAAGATGTTATCTTTACACAGAGCACGGTCTCTCGTGTTGGATACACTCTCCTTTTCTATTCTCGTTAGTTTTGGATTTGTAATGGGACTTTAGACTTGATTATTAATCAATGTCCAAGTCATTTGCTTCGTTCTTGATCGTTACGAGCCGTTTCACTCTGAGTTGTTCGTTTCCAATAATTTTCTACACTCAATCCGATAGGATGCATTGACGAAAATTGATTTCTTCTTGAAACCACTGTGCTGAGTTTTTGAACACAACTCAATTTACAGGCCAGTATTATTTTCTCTTCTCAATCGAAAAGATGAAAATATGTATACCAAAAATCCAACCAATTCAACCAATGCTGATACATCATACAGTGTCGTATATCGTGTTTATAAAAAAATATACATTGGATCATTAACCTATGACAAAAGTTCATAAATTTTCAAATTCGATTATACGGTGATAGGAATAATTATCTTTCAGTATTTACGGCAGCCAGGAAGTCAATTTATATCACATCCATTACACTGGTTGTATTGAATCTTTTCAAAAATCGAAATACAATGACTGTGAAATTTATCTTTAGAGCCAATGCGCCCGGATTCAACCCTTTTGTCCAAAGTGACGTTAATCCCGACTCTCAATACAAAATTCAATAAAATTATCCCCTTTCAATTGGTGTAGTGTTCACACCCCTAGTTTACCTAAGAATTAACATGGTTAGAACGTTGGAATTGGGTCTATTGACGAAGTGTCGTGAAAATGAATTGCTTTTGGTGTTCGATAAAAGAGTTATTTGTTGTTTGCATGGGTTTGTTAGTTTGCGTTAGAGTGGAAACATAATTTGATGCTACAGGTTGAAATGTTATTGTCATAAGATTGATTCTATATCAAGAAGAAAGTCTGAAATTTATCGTAATTTACTGCAAATATTTGCTGCATGATAATTATCTTTCCATGGTGTTCAGCTTCATTTTAACTCATGATAGTAAGTTTTTTGTAAACATTTGATTTCCCACTGCATTCATTTCAGTAAGTCCTGAAGAAGATAATAAAAAAAAACAAAAAAAAGCTTGACAAGTAACAGAGAGTTTTCATTCAGACTTCCTGGACAAATTTTGGCTGCAACCCCACTAACAGAAATTCTATTTTGTTTCTTCGAAGTTTTGCATGAATGAAATATACTATACAGAGGTGTTTACAATATGCCAGAGCTGTAACTTCTCGACCATTCGAGATCGAAATCAAAAATGAACAAGCTACCCACCAAATTTCAACAACTACAACTACTACAATAATTGATTGAATGAAAACTTGCATTCATCAGAAATCGTGACATAGTTCAGTGATGAACAATTTATAAAACAATATTGTTGAAACTCAGACGTAACCGAAACTCGGTAATTGATAAATCAATCGATTCAGAAGAGTGTTCAATTCGATCATTTTGATTTGTCTTCTGGTTCTGAAATAATGCGTATGGATTCGCAAACAATACTAATAGTCCTCCTACCCTAACGATGATGGCAGTATCAGTTATAAAAAACAATATGAGTTACTCTGGAAATGATTTATTACATCGACTTGAAGTTGAACGATAGCAATTCCTCGTTTCAAATGACCGTAGGTGCTTTCAACAATGCATTGGTGGTCTCCCATGGTCTTGTCGACTGGACCACATCCCACCTTCTCCTTATCTAACCGTCGACGGTGTACCAGCTCAAATCGATTTAAAATTAAACCCGTGTTCGAGATAAAAGCCAACAATTGTGTATAATTTTCTTATCTTAATGTGCCTCTATCAGGATGTTTATTTCAATTAGGGAATTTGCTATGTTTTCGCCCACGGACATTGGCTATCACTTTGCATTCATGTAAAAAAAAAGTTCGAGAAGTCCGGTCTATTCGGGTGGACCGTCTGAGGTTCAAATTATGGAAATTCGATAACATGACCTTCAATTGACATTGACAACGAAAGGCATATCACTTCTTTATTGATCTCTCACTCTTATCAACTATCATCAGATCCGACTAATATTCTACAACTTGATATTCGAAATCATACTGGGTGTCCAGAAATACTTTAGTTTGCTTTCGACATAAAATATTCTCTAGAACCTGTAGTTTTAGTTTGGCAAAATATTCGTTGACGTTATAATCATATTAGTTTTGTGATCATTAGTTTTTCGCTCCTAGAAAATATTTTTCAAAAGAAGGCAGTTGATACAACTACATGTTTAAAGAGTTGTGGGACTATATTCCAATTTTTGAGTGGCTGAGTTTAGATGTTTCAAGTTTTAGTAGGTAATTTCAGAAATAAGATATTTGCATATCAGGAATCAGTTTGGATATAAATAGAAACATTTTTCGAGTTGGGTTTCAGATAATCTTCATGTTTATTTGAGTGGAATTCAACAGTTTCAACGATTCAAAATATAAAAGCTATAAGAGCTATAAAAATCGAAACAACGACTACATGCTACAACGTAACCGGATTTCAACATTCGAATTTGTGGACTGTGTCAAATAACACTTTATTTCGCATAAACAGTCCATCATGTAGTTGCCCAATTCTGATTCTCAAACGAATCTCAAGCGTCACGAGATAGATAAATTCAATTTTCACTACAGAAGCAGTTCCCGCGTCATCTGAACTCCTCACGGCCTAGAGAAGGAGATAAAAATGAAGGAAGTTGAACCGGGTAGACGACGCTGAAAGGCATAAGGTCACCCAAACCTAACAAACTTATACACTTTGCCAAACTCCATGCGAATCACGTTTCCGTCGGAAAAAACATTTCACCCCTGAAGCCATTTTTCCTTCCACAGATTTCCTTCTTGGAGAAAGAAAGAAATATTAGTTCATGTATCCGACTACCAGCTTGAGGATGAAGTTGGTAGGTCACTCAGTCCTTTTTCACCACTCATGAAGGAGATCTCCAGATAGTTCATATGTATATCCAATTCAGCTGGCAGAAATACGAAATGATCATCATAGCTGAAAAAATCTTCATAAATGATGACAGAAGATACAATCCTAGTTTGGAATACGAAAACAAAAATTTTGATTCTCATTCTGAGATTCTAAATTCTAAATACATTGTTATTCTGTAATCGTTTCAAGAAATGGCCCATTGGGCCTTCAATGTTACGATGGAAGCAATATCTTGATCTGTTTGTAAACAGCATCGGCATAAACGTCACAGTTACTTACTAAGACAATGAAGTTAAACAAGCATAGAAATGGCATGTTCTAGGACAATAAAATGTAATGAAACAGATAGTTGGTGAACATTTATGAACAGTTAACGATGCGAGAAACACTACTATGGTAATGACAATATTTTTATCTAAAATTGCATGGAAAATAGCAGGATGGATGGTTCGGAATCTGCAGTTATCATTATTACAATTTCTTTCGAATGGAGCTATAATTTCAATATCATTATATACAATTTGATGTATGGTGACTGATTTTATCCTCATTACATTCATTGATGATTAGTAAGCATATATATAGTTGTGGAAGAAATCATTGGCATTCAAAATATGGAAGCCTTCTGGACGATTGGTTACTCAGCCACCTAAATATTGAAGGGATAGATGAACAGAGCTTAGTTTCCTACCCCAATAGTTAACCTCTTGATTTCTATCATCTCGTCACAATATTATTTGTTGTGTGTAGTAGACTGACTCTGAATACTGATTCATAGTTTGCATATGTTCTTCTGCGATTATTAAAATCACATAGACCTCGAGAAGAATATTCTATGTTCAATGTATCACACATTGAGAATTTTATTTCATATATTCGTACACAGAGGAATCTGATTATGATAAATACTTCCCCAAGTAACCCGAAACTCGTGACATAAAATATTTTGATTCCTCAATATATCTTTGTTAATATTATGTAGATTGGAATGAATGCATGTGAAGTTGTTTAATGTTTGCTGATAATAATTTTGCTCAAGAACTCGTCAATTTCTCATGTAATTATGAAAACGATAACACCGTTAATTCATTGCAAATATATTCATTATGGTTATAATCATAAAATTCAAGAACCGGTTTCAATGTGTCGATAAATGTATGTATTAGTTATTGCCACAATTAAGATTGATTCTATGAATACTAGTAAGACAGGGCCGAACTATAGTGAACATCATTCGTTTCGAAAATTAGGATAATGAAGGTCCATGGTTTTAATGGATATATTTGAATAACAATCAACAATGATGATCTACATGGTGCTCAGATATGAAATATGTCTTTTCGTGTCTCTTCATTTGTAATCGACATCTGAAAATAAATGAATACATTGATTTCCAGAACCAGGCGTTTTTGACTTTTGTTACTCATAACTCAAACCTCTTATCTCATGATTTTACCTTTGTCTATCGATACAAGCCTTGAAGATTCCATTATTGGTATACTTCCCAAATAATAAAAGATTGTCAAAATAGATGAATTTTCAAATGTGTATGTGTCGAATGTCTTCTACAAACTATGCAATATATTCGTTCTCAATATTCCAATAATTAATTATGAAATCTTATGAGTATAGAAAGAAACACAAAATGCAAATGTCAGTGCCTTCTGGCGTAAATATTTTTTAAGCTCTCAAAGAAAAAAATATGTTTATGTTAACTTTTTCCATATACATATATATGGCTATGGAAGTGGAAAGAATTAATATCAGTTCCAAATCGCAAATAGACTTATTCGAGCATCTCCAACTTTTTATTTCAAATTCCTAGAAATTTTAAGATTACTGTGTTCAGTTTGTAAAAAAAGGAATCTCCAACTTCGATTGAGACAATAAAAAATATTCCGCAGAGTATAGAATACTACCGCAAAAAGTAAAAATAAACAAACGAAACGATGAAACGTAGTCGACAATTCATTTTCGCTCGATTGCTCCGAACATTTCCCCAGTCGGAATTCAATGTCTGATACTCCGAAATGACCACAACATCATCATCAACAACAAAAGACATACAAAGCCAACGGAACGACATCTCTGGCCATTGTTTCGAGAAGCGTCCCGACGCTCGGGCGACGCCTAATGTGGAACGTTTGGGGAATAAACGACGACCGGAAACTGCGACCAATCAGAGAGAGGTGAAACGGGTGGGAAGGGGAAGAGTGGAGATTCACGACGCGCAGATATGACGATTCGGTTTGACGCCTTACCCCATTTACGGGGTGTGGAAGATAATCGAGTCCCGAAGGAAGGTTTACAAAGGGAATGAAGTTTGCTCAGGTGGACATAGACAGGAGCGAAAAATGTTACGGATAAATGTATTTTATATGTTTTGTTATTCCGTTTTTTAGTGAAACCCCGAAGAATTCAGTGAAAAATCAACTCCATCTCTTCGTGACAGTCAAATTTACATTTCGGAGGTTATTCAATATTCCAGATTGAATAAAATTCACTTAAATCTCAATTTGCAATTATAAGTCATGATTCCATGATAGAAAACTGTTTCATTCCATAAGCATTTGATTCACACAATTTGGGGGCTATTTTATCATCTGAGATTGAGTACAATGGAACTGTAAACGTACCAATTTCATATTCATAGTTGTTCTCCGAATATATCGTGAATATTTGTCGAAATGATTCCTTATTTGATTGATTTCATCTATTGTTTTTTCGCTTTCGATTTCAGAACTATCATTTTGGCTAGGAATCGAAATATTTTTTCTTCTCTTCAAAGTCACAAACTATGTCAAGTAGTCACAATAGTTGGTGAGTGTATCGAAAATGAGCAAGTGAAAATTCATATAATATACAATAGATTCACAGACACGAATACAAAGCAGATTGGATTAGGTAATTCAACGAGCTTCAAAGACATTATCGTCATTTTTTTCTTGTTACATTCGAAAAAACAACGATATTTAATTTCTCCCTTATTTTTGAATAACAATAAAGCTTCTTGTTCCAGGTCCAAATGGTGATGACTCTTTATCATCGAAAAACGGTGCAATAAGTAAAAAACAAAGGAAAGCGCGTACAGCATTCACGGATCTCCAGCTACAAACACTAGAAAAAAGTTTCGAAAGGCAAAAATACCTCAGCGTACAAGATAGAATGGAACTAGCTGCCAAACTTAGTCTAACAGATACACAAGTCAAAACGTGGTATCAAAACCGGAGGTGAGTCAATACATGATTCGTCACAATATTCATGCTTGTGTTTATTTTCTGCTGCATTAATGATCGAGGAAAATAGAAAAAAGTCATATTCCCCAAGCACTTATAATTATCGAGGTGAAAAACTGTTTCCATTGATTGAACGATTAAAGCTGCCTAATGAGCGCAAGTGATGTGTAAGCTTGACCAAAAATGAATAACGGGTTCTTGCTGGTTTGCAGTCGAATGCCATCAAACTGACGTTATTTGCGAGTGGAATCGATGGATTCAATTAAACCTCATTAGGCATGAGAGGAATATCTTTCATTTGGGATTATAATAAATGCTATCATGAAGTAATTCTTTCGGAACCTTAGTTGATGATTTTTTGTTAGCGTTGCTATGAGCAGAATATGTTCAAAAATTGCACAACTAGGTGTCAACAGAGAAATGCCTAATATTGTTCTCGTCAACAATAACAGTCGATCTTAAATATTGACGTGGTCCGTAAAATACTGTAAAAGAAAAACAAAAACACGTTAATTTCAATGTAAAAGATGTTTAAAATGTTCGACTGTAGCGGATTTGTGAAATAAAATAATTTTTATGAATTGTACATGCATTATATCTAGAATTTTCTGAAGAATTCGAAAGGAATATGTGAAAGTCAGTAATAGTCTTGAACTTTTAGTAAACGAACACATGAAACCCCAAATTGCTATAAATGAATGAATAAAAATGTGTACTTGCCTTGTTAAAATATCAATTGCATTGCTTGAATCATCGATAGGAGCTTTGTGAAGAGCAATGTTCAAGAGATCACTCTCAACTAGGAATACCTATTATTATTGACAACGTCCATAGTTTGTCTGAGACTGACAGCAATCAAGTGATGTCAAAATGGCCATTCCAATACATTATTAATTATACATCTCTTCAAATTGCTCTCTCGCATTCATGTTTAATGCGAATTACACTCTAATTCCGAACGAAGATTTTTTAAAACCTTCAAATTATCAATAACTTTAAGAGCCGAGCAACATTCCATAGACAAATTGCTTATCACTGAGAAGCAAAAAATGGTACGCAAGACAACCTAATGCGGTTATAATGAATGTCTTCTGTGGTAATGCCATGTGAAATTACTTCCATTAGAACTTATTAAAGTATTGTCGAATATTCTATAGGGTCGCACAACGAATTCATCACACTCCAATACACCTTGTTGTACAAGTAATTCTAAATGGTTATTTGTCAACTGGTAGAGATTTATTATGTGAAATGAAATGCGGTTGAACTACCTCCACTCGAACTAATTCTAGCAACGTTTAACGTATAACCAAATTATACATTTGAGATGCAGTCAACCTTATGCTTGTTTGTTGGCAGTTTGATATAGGAAGACCGCTCTTGTAATTTGAAAACCTCACTGCCGAGTGACAGAGGGGACTTCCATTCATACCAACTGTGTATTTATCATTTGTCGTTGGGTAATTCTTCAATTACCTATTTCAGTTGATCTATAATTTATCGGTTTGTTGATTTTACATTACGTTCATAATTCGTGCTCTTGAAACTAGGAATATCTTTAGAAATGTGAGCACACGGTTGTTAAGTTTCTCGCTTGTATGTCTTCCGATGGTATTTATTGAAGTTCATCATATTTCTATAATATTGGTGCATATAGGAGTATGGTTGGTATTTTTGTTACGACAATCCTAATTTTCACGAGGAAATGTGAGAGGAAACCTTCTTGATATACGCAGGAGTAATTTATGTATGGATAACATGAAATAAATATATGAATCAATTTTGTCAGTTTCAAGTGGTCTATTAAAAATTGCTCTTTTTATTTTTGACGACTGTATCCACTACTTCACAAGAGCACTACATTAAATAGACAAACTGTATACAAAGTCAATATGTAGTGTATATCGGGATTCAGACTTTGAATGATAAAGAGATGCCCAAATGAAAAAACCGTCTGGATATCAAGAAGCAAATCGATGGAACTGCTTTTTCAGTTCGGAGTATTCAAATTCAAAATCATGAAACTGCTTGATGATTTTTGTTATTAATCCACAGAATATGTCATGGAGATTGAATTTTCTGAATTGAACACGAATCATTTTTCCAAAAGAAATCTTCAAAGTAAACAACAAACTCTTATAATTTCCATGAGATTAAACTCATTTAGATAACTAAACACCGCTTCAATACAAAACAAAAACTGTTGAGAAGATTAATTTTTTATGATTGAATAGTTCGATGAGTATTTACTTTGGATATCTGAGTAAAAAGCAGTGGAACTAACGTAACCAATAGCTTTTAAGCAGGCATGAGAATTCACTCACCTTTTGTCGTCAGTTCAAAAGTGAGTCATAGGCGTATCATCTGAAGTGAAATACTTCAGAATAAGCTAAAAGTGAAAAATATTTCACCATAGTGTCATCTTCGAAACGGAACAAGGAAATGTCGGTTTTATTGTTCGACTCATATTGCAATTCAGAAATGGAACAAAAATTAATATCAATCACATCACAATATTTTATTCACCTCTATTTTGATATTCAGCGTTCGGTTGAACGAGACACAAATGAGTATCTGATATTGAAATGATATTCCTCGAATTTCATAAATAATATACAACAATATTACGATCGATATTCTTCATTAAAATTGTTCGAAAGAGTTCTCCGTTCATGTATTTTTCAGTGAATAAAAAACGTTTACTCAGCATTCAGTGTTATTCAAATAAAACGGCAGATCATTCCAGAGTTTCACGCCGATTCCGATTAATTTCGATAAAAAACCCGAATCCAAATATTACAGACCGATATTCGAGTTCGTCACAGTAAGTCACAATCGAATGAAAAAGTCGATTCCGATGTTTACAATTCAAACTGTAGCTGTTCCCTAAAGACCATAATTGTTCGTTCACAGTTGATCATTCGACTTCAAATTCTCCATTTCTCTTGGAACTTGGACTTCCATTGGTGCAACACCCGCATGAATTATGTTTTAGTATTTTTTTTTGTTGTCCATATCGTGATGGGAACGAAGAGTACAGAGACGGTTAATGTGCACTTCTCCGAGAATTATTCGAAATTAAAAGTAATTGTTGCTTGTTCCATCAACTTCCGATCACAACTGAAAATCTGCCTTGAGAGAAAGGTAAATATACAGGAATCACGGAATATGGAAATTGTATTGGTATACTCTTTCGTTTACTGAAATTTGTAGATGGAAAACCTGCATAAACTATGCAAATTTCCACAGACGATTGGGTATAGCCGGTAATTTCCGTATTGTTCTCATATCTCTGGAAATTACTTCAATTACAACTTGTCTAAGATATTTCGTTCACATGAAAGAGTTGAATTTAATTATACCGTGTAATGACTGATAGCCTTAGTATTCGACTGTGAGTTTTCACGGATAATTCTTTCCTCCTTTTGTTTTTTCAACAAGCAATGAGCTCATCCTCCTTAGTCGGTATCAGCAGCCATCGTCGATTTCATATTTTTTGTTCCAATCTTTGTTTTGCATTGATTAAATAAAATGGAAAAAGCTCTTTCTATCTTTCTCCTTCTGAGGGGGAAATCAATTTTCTCTTCTAATCGAAGATATATTTTTCATGAGAAATATTTCAACCTAATGCATCACGAATGTTATTCATTCCATCGAAAAAGAGAAAAATATACGTTGACATCGAATCAATATGTTGAACAAATCTTCGTTATAGATTTACCTGAAAAAATATAGTCAAGCATATCTAAGAAACCGATAGAGAAACAATTCTTCAGAATAACTTGAATACTTCTCAACTTAGAACAATACTGACAGTTAATACTAATTTGATCTTCTCAATTATACTATACAATTATATGCAAATTCCCGAAATCATATGTATTTATAACAACCCCAATTCTTCGAGAGTTTTCTAAAATTTTTTATGGATATTTCTAATTTCACTATCACTTGTTCTGTGATGAGCATGTTGAGAGTCGAAAGAGTAAAAAAATACTGAACATGTGCATATAATCAAGTTTCAAGTACGAACCACCCTGTCGGCATACTATAATAGGGATAACTGTCCGACCAATTAAACATCCCCTATTATGAACAAATATCACCAATTGATCGCTAATGACGGCTGGGTGTCGAATAATATGTAATCGAATGGTTACTAATTTACCGACTCCATGGACATTACGAACAGACATAGGCGGCTGTGGTAGTTTCGTTGGTAATTGTTTGTCGGCGCCTCGACCAAGAGTCAGCACTTTTTGGACCGACAATTAGGTGACTAAATGGTTTCGAACAATGCTCGAGAAGGTGAGACAAGCATCCGTTCTTTATTTTCTGAGCGGCTCTGGTGCTACCGCATGATTATTAATTGTTCGAGTAATATATAACTAGCATTCTTCGTCAAGCAACTGTCAACGTATTCATGTAAGAATTGTGTTTAATTACAATTTGAATTAATAATTTATCAGTTCAAGTACGCGTAAGTACAGAGTTCGTGTTTGGTTTGAGCTTCATGAAATACAGGGTGTCCCGTAAATACCACGTCAAACCGAGGAAGAATATAGATCAAAGCATAATCCACCTGCCATGACAAAATTCTCACTGTAAAATTCTCACCGATTTCGAGATATTTTTTTTTGTTGGAATTAATGAATGTTTGCCCCTTTCAATAGTTTCGTCTTTAGGGTTGGTACAATTTTACACCATTTTGGTTCAAATGTACCGAGCTACTGCTGCACATTTGCACCAATAAATTGTATATTTTATAATGATTTCAAAAAGGTCCCCTTCAAAATGTTCGGAGAATGTTTTTAATTTAAACGTTAAAATCATTCTTCACCAATATTTTAATGAAGAACTCAACCAAAAATGTGCAAAATTGTACCAATCGTTAAGACGAAACTATTGAAAGGGGCAAACATTCATTATCAAAAAAAATATATCTCGAAAAGACTTTTATAATGGGAATTTTGTCAAAGCAGGTGGGTTATACTTTGATCTATATTCTTCCTCGGTTTGACGTGGTCTTTACGGGACACCCTGTATAACCTCACAATCGACTTTTTTTCCGAAATGGAACACTTCGTAGCTCTCAAGATAAGCAAGATTCCCATAGTGGCATTCACCACGGACAGCCTGAATGGAGTTGTATCTTTCAAACAAAATATATATTTTGGATCTTCAAAAAACAAAAGCAAATTCGATTCACAACTCGTTCATCTTTTTGCCGTAAGTCCACTTGAGCATTCAAATGAACCAGTTAGCTATCGTGATCGGAATGGCGTGTTTTGCAGCAGTCCAAGTGCACTACTATCAGCCGCAGCAACTTGGCGCAATTGAAAGCGGCTGCCGGAAGTGTTTAAGAAGCCGTCTTATCTCGACCCAATAATGTATGTTAAACTACCCTTAAGTGCTGGCAAATTGGCCTGAGAAGCAGACCGCTGTTTTTCCGACACCATGCAATTGCTAATTTATGCCACGTTAATAAAACGCACCGTTTTCCGCTGATAACAGTTTTTGTGGAAACTCTCAGGAAAATGGCAATCGATACTTACTGCTGCATACAATGCAGTATTCAACAGGATGAGTTATTGCCAACACACATTCAACTTCGATTCGGACGAATTTGGCGAAGAAATGTTGCATTTAATGTTCTGAATGATATTTTATTCAAAACCCAATTAGAATGGAATAATAAAATGAAATGAATAGGAGACCAAGAAGAGGACATTCAAGCTTTCACAGACGACAGGATAATTTGCAGTACGATATCCATCGAAACTGCAGCAGTAACGATAAATCGTATGTGGGTTAACTGGATCATTTAAAGTATGAAGTTGAACAAAAATTAAATGGGAATAAAATGAAATAATGAAATACCACTCACGTACAAAAATAACATTCATTTGTCTACGTCTGTAAGTAACATCAAAAAAACGAAAATTATACTTACAATTCAAGATTTCTTGTCGTTTATTTCAATGACGAGCAATAAAAAATAATCAGAAAACCAGTGAAAATTATAATTCTATAGTTATGTGTATGAAAGTGGTTACGTTGTTAGTACGTACATACGTCTAATTTTAGCAAGGGCTATCTGGTTTATAATGAAAAGTAAGCAGTGCACTTTGAACAGATATTATTTCAATCGTCCCCATTGTGAATAAGGAGGCTCAACTTCTCGCTCACAAAAACAATGAAACATAAACGGATTAGTATACCAATACCATGATAAAAGCCAAAAAAGTGTGACTGTCTAGTTTACTCATCTAACAAACCGTAACGACAACTGTGAAATTTTTTTCTAGACGGTATTTACTTCCGACGCCAAAACCTAATCTTCCGACGTAATTTCGAGTTTGAATAATGACTCGGCATCACCTTGTATTAGTTTCGAGAATAGTAATTTCGTAAAACTGGTTTTTAATTTTCCTAAATCAATAATTTGAAAAAAAGTATGGGTTTTGAGAAGTGCCGTATCATCGCGGTAAAGTGTCTTTTGAGTGATGGGAACATCTTCCGTTGTTTTGAACATTCGCCGCAACTACACGATCATTAAAAGAGGCTAACAGAGGATTTGTGGAGTTGCAGGCTGGGTGGCAGCAGCCTATTCAGGTATAATTTTGCGGAAATGGATAATAGGAGACGATCGACTAACCATTCACATCATTAGGAATAATTAAAGACACTTTAAACTTTTACAATACCTATCTTATTGACTGATTTTGTATGAAAACTAGAAAGAAAAGAAATAGGAAATTAGTTGAATGATTTCAAATCTAATCATCTGGTCGATTTGATGATAATTTTGACCCAAAGGTGTCTGTTATAGTCTGTCTCAAAAACAAAACATCGTATAACATGATGTGTTTATTTTTTCGAGTATCAATTCCTGACATAGGTTTATTTTAGTCCGATTCACAAATAGTTTTAGGAGTCAATTCCGAATCAATCAAGTTATTATTTATTTTCATCTATTCCTAACTAGAAATGTTCCATATAGAAACAATTTTCAATGATCAGTTTCTTTCATATTTTCTAGATCTCAGTAGAATCAACGTTGACTCAATATGAAAAACTCTCAATATTAAAAAAATATTTTATCAGCTTAGTGAGATATAATCAGTTAATATTTTTTTCCAAATAATATCGGTACATCTTATGGCATATTTCCTATTTTCGACCAATATGTTTCTATTCGACCAAGTGAAATCAAAAAATGTTTTCGTCATTCCTCAGACCAATTTTCAATTTTTACGTTTCTATCCCTATTCACAACATACATATAACGTGAGCTAATAATCTGAACCACAATGGAACATCTTGCAAATGTAAAATTCGGTAGCTGTAGTATTTCAGAATCACGCAAGCATTATTGAACAAGTTCAAGTCAGTGGAGTACAGTTAGGTTCAGCTGTAGATTATAAGTCTACCGTTTGTTTTGGTAGGAAGAGAATATCCTCATAGAAATATTCAATATCAAACAATAAACTTTGAGTATATTGGTAAAGGAATAGTTTGACAGAAACTCATGGTTATATTTCATGAAACAATAATCCATGAAATCCAATTCGAAAATAAGAACTCGAAATCATGTTATTTCAATGATACATAATAAAGAAATGAGCGTTTCCAAATCAACTCAATAGCTACAATGAAGTGCAACTTCTTCAAACCCCAAATCGTTCACTCAATCTTGTGAAATCACCAAAAACATTTCGAGTTAATTCAGCATCGATACAAAAGTTTCTCATCTTGAATGCTGCCCTCGTAATTTTTTATTTGTAGTATAGAATATGAATTGAATATGCCTCAGTTTTTTTCTCAGCTCATCACTCATCATATTTCGTCGGGATCAGTTGTGATCCACGTCAGATGATGCCAATAATCTTCACAGTCGACATTCACATGTGAGTCCGTCCTCTCTCCGCCACTGTTTGGAAAACACGCAAACATTAACAGACACTTTGCGGCGAACCGTTGCACCCTATTGTGCACCCTTTCGGTATTATACCCACTCGAAATAAATTATACTTCTAAATGTGTGTCCATAAATCAAAACTCTAATGATTTTATAGTTCCCATTCGGAATGCAAATCCATCGCTCTGCGTCGTCGACCGAATTTGTCATGGTAGGATTCTTGCAATTTCCAAAACGCCCCGATAGTTTTCACAATGGACGTATTTCATTCTGTTTAGTTCCGTTTTGTCGTCGTGGTTTTAGCCACTGTAAATAGAACTCGAAATTCGTCACAAGAGGTTACAGTCACATTTATTTTGATAAATAGAATATCTTTTTTCGCTTCTTCAACCAACAGGATATCAACAAGAGTTATTGATTTCAACTGAAAACAAATATCGACGAACCAACAGTATTTTCGAAAAGGACATTATCACCTAGTGTTCCATTTAGAAAAACGCAGTTTCCAGGAAATCTCTGGATTGAGATGATTGTTTCTCGTGAAGACATGGGTCTCCAAAAAACGCCACTGAAAATTGATTTTTCAAGTAACTGAACAAGAATCCAATATGGAGACTGAAAACTATGGAAGTGAATTTTTGTTATTGTGAGCGTATTCGGAGAATATTCGAAAATGTTCAATATCTATTCCCAGTTTGTTCATCAACATTTTCCGGCATAGTCCTTCTGGGTATACTTTTCTTTAATTAGTGTGTTTTCAATCTTTCATCATACGATGTATTTTTTGTCATTTTAATGGTTATCGAACTATTAGATGAACTTTAAATCATATTCAAACCTTTTTACCTTTAGAACTCCTCTTCCCAATACGAAAAAAATCGTATGGAGTTGAAATGAAATTTAATAAGCAGAATCATGGAACCGACTGAGGTACGAAAGTGAAAAAGAGCAAACATATTGTCGAAGATCGACCCACCGACCGACCGACGTAGCTGTGAACAGAGAGCAGACAATCCCCTCTAGCTTATTATAAGAAGATTAGCGTGGAAAGTGACAGTCATTCGGTAATAGAGTGGGCGGAATGCATTTCTAACTCAGATCCACGTCTATGGCAGGGGTACGAAAAAAAAACGGTTTTCACATGGGGGAATGGGGAATTCGACTGCATAGTAGTGTTTCATAAACATAATTGTTGTTGTCGCCCCCGAGATTGAAGAGTTTGAATCATTTCGGTCTGTCCTGTCTGTAAAACGTTTTCAATTACCTCAAAATGAACTGATCGTACTGGATATTTCTAATACTTCATTTAGACACTTTTTCATGGAGTCGTCGAATGTGGCATCGCCTTTTGAATGTTTCCCAAAATGGCGGAGAAACACCTGTCAACTTTGATTTTTCAGTTTCAGCTAACGTTTTTCCATTTTCTTTGAAATGGTGATTTTATTAAAAGAATTCAAGGATTCAAATTTGATTTTTATTTTTGGTGGGGACTGCTTTAGAAAAAACATTACTGACAGTTTAATTAATCTTTCTAGTTGAAAGTTGAACAGGTTTAATTGATTAAATTCAATTTTCAACTGGACAATATAAAATATTGTTCCTTCCAGAAAGGAATCAGAATGAAATACAATAAGAACACACATAATAAAATTATAGGATGTTACATTATAACATGAGTTCGATTAGCTGTCCACCTCTTGATTCTAAGCGTAATGCAAATGTCTGAAAATTTTTATAGCTCTCCTTACATATTTTTTCCTCTTCTCGTCTCTGACAGAAGGAACAATTTTTCGAGGATGTTCCTCAAGGTTGGTTGGCAATGTTCTGTAATTTTTTCATTGTTTTCCATAAAAAAGTCCAAAGGAGACATGTCAGGAGTTCGCGTCAGCCACTATTTAATTGTGAAATGGCATTTTGAACATCTCATATATTTAAATCAATTTTTTTTCACGTTATTCGTGAAATAAAATGATTTTTTTTCAATGTCAATTTTTGTAATACATCTAAAAACACTCGATATTTCCGAAACAGTTGAAGATAGGTATCGGACATTGTACATAAATTATGTCTAGAATTTTCCGAAGAATCCAAAAAACTAATAACACTCTATAAATTCATTTTTTTTTTGAAAAAAATGTGCATCTAACATACGCTCTCATTTATTCGATATCGACTTTTAGTGTGGCTGTTCCACACTGTATGTATCTTCCTCTATTCGTTCGTTTCGAAAATGTAATGGTTCTTGTCACGCTAAGCTATCTTCAACATCAACTGTTAACATTTACTGATAAGATTTTCATGAGAATATAATAAATGCATGCAGTCAACATGAAAATGCATTTATAATCAGTAGTAGTTGGATGGATATGATGAACAAATGATTGAATAACCAACTTGTTGCAGAACGAAATGGAAACGTCAGACGGCAGTAGGACTGGAACTATTGGCGGAAGCTGGCAACTATGCCGCCTTCCAGCGGCTGTACGGCGCGCCCGCGTACGGTTGTTGGTACCCTCCGCAGGGCGCAGGCGCTGTACCCGCAGCTGCTCCCAGTCCGGCCGATCTGTACTACAGACAGGCTGCGGCTGCAGCGGCTGCGGCTACGCTGCAGAAACCGCTGCCCTACAGGCTGTATCCACCCGGCATGGGCTTGGGCATTCCGGGGCCTAGCGCACACTTAGGTAATTTAAATAATCTTAACTTTTTCACCAGTATCCATTACTGAAGTATATATTTTGGTTTTTTTCATGGAATGAAGATGTTTATGCGTATAATACAGGATTCAAACAGGATGTTTTGAATAATAACGCGAATCTCCTAGAATTTCATTAGCTTAAAAATATTCAATACTATTTCTGAATGTTTTATACGATTATCAATTGTTAAAATTAATTAAGACGAATGCATTTCTCAATCAAGTTTTTTGATTCTTATTTTAATCATCACTCTTATCAAATATAATATTTCTTCATGCTTTTTCAGTCCTGTAAAAATTTCACTCATTTTCAACAAATTGGTCCATATTTTCAGTGGTAAAGTTCTTTTATGCAAACGGCAGCGAAAGTTTTTTTTGTTCTTTTTCGAAATTACCAATTGTTGTTGCTCAGTTAATTTCTTGGGCTCATCATCAGGAATACTGGCTGCTATTTCTTGAACTATTTTCATTTGATTCGAAAAATATACGGTAAATGTTTTCAGATACAAAATTGATTTTTTCCACAATCATGGTTTCAATTCAAATCCTATATAATGATTCATAAAATTATACACAAACATCCGAATAATTTTGAATGAACTCAATTGAATTTGAGAATCATTTCCATTAAGAATTAGGCACGATCAAAAGAGTATCAATAGTAAAATAAACAGAATCATTATTAGTTCATAATTGTGTTAAATGGTTAGAAGAAGATACAAGATTGCCAGGAAATTTATGTTGATCTATATTGTCTTAAGTTATTTGATAATATCTATCATGTCTTGGAAATACAATGATAGTCAAAATACTTGAGTCTTGTTCAAATTGTTCGATCGATGATAAGACCATTTCATATCAACTCAATGTCAATTTCGAATATCCTCTACCAGAACGAGAAAACGAAATATGGGGGAATTAGGAAGAGGAAAATTCAGTTTGGTTTTTTATTATCTTGACTCTTTTAAGGCTGTTAAAATCATCTTGTATTCGTAGTAAAACGAGAGAATTCCAGTGCTTTTTATCAGAATATCTTCAATTTAGTATCTGAATATAAATACATGGAATTAATTCCCTAATTGGGATATTATATCACTCGCTTGACATCATTAAACTATATTACATCATTATTTTGAAAACAGAATATCCTATTGTTGTAAAAAAACAGTTACTCATTCATGAATCATTCACACACATTGGATACATAATCAGACTGGAACTATGCACATCACTTCATCATTGTAGAAATTTGCTAACAAAAAATACTGACAGAACGTTTTCAACATGGCCTGCTGATGTTAATTATCACTGAAACTATTGAACGAATATTGTTTAATTCTACAGGATGTTCCTCAAAATCCAACTCGATACATTGCTCAAAGAGCAACAAACATATTCCTTGATTATTTCATCCAAAATATTTTCCGGAAAAACAATACTTCCGAGATCTTTCTAATTTTGAAAAGGTGATTTTTTAAGGAACAGAAAATCACTCAGAACATCTAAGTTGGTTTTAAGATGATCCTCTTTCTCATCGAAAAAATACAAATAGTAACGCTTTCATTTGTTGTGTATAAGTAATATGATATTTCGAAAGTTATTTCATGATAGTTGATTGATAACTAATAAGCATTTTTGTTTGTTTCAGGTTCTCTTGCTGCTAGCAGCTCCCTCAGTAACCTAGGTAACTACTATTCTACCCACACTTCAGAAGGTCCTTCACCTCGTTCTCCCAGTCCAGACACTCCTCTGGATCCTGGATCGCCTGGCACAGCGGGAAGAAGGTCCCCTTCCGAAGACGAAGACACCATCCACGTTTGAAGCAGTGGGACTGTCGAAATGTGATATGCAAAGTGTACTATAGCTGAAGAAATTGTTAATTTATTTGAATTGCGCTTTCTAGTGTCAAGTGTAGAAGTGTTTACGGACAAACTTTTGTAATTAGAGATTATCTCGTCCTTTTGTGGTGTACCTTGGTCTTGACAAGTATTTTTTCATCTCGAGATGTTTTATTTTTCGTGATATTTGTTGCAGATTCGAGATTCGATTGACTTTGAATTAATTATCACTAGTTCAAGGAATGATATCACTAGTGAAAAATTGTAGAATTGAGTATCACATTTATTATACGCGAATGTGTTAACAGTGAACTGTAGTTTTTTATTTGGAAGAAAATTGAAAAAATCATCTGTTAATATGATTTTTTCTAGTACAACAAACGGTAATGATTGTTCATTATCAAGAAAAATTATATTAGTTCAACATCATATCTCATGAACTTGGCGACGAATTGAACTTTCTGGTATCAAAATAGTATTCACATTGTGAACCAAACGTATTTTTTAAAAATATATGAATATCTGATTTGTGACTCAATATATGTTTCTAGTCATAGACCATCGTATGATTTGGTTTTAAAATGAAGAATATGTGCAATGCTTTCTTTAAAATCTCGCTAATGAATAATATCCTGAATAATAATTCATCTCGAGCGAACTTGGATCGATGTAAAAAAGTATCAATTTGTATCGTATTGATCTTTCTCTTTCCCCACTGATGATGTATATATCTCAATATCACCGTGAATTGTATATAAAATCAAAAAAATGTATGACCTGTGAGTGGTTCAAAAATCTCGATTGCAATAAGTGTTGTAATCGTATGATTTTTCTTTGTTTATTATTGCTCAATGAGTACCTATGTTTATTAATGTTAATATTAGAAAAATATAGAATAAAGGATTTTAAGTTTTTATTATTATCCCGTATTTTATTATGGCTCCGAATAGCTTCCGAAAGACCCATGAACCATTTCCCATCGTATTATTTTTCGATTTTTTGACCAATCTGATAGTTTCAATGCTAATCAGTTTCAAATATGACTCACATTCTATCAGGAATTATTTCAGTGTTCATTGGGAACATCGAAACCTTTGGCCGAATCAATTGTCCTCGAGTTGGTAGTGTGATCAACAGGGTTCTGGTACAATCATTATGAATATCCTCCTAATAGACAGACAATTCTTTCTTCAGTATAAACGATTTCCTTCGAATATGTGAATTTGAATGAATTTAATCAGACTCGACATTGGAGAAGTGCGTTACAATTTACCAACAAATTGAATATTCATGTTGATACAAATTAACACTTGTGTCTCGAATAAGGAACAGAACCGGTTTTCATTCAAACGGTGTTATTGAAGATATCTATTTTAGTACAGAACTTTCTCACACCTTATAACATTTATCTATATACGTATCCACACAGGGGCGTATCTATTGATTTTTTTGAAAGAATGTCTTTGTCGGCTTTCACACAGTGCGAAAAATATGGAAACATATAGAACTAGATTTCAGCTTGACGAACAATCACTAACATAACAATGTTGTTCGAAATCTGTTAAAAAGTTTATTCATCTCATTTGATTCTTAGATCAAACCATTTTTCATTACTGAAATCGAATTATGATACATTTTCATGATTTTTCATGCTGAAACACATATGGATACATAAAATGGGTTATGCTCAATTAAAATAAGACAATAATTCCTTATCAGTATTCTAGATAGAATTGTCGCAGTATTCTAATATACATATCAGTTTGCCAAATGTAAGATTATCAGTGTTTTATTTCCAAGGACTGTTATCTATTATCCTAGGTAACAGCCCAACTTTAGTGCTTAATTAAAATTATCAACAAATCAGAGCATAAATTCGATCCACATGACTACAGAAAAAAATAGGAATATTTGTTATTCAATGAGTTATTCGATTTTTCCATTCGACAGAAATTTCCGTAATATTTTCAGTTGAAGTCATTGTTGATAGGGATTTTCTTATTTGTCTCGAAATTCTGAACATATTCTTTGAATAACATCTCGAACTTGTGGATGTTTTGGAGTTATCCAGGTTATTCATTATGAAAATAACAAACAAGATACGTATAAATAACAGACAAAATCTCACCAGATAGTGATATTGTATGCCACTCTTCTTTGCAGTTTTTCAATAGCGATCCTAATTTTTCAGAACTATTTTCATAAGTCTGATCTGCATGAATCTTTTTATTCTCTATCATATTCATGAATTCAAAATAAATTATGGATATCCCAAAGGATTATTATTATTTAATTCGGTTGGAATAAGTCTCCGATATGATCTTCATCGATCAAATTGCCAGAAATAATAATTGGATCTTCAGAACGTAGAACAAGGATGGCTTTCGAAAAATTCAAATCGCATAATTGGGACAAGCTGTATATCATGGTCTCACATTAGGGAGAGTGCAGTATATTACATCTCCGACTTTCAATGGTTATTTCTGAAAAACGATAGTAAGTATGTCATCTGATAAAAAGTAGCTGCTTTAATAAAAAATAGACGCCACTGTGATAGATATTCACTAGATTATTTCTGTTCACGATTTTTACTACTGTTTTATTGGAACCTAGTATCTTCTATCTAAGAAGAATAACAGAGTCGTAAACTTAGCTCTTCTGACACAACTCTATTAGAAGTCTATAAAATGTTCATTGCTTTTTAGAATGCCGATAGGAAAATTCGAGACCAGATAAAACAAATGATGTAGTATATATTCTAATGGAACTATTATTTTTTATCGACGAATGTTCTCCCGTTTTGTTGAAGACAAACAAATGGTAATAAACTCCTACCCTAAGAAAATAGTGCTCGTTAAAATATATGTGGTTTAATTCTGACCTATATCATCGAGAATGCCTTCAATCACTTGAGATTGAATACATTTCGTCAACATGGCGTCGATGCCAGTCTACATGGCGCTAATCATTATCTAGAGGATATTTTTGAAAGGTACGAAAAAATATACCAGGACTAAAAGTCAAGAAACTAACCCAATTCACAACCCGTTAAATAAGGTGGGTACATACGTGAACTGTCAAGATATGAAAACATAAGAACTTGAAAACTACGCATGCTCAGTTGTCATAAGATACCTTCACGTATGTTGTCGATATGCAGCCTCAACTGTCCATTATCCGTGATGACCGTTTATCGCTGCAGACAATTCGATGAAAATCATCTTGGAATCATCCGATGTCAATTGACTGACCGACCAGGAAAATGCTGTTGTGGCGACTACCAACGGATGCCGGGTGGCGTATTCTCTAATTAATACGTCGACAATATAATGCGACTATGGAGCTAACAGGCAGGTGCGTTTCTTTTCATGGACCGACGACCACGTTGTTATACAATTACGGCATTTCGTCCAGTTATTATTAATAATTTGCATTGCATTGTCGAGAGTAATTACGAGCGGAAAGCGCAATGAGTTGATTTACGAGGGGATTAAAGTTCGATTCTTCAGGGGTGCTGTTGCACAGAACAGCATAAGTTGTTGTAATTCTTGTACCCAACTTTTAAGGAAACTGAAATTCAAGGTGTCAGTCATTCCTCAATCTGTATCAAATAATAAAGGAATATTCGCACGAATAAAAAGGGTTTGTATAGAAAGAGAGATATTCCAATCCTAAATCTCACAATCAAATTTATGATGGACAATCAGCGACTTATTTTCTTGAGATCATCCACGAAATCACTATGAAATCTGAAACCACTTTCAAACGCTCCGATATTTTTCCGCGGACAGTAACTTGACAAAAAGGAATCTGTAATTACATTGTTGTCATATGCCAAACTTTTTCTGATATCAACAACGACTTTTGGAGAATCAGAATTATTGATTCGATTGAATATTATCATTATTAAATTTTATTGCAGATATAGTAACACTACAACTACTGATGTCACTACCTCAGAAATGTGGCGAATTGGGTGACTTTGTTTGGAAAATGCTCTGTATTTAACTATTTCGAAAGAATCATATCAATATAATACTTTCGCCTGAAGGGTAAACAACTTCAAACGATTTTGTTCTGTTAATTTGTTTTGTGTTTTGCACTGTCAGTTCATCGAATAATCAAAAAGAGCATTCTCCACACATTGAGCTATTGTTTTCAGTTCGAATGTTTGACATTAGAAGCAGTGATTGGCTGTGACGTCAGATGTTAGTTCGTGTAAATTCGGCTTAATCTAACAAGTAACAAGTGAATCAATGAATAATATCTGGAAAATGTTTATCAAATTCATGTGTAGAGTTCCAAGTGATACAAAAAGGAAATAACATTGTCGGTTATAACGTGTCACCACTGGACAATAACCATATAATAAATATGAAAACAAACGATCCTCAATTTGAAACGTCTAGGATGTGGTTTGAAGCCCTTTTTGCTGCTCGATATTCTGCGGTCGGCATTGAAAAGTTTCCTGACCATTGTTTGTCGTGTGTTAACCGACTCGTTAAATATCATCAACTCAGCTAGAATTACCAAGCTAACTCACATAAACCCAAACAAATTTCATTATGGAAGTAATACAAAGCTTTCCTCTTTGTATTTTGCATCATATTTATGGCTTTCCAAAACGACATCCCAATTGGAATGAAGTTGTCACTAAGAATATATCGAATGAATAGTATGCCACATACAGGGTGTCCCGTAAAGACCACATCGAACCGAGGGAGAATGTGGATCAAAGGATAAACCACCTGCTATGACAAAATTCCCATTATAAAAGTCATACCGTTTTCGATTTTTTTTTGAAAATAATGAATTTTTACCTCTTTCAATAGTTTTGTCTTTACGGTTGGTGCAATTTCACACATTTTTGGTAAACTTTTTCAGTAAAATATTGCTGAAGAATGAAGACATTAAAAACATTCTCCGAACATTTTAAAGGGGGGCTGTAAGAAATATTTCAGTTTCAGTTTAGAAGTTATTTTCTCCTAACTTCAGTTATAACCACGATATCTATATTTGTCTAGAAGTGGAAATTCTTAACATTCGTTTATAACTCGAAATCAAAAGACGATAGTCAGGATTTGTTCTCGACAATGAAATTGTCTCGAAAAAATAGATCGAGAATACTCAAGTTTCTCATTTTCTATATTTTTTATAGTAACGAAATAATTTGATAAAAACATCGAAATTTGCCCACCCTGTACGGATTCATATCGGAACTGAAATTGAGAAATCACTGAAGTGAAGGAAAGATACACTACTAATTCATCTATCTATGCGTTGGTTATTCAAAAAGTAACATTCTCGTAATTGCTTCTATTTCCATAATACAATGAAATTATACAAGATTTCAATCTAAATATCGCATATCACGTTAATTGTTGGTTTATCTTCACTCAGTATCGGTTTTTACATCATCGTTCCATGGGACTTCTAAACGAAAATTAACTTTGATAATTGTTCTGTTCACAGTGAATGCGTACGTAAGTTGAGTTTGATCGTTCAACGGGCTGAATAACTGTTATATCGAAGTAGACGATGATTTTTCATACTGATAAAAAGACATATATGAATATAATATTCCTTTAAGGATATAGGTGGGAGGTATAGAGTGGTATGATATTTGAAAATCCACCTCCAACACAGTTTATGTTCGAACAGTTATTTTGTTTTTCAAAATCAATGAACCAATTTTCGTAAAATTTTCATTTCTTTGCTCTGGTTCAAAAACATCGCATTTTATGAAGGAAAGAAATGAAGCACTGGATGCAGAACTCTGAATTTGATTGTGAAAGACTAGACAGGGTGTTCTATCGAAATAAGTTAATTCAATGTTGTTTCGTCTAGAGTCTAGACTGAACACCCTGTATAATAATAATAATAATAATAATAATGATGATGATAATATTAATCATAATAATAATAATAATAATGATTATATTAATAATATCAATAATGATAGTATTTGGGTCTCTAATCAATTGTGATATTCTGCAATGTTAATCTGTGATGAAGAATCAACCTAATTAAGGCCAATGACCATCAGTAGTCGACGCCTCAAAATGAATAAATAATAATAATAATAATAACTTTTATTTGAAACACTTTTTCTTATTTTCGTTCCCATAAAAATGGTTGATGAGAATTCAAAATGAACCTCTCACAGAAATGTTTGTGTGGCTACTTGTCATACTGAAATTTCATTCCCTCAAACCAATATATTACGCACCACGACATAATAATTATCCCTAATTCACGCATATAATCAGTCGAAAGCCCAATATCGGGTCCTTGACGAATTCATTGAAGAAATACAATAAAAATCAATTTATTAAATTGTGTCACCCCTTTATGGATGTCGCAGCACGCTAAGCTTTATTAATTATTTGCCAGGTTTTGGTAAATTATAGAGTATTAAGTGGGTGTATTATAAATTAAGGTCGTCGAGGCACATTACAGCTCTCTGCACTATGGGGAATATGGGGAAACAGCTTTACGAACAGCAGTCCATTAATTAATGTCACCTTTCTTCGTTAATTACCCCTTAACACAGCAGCGCCACTTCGCTTTCCTGAAAGGGTTTCAACCGTTATTGGAAAGGAATCTGAAAATAAATTCCCGGAGCGAAATATCATACTTTTCGTTTTACTGTGACAGTATTTTTTTATATACAGATTCCATATTGAAATGATTCCTCTGACGAAAACTTGGGAAGTTCCGACATTGATTTGTCTGTCGATTTTTATTCCAGATATAAAGTGCGATATCCTAATTTTCGATGATTTTGCATATGGTTCAACAATGAGTCATTTCTTCCGATTCAAAAACTTTGCAAATTTCGTTTGGTATTCGCGAAGATTGAAATATTTTTTCAAACCACCTCGGCCATAAGTGATTGATTATTTTTTAATTCTTCTGAATTGGATTTTCAGTTGTTTCTTGATAATGCTATAGAAAATGTGTTAGAACGGGTAAGTAAGGGTAAAAAGGGTATCAAGAATTAATCATCGTAGAGACTTGCAGTGAGATATTGTATCACCAAAGTGGACAAGAGGAAACCATGGAAATTATTTTCATCAAATCTTAGAATATCAAAATTATTCCTCAAATATGTGAGAATTCTCTATTTTTCCTCATAACTTTCATCATCCCAATGACCAAAGGGTACGAGTGCAGTCTAAAAAATTGTAACAACGAACCCGTTGTGTAAAAGACATGATAATTCCAAGTGTGCTTGTATATGCGATAAACATTGATAACTCTATCAGTTAGAGTATTATTTTGACATTCTGTACAAATCATACTCATTAGACTGTCCCAATTATATCTTATAAAGGATTACCTATGAGATGATATCTAATTCCATTTCAAAGTCGAAAAAGAAGATAATATATTTGATTCACATCGAGCCCATAGATATAATTCGACACTGCTAAAAATCAACGACATCACGTAACGGTTTCTACTGTAATTCTATAAATATACACAGTGGTGATGATACTTTTTCCATCTGAAATACTACAATTCAGGTGAGGATGTCTAATTGGGATTTCCGCAGGAAGTTAGAGACACATCCACCCACCCTCATTACAAAAAGGGTCAATTTAAATTCCATTTGGTGTTATTTGGGACACCTTTGTAGTATTATCCAATTTGTAACAGTCACCTGCTAATGAATATTTATTCTCGGATAATTCTCCAATATTCATCATCAACTTTGTTCAATTCACATTATTATCGCACGAAAAATTTTCTCACATGTTACGATCACCTTCCTGGCGGATTATTATCGACGAATAACATTCAATTGCATATATAATTTCTTAAGCTGATACCATATTTCAATCACTCTTTATGACACAAATGAAATTCAAAGAGACATTTCTTTCAAGCGGTAGCGAAAACTTTTCCAATTTCGAATTGAAACAATTGTCGCAAAATCCATGGATATCATTCTCATCGCTACCACAAATGGAATGTTTTTGGCTTTTTGAAAATTGTCGTGTGATATTCCTCCAGCAATTCTTTCAAGCAGTAGTGTTTGTATTCTGGAATATAATAATTGATTTGTCTTGATACGTCTTTTTTTTAGTTATATTCATGGTATAAGAAAGAATCCACCATTCGCAATGGAGTAATGAGAAATAAAGTTGTATAGGGTGACAGATAAGAATAGTGACCGCTATATCTCAGCGCGTTTCTCTGATGATATCGAAATGGTTATTCATTCGAATTATTTATTTATTTATTTATTTAGATACAACATTCAACCAGTAATATTGGAAGTTGCAGATGAAAAAACTGTTATGAAGTTTAGAAAAAATATATCGTAACAAAATAAACTGCCTAATAAAGAATATCATTAGCCCAACTTGAGGAATCCTTTCCCTCTTAACAACTCCTTAATGTCTTTTAATTAAAGGATGAGGCAGCCAAACCAGTCAGTCACATCACACTATCAGCATGCCGTAAATGCTGCGAATCAGAGTTGATTGGCGGCATGTATATAGGATTTGCAGCTTCGAGTGAAGCGACTTTGTGACATAATATTAATGTGAATACGATCAGTAGCCATCGAACTGTCGCTAATGAGCCAATTAAGCTGGTCAAACTGGCAGACACAACATATTGAACGATATCAATTAGAAAACAACGACCGATTCCCACATCAGGATTAATATTTTCTTTCAAGCTACTTGATGTTGTCAACTTGAGGTAAACGAACTACGGGATCGGAATAGTCTCTTTGTATAAACGAATCACATACAGTGTGTGTGATTTTGAACCGCAACAACTTGCTAACAGAGTGTCTGATACAACAATCCTTCGATATAGTTTTCTACGAGCTCCTGAAGAAAATTTAACGAAATTCAATTCGTTATTCGTTAAGTGAATCGGTCGAAATCGAGTCCCTACCTTCATTGGCTCTGGTGTTTGAATTTGGTACGTGTTGAAAACTACCAGTAGACGGCTCAAGGTGTCAGGTCAAGCAATAGTCAAAGTGCTCAAAAAATAGTCAACAAGGTCTACAGCGGCTGATATTATATGCCCCAAGAATGGATTAATAATTCATATGACTATACTCAAATCCATTGTAACACTTCATTTTTTTTTTAATAGTTACTACTATAACTCAAAAACCATTTGGTAGATTTCCATGAGATTTATAATGATTTTGAAAAAGGTACCGAAGGCTTTTTGATTCTTCCAATTGACAATTTTTCACAAGTGATAAACAATTGATTGTGTCCTGAGAGTCTGTAAAAATCCTGATGACACCATATTGACTTTTCGAGCAGGCAAGAGATCATCTTCAAATGAAACTTTCATTTCAATTGATTATAGATCTCCCAAGATTTATGATAGTCAATGTACAGGAACTTCTGTTGAAACTGAATCATCACAAATAGCCCTAACTGTCGAAGTTATTGATTTTTTATCATGATTTTAATCAATTCGAAACATTATGTGATGATGTTACATTTTCACTCATTAAATAAAACATGTTCCTGACTAACCTGAATATTCATATTTGTTAGACAAGGTTTTACATACAGGTCTGGAAACTATGACACTATTGAGTGGTGGGGAGTGTCACCATTTTTGAAGAATAATCCGCCATACTTATCAGCTAGGAGCGTAGTTGCCTTGAGGTATGATTGATGTAAAATATTATTTCCTCAAAAATTGTATCGAATGAATCAAAAAAACACACAGCTGATCGGATTTTGCAAGATATAATATTACTGTCATTGAATTTATTTACCTGCAATTATTAACTGTCAAAGATAAATCACGTGATTATACCCCTGAATCTTTTTCTTCAAAAATGGTGCCATTCCCCATCACTCGAAAATTCCGTAGATTCCAGACCCACGTATATGATCGTGGCCTCTGCTATATTGAGCAATGTCTAAAAAACTCAAACATAACTTGAGAAATCATGCCATTCATTCCATAAAATCGGTCGGGAAGTACCAATGCCATACCTTAGTGCTCCGCTAAACACTGGAATGTTGAGATGAAAGCACTCATATACACTCTGAACACAACAAACCGCTATTATGAATATCCCAATTTCGATCAGTCCAAGATAAATGATTGGACGTCAAACGAATTTTCTTCATTACCGTCAACAATGATCGCCGCTACGAAATTCCCCTTAATTAAAAGTGATCACCTGAATACACCCCCTAAAGCGTAAATGTAGTACTTCGTTGATTAGAAATCCGCGGGGCTCCGCATTGCGTTTAGGCTACCACTACCTGTTATCCTCTCTTCATTAAGTCGCGTCAAAGGACTATTAATAATCAGCCTAGAATCAAGGATCGGCGTATAAAGAAGGCAGTAGCCTTTTATTTTGATCAGTGTACAATGGACTGAAATCAGAGGTTGCTTTGATAAGGCCGACGATGCAAATAAAAAATGGTTGTTGGCTGACCGTCCAGCCGGTGGATCGGTGCGTATGCATGTGGGCAAGATTATTGAGATTGAAGAATGATTGAGTGGTGGTTACTGAGAATGTGTACGAAAATTCTCATGGACAATAAAAAGATAGTTATTTCTTGTTCATGGAGAAGATTTGATGCAAAACGTATAGTCTTATTTGATTAAGGAAGAAGTCTGACACATGTGGTATCTAGCTAACCACTGAACATCTTATTGGTTGAGACATAGCTGGGAAAGTTTAATAAGTTATGATCATGAAGAGACTTCGAACAATAAATAGATCAATAGATTTGATTTTATATCTATTAAACTTCTTTTGTTTCCATAAATTAAGGGTCATAAGTGTAGACAATCGAACCAAAACTTGATGATATTTTGTTGATTGTGACGAACTACATTCGTAAGTCTTGTAATTTTAATAACTAGATCAACTATTGAGTAATCATGAATCATGACTTATCCATATCGTTTTACTAATTCATCATGAGATAATTCATAATGCCATATTATTTTCCCGGGCGATATCTGAAATCAGTGTTGAATTACATGAATCTCGAGCAAACACGACTTGTCGAAATCAAACACCTGAGAAGTGACTTTGAATGGTCAACTGGGTGGGCGAGTCACTCAGATCATGTGCAAATTCTAATCGGGTCCAATTATGCTCCTGTCACGATATCTTATCGCGAAATAACGGCTGAATTGGCAAATTTGCCAACTTATTGAACATTATACTCGGCAAGGTGAATTTATCGGGTTTCTACGAACTGGTTTTCATGAATATTTGTGGGTTTCATTAAATAAGGATCAATAACGGAGATTGGGCTCGAATTTGTCGAGAGACAGTTCAGTTGGATGAAAGTTGAATGTGTGTGTGAAAGTTCTGAGATGAAAATCCCATTATAAACACTCACTTCAAGAAATTTAAGAATTACATTTCTTCAGTTCAATGAAAGCAAAAGTTTTTGAAATATTGCAATTATCACCCTCCGTGTTCTCATCAATACAGAGTTGAAATTTTCTGCCAAAGTTAATTTTTGTCAATCGAGAAGAACAAATTCATTTGATTAGTGATGCCCCAATTGTCATACAAGAACTCGAAATGAGTCAAAGATTATTAACCACTGCAAAAATTATGAACTTCCGTTATCAGAAAAATAGAAAACTTCACAACTCACAATATGGTGAATAATCGGGCAGGTTCCTACATCGAATTTTCAATTGCAACACACCCACTTACAGAAGTTACAATTCAACATTTGAGAACTTGTTCAGTAGTATGAAAATTCGAATTGTATTCATGATGAGATTTTGTTGCGGAAGAAACTATATTCTAGAACCGAGATACAGAATACAAAATCTGGTCAAAACAAAAAAAAATTATTTAGGAGATAACTGTATAATACAAAGGAGATAAATGTTTATGGCTACCACTGTACGGGTATATAATCATTTATTTGTTCTGCGGTTTCTCTCCTAATATACCATGAGATCGAATAGATCGGCTCATTTTGGAAGCTCTACAAAAACCATGACCAACAATTTCTGAATGTAAACACAATCATACGTGACTCATTATATTTGTATACCTGGAAATCATCTCAGTTGCCACTTTTTGAAAGTTTCAATTTCTTCTGCTGAAAATGATTAACCCCATCGGCATATTATGACTGTTGAATCTATATCAAATTTTAATGACATGCCATCTGACAGATTACACTCGTATTTATAACATGTATATATAGGTGTAGTCTCACAGCTAGATTTTTCGAATTCAAACTCTGCGTTTGAATCGAATTAAAATATTATACATATTATGTTCATACTGTATTCATATAATTCAAAAAAAAACTATTGAAACTATAAACCTGTATTCCGCTAGAAATCAGGAACTTGAAATTGGTGAAATCAGTCAAGCTCATGTAGCTTTCGCGAATATACAGGGTGGCCTATTAGTGTGTAGAGTAAGTAGGTAGAATAATTCAGGAATGTGAATACAAAAAATGTTTCTGATGAAATTGGTTATATTTGCGCAGATACACAATCCAAAAATATTTCAAGTTATACAGGGTGTTCAGCTCAGGAGAGCTGCTTTCGCTCAACCACAGGAAGGTTTTGGATTGATTATGGCGATGTAACCTGTATTGCCTAGGCTATGGCTAGGGATTGTCTATTGTCTATTTCAAGTGCCCAATTCCTGTAGAAATTTTAAGCAATCCGAGACAAATTTGGAATCAACTTGACTAAAGCTGAAGCTAAAGAACCAAAATATATAGATTAATTGCAGATTAGTTTTCCGTGATTGACATTTCATCCAAAATAATATCCGAAATTAAACAAGCACCAGTTATTGTTCTCGTAACACTTGAATTCAATGCAAATCAATATGAAATATTACTATAAACATGAAATGAATTTTCTCCATCTACAGACAACGGTAAATCTTCTAATTTCGTACGATCTCTTCAAGTGTAATGTATTATTTTTCCCAAAGAACTAATATTCGCACCAGTTGTATCAGTATCCTTTCAAATGCAGAACTAATTGACACTCTAACTGACGAATTAACACTTCATTAACCATCAACTGATAATTCACAGAGTGCAGCCATAATTGAATTTATAATTCAGCCCATTTTTGGAAACCATTATTGATTAATGACGATGTGTTTCACACGGCCCAATTACTCTATTGTTATTGAGTACGAACAGATGGTTTCAGGGGGGAAAGAGAATGGGTCTGTTCTTTTCTTATAACTAACCGCATCACATTAACTGCCACATTCGACCAGTTCGATAATGATGTAGGTATTACCAAATATTTTATAGGTTCATACATCTTTGGAATTCAGGCTATCAATATTGGGTTCATCACTATTTTCTTCATTTCAAGTTTTTGGAGAAACGAACAGTAATTCCACGAGACAAACCAATATAATGTTCGGATAAAAACTCAGCATAGAATAACCAACTGCTAAAGAAACATTCATGAACGAAATGCAAGACAAATTGGACATACAGGAACATAAATGTCGTTCTCTTTCATAGTGAGTATAAAAAATATTCACAATCACAGAAAAATGTAAGATCTGTGCATTTGGAACTATTTTGAAAACGTCGCCTTCATTTTGACATGAGAATGTAATAAGATTTACTATATATAGAGTGTACAATATGAAATAATGAGTTTGATCTTTGGTATAACTGAAAATGTCATCATCTGTATATGTTGTCTGATACCCTGTACCATGGATTGTGCAATAACAGGATGATATGCTCAATGATCTACTCTACTACTTGAATCAAGTGATGAAATATAATAAAAAAAATAATCAATACCACTCGTTACCCTATACCGCAAATGGTATATATTTTTTCAGAATGTGACGTTGTGTAAATATGCTAATCGATCCAGTTTTCACTTCTTTAAACAGGAAATATCATTTCCACCTAATAGATCAAATAACAAGATTAATTATCACCAATCCCATCCTCACATAATCAAATTTCTCAGTCCATTCAAAATAACTATCGTATTTCAAATGAGCAAAGGGTGACCAAAAAAACTAGTAACCAGAGCACTTTGTCGCATAACATTTAGCATCAAACAACTTGTATTAACATTATAGGTAGCTCAAAACGTGTAGTGGACCAAATTGACTCGTCACCGACGCATACAGAAGAATGCTATTTTATTGCATTGTCTGAGTCTTCGATAGCTCTCGAATCTACCTTGGAGGTCTGCCATGTCAGAAATGGGATATGTGCTTTAATCGAATTTAACGCATTACAGTTTCCTAACGAACACACGATATGAGAGGTCAGCGTGTAAATGGTGAATAGTGTATTTGGTTTGAATTTCATGCAATCTATTGATGGCTGTCGAAGACTACTGAATCAGAGTGATCAGTGAGATTATATGCCTGAGATGCTAAAGACATACAGAATGAAGAACTGGAAAAACTTTAGTTCTGAAGGTTAACGAAATCAGATCACTACGAAAATTATTGGTCTTAACACTTACATATTCATCAAGAATAATATATCTTTCCTTGTATAAGTAACCAAAATATGAATGATAGTACTGTTCGAATCGTCATCAGATAATCATCAGATATCCTGGAAAGGTAATCTAGACAAGTCTTAATTTGGTTTTACGTCTCAATCAGATGATTAAGTGAATCTCAATCTGCAATGAGGATAAAATCACCATGAAATATCTGATTTGAGAGAGATAAGTATCAAATAATTGGTTATTTCCACTACTCGACATCTGACGAACTGAAAATTGAAATGTATTGAAATGGAAGGAAGCAGCTCAGTAATATTATTTTCGTTAATTAAAATCAATCAATCAATTATTGGTTATTTACTTTAGGGGGTAGACAATTATAGCAGATACTAACAGCAACTATTTGTATTCTTGAGAATCAGATACATTCGGATTCTCTTAAAATTTGTGCAGGCGATAAATAATACATTGTAAAGATTCTTATTACGGTTTTGAAACGCTCTAGAACTATTTCCCAATGAAGTGTCAGTGTTGGCCTGAAATAGCCATTATGAAAAGTGTCACTGAAACTCACAAAGGGCTGTTATTGTAATCAAAATGGGCTATTGAGAAGACTGAGAATGTTTAGTTTGAATCGAAACAATAATTCGTAATCGACTTCCTCGGATATATCAAATATGGAATGAAACTTTTGGATGTTCATCAAGTGGAGAAAGTTTTATTCAAAGAATAACAATAACACCCAGTATATACCTGAGAACTCATATTTCCGAACACGATTCTGTGTTGATATCGAATCTCAACAGTAGGTATACTAATGGAGTTAAGCGAGTAGGTCTGCAGCCTGCAGAATTATTAGGAACTATTAAACGGTCAATCAATCCGAGAAACTGATAAATGGTTCTTCAGTGACCAGAAGTGACCTCCTGGTAGTTTACCATTAGCGGTACGTTTGTGAGAGTTAACGAAAAACCGCTACAAAAAGAGACGTACTGATGGATTTCTCAGTGAATGTCTTTGGAGTACAATTCCAAGCTTACTTGTGGATTTGATGAGGTTTCAGAATGATGATTCGAATATGTGGAAGGAAACAATCTGCATATCTGATCCACAATCTTAGCAGATCAATAGAGAAAGAAATGAATTTCGTATTCTATATTTTCTGCATGAGGTTTTGCGAGTGGTGAAACATATACTAAAATTTGAAAACAAACTATCAACACCAAGAGACTTAGAAGAGTTTTGTGAACTTGGTCCAGCTTGATGTGTCTACATAATAGTGAACTGATTACTTCAACATCAGTCAGGCAATATTTGAATGAAAATTAAGTGTATAGTCTGTGGACAATCAGAAACTGTTTCTCGTGATCCTTTTTCAATACTTTCATCACCCTAGAGTGTATTATTTTACTGGATACAGTTATGAAACATTATAATATATTAGTTTTTCTTTCTCTCCAATGTTTATACTCGTGATATATATTCAGCATATTTTCCATATTCTACAGAGCTAAAATGGAATGAAATCAAACCAAATTTCAATCGTAATCAAGAAACCTACCTTCAGTAAAGATTTTGCATGATCACTCGCAAAATTTTAGTTGAATTCATTGAGAGGTCTCAAATGTCTCAAAATTTTATTCCAGTGATAAGGAATGTATTCCATATTAGTTCTGCTCCCTGTATATCAAGTCAACTCATGGATAAATAAGTAGTATTGCTTCTTCTTTCTGAATCAATTCATGTTATACAGCGAATCCACTTTCTCGCAAAAAGCCAATTTGTCACATTGGCATGACAAAACAGGGACAGCAGCGAATTTTCTCATATCGTATAAAGCGGAGATAGAACGGTTCGTTGATCACAATTCGTGCAATATCCTTTCTCATTCTATTCCAATTTGATATTTTCATAGCGAGGTGGTAATCACATCAACTAACGATTGGCTTACTCCCTATAGAATTTGGCGCCGCTGATTGTAATGCAATTCTGGGGGACTAATACGACAATATCGACAAATTATGCAGTAGAAAAGCAGGGGCGCTGCAACATCATCAATCTCTAACAGAAATGTTTTGGTTGAATATAAAAATAGATATATCTAATGATTGGGGAAATGCTTTGAGAAGTATACAGATAAAAAGATGTAATATATTCATGACGAGATTTTCTTACATGCAATAAAATATCTGGAATATTGAAAAAACAATAGAAAAATGGAAAAATTTTGATCAAATCGAAATAATATGAAATTACACCCCAATCATTAGTATATAGTAGTATATAAACACAAAGTCAACCCAAAGTTGACAAACCTGACTGGCAAATGATAAGGAAAATGTTATATCTCTTCTTTTTTCTAGAAAATACTTCTTGATTCACCCCTTTCAATAAATTATAATACTATTCACACTCCACTATACGATGAGATACTTTAACATGAAATACTTATATTATATCCCCCATTCAAACAGATTAGTGTGTTTTTAAAAAGTGCTTTCAATGAAGTCTTCAGTTAGGTGGAAAAGTATTCATAATACAGAATATCATATACTCAATCTAAAATTATTCTTTATATTCCATTGAATGTGTCGAAAGATGCAGTCTATATTAGCGACCTTCATACGATTTGATATTTATACACAGACACCCCTGAGTCCTCCCTAAATGATGTACTCGTTCATTCCTCTATGACTGATTCCCCTAACAACCCTAATAAATATATATGTTTGAGTTGATAAATCGTGGAGGAAATCAGTTGCACCCTCCCATACAATAAAAACACATTTGCTCTCATTCTGCTCCAAGAATATTTCTTACTCGGATGGGTACAAAATTACATAAAGAATTCCATTTATTTATATCCTCTGGAGTGAAGAAACTATTTCCGGGATAGTGAAACTTCGAGGTAATTCAATTTATAACGTTTGGACCTTTGGATAGGTAGGGAGAAATTCATATTTATTCCTATAAGCTTTCGAATTTCCTAACAAAAAATAAAAATCATCTCGAACTGGAATACTTCGTTAACCTGACAACCCATGGATTGTCAAATTTGAAGAATGAGAATTAATATTCTGAAAATAAGACATTTTCCACGTACTCAAGTTATTTGATCAATTGTCGGAAATCTTTCGATATGTATGTCGATATGCTCCTACTTCACGTCGTAATGTGATATCCCTGAAATCTCAACGATGTTATTCGAGAAAGATCAGATGTTGCATGCAGTGTAACGTTTGATCCACCGATTAGAATGATTTGATATGGGAATTACTAATAGATTATATCCCATAACAAAAATATCTCGCATGGCTCATCATGCGTAGAATTATAGAAAATGCTAGTGTTCAAGATAGTATACATATTATGATCTTGCAACTCGACGATGACAATACGTTAATACGTCAATACTTCATATCCTGAAGCTGTTGGATTCTGTCCAGAAAAGGGCAGTTCGTCTCGTCGGTGATGCTTCGCTTACTAACTCGCTTTCTTCTCTGGAACACCGTAGAGGGGTTGGCGATCTATCTCTATTCTATAGATATTTTCATGGGCGGTGCTCTTCTAAAATATCAACAATCGTTCCTCCTTTGGCGGTCTCTTCGAGGTTAACCCGTCAAGTCTAGTGTTCACACCCCTTCGTGGTTAATTTGGTGACCTGCAGAACATCTCTTTTCAAAGACTCGTTCATCCAACGAACAGCGAGGCTCTGGAACACATTGCCCAGGGAGGTGTTCCCCGAGGCATATGACCTTCAGAAATTCAAAAAGAACACCAATTCCTACCTCCTTTCCCTTGCTTCTCACGATGTTCTCTGAACATTACAGGATGTCTCCTTTCGTGGGAAGTTTTATATAAAAAAAAATACGTTGAAACATTGAATGAAACGATGGATATGACCATCATTGTCAAAACTATTTTTATTGTTTATATTTTTACAATTTCATACCAAGTGGGGCTCAAAATACAACCTACTTTTACTAAAAGATGGTGAAGATATCATTTAACGTTCTTGTAAAATGCTCAGGAAATAATAATTATCGAGTTCATTATATGTACCGAATCGATTGAAATATTGGACGATCTTCTTATGTCAAAAATGATTTTGTATATCATATCTGAGTTGGGCTAGTTTCATGAATATCTAGCATATAGATACAACTCTGATCATAAATTCATTAATTGAATATAGGTTAGAATTTCGGATTGCTCATTCTTCACTGAAGAGAACATCGAATCAATTTATGTTTCTTATGAAGAACCACATCCAATTATTGATACCTCGACAAAAAATCCGCAGTACCATTTCAATTACGACGACTGCAGAAAAACAAATCGACCAATTCAATGAATAAATACAATCGCACCAGAACTCTCAGTGAATTCTCCGCTAATGATGTCAATATCATCATCGACGTATCGACTTTTTATCGAAAATAAGTTATTACCGGTTCGGTAGATTATTTTCCCATACACATATCATCAGCTGCTTGCTTTTGTTCGATGATTTCTTCTTCGAATTCCCATGTTATACATCGATGCAAGCACATACCCGAGTAATAGCCGACGTTTTATCCGATTTTATGATGGCCATCAGGTTACCGATTCGTTTCTGGATGCCTAGCATGTTTATATGAATTTCGAACAAAACATTGGTATCTCTTTATAACTTAATGACTGAATCAATTTGTCGGCTATTTTCATATGATCGCTTTGGCGGACTCATGCGGAATGGATGTAATTCTTTGTATGACTGTTCCTGTAATGTTCGATCGCAAACTTCCATAGATATTTTTTTCTGTCGATAATTATACATCTTGTATTGAAACGACGGGTGGAAGGATGGAGAAATGTTCAGGAAATGGCAAAGTTAACTAGAATAATCATGGAAAAACAGCAAGGGTAATAAATAATAAACGAAGGAATTAATAAGGATAGGAACACCCTGAGTAAGGTGCCTTGTCAACAGGTCTGATGAATATATCACTGAATAATTCAATATGCAAAAAGTACCGAAATCATTACAATATATTACATAACAAGAGTTGTAAGGAGCATATTACACACGACTAGAAATAGTTATCTTTGGACACTTTGGAAAAAATCGTCGTAGCGTCTTCAATGTTCGCATGGAGGCTCCCGGAACATCAACATGGACTATTCATGGGTTTTTTCGTTGAGATCATAGAGTTTTCAGGGTTTTTCGTGAGTTTCCGTGACTTTTTGAGGTTTTTCTGGAATTTTCAATATGAAATATCTCGAGAACTATACTAGATATCAAAACACGGATTTCACGACCGTTTTTGGCGCCTCTTAGACACCTTATAGACGGATAAACAAAAAAATAAACGGAAAATATGAAGAATTTTCTGCAGATGATGAAGAAGAGTATGGAAACAGAACTCAATAGTTTCCTCGGGATTCAAAGAAAATTTATCATTTTCCATACTCCGTTTGTTACGGTATCATTGAAAAAAAATTGAGCTGAGGGTGCTAATACTGCGAATACTATACGAAATGATAGCTCAACCAAAGAAAGGAAGAAAATGTGGATATTCACCATAATTCATCTAATCAAATGATGAAGTTGGAGAAATCATTCAATTTTCAGTTATGAATTAATGGTGGACCCACCACAACACACTCACAATATGGAGTTAATATGCCTTCAAGTGCAGTTCTTTGATATAAGGTATGAAAGTAATCTAGAGGTATTTATGATTTTCATTAATATCGTAATCAATCATCACTATCTGTCGTAGGAGACATACATACCTTCAGGCAAATGAGAAGAATGGATTTAACTTCGTATTTATTAAATTCCATCTGGATATCCAATGAGGATGCACATTAAAAATTAAAATTCCATTAAATCGAGAATGTTTTGAGTTCACTTCTATTTCTTCCATATCTTTGATGGATATCTATCAGATTGAAGATGAAATTACTGAAGATTTTCAATTCAAATCGTCCATAGTCCAAAAATCGAAAATTGCACCTTGTGGCATTCTCCTCACTCTCCCCTGAGCATAATAATTAATTGCAGATCAAAAAAGAGCTTTTTCTAGTTTTCTAGAGTTTTCAGAATAGTATTAGGCACTATATAAATCAATAATTGAGTAAATAATTTATTCTTCTATGGATCACCAATTATTTTCGTGCTTCTTTTTCTTGCAGATTAATAACAAGTGCCAATTCAGAAATGGATATCACTCAATAATGATACTTTACCAGTAATTAGAACCTGTTTCGTATTGATTCATTCGACTGTTACTAAAAAAAACTCGAAGGCTTTTTAAGGTATCACAAAGTACCAACTCCGAGGATGCCTTAATTGCTCTCCTGTTCAAATCACCATTTAAAATTACCGGTTAATCTGAATAATGAAGAAAACGGTTCGAATGAATACTCGATTGATACAAATGAACTGGAAGCAGTTTTTTGTTGAATTCAACTGATTGGTATTCATAAACTCCAAATTATTTATATCTCAGTGGTATAGCCGTAACTTATTCACTAGATTTGAATGATAGTTTATCAAAATTTATGTAACCCAGCGTTCACTGATTTTGGTTACTTGAAAAGTAACTAGGTATATAGGATAGGGTTAGTCATGGAATCATAAAATATAAACAAAAAATAAAGAGAAATGAAAACGAAATTTCAACAGGAATTCCTCAATTTGGTGAACGTATTCATATCATAATCACAATTGATTTCATATAACTCGTAATATTTAATTGATTCAATTATGATATAACTGTATCAAAAATAATGATAATTATCGAAACTCTCAACTGAGTGGGTTCCCAGGAGATATGATATTCACAAGGAATTTCTCCTTTCCAATCTTGTTCTGACCATTTAGGGAATTCAGTGGAATGTACTTGAACTATTCTGTGATAACCAAAACGAATATAAATCGATCTCCATTCATTCATTAATAATTCCATCCAATTATTCTATAAAACCCGCTATATGACAATATTTCTCACGAATAACTATAACACATTGATATCATGGTTATTGAGAAATTGTTTGAAGAAGACGAGTGAGTTTCAAAACAGACTTTGATTTTTTCCATGTGACTTGATGATGATGAAAACATTACCTGAATTTTAAAGTGGTAATAGAAAATAAAAGAATTATATTTCGAAGACTTATTTATACATATACTACTTGACCAAATGAGGACATATGTGAAATGATTATATTATATATTTCACATAGTAGTCCAGAACTGAGTGAATTTATTAAGCTGTCATTTTATACCGGGTGATTCTCCAAGGGCTCACCCCTATAACTTTTTTATCATTGGAATTGAGAAAACGAAATTTGGAAGCTGGGCATCAAAATTCAATTTCATTCACATTTTTTGACATATTTACTTGCTTTGACATATTTCCAGTTTGACCAGAAATCATATTTCGTTCCTTAGTCATTAATAATTAAAATGTATACACCAGAATTGATCGCTAGGTTGGAAATATGTTCAATTACAGCCACATCAACTTTGATATGTATCTGATCTAAGCGGCTTATGTTGACGTAGGAAGTGAGGTAGAGTAGATTACTATCTACCCATCAAGATTACTCAGATGTCACCGAAGATGATGTGATAAGTATTTGATCAATATCTAGGATATTGAAAGCAAACTGAAAAATGGCACTCATGTGACGAAGCTATCGAGAGATTTGAATAATAATTCACATATTTTCTCTGATAAAAACGTCGTTATATTTGTGACCAATTAACTGATTCCGATAATTTAAAACTGACATATATTATAACCTAGAGAAAAACCAGTTAACTTGATACAATGGGTTTACGATTATGTGTAGCTTCGATTGTCTACAGGAGAAAATTGACAAATTCTATACATAGCCAGGCCAAAAACCAGGATCCCACTGAGCTCGGGAAAATACGCGACGGTTCTCCAAGCAGAAGTTCCATCAATACAGCACGGAGCAGCGAAGTTACTAAGGCAGGAGTCTAACGAGCTATTTGATCCAGTTAACCGGCTATCAAAGCAATCAGCTTTCAAAGTTGACTCCAAACTTATTGCTTGAAAGTCCTTGGCAGTCAATATAGTCTACCTTTTGCAAGGTACTAGTCTACAGAGGAGTCTAAGGAGAAACCTTCCTGTGGTTCAGCGAGAGCAATCTCATGAATGATGGAAAACACAAGGAAACTTCAGCATACATTCTGTCCTACTGCGAAGGTCTTCCAGGGCTAAGGTTTTCTACTCTAGGAGAAGAAAAACCGCAACCTTTCTGGCAGATAAGGATCATGAATGAGACAACAAGTCAGGATCAAAAATCCTTATTGTTCACGATTTGTTTCTGGTACAATATTTCCTGACAAACACTATCCAAAACCTTCAAATGATGAATAAAGATAAACGTAAAGGACGTGTTATGAATTGCATCCGCTGTTAACCTACGATTCCGGAAAATATACAGCCAATCTTCCTGAATGTAACAGAATTGCCTTAGTATAAAGTCTCATCTACGATGATAATTATTTCTAAACACGTTGCTCTCGATTGTTCATACCACAGTGATCACGAATCCCGCTGGATCTCAATATATAAATCACACCCTCACCAAGAAAAGGTGTGAAATCCGGGATGAGCTGGATTATGAATATATAAAGTGTCTCGGAAACGCTTTCAGAATTGAACCTAAATATTAATGGAGTAAGCTGTAAATTGGCTGCTTTTGCTTATATGAAGGAGGGCGTGTATGCAAGTACAATATCCCGGGACTGTTGAATTGAATTATGGCAATTCAACATTCGAGTCTTCACAATTTTTAGAGCTTCAATAAACATTTGATAACCCTCGAGTAAAATGAAGAATATGAACTTGACTATTGAAAATTGTAATTCTCGAGTACTAATGAAGTTTGTAACAAGTTTGCAAATTTTCATATTCACGAAATATTTTTGTAACTGTGAATTATCAGTTCATCAGATAAACAGTTCCCTGCAATAAACAATCTGAAAACTAAACATTGACTGACTCTCATTGTTCCAATAAGTTCCAAGAAAAGCATTCCAATAATCAACCTTTATTCTTCTACCTAATAACCAATACTTTCAAGAGACTGGCAGCTCAGTTGTGATAGGATTGATACTATTCATCATTTGAATATATGGGTATAATAAATTTTCTGAGTTCCATAATTTTCTATAATTACTCGAGACCACGTTCAGTATAAATAACAAGATCATGAAATGAAATATCGTTTCATCCTCAAAATCACGACTCGTCGTGTTCTTATACATTCTATTTATATTACTTATACAGTAAAAGTGAGCTATAAAAGCTCGCTAAAGCTCTCTGAGACTATCCCGGAAGCCAAGCTTTCGGTATACTTTACACTGCTCGGTTCTCTGTAATAGAAGATAATGTTTATAAATATGCATGTGTAAATGTAAGGTTTTAAGTAGACCCCCTCTTGGGTGAGACGCGACACGAATACATAAAAACCACCCCTTCGCTTTTGCAAAGAGAGAATCCTTTGAAAAAGATAATTTGCTAACGTAAAACTGTGAAGCTGGATGTACTCTCAAGTATTTCTCTTGATTTTCAAATTATACTGTATACGTCCAGCTTTCATCAAATATATGTAAATTCATTTTATAGTTTTCCAAAAAGAATCTTTTCGTTCGTTCGGGATAAATTCTGCTCTATCTATTAGTTGAAAATGCTAATTCATAGTATTAGGATCATGATGATTATTTAACTATTTATGTATTGCGAAATTTCAGAAATTCCTTCTTCTGGCTTGTATTATTTTTTGTATTTATATCTACGGTTGGATTATGTTGTACTCATTCCTACAAACTTACAGCCACAGAAACATTTGTTGAAAAAATAATGATATCCACTTTTATCGTGGCAATAAACCAACAAATATTAACACAAAATCAATATGTTGGTTATATTGAAATTATTATATTGATTCCTTCCAAAATGATTGAGAATCCAAAAACTATATTTTTCTTGTCAGATGCTCTGTTCTTGATTGAAATAATTGAATCAAAATTACTTACATATCGCAGTACCAACCGTTCAATAATCTATATCACTATGTATCTTGAGGGTTAAGACTTCAGGATATACGTTTATGGGAAGTTTTTTCAAACGAGCAATTCATTGAAACATTCGGATTCGTATGTTCCGGATAAACTAAAGAAAAAACGGATGAATAGGGTGCACGAATTAGTCAGCATTGAAATGCAAACATTTGTTCGCAATGTAAATTCAATATTCTTGAACACCATGAACCATATGCGCAATCATGTCACCACTAATATCAAAGTAGATATATGCTAATTGAGAACTGATAGAAATCAGTGGAGTCTTATCAGAGCATATTTAAACTCTCCCCCTGATGGACGAGCGGGCAGCAACTTTTTGATACCGAGTGTAAAATTACCGAGAGGGTGTGCGTAAGTGGATGGATTAGAGGATTTAATATAAATCGTCGACATATGCGTTCGGAAACTGTGAATATGAGTATGTAAGGGGAGATCAATGGGTTTATTAGGTGATGATAATATCAGTTCGAGCATCACATGTATAATATAAACCACAATTATATAGGTTCAGCAACAGAAGTGTTATATCTTGTATGTGCTTTCGACAATTTTATAGAAACAGTCAATACATTTTAATCCATACTCTGATTCTTCTGTATGCAGCAATTTTTTGAATCACAATGTCAGCGGTTTCTTTCAGTCTAATTGAAAAAAAATATTCGCAGCGTATTTCAATTAAACAAACTCTGATTTTGTTTTCTATCCAAATTCATTATTGATCGTCAATCATGTCATCATTTGAATCATAATATAAAATTCACGTCATGGTTTCATGAGTAATAAAACCACTAAAAAATAATGTTAATTGTTCCTCACCCTGGATTATATTAAGAGTATAATTGCTTCATTATAACTTTCTGATGATATTCACATATTCACCTTTCATACTTCAAATGGTCGTGAGTAGAAAAACAAAACTACTAAGTATATGAATGAAATAGCCCTTGTTAAATGGTCGATCTAGACATAAGATTGAGTTGATGTTTACTGTCAAGCAGTGACGTCTGTTATACAGTTTGATTCTGATTCTGACCAGGTGAATCTTTATTGTGAGCTCTGGTGACAAAAAAAGTTACAAAGATAGCACTGAATAATCCCTTTGCTACATTTTATCTATAACATATAGTAGGATTAAGTTTTCTTGAATCATTTCAAAAATTTGTTCGCCACATCATAGTCCCTCTGATTTGAATGACCTTTTTTTTGGAACGACCAGTAGAATTGGGACATAGACAGACCTTTGTCATGCTATATCCCAAATATGAGGTATCTACGCAGTTACGAACATAGAATCACAGTTAGGTTTTAAATAAAAACTATAGAAAATAATTATCTCGAAAAAATCACAAATCCAAAATACTGTAATATACAAGGTGTCCTGTTTGAAAAAACAAAGATATTTTCATGAGTAGGTCTACCCGTTTTGGTTGATGGTGGTTTCTCCGAAACGAAACGTCGTACAGAAAATCTCTCAACGCTGTTAGGAATTGAAAAATGGCAATGAGGAAGTCTCATTTCTTTTTCTATATCTCTTCAAATAACGTCAAGAAAAAATTTAAACGAATTCGGATAATTCTGTTTCTGTAGGCATATCTCCGGAACTAATTGGAATTCCAAAACTTTTTAGATGACATATTGTTAGACTCGAAAATACGCAACTTTTCTCTCATTTAACCATCTCCGTATCTCTTATGGTTTCCGGGATCCCCATGATAGACATCCTTATCTTGGACACAGTGTATACATATGATGATTTGAAAAGTTCAATATACGGTGGGTCAAAAAATGGGCGTGTCCTTCAGGTCTGGGGTAAAAATAACTCATATTTGTTCTATTAATTCGTATAGTGTTCATTGGACGTTCAAGTGGATTTATATTGGGTTTTGGCACTGGTAATTTATTGAATGTTTCAAAAAACATTCTCTAGACAATGTGCTATTGTTTATGTTACTGTTTTCCTCCAAACTGGTTGCAATTTGATCGCTATGATTGACTATAACTGGCTGTGACGTCAGGTACAGATGCTCCTCATTATAGCTAATAGATTCCATATCTGATAATCATCCAGAAAATCAACGTTTTATATCTCAGATGTTAGACAATAGTTTAACGTTCCCGCCATTTCCATGCGTTTACTCTTTGTTCAAACCTTCCAAAGATGAAAGCAAACCAGTTGATGATACGTTATTTTATATTTATGCTGTAAACTTCGGAGGTGTAGTGACGTAGAAGGTTATTGTCGTCGAAAATCGGTGAAGCGTGAAAGCGATCTCGGGAGCCAATGGTGCATACGACGTTCGTACTTCGGCCAATCCGCGTTTCGAACTTGACTAGGATATTCGTCGTTCTCGCCTCCGGTCTAAATAACCCGCCCATGTAAATTGAACGAGGGATTTTAGGAGCGAACGCTGTTGGATGCAGGGGCGCCGACTCCGGTGGATATTCGAGGGATCGGAATTTCCAAATCACGTGATTGTGTGTTGGAAAACGTTGAACTATGAGCTGATACTGAAATCTGAAATCAATTCAACATAAAAATATTACTTGAACATAAATGAACTCTTGAAATCTTTTGAAGTCATTATGGTTTATTTATTGAAACAAGATAGTTGAGAGAGTTCGTCAGAAAATAATCCCAAGTTAATCATTCGATTTATTTCGAGGAATGTTTTCGATTTATAAAATATACTTATATACCAAAATTAGATAACTATTGACTCTGAATAACTGTTGGCAGTAAACTTTGTTGTGTTATCTATCGTAATCATAGAAGGGTTTTGCACGTTCAGGAAAAATATATTCAGCATACTGAATTTTAAATACATAGATCTGAAACACCATTATACTTTTATAGAGACTACGAATACTTTGACCACATTCTATGTTTCATATTCACTCTATAAACACTGAAGAAAAACTTTCCTGAAACCTTCCCATCCTAATTGAATATACTTTTGGACAAGAGTAATATGTTTCAGGCAGTATCAGATCATTCTATCGCATAGTTTCGCTAAATAATTGTACTTCAAACCAATTATATTCAATATTTACCACAAGGGTATAAGATCCATCAAAAAATTACCATTCAGCATGCTCATCATTCATTGTCTTCTATGTAATATGTTCTTCTATAATAAGATACAATTATTATGAAATTATGATTCTCTATAAATTCCTGAAGCGTACCAGAAATATCACTATGTATAATATTCTAGTCAAATATTACATAAATGTGATCCTGATGTGATTTCAAAACGAAATTAAAAAGACTAACTTCAGTTTATAACTTCAATTAAATTAAAATATGAATTTTTGTGTTTGCCATTGGACTTGTTTCGAAGAAAGAGATCCAGGATGCTTTCTCCTATAACCCATATTTACCAAGTTACCCTAAATAAATAACGTCACTAACTAATACGTTTTTGGTTTGTAAGCTATCCTAGTTTTTCAAATCAAAAACCTAGATAAAAATTTGTTTATCGTTTCGAAGTACTTCCCTACCAAAAAAATATAAATAAAGTTATGGCTGAATGAGCATAAGAGGGTTCTTCACAGCACTGAAAACATATACTCGTCTCCCATTACAAATTCTGAAAGTGATCCAAAATGTGACGTTGTAACAACGTTGCAGCTTGCTTGAAATGCGTAACATTACCAACAGCTTATAACTGCCAAATTTCAATAACGTGAACCAAATAGTTTTCGAGATATTTACTGGCCAAAACCTCGTGAGCCACCCTGTATATACCCTATACTTAAAATCAATTGAATCCGAAGATAGGAGTTCTGTAGGAATTGTCTTGACGATGGTAATTTTGAATAGAAATGACTGGAAGAGCATTGCCGTACGTAAAGTAAAATCATTAGGATCGATAAAAAATCGTATATAAATACTGCAAGAGTATATCACTGCGTTGTCCAATAGTATAGGAGGGAAGTCCCGATATAAATTTTATTGCAACAGGAAGCAGGGTATAGATAATGCTATTAGCATTCATTCGCTTTATGGTCCGTGCATAAAAGTTTCCGCATGCGGGGAAATATCCAGTAATGCTTCCAGTCACTGGAAACGATTCATCGGTTTTATATCCAAACTGCAGGCTTACTTTTGTGCCGCCAACTTATTAGTATGCGGATTATGATGATTTCATAGTCGACTGTTGGGATTGCTGGGTTCTGTTGATGCGTTCTGCACCCGACGAAAAATTAATGGTTCAAATCCGCAAAACAAGTTAACGTTCATGATTATTTCATCTGCAATTCTCTCTCCTCTTTGTCCAGCTATTCCTTCAGACTTTCGTATTCATGCAAACGACTGTGAGTCTAGGAAGAATATAGGTCAACTTTAATTGTTATTAACTGTCATTCTGCCGGAAAGATATATCCTGAAAAGTGAAACAGTTGAACTTTATTGTGTTGAGAAGTTCATTTCGAAAATTCAAAATCTAAATGGACTGATTAGTGACTCCCCAATAATTCCTAACACAAGTCATGAGCCTGATTCTCGCATGTTACTTCAACTAGTATTAAACAATGAGGAAGTTTCCAATATTGAGATTTTATTTTTTCCATAAAATATATGGAAAATGATTACACCCGTATTTTTTCTATTTTTTGTGTGATCGAATTTGACTCCGGAATTTCGTTTTGAAAAACTAGTTTTGGCTCCTCCACCATTCTGATGACGTACCAAGTGAAAAACCGGGTTCACACAGGAACAAATTGAGATTTTCCGTGCGCAAGTACAGTGTTGCCCTGCTTCTAATTTATTCTAAATATTCGGAAAAACTGACCAGAATATCTTGGTGAAATATGTCGTGGATTTTGCAATACCAAATCATGGATTGTTTACCTTTCGTGATATAATATCATATTGTAGTCTTATGAAATATAACTAGCACATAACATGCGAAAATATATGAATGCGATGATATAATCGAGGGCTATGGCTGAATAGAAAATAAATGAATGCATCGAATTTGTTCTTGAAGTGAATTATATCAATATAATTTTGTGTTTGAATTTTCGGAACAGCTTTCAATTTATTTTCATGGAAATAGAAAGGTAGATCTGGCAATTGCGCAAATGCATTCGTAGATTTCCTTCGCGATCATCCGGATTACACCATAACATATTTTACGATAGCTATATTCACTCTAAACTCACCAAGTACGTCACAGTTTCCCGCCTCAAAATTTATAAATTGGTTTATTTTGAAAATAGAATGGAGTTGAATGATTTGTATTGTCATTCTAGAAAGTAGAGACATCAAGCTAAATAGTTGAGTACTTATTTGATGAGAATTCGTCATAAGGAAACTTCCCCATTCGTGCCTTTTTTGCTCTCCATTAAAATCCCTTTTTGTTATATCATGTCTGCCCGAGTCTTTCCATTTTCCATTACCGTTCCTGACAAGATACTTTCATGTCTCTTACGCACGTAGGCGTGAAGCAAAAAACGAAATTTATAAATATTCATGTAAATAAAATATTGAGAGAGCTTACAGGGAACGAGCTTGTCGACTTCAAACAACTCTAAGTGGTTGAGGGAGACTCTGTTCAAAAGCTCAACGAATTAGATTCTGATAAAATTTGCACTTTGCACAAATTAGTGACACCTCGCTCCATAGAACACATAACAAGAAGGGAGGGGTTTCGGGTGCGTGGTCTGGCAACACTGCGAAATCTGATGATGAATTTACGCATTTTTCTTCACATTATGTTCGATTGAACGAGGCGTTTAGACATTACTTCATTTTTATGTATTTTTATTACATTGTGGCAGGGTGGTGCAAATTGGACACAATTACATGTTACGAACCAAATTCTTGTGAGATTTTTCAGTCTCTTTTATAAAGCAAGATAGTTTTGACAGCTTGCCAGAAAATTCGTTGATGCTGCTCGTCTTTTTTTATCGATTCTCCGAAACAGAAAGTTAGATTGAACATTAAAATTGTTGTGAAAAATGTTTCCGATTGATAAAAACTATTGACTGTGGATAACTGTTAAAGAGTTTCAATATTTGTAAGGATTTCGACTAGGATTAACAAACTTCAATAGCGGATCAAATATTTACTTCCAAATAGATTTGGCACCGTTGTGAAGTCACTGTGAAATGTTGATGCACAATTTTTCCAACTATGTTTTTACTAATTAGAAGTTTAGTAGTTAGCATAACAAAATCTGCCAGAACTACCTTCCTTAAATAAATGAAAACGTAATTTTTTCAACTGCTTCTGTACATTCTCAACGCACCCTCTAACTCATTCATGGATGATAGTCCTTTTCTGGTTTGATTCCATTGACGTATCTAGTTTTCGTATGTGACAACTTGTTCAGAATAATTGATATCAGCTTGAAATTTTTCTTGTAGACCACGTGATGTAGATCTGGATGAATCTAAATGTATGTACATCTGAACCGATCAGATTTACTGGGAGAGCCAACAAGTATTTTAGGTCGATGGCTCCGTTAATATTCATTAATATTACGATTCCTCCTCAAAATGTTCGTTTACACATGATGTATTTGAATTGTGACTTCTATAGGCGCTCAATAATTGGTAAACATTTTTTTGCAGTTACACAGTTGACAAATTATTCAAAAAATACTATCAGAATAACGATTACTACCTCACGTTCCGGAATGTTTTGTAGAGATTTTTCATGAATTGGTAGATAATGTGATTATAATCATATTGGATCCAAATTCCGAATGAATCGGAAGGAAGAATTCAGTGTAACACATATATTTGACTATATTTTCCAACATCATTATTTCAATATCGTCAAATATAATACAATATACATATATTCTTATTCTCGTCAATTTCCTTTTGATGTCATCAGTTGAGTTATTCAGAAGTGTTCTATTCAAGCATTCTAAGCTTAAAAAATGATAACAATTCACTCATTCAACAGATTTTCTAGCCCCAATAATAACGAATTTATCAATAGTGTCATATTAATCCATTCATAGGTAGAAAAAGTAAAGTCGTTTAACAGTTGGTAGAACTATTTTCGGAAAATATTGTCTAGTCACGTTGCGCTATGGTAGAGAATGTTTAAAACTTTTGAAGGGTTCATAATATCCCCATCAGACCAGTACAATAACAATGAAAATGGATTGTAAGCGAGCACAGAAAATAGGGAGGAAGTGTTTCATTTATTCAGCATAATCAAACACCATGAAAAATAATTAATTGTGCTTCAAGAAGTAACTTTGTGTTGTAAATGTTCGCATTCGAAGATTTTTGCATCGTCATCGTCTATTGTGGATTTTTCAACACTACAAGTATACACATTTATTAATCAAAACGTATTGTGTTCCCAATACTCATAGGAGTGATAAAATGTTGAAATCGATGAAGGGGATAGAAATGCTATTTCACAACGTTCATTCAACACGTTTAAAATCACCTTATAATCTGGTCGAATAACTCATAATAGTCGTTATTCTCAGCAATTACAAATATGATCTATTTATTTGAGATGTCAGAATATACTCTGTTGCCAGCTTTATAAAAATAACTATTAGACCAATTATCGTAATATCAAATTATCGTGTCTAGTTATCGATTCCTGAGCAAGTTTAATCGAACCATCTCACGGTAGCGAATTCGGCAAACTGAATAAAAAAGTCCCAAATCTCTGTTAGTTGATGAGATATTTATTCCTGACTCCTACAATGTATCCCTTTGGAATCAAAATTCGTTGAAAATCAGCGAAATTGTGATGGATATCAGAAGTGAATAAAAGAATAATTCAATTGTTTGCCAACCAAGCGTCCTGTTGAATTGATTTCTTGGCCAAAGCTTCCATTCATATCTCCATTGTACTCAAATAATTCTTCCAGGAATAAACCCAACAGGAAATTATCTAGAAGAATGATTGAACAAGCAAGAATAATAATATCTATTTCCATATGCGTAGAACATAATAATAAGTTGTAATTTGACATAATCATTCCCCGAATTGTAACAAAGAGCGGGATACCTATTCTCCGTAACTACTAGTTGTCAAAATCTAATTAGACATGATAGTTCTCTCAGTGACATGTTTGACGTGTTTTTCGAAATTCAGTGGAATTATGCGGGTACCACTTCTTGGAAGAACAAAATATCGTTCTGTTGAAAATAATCAAGATTGAACCTCACTGTTATATTTCTGTTATTCACCGTAACAGTGAGGAACAATTTAGTTGGATATCTCTTCGTATTTTCTCTATTCATCTGGATAAAATTTTCTTATTTTATATTATGATATTCATCAATTCAAAAAAGAAATAAAATTACAATTGCTTACTGCTCAGTGATAATTTAAGATAGTATGTATGGGATTGATGAGGTTGTAAAGTTTCCCAATAAAATGTTGAGATGTATTAATGGTTATTGGCATCTTTATGATTGTATCAATTTCTTCTCATCAGTCATTTCCATTTTTTTTCTCTCTTTATCATTGTTTTGGTAGTAAATAATATATTTATTCTATAATTATTTTCTTACACGCACCATGTAATCTTTGAGAAGGGTGGAAGATAGCCTTTGGCTGACCTTTTTTCATTTTTGTATGAAATGTTTCTCAGGGTTAAGTTATGAAGGGTTAATGAAATGTCATCCTTGATTTTCATATTAACTATTTAATTAAAAATAGTCACCAATCAATGAATGAATAATCAATGATCTAATATTGAAATCCTTCAAATTATAATGGATGAAAAAACAGACAGACTTTCGACAATCATATTTTTGATACTTTCAATATTATGGCATTGAGGACTTTCAATATGCATATATCCTAGAAACAGTGATTGAAATATCTATCTCTATATCAAAGCTTTATCTTGATGTCATCAATTATCCGACTCAAAGGCGTTCGCCCAAACTCAATTAAGTCGAAGAGAGTGACACTGTAGACCAAATTGAAATCTGTTCTGCTGATTTTAATTAGTTTACCATATTCCGCCTTCAATAGTAATTAACAAACTTCCCATTGAGATCATCAGTGTTATACCCATCGAATCCGTCTGTCTATTACCGAGAAGAGACGTGCTCATTTTCATTATACTACGGTGTTCGAATCTATTCAGTAAACTTTCGAGATATCGAGACGGGATGGTGGCGTTCAGTATAAGTTGAGAGAATATCAGAGGGTAGTGAACTGATCATGAACATTGATGAATCTGAAGGAAAATAATCCATAGTATATCACAATCTATGTCAGTTATATATGCGTCCGACACTGATTTGAACAAATGTCATCTGGGAACGTGGAGGATTCACCCTGTATGGCTCGAAACTTTTTTAGATTCGTTCATCATTCTCTTGTATGACATATTGAAGAATCCATATATTATAAGGACCCTGTATAGCTCTGACACAATGATTATTGACTCGTATTCTGAATGAAATCTTGGAAGTTTACAAAAGTTTCCCCTTTTAGAAGCCATTCCCAAGTTCATGTATTCGGAAGTGAAATCGACTTGAGAAGACCATTAAATCTATTGTTGTTCATCTTTACACGACCATTTTATATGAATTTCGAATATTCGAAAACGATTAATCATTGGAGAAAAGGGAACTCATCTATTTAAATGAAGTTGATCGGAACTGGTTCATAGCGGAGAATAAGTTATTTGGATTGCCCCAAATGGGCATTTCATTCTGAAAATTTCACCCTTATTTTGAAGGCAACATTGCCCGCAAAGTAGTTTTTTTGGTTTATTTTTGTCGATATCCACTAGGTGATTCGGTTAACCAATTGTATGGAATATTTTTGCACTCAATATTTGGTATCAAAACATACTAACTTTCGTCACCACCTATTTGTTTTCATTTGTTGAATCTAGAAATCAAAACTATTCAATGTACATGGTGGAACACAATTGTCTTGCCTTATCTAAGAACGTAAAAGAATTATTTAATTTTCCATTCAAACGATAATTTTTAGTTGAGGTATTATTACCAAAAACGGAAAAATCATTCTGTTTCTGGATTAGATTGCCAGATATACTTTGGAGACTTGAATTTTTTATCCAATTTCGAGTAAGATGTATGGTATGAAAGAGTATTCGAAGTTGTGTGTTGTTTTTGAGTGAAATGAATAAATGAATTTTTTATCACTTCTTGAATCAATGATTGGTATCTGTGATATCTTACTTTTCATGGTTTGATTTACAAAAATTCATTAGCAAGAATGACTTATCAAGAAATAATAGTTTATATCGAAGAAAACCGATCTTTAGTATATTCTTCTATAACAGTGGTCGAAATATCATGTCTATGTCGACAACGTATTTTCCATGTGCAAATCATCAACTTCAACGAATCCGATGTCTACGAAATATTTTAATGTCATTCTGATGTCATTTAATTACCAGAAACAGACGATATATAATCGACTGCTCCCTCCTCATCGTAAACAAAACAATGCATGAAATTATAAACTTCACGATGGGTTATTAAAACATTGGATAATTCCTGTTAATTGATGCCTCGCTCGTACTGAAAAAAAAAGCCATGAATTAAAAAAATACGATATACTTACCGCAATTCAATCACTTGACGCAGTACATAATTTGTTCCATTATTTTTTAATGACATGTGCATGAACGGAAATAATTAAAAGCAATATTAAGTAATTACATATATACTATTCAATTAGTGAAGAGGAAAATCCTCTATCTATTTGAGGAAGACAGTTGTGACAAATTTATTGATATTTTATAGCTAGCTATCACTGCAAAATGAAAATAAACTTTTCAACCCCTAATTGGTTGAGAATATTTGGGCACTAATTCTTGTGACAACACAATGACAAATCATTATATTGTTTCAAATAAGTCAATTATTCCATTCGAATTGAAAATAATTCAATAAGGATTCGATACAATCATTTCGATATGGTATAAAAAATTCGATATAGTTTTCATTTGAATTGTTTGCACTTATGTGAAGTTCATTGATAAATATTTTCTTTCAATTTTCCATTCAGTAATAGATTTTTTCTCCGGGCCTTTCTGTAAAATTCAAGGTATTCCTCACCGAACACCGAACAAACCAGCATTTCAGTTACAACATGGAAAATAATTAAGGTTCTATTTCAATATTACATCTTTATTTTGTCTTTATACATTATAAAATACGTAGACGATTTCTTGCGGTGCAAATCATTTCAGATAGTTTACTCGTTATTTACTCACTGTCAATAATTTAATGATGATATTTCAAATTATAAAAAGTAGGTGGACCTTCCTCAGCTTGTTTCAATCAAATCACTGAACGACGACTGGAATATGTTCATTGTGCTCATATGAATATTTTATGGAAGTACCCATGGCGAGTTGTTAATTTGGTCCATAAACCGAGATGAATAAAAGATGTGTCGAAAGGGCGTCAGAGCGATACTAATATCGTCACGGAGACATGTTCTCCCTTTGGGGAATTACGGAGAGAGGGGAGAAATTTAACTACGTAAACTCTGTCTATGCACCCGCATATTCGGATGTATATTTGATGAAGATGTTCAAGTGGATACAAATTTTAGGAGGAACTTTCATAAAACAGAACCGAAAGTCTTGTCATGTAAAGGAGTTGTCGAGAAATTTATTGTTACAACTATTTTACAGTTGATTGAACAAACTAAATGATCAAATGTTCAAATTAAATTCTTCTTGAGCCTGGCCCTGTCAATAAATCACAATGAATCCATGACTGGAACCAGAAAGTGTTCAAACTACTTCGATCCTATCTCTTCAGGAATGGCAGCTTTTTGACAGTTTCATTCTCCTATGGCTCAATGATATGATTGTCAAATGTTTCCATGAATTGCAGTTGTCTGGAGTTTCTCGAGTAGATCCAGTAAATTATCTTAAAATTCAGCTCTTTGGCGTATCCAGAAAGCAACTGTAACTTATTGGATATTATCGTCACTTATCCATTTGAACCAAACGATACCACTATCACAAAGCATCTATTCCAAAAACATCTGATGAATCGCTGAAATAAATTTCGTTTCTTTCTTTACATGAATCAAATAAGTTTCACAAGTCGATAATGGCTTGGCCAATGAGTTTAAGAACTCGTAACTAGTGTTTTAAAAGTTAGCAAAAGCCATTTGAACTAATAATTCCTCCGTTTCTTTCCGTTCCTTTTTAAAAGAGTGTCTCTGAAGGGTCCGTCTCCCTTTTTTTCTCAATCGACTTTGAAGCTTTCCGAGGTTCCTAATTCGATGAGATATATTCTGAAGTTCTTGATTTGTTTATTTTCCCCAGGAAAAAATTCTTGAGTCTTCAGGGAATGCTTCGTGAAAGCATTGAAAGATGTCCCCGGAACAATGAATGCCCAACAATAGAGAAAGACAACTAGAAAAGCATATGCTGTCATGAAATTCAATACTGAGCAAATGTAGCGGTGATTGCATGGTTATACAAGAAATCTCTGATCAGATGGTTTGTAATATGTCCATATCTCTGTCGAATATTTTTTCCCAAAAACTACTATTTATGCATTCGAAAAAATTACATTTGACAATCGCTATCGAACGAAATAGCAAAAATCATTTATATTCATGAATCGAATCAAACTACTTCAAGAAAGTAGTCAAAATCAATATTTTTTTCTAGTGATGATAGTATGATATGAAATATTGTCGTTTTCTTATGAATTAGGTGAGTTTTCGTTTCTAAATTTCATTATTTTCGAAAAAAATTTCCCAAGCACTCCCAGTCCGAATTCAGTCCCATCTCAAAAAGTTACTAAATCTAACTGTCCTTGCATATACATCATTTTCTCATAATGAAGAATATTCTAGAATGAATGCGAGCTATACATTCAACCGTGGTTTTATATTTGTGTTTTCTTCAGTACATTTACTCCTAACTTTTCTTAGATACAAAAAATGAAATGGAAATCTATCACAAACATACTCTATAGCCGAGAATCCCAGAATCATTCTTTTGTGAATTCACGTCAAGTTTGATAATTTGGTTGGCGCGATAACGTTTCAGACGATAAATTGGAATCGAGTGAACCATTTTCTCGTATTTTCTCTGGATTTATATATCTACTTGCCGGCCACATAAATCTGGGTATTTGAATAATGGACTGAAAATTGGATCAAATCCAAATGGAAAGTACGTACAGTCGAGAACTTTTAACGGATTCTCTCGCATTTGGTTCAGATATTCGAATGGATAAAACGAAACACGTGGAGAGGCATACAACGACAAGGTGGCATGAAAAAATCGTTCTGGAAAAATCATAGTAGTGAAACATATGTGTCAACCCTCTATAATTCGTAACGTTACTTGAACATAACATTCGATGATGACAGGGTATTGCAATCGAAATTGGTTTCATACATTGCGAGAAAAATTGGCATCAATTCGATCTTCTAGCAAGCAATAATTCCTATACTCAATCGGAGACATCTTGTATAATAATATGGTTATACCCAATTATCCTTCTAGCACGAAACTCATCCGAGAATGACAAAACCAGAGTTCACTCTTGATGTAAAAATTCTGAACGTCACATAAAAAGTCACTGCCTGGTAACATGAACTGAAGTTAATTCGAATTTTTATCCGCCTCACTGAAAAATGATTACTTTTCGAACGGTACGCCTTTGACGTATTTTTAAAACCAATCAAGCTTTTCAAACCATTCCATTTATTTCGGAAATGTAATTTCTGAATCGAGATAGACGTGCAATTGCAATAAATCTCTGTAGCTTCTACCTTCTCCTCTAGAGAATTATTAAATCAATACGTATAGGTTTCGAGGGCTTTTTCTTCATGAAACATATTCTGGTAGGTGTTTACGTGCAGAATTGAAAAGATGGGAAATTGTAATAATCACACTCAAATGATTCGAGCAACTAGTTATAGGTGATAGAAAATTACTCTATAGTAGGATTCGTGAATTGTGTCTAGTCATTTCTGAAATGATTATCTATGACCCTACTCCATATCATTAATCAATTGAAATGTGGCAATCCATTCATGTTTTGATTTTTCTACCTATCCGATTATGATACATAATCATGCAACGATTTGTAACCATACAATACAGATTCATATTATTTCAACCCCAAATCTGATGAATATAGTTGAAGAAACAGGTGTTTCTTAATTACCATCGGCAAACACGATAATTGGTTTTATTATAGCGTGACTAACTTTAAAAGATCATTAGTTCTAGTGAAAACACTCCCAATTCAGTCAGAATATAACTCGAGAAATTAATTAATGATGCTTCTGTGATTGAAAATAGTAAAAATAACAGGTGAGCAACTTATTAATTCATTTTACAATTCCAAGCTCACAATTCGAGTTGTGGTAAAAACTACACCTTACAAAAATAATCACTCAGGATTTTGTGAGATTATTTCAACTAATGAACTCTTCCAAAAATTCGATACCTTTCAAAGGGTGCCCCAAGATTAACGCACGATTTGATTTGCTACCGTGTATGGCAAGTGTAGGCAACCCTAAGGAAAATAAATCAGAGCTTACAGTTTAGGTTTAGTGAAAGTTTTGTTACGGTATACCACAGAGATAACATATAAACATAAAATCATCAAGTATTGATCGAAACTTTTGAAAGTGATGAAAAATCAAAAGACTTCATCGCTGAAAAGACACGTGCTTATAAAAGTGAGTTTTTTAGGAGTATGTCTACGTTCTTTTTCAATATTTTTCACATACTCAATATATTTCGAATTTTAATCATCATTTCACAATATACAATCCTGAATGATCAATATTCAACATGAAAAATTGTCAACAACCTTCATGACATGTTTCGGAAATATTTTTGATAATCGTACGTAACTTTAAAGTTATTCATGCTATAAAAATGTACCTGATCCACCTCGACCCTAATTAATTGATGTGGAAGACTTGATGAGGGCATAATAGTTGAGCTGCCGTTCAACCAACCTCCGAACATCATTACTTTCCCATTGTTCAAATTCGAATCGCAAGATAAAAGGAACCGACCACTTCCTAATTGCTTCATTCATTTTCTATTCGTCCAATGATGCCACTTATGATTAGTAGTATTATTTTAAACACCTAACCGAGAATGTTTGATAATCAAACTGATATTGTTTCAAACGAAGAACATACATTAGACCAGCAATAAACAAAAGTCATCTGAATACTTTCTGAGAGAATGAGAACATATAAAATGAGTTTGTATTTATAACGAGGGCTTATATATTTTTGGTGGGATTTTCGAATATACAGGTTGTACGTCACTATGGAGTCTTGCTCATCTCAAGAGATAGAAATTTGGTTGAATATGTTAAAGTGAAGTTGAGCATGGTAAATAATAATGAATAAAGAATCAATGAATTTTGAATCTTTTGTGGTTTTATCAGATATGCTCTAAAACTTGAATTCGTTTTCATAGACAACCAACTTTGCAGAAAGTTTGCAAAATTTTTATTACTTGATAAGGTTGAATAATGAATATAGAGGGTGAGACGTATTCAGATTCAATATTCAATGTTAATGTCTGTATTGATCACTTATCGGGAGTTCAACGTTGTCCAATAGACAACGTTCCTATGAAGATAACTTGAGAATTTATTTCCTCTGTAAAGGATCAATGAATATTTTTGTTGAGGATCTCCAGGAGGCATCTCAACGTGAAAATCAAATTCCTCAAAATTGAAGTCAAGTTTGAAGTTCTATTCATACAGTATGTATAAAAATTAAGTTGAATCTAAATATAGAATAATATGGAGCGTTTACGTTTAAAACGAGCAAATTATGTTCAACATCTATTTTCAATAATTAAGGATTCAATTCGAATGGAAACATTGAAAACTTCTACTGCTCGGGTAACGTGAAATACCCTTTCACATCTGAAGAGTTGAAACATTCATCACTAATTGTTCCTTTCCTATGAAGACTTCAACATTATATCTCACCGGCATTATGAGGACATCAGTATATGTTACAAGATGGCATGAGAAATGTTTCACACTTAATCTCGGTTTCACAGATGGTCGTCAATTAGTAGAATCAGAATTATTCGAAGAAGATTAAAACATTAAATAAATGATAATTTGACGGCCCTGCCTTTACAGTTAATAGAGCTGAATATGTTTGGGCGGATCTTCACTACAGAGTGATTTGTATCAGATCTTGGACTCGACGCAGAAATGTTGATGTTTCTGACGAAACGAGTGAACGCGATCAAATCGTCATCCTAAAATATATAGGGGCTTACCCTAATTGAATCGAATCAACTTCTTTCAAATGAGTTACCCTGTATATTCGTTTATCCTCGAATTCAGCATAAAATCATCCTTCCTTGCATGAAATGCGACGTTTTTTAAATAAAAAATCAATTATCAAATCATCGATTCTTTAGAACTGCGAAAATATAGCTATTTGGATACGGAATATATAGCATACTGTGTTGTCTTTTCTCTTTGAGATACTATACTGGGATATTGGTTTTTCCTTAAGGACACCACAAAAGTATTCTCCCTGATTCGATTCTGCGACCACAATCCGCAATTCCTCATCAATCAAACCACCCCCTTCACGTGTCCGTACGTACCTAAACGCGTATATTCCTTCCTCCACAGCGATATAGAAAATCGAGTCGCCGGAACAACCGTTCTAACGCTATTAAGTAATGTACTAGCTTATTTTGGTCTAATGGTTGAGCACATTAACCCTATTAGATGGTTACAAAGGCAGATTTGGGCCGCAGGGAGCAAGGGAAACGCAAAAGGGATCTTCCCCTCCTCCTCGTATCCTCTTCTAGGAGGCATGTCGTGGCTTTGATGTGATATCGCGGTTTGTTGGTTTACATCTTATCCACATTATGGTTCGCCTTCATTATGTGTGTACGTTTCATGTTCAAATGTTATTGTGTTAAGGCTATTTAGAGTTCAACCATGGTTTTCCCGCCTAGTCAGAAATATTCGTTCACGACAGCGAATGTGATTATACTACTTACCAATATCAATCAACGTTTTCCCCTCGAGTGACATCCTTTAATATTGCTCAAAAATCCTCGACAAAAGGTAACAGACACTTTCGACTGAAATTGTTCAAGGAACACCCTTTATATATTGCTGTTTATCCCTTTTAGGGTGGTATCCGCTCAGATGAGCTCTTAGATTCGATTTATTGCGGTGAATCGCTGATTTTCTTTTCCCTTTTCCTCTTCTTGTGCCTTTGCGTCTTCTGTTTCTCTGTGCCAGCTCTTTCGATCTTTCATCGTATCCAGTTTCTATACTTACAACTCTTCAAGCTATTCGGGTAAATATAGTAAACCATTTTTCAAGACATTTTTTGTCCTTTTATGAATGGGGAAGACCACTAAGTGGTTCCAAACCTCTTTTAATCGATGAATCATGATATTGGTTCAGTCTAAATCCAATATCAAGGGTCAAAAGCAAATAGATTATTCAGCGTTTTGAAATCAGCATGTTCATTCAAAATTTAAAAACGTCAGAAATAAGTGGGCGGAGCTATGCGCGTATGACGTGCTACTCCCTAAGTCTGTTTTTGTCTGTTTCCGTTTATCTTTTGCTCACACCATGTGTAATGTTGTCAAGTTTACTTGTGGATGACTCCTTATTCCTTTGATATATTTTTTCAGAAACGTATCGATACTTAGGTGATAACTACATAATTTCATAATAATTTGTGGCAAAAATATCATTTATATTGTATTCTTTTACATCTTTTATTCCGAGAATAAGTTGTGGTATTTTGGTGTGGCAACACAGCAAGATTTAACATGGAAAAATTATCTATGATTTGACAGCTCAAGGTCGAAAGGCGTGTAGGGCTAGCACGTCACACTGCGTTACACCAATGAGAGCAACCTTTGAAAATGGCACATGAAATTGTATGTTCGAAATCAATATCGAGATATTGAAATAGTAGGATATTGGAATGGTGAATGTGGGAATATGAAAGAGCAAAATAATTAAACATATAAATATATTCAACAGGAAAATACAATAAATTTTATTCATCTTCATCAATCCTCTTCTTTTTCCTCTTAACACTTTTCAAACCGCTTCCAAATTCTGAAGTAGTCAAGCTCAACGACTTGATTTTCCTCTTTTGTGCAGGCTTTTGCGGCTTCTCGTCACTGAAAAATAAAATTCGACTTGAAATGATTGTCATTGAGATGGCTATTGAAATTATATATATATATAGTATAGTAAGCAGTTCATACAGGAGGTTCAGTCTAACAAAATTTTTTTAGAGGTAGTAGTAACCATATCTATTTTTCGTGTTCATTATTGTCATTCATACAAAATTCAAACCTTGAATATTGAAGCAAGTTTTTTGAGAAAATATACAATATAGAATATTTCGAGTTCGAATAAAAAGTATCGTCAATGTTAAATATCGAGATCATAAAAAATATCTAATATTTTCGAAACGGTAGCGAAACGGTAGACTTCTAATTGCAGTTCTTCCCACAGCGCTCTAAAAATACAGTTTTTTCTTCATATAATTTTGTATGAGTTAATAAGTTAGGTCATTATGCCTACCTCTTTCCTCTTCATTCTGGAGCGAATAATCACGCATGAACGAAACGTAATTAATGAATGAAAGTGATTAATAGTTTCGGTGATAAAAAGCTGGCCGCTTCATTAGACTCATTATTTTTTTCATTTTTTGATTCTTTTTAAATTCTTAATATCCAATTTATAACTGGAAACAATGAATTATAAATTACTTTACGGCTACTACGCGTTCATGACCAGTTAATGGGATTTATTCTTATTTATCTCGGAGAATAATATATTGTATGTAATACTGGTGGTAATATAAATGTTTGTTGAGTAGAATACGGAAGTAGTAAGGATCAATAGAAATATACAGGAAAAACTAGTGATTTTTCGTGATCTAAAATATTTCAATAATGATGAAAAAAAAAATGATAATGTAATTTTGATAACCGATAAAATCATCGAAACATAAACATACAAGATGGCGTTTTCAGATTGACTACACAACGTTTTAACTTTTTAGTCAATATAATTGATGAAAGTCACATCGAATTGATTTTCAATCAAATGAATTGTAGACGTAGTTCTAATAGATTTCGGACTTCCCAACAATCTCGAAAAAAAAAATTGTCGATCTCACAGTTGGATATGCGATTTTATATCCTAAAAAATCGGGATCACTGATACTTATTTTTACGTCATTCACTGATATTGTATAATGTTTATAGAATATATTCAGTGAATAACGTTTCTGAATTGAAATTAGTGGGATGATCTAATTGTGTATCATAATTGAATTTTAGGTGTAGAAGAAGTTGTATTTAGATTTTTTCAATTAGTTCAGAATGTATTTGTACTCACCCATGAGAAGCTAGTCTCTTGTTGAATTTATGTGGTTCTGTATTTGAAACGTTTCCTTTCAACATCCTGGCCACAGCAGTAGGTGTTTCTTTCAGACCAAAGCTAGTCACATAGTGACCAATATTAGCATTTTTGAATTCGAATATTCTACGCATTTTGGTAGAATATGTGTTGTAGAATCGAGACCAAGAGGAGTAAGCTAAAAATAAATTATTCATTAGTCCAACCGTACATAATCAAACTATACTATCAGCACTTGTTTATATCAATGGTATCAGTGACATACTCACCCATACAAGCCAACTTATGAAGATCCTTATCATTTTCTAATGCATTTTCGTAGATTTTCTGCAGTTTGGTTGCTGCATTTTCCCGGTTCGATTCTTCCATTATTGTTCCTAAATTATTTAAAAACTCTTCGGGTTCCTGTTTCTGCATGCTGTGTGGAAACAAAAAACATGAGATGAGAGGTAACAAATAAGGTAACAAATGTAAAAGGTAACAAATTTTCACACAAGGAAACTGACAACTGTATTTTCCTTGAATCAATAGACCATAATTATATACTCACTAAATTTTATGATTTTCCATTTCAGTAATGAAATCTTGTTCTTCATATGTCAGTAGAATATACGAAACTCCAGATTTTCCAGCTCTGCCAGTTCTGCCAACTCTGTGTAAATAATCTTCTATACTCTGAGGGCCATTGTATTGGATGATGCAATCAGCTGAGGGTACGTCTATGCCCCTGCATACTACATCCTGAATAGACCAGAAAAATGTTTGTATGCCAAAATTGAATCGAGAACGAATGAATATTTCATAAAAAAATTGTAATAAAGCACAATGCAAAAATGTATAGTTTGTTTTCATCGATTTCAAAAACACGAATCGAATATTGAAAATCGATATTAATTTATATTGAAACGAAAATAGATATAGATAATATTATTCGAACAATATAGTAAAATCTTTATCATTCAATAAATTGAAATGTGACCAATATAGAAATATTTTAAATAAATAGTGGAAACATATTCATGTTGCAGATGCCTTCTTCGATATTGTAATTGCAATCTATAGAATATACATCACCAATATCTATTTTTATTATATAAAATAGTAGTGTGTGGAAATAATGAGTAGGAATCTTCATAAATAAAAAAAGAATAATATGTTATATCCATAAATATGGAATGCATTTTATAGTCACAAATAAATGGGAGTTGTTGAATTTGTTCAAATGTGAAGAGGAAAATAGTTTCCTTTAGTCAATTCAGGATCAATAAATAGAATTTGTTCCTAATGAAGCAACCATTACCTGAACAAGACTTGGCTCTGATAAATCAATGGATATTGGAAATTGATGTGACAAAATTTTATCTTATCTATTGAAACTAATGAAGATTGAATGTGTGAGAGTGAACTAAATGTCAGATGGATTTAATATACATGCTCAAAGCATAAAAAATACTGCATTTATAATATTTATCTGAGGATGAAGAGATGGTAAACCTTTCCCTAATATCTTATGTGTCTCGTCAATGATGAAATCTGCAATAACTGTATAATCTTAAAAAGGAAGGAAATTTCGGTGGAATTAATGAGTGGAATATATTATTAAATTATTTTTCTTTATTACTAACCGTGCAAATGAGGATTCCTGTTTTTGAGGCACGAAATCTCTTGAAGACATCCTTCCTTATACTTTGTTCCATATTTCCATGCAATTTGAAAAACTCAATATCCATCAATACCTTCTCGTCCTCACCATCATCCCCGCTTTGTCCAAAATCATCCACAGCACCCCCTTTATCTGCAGGCATTTTAACCAAATACCTGCTGAACAGCTCATGGTGATAATCTACCATAGCACTAGTGCCCATAAATATAAAGAATTTAGTGCATTTCTTAGACAAGGATAAAAGCATTGCTGACAATGTGAAAAGTCTGTGTTTCACATGAGTGATTACGAATTTCTGTTTGACAGAGTTGGGTATAACCATCATATCAGAAGTCAAATTTGAGTATTCATCAAGAGTATCAATATAAACATGCTCCTTCATAGTGAAATCAGCCAACTCTGCAATGCCTTTTGTAAGAGTTGCTGATAGCAAAATAGTTTGTCTGGTCTTGTCTGGAGAATTTGATTGTTCTGTCAAATCAGATTCTTCTATGTCATTACAATTTTCTGGGTAGTTGTTTGAATGCTGGCCCCTTAGTAGACTTAGTGGGTCATAGCCTGAGTCTGTTTTGTATTTGTCTAATTCCTCCACAATCCTGAAATGAATAATTCAATCGAAAATAGTAACAAAATATCCTCATTCATGATCAAAAGGATAAAATGAATTATAAGAAACAATAAAAAGACAAGAAATTGAATGAAGCATCCAATTTTGAAATTTCACTATTGCTAAAAAGAACAAAAGATAATTACTTAGTATACAGGGTGTTACAGAAATATTTATGAAAAACATCCCTAATATCCATTCCAATTTCAGACAAGGTAAAGAAAAATTCATTTGATTGTATGTATACTTACTTCACTATATCTTTCTTAAAACCCATATCCAATAACCGATCTGCTTCATCTAATACCAGCCAGCGTACTTTATCCACTTTGAATGCACAAGTATGCAACATGTGGTCCAGCAACCTACCAGGTGTGGCAATCAGTATATGCACTCCTTTCCTAAGTCTATTTTTTTCTGTATTCCTATTTTCACCACCACACAGATGACCAGCAACTATCCACTGAAAAGTCTGCAAGAGATCAAAAATTAAATTGATAATAAAGTGATTTTAGAGCTGCACTGAATAGAATTGGAATAATTACATTCATCTTCACTACTACATAAAGAATAATGAAAAAATTCAAGTTGTGTCAACTGTCAAATATATATATGAACTTGGTGTACATGAACCTCTCTCAAATAATATTTAGGTTTAGGTGAGAGAATTCAAAACTCACATTTATTTTACTGAACAATTCATGTGTTTGTAGTGCCAATTCCCTTGTTGGTACTATTATAATGGCTTGAACACCATCACCTCGTTGTAGTCTTGGACTTACACTCTGTAATGCTTCTAAGATTGGCACACTAAATGCCAAAGTTTTACCAGATCCAGTCTGAGAACGAACCTAAATCATAAACTTATTATTCTAGGCAACTTTTCAAATTCAATAACATACCAAAACATTGTTTCCTTCCAGAATAACTGGTATAGTTTTTTCTTGTACATTTGTTAGAGTTGTGAAACCATTTTTTTTCAGATTTGAAACAATATATTTGTGAATTTCCAAATCCCCAAATTGTTTCTCAGTACTGAAGAGCTTTTCTACAACTGATTTACCATTTTGATTTGGTACTACATGTAAATCTTTATGTCCAACAGAAAATAAGGAATGAGTCTGATTATTATTCACATTAGTTGTTGTGTTATTATACCCATGATCTGTAAGGAGCTTAGCAGATATTTTATCTTTCTTTTGTTTCCTTTTAATAAATTTCGAATTGCTATCGAAAGAAGATGTGGATTTTTTTCTTCCCTCATTCTTGTTTCCAGATGACAGATTGGAGAGTTCAAATGTAGTGGATTCCTTAATCAATTTCTGTTTTCCTTCACTCTTGTTTTCAGATGAGAGATTGGAAAGTTGGGCTGTAGTAGTTTCCTTGATCAATTTTTTCTTCAATCTGTTTTGAGGGCTACTCAGAATCTTACCATTGGATTTGGGAGTATTTGACTTCTGGCTAAAAACTTTTCCTTTAAAACTCTTATTGTCACTATTCCATGAGACATTGAAAGATTCCATTTTCCATGGAATATATTCGTTATTATTTAGGCAAAAACTTCTTATGATACTAAGTTATTTAAAAGTGGATTAATTCGAATGTAAATCTTGTTATGGTCACCACATGTCATAAACAACCTAACCTGAAATCACACAGTTCATCTTCTTTTTCATATCACCGGTACCATGGCTCAGACCACAGAGCATACAGAGAGCGCACTTTCCGTATCTATGAAAGACATCCTCAACTAGTCTAGGTTTCACCAAAATCTGTCGTTTGTCAGACTTCAATTTCTTGAATTCAGATTGGGTGTTTGATAGTCTTGTCACGCAAATTTTCAGCCAATCACAAGTATCTATAGAAAATATGTGTGTCATGTACAAATCCAGCTTTATAATGATATTCTCAGTACAAGATCAGAGTACAAGATATGAAATGAGTGTGAAATGAACAGATTATGGTGTAACCTAGCTATACTTATTCGAGGACACGATCATAATACATGTGTGTACGATCGTGATTGAGGATGTATTTCTATATGGAATGAATAACGTGACTAAAATAAGCAATTTGATTGGAGCTACTTCACCCACGGTTTTTATGAATGGGGTGCCTATATACTCTGTCGCGATCATACACACAGGTCTGGAAACTCGCCACACATCCGCTAGCAGCGTATAAGTAGGGGTATGATAACGTGATAATGAACCTTCGATAGTTCGTATTGTGAACAAAACAAACGGATAGAAGTTGAATGGAATATAAAATCGATGAAAGAAATATTATGTCTTGCAAAAATTTCTCGAATAAATCAAAAAACATTCGTATTTTCACTAAGTTAATCGGATCTGATTTGTGATTGGCTGACAAAGTGACAAAGAGAGGGTAGCGCTACAGGTAGCGAAATACGAGAACCACAAAAATTTCCTCAATTCTTTTACCCCGACCAAATATTTAGAATTAATTTTCTGCCCAACTTTGACTTATCGTAAGTACAAGTTGGGAAGTATTCTAGCAAGTATCATACCATTTTGGAGTCCTTATTGAATGCGCCAAACTTTCAATGTTACTTGCCAAACTAGTATTCTATATTTTTTTCTCCTTACAGTCAAAGTTGGGGGAAATGTTGATTCTAATTTGCACCAGTATAACATAATCTTCCAATTTTATATTATATTCCTACTAATATCCATAAATATCTTGAAATGAACAGCTCAAGTCTTGACGACACACACCTTTCCAAACAAAGCGCTCATTTCACGTTTTTGCTTGTTTCAGTCATTCTTATAAAAACTCTAATGGAGAATATTTCTTTGTTTGAAAATGTTTTTTGGGCACCGCCCATTAAGTAGTCCATAGATCATTTTGAGGTGACGTCACGACTATATTACCGGTAGGGACACAAAACATTCCTGTTATTGTAAACAATAGAGAAGATCGATTAAGTGTGAATTATTTCAAATGCCACACACACACACTAAAACCTCGAACTGAACAACTCAAAGCTGCAGATAACAATGAAGCTAATGGCAGACGCACCCTTGTAAGCCATACCGACAAAATGGCCGCTCTTTCAGAAGTCACGTGACTCAAAATGATCTATGGTACTGTTTTTGTTGGACGTTGTCGACTTTGGTAGCGTCAAAAATTTTCGTTTATTACTGAAGTTGGCCTGCAAATGGCAATGGAATTGTTCATTTTGGTCACGTGATTCACGTTACCAAAATGAACAGTTACCAGTGTTGCCAACCGTACGGTAATTAGCGTAATATCTTACTTTTCATGCTGTTTTATGTAGTTTTCTATTTTATGTCCTGTGCCATTCGTCATTATTTCGTTGTATTCGTACGTTCCTTTCCTACCGCGAGTCTACGTACTCCCGTAGACCCACAAAACACGAATAAACGAAAACGTGTGAAATGCGTATGGTCAGATGTCGGATTGTATCCTAAAGTAACCGTTTTTTGAACTACTTCAACTTTCAATTCATTATCAAAGAGAATGTAGGTAAAAATTAACGCAAGTAGTTTCAAAATCAGTAGCACAGGGATATTATTAATATGAAGTTTCTTGGGTAATTTTTGTGTGAATAAGTTTGCTGAAGGCAATCGATTTTTTTTCCATTTATACTTCATCCATCGTCAATACACAATTGTACAGAAAATATGTCATTAAATAAGAAGGGAAAAATTAAAATTTGAAATATAAAAATTTAGGTCAACGCTGAAATATTCAGCTCAACACGAGGATGAAATACAAAGTAAATGACGAAAACACGAGATAAATTCAGACAAACGCATGCATGCGCGTTTTTCAGGAGGCAACCACTGAACCGTATTTTCGAGTTTATCGCAAAAGTGTTTTGCGCATCCTACGGCATTGTCGTTCCATTCATTATAAAGGGTTCAGTGGTACTGTCCTTACACAGTAGAGGGGATAATGACATTCTTTAACCTATATATTCCAGATTTTTCAGTCAGTTTTCAGTCCAGTAAGGTTTGTGCAAAGTGAATTGTTAATAGTTATCGACACGTGAACAGCTGCAGATTTGAATACAGAAAATGACTTCCATTTCATCAACTTCTGACCCTGTGCAAGTTCAAGAATTCACCATAAAGGTGCCTAAGACCAATCAGAAGAGATATAATGTAATGCGATTTAATGGTGCATTAGATGTTGATTTTTCAAAATGGAGTAAAGTTAGCATGGAGCGTGAAAATAACATGAAAGAATACAAAGGCCTTGATGAAGATCAGCCAAAATTTGGTGCCGGTTCTGAATTTGGAAGAGAAGCCAAACAGGAAGCTCGACGTAAAAAATTGGGTATTATTGCTAAAAAATACAATGCTGATAATCAACCATGGATTTTAAAGTCTCATGGAAGTACTGTGAAAAAATTCAAAGGAGTTCGAGAAGGTGGTATATCTGACAATGCTGCTTATTATGTTTTCACACAAACTGAAAATGGGGCAATCGAAGCATATCCTTTACAAGAATGGTATAAATTTCAACCCATTCAAAGATACAAAGCACTATCTGCTGAAGAAGCTGAATTAGAATTCAACAGACGTAGTAAACAAACAAATTATTTCTCCTTGATGTTGAGGAAACGTCTCAGAGGGGAAGAAGATGCTGAACTGGATGAAGATGAAGAAAAAGATAAGAAGAAGAAAAAAGAGAAGGAATTGAAAATTTCTGATATGGATGAATGGATGGAGAGTTCGGAAGGAGAGGACTCAGGAGATGAAGAACAAGAAAAAGAAGATAGTGATTCTGATAAGAAGAAAACTAAAAATGACCCAAAGAAAGAAAAAAAGAAAAGGGACACAGATAAAGAGGCATTTGAAGACTCTGATGATGGGGATGAGGAAGGTAGAGAACTTGATTATATCAGTGATAGTAGTGATAGTGAACCCGAGAATGTAAATCTAGATGGTGTATCAGAAGAAAAAGCTTTGAGAAAACTATTAAACTCAGATGATGAGACAGATGAAGAAGATAAATCTGACAAAGATCAAAATAATGAAACAGAAGATAAAGAAAAAGAGGAACAGAATAATGAAAATAATGATGATAAGGGTAAAAAGAAAAAGAAGAAAAAAGTCAAGAAAGACACCAAAAAGGATGCGAAGAAAGAAAGCAAATTGGAAGATGACTTCACCTCTGATAGCTCTTGTGATGAAGAATCGACAAAGAAGAAAGAGAAAGACAAGGGTGAAAACAATCCAAGTAGTGCTAACATCTCAAAATCTGCAAGTCCTACCGAGAAAAAGAGAAAACCTACCATTGAAGCTATTGCTGGACCAAGTGTTAAAAGATCTAAAGTAGAATTGCCTTCATTTAGTTCATCAAGTACTAATGAATCTTGTATAACAGAAGATGCTGTTAGGAAATATTTGATGAGGAAACCAATGACAGCTACTGAACTTGTTCAAAAGTTCAAATCCAAAAAAACTGGGCTTTCCAGTGATCAGTTGGTAAACATAATGACTGAAGTTCTGAAAAAAATCGATCCATTCAAACAAACATTAAGGGGAAAAATGTATTTGTCCATCAAATCATAGTTTTTATTACATTGAATATTAATTCCTTGAAATAAATTATCATGTCTCAGTAGGCACCAATATAGTGAGAATCTCATATAAATGATTGAGAATTATGATTGTTATTTCAATGAGAATGAAAAGTATGATATAAGTTTGTTACATATTGAAAAATGTATTTGTCCAGAAAATTTGAATGTTGAATATATTTATTTTTTCGAATGGACTATGTTGTTTATTTTCTTTAGGTATTATTATAGCTTTTAATGAAAAGTTGATCACTTGATAAGGAAGCAAAATGAATATTAAGATGAGGCATCATCAAAAATAATAATTCCTGGAGTAATAGAAAATAGTGAATTCATAGAAAAATCAATAGGTTAGACATTTCCAAAAAAAATTTTGAGATTGAAAATATATAGGTGCCACATACATAGAGAATATAAGTTTCCTGAAAATGTTTTCTAATAAATGTAATTATGATTGAGCAATTAACCTAAGAATCCTGATTGGTTAGGACAATTTGTGCAACAATTGCATTGGCATCACTTAACAAAAATGCCAAATTTGTTAATTTACAAATAGGATAGTTACTGTTTCTGAATTCTCATAGAGAAGCTGTTTTTTCAAAGGCACATTTTTATTCTGATATTGTTAAAAGTAACAAATATACTGTTTTATATAAAATTCCATATTCTTTATGTACTCTCCATGTAAAATACAGAAAGCATAAACAATTGCAGAATCTCTGTGATATAAAATAATTTAATGTGACTAGTCCAATGAAATTTTAGCATTGGTGCATTTATAGCATGGAAAGGATAGCAAGAGAAGCAAAAACAAAATTAATATAACTCCTATGGAAAACGTTAATCATTACAAGGATATCTTCAAACCAATGATGCTGTTGAAGAGACCCTATACAGGAAAGTGCATATTTGTGCAAAATCAAAGAAAACTATAATGAGAAACAAAGTTTTTAGATCAGTTAGAATTGTCACTAGTGTAGTACAAGATCCATGAAAAAGAATATGTACAAAATTAAAAAAGAACGAGGTATCTCATAGAAAAAATATATTCACGAATGAACCCGTATGTAAAATTTTTGCTGACATCTAAAAAATTCACTTAGCAACAAGTAAAGAGGAGGAAGAGAAAATAATGGAAATGTCTAGATATTGGGCAGCATAGAATTCGTTGAACAATTTTTTGTACTCACTTATCAAAGCATCACGATAAAAAACACGAATTTCACAATATTATCGTGGAAAATTAATACTTTTCGAGAAATTCCACTTCCATTGAATTCCAAAATTTGACATTCTTGAACGTTTTCTAACGAGACTGTACAGCTTCTTGGTAAATTCCTCCATCAATGTGACACATAACATATTGAAAAGGATTTCCATGCTTTAATTCTCAAATAAACATTAAAAATTTAATATCATCCATATTTTAAACGTTCACCTCAAATCCATCCGACATTTATTGTAGTTTGACAGCTGACAATCAACTAATGGTTGACAAATGATTGAAATGATTACTGTCGCCCACAAAAACTTTCAGACAAACAGCAATCAAAAATATAAAAAACGCTGCGATGCGAACAGTGCCGTACGACAGATGTACATAATCTCTATTATTCATGAAGTTTATTATGCTCTCTTTTTACAAAAATTCCAATGGGCGCAAGCACATTGCCGGGCCATTTCTACATGTCGATGTTGCTGGGTGTCATCTCTCAAAGCATCTGCAAAGTCACAAAACGGGCCTGTCTTACCCTTAATCTGGACTCTGGAGTTATAGCATCTTCAAACATTATTGTTATGTTCGATAAGTTATTAAATGTTTTAATTAAGTTATTAAATATTCGAATTTTTTTTTCACAATGAACCATTGAAGTATATTTTACCTCCAAACCATTTGACATTCCTAAGAAGTGAGGTTAAGTTAACTGGTTGAGTTTATGGATTTTCCAATGCCTTTTCAAAACAAAATATAACAAATACAGGATTTGAATTAATGTAACTGAAAAATCATATGTGAACGAAAGTAATATTTTCTTGGTCATGTGCTGAAATTTCCTAGCAATATGAATTTGACAAGGATTACATGGAGGTTCAAACGAGTGGAAGGTTTTCTTACTTCTAGAATACCTGTTTTCAATTCAGTCATGACTAGAAATATTAAAATGCCAACAAATATGATGTTTGAACATGATATAACTAGAAATGTAATCTTCTCTCCATTGCTCAGACAATACTGCCCAATGAATAGTAGATCAATGGCAACTGCTAGCGAAGAGGAATTGGATGCAGTACTTTATGAGAAAGTTTGTATTGAAACACTGGAATCCCTTACATCTTATTTCGAAGAACTTGTTGAGACTAAAGATAACTTATCTAATGCAGAAGTTTCCTTTAGTGTGAGTAATATATTAATCTTCATAAGCTACTGTTTCAATCATACATTCACTCAATGATGTAAACATTGTACAGGGTAATTCAAATTGAATACTTGATAGGAAACACCAATTCATGAGGGTGCTGGATACAATTAGCCATGTATTAGAAGCTTGAATTTTGTGTGAAATTAGATGCTAGAAACACTCATCCATACCTGAAACAGTTGAAAGATGTTCGATAACTTCTTGTATATGTAAAAACATTACTGCCTTGTATTCAATTTTCCTGTAAATGTTGAATTGCCACTAGAAAAACAACTATGTTGTGGTTTTTTCAGAGTGGTGTACTGACTGTCAATCTTGGAAAACATGGAACATATGTGATGAATAGACAGTCTCCAAACAAACAAATTTGGTTGAGTTCGCCATTTTCAGGACCTAAAAGATATGATTTCTATGTCAAAAATCAATGTTGGGTGTACAAACGAGATTCAAAAACTTTACATGAACTTTTGCAAAGTGAAATATCAGAAATTTTAGGTGAAGACATTGACATGTCTGAGTGTGTTTATTCAAAATATAAAAAATGTTGAAATTGGAAATATTATTTAATATTATTATTCCATGGTGTTTCTTATATCCTTAGACAATTTCCTGAAATCAATATAAACTGTTGTCTCATTTAAGGGTAGATTATCCAGAAACTCTTCAATTATTCTTTTATGTAGGATTTGGTAGTATCTTTGAAAATATCATGAGTTCTGTAAGTTTCTACGAATATAGTTTTATTTATGCTTTTTTATTTTGAAAGTTTTTAGAAGCCAACTATTTCCTATAGTGACGTTTCATTAGTTCCAAAATTAGTATAGTTTATTATAATTCGTTTTCAGCTGAACTTCGCAACTTCATCATTTCCTTTCTTGTTTATTCATTATTCTAATCGTTCGTTAATGTATTCAAAATCAAAGTTGATGCGACCAAACTTTCAAAACTATATCATGCCACCGAATCTTCAATATTTTCTACACCAATTAGTATTCATTCGGTAGTCATTTGTTATGGTTGATTTGTTTTGCTTCTTCTGGTCGTGTTGACCGCTCGTGGCGAAGTCGACGGGCCAGCTTTCTTGTTTTCTCGAATTCCTTGCCGGCGGCTCTCAAAACAACGTAACAAAACGTCCCCACCGATTCCAACATCTCGAGCTGAAACTCGGTCATCTACAGCCAAGCAAGCTGGCCCGCAATGTACCTAGATAATTTCTCTGCGTTTCTTTACATTCGAATCCAGCATGCGTCGAGAATAACAGAGAATAATAATCGCGTGACCTCTCGAGTTCGAGGCTTCTTTCATTTTGCCCATCGTTTATTGAACTTGAGTATGAGGCACTGAACTGGTTTTACCATGCCACAGCGAATGGACCTCACAAAAAATAACAGTTTCCTCTTTGCGATAATTGCAAGTTTTTGAATAGGAACTGGATCTTGGAGTGCTAAAAATTATATCCTGTGACTAGTAACTAGTGATTCAGAGAATTGCACAGTGGAGAAGCTCATTAGGTTCTCAGGTCGCTTCAAATCAGTGCTACGAGTGTCTATCGAAAGAAAGAAGGGATTATTATAAATGTCATTGTCCGTGACTTATCAACGATCCCCGGCTGATAGCTGTTCTTAATCTAGGAATGAGGTAAGCAAATGAATATTTATTATAATGCTCATTATTCTCTCAAACCTGAAACTACTGTATAAGTTTTCGACATCACAAGATCTATTTTTTTTCGGCGGTACACCATAAAAGAAAGGTACTTATTGAATAGTTCCTAACTTGAACTGAAATGATATATAGATCAAAACTCAATTGCTCTGGAACAGTTAAAAAATTCACTCATCCATGTTTTCTGTTGAAAATTCAGCAGAGGTGCAATCAGCATCAATTTTTAAATGTTAGAATTTCAGTAATGAAATGAGATACTTATTATCGTCACAGAAAAATATCACATCTATTTTCCTGAAATAGATGAGAATTTTGATTTTCTTTTCATTCGTATACTATAGATAAGAAATGTTCATTCTATATCCACATATTTTTTTTCTCAACAATTCACATCTCGAAGTATATCTATATTGATATAAGATACCAAGATCTTGTGATAGTAAATTCGAATAGATTTCATCATAATGTTTGTAATCCTATATGAAAACAATAAACTAATTAATGGGAATTCGCGTAATTTTTGTTCTGAAGAATTTTCAACAATATTCTTCAAAACTGAATATTCACCAGTTTCAATAAAAGTTACTTGCAAATTGTAAGATATCAAAAAACCTAATCCTCACTTCTCAACGCTAGTATATAAATCCTATTACATTCTGGTCATGATCTGAAACTAGTCTTATTTTTTTATGAGTGTTAAGATTTTTTGAAGACTCCAGACCTACCAAGTATGGATGAACCATTTTTGAAGATTAATTTCCCATAGGAGCTAGGAGCTTAATTGTCATGGGGTATAATTAGTCGTTGACAGTTTGTATTGTAATTGTAAAAACAAACGGTTAGGACTTCAACGCACAAAAATCAACGACAGAAATATTATATCTTGCAAAATTTTCTGAAATAAATATTGTATTTTCAAAAAGCTGATCGGATCTGATTTGTGATTACCTGACGAGAGAGAGGGCAGCACTGCAGGCAGCGAAACACGAGAACCACCAAATTTTTCCTCATTGTTTCGGTCACCCCCATATCCTACCAGCTTCCAGACCTGCGTATAAGACCGTGTAATAAATATAAAAATGAGTCTCATTTATGCAGTATTCATGAAGCATGAACTGAATTTCAACTATATCCTACTATTTTCGAAATCGGTGGTTATGTTAATATGCATTTTTAATGGAAAACGAAACATCTCTGTAGGTCAGCTGTATCATAAAAAATATTCGAGAACATTAATTGGAAGATCATTTGCAATGAGACTCATTCTTGTGAACTTGGACCATTACCTATGAAATATTGAATGATTACATATAGGAATAATGATAGTTCATTTGATTGGCATGCGTCTTTGGAATGTCAAGCATTACCAATGCGAATTGTCTATCATCGATTCTTGTCAAGTGAATGTGAAAAGAATGAATAATTGAAGTGAAATTGGATGTTAGACCTTGGAACATTTTTTCACCTCTAGGAGATCCGGTCACCCTAATGAAAACTGTTATAAAAATCTATATCGCCTGAGAGAATTTGTCGATGATTACTCGTTTTTTCTGTTGAAGCTTCTCATCACATTTCATTGATTAATATTTTTCGGACGTACTCTGTGTATGGAGGCACGAATACAGTTTCTCAGACTTTCACCAAGAACATAAACCAAGTCAACTAATTCATACTCTGAGTAACTCATTCTCAGATCGAAATCTCCAATAACCATGCATTACTATAGGATTATTGACTATCAACGATAATATAAAATTCTAACTACTGTCACATTCAATTTTTATAGAAAGTACCTCTGCTCCTGGGTAGTAATTGGCTAATACTTGTTTCAACAATGTTTTAACAATCCAGTAAACATATTTTTTAGTTATTACAAAGGCTGAAGGTGAAGTCAATCAATGTTGTGACTATTCCTTTCCTTAACAATTTAGTTATAAATATTTATCCAGTATCAAATTATTTCATTTATTTCAGAAGATTGGAAATCCATACATTCAACTTTGCCAACTGTAAAATCTCTCAACTCCTACCTACGAGATTGATCATTTTGAGTTTATTATCTGAATGATTTTAATCCTCAATCAGAATTCAGAACTGATGACATATTAAGATTTTGCGATTGAAAGATGGCTTCGATTCAGATAATTCTTCATTGATTGTTTTTGGTGTTATCTTGTATAATAAATGAAAAAAAATGGGCTTGTCTGTTCTATTGTACAAGTTTTGATCGGATATAGAAAATAAATGAATCCTATAACATACAGAATAATTTTTATAATCCATCCAGTTGAAATTCATAGATAGCCTATTTTGTTTAAAAACGTCGTCACTTTGTTTGAAGGTGATTAATAAATTTGAACTCACGCTGAACGTGAATAACACAATATTCGACTTCACACAATATTCACTAGAAATCGAATGGAAAAGTATACATTCAAAAATTATTGAAAAAGAACTATTTGTATTCAGAAATTTCATATTCTATAATTTTTTGATAATATATGTTCTGGATATCATTGCATAATATTTTCTGTTTATCGTGAATATAATTAATTTTAAATAAATTATGGGGGAATTTCAATAAAACAATAATGAAAACAAGGCAATTCTAAAACATCAGAATTTTACCGAAAAGGTCCTTTCATTGAATATAATGCATGTTTATATTCAATCCGAAGGAATATTTGAAATCGAATTATATTGGTCTTAGGAAAAAATAGAACTATGATTTTTTTATCGTTCCTGGGTTTATTGATTTAAAACTAACAAGTCGTACATTTTGCCTTTGCCAGTGCACAATTGTTATTATATCGTTATGAAGAATGAACACGTTAACAATTATCAGCTAGTCCGTAGTATTTTCTTTGAAACATTTTAATCTGTATTAAATTGTTATGTCGTTGTCACTACAATGCTACATTTATCAGAGCATAATGTCCCCCGAAAATAATTTTTAAGTGGAGAAATAGTTACTAATTTGTGAATTGTGTCCTCGAATGTTGTGAACTGTTACTTTATTTGATGGAACTCTTCGTGTAACTGAAGTTTGGTATTGTGCATGAAATTTCATTCGTGTTGCCTACTGAATTGTTTCTCCATATTCATGACAAATGAGAACAAAAGTTTAATATACGATATATATAAATCGAAAAGTACGAAAATATGAAATGAAATGTACCACCTTTTGAACAGGGCTCTGTCACCCTGTTGAGAAAAATTCAGAAAAATTAGACGAAAAAAGAAGAAGAAAAGAAGTAAAAAATATACATGTCGAAACTTAGCATCGAAAGACGAAATGTATTCCTGAATACATCAATCATACTACGAATACTACGGTCGGAAACTACAACGTTGGATATTTCGAAAACTCAGCTTATTAACAAAAACAATCGTTTGGAATCCTCATTGAATGCGCCAATTTTTTATACTCGTCAAATTAGTATTGTACATTTTTATTTCAGAACGTCCTGACAAAATTGAACGACAGGTTAATACAAAATATTTGGTTGAGTAAAAAGTGATATTTCCTTTCAAGCTGGACCATTTAGCTTCACATTTCGAGCAAGAGTTCGCAGACACATTATTCAACATTCGACTTGGCCTATTGACCGATTCCATCTTTTACGCGTAAAATAATCGACTGAAAAATATTATCAATTGTTCAAACTTTCGGTGCTCCCTGTATGTAAAATGATAGGTACAATTTATTCAACATGCTTTCAGGTGTCAGCGATGGGTACCGCTATTCCAAGTGCTTCATCCGCTTCAGGCACTCAGCATGTTCCAATAGCAGTAGTAGTTCTTCGAATGTTAGTGACTTCGTGCAGTTGTGATATCCAGCAGAATCGGTATACGCAGAGTGAGTAGTATCATGATAATAGTCGGTTACACCATTCCTCGATAATAGTTCTCTTCGATAAATGAACACCGGAAATATTTTTATTCGAGATTCTCACATCGCCATTCGTTGGAGAAAAATCATAGCTGTCAATTGTTTTGCTCTGAGGAATAATCATTCTCACTGTCTTTCTTTCCATTTCACCAAATACTAATATTTCTTCTGGGGTAAAGAAATATGCACTGTTTAAAATCAAAACCTCAGTATTGGGCTCTCCAAAATCATACATCGTACGATGATTCTTAAATTAGGGCAACTTTGCAAATGTATGGAATGTGACTGGCAATATGCTGTTCAGAAGTATTTCCGTTATTTTGAAAATCAGATCAATATTTCATACCTACGAAAAAATTTGAGAATGATATTTCATTCTACATTTTCAGATTGCTATATAACGAATCTTTCAGCCATCATCATCAATTTTATAAATGGAATTGTTAGCAAACCTCAAAACCCTATTCTGTTGGAGAGAAAATGTGAAATATATAAGTAGTAATTATTTCGGAGTCCTTTCGAGTAGGAGCAAGACAAGTTCGATAGATTATCCAAAACTTCGCAACTTTGTCAGTGACAATTCGTATGTCTCATATTTTTTGGAATAATTCTATTCGTTTTTGGCATCATCTCAAATTACATCGAATGATATTAAGTTGAAATTGTACATTTTAGCTTGAAAGTATCCAAATTTCAACGAATACGATTATGATCTAAACAAGTTCCATTGCTATACAACCATTCCAATTTTATATACATATGGCGTCTCTTAGAGATGCTTAAAATACTACCATGAATTCATGAATAGATTATGTCGATAATACAGAATATCAAATATTCATTTTGGTTACAGTTTTGGCAAATGCAAATTTTTATCCATTTTTGTTGCAACATTCAGAGGTTACCTGTTGTATTTCGTATATGGCAAGAGTCAATTTCAACAGACGGTTTTGAGATATCTGGACTTTTAAAATCCATTTTGTTCATGTCCAGATTTATATGTCGTTTCCCCGAAGTGATTCGAATTCCACCCTAAACTGTAGAGCCTGCCCATACAAATATGTAATGTGATTCTATGTTCAAATGAACTCATGATACTCATGATAATAACAACATCAATCTTCCCTATTATAAATGTACCGTTCGAGCTACATATATTTCCATAGGAAATTCTCGTTTGAAGAATTTGTGAAGTCTTTTATTTATTCACAAGCTGTTACCATATTGGAATCATTATTTCCGCGACTCTTCATCAATTGTTGAAGTTACCAATGAATTTGATCATTAATTTCATCAATTTTTTCAGATAAAAATGAAGGGCTCGAAGCAGATTGGTCTATTGATAATGACCATAGTGGCAGTGGTACGGTCAATACCTTCAGGGACAGAATCAAGGTACATCCCCAGGAAAAATGATATTTTGTCCTCTAAGATACCCTTAGTTATCGCATTTTCTTCGGAAAATTCAACAAAAATTTTGTCTCCCTCTGATTTAACCGCCAGAGCTGCCAAAAAATTTACTAGAATTCAACAATCAGGTTTTGATATCAAGCCCTCAGCTTCAGCAAATAAATTGTCTTTCAATAATAAGAGTTTAAATAAAACAAAACATTCAACAATAACAACTTTGCGACCTAAACGGGTAAACCAAAACACATCTATCAGTACTTCGAAGATTTTGCCAATAGTCAACTCATTCACAGTCAGTACCCCCAGTACTAAAAAATTGGTGAAAGTGAAAACGAAAATTATCAAGAGCACCACACCCAAAACAACGGTCAAAAAAAAACTGACTTCTGTCAGTCCACTAGCAACCAAAACAAAAAAACCAACTGTACATAAAATCAAAACTAAATGGTCGGACTCTGCAACTGAACTGAAGCAGAGTTGGTACGAGGAAGGTGTTCCGTATCCCAATCCAAATCCAGAAATAAGCTCTTTCTCTCCTTCATTCTCTCTGGGTGATATAAGCTCCATAACTCCCCTCGTTCCAGATAATGTTGGTGTGTTGTCAGATGTTAGTCCAACACCAGAAATCACCTCTCATTCCCCTTCTTATTCAATAAGCGATGTCCCCAGTGTATTGGGAGCAGATACCCCTGAAGATCCTCCGCCTTCGTCAGCACAGAGTGCTGCAGGAGATGCGCCTTTGAGTTTATTCAATTTAGATATGGTTCCAGACGCGACCAAACTCTCAAATGGGGGTGGCATCCCTTGCCCGGCTGTGCATATCTCTAGTGCTCTCATGAACTCACAGCAAAAACAAGGTTGCTCAGATCTAAACTTGGTTATCAACTCGCATATCCACCAAAATCCTCTTGGAGGTGGAACTAGGTTTCCCGGAGTGAGCACGTATGATTCCCTTCCAATAGACCCAGCTAGTGAAGCAGTCGTGGAAGATGGAATTTTAGCTGACTCTGCAGCTGTCGATCCTTCGGTCTTAGCCGATCCTGTTGTCGCTGCGGCTGATCCTGCAGTTGCAGCTGATCCAGGAGTAGGATTAGTTCAATCCGCTGTTCCGGCAGCTCCATCTTCTCCAGCTGCTGGGGGAAATGGAGGATCTGGGGGAAGTGGTGGAAATGGGAGTGGGGGGAGTTGGAAGTTTCCTGATCTGAGACATCTTTTCGAAGCTATGGGATATGTATGGAATGGTTTGGGCCATTTGTTGAGTTTTCTTAGAAACCCTTATCTCTATATTATCCCTATGGCCTTATTCTTTTTACTGGGATTTTTCAAAGTTCTTGCGTTGTTTCCTTGGTGGATACCTCTTCTTCTGCTGTACTTGGGAGTGAAGAGTAATAATAAACCAAAACAATCCATATCTTTCTATCAACATATCCATAAACCTGTACATCATTTGGACGGTTGGTTTTGGAATAAAAATACTAAAACTTGGCAAAACGTTGAAGATTTTGGTGATAGGAGAAAGGACGTCTTGGGTAATATAGATTATGATTCTACTGATAGTTTATCAACGGATCTTAAGAGAATTCATGGAATATATTCTAATAAAGAACTAATACCGTCAAGAACAAAAAGGAAGAAACGTCGTTGAAAAATTATGTATATTATCATCATGATCTGAATCTGGAATTTTTCCATCAAAGTTATAAATTATAATAATATTATTTTCTCTAGTCAATTCTATGATTGTTTCAGGACAGTTTTTTGTATTATGGTTTCGGAGTGAGACAAAATGGTAGCTTAATCTCAACATCTATGCTTTGATAGACTCAGTTATTCATCCATTCTCTCATTGTTATGATATTATTTATTTCCTTATTTATTTATTTAAATTTAATAGATAGAAACTCAATGAATTTTATGTCGATTAGTTGTAGAATAAATATTATTACAAGCTGAGAGTTTTTTCTTTCATCCTCCATGTATCTTACGAATATTTTTATTCAATTTTAGATCAACAACACCTTACAGAGACAGGAGAAGAATAACAGATAATGAGTTTAGTGAAATTAAAGCAACAACTCTAGATTTACTGGATGTCAGAACACCCCCGAGAATAAAAGAACAGCAAAAGCAAATTCTGAAACACAGAGAAGAATTTGAGCTGTCACATGCCGGTATTGCAATTCCTGTCGATGAGAATAGTTTGATGACAGAGGCAACGACAAAATTGGAGAACGCCCACAACTTTGAACACCCAACAACAGCTGACGACGCCATCTCAACTTCATGGATTTTGTTGAGTAGTCTGTCATCAACAACGTCGAAACCACTGATGAAAAGTAATAATGTTACAAGTGACGAGAAGAAATGGACTCTAGCGGCATTGAATACAACGAAACCAAAAAGAATTACGAGTCCACATTTCAAGAAACGTGTTAATATAGCAGTAACTGAAAAGCTGTTGGAGAAAATTTCGACTGAAAGCACCACTGTAAAGTTGGTTAAAGACGCGATAAATCTCACGAAAGTGAAGGCATCCGATCTGAATAGGGCAGTAATTAAAAAAAATAGTACACGATATGGATCAAATAATGTTTCGTCAGACGTACTCAGTACTCAAAAAGAGGAAAAGGAATCCCACATCGCTCCATCTACTATCAAAACAATTACAGCGGAAAAATATAATTCGAGAAAGAACGTTTCAATTATCAATACTGATACTTCAAAATTGCCTGCTGAAGCTAAAATAGTGGAGACTGAATTGGATACTACTGTAAAAAAAAAGAATAATTCTACCAAAAGAAAGAAGAACAAGAACCGCCGTAGAAAACCAACCGAAGCACAAAGTAACGCAACCACAACTGTATCCAAACCTACCAAAACCACAAAACAAAAACCTATAACCACTCAGATTTATAGTTATCTATCTCGTGAAGTGATTCCTACGGTTGGCGTTGGTTTGGTTGGTTTAATGGTTACAGCAGGTTTAGCTAGTTATTTCTTCTATCCTTTCGGAGTCGCTAGAAGGTCCTACGAAGTTGATAGAAAAGACTACTATGGGGACTACTATTACAAAAATGAATTAGCTCTTCCCGAAGAAGAGGCTATTGGCAAGGTTATAGCTGGTATGTCGATGAACTCTAACACTCTGTATCCAAACAGTCATCAGAAATCTAAAAATACCCATCACCAGTCGAATGTTAGATATAGATTTGTTGATAAGAAACCGCAAGTTAGTAAAGCAGTGCAAGGATCTGTAGAAGATGTACCGCTAACATACAACGAAGAGGCTGAGGAAAATAATTATTACAATAATTACCAGACCATAGATTACAGTGTGAATTCGAATGAAAATAAATTGTTCGTTACTGGACCTGAGAAAAATAAGAGTTTGGTGGTAACGCCTGTATCTGTACCAGAACATGGCCCGAGAGATCTGAAAGATGAAGCTACGAATCCAGATCATGATGTACCGAGTGTAACGCAAGTAAGCTACGGAGGAGAAATTGAAACTGGTGATAAGGAATTGAATATAATTCGTGGACCCAGACACCTAGATAATTCTAACCGTTAAAGAAGTGACTTCAGATTGATTCGTTTTTAGGGATAAGATTTAGGTAATTCACACCAAGGAGTCTAAAAACCTTGAAAAGTCATTCGCAATGAGCTTTCATTAAAGGTATCTGAATATCCAGAGGATTTCATGGTTAGGGTCTTGTCTAGGGCTATTTAAATTGAAATATTGCTCATTTCCATTAGTTCCACTATCAAGAGATTATCAGAATATATTATCAAATCTGACATACATATATAATAATAGTTACTCAATGGTTCATCAAAATCTGCATTATACGAGTGAGTAGAGAATATGAAATTTCATACAAATGAAAAAATACATTTTGTGTCTATTTTTGATATGACTGTGTTCGGAATAATGAATAGGAAATTGGTCTATCGATTGATTCTACTATCGTTTGGATCTTCAGATATATTGAATAAGTGGGATTCTGTCATACTGTAGTTAATTGAATTTTCAACGAATTTATAAACAATTTTGAATCACATTTGTGTCTCCGGATTGATGTATTTTTTCTCAGAGATGTAGCTAATATCATTGATTTGTATAATTTCAATCCACTCTCAAAGACATTTTTCTTGTTTAAACACGGTGATGGGAATAGTTGATTACTGCACAGACCATGTTTGAGTACTTGAATTGAGTCTGTTGGGTGCCAGAGAATCGAATAATCATTTATGTTAATGTTTTGTGAAAAAATACCTGTGGAATGTATTAAGATATTACGAAATTCTAATTGTATCATTTGAGAGCTACGAATTTACAAACATGATGAATTTGCGAATGTAATATTACAAATAAAGAGTTTGTACACGACTTTCTCACTCACGGAAATATTTTTTTTAACTTTAGAGCATTCCTTTGTGATTCATTTAATTTCAGTTAGATTGGGCATTCTAATGATGCGAATGAAACCACTAAATATAAAATGTATGCTATGATTCGATGTGAGATTTTGATAAAAAATCAGTTGGAGTAATGAAACCAATAAAAATTAATTGAAAAACACTTGACGATTCTCAGCAATACGCTAGTGTTCATGAGCTATTACGATTGATACATGAAAGATGTGAGAAAAGTTCAATTACAATTCCATTAAGTTATCAGCATTATTTTCGAATACCAAAATGGATCAAAATAAATCTTGCCCACTTTAGTAGCAAACACTATTGAACAAAAGAATGGAATAATTAATTAGTAAGAAGTTGAAAGTAGTGTAAAGGTTGAACAGCCGATAAAGACTCAAAAAAATTACCAGAGAACATCACGTGATGAAGTTGGCATTGAATAAGGAAAACTTGACCATATGAATTTCATTTCTCAACGCACGACCCTTTTCTCTATAATAGATTTTACTCGATTACTAATGAACTTTACTGAAATTACAACAGTATGAGCATCATTATATTCTGAGCTCAAAATTTGAATGTACAGAAGTGCACATCATTAATCTAAGATTCACAATTCAATGGAATTATCATCGAGAAAGTTTTACGTAAGTACTTGGTAGTTTGTCGAACCAAACCATCTCAATCAAACGTCGAATATTGTGTTTTAATAGGTGATATTTTAAGTTTCCTTAATCACTGCTGTATAGTAATTCATTCAGCAGAGAGGTATATCTTGTTTCCATCACATGCTTTATGATAAGAGGACAACCATATGAATTCCTTACTTTTGTTGATTACAGTTAACCACTATCATCTACTACAACTGCATTTCCGTAATGTTCATTCTCCTTGAACTCATTTCAACAACTCATCATCTATCAATTCTAATTCTTAAAATATTCACGAGCAAGAAAAAAAAACATAAAAAAGTATCCTTCATCGATGTAAAGTATTTTAAGAGTATGTTAAAATCGAGCAACATGAAGCAATTGAAAATCCTTTATTCTGAGCTTCAAAATATTTTTTTAGTCGTTAAAATTGAATGGTATAGGTATAATCATCAGTCGATTGATTAGTAAACATCTGAGAGGTATCCTCAGATGATAAAAATTAAGAATAAACAATATTATATGACCATGAAGCCGAATGATCTTTATCAAGTTAAATTATATTGTTGAAAATACTAGTTTTCAGAAAATTTTTCGAATTGTATCAGAAATACAATCAAAATGAAATGTATTGAATCATTTTTAACGTATCTTGAAAAACGACATGTATATTGCTCAAATTCAAGTTATTGGAAGAGATGAATCACGATGGATTAATGTTTTAATAATATAAGGTGGCACTTTGACTTTTTCCAAACTATTCATATTTTTATTTTCTCACATGTCAATTCATTTTCTATCAATATTTTATGATGATTGACAATCAACCTATTTCATATTTTTGGTAAGTATGCAGTGCCTTTTTTCATTTGAAGATAAGAATTATTTTGATAATTTATATTATATATACTCACATACTTTTCAAATGTAAATAATAGATAATTCAAGGAATATTTATGTATTTCAGTGCTTAGCTCACCTTGTAGAATGTAGAAGATATAAAATCGTAGTCGACACTATTAGAATTTATGGAATAACTGTTTCTGCACATAAACCTATCGCAGATCTGAATGGGTAAGACATTTCTACAATAACAAATTTCCCTCGCGTTTAGTATGTTATTAAAGTGATATATCAATACAATTAAAAGCGTGAAACATCACGATTTTGTGGTTGAGAGAAATTCTGTTTATCTGATTCTCTTTTTCATTATTATAGCCAATTATATCTACTTTGACTTTCTACTCACTGAACGAGATGAAATAATGACATTTTTCCAAAACAATCACTGGAGGGAGTTCGGTTTGTTCTACATTCGAATTTATTGTGGCGGAAAGTTATATTACTGGGTGTTGAACGAGATTAATTCCAGTCAGGGTAAAGAAACCGTAGCGAAGAAATGGTGTTAGTCGGAATACTCGTGTTTTGTTGCATGCACAGCACTAGTGCGGAATCCGAATTAACAACTTTCAGGACATTCACACTTGACGTACCGCATTCGGGTCCCGTTGAGATTCTAGAAGGTGATCCATTATGGGGAGATGGAAGAGGTGATTATGAATCATCACACCGAAATCGTAAGTGGACAAACCAGAAAACTCCACCGTTGATTGATAACCGTGGAGAAAACGATTCACAATTCACCCAATCAGCTTTACACGATTTCTTGAACAGCTACAGTGAGAAGCTGAAAAAACAACAGTCGGCTACCGCAGAGAGTAGTGAGAAAGATAAGAAGAGTTGGAATTTACTGAAGACCCACCATCACAACCACCCATATGATGATAAATCTGGTTGGGTTTCCCTGGATCCAGTGCCGTGGTCAGTGTCAAAGATTTCCAAGTGGCATAGTAGACCGAAACCCACCACGGAAAAACCTTGGAACGATCACTACCCGAATAATCGCCCCTTGGAATCATATATTCCACAACAAAACAGTTACAAATACAAACCTGCTGCAGATCAGAACAAATACCAGGTGTATTATGTAGATGAGAAAGATTTAGAGAGACCGCAGTATCTCAGACCATCTCACATTCATGGACAAAATGTACACATGCAGGTTACACAAGGTGTTCTTCAAAGTCCTAGTCGACCAAGCTATAGTCATCAAAAATATGGAAGCTATGATCAGATAGAGACAGCAGAGATCATAACGGATAACCAGCCTCCGAATTTCCCAATGAAATATGCGGAAACAAACAGACGTTTCGGTTCGGATCTCTATTCACCTGAAGACTCTTTCTTGAAAGACGGAGAATGGGTTCTTCTGTCCACCAGCAAGGGCATCAAGTACCCGAAGAAACAGAGATCCCTCCAGCTGAATCCTGGATCAGTCGGAGTTAAGAAATCGGTTCACCTCACAGTGCTACCACCCTTGAAAGGCTCCAATGTTAATATGACTACTTCCCATGGAGGTTTGCTGCAAGTTGAATCGACTTTTGAAACTGTCGAGGAAGCACAGAAGAAGGCGCAGGTGAAGAAACAAAAGATAAAGAAGCGAAAGCGTCCTAATGGTTTGGTAAAACGAAGGAGGAAACAACACGCTGTAAAGAACGTGGCAGAATCTATTGTTGCGACTGTTCCGAGAAGTACTGGGGTTACTGAAAATGATAGCAGTGCGTTATTGGCTGGAGTAGGTGCAGGACTTATACCAGCGACGATGGCAATGTTCGTACCAATAGCGATGAATGGAAGAAAAAGAAGAAGAAGAGATACTATTTCCACAACAGATGATGGATTTAGTTGGTAGTCGTTTGTGATAATTATATTAATTTATTTATTCGAATACATTCATTGGATAGTGACTAATTAGAAATTCAAGTTGAAAAGGGAGAAATTATTTTCAATTTCACTTTTTCCCAATGAACGTTTTTTTCTTCAATAAAGTGAACTCTTATAAAAACTGAGAGGGAACTAATCGAGTGTTGATTGTCTTCGTAACTTCTCACGAAATAATGATTTTATGTTTCTCATCCTAACGATAATTGTAGATCCATTAAAGACACAGGGAATTATAACTGAGCTCATTGTCAGCATGAAATTACATTTTATGAAAATGAAATATACAGTATGAACCAAGCTAGACTTTATTCAGAGAAAATCTTGAAACAAGCATACGATATCAATGATTTTTTTGAGCACAGGAGCTTATTTTTTCATGAAGATCTCTGATATGACCTTGAGTATAATAATAAATAATTGATCTTCTAGTTGATATTTTTTATAAGAAAATTATTCGATGTGTTAAATACTTACACTTTTTTTTTTTTAACGTAACGCTAATATTTTATATCTTATTTGAACGACTCTGAATAACAGAAGCAATGATTTCATTTATTCAGGCGTTTATCATAACTAGAGAATTTATTGTAAAATATAAACAATACTATTTTATACAAAATTTATTCTAATATAAAACTGCTATACATTCATGACAAACATAGAAATATATTTACAATGTCACAATTGACAAAAATTTTTCGAAAATCATATACAGTTCAACTACAACGACTCTTTTTGGATTTGAATCCACCAACTAACAATTCACATTTGGTAATTTTTTCGAATTCGATATTTATCTCATACAAAAAAAATTATAATTACTGAAACTGCGACATAGCAAAATGTTACAAAAAAGTTATACATGAAGAATATGAAGAAATGCGAAACTAAAGAATAAAATCTTGAATTGCAATATAGAATTCTTCATGATTTTGATTCAACTTTTACTTTGCTAAATATCCGTATAATATCGGTCTCATTCATCTAGGAGAAAATATTTCTGTTCCGAATATAAATCGAATAATAGTTTTTTTCTTGATAAACCATTGTTCGAAATCTTTGGTATGTAGAAAGTGAATCACAATTATATTTTCATTAAGTTATAACAAATATGGACCTAGAAAATAAATGACTCTATTGTATAAATAATTATTATATTCGTATTACATGAAGACGTTAAGAAATTGTATTTTCAATATGATTCCGTGACGGAAATAGACTTTCACATCTTTATTCCAAGCAAATAAATATAGTCCCAACATCTATGTAATTTATAGTTTTTTTTTCTCAAATTTTCCATTTTTTCAAACATTGTTGAGCTAACTGCTGATATTAACACATCATGCGGATGCACAATTTATTCAAGTTTACCATATGTAGAATTTATCAGATGTTTGGAAAATCTATCGATTTTTGAAGTTTTGATTGTAATACACGTTTTATCAATCTACTTTACCCAAAGCTGACCTTTCCCATATGAAAATACTGCATATTTTCATATATTATGGTTGATTATTATACACTATCGGGAACAAAATATCTTGTATGTAGATACAATGATTACTTTTCACGGAGATTTTCAAGTATGCCTGGAACAAACGTTCCAATAAAATTTTCATCATCTTTCGTAGTCATTTTACTGGAACTGGAGTTGTATTTTTATGTCGGACTATAATCGTAATTGAATTTCATTTTGTATTCTTCAGTGAATCATGACTACATTTCTATGGTTATCAAATAAAACGAGGTCTGAACAACACAGAAAACGACTCATTCGGTGAATCAAAGGACAATTCGAAGTCCTTCCTTCGTGATGTTCGGGAAGAAATTATTATGCCCTCTCAATTATTAGTGAGATATTTTTGAAGCTTTCATCAAACTACAATACCCAAGATATGTTACTCCCTATGCTGTCATAATTAAATTTGTTAATTTCCATTTAAATGATATCGACTTTGTGTTTGGCTTCGCTTACGCGATAAAGAACAACAGAAACAACACAAGCATCCTGTTGACTCACCTCAAACTAATTTATTGGAAACCCATGACTATTCAATCTTTGGTGTCTTTATTTACAGTCCACAAGAATCGAGTCACCTCTATGGTTACTCGTTTCTTCTAAGAATATTCTAAAATTACTTAATATACATTACAATATCACATAAAATCTAGAATTGCTTTCTCAAACGGCCTATACACGTGATGATTTATCGTACTGTTTACGTACGATATCCATCTAAACTGTAACATTCCAACATTACAATAAATCGTATTGTGTGTAGGTGAATTAAATCGTCGGCAGTACCATGGATTGCATCTTGTGTACAGAAATTTGCTTGACTGCAAGTGTTAAGATTTTCTTTACGTTCAGTATGTGCAGTACGATGAAACATTACGTGTATAGGCCGCTTTACGGATAATTGTGGATACCACATTAACAAGTTTTTTGAAAAATATTTGAATAGGTAACCGTTCAATAATATTCATAGTTTCATAGAATAACAATTTGTCGAAAATATAGAAAGTCTTGTTTCTGCACATCTGAGGAGATACAGCACAAAAATGAGGAATAAAATTCAAACAACAAATACTCAAATGAAAAATATCAATGTAACTCTCAAATGGTCTATAATAAATCAGAATAATATGAGATGAATATATAATATAGAAAAAGTGGAATTTTTCTCGAAAAAAAAAATCGGATATGGAAACTCCATTTTTTCTTATCTCCTCTAGTTACCACCCCGTACATTTTATTTACGTAAAGATGCAGAATGAGAGAATCAAAGTGCAACATTCAGCCAAATTTGTTTTCGCATATATGAGGTAACAACTGGTCAGATGCATCAATCGAATCTAAACAAACCAAATTGAACTTAGCTTTTTGATTTTTTTACTCGACTTGGTTCTTTCAGTGATGAAGTGGATAATTGTATAAATCATGTCATACGATAATTGATCACCTTTGGTTTCGAATATTCCCATTTATTCTTCCAGAATACATAACCCGATCCATTTGGACAACTGCAGTTGTAGACAGGGATGACTACATAATAAATACTGGTAATCTTCTGATATCTCTGCTAATTGAAATCTGATTACACATTCCCGTTATGTTATTTGAGATTTATTGGGTGTCAGGCTCACCATATTATTCTTCAAGTAAGACACCGACATGTTATTGTTTTTCGATGGCGGAGGCTGAGTTTGCTGCGAATCAAGAATACTGTTATATTTACATCTCAGAGTGTCAAGGTACGCCCTTCTATATTGCTTATTCATCGTAACGTATACCACTGGATTGACACAACTCGATAAATACAACAACAAATATCCCAAAACATGCAGCATCGGATGATTCACGCCCTGATCGAATACTTTAGCGATGGTGATGGGCAGATAGCAAACCACGAAACAAATGAATATCACGAGCACCATCTTGGTTATTTTCATTTCGCTTTTTCTGAACCTATTTCCGCTGCTATGCTGTTCGAGTTTCTTGTGGGATTTCCGCACCACCCAATATATCTTGGCGTAGCATATCACAATGACTATACAGGGTGCTGCAAAGCCAATGATGAACATAGCAGTCTTGGAGGTGTAGCCGTTCGCGTCTAATTTAATCGAGCAAGTACCAAGCTTTTCGTCCATTCCGAAGACACCCCATTTTCCTAGGAGAGTGGGAATCTGCAGTCCGTAACTGAAGGCCCAGGTGGATCCGATGTAAATCGCAACGTTGAGCTTGGTGTATACCGTTTGGTAGAGATGTGGCCAGGCTATGAGAATGTATCGGTTGATGGAGATGGAACCAATGCTTAGTAGGGAAACGCCGACTGAACCGTATCTCAAGACAGGGATCATCTTGCACAGTATCTCTCCATGTATCCACTCTCCATGGAAAAACTGACTGGCAGAAAATGGAAGCACGATGAAGCAGAACATCAGGTCCGAAATACAGAGGCTGTGAAAAATGGGATGCTTACAACAGTTCTGTAGATCAACAGAATCATAATATAAAAAGGCAAATCAACAACAATTCAACAGTTCTCATATAATTCTACTCTGGTGCGTAAGAAATGGGCCAATTTTTTATGACATTCTAAACACCGATGATCACGCTTACGAACACGGTTTTGGCACTTCCATTTGGTTCTGGGCATCACTATCTTAAACTCGAGTGGAATTAATTTTAGAGTTATTTGTTAGTGGTATCATTTAGATTCATTGATTATTGGTTAACTCGATTAATCAAACACAAAGAGACACATATACTTCGATTTTAGAGGAGTATTTAACTAATTTATGTTCGCATATTAAAATTGTTTTCACTGCGATAGTTGGAAACTTATTGGTGTGTCGAAATAATGCTCTACAAAGTGCAAGTTCGTCTAGCCTAGATAGAGGATGGAATACAATTTTGAAAAAATATAATCGCGAATTAAGAAAAATTTGACCACATGTTATTGATAAAGATAATGTAATATTCAGATGAAGAATTTTAGAGTAGTTTCAGGTAAATTATTTTTTGTCATTTAGTACAATAGAGATTTTGAAAATTTTACGCATGTTATTATTTCTCTCAGACTTTTGAGATGTACATTCAATTATTTGAATGAGAAGATGATTTAGTTCGGTTTAGTTTGCTGCTTTGAGATTCAAAAATTGCGCGCAATTCCTGAAAGCGCTTTTGCTTAGGTGAAAGAATGAAAATAATGGGATTATATTATCTATCTTTTTTTTTAACCATTCTTGAATTATCTATTTATACTGAGTAAGAAACAGAAGTTAGTATCTTGTACTTTTTAGAATGCTATAGGAGACCCTGTGTGATGGTCAGTTTACAAGTATATTATTTATACTGGGAATAATTTGTCGACAGAAAGAATAAAAATACAAACCACTTCCTTCTACAGAGCTCATCCTAACTTAAGCACATGACACTATCGAATTACATTGATTTATATACTTGTGATTTCAATATCAATTCTATCTCAATCTGTTTTTTGAAATTCAGTGAATCTGCGGTATTGCTTGACACCCCCTACAGTCCAGATTATTTTTACCAAAAAGACTACTAATTAAATAATGTCGGATTACAAAGAGACCGGAGTGGACCGGAACATTATTACTGCGGGTCCACTGTTTATGTGAATTATTCTGTAATCGATGAAAAATGTACTTTTTTACGTTTTACTCACCTCGCTATGAATGCAGCAGCAACAGTGCGAAGTTTGGAATGTCGTAGTAATGCACCAATTGTCAAAGCGTTACCCAAGACACCTATTATCATTATAATAATTGTGAAAACCCCTGCTACTGTCATCATCGAAGGGGAATATCTGGAATGGAAAAGTTGAATAATAATTTGTTTTCATCACTTGGCTATCAAGGTTTAATTATTGGAGAGTGGGTGACATCGTTCGAAATGTGGTCTGGAATTCAACAGTTTCGAACAAAGCATATTCACGTATATGCAATTAGATGCGTGCAAAAAGTTTTCTAAAACTATAACTTCATGATAAAGTCCCGTTGTTCATTACAGATTGAAATATTCATCACAATAGAGGCCCAATTTTTTCGTTTTGAATTGATTTAAAAAAACGACTGACGGATAGTGAAAGTAAGTCTAATAGAATAGTTTATTTCACGCCAAATAACGAAAGAGATTATCTACCCATTTTGGTCTACATTTTTATGCCTTATTTCTTGAGGAACATTCATCCAAATGAAAAATACCCGATAATTTTGTTAAACTATCAACGATTCATCTATTTACATATTAGATATTTAAATAAACAAGCTATGATTTTGATGATTCAGATGAAGTTAACATTGAGAAATCACTATCACATTTGTAGTTAACACTCGATAATTATTTTCACTATTTCGTTCTTTATTTTTCATAATAGAATGCCGCAGTTTTCCTGATATCGGATTCATGTTGAACGAATATAAACCATTTCAATATTTCAAATTGACACCATACATAATAATTGAATAGGTTGACGTATCCTAGGATTTTCTTTTGTTTTGCGCCCTGTATATATGTTATCGAATTTGTTCCATGATTTAGCCACGCACTGTATATCAGACTCTCACTGAGAAATAAAAATAAGACATATGGCACATTATATCTTCAACAATTAAGGACAGTTCACTTCAGAGACAATTATTCTCGATGAATTAATAATGCCATCTGGTAAATTGTTTTCATGACGAATATAACACCAACGAAGGCATTATTTATATTCACAAGAAAATGTTTCACTGAAAAAAAAAATAGTTATCTAAGCTAACTTAATCAAGTAGTTTTTTATCGTTCATTCAAAAACGAAATGGGTACCCAAAATGATTTAGTTATTTCTTGAGATATAACAAAAACTATTTTCGTTGTATCATTGGTTGAGATCGGTTGAGATTTATAAACAGCCGAGCTTGAGTTCTCTACTGCCATTTTCTTGACACTACATGAACCCTATAGATATTTTTCGAAATATAATAATATAACAGTCATATGGGAACCCTAACATTGTATTATGGTTGACAATTTACTCGAAACCTATAAAATATCCGATTACTATTGAAAGTAATTCACTTCGTAATTGTGAAAACTCAATGAATTCGTTTTCTAGATTCTCATCAATTAAATCAGAAACTCATCGGTTCTGGTTTATTTTCACGAAAACAATATAGAGGCTGTCAATTTGAAACTCTCTGAAACTAAAAAAGTTAGGAAAGCGCAACTTGGTACAAATGTTATATAGGTAGGAGGAACACATAATTATTCAAGCTACCTTCTTAGGACCTGTGATTACTTTCAATTGGATGAACCAAACTTCATATAATTTTTTCCTCTTCATATTTAATTTAATGAAATCAATTTGGCGACTGGATCATATGAAAACATATACAATGATTTTTATTATGCATAATAATGCGAACTCAATATTTACTGACATTGGCATTTTTCTGCAAATACTATCAAATAAGTTTCCATATCAGTGAACAGATATGCTTATACCAACACACAAATGTTGTAATAAACAGTCATGAAATTAGAATGCTTCCTCACTCTCCCTTTCAATATTTACTTGAATTCTTATTCTATGCCAAAATGAATCCATGGATATATGGAAGACACTTGGAAGATCAACAATGCAGATACTTATAATAGAAACCAGAAGCGATATGGAGATTCGAGTCTTTTCCGCAAATGGTTTTTTAATATAGATTTTATGCATCTCTTCAAATTATCAACTGATAGTTATGTTATCTCTCCAGCATACAGGGTGACCAACGAATAGTGAAAAATATTCTGACGAAAAAACGGGAACACACAAAGTTTTCAAGAAGATTCACTTTCAGATCAACATGATATATTGTATAAGAAGTTTTATATAAAAAAAAATTGGGAAAAATATTCCTAATATGGATTTGATCAAAAATACTTTTACCTCGATAAAAAAGTTCCATATTCTTTTCAAACTCCCAGATTGAAATCAAATTGTTCTTTTTCAAGATCACTTTCACTATTTCAGAAAAACGGAGATATAATAAATTCCACTAGCTATGGATGGATGGTACAATCGACTCACCCCGTATAGTCGCAAAACGAAGTCATAACACCAAAGGTAGGTAGGTAAGTCGGTACTTGCGGTGTAAAGAAATTGAAAATTGAACTGAAAACACTATCACCTACAATCTTCAATATTTACATTAGAGAATGCATACATAGAGCCGCGAAGATGACGATCGAACAATAACCTCGCGTCGTTGGCACATGTGCACCACATGTCAAACAAATTTCTAAACGCAAACAAACATTGCAGTTACAACTTTTAGGTACTATCGTGTCGAAATATCATTTAGGTACATACCGAATCAACGCCGAAAACTGAGATTGGTTCACTCGATCCATCTTCCCGCACTAAGCACATCACACAAACGGTTCTTCTAACGTGTAGAAGCCAAAAAGGGAACGTCCCTTTCGAAGCAGGATGGTTGAAAATTAATTTCAATTGAAACTAATAAAAGTCGATGCGCTAACAGTGTGTGGAACTCAAACAAGGGAATGAATGAACGACGTTTGGTCGAAAACCCGCATCAACAAGTGTTAGTCATTTTATTATTCACACAATTTCATTGGAAGTCACTTTTACTGGATTTACTTTTGATTGTTGCGCTGCTCGCTTGCGATATCGACGACGGCTCCATGACTAACACATCACCTCACCTTTACCTTACCTGGTACGACAATTGTACGTATTTAATTAATTGATGCGATTATTATTGAATGCGGATGAATCGAGCAATAGTATTGCTGAGCCCGTCAGGAAAGTAATACTGTTTGCGATAATAGGTATTCCTCATATCTCGTTCAGCTTCCTTTGAACGAAAAGTTGAGTAACGCTTCCTTTATTTATTTTTCAGTTCCTTATCTCTACATGGTTATTCTAACTAGACATGGATTTATCTTTATACGGATGTTGAGGCAACAAGAGAACAATGTTTCCACTTTTTAACAACTGATACTTTATCTATGTGATCCACCCTTCAATTATAGCTCAATGTTTGAGTTCGAGAGGGAGACGAATTCGATGTTATGATCAATACGTGCATTATCGTGATTCCTCATCACAAAATCTGTCAACTCGATGTTTCGATAAAAGAGTTTATCTTAGTCATAGACCTTGAGAGAAGCAAATTAAAACAGCATACCTAAGTCGTGATTCGGAAATCAATTTTTCCTACAATAGAACTCAGAACATATGAAAGAGATATCATAAAAAATTCCAGATGCATTGAGAAAATAAAATATGAAAAGTAGGTGAATGAAAATAAAATCAAATTATCAAACCCACCGACTGAATTCTTGCATATTCATTACTTTCATATAACACTCGTTCAGATGTTTTGAAAACCGCCGATATAAAATACACCAAAATCCATTTTGAGAAGGTACGCCGATTGATAGTAATTCAGATATGAAGAGCGGTCTTACCCCCTTCAATTTCCGTCATTGAAAACAGAAATTAAAAACACTCGGACATTTGTGACGTTTTTTCCGGAATTTTTCAATGATTATCTTGAAAATATGTTTTTCACGCATATTGGAATAATGATCAGGGTATACTATATGATAAAAAAACATTGATAACGTTTGGTATAGAAGGGTAGTGTCACCATGATAAAATTGATTGGAACAAAATCTTTGAAGGTTAATTTTTGGAGTAATTGATAGCATTTATTCAGCGTGAGATCTGTTTTACTATTTTTTGAGGTACTTTACTCATAATCATGAAGAATATTTTAAAAGAACTCAACATTCTACTTGAATAAATGATAATTTCGATAAATAATATAGGAAGCAATAATATGGAAAAACCAGTTTTTGAAGTGGGTGAATGACCCCTGTCGATGTGGCTTTTTGAGCACTCGATATCTTATTGCATTTGCAAGACATCAAGAATAATATTTTCGTAATCACTGTGTATGTACATAAAAGACCTACCTTGGTTTTTGGTTGAGTCATCTTCATAATAATAGCCAATTTGTAGACAAAACCTCATGGACCACATCATCATATAATTCATCACTGAGTGTGTGTAACAAATACGTAGAAAGTAAACATTTTCGTAAAATAAATCACTACAGTACTAAAACAAAAAACTCAAATCCGTAGAACAACGCTATCGTTATACAATTTCATGTAAATAATGTGATGATTCATAATGACCCAATTCATGACAGGGAAGGCAACTGTAAAATGAATAACCTTTGACAATGTTTCATACGGTTGACATCAAAATATTTACATCGAATGAATATTACAATAAAAGGAAAGCTCAAGCCGGATGTCCGATCATGAACGATCCATTGATGAATGTCATTGTTATATACAGTGTGAATAAACCAGATTTGCTTCGATGCATTTTTTTATGAAATGCAGCTGTGTAGAAAGATATATAAAATTTGTAAGTACTTTGCGAGTCAATTTTTGGGAAGTGCCAAATAGAATAGAAAATGTAACTTAAGCAAGATCAAATTTCAATTTTGTTAATACCAGAACGAAACGATTCTTGACTGTTAAAAGATGAAGAGAACATGATCACCTCTCCTTATCCCTTTTCTTTGAACACATTTTTCAACTTCTACATTCGATTTCAAGTGGTTTTTCGAGTATTTATCTGAAGATACTAAAGTTGATATACCAATAATTTCCATAAAATATTGATGATACTTTTCGAAATACAAGAGACTATTCATCATCATTCTCTCGTCATGAAATTTCTTTCTATTTGAATCTTGGAGATAACAAAAACAATTATGTTTCAACAGTATAGCACTAACTGCTGTTCTCACAGCCACTGTTCTTCAGAACAAGCCGACAAGTATATCATCGAATATGTATACAAACATTAGGGTAATAAATGACAAGCATGTTCTTACCGCCAATAAACTCTCCAAATACAAACATGCTTAGGAGACCAACTCGTAGTAGTATGTTTTTTCTGAGTCAGCGGTTCTTATTTCTCGTAATTCACACCTTCCTCATTCATCTTGAATAGCATGGGATGAATCACTACTAGCAAGTCTGACTCTAACGGGAAACCGAAAGTTACGAAAGTTTTATATGGAATCCAACAATATATTTTCCACTTCAAAATATTATAGTAGAGAAATTTTTATAGGAACAAAAATATTGAAATATTTTCAGAATATCTTCATAAGTTCACATATTTTGAGATTATTTCACGGAGATTTGAAAGACAATTTCGAAAAATCCTTAATATTTTGGAATGACTTACAGTATGTCGCATTCCGACACTCCATATTTTCGTTATTGAAGGAATACAGAATTGAATTTCTGTGCAGTAAGACAGGATTTTTAGTCACTTCTTGGAATGCTAAATGAAAATTTCAGATCAATCTTCAACTTAGTACACAAATGAAACTGATTATCAATATTACACCAGGTATATACCATGTCGTGAAAAATGTCCCTACCGAACTCGAGTGAGCTTCAAGATGAGCTATACTAAGAACTGTGTCTCTACCTACCATCAATTTCGTCGTAGGTCGGATGTTTGACGATAAAACGGACAAAACAGGTGTGTCTTGAAAAATACCCAAAACGTGTCAGAAACATTTCGGGGAAAAATCCCAATGTTCCCAATAATTTGAGACAATGTTCACATATGATGGGAAATACAATTTTCTGAAGAAGACCTTTGAATGTACATTATTTATAGGGCGAAACTAAGCAATATGACATCTATTTGCTCATCAGTAATTTTATTCTTATACTGGGAAGTATTTCTTGCTTTTCAGTTGTTTTTTTTCCTAAATATGATTAAAGGAATAAAATGATTATTATGTTTCACTAAAATATTCGAGTTCATGGTACCATTGAATCTTCAAGTAAGTATTTACTATCTATGGCTAATATTAAACTATGAAAATAGAGTTTGTGTATAGACAAAATAACGAAAAAATCGAGAATGTGAATCGTGAAAATATCGATAAGAACGTAATGGAACAATACCAAAATGATTCTGTGAAAAAATCTCCATATCTCATTTCTAGTCCAAAATATCAAAGGATGAAAAAATTTCCATCACAATATATCTGGAAAAAAGTCTCCTTTCGTGAGAAGTTTTATATATAAAAAAAATTGTAGTAGACTCCTCCAATTATCTACTGAAACCATCAGCTCAATATCATTCATGATCTCAAAATCGTTGATGTCCACAAGTGTAGAGAAAAAATACATGAATTTCAATGTTTACTACACCAATAATCTTCTTGTTGCGGATTGCTTGCTAGGAGAACATCAGCTATTTGATGGTTGCCGCGTGATGTCACTACTAGTCCTCTCTGTCATATCCAGCTGTTGTAGAAATCTATACCAGCCTTGTTGGGTACCGTTTGTTTTTAATTCTTTCTGACCTTCAGCAAAACTCACTCCCAACGATAGATGTACCTAGATGTCTAGACAGAGAGCGACAGTTGGTTGTTTATTCATTTTACGGTTAAAATAATTTTATACCCCGATTATTAATCTATCGTGCTCAAAAATATCCTGCAAATTTGTGGGAGAACGTGTCAGGTAACATTCCTTGATAACACTGATGGAAATTAGTTTAATACTGCTCAGTCAGAATTGCTTTGCTTTGTTTGGTGGAGGGGATTCTACACGACACTCAAACGCTCGTTTCGATGACTATTATTCCACTTGGTTTCTGCTGTTGGTACTGTGTTGATAAGACTGTATATTGAAATGATTAAAGCTATCGTAAGTACTTACTATTTTGGGATGTTCTAATCATCCTCTGACGCGTAGAGTTATTCACGTGTTTGATCTATTCAATTTTCTATCTTAATTAGGATGAGATAGCCAGGCTTTTCATTTGTTATTGGAGTAAACTCATACGAATCACGATATTCTCGACTATTTCTTATATAAATATAACATAAATTTTCGTTTATATGTATTTATATAATTCATGGACTATTTTCTTCCATCATTCTTCTATTATTCAGAATATAACCAATTTTGCTCTTTTGAAGACAAATAAAGTAAACATCTATCGTGCGCAGGCGCTATACTGTCAAACACGTTGTAACAATTTTTTGCAAAACCTTTCATCCTCGATCTTCGAGAGGGTAGCCGTTTGTGTGTCTTTCTTCAATTTTCACACAAATTTTCCACACATACAGGGTGTTTGTCGTATAGGCGATACAACATTGAGACAACCGGTATATTTCATTCAAATTTCAAAAACAACTCGGCTAATGCTGGGATGTTTTCAACGGAAAATCATAGGCGAAAATACCATTTTATTTCATTTCTCTTGGAGCATTAACTTCTCATGCAACACTGCGTATATGTGGCTGAAATTTGTTGGTAATACCGTATTCGTTAGAAGTAACGATATTGATCCACTGAGTATACTTTTTTTTGCATAATTTAACGATAATACTGACGCATTAGCTATCAGAAGTATGGAGCAATAATCTGATATCAGTTCTGTGAGCTATATATCGCTCAGAATTTTTGATGTATTACAAAATCCGTTCAAATAATATTCTCACCAAATATTTTGAACTCATTTGAATTTCAAAATCCTGACCTATGACTTCGTTTCTTATTGTAGATAATATATGTGAATGTATAATTCTTCATCAAAGTCCAATTTTGAACAATATTAATTGAGTTTCTTTTTTTTTGTATTATAGCCTCCCTTCCTCAATACTCTGAAAAGAGGTTATTCGAATGTTGCCCCGACCACAAAACTCTTCATTAATGGAAAATTCCTGGATTCAAATGCGACCGAATGGGTAGACTTATATGACCCTGCGACGAATAAATTAGTAACTCGAGTACCTGTTAGTACGAATGATGAGATGGAGGCTGCAGTGGAATCGTCCAAAAATGCGTATGCATCTTGGAGCAAAACTTCAGTATTAACTAGACAACAACTGATGTTGAAGTTGCAAGCAGTTATCAGAAGGGATATCAAGAAATTAGCTCAGAATATCACTTTGGAGCAAGGAAAGACACTGGTGGATGCTGAAGGGGATGTAATGAGAGGGTTACGTAAGTATATATATATATATATATATATATATATATATATATATATATATATATATATTACTTTCTCGTAGTTTTCTTATTATTAACATCATCGAGTATTTCCATTCAAATAATCCATGTCGTTGCCATAATAGCATCATAATAAAGGTTGTTCTCTGCAATAAGCCTTGAACTTGAAGATATTATTCGAAACGTCACTGATATGTTTACATACTGTACACCTCTGCTGATATGAATAATTACGAAACATGATTAAATCGAACTATATATAACTCGAAATTTATGAATATATCAGTTTATATATAATCAGTAGGAAAATATGATCAGATTATTATGAAATTTGTTAATCAGTAGTTTTGTTATTTTGTTAGCTAGTCAAATTCCAATACAGGCCTCATTTGGAGAGAAATTTTTTTCAGACTATTTATTTGAGAATAAATTGTATTCGTCTGAGGATTAATAATGTTCATCAGGAAAAAAGCATGATGATACATGATAATGCCTAAGAATTGTGAATATCTTGCCAATAATAGATACTATATTAGATTGAACCTATCATCAGTTGATAAAATTACTACTTCTTAGTGATTTCTTTGAATTTCCAGAGGTTGTTGAACATAGCTGTGCGGCTGGTACTCTACTCCAAGGAGAATCCTTGCAGAACATCTCCAAAGACATGGATATCGTTTCTTACAAACTGCCACTCGGAGTAACAGCAGGAATCTGTCCGTTCAATTTTCCCGCCATGATTCCACTTTGGATGTTTCCCTTGGCACTCATAGCAGGAAACACGATGATTTTGAAGCCATCGGAAAAGGACCCTGGAGCAACCATGTTATTGATGGAACTCATGAACGAAGTGGGATGTCCTCCCGGTATCGTTAATGTGAGTTATCGTGAAAACTCTCTTTGTATATTTGATGCAATACGAGGTAGAGATTTCCAGAGATTCGTTTATAACTTCTTCAAGTAATCCTAGCTTTAATTTTAAACAAGTGACCAAAAAATTAAATCTAGAGCTTCCAAAAATTTTATGTTTTGACATCACAACTAGCAACATATATTGTAAGGAATGCTGGAACACATCAACTACATTTTCGAAAATCATAATCGGGGTCCCAAAAAAAGAAACTTTCGTTTCGAAAATAATTGGAATTCATCCCGAACACAGCAACTTACAGCACGAATTCCATAAGGAACACGTTTAATTTCCATCCACTGTTTCCAGGTAATTCACGGTACCCACAATTCCGTGAATTTCATCTGTGATAACAAAGATATCAAAGCTATCAGCTTCGTTGGATCGGACACAGCCGGAAAATACATCTATGCACGTGGAGCGAGCAACGGAAAACGTGTTCAATCGAATATGGGAGCCAAAAACCACGCGGTCGTTTTGCCTGACGCCGATAAAGACACGACGATCAATCAGCTGATCGGTGCAGCCTTCGGAGCCGCTGGCCAACGTTGCATGGCCCTCAGCGTCGTTATCATGGTCGGAGAGAGTCAGAAATGGATACCGGAAATAGTAGAAAAAGCGAAGCAGTTGAAGGTGAATGCGGGACATGAGCCAGGAACTGACGTAGGACCAGTTATCTCGAAACAAGCGAAACAAAGGATCCTGCAGCTTATCGAATCTGGGATAAAAGAGGTAGGTGTTCAACAATATCTCAGCTCTAATCAGTTCTGATATACAGGGGCAGGATTGAGTGTAGGACCAAAAAACTCATATATTCAAAACGGAACAGACAATGTCGTATGTCAGTAAGTGTCACGAATGAATATTGTGACACTTGACAGAAAGCAATAATGACATCTATAAAAATCAACAAAGTATACAAGTTTATGTCAACCGAGCCCAACCTACGTTCCTAACCAATCTCCTAATATATCCTTACCAAACCCAATCATCCAACCAGAAGTAAACTTCCCTACCTAAAATACAACATTGAATGAAAACTTGTCTATCAAATTTTTTCGTCAAAATCCATATTCATTGAAATGCAAACAAAAATTTGTTCGAGAAGGCGATAAAAGTTTTGAAATTATACGAATTTTAGATTGACATTAGTATAACGCTATGCGAAATGTAACAAATTGGCACTGTGTGAAAAAACATAACCTCAATAACTAGTTCTTTCTCCTCGTGAATATCATTTCAACGACATTAAGGCTACTTCTTTGAAAGGTTATATTATTTATATATGTATTGAAGGACGTTTCTTCAATAATTGAGTTTCACAATTGACATCAGTACATCTCTTTATTATTGAAGAGTCTTTTTTGCAATATCTTTATTGTGGTAGAAGAATATACTCCCCCGCGAAGAAATCAATTTCTTGTGCTGAGACACCACGAATGAGAATTCTGAAAATTCAAAATATTTTTATAGTTTCTTCTTGACAAATTCGACCAGTTGATGGATCTGATTATACTTAACCTCACAATTATTGAAATTTCGTTGAAATTCCGGAAGAAAACATAGTTTCGTACTTCATATACTGGGTGTTCCTTAGAGACATGCTAATATGCGAAGGGGTGATTCTTTGACACATTTTGAGAAAAAAACTTCCTACTCGACTACTCGACACAGAGTATCGTCATCCAAATGGTTATTTTGAGTATAGCGCAAAAAAAACAAAACAGGTGAAATTTCACATTAGTCGAGCATGATGATAACGTTAGCTTTTTTTTAGGGTGCTGGATGCCCTCTCGATGGAAGAGGCATAGTCGTAGAAAAATACCCTGACGGAAACTTCGTCGGCCCAACACTGTTAACAAACGTTCAACCCACCTACGAATGCTACAAAGAAGAAATCTTCGGGCCGGTTCTGTGCGTGATGTCGGCAGATACATTAGAAGATGCCGTTCGAATAATAAACTCGAATCCATACGGCAATGGAACGGCCATTTTCACTACGAACGGTTGCCATGCCAGGCAATTTGTGAATGACATTGACGTAGGACAAGTTGGGGTCAACGTTCCAATTCCCGTTCCACTTCCGATGTTCAGTTTCACCGGTTCAAGGGGCAGTTTTCACGGCGACTTGCATTTCTATGGAAAGCAAGGGTTGAATTTCTACACCCAAACTAAGACGGTGACTTCGTTGTGGAGGAAGAGTGCTGTCGTTTCTGCACCTTCCGTTTCTATGCCCGTGCATAATTGAGTTGATGTTATTGTTTTTGTGTATAGATGATTAAATTATAAATCGTTTCCACTTTCTATTTTGTGCCTGTTTCTAGCAAGTGTTCCGCTCATCAAAATCATATACAGGGTATCCACAAACTCTTCCGCCAACCGGAACTACATGTGTGTAAGGTTATTTCGTGCCGATTTAACTCAAATCACCTTATTCTGAACCAGTTATACAGGGTGTTCCTTGAAGACATGCTAATACCATCTTTCTTTATAAGTTATACAGTGTGACCCATTTTTGATAGAAACACCCCCCTAAAATTTCAGGTTCTAGACAGATTTTGATTTTTTTTTGAAATACCAAGTACTAAAAGGTCTACCTTGGAACAAAATTTGAAAGGTTTATTCCAATTTTCAGAGCATATCACGATATTTTTTCTTAGTCGAAAAACGAGATTTTTCATTAGCGATTTTTTCATTGAAAAAATTACTACGCCACTGGATTCAGAGTGCCTCTAAACGCGGGTGACCAAAATTTCATGATGAAATATTCATTAATAACAAAGTTATGACAACTCAAAAATTCGAAAACTGACACAGCTAACAGTCACAAAAACACCCTATATCGACAGATATAGCCATGAGAATATTTTTTTACGATTTCAACAATAAAGTGTCACCAGTTGAAAAAAAAAACAAATAGCGTAAATTTTTCAAATATATCCTCTTCGAAATCGATGTCATAAATCGTATTCGACGTGAATTAATTTAAACTTTTTTTTTCAATAAATTATGAAATTTCATCTGTAGTATCAAGTTGGATTTGAAAACTAGACAATATCTACCAATATTCGTCGTAACTTTGAAGGAACGGCATTTTTTGATAATTTTAGGTGTTCACCATTTCATCCATTTATTTCAAGAAAAAATTAATATCTACATACGAGTACTAGTCATATTTCACAACATACATATAGTCAATTCCAGAACCGTAAACTCTTTCCAGAATTATATTCAATATCGAAAACATTTCTTTCTTGTAGATACTAGGAATACTATCAATTGATTTCAACAGATTTTCCCTGTCAAGCTCCAAATCGCCTATAGAATCACTAACTTTGGATATAATAGACTCGATGGATTCTTCTTTCAATAGAAAATCTATTGGAATGGATTCCACCAATTTTTGTACCAGATGCGAAATAACTTCATGAACATCGCCACTCGTTAAAAGTACTTCGTCGATGGTGTCTTCGAGAAGATCTGTGATGCATTTTCCAATGTCTTCTTCGCTCATCTAGAAATCACGACATTATTCAAGGTGTTCGAAATACAACAACGGGTGCTCTTTGCACACAAGTCATACACTGTGTCCGTGAAGTATGGAACAAATTCATTTTTATTCGACGGAGATAGTCCGCAATAGCTCAAAGTGGAGTGAAATATATTGAAAAAGAACGACAAAAACTCAAAGTCTTGTCCACACAATAGTAGGTATTCTTTAATTCTCAAAAAGGGGAAACAAACATGTTTCGATCACCTCTGTGATCATCATCAGTGTCACTACAATCTGAATAAATTTTCCTTATTTTCACTCGTGTATGTATAGTCGAAATAAGGACGAGAGGACGAGACTTTTCAGAAGCACCGGTTACTTACGTTAGGTTCTTGTAGCTGAAATATGTTTCCGGCATTAACATCGATAACACTCTGTTGTTCAGCGCTAGGTTCGAATGGCAGATTGTCTATTATCTCATTCACAATAGCTTGCACGCTCGAGCATCTCAAGATATTGCTCAATATACTTCTCACTATGGATTCCACATCGACTCCATCTGATTCCTTGGTGATGTCTGTCAGCAACGATTGCAGAATATCCTCGACTTCAGCAGGATGACTAAAATATTGAAACATTCAGGAATTTATACATTCTTCCATTTTAGTTAGTCAGTCCATATCTGTATAAATTTTTCGAAGAAATGGAATACCTCAAAAACAAATCACGATAGAGGAGCGAATCAAAATGCAACAGATCAAGAATTCTACATAGAATTCGAAAATGTAAAAATAAATAGGGTGTTCCATTTGAAGAACTGAATTGATATCATTTTCGGTTTAACTGGCGTATTGAAAATATCCAAGATAGATAGATCTTGACTGGTGAATTGAATCCAAGAAAGAAACTCAAAACTCGACACGGACATGCAAATTTTTTGACTATTCAACTCACAAGTCTGGCAGAGATATTCCTTGTGTCACTACTGGCGCTACAGTCTCCTCTGTCTTGATATATCTATCGTAATCAATCCAATCAGAAGAAATACCATCGCCTTTTTTGCTTTCGACAATCTCTTCTTTGACTTGTTGCTTCGGTGGCTGACTTTTGGTTTTCAACATTTTCATTTCCTTCTTCATCTCTTGAATTTGACAACACTGATCGTGCAAGATACTCTCGAGCTTCTTTATTTCCTTCGAATATTCCACGTGGATCTTCAGAATGTGTTCGATTTGCTCTTTCTTCTTCGGTTGCAAACTGATCATCGTGACTAGCTCTTGTTTCTCTTTACTCATCACTTGAATGAGTTCCAAAAGCTTGGTATTTTCTTTAATAGTTTTGGTCAATTCTGCTTGTGCGTTCGATATCTTTTCCTACGACATATACAGAGGTGTGCACAAAAATCGGCTAGAGCTGCAACTTCTGAATCGTTCGGGTTCGAAATTTGGTTCACTCATCTCAACACTCTGCATGGGACCTAAATATATCGAAAAGAAGAAAAGACTCTCCCTCTCACCTGCCATATATTCAGTTCCATTGCGAATAACTTTTTGATATCTGTATTCTCCATTCTCAGATCATAAACAAGTTTTTTGAGAACAACTTCTTCCAACTCATTGACGTGAGACTTGTTGAATGTTTTCTTCAGAATAGCCTGCTCTATTTCGTTGATATCAACTACTTTCCCGAATTTTTCACGCATTATCCGCTTCAAATATTTTTTCAAGTTCTTCAATTTCTCTTGCATATAACGCAAATCTTTTTTCATTCTTGTTAAATGTTTTTGATACAAGCTGGAATATGAAAAATATTTATTAGATAAGTATATCGGTAATAAATATCGATTATCTCTCAAATTACTATATAATTACAATAGAGAATAGTTTTAGAATCTATATCCTTCCTCTGTTATATTCAAATTATATCTTCATGATTAACTATTTCGACAATTTTTTAATGAAATTTTCCATAACCAAATCGCTAAGTGGTCGCGAGATGGCGCTGCGAATGACAAAATGTCGAATTGAGGTGTGAACAACAATAACACAGGTGCGTTTTGGAAATTTGGAATTCGTGTTTTTGTACCAAAATACGTAAGTACCAACAAATATTTTCATTAAAGTTGGTCGCATGATGAATGTAATGTTAACCATTCAGCGAAGCCCTAGGCATCTTTCAATCAGTCAGAGGAGTCCGAGTTCTGACAACCTCCTAATCCAATATAGAATTTAATTTGAAAATATTTCAATCATCCTGTACACACATTTCGGTACGGCAGAGATGACTAAGTTCCGATTATTCAACCCTATTAATCATGCGCAAAGGAATTGGCAGACTGATAAGACGACACATATTACTCAGTCGATTGTAAACCTCCGTTGGGTTCGGACGTGCGTTACAAAAAGACTTTCTGGTGCGGTGGAAAGTTTTCGCGAATGTGTTTTCGGTGATCTCGTGTGTACGTGACTGTGTGTGTGTGCTTCAAGGATAGTTTGAGAGTGGGCATGTTGAGGAAAGTTAATGGGTGAGTTTTTTTTGCATGTCCCTTTTACGATTTTGAAGTTTTCCATTGTGATACATCGGGTTTTTTTTATCGAAATTTACTGATTTCTTGGTGAAAGTGTTTACAATGTTTTCTCATGATGAATACATGATAAATGAACCCTTTCTTGATATTTAAGAAAAGATGCAATAAAATAAAATATGCAATTTTATAGATTCATTTTTAATTTTGTTATAGATGGCATGTGACGTCTGGAAAACAAAGAACTAGGATAGAAGGTGTAACTACTACTACCAATCGGTGAGTGATTTTTTGATTCCTGTAACTTTTACAACCCCACATTGAGCTTTTGTCTCCCCATTCAAAAATCGTTCAGAAAACCAGTCAACAGACAATTCTGGAAAACATCTATATGACTTAATCAATTGAATTCACTTTCAAATATTTCACATTCCACTTTTAAGCTCCACATAAAACCTATTTCTAACTCACTGATGTAAATTTTTTTGTGTCGATTTGTTATGTTTTATTTTTATTTCTTTTAATTTGTGTACATATTTGAGTATCTCAATGGGCAGAAGGACTTATATAGGACGATAGCCTATTGCATCATTGTAAATTGTTTCAATAATGGACATTCATTATTATTATTGAAATTTTCCATTTCATGATTTCTCGAATTCAGATATTTATTCTTGAGATTTAATGATTTTTTTCATTCTTACAGGTAGTAAGTAGTTCTTCTAGAAAAAGGTAAGTGATTTTTGGGTTATGCATGACTTTTTGCACGAGTTTCAGCGGGTGCACCCACAATATTCCGACGAACTATGGAATTCGTAGGATTATAGAGAATCCTTACTGTCGAGATATACGTTCAGTATGTCCAAATTGCAATTTCTCGATTTTAACCTCACTTTTCCAAATTACACAGGCCTACCTTTTTCTTTGTGAAATAGTGTTTTCAAGTGACAGGTCGTTTAACACACAGTACATCAGAATACTGAATGGAACGTTTATTTTCGAATTGAAATCCTGGACATCACAGTAGCAAAAGTAACAGTCGTCTCCAGTGCGATGGTACAAATCAAAACTACAATCGAAAATGCGCTTGAAGAAATCGAGCATGCCGTCAAGTGATTCACAGCTAGAAGTTCCATCGAAATTCAAATGCGGTGGGTCGAAAAGCGAATTTTCTACCCGATCATTAACGACAGTTGACAACCTCACCCGATAACGCGCGCGGTACCCTTACGAGGGGAGAGTATCGACTTTTGGTGTTTGTAAGTTTTCCTCTCTGCAAAAGAGGCCGTCACCTTAAGAAGTCGGTATGAGAGTGTTTTTCGTGGTCGTGGGAGTCTTCCTAGTTCTTGATGTAGGTAGAAAATCGCTTTTCAACCCACCGCATTTGAATTTCGATGGAACTTCTAGCTGTGAATCACTTGACGGCATGCTCGATTTCTTCAAGCGGATTTTCGATTGTAGTTTTGATTTGTACCATCGCACTGGAGACGACTGTTACTTTTGCTACTGCGATGTTGAGGATTTCAACTCGAAAATGAACATTCTTTTCAGTATTTTGATGTACTGTCTGTTAAACGAATTGTTACTTGAAACACTTTTTTATGAAAAAGAAGGTAGACAAGTTTCCAAATGAAGTGCATTTCATTTCAGGAATTATTTTATTTCAGAAATCATTCTCTTTCAGAAATTATTTTATTTCAGAAATCATTCTCTTTCAGGAATTATTTTATTTCAGGAATTATTTTATTTCAGGAATTATTTTATTTCAGGAATTACTTCATTTCAGGAATTGATTTATATCAGGTATTAATTCATTTCAGGATTTATTTTTTTCAGGAGTTATTTATTTCAGATATTAAACAATAGAAAGTGCATTTTGCAATTTTGTATAAATGCCGGTTAACGAATTTCAGAAATTATCTTATTTCTGGAAGGGGTGAATGCAGTGAAATAACTGTAAATCGTAGACTTTTCAGACACGAAATCTGAAACAATTAAGTGCGAGTGCATTTTGCAATTTTGTACAAATGCCAATAAACGAATTTCAGGAATTGATTTCAATTTCTGGAAGGGGTAAATGCGGTTCGAGTAGGTATCATCTGGCAATTTCGTTCAGATGAACTATTCTCGGTGAAATAAGTGAAAAAATAAGCGCGGTTTATACTTTTCAGGTACATAACTCAAGACAATATGAAGTGCATTTTGCTATTTAGTACAAATGCCAATAAACGAATTTCAGAAATTATTTTATTTCTGGAAGGGGTAAATGCAGTGAAATAATTGAAAAACGTGAAAGAAGTGCCGCGTAGACTTTTCAGAGACGCAATCTGAAACAATATGTGTATAAGTGCATTTTGCAATTTTGTACAAATGCCATTGAACGAATTTCAGGAATTAATTTTAATTTCTGGAACGGGTAAATATGTGAATATTTTGAAAAACATGGTTTTTAGGCCTACTGGGGATGCTTCCATTAAAAAAAGCAACGCATTGAGAACTCTACCTCTTGGGTGATGAAGGAAACGAGTTCAAATGTTTTCTATTTTGCAGACGCCTAAATACCATTTTTAGATACATACAGGTTAGTTTGTTGGTCACACCTCGAGTATTTCAAACGATTAAAAGTGTCAAAAAATGACAGCTTCAAAAGTGACATCTACCGAAATAACGGGCTATTCAAATTAACATCTCTTATTGGAAAACACTATAGCAATACGCAATTACACTCAAAATATATGATTTTCCACAATATAAGAGCACGGAAAAATAGGCGGGTGAACACTTTATAATTGTTTCAAAGATATTGAGGCAAAGTCAAACCATTCTACTTCTAACCTGAGCATCTCTGTTTTTATTGGATATACTTACATGTATTTGCTTTTTTCAACGAAATTTTCATGTTGCAAGGAGCCTACTCTTTTATACAAATTGGTCAATGCAGTTTTGGAAAAGATCAAATAATCGGTTATTTCATTGGTCTCGGGATTGTAATCGTAAATTTGGTCTAATCTCAAAACGACTGTACATCTGACCTGATTCATTCTTCGGTGCTTTTCTCTCTGATGACAAAAATTTTGATTAGTCATACATTGATAAAATATCGTTAATAAATATTCAATTACTTGATAATCTTCCAATTCCTTCTGGCTCGTTTTCAATTGACTCTGCAAATTAACCATTTTTCTGTTGCTCAGTTCGATATTTTTCTTCAGTATGTCTAATGACCTTGTTTGTTCTTTTACGGCTTGTTCAACCTCATGCCTGAAATGATTATGATAATTATGTCTAGAATTTTCTGAAGAATCCAAAAAACTAATACTATGCGCATCTAAAAATAGAAATCGACGTGTTCAAGCGTTTTTCCCAACACGCTCTGTAATCGTTATCGAATTTATTTCATTTGGCTTTTCCACATTGTAAAATTTTTGTGCAAAACCTGACCATTGAAAAATATCAATTTTTTCCCAATGCAAATTCACAAAATATCGCAATTTGGGTTATAGCTGCATAAGACCATCAAGTATTCTGTCGATGAACTGGATCTCAGTTTCAGCATACAGGGAGGCTCAGAAGTGAGTGTCATCCGGGCACTCATGAAAATGACTGCAACTCCATTTTTTTAAATGGAACACCCTGTATATTATCACTTATTCGAAAAGCTTTAACATTTTCCATTCTAATTGAGTATACTTTCCCTATACCTATCTCGTACAGTTTGTTAGTTATGATCACTTATGTTATGAATTCGTCTTCAATAAAATAAATATTGGATAGTGCTTAAGATAGTAGGCTATGAACTTCATTCTAACAGAGAACTAACATGTTATTCCTTCATTGTTATCCTGTATTCAAGATGCATGGGTGTGAAAATACTGTGGCAGAAAATAATTACTCGAATGCGGTTTAAATGGATTTATTCATCATTTATGATCAATGTAACAAGAATATCAGTAGAACATGCAGAGAGTTTGATGAAAAGTATGCTGATTTACCTCGAACGAATTCGAGAAAATTTATTAGATTGAAGAGAAATTCTGAAATGCTTCATCATGAAAAGCTGAAAGTATCGAAGTCTAACACGTGTATTAATAAATCTAGAAAGATTTCAAAAACATTTCAAAATTTCTATTCAATCTGATGAATTTCCTCGGATTCATCCAAAGTTTATCACTTTATACTTTTCATCAAACTCTCTGCATGTTCTACTGATATTCTTGTTACATTGATCATAAATGATGAATAAATCCATTCAAACCGCATTCGAGTAATTATTTTCTGCCACAGTATTTTCACACCCATGCATCTCGAATACAGGATAACAATGAAGGAATAACATGTTAGTTCTCTGTCAGAATAAAGTTCATAGCCTACTATCTTGAGCACTTTCCAATATTTATTTTATTGAGGACGAATTCATAACATAAGTAATCATAACTAACAAACTGTACGAGATAGGTATAGGGAAAGTATACTCAATTAGAATGGAAAATGTTATAGCTTTTCGAATAAGTGATAATATACAGGGTGTTCCATTTGAAAAAACAAAGTTTCAGTCATTTTCATGAGTGCCCGGATGACACTCACTTCTGAGCCTCCCTGTATGCTGAAACTGAGATCCGGTTCATCGACAGAATACTTGATGGTCTTATGCAGCTATAACCCAAATTGCAATATTTTGTGAATTCGCATTGAGAAAAAATTGATATTATTCAATGGTCAGGTTTTGCACAAAAATTTTACAAAATAATTTTTATCTCGGAAATCGTGACAGATAGGTATAGGGAATTATGTGTGAAAGTTGTGAGGAATCTCATGAGGATTCCAAAAATGATATAATATACGAGGTGTTCTATTTGAAATAACAAAGTAGCTACTACTTTCTGATATAAGCGGCAACACTGTATTGATGAAAATATTTTAGACGGATAGAGCAAGTTTGATTATCCACGCTCACAAATTTTCGAAATGATCTGTCTTTCTGTTCTCCAGATACGTCTAATGTTCCATCCACTGTGACACACCCTGTATGATCAATCAAAGTGAATACATGTTTTGCAATAAATATAATTCGAGAAGTATTCGTAACTGAACAAATCCACTAGAAAGTGAAGATAGTGACGCGACAAAGTGAAAACTTGGCAATTTTTTCCAACTCCAAAGCCAAGCATCATTTTTATTTTTTTCTGAAACTTAGTTTTTCAACTGTTAGAGCATTATTTACGGAAACGTAGGATTCAGATTTGTAACACAATCAAAATGTACCTTTTGGAACGAAGATCAATCGTCAGATTATATATTGCCAATTCACATCCTTTGGGACAAACATTCAAGTCTTGCCTGATTATTCCAAAATCTCTGGAGTCTATACTGCCAGTTTCATCGGCATCCGATTCTTCGGAACTTGAAGACGATGAATCTGAACTTGATTCTGGAAAAGCAAGAAGAAATCAATGAATCAATATTACTTGGAATCTATCAACTCACCATCACCTCCCGCTATCTTGGGTGGTTTATATTTCTTTCTGAAAACCTTTTTCAAGAATTCATAGAACTTATTATTCTCCGTAGCATGTTTGAATTTTTCTTGTATTTTATTTTCTTCTATATGCATATTATCTATTATCACGTTATATTCATCTTGGGTCATTTTATGCATATTGATGACGTCTTGCAACTTATGGACCACTTCTAGATCATCATTCACTTTTTGGGTGAGAGCATCTTCACCATCCTCGAATTTTTTCAGCACATTCAGCTCTTGGTTCAACGTATGTATGTACAAGTCTATGAAATTTCCACCCACATGAACAGGGAGTCGTTCTTTCTTTGCATTCTCCATAATATCATTGAAATCTTGTATCTCCCTGTTCATTTCTGCTATGGTTTGTTCTTGCTCGTACAGTTTCCTTGAAAACAAAACATCACATATTTTACCTACACAAAGGAACTCTCTTTATACAAATTCATTTCACAAAAAGATTTATTTTCGATATAAAATAAACAAGGATATTATAAAAGGAAAATCAATATCTACAAAGCAAGAATTATTGAATTATATCAGATTATTTCGAATTTGGAGTACAAGTCTACTTATGGTGGTCTCGTTATTTCCTCATATCTACAAATATTATATACCTAATTCCATCCACTATAAGTCAGAATATTAGCCAAAATAGTTACACGACTCCTCTAAGTAAAATATCAAAGATAACGTTTATATAAGCAAGATACGAAACCAGGATATTCCAGAGATAAAATGGGCTACAAATCAAATAAATATAAATCTGAAAGTCAGGGAAAGAAAAACTGACCAACACAATCTCAACACTCGACAACCTACTCAGCTTTTCGAAAAATGCTTCATCATTTATTATTAGTCGTGTATTACCTGGTTAAACGTCTAGTTCGCACATCCGATTCAAAAACGGTGTCGATTTCATCAGATTCGTCCATCAATGAATCGAAATCTGATTCCATAACAGATGAAATTGCATCATTAGAATGATGATACTTGAATATGTTATTCACCACTGTAGGAAAATTTGTTCTTTCCGGTAACATTTCACGTTCCTCAAGATCTCGATCTGGGACCTATAAAATATTCTAGATTACAAGTACAGGGTGGGAAAATTTTGATGTTTATAAGGAGCAACTGGGTAACTATAGCAGATACGAAAAAAATTAGGTCGCATCTATTCTTTGGGGTTCAGTTCACTGGCGAAAACAGAAATTGGCTATCGCCTGAGATATTCTAATATATAATACTCCGCTTAATTTTCCTACGACATTATCAATTGAAATGAACAAAAAATTGTTAATTGGATGGAATTGAATATAATTTTTAGTTAAGACTTCAAAAGCTACCCAACATATGATATACAAGGTTGAAAAGAAAAAAAAAACTGTACAACTTAACTATACCCGACTACGACTTCCAATGAATAAACAAATTTAGGTCATAACTCGAAATTTCCTCTACGCTACTATATTCTACTAAAAAAAGGCTCTGAAGAATGTTGAAGATATTTTTTTTTTAACTAATAATCAAGATATTTGCATGTGTGGAAAAGTCTTGATATCTAACTATATAACTTTTGTTTATAACTTGAAAACAAAAGACGACCTCCATTTTTTCGTATCTCCTATGGTTACCGAGTTGCCCTATACAAAAATCGAAATTTGCCCACCCTGTAAATTGATTATTTTTTCAATAAAACATCTTTATTCATATATTCACTCATGGTATTTTATTTGGAAGTCATTAACCTAGTCCTAGCAAATTAATTTTCAATTCTTCAGCAAACTCACTTCTATGATTTTGTTATCTCCGTCGCCAAGGTCGCTGAATTCTTCTTCGGGAACAATCACTTTCGGTATCAATTTCTTTTCGGGAAATTCAGCTTCATTGACAACTGGGATTTCAGGACCTAATTTGTGCACAGACGGCGGCAATTCCTCGTTCAGATGAATTATTTTCTGACGTTGATTTATCAAGTGATCTCGTATTTCATATTTCATGTCCCTGATATCCCATACTTTTTGAATGAAATGATGTCTGATATTATTTTGCTGAAATACGTTAATGTTATTCGACCAAAGGTATGAAATGAAATCCACTCTGAATTAGATCAGATTATTCTTCAGCACCCAAACTTTGTCCGAATTTTACTTTCTGAACTTCGTTATCTCAAGATATGACTTTCATAGTGGCATTCGAAAATTGTACAGGGTGTATTGGAAAAGTCACTAGGTGTATCAGAAGAAATATATTTTTTTTTATTAAAAAACCTTATTTATACAAGTACTCTCCATTGTCGGCAAGAATATTTTTGCGGGTATTAAAAATCTTTGGAATTTAGTTAATTGTAATTTTTGACTCTTCCAACTCAAAAGGTTGCCGGTTCCTGTTTCTGCTACATGAAATAAGTGGCGTATCATTAACTAATTTTTGTTTTCTACCACGCCTTGCTAAGTTTCTAGGAAAGTTCATGATGGGAGCTAACTCAGAACAGATATTGCTGTAATTTCGTCCCTATATCAAAATTCTAGCAGATACAGGATAAATCAATCAATGAAAAAACTGTCGTTAATTTTTTATTGGTATCCATGAATTCATTCGGATAAGAAATCTTCAATACTTAATTGTGATTTTCCTTATAGCTTGAATTCAATTAACAAATAATATACTAAAAATCGCACAGTGATAAATCCAATTAAAGCTAATCTCTAAGTGATTTAAGTTATTCAACTCTCCTCTAACTGAAAATGCAAGAAATCAATTGGGAATTCATTCGGGAGACTTGAATTTTCGTCATTACTTTATATTCGTTTTTTATGCTTCCCATCATCCCATTGTTGTGTATCAAATGGACGAACGTTACTCACTTTCAGTCTAGCATCCAGGACTTGTTTGTATTTCCTCACAGTCGTTTCTCTCAAATCAGCTGGTGGTTTGTAATCATCACTCTCCTTCAATTTATAATCTCCGATAGTGTTTTTGGCCTCCTCGAGTAGTTTTTCGTCATCAGGGTGATTCACACCCGGAACAGGCTTTTTCGCATTGAATTGATCCCACTGGAATGAAATGACATGTTTGTTAATTATTCAAGCTGTCATGAAAATTGGCTTAAAAGTTTTTTTTGTGGAAACGTTGTGTGATAGTTGAACTCTATCGAATATTCTCATATAAATTTGTAGATTTGATGTAAGAGACAAAATAGTTGCAGAGACAAAAGTTGCTCGTGTGCGCTGGCTCTAAGTCGCATAAATACGTTCACCGCAATGGCTAATAATGGACAAAAAGTACAAACCTCGTCTAAACGTTTATCCCATTTATCTCTCCTCTTTCTATATCTATCCAGCATCCTGGTGAGTCTCGCTCCTAATTTTTTTTCGATCATCGACGGAGTTAAACTCAACAGAAAATATTCCAAGGCGTTTCCTTTCTTCTGTTTATGGATTATTTGTTTGGGCACGAATGATGGTCTAGTAGGCGGCCTGTGAGCAGAAAAGTACAGGGTGGGCGAATTTCGATGTTTCGAGATTCGAATGAATGGAGGTCGCATTCTCGATCGCTTTTTTCGGGATAAGAGAAGGATTATTTTTTTCTTGTTTCACCATGTATCACACATTGAGTCGCTTTCGAAGTGCGAGTCTTCGATTGCGAAAACCATATTATTTGTTTCGTGATAGGTTTGCATGAAAATGTCCATAAATGAAGTGGAGACAGCCACTTCCCAAATAATTAATCTTCGTATTATTCGACAAATTTTGATTTTTCCAAAGTAGGTCCACTTGTGAAAAGACATATGAGACAAATGAACGTATTTATTTGCATCAAATAGTGTGAGAATTCCATGATCTCTCCATTTAAAATAACGAAATTACTGGCATTTCGAATTTCCGAAAAGTAAACCAAAATATTGAACACCCTGTTGAATATTCTGGTAAATAGAGGTACCTGATAGGCATACTCTTTCATTGATGTGAATACGGAGAGTGATCTTCCTATCATGTAAATTGAAAGAGTTAATTTCTTCGCACACGTTGAACCAAAAACTTCGTCATGTTACTTAAAGAAATTCCCTACTAATGTTAATTAGAATCACCTAAAGATCATCACCAAGCATTCAATTAGGAAACATACTGTATAGTATTACCTTTTCAGCTTACAATCTTCCAATCCTGTTTGTGTAGGCACAAAAAAAATGGATCAACAATTATGGATATACTAACAATTCAAATGTACATATAACAGCTGTGGATACTTATGATTATAAATATGATTATTGCAAGATGTTGAATTTGAACCATGAGATAAATCCGAAAATCACAGGGTATTCCATTTGAAATAACAAAGAATTCATCACTTCCAGAGGAACCGAAAGTATCATAATAACTAAAATATTATTATAAACTGAGTTTGAGGAGTTAAATATTTCGAAAGCGAAATCCAATATATTCATAAAGGAATATTAAAATAATTCATCGTATCATTGAATATTATGACATTTGTCGTTTGCGTTTCTTTGATTGCTATTTTCGTTTGGAAAATATATAGAACGATAAAAAAATCAGACACAGACATTCACAGATATAGTGGTGCATTAATTTTATGAATTGTTTCAGCATAAATTTTCGAAATCACCATTCCAACAAATCCCATCCGAACATTTTCCCTGAAACGTGTTGGTAGGATAAAGAATTTGTTATTGACCTGCCTTTCAACTGTTCCTCTAGCAGCTTCTCCTCCACCAACTTCAAGGTGGCCATGAAAATGGGAGCCACCTTCCTCTGACGTACCGTCATCAACTCGAGATCGGGATTGTTGATTGCCTTCACCACAATCGGATGTTTATCCACGGGATCAGTAACGTATCTTTTCAGTTTATCCATCAACAACTTCGACTTTTCGAGATCGTAGGCCACTTTCCGCTCTACCAGCTTCAACTTGTCCTCGAGTTCTTTCTCGATGTGTTCGGTAACTCTCGGATCCAACTCGAGATCTTCTTTTCTGATCATTTGACTGGGGAGCAGCTTCGCGTTTTCGAGTAAAACTTTCGTGTAACGTTCTTTCAGCGATTTCAGGATATTTCTCACATCAGCCTTGGAAAAATCGATTATCGATCATGAAAATGAGGGAGGAATGAAATTATGAATGTTGTTTTCCCGATATTTATATGAATCCAAATGCCTAATTGACAATTTATCTACGACTTCGGTCCGATAGCACGATTTCGCATATTTTCATAAGGTGAACGATTTCTATACAGGGTGATTCATTGGGAAATGGGCGTACTGCAAGGGTAGGTAGAGGTCGCCTAGCTGGTTCTGAAATACCTCCATATTATGGGTCTAGCGCCCTGTATAAGCGAGATACAGAGTGTTTTATGTATATCCCTTATTTCTCCCTAGGCTCATAACTTACGATTCGCATTGTTTATTCCATTCATTTTCACAACATAAACTCATTATCTTGTATGCTACCGAATTCCGAATGAATTAAACTAATAATCCAGGTACGGACTTGGAAAAATTAAAGGAACTTCATCAGTTCAATCCAACACCTTGTATGACGAAATTTCGAAAATTCGTTTGCAGATATGGAAAGAGCAGAAAAAAATATTCCTGAAAGAATGAGTTCGGTACTTCCGCATGCCATTCTTGTACCTGTTAATTTGAGTCAAAATTGATTTTTTCGATGAAAAGGTGGTACGAAATTCAGAAGAATACCTTTTTCGTCTCTAAATGCTCTTCTTTCACTTTCAATCGATCAAATCACTAACCATTTCATGATATCCTGAGTTTTGGATCACAACCTTAATGTAAAATAAGTCGACAGGTCCGTATTTAGGACAAAAAGTGCTATTTCAATAAGCAGTTACAAACACCCCGTATGTGTGATGAAGATTGCATTTATTCAACATGCTAAACTATTTCTATATCTGAAGTATTTCAGATTCAAAAAAAATGTGAAATTTGCGATTCTGTTCATTGACAATAATTTTTATTGCATATAGTTTTCAAAAGTTTTCGTACGTTCTGGACTTATTCTCATTATTGAATATTTAATATCGCTAACTGAAAACATGATTAGAAAACTGACATTACAAATAAATTATAAAAGTCATGAACTAGAGTTACTAAACTTGAACGACTCTCAATTAAAGTTGCTACAACTTTCTCAAAACATTCAAGAGAAATAATCGGAATTATCTTCTATCGACCTGAGGTATGCTAATTCGTTTTTTTTTCTACCACTTTTAGATATACATTATGTCGATAATGTTATACCTTGTGCATATTCGCAGCTTTTTGAATGCGATCTTCATTTGTTTTCATTTTAGTTTCCTCTAAGCTCAGTTTGCTGTAACAGTCTTGATCTTTGACGTGAATTTCTGAAATAACGTCACGTGTTCGTGCTGGGGCTGCTTTTGGGTAAATGTACATTTTTGGCTGAAACTTCGAAGAAAAAATGTTGCCATCGAAGCCACAACTGAAAAAGAATCTCCCGTCGAAGCTGAAACACATCTTGGGCACGAAGCCGTTTTGATTATCGTGCATCGATAATTTCCAGTAGTCTGAAAGATCCCTGAAATCCTGTTTGTTCACTTTATTCACTCGAATCGAACCGTCTTGCATTGCGAAGATCAGATACTCTTTTCGGTGACTGAAAAATGATAATGTGACGCTTCGTGATAGGGAGAATATTTCGTGAATTACTCGTATAGATAGCTGCTAATTTCGACGTCGTCTCCATCATAAACCATTTGGAATCTAAAAGGTTCCTCTTCTTTTTGACCCATTTTATATTCATAAATATACCCGGCATCGTATCTGGAAAAGTATTATTCAATTCATTCATCAATGAGGTAATATCCTCGAGTATTGGTTAAAAAAAATCTCAAGATGTTCCTTATATTTGATAATACGAAAAACAAACATCGTTACCATATGACTTGAATAATTACAAATCCATTGACCTTCATAAGGTACACAATGAATGTAAAAAATCTTTATTTGTATTTTTTCGAAAAAAAAATAATTTTCATCAACTTGGGCTTTACTGAGTGATTTTCAGTTTCTTAAAAAATTGCGTTTTTCATAACTAGAAAAATTGAATTACTGACCCTCCCATGGATACCCAAATTGTATCATCTTCGGTATAACGTAGCCATAGAATTTTATTCGGAACTTGCGGAATAAACAATGGTTCCAATTTTTCTTCAGATTCAGAATCAGCTGAAATGAGCGAGTAAAATTACATTTTTGATCAGTTGAAATCTATACTCCTGCTCAGGATTTGAAAAATATATCACTTCAAAGCCATTCAGGTATCGAATCATTTTGCACTTGATTGAGTTTGCATCAAGAAATATGTGAATTGTACTTGGTGAAAACCTATCAGTCTGTACTTTCTCCTACCAATAGTAGATATACATAAAAAATTCGAGTGACATTCTTCTCAATAGGGAATGTATAGTCAACAGCAATAAAACATGATGAATACCAGGATAAATAGATAAAAAAGGAAAAAATATGAGCCACAGTAAAAATTAAATAATTATTCAACATTTATTTACTACAAATTTTCTCAAGAGCCCTCTGAACTGGTTGAAATTATCACAATGTTTCATTATCACAGGGAGTTTATTGAACTCAATGGAACCTTTAAAACCGGAGTTCGACATTTGGGTGGTGTTATATCTGTTTTTTTTTTTAATAAAGTCAGAACTATTTCTTATATCGTAATTATGAATATCTTTGAAAGTTTTCAATTCATCACAGATATATTCAGGAAGAAGATAATGTTTCAATTTAGATACATCTATAAGGAATTTGGAAATTTTCACACACAGTGAATTGTAAATTCAGTCTACTGTTTTTTTTTATCGTACATATATGTATGAAGGATAATCTATTCAATTTGGTTCACAAAATTCAACTCGTTTGTAAATTTATGACACTTTTTAACATTCTCATGATATTGTAGTCCTACCCAAGAAAGTCTCCTCATCTATTTCCAATCCAGGGTTATCTTTCTTTATCTGTTCCATCTCTTTGCGTTTCCTTTCGATTTTTTTATTTTTCCTCTCTTGAATTTGTCTTATTTGTATATCTCTCCTAATCTGAGCTTTGTACGTTTTAAAGTTCAAGTATTTAGCATCTACTTTCAACAGATACGATACGTTGGTATAAAATTGAGGTTCACATGGTACTTCCACTTGCATGATTTGGCCGTGCAAACAGCCGACTACCACAGTCAAATCCTGCAAAAAAAACGCACCGAATGCATGAGATACTCAGTACATAGAAAAAGCTGAAATTTTCGAACAAAACTAACGAATAATGTATACATACGTTCGAAGGATGCCACGTGATACACGTCACGATATCCGGAGTTGGGATGAATCCAATAGGAATGAACATATCGTAAGGTTCATCATCAACTTTCATGGCAAACACGAATATAGTGCTGTCTTCGCCACTACTCACTAAAACTGTCGCAGATGAATTGATTGACAATTTCGTGATGGGTTTATTGTGGGGCTTGATGACCTGAAAAAAAAATACTTCGAAATTGTTTCACAGACTCGTTTCAGTATCTTTTACCTGTGTTATGGTCAAGGATATGTTTTTTTCGTTATGAAGACCCTGTAGACAACAAACTCTCACCTGCCCATCGTCGAATCCAGCGATTATGATATCTGCAGTGTTAATGATCTGAAATATACGAGATATTTTTCGGTAATTGTCTAAACTATAAAGTGATTTACACTCTGTGTCCAAGATAAGGATGTCTATCATGAGGATCTTGGAAACCATACGAGATACGGTGGTGGTTGAATGAGAGAAAAGTTGCACATTTCCAAGTCTGACAATGTGCTGTTCAGAAAATTTTGAAATTCCAATTAGTTCCGCAGATATACGAATCTGCCAATTTCGTTTCAATTATTTTCTGACATTATTTGAAGAGATACAAGAAAACAAAATATACTATCTCATTGCCATTTTTCAATCCCTACAAAACAGCGTTGAGAGATTTTTCGTACTACGTTTCGTTTCGGAGAAACCATCATCAACTTTATTTTTTATATGGCCCGTGAAAAGAAAATACCCTGTGATAAACAGCATATTTTATTACTAATACAACAATGTATGACCCAATATAATTCTGCAATGTTTGAATCTGAAAAAATGGTTTTTATTAAAGTTCGAACGTTTTGATGTATTGTGCGGTGAAAAGGTGACCCTGAATAAAACGATTTTCATTTTTTTAAGCTGAAATCATGCGTCGGTTATATTGGTTTTTCAACATCATTTCATACTCACGTCCGTTCCAAGCCAAATCATGCAACTGCCTTTGGCTGAGAACTGGTGATGAAATATCAGCTCTTTGTGTAGGTAATTATATAAATAGATTCGTCCATCTTTTCCTAAGCTCGCCAAATAGGGACCGGAAGGGTGAGCGGCTATATCGACAACTTCTCCCGCATGACATTTGTAAAGTTGTCTCGAAGGTCTCGGTTCGATCTCTGTATTGAGATCTATCAGCCAGATTCCACCATTTCCATCCTAGTAGAGGTATGATGAGCTCTTTTGGATTAATCGTTATATAAATAATATTTATTATTCCGTCCGGAAAAAAAAACTCTCGAGTGATTCAAACTCGAGACCTAATGAGATCAATTATTATTGATTGTGATTGACGAGAAAATAACGTATTCTACAATGAATATGTAGTTTCCAACCTCACAAAAAAACAAACCAGAACATTACAAAAAAAAACACATCACATATCGAATATCTGATACAATACAAGAATACTGCTAAATAAGCAACACATATTAAAAATATATAGATGCTTCAAACACTCGAGCATTACCTGGGCAATATACCAACTGTCTTCCGAATTATCAGCGTCCATTTTTTCGATGCAGTACAACATCAATCCTGGCGTATAAAAATCATAGGAAGGATCCAGAAGTAGGACTCTGTCGTCATCTGGTGGATCAGCGCGATCGATTTTTTCGTACCACCATATTCGGACGTGGCCGTCTAGAGAAATAGTCCAAAGCTCTCCTTCGTTGTATGTAATTTGTGCGATCGGTGCGTCGTGACATTTTCTCCTCATCGATCTAAATATCTCCAAAGTTATGAGTCCTGCATCCCATACTAAGATGTTGCCCCATTCGCATCCTGAGACGACCTGTTCCAATTAAAAACATCGCTATCAACAATTCTAAGTACTGTTGAGAGCGCTCGAAACATAAATAAATATAGTGCAGGACTAAACAAATTTTATATGACAGACATTTTTATTCTGAACTATCACCAAAGATTTTTTATCAATGAAGTAGTCAACCATTTTATGTTTATTTTCAGAAGTACAACTGAAATATTTTGTTTATAACACTCGGTGTAAGAAATATTTTCACTGTTAATATAACCACTTTGTTATTCGTTCCCATTCGGATGTTCACTGATTTCACCATTAATATCCTAGCTTTTTTCGATAAACTCAGTCCAGATGCACATGCCACACACATACAAGCACTCGCATTGGATTCCTATGACTCATCTCCCTTCATCTTATTTTTTTTTTTATATAAAACTTCTCACGAAAGGAAAGGAGGTAGGAATTGGTGTTCTTTTAAAATTAAATGATTTTAAGAATTTCAAATATACTCCATATCTGTACCAAAGTTTCAGGAAGCTTCGATATTTATCTAAACAAATTGTTCTGGAAAATTACCTTCGAATCTGGCATTGGAAGAACACCCAAAATATCGGAGTACTCCGTTTTCCCGAATCTTCCTACTTCACCTTTCAATTTGAGACCCGTAAATGTTGTGGCCATCTTCCAAAACTTGATGTGACTAACACCTGAAAGGAAATGAAATGAAATATATTTAATTCAAGGAAATATTGAGGTTTTGCTCTTTTTTAAATGTCCCTGAATACAATACTTCTGCTGCGTATGCAAGAATTGTAGCAGTTGGCTTAACTTTTATTTATATTCACTCTCAATACATACACGAAACGATCTAATACGTTCTCTTATAACTCTTCAAAAACAAGGGCAAATTTTGCAAAGGGCTCTCATATCATCATAATGATTTCTACGCAAAAATTGAATCGATTCAAGAAAAGTAATGCAACCATGTAGATGATGATGGAACACTCTGTTGATTCTTACTTTTTCGAATTCCTCGTAGAGTAATGGACCTGTTACATTTTGAATCGCTTCTCTATCGTGATTTGTTATTGATAATGTAATAATGTTTTCCAATTGAAATCTCGAAAACGGTATCATTCTCTAATGATTAAATAGGTCAGCAAATTTTCAAAATACATAAAAAATGAGATCTTCCCACCAAAAATTTCCAGTATAGGTATTGAGAATTGGTCATCAACAGATTTGAAATACCATTTCCGTCAGAATATGTGGCTGAAAACTCCACGCCAATTCGAAATATTGGTGTACTCACCACAAGTTGTTATCTGTCCTGGTATATAAGGTGAAAATTTCACCCGAAAAACGTCATTAACATAAGATTTGTTCCTCAACAAAATTTTATGCTCTCGCCAATTCCAAACAGTTATCAAATAATCGGGTTCTCCACTTTGTGAAACCAACAGCTCACCGTCTGGACTGGAATTTCAAATGAGTTAGGAATGCTTGAAAACTGAATTAGTCTTTCCTCCAACTCATATTCTTTTCAGTACTAGATTTGGTTTGTCTCCATTTCGATTTCAAACTCACGACTCGAATGAACGATATTTATTCCCATATTCACGATTCATTCAAGTTATGACAATGTTCTATTAAGAAAATCTGAATTGTCCTTTATACACACCTGTAATCCATATTTGAATACAGTCGTTCTGCGCCCCCTTTTAATATGCAAATTATATTCAGAGACGGCCATTCGTATATATTAATAATTGGTCGACGTCCTGATTCTGCTACTGCAAAATGTGATAGATCTATATTCGGGTTTTTCTGAAAACCAAATGAGAAAGCTCAAAGAAGTAGACGAAATGTCACAAGAATGCAGTTTTCCCAAAATTTATGAAACCTAATAACGATGAATCGGTATCTTTTCAAAATACGTTTACTAGTAAAAATAAGAGATGGATTTCGTTTTAAACAAAACTTCAATTTTTCGACTTTTCGACATAAGAATATCATATTGCTGTTAGAAGAAAATGCCTTCCACATTCGTAGAGCAGTTTTTTTCTGTTCAATCCAGAAGCGTAGAGAAATTTCTCCAAAAACTGTGCAATTTTGAATTATGATCTGTAGCCTGCAGTTGTATTTGTACAGAATGAACACCCAGTATATCTCGTAATATTTCAGGACTGTATATCCGCGCAAATATAACAACTTCCATCCGAAATATTCTTCTGTATTCTTAGGCCTAAGAGAGTTACTGTACTTCCACACACTAACGGGCCACCCTGTATAATCTACTGTCGTATCAATTTATGTATTTCTGTGAATTACTTGATATTCCAATTGCCCTATGATGACCTTGAATAGCTTCACTTACCCGTATATGAGCGATGCCACCTCCAAGAGCTGATCTTCTGAACCAAATTTTCTTTGTTTCAATTTCAAAAAAATTCAAAAAATTCCCTGATGCGAATATAATTGTTTTGGTATCTAGAACAACTATATTGAAATTCTTTCGACAGTTGTAGCCATAAGAAAAACTGTGTTATATTAAGGAATGCATGTAATAATCCCTAGAGAACCAATAGATAGGTAATGACGAATGTACTCATTTTGTACTGACAGGACTTGTTTTACCTCCAGTGTGTTTGAAATTCATACGTGTTCTACTGGAAAGGATACTGAAATTCTAATACGTTTTCTGGAAGCGTCCCGTACTTGCTAACTCTCGGTCCAGATATGTAAAGATTCGGGTCATAAAAACTTGGTTCATCTTCTTCGACCTCCTCTTCTTCTACGACTTCTTTCTCGTCTTCTGAATCACGTTCTGGTTTGGTTTCTGTTTCTGTTTCGGGTTCGTTATCTTCATTTCCTTCTTCGTCAATGGGGATATCTTCAATATCTTCATCGGTTTGTGACATTTCTGATAGATTTGGTGCTGCCAACGAACAGTATGAGATAACTATATTCGTATCTCTGGTAACACAGAGCTGTTGTGAAATCGATATCAGAAGTTACCAAGGGAACCACGAAGTTATTGTGAATTTAATTTCTGGAGCATATTGCATCCAACCACAGCAATCGAAAGCTAAAGATTTAAGTTGAGACTGTTGAGAAAAAAAACTGGATGAAAAACAAAAAGCTACTACTAAGAAGACTGTAAATGTTATCAAGATTGAGAGGAGAATTGGTAACAAAATAAAACAATTTGAATAGTAGTATAATGTTTGAACTGAAGAAAATTCAACTCCACAATGCCATTTAATATATCTGTTGAAAAGCTTGAAGTGACGAAATATTTCTTTATTAATATTCATTCAATTAGACCATCAGAGTAGTCTAGTTATAAATTTCACATTTTCATTAATTCATTCAGACTTTCATTCGTAAATTTCTACAAAGTTTTATATTGGATTTTTTTATTTTCTATGGAAACACAACGGATCTGGAAAGGAATCGTTTCTTTGAAGCAAGTATATCTACATTACATTTGTGTACAGACTCGACATTACTCGTGGTTTTCGAAAATCTTCCTATCTTATCTTTCTTCATGAATTTATTCCTTTGAGAATGACTATTCACCGAGTTATTTGGAACTGAGCACTCTCCGCTAAGCGATCTTACTTTATAGTCAACCAAAGGCAGTGACGTTACTTTATGATGGGATAAACCATTCGGTTTGTGATGGTTACAGCTGTGTCCACTCTTGATGGATTGCTTATTACTTTCCTTGGAGCCTCTCGAGTTGTCTTCACGTTGACTGTGCCTCAATTTCGAAATTTTATTCTTTTGAATCTCATCACTATAATGCTCTCTCTTGATCATTTTCTTCTTAATTATATCTCGATTCGATGAATTAGTATTGTCATCACCCATGCATCTCTTGGTGCCCTCATTGTGCTGATGATTTCTTTTCGTGTCTTCCAAATCGCATCTTATTTCATCAAAGTAACAATGTCTCAATAGTCTTTTAACGTTTATTCTTTTTTCCCAGTCGTATTCGATCATCAGACTGAGGATGTTTTTGCCTTTTCTAGTGACGTGTGGCACTAGACCATCCAAACCAGATCCCTTAATCTTCGGGAAGAAAATACAATTCCTCGACCTCGATCTAAGCTTCGTCAAGTATTGAATTTGGGGAGGTCCTAAAATTTGATGGATTTTGTAGAGTTGGTCGATCTCGTTTGAACCCGGGAAAAGCGGTTTCAATGTTAGCATCTCGTAAAAAACACAGCCAGTCGCCCAAATGTCCATTTTCGGGCCGTAATTTCCGACAGTCAGCAGACATTCTGGGGATCTATACCATCTTGTTGAAATGTATTCCGTGTAAGGTGGAGAACTGAAAATCCCCCTCACAGAACCCAAATCTGCTAGCTTAATTATTTCGTTCGGATTCGTTTGTGACAGGGGAGTATAAAGAATTGATGGAAATTTTATGAGGATGTTTTCTGGTTTGACATCGCGATGGAACAGCCCGTGGTTATGTAAGTGATCCAAACCCAACAATATCTGATACAAGTAGCTTCTGACTCTATGCTCAGATATGCCTTTTCTCTTCGTTTTCATGTAATCGTACATACTCATGTCCATCAGTTCGAAAATGAAGGTCACTCTTCCTCCGAACGAGTCGTAGTGATACTCAAGCATATTCAGAATGTTCTGGTGGTAGGGAACTTTTTGGGCAGCTATTATTTCGGCACAGGTTGTGATGCTTCCTTCGGTATTGTAGAGTTTTTTCAATCTTTTCGCGGCATAGAGAATTTTGGTGACTCGGTGCTCACATTTTAATACTTCAGAAAAAGAGCCCTCTCCTATTTTTTCCAACACTTTATATTTTGAGTAAAATGTATCCATGATTCCTAAAGTTTCTCTAATATGACGTTCATATCATTTTGATAATATGGTAACCTCAAAAATGTCAAATGACATGTGGTGAATGACTGCTGTCGAGCAATAACAGACTGATATTAGTTTCGAGCAAGTTGTAAAGGGACATAAATGGGAAATTGAAAACACTCGATTTTCAAATAAAAAATACGATATATTTGTATAATACATTTCATTCAATCATAAAGATCGATACATGGATGAGCAATAGAAAAATTAACAAAAATATCTACGTTTTCTTAATTGCACCGGGTGGCAAATAAGAATGGTGACTCTCGAATACTATTTATCGAAGAGACGGCTACCACAGGGCGTAATCGTTATCTGGAAATTTCAAAGTGGTTTTTCGCCGAAATATACCTAGTAAACTCACCAAATACATATATATATCTTGAAGTTAACCTATTTTTGAGTAATCTTTGTCATAATAATAATAATAATAATAAATCGGCTTTATTCAACAAATGCACATACATTTGCCCTGAAAAGGCGAAGATTAGCTAAAGCTACTCTTGAACTCTTAACCTTTTCAGTTTACAAAATAGAAATGAAACAAAAATAACATAAAAGAGAATCCTCTACAATTTCAATAATATATACCCTTTTTGACGTATCTATTGAAGTGAAGTTACAGCTTTGAAAGAACTTTGAACCACCCCCACCACTTCGTGAAGAATAATAATATTTTTTATGTTTCTCCTCAGGTTCAATATATGTAGTCTTCACCTTTCTATACGTCCTCGCCAGGTCTTCATTCAAATAACCGGTCACAAGGAAGCCTCATTTCTCGCTCAAACAATACCTTTGCTGGAGTCTTTCCTGAAGATTCTTGTACTACTGATTGGTAGGCAATCAAGGAAGAGCAGATGTTGGTCTCAGTCTCGTTGTTATTGATCCACAACTTTCCAGTGGTATTTTCCTACGGTTCGTTTCATCCGTCTATTTTTGGGACACCCTGTATATGTTGCACTAAGTTTTCGTTAATTTACAATTTTAGGAAAGCCTCGCCTCAATCAAATCAGTATTACTGAAGTTATATCCTATATAAACGTCGAAATTTGCACACCCTGTACATCAGAAGCCATTTGTCAGTAATATTTTATTTGACGTTTACACAGTACTCTAGTCAATAATCAAACATTTTTCATTTATACTTCACGTTTCTCGTTTCTTTGTTGATGTTGCCATGGTTACTTTAAAAAACCGCGCGTATTTTTTAGTTCGATTTAAACACGCTCAGGCGTGTATTGTTTTTTTTTTTCAAAAAACTTCATTTATGTAAATCCTGCTCATTTTGGCTCTTCAAAGACTTTGAAATGCTGTCTCTTTCAACTCAAAAGGTAGCCAACCCGTGTTCTAAATAAATGAGATCGTTAAAAATTCAAACGTTTACATGCAAAAATAGGTATTGTATCATTTAGTTGCTATTTACCTTCAATTTATAAAATATACATGTGACTATCCAGCAAGAAAATAACTTTTCAAAATATTCAATGTGGAAATAGAAAGATATGAAGATACTCTTGATGAGATCATGACTGCAAGATAGAAATTTTCTTTGTAATTGTTAAATGGCATTCAAACTCAAATTCCTACATCATCATTGATACAAATTGTAATAGAATTATCACATGGATAGATATCAATACAACAAAACACAATACACAAAAGGAACATAACTATAATCAAATTCAATAACCTTACATAAACATATCATCATCATATTGGCATAATCAAATTCCATAATCCTACATAAACATATCATCATATCCTGGAGGTGGAAATTCATCATTGTCTGGCCTAGGGCGTCTGGGACCAAATCTATCAACATCAGGTGGTCTGAATGGGTCAAATCTTGCTCCTGGGGGTATTGATCCAGGAGGCACTCCCAAAGGTAATGGAGGGCCTCCAAATAAAGGTCTTGGGGGTTCAAACAGATTTCCACCTCCACCAGGAATGATTCTGTTAGGTCCACGGATATCTCTAAGTGGATCAATTCCTAATGGATCCAAATCAGACCTCCCATAATTGCCTGGAACTAAACCTGATGAAAGAGGGTCTGCTGCTCTAGGAATTCCTGGAAGGATTGAAGGCCTTGGATCTACAAGAAGACTTGATCTGTCCTGGAAGCCCTGTGTGGCCTCAGTCTGACTTGAAGATTCCTTGGACTTTTTGGAAATGATAACTTTATCAATCAACTGCCTCTTAATCATATCAATAATACTCTTGTTGTCAGGAATTATTTCATCCAAAGTTCCAGTACGCTGTGCTACTGATCTTGAATTAAGTTGCACCAAAGATACTGTACGTTCATCAACACGTACCAAATTTATCATTACTCCATCATCTAAGAGTGTTGCCTTAAAATTGTATAACCTGCCTTGGTACACATATCTCATAGCATAATGCTCATTCCAATTTTTAGGTAAAGCTTCGCTTCGACTTTCATTACCATCAATAGTTTTTGATTCACCTAAACCTATACACTTGAAACCATTCGAAACAAGTATTAAATGTGTGAGAGACACCAAAATGTCTTGATTATTTTTCACATCATTTTCGATGCTACTATATAATAAATCCCATCCAAATAAAGCATTCGCCATTTTATTTGTTGATTGCTTACAAAACTGTCTTAATCCATTATTTTATTTTTCCAACAAATTATTTACAAATATTTTGTTTAATGAAACTGCTTGTCATGGTGAACAGCGATGCCGGATTGAAAATTCTGACAATTGGTGACAGAAGTATATGCCGAAAGTCAATTCACAGTTGGATCACTGCACTTTTCATGTCAACAAGTTTATAGTGCGCATGTCCACATGTGCCTTCAATTTCAATGCGCGTTAGCACAGACCACCGACTCAACATGAAGACGATGAGAAAATTTGTAAGCATTTAAACAATTGGAAAATTTGTTGAATTTTCAATGAGAATACATTTTGTAGGTATTGAAAGAATATGTATTTGTTTTATATATACTTGAACATGTAAAGGAAATAATTCACAATTTTCAAACTGTTTTTATCGTTAAACCAATGACAATTTGAGTATTTTTCATAAATATACATAGTTGAAACTTGTTAGTAAATATTTATATTTTACTCATGTATGTGATATTCTTGCGATTCTACTTCTGATTCATCAATTATGCTAAGATTCTCATACCATTATATTTTTTCAATCACTTAGATATCTCAAAAACCCCAAGTAGACATAAAACCAAGTATAAAAATTTAATCAATGTTATCAGATCAATTAATACTGTTAATCGTAATAACCACACTGTAACTTGATAAAAAACTATAATTTCTTTCAAAATATATTGATTTGACATTGAAATACATACATTTTATAAGTTATACTAGTTATACTTATGTACAGTTATACTTTTGCCAATCATCTGCACATCGTTGTTATGAACGATTAGTATTTGACAGATTGAAGAATGACCCAAGATGGCAGGTATCTTCTGAACCAAAATATTTACACTGTCACATAAACATATTCAAAATATGAAAACGAAACTGGAAAAGAAATCCTATACAGTCTTATTTCATCACCATGTTTCAAAGAACAATTGAATATAAGCTATCTATGGAAAATTGAAACGGGGAAATAGTTATGATTCTTGAAAACTAAACACCAGTAGTATCACATTTATGTTTGAGATTCATCTAATAACAAAAAATGAAGGTAAACAATTTATCAAATCCTCTCCTGCTAATTCAATATCTGAATGTTTCCTAAAGACACACTAAATATTTTAGATTTTTTTTTTCGAAGAATGAAGTTAGGATCTCATGAACTAATTATTGCTATGAACTTTTGTCCTAGATTCATCGCATTGGTAACTACTGGACACCTTGAAATATTTTGATATAGAATTTTTAGGTGTAGTATTCCTCCTACTTTTCATATCTGCTCTACTTTGTTTAGGTATACAACCACTGTCAGTCTTGTCAAGATTTTTTTTAATCAGCATTTTATCATTTCGTAAACTTGTGAGCCAATCTTGACTTCTTCTCTTTGGGGGAGAGTGATATAAATGAGGTGCAACACCGTCTTCAACAAAATTTGGTAAATCTGAAATGAATGAACTTATCAGACTATCTTTGTTTTGTGTTGGACAATGTTCCTCAGAGTTATGAACAATTGTTTCTTCAGTATCTCTACTACAGTGAGGATTGGAAATTCTGATTTCCTCAAAGGCATTCTCCAGTTTGGGTAATTTGGAAGAAAGTGCATATTCTTCTACACCATCCATTTTCTCATCTGCCTGGCCAACATTAGGAAAATCAAACAGTTTTTTGGGACCAAACTCATTTGGTTCAATTTCATTTGTACTGTTTGTTAGATGTGAGTTATTTTGTTTTGAAACTTTGTTACAACTTTTGCATAACTCTGTAGTTCCACATTCACAGGAGAGCTTAATGATTTTCTTTGGTGTACACTCCAATTCATCAATGGAAACTTTTTTTGTGTGCTGCTTTTCATTTTTTTCATTATACCCTGGTAATTCTTCAGCCATTCCAATACCATACATTTGCCAGTTTTCAGGTTGTTCTTCACGATTAATCGTCCAAAATTTGTGAGTCAAATCATCAGAGCAGGTAACTAATATAGCTCTTTCATCACACCATGCTACACAAGTAACTTCTGCAGTATGTCCTACTAATCTGACTATAGGTTTCGGCCTTTTGGTATGCCATATGTAGGCATTTCCATCACTACTTCCACTCAACAAATGTGAACCATCTTTACTTAAATATGATTTCACATAAAACGTACTATTTTGATGACCTGTGTATGACATCACAGGAACTGTAATGCTGGCTCCAATGTTGTAACAGTAAATTGTACTATCTAAACAACTTGCATACAGTCTACCAGCTGCACCATCTAGAATAAGACTGCTATAACCTTGTTTCATGCTATTGCCGGGATATGGTATGATAGCTTTGGGAATTGACTGATTCTTATAATTAGTATAGGTTTTACGTATGTCCCAAATCTTCAATGTATTATCATCAGCTCCGCATGAAATAAGAGTATTCTCATCTTGAAATGCTAGTCCAGTAACTGATCTAATATTAGGACATTTGTCAACTTTTTTCTTTTTTGATTTCTTAGGTGTGGCAGAGGACAAATGAGAATTGAATATAACCTCGTCAGCCTTGCAAACAGAACTAACAGAAGCTCTGCAATCCCATACGTAAATTTTTCCATCTCTACCACCAGTAGCAAATATATCATCAGAACCATATTTGACTGTGACACTTTTAACAGACCTATTGTGGCCATGAAATGTATTCACAGTTCTCACTCGACAATCCCCAACATCTAATAATTGTGCAGTTTGGTCACCAGATGCACTTATCAGTTGTGGTTTATTGTACATCCAAGATAGATCAAAGATAGCATTATTGTGAGCACGAGACCCAAACCTCAAATGATTATCACTGTTATGTATAACTAATTTGCCATCTTCGTTGGCCAAAGCTAAAATGTGTTCATTTCCCTGTTGAGGACTAAACTTGCAACTAAATATTGGCGTATCTTTCCGACACTCTAATATTTCTCTTCCTGTTGGTGGATAAAGATGTGTATAAGAGTTTTCCCTGATGCATATCAATCTTTTGAATAGAGCATTTGAATGCTGCCACAATTCTGAAAATGGAAAATTAATGAAAAGAGTTGCAATTGCAAACAACATTGTACTTACGATGTCCACTCTGTTGTTTAAAGAAAGCTTCAACATCATTGAGGAACATGATTCGGTTTATACCATGAACATGTAATCACGTAGAATTATTATTGAATACAGTTGTTATTTTGATTAATGTTGTAACGGATAACAAACAACAAATAAAACACATTGGCTACAAAAAGCGCACAACAATCTGATGTAGGTACAGGGAACACACAAAGCACAGACACAAAGTCATATGGAAAAAGGTGGGAAATTTGCAGTTGACCTTGAGATTCCAAGGTTCAACAAATGCTTTCATTGTCATTTGTTGTAGCCACGGCCTTAAATACTGTGTACCGTGCTCATAAGTGGCTCATAATGAAACAGAAAGAACATCTGCACTTAGCGTCAGCCAATCACAGCAATGAATGTGAAACGTTTGGAAGGTAAACTGATAGGTCATTGTATGGAGGATACTTTTACGAAACTTGAATAAACTAGCACTATGGAACACTACAAATCAATCTCTCTCTTCAATGACCAAAAAACTAGAACAAATTAACAAAACAGAAATGTTCGTAGTTGTTTACTTTCCAGGCGAATATAACATTTTGTGACGCACTGCAGATATCCTATGAAAGCATTGCCCGTGGCAGCTGTGGTCATAACGTTCTTGGCCATTTTGACCAGGAAAAGACAACTGACTGATGATAATCGAGTTATGATGTTACTGTTTTGAAGTAGTGTTTATTTGCTTTATATTTGAGATTTACGTGCATTTAGTCTTCGATTCGGATATTCCAATTTTAATACTTTAGCCAGATTGAATGAGAGAATGAAAAATATCAATTTCACCTTGCGTTAGTACCAACTGAAGTTACATTCGCAACCTTTCAAGAATAATAAGGACATCTTTAATATGTGAAGTTCCTAAAGATCTGCTGAAAATGCCTCCCATAAAATTATCAGCAAATAATACTTTAGAAGTTAGCGACAACGAAGTATCTGGTAATGAATCTGAACGATCAAATTCAAGCCGAGAAAATGATGGGGCACATGACTCCACTGAAGATGAACCAGACTCTGATGATAGCTCTGAAATGGATGAAAGTGAGTGTGAATCCAGACGTAATATACTAATTCAACATGTTCAAGATTTAGAGAGCCAGTTTGGTCACCTGAGGGAGCAGTTATATAGAGAACGGATGGCTCAAGTTGAATTGCAATTAAGTGAAGTGAAAAGTGGTAAATCAAAGGACTACTTGATAGCATTATCTGATCTACAAGAAAATATGAGGATAAGAATTGAAGTAGCTGGAATTCTCAGACAATTTAAACTTCAAAACATCTCAAATCAACAAGATGCCGAAGAACAAGCAGCCTTACAGAATTTTGAAAGTGAAAAGAGCCTTGCTGCAGACTATTATTATAGTGATTTAATGGATACAATAAGACGGTTGGAGGAAGATAGACACAACAGTGAAATCATCTGGGGAGAAGGAGGGGAGTGGGGTTTCAGGTCTAGATCAAGGAACAGGAAAAAAGCTATTACAGTATCAGGTCCTTATATAGTATATATGCTGAAACCACAGGATATTCTCGAAGATTGGACTGTTATTCGGAAAGCTTTGAAGAGGACTCATTAATAAAGTGTTGAGAGTACTACATATATATTTCATCCACCACTTTGTATGAAAACTGGAAAATTTAAATATTTAAAATTAAATAGATTCCATAATTATTTCATGCATTTTTCCTCAGAGAACTCCCTATGTTTAATTATATATTCTCTAGATTTGCAACAAGAGCAAAGCTAATTTATTCTCAAATAATCACATACCATGAGCACCAAAAAATATGAATTGATACCATATGTTACCAGCCTTAAAAAAAACGCTGACTAGATAATAAGTCACTCTCACTATATCCAGATATAATATCTTGTAGCTTCTATAAAATATTGATAATTCGAGAATAACTCGACAATAAAAAAAATAGAATACGAATGGTAACCATGGGATACAGAAAGTTGAAGAATTTGCAAGAGGACATTTTCTAAATATTCCTGGAAGCGACGTTTAGCAAGTATACTTTTTTGCACTGGTGTAAGCCAACTGGCCAATCTGTGTGATATTATTTTGTTAAAATCGAATTTTCATTCTCCTTATTTTTCTCACCACTTTGATTTCTATTTGAATGTCATCAAAATTTACTATATATTTCTAATTTCTGAACATTTTTATTTGCTGTCATTTGTCATCTTTTCTATCGACATTGACAAGACAATGTAAATATTATTGTAAAAATTGTAATGTCATATTTTGAGTATTAAAAGAGAAATAATATAGATTATTTTGTAATATCATTCCCATTTTTCATTATTGTATTGAATATTATTTCTTCAACTATTCAATTTTAATGACTTTGGTGGTTGTTCATTTCACCAAGTTGAAATTCAATTCATTAGGCTACGGAAAATATTGCAGTATAATTTTAATTACCATTATGAAATTCCTCTTGAAGTCATGTAAAGGTATAGTGCAAAGCAAACACTGATTGTTGACATAATCGGTGATGTTTAATTTGGATTTCAAACATGTTCTTACAGTATAGCACCGCAGCTGTGTATGTACATCACAGCTTATTTATTAGATTAAAAAATGCATGGTTTACTGAAACTGATCTACCCACAGGTAATGTAGTACAAAATTTGCTGAAATAATTATTACATTTTTATGTTTTGGTAGCTATTCTAAACAGAAAGATGCCCCAAAGATAAGCTAAGTTCCTTGAACATTTTGTGAACATGGGAAGAAGTAATAAGGAAGACTCATCCTCATACGTTAAATCCGACATACAAGATGATAATCCTTCTGAATTGGTTGATGATGAACATAACCAATTACCTGTTGATAAGCTGCAAATATATCTTTCTCATGTGTACCCAGAATCTGGATGTTGGAGTAAGATATTTCCAAAGCCATTTGAGAGAGCATCTCAGAAATCTTGGTGGGACCCCACATTTGATTCAGAAATATTGGAGGGACAATTCAAGAAAAGTTCAAATATTCATAACAAAGTAAAATTCAGGTAAGGTTATTTTTTTGGGTTGATGATCAGTGATTTCATACTTTAATGGCCCACCCTATCATTTTCATATCGAAACTTTTATCTCCCTCCTCTCCACTCATGTGTTCCTGATATAGTTGCACAGGAATGTTGAACATTCAGTGGTGTAAAAGTCCATAGCCAATTTTTGTTTTCGTCAGTGAACTTATCTCAAAAAAAGCTATCAAGAATACAACCTCCATTTTTTTCCTATAGTTGAAGAGTTACCCTATACAAACATATAATTCTTCAATAACCATTGACAATTTGAGCTCACTTCAATTAACCAAAAATGAATTCCACAAATAGGACACCTTGTATAATATTGGACATTCAAGTCATAGCTCAGTTTCATTTCAATTAATATTATCTGTTTTTGTCCATTCATGATATGTATTTATTTATTAAAAAATAAAAATTTAAATTCAAAGAATAAGAAAGTGGACGGAGTTCAAAATATACCCAAAGACCTTTGAAATGTAAATTGTTTTTTCAGTTTTCAGAAAATATTCAACATAAGTTGCTGACGAAAGATTTGTGATTTTATTGATGCAGTGTATTATATAAAATATTTCAATATGGTGCTCCTATGTATGCAAATGAAAGTATAATTGGAATAGGTGTAGAAAAAACAACTTCTCGTTAATTTCCCAACAATTTAATATTGTTTATTTTCCTGTTTAGACATGATAACAATTCGACATAAGGAAATTAGATCACATCACAGAATCAAAGAAATGGATAGATAAAAACATTTAAATTTTATACATGAAATTATTAGGATTGTACCTGTGTTTACCTTAGTAATAACTCGAATTTTGGATAATTGATAGTCCGACTTACATAACCAAATGCCTAAACATAGCACATATTTGCACAAATTATTCTAACAAGAAAGATTATTTTGATATAATGTATTTGGAATTATGACTTAGATTCATTATTAGGATTAGATTATTATCAGAATACTCTCTCAAAGAAATTGAAATGAATCACTATTTTTACTCTCAATTGATTTTCAGGTATGCCTTACTGTACCTCATAGTGATATCTTCGACTTGGTTGGCCTACTTTTCGATCGTCGGTTTTCTGGGAGAGAAACGCCACAGGCCTCTGTTATGCAGCCTTCTGCTATTGCTGATTGTATGCCTCATCATATCCCTAGTGTTCACGTACACCGACATCTACGACAAGAATATGACAGCATCGACCTCCGCCTTATCTTTACTCATCACCATGCTGAGCCTGGTGTTTCTGATAATATGTCAATCGCCTCCGGATGGAAACTTTTCGCTCTGCATACAAATCCTATTTTTATTGTACACCCTCGTGCCGCTGAAGCTATACGTCAGTCTGATATTGGGCGTTCTTTACTCGATGTCGTTCGAGTTGGTCGTGCACTTCTTGCAACCGGCCGATCTCCACTCATCCTCGTTGTGTTTCATGAGACTGTTGTGCCATTTCGGCGTCCACGTCATCGGCTTCCACATCGGTCTGATGAACACCATCAGGACGCGAAACACCTTCATGAAAGTCGGTCAGAGTTTGTTGGTGCGCCGTCAGCTGGAGTCGGAGAAGCGGCTGAAAGAGAACATGATACATTCGTTGATGCCGAAAAGTGTCGCCGATTGGTTGAAGAAGGAAGACGAGAATTTCATAAGGAGGCAATCGTCCGACTCTACGAACGATATCAGATCCTTGTTCAGGTGAATTAGGATTTCTCTCATACTCACTGTTTTGAAAATATGAATACTTTATAATTGCGAATTCAAAACATATGCTAGTAAACCAAACGAACTTGGCAATAATAAATTGAGAATTGAAGAAAATGTATGAAAATACCTATTGTCAATTCATTTAAGGAAGACAGTTCTGACAGATATGGTTATATTTCAATGTCATTAGAGCAAAATGAAAAGCTAACCACTGAACTTCTGATTGGTTGTCTGATAGTGTCTTTCGAAAAAGAGTATCTTGTCACCCCACTCTGTACAAGATTATTACATTCCAGGCCTTTCAACATGGACCACATGGAAAACGTGAGCATCCTATTCGCCGACATAGTGGGCTTCACGAGAATGTCGAGCAAGAAAAGCGCCGAGGAACTGGTCGACATCCTCAACGACCTTTTCCAGAGATTCGACCTGCTGTGCAAGGTCCACAACTGCGAGAAAATATCCACCCTGGGCGACTGTTACTACTGCGTAAGCGGCTGCCCCGAGGCCAGGCCCGATCACGCCCGCTGCACCGTCGAGATGGGCCTCGCCATGATCCAGGCCATCAGGCAGTTCGAGGAGGAGCGCAGCGAGGGTGTCAACATGAGAGTGGGAATACACACGGGTACGGTGCTGTGCGGCATCGTCGGCACGAGGAGGTTCAAGTTCGACGTGTGGAGCAACGACGTCACGTTGGCCAACAAGATGGAGTCCACCGGCAAACCCGGCATGGTGCATGTATCCGAGAAGACTGTCGATTTCCTGCAGGATACTTATTTGTTGGAGGAAGGGGAGAACGTTATGGGTAAGCAGATACGGTCTTCTTATTTTCATGAAAGAAGGTCGTGACAGATTTGGGTGTTACTCAAAATCAGAAGCGCAATATAAAATTGATTGATTGATTTTTGTGACGCGTCTTATGTATGAATATATGTATTTGAGAAATAACGTTTTCCTATAATTTTAGTAATTTTTTTCGTTTGATCCATCAAATTTATAATTGAGAAATTGTTGGATTAATTTTCCTAAAACTATAGAACATGAATTATCCAACCCAACAATACGAAACATTACAAAATCTCGGTATAGTTCAACCCTAATCATACTTTTTCGCTTCGAATCGAGTACTGTTTGTAATTCCAAATTTCAATTTCAATGGTGGACTCAAAATGTATCCAGTGTTCATAATCCACTGCTAAAACCTCGCTCGACCACCCAATTCAAGAGATTTTAATTGGTCATCATATTTCTGTTAGCACAATCTTGACATTTGACGTCGTTGCATATTTTTAATTGAACTAACCATTTGCCAAAAAAAAATATGATATAATGAAACTTGGTCAGCTACAACAAATTCACTGAATAAGCAAATATTGTATATAGTGTGTGAATAAAGTAAGGAATAAATTCGTTACCTAGAAAATAACAAGTTTTTCGACTTCGTATGTGACATATTTTCTTGATTTAGTTATTGTTGAATAATATCCATATGCACCGAGTGCTAGAATGTGAAGAAAAATCAAGAATAACGCTTGGCAACGCTGCAAAACATTATTCTGGTGATAACTAATCAATTCTCTATCGTTCTTGGAGGGAGTTCAGAACTTGTTACGTCACATCCTGGCGCGGTTTCCACAGTATTCAAACAAGCACTTTTTCCGGAAGTTATTATGGAAAAACAACTTCGAAAAAAATACAAACAACTTTCTTAATCGTTCTGAAACACGTGGCATTTCTTTTTAGAAATTAGCGACCTCGCCTATTGGCGAACTCCTGGTGCCGAACAGCAGCCAATAGACTGTTTCGTTTTCAGGACTGAACACCTACTTCATAATGGGGCGCAAGCACGACAAAACCCCGACGTACAGCGGCTCGTTCCGCGCCGAGGGTCGTCAAAAGTACACCAACTCCCTCCAACTGATCGTCTCGCCTCCCTCTGCTAACGCGACCGGCTCACCCCAATCGCGACCGCGCGTTCTCTCTTGCGATACCCCCACCACCGCTTCCGATCAGAGGCAAGCGAGCCGCAACTTTCTCTCGCCCGACGTGTGCAAGATCAAGGCCAGCAGCCTGCCAAGCATCCTCGACATGGAGGACGACGGAGGGCTGGTGAAGAAGGAACTGGACGCCAAGACGCCGACCAGCACGGCCAGTTCGGGCAAGTGCGCCGGTAAACGCAAGAACTGGAAGATAACGAATTTCATGAAGAAGTTGGCGGACCAAAAGCAGGAGGGCGAGGGAGACGTGTTCACCGTGGTGTCGTCTTTGAATTCCACGGACGACGGATACCAACAGGTAGGCTAGTTAGAAGTCTCGAGTTCTAGTTGATTTTTTTTTAATTAAACTTCTCACGAAAGGAGGTGATTATTATCTCGACTCTCGACGGTTCAAAGTGTGCAGAGATGTAAATAAATATTTATTTGAAATAGGAACATTCCAATTTACATACATTTCTAATATTTGTAATTAATGATAAAAAATAAAAATACTTAATGCTAAACAAAAGAATAATAATACAATCGTTCCTCCTTTGGCGGTCTCTTCGAGGTAAACCCGTAGTGTACTTTGTGCTCAGGATCATTGCGTGTTCTTAGAATTTAATTTCATCAAGATAATTGAGCTCTTGATATGGTAGTATGTTATTTATATATATTTGATGAAATAGAAGGAACGATGAACCATATTACATATTAATCCGATCCTTTTGAAATTTAATCAATTTGTATTAAAATAATTGATTCCTCATACGGCTTCTCGTTTTGCGGCCAAGTTTCGTGAAGCCGTAAAGCGAAGTATGGGTGTAATTATTTTTTACTTCAGAGACGGAGAAGTGTCACACTTTTCTTGATTCAAGTAAGTCTAGGATTTTTTTATTTTCGACAAATGGACGAATAAGTATCTGATGCTCATGAAACGGTTGCCAAAATATAGAAATTCTCATAGTTAACTTTTCTTCGAAAGATACCCATTGAGCTTAGTTCAATCCGTACTTGAATTATGAACAGTCGACACACACTGAAAACTCTCTTCGTTTAACCAATTGATTCCAGGTACCTACGATAATCGAAGCAAAAGTCAATGGCATAAAAGATTCCTTCACGAACCTGAAGAGAACCGAAGGCGAAGACGTGTTTAAAGACACCATCGATATTAAATCGTACATAAGCCAATCTCGAAGCGACATTGGCCAATTCGAGTATCCATCGAACAGCGAATTTATTAGAAGCGGCAGCTACCGATCTCAATACAGCAGATCTCCTGCTGGGGATTTTTCTCTTTTAACTCGGACAGGAAGCAATCGGTCTCGCAGGAGTAGATCTCCTATGCTAGAAGGTAATGACTGTTATTTATTGTTTTTTTTTCAATTTTCCGCATCAACCATTACGGTTATTAGCGGGGTACAATATATTAACAATACAATCTAAATTTTATACAATATGCTTGTTCTATTCAGACAAACAATATTTGAAATGAACTATTTCAATCCAATTATGTATTGATTTTTCGGAGGATCTCCAGCGACAACAGTGTGAATTCTGACATCCCGTCACAACTCCTTTCCCTAAATAAAAAGACATAAATGTCATCTAAATTTTTCAGGCATCGAACCACGAGAAAGAGCGAGAAGTGCCACAGTTTCAGCTAGCAATTTGCAGAGACCCAAGAGGTCTTTTGATCTACCCAGCAGGTTATCCAGTATCGCCTATTTAGAGGAGAACGTAAACCAAAGTAGGAAAGATTCGGGGATCAGAAGTAACAGCAGGAGAAGTAGTCTACAGGTAAATTAAATACTTTTGATATGAATTTCACGGTTAAATAAGATTCTAGGCCATGTTTTCCCCACAGTCTGATATGTAGATCAGCTATAAAAGTTCATTTTTCTGTTCGAATAGACAGTATTCATGATGGTACCTAACATCGTCTTCAGCCGTTATCCGTTTCTTAAAGCCCATTTTCCAAAACTTTCTATGATAGTGAAGTTGACAGATGAACTACTCTATATCAGCTAAAATTTGGTAAATTAGTTATAGTAGGGAAATAAAAAAGCTTCTTAATTCCAGACCGAGAATGCTCCACCAAACTCGGATATCCTACATCGCGTCTCCGGATATTACACGTCAAGCCAATGCTCAATCAATGCCATCCCCAAAGTGCCAAAGAACCATGGACCATTCTTCGATAAGTACGGAGTGTGCATACAAAATCTGCGAAAACAATCCGACCGGCAACTGATAAAATGTGTTCAAGATAACTCCAAATCGAGATCTTCGTACTTCATCAAACCGCCCCTCTCCAAGGTGACCCTGTTCTTCAAGGACGCCGACATGGAGCGGCAGTACCGCAATAACGTTCACCACATTCCCAAGGTCGACAGCACTGGCGTCACGCTCACCAATTCGAATTTCAACACCTACTTGGACGTGGTGGTGTCGATGGTGACCTTCTTCGTCGTATCCACCGGTACAGCTTTAGTCTACGGGGTAACAAGAATTTGGCAGGTGACTTTCGTCGCGTTGCTCGCGTGTCAGCTACTACTAGGCGTGGCTCTGAGCCTGAGATCGGTGGTGAGGTGGTTCGATAGGGTCTTCTGGTGTTTCATCAGATTCTACAGGTGGAACTTGTTCGGAGCGATGCTCGTCGTCCTTCCTCTGATTTCCGCCATAGCGAATTTCACTAACGAAGAGGATATATCAGCGCATAACATCAACACGTTCAGCTACTTGATTTTCGTCGGCTTCGTCCATTTCCTCAACTTCACCCAGCTGAATTGCTGGATGAAAAGCTTGTTAGCTACTAGCGGCGGTTCGATTATCGCGTTCATTTTCGTTCAGACTCCGTGCCCTTCGGAAATCGGCAGTCTAGCCCGCAATGCTTCCGTGGTGTCCGATAGCCTCGACGTCACCGGGCTCTTACAGGCCAGCGATTCTTGCTATTTATCCAAAACGGAAGTGGGTTTGAATCTACTGCTCCTCCTCATATTAATATGGCTGTTGACTAGGGGTTTCGAAATAGGCTACAGGGTCAGCTTCCACGCGAACTTCGTCGCTAACCGGGACAAAAACAAGGTCCAAAGTTTGAAGAACCAAGCCGACTACCTCATCTACAACATCGTGCCCGAGCACGTGGCCGAGCAGTTGAAGAAGGACGCCAAGTACTCGGAGAACTTCAAGGACGTCGCCATCATATTCGCGAGCATCGTCAACTTCAACGAGATGTACGATGAAAGCTACGAAGGAGGCAGGGAATACCTGCGGGTGCTGAACGAGCTCATCGGCGATTTCGACGAACTTCTCGACCGGCCCGAGTTCGACAGCGTCGAGAAAATCAAAACGATCGGCTCCACCTTCATGGCGGCCAGCGGTTTGGATTCCAGGAAGCGCAGGAACCAGAAGGACCCCAACGAACACCTGTTCGCTTTGATGGACTTTGCGCTGGAACTGCAGCAAGTCGTCAACGCCTTCAACAGGGACCTTCTCGGATTCGACTTGGAGTTGCGCGTCGGGTACAACTTCGGCGACGTGACGGCGGCCGTGATCGGCAACACCAAGTTGTTTTACGACATCTGGGGCGACGCCGTGAACATCGCCTCCAGGATGGACAGCACGGGTAAGCGAGGTCGGATTCAGGTCGGCGAGCTGTGTTTGGCCGTGCTGGAGGAGAAGTACGAGTTCGAGCCGAGAGGGTCGGTCTACGTGAAAGGTAAAGACCACATGAACGTGTATTTCGTGAAGAAAAAGAGAACTCCCCCTTTCTTGTCCGTTCCTGATTCCTAAATGTGACGTGTGGTGTCTAGAATGTATGGCGCAGCGATGTTTAGATGTATTCGATCAGGGATGAAGGTGCAGTACCCATTCGTTAAGGGTACTACTCGAATCAATATTATCAAAAAATAAAGAAAGTCTCCTATACAGAGTGTTTCGAAATTTCCTCGATGAATCTTCTCGGAAGGAAGGAACAAAATGGTAGTTTTATTGCGGCTGATTCTTTCCCAACCAAATTCGTTGAATAAATGAAACAAGATGATCGTCAATATGGAAGTTCAGCCAACGTTCAGATAAAAATATAAATCTTTAGCATTCGGTACGGGACCAATTCAGCCACGATGAATGTATTATATACAGGGTGTTCCTTAAAGACATGCTAATATTTGAAGGGGTTATTCTTTGACACATTTTGAGAAAAAACTTCCGATAAACGTACACACAACACACCTTTTTCACTGATCAGAGCTTAAATTGCTTAAACATTGTATCAGATCGTAAAACATTTAATTGCCTGACGCAGCTTTTATAATGTGTAATATCATATATTAAATACCACATATAGAAGTGAAGGGCACTTTTTTCCGATTGATAAGATGAAAATTAGTAAGATTAGAAACCAAATATAATATAAAGTCGATATTGCATCGAATGATAGTCCAAATGGTAGCTAGATTGTGAATTCCAGATGATATTAGGATTAAGTGAAAAATGTAATTTTTTATTATTGGCAGAAAAGGGGAGAGTCTCTGCACAATAATCTGAGAAAAGAGTACGATCATTTTGGACACTCAACGAATAAGTCAGATTATGCAACAAATTTCAAGAAAAAAACATCCACAATTTAGATCTTACTCGAAATTCTGAAAGTTGTATTAGAACATTTTTGTTGCAGAGATTTTTGTACAATTACGAAGAAACATTTTTTGCTAAAATATAAAACAATAAGTATTACATAAGGCAAATATACTTGGATAATTGCTCTACCATTTTGTTTTTTATCATTTTTTAATGTGCCACAAATTCTATATCGTAAAGAAATGGAAAACTCATCAGAAAAAGTTGTTCCAAATAGAATTACAAAACATATCCTCTACAATGTTAACCGATTCTACAGGGTGTTGCCAAATAATTGTGGATATTTTCAAAGGGTTCGTATTTTTATTGCTAAAGATTTGAAGAAATAGTATTTTGTAGTCACTTCTACCAATTATGAAATTTTGTTTGTTAACAAGTTCCATTAAAAATAGAATAAGTTTTTCTAAGGTTTTCCTCTTTTGAGAGAACACACCTAAATAAAATAAAAAAGTATTATGTTGTAAAATATTCACACAATGTCGTTTCTTCAGTTCTCAAAGTTTCGAAATCATTTGATAACATCCTGTGTAATGAAGGAAAAAACTTGTTACTTATTTTTAAATGGATAGGAGCGGATATATCTCGGAAAATGGTAAAAAATACAATGGAAAGGAATCTAAATCTCGTTGCTGGCAAGAAAGTTTCGAAGTTTTATATTTCATCTTTAAGTAAAGTTACGGAAAGGAGTTTGACTCCTGTTTATTTAAATGCACTCGATTGTCTAGTTTTTAGCCACATTCTATAAATCAGGGACCACTGCTTGTGGGCAAGTTTTAACAATAAATATTGTAATATCGCTCAAGATTTTAGTGAAAATACTACTAGTCCAGATATATTTTTGATTTCGCATTTTGGTATATATTATGTCCTTTACTTCTTATCAGGAAAATGCATTTTAGCATGGTCACTTACTTTTGTACATCATATATTTAAGGAAAAAAGTTTTATATACTGTACAGAAATAGCACTGTTTTATACAATAACTTAAAAAAAAACTGGCCTTTCCCAGATCCCAAAGAATAACAACCAATAATAGTCTCAAATATTTGATGAAAGTCGCCGACTGAATGTTATCAAAAAGTGTAAAGTCAAGAGGCATATACTATACTTATTACAGTGGTGTAACGTGGATAGGTAGAAAAATTGCGACCCTCTCATTTAGGTACAATTTTAATGACAGTATTATTGTAGATGTACTAAAAAACGCTGAATCACAGATAAAGTAATGAACTGAAAAAAGAATTCATAGTCTAAAATTGTTTCTAACCAAACCTAAACATATTTATCCGCCAAATTTTGTGGATGATACTAACATCTTTCGTCCCAACTGATTTTCAATATGTATACGCCTCTATGGTTTGATTGAAAACATCTTTTATTTATCATGAGGTGTTGCTGACCCTGTCGCCCCCATTACGTTACGCCACCAAATTATTATATTGTGATAATTTTCCATCTGAATCAACAGTACTTTCCAATGAGAAGTTACAGTATTTTTTTCATTATATATCGTGGAATAACTATGGTAAGCTGTGATATAATAACATTGACATTTGCCTTTCTGGAGGTAATCTTGTTCCATTTTATTATGCAATCGAGAAATATTGAAATTTTGAATAACATTATGAGGTATCTTGAAATTGCATTTTTTGATACATTTCGCCTTTCTGTCAAAAATGTCTGTATTATATTCTTGATATGCACCATTTTTATACTTCATGATTTGAGGATTAAACTTCTCATTTATAAACAAAACATTCAATCGAATTATTTCAAAGGAAAAGTTCATGGAATATACATATAGGCCTATGTTCCATGGAAGACACATTAGATGTTTCTGGAGAACCAAACAACGGATCACTCAGATAATTTGACGTGAAGCATAACCAGATCTTCTCTACGCAACTAAAATATTTCGGATGACAAACTATAGATTCGATTTTTGGAGCGGAAAATGCTCCCATGCTAAATTACAGACATATTAATATACCCCCCATTGTATACGTATGCTCTACAGTCCAGTTTATTTTGGGGTAATAATTTCCGATCTGAATTGAAAAAGTATTCTTAGTTGTGAAATGATTGTACCAAATTCGATGTATGTTGCCTATACACATTCAAAGATAGCTAATGTTGAGAAACTGATATTACACATAAGCTTTAAGTAACTATGTACCTTATATTGTAAGAGAGCTGAAACTTGATACGGTTTATCAACTCTAACGTATTCTCATATCGAGCAACGGAAATAAATTTATTCAAAACATTCATTCAAATCTGTATCGCGTTAATAAATACTATATTATCACAAATGCATACCAATTAAGTACAAAATCACAATAATAATTGGCGGGTTCTGTTCTTTTTAAAAATTGAATGTTTTCCCGAATAATTTCAATGCAAAGATATGAGAAGTGTTGCTTGTTCCTAACTTTCATTAAATTTTGTTTTCGTTTTAAGTTATTGTCAAAATATTAACAAGTTACTGCTATCTAGTAGTAAAACTGTGACCATTTTGACAATAGTTAATCTAATGTAAAAAAATCTTTGTAAATATATGTTATTTATGGTTAAACAATATTTAAATTTTATTTATTTATTAATATTCTTTCCATTCTATGTGAATGACTCGAGATTTGGAGTTGCATTCAAATCTATAGTGCAATTTGCATAGTAAGATAGGTTGTCGTTTTTCTAAAGTGCCTTCCTAATATTATAAATTTTTGTTATTTAGTTTATATAAAAATATAATTTTTATTCTGCACCGTCCTTCTGAATCATTGTATAATATTAATACGATAATGATATTAAAATTATTATAAACCATGTTGTTGATTTGTTAATCGTAACATCATAAAACCAAATCGGCGATTCAGTTATGTTGTTATTATGTCTTTCCCCATGAAAATGATTTGAATAACGATGATAAATAATTTCGAAGTTCTTGTGAAAAATACTAGAAATGAACTAAATCACCAGAAAAGGAATATATTTCCAATTACCTTTGAAAATTCAATGAATGAATAGTTGAATACGAATATTTTCGAAAATATTCCGGAAAATATCAAGAACTGATAAAACCATGAAAACGCATTTCTAATTTCAATTACAATAAACGAATATTATGGTATGATTTCAGGTGATTCATGTTCAATTCAGTATCATCAGTAACATGAATATCCTAGTATTCCTAGTTGATACATATTTCTCCTTTTTGTTTATAATTCGAGTACGAGGATCGAACAAATCAGATTCGGAACCATCCACTTCTTTTTTAATTTCTCCTTTTCCTTGAAATAGAGTAATTTCACCTTGACACCTTAATCGTTGAGTATGTAATCTTTCCTGATCGTGAGGAAGAATAATTATGTAATACGAAAACGCTCCTGTTGAATAATTCGGTAACAACTAACAATTTTTAATTTCGGAATGACTTGTATTTACAATTGGACAACGTAATTTTTCCTACACTTCATACAAAAATGTACCTTCAGGAACAAGTTAGCTTATGATACTCCTTTGAGTAGATCAGGGCCAACGCCCAATTTGGAGGCAATCTTCAATTGAGAGGCGGCCGCATCTCTCAGAGAAAATAGATGAACCATTTCCATTTCCGATCTAGCTAAGGCTATCGCCTTGTTGAATAAATCAATTGCGATCACCAGATTCCCTCTGAAATATGAAACGAAATTGGGATTACACTCAAAAAAGACATGAAGGAGTTCGAAATTCGCGGTTTTGTTAACCGGATGAAAGTTAGGTATTACAAAATGACTCCACCATAGAGGTATCACCGATGAAAAATTACTTACCTTTGTACTTCAACTGTTCCCAAGGTTTCATATGCAAATTCAGACTTTTCATCAATCTTGATTCCTTCTCTCATCAGCTGCACTGCATTTTCGATTTCTCCTTTCCATTGTAGAAGGAGAAGACCTCTATGAACATACACAGAAGCATTCTCTGGATCAATTTCCATAGCTTTCTTGTATAATTCTTCGGCTTCATGAAACTCCTGTTTTTCAGTTTTCACCTAGAGAATTGGTTGTTTTGTTGAATAAAGTTAATGCGAATATTATCGGAAATATTTGTATTTCTTCGTGAGTCAAAGCTATAGTCATTGGCTTAAATTTAGCCTTAGTCTGGTGCTGAAGAAATTTTCTATAATCAATGTGGAATTTTACCAAAGACATAGCATTTCAGCCTAAAGAATGTACGATTTATCAATTTTAAATGGATCACCTTGTATTTTGAAATGATTTTTCAAATCTACGTACGATGAAAAAAAAAACACTTTCTTGACGATTCCCAACTATTTATTATATTTATATTTTTGATGGAGAATTCCAGTGTGATATCTTTGGAAATGTTTTTTTTTCAAAAGTTATAGATTTAAATCATTAAAATTGTCACCAGAACTGTAATACATAATAATTGATGGTTTTTCAAAGCATGAAGCACCCTGTATAGAGTAAGAATTGATATATCTCTGATAAGAATGTATAATTCTAGTTCTAGAAGTTTCTGAAAAATCCAAAAATAATAATAATTATAATTCTCCAACATATTCTACATGAATCCCTTGTGTTGAATTTTCCAATGGAAACATTTTTGAGAATCAGATCAAGTGAAAAATGAATAAAGTTATATCACCTGTGCAAAGAGTATATAAGTTTCTGGACAAGATGGAAACTTCTCAATCGCTGACCGGAAATCATTCATGCTTTGCATCAATAGTGTAACATCTTGGGTCTGCATTGCTTGGCGATAATCTGAATAAGCTTTTTGTACTACTGCTACAGCAAAATTCGGATTGAGGGAGACAGCTTTCTGGAAATCATTCCTAGCTTCATCAGTTACTTCCATTAGGAGTTTAACTTGACCTCTGTGATGATACACATCTGAAAACAATTTTTTATTCAAATCACTGATTTTTTGCATTCATAATAACCAAAGACATACAATAGGTGTATTCCTGGAATAATCAGCAAGAAATATAGTCATTTGTAATATTCATGTTATCTTCCTGTGCATGTAAATTTCTATAGTCATCATGCACATGGTTTTAGAATCAAAAAAACAATTTTTACATTCAATTTCGTATGAAAAGTATATACAAACCTGAAACATCTGGACCTAATTTTGCAGCAGTCTCCAAATCTGCCAGACAGTCTTGAAGTTTCTCAGTCTGCATATAAATTGATGATCTTTTGATTAAAGCATTAATTTTAATTAAAGAATCAGCATCTTCAGTGTCAATTATTGTTGTTAAATCTTCCAATGCAGGTTTGAACTGTACTGTCAAGAAATAAAACGATGCCCTCAGAGATAAAGCTTCAAGTTTATAGCTGGATTCAGATTCACTCAAATTCAATTCCTCAGTGCAAGCAGGGATGATTTCCTCATACTTTTCAGTTGCAAATGCCAATTTGGCTTTGAGGAAACCCTTCAAATCTCCTTGGCCCAGAGGATCTGTGGTCTCAAGAAGCTTTTTGTAAACAGGATCTTTAGAAAATGACATGAAATATGTCTTGATGAAATTTTTAGAAGGTATAACTGGTTTCCTAGTCTTTATGGCTTCAGATGCATTTTTCTTTCCCAGTTCTTTCAAAACACGATCAGCCATCAAAAGGGCACTCTGATTGCTAAAATTCTGCAACAGGCATACTGACGTTATGTCATCAAGAGCATTTACCCAATCTTTAATCATTTCTTCAGCCTTGGCCCTTCTATATAAAGCTTTCTCATAACGACTATTCAACTCAATAGCTTTTGTGCAATCTGAGATAACTGAGCTCCATTTCTTCAGTTGCTCATAAGCTGCTGCTCTATTCTGGTAATAGGTGGCTAAATCAGTTTTGAACTCATCAGGAATTTCTTCTATGGCTTTATTATAAAGCGATATAGCCTCATCATATTTGCCTCGCTTAAACATTTCATTGCCTTCTGTCTTATATCTTTGTGCTTTCTGAAAAGGAGTTTCTTCTTTTGTAACTGTGGTTTCAACTGTTTGTAGTGTCTGGTTTTTGTTGCTTCTCAAATACCAATATGCCAAGCCAAGAGCACCTGCAGCTCCCAAACCGAATGCTAATTGCCATTTTAGTGAAGTCGATGGCATGTTATGTTATTTCATAAAAATTTTTCAAAAAACTTGTCACACGACTGTTATCAGATCGAGGTTAGGAGTAGAGATGACGACCAGTGATTTTGGAACTGTCCGGACTCTGTCACAGGAGTGAGTCGTTTGAAAGAGTTTTTTCGGAACGGTCTCTAATAATAATGGACCGTCAGTGATCGAACTTAGTATAATGTCAATGTCATCATTTTCCACATTGAAAGACGTTTCTTTCTCAACTTCATTGTATTAACTTGGGGAATAAGCGACTTCAATCTTAATACAATATTTTGGAACCAATGAGTAACAATATTATTTTTTCTTGACCCATTCAAAAATGTTACAGAATACAGGGGGTGTTCCATTTGAAAAGACACAACTTTGATACGTCACACCTTCTTGAGCCACCCTGTATACTCCAATATGATTTCTTTTTGCGACCTCAAGAAATATACGAATATTGAAATAAAGAAATTTCCGAAATGATCGATGGTTCATCGAAAAATAACCTGGGGAATTATACACTGATATGGATTATCGCAGTTTATTATCATAAAACGAAATAATTACAGTCAATAATATACGTTTAATCAATAATAAACGGAACATTTTAGTAATCACAACCGGTTATTGCAACTAGTTCAGAAGGGCATTCAACTTGGTAGAATGTAACATCCGGATTGCTTACTCCTTCCATGAAATCGAATCTCCAAAGACACCCTGCCTGCAGAACTTCGGGCAGCTGGCTGCACTCCTTCGCGGAACCGACTCCTCCGTACCTTTCCCCCCAACCCGATTCTGGATCTGCCCCCCATTGTGTCGCACAACCATACGGGTACAAACCCACGCCGCCTCCGGGAATCTCAATATCAAACTGGTTGGTAGTCAACGGACTCCCAGTGTTGGTTACTTGCACTAGCATTTGTTTACCGGCGAGTTGGCCTTGGAAAGACAGCAGCATGCAGGAGCAGCACCAGCCGTAGTCTTCTCCGCCGATGAAAGAAGCGGCTGCGAAACCGTAGGCTAGGGTCGAGTTCACTACGAAGGGTTGTTGATTAGAGCAGGTGTAGGAGCTGCCGGAGCCGTCTTCGGCGCAGCCCGACTGGATGCCGGCGTCGATTTTGGTGACTCCGTCAACTCCGCAACTGGTCACGGGAATGGCGGTTTTCGTGTACGTCACGTGGTCTGTCCAAGAGCATGATGGTTTGCAGCAGTCCCAATAGCGGGTGGTTATGCCGGTACCGTTTAGTCCGCCTTGTCTGGGAATGATTGTCGGGGAGGGTTCACTCGACGACGAACCCACTGACGAAAATAAAAACAGTTTAATTTAGTCCAGGGATTTTCTGCATGGGCAGAGGAATTTTGGTGTTTGACATTTCAAGTGTTTCAGAGTACTAAATTTTATTTTTTACACAAAAGATGGCCAAAAATCGCTCATAACTTTTTCGCCTCTCGCAACCAAACAAAAAATGCTATACACTTTTGAAAATTGGTACAGATGTTCGGGAAGAATGTACCAACGTAACAAAACAAAAAAATCACCTTACTTTTTGAACACACCTCGTATATATTCTTCGTCTCAATTAGAATTATAAGATTAAATGTTAAATATATAACTAATTTGGTCAAAACTCATAATAAGATATCTTAGGGAAGGTAAGAAACTATTCGAACTGTATAGAGTGTATCAAAATTACATAAGGATTCAAAAAAACTATAATTTCAATATTAGATTTGGAATTCGGTATAAAAAATGTTGAAGAATGATCACATCGCATATTACAACGGCAAAAAACAGGTGAAATAATATATATATCATCTCTTGATTGATTACTCATTTTTGAGATCATTAATTCGCAAAGAAATATACATACGAAAATTTAGTACACTATTGACATATCCACTAGAGTTCGAAATTGATATGGAACTCATTGAATAGATAAGAATTATCTATATATATTTATATGGATACTGAAATCTCTTATATTCTGTCATTTCTTTCGGACGAATATTGAATAACTTCACCATGTAGTTTTGGCATTGAACGGATTTTTTACCCTATGCTTTGTCGAAAATCGCTAAATTCCCAATTTTTTTAAGTTATTTGAAATATTCTGAAAAATATTCAATCGAAATTCAATCATAAATCTAAAATTCGAAAAGATAGAGTCCAGGTGCGTCCATTATTATTGTATCCTTGAAAAGCGTTCAAAGTGGTGAAAATTATGGTATATGAATTATTGATATTTGCGGTTTGGCATAGAAAATTCAAATTCAAAATTGTGTTACAGAGAAGTATATATATCTAACTCGAGAGACAAACAAATTGTAGAGTGAGAATTTTCATGTAAATGAAAACTTACAAGATAAATAAGTTGCCAAAATAACCACTAACAGCTTCATTTTGAGATTATTATACATGCTATTGCCTGAAAATTAATTGAGTACTAGAATATATAATCTCTTTGTACACGTTATCTTTCAAGTTCTCTTTTTATCATTGATATATATTGAGAAACAGGGCCGGTGAAACGTGAAAATCGGAAGTTTTTCGATGGTCGAACTTTCAAATCATCCAATATAATACTCAGAAATTTGATAGTTAGCCACAAAAACGTGGACATGAATTTTCTGTATACATGTAAAATTGTCGAAAATTTACATGAATGAATGCTGTTTCTTTTAAAGCAAAAAAATATTATACAACAATGAATTATTTGCAATAATGAGAACATCACTTCTGTTTTGAAATATTTTCAATAAAAATTCGAAAAGCAACTTGAAACACATAAAAGAATCAAAATAAAAATATCACTCAGATTTTTCATCCAGGGTTATATTTGTTTGTCGAGTATTCTGCCACAGAGGGTGCGTTCCATTAAGCGCTCACAACGCCCAAAACACTCATTCAGACGTTCCACATGGCGACCACGATCGTTGGGGTCGTGGCGAAAATGTCATGAATGACGTCATGATTCATGCTCACGACGACCCATCTCAATAGGTGGTTCGGCGTGAGCGTTTCGATGACGCACAGAACCAAGTGGAACGACAAAATTCGTGGTCGTGAGCGTGATCGTTGTGAGCGCTTAATGGAACGCACCTAAAGTATACTCTGTGATTCTGCGTGACTGAATCCATCTTTCATATATCAATGGTTTTGTGGTGGTTTTGTGGTTCAGTGGCTAAATAGCGATGTTGCCAAACTATTCCAAACATAGTCACGTTTGCTGGATTGGTCTATATGCCATGACATTGAAGAAAATGAGAAGAAAATAGAAATAGCAGGGTTATGTTTTTAAACTTTTGAAAGGTCAGGCAGGCTAAAAGGTGTGACATTTTGTATATACATCAACTTTGGGAAAGGAATTTATTATATAATGGAGCTGTATTGATTGTTATAAGGAAAATAATAATGCAGTTAACTTGTTTTATGCGTAATATTTTATATAGAGGAACTTTTCGAATACCTAGAAATAACATAATGACTTCATCAACAAAATTGCAGGAAGCTATGGAGGATTTGAAAAACAACCCATATTTTGATAGATATGCATCTAAAATTTGTCGGTTACAAAAAGAAAATCCAGAACAATTCAAATCACGCATTGAGGGAATGAGCATGAAAGATAATAAGAAGGAGGTTCCTACTGAGAGACAATATTCACAACTGTTGAATCCAAAACAAAAAATTGATGTCTGTGCAGAGATTAACAGAAAGACATTAGATCAGATAATGAAAATTGATATGATAGAAGATAAAAATGCTGATGAGATTGAAGCAATTTGGCAACAGTACCATATTCAAAAAGAATATTGTATAGCAGCTTCTATACCTACTAGTGATTATGATAAATTAATTGAAAATGGAAAGAAACACCCTATCTTTGTATTTGCTCTTCCTAGAAGCCAGGGGTATGAATTCATCATGTGTCAGTTTTCTTTGAATACTGTCCATTTCACTCCTCTCCTTTGTTATCAAGTACACAAAGAAAATGCACCAGAATGCCTCACAATAACCCATTATGATGAATTGAAAGAAAGCAAAGGTGTAGTTTTGATGAGAGGAGAATATGATAAAAATGTTATCAATGCTCAAGAAGCACAGTGTCTTGCTAACCAACTTCAGCTTTATTATATCCAAGAACAACCAGAGAAGAAGAAATTGCTAGAGACTTTTACTGCTAATCCACAAGAGTTCAAACACACTGACCTCATCAAACAAATTGAAACATTATCATTGTAAATCATTTACCAGAATTAATTAGTAGTATATTCTGATTATTAAGAAAAATGTGTTGATTATAATCTGAATAAATGTTGGGAAAAGAATTCTTGCACTTCACTTACTGGCTCAAAGTCATGTATAACATAATTCAATTTGGTCATCAGACTAAACACAAATAAAGTAGAAAAGGTAGCAAATCCAGAATAAAAATGAATAGGAGATAAAGGGAATAGGAATACAGTAACATATGCATTTCATATTCACAAAAGAATAATACAAAAACTTGGAAATTGAAATCAACTTATTTATATATTTAAACTCTACAATAAAATGATGATGTACTAAACAAATCTAGAAGCAATTCCTAGTAGCTTTGTATAGTCAGCTCCTTTGGCATGAGTCTTTTCTTTCAAAATTGTCCTTAATATTGTGGGTATTGGTACATGAATCCTTGTACCTAGAGGTGATCCATTGTCGTCTATTAAAACAATATTATTACTATCAAATTTAGGTACTTTGGTCTTCTGGTTTTGTTTGAGGCCCACTAATATTCCTTTCTTTTTCTCGCCTTTTATGGCAACCAAAACTTTATCTCCTGAAAAACAGTTCAATAGTAACATCAAATAGTATGAACGAACAAAATAATTAGAATTGAATCATACTAAACCTATTCTTCCTACGCCAGTTTTATTGTAAACATGTATACATCTAGGTGGTTTTCCTTCTGCCATAGCTTGTTTTCCAATTTCACTATTATCCACTACTCGAAGTCGAGTTAGTTTCTGGATTTCACATCGTATTGAAGAAACATGAAAGTTTCGTGATGTTGTACTCATCCACAACGATTTACCGATTGATCCTAACATATTTATTATGAAAACTAGAAATAATGAATAATGTGTATAAATTTTGAATATGTTGGGTTATTTACTTATTATTATATTATATTATTAACAATATGTACCGTATATCACCTTGGTTAACCCGGTTAGTAAAACCGCGCTCCGTAAATGACAACTTTCAGAAAATTGTAGGTATACGGGACATCCTTGCTGAAAATCGGTTACCTGAAATCTGTCACCAGAACAACCGTAGTTTTATGTTGGTTGATAGTGGTTGACATTGACAGTTTGAATGTTGTTTTTTCCCTTTTAAATACTAAACTGCCATTATTATTATCATAGTTGAAAAAAAAACACACTACAAACACAATGGAAAGTTTCGCAGAGGTATCGTTAATTATTTTCATTAGGTTTGCACATTCTATAAATTTTTATTTTCAGGATACTTATGTTTTTTCCTGTGGCCACTGTGGAATTGTTTTAGGCACTTTAAAAGAAATTGTGAGCAATGGAATTGTTGCAATTCACAATTGTTTTGAAGAAGCTTCAAATGTTAATGTTAATTACGAAAGTAGACAAATGTTTAGAGAGGTTGTTGTTCCCCAACTGCAGACAGTCCAGCAAACAGTTGCACATTCCTATGAAGAGGACTCTCAAAGAAAGGAATCAAATGTTTGGAAAGAAGAAGAAGTTGCACTATTAATTGCAACATACAAAATACATAAAGAAAAATTCAACATTGGTATGTTGAGCAAAAAGAAAGTGTGGAAAATTATAAGTACCGAAATGAAGCTTCATGGTGTAATTAAAGATAGTGTGAAATGTGATGAGAAATGGAGAAATTTGAAAAAGGCCTATGATAAAGTAAAAATAGAGAGTGAGAAATCGGGAAATGGAAATGTTCAGTGGAAATATTTTGAAGATTTCCAGGAAATGTATCATAAGGATCCACGTTTCACTCCAGTATGCACTGCCTCAAGTAGTGGGCTAATAAAAAGACCCAGTACAAATATTGAAAATGGGCCCGATATTAAAAGGAATAAATTTTCACCTGATGAAAAAAAGAGATCAAAAACATTTTCTCTTAGAGATTTTGATGATAGGATACAAAAAAGGCATGAAGAAAAAATGGAATTGAAAAAGAGAGTGTTCCAGTGGTTTAAGGAGAATTTTAAAAAAGATGCTTGAACTAATTATTTGAAAATTTTTCCTTTTATTAGTCAATCCTTGTTGAACCAAGAGTGCCTCAACTTTTTTGAGAACTTTTCATTTTTGTTTTTCACTTTTTTATACATAGGATATATTGTTTTATTTGAGAGTTTTATTAATGTGATATAGAATAATTTTTTTACCAAAGATTTTTTATTTCTGGAATGTTATATAACTACAGTTATATACATTAGTACTTAATAATAAACTTTTTTAATTAGCTCACGATGATTTTTTCATATTTGAAATCTATGCTTTTTCTATATTTTATAGGGATATATTTATTGTTATGGTCTAATGTATTTACCACATACAAGAAAAATCAAAAATATTACCCAATTGGTCCAAAAATATTTAATTTCAAAAATTCATTTTGACTCTACCCTAAAGTAGTATCTATTGATGAACACTGACTGTTTTTTTATTTTGAATTTTATTTGCAAAGAAGGTAACTCAGTCGACCTTTGGCTGACAAGTTAACTACCATAAATTTTTACATTGGTTCAGACTGCTCAAACCAAAATATACTCACTAGTATAGATTATCACAGATAATACTTATTTAGGGAACAAGGACATAACAGGGAGGTGCTAATAAAACAGTATATGCATTTTGATTTGTTTATTCTGAATATTAATTAGAAAATCATTAGGGATTATTGATTTCTTGGCATAATCGGTTCCTCTTGGCTCTTCCCAACAGCATTCTTTGCCCATGAAGCCCAAGATTTACCACTTCACCTTCCTCATGATCATCATCAGGCACTTCATTATTTGGCTCTATTTCAATATCATTTTGCATAATACAAATATTATGTAATACACACACAGCTATAATATATTTTGGAATCCATGTTATTTTTCTAACTTCAAAGCAATCCTTCAGACACCTGAACCTTTTTTGCAGCAACCCAAATGCTCTCTCTATAGTGATTCTGGTTCTGCATAATAGAAAATTGAAATTTTTTTGTTCATTACTCAAGTGCCCATTATCCTTGTAAGGAGTGATCAGTTCGGGACGGCAAGGATAGGCCTTGTCCCCCAAGAGGTGAGTGTCATCTGGAAATTTAACATCATTGTTCTCATTCATAAAAGTCCACACTTCACTTCTTTTCAAAACTGTACTATCATGATTTCCCCCAACCTCACCTGCATAGCAGTGAGTAAATTTAAGGGTATGATCACATATTCCCTAAAAACAATAATTATCATTTTTAATGAATGCAATTTAGTGCATTTTACCTGTAATATGACACTGGGAAATTTCTTCCTATTTATGTAGGAATTCCCATGGTTCCTTGGTTTGGGTATCTGGACATGCATCCCATCGATACATCCTATGGTACTCAAAAATCCCATTTGGTGGAAACCATTTTTCACCTCCTCTAAATAGTCCCCTGTTGGCCACCGAATTATTTCTGGGCTAATTGAGATCAAGGCATTTGTTACTCTTCTTACTGTTCGAAGGCCAGTAGCTTTACCAATATTAAATCTACCACATATAGATCTTGCAAAGAATCATCAAACATTAATTATGGCTCAGGAAATAATGTGAAACTAATTCATGTTCTCACACTTACCGATAAGAGTCAGGGGTTCCAAAATACCATAAGGAAATCAATAATTGAGCCTTGGGTGTGATAGTGTGTCTACCTCTGTCCAATATATTTGTACTTATTTCATTCGTTATACTCCCAAGAATGTGGTTGAACGTCGCTCTGTTCATTCGGAAATTTTCCCGAAATTCAGCATCACTGTATTGGTCTACAACATTCTCAATATAATTTTGCACTTTGGGTCGTGGATCTAAAACATTTGTTTATATTAAAAACTAACTCTCTGCTTCACCAACATGTTATTCATTAGAGATTACAGAACTGGTGCTGTAATTATTCTGTACATATGAATGAACGCATTGGAGTTGTGGATATCTTACCCATTGGACCTCTTACAACACGAATCTGAGCATTTTCATCATCATCATCATCACTCGAATCTGACATCAAATTATTTAAGAATATTAAAGCTGCCTCTTGCTCCATTTTAATAAACTTGATATACGTATATATATATATTATATACTTTTCACGTACTCACAACCACAGCTCACAACTAAAAAAGTCAACAAACTAGTTGACAAATGACGTGTGACCGGGCGTCCCGTAAATATTTGAAGTTACCAATAACCAGAAATCAACCAGCTTGTAATAGGCGTTACCAGAGCGGTTAATATCGGATATATACGGTACATATTGTATATGATCCGTGTATATGATCGTGTAGTTGACAGACGAAATAAAATAACGTCAAAATGTCAAATATCGGACAGTACGTGAGCGAGCAGTCCTAGACACGGTAACGTAAGAAATATTACGTTCATGGTCACCTAAAGTGGTGTTGAAGTATCCCATCTCGTTAGCACTGAACTCGCCAAGGAATGTCAAATAATTTAAATATCTCACTTTCCATGTTGTTTAATGTAGTTCTACTGTATGTCCTGTGCCGTTCACAAGTTATCCTTCTCATTTCGTGAGATTTCGGTTAGCGTTCGTTCCCTCTTTGAGCATCCGTTAAATAGAGTGGGTCTACGTCACGTCTACGTACACCCGTAGGCCCACAAAATACGGAAACGTGACAGTGAAATGCGCATGCCCATATGTCAGAATGAATCCTAACGTTAACGTTCGTGGAACCCATGGAACCACTTCAACTCTCTGTTAACGTTTCTTTGATAAAGCTTATATTTTTTTAAATTTTCTTAAAAATATTGAGTATAGGAAAAATTAATCGATACAAGAATATACATATATTTATTACCAGTTATCATTTGATTTCAAATTCAATCAATAATTTTTCAGTCATTACATGCTTCTTCATTCTTCGTTGCATTAGTATCATAAATAACTCTTATTTCTTTAAGTAGCTCTGCTAGATTCGTTCCTAACTTCGCACTAATTGCAATAATCGGTAATTGAGTATGTTCTCTTAGCTGTTCAATTCTTTCTTCAGCTCCCGGTAAATCCACTTTATTTCCAACAACTATCTGTGGTCTATCTTGTAAAACATCGCTAAACTGTGACAACTCGTATTGAAGAGTATTGAGATGTTCCCAGGGTTTTGATAGGGACAAATCTATGATATAGAGCAGAGCCATACAACGTTCAGCATGCTTGAGGAATTGTATGCCAAGACCTTTATTCTTGTGTGAGTCTGGGATTAAACCTGGTAAATCAGCAACTGCAAATTACATTCAAAAATATTTTTCTTTCAATTCATGGTATTATGTAAAAATGTAACCAAAGTCAAAGGTCAAGTAATAATTAGTTTTCAAAATACAGAATTCAAAGGAATAGTTTTATAATTTTAAAACAAAGCATTACTGAAAATCAAGTTTGGCTACATGGTAACATGTATATGATATGACTTTTAATTTCAATATACAATCAAGGCTTTTCAAAATATCAGGGAACAAATCTGACAACTCTCACCAGCAATTTGTTCGTAATCATCATACTGAACCATTCCTAAATGAGGTTTCAATGTAGTAAAAGGATATGGAGCTACTTTAGGTCTAGCCCTAGATATTGCCCTCAGCAAAGTGCTTTTGCCAGCATTTGGTAAACCTATCTGAAATATTAAATCCTGAAGAATGCAACTCAGGACAAACAGCAGAATAGATTTCTTACCAAACCAACATGAGCCATACTCTTGATCTCAATAGTGTACTCAAGATCTTCACCTTGTGCTCCATATTCACAAATTTTTGGTGCCTGTTCTGTGTCAGAAATAAAAAATCTGTTCCCTTTACCACCTGCCCCACCTCTTGCTGCTACAAACATCAGTCCCTCATTGGACAAGTCTCCAACAATTTTACCTTCTGAATTCTTTATAACAGTGCCAATAGGGACTGGAATAATATTATGTTCAGCATTTTTACCATGACAATCTTTATTATGACCACTTTCCCCATTTAATGCTCTGATAAGTGAAGGAACATGGTTCAAATCTTTGATGTCATGTGTTGATTGGAATATGACATGACCCCCATTACCTCCATCTCCACCATCTGGTCCAGCAAATTCATTGCTGAAAAGTGATAAGAATGATACAGAACCATCTCCCCCAGAACCACCTACAACTCGCAGCTGTCTGATATCTACAAAGGTTTGTACCTGGTGAGGGTTATCGAAAATATGTTCATAAACAACTTACTGTATTCTTTGCGGATTTTGGTTTTTTGCTTCTGAGAGCTTGTGGTACTCTCTGAGAATACCTGCGAAAGCCTAACAATAATTTAGAAGTTAACTTCAAGTTACAGTTAGAGAACATTTTAATCGTTTCATGAAATGAATTGCCTCGAATGAATTGCTTGAGTAATTAGTTCATAATTTTACGTAGTGGTATTTCTTGTCATAAAAACGAACTCCACTACCACATGCACTTTTGAATTGTTCGTATATATCAGCCTGGGACGTTTGAATAAAAGCCATATATGCCGAATGCCAAAAACCACAGAGTATATGTATATAAAGGGTCTTCCGTGATCTCACCAAGATGCTTGTCACCTGTGCTGTCAGTCTGTCACTACTGTCAGACCTCCGATCATTATATGTAAAAATATGACTATTTTCCACTTTCAGGATAATGATCAGTAAAAATCCAAAACCACCAATCAGGAAGTGGATCAAAAAAGGTGCTATTATTCTTTTTGTAATTGAAGCAGCTTGTTTTGCTGGAAGTTATTTTGCTTGGAACAAAATAAATACTGATAGAGGTAATCAGGTCTTAGTGCTTGGTCCACATTGCTATTTTACATATTTTTATAGACTACCGGAAATATTTGAGGAATAATTACCCTTCGATCTTGGAAGTGTACTATAAAACCGGTGAAACATTAGATAAAAATAACAGGTTGAGACAGATAGACCAAACATACTGGAATACAGAAAATTAATGGCATCTAGGGTTGTAAGATCTTTATTTTGGTTCTGTACTTTTTCTGGACTTGGATTTGGTCTCCTGGCAATAACACCTTCTTCAGAATCCAAAGCAGACCATTTGAAAGAGGTGATTGGAGATCATGTCAAAAGTATCTGTCATTTGGTGCCACTGATATATAACTTTTGAATTTGTTACAGAAATTTGGGAAAGTGGATAAACAAAAACAGCAACAATTTTCCAAAGTTATACTTGCTGCTACAGAACAAACCAAGCCTCTTTACAATTTATCTAAAGAAGACATTGAAAAAGAACTGAAGAAACTTGATACATAAAAATATGAGTGACAATACTAGAATAGATTTATTAAAAAAACGAGAAAATGAGAGACAAATCAACTTACAGAAGAAAAAAGAATATAAAGATCAACTTCAACCTGATAATGAAAAACTTGACTTTTTTGAAAATGTATTTGAAGAAAAGAAATCTGAAATTGAAAACTTGATTGCTATTGCTGAAAGCTGTTCTAAAACTGAACTTCCAGATCATTTCAACTTCATATCAAAGGAAATCTTAGCATTGCAAAAATATGTAGCAGCATCAAATATATTTCTTAGGAACTATGATTTACAGAGATACCAGCATATCCTACAAGACCTCACTTTGAAACAAAAACAATTTGAGGAAGAGTTGCTTCCAAAGAAGAGATTTTCTTTCAAGAATAAATCAAAACATGTGGGACAGACAAGCAAGACTGTGAAAAAAGAAAATGATATAGTTGATGGATCTACTAAAATTCTATTCAAAGAGAATGTTTGTGGATTCTTCAACAAAGAAAATGAAAAATTTACAATGAACCATGATGAGATATTCAAAAAAGATGTCACTCTTGAAAGATTGAAAAACTGTAATGTATTTTTGAAAGGAAGTCCATCCACTTTACATTTGGACAGCTTGATGAACTGTGAGATAATTTCTGGACCAGTTTCTACTTCAATATTTGCAGATAACTGTGAGAACTGCACTTTGGTTATAGCTTGCCAGCAACTAAGATTACACAATTCAAGAAAAGTGAACATTTACTTGCATGTTACAAGCAGAGCCATTATGGAGGATTGTAAAGATATATCTGTAGCTCCTTATAATTTGAAGTATGAGAAAATTGAAGATCATTTTCTTAGCGCTACTCTAGACTTGAATATAAACAATTGGAATTGTATTGATGATTTCAACTGGTTGAGTGAGAAACATTCTCCAAACTGGAAGGAAATTGAAGAAAGTCATAGGATTCAAAAATGGGATGACCTATCTTGATATAGTCTGCTGCAATATCATTTACTAACATATAGTTTGATTCATGAATATAGCAATACTAAATTGAATATAGTGATTTGAATGAAAATCTTCAATTATTTGATGTGTTCATCATACAATTGCAGATGTAATATTCCCTTATTCTTAATTCGAAACTTGGGCTTATTCACTTTCAAACTCTGATCATTCTGTTGAATGCATACATAATTGGTCTAAATTATGAAGAATATTTTAGCTACTTCTGTCATGATATCTGTCAGAATCATTAAATTGAGCTTATGTGCAATAATACCATTATTTTCCTTCCTAAATTGTTTACTGGGGAGAAATTTCAAAGATTGAAGTCTACATTTATCAATTTAATTATACACAATTCATTCAGAGAAATTCATTTAAACATCATATCCAACAATATGGCGCTTTCCAATGCATTCACCAACATAGAACCAGCACAAAACTTCTATACCAACGAGAGTATTTAACCAAGCTTCTTTAACAGTCAGATTCTTCCATGATCCATTTTTAGCCCCACTGATTAACCTGCTGATACCAGCTCTAATTTGAGGAATGTCTGCAGGAGTTGGTGGAGATAATTCAACTTTGGCATACTTCAAGAAAGTATTGAACTTGGGGCGACCCTCCAGAATGAGCCCTGGAATTATTTATGTAATAATTTATTGGAAAATGTTATTACATAATTACTACACTGTATAGTAATACGTTTCAATTCAAGTTTACTCACGTCCTGCTAAAACTGGAACTTGTGCAATCAATTTAGACATATTTCAAATAATTTCAACACTTCTCCAAATTTGTGAAAAATTAGTAAAATAATTGAAGATGAAAATGCTCCCTTTTCCCCTTCAGATAGCACCAAATCATTGACAGAAATTTGACAGTTACTCAATAAAAATTTGGATCGACCTAGCTTCCATAACGAATCGCATTCAACTGAGTTCTTTCAATGTGGCATCTGCACCTGACGTCAGAGCCAATTACAATCAATCACAGAATATCAAATGGTGAACCCACGGTCTTACACACAGTCCAATGGCGCGAATTACTACGGGCTTAAATTCAAACTTATTTTCATCTGAATCTACTTATGCCATGCTACTCAAATTTGGGGAAAAGACACACATGTAATCTAAGAATATATTCTTCAATATCAGAGCTGTAAAGCGTTCAAAATGGAAAGTCTTCTATGGGTACAATCAGGAACCCCGCAAGGCTAAGCGGCGTGAGCGTGCTAGACATTATTTTGGCGCCTACAATCAAAGGCATCATCTAATTTTTATTGGCCTGCACGTTAATATTATTCCCTAATTTAGCTTGTCATATTTCATTTTCTGGATTTCTATCTTTTTTGCCAAACTTTTGATTTGGCGCCCGTGTGAGTTGCCTACAATAAGATTTGCAGGGTCCCTGGGTACGCAATGATATAAAATACACATCACACGTATGTTTTCATCTCACATTTCTTAATTCTACATATAATATAGTACATGCTTTGTAATGGTCGATATAATAATTATTTCAGCACTTTTGGGTTTGAGACTTTAAAAATTCTAGGCAACATCTCAGTCAATGATTGGAATACTTGATTTGAAATACCCGGTGGCAACATAAATTGCAGATTCTTCAAATCTGAACCTCCCCATGAAGCCATTTCAATCATGAAGCCTTTAACACACTTGAAAATGAGCTCAGCTCGCTTTTCACACCAGGAAATGGTCATTTCCTCAGTCATTTCATATTGCAATAACAGAGGAATGGTCAGTGATGTTATATCATTTGAACTGGCAGTTTTCAGAATATTTCTCAGACCCAAAACTACAGGATGTCTACTGTTTATATCACATCCTCTCAAACTATCATCTGAAACCATGTGGAAAACAACATGTACCTGGGAAAGATTAGAATGCCTGGTGATATAAAAATCACCAGGCTGCAAAAGTTCACTGTGAGATCTATTCAAGTGTTTTTGTTCATTTTTCAAGTGTTTCTGAGATATGGCCGAGATTTTAGCTAGCTGATCTTCAATGTGTGGGAAGTGGAATTCAGTTGATTTCTGGCAGATGCTCTGGAAATTTTCAGATAATCTCGAACCTATTCTATTATCAGCTAGAAGAACCAAGCCAGATAAATCATTGGAGTATAAAGCTAAAGCTGTTTGCAGCAGTTGTGGAGTTGGTTCTGAGAAGAGCTTATTGTCTTTAGCTTCATAAAGATCCATTACGTTTGCAGAAAGAATTCTTATATTATGCATTTGCTTCAACTGTGACCCCAGATGAATGGTGAAGCTTTCCTCAAGGGAAGGAGTATCTGATAAGCCTCTGTCAAATAACTGATTGGGAATAATCACTTCAAATGGTGTCAAAGGTGAGTTGGGGGTAGGTATGGAACTGTTGGTTTGGTTCTGTTCCATCATTTGCATCAACCATTCTCTATACTCACGCCTCTGAGCTTCTTTAATAGTATCAAGTTCACTAGTGAGCTTCACTTGTAGTAAAGAATGGGTTTCATAGTGCTGTGCAACTAATTCATTAATTTTCGATTCTGTCATATCCTTTTCAAGCCTATCCACAGCATCGTTCATCTCATGGCTTTGGCGTTCAGATAACTCTTGAATGAGCCTTTTTTTCTCTTCAGTTTTTTGGCCAACTGTTCTGGAGTACATGTGCTCCAGCTGAAGCATTGTTTCTAACGCAGGCGAATGCACCATTTTATGATATGCAATGGCAAATAATTCTTCATCTGATGCTACTCTGTGTTCTGCATATTCAGCAATCTCATCACAAATTAACCTTTCCCATTCTTTAGTAATATCTTCAAAGTTCTTGTGTCTCATATTTTCTGTGAGTTTTTCCAACTCATTTTTCTCCTCAAATTCCATTCCAGCACCTTTGGTATATTACGAGTCCGTACTGTACCTACACGTGACCTACACCATATCACCACTATGGGTGCGTTCCATTAAGCGCTCACAACGCCCAAAACACTCATTCAGACGTTCCACATGGCGACCACGATCGTTGGGGTCGTGGCGAAAATGTCATGAATGACGTCATGATTCATGCTCACGACGACCTATCTCAATAGGTGGGTCGGCGTGAGCGTTTCGATGACGCACAGAACCAAGTGGAACGACAAAATCCGTGGACGTGAGCGTGATCGTTGTGAGCGCTTAATGGAACGCACCCTATGACATCAAACGTTTGTTTTGATTTAGTAACCTAACCTATAATCAGAATTTTTTGGATAATTAGGCATTCCAAATCACGTGACATTCAATATGGCGAGAGTAGGCACACAGCTGTTTGAAGTGACGTCATTACGGCATTATTTCCGAAGTTGTGTGAGTTTGTTGTTGATGATAGAAGTTTTAAGATGCAGAGTGTATATTCAAGGACATTATTGTTGGAAAATCCAGATATTGGTGAAAGGTAAGCTGAAAACCCAATTTGTTTTTTGTTTACAAAATATTTTGTTTCCCATATGTGAAGTGGAATGTTTATTTACAGATACCCAATGAAGCTGAAGATAATAAATGATGTAGACCCTTTTACATTGAACATCCAGGAATTGGATAGTTCAATTCATGGAATTCCACCTATTACAAATATAGATATTGTTTCGTATTTAGTGCTAACCCATAGCTATTACACCAAAGAACAAATGAAGGCCTACAAAAGCTTGCATTCATTCAAGTATTTTGAGTCAGGCTTTGTTGTGAATGTGGGGACAAAAGTGGGAAAGGTAAGGTTTGTTTATTTCTATTGACTTTTGTTTATTCAGCAATTTTTTTAGGTCAAACATTCTCAGAGAGGAAATGAGAAACCATTAGACGTTTGGTGCATTGTGGCCAAAGATGAAAGTGTATTAACAGCACATTGCCCATGAATGGCTGGACACAGTGAAGTTTGCAGTCATGTGGGTGCACTTTTATTTGCAGCTGAATAAAATGTACAATGTAAATACAATAAAAGTTATAAAATGTTTACTGCAGACTCTCTGATTTTTTAGTATCGATTCAGTAAGATCGTCCCTCTTAATTGCTGCTATCCATAGCCTTTCAGACAATTCGTTTTTATCCGTTAGAAACCTGTGGCTTAAAACCACAGGCACTACAAAGAATTTTACATCATCCTTGGAACGACTTCCACAGTCGACTAAAAGGCATGTAACAGGCATTTTTTAGTGAGAATACCACTAATAAGCTCTAAACAATATGAAAAATCATTTGATGCAGTCACGAAAACAAAAATCTCACAACTTTTAGATCAATTTATATCATAACAATATGTAAACAAAGCATTGTGTGCCTACTCCCACCATATTGAATTTGTTTTGACAGGTCGTTGGAATGCCCTATAATATTTCAGCATTCAGTGTTGCTTTTCGATTATATTATGAAAAACTGAAAACAAAATGAATCACAATTCAATTATGATGGTTGAAAAAACAATTCGGAGGAATTTATCAACGGCTCCCAAATTAATTATGAAACCCGACCAACATGTGATGGAAAATATTAATAAGAATATTTTCACCATAAGAAATCATCCTGGGAGTATGAAACCAAGGAGCATCCTTATGCCTGAGCCATTTATTAAGGCGGTCATCAACGCTACGGCAGATTACCCAGTAAAGGCACTATCTGAAACAAGTGAGAAATTGATTCAACATCTAAAAGGAAGAGTTCCTCCTATGGAAAAAGAGGAATTGAAAGAAACTGTGAAGAAAGTTCAACAAAGAATTTTATCTCGATACAGTGATGTCACTATCAATAATGAAGATGATGAATCCAAGTTTAGGCAAATGATTCATGATAAGACTCAGAATGTTTTGAGGGAAAAAGTGTACAATTGGAGACCTATAAAGTATGATGTATATAAATCACTTGTTTACCTCTTAGGAAGATCAGCACCAGAATATGCTGTTTTATCAAAAATATTTGGTGAAATTAGATCCAGAGATGTCAGTTTCAAACCAAGAAGTCTTTTTGATTTTGGATCAGGTGTTGGTACTGCAACATGGGCAGCACACAGATATTGGAAGCAAGATATTTTTGAATATTTCAATGTTGATATCTCAAGAGATATCAATGATCTTGCAGAAACTCTTTTACAAGGTGGTAGACCAACAGGAAACAAACCAAAGGGAGTATTCTATAGACAATTTTTGCCAGCTTCCAGAAATACTTATGATTTAGTGATAAGTGCCTACTCTATGATGGAATTACCATCTCTTCAAGCTAGGTTAGAAACAGTAGTGAATTTGTGGAACAAAACTGGAAAGTATCTGATAATAGTTGAGCAGGGAACAAATGCAGGATTCAAAATTATCAATGAGATCAGGGATTTCATACTGCAAATACAAAACAAGCAAAACCTGGGGACAATATTCAGTCCCTGTCCTCATGATGATAACTGTCCTAGATTTCTTCAGGATGATGGTACTCCATGCAATTTTGAAGTTACTTACTACACCATGCCCATCAAAAATCCTTCAGTGGCAAAGAAGGAGCTATATTCTTATGTGGTGCTTAAAAAAGGCAAAAGTGGTGATGAACATACAGAAAAAAAGTGGCCAAGGATTATAAGACCAACGCTTGTGAGACATAAACATTGTATCTGCAAAATGTGCACTGCAAATGGAAAACTGGAAGAAGTTATTTTTACTGCTTCAAAGCATGGGAAAGGAATGTATCAGTGTGCTAGATCAACAAAATGTGGAGATTTACTTCCCATTACTATACTGGAGAATGACTGTGAAAATACTGAATCTGATAACAAACAAGAAAGTGAAAAATTGTAGAATACATCTAAATAAGTGTAAACTTTCACAATTTCATGTTATATTAGAATGAATTTGATTTTCAATTGCTAGACTCCAAAATCTGGCTGTCAATGAAGTTTCTCCAACTATTCACTGTAATCAAAGATATAAACCTTAGGAGGTAGAATTTGATAATAAATTCGGTATAGAAATGTTAATAAAACAAAAGTTATCCATTAACATCTATTGATTCTTTTTTACAAAATATATTTATGATCTTTGGTAATAATGTTATTTTAACAGGTTTTACTTCATACTCTTCATTATCAATGGAGAACCAAACATACTTTCCCTGTACAAGATTTGGATTTATCTCTATTGATTTTGCCTCAATTATCTCTTCTACATCTTTTCTCAAGCCCTTCTCCATTCTGAAACCATTTTTCAAGAAGTCCATATATTCTACTTTCTTGGGTCCAATTTCCATAATCAGCTTTGAAATGTTTTCTGACCCAGAATGATTTTTTACATTCAAAGTGGACAGTTCCAAGTCTGTAGTGGAAATTTTTTTCTCATGTGTAATTTGGCATTCAGGATTGTTGATTCTGAGAAAATCAGTTTGATAATCATTTTTCATGAATCTGAAATTGATTACTCAAGTTAAATTGCTCCAATGTTTTCTTATATTTTTGCTTACTTGGAAAACCACCCATTAGAAATATTTTTCTTTCTTTTGTAACAGTTAGAACAACCTTCACAGGGTGAGCTATAACTTATTGATGCTTCACAATTCCAAGTCAGTTGAGCTTTAAGTCTAAAATTGAAATAAATACATTGAGTTACAGTAATGCATAAATGATTAATTGGAATAACTTATTTAACCAACATGACTCATCAATTGCAATTTTATACTCTTTGCTTGACTAAATATATTATCAAAGTAATGAATGTTTTATATTTACCCATTGAAAATATATGTGGCATATTTCCTTAGAGGCCCAAAATACCAGTAACTATCTTTTTTGGCCTCAGCATCTCTATATGCTCCCCATTTGAGGGAACTAACTGCATAAACTGGTTTATTGGCATCAGTTTCAGTATCATCAGTTAATATCTCAATTTTCATAACATCAGCAGGTTTAACAGTTTCCTCAATTATAGCCATAGTTGCATCAGCTAAGCACCTAACTTTATCTAATTTTGCACTACCAGTTAACTTCATATTTGTCAATGTGTTACTCTTCCCAAGTGGCAAAATACCTATAGGAAATTAAGTTTTCATGTATGAAGTTGGTAAGTATATAACTGACTCATTCAATATTTTCTACCTACCCAAAGGAATGTTTCCAACATTATCATCATTTTGTCTTAATAAACCTGTAACAACTTCTGACAATGTACCATCACCTCCTGCTATCACTATAGCATCAGTGTCATGAATTCCTTCAATCAGAGACTTAGCATGGCCTTCTGATTCAGTCTTTTTCACTTCTACAGATATTCCTGCAAGATGTAGAAGAGGAGCACAGTACTTCTCAAATTCTTCAGAAGCCTTCCGTTTATTTGCATTTGGGTTGAGTATGACAGTTATATGCCTCGGTTTGGCTTGTAATGGTATCGATTCTTTTCCATATCTTGCTGCATTTTGGCAATACAATGTCATCAACTCCTGTATTCTAAAAATCGACAGTTTATCGGATACTCAAATTTCCACTTCAACCACTTACTGAATATAATTTTTCGTATAAATTACTCCATATGTAACCAAACCTGTAGCAAATAATGATTTTTTCCAGTGGTTTCTTATAGTTTTAACAGTTTGAATAATAACCATTATTTCTAAATTTTTAGTTTATATTTTTATTTCACTGATTATGACATCACAAACAACAGTTGAAACTTCATTATCGATGTCAAAATTACGAAAACAAAACAAAGACTAGATTGTTCAGATAGAATATCTGTACTTGACGTCACAGCATGTTAAACATTTGGAGGTTAGCCCTACACCCGTCGAGTTTACCACCTTTGTCTGGTCTAGTCTGGTCATTACTAAATTTTCATTTCAAGGTCAAGTAAACAGTTGTAAAAACGAAAGATTGAAAATTTGAAAGTTAAAACGAGTTTTTTTGTAACTAAAAAGAATTGATATTTATGTAAAGTGAAGTTTATAGTTGTGAACGAGAATAAAGTGAATACGTCGATTTACTACTAGAGATGAAAGTAATACCTTAATAAGAAGTAAAATAACGGAGAATTGTTATTTCAAAGACATGACTGAAGATATGGATAATTTTGATTTCTTTGGTAGACCATCACTCACTATTCAAGATTTTGGTCGTGAGTCGCTTGGTATCTTGCCACCTAATTACGGTAGAGATTCTTTGGGTATTTTAAATATAAGCTCAACCATAAGCAGAGATTATTTGAGTGGTTTACAAACTCCAGATTTCGGACAGGATTCTATAGAGTATGGAAGGGAATCACTTGGAATTTTGAATCAAAGCATACTTGATAACAACTTTGGAGATGAGCTCAATACAGCATTTTATTTTCAAAGCCCAAGAACAGGAATGTTTTCCCTTTTGGACAACAAAGATAGGACAGTTAAAATTAAATTAACTACTATCAAAGAATCAAGTGATGTAGTTTCTACTAAAAGAGTAGATACAGCTTTCTTATTTCCAAGTCCACAAAGACCTATACTGTCAAGCGCATCTTCGCAAAATTCAGGTGTCTCATCATTTAATAGTTCTAGTTTAGAAGGACCTTCGAAAATCTACAATCTGTCTAGAAGTCAATGTATGTTTCCATCATATACTGACTTTGACTCATCTTTTGTGAATTCAGATTTAAATAAGGCTAGATTGATAATAAGTTCTGTAAATGTGGAGCAGAGAGCTAGAATCAATTCTATGCCAAATTCTGAAGCCTGTGAGAACTTCAATAATAATCATTGTAAGAAATTTTGGAGCACAGGCAAAAAGAATTCAATGGAGAATTTGTTGAGAACAGATTTAGCTAGTGAGAAACTTGATTTTGATGATGAAAAAGAAGGCAATTTTGTGAGTATTTGACTAAAGTTATTTGAAGATCAAGATGTGTAATCAAATATTTAACCAATTCAATAGCTGATATCCTAAAAACAAATGAGAATGAAAGACTGATGAACATCATTTTCTTCTTTTACTTTCTGAAATGCAATTTTCTCCTGATGTGAATCTTAGAAAAATATATTAGTTTACACTGAATGTTCTTCATCAAATATATTCAAAAAGTGTTCTAATGAAAGAATTCTTCAATTATTTCAGCATGATTCAGTATTCATTGAGGGCAGTTACATTGCACGAAAAATTGCAGATGGATCTATATTCAATGATTGTGAGTTATTATTACTAGAATTCCATATTTTATTATTGAGTCTTGTATATTATCAGGAGTGTTTTTTTTTCATAAATTTTCTTACCCTACCTATAGTTTTTTTTTTTTTTTTTTATAGCTAATGTCCTTGAGAGTACTAATCAACCTAGCTGGCCTAGTGACCTGGATGAAAGTAAAACAAATGAAAAAGAGGTAGTGAACACAGAAACAGTTTTCAAAAAAATTGATAAATTACTACCTGATAATCTCCATACTAGCGATGGAAAATTGAAATCCCAACAAAGCCAATCCGGTTGGAATGACCCAAAAGATGTGAAAGGAATTCTACAAAATTTGTCGGAAATACTGAATAACAGTAATCGCAGCGACAAGGAGAGATCTCATGGGCAGAACTTATTGTCAAGTTTGGCTGAAATGCTCCATGGTGGTAGCCATCCTACGTCACCAAATTTAGACGATTCCGGACACTCATCTTTTGTGGAACAAAATGAGTCTCCCCCCGAACAGGAGAAACATTATCATACACCTGATAACAGTAATAAGGTTTCGGAGGAGGATATCAGTAAAATCGAGTCTTCTGTAAACAACATGAGTTTATCTTCCATGGTGGATGTGAAGCAACCTTCAAATCGCAGGTTGTCCCAGTCATTTTGTGCTCCGACTCTCACAATCAAAGTATCTAAACCTGATGTGAAACTGAGGAATTCCTCTGTCGGCGGACTGGAGTCTATAAAGAATGAATCTGTCAACAGTAATTTGTCGTCGAAAAGTAATAATAGTCATGGATCAGCGATTAATTTGCTGTCAACTAAATTCAAATCTAAGTCAACTAGCGTCATGAATAGGGGACCTTTGAAGGCAGTTATTCCCGTGAAAGACATGAGAAGAAAGGGTGAGCTATTCAATTATTCTTATATTTATACAGATATGAATGGTGAGTGCTGTATCTATCTGGAAACTATTTGTCTTTGTGTTGAAAAATTTCATCATCAAAGTGGCCAAGCGAAAACTATGGAAATTATTGTCATGTTTCCAGGTTGACCGCCAGGCGGCGTAATTGTCATTTTTCATCAAAGTATACCTAGTAAATCTACTATATTAATTTTTGTCTTTGAAACTGAAACGAAGATATTTGAAACAATAACGTATTGCCGCATAATCCAGACATTGTTTAATTTGAAATAACAAAGTTCTTTTCTGATACTCCTTATAGTCCATCTGCCACAAAGATCCCTGTGTTCTCAATTTTTTTAATCACTGATGTTTTCTTAGGTTCCAGTATTGCTGTTACTCCTGAACACTCACAACAATCAACAGCAATATTACTGAATTCCAAACGTACTAGCACACCAATCAACGTGAGTTGTTTTCAGCTTATTACTAGGTATAGCCTATGGGTGAATTTATAAAACAAAAATAATAAAACAATGGAGAAAATAAATTAACATTAACAAACAATTATCATTTCATATCATAATTTCACCCATTCAACTTTCTTTATATTCATTCACTGCCTCACTTCCAATGTCAAACACAAGTTAGGGTGAGGTTCTGATGGGTTTTACCATGATAATAATAATACAAACAATAAATAAATAGTGGATAATTGTATACAACCATTCAGTTTTCTCTCACTTTTATAATTATAACTAAATTATTTTATATTATAACCAATTCCCTTTCCTTTCATTCATAATGATTCAAATATTTTTCAAGGAACCCAAAATAAAACCTGTGGCAGCATCTACACCATCTTTTCAAAACAGGGATAATAAACAAGCAAAAGGGAATAACAGAAAATCTTTACCGGGGTGAGTTAAAACGAGTTTTAACGCATCAATAATAATTAATCGCCAATCACTTATAAATCGTAAATTTAAAGGAATCTTAATTCATTTCAAAATGATTGTTATCGTGATATCATTACTATGACGCTGCTATGAAGTCTTTAGAGTTCAAACCAAATACAATACAATAGAATAGATACAAAATATTCAACTCTCAACTACCCAATGAAGATATTCGGTGGCATTGAAGTATCATTATTTCATTCCTTCAAGATGAATTTTTACCCAGATGCCATCTAGTATTATCATTGAGTTCCCACAAATCGAAAATGTTGTGTGCTACTTGTTACATTATATCATTTCATTACAGTATTCAAAATTTACATTCATAAGTTGAATTATTCTCCCAATGTTTATATCATGAAACCATTTGTATTTTTGGAAACTCTATTTGATTTCACTATGCGAAAAATTGGCCTGAAGGTGAACGAAATATATAAATCTTGAGTATTTTTCATCAAACCGTGTTAATTATATCTTTAAAATTTACAGCAATATTTCCATGGAGTTTCCTCCTGAGCAATACAGAAGACAAGCAACACCAACGATAAACCGAAAAACATTACCAAGGTATTTATTATAATCGTCACCATCATTCAATTTTTCATTCATCAAAGATATGTTCTCAAAAACTATTTTCTATCAATCAAACATTTGAGCCTTTAGATTCTGATAAAGCTAACTTGTGTACATGATATTATCTCAATATGCATTCTATTTCTTTGAAATCTGCTGTAGAATTTGGATTTTTTGTTCAAGATTAATATTGAATGAGAAATTATGTATTAATTATTGATTTTGACTCAGCATTTCCGCACTCTCAGTTTCAAAGTTACGTACACGCCTTTAATGAATATATTGAAAATTGAACTATTTCCAGCAGTGCATCAACACAAGTTGCTTCAGAAATATCGAAATATCACCAAGAATCACAAAACCATCGGAAATCGTTGCCTAATTCACTGACGAAAAATATTCCTGCTTCGCGACCTAAAAAAGTTAACGACTTGCTCAAGTACCCACGATCGCCTGTCAGCTATAGGTATCGTATTATATCGATCCTTCAGCCGTCAGACGTTACTTCATATTTTTCTGGTTACATAGTAATATTAGTTGATACTTCTATATAATGCTATCTGAAACAGGCAATCAATTTGTTGATACTCCCTATATACCTCATATAAGTGTGATAAAAAGTCAAATACAACTTTTATCTTCGAAAATTATTACTGAAAATGCGAAATCCTGATTGTCTTCATCATATTATCCACACTGATTTCAGTTCTGATAATATGGTTGCTGTGAAAGGTTTATAGAAAATTTGGAAACACTATCATGGAACGGGGGAAAATACGCAATATAAGAGTTTTTGAATCAAAATTTTTCCGAAAATTAAAGCAAAACAAAATTTGAATTATTTTTCAAAAATTTCTTAAAATCATCTCAGAAACCTCTTGATTTATAAACTTTTTTTCTGATCATATAAATGTTAGTTAATTTTTGATTCGCTCTTATTTAACCATCTCTGTATCCCCCAAATTCGAAGCAAGAATTTCTTTAAACTGAATACCATGTATATTGGCGATAACATTCTCAAATACGTCATGTTTTGAAATTGTCCCCTACAAATATTTAACAATTCGAAAATCTAACAAATGGTTACCGACATATTCACTTGGTTCTTCACTTTAGTCCCTTTCAGAATTCCAGTGGTGGATACTACATTTTGATATTGAGAATATACGAAATTTGCCTTCTCTATTTATGAAATCAAACAATAAGTAACGTCTGGCGGCCCTGAAACCGTGCTCTATCAATATCTCGATAATTTCATCTGAAACAGCTAATCATTTTAAGCGCAAACACGGCCAAAACTAAAATCTTTTCTGTGAAATCCGAGTCGATTTCTACTACAAAACCAACCAGAAGAAACAGCGTTAGCGAGAACTTGTTAAAATGCAGTCCCAAACTCAAACGCAGCAACTCTCTGGGCAAAGAAACTGGGATCATGTCTTCTTTGAGCAAGGTCAGAGATAGTTTGCTGAAATCGCCTTACTTTCAAGACGAAAGGAAGTTGTTGCTCGAAAATAATCACTCGAGATTGAAGAAAATGGAAAGTGATATATCCGGGGCGGTATCGAAAACGGTAAGGACGTTAAATCTGAACATTTTATATACCATTTGTGGTAAATATTATTATCATTTGATTTTCTGACGATTCAAAACCTCCATCAACATTCTCATCAATGAATACATACATTGAAACTATCAACACTACTGTAACATCATTAAACACCCCTTCAACTTTGTGTGGAATATCTTTTATAAAATCCATACCACCCAATATCTAGACGTTTTCCCAATTTGATCATATAAAAGTCAGTAATTATTTCAAGAAGAATTTTAATGTTTTCTAAATTCTCCATTGGTTGAAATTAAATGAATTTGTTTTTATTTGCAGTTATCCAGATCCAAAATATCAAATAAGGAAAATGCCAACTGAAATACTTTTTATTTTTGCAAATACTCATGTCCATTACTTTATTAATGTGTGATATTTGTTGTGATTTTTAATTTTATTACCTGATATGTCAATATGTAAGTTATATTACTCAATAAATAACTACTTTTTATTTTTATAAACATTTTGATTTATTTCTGAGTAAAAATAACCTTGTATACAAAATTACCTAGTATTTCTTAAAATACATCATTACTATTTATATACTTTTTGAACAAATTTCAAAATTTTCACAACTTCATCAGTGGAAGAAATTAGCTTATCTGCATGTGTGATGACATTTTTTGAAGCAGCAATTCTGAAGGTAGCTGCATTATTCTTCAAGGATTGCATAGCATCCTCATCAGTGGTGTCATCACCAATAAATATCACTTTAACATTATCACTCCAATTTTCCCCAAACTTTTCATGTAAAAGTAGTAACGCCACTTTGCCTTTATCCCAATCAACTTTAGGTCTTGCTTCTAAAGCACAATGGGCTCTCCCAACTTTGAAATTTGCTTTTTCAATTATATCCTGGGCAGTTTTTTCAATGTTACCTCTCATTTGCTCTGGAACAGCTCTATAGTGAAAAGTTAGAGTTGAACCTTTGTTTTCTATCCAAGCCCCCTCTTTGAGAGCTGTTTTTTCCAATTCCTTTACCAGTTTCTCCACCTGATCATCGAAATTCTTTGGCAATTGATGAACGTACCTGGACCCATCTGGGTATAAAACTTCCATTCCATGGTTCCCAGAGTATGTAATGTTTTCTAGTCCAACTAATTCTTTTACATTATTCACTGCTCTCCCTGATATGATTGCTATGAAAATAAATGGTATCATGGACAACTCTTCAAGTAGTCCTTTTGTTTCTGATGGGATTTTAGCAAGGTCAGGATGTGCCACTATGGGGGTTAAAGTTCCGTCATAATCCAGTAAAATTGCGAGTCTAGACGATTTCTGAAGATAACTCTTCAAGTAATCTTCATAATCATCGAAATTTTTCTCCATTTTTGAGATACTCTTGATTATATGGATTTGAAGCAATCACTTTCAGTCAACACGCAAAACTTGAAAAAGAATCTTTGGATTGAAATCATCATCTTGATAGCGAAGGATCACGTACCGCGAGATGGCGCTGCGAATGACAAAATGTCGGATTGAGGTGTGAACATCAAACACAGTATACTTAAAAGGTTCGTTTTGGAAATTTAGAATTTGTGTTTTCCCAACGAAATACGTAAGTAGTAAGTTTATCGATTTAGTGAAGCCCTAGGCATCTTTCAATCAGCCAGAGAGGAGTCCGAGTTCTGACGATCTTCTAAGGCCAGCAGAATGTTATTTGAAAATATTTAAATCATCCTGTACATACATTTCGGTATCGCAGAGATGACTAAGTTCCAATTATTTAACCCTATTAATCACACATAAAGGAATTGGCAAACTGATATAAGACGGTACATTTTAATCATTCGATTTTAAACCTCCGTTGGGTTCGGACGTGTGACAAAAAAACTTTCTAGTGCGGTGGAAAGTTTTTGCGGATGTTTCCAGTGACTGTGTTACAATTCCAGTGGGTGTGCTTCAAGGACAGTTTGAAAGTGGGAATGTTGAGAAAAGTTGATGGGTGAGTAGTTTTTTTTCACGTCCCTTCACACAACTGAACGATTTTGAAATTTTCCATCATGATACATCGGGTTTTTTTATTTAAATTTACTAATTTCTTGGTGAAATTGTTTTCTCAATAAAATATACAATTTTAAAGATTCATTTTTAATTTTGTTACAGATGGCATGTGACGTCTGGAAAACAAGAACTAGGATAGAAGGTGTAACTACTACTACCAATCGGTGAGTGATTTTTTGATTCCTGTAACTTTTACAACCCCACATATTGAGCTTTTATTATCTCCTCACTCAAAAATTGTTCAGGAAACCAGTCAGCAGATAATTCTGGAAAACATATATAACTTAATAATGAATTGAATTCACTTTCAAATATTTCACATTCCACTTCTCAGCTCCACATAAAACCTACTTCTAACTTACTGATGTATTTTTTTTTTGTATCGATTTGTTATGTTTTTTTTTCAATTTGTATACATATTTGAGAATTTCAATGGGCAGAAGGACTTAGGTCGATATAGCCTATTGGATCAGTGCCTAAATTGGTTCAATAAAGGACATTTATTTTATTATTATTATCGAAATTGTCCATCATGATTTTTCGAATTCAGATATTTATTCTTGAGATTTAATGAATTTTTTCGGTTGTTACAGATGGTACGTAGTTTCTTCTAGGAAAAGGTAAGTGATTTTTAGATTATGCATGACTTTTTGCACGAATTACAGCGGGTGCACCCACAATATTCCGACGAACTACGGAATTCGTAGGATTATAGAGAATCCTTACAGCCGGGATATACGTTCAGTATGTCCAAATTGCAATTTCTCGATTTTAACCTCACTTTTCCAAATTACACAATCCTACCTTTTTTTGTGAAAAACTGTTTTCAAGTGACAGATCGTTTAACAGTCAGCACTTCAGGATACTAAACAAGATGTTTATTTTCGAATTGAAATCTTTGACATCGCGGTATAGCAGAAGTAACAGTCGTCTACAGTGCGTTGTTACAAATCAAATCTACAATCAAAGATGTGCTTGAAGAAATCATTTATGCTGTCAAGTGATTTACTGACGGAAAGTCTAATCAAATTCAGAGGCGTTTAAATTATTTTCAGTGATTTTTCGACCGGTCAAGAACGACAGTTGACAAACCTCGCCTTAAAGCACGCCCGGTACCCTTACGAGGGGAGAGTATTGACTTTGGTGTCTGTAATTTTCCTCCCTGAAAAGGAGGTTGTCGCCTTAAAGAGTCGGTATGAACAGTGTTTTTTGTGCTTGAGGGAGTTTCGATAGTTGTTCTTGATATAGAAATTTGCTCTCCGACCTACCGCATTTGAATTTCGATGGAACTTTTGGCTTTGGATCACTAGATTGTGTGTTCGATTTCTTCAAGTGCATTTTCGATTGTGAATTTGACTTGTACCATCGCACTGAAGACGAATGTTGCTTTTGCTACTGCGATGTTGAGGATTTCAACTCGAAAATAAAGTTTCTATTCAGTATTTTGATGTACTGTCTGTTAAACGACTTGTTACTTGAAACACTTTTTCATGAAAAAGAAGGTAGGCCTGACGATTAAGATGACAAGTTTTCAAATGAAGTGCATTTTGCAATTTTGTAAAAATGCCAATGAACGAATTTCAGGAATTAATTCATTTCAGGTATTTCATTTCAGCAATAAATTTATTTCAGGAATTATTCATTTCAGGAATCATTCATTTCAGGAATTATTCTTTTTCAGGAATTATTTTTTTAGGAATTACTTTATTTCAGAAATGCACATCTGCACATTTCTTATCAACAAAAAATATGAATTCAGTAAAATAACATCACTATTCAGTACGATTTTTCAAATCACTGACATAAATCATTGATATACCGGCTTGAAGTGACTGATAGTAAGAAACAGATAGCAACTAAAAGAGAAGAATAAGGGAAGCTTAAAACATAACCTAATTTTATTTTTTCAAGATTTCAATAATTATTAATTATAAACCTGATAGTGGACGAATTAGTATTTCATTTTGATAAACATGCCTAAAACATTACGTCCGTGTAGCTACCTAAAAGCTCTATCCCGCTCCATTAGTTATAATTCGATGAGAACTTGGTATTCAAATCTAGTGAAACCAAAACATAACGAGCCTCCTTACAAACATGTAGTTCAAATTGGTGATCCAACTCTGAGGATGGTATCTGAAAAAATTCCCGAAGATATGATAAAATCAAAAGAGATTAATTTTGTAATAAACCGATTGAAATATGTGTTCGAAAAATATAATTGCGTTGGACTTTCCGCATCTCAAATAGGCATACCATTACAAATTTGTATACTTGAATTCAGCAAGAAGCATGCTAAAGGATATACAAAAAATGAAATCGAAATAAAAGAAATGTCGATTCAACCTAAAATGGTGAGAAGTTTAGATCATAAACCATAGCGTGAATCTGAAGATATATAGAGTGTTAATTTGAAAACTTCTTACCCTTAATATCTTCCTTCTAGTACACAATATGAGGAATCGGAAAAACAGGTCAATTTTATTTACAAATTAAATTTCACCTCACCCTTAACTTAACCCTCCATCCCATTTGAAATTTCGAGGGTAACATCTACCCCCTCCTAGAGGGTCGAACCACGAGCGCTACAAATAGTCCTTGAAAGTGTCCCCCTTGCAAATAAAATTTATCTGTTTTTCCGATTCCTCACATTGTTTACTGAATGGAAAATATTGAGGGTGGGAAGTTTTCAAATTGACTCCATGTATATTAATCCAGTTTTAGGTGATAATCAATCCAGAGATGAAAATTGTTGACTATACCAAATTGGTATTTCCTGAGGCATGTGAAAGTGTTAAAGGATTTTATGCAGATGTTCCTAGATACAGAGCTATACGTTTGAATGGTAGTTATTTTTCCTGCTTAGTGTCTTAAGTTTTTAAATTTAGATCCAACTTCTAATCATTATGAAACAAATCATTTCACAGACTCAGATGTTTGTTCAATACTGAAACTCATAAATCAGAAATAAAACGTAACAATTTGATGATATAATAATATTTGAAGTGAATATCAAGAATTTACAGGGTGTGGTATATGTAAGATTACTAATATAAAAACAATTTACAAAGCTATCTAAAATGAATTGTTTTGAATCATCGAATCTCCAAAGAGGCGTCTATGATGCTGAGACTGTAGTCCTCATCAAAAACAAGCTTTTTTGACAGATTATTTTATATCGTGTGGGAGCGCAAAAAGTTAGACCCAAATGCATTAATCGAATGTAGAATTTAAACAAATTATTCATTCTCAGTCTTTCAAAAACATATGTAATTGATAAAGGAATTGAAAAACATTAAAGAAAAGCTTGCAGAGTTTCATGAAACTCTTTTTCATGTATTTTCGACACCCCCCATACCCCCTGATTTTTTATTTCAGTAAAAGTTTTTTATTCCATTTAAGTTATACCTTATTTTTGATCCTGTATGATATTTTGGAAAAATTCTTGTTCAAGTGAATTCTACTTGACCTTTGTTTGAGGTATCAAAAAAGAGGAGGTGTGAAATTTTGGGGTTGGGGAGCATTGGGCCAAAATATGGTGGTTGTAGTTCTCCCTACCTTACAACATTTGTACCCAATTGCGCTTTTTTAGTTGAAATGAAAATATCAAAATGAACTCTTTGATTATAGCTTATAATGAAGAAGGAAACAATGTCTCGATGAATGCTGAAGGTTGGTTCGCAAGAATTATACAACATGAAATGGACCACTTGAATGGAAAAATATATACGGATATCATGAATCCGAAGACATTAACGTGCTCTTGTTGGAATGTTGTCAATGAAAGAGGTGGTAAAGTAATCTTACCATTTGGTGCAGACTAATATATATATATATATGAATATACGAATATATCTATATAAATATTTGTATAGTGAAGAAAATGTTACTAAAAAATTTTAAAATATACCAAAATTGATAGGATTATTGATATCGTTTCCAAAAAGAAAAGTGAAAGATAACAACGAAACAAAAAAACGTTTCGAAATCAGTAATCACATCTCTTTCAGCCAACAGTGCATTTATCACAACGTCTCACCCGACTCCTTTTGAAATAGATATAGAGTCAAAGGAAATGCAGCATCAGCAGGTAGATATAAATAAAAATTACATCACTTGTTCAAAATATGGATATATGAAGGGGCGTGTACATTCATTAATTATACCTAATTCGGTATTTTAATGGAGGAAAAAGAGTATTGCTTCAAGTCCTATGAAAACAATCGTTATTGAAATGGGCAAGAAGTTAATGTTTAAAAATGAGATTAATACATTCCTTTGTTTCGATTCAAATTTTGAGTCAAAGGTGATGGGTACTGTGTGAAAAAGACAAGATTTAGTTTTTCTCGAATAAAATATTGTGGTAGGATGGAATATTTTCATTATCCACCCTGTATTCATGGAACAATGAAGAAATTACGTCATTCAAAATGTTATATTCCATATTTCTACGAGAAATTATGTAAGTATAAGTATACTATATACATTGGATAAAGTACTTATTGTATTACAATCTATGTACTATTGCTAATATTCTCAACTAGAAAAAAAATATATATGACCTTGATAATACAAAAATTGTGTAGATGTTCTTAAGCATTTGAGGCGTGAACCCAAGTGGAAGTAGCAGTTTGTTGAGGATCCGCTGTTCTTATCTCGTTGGGGTAGGTCACTAAGAATAATTCGTGCCCATTGATATACCTGAAAAAGGAAACAAATATAAATAAAACCAACCAAGGAAATCGCTAAAGCACGTCAGCAAGATAACTTTTTGTTAAGAAACATGCACATGTTCATTTGAGTCATAAAAATATTAGTACTTTTTTACAAAAGCTCTTCTGGAGACGTTACAAGTACTAAATGTAGGCTAATTTCGGAGTTACTAGTTCATTCTTTTTTTTTACTTCTGAGTAAACGTTATTTTGTGTGTACACGAAAATTCTTCTAGATATCAATATGCTTGAGTAATATACAGGGGGCTTCACCTAACTAATTCATTAGGGGTTTATGGAGAACCAATAGACATATCAACTTGAAATTTTGGTGTCAGCTACAGCTAAATTTGTTCAACAATTTTTTTTCACAAGCACTAAAAAAGTTACAGTATTGAAATAAACCTGATATTTTTTACTACCAATTAGACACTTAGCCAGTAATTTATTTGGTTCACCCCATGGTTGTAAGGGGTGGAAAACGCAACCCCTAAAATTAATTTCCAATGTAACTCTTTGCCTTATTTGTTTCCATTTAAAAATTAATTTCCGATAGCATGTTTCATTCTAAACAAAAAATGTCCCTTGAATTTTTTGCTCAAAATAAACCAGTTCGCAGCAAAACATTATTTTACCACCTGCATTGAATGACAAAGACCGGAAAGCGATAAAAAGGGACTCACACGTTCCGACTGGTGGGCAAACGGACGGTGGTGGTTCTCTCGCCATCGACGAGCTCCTCCTCGGCATATTCGGTAAGCAGTTGGCCGGCCGCCTCCTCGTCCTCGATGTGCAACTCGCTGCTCAACTCCTCTTCCTCGACGGCTTCGTGCTTCTCGATCTTGGAGAGCGAGCGCGCCAACTTGGCGGTACCCCCAGGACCCTTAGAATGGGTGCGCTGGTGACGTTTCATGTCGCTGCGCACGCGAAACGGTTTGCTGCAAACGCCGCAAGAGTGCGGTTTCTCGCCCGTGTGGATCTTGCGATGGTTCTGAAGGTAGGACGAGGCGCGGAAAGTCTTTCCGCAGAACTCACACTTGTAGTTGCGCTCTCCTGCAAAAACAAATTGTACACTGTCAAATTGACCGATTTTCTCCACCTGGTTTCTACCCTATTCTCACTAAAATTCATTCAAAAATTATGGATTCTCACAGACCTCTCGGAATATAAATGTTTTGGATCGTTTGAAAGTAGCACCAACTTTGATAGCGATTTTGAGGCCTTAATATTGCTCCAATAATATCCAAAAATTTTATTAGGGCAGTTTTTCATGTAGTTTTCGAAATTGGCATCTTAATTGGTGCTTCAATATCAAAGTTTTGTCCAAAAGGTTTGGAAATAACATTGTACTATGTAAAGTTTTGACATTTTTATAAGTCTTCAGTCGGGATCGCACATCAAAAACGATCCAACATACATGGTTGAAAAGTAAAAAAACTTTCAAACTAAACGATTTCTATTTGAAAAAAATACAACTTCAGGTTATAACTCGAAATTGAAGAAATAATTTTCTCTTGTTATTTCATATGTTACGTGTAACGTAACGTACGTATTTTATTAATTTTAGATTTTTATTGTATGGCTTAGTAAATTCTTTGGTACACTCCAGTTTTGTCTAGTTTCAACTTTTAGTTGTGAATCGGTAATTTATGTTTTAAAAGGTGTTGCAGTGATAAATTAGAAGAGACATGATAATATTTCAAGCAGTTGTCCACCGTCCTCACATTTCTCACCACCCAATCAATTCGTTCCAAATCCTCTGGCACGTTTCGAAATCAAGTTTGCAACTGCGGCACTTACCAGTGTGTATTCTACGATGCACGACCAGCGAATACTTCCTGGCAAACTCTTTACCGCAGTACTCGCATTGGAAGTTCTTCTCGGCCGAATGGAGAGACGTGATGTGGTACTTGAGGTCGCCCCACTGCCGAAACCGCTTGCCGCAGTGCTCGCAACTGTACGGCTTGTCGCCCGAGTGGAGACGTAGATGTACCTTGAGAGCGCTCGACGCGAAAAAGCTCTTGCCGCACTGGTCGCACTGGTGCGGTCGGATGCCCGTGTGGCTGCGCATGTGGTACACCAGCGAGTTCTTGTGCGTGAACACGCGGTCACATTCGTTGCACTCATGCGATGACTTTTTCTTGTTCTTCTTGTTGATCTTCTTCACCACCGCCAGCGGAGCCGATTCTGACAAGCAGGAAAAAAGAAATACCATTGATTTTGCTGCTAGTACAAGGTCCCGCATCTGTCTCATAGGAACTTTTGATTTTCCAAATGTAACCCCCTGTATATTTTTCCATTGTCAAATTCAGGGTATGATTTTACATACACCAGTAGTTTTTCCAGATCATTTTGTGTGAAACAGAAAGAACAATGAAATGAACTCCAATCTTTATTATTTTCAGTAGCAAAGAAAGAGGGGCGATACAAAATTAATTACAACAAATACTCGAATTGGCCCCCATTTTGTGCAATGCATTGCTGACACCTTCTAGCTACACTAAAAGTTGCGTTGTGTAAAAATTGGGGTAAAATTTAATGGGCACACTGTTCAAACATTAAAACATATTGGGATTTTTTTACATTTTGATCCGGAAAAACACTTATTCGTCAGCATGACTCACCTGTATTCCCGGTGGTTGTCCTACAAGTAACTAAATGTTGAAGTAAAATTGCTCGAAGAGGAAACGGCTGGTTGCACAAATGACACACATGGTCGGTACCGGCCTCCAGTTCTTTCAGGTCTTCCTCCGTTTGATGGAGCTCTTCTTCCCTGTACCAGGCCTTGGAATCGTCCTCGTCGTCGGGAGGTTCGTTCGTTTCCACAACAACATTTATACCTAAAAACGCCACGACGAATGATCGAATTGTATAACCACCAATCATCTGAAAATTATTTGTTTCTTGGGGTTTCCGAGACTATTTTTCATTGGTTCACGGTAAGGATGACATTTTATCAACCTGAGACATACCGGGTTTTTCAAATTCGATCCTCATCGTTGGGACCTCGGTGACTATGAGAGATACGATGATGGCGAGATCACAAAATTATAAATTTACTTCAAACCTGCTTCAAGATCAAATAGGGTATATGGGATTTCTCTGAAAAATATTGAGCAATACCGAAAAAACTTCACTTCACGAGACTTAAAAAAAAAACTTCTCCTGATTTCTAAACGCACCCCAACTTGAAGAATTTATTCACTAGAAATGTGTTGATAAAAAAGAAATTCATAATAATGTTTTCAGATTTGCTATCCAACATTTCGTATTTTGAATATAGGTATTCCTATTAAATCTATTTTCAATTTTATTATTCAATAAAAACATTCTGTTCTTGTAGAAAATCAATTACAATAAAATACTTAGCCGAATTAACAAGAAAACATCTCCGAAACAGTTGACTTCAACCACAGAATCTATTTCAGCACTAAGCAAAATTTGTCACCTTCCATGAGATCTTCAGGATCACTAAACTCATCTAAGGGCTCATTTTTACTAGTATGTATATCCCTCATATGAGCTTCGAATGTCTTCTGTCTTCTGAAAGTTTTGTTGCATTCTATACAAGTCAAATTAAGTAAACTGGACAACAAGCTTTCCTGCCGTTCATTGTCCGCTGCACTGCTTTTCTCTGGCGTCGCTTTTTTTTCTTGATTTAGTTTGGGTGGCTTGGTCGGTAAGCCACCTCCGCCCGGTTCGTAATGTCTCTTCAAATGTTCGAAGAACCTAACAAGAAATCACGAAATTAGACGACGATATAAAATCGACATCCAACATAAAACACAGAGTGTCCAAGAACGCCCTCCAGTTAACTCATTAGCGTGAAAACTTGCCAAAGAGATGTAGTGACAAAGGTTTTTCAAGATATAGAACTTGATTTTTCATGGAAGAAATATTTCTGCTGAACTTACGGGATTTGTATGAAATTTTCTGATGAAGAAAATAATATGCCACTGACGAACTGAAAATTATTTTTGAAAGTACTTATAATTTTCGTAAAATCACCTATTTTGAGTTATTTCTAGGGTATGAAACACTCTGTATAGAACTATCTTTCTATAAAATATTCCAGATTCATTCAATTGATGAATCAGCATTTCAGTCGAAGGCATTATCCAGAAATACATTTGATATAGTGCAAATTAATAATTGATTTATATAGGTAACATACTTACTTCAACTGTTCAGTAAATGGTTCATTGCAAATTTGGCAATTGAACGCATTTGGTGTTTGATGAACTGGAGTGATTGTGGTTTGACATAAAAGCTCGTGTTGAGCAAATTCATCATTAGAGTTGAAAGACTGTTCACAAAGGTTACAAAAGGTTTGTTTGGCAGAGGTGGCAGCACTCCTTTTCGTGAGTTTTTTTGAAATTCGCTTTTTGTGGGGCAGGCTTTTTTTGGCTGTACGTTGCTCATTCCTAAAATAACCAAAAATAAGACAATTCTCCCGAAATGTTAGGAAATACAGTGTGATTGGTTTGGACCAACAAACTAGAATATTATAATGCAGCATTACTGATTTCTATGAAAAGTAGTAGAAACTATGAAATATCTCACTTAAAAAATATTTAAATAGTCCTTTGTACTAGACTTTGTACAGCAAATAACGAAATTAGAAATATGATTAAATTAGTGGAATTAACATGTAGAAACATGAGTTGATACATATTATTAAAATTGAATAAGAACACCAATCATAATACAGACAACTATTCTACTGTAATGGAATCCAGGAGAACTTGAATAATCCCCCTGTATCACATGTTTGGAAGCTCTCGAATATTCTAGAATAGAAGAAGATGGAAGATCCTGCGAGCAGTCTGATGAAGAGAGATGAAGAGATGTGACAGAAGACTGACAGTTCTAGAACATTCCAGAACAGATGTAAAACATATAAATATCGAGCTTCCAAACAACGTTAGTGAGTTGAAGAATTGAACGCGACGTAGTTACATCGTTGTCGATATAAATAGTTGAAATAAATAGTTTGTTGGTGTTTGTACGTGAAAATAAATAGCTAATCAGTTGGGAATCCGTCTGTTTTCTACTGGAACCCACGAATAACGTTACAATTGGTGTCAGAAGTGGGATTACTCGTGAATTTTGGACTTTTTGTTCATCTGAAGTGAAAAGACAGTGACAATGAAGAGACTCAGTGAACTGAAGGTGGCAGACTTGAAACGAGAGTTGGAAGAAAGGGATCTCGAGACCACAGGGACGAAAGCGGTGCTACAACTTCGTTTGAAAGAGTACCTGATTGACGTTGGTCAAGACCCAGAGACGTTCATCTTCGAAGAACCTGAAGACAAATCAGCGGCTTGGTATGACAAGATTGCGAATAAGATTTCTGCGCAACATGAAGAGTCAACAGCGTTTCGTGAAGAAATTGTGAATCAGATTTCTGCACAACGTGAAGAAATTGCGAATCAGATTTCTGCACAACGTGAAGAAATTGCGAATCAGATTTCTGCACAACGTGAAGAAATTGCGAATAAGATTTCTGCGCAACATGAAGAGTCAACAGCATTTCGTGAAGAGATTGTGAATCAGATTTCTGCACAACGTGAGGAATCATCGGCGCTTCGTGAAGAAATTGTGGCTCAGCGGGACAAGATCGTAACTCAAATGATCGCTCATCGTGAAGAAATTTCGGAACAGATTCTGGCTCAATCTTCGGCACTTCGTGAAGAGTTTTCAGTGCAGATGGCGGCTCAGCAAGACAAAATGACAGCTCAGCAGGACAAAATGGTGACTCAGATTGCTCTCCAGAGAGAAGAAATGGACGCAATAACGAAAAAATTACAAGAATTGGAGCTACAAGTTGGGAAAGGTGTCCAAATACTAGAAAAACCTGAGGACAGTAAACAAATCGTAACGAAAATAGAATCGGATATCGCAATCACTTCAAATCGAGTGAAGCCTCCTACGTTTGATGGTAAAACATCATGGTCAAATTACTTGAAGCAATTCGAAGCAGCTGCAAAAGCCAATGGATGGACATTGAAGGACAAGGCGGTGGCGCTCATAGTTGCTCTACGAGGGGATGCATTGAATATCTTGCAAACCATCCCAGAAAGTAAAGCTGACAGTTACGAACATCTCATCAAACGCCTCAATATGCGATATGGTCAAGAACATCTACAACAGGTATTCCAGTTACAGATGAAGAATCGTCGACAGAGACCCGACGAGAGTCTACAGGAGTTTGAAGCCGACGTAGCCAGATTGTTTCATTGTGCATATCCGTCAGCTCCGGAGTCTGTTATGGAATGTCTAGCTGTACAGACATTCGTTGATGGGTTGAGAGACATGGAAATGCAGAGGACCGTACGTTTGTCTCGACCCAAAGACCTCCCTGATGCACTAGCAGCAGCGTTGGAGTTCGAAGCCGCAACAGAAGCTTCCCGTGAATCTGCTAGAGTTCACAACATGAATGACGACGGTAACAGCTCACTGAACCAGGAATCTACTGAAGGCCTACTCGATGCCATGAAAAGTCTTCTGGATATGAATAAGACAAAGAGAACGGTTCGCCAGCGGAACTGTGGAGAGCTGGGACACAATCGAAGAGTAAGCAAACGAGCCAAGAAGTTTGCTGAGGATCGTTTGAAGATTGAAGAGACATCAATCAACAGAACTACTGTTGTGAGCGATGATTGGTTACCTGCAGCAGTCCGACAAGAACAGGAGAAAGATCCAGAAGTCCGGAAACTCCGAGAATGGAAGAAAGCAAATCGTCGTCCCAATTGGCAAGAAGTAGCACCATTATCACAAACCTTGAAGGCCTACTGGGGTCAATGGGACTCCCTGGTTTTGGAAGATGACCTGCTGAAGAGGAAACTGGAAAACGCTGATGGATCGGATCATCGAATGCAGCTAGTGATTCCTAGGAGCCGAGTCCCAGAGGTACTGCGCTACATACACGATGGAACTTCAGGAGGGCATCTTGGAATGAATAAGACTCTACAGAAGGTTCGTGAGCGGTTTTACTGAGCGAACTACAGTGATGACGTTCGAGATTGGTGCCGTAAATGCACCGTCTGTTTTGCCAGTAATGGACCGCACCGGAAACCAAGAGCTCCTATGAGACAGTACAACGTGGGTAGCCCTTTTGAAAGAATCGCCCTAGACATCGCAGGTCCATTTCCGGTTACTGATGATGGAAATAGATATATCCTAGTTTGCATGGATTACTTCACGAAATGGGTGGAGGCATATGCGATTCCTAACCAAGAAGCCGTAACCGTTGCTAATGTCCTGTTGAAAGAATTTATTAGTCGCTACGGGGTACCAATGGAACTCCATTCTGACCAAGGCCGAAACTTTGAGAGTGAAGTATTCCGGACAATGAGTGACAGGTTAGGAATCAGGAAGACCAGAACGACGCCATTACACCCCCAATCGGACGGAATGGTGGAGCGGATGAATCGAACTGTTGGAAAGTACCTCTGCAAAGTTGTAGATCAACACCAACGAGACTGGGATCAACATCTACCCTTCTTCTTGATGGCCTACCGATCAGCAGTACAAGAATCTACAGGACAGACTCCAGCGAAGGTACTGTTTGGACGAGAAATGAGGCTTCCTTGTGACCTGGTATTTGGATGCAGACCTGGCGAGGACGTAGCAGGTGAAGACTACATAACGAACCTGAGAAGGAAGTTGAACGATATCCATGAATTGGTTCGTTCCAAGATCCAAATATCCAGTGAACGAATGAAGGACCGTTATGATATCCGGGCTGAAGAAAATTTCTACAAAGAAGGTGATTTAGTGTGGCTCCACAATCCACAGAGAAAACGGGGGCTCTGTCCTAAACTGCAGAAATCTTGGGAAGGACCCTATTGCGTGAAAAAGAAAATCAACGACGTTATCTACCGCATCAGTAAGGTACCCAACGGCAAACCCAAAGTCGTCCACTTCAATAGACTGGCACCATTTGAAGGAACTTCAGATCAATCAGTGAGGCAGATTCAAGTACAAGACGAGGACGAGCCCACTTACGAAAATTTCATGAAAACCTATAGCGGTTCGTCGAAGGCAAGGTTTGACGTCACCAGAGAAGAGAGTCGCGACCTGTTCACTACTCCTGTAGAGTATGCATTGGCTCACTGCATCGCCCAAGACCTTCAGATGTTCCGAGGGATAGGCAATGTGTTCCGGAAAAAGTTTGGTAAACTGGAAAAACTTCAAGAACAATGCCCATCTATCGGTCGAGCCTTGGAAATTGAAGATAGCAGTCCTGAAGGAGTTAGATCGATCTTTTATCTGACAATCAAAGAAAGACATTTCCACAAACCATCTTACAAGGACTTATGGGACGCATTAGTTGATCTCAGAAATACCTTACTGAGAAAAGGAATACAGAAAATAGCTGTACCAAAGCTGGCTTGCGGTTTGGATGGCCTGGATTGGAGAATTGTCAGGAATATGTTGGAAATCATATTCAGGTTTACCGAAGTTGAAATTCTGATATGTTGCTGGAATCTTAGGGAAAATCCAAGACAGAAAACGGTACCTTGCTACTTCAATCAGACTTCACACTGCCGAAACGGAACCAACTGCTCCTTTCTCCACCATAACGAGCAAAATGCATTCCAGGAGGAATGTCTTTTAAGGAGGGGGCAATGTAATGGAATCCAGGAGAACTTGAATAATCCCCCTGTATCACATGTTTGGAAGCTCTCGAATATTCTAGAATAGAAGAAGATGGAAGATCCTGCGAGCAGTCTGATGAAGAGAGATGAAGAGATGTGACAGAAGACTGACAGTTCTAGAACATTCCAGAACAGATGTAAAACATATAAATATCGAGCTTCCAAACAACGTTAGTGAGTTGAAGAATTGAACGCGACGTAGTTACATCGTTGTTGATATAAATAGTTGAAATAAATAGTTTGTTGGTGTTTGTACGTGAAAATAAATAGCTAATCAGTTGGGAATCCGTCTGTTTTCTACTGGAACCCACGAATAACGTTACACTACTTTTCTGGAAAATGGGGTATAATAGTAGGAATATTTACTCATTTCACTCAATTTACATCACACATCCTCGGATCCATAAAATTTACCAGAAAATATTGACCACAAATTATAATTTGAGGTTGGTCAACAATGAATTGATAGAAAAAAAAGGTGAAACATTTTCATGTTCAAATTTCTTATTTCATTTTGTTCCCAATTTATTTTATGAGCTACATAAACTCTATTTCATCTCTTATTGTTTTTGAGTGAATAAATATTTCATTGTTATTATGAAAGCATTATTTTATGTAATACTAGAACAAATTCAACTCTAACCCAATTACATTAAATGTTCAATCAAATGAAATAGACTATATGTTACAGCTGTTTGGATATCTTTCTTAAAGAACGGTCCTTATACTGTGTTCAACACTCCAATTTTTGAGAAAATTCATTGAAATCACATAGTATTGTTATAAATAACATAAATCAAATATACCTGTAGGTTTCCCCATCTGACTCGGTCTTTTCTTCTTCCTGTTTAATATTTGTTGTAGTCAATTTTTGTATTTCCTCTTCTTCTTGTATTTGCTCCTCATCTTCAGCAAATTTTACATTTTCAACTATCTTCGGTAAAGCATGTTGTTCAACATAAATATTATCAGAATTTACTATTCGTAAAAAACTTTGTCCTCCTGCTTTTTCACTGATTATCAACTGTTGATCAGGTCCTGAGTGAATAAAAAATATTCTGTGTGTTGAAAAAGTTGAGATCAGGTGAATAAGATATTTTAATCATTAAATGAAAACAGTTATGTATAACTTTCGAACTCAATTAGGTACATTATCATATTGGTGAAGACAAATCTCAATGAATACCTGCAACAAGGGATGGCAAGCTAGTGTCTTGAATCTGTTGTTGTTTTTGTTGTTGACTTAGCTGTACAGCAACTAAAGCAGCAGCAAGATTCCTATCTTCTTCAGTCAAATCCTGTGAGAGCAAATCCTCTGAAGAATAACTCACTGGAATAAAATCATTTCCTCCCAGATCAACCACAAGCCCATGTTGTTGATGTAATAATTCTGAAGTTAGAATTTGAGCATTTCCAGGTACTCTTTGTATCATATACTGAGAAGAATCTGAATTATCTTCGATAACTACATCCATAGCTGCTTCTCTGATTCTGACAGATTTATCCATAGCAGATATTCGACAATAATTTTCCTGTAAATTCAGATGGAAAATTTCAAACTCGCCGCCAATGGAATTTATGTTGGGCTGGCACGATGTTTCAAGGTCATAATTTCAAGAGAAAATATTCTTGTATTACATTGATTAGAAGCTATTTAAACATTCACTGTGTTTACATAAACAAAGTATTTATGGAAATATACCTGAATATTATTTCCGAAATTCAAAAAATGACACTAAAATTGAAATATCAAAACTAAAATTGACAACAACGCACAAACGCTGTACACAAACTCCATTCTTGACTGAATGTAGAATCGGTCACAGAACGGTAAGTTCCGTTTTTCTTGGAGATAAGCATAATGACACATTGAAAAGATTTCCAGGTTCATCAAGATGAATTGCTCGAATAAACACATAACAGCTTTGTTATGTAATGCTGTGGAAATTGTTTCGTTTTTATTGAAAATCAGTCGTCCAAATTCCCAAGTAATGAATCCATTCGATGTGAAATTACAAAATTTTGTTCACCACAAATTTCGTTTCCTTCACTGAATAAACCCATTCTGTATTTGACATTTGCGGTTCGTTACAGAATGAGTGTGAACAACTTCAAACATTTACGTTCAAATTAATGATTCGTGATTGAAAAAGCATTCCCTATAAAATGAACCATCGTTTTCAGTTCACTCTTTACACTCCAAACATTTCATTGACGTGAATGTCGTCATATTTATGCTTTTTTATGTGAAGTTAGCATTTTGACAATATTTGACATCTTTTTTGACACCTGTCAATAGACTAACTTTCTGTATACCCTGCGTGTCTAGTGTCTTGATAACTTCAATTTCTTTCCCTTTGGTTTGTACATCAAGTGAGCAGTCATGGTACGTTATTTTCATTTTTGTTAATATCTTAGTAATCTCTTAGTTATTTAATATATTTCTCTCAAAACTCACGATTATATGTGTCATGCAATATATATATTATCTTATTTTTTCAGTCTGCCCACAAGACGTTCATCATCAAGCGAAAACTAGCTAAAAAGTTGAAGCAAAATAGACCCATTCCTCAGTGGGTTCGTATGCGAACTGGAAACACAATAAGGTGAGTTCTAAAAAGTTAAAAAAATATTAATAATAAGTTGGGTTTGTAGGTTGACTAATTTCAATTTTGTAATCTCATCACAATTAAATCATTCATTGATATCCTCATTTGTAGATTGTGTGAATTAGAAAAGTCACATCAAGTGTAATATTATGATAGTTATGTTAATATTGTGGAAGCTAAATGTGAGACAATTTCAGTGAGAATCAAATGGTTTAGCAGGATTGTCAAGCAATTTGATAGTAATTTCATTATTTTGGCAAAAATTCCTCAACACATATTACACCACAATAATATTAGTATCTCAGAGTGAAAAGGATGAAATGTGCAATGCCTTTACTAGTCATAAAAGCCTTGACAGAATAAAGAATGTTCTCAAGAGATGAAGTTAAGTTGGTACTTCATAGTCATACCTCACTATGAGTTGAATTCAAATTTTTGTAATAAATGTTGATGTATGACAATTTAACCTAGAAGTAATATTCTCTCAGTAAATTTTTATCTTTGCCAACATGAATTTTATTTTGTACCCACTAAGAGGTTGGATTCACTTTGTGGCATCATCAATAGTATTTTTCTACTTTTACAATGATGAACTGCTAGTAAAATTTTTTTATTTTTTCCAGATACAATGCCAAGAGGCGTCACTGGCGTAGAACAAAACTGAAGTTGTAAGAGTATGACTTTGTGTTAATGTTTAATAAATAAGTAAAGCCCAGAACTACTTAGTTTCATTCATATTGATGATTTGGGACATCAGATAAAGGATATGATATTGTAATTAGATTGAATATACAAAATGATTTACATCAGGTTTGTTTTATCAAGTATGGAATCCAAGATTTTGAATAATTCTATCTCCTAGCAACTGAGTAAAAGCTATGAGGATAAAGAAATTAAAATTCCCTCTGTTTGAATCATAAATCAACAGGTTTAAGCATTTTTCCATTTGATCATCCTATGTGTATTGACTGTTGGAAACTATTATGTAAAACTAAGAAAGAGGGAATGAAAAAAAACTTGGATTGAGCAACCAATTGATATATATTTCGATAAAAAAAATTTGTACTGTTGTCATCTATTTATACTAAAAATCAACTTTGATCACATATTCAAAACATCTATTATCTCATTGAAGTCTGTTACAAACCATTTGGCATTTGCTTGCACTGTGTGTCGAATGACGTTTCCTCCATAACCTAAAAATTTATTCAAATTTGAAAGTGAAGCTCATTTTGAAATGTGAAAATTACCGATGAATGCATCTGCTGGAGGACTTGCTTCAAGATCTGTAGCACCATCACCTATCAAAACCAGGTTTTTAAATCCAAATTTCTGTTTCAACTGACTGATTACTACTCCTTTTCCACCACTCTTTGAAGTGGGGGCATTCTCATCAAAGCCAGCAAATTCACCTGAAATAATCCATAATCATGAATGAAACTGTATCAACTGATGATTATAGTGTATTCATTCAAGGAATATAGTTGACATATTTGATTATTCTTCAATACAATTTGTGCAAAATAAAAAGTTTCTAGTTGATGACTGAATTTTTAGGCATCAATGATTATGGCAAGAGAAACCTTTGATCTGCTATTAGAGTTTGTTACTTCTAGTGGAAATTTACAAACATTGAACAAACTGTACAACAGTTATCTGCAGTCAATTGTTATCCAACTTTGGTGAATATTTTTCATCAAAGTTACTGTGAAACTTACCTGTGAAATAAAATTTCATCCTATTGGCAAAAACATTTTCCTGAGGAATTTGTAGTTGACCAGCTATAGGAGCGATTAAGGTCTTAAATCCACCGGAAATTAAAAATACAGGTATTTGTCTAGAATGTAACAAGTCCACTAATTTCCTGAAATATCAAAAATTGTTGTCAAATTATTTATTCCATTTGTGAATTTGTTAATTTCAATAATCTCAATCTGCACCAGTTTATTATTATAGTATTGTGCAGTATGAAGTAAACATTGAGATACCTCCAATATCAATATTACCTTAGTAGCAATGAAGCTCAATAGAAGATTTGAGTCAACACATATAAAATATGTTGATTGGAGGTGAAAAAAAAATTACAAATTATAAACTATTTCCTTATTTGTCTCCTTCCAAAACTGAAACAGATTATGTTATAGTTTTGGAAAGGGATTGAACTTGGAGAAAAATAACATAAATATCACATGGTGACAAAGTTTTTCTCTTGAAGCTGGCTGAACTGTAAACATCATAATTTGTTCAAATCTGATGTCATAAATTCTAATGAAGGTAAAATCAACAGCTGGCTTTTAAAGAATTTATAAATTATTATTATGAATTGGTTACCTTATTCCTGGAGTCAACGTTGCAGGCTGGGATCTCAAAAAGTCTCTTAGCTGGGACATGCTTGGTTGTATAATATCTAAGCGAATCCTCAAGGATTCTTGGAATGTCATAGTTCCTGTCATAGCTTGGGCTGTCCTTGAAAGGTTATGAATTCATGAGGATAATAAATAATGGAAAAAACAGTGTACTCACAAGTCTGCCACCTCTCTACCTTTATTACAAAACCTGGCAAGCTCATCTATACCTTCTTCCTGAATTACTGTAGAATCTACATCAAAGCATACTGCATCTGTCTTCTTAAGTATTGCTTGAACCTGGTTGGCCATTATGTGTACTGATTAGAATATGTAACTGGGAAACAGCTTCATTGAGTGAAATGGTATATTCAAGGGTTATTGGAAGACTAGCACTTTATATGCTTCCATATCAATAGTTCAGCAAGTTTCACAATGAAAACTCGACCTAGACCTAATGACCTTTGATAAATGAAACACCATCATCACAAACTAGCAGTATCTAATTTCAATTTCAAGGTATTTATTGAAGACATCGTTTCCGAATGTCTGTGAATACATGTTTTTGATAGAAAAAATACATAAACATGATCAACATGGAACAAAATAGTTGTCATCTTTCAATTTCGTTCAATGTTATGTAATTTCATCGACATATAGAATGGACTGCAGTGGGATTACGAACATTCGTATCGAGCAGGTATCGAGTGAGGAAACGATCCCTAGGCAAACTCGATTCGATTGGCCAAACTCATGTGATGAAAATCATGAGAAGTTTTTATACAGGTGGTATTTTTAATATAGCCATATTTTCGAATCGGGAAGTCGCCAAAGGACGAGGATGATAGACAGAAGACAGTACAGGATGGTTCGTGACTTCACAACTGTGAAATGTCATTAATCAGTTAGGAAGTGGGAGATCAAAAATACGTTTGAAATTCTATAGATTGTCTATAATCGATTGTACCTTGTTTAACGTTTTGTTGTGGTTTTGACACAGTTTTCAAGTTTTTATTATCCTTTGATCATATTGTCCAAGATTGATATTGTTATAAAACTGTCGCTAATTGATGTTGATGCAAATTGAATACGATTCGTGAAGTCCTTTGTAAGAATCGTTTAGAATCATAGTTTCAACCGTAATCGTATTGAAACAGAAGATAAAAAGGTTCGTAGTTTTTTATCGCTTTAATTTTTTTCTATAGTGCTGTCACACAAATTCCATTCACGCGATTTGCCTGGAGCTATTCCATTCTTGGAAAAAGTGATTCATTGTATGTATAATATTAATTCAATAATATTAACCAAATGATAATTTCTAGCTTTTAACTAAAATGGAAGATGAAGAATACAAAAAACTTCCTGTAGATGAAAGATGTGTGCATAAATTGTGGAAAGGAAGAGTTAATGGATATGAAGAAGTTACTACACTTTTCCGTCAAATTGATGATGAGAAATCACCAGAATTTGGCAAGTATTTGGGACTTGTCAAAAAATTTGTGGTTGATAGTAATGCAATGGGACAAGAGAAAGGTTTAGAGGCAACACTAGCTTATGTAGAGAATTATGCTCATGCAGGAAAGACAGTATCAGAGGTAATGACTGGTGTTGTTGCAAAATGTATAGCAGCACCAAGAACAAAAACAAGGGAACTAGCTCTGCAGCTGACTCTTATGTATATAGAAATTGAGAAACAAGAAGCTGTTTTAGAGGAACTCACCAAAGGAATGGATTTGAAAAATCCTAAAATTGTGTCTGGTTGTGTAAATGCTAGCACAGTGGCACTAAGAGAGTTTGGATCGAAAATAATTAATGTGAAACCTTTGTTGAAGAAAATCAGTGCTTTGTTGGCAGATAGAGACAAAACTGTCAGAGATGAAACCAAAGTTATGATTGTAGAGATGTATCGCTGGATTGGAGCAGCTTTGAGGTAAGACACTTGATTTTTTTTCTATTCCAAAATCTATATCAGGAATTCCTCAAAAATCTAAAGAATTATACAATGAAGTATAGTCCATTTGTTTAAGAAAGGGAGTTGTAACAGATTCTTAGAATATGCCCAGTTGCTATTAATAATTTCTTATATAATTGCTGTAGAACCCAATTACAAGCTGCTAATCTACAACCAGTACAAATCACAGAACTTGAAGCAGAATTTGCGAAGATTCAAGGCAAAGCAACACCTACAAGATATGTAAGATCACAACAGGTGAAACAAGCTAAACTTGCTGCTGAAGCAGCAGAAGTTGCAGGTAATAATCAATGAAAAACTGAATGAAGACTACCTCTATTTAGGGCATGTTTAAATTCAACTTCATAGCAATATCAACCACGGGTATAGACGAATAAAGAGATTATTTTACACCCGGAAACTCATCTTCATATTTCCACTACCTTAATATCAGTTTACACTATAATATACTATTTTATGTATAGGTGAAGATGAACCAGATGATGAGGAATCTCAGCCAGAAGTTGATCCTTATGATTTAGCAGATCCTGTTGACATCTTGTCAAAATTACCCAAAGACTTTCATGAACAAATAGAGGCTAAAAAGTGGCAAGACCGAAAAGACGTATTAGAAGCTTTGGAAAATTTGGTCAAAGTTCCCAAGTTAGAAAATGGAGATTATGGTGATGTGGTTAGAGCACTGAAGAAGGTGAAATGATTTGTACAAAAATTTTCCATATACTTCTGCATTCTTCTTACATGAGCTATCTGAAAAGTTATTGAGAACCAATTAATAGACAATAGAGATTTCTCTGAATTTCTCCTTTATCTTATATAAATATTTTTACACATATATAAAAAATATATATTTTACTTAAAATCAAAGGTTCTGTCTCACTACCTAACGATATGTTCGTTATAGATGATTTTACTTTCAGTGTAATTTTTTTCCAAAATTGCATAAATAAAATACAACAATACGTTGCTATTTACAGAAATCTTTATGTCTTATTCGAAATCTGTTTATTTTTGTCATTTATTTCACATTAGTTGTGAGTAGGGCTCGAGAAATTTCATAAACTGCGCCTTTTAGGCGAGCATTGATTGATACTTGACAGTTCGTCCGCTTATTCCAGATCCCTAATTTCGATTTTGGTCAATGATTCTTCTTCATTCGTGAAATATTCCAATGAGAAATTAACAATATGACAGACTAACACCCAATATTTTTCAGGTGATACAAAAAGACAGTAATGTTGTTTGTGTTGCAATTGCTGGAAGGTGCATCGCTGGTTTGGCTAATGGACTAAAGAAAAAGTTCCAGACATATGCCAGTTTTGTTATTTCAGCCATTCTTGAGAAATTCAAAGAAAAAAAGCAAAATGTTGTGACTGCACTTCGAGATGCTATTGATGCTGTTTATTTGACGGTATGTTTTATTTATTTATTTTTATCATTTGTGTTGAGAGTTGATTACCTTTTTGCATTTTTCATAATGATTATTCACTAAATCTGTCACAACACTCTTCTTTAAACAAATAGAAGATCAAATTCTTAATATTTTTCCATGAATTACAGACGACTCTGGAAGTATTTTTGGAAGATGTGCTAGAGGCTCTGAATAGCAAAAATCCCAATGTGAAAGTAGAAACCTCCTTATTCTTGGCAAGAGCATTTACGAAGACTCAACCAACAGTTGTTAACAAAAAATTACTCAAAATCCTTACTACAAATTTGACGAAAAATATTAATGAATCAGGTAAGATATTGATCTGAAGGTTTCTCACAATTTGAGGACTTAAAATGATGTTCAACATAAAAAAATATTCCATATGGTGCACTATTTTTAATGCCAGTAAACAATAATAATGTTGATATCCTAACATTGCTTGAAGAAATCTCGAATATTTCCAAGATATATTTCAATAATGTTACTGTAACTTGCTAGAAAATCAGTGGCACCAGAAATGTTTTCGAAAATGTTTGGTAGCACACCCGTATCTAGGTCAGATTGATTAAGTTCTTCGTTATAAAATCGTTTTGGATATAATTTTACTAGAAATTTAGCAACAAAGAAAAGATAAAAAACAATCATATTCCAATCATTCTGCATTCTGATCATTTCTCCGAAAATCAACTAGTAATTTGTGATAATTGTTTCAGACCCTACCGTTAGAGAATCCTCAGCTGAGGCACTAGGGACGCTGATGAAGTTAGTAGGCGAAAAAGCAATAGCTCCATTTTTAGTTGAACTAGAAAAGGACACCTTGAAGATGGCGAAAGTTCGGGAGAACTGCGAAAAGGCTGTGATTCTCTTGAAAGTGCCTGGAGCAAAGAAAGAAAGACCTGCTACTGCCCCACCGAAGGTGGAAGTTTCTAAAGCAAACCCAGCACCTAAAACTGCTGCAAAGAAAACTGCTCGTGAGTAAAAAAATAACATTTAGAGTGCATTTTCGTATGTCTCAGATTTGGATCTATACACTAGAATCTCGACTTCTATTATACTTCCTGGTTGACATGATTCCAACTCTTGTAGGGATTTAAATCATAAACTCTTTATTAATAAAGATTTTGCTTGGACCTCGGCCAGGAAAAGATTATGCACAAAATGGCGATCACTTATAAAAAATCGCCACTGATTTTTCGATTTTTACGAGTTTTTTTTTTTAATACTTGAAATTGAAATTTTACAAAAGCTCTTGGCGATAAATAGATGTATAAAGAAGATTCTCACAAAATTTATATCTTGTAGAAACTTCAAAATAATTTGAACAATCATATATCTATAACATATTTAAGGAATCATTTTCAAAGTTATAACGTGCCTATTAATAGATATTGTCCGTATAGCTCATTTTGTTGACTGAAGTGATAAGTCGTAAATTGAGATAGTATACGTTTAAGGACAAACTATCAAATTAGTCGTTTCTAGAGCAAAATACGAATCAAAATTTTACTGATGCTTTAGTTGAAATTTTCAGCCGTCAAGAAAAAATCAGCAGAAATCTCTTCCGGAACAGCTACAGTAGTTAGATCCAAAGGCGGCAAAGCCATATCGAAGTCACCATCTCAAAATATTGAGAAGGAGCTTCTTGATGAGGAAGTTGATGAAATTATAGCTGGAGTTGTGAGTGCTGAAATCATTGGGGAAATATCGAATAGCAACTGGAAGACAAGGTGAACATTTTAGTATTCAGTCTTGAAGGAACTTAATATAATCCAGATAAGAGAATAACGCTAATACTCAATGAATGATATAATAAAATGATCATTTATTCATGGGACAGTTGGTCAGAATATGCATTTTACTACTGGATACTTTCAACTTTGACACTTGTTCACGTAGAATTTGAATATGGCATTGTATTTTTTGCTCTCTACATATGGTTAATATCACATTTTTCGCAAGAATTTATATTCTTATTTTTCGGAGGATTGCTTTGCGACGTATCTGCATTTTTTGCAAAATTCGATTTCTATCCGAATAACATGAAAAAGTATTAGTATTGCAAGAAAGAAAGAAATATCGAACACCGTGTGTTATCCATAAACTTCTAACGAATCAATTATTAATCATTTGATTCCCCTATTACAAATAACCAATATCTTTTCAGGCTATCAGCTTCCGAGCAGGTCATGTCAACAATTCGAGCTATGGACTCGAAAAGCGTGCCGACACAAGCGCTGATAAAGTTCGTAGCTAAACGGCCCGGCTTGAAAGACACCAATTTCCAAGTTCTGAAAGCCAAATTTGACATAGTGAGATATCTCGCAGAGAACTGCAAATTCACTTCGACATCGGCAAATTGTTGTGTCGCCGAGGTGGCGGAAAAACTTTCGGATGCAAAAAATGGCGCGACGGCGGCCGAAACGTTGACTGCAATTGCCGAGGCGACTAGTCTAGGACAAGTGACAGACATAACATTGGAGTTTGTCTTCGAACAAAGGAGCCCCAAGGTGCAACAGGAGGCTCTAACTTGGTTGGCTGGAGCCATCAAGGAATTTGGATTCGGGTGAGTTCTATGTCCATTGACGATTGATATATGATGTAGTTTGATCTAAAAAGGAGGAATATGCGAATTGGGATATAACTGAACGATGTCTTGTTGTGTTCATTATGGGAATTGTTTGCAGGAGCATGAACATTAAACTTCTGATCGATATGTGCAAAAAAGCCTTATCTTCGACAAATCCTGGAGTGAGACAGTCAGTGATCACCCTTCTAGGCGTCATGTATCTTTATATGGGAGCTACGCTGAACGAGTTTTTCGATAATGAAAAACCTGCTTTGAGAGATCAGATCAACGCTGAGTGTGACAAATACGAGGGGGAGAAACCTCCTACTCCTACTAGAGGTTAGTTTATTACGTCAATCTTGATCTGTTTTTTCGAGTACTGTTCGTTGACGAAAACAAAAATTGGCTTTTGTATTTTGAGTTGTTAACAAAAGTACGATTTATCGACTTTTCGATACATACAAATATCGTGATTGTTAGTGAAGTTATGAATAAATAACTTTCACATTCTCGAGGCACTTTTTTTTCGTTTAATCCAGTGGAGTAGAGACAATTTCAAAAATACTATTCAATTTCGAGTAATGTCATAGAGCTGTGTCAATTTTCAAATAAAAATCATGATTGGATATGGTTTGTTCAAAAAAGGTTCAGTTTTTTCCAATTTAAACATGTATCACTGTTGGATTGCCTTTTATGGCGAGTCTTCAATAGATAAAATGGTACTCACTTCATTCTCTTTCGCGATTTCTTGAATATTTTTTACAAGTTGGCGAAATAATGAAGAATTGTTTTTAATTTTCTCTACGCCACTTGAGAGAACGGAAAAAAGTCTCGAGAATGTGAAAGTGGAACTCAAAAAAGAAGATGATATCCAATGTTTGTTTTTGCCAGTTAAGCTACCCTAAACGATCATCAAAATTTGATCACCTTGTACAGTTGAAATGAAAAAAAACATTTCTTGTTGAGCTTTTGATTTCACACAAGTTTTGGAGTCTTTATGTCTCGTTGAATTATTATGATTTACAGTCGAAATCCAGGAGCACACCAAAACAGTCCACTATTTATCAAAACTTTGTTTTATTACCCTTGAATTGTATTATCCATCTATTTTCTTCTCAATAATTGAAAGTCGATTGAACGACAATCCTTCTATCTACCAGGTGTCGTGAAATCCGCCAGTAGAGACAGTTTAGACGTGATCGAGGACGACGTCGAACCGAAACCCATCAATATCCAAGATCTGATTCCACGCAGCGATATCAGCGGCCAGATCAGCGAGACGATACTCAACGAATTGGGTGACAGAGATTGGAAAGTACGACACGAGGCCCTCAACAAGCTTATGGGGATAATACAAGAGGCGAAATTCATCAAGCCGAGTCTGGGCGATTTGCCCCAGCCGTTGGCCGCCAGACTCACCGACAGCAACGTCAGAGTAGCTCAGACGGCGCTCGGTCTTTGCGAGAGCATCGCTAAAGCGATGGGAGCGCCGAGCAAGCAGTTCGTTAGGACGTTCTTTCCGGGAATGTTGCAAGGTGAGGTGTCCGGCTTTCACTATTCGCGGCTTATTACGAATGAATTATGAGAAATGTGGGAGGTTAAATTCTCCTATACACTGACGAATGGAATTTTAAGATTCATAAAAATTTTAAGGCTTGAGTGATAGTAAGGCGATATTGAGGGCATCAGCAAGAGAAGCTATCAACACTTTCGCTGAGCAATGTGGCTATAAAGAATTTTTCGAAAACGAAATGGTATCTGAAGCCCTGAAAACTGGTTCTCCTACTCTCAGAATAGAACTCTGGAACTGGCTTGCCGAAAATCTTCCCAAAAGTAAGTCGATATTCTATTCGAAATAAATGGAATCGTTATACATATAGTCTATTTATTTGAAAACTGTGTTTGTCTGTGATTGTTCAAAATTTAATTAACGTAAAAAAATTTAATGGAAGAATTTGCATTGCAGAAATGAGATATCATTTCGACATTGTGTTGCCCAAATGGTCCTAGTGAACTGAATTATCAATGGTAAATTACACACTTTCACTTGCACCTGTGGTATTGGAAAATAACCAAATCTATTGGAACTCTCTTTCTGAAATATATGTACTATATTTTTTAGTGTGTACTCCAAATTCTTTACATGCGAAAAAACAAATCAGCAGTTTTTCGCTAAAGTTAATTATGGTGAATCTGAAGCCGCTTGCATTGACTTTTCTCTTTTGTAAAATTAGCTGTTGGCGTAAGACTCGCTTATTTGTTGAACACCTCTTTGATGAATCCATTTTTCTTGTGCAGTTCCTCCAAAAGGAATTCCCCGAGAAGAAATCGTGATATGCGTCCCATACCTCTACAGTAATTTGGAGGACCGAAATGCTGAAATAAGAAAAAATGCCGGCGAAGCCATTTTGGGCATAATGATACATGTCGGCTACGAGAACATGGCGAAGCAAACAGAAAAACTCAAACAGGGATCGAAGACGGTGGTGATGACTGCCCTAGAGAAAGTCAGACCGAATTTGCCGGCGAAACCTCTGCCGAAGAAAGCGGCACCAGAGAAGGAAGATAAGGTTGTGCGAGGAACCAAACCAGTTGCCAACGCCAAAAATGCTGTTAAACCGAAGGTATCGTTTCTTTTTTCGAGGGTTAAAGTGTACTAATTTATTCCTAACTAGTAATCAGTTTTGTTCCATCGATCTAAAATATTTTCAGCATTGCGGCGTTGCCGCTTCTATCGAAAAATAATAACAACTTCGTTATTTCAAATAGAACACCCTGTATTTTATTTCATTTTTCGTTTCTCTAATACTTTTCAATTAATTTCGTATGATACTTCCCTATACCTATCTCGAAAGGTTTTCGAGAAATTAATTGATTTCCTTATTTTTCGTGCAAAATATGGCTTCAATTAAATGTTTATTACTGTGGTTTTTGGATTTGTAGAATGCTGAAATATTGGGTGTAGTTTACCAATGTCCTGTGTATCAATTATGTCTGAGGAAATTCGTTCTCCATTGTACAGGGCCATATTAATTCAATGACTTTGACGATAGATACGAAAATGGTGAAGAGTGCATTTTTGGCATTTTCCAGGGTGCCGCTGTATCGAAATCTGCACCTCCAGCTACAGGAAGAAAGAAGGAAGAAGATGTAGATACATCTCCGCTTCTCGTTGTAAACAATTGTAAACAACAACGTTCGATAGATGAAGCGAAACTGAAAGTTTTGAAATGGAACTTCACACAACCCAGAGACGAATTTGTCGAATTGTTGAGAGATCAAATGGTAACGGCCAATGTGAATAAGAATTTGATATTCAATATGTTCCACTCCGATTTCAGGTTAGTTGTTGAATGGAATAATTATTATTGTGGAAATGTCTCGCACGAATATCTTACCTTTGAATCGGGTCAAGTTGTGATCGGCCAACTCGGAAAAAACATAATCCCTCTGTAAGATTCTTCAATTTTATATATTATTCATTCATAATGTAATGTAATGAATAAAAATAATTGAGGAAAACGGTTTTCACATTGATCGAAACTATAAAGAAAAATATTATAATATTGAAACAATGGTGGAATTGAAAACAGATCGGTGTATTTTTGTTGAAATGTATCTAATCGTCAGAATATATTGAGTATCTTTAATAGGAGAAATTAACGAATCTTTTTTTTTGTGTATATTCTGTATGACTTTTTGAAATATATTTCTGATATGAAATGGGTGATATTCTCCATACATTTTTTATCATTGTTTCGCCATATTCTTCTACGTCTTAAATAATAATAATTTGAAATGAAATAATATATGAACTCGAGTATTGTTTAAAACCATTTATTGTGATCTAACCAGCTCTAGACCAAGAGAGTGTACTCCGTAATGTATTTTTCTTTTACAGATTTCATATAAAAGCTCTGGACTCTCTCAATGACGATTTGGCAGATAACAGTCAAGCTCTTATCTCCAATTTAGACTTGATACTGAAATGGCTGACATTGCGATTTTTTGATACGAATCCATCAGTGTTACTAAAAGGTTTAGAATATCTTCAGTCCGTTTTCAGCACGCTAATGGATATTAAATATCGCATGTCTGAAAACGAAGCCTCATCATTCATACCATACTTGATCAATAAGGTGAGATATCGTGAGATTTTCCTTTGAAATAAAAGCCCTTTATGTGTAATTGTCAGCGAAAATTCCCGAAAAAAATTGGCTTCTTACAACATCAAACAAGAATATTGATCATTCAATCGTCTGTCAAAACTGTTACATGTAATGAGTCTGTGTTAATTTAAATAATATTTTCCTGCTACTATAAGTAGTCTTACAAAATGATGCACAGAATAGCCGAAACAGAAAAAGAAACAAAATAATTACAACATAATTACTTCAAATTTGATTTTATTTTTTTTTACTATCAGAGATCCATGGACATTTGACCTGATGTCTCATTATTTAATTCAAAGTTGGGTACCTTTACATGTTTCTTCTCATAGTTTTCGCCTTGACTTCAACTCAGAAAAATAAATAGCATAATATGAACAAAATCTGTGCTTGTAACAATTATTCTTGTCATTTTCAGATCGGAGATCCAAAAGATTCAGTTCGCAATGGGGTTAAAGCACTGCTCAATCAAATAACTAGGATTTTCCCTGTTAGTAAATTATTCACTTATGTTATGGAGGGTTTGAAATCGAAAAATGCGAGACAAAGAGCTGAATGCCTTGAAGTATTGGGATCAATTATCGATGATTATGGTATGTTCATAGAAGTTGTTATAAAATTACGAGATCAAATTGGGATTTGAATTATTTCTCTCTGAATTATAATGACATATTCGTTCAATTGAAAATTCCATCGACATGTTTATATCTTGGGATTTAGTTGGTTGATAGAAGTTCGATGGTGGTTTATTGGATGTCATTCGTATTGGAAATGCATTTATATTAGCCGTTTTACTTAAAGGTATAACAGTTTGCATGCCAACTCCAGCCGCTTGCTTGAGAGAAGTTGCAAAGCAAATATCCGACCGAGACAACTCTGTTAGAAACGCGGCATTAAATTGCGTGGTTAATGCTTTCAACATTCTCGGGGAAAAGGTGTACCGTCTGGTAGGCAACGTGAGTACGGTGAATACCAGATCGAAATAGACAAATAACTGCATCAACTCCTTTCAGATTTCCGACAAAGATATGTCTCTTCTCGAAGAACGCATCAAGCGATCCAGCAGAAAGACTGTAGCTCCAAGAAGTGATCACAATTCGAGCAACGTTTTGATTGCGGTTATTTCGCCTCAAAAAGAGAATACCCCGCCAAATAGAACGTTTTCTAATGCTAGCACGGTGGAGAATAACGATTCGAATAATCACAGCGAACCAGATGATTATATGGAGGAAGAAAACTTGCCTTTAGCAGCGTAAGTTGAAAAAAATTGAAGCGACTGAAGTATTGAACAAACTTGTCCCGGTTAAGCTGAACACCCTGGATATTTCCCATATATTCCACCTATTCCATACACTAAAGCTTCCTGACCTAGTTTGTCATTAACAACAATTCAAGATTGCTTCTGTACATCAAAAACTGACGTCAAAAAATCTTCTACTGACTACTTCGTCAGATTTATCGAACGGTTGTTAATCTTTATATAGCTTACCTGTCCTGCCTCCTGAGATAGTTCAAGAACGGCCGAAGGATCTTCCTGGTCCTTTCAAATTGGATCCCGAGTTTATGGCGGAGTTAGAACGAACGAAACCAGGGAAGCCAGAGAAACTTCAATTGGTAAAGGTGGATTCGGACTTTTTGAATGAAGAAATAAAGATCCCCACAATGGAGGATACTATTGCACAGTGAGTTGTAGAATGTAATGCTTATTTTAATACAACGCTAAAAAATAAAATAAAGCAATGTTTTCTACTTCAAACATTATACAGGGATTGTGAAGATAATCAAAAGATTATCAAAAACGAAACAGTAAAAATTTGACAATTCCTATTTTTGGAATAATATTCTTCTAAATTAAGGTCACTAATTAAATCTTCTTATTTTACTATTTGAAGTTTCATAGAGTTGTGAATTATTTGGTTATATTTCTATGTAATTATAAGCATTATTGAATTCACATTTTAAACTGAATTCGTAAATTGCTTACCAACTATTAATTTCTCGTAGGATGAAAGCCAATAAAAAATCGACGGGAAATTTAAATGAATCTGTGAGTACTAGACTGAGACTATCGAATGCTTCTAAGATCCTTAGTCCTCCCAAGAAACAAGATCCTGGAGTCGAGCGTATGATCAATCAGATTGCATCGCAGAATTTTTCGGCAGCTCTCGTGGTAAGAATAGATATATGAATAGATAAAATACCTACTTCTCCAATCAATGACACATATGTAAATAGAGCCTGAAATACAGCCAGAATTGTTTGAATCCAAAGATGAAATTCTAGATAAATTAACAATTCACTAAAAAATATATAATAGTGATTATATTGAACCAAAATGTTTTTTGCACATATTGAATAACATCAACACATGACGAATTAGTTTTATATTTATTCAGCCTGAAAATGTAAAAGAGTTACGCGAAAAAAATTGCTTGCCGAAGAATTATTACCTTAAGTTAATTAATTTTATTTTGTCATTCAGGCTTTGGGTATGTTGGACGAACTTCTTCACAAAACGACAGGAAACATTTTAACTAATTATGAAGATGAGTTCATGAATGCAATTATTACTCAAATGAAATTTCTACAAAATCAAGATCCCTGTATAGACAGCAACGTAGCCAAAATGTATAGAAATTTGCTGACAGTTATCAATTCCGTAAGTGGTTTGAGTACGTCTAGTGTGGCTAAATATTAATAGAATTTATTTACAGTTTTACGCTAATCCATTGATGGGTCGCAAAGTGACCGTATTACCCATCAAAGAACTTGTGTACCTCATGATCAATCTCTTAGTCGAAGAAAAACTCAACAAAGTACCTAATGGAGATGCTTATGTCAAAGTCATAAATGTCAACTGCATGAACGTGATAGAAAAGTCTGATCACTCTAACGCCATTTGGTATGATTTTTCAATTATTTTGTTGAATTTTATTTGCAAAATATTCTTAACACTCATAACTTTCACGTTTTCCATCGAAATGATTTACAAATTACAAAAAAACTAATATCTTCAATCCGTTTCACTCGTAAAGAACATAATATGTGTTATCGATCCAATATTCAAATTTCAGTGCTTTGGTGAAACTGATGAACGAATGTATCAGCAACGAAAGTTCCCAAAGACAGATCGAATTGGTGATGAAATGTCTGTGGCGGGTGATCAAATTTATGCCTCAATGGGGGGACTCAATAGATTATGATTCAGTACTGTTGGAAGTGCATTATTTCCTCAAAAAGTTTCCTTCTTCCTGGTGGAAGTCTAAAGAAGTCGACATGCCTGTGAGAACGATCAAAACCATTATTCATTCGTCTGTTAAGATTAAAGGAGCTGGTATAGTATTGCACTTGGGAAAAATTCCGAACACCAGCGAATCAGAAATTGAATCGTATATATTACGAGTTCTCAAGGTGAGAAAACTGTTTCACGTTGATTTAATGAAAGAATCATTTTGATTTCCACCTGTTTTCGATATATGCCAATCTCGTAAAACTCCAACGTATGATTGGCTACTGTTTTAGATCATGAATCTCATTCTAAATCCAACAACACCTCACTTGTAAATATTTGACGTATAAAATATTTTTCTCTCAGTTAACTTGATTTTTAACTTTCATTTGTAACTCTTTTCTGCATTCTTATCTCTAAGTAATTTATTCTACTTCCACACACCCATGTGCCATCCTGTCTTAATCTCAATGAAAGTGTACAAATAAGTTATTTCTACAGAGCCTGAAAATCACAGATGTTCCGAATGTTCCGGCGAAATCAGAAACTCAACGTAGGTCTCTGTCGAGAGCGAACCACAAAATGTTGACGGATATATTCCAAAAAATAGGCAGCAAAGACGACACTAAGGAAGGATTCAATTTGTTGTACGAATTTATGCAACAACATCCCGAAGCCGATATAGAACCGTTCTTAGTAAATTCTAGCAAATTTTTCCAAGACTACATCAGAGACGGATTGAAGGAGATAGAAGATTCCAAAAAGACTGCAAGAACTACTATCAGTGGTGAGTAAAACAATATCGATTAGGGACTATTTTAGATTTTTTTTTTGGGAGTGTTCAAAATTTTTACTCATTATCGTGAATTCAGAACTATCAGAAGATAGTTTCATTAATATTATGGGTGTTTTTTTTTTCGAAAAAGTCATTTCACTCGTAATCGTAATGAATTTTGAGTATCGGGAAGTAGCGAAGTCTCAACTTGATATTTTAAAACCCAAGTGCCTTGCGATTTTTTTGAAAAGTGCCTGTAAATGCTTCATTTTTTAGAAACTAACCTAAATAACATCTGAACGGTTAAATCAAACGGATTTATAAAGAGTAACAGACGGCCGTTTCAGATATGTATAAGTATATATAGGGTGTCATTCAAAAAAACTATGTTGAAATTTGCTCCGCAAAAATGGTGCACCCTGTATACAATGAAACAATTTCCGAACCTGCACTTGGACCTTCCGTTTGCAGTGTCGTTTGGTTTATTTCGATATCATCAATGGTGTAGGTGCAATCGAGCTTTCCCATATCAATGACTCACCCTGTATATATCGCGTTCATATCTCAATGATCTAACGATTTTAACCTGACTTAAGGAAATCGACGAGTCCAAACTTTTTCAATAAAATCCCTTCATATAGTTGTCAGATTATCATTTTAGACATAGATTTAATATCTTGACGTACTAATTCATCTGAGATTTTGGACGTCTAGGGCTTCAAATTAAACCAGCTGTATAAAAATCAGACGCTCTCCTCCCCACAAAAATAACAAAACTTTTTTTCGTTTTAGGGCCTAATCTTGACTATCCAATAGGTGCGCATGATGCTTAAGTGAAGCAAATTTAGCATCCCTACTATTAGGTTCAGTTGACCTGATCTAAACAAATGATTAAAAATTCAAATCTTTTCGACGCTTACAGCTCTGTGTGCCTTGTATATTTAGTACATGTTCAATGTGAATTTTCAGAAAAAGCAACTATTAACTCTACGGAAAAAATGGAGTACATGGCATCTCAGACCGATTCTTCTAAAGATCTCGATTATTGGAGGAGCAGGGTGGATATGTGTAAAGCAAATGTTGACTATACGGAAAACCCCGAGTACGTGACATCTCAAGGCGATCTTTCTGGAGGTCCCGATTTCTGGTGGAGCAGGTTGGAAATATGGAAAGCGTTGTTTGATGCTGAAAAAGAATCTAATTCATCTACAAACTAATTCTTCCAGTAATTCTATCTCCACCCAAGCGTAATGAAAATTAATATAACAAAAAATGTTGCCCTCTATTAATCGTTCTAGAGCATATAGTTGTGATAACAATATCAATTTCCTTAATTTATTTTATCTCGTTTTTATGATGATATTAAAACGAGACAAAATCGCAAAATTGATTCCTAGCCCCGGTATGTAACAGCTTATATGTAATTTGTTTCAAGTCTGATTATTTTGGTAACAATTTTTCTGCTTTAATTATTTACGTACTTTTTCAACTTTGATCCTTGCTTTTATACTTATTGATATTACATGTTTTTAGATTTAAGGAAATTAATAGTCTTCAATGTTAATCTTGATGTTCTTTTGTAATATACATTTTTAGATGAATAAACATCCCTGTTTTCATTGAATGATATGAATTATTGAGAAAATATGTTTCTTTCGATGTATCCTACCACACCCCAAGTACTTTGATCTAATTGAAGGCAGCAAAGTAATTATTAACGAGTCAATTGCCATGGAAGGTCGTGATAGGTACATATTCGGATCGGTTAATGCTCCATTTAATAAATTAAGCGTTCAATTGGGTCCATGAAATTAAAAAGGGGTCCACGAGCGTTTAAGTTGTGTAAGTTGTAGGCATTTGCTTTGTGATAAGATTATTGATTTTCCAAAATATCATGTCTACACTATGGTTCTAGAGGCCTTTACCACCAAAATTTACATCAAGGAAAGGAAAACCAACAATATTTTATAACAATTGATTATCATTATTAAGAAATAATTTCTCGCAATCACTTTTTTTGTATAATGAAATATATTACAAAAAATAATGTTTAGGCACATTATTATAATGGATCTATTTTTCATTATCCTCATTGGTGTTTTCATCAGAGCTATCCTCACTGCTTTCTTCTTCATCATCATCATCTTCACAAGAATCTGCATAATCATCCTCATAATAATTACTAGTTCCATAACTGTAGCTTCCAGAAGCTTCGTTTTCTTCTTCATCATATCCAGACTGACCTTGACGTCCAAACTTGTGACTACGAGCTGAAAAAATATTATCTATCATTATTTTACTATTCAACTGATGCCTTAGAATTATTTTATGTGGTTTGTTGCTTTTACACTTACTTGACATGCTAAGGTCCTTTGTTTGTGAAGTTTCAAAATTACATTTAGGACATGGAATAGGCTTATTTTTATCATATTTGAAACCTTTCCTTCTAACATGATCTTCACAATAGCAAGTTTTGCATCTTAAGCATGAATATTGTCCAAGTTTATTACAAGATTGGCCTGCAACAAACATTAATGTAAGAAATTATAGTTACAATAAAATATACTCATTTCATGCTTACACTTATAATTCTCTGAATCAAGAACTTGACATGAAGCTTGGTGCTCAAACTGATCATCTTCACACAAAAAATTAGTGCAAAAAGAGCATCTGAAAAGACGCCCCCCATGATCCCAGACTCCCCGTTCACATTCAATACAAACAGCATCTTGTAAGGGACAAGTACAAGCATGGGATTGAAGACATTTTCTTCCATGACATACCCATGCTTCACAATAGTCACAGATGGCACCCTATTGGAGAGTGTATTAATATTACTTCAAACATTCCACTGATATACTTACCACCATGCCCATTCCTGTAGTATATACTCCAGGATGTCTGATTACACAATCCCCAGTTTTGAGCATACATTTCATTTTTCCACATTGAGCACATACTGGCAATCTTTGAATACTTCCACAAAAATAGCAGAATGCTCTACTCCTCTGTTTTCTATAAAATAATTGATAGAGGAAGACCTTGATCGTATCTCTTCATACACACCGATTGCATTTTTCACATTCCATTGCAATGTTACACGGATGTTCTGCAAGTTGAATGTTCTCTTTGGCTGTTCTGATTTCCTTTTGCCGAAGTTTCTGTTTCTCGGCCTTTTTTCTCTGACCTGTTTTTTTCTTAGGCATTCTATAATATATAAATGTAAAGCCAAAACGATCGGAGAAGCTAAAATATTGTGAAATCTAAATTGCTAAAAGGAAAATGACACGATTTTACAATTATTTTACAGTGACATATATATATATATATATATATATATGTAAACCATCCACGGAACAGCTAGTATTTTGTGTTATTCATATGATTTTTTTGTATATCTATCCTTATCTAAATATGTTTTAAAGAAAGATATCAGTATCAGCCTCATGATGATGTTCATATTAAAATTTCTGATGTGGGACTCAATTTGAAATATAGGTCTATCCTCCTTTCAATCACGAAGTGAAAAGGGAAAGATACACATGTCATTTAGCGATCCTAAAAATCAAGGTGTCGTCACTCGTAAGTCAACATTTTGGCATCACTGTAGAGGAGCCACGTAAGTTTGACAGTGACGTTTAGAATTTAGAAATGTATTTTCTCCTTGGAAAAATGTGGAAAAGAATCTTTGAGTAAAATATGTGAAGACCAGTTAAGGACCATTCTTTCGCAATATATAGCATAATAGAGTAAGTAGTATATTTAGTAATTTTTATTATTTGAAGAAGTTCAGAGAAAACTCAACAATACTCATAATTAGGACAATAGTCTGTAAATGATCGACTCATTCAGGTTCAAAGTCAAGTTGTTAATTATGTACCCCTGATTTCAAACGCAAAATTGAAGAGCTTATCTTTGAAAACTGTATTATTTTCTGAGAGAATTGAATTTACTCCACTGTGACAAGGTCACGATACATGAATATCTTTCAAGCATCAGATTTTCTAATTTGTGTTCTAGGTTTTTAGATGTGATATCCATTTATTTATGGGTTTTTGATACAAAACAGCACACCAAAACACTGAAATAGAATAAAGTTATTAGTTGAAGATACTTTTCGAGATTTTTTTATTCACTTTTAGGATAAATTAACAAAAAAGTTTCATTTTAGTTAATAATATTTGATGATGAAAAATTATTCACTATATCTCATAAAACTACGTCAATAAAACTGGCACAGCCGTTCTGGCACAACCAAACGAAAAACATGCAGTATTTTAAAACTATTTATTAACTACAATATTCTAACACAAAAAATCTAACTCAAACGGTTTTCTAAAAAAACGAGGTTGTGCTAGCTTTACGTAAAGGACAGTCGAATTTATGCTTCTTTTGTGCTTACACACCTGCGTTAATGATTCCTTAGGAATATTGCAGTTGGCTTAATTTTAAATGTTTTAAAAAAAATTTTCTCAAGGAAAATAAAGGCTTCATTAGAGTCATGGTTTTCAGAATTGACAAAAGCAAAATCAACCAATCGTAAAATTCAGTGGGTTATTCAGGGTCCATTAGGCTGCAAAATTTCACTGCAAACTTAGCATTCCCGCCCACATTAGCAGCCAAATAACCAAAAAATGAGGAAAAACTCGTTATGAGGATATCTGTACTTGAATGAAAATGAATCTTTTTGCATTCAAAATTCGGAATACAACTATGGTATCAGGGTCTCGAAAAAAGTAACTTGGGGCTGAATTATGCATTGGCGTAGCATGAAAATGTTTTCCTAGGTTATCTTTGGATTGCAAGAGAACCGAAGTTCCTGAAAATTTTGTTGATTAAACTGTCAAATATTCATATTAGACTATTTACACCTGCTAATGTGTTCGTATCGGTTTAAGGTATTATCGATACGTTTACATTCGTGTTTTGCTTAAAGTTTTTTTATAAGAGTATAATCGTATTGCCAATGTTAACAAAAATATTATGAAGGTTCTATAAAACACTTATCTTATATGAGATATTGGGATTGCCACGAATCACGAATTTATGTTTTCTTCGAGTAAGGACAGTGCTATGAATTTGATGATATCGCAAATGTTGAAAAAGTGTTTCCAGATTGATAACTTTATCTCCTCATAGAAAATTACCCATTATAACCATTCCACAAACGATAAATGTCGTTTATCTAAACAATCTCATACCAATAGCAATTATTAAAACATTATCAAAATAACTGTTGAGAAACAATCAGTCGCTATTTTAGAAAGTTGACTTCAGAACGAATTATACGAACACCTATTACAACTACTATAATGATAGGAACAATTAATAAATTTTTCATTCTTTGGCCATAATTCGAAACTAATTGAAGGCTTACCATATTGTCCATTTTTGCGTCCTGAGATCTGCTATAGTAGTATTTATTTATTTTTCTTTGGACATACATATATGTATAGAAATCGTCTATCATGAAGTTTAGTTTGAAAAAACACTGAAATTAAGAGTTTTCAGAAACTCTATTACATCATAAGGTAAGGCTTATTCAAAGCTCTTATTCTCGCTCAATCTCAAATAATTCACACATCTTTGGTAAACAAATTTAGATCACTCTGTCACTATTTTCGAAGAATAAATTTCCATACTTATCCGCTATGAGCGTAGTTGTCTTGGGGTATGATAACGTGCTTAATCTTTGACAGTTCGTATTGTAAACAAAGCAAACGGTGAGGCCTTCAATGGTGAATAAAATCAATGACAGAAGCATTACATCTTCTCTCGAATAAATCATAAAACATTTTTATTTTCACAAAGCTAATCGGATCTAATTTGTAATTGGCTGACAATGTGAGAAAGAGAGGGCAACGCTACAGGTGGCGAAACACGAGAACCACCTACCAATTTGCAGACCTGTATGTGAGACCGTGGTCTATACTAACGGAATCGAAATCAGTATAAAATATTCGGAGAATTGAATCATGAATGAAGGATTTTTGAGGCTCCCCTTCTTTTTAAATTTTAATTACAAAATCATTGATTCTGCTGCTTCAACTAAAAATATGTATTCAAGAATGTCAATCGAAAGAAACTATTGTATATGAGAAGGAACAAAATGTCTGACAATTTTGTAAAATGTTTTTTCCTATCATGATTTTATTTTAATTTAAAATCATGCAACAACAATTTAAAAGCAACAATCAATAACATGAAAAATTTCATAATGAAAAATATGAAGAATGAAGGGATGTTTCTCTATTTTTTCTATTAGCCCCTTTTCTTATCAGGTCTTTATATTATATTAGTTCTGGTCTGGTTTCTCGAGCTCAAATTGGGTAGTGTGAACATTATTGTTTCAATCGTGTTATTTTCTTTCAGCTCAGCAAGATGGCTGAACCAAACCTAAATGGAGTAACTCCCATTCCAGATAATTTGAAAAATAACTCAATAGGCAAAGATAAAATGTACCAACAACTCAACGGCGTCCATTCTTCACAGTCATCTAGAAGTTCTTCTCCCTCTCTGAGATTCGATCAAATTCCTGCTTCTCACTTACCGCCGAGTAAGTCAATTCCGCAGTCACAACTTCCGCCATCTAGATCACCCCTGACGGCAGTAACACATCAAATTGGTCGATTGAGTATGCATCATCCAACAGAGTCTAGTTTGAGTTCTGCTGCATCTCAACAGCAGAAACCGGTGGTTTTCGCGAACCTCAATAACCCCCAAGGAGGAACTAATGTAATACCAAATGACAATATTAAAAGTGCAGTGCCTATCCCATCTTCGAATGTATTGAATACTTGTGCCCGATCTCTAAGTCAGCCACCACAAGTTAACTTTCCCCACAGACCACAACAAGGTATCCAAAATCAACCGGCTGTGAGCTATCCAATTACAACGCCAACGCAAGTCATACCGAATGTGTTGGGATCTACAGCCAATCATTTACCACCACAACCAATACATACGAATGGACCAACTTCTGTGCCATCTGTTAGGACAACTGGTTTTCAACAAGGAATGAATAGAAACCAGTTCCTTCCAATCAATACCCCAAATACAGGCCAAATTCCCCCAATGATGAATAGAAGTCAAATTCCTAATTCAATGACACCCATGTATCCTGTGCAAAACCAAAATATTTATCAGACATCACAGATACGAGGCCCAGGGCCTCAGGTGCAAAATGCTGTTCCTTTTCCTCAACCAAAGAATATTAATGTTTCGAGTAACTCACAAAACGTGAATTTCAACACGCTAAACTCGAGATCAGCAGCTCCTCTCATCCAATCGCCATCTAATAATTTCCAACCAAATCATAACCCGAATATGAGACCAGCACAACCACTAGTACCACCTACTCCTCCTTCAAACAACTTTCAACATGTTCCACTTTCTACGAATTCCACTACTCAGAAGACAAATTTACACAGCAATCGCTATCCTACAGCTGTTGATGCGAACACAAACAATCAGGTATCACCAATGGGTCAGTACAATACTCCACAGTCAGCGTACAACAATTTCCAGCAACCACAAAATAATTACACCAACCAAAATCAACAAAACCAGTATCAAGGTGGAGTCACACAGTTGGGTTTCAACAAACTTTGGGGCACAGAGAGCTACGATTTGATCCAGACACCGAACATACTGCCTAGTACGAAAGTGGAAGCGCCTCGAATATATTTAGGACAAGAAGCGTTGGATCATGCCAATTGCAGTCCGGATATATTTCGTTGCACATTAACGAAGATCCCCGAGAACAACTCCTTGTTACAGAAGTCTCGATTGCCGCTAGGAGTTCTCATCCATCCGTTCAGAGACCTCAGTCATTTGCCGGTCATCCAATGCAATGTGATTGTGAGGTGTAGAGCCTGCCGCACTTATATCAATCCTTTCGTAATGTTCGTCGATAATAAGAGGTGGAAATGTAATTTGTGCTATAGGATTAACGAGTTACCGGAAGAATTTCAATACGATCCGGTGACGAAGACCTACGGAGATCCCTCGAGAAGACCGGAGATAAAATCTAGTACTCTCGAATACATAGCACCGGCCGAGTACATGCTTCGCCCACCACAACCGGCTGTCTACTTATATTTATTGGACGTGTCCAGACTAGCCGTCGAGAGCGGATACTTGGAAATCGTGACGAATATCCTACTCGAAGAGCTCAAGAATATACCGGGCGACGCAAGGACTCACGTTGGCTTTATCGCCTACGATTCCGCCTTACATTTCTACACATTACCAGAAGGGATTACACAACCCCAAGAACTGACTGTTTTAGACATTGACGATATATTTCTACCCACGCCGGACAACTTGTTGGTCAATTTGAAAGACAGGATGGACTTGGTTGCAGATTTGCTGAGGCTTCTTCCGAATCGTTTCACGAACTCTTTCGACACGAATTCAGCCTTAGGCGCAGCTATACAAGCGGCATTCAAGATGATGAGCTCGACGGGTGGAAGAGTCACCATTTTCCAAGCCTCTTTGCCGAACGTTGGGCCTGGAGCGTTAACAGCCAGGGAGGACCCTTCTCAGAGAGGCTTGACCGAAGTAGCACACTTGAACCCAGCCAACGATTTCTACAAGCGACTGGCTTTGGAGTGCAGTGCTCAGCAAATAGCGGTCGATTTATTTGTTATAAATTCTCAATACGTGGATGTGGCAACGATATCTGGTATAAGTAGATTCAGTGGAGGTTGTCTACACCATTTCCCGTTGCTCAAACCGAACAAAGTGCTGTTGAGCGAAAGTTTCTCGAGGTGTTTTAGAAGGTATTTGACCAGGAAAATTGGATTCGAGGCGGTGATGAGAATAAGGTGTACACGAGGTTTGTCTATACACACCTTCCACGGCAACTTCTTCGTTAGATCGACCGACCTACTGTCGCTGCCCAACATCAATCCGGACGCCGGCTTCGGAATGCAAGTAGCTATCGAAGAGAACTTGTCGGACATCCAGACTGTTTCTTTCCAAGCAGCTCTTCTCTACACCTCCAGCAAGGGCGAACGCCGTATTAGAGTACACACGATGTGCTTACCTGTTGCCAGTACGCTGCATGAAGTAATCAATTCAGCCGACCAACAGTGTATAGTAGGGTTGCTTTCGAAAATGGCCGTCGACAGATCCATGCAATCCAGTCTTTCCGATGCTAGAGAGGCGTTCATAAACGTAGCCATCGACGTGTTGTCGTGTTACAAGATCACATTGAACATGGGAAGCCCCGTTAGCGGTCTCATGGCACCAAATTCGCTGAAATTGCTGCCGCTCTATATATCGGCGTTGTTGAAACACAGTGCGTTCAGGACCGGAAGTGCAACACGGTTGGACGATCGAGTAATGTCGATGGTCAATATGAAAACAAAGCCCTTGTATATGCTCATCCAAGATATATATCCTGATTTGTATCCTGTACATAATTTGGAAGACTACGAGGTGATCTTGAACTCTGAGGAGGAGTCTGTACATATACCACCTCGATTGCAGTTGACGGCGAGATGTCTCGAACTTACCGGAGCCTTCTTGATGGATATGGGGGAACACATGATTATTTTGGTGTGTTCAAATGTGAGTCAAGAGTTCCTACGAGACGTTCTAGGAATCGATATGTTTCATAACATTTCCGAAAACATGTTCGAACTACCAGTTCTTGAGAATCCTAGGAATCAAAGACTTCATCAGTTCATTAATTATCTGAACGAGGATAAGCCAATCAATGCCACTCTGCAAGTGATTAGGGATAATAGTAATAATAGAATGATTTTCTTTGAACGTTTGATAGAAGATCGGTTTGAGAATGCACTATCTTATCACGAATTTTTACAGCATTTGAAGAGTCAAGTGAAATAGGTTCTATGTGTGATGTTTTGAAGTTTCCCTTAAGCTTTCTCAGTTGATGCAAAACTATTGTTAATAAATACAGAACAATTATAATGTGATAAGAGATACAGTTTAACAATTGGGTAACTAATTTTTAAACTGCTACAATTTATTTTCAGGATGATAAGATAAAAAACAGTTGAATGAATTGGAAGATTGTGTCAAGGTCTTCCTACTTAGGTAGTATATTTCTCTTAACACATTTGTGACACATGATGAATTAACAAAATCTCTCAAATATTTGTGACATTGTTTATTTGAAATTGAGATTCATGTTTTTTTCTTGATTCACTTTGAACTGGCTGACATGAGTATCATATATATAGAGACCCTTAAGGGTTATCATATCAAATAACTATTGGAGAATATGGTTTTCGTATATACTGCCAAAAAACAAGCATAAACAGCGATTTCTTCAAAACAGTTTTTCCATTCTGAATGTTCCAATAGTAAAGTCGATAATAAAATTGAGAGAAAAGGTATGTTGATTTATCAATAGTTATTTGATATCTGGATGCCTTTATAAACAATAGAAGTATGTACGGAACTGGTCTTACAAAAATTTTCATTGTTCGTTTCTCAACGAATCAAATCGGTTGTGTATAATTTTTTAAGTAATTTTTTTATTATATTGACAATACAAAAGAGATATAATTTTTTCAACCAAGTTTTTATAATCCTATATTTATGAAAAAAGAAACAGGTATGGTGACATAATATGATCAAAAAGTGCATAAAAAATTATACGAAACCACTTATTAATTTTTCCAATTTGATGCAAACCAAAGATTGTTATATAGGAGGTTCAGATTGATAAAACATCTATGTCTTATCCTGTGTGAAAGATACATTAATTTATTGTTTTACAGTAATTTTGAGAGTGTTGATATTTGGACATGCAATCTAAAGAATTATATACTGTATAATTTCTGTTTATTCTCCTTGGAAATTAACCTCATTATTTTATCACGGTAAATTTCGGAAGATAGTGATCTATCGTGGTAAAATGGCGATAGTTTTGCAATTCAGTTTGCTATGCCATTACTTTCATTGTAATAGACTTGTAAAATAGGTTATATTTTAATTTTTATGGTCCACACTGGTACATTCATTTATATATATATATGTTTTTCCTTAATTTTACTTGTGTATTTATGAATTGTCTGAAAAAGATGAACTGTTGAATATAAATAAACTGTATATATTTATTTGTATTTCAGTTTTTGCATAATATTGATTCCGAAATTTTGAGAATTATATATACAGGGTGATTCACCTAACTAACGTTTACGACGTCGCCTACTTAATAACGAGGTCAGCCACCACTAATTTTTGGCCTTTCTTTCGGTAGAGATGAAAGAGAAATGTGAATTATTGTGAATTCGACTCACCAAACATGAGATATTCCATTTTTCTTGACAGATGGACTGACTTACTAAAATGTCTGTATTATCTACAAATCTCAGTATACACATTAATGAAAGAGTATCCTAACAGGTATCCTTAACAGTATTACAAAATATTCAACAGGGTATTTGATATATCTTTTGGAAATTTCAAATCCCAATAATTATTGTGTTGGATGGTTCTAAATTTTATATTTGTCTAATAATATGAACAATAATTGATTGCACACTTATTTAAAAAATATTGGCATTCAAAATGTTACTTGTTTGGTATCGTTGATTTTAGAGAATTCTAGGTACAAAATTGAAAGAAAAACAGAATGACCTTTGATTACATTTATTTATCACTTATAGTTGTACAGAGATATGCATTCTACAATGTTTATGCAGTAGGTAATAATAATCGTATAAATCTGATGTCATAAGGAATATCGAATATACATATATAACTCTACTTCATATTCAACATCATTAAAACATGACATAACAAATGCTATAATATAATATAATAAATAACCCAAGTAATTTTTATAAAAAACAGAGCCATCTTGTCTTAGTAAACGTATTAGACTTTCGCACACATACATTTAATAAGAAAAATGAACAAAACAGACAAATTTTCAACACATAAAAATAAGTTGAATGAGCGAGCATCTAAAAATTTTACAACCCAATTTCGATCAATCAACATTTTTGTGAGTTTTGACCACTTCTCCAGCTTTCAACAAGTAACAATGGGAAATCTATCGTTTTCTACGAGGTTTTTAGGAAAACGTACTAATATTATTTTTCAGAATTATTCCGAAATTGAGGAATATTTTCAATATTATTGTATCAGAAAAATTGATTTTTCAAGAAAGGATATTGAGACAATAATGGAAAATGACAGGTTGGTCCGTAATCCATCCGATAATATTACTTGAAACTTATGCAGATAAAAAATGTGATTTTAATAATTTTGTGAGCTAGGAAATTACATTTAGGCAAAGGTTGACGTTCTCACAAGGATTACCTCTATACACGTACACCTAAACCTTCGAGTATTCCTCTGATCATTTTCCTAAAATGTATGTGATAAAATTAATTTTGGGAAATTTAATCGAATCACACTGTCAAACAGAAGTCAAGATACGTAAAAATATATATAAACAATTACAAGAAAAAAAGATATGTCTGGGAATGTTCCGTTTTGGAAAAGTGTTGAAATTGATGAAAATGGTACATGGTACTTTTCATGAGAAAATCTTTTTCCTACACCTTCTTATTGATAAACATTTCATGACGAAAAATAACTTATTTTGACGACTTTCGTTTCTTTTCAAGAAAATAGCCACATCTACCAAAGAAGATGGGATAATTCAAAATAATTTCAACGTTCTTATCTACATAACAAAGCATTGCCAGACACTATGTAGAATTATTTCTTAAAATTGTCTCAGGGATACATGAATAAAATATTTTAGCGTACTTATGTTACACCTCGTATAAGCTATGACAAGATAAAACCGAGCCAACTGTATGAGAAAGTGAAAACGTGGCAACCTCGTTCCTTATATTTATTCATCTAATCCAGAAGAAATCCAAGTTGATTTTATTTAGCTTTGATTTCGTCATCTGGATTTCACTTGTATTTACAATTCTGACTTCCCCCCAATAATTCCACTACACTGTAGTCATAATAACAAAACTTTTATGTTGAAAATTCAAGTTAAAACTTTGGATAACGTAATTGTTGCAAATCCTACTATTGTCCTTCATATCTCTCATTTCCATTAAATTGCTTTCCTTCATATTCTTACTTCTTACGAATGTTCAAATTGTATTTCCGTTGGGTATTTTTCACTTTCTCTGAATGAAGAATTTTACTGTACGTTCTCATTTTTTATGATGCTCTTGAGATATTGTATGAACACATACAGTGAAGAAAATAAAATAAAAAAAACAGACATCTCAAGAAAACGACATAGCGGCGACGTTTTGCCAATTCCATTGCCTATGCCAATGTTATAGGGAGAAATAAACAGTGTTATTCGCCCCGTGGACAATTTGTCAATCAGTAATCACTCGCCGAAATTTCTTGTTCGGGGGTTGGATGTCATCTTCGTCGAACATGTACGCATATTCAGGTAAGAATCTCTCTAGCAGTTCGTCGAAGAACCTCTCTAGATATTTTGCATCCCGATACACTTGCGTATCCACCTGCAAGAATCAATTATAGAAACCTTTCGACACCTATTATTTGTATTGTATTATAACAGTAAATCAATTCACGTTAGGTCACGATGGATAGTCCCTGACGTTAAAAAAATGGCACGAGTTTTACTCCTAAACATTTATATAAGCACACAGAATACCATTTATACGATTATTTTTCAGATGATCTGTTAAAATACAGACCGTTCCATCTGAAAATAATGATTTCCCTCATTTTTCATCTACCAGTAGAATTACGGATTTCAAGTGATTCTATATAATGTAAAACTTCTCTACCCAGAAAAAATAAATAGGTCTTTATTATACTTTACCCCAAATATGAAGTTTTTACGCAGTCAGATAACATAGTAATCAACAAACATAGCAAATAATTATTATCTCGAAAAATATTGGAGATAAGTATAGGGAAATATCAAACGAAGATGTTTTCCCTTTGAATTAAACGAAGATGGTGTCACTTATACAGGGTGTTCCTTAAAGACATGCTAATATTTGAAAGGGACACATTTTGAGAAAAAAACCTCCTATAAACGTATGTCCTAAAAGTCTCAACTTTTGAGATACAGGGCAATAAAATTTTGAAAAAAAAATTAGTTTTTTGATGATAACTGAGAGAAAAATTTGGTACATATCTTCTATGCATCAAGGTGCATTTTGTGATGTACGAAATTTTTCATTTTCTCTACCAGTGGCGATTATTCTTGTCTTTAAGGAACACCCTGTATAAGTAAGCACGCAGTTGCCAAGTATATGTTATGTTGTCATGTCCCCGATATTATTTATCATATCTACGTGCTTTATGTAATAATCCGAACTGCTCCCAGAATGATGCCCAAAAATTATGGTATCACCAATAAGAACCAAATAATAGGATATGAAAAATCAAATGAGAGCTTGCAACAATGAACGCCGTTAAAACTGGACAAGATACTATAAGTCATAATATTTATGAGTTTTCGAAGGTTTTCCAAAAATAAATGTTATTGAAATCTTGACACTTCCATATGACCAAAAGGGTCCTGAATGGAAGTCATTATGATGTTAGTATCTCAATTCGAGTCACGGTTGTAATCTGGAACATGAATGTGATGCCCAATCACATCTCTGAGACGAAATCATGTTAGCTGAGCCACCTTGTCCCCGTATCTCTAAGTTATATAAATCAACATGGACATTAATTTGTTTTCTCGAAGAATCGCTAAAAAACGACGAACAGCATTGCAACAACTATATTCCTGAATAAATGTACTAATGTATACTGGTTATGGAAAAAACTACAGATTTTGTTTCAAAAGCAATATCAGAAAGCATCTATTTGTTTGATTTTTAATATATAAATGATGTATCTATTGTCATTTTGATGATGAAAATTAATTTGAAAATGTACTTACTTTTTTATCCTTCTATCAGTGCATGGGGTAACGTCATTAAATGTTAAGTTATAATGAATGACAATGAAGAGAATAGTTGATCATTAATTATTTGTATTTGAAGAAAACTACTCACCGGATTATAGGTATATGCATTTCTGAACATCAATTTTACATCTCTCACTAACTCCTCCATATTCTTATAATGAATTTCAGCATTCCAATTCAACTTTTGTCTAATAGTGTCTAAAGCGATAGGCTGTTTTATAATTGAATGATATTCTTCATTCTGGAAAAAAGAATGCCACATAAGATTATTCATCGTTTCTACATTGAAGTGGATTTTACTTCTGGTCCAATGACTTCTCTGAAGGGCAAACTAGGATCGTACTGACAATACATCTCCAACACCATCCTTTCAGCAATTTTCTTTTCCCTCAGACTTAGCTCGCCTTCTTTCTTTTCTGAGAGGACGTTTTCAGGAATATCGGCGAAATTCGTGCACAAAAGACATTGCCACGTATCATTCTCTCTGAAATTGGTAATTCATTAATATTCCCATAATTCAAATGCTAGTTTTTTGCCACAACTGTAGCAACATTGTAGTAATATATCTTGTAAAGTAAGGCATATATTTATATTTATGAAATGGATGGATTTGCTTACTGTACTGGCAACTCAATTAGCTAATTAGTGGACTCGAACCAATGATATATTTCGTTCAACATATCACACATCAAAGTTGTCGAATCATGAACTGCATTAGTTGAATCAGGAGATTACAATTACCTGTTATCAATAGGTATCAAAAGGTATGTGAAGGTTCTTATAGAAACATAAATTTGAACGAAATAATCATCGATATGCTTATAACGCAAGCAGTTGAGTGCAAAAGTTCGATGTCTGAAGTGAGTTGGCACCGTTAACTAACTCCATGACGATGTAGTGAAACAATACTGAAAATTTTGCCATCATAATCATCAATATGTCGTATTTTTCTTTGTTTTTTTCGAAAATCGATTTAAAAAAATTTACAAACAATTGCAGAGTAAGCTAAATAAGAAGTAGGGGTCATGAAACGTAACCAAATGTTAATGTAAAAATTCTCTATTTTCTTTTATAACGTTCAACATTCTATGCCAATGGTAATCGTTCAATGATTACTCAGTAAATTAAAGTATTATTAGATTATTTTCCAAGATACAGCACTCATCATTCTTATCTGGCAACCCGGTACATCGAAATCTGTCAATTCACATAACTACAGAGCTCTCTCTAACTCTCACAATAATAGATGTACGATTGAAAATTAACAAATATTTCTCAAAAAAACTATTCGACGAAAAATTGAGGTTCTAAGCTCGAAACTCTGATTAAACCGAGAGTTGACCCAGTGGTTTACCAATTTGTGACCGTTCGTTACTCCTCATTATATTAACGCATTCGATAATAATCAGGATTGCATGAAATCCTCGAAAATAACCAAAAATTACTCACTCGACGCTCAAGTTTGGAATGTGGCAGTACTGATGGAAGACCTTGGGACACTTGTCGCAGCACACCAGCTCGCCACCATCCATGCAGACGGCGCACCAATCCTCGTTCGGATCGTCCTTGCTGGCCTCTGACAAAGCCTCCAACTTCACCTTCCCACCGGGTGCCGAATCACCAGTCGAACTGTCGACATGCGGAGACGCCCCCTTTTGTCTACCTTCCGCCAACACCTACTCAAGATTTTATAACTGTTTAATTTTAGTCAACTCGAAACGTCGGAGTTTTTGAGGAATGAAAAATGATTATTCAAACTGCTCGAGTTGACGAAAACAATAAGAATTCGATATTATTATCGAAAACAAACCAATACTTTCCGCGACAATATGAAAATGGCCGTTGTTTAAACAGGTTGTCCGTTTTTCGACTATTACGGGATCTGCTCATCTTGAGAGATATGAAATTGATAACAATGAGGCAAAGTTGCGCATTTGAATGATGATATCTTCAATAGTTTTGAAGATGTACGATACCTTCGTCTGTTACAAGATCTGAAAGGTGCAAAATTCATGTTTCAAGCAAGATGGTGTGATGGATTCCCAAGAAAATGAATTGGTACTCATAGTGATACACCCTGGCAAGCAAGACCACCAGACCAAACATTTTCAGGATTTTGAGGGCCATTTGAAAAATAAGGTATACTAGTCATTCCTGCAGAGTTGAGTTAAAATGTGAGACGGAAAAACTGAAGGGGGTATAAGGCTGTTAATTTGTTGATCAATTAGATTTGGTATCTTACCTGTACGCCGTTGGAATCCAGTTTGGCGATGGTAGCCATGAGATCTTTGACAGATTCCTCGCAGAACTTGTCGAGGCTGCGTTCTGTATCGGACTTGCCCTGACAGTGATTCGGACTGGGCGTCTTCGGAATGGTCGAAGTGACGGTCGCAGGCAGATTCTTGTTGGGATCGTTTGGAGTTTGTTGGCGCAACGTTATCTTGAAGTTGTCGTTGATAGTGGGCAATGTCATGCTGCGATTGCCGTTGCCGCTATTTGCCATCACTAAGGTGAAATGAAATATTCCGAATAAATACAGGGTTGATAATATCCTTGAAAATCAAATAGGAAATTCCATTCATTTATATCATAGTTTTATTGTATGGTATACATATATATATGGTATATACATTTTTTCATGAATTATCAATTTCGATTTTCTTCGTTTTATTATCAGATTTATGAGTATAATTGACTATTCTTGGAGATCGAATTGTCATTCAAACATTCAAATATACCGAAAATAATTCATACTGACCTTCAGGTGCGGTATTTTGTTGAGGAATATGCCATTTTGCTACTCCGCCGCTAGGGGGATATTGAATGAGTCTCTGAGCCGGCACATGCATTCGGGCCTGTTGATTTGGCATCAACATTCGGGACTGAAATATAATTAGTTACAATTATACACTGTGTGCAAGATAAGGAGGTTGAATTAGAGAAAAGTGGCGCATTTATGTGCCCAATAATATGCTATTTAGAAAGTTTCGGAGATATCCGAGAAAAACAGAAATTAGAGAATTTAGAAAGAAGAAAAAATCGGTAACGATGGAATCCATCTGATATCCAAGATACTCAAGATTGCTTCAAGATTGATTTAAATTTTAATCCTACTTTTTCTGCTGAAGTTGAATTCTCAATTCTGGTATAAATGATTGATGTTGACATTTCACCTGATTACTCTGCTGCGCGAATCTTAGTTGCTGTTGTTGACCGGGAGGAAACCTGTTCTGTAGATGTTGCGCCAAATGGGGTTGAATAGCCTGGTATTGGCCAGGTCCGGTCTGGATATAAACGTGATTATTGGTGGTATTCACGTTACTCGTGCTAGGTTGGAGTAGATGGCGCAAGTTGCTGCGGTCGTGTAACATGCCTTGCGGATGTGTTGATGACGACACCTAATAATGAAACATATAATTCGATTTGTATTGATATGGATTTGAATAGTGAGACAATTCACATTTCAAGATTATTACCGACATAAGATAATCGTAATGTTTTTTTTTTACAATTTCCACGATAAGTTTTAAATATACTAGATAATGATGTGGAGAGATAAATTAACTTATTAAATCACTTGGTGTTACTAACCTGTTGTTGTTGTTGATTGATACCAATAGCCATTCTTGGCATGAGAGCTCTTTGCAAGACAGGTCTCTGAATTCTGTTCAAATTAATCTGCTGATTCATAGCTAGTGGTAAAGCTTGTTGAAGATTATTCATAGCTGGTGGTCCCATTTGACCCATGACTTGCATCCGATTCAAACCTAAGATACAAGTAGTTCGTAACTTTTTCACATTATGTCGTGTCAAAGTACAGATTTCCACTGTTTGAATTCTAAATTCATTCATATCAACTATCAAATGTAATTTTTTGTACTTTGATATATATTTTTCCATTTCATAATAAAAACAGTAGAAGATGATTGTCCATTTGGCTCCCGACTAACAATTTGCCATTTTGAAAGTTGCGGAATTCTGAGGATTTCCGAAGAAATCCAGGAAAAAATTAAATTCGGGAAAATACTTTAATTTTTCTCCACCTTCATTTACGAAGGAATTTCGAAATGGATGACATTTCCAAGATTGTTACTTTTCTAGCTATATTTTGGAGTCTTCAGATTTATTATAGGATGTTTCAATGTTCAAGAGTGCCATAATTTTGTCTTGAATAGATCCTATACCTATTGAATCAAGTATAACAAGTTTCTATTCTGTTCACACGAGATTAAAAGATATATTCTACACTGTGAATGACATTCTCTTCTGAATATCAGAAATTGAATTTTAATACTGAAAGACATAATATTGACACAATTTTATGAGAACTATTGTTGTTTGGATGTTACAATTAGCTCACGCATAGTTTAGATTGGATGTCAAAATTGAACTCTGAGAGGAATATTGTTATCAATAAAATATTAGATCATTGAAGAGGCAACAATAATGTAGTAGAGAAAGATTGATAATTCAGAATTCAAAAATGAATGCAGATATTTATTCTTTGAAAACTAATTTTTGCAATTTCTCCCGAAATATCACACTATAACCAACTTGATTTGTTTTACCATTATGTAGAACAAGGGAAGATATTCTTACATTCTTCTCACTTTTATTCACACTTTTTGAATTATACGGTATCAATCAACAGTAGAACTAGAATTAAATATTTATAACGTGATAAATATAAAACTCACTCATACTTTGCACCATGCCCTGCGGCATCATATTCTGTTGCGTGACATTCTGCTGTCCCATACCGTGCTGCCCCATATTCTGTTGCCTTAAACTCTGCTCCATCGTCTGCATAGCCTGTCCTTGCTGTTGGTACTGCCCACTACCGGCCTGATACTGCCCGTACGATGGAGGCGCCGGCATGCGAGGCGATTGGAAGCCGGTGGGCGAGGGCAGCTGGTGCAACGGGCTCACCCTCATGGGAGACGGTTGCTGGGCGGGCCGGCCACCAACAGCCTGCTGCTGCCCGCTCGGGCTAGTGCTCGGCGGGGCAGGCGATGGTGGTTGGGAGGGATAGATACGCCCGTCAACGACTATCTGGCCTATGGTCGACATCACTGGGGAATGGTAAGCGTGAGCAAATTAAATGTTTACGTGGAGGTTTCTCTTCGTGATAGACACGCATTATCAATCCATTAACCGCCAAAGGTGCGTAAACGTAACTTTTCCATGCATATTCATATTTATTCTGACGGATATACGTAACAATAATCTAGAAGAAGTAAAAATATTTTTAGCCTTGCTTGAGATTAGTTCATTGCGAATCAGTATCGGCAGGGAAGATTTCTAAACCATCTGAATCAAATCTACCAGATGATATAAGATTTGATAATGTTGGACATTTGATAATAAATGATACCAACAGTGCAAGAAAAAAATGTCGGCTTTGTAAAAGTAATGCCATTTATTTATGTAGGAAATGTAGAGTGCATGTGCACCCAGATTGTTTCGAAAATTATCGTATGAAGAAATAGGGCACCTACTCTGTTTGTTTTTTTTTTCATTCGATTATTTTATCCATTTTTGGCCATTTTTAATGACGAATTTTTGTTTGCTTGTGTATTCTAAACGTGTCACAATAAATGTTTTTTTCTGAATTACAAATTTCTGATGTCTTGACCGTTAATGGGTTAAAAGAAAAATGAACTCGTAGTAGCCAAAATGGTTCATTTTGCATATTTTCACAGAATGTGATGCAATGCGACATAGAATCTCGGCCTACCATATTTGCATTTCAGAATAGAGTTATGCATACTCTATCTGATATGAGATCACAGAGACCTTGTGAAGAGGATTACTTTGCTTAATTTCATAATACTGAATCAATTTTTGTTAATGCTTCATTGTCCGCATAATAGCTTTAGATTTACTTTAATTAGGATCTGGTCCTGATTTAAGACGACCACACATTCATTTTACTACAACAATCTGTTCTTATCAACTGGGTATAATTATATCATTATTTATTTTGTTTTTTACCGAAAAACAAATACATTACTTGCCATACCCAAACCCGAGTACTATTTATTCTTGTAGACAACTGTAATATCAAAATAATATGCAAACATTCATTTACCTGAAGAAAGCCCTTCCGAAAGCATGGACAGAAGCAATTGGGATATAAATAAACTAAACGTTATAACTCAAACGTACCTTTGATCAGGTCTGGAACCTTATCCAAAGCCAAATGTATCCGGACCGGAATCTCCGGATTAGGAATATCAGCTCTCTTACACTTGATCCGTTTCAAGTGTTCGGTCACCTGTTTTTTGCTGTACAACAATGCCATATCGCTACCGTTCGATAGAGCGTGCTGTGTGAACAAAATGCAATGGTCCGTCATTTTGGATAGCTGTTCGAGAGCCGATTTTTTCTCTTGAAGCGTCTTTTGTTTCGAATCACACACCTCCGTTAACTTCGCCACCAGTTGCTTTCCTCGCACATTAATTGTATTAGTTAACCTAGAAATTGTACATTATAGGGCGATTTGTCCTTCTGGTATGCAGGGCGTGTTGATAAGATTCCCAATTTACAGTTACAACGTGAAATATTATATAATTGAAGACCACATCTATATCTTTTCTATCTATTCTTTGGGATTCTAACAATTGTTTCAGACAATGTCCGATCATCAATTTGTGGACTCTTGCATGATTAAATTATCTAGAAATCCTGAAATGTCACATACTTGACAACCAATTGAGTGATTTCCTTGACAAGCGCCTGCTTCTTGTCCGCTATCAGATTCTGCCTGTCGTCGATAACTTTCATAGCACTGGTGAGTAGAGCTCGCTTGTAACCCACGTCTTTCAACATTTCCGCGATGAACTTCTTGGCCTCCGATGCGATCTCGTTCGTAAATTTGTACTTGTGTTCTCTGTGTTCGATCAATTGACAGTCGCGGCACGTCAGTTGATCGCATGTCTCGCAAAATAAGGACAACTTTTCGTGCGGATGATTGGAACAGAAGAGACTAGACGGGCCCCCGTTCGTGATTGAGTTCAATTCTATCAAACCGTCTTCCTTCGGTTTTATCGTGTGATCCTTTGTTATTTTCAACCTAAAGAAAAAATAGTAGTGAAAAGTGTTTTATTCCAAATTGTTTCTGAAAAGCTATTAAAATAATTTCAACTGGTAGTCAATAGAGTAGTTGAGTATGGAAATATTTGTCATATACGTCCATTTCACAGTTTGAGAAATGGTATGGGTCTTACCTTTGATGAGCTTGCACGCAATTATCACATATAAATTCTGAACAATCTGTACAGTAACTTATGGCCATAGCATCGTCTGAACAGTTGTTGCATTTCATATCCGTATTTTTAGCTGGTTCATCATTTGAGAGTTCCAGAAGAAACTGATTATCTATAATACGTGTTGAGTCACATAATATATTACACAGGGGGCATTCAACTGGAGCTGAAAGCAAAATAAAGATACAACTTCTTTTGGAAGAAACATTATTTTATTAAAAAATCTCAAAATACTATTCATCAATAGTAATTTTATTTTATTCAGCACATATTCCAAGAATAAAATTTGGATTATTTTCTGAACATTTTTATCCATTTGATTCAAAATCTATCGATTCAACAATAATATTTTGCCAAATAAAAAAGTAATTATTTCATAAGTGGTTTCCATACAATTAATAGGTTGAATTGTTAAATTTAAAAACATGAAAACACATTATTCTCTTCTATCAATGTAAAAGATGAAACACAAAGATAGATGGATTTTTCACAGTAAATGTTGAATATTTTTGATGTATCTTTGCCAACACATTTACATACATCTGCTAAATTGTAGTATTAGAAAAAAATAAACTTTTGTGATATATGTCAAATCACAAACTATAGACAAATTGCAACTTTAGTAAGTTATTTGAAATTGTGTTTTAAAAATACCTGTCAACTTATGTCACCTGAAATTATTGTCAATCATATAATTTAAACAGATTTCTGAAAAAAAGCTTTTTTTCAGGGTGCATGTGATTTAAATATCTTTTTTTCATGATTTAATGATTACTGTCTACTGTATGAAATTATTATGGTAACTGGCCTTGACTGTTGAGTGATGTATGAACAAAGTACAAGAAAAACATTGATTAAAAAACCTTGGCAATTTTCCTAAACAAAATCTCAGAATTTAATATGAATGTTGGGATTACTTCTGTGAAGCTCTGTATTAATTCAATGAGATACATATTTATGAAGGTATGCATGTATCAAATGAAGGGCAAATAGAATAGTCTTGAATCAAGGAGAAAGCATTCAAAACATTCAACATGAGGTCATGTCCTACTTAAAGAAAGTCAAATTTTAAAAAATCAAAAAAGTATGTATACTTATTAAAATCATGAAGTTACCTTGCATTCCATCATTCTGCTCATACAGTCTACTGTTGATACAACCAGAGCAAGAATTATGTAAACACTCCATAAGCTTGGGATTATCCATAGCAGTCAACACTCGGTCACAAAAAACACACTTGAATGTATATGTCTCTCTTGTTGTAGGGCTTTCAACATGCTGTTCCTCACTAGTGGATGAATACATAAGATCATCTTTGGGGATGTCTTTCTGAGGCTCCTCCAGAGATTCACTTGAAGCTGACAACAGTTGATCTATCATCATTTCTTGATCGGGAGTCAATGTCTCTGTTTCGGAATTTATAATATTCTCAGATTCCTGACTTTCAGTTGGTAGTGAGTTTATCAAACTCGGATCATTGAAAAACACTTTCGGTTCAGTTAATTCAGCCATCGTACTTGCTTTTAAGGTCATAAACTTGAAAATCACAGAAACACTTTCGATAATAAACAATTATAGATGAAAAAAGGAACTTTTGGAATCATGGTTCATATATAATGTTTACACTATTTATTTATTTATTTATACGTCTCTGACAGAGTCCTTTTTTCTAAACGCCTTCTCTGAACTTCTGTCATATTTCTCCATTTTACATTTTAGTTTTCTCGAAAAAATCTCATGGAACGATTAAATATTATCTATATTCCATGTTCCTTGCACGTCAGAACGCAAATAATCCATGTCAATATTGAAAGACTGTTCTGTGACCATACATACGTTATGACCGTGGTTATGACGTTAGCACGGTCACAATTCTATACCCAAAGCCACGATCGTATACATAGGCCTTGCAACTCGTGTGGTAGGGGGTGGCCCAAACATTGAGGAACTTTTTGTGGTTCTCATGTTTCGCCACCGCAGCACTGTCCTCTATTGTCACTCTGTCCGATCCGATCAGCTTTTTGAAAGTAGGAATGATTTTTATTTATTCCAGAGAATTTTGCAAGATATATAATATTTCTGTGATTGATTTTATTCACCATTTAAGTCCTAACGAAAACTTGTGCAATGCGCATGCCCAGATGTCAGAATGAATCCTAACGTTACCGTTCGTGGAACCACTTCAACTGTGCTTCAACTCTCTATTATATGTTAAGATTTCTAGTTATTCTTTAGTGTCACTAGGTGGCATTTTATTCTTAATTTTAACTGAAAAAAACAAAAACGTGAAACCAACGCTGTGTTTGGAAAAGTTTTTAAGCTCCTCCCCATTTGTGACGTCAAGACTTAGGCTATCCATTTTCATCATCGATAGTGGGAATGAGGTAATAAACAGATTTTAAAAATCAAGTTTTATTAAAAAATATATCACATATTTTTCCTCTTGGGAAGAAATCTATCTAAAACGTTAGGCGACTTTTGCGGTTGTTCCGATCTATCATCTTCCTCTTCAGTAATCTCTCTCTTCTTCCTCACAAACTCTCTCATGGCTTCTTCTCGCAATATTTTCTTATTTTTTGCCATATTCACTGAACCACCACGTCCTTTCGCCTTTTTCCTCGGCTCGTAGTCGATTTTGGGAGGTTTCAGGTACTGGAATGAACAGAATTTTGAAATCTGACCGACTTGGACAACGAGGTTTTACTCACCAATAACTTTTGCTTTGCCTCTACTTTGTCTCTCAATGTAGGCAAGTCCACATCAGCAATTGAGGTAGGATCCAGAGTGATCAGCTCAGGTTGAATCTGTAATGAATTAAGGAAACATCAAGGAAGTCATTTCACATCAACTGCATTGTTTCCAAAATTTTGTAGAATCGAAAAAAAATATACGAATTTAAGCTGCACTAACCTTTTCTAACAAAGATTTCACTTCGGCTTCTCTCCTTTGAGATTTTGCTTGGAATGGATTTGCTTCTAAGGAATCGAAATTCGGTTCTCCAGCTCCAGGCACTAACAAACTAGTGAAACCACGAGCAGTAGTTACTCCCAAGACATCTTCATAAGGACAAAAACTCAGGTTTCCTATGGGTGTCACAAAACGATGTCTCAGGTATGCCCTTTTAGCTGTAGTAGTACAGCAATCCCTAGAAATTTCGAAAATTCAATCCTCTTAACCCTAGTATATTATATAAAAATCATATCAAGTGATAAAAATATAATATTCATTAAAATTCGAGACAAAAAATGTTTCCAATAGACTATATGGAGAAATTTCAGAAGATACTAAATCCAATTTGATTCAAAATATATGATAAATAAATTATTGCAATATCTGGAAATCTTCTTGTTCTAGGTGTATGAAGTTGGCAAAAAATATGTAGTGATCAAAAAAGAGCAATCCAAAGAAAAACCTACAGGTTGTTCCATCAAAAATACTGACATTTGATGACCAAATTCGTTTTGAAAATAAAGGAGTTCACTCACCTGTACATTTCTACTACATTTCCCATACCCACTGACATAATTTTTTTTTGGGATAGTGCGATATTGTTAGCAGCCTGGATTAGTTTATATTCCTGAACAGGACCCTCTAGTTTCCTGACATCCCAAATTTTCAGCTCTCTGTTAGAAGCCGAAGTTGCCAAATATCTGTCAATTTCATTAGGAGAATGGTGATAATTTGTAGTTTGAATAATAATTCAACATATTTAATGTGAGTTAAGACAGTGTTTCATGAAATAATACATATTGAGTAACTACTATTTCAATTAGTATGGAACCCTACCTAAACGTCCCCTTTTATTTTGCCATATTCTTGAACATCAATGTCATGAAAATATACATCATTCTAGATGTATGTCAATATTGGATTTCAACATTATGTACATGATTTTCTTTATGGTCTTAGAGATAAATTGGTTTTATTTTTTTTTGTGAATAATGTTTACTGTAATGATGATGATAAAGAAAAGTTTTTGGAATCTGCCAATATTTGCAATTTGCTGAAATGTGAACATATTTTGCTAAAAAGACATATTCTCAAAGGAGTGTGACTGATAAAATTGGAATGATATTCTTCTACGATTTTTTATTAGAATTAACTGGGGGGTGTAGTCAGTGACATAATTGAAATAATGAAATTTAGCCCGGTAAGTATAAATCAAAAATAAATATTTGAATTATATTTTAAAAAACAAAAAAGTTGCAGCAAAATATTTCTTCAAGATAATCCAAGAAGCAGTCAAATCAAAAGCAGTAAAGTGTTTGCCCTTATTTGTCATGATCTACAAGATATCAATCAATAACACAATAAATAAAAAACTTACGTTCCAGTAGGATCAACATGTGCAGCAATAACAGGTGCCTTATGACATAACATTTTGGCCAAAGGTTCCCTAGAATTGGGAGCCCAAAATGAAACAACCCCTTTGGCATGCCCAACGCAAAGAGTTGCATTCCAGGGGTTTTGAGTCAGAACAGACAGTTTACCCAAGTTTGTATTATATTGTCCAACAATTTGGCCAATAGAAATGTCAAGCCAGCTCAAGTACCCCTCATCACTCTGAAAGGTATAAAAAAATTACTATAAATTATAGAGGTATTCATAAACAAACACAGTTACTTACACAGGAACCAAGAAGGAAATGATATGGCAAAAACTCCATCCTGGAAACCTTGTTTAACCTCTTGACACAATGCAATTCAATACCCTGATTATCATAAATATAAACCCAGTCTTTTTGTGCTACAGCAAACATTGTCTCAATATGTAACCAGCACACATCATGAACTGATTCCATTACATTTATCTCACAATGTAGTTTCTTGGTCACCCAATCAAAAGCTGCAACATGCCCCCTTTTCCCACCCAATAGTAAATGCCTGCCATTTCTTGTGTACTTTGATCTGTAAGGCCCAAAATCAAGAGTGAGATCAAAGTGTTTTGCTGCTGCTGCTAGATCAACATTATCCACAATTTGTTTCTGAGTGAACTGAGTTGTTGTTTCACCATCATCAGCCTCTAGATACCTGGAAATTTGATTAGATACATTATCTACTTTCAGTTGAATAAAAGAGGATTCAGCTCACCCTGAGTCTTCCACTAGTAGAACCTCTGCTTTAGCAGACTGTTCAACTGCAAATTTCTTTTGCTTCTCTTTTCTTTCAATTATCTTTTGGTGGATACCTGTTTTTACACCTTTCAAATCCACTCCATCACCTTTGCTGTATTTTTCTAGTAATTCTTTAGGCACCTTTACTTTCCCTTTGAATCTCGGATTTGGATTAGACCTTTGCAGTTTCTTTTTGACTTTGAATTTTCTATCTTCCAGTCTCCTTCCCCATGGTTTTTTCTCAGTATTAGTTACATCATAAGTGATTTCATTTTTTAAAACCTCAGTAACTTCTGAAACTCCACTCGTTTCTTGTTTGGAAAAGTAACGTTGAAATTTCTGGAACACAAATTCATTATTACACTGATGAGAAATATTTTAGGAAGAATACCTTAGGTTCTTTATTCATGATGAACACGATCCAATGAGTAGATTATTAAAGGTATTTTTCGTTACGAATAATAGTAAGGTTAGACTGTAGTCTGTAACACGATCGTATACATAGGTCTTGCAACTCGTGTGGTGGGAGGTGACCCAAACATTGAGGAAATTTTCGTGGTTCTCATGTTTCGCCACCTGCAGCGCTGTCCTCTATTGTCACTTTGTCAGCCAATCACAAATCAGATCCGATCAGCTTTTTGAAAGTAAGAATGATTTATATTTATTCGAGAGAATTTCGGAAGATATAATATTTCTGTCATTGATTTTATTTACCATTCAAGTCCTAATCGTTTGTTTTGTTGTCAAAGATTAATCACGTGATTATACCCCTATGTCCTCCTAGCGGATAATTATGGAAACATTTTCTTCAAAACTGGTGCCACCCCCCACCACTCAAAAATGCCGTAGATTCCAGACCTTATGTATTAGACCGTGGTCTGTAACAGCAGCCGCATGTGTATTCTTCTTGACAATACTGAACTGACACAGGACAGGGTAGGGACTGTGGTAGAGCTGTCACAAAACGGTACGCAAGCTCAGTACGCAAGGCTACAAGAGCCGTTATAACGTTATTTCTAGGTAGTTCTGTGAGAAGAACTTGAAAGAGAGGTTAACTCATGGTGTCGTTACATCACAAAACCAGACTCATTCCGTGAGCGGATGCTCAATGGCGATGAATTAAACGAAAAAGATCAGGCAGTGACGTCACAGAGTATAAGGAAATTAACCAAATCTATTCAATAATATATAGATTATAGATGTTAAATGAATATGTAGAAATTTGTTTATTATTCGAGTCAGTTGCTGCTGTAACTCGCGTTATCAGCAGATACGCCCCTTGGCCAAAATACCCTAAATGAACCATCCTTCGTAGTTTATAATCCTTGAACACGTCCGACTTCCGATGTCATATAAATGTCGTCATTGGTCTTGTCATTGTCATTTGTCGATTAGTTCTATCAAAGGGTTTTTAATTTATTTAATTTTTTTATTTTTGAGGCTTGCGGTTGTGAGAAATTGGTTATTCAAAATTCAAATATGACTCGGTAAGATATTGCAAATTCTATGATACAATATTGTTAATGGTCATATATATTTGTAGAGAAAACATTGAACTAGGAAATATCACTCCTCATAACATCAAGCAATTGAAGCGCCTAAACAGTGTTGTATTTCCTGTTTCATATAATGATAAATTTTACAAAGACGTATTGGAAGCTGGAGAATTGGCTAAACTAGCCTACTATAATGACATTGTAGTAGGGGCAGTCTGTTGTAGGATAGATACATCTGAAAAGTCTAGAAGACTATATATCATGACTCTTGGATGTTTATACCCTTATCGGCGACTTGGTATTGGTACTATGATGGTGCAACATGTATTGAACTATGTTGAACAGGATGGTAACTTTGATAGCATATTTTTGTGAGTGTCAACTATTTTTTTATAAAATTTTAATGGTTATTAATTATTCTTCTTACATTCACTTCAGGAGTTTGCAGATAATTTTATTTTCTTTTCTAGGCATGTTCAGGTGAATAATGAAGGGGCCATTGACTTCTACAAAAAGTTTGGCTTTGAAATTGTAGAAACAAAAGAGCATTATTATAAAAGAATAGAACCAGCTGATGCACATGTTTTACAAAAAACTCTGAGGAAAAAGGAAAAAATCAATGGTATTATTCAATGATGTATGTTCAAACAAAAATTGTTGTAATTTATTGTTTTACAATTTTTCACCATTTTTGTTGATTTAGTTTTATTTCTTTTGTATATAAACAATAAACCAACTATCTATCAACTTTCAAATACTGAATTGATGTATTCTTGTTGCCATTCCTGCACCTTCTATAAAATGAAATACATGTCTGTAAGAACATTTTATTCAGTATATTAATAATCCATTTAATGTTTAATTAAAACAAGTTACATGTTTGTTGAATTAAAAGTACAACAGATACCATTAGAGAAACCATTTTTAATATACTATAGGTTTAGTGAGGACTAGATTGTGAGAAAAATAAAATTATTTCATAACACATCTATAACAGAAAATTATCACAAAGCAATTGATATTCGATTATATATGTTACAATCTGTACTAGTACTTATTATCTTTCAACTGCTGCTGGATTCATGCATCGGACATTTGTGATGAAACAGTGAATACAAATTTCAGAATGAACAAAATAAATAAATCCGTGTAAAAAATGATTCTAGAAGAACATTAAAATAAACTTCACAACCATTATCATAATTATTTCAAGACTTGGTAGAACCATTAATATTAGTAAGTGATCTAAACTGAATTTTCATTTCAAGCATAATGCTACTCAAGCATTATTACTGTCATCTGGAATTTTAATAAAGAATCATAATATAAATTAAAACTGGGATTTGATAAAAAAAAATCATAAAATATGCATGACGACTCTGAGTTGTAGCCCACAATCATGAGCAAGATCAATTTTCCTTACAGTATTTCGTTTATATAAATATTGTTTTACATAATCTCTCATGAGGTGTACTTACTCATCAGAGTTGAATAAGAATAAAAATAATTTATAATGTATGTTAGATAAATTGACTAGGACATCATTTCTCACCTACTTTTAACAAACTGTATAAAAATATTAATTTATCATTGTTCGACAACATATTCCACAGTTTCATTATTCACAGGAATGTTGTAATGTTGTTGTTTTTTTTTTATTTCCCTAGGACCGGCTGTCCAAAAATAAGATACCCCTTATTTATTTTCATTTTAGGGAGAGTTGGTACATCAACTAAATAATAAAGTAAAATGAGGCGCGTTTTATCACTTTACCCGTTCAATACTTCTCGATATCTCCTTTCCAGGAAAATTCTGAAATTCTGGAACATATATAGGTCATTACGAGCTATCGATGTGGAGTATTTTTTTCATTAAACTTCCCACGAAAGGAGAGTAATATTTCCGGTTGAAACGAAAATTGGTGTAAACCCGTTCGTTGAGTAATATCTGAAGTCACATACTATAATCATATATAATAATTATAAAACGTTTATTTCAGTAATATAATTGTTGATGCCAATTTAATGAGTTTCTGAAACTGTTCCTGATGTTAACGATATTTAGATAAATAGAGGGTTCATTTAATTAGAAATGTTGACTACAATATCATCATTGGTATGACAATTTGATAATTAATGTAGTGAATATCCAGTCACAAGAATTTGATCATTCCCATGCATGAAAACGAAACTGTACATATATATTATTTAATTTATAGTTATGGTGTATATTTTGAAGCTGCTTTCAACATCGATATCGATATTGAAGATGAAAACTCTTTCGCAACATAAAATATTTCTTGCAATTTCATTAAAAACTCATAAGATATTATCATCAGCTTTATATTAGTTCTATTCAAATTGACGGGATACAACAGAAGCGACTTCTTAATATTGAATTATTTTTGGTTTATCTAGTCTATTTATTTTATTTGTACGGGGTAGGCAAATTTCGAAGAATCGAAACATCCTTCAACAGAATATTCCATAATATAAGGTGTTCTCTTTGAAAAAGTTGACTTTCTCACATGTCTCTGTAAGATATGATTTTGGATCATATTGATATTTTTCAAGAACGATATAACTACAAAAGAAGTGTAAAAGGTATAGGCATAGGGAGTATTAGTTACATCAAATTAGGTATATAGTCCAAGGAAGCCAAAAAAAATTACCTCCGTTGGAAATGATAGATACAAATTTTCACATATTCATTTTTCGATAATATATAATAAGCCACTGAATTTGAATTATCCTGTATATTCATCAGTTCCCGGTTGTCATGAGATTACAAAAAGAGATTCTTAATATCAAACATGAGAGCTTCCGCTTCTGAAGTTTCTAATGGAATAATAATACAATATTTGGCTGCCTTGAATGAAAATGTCAATATTTTTATAATTTTGAAATGAATATGAGACATTCTGTACTTCATTCATTCATCAGCCATTTTCAGATAGTTCCCGCCATTTGGAAATTTTCAAATAATTATAAAAATTATTCGCTCCAAAATACTCAGAATAATTTAGAAATGTTTGTAAAATGATTAACTTAGCTGAACATCATCATTATATTCATTCTGCTGCCGAGGAGGATGAAATTCATGATAAAATTGCAAGAAATAACACTACGATTTGAATAATACTTTTGTTTCACAGGCTCAGGTTCAACCAACCATCATTCCAAATTCAGTAATTCTTGTATTTTTTCAATGCATACTTTGGAACCTTCATAAGCTTCTTTAGAGAACTGAAAAAATAACAACAAATTCAGTGTTGACAATACTTTAAGCAAAAACATCAGGAAATGATAAGAAAACATGTCAACATTCAATGTATTCTCTTTTCGAAAAAAATAGTTGTTTTATCGAGAAATGTGTTGTTTTATCGAAAAAAAAAAACTATTTCATCCCTTTCTGTATGTTCTCATTCAATTACCATTCATTGGCATCTTATTCTGCTCGATTTAAACGCCGAACCTTATCTAAATAGAACTTTTAAAAACAATGTTCAAAAATCACTATGACAAATAAAATATAATAAAGATAATTCATTCATATGGATTGAACCAATTATTGTTCAGTTCAGTAAAATGAATAAATCGGTTTACTCATTCAAAAGTGTGGATCAACATTTTGTGAGTTTTGAGGTATTAATAGGAATAATTGATTTTTATTCTCATTCCCATGACGACGAAATAATTTCCGTATTCTAATTTTATGTACTATCAATACTAGTATTTCCTGTTTTAAAATGTATAAAAAATACAACACAACATATGCCACGCTTTTTTAAGACACCCTGTATTGAGGAATCACGTCAAGAATTTTAGTCCAGATTAATGTTCAAAGAATCAGAAGAAAAGTCGATGCGCTCAGATTGACTCACTCCGTATATCACTTTTGATCTCTACTTACCATGGAAAAGTTTAGGAAACCATGAGGCAAGCCATCTAGAAGATGGAATTTCACTCTGTTTCCATTATCTCTTAATCTTTTAGCGAACATAATACAGTCATCCAAACAGGGATCCATATGAACAGACTGAAATTTGAAATATTGATTATGCTTTTGAGTTTGTACAGGGTGGGCAAAAAATGCTCTGGTTCAATATTGATATTCAGTATAAGTCAAAATACAATGTAAATTATCTTTTTAATATTTTAATCAATACTAGTTTCAATTTCATGACAATCTGATATGTGTTTTATGTGTATGTATGTTTTTGCATTAAATTTTAATTCTTATTATAATTTTAATGAACGATATTATCATGACTTGTGTAAATACTATCAAATGTATAAAACACCAATAAAGTTATCTAACTATCGAAATGAGCTTACTGGCGAAAATTAAAGGTAGGCTATCGTTTTTTGTTTTCGAGTCATAAACAAATGCTCGCATTAATACTATTATGAGATTCCAACAAAAGCATTGGATAACAGTTTCAACAGCTGAATTTAAAAAATGAAAATGTGCCCTTGTCTATCCAAAACAAACACTACAAATAAGTTTCGAATCGCACTTTAGTATCAGTTCATTCAATATTTCGTACAAATGATTTATACAAGGTGTATTTTTATTCACTTACCAGAATTGATGTTGGAGGGAACTTTTTCAAGTGTTCGTCTGCAGCTAATAGAGGACTTAAAAACGGATCCTTCGAAACATCGAATGTGAATTTGCTGGCCAATGCCCTTTCTGGGTCGATATCTAAATCTAGCAGTTTTTCAGGAGCTGTACGCTCTTCTACAAATATAGTCGATCATAAAATTTCAAAAAAACCGTCGAGACCGTTACATACAGGGTGTTCTTTAAAGACATATATAATATTTGAAGGGGACACATTTTGATAAAAAACTTCCTATAAACGTATGCCCTAAAAGTCTTAACTTTTGAGATACAGGGTGATATAGATTATTAAACGGTTGGTACTGCGATATGAAGTAATTTTAATTTGATTATTTTGATCAAGAACAAAACATCTGACAACAAATATATGTTTTTTGAATTCTCATTCATTTTGGAACAAATCTGATCTCTCAATTTGCTTCCAGTCGATGCACAATGTCTTTAAGGAACACCCTGTATATTAATGTCGTCAGTTGATTCATGTATGATTTTTGTTCTATTATTTACACATCCTAAAGTTGACTTTTTGACGTATCTATTGAAATGAAGAGGTGGGGGTGGTTCAATGTTTTTTCAAATAAACGGCTCTACTTTTTTAATGACTCAACTGATTTTAATAAACTTTTTCTTTTCAGAAAAAGCATTCATTAGTTCTCCCGACGTCTCCATATAAAGACTCCGCGACCCCCTGGCTTACCCATGTATTGAGTAAATTTTTCTCTCAAGCCGTATACTAACGATAAAACTTTTTTCTGAATAGAATTTTCAGTGACAGTGCTTGATGATGATTCGCTCTCATGTCTCAATACTGATATCTTAGTGCCATCAGTATCTGTGTCGGAATCTGAAATAAATCACAAAAATGGTTATGTTTTAGATTTTTCAGATTTATGGTATTTTTTTTAACTAAACCTCCATCATGACAATTTGTACTTCTTTAATTGAAAAACGAATTTTATACACAACCAAAAATCCAATGAGAAGATAATAATAATTTTGTAAAAGAATTGGGTTTCCATTAAAAAAAAAAAAAGAGTTTTGCAATGTTTCTCATTCACGCTTTGAACCAACTTTAACGACACCCTGTGTAAACTTCAGGTAATTTGATTATTGCAAAATGTTTATTCAACCTTCAATATTGATGAGGTGAATCTGTCATATATTCAAGGTTGGGAATGAATCATACATTTTTCAGCAAGTTTAGTATTTCGGTGGAATATCACTTTTTCACCGCGAGTTTCTACGACAAATAGCCCCTGAGAAACAGTACTTCGTCACCCTTATTGAATTGCCCAGGTTAATTTTGATTCAGGTGGGCCCCAGTATTTGTTATCAGTTTTGACAGATATGTTACTCTGTACTCATTATTTTTCCGAATAAGATTGACTCCAAGTTATGCAGTTAAAATATAACGAGGTACAAACCCAAAACATATTTTTCCAGAAAATGTGCATTGTCCTTCTGTTGCGAATTATTCGTGAGTTTTATGGTCGCGCCAGCTTCATCATTCGAGGTCAAGGAGCCGTACGTGAAAGTATCGGATGCATCAGAAACGGGCGATTTGTGAGCTTGTAGTTCCATGAGATCCGATTCGGTGATTTCTTCGAAACTCTCGGTATCCGAACTACTTCCATTCTCGACATTTTGCTGCTTCAATTTTTCATCCGGACAAGCATAAGCTGAAATTGGAGAATGAAAATAGCGGAAATGACAGAAATGAACTATTTTCAATAACTATAAACATTCTTTTAAAAAACATTCAATTCACAATAAACAATTTGAAAATTCATCGAAATATCATTCCTGACCCGTTAGTTGTCTATTTTTGAGAATTGAATGATAATAGGCGCTTTTTCTGATGACAAAAACAGGAAAACAGAATGTGCCTGCCATACGTCGTTACATTCTCAATTAAAAATGTTGTATTAATACAAAATTTATTAGCAATTCAAAAAATTAAATTGACACTTTCGCCAAATGAAAAGAAGTACGAAGATTTTTTGAATATTCCAGACCTAAAAGACCTTTTTATCGAATATTTCCAGAAATATAGATTGCATGATGACTACCAAATCACCTCATCCATACCTTTGAGACATCTCATAAGAAATCCGAATGGAATAAGAGGATCCATCATGCAGAGCAGTCGGGCCGGACTGGGTATATAATGAACCATGATGGGAACGTAAGCGATGAATAGACCATTGACAGTGGGTATGTTCAAGTATATGCATTTCAAAGTGAAGCTGGCTATGAGATTTGCCCCAGCTGAATCTCCTGCACCTATTATGGTTTCACCTGAAAGGGAGAGTTATAAACTGGGATTTTGGAATAGAAAAATTATTCCTAATCTTGAGCACAACCCCTCAACTTAAAGTTGTAATTTTTTTCAATCATCCATATTGATATTCTAGTTAACAAATAAAAATAAATAAGCTCACTAGAAGCAGCACACGTTTAATATTGTGGGGGGTGATATTTCACTCTCTCAGAAATATGTCAGAATTACTTTATCTATGTATATTATTGTCAGAGGCAGAAAACTTTCTCTATTTTTTTAAATATCCGAATCTTTTGAAATAAGCAACCTGATTTTTATTCCATTTTTCTGATAACTATTATAATTTGGCGTATTGCCTGATTCCAGCTTGGCGTCGATTCCTGGGTCATCCTGTATAAAAAAATTGAAAATTTCGACTCACCCGTGCTTCCCAATAGATTATGGTTTTTCTTAGCCCAACAATAGACGTACAAAATCTCCTCCAAAGCTCTAGGAAAGGGAGCTTCCGGTGCCAAACTGTAGTTGATACACAATATCGGAACATCCAAATGTTTAGCCCAGTCTCTCAAGTAACCGATGTGCGATTTCGAAGACTGAGCAACGAATCCTCCCCCGTGACAATGGATCATCAAACCTTTCGACGGAGGCTCTAATTGACCGCTGTTCTTCGTTCCTAGCATCCCTTCTCGTAGTTTGTGACTGATGAGGTGCAGCTCGATAGATTTCCTGCCTAAATATTGGTATAATAATCAATCGATATTGAAGAGTAATTTCTCCGCTGCCGCTTTCTTTTTTCCCCACGGAACCGTCTCAACTTTGGGTTCTATATATTTCGTACCTATGAAAGAAGAAGGTACAGGAATATCGATTTCTGTTCCATCATTCGTGGTTGCAGTCAACGGTTCAGGAGGCAAGTAGATGACTTTTGAGACGGCAACACTGGGAGCGACGATGGAGGGAAGATGATTTAAAAGATCGGTTTCCGCTAGAAACCAGAAGGCTTTGCAGAAGTCGACTTCTGCATTCTGGGATATATTCACAATTCGTCGAGCACGATGTTCGGGATCAGTAAGGAATTTCGTGGTGGACATGAGCGAACTTTTTGCTTTCGACATCAAAGAGGACCCTAAATAATTCATTCAATAATAATCATTGATATGATAAATGAGAAAACCAAAATTAAATGAGACCAACTATTTTTTTAGATGATAAGAAATGTATATGAATTATTTTTTAAGATACGAAATATTGAGCTTGTTCATTGGATAATCCAATCGTATTTTTTTCGTACTCTAATATTCGTCATGATAGGGTGAATGTTTTTTGTATTAATAAAAAATAAAAGAGAGAACAAAGAGATGAATCATCTTTGTGTCAGTGGATTGCTATAGGTGATTTCCATTCTGTTACTTCTAAAGTAAAGATGAAAATTCGAACTTGTGTTCACAACTCAAAAACAAAAGACCATAGGCAATTTTTGTTTTCGCAAGTAAACTTATATCCTATTGTTACTGAGTTGACTTATACAAATATCGAAATTTGCCCACCCTGTACATTGCATTGTTCTTGAGCATTTGATAAATCTAAGGAAGATTATTCTGGAAACTTCATAAGCACCCTGTATACGAAATGTGAAAAAATAGAGAAATTATCATATTACATTTTATTGAGATCAAGAATAGACCAGATTTAGTCAAAGACAGGTGATTCAAAATAATTCCTATGCATCTACACTTACCATTATTGTAATACACTTCTGAAAACAGTGTCATAGATATTGTGATGAAATGTAGCACAGTTCTGATAGATTCACAGAACTGAAAAAATAAATATATATTCTTACCAAGATACTCAAAGAAGTCGAAAATTTTACCTGAAACCCCAAATGCCTGCCGTAAAAACAATGTTGATTCACTAGTCCACACTTTACAAAAAGTTCTTCAAGCGGACAGGCATCTTTAACAAATAGATCTCCATTTTTCTTGTCACTCCACTTCAATGTTATTTCTAGAGTGTCTAAGCAGGAATCTAAGCTTACTAAAAGGTGAGAACATGATTCAGTGTCTCTGTAAAAATATTATTATTCAATAATAATGTTGGTAGGTATCCAACACTATCTCACTTCGTGAATGCATTTTTCCTGAACAAAATACTGTCTCTCTTCTGAAGTACTTTTTCATTTACATCTATAGCTAATTGTATAGCTAAATCAATATTCAATAGAAAGCTTCTGTAACCATTTCCAGGAGTATTTTCGTTGAAATCAAACTGGGAAACCTCACTGTCAAGTTTCAATATTTTAGGCCATATGTGGTTCAATGTATCGATGATTGCAATAAAAGAAATATATAATCTTTGTCCATTCTCGGAGTTATCACTGGAAAAATATTCTGCATTTTTTGAACATAGTTCTTTCAACTGATTAATTTTCAATTCCTTTTCACTTTGGGATTTGAAATGTGAATGATTTGTACATTCTGACATTTTAGAATTTCTGAATAATATAATTAGATGATTTGAATTTGATAAATCGATTGTATTTTTGTATTATTGTAATTCATTCCTTCTGAATTATTCATTATTTGTCATATTTGAAATTATGTTTACCAATAATTTTGACTTTGATTTTCGTATTTTTTCTTCTGTCATTGTCACATGTCAAAAATGGATGTGGCTAAATCTACATTAGTGGTAAATTATAAATCGAACTAAGCGCTACGTATGACACCAATCCAATATATTTATTAAGTAAAAATGCAAGAAAAGTTATATCATGAATTTATTAAATCAATCAAATGGTACACTACATTGAAAAAAATATAATTCTCACCTGCCTTTGAAATGTGGAGGTGATTAATTTACAGTAATAAGGTAATTTCTCAGCAAAATAAAACAATATAACAAAGAACAAATTATTTTTCCTCACACCACTCATTTTCTTTACGAACTTGTTCTTCCTCCGAAGCAGTGAAGTCATTCTTGATATTGAAGGTTTTACGAATTTCTTCAGGAGCTTTACCCTTGATCATGTTGGCCACTGTTTTACATGTGACATCGAGTAGTCCTTTAATATCCAGATAATTAGCAGCCAAAATCAGTTCAAATAAAGTTCCTTGGTCAACTTTGAGAAAATCTGCATCCCATGAAGAGATGTCATCAGTTCTTTTCTCCTTATTATCATCATCTTCTGGTGGTGGTGGATCATCTTTATGATAGGTAGCCCACTGGATGACTTTGCGAAGAATTGCAGAATTAACATTTGGCAGAGGCACAACTTCTTCTTCTTCATCATCCATTCCTAAGTCTTCCAACATAGTTTTTATTGTGACAGAGCATTTGGCGATTTCGACGTCCACCTCGAATGTTTCACCATCGGAAGATTGAAGCTTGATGTTGGGCATCTGCAAAATTCAAAACTGAGTTTCAACTAGAATTCGATATATATTTAGTCTATAAAAACAGTCGATGGTCATGTCAATAAAATATGTATGAATAATTTTGTCAGCCATTATCAATATTGCTATATATAATATTCCAGATACTCACAATGTTCACAATCTGATATGACTTTTACAAGAAGCAACGAGATAAACTTTTTTATTAATCTGGAATTCAGTGGAGATTCTTGAAGCTTTATTTTTCGAGCACTACAGAAAAAGTACGACCAATCCAATGACCACTAGAAAGTTTGACAACCAATTGACACATGAGTTATGATACATGGAAACTGGGTCGATTTTGTTTCAAATTGACTTCATTTCAACTACGAATGTTGGCCCGATCTACAGTATATATGATCTCAATGTGTGACGTCAATTGTATGTTGATATCTGAACGGCGGGCAAACTTTCATCACAGTATCCGATTTGGATATCAAACCCATACAGCAGATGTATATCCATTGAATGTACATTGGACGTACAAAATTGACATCAGGGACGTCCATTCTACGCATAGTTACGTACCACCTATGGAAAAATTTTAAAATAAATCTGTTGAATTGAGGACAGAGTATATTTAATTTGTTCTGCAATCTCAGTTTATGGGAGTGATGAATTATAATCAATAGATTATTATTTTGATTCAATGCAAACAATTTTGTTTCATTGTGAAAAATATACCCCTCATTTAAGTCCCGACTTATTTTTTTATACAAGGCCCCTCAAACCACGCTACGCCACTGCCTCACAGCTGGTTGAAGGCATAGAAGAAATTTTCCTTCCTCTTTCTATCTTATAATTCAAATGGCAGCAGAAAGAGCTATCTTCATTGTTGTGAATGCAAAGACGCTCTATCTAGTGGTCGACTCCGAAACCAAGATCAGAAACATTTCCAGTTCGAAGATGCAGCGATTTGTTCCGTGTTACGTTGTGTGAAGAATTGTTGTTTCATCCTCTGGTTCGTAGATGGCGCAACAGGTATCAATCATGATTACGAACTTGAAGAATTGAGGAAGTAATTTCATATGGTAATGCATCGATTAATACATCTTTCAAAGGCAGAAGTATTGAATTGATTGAAAGAACTTTCCAATTCTAGTTACTCCTGTAATAATTCTCATCGAAGTTGATGTTAATTCTCGACACGACAATTGGTCGATGTAGGCGCAGTTTCATGATGCGAAATCCCGTGCGACCGTATCGGATGAACCGGCGCCGCCGGTATAAATCACCACCGCTATAAGCGAGCCTTTGGGACAAGTTATGTTACGCTCGCCGTTTCGAACGATATCTTCGAATATGACAAATGTCGACGATTATCATTCCAGAGCGTTAATTTTCTTTCGGAAGGGTGACATTTCGAATACATGCAACACTGTACGAGCTACGAGCATGTTTTTATGCAATGAACATCGAGTTTGCCATGTAAAAATATGTTTAGAATGAATATTAGCACATATTAGATAGAAGTCTTTTGTTTTGTAGTTGAAAACAAACAGTGAAATGTCACTGAATCTGTTAGTCACGTGGTTCGTTCTCTTTTTACAGTGGCCATCTATATAAACTTGTCCTCAAGGTCATTTTACTTGTTGTTAGAAGTGTCATTTACCTTGGACACAAGCCTTCGGGGACGAATATTTGTAAAGCTGCCCACAGTGAGGCTACTGATAGCATATAATAATTTGTTTCGTTTAGTTGTTTACACCATAATAACAATTTAGTGACTCCTAAATAAACATCGGGAAAATAGAAGCTTGGTAGAAGTTATTTTTTGGATACAGCTTTAAATCGATTCATTTCTTTCAATGTGTGAAACTATTTCGTTCCATAATTCATATTAATTTTTCACACTCGACATTATTCTTCAAACAAATAGTATATGAAGACAAATAATTGGTCGTAATTTATGTTGGCACTGAATTTAGGTATTATTCCAAGAAATTATGGTATTTACATAAAACATAAATTACAGATTTATGCTTAGGATTAGTAGATTAACTTATCCCCAGTTGATATTCGAGACGTTTGGATTTCGAAAATGGTATACAGATCAAAACCATTTCGAAATGAGTTATTTGCGTCATTTATATTGTACTCAATTATACTTTTTGCTTTATAAAGATTCACATGAGACTATTTGAGATACATTTCGAAAGTTACGTTCCGTAATTGCTTGTCAATCGTCATTATTTAATTTGTAATTGTGTGTTTCAAATAGCCCCATTTTAATAACGTAAGAAGGGCCAAATCTGGAAATGTTGGAGGCTATACCGCAATTTTTCAAGGTTTCTCTTCAAAATCCCGATTTTCTTCTGCTTTCTGGGTATTTTCACTACAGCAGCAAGTATCAGTATAGGTTTTTTTAGAGTAAACAGATTTTGAAAGTGAATAGTTTTTGGTAGTAGTTTTTATTGGGGCTTTTATAGATTGAGAACTCGGAAAATGCAACACCCTGTATGGTATTTGGGAAACAATCACTCTCATAGTAAGCAGCACTTATTGCTTGATACTCATATAAAATTTGAAAGCTCTATCTGCAGTAGATCAAGCACAATAAAATAAAAACCAGATTTTTTTCAACTTTCAACACCCTGTAACTCCGCTAGTAATCAAGATCGGACACAAGTTCATAGGAACTTTTTTCCTTATTTCGAACCAGAGAATACGTAACTGAAATATTGCCTGTATTATGCGTAATTTTCAGTTTTTTCAAAACATCTACACAGAGAGAAATGTATATTTGTTTTCTTTTTACGAAATATTTTCTTTTCACTAAATTATGCTTAATTTTCAATTTCTCCTCCTTATTCTTACATACAGTATAACTTATCTCGCTCGAGAGAGGAACAGAAAAAGGATTTACGCCTACTAGAAGAAAGAAAAACATCTACACAGAGAGAAAGGTACGATGGTTGTACAAATGTTATTGCTCGGGTTCTTTGAAGACCCAAACCTTACCATTGTCGACTCACTATGATCCTATTCCGGTTGATTTTTGTGAAATTAGGGTCTTTGGGAAACTAACAAGATTACAAGTTTGGAGAAGGTATTAGAATAACCGGCACCCAGCATTTGATTTTATGACAGTCAGCTGTCAAAAGATTCCATTAGTGTTTATTGGAGCTGTTTGATAAAAAAATTGCCGCCGCCGTTGTTAAAAAACGTACGGGTATCGATTTGTATGGCTCGGACGTGATGACGTCATCGAAATAACCAATTTGATATTTTTTTAGTGTATCAAAGTTGTTTGGAAAAATACGCAATAAATGGAAAAATCCTAGAACCAACTCAGCCCTTATCAAATACACTGAATGGTTTTCAGTTTTTTCGAATTGCCTTCCTCAAAATTCCTCAAAATTTTTCGAAAAATTAGTAAAATTCTGGAAGCAATTCTTCAGCACATCTCTGTTGAAGCTTTTTGAACAATGTGAAGATGAACTAATTTGAAGTTTTCGTAAAATTTCTCCGTAACCGATTTTTCTATTTTACGAATTATTTCAAATATCGCATACCAGCAGGTGATTTGAAACTCTGGGATGACCTCAACTAGGTAATGATCGATGAAAACATCAAAAACTGTTGAATAATCTTTATATTTCATAGAATTCGTTCGTGATAAGGGGGTAAAGGGAAGGGTAACTTTTAGTTTTTCGAAAAAATACAGATAAAAATAAATGAATATGCTGTAATACTGCACACAAATCATCATTAAGTAGTATAAGTAGTGGAGATACATTTTTACGTCGAATCCAGTGTCGTTGTTAGATTTCAATATGACATTTGAAGGTAACACCAAGTTATGTTTTATTCCTAAATGAAACATCCTGTGAATATCCCAATATTTGTAACGTGATTGCTTTGTGCTCCTGGAAAATATGTCTATATCTCAAAATTTCCAACAAGTGGCATTTCACAGAAATTTTCGGCATGTTTTATTGGACATATACTCTCCTATATACTTTTACCTGAATATTCAACACTCGATTTGAATACAATGAAGCGCCAGGTATACTCGAACTTGTTTGCAAATATCATAAAATTTCGTGTCTCCTGTAGACCGATTGTCAATTTTTGCCTGTACTACGAAGATAAATACTGTAATAATACTCTGTGTCTTTCAACTGATGTCAAAACATGATTATTTCCATATAGCGGGTATAAATTCCCGGCTGCAATTTTCTATTTCTGTAGTAAATACTTACAGCACCAAATTCGAAAATACAGCAGCTTATAGTTACGACTACTGGATACTTAACCACAGTTTATATTTCAAGGCCGACGAAGAAATCAGCTGCGATATTGTTGTTGACATAAACGTCAAAGTTTAGAACAAAGCTGGTCATGGCCTTCTAGAATATCGTTACCGATGAATCTCGCGATGAATCCTTTCACATAATGTGACTACAAAAACTCGAATATCTCGAAAACGGTTCAATTTCTAGTATTTCGACAAGAGTACCCTTTTCATGTATCGAATGATCCTATTTCTTGACCAAAACGAATACAAGGAAGTGAGTTGTTACAAAAAAAACACAACTCACTCTCTAAAAATACCTTTTACAGCAAAGTCAGAAATGTATTTCTAAAACATTCATGAATAAAATTTCGATTTGGTGCCTTTCACCGTTTAGAAGTAACTTTTTTTCAATTTACACACATTTGCGGGGTGTGAAAAATAATTTCTTGGTGTGTAAAAAACAGTTTCTAGTGTTAAAAAACATTATTCTCTCGAATAAATCGAAATACATTCTTAATTTCACAAGGCTGATCGGCTTTGATTTGTGATTGGTCAACAAAGTAACAATATTTCCTGAATGTTTAGGCAGCTCATTAATATTTTGGTGTAAATTTGCGTTATAATAGAATCAAACCAAAAGATTTCTATATGGAGACCTAGGAAACATCCAATATTTGATTGCTGTCTTTCAGGAAAACGTTGTAGATATGTTTCACTTGTTACTTGAACGAGCATAATAAATTTCCAACATGTCCCTCTGTTCTTCATTGGAAAATGGCGTATTGCAATTCAAAAGAGTGGATTCCAAGCGTAAAAATTACTGAACTGTCAAGTGTATTAGAAAAATTTAAATATTATTTCCTAATTTCTAGCAAAAAAATGCTATGGGAATGTTACGGTTAAAAATGGATAACTTGATCGGTTTTCCAATGAAAAAATAAAAACGAAAACCGCAAAATTCCGTTTTTCAGCGATATCTTGAAAACCAAGGATGATGGGTTAGATTTCTTTTCAGATTATTGATCAGTACCAGAAGCGCAACTTTTCCCTAATTTTAACAACATCGTATCTCTCAAGGTAACCGAGATCCCCTTGCTTAAGCTCGAATTACGGGCACCCTGTATATACCCAAAACTCTGGAACTTTCTGTTTTGTTCCATTCAGATCAAATTGTAGAGTATTTAAGCTATTTTGGAAAGTGAAATATATACAGTCAGTCTTGGAAACGTTTGAAAGATTTCATTATTTCTTTGGTAGATAAAGCTAATTCTTCCTCTCTTCTCTTACTTTAATTTTTTTACCATATTAATGAAACACTCTGTATATCAAATGGATGTAATTTTGTTAAATATAAGTATCTACTTAGTTCAGAGTTGACAATCGTTTATGGATCATAATATTTTCGAGAATAGAGAACTGCCAAACGATAAACTCCAGAAATGGATTCAAAAACCACTGGAAGTATTATAACGAGAGTCATAATAACAAATAATATTCAGTCATATTTACAATTGAGGACAACTTTATAGTACCAAGCTGTGTGAAGAACATAAATCAACAGAGGCTCTATTAAGCTATTATAACACTTCAAGGGTTATTTAAGATCAATAAAGTGATGAGTATGAAATTCCAGAAGTCGCTGTTTTCAGGAAGTTCATCGTATTTTTTTAGTGTTATAGTAGGAATATTCTGGATTTTCCTCACAAACTTTCGTGCTATTTTTAGACTTCTAACTCTGTCTCTTCATTGGAAACATTTATCTACTTACCTCAATCGGATTAAGTTATGTACACACTTCATAAAATGTTTATTCTTTCGATTTACAACGCTGGCTCATTCTCAGAGCATAAAATCTGCTGGAATAAATAGTTTCGGTACATTTTAAAACTGAAACGCTTATTAAGGATTATCCCTCCGAATAACTAGGTAGATAAGGTGTTATCCTCACGAACACCGAATATAGCTTTTATTTTTTGACACGTATATATCTAGCACTGAAGTTAAAATGAAAACGGTGATGCTTTATTGAGAACGAAATGGTTGTGTTGGTTTCAATAACTATTGAACAATGTTCATGAAGTTATGACCCCCTAGATCACCTGATCTGAATTCAATTGATGTAAGTCAACGAAGAAGGGCTTAGGATTTTTTCCAAACGTTAACAATCATTGAAACCAACTTTTTTACAACGTTTATATTAACCAGTTGACAAAAGAAACAAATGAATATTTCCAATTTTCATCTAATGATTTATAAGTAGGTATAGAGAGTTTGACATTGACTGAATCAAAATCCCAAGAAAATTCTCACCAGAAATTTAAAAAAAGCAAGGGTTCAAGAAATTATAGGAAATATAATAAAAATGTAGTGCAACATTTCTTATGGTTACTTTTTATGAATGTGAACTTTGCGTTTATTTTTGGGATAGAATTAGTGGATATCTGATATATTTCGCACATTTTTCGATAATTACTTAGTTCTTTTCGAAATTAAATACTAAGTACAAATGAATGGAATTACTGTTAATGTGTACTGATTGATTTTTTATACAGTGTGGAACAGCCAAATGGAATAAGTTCGATAACAAATGAATGATAGCGTGTTGATGGGAAAGCACGTCGATGCGTTTTTTTTTTTATATAATTATATAGGGTGTCATGTGACAGTGGCCGATATACCATCTTTCTTATTTCAAATACAACCACCTGTATATTATTGGTTTTTTAGATTCTTCAGAAAATTCTAGACATAATTCATGTACAATGTCCCATACCTATCTTCAACTGTTTCGGAAATATTAAGTGTTACAAAAATTAACATTAAGAAAAAAAAAACTATTTTATTTCACAAATAATGTAAAAAAAAACAAAAGAACATTAATTTCAAAGAGATGTTCAAGATGTTCGAATTTGTTCCACACTGTATAGTAGGAAAAAAATCAGGTCTCTCACATCAACTTTTCGACGATTTATTAAACAAAAATAATATTAATTGATCAATATAAGGGTAAATCTGAATGAAGTCAATGACTTTTATTACTATGATAACATTCAACATTCTCAAGTAAATATACGCAAGAGCGACCCATAAGTAGTGTCGGGAAAGTTGGGTAAGGAATTATAAAAACTGATTTTATAAGGTCATATATACGACTATTTATGATTGACCTTGGAAAATAGTAGTATGGTGTTACTACTGTTTCGTGAAATTGAATTTTTTGGAGGGTTCTTCGTGGATTCACATGATTTTTGCATTTTTTGTAAGGATATAATGAAAAACTAATGCCTAATTAATGAATTGAAAATAAAGTTGACAATTTCATAACTTTCAGCTATAATTGTTGAAATTGAGTTTTTATGTAGAGTTTCTGAAACAATTTCAATCTCAAAAATTATACTTGGAATGAATCATTAATGTCAGTTATGGCTTCAGGCTTTTATATGTTTTCGTTTTGATCAGAATTCTTCATTTACGATTCTATAAAAAGAAACAAATATATATCATTGTAGCTTTTGTTTCTATAAAAAAATTTACGAATTGACAAATGAATTAGTCTAAACATAACCTTCTGAGAGTTGATTCAAAATTAGATGTTCTAAAAATTGTAGGTACAGCTCTTATTTTATCACACTGAAGAAAATCAATGAAATTCATCATGAATATTTCTCTTAATTTGATGAAATGTGAATTTTTGTTGCCACTTTCAGTTCAATTACGTTAATGTTATGGTTTTTTGCTTGCTTTGGATTTGTCGTTTATTTTTATTGAACCTTCCTATTATGCTTGTATGTTAGTATAATACATTATAAAAATAAGATTTATATAGTTTCAGTTTGATAAAAAATATTTAGTAGTTTTTATTGCTCTATTATTGTGTTTGATAAATAATTATGGGAATAGAACATAATTTCATGAGTGAAACTTTGAGCATCAGATACGATCTTCCCTTTTTTCCAGTGAATAATGCATAACGAACACCGACCATTTGCATGATTGAGATATTCATTCCTACCCAAGTCAAGCCAACATGATTTGTGACCTCTAATAAACAACCTCTACTCCATCCCAACACGTCGCATAGTTTTCCGAAGCATTACGCTAACACACACAACCTAAGTTCGTTACAATAACAAAAGAACCACGAAGCGCGTAGGCGTTCAAGCTCCGATCATCTCTAATTAAATATAACGTCGTAATCGGATCGCCGTCGACGAGCCTCCCCATTGGCCGCGGCGGCCATGATACCTGCCCGGCCGTCCTATTGGTCCTCGCCCCCACTCCGGCTCCGCCTTCCAGTAACGCCGCAGGGCATCTACCTACCAGTGAACGCATCATTCGAGCATCGACAGCCGGGCTATTAGACACTGTTTAGTTTGGTAAATAATCGTTGACAGAATTGTCAGTTACGCGGGCTGATGTGCGAGTGGGTTTAGTGCGTAGTGTGAGTTGGAATTGGAAATGTATCGTCACCCCAACAACGGGATGGGTCCCAACGGGAACAGGAACCAGAACAACAACAATCAGAACAACGGGCAGGGGTACAACAACGCGCACCCCTGGTACCCGGGGGGGTATCCGCAGCCGTCCCCGATGGGGCCGCCGCCAGTGCCGTACTTGCCCTCGCAGGAGGAGCAGCAGATGTGGCACCACCACCACCACGTGCACCCCACGGGCCACGCGGTGTTCCAGCACGAGTACCCCGAGTTCGTGCACCATCACGCGGGCATCCCGGCCATGCCCCACGTCATCCCGGTGCAGCATTACGTCCCCGCGCCGCAAAACAACGTGCAGTCGGGTCATCCCCAAGTGCCTTCGCCGACGGTGACGGGGTCGAATAGCGACGCCTCGAGTCCCGAGAGGCCGTCGAGCTCGATGACGGCGAGCGTGGCGACGGTGGTGGCGCCGCCCCGGCAATCGCCGCAGACGATGCTCGGGCATCATGTGCACCATCAGCAGCCGCATCCGTATCAGCACAATGTGCAGAATCGGCCGCCGCCGGCCAGGAGTCCGTACGAGTGGATCAAAAAGACTTCTTATAATGTGCAGCCGAATCCAGGTGAGTCGACTATGCGAATGGGGGGTTAGAGGGGGCGCTTTCGTTGGGGGCTCGTCACAAAAATCAAGTCTTGACTATGAATTTTTCATCTCCAAAGTTGTTTCGAACGAATTTCGTTCCCTCAATAAAAAAATTGGCAGAACTTCAAAGTGAAAATTCTGCAAACGTAGGATAGACATTAATATGCTCTTGATGATACAGGGTGTCCGAAAACTCTGCTGCTAAACGGAAATTGTAGGTACTGGAACTCACTTTACAGCTTTTTGAAGAAAACATCGTCGTACGAATCTAAAAAATTCAATTAAGAAACACTCGCTGTAATTATTTTTTTACAACCACCATAAGCGTATCGGTGGGAGGATCAACTGTTGTTTCATTCAAATATGTTGTATTTTTACTTTTTTTCATACCCGAGACACCAAATTCGAGAAATTCAAGGTCATTTTGATTAAAAACATTCACTTCGAAATTGATATCATGAACAATTTTCAAACAAAATAAATTCAAACATTTTTCTCTTCAACATAACATCAAGTTGGCTTTGAGAAATAAACAAAATCTCAAGAAATCGAGTTGAAAAGAATGATTTCTTCTTCAAAGTGCCATATCCCACTTTCGAATTGAGGTTTTTTGAGTTAAATCGACATAAAATAACCTAGACACCCTGTATTACAATTTGTTTGTTTTTTTTTTCGATAAAAATACGCAACACCAGATCCCATGATTAGTTTAAAATGCCTCTACAATTATTCTTTGTGTTGTTTCTGAATCAAAATCAAAATTTGAAATCACTTATTCGGAAAATGTCATTGTCATCTTGAAATTGATTTGGTACAATCGACGAAATAATCTCATAGGCAAAAAAGTATTCACATTGAATCTTTCAAGCTCCAATTTGCGTTCTATAGTTTTCTTATCAAACATACAAATGAAGGTAAAAATAAAAACAAAGGACCAAATCAACTGAGCATATGGATAAAATTATAAGTTCATATACAGACAGAATGCGTTTCAAATCAAAATTGTTGTCCTACTTAATTATGCTATTATGCTATTGTGCTATTTTTGATTCCACAACAAGATGCGAGTATATATAAAATGATAACATCTCACGGATACGCTGTAATCCTACTTCCATAGAGACGATAAAGTGTCCGTTCAACTCAAGATTTCATGCGCCAGATAAAAATTATTCAAATATTTTGTATTTACCCTCACGATGAGGTATAAATTTCTTTGTTTTCCTTCAGCACACACACCTCTTGGGTGTGTTAACTATTTATATAAATAAAAGGTAAAGGACTGAAAGATGTGGTGCTTGCTGCATGGTTTGTAAATGAGAGATAAAAAAATAAATCGTTCTCAGATGATTCCATTAAACCAACGAAATTCCTCTTTTGATTGAGAAGCATTTGTTCTGCAAAGAAATTTCTGAATACAGCGTATTTATATCGAGAGAAAAAAATATAATTTCATGAAAAAAGATGTTTTCAGATGAAATACTGTAAAGGGTGTTTTCGAAGAAGGGGTCGTGATTTCTTTGAGACAACTCATTTATTTGTATTCGTTATGGTAAAAAAATTCAAAAATTCGATAGAGGAAAAAGATGCTCTTGTCGAAACACGAAAAATTTAACAGTTTTCGAAATATTTCAGTTTTTTTTTATTTATTGACTTTCACCCCAGGACTGGGTACTTATTTCCGACTGACCCCGTATACACGATACATACGTACATTTTAACAATGCCAAGTGGGTATAATAATTCAATTAATGATAAATTTTATAACTTTATGAACTGTTATATCATATTGTTTTGATTATTTTACCATCTCCTTGATATTTATGAACTGCTGAAGACTAGGTATATAAAAGAGCGAAAACTATAACAACTTTTCTCCGACTTGATTTATTTCTACATGTGTTGACGTCTAAATCGTGAGCATTGAGGCCTTGCCGACATCTCTATCCATTTTTCACCCAAACCGAAGGGACCAACAAATATCATCGGCATCGGTTTTATTGGACTTTTGGCAGACACCGTTTTACAAATATTCCGAAATTTTATTGGGGGGGTAGTAAACTTCGGCAAAATAAGAAAGTCTAGAGCGATTTTTCTTGGTAAATATTTCAGCATCACCAGAATGGTTCAATTTTACCTGATATACAACTTGGCGACAAGCGAAACTAAGACACCCTGTAGCTTGCCCTAGATAACACACCTAGGTCGTTATGATGGAGTCAAATTTTATTTGGAGCAATTAAATTTATCCACAAAGTATTTAATAGAGTCTTCACATAAACAAAAAACTAAATTTACAACACATTGTCGCTCAAACAATAAAAAATAGGTAATCAAAGACCTACTACTGTTTTATGCCACTTCACATGGTCTTTGTTGATTGTGAGAAGAACTCAAAAAAGTGTAATAAAACAATTTCATCGATATTCGAACTGATTTTCTTGCACAATAAATTTTTAATGATGCATTCCTTATTAATTAATAATTTTTGCGAGGTATCCGTGGTTTGGTGTTTTTGCGAGGTGCTCCTGGAAAATATTTTGCGAGGTGTCTTCTTAAGGTATTTTTGCGAGGTGCTCCTGGGAAATATTTTGGGAGGAGTCTTCGTAGGGTATTTTTGCGAGGTGCCATCGTGAGGTGTTTTTGTAAGGTATTTTTGCGAGGTGCTTTTGTGAGATATTTTGCGAGGTATTTTTGCGAGGTCTTTTGCTAGGTAGCTCTGGTGTTACTCCAAATATTTGTCAAGCTGAGAATTAGGATGGAAGATGGAATAAGTTGAGGAAACGAAATTGATATCGTATGGCACGTAAGGTTCGGTTTATTTTACTTAAAGTGGCGATGTGAACAATCATAAAGAGTCGACGATGCCACTTTATGGCCGTCCTAAACATCCATCTCTCTAACTATTAGGTCTTTCCATCTACCAGGAACATAAAATTTTTTATTGAAAACGCTTCTACGCAGGTTCTCTATCAGACGATGGTTGATGGTCTTGATAAGATTCTGAGATCTTCTTCTAGACATGCACAACTTTTCCACTTAACGATTCATATAATTTTGATATAATGGGTACGGCTTTTTGATTACCCGTGGCGTCCTGTCGTTGTACAGGGTGTTGAGATTTCATCACGACGATGAATTCAACATTTTTTGTGAGAGTCACATAAAAAATTCATAATTTTGCATTCAGCTCTAAAAAGCTGATAGTATGTTCATTTTTTTTTTAAAGTATCAACATCAGTTGATTCGAAATGACTTATGAACGAGTCATAAATTGTTTCAGACAACATAATTCAAGTTGTCAGATTCAACTTTCTTTTTTTTATGTTTTCTAAACGGTGATAAAATATGTGAGTGCTGATTTTATAATTACAGTAGGCGATTCTCATGTTCATCTTTCAATATTTCCATAATTGAATACAAAAAATAATCTTGAAATGTTGAAAAGTAAATTTCATTTTGTAACCCACTTCGCTCTAATATCTGATACAAATATTGATATTGGACAAACAAATTTTTCGTAATATATCATCAGAACGAGTAATATTAGCTAATAATATACTGTAGGTATATAAAATATTGACTTTGTGATTGAAATTTGGCAAAAATGTTATTCTAAGGAAGTTTACCGTTACCCTTTTTGATAATTTTATAAACAATCGAAATTTTATCAGATGATTCATACCAAACAATTGAGCATCACGTTTGAAGGATTTCATTCGAAACAAAAAAGTCTAACTTAAGCTATTTTCTGGTCTAAGTGCATTGAAATATCTCCACCCCTTAACCATTCGCTCGTACACCACAGTTGTTAAAATAAACAGTTGGGACATCGTGATGATATCGCATAAATCCACGGCCCAAATCATAGAAGGCTCCGGAAGCCCGATATCCAAGAACATGACACCGACGCACGCACAAACCAAGCGTTGGTGTCATGTTCAACGCGTCACGGCGTATACGCGTATAAAATTAACCACTGCTTAACGGCGAATCGGAGAGAGAGAAATAACAGTGACAGGGTAATAGCGAAAATGGAGCCCTTGGGAGGCATAACCGCAAACTGCCACGGGATTCGGGACGCCTCGTTTTCAACCTCGACAATTATCGAACAATACAAAACAAAGCTGGGCTGACATTGATTCGGGAAACTACCCTCGAATGGTTTTTTGGGTGTCCGGGAGCGGGTACGGAGACACTGCTAAAGGATGGTTTACACGGTGAATGAAATGAAATTAGGAATAAATCGAATAAAAAAGCATCAGGGAGTTGTGAAATGGGAATGCATTAATCAAATCAAAGCTTTATGATTGACTTATAATTATTATTATCAACAATCATGGATTCGTCAATGATTTTTTCTGACCCTTGAAAAGTTGAAATATCTTCAGTTTTTCGAAATCACAAATCATAATTAAAAGAATACCTTCAGTGAATCTTTTTCTTTTATAGTTGAACCGTATCTTGTCATGATTTTCTATATTTTCCGGACACCCTGTAGGTTATTTTCGACTCGAAAAGTCAGCATGATCATAAGAAAATGTGTCGTTATTTCATGTTTCACAGATGTTATTCCATTGATCTCTCAGTCTGAATCATAATTTCCTTATTTTTTTGTCAACCAGAAAAAGGCGAAATCGTTAAAAAATATTTCAACAAAAAACCGTATGCATCAAAAAACAATCGTAGAATTCGTGGATTCTGAAAAGTTGATGAATAACCTCCATATACTCACCTAAATGTACAGGAAGAAATAAAAATAAGAGTAGGACCTTTGTTGTTTAATAATTCAACAAGTATTTCAAAAAAATATTGTCAAGCAGTGAATTTTAGAAATATACTTTTTTGACTCACTAAAATTAATCATATTGGATTCCAGGAATACTATAATTATATGTTGTTTGAGGATTATATTTTAATAGCAACTTTAAATAGTACTACAACTAAGTAGATGAATGAGAGTATGATAAACATTGTCTAAGTAAATAAATTACTAATTATGATTCCTCCATTCATTTTAAGAGGAAGTACTCACAATTCATGAAATATCAAAAGATAAAAATCCCAAAATAGCATTTGACGTAGACGTTACTCTAGAGGTGTATTTATTATCAAAATACAATTATTCATTTATCTCATATATTTTCAAAATAACATTACATGATGTGAAAAGATTACCCCAACCTTTTATGTTCTGCATGTTTTTATACACAACTTTATCGTTTTCTTACTTTAAGAAGCTATTGTTTGTATGCAACGAATGTCAGTGAACCGGAAGTTGAATTTCCAAACCGTTACATTATTAGTCTCACGGAGTTTCAATCACAAATCGCTCGTGGATTTATCAGGAAAAAATATCGCACAACGCCTAGTGCGTTTGTTGGAAAAGTCAAGTAGGGGTCACGTGATCCAAGTCCCGCCTCTACCATAGTCGAATTATGACATTTGACAGCGAATAATAATGAAAACATAACCTTAGATTCGAAATCGTGGAAAGACATGCATTTTATTGAAGAAAACGACTTCATATCTAACTGAGAAGGTGAGAAACTTGACGGATTCCTCATTCGAATAACGACGAGTGGAATTTTTGCATTAAACATTTGAAAAATTATTGTTTCTAATCACAATTATTCAATATATAAGCTACAACAATATTTGATAAAATCAACGGATATATTTAATGAATTCAAGCGATAGAATTGAATATGGAACGGTCCTGAAGTCTTTTTGAAGTGATTTTGACTTTGTTTTGCCACTACTAGCTCTTCACAACAAAGCACCGAGTGTCCCGTTCCTATTCCTCATGCATTCGCTATAACCCACAGTTTTTTCGCTTCATTGCAACCATCATCGGTAGCCGTAAGTGCGACCGAGCTTTCAATGGCAGTACAACTTGCAACATGTCAATTCCTTCTAACAGACACGTCAAAGAATTCATGCAGACAACCATATAACAATGTTGTTGTATCAATAGCGATGTTGACTCGTGTCTAAAGTCGTTTCTGGTCGATTTTACGGTGTTTGGTGGTAAAGACCCATGTTACAACATTGTTGACAGGCATGTCCAAATATGTTACCATGGGTTTGCCCATGCGATCTACCACAATGTGATGATTGGTAGCCGTGAAATTGGGAAGGAGTTTTCGGGGTGGTTTTTGACGTGGTGAACAGGTGAGGGTGTAAATGACACAAATTGGTTGAAGATGGTGTGTCATTATACGTTTGATGTATATATTTTCCATCAGCAGATTCCTTCTTCTCTGCTAAGGATCTTGGTTCTTTGTGTTTTTTCTATTATTTCAATTTCTGTTACTTCATCTCCCTTAAGCATTGTCTCTCGAAGCGTTCTATAGTAATTTTTCTGCCAAATGGTAATTTTTTTCAATGTTCCAGGCTCCCAGAACATCGATATGGACTATTATTGTTGATTCATGATTTTTTCGAAAAATGCAAAGTCATCATAGAGGCTCCAATGTTTGTATGCATGTCTAAGATGTTTTACAGTATTCCAATTCCATTTTTTTTTTCATATAAGTAGTTTTTGTATCTCTTCATTCAATAAGAAAAACACGTTAATGAACAAATTCATATGTAACATCCCTCGAATATTATGAATAGCAGTTCCTTCTCTTCAAACATTTTCAAAACCGCTCGAAAAGGAAAAAGGGGGAGGTTTTTCAAACACCCCGAAACATCTCTCCCCATTCAAACACCACTGATATACACATAAATATCTTCTGTCGGATGTGAAGATACATAATCCGAATCCAAACAAAGTGTACCGAATGAGCAGAATGGAGAACATTGTGTATTAGATCGTGTGTATGTATATATGTTGTCAGGTGCGTTAAAACGTCTTATCGTCGACAAATATGCCGCCTCTATCATCTCGCCGCCTCGCTAATCCGCCTCTAATCAACGATCGGTTCTTATCGCACTTTGCGTTAGATAGGCGACGTTCTTTCACGGGGCTATCTCTCTCGCTGGGTTTCAGCTATTTGCCAAATTCGAAATGTGGCGCGTGCGCAATAAATGCGACCAGCACTATTCCACGAGTTATGGCCCTGAAATGATTTTTGTGACCATTGATTGCGAGTTTTTTGGCGTAGATCATCGGTAGATTACGTACGCAATTTTTGACAATTTTTATTGCAGGATTTGCATCCTTTGACGAAGTGTCATTTGCGTATGCTGGGACGGAAGTTTTTCAAGTAAAATGACGAAATTGTTGGGAATTTTAATGATTTCACAGTGGTTTACTTTGAATCATTTGTTTGAGTAGTTTTCGTAAATTGAATTCACTGAATTTCTCTTTGTAACATGATAAAACTCTATGCTTAAAAAAAGCGCTTGTGGTCACCGCAAAACGTCTTTTTTGAGAGGAGCTCCCGGAGCTCAGCTGTAACTTTTTTCCAAATAAATATTTTTACTAACCCTAAGTCTCAAAATACTATTGAAAGATAACATAACATGTGTACAAATAATCAGGTCAATAATTATGAAAGTTTTCTGAGAAAAAAATCTGGAAAATTCGCTTTTTTTCGGCCTTCTAACTGTATACAGGGTGTTCCTTAAATACATGCTAATATTTGAAGGGGTTATTCTTGCAAATATTTTAAGAAAAATACTTCCTATAAACGTATGTCCTGAAAGTTTTGACTTTTGAGATACAGGGTGATGAAATTAAAAAAAAAACAGTTTTTCGATAATAACTGAGACGATATTTTAGACATCTTTAGACAATTTGGTACATGACTTCTATGCATCAAGGTGCATTTTGGAACCAATTTTTATATCTCAATTTGCTTTCAGTCGATGCAAAAACATTTTCACACCATATCAGATTTTTGAGGAATATACCCTGAAATGAAACGATATTTATTTTTTCAAGCGAAAACCATGCGTCGGATAAGGAAAATCCATGAGATTGAATTTGCTCAATAATGAATGAGAATCTCAAAAGTAATTTTTATTTTGGAAATAAGCAGTGGCGTAGTATTTTTTTCACCAAGAATATTCCATGCAAAACCCGTACGGACGCCACTGGTAGAGAAAATGAAAAATTCCGTACATCACAAAATGCACCCTGATGCATAGAAGACATGTACCAAATTTTTTAAGGATGTCTAAAATATTATCTCAGTTATTATCAAAAAACTGTTTTTTTTTCAAAACTTTATCACCCTGTATCTCACAGTTTAAGACTTATAGGACATACGTTTATAGGAATTTTTTTCCCCGAAATGTGTCAAAAAATCGCCCCTTCAAATATCAGCATGTATTGAAGGAACACCCTGTACAACTCCTTAAATTTAACACCCTGTACATTTCCTTAAATTTAATTCTATCGAAAAATCCATCTCTTAGCTGGTAGAAAATTTCGTTAGAGCACGTCTCTGCTTCTCGTAGATGCTGTTTTTGTTTTTATTGCAACGCGACATTAATTCCATTTCCTTCAATTCCAGGCAAAACACGAACCAAAGACAAATACCGCGTCGTCTACACGGACCACCAACGAATGGAACTCGAGAAAGAGTTCACGTTCAACAACAAATACATCACTATTCGAAGGAAATCCGAGCTGGCGCTCAACCTCGGCCTCTCCGAACGACAGATAAAAATCTGGTTCCAAAACCGCCGAGCCAAAGAGCGCAAGCAAAACAAGAAGCGGATCGAGGAGAAGTCCCACATGGACCACATCCACAACGGGTACACCCAGGGCATGCTGCCCCAGCTGCCGCAGCTGCAGTCGATGGATCTCCAGAACCAACAGAACGTGCTGTCCAACATGATGAACGGCAACGCCGCCATCCAGAGGTACATGGAGAACGAGAACCCGAACATGAAGATGGAGGAGAACGAGGAGGATCAGATCGGGTAGTAAGTGGTGGGGTTTCCTTCGCACGGACCGGGATTCATCTTCGAACAGTGTTTTTTTGTTAGCAATAGGCGGCCGTGACCAAGGAACAAATGACAGTCGGGTTTGGGTTGGGTGCGCGGGTTCTACAGGGCGTGCATCCAGCTGGGAATGAGTTCGTGGTGATGACGATTTTTATTGCGAAATTTGCATCCTTTGACGTTGATTTTTCAGCTACGACGTCATGAAAGTGTCATTTGCGTGTGCTGGGACGAAAGTTTTTTCATCTCGAATGACGAAATTGTTGGGAATTTTGGGGGTTTCACAGTGATTTACTTTGAACGCAGCATTTTTGGGTAGTTTTCGTTAAATGAATTCACTGAATTTTTCTTTGTAACATGACAAAACTCTCTGCTTGAAAGAAGCGCTCAAAATTCGCAAAAAAATTTGATGACGTCATAGCCCAATAACGAATTTATTCTTAACTTTACGCACACCCTGTATGGTGAAGTTGACATGGTATTTTTTTTCGATATTTTCGACAACAAAAATAAAACTAAATTAACGATCTTAAAATGAATCTTGAAATATAAAACTCGCTAAAATTGACAGCTGCTTCAAAATGGTTTCTACTGGTACGGTTTTTTTTTACTAGACAATTGACAGCTCCATATAAACGCGGAATATCTGGTGAAAGTGCATTCATTTGTTTTCTTTGCAATTGATTTTTGACACTGTATTTTCGTTGAATTTTTCGACGAGGAACCAATCAAAATCAAGCAACTCAAACTATTTTCCAAAATACGTGTCATCACCAAGCTTGCAAAGAAAACAAAGGAAAAAATCAACCGGAAGTGTCATATTTTCTTAGATAAATCCCGAAATGTCGAAATAAACCTTAAAAATAAACTCTGACAGCTACGGTTTTTTTGACTAGACAATTGACAGCTCGATCCAAAATGGCCGCAACTGTCACTAGACTGTCGTTTGTTTCATCGGAGATGGTCACCGAATTTCTGAAGAAAACAATCTACCCCAACGTTTGACAGAAGTACTGACGAATCTGTCGAATCACCTGTTGTACGTTGGCAATAACGTCACTTGTCATTGTCAACGAATTTTGTCTACTTACTTTTGTCGTTTTATTTATAAGAATTTTAAATAGTCGACTATGGTTGTGATCACTTTGAATGAATCACGAGTTGGGAATTGTCTCCGTTTCCTGAAATAAACAAAACACCATCGAATATTCTGGATGAAACGGAATCACAACCGAATGATAACCGTGACAAAGCTGCTGGTTCGATATCGTGACACGAAGCTTGGCTGCTTACACGAACGAAGTCAGATATTTTCAATAGTATGACTGAGATTGGTAAAAAAAAATGAAAATTACGTTTACCAAGTAAGAAGCTAACGGTAGATGGCGCGATACTCGCTTCGGCAGGATCAACTAAGTACTTCATTTCGTTGTTTTTATGTTCCTTTTCGGACACGTTGGTAATGTTATGTATGTTATTCTTGTTTATGTTTACGACCGAATGTGATTGAGAATTGTTGCAAATCGAATGGATGGGTGCAAGTATATGAGTGCGATAGTTTTTTGTTTGTACATAGAAAACATAGCGATATCGATCTTTTATACTTAGTCGAACATTCAAGTCTGTAAAAGTGCAATTTCAACTAACGTAGATATATATTTCGGAAACATATCCGAGTCATTTCTTTTTAGTCGAATGAAAATCCTACAGAAATGATACGGAGATGAGTACCTGCTTTTTTATACCGTGATCGTCACTTGTTTGTTTATACATTTTGTGGTTATTTAGTCAACCACTAAATTTTAGTTTATTTAAGTTTCAAAAAATCCTCTTATTGAGGAAGAAAAAAAAATAAAAAAACAAAAAAAAAAACAAAAAAAACAAAAAAAAACAAAAAATAGAAAAAAATACAAAAAAATATATATTTTTTATTTATATTGTTTACCTCAATTAATTTATTTAAATTGCATTTGTCTTGCATACAACTCAATTACACGGTTAATTCAATAAATAGATAAATAAAATATTGAGGTAAATAATAAAAATAACTTAGTACATAAGGAAATGTCCAATCGAAAGTGAGTAGGTATGACAAAATTTCAACGAACGGGTAGGTACTGCTCTGTATTTTAAAATAATTGTTGAACAAACAATTCCTAAATGCGAAATCGATATTTTTTTAATTTTCATACAGTTTTTAACAATTTTATCAATTCGTGACTGATTGGTAGACTAACTTAAAAAAGGTCGAAATCGAATTAATTTGGTGATATCTTGTAATATACTGAGTGTAATATAAGACTAAGTAGTGGGGAGGATGTGGATTATGAGAAAACAAAACACATGTAAATAAACTGAACCTGTTTTAGGAACCACATTCGCCTCACAAATATGTAGATATAATTGTATAAAAACTGAGATTATCTAATTATATGCTAAAATTCTGTAAGGGGGCGTTGGGAAATTAATTTATTCTCTTTTTATGTACCTTAAAACTTCTTGTTGATGTGCGATAATGAATTTGTATTTTCATTCCACCGTCCATTTTTGATGTGCAATATTTTGGAAACCGAACCGCGTAGAACGGAAAATTTGTTTCGAATTCATTTAAAAATACTACTCGGTTCGATGGCAAGCTTTAAATATAATAATCCCAATGTTCCCTGAAATGAGAAGAAAAGGTACAATAAAATATCGATTTTTACCTCAGACTTTTTAATTACCTCCCATTTGTACACCCTGTTCTAAACAAACCACGAATTTGCTTTTTGGAAGCTTTTTTTGATGTGTGTTACATTCAGAATGCCACTTTTCTGAGACAGCGACGTGTCTCTGACGAATATATCAAGGTAAGGTTCTTTGTAAACTTCACAAAGGAGTTGTGGCACCACGTCATGCAAACCAAATGCATCTGCGTTTTTTTTTTCATACTTAACTTTTTTGGAATCAATACTGACAATCTCTGCAACTTATACACTTATTGAAAGAAGCATTTTTTTACGAATGGCCGTAGTTTATACAGTGTGGAACAGCCAACTGGAATAAATTTGATATCTCATCCAAATGATTTATAATTACTTTTATTCAAAAATTGATATTTGATAGAATTCTCATTCAATAATTTATTATAATGTGATAGGAACTTTACAGTGAGTATGATTTATATTGACTTCACATCCGAAAGATAAACTTGAATTTCATTGATTGCAAAAACACCTTGTTATTAATTTATTAACCAACTTTCAATGAAATGACAGTTCAAGATTATGCATTGAGTCTCATCTCCATTTATATTTTCCATTTCGATAAAATATCATTGGATAAAAGACAATTGTGTTGGATTTTTTCATACATCCTCGTTTGATGTTCAAATTAATTAACTCAAAATAATTAATTAAAAAAATTCGCTTTTTGAATCATGAAACCCACCAATAAATTTTCAAGAATTGGTGAAAGCACATACTGGTGAATGCTCCAAAATTAAAACACTTGAACTGTAGTCTCTGCAGCAAAATAATTGTTGACAGTTCGCCAAAAAATGCAGTGTTGCTGCTCGTCTTTTTCATCAACCATTCTCCGAAAAAGAAATTTTTGAGTGATGTTGGTTTTGTGTGAACACTTTGTATTTTATGTATTAACGATACTATTCACTAGTTGCGGGTATGTTATTGATGCGAAAAACAGATTTTTGAATTTGAGATTAATCGGTGTAGAATTTTTTGAGCTTCAGGACTTTCTAAATTCACTTAAAAGCTATGTTTTTTTTTTAAGTTTTAGGAAATAAGGCAATCTCATACTCAAGTTCTTTTTTTTATTAATGAACATTTCAAGGTCATATTGATTTTCTGTCTTGAATTCAGACAATGTGTCATTTCAATGATAATTACGATTTGAGAGTGTTTTTATTTTGGGTACATACGTGATGCAATTGAATAAAATAATACTTCCAATAATTTTATCTATTTCATATCGATATCAAAAGGATGATAAAAAGATCAGCCTAATCCTTTACCGCTTTCGCACCTTTGTCGGCATCATATTATGGGAATTGATATCTTATTGGAAACATTCACCGATAATACACTCTTCTGGAAATAATCTAGTATCAGATTATGACAGCTGTACGCAGTCGTGCGATTGGTTCGTTACATTCCAAATACAGTTTTAAAACAAAAATGTATATTATGTTTTCGCAATAAAGCAATGAACGATAGAAAACCATGAGAAAGTTAGGTTAGGTATAGTCTATTTAGTTAGAGAAGACAGCTCTGACAGATTTGGTTATCTTTTAATACCAACAGAGCAGAATAAAAAGTGTCTAGCGTTGTCATAGCAACCATTGAAGAGTAATGGCAAAACAAAATAAATTTAACGGAACCATTTGACGTCTCTGTAATCTCCCTAAAACTAATGATCTACGAAATCTAGTTTTGTGATTTATTAAGCTCTAATCCTAATTATAGAAGTTGTAGCGTCAAAAAATCGATGGCTAACTAAGCGGGAATTCAATGGAGACTCATTACGAAAATATCGTTTCGTCAAAAATAAATAATTCAGCATTTAATCTTCTGGGACTTCTGGGCTTCTTGCCACTAGAGGCGTGGCTTAGATCACGTGACCCCTGCTTCACAGAAGCGTCTAAACAATTGCTTGGACATAGCATTATCATCTATGAATCGAGTGTCATCCATGAATTTCACAATAAACTTGCTCACTGTCAACGTTTTTGGGATTTTCGAATTTCAAATTCGATTAATATCTTCCGAAATGCAGTTCATAGCCAAACCATGCAAAATTCGCATTGTTAAGGTCGAATAAGATGGTGACTATGATTTTATATGCTGTCAATAAATATCACTTCACGCCTTTTAAAGTAGTAAACAATGTTTGGTTCCGTGGTTAGTGGTGTAAAATGACTTGATGATTTCATTGCCATGCTGTTATATACCTATATAGGGCCAATGTTAACATTGTATTTTTTGTTGAGGAGCTAAAGATTCTCAAAGAGATGATTGTAGCTTGAAAAGAAAATCGTCATAGTGTACAATCGCACATATTTTTCGTTGGTTGTATAACAAGGACACTAGCATACGTCTCATTATTGGCAAAGAAATTGATATTTTAGTGATTTGCAAAGTCATATTTTCAGTCCAGGTTAGGGTTTTAATTAAAATTAGAGTGGAGCATCTGCATCTGACGTCACAACCAATGACAGCATCGAATGTAAGACAATTTGAGGGTAAAGAGTAGTGAAAACTGTAGCTGAAAACCATGTAGCATTTTTTTTCATTCGAAACCACTTTCAAGGAAAGAAATCACAAAGTATAAGTTAATGTCAAAAAATCTGTGGTTTGACTGATGCATTCTTATGTCACCTGTCAATTTCCGTGTCGTGTTTTGTTTAAATTGCTGTATAAATGCTTCTAGAATAGACACTCAGAAAATATTTTGAACGATACGAAACTGGAATATTTCGATCAATTACTCCAGAAACCGTATGACGAATGTCAAATTGCTTTTTCTGCGATTCCGTGTAGTAGTGGGGATTAAAACGGATTCCTCCCAGTCCATGAATCGCGGTGCCGAAGGGCTCCCCAGGGAGCCCTCGATCTGGACCCTAACAGACAACACCACGACACTTCTAAACGTTTAGAAAAGTTACTCGACGATGCTATGGTTATGAGATGAACAGGGCGTTTCTTTTTCAAGTTATAGTCACGGTATTGTCGACTTATTTTTGGTTGATAGTCACGGCACATACGCAACAGGTGCGATGTTGCCAGATCGTAAATTAATAGCGGTGCATTTAATCGTATATTAGGAAGGAAAAATGGAGTTGAAACAAAAATCGGGATGATTTGGTTACTATTTTATACAGGGTGATGCTAATGTGTGATTCTTTGACACATTTTGACACAAGTTAAGGCTTTTAGGATGTACGTTTATAGGAAGTTTTTTTCTCAAAACTTCAAATATTAGCATGTCTTTAAGGGACACCCTGTATAAGTAAGGGGAAATATCGAATACTGGATCAACTCGACAGGTCTACAACAAATTAATCTCAGGTTTAGGTCAATTGTTTTCACTATTATGATTTCAACAATTGTTTATTCTGTGCACATTTTTTATAATAAAAAACACGGGTTGAAAATGTAAATGTCACTAGAACATTTCAAAATTGAATTTCAATAATGGGGACGAGGTTTTTTGAGGTTATGCGGAAATTCAGTTTTTATTATCTACCAATTAAACTTGACGGAATCCATCAAGTATTTGAATTCAATGAAGTTATATGCTGTACAGGGTACTCCAAATTATGATAACTAAGGAATCTGAAATAATTCGTTTTAATTACTCATTTTCGAATAATATCTGAACAAAGTTCCATAATAATCGGTCGAATAGTTTTCACGTGAAAGTCTTAGGGCCTATTTCATAATATTTCATAAAACAATCCTTTTGTTGAAGTGCCCTTTAAACTTACTTTAAAGTGCCTAAATTCATTATAAGATAATTCAATAATTATATTATAATATCAACAGCACGTTCGAGAACAAAAACGAATAACGAACGAATAATAAATTAGTTGACAGATATGACATTTGAAAGATGACATTTCTCAAGGGAAGCTTTGAGGCGTTGAATAAGCATTTTTGGGTATTTGAGTGAAGACTACTTTAATTTCATTATAAAATCGACCCTTATAGCAGCGAAAAGAGCTCTGCGTAGCACCAGTACCCATTTGCGTTTGGTACCATCTCCTTATTGTACCACCAACTCACATAATAAAACTTTTACGACACCGTACCCCGCCATTGACGACTTTATTTTCGTTTTCTTCGATGATTTTGTCGGACATATTGCTTGAGGTACTGTCATCGTTTACGATGACCAACCCTTGTAGGTTTTACAACCTCCGAGGAGCCTTTTGAAACGCTTGGCGGCTTGGCATGATTTGAGACTCTTCTCAGAACCGCATTCGAGGCCCACAAAAAAAACTTGGAGTTTTTATATTGGACGGTCTAGGATTGTCATCGATCGAAGAGGCATATTTTTGATTTCTTCGGTTCGACGTTCATGTTCTCGTATAATAAAGCTGGTGTGTGTGTTTTAATTGGTAATCAAATGTTTTATGGTACCTTCTGACACACATCATCTCCAGGTATCACCTTGATTATTTTTTCGTTGAGAAATAATGGCCGCAGAAGAGGAAAGTTCGGAGTTGTAAAACAATTAACATTTTTGACACTTCAGCCAGCGTAGATTAATTTACGATTCAAAATTTTATGTCTAAATCAATGGAAATCAAAATGATGAATCTAAGCTGTCTCCATTCCAAAAGACTTGTACAGGGTGTGCCAAATTGGGCACTTTTAAAGGGAAAGTCCTGTTTCTAAACTATAGATAGATGAAAACTGATGAACTGAACACAGTGTCTGTGAGTAAATTTTTTTGACAAACCGCATGGTGAAAACTGCATATCGATATCTATAACCGTTTCTGAGTTACAGCATGTTTTCCAAAAATGTGCACTTTCCGAAAGTTGAAAATTCTTTGTATCTATAAAAACATTTCCAAAGCAATTTTTTCAAATCATATATCAATAGTTCATGATAGAAAAACCATTTTCTCAAATGGAACAACCTGTATATTCCTGCATATTGAAATTACCATTCCAAAAATATAGCACACTCAATATTTACTTAAGACATCTTCGAAATACACGGCTTTTAGATTTTTTTCATGTAGATTTTGTAGACTTTGCAACGCAAACTCAGATAGATCGATAGATAGATATTTATTTCATTCTACAATACAATATATTGCAATACAATACAAATATAAAAAAAAATAAGAAACAACACAAGATCAATCAATTTGAGACAAAACAATTGGACAAAGCAATTCTATAAAAACTAAATTATACAGTTCACATTTGAATGTGTATATAACAGATTAAAATTTGGAGAGAAAATCCCAAGTAGGCTTTGGACAATGTGGCGATGAAACAAAAACCTAAAATTCACTAGTAGCTGTCAAAATGAACCACTTGTTGATGAATGGTCTCTATTGAAGCTGCAATGTTTAGCAGTTTTTTGGTTGCGAATTTTGGCAATAATTGGGTAGCCAACCAAGAACCCAACCGTTGGCCAGCCAGCTCACCAGACCTAACACCTATGGACTCTTAACTCTGGGGAAGGTTGAAAGATCTCATTTTTAAATTGCCGACCAACTCCAGACACGAAGAAGCTGCAGTGATGCAAATTTTTGCTTTCTCACTACAGTCGAGTTAATAAATTTTTGGAATATAAATAATGACAATCGATTGATTCTTTGGAAGAATACCAGCAGGAAGTTGCGGAATTCAGAATCTCTGAGACCGAAGATCAAAGTCAAGCATCTCGATTTGTGATAAAACTTGAAGTGGGTACTACAAAGTACAACCTATAGTTTTGAATAAACGAAATTCCACTAGTTCATGCTTCATTGTTTTCATAGCCGTCTCTTTGCCATTTTTGAGCAAGGTATTTATTTTGATTCAAGTTCTGACAGTCTTGGTTATCCTTCAATACCAATAGTGCAAAATAAAATGTATCTAGCTAACAACTGAAATACTAATTCGTTGGGACATAGCTATGAACATTTAGGCATCAATAATTATCTCAAAATTTGGACCCACTTGCCCGAATAAATAAATACGTATTTACCAATCAACCCAAGCTTAACATTTTTTAAATAGTTCATCTAATCCAACGAATTAAGTAATGAGAAAACATTATCACGTCTGTAATCTCATTGATTAGCCCAGAAGTGTTCTAATTAATTTAATTCAGAGCATGGGCGCATCCAATAGAGCCCCCAAAGTAACCCATTCCGCCACATTCCTGAGGCAGTGACGTCACTACTTCAAATCGGAGTTGTGGTGATGCCACGTCTGCAATATCAAATGTCCTTACTGTGATTCGATGTGTGATGCGTGATAATGAATTATTTACGTTGAAATTGATACGCTATATTCGAAGCTACGCCATTGCTTTCTAATATAACTTCGAATTGAATTTTCATCTTGGGAAAACAATATCAATCCGTGTAGGTACAACTACAAACGGAAATTGACCTCCATTTCGTCGAGTGCCTTGAAATATATCTATGTTATATCGGAGATAAACAATCCAGATCATGAAAATAGTGGAAACTATCGTATTTAATGTTACATCGAGACTAAATGAAATTTATTTTATTGAATACTCCAACACCAAAAAGTCGGTTTAGTTTCCACGTGTGTACATTCGAAAATGTTGCCAATAAAGCTGTATGACCCTGTATATGCTTCAGTGTTGGCAGGTAACTATGTAAATATAGAATTTTTAGCTTCTCTCGTGATTTCACTTGTATAGAAGCCTTTGAATAAGTATCAGAGATCATCATAGTATAAATAAATCGATATGATGGAGTCTATTTATTGAAAAAAGACTTTTCTGAGAGATTTTGGTTATCGTTTAATACCAATGGTGCAAAATAAAAAGAATCTAGGTGACCACTGAACTTTCAATTGGTTGGGAACACTTAGGTATCAATAATTATAGCAACAGGAACTTTACAACGATGCCATATTTGGAGAGAAATCTTTGACCCACTATGAAGTTTATAAATTCTGTTCAAAATTTTCACAAACCTAGGAAAACTCTTCAACAGTAATACACAGTCAACATTTATTCAATTTAGCTGTTTATTATTTATAAATCTGAATAATTCGAATGTTAATGAATGTTTTGGCAAATGAACATAAGCGATACGCCACCTGGTGGCACTAAAAATAACTAGACATACTGACAAAGTTCTTGTGTTTGGTATCATGTTTTTTTTACTTCATACTGGAATTGAATAATTGAAAGATTGTCAAACTATGAATCTGTAAAATGAAGCCTCCAATATTAATTCCCATGCTTTTCCTCAAGCTGGTGATATAAATATCGTGTATAGATAGATGAAATTCTGTTTATATTGAAGGTCACAGTCGAGCCTAGAATTGTTCAGGTATCAACAAAATCGAAACGAGATCTCACATTATCTATTTTATTTGGCACTTACCAAAACAACAGCAGTAAAAACAAATACTATGACTCATAATTCATTCCATTATAAAAACAATTTTCTTGTCATCATGATATTATGATGTCCAGCTTGTCAAAACTTCTTCACCTTCATGAACACTTCTGAAAGTGTTTGTACCTTCAAAGCCCCCTCAACTAAATCTTGCCATTCGAATTTGAAAATAAAACAAATCAGAAACCTGTATATATTTTGATCGAATCATTCTCATTCACAACAGGATTCTAACCTCTTATTATTTTCAATATTATACAATGAATAAAACAGATGATAATGCTTACCACTTTCAGAAATATGAAAATACATACACATGGATACTCTAGCTCACTACAAAAGTCTGAAATGTCTTTATTTTCATCATTAACTCACACTTAACGAAAAAACACATAACCTAATGACTGCCAACTGTGGCGCTGCAATCTTAAATTCGTTCGCCAATTGTTGAAAAAAGACAAGCAGCCTTCTAAGTTTCATATTTTCAGTATCAGTAGGGATTTCATTATATTTCTTAATTTCCACTATTTGTAGCTTTGAAGATGTTAGACAATTCTCAAAAACTGCACTGTGTCAATATTCTCAGCGCCATCTACCCGTAGCGATTCAAACTATAGCTACAATATCAAGCACTCAGTTGTAAAAAACAGCGCTCTATTTCCAGTGGGCCTTTTGTCGTTCAACATCGGCGCTTCCCTGACCTGGTCATCCCCGATGGGCCCCAAACTCCAAAACACCACCTCCACACCGTTCGAGACGCCCGTCACCTCGAACGAAGTCTCCTGGATGTCCTCCCTGATGACCTTGGGAGCCGCTGTAGGCTCCCTAATTTTCGTCCACATGATCAACGCCGTAGGTCGAAGGAAAACGCTGCTCTCCCTAGGAGCCCCGCTTCTGCTGGCCTACATCCTCATGGCCGCGGTGCAGAAAGTCGAGGTCTACTTCACGGCGCGGTTCCTCATCGGGCTAGCCGCTGGAGGTGTCTTCACCGTGGGGCCGCTGTACATCGGGGAGATCTCCAGTAAGGTCAACAGGGGGGTCTTGAACTCCATCATGAGCTGCGGGACTAACCTGGGGGTGTTGTTTTCCTACTGCTCCGGGCCGTGGATGGGGGTCGTCGCCTTCAACTGCTTGCTGGGGGTCTTCCCCACGGTCTTCCTGCTGCTGTTCTACCTGGTGGGCGAGGAATCGGCGTTCTTCTACCTGGCCCACAACCAGGAGAAGCTGGGCAGAGCGGCGCTGGCGAAGCACCGGAGCACGAGCGACGACGTCGAGGACGAGCTGCGGCAGATCCAGAAGAAAAGGGGGGAGAGCCAGGGGAAGGTTTTCGCCTCGCTGGGGTCCAAGCCCTTCCTCAAGGCGCTGCTGATCTCCGTGGGGCTGCTGAGTGGGCAGCAGCTGAGCGGGATCAACGCCTTTCTGATGTACAGCCAAGACATTTTCGATATGGCTGGGTCCGATTTGGATCCGGCTGTTTGCTCGATCGTCGTCGGGGCTGTGCAGCTTTGCAGCAACGTCACCAGCATGTTTTTCGTCGACAAGTTCAACAGGAAAACTATCCTTATCGCCTCAGCTGCCTTCATGGCCTTGTCTCAGATACCTTTTGGAGGCTACTGCTACTTGAGCGATCACGGGGTGGATGTGGAAGCTGCGAGGTTCGTCCCCTTGGTCCTCTTCATCCTCTTCATTCTATCCTACAACCATGGTTTCGGGTCTTTACCTTGGATCCTGCTGTCAGAGATTTTCCCCACCAACGTCAAAACAATTGCTTTTTCCATAGCCACCTGCATCAATTGGGTATTGGCGTTTATAATCACGAAGTATTTTTCGTATTTCATCGATACTTTTGGTCTCGCAGCTACGTTCTGGGTGCTCGGTTGTAGTTGTTTGGTTTCTGTGTTGTTTGTTTACTTATGCGTGCTTGAGACAAGAGGGAAAACTCTGGAGGAAATACAGGATGATTTGGAGAAGTTTTCCTATTGTCAAAGTTTGAAAACATAAGAAACTAGTCATCATTTTTACTTGAATCTCATGTTCTACCTATTTTAAACTATTCATTGATTTGTTCCCAATAAAACAAAGTACGAGATATTGAAAAGGAACTCAGGATATAGTCCTCTACAGTATTCCCTTTGAAACGTTTGAAAGACATAGAAAGCAGTGGAAATAAAAAGTGTTATAATCAAATTCGTATATTTTTATGGATTTGGAAATAAATGGTACAATTTATGTCAACGTCAATACGAGTGTGTAACGCAGTACTAATTATATCTTTAACTAAATAAATCAAACAACAAGATTTAATCATGACATCAGACTTTGTTTCCTTTTTCTTCCTATTTAATTGAAAATTAGTCGAATGTGCTATTCTTGATGATTCAGTGATTGTCTCGTTGATCCCTAAATAATCATGATAATGAGGATTTCTAACAAAAACGTCAATAGATAAGTTTTGTTGGTCTTAAAATTTCGAAATATGCATTCTCGTCGTACAATGACAATATGTAATTTATGATAATACAATCTTTCGTTCAAGGAACGTTTACCTATGGGATTATTCAATGGTTCCAGATACAATCTAGTTAGCAATGATTTCGTTTTATTTCTTCGAAAAAAACATGACAAATACAACAAATTTCGCTTACTACTAGTTATGCAACTAGTAATAAGTGAATACGGATAGTCTTGAGATATAAGGACCAAGGTTATATGATATGAGAGCAAAGATGATTAATAATTGTGGCCTCTAAGTATTACGGTCTATAAATGAATAGAGACTGATTTAGAGGTTACATATGGTGACATTTTAAACTTGGCACATTATTTACCATATGCGCTTTGAATGCGGTTTTTGTGTTAATTTAACACGTAAACACTATTTGATGCAATTATATTCAATTTGTAGCAATATTATAACAATTTTGTAATAATGGTAAAACATATTCCTCAGTTTCATTCGCAAACACCTCTACAAATGCAAATTTTAGACTGCGGTTGAAAGAAAGGGTACATTCAAAGTAGCCTATCTTCAAAAGATTGAAAAAGATGTCCAGGAAAGATGGAAAAAAGAAAAAGTTTTCGAATCCAATGCTCCTGCTGAACCTCTCAAATCCAAGGATGAGAAATTCTTCTGCAACTTCCCGTATCCTTACATGAATGGTCGCTTACATCTCGGGCATACTTTCAGTTTATCAAAATGTGAATTCGCCGTTAGATATCAGAGGCTCAAAGGAAAAAACGTTTTGTTTCCGTTTGCATTCCACTGTACTGGCATGCCTATCAAAGCATGTGCTGATAAACTGAAGAGGGAAATTGGGCTGTACGGACTGCCCCCACAGTTTCCAGAAACAGAAGAAGTAGTAGTTGAGGAAAAAGATGGTATACCAAAAGATAAAAGCAAAGCAAAAAAGGTGAATTGGTAGAGATTTGCCTCGTGGGCACAGTACCAAATGCATTTTTTTCAGAGTAAAGTTGTTGCCAAAACTGGAACAGCAAAATACCAGTGGCAGATCATGAAGAGTTTAGGGTTATCGGATGAGGAAATACCAAAATTTGCTGATGCTTCCTATTGGCTAGATTACTTCCCTCCCAAAGCTGTTGAGGATCTTGATAGATTTGGTCTTCATGTACAAAAACACTTCCATAACTGTCATTCACTCTCTTAACTCTCTGTTTTGTAGACTGATTGGAGAAGAACTTTTATAACAACAGAAGTAAATGCATTCTATGACTCTTTCATCCGATGGCAATTCCTCACTCTGAGGAAAAGAAATAAGATCCAGTTTGGAAAAAGATACACTATCTATTCAGTTCGTGACGGACAACCTTGTATGGATCATGATCGCTCCTCAGGAGAAGGAGTGGGGCCACAAGAGTATACTTTGATCAAAATGAAGCTTTTGGAACCCTACCCTTCCAAACTCAGGTGAATTCAGTGAATAATTTGAATGTTTTTGAATTTAACATTTCTTTAACTCAGGTCTGTAGCAAAGAAGCCAGTGTTCTTAGTAGCAGCTACTTTGAGGCCTGAAACAATGTACGGACAGACCAACTGCTGGTTGAGACCTGATATGAGGTACATAGCTTTTGAAACGAAAAGTGGGGAGATTTATATTTGCACAGAAAGAGCTGCAAAGAATATGGCTTACCAAGGATTCACAAAAACCGAAGGAGTGTTTGATATTGTATTAGATCTTGTTGGTCAAGTAAGTGAAAACGAATACTCCAGACTCTGCGATCGAAAAGCATCCACATTGTAGGACCTGCTAGGCTGTGCATTGAGTAGCCCCATGTCTGAATACGATCGAATCTACACCCTCCCCATGCTGACGATAAAAGAGGACAAAGGAACAGGAGTAGTCACCAGTGTCCCATCTGATTCCCCTGACGATTATGCAGCCCTAGTGGATCTCAAGAAAAAACAAGCTTTTAGGGAGAAATACGCTATCAGAGATGAGATGGTTCTGCCTTTCGAACCCATACCCATCATCGATGTTCCTGGGTTTGGAAACCTTGCAGCTGTAACAGCATATGACCAGCTGAAAATCCAGAGTCAGAACGACAAGGACAAGCTACTCGAAGCCAAGGAAATGGTGTATTTAAAAGGTTTCTATGATGGCGTGAGTGGTTTCTTAGCTCCACTTATCCTTCAGCAATGACTATTTCGCCTTCTGCAGGTTCTGCTGGTGGGTGAATTCAAAGGGAAAAAAGTCCAAGACGTCAAGAAATCCATTCAGAAAGCCATGGTCGAAAAGAATGAAGCTGCTGTTTATTACGAGCCTGAGAAAAGGGTGATGTCTCGGTCGGGAGACGAATGTGTAGTGGCGCTTTGTGATCAGTGGTACATCGATTATGGCAAGGAAGACTGGAAGGAGCAAGCCTCGCACTGTCTGGAAGCGATGAATACCTACCACGATGAAGTCAGGAGGAACTTTATGGGGTGTATTAAATGGCTGCATGAATACGCTTGTTCCAGGACTTATGGGCTTGGGACTAAGTTGCCTTGGGATGAGAAATGGTTGATTGAATCTCTCTCGGATTCTACCATTTATATGGCTTATTATACTATTGCCCATTTGTTGCAAGGAAATAGCTTCAGGTATGTTACTTTTCATGGATTTTTAATGATGAAAATTACACTTTTTGGCAAATTGTTTCAATTCGAAGGAAAATTGAGCTCTGCATCAGATTCCCCGAGATATTTTGAGTTGTCGTGATTGATTTTGCTGAAAAATTCCCTTGAATAAATTTTTTATTGCCGGGAGAGACGTCCAAAACTACGAAAATTGCATTTTTCGAAAAATTGGTGCAAATTTCATGTTAGATAAGGCCAGCATCGAATTCCTCGAGTCATTTTGATGGGACACCAGTGATTTATCCGAAAAAATCCATCGAATAAATTTTTTATGGCCGGGAGAGACGTCCAAAATCATGAAAATCGAACTACTACATTCATTTTGAGTGATTACTAGTGACTTTGCTGTAAAAATCCACCGAATAAATGTGTCTCATACTAATGAAGTGTTTTACCAACACAGAGGAACCCAAAACAACGCTCTGGGAATAAAACCCGACCAACTGACGCCCGAAGTATGGGACTACGTCTTCTTCGAAGACGCCAAATACCCCAAAAACTGCCCCATCAAAAAATCATCTCTCGACGTGATGCGACGCGAATTCCAATACTGGTACCCGGTAGACGTGAGAGTGTCCGGCAAAGACCTCGTCCAGAACCACTTGACATACTTCATTTTCAACCACTGCGCCATATGGCCGGAGGACGAGAGCAAATGGCCGAAAGGCATCAGGGCCAACGGCCATCTGATGTTGAATTCGGCGAAAATGTCCAAGTCTGACGGGAATTTCTTGTCGCTCACCGAAGCGATAGAGAAATTCAGCGCAGATGGGATGCGACTGTCGCTCGCTGATGCTGGGGACTCGATTGAAGATGCGAATTTCGTCGAGAGCATGGCCGATGCGGGGATTTTGAGGCTCTATACTTTCATCGAGTGGGTGAAGGAAGTTATTGCCAACAAATCGACGTTCAGGTGGGGTGAAAACAACGAAAAACACTGCAATTTGAGATCTCACTTCAATTTAAACCAACAAAATTTGATTTTAGAACTGGGCCATTCAATTCGTTCAGCGACCAAGTGTTCCAAAGTGAAATGAATCTGAAAATCAAAGAAACCGACGATTTCTACCAGAATATGTTGTTTAAAGAAGCCCTGCGGGCAGGTTTCTTCGAAATGCAAGCCATCAGAGACACTTACAGAGAACTCAGCTTAGATGGAATGCATTTGGACTTGGTTATGAGATATATCGAAGTCCAAACCATCCTAATTTCACCGATATGCCCGCACGTTGCCGAACACGTTTGGGAACTCATCGGAAACGTGAGTAATCACAGATTTATTCTTGCAGATGCGTCGAAGAAATTGGCGGAAAACACTTTGGCAACGCCGCTCACTCAACTTTCGACATGGAACACAATAATATTGATAGCAGTGACATGGAACACGGCTATTTATAACTGACAGCACTGACTTTTCACAGCGTTGCCAAACCTTGATAAATCCCGAGTAATTGCGTTTTTCTTTTTTCAGAAATTCAGTGTAGTCAACGCTTCTTGGCCTGTCGTGGGCCCTATAGATGAGATTCTGATCAAGTCATCGGAATACCTCATGGAATCAGCCCATACTTTCCGAGTGCATTTGAAAGCGTACACGCAAGGTGTCAAAACAAAAGCGAATCCGAAACCAGCGCCAGTGGAAAAACCGAACGTCATGAGCGTTTGGGTGGCTAAAACTTTCCCTGCATGGCAAAGTTGCATTTTGACTACTTTGAAAACACATTTTGAGGTTAGTTACAACATCATGAAGAACTATAGATGTAAATCATGTTATATATGTGTATGTTGTATTTGGGTGAAAATTGTAATTAGTGTGGTAGTTAATTTTTTTAAATATTTTTTTGTTCTAATTTCAGTACTTTTGCTGTAAAAATATTGTATTTAACTAATATTGGGGGTGTTCCTGGTAAAATGATTAAATAAATAAATAAAAATTAATCCTCACATCGTTGAACATTCGAAAAAAAGGCACTTAGCGTGTGTTTAGTGTAAATTTGATGTTTTATTTAATAAATTTTCTAGAAAACTGGAACTCTCCCCGACAACAAAATCCTGTCGGCCGAGTTTTCGAAAATGGGGGACTTGAAGAAATACATGAAACGTGTGATGCCTTTCGTCCAAGCCACTAGGGAAAAACTGCAAACTCTTGGCGTCAAAGCTTTAGCTTTGACCTTGGAATTCGACGAGGCCGAGGTGTTGAGAAAAAATAGCCCCTATTTGGCGAATTCCCTTGACGTGAGAACGCGTATTCAAACTCGTTCGATTTTCATGCTAATGCTCGCTGTTTGTAGGTAGAAGAAATTGTCATCAAATTCACTGACGATCCTGAGGCGAGCGAGAAGATGAAGGAGTGCAGCCCTGGGGCTCCTTTCGTACTTTTCGCGACAAAACCTGGTGTCAAAGTCGAATTTATCAACCCGGAAGCACAAAATGGGTTATTGACGAAAGTTTTAACCATCAGCGATGGAGATTCTTACTCCAAGATTGTGCAGAAAATTTCCAAGGATTCCAAACTGATCAAAAGTTAGTCGATTTCTGGGAAAAATATTTCTCAACACACTGACATTTGACAGACGAAAGCAATGTTCTTATTCATTTTCAGAGCCTGAATCAATCCAACTATGGCGTTTTGAAGATCCTGTAATGGGGCCCAGAAAAATGCCAGCTTTCAATGAACCTACCAAGGACAAAGTATTGATTCCCACTGACAGTACTTTCCAAGTTGACGTCGAGAAATCGAAGGTTACGTTGGCAGCCGGTAAACAAGACATCGGAACCCAAGTAACGTACTTGGTTGTTTGAAATCGTTTTATTTATTGAAGCATTCGATAATTATATCGGTATTAAAGTGATGATGTGTTTCATTTGGTGAAAAGTGGTCTATTTATTGACAGTATCTAAAAAAATTATTAATCGAGAATTGATAGTTGATCCTTACATTCGAAAGTAATTCACTTGTCATTTCGGAGTAACTCTGAAAAAAAATTACTACTGGCAACAGTGCATATTCTGACAAGCTGTCACAAATCCTCTTGAATTTTAATGCTTCAATGAGCTGGCAAAATTCCTGACGGGTAAAGGCCAAAAGTAAGAAGAAGAAGAAGACTAATAGTGTCTTGAAAGGTCGTTGAGGGCGTTTCGAAACTTTGAACACTCTATTCATCTGCCTCGACGTAGGTAAGCCAGTTTCAGAGTACAAAATACCAATAAAACGCCTTTTATCAATCAATAATCTATTACCAATACTAGGTGTACAAAATTAACGGTTAATTTAGGACACATAATTATCTTGAATAGTGATATTCAACTGACTAGACTCGTAATTATACTACATTGAAAATGACTAGACTAACAATATATTAATCGATGCAATATAAATTTGAAATTTTATAAAAATAAAAGCACACCTGACTAGAAATCTTCATATATCATTCTCATCAAAACGATAATACTACGGACTACCAACTACATCCTTATATATGCAATTGGAGTATCTACCATCCTGAAAATAAGAATATCAATCACTCAATATCTGGATATCACTAAACTAGACTCTAGAAGATTAATGTGTTGGAACTATTTTCACATCAGGCATAATAGTTAATTATCAGGAAATAAAAATAGGTGGATGGAATAATATCAACAAAATGATTATTTAATTCTACTTACATCATATTCAATGGTGTGGTAAAAAGTGTGATCCTGTAATATAACTGTCAACTCTTGTATATATCGAATTGCATTCTGCAGTGTCTTCACTTTACTAACCCTTTTACCCCTGAAACAAACCAAGAGTATCCTGAAGAAATAAAAAAAGAACAATTTGACCTCTCCAGAGGTATCTGTCAAATTCGATTTGTTATTTCAAATAACAATGACTCATTGAATTAATAGCACTAGCTTCTTGTATATAAACAAAAAGCAAGAAAAAGGTGACGAAAAACTAATTACTAGTTTCACGATCCACGATCCTCATCGTACGTCACTTGCGCCAGTGTTGCCAGTTGTACTATGTTTAGTGGCTTTTAAGGCAGTTTCTACGAAAAAGAAATATTTTGTGCTTGAATTCACAGAAATTAAAATTGTTTTGTTGTTGTAGATTTAGTAATGAGTGTGAAATGTATGTTGGTCTATGTTTATTGATAATTTGGTAGCTAATTAAGTGTAGAAATATATTGAATGATAATCGACAACGCTGTGAAACATTAATATAGTGAGAATGGTTGAATTATCAGAATACGAGTCAAAATCAGGGTGAATTGAATAAGACGAAAAAACAAACGTTCAAGGTCAAGTGCACCAAACTTGTTCCAAATCCTTTTCAATTTCAGTATTCGAAATATTAATACATAATGAGAATAAAATGCTGAAAAAAAAACAGACAACAACCATTGATGGATACTTGTTGAAATGACCGTCAAACGAAGTCATTCATCCTTATACTCTTGAATATTCATGGTATTTCTTTCCACCCGAAACACGATATTTGATGACTCGACATATCAACCTTCACTATTACAAAATCATATCGAATTACCTCGAATTGTGACAAGGTACGGCCTTTCTCAATCTCACAAAAGCCGTATTGACAGCCTGGACTCGTCTTCTTTCTCTTGCATTCCTCCTCGCCACAACTTGAGGAGGTTTGTGTTTGTCAGCGAAATTCTTCTTATTCTTTTCTCTCAAAGGCTGCTTCTCCGACGAACTCAACTGATAACCATCTGCTGATGATATTTGAGCGCCACTCCAGAAAGTCTCGTTCAGAAATTCGTTTGAATACATGCACGAAGAGGATTGGTACTGCATTGTGTGTTTTTTTCTTTTAGAACTTTCGACTTTCCTTCTCGTTTGATGTGTAATTCAAACTGGGCATGATTATCGAAAACTATACCTCTACCTTTATCCGTTTAATTTTAAATCACCCGCATACACCTGGACAAGGAGGGGTTAGTCGTAACTTTTCTACAAACCAATTAGGTATTATCTTTTTAACACTTTTCAGCTGTTCTCTGCGGACCTATCATTAGTTCATCTGACTTTGGGAGCATTCATTAGGCCTATTGTGAAAAGAGATAGGTATATGTTCTTTAGTAAATAATCCGAGATGATATGATAGACGATTAATGCGAAGCATTGGAGAAATACGAATTTTATTATATATGGTATTGCTGAATATTAGTTTTCTTCAGTTTTATTTCCTAGTTTTGTAAATAATGTAGTGAAAATATGCCAAAAGATGCCATCGGTGTGAGTCACCGCTTAGATCAACCAATTATAAGCTCTCCCGCCAATGTCAAATTGTCACGGAACCAAATGACAGGAACAGGTCCGGCTTCAAAAAAATAATAACCTCTATTCAATATCCGATATGAAGTCTGTTTGCTGTTTTCTGAAGAATTTAAATAAATCTGATAGTTTTCAAGGTCTTTTTAGGAAAAAACGTATAGAACAGAGTTTGTAATAACGTATAAATATGTGAATATTCATTAGATGCGATCAACTCGCGGTGTCGAAACTACGATGTCTTCTAGATTGAAATTACCACCCTGTATGCGTATTTAAAAATCTGATCTAATCACCTATGCCTGTCAAAATCTTGACATATTCATTCAACGAGGCTTCCCAAAGTGAAACTCACGCCCAATTCGATTCCAAGTCGTGGAAATCATGTTGAAAATTTCAATCACAGTTATGTTGGCGTTCTGCACTATGCGAGGTTGCCAAGCGTTTTACGAAAACTCGGAAAACGTAGTCGAACTAACCCCAGAAAATTTCCAAGATTTAGTCCTGACCAGCGAGGAAATGTGGCTGGTCGAATTCTACGCCACCTGGTGCGCCCACTGCCGAAGCTTAGCCCCAGACTACGTCACTGCAGCTGAAGCCCTACGTGGAATCGCCAAAGTCGGAGCTGTCAACATGAACCTCGAGCTACCAGCTCACAAGAGCTTGAGTACAAAATACAACATCACCGGTTTCCCGACCATAAAAGTATTCGGCAGTGACAAGGACAATCCCGAGCCCTTCCAGGCGGAGAGATCGCCCAAAGGGCTAGCTGGGGCCGTGCTGCAGGCTGCCAGGAACAAAGTCAAAGCCTGCTTGGATGGGAGCTACAAGAAACCGAGCGCTAGCCCAGCAGTTTCCCAAATAGTTGACGAACGTTCCCTAACCTCAAAGTGCGAGCACAGCGAGCTCTGCGTCCTCGCCGTCCTGCCGCTTCTGTCAGAATGTCAAACCCAATGCCGGAAGGGGTATGTGGGAGTCCTGAAGGACATCTCGAGGGAGTTCAGGGGGTACAATTGGGGATGGGTCTGGTTTGAAACGGGAAGTCAGCCGGAGCTAGAGAAGGCGCTGGAGGTGACTGGTTTGGGGCATCCAGCGATGGTTGTCGTCAATTATAGAGAGCTAAAGTCGACTGTGTACAAAGGGGGGTTTTCTGAGGAAGGGTTGCGTGAGTTCTTTAGAGAAGTAGCAGAAGGTAAAGGCGCAACTACTGATCTCAAGGTTACGGAGCTACCGAAAATTCATTCTGTTGAACCATGGAATGAAAACTTGGAAAAGGTACAACTAGATGAGGGAGATGTCAAAGATGAACTCTAGTTTCCAACATTCGTTGAACTGTTATTCAACTATTTGTGCATTGATCGTTTTTTTCGAATCAGAAAATGTAGTTTCAGTTTTTCAAATATTGGTGGATGCGCCTCATATTTAAAGAAATGCTGAACGCGCCAATATCGATATTTATTGTCTTTCCGATTTATTTGTATTGTAATAACAATTCAATAAAATAGATTACTGATTTCATTATTACAAGTAAACAATCGGTACTTCTACAAAGCACCGAAAGTTATTTCTTTGATTAGTTCGATTAATATTCATAATTTATATTACCGAGACATTGTTATGCGTTATCTAAATTCACAAATCATGCTTTCTTTAATGCCATACAGGGATCAACGTTCCCTTCCTAATAATATAAATAATTCATAACTTTTGCAGTGAACATAACTAACAAATACTTACAACAATTGCCATCCTGACTTGACTATATCATTTCGATTACCAGAAGTACGAGAAGGTATTGCACACAGTGGCGTAGCATGAATAGGAGAGATCACTAATTTTTGGAAAAAATACCAAAAACTCCAAAACATTGGGAAAAGTACCCAGTATTTTTTTCGCACTAGTAAAGACAGTATGAATCCCCAAAGTGCCAAAAAAAGACCGCATTGTTACGTCACAACTGTTGAATGACCGCAGATGGTTGATTAATTTTTTGATGAGAGCAAAAGAAATAGAAAAATATTGCTTAATTATAATTTTATTTCATTTCTACTTTGATAGTATTCCTATTACAAACAGTATTCATTTCAGGACCAATAAAAAATATAGAAAATATTTCAATCAACTTTAGTGCATATAAATAAGCTTCTAAATCAATTACAAATAAATTAATCCCTGAAAATTATTTTGGAGCACGCCACTGTTGGCATTATTCAATTTCTCAACTACTGCCAATGCAGCGGATTCAGTTGGAAATCTCTACCACCATTGGTAGAGAGACAATCTGTCTTGATCTAACATAATATTGTTCTGTTCATATGTACGATTCCTGTACGTTCATTCGTAGTCAAGGTATTATTTTCATTGGCCAACTCCACACTGAATAAATCATTTTAGTGGCAAGAAACATAGTCCTATTTCGAATAGCAAATAGCGTTGAAACGTGTACCTTTGGTGGTACAGTACACCAGCCGTACCAGTGTACGGTATTCCCACACATATCTCGAACGATTCTCGGAAAAAGCAAAATTACATAAACATTCGAAGGCGCTGTTGAAAAGTCACTTCCGTCGCGCAGCTGAAATTCGAACACGTCAGTTTTCAACTATGTCCCCACGTCATTTTCTGCGAATCGACAATAGATATGTTTGAGGAATATGTATTAATTCCTAATGCCTTTGACTTTTTATACGTACCAAGAAAAGAATATTAATAAAAGTGTGAATTAAAGAACCAGAAGTCATGACAATCGAAGATTTTTTTTGTAGAATTAATTTTCCTTGTTACTGTGGCAATTTTGGGACGTGCAATTGAAATAAATTCTGAAAATACCTTAATATATATACAGGGTGGGGCACCCCAACGACACCAATATTATACAGGATGTCTAGGTATAGGGAACTCATCTAATATAAAATGAAAGATTGTATTCTTCGGATTGAAAAGATACAGGGTGTTGTATTTAAAATAACAATGTAATCTTCGTTCGAAATTATAAAAAGTTACAATGAATTTTAAACGTCCTGTATAATATTGGGAAACGGGTTCTATCGGAATCAATAGCCTGGAACGTCTTTAATGCTTAGTCAGAATTGGAAGGGATGATTTCCATACATTTCGATGTTATTCAGTCTCCAATAGTTAGGTTATAGTTAGGTACATGGTACCTTTCATGAAATCGTATTATTTTACCCTGAACTATTCAAAACTGCAACAAAATACCGGGTGTTCCATTAAAAAAAACACAACTTTGATATGTCACACTTTATTGAGCCACCCTGTATACTCCAAAATAATTTCCTTGCGCAGCTTTAATGAATACACAAATAATGAAAAGAAGAGACAGTGTCGTATGGGGTGACCCACTCAGTATATATATATTTTTTTATTATATTTTTTATACGTTGAAAACCCACATGCAGATGAGATAAAATCATAAAACCGAGCAACTAATGCGCCTTGAACATCGCATACCGTGTACAGTTAGCGAGGATCGAGAAAGGTTTATAATGATTCAGAAAATGTCCGCTTCTTCTTGGATACCGGAAATTGTAACGAGACGAGAGCTGGTGTAATCATCGTGAATGTTCATGTCCGAAGGACATCGCCGATAAATAAGTGGTTTCTAAAGGAAGTCCGAGAACGCGATTTATTTTTCATCGAGAAAGAATCCGATTGGATGAAGTGACGTAAATAAACAACGATTCACCAAGAAGTGCTGCTTCAAGATCGACTAATATGTCAAAAAAATATTCGCGACGAGATTTCGAAAATGACGCTCTTTGTGACGTCAAACGACTGCGCGGTATATGCAATGGGGGGGGGGCAACGGGGAAGCGTATTTGGAAAAAACTCCAAACGTAAGTAGGCACCGATGCAGAGTGACACAACAAGTAAAAGTTTGTTTCGCAAATCCGCTTACCGCCCGCGGATGCAATTTCTTGAAATTATGTCACAACAACTGATATTGTTCCGATTATATAAGCTCCTCGCAGTTTAAACACTATCATTATTATTATGAATGATTTCTTCCCGAGATTGCCGCTGCTAATTGTGAATCGGTTGGTTTGAATTCGAATGTTTTCCGCGAACTGTACAGGGTAGACATCGTCAAAAAGCATTTCAACCAAGTATAGCTCTTGATTATTAGGCCATGTCAAGTTGGCCGTGTTATATACCAATCATTATTGTATAACAGTGGAATAGCAGTGTTCTGAAATAGCTGAAGTCGGAAATTATATACGCATTTCGTGTGTTATGTTCTGACAGAGGCGGGACACAAATAAATCACGGGGTCAATGAACTGTTGGGCATCTTCTCCCTCTCGCATACATTCAATTGATTGGAATTGGGTATCATTCGAGATGTCGTGTGTTATTCAACATTCCTTTTAATCTATTAGGTCGTTACGCCGAGTTTGTACTACATACTTCATGGAGACACCAATGGAGTTATGGTAACGACGTAAAAAAAAAGAAGAAGACCTATGCAACCTATAATTCAACGAAAATGTAGATACTTTAGTTTGAAATGATAAACAATGTGACAAACGACTCAAACGAGTTGAAGCACTATTATAAAGGCTGTAAAATGGTACTGAAGCAAGAGATCTGCACATTTCCCGTATTTTCGTTGCTCAAAAACCACTCAGGAAGCGTATAACTTCAAGACTGTTCCTAACGACTGATCTCGTATGACTTCCGACAAAACAGTAGTGAATTCATTAATTGCCTACGGAACTGGACTTCCTGTGTATAGCTTGGCAAGTAGTGCGGTGATTGTCTACATACAGGGTGTTACAGTTGAAATATTTATCAAGATAAATGCCCATCAGTGCATACTTCTATAGATTTTGAGCTCTAAAAGATGTGACTTATGATATTATTGCTACGACAAAGTCGAAATGTTGTTTATAATGGAAGACGTACCACTGAATCAAGTTGTGAGTAGAATGAAAATCATTGTCAAAACTCGAAATAGTGCTCAGGAAGTTGATGGATCCACCATATTTGAGGATATTGACAAGTCAAAGCCATTTTCCAAAACTATTCAATTCTCTGAGCCACCCTGTATATGAATGCACAATAAGGATATCCTGGATCTCACGCAAATCTAGAGGAAGGAAGACTCCAATTTTACTCGTACTTAGTTTCGATAGAATGCTCTTATTAATGATGATAATTATCTACTTGAAAGTTTAAATGATCGTTTGACATTTGAAGTGTAAACTTCAAAATAAATATGTGGACATCAATCGACTCGAAAAATAATGAAATTAACATTATCAGACAAGAAATGCCACTAGTGGAGCTCAAATCACGTGACCATTGCTTCACTTTCCCAACATGGACAATGTTTATATTTCTTAAGAATGTATGATTGTGAATATCACTCCTCCTAGCCTTAACACGTATAGAGCTGCTTAATAACACCGCTTAGTGCCTTTTTCTCGAGTTTCACGACTAGCATCAATCAGCTGCATCTTTTCCGGGTGCATTATTATAGCCAAGTCAAGACGTTAATGCACTTGCGAGTCATTTTTATTCATAGCCACATTATTGTTCCAAGCGAAGCATTTACGATTTAATTTTATTATGCTCGGCTGAACCACAGTTCGAGATAGAGGTGCGGCTACTTTCCGGAAGTGCCAGTCAAGGTCATTTGCTCGGGTCATAGCTGTGTTTCGTTCGGATTCCCATCCCAGAGCTAGGTGGCCGGTGGACAAAGAACGGTAAGCAAGACGACAGCAGCCGCATATTTTTACATCAAACACCATCGATTCGGAGTCGCAGTAGGTTTGTGTTGCTTTGTGATGGCGAGAATTCATAAATCGATTGTATCATCGATTATTATTCCACATCTCTAACTAATGTGAAGTTGGCACTGTTGGCAAATTTCACGATTGTTGACGTTGTCATGGTAACCTCAAAACATACCAAGACGTATTTCACTAAATAAGCGAAATAGAGTGCGAATAAAAAAGCTTTTTCCGTCTGTATAGGAATTGAACGTAATTAAACTCGTTCGCCAGTCCATCTGTTCGTCGCTATTTATATCTTGATGAGCACAAGTAGCTGACTATTTACATTTTACAAGTTGAAAGTGCCACCTTTTCAGCATCATCGAATTACGACATGGCGAGCAATGGGCCTAATAAGGCTCAATAATTGTTGGGGTCATGAAAGGTTGTACTTGTTAAAAAGTCGTAACCAGAATGGCGTCGTCTGTTGTTTAGATGTCGATGGTCTAAATTTTTAGGAACAGGTCAGTCTCTATTCTGCCTCATAGGATATGACATTTTTATGTACACTTAATGATTAATTGATTTTTTTTTCAGATTCTCATTTGAAACTATACATTGTGTATATTTCCACAGGTATTGCTCGTGAAAGCCCAAGACTGAAAACTAAAACTATAATTCCAAAGAAGACTTATACAATAGTGAATTAATTCGACTATGCATGTTTTGTGAAAAGTGTTTCGTTGAAATAAAAATACAAATGACTCACCAAATAACTATCACGTAAAATCACCTCAAAATACAATTGAATCACATTGTTTTTATCTGAGTTTATTAACCAATCACTGTTCTTCGCCATATTTATTTACATTCCACGGCACCCTTTACGATGCTTGCAATCGCCGATTGGCGAATGAACATAAGCGATACGCCACCTGGTGGCATTAAAAAAAACTTTACGAGCAGTCATAGTTCTTGTGTTTGGTATTATGTTTTGTTGATTTTATACTGAATTTGAATATTTTAAAGATTGTAAAACTATGAATCAGTAAAATAAAACTTCCAATACTAATTCCCATGCTTTTCCTCAAGCTAGTGATATAAATATCGTGAATATATAGATGAAATTCTGTTTACATTGAAGGTCACAGTCGAGTATAGTATAGTTCAGGTATCAACAAAATTTAAACGAGATCTCACATTATCTATTTCATTAAGCACTTCTCACCATTAAACATCAGAAAAAACAAATACTATAAACTCAAAATTTATTTCATTACAAAAACAATTTTCTTGTCATCATGATATATGATCTCCAACATTCAAAACTTCTTCACCTTCATGAACACTTCTGAAAGTGTTTGTGCCTTCAAAGTACCCCAAACTAAATCTTGCCATTCGAATCTAAAAACAGAACAAATCATCAGAAACCTGTATATATTTTGATCGAATCATTCTTATTCACAACAGTATTCTAACCTCGTATTATTTTCAATATAATATAATGAATAAAACAAATGATAATGCTTACCACTTCCAGAAAAATGAAAATACATGCATATTGACGCCCTAGCTCACTGCAAAAGTCTGAAATGTCTTTATTTTCTTTATAAACTCACACTTTAAGAACGAAAAATCACATGTAAACAAATACAACTACACCATTCAATGACTCTTCGTATGGTTCTCTGACTGCTCACTCTGGCGCTGCAATCTTAAATTCATTCGCCTATAGTCAATTTTAGGAAGATAGTTGTTTGACAGCTCATCAGAAAGTGAGGTTAACTTTATCATTCAAATTGTTCTAAGAGATTTTGTGAATTGAATACATAATTCCAACTAGTGTTCACCTATTATTGAATTATCAACAAAATGAATCATCAATAATTCCAACTTCCTGTATTCCCAAAGGGGAAATCTATTTAGTTCAATCCATTTAGTCATCGACAAGTGACAACTCATACCCGTAGACCTACGCAACGTTTAAACTGGGAATTATAGTTGTTATGGAACACCCACTTATTCGTTTTGGTGATTATTTATAACTCCCTGCGTTGTAGTAGATGTACGTGTAACGAAATATTTCGAAACAAAAATTTGTTGGCAAGTCGACGACGATGCTGTGGAATGTCGCTTCTTGGCTGCCGCTTCCCAAGCCCAGGAAGGAAGGAACATCGTCGGGCTCGCTGAAGTGGCCCAAAATATCGTCGAGCGGTGTTGCCAAACGTTCTCGGATAGTCGATTCAAACGAATCACAGTTTAAATTTGATATTTTACTGTTTGAAATTCGATGGGACTCGTCAATTGATGCAAATATAAACAAGAATGAGAATAAATTTATTTGAATATTTGAAGGTTATGGTCAATAGCAAGGATATCACATAATATTCTGAATATTTAAAGTGATGTCCCGGATGTTTACATTCGATATTATATTGGGAAATGTGAATTTTATTAAGACATGTATGCTAAAAGGAATATTCGATATTTCCAATCTGAATGTTTGCATATTCACCATACACTTTGGAGATATTTTAGAACAAATGTTGTTTGTTTAAATTAAGTTTTCGACTAAATAAGTAGCACAAGTAGGTCCACTAGTCCAATTTCAAAAATAATGAAGATTAGACAATGAAATGAGGTTAGATTTCAGAAATTCACAATCAAAATGTCCCTAATCGAATTCTGCGTCTGTTGAAATCCTGAAAATGAGTCAAAATTTGTATTACACTGATCAAATAGCACCTCAATCAATATTCTAATGTAAATACCATAATGGATCCGACGAGTCTACCAATTTGGCAACATCCTATAACAACTCATTAGATAGTCAGGACCGTATCTAGATCAAAATGACCAATAGACGACTGGACAAATATACAGAGGGTGAATATAAAATGTGCACCGTGCTTTCTGAGGTTGATTGGAAACATTAAAAAAAAATAGTTTGATAAATAAACGTATGGCCCAAAATTCATACTAAGGAAGATACTCAGACAGCTCGGTACACATTTCTGACTCGCCCTGTGTTTAATTATAATAACATCATGCACAAATATACAATCGTCTGACTCTTATGACCAATCTATATTAAAAATTAGTTATTTTCGATACAATGGATGCGTTCACTCCAAATTTCTGGCGTCCGGTCCTGCGTGGATGCTGAGATCAGTCGCTGACCTTGCAAGACGGCCTCTCACAGGCCTCCCGACCGAACCAAACCGGACTCCGGACTACCACCACGCACTCCATACAACCGGATGTACGGAGTTAAGAGAACGAATAAAAAAACGAAGAAAAAGAAGAAGAAAAAAGAATCTGGTGTTAAAGACGTTTAGAGCACGTTACTAAGAGGAAATTATTAAACTGGAATCTCGAGTACAGTCGGCGGAAAAGTTGTCTCAACGGACATCCTTTTTCGTGTTGCTGCCTCGACATGAATTCGTGGATAACTTGAAATGGTGGAATTCTTGAGTTTACATAGTTTTTTCCTTGAGAATAAGGGTTTTTTGGGGATTTTCATGAGTTTTTGCGACTTATTGAGATTTTTTGGAATTTTCAACATGAAATATCTCTATAACCATACTAGATATCAAAAAACGGATTTCAACACCGTTTTTAGCGCCTTATAGACGAGTTTTCAGGCAAATTTATCTTTCGAAATTTCGCTCGTAATTGAAGGTGTCTTGACTTTTCAGTGTCATTTGATTTACGGTGTAACAAAGAAGACCTCAATAATCTGGTGTACACTCTCTGAAAAAATCTGCCTTCACGTGCAAAAATATTCGCAAATTGTTGTTGTGGCCGTTTTTAATGAGCCTCAATTAGTAGCAAGACTGAATTAATGGAGCGGAACACCTGGGCGTAGACATTTTTATCGAGATAATAATATTTCCTGTGTAGGATTCTAGGATATTGGATACACATTTATTTGTTTCGTAATAATCCAAACACCGTGACGATATCAATGTAAATTGTGACGCCTCAATAGTTGATTACCATTGGCCGATATGGCTTTAGTATACAGGGTGATTCAAAACTTTGGTGACATCTAGGAACAATCTAGTGAATCTAATAACCTTGAGGCTTATTGAAAAAATAAACAAATATTATACGCTTCCGATGTGTAGTCCTCTAGACTAAACACTGATAGTGATATTTAGATTTTTATTGTCACCACATTCACACATCCAATCATTCCAAGCAATGCCAAGCATCTTATTCGAAGTCTGTAGCTATGTGAGATAGTCTCTGTAAACGTACTAAGCAATTTTTTTTGGCATCATTTTTTAGAGGATCTACAAGCTCAAACTGTGATTTTCTTATTTTTTTTTTCGAAAAATTCAAAGACTTCGTAGGGTTTTGAGTCGTATGAAGGCTTCTAGAACATCGATTTGTACTTCTCACCGTTTTTTTTTTTTGGAAAAAAGGGTTTTTTGGAGGTTTCCTAAATTTTTTTGGTCATTTTCGACACCGAATAATTCCAAAACTATCTGACACATTTGGACCAAGTGGACTAAAATAGGGCTTTCGTATACGCTTCATCGTATTCCCATATATATATACAGGGTGTTTCATCAATATGGTGAAAAAATGAAACTGAAAGTAGAGAGGAGCAAAATATGACGATTGAGCGCAACATTGCTTATACAAATGTTGATGGGTAAAAAGATACAGTGCGTTCAAAGTTATTGACGTCGAAAGTGGGCATTTACAACAATTTTTATAACTTCGTCAAATCAGAAATAAATCATTGTTGAAGCAGAAAACTAACTATTTGCTTGTCGGACAGCAACCTATTTGTTTTTTCTTGATGAAATTATTTGAATGTATTTGTGACTTCAATACTTGAAATCAGGTTTATCGTAAAAACGGTAAGGTTTTTCGACTTTTCCTAAGAAAACTTTTTTGTTCAAAAAATAAAGTAGTTCAATAAATGTTATATCGAAAATGTTGATTCTTGACGGACAAAAAAGTTGTGCGTATTTTTAAACAATTGTAAGCGGGTAAGTGGCGCCCTCTAAGGACTACGTTGATACTGATAAAATATTCTTGTTTGCCGTCCTGAAAACCCCCAATGTACCAATTTTCAAACCGATATCATAAAAACTGTCGAAGCTATTAAGAAATTTGCAAATAAAATATCAACTTTAAACGCCCTGTATCTTTTTAAACATCAACATTTGTATAAGCGATGTTGCGCTCAATCGTCATATTTTGCTCCTCTCTACTCTCAGCTTAATTTTTTCACCATGTATAATACTCTGATTAGCCCGAAGGCATATTTTCCTTACTCCTTACACAATACGGTCGTCCTATTGGAACTAAAAGCGGTTCGCATTTTTTTTTTTCGTGAATACTGCTCGTACTACCCACGACATCGACTTCCTACTGGATTCAACGACCTCCTGAGTTGGATCAGTGAGATATGAACATAATATTAGCCATTAGAGAATGCCACATGTGCCGTTAGGTTTTACGTCAATATCTGATGGACTCGTGATGGTCTAGGATTAGACAATCAACCAGAAACTAGACTTACTCGATCTTGATTCCATAATTTAGCGTTCGATTGTTTTTGAAAATGTTTTCGATTCCACGAACGGTGATTAGTTATTGAACACTCGGTACCTCGCCATTTCCAATAGTTTCTGAAAATGTATTCGTAACGTAAGAATAGCTACTCCAATACCAATTTCTCAATCTCGAGACCAAAATCCGTGCTGCGAATCCCAAATATGCCCTTCGCTCCCAATAAATCACCCGGTATAATTTATGGACTCCCTGTTGCCAGCTCGAGATTATCACATACTGAGCCGCGTTGGTTGAATAAACACGCACAGTGAAACGTACACCGAAAAGCGTGAAATTTAAAACTTCCTGACACCGGCTGGCCGATCTTCAACTGTTTATGGTAGGTTTCTGTCGTTCGAGAATGTCTACGAGTCGAAGCTGATCGGATGCGCGTCGAGGTTTTCGGTGACAAGTGAAAGCGTCCAGAACGAGAAGCCCCAGAAATTGTCAATTGTCAACAAGTACCGGTTTGGGAGCTTTAGACATGGTGGATTTGACAGTGGGAATTTTTCTCTTGCTCTGGGAGATCTGGCAACAGTGTTATTGATTTGGTTTCATCAAAAGCCACATCAGAACGAGTGCATTTATTTGTATTTTTTCGAGAAAATTGAAAGTGTCATCAACTCAGGCTTGTCTTACACTGAGTTACCTCAATAATCGCCTTTTTTTTTATTTCGATGAATTTAATTACGTTTTTGTACGAAATTCTATGAATTGACAGCTGTCAATGGCTTTGCCTATTATTACATCGCTCAGTTCATCCTAAAATTGAATTGGAAGCTTTACATTTTCATTCCCATGTATGTCAAAATGTCAGGCTTCAACATTCCTGAAAAAAAAATATTTTTCTGTATCGAAAAATGAATTCATAAATCGATTATATTATCGATTATTATTCCACATCTCTAACTAATGTGAAGTTGGCACTGTTGGCAAATTTCACGATTGTTGACGTTGTCATGGTAACCTCAAAACATACCAAGACGTATTTCACTAAATAAGCGAAATAGGGTGCGTTCCATTAAGCGCTCACAACGCCCAAAACACTCATTCAGACGTTCCACATGGCGACCACGATCGTTGGGGTCGTGGCGAAAATGTCATGAATGACGTCATGATTCATGCTCACGACGACCCATCTCAATAGGTGGGTCGGCGTGAGCGTTTCGATGACGCACAGAACCAAGTGGAACGACAAAATTCGTGGTCGTGAGCGTGATCGTTGTGAGCGCTTAATGGAACGCACCCATAGAGTGCGAATAAAAAAGCTTTTTCCGTCTGTATAGGAATTGAACGTGATTAAACTCGAGTACGAATAAAATGGCTTTGCCTACTAATACATCGCTCAGATCATCCTGAAATTGAATTGGGAGCTTTACATTTTCCTTCCAATGTATGTCAAAATGTCAGGCCCCAACATATATGAAAAAAACATTATTTTTCTGCATCGAAAAATGAATGGGAGAAAGAACAAAAGGGGTGCAACGAAATGGTGCACTCGCAATTCCATGTTATTTCACTTCATTTGCTCTAATGCAAGACGTTTTGTTTTTTTTTCTCGCATAGTCATTACCAAAGATGGATACGTTGTATTGTGGATGTTCATCACTCATGCATTCACCCTCGTTTATTATGAAAATTGGACGGACAATTCCGTGAAACCGGAACGATATGAAATTTTCTGTGTGTATTCTTAAATGTATGAACATCAAGAAAACAAAATGAAAAAAATAGATTTTTTGAAAATTCTAACTGTATATAACCCGTTTGAGAATGCATTGCAGAATTTTGTTTCCAGAATTTTTCTCGTGGCCAAGAAGCACTTCACAATGGAAATATTTTCAATACGACAAAAAAGTAAAGCTGGGTATACAGGGTGATACAAGTTTGAGTACTAACGTCTCGCCACGATTTCCAATGCATGCAAAAGACCTTCACCTCGATTTTTCCCAAAAAGAAAATCATCCTAAGCTGGACAAACTTTCGACTAGCGATTTCCATCAAATCACGAACTTCCCTCCGACCTTTTTTCAACTGGTGACAGTTCCAGTTCCTCGAGGGCATTCGAGCGAGAAAACTGTGCCATTGTGCGAGCATTGTGCGCCAGATTCGTCGAGGGGAGGGGTGAGTTCGGCCGTGAAACGTAACTGAAGACCCCCGAATCGAAACGTCGAGCGTTGAGAACGATACCAAAAATGCAGCAAGTGTGTGTGTGTGTGTGTGTTATGTTTCTTTCTGCAGGTTGCACATCTGCCTGGAAATGAACCAGAGGGGGTGGCCAATGCACAGATTCACACGTGATGGATCGCCAGTGGCGTATCGTGACTACCCCCAAGCCTTTTTACTTTTATCACTACTCAACAGTATTTCTCCGATGAATATTTGACGTGGGCATTTGAATGTTGACAAATGATGTTGACAATTGACAAATGAAGTTGACAATTGACATTTGAAGTTAACAATTGACAAGAATGGTCAAAATAGGATGAAGAACTATCGGTTTCAGTTCGAATTTTTAGCTTTCATTGAAAGAAATTTGTGTCAAATCCGCTTCGACAGTGTTTCTGCAGAAGGAATACTGTGGAAAAGTGACTGACTGTTGGAATGAGGAATCATTTGATGAAATTAACACCTGACAGATTGACATATGAAGTTGACAATTGACAAATAAAGTTGACCATTGACAAATAACGTCAAGATTTTTTGCAGTTTTATACAGTTTAGGAGCTCATTCACCGTTGAATATGAGTGTGTAGTCTTAATGATCAAAATAGGATGAAAAAATATTGGTTTCAGTTCGAATTTTTAGTTTTCATTAAAAGAAATTTGTGTCAAATCTGCTTTGACAGTGTTTCTGCAGAAGGAATACTGTAGAAAAGTGATTGACTGTTAGAATGAGGAATTATTTGATGAAATTGACACCTGACAGATTGACATATGAAGTTGACAAGTGACAAATGAAGTTGAAAATTGACAAATAACGTCAAGATTTTTTGCAGTTTTACACAATGTTATGCTTATTCATCGTTAAATATGAGTGTGAAGTCTTTGATGGTCAAAATAGGATGAAAAACTATTGGTTTCAGTTCGGATTCTTAGTTTTCATTAAAAGAAATCTGTGTCAAATCTGCTTTGACAGTGTTTCTGCAGAAGGAATAATGTAGAAAAGTGAGTGACTGTTAGAATGAGGAATCAGTTGATGAAATTGACACCTGACAGATTGACATATGACTAGTGACGTTGGCATTTGACAGATCAGCACTATTCCTGTTCGAAAACCGAGACGTTTTTGGTTCCGAACTCACTTTAAGGAGATCTCTATCGATCCTGCTCTGATGTTAGTCGTTCAGTGGATCAAAACACGAGTTCACGTGGAAATTGTAGGCCATGCCGTCGAAGACTTCGGTCCCGTTCTCCATCTGTGCCGTTATCTGATAATCAGCGAGGTTTACGGAAACAACATTGGCACAATATTGGCATAATTGTTCTTGGTACAGGCCTCTAACGGCCTGACATCGAAATTAGAATGAGCAACAGAAGAATTTTGCACCGTCTTGGATTTTTCACAGCTACTTTGTAGAATATGGTTTGCCTTTGAATGATTCTCGCCCAAAGTGGACGTCTTGAGGGATGTTCATGTCTCGAAAAGTAAGCTTTGTGGTGAAGAATAGTAACAGAAGAGTCTTTTTGTAGCTCACAATCGCTTTTGAATTTCCTACGAGTGCATGAAAATTATCACTACCTGTCTCTGCTTTGAAGATGCCTGTTTTTTTCGTGGAATTCTTCTGGTTTCCGAATAGCCGTTCCATTATGCGTCGTCAAAGAAGAAATTAATGGTACCCACCCACAAAACATCTCGTTCGAAGTTAGCCTTTGTCGATACCTTGAACAGGTAGAAATGTTGGACAGGGCGAGCTTGATTTTCGAGGGTACAATCATTCGCTCGCTGTGGGTGCCACTTTGGGAAACGTTCGAGAGAAGAATTATGTGAAGGGTCTGACCGGAAATAATATCGATAAACACTCGTGGTGGACCGCGGCTAGAGAGCGCGCCGAGATGGGTTTGCCCAATGGGCGAGTGCGTCAGAAGGAATGCCGGACTGAAAATAAAGCCAGCCTCATTTATACGAGGATATTTATACAGATTTATACTTGGAATGGAGCCTGATTCAACAACAAAAGCATTTTGGTTTTTGTAGTTGAGTTTTTGGGAAGTTCACTCGGAAATTACCGAAAGGGTACCTCCTTCAAATTTCATATTAAGGCATTCAGAGCCCAAGGGGTTTTCATAGGTTTTCTCATTGAAAATAGGGGATTTTAGGGTGTTTTAGCGACTTTTTGGGATTTGTTGGAATTTTCAACATGAAATATCTCGACAACTATACTAGATATCGAAAAACGGATTTCACCACCATTTTCAGTGCCTCTTAGACACCTTTTCAGGCAAAAATATATTCTGAAATTTTGCTCGAAAATATACCAAAGGGTACCCCCTTTGGACTTTTTCGAAAAATTCAAAATTGTCGTAGATTCTTCTGTTTGTAAATATACTTCCAAAGCATGTCTAAGACGTTCTGTTATGAATTTTCTATCGAAATAGATGATTTTTCGAATATTTTTGGATGTTTCCAGACTTCTCTGATATTTTCCATGGTAGAAAATGACGAATTTTTGAAAACTATATACTATATATCGAAAAACTGAGTTCAGTGTCGTGTTCAGCGAAATCCAGACACCCTGTATACGAGTTTTAAGGCAAATCGACTTTTCGAAAATATACCAAAGGGTACTTTTTGTACCGTCCACAAACTCCAACATTCCCTTCGGAAATTGAACTATATCCACTTTTACTACTATTTCGTCTGATCTGGATAAAATCCACGCATCTGAGTGTCCGATCTTCACACTTCTCAGTCAAACCAACATCGACTAACAATCAGCGTTCGTAGAATGGGTAGAAGCAAAAAACACTCAAACCAAATACGATGTACTCGACACCTGTTCCGTTTCGATAGCAGTTCGTATTAAGAATCACCGCTACGTCATAGCCTAGTTCCTGGCAGACAGACACAAGATGGGTACGTGATAATTACACCCTGTAGTAGGTCACCGATGTGTGTTTCCTTCGTATCTGGACTTCCTTCCGGACTAAAACGACAAGCTAACGCGTCAACGTCAGGTTTTGTGAGGTTTTTCTTGAGGGGTTCTTCATTGGATTCAAGGGGTTATATCCAGTTGGAATTTTCAGAAAATCGATGTTTTTTATTTTGTTTTCTTGATGTACATATATTTAAGAATACACACAGAAAATTTCATATCGTTCCGGTGAATATTTTCGAAGTTACACGCAAATTTGAAAAGGCGTTTCAGAGTGCTTGAAAGTGCTTTTCAAACTTTGAACGCGTTTTTCTCAAAATGGTGTTTTTAAAGTGGTGACTAACGTTTTTCGAAAACGGCTAAAACCGATTAGTCTCAAATTTCAACACGATGAGCTTCTTAAATATATTTTTTAGTAATTAATCGAAGATTTTTTCTCACCGAAGAATATTTTTGACAATTTCAGACCGAAATTTTGATCAAAAATCGATTTTTTTCTTTGATAAACCGCCATTTTGTCAAAAAATTAATTTTGCTTATTCCTTCGATTAATTACTGGATTCAACATGACTTTAAGAAAATCTGTTTGGTTTTTCAATTTCGGATGATCCAGTTCAGAGATATACCAAGTGGTCACCGCAAAACGTCTTTTTTGAGAGGAGCTCCTGGAGCTCAATTGTAGCTCCTTTCCAGATAAATATTTTTACTAATACTAAGTCCCAAAATATTGTTGAAAGATGCCATAATATGAGTAGAAATTATTAGAGCAATAAATTCAAAAGTTTTCTCAGAAAAAAATCTGGAAAATTCGCTATTTTTCGGCCTTCTTGAGCGGTTTTGGGGAGTTTTTGGGGCTTTTTTGACATCGAATAACTCGAAAACTATCGAAAAACAGTCTTCACTGCCGTTCTCAACGCCTCTTAGACCTCTTAGAGTCTCCAATGTAGTTATTAATATTAATAATAACCGATTTCCAGCGTGAAGATTTTTTTCTCATCCAAACTCCCGGACACCCTGTATGCGACGAGACCATCAACCCAACCAAAGGGCAATTAAAAAACCTAAAATGTCTCGCCCATGGGCCAGGTTCGAATTATTTTCGAATTTTTCGTCTAACCCCACACATAACCCCGACGAAAAGGGAAAAAAAAAACGAAAGGCATCATTAACATCCAAACATCTTGGTCCTCCTGTTAGGGAAAAAGGGACGGGTGATGCTATTAGGGAGCCGCATTATGTTTCACCATGATTTATGCGACTAATACGAACATGTGTGTTTGGAAAATGGGAGAGATTTTTAGGGTGCATGGTGGTACGACAGGTTACAGACACCAGAGTGTATATTCGATCACAAATTGTAAGTCTATGGGAGCAGATACACAGTTCGAAATTTATCGCTTTACAGATATGGAATTAAATATTTAGGAAAATGAAAAACACGCTTTGATGGGCAACTAAAAAAGTGAAATTAATTTTCAATATGGAAATGCATTGATTTGGAGAAATATTTTCATTGTGAAAAAGCTTAAGGTGCTACAAAAATCAGTTTTTATATAAGGTGCCCCACATATTTTTTAAAATAACAATATTTTTCCTAGTTAATTAACAATTTCTCAATCAAGAATTTATTCATTTCACCATCAAAGCTTTTTTTATAGTTTACAGTACATGTGCTACAGGGTGCTACAAAAATCAGTTTTTATAAAGCGCCCCATACCTTTTTTAAAATAACAATATTTTTATGTCAGTTTCTCATCATAACAATATTTTTCCTAATAAATTTATTTCTCAATCAAGAAATTTTTCATTTCACCTTAAAGCTTTTTTTATAGTTTACAGTACATGTGCTACAGGGTGCTACAGAAATCAGTTTTTATATAGCGCCCCATACCTTTTTTAAAATAACAATATATTTACAATTTATATTGAGAAATAAACTCAATTGAGATTTTTTTTCATTTCACCATTGAAGCTTTCTTTATAGTTGCTACAGGGTGCTACAAAAATCAGTTTTCATAAAGCGCCCCACATATTTTATAAAATAACAATATTTTTCCTAATTTATTTCTCTTAAAATAATTATTTTTATTCCATCATTAAAGCTTATTCAATAGTTTACTCAAACTATATTCTTGTATTTTTTTCAGACATAAAATTACGCTACTTGCTATTAGCCCAAAGGAGAATTACAAACATACATACAAGTGAAGCTAATATAAGCATGTTAAAAAAGTCTCTTTGTTCAATTTTGAGTACAATTTCGATTCCAACTTGATGGAAGCATTTGCAGTAGGAGGAAAAAATCACACATAACACACGAACAATAAGAATTGTATTTCCCAATATTATATAACCTCAAACGTCGGTACGTCTGTAGTGCCGAACGGAATCGTCACGTTCTCAGTTGTATAAGACGCTTAAGTAACCGAGAATTGGGTTACGTGCAGAGAAAGTGTGTTACGCCAAATTTGTCTAATAATCCTCCGTGGCCATTTTCACGCCTACAACTTTGTGACTCTACTTTACCGACCGCGATTGGCAAATGTCAAACATTCGACTCGCGCATCTTGCGTCAAAAGTACCAGTGACATCAGATACTGGGTGTTCTATTTATTCGAGCAACTATTTTCTCTAAATGAAAAGACTAAACTCGAATCTATTCTCAGGTATTTATTTTCTGACAAAGGCAGTGAAACGAAATCAAAATAGGAAATAAATCAAACTCGGTTTCCTTATAATAATCCATGGAACTCCATGGGAACTGGAAAGTCCTTTCATACCTACCCCAACCCACAAACTCCCGATTCAAGTCAATAAGTATCGACCCGAAGATTACGATTTTTCAGTCGGCCGGATTTCCTTAAGAAAGGCTCCGTAACGTCTTGAAGACGGAAGATTGTGCAAAGTTCCCACGATCAACAATAGCGATGATTTCTTTAGACGTCTTCGGGGTACATTTATTTCGTCTTCTTTCTTTTCTTACCTTACACCAGCCGCCTCTGACGAACGAACCATTTCGGAGCGATCTTTTGTCGTTCCTTAAAATCGACACACACGCGGGACTGATAAGTGTGCGTGGGTTCAGCGATGCGTTTTTGTTTGTTAAATTTATGCTGATTTTCTGAATATTACCTGATCATTTCTAAGCACGAAGGGGAGGCTATGGATGAAAAAAATGAGAAAAACTCGAAAGGAAGAGTTTAGACTTTGTTTTAAAAAATTGCTGTCTTATTACGTCAACGGCAATCGGATCACTAGATACATCCTTATAGGAAAGTCGGTCTATTAGTCATTACTTGACATAGACATGTAACTTTCAACTTCAGTTGAGTAGATTTTGAATACTGAGTCTTTTATTATACTGATGATTAAAAAAATTTCGAAAATTATAATATTGGTGTGCTATCTGAAAGATAATTTCAAATTGTGTATTGTTAAGTCTGGATCAAGATAATTAAATATTTTTTTTATAGTTAACAGTACATGTACTACAGGGTGCTACAAAAATTAGTTTTTATAAAGCGCCCCACTTTTTTTTAAATATCAATATTTTTCCTAATTAATTTATTTTTCTATCAAGATTATTTTTATTTCATCATTAAAGTTTTTTTACAATTTACAGTACATGTACTACAGGGTGCTACATAAATCAGTTTTTATAAAGCACCCCACATATTTTTTGAAATAACAACATAAAAAATGCCCAAAATCATCTGACGAACTTGAATCGAGAGAGTTTAATTAAAAAATTATAAAATTGGTGTGCTATCTGAAAGATAATATTAAAAATGTGTATTGTTAAGTCTGAATCGAGATAATTCGAAATCTGATTTCGCAGAGAAGGAACATTCTATAAAAGATAAGATTGTTGGGATTTAGTGAAACGAGAAAAGATATGAGTTTTTCAAATAAAACAGAACTAGTTTCGGATTTTTTTAGTATAGTTTAGTTATATTATATTCGCTCTGCAATCGAAAATAAGCTTAAGAAGAACACAGACACAGACCTGTGATATATCATTATTTTCCTAAATTTAACCGACTGAGGCTTCTTTGTTTCCAAACAGCAATTAACAGTGAAATTTCCGGATTCCAATTCAAAGACCAGTCTCTCGAGTATCTACTTTTCTTTTTCCGACATTTATTAATAGTCGTTTATTTTCGAACGGTACACGGCAGAGCCTCACTCTATCTGGACTTTTTATCTGAATATTGTGTGTCGGAATGTTGTGAACTTCCGGCATGTTTAAGTTTGTGTTGAAAGTCTTTATCGACGAGGTAGGAGTCTTTACTTTGTGCGTTGCATTCTATTTTTAAAGCATGACTTCACGTGAACATCTTTGACTAAATAATTACGGAGTTAAATGAAGTGCCTCATGATGTTTGATAGCAAATATACTTATATTTACGATATATTTTCGACAAAAAAAACGGCTGGGAAAAACTGAATAGTTGTTGCCTCAAGCTTATTTGTTCTAAAATTCTCTATTTTTATTTGGCATCTCTTAGGGTGCGTTCCATTAAGCACTCACAACGATCACGTTCACGACCACGAATTTTGTCGTTCCACTTGGTTCTGTGCGTCATCGAAACGCTCACGCCGACCCACCTATTGAGATGGGTCGTCGTGAGCATGAATCATGACGTCATTCATGACATTTTCGCCACCACCCCAACGATCGTGGTCGCCATGTGGAACGTCTGAATGAGTGTTTTGGGCGTTGTGAGCGCTTAATGGAACGCACCCTTAGTTTTCGCTGAAATCCTCGATGACATGCCTTTTTAATTCGATAATCTGATAATCCCCTACGGCTGATACGCCACTGGGGTCTCGTAAGACTAAAATACCGTGCACTCGCGACGAAAAGTTACATCACTTAATGTGTAATAGCTGACCTATTACATTATCAAACAACAAACTAACGTTTCCGCATCTACATTTTTGTGACCTACTTACTTATTTATTGTAAGCCTATTTTCTGAAGAAGTCTGTGTGTTGAAAAAAAATATAGGCAATGAAGTAACACTCGGTAATATTACAGTATAAATTGTCACATTGCTCAGGATGTGGAGCCTAAGGCGATGCAAGAAATTCAATTGTCAAACATAATATGGAATATTTTGAGAAGAAAACTTCCGTACGGACGCCACTGAATAGCCCCTTCAAATAATAGCATGTCTTTAGGGAACACCCTGTATATATGACGTGGGTTTTATCAAGAATGAAGTGACATTCGTGACAGATCCTTAGAAAATATCAGATTGATTGTTTCCCATGCGACTTATCATTTAAGTGGAAAATCTTATCTCGACTATCGTCATATTCTATTTCAGGAATTTTCATAAATTATTCTTTGGAATTATTAGCTTCTAAAGTCCACATCTTTTTTTCCACATTTGTAAGGTCCTGATGCTTTGATTTTTATCATTAATCATATCATCAATTCTACCAATAATGATTCATTTGAATGCTTATATTACGTCACGATGTACGTGTCATCTACGTATTAAATTATTTTTTCTCTATTCTACATCTGATTCATGAAAACATAGCTTCAAAATCGTCAGTGAAATCGTATTCATCAATCTGATCCAAAATGAAATTTCTGTAGGACAAGTTGTGTTACATACGGGGGGAGCTCGAATAGTATAACGTGTCGTAAAACTTCATTCTTATACGTAATAAAGCGATCAAACCATATAATTGTTTTTTATAGGGCATAATCGCAAGAGAATTTTCACACAATCACAGAAAGTTCGTTTTTATTCCATTCATACCAGGTTTATATCCAAACATTCCTTCTGACAAATCGTCGTGTCATATTATGTAGCCTAAGAATTCAACGCCTCTTATAAATCCTGAAAAAAAAAGCATGACACACCACTGATTGCAACTATTGAAAACATCGTCAACTTATCGTACCCACCCCGTAGACGAAAATCACATCGCAACATGTGTTAGTAATAGGAAGTCATAGGCTTCTTTTCCCACTACTCCACATTTGGCTCTAGAAGTGAAGATCCGGTGTGTAAATCTGACAACGCCGACATAGCTACGTGTGTGAGCGGGCTCCCCCTCCACTCGCCCACAACACACCATCCGCGTAATATTCCAACGTGATGTTGGTTGGCTGTGATGCGTTGCTAAGTCAAACAGTTCCACAGCGACAGCGGTAAGGTGACTGTCGTCCAAGACCGTCACAGTTACCCCCCGCGTTCAAGGAATTTCACAGCCTGCTGCAATTTCGCGTGTGATATTATTGCGTTAGATAATCAACGGATTACGTGAAATTGTAGTCGTGCTGAGTTGTGGATAGTTGTGTCGATGTTGCAGTGACCCGGATACGTTAGGATTAGACTCGAAGATAAAGGTGATAGCACACATATTTTACTTTTGATTGTTTGTTTTTGCTGGTATTTGCGGTACACTTCTGGCGATTGCTTAATTCGAAATTGTTATGCAGCGTATTACTCGGCTTGTTATCTCATTAAACGTCCTGTTTGTGGCGACAATAAAAAAGTTTTTTGCGAGATTCAAGTCTCGAATCCATAGGCGCTACCAATTTACTTCCTCAGCAGAATAAACCGTTTTCATAATGCAATTCACTCGTACTTGATTCGTTGATACCTAAATTGAAATTAATTATTCAAATGTCAATGATTAATGACAGTTCGCGTTGCTACATGAAATTTCTATCATCAATATGGGTGCGTATCGCGCCACCGGAAAAATCTGAACGTTACGCTCATGTGTTTCTTCCTGGGTTCGAATGAACAGGAAATTGAGATAGAGAATGAAAAGGAAATAGAGGTGCACATTCCACAGGTTATTTGTAAATATCAAACATGTACTTACCATTGTGTATACAAGGTATCTGATATCGATGCACTTGCATTTATTCAATATTTAGTAGAACATTTTGACTGACTTGCTCAATAACGAGTTCAAAGATTCCAGAAATACCTGTACTATCTTACGTCAATTGTTAATATCTAGTTGTGATTAACCTTTACAACGCCATTGTCAGAAACATACTTACTGTTTATCAAAATTAACAAAGACATATCACATTGTTGTAAATTTCCAAAAACAAGTCGTCAAAACTCGGCAATTTAACAATTTATTTATTTGAGAACAAATAAAATGGATTGCAGGCTATTGTAAGCCTTGATCCTAATTCAAATACACTAATTCCTAATGATATGGATATATAAGACAGTGCGCTGGCGCATATTTGAAATCATTCCATAGTGGCCACTTCGTAATCCCGATCCGAAACCACACCATCTCATAATTATAAAGCTTTCAAGAAAGCAAAGTTTAATACAATGTAGTAGTATTTTTAAAATAACAGAACTTGACATAATATTTCATAGCCAACTCACCGTCTCGATGTTACTACCAAGTGAATCAAGTAGTGTTTATAATAAGTCCACCCATTATATAAATCACTGATAATTATCATTTATTGTTTATAAGTCCACAACACCAAATAAAACTGTCACACGAAATCTACTCATAGTACACAGAACAAGTGGAGCTGTCAATTAGACATCTAGTGTTTTCTGGACGAACTCAATGTTATTGGGTGTAGATACCTATATCACTGTGATCGCTTTCATCGTCATAATTATCTTGTCAAAAAAGTATCATAAAGTCGATTGTTCGTAATCGGAAATTATACCCCTAGTAAAATATTTGACTCTGATATTTGATTTAGTTTAGTGGCATGTGTGTATATATCACGAGGCATATTTTCCTGTTTATAATAGCACTTTCAGATAAGTACTGATATGAAAATATGCACTTGATTATGAAATATCGTCATCATCCCGAATAAAAATATTGATAATCAATTTCTATCGAAACTGATTCCGTTATCCTATTCGATAACTAATCAAATAGATAATGCGAATATAAATTTTCTGTGATCGTTAGTCTGTTGTAATATATAAAAGAAGAAAAAAAAACACCTGAAATATTCTTACTGAAGTGTATTACCATATCTGATAAACAAGCCTTTGTTCTGACAAACAAGGAAGTGAGATCTTGCAGTGCTTTCATTTGGCATTGACATATTTCCTGGTTTCAAATCATGTCCTGAAGCAAGTTTTACCCACCCTCAATCGATGCCGAAATATTATCGGTCTGTATATGTACCCAATGGATGATAATTCTTATCAACTCAAATTTCATTCTACTATAAACTTTTGCCTGCTACATCAGCAGATCTGATGTGCAGCATGAACTTGAAATTAACTGACTTGACAATAATTTTATCGGATGTGATTACGAATAATTCAAAACAGATGGCGCCAGTTCGTTGTCTTATTTGATAGTCATGATGAGTATTTGCGTGAAGACATGTTCGTTTTCATCAATTTCATGTTGGAATTGAAGACGGAAAACTTGGTCTATGATGGAGAACAGAATATGAATAATGTTAGAGGTGATTTTTCAAAAACGATGATACCGCCATCTCCGAACGATCCATATAATCACAACTCTTGCATTCATCTTTCGAATATACCTGATTTGCCTTTCAATTATTCAAAATTCTTGTGTCTACGTATGACTCAAGTGTTTTCGACAATATTCTCTTACCTGAATGAGAGTTTTATACCAGATGTACACTGATTCTGTTATATTGATAACCATTTCAGTGATCCAATACCTGTGCAAAAATTTTCGAACCATCCGTATTCCCTTTTCCTTTCAACAGTAGTAATTGTGTCATTGTGCGAATAAGTTTCTCACTTTCACTTTACCTTTTACCCAATCCTAGAACGCCCACAATATTTATGATTTTTCTTGAAGATTGTAAGGGCTATATACTAGAAAATACAATTATAATAAAAACTACAAACTTATACTTCTCTGATGAAAAAAAAAAACATAACCAATTTTCGAACCGTACCCAAAAGAAGGTGGGCTATCAAGGATTGCTTCCTATTTCTCATCTTATGTTAGTCGAGGATTGAAACCTGTTTTATGGTAGTATTTCATCGATTTGAAGATGAAGTTTTTTATTCTCCTTGAAAAATTCAGCAAAACACAATTCATTATTTTTTTTTTATTTTGTTCCTCATTTTATCTGCCGTACAATTCCTTTCCTTCCTTTATCAATACTTTGCGTTGTTTTTCAACAAATATCTGTCTCGATATCTTCTTGATGAGAGGATCCTCCATTCCAAATGAATAGGAAGATTAGATAAACATTCAAATAGTGTTCAAATAGGTATAAGTCGTAGTTGATAAACCAGTTACTAAAACACCAATAGATAACCCAGATTCTTGTTTCGCCTAATAAAAATAATTCTAAACCAATTATTACTGGATTTCCCAGGTAGACATACCTTGACAGTAGCAGGTAGGACTATTTATTAGAATAGTGTCAAAGGTTGGTTATTCGGAAGTAACTTCAGTTCAGTTTCGAAAACTTTCAGAGCAGTTAGCATCTTTAGTAGCCTTGTGTTAGTTGTGATTACACGTTCCTACAGTTGAGAAAGCTTGTTTGACGCGGTGAGTTCTGATTAATATGAAGTTAGCTGTTAGAAACATCTGATCAAAATAAGAAACATATTCGCAGACTTTAAGATCAGTCAGTTATGTACAAGAATTCAAATTTGCATCTGTTGCATTCAAATCAGTGTGGTTGAGAGTAAGTGCTAGGAATGAACCCATTTTTACGGTAATATTGATTAATCGATAGTTGACACGTTCGATAAATAATATCGATAATAGCACCACACATCCTTCTCAACTTGATTGTTCCGATGTTGTGAATTGTTCTTTGAAAAATACTGTTGAGTTGCGGCGACGATTATAAAATTAAAACTTCTACAAAAATAAGTATGACTCTTAAATCACGAAAGAGTAGGAAGCGAGCCAATGATGTAGTACGAAATTATAAAAAGTGTGCAATAATCACCGGCTCGGCGTTTATGTAGGTTTTTCGCTCACGGAAGTTATTTCAAGGTGAAGTAAATGTTTTTTCAACTCGTTTACAAGTCTGTGTTTTCCGGTATAGGCAATGATCAAGCAGTGTCGAAATATATCCATGCATCTTTTGTAATGCGATACGAAAGTGTCACCGTAACTTCCTGTGCATTGTAAAATAATTCACCAAAATAATTTCTGAATATCTGAATCTTCTTAACTCTGTTAATTGTTTCGTAACAATGGATCATACTAGGTAATTAAAAATGTATGAGATTTGATTGAAATCTCAAATTGATACGCATTGTAGTACGGAGCATAGAATTATAATGACTTTTTTGTGATTCCATGATTCGAAAATTTCAGTTCTTTAATTAATTGCGATGTAACTATGCCAGGAAATACCTGCAACAATGTATAGATCATTTTGAGGTGACGTCACGACAGATTACCGGTAGGGCACACAAAACGTTACTGTCATTGTAAACAATAGAGAAGATCGATTAATTGAGTGTGAATTATTTGAAATGCCATCGTTTTGTTCTGTTGTGGGGTGTTCTAAAAGGGCAGAAAGAGATCAAACTCAAAACTGCAGATAATAATGAAGCTAATGGCCGACGCACCCTTGCATGTCCTACCGACAAAATGGCAGCATCTGTCAAAAGTGACGTCACTCAAAATGATCTATTCATTCGAAGGCGATAGCTTTGACAGCTTGTCAATACATGCGCTGTTGCCGCTCGTCGTTTTTTTCCAACTGTCTTCCGAAAAACGCTCAACGCTAAATTTTCCGTTACAGATCAGACAACATGAAATTAGTACCAGGCCATCTACCGCCCATACCGACAAGCTCCTCCATGGATCGGCTCCCGCTGCCCCTCACCTTCAACGCCGACCTCCTCTGGCGTTACCCCCTAGGCTTCCCCTCCCTAGCCCCCCAAAACCCCCCTTCGTCCCCCCTGCTAGAATACAAGAGCCAACTCCCCAATTCCCTTCCGTCGGACCCGCGAGTCTGGAACAGGGACGACGTCACCCTCTTCCTCCAGTGGTCGGAACGGGAGTACGACCTCCAGCCCATCGACCACGACATGTTCCAGATGAACGGCAAAGCCATGTGCCTGTTGACGCGAAACGACCTCTCCGAGAGGGCCCCCGGCTCCGGCGACGTCCTCTACAACGTCCTCCAGATCCTCGTCCGAGAAGCCAACACCCTGCAGCGGATGCTGCCCAGCAGCCCCGTCACGCCGACCTCCAGACACCCGTACCCCATGTCCCCCCACTCGCACCCCCCCACCCCCACGTGGAACCTGCTGGGGGGGCAGGGCGGCGAGCCGTTGCACTCCTCGCACGCGGCCAGCTTGGCGGCGCACTTGATGGCGCAGAGCAACTCGGTGACCTTGAGCCCCGCGCCGTCGGTCGACAGCCAGACCAGCAGTCCGCAAAGGGGGGACAACCCTGGTTTCGGGCATTCCGTCTTCAGTGCGGGCGGGAGTAACGGGAGCGGGTCGAATCCGTCGGATTCCGATGAGGATGTGGATAAGAAGGGGTACAATGGGAGTCCGCCTAATACGCCCGGGGCGTACTCGATGGTGCCGCAGATGACGTACAGCTTGCCCCCGAGGAGCCCCAAGGAGCCAGTTTCTAGTCCAGCTGCGTTCAGGAATACCGGGAGGGAGTTTTTCCCTAGCGATTCTTCCGAGCCGAATACGAGTGAGTAATTGGTTGAATAATTCAAATATATTTAAAAAATAAAGAAATGTTACAATACACAACATACACATATATACGTTTGTAGACTAGGAAAATTTGGCCCTAGATGTTGAGACATCTGTGTGTGATAAAAAAATAAAATTTACAAAAAGAATAACAACTCTTGAACCATACTTCCTCAAAAAACAAATCCAGACAATAATCCTGATATTTAAACAATCTTACTCTTGAACAAACTCATCGATAACCAACAATAACAATTTAGATATTTATTGAGGACCTTATTGTATACTATACCTATAAGATACAATACATCCCACAAACCAAAAACTTTATATGACAAATTGAAAGATTTTGTCATGCCAATCAATCAGAACTTTTATACTATAGAAACATTATTTTATTTTTATTAGTATAATCTTTAATATAATAAAATTTTTTAAAGACTTAATTTGCTTTATTTCATTTTCAATAAGTTATAATATTTAATACAAACAACAAATGTATATAAAACAAAAAAATCACACAACAAACAGTTCATAGTTGAAATATGGAAAAGTTCAACTAAAAGGACTGCACATGTTTTTATTCAAATAATCTTGAACATTGTAAAATAATTCCATGAGAATTTGTTCACTGATTTCCTTGAAAAACTGGTGGAGTCAATGATTTTGACACTGGCTGCTAAATGATTATATAATTTCACAGCATTATAAATAATAGAGTTTTTCATCACATCACAAATTTTATGAAAATATACCACTAGGACATTGAGGAATGTACATACCCAATTCTCAGTGCTTATGAAGGATATTACATAATATTGCCCACAAAAAATTCATTTACACTTTTTTTCATCATTCCCTTGTAGCAAACTGATGATTGCCTATTATCTCATGACTAATGCCTGGTTTTGTTTGTTTCAGATGGTAGACTTTTGTGGGATTTCCTACAGCAGCTCTTGAACGACCCTGGTCAAAGGTATACCAGTTATATTGCATGGAAAAACCATGATACAGGAGTTTTCAAGATTGTCGATCCTTCGGGACTAGCCAAATTATGGGGAATTCAGAAAAACCATTTGTCCATGAACTACGACAAGATGTCTAGAGCATTGAGATACTATTATAGGGTCAATATTTTGAGGAAAGTGCAAGGAGAAAGACATTGTTACCAGTAAGTTGTTTTGTTTCCCGTATTCTTCAGTATTGTGTCATTTCTGTTTATGCATTTGATTTAATTAGGTATCATTAGAAAACACTCAATTTCTTCCATATGAAGCAAGTTTTCAACATGCACTTTCAATTTATACCAAATTAACCTGTCTTCCAAGAACATTTAGTTGAACCAGCCTTGAAATCTTGCTCTGCTGTAATACTTCAAACCACTTGGAATCTTGAATTTTTTATCGAATTAAAAACAACCACTAAATGATATAAACGTAATGATGACCTAATTATTGAACTTCTTCTTTTTTTATTGGACTTAGCTTCCAGGGCTATCCGTCAACTTTGACAATAAAGGTTATTTCTATCTTCTTCTACGTTCTTGTTTACTCATTACGTTGAACTTCCAAATGTTTCACGGTCTCATTAGAACGTTTAATTGCAGATTTCTCCGAAATCCAACCGAGCTGAAAAACATCAAAAACATATCGCTTCTACGGCAACAAATGTCACCAACAAACGTTAAACCACCGCCAAACCCTCTTACTACAACGATGACAATCAAATCGGAACCCGCAGATATGTCCGACCAAGAGCTTCCAACTTCCAGCCAACAACAGACGGACTACGAAGAGAAACCGACGGATTTGAGCATGGATGGACCGACAGACCTCAGCAGTAGCTCCAGACACATAAACATCGTGTGTTCTCCTGATCCTCCGATTCAAGGTCCCCACAACTAGCAGTGAAAGTGTTCTTGTCTGGTGCCAATAATGAAAGACTCGTGCAAATATGTAGAAACTTGAGTCTTGTACATAGAGTTTTTAGTTTGTTTAGGAAATTCAGTGCAATTCGTATTGTTACAGAACAACGAGTTCATGTGCCAAAAGTTTAAGTTATTTGTCGTCGGTCACGATGATTTTGGGAAATGTTACAAAAAGGTATTCAGTGGATGTATCGCTTTTGTCCATATGTTGATCGATTCGTCCATTGAAGATGGCAGCTTTAATTTTCGCAGGTTTGGAAGCATAGGGTGATAATACTGACAATATTTTTGGAATGATTATAATAATGTACGAAAAATAGGATGGGAAGAAAAATTCAAAAACGTATATTTCTATGTAAAATCAAATTTGTCGTGCGTATGAATTGAGAGAATGAAACCACATTCCAATTTTTCGCGGCTATTGCCTCTTTTATAAAAAAATAAATTCTATAGCTGAGTTTTCCAGCTCCATTTCTGTGATCTCAGAATAAAATTGACTCAATTCGTGTGATTTCAATAAGTATATATTATATACATGAATACTATGTATACATTGTACATACAGGGTGGAAAATAAACAATATCTTTAGACTTCGTATGTTGTTTTTTTACTGCAAAGTTTTTCAATCAACTTTACATAAAATATATGTGAAACATTCAAATTGGAAATGGATACGCCAATTATTTTATTCAAAGTAATTATGAATCCTCGAAATTTTTCGTTGAGCAACGAACAGCAAATATGCATATTTCATCACAATCTTAATTAACATGCTGGCGACATCTATCAACAAATAAGAGAACCTCATGTAATGTTACATTTTTATCATTGAAAACATCTGTTTTCTGGATTATATTAGATCAGCTGCAATCCCAACACACTGAGAGTGGTTTCCGTAGATATACGTAGAAAATAATTTCCAATCCACTTGACTTAACCTGTTTCATTTCTATTGAATACAATTTGTTGAGATTTAATGTAATAAATGTGTTCTATTCACCTAACTGCGGTTAATATTTGACATTGTACACACAAAGATCGCAGTATTATGTGACGTCACTCGTGTTACCTACGCGTTTATGAATTTGAATATCCTTGTTAGCACATACGGATACCCATCGATATAATCATACACTTTTATATGAGTGATAAAGCTGATAATACAGTAGATTGGTCATATCATATCTTATCGATATATTCAATCAGAATTCGCAAGTTGTCATCATCAGCAATCTAATATTGACTTTGTTGTTCTACTTATTCTGAAGATGGCTAGTTTAGACGTTGACAAAATAATAAAAAACCTCACCAATAAAGATGGTATGTAAATATTCGAATAGAAATTAATTCTTACACTATCTGTTAGTGGCGTCTAAAATGTGTGGAAATATTAAACCTGTAGATCGCTGAGAAAAAAATACGAATGACAACAGTGCACAAATCTTCCGAAGCTAACAAATAAAAATGTTTCAACTTATTTTCAGTGCGGGAAAGCAAAAAACTCAAACTGATTAATATAAGTGAATCTGATATAAAAGCGTTATGCTTCAAGGCAATAAACATTTTTATGGCTCAACCGATGCTGCTTGAACTGGAAGCACCAATTAAAGTTTGTGGTGAGTATGGTATCAAAATTTATATAACGTTTAAAATATCCCACCTGCTGTGATTCATTCTGTATAAGTAGATTTCACTTTTTTATCGTTTCCAACGAAGATACAAATTAAATCACTCAACGACCAATTATGTTTCTGTCATTTCTGTCAAACAGAAAAACTTTGTTTGTGACGTGATTCAGAGCTAGTTCAGAACTGATTCACAAAGAAACAATTTTGGAGTTTTGGACTCGTTCGAGGATGACTTGACTCCTTACATTTTGTTTTTTAGGAGACATACACGGCCAATTCATGGATTTACTGAAACTATTTCAATTCGGTGGGTTTCCGCCCGATTCGAATTATTTATTTTTGGGTGACTACGTTGACAGAGGCAAACAGTCGATAGAAGTCATTTGTTTATTACTGGCTTATAAAATAAAATACCCAGAGAACTTTTTCCTTTTACGCGGGAATCATGAAGCATCGTCAGTTTGTAAAATATACGGATTTTTCGATGAATGTAAGTACCAACTTCGATATTTTCAGTCATTGAAACTGCGTTTTCTATTTAAGGTAAACGAAGGTATAATACGAAAGTATTCAAACTATTCACAAACGTTTTCGACACCCTCCCTGTAGCAGCCATAATAGACGACAAAATATTCTGTTGTCACGGTGGGCTGAGTCCTGAACTGTTACACATCGGACAAATTCGAAACATAAAACGACCAACGGATGTTCCTGTATCAGGTAAAGTGAGGAAACAGTGTTTGTCAGTGATCGTTGGCACAAAAGGCTATCCGGCAAAATTGATAGATGCGTTGTTGTTACGAGCTCTTGAAAATAATTATTGTTTCTTTGACAGTAGGCCACTTTTAAACGTTTTGATTTGAATCTGTCTTCAAGGTTTGCTTTGTGATCTGCTGTGGTCCGATCCAAGCACCACCCTGGGATGGACTGATAACGATAGGGGAGTTTCGTACTGTTTCGGTTCTGACGTGATAACGAGATTTTTAAGTAAACATGGCTTCGACTTGATATGTAGAGGGCACCAGGTAAAGCGAAACTATTTAGTCAAACAACAACCAAGGAAAATTGTCGTTTAATGTTATTTTGTCAGGTTGTGGAAGATGGGTACGAGTTTTTCTGTGAAAGAAGATTGATCACAATTTTTTCTGCTCCAAATTACTGTGGGACCTTCGATAATGCAGGGGCTTTGATGTCCATAAACGACGATTTATTGTGTTCATTTCAGGTACGGTAGAATTATCATGTGGTCAGATCGCTGAATATGTAGGCTTTTCAACCATATTTTTCAGGTGTTAAGTCCCACTTCAAAGCCGAAGTGAAAAAATTACAAATGGGATCACAACATGAAGACTTAGTTACATAGAAGTGAAAATAGTTTATTGTAATAGCAATATTGTTGATATAATTTTGTACATATATTTGATATTCCATTATGAAAATATATTATTTATATTTTGAAGAAACAATTATTTGTTCCTTAAGCTATGAGACTTCTAGATGTTTCAAAAAGTGAAAAACAAATCAAAAATTGTCTTATCAAAATAAATGAGTAAATTCATCAGTTTATAATTGACAATATTACATAACAGCCATCAATAGTTTCTTTGGCAATTGTTTATAAAGTAATATGATACAAGAAATATATATATTTATAAATGTACATAGGAAAAAATGGAAGGAAAAATCATCAAAGAATAAATTAAATGTATATGAACAATTCAGCATCGAATTTATCACAAATCCCAGATTTAACTATTCCTGCCCAGCCGATAAGATAAATATTCGATACATCTTGTAACAGTTTCAGTTTGGATTATTTGAATACTGATTACATAAACCAAAGTAAACAACGCTATTTTTCACGTTGAACCAACAGAAAATCGCAAAAAGATCAAATAGAATTCAACTAAATACTATCACTGGACGATAACTCAAATATTAGTGGACGGTCATTGCAGTCTTTCAGTAATTGCTTGTATTTGTTCTTCGATCTCTTCTTTCGCTTCAGCATCCTCAAACATCCATTCAGCCATTTCTTCTCGCTAATTCCCAACTGGAAATAATATTAAAGCAGCATTACGGTAATTTATTCCTCATTTTTAGAAAGATAATTTAAAAACTTCAAAAACGTTCAGGTTATGTAACGAAACTATCAACTGTCAATATTTACAGTTCTGTGACTCACCTCTACTAACACAGCCACAAAAACATGAACTAAAGGAAACAGCAACAGCGCATATCTGAACACCTGCTTATCCCTCTCACCCTGCTCAACGAAAATGATATTCATCAGCTCGGCCATTTCCTTACACGGAAAAACCACCAGCCAGGTGGTGAAAATCGTCAGACCCAGGGCAGAGACGAGGAACCAAAAATTGGTGATCAATCTTTCGCGAAACGGCAAGCCCTTCGAGTACACCGTTGCCAGAGTGATGTACTGGAAGCAAGATACCAAGAAAAGTACCGTACTTTCCCAACAACTTATGATAGGATCGACGGTCGAGCTCGGTACCGGCTCGAACCACGGTTGTTGGTAGAGGAAAAACATGGCCGACACTTGGATGAGGGCGCATATGGTGATTTGGGTTATTAACGGGGCTATATTTTTGATGGATACCAAAGAGCGCATCGGGCTTTTGGATCCCAACTTATTGGACGGACCTGGAGAAAATTGGGGAGAATTAGCTCTTGTTTTTTTTGGATAAAATGATGATCAACATTTGGAGGTTATGAAAATTGTTTTTTATCTTTTTAAATTGATCGAAATGAAGTTAATTGTTATTCGACCCACAATTTCGGCAAATAATTGTCCAGAATCAAAAAAATAAAAAAATTACCTTGCAGACCAATTGTAATAGGTAGAATGGTAGTGATTATCAAATCTATATAAAGAAACTGATAATCGGCCATGTTGGAATGTTGCTAAAAACGAAAAAAAATCAATGAAACAAAAAAACTACCCCAAACAACAAAGGCGAGGTTATAAAACACTTATATTTGTTTACCCGGTATAAAATCAACACAGAAAAAAACTGTATTAAACTGTACACTGCCATGTACTTGAAAATAGCGAAACTGGTCACCAAAGCACATCTTCCTTCCAGCATCAAATAAATCAAACAAGAAATATCCGGTATAGAAGACGTGAATGGGGCGGCAACGCTGGCTTCGGCCTGTGACAAGGACACGCCCACATGGGCTGCCCTCAATGCCTAAGAAATATCCGTTGTTTAATCAGTTATTCCATGTTTTATTGTCGAATTTCTTACACCGCAATCGTTGGCACCATCACCCACCATGGACACGATGTAATCGAGGTTTTGGTAGCTGATGATGAGTTGGGTTTTTTGTTCGGGTTGGAATCTCGCGAAAATTGTGGTTTTGACTAGGATGTTTGGTATCAAGTCGGGGTAGAAGGTTTTTAGGGCGTTCCAAGTTTTGCCATCGATAGCAAAATGATAATCCTGAGAATAATGCATGGCTATTTATTTAAGGAAGGAAGTATAACCTATTTAAAATGAGAAGATTTGTTACTCACATCATTATCTAGGCTTATAGACACATAATCTTCTGTACTACTTGTGCCAGCTTTCTCCAAAGTGAGTTTGGGATTGTCAGAATTATCATCCCTATTAGCAAGCGATATTATATATACTGGGGCATCTTTTTGCACCATACCACATTCAAATGCAACCGATATAGCAGTCAGAATATTATCACCTTGAATTAAAGAGAAATAAAATCAAGACAAAAAACATTATTGGAGAAGCTATGACGTGATCACATCTTGACAGTTGGCATATTAGAATGATTTTGCTCAAAAGTTCATCCCGATACACTGTTCCTTCGAGTTTCGTTATAATTTCCATCAGTTTTTTTTTGGAAATCTGAAGAATACGGATATTTGAACTACTTATCCAATTTGTTGAATTTTGATTCTGATTGGGAGGAAACAAAGTTGATATCACTGATTTCTGATAAAATTCTAATGAAAGCTAAGATTCTGACACTCTTTCTCCTTTTATTTGAAAACAAGCGCTTGTCAAACTGTCAATAATAAAATGTTGGAGTATATCCATCAGGGTTAATTTTGAATATTTCCAAGACTTCTAAAAGTACGATTACTTACCTGTTATCATGGCAGTTTTTATATTCGCCTGTTGAAGTGTTCTTATACATGGCGCAGTTTCAGTTTTCAAAGGATTGCGCATTATCAAAAATCCAAGAAACACCAAATCGCACTCGACCTACAAGAAAAACACACTTTTATTCACTGAAACAATAATCACTGCAAACTCACAGCACATCTTTTCATCGACTGTGCCTCCTTCCATTTCACATTGTCCGGAAGCTCTTTATAAGCCATGGCGATGACTCTATACCCATCAGAAGTGTACTGGGAAAGGCTGGAGCCGAAATCTTCTGGCACAGAATCGGGAACGCACATACCATGGATTTTCTCTGGAGCTCCTTTTGTGAACGCAATCAGTCTAGGGTGTCTCAAATCCCGACAAATGACAGTCATGCAGCAGGTGGTTGAGGAGAAGGTGAATTGTTTGATTATTCCTATCTCGTAGGGAAGCTGAAAATTGAAGCAGCAAAGAATGTTAGCAGTAGGGAAAGAGGAATGTTTGTGAGTATGTGCACCTTTGAGTTTTGGCTGCTGGGATCTTTTCTAGGCTTGACAACAGTTGGTGCCAACATATCGAATCGCGCGTTTTCATCTTCACCTGGTTCATCTAATTCCTGGAATGCAAGGATGTTTATTTATATAATTTTTTTGGGTGAAACTTCGAACGTACCCAATCTGTAAAGTTGAACATATTCAAATCCAAAGGATCCCCATTCAGCTTGTTGTCAATCCTAGTAATAGAGTGGCAGGTCGCCATGCCTTGCACGAATCTACCCTCCGAATCCAACTTTGCTATACTCTCTACGGGCTGTAAAAAGCGTCCATTCACAGATGGCACCACTGAACTCATATCCAGCAAGTCATGAGTTAACGTTCCCGTCTAAAACGCACACAATTCCATAACAAAACCACCTGTTTCATCTCGATTAAGCCACTCACTTTATCAAAACATGCCAATTTGATCTTCCCGCAGAGATTTATCCTCGGGGGGCTCACGCAATAAATCCCCAGCGCCTTCAAACGGCTCTGGCTGTAGGAAGTACCGATTGCCATAGCAGCAGGAAGAGCTGGAGGCACTACGATGGTGATAACGTCCAACGTTCTCACAAAAATATCCACAAACTTGGCCTGCGGAGCACGTCAGAAATTATCAGGGCTGAAGCTTTGTTCGCAACACTTTTCACTCACTCCTCTAGATATATACAGGTACATGCAGTACCCCATCCCAGCAGCTGCGACTGTGAGCAATACGAGGACAAATTTGAAGCTCTCCTTGTAAAAATCCGAGCCTACGGAGGGCTGGTACAAAATGCTCTTCACGAGAGAGCCTTTGGTGGTTATGAAGCCTGTATTGATCACTCTAGCCAGCACATGCTCTCCCCCGTAATATCTTGTCTGGATAACGTCAGTACCGGAAAAGAGAGTGTGTCGTTTCTGAGTATCCATGTTGTACAGCTCGTTGTTTGATTGCAGGGCTGTTTTTGTTATAGGCACACTTTCACCTGAAAAGTCGAGGGTGTCTCACAGAGTTTGCAAGAAAACTTCACTGGAGGTACCTGTTAACATGCTCTCGTTCACGATGCATTGGCCTGTCAAGAGTATTGCATCACAGGGCATGATGAAATGTGATGCGGGAAGCACTATTAAATCTCCAGGCACTATTTCAGCTGCGTCTATTTCCATGATGATTTTGTTTGAATTGTGAGTTTGCCGACATATTGTGACTGTGTGGCATTTGGACGATTCAATTAAAGCATGCAGAGCAATTAATTGCTGAAAACAGTCTAATGATGATTTCAGATGAAGAATAAACCTTTACAACTCACCTTTTTGATTTGAATGATAGATGTTATACTTGAGAAGACAGTCAATATGAAAATGCAAATTGCATATGCAACATAATCATCATATAACCAAAGACAAACAGAGAAGAGTTGGAAAAAGTAAAAAGGTGTCAATACTTGTTCAATGAACAAAGTCCAATATGACTTGATCTCTATATCCAAATCATTTCTTCCATACAATATCAACCTTGAAGAAATAAAACTCCTATAAAACAATTCAGCTCCAACTCAAAATGATTTACCTGCTTCTATATTGATCTTCAGTCAGACCATCTAAATTGTTTAAATATTCATCATTTGTCAATGATGGAATGAGATCTTGCAAAGTTACAAATGCTGATTGTTCTGTAGACCACACATACTTTGTATGCTGGAATGAAAAGTACCTAAATTCGCTAAGAAATGTTTCATCATATGGCAGTGATTTTTCTGTGGTAATTTGTATCCATGAGTATTCTCCCTCATTGTCATAGACTGAAAAATGGGGAATATACCCGTGAACAAAGAAGCTGAACCTATTATCAACATTTATTATTCACCCACCTAATAAAATAGTTGCTGTATTTAGAGAACATTTTTTATATGCCAGAGTTTTCAAGTAGGGATAGAAATTGGATAAAATATAAGGTATGCCAATCAAACATAAACATGATAGATAATATAAGAAGGTTCTTAAACGGCTCTGAGTATATCCATATATCCTTAGTTTCACTTCATCTTTGTCTTCATTGAAAATTTCATCTTTGTAGTCGACATTGTCTAATGATTCATAGCCTTGCGAAACAATAGATGCTTAGTAGGTATATTCAGTTATGATTTATTGAAAACGTACCTTGGGTAGTCATTCTCTTCCATAGGAACTCACAATTCAACAGTAGGGAATCTACAAAAATCTATACATTCCATTAGTTCCCTTTAACGTTCATGTTATCATCATGAACAAATCGTAAACAACATTTCATAACGATTCTATTTTTATTCAATGATTTTTTGATTATTTTATGATTATTTGTTAGCTGATGTGGAAATACAATAACAATAACAAAGATTGTTCTAATGAATACATATAGGGAAAGATAAGATCTAGCACCGCGAGATGACGCTGCGAATGACTAAATGTCGGATTGAGGTGTGAACAATAATAATTTGGAATTCGTGTTTTCGTACCGGAATACTTGAATACCAACAAACATTTTCATTCAAGTTAGTCGCATAATGGATGTAGTTTTATCGATTCAGCGAAGCCCTAGAGGCATCTTTGAATCAGTCAGAAGAGTCCAAGTTCTGACAATCTCCTAATATAGACAGCAGAATTTAATTTGAAAATATTTCAATCATCCTGTACACACGTTTCGGTACGGCAGAGATGACTAGTTTCAATTATGCAACCCTATTAATCATGCGTAAAGGAATTGGCAGACTGATAAGACGACACATATTACTCAGTCGATTTTAAACCTCCGTTGGGTTCGGACGTGCGTTACAAAAAGACTTTCTGGTGCGGTGGAAAGTTTTCGCGTGTGTTTTCAGTGATCTCGTGTGTATGTGACTGTGTGTGTGTGCTTCAAGTATAGTTTGAGAGTGGGCATGTTGAGGAAAATTAATGGGTGAGTTTTTTTGCACGTCCCTTCACACAACTGAACGATTTTGAAATTTTCCATCATGATACATCGGGTTTTTTTATTGAAATTTATTGATTTCTTGGAGAAATTGTACTTTCAAAGCGGCGTCTTCGATGTTTTCTCATGTTGAATACATGTTGAATGAACCCTTTCTTGACATTTAAGAAATGATGCAATAAAATAAAATATGCTATTTTATTAATTCATTTTTAATTTCGTTATAGATGGCATGTGGCGTATGGAAAACAAAGAACTAGGATAGAAGGTATAACTACTACTACCAATCGGTGAGTGATTTTTTGATTCCTGTAACTTTTACAACGCCACATTGAGCTTTTTGCACAGTTTAACAATTTTGAAATTGTCTCCTCACTCAAAAATTCTTCAGAAAACCAGTCAGCAGACAATTCTGGAAAACATCTATATGACTTAATCAATTGAATTCACTTTCAAATATTTCACATTCCACTTCTTAGCTCCACATATACCTATTTCTAACTTACTGATGCAATTTCTTTTTGCATCGATTTGTCGATGCCTACTGGATCAGTGTAAATTGGTTCAATAAAGGACATTTATTATTATTATTGAAATTGTCCATTATGATTTTTCGAATTCAGATATTTATTCTTGCGTTTTAATGATTTTTTTTTTCATTCTTACAGGTAGTAAGTAGTTCTTCTAGAAGAAGGTAAGTGATTTTTGGGTTATGCATGACTTTTTGCACGAATTACAGCGGGTGCACCCACAATATTCCGACGAACTATGGAATTCGTAGGATTATAGAGAATCCTTACAGTCGAGATATACGTTCAGTATGTCCAAATTGCAGTTTCTCGATTTCAACCTCACTTTTCCAAATTACACAGGCCTACCTTTTTTTCTGTAAAATAGTGTTTTCAAGTGACAGGTCGTTCAATACACAGTACATCAGAATACTGAATAGAACGTTTATTTTCGAATTGAAATCCTCGACATCGCAGTAGCAAAAGTAACAGTCGTCTTCAGTGCGATGGTACAAATCAAAACTACAATCGAAAATGCGCTTGAAGAAATCGAGCATGCCGTCAAGTGATTCACAGCTAGAAGTTCCATCGAAATTCAAATGCGGTGGGTCGAAAAGCGAATTTTCTACCCGATCATTAACGACAGTTGACAACCTCACCCGATAACGCGCGCGGTACCCTTACGAGGGGAGAGTATCGACTTTTGGTGTTTGTAAGTTTTCCTCTCTGCAAAAGAGGCCGTCACCTTAAGAAGTCGGTATGAGAGTGTTTTTCGTGGTCGTGGGAGTCTTCCTAGTTCTTGATGTAGGTAGAAAATCGCTTTTCGACCCACCGCATTTGAATTTCGATGGAACTTCTAGCTGTGAATCACTTGACGGCATGCTCGATTTCTTCAAGCGGATTTTCGATTGTAGTTTTGATTTGTACCATCGCACTGGAGACGACTGTTACTTTTGCTACTGCGATGTTGAGGATTTCAACTCGAAAATGAATAATCCATTCAGTATTTTGATGTACTCTGTATGTAAACGACTTGTTACTTGAAACACATTTTCATGAAAAAGAAGGTAGGCCTGACGATTAAGATGACAAGTTTCCAAATTAAGTGCATTTTGCAATTTTGTAAAAATGCCAATGAAAGAATTTTAGGAATTAATTTATTTCAGGTATCAATTCATTTCAGCAATAAATGTATTTCAGGAATAATTTATTTTAGGAATTATTCTTTTTCAGGAATTATTTCATTGTTTCAGCAATAAATTTTTCAGGTATTAATTCATTTCAGCAATAAATTTATTTCAGGAATCATTTATTTCAGGAATTGTTTTATTTCAGGAATTATTTCATTTCAGGAATTATTCTTTTTCAGGAATTATTTAATTTCAGGAATTATTTTATTTCATCAGGAATTATTCTATTATTTCAGCAATGAATTTATTTCAGGTATTAATTCATTTCAGCAATAAATTTATTTCAGGAATTATTTTATTTCGGGAACTATTTTTTCCAGGAATAATTTTTTTTTCAGGAATTAATTATTTCAGAAAAGGGTTCATGGTGTTCGAGTAAGTATCATCTGGTGAATTCATTCAGATGATCAATTCTTCGTGAAATAGTAGTGCCGTTTCAATTTTCATTCATTAAAATACGCGAATGGCAACAAACATTTCCATAAAAAGTTTGGTCACATGATAGATACAATTTGATCTATCAGTAAGGTTCGATTCCTGTAACTTTTACAACGCCTCATCGACCTCGTCGCACATTTGAACGATTTTCAAATGGCCCATTATGATTTATCGAATTCAGATATCTATTCTTGAGATTTACATCAAAGATTTAAAAAATTCGTTAAATTTTGAGCTTGAATATTTTTTTATGAATGGTTCCTCGTGGATTTTTGGACACACATAATCTGAAACAATATGAAGTGCATTTTGCAATTTTGTAAAAATGCCACTCAAAACGAATTTCAGGAATTAATTTTAATTTCTGGAAGGGGTAAATGCAGTGAAATAATTGAAAAACGTGAAATTAGTGCCGCCTAGACTTTTCAGAGACGTAATCTGAAACAATACATGAAGTGCATTTTGCTATTTCGTAAAAATGCCAATCAAAACGAATTTCAGGAATTAATTTTAATTTCTGGAAGGGGTAAATGCAGTGAAATAATTGAAAAACGTGAAATTAGTGCCGCGTAGACTTTTCAGAGACATAAATCTGAAACAATATATGAAGTGCCAACCAACGAATTTCAGGAATTAATTTTAATTTCTGGAAGGGGTAAATGCAGTGAAATAATTGAAAAACGTGAAATAGGTGCCGCGTAGACTTTTCAGAGACGTAATCTGAAACAATATATGAAGTGCATTTTGCAATTTTGTAAAAATTCCATTGAACGAATTTCAGGAATTAATTTTAATTTCTGGAAGGGGTAAATATGTGAATATTTTGAAAAACATGGTTTGTAGGCCTACTGGGGATGCTTCCATTAAAAAAAGCAACGCATTGAGAACTCTACCTCTTGGGTAATGACGGAAACGAGTTCAAATGTATTTTATTTTACAGACGCCTAAATATTACCATTTTTAGATAATAAATGATCAGCAGAATATTTTGAAAATGTATTTGAGGAGAATGAGTACCTGCAAGATGATTTGTCCTCGCAACAACCTGCACATTTCTCAACAACAAATAAGATGAATTTAGTGAAATTACCTCACTATTCAGTACGATTCTTCAAATCGCTGAAATAAATCAGGTAATTAAATAGGTTCCCCTATATTCAAGATTGTCTGCCATTTCTTAATTGCCTTCGGATTCAAAGGCAATTTGCCTAAAGAGATATCTGATGTCATATGATGAGGAACAGAGCACATTTTTCGTAATCTCATCTCCACTAACCTCTTCCAATCCGCTGCATTTTCAGATGGTATAAAGTTTATTTCAAACAATTGTTCATCAAATATCATCCAAATATATGACTTTCAATACAAAATGGGCTAAAATAACATAAAAAGATCAGAATTCACCCATACCAGTTTAGTTTGTTGGTCACACCTCGAGTATTTCAAACGATTAAAATTAGATGTCGCCCACTCCAAGATTGGTCCCTAATCTCATTTATGTCACCGACCATATGATTTTAATTCATAGCCGCTGGCGGCCACTTAGACATTTTGTATCTGTCAGTGCATTCACACAGATGTCAACGATTTATTTTTTGTCAACGTCATATACTAGAAATAAATTAATTAATTGTAAGACACTTGTTTATCTGTTAAATTGATATCGATAAAGCCGAAAAAGCTCCTCACAACAAATAAAATGTCAGGTTTCGGAGATAGTTTCGTTCAAGGAGAGGAAGATCCCGCAGCAGAATTTTTGGCTCGAGAACAAGACGAACTTGCAGGACTGGAAGATGAAGTCAAGCCCGCTGCAGTTGCTATTCCAACTCAAATTAATGGAGGTAACATTTGATCTAATTTTTAGGAGGCGTGAGTTTACTTAGGTGTTGTATGAGTCTGCATTGCATGGACTCTTCTTAAATGTTGGATTGAAATGTTCATATGCAGCCCTGATTTTAATTTCCCTTATTATTATTATTTCACGAGTTTTTGCTTTATGTGTAGACGAACCAGCCACTTCTGCTAGCAGTTTCGAAATGGTAGAGAATGGTGATGCTGATTATCTTGAAGAAAAATACCAGAGTGGTATGTTGTTTGCCTCATTATTTTTTTTGTAGCATTTGAAATGTCTCATGAGTAATTGAAAAGTATTTTCAATGAATGAAGTGTAGTGCATGATAAATGTACCAGTAAACTATTGAAGAAATTGTATGCCTATGATTCGATTATCAATTAGAACTCTTGATAAAGTGACATTTCTGATTACTGCCCTCAAAAAATGACATGAACATGCTAATCATCATTTTTTAGTATCACCAACTCCACTAATGCAAAGACAGGAAGACAGAATAGAGCCAGAAAAAATCAGAATATGGAGAGAGGAACAAGTGAAAAGATTAGAGGAAAAAGGTTAGATAGAATATGCCATTTTAACTTTCTTTTAACGCTTGCATTGTCCAGATCAACAGGAAGAAATAAAAAAAGATGAACTGAGAGAAATTGCTAAAAAAGAATTGGAAGATTGGTACAAGAATCATCAAGAAGCAATTGCAAAGACTAAGGCTGCTAACAGGTAAATACTAATTTAAAAAAATCAACTAGAAATTATAATCATTAAAATTCACAGATTTTTGAAAGACAGTTGATAATTTAATATTTCCTTGCTTTCATAAGAGATGCTGCCAAGTGAGTAACAGTACTAACAGTAGATTATTTACTTTGTTTTCAATAAACTGACAAATGACTGCTGACAGTTGACGAATATTTATTCATTCAGAAACATTCACCTGTCATGCTTTTCAGAAAATCATCTTTCGACATTAGATTACAACGAATTTCCACTAATAATTGAGGTTATATACATTTTCTTGTAACTTAGAAACGCCGAGAAGCAGTTCGTAGCCGAAGATGAAGCATTAGAACCTGGTACTGAATGGGAGCGCATTGCCAAATTGTGCGATTTCAATCCCAAAGCCAAACAGGGCAGCAAGGACGTTTCACGCATGCGCTCCATTGTTTTGCAGATGAAACAGAACCCCGTTCAGATTAATAACACGGCTTGAAAGAATTCCAGAATAGTTGAACTATATTTTATATTTAATTTGTATAGGTTTATGCACTATTAGCTTTTTTATTGATTTATTGATGTATTTCGCATAAAGTTTTTCAATAGTTCAGTGTAAAAGGAATTAATTTCAAATTTCAGAGAGTAGACCTAATTATTTGTATATATATGTTATTTGAATAAACCATGAAGCAAATTTTCGATCATAAGAATTGAGTATTTATACAGTTAAATTCATAAAGTATGCTAAAAATTCGTATTTTTTCTCGAAAAATAAATCACATTGGTTGTCCTAAAATTCCTCAAATTTGTTTTTGTTGAAGAGTTGAGGTCCTTAAATAAATATAAGTTATATTTTATTGTAACTGTCTCACATAAAACTTTGAAATAACTCAGATATACCACACATTCTCAGTCTTCCAGGAACATAATTAAATCCAACCAATTCAAATACCCTTCTTGTGAAAAGCAGACTTCATATGTGTCACCAATGCTGTTCTCTGAACGAAACTCTTGTGGCAGAGTTTACATGTATGGGGTTTAATGCCAGTGTGGGTTCTTTCGTGATCACGTAAAGTATTTGACCTTCCAAATTTTTTCCCACAAATCTCACACTTGTATGGTTTCTCACCAGTATGAATCCTAACGTGCTGTTTCATGGAGGATAAGTAGTGGAAGATTTTACCACAAAGCCAACATTGGTAGGTTCCTTTTGTGTCATCGTCAAGAGCATCACAATGTTTCACCCTCATGTGTGTCATATAAGTTTCCTTTCTGCTGAATGATTTGCCACAAATGTCACATTCGAAACGGCATGAGCTCTGAGAAAGTGAAACTTTCATTTTACCTGTTTTCTTTCTAGTTTGTTTCAGCTTTTTTCCTACATGCATAACAGAATGATCTTCCAAGTAAGATGGAAGGCTGAAACTTTTTCCACAGATTTTACAAATGCAACCAGAACCTAATTCATTATTCCATACACTTTTTTCTATGTGTTTACCTAGAATATGTGTTTCTAATTTCTCTTTTCTCTCAAAGTTCTGCCCACAGATGTAGCATTCAAATTTGTCTTTTACAATGGGATGTTTAGCAATTGTATGTCGTTTTTTTTTGTCGATTTGATTGAAACTCATTCCACATATCTCACATACAAACAACTTTTCACCAGTGTGCACAGGCCGGTGGAGTATCAAATCATATTTCCTATCAAATTTTTGTTCACAGTCTACACATTTCCATTTGCGTGAAGCAACAATGTGTTCCTTCTGATGCTCCTTCAGATCTTTGCCTATCCAAGGACATAAACTGCAATCAGTTACGTTAAATTCATCATCATCTGTATTATTATCTTGTGATGATATATCTAACCATTCTCCCTTCGTATCACTGTAGTCTTCATTTATATTACACATTTTTTGATCCTCATTTTCTACATCAATTATTTCAATTTTCGGATTTTTTAATTCTCCAAACTCAGTACATTCTTCCTTTACTTTGGAGATATGAAGTGCATTTATATAAGAATTATTCTCATTACACATTTCTATAAATTGAGATATCTCATCTAGTTTTACACAACATTCATTGCAAATGTTTTTTGGTAAAACATCATCATTATGAACCTACGGTAAATATTAACATAATCATCTGTTACATGGGGAGTGCATGGTTATTCTGTTCTTACCATTATATTTGTCAATTTATGAATAATAACCATATAGTAAGGCATTTCACAGATTTTCTTAGAATCACCTGGTTTTAGGCAAAGTCGACAAACGACTGTGAAATCTAATGGAGCTGATGTGTTCATATTTGATTTCATTAAGTTTTAATTTCTGTAAAGCTGTAGGCTCCTGTTTGAAAAGCAAACAATAGTAAATAAATGAAAACTATCTTTGACGTTTGATAGACAGTGTTATGACATATGTCAGACTGAGTTTACAACAACAATAGCACAGAGTACTTTATTTCAATTTCAACTCACTATACGAAATTATTTCCTTCTAAGAACAGATTGAAATCCAATAACAATTCAAATAACTTTCCTATGTATTGCAGACTTCATATGTGTCACCAATGCTGTTCTCTGAGTGAAGCTCTTGTGACAGTGGTTACATTTATGGGGTTTAATGCCGGTGTGGATATTTTCATGATCTCGCCAAGTATTTAACTGTGCAAATTTTCTCTCGCAAAACTTGCACTTGTATGGTTTCTCACCAGTATGGACCCTTATGTGACGTTTCATGTTGGATAAGACATTAAAGATTTTACCACACTGCCAACATTGGTAGGTTTCTTTTTTGTCATCAGCAGCAGGTGCATGGGAATGTTTCATCCTCATGTGTTTCGAATAAGTCTTTTCTTTGGTGAATGATTTGCCACAAATGCCACATGCACATTGAAATGTGCTCTTTGGAACAGTAACTTTGATTTTAACTGACTTTCTTCTAAATCTTTTCTGTTTTCTTCCTTCATGCATAAGAGAATGGTGTTCTAGGTAAGAAGGCAGACTGAAACTTTTTCCACAAATTGTACAAATGCATCCAGAATCTAATTTGTCATTCCAAACTTTTGCTTGATTTTTTATGTGTATACCCAACATGTGCTTTTCTAAACTGTCTTTCCTCTTGGCAGTTTGTCCACAGATGTAGCATTCAAATTTCAAATCTTCCATCTCTGTGGGATGTATAGCAATCAAATGGCGTTTTTTACTGTTGATTTGAGTGAAACTCATCCCACATATCTCACATTTGTACAACTTTTCACCAGTATGAACGTGCCGGTGATGTTTCAAATCATATTTCTTGTCATAAGTTTTTTCACAGTCAACACATTTCCATGTCCCTGAAGGACTTATATGCTCCATCTCATGTTCCTTCAAATCTTCCCCAATCCAAGAACATAAAGTGCATTCAGTTACATTGAATTCATTATCATTTGTGTCATCATCATGTAAGGAAGGGTCAGGATACATATCTAAACATTCTTCCTTTGTAATATTGTAGTCTTTATTTGCATCATAAATGTTCTGATCTTCATTTTCATCATCAATTAATTCAGTTTTTGGATCTTTCAAATATCCATAATCAGTATATTCCTTCTTAATTATAGTGGAGGTATGTAGTGCATTTATATAGGAATTATTCTCATTGCACATTTCTATAAATTGAGATATATCATCTAGTTTAACACAACATTCATTGCAAATATTTTTTGATAAACCATCGTTATCATGTACCTAAGGCAAAGATTAACATAATCATCTACTACAATGGTGAATGCATCATACTCATGGTGATCCAGTTCTTACCGTTATATTGGTAAATTTGTGTATAATAACCATGTAGTAAGGCATTTCACAGATTTTCTTAGAATCACCTGATTTCAGGCAAAGTCGACAAACGACTGTGAAATCTAATGGAGCTGACGACATATCAATATTTTTCCATAGAGTTTCAATATTTGCAGATGTATAGTCTCCTCTATGAAAACCAAAAACTTTATTGTAAATAAATAAATGAAAATTATCTTTGAGGTTATGATAGACAATGTTATGACATAAGTCATTCTTTCAGATTATTTGACTTTCTCAATAACGAGTTGGACAATTCAAATCATACAGGGCAGTGATTGTCTTCATTCTTATTATACAGGGTGTTAGTGAATAAGTGCGACAAACTACAGGGGGTGATTCTTTGTCATTTTTTATGAAAAAAAGTTCATGTAAACGTGTGTCCTAACTTGCTTCATTTCCGAGTAACGGGGTGTTTATAATTTTCCATCCTTTTCGATAAAAGAAAAATTAATTAGGTACTCATAAAAAACAATGTTATAACAAACTGAAAGCTCAAAAATGAAGGGACGCTAATCGTATTTGACAGGAATGTTGACAGTAGCCTACTTGCGTCGCTACTAGATAATGGATTAAAGAAATGAAAAATACGCATTGAGTTGTTTCATTTTTTGCATAAAAACAGCGCCCTTCACGAAAAAAAGGCATGAGAGACTTTTTGTCGCAAATTGAACGAGACATTCAAAATTGAATTTAAGTTTGGAATATCTCAGTGGCGTACCATTTTTTTCTTTAAAAAAATTGAGATCATTACGCATATGCACGCCAATGATGAACATAAAATTCTTAATTTCATGTCAAAAAATGCGCAATAACTACCTCTTGGAACCTACCAAATTTCATTTGCATAACTCGACCGGTTACAGAGAAATAAATAAATAGTCAGTTTTTAAGAGAAAACTTTAACACCCCGTTACTCGGAAATGAAGCAAGTTAGGACACACGTTTACATGAACTTTTTTTCATGAAATATGACAAAGAATCACCCCCTAAAGTTTGTCGCACTTATTCACTAACACCCTGTATACGTTATACAACAGATGTTCTTCTGCATAAAATTTTATTATAATCTACAATTTTGTACATATAACTTTGAAATGACTAGGATATACACAGCAAAATTTTTTCCAGGACCGTAATGCGATCCACCGCCAATTCACAGAACTTTCCGGTGAATTGAAGATCTCAAATGTTTCTTCAACGAGGGTCTTTGAGTGAAACTCTTGAGGCAATAGTCACATTTGTAGGGTTTAGTACCAGTGTGGATATTTTCATGATCATGCCAAGTGTTATGCTGTGCAAATTTTCTCCCACAAAACTTACAAATATATGGTTTCTCGCCAGTATGGACTCTTATGTGACGTTTCATGTTAGATAAGACATTAAAGATTTTACCACACTGCCAACATTGGTAGTTTTCTTTTTTTGCATTTACGATAGGTGTGCTGGAATGTTTTGTCCTCATGTGTCCTAAATAAGTTTTCTTTTTGTTGAATGATTTACCGCAAATGCTACATAAGCATGGGGTCGAGTTCTCAGGAACAGAAACTTTAATTTTATCCGATTTTTTTCTAGTTCGTTTTTGCTTTCTCCCCTCATGTATGAGAGAATGATGTTCTAAATAGGAATAGAGGCTGAAACTTTTTCCACAAACTGTACAATTACAACCAGAATGTAATTTATCATGCCATTCACTAGCTTGTTTCTTAATGTGTATACTCAACATATGGGATTCTAAATTATCCTTCCTCTTGGAGATTTGACCACAGATGTAGCATTCAAATTTCAGTTCTTCCATATCAGTGGGATGTTTAGCTATCAAATGGCGTTTTTTACTATTAATCTGAGAGAAACCTTTTCCACATACTTCACATTCATACATCTTTTCACCAGTATGAACATGCCTGTGCCGTATTAAATCATATTTCTTCTTATATGTTTTTTCACAGTCAGCACATTTCCATGTTCCTAAAGAGGTAATGTGTTCTGTCTCATGTATTTTCAGACATTCATCATTATCACCTCTCCAAGAACATAAATTGCATTTAGTATGGTTATCTTCATTATTATTTGTAACATTGTCATGTGATGAAGGGTCAAAATATATATCTAAACATTCTTTCTTGTATTCATCCTCATCTTCTTCATGAATAATTTCAGTTTTTGGATCTTTAATTTCTCCACATTCAGCATAGTCTCTCTTTATTGACTTGGAGGTATGAAATGCATTTATAGTATAATTGTTCTCATTGCACATTTCTATAAACTGAGATATCTCATCTAGTTTCACACAACATTCATTGCAAATGTTTTTCGATAAACCATCGTTATCATTCACCTAAGGCAAAGATCAACGTAATCATCTGCTACATAAAGGGTGCATTACATTCATCGTTCGTTCATCAATTCTTACCGTTATTTTGGTCAATTTATGAATAATAACCATATAGTATGGCATTTCACCAATTTTCTTGGATTCACCTGGTTTGAGGCAAAGTCGACAAACGGCAGAAAAGTTTAATGAAGCTATGGTATTCATATTTCTTGAATTGTAATGTTTTGGATCTTCGAATGAATTGTAAACAAATATATATAAACAATTCTTGAGGTTATGATAATGTTATGTCAAATGTCAACTTTTGAGATTTTGACACTTTGTCGTGTTCTGTAACTTGTCTGTAACACAGTAGAGGAATCTCTCTGTGGTTCTGTATAACAAGCTGGCATATAACGTCATTGTTATTGATTTTTTTTGGTTAAGATTTAGTGTAGTTAGTATTTCAACATTTTTAACTGCAAATTCGTGATTGATGTCTTGAACTCGATCACATATCTGTGAGGAGATCTAAAATGTCTTACAGCGTTAATATTTCAGTTGAAGCTACCATCGAGAACCAAATCCAAGAGATACAATATGACGGTACAGAAATATACCAACCGTAAGTTTTGATTCTTATGTTTAGGTAATTTCTTCACTCAATACTCCTTATTTCAGCCCATTAACTTTGTCAGAAAGCCTCGCGAAATATGCCCAGAAAATAGATTTCAGTAAAACATCAGAAGTAGACATTAAAAAAGAGGAATCTAATGAAGACTCTAAATCTGATACAGATAGTAAAGATGTGTTCCAGTCGTCTATTTGGCCTTGGGATTCAGTACGCACTAAATTAAGGAGTTCTTTACAAGAAATATGTGTTTTAGCAGATGTCTTAGCAATTGCAAAAGAAAAACGGTATCTTGTGTTGGACCCTGTCCAACAAGAGCCTTTAGAGACAAAGCCCATGGTGCAAATTTATGCCAGAAAGAAGGCTCTTGCAGGTGCTGCTAATGTTTTACTAGCTGGAGCAGAGAAGATGAAAAACTCTCAGACAGAGGCTGCTAAAAATCGTACAACCCTCGACTTCCACATTGAGTTGTTGAGACTCAGACAGAACTGGCGATTGAAAAAAGTGTCTAACACTATAATAGGTGATCTCAGCTACCGCACAACAGGCTCTAAGTACTTGCAAACTGGAACTTTCGAAGTTACCAAGGCAGAAGATGATGACAAACCAAGTAGCCCTCCTAGCAGTCCTCTACCAGGTGGGCCAGTTCCTTCAAAACCCAATAGTGCTCTACGGGTATCCATACCAACAGAGTTACAAGGTGTTGCTTACATTGAAGTTTTGTGTCAAAAAGGTAAGAGGAAGCAGTTAGTAGTGATGTCTTGTATTGTGAATTATCAAGTTTTTTTTTTAGATCAAGAAGATCTCTGTAGTGTGAATCTCAATTTGATGGGAACAGCCCCTCCTCCATCTAACCCTGACATGCATTGGCAGCAAAAACTTGAAGCTGCACAAAACGTTCTGTTCTGTAAAGAACTCTTTAATCAACTCGCTAAAGAAGCGGTCCAGTTGCAGGCTCCCATTCCTCATATGGTTGTTGGTAATCAAATAATGGCAACAGTGCTCCCAGGGATACAACTCATCATTGGTAAGAAATTGGTGAATTAGTGGGAAAATGGTATAGGTTAAATTTATAGGCATTGAGATAGTTGGCCTCCAAATGGCAGATTGCTTATTTTGGTCACGTTATTCATTTCATATAGAATGACATCCTCAATTAGGCATGGCTAGATTACACCGTAATCTGTCGTTTGTCAGACTTCAATTTCTCGGATTCGGAATTTTCAGCCAATCCCAAGTATCTATCTTCGTGTCATGTACAAGTCCAGCTTTATGATATTGTTTACAAAACAAGATATGAAATCAATGTTGGTAAATCGAGCCCTGGTTCACATATACTCTGTGGTCATAGGTCTGAGACATTCCACGTCAGGCGATAAAAAACAACAAACCCCGCCTTCGTCCAAGAGCGACCACGACCACGTTCTGGAGCACTCCTTGCACCAGCTCCTCAGAGAAGTCCATCACAAAAACACCCACCATCCGTTCCCCCATCCCGCTACAGGGCCTCTGGGACCGTCCAAGAAGAGAATGCTAGCAGGTAAGCCACGAATCACCCAAAAAAAAATCCAACCGACCGCACCGAGAAATGTTGCAGGCCCTCTAGCGGCGGACAGGTACGAACTTCTCGAGATGACGAAAACGCAAACGCTGCTGGAGCAGATAGTGCAGCAAGCGCAGCACTTCATCATGCGCATGCGCACCGAGTACGTGCTGGACACCATCGCCAAGGAGGTGAAGGATCCGCTCATCACGTCGCATTGGAATACGCTGAACAGCCCGACGCACTCGTGCGTCAAGATTCATATTTTGACGCACGGGTACGATGCTGTTTGTCGTACTCCTTTGATCATTCATGTTGGTGAAAAAAGTCTGAAGTGTATATGCAGGTTGGACGGTTCGATGGTTTTTTGTTGCTGAGGGTTGAATTTCGGTTTTGCAGGGACGGCAAGGTGATGAACATGAGCTACGAGCCTCAGGAGCTGAGGGATTTGATTTTTTGTCACATCAGCCAGCATCAGATTGTCGCTGTGCAGGCTCTCGCTAAAACGATGGGATGGCAAGCTTTAGGAAATTCCAATCATTTAGGTGAGTTTAGAGGGAGGTTTTCAACAAAATAAACAGTGAAAGCTGAAGAAACTTCAATCCACAGGGAGTTAGCGTTGCGTCATTTGTCAAAACTGACATGGAAATCTATACTAATTTCTAGGGTATCGATTATTAAAACAAAATGATCGATAATTATGAAAATCGATTATTGTATCACATCTCTATCTCACGGAGACGTCAAACGCCTGAAAATGTTTACAGTTGTTATGGTAACAATACGAAATGTAGGTTTTTCATTGGTCGCAAATATCAGATGTACTGATTACTTAGTTTGAGGTTATGAAGTGTTTTATAGGAAAAACAATAACACAGTACACTAGAACGGTTCGTTTTGGAAATTTTAGTGTTATTATTTAGTGCTGGATTTTTGTTATCGATAAAAATAGTGCCTGTGAAAGTCGAGATAGCAATTTCGGTCATTCTAGATTGTGTGGGTGAACGTGTTTGTATGTTGATGAGTCGTCACTGGAAGGTTCCGGCTGTGAAACGATCCATTTTTCAAACGCTTCCTCTCAGTTGTTGAAGTAATTATGAGGAATGATAACAAATAAATTGAATTGAAGAGAATATGATAGCAAATGACAACTAGGTAGGTAAATGAAAAATCATTGAACTTACCACAAAAAAATCATATTGCTTGCTTGCATACAATCACGAACTTTGATATAGGTTTCCCTATATTCAAGATTGTCTACCATTTCTTAACTGCCTTGAGATTCAAAAGAAATATTTGAAGTACCATATGATGAGCATTGAGGAACAGAGCACGTTTTTCGTGATCTCAAATTCACGTCACCTCTTCCAATCCGCTGCATTTTCAGATGGTATAAAGTTCATTTCAAACAATTGTTCATTGAATATCATCCTAACATATAATTTTCAATACAAAAATGGCCTAAGATAACATAAAAAGATCACACTTCACCTATACAAACACACCAGGTTAGTTTGTTGGTCACACCTCGACTATTTCAAACGATTAAAAGTAGATGTCGCCCACTCCGAGATTCTTCCCTATTCTCAAACCGAAATTATAGCAGATCCCACAACATTGCAATATCCCGCAGGTACAGGACCCGTCGAGCCCTTGGGCAACTCTAGCTCGTGTTTGCTGTCGTCTCCGACGGGCGACCGCATTATCGCCGTTCGGTGCGAGCCCCAAGCGGGGCCGCAGGTCTCCGTGGCGCATTCGCCCAGAACGGACTTTTTCCCCAGCAGGTTGGTGACGGAGCGGAAATGGGAGCATTTGGGGGGGCAATTCAGGGACGTGAGGCTCGACAAGATGGAGGGTAGGAACTTTCTGCACAAAATGGAGCTGCTCATGGCTAGTCTGACAAGCAATTCGTGAATTGTTTTTTCGACGATCTTGTTGTGATTTTTTTTATGTATAAAGTTTTAGAAACTATTGATTTGAAATGTGAAATATATGATTTTAAGCGAATTTTTTACCTCGGTTGTGTTTATTAACCTAGATTTTTCTTACACATTACTTTTGAGACACCAAAACATTGAATTGTATCATATTTATTTGTAATCGTATTCACATGTTGAAAAAAAAATAAAAACATTGTCTAATGTTTCAATTACTCTCAAATGCTGAATAAATTACGTACAAAGTGGGAAAGTAATGGGTTGCGGTTACAACCGTTGAAGGTTTCAGTGGTACCACGGTTAAGATATACACTAACCACTATAAACGTCAAATTCAAATATACCAAACTTTTGCTCCCATGTGAATCGACACCTCTAATTGGTCCATAAGTATCAAAATCGTTGGTATGGGAATCTGGTCGAAATGAGTACTCTTAAATTACGTAGACATAGAAATGCGCCGAACAGAACTAAAATAGAAGTTAGAAGCGAAGCCATCAGCCATCTTTTCGATTGTTTTTTGAAAATCGTGATATCTACAACTTGAAGGACTGACTTTATTTACAACACTACGCATTGGGTAACTACTGAAAAATTGTTCTACGATCTACTTATCTACGTATTCTTCATACACTTCAACTAGTTTTGACTGCGAATATTGTATTTCCTATACCTATAACTACGCCTAGCTGCCCGACATTTTGTTTCACCAATCGTTCGATTTGCGAAATTCTACGCTCTCGAAAGACTTTAATCAACGAGCAATTCGCTTCATCGGACGTAAGGAGTTACTACCTTACTACGTCTTTTGATTGAGTTGAGTATATCATTGACAAAATATCATGCTATCGTCAAAAAAGTCTTCGGAAACCGAACCCAAGCTATTTTCCACGCCACCCTTTGCAATAAACCCATCCGAAAGTACGTATTCGCACGAATTAGAAACGAATTTCCGAAATGTTATGCATGCCATTGTACATTCCACAGAATCATGGGCGACCGTTCTAGAGCTAGAGGGGCCCGAGTTTATGTGGGAGGCCTCAGCGAGTCCGTGAAAAAGGAAGATCTAGAACAGGAATTTGAGAAATACGGAAAGTTGAACTCTGTATGGGTCGCAATGAATCCTCCAGGATTCGGCTTTATCGAATTCAACAGTACAACTGATGCAGAATCTGCCTGTGATAACCTCAACGGCACAGACTTCTTCGGGTCACAGTTGAAAGTTGAAATGGCCAGAGAGCGCAGGGAGGGCTTCCGTGGAGGTGGCCGCGGTGGAGGCGGTTTCAGAGGAGGCCGAGGTGGTCGTGGAGGGGGCAGAGATTTTGATGGCGGGTACAATGGGGGCAGTGGCGGCGGTGATAGATATGGAAGTCGAGACTTTGGGAGAAGAAATGACTCGTTCAGAGGTGGATATAGAGGACGTGGGGGTGGTGGAGGAGGAGGAGACAGGTTCCGCTCCAGGTCCCCAGGTCAAAGATATTGAGAGATGTCAAGCTTCAATTGGCGTTTTAGTTCCTTAAGGAATTTTTTATTGATGGTTGTATCAACCAATTTGATATTGATCTGGACTTATATTTTTCATTAAGTCAATTCTAAAGAATCTGTATTCAATTTGAGCAGATTTCAGTGCCATTTATCTCTTAGGTTCTAGTCTCAGAATGTCTAAAATCAAGCGAAAATAATTATATGATATAATTCTCATCAATTTATTGTTTGAATAATCATTCGTAATTGTTTTGAACATCAATAAAGTACCATTTCAAAAACTTGCATTTTTACTGAAGCTGACAGCTTATTATTCCCGTCGAAATCACAAAACTGCTAAAAATGTGATCATTGGGTAATTCTAATGATCTTCATGTTATCTTTGTCAATGACATCACTTGTTTGCTGCAATCACGAAACAGACGGTTTACTCTGACGACATGTATCCAGAATCGTCGATGGTTCTGCGTGACGTCATATCCGGGATTACAGAATTGTTGATTATGTTTATTATTTTTCGAACATCGAATTCGATCAAGTTGCATATAAAAGTAAAGTGTCACGACCGAAATAACCAAGTTTGGATTTTATCACGGTTAAATCGAAATTTTATGTAAAGAAATTGACATTTTATGTAATGAAATCGAATTCCATGTATCTCTGAAGGTGACAGCCAGCGCGCGTTCTTTCCTGTTTTCTTCCTCCATTCCTCATTCTAATTCTGCAAATGCTTAGTAGAGCACGCCGTGTTCTACGAATCAACGAATTGTGAAAATATTCCGAGAAGTATAAATTGAAGACTACGAATTTGGGTAACTACTGCAAAATTAGTTCTGCGACCTACGCATTCTACGTATCATATTAGTTTTGGCTGCGAATATCGTATTTTCCGTATACCTACAAACAACGCCTTGCTGCCGACATTTTGTTTTCGATTCGAGATTTTCAATTAGCTTCACTCCTCCGCAAAGAACAGAGCAAACGACAGCATTTATCGGCGAAATACCCTTCACCAGGATGTATAACTCAACGCTTTTCGAGTATTTGAGTAGTTCATTAGTTATGTTACCGCCAAAAATTTCATCCACCGGCTCACACATTTTGTATACCTCCTTGAACCCTTACCATCCAAAAGTACGTATTCAGCCAAACGACTGATGAATTATAACATGTTATCACCGAAATTCTACGTTCCACAGAAACATGGGCGACCGTAATAGAGGTAGTGGAGCTAGGGTTTACGTCGGAGGATTGAGCGAGTCGATAAGAAAGGAAGATATCGAAGGCGAGTTCGAAAAATACGGAAAGCTCAACTCCGTCTGGGTTGCAGTTAACCCCCCAGGTTTCGCTTTTGTCGAATTCGGCAGTATGACTGACGCCGAGACAGCTTGCGATAACTTGAACGGCACCGACTTCCTGGGCTCACAATTGAAAGTCGAGCTGGCTAGAGAGAGAAGGGGTGGCCCCAGGGGGGGCGGCGGAGGCCGTGGGGGCGGTTTCAGGGGTGGCCGAGGCGGTGGGGGAGGTCGTGGTTTCAGTAGCTATGGAGGGGGCCGAGGCGGAGGTGACAGATTCGGAGGACGGGACTTTGGACGAAGAAACGATTCGTACTCGAGGGGCGGAAGTTATGGAGGCGGCGGTGGTGGGGGAGGAGGCGGCGACAGGTACCGCTCCAGGTCACCTGGGGATAGGTACTAGGCAGGGTTAGCCGAGAATGATTGATTTTTTTTTATTTATAAGATGTTTTTTTTTGTAAGTATAGTTATGTCAACTATGTATCAAGATCTCCACGGAAAGTTGCATGTACGAAAGTAGGAAAACCAAAAGAAAATAGGATTATTTTTTTATATTGAGTTGATGAATTTTACGTTAAATATTCCTAAGTACTTGACATGTATAAAGATCAAGAAGAAAATAAAAGTGTTCTTTGATACATCAATTATTTTTTTGTGTCATTTTATCATCTAGCTTCATCTTTCAAAAGTCATATTCATATTTTCAAGTTTACATTTCTGGTGAAATTCCGGAGTTCAAAGTGAAATATCTCGATGAGTATCAATATTTCTACGATAACATCATCAGTAAGTGTTCTTTTGATCAAAATACGTAAGCTCCAACAAATATTTTAATCGAAATTCTGAGACCGTGGTCAAATCGTACGTTAATATGTAAATTTGAAAGTGACATAACCTCTAACCAGAATCTCTGACGTTATGGTTGGTGTGGTTTGATAACAAGGTCAAACTACGTTTCTGTCAGACTCTGTGTCATTTAAAAGTAGAAAGGGTGAAAAAACATTTCTATAAAAACCGGTTAACGATATGATTGTCAGTAGGATTGTTACTCGGGAAGTGAGGAAGCAGATAAGTGCATACACCCGGTGTTTTCATAATTCTTCAGCAAATATGGTCAAGGTGAGTTTTCAAATATTAAAGCATGATTATTCCAATCCATTAGTATTATATAATGTACAGAAATCTTTGAAGTCTTCATTATTTAGTTGGCCTTGGTTTTTATGTGTTGTTTTTTTGTCAATGTCTAGGTTGGTGATTCAGTTCCAAGTGTAGATCTTTACGAAGATCTTCCGACGAATAAAGTGAACTTGGCTAAATTGTCTGAGGGCAAGAAAATCATCGTTTTTGCAGTTCCTGGAGCTTTCACACCAGGCTGTTCCAAGGTAAGAAACTAAAATCCTTGAATTAAATTACTTTGTATGATAATTTATTGGTGTAATCACGCAAAACAAACCATTCACTATCGTTGAAGTGATCCTAATTTGCGTAATACTAATGCATATCCCGATTAACTGGTACATAACCAACGATTTGAAAAAAAACACGGCAAAAAATCTGAGCTTTATTTTTTCACATCTTTAGACCCATCTACCGGGTTACGTCAAAAAAGCTGACGAACTAAAAAGCCAAGGAATCGACGAGATAGTCTGTGTCTCTGTCAACGATCCCTTTGTAATGGCTGCCTGGGGGCGCGATCAGAAAACCGAGGGTAAGGTGCGCCTACTGGCCGATCCCTCGGCAGCCCTAGCCAAGGAACTCGACCTCTTCGTCGACATCGCACCCTTGGGAGGCGTCCGCAGCAAGAGGTACTCCATGGTCGTTGATAACGGTAAAATCACTTCTCTGCAGGTCGAGCCTGATGGTACAGGGCTTTCGTGCTCTTTGGCAGAGTCCATCAAATTGTAATTTGAGTTATCATGCTTCCAGTTACTTTGGCTTCCCAGATTTTTATATTTATTGTTTGGAAAATAATATGTTTGTTAATAAAGTGAAAGTGTATCAATGAATTCGAAATATTGAATAAACCTTGTTTGAATTTGCAAAGATCGTCATTTTTTGGCTGTCAACTGAAAAGAAGGGCATTGAAAATAACAATTGATTGTTTGAGATTCAGCTGTCAGTGTTGATTGTAAAACTTGAAAATGACAACCTTCAAATTGACAGTTCCGGCAAAAACTATCAAATTCCCAGTATCATGTTCTCTACCAGCATATCCTTTTTTATTAAAAAATCAGTTTCATCGCTCAGCGTTTCGAGTACTAGAAAATTTAGCTCAAATTCCAGCTCTGTTGTCACAATATTAGATGCGTCATGTAAATTGGGAAAAAATCTTGCTTTATTGCTGAAACAAAATCCTTCGATCGGCGAATTACGTTTGTATGACAAGAATAGCAATATTTGTGCCGTGGCCGAGGATTTGAGTCATATTGATACTAAAACCAAGGTGAAATCTTTTGGCGGAAGGCCTGTCCTCAAACATGCTGTAATGGTAAGTCCGTTTCTGTCACGTTAATTGATTCAAAATATCTTATTTTTCTTTGAACAGCTGGAATAGGAATGAAGTACAGATATCGTTTATTTTTTTGTTTATCATTACTTTCATATAACCTGAAATTATCATTGTTAATATCACAAAATATAAACAAAACGTTTTAGGATGCTAATATAGTATTGACAATTGGTGGGTGTAAAGAATCTATCCGAGAAACATCAAAACAAATGTTTGAGAAAAATATAGACGATGTTAGGATAGCTGCATTGCATATGATAGAATTCAACCCTAAAGGCCTATTTTGCATTGCAAAACCGCCTGTCGAAGCAATGGTGCCTTTAGTAACGGAGGTAAGTATTCAATTTTCCTGGTATTGATGATTCTCATCAAGCAGGAAACCACATTTTAACCTTGATGTAATGTTATTTATTGAGCAAAATAATTACCGATGGTGGCGCTGCATTCGCTGCATCAGCTGTTCCCGAAACGCGTATTCTTCAGCAGTTTTATATGGTTCTTACATGTTTATAGTGGTTGATAATATTCGAAATTTTGTGTGAAAAGGCTTTTTTGTGGTGGATTTTTTTTTAGTGATTGGACTTCTTATGTAAGTACAGAAATAAGTTACTTTTAAGCATAATCAAGCCATATTATTTCATATTTTAGATCATCTAGCAAGCTGTTCCTAAAACTATCCGAAATTTTTAAATATTTACAAGCAACACCCGACAATGGATGTATTGTGAAGGAAGAGCAAATACTTCATGACAATCACTTGATTTGATGTGGTAAGAAATTGAGTATGAAGGACAGTATTAACTTTGCAGGTAACTGTCTACAAACGTCTGCTCTATAAGGACAGCCCCATCAGATCGAGGGTACATTTTCTAAAATGAAGATTTGAAAATCACCAAGATGGAGTGCACATGCAAATCAGGCTTATCTGAAATTTACAAGCATATTTCAGCATTATTATTGAACTGTGCAAGGTTGTATTTACTACAATACTTAAGTGGCGAATTATTGTGTTCTGGCAATTTTACTGATCCTAGTATCAAATTTATTGTTTAGTTTTGGGTCTGGGTTTCAGGATTATTGTTAGTTCTATGGTTATGCTATTATAAATAAACATTAATATGTATAAAACCAAGCACAATAAATTATTATCACATGCCTTTCGTTCATCAATTTCTTCGATAATTCCCATTTTGTTGGTTACATATACTTCATTTTCATTTTCTCCCAATATCACAACAATTGACGTTTTTATTTATGTTTCCTTTAGACATTTTATAATTGGATTTGAAATCGAAATAAATATACAAATCACACACGATAGCGAAACAAAACAAAGAAACAATACGCGTTTCGGGAAGTTCACATTATGGCCGCTAGAGTCGCATAAAGTTGTGTTTTGCTCAATAGATTCAGAGATAAGTTACCCAATAAGATGAACAATCCTTATGGGAGATTTGGCCATCAGATATTATATTTCCTCAAGATGATACTAGATGGCCCTGGTAGTAAGATTATCGCAATATTTATAATTCCCGGACATTTGAGCAGCAAGAAATTAGCTCACGCCATACAGCTGGTACTCGTTTCGATTTTGTAACGTCATATTGTTTCGAGTGAGATGGATATAGGTTTCAGATGGGTTTTTTATTTGATGCCAGAGTTGATGCATTCCAATATGATCGAATCATCGACATCGCGTATGAATATTGAGGGTTGGGAGTGGTTTCGGAAGTGAAAAAATATGACATTAAAATGAAATTATGGAAATTTAAATTCAATAATATAAAAAAAAATAATTCAGATTCAGATGAATTTTTCAGGTAAAATCAAAGCAAAGAAAAATCCATAAACCAATTTTATTAAAACGTTTATATTTACACATTCTAGTCAATGTATTCTCATATATTTTTACACCCATGCATCTCGAATATAGGATGACAATGAAGGAATAACATGTTAGTTCTCTGTCAGAATGAAGTTCATAGCCTACTATCTTAAGCACTATCCAATATTTATTTTATTGAAGACGAATTCATAATATAAGTGATCATAACTAACAAACTGTACGAGATAGAGGTATAGGGAGAGTATACTCAATTAAAATGGAAAATGTTATAGCTTTTCGAATGAGTGATAATATACAGGGTGTTCCATTAAAAAAAACGGAGTTTCAGTCATTTTCATGAGTGCCTGGATGACACTCACTTCTCAGCCTCCCTGTATGCTGAAACTGGGATCCAGTTCATCGACAGAATACTTGATGATCTTATGCAGCTATAAGCCAAATTGCAATATTTTATGAATTTGCATTGGGAGAAAATTGATATTTTTCAATGGTCAGGTTTTCCACAAAAATTTGACAAAATAATTTTTATCTCGGGAATCGTGACAGATAGGTATAGGAAATTATGTGGGAAAGTTGTGAGGAATCTTATGAGGATTCCAAAAATGATAAAATATACGAGGTGTTTCATTTGAAATAACAAAGTAGCTACTACTTTCTTATACAAGCGGCAACACTGTATTGATAAAATATTTTAGACGGATAGAGCAAATTTGATTATTCGAGCCTACAAATTTTCGAAATGATCTGTCTTTCTGTTCTCCAGATACGTCTAATGTTCCATCCACTGTGAAACACCCTGTATTTCATAATGGTGACTTCTTGTTCAGCCGCAATGATTGTACCAACAGACAAACTGACCATTGAATATTTGCAAAATAAAGTTCAAAGATCCAACAGGAAAATTCAAACATTATGTGACCTGATATCTCATTTGAAAAATGCCTAAGAAATAACTCCAGAGTGTTTGTTATTCAATACTTCAGCTTGTTGCTTCTTATGTTTGAATTTATTTTTATTTTGGCCCCTCATATTATTTTGCTTATTCTTATTTTGCAGGTTTCCTATTTTTTTTCTTTCTATTGTTTTGTCCACTTTTTTTTATAAAACTTCCCACGAAAGGATTGCATCAAAATTTGCCCACCCTGTACATTCGGAATATTGCCAACATTTTTCAAAGCCCACCTGCTTCAACTTTTTGTACAAATAAAGAATGAAAATTATTTTTAGGTATACGGTATACCCCATTATATTTATTTGTACTCAATAAAGTGTATACCTACTTGAATTGAAACAATTTTTATTTTTATACCTGTTCGATTTTTCATCGTCAGTTCCTACCTAATAACTTTTTTGAATATTCAAATCATGAAGTCAAACATAAAGGTGCTTCATCAGAAAGGAGGCAAGTTAAACTCATATTTTTCAAATTTGAGAGCCTATAATGATCAAATATCATACAAAAATAATTAATTGTCAACAAATGCTTGGCAGGCAATGGATATTTTCAATTAGAATCACATAATTATTCGAAATTTTGAAAATTCAAAGTATCTCCCATATAACGCAATGTTAAAATCATTGCTTTTTGCCTCTCATCTCTACCCTTCTCAATTGCTCTCAACATATAGTCTATAGCTCTTTCTCTCTTTAATGTTGGAATCGATGCTTTGCACAGCACATCGACGCAAGGGATCTCATTAGATCATTGTTCACTCCACAGGTCACACACAGAACATATTATCATTGATTCATTGACACGTGACAACTGAGTAAAATCGCAGCGTAAATTTGGAGCATGCACCCAACGCGGCCCAACTTCAGTTCGAAGATCTCAAACATGTAAGCGACATCTAAGTTCCAGATCTTGAAGCTCATAAAAAGTATGGCCATTTTTAACATGGGAAAAGTATATCTTAGTGGGTAACTTATCTCTGATAGATTGAAAAATTCCATTTTGCAATGTTACAATTGCAGTTTTCGTTATCCATTAAAGCGAATGTTTATGTCGCTTCCAGCAGATGGCGCAGCTATTTTGACAGTTGAACTTTTGAATTTCTCACCTGCTATTCGTTTTTTTACTCAGGAATACAAGAAAGCTGGGGTGTATGACAGTAGAAAAATAATAGGAGTGACAAGTGTGGCTTCAATGAGAGCAAACAGCATTGTGGCAGCGAAAACAGGCCATAATGCCTCTGAAATTGTGTGCCCCGTTGTGGGAGGCCTAAGCAAAGATTGTGTAGTAGCTGTTCTGTCACAAGTTAGACCCAAAGGACTGAATATGGTACCGATTAATTTAAGAACTGGCAACGTCGCACCTGTCTTAATGCGAATTGCGAATCGCGACCTGTGAACTGTCAACCTGAACTTGTTCGTTGTTTTTTAGACGGGATGCAGTGATTTGCAGAAAAGCATCGCGAATAGTGAGGATGACGTGCTGAAACTGTACACCGATTGCGATACAGTGTGTCTGACTCCGGCTTTGGCCATTTCTAGATTTGTGAATACGCTGCTGAAGGCACTACAAGGAGAAACTAATTGCGTGGAGTGTGCTTTTGTGCGGCAGACGGGTCACATTGGACAGTTCTTGCCCTATATGACCTCTATCGTTAGACTTGGTGTGTTTTTCGTGAAATTTTGGTTCAAATTGTGGTTTTCAATGATATGTAGATGTTTTTCGGGGTGTTTTGCTTGTCAAATCAATTCCAAATATAGTATTTCGATTCTGTTTACTCTCGATGCAAAGGGCGTGTGTTGCATTTTTTAAATATTGTAGGACGCCATGGTGTCATGTCCAGCCATATGCCCAAAGTAAACGGCGAAGAAGGACATTTGTTGAAAAAATACTCTCACATAATCAAAGAGCACATTCGACGTGGTGAATCCTTCGTAACAGGAGAGACTTTGAAACAAAAACAAGAAACCATAACGCCCACTGAACCCACAAATAAAAAACCAGTGCAACGAAGATTGTAAATGTTGTAATAAACGTTTTTTCCTGTAGTGACATTTCACAGTATCATTTTTTACTGAAGGAACTGCTGGTGACGAAAAGGGGCCTGCCCGGGGCCCCCAGTCGGAAGCTCCCCTTGGGGGTGGTTTCCTTCTTCAAGCAGGGCCTCAGGGGGTAGGAACCGCCCTTGAGGAAGCTGCTCGTGGTTTTTTTGTACAGTTTGATGCATCTAGGCTGCTGCAGATACTCTCTGACAGCGTTCTGTTTTTTCATGGTGATGATAAACGAATCAGTGTGGTTCAGAATTTTCTTTTCTTCGTTCTCGCTAGGTGGCGCAACCGTCTCTTCGTGCTCTTCCACTGCTTTCTTTTCCGTATCGATTTCTTCTTGTTTTTCCTCGTTGTGCGATGAGGTGCCTATGGAGGAGGCGGCCTCTACCTGCAAGGTACTGTCAGAAAAGCCAATGGGGCACAAATCGTCGGTTTGTATTTGTTGACTGGTGGTTTCGAACTGTTTGAAGCTTCTGCTAGGCTTCACCGTGGCTTCGGTAGCTGAAGCACTGGTCGAAGGAAAATCGGACACCTCGAAGTATTTGATGAGTTTTTCTGCTACGTTCTCGCTGGGCTTCGAGCCTCTCGTTGTCGTTTTGGATTCCTTGCTCGGTTTCCACGTCGCCCAGTATGTTTCCTCGAGTTTATCGATGACTAATTTTGGGTTTTGAGGTTTGGTTTTGTGCTTTTTTGTTTCGTTTGTTGTTGTGAAGTCGGGGTGAATAATGGGGTCTGGTGATCTGTTGAATTTGTGGATGTAAATGGGACATTTTTGGTTGTTTTCGTGGTGTGAAGTGAGTTTTTTATTCTTTTTTGTTGCTCTAGGAGACTGCAGCATAGCTGAGTGGTTGTAGTTTCGATTGGAATATTCCTGAAAACCGATACTTCGCTTTTGAGGTTATGTACAAAAATACGAATTAAAAGAATGTCACCAATTCAAGTAGGACTGAAACGCTTTAGAAAAAAATTGTATTACTCACATATTCGTCTGGATAACTTTGGAGCTGTTTTTGTGTTTTCATTAACGAATGCTCGTACATAGAATATGCCATATTTACATAACTAAACAATTTCTTTCGAAAATCTTGAAATTACGTGCTTGAAAGATTCAAAATAATACGTCAATTTGACACTTATGGTGAGAGCTCCAATAAGAAAATCATTCCGGAAATGCTGCAAAGGGAGAGGTGAAAATAAACAACCAATATGATATAGCAATCTATTTTATTGTTATCGAAATATATACAAATGGGTCAAACGTTCATATAATCTTACACAGGTACTCCTAAGTCCTATACGAGAATAAAAAATTATCATTATTTTGTGACATATACAGTAGGATAATGAATGCAGTACTCTAAAATCTGAAGCTGATATCTCTATGAATGTTCAATCATTGTTATCTAAAGATTAATCATCTATATTTTCATCAATACCACCTCCTGGTTAATCATACAGTAATAATACAGACAATATATAAATTTCTATTATTTTTTTTTGGTCTATTAGTAGGCAGTCCACAACAACAATCACAATGGGAAAGATTCACCAATGAAATTGTTGATTCTGTGTCCACCTGACGTGATTTTTTGTAGTCATTGGTTCCTCAGTAATAAAGTACAGTTTTTAAAATGTGGTCGGAAGATATTTTCGACGAAAGATCGTTGAACTCGAGGCGATTTCATTTAAAATAATAGTTTAATATCACATTTCACCCAACTCTCACTTCAATTAAGGTACAAAATGTAGCAGAGCTCGATTTTTCCATGGAATTTTCGTTCTGTACTGGTCACATAAAATTTTTAAAATCAGTGCTAGACAGGAAAAAATGTCCCTGCTCAATATCACAATAATTTTGAATGCTTTAATTTCACAGCATGGGCCCAAGAAGGGAAAAACATTGTACTTACCCATGCGTTATAAATTTCAAATCACAAATAAGTAATGACTAGAACTTTGATCACAACTTTTTCCATAATCAACAGTATAATTAATTCCACGCGATTCAAACCTCAAAAAGCTACCACGATTTCACTGTAAATAAACTCTTTAGCTTTCAACAAAAACATCATTCAAATTCTCTCAAAACATCAACGTCAGACCACAGAACGCTTACTCGTACCACGAAACGTTGACACGGAGCACGAAACGGAAAAATCGAGCTCAGCTGCTCCGACATAGCAATGACAGAACGACGCCACCTAGTCGAGACGAATTCGAACCCGCGAATCCCTCGACGACGACGACGTCGAAGCTGCCCCCGCCACCTTTTCAAATGCCGTCTGCGGTCGAAGAAGTTGAGGGTTCTTCTGGCGGCCACAGCGACGGCAGGCTGGCTGTCAGCGACGTGCGCAGGGGGGGACTGCGGGGCGATGAGGGCGACCGCCCCTGCAGCCCGTCTCACCAGCAGAACACCGACAGCTCGCCCGAGTGGTCGCCGGTGTGCTGCCAAGGTGTCACCGAGCGGGTTTTCAACTGGGGATTAGTTGACAGTTTAGACGATGCTTCGATATACAGCCAAAATGAAAACGACTATTTTCGTTCGGGAGAAAAAATTATGGAAACATTTGAAATGTATAATTACTCATAGAAAACACACTTTTTGCTGGATTTTCATCATCTACCAGTCGATTTATCAATAGTCGTTAAATACAGGGTGATTCACCGAAGTAATTCATTAGAGGTTTATATGAAGAACTAACAGAGATATCGATTAGAAATTTTTGTGGCAGATACAACTGAATGTGTTCTATTTTCTCACAATATTTTCAATACGGTGATACTTCCGGTTAAACGGTTAAACCGGAAGTGATATCAACTTTGTTTTTTCAAAAAGATACACCAATAGCAATAAATTAATGCTCATATTCGACAAATATGAAATTTATAACCATCCGAAGTATCCTTGTGAAAATAAACATGAGACGCGAATGAGTGTATTTTCACATTTTTGCCGATATCTCTGTAAATATTCATTTTAGCAATATGTTATACCAATACAAATCGATAGGAAATGAAATGTGTGTCGGATAGTGTGAAAATTTCAAGGTCATTTCATTTAAAATAAGGAAGTTATTGGGATTTGAAATTTCCAAAAAGTAAACTGAAATATCGAACACCCTGTTGAATATTTCGTGAAACTGTTAAGGATACCTGAAAGGATCCTCTTTCATTAATGTGTATACGAAGATTGAACTCTCTATCATGAGATTTGTAGGTAATACAGACATATTAGTTGGTCAGTCCATCTGTTAAAATTTTTCGAAAAAATGGAATATCTCAAAAACAAATCACGATATAGGAGCGATTCAAAATGCAACCGATTCAGAATTTTGCGCAGAGTTCCAAAATGTAAAAATATACAGGGTGTTCCATTTGAAAAAACAAAGTTGATATCACTTCCGGTGTAACCGGAAGTAGCACCGCATTGAAAATATTTTTGGGAAATAGATCACATTAAGCTGTAGCTGCCACAAAAATTTCGAGTTGACATCTCTGTTAGTTCTCCATAAACCTCTAATGAATTAGGTGAATCACCATGTAAATTCAAGTTTTTAAATAAAGCTATTAGTTTATAATGACAACAAATCGGCCAACGCCCACACTATGTCATCATCAAACGCCCATGCCAAAAAATTATTTACACAGCCTCGGTCACGGTCAATTACGGAACATCTGAAGGTGAAGGTCAATAGGATGAAATCGGTTGAGAAACGAGGCGATTTCATATCGACATAAACATGAATTGATTCGTTTGGTTATACGTATCACAAATCGATGCGGATTTTAATTTCAAATTCAGTTCATTTGAACTACTTTGTACTATCATTCGCGACAAAAATTTTGCAAAAAGAGAGAATGCCTCAATTTTTAATTCCTGGAAGACCGAGGCATATTTTTAAGTGGTGATTCTGTGAATTTTTCATGAGTTATCCCGAGAGTCAGGGCCAAATAAAAATAAAAAAAACTAGTTTGGCAGCGCCCCACAAAAGCGATTTTTTTTCTTGTTTATTTTCGCGCTGGAATGAATTGGTCTCCGGTAAGGGCTACAAAAAAAGACCAAATATTTCACAGCTACGAGGGACTCGTTAAAATTTCTGAAGCAATAATACTTTAGAAATCAGTAGAAATTGACAAAAAAAAGGAGCAACAACCAATGAAGATCAAAAACCTGCTGAACCAGCAAAATCAGTCTCGTTAAAGAGCTAGCAGGAATCATCAAAGGCAGTTCAGTGGGAGAAGAGTCCCACCCCTCGTATCACGACTTCGCTAAGGGTTACTTTGGCGTGATTTCTCGCGAACTTTCGAGCCCCTTTAAAATATTTCGAGGGCCGTGTCGTTGCACCGGTAACGAGAAAAAACGTACAAAACTGCAGCTAGACTTTCTCATTGTTTTATATTTCTCGTTATCCGATGTGTACAGAGTTTTCGCGTGGATTTCGAACCGAAGCGACGAAAAGTCACCGGAAATGTCAATGTCATGGGTTGACAAGTGGGGATGTCAAAAATGTCAAATGCCAAAAATGTCAAATGCCAAAAATGCCAATTGTCAATGGTTTCGAGTTTTTTGTGCTTCTTGAGGAAAAGAAAATTTTTTCATGCCTGGTATTTTTATTCATTGCAATATTTGACCATTTTTTGGAAAATTTGGGTCAAATTACAAAAGTTCAAAAATTGATTTCAAAACAAAGATTGGGCAATTTGTTCGAAATATTTCCTGCAAATTCGAATGAACAGTTCTAGAAACTGTCAGATATTCCCGGAATTTGTATACAGGGTGTCCCAAAGTCGACGTAAAGGCCCAAATCAGGCAATATGCAAAGCTATAACGGTAATCAGAAAAATAAAAAAATAAAATAAATTATGTAATATAAAGAACATGGCCTTGAAAAAATCGAGAAATTTTGAACCCTGTAACAATTTTTTCACTCCTATCGCTACAAAAAAAATAAACGCAAAGGTTTGTAATTTGGATTTTTGGTATTTTTCGATTTCAGCTTAACGTCGACCCCTGGGACACTCTGTATATATCATACAACTGGAAAAGGTGTAGTTATAAAAATGACATTATCAATTTCATTAGATAGAAGAATCGTCAAAAAATTGGCGCAGTCGGCATTCCTTTCCGGCACCTGAAAAAAAAGAAGAAGAAGAAGAAGTCTCACCTGTTGCATCTTCTCGAAGTCGAGATATGGCCTTTGAGTGTGCGCGTGCCTCATGTGCCTGGTGCGCTTCCTAGGCGACGTTTCGTAGTGCAGGATCTTGGCCGGTGGAGGCGAAGACGTCGTCGTCACGTTCACCGTCGCCCCCGATGACCGCCTTTCGGGTTTCACCGCTCCCAGAGGCGGCGAAGTGCGGAATTGCACCGGGGTGGTTCGGTTCGTCAACAGGTGGTGGACCTAAGAATGACGCATCAATGATATCCTAGCGTTCAGTCTTCCGTCCGACCGCTAGAATTAATAAAGATATCCTAGCGTTCAGTCTTCCGTCCGACCGCTAGAATCATCAATAAAATCCTAGCGTTCAGTCCTCCGTCCGACCGCTAGAATCATCAATAAAATCCTAGCGTTCAGTCCTCCGTCCGACCATGTTGCAAAGTTACCTCGTCGTCTGATGACCCGGAATGCTCGATGTGAACTCCATCTTCGCCGTAGCATTTTAAATATGGCGAGCAAGGAGACGACGGGCTGAGGTTGCCGATCTGAGACATGTTTTCTTCGTTCTCGGGAGTGAACCTGCGAGGTTCGATTCATCAGCAGTGACTGATAATTCTGGTGAAATTACACCAGCAACAATTTCGCCAAAAAAAAAACCTGGTCATCGCCCCCGAAACTTACCTTCGATTTTGACCGTCCCCCACCTGAGACCACTTTCGCTTTTCGGCCGACGAACACCCCGAAGCCGTTACCGCCCTCTGCAGCTTGGAGGGCGGTCGACTGCCCATGGCTACCATGCCCGCATTGCCGTTTATCACCTCCAGCTCCTCCTCGGAGCTGTGAGGGTCGTGGTGCTGATCAGGGAGGGCGGGACTACTACCCATCGAACACCCCGTATCTGCCGGGGAGACGGTGCAAGCACGTTCCCCAGAACGGACTGAAAGAGGGTAACCGTTAAGTTCTAGTACCATTGGGGTGGTTCTAGTACGATTCACACATTTGTCTAGTACAATTAGCGATGGTGTCTAGTACAATTGCAATCATTTTTCTAGTGCAAGGTTTTTTGGATATGTGCAAATCACAAATCACGTTGAGTGAAATTGATAATGTTCATATTTTATTCATGATATAATTGTTTCTTCGATTCAATTAATATTCATTTTCACGAAACGAAAAACAATTCATAATCACTCATTCAAAATATAACCCAATACTCTGCAAGTAAGGTCGAACTGAAGAAGTACAATCATGCTTACGGAGTATTGGTGTAATAGGTACGTGATTGACGTATGACAGATGAAAGAAACAAGCGTCTTTCTACAGTTACAGATTGTTTATTTTTCGAATTCAACAACTGGACTCCATTCAAACATTTTTTTGGACTTGAAACCACACATATTTGATAATGTATGTACGTAGCCTACATTGGAATTATTCAAATACCATTATTACAGGGGTGACTTGTGTAAATACAGGCAACAACGGCACAGTGTTTTGTGTAGGACTAAATAAATATTTGTGTTTGAACTGCAACTCAGGCAGTCGATAATAAGTGATTGATTGTGTATTGATTGAACACAGCTATAGAGATTAAGTATGTAGTGGAAATCTTCAACTTGTGATGTAATTCATAACATCTCGCTTGAGTATTTCGAAAGGTAGGTGCACGAGACATTTTCAACAAAACTTGTGATGCTAAACAATTCTACATCTGACCATAATCGTGATGGAAATGGTTGATAGTAGATCGCGAAGTCGAATGTAGACTTCGAAATTGATGTCACAGGCAAAACGCATGACCACTGCCAAGGTTTCTAATTATACAACTCGGTACATTTGCTTTATACGTGGTTCACGCAGAATATAACCTGGTTTTTACATAGCAAACGTTGTAATAACATCTATTATCACTATAAAGTAATCTCTCGGGGTTGCTAGTATGTTACTGAAGCGAAAAACCATATACAAATCAACATAAATATCGAAGATTCAATGAATGCTCATCATGTTTTGCCACACCTATCCGACTGCTTATAAGCACGGCAAACACTCCGTTGAATTTTAAAGACGTATTTTCCATTCCAAGTGTAATTTATTCTTATTGTTTGGTGTGGGACATGTTTCATGTTCGAGTATGATTGATCCTCATTTGGACGACCAATAGACAGAGACAACGACTTTTATCTTTCAGATCAATGTACGGTGTGAATATTAAAACGATAACAATACCAGTGCGGATTTCATTGGAAGGGCACGCGTCGATAGTCAGATGTTTATTTCTCCATATATTCTTTTATTATTCAATGACAGGTAAACTCTGTATATTTCGATGATACCTGAACATGAATGGGCAGGTCAGGAGGGATGAATGAGGTTCAGACCCTAATTCAGGCAGTGGTTTAAATTTTTTTGAAGCACCTGTCAAAAAAGGATTCATTCATGTGCTGAAATGATGAATACTGATAAGTTTAATATTGAATTCTGTTCAAATTTCAAGTAGCGAATTACTGATAAATATTCTCGATTAATTTTTGTAGAATATCGAGAAATTTCGCTGAATCACAAATTAGAATAGTACATATTAGCTCATCAGATTATCAGTGAGATAAATCTTTGCATGTAGACAGTATGTTTTCTCAGTATGAACATTTGAAACAAGTTATATTAGTGTTAAACCTATACAGTTGATATCGTTTATCCTGTAACTTTGTTTATTGAGATAAAAATTGAAAAGTGTCCGCCCGCCACTGGGAAGATGAGATTATGACATTGACAAATTCCCCATACATATTATTCACTTCCACGTCATGGCATCTGAAGACTAACATTTTATCAAGTTCAATATACTATCGATTGTGCAAAAATTCGTAAGCTTCAGCACCAATCAAATAATGTCAACACTAACAATGGAAGCTTGTACAAAACTTAAATATTTTCATCTGTCACTGAGCCCTTATTATGTGAAAAACAAATTGTAGATTAGCAGGATTTTCGAGGTTAGCAAATCTGGACTTTCAATATAAATAAACACTTACTTGGCAATTGAGAATCACCACTCTCTTCGATGTCTTCGTCTGATTCGGTCCCGGAATCCCTATTTTCATCGTCCTGACAAAAAAGGAAAAACCACATTAACTACAAGTCAAAGAAAAAGTGAATAATCAGGGGCACGTCAGTGGTCAGCCATTAATTAATATTCAATCCAAACACCGGTAATTCAAGAATATCACAGTAATTAGTTGAACAACAGCCCTGCTTGGGGCATCGAACGATGGTTGAATGTATCGGGAACAGTTCTTTACAGATAACTTCGGTGTATATGCACCGGCATGACGCGAAATCGACTGTAGAACATGCATTCCTTTGTTCCGAGGCAGCAGCCATTTTTCACACGCAAATGACCTTCGACGAGGTTAAAAATTTTCCGATGCCATTTCATAGAGTACAAACCTTTCCGTCACGATTTTCCTCGTTTATCGAGTGGGTCCGCAGCTTGTGCGTGAGGAATTTGAGCATATTTTTTCTGCTTCTCCGAGGTGTCGTCCCGTTGGTAGCCACTTTGAAGTTTGGAAATTCTGCCGGATCACTAGATGTAATCGCCAACTTCGGCAGAGCTCATCGTCGATTCGCGATTCCGTGGACTTACACGGTTTTGGGTGCGGAACTGATTAGTAGTTCGGACCAGCTGCCGTAACCCGTCTCAGTTGATACCGGCCGTACTACTACTCGGTTTTACTCGCTCTCGGAACTCCACTATACCGGATCAGCTGAATTTGTTACAGGGAGAGCCTACTCTCGCCGTCCAGGACGCGATAGCCAACTCGAGCCGATACACAAAGCTGACGACGTCTTCTCGAACATCGCCGCGAAGACGCAAACTATCCACCCGCGAGCGAATGTCCGTCCATTACGAATTGTTGAATTATTTCGGCGCGACTTGATGAATTATGCAGTTCCGCCGCTCCGGTTTTCGCGATTTGGACTCGTCCGAAACCCATTGATGACAAAGGAACAGCGTTGCCGGATGTCACGCCTAGCTTTACCCTATACCTTTCTCGCTTTTAATTATAATACTTTCCGAACAAAAAATTCCCACCCAGATTTTGTGCAAATCAATAGTTGTTTATGTACGAAGACTTCTTTGGACATGACGCGGGACATGTCCAACCTTCGACACGATAATTGTGACTTTTATGCTATACAGCGCGTCTGAAAATTGTAGAACATCGGCAACACTCTGTATATTCATCATGAACTTGAGAATTATAATCCCTTGACAAAGTTGAAAATTTTTGCTCACATTATTCGAACAATGTTTACTAGATTGTTTGTTGAAACAGATGTAATTTATAAAAAATATATACAATCTAGAAAATTGTCGGTTTCGACATATGAAAACCCAATTTCAAGGAAGAAAATTATCTTGTAACTCATATACCTCAATAGAACAAAAATTTTGTCACACGCGAATAATTCTCGAGATTCAATAAAATCTCCCCGATCCGGCAACTACGCGAACGAGGCAAGTCCCAAGCCGTCTGTGATTGGCCCCTATCAGTCTGCGATGAACTCATTCTCGCTCGCCCGTCGATGCTCCGTCTCGCTCTCGCGTGTTACGTAAGCCGACCGGGAGGTGGTAAGCCATACGGCGTAGCGTTCACGCAACGTGAACAAGTGTGTATCGCTTTTATACAAGGTGGTCCTACGATAGTTACGTGTGTTTCATGGTTTCGTCATGTTATGAGAACGAAATCAGTTGGTCATGGAATTGAAAGTGTCAATGATTGTTGAGCATGTTCGACAGATGAATGCGCTGTCAATAAACAAGCAGGGTTTGCTAAGTATGGTGTTCTGTATCAAAGTAAAGTGATTATTTATTAATTGTTGTATTTGAAGGAAACATTTGGTGAATATCTTCGAATAAAGAAGAATACTACTGTAGTGAAGTGGATTTTTCCTTAGATTTTTTTGAGTGATGATATAGTTGTGATAGAGGTTACATACGCTCGTTATTTTATTAGAGATGGAAAAAAAACATGTATGTATTGATTTCATTTATAATAATAATATTAAAACTAATATGTACAAATTGCAATATTTGGTAAAAGTTGACATGTTAGGCGATCTGGATTTTGATGAAAATTGTTTTGTACCTATATAATTAGAAAAATCCAGATCACTGTGAACTTTCACCTTTTTTAGATGTTTTTACTTCAGTCTATCAATGTGTAAAAATTGATCCATTAAAACAATAGTTGTTCATCAATTGACACAAATAAATATAATATATTATGAAACAATTCAGTTGCTAATCAACTCAAGATCAAAAATATACAAATTTAAGCTATATTTGTGATAAAAAAAACTATAAAAATTATTTATTATGAACACAATATTTACCTCTGAAATATATTTTTATTTTGAATCACTATCACAAAAGTTGTTGATAATGGAATCCTTCTAACCTACTTTGCCTAGATTTTGGAATGTAAGTTGGAATTAAGGCACCAACGGACGGTTTTTGTATAAAATTTTGCCAAGTTTCATTCATTTCGCCTTGTTTTCTTCAATTCATAACTCTCAGACAAAAATATCACCTTGTTTGTTCACAAAATAAACAAAAATTGACGTTTCTCATTCATCCCACCCAACGACATCGTGCAGCGACCTGCAACAAACAAAATGGCTCCCGCACCTGCACGTCAACGTCATCTGTCAAAAAACCCACGCAATCCCAGAAAAACCTCACATATCCGTTTCCAAGGGCTGACTTTTACTGCGACTCGCGTCCGAAATCGGACAATTCAACACCGGACTACCGCCCCCTGGCGGCGTGTAATCGAAGTTCGTCTCCAACAGCACGACGCTCTTGGAGCGCACCTTCGGCTTGGGCGCCGGCTCGTCGAAGTCCGTCTCCAGGACGTCCCTCGCCTCGGGCGGCGAGTACCTCCTGGGCGGCGTGGGCGGCTTCTCGGGCAGCCGCCCCCGCAGCTCCTCCAAGAAATCGTAGGCGGGTTTCTGGTTCTCGCGCATCGGCAGCGTGTCGTCGTTGTAGTACTCGCCGGCGACGTCGTCCATTATGGGGGACTCCTCCGTGGAGTCGTCCTGCGCGCTCTCGGCCCTCGGCGAGTTCGTGGCGAAGGTGGAGTTGTCTCTGAAGCCTTCGTTGCGGAAGGCCAGGTCAGGACGGGCGTATTGGTTGGCGATGCGCGCCGGGGATTTGTGGTACTCGATGGTGGGGCTGAAAGAGAACGTCGAGGGGTTGGGGTTGGAGGACTCGTACACCTCGTAGGATTGGTTGTCGTCGATCGAGGAGCTGTACGCCGATTTCTCCATGCTGTCCAGCGAGCCGTTCGTTATCATCTTCTTGGTTAGGGTGTCGGTCGAGCGGGAGCTCTGGAAGCAACAACGATTCAATGACGAAGCGAAAAAAATTTTTTTTTGGCGCAGTCGTCAGGGCATAATGAGTCTCTTGATTTTTTTCCTTCATCAAATCAACCAGCTCGCAGCAAAAAATATTTCAGGAACAACTACAGAGGTACATAGTCATAATACCTGTTTTGTGAATTATTTTCCTCAATGGACTACCTAAGTGTGACGTCAAAATGTTTTTGTCATGGAATGAATTATGAGTTTATAGTATCAGTTTTTTCTGCTGTTTTTTTTTGAAGTTCCAAATAAAATAGATAATGTTAGATCTCGTTTCAATTTTGTTGATACCTGAAAAAAACAATGCTCGACTATGTCCTTCAATGTAAACAGAATTTCATCTATCCACGATATTTCCAACACCAGCTTGAGGAAAATCATGGAAATTAATATTAGAAGTTTGATTTTACCGATTCATAGTTACACAATCTTTCAAATACTCAAGTTCAGTATAAAATCAACAAAATACAATATCAAACACAAGAACCATAGTTATTTTCAGTGCCACCAGGTGGCGTCCTAGACTTATCACGCATAGAAAACTGTAACTACAACTTCACAGCTCTATTGATTGAATACATAATTCCTCGATAACAAGTGAGATGTCGCTAGCGCATACAATCTGTATTTATCAACTGAAAAAAAAAAACATTCGTCGGATAACTGAAACAAAATCCGCCATCCTTCAAGACTTCCCCCCAGCTTTATCGATCTCCGCCAAAATACTATCAATCGAATAATCGACGAGGCGATCCTGCATATCCGGCGTTATGGCAGCCACCACCGCCCTCCGCACATACTCCACCAAATTCTTGTGCTGTATCCTCTCCCTCACCGCCTGCAGCTGCACCTGCAAATCCAACCTCTTCTTCACCTCCTCGTAAACCCGCATCTGCCTAGCGCGAAACTCCTCCTCCAGCTGCAACCTCACATTCTCCCGCTTCGCCTCCATCAACAACACCTGCCCGTCGGCCTGGAACTGCACGAGCTCCTCCCCGCGGATGTTCTCCTCCAAAACCTCCACAGCTTCCCTCCTGCCCCTCCTCCAGCCGTTCTCGTACTCTTCGACCTCCCGGTCGAGGTACACGGCCACGTGAGGGCCGACGTACTTGACGCTGCCCCACACCAGGACGGCCATGGAGAGGCCTCCGTAGTAGTTGTGCTCCAGGACGTACCATTCCTTGCTCACCAGGTACGTGGTGAGGGTGAAGAGGAAGGTGTAGAAGCCCGTCACGCCGGTTTTGGGCTCGAAAAACTCGAACCACTCCGAGGGGACGAAGCCGTAGAGCACTGGGGAGGGTCCCTCGCGAGGTCTCCTCGAGGAGGGCGGCGCGGGAACGGTTGGGGTTGTTTTAGCGATGAGGGGGCTAGGTTTGGCTCGGGGGGTGTCGTCCGAGGTGGGTTCGGCCACGTAGAGGTTGATGGTGAGTCCTGAGGGGGTCAGGAAGAGTTTTTTGCCCGCCAATTTGCTATATTCCTTAGACAACCGGCTCTTTATCGATGCTTCTCGCTCCTTTTCGGTAGCGACGCAGGTTCCTTGTTCTTCCTCAAGCCTAACCTCTTGTTTACCACCCAGTATTTTAGTCACGTCGATGCTTTTTTTCGTTGAAAACTTCCGGATGGATTTAGCGAGACTAAAAACCGCTCTCGAACGACTCATCTTTGACATTTCCGCTCAGGAATGACACATCAATCAACATACAAAGTACGCAAACTACTCGATTGAAATTCTGCAGCAAAGGGAACCAACTCCGATTTTGATGAAATTTTTACAGGCGCTTTGGGACAGTGATATAAACACCCAGTGATGAAAATTTATCCGCGGAAAAACCTCTAGCATACTTTTTTTCAGGGAAGTTTCTGAAAATCGATCACTAGGGCCTAAGAATTTGATTGATATTGTACTTACGTAATTAGTAGGACAGATTTTGAATAGACTAAAACATCATTCATATGTCCTAAAATCATTTTCCACAAGACATTTCATGATGGCGAGCTGTGAAAATGCCAATTTTCATGATTTAATATCGTATACTTTCAACCCAATATGGCGTGCCATAATTGAAATGTCAAATGACCAGTTTTTATCACCATAACGAGCAACGTTGCCAAGTGAATAAAAAATCGTAGATTCAATTTATTTCAAAGTACGGGATGGAATTACTCAACAAATAAGTCGATGGACACGGTTCCTGATTAAAAACGTCACTCTCACCGGGATCCACCCCGAACGTAGATCAATCAATTGGCCACATAGAAATATATTGTTTACCGCTGAAAACGGAAAGGTAACTTGGCAACGTTGCTTTCTTGTGACATGACAGATCTCATTTGACATAGCAATTATTACATATTGTTTCGAGTCGAGGATATACAAATATCAAAACATGAAAATATCTTATTCCAAAGCTTCTCATTATGAAATTTCTCGTGAAATTTGATTCGAGGACATGTTAATTATGTTTTAGTGTTATAAACATTCTCTCAAATCATAACATAAGTACAATATCAATCAAATTCTTAGGTCTTACCGTTCAGAAACATTCCTAAAAAAGTATGCTAGAGGTTTTTCCGCGGATATATTTTCATCACTGGGTGTTTACATCACTGCTCCAAAGCGCCTGTAAAAATTTCATCAAAATCGTAGTTGGTTCCCTTCGCCGCAGTTTTACCGAAAATCTCACCATTTGCACCGGTTTCCTCCTGTAGCCGGGATCGGCGAAGCTGCTCTGAGACGCACCGATCGATCTCAGCGAGTGCAAACTCTGCCTGATGCTGTTCCGCCTCTCCAAACGCTGGGCTTTCCTGTACTTGGACTTGCTCCACCAGCACACCGCCAAGATTATTATCAGCAGGACGGCCAGAGCCGCGCTGCTTATCACAGATATAGTTACGATGTCGTTCGTTAGAGGGAGGAGCCTGATTTGTACGTTGGGATCTAGAAAAGTGAAACAAAACATTCGATTGCAGTTGAATAAGTTGATGTGAATGGAGATAGCAGGGGATATTTTTGAATCCACAGCGAATTATTTATTTTTATAGGTTATACAACGAAAACGACGTACAATGACAGTTTTGACGGATGAATCGACCATATTAACATTGATATTAAACCAACTTTATACAGGGTGTTCCTTAGAGGCATGCTAATATTTGAAGGGGCGATTCTTTGACACATTTCGAGAAAAAAACTTCCTATAAATTCAACTGTATCATTAGATTTATATTTACAAAGTAATTTTAATTTTTCTGTACAATCGAACACTATCCAAACATATCAAGGGCTTTCGAAACATTTTTGTTATTATTATTATTTTACAATTATATTAAATGTTTCTAAGCTGTAACTTGACAGTTTTTGAATAAATTTGAATTTTTGTGTATTTCAGAAAAACCTGGAAATGAACAAATTTATGTTGAAAAATCTACAAAACATAATACATTACGCATGGAGTATTGCGAATTGACATACGTCAAAAAATGACATTGAGGTACTGTGAAAAAACTCACCAATTTCACAAATGAACGGGTAAAGCCTTTGACAATGCTGAACCTCCACTGATTGATGTGCAAAAGCCGTGCATTCGCTTATTCGATCGATATGCTGCACCCAAACTGGATCAGAAAACAAAAACCACTGATCCTGCCTGCGCAGAAAATCGTACAGCGGCAAATAATTAATATTACCCACCAAGTACGGAATGGAAGCATTGTCAGCCTGAAAAAAAAAACACCGTCAAACCACGCCCATACCAAACCCCATCGTCCCAACTCACTTGACAGAAGGCCTTGGCGTCGAAGAACGTCATGGGCGCGCCCACGAACATGTAACAAGTCTCTCCGACCAATTCCCAGCCGGGTGGGCATTTGCCGTTCAAAATGCTCGCGTTGTTCATGTAGAACGGCTCGAACATAACCTCCAATAATCGGGGGTCGTCGCTTTGGTCCCGAATCCGGCCGCGCACCGCCAGAGACACGTTGCTGCCCCAGTAGTTGTGGACGGCGTCGATTTTCGTGTTCCAATGTTGCAGAGTACTGAAGGAATATTCGGTAGCGATTGTACTAACAGTGTTGGAGAATTAATTTGAGACTGCAGCGCCAAAGTGGGCAGTCACAGAAACATAAATATGGACATTTGATAGTTCATTAAATTAGGTTATATGTGTTTTTTCGTTAATGAAGTGTGAGTATATGATGAAAATAAAGACATTTCAGACTTTTGCAGTGAGCTATACGGCGTCAATGTGTTTGTATTTTCATTTTTCTTGAAGTGGTAAGCATCAACTCGAGGAAAAGCATGGAAATTAATATTAAAAGTTTGATTTTACCGATTCATAGTTACATAATCTTTCAAATATTCAAATCCAGTATAAAATCAACAAAACACAATACTCAACACAAGAACCATGTCAACATTTCTAGTTATTTTTAGTGCTACCAGGTGGCGTATCGCTTATGTTCATTCGCCAATCGGAAATATATCTTTCCTTGTTACCCTTACAGATTTCTGTTTTTACTCAGGATATATTTTCTCCGATACTGTATGTACTGCCAAATATCACAAAGTCTATTGAAAGATGAAGCAACTACTTACTAAAATTGGCAAGAACCCACCCATTGAGCGATCTGGATTTTGATGAAAATTTGTGGTTTGACAGTTGTCAATTAATTGAAGGATTGATGATGTTCACATGCTGTTAAATCTGGATATTTGAAGAATACTGCACATTCAATGTGTCCTCGAGATAAATACAAGAAAACTAGCCAGAAAGCTGTACAAAATGTTCATCATAATCCAGATTTTTTTCCTACTTCTATCCTAAAATTATTAAAGGGTATTAGTTTGATCACCAGAAGCCATCGAAAATATTATTGAAAAAAAAAAAAACAGGCAGAAAAACGACACAGAAACATTCAACTATTCTTACCTGTTGAATTCGAATCTGCATGCACCATGCAACAAAAAAATTAATTAATACAGTAATAAATCTCTGAAGTTTCAAAATACAATTCGATTCTTGATTTCATGTTTCTAGAACAAAGCTACTTTTGATTCAAATCTAATTAGGTCTGAATAATCTATGGATTATACAATTTTGTCTACAGAAAATTCATGATACAAAAATACAATGAAAAAAAATACTCACAGTGTTCTATTGACTGTAATCATTTCATAATCGTTATCGGGATCCCAGAAAATATTATCAACATAATGTTGCCCTGCCGTGCCAGCTACGACAGTCGATCTACTATCCCTGTTCACGGCAAAATTACTGAAAAAAATAACCGTTATAAAACACCCACTTGGGCAAACCTGCAGCGAAGGAAACCAACTCCGATTTTGATGAAATTTTCACAGACGCTTAGAGGTTTTTCCGCGGAAAAATTTTCCTCACTGGGTGTTTACATCACTGCCCCAAAGCGCCTGTAAAAATTTCATCAAAATCGGAGTTGGTTCCCTTTGCTGCAGGTTACCCCCCACTTGGTCCAGGATTCTCCACTCACTCGTAGAAACCGTTATGCGTCGTTGTCTGGTAGATATTCAACCTAACCTTGTCAAACCCTGACACTTCCAAATTCTGCAGGCCAATATTCCTCTTGACGTAATTATAGGTGAAATTCGACACCACCTGTCTCAGAACGATGTTATTCTGATACAGGGCGTAGTTCCTTGTGAAATAGTTGCGGTAAATAGTCACGTCTTGGTAGGGCGAGGACTTCCTGCCCTCCACGTACAGAACCGGCAAATTCGAGTTATTGACGAATAAATTGTTGTGTATGTAAGCTCTGAGCGACGTCGCTGATCCCCCGGAGTCAGCTTTGATATACAACCCGCCTTGGTTTTGTTCCACCAGGTTATTCTGCAAACCAACAAACACAGGGTTGAAATCGTAAAGTGACAAGTGTCGAACTGTCAACTCACTCTGAAGTATATTGATTGGGTGTTTTGTACGTCCATTTCCAGGGCGGATTTGCACGTGGTGAAATTCCCGTACAATTTTCTGCAGTTGTTTTTGAACTGGTTCTTCTCGATGGTGAGCGTCGGATTGACTTCCCCTGAGGCCATGTAGAGGATGGCGCTCTGGGCGTTGTTGTTCACGATGGTCCTGGTTATGTTGTGTTGAACATCGCGATCTGGGATTAAATCATTAAACATTTATTAATATTATATAAATATTTCCAAAAGTATGTGAATTATTTCCAAAAAACTTCGGAACATTTTATCGAGTACTTTAGTTGAAAAAAAAATTGCGGAAATCACCTAATCGAGGTGAAATTATCGGAGACATGAACAATACTTCACTTTACAAAAAGAAAAAATAAGAATTGGTTGCAAGATGTTTCTGTAAAAGACATGGTGAAAATAGGTAATTATTCCAGGTGATTCATTATTATTCATCAAACTGCTACTAATCCTCAAGTAGCTTATTTTTAATTTTTCTCCATATGTACATATTCAACTACATTTTATTGTTTTTTTCTTTCATTATATTTCAGTGCAGGTACCTTATCGGATATCCTTTATAATTGTAGTAGATAGTTCTCTAAATCTATATTTCTACATTTTTATATTTTTTACATTTTTATATTTTAATATTTTTTTCATTTTAAGATATCAACATTTTGGCATTGTCAAATTTTTCCATCTTTTAATTTTACATTGTTACATTTATTCCTTTATATTTTACGGTGATTTAAGTTGAGAAATCCCACAACAAGGTTTCTTTGTGGGACATCTCCGATTTATTATCATTTTCTATCTTCAATAATATGCTCATAAGTTTTAATAAAATGAATCACATTTATTATTTCAATTAGTCCTGGATTATGAAACGAAACGATTTTTTTGGGGGGAATTATGGCACTCGTAAACTTACTAAAAGTCATGGCAGACATCGGCAGAGTGACCACCTCGGCTATAAACCCGTGGACACTCGAAGCCCCGTTAGCGAACAACTTGACGCTCAAACTGGGCCACGTCGATCTGAACAGCTTCCTCTCGTTCCCCGACGTCATCGTCACCCTCTCAATCAGCGTCGAAGACACATTGTAAATGTCCCCGTCGTACATCTCCAGGAAATCCGGGATCCCGTACTTGGTCGTCGAATTGAACAAATCGAACTGCAACAGCCTCAACCCCACGGGCTTGAAGTACTCGCTGCGGAAGATCTTGATGCAGTTCACCGGGTGGTTGTCGTACTTGTAGTAGAGCAGGACGCGCTCCTCGATGCGGATTTCCTTGTGGGTGTCGCAGATATCCACCAGGCTGAAGAGGTGGTAGGGCACGTTGAGGCCCTTCAGAGGCGTGAAGCTGGACTCGTCCGATTCCCTGCCCTCCCCGGACAAGGACAGCACGTTGATGCCCACCCCGAAGGCGTGCTGGATGTCGTTCTGCAGCAGGATCATCGTGCCCGCGGGGGAAATCAAGTCCAGGGCGTCGGCCGCCGAGTGCTTGATCTCCACGTAGCTGATCCTCGGGCTCTTGATGACGGCTTGGACGGCCGAGGATTTCTCGTTGTGCAGAATGCCCGCCCCGTGGATCTGGACGTACTGCAAGGTGGAGTCGTGGGACTGCAGCGTCTGGTGGGTGCGGATATCGTGCACCCGGTGCGCGTACAGCTGCTGCTCGAACTCGGCGCCGGCAAACCTCACCCCGCCCCAATACTCCCTCCTCCCGTCCACGCGGCGATCGCAATGGATGAAAACGAACTTGGAGTTCCACTCGCACCGGTGGCGGTGCCCGAACTGCTGCCCGTTCAGCCGCACCGGGCAGTCCTCGTACTTCTCCTCGGTGCCGACGCACTGCAACGGCTCCGGCCACGTCCATATCCGCGACAGCGAGTTGCTGTGGAAGTCCACCCTGTCGCCAAAGTCGAAAAAGGCGGTGAGCGCGTCGAAGCCGAGCTCGCGGCACACCACCTGGGCGTTGCGCTCGGTGAAACGGCTGTCGCACATCGGGATCCACTGGAGCGTCGTGCCGTTGAAGTACTCCAGGAAGCCCTCGGCGGCGACGTCCTCGTCGGAGCAGTCGCGCGTCTTGCACAGCCGGATTCCCTCCTGCCCGTAGAACTTCTCCGTCTCGCGCTTCTCCCTCACGTCGGTCTCGGCGGGGGGGTGCTGGAGACGCCCCACGGCGGTGACGCCCCTCATGAGGATCTCGCTGCCTGGGAAGCCCCTGGCGTCGAGCACGCCCAGCACCAGCAGCCCCACGTTGGGGGCGAACTCCATGACGACGCCCGGGTCGATCGTGAGCGTGGCGCCGGGCATCACCGTGAGGTCTTTTCGGACGATGTAGGGTCGCCCCCGGTTGCTCAGCCTCAAGTTCTCGTTGATCCTGCCCCCCAAGTCGTCCAAGTCGATGGCGGCGTCGGCGGCGAAGCTGACGGATTGGCTCGCGCCGAAATCGTCCGCGAGGAGGTAGGGCTTGTACTGCGCGATGGCGTGGTCGTTCCAGTCGTCAAAGTCGAAGATTTGGGCGGTGATGGCGGCCTCGTCCGCGGTGCCCCACCAGTTGCGTTTCACGTCCAGGAAGTTGTTGATTTTGGCGGTTTTGATCCCCGCTAGCAGCAGGTAGTCGAGCACGTTGTCGGAGAAGAGGTTGGCGTTGACGCGCACCTTCTGGATGCCCCTGAAACCGACGGCGCAGGTGGGGGATTGCTGCAGCAGCATCTGCAGAACGCCTCCTCTGCCCCTCATGATGAACTTGTTGTTCCGCAGCTCGTTGTAGGCGAAGACGGCAGGGACGTCGCCGATGATCTCCGACTGGCTGTTGGAGCTGAACTCGACCACGTACCGTCCGTTGTTGCCGAGGAACTTGTTGTCGCGTATCAGTAGCTTTTTCTCCATGCCCTTCACGGCCAGCAGGCCTTGTTTGCAGGTGTTGGCTTGGAAGGTGCTGTTGGTGATGTTGACCACCGCGAAATGGCCGTCGACGGTGATCTCGAAGTTCAAGTTGTTCGACCAAGTGTTGTTGTCCATGTACACCGAGTGAGTGAAGTTTTCGTTGTACTGCCACACGTAGGGGAGGGACACCTCGAAACCGCCTCCTGGAACAGGCGAATTATTTGTATTGCAGGAAAAATGCCTCAGAACGTTATTGAATAAAAGTTAGGGGTAGGCCATAGAATAAAAAAAATATTGAATGGTAGTTTTTGGACATACAGAACACGATTATGCTGTTTTGGAAAATTATTGGTCTCCCCCATTCTGGGATAGTTTCAATCTATTTTGTGCGGTGATCAGGAGATTTTTTATTTCGAAAGGAATAATTATGTATATCTTTGCGATAAAGTGGATTGTTTTTTCGTTTGTAGATGTAACAGGCAACTTTCAGTAATACATGAAGTTTTTTGAATAGAGATTTACTCGATTCAGATTGAGCTTTGCACTTTCAATTAATTAAATTCAACTTTACTGTACTCAAATTTGAATTACCTCTGTTGCTCTCGATGGTGTTGTCTTGGAAGACGTAATGGAAGAGATTATTGGAGGAGCGCATATCCCTGGAGAACTGATACACCCCCTTGCCGTTATTGGAGATGGTAGTCCTGTTGAGCACGAAGCTCGTCTCCGACAAGTTACTCTGGTGCAGGTCCCAGAACGGCGAATGCACGAAAACAGCCTCCTTGGAGTTGTAGCTGATATCGCAGTTGACGAATTTGATGCTCTCGTTGGCCTTCCTCAAAAAATGGTTGCCCTGCTCGTCCAAGTACCTGTTGTAGTAGGAGGCGTGCACCCCGAAAACGTTATTCCTGATGGTGGTGCGCGAGAGGAATAAAGTCGGCACCGGCCCCTTCACGATCCTGTTGCGCACGTTCTGCACCGGCGCCCTCACGGTGTTGATGACCAAGACGGTGCCGCCCAACGCGCTGCCCCCGCTGGTATACCCCAGCACCACCCCGTGGGCGCTCGAAGCGAGCGGGAAAGCCGTCAAATCCCTCCGCAGCGAGTAGCACTGGGTGGCTCCGCTAGGCGTCAGCCCGTCGTGGATCACCACGCTCTCGCTGCTCCTGTTCTCGATGGGGTTCAGCAGCTGCACCCCCACCACCCAGCCGGGGTCGCAGCGGATCCTGTACGACCGCGACACGCTCTCCCCGACCACCTTGGAGGTGACCAAGTACTTGGTCTCGCCGCGCCGCAGCTGGACGACCTCGCCGTCGTCGCTCCGAGGCACGACGAAGGGCTCGTAGGAGTTTTCCTCGTCGTTCTCGGCGAACCACCCGGCGAGCTCGCGCTGCTGCTGCCCCGACAGCACGGGGTCGTGCTCGACGCCGACGTAGTTGTTCTCGATGGTGTTGCCGTAGGCGGTCAGCCCCAGCTGCTTCAAGCTGATGCCGGCGCCCTTGTTGTGGGTGAAGTGCGAGTTTTTGACGGTGTTCACCGACTCGGAGAAGATGTCCGAGTACATGACGCCGAGGCCGTGGTGGAAGTTGCGCGTCACCTTGAGGTTGTCGAAGTTCTGGCGCGCAAAGTCCAGCTGCAGGGCGGGTTTGAAGGAGTTGGTGGCGTAGTCGAGGAGCCCGGATTTTTCGATGGTGAGGTACTGGATGTCGGTGCGTTCGGCTAGGGAGCCGAACCGGACGCCCGCCCAGGAGGTCTCGTAGCAGCGCACGCCCACGTCGTTGTCGTGCGTGCAGGAGTTCTCGAAGTCGCCGGTTCTTTCCGACTTGCACTTGGTGATGTCCAGGTCCAAGTCGTCGCATTGGACATTGGACAGCACCACTTTGCCTGTGGTGCCGCTAGCCGGGATCTCGTTGGGCTCCAAATTCCTTAAACAAGAGGTAATGTGTAAAAATATACCCTACATTCACGCAGATTAAATTAAATTCAACCTAAATCAATTATTTCTTAAGATTTGTATTTTGTGAAAGTTGTATCAATTTTCCTAGAGACTGAATAAATAAATATTCATATAAAAAAATACAAAAAAATGCTTCGCAATGGTTTACTGTTTCTCAAATAATTTACTATCTCAATATGGTTTTAAACTTTAAAATCCTAAATAATCTAGGGTGCGTTCCATTAAGCGCTCACAACGCCCAAAACACTCATTCAGACGTTCCACATGACGACCACGATCGTTGGGGTCGTGGCGAAAATGTCATGAATGATTCATGCTCACGACGCCCCATCTCAATAGGTGGGTCGGCGTGAGCGTTTCGATGACGCACAGAACCAAGTGGAACGACAAAATTCGTGGTCGTGAGCGTGATCGTTGTGAGCGCTTAATGGAACGCACCCCTAGTAGCATCTTGTTTCCAATCATATTTGGTATTCCGAAGGGGTGTCCATCCTTATCTTACCAGAAATTATCATGATTTTTATATTTCCAGAACAAACCGCAGTGCATCCACTATAAATTGAAAATTTCAAGGTCATTCCATTTGGAATACGGAAGTTATTGGGATTTGAAATTTCCAAAAAGTAAACTGAACTATCGAACACCCTGTTGAATATTTTGTAGAACTGTTAAGGATACCTGATAGGATACTTTTTCATTAATGTGTATACGAAGATTCAACTCTCTATCATGAAAGTTGTAGATAATACAGACATATTAGTTGGTCAGTCCATCTGTCAAAATGTTTCGAAAAAATGGAATATCTCAAAAATTAATCACGATATAGGAGCCATTCAAAATGCAACCAATTCAGAATTTTGCGCAGAATTCCAAAATGAAAAAATAAACAGGGTGTTCCATTTGAAAAAACAAGGTTGATATCACTTCCGGTTTAACCGGAAGTAGCAGCGTATTGAAACTATTTTGGGGGAATTGTAGCCAACACCTATAAGTTCCCTATAAAATCAGGTGAATCACCCCCAAAAGTGAACCAATAATCCTCCTCACCAATCGTCAGGATTCAAGACGTAGCCCAGCTGCTGGCACACCAAAGCAGCGTTCTTCATCGACCACCCGTAGCTGCACACCGTGCCCCACTCATCCCCGATCCTCAGCTGCAACCGCCCCTCCGTGTCCGCGCTGCCCCCCAACAACCTCACCGGCACCTGGGGCTCGATCTGCACCGTCTCGCTCTCGGCATCGTAGCTCTCGGTCTCCGCGTCGTAAGTGACGTTGTCGGGCGCGTGCACCAGCTCCTCCTTGAGGGTGAACCTGATGCTGTCTGGCTCGATGCCCCGCGCCTCCAGTTTCCCCCCGATCATCATCCCCACCGAGGGCGGGAACCTCAACGTCACCCCCGGCTCGATGGTGAGCTTGCCCCCAGGTCGGATGCTGATGTCGCGTACCACTACGTACTCCCCTCTGGGGAGGGTTTCCTCGCCCTCGATTTCGCCGCCCACGCGGTCCGAGCCCTCGGTGGAGAACCTGAGGTGGAGTTGAAATTGTTATTAGAGAAGTGCAGAGCATCGTACTTCACTCTAACCTAACCTAACCATAATGGATTTTTCAATCATCTCCCCAGTGATATAAAAAACGAAAAAAATATTTATAAATTCAGAACAAGGTTGAAACAATATTTAGTGGAATCCTGCTTTTATGACATTGGTGAATATTTTGCCAATTAGTATTTTTTTTTAATTTGTTGTTTGCTTGTATAGACGATATGTTTATTATAGTTATTTGTTTACCGTATATATTTATATATGTGTGAATATACATATTATGACTTGTCCTATATCATGTGTATGATCTCAAAGGATAAATAAAGATTATTGTTATTATTATCATTATTGATTTTTGAAGACCACATTGGAAGTGACGTTACAGGTTACATATACAAAGTTTTATTTATTTATTTATCTATTTACTATACGGGATCACCCATTTTATAATAGTATAGGCAAAAAAATATAAAACTTTATGAATATACAATTGAAACTGAGACTAAAAACTGAAAATAAAGTAAAAAAAATAAGACTCGAGCAAACTCAAACTTCTCAAAATGAGCAAAAGCACTTAGATAAACAGAACAACATAAAGGATACATACAGTGTGTAAAAGCCAAATGGAATAAATTCATTATTTCGGTTACTGTACATATTTATAAAAAGTCCCGAAACACGTCAAATTTGAATTATAACTTGACATTCTTTAACGTGAAAATGCAACCCCTACCTTCAACCCCCTTAGAATGACAGGTACAACCCCCAATTTTTTAAATGGGAAGTATAGGCTTGTGATATATCATTTGAAAGGTCTCTTCATTCTCTATTCAAAAATGTTATTGTTTTTAAATTTAATGCAAAAATTAACATAATATGAGAAAGTGAACAAAAACCGTAGCAATGTGGTTTTTAGATGGTAACCATTAAAAAACTTTAAAGTATTTCCGTGGCAACGCTATTTTAACAAGCAGTAGTAAATTGTTTTATTTAAGTTGTCATTGTTGTAATTTAAGTATAAAGTTTGTTCAATTCAATTCTGAAAAATGGTTAGATTAACGGAAATGCATAAAATAACAGTTTTACAAATGATTGGTTACGGAGATAACATCCGAACACAACAGGAAGTAACTCGCCTATTTCATGAGAAATTTCCTAATTTACCGCCTATATCCCAAGGAACAATAAGTAAAATAGAAAAGCAATTTCGCGAGTTTGGTCATGTAAGGCAGATAAAAAAAGCAGCTGCTAATGCACTGAGTGATGAACTCAAATTAGATGTGTTGCTTGAGTTTCAGGAAAACCCACATACATCGAGTAGACAGGCATCCACTACATTCAATGCTAGCCATACATCGATAGCAAACATATTAAAAGAAAATAAATTGCATCCGTATAAGATGATACCTACTCAGGAGCTCATGGAAGACGATTTTGATAGGAGAACTTTTTTTTGTGAGCAAATGATGGACATGTTGGATAACAATATTATCCAATTAGAAGACGTTATGTTTTCTGATGAGTGTACTTTTTTACTTAACGGTCATGCTAATCGGCAAAATTGCCGCTACTGGTCCACGGAAAATCCTCACTGGATGAGAGAAGAACACACTCAATACCCTCAAAAGGTTAATGTTTGGGCAGGGATTGTAGGGAACAATATAATTGGTCCCTTTTTTATTGAGGGCAACTTGAATGGCAACAATTATTTGGCACTACTTCAAAATGATGTCATTCCAACGTTGGCAAATTTATATCCTGATCCAGGTAATCCTCAAGTTCCAGCGAATACGATATGGTTTCAGCAGGATGGAGCACCACCACATTACCAACTTAATGTCCGGCAGTACCTCGATACAATATTTCCCAATCGGTGGATAGGGAGGCGAGGATCGATTGAATGGCCAGCGCGATCACCTGATCTTACATTATTAGATTTCTTTTTATGGGGATATGTGAAGAGCCATGTGTACAAAACTAAACCTTCTGATTTAAATGACTTAAAAGAACGAATAACGCTTGCGATTAGGTCGATCACGCCTGATATGTTAAATAATGTTAGAAGACAGTTTTATTTGAGATTAGGATGTTGCCAAGACGTTCGCGGAGAACATTTTGAACATCTACTTCATTAACATTCATAGTTCTTTTTCGTGTTCTACATTTTATTACGTTTTGCATTACATTTTAGTTTTTGATTGTATGTAGCGAATTTCGGTAACAACATGATATTAATTTTTTTTATGTTAATTTTTGCATTAAATTTAAAAACAATAACATTTTTGAATAGAGAATGAAGAGACCTTTCAAATGATATATCACAAGCCTATACTTCCCATTTAAAAAATTGGGGGTTGTACCTGTCATTCTAAGGGGGTTGAAGGTAGGGGTTGCATTTTCACGTAAAAGAATGTCAAGTTATAATTTAAATTTGACGTGTTTCGGGACTTTTTAGAAATATGTACAGTAACCGAAATAATGAATTTATTCCATTTGGCTTTTACACACTGTATAAGTGACAAGTGATAGTTGACTCACATTTGAAATTGACAATTTTGAAAATAGTTTATGGGTAGAAGAAAATATACAGGGTGTTTCAGAATTGCACGGCGATATTTCAGGTACGTATTCTCCGGTACAAGATAAGGAAAAAAGTGTGTCCGATCTCGAATATTAGCGGAGTTACAGAGTGTTGAAAGTTGGAAGAAAATTTGGTTTTTATTTTATTGTGCTTGATCTACTGTAGATAGAGCTTCCAAATTTTGTATGAGTATCAAGCAATAAGTGCTTTTTGATATTTTGATCCGGAAAAACTACTGGTGTATGTAAAATGATACCCTGAGTCTGAAAATAGACAAAAATAAAGGGGGTTCCATTTGAAAATCAAGTTGGGGTTGAGGAATGCAATTTTTCTCATAAAAAATGAATGATATCATATAGTTGTAACCCACCAAATTTCAAATTTCGATCTCGAATGATCCAGAAGTTACAGCCCTGGCCGATTTTCGTGCACACCTCTGTATATACAAGCAATTTAAGAAATATTCATGCTTTGTCGATAAGATTATTTTTTCTTCGAGTATAAAGTATATTTTAAATCAAATCGAACTTTATGTTTTCGCATTGTTCAGATTCAATTCTCCTATTTTAATATCTGATATCTTTTTTGCTTTTCCATTATTGTTGTAGTTCAAATCATGTCTTCTTGCATTATTTATTTATGACTTGTACTATACAAATTGTAAAATTTGTCTCTGGTATAAAAATAAATTCTATTTCTATATTCCCAAGCCTCTTCCGCCTAGAGTGATGAATTCGAAAAAAAATGTCTCACCTCGGGACGTACAGCTGGTTGTCGTTGATCTTGCTCGTCAGGGGGTTGGAATTATGCAGCAGGAACGGCACGAAGGCGATCCTAGCGAGGTTGTAGCGATCGTATCGATGGAACAACCTGTAGAAGATATCTTCGTCGCGTCCGAAACCCAGCCAGTTGTAAGTGGCGTTAATAGTCCTGCTCTGGTCCTCCAAGTGACTCCCGATCTCGTACTTGGACTCGGGGTTCTCGATGATATTCCTGAAGACGTCGACGTTATCGGAGCCGACCACCACCGGCGCAGCCACGCGGCCGCGCGGATTCAACTTGGACGCCTCCCCCTGGAAGGGCTCGGCGATTTTGTTGTTCTTGACGAAGTTCCTGGTGAAGAGCAGCCGCTGCCCCTCGGCGTAGGGCGACAGCGCCAGGTTCACCGCGAACGTGCCCGAGTTGTTGATGAAGTAGTTCTGCTGCACCACCACCTCGTTCCCCAGCACGTTGAACTCCTCCAGCGGCTGGTTCTTGACGAGCAGCCCCCCGAACTTCCCCTGTCTGAAGTGGTTGTATTCGATGGTCGCCCGCAGGTTGAGGGCCGGGGAGATTTTCAGGGCGACGCGCTCGTTGGCGGTGAACTTGTTGTGCCCCACCAGCAGCGTGGTGGGCGCTGCCCCGCGCCTCCAGCACGACAGCACCTCCAAAGCGTCCCCCAGGCAGTTGGAGAAGGTGTTCTCGCTGAAGTTGTACAGAGCAGCGCCGCAGTAGTTCCCGTGCAGCACCCCCGCGTGCAAGTTCTTGGTTATGGCCGAGAACTGCACCACGCTGGTTTGGTTCACGAAGACGTACTCCGTCTCCGCCGTGTCGTTGAGCCACACGGCGATGCCGTACCCCCTGTTGGAGCTCACGGTGCTCCTCGAGATGTTCCGGCTGCCCCCCGTGTAGGTGATGTTGATCCCGTCCCCCGCGTTCGCGTACACCTTGCTCTCGGTGACGTTGACGTCCCCGACGCCGCTCGCCACGTGGACGCCCCCCACGTGCCCGTTGGCGTAGACGGTGGTGTTGTGGACGCGCACCGCCGACCGGAGGTTCTCCACCGCGATGCCCCTGCCCGAATTCTCCGAGATGTCCGAGTGGGTGACGTCGAGGTCGCGGGTTTTGGCCAGCCCCGAGGTGAGCCGCAGGAAAACCACCGTGTCGGTGGAGGGATCCGCGCGGAACTTCACCACCAGCTGGTTGCCGGTGCTGGTGACGGCCTGCGGCCTCGTGTGGTTGCGCACCGGCAGCCGCGCGATCAGGCGGTGGTTGAGCGTCGAGCCGTCGTGGATCTCCAGGTGGGCCGAGCCGTTGCGGTCGGTGACCGCGCGCGTCAGCTGCAGCGTCAGCCGGTGGCCGTACCGCGTCGTGAAGACTTTGTCGCAGTTGACCTGCTTGTTGAGGAAGACGGTCTGCTCGGCGAAGAGGTGCAGCGGGAAGGTCTGGCTGGCGGCGCTCGCCAGCTGGCAGAAATCGTCGAAGCCGCTCCGGTCGGCGCGCTCCTCCGGCCGCTCCTCCGCCCTGACGAAGCGGACGCCGTCCCCGCCGTTCCTCGACACGGTGCAGTTCTCCAGGTGGGCGGAGCCGTAGCTCGAGTTGATGAACACGCCGTAGCCCCTGTTGTGGCGGATTTTGCAGTTGGTGAGCGCCACCGGCGCCTCGGGGGCGGTGACGTTGACGGCGTTGTACGCCGAGTAGACGATCTCCAGGTTGTCGGCCCCCGGGGGCACCCCCACCACCTCCACGGCGCTGGAGGCGTTCTGCTCCCTGCCCGCCCCGGCGTAATAGATGTTGACGAAGCGCAGCCTGGACAGCGAGCGCGGCACGTAGAGCGTGTTATCCAGCGTCAACGCCTTCCTGCTGAGCGCGTTCTCGAAGCGCACGCCCCGCCAGAAGGGCGTGGGCGTGGCGTGCCTCGGCGCGCACTCCAGCCCCAGGTCGGGATGGTAATCGCACACCCCCGAGCCCAATTGGCGACTCGCCCACCCGCAATCGAACAGGGAAGTCTCGGTGCCCGAGCATTTCGGCTCTTCGAGCAGCAGGCGCGGCTTCAGCGGCATCTGGCGGTTGTGCCAGCCGTGGAAGGCGCCGCCTTGGAAGCCCAGCTGCCTGCACGCGGTCGCCATGTCGAAGCTGGTCCAGCTGGAAAGGAGAGCGAGTGGTTTTTCGCGTATACTAAAAAAGCTAGCAAAGCCGCACACGAATTACGACTGGGGATTAGTCTCATGATTATAGGCTCGTTTTAGGCTAATTCATTACCCTAATCCCGAATTTTTTGCTCTTTTCCTTCATAGAGAAATTTGTGGCTTTGCTAGCTTCGGCCGAACTCAGCAGAGCCATTTTTTTGCTGACTTGATGATACCGAATCATGGAGATAATTTTAGGCTAATTAATTGCCCAAGTTTCATATTTTTTACTCCACGCGTTTTGGTGGAAAACGGTATTTTCTGATTTTCGTGTATGGGTGACGTAATCATTTCAAAATACGACTTTTTGGGGATTTCACTTGTTCAAACTGTAGAAACTGACATGGAATTTACAGAAAACATGTTGAAAATTCATATCAACAAGTTTTTTTTATCCTGTGGCTTTCATCAAGTTTTTCACCGTTTTTTTCCGAAACGCGTGGAGCAAAAAATATGAAACTTGGGTAATTAATTAGCCTAAAATTAGTCATAAGATATGACGGCATCAAATCGTTGAAAAATGCTCGATTTTGGAAAATGGCTGTGCTGAGTTCGACCGAAGCCAGCAAAACCAAGGATTTAAAAAAAAAAAAACGAAGAGCGAAAAATTCGGCGATAGGCTCAAATGAGAGCCTTAAAATAGCCTTAAATTATGGTGTAATGAATTATTCCGTACAATCTGATTTAGAAGTTTGATACACGTAGTAAAGATAGTTGTTCTCCCGAAAAGGAACTCGCGTATTTTTTCCCTTAAATGAAGAGCAAATTCGAAAGTAGGTTCAAACGAGAGCCTTAAAAGGGCCTTAAATTGAGGCGTATTCAAAATTTCCAAGAACTTTCTAGGATTTTTCTTATAAAACAAAGAGTAATGAATTCGGCAATAGGGTAATAAATTAGCCTTAAATTATGGCCAAAGAAAATTTTGAAAATTCGAAAATGGTTCTGCTAGCTTAATGGAGTTGGGTTCGGAATGAGTTTTTATATTCTGCAATTGATAATGGAAGAACTATACTTACTTCCTGGAGTTGGTGCAGACGCTACGCCACTGGTTGTTGTGGCGGATCTGCAGGCGGCCCGCGAGGATCGACGGGCCGTCCACGAGGCGGATGTCAGGGAAATTCATGTTCTTCGCCTGGGAGCCCTCCGAGGTCGTTAGCGTGATGCGTTCGTCTTGAGTACCCTGTGTATCGGTTGGACGAGATAATGATCGAGATTCGCGGTCTGTTTATTTGAGGAAAGTAGCTGTGACGAGAGAATTTGGCATCGTTGCCAACTTAATTGGTACCAAAAAACGTTAAATGACCTCCTGAGCTTCCAGACTCAACACCCATTGACCACTGTGAGTTACGCGGAGAAAAAAATCTTACGTATTGACAAGGTGTCACAACTATTTGTCTCAAATAGACGTAGAATAGTCTCTAAAAATTAAAATTTAAAAAAAAATATCATTAACCGTGTCTCCTTTCTTTCATACTTCGTGGTTTTACGTTCCACTCAGTAAATTCTAACGGTTCTTAATGTACCTACATCGCATGTTGTTTGTGAATACTCTTTATGTATGTCTGAAAAAATTCTCAGCTGTAAAATGATCTGTCATTCGTTAGATTGATAGCACGATATCGATTTCTATACAAGTGATATTTCAGTCTGTTAATCCTTTCATTGATCTAACGTTATCATGCGAGGTACCCACCCAGATATACGCCACTGAAACTAAAATCATGACTCGAATTAAAAGAACCGTATTCGGATACTCTTCATTGTTATGCCATGCAGATGATGTCAAAGACCTGGGGAATTCACAGTACGGTGTATCTACGGTGATGTTATCTATAATTTTATTAAGATGGCTTCGAGAAATCAAAATAACCCTAACAGAAAGTTTATTCTTGTGAATAACGAATAATACTACCCACATAATGTTTACTATTATTATTATTATGCAATTTGTTATCATGACCATGAAGTGGAAACATTTACATGTGTTAAATGATAATTCAATTAAGATATCACTCTTTTACATAATTAAAATAGTTGATAACCGTTTTAAAGGTAATTGTGTTTATTGAATTTTATAAACACTGTTAGAATTTCGAGACTTTCAATTCGTTCTTCATAGCTCCTCAAAAATCGAGTTATCTGCTTTGATTTCCAACAGGTGGTGCCTACCAATCTGTCATCAAAACTATTGAAAACAAATGAATCCAGAGCCTACTATGCCATATAAAATTGAAGAATCGCAGAAATGGAAAACTACACCTTGTATATTGAGAGATAATGAAGAATAAAGGATAAAATGGTTCGGATCAATAGACAACAAAGAGAAGAGCGAAAAAGTATGATAATTATCAGGGTTCGATTATCAATTGAATAAAATAAATACCCCACAAAGCGTTATCTCGAAAAAGTGGAACAAATATCAGGATAAACGAACAGGTACACACTTATCAAGTCAAATATTGAACTTGATATGAGGAAATCGAATATTTCAGACTCGTAAAGTTTCACAAATTGATGAACAGATGTTTGACATAGTTTTGAGAAGTGGGTGAATTGAAAACATGAAACTGATTCCTGGCAGTTTGTTTCTTATTTGTGTTATCTAATTACAAAATTATAAATGAATCATTCTCATCCAATTAAGTCATCAAATAATGTGCACTTGTTAAAAGCAGGATTGGAAGTAATTATAATTGAACTCGGGTCATTTTCATTTATGATTTCCGCTTATTAACCTTCTGATTTCATTCAATATCATTTTTAGACACCTGAAATATTTCGCCAGTGAAACTGAAACAGCCGTTACATAATCTAATCAAAAATGAACTCAATCGATGTGAAAAAAAAACAACAATTTTCATTTTCTTCTCAAACAGCTCTTAAAGTGAATTGATGTTGTTGAACTTCCATTATTGCCATATTTAGAGATAAATTCACCTTCAAACATGTGTCATATCACACCTACTTATTTCGATGAATCATTGAATAACAATTCGTGATAATTACCAACTGATGACGCACTATGTCTTGGAAAACCGCACATATAACCACGAATTCAATTAATCTCCAAGCAAAAAATCCTCCAGACGAGTGCCAAGTTTCGTGAATCATACTGTATAAAACAGGAAGTGACCGTTTAGTGAAATAACAGATGGGAAATGAAGTACAGGTAGAGGACTATAAGACAGGTACCAAAAAGGGCTACAGATTGACCTCACACTTCTCTTTGTGTGACAAATACTCCAAAATAGTACAGTAGGAGGTCTCAGAACAATAAAATCGGTAGTAAACAAACAGTTAAATGGCACACCTTCATTCATGGTTGATTATGAATGATTTCTGGAAGTGATTCAAGTAAATTCCTGTAGGTTCATTCTCATGCAATTATAATAAATATTTCTCATTACCTACTGACACGCTTTATTTAACAATAACAATTATCTGCAGAATCATACTACAACGTGGAAAGTGAAATATAGTTTACAAATATTATGACGTAAATTGTTCAACTACATAATGAGAAGTGAAAGCTTTTAATGATTTTAAGAGCGGTATAATTCTCTACGCATGGATATTTAGCAAAAAGGAACCTCATATTTCGAATTAGTCATAGTTTCAGATAAAATCAATCAATAAATAACAAATTATCCTGTAATTACTGACAACATGACGAGGTAGATAGCATATCTGTTTATCTAGTGATGGCATATGACGCCAAATCCATAGAAATACACAATTTAGAAGAATATGATCGTTTGTCGCCCTCTTCTAATTTTGAAAAATGCCACAAAACAAAAATTATCGGTTATAATATAAAATAAGCCATTTGAAGACTTAATTACCACAAATTAAATATCAATCGATCAATTTTGGATCTATTACTGCTTTCGCCAAACTATGACAGCTTCTCTCATCTCTTTCTTGAAAGAAGAATGCTTCACGTGTACCGAATTTGAATCGATGAATCAATAGTTATTTTTAGAAAGACGGTTACGATACTGGTTCTCAATTGACACATGGGTATGCCACTGAAGTGAAAGTTAGTAAACAAAGAGCACCAACAAACATTTCCAAGTCGATTTCAAGCTCGTCTTCTCTTACCTCCGCTGTCAAGATGCCTCTAACCGTTATCCCAACTTGAGGATCAACTTTTACAGTCACTCCTGGCTCAATAACCAACTCGGCATCTCTTTCGACTATAATATCGTTCCTGAGCCAAAAGGGGCTCTGGTTTCTCGATAAAACCACCTTTCCGTTCGCAATAACACCTCCTGAAAGTTCAGTCCCTGTCCTTGCACCATCATCTTGCGAAATAACTGGTTTCGGAGGTACTACCACTAGCAAGGCACAAACAAACAACGTCCGCACTGCTATCACACACATACTTGAGGAATTTTCAACTGCACCTCATTCCGCAGGACACAACAAACCCTTTTCTAGAAACACTACGGATCAATCACAGTTACAGTTCGCGTTCGGACTCTCCCACTTTGTTTCGAAATACTAGCATTCTTCGAAACGAGTTACGATCGCAGCGCACTTTGATCGAGACACCGTCTCGTACAGGTAACCGCCAACACTGGATGCATTTAGTTGTTTTCACCCGCCAAACAAAAAACGAGCGTTCGTGACGAGGCGCGGTTGTTTCTACGCGGGGAAGAGCGACGTCACGTGATCCCCACCGTTCACCTGTCTCACCGCGGTACAGGTGCTATTGAAGGGTTTCGTTCTGACAACGGATCTCGTGTGGGCATTTAAATTCGAAATTTGAGGCTAACGAAGTGAGTGGGCGAGTGCTGTTGCCCTCTTTGTGCCGTAATTTGGCGTAGGCTGGCGCTAATTGTTGTCGTATAGGTACCAGGACGGCGCCTTCGTATCTAGTTGATGAGCTCTAGATTAGATTAGTCATTTAGCGCTCTTATCTGGTTATTTATTTGTTCGATCATCTTACGAATTCGTTCGGTTCACATATCTGTTTATTTTTTTTTTATTCAAGGTCATACATTTCATTATTAATACGTTGAAATTTGAAATTTTTTTAGCAATGTTACCTTGGTATTCTATAAAAAGTGAGTTGACTTGAATGGCACAGTTATTTGGTTCATAACCTCAATGTGAAATGGAATTTTCTGTACATTTGACAGTTGTATATTTTTTCGCTTATATTCCGATTTGTTTTTTAATTTCAAACAACTAAGGAAATGAAAAAAAAGTGGTGAGTACTTACAAAAAAAGTATAATGGGAAAACAAATGTTTAACATTAGTACTAGAAATCATACGGTGATCAAGTTGTGAGAATACAATGTAGATAGTGTAAAAAATTCGAGAATAAATCGAGAATACAAAAATTGCAATTGTGCAACAGTCTTCTGAATACAGTCAACAACAATTGTAATTCAAACAGAATATACTTTATTCAATTCAGCAGTGATTTTTATATCAAATAATTATTCTTAGTGTTTTTAGTTCAAATAGAAAAATGCTTGAGTCTTAATGACTTTTAAATACCACAATTACAAAAAAGTAAACCAAATAATACTACCAAAAAGAGGATTGGCAATAGCGCACATTTTAGTATACTGTTTTGATTAAGGCACTCAATGGTTTCAAAAACATCACAATTCAATAATCACATAACACCCCCTACAACTCACCCCTTACGTGCCCTTCCCCATCGCTTTTACCACCGTTGTTCACTCCCACCACCTCCTCGGCGATGCCGTCCCCGTTCTGCTGCCCCTTAACAATCAACTTGCTCTTATCCACCGTGAACTGAATCGGCTTCGCAGCAGCCTTCGTCCTCAAATAATACATCCCAGTCTTCAACCCCTTTTTCCACCCGTAAAAATGCATGGAAGTGAGCGCCCCGTACGTCGGCCTCTCCACGTGGATGTTCAAGCTCTGGCTCTGATCGATAAACGCCCCCCTGTCGGCAGCCATGTTCAAAATAACCTTTTGCGAGATCTCCCACACTGTCTTGTACATGGCCTTGAGGTCGTCGGGTATCCCGGGAATGTTCTGGATGGAGCCCAAATTGGCGATGATCTGGTTCTTCATGGTGTCGTCCCACAGCCCGATTTCCGTCAGATCGTTGATCAGGTGCTGGTTCACCACCTGGAACTCGCCGGAGAGCACCCGCCTGGTGTAGATGTTGGAAGTGTAGGGCTCTATGGACTCGTTGTTGCCGAGGATTTGCGCGGTGGACGCCGTCGGCATGGGGGCGAGCAGCAGCGAGTTCCTCACCCCGTGTCGCGCTATTTTTTCCTTGAGCCCCGCCCAGTCCCACAGCCCTGTCGGGGTGACGTTCCACATGTCGTACTGCAGCACCCCCTTGCTGACCGGACTGCCTCGGTAGGTGGAGTAGACGCCTTTTCGCTCCGCCAACTCGCAGCTGGCCTCCAGCGCCGCGTAGTAGATGGTCTCGAAGATTTGCTTGTTGAGCAGCGCGGCGGCCTCGCCGTCGAAAGGCATGCGCAGGAGGATGAAAGCGTCCGCGAGGCCTTGCACGCCGATGCCGATGGGCCGGTGCCGCAAATTCGAGGTCGCCGCCTCGGGGATCGGGTAGTAGTTCACGTCGATTATCTTGTCCAGGTTAGCGGCGACTACTTTGGCGGTCTCCTTCAGCTTCTGGAAGTTGTAGGTCTTCTTATCGGGGTTAACGAACATGTTGACCGCGATGGAGGCGAGGTTGCAGACAGCCACCTCGTCCGGGGAGGTGTACTCCACGATTTCCGTGCAGAGATTACTGCTCTTGATGGTGCCCAAGTTCTGCTGGTTGCTCTTCCTGTTGCAGGCGTCCTTGTAGAGCATGTAGGGCGTGCCGGTCTCAACCTGAGACACGGTTATCGCCTTCCACACCTCCTGCGCGGGCAGCTGTCGAACGAACCTGCCCTCCTTCTCGTACCTCTCGTACAACCGCTCGAACTCCTCCCCCCAGCAATCCGAGAGCCCCGGGGACTTGTGGGGGCACATCAGAGACCACGTTTCGTTGGCCTCCACCCGCTTCATGAACAAATCCGGTATCCACATCCCGTAGAACAGCTCCCTGGCGCGCAGCTCGGTTTTACCGGTGTTCTTCTTCAGGTTGAGGAAGTCCAGGACGTCGGCGTGCCAAGGCTCGAGGTAGATAGCGAAAGCCCCAGGTCTCTTGTTGCCGCCCTGGTCGACGTACCTGGCGGTGTTGTTGAAGACTCTCAGGAGCGGGACGAGGCCGTTGGACTTGAGATTCTCGCCGATCCTCGTGCCTTTGGCTCGGATGTTGTGGACGTTCACGCCTATGCCTCCGGCGGATTTGGAGATGTAAGCGCAGCGTTCCAAGCAGGTGAAGACGCCTTCCATGGTGTCGTCGGGCATCATGAGTAGGAAGCAGGAGGAGAGTTGGGGCTTCGGAGTGGCCGCCGAGAACAGAGTGGGACTGGCGTGGGTGAAATACTTTTCGGATAGAAGGTTGTATGTTTGAATGGCATCGTCGATGTCTTCGCCGTGGATACCGACGGCTACTCTCATCAGCATGTGTTGCGGGCGTTCCACTATTTTGCCGTTTATTTTGAGCAGGTAGGAGCGTTCGAGAGTTTTCAGGCCAAAGTATGAGTAGGAGAAGTCTCTGTCGTAGATGATGCAAGAGTTTAGGCGGTCAGCATTTTTCATTACAACAGAGTGGTGGAAATCGGATATCATTGGGGTTTTTTTGTTGGTGCGTTTATCGACCATGTTGTACAAAGCGTCAATTACCTCTATAAAAAAAAATAGAAGAAATATGTTACAGTATTTGACACCCTTGCATTGTGAACAACACTATTTTAAATTAATAAACTCAACATTATTTCAATCATATACAATATATCTTCAAATTATAAGAACCAATAATCTACTAGTTTTTTTTTATTTGGTAGCACAAAAAAAACGACAGAATGACAAACAGTTTATCTAATAACTTACCACTGAACTGCTTCTTTGTTTCTTTGTGTAAATTTGAAACCGTGATTCTGGCAGCTAAAGTAGCATAATCAGGGTGATCCACTGTCTTCATAGCAGCAGTCTCTGCAGCTAAAGTGTCTAATTCCACTGTAGTGACACCCGGATATAATCCACTGATAACTTTCAAAGTTATTGTTATCTGAAAGAATGTCCAATGAGTCCCAGAGTTCTAGGCTGTGAATCAGAAGGTTATGAAATGCTTACAGGGTCCACAAAATCCATATTTAGGCCGTAGCATAGTTTTTGTATTCTGGACGTTATTTTGTCCATATGAACCTGCTCTTTTCTTCCATCTGAAAATACAAAATTAAAAAGATAAAATTTTAGTATACATCATATACACACCTCGCTTAACGACATAAAGCTTGGTAGGTGTCTTATTAGTCATTTTATCGTTTTTATTTATTCAAGTAAACTGTTTCAGCTTGTTTCAATAATATTGAGGTTAGATTTCCTTTGGTCTTTAATTTTCCAGTAATTTTCCGCGCTTTTTGTTGACAGTCGTCTTCCATTATTTGTTATGACTGTCAATTTCAAACAGCTGTAGAGAGAAAGCTTGTCTTCTTCTCATCTGAAATCATAAACGGAGAAGAATAAACCTAACCTTTTCACGATTTTTTTTCCAAATTCATTAAATTTTTGAAAATATTCAACATTGGACAGATAAATGGAAGATACAAATATCCACCTTAAAGTATTATTCGATGGATATTCAAAATTTGAAAACGATAATTACTATGCAAATTGCTCATGTGTATTAATTACAGGCTCAACTAACATCATCATCGATACACTTACGATTTGGGACGATGAAAAGCTGCTCAGTGCTCTCAAAGCCGAAAACATTAACTGCGATGAAATCAATTACGTAATAAGTACTCACGGTCATTCTGACCATACTGGATGCAACCATTTATTCAAAAAAGCTATACACATTGTAGGATTCAGTATTTCCCACAAAGACAAATATTTTTCAGAACCAAGTTTCCACCAAGGGGAAGAGTATATAATAAATGATAGAATTAAAGTTATTCCGACCCCAGGACATACTTTGCAGGATGTTTCAGTGGTTGTGAATACAAGTGAGGGTGTAATAGCAGTTACTGGTGACTTATTTGAAAAATATGAAGACCTGTTTGATGAACAAATATGGAAATCTGCAGGAACCGATTCAGAGGATTTACAAAAACAAAATCGGCAGAGGATATTTGAAATGGCTGATTTCATAGTGCCTGGACATGGTCCTATGTTCAAAATTACAGATGAACTGAGGAAAAAAGTCATTGATTTAAAAAAAATAAAACAATAGTAGCTCAAAGTTGAACTATTTCATCCTTAACATATTTAATAATACAAAAAATTAAAATTAAAGCTTGTACAAACTAAAAATATGTTTACTTCTAGACTCTATTCAATATTTGGTTTGAGTCACTAATTTTTTTCAAGTATTTTCTTCAATTCAAAGAGCTCAAAGTTTGAATAATTGATAACATACCTTTTTAAGAAGCAATTTTGTTATCACAGATTTTTCATGCTACATTTGAAAAGTACTAAAAATTGTGAGATAAAATTATCAATGAGACTTCCAACTTTTAAGGCACAATAAATATAAAAAAGTTTTCCTTGCAATTTAAGATCCGCACATTTCACAAGCCTCTGGATTCTTCAAGGAACAAACCAGACTCGCCATATTTTTCTCTTCATCCTCCTCCTGCTTTTTCTTCATCTCTTCCAGTTCATCCACTTCTGCAACTTGATTTTTCTGTGTTTGCCCAGCCGTTACACTCAGAGCTTTCGACACAGGCTTGGTCTTCAACCGACATAACCCCGTCTTCAACCCTTTCTTCCACCCGTAGAAATGCATAGAAGACAACGCCCCATAGCTCGCCTTCTCGATATGAATATCCAAGCTCTGACTTTGATCCACAAAAGCCGCTCTATCGGCGGACATATTCAAAACGACTTTCTGCGAAATCTCCCAAGAGGTCTTGTAGACATTTTTAAGATCCTCCGGGATCTCAGCCACGTTCTGAACGGACCCCCTGCTAGCTACAATCGCCTCGCCAACAGCTTCGCTCCACAACCCCCTATCGATCAAATCCTTGAGCAAATGGTAGTTGATTATTTGTATTTCCCCGGAAGAAACCTTCATGGAGGTCAGGTAGGATTTGTAGGGCTCCACAGACTCGCTGTTTCCGAGGATCTGCGAGGCTGTGGGTGTGGACAGTTGGGCTACGAGGAGCGCGTTTCGGATGCCTTTGGTTTTGATTTTCTGGCGCAGCTGCTCCCAATCCCAGAGGTTTGTGGGGGTGACACCCCACATGTCAAACTGTAGGACACCCGAGCTGACAGGGCTGCCGCTGTAGCTTGGGTACTGCCCTTTCTCGCCGGCTAGCTCGCAGCTTGCCTCCAAAGCTCCATGGTAGATCGTTTCGAAGATTTGTTTGTTGAGCAGAGCAGCTTCTTCGCTGGTGAAAGGCAGCTTGAGCAAAATGAAGACGTCGGCTAGGCCTTGGACGCCTATTCCGATGGCCCGATGGCTCAGACTTGCTGATTTTTGCCCTGGGTTGACATAGTGGTTGACATCAACCATTCTGTCCAGGTTTTTTGTGACGGCTTTCACAACTGTATGCAAGCCAGGAAAATCAAACACTTTCTCATCGGGCTTCACGAACTTATCCACAGCTACGGAAGCTTGAAAACACAACACAATCTCCTCGGGAGCACTGAATGCTATCACTTCACCATCCACACTGCCCCCTCTGATGGTGCCTTCACGCTTCTGATTGCTGAGCCTGTTGCAAGCGTCCTTGTACAACATACTGGGCCCTCCGGTTTCAGTTTGCGACACTATAATAGCCTTCCACAGGTCCTGCGCTGGCACCTGCCTCACGAACTTGCCTTGGCTCTCATAGCGCTCATACAAGCTCTCGAATTCAGGCCCCCACGCTTCCGGGAGCCCCGGGCACTGGTGCGGGCACATCAACGACCAAACTCCGTTGGCTTCGACGCGTTTCATGAACAAATCAGGGATCCACAGAGCGTAGGAGAGATCCCTAGCTCGTACCTCGTCTTTGCCTGTCGGTTTACGCAGGTTCAGGAATTCGAAGACGTCCGAGTGCCAGGGCTCCAGGTATATCGACAAATTGGCTTTGTCTTTGGTGGCGACGTCTATGGAGAAGAGCGCTACGTGGTCGAACACGCCGAGCATGGGCACGAGCCCGTTGGAGACGCCGTTGGTGCCCGCAATGTACGTTCCCTTGGCTCTTATATTTTGTATATTGACCCCCACGCTGCCCCCGTACTTGGTGATTATCCCGCAGTTCGTAGCGCATCTGAAGATGCCGTCAATACTATCGTCCGGCATCATCATGACGAAATTCGAGCATAGCTGGGCTTTTGGTGAGGCTGCTGAGTACAAGGTATGAGGTGTGTGCATGTAATACCTTTCGGATAATAAATTATAAGTGCTGATGACAGAATCAATATCATCTTGATGGATGTTGATTGCGATACGCATCAGCATGTGTTGAGGACGTTCTACGACTTTGTCATTGATTCTCTTGAGGAACATTTGTTCAAGGATCTTGAAGCCAAAGTAGGTGTACGAGAAGTCTCTGTCGTAAACGATGCAAGCATTCAAACGGTCGGCATGCTGGGTGACTATTTTATAGATGTCATCTGAGATAGCTGGGATTTGTTCTTTGCTGTCTGGGTCATATTGATTGTAAAGATCGTCTATGACTTCTGTAAGGTTGAACCAAATCTAAGCATCTACATTGTTGACATTCTCGCTATTTCAAATGAACTTACCACTGAATTGCTTTTTTGTTTCTTTGTGTAAGTTTGAAATGGCAATCCGGGCTGCTAAAATAGCATAATCAGGGTGTTCCCAACTCTTTGTGATAGCTGTTTCTGCTGCTAGGGTATCTAGTTCAGCGGTAGTAACTCCTGAGTACACTCCATTTACTACTTTTAATGTAATAGATACCTAAAATAACATAAGCGTGCACTTTTCAATCCGATTAACATTGCTTAACTGCTACTTACTGGATCGACTCCGTCTACATTTAGACCATAGCATAGCTTTTGAATACGAGAGGTGATTTTGTCCAAATGGACTTCTTCTTTGCGTCCTCCTACAATTACGCATTTCAATAATTCAGAAATCCCAATGATACGATATCTCGAATTATTACTCACCTCTTTTGATTACATACATTCTGCCTGTGTGTTTAGTAACCATATTAGCGTTTTGATATCAATCTTCGTACGATTATCTAATTTATACTATGAATAAACGAAAAAATATCTGAATAAAACAATTTTACCGCCAATTGTGATAACCTAACCTAGGATTCCTTAACGTCAAGCCGACGTCAAGTCATTTCTTTGAAGATATAATTATGTATCTCTTTTTCTGATAGCTATAAAAAAGAGAAATATGATTCGAGCCACTTCTGCTACAAGTCTTCTCTTCGATAATCCTTTCACCAAGGAGTAATGCATAAAGAGGTCATCATTTTTTTCGAAATTACTACATATACAATGAAGTTTCAAAATAGGGTATATATTAGTTGTTGTATTTCAATGAAATATATTTTGTGCCGTCTGTCAGTCTGCCAATTCCTCATATATTCCTTGTGACATAAATATAGGCATCTTATAGTTACTGGATCTGAATGTACTCTATTTGAGCCAACTCATTGTATTTATATATGAAGTTTCTCTACAAAGAGAGAAATATGAAATGCTTGTTATATTAAATCTAGCAGAAATTACGATCGGGCAACAATTAACGTCCGTTATGGTGGTAATTTCTAACGTCAAAGAAATATCGAATGCCAGTGATATCTAATATTTCATAGGAAGCCGGGGGCCACAAAAATATGATCCCGCATTATTGGCAAGGTTAATTGTTTGAAAGAAAAATCTTGAAGGCGCTATATATGTTGGCGAACAGGAAGTAGGCAACCAATCAATACATCGAATAATGAAATGACAGACTTTTTTTGCCGTGGCAAGGAGCATACAGAGTGTTATCGAAAAATTCAATATGATCATTAGGCGAATAACCAATATTATCATAATTCCTATCGAATTGTTCGTGTGAACCGTACCTAACGATAAATAATATCGTTGTGTTGGTTGAAAATAGATGAAAACTGAAGTTCTGTTATATCTCCGAATAAATTCAATGTGAACGAGAAACGTGAAACTCAATTAGAAAAATATAATTACATCTGAAAGTTGCACAGAAGTTTCCTTCGTTCCATAATTGATCGCCTTATTAAAGATAAGTTAGCCGCTTTTGTCTAAGCGGAAAACGACGGGGGTTGCTAAGACAACGCTTCAACTGTTTGCTTATTGCAGAACAACTCATATCCTAATTGGGTTAGCTTACATCTGCGTCGTTAGAGTTTTGTGGATGGTATATAATGATCACAAGAGAAATGAAGTATAGCGCTTATTCAGTTTCAGGTAGGTGTGATGTTATATAAAAATAATGCCTTCTGAAATGTCTCCAATATTATTTTCATCTATTCGACGATAATACCAGTTTTTCTAAAGTTTCTGTTTCTGGTTCGAAATATTTTCAGAAGGTATAAACCCCTTAGGACTAGGCAAGCTAAAATACATAACATCGGATAGAATATAAACGAAAATATACAGAATGCTTTCAATTAGTGATTCAGCTGGTATTATTCACTTGATGGAAATTGAATCGTATGTATGTAAATAACCAACAGAGATTCCAAAATGGATATTTTCAATTTCAATATCATTTATGAGTGGCGCCATCTTTCATGCAATTACAAAACTGTTCTGATATTTAGGCAGGCTGCTTCTATTTTTGAAATTTTCAAAGAATTTGGGAAACGGAAGAAATAATTTGACAGAGCAAGGAAGAAAATGTCAAAAAGTATATAATTATAAACATAACCCCCTCAATTATCCATTCGTGTTGCAAAGGAAAAATATGAAATGAATTATACAAATAAAATTAAATGGACTTTTGTTCATACATGTATTGGTGAATATTGTTGAATATGTGATTTATGGAAATTTGTTCATAAATAAAAAGTTTGATTTCGAAGGTTTGTATCTTTATTATTTTTTTTTGTAGGACATTCAATACAGGAATATACAAAAGATAACTCATGTACTTCTGACCCCTCCTAAAAAACAACCCTTTTTCAAGTGTGCAACACCCCTTTTCATCAATAGCATCCCAATGAGGAAGGGTTGTGCAATACCACTTTCTGATTTCAGTGCCTAATTGATTTCTGAAGGTCAGTGATCTGATAACATTTGGTAATTTCTTCTATATTGAGAAACTAGAGCATTTCTGCAAAAAAATTGAATTGATTTCTCGAAAACCCCTGGCTGCAAATGGAGTCATCCCGTTCCAAACAAAGACAGATTGAACAATTCCCTTAAAAAGGGTTGTTCCCCTCTACTGCAAACTAAAAAGGGTTGACAATGTAAAAAAGTTAGGGTTGAGCCCTACACAAGACTTTAAACAGAGAAAGCATGCTTGCGTATTACGATCCCCTCCACAAACATGTATGCAAGGAAGGTCTCGAAAGCTCAGTTTGGTGCTTCGAAGAGCCCTGAGAGTTTGGGTTTGCCACACCCCTTAAAAAATCCTGCTACCCCTTCCTCTTTGAAAAGATTTAGATAGTCCAAGTAGGAAAGATGGTTAGTGACATCGGAGAGCAGTTGCTCTTCTGTATTCAGAGCTACAGAATTATTTTTGTGTGCAGTTGTTTATGGAAATGAGGATTATGTGACAGGATCAATTTAATTGGAATTATTTAAATTAATTTCAGGTGAGTGGGCATGGAATATTTTCAAAGCTACATAAAAATGTCATACCAAATGCATTATTAGGAACAGTATCTAAATAAACCTATAGATATTTTATGAAGAAATAAAACTTATTCCTACCAGGAAAGTGTTGTAGTTGACTATTTTCTTTCACATAAACATCCAAATGTGAATCAGATAAGAAGAAATTGATTTGATGTCACTTGAATAATCAAATGATTGCTTTTCCATAAAATCATTTCATATATGTACTTTTTTTTTTTATTCTAACTGCTTCTGTGAACTGAAATTATACTGAAAAAGGAGGCAACTGGTGAACATTCTGCCTATTTCGATGAAATAGTCATTTAGAAAAAATAATAATTTCCAAACAAAATTGAAATTTGCATAAAATGAAGAAAATTCCCCACAATTTCGTTTTCCAAAAAGTGTATCTTTTGTGTTCACACTTATGTGTGTGATTTGGTCAATATTTCCATCCCTGAAAATTGCTCTAAATATTCGAAATCGATTTCAAATAAAAATCTCACCTGTCTCCAATGAGGCAAGAAAAAATTCCTTCACTTATCACACTTTCTATACATTCAACAAACTCTGTATCTTTTTTGGCACGTGACGTACACGAGATATATCTGTACAACTTTTTTCTTCTCCCTACTCATTCTCTCCAGGGTCACACACCGATTTCAACCCCTTTTTTCACCCTTTCTACAACCCCATCTGCCATTTATTCATCTCGGAAGTTTTTTAACGCTGGACCACACCAGCAAATACATTTTTTGCACCCCCATTGTATATAGTCAAGTCGATAACGTTCGTGGTATTGACAATTTAAAGTAACTGGGCTAGCAGAAATGAATAATCGATCCTAATTGAAATGAAATTTAAAGAGAAACTGAAGAATGAAGTTGAATAAGAATGAAGAAGCGAAAATATGAGTTCACAGAGGTGACAAATGAAACAAAAATGCAATGCAATGAAAATTGAGTAATAATCAGTTAATTATCTTTCAATGAGCACCACATTGAACAATTACGGTAATTATGGGACATGCAGCGGAATGAATTATTTTTGATCGGAGTGACGTTTGACAGGCTGAATTATCGTCACCCGGTTTTAGCATTGGGCGCGAATAATTAGGACAGCATCACGACACCGGTTCTTTGATGATCGAGTTGTATTCAGATCAAGAACGAAACAATCAACTCTCATTGCTTGATTCGACTTTTCCAAAAAGGGCAACCACGTACGGCCACCGAGAACATAAATGTTTATGATCTTTATTCAAGCTGAAAGAGCCGAAGAATGTGCCGTACTGGTCAATATCTCTGCGGGCCACAAAGATTACACTTTTTTGCAAACATTGGCAGAGACGCGAGCATCGACTTTTTTCTGATGGGAGAATTTCCGACGCGTTTTTTATCCTCCAGAGACATGCACGGCAGTCTTGTTATCCTAAGGATGATAAAAAAGTGCCACATGCAAAGGCAAACACTTAGGGGAGAAGTTGAGAGGCATTAAGGAAATTGGAATAATATTTTTGTACGCGTCTTCCACAAACTGTTTGGGTTATACGCTTAATAGAGCACTTCTGATGTTTACGTCATTATAAATTATGTATGAAAACGATAAAAACTTCAATATAACATAAAACGATAATAAATTATCATGCAAAAAATTCAATTAGAAAACTGACATAACCTAACTTCTTAATCTTCAAGTATGTTACTAATACTACTCCAAAAAAAATTGTACATTGATTATAGCAAAGCAAGCATGTGTTTTTACCTCACAATTGCATAAATTTCATAAAAAATATACATCTTCAAACTATTTTTGACAACACTTCTCAGAACCTATAGGATATGCGGTAACGTATGCAACACATATTACTATTTCTATGACATCCTAGTGTGATCCTAGGATATATGCAACGGGTTATGCAACCAAACTTACCACTGTGAATGAGAGGTTGATTGAAAATTAAGTCTTTGTCGCATTCAAAATAATTTGCGATGTGAAAACAATGATAATTCCTATTGCAATACAGTGTGTAATGGGTATATTACATAATTTTCACTTTTTCGAACGTAGCGCACAAAAATTGTATTTGTCTTGACACAATAAATTTCTCTCTCTCTCTCTCTCTCTCTTCATCATCATCTAGTGGGCATTGGCCTTTCTGTCATCGTTCACCGTCATCAGTTATAAATATGTGAGTCCAATAAAAGTTGTTACTTAGCATTCGCGTCAGACGACATCAAAGGCGGCGTCGTTGGATCGTCGTCGCAAAAGACGACTACGAAGGCAGAGGGTGCGAATAAATAAAGCGCGACCGAGAAGGACGTATATGCATTAGGGCGAAGGGTGGTTCGGTGTATGTGATCCATAATGAATGTGGGAGGTGGGGCGAGGGGGACGCCGTACGAACGTGCCGTCGTACAAATGAACTGGATGCTGAATGTTGTTTCTCTGCCAATATAATTCACGAAAGATTCAATGGTTTCGTTTGAGCAGCTAAAGTATTTTGGGTTGCATAGATAGGTTGTTATTGTTGCGTCCATGTCAGATGTCAATAATATTAGGCACACAACAAAATGAGTATATACAACGACTAGGAGTGAAATACAATAAGAATTCACCAACGAAAACTAATTCAGTCGATAAACAAGACGGAGAAAATGAAGGAAACCACTGCCATCACCAAACACCCCGTGAACCGAGCCATCCTCCCGACCTGTCGATATAAATAAGAAAGATATCGACATTTTAATGCGGCAGGGTGCAACAACCCCCTACGGGGCCGTGTGCTGTGGGGAGAACGACGCACCGACCGATATTTTTTTACTTTTATGTGACATGATTATCATCCGAGAGCGCAGGTGGCGGTGACCGCTCCGGCTCGACGGGGAAATCCTCCTGGATGGAGATATATCGATGGAAAATAATATCCATGATGGAAACCGCAAGCGAGATGTAGCGGGAGATCCGGGAGGAATTTCAGAGATATTGAAATAGTGCTACAACTGACAGGGGGGATATTTCTCCACTACAGATATAATCAATTTATTGAAACACTCAGAAAAGTGCATTCGATATTTCGTTCTCTACGTTTTTTGGAGCATTTAAATGAAATAAACAACCTCAAAAGATTCAAAGAACATTTAGGCTACGCCACTGACTGAACTTTGGCATGGAACACTATAATATTGATAGCGATGACATGGAACACGACTATTTATACCTGTCTATGTTTGACACATCGTTCAGATTTTGTATATGACATAATATTTTCCATAAACATTATAAATGATGTTTAAGTGAAGTAGGTTTGAGGCAATTTTATGATTTTGTAATAATGCCTATCGTGAGACAGTCTTGAGGTGATAACACTCTGTAGGTACAGATCGAAGATTGCTTTCGCCTTTTGTATCGTAGCAATGGTAAAAATGCGAGATATCCAGTCCTCTGTTTAATTTCCGTCTGAAGTGGATCTCGTATCACACAGAAGGAAAGGAAAAAAGTGAGTGCGAACAACCATCTAATGAGTATTTTTCAATTTGTCGTATTGGAAGTTCGCTTTGATTCGAAATCGTCATTGTGTTTGTGTAGATCTCGTACTCCATAACCATAGACGTATCTTAGACGGTGAAAATATGGGGTTTTTCGTGAGTTTTTGCGACTTTTTGAGGTTTTTTGGAATTTTCAACATGAAATATCTTGAAAACTATACTAGATATCAAAAAACGTATTTCACCACCGTTTTCAGCGCGAGTTTTAGCGACTTTTAGACACCTTATAGACGAACCCTCCTTAGGACGTCAATACGTCAGCTACAGAGCATCATAGCATCGCAAACAGCGACTCATTCTATGCAAAGTCGATCGTGAACCGCATTAGTAACATAAAATGCCCCCAAGGCACCTGTGAGGTAACATCGTTAGCGAACTCTTTTCGATTTTACGGGCACGCCGCTGTCGCGACCCCCCCCTAGAGGGGGGTTTGTATCGAAGGGCGGTAGGAGAGTGAGTGAGAAGTCGAGATTAGACTAGCGCTGTGACCCTGCAGAGGCTGGGGTCGAAAATCCAATCTTGATTTGCTATTGCATTCCGACAATGACAGTCCGTCCCCGCGTTTGTTTGCAGTCTTTTGTTTAAGCGACAGATCTGGAATGGGATTCCGAAAGGAAGAACGGCATTGAATTCGTTGTAGAGCTATTTAATTTGTTCTCGAGTAAAGAAGGTTTCGTTTGAAGCTGGGCAAGTGAATCGATTTTTTTTTTACACACCTGACTGTCAAAGTTATCCAAACTGATGATTATACTTGAAATGTCGTATTATTGAACATCAAACGATGACTGTTTTTGGAAATTTACAATTTCATCACAAAAAGTCTTAAAATAGTTTGAAATTGAAAAATAGGCGGAGGAGCCGGTGCTTCACCCAACCAACAAATTCTATTTTTTGGCGAAAGTCTCGGTGTAATATTCACGAAATTCCCAGCTGTGTTCTCTGTTTCTGTTTTATATTCATGAGGAACTAGACTAGGTGCATTACCTTTGCTCTTCCTGAGAAAAGAAATACGGAACGGAGGATACTTCGACGTAGTGAAACAATTTCGGATATCCTCAAACGCGTCTCGAATAAAATCAAACTAACAAACTTTGGCTTGGCTCTTGAATTCGGAAATTTCTCTCCGTATACACTGGGACACACTTCATGTGTCAATCAATCGTACGAAAGCGGAATTCACATTTTTATGTCATATGTCACAGCTATAAAAACGATTTTCTTTTCAAACCCCTGAAACAGTCATATTCTTTGGTTTTCTCTTTCTTGTTTTATTTTAATTTTCGACTACACTTTTTGGTGTTTCGCAGTGTATACTCGAGCACATTTACTAGGGATCGAATTTCTCTGTATATATACCCTCCTTTTTCTTCCCTTTTCATTTCCATTATGTATGTGCTAGGGTGGAAATTCTAACATTCACAAATAAAGGTAAATAGTGAACTCTACTACCTGATTCAATATCGACTACGACATGTTATATTCCATCCACCAAATGGTAATTCTTGACGTATGAAGAAACAGTTCTCCATTTTCTTTTATACATACCTTCTGGAATGAGCTTCCCCAGAAATTTATGTAATCTGAAGGAAAAGCATAATACCGCAGTAAAACTATATATCCTCATGATGGTTTGGATGGCTAGTCGATATCATCGAACGTATTCCTGAATTATGGCAGACATTTGGCTGTTTGGCTTGGCAGTAGATCACTGAATATCGGGATTCATTTTATTGCTGTCACTTTCTTCTATTGATACTTGAAACACTCCTGGGCTTTTCGAAATTCAACTTCGACATCTGCAAGTCAGGTATAATTGACGAACAGGTAAGCTGTCATAATTTCCATGCAAATGAGCGCTACAGCTGCGTGTTGATTGGCCTGATTAAACAAGGTTGTCAATGTTTCATTGGTGGATGACTGAGGCTTGTTATAGCAGTGGTTCGGGATTGTACTAAAGCAAATCTAGAACAACCGATCACAGTGTGAACGAACTAATGCAAGTGATTGACAATGACAACTATCATGGCTGTTATTTTTTTATATTCGATCACGCCATTTTGTTGATATTTGGAGCGTCATTTAGCTAGCAGGAAACTGTTCTGACAGGGTGTAGCTGAACGTCAACCCCAAGGCTGTATGCAAGCGGATATAAAACTAAGAAAACGATATCAATCTCTCCATTGGCAGGGGATGAATAGTGAATACATTCCTGGGACAAGCAATATAAGATAGCCGATAGGCAGAGCTGGCACTGGGGGATGATTTTTATGTCGCAATTTTCCGGCCCTCAAGCTGTACCGTTAAAGGACGATGAGGATGGGTCGAAGGTCAGGGGTTTTTTTCGCCTCCGAGGAAAAAAGGCCCCCCTCTGTTTTTTCTGGCCAGAGATAAAAAAAAACTGGTGACGGAGGGATGTGTATCACGATTACTACCTACTGATTGAGATATTATTGCCAGTTTGAGAGTTCTCGCACAACGAACACCCTGTATCGCCTAGTTTGCTTACGCCGAGCCTAAAGTGTCACATCAGAAATGAGAATAACGTGGTAGGAGGGAAAAGGGGGGTTGGGAGGAGGAAGGGGGGGGGGAGGGAAGCGTAGCGACGCTCGTCGGGGCGCGTCGGCGAAAGTAAAGAGACGTCGTAGACGTCCATCCGTCTCGAGGAATCGATATCGTTCGCGATATAGCATCGATTAGTAAGCCACGCCCCACGCATCTCCAGAGTTACGATGTGCCACTTTTCTTCTTCGGTCTTCGTGGGTTCTTCGCGTGCGTACGAGGGGGAGACGGAAAGTAAGCGAATTGAGTGCCTCGAAAACTGACTTTTTCTTTCATGTAGAACAGGATTATGATTGGGGTATTTCGTAGAAGAATACTGCTCTTTTCTGTGCAATAACAATTATTAAAAATAAAAGATAATAATTAAAATTCGAAGAAATGGTCAGGACACTCGTTCGAACTGTAACCCCTGTATATAGCATTTTGCTACCAACTAGCCTATAACAGTTTTTGTAAAAATAATTCTAGAATTACAGTGCTTGAAAATATAAAATCTTTGAATGGGATATCTTTACAGTTACATAGCAAAGTGTTTTATTCAATCTTTCAAATAAAAAATTGGAGAATCCTCCCATAACAATAATGGACAGTCCGGAAATGAAAATATCCCTCGCAACACATAAAAGAACATAAAATACAAGTTCAATTTGGGGCGAACGGATCTGACCCTCATCAAATCAGCCATAAACCGCGAACGATTTTTGACATATCGACAGGCGGAATCCCTCAGTTTTCGGAATAAAATTCACCTTCCGCACGCTTCTTCATACCCACGTACATGAATAAAAAATGAACGCACATATCGAAACGGACGTATGAATTCGATAAGAAATCTCATTCCGTTTCCAGCATAAACTATAGATGGATTCATGCTGAGCAATTGGTGAGGTTCATGCAACATCAATTCATAATGTTCATGCGCATGCCCAGATTTCAGATTGAATCCTATCCTCGAGAAACTACCTCAACTCTCTAATATCTAATACAGGATTTGTATTATTCCTGAAGGATGATTCCAGAGACTCGCAACTCAGATAAAACGATGAATTATTCGCTCGGCTCAAAAATAAGCGAGAAGAACCGGAGAAGGATCATCAATCAAGTAGCCAAGTAGGTTGAATCGTTGACAGTTGAAGGTGTCGTCGAACTCCTCCCACACATTAGTGTATTAGTCGATACAGTGGTCGGCTGAAAAACACTCCAACGAACGAAAAATGTCATTACTATCATTCAGAGATTACAACTCAATTCGTGTAGTTTGTAACCGTTCCAGTTTTTAGATAGTGGACTAAAATTCAATTAATCAATCAACTATACGACTCCAGTGCCCTTCAAATCCTACCCCTCACCTGTCACATGTCATCTGTCATCTTCCACATGTCATCTGTCATCTTTCAAATGTCATCTGTCATCTTTCACATATCATCTGTCATCTTTCATCGACAACTTCAACTGCTTCTATGTTTTCGCGATTAAATAAACAATTGTAGTGACCGTATCCGAGTATTTCTCTTTAATTTACAAATTCCGTTTGTGTCCAGTAGAAAAATTGGATTATTCGACTGAAACCGGTATATATATACGTGTAATTTGATAATGAAAGTCCACTTCAACAATTCAGTCTTATTCGAGTTGCTTAACATTCTGGTCGGAACGATAGCGGCATTGTCAGCGAGACAATTGACTAACGAAGTCTCATTAGCTTCAAGGTGGACGGTAGGCGATTCTTTGATTGTTTGCAGTTTTCAAAAGGGCCCTTTCGGCCAACATTAAATCCCGTACGATGGATCCGTTCCGACTTCGAATGTAAACACACCAACGTCATGCATTGTCATACGTCCAACGGTGCTGGAAGGCTGGTCATTTTGAGGTTGGTTGGAAGTCTGGTCGTTGTGCTCTCGTTGAACGTCTTTCCCATAGAACTGTTTCTCTGTTCAATTGTTCTTGATGGAATCACGCCTATACTCAGTTTGAATCGACTCTAATGATTGGAGAATAATGTACAAGTGAGGTTTACGTCTGCCATGTGTCTTTACGATGAATTAAATACATTGAAGCGTTAAAAATAACATACATTTTGCTAATTTCAGCACAGCGATGGATTTTGCTTCCATTATATGCACAAAACATTGCCAAATATCAGGAAATCGTGACGAAGAAAAATAGCGAAGATTAAGTGCGGTAATTGGCGTTGGGATTCATTTTTTCATGCTCTTCTCACTCGCGTACCATATTGGCTGGTGCATCAACTGTTTCATTATAATTTTTAATTTTATCACCATTGTGTTGTACTGTATAGGCACGAAAAACTTGTCAATTACCTACATTGATATTATTCGATAAGATTGTAACATTTATGCATGCTATTCAATGAAAATTGCATCAGTTTGGGCTAGTTGAAATCCTAACCTCACTTTCGTTCTTGTTATGACGTTTGGAATGTCAGTTATCTTCGACTGTTTTTGTAAAATATTTTGCAATTATCGAATTATTTCTGCTGATACACGAAGCTTCCACAAACAACACACCGAAACATATTTTCCATTTCAGATGATTTCCTCGTGAAAGGAGAGCTTTTTTAGCATTTATACTTCGCTTCCCGTATCGACGCATTGTTATTTTAAATCCCCCCTAAGCGATCGGTCGACATGGGACCGCAGCCCTGAGTAAATAAACCTGAAGTTATTCGATTTCATACCATAAACGATTTTATTCAGAATTTCAAGCTCCCCTTCGAAATCATTTGAAAAGCATCAAAAGAAAATGTGAAAGAACGCGAATTAGATAAGCCGAGCGCAATAACTTGCTATTCCAGTTTTTTTTAGGGGACGTAAACGTTTTTTCGGAATCGATGTATCATCTTCATTATTACATATTATGAACTTGATAGAGAATATTGATGAGTCATTTGTTTATTTTTTGTTTTGAAACCTCTATTGTTGAAATATACAGGGTGTTTCAGAATTGCACGGCAATATTTCAGGTGAGTATTCTGTGATACATGTGTGTCCGAACTCGTTTGTTAGCGGAGTTACAGGGTGTTCGATATGAAGTGCCAAGGAATCATGGATTCGTCGTGCTCAATTTTGCATTCAATAAAACGGAGGCCACTTTCAACAATTCCTCTAAACATTTTTTAATGAATTTCTTTATCATTTGATTTTGATGCTTCAATTGATATAAAAAAATAAAATGGTATAAACATTTCAGAGTAGGTATGTAACTCTAAGCCATTCTACAAATTGATTAATTTCTGAGGAAACTGAACGGAATTCGACCAAAAGTCAGGAGGGACAAAATTTAGGTAATAGGTTGAAGAACTTGAATAAAATATTAAAATTCACCAGTGGCGTACGAGCAAGTTTTTCTCAAGGCTTTTATGGATTGAGACCTCGGAAAATGCAACACCCTGTATGGTATTTAGAAAACATTAACTTTCATATCAAGCAGCACCTTCTGCTTGATACTCATACAAAATTTGGAAGCTCTATCTACAGTAGATCAAGCACAATAAAATAAAAACCAGATTTTTTTCTAAACTTCAACACCCTGTAACTCCGCTAATAATCGAGATCGGACACACGTTCATAGGAACTTTTTTCCTTATTTTGCACCAGAGAATACGTACCTGGAATATTGCCACGTAATTCTGAAACACCCTGTACATATATATTCATTAAATTCTACGAGGTGTCATTTTAATTCACGTTTTTGAACTCGTTTGCTTTTTGTCATCAAGATATCTGTGGCTGTCATTATAAAAGGCCTCTGACGGCATTTGTTTCCGATCCCGTTCCAGATCTGGATTTTATGCGTCCTGAAAGCCGCCACCACCAAGCACAGACCTCGAAATAATCCCTCGCCGAGTCGAGATAATGCCGGCCATTTTCCCAGACACCGGAGGCATTATTTTAAAAACTTTTTATATCCTTCTGATGCTGCGAAGGCGAGCTTTATGGAGAAGCCATCAATAACGCGCAGCACGATGTCATACAGTAGGATGACGCAAATTGGGTACCTTCCCCAAAGGGGGGGGGAACTAAAGAAAAATAAAAAAAAGGTCTGGAGGTCTGGCTTTATTTACGAAAAAATGTAATCTCGAAAATTCACCCCCTACTAGTCGTCGCATTTTTCTTGGTGGTGGTGGAATCATCCCTTATCGCCGACGAACAGCCCTTTCGGACTATGTGGGGCCAGGAAGACGTCCCTCTATCCTGATCTCGCATTATCCTGGCTGTGTGTTTCTGCTGATAAGGTCACCTTCGTGTCCAGTTCTCGCTTTTGAAAAACGGGGGATGAGAATAAGAGGGTGGGGGGGTTGTAATGGCGGAATTTTTCACTCGGGAGAGCTTTTTTTTTATATAAAACTTCTCACGAAAGGAGACATCCTGTAATGTTCAGAGAACATCGTGAGAAGCAAGGGAAAGGAGGTTGGAATTGGTGTTCTTTTTGAATTTCTGAAGGTCATATGCCTCGGGGAACACCTCCCTGGGCAATGCGTTCCAGAGCCTCGCTTTTCGTTGGATGAACGAGTCTTTGAAAAGAGATGTTCTGCAGGTCACCAAATCAACCACGAAGGGGTGTGAAGACTGGACTTGTCGGGTTAACCTCGAAGAGACCGCCAAAGGAGGAACGATTGTTGATATTTCAGAAGAGCACCGCCCATGAAAATATCTATGGAAAAGAGACAGATCGCCAACCCTTCCACGGTGTTCCAGATAAGTAAGCGAGTTAGTAAGCGAAGCATCACCGACGAGACGAATTGCCCTTTTTTGGACAGAATCCAACAGCTTCAGGATATGTTTAGGTGCTGCGCTCCAAATATGGGAACAGTATTCCAGGACAGGTTGGATTTGTGCCTTATAGATCGTGAACAGCTGACTGGAAGTGGAATAGCTCCTGGCACGAAACAGAAAACCAAGTTTTTGGGATGCACTTTTAGCAATTGATCTCACGTGATCTTCCCAAGAAAGGTTATTGCTGATAGTTATACCAAGCATCGAGATGGATGACTCAAAGGTATTGTCACCTCTCGGGAGAGCTGAAAGTTAGGTTAGATTTGTCGAAGAAGCCATAACTGCCGTTCCCCCCGTTAGAGTCCATGCTGATTTCCGCAACTTTAAATAATAAATAAGCAGAGAGGAAAATGCGAAGCGGGCGCAACCGATAAATAACGAAGTTATCGACCTTATCGTGTGTAGGGATGAGCCCTCCGAGCCCATAAAAATTAAATTATTTCAGAGGATCGAGCAATCATAATTCATGGTTTTATAAAGCTTTCTCGGTCGAAATGTATGACAGTTCATTCTCCCCTAACGTTTCGATTCGAAAAAATAAAAAACCGGATGGGCTGACCGTCAGAGGGAAGATATACACTTTACAGGAGTGGAAACATCGCATCAACAGGGAAATTTATCGATGTTTCTGTCACAGTGAATTCTCTGGAAAATAATAAACCGTGGAATATCATACGAAACAGTTTTGGCAATTTTTGTGCTCAGGGAGTATGGTTTGATGACTCAATCAAAATTGAGATGTACAGAAGAATATTTACAAACTGTCAAATTATCGAAAACCACTGAATGTATCTAAAAATCATTTTCACCAGTAAATTTTGGTCTGCAAACGATTAGTCATCAATCTACAGGAGTTTTTCAAGCTTTCACGAACTCCAAATGGTTTTGAGGACGATATTTTATCAACAGTCCAACCCCCTTTTTATTCCTTGAACGTTTCTGCGTTACGCCACTGGTAAATCTGTTTCTTGTTATTGTAGAATTTTTCACCTCCTTGTAGTTTTTTGATCTCCGATCGTTCAGAATGTGCTGTTATCAGAAGAAATCAACAAGTTCAAAAAGTTATAGTAGGCTCTGGATTCATTTGTTTTGACAGTTCAATCCTAACCACAAATTCATTGGTATAAATAGATCAGATAATTCCTACATCCGCTTAGATCTTCACTAGATAGTTTCATTAAGTTATGGATGGGTCACGTGCCCTTCCACTGTTTTAATTTACTTTGATATATAAATTAACAATTAGGACCATATGCCACCGATAACTGATATAAATAAATTATCGACAATATAAATTCCCAATTTGTGTGGCGTGTTGAAACTTCGTAGAAAGGGATCGGGTAAACTGCGCTAATTGGCTCGACAATTAATTCCTGATTGAAGTCGGAGTACAGTTTGTTCATTTGTCGAGTTTTTTGAAAATTCAATTCCATCTCACATACCGTTGCATTAGCAATGTTGCCAAGAAGGTTTCTTTTGAGATAAACTTCTAGAATACAAAATACGTAATAAATAAAAAATTATATACACTCATTCTTCATCTGGAATTCTTCATTCTCATTTTGGTTGGAAATAAATTGCGTAGTTGGCATTATCATCAAAAAAAAAACAGTTGAAAATGTTAAACGATAGTATACGGTGGATTAATTTGAAAGATCCCCATATGCTGAGTTGATTCCCACCGAGCCCTTTTACTGTCACGGTCAACTGTGACTATGCTCGATAAATTAAGTCGTGCGGCAACATACGACTCTTTTAAATTAACAATTAATGCAATAAAATATTTCACAGTGCATCCACCATATGTGTACAATATGCAGTTTCCACAGAAATAAATTTAATTTGCACACTCGAGTAGGAAATAACACGTTTTTGCAGAAGGAAGATTAAAATGAAAACCTGAAAACATGGCCGAGTTGCAATTCCCATCTCGTGACACCTTATTTGATGACTTTGACAGTTGTTGACATTTTTGACAAGGAATAATAATCTCTAGATGATATGTTTCTTGTTTTGCTCCGAATAGGTCGTTGCTTCTCCACTAAATCGTGAACCTAACCTAACCTAACATTAGAATTGGCGCATAATGGCGTGAAATTCACGAGTATTGAAATCATTTCATGAGCCATGATTGCTGCAACAATTAAAGTGAAATTATTCCTGACGTATTGCTAATAACGAAAAAATCCAGCAGGAATACCAGTAATTTCGTCTAACAGTCGTTCACAGTTGAGGTGAAATTGTAATGTATACAAATTTGTTATTAAATTTAATAACAATTTACACGCCCTCAATTACGTGTAAGCGTGATGGTGAATAATCGGTATACTTAAATCGAATAATAATTTCTCATTCTTTCTAGTCTGATCGTTATATTTCATGTTAATAAGCAGAATTCCTTTCCTATTATAATGATTTATATTATTATCGTTTTAATTTTACGATGTTATTCCACAAACCATGTTAAAATGAAGTTTTTATTACTGCTATGAATATGTAATACGAATAAAACATTGAAACAATGAGAGAAAGTTCAGCTCTTCAATATACAGTGTGATTCATAAGTTTAGAACACGTAAAACTACCCAAAAGCTTTTTTTTGCAAAATTACCTGTTTTTGGGTTGTCATATTTAATACGAATAAAACATTGAAACAGTGAGAGAAAGTTCAGCTCTTCAATATACAGTGTTATTCATAAGTTTAGAACACGTGAAAGCTTTTTTTTTGCAAAATTACGCGTTTTTGGGTTGTAATTCTTCTCGAACTCATTCCAATTCCAACATTAATTCCGCTTGATTTCCTTATTCTCAGGAATCCTTTCAGAATTCCACGATTTCAACCAAACGTGAGTTGAACTATTCCAATTTATTCGACCATCACAAAGACCCACATGAATGACACAATTTCGAAGGGACCGTGAACCAACAAAAGAGTGAAGTATTCGGGAAAATTTGACATCATTATGGACCTCCGAGGTCAAAGTTGAAACCAATTACCGGGCATTGTTGCCAACGACAGAAACGTTCGTTTCGAATGGCCTTCCACTTTTTCGCTTTTTTCTCTGCTCGACTCCAATGCACGGCTCAAAATGAGATTTCAATTTCCAGATATAAGCAGCTTCAAGCGACTGCAATGCAGCGATTCATGAAAATAATTATCTACTCACTACTTCCGCTCTATTCAGAAGTCCTGATAAAATAAATGGGGAAATCGTGGTTTTTTTCTTGCGAATCCTTCACTTGGGTCGGACCGCGTACTAAACGCTTGATCTCGCTCGGTGATTGGGCGAGACTCGTGGGCGGAGCCTAATAGAATTTCAAATCCATCCAAATCAACATAACGCCAACTTGATGCAGTTTCAACACCACAAAAGGCGATAGTTTATTATGAAACTGTGAAAAAGTGTAGGAAAGGCTACAAAGAAAACAAAGTGTATCATATCTCAAGCTAGCCAAGTAGACTGGAGGCCAATTTTCAAATTCAATTTACGTAGAACAAAGAACAAGCCTCTGTCCTTTTTTCGCTGCTGCGCGCCATCCTTTTATTATCTTTTGTTTTATTCTTCGAACGAACGAAATATTTTTCTAGAGAAATTCCCTTGGTTATCTAAAATATTGCTGCGCTCCCGATACGGGGGAATTTCATTTTTCATCACCACAGTCGATAAAAAAAATAAGTTTCACGTCCCACCGATATATGAACATTTTAATACACAGAGTGTTCATTGGTTAAGTTCAATTCTCAACAACCTGTTCATCGTTTTCTTCGCTGTAAATTTCGTTTATTCTTCTGGGAAGCAAACTCCAGTTCTGTTTCCAAGCCAGCAAATTCAATTATTGAAATGGGAAAGCAATAACATTGGCATAGCAAATAAGTAGTCGGAGTGCTCTCCCGTATTAGGCTAGGGGTATAGCAACTGGTTCGGCACTGTTGCCAAGTCTCCAAACAACAAAAAATCCTCTTCACAACCATAAAGAAAAAAACGTACATACTTTGGTGACATCACTACATAACACTCTTGGCATCAGTAAACTAATAATTGATAGTATAAACAGTATTGAACTTCTCCATTGTTGAATAAAATTACTTGAAGCTACTGGCTTTTGTGTAGATTTGGCAACACGCAGTGGTCCAGCTACACGAGGGTGAATCTCATAATATCGATCAGCTAGCAGCCCAATCAAACCATGTGCGTGACACTCTCGCTCTCTGCTGCCCTTTTGCACCCCCATCCACCCTATTCGGTCCAAGAAACCGCTATACAGGGTGATGCTTTGTATTTGCATGAACGTGAACACAGAAAAATTGACCAGTTGGTTTTGGTTCTAATTTTTTCGAGTCGAAATCGTTACAAGGAACATAGTTCTGAGAGATTGGGTTGAGAAAAGGGTTGTTTATGTTTGTGAGGGTTTTCAATTGAATCAACAAACGACACTAGACGATATATCTTTCGAACTACCTCGTATTTACGACACAAACTCAGCCGAAACGAGATGCAGCTTTGCGTTTCGTTGTTCTATTCTCGCCCCTGGTCTGTACAACACCCCTAGCTAATTATCAGGGGCTAATGTATGCACCACCCCAGCATCCATCTTCCGACTTGTGATTCATCCCGCATGGAGCTCGTTCTGCGAGTTTTCTGTCTATTTGAATACCAGGCGAGATGGCAAACAAAGAAACGTCAGATATTGAAAGGGTCCATCGATTATTGGGATGCCAAATATTGTTATAATTCAGATTTTCGGTTATACAGCTGAACTAGTTTTTCTCGTTTTCCCTGGATCTCGTCTAGTAATTTATTGGTGCAATCGAAGAGACGCCAAAATAGCATTTTTTTCTTTAGATTCATAACTGATTTTTTTAATTTCACTCGAGGGGATGTCTAGAGGCCTACTTTTTGGGTACTTTTCAAACTGATATAAAACAAAATTGAAAACATTTTCACTATAAAAAGAAAAGAAGAACGCGTTTGGCTTAGATGCCACGTCACAAAATCCACAGTATCTTCCAAAATATTACGAGTTTGGAAAAATCCGTTCGAGAGCATGTTTTTGAAAGTCTGAACTTTGAAAATACGCCCAAAAAACAATTTTTAAAAATTTTCTTGACCAAAATAGCCCCTTAATCTTAAGTTCATTCTCTTCACGTTCAAATAAACGATGAAGCGTATCCTGTGCCAATATTTTTTAATTAATTATCCCCCGTTAGTCTTCTACTTTCTGCTGCTTTTCTTGAGCACTCTGTGAACAATTCAAAGAACCCAATAAAAATCCGCTGCTCAGACAGACTCCACATCCACATCTTCATAAGTACCCACTCAGAAAATACACTATCCTGCATGAGTTTATCGAATTATAAGAAATTTCTCGACGCTGTAGAGGTGAATTACAGAAGTGGAGTTATAATGTTGGCATTACGTTCGTCTGGACCGGCCAAAATGCGAGAAGAAACGACGAATGAAACTGTAAAGAGGTAGCTGTTTCGTCGCTTTTAAGAAAGAAACTAATTTCATTACAGAAATTGTTTTTGCCGAGATGAAAATGCGGTGGAACGATGTATTATCATGAACAGGATTATTGGAGATGATTGAGTCATTGAAATACAGGGTGTTTCGGAATTGCACGGTAATATTTCAGGTACGTACTCTCTGGTGAGCCATTCATTAATTTCTGAGGAAACTGAACGGAATTCGACCGAAAGTCAAGAGGGATAAATTTTAGGCAATAGGTTGAAGGACTTGAGAAAAATATCAGAATTCCAGTGGCGTACGAGCAAGTTTTTCCTAAGGCTTTTATGGATTGAGACCTCGGAAAATGCAACACCCTGTATGGTATTTGAAAAACATTCACTTTCATATTGAGCAGTACTTATTGCTTGATACTCATACAAAATTTGAAAGCTCTATCTGCAGTAGATCAAGCACAATAAAATAAAAACCAATTTCTTTAAAAACTTTCAACACCCTGTAACTCCGCTAATAATCGAGATCAGTTCATAGGAACTTTTTTTCTTATTTTGTACCAGAGAATACGTACCTGGAATATTACCGCGCAATTCTGAAACACCCCGTATATTTATGATTCATTATTGAAAATTTTAATCGAGATAAATTAATTCTTGCGAGCGACAAAACCATTACCACACAGTATATTTTATACACCACACTCACCCCTAGCCTACATTGGGCGAGATCCAACTTCAAAACCCTGCAAGTCATCCTCCATAGTCGGGAATAAGTTAAAAAGCGTCCTGATATGATTTTCTATGGGTTTTTGACTGCATTACCGATGATTTATGGAGTTTTTTGCCTCGCTGTATTTTTTATCCATCGATGTATTGGTTACTCGCTCCTTTAGCATAGTGAATCAGTCATTGCGTTGACAGCGCCCTCTATAAATCATCATTTGATGTGAGGCAGGACTTGTCTGGATGGCAGGATCATTTATCGTCGTTTTTTTACGAAACTCGAGAAGGGTGGATTCGGTTTGGTGTCGATTTAATCAATCAACAACTCACTAGAATGTTGTTTATGTTGTTGGAGGTGAACTGCCGGTGAGGGCGCTGCAGAACATGAACAAATATGGCGTCAAACAAGTGAACGTTTCTCATTAAAACGTTTTTATGATCGTTTAGTTATAGGAAACCACGAAGTTTTGAGCTTTAAGAAAGTTTTCAGAGTTTCAGTTGCGTCCCACATATTGAAAAACACTCTGTATATCACTTATTTTTTTCTCCAACAGAACTCGAAGAAATTTGGCCATTTTCATTCGTCCCTCCGTCCAGATATTCGCCGCCATTTCCTCGAAGAAAATCTCGAAGGAAAATCTGGAGCGCGCGCTACCAAATTTACAATTTAAAATAGGGGAGGGGGGCGAGAAGCTGCCGCCATTGGTGGGAAATTTTAAATTCACCCCGGGGTAGAAATGCCGGGGTCGCGTGTTCTTCGTTCGTACCCTCGTTTACATACGTCTTTTTAACTTTCTATTGGACCAGGATTTACATAAGGGCTTGTTTTTTATTGGTATACTTTCACCCCTTTTTCGAGGGTTCGCAGGCAAGGGTGAAAAGTGCGTAAGGGGTTCAGTCGACATTTTTTTATCAGGAGAAGCACTTTCAGACGAGTTGGTACTAGTGTTTAGTCGTCATTGGAAGAATTTCCCTGTTTTTATCCATTTATTAGTGACCATGCGAATTTCCAGACCTGTGTCCTATTGATTTGAACTGATTTCTAGTAATTCAAACCCAAAACTGGCAGCAAATGGAAGGTGAGAATATTTATAACAATTCCTCCCTTTTTTAAATTATATAAAACAAACCCTCTCGAATTTCTATTCATTTTTCCACTGGATTGGTGAAACGACCTTTTTTATGGTGAAAGGTCGAAAAGGGTCCTCAGTACCGCTAACAATTCTTATCATTATCGCCCAATCTTCCTCCCCATTTGCATTTCGACAACCACCCTCACGCATAAGGGCGCAAAGGGCACGCACATATATATTCGTCGGCAGTCGACAAATGCGAGTTCTGTGTCCAGAAGGGCGTTCGGACACATTCAAATCCCTTTTCGACTAAGGGTGGCGGCCCTTCCTACAGGGACGGATTCCAAATTTCATTCACACATGTCTCAATACAACTAGAAGCTCTACGATTTGAATTTTATTTGGAATTGTGTATGCAAAGTTTTTGCTCCGAAATGAATAACGCTTGGCAACGCTGTAAAATATGAATCTGGTGCTGGTGGCTGGTTTTCTCGTGTTTTGTATCATATAGTGTGGGGCAGCCAAATGGAATAAATTCGATAACGAATGAATGAGAGTGTGTTGGGAAAAACGCTTGGTATCGGCCACTGTCACATGACACACCCTATATAATTATCTTTTTCGGAAAAAAATGCGCATCTAAAAATATCAATTGACGTGTCCAAGCGTTTTTCCCAACACGCTCTCATTTATTCGTTAATTCGTCTATCGATTTCCTTGATTCATCAGCAGTGACTGATAATTTTGTTGGGGCCTCAATCTCGCTCATTGACACATTCGAGTCATGGTGATACGACCCTGTTTCCACCCCTGACTTAGCTGGTCACGTTTTTCTTCTTCTCTTTTCCCAGCGGCACAATCTCACGACGATCAGGCCATTCGTTCTCTTGCAAAATGCGAAAATATTATGAGCTATGAGTGGGAGATTTTTTTCGTAGGGGAGTAGGTTGGACGAAAAAAATGTCGTTAGCTTTATTGTTCACAATTTCTTCGGTGGTAATCGGCGTATTGTCGAATGGACCACAACGATTAAACATAACTTCACTTTGATTTAGCTTGCAGCAATTATCTGACGTAGCTTTGAGGTCACGTGATGGATTGAAATTCCAGGTTGCTTGAGTATAAATATCCGAACAATACTGTGTTTTTTTCTGATATGTAGAAACAGGAAGTAGATTAAAGAAAAAACTCAGACCTCAAGGCTACATTCTAACTTCCAGCGTATTTCAAAAATTTTGAATAAATCAAGCAAAGTGCAGAAAAATGGTGTTATACGGATAGCTGTCAATTTTTTAAGCGCAGCATAATTTTCGCATACTCAGCATGTCGAAACCAGATTGGCGCGCCTTCAAAGAACGCCTAGTATAATGTAGGCAACGACATCGCGTTTCGTTTTTTTCTATCTGTCATCATGCGACCAGTTTATGAATATTCCTCTTCGTTGTCATTGGCATTCCAAAAGAAAGCAGCACGTAGAACGAGATTTATACTCTCAATATCAAAAAGTTTATAATTTATGGTAAAACGAGACCTGATCAACATTCGCACATAAATATTGAACATTTAGAAATAATAATGAGTTAGAAAAAGTCATTCGGAATACATTACGATGCGGTTAAGGTTTCTCTCGATTTGTAATGGAAATTCACGGTGGCTTGAGATTATGATTTATTATCTGATACGTGACAGTTTGAGACCCATCAGTATCGTTTCTCAAAATCATTTTATCCACTGCAGATTCTCAATTCTGCATTTCATTACAGAGAGGAATTTTATTCAGTTACGAACGATGAGAAAGCACTGGACTGGTCTCGATGTCAAGTCGATATTCTTCGATCCATTGACCAAATTGAAAATTCCTTTTTGCAAAAATAACAAATCTTGTAGGCCATTATGATTTAAGAATCAAGAATCTCAACTAACAACATTCACATAATGTTTTTTCTTGATTAACGCCGTTCAGGATAGTTTCAGATGATATTAATCAAGGTAGGCTCTGTATGAAAATGTAGACAGGCATTTATTATACTTACGCTTTTGTTTTGGAGTGCGTTTGAATGGCACATTAGTCTTCTGTTTACACAGCGAAACAGGAATGGCTTCCTTGATTTCTTTAAGGCTTGTTATTTTTGATCTAGATAACGATTTGAATATTTGCTGGTCGTTATATCGAAGTTTATGAATGCTGATTTTTTTATCACTCTTTTCCTATTAAATATCTGAATTGAAGCTTTTTTGTTCATGAAAGACTTCAAAATCATAAAAACATTCCTATTACGACCCTTTACGAAGCTCCATGATGATTTTGGATTAAAAAAAAAAATCTAATTTTGAATACTTTAAAAACTCGTATACAAGGTGTCTAAGAGGAGGTTAGATTGTTAGTGAACTCGGTTTTCTTGTATCTGGAACAATTCTCGATTAATTCGAGATTTTCTTCCATTTGCGAGATCAGGAAACTCCAAAACACTCAGAAATATTCTTGATGTGACAAAAAATAAGCCAAATCTGACTAAGACATTCATTGCAAGTAGAAAATTGAACAATTTGAATATTTGCTGGTCGTTATATCAAAGTTTATGAATGCAAAATTTTTTTATCACTCTTTACCTGTTGAATTGAAGCTTTTTTGTTCATAAAAGACTTCAAAATTATAAAAAATATTCCTATTACGAGGCTCCATAATGATTTTGGATTTCTTGAAAAAAAAATCAAATTCTGAATACTTGATGTGACAAAAATAAACCAAATCTGACCAAGACATTTATTGCGAGTAGAAAATTGCACAATTTTCGTTAAAAAAGCTGAGAACGTATCAATCCAGAATTCCCTTTGACCTCCAATAATATCGACCTCCCCAACAATTTCCATATTTCACGTAAATCCCCAATTTTTCCCGTTAAATTGTTAATGTGGCGCCCCACAACATCACCCGTGGAATGCCAGATGAGCCAATCCCCCCTTTGGGGGGGCACACATGTGCATTTCCGGTTCCAAAAGGAATGTTTCCCCTCCTGTTTTGCCAAAGCTGCTTGTGTATTCACCAGGGAAAAATTTCCTCGGTCCGAGATCGACGACGTTGCCCCCTTCTGGAATTATTTCAGTCGCGGTATTCTGATTATCCTGGGGAAAGGGGAGCCTGTCAACGACATTGACATGGATTGGTGAACGAAATCCACGTTAATACGTCTGCGGTAATGTATTTGAACTGCCCATGCGTAATTTTGGGGGGGTTTTTCTTAGTATGACGTCACTGGGAGGGAATTCGTTAATTGAAACGAAATCTGCAGTTCTCGTTGTCAATACTCAATGTGTTCATCCCTACTTTCAAATTTTACGATTCTCAAGTACTCCTTTCGGAAATAGTCTATAGGTGTTGAATCTGGAGGTCTTGGAGACCATTGAACAGCTCCTCAACAACTGAATCTGTCCCATTTTTTGGTGATGTCTGAGTCACAGATTATATGTTGTTCTCAATTCATTTCGTAGTTATACCGGGTGATTCTACAAGGTGGCTCGCCCCTATAACTTTTTTATTATTGGAGATAGAAAAACAAAATTCGGAGGTTGTGTATCATATGATGTCAATTCGCATTATTTGACGTATTCACTTGCTTTGCAGTACTTCCGGTTTGACCGGAAATGACCTCAACTTTCGATTTTCAAATGGAACACCCTATATATCTTTATTTATTTCGATCGAGCAGGATGACATTGTCTATCCAACAAAACTTTGCTTGTGAATATTTGACGTATGAAAGAATTTTCATTTCAATTTTTATTTTTCGATCTAGCGTGCCATGGACCGATTGAAACGCTTCCTTTTTGATCAAGTGACATGGGAAAAATACAACTTTGAGGCATACGACTTTCAATAATTTTTTCAATGTCACAAAAATCATTTTTTCCAGTTAACTCGATTTTTTCAAATAGAAAGAGGGTGGCTCGTCGGGTTTTTGTGAAAGATCATTTTCTTACGAACAATTTGATACCACACACTTCCACTTTATTTTCACTATCTTTCTCAATAATCGCAAGAAGCCCAATACCTAAATTGAAATAAAAATTCTTTCATACGTCAAATATTCACAAACAAAGTTTTGTTGGATAGATTATGTCTTCCTGCTCGATCGAAATAAATAAAAATATATAGGGTGTTCCATTTGAAAATCGAAAGTTGAGGTCATTTCCGGTCAAACCGGAAGTACTGCAAAGCAAGTGAATACGTCAAATAATGCGAATTGACATATAATACACAACCCCCGAATTTTGTTCTTCTATCTCCAATAATAATCAAGTTATAGGGGCGAGCCACCTTGAAGAATCACCCGGTATATCAAAGCTTCATAAATTGCTGTTTTTTTTAGGTTGGCAAGCAGCAGACGAACGTTGATTTTCCAAAGCATTCAGCTCAGTCCAGAAAAGACCTGCTTCTTGCTGATGATAAGGATTTGATCATAAGCTCCATGGAAACAAATGAAAACAATCAACGTAGGCTTCTTGAGTCCAGAAGAAAGCACGTTCTATTGTTTCCAACCAAGACACAACGTTTTTCTGAAGGAGCCTCAGAAATAACAAGGTATACACTGGTTGGAAGTCTTCTCAGGAAAACCAAAACTGAAATTCAATACTCCAGATCACGACCCAATGTAAATACCAAACCGACGACGTCATCCCCTCCCCTTTCGCCCTGTTAATGAATCGCAGAAGAAAGGCAACAATGTCAACACGGCCTGAACATACACAATTCGAAACGTCGATCTGATTGGAGCTCCGTTCTCGGACTTTCAAATACCGAGACGTTTGTCTTTGAAGTTTACTTCGACGAAAATTTCAAAACGGAGACAAAAGGAAAGTCGACTGGAAACTCGTCCTGAATAGGGATGAAAACGTCCGGGGTGGACCAGCGATATGATGTACTGGGTGTGTAGAAGAAACAGGTTGCGTCTGATGATGGTCGAAACGTAGTTTCGATACTTCAAATTCAATCGTAGTTTTTTTGAATTTGTTCCCAATATCAACATATATCTTGTTTTCTAAGAGTTTGTTTGAGTGGTCCATTTGTATATACAGAGTGTCTCTGAGAGGTGCCACTGATTATTAAAAAAATAGACGATAACATGTGCTTTGTGAGATTTCTGAAGTGCGTTTTCAAAAACTATGAAAATCAATGGAAACACATTTTAAAGATAATGAATAACCCTGTATTCTAAATATCTCTTTCATTAACTTGAGTTGACTCTTATTTTTGATGTAGTGGCGAAAACAAAAAGTAATAAAATTTAGAAATAACAAACCATGAAAATGTAAAAGATCTTCGTGAGAAACGAGATTGACCAAAATCTGTATACGCTTCGACAAACTTATTCTGTCAAGTCATGTTGGAATTATACAGGACGATCATGGAAATACAGCAAAAATACGATGTCTTCAAGAATTTTTGTGAGAATGATTTCTGTCGTTTCTTTCATTGAGATTTAAAAATATATCTTGAAAGTCTAAAATGAGCATAAATACTTCTCCAATTCGGAGTCGTATACAGAGTATTCAATATTACTGTGAATAGACAAACCTCAAGCAATTCTTGATGCACCGTTTCAATATCAAACCCAGATAGAAACTGATGGAGAAAAACTAAGAACTACCATGCGATCTCTTTAGCATCAAATAGTGTATAAACGTGCGTTCGAAATCATTTCGCCGCGGTTTTGGATGAGTTTTGTCATTTCACTGCATTCAACTGTGAAAATAGCCATCGTCTAATCCGTTTCTATGGTATTTAACAATCGAACCATCTCATGGTTCGATACCATGGGCTTGTAAATAATTAATTGTCATCATTTACTTACTTCTTCCGTTTCGTGCACCGGTAAAAAAAAGATTGAATTATGGATTGGCTTGTTTCACGCCTTGATGCTATACAGGGTGTTGCAGATTATCTTGAATATTTATTAAGGGAGACTTCGTCTTTGTAATTTTCGAAAAATCCATTTTATTAATTACGGATTTTCAATCTATATGCACACATAACAAAACTTTGAACGCCTTTTTCTCTAAAATACGTTTTCAAAAATGACTGACATTCTCCTGACCTCTGTAATCAACATATCGACCTGAAATTTGGAGAGAATACTCAGAAAATATGTCTCGACGGAATGACGGATTGTTTTTTCGATAGATACATTTTTGCATTTATTATTTAACTTTTTATGCGAAAAAAACGCGAAAATTCGATTGTTTTGTTTAAATTGCCGCCATTTTTCGAAATTTGTACTAAACGCAAAACCCATCCGTCATCCCATGGCCAAAGGGTCACACATTGATAATATTCTTTGAATTTATGTTTCGGATCAATAAAAAAGGGGCAGTGACGTCAGCCGTTTACCCCCCACGATTTGGGAACTTGTTTTCGCGGAGCTGCTACTGCCGCCATTTTGTTTGTTTTTCTCTCAAAAAAATTCTTTGACGTTCTGTGTATCATGAATAAGAGCAAGAAAAAAACCGCACTCGAAAAGCTTCACTCGTTTCCATAAAAAAATAAATAAAAAGTAAACACCTGAAACATGGACGGAGTCTCCCTTAATTATTTTTTGTTTTATTTAGATTCACGGAGATATCCATAATATTTTCTCGTGTCTAGCAGCAATTCAATAAGAGTGATTATTAAAATCAATTTTTCATCTAACGGTACGTGAATGAATATTCAAATTGGTTGATGCGATCTGAATCAATTCGACTCGCTTCCTTCGAACGAAGAAAATGAAAAGCTTTTTGTCCAGAAAAAAGTTTTATTGGTAGAAGTAAGCCGACAACATTTAATTATGTAACGTCGTGGAAAGAAACGGTTTGCTCAAATTATAAATTAGAATAGTACAACACGGAGTCTGCCGAAAAAAAAACTGAACTATACAGTTGAATCGGTCCATTGGAAACCATTATTTTCTTGTTGTGCTGTCTAAAAACTCGTGGTCTATTTAGCGTGGATAATTTTCATAACTTAAACGTACTTTAATTGAACCAAATAACTAGTTTTTTACATACCATCCATAAATCATTATCACTGAACCTTGAAAATTCCCCCCTTTATTTCAATTCCCGAAAATCTCGTCTTCGTTATTATCAATTTATTATTTCGTAGGTGTTGTGGGACTTTGAAGCCGAAACCATCACGAAGACGATCTCCATCTGATGAAATTTACATAACATTTGTTATTCTCGCCTGAGGATGGCATTACGGCTGTCACCTTCGACCTTCAACTGTTTTGAGGATGCCGACATGTCTTCGTTGTGGTAGTGAATAGCACCATCAGGAAGTCGAACCGGAGGACCAAGAAATCAACTTTGAGGAGCCGCAATCGAAATATTTCTCTTCAGATGTAGGTTTTTCAGAATATACCGTGTGTTTTTGATGACAGTTGATTTTATTTAGTGAGTGAGTCATGTTTTTTTTTCGTTGTTTTCAATTAGCAAAAACTTGCATTGTTTAAAGAAACACCCAGTATATTATTGGTGGAGCTTGTAGAACCATTCGATACCTTCAAATCATGTCCCCATAAAGTACTCTCTAAAATCGATAGTTTTTGAGAAAATTGCATTTTAGCTCTAGATTCGGAAATTTTCATCAAGTGCAAGCTTTGTATGTGACGTTTGAAATTCTTGCATTTTCGATCTCAAAAGCTTCTGTACCGATAAACCTTGAATCCTGATGAATTGTTCAGTAACATACCCACAACCCCGAGCACATTTTTTTGTATTAGAATGAACTGTCTTTTGATTCCAAAGCACCAAAACTGTATTTGTGAAGGAATCTCGACATCACAGAGGCGGCAAACATCAAAGTCACGATCTTCGTCCTGATTGTTTGAAAACAAGCTCTCCTGCTCCATTTACGTGACAGCACTCGACTTGGTCTCGAAATCCGCCTGCTGAATATTTAAATGGAATTATAGCACATTTGCTGCTTATCTCGACGTTTTACATGACATGTTTTTCATATAATGCTCCGAAGACGAATCAGATTCGCTATCGTGTAGTCTAACAGTTTTCTACTTGCTCATGAGAATTTCGTAGTACAGAGATATACGAGTTATACACACAGAAAAATGTTTGCTTGGTTATGATTGAATTCTGTCTTCTATACATTGCTGCTCAATATGAAAGTGAAGGTTTTCCGAATACCATACTGGGTGTTGCATTTTCGGAGGTCTCAATCCATAAAAGCCTCAAGACCGAGTTCTTCAACCTATTACCTAAATTTTGTCCCTCTTGACTTCTGGTCGAATTCCGTTCAGTTTCCTCAGAATTAATTAATTTGTAAATTGGCTCAAAGTTACATACCATGAAATGTTTATACTATTTTGAAATTTGATATTAATTGAAGCATCAAAATTGATTGAAAAGGAATTTATCAACAAATATTTAGGGGAATTGATGAAAGTGGCCTCCGCTTCGTTGAATGCAAAATTGAGCACGACGAATCCATGATTCCTTGGCACTTCATATCGAACACCCTGTAACTCCGCTAATAATCGTATTCGGACACACGTTCATTTTCTCCTTATTTTGTACCAGAGAATACGTACCTGAAATATTGACGAGCAATTATGATACACCCTGTATATTATTAGAATCATTAGAATGCAAAAATATCTACACAAAGAAAAAAATAGATCAATAATTCAGATGCATTTAGGACCATTTCTAAACTTGGAACTCAACTTCGTTATAATCAAACTGAAATATACTTCAAAGTCTTTTTCAGAATCAATTCATTTGAAACTCATACCAACTAAATAGTACTGGAACGAAAATTTCCTGCCTTGTCTCTAACCACTAATTTTTGACAACCTGTATTGTCCTCGATGAAATACGACGATGAGAATATTTCAGATTCCGGAACGATATATCCGTTGAAAATGGAGGGAAAATTCGATGCGCCACCATTATGGATTTTATGATCCAATCACAATATACACCTCGCAACATGATACCAGACAGGAATAAAACAATGAAAAGGAAATGTCAAAGTAGTAGCTTGTATAGAAGAGGGAAAATCGATATCGGGAGCAAGGAATTCGTGTTTTTCCATGTCCACGTCTCTTTTACTGTTTCCGGACCTTTTCGTAAGCATTTCAGTGTTAATTTGAGTTCTTCAACATTCATTTCTCCATTTTTCAAGGTGACAATGAAGACCTTGTTGGTACGGCCACCAAGTTCACCCCACCTGAACCCCCTGGAGACCTAGCCAAGCCAATTGGAGCTCAATACGTGTCAATTCCGGCTAGCTAACTGTCTGTCTGTCTGCCTCGCATCCAATTGATCGTAAGAGCTCACCATATTTGAGTATGCAAATTCATGGAAATCAAGCGAGCAACGGCCAAGATAGACTTCTTTTATTCCGGGAAAGCAAACGCTATAACTGTCAGGCTTTACCTAATTCATTACAATGGAGTGGCATTGGGGCTTCTTATACGGCCGATGCGAGTTTTCTAGTTTTTGCCAACGTTATTAACAATATGGATCATTGGGCTCGTCGAGTATAAATGCGGAAGGAAGGACGAAAGGGCTGGATGATTACGTAGACCAGATTTATGGGCATGTGTTCAGGTTTGGATCTATCGATTTAAAAAAAAAATCGTCGAGAATGATGAAAACCTTCACAAGAAACCAAAATATTCACTATTATTTGAGACACTGTGAAATTTATGCGATTAAAGGAATTGTATTTCATGAAATATACAGTGAAAGAAAAGAAAAAATCTTTATTTGTATTTTTTCGCAAAAATAAAAACTATCATCAACTTAGGCTCGTTTGGGAACCCGGTTAGCCCCAATCAGATATACAGGGTGATCACACACGCATTCATTCGCTGATGTTTTAATACAGACATAAAAAACAATCAATTAAGTGTCTTTCCAAACAAAGAAATATTACATTGGTTTCTCCACATATAAAAATGAGTCAATGAGAACTTGATATCACCACATAAAAACAATTTTATTCTTAGTTTCAACTGTAAGAAGCAAAAAAGTGAAATGAAGGCTTTGTTTGGGAAGGTTTTTAAGTTTGTGACGTCAAGACTCAGGCTGTCTATTGATCACTTTTTCTCTCATGAATTATTGTTTGTTAACTGTGTCTCATTTTTCACAATTGAAGACACATTGTATGATCAAATATACTGTTTAATTCAAATGGGTTGATTATTTTGAACTTCTGAAATGTAGGTAGTTTCCGATATTGTTTTTCTCATGGCTAGTAAAAAAGTTCCCTCTTCTATTTCTTATTTAACGATTATTAACGTGTATCATTCAGTTATCTTGTATAACTACCTGAAAGAATTTCAGAAAACTCCAGAAGATTACATTGAACAAGACATCTAAAAATGTATTCTACAGAACGGTTTCTCAAAGTATTTCGACTGCTTCTAATTCGTCAGAGATTTCATGCTTTCGTGTTTAGATTTTGATTTCTCACCAAAACCACGAAAAACAATGTTTATACCCACGAATAAACTTAACATTAGTTAAAGTTTTAGGTTAGAATCAAATTACAAGTTAAGAATCAGCGACTAGTTGCTAACGAGTTTGAACTGTCATAAAATATCAAAGCTTTGAAGAAACAATTTCTTCAGGTGTGTTTATGGTTTTGAGACCAGAAAAAGTATTCTAGTTGAACAAAAATTCGAGAAAGTCTACTTCTGACATTTTTCGACATAGACATTGAGCCACCCTGTATAACTTTCTAGCATTACTCTCTTCCATTTCCTGAAAAACATCCATTATCAAGACATCTCTCTTCCTTCTGAAAACGTGTACGATTTCGACTATGCAGAAAACGATCGCCGCGGATCTTTTATTCTTTTATTTATATTCAGCCATATTTTCCAGGCGTCGCTTAGCAACGACTCCGGGCGCGCTATTTGTCATTTCTCTGGACTTTTTTTCTCTCATGTCGGCCTCTCGCACATTTTCTCCTATTCTTCCTGCAGCGACATGAAGCGGCAGGAAAGTTCTGAAAAGTTATTCGTAAGTGTTCTGTCATTTTTGCTATCCGAAGCTTGCCTCGTAAATCTTTCATTTACATAGTAGTTCTTTAATAATGATATTTGAGTGATAAATATTTCAGAATGCGATGTAAAAGCACTGAAATCCGTTTTTCTATCACATTATGGATAATGTACTGAAAATAATGTGAAAGTGTTCAAAAATTTAATATTTTGCAGATGCATTAAAGGGGTTATATACAGTTAGAAGGCTGAAAAAAGGCTAATCATTTGAAAATGCCAATATCTTGAAAATCATTCAAGTTAGGTATTGGGAACCTCAATATAAAATGAAAGATAATCGAATTTTGTATTGTTCAGATTGAAAATATACAGCGTGCTCCATTTAAAATAACTAAGTTATCTGCGTTTGAAATTATGAAAAAGTGACAATGAATTTTGAACGTCCTGTATAATATTAGGAAACGGGTTCCATCGGAATCGATAGCCTGGAACCTCTTTAATGCTTGGTCAGAATTGGAAGGGATGGTTTCCATACATTTCGATGTTATTCAGTCTCCAATTGTACCCTGCATTTTCAAAAAGAAAACAATAACTCGAAAACGGCTATAGTTAGGTACATGGTACCTTCCATGAAATCGTATTATTTTTCCCTGAACTATCCAAAACTCTAACAAAATACCGGGTGTTCCATTAAAAAAAACACAACTTTGATGTGTCACACTTTTTTGTGCCACCCTGTATACTCCAAAATGTCCTCTTGCAGCCTCAATGAATATACAAATGATGAGAAGAAGAAATTTCCGAAATATTCAATGGTTTGGTTTACAGAGACCGTGTCGTATGTGGTGCCCCACCCTGTATATACATAAAAAAAATAAAAAAATAATAATTTTTTGAAAATTCCAACTGTAAAAGTGCGAGTTAACATCGCTGCACTTATCCCAATGGTTAAATTAGGCCCATATAAAGAACCAACACAATTAACCATCGAAAGTGTCGCATAATATCTGCTCGCCACTGAAAAAAAACCGTCGAATCGTTCAGTTGGAGATCAACTGATAGTCTCGAAAGCGCAAAGAAGGTCGTAAAATTTCAGAATGAATATGGTTCCGATTCCATCCGATGGATACGCAAGATAAAACGTGGGAACAATACTATGAAGCAGTCCAGTTAAGTTGCTTTTAGTCAAACTCACTGCAATTACGGACAGTTAGTTTTTCAGGAAGGATCACAAACAAGGAAACGTAATGAGTGGGACTGGACAACATGGCAATCAACTTTATTTATTTTATATTTATTCCTAGTGAAATTGTCTTCAATGTTAATTGCTGATAATAGTCGTCTCATGATTCTTTATAGATATATCCTGATGCTTTACTGTTTTCTTGTATCCTGTACCATTCTCAGCGACGTTTCTATTTTATGTTTCAGTGCATTCTCACCATACTTGTATGCACATATTTTTAAATGCATTTACATTTATCTTTGACTTTATCGGTTCTGGAAATACCTTTTTTTCATTATTGCTGAGGATTGACTGCTACTGTTTTAATTAGCTCAGAATGGAAGCTTCAAAATATTTCCACGCAACATTGTCATACCCACAACCCCGAGAAAATAACTTGATATTAAAAGAATCCTTCCACTGTTGAGTTATTTTTGCTGCAGAAATGATTTTTGAGGAATATTTTTTCAATAATTTTTGTTCCAGATAGCACCCTTCAGAATGGAAGATTAAAAAAATTTCTACAATCATTCAAAATTATGATTAAGAGTTGATTCACAGGAAGGAGTTCTAGTATAAGTTTCATCTTCGTACATATTTTTCCTTGTCTCTCTATTGATAGCACAATTTTCAAAAATTAAATCGAATTTTCTGAAAGGAAGAAGTATAACTCAGAAGGAAAGAAAATTCAGATTGTGATTAATTTTTTCACGTTACTAATTTTCATTTCAAATTGTTTCAGATGACAAGGATTGTGGGCTCTGGAACGAAAAAAAAAACAGTTTCAATATCCACGCAACACTATCATACCCACAACCCCGAGAAAATAGCTTGATATTGAAAGGATTGTGTCCCTGTTGAGCAATTTTTGCTGCAGAAATAATTTCTGGGAGATGTTTTATCAATAATTTATGCTCGAAATTATCATTCTTCACTTAGTGAGCTCAGAATTTTTGTAGGAAGTTATTGTAAATAGGTAGAAGAGTATAAAAGTTGAACCATTCAACGTTTGAATAAATACTTCGACAATATCGATGGCGGTGTTGAATAAAATCCTCGATGGATCGAGTTTTTTCGATGATTTTTCCATACGTATCCCATTATTTGCAATTGTAAAACGTCAATTCAAGATGCGTACGTATTTACGTTGTTTACGATGTAGTCGAATAATTTCTGCCATTATAATAACAAAACTGGAGATACAAAAACTCGTCGAATCGCTAACAAATAATGCGTGGATTCAGCAAAGTCACATACAGTGTGTTCCACTCATGTTTTTTCAGCGTCTCTATTATACGCCCTGTATCTTTTCAACCATCAACATTCGTATAAACGATGTTGCGCTCAAACCTCATATTTTGGTCCTCTCTACTCACAGTTCAATTTTTAATTTAATTAATGAAACACCCTGTAGATATATTTTATATCGCTGCCTGATTGGAAAGACGCCTTCTTTGCTGATTCATCTCTGAATATTTTCATCAAATACAAAGCACAACTCTTCATTTCCAATGTTGCCAAGAGTCATGATTTATTGAATAACAGTAGTCAAACATCATCGCATACATTTCTTGCTGTTTACGTTGTCAATTCCTTTCGATTTGCATAGCATGCGGGTAGAATTATGCGTGTGTGTAATTAAATAATCACCAATCGGATACCCGGAATTATTGTTAATTTATTGTGCCTTCATATGGATTTATTAGTCGTATTGTTCGAGTGAGATTAGAAAGGAATGCTCATATAAATTACAACCTATTCAAATTCGAAGCGAATATATTCCTGTAAACATATAATCGATGTATCGATAATATCATGTCTTTTCTTAATAATATGGTTAACAAGACGTTACTTTCCATTTTGATATTGGAAATACAGCGTACACTTTAGTTGTCGTTGAATAAATAACTGAAAGAGTTTATTTCAGCCTATAATGACAAATACAATAATTTAGAAATTACAAATTAGAAAACACAGACTGATGAACTTTGAAAAAACAGTTTTTAATAATATCTGAGATAATTTAGAACTTCTTTAACTGTTTCGGAAATATTAAGAAATGTACTAAAAAAATTAACATTAGAAACAATATTTTATTTCACAAATAATGTAAAAAATACATTTTGAATATCTCTCACATTGAAATTAATGTTTCTTTTCTTACATTATTCATGAAATAAAATGATTTTCTTCATTTAATGTTAATTGTTGTAATACATCTAAAAACACTGTCTAATGTCTCATTCCTATCTTCAACTATTTCGTAAATACTAAGTGTTTTCATTTTATTTCACAAATAATGTAAACTAACCCCTCGACATTCAAATTTTTCTCCGAGCGGTGAAACATTCAAGAAACCAGCGAGCCGAATTGGAATGCCTCGATTGATATGCACATTCTGTGGAACCGGCCGCTGTTTTAAATATTTGAATGAGATGCCGAAAGACCAAAAAGCTACTGTATGAAGGGTTGACAAAAAGCGGTCTCGCAACCTCTGATTGATAGGTGACAGGCCCACTAGACGGACGACAAAAAACAACGGAGCGGCGTATGAGAGAGATGAGCATTTTTTCAACAATCGAAGGATGTATGAAGAATAGAAGGTTAGAGTGCTACCAGATATGTGTAGGTACAAAATCATGCTATTTGTTGGTTCTCGTCTGAAGATACTCAGTATACAGTGCTTCTCAAAAGTCCCCTCCCCCCTCTTATCTTTGGAACGATTATACTTAAACAAGTGAAATTTGGGAACTGAATATTGAAGGTTGTGAACAGCCCTACTAGGGATGATAGATGACGAAATCGTCAAAGATGACGTCACAAGGCCATTGTGACCAATTATTTTAAATGGAACCCTACGGCCTCTTTTGAAAGGTATCGAAAAAACCTATTCAAGGATACTAATTTTGTTTGTGTTTATGGCAGTTTCAATGGCTCGTAAGTAAACATTGAAATTTTAATTCCATTCAGTATGATATTATTTGCAGATTTGAGAATCAGTATCTACTCAAAGAAATTGCTCGGAGTGACCTCCATTTACTTCCTGACAGCAAAACATCCTATTTTTAAACTCTTCTCGTACTTTTGCAAATGTGTCTGCGCAAACAGCCTCACATTCTGCAACAATACGTTGTTTTGAAACGTCAATATTGTCAGGTTCAGTAACGTAAACCTTCGATTCAAGGTAACCCCATAGAAAAAATCCAAAGGTGTGAGATCCGGTGATCGAGGTGGTCATTCCGTTGAACCTCGTCGTCCAATCCATCTACCCCGATACTCCTCATCCAAATAAATTATTAAAATGTACAAAAAGTTGGACAATTACAAAAACGTCGAATCAGGGAGACTAACAAAAACGTCAGCTGATTTGACAACTATCCAGAGGCGGAGCTCGAATTTTGAATTTCAGTATTAACTGATTCAATTCATCACAGCTTTGCGTTTTTTCGAAAGCGAGTTGCCAAAACTGCCATAAACACGAACAAAATTAGTATCCTTGAATAGTTTTTTTCGATACTTTTCAAAAGAGGCTGTAGGGTTCCATTTAAAATTATTGGTCACAATGGCCTTGTGACGCCATCTTCGACGATTTCGTCATCTATCATTCCTAGTAGGGCAGTTTACAACCTTCAATATTCAGTTCCCAAATTTCACTTGTTCATGTATAATCGTTCCAAAGATAAGAGGGGGGGAGGGGACTTTTGAGAAGCACTGTATATTCACAAACGAAACATCGTGACAATAAATATCATGGATCATCTCCAGGGGCTTTCTTGAAAAAACAAACAGAAGACAATTAACTAAAAAAAGTGTCATTTATTCATCACTTTTCCCCGCCAAGTCTATATTGTATACAGGATGTCAAGAAACTAGGAAAACTCACGAATTCACAAACCAGCGATGATAACTCTTGAAAATCCAAGAGGACCTCGACCACTACAACATTTCTGATCCACAATGCTCCTAACCTGATGACCTCGGATAACCACGTGTTTCGTACTTATTGAAAGCATCAGTACGGAACGTTATTAAAATGAGAGCTTCGTTCGGTGAAAATAAATAGTCTCTGAGGTATCATTAAAAGACACCATCTCGAGTATCTGATGGTTTTGGTGAATGAGACTACGAACTTGGACCACCCCGGAGTCCTGTGTAATTAAAACTCGATACCGGAGTTTCCATATAAACCCTAATGAGTAGTTGCAACAAAAAAAACAACAAACAAAACGAATCAAGGGAGACTTCGTCCTTGAAATTCTGAAAAAATCAATTTTTTCCATTATGGATTCTCAATCTATATGTAAGTAGAAATAAATCTGTCGAAGCCTTTCCGAATTTCGAACGTTTACGATATTTTGAAGGCGTTTTTCTCGAAAACACGTTTTTAAAAATGGCTGACATTCTCCTGACCGCTGCAATTAACATATCGACCTGAAATTTGGGGAGCATACTCAGAAAATATGTCTCCACGGAATGACGGATCGTTTTTTCGATAGATACATTTTTGCTTTTATTATCATCTATAATAATAATAATAATAATATTTATTTGCATTACAAAAATAACATTATGAATTTCAAAATTTTTATCTCAATTGGATATGAATATTATCACACAGCTGTTATCTCAGAATTAGTTTCACCATCTCAAAACAACTTAAATTGAAAAATTGACAAAAAAAAGACAAAATGTGAGAGCAAAAATCACGAACTCAACCATAAATATTGATTCCAAATTTTCCACTGCATTTCAAAAACCGAGTTCTTCCTCTGTAGACTAGTGACACTATCCATTCGGATCTATACTCTTATCGATACCGTATCCCCGTACTCACGACTCGTTCGTATAGTATAATCAGTATGTAAATCGTGAGCCATATTTATTAATCCAATATTGACGTTATATTTAAATTATATAGCATCAGCCTAGTACTGCACCGATCTCGAGTGGTTATTATACTTGTAATTATTACTCCTTCGATCTTATAATCTCTTTTAGTCTGATACGTATGCTCTATTCGGCGCAGAATGATAATGAGACCGCATCTCGATATCGTTCGCATGAGGCAATTATAATTGATCCCAGATTTTTTCTCGTAATACAAGGATATGTGCGCGTATACTAGGACGAGAAGATGCCCCTACGTTTGGATTCCTCGTCAAAATGTGGTCTAGATATTCAGTGCAGTTTTTATACAGTATCAGGACGGATATATCTTGGGTATGGAGAAATTCACTGTGTGGATGATGAGTCTAGGTCCCCCTTTAATTTTTGTTACTGAAGACAAAGAATTGAAGAACGCTCAGATATGTCAATTTTCAACAAAAAGTGTCACCCCTTTCATCCCCTTCTCTTGATAGCTACCCCTTAATTTTTACGATTACAAAGGTGGAATAAAAACAATATTATTTTGAATTTGATTGAAAATGCAAATGAAAATAAATAAACGAATGATATTGAATTTTTTGAATAAAAAAAATCTGATTTAACCAAGACAATGCTACCAACGTTGTACTATTTGAGGTTTAATAATGCTTCGATACTGTTGAATTTCTGAAAAGTTTTTCCGAAAAAAACTTTCATTTTATACAGGGTGTTTTAGAATTGCACGGCAATATTTCAGGTACGTATTCTCTGGTGCAAAATAAGGAAAAAAGTTCCCATGAACGTGTGTCCGATGTCGATTATTAGCGGAGTTACAGGGTGTTGAAAGTTTTGAAACAATTTGGTTTTTATTTTATTGTGCTTGATCTACTGCAGATAGAGCTTTCAAATTTTGTACGAGTATCAAGCAATAGGTGCTGCTGATATGAAAGTAAATGTTTTCCAAAAACCATACAGGGTGTTGCATTTTCCGAGGTCTCAATCCATAAAAGCCTTGAGAAAAACTTGCTCGTACGCCACTGGTGAATTTTAATATTTTTACTGAGTTCTTCAACCTATTACCTGAATTTTGTCCCTCTTGACTTCTGGTCGAATTCCGTTCAGTTTTCTCAGAAATTAATTAATTTGTAAATTGGCCCGACTATTTCGATGATTGATAGATATTAATTCGAGCATCAAAATTTAATAAATGAGAAATTCATCAACAAATGTTTAGAGGAATTGTCCGTTTTGTTGAGGAACGTTTCTCCTTATTTTATACCAGAGAATACGTACCTGAAATATTGCCGTGCAATTCTGAATCACCCTGTATATTTGAGATTTTATTTCAAATAGTAAAACGGGAATTTTAATTGTCCTGAAATGTTTTCCAACAAACAAAGTAACAATTTGATATTTCCGATGAGCAATTTGCATAATAATCGAGACCGCTATGATCAAAACAAAAGACTTCTCCTTCGGATTTCATTCTCGAGGTAGTAGATACCCAGTTGCCAAATTGGGCACTTGTTTTAATTTTGACAATACGAGTAATGTTTGCCGACGAAGGCCTTTCTGATGGACACGGCCAACTTTATATACCGGCGACGTCAAGAAATAACTTATTGATATGTTCTTCTTCGTTAATATTTAGCAATCTCAAATTCCAATAGCTATCAGTAGGAACTTGCATTTTTTTCTCTCTGCGATCGAAAAACTCGTCTTGCCTTTCGGAAGCTTATCTTCAGCATCTTTTTTACTGGCTCGTACGGAGGACGACTATGAGAATTTTTTCATGTATGGATCTCAAATAATTGCCTGGTAATGTATTCAGTTTGATATTGGAAAAACAAAAACAATTTCCGTCCTCGACTTTTTTGCTCTTTGTTGACAAAATAAATATCGTAATCATTTTATTTTGCGTTTATTGTAAGCTTGTGACTTTATTGAGAGCCTCAAGATGTTTAATAAATTCGACACAAAAAAATATGAATTCGAAATAAATTTGCCTGAAACCTCGCATACAGGGTGTTTAAGAGGTGCTGAAAGTCCTGAAATGTCTCAAAAACCCCAAAAACACCCCATAACCTCAAAATACCGGCAGAAATTCCAAATCAATTCATTTACATTTCCCATTATCTAAAATAGTTTTCGAGATATTCGCAAATGTCACCTAGACTGTGTAAATCAATCACGTCTGTAGTTTGAACAGTCAAAAATACGTAATTTCGACAACGTCAGACCCGGTTTTTCATTACCATATAAAATTCCCTGAATTCAATATCCAATTTCTCATCGAAAAAAGCTTCTATGAAATGCAGACGGGCCGCAAATTGTAGCGGCCATTGTACTCCACTTTTTGCAGTCTGTCGGCTCCCTTTGTGCCATCCACCAGCATTTAAATAATTTATTTAAGTATGTACATGTGTACGGATTAGTCAGTCAGCTTTTCAATTGATGTACCGCGTCAATGTATTCAGAGGTAGGAGCTCTACACAAAATGGAATTGCATCTTGCACGTTCAAGGTCACCAATTCAAAGCTCGTTTTCAGCTAGCTTCACAACAGTAACATGCCCGCAACCCCGACAAAACGTCAGTAGCAGTAGCGCCATCTACCGGAGGAGGCCAGGGAACTTGTTATGATTCGTTCAAAGCTTAATGTACAGAGTGGCCAGATAAGAAGGGCGACCATTCGTCGTACAAACTCCATGAACCAATACCAAAATTATTTAGCGAAAACCGTAGCTTGATATCTCATTTCAAATCCAAAATATCGAAGACAGAAAATTTCATCATCATGATTCAATACACTATTCTAATTTTGAAAAATTGAAAGTATGCAGAATGGAAGAAAAACTCGTTTAATTACCTGTTTGATTTATTTTTCTGAAATCAAACAGGTAATTAAAGATACGCCAATGAAATGACAGTATTTGAAGTGGTCTCGAGCTCACTTGTCTAATTAGAATTCGATATGGAAATTCTAGTTATTTGCTTGTATCTAAAGCGAGGCAGAAATGTCACAAAAACTCAATTAAAGTTCGAATCACATTCGAAGCTTGAATCGAGATTAAAATTTACCGCTATTCTGCAAGCATCTTTCAAAATATGGAAGCAGTATCGGCAAGCGGCAGATATCGGAACTAACGGGGATGGCGTGACAGCTGACAAGGGATATTTGACAGCACATTCACCTGTGGAATGTGATGTGAAGTATAAAAAAAACATTTTGAACATCTCTTACATTGGAATTGATGTTTTTTTTTTTATATTATTTGTGAAATAAAATCATTTGCTTTTTTATTTTTTTAATACATCTGAAAACACTTGATATTTCAGAAACAGTTGAACATAATATACAGGGGCTAAAACTACAAATCGACTTGTCTAAGCGTTTTTCCCTACACACTCATTTATTCGCCATCGAATTTATACCATTTGGCTGTTCCACACTCTATTTCTCTGCAAAGTGAGGTTAGGTTAGGTTGATGACATTTGAGGTTATGTCGAAACAACTCGCTTATTTCAAGTAAGGAATACGAAAGAATATCACAGCTTCTTTGTAGGAATACGCGATTCTGATGCGTGTTTTTTTTTCACCACAGAAAAAAAGTTGACATGCTTCTCAAGATCGGAGAATCGCTAGTACTCGTGGTGTCCGCTAGGTTATCCATCAGCACTACATATCGATGTGGTTGTTCATCGTGGACACTGCGTGCATTTTAAACGAACTGGTTAATGAAATCGATGGAACAAATTAAGCACAGTTGATAATACGGAATTCCTTCTTACATACAGGGTGATTTAGTATGGGTAGCAATGTCGTAGCTTCAATAGATCAACTGTCAATATTGTCCCGAATGAATCTAGACAACCACCGGCTTCCAGAAAACGATATTCAATTTGTGAACGGCATTTAGGAGTAGGCAATAATCGTGAACATTGATTTATTATTTCCAATAACCATTTGAAATCATTCGAAATTTAATTTAGCAAGTTAGTGTAGTTCAGTAGTTGAAGCAATTTAATAACTGATCGATATCAGTCTGTAATTGGTTCCCACGGCTGTCTTTTATAATTATTACACAGGTAGTTCAATGATTAATTCAAGTGTCAAGTTCTCTCGCTGTTAGACCAAAGTAGAGTACAAGTGAAGCTAATAAAAGCGTGTCGAACCTAGAGGCGTACTTCGATATCATATTTTTTAGATTCCAGCTATAATTCCAAACAAAAGAAGCTCGAATCCCCGCGTAAACAACGCTCAAACGAACACAATTTTCGATTCGTCGTCCTAACAAAGAAGGCGTCTTCGAGAAAACAATAACGAAGCGTTTTAATTCTGCCAGAGGGTTGATGATTAGTAGTCTTCTCGGGAGGCGTTGATATTAAGGGCGCGCAACTAGAAGTAGGTATAGTCCGCGAAATAATGAGTTCCGGACGTGACGTCATCATGATGGAAACTCGTTATTTATGTCTTCGTATTTTGATCTCGCAGGGAAGAAGAATTAATAAGCTGCTCGTGTTCGTACCACGATCAGGTCGGCTGGGACGAAATGACTTTTCGCGGGAAATGACGTATGTGACGTCATCAATTGCAGAAACACCTCACGAGAGGAGAATCCCCAATTTGATTCCTACTTTCGGATAGAAATGCTTAATCTCCAGAGCTGCATCGTCGCTTTGAACTGTCGAATTAAATCGAGTACAATGCAGGCACATCTGAAAACCAGAAACCGATCAAATAATTATCAATCGACGCTTCCTTCAACGTACCCGCCTTGTCACCTAAGCGCTCTTCGTTTTTTCATCGCCGACCAATAAAAAACCCCACCTTGTTAAAATGATATCGATAACAGTAGGCGCTGGCGGCTCGGCTCCGCGAGAGAGAAGAGAGAGACATACCTCCACGCCCACTTTGCATATCAACCGCCATTGGCCCGCGCCGTACATAACCTCCTACGCTCCGTTCGCCGTTCGAACTTTACATAGCCTACTTCGATTTTACACGTGCTGCGACGCTTCACGGCTATAATGTATGCGCGACTCTCGCTCGATCGCTGTCGCCGCGAAAACACGAACGGCGGGTATCCGAACTAGCGGGCACGGCGTGACAGTTGACAAGGGAGATTCGACAGTTGACACGGGAGCTTTGACAGTTGACAAGAAACTTTTGACAATTGACAACATACTTTTGACAGCCGACAAGAGATTTTTGACAGCTGACAAGAGATTTTTGACAGTTGACAAGAGACTTTTGACAGTTGACAAGAGACTTTTGACAGTTGACAAGAGACTTTTGACAGCTGACAAGAGATTTTTGACAGTTGACAAGAGACTTTTGACAGTTGACGAGAGACTTTTGACAGCTGATGAGAGACTTTTGACAGTTGACGAGAGACTTTTGACAGTTGACGAGATACTTTTGACAGTTGACGAGAGACTTTTGACAGTTGACGAGATACTTTTGACAGTTGACAAGACACTTTTGACAGAACAGTCACCTGTGGAAAGTGGTGTCTTGAGGACAGCAATTTTCGACGGCGTTTCGTCTTATTCATGATTGATAATTATGTTGGAACGATTAGTTCCGTTGAATGTATCGTACTGGGAGTTGGGGAATAGAGTTTCAATCTATCGAAACCTCTTAAATATATCGTTACATCAATTTGCCCAAATAAGCAATTGGTAAATTAATAAAGTAATTGTCATTACTATACTCTAAGAGCCTGAAATTATAGTAAGGCGGCATCTGTCGTTTAAATATCTAATTAATCAATTAATTTCTCGCGGCAAGATAATTTTCTAATCGAATTCATTACTCATAAAAAGGTTCCCACCTATATTGACTTGTGGATCTTGAGGTGCAGACATTAAGAAATTAAATTGGTATTATTTAATAAGACCTGGATGTACTCTACGTTCCATAAGTGACAGAAAATGTATTGAAACGGATCTTGGAAACAAATTTATTGTGGAAAAAAATCAAAATAAATTGCTATCTGTGTTACCCTTCAATTAATAAGTTGAAGTCAATAACTTATCGAAAACTGTTCAAAATCGCTTGAAAGCGTAAAAAAACCAAACACCATATTTTATTAGAATCTGTCATCAATCAACGTGCGACTGGTTGTATTTTACCAAATCGGTAAGTCGGTGGAAAAATCGTTTAAGGCGATAAGAACTCCTACATCTTTGAACGTTGCATCCGTTATCCTAAGCATTGTCACACGCATAACTGCACCGAAAATCAGCGGTAACCAAACGGTAAACAACATTGGATAAAGTATTGGAAAATGTTCGACTTCAAAATACATGTTTAGTTCCAATAGAGATTCGTAGAAGTATAGCAGAAAAAGAAGAAGAAGTAGAAGAAGCAGAGGAAGAAGCTGAAGAAGAAGAAGAAGAAGCAGAAAAAGCAGAAGAAGAAGATTAAGAAGCAGAAGAAGAAGCTGAAGAAGAAGAAGCAGAAGAAGAAGAAGTAGTAGAAGAAGAAGAGACTGAAGAAGCAGAAGAATCAGAATTAGTTGCAGAAGATGCAAAAGCCCAAGAAGAAACTGAAAAATGAAAAAAGCAGTACAAGCACAGAAACCATGATGAGGAGAAGACACAATGAGAAAAAGTGAAAGATGTAGAAGATGAAGAATCATTTAATTAATTCTACGTGGGGCTGACGATTTGAGAAACTCTGGTTTACGTTCAATGTAAAGGAAGTCAGTTATTTATTGATTTGCTGAACTTTGCCTAATGCAGCTTTTACCAGAAGCACATCAGGCAGCTTATAAGGAAACTGCGATAGGAAAAACTGCGTCTTGTATGGTAAATAGTCAGACGGTGTCGTTTGTAAATGAACTGCTGTTGTTTTATATACGGGGTGACCGACTCGCGGACATTTCTTTCACGTTTTTGTCTATATAAATTTCTCTGTGTGTCTCGCATGTGTTAAATTCAAACACTGGCAAGTTCAGATCGTCTCATAATTTATTTTGTATTTACTGTGAATGAAACACAAATTTCAGTAAGACTAACCGATTTTTCTTCACCAATTTTTTTTATTGAATCCAAATGATGTCAATTGAATAGAATTTTGAACTCTGTCGGAGAATTCCACGGTTTTTTGCGAGTGGTGAAAAATCGAACAATAATGAAAATGTGACATAATTCTTGTTATTTTTTATCAATCCCAGAAGCTCTTCAGGTGTTGCCAACGGCAAAACAATCTCGAAGAATTCGTTAATAATAATGAAGTAGGTAAGCTCAGAATTATAATGAGCCAATAGGAATTCTGCGCTAGAGTAACATTATTAATATTTATTATACGCCATCATATCAAGTCAGGCGAATGAAATTAATTCACTTTGAAAATGTGTAACCTCAACACGCTCAGTGAAGTACCAATAAATAACTAAGTTTTTGCTTGTTAACCATTCTCATAAACTGTTAGCTTTGCAGGAGATAAATCCTAGAGCATCGTTTGTTTATTTTCAGTTCCCGAACGAAAAACTCACGAGGCTTCGATTTTTTCGAAATAATAATATCGAATAATCCGTCTCATTAATTATTTTTATTTCAGCGTTTTTGCTGCTGGTTCTGCGAAAGCATTTCCATTCGTAATGCATCAAGAAACTGTTATAACTGTTTGGGATTGAATAAATACATGTACAACATAAATTAATGGCTAACTTATTGGTATGTTTATCGATGACAGTTTATGAGTTCGATTCGTTGAAGTCATATTCATAAAAATAATCTTGGCTCGGTTATAGTCACCGCCATGTTTATATGCTTTTTTGCAGCGAATATATTCAAGCGATTTCCTGATAATTATTCATGGATTTTTACTAGGCATATACATTTTCTTCCACACATTTTTTGGTCTACACATACCCTCCAAACTGTCGAAGAAACATTGAGGTTAGGTTCTTAGCACTCCACGAAGTTTCAACATCAAATGTCCCTAGTTTGATTCGATGCATTATCGAGTACCTGTAGGCTCCAAATGTACCCATTCTCGTACTCATTTTCCCACAATCAACTCTACAAAAATCGACTGCAAGTACTGTACGAGTATTCGTAGTATATGAGATTGATTTTTTTTTCATTTAGAGCCGGTAAAATTCACAAAAGTGGTCAATTAAATCCGCAGTACATCTTCAACCAGTTCGATACGAAGAGAGGTAGAAAAAAAAAGTTAAATTAGCAGTACAATGTTGCGTATAAAGAAATTTCAAGAGCATTATCTTGAGTGGACTGGATATTTGCCCAAAGCCATGGGCGGCGGCAGAAGGAAAAACGAAGGGTCGAAATTCCATAGTTTTTTTTCGAAATTATTTTGTACCTATGGGGGATGTCAAGAAGTATCATTTAACCAAGAATGAACAAGAAAAAATACAAAACAAGTGGTGTAAGATCGGAAATTTGTGAAGATGAAGAATCAAACAAATTGCTCCATGAAAAACATCGATGAAAAAATATTTTCTGGTCATTAAATTGTTGATATTTGAAAAAATCACAACGGCTGACAATGAGTGTGTTTGGGACACTCTATACATAGTTGGCAATTTCGTATTTCCTCCCAACATTCCTTTGTTTCGCCGACTATGGCCACATGCCGAGAACATCGACTGACAACTTCTTGATTTATTTCAATTAATGGAAATATTCACCTGCATTTATGCCGACTAGTTTTTGTCGACCGTCCATCGAAGGCATTAAACCTGAAAAATGCTGCTTTGCTATGAATGCAGAGCAAATGCGCATTCGCTACTGCATAATCGGCTGGTCTCTATGCAGCCCCATTTGAATAAAAATACTATCACATTTATTATGCCCGAGATTTATCTTCGAAGGAAAAAAGTGCAGCGGTAGCTGGACGGACGGTCAATCGTCACGGGAAATTCAATAGGAGAGATCACTAATTTTTCGAAAAAAGAGAATACCGCTATGTCAAGACTGCTAAGAAACACGGTTTTTTGGCACAGTCGTTGGGATCACGCAGAAAAACTGTGGTGTTGTGACGTCACAACTGCCAAACGACTGGGAACAGCGATGGTTAATTGTTTTTTATGATAGCAATAGAAAGAAAAAACGCTACAACCACTTTTGGTGCATATAAAAAAATAAATCAACCATTACTAAGGATTCCAAAAAAAAATGGAAATTTGGCATGGAACAATAACATTGATAGCAATGACATGAAACACGTGCCTGTGTTTTGTGCATTTTGAAGGTTATGAATCCTTATCACCAGCGCCAGGATGATGTTTCACAGCATTGCCGATTGTACATTCCTCCACATTGTTTGCAGACCAACATATTGGCACAAATAATTTTTTTATTGGAGCCCCATTTCACCCATTTCAAGCACGCCTGAGCGTGTTTAAATCGAACTTTAAAAAAAGTCTAAATGACAAATTTTTGATTATTGACCTGACAGGAGTACCTTGTAAACGTCAAATAAAATATAACTGACAAATGCAAAACTTTATTCAAACGTAAAATGTGGCACAAATAAAAAAAATGGCGTAAAGTATTCGTGGATCTGGTCTTTAAACCACTTGCTTTATAACTCGAGCGTGTTTTAAAGACCTTTTTATCCACTTATACCTCAATATACTATTTTTTGTGAACGAAAACACTGTATGATATGGTCGATACTCTCTCAGATACTCTCTGAGATTGAAATTTTCAAACACTGTCGAGCATCTATCGAGAATATTATACATGGCGTTGGAAAAACATTCGAGCATCAGCTCAAAGATGAATTATTTCGTTAAAGCAATGACAACTTCAATTGTATCTGTGCAGCGAGCAAGCACAATTACCGGCATCGGAGAATGTCACAACACCGTTTCTTTTGGAGGATATAAATTAATACTCCTATTGGAGCTGTCAGTCGAACGCAGAAATTCTCCATTATGTATTGGGTTTTTATGAACGATCATGATACATCTTATAACCGACCATGACTACTGTTATGGAGGACGAGTTCATTTAGCTTCGTTACATATCCGATTTAATAAGTTTTTTGCATCGCGAGGCTGGATGTCGTTCACGTCGTTAACTATGCCTGAGTCTTTTGACCACCAGCTACAAATTGACAGGAGTTTTTGCTTCTAGAATAGACCAGGAAATTTGTGGTTGATCTGTCAAAATAGAACATATCACAGTGCTCTATAAATATCTGATATTTTATGCACGAGTTTTGATGTAAAATGATTGTTTTGAGGTGAAGTCTTCAATATCATCAATTCTTGGGAGTTTTTGCGTCTTTTTGAGATTTTTTCAGCGCCTCTCAGACACTTCATAGACGAGTTTTCAGGCTGATTTATTTTTTGAAATTTTGCTCGATATTGAACAAATATTTTCAATGTTTGTAAATATGCTTCCAAAGCATATCCCAGATGTTTAATTCCATCTATCATAGTGACAAAAACTCAAATTCGTCATCGAGTATGAATATACCGTCGGAATAGGAACAGAAATGAATGTTGATTCCCTTATTAGAATCGGTTGAATCACCCCGTATATAAGGGCAACCCCGCAAATAACGGAATATACAGCCAATTTTAATTTAATCAATTAGGATTCATTATTCATCATTGAATTTATTCTTGGAATTCGCCTAAACAGAAAATATTCGAATTGTTATGTATGTAGATTGAAAGATAAAGCCCCCATTGTAATCAAATGCCTGTATCGACTACACAGTGTGTTTAATTCGAAAATTACTCAATTATGAAAATTGAATCAACGAAATAATGCTATTTGGGTTTCAAAAAGCATAATCGTCAATACAGATTAAGTATATAATTCAAAACAAAGTTCTTATTAGTGTAACAATAATATTTGCTTAATATTCCCCCCTAAAATGTTGATTTTGAATGATGATGAAATTAGTAATCAGTTGAAGTAGTTCTTCTTCATAAAAGAAAAGTCTAGTTTCCCAATAAAAAATAAATCCACACGTTTTCATCGTGATCACGATATTTCCTTCACATCCTGAGATTATTTCTTCCTCATGTTAAGTGGGAGACTTACCCTTATTATTCGGCGCCCCTGGGCACAGTATAAGGGCCGCATTTCCTATGGATTCAATTACAGAAGTATTATTCGCCCTTATCCATGACATATGCCTACCGAGAAAACAGTAGCAAGAGTCAAATGTGGACATTATAAACGACACAATAATTGGCCAATTATCTCCTATCGATGACTCATTAGTTAGCTAGCTTTTACTGAGTATGGTGGGTTTCTACCTACCCAATTTGTTGGTTCCAAAAAAGGTTATTCTTATAAAGTACGACATGTTGTCTTCCCACGAGAATTTTTTATCTAAAATTGACGAAACACATCCTTTCTTCGAGAATCGGGGATTCTACGACAATTTTTTTGGTGAAAATTTTAGGGAGCACCCTTTGATACATTTCGAGAAAATTTATCAAAAATATATAGATGTGAAAACGAGAAACAAAAAGAAAAATAAAAGAATAATAATAATAAAATATAAAAATATAAGAATATAAAAATATGAAAATAATAAGAGATATAAAAATATAGGAATATAAAAATATAAATTGCTCTTGATACATAACCGTTCGAGAATGCTCAATGTTTCATCTACCAAACCTTATTTCAGTTCATAATAATTCAAAATCAATGACGACGATATATCTCACTAAATGACAAATTCGTGTCTTGGGCGTATAGCAGTTAAGTACCATTTAATCAATTCGATCAATCGAGTCTCCAATTTTAATTAATTATTTATGTTAAGTGGAGATATAAATTCATTATCTGTGATAATAGAAGTTGGTTACGACATGCTGTAATAAAAATAATTCTATCTCAATATGGTCTCATGACACTAAACGATATACAGCGAAGAGAGTGAACTGAAAACTGACCTGTTAACCACAAATTCTCAAAAAACAACCACTTTTTAATGCTTCAGCTGTGGCATTAGGTATGGGTTTGTATTTCATTGAATTCAAATTTTCTTCAGTGGAGTTGGAAAATGTTTATCACAAGGAACAAACGTTCATTTCACCACACGGTATAGACATTAATTATTTCATTGGAATAATAAACTTGGATCACATCGAGTTATTTTATCGACATACATTAAATGAACAGTATTTTAATGTTCTTGACAATGAGACTCAAGAATAACACAGTCAATTCCTTTGTTTTTTGCATTGAATTAATAATAAATAAAACAATGTTGCTAGCTGTGTTATTGTTAAAAATATCAATCATTTCTTCCCTTCCTTTCGTCACAAATTCAATCAGTATCAATTCTTCATTCTGCTATGAAATGCGATGGAAATCAAAGATATAATGCAACAAAGAACCTACTTTTTCTGAACCCCTGAACATTTTTTGTCATTCTGAAACATACAGTGAGCAAGAAATAACTCTTGCTGAACATGAAAGCTGGTGTGTAGTTTATTTATGTAAAATTCATCGATTCCAACTATTAAAACTAACGACCACATCGAGTACATTAGTTTTCTGAGAAATCTGTGTTTACAAGGCTTGAAAAATTACCAGTAGTTTCAAGAAAAATCGTTTGAATTGTTAATCTACGACTGTGTTGTATAACTCAAGGTAACAGTTCATTGATTTCATTGCTTTTTACGGGGAATAGATTGTCATTTCTTTGAAACCCACCTCTAGAAGAGAGTAATATTGATTTCGACTTAAGATCTGTGGATCTTGTCCCATAAAGTTACGTTTTCTCACATTCTTCCACACATTGATCAGCAGAAGAAAAATTAATCACACATACAGAAACATTAAACTAAAAGTCATGGGACATAACGCATAGTAGCACCGCTGATGGTGTTTCATCACGTTCTTTCGAGATTGATCAGCAGAAGAAAAATTAATCACACATACAGAAACATTAAACTAAAAGTCATTATGAGACATAAGGCATAGTAGCACCGCTGATGGTGTTTCATCACATTTATTCATTTTTCCTAGCTACTTAGTCTTCTTCGTCATCAGCAGGGGTCGAAATCGTTACCACAGACGAAGTCCAAGGAAAAGAAACAATAATCGGCCGGACTTTTATAGCTCCGGTCTCGCAATAACGCGCTGCAGGCCGGTTTCATAAACGGATGCTGCTCCAGCCTCTCTCGGTATATTAAATTTGAATTTTCATATTATCCAATCATCTGGGTAACGTTGAATGGCATCGCAGTGACCAATGGCGGACGAGAAGGAGTGGTCTCGATGATGCATAATATGCTGCCCGACTGCATGCTGTTTGTTCAGCTCACACTGGGTGTATGAGGAAAGGATTGAGGTTAGGTTAGATGCAGGATGTTCTGACGTCGTGGGTCTACAGGTGGCTCCTTGTTTTATCCCGAGAAGTTTCGAGAGGAACCAACTGTGGTTCGAAGTTGAAATGATTCTTCTGGTGTTCCACAGGGTGCAGCTTCAAGATCAAATACAGTGCTCCTCAAAAGTCCTATTCCCCCCTCTCATCTTTGGAACGATCATACATAAACAAGTGGAATTTGGAAACTGGATATTAAAGGTTGTGAAATGCCCTTCTAGGGATGATAGATGACGAAATCGTCAAAGATGGCGTCACAAGGCCATTGTGACCAATAATTGAAACCCTATGGCAAGCGACACCTCTTTTAAAAGGTATCGAAAAAACCTATTCGATAATACTAATTTTGTTTGTGTTTATGGAATTTCCCTGAAAGGGAGCATCAACTCCAATTGGATATCTGGATGCTTGATGCTCATGAGTAAAAATATTCCCTTCACTCTGTTGTCTGACGTAGGAAATGAAAAATGAAATAACTGCAAAAACAATAGAACGCCGTTCGTGGTAGTTTCGCTAATTTCTTCTGCACATCTCACATAGGCAAGAAGGTATTAAGGCATCAATCATCATTATTCAGGATGGCCATGGTCGTGAATAATTTTCAGCTTCCACAGGTCTGATTACCATCAATTAAGGTAGTTTCCTTCAAACTATCATTACTTGATTACAGCTTTTAAGCAACGTGGAGCTATTTATAAAGGGGTAGATAATGTATGCGTCTGATGTTATCACGTCATATTATTGATGGAGAATTCAGATTGTTGTTGTATTACTGATGTACTCGCACTTTGGAGGCTTTGATTACTTTGCAGCAGTAATTTGTTTGCTTTTTGTAGTCAGACGGTCGTTTTCCATCCATCATTTCTGGCCTTTGGATGTCTCACAATAATCCATTTGAAATTTCCCACCAGTGATTTAGTTCTGATGACACATTTTACTCGATATAATTTGCAACGACCTACTTTCAACATGGACTTGTAAACAGAATTGCTTTAATTATAAAAATAGAGAAATTGAATCTGGAATATAATTATACTTGGTGTTTTACTGAATTGGATTTTGAAAAATGTATATTCTGACATTAGACTAAAAACTAACGTAGAAGACCAAATTGGAAAATGCGTCCCACGAAATGAAAAACGAATCCCTGAATCAAAAGAATGAGATACTAAACACCTGAAGCAAGTTTATGATTATTTCGAAATATAATTGGATTTATCGGTCTACCCCATGGATCCTGTTTCTCTTGCCCCTCTTCCCCCCAATGGAACTTAACAGGTCGCCACTAAAGTAGTTGGCAGTGAATAAAAGTAATGAACATCATCGGAGCTGACTCGAGTTCGCGGGAGTTTGGTGATCAAAAACTGTTCACATAATTATAGTACACTCTAATCATAAAGCAGTCGACCAAAGAGATATCGAGTGGGGAAGCCAGCTCGCTCGAGTCTTCCTCGATTTGGTCGATTGGTAGCATTGATTGTTGCAAGGATCGGTATGGTAATACAGCGAAAGTGTACAATTTCGTCTCGGGTGCTATACAGAGTGGTTTTTGGGATGAAACTTTGAATTTTTTCAATCAATAGAAAGGATATCTTCCTGTAGAAATCAATTTATAATTGCTTCATTTCATTTTCAATATTTTTCCAGTTATTTTTTGAGAATTTTTTGTTTTGTTTCTTGATTTTGGTTGTACAATAATTGATATTCTTTTGTCTGATTTTGAGCTGTGAGCCTTTCACGTATTGAACATATACTTTTTATTTTATTTTCAATATTTTTTCAGTTATTTTTTCGAGAATTTTGTTTGTTATTCTTGTTGTAAAATGATTGACATTCTTTTATTATTTTCAGGCTGTGAGCTATCCACATGTTGAATTCATACTTCTTATTTTATTTTCAATATTTTTTGAAAATTTTGTTCTTTATTTTTCTTGTAAATAAATCTTTCAAAAACGATGGCATTCTTCATTCCATTATAGAGCTCAAAACTTGGAAATGAGAGGCTGATTTTTTTTTATTTGCGCTTTTGGGCGCGTTTAGGAAGAACGCACAGCGTTGATACGTCACAAGTACTCCCTCAATAAGCGTTGGGCCTGCTTATCACAATCCAATTTCAGATAAAACAATGACTTTTCTGGGTACTAATAGTACATCAATATATGACCCATAATGTTATTTGCCGCTCTCTAACGATGCTGAACCGATCCGGATGCTAATTAACCGGCGATTTGGTTGATTGGATGCAAAACTGAATTCGGTTTTTTATCACGGAATATACGAGGTAGGCTGTGCATTATCCATTCTCCACATAATAAGGCATTCTCTATCACATCAACGCAGAGTCGATTTAATGGAGTCCGTGCATAAACGGATAGCGCATTATTATAATATTTTAAAACGATCTCTGGTCGTGATAACGTTATTTAGATTTTAGATCTGACCCGTTTGTGCAGAGAATATCTTCTAGCGGTCAAGAGTTGCCCAGCAATCATGAACTTCCTTCGGAGTCTTGGAATTTTATTATTATTCCATCTACGTATGACGTTGACACCTGACAGATACCTGACATTGACATATGGTGTGACACATCTGACGTGGATTTGACAATTGGCATCAAGTGGTTCAAGAACAATAGTATATATATTTATTATCGATTTTACTCAGCTGATTTAGCTAAAGAAATTCTTCTTGTTGATTTCTGATCCATTATAATAATAACAAGTTTAGCAATGAAGCTCGTCACTCTGTTATAATAACTTCTCGAACATTTTTGCTAATTAATTGAAAGCTCGTCGATAGTTCTTAGCTTTCCTTTTTATGGAATCAAATTGCGACTATTAAATACAGCACAGGTGTGGTTAATGATATGGAATGAAGGAGTACATTTTCGATTAATAACGTGATTCCATACAGCGATGAAAATTTGTATAAAATGTTGTAGAAAGTTTTATGGCGGGAATCTACGGTTCAATCTTAAACAGCGGCGATGGATTTTTTATCTATGGTTCGCCTAGGGGCGATAGGGGCATCAAGAAGGAATCTCTGGGTATGAAAAAAAGAAGAAGAGGAGATGAACAAAAACCGGAAGAGGATGAGGAAGAAGAGCAGAGCCCAAGATCTTTCTAGTTGACAAGTTTAATTTTATAGGATTAAAAAGGAATATTGAAGCAACAAGAAGGAACTATGACCAACATTCTACTGACTATATTTCCACCAGATTCAAAAACACTGGGAGTAATTTTCTGGAAAGGATCCAATTATAAACATCCTTTGTGTTGGCGATTTATTCAGTTGGAGTATTTCGTTATCTGAAAATTTCTCACACCTTTCCCAACACTTCTAGAATAAAAATTAAGCTTCAGACTTACATTTCTCGAAAGAGCAATCTTCACAAATGCACGCCTCGCGTTTTAATAAGCTCCCTGCCCACCCTGACACACCATTGGCGTAGATTAAGGTCCATAATGAAAAGAGAACGTTGCCAACATATTAATTAGTAGCCGATAATGTCAGCCAGTTATTTCAGCTTCTTCAATAATTTTTCGTGGCACCGTTCTGGATTAATTTTTTTCTCATTTCTATCGACTACAGTTTTGAATTCAGAAAGACTTCTCCATGTTTTTAATTGACCGTGCTTCAATACTGATTCGATACCGATATCCACACGATATTCTCTTCCTATCCTTTCTCATCTCATTCTCGTTCTCTTAACGCAAATTACAGTCCAATTTGTTTAGGTCAGAATGGAAACGGAACGTATGCCGATTTACAATCGGCGGCGAATCGTAATCGTATGCAGATATCAATTGCGTCGTGAAACAAAGTAATTGCATTTCCAGCTTAATTACTGATTGGCGCAATATTTATGAATAATATCGATATGTTTCTGTGATTTATCGGTACGCTCGATTGCTCTGAGGATCAGTGGCGTACAGAACGACGTATCGGAAGTTTTTGCTCTCGAAAAGGTATGAAATCAATTACTGATAATACTGAATTCAATTAAAATAACAAATATATGAATAGGGCTTCAAGTATTCATTGATATTTTATAGATATTTCATTAAAAAATTATAATATTTGGCAGCACAAAAATCAAACAATTGATTTGAATAAATGTATTGAGCATATTAGAGTAATTGGAATAATTGAATCGAGAGAATGAGATTAGTGTGACTCTTTTCAGTGTGGTTAAGCATGATTGAAATAATCGGCAATTTCAGATAATTCGCAGTAGTTGGTATAATTATAGTAATTGTATCAATTGAAGTAATTGAATTTAACCAATTGTAGTAAATATCGCCATTAAGGTAACTCAACTGGGTATGGAAAAAAAAAGAAATCTACAAGAAAAATGAAAGAATTTAAGTAAACAGATTTATTGAATAAATTGGTGTTATTCAAGTAATTGGTGAAATTAAAGTAATCGAAGAGTAATTTGCCCCTAAATGTGGTTATTGAAGCATTTGGAATACCTAGTATGATTGGAGAAATTCAGAGTAATTGGTGGGATTACAGTGATTCTATCGATTGAATATATACATTGAGTAAATAATTGAAATTAAAGTAATTGAAGTAATTGAATCGATAGAAGTAATCTGAGCAATTGAAGTGATTGAATCACTCGAACTAATTGGAACGATTGAAGTAATTGAAGTAATCGGAGTGATTGAAGCAATTGGAGTAATCGAAGTGATTGAAGTAATTGGAGTAATTCAAGTAATTGGAGTAATTTGAGTGTTTTGCGTGATCCTATTTGTACGAATTTGAGGAACCTGTCTGTGTAGATAACCTTTTCGGTCCACCGCTGTTTGCTCTCACGCGGTCGAGAGCATCTCTTCATTCGGCCGTGCGAAGTAATTTAGAGAAGTTACAAATTACGTCGGGGTGATAATTATTCCTCGCGTATGCCTAATCAGATGGCACCGCCCACGAATAACGCATTACTATACCTATCTCCGTTTCCTTTTGTATTTAATACGGTTCTCGAGAGCACGGCCCCAGATGACTCCCATAACGTATACACTAGATATCTTTTCATTAAGTCGACGCTGCCCCGATATATCATAAGACGGTAGTCGGGCACACAGAAATACGCGAGCGGATAACGCATGAAGCGTACAAGCAAATTCACCAAAATTATCGAAAGACACAAGGAGATCAGGAGGAAGAAGAATAGAGGAGAATAGGGTGAAGAGAAGAGGAGGGAAGTGAAAGGAAATTGAATGAAAGAAGATGGAGGTGAAGTAATTGAAGTTATTGAATCGATAGAAGTAATTGAAGCAAATAAGGAGTTGAAGTAATTGAAGCAATTGAAGTAATTAAAGTAATTGGAGCAATTTAAGTGATCTGCGTGATCCTTTTTGTACGAATTTGGGAAATACGCTAACGGATAACGTATAACGTATAAACAAATTCACCAAAACTATCGAAGAAAGTGGAAAGGAATTGGGAAGAAATTGAATGGGGAAGAGAGGTGTAGGAGGAGGAAAAAGGGAATGAGGGGTAGAAGAAGATAGAAGTTGAAGTAATTGAATCGATAGAAGTAATTGAAGTGAATAAGGAGTTGAAGTAATTGAAGTAATTAAAGTAATTGGAGTAATTTAAGTGATCTGCGTGATCCTTTTTGTATGAATTTGGGAAATACGCTAACGGATAACGTATAAAACGTACCAACAAATTCACCAAAACTATCGAAGAAAGTGGAAAGGAATTGGGAAGAAATTGAATGGGGAAGAAAGGGGTAGGAGGAGGAAGAGGGGAATGAGGGGTAGAAGAATATAGAAGTTGAAGTAATTGAAGTTATTGAATCGATATAATTAATTGAAGTGAATATGGAGTTGGAGTGATTGAAGCAATTGAAGTAATTGGTGTAATTGAAATAATTGGAGTAATTTAAGTGATCTGCGTGATCCTTTTTATACGAATTTGGGAAATACGCTAACGGATAACGTATAAAACGTACAATAAAACTCACTAAAATTATAGAAGGAAGTGGAAATAAATTGAATGGGAAAGAGAGGGGAAGGAGGGTAGAAGAAGATATAGGGGAAGGAGGGTAGAAGAAGATATAAGGGAAGGAGGAGAAAGAGGGGAAGGAGGGGTAGGAGGGGAAGGAGGGGCGGGGAAGGAAGAGGAAGAAGGGAATGAGGGGGGATTGGGGGAAAAGGGGGAAAAGGGAAAGGAGGGGGAGATAGGGGAAGAAGGGGGAAAAGGGAAAGGAGGGGGGATAGGGAAAAAAGGTGGAAGAGGGGAAGGAGGGGGAGAGAGGGGAAGAAGGGGGGAGAGGGAAAGGAGGGGGGATACAGTATCTTCAAGAGTGTCCGATACAATCCACATTTTCGAGACGTACGTAAACATTCGATCATTCTTCAAAATTGATGGTGACAGAGAATTTGCCGCCCGAGCCATTCACGTCCCGAACTAGCAGGGCAGCCGAGCAAAGGGCGATCGGGGGTGGGGGGGACGAGGAATTGCTAAGTTTTCCTCATTTCATTTCATCTCTACGGCCGAGATATAAGTCTCTTCCGGAGCGCCGCAGAATACTGATTAATCTGGACCGGAGGATTTGCAAGGAGCGCGCCGCATTTACCATAGAACTCATTTCGTCAACGGCATCATGCCTGTCATAATTTATCGTCGAGGAAAGTTTCCCGTTGCCCGAGGAATAGTCGCTTCGAGAATTATGCGAGACGGTTTCTCATCGGGGATTTACGGATGAAGGAAGAGCGAGAGAGACTGATGCACGTTCTTCGCGACTGTGCAATAATTTCTTAAATGCACACCGAAATTTGTGAGCACTATAATAATTTAGAATGAATATTCTTCGACTGGACGTGAGTATCTGATTGGCTGGATAAATGCAAGAAGGAAGAAGAATAGGAAGGAAACTGGAGGATTACTTGGAATTGTATTATTATTCCATCTACGTATGACGTTGACACCTGACAGAGACCTGACATTGACACATGGCGTTGACACGTGACGTTGACACATCTGACGTGGATTTGACAATTGGCATCAAGTGGGTCAAGAACAATAGTATATATATTTATTATCGATTTAAAATTCCTTCAAAATACAATTTTTCTCTTCGAAAAATGAACAATATCATGTAGTTGCTACCCACCAAATTTCAAATTTCGATCCAAATGATTCAGAAATTACAGCTCTGGCCGATTTTTGTGCACACCTCTTTATAGATCGAAGAGGAGACATACAATAGTATATTAAAGTGTAAGTGTATAAAAAGGTCTTTAAAACATGCGCGACGGCGCAGCCGAAGTGCTCGAAATAAAGCATGTGTTTTAAAGACCAGATCCACTAATACTATACGCTATTTTTTATTGGTGCCACATTTTACGTTTGAATAAAGTTTTGCATTTGTCAGTTATATTTTATTTGACGTTTGCAAGGTACTCCTGTCAGATCAATAATCACAAATTTGTCATTTAGACTTGACAATATCGAGCTGAGCCTGAACGATATTCATGAAATATGAATTAATGAGCTGAAAAATCTCACGATCGATGGTAGTTCACCCGTCCTCCGTAAACACACAGCACATTTTTAGCTGGTGCTCGCGTATACAGAGAACTCGTGCTCTTCCTTTTTGAACACTTATAAACCGGTAATTGGCACGATCCGGTATAGAAAGCACGCAACCAAACTTATTATGCTCACCCACATATAAGAGTACTAAAGAATAATGGTGTATAAATTCTCTAGTGTCAATTCTCAGTTGCGAGCAACAAGTGCTTATATAATTTTGAATACCTACACAGGTTGGAGAAGCTCATTATGGAAATATTGTATTGGCGTTGCTTGACCGCCGCGCCATGATGATGTGATTTTCTTGTAGATATGCTTCCGAAACATGTCCAAAACGTTCTGTTACGAATGTTTTTGGGTGTTGTTGGGGGGAAACATTGAACAAACTACCTATGGATTTTTTCGAAAATCAAAATCGTGGTAGAGCATCAACATGGACTATTCATGGGTTTTTTCATTGAGAATATGGGGTTTTCGGGGATTTTCGTGAGTTTTTGCGACTTTTTGAGGTTTTCTGGAACCTTCAACATGAAATATCTCGAAAACTATAATAGATATCAAAAAACGGATTTCACCACAGTTTTCAGCGCCTCTTGGACCCCTTGCATTGCCCGAAATTGAAGAAAGGGTAATAAAATAAAAACAAATTTTCCTGTGCTTGCCTACGAAATTTCCAGTCCAACCTAGCCAAGCAAGCACCCAATACCGAAGAAGCTCTACCAATTTCCCAGCAGCAGCGACGGAGACGATCTCCGCGCCCAAGTCCCTGAAGACGGTAACGTACGATCTCATTCAAATGAAGTAGGTCGTGTGCATGGCCAAGAATCGACCACCCGCGAGACGTCGCTTATCGCCGACATCTGCACAGGTTCTCTTCGTTCCCGATGGCCTATCTGGTGACAACATCTCCAATCTAGATCATGCACACACCTAGGATTATAATGTATGTAGGAGGGATTTTTCCTGGCTGCCTCGTTCGGGTCGGTTCATTTTGCACGGCGACGTAGATTGAGATTGAGAATCGCAGATATTGGTTACGATGACTACATGATTTAATGGGGATTTTCCTGTTTTAAGGGGGTATTCTGGTCTAGAGCCCTACTTTTTGGGTATTTTTCGAACTAGGATGAATAAAAACATTTTCACTATCAATTTTCTTATATAATGTTTATTGATCCTTTATGTATGTAGAAAAAAAATCAGAAGAAAGAAATGTCAAAAATTCCTCAAATGACAGGCCGGTGAAGTGGGGGCTGCCAATCAAACAGGGCTCCCTGGTTGACATGATTCCAGCCCTTGTAGTCATCCAAATCGAACAAACAAAAAACATTCTTAATTAGAAAAGATGTCGCTATAGCTTGAACTACGGCCGAAGAAAAAAAGAAAAAAATTAACAAAATGGCGTCTACTAGAAAAACAATTTTTTTAACCCCTGTTTATCGACCTTTACGAATTTTTTAAAAATACTTCAGATTAAAATTTTCCAAAATCCTTAGCTCCAGTGATAAAGAGATGTATGAAGAAGATTCTCACAAAATTTCAAAGGAATCGGTCAGATAGAACTTGGGATATCGTGTCAACCACCTCAACAAAAGGAGTTTTGAGAAAAATGCGTAAGGGAGATTTTTTACAGTTTATATGCCTGAAATGCAATGCAATTGTTATTTCTTTAAGCATAATACTGGTGACAGCTCATCAGAGAATGTGGAGTTGCTGCTTGAGTTGTTACGTTTTCAGTTCAAATCGTTCCAAAAATTGTTTAGGATTTTTTGAAATATATACTTAATCTGGAGAATCGTCGAACAGTTTTTTCAAAATTCGTAAACGTCTCGACCAGAACAAATAAAATTCATCAGCAGATCAAAGATTTCTCTCCGAATAAATTTGGCATCGCTTAGAGGCGTTGCCAACCAATGAAAAGTCTAGTGGTTAGTTGGATACTTTTTATTTTACACTATTGGTACCGAAAGATAACCAAATCTTCCGAGCTCTTCACTAGCTCAATCCTTTTTTTTTCACATTCGTGTGTCAATTCAACACAAAAATACCGTCATTTTGGGGTTCTTCCACGTGATATTCAGCAGGGAACACCTCCGGCCATGTTTTGGTGAATACTAGGTCAGTTTTGGGAACCTGTTTTTTGAAATCCCGTATCGCACCGATCTATATTGTGAACTCAGGCCGTTCACTCCATGATATTTTTATTTTTGGCGATCACGTGTCCTGATAGGCCAGTTAGCCCGCTTCTTTCACGTATACAGCGTGTTCAAGAATAATTTTATAGTTGGTTAGCGTGAATCTGTGAGTTTTGTGGGATTTTCCGAAAGAGCTTCAAGGATTGTTAGTTTCCAGGAAAAAACAGAGTGAAAATGGAGGTCATGGGAATCGTGGACGGAATCTTTGTTTGCTAATCAATTGATATTCGTTCCTCTTGGAATGATCTAATGAGTGTTCAATCAGTATAATACCTGCGTCAGTTCCATCATTAGTTTGATATTTATAGTCAGCAACGGCGACATAATAAGCGATTTCATCCGCCATGCTCGGCAATAAATTGAAGTTCATAAGAAATATGGTTGCTGAATAGGTATATCGACCCCCTCATTTCTATGAATTGATAGTATTTTATCGCAAAAATAATCGCGCAACGACCACATTAAAATAAACAAAGTCAAATTAAGCGAGGATTTGTTCACTGCAAATAGCCGGTCGTAAAAATGTTATTGCTCTTAATTACGAAGAACTGTGGCCGATATAAATAATGAAAAACATCAGAAATACTGACGAGAATGTGGATAAGTTGTAACGGTGAGATTCGACATTCCAATCAACTAGATGTCGTTGTTGATGCAGAGAAAATATGCGATTGTCGAGGTTATGTTAATTTCTGAATTAATCCTACTTGTAACATCCATCTTTCTAGAAAATAACGCATTCTTGATTCGTGGAAGAATTCGCACTGAGGTCACTGTTCATCATTGTTGTGCTTTTACGTTATATAAGTGAGCTTAGTCATTATTCGATTTGATAAGGAATCTTAACGAAATTTTTCAAATATTTTCTCAGGAACATTTCGATCAATAACAGAGCAGGAAGAAATTGCTACCAAAATGAGAAATAGACACATGGGTGCATGCGAATAACTAAAACAAATAAGAATGCACCAGTCGAATTGAAAAGTTCTTGACAAAAACTTTTATAAAAAAATGCCAACTCAGTTTTCAATTATTTCTCCTGGTTTTAACGATAACGAAAGGCTATCCAAAGATGTTCAACTAGTTTATTATTTTTTCTTTGCTGCATAAACTCAACGAGAGTGTGTGAACACGATGCTGCTCATGCTCCTGCCACTCCTACCGAATTATTTCGGCATACACTTGAATATAGTTGATAAATTAGAGAAGACCCTTTCAAATATCCTTCGAGGCCAGTTTTGGTACTTCAATCGCAGAAATTATCATATCGCTTTGATGGTTTCCAGCGGATGATGAATGAAACTAATGCCAAGAACTTGGTTCCTACCCCATAATTATAATTCGCCCTAATTTTGCGTGTTATTAAAAACCAACTCATAAACAGAAATTTATTCTAATTCCAACTTGAAGCTGTCACCGAAAGTATACCTTTCGTTTTGATTGATGCTGCCTCGTACCAGAATCTGTTTACATCTTCTGAGAACGCTGAGTCGATCAGCGTTCAGGTAGGCCAACAAAGTAACCTATTTCTGGTGCGGTACTATACAGGTAGAAGAATGATTAGGCGCCGAATCTGAAATGGATTTGGAATTTTACATTTTCGAAATTCGGATGGTAATTGCTAATCACTGAGCGCGGCTACTTGATTCGAATTTTATATGCTCAGAGTTTTTGGGTTTACCCACAAATTACAGGGAACAGTGACGTAGCTTTGATTAATGATTCGGATGCGATTATATTCTGAGACTATTTGAACGTTTTTGATTGTCCGATACACAGAAAACAAAATCCAACACTTCAAGAGGATATTCTGGTGTGAAAAATTTAAGAAAAAACGATTTTTTGTGCATATTTCCAAAATTCAGACTTTCAAAAATATGCCCTCGAACGGATATTTGGAAATTCGTATTATTTTGGGAGATACAGTGGATTTTGTGACGTGGTTTTCTCAAAACTTCTTTTTGGAGGTAGTTGACATGATATCTCAAGTTCTATCTGACCGATTCCTTTGAAATTTTATGAAAATCTTATTTATACATCTCTATATTGCCTTGACCTTGGATTCCGCAAAATTTTCATTCCAAGTCTTTTGAAAAAAATCGTGAAGCTCGAAAAACTGGGGTTGAAATGTTTTTTTTTTCAAGTGGACGCCATTTTGTGAATAATTTTTTTTATTTTTCTGGTTGAGATCCAAACGATAGCGATATCTTTACTGATTGAGAATTTCTTTTATTTGTTTGATTTGAATCACTACAAGGGTTGGAATCATGTCAACCAGGGAACACCGTTCGACTGGTAACCCCTACTGCAACGGCCTGTCATTTGATGAATTTTCGACATTTTTCCTCCAGATTTTTTCTCCACATACATAAAGGATCAATAAACATTGGATAAAAAAATGGTATGGGAAAATATTTTCATTTATTTTTTCATCCCAGTTTGAAAAATACCCAAAAAGTAGGCCTGTAGAATACCACTTTGAAATCTCGGTTTACTATTTCAAGAATCAAAGAATATACTCGAATTGTAGTGTGTCTATGTCTAGGATTTTTCTAGATCCGAAGATCAACGATCGAAAAGACGTTGACATTTCATTTGAGTCGTTTGCATGCCCACTGGTTAGTTGCAAACTAGCAATTATACTCAACTTTATGTATATTACGGAGCAAATTACACATATAAATTCATACATCCTTGTCATTTAAATGATGAGGCAGTCACGAACCATAACAATAAGTAGGAAAATAACACACAAAGGTATCATTATAACCCAGCTAAGCTGAAATGGAAGAGATATGATAACTAAAACATAAGGTGCATGCATTGAATTGTATTCTCAAGAAGATTTATTGTTATCGCAAAACATTCAATTAGATGTTGATGATTTGAATTCAAGTAAGTTTCAAATTAGAGTTAGGAAAGCCGGGATCCATGGAATGGCCAGCACGACACCCTGATCTGGCATCACTAGACTTCAGCTCGTGTCAGTAAAATTACTCGAAAAGTCTGAGTAAGTTGAGTGACGCTGAAAGCAGTTTTTCAGCAGCAGGACGATGGCAGAACATGTTTCTCTCTTATTTTTCACATTTTCAAGAAATAATCAACACGAAAGTTTTTGATACCAAAACTAAGAAGTTGATACAGCTTTGGAAGCTGAAAATAACCTCGTGTACAAACTTCCTTTTCCTCAGAACTGGCCCAAAATCCTCTTTAACCGTTTAAATTTGGGTGATGAAATATCGTGACAATGAACTCGTTATCGATGCTGAAAATCTCAAGAAACACCTACCAACTAAGCAACCGACAATTTTAATTCACCTTCTCAAACGATGTTTAACCAAGTCCGACGCTGTGAATACTATCAACGTATCCTGCCATTATATGGACCGATGGTCAGCCTAATTTGCATGCCATCTGTCAAGTTATGGACTCAACCGACAAATTCTCGCATCAGTTACATACCCGCAACGCCGACAACAAAAATTCAGAGTGGAAACACAGTCGACTGATGCTGTTCCCCAACGTCTTAGTATTCACGTGATGCCTTCAGATGTCATTCGCAGGAATTTTACTATCAAATGGTCGTGAGCGGTTCTAACAGACCGTGTGATTGCCTAAAATCGCTCGTGGTCCATTCGATATTCCCCCTTTTATTATCGCTACTCGCCGGGCCCGAAATCTCCGACTTTGTGTACGTTCCTGGAAATCCACGACAAAGACTGTCCGAAAACAAAAGGTCATCCGGAACCGCTATAAAAATTCATCAGGGTACGCCATCCCACGTTTGTATTCTCAATTCATTACTCCGTGTGTCTTGCAGCATGAACCCTTTTTGTTATCAGCAGGGCATTCGACAAATTGACAGCTTCCGTGACCTTGAAACTACGTCTAGATCCTCGTGCTGTCGTTCTGTTTGGATATCTCACGAGATACAGTGGATTTTGTGACGTGGCAACTAAGCGTTTTTCTCAAAACTTCTTATTGGAGGTAGTTGTCACGATATCTCAAGTTCTATCTGACCGATTCCTTAGAAATTTCGTAAAAATCTTCTTTATATATCTCTCTGTTGCCTTGACCTTGGATTCCGCAAAATTTTCATTCCAAGTCTTTTGAAAAAATTCGTAAAGCTCGAAAAACTGGGGTTGAAATGTTTTTTTTTTAAGTGGACGCCATTTTGTGAATAATTTTTTTTATTTTTCTAGTTGAGGTCCGAGCGATAGCGACATCTATACTGATTAAGAATTTCTTTAATTTGTTTGATTTAAATATCTACAAGGGTTGGAATCGTGTCAACCAGGGAGCACCGTTCGACTGGCAACCTCCACTTCAACGCCCTGTGATTTGACGAATTTTCGACATTTTTCCTTCTGATTTTTTTGTTCATATACATAAAGAATCAATAAATATTAAATAAAAAAATTGGTAGTGAAAATATCCTAATTTTTTTATCCCAGTTTAAAAAATACCGCTATAAAAATTCATGAGGGTACGCCATCCCATTTCTTCGTGTGTCTTGCAGCATGAACCCTTTTTGTTATCAGCTGGGCATTCGACGAATTGACAGCTCCCGTGACCTTGAATCGACGTCTACATCCTCGTGCTCTCGTTCTGTTTGGATATCTCACGAGTGACCTTCCGACTACGCCGGTAGGCGCATCTGCATGCAAACGAGTAAGATTCATGCGAACCGCTGTCGACGAGAGACAGTTGAAGGAAATGCCGACAAACAATGACATTAGCATAAGCTGGGCGACGAGTGTAATTCATTGCAGGATTTGCATGCGTCCAGATAGAAGACTCGGTATAATGAATCGTGCAATTCGATGGTGTTTAATTAGCGTTTCAATTTATTGTTCTCGATGCTCGCTGAACAAGATGTCGTGATCCCAGCTGCAATCGCTATTCCTACAGAGTTTTCATACTGAAGTTGTTGTTTTGAGATCTTCAAAATTCTTTATAGGAGTCGAGTTTTCATCAAAAAAAGTAGCGAAGATGGAATTCAGTATTGCATGGTGCTTTATAATGATGAAAAAACCAGCAGACTCTTTAATTCCAGTGGCAACTCAAATGAACATCGAGGAAACCGTGGGCGTGTCCTCGAAGCAAATATTGAGCTCATCAACGATTCAAAACGCAACTGGCGACGGCGAATTCGAGTAATTGCCTTTGTAATTACGCGAGCCCAGCCGTGGATGCAGCGCATAGAAGAGTCCTTGTTAAAGGGGACATTCCTAATTACACGGCGCTACCAGATCTGGCCTTTGAGAGGCCTGGCCGACGTCTAAGACACTACGCGATGATGACTTTCCGTTCGGTCGTGCTCGAAGTTCACGTGAGAAAAAATTTTCACAGCGAATGAGTCACTCGGAATTGGTTCTGTCAACGATTTTTTTTCGTCAAAAGTTTTTATTATAATTCAGTAAGATGATAATTCAATCAGGTATTTGAAATTTGAAGTCATGAATAAATAGAGAAGTATTTACAAACTACATTTCTGAAATACATTCTAGACATTTTTGACATTTTCGACATTTTTGAAATGCTTTCTGACATTTGGCATTTTTGACATTCTTAACATTTCTAACATTTTTGACATTCTTGACATTCTTGATATTCTTGACATTCTTGACATTCTTGACATTCTTGACATTCTTGACATTCTTGACATTCTTGACATTCTTGACATTCTTGACATTCTCGACATTCTTGATATTCTTGACATTTTCGACTTTCTTGAGATTCTTGAAATTCTTAAAATTTTTGACATTTGGCATTTATGACATTCCAGACATCGACATTTTTGACATTTTCGACATTTTTGACATTCTAGACATTGACATTTTCGACATTTTTGACATTCTAGACATTGACATTATTGACATTTTCGATATTATTGCCATTTTGGACATTCTAGACATCGACATTTTTGACATTTTCGACATTTTTGACATTATTGACATTTTCGATATTATTGCCATTATGGACATTCTAGACATCGACATTTTTGACATTTTCGACATTTTTGACATTATTGACATTTTCGATATTATTGCCATTTTGGACATTCTAGACATCGACATTTTTGACATTTTCGACATTTTTGACATTATTGACATTTTCGATATTATTGCCATTTTGGACATTCTAGACATCGACATTTTTGACATTTTCGACATTTTTGACATTATTGACATTTTCGATATTATTGCCATTTTGAACATTCTAGACATCGACATTTTTGACATTTTCGACATTTTTGACATTATTGACATTTTCGATATTATTGCCATTATGGACATTCTAGACATCGACATTTTTGACATTTTCGACATTTTTGACATTATTGACATTTTCGATATTATTGCCATTTTGGACATTCTAGACATCGACATTTTTGACATTTTCGACATTTTTGACATTATTGACATTTTCGATATTATTGCCATTTTGGACATTCTAGACATCGACATTTTTGACATTTTCGACATTTTTGACATTATTGACATTTTCGATATTATTGCCATTATGGACATTCTAGACATCGTTATTTTTGACATTTTCGACATTCTTGGCATTTTTGACAGTCTTATTGTTGAGTTCACAAATAATCTAGTAGTGTCAAATCCAGATAACTTGTTGGCCATTCAACACGAACATCATTGAGAATATGACGAAGAATCTGCTTTCTGAATGTCAAGGTGATATCAATTCGCTCAACATTCTTATTGTTTGTGGGAACGAGACCATGTTGGTATATCATTGAGGACGATGATTCAAGTTCGGACTACATGAAAGAGCGAAATTGAAATGAAGTAAATTGGGCACACTCTAAATTAGCATGCATTAACCCCCATGAGTGAGTATCATATCCTAACTCGTGTTTGATGTGCCGCCCGTAGCTGTTTCACACTAAAAAACGTACATTAGCGTACATTATTCATTTGTTTACGAGATTGTCTTAAATTGGACGAGGCTAATATGCACAGGGGCGGATCGAGGCATTTACATATCAACATATTTATGTGGAATTAAGATTTCAAGTCGAGTTTTCATCGAACAATTCCTCTAATCCTTTCATCTTCAAAAACTTCTGATCTACAACCATGTACCAGTTTTCTACGAAAAAATCACAGCTTTGCAACCCTTCACAAAGTGCCCTTTTCTTTATATCAACTCTACCATAAACGAAAATAATAAATCAACAAAAATCAACCACTGGTTCTAAGAGGTTATGTTCTATCTTCTAGTTACTATGAATCTATTTCAGACATTTCAAATGCAAACAAAGCACTGTCATAACCTTCAAACAATAGAAAACAATAGCTGAACATCTCGAAAACCAAACTTGAAGACTCGTTTTGATTTCATTCATTGCACAAACTCTCAAAAGTATCAACTCTATTTTCATTTGAATGGTGATTTCTGGGGATCAGCCATTTCGCATATCAGTCCTGCCCTGATAATGGAACCCAATTAAGGATAATACGTTGAATGACAGCTGCACTACTACGCATTTACAATACGTATATAATCGCAAATTAAACCACTTTATGTAAATGATTTTAATCTCATTTTCGCATAAATGCGACAGACGATTTCTCTTCATTCCATTCATTTATTTATTTATTTGAATCAACACAAGAAAATGTACCGGTAGATTACTGGTAGAGAAGTTATGAAGAATTTGTGAAATTTCTGGATTTTCGCCTCAATAGGGATATTAGATTTTAACGATCTACTACTAATATGCACCATTTTTAACTGTGTGTAGCTTCTGGGATTCTAATATTGAATTTCCTGCATCAAAACAAGGTTTTTTTTCGTTTAAATTCGAAAATTAATTTTTGACAAAGGAAGGGGTGGGATTCAATAAAAACAACAGGATAAAAAAGCATCGATCTTCTGGCCAATAGTATCAAATGACAAGAGAACATAAAAGGTTTTTTTTTTTGTGAAATGTTGCCAAAAATTATGAACGTGAATGTAATGACATAACTGACGTATTTTAGTGAACTTGATTCTTCAATTTTAATTGAAACAATTGCATACCTTTAAGGACTCTTGAACGTTCTACGACTGTCAATCTTCGATATCAAAAAACATGCATTATGTATAAATTGGAACCGAAATGGATAAAACGGTTTGCTTCACAAAATACATTGTATTGTATTGGTTCCAAACTTTGTCTCGAGCAAAGCAGCAGGGATTCCTTCGAAAATAAATCCGTATTGCTCCCAGACCATTCAAAACATCTTAAATTTTCGATTATCACGTGAAAGACTTTATTATAAAAATATGAATCAACAGGTGCGGTTGCGATATTTCGAAAAAATACCAGCGAATTCACACGAGGATTCCGTCGTGTTTTGATGGGTTTTGGGCAACCTGAAAATTGCGTAAATACCACGAAAAACTCACAAAACCTACCCGCTACCTGTCAATTGAATGGACCCACCGATCAAAAGGGATTGTCTCGACGAAAAAAAAAAAAACGTCCATGAATTTAATGTAGTGTAAAAGACGTTGGGCTGTTGTACGGGAATTAAAAATTGCGAGACGAACGGCGCAGGAGGGGGGTCGAGGGGTGTGGTGGGGGGTAAAACGGCCATTCGGGGAATCAATATTTTACGAGCTCGCGAGAAATGAAATAAATCTCAGGCACCATCAATAAAAAGCGGCGGCAGGTTATGAATCGCTAATTTGCATCACGCATTCCCCCTCACATTACAATTACAGAAAGTTAATTGCGAAACAGATTTTATATACAATGATCATTAAAATTAAAAAAGAATGAAGTCCTCGTGTAATAATGGCGCCCGACCACGTATAATAATAATAATAATGTCGTTCTTCGTCGTCGGGGATTGCTTCTCGTAATTTCCATTGTTGCCAACGCATTGGCGTACAATCAGTCCTTATAATTCAGACACGTCCTATTTTGGACAACCTAAGTGTGACGTCAAAATGGGCGGAGCTAAAACCTTTCCAAACAAAAAAATATTTTTTCATAAAAATGACTTTTAGAAGCACTCAATATCATCATATACAAACAATTTAATTCTTAGTTTCGACTGAAAGAAGCACAAACGTGAAAAGAACGCTTTGTTTGGAAAGGTTTTCAAGCTCCCCCCACTTGTGACGTCAAGACTTCGGCTGTCTATTAACGCCCGACATCCGTACATTTGATAGAAATGGTTTGGCAACATTGGAGGCAAATCTGAACTGTCAAATGTCAGAAATCATGGGGTTATATTCGTCAGAAGTCGTCGTTAATTATGAGAAAGCCATTTTAACTTTTGGCTATGCATTTTTTATTCCAGCGTCAGTAAAAATCGTGACGTTGTCAACTTTCACTTTTTTCCAAAATTAATAGCGATTTTTCTTGGGCTATGGCGCCACTGCAGCAGATGAATATTCAATTGTCCACGACCAACAGACTCTAAATTTTCTATCAACTGTGAAAATCGCGCGCCAAACAGAACAATATGTCATCGAGTCCTAAGAAATCTCAAGAAGCAATATATTTTCTTCGAAACACAGAGACGGACGTTCCTTCTTACGATCCCCCTTAATTTGTAACCACTCTGCATCGCATCGGGCCACATTCGAAAATCAAACTGACCCATATATCACTCCGGAGTCCGGTCCTCGGGTCACACCTTGTATAATCGTGCTTTATTTTAGGTCGGGCAATGCGCTGTGAAATGACAACTGGGCCGATGAGGCGGCCGCAGGTAAGAATTGACGTTTTCCGGTGACTTAATTTGGCTTTTGAGTAGGTGAAATGCGGTAGCATTCAGCAGCGGCGCTCGTGAAGACTATTATTGGGGAAGTTTTGGTATTCTTAGTGGATGTGTGACGTTTGACAGACGCATTTTACCATTTTCTACATTCTGACATTTTTGGCATTCGACATTTTCCACTTTTCCAACATTTTTGACGTTATTGACATTTTCGACATTCTTGGCATTTTCAACATAATTTACATTCTTGACATTTTTGACATTTTCGGAATTTTTGACATTCTAGACATTGACATTATTGACATTTTCGACATTCTGCACATTGATATTATTGACATTTTCGATATTATTGACTTTTTTGACATTCTGGACATTGACATTATTGACATTTTCGACATTCTGGACATTGACATTATTGACATTTTCGATATTATTGACTTTTTTGACATTCTGGACATTGACATTATTGACATTTTCGATATTATTGACATTTTTGACATTCTGGACATTGACATTAGTGACATTTCCGATATTATTGACATTTTTGACATTCTGGACATTGACATTATTGGCATTTTTGATTTTATTAACATTTTCGATATTATTGACATTACTTATTTTCTTAACATTCTTGATATTCTTGACATATTTGACATTCTAACATTCTGGACATTCACATTATTGACATTTTCGATATTATTGACATTTTTGACATTCTGGACATTGACATTATTGGCATTTTTGATGTTATTGACATTTGTGACTTTCTTAACATTCTTGACATTTCTTGAAATTCTTGGTATTGTCGACATTTTTAATAACTATGTGATGCTACTACGACGTACTTATGTACAAGATACATATTTTGAATGGTCTTGACAAAATTTGATCACGTTTTTTTGACATTTGACATTTTCCATTCAATGCCAAACAGCTGTTTGTGACGTACTCCTGAACACGGGATGCTTTTTGAATATTCATGACATTCATTGGAATTTTCGATTATATTATTACATTTCCTGTATGGCCGCCTCCGCCCATGGTGATCTCTAACTGTCACACAAAGCACATATCTAAACGTATTCTAATGCCTTTCATGACGGAATCGGTTTTGATTCATGCATTGTGATTGTGTATCCACCCCCGTAGTGTCATTGCCGGGCGCATAAACCCCTCTGGCCGACGCAGCTGTGCTAAAAAATAAAGTCTTCAACCTCTACCTTAGCTACAGTTAATTTAACGCGATCCCGTCTCAACCACCAGATGGCAAGAAAGAGGTTATCAAAGACGGGGTGGTATGGCGAGGGTTCGGGGTGGATTGAATTTTAATTGGAGTTTGGCGGTGAGATGGCTCAATTTTATGGAAAGACTACACGGAGGGAGGCAGGAAGTTCATTTTGTGAAGTATTTTCAATCAGAAAAATTACCAAGATTATTGATAGTCTCCAGTTGTGTCATGAAGCACATTGTACAACCAAGACAATGGCTCGATTTTACCATTTTTTATTAGTGATATGGAAATTTTGGTTCCTGATTATTGTTCTTCAAGAATTATTGTTTATTTATAACAAATCAAACCATCGAGGTGGTTGATTGTTGATTCGTTACCGTCAAACGGTATTCTAACAACAATTTATGATGGTTTATAATTTAATGGAAATGATCAATGTATAGTTTGATTGTTTCAATATTGAATTACTGTTGTTTTCAATTTATTTATGATATTATGGAATGTTAATGATACATCGTTGTTGCCAGATCATTTCACTATCAACTCTTCTAACTCTGTGATGATAAAGTTCAATCTAGAATTCAATTCAATAAACATTACATTAAATTCAGACACGATGATATGCAACAATTTAATCTCCTTTGTCTTTGTTAACAATTAATAAAACCTGTACCGAATAAACCATCGATCACGTTGCATTAATAATTGATAATTAAAAGGCATATGCTATTCGTTTAATAGCATCCATAATTACACCACAATTAAATAATTAATTCGCCATTGGATCACTGGACAATCCTTGAATTTTGAATATTTCATGATGAGCATTGGCGTCACCAAATATTGTTATTTCATATTTTATTTACATTAGACTCAAAACTATGAACCAAAAAATGTTTTGTTTAAAATCGTTGAATTTCCGAGCATCAGTCAAGGAACCTGCCGACTGCGCCACATTTTTTAAACTGTGACGTCATTTGTTCTTTCATTCATAATAAGTACTAGAGTTTAGTTATTATGCTTTTTGGTGGAAAACACAAACTTTGTTCACGACTTCTACTGAACATTTGAATTTCTAGACACAGTGGCGGGGTTTAGGGTGCGCCCATTATCAATCTACCCAAATTAGCGTTTTGGCGAGAGGAAGACACACAAATTGTCCATGAATATTAATGGCCAGCTGCCCTCACACCTGTGCTTCCGTAGGATTTCTGATATTCTTATGCAGACGACTATCTATCGTTTCGTATTCCAAATCGAATTTAATTACCGCCCGTTTAATATTGATGGGACGCGATTCCGTATGCATCGTGATTCACGAAGGCCGACAGACGGCGAGGCTCCGACGAAAATGCCGACAGAGATACAGGATGTTGAGTTGACTCGGTCACAGATTATTGAATTAGCGGTACATGGAGCTGGATTAACGGATTAGCGGAACGCGGCGCCCCGCGTTTTCCGAAATATCTTAATCAACCGTTTTTACTTCCTTTTGCTCTTATAGCATGCGGTGATTAGGATCTAACGCAACCTGGGGTGTAATTTTCGCTGTAGGTGTACATCGAAAACGTCGAAAAAAAGTCTTGCTGTGATTCTCACGATTTTAGGGGTAAATCTGTCATTAGGAATTGCATAAAAGGGGAAAATGTCGGATTAACGAGGGAAGAATTATTATTTTGGGGTTTGATAGCAATGAATTCTGTCAATGAGGAATCTATTGTGGCATGTTCGGAAATTCTACAAAGCCTATTTTTTGCGCGAAAGGGGTGCAAATTGTGAAGTGATGTGGAGACTATAAAAAAAACGAATTCCTTCTTATGAAATCACCTCATTCATAATGTCAGATGTAATGAACATTTGCTGTGTAAACATTACGCAATTTCCAAGGAAATCCCATTAGAATAAACAAATGAACCACTATTGTCATTTCCCACGTTTATGGAAAATAGCAAAAAAAACCTGAATAACGATATCCTTTTATACACACTGCATGTTACATAAATATCGATAATTCCATTTGAATCGAGTAAATCGAATAGGATATGCAAAAATATACGTGCCAGATGAATGAATAATGTGAAAGGTATCCCACATACCCATTTTCAGATCTGCATAAATAGACAGGTTAAGGCTAGTTACTTCGACACAAAATTGCGACACATGCATTTCGATTCATTCCTAAACTGAACATCGACTGATGGAATGGGAGCTCTTGAATAGCCTCCCAGCTCTCCAGATCTAACACCGATGGACTATTTCACGGAAGAGTGCTTGAAATACAAACATCAACAAGTAGGAAATGTCAAAATGACGTTCATGTCACGTTTGGACTATCGTCAGTTGGTTAGTAGACGAAAAAATGAGTTCCATGCGTTTTATAACCCAACCTAATACGGTTTTGGAGCTAAATAAATGAAATACCATCTGTTATAAAGCTAAAATCCAGGACCTACGTGGAATATTTTATAATAATGATGAATTATATGATTGAATAGCGCGGATAACAAGCGAGAACAAAAGAAAATCAACAACCATGCCTGTCAATATTCTGATCCATAATATTGAATCCATTATAGCCATGTATATCGAGGCATAGATCTAAATTGGGATAGCATGTGTAATAATTTCAAGAACAATAAAACCATTCAGAGCAGTTGTTTCTTGAGGTTAACATAATATGCATTTGTTTTTCGAATAAATAGATGTTTAGTAATGAGCTTTTAATAGAAAGATCTAAACACAGTTCAAGCAAAATATATTCATTGTTTTTCAACTCACAGAATGAGCAGCTGTCTGCGTTGCTACGTTGTTCAAAATCAGTCTCTGCTGACTGTGTAATGTTGTTTTATTCAAATAATAGCTGCTAGTATCTTGTTCGACTAAAACCAGTCATTTAATGGGCTCCTCAAATCAAGAAAACAAGGAAAAAGTGGCCCATCGTTTGTCATCCACTTCCTCCAAAAACAAAACACTGTATTCCGATCCATAAAATTCCGAAATTATGGATGCGTGCCTTCTACAATAGAACAATATGCGGTCGACGCAGATAATGACCCCGAAAAACTTTATAACCCCCTTACAAAAGGACGAAAATCGAAAGTCCAACCCCTCGGGCGACTCTAGACGAATTTTGCTAATACGGGGGTGGTCAGGGTCGGTAGCAGGTAGGATCAACCCTCATTTGAATCAAGGTGACGTTTGGTTCGCACTAAAAACCAAAGGCGTACTCGAAAACATCCCCGAGGGGTTGGGGTGGAAAATAATTGGATAATTCATATTTCAGTCCTCTCTACTCTCGTTTTATTTTTTTTTAAACAATTCAAACAAACACCCTGTATAATAGGGAAATTAAGATTTCATGTTGCTCACGTAAAAATATTGGAAGAAATCACTTAATCCAAGTGGAATTATAATAGATTTTTTATATATAAAACTTCTCACGAAAGAAGACATCCTGTAATGTTTAGAGTGAGGTTAGGTTCGTTTTCTTCTGACTTTTTCAATTTTAGAAACATGTGTAACTCATTTTGCGTTGTTTTTTTCAGTTAAAAAATTTGTATATCATGCACTCTTTTGCAAAGCATCCTTCATATCGGTGTATATATTCATTAAAATGTTTTTTTGAAAAATACCTTGCCTACGCCTCTGTGACATCTGCAGTGGTTATTTGTGTAAAGGTTTTATCTTTTCCTAACCGTTTTTTAGTCAAATAGGGATTGAAATGTTCCGAATTTTATCTAGAGATCAATATCAGAATGGTATACGACTTGGAAAGGTACAGCTGTTTCAAGTTTTCAACCTAATTTTTCACTTGTATGTACGTTTCTTCATCGTATTCCTAAAGTTTCAGGGTGTAATATGCGGAGTTGGACTTTTACATGGCATTTTTCAATCTGGAATACAGTCAGCTGGGGTCGGAGTCAGCTGCAACGAATTGTCGAAATTTAAACATTAGTTCTTCAACTCAATTCTAGAATTCAAGCTAACCGATTCATCATTAATTTTTGCTAGATATTTAGACCAAATAGCTCCTGGTTCAACTAACTAAAATAAATTAATTCTTCTAGAACAATCACTTGGTTCATTAACATAAACACAAACAGAATTTCCATGGGCAGAATCTGGCTTAGCAAGTTTTATTCATTCTATTGATAGCATCATGGAAATAAATGATTGCTCTTCCTACAATGAAATCCAGGTAAACAAATCTTATTGATTATGCATGCAAAAAGGCGAACACCCCTGAATGGAGGTGAATCAGACGATTTATCTTTTTGTGGGAACGCATTTTTTCCCTTTTCAGATGGGGAGATATTTTTCAACCTGGGAAGATGAACATTATGCTAATGATTTTTTAGAATAAATGTGTTTTTTTTTCTAATTTTTCACACATTCATGAAAGCAACACCAAAAGTTATGGGTATCATTTCACAGTAAAAAAGGAACAGTGACAAACATGAGGAGGAAAAAATCTGTTTGTATTTTTGACATTACGATATTATTGACATTTATGACATTCTTTGCATTCTTGGTATTCTTGACATTCTTAACATTCTCAATATTTAGGACATTCTGGACATTTTGGACATTGACATTTTTCCCTTTCCAAATGGGTAGATATTTTTCAACCTCCCTAGTCAATATGAACATTAGGCTAATGATTTTTTAGGATAAATGTGTTTTTTTCTATTTTTTCACACATTCATAAAAGTAACACCAAAAGTTATGGGTATCATTTCACAGTAAAAAAGGAACAATTCATAATGACATTCATGAAGTGGAAAAATCTGTTTTTGTTTTTTTTGGAAAAAATTAGAATTGTCATCAACTTAGGCTCGTCTTGGAACCAACTCAGCTCCTAAGAGATTCACTGACAGATTTTCAGTTTCTTCAAAAATGATAAATATCTTGAAATTTACATTTTTTGATAAATGAGTGACATTTTGGATAAGATTATTTAAGAACGTAGTTGAAGTTGGTTTTGAGACGACTGTGAATTTTTATTTCAACCAAAAAATACAAAGAAGATTTTTGTTCAATTTGTTGCATACTTTCTGGATGTCACTGTTGAAAATTACTCACTATTCAGAGTTTGTATTGAATTTGGTTGAATTTAATCGTGATGGTACCAAACAATCATGTCATTTTTCACTGAAACTGGTTGGAATGTTGTATTTGTAACAGTGTGAATAAACAATTCACGTGTACTTCATCGAAATGAAATATCTGACTTCTGATCACCGTGAAACCCCAGTCATCCAGTCTAACCTAACCCTAACCGACCTTCAACCGTTTCTGGAGACGATCCTAATACACGGAAGAGTACCACATCGGGTACCACCTAACCTGAAACTTTGATTGAAAGCAGCGGACCCCACCGGATAGCTTCCGAAGAGCCGGCACGCGTCCAGCCATTCAGAGATTCGTCCTACCAAAGGGTTGTGTCGTTATCGGTCTACCTAAGACACGTGGCCCTTATTACGTAACGTTCAGAAAGGCGGGTTAGGTAAAGGCACGTGTACGAATGGATGTATTGTACGTCTCGGTGTAGAGCCACACAGCTTAGGAGATATTAAAAACGACGTTTCAATAATTCGTGATTCGAAACTAGTCTCGTGTATGGAATAATTGGAATTAAACATCTATATCGTTATATGTTATTGTTATACAAGAAAAAATTGCTAATGTTTTGAGGGGTTATTCTTTGACACATTTCGAGGAAAAAACTTATGTCCTAGAAATCTCAACTTTTGAGGTACAGGGTGATGAAGTTTTGAGAAAAAAAAACTGTTTTTCGATAATAACTGAGATAATATTCTAGATATTTTCAAGAAATTTGGTACATGTCTTCTATGCATCAAGGTGCATTTCGTGATGTACGAAATTTTTCATTTCCTCCATCAATGGCGTCCGTGCGAGTTTTGAATTGAATATTTTTGGAGAAAACAATACTACGCCACTGCTTACTTTTAAAATAGAAATTAGATCCTCATTCATTATAGGGCAAATTTGATCCCATGTAGTTTCTTTGTTCGACGCATAGTTTTCGCTTGAGAAATAAAAATAGTTTTACTCAGAGTCTATTCCTCAAAAATCTGATGCGGCGTGAAAATGTTTGTGCATCGACTGAAAGCAAATCAAGAGATCAGATTCATTCCAAAATGAATGGGAATCCAAAAAATAGATTCTTCTTGTCAGATGCTCTATTCTTGTTTGAAAAAATTAAATTGAAATTGCTTCATATCGCAGTACCAACCGTTAAATAATCTATATCACCCTGTATGTCAAAAGTTAATACTTTCAGGACATACGTTTATAGGAAGGTTTTTTCTCAAAATGTGTCAAATAATCACCCCTTCAAATATTAGCATGTCTTTAAGGAACACCCTGTATATAAAATGGAGTCTATATACAGGAGATTTTATTTTTTTTTTATTCTCAGGGGAAATTCAATTTTTCTTTATTCTCAGGAGTAATTTAATTTTTTTTCATTCTCAGGAGCAACAGATTAACTCCATTTTATAACAGTATTAAAATGTTCAACAAACTGCCAATCAAAATGAAGCTGATGAATAACGTCATAGTATTCAATAAAAAATGTCTTCGAGCTACTTCTGAGGATAGAACCATATAAAATAGATGATTATTTGAATCACTAAATAATATTAACATTTGATAGGAACTTCTGACGTTATTGTGTTTAAATGTTGCTTACAGATCCATGTATGTAACTTTTCTTTGAAAATAAAGATTATTATTATTATTATTGTCGAATATTGAGTTGAATTTCTTTCAATTGAATTGTTTTGGATGAGGATTGAATATTTTCTTCGTGTGGACATTATCAAGATGAGATAAAAATTCTTAGCGCTTCCAGAAACAATAAAAGCAACTTTGCTGTAGTTCCATAAAATTTCCTAAATAATTTATCTAGAAAGATAATTGCTTTCAACTCCGGGAGAGCCGAGTCCAGTGAAAACTCTCCCAGCTCCAGTGGCGTCCGAAAATGATTTCCACATTCATTTTTACAAATTTCAATGGAAACTCAAAAACATCACTCTCAGTTTTTCTTGAATGAACTGTGTTGAATTGAATGAATTTCAAGCAAAAAGTAACGAACACTAGATCTCGAAAATAAACACAAAAACTCGAAAATGTAGCGTTTTGTTTCGACGGACTCTGAAAGACGATTTTGGATTTCTTCATTAAGTCAAAGGAGGTACTGTTTGTCAAATTGATGACGTATTGATAAGTATTCAAGTGATAAATAGATTCGCCTGAAAACTTGATTATAAGATGCTTTGGGATGTACTGAAAACAAATGTGGACTCAGTTTGAGGTTATATCAAACCGTTTTAAAGATTTTCGAGTTTTTCTATTATCATTGTCCCAAAAAAGTCCAAAATACGTAATAAATATAAAAAAAATAGAATGCTTCGTTTGCGATTACACATCACTTGTATACAAGGTGTTCCTCACAAATCTTGGTATTTTCCCGAATTCCCCCCCCCTTTAACGCCGCCCCTGACGAGAATCCGCATATAGAACGGACGGTCCAATATTCGAAAAGCGTAAGGCCCAAAATCGAGGAGCGTCGATGCATTAAAATCAATACCGGACAGTATATTTGCCATCATTCTGCAGTTCTGTTTCTCCGATCCCAGACTTTCGTAATTAGTTACTTCATTGACACTTCCGAGGAGTTTCTTCAAGATTAGAGGAGGGAGATTATCGAGGAATGGAAATGGGAGCAGGCGAACGAGTCCAAGGATTTCGTATTTTCTGAATTTTTGATAGCAGTTTGTTTTAGATTGAGTATAAAATATTATTATTTTGATTTAATTGGCCTTGTTTTTTTTTTTTGTTACCTCAATCAATAAACTTCTAGCTGTCATTTTGAGTTCATTATGTATTAATTCTATGTGAGTTCACTTTTTTATCCCTTTTCATGAGATTTTTCGATTTGTAATTGCCACTGAAAAATTTGGAGAACTCATTGAATTGTTTAGGTATTTGCTTTGGTGAGCACGACGATGGAATTTGTATACAGTGTGTCTATTTTTCTTCAGTAATTTTCAAAGCTCAAAACGTTTTGTTTTCGAAACAATATCTTAATATGAAGCAGCATATACAGGGTGTTTCATAAAGACATGCTAATATTTGAAGGGGTTATTAATTGACACATTTTAAGAAAAAAAATCGTTACGTGATTTACGTTTTTTTCTCGAAATGTGTCAAAGAATAATCCCTTCAAATATAAGCATGTATTTAAGGAGCACCCTGTATTTGTTCGTAATATGAACTTGCTACGTCTCAATTTCGAGTTTTCTGAACGTGAATAAAAATCCCTCACATCTAAAAATCCACCGTTATTCAATCACGACACGACGAATTCAGGTATTCAATTCTCGATATGACCTAATTTTTAAAAAGCGCACTGTGAGAAATTCACTTCGCCGAACCGTATTTTTTAGGTAAAAAACTAAATAGGTCGTAAGGTAAAGAAACGAAAACCTTCGAAAAATCCCATTTCCTGAGAACCGCTACACCCCTCAAGGTACGTATAACAGAATTCCACAATACGGCGTTTTTTGTGCTTTCGATTTTGCATCTCTGTCCCCGTTTTTTATGCGATGGGGTGCGAAAGGTGCGTTTTCAACCCGTATCTTGACGAGGGATCGAAATAATTTTAAGTTTCGTGAGAAATGCTCATTTTGATATTCTTCCATATTTATGGAAGACTTGTTACGAAAAGGGTTCTTGAAACAGGAGGGGATCCTGTCAATCTTCTGAGAATAATTCAATAATTCGCCTCTGCTCTCCCGATACATTTTTCTTGATCAATTTGCAGGTCTGATATACAGGGTGTTTCAGAATTGCACGGCAATATTTCAGGTACGTTTTCTCTGGTACAAAACAATGAAAAAAATTCCTCAACAAAAGGAAGGCCACTTTGAACAATTCCTCTAAACATTTATTAATGAATTTTGGCTTCTTTTAATTTTGGTGCTTCAATTAATATTAAATATCAAAATAGTATGAACATTTCAGAGTATGTAACTTTGAGCCAATTTATGAATTAATTAATTTCTGAGGAAACTGTACGGGATTCGACCAAAAGTCAAGAGGGACAAAATTCAGGTAATAGGTTGAAGAACTTGAAAAAAATATCAAAATCTACCAGTGGCGTACGAGTAAGTTTTTCTAGGGGCTTTTATAGATTGAGACCTCGGAAAATGCAACACCCTGTATGGTATTTGGGAAACAATCACTCTCATAGTAAGCAGCACCTATTGCTTGATACTCACACAAAATTTGAAAGCTCTATCTGGAGTAAATCGAGCATAATATAATAAAAACCAAATTTTTTTCTAAACTTCAACACCCTGTAACTCCGCTAATAATCGAGATCGGACACACGTTCATAGGAACTTTTTTTCTTATTTTGTACCAGAGAATACGCACCTGAAATATTACCGTGCAATTCTGAAACACAGGGTGTTTCAAGATGGCAATTTTTCCATAATTAGACTAAAACATACATTTCCATGACCATTCCCGAAAAAAATTCAACTTTCATTTTCCCTATTCATTTTATTCTCAGAGAAGGAAATAATGAGGACATTTTTGGGTTGTTTTATCATTTGGTAAACAGCAACATGTCAACGTCAAATCGATAAAATATCAATGTATCCTTCGGAGCCAATAGGCAACTTTTCTACCCTTCATTTCAAGAAGCAGTTTTCACCCCCTGGCTTTGATCCAGATACACGCATATTCAGATTTAGTTTTCAGCGCAGCCGCGAATCGTATTACGTATGCACCAATGCCGATCTCAGGCGAGATAGGGGTGGTATCATATATTTTATTTTAAAACGCACCGCTATTGGTGCGTGGAGTTTTTTCTTCTGCTACCAGATTTTTCGTTCGGTTACGTAATGTATTCCAGCTTCCAGTGCCATACGGGGCGAGAAAAAAGTGTGCGGAGGTGGGAAAGAGAATTTGATTGAGAAGCTCAGATTTGCTCAGAGTGCTCTCAATATATTTCTCGTATTAACTTCTGTTAGAAATGATATTTCGACTTTCGATAATGGTTATTTCAGGTGTTTACGTTTTATTTTTTTTTTAACGGAACCAGTGAAGCTTCTTGAGTGTGGTTTTTTTCTTGCTTTCATTCATGATATACAGAACGTCAAATAATATGCAAAAATGTATCTATCGCAAAAACGATCCGTCATTCCGTGAAGACATATTTTCTGAGTATGCCCTCCAAATTTCAAGTCGATATGTCAATTACAGCGGTCAGGAGAATGTCAGCCATCTTTTTGAACTGATTTTTTGAAAATTTCAAGGACGAAGTCTCCCTTAAGGAAGCTACCTACGACAGATTTGGCTGTTCATATTTCCATATCATAAACACAAAATATTATATACCAGGAGCATATGTTTGAAGTTTGCAATCTCCAATTTTGACATCGAGATCAGAAATAAAATTCAAATGAGATTCAAATTAGAACTCAATACCAATACTTCATTTCTTTCTCAATATCCTGTACCGATTCAAAGTTTTTTTTTGATTTTTTGACGACCTAATAATCAAATCAATTCAAGAGGAAAACCAAGCTGTAAAATAAAAAGAACCATTTCCAATTATATGCTTCAATTCCTTCTAATAAAGTAGAGAGTATATTTCTGTTGAAAAAATCGGCGAATTAAATAACAAAAACAAGAATCTTGTTACTTTCGATATCTGAAGTACCTAGAAAAAGTGATTTAAAACGTCCTAAAAAAAATTACGAGTGTACGTATAAGGAATTGACAGTAATTAACATAGAAATAATAAGCATTTTGGAATTAAATAATTACTTGGTTCTATTTTATCACGGTTCAATGCTTATCTCAGAATGATATCTTTCCTTATTGAGTTTGAGTGGATATAAAACTGAACTCGAATATCCCATGATGAAAAACGAAAGTTTTACTTTATAAATATCAAGATTAAATAAAGATGGAATGATGGAAAATTAAAATAGAATTGAAAAACATTGTGAGTGAATAAAATAAGAGCAAAAAGACTAAACATGACTCGGACTTGAAGTTTTAAATGTCAAATCGAACTCCTATTTCAATGAGATTCCACCACACACACTATTTTCTTGAATTTAATTAAGAAGTTGTTAATTTTTGTGTTCACGTTTTGTTTATTCGAATAATTCTGTGCACGTCGATTTCCTCTTCTGTTTCGCGAAATTATATCATGGCGACTAATGAATTCCTCTATTCTCTTAGTCCATGCAAAATCGTATTGTCGAAACAAATAAGCGTCCATTGTGGCGATAATGGCCCTGCATGTGAATAACCACAACCACCCGAGCTGTAGAGAAAAGTAGATATGAGAACATAATCTAAATTGCAATCTCCTATTGATTTAGTGCGCCATTAAAATCAGCAGAAGCAGGAGAAGAAAAGAAAAGCGTAATCCTTTTGCTCCTATACATACATTCACATAAATACATATATAAGATGCAGGAATAAATAAATAATCCATACAATTTATATACTATTGTATATCGGAGGACGGGCCGCGCTGATTGGCCGCGCCGCCTCCCCACCACTCCCGCGTCCGGGACCGTCATCCCCTCCCCGTTTCCGACCAGCATCCTACTCGATGCAAATAACGAGGACGCGATGTTATACGGCCGTACACAGTTACACTGCCAGCATCGTCGCCCCCGAACCGCGTCGGATACCACCGAAAAAACTGATTAATCTAGAGTGCGGTGACCCGTCGTGACAGTTCTGGTGCACTCTGGATCTGAAAAGTGACTCGGTCCGGAGGTGGGTAGACAGTGTACAGCCCACCCACCCGAAAGCCGCCCCGGCGAGACCGTTCGACAACAACAACGACTCGGAGTTCTGGAGCGGCGGCAAGTCCGTGCCCATGCTGCTGCACCAGCCGCCCGGCCACATGGTGCTGGCCGGCCACGAGACAGACCGCGACCAGCCGCTGGACTTCACCATGAGCAAGTTCAAGAGCAAAGCGTCGGCGTCGCAGCTGAAGCAGCTGAGCACGTACGCCGCCCAGCAGCAGATGATGCTGTTGCAGAGCAACGGGTTGTATTTCAACAGGAGCAACAACAACAAGAGTTTCACCAGGGGCAGCACGCCGTCGTCGAGCAGCGGCGAGGAGGACGGGGTGGGCCCGCCGGGGGGGTCGCCCCCCCTGAGCCCCCCAGAGCAGAGGAGAGACGGTGAGTGCGTTTTGGGGGTGGCAGAAATTGCACACCCTCGATGGTGCAACACCTGCACGGTTTCGTTGTTTGGTTCGATTGGATTTTCGAGCAGGTAGAAATACCTACGATTCTTGCGAATGTATGGGAGCTTTCGGGCACGTTTTTACATCCATCAAAGCTATTCGGAACGAGCGGCCCTTTCAGGAATATTCAAATTCCACCGCAAATAAGTAGGTTTGTTGAAAAGGAGCTGCTACGCATAGATCATCGGGAAAACTACCTTTGCTAGACAGTTGTGTTGGATCCATTGTGGATTCTGTGGGGCTTTTGGGAATTGGGAGAAGTCCGCAATGTGAATGTCAGTCAAATCAGTAGGAGAAATGAGATAATTGTGTATATATCTATATACATAGTGTTCCTTGAAGACATGCTAATATTTGAAGCGGTGATATAGATAGATATAGATATAGGCTGATGTAGATTATTAAACGGTTGGTACTGCGATATGAAGCAATTTTAATTTAATTATTTCAATCGAGAACAGAACATCTGACAAGAAGAATATACTTTTTGGATTCCCATTCATTTTGGAACAAATCTGATCTCTCAATTTGCATTCAGTCGATGCACAAACATTTTCACGCCGCATCAGATTTTTGAGAAAATGTCCCTGAAGTAAAACGATTTTCATTTTTTTAAGCGAAAACCATGCATCGGACAAAGAAAATCCATGAGATTAATTTCGCTCAATAATGAATGATGATCTTTAAAGTGATTTTTATTTTGGAAGTAAGCAGTGGCGTAGTAATTTTTCTCAAAAAGTATTCAATGCAAAAACACTATTGGTAGAGAAAATGAAAAATTTCGTACATCACAAAATTCACCTTGATGCATAGAAGACATGTAGATACCAAATTTTTCAAAGAAATCAAAATATTTTCTCAGTATTATGTTAAAACGTTTATAGGAAGTTTTTTTCCCAGAATGTGTCAAAAAATAATCCCTTTCAAATATTAGCATGTCTTTATAAAACATATATATCTCCTTTCGTGGGAAATTTCATGAAAAAAATATTTGTGAATGGATAAATGCTTTATTTGGTGACTTCTTCCAATTGCTTCATTCAATTCGCGCTGATTTTCACAGTCGACTCACGAATGTATTGGATCTGAAGGGTCTGCTCTCGGGACGATCTTATTTCCATGCAAATTTATGCGAAAGCGTGGTGTATCAGCTGTTAATATGACAGGTCGGGTCATTATTTTTATCATAAAACCATCATCGCACCAAGAGAATGTTCCTAATTTCCTCCACATCGACTCGAAAAGGAATTTGTAGCTTGGGCCCAGTTGAAATTAGTTGAATGTAAACGAAGACGATGCTCAGACTACAATTTCATGTGTTCCAAATGAATTCTGTGTATGTATTAAGGGGAATGTTTGATTTAAAACACGTTATTACCGTGCGAATTGGCAACAATGGCAGTAATTAAGTTCGTCTTATGATAGTTATAAACATTCGAGAACTAATTTGAATTTTTCGGAGCAATATGCTTGATACTCATTATCTATTTATAGGTTAGAAATATTCATTACTCCGTCTTGATTTCATAATGATTTTCAATAAATTCCAAACGTTCCATATTGATTGAATTATGTGACTATTTATTGCTTTTTAATAAACTTATGAATATTTATCAACAGGTTTCAAGTCGGTTTGAAATTATGTATACGATCGTGAAAAAACTCCACATAACAAAAGGTAGTTAAAATAAATTAGCTACGAATGCATAAAAAATTATTGTCTCTTGTTAGATATGCACTTTTTTCACTTGCGCCAATCAAAAAACAGTTTTTTGAAGTCGACGTATATTTTTAAAGAAATAACTGGAATGCCAAAAATTCTACTCCTTTCATAAGATCTCTCTTTTTACTTTATTTTGTTTGCTTTTCAAATTGTTCTGTTGAAGGAACGTCAAAGCAATAAAAAACATCAAACTATTGTCAATTTAATGTTATAGGTTCAGAAGGGGTTTCAAAACCGATGTCAAAAATATCTACCTAAAAAAAGGTCGAAAAAACACTCAAAGAACCCTTGAGCCCTTTTCGGAAATTGTGATAATTCATTTTGTTAACAACAAGACACTTTGCTTTGGTATCTTCTCAGAAAAAAAACGACAATACCATTTTTGATAACCCAAAATTCACCAAAAACAAAAACACCAACATAGAATGTAAATATCTGGAGGCACCTTAATGAACGCATAATAACAACCATTATCATCGCTCAAACGAAAACCAATAATAAACCATTAATACAACCAATTTATCCCATTATAATTCATTCATTTTCGGTCCATGACGAGACCATAGCCGAAACACTCTATACCAACAATCGAAAGCGGCTCTTCTTCTTCTCAGCTCGATGCGAAAGAGTTGCATGAACGATGAAATCTACAGGTGGTAGAATAATTTGTTACCTGTGCTGCAGAAATTATCAGTATGGGAAAGTAGAGGCACAGGAAACAAAGGCGTCAGATCACTAGAAGGAAGTACTCTGTGGTATACCTTGAGAATGATTATGATACATTTGGTTTTTAATATTCACGAATTTATGATCTGCGAACTCAGCTATTCAGGTGGTAAAGAATAGAAGAAGTGAACATAACCTCACAACGAATGAATGTTCTGTTATCTTCTATAAAAATAATAATACCGCTGTAAAACTTCTTGTAGGGATAATTATATCTACAAAATTGAATTGATGAATTCTAGAAATGAATAAAAAAAAACAATTTTTCAATAATCATGCCGTGCCAATCTGTATAGAGAAATATTATTCAATTGATAACTATCATAAATAAAATATTGCAGTTGGAACAGTTAGATGAACACAAAAATAACAATTGAGTGTTTTATTTTCATAACAGTGCAGAACTTCTGGTCTATTGAAACAGAAAACATTTCATATTTCACGTTTTTTCTGTGTTAATCGAAATGAATAGCTTATTCTTCAGGCTACATTGTTGCTGAATTTCCGATAATGTTCCTTGAAATATACCACTCGACAAAAAATAGCAGCTATTGTTGCAACGGTTAGTGTGGAATTTTTGCCAAATTCAAAAAACGGAATGCAAAAACGTTGCTAACGCCATATGTAATTTGCGAATAGGAATGCGTTGTGTTTTGTTTTACATAGCATAAAGCAGTTCAAAATTAGTGAGCATATCCGCAGGTGAATTTCTGTCTGCGGTTTCCTCAAGTATTTCGTTAGAAAAATATCACCATAACTGGCCCGAAATTGTCTTAGCTAACTCTAACCGAAATTATTCCCAGACATTAAAATAACGAATTATAGAAATTACCATTATTTCAAGCGACTATTGCCAAAAATGTTCGGGGGATAATCGACCGTGAATTTTGCGACCGCAGTTGCAAATCAGGACAGTTTGCAGGTAAAATATCATCACACATGCTACCTCAAATTCCTCAAGCAAAAGCGTTCGTCAAATAATCTAGAGATGTCAAAGCAGGAGAACGAGGTGACCATTCAATCGTGCGAGATCTATCATCGACAAAAACAATCTTACAAACATTCTTCTTGTTTCTGCAAGGGGCTAAAACAAAACCGATAAATCACGAGGTGATTTTTCCCAGAAGAGCTTCGAAACTGATGATCCTGTTCAGCACGATTGAACCGATCAGATAATATGCAAAAGAGGGCATATTAATTTGTGAATGGGCGTGACGAATATGTTAGAAGGCGATCCCAGAGAAATATCGTTCTGGCTCCAGTGCTAAGGCCTACAAAGGAATAAAATATCGCGGTGGCATAAGGCATGATACTCTTCTCTCTCAGCTAATTACATTATAATTGGTGATACCATTAGAGGAAGATTACACCGGTATGGGATATCGGAATTAATAAATATAAATACTACGTGGAGTTAGACCATGAGCAGTTTTGATCTCTTAAATGCTACCCACGAAAAGGGTCCATGATATTCTGATAGATTGTTTGAAATTGAAGAATCTAAGTCAGTTTGATTAACCTCTTCTGCTACTCAAAGAAAAAATAAAGAAATGCATGAATGATTGAAATTATTCCTACTGGTAATTCGTGATAGTTTATTATGTTTTCTGAAGTACGGATTGTGATTTTTCCAAGTTAAAAACCAGTGATCAGAGTTACAGCGCCTATAAAACTCATCAAAGTTATTGTTAATGCTGAAATGTCAAAAAAGCTTTTATGGTTTGATTTTTCGTGAAAATACCTTAATGTTTATTTATTTTTTCAGGTATTCCTAGTACGTCACCCCCGTTAACAGAACCAAAATATGGTGAGTCAATTTTTTAAACTGCTTCTAGGAACCCCTAAAAAACACTCCATTCACCCCTATACCAGTGCCTTATAAAAACCACTTTCTTTTTTACAATCCATTCATAAATACATGCTAATGGGGGTTAAAAAACATCTTAAAAAACCTCATGTTTATATTCGCGAACACTTTATTGCTTACAATTACACCCTCGTAAATCTCAGAAGTTTGAGGGTAATTTTTTGAATCTCCTTTCCCCTTTGTCGCATAATAAACTGCGACCTACCAGTGTTTAACGTCCAGATTTCGAATAAATTCCAACTGTGGCAGCTCAAAAAACGTTGTCATATCCTCAGGGGGTTGAAGTTTAGTATTTTTATTGAAAGGGATCGCTCAGTGTCTTGTAGGGGTTGTTCGCAACAGGTTAAAATGCGCTTTTCATACGGCATATACATACTCACCCCAAGGGAGACACCCCCCTTTCTAGAAGCGTGCTGTTCAGACACTGTCAAGATATTTGTTTTTGATGTTTCACGAATTTCACACCGGTTGCTTCGGATATACCGGGTGATAGCACTAGGAATGACATTGAGGGGTTATATACAGTTGGAAGGCCGAGAAACAGCGAATTTTTCAGATTTTTTTCTGAGGAAACTTTTAGAATTACTAATTAGAAACGCCTTTTCAAATTTGCGTGTAACTTCGAAAATATTTACCGAAATAAAATATTTACATTACGAAAATTGAATAAAAAAATAGATTATTCCTACTGTACATAACCCCTTAAATAATTATTGTTGGAACTTCAATGACGTTGATTACTTCCTCGTATGCAAATGCATATTTTTGATGGAGTATGCAATTGTAAAGATAATATAAATATTTGAATATAAAAGGTCCGATGATTATGTATTAATTAATTTTAATTAAACTGCGGTTTCGTGTTTGAATTTATGGTAATATTTCGAAGAACAAATGCTTTTAATTGCCTATAAAACCATTCGACTCATATTATCTTTGTCAATTCTGCATATAATCATGACGCTAAAAATTTCTAACTCTAGAACCTAATCCCCAACATCCTGTACATAATTATTTCTACGGTTATGATTAATTTCGGTCGTACGAAAAAAACTCCGTCGATTTGGCATGCCACACCGCAACACCCAGTGCCTTTTTTTTTTCTCTTACCTGTCCTAACCTAATGAGAAACTCCTAACGTCTTTCTACCTGTCGCACTTTTGCCAACAAAGTGAATATGGCGCCAAACTCATTTGGAGCCCCAAAACAATGCGGTGGTTCACTTTCGGGTCAAATCTTTTGTCATCAACTGGTCGTGAAGGTGTCCCACACGGATACGCTCGGAGGCCACTCAAAGAATCATTTGTCGAGAATACCCGCAATAAAGCTGTTGCTGATTTGAATCTTTTTTATCGCGAATATTTAATGACGATGTCGAGTCACCTGTTCGGCTTTAATGGATTTTAAAATATGTAGGAAGCTCGGAACGGAAATTAACGGAGCCCCAAAGTTGTCGACAATAAAAAATTGAGCTACCAAATTACGAAATGATTCGGTGATTCCATCGCAATAATCGGGGATTCTGCTGCGCGGTCAGAGCTTGGTGTTCTGTGAGAATAGGTGTCAAATGTCATGAGTCAGTGCATAGGCGTCCGGTTTTTATAATGCCCTTCTAGGAGTGTTCATAATTACATTGTGTAGAATTCAACTGATCGCTATTCTCACGATTATTATGCGATGCAACTGGATTATTTCTCGAATAGATTTGCAGGTACTCCACGTGGACTTTTTATTCTTCATAGAATTCCTACTATCGCTAATACTGTGTGTTCCATGTTACTACTGAAAGGAGAGATGCATTTTTATAATTATAACATGTTAAGTTTGATTTTTATCCAGGAGCAATTAAGAAACTTTCATGGAGAGGTAGGTCTCTCAAATTATACATCAATTCTGTTTTAAATAATATCTAATTGCTTGTTATGATAATTACAAAGCGTGTTGAAAACGTAACCGTTATGGAGTTGAAAAAAAACTATATCTACAAACATCTACACTATTTCTACTCGTGAAAGCTTGGTGAAAAAAAATGGAGATGTGGCTTTAATTTGCGTAGCTGACGTAATAAAGCAAACAAAAAGAAAACTTAACAGAAAATTAGCTTGATTCGTTTTTAATGCTGGAAGACGTGACAATAATGCCGTAACACCTAGAACCAGAACGGTATAATTTAATAATTTTGTTTATATTACGGAGCATTGTTATGATGGTTTAACAATGTATATGTAAAACTACCGACTTGTGACCACAATCGCCTTTGTCACGAATTCTCATTCATAATCTTTTTCCTTACCTGCAGCTCCGTTTATTCTTTCGTTCTGTTTTCCTTAATTTTATTATCGCCAGAAACTATTTTGGACAATGCTCTGTTGCCACTTCTGTCATTACAATAAACACAACTGCAACAAATTAACCAAACTTTTTGCTAAGTGTATACAGGGTGTAATGTAAGTACGTGGCCAAACTCGAAGGGGTGATTCTAAGACGAAAAGTTCGTATCACCAAAAGTCCGGTAATGCTTCGTTTTCGAGATACAGGGTGTCAACATTTTAATAGAAATAATTTTTTCGTAAATATCTTGATAATACTTTAGCCGATTTTGTTGAATTTTGGCAGTGTTATTTAAAAGAATAAGGGGCTAGCTTATCCCTTACTAGATTGAAATCATCATGTCCAGTGGCGTCCCGGAAGGCACTTTAACCAAATGAATGTGCGTCACTGAGTTTTTGCAATTTTTGTATTTTTTCGCATTAAGCAACTGAAACTACAACTTTTTTATTTCCAGCATTACCTAAAGAATCATCCCTTCGAGTTTGGCCACGTACTTACATTACACCTTGTATAAATATATATCAAGTTAATTTTTTTCCACATTCAAATAAAGGAAAGAGGGAAAAATTAATTGAAAAAATGACATATGATGGTTTTCTTGTTTTCAAATTTCACGTTTATTCCTCAATGAATTGCATTGTTTCTTTTCAAATTTCTTCTTCTCACTATTGTAAAGAGCTTATCCTTGTAGCCCTGAAGAAGTCTGAATATTTATATACGAAACGTCGGCATGGAATTCATTTTGAGATATGAATTCAAGAACAAGAAACCTCATTACGAATATTAGCCTTAATAATTGTCTTGATAGAAGCTTCAGTTGTGAATGGTGAATTAATGAAACTTTGGAAAGGCAACCTTGTGATTATTTTCTGTCGTTAACTTCATTCAGAATTAGCAAAGCGATTGCTGATTCTCTAATTAATCAACAGCTCTTTCATCACTTGAACTATGGCATCACTTTTTCGAAATATCAATTAATTTTTTGAATTAACAACACTCCTGGCAAACTTTCAGTACTACCAACTCTAGAAAATAAATAAACCACGCATTCCTGATTCCAAAGTGCGTTAATATTGATATTTCAGCTATAATTCGGCTTGAATGTTCGGGGTTGCGGGTATGTAACTGTTGAAGCGCCGTATAAAAATATGACTTTCTGAACGACTTATTCGATTCCGGCTTGGTAAATTTTTAATCAAAACCAGGCAGGCAGCTAATGACAGTAATCACGTCATTACGTTTTCAATCGTTTCCAGTAATTCGGGCATTCACTGCTCTGAAATCATGGGGTAATAAGAATAAGGTCACAGAATGTTATTGCACCATATGGGCTCCATTATCTCCGTCGTTCTGTTGTCAATACACCGAAATAATGCCTGAGTGTCTTTGCCTCGGCATTTTTTTAATCGTTCGATAAGCACATGGTACGCTTATTAATGAGGTTAGGTTGCGTGAGTTGCACCGGAAGTGCACCTGTAGTTTCGGTAATTACATTCGAACCTCAGCGATTGATAGACGTTTTCACTCTGCGCAGATATAAAAATCCATTGAATCTATTTCACTTGTCAAACAATTATTCTGTTGTCAACTGAGAAACAGTTGGTAAACAACGCCCTGGAATTCAGTTGGTAAACCTGATGCATCGTGACTGAGTTGGCGACCGACGGAAAATAGCCACACAATTGACCTGCGTATCTCGTTACGTTACGGTTACGCTACGATAACAGAGAAAGATGGCTCGAGAAGGCGAGATGGGATGTCACATTGCCGCTAGGAAGTGGAACGTGATTATTCGTATGAAGATATTTCTTTCGAGCTGTAATGAATGCAAAAACGGTGATTACCGGTACTGTACCCACTTCTTTGTCATTGGCGTGTACAAAATTTCTTCCACAAGTGTTGTAATATGCTATTTTTAGGTTAGGTCAAAGTGTCTCTGTTACAAAATAACGTGCTAATATTACTAAGGAAAGTGATTCGATCTTTTTTTCGATACGTTACTTAATTTTTCGGAGGATTGCTATAAAAAAATCACTCCCTTTCAACGAATGGACTATATTTTGACCCGAGGCTACGCCTGGCTGTTTTCGCGACTACATTCACGGGTAGTTAGCCACTGTAATTCCTGTCTGAAACTCGTAATAATTTTTCAAATGCGCACAGAACCACGAAACGCGGACTTAATTTGAATACTTCACACCGAAGCGGCTTAATGAGGGTTTATACAGGGTGACCCCTTCGAGAAGCGTCTCCAGAAATATGTTCTGCCGATAAATCATTCATTTGTGATCTCGTATCGATTTAGGAGGGCATTTGAGTTCCTTCTTGATGAACCCAACTGCGTGATCTAATAAATAATGAAACGCTGTTATATTTTGAAGCGAGGCGGTTGAAAAATGTGGAGTTCCCACGTCCATTGACCTTTCAACTTAGATGTTGCATAAACTTTATGGATCTCTCGCTGGGTGGCGGATTTTTTCAAAGTTTCAAACGCACAAGGTTTCGAAATCTTACTTTTCAATGTTGTATAATAGGTGTTACAGAAAAACGTGGTTTGATTTTGAACTTTTGAAATTTATTCGAAACTCAAGAAAAGATTCATATAAAAATATCTGATTATTGATAGATAATGAGAGATAAAAACGGTGGTGAAATCCGTTTTTTGATATCTTGTACAGTTTTCGAGATATTTCATGTTAAAAATTCCAGGAAACTTCAAAAAGTCGCAAAAACTCACAAAAATCCCCAAAAACCCAATATTCTCAACGAAAAAACCCATGAATAGTCCATGTTGATTATCTGGGAGTCTCCATACGAACATTGAAAACTCTACGATAACTTTGAATTTTTCGAAAAAATCTCAAGGGGGTACCTTTGATCAATTCCGAGCAAAATTTCGATTGATTTGCTTGAAAACTCGTTTATATTGTGTCTGAAAGGCGATGGAAACAACTGTGCAATCCGTTTTGTTCTATCTATTATAGTTTTCGAAAAATTCGTGATTTTGTATAATCGAAAATAAAAAAAAGTCTGAAAACAACTGAAAACCTTCGAAAAATGCACCTGCCTTGGCAGAAATATTGTAAAATTCGCGAAAAAAAAAACAAGATTCTTCAAAAAATGAATTTTCTTGAGAACTCGCATACAAGGTGTCCAAAATACGCTGAATACGTCACGTTCTCGACCACAAATCGATTCATTTCTTCGAGTGAGCTGACTATACGTGTAAAATCAAGAATTTCAACATATTCCAAATAGAACGATCTCTGCAGGATATATTTATGGATATCCCAACCATATCCAAACGAGTCACACATCGAGGTGATGCCAAATAAATGCACAATACACCTCTGAGCACCATGAATATCTCTCGTCCCAAGACAATTAAGCTGGTTTACACCTTAAACGACGTCTGGCGGATTCCAACCGACTTCCAACGCAAACAATAATAGCCGACAACTCGCAATAACCGATACCTACCATTTTCGACTTTTCCTCGACTGTCATTACGTCAGCGACAACGCGCAGATGGCTTTGAGTAGTAGGCGGGTGCCATTTTGTATTAAACTGCTCCAAGCAAATCATCGTTTCCATCATACGCTACCGGGAAAAATAAATGGGGTATGGCAGGAATGTATGGGAGCGACAAGGACAGCACGCCGCCATACCATAGATACGTTATTCCCGGTACTGTATACGGATGACACATGGCTGTTATCTCAATCGTTTAAAGAGTAATGACACCTCAATTATTTTCTTGAAATGTTCGTGTGAGAGTGTCTCCAGGCTTTTTCCATGCATGGACCTGTGGACATTCTCAACCTGTGCGATTTCTCAAGAGGAAGGGTGCCCTAAGGGTTATACGAGTTGAATTTGGTGAATAATGTCATTCGAGATGAGTTGTCAAAAGATGGAACGCTGTAGGAGTGATCTCACCATCTTGACAGCTATTCAAGGCAGAAGTGGGATCTTTGAGATTAAATGTATGGAGAAAAAAAAAAGAAAAACCAAAAGATTTTGATTTTCCCACCAGTTCTCTGGAGGCGTTTCAAAATATCCGCGATAAAACACATGTACCAAAGGTAAACTGATATTTATACCGACGAGATGATTTTATTACGTACAATCCACATGGCAGGGGGCCTTAATCATTAGTCCGCTGAGTTTGTGTACGTATCAGCAGGTACGCGACCGCTATCTTTCGGCCCTAATTGATGAGAATCTCCTTTGTACTGCGTTCACCGAATGAATAACAAATAACCCATAACAATATCGAAAAAACTCATTCGAATTGAGATCAGGTTCTCAGAGACCGATCTAGAGTGCTAGCTACAGTTGATGCTTTTGTTTCTGTATCAGAGTGGTTGCTATAGGCTACCGTGACACGTGTATGCACAAATTGACGGAGTTTCAATTTTCGAGTTGTCTAAAATCAGGATTAATTTTATTATGCAACGTGGAGTCTCAAAAAATTAAACTAAAAAAGGAAAAATAAATATAAAAAAAAACTGAATGATTATGAATGATGAAATAATTATTCTTTATGGGGATAAATCAATTGTGGAAAATATTATGATTGTGAAAAAGTGGGCGGGGGGCTTTATAGAAACTGATCTTTGTAGCACAACACGCTTTTTTTACAATAACAATATTTTTTTCAATTAATTCATTTCTATATACAGTATGACCCATTTTTGATAGAAACACCTCCCTAAAATTTGAAGTTGTAGACAGATTTTGATATATTTTTTTTAATGTCAAGTACTTTGGGACAAAATTTGAAATGTTTATTCCAATTTTGATGAATTTAAATGAAAATAACGGAATTACATTTACACATGTCAACTAATAATGAAAAAATATAATATTTTTAACTAACGTAACTATGAAAACTAATTATTGAGATGTTTCATTTGAAAAATTTGCGCTATTTGTTTTTTTTTTTATCTGGCGGCACTTTATTGTTGAAATCATAAAAAATATTCTCATGGCTATATCTGCTGATACAGGGTGTTTTTGTGACTGCCAGCTGTGTGAGTTTTCGAATTTTTGAGCTGTCATAACTTTGTTATCAATGAATATTTCTTCATGAAATTTTGGTCACACTTATTTAGAGCCACTCTGAATCCAGTAGCGTAGTAATTTCTTCAATAAAAAAATCACTAATGAAAAAACTCGATTTTCGACTAAGAAAAAATAACGTAGTATGCCCTGAAAATTGGAATAAACATTTAAAATTTTGTCCCAAGGTAGACCCTTTAGTACTTATTATCAAAATCAGTCTACAACTTCAAATTTTAAGGGGGTTTTTCCATCAAAAATGGGTCACACAGTAGATGATTATTTTTGCTTTTTAGTTCATCATTGGAGCGTGTTTTTTTTTAGTAGTCTAGTCAACTGTATTATCAGTTGTGTTCTATACTATTTTTTTTTTCCAAAAGCTAATAATTCGAGAAAATGCATTCAATAATACAATCAATCTCACTGAGAATGAAGAATAATATCGCTCATGTCGATTCCATGTTAAACTTGGAAAGAAGAATCTGAAGTAGCTCCTCCAGTGTGAGCAGGAAACGAAATTAAAATAACTAGAAAGTGGTCGAGTTTGAAATAGCCCCAATTTCAACGTAGCGTCGAAGGCAATTCGGCCAATATGCGGCTTCACAAAGCCCTCTATAAGTATTTCGAAATTTCAATTGAAAACGTAAATGGAATCGAGAGGGTGCATCGGCCAATCATCGATAGATTGGAATCGCCCTATGCTAAAAAAACCCCATTGCCAGATTCGATGGATCGTTTATATGGGAAATGAATATCCATTTTCTCTGATGGCAATGTTATCACCGATATCACCAACCAGACCCCGCATTCGTCATCGAATCGAGATGGAAGGGATTGGATTTCAGTTTTTTAGACCACCAGTTTGATTGCATCTGGTGGTCGATTCAATCAAAATATTCGAAAAATTCAATACTATCTATACAGGGTGTTCCTCCTTTGAAAGGGTGATTCTTTGACACATTTTGAGAAAAATACTTCCCATAAACGTATGTCCTAAAAGTCCTAACTTTTGAGATACAGGGTGTCAAAATATTACACTCTTTCTAAGGTAGTCCAGATTCATTTATTTTCCAGAAGGTTATTTTTTATAAGCAGCAGCTAAAAATATTCTAACTTCCACATTGTGATGAATTTTTGAAATATTTCTTTATTTTATTTTTTATTACTTATTTTTTATTTTAATTTTGTTGAATGTTTATGTGTTAATTATCAGAATTTTGTATATTAGGATTCCTATTTAAATAAAGATTATTATTATTATTATTATAATTAAAAATGCACCATGTACCAAATTTTCTAAAGATGTCTAGAATATTATCTCAGTTATCATAAAAGACTTTTTTTTTCAAAATTTCCTCACCCTGTATCTCAAAAGTTAAGACTTTTAGGACATACGTTTACAGGATGTTTTTTTCTCAAAAGTGTCAAAGAATCACCCCTTTAAATATTAGCATGTCTTTAAGGAACACCCTGTATATCTACATCCTATAAAAAAATATGTCACATATGTCACAAGCAACAATCTACAGTTTTCAGGCAAATTGGTGATTCATGCTTTTTTTCCCGGAAAAAAAGCAACATTTTCAGAGTCGGCAGTTCCTGAGCAATGGATTGTCCAATATCTTTTTCATGTCATCTTTCGTTTGAATTTTTCTAAAAAAAAACAACATGCTACTTATATTCATTTGTTTTCTCTTGATACTGTTCAAATGTTCTAACATAACTTGCTTTTTTCCTGTATTCATCCAAACTATCTATTTTTCCACAACATGGCAATTTTTTTTTGTCTCCACCAGTGATTTCGAAACCCTTTACAAACTCTCTTCCAACAAATAATTCAAAACTCGAGACTATCAGTCAATACCAGTAACCTCCCAGTAAAACTCATCTCAGCATTGAATCATCATCAATAATAGCCATCACGTACTCATCATTAAAATCATCGGCAAATCAAACATTAAACCGAATTAATTCGATTCGAATCCATCGTTTTTCTTTTCGATCTTTAAATATTACACCATCGAGATCGGTACTACCGCAGACGTAAAGTACCATTGCTCTTCGTCGGTACTATCAAAAGAACTCGGCGAGATCGTATCAATCATATCGCATGTTAGAGAGTAGTTTACCATTGGGGTTTTTCGTTTTTTTTTTCAAGTATCATTACCATATTTCGTTTATCTCTTTTGTAACTAGTTCAACAATTCCAAAAACGATTAGATTCGTATAGAAATTCCACTGGGTTTCAGTACTGGATTTCCATGGTGAATTGTCACTTTTGATTGAACGCCCTGTATAAGTTTTGTGACGTACATAGCCCACGGGGTGATGCGACTGTAACTTATGGACTTTTCGAAAGTTTTTTGGGCGTAATGAGATGAATTTTAGAGTGACAATGCTTGGGTAGTAATTTTTTTGAAGTTGGCAGTACTGGGTCTGACCAACTGAATTGGCACTTGTTGGTATTCGTGTTGCTACCAACCATTAATTGAATAATATCAAGGATAAAGTTTCATATAATTTGTTCTCGTACGTGAATATTCATAAATATCTTTGAGAACACAGTAATAAGAAAGGCGATTATAATAAAATCCGTTATGGTTTTTGCCCATGCAAATCGTGAATGAGAATATCTCTTACTTTACATTACGATATGAATAATTAATACGCGCAAAGCTGATCCTTTAAGTTTATACAATTAAACGTAGATTTTTTTCCCCAGTTCGACGTACCCTGTAGATCATTGTTATTCATGGACGGAGACCGTTACAAGAATATAATTAATTTCTTCATTTATAGAAAAAATAACGCAGATAGAATAAATCGTCACGGGCAAATAACACACAATTTTTTCCTATTCCAAGAAATCACGTCATTTCCTCGAGAATTCAATTCGAGTTTAACGATCCTAAATCTCTCAATTCAATCGACATGATTTCATCCGTCGGTCGTAGCATTAGACACAACCTAGGACCGTTGGTCCATTAGACATTTCCATACAGTGACAGCTGTCACAAATAGACAATGTCAACGTTCAAAAACATATTTCTTGGAATCACCTGCACACTAGATGGATCAAGAGAAATGAAGAAATAAATTCTGGTTGGGTTTGGCTACCTGTGGATGCACTGGGTGTTATATTTGTGGTAATACGTCCGACAATTAATCTCTCCTCGAGGTTTTCTAGCCATTTACCATATTGAACGAGTGAGTTATCAGCCATATTTCATCCGATTCATGAGTTAAGGTAACTGAATTACCGAGGCATGATTAAAATGCTGGAGTTTGATAAATATTGCTCTGATTTTATGGCTACAAGACACGATAATCGAGAGGGAAGAATGCTCGAATGCAGATTTCAGATTTATATGAACGTACGCCTTTTTTATATTTGCACACACGTATAAAGTTGATGTACTGCAAATTGCACACCTCGGATTATCCGCTGGGACTTTCCAAATGATCTAGAGAACATCCATGGGAGATTCAAGAGGCTGTAGCAGTGTTATTCTTCAAAAAAATCCAGTTAAACTTTCGAAAAGTATTTTTTTTAAATCCTGACATCACACTAGCCCCTATCCTGCGCCAATGCTGGCAGTTCCAGCAACTTTATCTGGAATCCGGCGCTGCCAACAAGACAATTCAATTACCAGCTCCATTTCTGCGGGTAGTTAGCAGCTCCGCCGAAAGGGGTGGCCGTTTCCCCTTCCCTTCTACCCCGCGGGCTGCCAATTCCCGACTCCTAATGGTCGCGACGACTTAAATCAAGGTGCAATCGATGTCGTCGCAGTTTAGCGCTGCCACAATTCCAGAAATAAACAATCGCCGGCCAGATTGCACGGCCTGCCACGATATATGTGTTGGGATGGGGTTTTCGATTCCGGGGTGACGTAGGAGGAGGTCCGGGGCCGATTAATCGGAAGGAAATGTGGTGGAGCATTTGGGGAGTGCCATCATTGATGAATTTTTTTGTTGGTAGTCGTTCTTTTATTAGTCTTTTGAGCACACTTTAATATGTATTCAAAACAGAAAAGAAGACTTTTGAGTACATGAAATTGTAATAAATATACCTTGAAAAAAAAAAACAAAAAAAAAATCACTCTGATGATGAAAACTAAAAAGACAAAAATAAAAATCAATATACAAATAAATTAATTGGAGAAAAATCATCGTAAAAAAGCATAGGGTGCTACAATTATCAATGTGTATAAAGCGCCCCACACTTTTTTTAATTACAATTATTTTCTCAATTAATTTATTTTTATAATATATCATTTATTATTTTTGCATTTTCAGTTCACTATTGAAGCATTCCTCAAAATTTATTCAAACAATATTAATTCTCCATTTATTTGTTTGATTTTTCCGACGATGGACGGAATTTCGCATTGACTAAAACTCCATGACACTTGGCGTTGACAGAACGTTCATATTATCAACTGAAAGGCCTCCAAATTGATTTAAAAAATTAATCCCATAAACAAGACTCTCAACACTTATTGTTCTGATCTTACAGCGTCGATTTAATTCGTTTCCTACCTTTACCTTTTGTGGCATTTCAAGTACAAAAGAGCACAGATTCCATGAAATTTACCTGTTCCTTATATTGGTACCGCTCAAGATTCCTTTGATAACCTTCATTAAATTCCATTCAATCATTAAAAAAATTAACCCTCCTCGAATATTCGTGAAAATTAACCTGCCACTTTCTCCCTGCGAGAATGAGAAAGAAGAGAGAATTAACCAAGACCATCAACATAATTCCATATTTTCGTACACAAAACGCATTCCTATTCAAGTGTCAATCATACGATAATTTTTCTACTACCTGTTGCTGTATTCTCGTTGTAAGCCGTTATGGTGTTTTCTTTTCGTCGAAAGAATATTTCTATGTTCGAGTGGAATTATCTATAGTGTTCAAAAGGAATACTATTAAGCTATCATGTTGTGTTGTTGTATTATCAGGAGTTTGAGAGTTACACGATTGCGGTCAGTCAGTTTCTTGTTTCTTTTTTCGATTCCGAATAGTTTTATACAGGGTGTCCCAGAACTCAATGTCAAGCCGACACGGGGTGACAGGATTGATCATAACCATCACGAGAAAAATCTGAAAAAAAATCTGTCCCATGCAGTTTGAAAATTATGGGCATTTTAAGGTAAACCTAGAGATTTAATGATTTTGCCTTAAAATCAAGAACCCACCTAGAGCGAATCAAAAACATTTGAACTGAGATAGCAAAAATCGGGTTCCTTGAGGTTTTATTTTTTCCACTCTTTTTCATTGTATGGAACTAACAAGTATTTTATTATTTTAGAATTCTGATTAAATGCACCAACTTTTAATGCCACTTGCCAAAGCACTCTGGTACATTTTTTTTAAGGGAGTTCAAATGAACAAAAATAAAAAAGAATAACCACAATAACCGAAAAATGCTACAGTTTTTGATCAAATTTCTAGGTTTTTCTGAAAATGCCCATAATTTTCAAACTGCATGGGACAGATTTTTCTTCATATTTTTCTCCTGATGGCTATGATCAATCCTGTCACCCCGTTTCGGCTTGACGTTGAGTTCTGGGACACCCTGTATATCTTTGTCAATCTTCATTATTTTTTTCATCAGCTCCTAGAATGAGAAATGCCTATCTGATGTAAAGAAAAAATAACGAATCTTTTGATCTGTTGCAGAAAAAAAACCGTTGGCAAAAATGAGGTCTAGAAAGTTCTAGATCCCGCGTCATTTTCGAAAATTCCGTTGCAATTTAACGAACGATTCTTTGTGAGGTTAGATAAATGATATAACGTCTTCTTTGCTAACGGTTTTCGAGGTTTGATGCGTGGCATCAAATCCGTTATTTCTCAAAAATTATTGCAAAAGACGTTATCAAATCTGGCACCCTTTGTGCTAACTAAGGGTAAATCCCTTCAAAGTAACAAATTTCCTATTGAAAAACCCATTCCTCATTGTTCCTGCTCCTAAAAAAGACGCATCTATTCACCTTTTTCGGCGTTTTTAGGTAAACCCTTGAGAAATTCCGTTGAAATCTGACCCAAAAGCTGTTTTTTATGAATCGACATGCATCGAATTCTTGCGAGCTTTCCCCCAGTGCCATACTTTTTTAGGGTAAAGTGCTTCTTTATTCACAAACGAAGCGATTTTTACCTAACGCATCACAAAATTATGCCCGGCTAGAAAATGGGGTGAGAACACAGCTTTTTATTAGAGGGTATGATTTTTTGAGCTCCTTCAACGTGGGAATATTTTTTCGCCTTTTATTGAATTTTTTTCGTGATTAGTGCGCGCACTGAAAATCGGAATGAACGCTTGCGAAAGTTGTGAAACTGTCCTGATGAATGCAGAAAATCTTGTTTTGTTCATAAATTAAAATAGATATGGGCAACTCAAGTCTCGTCACTTCGATTTAAATAAATTTATTTCATAATAAATGAACGCGCTCTGGTTTGTGTTTGTTTCAGATAGAAAAGGTATGTGAAGTGTTGCAGATGGAATGTTAAACGATGTCATTAACATAACAACTTTATCAAAAAGGCCAAAGAATTTCGAAAATGTTTTTCTTAAATACTTTCCATCAGACTTGGATTCTATCGAATTAAAATATTTTCTAATTCATACTGAGATTTGAAAACTCAAAAAAGTTTCACGGTTTTCTTCAAAATATAAAAATAAGTTAATTGGAGAAAAATTATCGTAAAAAAGCATAGGGTGCTACATTATCAATGTTTACAAAGCGCCCCACACTTTTTTATTACAATTTTTTCCCAATCAATTTATTTTTATAATATATTATTTATTATTTTTGCATTTTCAGTTCACTATAGAAGCATTTTTTCTAATTTATTCAAACTATATTAATTATCCATTTTCCATTTTCCACTCAAAAAAGTTTCACGACTTTCTTCAAAATATCAAAAATCAACAAATTGGTATATGAAATTTCGAATATTTTAGTAATATTTTGATAAAAATTTATCGCATATAAATATACCCTGTCTCGCTTCCTGACGCATCAAAACGAGTTTCCGATCACAATTCAACCATTTCAATTCCATTAATAAATTTTGACATCTCGGAGCGATAAATTACATCCCCCTCCACCCTTTGAAAAAAATCTAATTCCTCTAAAACCGTTAGCCTTCTAGGAATCGCCTGCCACACAAAAGCCCTTGTTTAAAATGCATACACCATTGAAAATGTTTTTATGTAGCTTTCGATATGATGATGGTTGAAAGTGTGCCCGACCTACGGTGAGCAGTTTGCTTGCTGAATGGGATTTGGAACCCTTTTTCGAATCGCGTGCTCGCACAACGGAGGTCGCATTGTGGAGTTCGTTTTTTTATTTGATTGGAAGGGGTTGAGCCAATAGACGGTCGTTTTGCATATTCGATTCGAGGAGTTGAGGCTATGTAGTGATTAGGGATTCAAGATGGCGACTAAATGGGGCCAGACTCTCAATGGGCCCTCTCAGGACTATCATGAGTTTTTTTTCGAGCAGTTGTTGTCAAAAAAAGTTCCTATATTTGCTCTCAAATCAAGGAGAATTCAGTCTATTTATTCAAAAGATGATTTTTGACAGATTTGGTTATCTTTTAATGCCAACAGTGCAAAATGAAAAGTATCCAGCCAACTACTGAACTTCTGATTGGTTGATACACAGGGTGTTTCAGAATTGCCCGGCAATATTCCAGGTACATATTCTCTGGTACGAAATAAGGAGAAAAGTTCCTATGAATGTGTGTCAAATACAATACAGATACAAATAACCTGAAATTGTCTAAATGTGTCGCAGATTTTTTGTCACCATTGCAAAACAATGACGTATTCACGAAAGTGAAATTGTTTGAAAGAAATAATAAATCACGAGAACGGAAATGCATTCGACAAAGATGGCACCATTAGAGCCCTATCAAAGCACCCAAAAAAAACACAACAATAGGTGATATAACAAAGAAAGACGTAGGCGACCATATTTCAAAAATAAGACGTTGAATCGGGCGCTAGCAAATCCTTTTTTGATCCGAATGTTACGGATTTGGTACCTTGAGACATTCTCCAAAATCATCATAACAATAAAAAATATTATTCCAGGTTATTCGAAGAAAGCCTGGAGCGAGAATAAAAAACTGATGTTGGTGCAAATCTGAGCTTGCAGCGTTTTCATTATTTGTATTGTACAGCTGATGTGCGAAATCGGTTGGTTTATAGAAGGGTAGGAGGAGGAGGGTTGAATTCGTAGGGTTGTTTGGTTCGCTACCCTCAGGTATACGCTTCACAATGGCACCACATGTTTTAGAAAGGATAAAAAATTGTAAATAATGCTGTAGCGGCATGTGGCCAATCGGGCACAAGCAATTATCTCCACTTTTTTTATGGCGTTATTTCATATGTAACAATTTCACTACAACAAATTAAATTGGTATTAATAATGATAGTTTTATTCGTTACACGACGAGTAGACAGACCATTGCAAGCTGAAATATAACTATAGTTTATTCATTTGAAGAAGAGAGTCAGTTGTGACAGCTTGCCAGAAAATACAGTGTTGCCATTTGTCCATTTTTCAGGCAAATGCCTGAAAAAAACAATACTCGATGTTTGTAATTCAAAAACTGAATCACAATCATTCACAGTCACCTCAAGACCGACCCAAATTCAAAATACGAAAAGGGAAGTGAAGAACACACCATAAAGGGGTTGTTCCCCGTCCGCCATCCTTACTTTTTTCAGCGTATGCAGATGTAAAAGGGGTAGTTTATATAGCGCAAGCGTCTATCACGCCCATATCTCTATCGATATTATGTAAAAGCTGAACGCAGGCGCGATGTACCACCTTTTACATCTACATTTTTATGATCATCCCTTTCGTATCGCGCCCTCTTAGAACAGTCGCGGTGAAACTCTAAGATTTCAATCGAAGAAGGAGAGAAAACGAAGGAAATTTGTACAAGGTGTGTGTGAGTTTACACGATTGATGTAAAATATTTCGTGGTTGGATATCAAAAAAAAAACTGAAGAAGCATTTGTCTAGTAACGATGTAATTTGTAAAAAAAAATTAACGAAATTAGCGATAGTTAAGACGATCAGATTGATAACAAAATATTAGCATTAAGGAGAGTTGAAATTGAAGATGCAAGTATGAAAAGATAAATAAATCATTTTGGATAGAAAAGACTCTTGAAAAAATAGAAGAGGAAACTTGAGCACAGAAAATTACAAACGTTGAATATATAGATATTAAATATCAATACATATGAGATTATTCATGACATCTCAGAAAAAAATAAGTTGCTATAACTCTTGCAAAATTTAACACATTTCATAATGCCATTATTGAACCGTTTGACTTGACCTTGAAATAACCTTGAAAATAAAAATTCCCATTCGAAGCGTCAATAGAAAATTCGATACTATCTGAGAAAACAATGAAAATTGAAAGCTATAATAGGAAAAATATAATAGTTTTCATCATGGAAATTTCTATTGCAGAATTATATGATTATAATTATTATTATTTCTATCCTCTATCAACTCCAGTAATAATTCCTTGGAAACCATAATACCCCATTCGAAATATTTCCTTCCAGAAAATCACCATTTCTGTGCCTCCCTCTGCCGACATATAAGATTTCAACCCTTATTCAAAGAGGTAACCAATGGTGATACAGCGCGTGCTGTGCCGGTGTCTTCCTGGTTTATTTTTTTCTCTCGAAATTCGATAGCTCTGCTCGCTCCTCTTTGTTTGCCATCTTTTTTTCCTAGTCGAATTTCCGGTACGAAAAAAGGTTGACAATTATTCCGACGAAGACTGCTCTTGAGTATCGCACAAACATGCACACGTCCGACAGGGTGGTAAGGGGTTAATAGAAAGGGATTTTTGCGAATATTGCAGCCCTCAGGCATCAGTGGGATTTCCTTTCAACGTAGGGGGTGATTTTGATTGTCAATTCTGTGGTAATCAGTGGTTCTGGATTCCGTCATCATTGACATTGACATATGAAGGAAACAAGTGACAGGTGAAGTCACAATATGGAGGGAAAAAATAAATTCCCAATGTAAATATCCAGGACTGCATTGAAAGAGCCCATTGGACTTGCCAGCAGCTTTGAGGAGTCCAACTAATCCTAGTCAGGACATTAGAACGAGTGGAAAAAAAATCGTGCTTATCGTTCGTATTTCGTCCTCGTAGATCTCGACAAATGCACTAAATTGTGGCACGTATGTCGTGGATTCGAGTGCGACGAGGCGGAAATGTAAACAGCGCTTGGACAGGACCCCCCCCCTTTCCCCTCCCCTTGTTTCTGGGATTTCCACCCTGTCCGAGTGTGTGGCAACATGAGAAAAAAAGAGGCCGCAATTTACTTAGGGCCGCCGAATCAAATTGAGAATCTTCAAAAGAGATGCCCGGCGGCGCCCTCATACTTCTCCCATTCAACTCCATTTTATTTCATCTATCGCCTACTGGATGGACGCGAGATCTTGGGCCGCAAGATGAAAGGGGTGGAAATGCTTTTGTGTGTGAAGCACTGCTCCAAAGTACAGATAACACTCGTTCGAATTAAAATAGTTGCAGAGATCTTTCGTTTGGATTATTGCCACGAGGGAAACGAGGAGGACTCCTCCAATTCTTGTCGCCATCAACAGGAATATCTGGAGAAGTCTGGCACATCCCCAAAGCCTCAAATAAGGGTCACAAAAAGGCCCCGAGAAATATCCTTTTCACCAGGCAGTGTCACTTTATAAGAAACATCCTCAGCTGTCAAATATTAGAGCTAACTTCGCGGGTACTGGGAGTTGTGGCACCGAATCATGCAAAATCTAAACGTGCTCGATATTACGCGAGCGAATCTCGTGTCTCTCTCTCACGATGACGTGAACAATAGTAAAGGTTAGAGACCCTTTCGAATGGCTGTTGTAGAGTTGTAGCTCCGTCGGCCGATGGCGGCGAGAAGGGATGCTGGGGGGGGGGGTAGGAAAAGGGGGGATATTGATTAGCAGGACCCTAGTTAGCGCGATCCCGCATTTCATCCGAAGCAAAACTAGTAAATGAACGGGGAATACAGGGATGCCAACGGCCAGACAAGAAGAACGGGAAAAGAATATTGTTGGAGATTTGTCATTTGTCTCGAATGATTTTTCCTTCTACCTGTTTCGAGGCTGAGTGTAATCTTCCAGTTTTGAATAGACAATTTTTTCTTGGACAGCACCGGTAATTGTTTCACAGAAATGTATTCAACACAGTAGCGCTACAGTTATTAGGTTTTCAGAAGATTATAGGTTTCATGTATGAGTTTTTTTGTGCGCGTACAGTCACTACTTAAAAATGAATTATCATAGTGAATAAAATCCGAGAGATTATTCATGTATAAGTGGATTCCATTTCGAGATTCCCACGATACATTCGAACTGGAATATCGTCCATGTTGTGGCCAGAACATCAAAAATTGAATCGTTTATTCTAGCTCAAAATAATTCAGATTCGTTGGTGATTATGTCAGAGTAAACTCAATCAAAATAATCTTCAAGGCGTGTAGGATAATTTGAGCTCAATTTTGTTCAATTTATTTATTCATTTATTCATTTATTTATTCATAAACGTGCAAACCCCTCTTTAGAAAATATAGATAATATACAATATGACAAATAATATAAAATATATTTATATACACAGGCGAACTGATGGAGATATCAACTTGAAATTTTGGTGGATGCTCAGTTTTATTTTCCTAAAATATTTTCAATACGCTGTTACTTCCGGTTGGACCGGAAGTGATATCAAATAGAATACCTTGTTGATTTCTTAATCTTCCAATTCTATGAAGAATTCTGTACCTGTCGAATTTTGAATTTTTTTCCTATCGTGATTCGTTTTCAAGATATTCCATTTTTACGAAAATTTTGACAGATGGACTGACTAACTAAAATGTCCATATTATCTCCAATTATCAAGATTTAAGGTTGAATCTCCGTATACCCATCAATGAGAGAGTGTTCTATCGGGTATCCTTCAAAGTGTTCCAAAATATTCAACAAGGTGTGTGATATTTCAGTTTACTTTTTGGAAATTTCAAATCGCAATAAATTCCTTATTTCACATGGAATGACCATAAAATTTTTACACTATCCAAAACGCAAAATGGAGGAGATTATAAAGAATATGCAGTAAAATCAATTTGGAATTCAACTGTGAAGATGATTAAAGAAAAATATTTCAATGAATACGATATTAAATTTGATCCTTTTACCGACATAACTTTTAAAGAAAATCGTGATGCGAGAAATAGTAAACGGAAAGAATTATGATTTCGGTCTCGCGATTTTGTCATGTCAGTTTTTCTCGTAAAATTACTGATTGGCAAAATTATTTCGTTACAAAAAGAAGTGTATCCGATAAAAAAAGCTCTTGTGTTTTTACTGTTGGATAATACTCCAATGTCCTTAACAACCGATACTCTTTGAATGATCTTATTATCAATATGATAGTCATTTTGAATTACGGAATTTGCTCTGCTAAAAGTAATACATTGACATTTATCAGGAGCAAGAAGAATTCACTCGATTTCCAGATCTAACAATGGACGAATTGTCTTCTTCTGGGGCCCAATTTATTTTTATTTATATGTTCCTCTTTTCCAGGCAAAATGTGGTTAAACGAACCGGATATGACTTGGAGGCAGGAGATGCCTTTACCGTCGAGCGAAGACTCCAAAATTGCCCTCCAAACTCGACTAGGTCTTTCTCCAAGTAAGTGAACATGAAATTCGACGTGAAATTTCCCACGTGCCAAAGCATATTTTAAAGCTAGCTACGGTAACTTGTCCGCGAGATGTCACTGCTGCTATCTACACAATGACTGATTTTACTGGCGAAATTTTCAACCGGAAGCTGGTTTGACAGTCAATTTCAATTATTTCAATTTGAGATGGGTCTCCGGTCTCGATGACAGATTGTTAAAAAGGCAGGTCTTGCAGTGCTGAGTCATCTTTTCTTGGTTATGGTTGGTTTGTGCTGTATCATCACGATTTAGACGAGGAATATTCACAAAACGAGCGTTTTCAAGAATGAGCGACGGTAATGAAAGAACGTTTTATTTTATCATTCATAAATAACTGGCGCCTTCACCATTTTTTATAATTCCCATTCGAATACTATTTGACGAGTTTTCTAACGAAAATCATGAATTACACCCACCATACCCTCTACTGGGTGTCCCAGTACACTGAGGCCAAGCAACAGCTCCTTTTTTTCCCCAAAAACAATCAAAAAAATCTAAAATCCCCATAATGAATGTAAAAAAAAATGTTTGCAAAAGGATGTTCGTCGTATTGAACCTTTCAACTCGAGTATAATTCGATTCAAATAAGAGAAAGTGTTCAGCAAAAGAGGGGGAAGACCATCCCTCTAAATCGAAGCCCGAGTGGACGCTAAAATTCGATAAAGATTGACTGTTTCATCACCCCTCGTCTAAAAGGATATTCGAATGGGAAGTTGGAACTCTTTTCCGAATGTTTCACTTGAAGTTGAAGATTTTTTCAGAACAAAATTCTCGAAATGTGCCTTGCTTGATATGTCTTGGTGACGACATATCAGATCGATGAATAATTCACGAATTACTGTACAAATCAATTTCCTATCTGTCATTATCGTACACCGTATCATTTCAATAATTTTCGAGGTATAAATTTTTTAAGCATCACGCATCTGAAAATGGGCAGTTGCATGGGGAGTGGCTCCAATGGGGTTGGATCTTTTAATTATATAAAAGGGGATGGAGCAATTTATGTCCACGCATTTGCACAAAGACATTTATGATAGGTAATTTATAGTATTCGATTATAGTATCGAATGTAATGATAAAATGTCGATAGGTTATCGGGGAGTGAAATATCGAAACCCAATTTGCTTAATTAAAGAAAATTAGAGGAGGAGGATCCGTATTGTATGTACAAATGCGACAATTTTGGAAAATTCAAGACGATTGGAATCAATCAAAATTCATTCGAGTTTAAAAAACTAATCACCAAAACTATCTCAACAACTCAACAAAGTTTGTTCGTTTTTGAAGAGGTTATTCTTCGACACATTTTGAGGAAAAAACTTTCCATAAACGTATCTCCTAAAAGTCTCAACTTTTGAGATACAGGTTGATGAAGTTTTGAAAAACAATTTTTTGATAATAACTGAGATAATATTCTAGACATCTCTAGAAAATTTGGTACATGTCTTCTATGCATCAAGGTGCATTTTGTGATGTACGAAATTTTTCATTTTCTCTACCAGTGGCGTCCGTGAGGGTGTTGCATTGAATATTTTTGGAGAAAAAAATACTATGCTACTGTTTATTTCAAAAATAAAAATTACTTTCAAGATTCTCATTCATCATTGAGCAAATTTGCTCTCATGTATTTTTTTTTTGTCCGACGCATGGTTTTCGCTTAAAAAAATTAAAATCGTTGTACTTCAAGGTCATTTCCTCAAAAATCTGATGCGGCTTGTAAATGTGCATCGACTGAAAGCAAATTAAGAGATCAGATTCATTCCAAAATAAATGGGAATCCAAAAAATATATTTTTCTAGTCAGATGCTCTGTTCTTGATTAAATACATAAATTAAAATTGCTTCATATCGCAGTAACAACCGTTCAATAATCTATATCACCCTGTATCTCAAAAGTTAAGACTTTTAGGACATTTTTCTCGAAATGTGTCAAAGAACCACCCCTTCAAATATTAGCATGACTTTATGGATCACCCTGTATAGTCATCATTTTTGTGAGCAATACATTTTTGGTCCTGGATCTTCCATTTGATTTATAAATAAAGACACTCTGGAGAAGAAAACGTATATTTCATCCCTCTTCTTTTTGCTGTATAAACTTCCCTTTGGAATAATCGTCACCTATCTCGAAAAATTTCCATCCTACATCTGGGTCAGTTTTCCAATAAATTGGTACTCCAAATACCCGTCAAGTGAATTTATTCGGGCCACTCTAACCCTAAACACTCCATTCTAAGTGTGGAAACATTTATCCTATTTCGAATAAAATCGTATAAATAGATCTTAAAGCCTTGCCACCCTCCTGGAAGGGATGTAAATTAGGGTCTGAAAGAAAGAATTTAAAGTGTCTCCAACGGGGAATTGAAACACCCGACTCGGCTCAGGAGCGATTCAACCACACGCGACACAATCGAATATACAGGGTGTGTCGTGTTGAGGTGAACATATTTTTTGTTTTTGGGAAAGTTTCTGTTTATAAGTTCGATCTAGATATTTTACGTGTACAAATGGTTATGGGCTCACCCTGTATAATCCACTGAACCTTATACAGGGTGTCCCAGAACTCATCGTCAAGCCGAAACAGGGTGACAGGATTGATCATAACCATCAGGAGAAAAATCTGAAAAAAAATCTGTCCCATGCAGTTTGGAAATTATGGGCATTTTTAGAAATGGGATAGATTTTTTTTCAGATTTTTCTCGTGATGGTCATGATCAATCCTGTCGCCCCGTTTCGGCTTGACGTTGAGTTCTGTAACACCCTGTATACAGGTAACTGGAAGAAAATCTCAATTTAAATTCACCCCTTTTTTAAATACTAAAGAAATGTTGATCGAATCAGGCTCAGGTATGCGTACAGGTACGGATTAATAGGGTATTCATATTAACCCTACTTTGTTATGCAGCACTTGACATTAACAAGTGTTTATTCAAAAAAGGGTGTTCGATTACCACTTAGGGTTATGTTAAACGACTTTTTTATCGCATCCAAGGGAAGGGCAAGTGCAAATCCATTATGAACCAGTCAGGCATAATGGAAAAGAGAATAAATCAGAATATCATGGAGAAACTAGGAAAAAATTATTATTTCGCTTTTGCTTGGTCAAAAATGACGAAAAAAGTCATGAGTACACTTTTGTCATTTATAAACAAGATAATTTCAGCTTGTCACAGCTTTGACACAGGCGTACTAGTCACAATAAAAAGGGGTTCAGATCCTGAATACAAAAATAGCGTGAGTCAAATAAACGAATATAATTTTTCTGTCGCTGTTTTTCCTCGCTCCCCGCCAATGGCCGAGCGTCCCCAATCCCCCCCGAAACGACCTGGGGATCAGCACCACCTGGCCTTGATAGACCCCGTGTGATATATGGCCCTAACAGGTTAGGTTTTCCATAAAACATGTATCGCTTATTGATGAGACATGTGTTACGAATATGACTTTGGAAAAGTGTAGGGCTGCTTATAAGGGACAGACGTCTCTGTCGAAGTCATAAATTTTATTTTGGACGTGAAGTAGCTCCGTCAAAATTGAGAATTTACTGCCAGCAGCACGGTGGCTTGTTACATGTCGATGATAATTTGATATACAGGTTGTCTTGTTCGCGTTTCGTCATTTTTCATCTAGGTTCAATGGGCCGAAAAAAAAACAAATTTTCCAGATTTTTTTCTGTAAACACCTTTGAATTTATTGATCTTATGATTTGTACACATATTATTGTGTCTTCAAACAGTATTATGAGACTCAGTATTAGTAGAAATATTTATTTGGAAAGGAGCTACAGCTGAGCTCCGGGAGCTCCTCTCAAAAAAGACGTTTGCGGTTACCACTCGGTATATCTCTGAACTGTATCATCCGGAACTGAAAAACCAAATAGATTTCGTTGAAGTAATGTTGAATCCAGTAATTAAACAAAGGAACAAGCAAAAAGAATTTTTTTTACAAAATGGCGGCTTCTAAAAGAAAAAATCGATTTTTCACCAACATTTCTTTCATGAATTGTTTATAAACAAAAATATTCATCGGTGAGAAAAAATCTTCAATTGAAAACTGAAAAATATATTTATGAAGCTTGTGTTGAAATTTGAGATCAATCGGTCCAGCCGTTTTCGAGTAATGTTCGACTTTGAAAACACCATTTTGAGAAAAACGCGTTGAAAGTTTGAAGCACTCTGAAACGCCTTTTCGAATTCGCGTGTAACTTCGAAAATATTCACCGGAACGATATGAAATTTTCTGTGGGTATTCTTAAATATATGTACATTGAGAAAAAAAATTAAAACAATCGATTTTTCGAAAATTCCAGCTGTATATAACTCCTTAATGAAGATCAATGTTGCTTCAATCTTAATTACACCCAAAAAAGTCTGGAAGAAAATTTGACATCGAAATATACTCCCAGAGACCCTTCTCCAGCATCCAAATTCTCATCTTATTCAAAGTGATCTTCTTGCGAGCATCTGCCAGTGATTTTTGAGAATCCAATAACAAATCGAATGCTTTGAATTCAGAGATCTGAGAGACTGCATAAAAAAACGTTTATACAAACAATGCGAAAGGGAGGAAAAGAAGTTTACGGTCTGCAATTGAATTTTTCATCAAAGGGCAGAAGGATGTTTGTCGAATTTTGAATGATTACACGTGAGTGTGTGTGTATTACTTCAGTAAATTCACAAAATCTTCTCTTTTACGTTCGTTTATTGATACTTATTTTCTTAAAAAAAGAAGAAATATTAATCATTTTGCTGGATCCACAAGATTGCTGTGCTAATTATAGAATTCAATTGTTTTCAATTCGTGGAATATGATGAAATGGATGATGGAATAAATATGAATTCTGGCGCAATATTGACTACCAATAATTTTGAAAATCGATTGATCAATGTGAGTAAATAATGGAATATTATCTAGAAAATCTGTTTATTCGATTAAACTGAGCGAATCTCATGATTTTCAAATTTTTTTTTTCGTTAAAACGGATATTTGAAATATGCAACACCATCAAGGTTGTTTTTTTTTTGACAAACGGTTACAATTCTATTAATACTCCATCGACAATATGTCAGAATGTGTACTTTTGCTTTATCAATCACAAGAAAATTTCGCAAAACAAACACACCGAGCAGCAAAAAATTTGCCATTTTTATTACGACTCGGCAAATATTTGCCCGCCGAACGAAAATCATATTGTTTCACTGGTCCAACGTCGGAAACTTGCTGGAATACGTATTTCGAAAACATGGCGTACGCCTCGAGCGAATTTCAATAATAAAGCCGGACTTCGGCTACCGAGGTACCGAGCAAATATGCTATTCATTGAGGAAAACGAGTTTCGAGCCACTTTGCTGCGTGGGAGGCAGGACCGGATCCAAATAGATTGACGGAGATTTGAAGAATTTTCACCCAAAAACACAATAATCGGATAATTATGAAACAGGCAATAAATCATCAGTTCCATACCATTTTGTATGAAAAAAAATCTAGTGGGGCTAGGTCAGGATATTTAGTTGGCCACACGAAAAAAAAGTTTGTTCCAAACTCACTGTATCAATTTATCAATTGGTATTTCAGAAAATTTTTCAACAACAAACTGTGATTTTGACGGAGTCCGGTCCTGTCGATCCGAATTCTTCTTCCCTACTTTTGCAATTCTATGGAAGGGCCAACCGTGGTCAGCTGTTTTCCCTTTCAAGGTCCTCATTCATATACTGTGTAAACACAGTTGAATCGTAACCTCTCTGTTATACATGAGTTCTGGATTTTATTCATTGGGAATTCAAATATATTCCTCGCTGAAAGAAGGGGCCCATCATCTTGGGAGCCCATGAAACATTCGAATTTCATTTACTGAATTTTTCTCTCTGTGGAATTCGAGATCGATCAGGTGGTGTCAGATCTGGAGATTCAGGTGGCGTCTTGAGATCGCTGAATTCGTGCTGTCCATTCTATATTTGTAATTTAGCGAATTCCATTAAATCTGACGTCGAAATTGAAACAATATAACACTCTCGTAGGAGATTAAAAAAAGGACGGAGGATATAATCTAATATAGCAGCAGTAAATAACAGAGAGAGTTCAGTAAATGTCGAAAAGTTCCATAATTAAATTAATTAATGTTTCAAAGTTTCGCATTTTCGCCATTTATGAAAGCCTTAATGTCTTTTTGATAAATTGACAGTTATTAATACTGATATCAGTTTCTTCGATATTGATATTGAAGATAAAAGACAATGGGAGAAGTTAGACACACAGAAAAATCAACTAGAATTATTTTAGGAAGACGAGGAAAGTTTGTGCGATTGGTAAATGTATTCCTAGAAACTTCTATCACCGGATTTCGATTGAAATAAAATTATCCAACTACGCTAATTCTATGGAAATCTACGGAAAGGATTGAAGTTTGGGAATTTTTAATATTATCGGAAAGATAACATCATCCAATTTGTCAACATAAATCAGTAGATAAGATTAATTGACATGGAGACGATGTTCTATTATTACAAATATAGGAATAAACAGAATGATACTCGAAATTTATACACCATGAAAATAATTGAAAATGGGTCAGAAAAATGTCACGTTGAAAATCAATTTTCTCATGATTGAGATATAGGCGTTGAAGATATAACGTTTTGACAGATAATTTGTTAAAATCGTGAAATTTTCGATAATTCACAACGTTTTCATTAGTTTAGAATTTTTCCAATTTTACTTGACAATTTTCGAGAATTTTGGTTTTGAAAGAACAATAAATCATGTATGAATCGCGATCTGGAATGGATTGACCGTGCAGTGCCAATCACCCTGTACTCATTCATCACAAAGTAATAAACATGCTCATCATGATGAAATATAAATATTACTATCAATCCAGAACAAATTTATTTGCTTTTAATATTATAAACACCTGTTATCTACTTTGAAATACTTATTCAAATAAACTTATTTTTATTCCTATTGATATATTGATGACTTGAAAAATATGTATGTACATACCTATTACTGATACGCGTCTTGTGATTGCGAAACTATGTTAAGGATGCGATCCCGTAATGTATTAATACCGCTATCTCCATTTTATTTATCGTGTGGATAGGTATGTTCTTTGGCCCAAAACAATACGATCTCATTTTATAGGTTGATCACGAATATTCGGCAAGAGTTTGGATAATCGGCCACCCAGATTTGTATCATTAGGTATGCATATTTATTTTCGATTGGCAAGTCAGGGAAGGCGTGCTCTCATCTTTTGTCGAATATTTGAATCTTTTGCCGAATATTTGGATCTTTTGCCGAATATTTCGATCTCTTGCCGAATATTTGGATCTTTTGCCGATTATTTGTTTTATTTTGAATATTTGAATCTTTTGCCGAATATTCGGACCTTTTCCCCGAATATTCGGATCTTTTGCCGAATATCTGAATCTTTTGTCGAATATTTGAATCTTTTCCCTGAATATTCAGACCTTTTGCCGAATATTTCGATCTCTTGCCGAATATTTGGATTTTTTTCCGAATATTTGAATCTTTTGCCGAATATTTGGATTTTTTCCTCGAATATTTGAATCTTTTATCGAATATTCAGATCTTTTGCCGAATATTTCGATCTTTTGCCGATTATTTGTTTTATTTTGAATATTTGAATCTTTTGCCGAATATTCGGACCTTTTCCCCGAATATTCGGATCTTTTGCCAAATATTTGGATGTTTTGCCGAATATTTCGATCTTTTCCTCAAATATTTGGATCTTTTGCCGAATATCTGAATCTTTTGTCGAACATTTGGATCTTTCTCTTGGATATTTGGATCTTTTGCTGAATAATCAGATCTTTTGCCGAATATTCGGATCTTTTGTCGAATATTTGGATCTTTTGCCGAATATTCAGATCTTTTGCCGAATATTCGGATTTTTGGCCGAATATTTAGACCCTTTTCCCGAATATTTGGATTTTGAATTCCAACGAACGTTTTCATTTTCCCATCGTTCCCATTTTTTCCTTGTCGCCATCAATATTCAGCCTCTGCGAAACAATTTCCTTTCCCATTACCATTCGATCTTCCGTACATACGGCGCATTAAAAGAAGCGAAGGGGTGGGAAAACTCGGGGGTGTGAGGGTGCATGCATTACGTTTTCCGCTTCGGACATAAGGCAACTGACCACCGGCCACTGTCAGTCAATTTCTCGCTTTTGAACGAATAAGACGATCCGCGGAAGCGGCCGAAATAAAAATATCCACGAAAAGGGTCTCCAATTTTTTCGATCGTGAATTTGACAGTCAAAGTTTTGGTAGGCAGGGCGCACGCGAATTTTCCGAAAAGGCTCAAAATGCGTGGAGGAGGTACTTCATGAAGTCAAGAGTATTATTATCGGGATAATCAAAATCGAAATAAATTTTCGAGCGTGGCCGATCGAATCCAAAAAATCGGAGATGTTTTCGGAAAGTTCCGAGTTTCTTGTCGTGTCAATCATTGTTGTGAGCGCGCTGGTATATTTATTGATCATTCATGGGTTGTTACTAGTGATATAAATAATATATAAACGGTCTATGTAATGTTTGCATAAGGTCTTATCAATTTTGAAGAAAGCTGTAATTATCTAGATCATCGATACTTATAGTGAATATCGTATTTTAAATATTCAGTGTGTGTTAACATCCGATATGACAACTTTACTATCTAGATATAGTAATAATATGACGAACAGAAATTACTATAATTACTTCAGCCCTGATGTGTTCTCGAACTTCTCATCACCCTGTAAGTACCCAGTCAATTATTATTGCGCGTTTGAATTATCGCATTTTTTATTTCTATTTCTGAGCATTCCTGAATGAATTGAATCAAATTTTCCAGTTAGACTTACAGAAAAATCAACTAGAATTATTTTATAAAGACGAGGAAAGTTTGTGCGATTGAAATATATTCCTAGAAAGTTGTTTTAACGGATTTCAATTGAAATAAAATTATCCAACTACGCTAATTCGAAATTTCTATAATTTCCTGAACATTCCTGAATAAATTGAATCGATTTTTTCAAGCAGCTTTACAGCTGAAATCGAATAGAATTATTTTGGTATTATCAGCGCAACGATTCTCATCACGAATATTTTTCAAAAAACTGTGTATAATCATGACGAAAAGCTCTCTCAATACTCCATGAAATTGACTTAACCAAACTACTACACAACGTTGAATATTCATTTTCTAAACACAAATCATTCCAACTCACGATTGGCAGATTCAAAGTTCACACTCTGTATGTACCGTTGGTCGTTCACTCACGAATTATTCCAGAAAAAAGCGTTAAATTCAACTAGGTGATTTATCAGCTGTCATCTTGTAATTCTATGTCATGCATAAAATCAGGTTGAAATTTCAGTAGATGTGCAATTTTTTGAGGTTAAATTTATGTGTTCTCATTATTTGCCTCAACTTCTGCGATTAATTTGGGGAAAGAAAACGCTTAATAATATATTATATTGGCAGACCAATTATCAAAATTATATTGCTCTTTTCCGGGCCGTTAATTTTTTCTATCGCTTCCACAAATCAATATAGAACACGAACCAATCAGGGAATCGTATTGATTTCAAAGCAATGTGGGTTTGACAGCGGAATTAATTGTGATTATCAATTTCCAAATCAACTCAATTTCAACAGCTTTGGTGATGAGAATTTTGAACACAGTCTACGATTGAATAATCGCATCAATAGTGGCAAAATCAGGGGATACAGGGGGCCAACTCCCAAAGTGTGTTTTCCACTGGAAAATCGATCTGAGCTAGATGGAAAACCATCTCAGCTCCATTTTCCAAAGTAGCCATTGCAATGTAATACCATATAATGTTATACACACCTTCTTCGGGTGTGTGTTTTATTTATAAATGTGCGAGCATAAGAAAAGCTCTTTGGACAGAAACGTCCTTATACAGAGCCGTCTCGGCCGGTGCGCTCCTTACGAGCCTCCAGGGAGAGCTGACCCCAGGCTATTATTTCTCACCCCTATGGACGGGCTTTTGCATACATCCCATTATATGGGCGACTTTATTTTAGGCCGTGCTGTAAATTTCACTTTGAGGTCTTCTGAATGTGTATTAACGGCTTTGGGGATATGGGGATGTCACATAGGCAGGAGGATCATCAGATGATGAGATATTACCACCAAAAAAAGTTAAGTTAATAATACTGCATGGTTCATTTTCTGATGTGATGTCGAATGTCAAAGACTCTCGAAAGAAAATCCATGTTCGTTCATCAAAATACATTTCACAGATTATTTAATGACGACCAAACAATTGGTATTGGAGGAAAATTTGCATAAACGTGTCATCTGTCATGGGATGTCAAATGTCATAGGATGTCAAATGTCATAGGATGTCAAATGTCATAGCAGATGATTGGAAATCGAAGCAGGTTTTCTCTATATTGGTGGAAATTATCGAGGAATATTCAATGAATAATTGTGTCATGATGTTATAAATGTTATATGTCAATGTCAATCTGTCAATTTTCAGATCATTTTATTCGCTTTTGGTGAAAACACGAAACACGTGCATTCAATAATTGGATTTCGACTATCTGAATAAAATGCGGTATTGAATACATCTGTTTATGATGACTTTTTAAATATTCATAGATCGTTGATATTCATACTCTGGAATATACGAACCGAACACGCGATATTACATAAAACATAAATTTACGGATACGTTCCCATGCAAATATCACTCCGTGCTTATCCCAGCTTCGTTTATAATGTATGGATTACAAATGGACTCAGCTTCGATTTTATACGGCTCGCAATTTTTTTAGTTCTTAACGCTCAAATTATTTTCCAACCTATCCAAGAAAAAGAGTTGGGACCAAGCAAATTTAACTGAACTTCACATCGAGTGTACCACAAGGTACAGTTTCGGAGCCACTGCTCTTGAACCGACTTGTAAATGACCTTCTATCGCATGTCAATCTCAGTTTCTGATGCTGAATTTTTTTTGCAGCTGAACTACGTCCCGAGACAAGGTTACAGAAGACTCCATCTACACCGACATCACACGATGGTGAGTGCCCCTCCCCTTTTTTTCTACTTCCTAGTGGTGCCTTGTTAGAATGCGGAAGAATCCATTGTATAATTCAACAAGCGACGACACGTGTCTTCAACCCTTGCCACGTGACACCATTCTTTATTAAAAAGGGTTATGCACTACTTAGGGTTTTTTATAAGCATAATATTTCCTTAGGGGGCTGTGACTATCGAGACAAATGCTCGTCTTCCTCTTTCGATGAAAAGGCGACGGATCAAAGGATTTGCACATTAAATTACTCTGGGAGGAAAGTAGATTTATTTATTCTCGATGCATTTGTGGGGTGACAAAATGGAGTTGTCACTCGTCACCAGATAGACCCATACAGTTAGGATTTGACGATGAAAAAATAGTATTCGTTGGCATACTGAGAAATTACAATGCAACTTGCAATTAAAAAATGTCGTTGAAAACTCTGAGATGATTTTCGCATCAGTAACATACTCTACCCAATTACATTGTTTCTTGTTGTGTGGTTTTATTATTGTAAAGTGGGGGAATGATTTTCTGTCCTAGAATCACAATCTTCATCAGAAAAACGCCTCTTTCGATACCCGATGTATAATTTTCGAATTATCATAACTACCAAAGCAAAAACGAGTTCGTCATCGTGGGCATTCCAAACAACAATTCCGTCCCATTGGTTCGGACCAATTCGAAATCGTCTAGAGGTTTTATGAGCGCGAGAAAATGCTTAATTAAAAAGCAGAAGAGGACAGCGATGGCCGACAGTCCGTATGCTTTCAGTAATTTCGAGCAACAACGATGGCACTTAGGCTATCAAAACTGTTTTTTATTGTTTCGATTTTTGATAACGATGACTTGGCATTCATTCATTCACACGAGGTTTTATAGAGGACCCAGTATTCGTTTTGAGGTTACAAATCTTTGCTGTAATTGGTAAATGAGTTGCCAATTACTGAGGCACCTGAATGTTTTATTAGTGACGAAATTGTAATGATTTACTAGGAAATTAATAATGAAAAATTCTTACATTTTCAACCGAGCTACTTTGATTTTTTTTTCAGTTTTTCTAACCAATTCATCATTTGATTTTTCAGTAATGAAATTCTTTACATCGTGTCCCCCCTGAGGGAGACAAAAAATATTGATTGATTGATACCTACTTCCTATTTGCACTTAATCCATCTCAATTAATTTCCCTAAATGGATGTTAATGAAATCTGTAAAAGGACCCCAAACCTACCTTATCCCTGTCCCGACATATCCAAACCGTCACGTCATCCAGAGATTGATGATCTCTTCTTTGAATAACCTCGTGTCAGACATTGTGTCGATGCTCTGATCCACTAAAAAGGTAACCGCTTTGTGCTCCAATGAAAACCCCCCGAACAACCCTTTGAAAATCGACACCCTTTGGTGCGACACGCGCCATTTTTTAAAACGGATTAGTTGGTACTTTTGTGGCAGCTGAGAATGGAATTCGGCGTGGGGATAAAGTCGAAAAACCATATCTGATACTCCATGCGAGATCATTTAGGAGTAGAATTGTTCGTTTTTCGTTTTTGATTTTTTATAGCCTGCATAGTTTCAAACTGAATCTTCTTGATGAAGCATTTTTTGTACTACACAATCAATAAACAACTGTCATTTTACTAAGCAGAATGACATTTACACAGAGTGACAGTGACACTGACAGCAACAATGACAGTTAAACACTGAACAAATGAATATAATTCCCATATTTTCACTCATGATGCCAGTGGAGCTTAAATTTTCACTGAATTCTTTCCAAAGTATTTTCAAAGTATAGTAGATTAATTTCGGCTTTGCCTGTCAATTCAAAAGAATGATTTCCTGATCTATAATTGCTGTACTAAATATACTTATGATGATGATTCACATTCAAGATGGCGTCCAATCAAAAAGTAATTCGCTCAATTCACGAATGACAGAGTAGCGCTACAGGCGATTATCATCTATCAATCATAATGATTCCGGATTCCGTTTCGATTAAGGGTGGTGGGTGAAAGGGTGCAACTGAAAAAAAAATATAGCTGCTAATCCGTGAAATGCACTGTAATCGATTATTTTCACTCCATGTGCTGGTTACGAATCGCGCCTATGTAATAAAAGTTTTCTGGATTTATTATTCTCTAGTCGACACCCCCTTTTGAAAGCGAGAAGTAATTTTGGATATTATCATTTTTCAATGAGAAATATGTGGGGTAGTTTGTTCAGTTGTGATAAAAATAACTGCCTTCAGATACTTATGCAATGTGTTGAATAAAAGTCAAATTGATTCGTTCCTAACCTAACTTTTTCAAATATTCTGTTTTTACACACAATATTCATGACGAACCATTTCACGAATTTCAACAAAAACAATTACAACATAAATTTTTTCTGTATTACTACATTCAGAATTCCCCTAAAAATGTCAAAGTATCTTCCAGTCAATCAAACTATTTCTGGGATGAAAAATGTCAAGTCAATCTCACCAAACTATCAAAACATTAAAGAGAATAATAAGTCTTACATCAAAATATCTCCTTATTCCTAAATGCCTTTACATTCTTAATTAATCTTCTCCCTAACTGTACACTTTTTTCAACACCCACTACACTTTTCATGATTTCATTCTTACGAAAAAACATCAAACATCCACGAAAATATTTAACCTCACTGGATAATGGAAATAGTCTGACAACGTAATGCGAATGCACCCTAGATATCATATGTTTTCACAGCCACCTCAATATTTTAACCAATTAGGTAGGTAATGTATGCTGTTGTGTATTATTGAAATGCAACAGAGAGAGATGGGAAGAGATTTGTATCGTTCAGAAAGTGCATTTTGGTTTGGGGTTTGTCAGAAACAACGTTAATATTTTGTTGATTCAGTTTTTGTCCCTCCCCGGGAGTCTAGACAACCCAACATACATGTGGTATTGTTTTCTAATCTCGCATTTCTCGAGTGTAGACTGTCATTCATCATTATCATTTATCGTATGTGGAAGAGTCTATTTTTACAATTCAGGGGGTGTCATCTATGCAGTAATTCTTGGAATATTCAAATTAGAAGATCCAAATTTGTTATCTTCACATCAATATTCGAAAATTGACAAACAGAGCAAGGAATTCTGGAAAGCCTGAAATATCAGGAGATTTCCATTGAGTCCTGTGGATAAGGAATGTTTTTTGTCGTACCTCATACAGTGATCCTCGTTTTGAATTATTCAATGGAATTCTGAATATATTGTCGATATTTATACGTGGTTTATTCAGATTCACCCCGATCTGAATCCAAATAAGACCATCCGAATGTTTTGAATCCTGGTCAGTTTTTAAAACGGAGAAACGAAAACATAACAGCTGATATTTCTCATGACAATTCTTCCAATATTCCAGCTGTACCTCTCGCCTCCGCTAGATGGCGCGGCTGTAATTTCAAGTTGCACCCTGGAAAAAAATGCGGGTGCGACGCCACTGTGGGGCGGACAAAAAACGAGATCAGAGCGCCGCGGTCATAATGAAACATTCAAATGCAAAATGTATTTATGAATTTCTGTTCGGGGCCGGCATCGGCATACAATAACAGACAATTATTTCGGAAAAAAAGTGGAAGATATATTAAGAGCGTCCTCCGCGGTCTTGCATTCGACATTTCTCAGTTTTTGCGCGATCCGGCTCGCTGGATGACGTGCATCGAATATCAAACGAGCGTATTCAGATGGGCCTACGGTGCAGGACCGGCGTTGCCAAATTTCACACGATTTTTCGATACATACGAATATCTTGGTTGTTAGTGGAGTTAGGGAAATACAACTTCTACATTCTCAGGGCACTTTTTCGCGTTGAATCCAGTGGCGTAGAGAAATTTTCAAAAAAACCATTCAATTTCGAGTTACAGCCTGAAATTGTATTCTTTTCCTTTTCAACCATGTTGAGTTGCTTTTAATGTGCACGTCTTCGAATTTACCCACCCTTTTTGACCTTAATTATATAATTTTAACCATTGTACTACTCATATCTAACTGAGAAAACTTCAATTGACCTCGTTGGCCGAGTTCTTGAGGAACTTTGGCAACAATGTACGTCCCGGCTAACCCTAAAGGCATTTAAACGGTGTTGGATGAAAAACTTGTGGTCGCGGTATATATGTAAAGCAGGGTTTGATTTTTAACTCAGAAATACGTGCTCAGAATACGAATCGCTAAAAACTTCTTTCCCATGTTTTCAAGACCACATCCGTGAATTTCTTCCATTCATTTCCACATAACAAATATTCAGTGGAATAAACTTGCAGAAATCTGTGATGACATTACGTCAGAAACAGGTTGTGCAGAACGTGGTGCCACAACTCCGTCACATACAAAATCCGATACAAATCCAGTCGCCCATTTTAAGAAAACGACTCCTGACTAACCAGATCAGGCCCCCTGGCGATGAAAAACCATCACCAGCGAGTTCGAAGCTATTTTCACGGTGCTTGAACTCGACCCCCAAATATAAAAATGCATGTGGTGTGAAATTCCTTCGCCTATCGACTAGCTGTTTGCTTTATCGCGTCGTGTGCAGGACTTAACATCGACATGTCTTTCGGAAAATTGCCCAACCACCAGTTTCCTGGAAATGAATGGAAATTATCGTTTTTTTTGTAGGAGAAGCGAACGGAGATCTCAGCGGAGATGACCAGAGCAATGCCAGCGATAATCGTCTCGAGCAACACGATGAAAACTCCATGGATTCGGATCGAGGAGGAGCGTTAAATCTGGTAAGTTTCAACATGTGACCATTGACAGGTGACGTTGACTAACGTCACCGAGCACAGCACTACTAAAGCTGGAAGATAACAAGAATCCGTCAAGAAATGAAGTGGTTAAGTGATGAACGAGATCTAATTCAGACTAAACCGTTGGGACTGGTCCTCCCCCAGGCAGCAAGCTGACGTGATTTTATCGTCATTTTTTCGACACCAGACACGTCCTGCTGACGAAAAGAATGACGCCATAAAGACGGTAGGATGACGTGATTATGTCACAGACCAAAGACGTCATTCTGTAACGTCATTATGACGTTATATTTCGACGTTAATGGGCCGTCCCTATTTATTATATATATATATATATATATTGATATTGGTTCAAAATTATTTGTATTCACTTGCTAGTCTCAAGCTCATATTATTTGGATGTTAGTGCATATACAAATCAATATCCTATCTATGATGTTATAAGGTCTGTAAATAAAATCACAATTAGAGAACGAAAATCTATATGTTCCATCGGCATCAAAGGATATAATAAAGATATAATGAAATATAATATATATATTTATATTATATATATAAAATAACAGTTTGAGTAGAGGGAGTTATTTTTTTGAACTATGAGGATCACAATTATCAAGAGTAAAATTGTTAACTCAGAACATTTGAATTAAACCAAAAATTGATTAGCTCATTAGGAAGAAAAAATGCCAAATTTTATTGTGAATAGTTGATGTAGGGGTACTTGTTCCACTTGTTGGGGATGTGAGAAGAGTAGAAATCCCCAAGGCACAGGAACTTTCTAGAAATAAAAAATTATTGTTAAAAAATATATATAATTTAATGGTTAATGACCAATAGATAAATGAAAACTCTACTATTATTCACAAACTATTAAAACAACAAATTTCAAAAATATACAGATGTGATAGTATTTTAAAAATTTCATTTGGTCGAACAAATTGTTGAAAGTTCTGTCTTCTAGATTACCACCAGTTATAACAGATATGTAGGAAAAAACCATTGGAAAAGTAAGAAAGAAAGAAGTACCTTGAGTTGTCAGAACAGAAAGTTATTTGTGCAGACTCATCTCAAGATCTTTCATAGCTTAGAAGAGTCGACTCCACTTGTTGGGGATGTGAGAAGAGTAGAAATCCCCAAGGCACAGGAACTTTCTAGAAATAAAAAATTATTGTTAAAAAATATATATAACTTAATGGTTAATGACCAATAGATAAATGAAAACTCTACTATTATTCACAAACTATTAAAACAACAAATTTCAAAAATATACAGATGTGATAGTATTTTAAAAATTTCATTTGGTCGAACAAATTGTTGAAAGTTCTGTCTTCTAGATTACCACCAGTTATAACAGATATGTAGGAAAAAACCATTGGAAAAGTAAGAAAGAAAGAAGTACCTTGAGTTGTCAGAACAGAAAGTTATTTGTGCAGACTCATCTCAAGATCTTTCATAGCTTAGAAGAGTCGACTCTATTTATTATACAGTTAACCAAAATAAGTGAATTGTGTATATATAACTAAGATTCTTTCTTTTTCTATAGGTAGATTCACTGATAAGAAGCTTCTTTTCACCAGTATTAACACATTAATTTGGACTCTCATCATATGTTTCTTGATTTTTCATCAAATTATTACAGTATCTCGACAAAAAATCCTAGTGAGTTTAATCAGCACACTAACCTTAAGGATACAATTATTTTCACAAAAAGGAAAAAGCCTTAAAATAACGTAGCATCATGATATAGGTACAGGAATCATAGTAAGTGGTGAGTACATGACATCAAATCCAATACATGCAATAGACCAAATATTAAACTTACCTTACAAATCACTAGTAAAGGAAATGCACAATTCACAACCGACGGTCGGAAATCGACTTCTGTAATCAATAGGAAATTTCAATCGAAATCGAATACATAACAACCTCAAAATTTTTATGATAATGGCGTGTGGCCGTGTGCGTCGTCAACGTTGCGTGTTGGCTTGTGGCCGAACTTGTCCGATACCGATAACTCCGGAGATTGCCGAACGCCAAACAAATAATGAACGTTTTGTCTTGAAGCGCCAAATTCAAACTGTTTTTCAATGAGTTGATAATCATACGAACCTCATATAAAAGATGGGCTGTGGTTGAATAATAATACCTATATTGCGTCTGTTTATTCGCCTAAAGAGAAATTTGATTCCATTCTGTACCTACAATGTACACTTGCCTATACACACTTTAAGGTATCTATGGTAAACTTTCGTTTAACTTTTGCATTTCGATGAAAAATATTTAGGAACCTATAAGGATCATTGGAATAATCATCAAAATGCAAAAATATAAAACAATGAGTTAACGTTTTATAATGACGTAAAAATATCGTCAAACTAACGTCCTGGTTATGACGTCTACAGTACATTCAAAAAATGACGTCAGTATTCACGTCATTTTTTGGTAATATGACGTTGCGGACCAATAAATACCAAAAAGAGACGTCATTATGACGTCAGCTTGCTGCCTGGGCCCTGAAGAATTAAAACATTTAAACTTTCATGGAGGGGTCCGAGTCTGACAGACTATCTAGCAGTGCGATTTGGGAGTCAAACTTCAGATTTATTATCGCAAAACATAGGTTCTGAACGCGGGCATCGTCTTCAGGGAGCAAACGTCAGTTTGATGTATTATGAGTTCGATTTAAACATTAATGGTCTGCCTGAAAGAGTTTTCAGGCTAGTCAACTGTCTTCAAAACAACATTCGATTGTTTTATCTACAACGAAATTATCTCTCTGATTGATTGAATTCGTGAACGATTATTTAAAAAGGCGCCTATTGGGCACGTCTTCAAGTCGACACTCGACGAAAACCAATATCTTATCTTATCACTAGAATTATTGAATCGTGAAACGAAATAAAGATTTTTTTCGTGATCCCATTTTTATAACTGCAACACCTGTTTCCTAATTTGGTTCGCACAACCCGCCATTTTCCACATCAAAGTGTTCCTGAATAAACCTAGTAAGTAATCCCGAAGAACCTAACCTCAAAAACCTATTCGGCGTTCCCCTTTTGACAGTTTTTTTTCCTTGTCACTTGTAGGTGACAGCAAGTAATGACCAACCCCGAATCTCAACTCCCACATCACAGTCGCAAGTGACGAGCTCGAGCCCGGGCGTGGGGGCGGCATTGGCGGCGCTGGGCGGCCTCGGCGGTATCTTCGGCAACCCCCTCCAAATGTTGGGCAGCCTGCCGGCCTTCCAAGGGCCGCAGAGCCTGCAGCAACTGCAACAGCTCGCCATGCTGCAGCAGGCCAGCGGTAATCAGATGAACTCGCAGGCGCAGTTCTTCCTACAGAATCAGGTGAGTCGATTGCGTGAAGTGCAAACGTAACGCCAGCGTGAAGTGCAAACTTGACGCGAGCGTGAAGTGCAAACGTAACGCCAGCGTGAAGTGCAAACGTAGCGCCAGCGTGAAGTGCACCTAAAGCATCAGTTATACGTTGAGAAGTTCTAGAGATGAATTCGACAATATACGTAAACGTATCTCACGTAGATGTATTTGTACGATTTTCCACGTACTTCAAAAGTATCCTCAATTATGTTTCAATCAAGTAGAGAATTTTATAAACTGTATAAACTTTTGGGTACTTGAAGATGAACATGAGATTTCTGATACGATTCACGATATCTCATGGTTGAGATAAAAAGTCGTCAGTTACGATCAAGGTTACGAATATCGATCATGCTCAAAATGTATGATTACCAGAAAAACAATTGTTTTACGTACATACATGGTAATGAAATGGAGAGTTTCATGAATATCTGCATCAAATGTTTGCTTCTCGCGTCTGTCAATCGTCTTAATGAGATTTAAAAAATTTGTTTAAGGGTTTTCTGCAAGGATTTCCTAGATCAAATATATCGACCAGACCTCAACATTCAATGCAGGTGTGTTCATTTAGAATGCAATCGATGTTTTGTTCATTTATGACACTTCACAGATTTTCTTTCTGCACGAAAAACACATTTTTTGGAACGTGGACTTCAAGTGGGGGGAATTTTCGAAATAATGAATATCTACCACCAATTGTTTATTTGACTATGACATATCGAAGTATTTGACAGGTTTGACAGCATGAAAACACTCGCACAACAAACCAGTAGACGACATTGCTGGAGCGCAACGCAAAGTTAAACGTATCTCATTGATTCCAGGTGCAGCACTTGGCGCAAGCGGCCCAGCAGCTGCAGCAGCTTCAAAAAGCGCAGCAACAGACTGCGAACCATCAGCACCAGCACCAACACAACACCAGCATTCCCCAAAATGCTACCATTCCCCACCAAACCCAAACGACGCCCCCGAACAACGCGCACGCCATCCCCGCCAGCCTGCTCACGCCCAGCACGCCCGGATCCGGCGGCTTGACGCCCCAACACCTCAAAACGCCCTCGAGGATCATGGAGCCTTCGCCGGAGGAAACCACGGACCTGGAGGAGCTGGAACAGTTCGCCAAGACGTTCAAGCAACGCAGGATAAAGCTAGGTGAGTTGGCTCGGCGGCGAAGCTGAAGCTGAGGTTTATTATGGTTTTCGGTTGCAGGTTTCACCCAAGGCGATGTCGGGCTGGCTATGGGGAAGCTCTACGGCAACGATTTCTCCCAAACCACCATCTCCCGGTTCGAGGCGCTGAACCTCAGCTTCAAGAACATGTGCAAGCTGAAGCCGCTGCTGCAGAAGTGGCTGGAGGACGCGGACAGCACGCTGAGCAACCCGGGCGCGCTCAGCAACCCGCTCACGACCCCCGAGACGATAGGCAGGCGGCGGAAGAAGCGCACCTCGATCGAAACCAGCGTGCGGATAGCCTTGGAGAAGGCGTTCCTCCAGAACCCCAAGCCCACCTCGGAGGAGATCACCATGCTGGCCGACGGGCTCTGCATGGAGAAGGAGGTGGTGCGGGTGTGGTTCTGCAACAGGCGGCAGAAGGAGAAGCGGATTAACCCGCCGACGGCGGCCATGGGGTCTCCTTGCTCGGTGGGGAACTCCAACGGGGGCATGTACCACATCGCCAACACCTTGGCGACTAGTCCGCTGTCGCTGGTGACCTCCAGCGGGCACAACGGCTACAACCCCAACGTGATGGTCAAGCAGGAATGACCCCACGTCAATTTCTTCGCGGGCCATTTTTTGGAGTAGGTGGTCTGGACTGTGCAATGATTTTGGATAATTTCGCGGCCCGTTTTAGAGGCGATGACGGTTTCAAGGACGTTTTGTAGTTGGTAGGAATGCGCCGAAACGGTATCGGGTACGTTCGATGAGTCAGCTCGGAACGTTCAGGACGGGAAGTCGTTTTTTGGTTGGATTTTTCGAAAAGGCGAAATTGCATCTCCATTCGAACACAGTTCCACTATTTTGTAACAGATGAAAATTATTCAATGATTATTGACTGCTATTTTTATGCCAAATATACTTATCGTCTTGATACAACACATGAAAAAGTTCGTGGGAAAACTCGGGAAACCTAAAATCACTGTTATTTTCGGTTTCCAACAAATAGACTAGAACTCTATCCATTTTGTTTATAGCTATTTTATTTCAATTGTTTTATATTTATATAGATATTATTGCAGAGCAGAGCAAACGTATGACTATCATTTTCCTTTTCACGATTATATACAGGGACATTCACAAGTACGAAACGAATGGAAAACATTTTTTTTTTGTTATTTTTTCGAAAAAATTCAAATTGTCATCAAGTGAGGCTCGTCTTGGCACCGACTCAGCCTCTATTGGATATACTGAGTGATCTTCAGTTCTCCAAAAATCGCCTTTTTCAAAATAAAAAAAAAAAGAGTTTTTTTTTTTGTCACTTGTCCCTGTGTATTTCGGCTTGTGAAGAGGAAAACTGATACATCGAGAAATATTAGCTGATGACATTCATTCCTCAAGCAGGGTCTCATATAATTATATATTCGAATGATTGTCACATGCTAGTAATGTACAATAATCTGTAGATAAATACGTGATAGGGTGGTTATCGGATCGAAAATTGAATTCTCGTCTGATTTCTGAAATGTGTGCGCGCGCATTGAATACACCGAGTGTTTCAAATTCAATTCCAGTGGCGTTGAAAAAAAATTAGAGATATTTTTTCCCTTCCTTTTTTCGAAAACGAATTCAACATGGCGTCCATGAGAAAAAGTGGGCAAAATTAACAGGATTTTCCAGAATTTCCTTTTTTTTTGTCGGTCACCCCAATGGAGGGGATGGAATTTGAAGCACCCGGTATATCATTAGTAGTCCTTCAAATATCCATAGAGTGTATATTATCAAACCTTCATGTCATGTATATATCGAATTTAGTGGTTCTTTATTATGAGGACCAATTTAGAGATGTTAAAGTTCCTACGTAAAACTAAATATTGTTGATATTATTATTAAAAACTTCGTAGTTGGACATGAATTCGACTATAAAAATATTATTTGTTGAAATAGACTGACTGACTGCGTTTTTTTGGTTTCGAGACCTACAACTACAAACGATGTCGAGAAGAATAGGGTCTATTTTTATTTCGGTTTTACACACATATATTTACCTATCCACTACTACTTACTTTTCTACACTCATCTACACAAAATACTTGAACTTCTTCATTCAGCTTTCTCAGGTGAACATTTTCCGCTGATTGAAGGAGTTTGATTACACTCCTTTGAATACATCCATTCAACGAAAACGGTGAATGTATCCAAACGACATGTAAATAAGCATATACTCGTAATTGTGAATACCTAACCTAAATGTTTCGGGAAATGTTCTATGGTAGACTCTTTTAGAGAATTCACATATCCTATCGATATCTCTAGCTGTACAGTTTTTAAAGTAAAATATACGGACATTTCGCAAACCCCACCATATCAATGTGAATTAATTAAATTAGTGTTACTTTATCATATACGAGATGACAGTTTTCAAGAAGCTTTTGAAAAATTTCATAGAATTTTAGTCTCGTAGGTATATGTGTGTAGTCTAAGTGTTTAGCAAGAGAAATTATATCGGCTGTATTCGAACAAATTGGAATTTTTGTACAAGTGAATGGTGGAAAATTAAATCTTAGATCTTATAATAATCATTGTAAGTATCAGTGAACATTTTTATTTGGAACTGTGAAAGACCCTATTCAGATGTTTAATATATCCAACTGTGGTCTAGGCAATAACATGTATATTATTTTCATTAAAGAAGTTGATTCATAGATCTGTGTTTTTATGTTTTTTATTCAAAGTTCTTACACAATATCAGTAGCGCCATCTAGCCCAATGTACAGAAACTTTTCGAGTATCACAGTAGTCAGAGTACAGTGGAGTGGAAATAGCAATGTTCTGTGGTTAAACCCCGAACCACTTTGTCAATCGCACGGTCAATCGTGAATCCTCAATATTAACCATAGATATATAAAATAAGCTGGCAATGTGCTCCAGCGCATTGGAATCGTAGAGAGAGAGAGCGCACGGCACAATTCGCATTGTCCAGCTGCAATAGTCAGATTATTCATAGAGTATATTGCGCTCTCTCTTTCTTTACAGTCTTCACCATTTCCACGCACACACATTGCTAGTCTATTCTATATGTCCATGAAATTAACAGATTTCTATGAAACAGATGTTTCATGTCCAAGTCATAAGCACAGTCATAAGTCTCTCCATTTTTCCAATGTTTTGTTATATTGTTAGATTGTTATGTCAAGTACTGTTTCTGAATTAGTTGGTCGAGGAACAATAAAATTTAGCCAGTACAGGTATTTATCTTTTCCAATATATTCCTACAACTTATAGTAAACTCACTGCATATGGACATATTTTATTACGTCCATGTATATTATTAGATCTCCAACACTATGGATGAAAATAGAGGATCCTCAGATGGTCGAGAAAATCCAAAGAGGATGAGAACTGGGTTCTCATTGGAAGACGATTCCAGTTCATCCAATAATTCAGAAGGGGAAAGCAATGACTCTTTGAGCAATCATGTTTTTCTTACTTCTGAGGAAAGACAATATGGGCTTCCAAGATTGCCTGTCTTTAGAAACATTGGATCCATAGATCCTGACAGGTGACCTATTTATTAAAAATTCTGATATTGATAATGCAATGGTGATTTTCCAGAATTATTGACACTATGAACCCTAGATCAGATGATGAAGATCAGAACCCTGATGACATATTTGAATACAATAGTCCTGAGAGTTCAGACTCTACCCTACATGATACAGACTCTGATGACGATGCAGAAGACAGAGAAGAACATCCAGTCATGAGTAAAGAAAAACCTAAACACAACTGGTTTGTGGTTCCTGAAATAATCAACAGACAAATAGGTAAGTAATAATATGCCTGCACAATTAGCGACTCTCTAATCCTTTCATGTAGGTTACAGCTCAAAATACAACAGCAACGATTTATTCCAAAGGCGCTGCTACGGGTCCCTACACTGTGTACAAAGGTTGGAATTGATGAACAAGTTGCAGGAGCATACTGGCTGCGTCAACTGTTTGAATTTCCACCCAAACGGCAATTTGCTAGCCAGCGGCTCCGACGATCGTAACGTGGTCGTTTGGGACTGGCGAATTGGCAAATGTTTGTTCAAGTACAACTCGAAACACAAGCAAAACGTGTTCCAGACAAAATTCATGAATCTAAGTGGAGATCTGCATATAGCTAGTTGCGCCAAAGACGGACTGGTGAGTGAAATTACACAGTGGGAACGAAGAAAGTGTCAATTCTTTTTTAGGTGAGACTAGCTCACGTGTCCCCTGATGATGGGGTGAGATATAACCGAAGACTAGGTTCTCATAAGGGTCCTTGCCACAAATTAGCTGTTCTCCCAGATCAACACCACGTTATTTTGAGTGCAGGTGAAGACGGTGTGGTGCTCAGTCATGACGTGCGAGATTCAAAACCAGAAAGGTGCGGTGTTGGTTTTGGTGTCGTTCCCAGTGGATAATTTTTATTTTTCTTTCAGGATAGTCACTACATGGCGTAATCGGGTAATCGCCCTGTACAGTATTCATGCAAATCCATTGAGGACCATGGAGTTTTGCGTTTGCGGTAGAGATGATCAAGTGAGAGTGTATGATCGGAGAAACAGCAAGACACCCCTGGCCATCCATCATCCCTTTAAGAATTCGGTAAGGAAAAATCGTTTGATTTGAGTGTGAAATACATGAAATTATAAAGTGATGGTTAAAAAACTGGTTAAATAGCTATCTTTACAATAGACATCAGTTGGTTAAAATTAAGAATTTTGTATCCAATTATGTCCTTGTCACATCAGGAGTTCCACAGGGATCACACTTGGGTCCCCTGTTGTTTAACATTTTTATCAATGACATAGCAGCCATTTTTGGGAATTGTAAATTTCTCCTTTTTGCTGATGATTTGAAATTATATATAAACATCTCAGAGAACCAACTGATTGTGACTACAACTACAAGAAGATCTTTATTCCTTGCTAAAATGGTCTAAATCAAATGGTATGTTGTTGAATCCTGATAAATGCCAATGTATTACTCTTAGTAGAGCAAATTTTATAACTCAAAATTAGTTTTATGCGATTTTGATCTGGAAGGTGAAGTTTTTTTGATTTTTGATTTGTTCGCAATTTTTGTTCTTCATGACAAGAGCTACAACTTTGCCTCAGAGAGTAAATCGAAATTCTGAACGGTTTGCAAGATATGAGCCTAAGAAAATGATCACTTTTTTGCGAAAATGATACCGAGGCCCCAAATCTTTGGCGGCCCATAAAAAAAGTGCATGACTTTGGGGGAAATTGGGAGACACGGGTCTTTTTTTTTGTCTTTTATCACGTAGTGGTGTCCGTATATGGTTATTTTGTCATGACTTAAAAAATTACACACAGTGTTATTCTACCGCACTGTTACAGACCAATTTGTTTTCACATAATAGGAAAAATAAATGTAATATTATTTGAAGGGAAGCACGCACGAATTTGCAAATTTATTGTTCTTCTTATGTACTTATTGTAATGATTTTTTCTTGAAATAAACGATTTATTTATTTATTATACATGTATAAAATATTATTTGTCATATTGTATATTGTCTATATTTTGTAAAGAGGGGTTTGCCCGTTAATGAATGAATAAATAAATATGAGATATTTGTAGGATCACAAAAGCGGGTACACGAACCTACACATCACTTCCGCCGTGTACAACTACGACGGTTCGGAAATTCTAGCGTCTTACAGCGACGCCGAAATTTACTTGTTCGACGTGAACGACAAGCCGAGCGATTTCAAGCACCGCTACCAAGGTCACCGAAACAGCGCCACCATCAAAGGCGTCAACTTTTTCGGGCCCAAATCCGAGTTCATCGTGAGCGGTTCGGATTGCGGCAACGTTTACTTCTGGGAGAAGCAGACCGAAGCGATCGTGCAATGGATGATGGCGGACGATAACGGAGTGGTGAGTCGGCGTTTTTTAACCGGCTAGGTGATGGAAAGTGATGGTTTTCTCTCTCTCTCGAGGTGAACGTTTTGGAGCCTCATCCCCAGTTGCCGTTCATTTGCACGAGCGGGCTGGATTGGGACGTCAAGTTGTGGGTGCCGTCCAGCGAGAAGGAACCGGCCATGGCGGGTCTTTCGAAGACTGTCAAGCGTAACGCGAAGGACGTGTTTAGCCCCAGCGATAGCGATTTGAATGAGAGCCAGATGCTGTGGATGTTGTGGCGTCATATGAGGTCCGCGAATAGAGTCAGGGTGAGATATTCTCTTTGGCAATTTGGCGCAGTTGTTTAATTTTTTTGGAAATCTGCAGCAAAGGGAACCGACTCCGATTTTGATGAAATTTTTACTTTGCTGCAGGTTTTCCATTTGATTTTTTTTTTTTTCAAGTGGACAATTTGAATAATATTGTTTCGTGTTTTAGCGAGATGTCACTGCAGATGAGAACATCCTCTTCAACTTTGACCCAATGTCGGACAGTTCCACCAGTTCGATGAGCAGTCGTCCCGACAGCTTGTTGACGCCCGATGACTTGGACGAACCTACTGGGTGTTCTACTTCTTAATGCGTTGATACGAACGACTAGCTCAGAAATGGTGCGCTCCTGAAGGAAAAAGTTGCACGAGACTTTTTTTGTTTTTTGTCCTAATTCTTTTAGCAATAATAATCATTTCACCAAATTCTCAAATTGGAGTTTAGATATTATGTTCACGTAAAAGTTTTTTCTTTTGGACAGCCCAGTACAACAATCTGTATCTTTTTTGTGTCTTCTCCAGGCGATGGGGATGAGTTTGTGATATTTTTCTAAGGGACATTTGAAGGAGGAAAGAAGTTCCAATGAAACATTTCTGCAAACTAATATGTCTTGTTGAAAGTGTTTGTCATTAAAAGCTGAAACTTTATTATTTTGTTTTATTAATCCACAAAAAACAGGTAATAAACTTCCCAAATGTGATCGCTTTATTATCATGAATGTCCATTATAATTGGAAAACAAGTCAGAACAAAACCATTTGAATTTGAAACGTTCATTATAAATTATTTTCTATGTCTTGCTGCAAGATATAAATAATACTTGGTACCTGAAATCCTTCCTGTACAAAAAACAAGTCTTTAATTCTTTAGCCAGCCTACAAGATTCATCAAAAGGATCTTTCAAAGCTAAAAAATTCCTATAACTTGAGCCAAACCTGCATAAATCATAAGGGTAAAAAACCCATAAACAATTGTAACAAATGCCTTGATGAACAACCCGAACCAGGCACTGGCCCCCATGCCACTCAGCAGCAAATCCAACAGCAAGGATTTATAGGAGGTGAGCACCAACAGCAGAGTCACAGCTGTTCTAATATTACTTTTCAAATCGTGCCTGGACCACAACCATATCAACGTTGCTGTGACAATGTGTTGCACGAGAAAGATGTTAGATTCGAGGCACTTCTGAATGTATATCCAGTCGAATTCGGCTCCTCTCGCCCCCACCCATAGTAGGAGTGCTCGGGAAAGGATGACTTCGGCTGTAGCCCAGCCTATACCTGCAGTCAGTACTTTGCTATGACCTTTTCCTGGTATGCTTGCTAATACTATGTACAATCCGACTAAGTCTGCTAGGTCTACAGTGGACTTGAGGAACTCCTGGAAGATTTAGAGTGCTGTAATAAGCATGGAAGTGGCCAATGAACACTTACACCAATTAGGTCACTACCGAGCTCGGAAACGTTGTCTGGGAAAAACGTAGCTAAAATTAACATTTTAGCTAATTGAGTGAACATATAACAGAATCCTGCTTGAATGCATTTCCAGAAAGCTCCATATTCTGGCCTGTAATCAAAAGCTAGGATGAAATCTTGATTCTAGGAAGAAATAGACACTTACAATCCAGAATTTTTATAGGCTAGGTAATACGGTACATAAATAAGAGCAATGCAATTTCCAAAATGGTAGAGGGTCATTATTAACAAATTTCGATTAAAATGAAAAATGACGTATTATTTTGGTTAAAATAACAAAGTGACAGCATTCTCACTCTCAGTCCCAATCTCCTTTGCTTCTCTTCTTCTTCGTCACCGTCACTACTCATTCCCGCTACGAGAAAGTCCATAGGCGTATCAGAATGATAATATTAATTAACATCTAGCGAAAAATATGGATTTCTTATATCCTATTCATAGCTGAACTTTCATAGATACACAGTCGAACAACTCGCATTTTCAAAGGTTAAAACATGTAATCATTTAATCGATAAAACATAGTCGTATAATGAGAATGAACTCCAAATGTCTTGATGACATCTCCATTGATTATATCACGACATATCTAATGCATGCCATATAGCAATCAAATTGAAATCATTTTCGACCTAACAGGGACGTTAATGCTATATATATATATATAGTTCAGAACTTTTTCTGAGTATGAATACGATGTATTAATTTTACAAATTCTCAGAATGACTGACATTTCAATTCATTTCATCCATTGTGAATTGGAGTTGTCTCGAATCGAGTCGCTGAAGTCTAGCTACAAGATAATAGCCCTTTGTCCATTACAAGCCGGAACACAGCTGGGAAAGGGTATGCATATTTGCATGCGCCAAAATGTTTGGGACTTTGTGTGATAGGATGTAGGGCTCCTAGGAAGGTCATTCAGCAGCTAAGCGCAGTGTAGCCAAATCGATGTCACTAGAAATCCTAAATAGGAATCATAATTCTTTCAAAACCACTATTTTAGTCAATCAGGAATCATTTATATATCTGACATTGCCTTTTTTATGCTTGAAAAACGTTAATTGCGAGAAAGTTATCTAAAAAAGGCGAATATTCGCAAACTCAATCGACTTGCGGACTTGTTAGTGGTCTCCTTTTTACCCAAAACCCAAACAATACAATACAGCAGCATATTCAATGAGGGAGACATCCTTAATGAACTAATCTCTACCCGCCTAAACGCCTAAACGTAAAATCAATTCGAGATGCCCCGCCACATCAACCGATCCGGCAACAGCGCCACGATCAACAGCCCAGTCGGTGTCTCTCCGTTGAGTCGTGCGGTCGCAGCTGCGAAATGATGGCCGCTGATCCGTTAAACAATTGCGAATCGCTCTGCACGTTCGAGCTCCCATCCCGCAATTGACTTACCGACGGTGCAATGTCACGAACCACCCTCTAGCTGTCAGATAAGCTGACATTCTTGTCATTGTATATTTCGGCGGCTGAAGAGTCGTATGATTGTTTTGGATAAAATGTGCCTCGGTTAGTGACCGTCGCGACGATATGTCGGTGTCGGCAAGCGGAAAAAGCAGCCCTTCGAACGCGGTCTCCGTCAAATCTGTCGAGGTGCCTGCTGCTCTGCAGAATGGCGAGAAGTTCATCAAATGGGACGAGGTAGGCTGTGTTTTCCACCCCTTTTGAAGTTCACATTGTCTGCCTCGGTTTAGGGAAAGTGTTAACGATCCCACCTGAATTGTTTTTCGTGTGGGCAATTGTTTTTCTTGGTTCGAGTTTGGGTTATTCGAAAAACAAACTGTAAGTCGTTCGGGGAAGGAATAATATTTGTGTTATTGTAACTATTTTCTAATGAATTCGTTGAAGGTTGTGTATTGTCCTTCAAATTCGTGCCCGAGAAATAAACAAAAAGAATTACATGGGAAGAAGTGTGAGGTTGGACTCGAATTTCAAGAGACTCAAGACAACATTGCAAAAATGTGTTTTTAAACAGTGAACTGAACTAAATGTTACGTGCTTCGAATCCAAGATGCACAATTCCATCTCGAAACCAGATTTTAACGTTGACGTCGTTTACAGGACGAGAAATTCGCTCGACAAAATTGAAAGTGTAAACCAGTTGCATACAATTACACCCTGTATTACCAAAGTGATTGTTATTAATAAAATAAAGTTAGTAAGTGTGACGTTTTATTTTTAGTTTTGTTGTAATCACAGAGCTTCAAGAATCGCAATTGAGAAATTTGGGACGAATTAAATATCTATAAATCGAGTTCTCTTCCATATATTACTTGTCGATGATATCGAAATTATTGAAAAATCAACAAAACAAGGACCGTATCTGATGAATTGACAATGAAAACACAACTTTAAAACTGGCCAATCAAAACGTATCGTTGAAACCATCCACCGCATACACTTTTCCATCTACCCCACTCATTTTCTGCGACTATTTCCGTTATTGCCTACTAGTTTTCTCCCTCTCTTCGTTGCCTCAACTACAAACGACGATGAAATGAACATTCACCATCCTCCCGGGTATCTTTAGAGGCATCGCATAGAGTACAGTCATTACTCCAACGTGAATGGGATACCTGCATCTTTGCATCGTCTTTTTCTGTACCATCAAAGCCGAGATTTTGAAGTGATCTTGAAGGAATCGTGCTGGTTGAATTTGTGCTCGAGTTGAAAGAAGGAACGATTTTATCGAAAGGGAAACAGAATCTGTATGGATAGATTCATCTCGCCTCTGAAACTCTGACATTTTTTTTGTGAAGTGACAGCTTTGGTTATCTTTCGATACCAATAGTGCAAAACCAAAAGTATCTAGCTAACTTCTGATTGGCTGAGAGTATCAATAACTATGGCAACACTTCACGTGACGTTGTAGATGTCAGAAGCCAAGCCGCCCTGTCATATTTTGTTGACTATATGAAATAATCCACTCGAAATGTTTATTGATTCGTAACTGATACGTAAACTAATTCGTTTTAATAGACCATTAAAAATTCCGCTTCGCGTTAGAATAATATCGTGGAATTCGACTATTCCCAAACACATTTCATTTGGTTATGATAACGCCGTTGTTGTTTCTTCTTCGAAATCATTACGAAGCGTTAGTAATGAGCAGTTGTTTGAAATTATTTTTGATTTTCACGACCTATATTGCGGCATCATGGAAATATTAAAATCTATATTTAGCTTCGAAACACATGGATATAGGAGATAAATTATTATGTGTCGCGAAGGTTTTGTTTCTGCTTTTCAGAATATTCCTTCTCCAAAATAAACATATAAAAATGTATGCACGTTAAATGGCGTATAATTAGGTTAGAGCTGTATAATTCCATCAGGTAATTGCCGAATATCATGAACCAGAACTCGTGTGATGTTTAAAAGCAATAATTATAATAGATTATAGCCAATTCCTGTATCAATATCGATCACATTATATCATGAGAGCAGCCATCAGGATATTACTGCTTGAAAACAAATGCCTAGATAAACAAATGCCATCGCAAAAGCAGATACTTTTCGGAAGGCGCAGTAGGCGATAAGCGACGAGATCTATAAAATTTATAACTGTCGAAATTAAACTATCTCTTTGTAGCTCTTCTGTTGTTCTTCATTTTACTCTCAAATTTAAAATTCTTTAATAAAGTTCTTTTTCATTTGATTTTGATGCTTTAATTAATATCAAATATCAAAATATACATTTCAGAGTATATAACTTGTAGCCAATTTACGAATTAATTAATTTCTGAGGAAACTGAACGGAATTTGAAAAAAAATATTGAAATTCACCAGTGGCGCACGAGCACGTTTTTCTTAAGGCTTTTATGGATTGAGACCTCGGAAAATGCAACACCCTGTATGGCATTTGGGAAACATTCACTTTCATATTAAGCAGCACATATTGCTTGATACTCATATTAAAATTGAAAGCTCTATTTGTAGTAGATCAAGCACAATAAAATAAAAACCAAATTTTTGTTCAACTTTCAACACCCTGTAACTCCGCTAATAATCGAGATCGGACACACGTTCATAGGAACTTTTCTCCTTATTTTGTACCAGAGAATACGTACCTGAAACATCGCCGTGCAATTCTGAAACACCCTGTATATTACTGTGCACTTTTTGGTGAATAAATATCATTATTATCATTGTCTGTCTCGCAGGATTCCGGGGTGGGAACCCCCGTAACACTAAGAGTGGACCCTCACGGGTTTTACCTCTACTGGATCGATCAAAATCACGAAATGGATCTGCTGGACATTTCCGTCATCAGAGACACGAGGACCGGAAGATACGCCAAAATTCCAAAGGTACGAATAGCTGTCTCTTTTGATTGATTTATTGTTTGCACTCGTCTCCTTGCTTTATTATGATGAATGGCAGTGTTTTGTTCCTGTTTTATGACAGATTAGTTGAGAAACACAAACACTCGGAGTTTCGTGACATTTGACATTCGCTAAATCGAAATTAGGGATTCTGACATTGACAAGTGACGATTGTTACAGCTGGCGCTTTCTGAACTAAAGTTAAGGTTTTCTAGATAACAATTGACGCTTTTTGAGCTACAATTGGCGCTTTTATAACCTCAAAATGCTTGCCGAATTGGAATCGTTTGATTGAACGATTCTGATTTGAAGACAGCTTCACTCTACCCATATTCATTTCGATTCTTCACCAAAAACAACTGCGTGTGTTCGTCCGAAGAACTTACAATAAATCCGCGAATCCTTCTGAGCGGTTGCTCAGAAACCAACACGGATTCCTAGTGGGAACAAAGTTGAAATCACGAGTGGGGTACGCTGATCGAAATTCAATCAGCTAATTTGATGACAAGGCCTCTTCCTGTGACTACCCGACTTTCATCTGTTATCATGAAGTGGCTCTCCAGGCGTCGAGGGTTTTCCTTTCCATGGAAGGCCTTTTCGATGGCCTTGAACGGTCGGGCACGCCAGAAAGAAACCACGAATAATTTTCGCGTGATACGTCGGGTAATTAGATCGAGATTTTCAGTCGATATCTTGAGCTATTCTGGGACAGGGAGCGGTTTCAATTGTATTTCGCGTGGATCCTCCTCGATTTCCATATCCTCACAGCACGAACTATTCGTTGACGGGAAAATCAAACAGTGTCAGATCCGGTGATCCAGCGTGTCGCGTCTCGAAGTCGTTTCGAAATCCTTCATGAATGCGGAGGCGAACGGATTGAATTAAATTCAGCGTGCATTAATCTGCATTCAGTATTCAACTTCTGAGTAATGAAAATGCAAGGGGAGGGACGGCTACAATGAAGGAAAACAAATAGGAGAGATACAAGGGGATTTCCATTAGGAGGATAAAATATGATTGTAGGTGTATTTCCTTTAGCTTCAGGCCTCCATTGTACACGCGATAGTGAATTGTACAACGACGCCTGCTGTGATGAATACCGACGCAAAACAATTGAGGAGAACCGAGATGACGACCAAAATAAACTGGTCAAACAAATATAGGATAGTATTGATTTATAATTGTTCGTTTCAGAAAATCACATGTTTCCTTACGCGTCTATTAAAAAAAAAATGTTGTTCGACGTTCACGAATTTTTTCAAAATACTTGGGATCGAAGTTTTTCAAAATCCAAGGTCCAGACGATGAAGAGATGTATAAAGAAGATTCTCACAAAATTTCAAGGGAATTAGTGGGCTAGAACTAGATATTTTGTCAACCAGCCACTGTATCTCCCAAAATAATTCGAATCTTGAAAAATCCTTCCAAGAGCATATTTTCGAAAGCCTAAATTCGATTTTTACCATTTTCTTAACCAAAAAAAACCCCTTAATGAACCCTAACGAAGTCAAAGTCCATTCTCGGAGAAATACAAAGATGAGGACATCAGTTTGTTTGAGCAGCTTAGATGAAATCGCAGAATACGATTTCGTAGTTTTGATATGTTCGAATTGAAAGGGTGTCTGAATCTGTGCGATGCTTTGTAGCTTCACAAAGTCTGACGGCTAATAGAAACTTCGGTTTCGGTCTGTCTTCCGAGTGTATTTTCGTCACGTATCCGCAGGATTTCGTATACAGGTTGTCCGTTTTTCGAATGACAATGCTTATCTCTGGAGACGTGAAGTTGGTTGAATTTTAGTTATTTTATCGGGGTTGCAGGTATATTAATGCTGCGAAAACTAGTTGAGATTCATTTTCACAACGCAATTTGTTGTGAAAGCACCCTAAATTCATGTTTCGTCGTGATCTTTCGGTGGCGATTGAAGTTTCTGATCGCAGACGATATTCTGATCACGTTCAAGATCGATCGGAGGTCTACGAACCACAAAATGTAACGCTTATCCACGTTCACCGATGATTCACTTGAATACCGCTACAGCGTCTTGTATGATATTTTAATTGCTTTCACGTTACTGAATGTTCAGTTTTTTCAGGGCCAAACAAAGAAGAACCGACTTGATCGTGACTTTTAAACGTCCTGTATATTATCCTTGAACGCATGCCATTCCATATTGTATCTCTGAATCACTATGGAGATTTCATCACGGTAATGCAAATATTTGCGATCAGAATTGATCGGTTTTTATGCGGGTTCAAGTGATCGATAGTTTCAATCACAATAATTCATTAGTCATGTGAGTACTTGTTAATTAACAAGGAATGTTTAAATGAATTGTGTGTCCATATATGTAATTATCATGGCTTGTATGTCAACACAGTATTTTTTTAATGGATTTCCGATTCAATTTCAGAAACGATCAAAATGAAAATGGATCCTTCACCATTTTTTTAAATAATTGAATTTTCGTCAGCTTCAGAAAAAAATATCCCTTCCCCATTATCATGAAGATTCCATCATATAAACATGTAAAATAGGATGCCACCCCTGATCTGGGGGTTGAAAATTTCATAATATATAACCTGAATGGTTGATAAAAAACAATATTTGATTTTAACGAGATAGTTTTCAGTATTTAATTTTTTTGAAAAAATTTAGTTGAACAATTCGAAAAACGGAATCACTTTGTGGTTCGAAACGTCATTGAAGTGTTTTACATTGTAAGTAAATAACATGTGGATCGTCACTTTTCACACAACACGATATGCATAATCATGAAGTGCTTGAGTAGTTGCAATAACACACGTACGTAGGATTATAATTTTTCTTCATTATTCTACAAGGTGGTCAAAAATGTTATAAATATATATCTATGGCCAAATGAAACACCAGTTTCCACCATTTCATGACCACATTTTAAAATTATTTCACTTCATACAGGGCCTTCACAAGCAGAGTGTCACACCAAATTCATAATTTTTTTTACGTATGAGGCACCTGTATTTGAAAATGCCAGTATCTTGAAAACTATTCAAGCTAGGTATAGGGAACCCTAATATAAAATGAAAGATAATCGAATTTTGTATTGTTCGGATTGAAAAAATACAGGGTGTTGTATTCAAAATAACAAAGTTATCTGCGTTTGAAATTATGAAAAAGTGACACTGAATTTTGAACGTCCTGTATAATATTGGGAAACGGGTTTTATCGGAATTAATAGCCTGAAACCTTTTTAATGCTTGGTCAGAATTGGATGGGACGGTTTCTATACTATTCGATGTCATTCAGTCTCCAATTATACCCTGCATTTTCAAAAAGAAAACAATAACTCGAAAACGGTTATTGTTAGGTACATGGTACCTTTTATGAAATCGTATTATTTTTCCCTAAACTATCCAAAACTGTAACAAAATACAGGGTGTTAAAAAAAAACACAACTTTGATATGTCACACTTTTTTGAGCAACCCTGTATACTCCAAAATTATGTCCTTTTGCAGCCTCAATGAATATACAGATAATGAAAAGAAAAAAAATCGAAATAATCAATGGTTTGATTTACAGAGACCGTGTCGTATGGTGTGCCCCACCCTGTATATTATTTTCGGATGAGACACCCCGTATATTCTCACCGCTATAAACACCTCTTTCTTGAAGCTTCCATGTATTCATCTTATGTCATATTCCAAAATTAACAACAAGAAGTGTCAACTAAAAATTTATAGAACGGTATTTTGTAGCGATAAATTTTTAAGCGAATCGACTCAAATTCTGTGAACGGTCGAAATATTTTTAATAGGAAATTGATGATGAACATAAACGTATAATATTATTTTATGTATTGCTGGAACATAAATAGCTTTGACGCGAATCACAATGCAAGGTTATAAATAAATATATTTTTCATTACAACTAGAATATATTGTGGGAAGAATAGATTTATTTTTAACAATAGCGACTATGAAAAAAGAATCTTTCATCATTAGAATTCGTGTCAACAAAACAACCAATTGGATGAAAAATCAGCAATCGTGCATTAAACACTCAATCTCTGTCTACTATCGTCACATCGAGATAAAAACAGACGATATCATATGAATGGATTTTCCTAAAATAGAAAACACTTAAATGTCAAAGCATCACATGTTGAATGGAAGAGATGAGAACGTAACATTGCGAATGAGAAATTACTCGATAGGTCTCAGATCAGGTGAACGAGATGGCTGACTAACAAATTTTCAACCACCATGTGTGATATATCGTTGTGAAAGGAATAGAAAAGGTTATCTGAGAATTTTTGAAACACAAAATGGCGCCCATGAGAAATAACAAAGTTGGCAGGTGTTTCGCCGCCATTTTGGGAATTATTGAAAAGACGATTCCGTATTCGGATTAATCGAATGTTTTCGTTTTTTCGCAATATCTCCGAAGCTATCGAAAATATTCTCGATTTCTTTTGAGATCATTGAGAACCCCATAGTGGAACCCAAAAAACTATGTTTTTCCAATTTTAGGACTCGAAACTGAGACAGATAGTGACGATGGGCTCCCAAGACACTTTGGAGGAGAAAACGGTGACCGTCTGCTGTGCCAGCGACTTTGTAAATATCACCTTCATAAATTTCTGTTGCACGAAAAAGGACATCGCCAAACAGTGGACGGACTCCTTGTTGAGTCTCGCTTACAACTTGAACCAAATCAACGGTACCACGAAAATGTACTTGTTGAAGGCCTTCACGAAGTTGGCGCTGATCAAGGACAAAGCAGGGAACATTCCTGTCAAAAAGTGAGTCGAATTGTTCCGTGTTTTGACAGTGTTTATTATTATGTCATTCCATTGTTTTGTTTTGTCTGTCAGTTTTTATGCGTGTCGTAAACATTGGCGATGTTTTTCGAACGACGCGATTTAATCGAAATCGAGGAGAATCAATTTCAGAGGAAATGTCACGAGACTATTTTTAACTACAGAATTTAATCGGTTCGGAAACGGGTTCGATTTCGTTCTCAATTGGCGGAAATAAGAAATCTTATCACGTGTGGTGTAATTCTTCGGAATAAGCTGTTTTCGGAGATTATTTTCGCATCAGTAGCTTACCCGCAACCCCGAGAAAACCGTTGTTGAGTTGGTGATACTTAATTTCCTGTTTTCCAATATTTCAGTGCCAAAAAATCTAATATTAGTTTCGTTAATTATCGTTTTAATGCTCCGAAAACAGTTAGAGGACACATGAAGGAATATTCAATGCCCTGTATTCGTAACCACGAAATTCCCAATGAATCTTGTTTTGAAATATCTCAATTTGTCTTGTTTTCTGGGTAACCACACAGATAAATTGTCTGCTGTCGAAATTGTTTGAAAGCGAAACAAATATAAACATTTCAAATATCCACCGCATATCTACGATTTATATTGCTTATATATGCGTTACAACCGTCGATTTATGGTTTATACAGGGTCATTCATACCTAATCTAAGACTGGAAATATTGTTTGATAAAAATACGAAACAATAATCAATAAATATTTTTCTATACAAATTTCAGGCGCATAAATAAAACAAATAAATGAAAATTGCACAAAACTGGCCAGCAGATATTCGTTTATTCTTGCCCGATTGATATTCATCACCCAGTATATCAAAAATGTTGGTCACCGCTTAGATAAAAAAATAATTGCATTCGAATTCCGTGACGAAATATTAATAGATATCTGTTTACTAAAATAACTTCCTACTTCATTCAAATGATAAGTCGAATATTCTAAACAATGTACTGGGTGTTGAAAACCAAATGGGCCATGTCAACACTCGATCTGTGAAAAACATTGTAATGCCAGAAAGAATGATTAATATTGAACAACGAATCTCGAGCATTTCTATAAAATATGGACGTACTTGAAACTCGTATGGTTTTCGAAAAATTATTACTTTGGAGATGAAAAAAACGAGAAGTTCAATTGGTTATTATATATCTTTAATGCTCCAAAAATCTCACAATTTCGAAAAAAAAAATGCTTCTACCTACCAATCAATTAAATATCTCGTTGCTTTCTCAGCGTTCTCAAAATGTTCGCCCAAAATAAAGAGGACAAGAAACGTTTGGAATCGATACTGCATTCTCTGGGCTTCTCAACGGGCAAAACGGACGCAATCAATTCAGACGCCTTCGATTTCGAAACGTTCTTCAATTTCTACGTTCAACTCACCAAAAGAACCGAAGTCGAAAAAGTCTTCAACGAAATGTAAGTACAAAATAACATTTTAATCGCCACTAGAAAATTACCACTCGGTTTTATAACTAGACAAGTGAATTGTGAATATCATTCTGCATATACATGTCCAAACATTTGCTGTGTACCCATAAACACCTGCACTTGTTCTCCGTTGCTATGGCAACGATATAAACAACGCCTTTCCATTGCTCGAAAATGTTGGGTTAGGTCGAGTTTCAGTCGAAACAATCTACTCTACGAAGTAATCGCATGATTTTTTCAGTGTGGGTGCGAAAAAAGTGATGACATCCCATCAGTTCGTGGAATTTCTCAACAAGTCTCAGCGGGATCCCAGACTGAACGAAATTTTGTACCCTTACGCGGACACAGCGAAAGCTAAAGATGTGATAAGTATCTACGAACCGAACAAGTACAACGCACAAAAAGGACAGCTCTCCTTCGAGGGGTTTCTCAGGTATTCATTGAAAAAAAAAAACAAAACACTTATCGAAGCTGTCAAAACTAATTTCTTTGCGATGTCAAACTGTCAAAAAACATTGATTTTCCTAACCTACCTATGTCACGTGTTTTTTAAATTCTGAAATATGTTCGTTCAGGTACTTGTTGTCTGAAGACAACAACATAATGGCGGCCAGCAAGTTCGATCTGAGCAACGACATGGATCAACCGTTAGCGCACTACTTTATCAACTCTTCGCACAACACTTACTTGACAGGACACCAGTTGACAGGAAAATCGAGCACGGAAATGTACAGGCAGTGCCTTTTGGCAGGATGCAGGTTAGAAAATAACATTAATCAAGCAATTAATTTACCAGTTCTAAATTGTGAAAAATATACACAGTACCAAACTTGAACTAGAATAATTTTTGATTTTTTTTTTCATTTTCCCAATATGAGGCCACTTTAAAATTATTTTCACATCGAAATCGTTCCTTGACCAACACAGTATCATTATTCATAATTATTATCATGGTTAATTTTTTTTCCATTCGTTTTTCCATTTATTTTTGTGCTCTTTCTGCTATTTTTATTGCCTTGCATTTTCTCTTTTTTCTTGTTCGTTTTTCAATATTAGTCTCTTTGTTTTATTATCTGCGTCATTTTTTTTAGCCATTCCAATGATTCCTTTGCCTTGCTTCATTTCCTAGGTTTTTCAATAATTTCTCCTGACCGTAACCGTAACTTTTCTTCCACCACTTTCTTTTCCATATCCAGATGTGTGGAGCTGGATTTTTGGAACGGTCGAACCGAAGAACCAATCATCGTGCACGGATACACCTTCGTACCAGAAATATCGGCCAAGGAGGTCCTGGAAGCCATAGCGGAAAGCGCTTTCAAGACCTCCGATTACCCCATCGTCCTCTCCTTCGAGAACCACTGCAACCCGAGGCAGCAAGCCAAAATAGCCAATTACTGCAAGGAGATCTTCGGGGAGATGTTATTGGAAACCCCTTTGGAGAATTACAAGTTGGAACCTGGTGAGTTGAGGGGCAGAAGGAGGGAGAGCGATGGACGATTTTCGGTGGTTTTTAGGCAACCCGCTTCCTCCCCCGTCGGCGCTGAAGAGGAAGATTATAATAAAGAATAAGAAGAAGCATCATCACCACCATCATCACCATCATAAAAGAGCTGTCACTCCTTCGCCTGAGGTTCAGAGCGCGGAGAATTTGAGCAACGGGGATGTCGCCCATGTTCCTCTGTTGCAAACTAGGCAGGTGAGAAAAAATTGAAACAATTAAATAGTCATCAAATTTCCATTATAATTCCATTTATTTCGAATATTTCTTAACCCTACTAGGTGCCCATGAAAAATTATGCTATTTTTCTAAAAATGAAAGTACTCGATAGAGCATAATGAGGTGTATATTTTGAGCTGTATTTTTTTGATTGGTCCATGAATCAGCTCTTGAGAGAACATTTTTGAATTTTTTTTCGTCCCATAATTCATGATGAATATTTTGTTGAAAACTAATCATTTGATTCATGATGAATGTCTGTTTACAAATTAGACAGGTGAGAAAAAATTGAAACAATTGAATAATTATCTGATTCCCATTCAAATACATTTATTTTGAATATTTTTTACCTTACAGATGCCCATGAAAAATCAGGCTATTTTTCTAAAAAAGAAAGTACTCGATAGAATACATAATGAGGTATATCTTGAGCAGTATTTTTTTTATTGGTCCACGAATCAGCTCTTGAGAGATCATTTTTAAATTTTTTTTGCCCTATAATTTGTTGAAAATCATTCCCAAATATTTCTACTGCTATTTCAAAAGAATGTCTGCATTAAATGAGTCATAATGTATAAACCATGATGTGTAGGGTTCAAAAGAATCCACGGCGACAGAGGACGAAGACTCGTCCACCGATGAAGAGGTCGAAGCTATCGAAACGTCAGAACCCCAAGCAGAGAACAACACCGAGGAGGGCGGCGAAAATAAACCAGCCCCAGCCAACGAAACCGAGGCCGGCGCGGAAATCTCGGCCCTAGTCAACTACGTGCAACCCGTTCATTTCTCCAGCTTCGAAAACGCCGAAAGTGAGTGCGCATCGCCGACTGCCGGGCGCGATACAAACGAGCGTTTCTTGCAGAGAAAAACCGCAGCTACGAGATGTCGTCGTTCGACGAGAAGCAAGCCACTGCCCTGCTGAAGGAGTACCCGATACAGTTCGTGAACTACAACAAGCACCAGCTGAGCCGGGTGTATCCGGCCGGCACGCGGTTCGATTCCTCCAATTTTATGCCGCAGGTGTTTTGGAACGCCGGCTGTCAATTGGTGGCGCTGAATTATCAAACGCTGGATCTCGCCATGCAGCTCAACCTGGGGATTTTCGAATACAATTTGAGGTGCGGGTACCTGCTGAAACCCGAGTTCATGAGGCGGACTAACAAAAGGTTCGTGCTGATTCACCTAATCTTGTTTTTTCCACAGCAAATTATTTTTTATTTGGAATTGATAAATGAATTGGTCTTCTCATATTCACTTCGGTGTTGCAGGTTCAATTCCCACACTTTTTTAATAATTTCTCAATTTTATCCTTTTTTTTTCATTCCTTTCTTCATTCCAAGATGTTTCTTTCTACTCTTTCTGCTGTTTTTATTACCTTGAATTTTCTCTTTACCCAACCTGGGGATTTTCGAGTACAACTTGCAGACTAAGTAAAGGTTCGTGCTGATTCTCCTAATCTTGTTTTTTCTGTATCAAATTATTTTTTATTTTTATCTTTACTTTGGTCTTGCCTCTTGCAGGTTCAATTCCCACACTTTTCTAATAATTTCACAATTGTATCCTTTTTTATTCCAAGATGTTTTTTGTACTCCTTCTGCTGTTTTTAGTATCTTATATTTATAATTTGAGGTGCGGGTACTTGCTGAAACCCGAGTTCATGAGGCGGACTAACAAAAGGTTCGTGCTGATTCACCTAATCTTGTTTTTTCCACAGCAAATCATTTTTTATTTCTATCTTTACTTTGCTCTTGCCTCTTGTCGGTTCAATTTCCACACTTTTATAATAATTTCACAATTGTATAATTTTTTTATTCGGCGGACTAAAAAAAAGGTTCATTGCTGATTCTCCTAATTTTGTTTTTTCTACAGGGATTTTTCTACCTCGAATTGGTAAATGAACTATACACCTGAAGAGAATTTTGGGGTCACATTTTGAACACGAAATCACAAACTCGACTCGATATTTTTCCAAAAATAAATACTGTAAAACAGAAAGTAAAGGTGGCACTGTTCACTGTTGCTAGATCTGATCAGGTACATTCAGACGTTAATTGGACTAAAATGGGACGTCTGCAGGACCTTGTGTATTGGAGTGATAATATCTGAGCTTTTCTATAATTATTTCAGTTTGAATCCGTTTGCGGAGAATACTGTGGACGGTATAATAGCCGGAACTGTCCGGATAACTGTCATATCCGGACAGTTCCTCACGGACAAAAGGGTGGGGACGTACGTGGAAGTGGAAATGTACGGTTTACCAGCTGACACTGTCAGGAAGCAGTTCCGGACCAAGGTGGTGCCCAATAACGGGATCAATCCTATATACGAAGAGGAGCCTTTCGTGTTCAAAAAAGTGAGTCGACTTTCGGTACAATCGTTTGATATTTATTTATTTTTTTGGATATTCTGATGACGTCGAAATGTCTTCAAATTTGTAGGGTAGAGGTTTTATGTTTTTTTTTTCATGGGTTTTTTCTTGAGAATATGGGGGTTTTGGGGATTTTTGTGAATTTTCAGCGCCTCTTAGACACCTTATAGACGAGGCGAATTTATTTCTTGAAACTTTTCGAAAAATTGACGAAAGGGTACCCCCTTTGGATTATTTCGAAAATTCAAAGTCGTCTAAGAGTCTTCAATGTTTGTATGGAGACTCTCAGAGCATCGACATGGACTATTCATGGGTTTTTTAGTTGAGAATATTGGGTTTTTGGGGATTTTCGTGAGTTTTTGCGACTTTTTGAGGTTTTTTGTAATTTTTAACATGAAATATCTGGAAAACTATGATAGATATCAAAAAACGGATTTCACCACCGTTTTCAGCTCCTCTTAGACACCTTATAGCAGTGGTTCCCAAACTGGGGGGCGCGCCCTCCTGGGGGGGCGTGGAGAAAGTCCAAGGGGGCGTGACACCCAAATGAAATAAATAAAAAAAAGTACAAAAACAATTTCCTCAGATTTTTGAATTAAAGTCTTTCTAAGTTTTCAAAATTGTTTTTGTAATGTTTCAATTTCCACGGAAATAGGGCATTGCAAAATGGAAAGCTGATATGTGTAGGGGGGCGTGGGGGGTCTCCAAATAACCAGAGGGGGGCGTGGTACAAAAAAGTTTGGGAACCCCTGCCTTATAGGCAAATTTATTTGTTGAAATTTCGTTTGAAATTGAATTTGATATTTTGAAAATTCCAAAAACGTAGAATATGCTTCCGAAGCATTGTATTAAAGGTTTCATGCTATTTTTTCCAACTTACAAATCAGGATTCTGTTCCACTCGTCGCGTACTGTCGCGGCAGAAAATAAAACCCTAAATGTCAAACTTTCCGCGACTTTTCAGGTCGTTCTGCCGGAACTGGCCTACCTGCGCATCGTGGCGTACGAGGAATCCGGCAAATTCATCGGCCACCGCATCCTGCCCGTCATCGGTCTGTGTCCGGGCTACCGGCACGTCAACTTGCGCTCGGAACTGGGCCAACCGCTCCCCCTGGCCGCCCTCTTCCTCCAGGTCTTCGTCACCGACTACGTGCCCGACGGTCTGTCGGACTTTGCCGAGGCCCTCGCCAATCCCATCAAGTACCAGAGCGACATGGAGAAGAGGGCGCAGCAGCTGGCCGTCTACACCGACGAGGTGGAGCCGGCGGAGGAGCCGAAAAAGGGGAGCTCGACGAGACGGCGGGAGGCGGCGAACGGGAGCAGTCCGGCGCAGCGGCACACGATCGCGGCGTGCGGCGGCGCCTCGACGGAGTCCGGCGGCGACAACGACGTGCTGGCCTCGATTTTGGTGGCGCCCTCTTTCGGGGTTCCCACGGATCCCAATGCGCTGGCCAGGCTCGCCGAGGCTAGGGAGGAGAAGCAGGAGGAGTTGGTCGCGGAGCCGCTGGAGAAGATACTCGATAATAAGGTGAGGATTTTTGCGGATTGATTTAGTTGTTTGAATTTTTTGGGCGTGATGAAGAATGTTTTCAGCTACATTTTGAGATTTTTTGTTCTCAAGAAAGTATTGAAAAATAACGGAGTTATTTGCTGTTTTCTTTGGTGCCAGAAAAAAGTTTTCCCAATTGCTGACATGCTTCCAGCAGCCTAAACAAAAAAAAACGAAAAGGTTATCAAAGTTGGAGGTATTGATCAAGGATTGAAAAAAAATGCCAAAAATTAACAAAATGAAGTGGTTCAAAAAAAAGTATCGTTGTTTGGGATGAAAAATTGTCGTTTTTTTTCCAATACCAAATTTTCAACCAATCAAAAAGATCATAGGTTATTGTATAGTAAATATATCTAAGAATCAATTTCTTGTTGATTTATATCAGCACTTTTGAAAAATATTGTTTCGAGAAAAACGCGATTAAATTTTCAACTTTTCAATATTTGTGGAATATTAAATGGATTTTTTCTTACTATAAAATCATTTTCATTGATTATTTTCAGAATCCTTTTTTGGGCATTTTTTTATCATATTTAGGGTTGAGGTTTTGAGATTTTTTGTTTTAAAGAAAAGTTTCCCCAATTTCTGACATGCTTTCGGCCTAAACAAAACAAAAAACAAAAAGGTTAATAAAGTTAAAGATTGAAGAATAACAAAAATTGACAAAATGAAGTGGTTTGAAAAAAAAGTGTCGTTTTTGGGATAAAAAATTGTCGTATTCTTTTTCAATGCCAAATTTCAATCAAAAAGATCATTGGTATATTGAATATATTCATGAATACTTGGTTTGATGTCTTGGATTTTTTTGAACATGATAAAGACTGTTTTCAGCTGGATTTTAAGATTTTTTGTTTTCAAGAAGATATTGAAAAATAACGGAGTAATTTGCTGTTTTCTTTGGAGCCAGAAAAAAAGTTTTCCCAATTGCTGACATGCTTCCAGCAGCCTAAACAAAAAAAAACAAAAAGGTTATCAAAGTTGGAGATTGAAAAATAACAAAAATTGACAAAATGAAGTGTCGTTATTGGGATGAAAAATTGTCGTTTTTTTTTTCAACGCCAATCGGTGTCAATTCGAAATAGATCGGCCAATTTCTTGTTGATTTATGTCAGCAATGTTGCTTCGAGAAAAACCCAAATAAATTTTCAACTTCTGATATTTTCATACACATTGTTTCTATATCAAATATTTGTGGAATATTCAATGGATTTTCTTCTACTATAAAATTATTTTCATAACAAAACAAAAAAATTTATAATCATTTGCCAGAATAGTTTGAAACAGTTGATATTAATATTTTGTGGCTTATTTTTGTATTGTTTGTTTAAAATTCTTGTATATCCGTATTATCTTTATTTTAAATTTATATCTTTCATATTTTTACTTTATAACTGGACGTAGTGGCTCATATAAATAATTCTCAACGATTCCAGGCACATAATTTTTGCCAATTTATAGATATAAAATACAATCGTTAAAGATTAAGCGATAACCAACTGATATTGGCTTGCAGGTGGTGAAAGAGAAGAGACTGGAGCTGGACAAGAAGCTGGAGACCCTGCGGAAAAAGTACGAGAAGAAAAAATCGTCCCTAACATCTCAGAAATCCGGAGACTTCTCGGAGAAACGCTCACGCCTAGTGAACATGAAGCTAGTAAAGCGACTGTCGAGCAAAAGCATGTGAGTAACCGATCGGAACCACCTCCCGCCGAGCCTCGAAACCGACTTTGAACGATTCCAGCGTGACGGCGGTCTTCTACAGCGAGTCCCCGAGCGCCGAACCCCTCACCGGCGTGGCGGACGCTCCCGAAGCGGCCGGCACCTCGTTGTCGCGCAGCCACTCCCAGCGGCTCCTCGCCATCGACAGGGAGTTCGTGGCGCAGGAGATGGAGCTGCGGGAAAAGTACCACGAGGCCGTGTACGCGCTGGCCGAGAAGGTGATGAAGGCCTCACAAAACAGCCAGTTGAAGATACTCAAGGTGAAATTCGAAGCACGGCTAATTAACGATATGCAGGGTCGCTCACGGTCGATGGATTATCCTGGGAATTTGGTTTCTCTATCGAAAAGTGGCAACAACTTTGTTATTTCAAATGGAACACCCAGTATTTCATTCCAGTATTCGTTTCCCTGATACTCTTCAATTATTTTCGTATGATACTTCCCTATACCTATCTCGAAAAGCTTTCGAGATATTAATTGATTTCCTTATTTTTCGTGCAAAACATGGCTGCAATCAAATATTTATTACTGCGCTATTTGGATTCGTAGAATGCTGAAATTTTGGGTGTACTTACCAATCTCCTGTGTATCAATTATGACTGAGGAAATTCGTTTTCCATTATACAGGGCCCTTGTAATTTGATAACTTTGACGATGGATACAAAAATGATGGAAAGTGCATTTTTTCAAATGGAACACCCTGTATTTCGTTCCATTTTTCGTTTCCCTGATACTTTCCAATTATTTTAGTATGATACTTCCCTATACCTATCTCGAAAGGCTTTCGAGATATCAATTGATTTCCTTATTTTTCGTGCAAAACATGGCTTGAATTAAATATTTATTACTGCGGTATTTGGATTCGTAGAATGCTGAAATTTTGGGTGTAGTTTACCAATCTCCTGTGTATCAATTATCTCTAAGGAAATTTGTTCTCCATTATACAGGGCCCTTTTAATTTGATGACTTTGACGATGGATACAAAAATGATGGAAAGAGCATTTTTTCAAATGAAACACCCTGTATTTCATTCCACTTCTCGTTTCCCTGATACTTTCCAATTATTTTGGTATGATACTTCCCTATACCTATCTCGAAAGGCTTTCGAGATATTAATTGATTTCTTTGTTTTTCGTGCAAAACATGGCTTCAATCAAATATTTATTACTGCGGTATTTGGATTCTTAGAATGCTGAAATTTTGGGTGTACTTTACCAATCTCCTGTGTATCAATTATCTCTAAGGAAATTCGTTCTCCATTGTACAGGGCCCTTGTAATTTGATGACTTTGACGATGGATACAAAAATGGTCAAAAGTGGCAACAACTTTGTTATTTCAAATAGAACACCCAGTATTTCATTACATTTTTCGTTTCCCTGATACTCTTCAATTATTTTCGTATGATACTTCCCTATACCTATCTCGAAAAGCTTTCGAGATATTAATTGATTTCTTCGTTTTTCGTGCAAAACATTGCTTGAATTAAATATTTATTACAGCGGTATTTGGATTCGTAGAATGCTGAAATGTTAGGTGTAGTTCACCAATGTCCTGTGTGTCAATTATGTCTGAGGAAATTCGTTCTCCATTGTACAGGGCCCTTGTAATTTGATGACTTTGACGATGGATACAAAAATGATGGAAAGAGCATTTTTTCAAATGGAGCACCCTGTATTTTATTCCATTTTTCGTTTCTCCAATACTTTTCAATTGTCTTCGTATGATACTTCCCTATACCTATCTCGAAAAGCTTTCGAGATATTAATTGATTTCTTTGTTTTTCGTGCAAAACATGGCTTCAATCAAATATTTATTACTGCGGTATTTGGATTCTTAGAATGCTGAAATTTTGGGTGTACTTTACCAATCTCCTGTGTATCAATTATCTCTAAGGAAATTTGTTCTCTATTATACAGGGCCCTTTTAATTTGATGACTTTGACGATAGACACAAAAATGGTGAAAAGTGGCAACAACTTTGTTATTTCAAATGGAACACCCTGTATTTCATTCCATTTTTCGTTTCTCTGATACTTTCCAATCATTTTCGTATGATACTCTCCTATACCTATCTCGAAAGGCTTTCGAGATATTAATTGATTTCCTTATTTTTCTTTTAATTCGATGACTTTGATGGTAGACACAAAAATGGTGAAAAATGCATTTTTTTAAATGGAAACACCCTGTATATATTGTATAATGAAGTTCACTCCCAGGAGCAATTCGACAAGAGCACGTCGGAGCTGATGAGGAAGTTGCAGGCGGACCATCGGGAGGAGGTGAAGGCTCTGGCGAAGAAGCACCGCAACAGGGAACAGTTCACGAGGGTGAAGCACGAGGCCGTCACCGCCGTGGTGGGCAGGGGGGTGTCCGAGAGGGAGAAGTTGGGGCAGCTGTTCGAGAACAGGAAAGAGGAGTTGCTGCGACAGCACGAAGTGGTCAAGGAGTTGTTGACGGAGCACAAGGCGAAGGTGAGACTTTTTTATTATATGTTCAATATCAATAATCAAATACATTTCATTCTAAAAATATTACAATCACACAGCCATAATGGGGGAGACCACTAATTTTTCAAAACGTACGTCCAAAAAGTAACATTCATTTTTTTTATTTTTGATTTGGCCCGAATCGTGAATTTTTTCAATATTTTATTGTACATGTACTGAAAATGCTTTCCAAGGCTAGTTTCACCTTCACCAATATTCATATTCATACATTTTTTGTTGATCTGATTATATTTATAATTTTTAGTTATGATCAGGGCTTTGGTTTCATTAAAATTGAGTTTGAGTTAATTAACGCCAAGGAAGTGTGATATATGCTTCAAAGTACAATTAATTTTTTTCAATTGCTCGCTAAATAGATTAAGGAATTCACAATCTTGAGTTGAAATGAGTCGCTGTCTGCGTTACTACTTATGATGGGCCACACGAATAGCAAGAATTAGTATTCTTTTTTTTCGAATCCCAAAGAAACGTACTCGTACAACGTCAAGTGTCAAATCTCATTGTAACAATGGGAAGTCCAGTATAAGTTGCCAAAATATTTTTTCACGAAAAACTCTCACTTTTTTTCAGCATTATTTTGCAATTTCTAGGAGAATCATATCATAATTAACACACATCAATAATTTTTGGCTGTACTTTCATGGTTATTTTGAAGGAAATGACATCTTGAAGCTGTCAAATAAATTAATACACCAGGCTTCTATGTGTTCTATGGTTGCGTTCAAGACATGGAACTGTAAAATACCATTAGTTTTGACAGCTTCAATATGGTGTCCAACATTGAAAACGCGGTCAAATCTGCCCAGAATGACAAGAATCGATACCTTCCCTTTCAGGCGAAAGCAGCTCTTCGTAACGAATTTTAAACGCGTCTGGCTACATGGAAGGAACGAACTAGTAGGCGCATGCGTACTTCTCACCTTTTTGGTTCGATAGATAGTATCGAACATTTAGAGATGCGAACTTTCAGGTCGCGTATCGGAAGGTGGAAGAGAAAGAGATAAAATCTAAGGTGCGTTATCCGTACCGCAATACTCGAATGTGTGTTTGGAAATCGATCAAGTCCTTTTCGAGATAATCTTGACAATCAAATAACGATCCATTCATTTGGCAATTTAGTCCTCGTAAGATTTAATACTAGCTTAGACAGTACTATTGTATTGAATGCAAGGCGAATTTGACAGTACTGGCAATTCATTCAAGGTCATTGACAAGTATGACAGAAGAATGTGTAAACGCACTTTTAATATTTCAGGTTTTCATTTTCTGAAACCATTCGTAACATTTTCAGAGACTGACGAAATTCCAATGATGATTTGTTGATTTCATGATGACATTATTGACAATAATACTTTCCTTCGTTTTGTGATTGGATGCAGTCAGCTGTCACTTCTGTCATATTCGCTATGGCACTCTTAAGAACATTGATGTTTGTTGTTGATTGTGATAGTAGCGTTTAGTTAATCGATTTAGCAAAAGTGATACTTAATATGGGAGGCTTGGGAAATTGTTGCCCTGTCACCTGTCATGCGTGATGCTCGAATGGTTCCGATTGGGCAGGGGCGGCGAATTGTTGATTACGTAGAGATGGTCAATGAGCATTTTTTGGGTGTGCAATACTAGATCCCGAAGAAGTTATTTCGTTGAGATTTGACTTATTATTGAATTAACCGGTATGTGAAAAATAAAAATCGACTGTTTTGATCTCGTCATCAGAATATTTGCAAGGACGCTACTGAATACCTACACAAGTCATGTGTCATAATCGTCATCACTGTCAGATTTGCCACTTGTCAGTTATGTTTTTATAACCAACAATGTTTGATTTCATTAATAAAAAAACGTTTCGGTTTGAGAATTCGTTCAAGGTAAGTACTGTGATTATGATTATGATACATTTACTCTACTACAAATTAGAATTTGAAAGGATTCGTCAACCATTTGTAGGGTGATGTTATGATATTATTTGTAAAAAATTAACTAGTTGTTATATAGTATAGAAATGTTGATTAGTGAAAGCTGAAAGTGTATAGGTAGGTAGTTAAAAAATTAGGTAATACTTGTGAGCCCACATAGTACCTTTCAGTTGGTGTGTTCTTCTTTGAGACTCATAACGATTGAAAACTCTCCTAAATAAAGATTTTCTACTATTTATTGAATACGAGAACAAAATACGGCCTATTCTACTTTTAGTATAGTTTTGTTGAAGAAACAATTTTCACTCACATGTAGAGAAAATTTTTCAACTGTGATTGATGACATAAGAAAATTTGAATTATTATTGAATTCGTTTCGTGGCGTTGAATGAAGTAGAAGTGTTGTGGAGTAACATCTATTTCAGTTTCGTATCTTTCAGGTATTCCCACTATGTCGTGTCGTTCACTGTTTATATTGAAACTACAATTTTTTATTAAAGTGTATTCCGAAGTTTTCTACTTACTTTTCACTAACTAAAAAGTGCCGAATTTACTACTCGTGTAATCCTAAAGTGATAACTAGATACGTTGAATATTATTTGTGCTAAATATTTCGTTAAATTTTTTTATAAATGTACAAACTCAGGTTTTTTATGCACATACTTTTCTGAAACCTACTGTTTTTCTACTGAATCTTCAGTTGCCTGTATATATCATTTCTAAATCCAGATCGATATTATCATAACATGTATTATAATATTTATTTTTTTATTTCGAAAAAATCGCCAAATGTAAATTATAATATGAATAATTTTTCATGGGCATTTTTTTTAATATATTCATTTACTGATACCATTCAGTGGATATTGTGAACATGGAACATAATAAAATCATGATTACTCTATGACTGCTGTTATATGATGGTAATTCTTGATAGATCCAGTGCTTACAGGGTGATTTCTTGTATAGCAACTGAATACCCTGTATAACTTATTATATGACATCAAAAAAATACCAGTGTTGAAATTATGTATAATTGAATCTTTCAATATTTTCTAGTCACCACTACTCCCGATGGAGTCTATTTTGTTACATCATTGTTTTTGTTGATTCATCGATTTAAAAAATCCAAGAAATACAAAATGCAGTTACTTCTATAAAATGCACGGTGTTATAAACATTCCATTTTCTCATTTTTTTCAACATAATGACTGCCTTGGATTCTCTAAGGTCTAAGTTGGATTTGTAGAAATGTATCTAGAATTAATCTCAATTTTTATAATTTCTCAACTCGTGCCTTTCAACCAATAATTTAACTCGTACACTGTTCTTATATATTCGTCGAATCATGTATTAAATGTGTTAGGTACTATATATTTAAAATAATGTTTGTGTCTGAATAGATTTAATGTGCTACGCAAGTGTTTTTTTATTATATACCCATACCCCCCACTCAGTATATGTATTTATTTATTATATACGAAAGTACTGAATCATCCAAACTTTTTGACACATTTACAGTCACGTAAAAATTATATAAAATCGTAGATCGGTTCTTTAGCCACGGCAAATCTGCCAAAAGTCAAGTCATATGTGAAATTGGTCAATTCTTGAATTTTCTAGAATCTACATTATATTCGATATAACGATCACGACTCTCACTAGGATTATTACGAGACGAGGTGAAAGACTGAACACTAGAAATAAATTCGAAACGGTGATCAAAAGATTGATCTGATATCCAGCATATTCATAAGCACCTTGAAAATTGTAGTATTATTTAACCGATTATTAGGTATGTCTAGAAAAATCACATTTCCACGTGCATCAAATTCTAGTACAACGTCTATTTCCAGTTGAATTTTCGTTATTAAAAAATGGCCAAATGGGGAGAAGGTGATCCAAGATGGATAGTAGAGGAAAGGCCAGACGCTACTAACGTGAATAACTGGCACTGGACCGAGAAAAATGCGGGTCCCTGGTCGCAAGATCGCATCAAAGAGCTTTTCAACGATATTAAAGTGAATGCTGATAATGCTGATATAAGGATATCTGAAGTTGAAAAACTTGTAGGAGAAGCATCTGCCAATAACAGAAAGGGGAAGCTCATATTTTTCTATGAGTGGGATATTGTTCTCAAATGGAATGGCAAGTTGAAAGATGGATCTGACAGATCATTTCCAGGAAAAATCAAAATTCCCAATTTGTCAGAAGAGAATGATGTTTCTGAATTGGATGTAAGTAGGTTACATACTAAATTAAAGGAAGCTAAAACTATTGAATGTATTGTGAGGTGAAGTTGAGTGTTTGAATATTTCTTCTGAAAGCAGAAGGTAATTCAACCTAGTGAAATGCAAATATTTCTCCTAGATCCAAGTTTCTGTGGATGATGAGGACGAAGAAGGCCTGAAACTTAAGAAAATAATGTTGGTATCTGGTAAAGAACTAATACGGTCCCAACTCTCCAAATACATTTCTGGTCTTCGAGAAGAATTCTCTAAAGGCATGATCCTTCCCAAAAAAGACCAGATCAAACCAGACAGTGTAAAAACTCTCACCAGCGGTTTCAACAAAAAAATCAGCATGGAACCTGTCGTCTCAAATAACACCAATTCAACAGGAGTCAAAGTCGATACTAGCACAATTAAACAAACTCACAAGTTCCAATGCACTGCCCAGGAGTTTTATGATGCCCTAACGAGAATCGAAATGGTCACTGCATTCACAAGGAGCCACGTGAAATTGGACCCAGTGAAAGGGGGTGTATTCGAACTATTCGGAGGCAACATTTCAGGGAAGTTCCAAGAGCTGGTACCTGCCAAGAAGATCGTTAAACAGTGGAGGTACAAGCAGTGGCCGCAAGGGCATTACTCCACTGTCACTATTTCTATGGATCAAAAGGTGAGAAGGAATTCTCAACATGGTTATATAAGCTTGACTGGTATTTATGTGAAAGTCTACAAATGTTGTTTTTTTTTTTTGGTAGAATGACCACACGGAGGTGACTTTGTTACAAACAGGGGTGCCATCTGGTGAGACGGAAATTACTAAAAACAATTGGCAAAGATATTATTGGGATGCCATGAAGCAAGCTTTTGGGTTTGGGGCTTTCCTTCCTTAGATAATTGGAGTTTTATGCACATTTCAAAACAAGGGCGAGTGTCTGGATGAGGAATGGAACTAAATTTTGATTATTTGAGATGTGTCAGATGAGTTGGAATCACATCAGTTGATATTTTCACTGTTTTGATTACAATTCATTCAAAATTTGGCTAGATTTGAAGACATAATTTATTTTACTATTTGGTATAGTAAGTAGGATAATTTAATTGTGTCAGCTTTAAGATGATTTTGCTAATTGCAGTTGAACTGGAATTTCAAATTGTGAATATTTGTATATTCAGTTATTTATTATTTTCCTGATTTTTCAGAGAAAACTTTTTTATTACACACTGATTCTTCAAGTAATATGGTCTATTTATTTCTCCGATTCGTGAAGGTTTTCCCTCTCCCATTTTCCTTTTCTGTTTTTATTGTTTCAAAAATACGACAGTTCATTATGTTCAATTAAAAATTTTACAGAAAATTTAACAAACATCCAGAAATACAAGTTAAACTAAATTAAGGTTATTGATGAACTAACTGCTATAAACACTCAATAATGAAAAATATAAATGAAAACAAAAAAAACACTGTAGAATTTGCCATTTCTCTTAGTTAGGAAAGTATATTTATAATAAGTCATTTATTATTTTCCTGATTTTTCAGAGAAAACTTTTATATTAAACACTGCTTCTTCAAGTAATATGGTCAATTTATTTCTCCAATTTGTGTAGGTAATGAAAAGGACGCCCATTTTCTTTTTGTGTTTTTATTGTTTCAAAAATACGACAGTTCATTATGTTTAATTAAAAATTTTACAGAAAATTGAACTAACATCCAGAAAGACAGTCAGGTCCAATAAGTTAAACTAAATAAATAAACGTTATTGATAAACTACTGTTATAGACACTCAATAATGAAAAATATAAAAGAAAATAAAGAAAAAACACTAGAATTTGCCATTTCTCTTAGCTAAGGAAATAAACTCGCACCCAACACAATTTTTTTAATCATAAGTATATTTATTATATCCATTAACCACTGTATAAACTGAAAAGCAAAACAATCTTGACTAGCCAAAAGAATTAAGATATGATCATTATTATTATGGCTGAGAAACTATCGATAAACTAGACAACGTGAGAAGTATTTTTAAGTAAATTCAAAGTAACTCTTCAAAGGCGTTTTGAAATGAATTTTGAACTTTCTCCAGGCGTTTCTAGTTATTTTCAACACGTCCAAAGAAAATCAAACGAAAAACCCACTAGCAGAATCGGACATTCAATGGTCTTTCTTTTTCGGCTTCTTTGGGTTCCGAGATCTGGATTTGGCCTTACACAGTGGGCAAATGGGTGCGTTACGATGAATCTGTTGATGGCAGCTCAAACACGACTTCATCGGCGGAGGTTGTTGCCTACATGATAATATCACAATTAAACAAAAACCAGAACTGAGAATATACAATTTGACCAGCTCGTTCTCAAATTTTACCTGAATGTAGGTGTTGGAGGGCCATGGGGGGACTGCGACATGCTAGTGGGTCTCCCACCTTCTGGCTTGTTTGTCACTAACCGCAATGGATTCGGAGGCGGAAGAAACGTTGGTGGCAATGGGGGTGCTAAATTGTTCATGGAGTTTTCATTGGAAATTATAGGGCGATTCCAGTCTGCAGATTTTGTGAATGATGCTGATTGGTTCTTTGTTGTGTTGTACAGCTGTGTGAATTTACTGCAACAATTCAAACGTTGCACAAGCAACTTTTGTCATTAAAAATCACTCGGACTCACTCTGGGGTAATACTAGTTCCATCTTCCTCATGCAACTCAGGGAGCCGTTCTAACCCCAAACATTCCCTTCTAAGCCTGTCAATTTCGCTTTTGAGAGGCATATACTCTTCATGCAAGCGTACAGCAGATGACATGGATCTGGATCTGCTTTCATCTGCTTGTTTTATGACTCCTTCCATCTACAATAGTATCAAGATCAAGTATAGAGCAATTTAATGCTAGTTTAATTCATCATGCACGGAACTGAACAAACTCACAGCGTTTATGTCTGCATGAATTTGACGTAATTCTTCTACATGAGACATTTTTTCTTGCAGAAGCAAATCCATTTCTTGCTTGTACTCTGATAAACATTTTTCCTCCTGGTCTTGAGCTTCTATTTCGTAAATCAATCTAGCTTTAAGCTTTTCCAATTGTATGGTTTTAGCTCTAAAATATTGATTTTCTTATAAAAATTTGTGTTGAATATTTACGTGAAGGAAAGTAACTAACCTGATTTCTTTCAGGGCTTCGAGTTTTGCAAAAACTGCTTGCTCATCGATCGAAGTCATGGTTTTCTAGAAAAAGTAGTTACGGAGATTTCATTATTGAATTGTTTATTTTTTTACCACCTCCCAATCCAATGGTATGTGCACCTGTCACAACAATAATTGACTTTAATGACAGTAAGTGAAGTGATATGACGGTGACTAATACTCAATTCTCTGTATCATAACCACATCATATATGTTACATAATATTGATTCGAGCTATGAAATGAAGAGTTTTATATAAAGCATTTTATATGCCGAAATTTGAGAATAATATATTCATTCCTCAGAATACATGACAAGACTTATTTCGAGATGTCAATAATTTTACAGAAAAACGGCCACTTAGACATGGCAGTTTTTCCATGGTTTCTATGCTGAAAACTGAATTGTGCCTGAAAGTCCAAATTCTATTTCCTAGTTAATGATAAACAGCTGAAATAAAAGTAAATCGTAATATTTAATAGTTTTATGAAAAATACGGTTCCTCAAAGTGTGAATATAGAAAATTCATAGATTTTCAGAGTTCTACGTGAAATTTTTCTGATAAAAATAATCCTGATCATAATGAAATATTTGTTGATTAGCCTACTTATTACAGTTGGCGTTGAATCCGTCAAGACAGGTAAGCAGTAGATATTCTGGAATATTTTGAAACTCCACTAATCATCCCAAATATAATGCAGGTCTTGATGTCAACAATGTAACTGATCCAAGTGTTACTGTCACTGAAATCAATTCTCCAGAGCCAACACCTAGTAAGATTTTATTTGAAATGCTTATGTCTGAGTTTGCTAAATTTGTTTTAATTTCAGCCCCGACAACTAGTCCACCTATCACCCCTTCCAAAAGTTCCACGCCTTCTCCAATTACCACCACCAAGGCCTCGAATATTACCACCACAGCTGCCCCAAATATTACCACCACAGCAGCTCCGAATGTTACCACCACAGCAGCCCCAAATATAACTACTACTACCATAAGTACCACTGTTCAGCCTACTACAATAAAACCACCAGTAACTACAACAAAACAACCTTTAACTACTATTGCACCAGAACATCATAGGAGGTATGTGACTGTTTTACTAACCCCCAAAAAAGCTTAATTTCGAATTTTTTTTTGCAGTTTTGATGGACCCAGTTTTGTTGGTGGAATAGTTCTGGCTCTTGGATTAGTTGCCATCGGTTTTGTGGCCTTCAAATTCTACAAGGCTCGCACCGAGTTGAATTATCACACATTGTAACCCGCTGAGAATCTCTTGTTCAATATTTAAGTTCAGGCCTTCTGTAGTGGTACGTGCTACAAACTGATTCACATACTTTTGATAGAAAAAAAACCCTTCAAAATACCAAGGTGTTGATTCAATGTTTTTTATCGATTGTTAGTTTAAGTATATTTCCTCTAATTTTTGAAGCAGCAAGTAAGAAATTTCATTACAGAATCAATAATTAACATTCCACTGTGGCCTACATATTTCATAAAACGAATTCATGCTGTTTTATTATTGGGATCTCTTCTTTTTTAACTATCTTGAAGGTCAGATAATCGTTCTACAGATCACGTAAACAAGAGCATTTATGTACAAGAAATATTCAGCTTATCACATCATCACTGCACTTTTCCAATATATCTCTCTCTCGATGTGGCTATTACAACATAAAATGCAAATATTTACACACACGATTTATCGTTTATTCAACTATTGTGAACTCGTTAGCATGTGTATTGAAAAATTATTTGAAGGCTATGAATATTTGATTGATTTCAACTGATATACGAGGATAAAGTCTCGAATACCTCCACTCACTAAAGTAGTTACATAATCAAATGATAGTTATTTGTTTGTATTATATTCAACTTAATGATATTCTGTCCATTGAAAGTGCTCTTAAAATGTAGAGAAGAACTACTAGGAAATGGAGGTTAAAGCATAGTATAGTTTATATTTTTTTATTTCGGTATCCACTAGATTTCTATTGTTGGTAACCGAATTTTTTGGTCAAAATCATAGCTGGTATTACCTATTTAACGAACTAGAGAATCGCTCTCTGTTATATTGTCAAAAAATGCGATAATAATCATGACATAACTCTAATTTGTGTGTTGATATTTTTAATTTATTCAGTTTTGTAGCAAGTGAATTGTAGAAATGTGTGTATATAAATGTAATTCAAGATTGTCCATAGTTGAAATAAATATATTTGAACGAAATTCAAGCTTTTTTTAAGCGGCAGAGGTACAAAATAAAACGCTTATAAGTAAAATATGGTATATTAAAGTATAAGTGGATAAAAAGGTCTTTTCGAGCACGACGGCGCCATTATTTTTGCCCCTTTTCACGTTTGAATTTAGTTTTGTATTTTTCAGTAACATTTTATTTGACGTTTACAAGGTACTCCTGTCAGATCAATAATCAAAAATTCGTCATTTAGACTTCACGTTTCTTTGTTGATATTGCCATGGTAACTTTAAAAAACGCGCGTGCTTTGAATGGGTAAAATGGTGCACCAATAAAAAAGGTCTTTAAAACACGTGCGATAGAGCTATTTTTTTATTGGTGCACCATGATATCATATATACTGGTATTATTACTACAAAAAATAGAAATAACAACTAATAATGCAAAATGGTTGACTTCGTGATGTGACATCAGGATACCTTTCATTGTCATGGAAATGAGAATAACAGATATTCATTTCTCGTTTCTTTGTTGATGTTGCCATGGTAACGCGCGTTTGTATAGTTCGATTTAAACACGCTGAGGCGTGCTTTCAAACGTTATAATGGGGCACCAATAAAAAAAATATATAATTGCTTCTGCTCAGTCTGAAAGGTAACAATCACAAAATGGTTTGCTAAAATTGTTCAAACTTTTATGAAATGAATGTAAAACAAAGAAAATTTCGTCGGGTTTCCATAGAAACAACGGAATTTGAATCGGTTTTATATTTTCAAAATGCATTACACATCCTGAAAAACAATTTGGTCAAAATCAGTTTTTCTTACCAAAAACATAATTTAGAATTCATTAGTTGGCGCGAAGACATATGACTTATGCCAATTTTCCGATACCACCATAAGAACGTCGCAATAAAACCTAATAGACATTGACAGCATCCGTGAATGACAGCTAACCGTGTGCAGAATTAATTTCCCCCACTATCAAAACTTTCATGTCGACCAAGTCTGTCACAAGTGGCGATTTTATTACTCTTCCCGGCAACATCGAACGCTTCGTGCTTCGCCACCTGTCAACTCATCTCAGTGCCATCCCCCACGTCCCCCTTCCCCTTACCGTACCGCTCGGCCTCCTCGATGGTATCGGGCAGCTTGCAGTCGAGAGTCTCGGGCAGCATCAGACACAACCCCGCCCCGATGAGAGGCACCGCCCCGAAGATGGTGGGCGGCAGCCAAGGCGTCACCGCCGCCAGGGCGGCGACGAACGGCGACGTCATGGAGCCGATGCGGGCGCACATCGAGGACGTGCCCAATCCGATGTTGCGCAGCACGGTGGGAAAGAGCTCGCCCGAGTAAATGTAGACTGTGGGGAAGGACATCGCGAGGCCGAAAAGGGCGATGGAGGAGAGCATGGTTTGTATCCATACCGGGTCCGAGGGGACTATGCCTAGAGATGGGGGGGTTTGTTTGAGAAAGGGGGTGCGAAAATTGGCGCAGATGGTTGGGAATGAAAATTATTCATAAAATTTTGTAATTCACAAGAAACTTTAGAATTGATAACAGATAAATATCATATGGTGAATGTCAAAGTTGATATAAACAGCTAATGTAAAAAATAGAGCACAAGATAAGCTGTTGTGATATAATCAGTAAACGAGGTCAATCAAAATGATAAAAAAAAACAATAAGAAATGGCCTTCAATATTGCAAAAAAAAAATGATTTCGTGGATAATTTCCATACCAATGAGCAGCATGGCGACCCCAGTCATGATATCGGCGACGAAGAGGGTTTTCTTCCTGCCCCACGCCTTGGTGGCGTAGCAAGCGAAAACAGTACTGGGCAGCTGGATAACGGCCGAAATGGCGACGTTGATAAAGATATTGCCTGCTAGCTGGCCAATGTACTGCGAAACACCGAAAAAGCACAAACCGCACACGAGCCAATTGAAGCCTATGGCGATGGTGTACTTCCTGATGGTCGGCGTTCGCACCAGGTCAAGAATGTTACCTTTGCTTGAGGACGAGTCTTTGTTCTCTTTACGCTCCAAGTATAAGGCTACGTCGTGCTCGATTTCATCTGAGATGAATGGGTAGCAAAGATTTTTTATGAACTGTCAAAAGCTTGCCTATTTCAACACTCACCTGTTGGTAATTTATTAGCTTTGGCGGCACGTTTCATAGTCGCGATAGCGCCCTCTTTGTTGCCCGTAGCCAACTGCCACCTAGGGGACTCTGGTAGAATCCAGTAGTACACGATAAGGGCCAGTGATGGCACCGATATAATCGCTTGAAAATACCTCCACTCGCGAACATAGTAACTGATAAGAGGCATGAGGAGGTGGCCGAGATTGAAAGGGATTTGGTACAAAATCCCAATCACCGTCCTCCATTCGGTACCTTGAGAAGTGAGACAGTTAATCACAACTCCAAATCTTCAGGTTCTTGTTTTACCCAATATTTCCATGACGAGTACGAAGCTCGTGACCATCGTACCGCCAGTTGCTAGGGCTGCCAAGAATCTCATGAACAAAAAAACAGTGAACCATGGCGATAGGGCTGCGGCTAGGCCTGCAACTGCTTGTAAAACCACTGCCCATACAAGAGGATTTCTTCTACCGTACCTGGCGTGAAAGCGTGACAATTTTTGGGGATTTATTCTTCGCTTACTTTGATTACTCACTTATCTGATAGGTAGCCGAAAATCATGTTTCCGAAGAGAATCCCCAACATGGTGACGGTTTGAGCGAAGTGTGCTAAATACGTTTTGTCGCAGACTAGGTTCCATTCTGTGATTATAGTGCTTTTGAAGACTGACCTGAGAATTCGAAATTATCGTATGCAATTTTGTCTATACGCTATTTCGATAAAAAGATTTCGACAAAAGAAAACTTTAACCTAAAATAGTACAACCTATCCTAAAGCTTAGTTTACACAGCAAATAAAATGCACCAATGAAATCACATATTTGTTATGACTTGACATGACATATGTAATTTGATTGGTGCATTCATATTTTATCTTGTTCCTATTTGCTGTATAAACTAACCTTACGAATGCACATGGTATGAATAATGTGCCAGATTCCGAAGTAAACATTGCAATTATTACTGGTTGATTTTTTGCACGCAATTCAGGAAATTCCCATTTTAGGTAAGGTCAGATAAACAACCGCGTATTAAATACCTCTGGGAATTAAGAACTCATTATAAACTTGAATATTTACTAGTGATTTCACAGTGTGGTGTCGCAGTGTAGAGAATATCTTCAATAGGAAGATACTTTGACCTTTCAGAGTTTGAGTATTTTCTAAACAATTCATAATCGAGCATTCCACAGATGATGGATAGACGAGAAGCAGTAATTGATGTTGTTGAAGAACTAATTAAGTGTATTATCGAAATTCCTTTATAAATACCATTGGATTCGTGAAGGAAGTATATAATATATTATCCGAAAGTATGTACGACTGTTATGAATATAAAAAGTGACTATTGTGTTGAATGTGACATGCACAGGGTGGTGAATAAAAAGGTCCCATAAATTCCTAAAGTATACAAAAATTAATCAAAACATTTTGTATCATTTAACAATCCCTCGAAGGTGATAATCGGGAAATTAAATAATTATTTCCCACGGACACAATAACTGATGGTCCTTCCTTGGTATAAACAAAATTAGGCACAAACAAATAATGATTTATGACGTAACGAGGGTATCGGAAGTTCATTGTATGTGACACATTAGCCATTGTCGCTGTGTTTATCTCTGGAATTATCCGACAATGACAAAGAAACTGATTGTAGTGAATTACATAACAAGTTCAATCAAACGTCTACTTCCTTTCTCAGTAATCGGTCACAATATACAGATTACATGGTAGAACAATTTTTCACTTCTTCCACCTCGATAAATTATTGAAATTCAGAATGTACTGATTTTTGTGGTAATCTTCTGAATAAATGCTCTGTTTTTATCGAAACTATTGATTTTAAGAATAAATATCGCTGAATGAGCTAAACAAGTTAGTTATTTATTAAGCTAGAAGATGAAAAACTAATAAATCATTCAATGTAATATTCTCATGTTCATAATTCATAAATGCTACCACTGAAATGACATTGACATAAATTGATTCCTTATCATAAAGTTGTCAAATGCCAATTAAAAGTCATCGTTTCAACATATTTTTTGTGCCAAAAAAATATTCCAGAAATGTGTTAGGATAATAGTATTTTGTTATGCTTACCTCAAAACATATTTCAACTAATAAGTTGCGTTGTTCTATTCAAAACTAATTGTTTTATCGACTGAAACACGATACTTACTCATCGTACACGTATTTTGTGCAATTGGCAGAACATTTTTCAGTGGCGTTATCCATGCAGAAAAAATCTACAGGGGGTGCAACGAATACAATGCTCAGCTGATGCCACGCCACTGGGAATTTGACTAGAAAAATGATGAGACAGACGAATATATGCCAACGACCAAAGACACCGATGGTTTTCTGGATGATGTCCACCTCCGCTTGAGGTGGAGAGGGGGTTTTTTCTTTGCCATTTACTTGCACTGGAAAAATAATAAACTCGTTTTTTGTCAATAAAAAATATAGCGGAAACGGTATCTGCATTATTGATACTGATTTGAAAAATACTGCATTAAATTATTTTTATAACCCCATATCAGATTTTCAATGGACATAATCATGACTAAATAAATTATTGCATATGTTATTTGTGAATGCAAATTCAGGTTAAACCCATGATGCACTATTTTTCCTTCCACAGATCGTATTATTCACATAATGACACCCAAAATATAGTATCCGCAAATCTTTTTTGATGCACTGTGAAGCTACGTCCTATTTTACAGAAAAAAATCAACAGTTTCATATAAAGCTATGAGTATGGAAGTTTTTAAATCAGATGGTTTGTAACTTACTACTTGTTTGTTATAATCAGCAGAGTATCCGTAAACAAATGAAGAAAACGTATGGATATCTATACGAAAACAATGTTCCGCCACTTTCAGATGTTACTAGATGACTGAATTCAACTGAACTGTGGACATATCAAGACTGACTGACCACGGCACGCTAAGATCGCATTGCGCTGTTTTATATGTATAAACATTCTCCGGTATCTTTTTTGTTCATATTCCATCTCAGGATTTCCGTGAATGAGATATTCTGGTAATTCCAAGAATAGCCAAAGGGCATTGCAAGAGAATGTTGAACTGTTATGGGGTTTAAAACTTCAGTAGTACCCCGTAAAACACAAATATTTACTATATGCAATTATAGATTATAATTGTTATTTCAGAGAGAGGAAAATATTAATGCTTAGATTACAGAGTACAGAACAGGTTTCACAACTTATAAATACGGATGAAAAAGTCAGACTGTCAATTATCTTGAACAATAAACGATATTATCGCAACTGATATTAATATATTTACTCATCAAACCCCTAGAAGAGACGCTAATGATGCTGAATTTATGCAATGCTATAGCTATTTTAAGTAATTTGTGCGTTTCTTTTCGATGTATTTAGGGATGAAACTTATTACTTTTTTTGTTTTCACAGTTCAGACATTTTATGTGGTCTGAATTTGTTTGGCCAATTTTTAATACACGAAAACGGTGATTGTATATTCAAAACATGTTGTTATGAGCTCAAAAATACTATGAGTCTTTTGCTTGGCATCTCCTTATCGCAAAAATATTTAAGATAAGTAAGCAAAATATCGTTTTTTTGTACATATTACAGCAATCTGTGACTGCAAATTATTGTGATTTCAATTGAAACAAGAACTGTTACCTATAGAAAACAATTTTATTTATTAATAATTACCTTTGGGCACCAAGAGATGTGATTCTTCTGTTCTCTCATCATCCAAACCAACCATTTCTCAAAACTCAAATGTCACTATCTTGTGTAGTGGTCCCAGTACACTTTTATAATAATACTTCTTTATCACTTAATTAACTTCACTTGAATATTGATATCAAAGACTATAATTTAGTAGCTAGTAATCTATACATAAACAAGTTTTCGAAGGTTGGTATCAGACATAATAATTACACTTAGATAAGAGGACTCTATAGGGATTTAATTTCACTCTGAATTGCTTTATTTATATAGGCTCCGAAATGGAGAATATATAGAGGTGATATAAGAGTATTTCAATGCAGATTATGAAGTGGACTTTGTGTTACAGTATTTGTTAGTTATTTTCCAGATGCAAGTGAAATTTTTCTCAGTAATTTTATTGCATATTTATTTGCTTTTTCAAGGAAATGACACAAATGTTTTGTTAAATGAGCATTCAATTCTACAAAGAGACTTTATTATAAATTTTTATATTTACATATTGAAAATGAAACAAGGACTTTTCTGTACCAACATCAAACATATCATTACATTAGAGTTTCATTGGAAAGTGTGAGGTAACTCACCAGTTTGGTAATCCACTTCAATAAACTCATGATCCATTATTTTCTAAATGACTTTAGAAATTTGAATTGCAGCTTTACACCCCATTTTGATGACATTTGAAAATGTTTGATAAAATGGAGTCTGTTCAGCTCCATGATCAATACCAGTATCATGATGCTCCTGCTCTTCATCTCTAAACTTTGTGATTGTTTCCATGAGTTCCTTGTTACAATCTGGATCTTCCAAAAGCACCCTCAACTGATCATTATAATGCTCAACAATAACTGTTTCAACAGCAACTGTGCAAGCCATTGCAGCTTTGTCCCCCAATAGAGCAGTACCAGCACCTGCCAAGATTACATTTTATGTTTTGCTTCACTTGTAAACAGCCGAGTACCTAGCATAAATCCTGCTACATTCCATATAGGAGTCATAACAGTAGGACGAACTCTATGTTTCCGAATTAAATCTTCGAAAGTGGCTTTGTGGTGTTTTTCTTGTTCCCACATATGCTTCACTAATGGACCTTTCGATGTAGTACCCAGTATTGCCATTTGGCCTGCATATATTCGATCAGCCCCCAATTCACCTGCATGATCTACTCTTATTATTTGTTCCAAAGTAGCCCGATCAGTTACAGTTCGCACATTTTTAGGATGGAAATAACAGGGTCTTTTAGGGATGACGAACATATTTCGTAATTAGGCAATCCAGCGATCTGTCAAAGCGAAAAACCAATGTGGCGGCTTGGGGCACACATTTGGTGTTTACATATGTGACTTGAGTTGAAAACTGTTACATTCAGTTATCTCTAGTGCGTTTTTTAAATTGTGGCTAATTATTAACTCTTCTACTGAAGAAAAGGCCTATCACATGCATTGTGGTTGGCTGTAGATCTCGTACTAACCGAAATAAAGTCGGCATGTAATCGGTTTCTACGGTTACTAATCACATGTTCTTATAGAGCAGTTATAGAGAAAGAACGATTTAACTAGGAAGCGAAGGGCCCTATGGTTAGCTGCGATCAAGAGATATGATCTCACTGACTCCAAACTGATGTATCAGAGAGTCTGCAGTAGACATGTTTTTTGACCAGAATATTACAAGAAGAACAGCATCAATTGAATAATCTAAATCAGCATCAGTATCCAATGTGAAAGGATCTAGATTATTAATTAATCCCAACTTCATTTAATATCGAAAACGAATGCTGTGACAAGAATCAGAGATAAGTTACAATAAGTTATAGCTTATCTCTGCAAGAATGAACTGAATGAATAGTCCCAAGCATACTTTTCACCAACGTCTCTGCTATTCAACATCAATGTCTTCAAATATTCCCTCTCCATCTGAATACCGTTTTGAAACACCAAAAAACTCCGAAAATAAATAAAATTCACTGTTTACTAGCCAAGGTATCGCATTGTGTGCCCCAAGCCGCCACATTGGATGTCACGTGGTTTGGATTGCCTAATTAGGCATTCCAAATCACGTGACATTCAATATGGCGAGAGTAGGCACACAGCTGTTTGAAGTGACGTCATTACGGCATTATTTCCGAAGTTGTGTGAGTTTGTTGTTGATGATAGAAGTTTTAAGATGCAGTGTATATTTAAGGACATTATTGTTGGAAAATCCAGATATTGGTGAAAGGTAAGCTGAAAACCCAATTTGTTTTTTGTTTACACAACATTTTGTTTCCCATATGTGAAGTGGAATGTTTATTTACAGATACCCAATGAAGCTGAAGATAATAAATGATGTAGACCCTTTTACATTGAACATCCAGGAATTGGATAGTTCAATTCATGGAATTCCACCTATTACAAATATAGATATTGTTTTGTATTTATAGTGCTAACCCATAGAACGAATGAAGGCCTACAAAAGCTTGCATTCATTCAAGTATTTTGAGTCAGGCTTTGTTGTGAATGTGGGGACAAAAGTGGTGAATGGTTTCTACATTGTAGTGGGAAAGGTAAGGTTTGTTCATTTCTATTGACTTTTGTTTATTCAGCATTTTTTTTAGGTCAAACATTCTCAGAGAGGAAATGAGAAACCATTGGACGTTTGGTGCATCGTGGCCAAAGATGAAAGTGTATTAACAGCACATTGCCCATGAATGGCTGGACACAGTGAAGTTTGCAGTCATGTGGGTGCACTTTTATTTGCAGCTGAATAAAATGTACAATGTAAATACAATAAAAGTTATAAAATGTTCACTGCAGACTCTCTGATTTTTTAGTATCGATTCAGTAAGATCGTCCCTCTTAATTGCTGCTATCCATAGCCTTTCAGACAATTCGTTTTTATCCGTTAGAAACCTGTGGCTTAAAACCGCAGGCACTAAAAAGAATTTTACATCATCCTTGGAACGACTTCCACAGTTGACTAAAAAGCATGTAACAGGCATTTTTTAGTGAGAATACCACTAATAAGCTCTAAACAATATAAAAAATCATTTGATGCAGTCACGAAAACAAAAATCTCACAACTTTTAGATCAATTTATAACATAACAATATGTAAACAAAGCATTGTGTGCCTACTCCCACCATTTTGAATTTGTTTTGACAGGTCGTTGGAATGCCCTATATTTTGAAATGAAAAATTAGGTTTTTTCCTTTTTAATGTCTTCTTCTTTTTTTTTTATTATCGCCCGCAGATACAAACGAACTAAGACAATGTCAATGACGGCATATTTGAATTACTTACACTGAAACGACAATTTATTATTCAGTTCTATTGGATATACACATATGTTCCGATATTTTAGCCCATAAAAGGGTTTGTGAACGCAAAACTGTAAATGGTATATTATTTCTTTCTTTATAAACAAAACTTGAATTTGCCGCTCCCCACTTCGCACGCGCAATAGGTTATGTATGACAAAAGTGATCAAAAGGCAAAACTCAAAAGCAGTCGTTGATGTTTTTAGGTTATGCTTTTACGTAGAAGGTTGTATACACGTGCTAAACTATAAATATTTTAATAGACAATTGAATAGTGAAAATTAGTGGAATTATAAAGTCATGTCTGTTTTACAGCGTGTGGCGTAAGTTTTTCAAGTTAATCATTCGCATACAAAATTCGATCTTTGGATTTTTAGCAAACCTAAAACGCGGAGAGGCAAACGAGTGCTGTTAAAGAAAGAACCACAGGTCATCGAAGGGCCTAAAAGGGCTGTATTTTTCAAAGGAAGAAAATGTTCAGAAACCGTGAGAGACTTACTCAAGGATTTTTATGATTTGAAGAAACCTGATGGTGTAAACCTGAGCAGGAAAAATGATATCACCATCTTTGAAAATGCCAAGCCTGTGGAAGACTTCTGCAGGAAAAACGATGCTGCTTTATTCATGATGGGCTCTCACAGTAAAAAACGACCTGATAACTTGGTGTTTGGAAGAATGTTCAATGATTCACTTTTGGATATGGTGGAACTACATGTAGAATCTTTCGAGGGTCTCAAAGAATTTGCTGCTTCAAAAATCACACTAGGCATCAAACCTTGTCTACTATTTAATGGGCCACTGTGGGAGCAATCACCTGAATTGCAGCAGCTGAAATCTTTGTTTATTGACTTTTTTCATAGAGAACACGCAGAAAATGTTAGGCTGCAAGGTATAGAACATACACTCAGCTTTAATGCTACACCAGATGGCAAAATCTTGATTAGGTCATATAAAATACTGCTGAAAAAGTCTGGAGTCAGAACACCACGGGTGGAACTGGAAGAAATAGGCAAGTAATTCATTAATTATCAACTTGTATTCTTTCATTATTTCAACTGATTGAAATTCTCTACTTTTTATTGAAGGTCCCAGAGTTGATTTGAGTTTGAGGCGTACCAAATTGGCAGATGAAGACTTGATGAAGGAGGCATGTAAGAAACCTAAGGAGCTCAAAGTATCGAAGACAAAGAATGTTAGCATTGATGCACTTGGTACAAAACATGGTCGCATTCATCTTGGCAAACAAGACATCATGAAACTCCAAACCAGGAAGATGAAGGGTCTCAAGAAAACAGCTGCCGAGAGAAAAGCAGAGAAAACCAAGCTTAAGCAAGTGTTAACTGTGAATAATGACATAAACCAGAATAATGATGAGCGGTAGTTATTTATTGCTCTTTGTTGTTGTTGGATGTGAGAGTAAAAGCTGTATTTGTTGTCATACGGATTACCAACGTACACCTAAATGATGATGTGAGTTTCAAGTTGTTTTGTTTGATACGAAATTAGCAAGCTCAGGTATAAGTTTTATTTACAGTGTCCACGTTTCTATAAAATTAAATTATATTTTCTTGTAGAAAGATTCTTCATTGTGCTCATGATAATCTGTAGGGATGACAAATTCAAAACTTCAACTTTCACAATTTTTATTGATTTCAATTGAAATTTATTTTTAGGTATAATTATTGTTATTCCTTAAGATTGTGTAAATATTTTTACTCTAAGTAAACATTGTAAAAACTTCATAGCATGATTTTCATCGAACCTAAACAAGGATTCCTATAAATTTATTTGAAAAACAATCGTAATTTAAATAAAAACATATGTACATATATTACAAAAGTACCATAATGATGGTCAAGAAATTAACCTTAAGGGTTGATAAATCCTTCATTTTTTCGAGTAAATTACATGAAAGCTACTGATTAATTGTTGTTTGGTATCCTTTAATCAATTTGAAAACCACCATAAAAATACTGTCTAAACTAAAGGTGCAGTCTCACATTCATTACAATCTACTTCAAGACATTTAAAACCCTGTTGAAAATAAAAATAACAGCGAGGAAGTCAATAACTATTATCGATTAGTACCAGACACATTGGAGACAAATAAAATCTTCAGAACTAAGAGAAAAAATCTTTCTCTCGTTTCTTCAATTGAAAGTCTCTTATCACTTGGTATTCTGGTCTTTCTTTCAAAGCCATTTCAATCCCTCGTTTGGTAATATCACATTTAAAATTATCACTGAAAAAAAAAAAGAAATAAATCAAAGCATTTAATAATAACTCACATTTTACCTAGTGCCCTTATTTTCGCACAAAGTATGATGATTTGCTCTCCTAATTAAAGATTCTGCGAAACATTTCACTGCTTCCAGAATCATCCTTTCGGCACCGTTAACTGTTACCCCATCAATCAATGCTTCTGGTTTCAAAATTATCCCACAATCCAAAGCTGTTTCTTTGACAAAAGAACATTGATGCTTCAAAGCCGGGTCGGAAATGTCCACAACCTCGTTTTGTGGGGCCCTGTCTTTCTCTACAAATGCACAATACTGGGTGAAAAACGTGAAAACAAAGTTTACGAGAATAAAAATGAAAGAAATCTTACCATCCTCTGAAATAATGTCGACATTGATGTTGACATCAATTTTATTCAGACTAGAAACATTTGCTATTGTATTTTGTGATGCTTCTTTGAAACATGAATTGATGAGCCTTAATTCTTCCGAATCCCTTTTGAAGAAGTTCCCCAAACTTCTCACCGAGAAGTAGTACCCATGAGACCTGGCATACATGAAACAAGCTTTAGTGTTCCACTTTTTCCTCGTTGGAAATGATTCAGACAATATTTTCCTCAATTCTCTAGCCCTATTCCACTGAAACACAGTTATATCAGTGTATTTTGTTCCTCCTCTGATAACATCTAGTTGTTACCTCAGAGTTGAGACGTTTCCCAATATTCCAGCTGTCGAATTCTTGCTTTGAAGTTGCTATAAAAGGATAGGCGATTTTGAATTCCTCGTTATGGGCTAGTTCATGCCACAGGGGCAGCCTCCTGACCAAATACGGCATCACCTCTCCAACAGACTTGAATTTATTCTCTGGTAATGTAACCTTATATTTAGAGTTTGGGATTGTTTCCAAACCATTATTGGAATGGCCGTTCATCAAGGGTTCAATTCGATTGACACTTTCACTTTTGGAATGATTATCACTGCAGGAATTTTCCAAATCATGAGGCAAACTGTATGAATGCTCAAACTGCAAATGTTCCAGGAAATCAATCTCCTGAGCCTCCGTTTTGATATTGGTGAATATCTCCTCCATGACATCATTGTCCTGGCAATAGTCATGCTCGAAACTCAGAGAGGCAGTGTCGGATGGAGCACAGGCATTATCAGATACAGTTGGAAGGAATTCTGAGTTTGTGATCATAGACTCTGAAGTTGCAATTCCAGAATCAGGGAAGGAAACATTCGAGTTCAACTCTGGAGACTGAATGGATTCCAATGTACCTTGCTCAGTCAGTGATTGGTCAAAATTGAAAACATCTGGATCATCTTCGATTTTTATACCATTGCTCAAAGTGAGATTATCAAATACATTTTTTGTTAGAGGCATGAGTGGTAACCCTCCAGATCCTTCTCCCAAACCACTGCTGTTGTTGGGAGGTTCAGGATTTGTTGGCGAGTCTGGTGGTCTAGAAATTGTATGAGGTTTTTGTTGCTGACTCTCATGCAAGAAGACATCAACAATAGTCTCATTTCCTGGAACAATTCGAGGCTCTAATGTTTGGATAAAAAGTAGAGGTGCTAAGCATACCCAAAGTTTGACGTCCAGTGTATGTCTTGTCTAACTTCAAATTATGTACAATACTTATTGGTTTATTCAAAGGACACTTGAAATGGATCTGGACTCTAAGAGGGAATTCTCCCCAGCCCCTTCTCGACAAATGAAATGGAGATTCACTGTGACAAATAGAAAATGAGGTTGAACGAAACCCTAGCATGATTTGTATTCTCACTTACCAAACTTCTATAACATCATGAGGCCTGTAAGAAGGGTGTAAATAAAAAACAACTTTTTTCACAATATGCGAAATTTCAGGATGGTCCTTGTCTCCTCTCACATACATCATCCATTTGTGAGTTGTATTATCATCTGGAGCAGCTATATATTTTGAAACATTACCTACAATCAACCTATGTTGTTTCTTTTTTCTTCTACTTGAACAATTTAGATTGTTATCCAAGGAATGAGTTCCTGAGGTTTCTGGTTTTTCTAATTTAATCTTCTTAGGGTCTGGGAGAACAACAGGATCAGAAGTATCACAATTTTTGGTAGCCACCCTGCGTCTCCCAGACGTAAATACATCGGAACCAGAATTATTTCCCAATAACTTTTTCAGTGCAGGGTGGAGTCTGTTTTGGCTATCAAATCCTTTAGTGATGCTTTCTTCATTCGTTTTGACTTCCAAGGTCTTCTTATTGTAATATGAAGTTATCAGTGCATATCTTACTAAGTGAAGTAGTTTCTGGGCTTTGGTCACTTTATCTTCAATTTCTTCCAGCAGTTTTTCTTTTGCAGCTAATTCTTTATCAAATATTTCCGATACTATTTTGGACAGTTTTTCTGAATTCAATTTATTACCTAAGAATGAAGATAATTTAAGTTGAAATGAATGAATTACTTTTCACGCCCACCTTCTTTTTCTTCGGCTTTCCACACTGCTCTATTATTCGTTACATACTCTGGATCTATTTCAATCTCTTTTTCTTCTCTTTGATGAGCCATTTTCTATATATTCAAATTATTTCACATTAATTCCACTTCCACTTGTTTTCAAACTTACTTCACCTAACCTCTTCCTCATACTTCGACAAAGCCTAAATGACCGCTTGTAGTTTTTCAAAATCATGGAACTACTAGATCACCCAATGAACGGATGTGTAGACAACAGAATAATAATATGTCAATCATCTTTTTTCTCTAAGTTCACAATTTCACTACTAGATAGCGTTAAGATTCTTGAAATTGACGAATATTTGAATTTAATGGATGCTTTTCATTTTTCACAATCCCGCAACTTCTTATCTGCCTCACCAAGCACCACAACTTTAAATTTGTTAAAACAGATATTGCAATTGATTGTAACAAAGGACCGTGACATAAATGTAATCTCAGTTGCTCAAGTGATGTCAGTGCATTGTGTATACGTTAGATGGCGTATTACTTTGCTTTCAATTTCCTCATTTACTATTATATTTACGCTTTTTTGCAATTCATTGATCTGCTTAGTCACGAATATCTATTATATAAGTCATTGTGAGGTATCAATATATAAATAAAACATTCACATGGCACCCGATCTCGTTTTCCACTTTTCTAAAAGCAATTTCTCCTCAGAACGTTGCACAGTGTGCGGTGCGAATAAAGCACAACGAGATTGCGAATAGAGCATCAATCTTATTCGTCGGCCTCGAGCCTTTTTTTCACGTTGAAGCACACAAATACGAACGATAAATCAATGTGAAAGAGCTGTCGCTGGCTAGGAAGCCACACCAGGAATTTTCCTCGTTCCTGCTGGTGCCCCCGTCAATTTTCCATTTCCATTTTCATCTCTCGACACCACAACCAATGAGATTTTCACAATACTAATACTGAGCGTTTATTTTTAACATTCCAGAAATACAGTTGTGACAGATTGGAACTTCTTATGGTTTTCTAGTTTTCTACGTACATTCAAAAAACACTATTATTGCTCCGGAGTAGTCGACCACAACCTAATTGGAAGCAATTAGCTAATCCGATGCGATACCTTGTGTTAGTTGTGTTCTGCAATGCACGTTACATGCATTTTTTTTCAGAAAAAGAGTTAATGACCAACAACAATTAAAAAAACACATGAAAAACCCACTCGAGATCATTAAATGTAGCAGTTTTCAACTCGTCACATATGTAAACAACAAATGTGTGCCATAAGTCGCCATATTGTTTTTCGATTTGACAGGTGCTGCTTTTGGCCGTATAGCCATGACAGCCCAAGGCCGTAAAATTAAAGAGAGATAGAGAGATATGTCACCATTCTGCTGATTATTTCTGTAATTATTTTCAATCCAAATCGTCTAAAGATTATTGATTTCCCATGTTTTTTTTTCAATCTCAAAGATTGTTTTGAATATTTGATTCAATTGTTGCATTCTTATTTTATTTTCTGCATAAAATCTCCATAATGTGATGTGATATGTCAAAACGCGATTTCAACGACCTAACCTACAAACAAAAGAAAAAATCGTCTGAAATTCACCTCCATTAGAGACACGGTTTCGATTCCAATCCAACAACACAAGAGGAGGAGTACCACCCCGACGAAGGAGATATCCAAATTCTGGACTATAATAAGTGGAGAAGATAGCGTACAGCGAATGGGAAATTCCAAAGTGGGAGCAGCGGGAAAAGAGGAGAATCGTGAGTGGGGATAAGGGGGCATCGCTGCAGCAGTTGCAGATGAACATTTCGAGTAGCACGTCAGGATAGGGGGGGGGCTGCAAGGGGGGCATGGGGTAATATCTAACATTGCGCTGGAGATGTGTGAGGAAATCGATAGGGTTATGCAAAAAATGGGTTCGATTGGGAAAAATTTCACTACTTGGGAATTCAGAGACATTTCATAGTGAACATAATCAGGAAGCTTGAAGAAATGTTGGTAGAACTCACCTACTGGAAGTGACGTAACTACCAACCTAAAATAAATGAACAATACCAACTTAAAAACATTTTTTCCCCAAAAACAACCGCGAATCGATTGTCATCATCTCGAGGAGAAAGACAGAACGGAGCGGGGTGGGTATCGAAGGCAAGCTGGCTCCGGGTGTATGCTCTCCGGTTATAACGTTTCGTCCGGGCGAAGAGGAGAAGGAGGCGGCAGTAGAGACAGACGACGGCGGCGGCGGTGGCCGGTCGATACGGGAGCACAGAACGTGGCCGCCCCCGAGCCGCCCCCCCACCTCCACCTTGCTCCTGCCTCCCAGCCGCCCTTTTCATGTGCTACTATTCTAGCCGGAGTACGACTTTTATTTGTCTCCTGCAGACAGGGACGGAATTGGGTGAAAATCAAGCAAGCCTAGTGGAAGATATTATTTTTAAACCACGATTATCTAAGAATTGGAAAATAATTCAGTGGGAATTCCTTCTCGACTGTAATAATGTTGTTTTCGAAAACCAACTTGAAAACTAAGAATAGGGTCATTGCCCTTGAAAAATTATCTCTCACCTTCATTTGGAATCCCCAGTAATCCAAACAAAACCTGCATTCCGAATTTTGAGCGAATTATCTCACAAACTTTCACAGTGTCGAAGAGAAAACCTTGAAGAATATTTGAATTTGAACAGTAAAGAAACGTTGCGGACATGAATTATGTAAATATAAGCAGACATCACAGAATGTCATCGCAGTTGCTGTCAAAAATCGTATGTTTTTCGACACAATGAAAGCGTAAGATCAACCTAATCCTGACATCATTACGTCATATGTTTCCCAATAGGTAAACAATAATTTCAAGATGTAATTAAGTCCCGATTGTAATTAAAAAGGAATCAACACTGATATTGAAAGCCTGCAATCATGTAATGAAACGGGGAGTTTTCGCAGAGAGTAGATTGAAATTTAAACTCAAAAGCTAGGTCAACTGTCAATGAATGAATTGTTTATTTCGTGACTTGATAATCACGCATGCGTCAAATAAAAATATCTTGCCGGATAGCCTTAGGCCATAGAGCTATGCCAAAAAACAAGATTAACGTCATAGTTTTCTTGGTTATGAAGATTTAAATTCGTTGTTATTGTTTAATTGTTTGTTTCGTTCATTTGAGGAATTATCAAATAATTATGCTACTGTCAAATATGAAAACGTGTGTGCAGATTATTGGTAATATGGAAACCAAACTGTGGTCAACACCGTGATTTGAACTCCCAATGATGAGTCGATTATAGACGAAAATGATAGTTTTAACAGATTTATTGACTACGGATATCCTCAAATGATGAAGTGTAGCAAGAAAATAGTAACAAAAAGAGTGCAGCCTCGGGCGAAAGGTGGGCAGCTTTTGCGCAGATTCCCTCGAATTCAGAATCGTACAAACGTACAATTGCAGACGGAAAAATCGCTCGCTTTTCCGCCAATGGCTGCACGTCGTCGCGACGTCCGTCCCCACCCCTACGGCAATAAGATCCACATTCCGAGAAACTCTTCGCTGCCGACTGTCGCCATTGGCTGACAGAACGCGCGAATCGCACGAATTTCTACTATTGTCATTGCCCGGGTTGTTTTGCCAGGGGGTGGGGGGTGGAACCGCGGCACAATCCTACGATTTCCCGGATTTGCTACAAATTGCTATGCGACGTTCTATTCGATCTGGCGAGCAGGCCGGCAGAGCTTCGTCGCAGGAATTGCAGGATTACGGGCCAGGACCGTATCCTGCACAATCGCAGGCCCTGAGGATGCCTTAAAGCCCATATCAACTCACGAATTACACTCAATATCGACTACAGTGACACAAAGTTGAGCTTTTATGTACTTTTTCGAAAAAACACCACCCTAAAACCACTCCAAGTTGACATAACGCTTCCGGTGACGTCACTAGTACTAACAATTTCTAGAAATCACTGTTCAGTCTTGAGGGTGTAGCAAAATATCGAAAGGATCCTCCACCATTTTTTAAACGTTTTTTCATAGTTTGGCGAACACGCACTTTGAATTACTGGTGAAGTATCCTCCACCATCGAAACAAGTGATAGTCTCTTTCACGACCTCTGACATTTCTAGCAAATTGTCATACCATAACCTCACTTACTCTTCTGTACTTTTATCCCACAAAAACCACGCTTTTTCATATCGAATACGCACTTGACACTAAAAAAGGCATAACCACATCCACCCACTTCGTAAAAATATTTTATATCATCACAATACCACCCTGAACAGAAACTTCTCGCCAAAAAAGAGATAAAAAACAAAAGAGAAGTGAGAGAGCAGCCATCTTGAAACATACGATCGCTCGGTCACATTATTGATATTCTACTTGAGAGTCTGGTTCTTGTTTCTAGCGACCAATATCTGGAAAACCATTATCTTCGGTATAATGTTCCGCATTACGATACAGGGTGTTTGGGAGGAATGTATCGAGCGATTTCCTTTTTATCGTAAACATTGGGTAATTCGTGGATTTCTTTTTCGTCGTAGATGTCGGGTATTTTATGGAGTGGTATTGGAATTCGAACCATCCCCAAAATTCTGTATGACGAGCTTTAGAATTGAAAATTTAATGAATAATTTCTTGAAACAACATCTATTTCCTTTCTCTACAAGTTCCCAACAAACTGTCATTTTATTCTAGCTGATATTCCGTTTCAATCGAAAATCAAGCGACATCAAATCAGGTAGACTCACTGTGCACAATGGAATCATGTTTTAAGGGTATCAATTCCAATTATAAATGACACAAAAGTGGTCACCCTGTTTTCCAAAGTATCCCGATCGTGTTTTTTATCCTGTACTCTAAAAAAACGTGGATAATTTTTATTCGAGTCTCTCGAACTTTTGCCTTCATCATAAAATTGTCGTCGAAATGTTCACCTGAAAGCTTTTCCAAGTAAATACTAAATAAAAGCTGGAAGAACTCTCCATCTATACATGTTTCGGAAATATCGATAAGAACGAGACTTTGTAACAAAATTTCTACAAATATTGTATGAATATTTCCTAGCATATCTATTATTTTTGTATGAGGAGAAAATAGTTATTTATTATTTACAGAGGACCTTGGGAGTAATCAATTTGGTTTCAAACCGACTCAAAATAAACGATCTTCAATTCAGCCAATGACCTCGTGGCTGACCTTGACATTGAAAGTAATATACTGGACGATGGCTACAAATCCATCGTCGTCAATGGTAAGAAGTGAGGCATATCGATTGTTAACTTTGCGCCGATATATTCAAATTGAATAAAAATAAACTCGGAAAGTCCTGGACACGGTATATTTGAATAAACTTTGGTTTGGGCGTGGAGATAATAGCCTAATAGTTGCACGAATGACTTCCTTTACATTTTCATTGAATGTTTCCATTGTTGGTAAACCATGTAATTTTGCACAATTAAATTTTGCATACGTATTCGGTTCACAATTTCGAATTGTTGGAGTATAATATAGACTCTTAACATGCGATTTGTTTTTCAGGCACACATCTAAAGGTATCTTATGCTCATGTCGACTTTTATTATTGATTTGGCAGGAATTTGATTTGGTTTCAAACAGCTTGACCTTACCATTGGTAAGAAGGACACCTGCTAAAAAAAATAGCAATGATATGTCGATAAGGAACCTTCCTGCTGTGAATATAATCTCATAATTTTTGCGCCGTACTTCCGATCCTTTGACGACCAAGAATATTAATTACAAAGAATTAACTCTTGCCTCATACGAAATTTCCCATTCCAGAAAAATCCGTGTACACTGTTCCACGTGTAAAAAAAGGGCAGCAAAAAGCTGCCAGCACGTTTGAAACCATCGGTGATACTTTAACAAGGCATAGTCTGTGGGCTTTCTGTTCCGGAGTTGAAACAAAAAGACAAACAGCAACACTGTACGGATTTCTCGATCAAACTCCATGTTTTTTTCAGGGTTATCAGTGCCAAAATTCGCGTAGGAATCAGTTCTCCACGGTTTTTGAGGCATGAATTCATTTTCTCAATGATAGGGTAAAGCCTAGGGACTATTTAGCTGCTACCGAGTTGGGGATATTCTGAAGAGGGTTTAATTAAAATATCACCTAGAAAGTACAATCAAATTTTTTGCTAGTGTGATTTCATTAGAGAAATGAACAGTCTAATACAGAGAGTGGATTATTTGGAAGGCTTTTTTATCATTTCACGTTACTGTAATGAGGAATACGATCAATAGACATTTTTTGTTGGGTCCCTCCTTATAGTTTCAACATTAATATTTGTTATGGAACTGGCCGAATCCAATCTATATTAATTATTGGCTGTATTTTGATGGATACTCTGATTGGTTGGGAAGATAGTAGTTAAATGACTGATTGCTATTTTTCGACATATGAAACTATAAATCAAACACTCGCTCAATAGCCCAAGAGATAATCTGAGTAACGATGCATTATACAGGAAGTTTTAATCATTCTCCCAGGATATGACAAGTCAATAACATCAAAGACGACATTGTAGAAAATTCGCGTAAATACAAGTTCTTTTTTGAAGACTGTATTTTTTTAAACCCACAACCATTGATTGTACGATAATTTTCTGACCAGTCCCCAATTTAAAACAGATCAGAAAACGATTCTTTCCACGATACATCAAATGTTTTTTTTTTGTTTTCCTTCATCGGGTGTTAATGTTATTAAAAAGGGTAGAACGATGCTGAATTTTACTCCATACTACAACTTTTCGGTCCACGAAATATAATTAAAGCCTCATTTTCCTTGGCAACGTACTCAACAATTTCGAAATCTCCTCACATTTTGGTGTATCGGAAGGTTTTCATTGAATTTTCAGCCAACTACAAGCGAAATTAGTATTGAAAATGGATTGTCCATTATACAGAGGCGTAGACTGAAGGTGATGAATCCTTTTTTCATTAACTCGATGGAATGGAATATTATTATTATTATTATTATTATTATTATTATTATTATTATTATTATTAATTATAGAGTGACGAAACATTTAACAAAGAAAAGGGCTGTTCAAATTTGGCGATAAACATGGCTGCGTCGTTTAATAAATATGTTTATTTAAATCAGAAGTTTAGTTGATACCTTTCATCAGTTTCTCACTCAGAGAAAACATTCTGAACTTATAGATTTTCTATCAACTTCACTTCCAATTCCTTCACAATCATTTTTTTCTCAGTCTTCCCGAGCTTTTTCCTTTGCCATAATAAATCACAGGGTGCACCTATATTTTTCCAGTAAAAGGAATATATTCCATATCGATTTCTCACGTATTATGTTGTAATTTCCTTACCCTATCCGAAAATGAATGATGTGAACACAACACGAAGTTATTATTGCAAAGCGCACTTTGACAAGCCATTCGTTTTAGTAGAGTTTCCTCGTTTTATACACCTACAAAAAGAGGAGAAAAAATAAAACAGAGAAACAGAAACGGAGATGCTATTAGAAACTGATTTATTAGAGATATTTCCAGAGACATGCCCTCGAATGCAATACAGTGGAGCTTGGAATTGCTGGAATTTCAATCAAGTATTCGACGATTTGGATTTCGAGTGTATTTTGAGTAGAAAAAAATAGGAATTATTAATATTATCTTTGGGAAAATGAAACTTTCGAAATTTTATCTCCTTTTCCATGAATATTTTCAATTTCTTCAATATCGTTAGAAGGTTTTATCATGGATTCGTTCTGAGATAACATTGATTGACAACTGTCAGTTTAATTTTTTCACCATATTAATGAAACACCCTGTATATATTTCATATAATTGTGTAGAAAGATGCGATGGCTGTACAAAATTGTTGGGATTTTGACGAGTCCAATTCAAAATCGAGAAGAAGATTGAATGTGTAAATTGGAAGATAGTTCGAGGAGGGTATAATTTGGGAGATTTTTCCGAGATATGGTGGTAATAAAAATATTCTAAAATGCATCAAAATAAAATCGTTTTATATACAGTGCTCGGACGAGGGCCAAGAAGATGCCATCAGGCTCGCGAGACCGTAATGATAGGTTAGCAGTACTCATAATGGGTTACCTTAAACAACTGAGCCCATTTTACGGAATTTAATTTGTTTTTATAGCTTTGATTACCGCTCGCTATAATTTGAAATCGTTTTAATAAAATAAGTCGCTCGTTCATTGTATGTGTTTTTTTTCCGCCAGACTGCGTCAGTTCGTTTTATTCTCGAAACAGATTCTGATAGTATGAGTGATTGATGTGTCTCGTAAACGCCATTCAATTTTTGTTTCGTTTTTTGTTTCAGCCAATTCCAAAATCATTTTAGAAAGTTCCCAGCAGTATTCTACAGGGTGTCCCAGAACTCAACGTAAAGCCGAATCGGGGTGACAGAATTGATCGTAACCATCACGAGTAAAATCTGATAAAAAAATCTGTCCCATGCAGTTCGAAAGTTATGGTCTTAAAAAAAAACGAGAAATTTGATCATTTTGCATTGAAATTAAGAACCTACCTAGAGCTTGTGCGAATCAAAAACATTTAAACTGAGAAAGCAAAAATCGGTTACTTGAAGTTTTAATATTTTCACTCTTTTTTATTGTATGGAACTAACAAGTATTGTATTATTTTAGAATTCTGATTAACTGCACCAACTTTTAATGCCACTTGCCAAAGCACTCTAGTAAATTTTTTTTAAAGGGGGGCCTGTCAAAGACGACGAATCTTGAGAATTTTAAACTCGTAGTTTAACAAATAGTCTCAATTCTTGGAAACTTGAGGCAATTATGTCATTATTTTTTATTGAGATTCCAGAAATGTTATTGAGGATTACGTTCCCAAAGTTCAAATGAACAAAAATAAAAAAGAATATAATCACAATAACTGAAAAATGCTAGTTTGATCAAATTTCTGGGTTTTTCTCAAAATGCCCATAATTTCCAAACTGCATGGGACAGATTTTTTTTCTGATTTTTCTCGTGATGGCTATGATCAATCCTGTTACCCCGTGTCGGCTTGATGTTAAATGGGACACCCTGTATAAATCAGCGCATTTTCAGCTCCAATATCATTGCTGTGGAACGAAATTCAGGTTTGAAATAGTTATACAAAAACGATTACAGCGCCTCTTTGTCAGCCAAACGATGAATGTTCTCAACAGCGCCCGTTCGCACAAAACCCCCAAAGTTTAAAACGACCTTTCGGCGCAATTAGAATATAATTAATTATTCTATATGAATGAGGCTCCTTTTCTTGTTCTTGCGTTCGCATTAAGGAATGGCGACGGCCTTTTCGAGCCGCTTTCTCGAATGATTTAGATTTCCTATCAACGGTTTTAATTTCCTTTCAGCTCACACGGATTCGGAGACAGTGTGACGTGGTAAACTTATTAAATAACTATATTACGCAAGACATTTCCAGGGTATTGTCTCCCGGGGATTATACAGGGTGTTTCATTAATATACTAAAAAAATGAAACTCAACGAATTTTTATAACTTCGTTTGTCACATCAGAAATGAATCATTGTTGAAGCAGAAAACTATTTGCTTGACTGACAGCAATCTACTTATTTTTTCTTGATAAAATTATTCGAATTTAATTGTGACTTCAATACTTGAAATCAGATAAATCGTAAAAACGGTAAGGTTTTTCGATTTTTTCCAAGAATACTTTTTTGTTGAAAATATGACGTAGTTTAACAAATGTTCGATCGAAAATGTTGATTTTTGACGGACAAAAAAGTTGTGCGCATTTTTAAATAATCGTAAGCGGGTAAGTGGCGCCCTCTAAGGACTACGTTAACACTGATAAAATATTCTTGTTTGCCGTCCTAAAAACCCCCAATGTACCAATTTTTAAACCGATATCATAAAAACTGTGGAAGCTGTTAAGAAATTTGGAAATAAAATAAAAATTTTGAACACGCTGTATCTTTTCAACTATCAACATTTGTATGTTGTGCTCAATCGTGATATTTTGCTCCTCTCTACTCTCAGTTTAATTTTTTTACCATCCATCCATCCATTATGACTCCAACATAAATCTTTGAAAGAGAAGAAGTAGAAACTTTCTTTACCGGCCACGGAGCAGTTCTTCTTCTCCGTTTCCGAGACTTGGCCGTACCGTACCCAATCAGTTGACCAGAAAAAGTAATCAAGTTAATTTCTGTCACGTCACTGTTTACATTTCTGTTTCGGCTTATTATAAAGCCACAGTCGAAATGCGGTTTAACTGGATGGCCTGGCGTCATGCAGAATAAGAGTAGGCCATGATTTGGGTGCAACAAAGAGAATTCTTCTGTTTTTGTCGATTACATTAGTCAATAGAGGAATTCGGATTCGTCAAGGTTCTGCCTTTGGCGCCATGGTTTTTACGATGTCATCGATAGAGTAATATGGCATTTTGACAGTTGATCCAGTTCAATCCAATTGTTAGCTGTGGAATCTGAATGATTCAGAAAACTTCATTTCGAAAGATTTGTATTGGTTGCCAATCAATAATCAAGTTTATGAATTGAAACCGTACGAGAGAAATCAAACAAAATAATCGGAGATGAATTATCGATATTCGAATATTTTTGTGGCTATAACGGCATTGCTTTGTACTCGAAATTAATACCGTGTGCCTTTTGGACAGTGCAGGTAGAGCCGAAATCGATTATTTAAAATATTAATTTCATAGCCGTCAATAGCCGTCTGTCATGATCATCATTTCAGTTTCAAGATATTTAATATATTCTTTTTGGGACCGACAAAAAATATCTATCTCATCTCCCATGTATAATAACATTGTAATAGACGTGTATAGTTGGAACCCTTCTTTCATATCCAAGCACTTTTTGTGGATTACTTTCAATAAATACGTTTTTAGTGTTCAATTTCGTGAAGGAATAAAATTCAATTTGATTTTAAAGATTTAATTCAATATTACTTGCATTATATTTCATCGGACTTTTATTGTAAAAAATCCACAATGATGATTTTTGAATTCTACTTTCAAAAACCTTTTCAACGATGTATCGCACGACCCCCCTTCCTATTTAAAAAATTGAGGGGGCAGCTGTGAAGGGAAGGGGGTCACCCCTTCTGTAATAAAAATTGGCGTTTTGGAGCGTTCTTCAATTCACTGTATATTTTCTGATAATAACTGGATTGATATAACAATGAAGTATCAGGAGCCCCAAGAAATATTACAGTATTAGCATTTCTGACGTCATAAAGAGTGTAGTTTTTAGTTTCTTAGTGATTATAGGCTATAGAAGTGGTACTTAAATTCGAGCTCTTAGCTCGAAATTGACTGCTAACCAGGATTCCGGATCGAGCTTGTCCAAACCAAATAATTTAATGGAGAATTAGAAACAGGCGAACGGTTTCCGCTTCCTGCCAACCCTTCAAGTGGCCGATGTGTACTCTGAAAGCAATGAATCGTCTACTAAGTATTCAATCCGGAAACCGCCAGAAGTGTTAAGCTTCCATTTAGAGTGAGTCTCATTCCATTATCTGCCCCTTGAAGATTTCACCCTTTGCTTCTTGGCATTGATTCCACAGAATCGGATCGAGAACTTTATTTCCTTTCCGCCAAAAAGCGCGATGTTGTGGCTGGTCTTTTTTTTTCGACCATACTCCGGAACAGAAAGATGATTTGAACGGATACTGATTCCTATTTCTGATTGTTATTTTTATGCATCCATAAAAATTGTAATGATTCCTGGTGGGCCAATTACGGTCCTGTTCTCACGGAGACAACCCGAGTACTTCATTTCGGTATGTTCCCGAATCAGCCAGTTCCGAAAGGCTACGAAAAATTAATTAATAATTATGTTTCACCCTTTGGTATAATGGAAAATGAGTTTTCAAATTTCAACACAATAACGAGTTATTAAAACGAAATTTCAGAATGCAAGGTCATTGGTTGCGGCGATATATTTATTCATACACTAAACGACAATTGACACGGACCCAAAGCTAGTGAAAAATTGAGGTTATGAAGGTGTGACGTCGTAACTGTTTGCAAGAAAGTGGACTGAAAGTCTCTGGAATTCTAAAAGGGATTAGGAGACCCTACTATTTCCCAGAAAAACGTAATTTGAACAAATTCAAACCATTTTTATCAATATTTTTGTCCAATTCTAGTGTAATTTAATCAATATATTCATTTAAAGAAGACAACTTTGACAGATATGGTTATTTTTCGATACCAACAGTGCAAAATAAAAAGTATCTAGGTAACCACGGAACTTATGATTGGTTGAATCATCAATAATCATGGCAAAACTTCACAGCGATGCCAAATTTGAGAAATCTTCGATACATGAATGAAGGTAATAATTTAACATCATGGAAATCACGAATTAATCGATTAAAACTTTGCAGGAGATTCGAATATGTGTAGCGTCAGTGAGTTTATTCTGTCGCCTTCCATTTCTCAGTAATCCGCCGTTATCAAAACTCGTTCTGAGTCTTACTTATTCATTGTCAGCTTACTTCAAAGGGAATTAGAACAACTTCAGCCCCAAGACTTCGTACCCTTTCAGATCAAGAGCATTTAATGTGTTTGGAATACAATTAAAATTCAACAGGAAATCCATAAGTTCGAGAGGATTAGCTTTATTCAAGAATAACAAAACATTAATTGAAACGAAAATCGGAAGAAGAGAACGTATCGGAATTTTTCTCGGTGGTCTATAAATCACCGACACACTTCAAAATGGCTGTAAACTGCTTCGAATAATTTTAATAATAATTGAAAGGCGAACAATTGAAACGCTGGTCATGGCCGGTTCGGCATTCCTGTTCGGGATTCGAAACAGCAGCGCCATCTATCACCGATGTCACTTCCCGGATTGGGAACGTATTGTGCAAGTCATGGAGCTCTAAATGTCATTGTGATTGTTCTGTGAAGAGGAGAAGCCAACCAGATATTCGTTTTTGATTCGTTGGGAGTGTAATGCATTCTATTTGTTACAAATTTTTGGAAAAAACAATGAGGAACCTGCAAAAACGACGCTCTTATTGTCGTCAGAGCTTCTACTATTGTTTGTATATTAAAATAAAAGAATTATGAACCAAATTTGCTGCCTTAATCTTCAACTTACTTCATGATAAAAATTTCCGTAGACCGCCTACTAAAGTTCAGCTGGCAACACCGCACTAAATACACAATTGACATTATTGGGAGTTTGAGTAAAATTTTTCATCAACAAACGAATCAATTATTCAACGTAGACAAGACACGTCCAGTCGTCTTCCCTTTTTTTCCCTACACGTCGATAAAAAACTGCTTGTTTTATTCGAAGCAACACCAGCGAAACGTCTAAATCGCTATATGGGCGTAACCTATAAAAAATCCATCCATCTCGTTGGGTCCCTGTGGATCGCAGAGCTCTGCGGGATAGACTCTATCGATAACTGGATTGCGAACAATAAAGAAACAGTCTAGATAAGCGGCTATGACAGCTGACAGGCGCTGAAAGATTGGATCTTGATGTATCTGCGAAACTGACCAAGTACCGTTCTTTTTTTTGATATATGGAGCGAATTATCATGTTATATGGCGAGTCCGAGCTCTAACACAACAGCTGATACATTCAAGAATATATCAATCAATTTCAGAGGAATAATCGCTTTATTGGAATGCTCTGGAACCACACTTTTTTCTACAAATCCTATGAATGTCTTGTCAAGGTATCCAGGACGTCCATAAGACGTCCAATTTTAGTACCGAGCACGTCCTGATAAAAAGAATTAATGACCTTGAAAATATCCCTGTAGATTATCACCTTCAGTCAGATCTTACAGCAAAACGTGCATCCTTAAGTCTAACGAAATGGAGAAATGAAAAGAGGAGTTTCCACATACTTAGCAACACCCTGTATTGGGGGTCATGATTTCTGAATTGACAGCCCAAAATTGCGGTAAATCTTGAATCTAGAATCCCATTATCCTGATTATACAGCCATAAAAACCAATCGATGTTCAGTGATATTATTTATTCGATACAAAAATAAATTTTCATTGAATATCGGTGAGCCGTTGCGTGAGTAAAGCTTATTCTTAGCACGATAATAACAGGGGGCCATTTCTTGTTTGCGTTATTTCGAACTGACCCGCAGTTATATAAGTAAATAAATGTCTTCTTTGAGACTCTTGAGGAATAGTTATTGCTCGAATATCATGCTTCTGCCTATACTAAATAAGCCCCATAAAAAAAGTATCGGTATATCTCGATGAAACGGATTACCTACCGACTTTTTTAATCCATTTATTTCATCGAATTGAACAGAACCGCACTCATTGATTTCTTCGGTTTCTGGTCCCTCATGCGAGTTGTGCTTCGCCCACTGCCCGTGCAGTTTCGTGACTCTGTCGTGCTATTGTTGTATAGGAAGCAAAAATAAGGATCTAGATCTTCAGTGCGGATGTTTGAATTTTCAATGAGCACACAAGTCAACAGGATTATCCATCACTTATAATCAAGATTCATCTTACGTTGTAAGGTAATAACGACTTCAAAGTTGTGGACCAACTGTTGCATGAAATGTAAATCGACCCATTTTTCAAAGTGACGTGTTTAATGTTCTCCGAAACAATTATGCTTTTATCTGAAATTCATCAAATTTATGGGACTAACATGGTTGGTTTTTTTGCAATTCCGTTCAGATGGTATGCAAATTTTGCACGTTATTACCAGTAAACATGATTAGTGCTTCGACAGCATGAAGAAACATTGTAACATATCAAAAACTACACACCAGAACATTGAGTTGATATCATATAAACCTCTCGCACACTTTTTTTAAAGGAACGTACTGAAAATCGATCACGGTAAGACCTGAGAATTTGATGATTATGATTTGAGAAAATGTTTATTACACTAAAACCTAATTAACATGTCCTTGAATCAAAATTTCATGATGAGGAACTTTGGAATAATATATTTTCATGTTTTTGTATTTGTACATTCTCGACTCAAAACAATTTATAATAATTGCCAAAGTCAAATGAGATCTGTCATGTCACAAGAAAGCAACGTTGCCAAGTTGCATTTCTGTTTTCAGTGGTAAACCATAGAACTCGAGTCTACATATAAGTATAATATTTCTATGTGGTCAATTGATTGATCTATCTTACCTAAGTTCAAAACGATGTATTGCTCATACTGTAAGAAATATTTTTTGTCACGGCACACCACATGGAGAATCAACAAAAATCAACCAAAACTAGTAACACATCGCGACACAATTACTAAGAAACGTCAAAGTGTTATCGGTCACGCAGCTTGTTATTCGTTTCCATGGCAACTACTGAAGGCTCTATCTGATTGGTTATATATCGTGCTCTCTTTTTACGGTGAGTTGAATCACACAGATAGATAGACAATGACAAATTTCCTCATTTTCTGTAGGAGGAATAGAAAAACTATATTATTTTTATATGAATAAATAAACAGTAATGGCTTGGAAAGTAGGCACTTTTTCGGCAAAATACCTTTCATAACTGTCTGATTATCATTCAAACGGCTTCTAAAAACTCCTCATCGACACCTGCAAATGATTCTGTATCACTTGGATCGGAGAAATTGTCTTCCTCTCGAAACCAAGATCGTATTGGATTCCTGATAGGCAATTTCTCTTAGGACTAACTCGATTTCTGATTAATAATGCAAAGTGTCGATGGGAATCACCGAATCCGGTCTCGAGATCCGGAAATATGTGATCGCTTCTAAGAGAGATAGGTGGCTGTGGAAGCAAGGAATGGTGGTGGGGAAAAGGGTAGGGAGAGGGGGGGATAATACTCTAACGAGGATATGAACTAATTGGATCTTCGTTCGTGTTAGTTATACTAGAACATGTCAGATTGCTGCCCAATCTAATTAGAACACAATTTGTTAATGTGTTTTATCATGACTGCGATTGGATTCGGATAAGTTCCAGAGACGTACCGCAAATTTATGCGCGGAATGTCATCTCTAGTCGAAGATTTCATCAGTTATCCCAACAGAATCGAACCAACTATAGTCTATTTCAGCTGGGTTGATACCTGTGACGCGTCGCCAGATTTAGCCGTGATGCCACATGTTTTTCACTTTTTCAGCGATGCTCCGAATTAACTCCGAATTGAAGCTTGGGTATATAATCATATTTCATAAAAACTATTGAACCATTGTGTGATCGTGGTGAATAAATATTCATTAAGATTCTTTACTCACCTTTCGAATAAAATCCAATGAAAGTAACGGGCTCCTGTTATCCATTTCGTGTTTAAAATGTTCTAATAAAGTTGCAACCATTTTCTGGGCATCTCCACTCAATCCTCCCGACATTTTGATGAGAATTCGATGATATTAAGCTCTGAAAAGAACAATTTTGAAAAATCTCAATAAAAGAATAATTCGTATGTAAACAAACGATTGTAGGGATTCGCTCCAAACAATTTGGCATCGTTGTGAAGTGAGTATTCGAAAGGTGAGTAAAGAATCTTCATGAATATTTATTCACCACGATCTCACAATGGTTCAATAGTTTTTATGAAATATGATTATATACCCAAGTTTTAATTCGGAGTTAATTCGGAGCATCGCTGAATCTGGCGATTTGACACAACTATCAACTCAGAATAAATAGACTATATCTCCAGGTGCTCCATTTAGTCCAGAAGTTTTTAACAATACTTGGATGGAAAAGCAATCTTGTGACTTGTGGAAAAGCCTCTGGGAATGGGACAAACTGCAGACTTCACCGAAGAACCATCGTGAACATACAGGGTACCCAGAAAAAATAACCAACAGCAAATTCGACTTTGTGATGGAAACGAATCAACGTTTGAAAATTGAGCCACCATTATAGATGGTTATCAATAAGCCCAGATGTGGGACCTATTTTGTTTTTCGACTTTTTTTTTTAATGAAATGGTCCGGATAGAGTTAAAAGCGTAATTATATATAATTTTGGTGGGTTGGATCTGTTGGATCCATCGATGTGATTTCGAAGATGGGGCATATGATGGATCTTGATAGGTTTTTCTCGGAAACATGAATAGAGCTGAGATTTTGAGTCGATTCGGAATGAGGTCCACATTATCATTTTTATTATCGATCTACGAAACGTATTCAGACAGTTTATTTTAATTTTTAATGTAGAGACAAACGTATTTTCAATTGTACAATGTGTTCCATCGAAGACATGCTAATATTTGAAGGGGTTATTCTTTGACACAATTTGAGAAAAGAAACTTCCTATAAACGTAATGGAACATTCATTTCATGGAAAAAGAAAATTATTCGAGTAGATTTCAGATGAGAGTTAAGATAAAATGTACACTTATGATTTCGATTGAAGTATTGACAAAACTTTTATCAGATGATAAAGAGGAGTGTTCTCGAAGAAGGCGATTCAAAAAAGGAATATATAGTTTTTGGAGTTGATTCCTCATTATCTCAATATGATTTTACGATACAAATAGAGCATATACAGGGTGTGACTCTTGTTCCAACCACTCTCGAAACTAAATTCTCGTCCAACAGAAATAATTTATAATCGCTTGCTTACAGCACACTGATTTTCCCAGGATACAATCCGAACTCATTTTTTAACCATTGGACAGATTCAAATCTGGTTCCATTAGGGTAGCCGAAGGGTTGGGGAGATGGGAGAGGGGGGGTATAAATAGCGTCCCGTCAACATTTATTGCGAAACCGTGACCTGGCAGATTTCGAGCTTTTTCATTCTGCGAAAACATTGTAATTCAATGATATCATTGTACTCGTAGATAAATAAAAAAACTATCGGCACCCACAATGGAAATGGAAAGTCATCTTTAGCTGTTCACGGTGCATTGTTGGAGTTGAAATGGGAATAAACGGGAGACGACGGGGTACTTTGAAGGGGAAAGCGAAGTAATGAATAGATATTTTTTTAACAGCTAGTCCCTACTTTTCTTGGACGTATGAGGGACATATTTATTCGCAAACGATGATCGAAATCGATGTGGACTTTGGAGTTTTTTGAACTAGCAGATCTGGAATTACTCCAGAACCATTCCAGATTTTTTTAGGTGATTTTCGTGAGTTTTTGCGACTTTTCGAGATTTTTTGAAATTTTCAACATGAAATATCTCGATAACCATACTAGATATCAAAAAAACGGATTTCACCATCGTTTTTAGCGATTTATTCTTCACAAATTAGTCAAATATACCAAAAATATAGGTTCATCCATCGAAAATAGTGTTTTTCTAGAGAACACTGAGATTGATATACTCTGTATATCCCCTGAGAACAATCAGTTGCATAGTAACATCTACTGAAGTTTTGACACATGTAGACCATGTCTGTCACTTTGAAATCTAGCAGAATACAAAGTTGTATTATCTACTTGTTCAATAATACATATCCAAAAAATATGAAAACATTTTGAACCCGTATTTAGTTGATGGATATGAAGTCATGAGATAGGAATACTTCTGAAAATGGTAGATGTAAAACAACAATGTACTGCAATATGTGCTTCAGGTACTGTAAAAACACCGATAATAATTTTATAACAAGCTATTTCTGTTTCATTCTGGTTTTCACCATCTTTAAAGTCGTCATCACCATGCAAACACAGAAGTTTTAATTCATTAATTATGGGATATGTTTGACCTTCAATCGTACCATTATATCTGAAGTGTTATTTTTTTAACCATGGACGTGTTCCAAGATTCAACAACAGGAGATAACCAAAAAAAAAACACGGGGAAAGTAGTTTTCTGGTATCTTGAAATCACTTAATTCTTCTCAAACGTGGCATCATTGTTTCCTATAATTGTCTATCAAAAATAAGACCATCACCGCATGAAAATCATTGTGTAAGCATCAAAAACCCCTCGCCCTTTCACAAGTGCCGTCACTGTGATCTATGCGATAACAATTATCATAATGCCGACTCACGATACGTACGCTGATAACCTCCTAGTCGGTTTATATAATCGAGCGTCGTTGGATTTGAATGCACATTTTTTGGTTCCAGCCGATCTTCCTGTGCAGATTTTCGATATGCCTGGACAAGTGACAGATCTGCAGGTCCTGCGGGACTTGGCAACAAGGATAAGGATCGACAGCGTCCAAGCTACTTATGCAGCGAATTCAGGGTAAGTGGAATATGAGTAGGCAACGGTTTGTGTGTATTGGAATTTTTTCGGAAATTGAAAATTTTCAAATTTTTTGACAGTTTGATTGTATTGCCATGGAAATAATTCTAAATTTGGATTGCGAGTATTAAAAAAAGCTATGTTGAAATGAACTAAGGGTCACCTTGACGAGATTATAGAAACTCTGTTTTTAGTATCTTGATAATTGTTGATAATATGAATTGTTATGAAATAAAAAACGATTAGCTCTCGTATATAGATTCAGCAAACATGAAATTCCTCAACATATTTGCCTGAGATTATGAAATTGTTGTAACATAATTACTGGTTCAATTTTTATCGAATTTATTGTATACATTTGTGATAAACTTATTAATAAAGGAAATTGTTCTTGTTGAAATAATCCTAACACACTGAACTTCACATAAAAAATTGAAATCACTGAAAACAATTGAACCAAAGCGATGAAATACATTGAAAACTGACTCCCAAACGAAAAAAAAAAAATAACCTCCAAAACCACTTGCAGTCACCCTACTTCATCATCCTCCATAGCCGAAATCCTCTCGGTGCTTTTTTTTAACACCATGCGCTACGAGGTGTCCGCCCCTCGAGACCCATCCAGCGATCGTCTGGTACTCTCAAAGGGCCACGCCGCTCCTGCCCTGTACGCCGCTTGGGTGGAAAACGGTCTCGTACCGGCCGCCGAGCTGCAGAAGCTGCGCCAGGTGGGGAGCGACCTCGAAGGTCACCCCACGCCGAGGCTCAGCTTCACCGACGTGGCTACCGGCTCGCTAGGCCAAGGTCTCGCCATGGCCAACGGGATGGCCTACGTGGGCAAGTACATCGACAAGACGGACTTCAGGTGGGTAAGGCGTCAGGTTTTAGAAGGTTCACAAGCGTGAACAGAAGATTACAAGCGTGAACAAAGGGTCACAAGCGTGAACAAGTTATCACAAGCGTGAACAAGTTATCACAAGCGTGAACAAAGGATCGCAAGCGCGAACAAATTATTACAAGCGTGAACAAATAATCACAAGCGTGAACAAATGATCACAAGCGTGAACAAATAATCACAATCGTGAACAAATAGTCACAAGCGCGAACAAATGTTTAGTTTGCCTTCATTGCAACTCGTCATTTTTCATCCAGAACCTACTGCTTGATTGGTGACGGAGAAAGCGCCGAAGGTTCCATCTGGGAATCGATAGCCTTCGCCAGTCACTACAAGCTAGACAACCTGGTCCTCATCATCGACGTCAACCGACTAGGTCAGACGGAAGAGACCATGCTGGGTCATCACGTGGACACTTACAAGAAACGTTTGGAGGCTTTCGACTTTAACACCATCGTCGTAGACGGTCACAGCGTCGAGGAGCTGATCAAAGCCTTCGATGCTGCGACATCAACCAAAGGAAAACCCACAGCCATCATCGCCAAGACTTTCAAGGTGAGTCCCTGCTGGAGGTTGGAACTCTAGCTAGAGCTCGCAGTTGTCTTCCAGGGCAAAGACTTCCCCGGCATTGAGGACAAGGATAATTGGCACGGAAAATCCCTGGGAGCCCAGAGCGAGAAGGTTCTCGCTCACCTCAACTCCCTGCTGAAGCTCAAGGGCAAACTAAACTTCACCATCCCCCCACCGGTAACGCAAGTCCCCACTGTCAACATCTCCAACATCAAACTGGCTTCCCCGCCTGCTTACAAGCAGGGGGACATGCTGGCCACTAGGTCGGCCTACGGCACGGCCCTGGTGAAGCTGGCCAAGTCCAACCCCCGGGTGATCGGCTTGGACGGTGACATGAAGAACTCCACCTTCTCCGAGGAGCTGAAGAAGTTCAATCCCGACAACTTCGTGGAGTGCTTCATAGCCGAGCAGAACCTCGTGGGGGTGGCTGTGGGAGCTGCCTGCAGGGACCGAGTCGTGGCTTTCGTCTCGACCTTCGCTGCTTTCTTCACCAGAGCTTTCGATCAGGTTGGTGACGAGTTCGGGGTGGGTCAACAGGTGTTGAGCTCGGTTTTTGCAGTTCCGCATGGCGGCCATTTCCCAGACGAATATTAATGTTTGTGGGTCTCACTGCGGGGTGTCTATCGGGGAGGACGGCCCCAGCCAGATGGCGCTGGAGGACATCGCCATGTTCAGGACTATACCTGGCAGCACGGTGTTTTACCCAGCCGACGTCGTAGCCACTGAGAGATCGGTGGAGCTGGCAGCCAACACCCCCGGGTTGACTTTCATCAGGACCTCCAGGCCCGCCACAGCTGTCATCTACCCCAACGACCACGTTTTCCAGGTGGGATCTCCCGGGGCACCCCCTAAAACGAACCCTCATCACTTTTCTTGCAGATTGGGAAAGCCAACGTGGTGGTGAGCAGCCCCAAGGACGACATCCTGGTGATCGGAGGCGGGGTCACCCTCCAGGAGGCCATGCTGGCGGGTAAGACCCTCTCGCAGAGCGGCGTGAAGGTCAGAGTGATGGACCTCTTCACCGTCAAGCCCATCGACAAGGAGGGCGTGATCCGCAACGCCAGGGAGGTTGGTGGTAAGGTTTTGGTGGTGGAGGACCACTATCCCGAGGGGGGGATGGGGGAGGCCGTGCTGGCCGCCGTGGCCGAGGAGGTCGGCATCCAGGTGAAGCTGGTGGCGATCCCGAGGGTGCCCAGGTCGGGTAAAACAGCGGATTTGTTGAGTTTGTATGAGATTGATGCGAAGAGCATCGTGGAGCACGTGAAGGGTTTCTTGAAGGTGTGATTGTGTGGTAATAAATTTATTTGTGGAACTGAGTGGGGTGTTTTAATGTTGCTGGTGAGTACGTGGTGGTTGAATTAGCGTGCTGATGAGGTCGGTGCTGATGGAAACACGGTTTGGATTCGTTGGTTTCGAATGAAGGTGTCAGGAGATGTTCTGGTGGCAATTTGTGTCTCACTTTCGATCACTTTTGTGGGTTTCTTTCGTTGGAAATATGGGGTTTTGGGGGATTTTCGTGAGTTTTTGCGATTTCTGAATTTTCAACATGAAATATCTCGAAAACTATACCAGATATCAAGAAACGGAATCCAGCACCGCTTTCAGCGGGACTATTCATGGGTTTTTCCGGTTTTTGGGAATAAATTCAAGTGCGGGGTCTGAGTGGGGTGTTTCAAGTTGTTGGTGGGCACGTGTTGCCTGAATTAACATGCAAATAACTCCAGTGCTGATAAAAACACGGTTCGGATTCGGTTTATTCAAATGAAGGCGTCAGAAGATGTTCTGGTGGCAATTTGTGTCTCACTTTTGATCACTTTTCCAATGCCGGACGTATTTTGCACTACCGCTTTCCCAACTCGGTTATGATAATCGCGTTTCCATTCGACACAACTCAATTTTAATTACATTTTCTTTAATTAATATGCTAATAATTTTGCATAGTAATTATCGTGAGCAATCTAGTGCAAACCCGTGTCGCTTTGATCTATCTAGTGTGGATCTCTTCTCTGTACACGAATTCACTACCAAACTTTCCATCTATACATTTCGAATTTCAATGTCTGGATAGTATACGGGGTGTCTTCGTTTTTCCCTCACAGAAAACATTTCTTACTAAGACACACTCATTCTAAATTAGTGTATTAAAGTTTAAGTGGATAAAGGGGTCTTTAAAACACGCGCGAGTTTTCGAAATAAAGCGAGTGTTTTAAAGACCAGATCCACGAATACTTTACGCCATTGTTTTTATTGGTGCCAAATTTTACGTTTGAATAAAGTTTTGCTTTTTTCAGTAATATTTTATTTGACGTTTACAAGGTACTCCTGTCAGATCGATAATCAAAATTTGACATTTAGACTTCACGTTTCTCGTTTCTTTGTTGATGTTGCCATGGTAACGCGCGTTCGTATAGCTCGATTGAAACACGCCGAGGCGTGCTTTAAATGGGTAAAAGGGGGCACCAATAAAAAAAATGCCTTCAAAACAGGCGCGATAGAGCTATTTTTTTATTGGTGCACCATGAAATCATATATACTGGTATTATTACTACAAAGAATAGAAATAACAACTAATAATGCAAAATGGTTGACTTTGTGATGTGACATCAGGATACCTTTCGTTGTCGTGGAAACGAGACAAACAGATATTCATTTCTCGTCTCTTTGTTGATGTTGCCATGGTAACGCGCGCTTGTATAGCTCGATTGAAACACGCTCAGGCGTGCTTTAAATTGGTAAAATGGGGCACCAATAAAAAAGAAATATACGTGATTCCAATGACTGGAGGTGTATCTGTCACGGAGCTGTCAAATGTGATACACTTCATAATGAGACTGAAATATTTCACACTCTGAGCAACATTTTCATGTATGTTTCATGTTAAAGTGTTGTTACATTACGTGAAAACCATCCATTTAATTAAAACGAACCAAATTGAATCTTCAGTGGTTGTTACTTGTTACATGAATATAAAGTGAAAGATGTAAAAGATACAGAATTCAATTAGGAATTTATAAGTGTTGAGGAAATGCTAATAGCCGGTCATTACTTGCAAGATGGTGGTCCCTTCACATTGTCGACGTATCTGTAGTTGAACGTAAACGGAATTCACCCAACTTGCTGAAATTATACTCATTATTTTTATAATTAGAGTAATTTCGAGTCCGGTTCATTTCCTTCAATACAGTGGTAGAATTAGATGAGAGATCGTTCATTTATTTTGCCCTGAACTATTCAATTTCATACCTGAAATTACAAAGAAAATACAGAATGGGCAAGTATTTGCTATATTGTCATATCATTCACATAATTAACACAATTTTTTGCATGAATACGTGGTTCGATATGTAGCGCGTTAGATTCTCATGCCATAATCTGGGGTTCAATTCCTGTCGTCAACTGCTTTTTTCTTTATTTCTCTTCCTATAAGCAAAGCTAGGGACACGCCCCTTTCTGTTCAACTTTTCGCGTTCTGATAAATTCTCTCGCTGACCTGCGAGGCGAGTTTCGATGCGCCGCGGTGTTGCCTAATGGACTTTTAAGGAGGTCTACAGGGAAATCGGTGTTGCCGGTTCTATTTTTTGTAAGGGGGTCTACGGTGTTTTCTGTCGTGAAGTTAGGATGAATACAGGGTTATCCTAGAAAGGCCTCGGGAGTGTTTGAGAAAATCATTTATGCTAGTTTTCTGGCAAATATGGACTTTTTCGAAAAATTCAAAGTCGTCGTAGAGTTATCAATGTTCGTATGGACTTTTCATAGGGTTTTTAGTTGTAAATATAACTATACTAGATATCAAAAAACGGATTTCACTACCATTTTCAGCGAGCGCCTCTTAGACACCTTATAGACGAGTTTTCAGGCGAATTTATTCTTCGAAAAAAAGATGAGATAATATTTGGAGGTTCTATATCCTATTTTCGAAACCGAAAAATTGTGATGCATACTTTTAGTTCCCTGTGATGAATCTGGGGGCGTACCTGTATGGAAACCGTTCAAAGAGAACGCCTAAAACCTTTATGAATATTAATGTCCAATAAAAATGCAACCCCCAGAAAGAAGTATTCGTCATCGGCGTGTAAGAAATGCGAGACGATTGCTGGGGTTAAAGCCAGTGCTTTTCGGCCGGAAAAATCATGAATATGTTTCATTTTTATTGGCCATTTATATCCAAATTTGTTCCACAATGAAATTGCAGCCGTCTCACTCTCTTTTCGACGATGCGGAAATGCATGGAAATATCGGCGTGGAGTGGGTAATTCCGCGGCTGAAATATTTGCATTTTAATAGTTTCCACTCACTGAGTCGGTAGCTTTTCACTTGACGTTGTTTATTTGACAGAAGCGATTTTTTTATAATTAACCGTGAATATCAAACTTACATTCATTCCCCTTATTATTAACTATTATTGTGTCGTTTTCCACACACTGTTTCAGAAAACTAAAGTTCTGACAGCTGGCTGTCAATGTCAGTCAATGAAATCAATGGTTATGAACCGGATCAAACTTCATCGTTCTGGGAACGGCGCGTAGAAATTTCCCATCCGTCGAATGTCAAATTTGATGAATGAGTTTGATGATTCCTTCAATAAAAAACAAATATGTAATTACTTAGCGGAGGTATAGCATAGATATCGTTAATTTGCGTTTATTCATAACAGGCAGACAGTGAAAAATATGTGGTTTTATTATTATGACTCGCTATCGACAGGCGATATTGGCAAAACGTGGTTATCTGTGAAATATTGTTCGTTTGTACACTTTCATTTATTTTGTCGGTTTCTTGAGGTGAATTTTTCGTCTATTTATTGGATGCTGCGTTGTTTGAGTTGATATCACTCGCGGGAGAGTTCTGAGGGTTTTAGTTTTTTGTATTTTTGGAACTTTTTGAACATGAATTCAAAATTAAATTTGAACATTTCAAGAGATTATTCCTTGAAAATGGGGGGTTTTGGGGGGTTTTTGGGTGTTCCAGAGCATCGACATGGAGTATTCATGGGGTTTTTCGTCGAAATTTGGGGGTTTCGCGGTGTTTTCGTGAGTTTTTGCGACTTTTTGAGATTTTTTGGAATTTTAAACATGGGATATCTCCAAAACTATACTAGATGTCGAAAAACGGATTTCATCACCGTTTTCAGCGCCTCTTAGACACCTTAAAGACAGACAAAAAATTATCTTCGGGAATTTTGATCGAAATTGAACATATGATTAAAGTACAGACATTCGTGGTCTCTCAAAAATATTCAGCAGAAAATTCCATTATGACAACATCCCTTTTCGGATTGTGAAACACGGTCGAGAGATGAAAAAGCGAACGATAATTGCATCGAAAAAGTATTCGCAGCATCGGAAAGCATACAGACAACCTGTTATTAGAAAAATGCCGTCGTAAAAGCTGATTAGAATTTCACCCCCATGCCAAATAGCTATTCAAATGTGTGAGACGCCATTGGCGACCGATTTATTCCTGTGTCGTTCGAGTAACAAGATTCCGGTAGCTTAAAGTGTGCCGGAGAAAAATGTTTGTTTTATTTAAATTTGAGTGTCGAACAAATGATCATTATATTTAAATTATATGGCCCAAGTTCTTTTGTCTCGTTCGAGCCAGACTTTTTATCTGATTCGAAAGTGAACTTTGAAGGATATGTAAATACATTACGATAAAAATTCTGATGATTTTCGTTGTGGAAGGATCCCCGAGGCCTGCAACTTATTGGTTTTTTAAACAGACTTCAGAGGGGTCTCGATAACAGATGAACAAAGAAATTTTGGCCAGAAAAGAAAAACTGACTCAGCAGAAACTTCATTATAAAATACGCAATAAATAAAAGAAAACTGTTATTTTTCCAAAAAAAGTCCCAAAAGAGTTATACTGGGGGATTTTCATTTTCTTGAAGATTTAAATAAATTTCAAAGTTATATTTTTCCAGAATTAGTAACTTCTAGCTGATTGAACAATGCGAAGGTGGTAAATTCATTTTTGGAAATTCTGCTCGAAATATACCACAGCTATTGACTAATAATAATGATAAACAATAATCTAGAGTTGATCAATGGGATCTTCAACTTAAATTCCATAAGCAAATGCGGGGGAGTGAAAAGATCGATGGACAGATAGAATTTCCTTTGAAACGAACCTCCTTTGGTTCGGGAACGGAAATAATAATTAAAATCTCTAAGCTGATGATTCATTCATTTTCCACACAAACGGTAACTTTCCAAACGAAAAACATAATATCCAAATTCGGTTGATTAACGGAGGCTGGAGCATCCTGATAATGAATGCCAAAAGAAGTAGGTATCTATTAAAACTTTGGTATACAATGGATGGGATTCTTCAGTCAAAGGGCCGCGGCCATTGTTGTTGCAATACCAGCGGTACACATCACCTCAATTAAAATGTAATAAGAATCTCCTCTTGGGTATGAAACTCATTAACACGAAACGAGAAAGGCTTTCGATAAATTCAAGCCACAAAAGAGAGTTCGATTCCTAAGAAATACTGCGAAGTTTTTAACGTCTCATAAAAATTAAACGAAACTCATTTCGGTATATTTTGATATTTTAAATTGTAGATAGAATGTATTCGACAGAAAAATCAGTATCAAAAGAAAGAAAGGAAGAAAGAAAGAAATAAAGTAAGAAGGAAAGAAAGAAACAGGACTCAAAAAATTTAACGAAATTCATTTCGTTATATTCCAATATTTGAAATTGTAGAAAAAAATGTATTCGAAAGAAAAATCAGCATAAAAAAAAAGAAAGAAAGGAGAAAAGAAAAAAAGAAACAAAGAAAGAAACAGGGCTGAAAAAAATTCAACAAAAATCATTTCGTTATATTTCAATATTTGAAATTGTAGAAAAAATGTATTCGAAAGAAAAATCAGCATCAAAAGAAAGAGAAAAAGAAAGGAAAAAAGAAAAAGAGAAAGAAAGGAACAGGGCTCAAAAAATTCAACACAAATCATTTCGTTATATTCCAATATTTGAAATTGTAGAAAAAATGTATTCGAAAGAAAAATCAGCAAAAGAAAGAAAGGAAAAAAGAAAGAAAGAAACAGGGCTCAAAAAACTTTTACAAAAATCATTTCATTATATTTCAATATTTGAAATTGTAGAAAACATGTGTTCGAAGGAAAGAAAGAAAGAAAAAAGAAAAAAAAAAGAGAAGAAGAAAACACTGGGCATTTTCCGTCTCGAAAACATTTATATTCAGAATATAATTTCAGTAGTGATTTCCACAACCTTGCTATTTTGAATCAGACATTTGAATTCACACAGTATGTATATAAAATAATAAATCAATTCATTATCTATAAAAAGTCAATCTTGTAGATAACGAATTTATTCCTGAATCAATGCACACACTGTATACTTCACTAAACATTCGAAGAATGTAGTCATCTCATCGAATTGACATGATTTTTTCAGCTTTCTCCAACGACAAATTCCATAATGCTCCCTCGTATCTTCAAAAGGGCTAATTCTTGAGTGTTCCCCTTTTCTTACATACCGTATCACCCCTCTTACATGTTCCACGAGAATTGCTTTCCATTTCTGGAAGATTATGAATACAAATAATACTCATAACATTGTTTTCTTCTCAAAGAAAAGGACTCGTTCGAGCGTAGAGCATTTTATTGGAGTTTATGGAAAGCTATTGGATTGGAATTCCAATGTTTAACTCTTGGGGAAATGGAGGGGAGACTTTGGAGTTACACAAGGAATAGAAAGGGAATTAAGGAGTCGTAGAAGAAACTATCATCGTGTAACAGCAGCATTTCCAGCACGGAATTATCAATATAATTTCATGAAGTTTCTGTCCTGAAGGAAGAATCTGGGACTGAAAATTTCAAAGGCGCTAATTCCTCAAAGAAAAAGACCAATTCGTTTCCAAGACTGAATAAACAGTCTCTTTCCTGCTTATAAAAACATTGGCGAATTTTAATCAGCATTTCAAAGCCTCACTGAAATAAAATTCAATTAGATTCTGATTGGACAACACAGTCCTGATTTTTTTCACCTCCTCCATTCACTGACTAGGCCCGACACAATGCATAATACGACCGCAGAAAGTGTCTCATCACAATATTTCAGCTTGGAATAACAGTAATACGCCACTCGTATACAAGTAAAGCTAATATAAGCCATCAAATGACAGTGACGTGAGTCCAAATCAACGCCCCCCAAAAACCAAACGAAATGAGGAATTGTGATCGCGGACTGGGTGTTTTATTTATCGCCGGATCGTATGCCGTGCCCGGATTAATCATATGCAAATCCGTTCCGATTCAACAGATAGGCCAGCACTAACAACGTTTCGGACATTCAAACTGACCAGTAATTAAGTGCAACTCTCTGTGTATCGTCTATTTGATATATTCAGCTTATATTGTGTTTGGACACACCAATGAGCAATTAGCATCGAGCTCGTGTCGTGTTTGGAGCCGACGTTTCGGCCATTGGGTGGTGCGCATCTTCAGGATGACGCGCATATTTTTGCCTTGTGTAGTTGGCTTCTCATTGCTCTTTAAAACAATTGAACACAGTGTCTCTTCCTGTAATTAACATTCTGGTGATTGAATTTGTGCAGCACTCGGTATATTGTTTGGAGTTTCGGCGATGTGAATGTGAAAACCTAACCTAGAATTGCCTGAGTCTCAACTGTACAGACAAAAAATCCTATAGACGGCTCATCACAATATACAGGGTGTTTCTTAACGACATGCTAATATTTGACACATTCTAAGAAAAAAACTTCCCATAAACGTATGTCGAAAAAGTCTTAACTTTTCTCAAAATGTGTCAAAGAATCATCGCTCCAAATATTAGCATGTCTTTAAGGAACACCCTGTACTGTATCATAAAACGCTGACAGATGTCACTTTAGACAGATAGAGAACGATTCAAGGTCAGATAACCTGCGTGGAATATTTCGAAAAGTATTTATTTACCCACAATAATATCATGAAATTTGTGTGTTTTTTTTAATGACAATACGTATCAAACTACCCCTTTTTGTGTGGAGATGTTATTCACTGAAATTCATAAAGAATAAAATGTTTTCTATCGAATCGCTGTAGCAGAAGAAATTCGGCGAGGCACTGGTTGTATCAAAACATATTCAGGCGCTGAAAAATAAATCACGAAGAGTCTGAAAATCCATTACGGCGCTGAATTAACGTCATCTTGAAAAGAATTAAACGAATGGAATTAATTATAAGATTGATGGATTTCAGAAATCTCCATTCTGTAGTTTCAAGATTCTGTCCTAATCATCCGCGAATTCATTCAGTGTCATAATCGAATAATCAATAAGTTCGGCGGCATCAGAGAGCTCTCACCCATACAGGGTGATCTAGAAAACTCCGATGTTCTTTTGGTTTTAATGGGGGGGGGGAGGGGGGGGCAAGACCCTCAATCAGGCATTCTCGTTAAAAAGCGTAAACATTCTTCGGATCGAAAATGTCAGTAAATTAAATTTCGATACGGATTTCGGGAATCACACGAATCATATTTTCGTTCTCGTCCCTTGCGGAATTCGTCTGTACGAAATTTTATTACATTCATCGAATTTTCTGACTGGACATCGTTTATTCGATATTACGTTTCGTTACGTTTCGATCGAGAATTTCCATTCGAGTCGAATTGGAAAAAATCGGAAACTTCAATTCACCCCAGATTAGCTTGATTGTCACTAAGCCAACAGAAGCTCCAGACCTGACATCTCTGTACCACGTACTCAAAGGTAGGGTTCGGAACTAATGAAAACCATTGGAAATGAGATTTTAGTATTTAATTTTCTACAAGGCACAACCATACATAAATATTTACAATAAATACACACATACTTATCCTGACTACTCAAATACGGATTGGGAATTATTTCTTACTCGTGAACTATACAAGGTGAGCTAGTTTCAAAAGTTGTACACCACGTTGTAGTATAGAAACATTGAAAGTTGCAAACCTGAAGCCAGTAGAAATAATCTGTTGTCTATTACTATTATTATTAATAATATCTGTATTACAATACAGCAGGGATATTTTGTTTTCACTGAAAAAAATCTCGGATACATTTTATGAAGTGGAGTATATTATATTCCAAAAAAAGTTTGTGGCAAAAGTGATTCTATGAATTATATTTAAAATTCCCAAATTTCAACTCAAACGTATTGAACAACATTTTGATTTCTAACAATTGCAAAAAAACAATACAGGGTTGTCCAATGAATTGATAATTCACAACATTTCAAACAAAACAGTTCAATGAACACTTTCGGTACCCAAACTTTTTAGTTAACCAAGAAAAAAAGAACGTAGATATGCTAAAAATCAAGCTATCTAGAGTTAGTCAAAAAATCTAACTGTTATATGCATCATCGAATGAACTATTTGCAAAATTATTATTTACATCGGAATGACGTCAAGATATGTTGAAGTGTCGATGAAATGGGCGTTATTCTAATTATTATAGACAGCACCATGGATATTTGTGACTTTTTTTGTCTATATTAACAAGAACTTTTGAAACTACATTATTTTATGCGCTATAAGGAAGGAATATATGGACTATATTATTTATTTTTGTTTACTTTTATGTGGATTTCATGAAGTTACGTGAAGAACAGTTTTTTATCCAACGAAATGCTTTTGTTTTTAATTACATATTAAAAATTCGCTTAGTCGATGTATTTTTGGAAACAAACATTGATTATTGACCCTACCATACATACATATACATTTTAGTGTACAAATCAAATTGAAGTATGATTGAAATTTCTCATTACCTGCCGAATCAAACTAAACCAAGCTTCCCAACAAAAACATCGTCTTTCAGACATTCCGCGCAACTTCACAGAACTCCAAAACTTCCCACTTATGTCGCACTACTCGTGAACATCATTGAATTTTTATAGTAAGCTGAGCGGTCTTGCAGAGGCGACTTGACTTCGTCTTCCACTTGTTGTCGTCTCGATTTTCGTTCCATTTCCAGCTCGTGAGCCAAAGTTTCTGAAACAAAATATACCAACACTTAAGGGGATCGTTCCATTCGGAGAAAAGCGCGGATTGTCTTAAGGGGATCGTTCCAGTTGGAGAAAAGCGTGGACTGTCTTAAGGGGATCGTTCTATTCGGAGAAAAGAGAGGACTGTCTTAAGGGGATCGTTGGGTTTTAGGCTAGAATTTTTCGTTGATTTTGAGGGTGGAAAAGTGACGGGAGGCCGTTTTGGTAGCGAGTAGTCCCTACAGGATGTTCAAATGATGATATAACATGGAGAACTGACTGTTGAAACATGGATAATTCTGTTGTTGTAGTCGATTGAAGTTTCTATGTGTACGTTTGGTGGTTACGTCGAGACAAAAGCGCATCAACTCTGCTTATTGGTGCTGAAATTAGATACACACACAGAGCCATAGCATCGCCTAGTAGTTTCCAAGTTCGGAGTCCGAGAGACGTTATTAGAAACCGATCAATTCTAATAAAGCACACTAGTTGGATATTACAAGTTGGGCATCCATTAGACGGGCTTCCGGCGAGCTTTCGCGTCTTACCTCGCTTCCGGAACTTGGCCCCCGGAGCCGGGAATAATTCAAGACCAACTTGCCACTTTAAGCTTTAATGAATAGGTAATTAGTTAATATTGTACCGGCTTCCTGTTGTCCACGCACCCTTTCGCACAAGATCCGCTAGCCCGGACTAGGAAGCGTCTTGGGACCCATTACCGGAGTTCTAGGCCAGGGAGCTCGCTATTGTTCGCCAAGGAAGGATTGCGATTGAATTAGGTCTAATCAGGACGAGATTATTATGGATTGATCCGATCCGGTGTCTCGAGGTATTTCGTAAGATGTCCGTCTTAGACAATGGATGGAGTTACTTTGACGTGTGGACATGCTGAGGCATGGGGTAGTCAGTCTGTTGCTTTTATCATTAATTATTGAATGGAATTTGTGCGGATATAATGGATGAAATCTAGGTTTTTCTTAAAATTTTCAACATGAAATTTCTCGAAAACTATAATAGATATCAAGAAACGGATTCCACCACCGTTTCCAGCGCCTCTTAGACACCTTATAAACGAGCTTTCTATTATTTTGAAATTTTGCTCGAGTCTTCAATGTTCGTATGGAGACTCCCATAGCATCGACATGAACTATTTTTGGGTTTTTTCGTTCAGAATATGGGGTTTTTGGGGATTTTCACGAGTTTTTGCGAATTTTTGAGGTTTTTTGGAATTTCAACATAAAATATCTCGAAAACTATACTAGATATCGAAAAACGGATTTCACCACCATTTTCAGCGCCTCTTAGACACCTTATAGGCGAGCTTCCAGGCAAATCCGGGCAATTCTATTTTTTGCAATTTTTCGAAAAATCGACGAAAGGGTACCCCCTTTGGATTTTTCCAAAAATTCAAAGTCGTCGTAGAGTCTTCAATTTTCGTATGGAGGCTCCCAGAGCATCTATAAGGACTTTTCATGGGTTTTTTCGTTGAAAAACTGGGGAATTTTGGGAGTTTTTGGTGGTTTTTGCGACTTTTTGGGGTTTTTTGGAATTTTCAACATGAAATATCTCGAAAACTATACTAGATATCAAAAAACGGATTTCACCACCGTTTTCAGCGCCTCTTAGATGCCTTATAGACGAGTTTTCAAGCCAATCTATGTTGTCAATGGAAGTCTGGTCATTATTAAAAATGTTTTATGGAAGTCTGGTCGATTTGAATTTACATGGAAGTCTGGTCATTATTAAAAAATTTTTATGGAAGTCTGGTCGATTTGAATTCTCATGGAAGTCTGGTCATAATTAAATACTTTTTATGGAAGTCTGGTCGATTTGAGTTTTTATGAAAATCTGGTCATTTTTAATCAATTTTAATAGAAATCTGGTTGTTTTGAATTTTTATGGAAATATTTTCGTTTTCAATTGATTTTTATGGAAGTCTAGTCAGTTTTAATAATTTTTTTTGGAAATCTGGTTGTTTCAATAGATTTTTATGGAAGTCTAGTCATTTTTTATAATTTTTTTGGAATATTTGGTCGTTTTCAATTGATTTTTATGGAAGTCTAGTCGTTTTTAATTAATTTTTATGAAAGTCTGGTCGTTTTTAATCAATTCCTTTGGAAATCTGGTCGTTTTTAATTGATTTTTATGGAAGTCTTTTTGAGATTTTTTGGAACTTTTATCATGAAATATCTCGAAAACTATACTAGATATCAAAAAACGGATTCCACCACCGTTTTCAGCGCCTCTTAGACACCTTATAGACAAGTTTTAGGCAAATTTATTTCTCGAATTTTTTGAAAAATTGACGAAAGGGATTTTATCAAAAATTCAAAGTCGTCGTAGAGATTTCAATGTTCGTATGGAGACTCCCAGAGCATTAACATGGACTTTTCATGGGTTTTTTCGTTGAAAATTGAGGGTTTATAAATGCTTACTAGTCATTATATTACCTACAAGCGAATATTGAAAATTGGAATACTCATAGCAGCAATTAATTCACGAATTGAAGTCCTCATTTTCCATCAATTTAAAACCCATAAATCAACGTTGCTGCTAGATTTCTGAAATTCCTAACGCATTTCTTATCGCAAATCGATAATTGGTTGGAATCAAACCGTTTCAACCACATCTGAAATGTTATTATTGTTAATAATAGGAATTCTTCGATCGGTTGGAAGAACCTAATTCGTTCGGCTCTTTTTTGAAGGACCGCACCCGCCTCAGCAACCGCATCGAATCGACATACGAGGTACTACGCTAAACTCGAATGATTGGAATGTTTTTTTCCCAGTGGCTTCAAGTGTGGCAGCCACAGAGTCCCATTCCAAGCATTTTTGAATATACGAGGAGTCAGAAACCGTCAAATATCACAATTCTGTCACCTGTCATTTGTCACACGACATCTGTCACGCGTCACATGTCACTTGTCATACGTCACTTATCGTTATTTGATGTCAAAGATGGCGAAACATTTCAGGTTGGCAGTTATTTTTTGACTTATGACTGATGGTGGATAAAATGTGTAATTTAATGTGGAATGGGAAGTATTGATTACTTCCAACACAGTTTAGACCAGTCGAAATAAGCAGAACGATGCTCATCGGAGTATCAGAAGATAATATGCAATCATCGAGGCTTGGTAAATTGCTTTGGAAGTGGCGTCGTCGTCGTTTCCCCCCCCCCCCCTCTCGTTTCAGTCGCCAAAGGCGAAACCATTTAAATTCAGATATTATTGTCGTTGTTGCGTGTGAAATGAGACGGTGATTCTATGACTACAAAGCAGAGTCATTTTGCTGTAACTAAATAAACGGAAAATTGTGTGTAACTCGCATCGCGCCGTTTTATGTTTTGAGAGGCGGGTCTTTAGATTTCGTTAGGCACATTTCGGATTAGTGGAAGGGTTTTGCTTCCGGATAAAAGCACCTGAACAAAGATGTGTGTCCTTTGATTTGATGCATAGACGCATAACCAATTAATTGTTTTTTGGCGCCAAAAATACAACAGAACTGTCATGAAATTAAGACTTCAAATGGGATTCTGAGAAAACGCAATGCTCGTATTCCTGCTGGGAGGAGATCTGTTGAACTTTTTTCGCCTTCAAGAGTGGAAGAAGGTTCGAAAATCATTGAGGAACAAAATATTTTATGATGCTGTTTTTCATCGAGACACAATTTCACAAAATCACAAAAAGTGAAATATTTCTCTGTCGTCACGATGGTATCTATTTTTGCACACACTTCACCAAAGTATACCAAAGGGTACCTCCTTTGGATTTTTCCCAAAAAAATCGAAGACGTCAAAAATACAACAAATCTGTCATAAAATTAAGACTTCAAATGGGATTCTAAGAAAACGCAATGGTTGTTTCCCTGCTGGAAGAAGTTTCGTTGAACTTTTTTGCCCTTAAGACTAGAAAAAATTTCGAAAATCATCAAGGAACAAAATATTTCACATCACAATTCCACAAAATCACAAAAAGTATGAAATATTTCTCTGTCGTCACGATGACATCTATTTCAGCACACACTCCACAACTTATTGAAAAGTCGATTAAAAAATTGTGATAGGATATTGTGAAAAAATTAATTAATTCATTGAATTCTTCGACAACAAAAGTCTTCGACATCACGGCCTATTAGGAATAATACAATTTCGAAATTTTTTCAGCGTTCAATCGAGTGTGAAAAACTAATTAAGAATTGAATTTATCGGTTGTGCTAAGACAGATGTTAACAGGTAAGATATTTCCGGCGTATTGAAGGCCACAATAGAACGAGGACAATATATTTTTGCTTATCATGCAATGAACTAAACAGTTGTTCAATGATACTAGAAGATTCCGCATAGAAACATCATCAGTAAATTTCTAGTACGACATAATTTCATTCCAAGTGAGGGCAAGAATAATCTTGTGTAGTTTCAACAACAGTAGCAAGCTGTCCAAGCCTTTATTATGAGTTTTGATGCCTATAAAACCTTCCTGGATATCTATGAATGCCAATAGATGGCGCAGGAATCGTTCTTCATTCTTCTTCTTGCTTTTAGTTTTCAATTATCCCACTACATTAGCAGCTTCCACATCGCAGCAAGGCCTGTAGTATAAATAACGCCTTTCTAGATTATTCTAGAAGCTGAGAAAAATCTCGTTACAACTACACGAGCAGTATCCTGAGTTACTCCTGAGACATCGTCGCATTCTGAGTTATCTACCCGCAGTGTAATTTCCCAAGAGTTTTCATGTTTGCATACGGTGTTTATGTTATGTTTATCCAACATCGTCGTGGATGCCTAGCCTGTTTTGCGGCCATTACGGCAAGTCAAACACCTTTAAAGTCTCGATATCTCATACGTCCCCACGTGTTTAACGTTTTCCGCAGGATAATTCGGCAGGATGAAACAATTTTGCATAGATACACCTTCTCAGATCACAGGACAATGAATTTCTGTCATCTGTCAGCTGTCATAGGTCACCTATCGTTTGTCATACGCCACATGTCGCTTGTCATAAGTCACCTGTTGTTATTTGGTGGTGACTATGAGTACGTAGACGGCTTTTTGGAATCTACGTTGTCGTCTTTATCCCTTTCGCGATAATCGTTCAGCGAGATGTTATCTCTGTTGTTGCAATTTCTCGGCTCGTTGTTCGCCTGTCACCCAGCTGCCCTTTGGATCCCGTGAGCTAGGGCCTCTAATCCTTTTGTATGTCCTGCCGAATTCAATTAAGAAGTTTCGCACAGCCAGTGCGAGCTGATTTCAGTTTATTCAGAGTACAGTTCTTCTGGCACTTGTAGTAACGCAGATAGTGTCTCATTCTGTTGATATCCCTTCTGATCTCTCGAGATTGTTTCGCAGTGATTCTACTGATGAGTTTTTTAGACGAAACTGCAATTTCAGAGACTATCAATGTGGGATCCGTGATTATTAATTCAAACCAACCTTTCTACCTACTTCAACGCTTCCCAACCTCTGAGTTTCTGGCTGGCAATCATACCAACAATACGCACAAAAGATAGTGAATTCCGGTAGCAGAACAGAGCCGATCTCTCGGCGTGAAAACGAATCGTTTTGTGATATTTAATAGACGCGCCGGCTATAAAGGACTTTATTTTGGTCTAACAGTAGCTTACATTCGAAATGGCCGTTCATTACCGAGTATAATTTCTTAATTAAACGCTTGTTACTTGTGGGAACAGGTAATGTCGGTGCTTCGAAAACGTATGCGTATGGGTTCCCAGAAATTAATAGGAGATTCGATATGCTCATGACAGCATTATCGTCGTTTATCTGAAGAAACTCTCAGATGAGGTTTCTGGAGGTAGTACTTCAGCCATCGCTCTCTGCGTATTTTTTCAAGGTGTGATTCATGTTTCCATTCATTTTCTTCGTTAGATATCTCTAATTCAATCAATGGCGAATGAATAAAAGATTGCAGCGCCAAAGTGGGCAGTCACAGAACTATGAATATTGACATTGGATTCAGGATTCAATTCATTCATTGTATTCGGTTATATATATTTTTTCGTTGATAAACCGCAACTTTATAATAATAATATAGAAATTTCAGACTTTTGCAGTGAATTGAACTTCCAGAAGTGTTTATGAAGATGAAGAAGTTTCAAATTCTTCCACTGCTGACAACATGGGAAAAGCTCTAATAAAGATGCAACCATTTTCTGGGCATCTCCACTCAATCCTCTCGACATTTTGATGAGAAAACGATGATATTAAGCTCTCGAAACAACAATTTTAAAAAATCGCAATAAAAGAACAATTCGTATTCGTACAATTTGCCATCGTTGTGAAGTGAACGATGCCAAATTGTTTGGAGCGAATTCTTACAATGGTTTGTTTACATACGAATTGTTCTTTCATTGCGATTTTTTAAAATTGTTGTTTTAATTCGGAGTTAATTCGGAGCATCGCTGAAAAAGTGAAAAACATGTGGCGACGCGTCACAGGTATCAACCCAGCTGAAATAGACTATATTTAATCACACCCTATATCGTTTATTGGTGTAAATAAACGATTAAACGGATCAAACAAATAAAACAATTAAAAAGTGCGTATGACCTCACCGGAATAATTCTGCCAGAAGCTCGCTGCTCCGGAATTGATCATCTCCATGCCGGAGGAATAGCCCCACGGTTTGTCCTGCGTGACAGACGGAGGCGGCAGACAGTCCATCGGCGGTTGACCGTATCCGGCCAGAACATCGTCGCGTTCTTGCTTTATTCTCTCGGTCAACCGGTCGTGGTCCATCTGCGGGGGGCTGGAAGTGGGGGCGGCACCAGTGGCGGCGCCGGAGGTGGGCACGGCGGGGGGTGACATCGTGCAAGATGGTTTTTGTTCGGGATCGGAGAGTTTTTCTAGGAAAAACACGCAAAATACACATAATAAATATACAGGGTGTTCCATAAAGACATGCTAATATTTGGAGGGGTGATTTTTTGACACATTTCGAGAAAAAAGCTTCCTATAAACGTATGTCCTGAAAGTCTTGACTTTTGAGATACAGGGTGATATAGATTATTAAACGGTTGGTACTGCGATATGAAGCAATTCCAATTCAATTATTTTAATCAAGAATAGAGCATCTGACGAGGAATATATATTCTTTGGATTCTCATTCATTTTGGAACGAATCTGATCTCTTAATTTGCTTTCAGTCGATGCACAAACATTTTCTCGCCGCATCAGATTTTTGAGGAATGGACCCTGAAGTAAAACGATTTTTATTGTTTTTAAGCGAAAACAATGCGTGGGTAAAAGAAAATCCATGGGACTGGTTTTGCTCAATAATGAATGAGGATCTTAGAAGTAATTTTTATTTTGGAAGTAAGCAGTGGCGTAGTACTTTTTTCTCCAAAAATATTCAATGCAAAACCTGTACAGACGCCACTGGTAGAGAAAATGAAAATTTCCGTACATCACAAAATGCACCTTAATGCATAGAAAACATGCACCGAATTTTTCAGAGATGTCTAGAATATTATCTCAGTTATCATCAAAAAACTATTTTTCTTCTTCAAAACTTCATCACCCTGTATCTCAAAAGTTAAGACTTTTAGGGAATACGTTTATGGGAAGTTTTTTTCTCAAAATGTGTCAAAAAATCATTCCTTCAAATATTAGCATGTCTTTAAGGAACACGCCCTGTATACAATCTTTAACGATTTTTTTGTTTATTTATTTTTTGTTTTTTTTGCAATTTGTTCAGATATTCGTGGATTTACTAGTCGATTTTGGGTCCAGAGTATCGAAACACATTGAATAATTGCATATTGTTGTCACATTGAACACAACCTAAAAAATAATCCTATAAGTCACCCGATACCCGACCTTCATTATCCTAACCTCAAACTTTCTATGCCCTAAGGGCGTATCGCAGCCTTACTCTCGTTCCTAATATTATTGTTCCGAAGTTATTATTTGCTAAATATAATATTCCGTCGGAACAGTTGAATGTTCCTAATGGGTAGACAAGGCAAATATCTTGTAATCTGCGAAAGTTAGACCGCCCGGAGGCCGTCAAGACTCAGAGGGCGCTTTCTTGTGATTGACAGACTCTTTGGGAACGTGTCGCCTTAGTGATCATATACAGACAGAGATTTCCATTGCATGCATGAATTTATCCTGATAGAACACTAGTTGTTTTTATTATTTTTGGTAATAGTCACCTTGTGACATCGCATTGATTTGTTCTGTGGCTCCAGAAGCTCTCAAAGTTTCTTCCAGCATCACTCTTCTTTTGTTTTCCATCTCGAGCTCCTCCTGTAGCTGTCTCCTAGTCCTTTTTTCTCTGCGCAGCCTTTTCTGCGTCAGAACTGAAACAAAAACAAACCATTTCACTACTGGTGTCCTCAAAAACTAATCACAAAGTATATACTTGTATAAACTTGTTCAATAAAGACCAATTCTGTTTCAATAAAATGGTGTCTAAAGCATGATAAATCTATTTCTCGAAATGAATTTAGGAATGAATGGTTCGATATTAATTTCCCTAGCACAATGGCTTTGGGGTGAGGTACAAAAGGCGATTTGACCTACTACACCACGTGTTTACTTTGATGAATTCCCAAAATATGCCTATTGAACATTCAGGCGCCATTTGCAGGTAGTAGCTTTATTGTGACTATTCAATTCGTTCGTATTTTTGTTTGTTACGGTTTCAGCTACCGTACAGCTATTGTTTGTAACAGTGTGGCGGTGATGGTAAAACAAATTTCTCATTCGAACTTGAAAAAAAAACATTCCAGACCAATAGAAAAAGAGTAATTGATCTTCTAATTCAGATAGAATAGTCTGTGACTTTGACATTTGACGTTTGATATTTGATGTTTGACATTTGACGTTTGACATTTGACGTTTGACGTTGATTATTTCATGAAGGTATCCATTCAAATCTAAACACAACTCGCAATTATTCTTCGAATACACAGTTACAAATGCACAAAGAAATTCTCATCGAATCGATTTGCATATTCCATTAGAGAAGACACCCACTAATCGACTGCCTACGATGAAAAAATTAATAATCGAATTTCCCATCAATAAACAATTGCAATGGCGCCAACGGCACGGAACGAGACGAATTAAAAGTGAGCGTTCTCTGCCACAGAACAGCGAATTCGAATACAGTGTGAATAATTAGAAAACGTCCGGTAATTCTAGCGGTGGGTAGCATTAACATAACCCCCTCTCGGTCAGGACTACACACAGGGTGATTTAGCAGCCATGGTCAGCATAGAAATCTCGATTTGGAGCAAAAAAGATGCGAATTTCTCCTGAGGACATTGAAAATGGGACAAACATAACTAAAACAGACGACTCAAAGGTATTGGTGATTCATTTGTTGTTATTTCTTTCATTTTCAGCTTCAAGTTGCCACATTAATCATAGATCCTTTAAATCCCATACTATTTTCTATAATTCTATATCTCGACTTGAAACAACAAATTCGTATCACCCTGTACACGCACGTACATTGTACCTGTTGTTTTTTCCCGTAGACTTCTGTGGAAATGACTGGGAGGCGGAGCTTAATATGATTGTGCTGTCGACCAATCACGATGGCAAGGTAATGTCAGTAATGTTAGGTTATGATGCATAATGTGCATATAACGTCGGCCTTATCAGATGTCAGACACGGCTATTGCTTTCTCACTCCACTTCGACTCTTTCTCAAGATGGAAGCCGTCGATACGTATAAGAAAGCAGTTGAGATCAATTTGTGGTCACTGTCGATACAGTGTATTGAAATGGAATTATTGGTATAGTCTATTTATTCTGGGTTGATACTTGTTACGCGTCGCCAGATATATCCGTGTTGCCACATGTTTTTCACTTTTTCAGCGATTGTTCAATAGTTAGTTTATGAAATGATTATATACCCAAGTTTTAATTCGGAGTTAATTCGGAGCATCGCTGAAAAAGTGAAAAACATATGGCAACACGGCTCAATCTGGCGATTTGACACAACTAGCAACCCAGAATAAATAGACTATAGTTGACAATGTTGTTGCTGACAGGGGATTTACTACGTCACTGAATGTCCAAACTTGTCATAAGTAGGAAACTGAAATTAAAGAAACGACGAATGACAACACTATGAAGAAAAAACCAGCCATACAACCACAAAAAAAAATAATGACGCTGGTTGTGACGTATTTTGAGGAAGGAATCATTTCTAGCTGACCCCAAAGCGATTTTCTTGGGGTTGTGAGTATGCTACTGATGCGAACACGACGTGGGAACAATCTCTGAAGCCTAGAGGCTTGCAGCTAGCTGATATTTCTACCTAGATCAGAGTTCTGAGTTCTAATTCTTCGGAAAGCTCACCACTTCTAGTATAACAGTCTTTTTGGTGTTTTATCGTTGGCAATAACCGACGAAATAAAGCCCGTGTTTCCTGTAAATCTACCCCATCCGAACAGCTATCCCCCCTAGCCATATAAAAACTAGTCGGAACCTAATAAATAACATTTTATACCTACAATCGAGGAAAATAGAAATGGAACTGTTATCGGACCAGGTCAGAGAGTCGTAAATACAGGAATCTTCGAATGGAGGTTTATTGGGCGAGAACTCAGAGATATGTGTCTTTTCTGACAGTGTCACGTCAATCGATGTTTGGTCCACTGATCAGGGGGGAAATAAAATATTTGATCGCTCACATCCAATCAGCATTAGAGACACGGATGACAGTTTGTTATGGCTTCGTTTCACGGATCACGAACGTATGTCTGATTGTGTCATGTGTCAAATATTTATCGATATGAGGTTCATGGATATTGCAAAGTTATACAGGGTAGTTCAGAATTGCACGGCAATATTTAGGGTACGTATTCTCTGATACAAAATAAGGGAAGAAGTTCCTATGAACGTGTGTCCGATATCGATTATTAGCGGAGTTAAAGGGTGTTGAAAGTTGAAGAAAAATTTGGCTTTTATTTTATTGTGCTTGATCTACTGCAGGTAGAGCTCCCAAATTTCGTATGAGTATCAAACAGTAGGTGCTGCTTCATATGAGAGTGGATGTTTTCCAAATACCATACAGGGTGTTGCATTTTCCAAGGTCTCAATCCATAAAAGCCTTGAGAAAAACTTGATAGTACGCCACTGGTGAATTTCAATATTTTTTCTGAGTTCTTCAACCTATTGCCTAAATTTTGTCCCTCCTGACGTTTGGTCGAATTCCGTTCAGTTTCCTCAGAAATTAATTAATTTGTAAATTGACTCAAAGTTACATACACTGAAATGAAATTTTTATTACTTCAAAATAAGAGTATACTTGAAATCCAAAAGGTTTAGATCACGTGTAACGTCTCCGTCAGACAAATGGGTATGTTCGAGTGAGAATAAGTGGAAAATAAAAGATGTTGTAAAAACAAAAGAAGTTCCAGGCAGCCAATAGAATCTGCTGCTGGTTCAAAACGCTCGAAGAAATATTCGAAAGGAAGGCAAGAAGAGGAACCCTCACTGGACGAACGACTTCTATAGGCCGAAATAAATAACAAAGTCGATTCATTTCCTATAATATACAAAGCGAAAAACACCAATCTCAAACGGATAAATTATATGGCTTCGGATCACCGTAGGCCATGAATCAATATGGATCGTTCCATTTGCATATTTATGAGAAACCGAAGTTTTGCCTCGGATGAAACATGCTGATTTCTGATTTGTTGCACGATTCGTGAATTATGGATTCTCACGAGCTGCATTTTCTGGAGAAATCTCTAAGCATGGCTGGTTGTGACTTCTCTCATCTCGAAAAATGCCATACGAATTGTGTGACGTCACAGAAGCAACAGGTGCGACGTTGCCAGATGAGCCATCCTTAGGGACACTTTCGATCATGGGAAGAAAATGATTTTGGTGCCAAAATCCGGCACAATCGAATTTATTTTCACGAGTAGCTCGAGGCGTTTCGACGCCGCGGGACGTCTTCCTTCGGTTCGACTAATTATAACCTTCATCAAAGAAGTTTATCAATCAATGTTGGCCGCCAATCATCGACCAATCGTCGAGCATTGTATGATGTGGTCGCCATCTTGAAGCGTCTCCAATCGGACTGAATTAATGATGGGATTTGCCGGAGGAATTGTTGTTCGAATTCCAGACGAGATTGGAATCAAAAACGAAACTTTTCCAGCCGTCTCATATCATACCAACACCCTGTGTATTGAAAACTCTCTACCCAAGTCATGAACGTTTTATTTTCGCGATAGTTTTCTGTTGTTTGCTCACGTGAAATTGCGTCAAAATTAAACGAAAATAATGGAATCTAGCGGCTACAAACACGGTTAATTGTTTAGGTCATTTTGACACGCAATTGCATGATTGACAGAACTACGAACTTGCTATTGTTTTCATTGGTTAACGCTGCCAGCCAATGGGAATACCACTTTTTTTTTACTGTGCAGTAACAATTTTCTGCATGCACTGGACAATCTCTTGTCGTATAAAAGCAACCAATGAAAAAGAGGTATACAGAGTGTTTCAGAATTGCACGGCAATATTTCAGGTACGTGTTCTCTGGTACAAAATAAGGAAAAAATATCTCATGAATGTGTGTCCGATCTCGATTATTAGCGGAGTTACAGGGTGTTCGATATGAAGTGCCAAGGAATCATGGATTCGTCGTGCTCAAAGTTGCATTCAACAAAACCGAGGTCACTTTAAACAATTATTCTTAACATTTGTTGATAAATTTCTTTTCCATTTGATTTTGAAGCTTTAATTAATATCAAATTTCAAAATAGTATGAACCTTTCTGAGTATGTAACTTTGAGCTAATTTATAAATTGATTAATTTCTGAGGAAACTGAACGGAATTCGACCAAAAGTCAAGAGGGGCATAATTCAGGTAATAGGTTGGAGAACTTGAAAAAAATATCAAAATTCACCAGTGGCGTACGAGCAAGTTTTTCTTGAGGCTTTTATGAATTGAAACCTCGGAAAATGCAACACCCTGTATGGTATTTGGAAAACATTCACTTGCATATTGAGCAGCACCTATTGCTCGATACTCATACGAAATTTGGAAGCTCTATCTGCAGTAGATCAAGCACAATAAAATAAAAACCAATTTTTTTTCTAAACTTCAACACCCTGTAACTCCTCTAATAATCGAGATCGGACACACGTTCATAGAAATTTTTTTCCTTATTTTGCACCGGAGAATACGTACCTGAAATATTGTCGTGCAATTCCGAAACACCCTGTATATCGATGAGCTGATTATTCACCTAACCTGTACAAATTTGATTAATTCAGATTACCAATAAAATAAAAATACCCCCAGTGTGGGATCTTCTAGAAAATGGTACAGCAATCAAAAGTACAACTGGTTGAGGTTGAGGAAAAAAAAATATTAATATAAAATAGCGTGCCGATAGAAGTCCTACTCTTATTCCACCAATACGTATACATTCTTAAATGTTCTAGTGAAACACACACTTGAGTGAATCTAATAATGAGAAACGAAGGCTCACATTCTATATTTGAACGTTATCATCTCCCTGCTTAGTAATTTTATATTGCATTATGGCCGTTCCATTATAAATATTACACGTTCGTAAACTACTGAGGAGAATAATACCTGTGGTTCTACATGAAGGAAGTGAAAAATAAAACACCAAGTCTGTAGCGGAAGAAACCCATAAACATAACACTGGATCCGCTCTAACAATAGGAAATAATATTTACTGAAACGGTAGCTATGTAATAGTGATTACAGCTTTTCTTATCTGTGGCAGACTCACTCATTGGGGCATACAACTAGAAAGCTCTGTGGTCTCACCCTACAAGGTTATTAGAGAGTTTTTTTCTCAACAGATTGAGTATTTTGGTACAGAAATGCCCCAGAGTATACCCTTGTCCATACAAAGTAGAAAAGCGATCAATTCCCTATGAATCCAAAGGGGAATCTAGGCTAAGAAAATCCGGACCAACTCCATCGTTCAGCTGTTTTCGACTGCATGCAGCAAGAGCCTGTTCCAAGGCATGCTTTGATACATCGGCGTATCAAAGAGAAGCCGGTGTAAGAGTACAAACAAAGCGTTCATACATTGCAAACTACCGCAACACGTCCAAACAGTCGAGTAACACTAAGACAGTCAATATCAAAGGGCCGAGTCCGGAATGGTCAGTCTCTCGACTGACAAAGCGACCCTTTGACACCCGACCCGCTTTTCCCGCTTTAATTAACGCCCTCTGTCGGTATGCCTTTAAGATAAGTTTGATTCGGTGGCGGCCGGTGTGGACAGTTTATCCGGAAATAAGAATTTCGCTCTTCCGGAAGAGTCACAGGAATTCTTAATGCGCCGCAAATTGTCGTCGAGGGCTTCTCTCTCTGAGAATTTAGAGCAGGTAGTTAGGTTGGTAGCCCTTCTGTGTAAGCGAAGCCCAGAACATGAAGGAGACATTCACAGGGTGTGACTAAATAACTGTGAAACATACCTATGAGGGGGTGATTACACATCGAAAAAAAAATAGGTGGTAAAATAATTTTTTGCTGCCAACTGGTTCATTTTGAGCAAAAAATGCAAGAGACATTCTTTGTTTAGAATGAAACATGCTATCGCAAATGAATTTTTAAATGGTGAACAAATACAAAGACAAAAATATATTCCTATAAAACTATATTGGACATTCTAAGCTTGAATACTTTAGCTCATAGAAGATTAGAATTAGATCTTACTCTGATCCACAGAATAATCAATGGCAGCATCAATTCCCCAGAAATTGTTGAACTTATAACTTTAAATCTAAATTCAAAAAGAACAAGAAATGCAGAATTATTCAAAGTTCCTTTTCATCGTACCAACTATGCCCAAAACGAGTCTATAGGTGGAATGTGCAAATAGATATAATGTAGATTTAGAACTTTTTGGTTTATCACTGGAATCATTTGAAAAGATTGTGGAAACATTGTAATTATTATTTTTTCTTGTTCTTTTTCTGTTGCTTTTTGTTATTGTAGCTGATATATCATTACTTATACTGATACATATGTGTGACTTTTTAAATTTATTGTAAAAAATAGGCAAAGCCGTTAATAAATAAATGAATGAATAAATAAAAAGTTACATTGGAAATGAATTTGAGGGGCTTCAACCATGGGGTAATCCAAATAAATTTTCTTTATATGGAAGATCCAAAATTTTTTTCGATGAGGAATCCCCCTCAAATGTTTCGCACTTATTTAGTCACACCCTGTATAGTTTTCCTCTAATTATATTTTTCATGACTTCATCCCATTGTTGTTTTTTCAATGCTGTCCTACTTTTTTCTCAGTTGTTGATAATATTTCCATGACGAATACGTTTTTCGTTCCCGATTATCGTATAAAGCTTATTGACAAGAAATAAAATTATGTACACATCATTAAAACACATCATTCCAAGGCAAATCGAGCTAACAATTAAATTACGAACAGAAAACAACGCTGCTGCAAATATTTTATCGTTGTTCAAACAATGCCTTCCAAAATGGAGTTCTAATTACATATTTGTCATTGTAAAGTAAGCACTTGCCGAATACACAACCAATTATGATTAAGATAATTGGACGTAATTACACTCGGGACACGCCCATTTATTTGTTTTGTAATGCAACGCCTACTAGATGATTGTATCTCGTTTTCGTGTAGATTCATTGTCTCTGATATACTGGGTGCTGACTTAGTTTGACGCCCATTATGAAACACCACAGCCCACTTTTCGGAATCGAATTAGCTCGACAAACAATCGAAAGCAAGTTAATTGGAATTCCGTTAGATGGCGTAATTATCAAACCGGCGAATCGAATCAGGTATTTTCTTGTCCGAAGAAAGAAAACTATTTCCCTTTGAGATAGCTCTGGCATAAAAATAAATAGCTTTCAGACTTCCTGCCCGGCCCTTTTTCGAGAAGAAACTGTAATCGGTCCAGGGAACGGGCATTTAGAGATGCTCATAAAAACAGTATTGCATACGCATTGTGAAAAGGGCTGTATTATGATATATCATAAAAAATATAAAGACCCCTACTATCAGGGTGGATTTTGGGACAAATCTGAGGGAATAATACCCGATAAATAGATTTTTCCAGGGGTGATTTTCGTGTGATAACAAAGGGCAGATGGAATGAATGCTTGAGTTATTTTCATGGAATATTCCAGAGCCACAAGAATGGTCAGCTTTCATTCTTTTTCATTCCCAGTGACAGCATGACAGAATTTTTTTTTGTAATAGTTTCTGCTGGAGTCAAAAAAATATTTTTTCAATATTCAGCCACATCAAATAGTAACAGAACAAAATTTTACAGCATTTGTAGTGAATCAGAAATTTGAAAATGAGAATTATAACGAAAACTTGAGAGGGATACAGAAATACAATTTTTTTTTTCGAAATGACTATAATGACTAATTATTGCTTCTTCTCATTCTGTAAAACGCTTCAGCAATGGTGTATTTAAATGAATGAATAAATGGATAAATAAATGAATGAATAAATAAATAAATAAATGAATAAATAAATGGATGAATAAATGAATAAATAAATGAATGAACAAATTAATGAATAAATGAATGAATAAATTAATGAATAAGGGAATGAATAAATGAATGAATAAATGAATGAATAAATGAATGAATGAATGAATGAATGAATGAATGAATGAATGAATGAATGAATGAATGAATGAATGAATGAATGAATGAATGAATAAGGGAATGAATAAATGAATGAATAAATGGATGAATGAATGAATGAATAAATGAATGAACGAATTGATAAATGAATGAATACATGAATGAATGAATGAATGAATAAGGGAATAAATAAATGAATGAATAAATGGATGAATAAATGAATAAATAAATGAATGAACAAATCGATAAGTAAATGAATGAATAAATGAATGAATAAGGAAATGAATAAATAAATAAATGAATATAATGAATATTTTCTTTTGTCTAGATGTTGATGAAAAATTTTCAAATCATTCTGAATTTATCTTAACTTGTTCATACCTCTAACATTTCTTGAAACTCTCAGACAAATAGATACATTTACAATGTGAGAAAAACTCCCAACAAAAGAATCTGGAAATAATAAATTTTTAACTGTGCCTGAGATAGAAAGCCCTTTCCTTCATCATCACACTGTACATCACGGAAGCGTATAAAAAATCCGAATTGCCTCTCCGTCTACGCCTGGGGGGTGACATGTGACAGCGGGACACCCTAGCGATCCCAGTAGGCCAACATAAACATTCAATCAGCCGACAAAATCTATAATACCTATAAATGTGCTATCAATAAGCGAGTCTCGCGGGATTTCTGCTACGAACCCACTGTTTTATCGGGAAATGTACCGAAACAAGTTATTCGCAGGGCTGCCTTATGCTGATTCATATCGAGAAAAAATAAAGTCGGGACTCCCTCTCGCCATGGGGTGGATTTTCCGGAGAAAATGTTGCATGGTTTAGTGCAAGATTAGGTTTTGAGAGTTTGGTAGGTCCAAGCTGCTTGTTTTTCTCACTAAATTCGAATCAATTACTTTGGAATGACGCCTTCATTAAGTGAGTCTAAGGAACAGAGCATCGTCATATAGAGGGTGTTTCGAAATAAATGCAAGTTTCGAATTTGCCGCTATCGGTTTTTCAAAAACATGCATGAATCAATCAACAGACTTGAGGGGTTATATACAGTTAGAATTTTGAAAAAATCGATTTCTTTCATTTCATTTTCTTGATGTACATACATTTAAGAATACACAGAAAATTTCATGTCGTTCCGGTGAATATATTGAAGGTACACGCAAATTTGAAAAGGCGTTTCAGAGTGCTTCAAACTTTCAATGCGTTTTTCTCAAAATGGTGTTTGCAATAGTCTCAAATTTTAACACGACCTTCTGAAATATATTTTCTAGTTATTAATCCAAGATTTTTCCTCGCCGATGAATATTTCTTCTTCTATAAACAATTCAAGACCGAAATTTTGGTCAGAAATCGATTTTCTTTGAGAAGCCACCATTTTGTAAAAAAAAAAATATTTTGCTTATTCCTTCGATTAATCACTAGATTAAACATTACATTAACGAAATCTGTTTGGTTTTTTAATTTCTGATGATCCAGTTCAGAGATATACCGAGTGGTCACCGCAAAACGTAGCTCCTTTTGAAAATAAATATTTTTACTGATACTTACTCTTAAAATACTGTTAAAAGATGTGTACAAATTATTAGATCATTAATTTAAAACATTTTCTCTGTAAAAATTCTTTAAAATTCACTTTTTTTCGGCCTTCTAACTCTATATAACCCCTTAAAACTGTGTTCTATATTTAATTCCATTAATTTTGAATAACTCTAAGCGCTTAAGCGCTAGTCCTGCCATTAGACTAAAAAGAAAACTTTCTATAAATAGCGTTTCTATATAACCAAAAACAAACGATAAATGACATTATTTACATGTAAACCTCACATGAAATTGAATCGAAAACCGCACGTTAATCGAATTGTAAACAACGTAAAGCCGTGCACCCACCGAATAACTTCTAAATTAATAACCATTTCCATTAAAGCGAGCTCAAAAATGACCACAGATTAGGATCGACCAAAATTTGCTCGGGGTAGCAACGGATAAGTAGCGGCTACCCACGAAAAGGACGTTGTAAAGATCGAGGGCTTCCCATGTTCAATACACTCTCGAATATACAGAGTGTTCCCTGGAAATCCTCTGCACAAGAACGCTCATGGGATAATTGATGGGAAAGCTCACCCTGTATGGGATTTTATTATGAAGTTCTTCATCATTTGGAATTCAGAAAAGCCCTTACAGATGCAGGTGGGTGTAAAAGCACTTGTTTCGATTCGAAACATTGTCTGGAATTAATTTCGTTTCCCAGGAAAGGGCTAAGGGCTGATTGTTAATTTAGAGAAGGGGTATTACGTGGAAAGATAATAGAGAAATTGTATTACATTATTTCGTGGTTTCGGTGATATCGTGATTATGATCATGATCATTGAATCGTTTTCAGCAACATTCTTCATTATAGTGAAATTTCCTACTGCTGTGTATATTTTTTTTTTTGAATGTAAAAAATACACATCACTCTTGATGGAATTCCAAATGAGCTCCGAAATATTATAAGGAATTATTATATTTTCCGTTCTTTTCAAATCTTCCAGTTCCATTTGATATTAAATCCCTCAAAAGAAACGGCCATTGTTCGTGAATACAATGAGAAAGAAATATGGCTTTCTTCTCGTAGTAAGGAAAAATTTGATTTACATATACTAATACGAGCAGTCGAAAAGGAAATATATATCTCATAATCTGAGCTCTTGTACTCACTAGACAAAGCCGATCGATATCGAAGGATATGGAATTCAATATGTCCACGATTCTTTGGGAAAAAACTGGATTTTTGATGATATATCTCGGATCTTCAGATGGCAAAAAAATAAAATCTTTAGCAAACTATACTCAGTATTCTGTTTGTTATCATAGTCTTGCTAAAATTTTAATTTTCTAACCAAAAGGAACCAACAAAACTTGATGGATAGATCTGAAGGAGGTGTCTCATTGACTGGCCCATCAGTTGACCTGATTCAGTGCCAACAAATGTTTTTTCGTGGGGGTTACATTGGATTGGGTCAAAATGGGGCCCTTGGGCTTCTAGGAGCCTCTTGACTGATGTTTAACAGATGATCCCCATGGTTTGGGGTTAGTTTTAATGCAGTCAGTGTACCATTTATTAAGTAAATTCTTATTTTTATTTGGCTGATCCCTGTTGGACGCTGTAACACCTGATACATTTACCTGGGGCCTCGTCGAATATCCCCTGAATCCACAGAACTAGTAATAACAGACATTCCAAAACTATTAGAGCTATTAAAGGACCCTACAAATTCCGCATAGCTCCGAACGACCCATATGGCAAACCGTGTAATTACCACAATAGCCATAATCTATTTCAAACACGTAATGTGACAGCGTTAAGACTTCTTTCGTAGGAGGCCATTTAGCCGTATCTGCATAAACCATCTTCCTATATCCTCACGCAGCTGTTCCAGAAATGGCCCCGGAACAAGTCCGGTCCTTTCCAGAGTCGGCTCTAAGGTTCGGAAATAGAAGAACAAGATGGAGTTCGAAATTATTTTTACAATACTTGCTCATGTAATTTAAGATTCGGTCCTCATGAAAATAAACATATTCCAAGCGATAATTGATATTTTGAATGTCTTAAAGTCCAGAAGACCTCAAGAATACCACCAGAAGTGACAGAAACGAAACATTTGTTGAAAGTCTTCGAAATGAATCACCAGATAGAGAAAGTAATGAAAACGTCACTGTCAATTCACACCAATTCATGACAGGACACTTTTCCAACTTCCACCCCTAGAGGGCGCCACTGGTGGCCCTTCGCACAAGGCCCCACAGCTCATATACATATATAAACTATCCGATCACCCTTTTGTCTTCGAACCAAGACGACTTGATAGTTTCTCCTTCCCTCTCGCTTTATTAGAAAGGCCCTGATGACCCTTTAAGCACTACTCCGACCATGGCCATACTGGTTTTATGCGATGTCAGATCGTGAGGCTTCTGTAAATGCGAGATAACAGATTTTCTGCGATTTAGTTGAGGGTGATTTGGTATGGAAATTCGAAGATGGCATCTGCAAGCGAAATGACTTGGCTAAACGTCGTTCTGGACTGGAATAAGTAGAAGTAGCCGTCTCAACTGTCACTTCTGTCAATGTCAATTTATCGAAACGATGTCAAATATCATATCTGTCAATGCAAAGTGACCCGATTTCGTATGGAAATTCGAAGATGGCATCTGCAAGCAGAATGACTTGGCTAAACGTCGTTCTGGACTGGAATAAGTAGAAGTACTCGTGTCAGCTGTCACTTCTGCCAATGTCAATTTGTCGAAACAATGTCAAATGTCATATCTGTCAATGCAAAGTGACCCGATTCCATCTCCCTTGCATTCCTCGCGATAAATCTGACCTAGAAAAGTGAGTTTCATCTTGGAAATATCATCGAGGAGAAAATCGATGGAGATGAACGGTCGGCTTGTATAGTACGTGTCATGAAATACGATAGGAACATAAACAAGGGGAGGTCTGAGGGTGGGGAGGTGAAGGGGAGACGGGAAGCGTCGGAAAGGGAGGCATCGGGCTCGGCATTTTTGCCGATATCACTTCAATATCGCATTAGATAACTTCTTGACAAATCGAAAAAGTTTCTTTCGACGAAAAATTTGATTGAATGGCAGTCGGTTGCTGGATTGTAGATTGAGTGTATACGTGACGACATATTTTTCTGTTCAATATCGGTGGAGATTACGGAAATCAGGAGGCACCCTGTGATTGATTGTTTTTCAAGATTTTGTGAACAGGTTGAGGGACAGACTGTACGCTAGAAGTGTTGTGGATTTGGATTTTGATGCGACTTATCACCACACCCCCAAATGTCACAATATTCTCGGAAAAAAATATATTTTCGTGCGTTTTTGCAACTTTTTGAGGTTTTTTGGAATAGTAACCATGAAATATCTCGATAACTATACTAGATATCAAAAAACGGATTTCACCACCGTTTTCAGCGCCTCTTAGACACCTTTCAAGCAAATTCATTTTTCGAAATTTTCCGGAAAATCGACGAAAGGGTACCCCCTTTGGATTTTTTCAAAAATCAGAGTCGTCGTAGAGTCTCCAATGTTCATATGGAGCCCAGAGCATCCCAGAGCATCGACATGGACTATTCATGGGTTTTTTGTTCGAAAATTAGGAATTCTTGAGGTTTTTTGTGGTTTATCCTGATCTCAAGTAAAATCCATTGATTAATGCTAATTAACAAATAAAGTACCGTGGAAAACCAAAAATTCATTCACGGTTAAATCCAGCACGAAACAAGCGCTGTGTATAGTAAAGTGTCAATTGTCATAACAATTCGATGCTCATCGTATGACTATCAATATGGACCCGACGTAAAGAGCAATTAAACGTTTATGTATGGCTGTTCGGGATAGGGATCATTTGAGCTCCCATTATGAAGGTTATAATTTAATTTCATTATTCGAATGGGAAGAAGACAACGATGTAAATGCTGTGCAATAGTCATATCTCAGCCGACGTTCCTTGAGTCTTCCCCTCTCAGATAAATCAGAATTAGGCAAGGCGTATCAAGGTAATATTGTAAATCTTGTTGTAATTCGAGCAACCAAGCCGACTAAGACGCAGAATCAGCATAAATTTAATAATTCCTATGCTACGGGGTCTGTATCGCCATTTGCAGTATTTCAAACGCAAATCTTCGACATGGATGAGGTATTCAACAGGCAAAAGCAAAGAAACCACTATCGAGAATAAATCACGCTTTATTACGTTCGTTACGTCACTTGTCAACGCCAAATGTCACAAATGTTAATGTCAAACATCACCTGTCAGTGTCAAACATCACCTGTCAGTGTCTAAAGTGGTGAGTCCATTTTGTCTCCATTGTATTTTCTATAGTTTCATGTGGCTTCTCAGGTCTTCGCTTTCAGATGCAAACTGCGACACGTGCAATATTTTCGTTCCATACCGAGGACCCTCTGTCATTTTATGCAATTTTTATGGTTGCTTTCACTCTGAATATAAAATCGGAGGAGTAAGAGGACAGAAATAGCTTTTTCCACTTTCGACCCAACTGTCAACGCAAATCAATAGGCGGTCATCTAAATCGAATTTACGGCTCGGTGTATCGCTAGAAGGGGGGATTTGGATACTTTCCTGCAGATTTTACACGCCACGAAGAAATATGCCATATTTTATTTGTCAGTTTCTTGCAACTCGTGTTTCGTTGCTTTGGTGTGGAAGAGGATTTTTCAAACCAATATAGAACTCTATCAAATATAAATTGACAACTCTCATAAGGCTGATGAGTCATATTTTCATCCAGAGGGCTCCACCATCTTAACTGTTAATGAAGAAAAGATATTGCTAACATTGCTCCAACAATCCTAATAAAATATATCCGACTTTATGTTGTTCCCTGGTCATTTGAGATCTTAACTTATCGCCATAGGCGCAACCAAACAATTTCTAGATGAAAAGAGCAAGTATATTCACTAGTTCATAGTTTTTAACTTTGAATGCACCTCAAATTCAACTCGTTCAATTCTCACAGTTGATAATATTCGAGATGAACTGAGGAAAACCCAAATACGTCAAAATCGTCATGATAGTGTGAGAATTTCTTTCACTTCAGCTGCGAACTGATGTGAGTTACCGAAAGCGGATCACTAGTCGAAGTGAATGAGATACTTTGAATAACTGGTGCCAGATTAATTTTGCGTTTCATGAAAACGAACTATCCTTGCCAATGTCCTGCCTCTGTCTCCCGCTTTCAAATATACAGACAGAAGTAATTCCAAGAGACGTGATTCCTCGCAATAACCGACCGAGTTACAGCCTCTAAAGCAGGTGATTCGGCTAGATTGTGAGATATATTTGGGCCCAGACTCCTTGTAATTATCGGTGGTCGTGCGAGTGTCAAAATCTCCGACGTTTCGACTGTAATCCTGTCCGAGCGGAAAGGGAAGCACTTCTTTTCGAAGGATTACCAAGCGTTTAATGAATCGGTCCCTACTTTCATGCTGCCGATATGTCATTCGGTGTGACTGGGATTTATCAATACGGACGTGGGTGTGAATATAATTCGTATGTTACCTGATGGGCGGCTTGATTTGTATGGTAATTTTTATTTGGTCAGTCAGTGCGTTTGACGAGCTCAACCATCATTAAAGTAATTTTAGTTGACTTTGTAGTTGTCAATTTTTTCTCGCATTGAAAGTTCTGATGTGAACTACGCTTTACTTAGCCAGCTGTCAGGATGAATTCATCTGCACTGATAATAAATGCTTTTATAGATACTATTATCTGCAATTATCGTAATGGCAGCAGTCAGTCATTTGGGTTATTGATGATGGTGAAAAAAATGTATTACTTTGATAATCCAAGCAATCAATGTCGTGTGAAAAGGTGTGGAAATGGAGGATACAAGATGACAGTCAGATGAAGTCATTTCAAAACCTCCACACGTCGTCTGATCCCCCACCTAATTTCCATTTTATAATTTCGAAAATACGAAGTCGGCTCAATGAAATCTATATCCGAGACATTCAATTCCAAATCTAAGAGATTACCACTAAATCTTCGTGTCAACTTATTCAATACATAAACTGTATAGATCTTATCAATAGGAATATTTTAAAACTGTCACGGCCTAACCTAATATGAAAATATTAAAAATCCCTGTAGTATCCTTTGAAAACGGGGCATTAGCATGAAAATGGTTTGACAGCTGAATACTGCGGGTTCTTTAAAAGCGAGCCACGAGCCTCAGGGGTTAGTCTAGAATCGCTCTGAAATATACCGAATATCCATTCATATTCATTCTGTATCCGCCAATTATTATTGTGGCCGTTTGTTTGTCCGACTGAATTTGTATGCATGGAATAAATGATACCGGCTACGTTATCATATACGTATCGCTTTTACACTAATTGACTGTTGAAGTTGTCGGTATCGGCGTGTATTAGAGAAGTGATTGGTTATTTATGAGATCGAAGCTTCGCTAAAACAAAAGCTAGCTACCTATCAAATCAAGGACTACAACTTTTGGCGTCTAGACAAGAGAAAATCAAGGAACATCTTGGAATCATAAATTCGTCAGTGATTATTTAAGAATGTGGAAGCGTTTTTACAATATTGATGATTCATTGAAAGTTCACGAAAAATTTTGATTTTCTCACCTTCACATTTTTCGAAGGGCTTCAACAAAAATGTTCTTGGAGAATTTCATCCAAAATATTACTAAACTCCCTAAAAATCACCAATAGGTTATATAATCTCAGGGTATCATGGAAGCCCCCCCAGGTAAAAAATAATAACCAAATAATAATTAATTTAATCGAAGTTAATTCAGTGGTTTCATGTCGATCAACCCCCAAAGAGTTTCAATTCCTAGTCACGATTCCATTTCCTCCCCTTAGGAGTTACACAGGAAATTACATAAAAGTCGAAATCAATACCATACATTTACTAGAAATTACAAAAATTAATAACGTGGGGTTGTCTAGCCGAATTCTGAAAAGAAAAGGCGAACCCAGGAGGGGGGGGCATATAGAGAGATAAAAAAATTCAACCTCTTATTTCCAAGTTTCGAGCTGTATAATGGAATGAAAAATGCCATAATTTCTCAAAGATTTATTCACAAGAAGAATAAAAAATGATATTCTCAAAAAATAACTGAAAAAATATTGAAAATAAAATAAAAAATATAAGATCAACACGTGGAAACCTATGAGGTTTATAAATTATACAATAGAATGTCAATTATTGTATAACCACAATTAAAAAACAACATTCTCAAAAAATAACTGAAAGAATATTGAAAATTAAATAAAAAGCATATGTTCAATATGTGAATCAAGACAATTCCCCATTGGTAAAGCTTCCAAACTTTTAAACAAAGTGCGTACCTTCCAATGAAAACACGCAGGTAAGGTGATATGACTCGTCACAATGGTTGCATTAATGTCCCGGATGTCACGTGCCACCGGAAACCAGAGCGCGCGAGTCAAACAAGACACCATTAGCTCGAAATGCCAAATGGGTTTCTCCCATTGTACGACTCGTCATGGATCCGTCAAATGTCACGGTGTTGAAACAAGAATTGTTGGTACAAGGTGTCCCAAATTAACACCACAATTTAATTAAATAGAAAACAGTTTTTAGTCTTTTGATTGGCAGGGTTTTTCTCAGTATTCAATCGGCGTTTGTTTCGATAAATAGAAAAGTCTTTCCGGAATTTTTATCCAGTTCTTTCACAATTTTCCTCTCACAAAATAATATCGAATCGATCTGTATAATTATCGAAATCAGGCACCCCATCACGTGTTCATTTCTCTTCGGAGGGGGATTTTCATTACAGGAAATGTTTTGATGCTGTTTGCTTCTCTAAATTCTCCGTCAAATTATTCGAATGCCTCGAGCAGATATTAAATAAATGATTGGCCATCGATGTCTTGAGGGGGAGGAATAATAAGGCACTCGGCGGTTTCTGGAGAACTTCGACAAGATTTCCTCATGCCACATTACACATTCAGAGGCATCAACACGAGAAATTCACGAATGTTTGCCGTCTCAACCCTTTCGGTGGCGTATCAGTAGTGAAGCGGAGTTTAATCATCATGAACGATAGTTGAACACGAAATTTCCTTGAGACTCGCTTCAACGGTCCAAGAACTGACCCCTGTGGGATACCCGTCACCCAGCTCTGTTTGACTTCTCTCGATCTACTATCGCCGCGTTAACATTTAAATTAAAGTTTCCGGAGCTTTGTGCGAGCAATTGACAAGTAATTTGCGCCGAGACCAATGGTCATTTGTGACGGATAAATGAGTTAGAACGGAGTGAATAAAATTAGAACCACTGGCCGACATCAAAGCCAGCGGAAAGGGGGTCCTTTCACAGCTAAATATACGCTGAACGTTTCAATGTTGCCACCCATTTCAATCGGATTGAATGGATTGTCGCTACCAGGACGCATTTTTCGTTTACTGCGTCTGACAAGACTCGTTTCGGATTTTTTATCGGTCAGTTTGTACGTTGAATATCGTACATAATTTTTCCTAGATTCAACAATCAATCGTTAATTATAATCACGCTATGATCACGTTGTGACTCGTTATGATCACGTTGTGACACGCTATGATCACGTTGTGACAAGCTATGATCCCTAGTGACACGCGATGATTACTTTGTGACACACTATGATCACGTGTGACACACTATGATCCCTTGTGACACGCTATGATTACGTTATGACACACTATGATCACGTTGTGACGCACTATGATCACGTTGTGACAAACTATGATCACGTTGTGAATCGTTATGATCCCGTGTGACACGCTATGATCACGTTGTGACACGCTATGATCCCGTCTGACACGCTATGATCACGCTAAATTTTCAAATTTCGCAGTTCTATCCGAAAAAATACCTGAAATGAAGAGTGACGATTGAATAACGTATCTTCCTCACGATCTCCTGTGGTTTCCAGGATATCCCGGACGGGACAGTAACGCGAAAAATGCGGGAATTCATCAACAGCACGAGTTATAACCTCCTGCAGCATCAGGTAAAGGGTTGCAGGAATGGGTTGGAACTCAGAGAATGTTGATCATCTAGCGTCACTCGCAAACGTCTTACTAACTTCCCTTACGGAATGTCTTGGATATATGTGGTTCGGGAATGTGTTGATGACATATTTGTCTCCTGCTGGATATAAGCTGCGTTTGAACGATTAATATGTCGAGGAAATAACGTTCCGTTCGCTATATATGGCCTGCGATGCCAGGAGATTGTTTTGTCATTAGTTTGACGTCGTAATTCATGAGGGAGCTTTGAAGATTCGCAACTATTTCATTCCTAATAAATATATACGAGGACAGCTACGTCACGATGTCAAATGTCAAAATACGTTTGGCATCATCGCAAAGTGTTGCCAACCGTAGTAGCACTGAATGTGACGTAGCTTTCAATCAAGACAGTTCGACTTCCATTTTAATTCCATTCAAATTCATACCATTCTTGCATGGTGGCCGGAAAAAGTAATTAAACATTTTTTATCGAGTAGGAAATCGTTCTCATGTGTTCGCTCAATGAGTGCTGCATACGTGCAAGGGGCATTAGTTACGTTAAATATCAATTTGTAATTTATGTTGATGTGCGTAATAAAGTTGTTGAAGGCCTTTTCAACGCCGTAATGAAATTAATTTTTGAACTCATCACCAGACACTCGCACTGTTCGAGATATTATGAATAATAAGTTTGTTATTAAGTGTATGAGGCTTCATGAATATCAATTACTCTGGTACTTTGTGTTATTCCCATGTATGGCATAGAGGCGATGGTGCTGCCACTACATTTACAATGCTCTCGAATCTAGAATGAAATTATCGGGTAATGATTCCGATAGATAATGTTCACTATGTATTCATTTATAAACGAATTTTCAATCAATATTTCGTCAAACAATAGTCATGTTGTATTCAGATATCAAATCAAACAAAGCCTGGACAAACTAATTTGGTAAATAGCTGTTTTGTGTCAACTACATTTATCAAAATTGAATTGCGATTGAATGCACACTACAAAATGGAAACCCGTGCTTGTACAAGGCCTTGTCGATTCCCGAACCGGTCCCATTTAATTGCAATGCAAATTCCGATATTATTTAATATCATTAAATGCTTGATTACAGCTATAATACAAAAGCAACCGAATTACACGTATACACTCTGCTTTGTGATTGTATTGTTCCATTTTGGGCTTCATAATGCCGTTCTATCATCGAATATTTGGCGCAGTCGTATGTTCGCGTGTAACACAAGGAATTTCTCATCTTCTAGTGGCGCCATCTCTTTGAAATTTCCGTCATCCGATCCTTCATCTCTCAGTGTTGTTGTGTCCAATTTCCATGACATTGGGACGTATGACAGCTGACTTGTTAGCACGTAAAGTAACAGTTTATTTTACTTGAAGCGTCCTGGAATTTTTTAACACGAAAGGTCCTGACATTTCGGATTGCTTTTATAAACATTGTTGGCTTCGGCAAAGGAAAGAGGTCCTGTAGGAGCGAACAACTTGGAGTGGTATCTGTTTCGGCATTAAAAGATTTGCTAGAGTCACCCTTCTGGAAGATATAGAAGTGCTTATTGCCTTTTGTGTTGTTCCCGAAATGACCTTTACGAAATGCCAGAATCGAATGCCTGTCGTAAGACGATTGAATTATTTCTTTTTGTTCTGCTCGATTTACCTAAAGACAGAGCCGGATTTGATGAATTTAATCTCGAAAATGTTAAGGCAGGGTTTCAAAGAGTGTACTGTGTATCTTTCATTTCGAGACGCTTTACTAGTGCGACACTTTGAAAAAAAAATTTTCTTCCCGAATTATTCGATAGTTTATACTTTCAAAAATATCCTGTGAAAACGGTAAAGTCGTATCTTGAATAGTTTTTGGATAGCAGCTTTCTAAAGATCGACCGCACATCAGCAGTTGGGACCCTTTTTTGACACCCCCAGAGAAGAAAGCACATAACTCCGTTATTTTTCAATATTTTTGTGGACAAAGAAATCCAAATATAGCTGAAAATATGCCTTTTTATGTCCAAGAAATTTCTAAACATTTAATCTAGTACTTTCCTTCAAAAAAATTCGCGAAAAATCGACACCAAAGCATCGAAATGCAGAACGTGTTCATTTATATAAATAGAAAAGTATAAAAATCCATTTACCCACATAATTCGGTTGCCCATTCTACTGCAAACACCCCTACATATTCCCTGATGAACAGGAGGGTTTTTATATACCGATGAACCGAAAGCAAATTTATATTTTTCCACTTAAGCAAGTACAATTAAAAAATGTATATATATTCAACGCCCTGAAGCGATTCCCTATCAATGGACCATGTTTAATCTCATTCTCAATCTAAACACCGTGCATTGGAAAAGATCGATAGAGTGAATTCGTATGCTCGGAAAATTAAGGTTTTCATTCGGGATTATCTGCATGTGAAAAAACAGCGAGCACGTCGCTCGTTTCACCCTTTTCCTGTCTCGTCCTTACCCCGTTCATTTCCTGTATCCGGTTATCGAAATTATTGCAAATCTCGACATGGATATTGAAGAAAAAAACACCATTTTCAAGCTATCGACAGTTGAAAACCGAAACCCTTGAGCAACAGTTTTTTAAGGTGAAGATTTTATCAAAAGGATACGAGAAAATCTGAAATCACAAGTATTTTCTGTCCTGTATAGAGTCAAAGAGTCCTTAATTTTTTTTTGTCATTTTCATCTAGCTTTCCCAAACTTTAGAAATGCTTTCACGACGTTTCGATTTTGTGTATCTTCAGGATAGCCTTTCAAATGTCCTGAGCCAGTGTTCTTGTAGTTCTTCTTTTCTCCTTTTTGTGAGTTTTATACAGGGTGTTCCTCAAAGACATGCTAATATTTGAAGGGGTGATTCTTTTTGGACACATTTTGAGAAAAAACTTCCTATTTTAGTATACTTGTCAAAGATATCTCAAAACGGCTGATGTAATTTATTTTCTGTGTAAATATACAGAGCGAATATTCAAACCTCTCATCACACGTGCACAGGGTGTTGTTGCTTATTAAAATGCGAAAAACACTGTTAAATAAGACAGCTCAACTTCATTGAAACGCGCCGAAATCATACTAATCAGTGACTTTTACACTGTAAATGTATTCTCAGACATTACCCGAAGATAATTCACGAAAAATTGTTGTAAAACACCGACAGAGATCAAAGGTCACTCATCTTATGGTACTTATTGAAGACCCCATCACTTCAATGTGTAGAAATGACTATGAAGGTGTATTATTTAACGAATTGCAGCTTTCCTACGACGATTTTCTCTATTAGGTGCTGTTCTTTCCCTCATTATAGGTATTATTTTAATTGTAAAGTATCGCCTGCAGAATGCTAATTGCGCCACTTACTTTGATGTGGCAAGAATTCAAGAATTAATAACGTGCTACAACTTACAGGGTGCTGCGTTCACTCAGTGTTGTCTCGCCTAGGCTAAACACCCTGTATATCTCAGAAAATATCGGGATTGTGTATCTGCGCGACCGTGACAATTTTTATCCCCATTGAACAGCAGACACCCAGTGAGAAGACAAAAGAAGAACACTGTCAAGACCCTTCAAAGAACTGCAGGTTATAATAATTGATTTTGAATTTATTTAAATATTTTTTTCTGTTGATAATCAAGGGAGGCTGAGCGAGTTCCTGTCTCGAACCCACTCGACACCGACTGTTTTTTTTCTCGCCCCTCGATGACGTCACACTTCTACGACACTCTGTCCGTCACAGAAGCTGTCAATTGTCATCAGCTACGAAGAAGCTATGGCAAATTGATGAGGTGGCATGTCCAAACCATTCCGATGCCGTAAATCATCGTCGCAGGGTTTTCGTCACGAAAATATACAAGGTGTTGCTCATGGACATGCCAAATCTTAAAATTTGGGAGACAGTACAGGAATTATTGTTGATTGTTTTTGTTGGTGAATGAGGACAATTTTTTGTTACTCACCTCGCAGTTTTTGTTCTTCCCGAAGCTGCCTTTCCAAACTGTCTTTTTCTTCTCGTTCCCGAAGCACGTCCAGCTTCAGTTCGGCTGCAAAAAAATAAACATACTGGGTGAGCATAGATTTTTGTACAGACAGATGAATATTCACTAGTCTAATCCCTGTAGAAAATTAATTTCCACTCGGATGCAAGCAAAAATCCAATTATTAGAGGAGCAAAGGATATCAATTACGCGTAATGTCACCATTAACTAAATTATTCACATTTAATTGGAGCCACTCATCAAAAGTTGGCGACTTCTGTTACAGATTATAAAATATTCAGGAAATTTTGCGGCTCAGCTCTCATTTCTTTTTAGTGTTACGATCAGGGCATATTGTATCTTTCTTTTCCGCGAGATTCGAGGCTAGATGGTGGAAAGTTTGGAGAAACTTCCACCAGGGGCGTACCTCTAACACCAAAGGGGAAGCTAAGTCATTTAAAATTCAGTCAATATTCATGAGTATCAATGGTAGTTGAAAAAACTATCACAGAGGACGAAACCAAGTATGGATAAGAAGGAATTATATTCAGACAAGGTATAATGACATGTGTCAAATGTCATCTATATGTAGTTTGACAAAAAAATACAAGAAATTGGATCAACCATGAAAAATATTAAATTGGTTAGGAATTCACCATTTTATCACGATTATAGAAATCAAAGATATTTTGTTCTGATTCGATTTTTTGTTTAAATATCAATCTATATCACTGCAAATGGTGTTTGAGACTCCATTTAATATTGAGATAAATTGTGAACATAATTTTCCTACATTTATTCTGGACCGCGTTAAAATATTCATAAATAATTTCCCTTTTCTACGCCACTGGATACCTACAAGGAAAAGAAGACGTGTATCCCTCCGATTAGCTATTGTTCTCAGGTTTTCGAGGGTGATAAGAGACAGGGTGAATAAAAAATCAGCTTATTGCTAATATCTGCGGCCGCAATTACACTAAATTGCTCTACTGCGGATTTTTACAATCTACGACGGATATTATTTTTTATTTTATTGCTAATTGTCCCCTAACCGGTTTTCGGGATATCCGGGAGTGCTTTTTCTCGCTGAGAGATGATATAGGGTCGTTAAAAAGTGGGTAGTTTTAATCGTTTTTTCGTCGGGGATGAAAAACAGTCATTGAATTTGGTTTTTATGGTTGAGTCTCCTTTAAATTCACGCAATTGAAAGATTGATTATTAAAAAGAAACACCTCACACTATTTTGAACTGAATCCAACAGCTCATTTCTGAGTGTAGTAATTCTGTGTTTGTTGTATATTCATCACATCCACATAGAATGACGCCTGAGGACTTTTGATTTGCAAATCACAAACTTGCAAATCGGCACTGTTGTTCTCTGAATCCCGCCCCTAGATGCTTACATAGGCTCGCCTTAAGCCGAGAAACCCTTCTAAAATAAACACCCTTCCATCCAGATTATCATCAAACATATTCAGAAGAATGACAAGACGATAATTTCAGCGCTGTTCCGTTCACAACAAAAGAACAGTGACACCTGGTGAGAAAACATCGAAACAGTGGAACGAATATTCGATTTTTTCTATTCCCAAAACTGCAGAGGAGCGTTGTCTATTGAACAGGCCTAGTGTGAAATGAATACTCAGAAAAAAATACAGTAGGATATGTGATGAAAATCTCCCATTCATTTCGATATACAGGGTGTCCCGTAAAAACCACGTCAAACCGAGGAAGAATGTAGATCAAAGGATAAGCCACTTGGTATGACAAAATTTGCATTATAAAAGTCTTACCGTTTTCGAGATATTTTTTTTGAAAATAATGAATTTTTCCCCTTTCAATAATATTGTCTTTACAGTTGGTACAATTTCACACCTTTTTGGTTATTTTTTTCAATAAAATATTGCTGAAGAATGATTCAAACTTTTACATTAAAAACATTCTCCGAACATGTTGAGGGTCGTTTTTGAAATCACTGTAAAATAGACAATTTTTTGGTGTAATGTGCAGCAGTAGCTCAGTACATTTTGGTTCCACTACGATGGGCTAAACTTCATGAACAAAAGAATCCACTACAAAAATTTTCAATGAAAATATTTCTCCACAGTACCCCTTTAGAATGGTCGGAGAATGTTTTTAAAGTAAACGTTAAAATCATTCTTCAGTAATATTTTACAGAAAAACTTTACCAAAACGGAGTAAAATTGTATCAACCTAAAGACAAAAATATTGAAACGGTCAAAAATTCATAATTTTCAAAAAAATATCTCGGAAAGGACTCTTCAAAATGTTCGGGAACAAAATTTTACTATATTTATGATGCGAATTTTGTCACAGCAGGTGGGCTATCTTTTGATCTCTGGTCTTTACGGGACACCCTGTATCTCGATGTGATCTCCGATTCCGATACATCGCTATCACCTCGTCGACCTTGATGACCTGACCTACAGAAACACCGAATCGCACTGAACGCTATCGAAGTCGTAAAGTCGCAGTACCACGCAAAGCACTCTTGCTTGCCATCAAAGTTACTTTGTGTGTAGTACTACGTCGTCGTATCTCCGACTTTCTGACTTATTATTCTCATCGGCAGGTTTCAGAATCGGATTCTCCGCATTCCTATATCGCGAATCGAGGTACGACATGCAGGGGTTTGATTAGATGCAAGGATTCGTGATGATAAAGTGCTTGTACAGGGTGAGCCAAAGTAGGCGACAGGTTTCAGAGGAATTAGCGAAGCCGAGCTGCAGGGCACGGGCTCTTAGGGGTTATTTACAGTTATAAGGCGGTTTTGGGCTTCTTGCAATCATTGAGAAAGATAGTGAAAATGAAGTGGAAGTGTGCGGTATCAAATTGTTCGTAAGATTATGATCTTTCACAAAAACCCGACGAGCCACCCTCTTTCCATTTGAAAAAATCGAGTTGACTGGAAAAAATGATATTTGTGACATTGAAAAAATTATTGAAACGACTCTGAAGTCATTTGCCTCAAAGTTGTATTTCTCCCATGTCACTTGATCAAAAAGGAAGCGTTTCAATCGATCCATGGCACGCTAGATCGAAAAATAAAAATTGAAATAAAAATTCTTTCATACGTCAAATATTCACAAAATTTTGTTGGATAGATAATGTCATCCTGCTCGATCGAAATAAATAAAAATATATAGGGTGTTCCATTTGAAAATCGAAAGTTGAGGTCATTTCTGGTCAAACCGAAAGTACTGCAAAGCAAGTGAATACGTCAAATAATGCGAATTGACATATAATACACAACCCCCGAATTTTGTTCGGAAAAAATGATTTTTTGAAAATTCTGACTCTATATAGGACATAAACGTTAAGAACACTCTTTCGAACGCAAATTAACTTCTGATTTCGTTTTCTTTGATGATCCTAGAAAAAAACTTAGGAAGGAGTCATAAATTATCATTAGTTGATAAAACTGACAATGTTCTTCGTAGTATACGAAATTACAGTGTTTGCATGATGATATATACCGTATGTTTTCTCTATTATGAACAGTATTATAACAAAACGAAACGCCTTCATTACTGAGCTTCTTCATCAAGAATTAATCATGGGCTCAAATATCCCGGGGGCAGCAGCAGCTTTGGTAGTACACAAATCGCAAGGATAATAAGGATTAAATAAAGACCTGTGTCATATTCTCGGCTGGAAAGCCAGCAAGGCAGTAGCAGAAATGATTTCACGTATAGCCAGTAGCTACAAGCTCAGTAGACTACTTCATATTGTCCGCCCACGTTACTTTTCGAGATATATCTTTATACGCTACGTAGATTATACAGGATGTGTATTATTTTATTGTCAGCAGAGTTTTAACATAGTTTCACTTCATTCATTTTTTCACCCAATCTTCGTGTGTCGTTTCTTATTTTTTCTCCACAGAATCTTCGATGCATTGTAGTAAATTTCTCACGAGCATACCCAAGCCGTACAATGAGCTATCTCATTCAAGATAAATGCAACATACTAAGCGGACTGTATGTTTAATAAAACTTTTATAATGATTGAGTTTATTCGTCGACATATTTAAAATGGTATAAACCGAAACGGTATGGAAGGGAATTTTAAAAGTGGCAATAAATTACAATTTTAAGTATTAATATCCTGAATTTATGGATGCGCCAATAATACGGGGACTGTCATCGTATTTTTGAATGCGGCCGACATTAAATGAGCAATGTTAATATCGAATGCACCACGAATAACAAGCATAAAGAACACAGCTAATAGCAACATTGGTTGTAAACTTTTAATTACTACAGAGGATTCTAAGCACATTGTGATTTTACACGAATGGTATGCCGATATAAGCCCAACAATTTCTTTTAAAATATTCCTACAATCCTGCCACTATTATAATGTTTTGAAAACAACTGAAACCATTTTCAGCACTACCTCTTTATGTTTATCAATTGCATGAATTAACAATGAACCTGAAACGATCGAAAAACGAAAACAGATCAATGAATTATCAGCTTAGGTGACAGACAAGTGACAGTTGGAACAAATGAAGCTCTCGGACTTTAAGGAAAAATGGAGACCTAAAAGGTCCTGAGATTCCAAGTAAAAAAAGTGAGTTTTTTTTTTAATCCAATCCCCCAAAAAAAAACATATTCTAGAATAGTTATGGCATCATAAATTTGAGTTTGACGTCTATGGAAAAGGCTCAATCATCTCTGTCGATTCAATTAAATTCTTTGAAGCACCTTAGCATTATGTGCAATTATTGTGATCGAGAAGTTTATGCACTAATTCGTACCCTTTTCTTATTGTAATCAAAACAATAACCATCGTCATAGCCCAGACGCTTTATTCGAAGCAGCGATTTCCTAAAGACAATGTCAGTATTGTTAAAACTCTCAGTATGCTTTCGATGTATAATTTACAATCTATCTTATTGTTCGAAATTAATTCAATGTCTCAAACGAGTTTTTTTTTCCATGCTTTTATTAAAGATCCCATCGACCATAATAACATGGTGGGATTGATTGGTCGACTCAAAAATAATAATCGCCCGAAATTGATCGGGTCCTCACTTTCGGGCATTGTATTCGAAATTGGTTTCGAATTAGCTGGACGGATCTATTCAACACCTGTTGGCCCATTGGGTATTCTGACAAACCCCGAAATTGACAGCGCATCCGTCAAAATGTAGCACGATCGCCAAATTATTTCCCGTGTCTGTCGATGATACAAACGATGAAAAAAGTTGGGGATTTGGCTGGCTCGCTCCCCTGAGCTGACACCAATCGAGCGTCGGCTCCAGTGATCGCTAATTGGATCAACGAAGATTTCACGGAGTCGGAAAGTCTCGGTTATTCTCCTTCGCGACTGATAATCCAATTGCGCAGTGAATACGAAAAAAAGCGGGGTTGTTATTTTTTAAGAACTCACCCAGTCATCCGTCTGATCGATCATGGAGAGGAGCGCCGGCGGTGTTTCATAATTTTTTGATTAAATTTCCGTGAATGCTGTGCACACAACGTCGGAAATAAGAAATGAGCTCCACATTTCAATATCAAAAAACATTCAAATATTTGCACAAATGATTATTCCATTAAAATGAAATTCAGCCAGGTATACAAAAGGCCTTGGGTTTTATTTAAATTGGTTTTCTTTCTGGGTAATGCGGGGCTTACTTTGCCAGATCGTTTCGAATCTCACTTCCAGAGTCGATGAAAGGAAAATATTGTTTTGTGAATGTTAGGAAAATGGCTTTCTAATCCGGAAATATGTTATACACTTGTTTGTTTTTTGTGTGACATTTGACGGATTGGAAAGCTCTATCTTTGTGTATCTATCCAAGTCTCGAAAAAATGAATCGCTTTGTGATATAAATACAGGGTGCGGTTTATTTACTACCTCCTTACCAGATTATTCCACAGATTGAGCAGTTGATAAACAAGTCAAGATAGAGTTGAAGATATCTCATTTTTTTTTCTCTCGAGATAACAAATCCTCTTTCTCTTTCCATTTCCAAAATAAGTTCTTTAAGGGGTTATATACAGTTGGAATTTTCAAGAAATCGTTATTTTTTTCTAGATGTACATATATTCAAGAATACACACAGAAAATTTCATATCGTTCTTATATATTCTTTATTTATAGACAATTTAAGTCCTAAATTTTGGTCAAAAATCGATTTTTTTCTTTGAGAAACCACCATTTCGTAAAAAAAATAATTTTGCTTATTCCCTCGATTAATTACTAGATTTGATATCACTTCAACGAAATCTGTTTGGTTTTTTGATTTTTGATGATCCAGCTCAGAAATATACCGAGTGGTCACCGCAAAACGTCTTTTTTGAGAGGAGCTCCCGGAGCTCAGCTGTAGCTCCTTTCCAAATAAATATTTTTACAAATACTAAGTCTCAAAATACTGTCAGAAGATACCATAATATGTGTACAAATCATTAGATCAATAATTTCAAAAGTTTTCCCAGAAAAAAATTCTGGAATATTCCCTTTTTTTCGATGTTCCAACAGTATACAACCCCTCAATAATTCCTTTGACGTCTTCTTCTATGGCAGGAGTTCGTGTAGTCACCCAGTATAAAACTAGAACGTTATAATCAATACACTTTACCCATCATCAGATAAACGCTTTGTTTTCGTTCTAGAATAGCAATAATTCGATACTACACGTCGATAAAGCCATTGTAAGCGATGCTATCGCTTTGGATGTGGTACTACTTATATTCGCATAGTGGTACCAACCGCACACACGATAAAGTCATTAAAAGGCCCAAGAGGACACGATCGCACTAGAAGAAGAACGAAATAACCTCCAAGAACAGGATAATGACAATCAACTAGAATATTTCATTTCGAAACGTATCTTTTGCAACTGATCTGGAGGTAAATAGTCCAAAAGGAGATGACTAGTGTACATTGGCGTAACTAGGGGGGTCACCCCCCCCCCCCATCAACCACACTACCCAAATTTTTATTTTTCCAAATTGTTACTTGCAATTTTTCTTATTTCTCCCAAGCTCGTGTATGTGCGAGGTTTTTTTATTTCAAACCTTTTGAGGAACTCCAACGTTGCCAAAGAAATAATTTTATGACTGAAAACATTGAGATGTCTTTGCTGATTTCTCTCAATGTTTGGAATCTTTTTTCGTTGTCGATTCGCTGGGAAATCTCGGGTAATTTTAATGAAGTTGTACGGCCCGCTTGTGTCGTATACAGTGTCTTTCAGAGATCCTGTACCGATAGCGGCTCTGCCAAATGCTTTATACGAGATCGGTCTGCAAGTTTTCGGTATGTGCTGGCCGATATGGCGAAGAAACGTTCAGATTCTTATCTCGAGCCAGTGGCGGGTATCAACAAGATTTCGTGGGGGGCAATTAATGACATCAATTTTTATTAGAATTTGCATTATTTTTCTTGAGTATCGAATTTTTTCAACGGGAATTTTCGATGTTTTCTTTAGGTTTGTCGCCTCTTCCGGCTGCACCAATTTTATTGGATAGAATTTTCATGTGAATTAGCTCATTATGGTGTTTTAACGTAAACAGAAAATGTTGTTTTGGAAAATATGATTTTTCCAAGTGGTCAGTGCCACGATTGGTAAGATGTCAAATGAAGGGTTGCACTTGGCGCAATATTCAATGCAAGGGGGGGTTCAGCTCCCCGCAGCCCCTACGGTGGGTCCAATGCGGTGACGGATCTGTATCTCTTACGCTAACCTCATTAGCGGATGTCGCATTTACATATAATGGCCGCAGTCCACAGAGAAAGACGGAGATAGTTCGCTTTGCTTGTGTCTCCTACCGCACCTGATGCATTTGCATAATTTAATTAAAACATTACTCGTGGTCAGGGCTCTAATAAGGGTAGCTAGCGCGTATAAACGACGCGATACGTTCGGTCTTGCGATTGTTATTTTAAGGATACAATGCCGTCTACGATGTGCCGTATCGACATCGAGAGAGATCGGTGTGGCGTGCTTGGAATTGCTGTTGATTGTTTCGAGAATGGGTAATTTTGAAGGGTGTTCATTATTTTTTAATTAGGAGTATGATTCATTATTTTTTACCACTACTATAACTAGTGTTATGTTATTTCTGACGTTTTCATACTCCTTTCCGTCGGAGATGAAAGTTTTTTGAAGGGTTTCAGTGGTTTTTGAAGGTTTTGTGACTTTATCTCGGAAACTATACTAGATTTGGCTCATGGTTGTTTCTGCAAGTTTCCAGAAGTTCCCCCTCATTGACAATCAAGATCAAACCACGATTGCACCCTCCAAAAAATCATTCCCGTTGCCACCAAATAAAAAAATCTCATAACCAGAAAAATAATTCGAAAGGCGTGAGCACCGCATAAACCCTCATAAGTACACACATCTTTCGTTACCTACCGTATAGCAATACAATAAGTCAACGGAGCAATCTGCATATGTAACTACAGCCGCAACACAATATCATCCGGGAGCCCCGGAAGAAACTTTACGATTTTATGCGAGTTACTTATTACAAGAGATGTTTCTAGGGGGAGGGGTATGAAGGGGAGCACAGATTGAGGAGGATCAGAACAATGAAAGCTCGCTTTACGTTTATTGTTCGGTTTACTTTGTTGGGAGTTTGAGATTTGAGTAAGGAATAATGGAAGACAAACAACGTATGCATAGTTTGATTAGAATCTGAGCACTAGATATGCAAACGAGTTTTCAGTATCTTACCATCTCATCGATTTTCGATATTTAAAAAAAATTCTAGAGCGTTGTATAGCCTCAACTTCTATAACCTTTTTGAGTTTTTTTGTTTCAACTGCCCATTTTGTTTGTTTTTTTTTATAAAACTTCCCACGAAATGAGACATCCTGTAATGTTCAGAGAACATCGTGAGAAGCAAGGGAAAGGAGGTAGAAATTGGTGTTCTTTTTGAATTTCTGAAGGTCATATGCCTCGGGGAACACCTCCCTGGGCAATGTGTTCCAGAGCCTCGCTTTTCGTTGGATGAACGAGTCTTTGAAAAGAGATGTTCTGCAGGTCACCAAATCAACCACGAAGGGGTGTGAAGACTGGACTTGACGGGTTAACCTCGAAGAGACCGACAAAGGAGGAACGATTGTTGATATTTCAGAAGAGCACCGCCCATGAAAATATCTATAGAATAGAGACAGATCGCCAACCCTTCTATGGTGTTCCAGAGAAGTGAGCGAGTTAGTAAGCGGAGCATCACCGACGAGACGAACTGCCCTTTTTTGGACAGAATCCAACAGCTTCAGGATATGTTTAGGTGCTGCACTCCAAATATGCGAACAGTATTCCAGGACAGGTCGGATTTGTGCCTCATAGATCATGAGTAGCTGACTGGAAGTGAAATAGCTCCTGGCACGAAACAGAAAACCAAGTTTTTGGGATGCACTTTTAGCAATTGATCCCACGTGATTTTCCCAAGAAAGGTTATTGCTGATAGTTATACCAAGCATCGAGATGGATGACTTCAAAGGTATGGTCACCTCTGACAAGCTCATGTTGGGCATTGTGAGGTCGGCTTCTTTGGAGAAAAGACATGCTTGTGTTTTGTTTGCATTGAAATCCACTAAGTTTTTGGATCCCCATTCGAGAATTGATGCCGAATCCATATTTATGTTGTCACAATGTTTGTTACAAACAAATCTCGAAATATATTCAAAAATAGACCTTATTATGTTCAAACATTCATCGATTACTTTCTCAATAAAAAAAAACGCCAAAACTCCTCAATTTTCATAGTATAGCTCCTTGATATCGTATCTTTTTTGTGAAACTCACGATTTTCAAACCTCTGTTCGATTCCTTACCCCACTATCGCCCAATTAGCATCCCCGGTTCTCGCTTCGTATATCCCCCCCCACCCCATTTTCCCCCTCCCCTCGCTCACTGCAGCAGCCGATTTTTTCTTCCCGTTGACAGCGAGTCCGCATGAAAGGAAAATAAATAATGAAAGAATGATAATGTGAAATTCACTCTGCGTTCGAATTAGCACTGTGAAAGGAAAGAAAATGTAACTAAATCTTTATCAACCGCGAAATTCCGCGTGATAAATGGTCGGCGTTCATCTCTGGAAGAAAACGGGGAGTTTCTAAATGTGATGAATCAATTTTCGTGAGTCGAAAGTTTGCATCCAACAGAAATGGAGTTCCCCGAGCAAAAACGACATGCAATGATGACTGTGTTGACATTTACGTCAAACAAAAGTTTCTGCGTGAAACCAACCAATACAATTGTGGTTTCCAATGGAAACCAGTAACAAAACACCTGAATGCTTTCACCGCAAGCCACAGGTAGCCAATTTGATATCCATTTACAAATCCACACGAATCCAAACAGACACTCACACTTGTTGCTCCGGCCACTTCCCATTGGTCGTGGCAATGGCCAGCGGGATCACCTGAGCTGAACCCTCTGGAACTCATCATGCACAAGTGTTATCAGTTGTGTTTTTTCGTTGAAATGGACTGAACATATGGGATAGTATTTATCGTATAATGTGTCTCTCAGAATGGTGTTTGTTTTGGAATTAGAGATATTCATTGCAATCAAACGATTGATTGATATATTCACAAATAATCAGATAAGAGTGTGGCTGATATATCTGAGATAGTTTTTCATGAAACAGTGTCATTGTCGAGGGATTTCAGTCAATTCTATTTCTTCTCAAAAGTCCTAATCTTGGGGAAAGGTACACCCTTACTAGTTTTTATGAATTAGACAGGACCGTATTCAGAATTTCTCGTTCATGTTTGAAACGTCATTCGACTAATTTTTCGATTGAAAAATACTATTCTTATGATACTCAAGAGAGGCTCTTATGTATATAACTCGTAATCACTAATTCGTTATATATTTCATATATATAGCAGATGTTTTTTGATCAGTAGAGATAAAATGACAGCAGATGTTTGTTCAATTGTTTAACTATAATGCTTCAATTTATATATCTGCGTGGATTAGATTGATCGAGTGTTCGGCAAATGACAAAGATATAAGTAGTAATAAATATTCATATACAGGGTGTATAATCATCACTGAAATCCGTCTCTTGACCCCACTTTTTGCTTTATACCAATTCATCACCATCGTATACAGCAGCGTAAGAAGTTCTGTCGTTAAACACATGCATTCAAAGATAATTATACGCCAATTTCATTCACAAGCCGAGTAACTAATGTGTGAAATGCATTTCGTACGAAAAAATCCACTAGCAGTGGCGCGCAAAGAGGGTATAATTAACCACGTCTGGTTATCAAATCCAGAATAGTGTTCTTTAGTAAATTTGAGTTAGCGGCGTTGCCCTATCGCTCCTTATCGATTTCTCTGATTCATCAGCAGTGACTGATCATTTGTCGCACAACATAGGTGAATGTTTTTCATTTCCTGCATTGACAAAAACAATGTTTATTCGATCTAACAATGAATCAATTGACTACCGCTGTCAGCAGTCGTTTAGGGGTTATGGCGTCACAACTCTAGGAGTAGTGGAGTAGAATCTTCAATTCCAGCATTCCCAAAACGCCACTGACGGACAAACCGAACTGGACAGGAAGGAAAAGTCGATTATTTCGATGCTAGTCTTTTCGTATACCGCCGGCATGACTTATGAACGCCACCTGTATCATTACCCGCCATTTTCAATGACAACATAATCGTTTAATTGCGAGCACGTCGATCGATCGAGACATTCGTGGAGATGTAGAATTGCGAACGAATGTCGACTAGAAAATGTGCATAAATATCGAGGGAAATTGCAGAGGCCAAGAGGAAAGGGACTGGAACATTTCATTATTGGTTTGGGTGAAGCTGAACGGTAAATCAAAGCCGTGACGAAGATAATTCGTATCGATGAGGCAAGGATATTTGAGAATCTCTTGAAATGAGTCGAGTCATACATTGCATTTGGAATCTCTACGAGGTTTGATTACTCGGAGTTTTGGCACCACGTCAAAGGTAAGGGGTTATATACAGTTGGAAGGCCGAGAAAAAGCGAGTTTTCCAGATTTTTTTCTGAGAAAACTTTCGAAATTATTGTTTTGATAATTTGTACTCATGATATGGTATCTTTTGACAGTATTTTGAGACTGATTATTACTGAAAATATTTATTTGGAAAGGAGCTACAGCTAAGCTCCTGGAGCTCCTCTCAAAAAAGAAGTTTTGAGGTGACCACTCGGTATATCTCTGAACTGGATCATCCGAAATTGAAAATCCAAACAGATTTCGTTAAAGTAATGTTTAATCCAGTAATCAATCCGAGGAATAAGCAAAACAATTTTTTTTGACAAAATGACAGCTTCTCAAAAGAAATCGATTTTTTAACAAAATTATGGCCTTAAATTGTCTATAGGAGAAGAAATATTCATCGGTGAGGAAAAGTCTCCCAATTATAACTGAAAAATATATTCAAAAAGCTCGTGTTGAAATTTGAGACTAATCGGTTGAGTCGTTTTCGAGTAATGTTGGTCGAAAACACCATTAAAAAAAACGCGTTTAATGTTTGAAAAGCACTCTGAAAACGCCTTTTCAAATTTGCGTGTAACTTCGAAAATATTCACCGGAACGATATGAAATTTTCTGTGTGTATTCTTGAATACATGTACATTGAGAAAATAAAATAAAAAAAACGATTTTTTGAAAATTCCCACTGTATATAACACCCTAATATACCCAGCTGACTTTGACGTTGTCAGGAGTTTAATTTTCCGTTTTCCCAAAGTTTTTTTGCATGGAACACTGGGGAATGTTCACCAAACAAAAGTGTTTTTTTGCCTCCGAAAAAGGCCTTTTGAACGTGGAACGCTGTCACATCGACCACTTCGTTGTAAATGGTTGAAGGTCACTTCGTAGACTCTTTCTGCTCCTCCTGATTTATTCAAGTCCATCGATGAATATGGTTTCGAAACGAGATGGTAGATATCTGTCAGCCTCGAGCCAAGATAATTACGAATCGATACGGCAGATGATCGTCTATAAACTCGATCGAAGGTCTAATATGGTTCACACTAATTCGTGACGTCGTGGAATGGCTGAAGGACCATTATAACGTCAGTTAAGTCGAGCGAAATGCGGATTTCGATGAATTATTCAAAGGATGAGGGCAATTTCGACGAAAATCTCGATTCGAGTGGTTGGACAGCGAAAAAAATGAAAACAACTTCGATCGAGGCGATTAAGTTTTCCTTCTAACCATATCGGTGTGGTTTGTCGTAACATGTCATTATTGTTTATTGCTCGACTGCAATCTGAACGTTGAATGGACCAATTTTTAATTTTCTGAACATGAACATGGTCTGCAAGCTTTTGAAATCGAATCTGGGATGCTCTTTGTGAGGAAACACAACACAATAACTTTTTCTAAAGTTGATTGACTGACTCTGAGCAACTGACGTCACATACAGTGTTGCCAACTGTAAACTGTAAGGAAAGTTCACAAGGTATATTATGAGAGGAAATAACCACTCAAAACGTTGGCTATATAAATTACCAACTGCTTAAATACTCTAAAACTATTGTAGACTCTAAAAAACATCATGAAAAGTAAAATACCAACAGAAAATCCTAGCTTACAGGAATTTCGTACGAGCTGGCAACACTGGTGGAATGCATTCAGTACTGGTATTTAGTATCTGTTAGTTGGCTTGAAATAGGCACGTGTGCCATTTATCTATACAGGGTGTCATCAGAGCAGTCAAATTGGGAAATTGCGAATTTTCTAATTAAATAAAGAATATCAGAGTTGGCTTCGCCTTAACTGTAACTCCGAAACTGAAAAGGGAATGTAGCTGGTCGCCCTCAATAAAAAACATAAGGTGTAATAATTTCGTTTATTATTTTCAATTTTGAATTGTTAACATATACATCACACATAGTATTCTCCTATTTCTAGAAATGCCGGGCTTGAACCCAACAGTGATTTGGTGCATAGAAAATGTTGATATATTCTTCGAAGTTTTGTACAATAGACATGCGCGTGAAAGTAATCAGTCTTGAGAGAAGTGCGGTTATGTCCATACCATATGTCTTTACAACATTCCACGTCATTCCGGATGGATTGTTTGACGCTACGGTTGCCATGGAAACATGCTAGTGGAAACTCCTAACACCAGAGGGGGCATGTCGAAAATTCGCTAGGGAATATCATGATTAGTTTGCTCTTGTTCAATAGAGACATACGATATGGATTTTCGAATATATCAAAATTTTCATGGGAGTCATTTCTCATATAAATTACCAAGTTAAATTAACTAGTATTAGTTTTAAATAAACACCTACTTCTAACAACACTTGTTTGATATAATGGCACATCACTAATATTCCTAAATCAACCATTTGACAGAATACTAAATCTCCAATATCTGAATACACTGGGTCTATTTAATCCATTTGCTAGCGAGCCCGCTCTTCAATTGTTTATAAGACGCTGCTAACACAACTTTTTTTCAACTAGTTTATGTACAAAGCTAACTTATTTTACTCGATATGTGCACAATACCGGAGCTCATACAAATTTTTGAAACTTTATACAGAATTCAACTTTACAACTTGAACACTTGAACTGCATTTTTAATCGAATCGATCTCGTGTTGATGCTAGAAGATACATATGCGATATAAAAAGTTCTCTATATTTACAGAAATGCCTCATTGTTTCGATAGAAATGTAACTCGAGACAAAAACACATGAACCCCACTATATTTCGTTCTCAGAAGATGGAATAATCAATGTAACAATTTTGAATTGATTCCTTCAGTTCGATATTTATTCAAACTTTTTGTCCATTAACATTTCTATCATTATCGATCAGTTGATATGAATTACGCTTTCAGCCACTCATACCCCAAGGTTTTTTAACGTACTGAGACACTTACGGCAACGCACTGACGTAAACGTATCCCCGATAAGAGCACGTTGAAGCTGAAGTTTGAAGTCGATAGTTCGATAAATAAAGCCATACCTTTTCTCGTTATTCAATAATTTATTTTTGCAGTAATTGTACTGTAGTGGAAACGTATAAAATATCAAGATACGTTCACGTATGTCGTCAATGTGCAGCCGTAAGTGTCTATTCAAGCTTAGAATTCCTTGCAGCGTCACGCTTCTACAGTGCGTCCATAAAATCACGCATAAATTCATAATTGGCTAAATGAACAATAAAATTAGGAATTCCCAAAACAGGTCGATTTTTGATTTCAATTCACTATTGTTTCAAATCATAATCTGATATACAGGGTGAACCACTTTCGTGTAATGACGTCATCACCATTTTTTTCAAATGGAACCCTTCCCCCCCCCTTTTTTTTCAATTTCCAAATTGCTTTTGCCGAGCTGATTCCAAAAATGTATAATATGTTGCTTCAAATTCAGTGGAATGGCCTGCTAGATCAGCTGATCTGAGCCCATTAGACTTCTTTTTATGGGGTTATTTGGAATCTAAAGTCTACTTAAACAGACCTGGAAATGTCCCTCAACAACAAAACCGAATCAGACAAGAAATACAGAGCATAACACCCGCTATGCTACAGAATGTTAGAGACGAAAGTAATGCCCGGTTCAGTCATTGTCTAACGGTCAATGGAGAACAATTTGAACATTTATTGTAAATTTTCGTTCGTTTGTTTGTTTATGGAAGTGTATCACGTTAATTGCATAACTATCTACTGATTCCAATTAATTTGTTTATTACATTCAGTAACGTATTACTTCCCATAAACAATTTTCATACTTTTTTTGCATTTTTGCCCACCCCGTACCAATTTGAAGCAGCATATTATACATTTTTGGAATCAGCTCAGCAAAGGCAATTTGGAAATTGGAAAAAAGGGGGGGTTCCATTTGAAAAAAATGGTGATGACGTCATTACACGAAAGTGGTCCACCCTGTATATTAGATTATGATTTGAAACAAAAGTAAATTGAAATAAAAAATCGACCTGTTTTGGGAATTCCTAATTTTATTGTTCATTTAGCCAATAACGAATTTATGCGTTTATTTGCAACGGAAGCAGTTTGAAGCCAACCGCGCCTCAAAAATATACAAGAGCCAAGCTCCAACAACCATAAAAACTATATACACGACTCGACTCGACTATCCTAACACTTGTGCGTCGCGGCCAAATACATGTAATACTGCGCCAACGACAAAAGATACACCATGTTGCTATTTGTACCTTTTTCGTAGTTGATCTGCCTCTCCTGCTGTCTAGCGTTATCCGCAGCGACCTTCAACAACCCCTGTATATTTCTGAGCAGCGTCTCCGTCGAGGAGATGCTGCCGGGGTCCTGGCTGGGGCTGTTGGCCGATGCGACCGCGCTCGCCAAGGTCGAGTAGTTCAGCGCTGCTTGCTGGGAGTCACAGCCGGGAGCTGCAGGAAGTGGTAGATCTCCGTCGTCGAGGTCTGTGGAGGAAGACGAAAGGGTTTAGTGCGGGGTGCCCCAGAGGCCCGTGCTATCACTGGGTGTGGCTTGAGAGGAGAGGTTTCGAGTGGAAATAAAACCACATGGGAACCAGTTCTTCCTACCACTTTTTCCCAAATCCTTTGATTTAATCCAAAAAATCTACCTTGATCTTTGTCGTCATCGTCATCGACATCGGAGATGTTGTCGTCCTCGTCGTCTTCGACTGCAGACCGAGGCGATCTAGGTGATGGGGGAGCATCTGGGCAATCTGCTTCACTGCCCGAATGGTCATTGTCTCCAAGGGATCCAGCACTTCCGCCTCCGCTCTTGGAGAGGTTGAGGACTGGGCTGTGCTCTGTTGGTGACACTGTAACAAAAATATAATCATTCAAGATGTATCACGACACAAATTGGTTACTGTGTCAGACTCAGACTGGGTATGGAAACTTCTGCATTCTCCCTAGACTTTTTCTGGGCGCGATTTTAATTGATGGTGGGATTCGGACGTTAACACGGTCCAATTTATCCGGCGATAAATTCACCCAACGTTGGTAACAATTAAATAGGAATATGCAGAAATGGAAACGAATACCCTTAGCAGACTAAATCTCGGAATGAATTGGTGTTGCAGGCGCGCCTATCAATCTAGATGAACTCCGAATGGATTTATTGCCGACAAAAATCCACACTTGGATTCCAATGAATTCCAGCGTTTAGTGAAGGGTAGAAGCAGGGTTGGAAAAAGGGTCAATGTCAGGACGAATCGACATGAACAATATTTCCACTTGGTGCTTTGTTTTTTTTTTTAATTAAGACAGATAGCTCTGATATATAGACGAGATATAAAGCCTGTACTCCCTTACCTATTCCCAAATCTAGCCCAACTCGAAATTCAATAATATATGAAAGCAAAAAATGTATAATCCTCTACTAGCAGCCTACAGAAATGCACCTTGCCCAAAAAAGTTGAAGAAAAAGTGTAAGAAGCACTTTTACAGAAGGCATACTATAACCTGCAGGAGTATTACAATGACGTACTCTAACCATTTTATTCTTTGTTCTTTAATTGTCCTAATTGTCCCAGTTTCAATTGTCCCAGTTGTTCTGTATCCGATATTGTGTATTCCAATTTGAAAATAATAATTTATATGAGTGAGTCAATTTGTTATGCTTATTTTACAATGTAACATTGTGTTTTTGAATTTTAATACATATATTTTCGATTTTTATATTGTTTAGAGATTGATATATCCCGGAATCAATGTAACGCTTTGATAATAATTCATTGTGACTCTCGATAATGTGATATCAATAGTGTGATCCTATTTTTTGACTTTTTCAGCCCATTTATTTATAAACTATTCGCATCTGATATAAATGGAGGAGATGATGAATTTTTGTACTGAAATTTCATTGTTTCAACTTCTTTTTTCCTCACTTTTCCTTCTGTACTATTACACTTACATGCTTTGTCAATACGGTAAAATCTTTGACAATAAAGTATATTTTTGATTAATTGATTGATTGATTATTGTTGCTGGGTCACTTACCATTCCTAGGGCTCAGATCCCTTGGCTTCTGGTCTAGAGGTAAGGGTCTGTCAGGGTCACATCGTTCTTCCCGTAACCTGCAAAAAAAATGGGAAGTGTTTAGTCACGTAATGAAATAATCTTGTACTTTGTTGTAATGCGGTACGAAACCTCAATTATCAATAATTGTATGCGATTGTTGTACTATTAAAGTAACAACAAAGTATATAAAACGAGTCAGCTGACATAGAACACGAATTGCATTTATAAAAAAGGAGATACAGACATTTCCATTATAATTTCATTATAAATGCATTCGCTTTTGTAACGAAAATATCAAACATGCAATCGGTCGATTTGAAGTTACCTCCGAAATGCAAATTCAGACAGCGGTTACAGCTGCTCTAGGAGCAACTCTATGCCACAAAAAATCATCCTACTAGCTCCTATTTTGCTTAGTTGACAAAAACTGAGCAGGAGCTTTGTTTCTGTGAACGGAAATTAAAACCTTCGAATCCTGACCATGAAAAATGTACGAGTCCGAACTCAGGGAAATGAATGGAAAATATAGAACACGCTCCTCAGCTCCAGTCTCCTCATGCGAATGTGTTTGTTAACCGAAATTATTATTTACATAGAGGAGCTTGTTATAAGTCGAGTTGACCCTCTCGGCACATCCTCATGCATTCGTAATGCTAAGTCAACACCAGGAGTTTCCATTTATGAGAGGGAGTTGCCCACCGTCCAAGGTTTTACACCTTTTCATGCCAGCCATATTTGCTCAGCTTCAATATTTTTCTTTTAAGCGGTAATTTTTCGTAAACAGCGGTAATGACTTGCTTTCTTATTTATACATATTTCCCCCCTTTTCCTGGTACTTTTCTGGGAATATGGTTCCCCAACGTTGTATGCAATATAACTAATTCATTCACCATGAAGATTACAATAATAATAGTCAGAATAATAATGAATAATAATAAAATTTTTCTCCAAATGACATTAAAGGCGGCCTTCTAATGACACTTGTCAGGCAGTAAAAGTTCGTTGCTAGGCAACCTTCCAAGTAATAATTATTAAAATTGACAATGACATTGAGAAAACTCAAAATGATGCTGATGATAATATGGAAAAGTCGATTTTGCGTGGAATTGAAACAGATTTGCAGAAAATATTATATGTCTCACACGGCAGAAAAGAAGATTCAATGCCTTGGCTGGTTTCAAAACACCAGCCGCGGCATTAAATCTTGTGCTTTTATGCCTAGTAAAACAAATAACTAATATTTTCACAAACAGAACTTATCCAGTAATAGATAAGTATATAATTTTAATAATAATGCAAATAACTTTTCGGGAAATCTTATATTAGATATAATTATTGTTCTTCTAAGAATTTAGATCGATTATATCATGTAAAGTTTGTCTTGGAATCATGTAGAATAATATAGATATATTTAATTGTCTTTTAAATACATATGGAGAATGATGTGATGAAACACTTTCAGCGGTGCTATCATGCATTATGTTGAATCTGGACATCAAAGTCGATGTTAGTTTGTTTCATTGGGGGTGATAACGCTCAGCTGTCATCCGAAATGTCAAAATAACAGACCATTTGTCATCGAGAAGCTTGAAGCTACGTTTTTCAATGTGGCAGTGATATTTCATTTGTTTAATGTCGCGTATAAAACGAAATCCTCCAGCTCCATTAATAATTATCCAGAACTCGCTAGCAGAGAGAGTTCTCTAATGAAAATAGGTAATGTAGCAAAGAAATTCGCTCAGCGATAGTCTTCGGAACGTTTTAAATGTATCAAACCCTAAGAAGTCCCGCCGAGTACATCGTCAAGGGAGGCCGTGGGTTCGTTTTAGGGATGTTTGCTTTCACCCTCACACGGATTTTTGCCAATGGTCTAATTAAAACAGATGTATTTTTTTAATTGTGGGTTCCGATGTTCAGGGGTCGTCCTCAACAGCGCTGATTTCTTAATCTCAACCGGTTTCGGTTTTTGTTTGACTAGATTATTATAAAAACTGGTGCCTCATGGATAGTTTTCAAGCTTGCTATCGCATCAGTTACATACCCACAACCCCGAGACACTTCCGGATTTCCTGTACGGCTCATTTTTTCACGTGGTTTCAGTGCAGCTGCTGTGTGTGTTTCTGAAAACTCCTGAAACTCCAACATCGATCGTAGAAGCGATGCTGAAGATTAATGAAGCGCAAGAAATTGGCATACGAAGCGAACTCCAAGAGATATCTGCCTTATTTGACTGCGAATCGAATCACTCGTAACACGAGATTTAGAAATCGCGATTAGCTCTATAGGGATTTCATTAGGGAAATCATGTGGCTCGTTTTTCACGGCGTTGTTGTCAGAACGACATTCGAATCTTGTTTGTCATCAGCTCTGATTATCCTTACCAGCGATATTTCTGAGAGAATATCTACCTCGATTCAGGATCCAAACATCTGCGCCAAAATTTTCATGGACGAACACAATCAAGATCTTGTTTTGAAGATACGACTATGAGGAATTCTTAGAGGATGCAATTAGAGATCAGAAACTCGTCAGCTTGAAATACACCACCTGAGCCTCTGAGATGGCAATCGTTCTCAATTCTGAGCGCTTTTTTTTTCAGCGAGGTAAGTGAATATACGATGAAAAATGCATGTAGCGCGTATGGAAAGATAAGCGATAACTTTTCATTAGGTTGTCCCCCCAGCAAAAGGCACATCTGATCTTCTGAGGCGGCCACATTTGAAGAAAGTGAAATATGGAAGTAAATATTCGTTTTCTGGATCCCGATTGAGGACTATCATCCCGAAAACGCCACCTGGTTCCGCATCGTAATTACAGTTTCCTGTTGTATCTTCTGAGAACGCCACATCTTAGCCCCCCCCCCCCATGTAAATTACAACAATATATTGTTTTAATGCGGCCAGAGATGTCTATGGCTCCATTTCTGATGCTTTCAAGTCTTCGCATTACTTTTAAATATTCAAGCCAAGTTAGGACGTCTCTAAAAGCATTTGGCCATTAAAAAATTAAGCGCTGGCTTCCATGTATTATTATTTTATGCATACTTTACTGCTCAACCGAATGGGGAGCCATCGCAGGGGGTTGGGTAAATGGGGTGGGGGGTGATTTATGCCTAGGATTCTTCTATTCGCGATCGCGCCGTATTTCTGAGACCTGCGAACTGACTTTGAGTTAATCACTGTTGGAAATCACAAAGCGACTTCGAAAGCGAACGTCTAATGAAAATACATGGAATATTAATAACTGCAAAATGCTACCTGTAAATATCAATCTTAATTCCCCTTTTCTCCCTGCCGTAACATGTCTGCAGCAGAAATGAAAATAATTAAATAATAATGAAACAAGTCTGAGAAAGGGGTAATGATTATATCGAAGAAAGGGTAACTACTGAAAAGAACAATGCCTCGGAAACGTATTGAACAATCCCAAACGTTGAACCCTGATCGGAGTCTACAGGTCAGGTCCGGACTCACTAAATCACACACCAAGATAATCTCGGAAACCGTAAGAGATATGGAGATGGTTGAATGAGAGAAAAGTTGCGCATTTCCAAGTCTAACAATGTGCTGTTCAGAAAGTTTCGAAATTTCAATTAGTTCCGGAGATATGCCCGAAAAAACGAAACTTGCCGGTTTCGTTTTAATTTTTTTCTGACGTTATTTGAAGTGATATGAGAAAACAAAAGACACTTTCTCATTGCCATTTTTCAATCTCTACAAAACAGCGTTGAGAGATTTTCCGTACGACGTTTCGTTTCGGAGAAACCGCCATCAACTTCATCTCTTTATATGGCCCGTGAAAAAAAATCAACCTGTATTGAATAGCATATTTTATTACAAATACAACGATGTATGACACGATATGATTCTGCGATTTTTAAAACGGAAAAAAATTGTTTTTATCAAAGTTCGAACGTTTTGGTGTAGTGAAATGATGACTTTTGTAATTAATTTCAAAATATTGCTAAAACACAAAAGAAGATTTTCTTCGTTCATAGCATACTTTACGAATATCAGTAACCGCACTGTAAATTTTTTTTGCTTTTCATCAATCGCCCGATGTTCGAGTCCGGTCCTGTGCGGTCGAATGGAGAGGCTTTCAGCAGTTTTTGATTAGTCATAGACGTAATTTAAATGGAGTAATAGAGATAGACATCTAAAATGTAAGAACGGTAGCGGTGATACGATTGAATTTTTGATTGTGGAAATGGAATGAGTATGCGTTCATTATGACTGGGCGTTAATATTTTTTTATCAAGATGATTATTAAAAATCTCCTTTAAATAGTCTTGATGAAGCTTTTGTAGTTGCCAATGAAGTGTTGATTTTTATCTCGATGTTCAACATCATGATTATCAGATTTATTTCAAAATATGCATCAGAGAAATTTCGATAAGTTTAGAATCAAGTACAATATACAGGGTGGTTTGCATTATCAAGCGTACTAGAACAACACTTGGTATCTTATTGACTTCCAAACGATATTTTCAACCAATCACCAATTCAATTCTCTTTACGTCATTCCACATCTTTCCCGAATTGAAAAGTAAACGATATCCACTCGAAAAATGGCTGACTATGCGGACTTTCCATCCCCTTCGAGTGGACGATTTTTGTTGAAATATGTAAATTTCTTGCGAGCACCGGCTCTTTCTCATTCCCATTCGCTGAAACTGAAGCCTCTGAACCGCATTTTCCTTTCGCATACCCATCGTATAGGTCAGAACAGATAGTATACATGGTGGATTGAAACTCCATCATGGATATTGATAATGTCCAAGATCCCCTGGATTTTTCCGGACAACAAAGCACCCTCGCTTCAATAAACGGTCTTTTCTCGAGTCTTGCCCATCAAAGGGCCGGCAAATCGCAAAAACAAACTCGAATTTTAATTAATGCAAGATCCAGGTACTTAAAATCGAACCATTCCGGCTGTTGTCCATCACGGAGATCTGTGCATTGTTTGCGGGAGGCTTAGCAAGCAGCAATGCTTTAATTGCAGTGGTCGATGTAAAACGCGAAAAACGCCTTTATGCGAACGCAGCTTTAGCACAGGGACATAAGCTATGCGAGAATTAAATCTTAAATGAAATTCGAAACGGGTACAAAGCACGAACGAGCTTAAATAGGAAACTTTTTAGGCCTCTAGGCATAAAAACCACTGACGCCATGTTGGTGGTCACCTGTCAAAGTCAACGTCTAAAAGTGACAGTATATTTTTTCACGATTTTATTACCGATCGACTATCTCTGGCACTTGATACGTTATAGTTTCTGATATCGTCAGGATATTTACATTGTCTACGTCCCCATTTATAGAAAGCAAGAGCATATGTGGCCTCAAAGCAGACCCTTGAGGGGCCCCAAAACAAAAAACCACGATGAGCCGCGTTTTCAGCTCCAAATAACCTGTTTTCTTCTAGATTCATAATCGATATTGTGAATTATATTGTGAGGCGACGACATCTTGAAAGCCTCGAGAATGTTGATACGGAGCTAGAAATTAATATTGAATCCTCACCCCTGTGCGAATAATATCTGAGGTAGCAATTATTATTTAATAACTCGTATCTACGACTTCTCGTTGATTGACTACTAATTGCTTCAAGAAGCAATTAAAATTTGATTAGCAACTTCGATTCGTAACTTATTCATCTTCAAGTCACGGCGAATGATTTCGATGAAATGTTGAATAAATTAAGATGGAAACATTTCTGTATCCAGAACTTGCAGAAAGTGTAATTTATCAAACGGTGTGTTCTCCTGCTTCTTACTTATCTTCCAATCAATAAGGTGGACGAAATCGTATTTTCTGCCGTAAAATTCGATAAAAGAAACATCAAATTGTGTTCCATCAACTTTGAGGTGTGTATACCACGGAACATTCAAAAAAGAGTGCTTCATCACGTATGAAATTTTCAATTCCGTATAGAAAATGTGATTGATTGAATATAGTAGACCTTTTTCGTTACTATTCACTCACCCCTCGGTCGGTAACGTTTTCTTGTGTGTGTATACATGATGACACAACGGGGATATGATGAATGTTCTCGATCGACTTTGATTCGACGTTTCGCCAAAGTGTTCTCGTATGATTGGCAAGAAAGGGATTGATGGATTCAGACTGCAGAAACGCGCCAAAATAATTGATCATTCGCCTAATAAATATATCCGTGAAATATGCAACGAATCCCCCTAAGGACATTTGAGGTCATGCCATACTTCTCCAATGAATAAACTACCGAGAGCAAAAAAAGTTTGTACTTTACGTTTCCCTATGTCTAGGAAAAAAAATCACACTTGGCAACACTGTAGCCATGGGAAACTCTCGAATGATGGTGGAGCAAATTTAATTTTCGCATAGCGATCAAAAAGAACGAAGTCACAATTCGGACACGGCAAAGAAAAATGGAATGGTAAAGAGATAAAGGGATGCAAATGGGCGTTTGCCAATTTTATTTCTGACAACGTATCCGAAAGTACTAAAACCCAATTTAAAATCGTCGTTGTCAAAAACTAATCACACACCTCGAGAATAAAAAGCTACAGCGTGAAATCAGATTTCCCTTCACGTTCCCATTATTAACTTTAGCGATTCTCAAATGTTATTTTTTATTCAAATCGTTCTGTCGCCCCTAAAAGACACGGACGCAGCCTGCTCGGATGTCAGCAGAACTTAAGCAGTCATTTGTCATTCGCGGCTTATGACTTCGCTCTTCTTCTTCTTTTTTTTTTCGAGTCTAGTCCGCAATCTCAGATGGTGACTCGTTTAGAATATTAACTCGAAAGAAGTTCCAGTAAAGGGAGTTCATAATACTGGACTATGTTTTTGAAGTTCACAGAAATGTACAAATTAAAAATAAATGAACTTCCGGTTGAGGTGACGCCATCTTGGCAAAATTCTAGCTGAGTTGCTGCTGTTGATTGCCTCAAAAAATAATCTTTAAGAGATTCATTTTCAGAAAATTTGTTCGCCTTACTTTGTCGAGTATTGTTTAAACGAGTTTTTACATCAAACACGAAACAGAATCAATACAGTTAATTTCAATGGCCATTCGATTGTGGATATTAGTCAGTGTCAGCAGCTACGGTGACGATTTGTCAGTCTCAAATTGGCTCGTTCTTTCTCGTTTTGCTTAATGGATTTGTTAAAAATTCGATAGCCCTGTCTACAGACGAATACATCAAGGATCGTGTTTGAGCTACTGGGAATTATTTGACACTAACGACCCTTAGCTTTCCGTGTCTAAAATATGACTTTCCTCTAATTACCGATGATTACGTTGCGACAGGAATGAATTCAAGGATCTCCTTAGGGATTCGTTCGTAATTCTTCACCCGAGTCCTGGACATTTGATGCCGAAATCGTCTTGCGCTTTTTTATCTACCTTTGGATTTTTTTTAAATTCAAAGTCGTCGTAGAGTCTTCAATGTTCGTATGGAGGTTCCCAGAGCATCGATAAGGACTCTTCATAGGTTTTTTCGTTGAGAAAATGGGGTTTTTAAGGATTTTCGTGAGTTTTTGCGACTTTTTGAGGTTTTTTGGAACTTTCAACATGATATATCTCGAAAACTATATTAGATATCGAAATACGGATTTCACCACCGTTTTCAGCGCCTCTTAGACACCTTATAGAGGAGAATTTATTACTTGAAATTTTGCTCAAAGTCGTCGTAGTGCCCCACAACAAACAATCGCCCGTTGTTTTATACATCATCGATGGTTATTCCGTAGCCACCCCTTCCCCTTGTTCCCCGCTCGTTTATATCGCAAAACAAATGAAGGTGACGACAACGACTTGGCGACATCAGGCCGACGACGCCTACTGGATGGGGGACTGTCAGAGATGTCACCGGCATGATTAATCACCTTATTTTAATAATAACCCAGCTAATGCAGTCGCTACAATATCACCTTTATTACGAAAGATGCGACTCTTTTATGTCAGGACGATGCGGAAACGAAACCTAATTTGTTTTTAGATTAATTAGTTTAGTGCCAAGAGAAATATGTGAGGATTTAGTGACGATAATGAAGAGAAAACATTTCTGGTTTGATGTTTTGCATTCACCAAAAAACGAGCGATAAATAAAACAGCTTTATCCATAAATGCAGAATGTTTCCTTCCCTTGTGAAATATAGATCCAAGTTACCTTTTTTCCTCCATCAACTACCCCCCAAAACCCCGGAATAGTCACCGATATTTGCATTTAATTAAAGCCCAAAACACTAAATTAATTTTACGCCTCTATTTACGACAGAATCATTTCCAAACCGAACGGCTGTTGTTATAATAACAACCTAGTACTGGCTATGCCAGTTTAATACTGTTTGCTACCCATACACATGTGCAAACATCGAAAAATAACAGTCGCTGAACCCAATTAGAGACTATCAGAAAATTTCTGTCAGGGTCAGACCGGTGAGAATCCTCCCCTGTCCTCCTCGAACTCAATTAAATAACAAAGACGAGCGATTCAGGCAACGCCACGTTCAAATTCATGAGCCCGAATCTCCAGTGATGGGAGATGTTTTAATTGTATGGTTCCAGCCTCCAAAGATATTACTTTTGAACTACCAGGACCCAACGACGACATCTTCTGCTAATTATCTTAGTTACTTAGTGTAGGAACATATCCGGGAATGAGATTCCAATGTATCCCAGAGGAGATGTTCCCTTCCATTCTACTCCGGCTCTAAAGCAGGGCAGTGGCGTCCTTTAAAAAACTACAAGAAAGAGTTACAACGTCGCTCTCAAATGAGCTACATGCATCGTCTCTGCTTCGGTCCTTTTCAGCAAAATAAAATAAAAATTCTGACTGGATCAACCCGATGGACATAAACCAACAAAAACTTCTGGTTGTAGCCCCTTGGAATTTTGGCGACGAGTCGCCCCTGTTGACCTCTTCGCCCGGCCCTCTATAAGGTCGAAAATGGCGCTGTTGATGACAACAGTTAACCAGGAATCTGCTAACTGGATGTAGCATTTCGCGAAACACAATTATAATATTAGATCAGCGAAAGCAGATAAGATTCGAGCTGCTCTTAGTTTACGTTAAGTGAATTCTCCCAGCTAACTCGATCGAGATATCTTGATATAGTCGAATACGAGCCGTTGTATGTCGCGATCTGGACTCGAGATAATGTCTGGTCGAGTGTACGATTACGCCTTGAGGACTCGCGAGGTTTTCTTTGACAAAGCCGCATCACCAAATCATCGATTTAGGATGTAGGAGGCCATGCACATTCTCATTCTCAAATCAAAAATTGGCGCAGTCGGTAGGATCGAACTAAAAACTTGTTATCACTAGTTTATTACAATGAAACTTGGCGCAGTCGGCAGGACTGAGATAAAATTGTCCACCACACGATCTACATGACGAATAAATGAATAAATATTACTAGTACGACTCTGTCCTCCTGAAAAACGAATCCCCTGATGTCATTTGATCGTAGCGAGGACGGAATTCAGTTAGTCATTTGTCAAAAGCCGAGCCCAGCTGGAGCCTACCAGAGGAGGCATTTTAATTCAGTTATTGAACATATTTTTTCGATGTTGGAAGACGTTTTAAAAATCATCAGAGTGTCTACTTCCCCGCCGAAATTGCTGCTAAACGACACGAAACTGAAAAATAAATTGCCTCGGAGGGCCGGAATGCAAAGTGGCGTCAGTGTGTTTTCTTTGTTCCGGGATGATTTTGACATATCGGTGGATGATTAGATGAGGTCTGAGTTTACGATGACGTCACTATTTTCTCGATGTGAAACAAATTACCTTTCATAAGTCGAATATCCGTGCGATGTGTTTGAGTGGAAAAAGCAAGACGAAGTGTCAAATTAATTAGTAGACAAATGAGACGAAAACAGAGAAGAGTAGACCATGAAATTAGCCTCTTTAATCATCAACGAGTGACAGCTACAAGATAGCGTTCTTGTTAAAATTAATAAGGTTTTTCCGAACATAACCTTTGAGTGAACTGATCGGAAGATAAGTGATTAGGCTAATGATTATTTCGTTTGGAGCTTTAGCTGTTGTTGAATCCTTCTATTTTTATCTGATGCAGTGACATGTTGGTTTCAAGCTTATACTGGGTGTTCCAGAAACCGAGAGGCACCTCTGGTTCCCTCTCTCTTACTAAAATAACAAATTATCTTCATCAACGAGTCTATGGGAACTAAGAAACATCAAATTAACCCTGAGCAGCAATAGTTTTCCTACATAACAATCAAAGCCATGTGAAATTGTTGAATTGGTTTCAGTGTTTTCTGCAGCCTCCTCAGTAATTCTTGTTGGTGTTATTAATATTCATGAAGGAGTTGGCAAATGCCTTCTGTTAAAAGAAGTTCCAAATCTACTGTGCTAGACTAATGGCAGCCGCCGTGTTGTGACGTGGATTAATTAATTTTCGGGGCCCTCAATTCGAATTTAAATCGGTCAGTGTTTTGTTAATTTCAGTCTGTTAAACGAGAGGGTAGCTTTTCCTATTATTTCGTCCAGTCCCAGAATCCATTTCGCAATTCTGAGTCAAGACAAGCCAGTCAGTAATTGAGTTGACAAGAGATTGTGTTGGTAGGAAGTGACCTCTGTAGGAATTCCGAGTAATTACAGTGATTATGCTGGCTTGGTGTGAGATATGTGTGACCCAATTATCCATTATGTGAGTGAATGGATAATAGATTGAAAAACCGTTGGAAAAGTGCAATATACATTACTTGTTGTCAATTTAATAATGTAATTAGTTGATGATTACGAGCAACTTTTGTGCCAATATTGGCATAAAATTATCAGTATAGTTTACATAGGAAAACGTCTTTTTAATTAAATCTGTTGAACTCAAAGCAGTTTGATGATTATCTTATTTATATATCGTTGTGTTCACAGTCCACTCCAATACAGGGTGTTTCTTAAAGACGTGCTAATATTTGAAGAGGTCATTCTTTGACACATTTCAAGAAAAAGACTCTCTATAAACGTATGTCCTGGAAGTATTAGCTCTTAAGATACAGGGTGATATAGATTATTAGACGGTTGGTACTGCGATATGAAGCAATTTTAATTTAATTATTTTAATCCAGAACAGAGTATCTGACAGGAAAAATATATTTTTTGGATTCTCATTCATTTTGAAACAAATCTGATCTCTTAATTTGCTTTCAGTCGATGCACAAACATTTTCACGCCGCATCAGTTTTTCGAAGAATAGACCCTGAAGTGAAACGATTTTTATTTTTCTAAGCGAAAACCATGCGTCGGACAAAGAAAATCCATGAGACTAATTTTGCTCGATAATGAATGGGAATCTTAAAATTAATTTCTATTTTGAGAGTAAGCAGTGGCGTAGTATTTTTGCCTCCAAAAATATTCGATGCAAAACCCGTACGGACGCCACTGGTGAAGGACATGAAAAATTTCGTACATCACAAAATGCACCCTGATGCATAAAAGATATGTACCAAATTTTCCAAAGATGTCCAATAATTATCTCAGTTATTATTAAAAAACTGTTTTTTTTTTCAATATTCTATCACCCTGTATCTCAAAAGTTAAGGCTTTCAGGACATACATTTATAGCAAGTTTTTTTCTCAAAATGTGTCAAAGAATCACCCCTTCGAATATAAGTATATCTTAAAGGAACACCCTGTATATTCTCCGATAATTGATGTGGATGAAATTGAAACGGTGGGAAAAAGTTGGATCCATTCATAAACAACTCCTCGTTCTGCTTCTGGCACCAAATCGCGTGTATAACTCGAATGAAATGACAATAATTCTCGTACAAATCCTACATAAATCTGCCACTATCGTAATATCCAATTTTCTCTATTGTTATAAACTAATTGGATGCCATTCTTCACGAGGATGCGAGACACAATAACTCAGCTCTGGGAAAACTGATGTTCATTCCTGAAACCAACAGAAAACCATCCAAACAATCTCTAGCAATGGCAAAATTAAATGCATCAACCCCAGCACGCTTCCTTGCGGCACCCCAAAACGATCCTCTGCATGGAAGAACGCCGTTTGACGGTAGGCACTTCGACATTTGTCAAATGTCAGAGGATTAGCGAGACAACGCGATCCCAACACGGTTGGATCGTGGTAGGCTTAGGCTCAACGTCGACTATGATTTGTCGGTAGAAGGAAGCGATCTGACGGGCCGAACGACCGCCGACTGATGCTCCAGATTCGAGTGTCTGGAGCGAAAGGGTTGGCGATTTGTCAGGGGATTTCTGGGGATAACAAGCGATTTCAGTTGTTGTGCTGTCCTCCATTTTGACTGGAATCGAACGTATCGTGTGGATCGAAAGATAAAATGAAAAATAAATTCTTGAGAAGGATAACTGCATAATTTTTTCATTCAGTTTGTTGAAGTGGTATATCATTTGTGATGTCTATAGCACGCAATGTGCCAAGGGCGTCCCGTAGGGGGCTTCAGGAGGTCACATTTTCCACTGTTTTCCCTACAGTTTCCGAGTTACAGAGTCCATTTTTTGGAAAAAAAAACAATAGAGGAAATGCAGCATATTTGGGATACTGCAGGTAATTTGGAACACTTAGATATCTAAATAATTATAAAGGCCACCCGTTTTCGATCTCGATTTTGGAGTTTTTTAGTTTGAAAGACATTTTGATAAGGTTTTTGGTTTTTGTTATGTTTGATTTTTTTTAAATATTAAAGTTTAATAATTTGTGGTTCATTCAATGTATTTTTATAGACCCACCCCTCTCCTATTTAAATTTATCCTCAAAAAACAAACTAGTATTCCAAATATGCTGCATTTCCTCTATACAATGTCTTTTTTTTTTCTTGTTATTGTAGCTGAAATTGATAATCATTGAACTGAATTTTACTTGTTGTTTTTGAATACGCCACTGTACTAAACTCGGCGTAGACATACAAAAAGGCACCAGCGGTCTGCCACTGTTGTCAAACATGACACATATTCGAATATATGGAATATATGCGAACGCGGTACTCCATATAAGACACGCCAAGCAACAATAACAATAATTAATTAATTGGCAAATTTGCATAAACTCATAAACTGTCTCGCGATTTTATTCCAAACTGTTCCACCGTCTTTACGACCGCGAGTAGGTTGTACGAGCCCCAGAACAGGTCCTTGAGTCACACCCATCACCCTGAACACCCAGTATGGTGATGGAGAAAATCATTTTTCTTGGTTGAATGCCACTAGGGAGCTGATAAAAGTTTTGATTTATGAGTAGCTGCGGTTTCCATCACGGATCGTCAACATTTCGTAGCAACTTCCGGTTTACTTAGCAAAAATGTCTAATTCCCCGTGACGTTTGCAGATTCGCGTTGAAATTAATGATACAGCGCCACCAATCTAAGACTGCAGGCGTTCAACTTATCCTTGCGTATAGTCCGGGACGATTGTTCTTCGCGATTGCGTCTAATAAATGGAGGTGCGATTTCCCGACTAATTGACCGTACTATAAAATTATTTTCGCGGGAGGAAGAGGAGCGCAAACATGCAAAGGATGACTCGGGATTGTTTGAATAGGATAGTCCACAGCAAGCTGCTGATAAGACTGTGATGATTAATCTTCATATTATATTCTCTGATTGTTTCACCATTAGGTGTTCAGATTTCTGCTTCCAGATAATGAAACATTAAAGAGACGAAAGCTTGAATGTCTACATAATCGATTCATCATTGTGGATTTATCAAAAAACAATAATAATGTTGAATTCATCATCATTCGTACTGACCTTTCTAGATGTTTCACGATATCTTCATAAGCTGCTCTGCAATTTTCCCAAATTCCGGACCTGGAAATGAAGATAGCAAAGTTGTTAATAATTCATGTTGTATATACAGTGTGTCTCAGAAGACAACAGCAGTATAATCAATTCAATAGCAAAAATTATACTCCATATAATTTCTCTTTGCGTTCGTTTTTTTGCGTTCCTCCGAGTTTCTTTTTTTTTTTTTAATTTGCCCTTGTGATTTTCTTGGTACTTTCCCACTCGAAATTAATAGAAAAACGCCAATATCAATAGATTCAATCATCATTTTCGCTATTGGAGCCTCACACAGGGAAAAATTCTTCTTGCAATAATACAACTTCAGGTCATAACTCGAAATTAAACAAATTTTGTGAAATTTTCTCTATGCCACTGGATTCTGCGAAAAAAAGTGCCTGAAGAATATGAAAATTACTTTCCCCTAACCTCACTAGCAACCGAGATATTCGTATGTGTCAAAAAACTTTTATATCTCGAAAACAAAAGACGATAGCCAATTTTCGTTTTCACCTGTGAGCTCATCGAAAAAAGCTGTCGAAGATGCGACCTCCATTTTTTCACGTCTCCTATACTTAGCGAGTTACATACTTAGATATCTGCCCACCCCCTACAGTGTGTCTCAAAAAAACAATGGCTTCATGAAAGGTCACTAATGACACAGCAAAAATGGCTTCATGTCCGTTCCAAATCGACAATGAAAGTAGCATTTATCATTAGCATACCCAGTAGCATCTGCTCATCCACATAAATGAAAACATACAAATTACAGTGGTCACGCGAATTCTCTAGCAATTTTCCGTCCTCTCGACTCTGTTACCACCCATTGGTAACCATTTTGGATGCCCAAATTCAAAGAACTGCCAAGCAGTAGCGTTCCTGGATCAGAACGAAACCATCGTCGAAAAAGTTCCGCAACGCTTCAAACGCCTTTGTTTCAAGAGACGCTACTGTATCTAGACGGCTATGGCATAAGAAGTCCACTTGTTTACACGCTTGTTCGAGTCGTCATTATCATTTCAGCGCTCGTCTGCAATTAAAATGCAAATCAGGAACGGCGAATGCGTGTACATGTAGAAGAACCATGATTAATTCCAAAAGGTAGATCGTCGACTGTCTAGCTTATGTGCGTTCATGGCCTCCTTCGGCATTTGCTCGACATCGAATGGCGATCGAGAACGAATATCAATTTGTCCAGTGCTGGAGCTGAATTATATTCGTCCAGAATCCTCTGTTGGCAAACGAAAATCTTGTGGGGTAATCCTTCTGTTTGATATAATTATCACTGTGTGCTCCTCTTCATTTGTTTTGCGAGATTCTGAGGTGCCAAATCCTCATCATCCATGCTAGAAACACGTCTTCGGTCTGGATCTACTAGTGGATCATCTCGTTTCTATTCCAGCGTGCTTGTCGAGTGAGTTTTGCAGGAAAACACACGAAGCCGACAAGGGGAGGTAAAAAGGGGTGCAGACCACGGTCGTACGTCTTCAAGCCGCCATTTCTAAGAAGATTAGATGACTTCGTTTGGCCTCCAACTCACACTCGAATAACTAGCCTTCGTTCTCTCAAATTACACCCACTAATTGAAACATTTCACAGTAGCGGCCCCAGGGCAGATCCCTGAGGTGGACTTACCTAGCGATGGCTTCCATCGTGTGCATTCCCTGGTTTTTGATGACGGAGCCGTCATGCCGTGACAGATTGTGAGGCATGGCAGGGGAGAGTAGGGCAGAATGCGCTGCTGCCGGATGGGGTAGTTGCATGAACTGCATGTGGCTCAAATGGGGCGGGGGGTTGTAGCCGTTGGCCAGCAGCGGGGATTTTTCCAGCCTGGATATGTCTGGAAGAGAATGAAAGTTATGAGTTCGGTGTCAGCTCCACAGGTGTAGTGGGGTTTGTTTTTTTGTTGCGTTTCGTTTGGGGGTGTCGGATTTCGGCAACCCCGTCTGCATCCTGCTGAAATTACGCTCCGTCGAGCCTTATGAAATATAAAATGAATTTCCTTCGAATAAAAACAGGTCGATTTGAAATCGAAGGAGTCTTTGTGAAATTCAATATGTCTACTCATGCGTGTGAAAATCTGAGACCCACGAGTTTTTCGCCATATGATTTTGTATATTATTTTACTGACGGACGAGTGAATCTCGCTAACTATGTTACAAGGCTTCGTATTGTCCGTCTGTTGTACAAAGGATGCTACAGGTCCGGACTGGTTATTTTTTTCCAGCGACAAAATCATCAAGGAACGGAATTAAAAAGGGTTATTAAAGTTAATGAGGTGGGGTATTGAATTTGATACAAAAACATTTATTTCTCACGAAAGTTGGAACATTAGAAACTTATATAAAAAGTGGATCAAGCACAATAAAATAAAAACCTTTTTCGAGATCTGTAGGTACCTGAAATATTGCTATGCACCCTGTATAATCATGATATGTAATGATATAATAATAATAAAAATAATAATAATAATAATGCAAATAAGTGCAAAGAAAATTAATAATAATAATAATAATAATAATAATAATAATAATAATAATAATAATAATGATAATGAAACATTCTTACGTCTCACTTTTTCGAGCGATTTTTTTTTTGTTATTTTTTTCACACTTTTGACAGAATTATTTCTGCTAAGCTATGGCTTGACTCTAGGACCGTATAATCCAACCTTTATATAGGTACATACCTCGACTCGACTGGCTACTGTCGGTCGTTTCATGCATCACAATAACGCAACAAAAGGGCCTACAGGTTATTACAAAACAAACGAATTGACACCAGCTAGGAATCGCTTATTGTTCGCCGGCAATGTCATCAATATATTAATATCCCGAAAATGTCGGTCCTTTAGAATTACTCGGTGGTTCGTACCTTAATTATGCAATGTCCGACAACAAAAGCTTTTAATAACTCACATACCTGGTGTGGAAATATTCCCGGTCTCTTTAGCCCTGATATTATTCCGATTGATTCGACCCGAATGTGAAAAATTGTAATTAAAATGTTTCGGATAGGTATGTCGTACGTTTATATCGATGATTCGATGGGAATGTTTTCGAAAGTGAAGATTCCTAGTTGCGTTAATTGGAAAAAAATGACTGACTCAGCTCCAAATATTTTTGTCTTGGTAATTTTTTTGTAGGTATTTATTTTGGTGCAAAAGACAAGAACTTATTTTTATTTCATATTGTGTAATGTTTTTAGGCAGAGGCTCCCTCAAATTTGACATTCCAAATGTCAAAGCACGAAACGAATATTGCAGCTTATATAAATAAATAAATAATTCATGTATAATGTCCCATGCCTATCATCAACTGTTTCGGAAATATTAAATGTATCACAAAAATCAACATTAAAAAAAGAAAATCATTTTATTTCACAATGAATGTAAAAAAACAAAAAGACATTATTTTATATGTAAGAGATGTCTAAAACTGTTTTGGGCTCTTCTACTGCGATAATTTTAATTCTTGAATCCGAATTCCAAAATTGTTGGTCGATTTGGTCAAAGCTAGGAAAACAATACTCTAAAACACCCTGTATGGGGCAGTGGGACGTGGATGTGAATGACAAAACGGAGAGATCCTCTTCTGTTTCGGAAACAATGTCTGTGGTAGTAAAACTCCGACAAGTTCTCTCCATTAGGGTATCTCAGACCGCCTAATAAACCAATAAATTCGAAAAATAATTATATTTATCATGTTTTACGACATCAATAAACGATCGTATAGCAATGTTTATAAACTGAAAAGGCGGAAAGTGAATTTAATAAAACTTGACTTAATTACTAAGAGTGTAATAAAAACATGTGAATCACGGAATCATCAACTGTAATTGGTCGCCCAAATGAGACTCCGGCGTCGTAAAAGAGTCCGAGGAAGTGTTTATTTTATTCCTCTAATAATAACAGTCTTTAGGGACGTCGTTTTCTTGAGATTACCTCATAGTTGATGCGGATATATCACTCTTAGGACGGGCCATTTTATATCATAATCAGATGGGTCTCGATTAAACCATATCAAGTCACTTGATAAAATAATTCCTTGATTATACAGGGTGTTCCTTAAAGACATTTGAAGTGGTTATTTTTTGACTGAAATACGTTTATAGAAAGTTTTTTTCTCAATAAGTGTCAAAGAACCACCCCTTCAAATATTAGCATATCTTCAAGAAACACCCTGTACAAAAATAATCACTGATCAGAAAATTAATGTAATTGTTATAAAATCGTCTTGTGATTTGTAGGCATTTTTACACGCTCCTATAATATTGACAGATTCTTTTTCACTTCTTAGTATCACGAACTCTACGTGCATACGAAGAATACAGGTGAAACTAATAGAACTGAAAGATATTGATCACTTTGACACTGACATTAAAAAGTCTCGTTAGAATCGAACAATACCGAGAGATATTCCCATTACTTGAACCAGCCATACGAATTCCTTCTCATCGTCATCATCATCAATCATTTCTCGTCATCAGAAGATACGTTATCCGCGCTCTTTCAACTTCATTTATTTCCAATTCCCATATTACTATCGAGATAATATCATTAGACGAAAATTGCGCATGTTAATGATTGCATTCGTATACAGGGTGACTCGAAAAACGCTCCCCAGCATCTTGATTGCGTTTTAATGGGCCGAACGTAGATATTCGTGTTGTTGAATCCGGACGTTTTTAATTTTCTCATCGTCCGAATGGATTTGCGAATGGGTTGTTAAACAAATGAATAATAACCTATTGGGTTTCATGCGTGGCTGACCTCTCGTAAATAAACCTTTGGTTACTTTTATAATGAAGCAACCACACCTTTACACTAAATTAAATCCGCTGTCCAAATATTAGTTTCGATGTCGATTCGAACGTCTGGGATTTATTGCCGAGTTTCTTTTGTTCGATTCAGACGTTGCAACTTTCATTTGAGCATCCAGTAGGCACTGAAAGTCGTGTGAAAGGCATTTTTCTCTCTGCGAAAATGTGAAATGATAGAACATGCCAGAACGACGCGAAAATAATTCAATTTCCACCCCCCCTCTCTCTCTCTCTCTCTTGCACTGAAACAAAAGCAACGGTCAACGCCAGCTTTTCCTGATTTATCGATTGAGGCACCCCCTAGCGTCTATTCAAATACTCCGTTTTACTTAATGGCGACACATTATCGCTGTCAAAGCTTTCAGGGTAAATAAAACTGCAAACAGAATAATTGTGTTTGTTTCTTTGGCAGCAGAGCGAACGGAAAAACGGAATTGCCGGCCCGGGGATACTTTGGGGGTGGCTGATGGTGTCGTGATTTCCGGTTTATTCCTATTTGGTTGGCGTGAGTTCTGAAAGGGTTGGATCGGTTCTGATTATTAGGTTTTGTTTGCGAGTTATTCTTTGAGTCTCTGGGGCAGCAGAAGAATTTCGTCACTTTCGATGATTTTTTCGAAGGATTTTCCGTAGAAATTGTAGAATTTTTCGTTGGAAATGCGGGATTTTGGAGGGTTTTTTTGTAATTTTTTGACATATTTGACATCGAATAACTCGAAAACTATACTAGATATCGAAAAACGGATTTCACCACCGTTTTCAGCGCCTTTTAGACCCCTTATAGACAAGTTTGGATTTTCCAAAAAATTCAAAGTCGTAGTAGAGTCTTCAATATTCGTATGGAGACTCCCAGAGCATCCACATGGACTATTCATGGGTTTTTTCGTTGAGAAAATGGGGTTTTTGCGACTTTTTGAGGTTTTTTGGAATTTTCAACATGAAATATCTCGGAAACGATATCAGATATTAAAAAACGGATTCCACCACCGTTTTTAGCGCCACTTAGACACCTCAGAGACAAATTTTTGGGCAAATATATTTCTGAAATCTCGCTCTTCGCTTTGCCTTTAGATTCTGGACATTTCTTCAGTGCAGAAATTCCCAAATAACTCTCGAATCAAAGTCATCGAGATCTCGTCGGCGCTTCTACACTCCAGAGGAGGTCGTCGGACCCCTGTGGTACACCCGCGACTCTGAGCCCGCCACCCTCATTACCAGAAATCGGCGTGGCTCTCTAATTATCGACGAGTTATCATCGCCTAGCATTATTTTACGACTCGCTCCTATTCGAACTCGTATATTCGCTGCAATTGGCAAGGAAATCCTCTGAAGAATCCATCAGACTGACCGTGGGAGGTTTCTCGAAAGGCCGCCACAACGAGAAGATGATGGATATAGGTTAGGTTAGGTTATCGACGTGGAAAAAAAGAAGAAGAAACATAGTGAGGCTGGTGATCTGAGAATTTGAGGTTTGGGGAGCTTTTGGACTGAAACTTTTGGGATTTTGGAAAAATCGTGTGTAACAGGATCACTTTTTCCATTCAGTTTTCAAAATAAAACTTTGGAACTTGGGGTATCCTTCATATATAATAAACAACAACATTTGACAACCGAGTGATTTATTTCCTAACTGCGGTCCCAACGGAAGTACCTGTTACTTCCGATTTTCAAACGTGACACCCTGTATTTTATTACAATTTCGGATTCTGTACAATTTTCTGAATCCAACGATACCAAGCAAGTGACATTTTGGATGTCAATATTTTTTTTCAACAATTTCTCTATTATTATCTGATTTTTTATAGCTTTAATTTTGATTTCATTTATCGCACAACGTAATAAGGCAAACCTATTAATGATCACGTTTTTGAGGGTACTAATAAATGGTACCACGGAACCAATATGGTTCCATTTGAAAAAAAAACTGAGTTTTGGTCCAAAAACTATTTGCATAACATTGATTTGATCATAAATCTTGTAATAATCTAGTATTTACGATGATATTCAGATTGTTTTAGCACTACAAGTGTTGGTACACTTGGAATGAAAAATAAAAAAAATATATATTTCATAATGAATATTTCTGCAATGCCTGATTATTTGGCGCTTGTCAGAATTAATCAGAACGTTTCTTTTATTTTTTATTGATGATAAAAAATCAGTCAACCATCGCTTTATGCGTTCGATTAGCAGTTGTGACGTCACAAAATTGTGTGTTTTGAACGCTGTTGACTGTCAATTATAGTTGTCTGAACAGTAAGAGCACAACAACTGGTATTTTTTCTGGTTATTTTGAATTTTATACTCCAGTGGCGCCGGAGAACAAACACACACAAATTTATGATTCTTTGAACGCCTCTCGAAAATCGTTGAATTATTTGAGAGGCCGGCTGTTGTGGGACCGTATCCCCTGACCGCAACCGTCCACTTAAGACATTTAGAGGCCCGAAATCATAGCAATCCGACTAATTTCTAATAAATAGTCTCCACTCGAATCGCGTTCGAATGACATGCACCTTTCGGTCTCGAAAAAAAAAACCACCTCAGGCCGTTGAGGTCTGTGTAATTTCCAGGCATCCCATTTACAATTTGTTTTGCGTCCCGATGACTTTAAACGTTTGATTATAGCAATTTCGAATAATTCGAGCTATTATTATTTGGAATTGGTTAAATTATTGTTTATGAATTTATCGTTTAACGCTGAAACGATTTCGAGATCGTTTTTTCCAGCCCAGTCAATCGATTACGCCTTTTTGTGGCTGGTTGGGCCCCCGAGATATACTGGAATTGATCATTGTTCATTGTAAGAGTCGTTTGAATTAGTTTCGCGCAGAGGAAAAGTCGCACGGGCTCAGTTCAGGTGACAAAGCAGGCCACAGTGAGCAAAAACTCGTTTGTCATGTTTTTCTGGTGCCTAGAAGACCAATTAAGGGGTTATAAACAGTTGGAATTTTCAAAAAAATCGATTTAGTATTTTTTTTTCTTAATGCACATATATTTAAGAATACACACAGGAAATTTCATATCGTTCCGGTGAATATTTTCGAAGTTACACGCCAATTTGGAAAGGCGTTTCAGAGTGCTCGAAAGTGATTTTCAAACTTTAAACGCGTTTTTCTCAAAATGGTGTTTTCAAAGTGGTGACCAACATTTTTCGAAAACAGCTCAACCGATTAGTCTGAAATTTTAACACGAGCTTCTTCAATATATTTTTCAGTAATCAATCGAATATTTACTCTCACCGATGAATATTTTTTTATCAACAATTCAAGGTCAAAATTTTTGGTCAAAAATCGAGTTTTTTCTTTGAGAAACTGCCATTTCGTGAAAAAAAAAAATTATTTTGCTCATTCCCCCGATTGATTACTGGATTCAACATTCCTTTAACGAAATCTGTTTGGTTTTTCAATTTCGGATGATCCAGTTCAGAGATATACCGAGTGATCACCGCAAAACGTCTTTTTTGAGAGGAGCTCCCGGAGCTCAGCTGTATCTCCTTCCCAAATGAATATTTCTACTAATACTAAGTCTCAAAATACTGTCAAAAGATACCATAATAAGTGTACAAATTATCAGATCAATAATTCTAAAAGTTTTCTCAGAAAAAATTCTGGAAAATTCGCCTCTTTTCAACCTTCTAACTGTATACAACCCCTCAAAAACCATAAATAGTTCTCGAATCATTCGTTTTCCGCCAGGCAACGTTAAATAGTACTTTTCTCTGCGATATCATCTTCGACTGACACGAGAGCAATGAGGGAGGAAGTGGTTACGTGTTATTTTTTGATAAAGCTCAGAACGAATAATACTGAATTATTATTTCTTAGTCGCATTCAGTTATTCGAGCTTTAACTCGCATGTTCCACTGGTTGATTTACAAGAATCGCATGCCAGCAATAATCACATGGAAATGCGATTACGAATTCAGAAATGGGAAAACGTTATAATGCCCACTCTGCCTTACACGAGTCCTATTGACGTTTGACATTTCGTGAGTAATTCCCCATCAGAATATTTAGCACAGTCACACTTGACATTGACACTTTCTGAAATCCATTCGCAGTTCCATGAATCTAGAATCCAAATAACGAATGCCATAACTGAAAAAATAATTTCGTGTGTGATTCAGTCACAAGCTAGCTTTTTTTACTGTTGCTCATTTTCCGCAGACGTTTGTTTTAACGATCGAACTTAATTATTATTGGATGTAGATTTTACGGCGGTTTCATTTACAGCCCCACATATTTGGTGTCATCGTTATTTCGTATCCCTTTATTTATCATATCGTAAACGTAAATGATTGTAAAACTCAGAATGAATGCGATGCGGTTCTGGTTAAACACATACGCATGTATTCCTTCAATGGGATCTCATTTAATCTCCCTTATTTTGTTCATTTCAACCCAAACAATTACTATTGGCAATTTCAACTACCACAGAGGGCGCTGTCGAAAGGAACAAGCGCGCGTTCCATTCCCATGGACAATGACAAACAATTGAACAAAAAACTCAACGTAAGAACTCTGAAGTATGACAGCTGTCGTTGGAAACGTGTACACGCAGTCATGACGTCTTCATAGGAGCAGAACAAAAAAGAAATTAGAAGGCCGCGCGTTTCTCAGAACAGTCAGAACTGACAGACGCAGAAACAAAAGAAACAATAAAACAGCAAACGAATATAATAAGTCCGAAGAAACGTTGGAATAATGAGAGCCGGCGCGCAGCGAAGACAAGTGACAACCTGTAATTAGGGGGCCGAGCATTAGGCATATTCTATTCAGCTACATCAGGTAGGCGTGGGGAAGACGCGGTGAATTAACATTTGTTTTAATGAAAGATATGTGGAATGTTGCATGGTTTCACTGTTGCAAGGTTTTTTTCAAATCCATCCTGGTTTTATCGTGGAACACTTACTCTGTCAAAATGTTTGTACTTCAAGTACTATAAAAGTGACAAAAACATGAAGTTGACAGTTCAGAAAGCTTTGAAAAATGTCACTCAAACATAACCTATTCTAATTCAAGAAATAGAGTTGTGAAAGCTTGTCCAAAAATGCACTGTTGCAAGTTTTTTTTTTAAATCCATCCTGGTTTTATCATGGAACACCTACTCTGTCAAAATGTTTGTACTTCAAATACTATAAAAGTGACAAAAACATGAAATTGACAGTTCAGAAAGCTTTGAAAAATGTCACTCAAACATAACGTATTTTAATTCAAGAAATAGAGTTGTAAAAGCTTGTCACAAAAATACACTATTGCAAGGTTTTTTTTCAAATCAATCCTGGTTTTATCATGAAACACTTACTCTGTCACAATGTTTGTACTTCAAATACTATGAAAGTGACAAAAACGTGAAATTGACAGTTTAGAAAGCTTTGAAAAATGTCACTCAAACATAACGTATTTTAATTCAAGAAACAGAGTTGTAACAGCTTGTCACAAGAATACACTATTGCAAGGTTTTTTTTCAAATCAATCCTGGTTTTATCATGGAACACTTACTCTGTCACAATGTTTGTACTTCAAATACTATGAAAGTGACAAAAACGTGAAATTGACAGTTTAGAAAGCTTTGAAAAATGTCACTCAAACATAACGTATTTTAATTCAAGAAACAGAGTTGTAAAAGCTTGTCACAAAAATACACTATTGCAAGGTTTTTTTTCAAATCAATCCTGGTTTTATCATGAAACACTTACTCTGTCACAATGTTTGTACTTCAAATACTATGAAAATGACAAAAACTTGAAATTGACAGTTTAGAAAGCTTTGAAAAATGTCACTCAAACATAACGTATTTTAATTCAAGAAATAGAGTTGTAAAAGCTTGTCACCAAAATGCACTGTTGTCGGTTATATTTTTTTCAGCGATTCTCCGAAAAAAGTGTTTAGCATCTGTTAGATATACTGGGTGATTTTTAGTTTCAAAAATCGCCAGAAATTGAAAAAAACCACAAGAGTAAAATTTTTGAAGGGAAACATCTTCGATGAAGCTAAACTTTATATTTTTCTCTCCCTACCTCGCTCCTAATTTCATTTTTTTTTCCTGTATAACCTCTCCTTCAATTCACACTGCGGTTCGTCGTTGTTTCAACGCTTCCACGAGAACGTCACCGTCCCTTTTCCCAATGATAGAGATCCATATCCGCACAGACAAGTATTACTATTGTGCATTCGTATATGAAAAGCAAACAGAACGATGCATTGCCATCAGGATGCAGGCGATATCACGTTACAGTTTCGTGGGGGCTGCAAGTCGAAAGCTTTTGTACGGGTGGGGCTGTCCATCAAGTCACAACAGGTACCGACAGGACCGTATCCAGGAGGATTTGTATACGAGTAATGCTCGATTACTGTATTTCGGACTTGTGGACAAAAATTTTACACAGAAAGCGTCCGAATCACAAGGAACTTCGCATTTATAGCAATGGTGTATATACAGGGTATATCATTTTGCCGTGGCAACTAGAGTTGTGACTTTTTTGAAATACTAAAAAATGAATTAGGGAATATTTTTTCACACTTAAAGCCTAAAATTTCCATATATTCATCATGGTTCATCGTTCAATCTGGGTGAATCTATTGTACAGGGTGTTCAAAAATAAATAAATGAAATATTGAGAATTACTCACCACCCATGTGTCCGTTTTCGTAGGGGTATTCGCCATTGTCCATGCGTTGTTTCTTGAGCTGATGGTGTTGCAAATGCGACGCTGCCAAACTTAGTCCTACTGGAGCTCGCTTCGGTGGACGACCGGGCCTAGAACTGTAAAATAGTAGAGAATCACTGTTGTAAAAACCAAACCGTAGACACATCCCCCCCACCCCCTTATAAGTGCTCTCATTCGTCTCGATCGCATAGAAGAAAACAAAACAAATAGCTAGGAGGACGTTTTGACGTATGCCATATCTGTTTGCTGACAACTCCATCCATTAAATGGTGTCCGGCCACAAATATCGAATAACTCGTGGTCAGTCGACAAATCGAACCCCTCTTTGATTTATTAGTTTCATTTCCGCTATATCTGACGTCGTACGTCTCGTATACAACTCAATTACCTATATAGGCTCTCTATTGGATATCCTCAGTTTATTAGGATCGGATTCTGATCGGATCGGGGACTAGATGGAACGCTAAAGATGTTAGAGATATGGATGCGATGAGACGTGAGAAGAAGAATTAGTATTCGAAGCTATCAACAAGAGGTCAGGGTCAGGTATATTTCATTCCGTTCGGAAGGGGAGCTCGATGTCATCATGAATAACAAACGGCAATGCTAACATTATTTGGCGCTGGTGACAAGGATCCATAACCTATATTCATGTCTTGTTCCATGTCTTCGGTGTCAATATTATTGTGTTCCATGTCAAAATTGAGTCAAAATAGTCTCCATCGGTTTCTTTGAATGTTTAGCAGTGGCTAGTAATTTAATTAATTCCCATTTTCTATAGCTCTAACCAAAAAAACAACTAGCAGTCATGACGTCATAACGCAACGCATTTTTTTCGGGGGGGCTTTTCTCAATGGAACTCCTGGGTGAAACGTGGAATTGAAAGCGATAATTCGCCGAGCAACAAGGGTGAAATCCATCCATGGAATCGGGTGTTAATTGTAGAAATTCTCATTTTACGAATCACCGTACAGGTTAATCACTGGCCGCCGGGTGCTATTCCAGCGCAATTGGGATCAGTTTACCAATAATTTACGCGATTCAATCAATCAGATGCCCAATCATGCCATTTAAATCTGACTATTGGGTTCATGTAGTGGAAACAAATCACTCCTCGTGATCGGAACTGGTCAGACGAAAAGAATCACTCGCTAAACCATAATTTCGTCTGACGTGGAATGCATAGAACAGCAGAGAAAAAAATTTAGAACCTTGTTTTGTTCGGTTTGGGGCATTTCCTTTCACCAAGCATTTTTCGAATTGCATACGTCTGCTTATGATATAATTTTTCTCAAACAGTTCCTAGTGCCTGAAGGAGGAAAACCCATTAAGTTGCCTACACAAAGACAAATCTCATGTCTCTGTAAACCTTTTGAGAAACTGTGGAGCAATATCCCGAGGTGAGGTCGATAGGAAGACGATAAAGCACCGATCGTGACATAAGAGTACGCAGGCTTAATCTAAGCACACTGCGGTTTTCTATTATGTTGTCAAAATGATACAAACGGCCCTATAACCAGCGGGGCTACAACACAGAGCTACCGGACAGTTGATGAACAATGCTGCCCTGTAGGCTAGCTTGATTCATCGCGAGAAGGTATCGTTAGCTCTTCTCTTGTACACACACACACGCGATATACCAGAAGGGTCCTTTATTCTTTTCCTTCCCCGGAAAATCTCGGACGAGGTGCCGGAAAATTCACCTCCACATAGGCCCAGTGTATAAAAATGATAGTCCCATTCTCGCTAGCGTTTCGGCGAAAATTATCGAGCTGGGCGATATTTCAGACAGTAATTGCCGGGTCTTCCATGATTGACTGCTTCCATCCAATAGCACTGGATCGAGGAGTGGTCATTACACTTTTGTAACAAAAAGTTAAGAGCTCCAAATTTCAGGTCGTTGTTTCGCGTTCGGCCATGTGAAGTTGGGGCATCGAAAAAGCAGAGAAAATAAAAGAAACGAGCAGAATCAGTGAGCACGCGAGTTGAATTGAAGATTTTGAATGGACAATGTTGAGGGTAACGTGTAATCAATTTTTACTGGTGGATTATCATTAAGCAGCGAAATATGAATTAGTCGAACGTCAAATCATTGGTTGTGAAGAGATGCCGCCCAAATGGAAGGGCTATACGTGCCCAAGATTGAAACAAAATGGAAGTTACATTGAGAAAGGCACAACGCAAAAGAGTTGAAATTTTGCACCTCTTGAAGCTTCCTCTATGGAGTTGTAAGTATCTTTTCAATAAATAAATATTGCCTGGAATGCTACTACCTCAATGCACACATCGTATATTTCAATGATCCAAACACTATCAGTGCATGCATTCACTTCAACCCGACTACCGGCTTTAATTCCAGTGAACAGATGAAAGATACGCGTGTGAAGTCAAGTAGAAACCTCCATCTTAGAATTGTTATTTAGAAGTTAGTCACAGTCGAACGGGCATGCCTTAGGAAACAAATCAGCTCTTTTGGGTGGAAAATTAAATAATTTGTAAATGCTCTCCGTTCGATCACATCGGCTTTGGCCTAGCGTTTTCAATTTGCGTTTCGACTGATGTCTGTTAAATCTCTCGACTCCACTCAAACAGAAAATCCAGAGGGATTAAAACGATTTGTTGCTGTCTTGAGCCTCTGAGAGGCTCCAATTCTGAGAAACACCAACATAGAACACATCTTTATAAACGTTTGACGTTTGTCGTTCCATGTCACATGTCATAAGCGTTCTATGCTGACAGATAGTATGTTTCGTGAGCAGGAGCCGATACGAATCCACAGGTGGCATCTGTTTTATATATTTTTTTTGAATACGTGGCTTGTGAAGGTAATTCTTATCATTACTGTTATACTGGGTGGAAATGTGTTTAATGTCGTGATAAAATACAATGCATAAACTTTTCTACAGGTCTGCCTAGGCGCCACATTGGTGTCACTGTTGTAAATCAAAAGATGAAAGGAACACGTTGTTTACAGAAGTAAGTCTTGAGTAGACTGTTAAATTCCCTGACAAAATAGCTGCTGGTGCTCAGATAAAAAAACTACCACCAGTGCCGTACCATCAAAGGCTGTAACTTGTTGCTATCGCAAAAAACGATTGTTGTTCTTTGGAGTATCTTGTCGGCGCTTCTGGTTTTACAACTGGCCACGAAACATCACAAGTGTGATTCGTTTTACTGCTGTTTTATGGCCCAACTGCGACTGTTTGTCGATTTGCATGCCGAAAAAAAACTTTGCTGGTTTGCTAGCGAGGTCGAACAAAGGCCATTTTAGTTCCGCCTTTTAACCTTTCGTCAGATGCATAAAATATTTGCAAACTTGGATTCGGAGACAAGGAAACTGCATTTTCGTGATATCGATTGATGTTGGAAAGAATGTCTGATGTTCAAGGGCACAGTGCCCTATTACGATGTCAATTGCAGCCCTTGTGAAACTCACAGCACTCCCCACGAATATCTGACAGGGGAAGGAATCATTCGGACTGGTTCGGTTTGTTTTGAAAAACAAGTACAATATTTGTTGAGTGGGATTGAATTACATTGGTGCCCCTCCTGACTCCGTCCCTGGGATGGAAAATCGATGAACGAATAAAATATTTCAGTGGGACAATTCGGAATTGTTTCGTGTGCACAGAAGCATGTATGGAAAAAAGCTTTCATTAGATTAGAGTGGGTAATTTGGAAAATATTAAAGTTCTTGTAAAACACGGAAGGCAATAATAAATCCCGGAGGAGAAGTTCCTTCATCCAGGTAGGTATACCTGAGGGAGACTGTAAAAGATTCATAATCTTGGATTAAGAATAAAAATGCTCTATTTCTTTGACGAAACGAAACGGTTCTTTTGTTTCAAATTCCGTATTGCTCCTTTGAGACAGATTAATCTAATGGGATTCTTCTTCTCTTTTTTTCGTCTTGTTGAAAACACGCGTGTGTTCAGGGATATGTTGCCTTGGAATTAATACAACGACAGTTATACAGGGTGTTCCTCTAAGACATAATGCTGATATTTGAAGGAGTTATTCTTGATATATTTTGAGAAAAAATCCCATAAACGTATGTCCTAGAAGTCTCAACTTTTGAGTTTTTTGATAACTGAGATAATATTTTAGACATCTTCATAAAATTTGGTACATGTCTTCTATGCATCAAGGTGCATTTTGTGATGTACGAAATTCTTCATTTTCTCAACCAGTGGCGTTGCATTGAATATTTTTGGAGAAAATACTACGCTATTGCTTATTTTCAAAATAAAAATTACTTTCAACATTCTTATTCCGAAATTAATGAGAATCCAAAAAATACATTTTTCTTGTCATATGCTCTGTTCTTGATTAAAATAATTAAATTAAAATTGTTTCATAACAACCGTTTAATAATCTATAATCCTGTATGTCAAAAGTTAAAACTTTTAGAACATACATTTATAGGAAGTTTTTTTCTCAAAATGTGTCAAAGAATCACCCGTTCAAATATTAGCATGTCTTTAAGAAACACCCTGTATACTGTAATTATTCCATCCTCTATTATGTTGCTGTGTTCCAAACTAAATTAAATGTGATTCGAATCTATGACTATTCTACATAAGTATGATTTACAGCGCATTGTTTTTTTTTATGTTTTAACTGTGTTCTCATACCAGTTGTATCTTCGAAAAGCGAATAATTCCATTGCCAATGCTATACTACCTATTCTAATTGGATAATTTGATGTCTATCTAAATTTATTCAAGCAATTATATAAGAAATTAAGACATATGCGTTTCCTTGCTTGATATCGAGTGTAACTCGCTTCTGAATCTACTTAAAAAAATTCAACACGGAAATTTGATGATAGAGAGTTTTGCGTCACCAAATCCCAATTATTGATATGACCAAATATTTTCGTCGAGTGTACAATAAACCCTCGTGTAGGGTTTCAACCCCTTACTGAAAAAACATAGTTGTGTAATCTCATACAGCTTCGAGGATAACAGATGTATTGTGGGCCTAATCTACCCCATTTTTGGGCCATTGTAAGATCGACGTAACCCCATCAGAGACTCGTATAAAACTGTGAATTATTGCTGTGTAACTGTAATCCAATATGTGTGTTTTTCAATGAAATGGAAATGATAGAGAGATCACGAAGTTATAGGCAGGGAGTGTGATTTTTACGATTGAAAATGATGAACTGATCCCAGCTGATGTGTGTGTTCGATTTGAGATTTAATGATTTATATTCCACTGTTTTTTTTTCTTCAGGAATTTCCAAAGTTGTGTAAATTATGCACATGTCTTTTCAAAATAAACATATTCAATAACGAAAATAGAGAAATAAAACTGTTGCAGGAATTATTAATGTTTATTTGAAATTCCTGTTTTCATGTAAGCTTAACATTTCATGCTACTTGTAATAGATAATAAACATCCTGCTTATTTATAATAAGCGTATATTTCACCATAGATATTGGAATTATTAGTTAACCAAGCCAATAGACAGGGTGGCTCAAAATAACTGCTTCTCTACTTGAGAATTTTAAAATGAGTATCGAAATTTTATTACCACCTGGTGACATAATTTGAAGCTTTGTATTAGTACTGAGAGACCCAGTTGACCTCTCCGCTTTCCATACCTAACACCTCTTGACTTTTCGTCTCAGTTGGTGTTTGGAAACGCATTTTTGGAAATAAGTGACATAAAAACGGAGAAACATCAACGGTAAAACTCTGCGTTGATGTTTTTGGTGAGGAAAACGATGTTTCTATCGAAAAGGGGAAACGATTTTTCGAATCCTCCACTTTGGCTGGAAACCCCATAGTTTACAGACATTATTTTTATCATCTGCGATACAAGCGAGCACCCATTTCTCGAAAAATACATCATTCTGACGCAGGCCATCATTCCCTTATCTAAAGTGCACTCGGTAAACTACATCTGGCTGCGGAAAACCGATCACGCATCCCTTATCTGGACTAAAAATCTGCCAACATTCAGTGGAACCTGATCCACTGAGACCCATAAAGTGCGTGTTAAACGGCTTATACAGAAACCGCACATAATGCCGAATTGATAGATATATCTGGAAAAAAATGCAGTCGACTGATCTACCCCCGAAAAAGCCAAATTGAAAGGGGTCGCGTGCCCCTTATTGTGTAGTTTTAGCCCCAAAAGAGCCGAGTCGCATACAGAGGATGACGTTTGACAGTCAATCCGAACTAATTTCGATGAAACATTCAGAATAATCAGGACCCATGTCAACTGTCAACTGTCAAGGAAAAAAATTATCCTGTCATCGATCTCTGACAGGAGAAGATGGTGAAACTGATTTCTCATGATTCTTCTGTAGTTTTCCCTACACTCGTTTGTTTTAACGTTGAAACAAAAAACAAAAAACAATTTCCCAATCATTGAATTCTGATATTTCCCACGATCTCCTAATAAATACCGTACGATTGGCGATTTCGATGAATGCAATAATACACCAGAATTAGCTGCAGAAATTACAAGTTTGGCATTCGCAGATATCAACGCCTACCTACTGAGAATTCGAATAAATTCATCTCAGAGCTCCAAATGGAAAGGCGATTTACATCCTAAAAGATTTATTAAAATCTCGGCACGGTGTTATTTTACTTTTAATATCAGTTGTGTATCTCGGGAAGGAATATCTGGATAAATATAACGTAAACAGAGTTTTGCATTGGCGTAGGTGACAGGATGAAAAGTGCATTTTTAGGTGTCTGAAAGTTGTGAATTAATTATTTTGCTTCACATGGAACGCTAATTACAAAATACCAATAATGAAATGAAAACAATGTTGATTTCAACCCTTTTTGGCCGAATGGGTCCAAAAATGCAAGAAGAAATATTTTTCATAGTCGTAAAGCTAAAATGGAACAAAAATATTGACAGGAAATGTATTAACACACAGTAGGGAACAAAACAAAGAATCTCGAAACGCGAGAAAAAATGATTATACAACTGATTTCTCAACAAATGTTTGATTAAATATAATGATTGATAGCGGTGAATAACGAAATGATACGCCACTGCACCTGGATTTAATATTCGGTACGGAAGCACCTTTTTTTTTCGGAAGAAGATAGGTAACATTCATAACTTTTAATTTACATAGTTCGGGAGAAGTTACACGGCGAGTCGACTTTTAATTTAGTTTTTGGCAATCTCTGCATGATCTGAAATATATTCTTTTACAACCCTCTGTGAATATTAGTGTGGTAACATCTGCTCAGGATACGATCCAAATGAATGTTTTTCGCGTTACTACAAGGCACAGGTGTAAACTGACGGTTATACAGGAATTAAAGAAATTACTCTTCATTCTTCAGAAATTCTTTTGATTAAGACATTTTCCAACCGCTAATTTGAGATCGAGAACTCGCGAGATTGGCAGTTTTTTTGCAAATAATCACAATATTTGGATATATTGAGAGAAAAAAATAAAAGTAGTATAAAATCAACATTTATTTTCACGAATTTTCCAGTCAATTTATTTGGTTGTTATTAAAAAAAATATACCAAACAAATGGAAGATTTGGTCAGTTGAAAACAGAAGCCATTATTACGAAATATTTTCGAAAGTAGCTTCTCAAAAATCACGAAATATTGGCGTACCCTAAACTGTCAGTTTAAAAAAACATCTGCCCCAAGCTCGTTTTTCGCAGCACGATGTTATTTTTTACCACCAGGTGCTATTCCCGGACCGAACCAGCCAAGCTTTGTGCCAGTGACAAGTTATGATGGATCTGTACGTCTACCGTTTCTGATGCAAATGCTCCATAGTTGTTTAAACATTCTAATTGTTACTCTCACCATCCCAAAATCTTCCGAATGCTGTGGCGGTTTTGGAGATTAGAAAAAGCCGTGGCTGCGGTGATTGATCGGGGATTTTCTGACGAGATACGTCTTCGTCATGAAGGGGTTTTTAATATTTTCGTTCGTGAATTCGACCCCTAGACGTTCTGGCGCATTTGCATGCTAACGCGGATTTGATATACAGGGTGCACGGCAACGTGTTCTCTAGTACAGAATAAGGAAAAAAGTTCGTATGAACGTGTATCCGATCACGCTTAATAGCGGAATTACAGGGTGTTGAAAGTTGGAAAAAAATTTGGTTTTTATTTTATTGTGCTTGAATTACTGCAGATAGACCTTTCAAATTTTGTGTGAGTATCAAGCAATAGGTGCTGCTTAATATGATAGTAAATGTTTTCCAAATACCATACAGGGTGTTGCATTTTCCGAGGTCTCAATCCATAAAAGCCTCAAGAAAAACTAGCTCGTACGCCACTGGTGAATTTCAATATTTTTTTTCGAGTTATTCGACCTATAACCTAAATTTTGTCCCTCTTGACTTTTGATCGAATTCCGTTCCGTTTCCCTAGAAATCAATTAATTTGTAAATTGGTTAAAAGTTACATATTCTGAAATGTTTATATCTACTATTTTGATATTTGATATTATTCAAAGCATCGAAATGGAATAAAAAAAATTATTAACAAATGTTTAGAGGAATTATTCAAAATTCATTCATCCTCTGAATATTACAGGATGTCTCCTTTCGTGAGAAGTTTTATATATAAAAAATAAAATCAAGGTCAAAATACGCGGTGTCTCAAGAGTGTTCTCTTTTAAAAAAATGACGTTACCTTTTAACGTCGAGTTATTCTGAGACTGACACATACAACGCAGTATTGTCCATTTTCGATATTTCGAAAATAAATTCCACTTGTTTCCTCGTACATTTCGCATTGTTTTAATTATTTTTATTCGTAATTGCTCATAGATGGTTCTACCACACTCTAAGGCTTGTTTTCTGAGTATGAGGGGTTAGGAAATGGTATTTGGTTAACGAATGAAACGGGCGTCTTGTCTAAGCAGAAGGCACGTGTTTATGGAAAACGTTACCACAAAAAATATTGGTCTTTCATTTTGTGGCGTTGTGTGAAAAAACAAAACACTGTATACATATCGCCGTCGCTAGCGCTGGCTGATATTCGTTAAAATGTTTTCTTCGCCTTTTTCTTTTTTTGTTATCATCACCGTATGAGAAATCGCAAACAAATTAGGCCCACGTGAACGTAGAAATATATAATTTAAATATCTAACCCTCTCACTACGTCACACGATGACATGGTAATAATTTCAGCGAGGCCCCAAATGAACTTACATTTTGATAATGTTTCCCATTTCATCTTCGAAGATGCAGATAAAGCAAAAGGAAGTCTGAGCGAATGGAATTTCACACAAAATTCAAATTGTCATTAACAACTTTGTAGAAATTACGAAGCCATTTCTTGCCGGAACAGAAATAATAACCTAGAACTGGGAAGCGAAATAAACCCAGACTCTTCGGGAATGCAAGACCTCAAAGGGACCGCCTCTTATATATCAATTAAGGTAATTATATTCGAATTTCGGGAGCATTTGAACTTGTAAACGTTGCTCAAGTTTTATAACGCAGTTAATTTTTGTATTGAGAATTGGCAGGCTCTTTACAGGGTGACCAAGTGGATAAAGACAGAACCTGAGAAAATAAAACACGTTCAATATTTTATTTGAATTAAGGAATTTCAGACACCCTGTACATGAATATCCAACTGTAAATCACTGAGAGAGATATTTATTGTGATGTAGAGCTATAAATTAGAAAAAAAACGCCAATAGTATTATTGATTATTAGTTTATAAACATAAACACGTACGTGCCGCCACTGTAATTACAACAAGGAACAGGAATATATAAATCAAACTGAATAACACCTAACACCTGTTAAAATATGAATTTGTAATAACGACATATCCGACAGTAATATATTTTAATTGCTCTTATCTTATCCACAGAGGTGCGTAATTAATGTTACTCAGTATGATATCGTCTTATGAAGAAAACAATTCAACAACTTCCTTTTTTTAATTCAATAAAGTGTGTTCAGTGAGTTCACCAGAAGAAAAGTCAAGGGAAGCTGTCAACTTCTTTAGTATTCGTGAAATAATCCGGTTGTGTTAATGTTACATGAACAACTTGGCGAATTTTAGAATCGTTTGAGATCACAGTCACCCACCCTTCTATCCTTCTAGAGAATTTTAATTACGCCAAATTCCCACAAAGAGGCTGCCGAATGGGTAACAGGGTGGAAATAAATAATTGCTGCAATTTATTGTTCTGTGATAATCGATCCAAGATAAGCGAAAGCGTGAAAATCGCTTAGATGTTCCGAATGAGCTTACTATTCGAGCTCGTATATTTAAACAGAGTTGGCTATGGTTTCATTTGTCACTAATCAACGCCTACTTGGACATTGATGTTGCACTTCGTGAATGAAGTACCTAACCTCAATATTTCTTTGTTGGTTTTGACTTGAAGTAAGTTGACTTTTGCGGATCAGTTTCTGGTTTTCATCAATCAAACCAGGCGCCAAACGTTTTTACCTCGGAATGATTCTGCCCTTTCAAGTGGTGGCCCTTTTCAGGAAACCTTCTCGAAGAACGAAGCAACATATCGTAAGTCGTTATGCAGTGTTTACTTGAAGTGCGTTTGGAAATTTCTCACGATGCGCATAAGTAACAGATGATCTAGTAATATTTCGAGTTATATCTCCATAACCATAACATTTCCGAAGCGGTCTGTTCAGTCTCAGCTAACAACCGTTTCTTTTCTTTAGAATAAGCAAAATTAACCTAAAACAAGCTCTTGTGTCATATGGCCGGATGGGTTTATTTTGAATTAATATGCTTATAACATCATTATTTTCTCAATAATAAACGAGTGGCAGTTCATTAAATACAAGATGCGTCATAAAAAAAGTTGAAAAGGAATTATTAACTGATGCTGTACAGTTTATTCTGCTTTAGTTCAAGCTGGATAAATAATCAGCAATGGAAATGTGTTGTAATGATAAATGGAAATATGAATAGACGGTATACGAACCATATTTCCTTTGTTGATATTAAATCAGATGATCTGCTACCTATATTAAACAACAAATTGATATCATCTACGCCAAGATGTTTAGATTGTATACCAGGGGTTCGAGAAATTCAACGCAAAACGTTTACTGCGCAGAATTTCTCAACTGAAAAAGTGGAGTTATAATTGGTGTAGCAGCAAAAAACTGACAAGTCCAACAATAATCCTATTGAGATGTTAACAAGTCTCTGAAATAATCTCCATAATTTCGAGTACACGCAACATTTTTTTTGACAGCCACGAAAACACAAGTTGCTTATTGGTTCGCACGATCGTTGAGTGAATAACATACAAAGTGAAGCATAAATACAGGTCAAAATTAAATTTCAATGCCCCCATTTGTCCAGTGGCGTAGGGAGTTCGTCAAAGCTATAAATACAGTAGGTTCCTCTTAGAGGATTCAAGAGTTAGTTTTAAATTTTCTTATCTACCTCGTTATGGGGGTGCCATATGACATATGCAGCGAGCAGGCGGGTGATATAAGCTAGAAATAACCACCAACAGAGCTACATCTGAAGGGGATGCTCTTAAGATTCACTTACATCAATTGGGCATACTGCTTTTAGGATATTGTGAATGATAGACAAATCGTTTTCGGGTATATCAATATTGCTTTCAGATGTCTGCGCGAGATTTCAGACTCGGTGCGTTATTTTGTGCCTCGTTCTGCTTGTTTTTGTGGGCTATAAATTTTCTTGTTGATGAAGAAACAAGAGAATTAAAAGAGGGGTAAAAACGGGGCGAAAGTCCTTTACCCTTTGCAGAAGGATGAATGTGTAATGGAATTAATTAAAGATGTAGACCACAGACACCTGTGTCCATGGCGGGTATTAACGAAGAAAATATTACAGATGTTTACAGCCAAAATTGTCAGTGGCGTACAGTGCGAGATGATCAGAAGAATGCAAATTTTTTAAATTATAACCCACTTGATATATGTAATCATTTTGAGGGGTTGTATACAGTTAGATTTTTGAAGGAATAGATTTCTTGAATTTTTTTCTTAATGTAAGAATACACACAAAAAATTTCATATTGTTCCGGTGAATATTTTCGAAGTTACACGCAAATTTGTAAAGGCGTTTCAGAATGCTTGAAAATGCTTTTCAGACTTTAAATAAAATTGTGTTTTCGACCAACATTACCCGAAAATTTATTTTTCAGTAATAAATCGAAGATATATTTTTTCATAAACATTCTGAGACCGGAGTTCTGGTCAAAAATCGATTTGTTTCTTTGAGAAACTGCCATTTTGTCAAAAAAATTTATTCTGCTTATTCCTCCGATTAATTACTGGATTCAACATAACTTTAACGAAATCTGTTCGATTTTTCAATTTCAGATGATCCAGGTCAGAGATATACCGAGTGGTCACCGAAAAACGTCTTTTTTGAGAGGAGCTCCCGGAGCTCAGCTGTAGCTCTTTTCCAAATGAATATTCTTACTGATACTAAGTCGTGAAATATTGTTAAAAGGTGCCATAATATATGTACAAATTATTAGATCAATAAATTGAGAAATTTTCTCAGGAAAAAAATCTTGAAAATTCGCTTTTTTCGGCTTTCTAACTGTTTATAACCGCTTAATAGACTGTAATTTCAGCTACATCGATTTTTATTAGTTGTGGCAGCAATTCCATCAAGAAATAATGACATTGATAAAAAATAAAATCGCGAATATTACATTCGGGATGAATAGGTTTGTCTAACAATGAAATTTTTGAAAAGTTTATGAAAATCAGTAAAATAAATACCCGATTTTCACCTTTTGTTACGCCTCTGGCGAGAGCTTACATTTTACGCCTTTGGGTTTGACTAATTAAAAGTAAAAATGGGATTTTTGTGTGCCTCGAATGGAGTAATTAAAAATGCAGATTTTATGTTTCCTGAAACGGGAAAAGTTTTTATTATACAGCTGAAGGAAAATTGAAATTGGTACGAGAGGAGTAAACATCGAGAAAGAGAATTAGTTATTGATGAAGAAGAAAATGAAGAGAACTTTTCTCGTTCCACTACAACATGGACCACCCAATTTATCTTAACGACGATGTTAAGTTTCATGTTCTGTTTCGTGTTTCAATTAATAAAAAATACATAAAGATACATAGTTATGTTAGGGTATGTAAAAAATAGTTTTTCGAACCAAAAGTATGATGAATTTGTTGATAAAATGTAAATTCTTCATTTATTTTCCCCTTGACCCCCCTCAAAATGATCCCCATCCGATAAAACGCACTTTTTTCAACGCTTTTTCCAGTCCTCAAAAACAGTCGAACAATTTTTCTTCCGGTATAGCCTTCAGCGAGATTTCTAATTGTCAATTGACAATTTTCAAACATCAAATTTTTTGGATGTGGCAATGGTCGGTAGACGTCATTGGCCGTCCGAGGCGAGGTTAAAGGGTTATATACAGTTAGAAGGCCGAAAAGTAATGTTGAATCTATTAATTGATCGAAGGAATACGCAAAATAATTTTTTTTTGACAAAATGGTGTATCCTCAAAGAAAAAATCGATTTTTGACCAAAATTTCGACCTTAAATTGTTTATAGAATAGAATAGAATAGAAGTTTATTTTATACCAGAGACAAATTTTACAATTTGTATAGTACAAGTCATAACTAATTTCCCAATGTAAGAAGACTCCTATATGTGCTTTACAACTATAACAATACTATAAAAAATGAAATATTCATCGGTGAGGAAAAATCTTCGATTAAGTACTAAAAAATATATTTAGGAAGCTCGTGTTAAAATTTGAGACTAATCGGTTAAGCCGTTTTCGAGCTCTATTGCTCTATTTTATTGGTGAACCCGCCGCTGCACACCTTGTATATTCGAGGAAGATAACACAGTCGATTCAATAATCATCCGAAATGGAACCAGAGAGTTATTAAAAACGTTTATCTATTTACCGAACGATACAAGTTATAATAATAATATCGCTATTAGTGAAACCGTCAAACGAGAAACAATATCGCATCACCGCTAATGGGAAATGTCGCGATCTGCGTGTAATGATAAAGATAATGGAGAATCAGTTGATGATATGCGTTATCATAACCCGAAACTGGCGAAACAATATCGCCGCAGGCTAATCCCCGCAGAAAATCGGCTCGCATTAATTGCTCTTTTGTCTCTTTGCGTCGAATTAAAACTCATTTAAATAAACATAATCTAGCGGGCCGTGCCAGAAATGCCGCTTATTAAAACACGGCGACGTCGTCGGTAAGCCGAGGCGACGCGGGAAATTGCCGCGTATAAATTCACCTTAAGATGACGTTAATGAAATTTTCTTATTTCGGTATTTATTCCGCCCGACCGAAGTGTGTCTTCTGTTCAACACGGTAGTTTTGCGGGAGGATTAAGGGCCCCTTTTTGTCTACCTACCCACTCCGAGTTTCGTTATGAGGTGCGAAATGTGTCGAGGAGGTATTATTTGTTAGCCCCGATGTCTCCATTGTTTTAATTAAAACAGGATATTTTCTGTTTATAACCCGGTCTCACGGCTTAATTTATGCGGAAGTTTTCCCAACTTTTCCGACACTTCCACGGCTGGAAAAGAATCGTAACTGCTCCTTGGAATTGCTCCAGGAAAACTCGAAAATATACTCCGGGAAGAGTTCGTTTTTCGAAATTCCCCACTCATGTGTCCAGCTCGATGCATTTCCTCTTCAGAATCACGAAACTTCGTTCTAATGTTCTGTCTAGGATCATCACTAAGCGATATCTTCACCAAGCTCATCTCAAATGTAGTTCAATTTTCAGAACAAATAAAAAAATTGCATAGAGACTAAACCATGAAATAACCTTGAAGGCAACTATGAAAAGAAGGACAAATTTTCAACAAAAACAGTTTCACAAACGAATCATTTGCTGCCAATAGAATAGTTGTAACGTTTCCATTTATATAAGTGTGTTTTTGTCTTCCTATTGCCACTAAACTTCATCGAGATAATGTTTGTAGGCTCTCTTGGTGTCCCACAAGGTACCACTTTGGGCCAGTGGGTCAAATTCCAAATTAACGCAGGCTTGGATGCTTCATTCGACTGTCCATTCACTGCTCATAATTTCTTAATACCAAGGAACAGAGTAGCTTCTTGTAACACCACACCTAATTAGAAGGAAATGGTAATTGTAACTCTACACACCCTCTTAGGGAAGAAGGGATGGCAACACAACCCGATCATTAAAATTAACTGGTATTGTTGTGCGGTTTCTCTGCCTCAAATCTATGTTTACGAATTCATTAAGGCGGATATGGATTTCTCTCATTAACTTTGCTTCTGTGGGAAATAATGGCGGGATAGCTCGCAGACGCCATTCATGGGTATTTCTCTGAGCGATCGATAATCTAGTTTCTGTCATGATCATGCAATAACGTGGTGTAACACCCTGTGCATTAAATCGTGCGACGACTTATATAGGCTAGACTGAAAGCAGCACAATTAATATTAGCAGTGGTCTATAATTATAATTTGTGTCAGTCATTCGTTCGATAGATAATCGACGTTCACTTTGAGGGGGCATTTCGAGATACATCAGTCCAAAGTCAGGATTTTAGACCCTATTGCATCACAATCCCCATCAGCACAGAGCTTGTGAAGCGTAGTTTCGAGAAGATCCAACCGACTGCGCCAAATCGTAAAATTACCGTCTGTGTACACATTAAGTGCATCCCATGTCACAAGCCCCATCAACTGGTGCAGTACCGCGGGTAATTACGATGAAATAAAGCAATATTAGAGGCGAGAATCACCGCCGGTGGTGGTTTCCACCTCTGCATTGTCGAGTGCGTTTGCGGTCGAAAATCGAATCGGCTACGGGCATGTTAGCTTTGCCTTCCAGCCGGACACGGTCCTCCAGAAATGGCCATTGGTTTGTGTATTGATTGTTAATTGCACATGTTGGGGCAGCACATGCAAACAAACAGTGAATTGGAAAGTTCCAGTGGGCTCTGAGCGAGAAAAATGCCTTAACTAAATTACACACCCAAATAGACCTAGCGAGCTAGAGCCTCTACGTTGAAATTCTAAAGACGAGCCTCTATTGGCCAGCACGGGGTGTAATTTCTTTGCTGCCTTGTAATTTGCAGATTTGAATATCGATTCTGGCCACAGGTGGTTTTTCGAATGCCTTTCAATATGGAACAGCTCGAGTATTTTTTTTGCGGTCGATGATTGCCACGGTTTAGGTTAGCCGAAAGGCTCCCGCATTATCTAGCTAGGATCTCAATAGATGGACTCGTAATATCGAAATAAAATTCGCCACACGAGTCAAGCATCTGGGAATCGAAAACCACGACTCCTACTTGGTTGGAGGAAAATCGAAATACATCCTCCCCACCAATTAAGTATCTTAATCAGACTCCATAAATTAATTATAATGTCTGATTAAGTCCCCCCACAATAAATGTAAGATGAGAAACCATACTCGTCTCTCTCAAAGCACTGCGAGTAATATCATTTCAACGTGGAGTAAGAGAAACACTGAAGCCCATTAGACTTTCGACAACATTTTAACTGAATTATTCATCGTTCAAGAGGGTGAAATATTATTGAAAGCGCAGCATATTTGATGCGATATGCGACTGTGGTCATTGTACCAGGACAACTTTGCTAATGGTTTGAATTTCGCATCTTACAATTAGACATAATTATAATCACCCATTTTTATGTCTTTACCATTCAGATGAACTGAACGGTCCTCAAACGATGCCCTGAGGAACACCCAAAATCATATTGGTGCTCTGAAGATGAGCTGAGATATCAATAGTTGAAAAACACTTTGTATCGCTATCACATATTCATTTTTGTCCATTCTCCACTTATCTTTGGACTTCCTGAAGTCTCTTGAAGCAATAGCAGGTGTAAATGTAGAGATCTTCAGTATTTCTCTTCTCTTCAATGTTTCTCTTTCATCGACATTTTTCCGCCAAATTCACTGCGTTCGTTTGCTGTTGAAAAGTTCCTAGACGTACAGAAACGACTTCAACTTCTAACACTAACCCTCTCGCTGCTATCCATCAATACAACCAACGATATAAAGCTCCAAATATCCCTTCTGCTCAGAAAAAAAAACCGCCATTAATCACATCAACTCGCTGAAGTGGCCGGCCGTCCACTCCATGCAATTGCGTGCGTTGCATGCCAGAGCTTTGCAGAAATATAGCCCTTACGGCCCTTGCAACAGGGCCGGCCGAATGGTCAGCACGCGATCCCTATCTGCCTTTCTGAAAGCTGCTCTGATTGACAGCAGCCAAAACGTTTTGATGTCTCGCGATCACAGAATGTCTCTTTGCAGTGGATAATTGAATATCGGTCGCAGCAATTGACGTGTGACGTTTGACAAGAACAGGTCGAGTGAATTGCGAGTGTGGCCTTTGATTAGTTGAGAAACGGGTCGTGGCCCGGAATTGGTCCGATGCACACAGCTGGTCTTCGGAACTGAAATAATACATCGGAACCATGACTGGCAAATTCTACCCCAGTTTTTTGCATCTGTGATTATGGGTTAGTTCTAGAGCTTTTCTAGGTATAGATTTGAATCACCTGGACGTGGTTATCAATGTTGGAATTAATTTGGAATTCGAATCTCGAATGAATGTTGATTGAACACGAAAAACGGTTCAGATCCCAACGTTTTGACAGAGGACCAATTTTACACGACAACCAACAATGGGCTTTTCATTTTCAGCTGTTTACAAACACCATGGACCCAAATTTATTCAGTACAAATCCACAGGAGGCGAATCACCGTACCGTGAAACAAGCGAAGAGACACTATAGAAGCCACTCAAGCACTACGTATTGAGGCAGGATTAGCGAGTACCGATATCGAGTGGGGAGGCTAAACCTAACCTGAAAAGGTGGTAGTGATCTCACCTTTCGGTGCTAGCCTCCTTTGATTAGGCCAGAGGATGGCACTTACGCAACTATTGTTGGATGATCCCGTTTTGTCGGCGATGGATTTCATTTCGGATGGCATCGAGAGAAAATCTGATTTTAATGACTATGGGGACAAAAGGAGCGTTTTGTGCTCGACACTTTTCGAGTGAAGAGGGCGTTAAAAACGATTAGGAGTGGAACAGATGTATGGGAAATGCGACACGGTCGGAGTTCCAACTGGGTTTCGTTTGTTTTCGACTAAAATTTAAAGATTCGAATAGATAATTCTAATAAAATAATTTAAATGTTCTGGACGACATTCAAGTGTGGAATTTCTAGAATTGAACGACGCATGGTTTTCGCTTAAAAAAATAAAAATCGTTTTACTTCAGGGTCTATTCTTCGAAAAACTGATGCGGCGTGAAAATGTTTGTGCATCGACTGAAAACAAATCAAGAGATCAGATGTGTTCCAAAATGAATGGGAATCCAAAAAATAGATTTTTCTTGTCAGATGCTCTGTTCTTGATTAAAATAATTAAATTAAAATTGCTTCATATCGCAGTACCAACCATTTAATAATCTATATCACCCTGTATTTCAAAAATTAAGATTCTTAGAACATACAATTGTAGAAAGTTTTTTTTTCTCAAAATGTGTCGAAGAATAACTCCTTCAAATAGAAAACACCCTGTATTTGATTTTTTTCTGATATAATACTTAGATTTCGAGGATATTGGAAGATTTGGAGAATTTCGCTTAAAATGAGGATTTTTGTGTTGACTTCCGGTTTAATTCCAACAATTTTTGAAATTTTTTGTAACTTTATATTTCATCTTTGGTGCCAATCTCTCAATTAATTGCCAATATTTCTAAAACAACAAATTTACTCAAAAATCCAATTATTGGAATTTAATATTCGTCAGAATGATTTGATGATAAATCAAAAATAAATCAATAAAATAAATGAAGATTCTTTCAAAAAAGCATCTGAATATATTGATGTTCATGAAAAACTTCGACTTAATTTCGAATAACTTCGTAACTAGCAACAAGATTACAATCAGAATGATTTGATCGATTTTTTTTCCTTTGGCCCTTCAGTTGCACACACTGCTTGGCGTATCTTCCCTAACGAAATGACCACAAACGCGAGCCCATTTGACTGTGACCGTGTTAAACAAACTGTTTCATCCACAGTCCGTTCTTCTGGAAATTCGACTAGAGAGAACAATCAGTCAGTGTGTGATCGTAGCTGCGTAGACGCTGTTCACTTGTTTCCAACGCCTCGCTTGATGTTAATTTCCACGATTTTTTATACTCCCCTGATCAAGCTTCACACCGTTTGCGGTTTCTAGTTCGCTTCTAGCTGGCTGATTGTTTAATAAAATCATTCAGCAGCATTGATTTGATGAGCTCAGCTTATTATGACCAGGAAACTTCAAGACACTGTATTTGTTTCAGCAGCCCTTCTTGGGGCTTCCTCTCCATCGGTCCTGGTTCGAATTTTCCCCACTTGTCTAATCTTCCCCCCACGTCCTTCATTCGAGCATCGCAAGCATTTTGAAATAAATTCACCCCCATTGTTTATATCGTATTTCAATCGCTCGATTTTTTCTCGACGATAAAAGATGGAATGAGACAAGAACATGTCGAAACAATAGTGAGTGGCGAGGCCTCTAGAGCTCGCTGGTGTCGCTACCCTTTATGCAGGCACCCTTACGTAAGATACTCGAGTTTCGATATCGTCCGTTTCCTTTGATTCGTCGAATTTCATCTCGCGCTAATAAAATATGAATAAGGTTTTATCACTAACAAAAGAATGTCGCCGTGCTAATGAATTAGTCGCTCGAGTGGGGGTGGGGGGATGTTTCCACCCCTTTGTCACAAAGGGACAAAAATTAGTATCCTTAATAGTAGATAATAATATATAATCACTCGAACTGTTTTCGAAAATTACGATTGACTGTGGAATACCCTTGGATGGTTTTTCCAAAATTTTTTCCTGAGGGTGGAAACCTCATTTGTTTCTGAGATTCTGAGATTAATAATTAGCACACATTCCTGTGTCTCGGATCGACAAAGAAAAGACACGCTGAATAATTCGCAAAGGTAGAAATGCGCAATCGACGATGAGATGTTTATCGAGCATAAAATCCATTTTTCTTCGGCGTAATTACACAATGTCATTGGAGGGTCATTAGTTGGGTGTAATCTTCTATTGGGGATTTTAATTGCACCGTAATTAACCTGAAAAATTCAACATCAATAGCCGTTTTTTTAATTATAGAAATGCAGAGCATCATTTATCATTGAACATTGACAGCTGAGTGTTTTGGTCTTGGTGAAAACTCTTGGTGCTCGTGGTGCGTTGGAAAACAATTAATACTGGGTGTTTTGCATGTAGATTCCATCTAGATGAGGTACAAAAAGTTTATAGGTATGATTTCAGAATATTTTTTAGGAGCCAATTGAATATCTCTGATTAAGGGATTTTTTTGTAGATATGGCAACAGTGCACATTATTTATTTAGTGTGGGATCAGATGTAGAGGTATCCTCAGTTCCCTCAGTGCCTAGATTTCGAATTATTTTTCTATGCTTCTTTCAAGATGTCGAATTATTTTTATTTAATTGAAATTTTCTGATGTATTTTTTTTTTCTTTTTACTGAAAAAAAAAGCACACCGGTTTGAATCTGCGTTTACGATCCCTCATTATAAAAGAGAAATGTTGCATTGTCTAACATTATAATAAAATATACAGAGCTGTATAAAAATAAGTGATTAATTTTGTGAAATATTTTTTTAAGTGAAACGTTCAGGACATTCTCATCAGATTGTTTATTGATACTAAACAGGAATAATCAACAACTCTTCACACGATTATTATTTGAATTGTCAAATCGTATTCGATAATTCCATCGGTGTCTGTGAATATTCATCACCGACGTCTTGCTCACCCCTTCCTAATCGAAATTACTTCACTCTAATCTTCATCCGTAGCAAAGTTATATTATTTCACTGGAAACCGTGAGAAACACCAACTGCACAAGAGCTCAATAGTGTTACGATCCTCATACTCCTAACAAAAAAAACACCCTGTGCTACTATATCTCGGCAGCTTACGATTCAAATATGGAACATTAATACCAGAAGATAATTGTTTGTGATTACGAAACAGCCGCGGTGGATGTAAATAGAAATAGTGTTTTCCTGGTAAACAATTGCTCACATGGGAAACAGTAGCACTCCAGATTAGGCTTTAATTTATTGAGGATATGTTTTCTTAAAACTATATTTGTTGTGGAGTTGAAACAAACAGGAACTGGACCCACCGGCTCCGTTTTTCGGCACCGCTTTGTACAAACCTACAAATATTGTGTTTCAGTGGAAGAATAAAAATTATTCGGTTCGTTGAGTGGGCCAGACTAACTCTAACGTGAATCGACAGGTTTTTTACCTTGATACGAAGACATCAACTGACGAAAACGAAATTATATTTCATCTGAAGTGTCAAATTGGACCTGCGGACCGGTTTTTTGGTTCTTACCTACTTCACCGGACCAATGAGGCGTTTAAATTTCACCGTAATTTAACAAGGAATCTGAAATCCGAAGATGAAGAGGTTCGGAATTGGTGATAATGAAATCTGATTGTTAGACGTTGATTCGAAAGATCACCCAAATTTATCAGCAGACATAATAAGAATAATCCAATAAAAATATTGTTTTATGCAGAGTTCACCAAACAGTTTTCGTTGTTAATAAAATTTTGCACATCCTGTGATGTGTCAATCAGGCTCTCTTAAATTATTTCAAAGATTTGTGTATAATTAGAATAAATCTGAGAGAAATGTTTCTCCTATTGACCCTATAAAATCAAATCTAGTCCACCCCTGCATTTATAAAAATCCGAATAGACAAAACACACCCTTATTAAGTAATCACAATCTTTTGAAACCATTTTGGATCACCCACCAGAAGTAGTTGAAGGCAAATGAAACGCAAACAAATCCATCAATTGAAACAACTGAAAACGCATCAACTTCAGGCTGAAAATGTGGCTCTTTCAGTCTCCCAACCACTCGTGAAAGATCTGACTCCGATAACTCCATTTTTCACGCATCCCTCTGAATAATGCAAGCCTCAATTCTGCTGACAAACAAATCCTAGTCTCGTTATGTCACCGAGCGAAAACGCCTTTCCATTGGTCGCCAAAACGCTGGACTCGATTTCAACGTGTTTAGGTTAGGTTAGGTAGATCTTCTAGTTCGTTTGTGTTCTGAGCTGATAGGAAGAGAAACAAATGCATATTCGATGGGCCGTGCAGAGATTTATTCGAAAGGCGGTTAGTCGAAAAGAAGAAGTTATTAAGTTGCAGGTACTAGAGATGATTCAAAACTTGGAACGATATATCACAGTGGATACTTTTTCGTTTCGAATAATTTTTCATCCGGAACGAGACTCATCGTCCTCATTTACACATTTAATTGTTTCTCGTTTCTTTTGTTCCGATTTTAATTTGTTTCATTTCTTTGGCAGGTAGATTTCTTTAATTCTTCTAGGCCTATGATGAGTGTTTCTAATTCACCCTGTATCTTTGAGAGTGGGGGGATATCATATCGAGCTAATGATGCTCAATATCGAAGTTTCTTCCGAGTAGAACCGGCAATTGGGGTAAAAATAATTACCCTCCACCCTCATTATACCCAGTCAAGTATTTAATAATGCCAAAGAAGAAAAACGTAAGAAATTCATCGGCGAAATTCACCCGAAAAAATAATTCCGAATCAGAGCTGCCCCCCTAGTGACGTATTAATTAAGTCCTCCAGAAACATAAAACTGGCAATTTCAAAAAAAATTGAGTCGTAACCGCCCCTTTCCGTTTTTCTGGATCGCCAAGAAAACGTAACATTTCTTCCTTCATTAACTCCCCCCAGGGCTAATTCGGATGGAATTCGCACCCCGAAAAGGCATTCCGATCCTTTTTTCTTGCTTTCGAATATTGGTTTGAGAGCGAGTCAATCTGGTAGCGGATTAATACGGATCTTTGACGAATCCGGAGTTTGATTAAAAAAATCCGATTCGCGTTTGATGGGGAGTTCACGAAATATTCAAGTCACCCCTCTGTGGATAACAGTGGAGCTTTTAGCCAGATTCAATAATACAAGAAACGTTGAGAAATATTTTCTATACAACTGATAGATCGAAAACTTTGACATACAAGTATTGAGAGGACAAAAAAAAAACAAAGTCACAAGGAGTTTCGACAGAACCACAGAACTCAAACTTGAAACTGTCACTTGTCAATGATGACAGTTGACGTTAGACTGTTCCGAGCCCACGCTCGGCGATCTCGTATTAATATCGAATTATTAAAAAAGGGCCGCGTACGAATCCAGCCCAGCTGCCGTTTCGTGTAAACAAAAAACCGCAGGACACTGCCTCATTCTGGTCGAAAAGATGCACTTAAAAAAAAACGAATTACATTTTCTGCGAGCAATGAGCCGAATCATATTCTACGGATCTCTGAACCTTATGAAAAGCCATTGTGTTCTGGGGAATAATCGGATACTCTGCTCTAACAATGGAAGGCTACTGTATATCTATCTGTCTGTGTGTAGATAGATAGATGCATATTGCGTATACAAAACTACCCATACTCCCTCCCTAGCCGTCGTTCAGCCCTCGGGGTACAACGATGGTTATTATAATCTCTCACGTTGAGTCTCGTATGCTGAAGCTACAGAGAACGGTCACTGTGCGATGTGATGAGTCATCGATTGATAGTGTAGAATGTTTCATAAAGTAAAATATTCTTCAAAAATAAATATCGTTCGAAAAACAAGAAACAAAAAGGCACAAATAGAAATAAATATAGTTAAAAAAAAACAAAAAACAAAAAGGCACAAATAATTGATATTGTAGAATTTTTGTATACAGTGAAATATTCTTCAGAATTAAAAATAGTTTGAAAAACAAAACGACAAAAATAATTAGTGTAGAAGTTTTTATAAAGCGCCCCAATATTTTTCTAATTAATTCAATTGCAAATTAATATCATTTTTCCTTTTCAGCCAATTGAAGTTTATTACAGGACACCCTGTATATGCAAAGTGCACAGTAACAAACGAAATGATGCAAACTTTGTGGTTCAACATTTATTTTGGAGACGCATAGTTCGAATTAGATAATTTGAATAAACAAAGTAATGGAAAATTCCTCATTCATGGTTCTTACTCTCGAATTAAAATACATATCAGCAGAAAAATAGATTTTCTTTAATAGTAATAAAAAATAAGAGACTCGAAAAACAACTTTCTTTGTGTGATTGTGACGTCAGAACTGCTAATACTATCAGAGTTGCCAGTTATACTATGAAATAAGTTGATGAGTAACAGTTGGCAACACTGTGAAACATCATTTTGGCGCTGGTGAGAAGGATTTACGACCTATTCTCATGGTGCATCATGAGTTTCACGTGTGAAAAGAGTTCCCAACCCAATTTCTTCCAACGACCGATGAAACAAAATTGATAACGCACAAAAGCCCCATCAAATCAAACAGAAAACAATAGAAATAAGTCTTCGGCTCGAACGAATCGTACAATACCTTCATTGTATCGTTGGATACCATAGAAGGTTGGGTGTTTTGTTTGTGGCGTCTTTGTAGCGATCAAAAGTTACTTCATTAGAGGAAATGTATCCAATAATTCATTTGCGCGGAGCTTCGTTGAGTACTAATGGCTGAAATAAGATATCAACGCACGCAATGATACCACTGATAGACCATAAATTTGTCTGCGGTTACAAGGAATGTTCTCTCGCTCTTGTATATTTAATTAAGGCTCGTATAAATGAGGATCTATAATCCTCTGACACGTTCTTCGATTGTTTCATGAATATGTAAAACTCTTGTCGAAACATTGTTTATTATAAAGGAGAATTCTCACTACAAAATTTACAAAGTCAAAAGTGAAAACACGAAATCGTTAAAATAACTAGAATAAATTATGAACGCAAATATCAAATCAGAGATTAATATCATTAATTATAAATTAAATTCAAATCCTGGGATTTTGTCGATGATCTCTTGACGTGTACTTCATATCGAAGAAAATTTGACTTTGAATTTAAATTTTGGGGTCACTTCTTTGAAGAATTGGATGAAATAAATTGAAATAAAATCTGTCAAAAATATAAACCTCAAATCAGAATTCATATTTCAGCTCATTTATCGAAGATTCATTCTATTTATTGTGAAAACTCTCTTCAAGAAGTTGTATAGAAATCAGTACGAAAGACTTTTCAATAATATACCACGTGATAGAGAGTAATATCAATTCTTAACTTCACTTTTCAACTGAAAATCTACTAACTAAGTAACGGCGAAAATCCTCGTAGCAAACACGGCGCATTTTTCATTCTATTTTCGAAATAATTGTGGGGTAAATGTGAATTTCATTTCACGTAATGAAATCCAGTGTGAAAAGCCGTTATCAAAACTAATTGACATTCTCTATAAATCGTGAGAAAACAACTGCAAACGTATCAATCAAATCAAAAACAGATTACTTGCCAAGAAAAAATCTCATCAATTCAACTAGTCCAAGTTTGAAAACAGGGCAGAGACTAAAAAAAGGATCGATATACTTTTTGACACAGTTATGAAACCGAGAGGGGTTGAAAATCGATAAAAACACCCTCTGAATATCGCCCTTCCTTGTACGCCGTTCAATATCAGCAAACATATTTTAAGAAGGGCTTCACGAAAAGATGTGAGATCAGCCACCATATTGGAGGAAAAGAGTTCTGACAGATTTGGTTATGTTTCAATACCAACTGTGCAAAATAAAAGTGCCTAGCTGACCACTGAACTTCTGATTGGTTGGCAACACTTCACAACGATGCAAAATTTATTCTGAGAGAGATCTTTGATACAGTGAAATGTTTGTTGAGTCTAGTCAAAGTTGAAAAAATTGTTCATTGGTTATGAACGATAACCGCTCACTTTCCTCCGATGAAATTCGTATATGCGGCGCTCTTGGAATTGGTCCAGAGCCCTCCAGCATCCGGCGGTGCCAAAAAGCGAATGCCGCCACAGTCGGAATGATTTCATTCATTCGTACGCATGCTATTTCGAGAGAGACAGTCGGAGAAAGAGAGAGAAATCGAGTCTCATTGAACAGACGGAGAATTTGGGGGGAACACCCTGGGGATCCCCATGAAGCGACACGCCAGACATGCCAACCTGTGGATTCAGATAAATCTCCAACAATGACTGTTTCCGAATCGTTCCCCATTTGTATTCCGGCACCGGAGTTTGTGAATGAAAGCGGGATCGCCCGGATACAGGGAAGGGATTTTATTCCCCAACATTCGGTTGAGAACTATTTGGTCTGTGTGTCAAATGTCAACGTCTAGTTCTATAGTTTCAAGAAGAGGTTGTCAATTGACAAGACAGCTTGAAGCTTTGAGAATAAAGAATACTTGAATGACAGAATGACATAATACGTCACTGGGTACCAACATAAAGTCTCTCAAACACAGAAGATGCTTGTGAGCTCTTCAATAATGCAGTAAAATCCTACCGTAGTTTGAATTTGCTTAATAACTAACCATGTTATTATGCTTTCCCCTTTGGAGCGTTGTTCGTTTCAACACCGGCATTAAATCAAGTCTTCGAAATACCTCCTAGATACGAAAATTGTTACCAGTAATCGATAAAACAAACATGGCCATTTTACTGGCGTAGAACGAAGAAGCAACAATCATAGCATGTAGGCAATTTATACCAGCAACAAAAATGTAAACTACAAGGAACAAAAAAGCCATTTGGAGGAGGAATGTTTGATGACACCGGGTGCCTTTTTTGCTGGAATATTTCCCTAGACATGTTCAAATTAAGAATTAGCGGTAGCACCGTTGAATTTTTCATCACCCTGGTCTAAACTGTTATTGTTATGAGACCCACAAACTTTTGAGTTGGGGTTCTTGATGGTCAGCTGCACTTCAACTGGCGCTACTTGGTGGTGAAACTGGGAACTTGATATACAGAATTGTTTAGGTTGTGAAGCGCCCTCTGGAAAATCGTTGTGTTTTTTTTTTGGAAATGGTGGCAACGAATTGTCAAAAAAATCCAGTGATTGATCTCGAATTGTTACTTGAGAATGATCAACTTGAGAAGAATAACGTTCCTGGTTGAATATTCATAAGAAGGCTAGTTTTATATTGTAATAATGGAGAAGCTGAACGGTTTTCCGTGATATATCATTACAATCGCGAGTTGTCCGCTTTTAATTATAACCTTTGAAGTCAGTCTCTATGATATGATATAATTTCAGAAGGATTGCATATAAACCATGACTTGAAACCAGCGAGCGTAGCATCGTTCCAAGAACAATAAAATAATAAGAGAACTGGTCGTCAGTATCATCCCGAATATTTTCATAAAAGCTTCAACGTTTTACGAACCTATAACTCCACGAAAAAAAAAAGTTTCGTTCAGCTCATTCTCGTTATCTGCGCATATTTATACACTCATCCGTTGCTACAAAGTAAACACAAAGAACAGCAAGATGTTTATTTTGTCTGAAAGTAAATCATCTCTAGATAAATATGGCGCTTGCTGACAGTAACACAAAGCTATTAAACATCTCTCCCATTCAAAATTACCTGTAATTTATTACGATAGACATACATCATTGGCAGCAGTGTTGAACGATTCCAGCGAGCGAGATTTTTGGAAAAAAAATACGAAAAAGGAATTTCATGGTTTAATGACAGTTCACATGACTATCAAAAGTACAGGGTGTTTGTTCTAAGTACGGTCCTGTCGACTTATTTTACAGGTTGTGGTCCAAACCTCAGGATATCGTGGAATGGTTAGTAATCTCATTGATTGAAAGTGAGAGAAGAGCATTTAGAGACGAAAACGGTATTTTTTTGAATTTCGTAGCACCTTTACATCGAAAAAAATAATTTTAACTCAAATTAACAGGTACAAGAATGACATGCGGAAGTACCAAACACATTTGTTTAGGAATATTTTTTCCTGCTATTTCCATATCTGCAAACGAATTTTCGAAATTTCGTCATACAGGGTGTTGTATTGAACTGATGAAGTTCCTTTAGTTTTCTCGAGTCCGTACCTGGATTATCAGTTTAATTCATTCGGAATTCGGTAGCATACAGGATAATGAGTTTATGTTGTGAAAACGAATAAAATATACAATGCGGATCGTAAGTTATGAGCCATTGAAGAAATAAAATCACGAACGACAGTAGACTCAACTCAAAAAGTTGCTAAAAAAACAGTCTAGTTGCCTATTTCATTGTTTTCTGTTTGGGGGAAAGTTTCCAGCGCGTTCACGTCATGTTTCCACATCGTATCAATGTAATCACCATCGTCTATACTTCCAAATAATCTCGAAAATTACATTCGCATAAGCACTATCAATGCTAGAATAAACAATAATCAGTCGTATCAAACCCAAACTCAATAAACGTAGTGATATTAAAACCCAGCAGGTGTCGACAAAATTTTTCATCACTGGGAGTTTATATCACTGTCCCAAAGCGTCTGTGAAAATTTCATCGAAACCGGAGCTGGTTCCCTTTGCTGCATCATCGAAATGGGCTAGTTAACACCAGACGAGACCCAATCAAAGAACGACCATCACTGACCCGAGACTCCTCATCACAACACAAAGCTATTGATATTTATATTATTAATCATCGGTAGCCGGGACGCCGTGTATATCTCCGGGATATCTTTGAGGTTGTGGTCCACACAAAGACGCGAGTGTTAATAGCTTCTGTCAGGTTACAGTCGGACTTATCATCCCCGCACAAATGCCTTTTCGAGCCACATAATTTATGGCTTTTGAGGCGCCACGTATACAAAAGGAGTGCGGTGAATGGGAATGGAACGAAGCGGATTTGAATATCAGGAATCGGAATTGGAAAATTAACGTTTTTGAGTTGGTACGCAGGATGAGAATTGGGGAAGTTGGAGCTGAGCACTACGTCATCCAATGGAGAGAAAATGCACTGTTGAAAACGTTTTGATGGAGAAACAGTGAAAGTAATATTCGCTATACAGAGTGTTAAGGCAAATAGGTGGGGATCATATCGTTACTTGCCAATTTGAAACTGTTTTCAAATTATCCTGCATGTGTCACAGCTATAAAAATCTCTCTCTGTATTATGCATTCGTCGACAGCAAGCTTTCTTTTGCGTCAGTTATTCGGAATCCTCAATAAGTCGTTCACTCAAAAAGGATAGAAAGTGTTCAAAATAAATTGTTAAGATTCCCAGCCTTGCAAAACAAGATTTGCTTGCAGGATCATAATTATCAGCCGATCCGAAAATTTTTATTGAAGAGAATGTTTCTCAATTTAGACGAATAGTTAAAAATGGTTCCTCTTTCCTCGTACTTGTTCTATTATGATCTATTATTTATTTATTTATGACTATATTATTTCGAATTCCGAATCATATTCGTAGATATTACTGCCAGATAATTTTATACCGATAAGTAATGTTTATGTATAATTTTGGAAATAGCTTAGAATAATTCTTATATAGTGGATGCTGTTCTCTGGAACTTTGTTCTGTTAGTAACCTGAACTGGTAAATAAATAAATAAACATGTTTTTCAATTTTGTAAACCAAATTGGAAACTTGAAAGTATCCAATACCAAATTGACTACCAGAATTTGAAAACGACCATGACAAAAAATATTCGACCACACTTGCTAAAATTTCTATTTTTCCATTTTTTTTTTTCATTCCTTCTGAGCAATGGGGTGGGTTACGTCCCCAATGACTCCCAACTCGTTTCACCCATGACCCCATTATAATGTAAGTGGGGAATCTGATGCGGAATACCATTGAAACTTGTTGTAAATATAAAAGCAGAATCTTTCCTGTCAGTATGGAAGCTCCCGATGATCTTTGATCTTCCCGTTCAGGATTTCAAAGATTCCAAAAACCCCAAACGTATCTCCCCCCCTTTAGCTGACTCCGCTAATGGAAAACTGGGTACGATACGTTATATCCTGAATCAACAGTCCTTTACGCAGATTATAAAACGAAAACAATTCCACTCTAGTCTCCCCTTTCTCTGTTACCCTTATAATTACATCACAGACATCGCGAGGGTTTGAAAATGTCCTAGTTAGTATTTATAGAGTGCGTTCATCATACGCAACTGGCGATCGTCGGGGAGTTTGTGCGAACGGATTAATGGGAATTCCAGCCGAATGGGATTCTCAAAGACACATACCTGGCCGTGGTGCAGTCCCTGAACAAGGTGTCAAAGTCCTTGCAAGACAGCAGCTTGCACCTGTTGACCCCCGGCTGGATAGCGCCCAAGCCCCTGAGGATCCTGACCTGCTCCACGTTGCAAACCAGCGGCACGATGTCCAGCCGCTTCAGCTTGGTGTACACCGTGTGCAGCCCGCCCACCAAGTGCTTGAGGAAGAGCTCGAAGGCCTGCGGCAGACACAGCATGGTGTCGCCGGCGATGATGAACGCCGCCACCTTCTGGCCGCGGTAATCGACCAGCTTGCACTCGTTGGCGGTGGGATCCGACGTGGAAATGGGCGGCGGGCTGTTGTACGACCGCGGCGGCCCGTGGTGCGCCATCAAGTCCAGCGGGCTGGGCAGCACCCCCAGCGAGTTGAGCAGCCCGAGCCCGGGGGGCGGGAGGTGCCCCAGCGCCATACTACGGGCTAGATTCGCCGAGGAAACGGGCGGCGGGCTCAGGGGGTGCCCCATGGACATGGGTGGCCCCAGCGGGCTCGCCTGCCGCGGGCTGTGCACCTGGTGCTGCTGCTGAGCGTAGTGGTGATGGTGATTGTTGTTGTGGTGCGGCGGCGACGGCGACGGCTTCACGGCGACGGCGGGCGAGCCGGAGGAAGCGTGGCTGCTGTGGTCGCTGGCCGAGTCCATGCCCGAATTGTCCATAACCGCGACGCGGAACATCTGACCGTCACACGACGCGACGGCTCGTGTTTGTCTGGCTGTGGGGCGGCGCTGTGGGGAAGTGCGCGACGCTCGACCGGTACACTCGGCGAGCACGAACGTAATAAATAAAAACATTCGGAAAAAGCGGGTGGAAGCTCTGGGGGGCGTGGCCGGTGGCGACGCGCTCCGGAGCACCGCGATTGGTCGGTGCCGGCGTCAGCGGCGCTCGGATTGGCTCCCCGCCGGTCGCCGTCTTGCGGACACGCCCCGTGCTACCGAAAGAAGTTTGTTTCTTTGTAGCGCAATGGGCGGATGCGAGGAGAGAACTTGAAATATGAGCTATGACGTATTGATAAAGAATGTCACCGGGCAATCAATACGAGGTGTGCGGGCTAATTCTACTCTTTTTCTTCTTCTTCTTCTCCTTTTCCTTCTTGTATTTCGAATCGATGTAGGTACTCTGTGTGAGGGCATCCGAGGTCAGGGTAAAATTTGGAAACCCTACGAGTGAGACTGCCAAACGTCATTCCTTCTGTACTTTGACTCAAGAGAGAAACTTCAAAGTTCATTGAAGACCAAATCTCGATCAATCATTGAGGTTATCTTGTATCACTATCAGTTGACATGTTTTCTAACCTTGAAGCTTATGATCCTTTTTATTTTCTGCTGAAACAAACTGTATCTCTCGGGAAATCTTTGTTTAATTCAAAAATTCAATAATAAAACCAAAAACGGTTTGTTACTGTGTATTCTCCGTGCGTTTATTCAGACTTTTTCGCCTGAAAAATACCCCCTGTTGTTATTGGGACCCATAGGCGTAACCAGGGGGGGCTATTGAGGCCGTAACCTCCCCCCCATTGCTCGGAAGAAATAAAAAAAATTGCAAGTAGTAGTAGTAGTATTTATTGACCATAATCAGTACAGGGTACAATTGGCAAGTCAGAAATTTGATAGTAGATTCCTAAAATTTAACACAGTGGGCTTATACAATTTTACAGATTATATACAATTTGAAATTTGTATGGCATATTTCATTTTGTGAACACTCAGTGTCTGATTTTCTCTGCTAAAAATTCTTCTATTGTATAAAAACAGTTTTCCAGAAGATATTTTTTCGTCGTGCTTTTGAACTTTTTGCAGTCAGTGATGCTTTTTAAAGGATTTGGAAGATTATTGAAAAGAGAGATGCAATTGTGAGTGTAACAATTTGAAAAAATAAAAATCTGAGTAAGTGTCATTGACTGGTGGGGGTCAACTTCCCCCCCCCCTCCATTAGTCGAATCTTGTTACGCCAATGTTGGGACCCGAAATTGCGAATTAATCGAATAAGACATTGAAATTGTCGACGAAAAACGAACGATGAACGGAATCATAAGCAAAACATAAATCATTATTTGACATCGAAATTTCAATCCTACACGCGGCATTCCCGCTACATCCAGTCCGGCTTCTTTGGCGGTCAAAAAGCGTGCAAATCCATTGGCGTACGTACCAAAAAAATTTCATTCCAGAAAAAAAATCACAAAACTATTGCAGGACATTTATTGATCATCACTCACGTCTTTTCATTTTTATTTTTCAAGGAATAATTCTCTCAAGTCTTGACCTACATTTTTTTTTCAAAATACCTAACCTCAATTCATGTAAAGCTATTTTTCCTCTTGAGTTTCTTAGATTTTTTATAGTTTGAACAATATTTAGTGAATATCAAGAATTCTCCTCCGATTCGATGTTGACAATCTTCCTTTTTAAGTAGCTCCAGGAGAAAAATACCTCACGAGTCAAATCTGGTGACCTAGTAGGCCATTCAGCTCCTCTCTCGAGCTCGTCCATGTTTGTTGAATATTTTCTTTAACTAAACTAAACCTACAAGTAATGCTTAGTGTTACCAAAAATATCATCAATTACGTTTCGTCCAGTTGTTTGTGGGAATTTTTTGATTATTTATAACTCAATTGATGCCAGCTCTGCTGCCCTAGCCGGCTACACGCCGTTCGGTCCGCCCCTGTTCTCATGGAAATCGTTCTTCGCGCCATATTGTCTAGCGATCCATCATGCGACTGTCACATGTTATTGTTACTGAAATCTATATAGTAGGCTGCGATTGTTGGGCGCGTCGCAGCCTAATACACAGTGTGATCACGCATAATTGCCCAAGTTTAAAATCGGCCCGGATCAAATTGGCTTTGTGCGAATGAATATTTTATTCGGCGGAGAGGCGGAGACATTAAAGTCTCGTTAAAGATTAGCGCCAGACGTAATCTTGATCGATTCGGGGGAAACGGAAGTGGATGTGACGTGTACTAGTCGTCGCGGTGTGATTAGGTACCTGGTTGGTGCGTAATGCGTAATCCGGGAAGTTTCGAGACTCCGGGCGAAAGTAATTTCGAATTGGAATGTATCTTGAAACAATTGAAATTGAGTTTCGCGACTGCGCCTAAAAACCCCGTTCGATTCGGTTGTCATCTTCTCTCACTGCATTGGTCTTTAGAGGTTGCTGAATAGCTAAAACTGAATTTGAGGTTAGTTTTTTATTCTAATAATCACCCATTGAATTAATCGAAAAATTCGCAGAGATAATTGAACCTTTTCACATGCAAACGCTTGGGAAATGTTACAGGCAGTGCTACCAACCTAGAAAAAAAAATATCTGCCTTTCCAATGCCCAGGAAATTAGGCAATCCAACCACCTGTCAAATCGAAAAACAATATGGCGGCTTATGGCACACATTATGTGAGTTGAGTTGAAAGCTGTTACATTTAGTGATCTTTAGTGCGTTTTTTATGTTTTTTTTTTTGATTGTGGTTGGTTATTAACTCTTTTCCTGAAGAAAAATGCATGTCACGTGCATTGCAACTAACACAAGGTATCGCATTGTGTGCCATCATCCGCCACATTGAATATCACGTGGTTTGGATTGCCTAATTGTGATAACAGATTCACCTAACCTAACCTAACCTAATTCAATCTAATTTAACCTAACTTTTCGATTACAGTGGTACGTTTTCAATGGATCACCCTGTATAATTTGATAAACCTATCGACCCACTGACAAATCTCCATTCTCTGTACCATCATAATGTTTGTAATCTGTGTTGCACCATCGCCAAATTAATGCGCGTCCTACATTTTACAAATTTTATAATTGACAATTGACAATGCGTTGTTATTGTTCCACCGTTTCTCATTAACGCTACACTGTCCGCTGTCGCCCAATCGTCGATGAGATTACGATTTTTCCCGAGCACAGGTAATTGTGTCGGAGGGTTGCCTATCTGACATTCGGCCATTGTTTATCGGCGGCTGGCCATAATGGATCGGCGGCAGATGAATGGCCGGCCAGTCCAATAAGTTCATTGTCGCTATTTGGACACGCATGTAATAATCTTTCGATGAAGGAATTGATCGAGTATTGATTCCGCGTCTGCCCGTTCGTCCTATTATGGCGCGCTTTACTAGAACAATGCCGGGTTATGGACTTCCGAACAATACGTCGTGTATATCTGGACGCCTATCTAATGTGCTGGGCATTGACAGTTCCACGGACACAATAGAAATCTCATCAACAGTTGACAGTTGACACGTGACGCGGTTTCACCTCCAAAACTGGACGGTTTTCTGGAAGGGGAGACCAAAAAGAAGAAGAAGATCACCTCCAAAACCTCCTTCGTATAGTATGGTGAAAAATGTAAATTATTGGATTTTTTTCAGTGTGTTTGAAAACAAAATTAGAATTGCATCCATTTCAACTTTATTTACTAAAGGTATTATATACAGTTGGAATATTAAAAAAAATCGTTTAATTTATTTTATTTTCTTAATGTACATACATTTGAGAATACACGCAGAAAATTTCATATCGTTCCGGTGAATATTTTCGAAGTTACACGCGAATTTGAAAAGGCGTTACAGAGTGCTTGAAAGTGCTTTTCAAACTTTGAACGCGTTTTTCTCGAAATTGTGTTTTCAAAGTTGGTGACCAAAATTACTCGAAAACGGCTCAACCGATCAGACTCAAATTTTAGCACGAGCTTCTTAAATATATTATATACCGTGATATGTTTACAAATTATCAGATCAATAATTTCAAAAGTTTTCTCAGAAAAAAATCTGGAAAATTCGCTTTTTTTCAACCTTCTAACTGTATACAACTCCTTAAATTAACTTCATGAAAAATCTTTTCCATGCATTTTTCGCCACATAATTTGGTATTCCTGTCATCAATGTCGTTCCACCCCCCCCCCCACTCGCTATGGAGGGGATGAAGTTAAATATGTTTCTCGAAACTATATACAAATTGAACTGGTGTGTAAAAGCAAATAGAGGGGGGACCGAAAGGGGAAGAGGGGACTTGGAGGTGAATATAATCGGACCGAAAACGGTTTGGGAATACCAAGTGTGAAAATTCGTGATCTACGGCGAAATATGTATCCGCAAACGGTCATTAATCATCTCGATCTCTAGACAGCCGAGATCTGTCGAGTGTCACTTGTCGATAAAACTCGGTTGGGGTTGGGATTTTTGAATTCAGGTGGCTTTGATAAGTGGTGGGGATCACGAAATTATGAATTTGCTTGGAACCAACTTCAGGGCATGCAATTTTGTGTGAAAATATGAAAAAACTCTACTTTCGAACTCTCAAATTAAGCGAAACTTTGAAAACGATGCTTTTGTGACGTCAGTACTGCTAGTACTGCTCGCAGGCAGTGTTGCTAGCTGTACTTATTTTGTTTCTTACCAAAATCGAGCTAGCGATGTTGCCAAAATGTTTCGTATACACGGCAAAGGCAACGTTGCTTCTGATGGTACAATCACTGATATTTCCTTAAGCTTACCCAAAACACCCTGTATATTCGATGTGGTTTCATATCGAGCTCGGGATCTATCTCGGATGATGAGTCTCTCATTCATACCCCAAGGATTTTATACGTCGTCGTGACGCTTTTCAACAACCTTTATGGGTCCATTCGCTGAAAGAAACCATGATCTATACCTTCTTGAAGAAAAGGATTTTTATCTCGACTGGCGTTTCTACTCCCGATACGTCCATTTCATGTGACATATTGGGTATTAAAATCGGTTTTGCAGCGTGGAAAATGGGCTTAAGTGCCGCCATATTGTATATTTTCGAATTTTAACTGTGATGGATCCGGTCGCGTACCGCTCGTCATTCATTCGTCGTTAGAATTTACATAAAACTGCTATAACTATCGTGAACTCCAGTAGAAAGGAGGTTTTTTCGTTGTTCAATCGAGAATGGCTTGAAATTTCGCCACGATTTTCATTAGACGGCCTAATATTTATGTATCACGAAACCAAATTCCGAGTCACACTGTATAATTTCCAATCACCGCGCCAAAAAGCATCGAACCACTGCTATAAATAATATGGAAAATTGAAAATGGTATCTACGTTTTTTTTCCGCAGAATTTCCTTCTGAATTTTCCTTTTTCCCATTCATAACAATATGCCAATGACAGTGAAATGAAGGAAAAAGAATATCTAATGCTATCAAAAGGGTGCACCTCACATATGCACCCCATTGTATTTTAAGACGGTTCAACAAATCCCTTTCGCAAACGAACGAGGTTATGTGTAGTAGGGGAGCAGTCGGACCAAAATATAGTACGTGGTGGAAACACTTTTTTGAAGATTACACCAATTTTTCAAAAACATGACGGACAATCTCATTGCTAGTTATTCAATTAGATTGATTGGAACTGTCAACTTGTCATTTGTGATACGTTTAAAGAGAACCAACTATTGAAAACCGCATTTTTGTAACCGTGTCTGATGAAAATTAATGACAATGTTGTTTTTTCCGACTAAATTTCCAATGAAACTGCTGAATTATTCAAAGAAACCCGAATTTTAGATCTGAAAATGCGATTCCTGTTGCTTTGATCAACATTCCTTTGCTCCCCTACTACGAAAAGAATCCGAAAGAAGGAATATATGTGTTTAATCGATTATTCCCTGACGGTAAGCCGAGGCCCTTATCAGAAGGCAGCAGCCGCGAATGTACGAATCCGATCCGATATCTAAGTCAATATGCTAAATATATGAGGTTATTTTCGATGATGGCAGTGAAGAAGAAGCGTCTTTGACGCTACGAACGATATTCAGTTTCTGTAGTAGAGAATTTCATTCGGGCACACTCAGGAGCTCCATTAATACAACATCTTCGTAAACGTATAAAAGAAACTCGATAAGTCTTGTGGTAAACTAAAAACATTACGTTATTTTTACTCGTCATGCGATTGATCATTGAAATGGAAACCTAAATATTACTGAGACTAAGGTAGTGGCATCTGTCGGTAAATAGATGAATCAGATACAAGCTACAGCACAATGTGATCGATATTTTACACTAAAGAGAACTGAAGGCGCCACCTGTTGGTGAATAGATGAGTCAATAACAACTTTGACACCAATAACAATAGTAGCGTTCTACATACAACTTCACACTCATTGACAACGTAGCGTACAGGGTGTTTCGCAATAATTCAATGTAGAAACTATACAGGGTGAAGCCTTACAGTCGAGACTAAATGATTAATTTGTAAAGGAACTGGGAAAAAACGAAAACGCAATAGACTTCGGAATTTTTAATAATAATAAGTACTCAAATGTCTTTTGACTCGTCCATCAGACACAACCAGCTGCGGCTCATGTCTTGTAATAAGGCGTAGGGGTATTGACCGACCCCCAAAACGTGATAATTTTAGTCTCCTCGTGTCTGATGAAAAACAAAAACGGCACGTCCACTCTGAAGGTCACCCTGGACCCGTCCCTGGTCAAACTAACCGATGTCGAAGCTGCAGCTTCAGTGCCAGTCTCAGTAATGTCCATGTAGACCTTGTGCAACACCTTATCTGCGTACAATCCAGGGTTTTGATAGTTGTTGTCTGTTGATTGGTGATTGAGCAACAGCCTGAGATCGTCCAAAGTGCGTGTTTCTCGCGTCACTCTGCGACCTATTTTACCGCCGAACTTCTTGTAAGCCACCTTTTGATTGGTGCCAGGTACAGCCTCCCGGCAAGAGGTGGCGTTACTAGTAGACTCGAAGATTTTGGAGCAATCCACCGGTTCCCCGGTTCTACTGAAGATCAGCACTTTCTCGTCGTCGAAGCCGGCCGCCAAAGGGTTGTTCTCCACGTCGGATATCTTGGTGGACACCCCCGGCGCGTCGTGTTCTCCTGGAGACAGCAGCCCCAAGTTGGCTTCGCCGGCTTCGAACAGGCTTTTGACGCCCAGGGATACCAACGTGTTTTTCATGTCCAAAGTGCTCTCGATGCGCATCTTCGGGAGCAGGGTTAGAGCTCTGGTGTATACGGTGCTGTTGGTGAGGTGTTCCAGATCTGCTGGTGTCAAGGCATCCTCAAATTCTCTAAGAGTCTTAGTGTTTGAGTTGAAGGGCATCACCACGTACATAACCGTGGCGTTGCCCTTGTAAGGGAAACCCATTATTTCGCATCGCAGGTTGGGGTCTTTGTAGTAGGGAAACTCCCCCCCGTTCGCCATCATCTCCACCTCGATATCCGTCCGGGATTTCCTGCCGTGAGTATAAAACGGCCTCCTAAAAATCATCATCAATTACAGAACGAAAACTTACGCCATCTATTGGCAGAAGTGGGAAACTAAGTTATCTTCGTTACATGTTCTGCCAGTAGATGGCGCAGGCAGCATTCCTTATTCTACCTTGCCGTTGTTCCCTCGAAGAAGGGTTTCTCCCACGATGCTTTGAAGTACAAAGCACTGGCAACGATCACCTTGGTTGACGCTGCAGGTACATCCGCGAGGATACTCTTGATCTTCCCCTTGGTCCTGTTTGATACCCAAGCGTTGATCGCTTGCAGCGCTCTCTCGGGGTTGGACTTGAAATCGACATTGAGAATTTCGCTCTGGTACAGTTGCTCTGCTGTTTCTTTGTAGAGGCTTCTGATTGGGTAGTTATTTTGCACGAAAACGGCCACGGCGAAGTCTACCTGGGTGCCTGCAAAGAAAACGACGGTGGAATGCTCCCCCAGGTCTAAATCGGGTGAGATTGGTACCCAAATCCAAGCCCGAGGTGGTTTCTAGCTTGTTTATTATCCTGCCCAGCTGCGCGTGGACTCTTTCTGATGTGTTTTCGATGTCCAAACCGCTGGCTAGGCCTAGCACGGTGCTGATCTCCTGGAAGGTTTTACCGTTGGAGCCCAGCAAGACCAAAGCCAGCGCATCTGCAAGAATCAGAGAATTAAACCGCCCCTGTATTACACATCAGCAACATACTTCCGATGCTCATAGGAGCAAACACGACGTTGTCACGCTCCCCAGTCCTTTGGCGCAGCAAGTCTTTGTTGATTTCCAACGCGAACTTTTCTATGCCTCTGGAGATGATCCGGTCCACGCTTTTCTCGTACATGGGGGTGCCCCTGAGGGCGGTTAGGTTCACAGGAGGTGGTGGAGCGGCAACAGCGCTCGGTGCTGAATACCCGACGTAGCCGCCATCTTCATTCGGGTAGTACAACTGGGTTGGGAGGCATGGCAGGAGGGATACGAGGAGGAAGAGGCCTGTTGGTTGCATCTGGAATGTGTTCAGGTGTGTGAGTGAGAAGGTGTAGATGGCGTTAGTGTGTTTCTTGTTTTTATTGTCGTGTGTTTACAATTGCTGTGGGAAAATATTTCCACTTGCCAGAATCTGTTCTATATAATCGTCTGATTTATCGGAAAACTTTATTACTTGTGGTTATAATTATTATGTACAGTTTGCAACGGTGATATTTTAGAATTACATCGAAATGAAATTGGATATTTGACCTTGGGGTGATTCCTGGTTTGTCTTATTGATAATCACGAATTAAGTGTGAATTATATGTGAGATGGCAAGTAAACTCTGAAAGGACATCAAAATTATCAAACATTTATTATTCATATCACTAAATTTTCTCTACATACAGTGAGGTGATCAAAACTATAAAATATATGCTTCTCTGGCTTCTAGCCCAAAGAATTATTTCTCATTACTAGATATTCAAAAAACAGAAGTCTAAATAATCAAGGTCCAATTTATTTTGCAACTGATCCGTGTCATCTAGAACGTCATGGAGGTTAATGGATTACTATATTATATTATTGTTTTGGAGTTTCCCATGAGACACATGGAGGTGTGTATACATTTAAAAGCAATTAAGAAGAACATGGAAATCCACTCATTTGGTGTATTGTTCGTTCCTGTTGAATTTTAATTTATCTTCAAGTCTATCGGAATAGTGAGTCATTTTATGTTCAAAGTTTGATTTTGCCATTGTGGAAACTTTGGAATAACATTAAAATTAAGGAAACTCTCAGAAGAATTATTTTTTTATTTAGAGAAAAATTGTACATTTCAAATGGGCACCATATATAGTTTCATAACATTTCTGTTTAGGTAATATAGTTTTTTGAATAATGATAAATAAATAATGAATGAATGAATGATTAGTAAAAACCTGGAACTTGTTAATTATTGATTCAAAAATCAGTATTTCTTTCTTGCTATCGACATTTGGGTATTTATCAGCGCAAAAAATCAAGGTTTGGCCATGATCACTCGCCAAAAATTCAATTTAAACATCAACAATCCAATAAATGATATCATTTAGGTATGCATACTTACCTCGAAAATCCCACAGCACGAAAGAAAAAAAAAAGTAGACACAATAAACAATAATCAACTACAATTCTACGCGGATAATCACATTTTCTAGTTACGACTTAAAACCGGAGACTGAACATCCTTCCACAGCGTCGACTATCGAACAGATACCACAGATACGAACGAAAATGAGAAGTCCATGTGCATATACAGGATGACCTTCTCGTCCCCTACCAAATATCGTGAGTCGCGTGTTGATTAAATATTAGTGGAAATTATTGGCCGATCAATTTTAGATGTGTATTGCGTTATATGTTTCTGTCCGTCGGTCAATTGTATGAACATTGAAAGTTTTCCACAATGCAACGTTGTCACTTAAGTGAATAATCATTCAACCACACATTGTGGTACAAGTGAGAATTTTTGAATGGAATTTTCCCAGTAGTATTTTTTGAAAATAAAAAGTAACAATAGGGATGAATCAAGTTTTTTATTAGGTATTAAAAAAAACAAGAGAGTAATAAAATAAACATTTATTTGACTACAATCTTAATGAGATATAATATTAATAAAACGTACATATAACTACTTTTCTGCAGCCATTGAAGAACAAATTTTAGACCTAAATACCATTGAAAGATTTAATTTTCAGAAATGGAGTGACGACTTACAATGAAAGTGAAAATATAACAATATATAATTATTTCAAAAGACCATAAACATATCTCGAAAATTTTTCTTGAGAGTATTATTTCATAAACCCTTCACAGCCGCGTTCAAAAAACTCACTTTCCCAAAATTTTCACCGATATTTTCCTTCAAAACTGCTCATAGACTTAAATAAAATTCAAACCATAACAGCAAATTACAAGAAACAATATTCCATCAAGCAACAAATCACATTTGCCCAAGGCAAGACTCGAAACAGTATTGACATTTTCGAAGACACCAAAACGTCTTTTAGGCGCGAAACCAGCACCCAAAGGCAAAAAAAAATCTCAAAGGAAGGGGAGTGGCCTCCATTCAAACGAGGCGTGGCCACTTCCTGAAGGGGACGTGCCCTTGTCTCAAAAGGGGCGTGGCCTCCACCTGAGTGGGCGTGGTCTCCGACTAAAGAGGTGGTCTCGGATAAAAGGGGCGTGGCCTCCAATATTTGTTGACGTGGCATCCACATAGGGGGCGTGGTCTCTGACTAAAGGGGCGTGGCCTCCATCCAAATGGGATGCTTGTTGGCATGGTCTCTATCTGGAGGCGTGGTCACCTGAATAGGGCAGGTCCCTGACCTGAAGGGGTGTTGTCTCCACCCAAGGGGGCGTGGTCTCCACCAAAATGGGCGTGCCATTTACTGAAGGGGGCGTGGTCTTTGCCTAAAGGGGCGTGGTTTCTGCCTACTACGAAACAACGTGACTGGCTCTCTTACAAAAAACTGGCGTTCAAGGACTTCTCGTAGACGTCCTCCTCGTCGGGTTGGCCGACCTCCGGTGGTTCGGCGACGGTGGCACGGCCGCAATCGGCGTTGTCGAAAGGGGACGGTTCGTGGCTGCCCGACGATATCAGACTGCGATTCAAAATGGGCAGGCCGAGAATCAGGCGGATCTGATCGGTGAGGTGTAGGGCTTCGCAGATTTGGTGGAAGATGCCCTCGGCCTTGTTCAGCATGGCGGCCATGTCGATTTTGCCGTTCAAATCGTTGATGTGCTTGACGAAAAAAAAATAAATTGTATTGGGATCGAGGGTGAATCGAGGTTCGTTGTCCAACCTTCAATATTTCGGTGAAACCGTACTTGTTCTGGATGATATTCTCCATTTCCGTGTCCAAAATGGCGACACACACTAGCAAATGGAAGTTTTCACAAGGATAGCCCGTCCAAAGCACCTGGAAAGCATTGAAACTTTAGTTTTCTAGCACCAGGTGGAACTCGTAATTCAAAACGAACCTCCCAGAACCTCATCACGTCTTCCTGGCTCAGCTCCCGTTTGAACCATACCAAAAGCCAACGAAAACAAAAGAACATGTTGCTGGAATCATGAGCGTCGATGTAATTTGCCAGCTGGGGATTAGAGAAAGCCAAGAGAGTGTGCAGGTTGGACAATTGATCTTTCATGCCAGCCTGGTCGATATCGAAATTGCGACTCTACAAAAAAGGGGGTGCAAGTTTACGCATCGAGTGATCCCACTGAACTCACCATTTTATCCATGAAGCCAACGAAGCACCAAAACGAATCGACTTCATTCTCAAGGAGCTGCAAAATGGGAGACAGCAAATCGCTCATGCCTTGCACGTAACCCAAATCAAAGTTGTACATCATGTAAGTCATGAGAATGTCGTTCAGCATTTGTAAGTTGGGGTTGTCGTCGCCGGCAAAGAAATCCAGAGTTCTATCCGTTCGGTTCACATCCTTCTCTATCAAATTCTTCCTGTCTCTGTAGTCGGCAAAGTTCTCTTCCTGGGCTTTGGATATCGTTTTCCACTGGAGCTTCATTCTAAAGTACTCATTGTTTTTGGCTTCCACCAGTTTCTGGCGTTCCGATTCTGTGCTCGACCAGGGGAAGTAGTCCAAGAGAAATTTCCACACTTCTGTCCTGAGCATCGGATTGACCCCCTAAAATGTGTTGTGGTTTATTATAAGAGGGGAGACACTTGCTTTGGACTCACCCCTCTGAAAATCAAGGTCTTGACAGATTCCTGATCCTCTATTTTCCCATCGTGATTCATGTGGCCTTTCCACTGCTCCAGACTCAGAGGTCTGAGCCTGGGGAAATCTTTTCTTTCAGGCATTTGCGCCACCACTTCGTATTCACCCTGTGAATGTGTTACAGTGTTCTCGTAATCCGATACACTTCTATTCAAATCTACTTTATCGTTATCACATATTTCTCTCTGTTCTGGGCTTCGATAAACTGCAGAATAAACAGAGTAAATGCACTTTGAACAAAGACAACTTTACTGAAATCTCACCAAAGTCTGTTATTTTGGCAAAAGCCTCAAAAGTTGCCTCATAGGGATGATCTCTAAGGTTAGTAAGAATGCTCCACCTTGTTCTATCATTATTTTGAATGTCTAGTTCAGCAAAAGACTTGTTCAACTGATCAAACTCAGGAAACTCAGCATTGTAAACAACAAACAAATGCTTATCCCTTCTAGAGGGACTTGTTTTCAACATGCTTCTCAAAATTCTAATCAGAGTTTCACAATTGCCATGCTGAAACCCAAAAACAAACAAGTAGTCCCCTCTGCCATCATAGAAAGACAGTTGTCTGCTTTTGTTTGATACTCTAAAGCTCTTGATTTCTTCGAAAGTGAATTTGATGCATTTTGTTCTGGAATGGAAGTCATTAGTGTGGTTGCCACTAAGGCTTCTGCTGCGTTTCTGGATGGTGTTCACAACTGCCCATTCTTGATCTTGGAAATCCGAGTCTACTGTTATGTCGTTGGCCTTCCATTCAATGTATCTTTTTTTATTAGAACTTGGAGATTCGGTGACAAATAATGTGCCAATCATGTTTAAAAAAGTTATGTGACATGCTGGAGCTTGTTTCAGCAGGACACCGTCCTGAGAAAATACTTCTGAGCAATCTTCTGGGGTGTTTTCCATGACTATATGGACCTTATTGAATATTATCTGAATTTGTTATTTTTTTGATAGGGAATGATGACTCATCAACTAGTATTTTTGCCAGTGCGTTCTCCTCTTGGAGTATAGTAGGTATTTCGATATTATAACCAACAATAATTATCATAATAGAAAGAAATGATCTCAAGAAATGAAAAACCATATATAAATACGAAGTCGTCACGAAAAACATTCATCGAAACCAAAACAAAGTTTAGCGACATGTGACACTGTGACAGTAGTAACACCAATAGGTACTGACAGGTACCAGTGTGAAATAGGCTGCTGGAGCTAACTGCCTGAATTCCCGAACATTATCGAACGATCAGTGGCGTCGTTTCCTGCCTTTAGCGAATGTTAGGATAAATATTATTACGAAATGAGTAAAAAAAAAATCATAAAATACCCACTTTTCTCCGTGTACAACTTGTGGTCCTCGTTTACAAGGAACTTCTCCTAAACAGCTCGATTCTTACACCTAAAAGTAATGCTGACCATATTTCGTTTCGGGACGATATATATCTCTTACACCAAAAAGATCACTACTTTTTATATTCTCAATTTTATTCATCAAGAAACATTTCCAACAAAAGCATTATTTTTTATAGTTTGATATGTCCACAAAATATTGATGAATATTAATAAATATTTTTCGTAATATTCGGTAGCTGATAGAGGGAAACGGCACCACTGGTCGCTCGGTAATGTTCGGGGATTCAGGCAGTTAGCTCTAGCAGCCCATTCCACACTGGTACGATATGTCAGATCTGTTATAAACAAAGCGATCAAATTAATAATGATTATCAACGAAATAAATAGAAGTAGAATGTCCATGAACGGTTACAATCTATAACACAGTACACATTCCAAAATCGAAAAATTTTATATCTATTCAAAGTAATGTTAGAATGATATAATTAGATTTCTGTTTACTTTCAATACAAATATGATCTTATCGAAATCCTCATACTTCAATAATTGTGTTGGGAATGTTGCACATATCTAATCTGTTCTCTTTTGTTATCTCGATATTAAATGTGTAGGCAAAAGATTTTTCAATATACATCCTGAGTTACATGATATTGTAACTCATTCAACAATGACCTCATCCACAGCATGGAGAGAACTATTCCCATCCAAATTGAGTTTCATAATTTTCGTTATATATATTCTCCTTTTTGTGAATCAAGGTGGGAGTCAAATTACGATCCCAGTATTTTATTCACTGTTTCCAATGATGTTGTTTCAGGAGTACTAGTGACAGCATCGCAAAAATCTGATAATCATTATGACTATAATATAATTACAGTAGTCCTATTAACAGAAGTAATAAAATTGGTGATATCTTCGTTTTTGTACAGTCGCCAGTAAGCGTTTCCACATTATATTTATCAATCAAACTTTATGATTGTTTTACAGAAATGGTACTTTCCAGTTAGTTGTGGAGGTTGCAAAGAACAAAAGTGTACTAGTGCTGTATTTAATTCCTGCTTTTCTGTACTGCTTGTACAATAATTTGGCATTCATAAACTTGTCATTGTTCGATCCAACAACATATTATTTACTGCTACAATTCCGAGTTGTGGTTACTGGGATTCTGTTCCAAGTATGTTCAATTGTTTTGTTACAAGATTGTGACTCTCAGTTGTTTTTGTTTCAGTTTATTTTCAAGAAAGTGTTGAGCAGACAGCAATGGTTATCTTTGGTGATATTGACAGTTGGTTGTATGCTCAAACAACTGAACTTTTCCCAAGTTGATACAAAAGCTGAAGAAAATATGAAAGCGTCATCGATCAAACTTGGAATGGATGCGATTTTCATATTCATCCAAATTGTTTGCTCTTGCCTGGCAGGAGTCTACAATGAATATTTATTGAAAAAACAAGGTGCTAACATCGACATATTCATACAAAATGTTTTCATGTACCTAGATTCGATATTCTGCAACGTTGGGCTACTTTTAATCAACGGCAATGTTCTAGAAACATTCAGTTACGAAAACTTCACCAAAGTGCTGCATTACAAAGTTATACTTGTTATGTTGAATAACGCTGCTATAGGAATTGTAACTAGTTTTTTCCTGAAAACTCTCAATTCCATACTGAAAACTTTCGCCAGCGCTCTAGAACTCATCCTTACTGCTATTTTGAGCTATGTTTTCTTCAGTATTCCGATTCATTTGAATACTACTATTGCGATATGCATAGTTATGTTTGCTATTTGGTTGTATTCACGAAATCCCGTGCAAAATCCAGCGAAACCGGTTTCGGGGCACTCAAAAGTTGAAGAAAATGAAAAGTTGCTTAGTGAAGACGTTTAGGGATGATAGTTATGAAATGTTTGAATATGCACAAATTTTGGAACATGAAGAGAATAATTATAAAAATTGTGATAAGTTCACTAGTCATCTGAAGTAAAGTTGATTAATCCCTACGTGAAAAACTGATGATCACTTTGGATCTTCACTGTTTTGTATTAAGGGGGTATTTTAGTCTAGGCACCTGAATTTTACGCACTTTTCATATTATTTAAAGAATTAATAGTATGTTAAAGTATAAGTGAATAAAAAGGTCTTTGAAACACGCGCGATTTTTCGAGCACGACGGCGTAGAATAAAGTTTTGCATTTGTCAGTTATATTTTATTTGACGTTCACAAGATACACGCGCGTTTTTTAAAGTTACCATGGCAACATCAACCGAGAAGTCTAAGTGACAAATGACCTTGTAAACGTCAAATAAACTGACAAATGAAAAACTTTATTCAAGCGTAAAATGTGGCACCAATTATGAAAATAGCGTTAAGTATTCGTGGATCTGCTCTTCAAAACACTTGCCTAATTTCGAGCACGACGGCGCAGCGCGTGTTTTAAAGACCTTTTTATCCACTAATACTTCAACATACTATTTTAGCATCCAGTTTTTTATGATTTTTTTTTATTCGAAATGATCAAAAATAAAAAATATGCAACAAAAACGATGTTGTTAAATTTATTTAATATAGATATTTAAAATCCATTTTGGAATATAATACAAGAATCTAACTTGATGAAACTACAAGGTTAAATCAACCAATTACAAAATTTACATTTGTCAAAAATATACACAAATAAAAACAGAGCACATTGTTCAAATATAAACAGTTGTCTTATGATTTCCATTTCAATGGAATTTCCATGTAACAGCTTTTGAATTAAATCAAAATTGAACTTGAATTCTGAAATGCCTTTTGATATTTTTATTATTCTTTATTCCCATTTTCATCATAAATTTAGATTGGATTCTCTTCATATAATGCAAGTCCTTGGCTCTCCTGAAAAATAAAATCGTAATAATAATCACAGCAAAATTGAGCTTTAGCTATAAAAAAATCACTCACCGAGCAGCAGCAGATTGTTCAGCAGGTGTCCAGCCGAGAGTTCTGTATTTCCCAAGGACTTTGTGGAGCTTATTGTCCTTATGAGCAACAGCCACAGTTCTGTTTGTGTTTGAATTCTGCTTGTAATACTTCATGAGGCTTCTGTGGCCTACAATGAATCCTGAAGGCAGTACCAACTGGTAATCTGTAGCTTCCAATTCTGGTAGGGAAACCTTGAAAGATTCAAAGATTGAATGGTGCACTCAGATAACAATTTTCATAGCCAACCTCTTCATCAACATCAACGTCTTCACTATCTGCATCTGGATAGGATTTAGAGTAATCGTAAAAGTCAACATATTCAGCTAATGCTATGCCGTCATGAATCATCTTGCAGTGTCCTTTATCGATCATGTGTTGTCTGACAGATTCTGCAGACTGGAAAGTTTTACCTTTTTCGTTGCACCACAAACATATGAAACCTAGAAATCGTATCTGAAGTACAAGAACACACTAAGAAGTAACTTACTATTGGATATTTTATCGCCCAAATATCTTAATAAACCTTCCACGTCTGTGCAATACTCAATGTCTGGAATGAAGAAGGAATGTGTGACTGTCATATGTTCTACATTTTTCAAGAAGTTGGGACTGTTGTGTAAGCAGAAAATACATTCATTATTGTCTATCGGGTTATCGGAAATGTCCTCCCATTCACTGGAATCTTCATCTTCTGACATATATTCAATCTCGTTAGGTTCGTTCACAGAAGGATTTCTTGGAATACTAACGTTTTCGCAATTGGCCCGTGCCGCATTTTCTCTATGTTTTCTTGAGTTCGTATGATTATTAAAAGATTTTTGGGTACCAAAAGGTTTTTGGCATACAGTACAATAGACACCTTGGTCTTGTGTTTCCTTTTCTTTCAGTCGTGTTTGTTCGAGAACTCTTCTATAGAATTCCTCCTCAGTAATTGGAGGTAACGATCCTACTTTTCTCATCATGTTATACCTATGCCATTCTGCCTTGAAATGCGCTCTATGAGACTGAGGTTCATTAAAAGAAACACCGCATGCTAAACAACTTAAAGTAGGTTTTTTGGCGCTTAATTTCTCTCTTAATTGCAACATATTGCACGAGTATTTCTCAACGTTACCTAAAACTTTTCTAACGAAACTCACGTTTCTGATAACCTTACACACTTTTTACGATTTTTTTAGTTCTAGCACAGAGCACAAGTTTTTACGTGGTTTTCAACGTTATCTGTCAGAATATAATTTTTTGTATTGTTTCTTGTCTCGATCACCTCGATGTAGTCAAAGGATACTGGTGGATAGCATCGAAATAGCAATATTCAAAAGTGAGATGAACTGATTTCAGATTATATGAGGTTATGTTTTCAATCAGAAAGTAATCATTGAAAATAAATCGTAATTTGATATAAATCACTTATATCCATGGCTTCACAGGTATGAATTGTGAATCTTGATTCGTCGTGCTGAATTTCTCGTTGTTTTAGGCAGTAAAAACACTAGGAATTTTCCGTAAACCGGGTATTCTCGATCAAGGAATTGGGGCCGCTCTACCAGAGGCTTATAAAAAATTTTACAGAGAGTGGAAATTCACCCAACCCACCGCTGTACATTACATTCCCGAAGAAGGAAAGTGGAAGAGAAATGACGTAACCGGCGAAGTCTTACCAGTTCAGAATGTTCCTATCCCCATTTTCTACCCCAAGGAGTCGAATGATCACATTTGGGGTGGGGAAGGGGTTGTGCAAGGTTTTCAAGCGAGAGAGAAGAACCGCAGGCGTGTGCCGCATTTTTGGGTACCAATTCTGAGGAGGTCTGTGATGTACAGTGAGGTTTTAGATAAACATATTTCGGTTATTGTGACTGATAGAGCTATCAGGCTTGTACACGAGCATTACGGGTTTGATCATTACCTACTCAAGACTCCTGCTTGCGATTTACAAAATGTTTTGCCACTAGTCATTAAAAGGAGAATTTTACAAGATCTTGAAAAGGGGTGTCCTGCATATGCTGATAAACCAGAGAAACAGAAACAGGTGTTGGACCAGTATAAGAAATATCTATCAGCTGTGAGTTTTTGACGACTTTGAACCTCATTTTGTTCATGACAATTCCATTGCAGTATACTTCTGAAGAAATAAAATGGTATGGCTACACATTCACACAGGCTTGTAAAATCTACCAAGCAGAATTAGACGAGGAAAATAAAAACAAAATTGTACCCTTGAAGCATGTTTATAGGGCTCAATTGATTGAAAAACTGAAAGCCATGTCCTTGGAAGAAAGTCATTCCAGTGACAGTACTATCAAGTAAGTATTGGGGTTAGGTTGATTCGTATAAATCCTTCATTTATTTCTCTCTTCAGTGCCACAGATACTGCAGCATCATGGCTACAAAAAATCAACCCCTTCGGGAAAAAACATGAAACATGATAGTCTGTAATGATAATGATGAATAAATGTTAGTCTTTACGTCAAATGTGTTTTTTTCTTTTACTTTACATATCACCATATCAATTTTTCGTTCATGAATAAGTATCAATACAAAAAATTATCAGTTCATAGAAATTCCAGTTATTTTTATGGAAATGGCAACAGTGCATTTTCTGCCAAGCAGCTGTCACAGCTCTGACATTTAAAAGGAAGATCATTTTGAGTCACGTCACTTTTGACAGGTGCGGCCATTTTAACGGTAGGGCATACAAGGGTGCGTCTGCCATTATAGCTTCATTGTTATCTGAGTTGTTCAGTTCGAGTTTTTAGTGTGTGTATCGGGTGTTTTATTAACTTCTTCTACATTTTGTGTGCCCTACCGGTAATATGGTCGTGACGTCACCTCAAAATGATCTATATATTGTTTTTCAATGTTCACCCTGATGACAGGTATTCAACCTGCTGCCATCGATGGTGGGGAGTCTTTTAAAGTGGGGCGCACTTTCTGTCACAGACATTATTTTCCGAATTGAATTATAGAGAAAGAGAAGTGTCATTTACGTTGAAGCGCGCGACTTATATATAAGTCAAGAGTCAGAAGATAACAGATAGGAATATACTTTAATTAGTTACTTGTGCTTGAAGATCGCTATAAAATGCGGTTATTTAGTGCTATGTGTACTTCCACTGCTAGACTCGATGGGAAAACTGCATTGATAACAGGGGCCAATACAGGTATTGGCAAATGCACCGCTAAAGACTTCTATGAAAGAGGTAAGTCAGCTGATAATTACTTCGAAAGGAGTATCAAGAATATCTATTAGTTTGAAATAATATCTACCCAACATACAATATTATTAAATTGATGTTATACCAACCAAAGAAAGTATGTCGACAGGTGCCAAAATGACCTTAATATTTCCGGATAATTTCAACGGATCAATACATATTTCTTCTGCTTTCACTACCTTATCAGCAAATGTGCGTTGTAAAGTTGGCCAAGTATAAAGGTGCGTGTCCATTATGCACTCTTGGCGCGCGTATCATGAATGACCGCGCTGAGAGTGCATTCCGCGGAACGCGTTCCAGATGCTTGAACGATACCAACGCGGCAACTGTTCCAGTGTTTGACCATTCATCATGGAAGCTTGTCGTGTACGAGCAGTATAATAATTACCAGAACCAGTGATTTGGCTTTTAGATATTCTCTATTTTTCCCTTCTGTAGGATGATAGTAGTACAGTAATTTTTTTCTTCAACTCGACGAACTTCAACGAACACAAAAATATACAACAACCGTCTCAATTGGAGCGCGCGCCGCGATTGATGCGTGGCAGAACGGTCCGCTCCGCGTTCGAGCGCTCCAAAGAACGCATTGGCGCGCGTTCCAAAGTGGTCTCCATTTCGCGCGGCTGGAGCGCGCGCCGATCTTCAATCTGTTGGAACGCGTAGTCGATATGCAGCTCAAGAATTCGTGCGTGTTCAATTCACATTTCGTGCCTACAGACGTATTCTCATTTTCTAGGTCAATTTGTTTCTCTGTCGCATATCTTGGGTAATTTCAATGAAAAATAAACCTGGGCATTTTTAACAAATGCGTTTCAATAACGTTTTTCATTTATACATTTTCAATATGTCATTAATACTTATCATATTGTTTGAAAATGAATAAAATGTATTTCATGCAACTGCAACGGATACAATAACCGATTCTTAAACATGAAATGTAGTTGAATATAAAATCATGAACCTGTATTATTACGTATTATTTCATAGCGATTTGCCTTGCATATCAATAGGTACAAAAGTTAAGGTAGTACATTGATAATTATTATCATGTCATGTCAAGTTTATATGATGTAATTCCGGAGACTTGTAGTTTTGATTTCGTTTGAACAAAAATTTATATAATAATTTGTCCTCCCGCCATAATTCCAAGAATTTCAGCATAATCTCATTAAAATTATCTATAATCTGCCCTTGCAAGGTTTGGGTATACATAGTTCTTCCATTATCAATTGCAGATCACAGGCGAGGAGCAATCAATGTTTAATATACGCCCTATATAAACGCATCGCACTCACGCCAAATTAAGAAACAAAAATAATGATTAGTACTCGTACGAAGTCGAAGCCGCCAGTGTCAACGTGGATTCGAGTTATATGTGTCAACGTCCCTTTCGACCAATGAAAACAGTGAATCAGGCAATGCATCGGCACTTGATTGGCCGAAGGGTTATGGACACTTGGAAGCCATAAATCATCTTTTTTACTCAACAGATCGGATTGTCTGGATATCAGTGGCGTAGTGTGGTGTGTTAAATTTTATTGAATAAATCGAAACATGGCGTTTTGGAGACCGTGGGCGAATGAAAATAATTGAGTGCTAAACAACGGCGTAATAATGATTCGATTGCCTTTTTAGTAAAACTTTCTCGCATATGATTTCAAACGTATTTATAAAAATAATAAATTCATAAAAAAGGTATCCCCGCCTATGGCAGATCAAACAAAATTGTCGGCAAGGGTTCGGAATGAGTTTTTATATTCTGCAATTGATAATGGAAGAACTATAATCGAAAACTAGTCTCAAAGCGCGAATATTTTCCAGGTGCCAAAGTAATACTAGCATGCAGAGACCTGCAGAAAGGCCAGGACGCCATCGAAGACATAAAAAAACAGTCGGGCGAAAAGGCAAATCTCGGTGAACTCTCTCTAATGCGTTTGGACTTGGCTAGCCTGAATTCGGTGAGGGGCTTTGCCGACAAATACCTGGAAACAGAAAAAAGACTCGACCTGCTCATCAACAATGCCGGAGTCATGATGTGTCCTGAGATGAGAACCGAAGACGGCTTCGAAATGCAGTTCGGCACCAATCATTTGGGCCATTTTCTGTTGACGTTGCTGTTACTGCCTAGGATTTGTCAGTCCAAGCCAGCTAGGATCGTCAATGTTTCCTCCATGATACATATCCGTGGGTATTATTGTGACATGTGTTGATTGTTCAAGGTTAAACGGGTCATGATTGTTGTTTTGTTTTGGTTCTGGTAAATGAATGTGATTCCGTGAAATTGAATGTTGAGTGTTGCCAAGTCAACTTTTGGTGGTTAGGTTAAAGTTGGATTGGTATTTCAGTGACTTGGTCTATTGATTTTACGGATTTAAACTGGGAGAAGAGGAAATATAGCACTGTTGGAGCATATGAGCAAAGTAAACTGGCTAATATTTTGTTTACTAAAGAACTTGCAAGAAGATTTGAACGTGAGTATTATATTTTATAATTTGAAATGTCACTTTCAATAAAAGTTTTCGATGAAATATGATGATATTGTTTATTAACACGAAACCAACCAATAAATCTCGAATTTCGAATATAAATGAGCTGTATCATAATAGTCACAATGAATTGAAAACAAATACGAAGGTGAATCAAGGTCAAACCTCTAGTATCATGTATCAGTATATCACTTCCCAACCCCACTACAAACCACACGTTATTCCATCACAGAAAACAACATAACAGGCGTGAACACCTACTGCCTCCATCCAGGTGTCATCCGCACCGAGCTGGTCCGTCACCTGAACACAAATTTCTTCCAACAATGCTGCAGATGGTTGTTTCGTAACGCTTTACGTTTTTTCATCAAGACGCCCGAACAAGGCGCGCAGACGCAAATCTACTGCGCCGTGGACGAGAAATGCGCGAACGAGACCGGACTGTATTACGCGGAGTGCAGCGTTGCCACACCTACGCGTTTAGCACGGAACGAGGAAGCGGCCGAGACGTTGTGGAGCAAGAGTTTGGAGATGGTTGGGCTCGAGCCCGATTTCGATCCGTTTAAAAGTCTCAAATAAATTGGGAATGAGGATTTGGGTCGTGTGATATTTTATGGGTTATGTAATTGAAACTCTCTGGCTTGAAATATAAAAAAAAATTGTATTCTTTGTGGTTTTCAGTGAAACAGACGAAATGCTCTCTATTTTTCAGGTTGAAGTACAGGGTGTCTGCAGAAATGCTACAATAACTTCGAGTTTATTAAAAATGTAAATATAATCGTTGATTTTTTGTTGAATTCATTGTGTATTTAATAAAAAAATGTTACTTCATGGCCTAGTTTGATTTTTTCGTTTTTATCACAGCTCAAATTGCACCCTGCTTCCTCAAATATTTTTGGCTTCTTCTACGGTTTCCGGTAATTTGAGGCCGAGAGTCTCTGGTAATTTCATAGCTAGCAGCCCGGCCAAAATGGCGACTACACTGAACATAATCATGGGTAAAGAAGAATAATAAACCCCCTGCAATCGAAAGATTCAACTATATACACAATGCACGTCTACTGAACATAACCTCAATTTATCTTAACGTTTATCTCTCTACGTCCATTGGACGTGTGCTACAATTATTTCAGAGATATTCTCTCTCAGATGTTAATTTAACATAGAAGTCCATTTCAAAATAATTTCTTTCACTCCAATATACAGGGTCACTCACGGTCGATGGTAGGTTAGACGTATATGGAGAACGGGACGTAGGATTATTTTGAGAATTTGGTTTCTCTAGTAATCAGTTTTGTTCTATCGATCTAAAATATTTTCAGCATTGCGGTGTTGCCGCTTCCATCGAAAACTAGCGACAACTTTGATATTTCGAATGGAACACCCTGTATTTATTTCCATTTTTCGTTTCTCCAATACTTTTCAATAATATTCGTATGATAGTTCCATATACCTATCTCGAAAGATTGTAGAGAAATTAATTAATTTCCTTATTTTTCGTGCAAAACATGGCTTCAATTAAATATTCATTACAGCGGTATTTGGATTCGTAGAATGTTGAAATTTTGGGTGTAGTTTACCAATGTCCTGTGTATCAATTATGTCAGAGGAAATTCGTTCTCCATTATACAGGGCCTTTCTAATTTGATGATTTTAACGGTAGATGATACAAAAATGGTGAGAAGTGCATTTTTTCAAATGGAGCATGAAGTTCCTTCCAAATGATACATTATGTTCCTATACCTAAATAGTCGGGTTTTCAAAAAAAAAAAAAAATCAAGTTCATACATATGTATGAAAATCCGATTTTTATATATACATACAAACTTGTTTTTTTTTTCGAAAACCCGTATACAGGTATAGGAACATAATGTATCATTTGGCAGGAACTTTAATTGCCTTTCAGGATATTTATTAATATACAGGGTGCTCCATTCGAAAAAATGCACTTTTCACCATTTTTGTGTCTATCGTCAAAGTCATCAAATTAGAACGGCCCTGTATAATGGAGAACGAATTTCCTCAGTCATAATTGATACACAGTAATAAATATTTAATCGAAGCCATGTTTCGCACGAAAAATAAGGAAATCAATTAATATCTCGAAAGCCTTTCGAGATAGGTATAGGGAAGTATCATACGAAAAAGATTGGAAAGTATTAGAGAAACGAAAAATGGAACGAAATACAGGGTGTTCCATTTGAAATAACAAAGTTGTTGCTACTTTTCGATAGAAGCGGCAACACCGCAACGCTGAAAATATTTTAGATCGATAGAACAAAACCGATCACTCGAGAAACCAAATTTCCAGGATAATCCATCGACCGTGAGTGACCTTGTATAATTTCCCCAAAACAAACCAACAATCCGGCACTATCGCAACCTCAAAACTCACCAGCAGGGGTACGAAGGGGGCTAAAAGCGCTCCTAACCTAGCCACCGTCGACGCCGCCCCCACCCCCCCACTCCTCACCACCGTGGGCAGCATCTCCGCCGTGTAGACGTAGACAACCCCGAAGGCCGCAGTCACCCCGAATTTCCCCAGCAGGAACAACAGAATGACCGCCCATTGGCTGCCCGCGGCGCTGACGAAAATCGTCAGGCAGCAAGTCACCCCGCACAGCAACAACGAACCTACGAGGAGGAAGGGGTCGGTTTCGGCAGGGGCCCCACCTGGGGGACTACTTACCTATGAGGGAGAGCCTCCTCCCTAGCTTCCGGATGCTCAGCCAAGCGATGGAGTAGCCGGGGATCTCGACCAGGCACACCAGGGCGAAGTTGAGGTACTTGTTGCCGCCCAAGCTGGTGGAGTTGATGCTCAAGCCGTAGTAGATGAAGGCGTTGACGCCCCAGATGGTGTAAAGGATCAGGAAACGCGCCGCCAGCTTGCGCGAGGACGTCATTCGCTTGGCCACCGCTAGGAAGCTGTCCTTAGTGGCTTCGCTCTGAAAAGGCTTCGCTAGGAGAGCAGCCGGGGGCTCGAAAAACACACCTTTTTCACCGCGAGCGGGGAGAACTCCTCGAAGGACTCCATGAGCGTGTTGGAGAGGATCACCCCGTTGGCTCTCGCCACTTTCACTACAATCTCCTTGGCTTCCCTCCTCTTTTTGTTGGCTAGAAGCCACCTGACCGACTCGGGGATGATCCTGGAACAACTTTAGCCTCAAAGCCTCAGCCGCTTGTGGGCACCAGCACTCACCAGAAGTACCCCAAGAAAAGCAGAGCTGGCACTGAGACTACCAGCTGGATTTGCACCCAGTCGCGGGTGTACCAGGCTATAGGGGCTACGACAGCTTCGCCTATGGCGTAGAAGTAGTTGAGGACGATCCCGGTGACCTCCCGTTTACGTTTCCCAACCATCTCGACCCCTGAAACGAGGTAGTTTAGCGTTTGAACGGTATTGGAAGTGCGTTTTTCCACCCAATATGAAGGCCAGAGGATACACTCCAGCTGTGCCCAGGGAATTCACGAAAACCAAGATGGCGAAAGTGGTGTAATTCGGCGAGAGGACTTGGGCAGCCCCTGAGATGCCCATGAGGATGGTGCAGAAGATGAACACGAGTTTTCTGCCGAATCTACGAAGGAATTGTCTTTTTTGTGTTGGTATAGTTCTTCCATTATCAATTGCAGAATATAAAAACTCCTTCCGAACCCTTACCGACAATTTTGTTTGATCTGCCATAGGCGGGGATGCCTTATTTTATGAATTTATTATTTTTATGAATACGTTTAAAATTATATGCGAGAAAGTTTTACTAGAAAGGCAATCGAATCATTAATACGCCGTTGTTTAGTACTCAATTATTTTCATTCGCCCACGGTCTCCAAAACGCCATATTTCGATTTATTTAATAAAATTTCTAAATTCCACACACCACACTACGCCACTGATATCCAGACAATCCAATCTGCTAAGTAAAAAAGATGATTTAAGGCTTCCGAGCGTCCATAACCCTTCGGCCAATAAAGTGCCAATGCATTGCCTGATTCACTGTTTTCATTGGTTGAAAGGAATGTTGACAAACACAACTCGAATCCACTTTGACCTTGGCGGCTTCTTTGACTTCGTACGAGTACTAATCATTATGTTTGTTTCTTAATTTGGCGTGAGTGCTATGCGTTTATACAGGGCGTATATTAAATATTGATTACTCCTCGCATAACTGATGTGTTCTGCAATTGATAATGGAAGAACTATACCAGAGAGGTTGGTGCTTTTTGAGACTGACCTGTCAGCTAAAATACCGAAAACCAAGGAACCAACTACTATACCAGCAAAGTGACTGGAACCTATCAACGATATTTTCCACTGGTTCTCCAAACAAGTGATGTTCCACTGAAAATAATCGAGGTACAAGCTAGACCCTTTGAGGAAACGTTCGATTTACTAACATCGTTAACAATTGTTCTTTCTTCCCCATCAAAAACCCATTCGTTGCACTTTTCCAATGTTTTTGTGAAAGAATCAGGCGAGCACGTCCATTGAGTGGCGTTTTTTGGGACGTACCTCGAGCAAGAATCACTTTTGACTCCGATAACTTGGTTGTCTTTCGAGTCAATTGGAATGGCCCATTCCATCCAAGGTGTGTTGTAGGTGGTGTTTTGCTCTTCGCATTCCGGTACGAAACACCTGGAGTAATTATCATCATAAATGTCACTTTTTGACAGCTGTCATCGTGATGTGAAGAGAAGTGGATTGTTTTCAATATTTTCCTCGAAAACCATGCATTTTAGTGGGAATTTTCATTCGAATTTTTTGTTGCTGCAGGTGTTTTTCATTACCTTGTAAAATTACAATTTCCCAATCGCAAAGCCAACTGAGATATGGACGCTCAAGTACGACCTTGTATGGCAAGGGTTTTGAACTTTCGGAATTTTTTGAGACGAAAATATGTGTTTGACGCAAATATGTAAAGAATACTTTTTTGTAGATCGTACGAAATCCTATATCTGTGTATTGTTACAGACCTCCATCTTGATAAATGGTTGTACAGTGGCGTTTCCTATGTTTTTTTTTGTTTCTGTCACTATAAAAAAAAACTGCTTACCGGTAATTCGGAATTCCGGCAGTGAAAACATAACTCAAACTATTGGCTGCTGCGATCAACACTGGAAAACAAACTAGTATATAAATGATTATTTGGTAACGCCCAAGCTCTCCCAATTCTTCTAGCATGTCGTCAAAATCCAAGAGCCTTTCTTCAGCCATTTTCAAAGATCTGAAATGAAAAACACAGTGGATTTATTTTGGTGGTACTGTTTTCGAATCCGCCATATTTTGAACACGCCCTTGGCGGAAATTCGTAGGCAAAGCCGTTGTAGCTCAACATTCCTACTGTTTATATTACACTTCAAGGTCATCCCATCATTTTACAATTATTGGCACTACTTGTAAGTCAGTGATAGATTTAGTTAGTATTTCACACAAAATCAATAATTTGTGCTTGAGGATATTGGACTTTTTATGTCCGCAACAGTGATTTAGTACCTTCAAGCAAAATATTTTTAAGTTATGTAGGATTAGATTAGATAATGAAGGAAGCCATTATTTTTACCTTTGTTATTTTTTCGATTTCTGTGCGGAGATATCACCTATCACTATCTAGTACAAACAAAACATGCTTGCAACGAAATTGTTCGTAAGTTTATAGAATTGAGACTAATGAAAAGAGTTGTTATCGATGAGATATGCAAAGTTTTCAATCTTACAAAGATTCAGTGTTTGTAGTTAATTAGATATGAATGAACAGTGATTGACATGATAATTGCACTAACTGCAATAATTATTTCAACTCGTGATTATAATCCTTTGGAAGGCAGAGACGTTGTATATCTGTTGTAAAAATTATATTGTTCATTTATATTTGTTTTCCTTTATCCTTACCTTTCATAAACTTTTATAAATTCGAACCACTTTTCCGCCTAAAAAAAAGTTTCAACATGTGTTGCACTGTTGCCACATCACTTTCAATAGACAAACTTTAAGAAACAGGCAATTGTCTGTAATTAAAAACAATGACACATCTAAACCTAATTGAAATTTTCAACAGGAGAATAATAATAGTTGCAGACTGTACATTTATAAAAGTAACAACATGAAAAAATACTCTGCGTGTTACACATAAACAAATTGGCAGTTATCAATAACTTGGGGCTGATTAGGAAAATTATAGTTAATTCGACTGGTTATCATTTTCCTTTGTTGAAAAGTCGGTCGAAATCAAACACACTGTATACGACACACAGGCAAGTTTGAAATTTCAAGTGCAAACATTACAGTGATTTTTAATTCTATAGGGATTTTTTTATTTTTTCTTGTTAATTCATCGTAGATACTAAAAAAAATCCAATTTCATACGAATAGCCGATTTCCAGTGGCGTCCTTTAGGGAAGTTTATAGAAACTTGTCATTTTTTATTTAATTCCTCAAACTTTTCCAGATACCCTGTATATGATTTTTCTGGATGATTTTTCACCAACCCAAACAAACAATGGATGCCCGAACTAGGAGAATTGACTAGCACCTTATCACTAGCCTCAACTAACGACCTTTCGATAAAATCCATCCATCATCGTATTGAATGAGACATGTTTTGGAAATCCATCAAACCCGCATCGGTTTTCTTGATATAAAAAGACGATAAAATCGAAATTATGTTCATTGCAAATTCAGTTCTGGTGAGCACATTTCATCATGACGAACCCCGCGTTGTTCTATTGTTTTTTCGTGATAGGCCTCGTTGGGAAAATGGCCAATGCCAGCGATATTAACTACTGTCAATTGTCTTGCGATGAAGATTCGCATACAGTGTGTAATCGAGAGGATAAGGTGAGAACTTGAATATTATAAGTGAGCTGAGAATTCTGGAATATTTTTTTTTAAGAAATGTGGAGCTGATCCCAAGTGCGGTCCTGATTTTCGAGTGATAGAATTGGGAGACAACGAAAGACAAGCGATTTTGGATCTTCATAATAAATTGAGGAACAAAGTTGCTCTAGGTCAGGAGGGTAGACAACCATCTGCTACTAATATGAAGGCGTTGGTAAGTGCATTTATGCATTTTTTCGAAACTGTTTTTCATTCTTGATAACCCACCAAAATTATCGTCAAAATGAGTAACGTTGGTACCCTTATTTCGAAAAAAAAATTCAAATTTACGTAAAATAAAAAAAAATCGTGAATGTGTTCTTCGTCACATCTCATTTTGTTTTAATAATTTCCAGAGTTACAATAAAGAATTGGAATTCATCGCCCAATGCTGGGCCAATGCATGCAACGGAAACCCTTTACGCCATGACACCTGTAGGAGAACAAGTGAGCATCACTCGACTGTATTAACCTCGATTTTGCATTGCGATGAAATTGAATTGTTTTCAGATGATTTCGCGTACGTGGGACAAAATTTGGCGAGAAGAGGCAGTACATAAAATTTCTAAATTCCACACACCACACTACGCCACTGATATCCAGACAATCCAATCTGCTAAGTAAAAAAGATGATTTAAGGCTTCCGAGCGTCCATAACCCTTCGGCCAATAAAGTGCCAATGCATTGCCTGATTCACTGTTTTCATTGGTTGAAAGGAATGTTGACAAACACAACTCGAATCCACTTTGACCTTGGCGGCTTCTTTGACTTCGTACGAGTACTAATCATTATGTTTGTTTCTTAATTTGGCGTGAGTGCTATGCGTTTATACAGGGCGTATATTAAATATTGATTACTCCTCGCATAACTGATGTGTTCTGCAATTGATAATGGAAGAACTATACCAGAGAGGTTGGTGCTTTTTGAGACTGACCTGTCAGCTAAAATACCGAAAACCAAGGAACCAACTACTATACCAGCAAAGTGACTGGAACCTATCAACGATATTTTCCACTGGTTCTCCAAACAAGTGATGTTCCACTGAAAATAATCGAGGTACAAGCTAGACCCTTTGAGGAAACGTTCGATTTACTAACATCGTTAACAATTGTTCTTTCTTCCCCATCAAAAACCCATTCGTTGCACTTTTCCAATGTTTTTGTGAAAGAATCAGGCGAGCACGTCCATTGAGTGGCGTTTTTTGGGACGTACCTCGAGCAAGAATCACTTTTGACTCCGATAACTTGGTTGTCTTTCGAGTCAATTGGAATGGCCCATTCCATCCAAGGTGTGTTGTAGGTGGTGTTTTGCTCTTCGCATTCCGGTACGAAACACCTGGAGTAATTATCATCATAAATGTCACTTTTTGACAGCTGTCATCGTGATGTGAAGAGAAGTGGATTGTTTTCAATATTTTCCTCGAAAACCATGCATTTTAGTGGGAATTTTCATTCGAATTTTTTGTTGCTGCAGGTGTTTTTCATTACCTTGTAAAATTACAATTTCCCAATCGCAAAGCCAACTGAGATATGGACGCTCAAGTACGACCTTGTATGGCAAGGGTTTTGAACTTTCGGAATTTTTTGAGACGAAAATATGTGTTTGACGCAAATATGTAAAGAATACTTTTTTGTAGATCGTACGAAATCCTATATCTGTGTATTGTTACAGACCTCCATCTTGATAAATGGTTGTACAGTGGCGTTTCCTATGTTTTTTTTTGTTTCTGTCACTATAAAAAAAAACTGCTTACCGGTAATTCGGAATTCCGGCAGTGAAAACATAACTCAAACTATTGGCTGCTGCGATCAACACTGGAAAACAAACTAGTATATAAATGATTATTTGGTAACGCCCAAGCTCTCCCAATTCTTCTAGCATGTCGTCAAAATCCAAGAGCCTTTCTTCAGCCATTTTCAAAGATCTGAAATGAAAAACACAGTGGATTTATTTTGGTGGTACTGTTTTCGAATCCGCCATATTTTGAACACGCCCTTGGCGGAAATTCGTAGGCAAAGCCGTTGTAGCTCAACATTCCTACTGTTTATATTACACTTCAAGGTCATCCCATCATTTTACAATTATTGGCACTACTTGTAAGTCAGTGATAGATTTAGTTAGTATTTCACACAAAATCAATAATTTGTGCTTGAGGATATTGGACTTTTTATGTCCGCAACAGTGATTTAGTACCTTCAAGCAAAATATTTTTAAGTTATGTAGGATTAGATTAGATAATGAAGGAAGCCATTATTTTTACCTTTGTTATTTTTTCGATTTCTGTGCGGAGATATCACCTATCACTATCTAGTACAAACAAAACATGCTTGCAACGAAATTGTTCGTAAGTTTATAGAATTGAGACTAATGAAAAGAGTTGTTATCGATGAGATATGCAAAGTTTTCAATCTTACAAAGATTCAGTGTTTGTAGTTAATTAGATATGAATGAACAGTGATTGACATGATAATTGCACTAACTGCAATAATTATTTCAACTCGTGATTATAATCCTTTGGAAGGCAGAGACGTTGTATATCTGTTGTAAAAATTATATTGTTCATTTATATTTGTTTTCCTTTATCCTTACCTTTCATAAACTTTTATAAATTCGAACCACTTTTCCGCCTAAAAAAAAGTTTCAACATGTGTTGCACTGTTGCCACATCACTTTCAATAGACAAACTTTAAGAAACAGGCAATTGTCTGTAATTAAAAACAATGACACATCTAAACCTAATTGAAATTTTCAACAGGAGAATAATAATAGTTGCAGACTGTACATTTATAAAAGTAACAACATGAAAAAATACTCTGCGTGTTACACATAAACAAATTGGCAGTTATCAATAACTTGGGGCTGATTAGGAAAATTATAGTTAATTCGACTGGTTATCATTTTCCTTTGTTGAAAAGTCGGTCGAAATCAAACACACTGTATACGACACACAGGCAAGTTTGAAATTTCAAGTGCAAACATTACAGTGATTTTTAATTCTATAGGGATTTTTTTATTTTTTCTTGTTAATTCATCGTAGATACTAAAAAAAATCCAATTTCATACGAATAGCCGATTTCCAGTGGCGTCCTTTAGGGAAGTTTATAGAAACTTGTCATTTTTTATTTAATTCCTCAAACTTTTCCAGATACCCTGTATATGATTTTTCTGGATGATTTTTCACCAACCCAAACAAACAATGGATGCCCGAACTAGGAGAATTGACTAGCACCTTATCACTAGCCTCAACTAACGACCTTTCGATAAAATCCATCCATCATCGTATTGAATGAGACATGTTTTGGAAATCCATCAAACCCGCATCGGTTTTCTTGATATAAAAAGACGATAAAATCGAAATTATGTTCATTGCAAATTCAGTTCTGGTGAGCACATTTCATCATGACGAACCCCGCGTTGTTCTATTGTTTTTTCGTGATAGGCCTCGTTGGGAAAATGGCCAATGCCAGCGATATTAACTACTGTCAATTGTCTTGCGATGAAGATTCGCATACAGTGTGTAATCGAGAGGATAAGGTGAGAACTTGAATATTATAAGTGAGCTGAGAATTCTGGAATATTTTTTTTTAAGAAATGTGGAGCTGATCCCAAGTGCGGTCCTGATTTTCGAGTGATAGAATTGGGAGACAACGAAAGACAAGCGATTTTGGATCTTCATAATAAATTGAGGAACAAAGTTGCTCTAGGTCAGGAGGGTAGACAACCATCTGCTACTAATATGAAGGCGTTGGTAAGTGCATTTATGCATTTTTTCGAAACTGTTTTTCATTCTTGATAACCCACCAAAATTATCGTCAAAATGAGTAACGTTGGTACCCTTATTTCGAAAAAAAAATTCAAATTTACGTAAAATAAAAAAAAATCGTGAATGTGTTCTTCGTCACATCTCATTTTGTTTTAATAATTTCCAGAGTTACAATAAAGAATTGGAATTCATCGCCCAATGCTGGGCCAATGCATGCAACGGAAACCCTTTACGCCATGACACCTGTAGGAGAACAAGTGAGCATCACTCGACTGTATTAACCTCGATTTTGCATTGCGATGAAATTGAATTGTTTTCAGATGATTTCGCGTACGTGGGACAAAATTTGGCGAGAAGAGGCAGTACAAGCTCTACCTTGAATGTACCAACAATAATCAAAGATTTGATTATGAGTTGGTACGATGAAGTCAACGAGTACGATCCTGGATCAGTTAGCGGAAAAGGAACGTGGTGAGTTACTGGAACAAAACATTCCACTGTTTTTGGTTCGAAATTGCAAAATTCTGAAAAGGGATATCGCATTGTTTTTCGACGTTGAAATAAGCCGCTGTCTGCGTTGCTACTAGGTACCAAGAATGAAAAAAAATCGATTCCTATCAGCACTCGTTACATTCGCATACTTTTGGTCGTATCAAACGTCAAATGTCATATTCGAAAAGGAAGTTTTCCGGCTCCATTATAACCTTAAAAACTTCCCCAATAGGTCATCTGGTACCGGTCATTACACCCAAGTGGTTTGGGCGGATACCACCCAAGTAGGCTGTGCCCTGTCTTATTATTCGTCGAGAAGTAGAGGGAGAAAATGGTACAATGTTTTGCTCGCGTGCAATTACGGCCCTGGAGGAAACTACTTGGGACAGCCTGTATACAGAGAAGGGAAGCCTGCTACGGGGTGTCCAGGGAGACGTACCAACAGAAAATACAAGGGGTTGTGCGGGGATGATACGAGTTTGGAGAAGACGGATGGGTTCAAGAACAGTTTTTTCAATGTGACGCTTTGAGGTTTACGATTTTTGTACTTGGAAAAAAAAACGAAAAAAAATGTAGGCAGTAGGTGTAGAGAACGTACAGTATTATGAATGAAATTAAAATTATTTGATTATTCTATGCTATTGGTGTTTTATTAAAAATCACCCTGTGATATGAATGAGTGATTCAAGTATTCATTATAAATTTCGGAAATTTTGGGAATTCAACGCTATTGAAGTCAATCTTGCAACGTTGCATTTGTTGATAAAATCAGAGTGATTTTTGACACTGAGTTGGAAAATTCCAAGGTCATTGCTTCATTTAATATTCAATACTTCTTCGAAACAAAAAAAAAATTAATCATATCGAACATTAATGACTATTTTGTTACCATTCTGTTTACCATGACGTTAAAATATCACCTACATTTGATAAGAATTTTCCGTTTTGAGCACGTTTGAATCAACTTAATCACTGTTTTATCAATAAAAGCGCGTGTTTACAAAAAGTTAATTGTCAATTCATCGAACGTTTAATTTCGGAATTAAAATCATTCGTTATCGAAAAAATAATACGTACTTTTGATTGCCTGATGATTGATTCTGAAACAACAACAAATTAAATGAAACTGCACTAGTTTGGATCATTTGGATTGTGCATTTTATACTATACAGCTGAAACTATGATTATTCTCAATGGCAGAATTAATTGCTTTTTATTGACAGTGCATTCAACAAAGAACGGCCAATTTCTGAAACATTTCGAATCATTGAAGCTCTATTTTTAAACATTTCTTCATACAGTTCATCAATATTGACTTAACTTTGGTTATTTGAGCGTTTCCTTATTGATTTCCGGTTCATAAATGCAGATTAAATCGATGAATATCGAAGACGAGAAAAAAGATCACGGTTAGCCGTGTAATTAGAGATGATCCATAAGAATCCTTGAATTATCCTTATAATTCGACTTCAAAAACAACTGAGCAGCGTCTGGCAGAATTACACATTCGTTTGTTTAGAATACCATCACGATTCGATTTGACTGAGTGAGAATTCACGGAAGAGACGTTGAAAATTATGATATCCACTAATTATTTCACTGATATATACCTTCGGTTGTTCCTCGAGTGAGGATTAATTCGAGACGAACCATTAACAGCGATGTTCTCAAGACATGCTCGTATTTCGGCATTGGTCGTGTTTATCGTTGTTGCCATAGCGACCGGTAACAAGTTTTGTCAGTTGCAGTGTTACGAAAATATCACGAATACGGTTTGTGACAGAAACGATCAGGTAAATGTCAGATTTTTCACTCGTTTGTTATTCGGATATACGGAGTGGAGCGAAATGATTGTGTTTTCTTTCAGAAATGTGGTCCAGACGCGAACTGCGGTCCAGATTTTCGTGTTATCAAATTGACGGATGATGACAGACAGTACATTCTAGAAGTTCACAATTATTTAAGAAATAAAATAGCTCTGGGCAAAGAAAAACGAGGAGGCCAACCTTCGGCGTCTGACATGCTGTCAATGGTGAGAAATATTTACTTATACAGGGTGTCGATAGAAGATTATTATTTCTTTGTTAAACGAAATATCTGCTGGACTTTGCCACTCGAACCCTGCACACTCTGTATAGTCAAGGCAAGAATACACCTATAATTTATAAAATGACAGTAATAACTGTTTTCGCTAATGCTTTCGCTCACCTGATCCAAGGCTATCTGTGTGAAATCGCGTAATACTTTATTAATACAAATTTTTTAAAATAAGTAACACGGAAATATTTCTACAACTACTTACAAACACACCAATAAGAAATATAATGATGACTGAAGCGGCTGGGCTTGGTTATCTCTCAAACTATTCGCATTCGAACAAACTTTCTTGTCAACATTGGATGTTATTTTAGTCTGCAAATTATTTTTATCATATCGTAGGCTATGTTTAGATTACAACGGATTTAGCTGACTATAGAAAAAATATATAGATATATGAATTTGAAGAAATGAATTATGATATTTTGCTCAACCAAAACAAAGACGTATTAGTAACATAACCAAAGAAATTGACAATTACCAGAGATCAATAGAACGAAGTTGGCTGGCAATACTCTGCGCATGCGTTGGCCACCAAAATTTTATAGTCAAACATTATAACGAAATTCTAACTTAAACGGTTTGATGTCGTTGTAGTTATGACAACATTATTCATTTCAAAAATTAACACACGGTATAATAAAAACGTATTCGTGTAATTTCTCAGCATTGCTAAGAGCAAAACTTACCAGATGTATCCCAATTAGCCTAATGGATCAGTCTGCACAGTTACACCACTGTGTTTTGAATATCTTGATGATTGCAGAGTTATGACAGAGAACTGGAGTTTATGGCACAATGTTGGGCAAATGCATGCAACGGAAATCCGTTGGTACATGATACATGCAGACGAACAGGTAAGTTTGAATCCTAACCAAATCGTTATCGAAAGTTTTGTTTTTCATTAGTACGTTCCAATAAACTATACTTTTCGAGTACTCACCACTTGTTCCTTGAATTGGTTTCTTTGAACTGCCCTCTCATGTGATATTCACCAAGTTTGAATGAGTTCGGCAAAAAATCGATATTGGTTTAAGTGTTTCGGTCACTACCACTACATTATTGATGATGATAATATGTCGAATGTCTTGATGACAATTCATGATTCAAATCGATTTTCAGGATGAGTCCAGATATTTGTTACAGTTCTGCTATATCCCAGTTCTATTTTAGTTCTGCCATGCATTCATAGGTAGCGCTGCATGTGTTGAACTGCAAATTCTGATTTTAACTTCAATTTTGAACGCTTCTAATTCATTTATTCATTACAACATGTCAGAATAATTATAAATAACGTAGATCCAAACATGGTTTCAGTGGAAACAAAAAAGAGTTCTGCTGTTTCTCGCTTTAAAATATTTATTGTTGCGCAATACTAATCCAGAGTTTTTCTAGCAAAATACGAATATGTAGGTCAGAATCTTGGCAGTATAAGTAGCACACTTCCAAACATAGATTTAGTGAAATCGCTGAAAGAACTGATGTTAGGATGGTACGATGAAGTAGCAGATTTTAATTCAACTTGGATAAACGATACTAAGCCAAGGTATGCAACCAGAAATACCAAGTGGCAGTTACATAGAAATGCGTTGTTTTTCAGGGAAAAAGAAACAGGCCACTACACCCAACTGGTCTGGGCATCGACAAACAAAATAGGCTGCGCCGTTTCGTACTATTCCTTTTTCAGCGAAGGCCTAAAGTGGTACGTTTTATTACTGGTTTGCGATTATGGCCCTAGCGGTAATTTCCTGTCGACTCCTGTATACCAAGTTGGTGAGCCACGCACTAGATGTCCTCCGCAGGAAATGTCAAAAAACAAAAAATATCGTGGGTTATGTGGAGTTGACAGGAGAGTGACAGATAGTGAACAATATGAAGATGTCGTGTTTGAAGACGATATTTATGAAAGTACTGAGGTTTCGACGACAATTGACGAAAGTACTGTCATTTCTACAATGACAGGATTTGAAAATTATGAAAGTACGCAAGAATCGACCACAGCAGAAGTTGAAAGTGACGTAACTACTCAAGTGTCAACAACAGCAGGTGTTGAGAGTGATGAATCTACTGAAATGTCAACGACAACAATATACATCAATTGACAAATATTTTTGTAGCAAATATAAAGTGAAGTGAATTTCGACTTTGTTTCATTCATTACATAAAAAAATTATGGGTTGTCCTTGGTGTAGACAACCCTCGACACATCCACAATATTTTCAACCTAACCTCACTTCTTCGCTCTCATAACTTCATTAATCAAAATCTGCTACATTATTCGAAGTTTCTACGTCGTTATACAAACAACGAGTCGAAAATTGGAAACTTTCAAACTATAATCATTTTAGCTATGAAGCTATTGCACCGTTCCGTAGAGGATATGTGTTTAAAGACCTGCAATTACCTACGTGGGTGTTTCATGGATATAAATGTTCATGGTAAGTGGAGAAAACCGCGGCCATTCGAAATCATAATGGAGATTTCGCAGTTCCAACTCATTTTTCATTTTTGTCTAAGATTTGTGCCAACACGACGTGGATTGGATAGTCTTTCAGAAATGTCCCCCAACACCCAAAAATATTCATGAATATATCTCGAATTAGTGATATTAAATTTCATTCCATTACATAAAGGTGGTAGAATGTCTTTGACAGTGTAATTTAGAGGTTAGAACAGATCCATCTTCCGCTGAATTAAATTTCCGAAATGGCCCAATTACATTAGAGCAAATACAAAGTGAATTAAAATGAAGCCTCCTTGATATATTATTTCCCATTATTACAGCCTTGAAAGAACCGGAAAAACATCTCAAATGACATGTCTGGAAAAACAACGGCTCATAATTATAGCCGTCTACAAACGAAAGTCGGTCCGTTTGTGGAAATTATGTATTTATATAGAAGGTTTTGACGTGATTCGCTCATTAAAAGTTTCTAAATTACAACGAAAATAAGGAAACGAATAACAAATTATTTATTTGATTATGAACCTGTTCATGTATTTACACTTGTCTGTTATTTCCAACATTTGACAGTGTATTTGCAGGTGAAACAATTATTATATTTTTCTGTGGCTCTCTCTCTCTCACTCACTGTATAGTGTATAGAATTTTGAGACAGCGAAGACGGCGTTGTTTACTGCGTTGCCTAGCGACGGTTGCTGGCTAGTTTTTTTGCTGCCATCGACAATCGCATCTCTTCTCTTCTTGACTCTTCGATTTCGTATTTTTCGTTATGTAAAATTGAGTACGAGAACGGTAACCCGTGAGTGAAATTTTACTATATTCTATTTCCAATAATTTATGTGATGAGAAGTATTGTCGTATATGAATTGGCTAGCGGGGAAGTCTTCCATTTTGAGAGGTTCGTTCAAATGTTTCGACAGGAAATAAATACGTATGAAATGACTGGATGATTTTACTCTGTGAGTGAATCGTATTGTGAAAATCGTGGAATACTTTAGTGCAAGTGCCCTTAGGATCTGGAAGAATTGAAGTTTGGTGAGTCTTTGATTTTATTTTCATTATGCTTTTCACATTCCGAAGGAGTTTTGAAGGTCAAATGCATACAGACGGTAGTTATGAACGTATTTCCTAGAAAAAATTGCCAATCTCTTGGAATTTCTCTCAAAGTCCACAAAAAACCAGGTCGTGCACATTCTAAAGCCCACGAAAATGTAGTGTCTAAAAATCCGCCTCACGTGAACACTTAATCTCTATCTTGAATCAGGTCTGTAGAATCGGTATTGCACGCTACCCTCTTAGACTTGTTCCCTTTGTTGTATCTCCTTCAAAAGCTCTCACTTTCACGACAAAACTTCTTTTCACCTTATCCGAAACACTTTCCCGTCTTTTGTTCGGATTGTTCCGCCGAAAATTCTCGACGCCCCGAAAATTACTTAATCCGATTCAGGCTCCACCAGCAGGAACAAAATTAATTGAAATCTTTGTCTATACTGTATGACAGATTATAACGGAGCGACCCCTTTTGGTATGCCTTGGAATTAAACGAAAACGGAGTTTGGCGGTGGGTTTACGTGAGGTAGGGGGCGGTTTTGATGAACTGCGGCGATGTTAACAATAACACGGAATTTAATATCTTCAGGCTTCGAGCTCAGCGATATACAGGTTGATTAGGAATATTGTCCAATAGGCGTGCTTGGCGCTTCCACCAAATATTCCAATAACTTTCAAACCACCTTCTCGAAATTACCTTTCGCATCGCGTATCCGCACCGAATTCGAATGAATATTACACGCGTCCCGATGGAGTATAATCAACTCTCACATGTTCCCAGGTAACTTCATTACAAAGAGAAAACTCCTGTCGTAAAGCCGGAATCAGACTTTCCCGGATAGTTTGCAACGGAAGCCGCGAGTTTCCCCGCAACTTTACGGCCTGCATGGAGTTGCACATGAAGAAAATTACCCAATGAACTGATATTCGCGTTAAAGGGGTGGAATGAGATATAATCGCGTGTTTAGGATCTCTTCAAAGGAATGGCGAAGGAGGTCAATCTTTTGACAGATTCCCAACCTATTTTCGACATTTTTCACAGATACATGACGTTTTTGGCAGATAAACGATGTCTGATATTGTCCAGCTCGAAATTTGACCTCAATGTGACCTTTTCGACATTTCAACTGAAAAAATAATAATCATAGTGCCTTTACTCCAATTTTTTGACAAATTCCCAACCTATTTCCGACATTTTCCACAGACACATGACGTTTTTGGCAGATAAACGATGTCTGATATTGTCCAGCTCGAAATTTGACCTCAATGTGACCTTTTCGACATTTCAACTGAAAAAATAATAATCATAGTGCCTTTACTCCAATTTTTTGACAAATTCCCAACCTATTTCCGACATTTTCCACAGACACATGACGTTTTTGGCAGATAAACGATGTCTGATATTGTCCAGCTCGAAATTTGACCTCAATGTGACCTTTTCGACATTTCAACTGAAAAAATAATAATCATAGTGCCTTTACTCCAATTTTTTGACAAATTCCCAACCTATTTCCGACATTTCCCACAGACACATGACGTTTTTGACAGATAAACGATGTCTGATATTTTCCAGCTCGAAATTTGATCTCAATGTGACCTCTTCGACATTTCGACTGAAAAAATAATGAGCACTTTTATAACCTAAAAATCAATGAAATCCTGCGTTCGCTTCGGAAATCCACCCCGTAGAGATCTTGAAATCACCGAGCTAACTCTCTCGGACTCCATATCTCTCGTGGAAGTCGAAAAAAATGCCACGGAGCTTTAGAACTTCCTCTTCGAGCGCATTAAGGCAGTTTGTAGCTTCCGGATTCCTCCTGAACGGAGCGATACGAACGGGGGCGCTGCGGGGCTAACGACCGCCCCCTTTCTTTAGGCATCCCTTCCCCACCCCTCGATAAGAATCAGCAATCGGGGTCTGGGACGATGCTGTCCTGATTATAGAGGATCAGGCGGTAATTAAAGTAGTTTTGGGGTGGTTTTTAGGTTAGATTGTGGGGTTTCGTTTCTTGACACCCTGTATACGTTCTTATAAGTTCCATTTGTTTTGTTGGTGGGATTTCCAACTGATATTGAGGTTGAACTAGATATTCATCAATGTGCTCGACCTTGTCTCAGAGAACTCCGGTCTGATCTGCCGCCACAGCGTAATCTTTCTCGGAAAGTTTTTGCTATAGCACCAAACGGAAATGAGAGAAACTTCTGTCGCTAATACTCTGGAAGAATATTAAGTCGGATCGTTCGTAACCAGATTCGCTATCATAACTGTGAAGGGAATGGGATCGTTTCATCCACGAAAATTCCCTTTATTCAGGAAATTGATATTTTTTTCTTATTAGTAAGGCATGAAATGTACTCTCATTCGTGCCATTTTTGTTCAATATCACTCGTGTATAACAATGTGATTTTTTAAGCTCGTATATTATACTGGGTGATTCACCTAACCGGTTCATTAGAGGTTTATGGAGAACTGATGGAGATATCAACTCGAAATTTTGGTGGATGCTACTACTCAATGTGGTCTATGTTCCTAAAATATTTTCAATACGCTGTTACTTCCGGTTAAACCGGAAGTGATATCAATATTGTTTATTCAAATGGAACACTCTGTTTATTTTCAGATTTTCGAATTCTACGAGAAGTTCTGGACCTGATGCATTTTGAATTTTCTTCCTATCGTGATTTGTTTTCAAGATATTCCATTTTTTCGAAAAATTTTGACAGATGGACTGGCTCAGTAAAATGTCCGTATTATCTTCAATTTTCAAGATTCGAGGTTCAATCTCCGTATACAAATCAACGAAACAGTGTTCTATCTGGTATCCTTCAAAGTGTTCCAAAATATTCAACAGGGTGTTCGATATTTCAGTTTACTTTTTGGAAACTTCAAATCCCAATAACTTCCTTATTTCAAATAGAATGACCATGAAATTTTCACACTATCCGACGCAAAATTTCATTTCCTATCGATTTGTGTGGACATACCACATTGCTAAAATGATATTTACAGAGATATCAACAAAACTGTGCTTTGGATGGTTCCTCTAGTGAATCACCCTGTATAACGTTCACGAAATTTCGATGCTGACCTGACTATCAATTCCAATCGAGAAATATCATCTCCTGCTACGTATAAACGTGATTTATTTTCACTTCGTCCACTGTTTTCCTCAAAGTTGTATCGAATTTTCATCAACAAAAAGCCGATTCGTTTCCAGACCGATTTTTCTCTGTGATCTCGTTCTTGCGGTCTCTTCGGGATAAATAAAAGTCTGGAAGATTCGAAAAGTGTTCGGCAAAGATAGGGCAGATAAAAGAACAATGATTCATATCGTTCGACCGTGGCGTCGGTCTGCGAAGGCGCCGCGACGTCGGTTGGGATCGCTAATTTCCGAAAACCGGACAATCAGTCGAGATTGAAAGGATCCCAACCGTGGATACCGGGAAAAAATCCGGAAAATTCGAGAGAGATGAAATAATGAGAAATCAGAATGCCATTCGAACTGGACAATAAAATTCTAAAAAAAAAACAAACAGCGAGCACTCCCCTCTTCCACTTTTATATTCGACTGGGCCTCTTCCCCTCCTCTTTCTTCCTCACCTCCTCCGGATACAATCGAATGCAAATCCTTCTTGTAGCGTGCCAATGAGAAATAGTTCGTACCGAACGTCGGAACTGCAGTCCTAATTAGGCCCATCTGGCTGCTAAGTATGTGGCTGATAGGGGAAAAGGTGGCTCGGTAATGGGGGGGAGGCGTCGTCGGAAACAGGGGGGTCATTTGCAACCCAAAGTGTATTCGTAATTGAGTTGTGCAACACTTGTAGACCATCGATTCGAATAGAAATCGTGTGGTATCCTGGAAAATTTAGAGTTAGTGGCAACGTCGCATTGGTTTTTCGGGAAATTTCTCAACCTACCTCGTTAATATCGCATTTTGGGGCTTTGTTTGTTATTTTTCAACTCACAGAACTGGAAATAAAGACGTGACTTCATATCTCAGTTCCACTTTTGAGCAGGAATATCGAGTGAAATTAAGCCGCATTGTTCAGCTCCTCATGAAGTTTTCCCAAAAGCGTCCATACGTGTAATGGGAATATTTTTATAGCAAAAAATCTCGTACAATTCGAATGCATAATAAAAGCTTATTCGCATTGTAGACTCATAGAAATACTGGGAAAAGAGGCGAAACTAACTTCTTCTATTCAAGTCTCTTTATGAATCCATCACATGAACTAGATTCGTCCTTGTTATGATAATTCCACTGCGCTTTTGATAGACAGAACAAAGTGAATTTCATTAAATTCTCACAGAACTTTCCATTGAAATCTTGGCGCATTTAATCCCGAGATGACCTCCATTAAGCTAGCTGAATCACTCGAATTTTGAACATTTTCTTTGGCCATGATTTGAGGCTAATTTAAGGCTAATTCATTACCCTATTGCCGAATTCATCGCTCTTTGTTTTATAAGAAAAATCATAAGATTTTTGCAAGATCTGATTATACCATAATTTGAGGCTCTTTTAAGGCTCGCTTATCGCCGAATTCTTTGCTCTTCGTGTTTTTTTTAATCCTGGGTTTTGCTAGCTCAACCGTCAAGCTAGCAGAACCCAACAAATATAGGAAAGTTTTTGGAAATTTTGAATATGCCATAATTCAAGGCTCATTTAGATTTACGAAAAATGGTGCACTGAACTTGTGCAGAAGCGTATTGAAACTTTCGATACTCGCTAAGCAAAAAATTCGAGAAAAGGTTCAAATGAGAGCCTTGAAAGAGCCTTGAATCATGGCTTATTCAAAATTTCCAAAAACTATTTCGTATCTGTTGGGTTCTGCTAGCTTGACGGTTAAGTTTTCCTATAAAACAAAGAGCAATAAATTTGGCAATAGGGTAATAAATTAGCCTCAAATTAGCCTTAAATCAGCCTTAAACTATGGCCAAAGAAAATTTACTAAATTCGAAAGTGGTTCTGTTAGCTTAATGGAAGTTCCGAGATGCGTTATCGAAATTGATCATTTCAAGCATTGAAAGTCTTCTGGATCGAATTTTTCGCGGCCGAATACAACAATAACAACGTCGTAAGACCGCACCTAAGCCTATAGTAGTTTCTACGAATGACTCTTTGTCTTAATAACGATAAATAATGCAAGATGCAGCAGCAGCAGAGGCAGCACCAAAGCTCCATCCACTAGGGAGAGTCTATTGTCCCAGTTCGGGCCATTAACAATTTATAAGGTTTGTAATGAAGTATTCACGATACAGGCGAAGTCTAATTGGAGTCGAAACTGATGCAGAATAATGATGAATCGTCGGGTTCATAGGAAAAAAAATCGACGACAAAGCTACACACAGCTATTCTATTGTTTCACCGTGGAATTCGCTGAATAACAAAAGTTTCGTGAAGAAGAGAAGGATTTTCGTTCAAAACATGAGTCCGTAAATGGGTTATCTACCGTTGCCCACCCTGTATAAATATACGCCACGTCATGCGGATTAGAGGAGGCGAAAAAGAAGTTGGGAGGCCTTTGTGCCAGTGAATTCACGTCTCACGCCGAAACATGCTTTTTCAATGGCGCGATTATTTTCCACAATACATCGAAATGAACAAAACAGCTTATTTGGTTGGCTTACAGGGTGGCCAATGAAACCGCAGACGCGGAAATGGTGACGATGGAGTAGGAATTGAATTGTGGAGGTGTGTATCTTTTCTGAAATCCTAATGTTGAGGGGTTATATACAGTTGGGAGGACGAAAAAAGCGAAATTTCCAGAATTTTTTCTGAGGAACCTTTCGAATTTATTGATCTGATAATTTGTACACATGGTATGGTATCTTTAAACGGTATTTTAAGACTTGGTATCAGTGAAAATATTTATTTGGGAAGGAGCTACAGCTGAGCTCCGGGAGCTCCTCTCAAAAAATACGTTTTGCGGTGACCACTCGGTATATCTCTGAACTGGATCATCTAAAATCTAAAAACCAAACAGATTTCGTTAAAGAAATGTTGAATCCAGTAATTAATCGGAGGAATACGCAAAATAAATGGCGGCTTCTCAAAGAAGAAAATCGACTTTTGACCAAAATTTCAGCCTTAAATTCTTTATAAAAAAATATCTATCGGTGGGAAAAAAATCTTCGATTAATTACTAAAAAATATATTTAAGGAGCTCGTGTTAAAATTTGAGACTAATCGTTTTCGAAAAATGTTGGTCACCACTTTAAAAACACCATTTTGAGAAAAACGCGTTCAAAGTTTGGAATATACTTTCGAGCACTCTGAAACGCCTTTTCAAATTGGCGTGTAACTTCGAAAATAATCACCGGAACGATATGAAATTTTCTGTGTGTATTCTTAAATGTATGAACATTGAGAAAATGAAAAAAAAAATTATTTTTTGGAAATTCTAACTGTAAATAACCCCTCAATCTAGTGAAGCCAACAGACCACGATGGAATCCGAACCACGACCGAACCTATCGAAATCTCGACACGGCATTTTTCTCGGAGACTTCAACCAACCCTTTCTTGTTCAACACCCCGTGACTTCTAGGAGAGAAATTTGTTTCCTTTGGTCGCTAAGCCTACCGTGTAGTCTAGAACAAGGCGAGTCGAGCCCCATAAATAGTGATTTAGTGGGCCGGGAATTCAAAATGAACAGCGGAAAGTGGAAAACACAATCGTTTCGGACGATTGATGGTGGCAATATCAGCTTATGGAGGGAAGATTTTCGGCCTCAAAAGTGTCGAGCTATATTGGATTACCTTGGGCAAGGTGACATTTCAAACAACCAGCTCGATACTCGTCGCAAAGTGAGAAAACAAATTAGGAGGCGAGAACGAAAACTTACCACCATCATAATTCCAATTGTTGTCATCGTAACATTCAGAAATTAGTGTCTCCTATTCACAAGACGCCCAGTGTATCGTTAATCAAACTCACATTAAATGTCACTGTCTCGACATCTGACATCGAGTTGTCTCAGTTTATTTACTTTTCATTACAGTCTCCCACACCATGTCGAGAAATTGTTTTATTTGCGAAATGAAATGAATAATGGAATTTTGAGCATCACTCGTTCGGTATTGATTCAATTCGATCCAAGAATTCTGGTATGTCCTTGTCAGAGAAGCTTGATTCTCTCTGAATTGGGAGATCGATGGTTTTCAAAATTTTCCAAAGTGACGATGAAATACTCAATCAAATTGTCGCAGTGGTACGCGACTTTCGGAGAACCTGCAGCAAAGGGAACCAACTCCGATTTTGAAGAAATTTTTACAGAGACTACATATGAGTACAATATAATATTTCTATGTGGCCAATTGATTGATCTACGTTTAATTGTTTTACATTTGGGGTGGATCCCGGTGAGAGGGATGTTTTCAATCAGGAACCGTGTCCATCGAATTATTTGGATTCGTTGAATAATTTCATCCGGAATAAATTGAATCTACGATTTTTTTGACTTGGCAACGTTGCTTGTAATGGTGACAATAAACTGGTCATTTGACATATCAATTATTGCACGCCAAATTGGGTTGAGAATATACAATGTTGAATCATGAAAATTTGCATTTTCACAGCTTTCCATCATGAAATTTCTTGTGGAAAATGATTTTAGGACTTATGAATGATGTTTCAGTCTATTCAAAATCTTTCCTCATAATTACGTAAGAACAATATCAATCAAATTCTCAGGTCTTACCGTGATCGATTCTCAGAAACTTTCTTAAAAAAAGTATGCTAGAGGTTTTTCCGCGGAAAAATTCACTGGGTGTTTATATTAGTGTTCCAAAGCGTCTGTGAAAATTTCATCGAAATCGGAGTTGGTTCTCTTTGCTGCAGGTTTACCCGACTTTTTATTGCTTTGGTGGGACGGGACAAATTTCGCTGAAAATCGGGAAAACGTCGATTTGACTGACGGGACACGCTACAGGAATTTTGATAAGTACGTCTAGCCTTGGCGGATTTTTCGTGCGAAGTGATGACGGCCGTAAATCAACCTGACACTTCAATTTAAACGAAACAGCAACGTACTAGGATCGGTAGTGAAGAAAGTTGTCTTTTCTCAAAACCCATCCAACCAACCAACCCAGTTTATTTTATTTAGGTCAATCCCATCCCAAATTTTCGTAAATAAATCTAAACGGTTCGGGATTTACCTTTCGAGCATTTCATTGCAATTGTGACCATCATTAATTTTGTCAACTGACAGTGACATTGACATTTCATATCCCGCAAGCCGGGTAGAAACGTCGTGAGGAAGTCCAATAGTCCAATTTCGCTTGTCATATTTGGGAGCCTGTCCCGTCTACGCTAATTGGCAATAAAGTCACCCTTGCGACGTTTCGAGCTATTCGAATCGAAACTTTCGACGTCACTGAAAACTTGCAAGATCCGAGCAGCGTTGCCGCACCAGGCTAAAAAATAGTAGTCGATTGGAGATTGAAAGTGGAGTAGATACACATCAAAGCGGAGTAGTATTTAGTACATATTCAGTCAACATCTTTTACGCATGCGCCAAACAGTAATCAGAAGAATCGGCAACTGTCCCTTTCGAACTAAATATCCGTACATTCAACCGGAGTATAAATCAAACTTTTGGAGTAGCGGAGTAGAATGCGATCAAAGGGAGTAGATCTACTCCGAATGGAGTAGCTTGGGCAACCCTGGATCCGAGTCTGACCTGGTTGTACAGGGATGTATGCAAAATCGAAGACGGAGGCTCACATAACTATTATGACTATAGCTCCCTTCTGCTTTTTTTGGAAAATTCAGTCGTCGTAGAGTCTTCAATGTTCGTATGGAGGCTCCCAGAGCATCTATAAGGACTCTTCATGGGTTTTTTCGTTGAGAAAATGAGGGTTTTGGGGATTTTCGTGGGTTTTTGCGACTTTTTGGGATTTTTTGGAATTTTCAACATGAAATATCTCGAAAACTATACTAGATATCAAAAAACGGATTTCACCACCATTTTCAGCGCCTCTTAGACACCTTATAGGCGAGCTTCCAGGCAAATCCGGGCAATTCTATTTTTTGCAATTTTTCGAAAAATCGACGAAAGGGTACCCCCTTTGGATTTTTCCAAAAATTCAAAGTCGTCGTAGAGTCTTCAATTTTTGTATGGAGGCTCCCAGAGCATCTATAAGGACTCTTCATGGGTTTTTTCGTTGAGAAAATGAGGGTTTTGGGGATTTTCGTGGGTTTTTGCGACTTTTTGGGATTTTTTGGAATTTTCAACATGAAATATCTCGAAAACTATACTAGATATCAAAAAACGGATTTCACCACCATTTTCAGCGCCTCTTAGACACCTTATAGGCGAGCTCCCAGGCAAATCCGGGCAATTCTATTTTTTGCAATTTTTCGAAAAATCGACGAAAGGGTACCCCCTTTGGATTTTTCCAAAAATTCAAAGTCGTCGTAGAGTCTTCAATTTTTGTATGGAGGCTCCCAGAGCATCTATAAGGACTCTTCATGGGTTTTTTCGTTGAGAAAATGAGGGTTTTGGGGATTTTCGTGGGTTTTTGCGACTTTTTGGGATTTTTTGGAATTTTCAACATGAAATATCTCGAAAACTATACTAGATATCAAAAAATGGATTTCACCACCATTTTCAGCGCCTCTTAGACACCTTATAGGCGAGCTTCCAGGCAAATCCGGGCAATTCTATTTTTTGCAATTTTTCGAAAAATCGACGAAAGGGTACCCTCTTTGGATTTTTCCAAAAATTCAAAGTCGTCGTAGAGTCTTCAATTTTCGTATGGAGGCTCCCAGAGCATCTATAAGGACTCTTCATGGGTTTTTTCGTTGAGAAAATGGGGGTTTTGGGGATTTTCGTGGGTTTTTGCGACTTTTTGGGATTTTTTGGAATTTTCAACATGAAATATCTCGAAAACTATACTAGATATCAAAAAATGGATTTCACCACTATTTTCAGCGCCTCTTAGACACCTTATAGGCGAGCTTCCAGGCAAATTCGGGCAATTCTATTTTTTGCAATTTTTCGAAAAATCGACGAAAGGGTACCCCCTTTGGATTTTTCCAAAAATTCAAAGTCGTCGTAGAGTCTTCAATTTTCGTATGGAGGCTCCCAGAGCATCTATAAGGACTCTTCATGGGTTTTTTCGTTGAGAAAATGGGGGTTTTGGGGATTTTCGTGGGTTTTTGCGACTTTTTGGGATTTTTTGGAATTTTCAACATGAAATATCTCGAAAACTATACTAGATATCAAAAAACGGATTTCACCACCGTTTTCAGCGCCTGAAATGTTGGTCGAAAATATACCAAATGGAGTAGAATCGTCAATGTTCGTATAAAGGTGTAACGAAATCATTATTATTCCGAAGAAAAACTCAAAATCTCAATATTCCCCAACCAACCCTGAAAATAACACCCGTATCTCTAAACCGGGGCGCCTAATATTCCTTGAGGATAGTTCTGGTTTTCGAAATTCCATCATCACAGTTTACGAATCGAGTTTTAATACGGCAAATAACGAACTCTGTCGGCAATTTCAATTTGATTAATTTTTCGCCTTGTAACTTGGCCGGGCGGGCGCCCTTCCAGACAGTTCACCGACTTTCTCGTTTCCGAGTAATGAAAAGATGAAACTCATCGAGTAACATGACCCCATCCGAAACTCTTTCATGTAATTTACAAGATTTTTAATTTGGCATTAGCCAGAGGAGCTTGTGTAAGCCTCAAGGGGGGATTATACGTTGAGAAATTAGGGAGCACTCTAAGCGAAATGAAAATTTCCAACAAGAGGCGAATTTGTGATTTAGTGATTAAAACGGTTCAGGAATAAAACAAAACACCAATTGAATCTTTTCGTTGGGGAATCTCATTGTTCTCCGGAGTGTTTCTTGACCATCCAAAAATCTTTCAGTTTCTCATCTCAACCTTCGATGAGTTACTCAAGAAATAGTTTTAGAGATGACATCCCGAATGCCTTCAGGGAAAACGGCTTCTATATGAATTTCGGGAATGTCAACAAACTTCTTGGGGATAGGGTGGATGCAAAAAGTTCCCCCCAAAGGTATTTTATTTTATTTTTATTTCATATACAGGGTGTTCCTTGAAGACATGCTAATATTTGAAGGGGTGATTCTTTGACACATTTTGAGGAAAAAACTTCCTATCAACGTATGAACTATTGCTTGAGTTTTCGCAAATGCACTTTTTTTTTATTGTTTTTATATAAAACTTCCCACGAAAGGAGACATCCTGTAAAGTTCAGAGAACTAGTTATCCGAAATCGCTCAGTCGCATTGAATGTGTCAAGATTTCGAACGTAATTAAGCGAGTTTCGAGTTTTCGTCGATGATTCAATCAGGACGACAACCTAACACCGTGTGTACCACACAAACTCACAATATGGTTTGACACTTCAGAGGTCAATTATAAGTTGGCCAACACTCGCACGACGCCTAACCTCAAAATTACCCCCTCCCCCAATCGATAAGGGTGTTAACTCGTGTCAGACCGTATCCAGAGTAGACTTTTGGAAATCCGATTCTTTCCGACGACTTTTTCCGGCCCATAAAAACGAGCAGTGCTGTGTAATAAATTCCTCGATGTATCGTTCCGATATAGGCATAGATATTTCAAGAGAAAACGAATTCGATTAGTTTTATATGCGAGGTTCGACATATACGCAGAATGGGGCGTCGTAATTTTTTCTTTTTAGTTTATATCTGATGTGGTTTCCGTACCGCGTTGTCCTGTCGTGGATTCCCGATGCAAAAAGTTCTCTACCTGCCAAATTACTCTAATTCACGCTATCGTGCCTCAAAGACACAAAAATGCTTCAATATCCAGGATAACGAATCTCTGCGTAATTTTTTCGGCGTTGCGGCTATGCTACCGGTTTCAATTTCAATATCAAACTTTCCACATAATCACACACGAGCCTAATACATCCCGACGCGCCTTCACATTTTCGTCACGCGTACAGCGCCCTCTGTGCGGCTAATCGAATCATCAGCGACTCGTCGTCGTCTTAATTTCTTGTGGGGATTGAGTTGATTGAGAAAGTTGGGGCAATTTTGATTCCGCTTTCGGCCGCTCATTGTCTTCCGTCATTTATATGGACTCGAACTGCAGGCAACACCACAAGAGCGAGTACGGCCCTGGGGGATTGGGGCGCGAGGTTTCTGAGAAAGTGGAGCTTGCTTCTTAAATTTTTAATTGCCAGAGTACATGGATTAATCGAAACTCTTTTTCTTTGGAACGTCTGAGTCGTTTTCTGAGACAGTCCATTCGGTTGCATTCCGATTTCCGGCCACGTATCTAGGGGGGAGTTTTGTGCCTGCCGGACTCTCCGGGACTACGTCGTTTTCTCTTATATAAATCTGTTCTGCTTCTTCTGTTAATTCAAAGCTCGCCTCGCTCTCTCGACTCTAACGTATGGCCCTCTATGTCTGTGAATATAAACTAGCTGATGGGCTATCGACCGGAACTAACACACTTATCCAGGGGCGTAGAATCGACGGTAAGGGGGCGTCCTTAAATGGGGCGGGTTTTAGCAAATATCACGTATTTTTTTTTCTAGTAGAAAACTATGTGGAATTTCGTGAAAGTAAAGTTGAATTAAAGTGAAAAATGTTGCTAGAGTGAAAATATGGCGAATTTTCACGCAATAGTGTTTGTAGTTTTCAAAATTTTATCGTAGTAATTCTGACCTACTTATGCTTTTGTTTTTTTATTTTTTTTTATAATCCAACGCAATTGCAGAACACAAAATTTAAAAAATCTCACTCAAGATTTGGGAAGGTAGTTGAGGAAAATCTTGCGAAATCTCACTAAGGGGGGCAGGGGGGTCAAAAAATCCCAAGAAATGCCTCACGTAATTCATGGACGTCCCCTAAGGGTCCAAATAAGGTCCCCACATTGGCCTTTGAAGTTTGTTGAATAGCCAGAAGTGCACGGATTCAAATCAGGCGAGTCAGCTGGTTGGGGAATGGGTTTTTGACAAAAAAATCGCGAGGAACCAATGCGGTATGACATGGTGGATTATCGTGATGAAGGAACCAATCTAGATTTGTCATTTCTGACACAAAACATTCTTCGAAATTATATTCAAACACCATCAGCGACATCTCTAAATGTCAGTAACCAAAACGTTGCCTTCTTCCGTAATTGGCATGCCACTGGTTATTTACTTGAACCTGCATTATTTCCACTCGAGTGATCAGAATTCCTTCGAAAGATAAGAGACTGGTTTGCCGCCTCATTGCCCGTCTGCATATTCATGATGCATCCTGATGCTGTGTATCCATTCCATATGACAGTTTCCCGATGCATTTCCGCTCGAAAATAAAAGCGCTAGCTGGAAACTATGTTATTTTCACAACCTGTTTGAACAGCTTTTCGATACGGTTGGGATGAAAAAAAGAAGAAGAATTTGACAGTCACGAGAAACAGACAGAGAGAGACCGAAGATATTTTCGAGACAATTACAAAATAGCGGAAATATGGATGATTCCTTTCTGTATTTCTTCTTAACGATTCCCTAACTTCATGATGGGAAGATGTGGAACAGGAAAAGCTTCCCAGTCGAATTTCCATGAAACTTTTTTCATTACTCGAAGTAAATATTTGGAACGAGGAACAATAGAAATTTGTTTTTTTCTCTCCCGATATTCAGAACTTTTCGAGGGAGCTGGTTAATTGTTTACCCCCATGTGGGAAGGTTTCACTCTCCACGATATCCTACGGGGTGATCTTCTTGCTGGGTCCTTAAATTACCCGATTTATTGAAAAGACTAGTTTTTAATCCTAGCTGTGAGAAATCTTATACATTTTGGAAAGAAAGAAACATTTCAAGTAAGCCTCGATAAAGTCTCGATTTATTTTCTACGTGTTGAGAATTTCATTTGTCCTGAAAAAACAATAGGAAACAAGGAACATTCCTTTACTTTATACAAATAATAATTTTCAGAAAGCTTGGCTGGTAGAATTATTGATATTACTTCTTATTGACAGTAATACTGACTTTATGTAGCAGAAATAAACTTTCCTCTATACTTTCAGAGGCGATAAAAAATTATTACCGTACTGTTTCTTAGTGATATCAAGAAACATGTGTACAAGGTGACAAAACAGAAGAAAACCCAATCGTTTTTGGATATACAGATCAGACCTTTGTCGTATTAAATTTGGAAAAAAATTGAACGTCGCTACTGCTATAAACAGTGCAATAAATTTCCCTTTAATAACCTTCTTGGTGATCAATCATCGCGAGTGGAAGTGAACAAACAAAATAATTGAATAATTCGTGCGATAAGGGAAATTGCCAATTTTAAATATCGAATTCCTGCCTCTCCTGTCTCCGCAGCATCGACAGCTCGACTAGGCATTTGATGAGAGAACTTTTCCAGCTCAGAAGCAAGCGGACCCCAATAAAGAAAACCTTCGGGAATACACGTGGAGGAATGAAGTTCTGCGAGTTCAATGTTTCTGGGTCTTTCCACTTCGGAGACTCAATAAGTTTTCTATTAAATATCGACTTGGTTACTTTTTCGACCCACGCCATTTCCTACAACATCACAGGGTGATTTTTTTATGAGCCTTACAATTACATGTAACAATTAAATTAATGTAGACCCAGAACTCGCGTGATGGATTTTTTTCGACCTACGACTTAATGAATTAAAATTGATGCATTCATGAATTCCCGAAGGAGTTACGATGACCTTGGAAACACACGCGATCGTGGTTTTGGTCTGTTCGCTTCAATATGGCCCCGGAATCCTTTCCGGATCCTTCCAATTTGCGAAAGGATGATATTTGTATCGCAGTAACTATTTACCGGATTTTATGGTCGTCTTTTTATGTCTGCTGGCGTACCACCTTCAGAGACTTTCCCGATTCTTTCGGCTTTGTAGATTTTTATCGGGAAATCTCAGTTTATCCTCAGTTTAATCTGCTAAGTGATCGGTACAGTGTATCTGGGAGAGTCTCGGTGTTGATTATTAGATCTACAGAGTGACCCATTTTTGATGGAAACCCCCCCCCCAAAATTTGAAGTTGTAGACAGATTTCGATAATTTTTTTCCGAAATGCCAAGTACTGAAAGGTCTATCTTGAGACAAAATTTGAAATGTTTATTCCAATCGATATTTTTTCTTAGTCGGAAATCGAGATTTTTCCATTAGAGATTTTTTTATTGAAAAAATCACTACGCCACTGGATTCAGAGAACTTCTGAACAGGTGTGACCAAAATTTCATGGGAAAATATTCACTAATAACAAAGTTATGACAACTCAAAAATTCGAAAACTCACACAGCAAACAGTCACCAAAAACAACCTGTATAAACAGATATAGCCATGAGATTTTTTTTTATGATTTCAACAATTAAGTGCCGCCAGATCAAAAAATATACAAATAGCGTAAATTTTTTTATGAAAATAACGAAATTACATTCACACAATTCAACTAATAACGAAGGAAAAATTTTAATTAACGTAACTGTGAAAACTACTTGAAATGTTTCATTAAAACAAAAATACGCTATTTATTTTTTTCTTCATCTGGCGGCACTTTATTGTTGAAATCATAGAAAAAAAATTCTCATGGCTATATCTGTTGATACAGGGTGTTTTTCTGACTGTTTGCTGTGTGAGTTTTCGAAGTTTTGAGTTGTCATAACGTTGTTATTAATTTGACCGAGAAAAAACATCGTAGTATGCCCTGAAAATTAAAATGAACATTTCAAATTTTGTCTCAAGGTAGACCTTTTAGTACTTGACATTTCCAAAAAAAATGATCACAATCTGTCCAAAACTTCAAATTTTAGAGGGGTGTTTCCATCAAAAATGGGTCACACTGTATGAAGGAACGTATACGTATCAATGAATTCACCGAAAGAAATCATGGAGGATGTTTTTGGGGGAATCACCTGGACCACTTTGTGGAAATCAGAAAGCGAAAAGTTGAATGCGTAGACGATACGACAAAGCCCGGAGAATTTTCAATAAACGTCTTCCTACACAATAATATCAATTCCGAGAGAATACGTCGTCGTCATGGTGGTACACCTGTTTTGCGGCTGCCATTTGTCTCGCGTCAATTTTGATGAGCTCGAGGCCCTTTTGGCGACGATATAGACGTGTCGGCGACAAACGATAGCATGATGACGTGGAAATCCATCTATTTTCCGACAGCTGTATCAGGAGGAAACGAGAAAACCTCTCGCAATGTCTCGATTTGTCTGGGATTGCTAGAATGTCTCAATAAATGGGAAATACAGGGTGTTCCTTAAAGACATCAAATCAAAATTGCTTCATATCGCAGTACCAACCGTTTAATAATCTGTATCACCCTGTATCTCAAAAGTCAAGACTTTTAGGACATACGTTTATGGGAAGTTTCTTTTCTCGAAACGTGTCAAAGAATCATTCAGTCAAATATTAGCATGTCTTTAAGGAACACCCTGTATATCTAACCTAGTGCATTGCTGTGTGCAGCGGAACGTTACTGTGATAGGAAATTGATGATTTCTTATGGTTAATGCTGGAAAGTCATCGTAGAGTCTACTCTAGTATTTGATTTTATGAAAATTCTTTCGCTATTATATATAATAATTGCAGTTTTAAAGTCTATCTAACTAAATTGATCTTTCTGGCTGCTCCAGGATTATCGGATGACTCCAAACTGCTCCCCATCAAGCCGATATCGTCTACATAATGACTATTCGCGAATTTACGGACCAGATTTCCGTTTATTTTTACACCGAATCGAATTTATTTCATTCACTGGCTGTCCTGGCCGTTTATATCCAGAAGTGCGACTGACTCTCTTAATATTCAAAGCTGATTCGCCATCGCTCGTTCGTAGAAATTATGGCCATCCAAAAAGAGCCTTTAGATCATACAGAGAGATATCGGGTGGACTAGCCGAGAATCGTTGGTTTTTCCATGGAAATTTAAACACAAAGTGTACCAAATTTGATATGTCTGAATTTTTCACTTTACGAGATATTCAACGTAGAATAATTTTCAAATACCACCCTGTATATCCGTCAAAAACGCAACAAGCCATTTTTTAATACCAGATATGGAATGGTCTCACTCCATAGCACCCATGGTTGGACAATTCGTCGTGAATCACCCTGTAGTGAAGTGTATCAGTTTGAGCACTTTTCAGTTCCGAGTATATTTTTTAAAAACGAGAGATTAATAAAACACTAATAATAATAAAGAGCAAATTCACGTGTGCAAACTCAGACCAAATCTTGGAACTTCGTTTCCATTTTCGAGTGGACCGCATCCACGGCACGAAAACTCCATAATTCCTGAACGGGCTCGTAGAATCGCGCCCGCTGGCGGTAGGATCGAGAATCGAAGGAAATCTAGCGTGCCTGACGTCAGTTTTCCGACGTCAACAGTGGCAGGAGTTTGGCCGCTTGGAAGCCTGCTGTGACGCGATTATTTTTGCGAATTCTCTTCTCGGTTCAGGAATCAGTTTCCGATTTTTTTATCGGGACGAGGTTTCGTGTGTTTGAATAATTTTGTGTTATTGGACTCGCGATTTTGTGTTGGAGGAGCGGTAGTTGATTTGTTAGTATACTGAGGGTGAGTTATTTAGATGATCTTATTATTTATAGTAATAATAATGTTTCAATTAAAATCTTATTAGTAGTGACATATTCAGACCAAAAAATTAAGAATTCCGGAATATTATCGTGGGAAAATCAATACTTTTCGAGAGAATACGTATTGAAGTTCGAAATTTGTCTAAAGAAAAAATAAATTATTGAAAATAGTCAGTTGGAAAAGTCTTAATAAAGGCATTTCCACACTCAGTGAAAAGAAATTGTTCTGTCATTTATTTCTTGAGAAATATGTGCCTGGGAAAATGAAGAATTCTTTATGCCTCACCTGATTCTAACCGTTGTCAAGATATCCGACAGATATGACGTTGACAGACTTCAAAATATCGATTGATATCCTCTATATTGAAATCTTCATTATTGAATCGGAATTTGCTCTAATTGATGACAATTAAAACAAGGCATTTCTTGCATTACAGTTTCGTTTTGTTCGCATGTAATCCATGATTTCCAGACCTTTACTGTGGAAAAATTTCCACACATCGAACCAACCATGAAGGTAATCAATTATTGCTTCATGAAAGCCTTTTATCATATTAAACCTACTGATATCCATCGTCTGTCAGCTTTCCCATCAACTCGTCTATTTTTCATGGAATATCTTTGTACTACATGACATCACGCCTCATTGATTACCACGAACCGATTCGATTTTAATTGAAAGGAAATCAGACATCCTCCAGTCGGTATCGAAAAACGATAATGAACTTTCATTCGCATCGAGAGAATGGAACGATAAATATTCAAAGCAAACGATCCGCTCTTGATAAAGCCATTATACAGACATAAAGGAGTTGCAGAAGGAGAAGGAGTCGGTCTGAAATGGTAAATGGGCTTGGGAGTTTATTTATGTTGGTGGGTAAGGAAATGGGCGAGATGGTTCTGTCTTTGTGGTTTGGAGCAGAAACTTCAAGGTGGCTACCAATTCATCGCCATTACTTTAATCAATTATTCAGTCGTTCAGTGTGATGATTTTAGTAGCAATAACATGAAGTATTTGCCAAAACAGAAAGATTTTTGGAAAACCTGCAGCAAAGGGAACCAGCTCCGATTTTGATGGAATTTTCATAGACGCTTTGGAACAGTAATATTTTTTTTAGGAAAGTTTCTGAGAATCGATCGCGGCAAGACCTGAGAATTTGATTGATATTGTACTTACGTAATTGGTAGGAAAGATTTTGAAAAGACTGAAACATCATTCATAAGTCCTAAAATCATTTTCCACAAGAAATTTCATAAATATTATATTGTACTCATATGTAGTCTCGAGTTCTATGGTTTACCACTGAAAACAGAAAGGCAACTTGGCAACGTTGCTTTCTTGTGACATGACAGATCTCATTTGACATAGCAATTATTATATATTGTTTTGGGTCGAGACTATACGAATATAAAAACACGAAAATATTCCATTCCAGAGCTTCTCATCATGAAATTTCTTGTGAAATTTGATTCAAGGACATGTTAATTATGTTTTAGTGTAATAAATTCTCTCAAATCATAACGTAAGTACAAAATCAATCAAATTCTTAGGTCTTACCGTTCAGAAACTTTCCTGAAAAAAAGTATGTTAGAGGTTTTTCCGCGGAAAGTTTTTTATCACTTGGTGTTTATATTAGTGTTTCGAAGTTTCTGGGAAAATTTCATCGAAATCGGAGTTGTTTCCCTTCGCTGCAAGTTCACCTGATTTTTAAGGGCGTGAAGGGTCAACTTTTGATTGGACCGATTATGAAATTGTGCGAGTCCACGGCCATCAAAATCGAATTGACCATCGCATGTAGATGTGTGCCTGACTCTAAATCGTGTCAATATCTGGCGCGGTCCATGTCACATCATTCCCAACTGTTATTAATAAGCCCATTGTAATAAATCCCGTTGTCCGCCATATTGTCAGATATGGCTGTGCTTCACACTACATGGCCCCGAAATTATCATCGCCGCGATGATATATCGACGAACACCGAATTGCGCTCCAGATCAGCACTCGAAGAATATATCCAGCTCTTGAATCATTGATGACGTTTCTTGTTGGCCGAGTATTGACTTGGAAGTTCTTGGAAGTCCAGTGCGAGAGTCTGAAGGAGTTTAGTGCTGTAGTTTCATGACGACGGCACGATAAAATGTTTTATTACCATAATCTGACAGGGAGTATTGCTGTTGGAATTCTACTGTGCCATTAGAGGTCTCGAGGGATTCCTTACGATGTTATTCGTTTTGTACACAGCGGGATAAGAAACGAAGGAAGTTTGTTAATGGTGGGATAATGGGTTGTTATTATTTTAATTATTATGATGGATGCATGTTTCAGAGGCTTGCTTCTATTCTTCGTAGTGAGCCTGATATTGCAGTTCTTTTCAGCGCCTCTTGGATGTTCGCATGGAGGCTTCCAGAGCATCGACATGGACTTTTCATGGGTTTTTTCGTTGAGAAAATGGGGGTTTTGGGGATTTTCGTGGGTTTTTGCGACTTTTTGGGATTTTTTGGAATTTTCAACATGAAATATCTCGAAAACTATACTAGATATCAAAAAACGGATTTCACCACCATTTTCAGCGCCTCTTAGACACCTTATAGGCAAGCTTCCAGGCAAATCCGGGCAATTCTATTTTTTGCAATTTTTCGAAAAATTGACGAAAGGGTACCCCCTTTGGATTTTTCCAAAAATTCAAAGTCGTCGTAGAGTCTTCAATTTTTGTATGGAGGCTCCCAGAGCATCTATAAGGACTCTTCATGGGTTTTTTCGTTGAAAAACTGGGGAATTTTGGGAGTTTTTGGTGGTTTTTGCGACTTTTTGGGATTTTTTGGAATTTTCAACATGAAATATCTCGAAAACTATACTAGATATCAAAAAACGGATTTCACCACCATTTTCAGCGCCTCTTAGACACCTTATAGGCAAGCTTCCAGGCAAATCCGGGCAATTCTATTTTTTGCAATTTTTCGAAAAATTGACGAAAGGGTACCCCCTTTGGATTTTTCCAAAAATTCAAAGTCGTCGTAGAGTCTTCAATTTTTGTATGGAGGCTCCCAGAGCATCTATAAGGACTCTTCATGGGTTTTTTCGTTGAAAAACTGGGGAATTTTGGGAGTTTTTGGTGGTTTTTGCGACTTTTTGGGGTTTTTTGGAATTTTCAACATGAAATATCTCGAAAACTATACTTGATATCAAAAAACGGATTTCACCACCGTTTTCAGCGCCTCTTAGACACCTTTCAGGCGAATTCATTTTTGAAATTTTTCGGAAAATCGACGAAAGGGCACCCCCTTTGGATTTTTTCAAAAATTCAAAGTCGTCGTAGAGTCTTCACTTCTCGTATGGAGACTTCTAAATTATCGATTTGGACCTTCCACGGGTTTTTTCGAATAGAAACTTTTTTTTCTATTCAGTTTTGCGTGCGCTTTAGAAAACGTGGCAACACGGCGGAATTATTTCCGACAAAAATGCGGTGAAAATCTTTCGTGTTGCGAAACCACCGCCGGAATAATTTATATGCATGTGAGGATTATTCCGGGCGTATTAGCGCGTGCGAGCCTTGGGCTGGGAATTATTCAGGAATTCTGCTGGATGCGCCGTGACTGCCTTTCCCGTTCCTCCTTTCCTCCTCGTATGCCGCTCTAAATTCGATTCCCAACGCCGTCTAGATTTCACCGAGCTTTCAGCCCAATTCGCCTACAGGGCGATGCATTTAGTCCATCAGGAAGTCCCGAAAAAATCTGATTTTCATTCGTTTCAGGTCGATACAATTCATCACTGAGCAGAGCTGATCATGAAAGATTATTGAGGTGAGTTTCCGAAACTATCAATATACAGGGTGATTCACAGGTGGTGCGCCACCCGGTATACCCCCTTTACAAATTTCATTTAAACTCCAGTTACTGTCAAGTAACGCTCTAAATACATCCACAAAGTGTACCAAATTTGGTTGCTTTAAGTTCAAGAATAACGGAGATATTGATTTTTTTCAAAATTTATAACTCCACTTCCAAAGCCTATAACTCCTCAGGGAAGCAACTTGGTATAGAGGTGAGTTGCGTTGAATTGCCATATTTTGGGACCCCCTACATGCCCCTGCTCTATGTCGGTTCTTATGTGAATCACCCTGTATACAGGGTCCTGTTCATTTTCACGTCATTCGATGGGCAATTGAAAACAAAATTACGACTTATCAAATTTTTCAACTGCAATTCAACAATTTCGAAGCATCTGGCTGTCGAAAGTTCACGATATGAAAATCAGTGAGAATCAAAAAAACATCAAAAAATGGTACTCCATTCTCATTATCATCGATAGCGAGTGCCTGGAAAAGCTCTGACAAACTGATGAATGAAAATATGCAAACTCGATCGCAGCATCAAAACTTGTTAAGATTGCTGTTTTACTAAATTCTCCAGGCTGGAAATCCCCGGAAAATTAATAAAGGACACCATTTCGACTGCAGGGACGACAAAAGCTTTTATTTTTGATGAGCCATTCGAGAGGAGTTTCCTTTAGAAAATGTGCTATTTTCTCTGTAGCTTGTTTTTCCTTTGTCGCGATATCCGACAGTCTGGTATTCCGCAATTTTCGGATAATTTCCCTAGAATTTCCTGAATGCTAGGGTACAAATTCGTACTTATAAGGCTAGTGTTGTTATAGTGAGTGGAATAGTGAGCTCAAACGAGACCTGAAAACTCTTCTGTATGTTCCCGTTTCTATTCTTCTAAAGAATTGGCGTTTTATTTTGTAGTTGTTCAAGATTTTTCTTCTTGTTTTCACAGCGATTCATTCAAAAATCTTTTTTATGCCTAGATATAAACCGAAGTCTCGGCCAACAGACAGAAGTCATATACAAATCCTGCCACTAATCCTAAAAGCTTGTCGAAATGCCTTCCCATAACGATACGGCGAGCAGTGAATACCCGAATATCCGTAAGGAAATGTTTCCGGCTATCATACGTTTACCACGCGTACATACATTTTTCTGTATTCATAAATTCGGCTCGCAATCGTAAAGCGGTGCTCGTAAGAGGCATTAGGGGCCTGTTTTTTTACGACTACCACTAAAAATTTCACTGTTCGAATGTCTTGGTTCGCCCAATCTGGCCCACCGTGAGCGATACTTATTGTCCTCGACGCCATTTTTGAAGCCTCCGGTTCCGTTATACAGGGTGATTCATTGGGAAATGGGCGTAGTGTAAGGGTAGGTAGAGGTCGCCTAGCTGCTTCTGAAAAACCCCCATATGATGGGTCTAGAGAGCCCTGTATAAGCGAGATTCAGAGTAAGTTATGAGCCGTTGAAGAAATGGGGGATATACATAAAACACTCTGTATCTCGCTTATACAGGGCTCTCTAGACCCATCATATGGGGGTTTCTCAGAAGCAGCTAGGCGACCTCTACCTACCCTTACACTACGCCCATTTCCCAATGAATCACCCAGTATTCCTTCCTGATAAATCAAAAGCAGCATGAATAGCGCATTTTCCGATTTCTTAGTCTGCTACTGATATGCCAAAGATGCCGTATAGAAACATTCATAACCTCGGGGGAAAATAGAATGGTCGATGTGCATGACAGATCTCACATATTTCTATCCAACCTCTCCATGCATTGCCGATTCTTATTGTTCTGCAAGAACGCGTCCGGAAAAAGTACAATATCGCGAGAGAAATATCGAATTATTGATGATCACGAAAGTATGCGGTGACTTTCTGGAATCGAATTCGAATTCAACTCGATGATCGATGGAAACTCCTTGAACCACCATCGAAGGACAACACCCAGGGTCGTGTGGGAATAAAATTCCGCCGTGGAATCGCTCCGAAATACACACCTGCTGATGAATAAAGTAAAGCGAGAGTGCCTCTAAAGACGACAACTCCATTCGGATATTTCCCTCGGCGATATCGGGAAACATATTTCAACTCCTCCTTCTCCTAAAGTGGAGTGGCGGCGATGGCGGGTAGTGTTGGGGAAACGACGAGAAAGGGGCGGCAGTGTCGATATGGAGTGGGTCCTGTGAGAGATTAGCTGGCTGGCTGGGATTTCCTCTAGCTTTTCGATAGCCTCTGTCAGTGTTTTCTGCTGTGATCATTAGGAACCGGTAATTGTTTTGGTAGGTTAGTATGTTCCATTGTTTCTCACAGCTGGAGGTTATTTGTTATTGCGAATTGTAAGGGGGGAAATTTCTCAGGAAGAATGACATGCTTTGATTTTTTTCACCACCTCATTTCAGTGGTCGAAAAATAATCTACTACGACTCCAGAAAGCATTTTGTCATGCCACGTCCCTGCTGGTTTCCGTAGAAACACGTTGTTGAATTCCTAATCTGCCTAGATAACGACACTCGATTAACGTAATAGGAACGGTCTTTTTTCGGCTTTTAATTGAAACAATTCGCAATTACCCGAACATGACTTGTGAACTGAATATGCCGCACCGTGTGCCGCAGTCGGCAAGGCAGAGGAAAAATCGACCATTCGCCAGTGGTGGTGGTTGACTTGGGTCCAGAAAAGGGTTCGGGATGACACTTTGAGAGACCATTATTTGAAGACAGTTCGATATCGCGCATGCACCAAAAACTCGCATTCGTACAATATGGTGAATGCGCCCTTTCGAGTTTGACACAAATATATTCGGCGCATCCATCAAAATTTAGAAACATGTACATTGCAAATACACCAATTATTGAATTTGATGTATGTTATGGCGAATGCGCCCGCGTTTGACCAGTCGATGATACGGCGCATTCACCAAAATTTAGAAACATGTACATTGTGAATACACCAATTATTGAATTTAATGTATATTATGGCGAATGCGCTCACTTTGGAGTTCAGTGTTCGTACATGCAGAAAGAGTCTTTTCGTTCTGCTACTGGATATTTCAGTGGGAACTGGTAAAACAAACTCAGTTAGATGTCGCATTTGCCGCCGAGACTTGATGAATTTGGACATTTTATCTCGCTCAGAGTCCCAGCACTGTACTCTTAATCTTGTTTTTTGGGTGCATTTAGAATTCTTGTGCTATCCACAGCTTCCGGAGTTCGTCTTTAGAATATCAATTTCATTAAGGAATTACATCGTCTGCAATACGAGCTTCAACAGTGTGTATTTTTGATCGGTTGTGCCTATTAGAAACTGAAATATGGGAAACAAGGAGAGAATGAATTGCTGTGATAGCATAAAACATGTTCGGAAATTCCAGTGAAAAAATTCAAGCAACAAAGTTATGTGCCCAGGAAAATTATTTGTTCCCTGGGGACTCGTGAATAATTTAGTAGGCTTCTGTTGGCCCATTCCTGATTTGAATTTTTTTTTTATGTTCGGTAAAGACGTAAAGATCTGATAGTCTGGAAAAAACACGATCCAGTGCACGTAAGGAGGTTTCCTTGTAATATAAAACTGAAAAAATAAAATATCATGAGTTACGACCAAATAAAAAAAATGTGATTAGTATCGCTTTAATTCATTCATACATTTTGTTGATGCATATTCGATGATTCAGTTGATTATTCATGTTATTATTTGGCCAATCAATATACGTATGTTTATTAACATGTTGAATTTGTCAATAGTAGTTGATTAAATGCCATTAATTATATCTAAAGCCAACAAAAATACAGTGGCGTGCACAAGACATAGGATCAAGAAGGTAAAGATCATTTTCATCAATTCGATTTATGTTCTTTTTGATTTATGCTTTTTCAATACACACTGAAAATGTTCTGAAATTCAATTAGTGAAATTTTTTGATCGATTCTAATGATCTAAATGTCCCTAAATAAAAGGCAATTAAAATTTGTATATTCACAAACGATTTTGATAATTATTTTCGAACATCGAAACTGACTAATTGGATCATTTATAATGTCAATTGACAGATGATAGAAATAATCATTCAGGCATCAGTATATAATCAGTTTTATAAATGAGGTATATTAACATAAGTCATCAGAATGACTATCGGTTGACGATTATTGGTAAAGTGGGTTCAGACCTGGAGATTTAGCTGGCCATGATACGGTTTCAGTTCCCCTCAAGGAAAAATCGTGACAGTAAAATATAAACTCACCGAATTATTACCCAAACTGCTAATATTCCAATTACTCTTGCTTTATCAACCCGCTGCTTCATCATCGGAATATTCTTCGTATCGTCGTTCTGCCATCGTTCCCGGAGAAGTCGAGAAATTCAAATTACAATTTACGGAGGAGCATAATTCCAAATTTATATTAGCCGGGAAATAAAGCAGCGATATAAGCTGAATCGCATTAAAGACAACAGGGAATATTTGAATATAGCTTCCGGCATGGAGATTAAGGAATAGGTAGGTCCTTGTTCGAGATGAAGAATTAGTGCTGTCTCAAATCGGCACGCTGAGAGATAATTTACCCGGAACGGAGTTTTTTTGCTGATTTTTCGTGGGGATGAAGATGCCACCTGAATTCAGACGAAAACTTTCGATTTCAGCTCGCTGAATTTGTTTTTGTACTACTTTTGGCATATAAACATTTCGCTTACGAGAAGATTCCACGAGAAAAAAATCGATGAAGAGGAGAAATCTTGTGAATAAAAAATTAGCGATCGATCCCTATTTGAAGTTTCTGCGGGAACCGCATGAATTCCCCATTCGTTTCGCAATAAGGACTGAGCACCGACAATTCGTGTATTCATTTCGAGAATGCTTACGGTTGCAAACAACTATATAGAGCTCCCGATACGACGGCAAAGATCCAGGGATAGAAGTAAATAGGGTTGAACGAACACGAAGAAATCTCATCACTATCAGAGAGGACGATTCCTGGGGAACAAACAAGCTACTACTTTCTACTCATACACGTGGCAACACAGCATTGTCCGGGGTACCCACATCGCATCACCCCTTATACTTCGTTTGTTTTTCCAGTTACCTCAGGGAAATGTCGTATTAGTAATGCTTCGAACAACATCTATCAATGTCACCTGCACATAAAGAAAAATTGTTAGGGATTCGTTTTTTGTGTCGAAGGCGTGTCGTTTTGCATGTTAGGCGAATAACTCACCTAGAAATTCTGACACGTGAGGAAACTCCGTGCTACGGTGATATCTCCAACGTTTGATATTATCTCAAGTTTCTGAACGTCGCCTAGCTACCATGCGATTATTTTCACTTTGGACGGTTTCCTGATGAGCTTTATACGAGCGATGACAAGTCGAGGATATTGCGAATAGTGAGCTTTCATGATACAGGGTGTTTCATAGTGGATGGAACATTAGAAGTGTCTGGAGAACGGAAAGACAGATCATTTCAAACGTGCTCTATCCATCTATCCATCATATTTTTATCGATACAGTGTTGCCGCTTGTATCAGAAAGTAGTAGCTTCTTTGTTATTTCGAATTGAACACCTCGTATATTATATCATTTTTGGAATCCTTATAAGATTCCTCACAACATGATAATGAAGGAATGACAATACATGTTAGTTCTCTGTCAGAATGAAGTTCATGACCTACTATCTAAATCAATGTCCAATATTTATTTCATTGAAGACGAATTCTAACATGAGTGATCATAACTGAAAAACTATGCGAGATAGGTATAGGGGAAGTATACTCAATTAAATAGGAAAATGTTATAGCTTCTCGAATAAGTAATAATATACAGGGTGTTTCATTTAAAAAAACGGAGTTCTAGTTAAGCGATGGAATACTCAATGGTCTTATGCAGCTATAACCCAAATTGCAATATTTCGTAAATTTGCATTGGGAAAAAATTTATATTTTTCATTGGTCAGGTTTTGCACAAAAATTGGACAAAATGAATTTTATCTCGGAAATCGTCACAGTTAGGTATAGGGAATTATGTAGGAAAGTTGTGAGGAATCTTATAAGGATTCCAAAAATGATATAATATACGAGGTGTTCCATTTGAAATAACAAAGTAGCTACTACTTTCTGATACAAGCGGCAACACTGTATCAATGAAAATATTTTAGACGGATAGAACAAGTTTGATTATCCACGCCCACAAATTTTCAAAATGATCTGTCTTTCTGTTCTCCAGATACGTCGAATGTTCCATCCACTGTGAAACACCCTGTATAATACATCGAAACATCTCGAGTGTTTCGTCCTCACAATAACCGTAAATGACTCGTAATTTTCATTCCGGAGGAGCTCCAACGAGAGAAGAACCGTGGATGGCATTTCGAATCGAAATGTCACTTGTCACTTGTCTATTGTCGTTTGTCTATCGACTGATGTGGCCAGCGACTGAGCTATCGCAGAAAACGACGTCAAAGTACGATGAATCGGATTGAAAAACTGTTTATGGTCGATCGGATCGGCAACAAATGTAATAGCCAATTATAAGAGAGATGATTTCGATATCATCATGAGGATGCTGGATGATGAGGCCGGAACGTTGTAGCAATTCAATTTCCAGGACGTGGAACGTCAAAATGTTTTGCGGCAGTCCAGGAATAAACTAGGAGAAATGTTTTCGAGTCGATGGTTCATGAGTTTACTCGCTCTCGATGAGTTTTTGTCCTGCGAGAGATGCAACCTGCGGAATGGTCCTTTTTTGATGGAGAACTAAATTAAATTGGAGTTGTTATTTTTATCTCGTATTCGCTCGTATACAGGAAGTCGACTGAGTTCTTTGCGTGAGAGTTACCAACTGATTCAAGACGTACTCATTGGTCCTCTAGGATTCATCAGAAACAACAAATGTTGTATAGTTCTTCCATTATCAATTGCAGATCACAGTTATGCGAGGAGTAATCAATATTTAATATACGCCCTGTATAAACTCATGGCACTGACGCCAAATTAAGAAACAAAAATAATGATTAGTACTCGTACGAAGTCAGAGAATCCCTTTCGACCAATGAAAACAGTGAATCAGGCAAGCATCGGCACTTTATTGGTCGAAGGGTTATGGACGCTCGGAAGCCTTAAATAATCTTTTTTACTTGACAGATTGGATTGTCTGGATATCAGTGGCGTAGTGTGGTGTATTGAATTTAGAAATTTTAATAAATAAATCGAAATATGGCGTTTTGGACATCGTGGGCGCATGAAAATAATTTAGTGCTAAACAACGGCGTAATAATGATTCGATTGCCTTTCTAGTAAATCTTTCTCGCATATGATTTTAAACGTATTTATAAAAATAATAAATTCATAAAAAAGGTATCCCCGCCTATGACAGATCAAACAAAATTGTCGGCAAGGGTTCGGAATGAGTTTTTATATTCTGCAATTAATAATGGAAGAACTATACCTACCAGAAAAGACAAAGTATGAGTTAAATAGTAATTGCATCTTAAGAAACCAACTCCTATTATCCCGTTATCGCAGTAAAGTAAGCTCACTAACATAATTCATTTTTATTGGTCCACAAGTGCAAAACAACCCACTATATATTATAATCAGAGAGCAATGAAGGGGAATACCTGTTTTTCTAATCTTCGCCTCGGTCCCGCTTGGCGTCGCATGTACTGCAAGGGCTGATTAAAATCTGGAGACACGCTCAGATTTATCTTTCCGGGGATTTAATAATAGGACTTACTTCGTCTCTTTCACGTTTAATACCATCGATCTAGCTAAATAATGCATCGGAGAACGACATGGATGTTTCTAGACAAGATTAAAATTAGCCAGACTGATTAGTGAACCTTCTTGGAGGTGTTCGATACAACTCGGAAAACCTGCAGCAAAGGTTTAGTGTTTGGAAGTTTCTGTGAAAATTTCATCAAAATCGGAGTTGCTTCCCTTTGCTGCAGGTTTACCACCAATTCTTTCAAGTGAGGAATATTCTTTGAGAGAGAGAAACGTGTTCCAGCAGCGTTATTGACCACACCACTCAACTGTAAAGTGCATCTGCTCGGTGTCTCGCCTCCGGACGGATTCCCCGAATCGGATATTTATTACCAATGACGGAGTGTCGCTTCTGCAGCCTCCGGCCCACTTCTTCGATGAATTCCTACGATTAAAAAATTCACTTTCGTCCTTCTATTACGAACAACCGAAAAATGTCTTGTCGTAGCCGTCGACGACACTGTATTTCGCGGGAGCGTAACTGGAGTTACTCTAACGAGGTGTTACGTTGCACGTAGTGGTGTAATATGTCTTCTGGCACGTTGATGGCAATTCGCATCATAAAGGGCAATAAGTTGGTACACGAGACGAGAGTTACACTCCTACACGTCGAGTGAAGAGGTCGTAAAGTGTAAAGTAGATGTTCTGGAGGTAACACAAAGGTGCAACATAATTAGAAGTGTATAAATAAACAACGTATCCCAATTAGAGCGGGAGACGGGTTCTTTGAATGCTTTCACGATGTAAAAATAATGTTCCAGATGAGCTCTGACTATACAGGGTGGTCCTCAAAGGCATTCTTTGACACATTTCGAGAAAAAAACTTCCTATAAACGTACGTCCTAAGAGTCCCAACTTTTGACATACAGGGTGATATAGATTATTAAACGGTTGGTACTGCGATATGAAGCAATTTTAATTTAATTATTTTAATCAAGAATAGATCATCTGGCAGGAAAAATATATTTTTTGGAATCTCATTCATTTTGGAACTAATCGAATTTGCTTTCAGTCGATGCACAAACATTTTCACGCCGCATCAGATTTTTGAGGAATAGACTCTGAGTTAAACGATTTTTATTTTTTCAAACGAAAACTATGCGTCGAACAAAGAAAATATATGAGATCAAATTTGCTCAATAATGAATGAGGATCTTGAAAGTGATTTTTATTTTGGAAGTAAGCAGTGGCGTAGTATTTTTTCTCCAAAAATATTCAATGCTAAACCCGTACGGACGCCACTGGTAGAAAAAATTTAAAAATCACAAAATGCACCTTGATGCATAGAAGACATGTACCAAATTTTTCAAAGATGTCTAGAATATTATCTCAGTTATTATGAAAAACTGATTTTTTTCAAAAACTTCATCACCCTGTATCTCAAAAGTTAAGACTTTCACGACATACGTTTATAGGAAGTTTTCTACTCAAAATGTGTCAGAGAAACACTTCTTCAAATATTGGCATGTCTTTAAGGAACACCCTGTATTGTAGGATACTTTTTCCGCCTAAAAATCTCGAGATTGTGAAAATAGTTTTGGGATTGCTTCCTTTTCTGCTCATAGATTCCTGTTTCAACCCAAGATATATCCTCTCGGATGCTGTATATCGAGAAAATAAAGAAAAATGGCCTCCGTACTGGCTTTATTATAGTGGCAGCTCTGCACTGCTTCAACCAGATAAAACCGAACTGGAAATCTGAACTTAACCGCCTGAATGGGTGTCGTATCGAATATAAACATACTACAAGCTACTAAGTTATAATAAATCGAAAGTAACGGCGACAATTCGATAGGACAGAGCTTCTCGATCAAATGTTTCGATGCACGGCGTCCCCACGCCCACGCCCACGGCTTGGAAACGGAGACGTTCATGGTATAATTTCCAGAATATCGAATACGCTATGGCGGTCATCTCCGTGAGCGGTATCCGTTGGGCATTTCCTTCGACTGATTGAATCCAACATGTACGATGATCTATGGATGCGAGAGCCCGTTCCATACGCTCGTGATGGTTCATCTATTGCTGCCCGCGGAATTAATAATGGATTACATAACGGGCGATTAATAACGTCTATGCGTCGAGGGATGCGACTGGCTGCAATATCATGTGTATGAGCGTTTCGTTCGACATGGATTTAATTAGGTAGGCATATCTACTATATGTGTAATTTCGGATGCATCATGCAGAATCAATTTACGGCTCGGAGGATATGCTTTTTTTTTTGAAAAAGAACGACAAAAAAAACTCAAAGTCTCCTCCATTCCTCTTCTCTTTCTATTGTGTGGAGAAGACTTTGAGTTTTTTTTTTGTCGTTCTTTTTCAATATCTTTCACTCCACTCTGGGCTATGGACTATCTCCGTCGAGGTCTTTTTTTTTTGCTAGGGAGCCTTATTTTCTGCTTCGATTCTTGAAGCTATTTGGAAACCTCCACAATTTTTTTGATTTTTTTCCTCACATTCTCATTCCTCTGAAGATTTTCAAACTTTTCTTACCACCCTCTGTGATACGTAAAGACAAAGGGGACAAAGAAAAATTATAAAAAAAAAATATCTCGAAAACGGTAAAACTTTCATAATGGGAATTTTGTCTTTTTTGATCTACATTCTCCCTCGGTTTGACGTGGTCTTTACGTCTTTACAGGACACCCTGTATATAGAAAATGTTTTCAATGAAAGCTTCGAATGCGTGAGAGGAAGAAAGTTATGGTACGTACAGTCGAGTCTAGAGAATGTCGTTCTTTTTGAGTTGATTCATCGTTCTAAAAAAAATTGCAATCTATTCCTTCTCGATGACAGATCTGCAGAAATGAATCGTTGAAATATAACACTGGAACTTCATTTTCGCTGTCAACATCTCTAGATGCATATTATATTATTCTCCCGCATTATGCAAATGCAGCCGAGACCTGTATCGTATAATATTTCGTGATTTACATTTTCCCCATTCACCGAGGGTGTTCTCCTCCACTTTGCATATTATTGGTTTGATTTGGGCTCACATTCGCAGACCATTCTGTGTCCTCATGTGATGAAGAAAATATGAGATGAAATCCCAAATATGAGCTAAGGAATCATCATTCATTTAGACTTTAGCTAGACTTGACTTTAGGAAACAGCAGGGGAATTCAATTGGCGGAATCTTTGTAGTTTATTTATTTCTGTTGAAAGTCTGGTGACCTCTCATAGAATTGTATCCAGCATCTGGTCCATTTTGGTATGCTTTCTACTGGTGCGTTTGTTTTTTCTCAGATTTCGAAGCAAAACGCCGTTTCTCTTTCTTATGTCTTATGGATCTCCTTATCTGGAATAGAACCATTCAATATGCCATATATACTTCGGGAAAATCCCATACCATTATTTTCGGAATGGATGCTCGGAAATGATTCGATTCCGTCTAGAAATTGTTGTTTCTCCTGGTTCCCAAGGAGAAGACTCACAACGACATCTGAATGTATTCGAAAATATCGAAAGTATCGTCTCATCGAGCAAAATGGGCCTAGAAGAATGTTCCTTGATGTTTCCAGTTCCTCTGTATATTCTCTCGTATTGATTTCTTTCAAGAGATGATTTCCGTACCCTACGAAATCATCCCTTTGGCTTTATCAAAAACGATAGTACGATGACGTGAATTCCATGCGAATCCCTTGCGATGAGTCTAGTCGTCGTATTTCAATGAAACCGGAAAATTTCGTTTCTCCAACGGCCCGTTTACGGCCCACTTATCGCCACATAGAATTTCCATCTCGAACACCGTCGAGAAAATCAGTTATTTATATTCAGATGACGTCCAAGTTTTAAGCACTCGGGCAAAGTTTTTTTTCTCATCGAACACGGCAATTTGCCGTCTTAATTAGAATATGTATGGATGTGGAAAAGTCGTGGAAATATGGTTTTTCCGAAAAGGGAGATGTTGGAAATTCTAATGCTTTAATGAGTTCGAGTTCTCGGTTGGGGTTTTTGGTATCTGCCATCTTGGAATGAATTATATTAAGAGTCGTTTGACGTGGAGAGGACCAATCAAGTTGTATTGTTGGGATGATGATTACTTGTCGTGACGTCATCAAAAATTATCGGGTTGCTTCAATTGAAAAACGAAAAACCATAAAAAGCTTTCGAATAACATTTGAACTTTCCGGATTGATAATGAAATATTTAATCAAGCTCAAATATTATTATTCATGTTTGCATTATGAGCTGAAAACATTATTATTTCATCACCAATATTGACTATAACGGATATAGCAGAATCGGCTCATCAAATTTCTGTTTGTATTATTCAATATTGCAAACCTACTCTTCGTAATAGATTCAATGTCTGTTCTGATCGTATCAAATGAGATAATATATAGTAGAGAATCAAAAAATAAACTAGAAAATGAGAGATTAGAGACATTTTCGAAAATGTACCCATATTGAGAGGAATCTGGAGGTAAATATTACTCGAGTTTCCTCAAAAAACAAACAAGCTGACCACACCCTAAAATTTCCAAGCCGCAAATTCCTCGAATCCGATTCAAAGCTGCTGCTGCTTTTTTTATGATGCTCAGCCTTAATTAAGATTGATCATTCCTTCGAAGTTCAACAGTGTGAAAGCTCAGCAAAGATTAATTACTTGGATGCTGTATCGCTGTTCTCAATTTCTTCAACAGTTTCCACTGACAGGTGCTAATGTACTGCTAAAATCAGAACGTTTTTCCCTTAGTTTGCCAGCCGACTTGATTGATAAGCAGCGAATTATCGGTTTTTGTTGGCCTAAAATGATTAACATCGGCTCAATTAAGATGCAAAGGGTGTGTTTGAGGGATTGTAGTTGATTCAGAATGTTGCCAGCTTCTTATCGAGATTATTTACATTAAGCAAATTGTCCGAATATCAGTCACTGCTGATGGAACATTCCTTTTGTGAATGATTAATATCAATTTACTTCATACCTGTCTTCCGATGATGTTTCATATAGCACTAAACACGACGACTAATGAACGAACGTATTAGCAAAATCCCAAGCAGCCTGTGTTCCATTACATTTAATTAGCAGATCCCAGGTGTTATGTGGAACGTATCCAAATTACCTGTATCCTATGCAGATCAGAACAAATAGTCCATCTGAAAACAATTGGATGCAGGTAATAGAAATGGAAATGCAAAGAACGATGATTAGAGATTATTCCATCGTATATTTGCACTATGGAATAATTGGAGCCAGCAAATAGCCAGCAGTTTGCCAACAGTTATGATGGATGTTGTTGTTTTTTGGTATTTTTCATCAAACAGCTATGGAGTTGGGTACGTCCCTGTGCCTAGTTTGGAATGCTCATCAAGAGAAAAAGCAAGAGGGTGTAAAGCCGTCAGGAAAACATTCGGTTGGCAAACTCTCGGCAAATAATGTCTCCCCTTTTCCCTAATGTTACGAGATGAAGATGCGTGAGGATACGAACGAGTCTATGAAAGTGTATTTAGTACTTGCTACGAAGCCTCCTCTGTGAGTCCTCATAGAAAAATAATGGAAATTATTCGTTCCTCTTAATGTTTATCACTGGATTCCTAAACTCTCTGGATTGATTTATAAAATTAAAAGTTGTTTTCGTAAGTAATCTGGAAGGTAGAAGGCAGGAAAACTAAAAACGGCTTTCCTCAAAACGTCAAGCAGCTTTCCGCGGACCTACGACAAACTCTGGAATCATTTATGAACTCGGAAACTTTTCTAATTAATAGCGTTTCCGAGAAAGCTTAACTAGGATTGGGTTTGCTTTAATGAAAGCGAAAAAATCCAACAATATTTGTCGGAGCATCAACACTACAAAACGGAGCTGAACGACGAATAAATTTGGAGCAATGAAGAAACCTACTGACTATAAACTTCCTGCTTACGTGACTTGGCGAAGTTCTAACCATTCGCATCTTCGTCACAATTTCTCCAGACATTGCCCAACTGACCACCCAAATAACCACGAGCGTAGACAAGTTGACAGAAGGTCCCGCAGGAATGCAGGTGCGAGACCTGGTTATGTGCAGCAGGAACGGCGGTAGACGGAGGAATGCTTTGTCCTGGAACACGATGGCCATTGACAGGAATGTTTCATGCATGCCAGGCCGCAGAACGACAGTTTTTTCCCCCTAGCAAGAGGAATTTTTATCTTCAGTCTTGAAGGGGACTCGACCTCGACGTACCGCCACTGGTGCTGACCAATTTCATGCCCGATTAACTGTGCAAACGACGAAGGGGTCGATAATAATGTTGGGGATCATAATCGGTCGCATGCAGTATGAAGAGCGTTTTCAGGTCAATAAAATTTCAATGTTCCGGAAGGTTACAAGGAAAACATGCTCGGATGTGACACGTGACACTTAAAAGGGTTACGTGATGGGCCTTCTGGAAGTTTTAATCGTCAAGACACCAGCTAGAATCGTCGTGAACAAGTCCGGAAGGTTTGACAGTGGCCAAGGAAGTGTCTAGATCGTGATGGAATTGTTGACAGTTATTGAAACAGTTATGAAAAGAACCTCGAGATGAAAGTTTGAATTGGTAACGAGGCAAGTTGGAACTTGCCATCGACGTTTGGCTCCGCCGCGATACTCAGTCATTTTCCAATTTCCTGTTGTTTAGAGGAACTCCTTGGAAGTTCGGCAAAGTTAATTGAATTCAAGACTATTTCTTACTGTAACGGTTACACTGTCACAGGGAGGGAGTTTCAATTTAACTTTGGGAAATTAATGTGTTTCCAGGAATAAGAGGATTCAAGCTAACACAACGCTCGTTCTTTCTTCCCTACATTGTGCTCACGAGTTGTAATTCCTGGAGTACGGATCTGTTGCTCAAAATGGGATTTTCGAAATTATACAGGGTCACTCATGGTCGATGGTAGATTAGACGTATATGGGTAACGGGACGTTAGATTATTCTGGAAATTTGGTTTCTCTAGTAATCAGTTTTGTTCTATCGACCTAAAATATTTTCACCGTTACGGCGTTGCCGCTTCTATCGAAAAGTAGCAACAACTTTGTTATTTCAAATGGAACACCCTGTATTTTATTCCATTTTTCGTTTCTCTAATACTTTTCAATCATTTTCGTATGATACTTTCCTATACCTATATCGAAGGGTTTTCTAGAAATTAATTGATTTTCTTATTTTTCGTGCACAACATGGCTTCAATTAAATATTCATTACAGCGGTATTTGGATTCGTAGAATGCTGAAAATTTGGGTGTAGTTTACCAATGTCCTGTGTATCAATTATATCTGAGAAAATTTGTTCTCCATTTTACAGGGCCGTTCTAATTTGATGACTTTAACGGTAGACACAAAAATGGTGAAAAGTGCATTTTTTCAAATGGACCACCCTGTATATTATTAAATATCCTTAAAGACAAGTTTCTACCAAATGATATATTATGTACCTATATCTAGATAGTCAGGTTTTCGAAAAAAAAAATCAATTCATACATATGTATAAAAATCGACCATGGACCGTGAGTGACCCTGTATATTGATCAATACGATGACAATCTTTACAACTAGAAATATTCCTATAATCAACAAAATTCTCCACATTGGAACTGTTCTGCATTCCGTACTTTGCCAACCAATTTATTTTCAAGGTGGTTTTCCCCCCCAAAAAAAAACGACCATATATATTCCGATGTGTCATGCAATATTCAAATCCCTTTCAACCCACTCACAGACACCAATCGAGTCGAAAGTAGCATCCTTTGCGTCTTTTTGCTCTCGGCTCGATAAATCTAGAGGGGTTGGACCGACCAATTACTGCTTCGAGCTGTGTGGGAATACGTTTCGAGCCTGCGGCAGCCAATCGACCTCTTCAGGATCGTCTCGAATGAAGTGTGTGTCTTCTTCACTTTGACTGCTTGACTCTTTTTTTTATATAAAACTTCCCACGAAAGGAGACATCCTGTAATGTTCAGAGAACATCGTGAGAAGCAAGGGAAAGGAGGTAGGAATTGGTGTTCTTTTTGAATTTCTGAAGGTCGTATGCCTCGGGGAACACCTCCCTGGGCAATGTGTTCCAGAGCCTCGCCGTTCGTTGGATGAACGAGTCTTTGAAAAGAGATGTTCTGCAGGTCACCAAATCAACCACGAAGGGGTGTTAAGACTGGACTTGACGAGTTAACCTCGAAGAGACCACCAAAGGAGGAACGATTGTTGATATTTCAGAAATATTCTTGAAAGGTTCTCAAACAATCCCAGATGAGTTTGGTCCATGGTATTTTCCTTGGACTCCTGGAGAAACTGGAGAAATGTCTGGAAATATTTCTTCTTCTGGCATGGCACTGTGTTTTTTTTGTGTTGCTTGGGAAGTTATTCTCATTTTGAAAATTCAAGACAGTGCTTTTGTTATCCTTCTTACTCCAAGTTCAATATAGAAAAAAAAACACACAGTATCGCATGGCACTGGACGATGATGATTCATTTGAGGATTTTATGATCGTTCAAGAGCCTGAAATATACCCACTGAAAATATCGCGTTCGTCTGAAAAACAGTCAAATTAATTATACCGATGCCGAGTGAATCGTGTCGTGTCAGAATTTTAATATACCACTTGTAGGGATGAATAATCGGTCGTGGTAGTTGACACCGAATACTGCCGACATTCAATTCGATGGGTGGAGAATTAGCGAGAGGGGTGTTTTTTATTTCGGTGTAAAAGGGTGAGGAAAATTCGAAGCTGCTTGATTTTTCAATGTTCGTGTGGAGGCTCCCGGAGCATCGACATGGACTATTCATGGGCTTTTTCGTTGAGAATATGAGGTTTTGGGGGATTTTCATGAGTTTTTCCGACTTTTCGAGGTTTTTTGGAATTTTTCACATGAAATATCTCGAAAACCGATTTTCAGCACCGTTTTCAGCGCCACTTAGACACCGCATAGATGGGTTTTCAGGCAAATTTATTGTTTGTCAATTCTGAAAATTGGTAGTAACAGTTTCGTTAGTGAATAAATATAATATTTCATCGAAAATTGATTTCTCAGAATTAAATAAACTGCAAACATACTCAGAATGCAATATTCCACCAGACTCATTGGATTATTCTTCTTCTGTCTACGCCAATACCGGATTCAAACATCATCCCCTGCATCATAATGCGATACCCGTGTTTCCTCGTAATATCCCAGCAAAAATGTCCGCAGAACCGAACGAAACTGTCTTGTAAGAAAGAATCATTTCCAATTTATTTTATCTCTGCCCGAACAGCCTCAGTTTTAAAAGCGTCACCCAAGTTCTGGGAAAGAGGGAAGATTTTCAGCGAAAGCATTACTGAGTGCCTTATATGCATACAATTGGGTCGAGATGCTGCAGGAAAACCGTGAAAATCAATTTGGATCCCTCTATCGGCTATTTACCTAACGAATGATTCTGGGGATCCATTTCGAATCAAGCGATAAGCATCTGGAAGAATAAGAAGAAGAAGATATATGCATGAGAATTCCAAGAAACAAATCCATACAGCTCGGAGTACTTTTGGCGGAGCGTTTCTGAGTAGTAGCTCAGAAAAAACCGCTGTTTGCGTTACGAATACTCGAAGGAACTTACAAACTCGTTAACGGTTCCGCAGCTATTATACCCCCTACGGATCCGAATGAGAGACTACAGAATATGGAATAATAATTAGGGATCAGGCAGCCAACACAACTATTCCAATTTGCACGGAAGCAGACGGTTGAAATGGGAAGGGGTAACAGCTAGAAAAGACGTTCGGAAAAGGCGGATGAGTGACAGCCGGTGTTACGTGGATCGGATGGAAATATCACGGTAAACAAGTTGTTGGGAACTTCATCAAAACTAGCTCGGGAAAGCGCATTCCACTGTAACGCTGGAATAAAAAGAAGAGGGCAGGATGGTGTGGATTTATAATTAGTTCATCGTGGATTTTGTTGTGTGGAAAGTTATTTATTTATTTTAAATTTACGGGCAAGCCCAATTAGGAATTCATAGGAAAATACGAATAGATACAATGACAAACATAAATGGTAAAAACACACAGATAACACACACCCAAAAAGCAGAATAAGTACCTACATCAGTTGATTACATTGCAATAAATAATTGGAAAATTGAATTACCAAAACGTTCTATCTCCTCAATTGATTTTTAAATCTTTCAATTGGTGAGTCAAACAATTCGAGACCATTCAAAGAATTGGCCAGACGAAGGGTTCTTGGGAGAAAAGAATTGAAGGCATAATTATACCTATGGAAAGAGACAAAGAATGTTTGTGATTGTCTGGTAGTACGGGAAGGTACATACAACTTTATTTCTGATAACAATTCAGGGCAGTTGCATTCACCATTAATCATCTTGAGCAGTAATGTTAGATCTTGTTTTTTCCTCCTAACTTCAAGTGGTGGAATATTTAAATAATTTTCCATTTGGCTGAAGAACTTTGATTGTGAAAATGTTGGTGAAATCACGGGTGATCCTTTCAATGAAACCAAGATTTTTCGTACCGTATTCAACAACAGATTTTTTGTGCGACTCTTTTTGTTTGTGTGAAAAACTCCATTCGGCAATTACATAAAAACGTATCGCATATATGTTCAACGTCCTATCCCATATGATACTGATAACGCTCTTGTTTTTTTAATCTCCCCCCTGCCAGCTATATCCCAAAAAATCAACAAGAGACGCCCTACTGTTGTTTATCCTGTTTGCTTTATTCCACGTATATCTGCTCCGCCGTTTTCCATATCCACTTTATGAAGCATATTATGGAGGTCAAAGATAAATACTGGAAACGTGTCGCCGAATATCAAATGCTAGCCGCTGCGGATGCCGAGATGATCCCAGTCAGCATCCAGGAATTCCATGACGAAGTCGCTCCATCATTTCTCATTATACGCCGAGGAATTCGTTTCTGTGCTCCGCCACGCATTCCTGAACAATAGAACATCTCAGTTTGTCGGCCGTGGAAGCTACTCTTGTCTAGACTCGTCTAAAATCATAATGGTGAATAATTATTCGCTTATGAAAGCAGAGTCGCTTTAAATTCCACTGTGAGAAGATGTAGACAGTGGGTTCAGACCCATGATCTGGTGTATTGGAGAAGAAGGATGGCTTTTGGTGTTAGGTATCGACAGCTGAGGATACAATATGGATAATGTCCAATTCTGGTACAGGGTGGGCCAAATTGGACACTTTTGAAGGGAAAGTCCTAGATAGATTAAAACTGATGGCATTGTCTGAGGGTCAATTCATGATGAAAACTGCATATCGATATCGAAAAAATCGTCGTAGAATCTTCAATGTTCGTATGGAAACTCCCAGAGCATTGACATGGACTTTTCATGAGTTTTTTCGTTGATAATATGAGGTTTTTGGGGATTTTCGTGAGTTTTTCCGATTTTTAGAGGTTTTTTGGAATTTGCAACATGAAATATCCCGAAAACTGTACTAGATATCGAGAATCAAAGTCGTCATAGAGTCTTCAATGTTCTCCGTTTTCGAAGATGCAAATATTTGGAAAACAGTTTCAGGACTTTCCCTTTGAAAGTGTCCAATTTGGCCCACCCTGTCACACCCTGAAATGTTCATTAGATAGTAAAATTGAACCATTGAATTAGTAACATTGCTGACGATGTTCAAACATGTAATTTTCGTTGTAGCACTAGTCCAAGAAAGAAGTCACTGGTTCCAATTTCGCTGGACCGAGTCCGTCAATTCAGAACGGCTGATTGACCAATAATAATCGATGAGAAAGATCAGGATCACGTGGCATATTGTAGGAATTGTGATCAGTACGTGGTGTTGAGGCAATTTCATCGGTCATTTCGGCAAACCGCCTCTCTCTTTTCCTCTCTCTCTGATGGTATATTATGCTTGTATTATGCATTCCGCGCGGTGCACTCCTACATATTTGCCCGGTTTCAAAGGGGCCCCCCATTCAAAGGTATATTTTAATATTCGTATCCGGATGCGGCGTATCCAGTTTAGCATTCGAGAATAAATGCAAGAATAAATTTTCTCTCGAGCTTCGGTTCATTCCTTTCCGAAGACAAGAAAAGGTTTATTTGTCCGAGAGATGAGAGGCCGGGGTAAATAGGAGCAGACGTCTTTTATGCACGTATAAAAGTTCGTACGATGGCCCGAAATTGGGAAACTTCAATGGGCGTACGTGAACCTATTTATTATTTACTTTGCTAGTCGACTTGGAGGATGTAATTCTTTTTTGATCACTGTGGTGACATGAAAATATCATAAAATCACGAAATTTATCATGCACACGATGATCTGGTTCGAGTCGAACATATAAGACTACATACAGGGTAGCCCAAAGAAAACGTACCGAAAGGTATAACTACCAGGAAGAGATTTTATCGAGAAACTAGCTGGAATCAACGAATTATTTCATGTCAAAAATGTTCAGAAACTTCCAAACTCTTACAGGGGCTACCCTTAGTATATCTCGATTAAAATTTCAAATCGCATGACCCAAACAAGCGATAGCAGCATCCCAACGATATTCCAAAATTAAATAAGCCCCGCTCGTCCCAGATGTAACAATATAAAATCAATCGGTGCCAGCACTTGAGAGGCAATTTCGCCAGTTAACTGTCAATAAATTCAATTAAACGCCAGAACAGGGTCAAAATGTTTGTTTTATTAGTGTTGGATGTGCTGCCTGAGCTGTCAATTGGGCTTGAAGGGAAGCTAAATGCTGGTCATGAAGCTCGTGCATACGGATTTACATCCCCATTTATATCATTCGAATAATATCCGTTGTGTTTGAGGGTCATTTTTAGGTTTTTCATAGTGGACCAGAAAAATATAACCTTTAAAATAGTCTTTTTCAAGTTGAAAAAAAATACCATTCGCATTCGAGAAGAGTGGAATGAAAACTCTAAATAACCGTGAAACCATCCCCGTTTTAATCTGATATGTCTAACACGTCGTTGCTTGTACATTCCCCGAATACTTTTCAGAATACTTCAACAAGCTAAATTATTTCCATTTCGAAAGTGTTGCGATACATCATTTACATTTCCCGCGGTGGCGCAAAACCAGTACATGCGATGCATATTATTATGCATTCCGATTCAACCACCCATAGGCGTACTGAAGGGTAGGAAACACTCCCAGCACCACCCCTTCTGAGCTCCAAAGTCTGGAGTATTTGAAGAACGAAAAAGCGTTCGGCTAGGGGTCGTATTTGAGACACCCTGTAAGTACGGGGGTGAATTATCGGCCTAATGATATTTCATCGTCGTGGGTAATTCGTCATAGCGACGTTCTGGCAGAAAAAAACAATTCATCGTTGCATCCATTCGAAGAAGGGTAAGTGGAAAATTGATATTAATGACAACGATGTGAGTTATGAGAAAGCTTGGAATCAAAATGGAGGATATAAATTGTTGAATGAGCGATGCGACGGCAGATATATGGGCAGACAGGATTTGAAATCAGTATTGAGAAGTTTGTTGTTATTATCGTTGAAGGAATTCAGGAGAAGAGATTTTCTCTAATTTGGAACGATATTTTCAGCAGCAGTAATTCTCCTTGAGTTCCCTAGTTATTAACTTTCCTGGCCCATTCGGTAGATTGTGGAAAAAGGCTATAAAAAAGTGGATCGCAATATGGAAAACCACTCAGCTCTTCCCTCATTTCACCATTTTTCTCGTCTCACAAAATGATGTTCATAGCCCATATTCGTCTAGGCGACAAACAAAAAACGAACATCACTAAGTCATATACCATATTATTACACTCGGTTTATGAAAATGGCCATTCCGAAGGGCTTATTTTCCCTTTTATAGCTGCACACTTGATGTAGAAAACATAATAGATTCACATCAAAATAGAAGTGAATGGAATTTGGATGGGTTTCAATCTCATGACATGGAGTTCCGTGATTATTAATTATGAAAGAACACATTCAATGTTGAGAATGATCAACACATTCTCATACCAATTTCAGTTTGGATCTGTGTCACATGGAAATCGACCAAAGTTGTTCCAAAACTATGAACCGACTGTTTCAGTTCATCAAACTCACCCATAAAAAGTTGATGGCCTCTATCTATATCAGGGGAGTAATGAAATTGGCAAAGTTTATTAATTTTTCAGGTTTTATCACTTTTTGATGTCAGGAATATCGAAGTTGTATGGCTGCGAATGATATTCAACGTCAAAGAAACTTTCATTCAAACACGATATTGAATTTTGATTCAGCACATTCAATATAAGACTTTTTTTCTGGTACAGAAGGTTATTGAAATTTTCAATTCCACTCACTTGATTTGGAATGTCTTGACATACGTTGTAATCACGATGGAATTGATCGAATGTGAAGTAGTTTGGAAAAATGTCGAGCTCAATTTGATAAATCCCATATTCACACTGTGACTATGAAATATCGATGAACTATCATTATAATGGTCATCAGTATAATCCCCCACATCATCATGGAACACACTCGTAATTAATGTATGGTTATCATCAATTCCCACATTTCCTGTTCTATCGATTTGACATTTGAATATCTATCTGATCCTATCATTCCTCCTATCGATAGGAATACAGCTGAGATACAAAAGGGGGCTTCGAAATATAATAAATAATATAATAATTTGTCCTATACGTGTAGAACTAAGTGCGTCACGAATTTCTTGAAATATTCCACACTTGACTTTCATTAAAACGGTTCACCACGCTCGAAACTTGACTCTTCATAACATGAAGGCAAAAATATCCCCCTCTCGATCATGTTACACAAGAATTTCCTTTGAAAATCAGCGCCGGAATAAACGACAGCGGCAAAGGCGACAATTAAATTTACGTGCGCTCGATTCGAGAAGAAATATGAGCCTCATTATTTGTTGCGGTTTCCTATATCAAAACGCCTTCGCTCTAATACCCCGTGATTTTTTCGGTTACCGAATTTCCTTTGGAGATTACACCAAAACCCGAACTTGTCCCATCTATCATTCACGGTTGCTGTTTGCGTTTGCTCTAATCCCATTTGCTCGAAAACAAAAACTTCAAACGAGGAGCATCTCGCATCTCTTTATGCTCCTACGGCCCAGGTCCCTGGAGTTCTCGTTACCTCTCTTTCGGATAGGTACTCGTGCAAATGAAAATAAACTGCTAAACGATAGAGGCTATAATGACGACGTTTCCATGTATGTTATTACGCTTCAACAAAATTCATTAATTTTCATACCAAAATGTAGTACTAATTTGTTCCCCCTTTCGAATTCTCGCATTTTTCTCCTTTACAGAAAAAATCGATTCCATGCCTGTTCAATGTCTTGATAACTTCGTTATCTTTCATCAGAAATCAAAAATAATATTCATTCATGACGATGAAAAAAAATCGAGCAACAAATTTTTGGAAAGGGGAACAAATTAGTAACAAAAGGGCACTAAATCTTGATACGAAAATTAATGAATTTTGTTGAAACGGTGCTAAATTAAGTGAGAAATTAATACGTGCGAGGTGAAAATATGTTCTGTCATTGCATTGCACTTCAACCAATTCAACTCTCATAACATTCCCAACTTCAAGTTCAAACAACTTCCCTTTAGATTCAACAACTCACGAAGTTTTTTTTTACCTGGCAGTTTTTCGCCGTCGAGATAAAGCTCACTGCCTCGTCTACAGTTTTATTGAAAATTGATAATGAAAGAGATCTCGATCCGAACGAAGACTTTCATGACTTCCGCGTGATGGCTGATGCCAAGTCATAATACCACCTAAAACGGGTATTTCTGGAGATAAAAGGAGCTCCACCTGCAGCGAAGAACATCAATAGCATTGGCGGCACTCGATTTGTCAGTTGGACTCTTCGTCGAGGGGAAACTTTTCCACGATGGAGATGGAAATAAATCTACATTAGATAATGAACGCCCTTAATAAGGCTAATGGGAGTTCTAGAGGGGGAGATGCGAAAGAAATCTTCGGAAAACTACTCTTAGACAACGTAATAGCGAAACTCCATTTATATTTATATCCAGGCAAGAAGTAGGAGCAATTTCACGGCGACCCAATTTTTCCAGCGTCGCTCCACGCCAATGTCCTTTATAAACTCTTTCACTTTATCTTCGAGATTTGGTGTTTTCGTGTCAGAAATTTTATGGGCACTTGAATAATTCATGGCTGGCAGTATGAGGAATTGCAACACATATACTCTCGGTTTGATCAGTAGCAACAGTATTGATCGCTCACGGTTTCAAGATGGAAGCCGAAAAGAAACAACATTTACCACTTTCACTGCTACATGAAGAACCTTCTTCATTTTTCCTCAAGTCATTCAGGCTATGCTTTCCATCCTTGTATAGATACAGGGTGTTTCACAGTGGATGAAACATTAGACGTATCTGGAGAACAGAAAGACAGATCGATCGATATACGAGGTGTTCCATTTGAAATAACAAAGTAGCTACTACTTTCTCATACAAACGGCAACACTGTATCGATGAAAATATTTCAGACGGATAGAGCAAGTTTGATTATCCACGCCCACAAATTCTCGAAATGATCTGTCTGTCTGTTCTCCAGATACTTCTCCATCCACTGTGAAACACCCTGTATACTATTGAAAAACTCCTGTATTTCCGGCCATGTCATCGATAAATTCCTGTGGCCGTTAAACTTCCAGACCCCAATAAAATCACCATGAAAATTTTATAGCATCACTTCGAACAAAAGAAACACCATCCATGTCGTTAGCTAAAAGACGTAGGAGGCCATGCGACCATATGCGGTCTGTCCAATTATTCGAAAAAAAAAAAAAATGACACCACACGTTATTTGTCATTCCCTTCGGGACCCTTATCTGACGACGTCGAGTCAGGATAGACGACGACTCACTTGTGTCTCGAGCCGGCGATAAATCATTTTTCCTCCAATATCGAGATGCGGTTACAATTTTCTTTCGATGTCGAAGGTGTGTTGGAACATGTTGGGGTAGAAAAATCCGCTAGTGAATGCCCGATTTGTGGGGGGCGTTGTTTTTTTCTCGATGTGAAGTTTATCGACTCGAGGTTTGTTTCATACTGGGTGGCAGAAAGAACTTGTACAGGGTGGGTGAATTTCCAACGATGGCACGTTGAGTTTCTCAATTTTCAGCTGAAATAATTCGAAAACATCGAGGAAATTCAGGATTCTAGAGGGAAGAAGCATGATTCGAGTATACCCAAAGAGATAATTCGATGAAAAAAATAGCTAGAATACTCATCATTTTTAAAAATAACCCAAGGGGTTTCCAACTCTGGAATTGAACCAATAATATGTTTGTTTGTTTTGTAATCGGACAATATTGACGTGGCCTGCGAACCTTGTAACAATTAACTATCCATTCCTCGAAGTTGTTTATCGACTGGTAAATAAGTAAAGTTTTCAATTTCCTGGAACAGTTTTCCGATCCATTATTCATGGCCGCGATGCAGCCGCTTTCAATGGCGGAATGAATACTCTCAAGAATTCCCACAATAGTTTCGTGACTCTGCGAATATACCCACCAGCTTCTCACAATTTTCCAATTTGATACGTATACATACAATATAAATATCGCATTGCATTATTTATTAGACACGCAACTTCCAGAAACAGGTACGCACCAAGAACTTTCGTGCTTTCATCCGAACAGTGGATTCGATCGACTGCCATGGGCGTAGACACGGGGGGAAAAGAAGAAATGCCCGAGCCCCGCATTTCGCCCCAATATACAGGGTGCCCCAACGGAAACGTACCGGAAGGTATAACTACCAGGAAGAGATTTTATCGAGGAAAATTCTGAAAAACGTCGGGAATATTTTCCTAAAAACAATTCGCATTTTCTTTTCAATTTTTGTTGATTCCAGCTAGTTTCACGATAGAATCTCTTCCTGGTTGTTATACCTTTCGGTACGTTTTTGATTTTTGAAAAAATCCAAAGGGGGTACGTACCCCTTTCAAAGTTGTCGTAGAGTCTTCAATTTCCGTATGGAGACTCTCAGAGCATCGACATGGACTATTCATGGGTTTTTTCGTTGAGAATATGGGGTTTTTGGGGATTTTCATGAGTATTTGCGACTTTTTGGGGTTTTTTGAATTTTCAACATGAAATATCTCGAAAACTATACTAGATATCGAAAAACGGATTTCACCACCGTTTTAAGCGCCTCTTAGACACCTTATAGACGAGTTTTCAGGTGAATTTATTCCTTAAAATCATGCTCGAAATTGAACAAAGAATTATATGAAATTATTGTAGGGTTTTGAAATTCTGGCTCCTTCCGGAAATGGAAAATCAATATCTCCAATCATATACCATGAAATCGTTCGATTTTTTCACATTCCATATGCATTCCTTTGTTTATTCTTCCCCGAATCGAATATTCCATATGCCAGTGATATTGAATAGTGCATCAGAGTATAACTTAATTATTAGTCATGATAATGAAATATTGAATATCAATTGGCGTTATTGAATCATTCTCCGCATCCATTGTTCGATGCATCTAGAATAATATTCAGCAAATCACCATAATCTGCACGTATATACTAATTATTATTGAAAAGGGATCGTACAGGAGCGCAACAAAGCAAAAATGTGATTCCAAAGCGAATTCAATATTTGATTAACAATTACCGACTCGACTCCTGTATGGATGGAATTCGTGTGACACAAACTATTCGGGAAATTTATCGACGTTCACCGAGCTCGTCACTTTGAGTTTCGCAGCGAAACTACAATTCCAACGTACCTTGTGAGTTTTTGGAAGTTTCTCAGTAAATTACAAAGTTGGGAGCAGGTTTTGAGACACCTGGATCTCCGTACGAGTTATACGCTACGATGAATACGAAATGCACGAACGAGGTGTGTATTTGTTTTAATCAGGTCTCTATGATAGCTGAGATCGCACATATTGTTATTGTTTTAACGAATTTGCGACGATGAATTCTAATTGAAATGGCAGAATTGAAATTTTGGTGGATGCGCCAATTTCTAATTTTGGCGAATGCTCCAATAAAAGCGGGGACGTCTGATTCGTTTTCCTAATTTGGTAGAGAAATATACTCTCCTAAAAAATCCATCAAGTGAATGTTATTCACCCTAAGTTCGCTTAGAGACAAGTCAGGTACACAAAACCGCTAACATTTCTCGAATAACATCAATTTAATTTCGTTGCTCTCGGTCTGTGCAGTATAAAAGGAAATTGATGATTTCTCAAAGCGACAACTGAACTGAAAACTATTCCACGTACCATTTAGAAATCCCGTCTAATCCCATTTCTGAGCACTGGATCGAAATGAAATTATTTCGACGAGGCTTAGTACACAGAAATATGAATGCGAGAAGCATTTCGTACTAGGATTTGACTAGGCGTTTCGCAATTCATTGATACCGCCAAGCTTTGAGATTTATATTCAAGATGGATGATTAGCTCTTTGATATTTTCAGTGTTCTAGTGAATTTTTTGTTTTTTTTCGACAGAGGTTTCAGGTACTTTTCCTCGTTGCCAACACGTTCCCCACATCTGACATCTCTAGCTCGTTACAATCGAGTTTGCCACTGTGTTTCTCCCCGATACATTATGGATACACAATTATCAGTTCCGGCATGAATTCTGGTTGGACAATTATTTTGAGTGAGTGCCAGCGGCTGTGTTCATTCGTTACAGGTAATTCGACATGAAATTATCGCCTATCGTCCATTTGGTGACTCTGCTAGTGCCCCGTTCGTCCGGAATTATCCGCTGAATATGAAATGATTCGGCTGCAAAAAAGCTGCATGCACATGACTAACAATGGACTACATCGTGAATTGTTAATCTAGACTGTTATCAATAAATAATCTTGTACTTTATCGCTAGGAAAAGTAGTTTTCATCGAACGATTTTGCATGACATTATTCGAGCGAGAATCACAAAGAAACTCGTCCCTGTTTCTAGCAATTTCTCATGTACCATTCGTGATATTCCTGTTGCCTGAAAATAGGGAAATAATTCAGCGTTTTTCAATGCATCTGTCATACAATGTGTCATGCCGGCAGCCATAGAATCTTGACTGAAAACTTCGAAGAATAACTGTGTCGTGTTTCCATGAGCAACAACAGAAAATGGTGATTTTCTGGCGCCGTTGGAGTTAGCGTCGCGACGCCTCGTCATCCCAGAACAATGATCGAACAACGCTCCATACAGAGTGACCAAAATAATAGTAGAATATCACTCTATTCGTTACTGTGCCACCCTGTAAACTCTTTTCTGCCGTTGGGCCGGTGTCGACGAGAATTTCCCGTTTGTTCAGCACGTTTTCATCGAGATGTTCTGGGGGAGAATAAAAGGATCCGAAATGGAAAATGCGAAGATAATCGTACAACTGCAGCTTCCATGTTAGGCTATTATTGTGTATCGTTCGACGATCTACCCATTGAACAGGCCCATTTCAGTTCCTCATAAACTAAAGGCTTATTTTGGACGGCGAGCAAGGAACCTAATTAGGGTTTAGTCCGTGATTTAGGGATTGTTGGGGATGATGAAAATTATCAATTGAAAGTTGGGAATCTATGAGGTCATCTAGAGAGGACGTTAGTGAAACTTGCTGGAACATTTAGATAAATCACCCTGTGATATTCTTGTTACTGGGAAAAACTACGGAAAGATGGCAATTATTTGCATTTTAAGAATTTCGCTTTCATCTGTTCATTTCAATTAAGAACTCGGGATTAACTTTTATGTTATCATATTCGAACAGAGCTCTGGAATTGAATGAGAGCTTGGATACTCTGAACTATAAGTCCTGGCCGGTCTAGAAAACTGTTGGAAACAAGAGGGAATTGTCCACAATTACAGTAATTGAACTGGCGAATTCAACAATGGCGCGCTCTTCCTGCTAATGAAATTATTATGTTAATCTTTCGTTGGAATAAATTCAAAACAGTTTAGCAACAAAACAACATTCCTTCCATCATGAGAATATTTCTCATTGGTCTCGGTTGAAGGTCACTTATTTCTATCGATCTTGTTTGCTGTCTCGGACGAATCCCTGTTGATAAATCTTGGAATTGATTTCATAGTAGACTCCGTACGTGCTCGCGTCCCTCCAAAAACAAGATTAGCCGGAGGAAATCGAGGAGTTCTTCTTGTTTTCTGTGACTTTTGGGAACTAAATTGGACATAGTGGTTATACAGGGTGTTCCTTAAAGACATGCTAATATTTGAAGGGGTAATTCTTTGACACATTTTGAGAAAAAAGTTCCCCCGTATACATGCGATGCGGATTGATATCGTCGTAATATTGCCGCTGTGGAAATTTGATTTATATGTCAAATGTTGAGTTCAATGAGCCACGAGTGAGTTACCATGCGACGTGTATTGGAATTGAGTCAATCCACAACTGTCCCACGAAAAATCGATGACTATTAATAGGGTTTTGAGAGATATTCATTGGGGTTTACGAATTGATGAGGCAACTGATGTATAACATCAGATCTCCCAATATTTTTTTATTGAAATGATAATGCATTAAATACTTGTTCATACTCTCAAATGAGTTGGTAGTCTGGTTCTGATGCAGAGCTTTCCGATATACTTTGATTCCTCATCAAGATTTCCGCTGATCTGCTTCCCATCAGTATCGGCCAATACGGCCTGTTGGGGTACAAATGAGGTTATGTTATATCAAAAATTGAGATATTTCCTACTTTGAAATTACCTTGGTGGCGGTGGTTTGTCGTAGATATTCGAATCCTCATAAACTGGAGTTGAATTCCTGTGACAATCTAAGGAATAAAATAGACAATATCACCATAGCGACGCATTTTTCACTTACCATCCAAAATCGGTTCTTCCGCCGAGCTGTGGGCCGTGTTTTGGTCCACCATCTCCATGGCAACCACTTTTTGGTGTCTCCGAATAGAGTAGCAGTAAAACAGGCAGATGAATGGGAGGATGACGATCAAATATCCTACCAGAAAACCCAACCTGTAGATCAGTAAGTTCACAAAAGGCTCATAACTCGAAGCAGTACTTTTCCCAATTTGTTCGTTGTCTTCATACTCTTCTAGTTCTCCTGAAAGAATCAATGATCAACCAGTTTGAGACTATTTTTAATCGAAAAACCTACCAGGTGCACAGGAAATATTTGTCAAAACCAGTGATGACGCTGCAAGGTAAACAATGTTGAATGTCATGATTTCCGAATGGTCAATGGTCCATCTGGAATATGAACTGTATTGTATCAGAATTAATCGACAGACTCACCTCACGTTATCGTGATCGGATTTTGAGACACTTTTTCGTGAAACAAAAAAGAAATTCGTGAAATTCTCACAGTGCAATTTGATTCATGCCAATAGAATGGAGTGAAATTCAATCAGAAGCACTTGACAAAAGTTCGATATGGATGTAGATATACAGATAACGGATTTATTTTCCTCAGTGCCAATCATTAAAAATTCATAGATTGTTTTCATCGAAATAGTTGTCATATAAACGAAAAATAATGTACTAGATTACGTGCCAGTTTAGATTAGAGCTTTTTTTAATTCAGTTTTTCAATCGATTCGAGATGAGATCGTCTAGCTGATATTGCAGTGATAAGCGATGATAAACAGGGTGTATAATTATCTGTGAACTATATCAAGGATATAACACCCTGTACAATGGTGCAACTTATGGGTAATCAACTAGGAAAGCATTTTCGTTGTGTTTGCAGGAAAATGTTCCTCATTTTCGATGCTACATTTTCCTGATCGCGTGATCCAGTTTACTTACGCAAAGGCTAGGACTAGCTCTTTTTTCAGCTTGAAAAAAAACTCGACGAGAACTGGATCTAGGAATAACAATCCACTTTGATATAAAGACTCCTTCAGGGATCTTTTCGGGGGCCACCTTTATTGGTGTGTATTGGAATTTTTCAAGTTTGGGAATTCTCAACTATCTTGAAATCAGCGAAATACGGTCCTGCTTTCGAGTACGACATTTGGTGATAGGTTTCCATGTTTGGCTGCCTTCGTGTTTGTGTAGCCTGAAATGATATTCCGAATAGGAAAACGAATATCAATTTCCAAATATATATTTGACGTGGAAATCGTTCCACGAAAAACACAATAAACTAAAGCTTAGATTTTGTGCGTGATAATGAAAAATGAATGAAATCGTGTCAAGAGCATATCTCTTGAAATTTTCGTTTATTGTGAGTTCAGAAAAATTAAAATGACTCTCGTTCTTTCTTTCGATAATCCTCTCAAAAAAAACAATACCCATCAACGATTGTCAGCCAGTTATCTGACAAAAAAATTTTATTTGGTACACATTCTGATTCCTCTGGGTCGTCGAAACGTACCAAAAACTTCCGGTTTGATGGAAATGATTGAATGATCCCCGGACATGCCCAACTTTATCAATATTGTCCGATCAACTTTTTCAAGTCTACCGCATAATATGAAAACGTCACCGCAAAGGGATTCAAACAACTGCCTTGCCAATTTTATTTTTTTCATTCATCGATGTTAAATTCCGCTAATTCGATAACTCTTTAGTGCCTCATTGTGGATCATAATATCAATTTTTGTTGATGCATAACACACTACTTTAATATCTTGTCGAAATCTTTGGGAACTATACAAGGTGGATGAATTTTTTTCCATAATACAGAATTTGAAGCTGAATAACCAACTTTGTGTTATTTACGATGAGAATTATTATATTGATTTCCGAGAAATTCTTTCGAATAACTTGGCAACGTTGCAATGAAAATCAAGTTGCAGAATAATCAAGAATTTTCCGCAGTATCGTAAAGAAAGTCGATAAAAAATACATTTCAAGTTGTATTGTGCTAAATCTAGACGTGCGATATTATGAACCACCCTGTATATGCTGAACTATATTCCAGTGAAATTTTCGGGCCTCGTGTATGGGAAGTAGTTACATCCTTCCACTAGTGGTAAATCATAACGATGTTGATTTTCAGCGTAATGTGTTGAATTTAGATAGAAAAAAAAAGAGTAAACACGTTTCGGCATTATCTCTTCCGGAATTGGCGGTCTCCCAACGTACACCGATCTAATTTACGTCGACATGCACAAATGGAATATGGAAATTTATTTACAGAGCGTGCTGAAAAGCCGGAAGATTCACCGGATCCACTACCTAGCGATTTCTAATACGGTTTTTCTTTTGTCGTGCCTTAATTTCGTTTGTTATTCAACGTGCAGCTTTGCTGCAATGAATATTTCGCTCACGACACTGCTCGATATTCTTAATTATTTGAAAAAAACACAGAGGATTGCTTCTACGAGGCGCGTTTTTCGTCCCAACCATCCAAATCGATGGTTCCCTCTCGTTGTTTAATCAGCGACAACTTTCGACAGCTGTCATATCCAATTGAATGTCTGATTGTTTCAGGTGCATGAGCAGCATCGAGTATCCGACGGTTTTGATTCGATTGGCGGTGAGTCGATTCGTTTAAAATAGTTTTAGCGAAACTCGTACCCGTTTTTGTTTGGGATTATAACAATTCGCCTGCTTCGTACGAGTTGAGATGATTAAATAAAGTTTATCGTTACGTGGAACGTGTCGAACGAGGCTGAAAAGTTAACAGATACAAACCCCGAGGATGAACAGTTGTTTGTGTGGGTGAATTTCGATTAATATTCTGATCCCTAGAGGAAATTACGAGTAGCTATTTCTGGTCGTTCAATCGTATAATTTGGAATAATGGAATATGTTCCAAATTACCTGCACCCTAAGTCAAATCTCGATTTTGGAGTTTTTTAGTTTGAAAGACATTTCGATAAAGTTTTTGGTTTTTGTTATGTTTGATTTTTTTTTTATTAAAGTTTAATAATTTGTGGTTCATTCAATGTATTTTCATAGACCCACCCCTTTCCTATTTAAATTTATCCTCAAAAAACAAACTAGTATTCCAAATATGCTGCATTTCCTCTACGTAAACTATCGGAAACTGTTAATGTTTCCGAACGAACTTGGTGATAAAAATTTCATTGGATTTCACTTTAGTGTCTAATAAATTATTAATGTGGTAGTACCTGATAGGATCGCAAATTATTTGGTCATTCTGGAATTCACTTTATCAGAGAAATAATATGGTTATGTTGTCGTTGCAAAAAGCTGCGAAACGTTTTAATATCCGTCACGAAAGTCAGGAAGATTATTTTAACACGTTCTTAGATAAAAATACTCATTAAAAGTTGAAAGGGTGGTAACACAGCGATTATATAACTCTGGAATAAACGAAGCAGAAAATTTTATTACCGACTATGCCACGTCAAGTCAAGTTGGCTTTGAAGTCTGAAGTTTATGTTCTGTGATACTTCAAGGTCAGGCTTTGACAACTGACGACTTGTTGCTCGTCTTTTTGTTCTGCCAATGAAGTCAAATTGATAACAGTGTTTTGTCATCTAATTATAATGAAATGCCATCATTGAGAATCGAAAAACCCTTCGTGAATCTCTGAATCCAACAAGCCTGTATAGTCGACATGTTGCCTGTCATGAGGAAAGGAATAATTCATGATGGCCGACTGAAAGGACGCGGCAATTTTCGGCGGAAATCACCATTACAGCTCATTTCCATTTTCGTTTCGACCGATATTCGGGGTCAAATAATGCCAAGTGGACCGTCACAGAAGCAGGGCTTTGTCTTGTTCACGCAGTTGTCCGTATAAATTATGGCGGAGTTGCCGGTCTTATAGAAGATCGCATACAGGGTCTTTTATTGTTACGTTATGGGCGGTTCTTGTCGTGTACAGGAATGTTTTCGTATGTGTCTTCAAGGCAAGCTCATAGAATATTGATTCGGACTTTTGACGGGTTGTTTTCCTTAGGAAAAGGGAGTTTTTGCGACTTTTTGGGGTTTTTTGGAATTTTCAACATGAAATATCTCAAAAACTATACTAGATATCGAAGAACGGATTTCACCACCGTTTTCAGCGCCTCTTAAACACCCCATAGTTTCAAAAAAAATCATCCCTCGTAGTAACCTTCAATAAAACTGTGTTCAACACAGATATCTCAATAGGAAACACGTAAACCCTAACACGCCATCACATTAGACTTCTTCGATAACCCAGCGGGACGTAACCAATTTTTAATAGATACTGAGCGCCAACTTTCCACCATACCCCGACCAGATTTGATGCATCCATCACGAAACGTCGGGAAATAATTTCCTGTCGAAAATCCTTCTCAGTTGCGTTCTCGCAATAAAAACGGGATTCGGGAAGGAAAAAAGGTCGTGCCCTAATCCATGAGTTTGTGAGAAATTTCACAAGAATATAACATGAAAGGAGCCCTGGAGTCATGGACACCCTGTAGTTTCTAATCACATATAAATTTTCTCGCCGCACTTTTCATTCCCCCGAACTTTTCCTTTTGTACATCAACGGAATTATGGATGTGGCCATATTGAGGCCTTTGTCGTTGCCGGAGTTTTTGTCATGCTTGCAATTTCGCCGTGAATAACGCCACGTTATACCGAAAACTTTCCGAATAAATAGCAACACAATACTCGGTGTTTCGTTGTTTGTGGCCGACAGCCTCTTAGACTGCAGTCTACTCGAGTGAGATATGTTGCAGAAGAGAAGAATGGCGTGAAGTGTTGAATGCATGCAGATTTCGTGGTATCCGTTGAGATTCCTCTGGAATTTCAATGAGAACTATGCACTCGTGAAGCGTCTGTATGTTCAGGAAATTCGCTCATCTTTGTTGCCCACTTCTAGACTAATTTTCATCAAGAACAATAAAAAATATTAGCTCCAATTTGACCAACTTGGATTTTTTTTGAATAAATGGCGGATGCGCCAGGTAAACACAGGCATATTTCGAAAAATGGCGAAGGCGACATCAACCTTCATCAAGCATTAAATTGTTTGTGGAAACCTCCCGAATGTTTGGGGAATCCCAACAACAACAACAAAAATGCTATGAAAACCATCGACGTGTGAAAAAACAACATATTCCAGAGAGGAAGGAGACAACTCGTCGTCGTTTTTTATTCCGGTGACAGATCCGGAATATTCCTTCGACACTTCCCCATCGATCAAGTATCGTTTCAATTCGAACCCAGAAATCACTTCGATAAATCATCATCAGATTTCCAATATTAAATGTACCGAACGAAGATCACAAATCTCTCCCATTATTGAATTGATATTCGGAGCCAATACATCAATCTTTCAATAATTTCGACAGAGAGTAAAATCCCTGCAGCTCCTTTGGGCATACCAGAATCAATAACTGAAGAAAATTCACTTCGAAAACATCGCATGTTGGATCATCCTGTATGTGGATGATGAGGAGTCATCAATGAAGGATGTCGCGGCTTATCAGCCGCGCTTCGCCCTGATAAGGGCCGAATTCGCTGGGTTTGGAGGTGTCTCAGCCTTCCCGCATCCGGTTGTTAAGTGAAAATCGTTATCAGACCACGTTACCGCGAGATGAGACCATTTCGCGTGTATCACAGGGGCGTCTCATTGGGGAAAGCAGAAGGATTCCCAAACAGTAAAAAAAGTGGGAATTACAAGCCTGTTGTTGATTATTCAGCAGCCCTTTTCAGAGGCTCTCTACTGGAATTATATCAGTTTATCAACAACACTCTACAGGGTGTTTCATTTATATGCTACAAAAATTAAACTGAGATTAGAGAGGTGCAAAATATGACGATCGAGCGCAACATCGCTTAGGTATACAAATGTTGATGGTGGAAAAGATACAGGGCGTTCAAAATTATTGACGTCGAAGGTAGGCGTTTCCAAAAATTTTTATAACTTCGTTTGTCAAATCAGAAATTAATCATTGTTGAAGCAGAACTATTTGCTTGTCTGACAGCAACCAATTTTTTTTTTCTTGATGAAATATCTGAATTTATTTGTGACTTCAATACTTGAAATCGGGTTCATCGTAAAAACGGCAAGGTTTTTCGACTTTTTCCAAGAATACTTTTCTGTTCAAAAGATAACGTAGTTTAATAAATGTCGAATCGAAAATGTTGATTTTTGATGGACAAAAAAGTTGGGCGCATTTTTAAATAATTGTAAGCAGGTAAGTGGCGCCCTCTAAGGACTACGTTGATATTGATAGAATATTCTTGTTTGCCGTCCTATAAACCCCCAATGTATCAATTTTCAAACCGATATCATAAAAACTGACGAAGCTATTAAGAAATTTGCAAATAAAATTTCAACTTTGAATGTCCTGTATCTTTTCTACTCTCAGTTTAATTTTTTTCACCATATTAATGAAACACCCTGTATATTTCTTGTTTCGATATACCCAAAAGGAGATAACCTTGACCTGGACTACTTCCTCAGTAGCCTTCTGAAAATCAGGACGAGCGATACATCATACGGTTCACGAAATGTCGTATCACATGACAAATGACAGATTCGAAAGGTATAAAATATGGACAATACACGTCGCCTACTTTTCATCATTGAACATTGAGGTGTTATGGAAAACAGAAGGACATGATTCCTGATTGATATTCGATACATTCAGTAGAGTTGACGACCATGTGATGTTCTCATGAAAGCAAATTCGTGTAGCCCTTTGAATGTGATTTCGCGATCTGTAGATCAATAACAGAAACCTGCTAATGTTCGAACAGGCTGGAGTTTTGTAATGAGGAAGGATGACCGGTCGCCAACAACAAATTAAAGTGTCAAAGTCGTCACATTTGCTTTTCTCAATAAGAGAGCTCACCAGAACGTTGACAAACAATAGAAATGGAAGTCTCTGTATTTTTTCACCCCATCACCCCGTATAAAATCATCCACCGTATTTTAAGATCGCCCGTACCCTTTCTGCGAACCCATCCGGCATATTGAATAATTCCAAACTCCAGAAGTTGTTCGACGATCCGACGACCTCTTCGAAGTTCGGTTGGCACGTCGTCTCCAAAATGATTTTCCAGCAACTTCCAACAACTCCAGCTCGAGATTCGAAACGTGGTTGAATTATAGTTGGTAGTGGTGTCAAGTGGTGTTTATTCTCGGGAAATTGTGCGGTCCGGAATTGACCCGGAGTTAGTGAAGCAATGGGTTGACTATTGGGCAAAAATGCTGGAGATTCTGAGAATAGTTTAGAGGGTGATTTGCGCTTCATAAACCGGTTTATTCTCATTAATTTCTTGATATAATTTTCATCCTAGGAACTGTGAAGAAAACTTGACCTCAAGTACACCCTTAAATGTAATAAAAAATATTAATTACCTCGAAATATTCATTATCAACTTCCTCCTCATATTCTCGGCGTAACTCTAACAGTAAACCTATGTTGTTCGCTTGCTGACGAGCCCTTTTTGCGGGACGAAAACGATGAAGTACTACGACACGACCCTCATTGGTGTCAACCTCGAAAAACAATACGCAATCTAGCGAGAGCCTACTTGACAAACGACTAAATCCTGGCAATCCCTTTTTGCTCCTGCGATTCAACTAGACTCGCAAGGACTTTATCAGTGATCGAGATCACGGTTTTCCTGTTCAGTTTGCAGACAGTCAATTTTATCTGACTCGTGAATTTTCTATTGTGTTTCATGGTCGAATTCCGCGACAAACTGAATTTCCACTCGATGCCAATTATTAACCGAAATCCAGCCACAATCTCAAACATAATATTCCATCAGTCTGAAGATGATTGTAGTTGGGATTCGTTTCTCTCCGTTTTGCCATCCTAGATAGGCAGCAAACAAGGATAACACAAGGCGTAATTATACGAAATCCTCAATATTTAATTCAGTATATTCGGATTATAAAGGAAGAATCCAGATGAAACCTGTCGGAGAAACCCTGGAAATTACCTTTTCCAGCTTAGCCGGCTACAAGGGTAGATGAATTCTAATAATCCTGGCAGTAGCTCAGAAATGACATGGTTTATTGATTCGTTTCAGTGTAACGCAGGGTTTTGAAGAAATCTGGAGGGGTCAAATCTGGTGATTTTGCAGGCTACAATGAAACTACTATTAAGAAAAAAATATCCTAATGTGTAATATTTTAATGTGTATTTTATAATTATTATCCATGTACAAAATAAGTTGACTTTGTTTCGTCTTATGTTTTCTTTTGTATTTTTCTGTGAAACATCCTCCGAAACATATATATTATATTATTATTATTATTATTATGAATTAGACCGTGGTCCAGCTATTGGGGGAAAAATTATCTCGATTCGATTTCTCACATGACATGAGATGAGTTTTCCCTTCATGTCCTTAGTCAAAGAAGAGGAACAAGATAACCAGATCCTCCTCGCATAATATCCTAACGTAAGCTTATTAGGGTGGATGCCTTCTCCGTGAAGGACCCTCGACTCCTGCGTAGACTTTCCCAATAAACAGTCGGCGGATACCGATTGGGCACGTACCACGACCCTTCGAGTATGGCGTCGTTCAAATATCGATAGGACAGATTGGGCACGTAGGCCAGACTATCGAACGAGCCAAGGCCAAATTTCCTTCCGACGACCCTGAATTATCACATACGTCATCTGTCAGCCGTTATATCTCAATTGTCGAATGTTTTCTGTCGTCCGTCAAGCTGGTTTTTCATGCACGTTGTGCGTGTAGCATTTTTTGTATCTAATAATTTTCTGTGTCGTGGAGAAATGATGTTGTTTGACAACGTCCATGGGGTGGAATAATAAGCTGTCGTCTATATTCAGAAACAGAATTTTTCCTTGTTAACCCCCCGTCTCTTTTAATTTTCCAGTCGCCAGAAATTATAACGAAAATATGTCAGACTCACAATTCCTGTAGGAGAGGGAAATGTAGCGCTGATTAAAAGACCCACGTTTTCATTTCTACAAATCACACATCCCTACAAAAACTCGATATTACTAATTACTCCCTTTTCATTTTGTTTCCACTACATATCGAATTCTTGTTGTTGAATGGAAAATAGCCAATAATTTTCTCAGGATCAGGTGGAATAAAAGGCACCTCAGAGCGTTGTTTACGTTTGACATCTGACACCTGGCATTTCGCAGCTGACGTGTAACGTTTGACATTTGGCGTATGACGTTTGAAAGCGGCCATGTGCTGTTAAAGGCACCTACTACTCGAAAATTATGTTTTCTGGAAACTTCCAAATGATTAATTGAAGGCACCCAAATCTCACTCGCAGACAAGATGGAGTCCATTGCATTGTTGTTGCTGTTTCATTAATTCGTGTGGAATATATTTCTGAAGTTCAGGAAACGCATAACATGTTTTTGCAACAACTACTGTAATAACAGAAAGTTCATGGACGGATGTACCACGTACTAAATGAATTTTATTAATTAGCTACCGCTGGGAAACAACTTTTATAATAAATATTACCTAGTCTGTGTGATTCTGAACTTCTGTTGATTTATTTGTGATGTTGTTGCGGCGCATTTTCAAAAGGAAAATTGAAATACGGCGAAAAATTCATCGCCAGAAATATTGTTATCAATTTTGTCTAGAAAATGACACCCAATATACAGGGTGTCCCGTAAAGACCACGTCAAACCGAGGGAGAATGTAGATCAAAAGAAAACTCACCTGCCATGACAAAATTCCCACTATAAAAGTCTAACTGTTTTCGGGATATTTTTTTTTTGAAAATAATGAATTTCTGCCAATTTCATTGCCCCCTTAGTTTTGTCTTTACGGTTGGTACAGTTTTACACCTTTTTGGTTAATTTTTTCAATAAAATATTGCTGAAGAATGATTTTAACGTTTGAAAACATGTAAAACAATGTAAACATTAAAATCATTCTCCAGCAATATTTTACTGGAAAAATTAACCAAAAAGGTGTGAAATTGTACCAACTGTAAAGAAAAAATTGTTGAAAGGGGAAAATTCATTATTTAAAAAAAATATCTCGAAAACGAAACTCGAAGACTTTTATAATGGGAATTTTGTTTGTTTTTTTAGTTTCTCCAGTTTGATCTACGGGACACCCTGTAAGCATAGTCAGAATGCAATTCATAGTTCAAATATTCAATATCATTTGATATTTATTGTTCAAACAATTATAGTATAATATTATTTTATAATCGACCTACTCCTAAATTGATATACCATATATTATTCAAACAACAATTTAAACGAATCAAATTGGAAATTTCACCAAGCCAGCTTAAATACAACAAAGCGCTGCAATTATCTACATCAAATATTCATGGCGTATACAGAGCGTCAATAAGGATAACACAATTCTCTCACGAAAGGTAACTCCCAACGTATTCTCAGAGAGTTACCTTTACCGAGCCCGTCGATTCTGTGTAATTAAATCATGGGGGGCGCCAATGGACTCTGCATCGTATCGCGATTGTTTTTTATTCGTCGAGATATCCATAACGTGGTGGGTACACAATGCGAAGAACAATGAATAATAATGGAGTTCTCTTTAACGGTTCATTAAGATACGCATTCTTTATTGAGAGAGACCATTTAATAATCAGATCGAGTTCAACGGCCCACAAGACGCGGCACGGATGCACAGGCACTGCTCCAGTGACGTCACGCATCGACATATCGTGAAACCAACAATTGACAGCTGACGTATGAAGTTTGACAATTGATGTATGAAGTTTGACAACTGACGTATGAAGTTTGACAATTGACGTATGACGTTTGACAGCTGACGTATGAAGTTTGACAGCTGACGTTTGAAAGCTGAAATGGCGTCGGTAGTTGTTTTTTTTTTTTCTCTTCGAGAAAATCTTGATCGATTCGAGTGTGTGTATGCACACGGATGGCGTGATATTTGGCTGCGAAAGCTTCGGAACGGTATCCGTAATGTTGAAATCCAACATCTGTTCGTCGAGATAGTATTTATTTCATCGCCATCTGTCATTCGGATCGAGGTGAACCCTCTCGAATGCAACATCGGCCCTTTCTTGCGGCGTGTTCCAATTTTCCGTGGGTCACATGACTGACTCTCTTTTGTGGTGGATACAAAGCGTTCGAGGGATGTTGGCAGACAGGGAAAAATTGTTTATTTTGAGAGCGGTGATGCAGCGTATTTTAATTGATTTTGACGAAGCTGATAAATATTCGATTGAAGAGAACTGCAAAACAGAAATCTGAATCTCTTCGTAAGAAAGAAGACTCCAGAGATTAACCATTCTTTTAGGTGTCTGTTATACAAGTGGGTGTTGAAATATGCATGGGTGGCAGTACGTTATACAGATTCACATCCAACGAGCTTCAATTTGATTCATGCTATCCTTGTCTACGTTGCCCGATCTTCAATTGTTTTCGTTCATGACGTTCATAGTTGAAGTGAAGTAAAATATTTGTTGCTGTGGAATCACGATGGAATCACCCTGTAAGTTCGGTGGTTCCTTGCTCGTAATACGTTGAAACTAGAATATTGATTAAGCTGTCAACTCGATTAATATTGTGGCAGCCATAATGGATTACGCCTTATATCGAAGCTGCGGTTATCTGTACGAGATGAAATTGTTGAAAACAAGATAACGTTGTTTGGTTGCTGTTTCGATACATGGTGCGTTCGATTTCGGAAAATCTTACTAAAGTAAGTGTGATTACGTTGTTGAACGGTGTGTCCCGAAACATGCCGGAAATCGTCAGTTTGTGCTACTAGTATATTTTTTCGTGATGCAGTATTACGTCTACCGTGTTTATTCTCCTCAATATCTGTATTGGCACACTTGATACCCCTTAGGATTACTTCAGAAATCAATACGAGCTTAGCCTACATGAAGTACAAAGCTTAACAAGTAGTGTCACAGCTTGAAAGCAATAAAATGATTTTTAAATCCATGAGTAACTGCATTTTTGAATAATTCGTGTGGCGAAAGAGTTTCTAAACACCTTGTATATAATTACTTTGGCCAAATAAAGGTGGCAAATTTCCCAAAAGTAGTCTTCGGAAAATATCTTAAGACGCCCCTGTCTTGCAGTATGCAATACGATCTATAATTATTATTGTTTAGACTTTCGTACGTTATACGGATTGCTTTGGACATTGGATCGATGTTGCCGTGTTGCCAGTTCTCATTTTCACACCATACGAGAGGTTTTTAAAAATGTGGGCACTGTTATTATGTGTCAGGACCTTTATGGGTAGTTTTTTTTTCAACAAGGCGATAAGAAATTCACATCTACTGCCTCTAGAAGAAACACTTTTACTGCCTAGGCTGTATAACAAATGCTGTCAAATTATTTGACAGTCGAGAACAGCTTTACGTTATCCGGTGATTCGAACCTGAAATTCCTTTCGAATTGATGTCTGAAGAATACCAATAAATTGATATTTTTTACCTGTCCGTGGTACGTGCTTGTACCCGAAATTCGACAGATGTTCAGAGACTTTTACCTTTTAGTTTCCCCTCCACCACTTATTGGAAGACCAAACAATAGAACACGAACTATATAACATTCGGAATGCTCTTCCATCAGGGGAGGCCTTGCCCAAAGCCAACTAAAATATGTGGATTTTTGAAATGATTCTTCAATGTTGACCAGAGCAGTCGAAACACGCTGTATGTTCTAACACGATTTTATTACTAGGAACTGAATGTTGAAATGAAAATTCGTGTTTTTTATGTTACAAATCAATGTCACATTTCACAACATTGCTTTGTTGACTACAATTACAAAAAATTCCAGGAAATATAGTCTTGAATTTCAACATCTAACAAACAATAATAAATGTATGAAAATCTGTTTTGCTTCTCCTCAGTAAATAACTGCGAAATAAACTAAAATAAAAAACGAACGAAGCCTAACCTAACCTAAAATTATTAGAGGTAAATACTTTTGTCAGAATTCCTGTTATCTCTGTCAAAAAATTATTATCGAACATAAGACGTTGTGAGAATAAAAATATGCATTCTGATTTTTCTAAATCATATGTAGAAAGACAGGCTTTTTTCTTTTTCCGTTCTATCTACTCCATAAACTCTCTCGAAGTGTTTTTTAGATAATCTCTCTCACAGTTCCTTTCAACAACACACAACTCAAAGCAATTGACTGACAATAGACGCGACTCCTACCGAGAACGAAATCGAGTCGAGACCGTACGCAGATTCTCGTGTAAAATTCGTTCGAAAGCGCTGTTGCAGCGACTTGCCCTGACCGCGTGCTTTAGTAGATCGCTCCGCAGTCATAGTAGGCAGTGGAGACCGCTGTCTGTCAGTGTTGCTAGTTCTCGGAACGATCGCCCGATCTAGACACCTGGATGTCGTTGTTTAGTTAGCTTGCATTGTCGAACGACGAGGAATTTAAATACAATTGTGGCGGTGTAAAGGTTATGTTGACGATTTCGTGTGCGAGTTTTGTGAGTGTGGTACCCGAAGAAGTAGTACTGTCTACCTACGATGGTGCGGAGGATGCAGTGAAAAGGTAGGTTGTTAACCTGGCGAGGTTTCGTAGCCATTTATAATCTGTGTATATTGAATCGACGAGTGAGTAAATTGTTTGCAATGAAAATCTTGTGATGAAAGTGTATTTGTCAATGTTTGGTAGGCGAGTTAAAGTGAGCATTATCGTTATCGTTAAGTTTATATACCTGTAATTACTTTGAATTTATGGCGGATAAGGTGTCAGTGTTTTCTAAGTAACACCTCATACTTAGCATGTTTCGATACTGATTCGTTTTGTAGTTTGAACTAATGAGCTTTTAAATACTTTGATATCATCGTTTATTGTCTTCTTGAAATGTCTAGGAACGAAACAATTGTCAGAACTGAATCTATATTTTGAGGTTATGATGATTATTCTAGAATTTCATTGCATAAAACAAGAACCATAGTTCAACTTAAAAATCATTATTGCAAATGAAGGATCTTCACAAATTTCGTCAAAATTTTCACTAAATATGTTTTGTGTTTCTTGAGAATTAGATCCAATCGTGGACGTTTCTGTTTGAGAGTATTCCCACATTGGGTATGGTAAGATCATCCATTGTAGCGCTGCAACCATACAAAACAGGTCTTGCCCTTGAGCGAACCATGATCGACGGTGTTGCCACATATTTTCAAATCGAACATTCATCTTCTGCGTTGATTTATTTCCCTATTATTACCAATAAATACGGACCAAATCGTTATTGCTCGACTGTTTCACATTGAAATCTTGTGGGTTTACTTTAGTATCACTACCTGAGCTCTATAGTAGGCGATGGATAATCTTTGAATGCAAATGTAATTCGCAAAAACAAGCGAACAAACTGCCGTGAATACATTCGAGAACCAATAATAGAGTAGGCGGGTAGATTGAAATGAACTGAATGGAAGTTGTAGAAATAATAAAAGTGGAATCACCAATAAAAATCGAAAGTATTTCCGATGACTAACGAAATGGCCTGACCATAACGGCTTGATGGAATTCGGAGACATTAAATTATCATAATGCGACGTAAAGCTATTTTTCTGATAACAAGCATTCACTTTGACAGTTATAAACACGAATCCTTAGGGCTTGTTTACACAGGCCAGTAAACACGGCGAATGTAAACTAGCCTTTAGAGCCGTGACCTCGCTCCGCTTCGTCGTCTCTCTGCCCGTTGCGTCTGACGAATCGACGAATTCTTTGTGTTTGTTCCTTTTTTCGAAAAACGCCAACTATAGTAGATGGTCGTTTGTTCGCTACCCCGCCTTTGTTGCTCGACAATTTCCGTTCGAACGTTTTCGGCGGTGACTCAGCAGCCCCATATGAATGGTATAATAATGAGCAGAAGAACTCGATGGTTTGTCTCGACCCCTAAGGATTTCTTTGAGACGCGCGGCTTTATGATCCGAAAATTCGGCGAGTTTGCTCGAGGCGGAACTGAGGGGCCGTAATTGGTAGGTCACTGTATTATCGGCCGTGTAATGAAATAACGTATCATCAGCCGCGTGTCAGATTGAAAGGGAAACTGATGAGAGAAAATTACAGGAAACGAAGTTCAGTTTGTTGGAGAGGATATCGCGTAAAAACACCGCAAAATGGGACACACTGTACAAAGTAATTTGAGTTTGAAAAAAATCGGAACCTTGTTAAGGCCTCGATTGAAAGTGATAAATTTTCTTCCTTCACGGCTTATTAATACCTTCTCGGCGAGCTTGATATTTGATATTAACCATGCGAAAATTCGTTGCTTGTCGTTTATTAATATTGGCGAAAAAGGGCAAATACGGCGGACTTTCTGGAGAAACATAATATAGTGGATATTTTCGTGCTGATATATAGGGAGATAACAGCGAAATATGCAGTCGTATAGTTCTATGGCAGATCAAACGAAATTGTCGGTAAGGGTTCGGAATGAGTTTTTATATTCTGCAATTGATAATGGAAGAACTATACCAACATAGGAAAAAATTACCTGCCTTCCTAACTGTATTCATTTGTTGTTTTTTCTAATTAGTGGCAATTTTGAAGTGGACAGCCTGTATATCAAGCTTCGATCCTAGTCGCGATTCTTCTTTGAAGCATTCAAACACGTCTCAATCTTTTCCGAATAAAAACCTCCTAGACCCACGAATAAAATCCGAGACAAGTATAATATCATTTCGAAACACACACACACACACATACCTACCTATCCGAAGTTCAACTTCGACGAAACTGAAATGAGACCCGAGATGACAATATCAAAGTGCCCGTTCCGTAGAAAATGAAATAAAAGCTACCATTTCTTCGGTGAATTTTCGTGGAAACCAGAAGCGACAACTCGTCGTCTGCATTGAAATGTCGCTTGTGCTCCTCCTAAATCCTAGAGGAATCCCCAAAGGAAAAAGAGGAACAACATAAATCCAGGAGATTGACAACGCGAAAGCAGAGCGCAATTCAACACAGAAAATAAGTATATCTGACTCGCCGTTTTTTTTTTATTAACTCCATTCGAAATAGGTCACATAATTTGAGGCTCATTTTGGCGTAATTTATTACCCTATTATGATGTTTCTTGGCTCTTTTTCGTCTGCTACCAAACAAGGCCATACGCCAAAAACACGAAAAAAAAATTGGAGATCTGGGTAAAACAGGAAAATGTTAGACTATTCAGGTTGATTTATTCAGTCTTCAAATCCGAAAGTCTATTCAACAACTCTTCGTCAATCGAATCTCATTTCTGTTTTCTTGGTACACAAAATCGTTATAATTCCATTGAAACAAACCAACATCGATCGTCGTTGATTGCTTTTAAGGAAGATTTTCCTTTTGGTGAAAGCGCATAAAGAAATTACTCACTCAACCGAATTAAACTTGTGTGATGGGATGGAAAACGAAATAAGAGACACACCTATCTCAAAGGATCCATTACGGGGCTTCAAGTCGAAACAAAAAAAAAATCATACACGGGTATAACACCCCCTTTTTGTCTGGCTGCTTCAAAAACTTTTCCGATAGATGAATGTGAAGCAACTCATGAAAGTACTGAGGGAATTTTATTCGTGCACAATTTATCATGTTGGGAATCACTGGAAACTTCGGGCATTGAGATGAAAATATCATGGGAAATAAGAATAATGATGTACAAGAGCTATTCGAAAGTTTTAGTGCACTTATTTGGTAAGTTTCCGCGGTCTATATTTTCCAATCACCCAAACAGATACGAAAAAGGTTTTGGAAATTTTTAATACACCATAATTTGAGACTATTTTAAGGCTCTCATTTGAAACTATCGCCAAATTTTTTGCTCTTCACTTTTTTGAAAAAATCCACGACTTTTCTTATAAAACAAAGAGCAATAAATCATGGTCAAAGTAAATTTTGAAACTTCGAAAGTGGTTTTGCTAGCTCAATGGAGTTGAACCGATCAGAAGTTCAGCGATAATCCTTATTTTGCTCTGTTGGTATTGAGAAATATCTAAATGAGAAACAAAATCCTGAAAAGTTATCCCGATTGGGAAGATTGAAATATCGAAGTGAACTAAACAATCGAGAGCATCTAGCCTAGATTACGTTGGCAATTTGAATAATGAAGGTTTAATAATTCAACACCGTCCTCGCCGTAGATGATATTGGTGTTTTGGGTCTATTAGTGTGCATTAGCTGAAGTGGACAAACAGCTATTACCTCCTGAAATACTAGATGAAGGACCAGGTCGAGCTGGATGACTTGGCAACATCGCATCTCAGGCGTTGTTGCCAAGTGTAACAGAAAACCGTTTCAATGTGTCAAATCACCGGTGTAGCTTGACTTGTTGGGTGGTTGGTAATATAAAAAGGAGACCTGGAGGATATATTCCGCAGAAATTGGTTCAACCTCGTTGGAAAAACGAAAATACCCGTCGGTTCATGTTACGCAACGTTTTTAATGAGTTTTTCTTGTCGACGTCACAAGCAACGGAATATGGAAGAGTAAACGATATTCCACCAACATATCAAGTTATCTCTGTTGAACAAGCGAATGCGATGAGAGTTTTCAGCGCTTTCTGGATCTCCAATAAATGTGGCTACTGCTCCTTGCATATTCGCCGTCATTTCGAGTGATTCATTATGCGTCATCGCAAGTGGGGAAACGATTACAAATGATCCCCTCCATGTCTTTGGCTGATTCCCTTCTCGAGACTTGGTGTGTCAATCCTGATGGCTGACGTGGATTTATCTACCAGTTTTCCATCCATGAAGTCTTTCGAACGTTCCCTATGTGTTCGGTGAGAGCCTGCTGACGGATTTTTCAGCACCCTTGCAGCTCCTCGAGGTTTTTTGTGGGATTAGAATTATCGATTGAATTTTCTACGTGTGGATTTTGTACAGGGTGGCCCATTGAGAACGCTCCATTTCCACTTACCTTTATATCCACGTCCTGCACCCTGGATTCTTATTGTTGTTCTGTGGAAAATCCACTCCCGCAAGTAAACAACGTTTTCGCAGGAAAACAAGGAAACGTGTTTACCGTACATGAATATCTTAGTATCGGGTGAACGGTTTCTATTTCGTCGAAGCGTTTGAACAGGTCTTACAAAGCGAGTGGTACTCACTTGGAGGAGAGTATTCAAGAGTCTCGTGGATGTAAAGAGGCCTACATTACCATTTCATGGACCGACATATCGAAAATTAATGCTCGCTTCGTTACCACACAGGGTGATGAGGTGGAGAGCTCATTACCGAATGTATTTTGTCGATGTTGTCAAAAGAGGAAGTTTCACTAATTGGCGAGAATGTAATTACAGCTGGCACGTGAAGTTAAAGTAAATAGACTTTATAATCAACATCTGGATATCATCACGATTTTATGTGTACCTAACTGTTTTTTTGGCCTTTCGAGGGATACGAAAAAGAGATTACTAATTTTATGTACTGCCCGACTGACTTTGATGTGGCTACGTGTTTTTTTCTTCGGAAAATTTCCATCACAGATTTACTGTTTACACGATGTTTTCAACGTTCAAACACGTTGTATATTTGGGGAGCTTTCCACGATGAGAAAAGCTCACCAGATACACAATAAATTCCTAATACTTTATTATTTCTTCTATTTCCGCTTACCCTTCACTGACATGATTGATTGGTTGATCGCTTTGGAGAAAATTGCATTTCAAGTTTACGATTCGAAAATTTTCCTGTTTTCAACAAGCCACCGACCCATGGTCTTAAATTTCCGATGGGGCGGATCGTAGTCACTCCCGTTCTCTCTCCTGCGGATCCCCCAGTTCGAGGCACGCCGTTCGACAATAAACGAGACACTGTCGTAAAATCTCTTCTGGCATTACTAGAGCATAAAAGACCTATTACGTTCAAGACGAGCAGAGTATTTGTTTTCGGGTCAACAAGGCTACGTCGTAGAAGCACGTTCAGTTCAGTAGTTTTACGGCGCAAACTGCATCAGACGAATTGCTTTCGAAACTACTGCCATTGTGGCGATGAAACAGGTTGTTTGGATTTGAATGATTGTTTTTATCGACTGATTCCGCAGCCTAGTAGACTCGGGATTGTGTTGAAAAGTCATCTGGCGCAGTCGGTAGGATCGAATATTTATTCGAGATTTTCAATAGCTCAGAGTTTCCATCCAAAAAAGGACATTCAAGCAGTAGTTTTTGCTAGATCTACGACCCTGTTCAATGCAAAAACTAAACAAAATAATCCAGTGCTGCCAATCGTCTCATGAAAAAAAGATCAGTTGGGGATGGACGGTAAGTGAATTCTTGTTAGGATTTGCAAGGACACTTTTGGGGACTCCTCGCATTTCAATAGGTTGGATTTCATTGTATATACCGGGTGCATAGTAAGGATGATCTTTCGAAAGAAGAAGCGAGCTTTGAGAAGCCTTATTTGACATTCAGCTAAGAAATACAATCTGGTGACTTTGGAATCGACTGAAAATTAACAACAATTTATATTGTTTTGTTTATAATGTTTATATTGGTTCATATATCGGTGACAAAAACAAGTTGGGATGATGGAAATAATTCAAATGAAGCAATACAAAATCCAGATTACCTTTCAAATATTCCCATGACATTCAGTCAAAACAAATGGTGCAATGACTGTATTGTATAATCTAACACAGAGACCATATTTTCAATGCAATTTCATTTGGGCAATAAACTTTGTGATTTTATTCATATCATGTCGCAAAATTGCGATGAGAAATAAAATTCGTACCCGTTGCTGAATTAATAGGATTATGGAAATTCTCTGGAAATTAACATACTACTCTATAAAACAGTGTTTTCCGCAAATATTATAGCCAAAATATATGTAGAGTATATCTACGAATACTTTCCTCTTCAATTTCGAAACCGAAACAAAGAAAACATCAAATTTCTTATTCCAATTGATCCACCCTGTATAAGAATCCCAGACCGAAGTAACAGATAGCACCGAAAACATCCCTCAGCACTTACCGATAATAAAATAAATAAAACCAAAGGGCTCTATCAATATCTTAAGTGGTGCCGATGCCATCAATTCCCTCTTCAATTGACACGAGTTATCACTCACATACCGAAGTGATAGGAGGACACGAAAACAACTCGAATTCTAGGCCCACATGTTCCTTCTTTCGGGTCATCTTTTTTCGAGAGGGCTACACGTTAAACAGCCAGATTTTTCGCTGGTTTATGCGGTGATGTGAGATTTCAGAGGGGATGTTGAAAAAACGGGTTTCCGACCCTTTTTCGGCCACAAAAAATATTTGCCAATGTTCAAGATTGAAGTATACACTCATTATTGACTAAAATTCCACACAGACTCAAACGTCTGCTATGCAGAACACGCTGTAGATTCTCTCGCATTGTTATCTTGCACGTGAACTCTCAAATTACTCATAGAAACACATTCTACTGAATCATCGTGTCAATGAATTGACCTTCTCGAACATTATTCATCAATTTCGTTCTGAATATCAAGGTTTCGAACTACGTAGGACGATATGAATGCATTAGTTCAACGAATTTTCTAGATGTTCCACTCGAATTCTTGCTGAATGTGTAGCTTTAGCTCTTCAGTAATACGGTGGTGTGACCCCGCATTGGGTACACGCGGCAAAAGGCGTGACCCCGCGTTGGGTACACGCGGCAAAATGCGTGACCCCACGTTGGGTACACTCGGCAAAATAAAAACAGCACGCTCAGATACATCTGCAATGCGGATGTTATTTCAATTACCGAGAAAAATCAATTTAGTGAATGAAACGCTTGGCTGATGATTTTCTTCTGCATTTCCCGATTACCTATACAAATTCTATTCAATGAAATACCGATTGGAATAGATCAAAGAACGAACACATCCAATACATGCAATCATTCGAATCGAGAATGATGAATTACTTCGAAAAATCGAAAAAGCTCTTTCCGCTATTAATCACGTGAAGGAAAACATTTTTCTGCGGGAAAATGAAGTCGTGAATCCAGGTAGTAGCGAGTCGATTAGAATGTTTTTCCTTGCGTATTAATTAGTTCCGGTCGCCTTAAAATAACATTTTGTTCCGGGTGCTTTTTCACGGTACCGGAAAATGCTTTCGCTTTATTTCGACTTTTTTCTTATCGCGCCCGGATTCTTTGCTAACCGAGATGAAAATAAATAATAATATGAAAATAATGGACAAACGGCTGGAAATCTTCTTTACAACAAATTAAAACACCGAATTTTCGTGAAAAGGTCATGGTTTTCATGAAAAACTACAGATCACGCAATTTTATTCATGCACCGATTAAATATTCTTATTTGCGTTTTCCAATTATAAACATATCCGATGATTTACGTTCCAAAGGTTAACTCCATAGGCGCACCAACAATTTTTGTACAGGGTTCCCACAATATGTGAAATTCCGTATGCAGATATTAAAAAACTATTCTACATTAACTTGGCAGATACACCATGTATATCAACTTCACTGAACATATCAAAAATCCTTTTAAACGGAAATCGGACTCGTAATGTCAACATAAGATCCGGAAGAAGAGATGGATATAAATGTAAACCGATTTAGAATTCCGTTCTTACATTTCTTATGCAAACAGAAAAGACAATGTAAACACCCTGTGAAGCAGGTAGGTAGGAAGTGGATATATTAGAATCGGAGATTGTTCGATCAAATCAACCGTCCACAATTTCTCGGTAATGAAAAACGAAAAAAGAAGAGGGTATGTAATGTAAACAGTGTGACGGAAATAAGAATAGAAATCTGACTGGGATTTCCATCCTGCATTTTTGTCTCTCTACCGACATCTGAAACGCCGAAATATTTTATTTCCACCATTTATTAATGGGAATGATGGTACATGAAAGTTAGTGGGGTTAAAAATTTATGTGTTCATTTCTCATTTACTACGGAGCCGGTCGTGCCTTTTATAACCGTTATAAAACAATAGAACATATTAAACAGGAAAGATAACGAGTACGTACCATTTGGCATCGGAAAATGAGAGTCTTTTTGGACATTATTCGCCACCTAAACAGAGATTTTTTATACAGGGTTACTCCTTGTAGAATGAGAATAAAAAAAGTTGACTCGCATGGACTAAACACTCTGTATAGCTCGAAATATTTCAGGGCCGTGTAACTGCGCAAACAGAAAAAAATTCATCAATATTTCTGAAAAAAAGTTATAATAAAATCACCAAAATCATCAAGAAAAAATTATTTTGCTCCACCATAGAGGTTGATCAACTTCTAGAGTATACGAACCACCCTGTATACACTATTTGTCGTGCAATAACAATAAAGAACAAGAGCCCCTCTTTGGGGGATATCTACCCCTACCCGAATAGCGTCTTCTCGTGTTTATTTTCGCCCAGTAGTTCCCCGTCAAACATTGTCCTACAACCCCGATAAGCGAGTTTCATTTTCCGGGCAACGCACTGTCTAGCATCGATAAATCCTACGGAGAGCAGCAAAAAGGGACACCCGAGCACGTGCATTAATGCCCTAATGGCGATAATAGCAACGTCGAAACAGCCTATCGCAGGGTGCTGTGGAAACGAGTGTACATTCGGATGTTTCGCATTGTCATTGTGTCAAAAATGGGCGTGTTGATGAAGTGTGCTTTGAATATCATTAAGAACAAAGGGTGTGCCTCAAGGGTCAGATTTTGGGCCTCTGCTAAGTTCGGCAACATAAAAAAAATGAATTCGAGTGAATGCCTTCTCCCCTTTTGCAATTTTACCTCGCACACTATACGGACACGCTGACATAAATCTCTCGGGGAAAATATACCATCTCCCGATGGAGCTCACCTGAATCCGTTCGTGAAAACCGACCGTTTATTTTCCGAGGAGAAGTTGGCTTTTTCCGGTGACGCGGGAAGCCACTTCTCACCGAAGTTCACGGTGACGACGTCCAAGACGTCTCGATTTTGTTTCGGACTCGATTCGATACTGACTCGTGTCTTTGTTGAAATGACAAATCAATTTGATGTTGGGCCATACTTTGGTGGGCGTCAAAATGGGCGGAGCCCAAAAATCCTTTCCAAACAAAGAAATATTGCATTGTTTTCAATATCACCACATGCAAACAATTTTATTCTTAGTTTCTACTGAAAGGAGCGAAAACGTGAAATGAACGCTTTGTTTGGAAAGGTTTTTAAGTTTGTGACGTCAAGACTTAGGCTGTCTATTGTATAGTTCTTCCATTATCAATTGCAGAACACAGTAGGAGTAATCAATATTTGATATACGCCCTATATAAACGCATGGCTCTCACGCCAAATTAAGAAACAAAAATAATGATTAGTACTCGTACGAAGTCAGAGAATCCCTTTCGACCGATGAAAACAGTGAATCAGGCAAGCATCGGCATTTTATTGGTCGATTGGGTTATGGACGCTCGGAAGCTATAAATCATCTTTTTCACACAACAGATTGGATTGTCTGGATATCAGTGGCGTAGTGTGGTGTGTTGAATTTAGAAATTTTATTAAATAAATCGAAATATGGCGTTTTGGAGACCGTGGGCGAATGAAAATAATTGAGCGCTAAACAACGGCGTAATAATGATGCGATTGCCTTTTTAGTAAAACTTTCTCGCATATGATGTTAAACGTATTCATAAAAATAATGAATTCATAAAAAAAGGTATCCCCGCCTATGACAGATCAAACGAAATTGTCGGTAAGGGTTCGGAATGAGTTATTATATTCTGCAATCGATAATGGAAGAACTATAATGATATTTGGTGGTGCATGATGTTATCGCCAATCACCTTCGACCGTTTGACCCGTCAAACCGTGTCTTGACCACACTGACAGAACTAATTTCAGGGTTTCCTTTCCGGTCACATGATCAAAGCTCCAGTTACCAATGCGGCGGTAGTTACTATTCATTTGTCGTTTGAAATTGAAAACGACCGGTGCTCTGTTATTATCAAGAATCCGTTTATTGCATCTATATTAATGTAAGCCGCAGTTGCAGCTCTCGGTACGGAATATCAACCGCAGGATAGGTAACTCTTGCGTGAAATTGGTCATCGAAAAAAGTCAGTTGAAACTTCGAAACGAATTCTAGATTAATCGGTGCAGACCTTTCGAAAACTTGTCATCCAATTCAGCACGGAGAGAACGTAATAGTGAGCCTCAAGAAATGTGCAGTGTAAATGTAGAGAGAGAGAGTTACCCTTCTGGGTGTTGTTTATTATGTGCCCGTAGTATTTCTAGTTCAATGACGCAAATATCCAAGTGCATTGTGGTTCCAGCGGATGTTCGTATGCACATAATGCCATATTAAATGGTAATATCGTCGGCATCCGTATAACCAACCAATCTAACGCTTAATTCTTGATTTAATCACAATGTTGCATATGGAAATTTCGAAGGAGGAATTTTCAATGGCGAGTTACGATTTTTTACGTCTCCAATTTTCAACTCATTCACAAGAGTAATTCTTTGTAGCAAGATATTATTAGAAATGAGTTATTTTTGACACACTGTATATTCCTACATTGTTTTTACTGATATAAATAACATTAATCACAACAGATGCTATTTATATTAGATAACAGTATTAAACCGTATTGAGCCATCACATTTTGGAGCAAACTGATAAGATTTCATTATTGATAACGATGTTTGCAGTTGTTTTTTATCACATTTCAAATATTTTTCAATTAACAAATTCAGCATGAAGACAATGAATTCAGCTGTCATCATTTGAGTTCTAAAAATCAATCGATATCGTTTCGAATACAACTATTTTTTTATTTATCTTCTTTATCAGTATTCTTATCAGACTCCTTGCAAAATATTCATTCGATCTGTCAAGATTAATTATCACTATTTTCATTCGATGATTTCTGAATCAACATTCACTCATTGAAAATATTTCCCAGTGTTAAAAAATAAGTTCATTGACGTCAATAGTGTATTTGTGTGATATGTGAGCCATCCTGTAAGCATCTCGACTTCCAATTATTAACTTCTGTGAATATCAGCTAACATCACAAGCAGTCACCTAATTAATTTTCCTATCTTGCTTTTGCTTTTATTTTTATCCGACTCATTCTCCGAAGCGTGGCCTTTTGAAAGAGGAATCCAAGTCTTTTGCGAGTCCTTTTTTCAAAAGACTCGCCTTTCAGTTCATAATAATGACCTCGGGTGTATTCTATTGTGAAAAAGTAAACTTTGCTGTACTTGAGGAAGATGGAGGGGGAGCTAAAGTGGGGACTAATGACCTCTTATTAGTCGCGACACCTACCTTGAGGGAACGGTACTAATCAGATGGAATTGACGTACCAAAAAGACCTCCATTAAGCTAGCAGAACCACTTCGAATTTCCAAAATTTCCTTTGGCCATAATTTAAGGCTAATTTATTACCCTGTTGCCGAATTTATTGCTCTTTGTTTTATAAGAAAAACAGGTACGAGAAAGTTTTTGGAAATTTTGAATACGCCATAATTTAAGGATTTTTTAAGGCTCTCATCTGAACCTACTTTCGATTTTTTTGCTCATCGAGTATCGAAAGTTTCAATATGCTTCTGCACAAGTTCATTGCTTCTTCCATCATTTTTCGTAAATGTAAAAGAGCCTTAAATTATGGTATAATCAGATCTTGCAAAAATCTTATAATTTTTTTTATAAAACAAAGAGCAATAAATTCGGCAATAGGGTAATGAATCAGCCTTAAATTATGGCCAAAAAAATTTTAAAAATCGAGTTCACGTTGAGTTAGATCCGTCCCTGTGCGATAAAAGATGAAAAAACATCGGGTCGTTCAATTACATTACATGCATCCGCAACGTGTTTTCGTGTTTTCTTCTTCCTGGATCTACCATATCCCAATTAAATATCTCAATTACCCACTCCTACACATCACAATTTATATGCTGGTAATTGAAATCTTGCAGGAAAAAGTGTTGGAATCAGTCGCTTTGAAAAAATTACCACAAGTCGGTTCGTTAGCGTTTTGTAGTTTTTTCTCTCGCATATACGGGGTAGTATTGGTGATTTTTTATGGCGAATAATTCAACGTCACTTCTCTGAGTCATAAATTGAAACAAACTGTAATCCAACAGATTGCTCCTTCAATATTGACTCGCTGACTTTATGGGGCTTTTCGATCGAGTAAATAATCGTTATTGAATGTTCTCGATATCTTATCAGATAACGAGCAATATGCATAGTTGTTTTTCAGACATGAAAGTCTAAATGAAAATCGATTGGCATCAATTGGTACAATGAGCTTTTTACATTCACGTGACGTCATCGTGTCGCTATGTTTTCCATAGCAGTCGTAGAAATAGTGTATCAATGATATCTGAAAGTGATTGAACTTTTAGGCCGCAAAATTTAGTCCGTGAGTATGACTTTTCTTGTTTGTAATAAATCTCCAAATGGGGCACAAAGGACCAAACTTGGTCTTCCACTTTGAGCATGGACTACTACTTTCGTATAAAGACCACTAAGTGATGGAATCCTTCCAAAGCTCTCTTAAACGATGAATAATGATATTGGTTCAGTGTATATCCAATATCGAGGATCAAAATCAAAGAAAATAGATTCTACAGCGTTTTGAAATCAACATTTTCATTGAAAATTTTAAAACGCCAGAAATAAGTGGGCGGTGCTATGAGGCTATGACGTACTGCACCCTAAGTCTATCTTTTTCTGTTTTCGTATATCTTTTGTTCACACCATGTGCAATGTTGTCAAGTTTACTTGTGGATGACTCTTCATTCCTTTGATATATCTTCTCAAAAACGTATCGATTAGTGATAACTTTATCATTTCATGATAATTTGTGGCAAAAATATCATTTATATTCTTTTATCTTTTACATCTATTATTCCGATAAGAAGTTGTGGTATTTTGGTGCGGCAACACAGCAAGATTTACCATGGAACAATTATCTATGATTCGACAGCTCAAGGTCGATGGGCGTGTAGGGTTAAGCACGTCACACTGCGTTACACCAATGAGAGCAACCTTCGAAAATGGCGCATGAAATTGTATGTTCGAAATCAATTCCGTTTATTTTATTTATTCATGATAAAGACCAAATAAAAAATTTATGATTATGCTGTTTTGGAAAATTAGTGGTCCCCCTCATTCAAAAACGACGCAATTCTCATTATTTCTCCTATTTCGTACGCCGCTGACGACGAAGAAGACGTAAAGGAATTTGTAGTGGCGTCTGCAGGTTATCGCTATATAGAGAGTTCGTTCGAGACTATCACTTTTCGCTGATGTTGCCAACAGAACAACCGTTGTTTTAGCTGTGGCATTCGTATATACCCTACCTAGAACACACACACACACACCGAATATCGATAGGAGGATAAGGAAGTACCGCAGATAACACGACGAAGGTAGAAACTGGTATACTGGTAAAAGGTTGGGCCTGGAGGCGAGGTAATTGACTTTGTGAGGGAATTTCTAGAATTCTCTTATTGAAGTAAGGGAATGTCACTATCTTTCCGGTACAATACTCAACATTCAAAAAGGTGCAGGCGATTTTCAACAAACTCTATCCTTGATAATATAGGTTATTTTTGTGACTGTTTGCTGTGTGAGTTTTCGAATTTTTGAGTTGTCATAACTTTGTTATTAATGAATATTTCTTCATGAAATTTTGGTCACTTTGTTTAGAGGCACTCTGAATCCACAAATCTCGATTTTCGACTAAGAAAAAATATCGTAGCATGCCCTGAAAATTGGAATAAACATTTCAAATTTAGTCCCAAGGTAGAGCTTTTAGTACTCGACAGAAAAAACTATTGAAATCTGTTTACAACTTCAAATTTTAAGGGGGTGTTTCCATTAAAAATGGGTCACACTGTAGGTATATCCTATGGGACCAAACGCTGATATTAAATTTTCATTACCACCCTGTGAGAGGAAAAAGTTGTGTGAAAGAATCAACAACAAATGCAAACAACGAGAGTCAGATATTCGTAATGGCTGCGAGATAAGATATAGGGTGTTGTAAAACCTCTAAATAAATATCGGTATGCAAACAGCACGTAAAGCTCCTACTAAACTTGTATCTTCGTTGTGATTTTCGTGGGAATGGCATTGCTAAATATTGAATCCAAACACTGATCGATCGAATAAAGATTGTGGAAATATTTTTTATTCCCAATGAAATATCAATAAACGTCTATAAATATTCAGTTCCCATAATAATATTTCATCCGAAAGTGTACTGATTGAACTTCGTGGATAATTTATGTATACCATAACAACATCAATAAACATCTCACATACTAATTACGCATCGTAAATTAATAATATTTACACTACAGTGATACAGCCTAGGACAAGTCTAATGGTAATGGGGTGATAATTTCGTCTTTGTTTATATTTAAGCGTTAACCTTTTCGGCATGTTCGAATTCTGAAGATGCATCGCACATTTGGCATTTGTTTATGTTAGCTCTAAAATAAACTACACAAATATCTATATGATATACAGGGTGTCCCGTAAACACCATGTCAAACCGAGGGAGAATGTGGATTAAAGGATAACCCACCTGTTATGACAAAATTCCCATTATATTTTTTTATTCTTCTAAAAATAATGAATTTTTGTCCGTTTCAATATTTTTGTCTTTACGGTTTGTACAATTTGACACCTTTTTGGTTAATTTTTTCATTGAAATATTACTGAAGAATAATTTCAACGTTTACATTGAAAACATTCGTCGAACATTTTGAAGGGGACCTTTTCGAAATCACTGTAAAATAGACAATTTATTGGTATAATGTGCAGCAGTAGCTCAGTACATTTTGGTTCTACTACGATGGGCTAAACTTCATGAACAAAAGAATCCACTACAAAAATTTTCAATAAAAATATTTCTCACAGTACCCCTTTAGAATGGTCGGCAATATTTTACTGAAAAAATTAACCAAAAAGGTGTAAAATGGTACCAACTGTAAAGAAAAAATGATTGAATGGGGCAAAAATTCATTATTCTCAAAAAAAATATCTCGAAAACGGTAAGACTCTTATATTTTCTTCAGTAAGATAGAGAATAGAGGATGGATTTGCTGGAAATAACCTTGATTAATATTTCATTAGAATATCTGGTGGATGCGCCGAGCTTTCAACGATGTCACAATGAATCAAAAGTGCGAAAATTAAAATGCTGTGAAAAGAGCAAAGCTATTGTACGGCGTGGAGAATCCGAAAACTCGCAAATTGCCGAGCCAAAAACGCAATTTCTCTCTCGAATATTATACCGCGCCATCCATTTAAACTTATAATTATTCGCCTTTATATACCTATGGATCATCGGACTGGCTCGCATTCTCAAGAACATAATGAGCCTACTCAATATTTGCGGAAATCGGGCATTCAATTTCAACGGAAAGTTTCGTGTGGGCTTTGTTGGGAAATCTTCCAAGGTCTAGGGCGATTGAAAATTTTACTCGATTTACTGTTCTCTGTTGGTGATTTTTGATGCAACAATTGGAAAAAAGATTCAATCTTCTTTGAGGGAGAGAAATGTGCTTGAATAAATGTTTCGGAATGGGAAATGTATGAAAATTCAAAGTAGAGGAAAAGTACCAAAGAAATGAGTATAAATAAATAAAAATAAAACTGCGGGATGATAAAATGTATCCAAATTTTGTGGGTAGACATTGTGTTTCTGTTAGTAATTAAACTTAACCGAGAAATTGACTCTATGTTGTCGCCTCTGAATATTCTCTACGACGTATAAACGTGTCGCTTTGAAGTCCATTATTCACACCCCACAGAGGGATGTTCCCCCACCCCTTTCTCTTTCCACCTACCCCGTTTAGTTTATTTTGATTAAATTCGTCGAATACACTCCATCTCGTTGTATGGTTCTACTTTAATTCAACAAAGTGAGAATATTATTCCAAGGCGAGATGCAAAGCAAAGGTAAATTTACTCAAGAACTCGTGTGTCTCAATTAAGTTTCGTCAAAGGACTCGTATTTGACAGGCATGTCAACATCTAGTACTAGTTGCTTGGTGACTAGTTTCTATGAGGATTCCCCACATCCCCACTATTTTTTTCCATTTTATTAATGAGGGGTCAACTAATCAGCCTACCACACTACCCCATCTGACACTGCGTGACTTTAACCTGTTCCCCAAAGTTGCATAAAGAGCATAGGCGTAACAAGGGGGAAATGAAAAAAAATGCAAGTAACAATTTGAAAAACTTAAAATTTGAGTAAGTGTGGTGCCTGATGACGTTTTGGGTCAAAATAGAGCGAATGCGATTTTATTATCGCCCCTATGGCTAGGCAATGAGTTGTTTCTTAGAAAATCGAGGCCAGATAATCGCCGTGTAGCTCACAACCCCTTTTAGAATAACCAACAAGGCTGCAAACTGGCTCGTGACACGATGTAGAAGATTTGAGTCCATGCAAATCCCGTTCGTTATACTGAGCTCTATCGCATCTCACGATACATCAATTGAGCTTTGCTCACAGCTAGAATCCCGTATCCGAATCGTGATTATAATATACCGAGGTTATCGCCAACCTATTTTTTGACTGACCTCTCTGTTTCTTTAGTTTGTTCTCCTCAAGTCGAACATGCTACACAGGGGCGTAACCTGAAGCGGGTTCATTGCGTGGAATGAAAATGCTGGGAACTTGAGATGTCAGCTGTCATTGAATGACTGTGCGTTCGATATTGAATCGTTGATTGGTCAGAAATAAGAGTTTTACTTCAATTGCAGTGGATCAAAGTAATATCTTCAAGCTTCGAAGCATTCAACAGAAGAAAAAATACTAGGAATGCTTGGAAAAGAAGGATTTATTGTTCAAAATATTCGATTGATTTAATGAACTGACCACTGAAGGTATATTTAATTTTATTTCGTTTTTGGTGTCTAAAAGTTATTGTTACGCCCCTGCAAATACATTGCGTGTTTCTTCAATGTTTCTTGCTATTATTCGACTGAAAATTCCTTCGTTGTTTTCACATTTCATTCGGTCTGGCAGAACGAACGTAACGTTTTCGGCTTAGAGTTGAATATTTCGATGATGCTGTTATCCTTTTACTGCACTGTATACTGCAATCCGACGATCGTATCGAGATTCGAAACGGTCGCAAATAAACTGTTATTTTCTCGGCGATAATTCCGAGGTGGGAGACCGTTGTTGAGTCGGTGAACGACTCCAAAATCACGCACTTCATTTCTGCGGGAAGTGAAACGTCATGTCGACAATGAGTAGATAGAAATGGGTGGAATCGAGTTTCTTGCAATGTTAACTTCATTCGTTTATTTGTTGCTCAAAAAGCACATTTCTGCAGTGAACTTTCGCCAAACCTCATATTCTATGTCAATTTACATACCGAGAAGTTGTTCTGTGAGTCTGTCGTGATAAAATTGGCTGTTACCGAAGCAGCCACATCGATCTGTCAACTCGATTCGTCCTCGAATGCAGGCGACGAAAAATAATGGCAATTTGTATTTTTCACACCGTCAAGCTGGACTTGTTTTTTATTCTAACAGCTTCTGGGATTTGTACACTCTTTTCTACTTTCCCAGCGGAAATTGAAAAGATTTCGTTCATCCTTCCCTCGTTTCGCAGACATGACGAACAGGAACTATGAACTTTTCTGAATTTATTGCCCAATTCGCCTACCTGCTAATATTTGAAGGGGTGATTCTTTGACACTTTTCGAGAAAAAAGCTTTCTATAAACGTATATTCTGAAAGTCTTAACTTTGGAGATACAGGGTGATAGAAATTTTGAAGAAAAAAAATAGTTTTTTTCTTCAAGGAACACCCTATATAAATGTACGATATTGATATCCATCTATTTTTTTTTCAGATGTTCAATAAAATGGCAGTTCGAAGTGACACGAGAAAATATCCGACCGACGAATAGTTTGGTGAGTAGTTGTTTCAATTTGAAGTTGGTCTCATCTCGTTTCGAAAATAAATCACGGAATAATCGAGATTCGAATAAACAATGATCTGATGAATAATAATCAGAAAAATCACTTTATAAGTAGTTGGAAACATTGCATTGCATAGAAATAGAAAATATGGAAATGTTCACTTTACACCTGTCACTATCCTAATGGTTTCATAGTTGCTTTGTACCAGAAGCTTTCAGAAACGTCAGAATGCATTAATATAGTTGAACGAATCAAGCTCATTGTCCGTTCAAATATTCATCGACAAATTATGTACCTGCAACTGACTACCAAATGTCAAATGAAATATGGAAACGATAAATGTTATTCGATATTTCACGGCGAAGATTCCCAATCAATCGTTTTCGATTCGGGTGGAAAATGGCCGAAGCAAGTTCTCAGCTGTTTCCGATATCGAATAGACGCATAACCTCACTTTCGACAGCTTATATACTTTGGAAGTAAGTTCGTTGAAAGTTGGCGGAAATGCGGTAACCCAAACTCGACTATCTACGTGCTAAATAAAGTTGGGAACTTCATCAAAAATTGGAAATCTCCCTAACCGTGTCTGAATTGACGGAATTTAACGAGTCAGGCGTGTATTTCGATTTCCAAGATTTTATACTACTTACAAAGGAGCGAGATTTGTTTAGTTGTGGCAGTTTTTATGATTGAAAATAAAATAATTATCGTATCTTTGTGATGCTTCCAGTAAATGAACTCGAAAAACCTTATATTTTCGACCAGTAAAGTATAAAACATTCTGAAAACCTCATTTCTCTTTAGGGCTTGAAGATACACTGGAAGTTTCCGAACCCTTACCGACAATTTTGTTTGATCTGCCATAGGCGGGGATGCCTTATTTTATGAATTTATTATTTTTATGAATACGTTTAAAATTATATGCGAGAAAGTTTTACTATTATTTTCATTCGCCCACGGTCTCCAAAACGCCATATTTCGATTTATTCAATGAAATTTCTAAATTCAACACACCACACTACTCCACTGATATCCAGACAATCCAATCTGTTGAGTTAAAAAGATTACTTAAGGCTTCCGAGCGTCCATAACCCTTCGACCAATCAAGTGCCGATGCATTGCCTGATTCACTGTTTTCATTGGTCGAAAGAGATGTTGACACATATAACTCGAATCCACGTTGACCCTGGCGGCTTCTCTGACTTCGTACGAGTACTAATCATTATTTTTGTTTCTTAATTTGGCGTGAGTGCTATGCGTTTATACAGGGCGTATATTAAATATTGATTACTCCTCGCATAACTGATGTGTTCTGCAATTGATAATGGAAAAACTATACGAATATTATTATCGATTTTTCATTCTTGGTCAGAAATAATGCAAATGTATGGAAATTGGTACAAATAATATCTTCACAAGCTTGCAGCATTTCTTTGATTGAGAATCACAAAGTAAACAACATCAACAGGAGTATCACTTGAAATTCTAGAAAGTAGCGAATCAACAAGGACTTTGTTTTCTCGCCGAGAGTCGTTATATGGAGTAAAATGATTGAAATGTAAATATTTGTCTTCGACGAAGTACGAACTACAAGAATATTTCCTTGGATGGGTTCAGTTTGCGTTCTCTTGGCGTCTGAATTCTTGATTAAAACGATTGTTATTCAGCCCCAAACTCTGTTGTTCGTATATTGATATTTAAAATTCGTTCGTATACCCTCAAAAAAATTGAAAATTTTAATTAATTCTCAGAAACGTTCGATTCGTTTTGTTCAACAAGTTTCAAATAACTCTATTAGATCTCATCGAGAGGACTCGAATCGAGAGAACTAGGTGACAAACAGATATTCCAAAATTATTGTTATTTCGTATTCGTCCAATTTTGTTTGCCAAATTTTCAATGACAGTCAACATGACTCGCCTAATGCAGTGTACGCTGCAATATTCATGGAAAATTTTAATTTCTGGCCCGGGACATGTACAAGTATCGAACTGTCTACGGCAATACGTCAATGCGGACAAAAATGACGTCACTATTATCCGATATTCGTTTATTTTCGTTAATGGCACGTGTTTTCCCAACATCATCACAGAAACGATCGTGTTTTGTTTTGTTTTTCTCGAGCCGTAACATTTCAACGAGTATTGTCATTACTTGAAACTAGACTCGAAATTAGGTTAGTTTTGTTGAATGCATCGTTAGCATACTACAGCATGTACTGGGCGATGAAGTTTCCAGGAGGAATATCATGCATGACGTGGTGCCACAACTCCCGAGTATTTCGCACCGTTGAGATGGCCTCGCGTAGTCGTTAACGCGTCACCGTTTCGCTTAGTTCGAAAATCCCTTTTCAATTACCGCCCTACAGGGCCCTCCGCACCAAATTAAGTTCGCAGTGTGATGGCTAAATACGTTTTGTCGGGTATCGAGAGAACGCAGGAGCCGGAAAATCTTATTAATTCACGTAATCCGGTTAGAGGCGAGGTGTGATGTCTGTCGGACAATCCCGGAACAATCCGGTAGTTCAATCGACACGGTTCACAGCTATATTGTCGTCAGTGGATCACCCTGTACAGTGCGATTGTTCTTTCACGTGGGTTGTTTTGTTTCGAAAGTTCCCAGTCGAGAAATCTCATGAATACTTATCGAATGAATCATTGTAGCCAAGGGATGAAGCAGATTCTTTGTTTGGCGGTAATAACTTGGAAGCCATTTTTCGTTCTCAAAGTCGTAAATCAGAGAAATCCGTGTGTACCTACATTCAAAAAGGCCCCACTTGAAACGCGATTTTACGAGCTAACCGTACAAGACCTCGTTTGTTTCCGAATCCATAAAAAGCCCTAGAGGCGTAACCGTCAGTATATTTTTGAGACGACACATCGACATCGTTCGCACAGATTAATTGCCTCATTGCCTGAGCCCCGAAGTGTAATCCACACACATTTCGGGTGGAACGTGCTGAAAAATAGCGTCTGTCGGAGAATTCCACGTATTCCACGGCTGGGTGGATGCTATTTTCGGTTGTGCCTAATACGGGATGACTGGCATGTCACACGTCTAATTTTAAATACCTAAACCCCCTATCATCCCTTCGCACGTGGAAACTAAATATTTTTCGATGCCGAAGAGTTACCCCGCGTTGTCTATACTGTAACCCACAGTTTCAACTGTCATGGTCTGTTGCCATGGAAACTACTGCGTTGCCATGGCAACCACGCGGTAATAACCGAATACCGACGTGATCTTGTAGTGACAGCTTGTCAGAATTTGCACTGTTGCCGCTCGACTTTTTTTACACACGATATTGCGATACTTTTATTTTACTTCGAATGGAGAGGGATTTCGAACGATTTATCAATGATTCCGTGCCTGTTTTCGCTTCGTGTTTGCCTATATATTTTCCACGCTATATCCGCTGGAAAAATGTTCCATTCACTATTTATGAAACATTACGAATAATCGAACGTTGCTGCTATGTATTGGAATAACGACACAAAGCAGCTTTGTGTCGGTATTTCATGTGTTTCCATGGGTTGATTGATATTGATTGCAAGACAAAAGCTACAAATTTGTTTTCCTAAATTCAAAACAGTCGAAGAGGACCAAAGTTCGTATGAACTCGGTTGAATTCCTCACCGATTTTTGTGAAACGTTACCTTCTGAATTACCAAGAGATCAAGTAACTATATCGTGTGATCCCGGCTTGTTATATCAGCTGCCAAAACCGAGTCTCAGACGTATATATACATAAATTGTCACTTGAACTAATTACTCGTTGGATTTTAGTTCGTGCGTATATGCTCGAATTAATCGCGTAAATATTCAACTCGAGTAATGAGAAGTTTAGATCACTTTATCTCTTCACATTCATGCACAAAAAAACTGGATAATCTACTACGCATAGTAGATACGTTAATTTAATTTTCCTAATGAATATGCTCGGTGTAGCAATGCAGTGAACTCTTGTTTCGCCTTTGGCACTGCAGACGAAATGAAATCGACAAAAAAATCAATTCGGAACGTCACTTGTAGTGTTTGCTTGGAGCGCCTGTCGTTGTTTGATCATTAATTTTCAATTAAAGAAGAAAACACGCTAAGCAAGCAGATATCAATAAACGACGTGGCGCCGAAGGCCATCGACAGAAACACCATCCAGCATCCAGATATAGAAACATTGTTTCTCCGTTTCAGATGATAGGTTGACGAGACGACGATGGATCTCAAAACCCTCCACCTCCTGGTGCTATCGATCGCCGCAGCTCTAGCCCAGGTGGACTGGGAAAAGCAGTGCAACAAATGCCATTGCTTGTGGGTGAGCGGTAAAAAATCGGCCAACTGCACCAGACGCAACTTGGACGTCATCCCCGGCGACTTGAGCGGCGAAATCCGCGAAATCGACTTCTCCTTCAACTACTTCACCACCTTGGAGCAGAAGGTGTTCAGCAACGCGCACTTGGGCAACATCCACAAGCTCAAGCTGGCCAACTGCACCATCCGGACGGTGAACCAGTGGGCCTTCAGCGGGCTGGCGCTGCTCATCGAGCTCGACCTCAGCAACAACTTCATCGCGCACTTCAACTCGGAGGTGTTCAGGCCGACCGACAGGCTGCGCACTTTGACGCTGAGCAACAACAGGATAAGCCGGCTGGACGACCGCTCCTTCTACAACATGAGTTTCCTGCAGAAGATCCTGCTGGACCACAACGAGATCGAGAGCGTCTCGAGGAGGACCTTCGATTTGTTGCCCCTGCTGACGCACATTTCCCTCGCCCACAACAGGATCCAGAGGATCGACTTTGACATGAAACTGTTCCTGCCCAAACTGAGCAGCATGGGCTTGGAGGGCAACCCGTGGGTGTGCGACTGCAGGCTGCAAGCCTTCAGGGAGAGCTTGAGGAGGAACAGCCTGATAACCACGTCGACGGTGTGTCAGGAGCCGCCCGGCATGAAGGACAAGTCTTGGATGGAGCAGGACGCCTTCGCCTGCGAGCCCAGAGTGGTCGAAATGGGCCCGCGGGAGCTGGTGGAGGTTTCCACCGAGAACGTCACGCTCACCTGCAAAGTGTCGGGGGATCCGGAGCCGGAAGTGAGCTGGTGGAGCAATGGCATCGCCATCGACAAGAACAAGCAGAAGTACAGCGCGCAGACAGTGAGGGAGAGTGGTTTCACGTGGAGCAAACTGACGATTATCGACGTCGGCTACAAGGACCGCGGCACGTACAAGTGCCAGGCGGAGAACTCGGGCGGGAAGGACGAGAAGAACGTCACCGTGGCGGTGACGGGCGGCTCGTCGTCGGGCCCCGCCTACGGGGGCTTGGCCGCCCGCACCTACCTCGTGGTGGGCGTCTCCATCGGCTTGCTGGTGGCGTTGCTCGCCGTGCTGGCGGTCCTCTTCTGCTTCTGCAAGCGCAGCACGCACGGCTTCCACGCGAAGCGGCGTCGCGGCGCCGGCGGCGGCTCGGAGGAGTACATCCACATGAGCGGGGGACAGGCGGAGATCAAGAAGGGGCTCATCACCGACGTGAATCCGGTGTCGAAGCCGCCCCGGACGACGATCCCGGCGGCGGCGGCGGCGGGGAGCGGCGGCGGCACGGAGGTCGGCGATGCCAAGAGGAATTTGTTGGACAGCGATTCCGTGTTTTACGGTGAGTGTCTCGGGGGGGTTTTTGAGAGGTGTCTCCGACGGTTTCGTTTTCTTCGTGTCTCTTCAGGGAGGAATTGGAGGATTCTGCTAAAAAATTGTCATCTACTCAGACTCATCCAACTCAGCCTCCATCTGAGTAATTTTCGGTTTCTTCAAAAATCGCCTTTTTCGAAATCAGAAACATTTCACAAGTTATAATTTTTTTTTTATTTCGACTAGGCCATTTTTGACGAAACCGAAAATCACTCTGAGTTGGTTTCAGGACGAGCGAGCCTTAATTGATGGATTTTTTTTTCCTCGAAAAAATACAAATATAATTAGTTGTCACTGTTCATATCATTATTTTTATAGGAAATTCTTGGTTTTCCGGATCCAATAACGTTTGGATAGCTCAGTCTTCTCATTGAAGGTGATTTTTAATGTTACATGTGACTACCAACTGCATCCCTAGACATACTAACATGGGTGTGGAGATAGACTTGATTTTTTATATCGTAGAACAAACTTGGATCCAGTAGAATTTCAATAAAAATTATGCTAAATCATTCAAACGTATCATGGACAAGCAAAAATGCTCCAATCTCCCTTTATTCCGTGTGTATTATGAGTTATCCTTTCACTGTATTTTCCTGGAAACTCTGAAGCAATTCCAATTGAGTTCTTCTCTCGCCCATCAGTTTTAATTTCAACCGGGAAATTTCAGGGAAACGAATTCATAAAGGGATGATGCAATATATATGAGGACGTGCCGAAAATGGGTATTTAACAGGGACGTAACGTGATGTTTTTCACCGGGAGTGAGAGAATTTGTTTCGTTTGTGAATTCATTCGTTTTTTTTTTTTCGACGGCGAACCGTAACTGCGAAACTTTTCGTGCTTCGGCCTCATTGAATTACAAGGGGTGGTTGGGGTAGGCATGTATATTTCGAGTGTAATGAATATTTTATGTTATACTCGTGAATATTAAATGATTCGAAAGGAAAAGTTTGCGTATAATATGGAAACTTTGGCAGGGCTCGATACTTTTGAAGTATCCTGTCGATATTATAATTTTCTTTTTCCACAAAAGTAATTGTAACGCGGTAATAATAATAGTAATAATATTTTTCAGTCAAATAAAATCACAATTCACAAGTGGAGTGCGATGTTGCCACTTCCACGACTTGTTTATCGTAAACTTTCGATGTTTCCAGCTAAAAAACCAATGAATTAACACTGAGTCGATACAAATCGAACACATTTCGAACCCTATCGTCACGTCTATTCCTATTCACGTCGGATTTTCAAACAACTTCATCTCAATTTTCCCAACTCTCTCGTATGACAGCGTCATTTTCCTTGATGATGCGTTGATTGAAAGGGCGATTCGAAAGCTTTTCAAATCTGTCTCGTTTATTTTTCGGTTATTTGTCCAGGACAATTAATTATCGTTGTAGTGAAGAATTATCTCTGACGTAACGTAATAACGGCAGAGGAAACTTCGTTACGCATCCCGAATATTCGAAACAGGTTTGATGATCCACGACGTACGAATCATAACCTCAAAACCCGTTTTAAATATCGCAGAATCACATTAAGTCATGCATCGTTCTATAAGTAATGAAATATGCTATTCAATACAGGTTATTTTTTTTCATGTGCCATATAAAAAAATAAAGTTGATGGTTGTTTCTCCGAAACGAAACGTCGTACGCAAAATCTCTTAACGCTGTTTTGTAGAGATTGAAAAATGGCAATGAGAAAGTGTCTTTTGTTTTCTCATATCACTCCAAATAACGTCAGAAAAAAATTAAAACGAAACCGGCAAATTTTGTTTTTTCGGGCATATCTCCGGAACTAATTGGAATTTCAAAACTTTCTAAACGGCACATTGTTAGACTTGGAGATGCGCAACTTTTCTCTAATTCAACCACCTCCGTATCTCTTATGGCTTCCGAGATACCCATCTTGGATCTCGAACACAGTGTATATGCGACGTTGCCACTTCCGCGATTTTTCCCGGAACCCCCGACTAGACGCACTGAAGAAAACAACGACTTTTCCAGACTGCGAGGACGAAACCAGATCCCTGGATTTCGACCAGCCGCTTCTACGCAAATCCCACTTGATCGTCGACCCGACCTCCGACTACCGTCTGCCCCCCCACCCGCACGCCTATCCGCCCGACCTGCTGCCCTTCCCCCCGTCGCGTATGGTCCAGGTCTCCCCGGCGGGCAGCTCCGCCTCCACGGTGGCCGACACCACGAGGTTGCCGCCCCACCACGGGCCCCAATCGCCCGTTCACAGTCCCATCTACGATCAGTTTAGCGTCTACAGGACTCTGCCATACTCCAGGTGAGTTTTTTTCATTTATTTTCCCACTTTGAATCGTATTATCGGTCACTGCTGATGAATCAACCAGGTGAGTTTTTTTTTCTAGGTTTTAGTTTCGTTTCAGTTCGAATTATCAGTCATTGCTGATGAATTTGCCTGACAAAACATTTTTTTTTTGTTCGTTTTGCTCTAATTTCGCCGCCCAGAACATAGAAACGTTATTTTACAGCGTTGCCGAGCGTTATATTCGTTATAGTTTCTTATTTTCCATCGTCTTCAACTCGGTTTAGTTTCATCTTGGATTATCAGTCACTGCTGATGAATCGAAGAAATTGATAAGGAACGATCTGGCAACGCTGCTAACTCATTTTGTAATGACGAACACAACGATATTGATAAAAGTGATATGAAAAACGACCATTTACGCCTGATTTCACTTGGAAAAACAAGAAAACGTGCGAGTTATCACCAACCACCAGCGCCAAATATATTTTACAGCGTTTTTTTGCGTAATTTGTGATATTTATCGACTTTTACGTTTCAATCCAAATTATCAGTCACTGCTGATGAATCGAAGAAATCGATATAGAACGTTCTGGCAACGCTGTTAACCTTTTTTTTGTGAGGAACACAACATTATTGATTAAAGTGTCATGAAAGACGACCATTTACGCCTGATTTCACCTTGAAAAACATGAAAATGTGCGAGTTATCACCAACCACCAGCGCCAAAATAATATTTCACCGAGTTTCCGCGCGTCATTCGTGATATTTCCCCACTTTTATGTCTCAATTCAGATTATCAGTCACTGCTGATGAATCGAAGAAATCGATATAGAACGTTCTGGCAACGCTTTCAAGCTTTTTTTTGGCGAGGAACACAACATTATTGATAAAAGTGACATTTACATTACAAACATACATTACAAAACGACCATTTACGCCTGATTTCACCTCGAAAAACATGAAAATATGCGAGTTGTCACCAACCAAAAGCGCCAAAATAATATTTCACCACGTTTCCGCGCGTCATTCGTGACATTTCCCTACTTTTTCGTCTCAATTCGGATTATCAGTCACTGCTGATGAATCGAACAAATTGATACACAACGATTTAACCCATTTCTTGGTGGGCAACACAACGATATTGATAAAAGTGACATGAAAAACGACTATTTACGCCTGATTTCACCTCGAAAAACATGAAAATGTGCGAGCTGTCACCAACCAAAAGCGTCAAAATAATATTTTACAGTGTTTCCGTGCGTCATTCGTGACATTTCCCTACTTTTTCGTCTCAATTCTGCTTATCAGTCACTGCTGATGAATCAAATAAATTGATATACAATGATCTGGCAACGTTGCTAACCCATTTTCGGGTGAGGAATATAACAATTTTGATGAAAAAGACATGAAAAACGACTATTTACGCCTGATTTTACCTCGAAAAACATGAAAATGTGCGAGCTGTCACCAACCAAAAGCGTCAAAATAATATTTTACAGTGTTTCCGCGCGTCATTCATGATATTTCCCCACTTTTTCGTCCCAATTCTGCTTATCAGTCACTGCTGATGACTCGAAAAATCGATAAGGAATGATCTGGCAACGCTGCTAACCCATTTTTGGGTGAGGAATATAACATTTTTGATGAAAAACACATGGAAAACGACTATTTACGCCTGATTTCACTTAGAAAAACTTCAAAATATGCGAGTTGTCACCAACCAAAAGCGCCAAAATGATTTTTTACAGTGTTTCCGTACGTCATCGTGACATTTCCCTACTTTTTCGTCTAAATTCTGATTATCAGTCACTGCTGATGAATCGAAGAAATTAATACACAACGATCTGATGGCAACGCTGCTAACCCATTTTTTGGTGGGCAACACAACGATATTGATAAAAGTGACAAGAAAAACGACTATTTACGCCTGATTTCACCTCGAAAAACATGAAAATGTGCGAGTTTTCACCAACCAAAAGCGTCAAAATAATATTTTCAAGTGTTTCCATGTGTCATTTCTCATGTTTCCCCACTTTTCGTCTCAATTCTGATTATCAGTCACTGCTGATGAATCGAAGAAATCGATAAAGAACGATCTGGTGAAGAACACAACGATATTTATAAAAGTGCGAAGCGTCTCCTCTAATCCCCCCTTTCCCCCTCACAGATCTCACTCGCCCTTCGTCGGCCCTCCAGTGCGAGTGCCCCGCCAGGGCTACGTGACCATACCGCGTCGCCCCAGACAGCAGAGCTGGAGCTCCGAGCCGCCCAACATGTCCGACCTCGCGTCGGAGCCGCTCTACGACAACCTCGGCCTGCGCACCACCGTCGACGGCGGTCTCAGCACCACCTCCTTGAACAAGGTGGAGGCGAGCGCCGGCACGCCGCGGGCCGCCCGCCTGCTGCCGCTCAGCCCGACCGGTTGCGATCCCATCGCCGAGTCGCACGAGTCGCCGCCCGCTCCGCAGCAGACGCCCGCCACGTTGCCGAGAGGGGCGGGGCATGCGAACGCCCGCAAGTTGACGCCGTCCGAGATGCAGTGGACGAGGGATAACGCCGAGGCGTTGCGGAGTCCCGACAAGAGGGATTCCACCGTCTCCTTGCCACCGGAAGGTGAATATTAAATCCTGTTTATTTTTTTTTTTTCTTTTTAGTTGTTTGGATTTGGAAATGTTTTATTGACGTTAAATTTATGTCGTATCGGTTTGGGTCTTGTCAAAAATCTTGAAAAAAAAAAACGTAATTTGAAAATGATTCGATTTTTGTACGTACATACAAACTTTGTTTTTTTTTTTTTTTTCGAACACCTGACTATTTAGGTATAGGAACATGATATATCGTTTGGAAGGAGCTTCAATTGTCTTTCAGTATTTTAAATAATATACAGGGTGTTCCATTTGAAAAAATGCACTTTTCGCCATTTTTGTGTCTACCGGTAAAGTCATCGAATTAGAAGGGCCCTGTACAATGGAGAACGAATTTCCTCAGATATAAATGATACGCGGGACATTGGTAAAGTACACCCAAAATTTCAGCATTCTACGAATCCAAATACCGCAGTAATAAATATTTAATTGAAGCCATGTTTTGCACGAAAAATGAGGAAATCAATTAATATCTCGAAAGCTTTTCGAGATAGGTATAGGAAAGTATCAGGAAAATGATTGGAAAGTATCAGGGAAACGAAAAATGGAATAAAATACAGGGTGTTCCATTTGAAATAACAAAGCTGTTGCTACTTTTCGACAGAAGCGGCAACGCTAGATCGATAGAACAAAATTGATTACTCAAGACATCAAATTTTCAGAATAATCCTACGTCCCGTTCTCCATATACGTCATTTAAACGTTGAATTACCAAAGTGTTGTAAACTTTAAGCCAATATTTCGCCAAGAATCGTTGAACGTAATAATACCAACGTTATATTTATGTCATTTTATCGTTGAACTTGTCCCATGCTCGAAAAAATTCTTATGAATATTTCGCTCATTAATATATTGGAAATGTTATATTTACAAATGTTTCATCAACGTCCGCCAATTGAACAATAATAAACGTTATTTAAACGTTTGGTTAGTGACGTAGAGTTAAAGTAATTGTTTTAACGTTATATAAACATTACTACAGCAACTTATATTGAACGTAATCATTTCGACGTTATTCAATAACGTTTGAAAAACGTTATATTTACGCCATTTTATCGTTGAACTTTTAACGCATAATAAACTTGACGTAGTAACGCACGATAAACGTAACATTTCCAACGTAAAAATAACGTAACACCATCTAACGTTGGATTCTTGGCGCACCTTTCCTGATTTCCCGTCTCTTCCAGATCCAACCAAGCAGCCGTCGAAGAAGATCCCGCCTCGCCCGCCGCCGAAGCCCAAGAAGCGGCTATCCACCGGTGGCGGCGGCGGTCCTCTCTTCGAGGACGAGGGCGAGGACGGCACGGAGGTGTGAGAGTGGCTCAAATCAGTGCTGGTGGCACTGGTTGCGAGCTAACGAGGACCACAATTCTCCTTCTGTTCTCTCTCGTCTCGGCCGGCCGGCCGGCCGTTCGACCCGATTCGAGCCCCATCGAGAAATCTTTCGGAAAGGCTCGTCGGGTCAGACGGCCCCGCCAGAAATCACGAGAGAAAGTGCCTTAAAAACAACGTGAACGAGAGTGCGCAACCGTGCACAAATCGTTTTCGGCTTGGGAGCGCCCTCTACCGGACGAATACCCGAGTTTAGATGTATTCGAAGCTTCGAGTCCCCCCTTTGAATGTTCCGCATGTGTACCAATTCGGGCTTCCACTACGACTGACGCTCTAGACATTTTTTTTTTCGTTCATTTCGAGAAATAAATGCTAAATAGTTGTCTTTTTTTCTCTCTTTGTTCGTATTTGTTCCTCCTCCTCATTTTGTTGTATACGACGTGATTTGTATTATCGGGATTTATTTCTAATTGTTAGTGAGCAGCTACCACGCAAGTTTGATGATGGTGATTATCAATCGACGTTGCCGCAACTATTTATGCCTGTTCCCATTTATATTATTATTGTATTTAATTCTGCAAAACTTTCCAATGGAAATGATTATTACGGATTTTTTTTCTTCTTCGTGAACAAACTACATATAGAATGAATTTATATAAATTGTTTGATTCGAGGTGAGTTTTTTTGCTCAATCCATCTAATATTCGATGTACAGTTAGTTAGGTTAGGTTACATATTTTTTAAATAATTCGACTTGTAGTAGAAGCACTGTATATACCGTTAACTATAATTGATCTATTCTATGACGAGACTAAATATATTGTACATTATCGAAAAATCTGTGAATATAATAAACTATCTGATGTGCACTGTTTCGTTTCATTCGGTACAATCCTAATATTTCCTCAAGATCCGGCAACACCGCACTGAAGTGTAGTGCATTAATCAATTCGGATATCACAAGAACACATACTTTTCTTGAGATCTGGCAACACCGCGCCAAAGTCGCAATGCATTTTTGAATTATTCGAATATCACAAGAGCTCACACTTTTCACAAGAGCCGGCAACACCGCACTAAAGTGTACATTGTTTTGTTTAAATATCACAAGAACACATACTTTTCTTGAGATCTGGCAACACCGCGCCAAAGTCGCAATGCATTTTTGAATTATTCGAATATCACAAGAGCTCACACTTTTCACAAGAGCCGGCAACACCGCACTAAAGTGTACATTGTTTTGTTTAAATATCACAAGAACACATGCTTTTCTTGAGATCTGGCAACACCGCGCCAAAGTCGCAATGCATTTTTGAATTATTCGAATATCACAAGAGCTCACACTTTTCACAAGAGCCGGCAACACCGCACTAAAGTGTGCATTGTTTTGTTTAAATATCACAAGAACACATACTTTACTTGAGATCTGGCAACACCGCGACAAAGTCGCAATGCATTTTTGAATTATTCGAATATCACAAGAGCTCACACTCTTCACAAGAGCCGGCAACACCGCACTGAAGTGTACATTGTTTTGTTTAAATATCACAAAAACACATACTTTTCTTGAGATCTGGCAACACCGCGCCAAAGTCGCAATGCATTTTTGAATTATTCGAATATCACAAGAGCTCATTCTTTCCACAAAATCCGGAATACCGCAATATAAGCCTAGTGCATTATTGAATTCTAATATCACAAGAACACATACTTTTTTCAAGATCTGGCAGCACTGCACGAAAGCGTAGTGCATTTTTCATCATCATTCAGATATTACGTGGACTCATAATTGTCTTATGATCTGGCAACTCCGCACTACAAGTGTACATTTTTCAATTACCATTCGTATTCCATGCAAATACTTTTTGAAGATCTGGCAACACCGCCCCGAATGCGTTTAGCATGTACTATTAAGAAAATGAAAATTATGTGAATATCAACTATCAATTATAATTATCTTTGTATGTTTGGCAACACCGCACAGTGACCGTGGTGCATATATTACTGGCAACCGTAAAAGAAGAGGGGGATTTTTATTTGTGGAAAGTATTAACAGCACAATATATTTATCTTTCTATGTCGTTATCGTCAAATAAGTATTACAATGATAATTTCTTGAATATTGTAGTGTATTTCTATAGCAAAGAAGTGGAACACAGATAAAATTCTTTATTATTAAACAAATAGTGAGGTTAAGTTGAAACAAAAATAATTAATCTCTAGAAGACACTCCTCCATGGCATCGATGATAGAAAAAGTAAGTAATTTACAATCACTTGTACAAAAACGAATAATTACATTATTTTTATTTATACGTACTGTACCTTACAGTTTTCATTTACATGAACATGAAGTTGGCCACGGTTTGTGACCTGTAGAATGTCTTATTTGAGATAGCGGATGATACACTTACAGCGTTGCCACACTTTCCGGCCACGATTTTTCATTAGGTTACGTACTTAAATCAATTGTTTGGTGTATTCTGCACCATTCTGTTTATTTATAGGTAGATAGTTCAACTAATTCAATTACGTAAAGAATGAAAACCCGTATTAGGAAAGTTCAACGCTATGAATTCTCTTCTATTTTGAATTCGACAGACTACACATCGTAATCCGTAGCTTGAAAACCGTGGTCAACTTCACACAAACCCTGATTTGATTTACTCGATGTATTTCAGCCAATTCTGTATGCCTTCTGGGCCAGCACTTGCTCCTGGAGAGTTAGAATAGGTGAGCTAAGATATCTACTAGCCTGCAAAAAAGAAACTACCTATTTTTCAGCATTGAATCTCAAGGAAATTCCCCACGAAATCAAGCCCGTTGATCTAGTAAACGGGGCGCACCATACGGAGGAATTCCGAACCATCAACCCGATGGAACAGGTCCCTGCACTGGTCGTAGATGGCGCCACAATCGTTGAATCGATGAGCATCCTGCAGTACATCGAAGAAACACGGCCGCAGAAACCTTTACTACCACGTGACGCTATTAAACGAGCAAAGGTATAGGTGGCACCACTTACCATGCAATGTTTACAATCGTGTATTTTTCCAGGTGCGTGAAATTTGTGAAATCATCGTAGCAGGCATACAACCCCTGCAAAACCTGGTAGTGCAGGAACGATTATCAGCTGAACAGAAGGAGGGTTGGGTGAAATTCTGGATCGAAAGAGGCTTCACAGCCGTCGAAAAACTGCTTTCGATCAGTGCAGGAAAGTATTGTGTGGGAGATGACATAACTTTAGCGGATTGCGTGCTAATACCGCAAGTTTCGAAGAGTCGGGAGTTTAAAGTGGAGTTGGAGAAGTTTCCTGGGATAGAAAGGATCAGCAAGGAGTTGGCTCAGCATCCAGCGTTTGTTGCTGCGCACCCGAGAAGCCAGTCGGACTGCCCTCCAGAGTTGAAATATAAGGATTGAAAACTCAACAGTTTCAACATTTTCGAGTGAACTCACATGGTATTCATGATGGAATCATAATTTCAATCAACAAAGTTGAGAAAGCACTGTTATCAATTATCACTACAACGGAAATAAATGATTTTTAAATATATTAAATCTATATTTACTTCTCCTGTGTCGATGTACGTAACAAAATTTGTCAGCCACTTTCATCAATTTGAATAAAAACTGTGCACAATTATCAAAAACATTTCCATATTTTTGTTAAATAAGATTCATCAAAACAAATAAAAACTGAATTTGCAGTGTCACATTCACAAAGTAAACAAACGTCATTCTTCTTTTTTATTGTACACAAATTGTCAGGTTATGCATGCAGCCGGATAGCCTTGTAATTGAAAGTCGTAAGTGAAATGTCATGTCATTTCAATCATATCATGCTTCTGCATTATATTTTGCTGTTTATGCATAGAAAAGCGCTTTAGGTAATATTAAAACTATTTCTAATTTTATTAGATTTATTTTTATTGACTCCAACGAACATAAAAATCTGTTTGGTTCATATCCTTACATTAATTCGATAGAAAACAATTGAAACGACATCCATGAAAACTAGTAAATGCTACGATGAAGAACGTTGATGAATTGAAATTTTCTCGTTTCCATAGCGAGTTATTTCCAAACTCCGGAAGAAACGTCAAACATTTAGAGAAAACGGCAGTGTTTATTACGATTCAAGCCCATCTAAAATATTTTCAACTGGACATTTGAGCACAACTCCGACTACGCTCTACCACATTTATCTTAAAAGATAGTCGACAGTTTATCGTTTATATCTTATTCATAGTATAGAGTTTCAACTAATCGAACTATTTCACCGGAAAAATAGTGTTGGTCAGTAGATTCGTCGCTTACACGTTTCCACGCACTGGAGGCCATGATAAAAAAAAGAGATTTCGTGTTATCGGTAACCATAGTGACAAACCAATGAATAAGGAAGGCGAAGGAGGGATTCACCCAATGAATAAGGAAGTTGAAGGAGTAACTCGAACCAAGAAATGAGGAAGACAAAAAAATATGAATGAAAAATGTTACTCATCAGGCCTCCACTCGAGTACTTATGCCTGATTGGCATAGAATTATCAACGAGTTCGTAAATATTTGTCAGGAACAGCGATTCCCTAACATTCAGTAGACAATAATAAATTTCAATAAATATAATATACAAGGCGATAGGGGGTGCTGCACGGGGGATTATGAGACCCGTTTAATTTCAGAATGAGTTCCCCTGTCGTGCCCCCTATCGAAAATTACTTGTTACTCGAACACACGTTTTATAAATGTTATATATATACATATAATGATCAAATATACACGCCAGAAAAATATGTCTAGTTTCTTGATGTGCGTTACAAAAGTGTCCGAACAAAAAAATTCGGTTGTCGACTTCGGGTGTAGTGCTTCTTTTTTTTGGGTTCCTTATTAATCCATCGACAGAGACAAAATCGTTTGATTCTCATGAGCAACAACAAAATTGAGCGCCAAAAACAACACCAGCAGGTTTCCCAATCGACACCCTCGCTGCTACCGGTCATAGATATGTCAAAAATATCATGCACGACGAAAGAAAAATGAACCATGCGCGTAACACGACAAGCCGGCCTGCAGCCGAGCACGTGGCTCGACCCCGCGCTATTGGCCGGTGGGCGTGGCGTCCTGAAAACGCCCCCTCCCGAGATAACCACGCGACTTTCACTCGAGCCGAGCCTTGTAGGTGGTTTTCCAGATCTCGGCGAGAGCCACGGCCGAGTGGAAACGATGGAAAATACACAAGGGCAGCGTGACCCTCTGAATCATCGACCAGGTGAGGAAACCGTAGAAGCGCAGCTGCACCGGGTTCTCCTCCACTTTGCGCATTTCGAAAGTATAAATAATCCAAATGGTGAGATTGCAAATCAGGAGAAAAGTGACGACTTGTCTGCCGGGCTTGGAGCGATCGTGCTCCGGCAAATGGACCCTCCTGCGGCTGATGTCCGCGATGAAGAGCAGCTGCAGGATGACCTGCAGCACGACCAACACGCCGGTCACCACCGTCAATAAGTTAGCCTCCAGCGTGAGGGCGTGGAGGTGGCCCGCCACCACGCTGAAGACGGCGTAGAGGAAGAGACCGAACGCGGAGATCCTGAGGAGGATGTCGTTCAAGTCGCTGCGCTCCTCCGTCTTGAACTTCAGCTGCTGCACTCTGGAAGCACGAGGCGGTGTAACCTCGGATCCAGAGGGGGGGATAAGGGGGGCGGGCGTCTATTCGAGCTCGAATAATACTGCTGATTTATTTAATTTACAATTACTTTGAAAAATGTTGCGGCTATTTTGAAAATATGCGTATTTCTTGAATTCAAGAATGGAATTGATGACAAAATTTTAATGTAATAATGAAAACGAAAATTTACTTCGAAATTCATTATTTTTTGTTCTTTATCACATGAATTTTTTTTTTATATACCTTTTTTCATAGAAATTGAAAATTTTCATTGTTTCTGCAAAAAAGATGTGATTTGACAAACAAAAATTGAAGTGATAATAAACGAAATAGATGATAATATGGAAGTAAATTTTTGTTTTCATTCATTTTTTAAAATAATTAAAATTATGTAAATGAAATGTTTTTTTCACTTTTGTTTTTTTTTTTAAACCTCCTTCAAATGTTTTTCTTTTATTTGTTGGTTTCTGAAGGTCATCCTAATTTATCGTTCACATAACCTGCCACCAATTAAAAATAATGAATAAATAAAATGAATTACGATCAATTAATCCGTCCTCATTGAAAGCACACGAGAAATCACAATCTAGATTCTCATAATAAAATTTGCGACGAAACATAAACAAATAAAGGGCCGTCAGTGACGTCACGAACACCCGCCTCTCTTGCCCCTCGCCCCCTGAAATTCGCCAACATTGCGTCTCATGGAAACGAACAAAAAAAAACAAAAAAAAAACAAAAACGAAAAATCAAAGAAAAAACTAAACAAAAAACGAAAAAACAATGAAAAATACGAAAAACAAAAAACTGAAAGTAAAAATGAAACAAAAAATAAACAAAACCAAACAAAAAATTGAAAAACAAAGAAACATAAAAAACAATAAATAAACAAAACCAAACAAAAAACAAACAGAAAACTAAAAAAAAAACAAAAAAAACAAAACCAAAAAACAAGAAAACAAAAAAAAATTAATTAAAAAAAACAAGAAAATAAAAAACGAGGAAACAAAAAATAAAACAACAATTAAAAAACCAAAAAACCACCTACCTTATGAATCCGACTATGATGGCGACGATGCTCAACACCATGAGGACGCAGTGGGAGACCTCGGCGAGGTAGATGGCCAGCATGCGGAAGGCGTCGTTCGAAATGAGCACGAAGAACAGTATGAGGCAAATGAGCGCCGCCACCAGCATCAACAGCCCCAGGAACAGCCCCTTGGACGCGCCCACGCAATCGACGCGACCGTGCTGGGCGTGCGCCAACGCCACCGCCCTGCGGGACAACATCACCTCCAGCCGGTGCTCCAGGTCCTCTTTCGTCACGTACCTGGAGGAGAAACAGTGAGATTTTCGCGTCACTCTCCAGGCGGTGGGTTTTACTTCGGTTTCCGCCCGATGTGCTTCCACATGACGTAAATGACGGCCGCCCCGATGAGGGAGTACTCCACGATGAAGGGGTAGAGGTACGGGCTGGACTCCTCCATTATCGAGCCCATGATGTTGACCCTGCCGCAGCTGTCTCTGGTGGAGTTGGCGGTGAGGTTGAGGGCCTTGAGCGCTTCGGGGAAGAAGTCGTCCAGCAGCTCCGTGTCGTTCATTTCCTCCCCCAACGTATCCGCGAAACCGCTGGGTGGGTTGTCGAAAGAAAAGCCCCCAATGTCCTCGAAAGGCCCCCTGGGAGCAGCAGTACTAGTGCTGGTTGACAGCGTGGTGGTCACCATCCTCCAAACGCTAGCGGCTGTCGTTTTGGAATCGACCGGAGACCGTGTCGTAGTCGGAATGAACTTCCAAATCGAGAAAGGAGTCGTGGAAGTCGACAAAACCGCTGAGTCTACGCCCTGACGCGACCGATAAAAACCCCCACCGATCGAGGAAGTGGCAACGCTGCTGCTGACAGTTGACATGACAGTGTCGGCAGTGGCCTTGAAGATATTTTTCAGCGTGGGCAAGCCAGTGGCTAAGCTGGCAGCGGTTGACTCGACGACGTCCGGTACTGCTTTGTGAGTGCCCAGCACCGTGTTGGCGTTGCGCAAGTTGTGGAGTTTGATGCTACCTACAATCCCCCCACCCCCGAAAAAAAATTACTACCCCTCACACGACAGTCGAGCGCTGGCCTTACCTGCGAAAACCGCCTGGGCAGTGTGATTGACAGTACCATTAAAACCCCTCATGTGATACTTTGTTATATCCTTCAAGTACTCAACGACTAGAGTTCGAATCCAAACGCAAATATTAGTGGCGACGACGTGCATCAGCCCGAATCGCGCCACGACTTTGAATCGGTGGATATTCAACTGAAACATGCCAAAGTGCGTGCGTGAAAAGGCTGCCTTAAACCGAGCACGTGGCTGGCCGCCACGCTATTGGTCTCGGGCAGACTTACTCGCGAGTTCATGAAGATGAAATACATTTGCATGAAGGTGAAGACCATTTGGAGGGAGGGGTTGACGCCGCGGAGGATCATGTAGCAAGGGGAGGTGAAGGGGACCTCGAAGAATAAACCGAATTCGAGGCCACTGTAGATCATCGTACCCAGGCCGAAGGCTGAAAGAAGTTATGAGAAAAAATGATGGCAAAGGTGTAGAAAATCTCAGGTTAAATTTCAAACTATGTGAGATATCAGCACACCCAGAGGAATAGTGAGCTTCATGGCACATGTCAAAAACTTCAAAAGTCACGAAAAATGGTGGGAAATTTCATAAAACACAATAAAAAATCATACAACTTGTTTTGTTGCATTAAATTTCTCCATAAATGTCATTGAATAATAAAACTATTTTTTTCCATAGAAATTGAAAAATTTCATTGTTTTTAGAGAAAAACTTTTGTGATTTGACAAACAAAAATTCAAGTGATAATAAACGAAATAGATAATAATTTCGAAGTAAATTTTCGTTTTCATTATTACAATCCAAATTCGAGACCACTGTAGATCGTCGTACCCAGGCCAGGGAGCTTCATGTCACATGTCAAAAACGTCAAAAGTCACGAAAATAGTGAGAAATTTCATAAAACACAAAAAATCATGAAATAAGTCAACTTGTTGCATTAAATTTCTCCATAAATTTCATTAATTAATAAAACATTTTTTCATAGAAATTGAAAATTTTCATTGTTTTTGCAAAAAAATGTTTGTGACTTGATGAATAAAAATTCAAGTGATAATAAACGAAATAGGTAATAATTTAAATGTGAATTTCTGTTTTCATTATTACAATAATTTTTTTTTTCATAGAAATTGATAAATTTCATTGTTTTTGCGAAAAAAATGTTGTGATTTGACAAACAAAAATGATGAAAAACGATATAGGTAATAATTTAGACGTAAATTTCTGTTTTCATTATTACAATCCAAATTCGAGACCACTGTAGATCGTCGTACCCAGACATGTCACATGTCAAAAACGTCAAAAGTCACGAAAAATAGTGGGACTATTCATAAAACACGAAAAAAAAATCATGCAACAAGTCATACCAACTTGTTGCATTAAATTTCTCCATGAATTTAGTTACGCGACCCGGTCGTGCATATTCTCCCGCTTATACCACCGAACGAACGAACGAACCCCAAAAAATCCTCACCGATAGCGCCGATTCTGAGGAAGAAACTGCCGTGGCTGTGCTCGTTCTGCGACGTCTTCCTCTTGCACTTGCCACTTTTCGCGGCCGTGGCGACGACGACGACGCCGCTTTCGACGTCGGCGCCGGCGGGCGGCTGGGGCGTGGGCGGGGCGGCCGCAGGAGTTGGCTCCTGCGAGACAACAGGGGCGTCTTGAGATTGAGAGAATTCGTCTACCGCACCCTCAGAGTTGCGTCGGTAAGTGGTCTGACCACACACGAAAAATCGAAATGATAATGGCGGCGGCGGCGACGGCGGCGGTTCGGCTCGTTCCAGAATAAAAAATTGACGTTTTACGCGAGCGGGGTCGGCGTTCCATGTCGAAACAAGAATACTTTTGAGTGTTTTGTGTTCCGTGTTTTGACATTTGAGTGTTTTGTGTTCCGTGTTTTGACGTTTGAGTGCTTTGTGTTCCGTATTTTGACGTTTTGACGTATTTTGTGTTGACGGTTTGACATTTCAATGAGGGCGCTGTTTCGACAGCCATTTCAAGTAAAACTAAAAAGATTTCTCAAGTTTTTAGACTGTATTCAGCAAAAAGAACGCTGTGAATGTCAACAAATTCTAAATATCAGACATTTGATTCGAAATATACACACATGAGTTTTATTTTTGCTTTTTGTGTAAGCAATAAAATTGAGACCACTTAAGGGCGTTGAAATTTTTGGAAGCACCAATATGACAGAGAAATAATGCCATTGTAAACTTTTTATCATGAAACGAGCCAATTTTTTGTAGATTTCAAAAAAACTCCACGAAAAGTATGCTTATTTTCGCATTTGACTTTCTAATAAACTCAAAATATTATGGAAAAATATGGAGATTTCTCTCGCTTTCCAAGTGAATTTAATGCAAAAATATTCATCCCCTTTTCCACTTCATGCATTGAATAATGTCGTGGTTAATATCGTGTCACTTGTCAATAAGAAAAATGAATATTTTGAAACTCTCAAAATACATGCATCCAATAGGTACTTACTCGTGATGAATCATAGTGAACAAGAATTCAAGTTTAATTTTTGATTTTTTCGAGCTGTTCAAGAGGTTCAATTTTTTTTTCTTACCGCTTCGAACTGCCACTGTAAGGGAACTGGTTCCGTGACGTCTTCTTGCTGTAAAAAAATATTCATCCACTAAATTTTGGAAAATAAGAAACGAAACATAAGTATTTGCAAGGTAGTAGGATTTTTTTTTCAGGAGTAACCAATCCAGGTCACAAAAAATAAGTGGAAAAAACAACAGGGAACTGAACGATAAATCCTCACAACTCCCCCTAGCGGCAGCTTTAGGAACACCAATCCGGCCCAAACCCTAGGAAAAAACACCTAAACAACCATGCATGTCACACTACCATAACAACCAACCACCAGCTGACATTTGACAGCTCACCTTCTCCTGCCCCTTCTTCTTCTTCTCCTTCCCCTTCTCCTTCTTCTCCCTCTCCTTCTTCTCCCTCTCCTCCTTCTTCTTCTTCTCCGCCTCCATCTTCCTCTCCTTGTCCTTCTCCTTGGCCGCCTGCTTCCTGTCTTCGCCGCCTGCGTCGGAGCAGCACGAGCTCTCCTGCAGGAGGAAGCAGAAGACGTAGAGCAGGAAGAGGATGGACACGCCGTACAGGTAGGTGAAGAAGCCCTCGTAGTAGTAGAGGGGGATGTTGTGCGTGACGACGTCGGAGAAGACGTAGCCGATGCACACCACCACCAAGAGCATGGCGTAGAGGAAGCTCATGATGATGAAGAGGGACGTTCTGGAAACAGGAGATGATCCAGTGGAGACCGTTGTTTGTACGTTGTCGTAAAAAGGCCTCTGGAGCGAGTCGTTTGAGTGTTTTGTGTCCCGTGTTTTGACGTTTGAGTGTTTTGTGTTCCGTGTTTTGACGTTTGACTGTTTTTTGTTCCGTGTTTTGACGGTTTGACATATCAGTGAGGACGCTGTTTCGACAGTCATTTTATGAAAAACCAAGGTTTTTATAATTTTTAGACTGTATTCATCAGAAAGAACGCTGTGAATGTCAAAAAATGACAAATATCAGACATTCGATTCGAAATATACACATATGATTTTTATTTTTGCTCTTTGTGTAAGCAATAAAACTGAGACCACCAGAGGGCGTTGAAATTTTCGGAATCACCAATATAACAGAGAAAAAATGCCATTACAAACATTCTACTATGAAATGAGTCAATTTTTTGTAGATTTCAAAGAAAGTCCACTATAAGTATGCCTATTCTCGCATTTGAATTTCTGATAACCTCAAAGTATTATGGAAAAATATGGATATTACTCTCGCTTTCCAAGTGAATTTAATGCAAAAATATTCATCCCCTTTTCCAATTCATGCATTAAATAATTTCGTGGTTAACATCGTGAGTTTTTAGACTGTATTCAGCAAAAAGAATAGCTCATGATGATAAAAAAGACGTTCTGGAAGAGAGATGCAATGGAGACCTTTGTTCGTTTCTATCACTTCCGGTTACACCGAGGGGTTGCGGGTATGTTGGTGATGCGAAAAATTGATGAAAAAGGCCCCTGAAGCGGGTCGTCTGTCAAAATCTGACAGCTGTTGACATCAAAATGAAAAATGAAGCTGTCTTCTTCTGGAAATTTAATTCGAAGCGAACTGGTAGCAGAATCAATGACTCGAATGGGATTTCGTGGTGAATAATAATGAGAAATGTGAAAATGAATTATTATCATTGTTTCTGATATTCTGCGTCGCGATTTCCGTGACTATTGAGTGATCTTGAAACAGAATCAAATCCCTTCTTGCTCCTTTAAATCCATCGTACCTTTCATCAGGCTTGGCCTGCACGAATTTCAACCCCATCTCCCTGCTGCTTCCACCCTTCTCCTGTTCACCACCTCCCTTCACCTTGGACACGGGCAAGGTGGCCATATTGTCCGGGTTCTCGCTCTCCACGGTCGCGACTCGTACGTCGCTCTCGACCATCTCGCCGAAGAAACACAAAAATCCCACTTCTGATTTCCCCGCCCCGTTATCTCACTACATGTCTCGTTGTCGATTTTTCTCGCGGAAATTCGTTGTATCGCGCGTCAGTCGAATTCCGGACCGTACTGATCTCGGCTCCGGGTCCACGGGAAGAGTGGGGATGCTGCGGAGGGTCACGTGGGCGGCGAAGGAGCGCCGCCATTGGCGGAAAGACGTCCCGGGATTTTGACCTAATAACCCGTACGGAGAAATAGTGTCTTTGTTTTCGGCTCAATGGGATGGAATTGGGTTGGTATGGCGGCTATTCTCAGTGGACGAGGAAAATTAGCAAGGTTGTCGAGATGAAAGCAGAAAAAATGTGATTTTTATCTCAACTTTGGTTTAAGTTTTTATTTTTATTGGGATGAAATAAACGTATTGGAAATTTTCGACTGGAACTTCATGAAGGCAGTTTTTTATAAAGTTTGGTTGAATATGGCTTCGCCTTTTCAGTGTTTCTCAAGATGGCGGAGAAACACCTGTCAACTTTGGTATTTTTTATGAACGCCGTCTTGAATTTCAACATTTTCAGATAACGTTTCCAATTCTCCATCATTTTTTTTTTCAATTTGTTTTATCATGAATCGAAAATTTTTGTTTTTTTTTCACGATTTTCAAAACAGAGACATTCAAAAAAACGGACAGCCTGTATACAAGAGCAAACCAGACAAATTGTGAGGGCGAAACGTTTTAATATTTCCTGAAAAACGCCATACAGGGTGTTTCAGAATTGCGCGGCAATATTTCAGGTAAGTATTCTCTGGTACAAAATAAGGAAAAAAGTTACTATGAACGTGTGCCCGATCTCGATTATTAGCGGAGTTACAGGGTGTTGAAAGTTTTTGAAAAATTAGGTTTTTATTCTATTGTGTTCGATCTACTGCAGATAGAGCTCTCAAATTTTGTGTGAGTATCAAGCAATAGGTGCTGCTTGATATGAGAGTAAATGTTTCCCAAATACCATACAGGGTGTTGTATTTTCCCAGGTCTCAATCCATAAAAGCCTTAAGAAAAACTTGCTCGTACGCCACTGGTGAATTTTAATTATTTTTTCAAGTTCTTCATCCTATTACATAAATTTTGTCCCTCTTGACTTTTGGTCGAATTCCGTTCAGTTTCCTCAGAAATCAATTAATTAGTAAGTTGGCTCAAAGTTACATACACTGAAATGTTAATACTATTTCGATAATTGATACTAATCAATGCCTCAAAATTAAATTAAAAAGAAATTCATTAGCAAATGTTCAGAGGAATTGTTCAAAGTGGATCAAGCACAATAAAATAAAAACCATTTTTTTTCAACTTTCAACACCCTGTAACTCCGCTAACAATCAACCACGGGCAGAAAAATATTATTCCGTCCTCGTACCAGCCCATTTTATTGATTTCCTCGAAGCTCCCCTCCCCTCCCTCCCCTCCATTCCCCTCTCCACCATCCTTCCTGAAAAGAGAGTACACTGTACGGCAGAGATCGGCGATTCGGCGGACGCATACGATATTACGGCATCTTTTCGAGGGTGCGTTTTTATTATGATGCGTCCTCGCTATTCCCAGTCACGTTTCGTTTTATTTTCTATCCGGTCACCTGGGAATCAGGAAACGGACACGCCGACTCCATTCCGATGGAAATCGAGCATTGTTCGTTCGGGTAATTCGATTGCGACTGGGATATACAGGGTGGTAAGCGTGTAGGGGGCAAAAACAAACAGATAGAAAAGTCGTGTTCCATGTCAAAATTGAGTCAGCCACGTTGCCAAAACGTTCTCAGTGCCTTTTTTCATTTAAATGCATCAATTTTTTTTCACAAAATGCAAAATGCTAGCCAACTATGAATAAATCTAAACGACTACATTGCTGGGTGACTTGAGACTGAAATAAAAGGTACTCACTTGGCGTTTTTCGGGTGCATTTTGACGTGCACGAAGTGGAAATCCTGTTCAGTATTATTCGGCATCATCGGCAAGCATTCGTGCTTCACTGTCTCGGTCGGAGAAGTGTGGGAACCAAATCCATCCGAATTCAACTGAAAAAAAAAATTAGTGTTATAGGCGAGCAAAGATTCAACACGCTGTAGAGTTGAAACGAATAATTCGGAACAAAGTTTATGAACCGAATCAGGCGTCTATTTATAAGACGCTGTTTCATGTGTTTATAAATAAAATTGATATTTAGTACAAAAATTGAATCGAGACAACTATGGTAATAAAACTAAAATTATTTCAGGAATATCAAATTTCTTGTTCCTTGAGGAATATTCCTAGAAGGCCATCCAAAAGCTCCTTCACCATTTTTTGAAATAACTCGCAATCAGTGACATATAGTGACATATATAGTCTATTTATTTTGGGTTGATACCTGTGACGCGTCGCCAGATTTAGCCGTGATGCCACATGTTTTTCACTTTTTCATCGATGCTCCGAATTAACTCCGAATTGAAAGATCGTGGTGAATAAATATTCATGAAGATTCTTTACTTACCTTTCGAATAAAATCCAATGAAAGTAAGGGGCTCCTGTTATCCATTTCGTGTTTAAAATGTTGCAAATGATGCAACCATTTTCTGGGCATCCCCACTCAATCCTCTCGACATTTTGATGAGAATACGATGATATTAAGCTCTCAAGAGAACAATTTTAAAAAATCACAATAAAAGAACAATTCGAATGTAAACAAACGATTGTAAGGATGCGCTCCAAACAATTTGGCATCGTTCACTTCACAACGATGCCAAATTGTACGAATACAAATTGTTCTTTCATTGCGATTTTTCCAAAATTGTTCTTTGGAGAGCTTAATATCATCGTATTCTCATCAAAATTTCGGGGGGATTGAGTGGAGATGCCCAGAAAATGGTTGCATCTTTATTAGAAATGGATAACAGGAGCCCCTCACTTTCATTGGATTTTATTCGAAAGGTGAGTAAAGAATCTTCATGAATATTTATTCACCAAGATCTCACAACGGTTCAATAGTTTTCATGAAATATGATTGTATATCCAAGTTTTAATTCGTAGTTAATTCGGAGCATCACTGAAAAAGTGTAAAACATGTGGCATCACGGCTAAATCTGGCGACGCGTCACAGGTATCAACCCAGCTGAAATAGACTATATATATTCGCAATTTTCGCGGAGAAAACCTGAATTTCCCACCTTGACAACCGTGGCAACTCCTTTAGACGGAACCGGAGACGGTTGCTGCTGATCCAAGAGGAACGGCGGAGGCGGCGGGGTGGGTATCTTCTTGGCGGGAAGAATCTCCATGGGAATTTGGTCCCCGAGTAGACGTTCCTTCATCTCGTGGATGTACGGGCATCGTTGCATGTTGTCGACTTCGGACTGACAATGGGAAAAAATTATTTCGAGTGAACTTTTCGAAAACGTGGAGTTGAAAGCAAGATGTGACAGTTCATTTTGTTTTTTTTTGCAATAATGATGAGTTGTGCTTGGGAATTACTGATGGAGGATTTTAAATTGGATCATCAAGAATAATTCATATGAATCACTTTATTTTGTTCTTGGACCTAGACACTAAATTAAAAATATTTCTTTCTTCAAAAAACCTACAAAAACCGAAGTTTTCGAAACGTATTCTTTGTTCTGTTGATTTCTATTCATCATAACGTCACATCACTACTTGGAAGGATAAATCTAGTGTAAAAATTGTTCGTGTTCATTTTGTTATTCAGTTTAATTTTTTTTTTCTTAATAATAATAATAAATATGCTTTATTATTTGAAGAGTAAATCTTATGAACAAAGTGTAAATTTTTTAGTATAGACATAGTACAACTTTGAAACAATCTCAAAATGTTAAAATATAAAAATAAAATATCAAGATTTATAAAAATACAGATATAATTCCCAAAAGATTTCTTCGTAAAACTCTTGCAAGCCATAATAATAATCGGTCATTTATTTCGTTTATAAATTCACTTCGGATATATGAATTAATTGAAATATACAGAGATGTGCACAATAATCGGCCAGAGCTGAAATTTCTGAATCATTCGAGATCGAAATTTGGAATTTGGTGGGCAGCAATTATATAATATCGTTCATTTTTTGAAGGGGAAAATTGTATTCCCCAACTTTCGATTTTCAAATGGAACCCTCCATTTTCAGATTCAGGGTATCATTTTACGTACACCAGTAGTTTTTCCGGATTAAAATGTCAAAAAAATCTCAATATGTTTCAATGTTTAAACAGTGTGCCCATTAATTTATACCCCAAGCATTTTTAAACAACGCAACTTTCAGTGAAGCTAGAAGGTGTCAGCAATGCATTGCCCAAAATGGGGGTCAATTTGAGTATTTGTTGTAATTGATTTTTTATCGCCCCCCTTTCTATGCTACTGAAAATAATAAAGATTGATGTGAAGTTCATTTTGTTGTTCTTTCTGTTTCACACAAAATGACCCGGAACAATTACTGGTGTATGTAAAATGATACCCTGAATCTGAAAATGGAAAAATATACAGGGCGGTTAGACCGGAAGTTATGAAATACAAATTTTCTCTTCAAAAAATATCATACAGTTGCCACCCACCAAATTCCAATTTTCGATCTCGAATGATTTAGAAGTTACAGCTCTGGCCCATTTTTGTGCACAATTTGAAAACAATAACAAAGTAACAAAAAACTTTAAACTGGTATAAAAAATCATTGAAAACTAGTTTTGCGAACAATTATTGCTCGTTCATCAGCTGTAATGAATAATCAATACCTCAACTACAGTTCCACCATAAACACCAACTCAAAAATAAACCACACATATTTACCATTTTGGAATAACACGAAACCCACGACAATCACAAAGAAACTTATTACACCGAAATCCACCGATCAATCGAAAATCCACTGTCATTTCCACTGTACGCCGTCCTCGAGAACAACAAAGAATGAAAAGCCTTCCCTTCCCTAGCACGAACCCTAGGCCCTATAGCCCTACCAGAGCCACGAACGAACAAGTGGAGTGGATCCAAGCGATGGTGTAGGTCAGTCTTGACAGGGGTGCAACGACATCATCCCCCAACTGATTCCAACAGAAGGGATGGGGAGGTTTTCGCAAAGTTAGGTGGTATGTAAGGAAAGTAACCAGAGGCAGCGTTTTTTTTCGGTGTTATTTACAGTTAGATAGCACTGAAAATGGTACGCGATGGTTTTGGAGACGAGGGGATTCAGGTCTGGTGATTTAGGTGGCCAGAATTTAAACATGTGGTTTTTCTGACGATCATCAGAAATAAGTTTTTCTCTTGTTTTTCCTAATGAACTAGCTCGAACAAAAAATGATTGGACATTAGAAAATGGGTTGGCCAATTAGTTAATTATGAATCATTCAATTTTCGCGAAAGTGGGAAATTGGGAATCAAAAATGATTGCTTCTAGTATAAATTTTTGAGCAGAATCAGAGCGAAGAATGAAAGTAGGTCATGCAAATTAGTGCACTAGAATTCATATTCATTTCCACTTGTTGTGATGATGACAATCTGTCAAAACTATGCCTTTTTTCTTTCGAAAACTTCAGATATCCCGACTTTAACTAATCGAAATCACAAAACTCACCTGTTTTCCAAATACTACACGAATCAGCTGTGTCGATTCAGCAATCAACAGATGATTTCACACACGAATCTTGGCACACTTTCAACAAAGCCATTCCTACGAATCGTAGACTAGCTGGGTCAATGCACAAAACCGCCGAAAAGGCATATCAAAATATTTACTGTGGCATTAACAGACATGCCAGAACGTCTGCCTTTCGGGATCGACAGGAACGCTCCCCAGCTGTCCGCAGCACGGGTTCGGCGATTCCCGGGAACTGACACACGGAAATGGCGCGAAAGTTTCGCAGTGGGTTATTTTTAAACGGGGAATTATTGATCAATATCGCGTTACACGAGCGTATGTTGAAATCTTGTACGAAATATACTGAAGAAAACCTGTTGGTTTTGTTTAAATCAGCAAGGACTTCAACCATTAGCTGGTCGGACGGAGCTCTAAACGCCGAGACCCTTCGGACAACCAATAGGAAGTGTGCTTGACGTCTGTAGGCGGAGCCTAAGAGAATCTCAGTGACCTTATTGCTCCAAAATAATTGAAACGCAATCACACAACGAACCTCCCCGTATGTGTTTTATTATTTAAGACCTACTTAGAGTGTTTCATGTGTGCATTGCTGTTTAATGATGTGTTTACACTCTGTGGTATATATAAATGGAAAGTGTTTTCAATGTTGTTTAGATTTGAGGCAATTCAAGCCACAGCTTATATACAGTATCGAATAGAATATATTTTAGGTACAATCTGTAAAAGTACACGAGCCGAAAAAAGTTAACCTCTTTCCAACTCAATCTACTCTGTCACAACAAAAAAACTCGCAACGCTAATGGCCATCATCTTATCGATTTTCCAACAGAGAATGACATTCCCACGCGAAAGATGCCTACATGAAGCGTCGCGACGCAGCCTGCGCGCAAACGTCATCGATTCACCCTACGAAGCCTCGTTTTCCGTCTGCATTCGCTTCCGACCCTTGGGGTAAGTACCTCCACCATTTAAACCACCCCGAATTCAACAGTTGTCACTTGACGTGGCAAAATCACCATCGAAACGACTCTAGTGAGGTATTATCATAATCAGTGTTCGATTTTGCTACAGCTTGCCACGTTTTCAATGAACGTAAGCTTCTCGAGCGGTGCCTTTCAATGTGCGGGTATGTTTTCACGCCTGTGGGAGAAGCCACAGGTGTCCTGCTCGTTGTTTTTCGGGGAGGGATTTGCGAGCATCCTGTATAATTTATTTCTTTCGCAAAACGAATTATAATCCCTTAGAGAACAGCATTAAAATACGTCACTACAATATGACATCAGGAAGAATGTGTCAGATTTTTTTCAAAATGGTGCTATTGAAACGAATGAAAAAAGGTCACCCTGTACACTAGCTTTGATGAGCTTCTGTCTGAATCTTGTTTGATGTTGTATATAATTTCTGTGTTCGTGTTTTCAATGTCTGAAATATCATAAAGATGGCGATTTATTTGATAAAAATGATGAATATAGATGGGAGCGATAATCTGACCTTTTATCTAGACAGGAAAAGCATAAATTTTTCTATGCTTCACCTGTCAAAAAACCTATTTCGAAGTTTGTTTACTGTAGCAAAAAATTGGTTGAACACGTGCCCAATTTCACTTTACAAACAAAACAAACGAGCTTAATTGAAGAATGTTGTAGCTTCATATACAGGGGCAAAAAAAGTTTCCTACAAATATAAAATAAATATGAATTCTTTAGTAATTGATTATTATTTTTATTAGGTCAGAATCAGGAAGATGAAGTTGTTCATCCTTTTATTGTCCTTTGGTGGGACACTGTGCTACTTACCAACAGGAAAGGTATGTATGTATTATCTTCTATTCAAAGTGAAGGTTTAATACTATCGATAAGTGCCAAAAAGTATCGATAAATATCGAAAAATATCGACAAATTCTCCCCAAAGCAACATCAATGAATATCTAATTACAAGTATCGATAAATAATGAATTATTATCAGTAAAACAGTATCGATAACTATTTATGACTATCGATATAATATCGATAATGGCAAATTCTTTGAAATTGCATCTCTGAGTATCGACATATATCGAAGTGTATCGATAAAAATACCAATGAGTATAGTTGAGAAAATCGATAGATATCGATAGAAAAGGTCGACAGTATCGATATCAAAGGTCGATAGTTATCGATAAAAAAATTCTATAGTTATCGATAGAAAAGGTCCATAGTATCGATAGAAATGGTCGGTAGTTATCGATAGATAAGGTCAGTAGTATCGATAGAAAAGGTCGACAGTATCGATATCAAAGGTCGATAGTTATCGATAAAAAAGTTCGATAGTTATCGATATCAAAGGTCGATGGTTATCGATAGAAAAGGTCGATAGTTATCGATAAAAAAGTTCGATAGTTATCGATATCAAAGGTCGATAGTTATCGATAGAAAAGGTCGATAGTTATCGATAGAAAAGGTCGATAGTATCGATAAAAAGTTCGATATATATCGATATCAAAAGTCGATAGTTATCGATAGAAAAGGTCGATAGTTATCGATAGAAAAAGTCGATAGTATCGATAGAAAAGGTCGATAGTATCGAAAAAAATATCGATAACTATCGTTAACAAAATTTCCTCAGGACATCCTATCTGGACTGTTCCTGCGTGACCTGATGGACCGTATCAACGGCAAAAGCATCTCCGACGGCGACGGCGTCTCCTACCTCGACTTCACCGACGGCATGCCGTCTCTCGACACCGAACGACTCTTCCCGATGGATTACGATGGTCTGAGTGCCGCCGATCCCTCTGATCGGCTGACACCGAGTCTCAGGGATCAGGAGTATCTCAGACACAGCAGTGTTTGGGGAAAACAAGTGAGTTCGAAGAATCAGGGATAATTTTGTTTAGCTATAATATGTTTTTCCTGTTGTGTTTAGTATGGTCTAGGAGGCTCTGGGGAGGCTAACCAGTTGCTGAAAGCTGACGGGGTGAGGACTAATCAAGAAATCAAGACTGATTCGACTTTGCCGGCTTACTGCAATCCACCAAATCCTTGTCCAGTCGGCTACACAGGTGAAATTCGAAGACATTTTAGTTTGTTTCCTTGAATCTACTCCGATTTTTATGGTGATCATTTCAGAGGCTCAAGGATGTATCGAGAATTTCGAGAACAGCGCGATTTTTAGTCGTCAATACCAGGCTGCGCAGGACTGCATGTGCGATTCTGAGCACATGTTCGAATGTTCCAACGCAGAAGAAGATTCAATGGACTTGATGGACGATTTTGGATTCAACGTATTGCAGAAATCGATGAAAGTAAGAGTTCTGTACGAGTTTCTGAGCTCTGTGTAACTTTTCCAATTTTTTTCCAGCTTGACCCTGTTTTTCCTCATAAGAATTTGGTGGCGAAAAAATTCCATTCTAATCAGGTGTGTTTTGGTGATTACATAACAGAAGTCGTCTGAGTAGTTTCAACTTTTGAATAATTCATTGTGTGATTACAGAGCAAGAAAATGAACCCTTTCCTGATGGGTGAGAAGCTTCCAGTGGCAGCAAAAAAAGGAATCCACGTCCCATTTTAAAGACCTGGCGATAACAAAACAAAATGGCCCTATAAAAGGGCAACACGTTCCAAATCATAAACCGACTCCGGCTATCCACACGGCGATTCTCGAATTACAACCAATTAATCTTCAAATCTCACTTGAAATAATTCCAAATCAAGTCAGATAGTAGTTGCTTTAACTGTCAATGTGTCGTAACGATAATTCGTACCCATACTGTTAGAGTTAGGTTATGTACATACAACAACAAACTGTTCAAGTCAACTTGAGTGACGTTGTAGGCCCTATCGGTTTTAATCGAACGTCCCGGTCCGGAAGACGCCGACGACGCCTTAGGTAAGCCTCGTCGACCCCTTCCGAGATACTACGCCATCTTGTGGATGTCGGTGAAAACCGAAACTTGACTCGAGTCGATTTCAACGCATCTGTCAAATCACTTCTAAATGTGCATGCGTAAAACAGGTGGATATAACATACACCGATCTCTCTCTTATAATCAAACTGTTGTTCGTTCGTAATTAATACGATTTTACTATACGTAAGTTGAGTGGTTAACCATTTTACTAACTGGGGCTTTTTCGAGTGTTTTGTTCCAGAAATTCAATCGTTATTGTGGATAATAATAGCACCGATTCATGTATCAGATATCAAATAAATGTATTCTCTTAATGCATTCGTGAATATTTGTTGTATTACAATCCCACATTAACAGTAGACACATCGTTCTTTTCCTGAATTGCTTCCCTTCCACTGTCCCCACCCGACCACTCATGCATATGCCTAGAAATGAATAGTTCTAGTTCAGGATACCAGGGATGAATCGTTGAATAAATTCGTTATTTCAACAAATAAAAAATGCAGGTACTTTTGATTTTTTAATATTCCAATCAAAAACTAAACAACTAAAAAAACTATTGCACTTCCTCTGGAACGCTCGCATCATTTTCAGCCTCACTTTTCCGCGGCAGCAAATGCACCAAAGCCGCAATAACCACCTCCCTATCCAAAAAAGTGATCCCCTCCTCCTGCAACACTTTAACGCCCACGCCCAGAGTGGCCGCGATCTGACTCGGTGGATAAATAACGTGCACGCATTTCTGCAAGTAGGGCACCAAATCGTCCGAGAAACTCATGCAGAGTCTAGTGAAGGCGTCCTTCGAGGTGTTGGAGAAGGCCTGTTGCTCCTGAACGTAGAGTTTCAGAAGCAACTTCGATATCACGACCAAGGAGGCTTGCATGGAGTCCACGACTTCGTCTAGGATGGCGATAGGGGCGCATAGCCTCAAATTGTTCAGTGCGGAGAGGATGTTGTTGGTGTATTCCGCCAGGGGGTAGAATTCTATCAAGTTATCGGGTGGTTGCAGTTGGTTGTCTGTTTTGGTCTTCCATGGAATGCCCGGGTAGTTTTTGTCGATCAACGTGAATCTGTCGATGTTTTTGGCAAAGAGTTTGTCTGCTTCAGACACGGAATTCTTGAAGTCTTTCAGTATTTTTTTGGTGAAAATTGGAATCAGAGCTGTCCTGAAATCGCACCCGATTTTACTGAAAGAAGCGCCAAAGTACATGCACTGATCCAATACGGATTCTATAGGTGTAACATTTTGAAGATCGTCCTCCAAAACACACAAAAAATCTGAAATCTGTAGGCACAAATTAGCAACATGCAGAATTCACAGTGTCAAATATCTCACCTTACTCTTGACCCAACTGAACAAAATAAGATTCTGATTTATACTTGGAGTGTTAACCCCCCGTACATCATCATTAAAAACAGCCCTATACTGTGTCAGTATGTTAAATAAATTAACCCTTGTCACTTCTATCGTCTTGCTCAAGTGATGACTCACTGAAAAAACGTGTAAGAAGCATTTCCACAACAAAACAATAATGCATTCAAGGCACCTTCAGTTTTTGGAATGGCTTTCAGGCAATGACTCAACCAACAACTTCTTGATTGCAAAAACTTCAAACGTAGTTCAGCTTCTGAGAAAGTCTCCATCCTCCTAAGAATACCTAGAATTTGTAAGCACTTTGGCAATGACAAATCCCCTCTCAGTTGGGTAATGAGCTGATGTAACATGAGGAACCATGCTTTGTCAATATCATCGCCAATGCTCTGGAAAACATGGACTGTGGTATTTTGATTTCATAAGTGCAACTGTCTTACTTTGAAAATAGGCACATCAGTGTTTTTGCTCTGCAGTTTTCTGACATAACTTGCCAATTCTAGGGCATCCTCATACAATCCATCTGTTATAAAAGAATTCATGAGTTGGGGCAACTCTAATATCTCCAAGATCTGAGCACTTTTTTCCAATGTGGATGAGTTTTGCTTCCTCCATTGGCTTATGCTTCCTGACTTCTCACCAAACTTGCTACACTTGTCTTCAAAGTTAGGTATATCATCCAACAGTTTATCCAATTTACTTTCTATCCCATTATACTGGCTGAATAACTGTTGTGAACATTCGGCTGTTTCAATGAATGTCTTGTAGTTGTTAACAGCTAATTCTTGTATCCGCTCTTCCAGAACATTTTTTTCTGATTTCAGGTCCTCTGATTTTTTCAATAAATCGTTCACTTTACAAGTGCCCAATTTGAACAAACACTTTTCGATATGGTCCGAATCCCAGTTACCTGAATCATCATCAGAATTGAATAACCGTTCAGCAACGAAAACTGGGAAATATTACCTGAACAGCCATTAGGAAATAGTTCACTCAGTAGAGAATTACTACTAGACATCTCAGATACTTGGATACTTAGAGTTTCTGGATAAAATATAAATTCAAAAACATTTGAATCTTGTTGACGTTTCAATTATGTTAGGTTAATTTCTCATTTTCGTCATTATTCTTTTACTGTGCCTCACAATTGACAATCTGTCTATTCCTATTATTTACATGTTCCGTCTTTGTTCTCTCAATAGGTCCAACAAGAATGAAAGTCTAATGTTTCTTATCAATGAAACACAACAAAATTGAGCAGCTGTTGCGATCGAGTAGTGGGATTGGTGAGTAAGCTTTGTGTTTTGTTGACGATTACTTTTGATATCAGTTATTGTTATTTCTACTTTAATTCTTCTGTTCACTGTTCTCATTGGTATCACCAGGAGTCTTGAATAGTTCGCAGGTCAATAAACATTTTGGGCAAGGTCAGTTCACAAATATATCATTTTATATCAAAAGACGTACTTTCTATAATGGCATAATTCGTAACAATTTTTTCAGATGCCAATCTTGTACAGCGTCGTTTGTAGAGGAAAGACTGTTTTGGCGAAATATGCTAGCTGTGCTGGTAATTTTGCCGAAGTCACTGAACAGATAATCCTCAAAATCCCCCCACAAAATGAAAAATTAACTTATTCACACGGAAGTTATCTTTTTCATTATATTTCCGAAAACGGTATTATTTACTTGTGTATTACTGATGATGTAAGTATCTGATACAACACTAATTGTAGATACATAACGACCAGCATTCTTACTACTTTTTCTTTCAGGATTTTGAACGCAGTAGGGCCTTCCTATTCCTCAACGAAATCAAGAGAAGATTTCAAACGACTTATGCAGCAACTGCTGATACAGCCATTGCTTACTCCATGAATTTTGAATTTTCGAAAATTCTAGCTACAGAAATGAAACATTATTCTGAATCTAGAGATCTAGACACAATATCAAAAGTACACAATGAATTGGATGAGTTGAAGGATATTATGGTGAAAAATATTGGTGAGATTATGAAATTTATCACTCTGTTGATAATTAAATACTTAATTATTCCAGATAATGTGGCGATGAGGGGTGAGAGATTAGAACTGTTAGTCAACAAGGCAGAAAATTTGAACAATGGTGTAAGTAAACAAAAATTTCCTTTAGCAATCAAGAGATTTCACTGATTTTATATAATTCCAGTCAATGACCTTCAGAACTACTAGCAGAAACTTGGCTCGTTCACTCTTCTGGAAAAACGTCAAGCTTTATGTTGTAATTGGAGTAGTGATAACTGTGATAGTATATTTCATTGTTTCCATGTCTTGTGGAGGTTTGTTATGGCAAGGATGTATTTCAAAAAAATGATTACTGCACCAAATATATCTAAAACAGTGTAGGTTCAAAGAGTAATACCTTTAATTTTAACTTGTAAATGATAGGACTGTATATTCATTATATTTTTATTAGTGTATCACGTACTCGCTCAATGCGCAGATTGCTGATACAACAATTATCTTTATCACATTTATTATTAAACTGGTATGTAACGATTATTCATATGATTTTAATAAATGAAATGATGTATTGGACTAGTATTTTCCTTCTATCGACTGAATCAGCGAACATGTAAAATTGAAACGGTCAAACTACACTCGTAAGAATTTGTTAGTTCTGTGTGCTAAAGCGGAACTGCCAAACGTCATATCCCCCAGCTGGAATGTGTCAGTGCATGTTAGAATCGAGCAGCTGCCAGCTTGCCAAGAGAAAATATTTTTTTTCGGCTGTTGTGTTATGTCTTGATTTAACTAGTTTGCTCAATTAATTGCTCATCATGTATAATCAGTTGTAATTGTTTCAAGTTCCTCGTAGATCAAACGTGTTGATAGTAAGTGGACCAAGGTAATAGAGACATGAGCAAGAAGGTAAGTGACCCATTGTTTATCTTTCATATTTATCTAATAATGTGTATTCCATTCGAATATTTCGATTTCAATGCGACATATGCCTTTCACTTTCAAGTGTCAGTTACAAATCAGTCCTGTTACAATTTCTATTACAGGACAGTGAACATGTCAAATAACGGTAATAGAAAACGTGGAATTGATAATCCCCAAACAGTCCCCATAATCCAACAGTCGTCAAACAGCGAAGAATGCGCCACTTACACTTTCCCCGACATCGTCAGAAATTCCGAGACCCCTGGCCATTTTCGTAGCGTCAGCCACGGGGGAGGTAGTGTCCTCTCCACGGGAACCGTCACCGTAGGTCGGTCGGCTCTGAAAGGCGCCAGGGGGCACCAGAGAGCCCTGTCGCAAGGACAAATAGTCGATGCTACGGTAGTGAGGCCAGGACACAGTAGGGTAGGCTCCAAAACCGATTTTATACTACCCCCTGGGCATAAGGAGGCTGATAAGGCTACTGGAGCAGTCTCCAGGGGGTCTATCAAAGGACATTCGAGGCAAGCTTCAAGGTTAGTGACATTGAAATTGAAGAAAGTGAGTTCGGGTGTAAATTCAATCGAGATCTAGTTGGAAGAAAGGTTGTCTAGCTAATAACATTGGATTCTGAGGTCAGCCAAGATTTATTTATGTGAGTTATATCTCTATGTATTATTGTTGATTTATTGAGGTTATGAGAGAGTGACCTCAGATACAGTCCTTGTCTGAACAAAACGAGGTCATTGATGTGAATTTCAGACTCTACATTCAATTGAAGCTTCTACAAACACAATCTAACTCATGAAAAATACAACACGTGACAAAATTCATACACAACATTATATAAATTGAAAACATTTTCCAAAACTATCAGAATTTTATTTACTGTAATTTATCGAAGAATATCTCTCTCAGAACTGAATCCATCTACACCCTTCGTCGAGCAGAACCCCCCTCCCTCTTCCGCCGCCTACTATGCTCCCTGATGCTGCGCTCCCCCAAAAAAGACCCAGACGAACGTTACTACTCCGTGGTGCCCAACCACATCGTCCCACCGAAAACGTCCCGCAAGGAGCACCCGAACGGCCGTCGACCCAACAACAAAATCCGCACCACCAAATACACCCTGCTCTCTTTCCTGCCGCGGAACCTTCTCGAGCAGTTCCACAGGGTTGCCAATCTCTACTTCATCTTCATCGTGCTCCTCAACTGGCTACCGCCCATCAACGCTTTCGGCAAAGAGGTCGCCATGATTCCCGTCATGTTCGTGCTGGGGGTGACGGCCGTCAAGGATTTGTTCGAGGACCGTAGGAGGCATACCAGCGATAAAAGGATCAATAATTCTACGTGCAGGATTTATAACAGGTGAGTTTTTGGGGAGGGCGAGTTTTCGTGATGTTTTTGACAGTTTTGAGAGGTGGGTGATGTTTTTTCGGTGTTCTGTGATTTTTTTTTCGTGTTTTATCTGTTGGTGTGTCATTTAATAAAATTATTCCAAGGCGAAAAAAAAAAAGCACTATTGAGATAAATGAAATATTTACACAACGTCGACGATTTATTTATATTTATTTATCACTTCTGAGTAATGCCATTAGTGATAAGCAAAAATTTCCACATGACATGACATGAGTTATTCATTAAAGGTTTGTTCGGATTCCAAGTATACTCACTCCAGATACTTGAAATTTCATAATTATACTGTTGACTCAGATGTTTTTTTTTATTTATTCAAGCCCAAGAGATAACAAGATCCATAATGAGTAGCTAATAAACCACTATTTATAAAAAAATTTGTAACTTAAATAACTCTAGAGATCATTGTTTGTATATTACAAATTCTCTAGGAGAAGTTTTCATCATTATTAGAATTATTTTTTGTTTTAATCTGGTATCCAGAACAATAAATTGAAAATATCAAAGTTATTCGGAAATGAAAAATGTGTGTTCCAACCGATAGCAATATTCAACAATGTCGAAAATACATTCCTAGATAACAACATTCCGAAACATATTTATCGTATACAGTGAAACGATGAATATTCCATTCAGCATCAAGCTTGTTAATCAAAAATTCGAATGACCTTCGTCAATAGTTATTTGTTTTACTAGGCATTGAATCTTCTTTTCTGCCGTGTGAGACATATAATTTTTTCTTCAAATCTGTTTCAATTCCACGCAAAATCGACTTTTTCATATTATCATCAGCATCATTTTGAGTTTTCTTAATGTCATTGCCAATTTTAATAATCATTACTTGGAAGGTTGCCTAGCAACGAACTTTTTCTGCCTGCCAAGTGTCATTAAAAGGCCGCTTTTAATGTCATTTGGAGAAAAAATCAATCGAAATTGTTTCATCCTCTCATAACTACAGGACGTTTCGACAAATAAAATTCAACTCGTTTCCAGCGAAACGACGCGCTATCAAAAAGTGTTATGGAAAGAAGTCCGCGTAGGCGACTTGATCCACTTATCCAACAACGAAATAGTCCCTGCCGATATCCTCTTACTGCGATCGAGCGACCCGGCCGGCATATGCTACATAGACACCGGACACCTAGACGGCGAGACCAATCTCAAACAAAGACAAGTCGCTCGCGGCTTCGTAGACAAGGTAGGCGTTGTATTGGGCGCAGTCGGTGGGACACTCGAAACGCCCTCATTTTTCAGCAACAAATCTTCGAGCCGAGCAAGTTCAGGAGTACGATCGAAGTGGAAGCTCCCACGACTAAAATTTACCGGTTCCATGGGGCGATCGTTCATTCTTCGGGCAGCAGGGTGCCCGTAGGGACTGACAATTTCATATTGAGAGAGTGTCTGTTGAAAAACACGGATTATGTGGAGGGAATTGTCGTGTACACCGGTGAGATGGCGTTGCCTTTGGTGCTTGGATGGAACTGTTTGTGTTTTTTCTTCAGGGCACGAAACGAAGGCGATGCTCAACAATGGCGGTCCCCGCTACAAGAGGTCCTCCTTGGAAATCCAGATGAACCAAGACGTGATTTGGTGCGTTTTTATCCTGATATTCTTGTGCGTCGTCGGCGCCATCGGGTGCAAACTCTGGTTGAACACCTATCCGAATTTAACGTCGCCCTTCATAGAGAACGACCCGACCACAGAGACCATCCTAGCCTTCTGGACTTTCGTCATCATCCTACAGGTAGGCTCCGCACTCGGTAGGTCACTAGCTAATCGCTTTGTTGCCCGCAGATAATGATTCCTCTGTCGCTGTACGTCACCCTGGAGATGTGCAAGATCATCCAAGTGTACCACATCCATCACAACGTCGACCTCTACGACCCCGTCACCGACAAACGCACCGAATGCCGCGCCCTCAACATCACCGAACAGCTCGGCCAAATCCAGTACATCTTCTCGGACAAAACCGGCACCCTCACCGAGAACCGCATGATCTTCCGGAGGTGCGCGGTGGCCGGCACCGACTACCACCACTCCCTCGTGGAGGCCGACTCCTCGGAAGGCAGCCTCGACGTGCTGGTGAACGAGCAGCTGGCGCGCGACCTGCGGCGAGAATGCGCCATAGCCGAGCAGGTGCACAGCTGCCGGTCGGCGGAGGGTGCCAGGATACAGGAGTTCCTCGTGTTGTTGGCCGTTTGCAACACGGTGGTGTGCGCGAGACGTCCCCACCACGACCTGATGAACGCCAGCGGGATCGTGGAGGATCCCCCCAAGGCGAACAGGAGCGAGCAGAGTTCGACGAGCCAGTCGATGACTTCGGAGGACGCCTCTGCGGGTTACGAGAGGAGGAACGTCGCCGCGTTGACTCCCATCGATTCGGTGGAGTCTTCGGCGTCGGAGTACTTCCACCAGGCGGCGCAGAGACCCAAAGTGAGCCGGCGCTCTCGAGCTACGACAATCTAAAAGCAATGTTTCGTTTCAGCTGCTAGACGTAGCGTCGTCGTTGTACGAGAAAGACAGCAACTTGACGGACGAGCAGAAGGCCAGCCTCAACAGGGACGTGTCGACGACGCCCTCGCCCTACGAGTTGAAGCCCATCTTCGAGGCGGAGAGCCCTGACGAGCTCGCCCTCGTGGACGCGGCTTACATCTACGGTTGCAGGTGAGCGTTTCCTCTCTCGATGCCTCCTCCGCGGCTCCTCCAACCAATCTCCCTTCCAGACTGGTCAAGAGAACGCCGACGGCGGTGACGGTGGAAACCCCCGAGCTGGTGAAGATGACCTACGAGATCCTCAACGTCCTGCCCTTCGATTCGGCTCGGAAACGGATGAGCGTCATCGTGCGGCATCCCTACACCAAGCAAATCATTTTGTACAGCAAGGGCGCCGACTCGGCCATACTGCCTCACCTGACGCCCGTCGAGGACGACTCCGAGCAGAAGGTGTTCATCACGAAAACCGACCAGCACCTCAACTCGTACGCCAGGGAGGGGCTGCGAGTGCTCGTGATGGCCAAGAGGGTGTTGGCGCCGCACCAGTACGAGGAGTGGTTGAAGAAGCACCGCGAGGCGGAGCTGAGCGGCCACAACTCGGAGAAGAGGTTGCAGGAGAGCTATTCGAGCATCGAGTGCAACTTCACGCTGCTGGGGGCCACCGGCATCGAGGACAGGCTGCAGGAGGGCGTGCCCGAGACGATTTCCTCTTTGATATCGGCTGGGATCAGGTTCTGGGTGCTCACCGGCGACAAACCTGAAACCGCCATAAACGTGGCTTACTCTGCGAGGCTGTTCTCCCCGCGAATGGAGTTGATGAAGATCATGGCGCGCTCGAAGGAAGCAGCCGAGGCTACCATCTACTTTTATTTGTCGCAGATCGAGCGCTCCGGCGCCGGCGAGGGACCCGAGACTGACTTTAGGCCTACGAACGCGATTATAGATCGGTACTCGTTATCATTCCAGATGAGCTCGGAAAGGGCTCTAGCTGTCGACGGCAAAACCCTCACTTTCATCCTCGACAGAAGAACCAACCTCATCAAACCCTTCTTGAAACTGACCACGTACTGCAGCTCGGTGCTGTGCTGTCGCGCTACGCCCCTACAAAAAGCCTACATCGTCAGACTCGTCAAGGTGAAAGCGATCCTACCGACTGCGCCAACACATTTTTAACCAACGTTTTTTTCTCTTGTTCGCGAAGGAGGAGCTGAAAATGAACACTCTGGCTATCGGGGATGGCGCCAACGACGTTTCCATGATCCAGACCGCCGACGTCGGTATCGGTATATCCGGCCAGGAGGGCATGCAAGCCGTCATGGCCGCCGATTTCGCCATCACCAGGTTCAAGTACTTGAAAGCCATGCTGCTGGTGCACGGCCACTGGAGCTACGACCGGCTGTCGAGGATGGTGCTTTATTTCTTCTACAAAAATGCTGTGAGTTATTTTTTTCGCTCGGTGGTTCCGAGTTGCTGACTTTGATTTTTTTTCTAGGCCTTTGTGTTCCTGTGTTTCTGGTTCCAATTTTACTGTGGTTTCTCAGGCACTGTCATGATTGACCAAATGTACCTCATGCTCTATAATTTACTGTTTACCTCTCTACCTCCTGTAGCTATAGGTGAGCTGTCATAACCTAGCTGTCACTTTGGATAATCATTGACTGTTGACAGGTGTGTACGATAAGGACGCCCCCTACGACATCCTACTGGACAAGCCTTATTTATACGGTAGGGGGCGCGAGAATCAAGTGTACAAGCCGTACGCTTTCTGGCTCACCATGTTGGACGCGCTGTACCAAAGTGTCTGCATTTTCTGGGTGTGCCAGATAGCTTACAGCGACACCGACGTCGACGTGTTCGAATTCGGTACGGTCTCCACCACCGCCTGCATGTTCGTGATGCTCTTTCACGCCTCCATCGAAATACGATCGTGGGTAAGTGTGTGACACAGTCTGGAATTTGGAGAGGTGATCATTTCGCATTTCCTAGACCGTCATTCAAGTCGCTTCCATCGTGCTCTCCGTCGGTGCCTTTTACCTCTACTCGCTTTTATACAACACCTACTGCGTGAACTGTTTCGGACTGCCGAGCACCTACTGGACGATACAAATGGCCATGGCCAGGCCTATTTACTGGCTGGTGACGCTGTTGTCGTGCGTTTTAGCTCTTTTGCCGCGGTAAGTGATCCCGCCGACTGCGCCGAGACGACGAGAGTCGATTTCAATTTTGCTTTGCAGGATATTGTACAGAGTGACCCAGACGCTTCTGGTAGCGGACGATGTCACTAAAGTGATCCTGAATCAGCGAAGGATTGAGAAACAAGGTATTCGTAGTGTGGAACGTGGCTTTTCGGTGATTTCAACGGCGATTGTTTCAGAAACGAACGTGAGGGGGCTGAGAATCACGATTTGATCAGTCGAGAATCGTTCACCGATTGAGTGTTTTGCTTGTGATGGCTGTGATATCGAATCCCAAGGGACCAATAAATACGTTGTATATTTCCGATGCACTACAGAATTATTCCTTCCGTCGTGTGGACCATTTTAGAAGAATCACCGCCGTGCCATTTGTTGTAGGAAAATGTTTATCTCTGTTCATTTTATATATTGAAGTTTATTTTCGTAAACTAATGGATTTTATAAAAGATGTAGTTGGGCAGTTGTAATAAACGAATCGATGCCAAAAAAACACGGTTTATCAAACTATTTTGCTTTAATTTGAAGTGCCCCATATGTACATGTACTTGTTCCGATGCTACTGACATTTTCAAGCATATACAGTATGCCAGGTTGCCCCAAAATCAGGAAATCTCTCGTGCTCTACTTCTAGACATTCCGTACTCATCTACTCACAAGAGATGCGCCCATTTTAAGGTCACCTCCTAGGAATAATAACGAAATTGTGGTGAACAGTAATTCGGAACGGGAGTGTTCTCACATGCAATAGATTTTGGAACATAATAATTTTCTGAATCAAACCTTTTTCATTATTGTCAAAAGGGCTCATAGACTATACTAAGCTTATATTTCAACGCCTCGAAAAGTTCCGATTCAGATAAATAGACATTGATATCTGTATCGGTATAGAATCAAATATAAATAGTAACAAAAAATATAATATGAAAATATCTACAATATAAAACTAAATTCAAAGTGAAACAATTTCAAATATAATAAATATAAATATCACATTAAATAATATCAAAACGGTGACGATATCACGAGTATTTTGAAGAAAGTAATGAACGAAAAAAGAATCTTTGGATTTGGAAGTTCAAGGTACAGATATCCCAGAACATTGAAGCAGAAAAATCACAGGAAAAATCTCATAATCAGCATCTTCAAGTACTACGTTTTGTCTCTTCAACATTATATACACATATAAGCTCGGCAACTCATCAACATCAACTACAGTGGCTATAATATGGACAATATAAACACTAGAACTTCTTGATAATGATCTTTCTAAAATACCAAGTATGGTTTGCAGATTATTACGACACTCTTAGTCTAGATCATGTCCAAAGGAATAGCTGAGAAGCAATAAAAAAAAAAAGTGTACCATACATAGCTTAATATAAATGTCTCCTTCACAACATTCGAAAACTGAAATTTTGCATAGGGATGTGACATTCTCTCTACAGGGTGTGAACTTCAATTCAACTAAAAACACGATAGCTACATTCAGGAGACATTTATATTAAATCCATGTGTCTATTACAGAGCCCCGAAAGGATCAAAAGTTGCCTGAACATTAGTAGCATTCGATTGTGGTATGTTTGCCTTGGGGCTACCTCCAACAGGCTGTTGAAATTGCATAGCCCCAGGCATCATGGGTTGCCCCATTCCCGGCTGACTATTGAACATCGGTTGTTGGGTCTGAGGTTGCCAGTTACCAGATTTCGGCTGATTTTTCGGGGAATTCCACTGTGTGCCCCTCTTTCCTACAAGACACACAACTCTGAATGCTATAAAAACTCTCACTGTCATCACTCACCTGCATCCATAGTCAAATTCTCTACCAGAGACGTCAAACTGCTCTCCAAATCCCCAGTTAAAATCTTTGAAGGCTGGGGAGGTCTCTGAGGCTGCACAGGAGCAGGTTGAGGAGCATTCATCACTGGCATCGGCTTGGCAGGATCGAACATGGGATTGAAAACTGAAGGCTCGTTCGTACTTATCAATGAGGTAAAATCAGCAGTCTGTCCAAACGGTTGCTGCTGCTGTTGGAATACATTTGCAGCAGAGAAGCTGTCATTTGTCCACATGTTGCTAGTTGGCGCTCCGTTACCAAAGTTAGGCACAGAAGAACCATTCTGAATGGGCATATCGGCAAATGGGTTGCCCCCGAGAGATAAGAGATCATCCAAAGCACTAGTTTTATTGCCGGGGGCAGTCTGTTGAGTAGTGGAAGTGGTGCTTTCAAAGAAATCCAAGATAGGCTCAGCCTTAGGCAGGGGCTCCTCGCTCAAAAACGGGTTAGTACTAGCTAATGGAGACGAGTTGAGACCAAAGTTGGCAGAGGTTATGTCCTGGTCAAACACAGAAGCTTGATTCTGGCCCTCCAGGGAAGTACTGAATGCATTACTGGTATCTGCCAAAGTACTCACCCCTGATTTGAAACTCTTATGGGCTGTGACAGCTGTAGGCGTGTTTCCTTCCAGAGAAGCCAAGTGAGCTTCCAAAGCATCCAACAAACTATTGGGCGCCTTGGCCAAGTCAGGAATATCCCCTTTATCAATGCCAATGTTCTCAGCGACTTTCAAGAACTCGGCTACTCTGTCCATCCTTATCAGGAACTTCTTGTACAAATCTAGGGCCTCCCTGCACTGTTTCTTGTTCATTTCAAAGTATTTTTCCAGCAGGTTAATCACCCCGTCGTTGTAGCAGGCAAAAAGCCTGATGAGATCACGGAAGAGTAGCATGAAGCACATGTTAATAACACCATTTGTGAGATCGTTCACCGTGCAATCAAACTCGAGAAGCGCGTCCAACTGGCCTTGCAGAATCGGTAAGGTTTTCAGTAGGTTTTCAGAGTTCATCGTTCGCAGAGTGCCTTCCTCCTTACCCCTCTTCACTTTGCAGAAATCGAAAGCGACCAATCTGTAAGACAAGGCTTTTTCGTTCAGGTACTTTGCGTATCTTCTAATGAAAGGAGACATGTCGTAGCCTGTTCTAGCTCCGACAGCGCTTTGCACCCCTGTTTTATCAACAAAGTTGGAGAGCTGAAAGGAAACGTTGCTGGAGGCCAAGTACTGCGTGAATCTTTCGTTGCCGTAGCACATCACATGGTGAGTGGTGAGCAAAGCTTTGAAAACCACAACCCAACTGGTACTTTGAGATCGTTCCATCAACAAATTCGCCATCTGAGGTATTGACACGTTCGGCTCGTTGGTACAGTGCACTAGATAATCCAAATGTTTCTTCTTGGGGCCCAACATTTCCTCGGTCGTCGCTTTGCAAACAGACTTGGCGAGCCCTTGGCCCGCCAAACTGTGTTTCGCCGCCAACAGGCGATCGTTGATTGTTTGGCCTGCCATGATTCGAGCGAGTCACTTCCACCGGCACTGTAACTCGATTAACAATTTCGAGATTTTGCGAATCAAAACTCCACCCCAGGAGGGTAGCATCGATTATTAAAAAATAGGTTGAATCTGACAACCGGCGTGAAAGCGATCAATACTGGGGTGCGTTGAAGTGATTCAACGGTTTAGTTTGAGAGTTCTCGATGTAAGAATTCGTGGAAGTTGTTCGTAGGTTAGTAGTTGTTGTCAAATAAAAGCAGTTCAACTGTTTTTCGACTCAATTTTAGGCCGCACAGTAAAAAATCTAGCAGCCATACTTCGGTATAAATTCAATCCGCGCTTCAAAAAAGTTGGAATGTCAAAGTCATAGTTCAGCGGGAATAGAACAGAGAACATCAATATTCAATTGGTACGATTCCATAGAACAACGAATCAATTTGGAATTTCGGAGTTTTTTTGCCTACTCGATAAAAAAAACAACAGATTTGGGATGGATAATTTTTTGAATCATGTAAAGTTGCAATGCATCATCCAAATTGGATATATTCGATTACTAGATTATGAATCACGGATATTCAATGTCATGTCATGTTCAAGGTCATTATAATGGAAATGTAAACAATAACAGATGAATGAGTATACAGTTTTTCGATTTTGATTTCACTGTGAGATATTTCAATAGTCAATATGTTGTGAACCTGAAAAGTTTTGAAAATGGAGATGATCCGCAGAGTTTCAAGCAACATTTGCAGGTTAGAAAAAATACGTACGATTTGGCGAGAGCGCAGATTGTGGTTAGTTTTAATCGAAATGTACATATTCAATAAAGAAATGTTTCAACTGTTTATGTCTCATAATTCCTGAGCCTACTATTGATTTTTAATAGCGTCATTCAAATTCAACTGAACAAAAATTGAATTGGACTATTTTCAGAACGCATTACGATGTAATCGTAGTAGGCGGTGGCATAGTAGGGGTGGCGACAGCTCGAGAAATGAAAATGCGAAATCCCAAACTAACAATGGCCATCGTCGAAAAAGAAAATAAGCTGGCCTTCCACCAAACTGGCAACAACAGCGGAGTTGTCCACGCGGGGATCTATTACAAACCAGGTAATTTAACTGCGCACATCAACCGAACAAGACACTAAGCTGCTTACCCTGGCTGTAGGTTCACTCAAAGCAAAATTATGCGTGGAAGGCCTTCAATTAACCTACAAATATTGCGATACCAAGGGAATTCCTTACAAGAAAGTCGGAAAAATAATAGTAGCAACCACTCCACTGGAAATTGAGACACTTCATGACCTGTACCAAAGAGGTTTGCAAAACAACGTACCCGACTTGAAACTGATCAAAGGCCAAGCCGAAATAAAAAAAATAGAACCACTTTGTACAGGCCTCCAGGCGATTTGGTCACCCCACACCGGTATAGTCGACTGGGGGCTCGTAACTAGGAGCTATGGAGAAGATTTCAAACAAAGCGGGGGCGATATTCATTTCAAGTTCAAGGTCGAGAGGTTTGAACCGTCGGGAAATGCAGATTTTCCGGTAACACTGGCTGCTGCCTCAGAAGAAGTTTTGAAGGCGAAATATGTTTTGACATGCGGCGGGCTTCATTCCGATACCCTAGCTGAAATGACTGGTTGTTCGAAGTCCCCAAGGGTTGTACCGTTTAGAGGAGAATATTTACTGTTGAATCCGGAAAAGGCGGCGTTGATAAACGGCAATATCTACCCCGTGCCTGACCCCCGGTTCCCCTTTTTAGGAGTCCACTTCACTCCGAGAATGGATGGAAGTGTTTTGTTGGGACCAAACGCGGTACTGGCCTTCCAAAGAGAAGGCTATAAGTGAGAATACTCGAAAATCGTGTTTATAAACGCTGAATTTGCTGTTGATTCAAGGTGGACGGATGTGAAAATGGCAGAACTAGCTGATGTTTTAATGTACCCAGGCTTTAGGAAATTAGCTTGGAAATATTCTTCCGCAGGACTTTACGAAATGATTAAGTCGCTTTGTGTGCCTATTCAGGTGAAGGAATTGCAAAAGTTTGTTCCTACAGTGACCTCGAGTGATATTATGCCAGGCCCTGCCGGCGTTAGAGCACAAGCTCTCGATGAATACGGTAAAAAAACTCCACTTACCTTTTTCTCTGCTCATGATTACTCCAGTCGCAGGAATACACACTTGACACTCGATTTTCATTCACTTTTCCACACACTTATCAGCGATAAACGACTATCCGTTACTCAAATTCATAAACTGCGAAATTGCAGTTTTAGTAGGCTCATGTGACCGGATATGCTTTTCAAAGAAAGCCGCGGAAATTCAAATTGACAAATGCAGATACGCTCATGCCCATTTAATCCATCAGGGCGTTTACAAACGAAATAGTCAAATCAGGAAGTTATGCCATTGATGTCAAATGTGTCGTAAAAATTAATTTCCATGTTTTGTTTTTCCAGGAAATTTAGTGGATGATTTCTATTTTGATATGAACAGAGAGAAATATGGGAATTCTATTGGGAACAGGGTATTTCACTGCAGGAATGCTCCAAGCCCTGGTGCAACTAGTTCATTAGCGATCGCGAAGATGATAACAGAAAAATTCTTGAACGAATTTAAATTGGATACTCAAATCTGATCTGCTTGTAAATAAATGAAAAACGTTTACTCAGGGAGTTTTCGATATATTATTCCCATTTTCAGACTAAAATGTTGATTGTAATGTCGAAACAATTTCCACTATGCAATAAATGATAATTTATAAGGAGAATCATTTGTTTTGACGTAAGTTCAAGTGAAGATAAATGATTAGTATTTTAATACGGCTTGTATTCAACAGTATGGAACATATTACCAAATCTTTTGTTATCTGAAAGATAAACCAATGATGCAACATCAAATCTTCACTAACAAGCTGTTAGGGCATCAAATCCAGTAGCATACTTGGCAGATAAAATTAACATCAATAATATAAGCATTCTTATCACCCAATAATAAATTATGAAACAAAATTCTCGATGAAAACATTTTTACATCAGTTGGCATTCAGAGGTTGATCAATTCTCGTGATTCTAGCACAAAAACAGTAAAGTTACATAATGACTGACTCAAATACCAACACTATCACCACTAGGTCTTTGGGCATAGCCTCAGAGGGCATTAAAGACCAATACGCCGACGGCAAAGCTGCCAAAGTATGGGAAATCTTCATCGGCGACAGGAACTCCAGGACGCAGAGCTACCGCAACTTTCTGGTAGGGCTCCTCAAAGCTAGAGGATGCAAGAGGATACTCGATGTAGCCTGCGGAACGGGGTAAGCCCCGGAACGAAACCAACGCTTCAGGATTACTGAGTTTGTTGGTTTTTCAGGATAGATTCCATATTGTTGCTCGAAGAAGGTTTTGAGGTTATATCCGTGGACGCTTCGGATAAAATGTTGAAGCACGCGTTGAAGGCGCGGTGGAACAGGAGAAAGGAAGCTCAATTTGACAAGTGGGGTGAGTTTTACACGGCCTACTCCGCGAACACGTTGACACGTATTTTTCGTAGTTATTGAGGAAGCCAACTGGTTGACGCTGTACGATGACATCAAAGACTTGGTTGGGGATGGGTTTGACGCTGTTTTGTGCTTGGGGAACTCGTTTGCACATTTGTTGGATAGCTTCGGTGATCAGAGAGAACAAAAGTACGACGAATTTGACACTAATCTGACAGAATTGTCAATTCTTTTTTTTTAGGCAAGCTATGAACAACTTTGAAAAATGCGTGAAGCCTGGTGGATTGCTATTGATTGACCATCGTAACTACGACAACATTATCAATTCAGGACAAACACCTTCAAGGTGCTTGTATTACAACGTGAGTACTAGGCTGTAGCCAATATTGTGATCAAAAAGCTGTCTATTTTTTTCCAGAGCGATCATACTGTAGATATAAAAACTTCAGTGTTGTTCATCGGGAGAGAACCAGCTCTGGTCACGTTTGATTATATAATAGACGCTTCATCCGTGACGAAAAACAACGAGGAACAACTCAGGTAACCATTTTACTACACGAAAGACTCCCAAGTAGTAGACATAATTTTTTTTCCAGCAAATTCCGTCTTTCTTACTATCCCCATCGCTTGAATGTCTTCAAATCGATGTTGCACGAAGCTTTCGGAAAGGCTTCCAAGTACGACATTTACGGGGATTTCAAGACCTTGGAGGAGTGCCCCGTTCCAGATTTTTACATACACGTAGTGCAAAAGTCTGGATAATACTAAGAAAGAAATATTGGAGATGTGTAACAGCAGATTTATTCGAATTTCGAGAAATAAATGCGACATTTCAATGAGAAACAATGTTTTTTTTTGTTATTTGGTATATATTAATCCATCACTTGGTATACATTTGTTTTGTGTGCCTTATCACCAAATTATCGTTCAGACATGCATCATGCTTCTAACTAAAGTATAAAGCTTTATAATTTCACAAATACCTACATTAAAATTATCCTTAATTTAACATTTTTACGCGAAAACTTGTGGTACAATTAATGAAGCATACCTCTACATCAAATCGAACCTTGTTTCTCTTCAGCGAACAAAAAAATCATTCACCTCATGACGATATTGTGTGGACTGTGTGATTTTCTAAGAATTCTAGCTAGAGGAACAAAATATACCACGAATTCAACACTTTCTATCAATTCCATGATAACTAAGCTCTAATTTCTGCAACTACGTAAAACTACAAACAGAAATATTCACCACACAACTCAACTTTCGGCCTAGCAAATCAAACAGTATCACACAGGTTTGGCAATATAATTGACCAACATGTCATTTACTGATAAGAGTATTATGAATGTCTATCGTTAACCTAATTGCATAACCGCCATTTTATGTAACAGTGTCATAAGTCACCGTTGACGTTTGAAGCTGTCATTGGGAGACGTTTTCATCGAACTACAACCGATAAAATATGATGAAATTGTTATTCCATCAACAACTTGATTTAAATTTAGGTGACTCGTTATGCGATCTAAATTTTTTTTGAATACCCATTTTCACCCGGAAAACATTGATTTGGTAATATTTTTGATGGGAAATCAATACTTTTAGTGATGATTCGTGTTGGAGCTCGTAATTCTCCCTGCTCTTTGTCAATTTGACAGCTTGTCAGTATGACAGTTTGAAGGTTCAATTGGGATTTACTGCAGCACAATTTCGACTATAAAATAAAGATATATTTGTATGATTGATGATTAAAACAGGTGATCCTGATATTCCAACGCAAAGTAACGATTTCCCCACGACAGTGTCACCAAATTCGCATTTCGTGGCTCAAAAAAAAAAAACCACAGAATCCTCAGAAAATCACAAAAAAAATAAACCTTCCCTCATCCATCGCCGACGATTCAAAAGAGGAATGCTGAAAAATATCTCTACATGCTTACACGCCTTATTGTTCTTCCTCACCAAGCTCGTGCTTGATTTTCGAAAAGTCAAACTCCTCGCCCGTGCCCCTCTTGAAGATGTCCAGCACGTCGAGACAGGTTGTCTCGAAATGCGTAGTCGCGTCGTAGGATTGCGATATGAAAATCTGCGACTGGACGCCGTCCTCGACGGGTTCGAAATAGTCGCTGACGGAGACGAATTTTTGGCGGATGGTGCCGAGGAGGTCCAGGCCAGGCTTGATCTCCAGCTCCGGGTTGTCGGTCTCCACGGTAGTCGACACCATGGCGATGAACCATCCTAGATAGAAAATCATGAAAAACCCATGGAAATTGCTGAAAAGTCATGATGAAAAAAAAAATTATTGGCTCAGATTCGAGCAGATTTTTTTATGCAATTTGAACTCACCTTTAGCTGCGACCTGATGAGTATAACTGACCAACGACACGTAAATATCAGAATTACGACCGACTTGCTTCTGCGGAATGATAATTTGGGTGGACAGCGCGTCCTTGGTGTTGGCCACCGGGTGGTCCAGCAGACAAACGCATCGCACCACTTTGCCGGTTTGGCGCACCTTCTGCGGCACGTACGTCGGGTCGCAGTACACCTGCTTGCACTTGGCTATCTCCTCGCCGGACCGGACGCCCACCACCTTGCCGCCCTCCCCGACCACGATCTCGTCGATGGGCTTGTCCAGCATGTAGGTGCCGCCGTAGATGGCAGATAAACGGGCGAAACCTATGGAGGAAGCGGTTTTGTAGGTCCAGGTACAGTGTTCATTCTGGTCCTTGTTTTATTTTTCGAAAAAAAGCTACGCAATCATGGAACACGCTCGACAACACTGGGAAAATATAACGTCACTGTGTCGCGGCGAAATCAGGGCGAAATGAACAAACCAAATAAAGTTCTGCCTAGCACGTGTTCCATGTCAACGGTATCGATATTCTATGTTCTTGACCGAAAACTGTCAATTTCTGACAACTCCAGTGATGACACGATCGATTTCAAACTAAGAATGGCGCTTCAACTTAATCATATTTCATGCTGGTTGTCCTCTCACCTTGAGGCAACTCTCCCAGCCCGTACATGGGATACAAATATGGCGACTTGCCATATCTCGCCAGCGAGTCCGAATACAACTTGATGCGGTCAATGGTCTCGATGGCGTTTCTGTTCAAATAATCATCGTCTCTGTGCAACGCGAGCGCATGGCCGGTGAAATCCTGCGTGTTTTTGTCCAGACCGAATTTGTCGTACAATTCCTGCATGGTCTGCTTGTTAGGATCAAAGTCCTTCCAGCTTTTGGGGTCCTGCTGGTTGAAGTCTTGAACGTAGATGAGGAAGTTGCGGAAACGGCGTTTCTCGAACATTCCCATCAGGTCGGAGGCTAGGGCTTCCTTTTGATCCACCGGTACCTGATGGGTTATGGGTATTTTTCGGTAATTGTTCAAGGTCAACAAAAAATGCAATGCCATGATTTTTCTTAGTTCATTTCGAAATTAATTGAAGAAACAACATATTCTCTTTAGGTACATTGTGTTATTACATTCTTTAAAGCCTTTAACCATCACCCATTAAAATTTTGTTGCTATATTTGATAATAGAATAATAAGAAATTCGTCCATATGCCATAAATAAAACAATGCCAATGAACTTTATATCTGAACCATTCCATTGGCTATTACATTCAACTGTTATGTCTTCAGAATGACTCATCATCATCAGTAGACAGTTATGGTTCAATAGATTAGAAAGCTATCAACAATTCCATTTTGCCAATTTTTTTTTAGAAACTCTGCAAGAAGAATATCCTCTTTTTATGTAGATAACTGAATAAATCAGAACTCATTCATAATTATCATTCTATAATAGCTTTAATGACCTGCTGTTATAAAAGATTCTTATTATCAGATGGAGAATTATACAACTCATTCATTAGTCATATACCAATTATTTTATATTTGAATTGGTCAAATACAATTACAGTTGATAATAAAATTTCATTAAGAGACCTTAAATGGTGCATTTTCAATTATTCATCATGGTAGAAATACAATAACTTGATGACTTGAAATTATCAATGTTATTTTTTGTTCTTTAAGGAGAAACAGTTGCTCATTTGACAATCAATACATCTTTTGAGCATGACTATCCACTAGCCTGAAACAAATGCACTGACCTTGGAAATTTTCCCAGCCTTGTAAACATAGCTACCCTCGACGGATTTGAATTCCAAATACCGTGTAACGCCGGTGTGTATGAGTAATTTGACCAGAGACCCATTGGCCATAAGGAATTTGGGAATGAGGTCGACATTCCAATCCCTTCCACGCCCGTAGGACTCGTCTGGTGGAGGCACCCCGAATTTCGTGAAGAGTTCTTCAAGGGGGCAGATCGAGGCAGACTCCCCACCGTAGTACTTGTTACGGTCGACGTGTAATACCTTTTTTCCGGATACCGAGAGCATACCACTGATGATGCATTCTTTCAAGCCTGTGCCTAATACGATAGCGTCGTATTCTTCATCCATGATCTTATTTTTTTATCGATAAAAACTTTCTAGAACGAACACAAGAACTTCAGACAATTCCTGCTACCTATCAAAATCAATTGACGTTTAGAAAGATGACCCCTCCTGCAAACGCCACGAAAACATGTAGGCAACGACAACTGACATAAGACTTTACAGAAATAAGGATCAATCCATCATCAGAAGTATTGATCTTTCACTCCTGATAAACGGAAACTTTGAATTTTCTACTTTGCGTTCCAATTTGTAGCTCCACAAAAATTAATCAAAAGACTATTTCGGATTTTTATTTTGTGACTTGCATTCCCATGCTTGCAAACCATCTGCTTGTCATTGTCAACTGTCAAGCAAATTCTAAGAACCGTGTTCTAGGATATGTAATTTGTCCCCCTCTTTCGAACGGTTTGCATTGTTTGGTTCTTCTGCTTTGCATCGTGTATATATATATTGTTATTGTTAAGTTGTGTTGGAGTAATTTGACTAACTTATTGATTTTTTGGCTTGACTAGTATGCAATTCAACTAATAATATACATAGCGATTACGAAGACTCAATATGGAATCGACAGAAGTAATAATCGCTAGGCTTGTATTAGGTAAAGTTTTGGCGGGAATAACAAAAGACTTTTATGCAAGCTTTTGTATGGCTTTTTCAGGATATTTAAAAGATGAAGGATGCAAATCTTTCCACAAGGAGTTCTTGAAGGCATCAAATCACCTCCACAAATACAGAGTATCCAATACAAAATATATTCCCACTAGATACCTAGGATTGACTCTACAGGATATTTTAACTGAATACTTCAAAATATCAGAAATTGGTGAGAACATTCCAACAAATAATGATTTGGCTTTACTAATAGTGAATTATATTTTCAGTACAGGGTAGACTTGAATCTACTAATTATTATGAAGAACATCACCCAAAAAATTCCTTGCAACATCAAGTCATTTATTTAATGAACAAAGTTCAGAGTAATGCAACTTCTACACCACGCCCTAGGTAAAATAAATAGTTTAACGCTTATAAATATGCATTTAATTTGTGGAATAGTTATTGTAGATCCCCAGAAGACATGCAAATAGAAAGCAGTCCTCAAATGGAGAATTTGAGTGATGTTGAAGCAACTCCTGCACACAGTCTACCTGGTAATGTTCAATATGAGAGTGAGGAGTCTGCTTGCAACAATACTCCCAGTAGAAATGGTCACAAATACACCAGTTCACCCCAGAAGGAATTGCAACAAGAAATAGTTGACACTGAGGTAAATACATGATAGGTATTCTATTTTAGTCAACTGTTGATTGATGTTAGTATTATTTACAGGAGCTGGCAAAAACATTGCTGGAAAACAGAGAATTTCAAGAAAAAATTGCTCAAAACATCAACAAAGCTGCAGAAAGAAGGAATAGAGTGTCTGAAGAACTTGATAAAACAGTGAAGAGTGTAGTGAAGGAGACTGAGAAGGACCCAATTTTCAATCAAATCCTGGATGATATTATTTGTAAGTATTCCATGTCTGCAGATGTAGAAGTGTTCAAACGTTATTCCTTCATTTCAGGCACCTCCGACCTCTTGAATGGAAGCAGAAGAGTAGATAATCATAGGTGAGTTATTCAAGAAATCAACAATCAACAAATTGTGATCATTGTGATACTAAATATTACAGTACTGAGGAAAATGTTGACCATAAACAGAAGAAAATTCACAACAACATTGTACATCATCCAGAGCAAAATGCATCCACTGCCAAACAGGAAATTGTGGAGACTCCCAACAGTACAAACAGTACTTGCGATAATTCCACTAAACAACAGTCTTTCCCAAAGCAAAACATCAGTGACGTAAGCAAACATGTATGTCTCCCTTCTCTAATTCTTCCTTGAAGAATCACCTAAAATATACCAACAAACTTTCAGGTCATAGTTTTCAATGGTCCACTGGAGAGCTACTTGGGCAACTCATCAATCAATTCCAACTTCCCTCAGTCCTTACCAGTGCATAATCCAGTTTATATAAACGCTTCTTGTAGTAGCGTAATGACTAACATTCCCACTTGTAGTAGTTTGTTACCAAATGTTACTACGTACAGTGGTTTAATGATGCCTTCTATCCCGAATAGCTCTCAGATTGTTGTGTTGAATCAACAGACGCAGGCAGGGTGGCAAGCCTCAGTTCCCTATTTGTCGGAACAGGAAATCATGGCGATGCCAACAGTTATTGTGAATGATTCTTCAAACAGTGGTGAGTGTTGGAATTGTAGCTAATTCAATGTTATCTCGAGAAAATCAATATTTTGTCCTCGTGATGAACATATGATAACTTTTATGGTCATAAATTGACACTTTCAAATGAATAAGAAACTATTTTGTCCCCCAGAATATCAAATTTTGGAAGATGAACACTTAAATCTTATCAACGAAGGTTTTGATCTGCTTAGATAATTTTCATCAATAATTTAATTTCAGGTACACAGAAACAAAAACAAATTTTACCAATGCCAACTCCAGAGGCGCCTGTGGGCCTCAACGAATACCTCAATTTCAAACACAAACCAGATCAAAATCAACCCCAACAAGGTCTAAAAAAAGTGCTTTACCCAGTATCAACCCAAAAACCCCCCGCACCTCCTGTAACTAGTACTGTCGACCAACAAACAAACACAGACCAGTTGCCTGATTTGTCTGAAGACAAACTACCAGTGAAAATGGAAAACAAATTGCCTGACTCGACCGCAGAAGCTACCGAAGACAACAACCAGGAGCCGTTGAAAACTCCACAGCACGTTGTCGAAGCGGGCAGGAGAAAGACCCCCAGAAGTGGCTCCCACGTTAGGAATTTGGACTTTTCCAGCCCCCCGAAAATCGCTTCCAGCCACAAGAAAAGCAGCAACAGGAACCCCAAGCCTTCCCAACCTCCCAAAAAACAAGCCGTCAAGTCCTTGTTCAGGAAAGAAGAGGACGACAACGGGGACTCCAAGAAAGCGAAGATCTGGGACCAAGACTTGAGGGCCTCCCTGCCGTACAAATCACCACCTAGGGTCAAAAAACAGTTCAAGCGGAGGAAGAAGTCGAAACTCAACACGACTGCCCAGGACGCCGCCCTCCTAGAGGCTGCCCTGCTGAGCCCCGTCGAGAACCGACAGGACGCCCCCGACGGTGCCGGGCAGGAGCCAGACAAAAAGACTGTTTTGTCTCCTTCCAAGCTGAGCAACAGCAAAAAGAACATCATGAACGTGAAGGACGACAGCGAGGACCAGCTGACGCCGACCTACCCCGCGGATCGCGCGAGCCACCCCGTCAAAGCCAACAGGAACATCAGCGCGATGCTGGAGACTCCCTTGAAGCTGAACGTGCCGAAAACGCCGGGGGCGCAGACGCCGAACGATCACAACATCACGCCGTTCTCCAAGATGCTCGAAGCCAACTTGAAGGGTATCGATATAAGCGCGCTGCCCACGCCCAGCATGCCCATAACGCCTGGCTTCCCCCCTTTCACCCCCAACATCGACGTGGGCTCGCCCTACGCGAACAGACCCACCGATTACTCCACCAGCAGTTCCTACTACTTGCCTTCGGACAGCGAGCAGAATAGGTCGGTGGAAGCCGAGGTTAAAGGGGTGGAAATGACGGTGAAGGTCCATTTGGAGCATTTCAATAAAAACGTCATCGGCAAGAAGAACTTGAACTTGATGAAACCGGAGCCGGCGCTGGCGAGTCCTGGCAGCTCGTCGGAGAGCTCGAGCGAAGAGGAAGTGAGCAACGACACTGTTATAATGAACCAGAAGGACAGTCCGAAGAAGGGTTACGTTCTGAGAGCTAGGAAACAGCCCGAGCCAGCTGCACCTGCTCCAGAGAAAAAGGGGAAGCCTCTCAGGGAGAAAAACGTGAAAAAGAAGCCCTCCTCTGAGGATACAGTGAACAACGTCGACAACTCCACCAAACCCCTTGAAAACAAAAAAGAAACAAAGAAACCCAAACCGGCACCGCGAGAAAAGCGGCACAGCCTGGTAGCGACGAAAAAAACCTCCATGCTGAAAGAGCTGGAGGAGAAGCGCCAGAGGATGATCGAAGCGATAAGCGAAGCCGCTCCGTCGAAGGCGAAGCCGGCGAAGAGCGGCAAGTTCAAAATCAAACCGGTGTCGAATTTGACGGGCGTGCGCAAGAAACCCCCCAGGAAGCCGGTAGCCACGGCGAAGCCCGCCGCGATATCCGAAAGCTCTCTCAGTATGCTACGCGACGATCTCTACGACAGCGACGAAACCGACGACGAGGAGGAGGAAGTTATCTCCTTGGAGCTCAGCCTCGGCGATACGAAGCCGGAGGATTCGGCCTCGGACGCCGAGGCGCAGAAAATGATTGACGGCTTAAAGGAAAGGGGGATTCTTTTAGTGCACAATAAGAGCCCCAACAAGAGCACCAAGACTAACACGGACAGTGGGTCGACTTGTAGCTCGCGGGAGCTCGAGAGCGAATCTAAACGATCGGCTACCGAGGACGAGCCGAAGGAACAAGAGAGCCGCGAGAGGGCGCCCGAGGAAACCACCTGTAGTGTGCGAGAATCGCAAAGCCCCCCCAAAAACGAAGCGATGAACTGTAGCTCGTCCATAGACACTCACCAGAGGGACACCTTCGATCTGCGAGTGTTCGAAACTGAGGATGCCCACGTGGTGCACGACGAAACCGACCGGCCGCCCCCCGAGGAGATGCCGGCGAAATACAAACCCGTGGAGTCTTCGATCATCGGGAAGGTGTTTCTGGAGGAAATCGGGGCGGAAATCGACGTGCACCTCAAGTTCGGCAAGTGTTTCGATTTACTGGACTTGCCGAGCCACGAAGCGGCGGAGACCGAGAAAATAATCATACACGACGTGGTGGTTATCCAGGGCAAAAACGAGAAAGCGATCGGCGGTGTGGAAGATGATTTGATGGATTTCGCCGCCACCGGAAACGACGAGGCTAAAACGGCGTCGCCGAGGAGGTGAGAACCGGAAACGGGGTTTTGTCGTTTCGTAACTTGTTTTTGTTTTAGTGTGAAGAAACGGAAGTTGTCGGGGAGTGGCAATGACAGTGCGGAAAATGCGGCGAAATACTTGAAAAGGCTTGACGTCGATCAGTTTTTGAATAATATCCATGCTGGAAGGAACTTTCACTTGAAAAAGTAGTTTAAGTTTGAACCGTTAAGAATTATTACCAAAGATTTGAGGTATTTCATATCCAAATTGTTATTAATTCTTCACTACTATGATGAATAATTATTCCTGATTATTTTCTCACGAGTTGATGACTGCTGATCTTTGGAAAATTGTTTTGAGTATTTTCTTCTCGATTCTGCGCCTTGAAAAATCAATTCAAAACCCATTCGTGGCTGTCTTCAACATTTCCAGAAATTGAACAAAAAAACTAAGGAAACCCCTATTCGTGAATTTATTTTACGCATCATTTGATTTTTGATTGATTTCTCATGAATATCATCAGACACTTCTCTAAATATTGACAAAACCTCTACGAGTCTATTTGAAACATATTTTACCACACTGTATATGCATTGAAAACGGAAAATATTCATGTGAATACCCCATTTCAACTCTAATTAGCACTTGAAACAACAAATGTGTGTAGAAAATTTTATTTATCGCAATAAATATAATATTTCAAGAGACTAATTCCTCTTCAAATGTTTTTTTTTTCACAGCACTGTCACATTTTCCTTCTGCTCCTCCATAACCCAAATCGAAAAGAATCCCGAATACAACCATCTTTTTATGCTCGCCGCTAGGTGGCCCCCCAAAAAATCCCCGCAAACCCTTCAAGCACCATCGGTCGTCGGAACCTGACACTCAACCGTCGAACACCCCGTCCAAGGGTTCCACGCATGCTGGTACAGCTTCGGATCGGCGTTGACTATGTCGGTCTCCTCTTCCGATTGGCCGACGAGCACCGCCCTGTAGTCGACCAGCGCCCTCTTCATGCGTCTCACCACGCTGGGGAAGAATTTGGCCAGATCGTTCTCCTCGCACGGATCGCTCGGTATGTCGTACAAGCACAGCGAACCGTCTGCGAGAAATTGACAGGTGAATGTGACGTGGCACGGTGGGGAGAGAAGAGGAGAGTTGTGACGGGTGGTGATGTGAGGTGAGATCGAAAAATCTTGAGTTTCAAGCGAACTCACGAATTTAATGATGTGCGATTGATACGGTTGAATTTTTTATGAGATTTTGGCAAAAGCTTCGAAACGCCGCTGTTCGTGACGTCACAACTGCTAGCTGTACTATTTTCGAGGATATTTTCGCCCTAATTATAACCAAACCAGTCAAAAAATTAATAGAAAAAACAAAAAATTTAATAAAAAAGAAAAACAACAACACGATTTTGAGGTGTCTGATCTCGAAAACTATGTTGATTTGCCAGTTCCAGAAGAATCCAAATAGGTTTTTTCGATAACCAAACTTGTCATAACTCTCCCTTTTCAACGGATTCACAAATACCTTTAGGATCACAAGGATTCTTCTTGGCTTTGGCATCCAAACACGTTATGGTCGAACTTTTCCTGATACCCTCGTATTCCACTTCAGTGAGCGGTGAAAAACTGACTTTGCTGATGACTTCCCCAGCTAGACTGTTAAAAACTGCGCTAGAATTGTAAGTTTGCTCTGTAATATCGTTAGTAACGATGTCCCCGTAGTATCCGGCGTAAGATTCGTTCTGGTTGGCCCCTGGAAATGTTAGGTTAGGTTAGATTTCTTCGGAACGTAACAAGGATAGGCACCTACCAACAATTAGTTTCCAATTGTAGAATCTCAGAGCTGCTGTTCGGGTTTTTTCGTCAAGGTCGATCACGATATCGTTTCTTGCGGAAGGTAAATCGTAAACCTGAGAAAAATGTGTAGTTTATTTAAAAATATACAGGGTGATTCAGCTAACTGGTTCATTAGAGGTTTATGGAGAACTGATAGAGATATCAACTTGAAATTTTGGTGGATGGTACTACTCAATGTGTTCTATTTTCCTAAAATATTTTCAATACGCTGTTACTTCCGGTTAAACCGGAAGTGATATCAACTTTGTTTTTTCAAATGGAACACCCTGTTTATTTTTACATTTTCGAATTTTACGAAGAATTCTAGATATCTCATTGTATACAGGGTGTTCCGAGCTAGTTATATGTGGAGTATCGGAATTGTGAGTGAGATACAGGGTGTTTCATCAATTTTACCAATTTCTTTGTCTGGGTCGTAACTACCAAAATATTCACTATATTTCGTAAATTTGGTAACCACGTTCTCTTACAAGCATCGTTGAAGAAATCTAGGTCCGGACTAACGAAAATTCGACGTACTCTTGGATCCTACAGATAACACCCTGTATCTTCGATTTTTCAAGATCTAATAAGATGATTCTTGCTAATTTTTTCGCCTCATTATGATTAGAACCTACACTACGATTTTAAATAATTTTTCGATTCACTTGGCGTGAATATCAAAGATTATGTGTCATTATGAATTATTACAGAAAAGTATACGTAATGATGACAATTGATGAATGAATTGAGATTTTTATTCAGCAGAAATACACCTCAGTATGGTTGCATATTTTTACCAACAATTATAGCCCACTCAATATACATGATGATTCAAATTTATCTATATTTTTTTGTTACTTGTACTATTATAAAAGGGGGATATTTAAAAAAAATAATAAATAAAAAGAAAACAAAAAAAAATTATAAAAAAAACGAAAAAAAAAATAGAACTATCGATTTTGAAGTGTCTGAAGGGTTTTTTTGATATTCTAATCAAAATTTATTTGACGAAAAGGTAGATTTCGACAGGGTGATTCCAATTTATATATATTTTTTGTTGCTTGTACTATTATAAAAGATGTGATGAATAAAAAAATTAAGAAAAAATTAATGAATAAAAAAAATGTAATAAAAAAATCCAAATAAGTTTTTTCGATAACCTAATCAAAATTTATCGAAATCTACTCTTTTGCCAAAAACTCAAAACATCCTGCACCGATCGATCTCAAATTTCTACACGACACATAACCTGCACCGTAGCTCGTTTTCACCCACTTTGCGCATCAGCAACATACCCGCAACCCCCACCTACTGCGTCTCGTCACCTCCACCACGTTCCCCTATCTCCCGCTAGATGGCGCGACTCTTCACTCACCAACGACGACCATTGGTCGATCCCGTCCAAATCGGGATCGACCGCCGCGATATCCGCCCCCGTCGCCGCGTACAGGGTGGGCAACCAATCGGTGACGTGCATCAGATCGGTGGACACCCTGGCGGCTTGCACCAGCAGCGGGCTGTAGACCAGCGCGACCCCCCTCACTCCGCCCTCGAAAGGGGTGGCCTTGAGGCCTCGGAGGGGGTGGTTGCTGCCCCAGTTGCGGTCGGGGCGGGTGCCCCACGTGGGGGCGCCGTTGTCGCTGATGAACACCAAGATGGTGTTTTGGAGCATTTGTTTTTTGTCCAGGGCTTGCGTGATGCGGCCCACGCTCTCGTCTAGTTTCGATACCATCGCTGGAAAACACGAATTTTCGTACCGAGTTGGAATGTTTGCAGTTTTCGACACACCCTGTATAGCATTTCCATTAAATATGGATGATTTTTGGGAGTCGAGGAATATTTTCACGTATAAACTGAACGATTTAACTTCTGTAAAGTAAATCGCACGAAATATAACCAGCCTTCAGTTGTTGCCATGGAAACGAATAACAAGCCGCGTCTCGGATAACATTCGGGAAATCGCACGACATATAACCAATAAGATAGAGCTTTCGGTAGTTGCCATGGAAACGAATAACAAGCCGCGTCGCCGATAACATTCGGGAAATCGCACGACATATAACCAATAAGATAGAGCCTTCAGTAGTTGCCATGGAAACGAATAACAAGCCGCGTCGCGTTTCATATTTGCTATTGAATTTAAGGCTCGTGCGTAACTTTTTCTAGTCGTGCGTAATATGCTTCTTACAACCCTTGTTATGTAATATACTATTTTATGTCAGTGGAATTAATTCGTTTCAGAATGATGACATATTCAATTTGATTCTGTCATTCAAGGACATGCCATCAACTTTGATCCCTTGTCTATAAAAAAATCGTATATTGTGTGTTGAAACTTGGCCATGTTCTATATTTTTCCATACGACAAAATATTACTTTCTAATGTTCATGTAAATTTTTCCAGTATAATATCGATATTTACATTTATCAACCATAGTTATTTTTAATCAATTATTCATATAATACAGCGATTGTATTTATTGCTCATTATAACATGTTACGCCTATTATAGCTTCGATTCACAGACGTCATCCATTATTTTCATTATTATTCAAATGCTTTCTCGTAATTTATCCTGGTTCCCCATATGTGCCCGTTTCGTGAACCCCCTGTATATCATCGCAAAATTCCAATATAGTTCGCGGCTCAACTTCGTGCTCTGTTGATAATGATCGAAATGAAATTCGAGAAATAAATCGAAACGGACGTGAATTGGACATATTTCGTACTTCTTCCGCGTGCGTTCACAAAAAACGTGCGAACGACGTTGATGAAAATCTCTCGCGACGATCTTGATCTTGAATCGGTATGTTCCTCGACCTCTGCTGGATTTACGTTCACTTCACAAGTAGTGGTAACAGCGGTTGGTATGAGGTTAGTGCTATTAGTAACGGTGACCTTGAATCCAATCGAACCGAATTTAATGAAAGGATTATTTATAGACAATTAACAACGCAACGAGGAAATTATTCATCCACTTCTTGAATACTATTTAGAATTAATTAATCAAGTTACGCACGAATTAGTTGAATTGAATAACAAATATTAAGGTTAGCTCGGAGTTGTGGCACCACATTATGCAATATCAAACGCCTAATTCGAATAGATTCTACCCGAAACTACAAAAAAGGCATCGAAGTAAATGATAAAAAACAAATTAATCAGTTTTTGATGTCAAAAAAATATTATCATCAATTGATGATGCATATTTCTGGGTTAAAATTACCCAAATTAATTTATTAGGCATTTATCACACAAGCCGTTGAGAATTTTAGTTCCAAATTTTTTTTTATATACAGGATGATTTATTGGGAAATGGGCGTACTGTAAGGGTATATGATGGGTCTAGAGATACAGAGTGTTTTATGTGTTTCTCCTGTTTCTTCAACGGCTCATACGGGGTGTTTGTGACTGATTATTGAAATAGCACTTTGTCCTAAATACGGACCTGTCAACTTATTTCATATCAAGGTTGTGATCCAAAATTCAAGATATCATGAAATGGTTAGTAATTTGATTGATTGAAAGTGAAAGAAGGGCATTATTAGAGACGAAAAAGGTATTTTTTTTGAATTTCGTACCACTTTTTCATCGAAAAAATTGATTTTGACTCAAATTAACGGGTACAAGAATAGCACGCGGAAGTACCGAGCTCATTCATCTAGGAATATTTTTTCCTGCTCTTTTCATATCTGCAAACGAATTTCCGAAATTTCCTCATACAGGGTGTTGTATTGAACCGATGAAGTTCCTTCGATTTTTTCGAGTCCGTACCTGGATCATTAGTTTCATTCATTCGGAATTCGGTAGCATACAGGATAATCAGTTTATATTGTGAAAATGAATGAAATATACAATGCGGATCGTAAGTTATGAGCCATTGAAGAAATAGTAGAAATACATCAAACACTCTGTATCTCGCTTATACAGGGCGCTTTACCCATCATGTGGAGGTTTTTCAGAACCAGCTAGGCGACCTCTACCTACCCTCACAGTACGCCCATTTCCCAATGAATCACCCTGTATTAAAAAAAAACTCAAAATCAATACGGAAGTCATTTTTTGGATGAGCAAATTCAGTTTCGATACACTTTATGCCATTGCCCCATCGAATAGTCAACACCTAGTATATACAACACCTCTAAAAGCGAAAATATCACATCGCTTTCATCTCCAATCACTCGGAAACCGACCTTAAGGAGCTCATCGGCCACCCCACCACCCAGATTTCACCCCTATCGACCACCGAACGCGTTTTTACCTGCAAAAGTCCTTCTGTTGGCATCCCCGACGTGCCCGAACTTGTCGACAGTCTCCTGAGGCGCTTCCAAGGGCTTCCCTCGGTTGGCCGCCCTGGTCGCCAGGTGGGCCAACATGAGGAAGAGCGGCTTGGAAGTGTCGTGCTGCTCGATGGTCGACACCGAGTAATCGGTGAAGGCGTCCGTGGCGTATTTGCCGGCCTCTTCGAAGTCTGGGACGCCATCTTTGTGCAGGTCGAAGCCCGTGTAATCTTTACCGTCGAACTGAAAAGTCGTGCGGAAAATTCGCACCGATACGAGGCTCAGATGCTCAGAAACGTGAAAGTTACGTTTTAAAAACGTTATAATAACGTTCGATTGCAATGTAAAAATTACGTTGTAAAAACGTTATAATAACGTTCGATCGCAATGTAATAATAACGTTCGATTGCAATGTAAAAATTACGTTGTAAAAACGTTATAATAACGTTCGATCGCAATATAATAATAACGTTTGATTGCAATGTAATTACAACTTTGTATCAACGTTACAATAACGTTCAATTGCAATGTAATTATTACGTTGTAAAAACGTTATAATAAAGTTCGATTGCAATTTAATAATAACGTTCGAGAATAATGTAAAATTAACGTTGTGAAAACGTTATAATTTTTATAGTGCAAATATAGAAACATAGAAGCATTAAAGAAAGCACAAATATACAACGTTGAAGCGGCGTATAAACAGCTTGAAGCAAACGTTAAAAAAACGTCATAATGATGTTGAGAAAAAGCTGAAATCCATTCAACGAGAAAAAAAAACAAAATTTAAATGAAAAAGTCTGAAAATACAATGAAAAATTGATTGGGTGTCCTGCAAGGTTCCGATTTGGAGCCACTACGCTACTCAGCGTTTATAAAATCATTGAGAACTAATTTATCGACCTCGCGACTGTGATACAGACAAAAGTGACTCACTGTCCATGTTGTTAAATAATCGTAGTAGCTGGTAAAGTCATTGTAAAATCCAAAATGGTGGTCGAAACCCCTAAAAGTGGGCGTTTCGTTCCATTTGGAGTAGCCCAAGTGCCATTTTCCCACCAGGTAAGTTGAATAACCCAGAGCCTGTAAATATTTTCACGTTTTGAGCTGATTTTGATCTAAGTCCTGGATATAACCGTATTTTACCTTGAAATAATCCGGCATCAACATTCCAGGAGGCAAAGAACGTTTATCAGCTGGTAAAAAAGAGCTCCCTTGCATTCCTGTGATAATACGACGTGATTCAGTTGTTTTTCTACGTCGTTTAATTTGTGTGTTCGTCAATTGTAAATGATTTAATAAATGAATGAGTGCGCTGTAAGAAATTCCTTGCTTACCTAATTTGAAAGGGTATTTTCCTGTCAACAAAGCAGCCCTAGATGGCGTACTAGTCGCTTGTACGTAATGGCTATTCAAAATGATCCCATTATACGCCAGCGCGTCGATATTTGGGGTGGGAATTTGATTGCTCCCATGAAATCCCACATCGTTCCACCCCTAAATCCACAAAATTTCTCCCAACTCTATCGTGAAGCAAAAAAAAAACAGTATTTCTCACCAGATCGTCTGCTACAATGAAAACAATATGAGGCTGCTCAGCTGCTGAGACCAGACGCTGGCTGAGACACCACATAAAAAACCCCAACACACCCAAAAACTTTTTGGAAACCGCCATTGTTTGCCACGAAAATACCTGCCGGTGTGTGTGTGTTTTTTTTTTTCGTATTCCTCGTCGTCTACTGAATCTGGTTTTCGCTTCCAACTTGTTTTATAGTTCGATTATACGATCATCATTAGCGACTCTTTTGTTTTGCACCAACCAAGTTCACTCTTGTTAACATATTTAATTAGCCATACAGAGTTAATTTCGTACTCGCAGTGATTTTTCAAGAGTATCTGATTTATCTGGCGTTCCATCGCAGAGAAGAATGGAAAAAATACGGAAGACCATATCCATAAATCTTGGACGGAAAAAGCAAAATACCCAGCGAACCGGATGTGCTCAAGTTAATTTTTTTTGTTTTCCTTCAGGCAACTCCATCTGCTAGCGAAAATACAATTATTCGTAGGGTGGCAAACATTTCACCCATTTAAAGCACGCAGCGTGTTTAAATCAAGCTTTACAAACGCGCGTTAACATCAACAAAGAAACGAGAAATGAATATCTGTTATTCTCATCTCCATGACAACGAAAGGCGCGTTACCATGGCAACGTCAACAAAGAAACGATAAATGAATATCTGTTATTCTCATCTACATGACAACGAAAGGTATCCTAACGTCACATCACGAAATCAACCATAATACCAGTATATATGATTTCATGGTGCACCAATGAAAAAAAAAAAATAGCTCTATCGCGCGTGTTTTAAAGACCTTTTCATCCACTTATACTTTAGTATACTATTTCGAATCACCGATCGTGAATCGATTCAAGGATAACAATTCCGATAACCAATACGAAAGAAATTCAAACAATCATAAATACTTTCACGGCTTAATGCTCCACTCAAACCGCCATCGACTGTGGTAGAAATCTCTTGCGCGGTCAGACAATTTCGAACGGCTTCTTCGAAAATGCTGACGCGCTACAAACTGTTTTTCTTTCTGGTGCTAGTGCAATTGTGTTCGGGGGATCAACAGAGCAAGAAACCGAACATCATCGTGATCATCGCGGATGATATGGTGAGTTTCGTGTGATCGGTTCGGATCCCATCGTGAACTGTAGGGTTCACCTGGTTTTTTGCTCCAAGGGTTTCAATGATGTTGGATTCCATGGCAGCGATGAAATTCCTACACCAAACATTGATGCCTTGGCTTATAACGGGGTTATTTTGAATTCGCACTATACGCAAGCGCTGTGTACCCCTTCTAGAGCCGCTTTTTTGACAGGAAAATACCCCATTCATACAGGTGAGTGATTTTCCGGATAAATATCAATCTTTGAAAATAAAAAATTATTCACCTTGTATAAATGAACTGATACACGAAGGTTTATTATCTATTGCGAATTATATATAAAAAAAAAACAAAATTAAAATGAACTACTTGATTTGATTATACAAATAAAGCACTTAATTTCGAAAATCTCACATTTACGTTCATGAGTATTCTTTGGAAAAACTCAAAAACCTGTGCACCGATTCCACCCAAATTTTGACACGATATTCAACTCACTTCAAAGCCCATTTCCGCCATGTTTCGCATCAGCAACATACCCACAACCCCGAGAAAAAAATCATCGAACTGTAGTTGGATTATCGACCGATAATTCTTGAAAAAACCCTTGCAGGTATGCAGCAGTTGGTCATTCTGGAGCCGGAACCTTGGGGCTTGCCCCTGAACGAGACACTCATGCCGCAATACTTGCAGAGAAACGGCTATTCGACTCACGCCGTCGGCAAATGGCATTTGGGATTTTTCAAAAAAGAGTACACGCCTACTTACAGGGGCTTCGATACGCACTACGGCTACTGGCAAGGCCTCCATGACTACTACACCCACATGACTCACGCAACGGTAGATTTACGTATGAAAATCGAAAATAAAAAAATAAAACTACTGAAAAAATGGGCCCAACTTGTTTTATAATCGAAATTTCAAGCGTTGTTCAAGTGCGGGTTCATGCAACATCGAGAATGGTCATGAAACATTCATCTGTCAAAACTGTCATTCTAACCTATTTCGAAATCACCCTGTACACGCCAGGCTATAAAAATATCAACGCATCATCACTCATTTTGTTGTTTTGGAATTCCCAGCATCGAACTGACCAGAGAAAAACCTTTTTAAAGTAAAATTATCAATGGAGATTCATTCTGCTGCTTGTTATATTATAATAAAATTCGAATTAACTGTTTCGGTTGGTTAACTATCAATTAAAGTGGAATTCTATTTATACGTTATTCGCGTATACCTGACCATGGTAAAGCAAATCGAGGGAAAACACAAACCATAAATCTACAAGGTGTATCCTCAACAAACACTCGAAAGTTCCGCCACACCAAATATTTCATTTCTTCTCCAGTACGGACCTGAGCAAGGTTACGACATGCGACGCAACATGGTCCCCGATTACACCGCCAAAGGTACATACAGTACGACTCTTTTCACCGAAGAATCGGTCAGGTTGATTCGAGAACATGACACCAAAAATCCGATGTTTTTGTACCTTTCACACCTTGCCCCGCATTCGGGGAACGATAACGATCCCTTGCAGGCTCCAGACGAAGAGATCGCCAAGTTCGCCCATATACAGGACCCCGAGAGAAGGATTTATGCAGGTAACACATTGTTGAAGTGAAATACGAACGCGCCTAGTTATGCCCCTGAGCGTGCTGCAACCAGCGATATACGAGAGTTGTTTACATTTGGAGAACGACTTACTGTGTACAAAGTTTGAAGTGCAATTTTTTCAGCGATGGTGTCGATGCTGGACCAAAGCGTGGGGACAGTTATTTCCGCGTTGAGAGAAAAACACATGCTCGAGAATTCCATTATTTTGTTCATGTCGGATAATGGCGCGAATCCACAAGGCATCCACGCAAATCACGGTTCAAATTTCCCGTTCCGTGGGGTGAGTTCTTCTTCTTCTCTTCCGTTTTACAGCCTTAGCTGTCAGGGCTATGCGGGAGAGATGAGTTCGCGGCGTAATTCAAACAACCTAACCTTACTTTTCGTGCTATAGGTGAAAAATTCCGCCTGGGAAGGTGCCCATAGAGGCGTCGCAGCTATTTGGAGTCCGTTGATAAGGAAAAATCAGAGGGTTTCGAATGATTTGATGCATTTGTCGGACTGGCTGCCAACGTTCTATTCTGCAGCAGGTAAATAACGATGAAAAACGTTTATTCCACTGATGCAATACGATTGTTTTTTTTTGGATGAAAGCTCGGTGTTGCCGTTTGCTTTTATTTTCCAGCGATACTCTGACAAAACTAATGACAGTTTTTGATGATTCTAAGGTCTGGACAAGAACGAACTGCCGTCGAACCTAGACGGCCTCGACATGTGGGAAACCATCTCCGAGAGCACCAGCAGCCCCAGGTCCGAACTCCTCTACAACATCGACGACGTTTTAGGCTACGGCGGCATCAGACAAGGCAAATGGAAGTACATCTACGGCTCCACCTCCAAAGGCAAATCCGACACTTGGTACGGAGACGCCGGTAAAAGCGCCCTCTACCGCTACGACCGCGCCGCCGTGCTCACCTCCAAAGTCAACAGCGCCGTCGCCGGCGTCATCACCTACAGCCAAATGAAAGACAAGAACGACAGGAGGAGTTTCAGCGTCCAGCTGATGGACGACGCGAGGATTCAAGCGCTGAGGACGGCGGCCACGGTGAGGTGCCCCGCCCCGGACGAGGACCAGCTGGAGTCGACCAAGTGCGACCTCTTGGACTCGCCGTGTTTGTTCAACGTCGAGGAGGACCCTTGCGAGCGGTTCAACCTGGTGACGCTGCGGCCCAACATCGTCACCAACCTGGAGAGGGCGATAGTGAGGCTGCGTGCTACGGCGGTGGCGCCGAGGAACGTGCCGGTGGACCCGAGGGCCGACCCTTCGAGGTGGAACGGCACCTGGACCAATTGGGCGGATCGGGAGGAGAAACCGCTGGTTGTGAATTTGTCACCCGTTGCTGTGGTGTTGATTTCTCTGGCTGGAGTTGTTGTGATGGCTTTGGTGGTGATTTTGTTGGTGATTAGTTTGTGTAGTGGGGCTGAGGGTAAGAGGGAGAGAGGGCACAAGGAGGCTGCTAGGATTATTGATGGGGATAGGTCGGAGTGGGGGCAAGTGTGAGATTTTGTGTTGTTTCTTTCGGGAAATAGCAGCAATGTGATGGGGGGAATCGACGAATTATTTTTTCAATTTGGGTTATCAAATTGGAAGTAATACATCGTTATTAATGATGCTGAAAACAAAAAATTCAAACACCTACTGTACTGTTTTTTTTTTCTTACCTAAATATTCTGCCCTCAGTTTGACTAGACCGACTTACAATTTGTATATATTTGATCTGTGTTTAGGAATAATAAATGCCTTACCGTCAAAACTCGACGTTATTGAAACTATTCAAAAGTATTCTGATCGTGATTATTTTTTTACATTTCTCGAAGCCAATAGAAATTTCAAATTTCAGTAATTCATATACGTTCTAGCTAATCAAAACATTCTTATAGTGGAAATAATCTACTTACATTATTGCAGCAAGAATAATTCAATGTATAATACGTTGTTTTCATTGAATGACAACCTCATAACGGATTTTCAAGAAATTGTAAAATGAATCCCAAACGATTTAGTGATAGCCATTTGGGATGGCAACGAGTTTTCTAAAATTTGTCGAATTATTTTCAATTTATTCTCACTCTTTTGTGAGAATATCACTACAAATTGTGAAACATCACTAAATATGTTTTCAGAAAGAAGTTAGTTATCAAACAAATGGAGCCGTACATTGGAACTGATGTATTCTGTGTTTTAGCTTGTCAAAAGTCAGAATTCCGTGTCACGTGACTTTGACAGAGCGGCCATTTTGTCGGTAGGGCATACAAGGGTGCGATGCCATTAGATTTTCATTGATATCTGCAATGCAATTTTGAGTTGTTTAGTTCGAGTTTTTAGTGTGTGTATTGCGTATTTTATTAACTTTTCCTACAATATGGCTTGGAGTGAATACTACTCATCTCTTAAAGGAGACGAGAAATCGCGTTACGACTCTAAACTTGGAATTATAGGCAATGTTGATCCCTATTCTCTTGGTGCAAGTGAACTGACCAGCAATTTAAGTTTTTTTGCCCTCTGTGGACATTTAAGATATGGTGAATTACCTAATTTTAACTCACAGTTTTTATACAACAGTATTATGTATTATTAAGTATTATGAGGCTGGATTTGTTGTTGAAGTATAACTTGTAAACCATTGCTGTAATATATTCCATTATAAAAATCACATATAATAAATTGTCATTACAAAAATATAAAGTCTATAATAAAAAATATGTTGGTGTCTAGCACTAAACCAATTTTCAATAAAAATAGGGAGTATTTCAATTCATAGGGCTAGAATAAGGGCATAAATTGAGAAAGGTACCACATATACAACTGAAATCTATCTCTATCTTCCAGTTTGGCTGGTTCTCCTAAAAAGTTGAACAAAAAACGTTTACTTTAACACCATATTAAACTATAAATTCAAACATTACTTGCTCTCCTTGGACGGCGCCGTGTAATACGCCGGCTTGCTGAACGGACCGCCGAACGAGCCAGCGGCCACTTTGATTTCGTATACTCCGCCGTAGGAGACGTCGAAGACGCGCGAGAAGGTGTCCTTGGCGTAGACGCGACGGTGCCACGTTTGCGTCGTCGAGTTTTCCTTGATATGGATCTACAATTTGCGAAAGCAGCCTTAAATCTCTACCATTCATCAGCAGTGACTGATAATCACCGGTCAACACGAAATTTAACCTCGACTTAAAATAGTAAAATTTCTTTAGTTGACGTCTTAATCAAGGTGAGGTTTATGTCATTTGTCACTTGTCTGTTGAAGTAGCAGTTTGGCTTTATTTTTAGGTTAATCCGGAAGCTTTGTTGTCGACTATTCACTAATCGAGTAATCGAGATTTGACTTGGGGTGCAGGTAATTTGGAATATATTATAGTATTCCAAATTATATAATAGATTTCTTATCTTTGTAAAAGTTTTATAGTATCAAGACATTCAGTAATCAAAATTTTCTGAACAAAATAAACTAAAATAACATCTAATTAAGTAATCAGTCGAAATAATCACAGATTAGTCTTTACTTTTAACTTATAGTTTACTATTCTTAGTTACTATTCTTGCAGTAATCACAAATATACACACCAGACTCATAACCACTACAAGAACCTCCTTTTTAATAAAAGTATTCGGTATTCCAAATTAAAAACATACCATCTTTAGCTGAAATTCTAATTTTAATTCCAGTTATATTTACAAAATCATAGTAACATCCCAAACTTACAAGGTCACTTAACAGTTTAAATAATTACAATGAAGATTAAAAGAATGATTATCACCGGTTTTATTCTTACCAATTTTTTTTCAGAGCAGCTGTCTCCTTCCCTTGTCGCTGGCAGTCGGAAAGTGAAGATGGCGTCCTGTTTTTAATACTCGATGGCTTCGTGTGACGTATGGAATTATGTTTACGGCAAAAAATACAGATGGCCTTTATAATTATTTAGATATCTAAGTATTCCGAGTGACCTGCAGCATCCCGAATATGCTGCTGTTCCTCTACTCGTTGATCAATTCCCCCCCCCCCCCCAAAAATAAAAAACAAAAACAGTAACTCCATCATTTATTATTCACAAATAGTCAATTCTCTCACATCTACACATTTCATCACTTTGGTATATCATCGTAGGACCGAAATCCCGCTAAACAATAAAACAATTTCACACTAAAAAAATAAATTCCGAATCGTCACCAACCGAACCAGGAGGGGTCCTGGGCCTCCATCAAGCTATCACCAGAGGCTCGTCGTCCGAGAACCCCCCGATCCGCGGACCATCCTCCTCCTCCAGCGTGCGCTCGTCGAAAGTAGCCGCCTCGGACCGGGTGTCGTAGTGCGTGTTGGTGAACCTCGTGAAGCTGCCCCTCAACCTCCTGAACCTCACCCCCAACACGGCGATGACGGCCAACAGCAGCGCGATTATAACCACGCTGCACGCCACCACCGAGCTGACGCTCATCGACGACGCCTCCTCCAGGACAATCTCCCTGCTCACCGCCTCCGAGGTGAGCGAATTCAACCCCCGGCCCGTCTTGATGCGCACCGCGAACGAATACACGTTCGACGACGTGTTGAAGTACCGGAAGGGCGGCTTCTCGACCACGAACTTCTGCGCCGACTCCTCCACCACGGTGTTGCCTTCGTGCACGAGGACTTCGTACCGGAAGACCCCGACGTGGCTGGGCAGGCTGCTCTCCCTCCACGACACCACGTAGCTGCCGTTGTTGGCGGCCTCCACTTTGATTTCGTAGGGGGGCAGGATGGACGGCGCCGTGTAGTACGCCGGCTTGCTGAACGGGCCGCCGAACGAGCCCGCGGCCACTTTGACTTCGTACACGCCGCCGTAGGAGACGTCGAAGACGCGCGAGAGGGTGTCGTTGGCGTCGACGCGACGGTGCCACGTTTGCGTCGTCGAGTTTTCCCTTATTTGGAGCTGCAATAGGCGGAAGCAGCGTTAGATCTCTGCCGTGCATCAGCAGTGACTGATAATCACCGGTCAACGCGAAATTTAACCTCGACTTAAATAGTAGTGAAATTTCTTCACTTTACGTCATGTCATTTGTCACTTGTCGGTCGAAGTAGCTGGTTGTTTTTGTTTTTCAAGGTTAACCCGGAGGCTTTGTTGTCGACTATTCAGTACGTGAGCAGTTTTTTCCACAATCAGCTGTCAGGCGAGGAGGAGTATTATTGGACGCAATTTTGCGCAGCTGTAGAGTACATCAAAACGATGGATTACTCAGACTAGTAGGCTCTTTTTACCATCATTGCATGCGTATATTTGTACCTATCAAACATATTTATGATTTTTATTACCGTGTTAGGTAATAGAGCATTTATATTTTTAATAAAACTGTTTACAACAATCCATCGCCGCTTTTTTTTTGACACGCCTAAATTAGCTCCACTCGAAAAGTATCAATTTTCCCACGATAATCTCATCAAATTTGTGTTTTTTTGGCCAAAATACTCAAGTATCAACAAGAATTTTCATCAAAATTGCCTTCGAAGCATATTTTTTAGTTTTCTTCAACTATATCACGAGTCAACACGAAATTTGACTTCAACATAAAAGTGTAAAATTTCTTTAGTTTAGGTCACAAAAACACGGAAAAAAATATATGACCTACAAAAGTTTGCTTTTGTGATCAGAAAACTAATTGAACAATTTTTTTCAAAATACGTGGTTTTAATGTTGAATTCAAGATAGAACTACATAGATTAATGTATTAATCATTTTTCTTGAGTTTCGCTATGCAAATAACGATACCAGCCTGAAATATAGAATTTAAATTGATTTCTATTACAGTTAATACGCCGCTAAATTAAAAATCGCTCACCGTCTGAACATCTTTTACAATAAAACCACAAGCAACATGTGGAGTCCATGATTTATCTTAATTTCGAACAGCACACTCAAAAAATGATTCGTAGGCATCGCAGAGAACTTGACATTACTTTGACTCTTATTTTGTGTCTCTAATTTTAATGAATTCACCACATATTATGTAACAAAATCCATCAGCATCGTATTTACACTTTCTCGATGACATTTCAACGTTTTCTGGACATGATCGGTAACTTATCACTCGAGTGCCATCTGCAGGCACTTTCTGAATATAAAAACTCCAATCTCGCGGTATTTTTGAATGCATTAAAACTAATTAAAATTCTTAAAAAATCGAAAAAAGTGTATTATTATTATTATAACTATCGCAAAAGCAAACTTTATACCAAATAAAAAGTATTTTCTTCTCGTTTTACTGTCTAAATAATCGAATAATCGTAGTATAAAGTTCAGGACAAACAATACAGGATGTCTCCTTTCGTGAGAAGTTTTTTATAAAAAAAAATATGTTTTTGTTGACCCGTGTAATCCCATCACATCTACTCACCCCGTAAAACTCGGGTAAAGTCGTGGGACAACCCGGCACCCACTGGATCCGCATCTTGAGCGGATTGCCGCCGTCCGGGCCCACTTGGAGCCTCTTCGGACGGGCCGTCGAATCGCCGGAAGTGGTCACTTGCTTGATTTTCTCCGACAGCGGGCCGTAGCCTATCGGGCCGATGATGCCCAAGGAGAAAATGTACGTCTCGCAGGCGTCCAGGTTCGACACCGTCGCCGACTCGTTCGTCGATGTTACTTTCGGTTCTAAAACGACAACTGTCATATGTCAAAGTAGCCACAGCACAGAAATTTAATTTTAAGTTTCGCTTTTTATCGAGTCAGTTTTCCAATCGTCCCAAAGTCGTCCAATTCAAGGGGTTAGATACAGTTGGAATTTTCAAACAATCGTTTTTTTTTCATTCAATTTTCTAAATGTACATATATTTAAGAATACACACAGAAAATTTCGTATCGTTCCGGTGAATATTTTCGAAGTTACACGCCAATTTGAAAAGGCGTTTCAGAGTGCTTAAAAGTGCTTTGGTCACAAATTTTTTTCTTTGAGACCGCCACTTTGTCAAAAAAAAAATATTTTGCTTATTCCTTCGATTATTCACTAGATTTAAACATTACTTTTACGAAATCTGTTTGGATTTTTAAGTTCGGATCATCCAGTTCAAAGATATACCGAGTGGTCACCGCAAAACGTCTTTTTTGGGAGGAGCTCCCGGAGCTCAGCTGTAGCTCCTTTCCAAATAAATAGTCTCAAAATACCGTTAAAAGATACCACAATATGTGTACAAATAATCAGATCAACAATTTCAAAACTTGCCTCAGAAAAAAATCAGGAAAATTCGATTTTATTCGGCATCCTAACTGTACATAACCCCTCAATGATTGCGATTGCAAATTGAAATTCGTGCATGCATAGAATTCCTTTCATTTTCAAGTGACCTTCCGCCACTTGCGACTCCAAAAAAGCCCCCATCAGCAGAAAACAACCAAGAACCCATTGAAACAACAACCGAACACTCCCCTTCAGATTAGACCTGGTGAACATAATTTATTGCAACTTACTATCCAGGAGAACTTCGTAAGGATTGGTCCCGTAGTAGACGCCGTACTCCCAGTTGATTTTCTTGGGATATTTCGGCCTCTCCCAGCTGAGCTTAACACTGGTGCCGCTCTTCAAGAGAACGGCCTCCGACAAATGCACATTCGGCAGCGGTTTCCCCGACCTCGTGAAACTCACCGTCGTCCTGGGGCCGATAAAAGACTTCTTGAACGCGTTAATCTACAAAAAAAACAAATAATAAACGTTGAATTCGCGCTCAGGGACACCAGCGAGAACCCACCTCGATGTGGCTGGTGACTCCCGGGGGCAGCTTCATCGTCATGTTCCGCGTCTTGGTCGATTTCGCCGGGATTATCAGCGGCATTTCCGGTATGAAGACCATCACGGTGAAACCGTCGACTTGTCCGTCGTAGTCCCACGTGACGGAGACTGTTTGTTCGTTCTCCTGCACCACGACGTTGCTGACAGCGCCGATGTCGGTTTCCCCGTCGAAAACTAACCGCGCCGGTTCGGATTTCTCGCTGTTGAATTCCCTGTTATAAGCCACCACCTTGAGGGAAACGAGAATTCGTGATTGGGTATGAAAATGTAGCGCTAAAACGGGCTCTCACAGAATTATAAATTGTGACCAAACATGTTCGTTACTCTGAATGGAAAAAATTGAACTTTTAATTGTATATTTTGCATCGGAATTGTATTATTACCTAATTATTGGACTTTTTATTGTATAATTACCCAATTGTTGGACATTCTATTGTATATTCTATATTTTAATTGTATATTTTTTGTCGCAATTGTATAATTACCTAATTATTCGATTTTTTTATTGTATAATTACCTAATTATTCGATTTTTCATTGTATAATTACCTAATTATTTGATTTTTTATTGTATGATTACCTAATTATTGGACTCTTAATTGTATATTTTATATTTTAATTGTATATTTTATATCGGAATTGTATAATTACCTAATTATTCGATTTTTTATTGTATATTTACCAAATTGTTGGACTTTTTATTGTATATATTGTATTGTAATTGAATATTTTGTATCTTTATTTCATATTTAGATTTTATGTTTTTGTTCAGAATATTTTGTACCTACAGATTGTTCATGTATTAGGATTTCCTATTTTCAATAAATTTCATTCATTCATTCATTCCCTACTAGTATTGTATATTTTCAGTTTATATTTTGTATGAGTATGCATTGTATTTTTATTATATTTAATATCTAAAAAGGGGAGAACCCGTTGAAAATAAAAAAAATATTAACGAGGTCCATTGGGCTGTCAATATTTCTAGTTATCCTCCAGTGTCGTCCCCAGATGTCGAACAGAATAAAAAATCCTCACCCAGAAAGTGTAGGCTACGCCGTGCTCGAACGCGCCCCCCATCAGATACGACGTCCCCTTGACCACGACCCTCAACTCGGTATCCGGCGTCTTCTCCGACCGCCACTCGACCTCGTAGACCTGGACGACTCCCCTGGGCCGCCCGGGCTCCGTCCACGACACCAGCACGTGCGACGCGTTGCGCTGCTGCACCGTCACGTTTCGCGGGGGATCGGGAACGCCCTCGCCGGTGGTGGTCACGTTGAAAACGGCCGGCGGGAAGACCGCTGTGGGCGTCTTCTTCAGCCGCACGTACACCGTCACGTTGTACTTGGTGAAGGCGTCCAAGCCGGTGAACTGGTGGGCCAGCTCGCCCGTCCAGCTGGCGTTACGCCACGAGGGGTCGCCCAGCTTGTTGATCGACGGCTGGAACTCCATGGCGTCCAGGGAGTCGTTGAAGGCGCTCGAGAGGTGGATCTTCCAGCGCAGGTACAAGGAAGAGTCGTTCTTGCCTCTGGAGGAGGAACGTTTTTAAATGTTTTTACACGTTCCCCATGGAATTTATGTTTTTTTATACATGTATATTCTAAAAATGGGATACTTCGTCAATAAGATCAACTTTTTGGACGATAAAGCATATTTATTATTATTATTAACACTGGAATTGATGAATTATTATCTACGAAAAATAATATATGAAAATATTCAAAGGAGTTTGTCATGAAAAATAAATAAATGGTATAGTAAAAAAGTTAAAAATTGTGTAAAACAATATAGCTGAAAACAAGATAAGTGTAAAATATTTTTTATGAATTTAGAAATTTTTCATAAGGAAACTTTTTACATTGGCCTCAATTTTGGGAATTGCACCGTGTGTCATTCAAACTCACCTGTCATCAAAGTCCAATTGCCAAATTTGGTAAACGCGCGACCTCCTGGAGCAGCCCACCTCGTCGTTGCCGTCCTCGCAGTCGATTTCGCCGTTGCAGACGTACGCGAGAGGGAGACAGAGAGAGTCGCACGGGAAGCGGCCGTAGGCGCAAGATGGCGCTGCAGGTACACCCGGTAGGTTGTGTTCGCAGGACTGTTCATCGGAACCGTCGGGGCAATCTGAGACGCCGTTGCAGAAGGTAGATAGCTTCAAAAAAAATAACGAGAGTTGTTGTACCACGTGGTTTCGATAGGATCGCCAAGAAAAATTGTTAAAAATGGCTGGAAATTGTGAGAACTATATTATGTTTAATTCCGATGTTTTGAAACCAAATTTCCAGCTGTTTCAATGTGAAAAGTCACTTAAAACGCCCAAAAAAATTAAATAACACTCCCTGCTCACGGATTTCAAAGAATCGCAAAAAAAAAAAACCAACAAAAATTTCAATAAACGACAGAAAACCGCAAAAAATACCTGAAAATGCCAGCAAATAAAAATCCAACAACACTCACCGGTACACAGCTGCCGTCCCTGAGACACTTGAACTGGTTGACGGAGCACACGGACAAGGAATTACAGTTATTCTCGTCCTCTCCGCCATAGCAATCGTACGAGCCGTCGCAGACCCACGCAGCCTCGATGCATTCGCCTCCAGAGCACTGGAACTGGTTGGGCCCGCAAAGTCCTTTCTGCGTCGTCGCCGCCGTCGTCAAGGGTTCCACCTGGAGATAAAAACAACGCTGGTAGGTGGAGGGGCGACTCGGACCACGAGAGATTTTACCGTGGGGACCAGCGGGTTGGTGCAACTTTGTTCGTCGCTGTTGTCTAGGCAGTCATCCACGCCGTCGCACTTCCACCAGAAGGGGATGCACCGGGAGTTGTTGCAAACGAACATCCAATCTTGGCAGGAACCGTTCTAGAAATGCCAGAATCACTTTGGTATTCGATTCAAATCAAAATATGCTTTATTGTCAGAAGAAAAATAATCTTATCGACAAAGTCATGTAATACAGATAGAAAGATGAAAAAATAAAATAAGAAAACATTAAAAATACAATGAAATAATGGTACTGGACAGATTAAAAAAAATAAAATGAATAAGAAGGTACGTCCACCAGATGCAAAAATATCAGTAATTTTTTAAAAGAAAGGGGCATTCATAATTTAATATTGTCACAAGTTTTTACAACTAAAAAATTCTTTTCAAACAATCCAAATGCTTCAATTCCCCTTAGATGCAGTAGAAAATTTCCCCATGGAACCCCCCACGCTTACCTTCTTGAGAAAATCGTTGGGCAACTTAGAAGCGTCCGTCTTGGACGTGGTGCAGTTCATCTCGTCCCTGCCGTCCAGGCAGTCCTTGTCCCCGTCGCACATCCACGTCTTGTAGATGCACTTGTTTTGTGGAGGGCCGCAGGACATTTGCGCATCCGAACAGGAATTGTTGGCGCAGTCTTGCTCGTCGGAGCTGTCCCCGCAGTCGGGCTCGTAGTCGCATTTCCACGTTATGGGGATGCAGGTGATGCCGCCGCTTTTGCACTGGAATTCGTCGGCTAAGGAGGAGGTTTCGTTAAAATCGGATCTTGGTCATATTTGAAACAGTGTGTTTGATGAATAAGAAACTACCATTATTATTATAATTATTTTATTCATTTCAATTTATTTATTCATTATTAATTCATTTATTTCAATTTATTTATTCATTATTAATTTATTTATTTCAATTATTTCATAATTAAAGTTATTTATATTTAGTAATTTATTTTTAGTATTTTTTAAAATCGGCTCAAGGAATGGTTATTGTATTGTATATCACACCACAATTCTTCATTGATAATTTTTTATATACAACTTTCTACATTTAATGAGAGTAAAAAAAATCTTCAACCATTTGCCAATTAATTTGAAACAGTATGTTTGATGAAAAAGAACTATCATTTATTCGTTATCGAATTCATTCCACACTGTATATTTCTCTGTTTGACTGCTTAGTCGCTTATCGAGTAGATTATTTTTTCACATATTTCAGTTGAAACAATGTATGATTTTATTTATTTCATGCTAGTCTCCTTGTTTCAACTTGTGCAATTAGGCTTTGTCAATGAGATTTTTTGTTTTTTGGAGAATAAAGCATATTTATGATTAATGAATTGATTGAATTGTGGTCGTACTGACCTTTGCATATGGTCGGGGTCTCTGCGTAGCAATTTCGTTCGTCGGAACCGTCTCTACAATCGTTCTCCCCGTCACACTTCCACTTCTTCGAGATGCACAATCCGTTCTCACAAGAGAATTGATTTTCCGTGCAATTCACCTTCGAGCAATTCGCTTCGTCAGAACCGTCCACACAGTCTCTATCGAAATCACACCTAGGCACAAAAAAACACAATCAATCAACAAAGAAACGCACTAAAATGAAAACCGCCCCACCTCCAATAGTGCGGTATGCACCTGCCGTCGTTACACTTGAAAAACGAGGGCGGGCACGTCGAGGTGGAACACTGCTCCTCGTCCGACCCGTCCCCGCAGTCGTCCTCGCCGTCGCAACGCCACCCCTTCGGCACGCACAGCCGGTTGCCGCACTTGAACTGATCGCCCGAGCATCCGGCCGGCCCCGTCGGGCACGTCGAGTTGGCGAAGGGCGGGCCGCCGCCCTGGCACACGCACTCGTCGCCGCGTCTCGTCAGCCCGTCGGGACACAGGCAGGCGTACGAGTGGTGGGGCAGACCGACGCAGATGTGCGAGCACGTGGTGTTGGTGCACGCGTTCGTGCCTATCTGGTGACCGTGCGCGAAGACCTGAAGAATAAAAAATCGTTCGCAAGGGACGAGGTAGGTGTCTGTGATGGGTACCTTTAGATCCATCAGGCCGGGCATCTGCTTCAAGACGACTTCCACTCCCTTGAAGTAGTTTTTGGGACTGCTGAATATGGAATTTCTCTTCCAGTCGTCCCAGAACATCATGTTTTTGAAGACGGCTACGGCGAAGGGGTGAGACACGAATTCGTTATTGGAGACTATCTTGACGAAATGGTCGCCGTGCAGGTCGGAGCTACCGATGTAATCCATCCTGAACCACAATAAAAAATCGTGACAAATTATTCCACGCTTTACAGTAGGAATTTTCAGAAAATTTCGTATCGTTTCGGTGATTATTTTCGAAGTTACACGCGAATTCGAAAAGGCGTTTCAGAGTGCTCGAAAGTGTTTTCCAAACTCTAAACGCTTTTTTCCCAAAATGGTGTTTTCAAAGTCGGTGATCAACATTTTTCTAAAACGGCTCAACCGATTAGTCTCAAATTTTAACACGAGCTTCTAGTAAAAAACCTGGAAAATTCTCTCATTTTTTTCGGCCTCCCAACTGTACCTAACCCCTTCAAAAAAATCGAGAATTTCACCTGGCGTCCACCCAGTACAAGCGGTTGGCGATGTAGTCTATGGTGATGCCGTTCGGCCACTCCACGGTCTCGGCACCGAACAAACTGAGGTTATGGCTGCCATCCAAATCGGCGCGGTTGATCGAAGGATTCTCCGCGGACCAATCCGTCCAGAAGAGATAACCGTTTTGAGGGTGCACCACGATGCCGCGCGGCTTCGTCAACACCGTCCCGTTGAGGATGGTCTTCCGCATGTGCCCGCTGCCCACCACGTCGGTTCTTCCACGGACAAAAAAGCAAAGCGTGATTCTTTCGGTGGTTGTGTGAGCACAGCGAATATCCTCACCTGATGAGCTCGATCTTGGCCCTGACGCCGTCGACGAAGTAGAGCGTCTTGGAGATCCAATCGAAGGCCATGCCCTCGATGGAGGACAGCTCCGTGGACACCAACACCTCCGTTTTGCTGCCGTTAGAATAGCACTGCCGGCCGATCGTGTCCTCGGCGATGTCCGCCCAATAAACGCAATTGGCGGCCATGTCGAAGTCTATGGCGATGACGTTCTGCAGGTTGGGGATGGGCAGCTCCTCGAGCTTCCTCGTCATCAGGTCGTAGCGCGAGATCCGCTCGCGCTGCGCGAACAACAAGAACGCTTCCATGGGCTCGATGGGGCAGGGCACCAGGTCGGGCAGGTAGTGGCTCTCGAAGCCGCCCACGCACACGTCGCCGGGGATGCGGGCGTAGCCCTTGGTGCGGTTGTAGTACCTGCCCGGTTTGCAGTTGGCCGGCACCTCCTGGGTGGGGGTGAAGGAGGCGGAGACGCAGCGGTGGGTCGAGGAGTCGACCATCTCGAAGCCGTTGTCGCTGGAACCAACACTTTTAGCACCCCTACACGCCACAAACTCTATTCTCACCATTTAAAGTCCCAGTAATCGCAGTAACAGGGCTGTTTGGAGACGGTGCGGACGTACTCTAAGCCGTTGAGGCAGCGGGCGTGGGGGATCCGCCTCTGGTAGGTGGTTTGCTGCCCCATCAGGCAAGGCATGTAGCTTCTGGTGTCGAGGGACTGCCCGGGCGACCACATCTTATAATCCTCCTGCACAACAAAACGAGGTTACTGAGCACCAAAAGCATTCAAGAGTTATTTTCTGTTCAGAATAAAAGAAACTATTGGAAAGCAATTTTTAGAGAATAAAAAAATTATGAAACGAAAATTTACATCGCAAATACAATTCAGAGGTTGCAACCACGAGGTAAACCAAATAAATTATTGCCCAAGTGTATTTTTGATAGTAGAAAATGTCACGTAAGTTTCAATTTTGTAACTTTTTTGTATCCCCTCCAAGGGGCTGTACCTCCAAAAAAACCCTACCCCTTTCACAACGAGGAGAACACTTCACTTCCCTACCTCGACACAAGTCCTGTTGAAAACCCCCCGGAAATCCACCTTGATGACGATCCACTGATGCTCGGCGGGCAGCGACCCGAACATGGTAAACACGGTAGTGTTCTGCCCGGGCTCGGTCATCAGCCCGTACAGCTTGAGCTCGTCCTCGTGGAAAACCGTCTTGTTCCACGTCTCCCCCTCGTCGGTCGAGTACTCGATGTGCCTGGTCTCCCCCCTGGACTTGTAATACCGCACGGCGGACAACACCCCCCCGTGATCGCCCATGTTGAAGTAGTAGAGCTCGCGCAGCGTCTGCCGCCACGTCAGCCCCCCGTCCGTGCTGATGTACACCCCGTAATGCCCTTTCAGCGTGTTGCCCAGCACGCCGGTGGCCAAGATGATGCCCGGGGCGGACTTGCTCGACAGAATCCCGATCGACCTCGAATCTGGGAAGAGTTGGCTGAATTTCTGGCTGAGGTGCAGCGAGCAGTTGCCCCCCCGCACCGCGCAGTCGCTCGGCTGCCCCTCCGCGTCGACGGCGGGTGGTTTGATCTTGCGCCACGTGGCGCCGTTGTCGAAGGTGATGACGGAGCCGAGGTGTTGGGGGCCCAGCGAGCTGCCCGTCACCTTCGAGGTGAGGTGCGAGGCGATGTAGATGCCGTCGAGGCCCTCCACCTTGTACACGTCCGCGAACGCCTCCTCCGACAAGTGGCTGGAAAGGAGACGAAATACATGTATGTAAAAAACGGCAACTTTAAAAAGCTACGTGTCTGTATAAATACATGTAAAAAAACTACAAGTCCGTAAAAATACGTGAATGTAAAAACTACGTGTTTGTAAAATACACGTATGTGAAAAACGACATCTTTAAAGAGCTACGTGTCTGTAAAAATACATGTAAAAAAACGTGAAAGTAAAAAATTACGTGTCTAAAAAAACTGCATGTCCGTAAAAATACGTGAATGTAAAAAACTACACGTCTATAGAGTACATATATGAAAAAAATACATATATGTAAGAAATTACATCTGTTAAAAGCTACGTGTCCGTTGATATACATGTAAAGAATACATCTCTGTAAAAAAAACTACATGTGTGTAAAAAGCGGCATCTGTTGAAAGCTACGCGAGTGTTAAAATTAGTGTAAGTTGAAATACATCTATGTGAAAACTACATGTATGTAAGAAACGACATCTATTAAGAGCTACGTGTCCATTGAAATACATGAAAAAATGCATTTATGTAAAAATTACGTGAAAGTAAAAATCTACGTATCTGTAAAATACGTGAATGTAAAAAAAATACATGTTTGTAACAAACGACATCAGTAAAAGCTACGTGAATGTAAAAAATTGTGTCTGTGAATATACGTGTATGTAAAAAATTCGTAAAAAAAACTACATGTATGTAAAAACGATATCTGTAGAAGGCTACGTGTCTGTAAATTCATGTATGTAAAAAGAAGTACGTGTATGTTAAAAATATACGTGTCTGATAAAAACATGTAAAAAATGACATCTGTAAAAAGCTACGTGTCTGTAAAATGCATGTATGTAAACTGGACTTACTTCAACCAGGTGTTCTGGTAGGTCATGCCGGGCATGAAGGCGAACACATCTCGCAGCGACAAGCTGAACCTAACCTCGCCGTTGGACCCGCTGAGGTCTTCCGAAACGTACAGATTCGAGGACGTGTTGGAGTGGCTGACAGCTATGAAGGCTCTGCTCTCCGTCACGTCCACCACGAAGTAGCCCAGATTCTTCTGCGACCTGTCGAAAACGCACGGCAGCTGCTTGCCCAATTTGTAGGACACGTACAAGTTCAAGTCGCCCTGGAAAATTCACAGTTTTTTTTTTTCAATTTCCTTGTAGGAAGCCTTCGAACAAAATTACCGTTGTCGAGTCCATCCTAGAAGTGAAAACGTAGTTTCCTTTAAAGAACAAGTCCTTGACACCTGTCGCGTATATTTGCGAATGCCTTTTGCGGGAATCTGTCTTGAAGTACATGACAGATGTCAAATTGCTGGGTTCCATCCTTTGGACAATCAACTGATAATCCCCGTTCCCTTCGGGGAACAAGTAGAACGACTTCACGTACTCGTACAGTACTCTGAACGTTTTCCCGAAATCTTCAGTCATCCAAAGCTGAAAAAAAAATTCAAATTGATAGAGAATTGATGACATTTTCAGGAGTACCAACCTTGTGGTTGGTGTTATTTTTGTCCAATACAATAAAAGTCCCAGATTGTGCCTCATGGAATGCCACTTCGGATGGTGTGAAGGACACATCTCGTCTTTCAAATGTTTTTCCGTGGTCCACAGTGAGAAAAATCACATTGCGTTGTATATCGGTGAACACAAACTGAAAAAAATTACTCGAATAAATTTTAACCCCTTTTGTATTTGAATTTTAATGTGTAATGTAAATGAATTTGTCTATTTTGTATTTGAATTTCAACACTGGTGTTAAATGTAAATGAATTTGTCTATTTTATGTCTGAATTTCAACACTGGTGTTTAATGTAGATGATTTTTTTAATTTCAACAATGGAAATGTAAATGAATTTGTCTATTTTGTATTTGAATTTCAACACTGGTGTTAAATGTAAATGAATTTGTTTATTTTATGTCTGAATTTCAACACTGGTGTTTAATGTAGATGATTTTTTTAATTTCAACAATGGAAATGTAAATGAATTTGTCTATTTTGTGTTTGAATTTCAACACTGGTGTTGAATGTAAGAAACTTTATTTTCTTTTTGTTTGAATTTCAACACTGGTGTTGACTTGAAATAAATTTTAACACTCACGACGTTGCTGAACTTCGGATGGTTATAGAACTTATCCAGCGTGGCGTACTTCCCGTCGGGTCCTTTGAAGACCTCCGTCTTGTTCTCGTAATGGTCACCGTCGTCATAGGATATAAAAACCGAGGATGGCGTGGGCGGTACCACCATCCCAGCGAAGAGGGGCGCCGGGTCCCTGGCCAAGCAGATGACCACTCCGCTTTTCTCGCCCACCCAGTTCACCATCAGCTGCTTGTGGGTGTCGTTGAAATGGTTCACCTGGAACGAAACGAATCACCACCCTGTACGCAACCGTCAAACAGCTCGAGTTCTGTGTCTAGTCCAGGTGACAAACGTCAACAATGACGGAATCGAGTTCGACATGACCTCGACGACGAGCCGCCCCAGCGAGGACCTCCCCCAGGAGACGCTCGTCACGCTACCCCCCGACGGCGGTTGGGGATGGGCGGTCGTCGCCGCCGCCTTCCTCTCCTTCTTCGTCGTCGACGGCTCGGCGTTCTCCTTCGGCGTTTTCTTGGACGCCATCGCCGACGAGCTGGGCTGCCCCAAGAGCCAGGTGGCCGTGTGCGCGGCCATCTCCACCGGAGTGTTCTGCTTGAGCGGTGAGCCCTAGCCCTCGTAGCTTCCTTCACCGCCCGACGTGCTCGCAGGCCCTTTCGCCGCCTCCATGGTCAACAACTACGGCTACAGGACGGTGGGCGTGGCCGGCAGCCTGCTGTCGATGCTATCCTACTTCACGACCGCCCTGTGCGGGTCCGTCCGGCTGGTGTACTTCACCAACGGGGTGTTGTCCGGGCTGGGGATGAGCCTGGTGTACATGCCGGCCGTCATCGCCGTCGGGTTCTACTTCGAGAGGCGGCGCGGCATCGCGACGGGGATAGCGTCTTGCGGGAGCGGGCTGGGCGGCGCCGCCCTGCCCATATTGCTCACCATCGCCGAGGACAACATCGGTAAGATCGCGACGATGAAGACACGTACGTAATTTTACAGGGAATGACGAGCAAGTGCGATCGTTTTGCTTACATGTTATGGAAACTCAAAGTCGAAATGGGAACGTGCAAGTTGTACGTGTATGTAAAAAACGACATTTCTGTAAAAACTACATGTCTGTGAAAAATCGTGAATGTAAAAAAAGTCATGTAAGTAAAAAACTACATATCTGTGAAAAATACGTTAATTAAAAAATCAACGTTTCTGTAAGAAAAACATGTATGTAAACAATACGTCAATGTAAATGAAAACTACGTATCTGCAATATACATGTATGAAAAAAAAACTACATGTAAGTGAAAAAAACTACGTGTCTTTGAAAAACGACATGTCTGTAAAAAACACGTGAATGTGATAGCTACGTGTCTGTGTAATGAATGTATGTAAAAATCGACATATCTGCAAAAATACGTGAATGTAACATATACGTGTCTGTAAAAAAATACATGTATGTAAAAAACTACAAAAAAAACACTACATGTATGTAAAAATTGTCGTGTATGTAATTTCGGTTTGTTTAAAGGATGGCGGAGAACCTTCAAGATGATGTCGGGCATGTTCGCCGTTTCGGCCTTTAGCGCGATCGTCTTCAGACCGATCGCGCCGAGCTACTCGCGTAAAATCCGGTACAGCACCGTGGCTTCCGGTAAATTTTTCGCCACCTACCCGAACCGAATGTACCCGACCCTGTCCGAGGTTACCGAGGTGCCGACGATCACGCTTTTGCAGCCCCGAAGGCTCACCAAATCCAGCGAGGTTATGATCATGTCGTACCCTTCCAGCAGCGTCAAATGTAAATTCAAGGAGGTGGGTCAGGAATTTTCGTTTTTTATTTATATATCGTGATAGGGACATACCTGCAACCCCGATAAAACGGATAGGTTGGACTGGAAATGGGATGTATCAGAGGGAATCCGAATGATTTGAGATTACATGAGAAGTAAGCTTTATTTTTAGTTGTCTGATGATGTATCTCGCAGCGTCGTGTTACTGAGAAATAATGTGAATCATATTAAATAACAAAGATGGTCAGTGTTTGCGTTTCAAAAACCGAAGCTTCCGAATGATAAATACAGTACTTTGGACAATGAATCAGAATGTTGTTTAAATAATAATCGAAAAAGATAATGGAAGGAATATTTGACATCTAATTTATTTTAAATCCATCAACAATGTATTTTTAAAGCAATATTGATTCTCAAGTTCCGATTTTTTTTTCAAGGATGATATTCAACAAGGTTCGAACAAATCCCTTGAAATATGCGTTGAAGGAAAAGCAACGGAAAAAATTACCAAATCCCTGGTAGTTTCGAAAACGAAACGAAAGAAAATTTCACTACACGAGACACAAACGGTGCTCGGTAGCAACATGAGACCGATGTACAGGGACGACATTTTTTACAACAGTTCTTTCAATGTCATCCAGAAATACAGGAAAACGACGCAAGATCCACAAAGACATGCGGATTTCTCCGTTAGTATGAGTTTTTTATTTCTCAACAGTTTACAGAATTTGTAAATAAGTAATATTTTGGTAGATTTATGTTTTTTTCTGTCGAAGCAGGTGAATTTTTTATTCGAATCGCAAATATCTCGCAATAAACAATATTATCATATTGCTCTGAGTCCTCCGTGGTTCAGTTTGTAATGTTTTTCGTAGGTTTTCGCGACTTTTTGAGGTTTTTTGGAATTTTCAACATGAAATATCTCGAATACTATACTAGATATCAAAAAACGGATTTCACCTCCATTTTCAGCGCCTCTTAGACACCTTTCGGGCAAATTATTTTTGACTTTTAAATCTCAACTTTTCAGAAATCCAACATGGATTATCATTTGTCAGTGATACGAGTGGAAACTTCTTGGGATTTCAACAAAGGAAAACGCTGTTTCGTGTGCACGGAAGCGGTCAAGCGAACTTTGGCCACCATGTTAGATTACAAATTATTGAAATCCCCAACATTTCTATTGATAGCCTGCCACGCATCCTTCCTCTGTTTTGGTTATTCCACCACGTTTATCTTCATGAAGGACAGGGCCGAACAGATGGGCATATCCAAAGGGGTCAGCTCGTGGCTCATTTCAATTTTGGGTGGGATTTTTGACGTATTCTTCGGTAGTTCAATTGAACTACTAATTGTTTTTCAGGCATTGCCAATACAATTGGGAGGATAAGTTATGGCCTTTTGGCGAATTGGCCCAAAATGGAGTTCGTTTGGCTGACTGTCATCTGTCTAATAGCCGGTGGTATGGCTACCATATTGTCAGCCCATTTCAAAAACGACATATTGCAAATCTGCTACGCCGCTGCTTTCGGAGTTTTCGTGGGTAAATAACAAAGTAGAGTTTTCTATTCAGTGTCGCGTATTTTTATGACTTAGATATTTTTGTCATTATTGCATGACTTTCATTCTCTTTCTACTCGTTAGAAAAACAACTATTTTTAGTTCAGAAACAACAAATTTTCCTGGCAAGATAATTTATTGTTCGTTGAGTATGCACAGAGCAAAATATAAACAAGATTAAATTGTAGATAATGATCAGTCCACTTATGATTGATCAGTGCAAAATAAACTTAGTAGCGAAACGCTATGAAAAATGTTGAAATGTTTTGTAGGATCTCATGAAAACAATTTTCTTTTATCACTTGAATGTTTTTCGCTCCTTTATTTCATTTGCATATAGCGATAATGTAATTCACTAGAACGACCAAATATTTATTATGCCTATATACAAGATAATTCCATACATAACAATGATAAAAAAGTACACGGTATAGATAACTACAGTATTATACTTTTTCCTCGTAAATACAATATCCATAACAATGCATACAAACCAAGATAAAGGCGAATGAATCATTTTTGACACTTGACGCATACGTCAGATTCCTTTTGCACTAATTTCTCAAGTAGTAATATACCCCAAGATACGCCTCTGACTAGAACAAGAAAAAGATAGCCAAAAAGTTGTAGGCGTGTATCGTATCAAGAGGGCATTGAAAAATAATCGAATATTTTGATTGAATTTGAATTGAGTCACTGTATATTGGCGTTTAGCTAAAATCCGTTCAAGATAGAGAAAAACGAAGTTCAGACGAGAAATGTATTTATTTTTTCAGCTTGTATTCCAGCCTTGAGGACCCTTATAATAGTGGACACTTTGGGTTTGGAAAAACTAACAAATTCTGTTGGTCTAATACTTATGTTTCAAGGAGTCACATCTTTGATAGGCATTATAATTGCTGGACAATTAAGAGAGCTCACCGGAGATTACAACTGGAGTTTTTATTTTTCCGGGATATGTATAATATTGTCTGCATTGTTTTTCATACCTCTGAATAACGTAGCTAGTTGGGAACGTAATAAAAATGATTTAAAAACCTAGTGGGCTTGGTGATTTTTTTATTTTCTTTCACAATTTTTCCTCATCTCATAAATCGACAAAATAACACACCATCAGTACACCAAGTGAGTATTTGCTAATCGAGTATAATCAGCAAAATACCAAGAACAAAAAACCTCAAAAGAACGAGAGAAAAAAACACACCGCAATAGGAAGACACAAAATGATAAAGGTAACTCGTAAATGTGTTTTTGTTATTAATTGTGACATTGATCTGAGACTGTCAATGAGATGACCAGTACAAAATATTTTCAAATAACGGGGAATCACGTGAGAACTTCAACAAAATTCTATTATCGAAAAGGTTTTTCCCCGGGAGCAAAGGAAGTGCTTTAGTGGGTCTAAGTGAACGAATAATAAAATGATGAGCTAGGCAATGTGCCACCATAATCAAACAATCATTTTCAATTACCTTTGTTACAATTCCCTCTGCTGGTGTTGCATCTGGAGACCTTTTGCTTCTCTTGCCAGTGAAAGGAATATTGCTTGATTCCACATTGATAACAAGAGTTTTTCTATTGAAGTCATCTTTATCTTCGTTTCCGAATAATGTTTTCGTTTCTGTATAGCCGTAAGCCCCGGCGTATGTCACAATTAGGTGAACAACCGATGAAATCAACAATAATTTAAACATATTTGCCAACTAGTGGTCCATTATACGTAATAGTAGGTATTTTGTGAGAAATCAATGCATATATAAATCAACAACCGACCATGTATTAAACTACAATTTTACTTTGTCGTTTTGGTACAGTTTTCTCGTAATAACAGCACGCACAAACGTCACAACACAAGTTCACGAAGTGACTAGACTGATTAATCGATAATCGTGACAAGAGAAACTCACAATAAACAAAAACTGCGCATCATCATGTTTATGGCTTCATATATGCATGCATGTCATATGTCAAAGCCAGCTACTGTATATGTGCTATGATCTGTGCTACCATATGATTGCCATATGATTTCGTTGACAAAACTGACACTGACAGTGATTAGTGGTTCTTATTTATTGTTTTGTATTTTTTGATAAGCAGTACTCGTTCTCCATTGTTGTCCTCGGACTCTCGAACTGACCGTTGAACTCAATTTCGGACTTTGAACAAACAAACGATTGAGAAAATCAGACAAAGGTGTTCCAAAAATGATGGCATATCGTGGTTGATATCACTCGAGAATCGTTGGAAGAAAGTGTGCTGTGGAGTGCAGTTATTTTTTGTCGTGTTTTCGAGGTACTCTATTGGTTTTAGAAACCACATTGATGAGACATCAGTTTAATCGTTTGTAGAATTTGTTAATCATAATCGAAAATGGCGTCCGAGAATCTTCTGCAGAACAGATCCTCTGATGTGAAACTGCAAATAATCTCTAGTCAGGCTAAAAAATTAACACATTTACCTCAGAGACCAAAAGTGGATCTATCTTTTTCTGATCTGACATATAAGGTGAAACAAGGAAAAGGTAAATTTTGCTGTATATGTTCAAACTTTGACCTCATTTTGGGATGGGGAGTTTGTGGGTAGAAGTATTCTCAATAGACATTCTCCAGTTATTTTTATTATTTTTTTTTTCCTTATAATTGAGAGAAAAATCATCAACCTCAATTGTGTTGTTTTAATAAGTGCTTTTTGGTGTAAGTATAATTATTTCAGCCTTGGTCTTTGACAAATTACTTATTTCATGTATATATCATATGTGTCTAGTTTATCTGACTTGAAACTATAAATATATTATTTTACATAAAATGCTGAATTTTCAATAAGTTCCATACTATGGAACTATACATTTCCATTCTGCTGAGTGGTTATTTAATATCAATGTTCAAGTACTGATAGTGATGATGAAATTCAAACTTCAGGATGCCCTCAAAATTACTAATCCAATGACACAATGCATAAAAACATAGAAAATATGTAACTATTTATTTTTCATATTGCTCATAAGGTGAATAAACTGTATCAGCCAAAACATACAATATCATCAATATTTATTATATATAGCTATGCCACACTAGGAAATTGAATTTGTTATTTAAAAACAAAAACCATCAACCTGAGTGTTATACTTGAAATATTTCAACCAAGTGTAAAATAACAGTTATTACATTAACATTCATTTCAAAATGCATCATCATCAATGAAACCTTTGAACTTATCCATCCCTAATTACAATGAATTCCACTGTGATTTACATTTGTAGAGGAGAAAATTATCTTGAAAAATGTCAGTGGAAGGTTACGCTCTGGTGAGCTCTGTGCCATCATGGGCCCCTCTGGAGCTGGCAAGTCCACTCTTCTCAACATCCTCACTGGATATAAGTAAGCTCATTTCGTGCTCACCATTGTTTTTTCACTTTTGACATGGAATTTTCCTACCTTAGAACCACCGGAATGGACGGTCAAATATTAATGAATGATAGAGAAAGAGATCTTAGTCAATTCAGCAAATTATCAGCGTATATTATGCAAGACAATCAGCTCCACGCAAATTTGACTGTGGACGAGGCTATGGATGTTGCTGCTAAACTCAAAATCGGCAGTAAAACTTCCAGTGAACGCGAAAAAATTGTGAGCATACCACTTTTGACAGTATTGACATTTGAAATTTCACAAGGAACACCTGTTTTCTGACAGCCTGTCAGGATATGCGGTGTTGCCGCACATTTTTTCTTCGGATGCTCGTTCTGGAATGAATAGATTTATGATTGTTTTATGGTCATTTTAGATAACAGAAATTCTGGATACTCTCGGTTTGATAGACCACAGAAACACGATGACCAGTGGGTTGTCTGGAGGTCAAAAAAAGAGATTATCCATCGCTTTAGAACTGGTCAATAACCCTCCAATCATGTTCTTCGATGAACCAACGAGTGGGCTAGACTCTTCTTCCTGTTTCCAATGCATCTCGTTGCTGAAAACCTTAGCCAAGGGTGAGACAGTTTTGAGAACAACAGCATTGGATAGGAATCGAAGCTAACTGTTTTTTCAAGGGGGCAGAACCATAATTTGCACCATCCATCAACCATCCGCTAGGTTATTCGAAATGTTCGACCAGTTGTACACTTTGTCAGACGGCCAGTGCGTCTACCAGGGCTCCACCACCCAGCTGGTGCCCTTTTTGGGCTCCCTCAACCTCCAGTGCCCCTCCTACCACAACCCTGCTTCGTACATCATCGAAGTAGCCTGTGGGGAGTACGGGGATCACACCAGAAAACTCGTCCACGCCATAGACAACGGTGAGCCGAGTTTATCGAGCTTCAACCCTCGTTGAACGTAGATTCAGGGTTCATGCAACATCGACAGCGACTCTCCCATGGTTCGCATGAACCCTCATCGAGTACATCACGCTTAATCTTCTTCTACGCTTAGGTAAACACGATATTCGGGACGGCCACCCGTTCCCAGCCGTGGAAGGCCTGAACAACGGCAACGGCGCCATCGATACGATGGTGCAGCAGCTGAGCAAGGGCTCCGACAACGGGACCGGCAATAACAAGAACTTGAACGGGGCGACCGATCGGGATGTCGTCAAATCGGTTGATGTTTGTGACATCGAGAAAGCGACGGCGAATTCGGCGTTGCTGGAAGATTCGGCGCACGGGAAACAGCCCAGATATGGCAACTCCGAGTTCCAGCAGTTTATTATTGTTCTGAGTAGGGCGCTGCTTTTCAGCAGGAGAGATTGGGTGAGTGGATTTGGTGGAATGTATTTTTTTCGTGCTCGGATTTTACGCCTAGAGTTGATTTTTGTGATGGATTTACTAGGAAAGCAACTGAACTGAGAAAAAGGGTTCATGCAACACCGGAATGTCAACCGTCTACGTGGATATTTATTTATTTATTTTTTTTATTTATCAGTCAAGTACACTACAGGATCGTAAAAAATGTAATACAATAATTTAAATTAAGCAATTGAATTGAATTTGGACGCCAACATTACACATTCTTCTTCTTTTTTATTGTAGACCCTGATGTACCTGCGTTTATTCGCCCATTTGCTAGTGGGCTTCTTAATAGGCGCTTTATATTTCAAAATCGGCAACGACGGCTCCAAAGTGCTCAGCAACTTGGGTTTTCTCTTCTTCAACATGCTGTTCCTGATGTACACCTCCATGACCATCACCATTCTGTCATTCCCCCTGGAAATGCCGGTACTCCTCAAGGAACACTTCAACAGGTGGTATTCCTTGAGGTCCTACTATTTGGCTATAACTTTGTCTGACATGCCGTTTCAGGTGAGTCGAAAACCTGCTTTTTCCATGTGGTTCTCCTAGTAATCATTTAATGCTCGAAGGAATCACCGTTTTGGGCAGAATGAGCCGCTGTCTTCGTTCCTACTCCTGTAATAATTCCGTTTTTTTCTTTCTTTCAGACCGTTTTCTGCGTGATTTACGTGACCATCGTGTACTTTATGACGTCACAGCCGCCTGACCTCGAGAGATACGGGATGTTTTTGTTGGCGTGTCTGCTGGTTTCTTTCGTCGCTCAAAGCGTGGGGCTAGTGGTGGGGGCTGCTATGAATGTACAGGTAAGTGAGCAAAATATTTAGATAGATAGATATTATTTATTTTGCCAAATGATTACATATCGCAGTGATGTAGCAATAGTCGAAAACAGAAATTTGCAAAAAGCACAACACACTTACAGATTAAAAAACTGAAAACTAGGTGGAGTGGAAGACAAATGATAACGTGACACGAGTACCAACCTATATTTAATTTATTTATTTATTTTCGGCGCTCGGTACACAGCCTACATATGGCAACATCGAGCAGGAGAGATTGGGTGAGTGGATTTGGTGGAATATATTTTTTGGTGCTCGAATTTTGCGCCTAGAGTTGATTTTTGTGATGGATTTACTAGGAAAGCAACTGAACTGAGAAAAAGGGTTCATGCAACATCGAAATGTCAACGGTCTACATGGATATTTATTTATTTTTTTTATTCATCAGTCAAGTACACTTCAGGATCGTAATAAAATCCCAAATGGTACAACAAGGTAGTATTTATAAAAAAAAATATATTTAATATTGTATAAAACAAGCACACACTATAAGTGTGTTATAAAACAAAACGTATAAATATCTCGAGTACACTGCATAGTTAAATCATAACCTGAAAATAAATGAATGTTTTCATTTTCATTACTCAATGAATAAAATACGTAATTGTAATAAAATCACAAATGGTAAACCAAGAAAATTCAATTGAAAAAGAAAAATTCAAATACCAGGACTAAGATGTGAACATAGAATCAATTAAATAGCGAATATTCAAGAATCTAACGAACAATGGAAGGATTAAGTTGTCTAATTCCAAGTTCTGAAAAATTGGTATCAAAATTTTTTCAAAGTCTACAACTGATTGCCAAAGAAAATAAATTGCCTCAAACCCTCATTTTTCAACAGAACGTACTGTTGGAGTTGGAGTATCAATGTCTTCGATAAAGATGTGAGGCAAACGTTGATCGAGCTATTGATCTATTTCAGAACGGCGTATTCTTGGCTCCGGTGATGTCGGTGCCGTTCCTCCTCTTCTCCGGCTTCTTCGTATCCTTCGACGCCATACCGATCTACCTGCGCTGGATCACGTACCTCTCCTACATCCGGTACGGCTTCGAGGGCACCGCCTTGGCCACGTACGGCTTCGACCGGCCCAAACTCGACTGTTTCATCAAGTACTGTCACTTCAAGAAGCCCAAAACCACGTTGGAAGAGCTGGACATGGTCAATTCCAACTACACCGTCGATATCGTCGCCTTGGTGTTGATCTTCTTCTTCCTCAGAGTGGCGGCCTTTTTGTTTTTGAAGTGGAAGTTGAAGTTGAATCGTTGAGGGGTAGATGGCGGTAGAGGTTAGGTGATTTTTAGAAGAAGAATACACGTTTTTTATGGTTGTTAATTGTTATTCCACGCTACTTTTGGTTTTAATCGGGATATATTTTGTTTTCAACAGTTTGACAGGCAGATTTGTTTTGTTTTTTCAATCGAAAAGGTATCATAAATTCTTTTTACATGAGATTGATAATGAAAACCAGTGTCCAAATCGAAACCTGACTACTTGAAATCTCATCACATACATATTTTTTGCGATAATTAATAAATAAACATTTATTGAGGTTATGGATTTTTCATAGTATAAATGAAAATAATATTGGAACTAGTATTTTTACACTCAACTCGTATGGATCAAGAAAATTACATATTCAAAGCTTCACAGAGGTAATGGTGATTAGTTTCTTGCCAACTTTTTGGTGCTTAGTTTATAGACAATATTTTATGAATAAAAAACTTTAAGATTATGATCGAATATGTCAATGCAAGAAGAATTCACCCATAAAACCACAATCATGAAAATTGTTCAATAAATTAGTTCGTTGTATTTGTTATCAGTATTTTTGTACTAACTACAAAAACTATTTTTGAGATTTCGCTATCAACAGTCTGGATTTATATTTTTGACCAAGTATTTTGCCCAAAGTGAGAAACATTGAAGTATTGTGATTATTTATTGTTTCGTTGAAACTTATCTTGTATTTGAATAGAAATTTATATATGGGTGTGATATTTGCTGGGAAACATGACCCAGTATGTTATAATTACATATTACGTTCTTGTATTTTTATATAATCTTATATTGAAATAAACGTCCTAAATACAAAAACCATTTTTTTTATTTCATCAATTATTGGACAAATCACAACTACCTGATGTTTATACAGCAAATAAATCAAAATAGAATAAGAATGCACTAATGAAATTATACATTTCATTCTTCACTAATAAATAATAATCGAGCCCCCCTCGTATGTGGAAATATTGTAGTAGATTGGGATTCACACTGACGTTACGTCATTCATTCCAAGTAGTATAACCATAACCATAAAATTCTCACCTCAAATATCAATCCATTCGAAAATTTCAGAGTCACAATTATGCGTGTACGATAAGCTCATTGCGAAGAACAGTATTTCTACATTTACCAAACTTTTCTACATAGCTTGTTGCGGTTGAGATTTGGTTGGGTTGTTGCACCGACCGCGCAAACTTTTGACGTGAGTGTACCCCGCTCAAGAGTGTACCTTGACCAGTTGCCATGTTGTGTGGTGGAAGGGTGTTGTTTGTAGGGTGTGCTACGCCTTTCTAAATAAATTTTCTCGATACGTGACCAAAAATTACGTGTAAATTCATCCACGGCGTTCAAGTGTGCCTAATTCGCGGGTTACAGTGATGAAAATGTCAATCAGTGCATCTCATCACACGTGGAGTAGCTATTAAAGCTATAAAGGTGAATGATCCAAGTACATGTGTTCTGATCTGATGCATACTGGGATTTCGTGAATCGACGCATCTTCGACGGTGAAGTGAAAATTCAAAGTGTTTGGAGACCCGACGAAGGAAATCGAGTGCGTTGTGGACATTGTTATTGTTTTGAAAAGCGTATTTGACGGAAGCTCGCACCAGACAATCTTATTTGAAGTGCCGTGTCGTTGCTAATCGAGAGATCAGTCCATTCTTCGCTTCGAGGGGAGTGAGGTGAAGTAAGGAAGTTCCAATTTTCACATTTAACTTCTCAAGTTTCATTTTCCACAACTATGTATCAACAATGTGGCCTAGTGAACGTAAAAACTCATCAGCCACTATCTATGAGTTTATCAATAGGTCAATAATTTCGAGAAAAATAATATGCTATGTTTTGACTGACTCTTTGTTGTCTCTCTATCTCCGTCTAGCTCGTTGTGGTAGCGACTGCGGCTGTAGAAGCTTCCTTCTAATTGGCCTTGAAGAGCGTAAGGTTAGTGGCCTTTGAACACGCTGAATTGTTTACCCCTGTGACAGAATGGAAGGCTGTTCATAAGGTGGAACTGCCAATGCTGACCCCGGCTGGACCGCTTCTTCGGCCGTGGGGAAAAACCACCGAGGAAAATACCTAGATTTCCGTCGCCTATTGGGGAACACATGGAGTGGCACAAGCACGATCACATTATGTTCACTTCAGTTTCCTCGGATAAAAATAGACCCAAAAGTAAGGATCATAGGCAGCAGTGTGAAATTTTGTTTTTTCTGTTGTTTGTTTGAGGAAGATAGTTGTCACAGATTTGGGGAACTGTCAATGTCATTAATGCTAAATCAAATGTAGTAGGCTGTTGTATGATTTCTTGATTGACAATAAACAGATTCATTTGTTTTATTTTGTAATATTGATTCAATGTTTGTGTAATTATTACGTTTGAAAATGTAAGTTTTGATTGTTATTTGTTGGATTTCTGGAAAGGTTCTGAAGTTCCTACTGATTTGGAATATTTCTTATGTAATAAAAATATAATTGCTAAAAATACTTTTCTGCGATTTCAAAATCTGAATTTGCCGAAAACTTTGCATTGCTCCTTATTCCAGTGGCCGTTGCTGGCGGAGCTGGGGGAGACGTAACCGCCGTCCCTTCGGGGGGCGGCCACCGCCGCCCATTGCCCCTCTACGGGCGGCTGGTGGCCGACGACGGCACCTTCGGCGGTGGACCCATGTTCATGATGTCGTCGAGTTCGTCGGCGGCGGATATCCAGGCCATGCAGGCGCGCATCCCGTCGACGTTTCGGGACGCCTCCACGGCCCCCCTCAGGAAGCTCAGCGTCGAGCTCATCAGGACCTACAAGCATATTAACGAGGTGAGTTGAAAGAAAGTTTATTGTACAGTGTTTATGTGAGTTTTTTGAAAAATCCGGAGGTTCAGGGAAATTTTGGGGTTTTGGCAACGTCGCATACACGTGTCGAGGTTGAAATCGCATTACAAATCATTTTTCACAGTGTATTCAAAGAGTTTCTGGGATTTCAAGAAAATTTTGGCTTTGTGGCAACGTTGCATTAGTTTGTTACAAAAATTACTTTGATAGCGTTTATATATAGTTTCCGAAGCATTTCTTTGATTCCAGGAAATTATCGAGTTCTTGGCAACATCGCATTCACATTTCGAAATTTCAACTGAAAATGTTTTCACCTTCTCGACAAATCGTCGACGTTTATCCAATCATTATTTCCGTTCCTTCCGTCAGATATACTATGCGAAAAAGAAACGAAGGGCAGTGCAAGTGCAAGGCGAAGACATCTCGCACAAGAAGGAGCGGAAGCTGTATAACGAAGGCTACGACGACGACAACCACGATTACATCATTAGAACCGGTGAAAAGTTCCTCGATCGCTACGAGATCGACTCGCTGATAGGCAAAGGCTCCTTCGGTCAAGTCGTCAAAGCTTTCGACCACGAAAAACAATGCAACGTCGCGATCAAGATCATCAAGAACAAGAAACCGTTCCTCAATCAAGCGCAGATCGAAGTCAAACTGTTGGAGATGATGAACAAGGCTGACGTCGAAAACAAGTATTATATTGGTAGGGTTCACGCGACATCGACCTAGAGTATGCATGAACCCTTCATCCGATTAATTTTCTCTTGCAGTCAAGTTGAAGAGACACTTTATGTGGCGCAACCACCTCTGCTTGGTGTTCGAGCTCCTCTCCTACAACCTCTATGACCTGCTGCGCAACACGAATTTCCGCGGCGTCTCGCTGAACCTCACCAGGAAGTTCGCTCAGCAGCTCAGCACGGCGTTGCTCTTTCTCTCCACCCCCGAACTCAACATCATCCATTGCGATCTCAAGCCGGAGAACATTTTGCTGTGTAATCCGAAGCGATCCGCCATTAAAATCGTCGATTTCGGGAGCTCCTGCCAACTCGGACATAGAGTGAGTGTTCGAAATTATCATCAATTGTCACTGACGAATCGTTGACATTGTCTTTTTTTTTTTTTCGTGCAGATCTACCAGTACATCCAATCGAGGTTCTATCGATCCCCCGAGGTCCTCCTGGGTATCCCGTACGACCTCACCATCGATATATGGTCGCTCGGGTGCATCCTCGTGGAGATGCACACCGGCGAGCCCCTCTTCAGCGGCGCCAACGAAATCGACCAAATGAACAGGATAGTGGAAGTGTTGGGCATGCCGCCCAAGCACCTCCTCGACCAGGCCAGCAAGACGAGGAAGTACTTCGAGAAGCTGCCCGGAAGGTAAGAGTTGATTGACTCGATCGATTGATTAACAAAAAAATGCGGTAGAAAAGGGTGGTTTTGTATAAGAAAATATATTTTATAACAGAAAATAATGTTTAGGTATAATTATAATGAACAACTATTGAAAAATAAATTTGAAAACTCAAAATATAAAAAATAATTGGACATTTCTAATGTTCCCTTCATAAAATGATTTTGTTTTATTTTTTTAGCAATTCTTCTTGATGCAAGTAGTACGATATCTGAAATTCCTCCAGATAGCAGAGTAGGAATTAGTAGGATCCAATTTTTACATTTTTTGAAAGTAGAAATTCTATATATAACCTATGTATGAAAATTATAGCCGGGTACTGCCGGACACTAAAACAAAAAGCCTCGTAAAACGAAATTTTCTTGAAATATTAAGGAATTGAACGAAAAATTACGAAAAATAATATGATCCCGTCACAAAATTAAATATTTTGAATATCTAAAATGAGTCACTTACCAGCAGTTTTGGAATCCATAGCCATTTTTGGATTATTCATTACACAACATGAAATAAAAAATATGTAGTTAAAATTGAGTTTTTTAGCACGAATATTGAAAACAAACAACCGCTTCGAGCAATGTCTCAATTTCAACTGACTATATCTTGTGCAATTTGGGGCGGTAAAAAAAACAATAGGGTTGGGTCGCCCAATTACCTGGGTCTTCTAGGAACCTCAGCGTAATTCTGGGAAATTTAATTTTGGCCAGCTAGATCATGTAAACACCCCTATGTGCGTCGTTAATCGGTTGTTTTTCAGGTACGTGTTGAAAAAGTCCAAGGACGGCAAGAAGTACAAGTCGCCGGGCTCGCGTCGCCTGCACGACATCCTGGGGGTGGACACGGGCGGGCCGGGCGGCCGAAGAGCCGGCGAGGTGGGTCACACCCCCGACGACTACCTGCGCTTCAAGGACCTCGTGCTGCGCATGCTCGACTACGACCCCACGACGCGCATCACCCCGTACTACGCCCTGCAGCACAACTTCTTCAAGCGCACCTTCGACGAGGCGACGACGACGGCGGCGAGCAGCGCCGGCTCCAGTCCCGCCGTCGACGTGGCTCTGATGAACGCGGCGGGCGGCCAACACGGCATGGGCAGGTCGAGGGACTTGCGCTCGCTGGGCCAACCGTACCAGCCGATGGATTGCGACCCCTCCCCCTCGCGACACGCCCACCGGCAGCGCTACCACGGCGGCCCGCCCTCGTTGCCGTACGCGCCGTACCCGGGCGGTGGGGCGGCGAAAGGCGAGGGCGTGGCCGCTCCCAAGCTGCCCAGTAGTAGGGATGGGGACGACGCGGGTGGCGGCGGGGGGTGCGTGTCGCAAAACTCGATGATCATTCGCTGAGGCGGGGCGGTCGCTGCGAATCCGATTAGCCGACGAGGGTGGCTACTACGGGGTGGGGGGTTGGGGATGCCGGAACGGACAGCTTTTCTGGTGGTGATTCGAGGAATCGAACTGAACTTGACTTGAGTCTCGAACTTTGTGCGGACGAAATCGACCGACCGACCGATCAATGGGCTGTTATTTTCGAAATAAAAGGAGAGATTAATGAAGGAGCAGCAGAGATGAACTCTGTCTTTCATGCAGCTACCCAAAAAGCCGCCTGTTTTCTTCTCGAAATCCCATCTATTCGATTGCTCCTAGTAGAGATCGATTGCAGAAAATGACGAACGTCAATTGTCTGTGCGAGGAGTTACTCAGTAGGTTTCGTTATCGGATCTTTAACCAGAACCGACTGTGGGGCAGTCGAAAGTAGCTTGTTAGCAACGAAAATGCGCCACCTTGGCTGTCTCGAATAAATTCGAATCACTTTTTCACCGTTCGTTTCATTTGGTAGCTAAACTAAACTAGACAATTAGTAGCAAATTTCCTCCTGGTTTTTCTCCCATCTCGAATGGCTTTGCTCAATGTAGCTTCAAGGGGCGGGGCTTGAATCCACAGCGCCACGCCCATCGTCTTAGGAGTAGGAGGGGGCGTGCCGAACGAGGTAGTTTGGATTGTTCCTGCAGTCGGTTCCTGGATCATAGATAACTTTGCAAAGAAGACTACTTTCACGTATCGTGATTTTGTGATTCGACTGATGACTAACGCAGTTTTTTTATCTAGGCAATATTATGTGTTGAGTGTAGTTAATGTTAATCGAATTGAGAAAATGAATTGATTTAATAATGCGAAAAAACTGCTTGGTGGCGACAACAGGAATAGTACCGTTGCCATTGACGTTGAACGGTACTGATTTTAATTTACTAAGAATTTTATTATATTAATTGAGTACGAAAAAGTAATTTATAATTAGTATTCAAATATATTGATTATAGCAAATACATATGTACCTATACGAGTTTGCTGTTATCTTTATTATCATTATTATGGTTGTTTTATTTTTTCCGTCTCCAAGTCTGTGTCATTAAAGTTGTTATTTTGTTTCTGTAATTGAAGGACCTACAGGAATTTCGTACAAAAATAGAAAGCCCCAAATGAACAATGAATTTAATTAATATACATTCATTTAATCTATACAATCATTGAAATATTCAGATTTTGAATACTGCACCAAAACTGAGATGGAAAAGCATTGGAAATCATCTCAATATACATGACATCCGCAAATTTTGAATAAATTCCATTTTGAGTCAGCTCACTTTTCGAATAATATTGAAAAAACTGACCCAATGAATGAAACTCAATTGTCACTCGACGTACTTCAAGAAAGTTCTTTTATATCCCTCGAATTCAAAAATATTTCACAAGACTTCAACTATTCTAGATGTTTCAACCACCCATCTCATAACTTATAAAATAAATGCTTTATACACAAGATAAAAATACTTCAAAACAGTAAATCCTCATCGCCTTCGTCCAACATGTTACCGCCACCAGATTGGGCTTCTTTGAGGAGCCCTGCAGCGATCAATGCTTGCTTCGCCTTCTCGACCTTTGCTTTATGAATCTTCTTTTTGTCCTGGATCTTCTTCAATCTGTAGAATTCTTCTCTTTCCAATTCATCGAGCTCGGAAATGATGTAAGCCAGAGTGCGCTCAATTCTGGGGATGATCACTGAAAATGCACATGAAATTGGAGGCTCATTGATGAATTCACGATTATTTACCGTGCTCAATAGCATTCACTCTTCTATTGGTGATCTTGATGACATCATCTAGTGTTACGAAAGATGTCTGTAGTGATGCAAGTTCTACCAACAGCTTGACAGCACTCTGGTAGTTTTTCTTCAGCTTTGCCAATTGCTGACCTCCCCTAGCCAATCCGGCTAGCTCATATGTATCAGTACCGTCCTGGTAGCTTTCAAAAACTGGCAATGTCACACCTACAAGAAAGACATTACAAGAGCCCTAGGTTAGAATGTTTGGTGTCAGACCTGCCACATTGTCTTTTTTGGTCCTTATTTTGATTTGAGCCTTGGTGACGTTCTGCAAAACCACCTGATTAAAGTCTCCAGTGGTGAACTTGGCTTCAGCCAAAGAAAAAGCTGCCTCTTTCATAACTTCACCCATGAGAGTTTTGGTTTCAATGATTTTGTTCAAAATCATACGGAACCTCATTTGTAGAGCATCCGCCTTTTTCTTCAGCAAGCTGTGGCCTTTCTGGGCCCCCTTGAGACGGGCCTTCATCAACATCTGAGCCCTACAAAAAAGGTCACTCCCATTTATGTTTCTTTTGAATACAACGGTCTAGATAACTGAAATGACGTGAAACGTACCCTCTGGACGGGAAAATCGGTAGCCTATCCCTCGCAGACATTTCGTGAGAATTTTCTGTTGAAGTATGTAATCACGAGCTTCTTACAAGGAGGCGACAAATTCTCGGTAGGCTAATTATTTACAGAAAGTCAGCTGACTGCCTGATGACGTTTCTTGTCATGTGCCATTGACAGTGTTGTGAAAACAGTCTGACCGCGGTTACTATGTACATGATTATTTCTATCCTTGTCTAGCGAATGCATAAAAGAGGGATAGGAAAACTGGAGCAACGCTGTCATAAGTCAGCGAGTTACTGGAAGGTGAAATAATAAAACCGCTTTGTGTCTTTTGGCTCATTCATAATCTTCAAAAATGTAAGATTAACACACAGTGTATATATTTATCACGTATTCCATGAATGTACACAGAGAAAATAACGAAATAGAATCCAGCAGAGCTCAGACATCATCGCGCTCCTCACGGTAACAACAACATTTGGCGCAGTCGAAATAACATCGCTATCTTCTGTTACCCCCTTTGCCCTCCCCGTACACCAGACGCTGCATCCGGCGCACCTCCTCGATCAACTTTTCCTTCTCGTTCAGCAGCAGCACGATCTCGTCCTGCGACTTTTCCAGACACAACCGAAGCACCTCGGACTCTTCTTTGGTTTTGCGCAACGCCCGGTTCTCCTCCGATATCCTCTCGAAGGCCGCCAGGCGTCTCTTCAGTTCCTCGTTCTCTTGGACGAGCAGAGATTTCGACGCGGTCAGCGCCTGACAGGTGTCACCCGACACGCGACATTGACAAGTGGCATTGACAGCGGGCAGAATGTCGACGACCCCGTTTTCGTCTCGGGACACGTTCAAGCGCGGAATGTTCAGGTCCAGGGGCACGGGGCCGGGGCTGGTGACGTTCGCCGGGGGCCTGTCCTCGTTCAGATGCACCCTCACGTTCTCCAAGTCCACCTGGAACGAACGTAGCTCGAAAAACACCCGACACAACCCGATCATTCTAACCTGGACGGGGAAGAAAACGGGCAACAGCTCGTCCTCGATGAGGTCCGTCAGATTCATCAGGGTGCTCATGTTGAGGCTCAGAGAGAGCTCGTTGACTTTGAGCGTGAGCGAATCCGCGAACGCCTCCGCGAACTGTCGCCTGTCTGTCAAATCCAAGCCCGACAGGTGTTTGGAGCTCGGGGCGGCGAGCGAGTGGTCCAGGCGTAGTTTAACTTTGGAGGTAGCTGTCAAGGTGGGGGTGCTCGAGTTCCAGACGCGCGATCTTGTGTTGAACTTGCTCTGGAAGGGTAGGATTTGGGGTAGTTGCGCCCTCGGCACGCGATCATACTCACTTGGAATTCGTCCCAGGGGATGGAAGCGCAATCATCGCAAGCCAAATCCCCCACTTGGAGCTTCATCGAGGAGGAATACCCCACGGATTGGTGCAGGAACTCCACTGTCTTCAGCTTGAAAGTAGCCACGGAGACCGAATCCTTCCTGCGTCCACTGGCGCTGGAAAGCGAGCGCTCGCTGGCCGAGCTAGCGGGACTCTTCTCCTCGATCACCTCGGCGGCTTCCTCCACCACGCCGTCGACGTCTTGGAACCGGAAATCCTGCACGAAGAACATGAGGTCCGTGCCCGGCATGTCGGCCTCGAGGGCCACGTGGACGAATTGCTCGGAGTCGCTCGAAGCGTCGCTCCGCATCGACATGGTGTCGCTGAGGTCGTCGGCGCCCGGCTTGAAGGCGCTGTCAATGGACGACATCAGGCTGGTGAAGCCCTTCCTCATCGACGTCAGACCTGGAAGACTCGCTCGAGGTACGAACTGGGTGGATTATTCCTTCAGGAGCCTTACCAACGTTCAAGTTTGCCGGGAGATTCACGATTTGCTGCTGGGGAGCCTCCTGAAAGCTCCTCGGTGGTTCAACGGGGTCCGAATGGTTGGAGGAACCGTTCAGCAGGGTTTTCTTCGGGTTGTTCTCTAGGTGCGACATGGATAAGCTGTTGTTATGCCACATGGACTGCGTCGAGCCTGGTGGAAGAGGAAATTGAGGTGCCTGGAACTGTAGGGGGCGTTCGAAAAAATACCGACCAACAATGGCGTCACCGGCTAAACTCGAGGAATCTGGGAGGAGAGATTCCCCGTCCCCTCCAGACGATTCTTTGCCGGGGCAATTCGAGGGCATCACGAAGGTTACCTCGAGTTGCGGCAAGAAAACTCCCATCACCATCGAATTGTTGCTATCAACCTAAAAACAAAAACTTGCTACTGGTTCTGCTTGGATCAATCTTGGATTTTTCATTAAAAAACACAATTTATCGAGTGAATTTCACCTTCAAAATCCTCTCGGCATCCAAGGACAAGTAGGTCGTCATCGTAGCCACCCTGTCAGCGAGCCTCATCAAAAACAAGTACTGGTAATGGTTCATCTGCACGCTAACCAAGTTAGAAACATGCACCAAGGCATGAATATCAGCGTTATTACCTCCGCCCTCCTAAAAAAACACCCTTTCAGTCCAACAAACACCGCTCGCTTCCACTCACACCTCACCTGGGGCCTCAACGTCGAATTGGGGTCCATGCTGGTGTGTAACCAGACGGTGACGGGCACGGCGTCGAGGAAAGCGACGGATTTGTTGAGCCCGGGGGCCCGCGCCCCCCCAAAGTCCCCCCACACGGGGTCCAAGCTGATGCACCAAACGTCCTTGGCCTCCAGCCACAGCATCTCGCGGCTCAGCTTCGCAGGCTGCAAAAAAGTTCGAAATTGGCTTGGCAACGCTGCCTATCATTAGTCTAGTGTTCCATGTCATCAACATCGATTTTATTGTGTTCTATGACATCTGGATCGATTTTATTGTGTTCCATGTCATCAGCATCGATATTATCGTGTTCCATGCCAGGAATAGTGCGAGCGGCGTTGCCGGAAACTTACCGAGTTGTCTGTGGAGGACGTATCCAAAGAGGCAGGCGCACTCCTGATGTTATCCTCGGTGGAGATGTGGTCGAAAAACTTTTGGGTGAGCAAGTAGAAGTCCTGAGGACGCGAGGGGAAACCAGAGCCGAAAAACAGCGAGCCCATGTGGAAGGAGTCGACGCATTTGGCCAGATCGGCCCTGGACGACTGCTCCAGGCTCCTGGTGTTGGTTATCGTGGCCCTGGTCACCTGGAAAGACAGCCATTTCGGTCTGTCTTTCTGGTTGGGTCGATCGAGGTCGCTCTCAAAGTTGATCTGGAAAACAAACTCGTTATCGTAGTTTGACGGGTGAGATTTTTTGGTACCTTGGGGAGAATAGCTTCGATTTTGACATCCACGTAAGAATAATTCGAGACTTGTACGTCATTCTTCGATTGTTCCATGGACTGGAAGAGATTGAGGACGAAGGAATTCAACCAAAGACAGCTGTCAATGTCTACGGAGACAGTTATAGGATTCATTTGGACGTAAAACTTGGGAGGAGGGACTGAAAATAAAAAAAACAATGCCTGTGAACGCCCAACTTTTCCAGTTGTTTCTACTCACGAGGAAAAGCACAATCAGCGGGATAATAATAATAAATGAACTCGGCATGCACGATATTCGAATCTCTGGGCAAAGACATGCTGTTTCGATCACCTGAAACACAAGAATTAACCAAAAAATCTGACTTTCATAGGCTTATTTACCGAAAACGAATTCTTGCAAGCCACCCTTATTGTTCGAGGTTGCCACCCTGTAAACCGTGAAATCCTCAATACGCAAGATGACGCAAGTTGTCATCAACTTTGACAGCTGCAATTTCAAGCTGGTCTCGTAGTCTTTCTGGTTATTATTGCGAGTTTCAGCCTCCGGACTTTTCGGCACATTCGGAGGTCTCTGCGAAAAAAAACAACAATAATTAGTGCTGGAAATGCGAGTGTCCAGACAGTTTGACAGCTGTCAGGAAGTGCACTGTTGTCGCTCATCATTCAAAATTATACGATTTTCGAATATTTAAAAATAACAAAGCATACCTTATCTGCCCTGCTCAGAGGTGTGTGCTGTGTTTTGTGGTAATCCAACAAATCCATGAGTTTAGCTTTGAACGAGTTGAGAGCTTGGTCTTGCCACATCGAATGTGGAGCTGAGCTGACATTGTATCTCGGCCAATGTTTCCTGTTGCCTACAATAAAATGAGTCATTAAATAGAAGTCCGCGAATGAGGTCATGAGTACTACCTTTTGCCAGATGATAAGGGTAGTAGTCGATTTGGAATTTCTTTAGGCAGATTTGTAGGGCTCCGCCATCCTTCAAGTGAGGATGAGACGATCGACCACCTAGGAATTGAAGTTGACAGTTGCAGAACTTGACAAGTGACGGTTTCGAAAATACTCACTGCCTGGATCGTCACATAAATGCAAGACTATTTGATTGGAGAGAAAGTGATATGAAGTTTCGACAACGTCGTAAGCACTGAAGAGTTTGGATTTTTCAGATGTTTCATGAATTTCCTGGGCCATTTGTGCCCTGTATTCGGGAAGCTCCTGGAAGAGCCAAATGTCGAGAAAACTAATACAACAACATTTTTTGTTACCTCTAATTTTCTAGCTGCTTTCACTCTCCTCGTTAACCTAGTAGATTTTTCGACTAAATCAGAAAGCGAGTCCAAGAAATGAACAGCTGCTCTCAGTTGAGAGTCAGTCAAAACCCACAAGAGGTCATCCAATATTATAGCAAGTCTTGATCCCAAAATAAAACAATCTGAAAATACATTGAATCAAACCTTCTGTACTTCTGGCATACATTCAACACTCACCTGATAACCTTTTCTTTATAACAATCCTACACCTAGCTTGATTAGTCAAGAGTCTCAGCGGAGTCAAGTTCTCGTCCTTTGTTGATTTGGCTTCGATTCTAACAGTTTGCCATTCTAATTCCTTGAAAATAAGTAACTGGCCTTTTTCTTGATTTTTCAAACGGGTCATTCTCAACTCTGATTTTGTGAATTTGGGGGATTTTGATTCTACCCGTATCCTAGTGATCTGCAGGAAAATCATTGTGAAACTTCATTGAAAGTCCATGCAGTTGTACTAACCTGAATTGTTGCTACAAATGCTGGACTGTTAAACACAATATATACATTATTGACACATACAGTGATTCCATCGATAACTTTCTGGATAAAACTGTATTTCCCTGGATTATATGCTGCCGTTGATGGTGCTTTGGATGTTCGTAGTTCTTCACATGTTTCGACTGTTATATGAATTTCATCCAAATTCTTCAAAAAATGCATAAATTCGTCGTTTTGAGCGCCTCAGTACGAGTACAGAACTTACCAAACATATCGGAACACTTTTCAATTTCGTCCATGGTATACCAAATGTTACCCTGTTGCACCAGGCTTTGGTAAGCCTCAACCAAGTAGGTAATTCTAGTAATTCAGTCAAGACATCTTCATCTAGTTCGAGATTTGACAGTTCTCCTTCTCCTTTGAACGTACTCAAATTTATTTTATCGGCGGACAAATTTTTAGTAAACCTAAGAAACAAAAATGTTGAACTCAGTTGGCTCTGCCGAATGGAATGTTCTACCTGGACAAATGCTTTAGCAGCTGATTTTTTATGATAGATACCATGTCAAAGATAAAATTTTTCTCTATCAGGTAGTACCCTGATTTTAATCAATATTTATTTTGTTCATGAGCTCAAAATTCATAACCTCGATCAGCTGTTATTTGCCCAACCCAGCTGTTACGGATGAAGTTTAACCTGCGGTTTGACACTTGAATACTATCCAAGGTTGCCACTTTATCGATTGATCTGAAGGTTGCGGACATCAATATAAAAAACAATTCGATAATTTTTTATTGTTTATATTTTCATACATGTTATAATCACTTAAACTAAATATTATTTCTCATCCAAATGTTTGTCCCTGGCCACCACTGCTTCATCAAATTTCACCATATATGTAGTTCCTTTATGCCAGTGAGCTGTTACTTTGGCAGGCTGGAATGGATGTAATTATTTTTCTATCAAAGTAAAATCATACTAGAGGCTTACAAATCCTGTTCCTGTCAATACTGCCTCCACAATACCAGCAATGAAAACAGCACAGTTCAAACTACTCTTATCACGTGGTACTGAGATGAACTTGTTGACTAGAGGGTCCTTTTCCATCAAATAATAAGTGTTTTCATCATCATTGGAGTGCTCTAATTTGTCAGCTTCCCGGCCAAAAAGCGTCTGTAAGATATGAATGAGTAATATTCTTCATTGTGAACCAATTCAACCTACTTTCCATAACGTAGATTTAACAAAAAGCAGGATATTAAGTAATTTGATTTCTCTTTTTCCTCCTCTTTCTCTTACAAAGTAAAGATCAATCAATTTGACACCAACTTTTCGTCCTAACTCATGTAATCTGAAGAAGATGAACAAGCATTGATTTCGAAAATGACTTGATATACTATAACTTTATTGAGCATACCTGTTTTGGAGTTCAGGAACAGTCTGTGATTTGTTTTGACAATATTGAACGATTTCAGAAAACAACAGAGCAAAGCAATTCAATGATATTTCTCCTTTGCCTTTACTAAGAGGTTTGTCCAGTATGCTTATCTTAGTTCTACCTGATAAACTCATTTCTCTAAATGTGTTCTATAGTAAAAATTTAAGAAAATATTTTTAACTTAGCCCAAATTTCATTGCTCGATTTCAACGTCTGCGTCTGCCAGAATATTTTGACTGACTGACACTTTACAGCTGTTGACTACTACACCTTAGCCAATCACAGCGTCGGAAAAATTCCAGCCACTTTCGTGACGCGCCGCAGATGCTATATATAGGTTGCGTTCATAAACTTACTATCAGAGTAGAGTGAGAGTACGATCACGTGATTAAAAATATATGTTGATTATTTCTCCTCAATACTCCATAAAGCTGGAGTACGTTTACGAACGATTCGAAGTAAGCAGTCCTTACTCTGAGTAAGATTATGAACGCAACCATAGTATTAATATGGTTGCTTGTTTATCACCACGGTTTATCACTATAGGAACGCCACATCACAGAGTTTACATATACTGTGTACATATGCTCTGTGACTGTGACATAAGTGACATTGACAATTGTGGTACCTGTGCAGTTTGTATTTATCCTTATTATATGGTTAATTTTATATAATTTCTAGTATTCACAAGATATATAAAATGTTCGGGATGTGCAGTGAATGAAAGAGTGGTATCTGGTATTTGGATGCAATATTCTTTGGATCATGTTTGATTTCGCAAATCAATTACGCCAACATATTTTTGATTAGGTTTGGATTGCCGTTTATATCAAACTGCATTGATATAATAGAAAATGAAATAGAGTATAGCTCTCGTGATAGGGTAGTTGTGAGGATATTATTCTATTGGAAATATCGAAATCATTTATATTTCTAACATTAAAAGTTCAAATTATCGAGTGCTCGAAAATGAATCCTACAAAAGAAGAAGATTCTGTTCCCCAGAAAGTTGATGAAATTAATGATGACAACGGTGATGAGGAAGATGTGCCAGGAGATTTTTTCGATGACTTCCTTAAGGAAGATTTCATGGCTGGCTTGGACATTGTGGATGAGGATGAAGGAGACGAAGATAAACTGAAGAAAGCAGCAACAATAGAAGTATCAGAGGATCCTAAAAATGTGAAGAAATGCCCTCCCCAGGATAAACATGTGAAGGCCAAGAAATCAAAAATAAAAGCTGATGAAAGGGAGAGCAGAAGGTTGAACAAGAAACATAGAGATGATTCAATGAATGCTGATGAATCTGATGTTCGAAGAGATCCCAAAAAAACCAAAAGAGACATTGAACGTGACAAAGCAAAATGTGAGAAGGACAAAGAGAAAAAAATCATCACTGAGAAGCTGAAACTAGTTGAGACTGGTCTAGTACCTCCAGGCATGGAAATGGAAACTGACCTAGAGGATATCAAGAAAAAGGAAAAAGGAAGTCAAAAAGGAGAAACATCTATCAATCGAAGCGTTTCCATCAGCTTGAGCCCTGAAAATCCAACAAGAAATGATAGAATCAAGAACAAGATGAGTCCTAGACAAAGACTGCAAAGGAGTACATCCAGACGAAGTCCAGTTGTGAGAAGATCTCCTAGGAGGAGTCCAAGAAGACCTCCTTCCAGAAGGAGAAGTCCTAGAAGATCTAGGAGTCCCGTCAGGACAGGTGTAAGGCGAAGTGTGAGTCCCTATTACAGAGGAAGAAGGTCAAGGCATTCCCCTGGTTATTCGAGGCACAGTCCAGACCGTGATTTCTTGAGACGCAGGAGGAGTAGGTCAGGGTCTCCCAAGAGGAGACGAGAGGAAAAAAAGTCATTCTTGCAAGAAATTGCTGACAAACTGAACGAAACTAGGCCTCCAGTTTCTATGGTGTCGACTTTGCCCTCGGAGATTTATCACCAACCCATGCCTGTCCATATGGTACCACCAAGTGTATCTTCATCAGCACCCATGCCACAGCAGTACCCTCTACAGCAATCACAGCAGTACGATCCCTATGACCAGAACTTTTTTATTGGGGCGCAGAATATGCATCCGCTTCCAGTGCAGAATGTGGTGCCACCACTGCCTCTTCCAATAACGCCTGCTACTCCAATCTTACCTAGTGTGAGTTTGAATTTGAATTTGGCAATGCAAACAAAACATTCTGCTGGTCCTCTCAGGCAGATAGAGAGCAAGGAAGACATAACTAAGGTAATGGAACTGTTGAGGAGATGTTTGACAGCTTGTCAGATTATGCTCTGTTGTCGATCTTCTATTTCTTCGGCGATTTCTTTGGAAAAACGTGTTCATGATAGGCGAGATCATGAAATCATTTCAAAACTGCTTCAAGATGAACGCAACCCGCCTTTGGAAATTTATTCTGGCGAAATTGGGTTCATTCCTCTACGTTTTGAATGTCATGGTATATTTTCAAAAATTTAGTGATCTCGCCTAATTGAATTGGATTGAGGAATATGTACTATGATTTGTATGATATTGAAGTATTGACTCAGAAATTGAGCTACTGTTGAGTAGTTTTAGGAACATTAGCAGAATTCAACAAGCTTCCAAATACTTTGATCAATGAATTTATATGATTTTTCAGTTATTCCAAGATAAGAAAATAACTTTGAGTGAATTTCTGGCCATCACTGCTAAGCCTGAAGGTTTGTATTGGTATTTATTCAATTTATTCATGTCCTAGGCTTTGTTTGAAAAAATATTAATTGATACTTTTTCTGTATAGTTTATGCAGCCAGCCCTGTTCATATTCAAGAGAAAATTAAGGGTAAGTTGATCATTCAAATAGGTTAGGTAAATTTAAAGCATTTCTCCTGTGAGTACTGTGAGCGCCAAACCAAAATAAATCTACCGAATTGTCATGTTTCATTTCACCAACCTTTCGAGTACCCCCAAAACACGACAAAAACGAGCGCAGTGTTATAATAATTGTAATGGATTCCAGTAATATCACGATGTCAGGAAGCGATAAAAATATTGGGAAATAGTGAAAAGAAATTTAGCGGCCCGCTGATCGTGCGCAAAAGCGACACCACCACGTCGAAACGAACCGACGAAGAAAAGTACGTCTCCCCTTTGATACGCCACTCCCGTCTGACCGTCCCGTTCTCGGAGGTACCGAAAAAGGATCTCCACCAATCAGCGTACACCACCTACATCAACCGACTCCTGAAGGACATCGGAGTGATGACCGAGACCGTCGTGGAAATCGTCGAGGACCCGGAGGAGGAGGCCAAGGCCGCGCCGCCGCCCGCCCCCATTATTTCCAACCCCGAACCGCCCACGAAGCACGTCCAAACGGAGCCGTTCAAGTGCGCGGAGTGCGAGAAACGCAACCGCGTGGCTTTCAGATCGGCCGGCGTGCAGTGCGGCGGCGACGGCACCAAGTTCTCCGTCGCGACGCAGGTCAGGGAGGAGGATTTCTACGGCAGGATACCGAAGAATCAGTCGCTGGCGGCTCTGACGCCCGCCCAGCTCCTGGCCAAGTCGGCCGCGCCCAAATATAGTCGCAACGTTGACGTGGACGATTTCGATTTGTTGATGCCGCGGGCGGCCGCGACGTCGGGGCGGTACCCGCCCGGGGGTGGGGGCAGGGGCAGGCCTGCGATGGACGATCGGATGCGATTCGGTTACGGCGGTAACTATTATTGAGGTTATGTTGTTATGTTGGACATTATATTTTATTTGATTCATGCTGTTTTATGGGCGAGATGATTGTACGGCTGATTGATTCCTTTTTATAGTCGAAATCGCCACATTGAATGTAACACGACACTGAAATGTATCTTTAAGAGCATAAATAAAATTATTTTATAGTATGGTGTCATTTGAAATCGATTTTGTCCCTGGGAACGCCCAATAAAATGCAAATTATTTTCCAATTCCATCTACATAGCCTATGGTGAGTATGTTACATTTAAATACTCAATTACATACATTATTTAGTGCACTTCATTTACTTTTATTATGACCACATTGTATTTATATAATTTTTGTCTCTAATATATTGCGATAAATACTCGTTTAATTAAATATTTATAAAACACCTGATATGTTTTAAAATACTTACACGAAATCATGCTGATATATACTGTACATTATTCGCAATTATGTATTAATATTGATGGTCTAGCCTAACTGGTTTTGTATTGAACAATTAATAAATCCAACGACAAATGTTTAAGAGAGTTGTGACAGATTTTTCATTTAGACAGTGTGGAAATGTCAACGTCACAATCGAATAACAAATACATCATTGAAAGAATTGACAGTTTCAGAAGTTGGAATATCAATTTGGCAACGTTGTGGAACGTACTGGTTAGTTATTTCATGTTTATTTAGCACTTGTTTAATTGAAAAATCTGTCACAACTCCCTGACGAATTATCTATGTTTCTTCTACCAATTGTTTTTGTAAATATTATTATTGTTGTCCTTGATATTGATGCTTACGTGCAATGTGCAATGACAAATTTTGCAGTGTCGGAAAAAAAAACAAATTGAAAATATTCAAAATAAATGTATTCAATAAGTAATATTTTTTGCGTGCTATGCAGCTATAACCATAATATAAACAATTCCTAGTGTAAACAAAGAAAAAACATTTTTTAACAAAACAATATTATTCTGATAAACTATCTAAAAATTCCCTCAATTCTTGTTGTGCAGCCTCTAATTCCTGTTCCTCTTCAGTTCTTGGGACGGGTTTAGCTTGTGTTGACTCTTCATCAGAATCACTATCAAATGGATTGAATTCATCAGAATCTTCCGCAAATTCGTGCATCTCTTGATCCCGAGCCTTTTTTGCCTCGGCGTCCATCAGACATATTTGTCGTTTCTAACAACAAAATTATTGTTTATCGTTTTGAAATATTTTGTCAGTGTACAACCTACAGAAAATATTTCTTTAGGAATGTTTAGTCTTTCATAAAACGGCACGGTCCTAATATTCTTCTGTAAGGCATTAAGATTGAAACGACATAGGTCCGTATCTTTTTCAATCTCTACATCCTCCGCTAATGCTTTATCTTCTTTGAATTGAAAATATTTTCGTTGAACTATGGGAGCTTCTGCTAGTGCATAAAAATCCATTCGTTCATGTACAGGTCCCTCATTTCTTTCTTTATATCTATCCCAGTTAGATTCTAAACCTGAAGTTTTTGTATGTACATATTCTGGTTTTTTGCTACTATTTCCTTTATATTTCTGCTTGTTTTTTACATGCCTCAAACCCCTACATTAATTTCAAATAAAGAACCTGTCAGTGATGCTGGAATAAATTATATACTCACTTGCTTTTGTCTTTTTCCATATTTTCCGAAAAACAAAATCGAAAATTCTAACTGAAAATTTTCTCTGTGCACGACCGTCAACCAATGATCTCAGTTCTCATTGACACTGACTGTGACTGATAAAGTTGAGTGAACGTGACTCTGATAATGTTGACGTTGACTCGTGACATTTATTGGATCTGTGGCACGTGACAGCTTTATTTATTTCAATCTATGCCATATTGGTGCAGAGGTGAATTTTAGTTGTATCCAGTTTTCGCGTGTTCTAATTACGATTAAGTCATTTTTCCGCCTTTTATATTTGATGTGAATGTTCGCTATTGTATAATTAAGGTATGGTCATCGTCTGAATTGCTTAAAACTCCATAGAACTCGTTGAATAATGTGCCTGTTACGTGAGAAAGTAGAGTTATCAGCCATGCTATTTTTTTATTATTTGTAATGAGATATTTGTTTTTTGTAGATAAAAATAAACTAAGAGAGTTTCGTTTGGAATCGTGCGAATTTATAATTCATCAAGAGTCCTTTGGAAGTGAAATTCTGGTCGTTTGGAAGATTTCGTCCAGAAGGGCGTTAAATACTTATATGACTTTAGTAAGATTCAAAGGTGAGTGGAACATCGTTTTGGCCAAAATCATTCCTTAACCATGCTATACACCTACGCCATTACTCGCTAATCTGCCGGAACTACCGGATAAATCAAGGTCATATCAAATTTCATCCATATTGATGTCATTCAATTTTCAATGGTTAATGTTTAACATCTTACTGGATTTTTGACAATTTCTATAAACTCTGTGACTTGCATATTGTTGTATCTAGATGAAGTGCTGTGTTTATTACATAACTTACTTCCAAGGAAACAAAATTATGCACATAGTTGTACAAATAACTCAGTAATACACTTGGTTGTAATAGTACCTTTTTCTCTAGTGTAGTATAGTAGAATTATTCCCAATAAAAAATTATTTCAGTGAATTGATTCATTGAGTTCTAAATATTAGAATTGGAAGGATTTTATTACAGATAATAAACAATTACAATTCGATTCATGTATTCAACTCAAATCAGCGTTGCCTTGACAATGTTAGCACATTCGAATCACTTCTATTAGCGAAGAGACACATCATGAAATTCAACAAAGCTGCATTCGTAAAGCAATCTGCACTGCGCAGCCGCAACCTAAACATGTCGCCCACCTGCAAATCGGGTCGATCTGAATTCTCGCTATCACTACGCCAACCGATCGATAAAATCTGGCAGGAACGTGATAGCGCTTGCTCCCTTATTCTTCATCGACCGTCGCGACGCTGCTGCGTCCTCCCGGACGTCAGTATCGTCTGACGTTCGATCGAAACCCTCCCCAAACATAAGTCCGGTCAAGAAAGCGGAGTCGAAGGGGCTCGACGCTTCCTCTATGTCCATGGTGCCTAATGATACGATCAACCGTACGTATTTCGTTATCGCAAAGTTTTCGTTTTGATTTTCCTCATGCGGGGGTGTAGGAAATGAGTCTTGGAAGCAATGGGCGAGTCACGTAACAGATGTAGCATTTGAGTCTTGTAATGTGGTAGTGTGTATTGAGGCCAAGAGGTTTGCATTCGTGGAAGTGTCGTCTAGATGGATTTTGAATATGTCCCGTTGTAATGTCAATTGTTCAGAGGGCAGTTTTTATAGGTTTGCCTCTTCTCACCACTCGGTGTATTGTAGAAAATTCGTTGGAACTGTCACTTTTGTGTCAGTCTAAATTTCGATGTAGTTCCAGAGGCGAAAAATCCGTTTTTCTCTGCTAATCAGCTTTCATCGTTGCTCAAATGCAGAAATATAAATTTAATAGCATTATGGACATACCAATATCGGTACAAAGTTATGAAAATTACTGAAAAATAACCCGAAAAAGTTCATCAGGTCAAGTGTTTGCCATCGTTTGAAAAGTAATGATGGTATTTGGTTTGTTTCACAATAAATGCAATTGAAAAAAGGTGAGTTGGGTTCTCATTTATTATCAGAGATATTGGGATGTGGAGTTAATTTTTTTTTTTCAATAAAAAATGTTTCTTACTGCTATGAAGAAAAGTGTAAATTACTTATTTTTACTCGAGCTCAAATAATAATGCGAAACTCAAAAGTGTCGTTCTTGGAAGTCACCATAAAATGAATATAAACATCAACTAATCAGCTGTCAAGCATATGTCTATGTTTGAAACAATCATCAATTATCAAAACGAGTGCTAATGATTCTTATTACCGTATACGTAAGTACCAGAATTGGTTTATTTAAATTTCGTCCACACCATAGGTTTTGCACAAAACCTTTTGTTTGTTAACGCGACTCGTGCTATCTTCATTAGATAATTTCGAATCAACTCTATTTATATTTGGCGAAAGTCCACATTTTACATTATACATAATCGAGAACAAATTTCGATAAATTTGCGCCCTATTAAATGTCAATTGGTTTTTATCTTATATTCATCATGATCTTTATATCGAGATCCTATATCTAGAATTGGTTCATCACACATTTGGTGATGAAATTCAACTGATTTAATCATCATGCTAGTACTGTGTTATAATTATTATTATTATTGTTTTTCTCAATTCTCGTAAGTAGCACATACACAATATTCCAAGAAAATCGTGTGTAACATGAAACTACTGCAAAAATATGAATATTGTATTGGTAAATATGGCAACATTATTTATTTTTTGTTTCAGGGACATTATTAATAAACAGCTTAGTTGGGAATCTAGGGCCCGAATCAGCGAGGTGTATGACTTCGCAGCATCGAAAGCACCCCACCTGTTACAGGTAAAAAAAAACTATTAAAAAGACTTACTTATATAACAGTCATTCGCACACACTGACGCATTTGTTACACAAGGAAAATATTGACTTTGAATTTTCAGAAGCGATTAACTGTGCGTAATGGGTTACTTTCTTTGACAGGACTAAGAAATTTCCTTCTAATAGACATCGGAAACTGCAACCGTTCAGGGAAACGTGACTGGCTGCTACATCAACACACGTCAAAAGATCTGGTACGATTGGGAAAGAGGACAGTGGAAAGTCAAAAAATTCGCCCCTTCTAGTCATCTAAGAAAAACAGGTAATTTTCATTTTCCAATCTTTACTTTTATGGTGTATTTTCGACATGTATAGATTGATAGATAGATATTTTTATTCATCTTTGAGGTAATCACAATCATAGTGTTACTTATCAGACTAGTCACCAGGAAGAAATCACAAAGTGAAGTAAAACACTAAACTAACACAGATAAAAGAGTAATTAGTTATTCATTAACAGTAAAAAACATAAAAAATTGTATAATGTAGATCTAAACTTATGAAAATTCGGAATTGAACCAAATATATCTACAAAGTGATTATAAAAAACAATACCTTGATGTATTATATGTGTGAGTTTGGTCCAACCTTATCTAGGAAGGAATACAACATTGAAAAAACTCAACAAAACAATTTCCCCTAAAATTGGACAATTAATTTCACGATCCGGCAACCTCGCACCCGTTGCTAATTGCGTCATAAACGTTTCCAGTCCTCTCCGCCATGAGCGTGAACGTGAACAGGAGCGTCAGCGACGTCTTTTACCGCTACAAGATGCCGCGCATCGTCGCCAAGGTGGAGGGCAAGGGTAACGGCATCAAAACCGTCATCGTGAACATGTCGGAGGTGGCGAAGGCGTTGGGCCGGCCGCCCACCTACCCCACCAAGTATTTCGGCTGCGAGCTGGGCGCCCAGACGCAGTTCGATTTCAAGAACGAGAGGTTCATCGTCAACGGGTCGCACGACGCCGCCAAGTTGCAGGATTTGCTCGACGGGTTCATCAGGAAGTGAGTGCTTTTTTTTCAATTTCAATGCGCTTATATTAGCTTCACTTGTATGTTTGTTGAATTTGAGTAACTCTCCTTGTTGTGAGGTCACAAAAACTACCTAAATGTAGTAGTAGTAGTAATTTTTCGAAAAAACATGTACAGTTACATCATTAAAATAAATACATACAGGGTGTTTCATTAATATGGTGACCATCCCCTTTTCACTAATAATGTGAAGAAATACAATGAATAACAATCGACGACGCAGAAAAACAATATTCTGAAGCTAGCGAGAGGGATTCACGACCTCCGTTTATTCTCCACCGATTTCTCGGAATCATCAGCAGTGACTGATAATTTCGTTTCCGGTAGGTTCGTGCTGTGTCCGGAATGCGACAACCCGGAGACCGATTTGAACGTGTCGATGAAACGCGGCACGATATCGCAGGCGTGCAAGGCGTGCGGCTATCACGGTCCGATCGAGTCCATTCACAAGTTGATGACGTTTATTTTGAAGAATCCGCCGAATTCGAACCCGGCCAGCCAGGGCTCGTCGCTCACCGAAGGAAAACGATCGAAACGCAGCAAGAGGAACGGCGAGCAGGACGATCAGAACGAATCGGCGACCTCGGGGGGGTTGGACACTTCTCTCAATGATAAGTCAGCGGTGAGTTATTGTTATTGGGACAGTTTACCAGTGAATCGAGCCGATTTGGAACGTGGAGAAGTGGCGATTGAAATGTTTTGTGGTGTTAGCTTGGAAAAGTTCGTTGGAGCTGTCACTTTTGTGTCAGTCTGAATTTCGATGTAGTACCAGAGGCGAAAAATCCGTTTTTCTCTGCTAATCAGCTTTCATCGTTGCTCGAATGCAGAAATATAAATTTGATAGCGTTATGGGCATACCAATATCGGTACAAAGTTATGAAAATTACTGAAAAATAACCCGAAAAAGTTCACCAGGTCGAGTGTTTGCCATCATTTGAAAAGTAACGATGGTATTTGGTTTGTTTCACAATAAATGCAATTGGAAAAAGGTGAGTTGGATACTCATTTATTATCAGCGATATAGGGACGCGGAGTTGATTTTTTTTTCCAATAAAAAATGTTTCTTACTGCTATGAATAGAAGTTCGTAAGTGTAAATTACTTATTTTTACTCGAGCTCAAATTATAATGCGAAATTCAAAAGTGTCGTTCTCGTAAGTCATCATAAAATGAATATAAACATCAACTAATCAGCTGTTAAGCATATGTCTATGTTTGAAACAATCATCAATTATCAAAACGAGTGCTAATGATTCTTATTACCGTATACGTAAGTACCAAAATTGGTTTATTTAAATTTCCTCCACACAAAACCTTTTGTTTGTTAACGCGACTCGTGCTATCTTCATTAGATAATTTCGAATCAACTCTATTTATATTTGGCGAAAGTCCACATTTTACATTATACATAATCGAGAACAAATTTCGATAAATTTGCGCCCTATTAAATGTCAATTAGTTTTTATCTTATATTTATCATGATCTTTATATCGAGATCCTATATCTAGAATTGGCTCATCACACATTCGGTGATAAAATTCCACTGATTCAATCATCATGCTAGTACTGTGTTATTATTATTATTATTGTTTTTCTCAATACTCGTAAGTAGCACATACACAATATTCCATGAAAATCGTGTGTAACATGAAACTACTGCAAAAATATGAATATTGTATCGATAAATATGGCAACAATATCTTGGTACTTTTTGGACGTACAGACCACGATTATGCTGTTTTGAAAAATTATTGATCTCCCCCATTGTATATTGTGCCCTGTAATTGGGCCTAGTGCCTGTTTTTTTTTTTATGGCGATTGAAATATTCTGTGGTATCAGGTTGAAGAAGACGATCAAACCGAATGGACCGTCGACGTATCCGAAGAAGCGGTGAGAACCCGAATGCAAGACCTGACAGACGGCGCCAAGAACATGACCATCAGCGAAGACCTGGAAAAATCGGAAAAGGAACGCATGGACCTCCTCTACAACTTGGTGAAGGTAAACCCACCCCTTCGACCCCTTATCGTCGCCCGAGCTAAACCGCCCCTTTCTGGCAGGCCAAACGCGACGCCGGGCAGCTGGAGAACCTGCAGACCCAGAAAGAAATCCTCGGCGAAGCGGAACGGCTCGAGATCAAGCAAAAGGCGCCGCTGGTGCTCGCCGAGCTGCTCTTCGACCACAACATCCTGGCGCAGGCCAAGAAGTACCGCATGCTGTTCCTGCGCTTCGCGCTCAACGAGAAGAAGGCGCAGCGCTACCTCATGGGCGGCATCGAGCAAGTGGTCGCCCTGCACCGCGACAAGCTGATGAGCAAGGTGCCGGTGCTGCTGAAGGTCTTCTACGACATGGACATCCTCGGGGAGGAGTGCATCGTCGAGTGGGCGGATAAAGTGAGTCGAACTATTCGAATAAAAATTTTGGGGGCACTCGAACGGTTGGTGAAATGAAACATGACAATTCGGAAGGTTTATTTTGGTTTGGCGCTCACAGTACTCACAGGAGAAATGCTTTAAATTTACCTAACCTATTCGAATGATCAACTTACCCTTAATTTTCTCTTGAATATGAACGGGGCTGGCTGCATAAACTACACAGAAAAAGTATCAGTTAATATTTTTTCAAACAAAGCCTAGGACATGAATAAATTGAATAAATACCAATACAAACCTTCAGGCTTCGCAGTGATGGCCAGAAATTCACTCAAAGTTATTTTCTTATCTTGGAATAACTGAAAAATTATATAATTTCATTGATCAAAGTATTTGGAAGCTTGTTGAATTCTGCTAATGTTCCTAAAACTACTCAACAGTAGCTCAATTTCTGAGTCGATACTTCAATATCATACAAATCATAGTACACATTCCTCAATCCAATTCAATTAGGCGAGATCACTAAATTTTTGAAAATATACCATGACATTCGAAACGTAGAGGAATGAGCCCAATTTCGGCAGAATAAATTCCCAGAGTCGGGATGCGTTCATCTTGAAGCAGTTTTGAAAGGATTTCATGATCTCGCCTATCATGAACACGTTTCTCCAAAGAAATCGCCGAAGAAATAGAAGATCGACAACAGTGTATAATCTGACAAGCTGTCAAACATCTCTTCAACAGTTCCATTACCTTAGTTATGTCTTCCTTGCTCTCTATCTGCCTGAGAGGACCAGCCGAATGTTTTGTTTGCATTGCCAAATTCAAATTCAAACTCACACTAGGTAAGATTGGAGTGGCAGGTGTTATTGGTTGGTAATTCCTGAAATTACTCAACAGTAGCTGAATTTCTATATCACCCTGTATGTCAGAAGGTAATACTTTTAGGACGTTTAAACGTTTATAGGAAGTTTTTTTCTTGAAATGTGTCAAATATTAGCATGTCTAGGAACGCCCTGTATATTTTTTCTCTACAATACTCTCTAAATTTTATTTTAAGAATGGCTCTTCAGGTCTTTTTCTGACAAGTAAGAACCTGATATATTTTCCCATTGCTCCCTTGAAATACAATTCCATACCTAAATACAACTTCGTTTGTCAACTGTCACTCCTCACGTGTCTCTCGTCAGGTGTCGAAAAAGTACGTGGCGAAGGAGGTGAGCCAGGAGATCCACGACAAGGCGGCGCCGTTCGTCAAGTGGTTGAAGGAGGCGGAGTCCGAGGAGTCGGAGGGCGGCGACGGGTCCTCCGACGAGGAGGAGGACGACGACGTCGAGATCGAGTACAACGATCGAGCGCAGGTCATCAAAAAGGCGGCGCCCGAGCCGAAGTCGAAGGCGAACGTCGTCGTCGAGGACGAGGAGGATGGCCCCGACGACGTCGATATCGACGCCATCTAAACGCGTTTCGACGGCATCCTTTTTCATTGTGTGTTTGTGGGGTTTTTGTCGGGGATTTATGCAGCTGTCGGATCTGTCATGTCATGGAACGTTGACAGGGTTGACAGTTGGGTCAATATGGCGGCGTTTCCAGTCGAATTCTTCTCGCCTATTCTTACAATTTCATGGAATGTTAATTAATTGATTGATTGTATTATATCTAGGATCTAAATATTGTGTAATTGGAATAATATAAATGTTTTTATTATCAACTGATGATTGTAATACACCAATAAAAAGGATGCCGGATCGGTCATTATTTCCATTGAGATGATGTATATTATATTGAAAGGTGTTCTATATTTATCTTATTCGGGCCTTGAAATGTTATTCACTTGATTTTATCCCTCATTTTATTATAGGTTATAGCCTTTTTTCAATTCCTTTTATTGATAATTGATGGGCTATTTATGGTGAAATAAAAACATTTTCTCATTCGTCACTAGTATCATTATTATTACCCTTCCCGTAACTGCCAATTTTTTGTTTCGGATATGTCGAAAACATTCAGACAAGAGAATGGAAAAAATTAGAGTTACAATGTCCGACAAAGCACGTAGCAGTATACACTACAAAACATAGTTTGTTACGTCACAAAACACCAAGATTTCATGTCATCTGTCAAAGTTCCATGACAGTCCACCTGTTTCCTGTCTGTGTCTTTTCTGTTTAGCATACAATTATTTCATGGCATATTATTTAATTTTTCAGTGATTACTTGTAATTATTGAACATTCTCGGAAGTGCTGAATTAGTACCTATTGTGCAAATGTAAATTACACGTCAAGATCGAGTTCCAATCAAATCCTTCAAAGAACAATAGTTCACACAGGTATATTTCCCATGTACTGTTATATTTTGATTTCAATGGTTTGTTGATGAAAACTACAAATATCTTCGGTGAACATTGTACTCGTGATTAGATTATGTCATCAGAGAGCTCTTGATAATTGGATTTATTGACATTTTTCGTACCTAAACTTTTGAATCTCTCCAGGCACTAAATCACAATGAAGAATGATAGTGTTGGAGACAATGAAGTGGATGTATATAAGGTGATATTACAGTTGAGACAAGAAAATCTTTTAATCAGGGATGAAAAACGAAAAATACAAGAGTTGAATGAGCTGATCAGAACTAAAACCCATAGTATCATAAAAGATTCATGGGTGACTACAAAACAACGTTTGTTGCTGTATGAGAGGGATTCTTCAGTTAAAAACTTTGCAAATGTGGATTGCTTGGTCAATTCTGAGTTTGTTGATGCCAAGCAGAGCCTAGGCTTTCAGGTAAACAAAAGCATGGACCATGTGATGAAGTGTTTACATAGACAATGACTTTTCAGAATGCCATCAAAATCGGGAGCCTACTTGAGGTTCTGAGAACTCAACCAGCTGAGCTAGCAAAATGGTTGATAGTTGGAGAAAAAATAGCTGAAGAGTCCACCAACTACTCCATGCTCTTGGAGCATATAGTTGTGGGGCTCTATGGCTGCTTTATATTTCCTGAAGACACAAAATACATGCTCACTTTGTTGTATGAACTGGTTAAACTTCAAATGTTGGACTGTGATGACCCCAGGAGGTGAAAAACGCAATAGTCCAACTCCGTTTTTTATCAACATTTTCTTTCAGAATAATCAAACAATTGAGGACCTGCTCTTTCAAGAGGCTTTACTTTTTGTTCCACGAGGTGTTGCATTCAGCTAGGTTTTTCTTGAGTGCTGCCATGGAAATTCCTATTGTACAAATGATGTCTTGCTCAGAGTTTTATTTAGATATAGATCCTGCAAAAACAGCGATGAGGTTCAAACAAAATGAACACGAAGTAAATTCCATGTTCAATGATGCAGCAGATTACAGAAGAACTGTTATAGCTAAGCTCGTAGAGTTTACCAACATGTTTGTGACATCTCTGTTGGATAATGTTTACAGTTTCCCCAAATCCGTAGCTTGGATTGTGTCTCAAATCTCCAAAATCGTAGAAAAATCCTTTTCAATCAAACAAGTAAGTGACTCGTTCATCAAACCACAAAAACACAGCTCGACAACAATTTCTAGGCCAACGCAATCGTCACAGAGCTCATTTTCACCCTGTACATATGCCCTGTTATCCTGGACCCCGAACAATACGGCATCTGCATGTCTCAAGTCACAGACGTGGTGAGACACAATCTCATCCAGGTCTGCCAGATTCTGCAATCGTTGGCTCTGAGCAAACACGAGACTATCGATTCGAGATTCAGTGATTTGTTCGATTCGCTGGATAAAAGCAGAGTCACTAATTTCGTTGAATTATTGTTTTTCGATATGGACTGTGAGGAACCCCCGGTTGAAAGCTCGCCAGATGTCACCAGGGATATTATGTTGTTTACCGAGTTCGAATTGAACAACTTGGTGAGTGGATTGGGTGGTTTTGGGGTGATAATCACCGTTTGTTTTCGTTTTCAGCTGTGTATTTTGCAAAAAATCAAGGCGAGGTATCGGGAAAATGAAAATTTCCAAGAGAGTAGTGTGATAGAGGAACAACTCGCTTCCTTGGTTATATCTTCTAGTAACAACTCACCGAAGCCCTGTAGGATGCCTAGTAATGAGGAGAATCCTTCGAAAATGTTATCGAACTTTTTTGCGATGGGTAGAACCAGTATGGAGGAGCAAAAACCACCCCCCAACTCGGTGCTCGTCTTCCCCCTAACCACCGCAGCCTCGCAGCTCATCGGCCTGCTGCCGGAAGAAAAAATCATAGACCTGAGCGCCCCCTTACAAAACGGCGCCCTGTTCGACGTCACCCCGACCAAAGTGGAGCACAGCATCCCCGACACCCCCCCCCGAAACGGCGACCTCAAGCAATCCTTCCCCTTCCTGGACGAGGGCAACACCTCCGACAACCTGGAGGCCGTCTCGGAGGCCGCCAGCAACCACTCGGTGGACAGCAGCATCGAGCTGGAAAACGAGGACCAGAACGACAACTTGTCCGACATGGTGTCGGCGAATGTTTCGGGCAGGGGCACGCCGAACATCTCCGGCCGCGACACCCCCAGCTCGCAGGTGTGCGACAACGACGAGCGCGCCATGGCGGAGCCCCGCGTCGCGCAGCCGCAGCCGAACCTCAACCGGCAGATCCGCTCCGAGATCGACGACAAGTTCTGCAAGTTCGAGATCAAGAAGCTGCTCGCTGGGGACGAGACCGTGTCGATCATATCGGAGACGTGGAGCACCGACGTGTTGGCGTCCGACAACGAGGCCGTGGACGTGGGGGAGCCGCGGCTGTCGCTGCCCCTCGTCGAGACCATCCACGAGGCGCCGAGCGTGCTGGATATGTCGGAGACGCAGAGCGAGAGCGCGTGGTCTACTGACGTGATGACGTCCGACACGGAGCGTCTCACCGAGGTCGACAACGAGGATTCGGTGAGCGTCGCGCAGTCCGACGACACGCGGTCGGAGACGGAGGATTGCGGCGCGTCCAGGCGGCCGTCGGTGGCGTCTACGGCGTCGAATCCCTTCGTGCCTGTCGTCGTGGCCGCGCAGACCGCCAATTTTCTACCGGCGAGCAGCCCTAATGCTGTCAGCAACACTAGGAGGTTCGTGACGTCGTCCAAGTTTCAGGAGTATCGGAAAATCGACGTCAAGAATGACAGGTAGACTTTTAAATTTGCATTTTTCCGACAGCCTCGTTAATTTTGTTGCCATTTTTTGGTTTTTCGTTTGTAATTTCAATGGATTTCTCTGTATGATTGTTGGTAAAATTGCACTTTGGTGGCATTGCTTTTACCTAATTGTTTATATGTGATAATATTCTTTAGCTAAAAATGGGGTAGGTAGAGCCGTTCTTCTAGATATCTACCTACTTTTTAATTTTCTACTACCCTAACCTAATCTTACCTCAATTTTCTTTCAATTTTTCAAAATCGACCTTAACTTTACCTTTTCGATGATTATTTTGATGTAGCCTAACCTCACCTCAATTTTTATTATTTTTTCATTATTTCGCTAAAATAGTACATTTTCACAAAATTAATGTCAAAAAAAGAATTGAAATGGATCCAAGTCTTCGGGTTATGTGCCGTACTTGAGAAAATTAGGCTAATTTTTCTAAAGTGCGGTAAGGTAAAGTAATAAATTAGAAAAAGACGCTTTCCGCCCTTTTTTTATTAATGTTTAGGCCCCAAAGTAGCTCTTTTTCGCAAAAAAAATCCTACCTCATTCTTAGCAAAAGTCCCTAAAGTACAATTTTACCTAATTGTTTGTATGTAATGAGATTCTTAAGTTAGTTTAGTTCTCAATAGTATTGAAGTATGATGAATATGTATTAATAATCTATTTTTATACAAAGGCATTAACAGTTTCAATAAATAAATGAATTTTTCGGTTAAAGGATCAACGGCAAAATTTATCAGACGGAGCAAACTGACAGTAACGCCAATAGAGTTTTCAAGCCGGTGAATTTAGAGCACTCTCAGTCTCTAACGGAAACCAGCGAAACCGTCAAAACTGTCACCGTTTTCAAAACAATTTGCACCAAATCAGCCGGTTCCTCGAAGGATCTGGAGCTAAACAACATACCAGGTGAAATCCTTCAGAAAAGTCGAACGGTTTGGTAATCGTGACGGATGTTTTCAGGCCCCAGTGGGATATCGGAAAACGAGAAAAACCCGCTGAGACCCAGCGAAATCCTCCTGAGCAACTGCAGTCTCAACTCCAGCTCGAGCGGCTCGAGTAGTCTCAGCTTCGAGACCAAGAACTCCGAGAAGTGGGAGAGCAAACAGTGGCTGAACAGCTCGGGCAGTAGCCTCAACGTCACCCTCACCCCATCTGAGGTAACTCGAATTTTTCACCCATTTTTTGACACGTAACCGTCCGAATTCCAGAGCATCAGCGAGATGTCCGTGCTGAGCGTCAACAAAAAAATGCCGCCGCCCGCTCGGCCGGCGTCCAAGCCGTCAGCGTCGACGGGCGCCATCCCCAAGAGCATCAGCTTCGACACCAGCGCCGATAAGGGGGGCGCGGGCGACGACGAGGGCGGTAGCGGGCGGTCGAAGCGGGGCGGCTTCTTCGGCAAGCTGCGCATCGGGTTCCGGAAGGGCAGAGGGAAGAGTTTCAGGGCGTCGGAGGACTACGCCGTCGTGGACGCGGGGGAGGAGGCCGCGGGGGGACCGAGAAGGGGGCAGGAGTTTGTCGGTAGGATGGGCAGTAGTTCGGGTGAGCAGCAATTTTTTTTGTTTACTCGGTATAAACGGGAAACCCTTGAATTACAACGTTGTGAAATGTACATAGATAAAAATACAAATACTAAAAGTTCGTATGTTGAAACATAAAAAAATATACAACCAAGTGCTAAATAAAACTAGTAAAAATAACATCAAGTACCAAAAATTAGCTAACACGCAAGGCATAAATTTATAGATGAAATACATAATTAATTGCACACATTTTTTGTGATTGATTGTTGTTTTTTTTTTTAGAAGTTTCGGATGATATTTTGGCCAAGTATAGAACGAAGCCGGAGGGAAATTCCGTGAAGGAAAACTGTGATCCGAGGAAAAGTCTCAAGGAAAAAACCGTGTTTAGTAGCAATTGCGAGGAAATCAATAGTTTTAATGATGTCAAGAACAAGTTGCGTTTAGTTCTAAGCAATACGTCGGAGATTCCGCATTATATTAAGGTAACGCCATCTACTGGGGCCGGATTGTAGCTATAATAGTTTGTCGACGATATACAGAATTAAAAGTTCACTTTGTGCTCTGAAATGCCATTAAAAATAAAAAATATTTGTCACAGACGAGCTTAAAACAAACATAAACAGTTAGAAGGCCGAAAAAAGCGAATTTTCCACATTTTTTCTGAGAAAACTTTTAGAATTATTGATCTAATAATTCGTACACATATTATGGTATCTTTTAATGGTATTTTTAGGCTTGGTATTAGTGAAAGTATTCATTTGGAAAGGAACTACAGCTGAGCTCCGGGAGCTTCTCTCGAAAAAGGCGTTTTGCGGTGACCACTCGGTATATCTCTGGACTGGATCATCCGAAATTGAAAAACCAAACAGATTTCGTTAGAGTAATGTTGAATCCAGTAATCAATCGAAGGAATAAACAAAATAATTTTTTACAAAATGGCGGCTTCTCAAGGAATAAAATCGATTTTTGTCCAAAATTTCGGCCTTTAATTGTTTATATAAAAAAATATTTATCGGCGAGGAAAAATTTTCGATTAATCACTAAAAATATATATCTAAGAAGCTCGTGTTGAAATTTGAGACTGATCGGTTGAGCCGTTTTCAAATAATTTTGGTCACCAACCTTGAAAACACCATTTCGAGAAAAACGCGTTTAGAGTTTGAAAAGCACAGCAATATTTACCGGTAAGATACGAAATTTTCTGTGTGTTTAATTGAATATATATACATCAAGAAAATAGAATGGAAAAATCCGAAAAAAGAAAGTTTTGAAGCTAAAATTTCTTCAAAATCCACATCGTCTACTACCAACTTCTACCAACCAACTGACCGAGCTCTTTCCAGAATAACCCCGTTAGTACTAAGAGCAAAATAGAAACCGTACTGAGACTGGAGCTCGGCAAAGCGAGGCGCCTGCGCGAATGGTACGACGTGGCCGGTATCTTAGAGGCGATACGCTGCATCAACCTCCTGACAGATGACGTGTGTCGCAAGCTAATCATCTCCATCAGAAACGACATCGTTCTGAGGTCGACGTACGTCCAATACTTGATGACGTCGCGGAAGGAGCTGCTGTTTTGCGACAGCTTCTTGAACAGGTGAGGAATTGTTGATTTCCGGCTAGTTTCCTGCAGGAAATGACTCGGATCTGGTTCTAGTTTGCAGGGGCAGGTGTCGCTGGATAGGAAGCAGTGCGAGAAATTCTTGGCGACCGTCTGCGTTCGGGAGTTTTTAAGGGAACACGAAGATTTGGTGGGGGAGTTTTGCGAGGAGTTCAAGCAGTTGAGTTTGTCGGATGAAAAGTGCGATTTTCTGCAGAATTTCCACGTTAAGCTGTTTCGCATCATGAAGAACCACCCGTTTTGGAAAGGTGAGGTGTCGGCTTGAGGTGCGCTGAGTTTGAACGACGTGTTTTGGTGTTTCAGAGATTGTTCTCAATAGAGAGGCTAGACTGAAGATTACTTTGGAGCGTTTCATCATGAAAAACACCTACAAATACTCCATTTACCCCAATGGGGACGGGGATAGGGACAGGGATCGGTGAGTGTTGGCACCAAAACTGTTAGACAGTGTTACCAAATCAATATTCACCTCATCTCGATCATTCCTTGCAGCGTCCTGCAAAACCACATTGAAAAACTGTCGAAGATCATCTCGCCTAACCACAAAGATCTGCAAATCGACAAGACGTACCTGCGCGAGTTCCCGTGGCTGCCCGCCCAGGACGCCCTGGCGGCGTTGAACGCGTGCAAGACGCCCCGGGACAAGGTGAAGTGCGTCGTGCACTGCGCCAAGTGCGTTCTGTACCTTTTGGCGTTGTCGCAGAACAACGGCTCCGCAACGGCAGACGATCTCATGCCCGTTTTAGTTTACGTCATTATCAAGGTGAGGTCATGTCGTTTGTCACTTGTCGGTGGAAGTAGCTGGTTGTTTTTGTTTTTCAAGGTTAACCCGGAGGCTTTGTTGTCGACTATTCAGTACGTGAGCAGTTTTTTCCACAATCAGCTGTCAGGCGAGGAGGAGTATTATTGGACGCAATTTTGCGCAGCTGTAGAGTACATCAAAACGATGGATTACTCAGACTAGTAGGCTCTTTTTACCATCATTGCATGCGTATATTTGTACCTATCAAACATATTTATGATTTTTATTAACGTGTTAGGTAATAGAGCATTTATATTTTTAATAAAACTGTTTACAACAATCCATCGCCGCTTTTTTTTTGACACGCCTGAATTAGCTCCACTCGAAAAGTATAAATTTTCCCACGATAATCTCATCAAATTTGTGTTTTTTGGCCAAAATACTCAAGTATCGATAAGAATTTTCATCAAAATTGCCTTCGAAGCATATTTTTTAGTTTTCTTCAACTATATCACGAGTCAACACGAAGTTTGACTTCAACATAAAAGTGTAAAATTTCTTTAGTTTAGGTCACAAAAACACGGAAAAAATATATGACCTACGAAAGTTGGCTTTTGTGATCAGAAAACTAATTGAACAAAATTTTTCAAAATCCGTGGTTTCAATGTTGAATTCAAGATGGAACTACATAGATAAATGTATTAATCATTTTTATTGAGTTTCACTATGCAAATATCGCAAAAGCAAACTTTATACCAAAACAAAAAGGATTTTCTTCTCGTTTTGATGTCTAAATAATCGAAAAATAGTAGTATAAAGTTTAGGACAAACAATAATAATTTTTTTGTTGACCCGTGATATTTATTTCCTATAGAAATAAAACACTTTGGCTTGTTTTTTAGTAAAAAAAAATTATAGCTCTTTATGAATCTGATCATCATACACTAATTTCAACTTAGTAAAATAAAAATACTCAAATGTACATTCTCTTAATATTAACAAATAAGATTTTAAGTGTCACTCTTCCACAATTTTATGGTCTTGTCATTTTCTAGGGCAGCTGAAGCAATTATATTCTCTGTGGGATGACATGTCGTACATAATACTACATCTGAAACAAAATATTGATGATAAAAAGCCCTGAAAAAAAAAACTCCCCAAAACAACCAACCTGTGTGTCCGTGCAATTTCTGCACGATCTCCTTCGTCTGCAAGTTCCAAATGTACACCATGTTATCCTCTGACCCGCTCACAATCCATTTACCACCCGTAACAGAAAAATTTGCGAAAATGCAATACTTCTCGTTTTTATGGCCAGAGTAGGTTTTCAGACACTTGCCTTTGGCGTAGTCCCATAGTTTGAGAGTGTTGTCCAAGGTGGCTGCCAAAATGTACTTCCCATTGGGTGAAAATTTCACAAAAGAAACTGGTGGGTTGTCATCATCGATGAGCGTTTTCAAACATTGACCAGAAGCTGTGTCCCAAATTCGACTGAAATACACAGAATGAAGGCATGGAAATCAGCTGGGCATAGTGAATATGTACCATAAACCATCGTAGCTGCTACTGACGATGAGAGAGCCGTCTCTATTGAAATGGACTGCACTCACAGGGTCGGAATGGGCTGGGAGAGTTTTCAAACATTTCCCTGTTCTAACGTCCCAGATCCTGACAGATTCATCGAACGATCCTGATACAATGAGGTTAGATTGTGGATTGAAATTGCAACAGAAAACATAGTTGCTATGCCCTTTTAGTGTTTTCAAACACTTTCCTGAAGACAGTTCCCATATTTTCAGAGTTTTGTCATCACTAGCAGATACTAAAATACAAAAAAGTACATTTAGAAACATAATTTTTCCCTAGATATACAAATTACCTAATAGTCTGCTATCACTAGACCAGGCAACATCACTTATACCTAACTTGTGTCCTGATATTGTCTTTTCAAATTTTCCATCATAAGCTCCCCATATTTTGACCAATTTATCAGCAGCTGAAAACAAGAAACTGTTAGCTCATCACTGCAAAACATTGATAAAAGTTTCTTACAAGAACTTGCCAACCATTCTCCGTTAGGACTGAATTTAACTGATGATACAGCTTTGGTGTGTCCAGCAAGGGTGAATTTCAATGAATAATTCGGCTTCTACACAAAATCAAACTGTATAATACGTGTTGACACATTAAATGTTCAACTTACCACACTACTACTAGATTTACTAGAGCCTCCTGTTGGCGTCAAAGAACTAGCATTTTGTACTGAATTACTTTGTGGTATACTATTAGTACTATGTCCTGGAGGAGCACTCCCGATTGGCATCATGGTCGTACCGCTCCTACACAGGCAATTTTGCACATACAATTCGCCTAAATCCGCAATAAAAGTTTTACTTACATTTACAGAAACTCTTCTGAATCTTGATTTTGTGCGGAGACGGTGAGAAAATGCAAAAATTATTTCACGTATTTCGAATTTATGAAAATATACGCTACACCTTCGATTGTCTCGTCCCTATCCACAATTTGTGTACATAATATTAATCTCTTGAATCTGAAAATGAGTAAAAGCGAAGCGCCACATTTCTCACGACACAACAAAATGCGACAGAAAGCCACGGAGCATGTTTGCGACAAATCGGGATAATCGTAGCCATCAACTGTCAAACTTCGAACTGGAAATCCGGTCATTCTATATGAAAGCGGTTATGTGTCAGTGTGAAATGTCAGCTGAGTGGATGTATGAAGTGGTCTTGTCCTTGAATAATTGTAATTTTTTTAATTTTTGTATTGAATTTCATCACTGGTCATAGATCAAGGCAACATTATTGAAGCAAGTACGTGTTCGAGCTTATCAGATCATTCTGTTAATACTGAATACTAGATCCACAGCACTGTGAGTTGCTCTAGTGTTCAAAATCTGCGTGAGAAGGTTTATTATTACGAAGTAACATATTTTCATTGAGAAAATGACCACACAATATACCTTATCGGATGTTAAAAAACACAATGACAACAAAAGCACCTGGCTAGTGATCCATAACAACGTGTATGATGTGACGTCCTTTTTGAATGAGGTAAGAATCTGAGTTTATTCAATTTTGCCCAGTAGTATTCAGTGAACGTGTAATATTTCTAAGTTCAAGGCCAACTCAATGTATGAATTCATATTTCATGCATTGCGTTATGTTCATTATCATTACGTTTTCCAAAACGAAATTACAATGAATCTTTTGAAGATGAGAAGCCATTTTAGCTCGAATACATGAGTGAATTCTATGTTGATGATTCCTAACATACACGTTTCTTAAAAAAAAAAACAATAGCTTTTGTTATCAAACTTACAACAAAGTTATTAGTTGATTATTTAGGGAACAACCTACATTAATATTCAAGTCCATCGTACTAATTGTGAATTGGTGTAGAAACGAAAATTAACATTAGATAATTCACTTGAGTATACCTTTTGATAAGGGGATAGATTATTGAATGTGTCATTGTCCTATATATTGAAAACGAGAGTATGCAGTTGTTTTGTGTTATCCACTTATCCTACATTACAGGCATTCACCATTTTGCATGTCAAACATTTCCTTCATCAGTGTTATGTTTGGTTTATCTGAGAGGTCATAGTTTACTGTTGATAAATTAACTGGTTATCAATATTCTTGAAATTACACTGAGGATTATTGAATTTTGAAGGAAAGATTCCTGAATTTGCATGTGAGGATTCTTACTCATTGTCAGATAGTTAACATAACCTTCAATTTCTTTCCGTATCTGTCATAATAATAGACAATCGAATTTGCATGTAATCTTTCAGTCGTCTATCCGTTTTCGACGTGACGGAATTTAATCTATGCAGATTGATCTGTAAATTGAATTGACCATGAATCAAAGGAATTATCATTACTTCAATGGATAAATGGTTGAGAACAATTTAGTTTAATTCACACGTCACACACATTTTTTTCTCTTGATCGGAATGAACGAAAACGACATTTTCTCAATCCTTAGCATCCTGGAGGGGAGGAAGTACTCCTGGAAAACGCTGGCAAGGACGCGAGTGAGAATTTCGAAGACGTCGGCCATTCCAGCGATGCCAGAGAACTGATGCAGAAATATAAAATAGGAGAAATTGTTGAATCTGAACGTAAAGCAGTGAAATCGAAAATTGTCGATTGGGGATCATACAGCAATCAGAACACTCAAGCAGCATCGTCACAGGGCAGGTGAGAGGAATAATTGAGAGTTTTTGAGTTCAAGTTTTATTGAGTTTGTGTGTTATTTTTAGTTCCATCATCAACTGGCTAATCCCACTTACTCTGGGGATCATAGCCACTATTTTGTATCGATCCTACTTCCAGGCGTAGATGGAGCCTGTGGGACCAGCAAGGCATTTAACATTTTTACGGCAATTATAGGAAATGATGAAACACATCTTATTAATAATATTATAATTCCATTTATATCTATTGTATTGTTTGTTTGAAATTGAGCTTCTCAATGGAGAAGGTCATTAATTAAATTTTACAATAAACTTGTCTTTCATTCTAAACAGCTGACTTGAAGTACTTTCTGAGTTAACTGAAGAAAAATATTCTTATCAAATCACATAAAACATATCAGATTTCATGCAGAGTTATATGACATTTTAATTTGGCAAATGAACGTAAGCGATACGCCACCTGGTGGCACTAAAAAGTAAAAACAACTAGACGAGACGACATAGTTATTGTGTGAAATGAAGCTTCCAATATTAATTCCCATGCTTTTCCTCAAGCTATTGTTCTGGTATCAACAAAATTGAAACGAGATATCACATTATCCATTTTATTTGGCACTCCTCGCCAAATAACATTACAAAAACAATTTTCCTGTCATCATGGTATCATGATGTCCAGCACTCAAAACTTCTTCACCTTCATGGACACTTCTGAAAGTGTTTGTGCCTTCAAAGTACCCCAAACCAAATTTTGCCATTCGAATCTAAAAACAAAACAAATTATCAGAAACCTGTATATATTTTGATCAAACCACGATCAAACCATTCACAACGGTATTCTAACCTCGTATTATTTTCAATATAATACAATGAATAAAACAAATGATAATGCTTACCACCTTTAGAAATATGAAAATACATACACATGGATGCCCTAACTCACACTTTATTAATGAAAAGTCCCATGTAAACAAATACAACTACACAGTGGGCGACATCTACTTTAAAACGTTTGAAATAGTAGAGGTGTGACCAACAAACTAAACTGTGTGTGTTTGTATGAGTGAAGTGTAATCTTTTCATGTTGTTTTGGGCCATTTTTGTATTGAAAGTTATATATTTGGATGATATTTAATAGACAAGTGTTTGGAATAAACTTTATACCATCTGAAAATGCAGCGGATTGGAAGAGGAAACGTGGAGATGATATCACGAAAAATGTGCTCTGTTCCTCAATGCTTATCATATGGTATATACTTCAGATATCTCTTCACACAAGTTTCCTTTGAATCCCGAGGCAGTTAAGAAATGGCAGACAATTTTGAATATAGGCAAACCTATTTATTAACCTGATTTATTTCAGTGATTTGAAGAATCGTACTGGATAGTGAGGTTAGTTCACTGCATTCATATTATTTGTTGATGAGAAATGTGCAGGTTGTTGCGAGGACAAATCAACTCGCAGCGAGGTACTCTTTCCCCTCAAACACATTTTCAAAAAATAAAATAAAATACATTTGAACTCGTTTCCGTCATTACCCAAGAGGTAGAGTTCTCAATGCGTTGCTTTTTTTAATGGAAGCATCCCCAGTAGGCCTACAAACCATGTTCTTCAAAAATATTTAGCTATTTACCCCTTCCAGAAATAAAATTATTTCTGAAATTCGTTCATTGGCATTTGTACAAAATTGCAAAATGCACTTCATTATATTGTTTCAGAGTACGCCTCTGAAAAGTCTACGCGGCACTTATTTCACTTTTTTCACTTATTTCACTGCATTTACCCCTTCCAGAAATAAAATAATTTCTGAAATTCGTTCCATGGCATTTGTACAAAATTGCAAAATGCACTTCATATATTGTTTCAGATTTACGTCTCTGAAAAGTGTACGCGGCACTTATTTCACGTTTTTCAATTATTTCACTGCATTTACCCCTTCCAGAAATAAAATAATTCCTGAAATTCGTTTATTGGCATTTGTACAAAATAGCAAAATGCACTTCATATTATCTTAAATTATGTACCTGAAAAGTATAAACCGCGCTTATTTCATTTGTTTTCAGTTATTTCACCGAGAATAGTTCATCTGAACGAAATCGCCAGATGATACCTACTCGAACCGCATTCACCCCTTCCAGAAATTAAAATTAATTCCTGAAATTCGTTCAATGGCATTTTTACAAAATTGCAAAATGCACTTCATATTGTTTCAGATTATGTGTGTGTTTAACAATCCACGAAGATACTTACTCGAACACCATGAATTTTTTTCTGAAATAAATAATTCCTGAAAAAAAATTTCTGAAATAAAATAATAATTCCTGGAAAAAAAATTCCTGAAAAAGAATAATTCCTGAAATAAAATAATAATTCCTGAAAAAGAATAATTCCTGAAATAAAATAATGATTCCTGAAAGAGAATAATTCCTGAAAAAAAAATTCCTGAAATAAAATAATAATTCCTGGAAAAAAAAATCCTGGAAAAGAATAATTCCTGGAATAAAATAATAATTCCTGAAAAAGAATAATTCCTGAAATAAAATAATAATTCCTGAAAGAGAATAATTCCTGAAAAAGAATAATTCCTGAAAAAGAATAATTTCTGAAAGAGAATAATTCCTGAAATCAAATAATTCCTGAAATAGAATAATAATTCCTGAAATAAATGATTCCTGAGATAAATTTATTGCTGAAATGAATTGATACCTGAAATAATTTAATTCCTGAAATTCGCTCATTGGCATTTTCACAAAATTGCAAAATGCACTTAATTTGGAAACTTCTCATCTTAATCGTCAGGCCTACCTTCTTTTTCATGAAAAAGTGTTTCAAGTAACAAGTCGTTCAACATACAGTACATCAAAATACTGAATAGATTGTTCATTTTCGAATTGAAATCCTCAACATCGCAGTAGCAAAAGTAACAGTCGTCTACAGTGCGTTGGTACGAATCGAATCTACAATCGAAATTGCGCTTGAAGAAATCAAATACGCCGTCAAGTGATTCACAGCTAGAAGTTCCATCGAAATTCAAATGCGGTGGGTCGAAAAGCGATTTTCTACCTACATCAAGAACTAGGAAGACTCCCACGACCACGAAAAACACTCTCATACCGACTTCTTAAGGTGACGGCCTCTTTTGCAGAGAGGAAAACTTACAAACACCAAAAGTCGATACTCTCCCCTCGTAAGGGTACCGCGCGTGTTATCGGGTGAGGTTGTCAACTGTCGTTAATGATCGGGTAGAAAATTCGCTTTTCGACCCACCGAATTTGAATTTCGATGGAACTTCTAGCTGTGAATCACTTGACGGCATGCTCGATTTCTTCAAGCGCATTTTCGATTGTAGTTTTGATTTGTACCATCGCACTGGAGAGACTGTTACTTTTGCTACTGCGATGTTAAGGATTTCAATTCGAAAATGAGCATTCTATTCAGTATTTTGATGTACTGTATGTTGAACGACTTGTTACTTGAAAACACTATTTCACAGAAAAAAAGGTATGCCTGTGTAATTTGGAAAAGTGAAATCGAGAAATTGCAATTTGGAACGTATATCTCGAACGTATATCTCGACTGTAAGGATTCTCTATAATCCTACGAATTCCATAGTTCGTCGGAATATTGTGGGTGCACCCGCTGTAATTCGTGCAAAAAGTCATGCATAACCCAAAAATCACTTACCTTCTTCTAGAAGAACTACTTACTACCTGTAAGAATGAAAAAAAAAATCATTAAAACGCAAGAATAAATATCTGAATTCGAAAAATCATAATGGACAATTTCAATAATAATAATAAATGTCCTTTATTGAACCAATTTACACTGATCCAATAGGCATCGACAAATCGATGCAAAAAGAAATTACATCAGTAAGTTAAAAATAGGTTTATGTGGAGTTAAGAAGTGGAATGTGAAATATTCGAAAGTGAATTCAATTGATTAAGTCATATAGATGTTTTCCAGAATTGTCTGCTGACTGGTTTTCTGAAGAATTTTAGAGTGAGGAGACAATTTCAAAATTGTTAAACTGTGCATAAAGCTCAATGTGGCGTTGTAAAAGTTACAGGAATCAAAAAATCACTCACCGATTGGTAGTAGTAGTTATACCTTCAATCCTAGTTCTTTGTTTTCCAGACGTCACATGCCATCTATAACGAAATTAAAAATGAATTTATAAAATAGCATATCTTATTTCATTGCATCATTTCTTAAATGTCAAGAAAGGGTTCATTTAATATGTATTCATCATGAGAAAACATCGAAAACGCCGCTTTGAAAGTACAATTTCTCCAAGAAATCAATAAATTTCAATAAAAAAACCCGATGTATCATGATGGAAAATTTCAAAATCGTTCAGTTGTGTGAAGGGACGTGCAAAAAAACTCACCCATTAATTTTCCTCAACATGCCCTCTCTCAAACTATCCTTGAAGCACACACACACAGTCACAAACACACGGTATCACTGGAAACACTCGCGAAAACTTTCCACCGCACGAGAAAGTCTTTTCGTCACGCACGTCCGAACCCAACGGAGGTTTAAAATCGACTGAGTAATATGTGTCGTCTTATCAGTCTGCCAATTCCTTTACGCATGATTAATAGGGTTGCATAATTGAAACTAGTCATCTCTGTGATACCGAAATGTGTGTACAGGATGATTGAAATATTTTCAAATTAAATTCTGCTGCCTATATTAGGAGATTGTCAGAACTCGGACTCTTCTGACTGATTCAGAGATGCCTCTAGGGCTTCGCTAAATCGATAAAATTACATTCGTCATGCGACCAACTTGAATGAAAATGTTTGTTGATATTTACGTATTTCGGTACGAAAACACGAATTTCAAATTTCCAAAACGAACCTTGTTCACACCTCAATCTGTCATTCGCAGCGCCATCTCGCGTCTCGCGGTACGTGATCTTTCCCTATTGCACTGAAGCAAAGTCAAAAACAAGAAGAAGAAGAATATTAAATACAGTACTAGTAATAGGTAATAAAAAAATTCTGGCAGCGGTGGGATTCGAACCCACGCCTCCGAAGAGACTGGTGCCTTAAACCAGCGCCTTAGACCGCTCGGCCACGCTACCCATAGTAAAATTAGCACAAAAAGTGTATTATCACTTATTAAAAAACAAATCTAAGACCGTTGTGAATATATTGAAATTTCAAGCTAACAAAATCGTTGAATATGTGCCTTGTGGACATTATATTGAGGGTGACTGGAATTTTTCCTTTGACAATCCTTAAAGAAACGCAAAGCAATTAAAAGTTCCCAGACAAAAATTTTATTAGATCGAATACCTAGAAAGATGAGCCCTTATGACTTGGTAACGCACCTGTAAAAGCAGAAAAACGAGGTGAAACGCCCACACGGAACGGTGACTAAAGATATATTTGCGTTTGTTTGATAGCAAAATCGGTTGGCGGTCTAAAAATGATTCACAGTGGAAAAAAATGGGACGTATAAGAGAGAGACCAAACAACAAAATTGCTTAGTTCCATTTGGGATAGTCGACCTGATCTTTTCGATAAAGTGATAGAGTGGTGGTTAGTTTTTTAATATCTACACTAAAAGTCAAGAATCATGCCTGGACCATCAAGGCCTCTTTGGCAAGTATGTATTTTTCCATATTTTCATCTTTCAGATATAGAATTTATTTTGAATATGCTCGATTAAATTATATTTTATAACTTTGGTACAAAAAACAGGTATTATCGAATATTGTTATTGAGAAATAAATATTTATTAATGAGAAAAGTGTGAAAAATTAATGGCCATTATTGAATTTATGCTTATTTTTCTTCTAATCATTCAATCACCAAAATCATATACAAATTACAGTAATTCTAAGTGTTTTTATTTCGAGAAGTATTGTACGAAAATCACAAATAATTCCTACCTAATATACAATAACGATTTTGTGTTTTTGTGAGAAAAATTAGATGAAACGTGACAGTATGAATCATCCTCAGTATTCTAAATATACTCTTCTGTTTATGCGCTCCAGTTTCAAACCGTTTCGAAAATTGTGTCAGAATCTGTGCTAATTTTGAATGCGCACATACGCAAAAATTTTCATTACAAATCCATCAAGTATCAACGAAAAACGACAATGAAATATCACAATGTAAACGACCAAATCAATACGAAGCTATACATGCTGTTTTGTTTTCTGCAGTGAAGACATCATTTTCTATTGGATAGGCTTGTTGCTAACTGCATATCAATTCACAGGCCCTGCCCCTTTAAATGTGCTTTTGACTTGTATCGAACAAAGAATCGTGAATCGACCATCTCATGGATAGATATATTTCAAAATTTAGATCAAATTTTAAATCAAAAAAACCCTGACCAGTCCAGGTATTGAACCCCAGCAATAGGTAACAACATGCCGATGTTCTTTGAACAAGCCTATCATCTTTCCGTGATTAAACATGTTAATTGAAGGTTTATGAGTACCGAAGCTATTTATCTTCATACAGTTAGTTATTTCATTAAAAACTTCAAAATTTCTTTGTATTCGGTTGCGATTTTTGTCAATTACTGCACTGTTTTCGTTTCTTCATACGGATCTAAATCCCCTAAAAAGAAATCGGCAGGAATATTATCAAAAACAGTTCGTAAAATGCCCAGCATAATATCTTCGATAGATTTGGACAGGATCGGACTGAGCGATTCTGCCACGGGTCTCCAATTCTCGTTCAAGTACGCGTTTGTAGAATCCTCTGCAAAAAAAAGTTGGGGATGAAAAGGTTAACCGGGGTGGATTTAATCACCTAAGGCTTTGACACCATCGAAAAGGTTGCCCATGTGTAGTTTGAGCCCGCTTACGGAAAAATTAACGTGAACGCCTGTCACATTGTAAAAGTGGAAGCCGTCGTGTTTTTCCATCGTCACGTCGCTTTTCACGTCAATTGTCAAATTCCCTGTGGGTAAACAAGGCATTGTCAAGTGAAAAGTGAGGTTATTTTCGTTTTGTGGGTGACTCACGGGCGTCGAACCAGCAGGAGCCTTTACCGCGCAGGGGGATGACTAAAATTCTGCCCAATAATTCGTAATTGCCGTCTATTCGCATTCTTGGCAAGTATAGCTTTGTGAAAAAATCGTAGGTTTTGGGATCCACGTGGTTGTACAAAATTTTTGTGTTACCGAAACCGCGTATCGTGACGTCTGTCAAAGAGGCGTTCACTGTCACTGGCCCCCCACCTCCCTGGAGAATCTAAAAAAAAAACAATTCATGTCAAGTGTCGATTTTTTTTTTATTTGCAATAAAACTTATAGGTTATAGAATAAAAAAATTGGCAATTGGGATTATTCTAATTATTTCAACGTACTTGACATCAATGTCAATTCTTTGCTTGATAATCAACCACAAAGTTTTTTCAGTCTGTACATCGGCGTAACAACAGTTGACTAATGGGGGTCAACCACATTTACTAAAATTTATATTTTTTCGAATTGTTAGTTGCATTTTTTTTATTTGGGGTTACGACCCCAATAACCCCCCTTTTGCTACGCCTGTGAGCCTCTACATACCATGGGTTTTCACTATGAAAAAACTCACTTTTAAAGTTGGGATTTCTAAAGGGTCCAACACTTCCAGACCGATTTCTGGATTCCCTTTCGGAATTTCGTTGAATAATTCCTGAACAGCGTGCGTGGAACAATTGACGAAAACATCCCACTGTTGTTTGATCATACAAGTTTTTATGTAGCTGGCTATGGAAAACAAAACACGACATGATGAAATAAGCAAAAAATGAAAGGACCGTTTCTGTTTCTAAATAATTCTCAATTCCACGCTCGTTGTATTTTTGAAACTCGGTACTTACGTTGCTTGTCCAAAAATCCATATACAGAGTGTACGGAAACCACAGCCAACAGAGCCAAATAAAACATGTTACGTTCACGCGTCTTCGTAATCCACTGGCGAATTCGTAAAAGACGTAATCAATGATCACTTTCTCTATATAGTCCTATAATAGACAGGGCGTTGCATAATGACTGGACCGTGGAGATTTTTCAACAAGCCAACATGGCTCATCGGGCTAATTGTTTCGCGGTGTTGAAAAGAAGAGAAAATGAGTAAAATCGTAAAAGGAAGCAGTGAGATTTTTATCGCCCCGAAATTTTCTTTTTTGATTAAATTCAAGTGTAATAACGCACAAATCGATTGAGTAGTCAAGCAAAGTAGGTTAATTACAATTAGCAATGCGATTTTACTATTGACCAATTGTTGATTACAATTCGAACACCGAGTGATTATTTGTATGATAAAATCTATACAGTGTGAGTTTATATCTCGGAGACTGCACAAAAAATCACCCTGTACCCAGAAATATTCAGATGCAAATGAGTCACCAGTTTAAGAGAAAAGAAGAAGAGTTTTTCGTTTCGAGGAATTGCGCTGCTATAAAGACATCGCCCTGTAGAAGTGAAAGTCAGTTGAACAAGAATTCCAAGTGAGATACCATGTTACGTCATTTGGTCATTCGCTAGAGAGAATAAAACAAGCCAAGACGTGTCAACCACATCACTTGCTCAAATTTTTATTTTTTCAAATTGTTACTACTGCAATTTTTTTCATTTCTTCTGGGCAATAACCCCTCCCCCTTGATACGCCTATGGAACGTGCCAAGTTCACTGAATGAAGGAAATAATCAAGCAACCGACTAACTTTTGTTTCGGTTATATTCGATCTGAGATTGACTCCACAGAAAATCCAAAAATAAAATCTCGTAAAACGGCAGTGATCTAAGCACGTAATAGTGTTTTCATAATTTTCTGGATAATTTCAACATTCGGTAGGCGTTGTAACGATTAATACCTATTTTCGGGTACAGCTGTTTTCTCTCGAAATAAACTAGGCATCAGCGTTGAGGTTATGTCAATAATGAAAAATGCTCGAAATAATTATGACTGAATCCCAAAAAAGACACAAAAATTTTCTATTCGCACACTGCTACAAGGGTGTATGAGAAGCTATAAAAAAAGATTAATTGTACAGGGTTATTCATTATATTTTGACCCCCCCCCAATCTCCTTTATTTTTGGTTATACAGAAAAAAGTTTGAGTAAAAAGTTGACGGGTTACATCTGGACTTTTGTTATATGCTGCAAAGAAAACAATTGACTGCATAGGTCACGTGATACAGGATTAAAAGTAATTCTTTTAAATGGAACACCCTGTATATTTTTTCATTTTTGATTGGTTCTAGACATTTTTTATCAAGCATGTCCTATACCATGACAATGTTAACAGAAACAATAGGATATTTGTCAGTAATTTATTATTTTTTGTCATTTAAAATGGCTCACACTTAAGACAAGAATTTACTTAACAATATTATTTAATTATTATTATTTTACCGTTGAAGATAGGCATAGCACATGCTTGATAAAAAATGTCTAGAACCAATCGAAGAAAATGAAAATGAAAAAATATACAGGGTGTTGTATTTAAAAGAATTACTTTTAATACTGTATCACGTGACCTATGCAGTCAATTGTTTTCTTTGCAGTATACATATAACAAAAGTCTAGATGTAACCCGTCAACTGTTTACCTAAACTTTTTTCTGTAAAACCAAAAATAAAGGAAATAGGGTGTGGATCAAAATATAATGAATAACCCGGTACTGTGAAAATATCTGATTTAATCTATAATAATACAACCACAATAATAATAATTAAATACTAGACGCTGAAAAATTACAAAACGAAACAGTAAGCAACCAAAAAAATCTGACACCATCCGCACAATTCCAAACGGTAAAAAAAGGGGTGACAGCCGTCACCTGTCACATGTGACGTGTGTTCCCGAAACCGCCGTGCCCGGACTGCGAGGCGCCCTTGTTGTAGCCCATCTGGAGATTGAGCTGACCTTCGCTGGCCCTCAACTGGTCCTCGGTGAAGGTCCTCTCGTTCTTCTCCGCCATTTTGGGGCCCAAAGTGGGGCCCGTCCACTCGGGGTGTTTCTGGGTGATGCGACCCAAAGCGAACAGAGATAGCGCCACCTGAAAACCGAGTTTTCTATAGATATTTATCGAGGAGTTGTGGCACCGCGTCATGGAGAAACATTTCACGGTTGATTTTTCGCACCTGGGCGATGTTCCTTCTCTCGAAGAGGTCAGCCGTCTGGAAGATCTCCTCCTGGGGCAGCCCGTAGGCTTTGACAGCGGCCTGGAACCTCTGGATGTTCTCCATCAGCTGGAAATTCGTGCCTTTGGACTGGATCTTCTTTACAGATCCGGGTGCTAGCTTGTTGATGAGGTTGCAGAGGACGACGCCGTCTCTGAGGATGTCCTCGAAGGCTCCACTAGGTACGGGCTCGCCCAGGCAGGCGAAGATCCAGTTCAGGACGTCCGATTCCAGGTTCTTATCGCGTTTCTAGAAGAGATTTTCGAACATTTGGGGCTCCTTTACAAATTAATTAATTCTGAGGAAACCGAACGGAATTCGACCAAAAGCCAAGAGGGACAAAATTTAGGTAACAGGTTGAAAAACCTGAGAAAAATTCTAAAATTCACCAGTGGCGTACGAGCAAGTTTTTCTTAAGGCTTTTATGGATTGAGACCTCGGAAAATGCAACACCCTGTATGATATTTGGAAAACATTTACTTCCATATCAAGCAGCACCTATTGCTTGATACTCATACAAAATTTGAAAGCTCTATCTGCAGTAGATCAAGCACAATAAAATAAAAACCTATTTTTTTTCAAAACTTCAACACCCTGTAACTCCGTTAATAATCGAGATCGGACACACGTTCATAGGAACTTTTTTCCTTATTTCGCACCAGAGAACACGTACCTGAAATATTGCCGTGAAATTCTAAAACACCCTGTATATTATCGTGAGGAAATCAATTTGATTGACAGCTGTCAAAATGTCGTGCTTTTTATGTTAATGTAGGATGGATATATCTTACAATTCTAGTGATCGTTACGAGTATAAATGTATAAAAAAACCTTTTCTTAATGTGTTTCGTGTCTTCTGGAGTTTTTGAATGACCCTGTAAATTCATAAATGAAGTTTATGAGAGAAGCTTGTGGTTGTAAACCAGACCGAAAATACACCATCGTCATAACCGAAAATACCACAGAAATTGATTCTATTTTAAACGCTGTTATGAAAAACAATTACAAGACTCGAATTTCGTTTTTTTTGAGAATAAAATAAAAAAAAATGAGTTCGTGATGCGTGAGTTTGCAAGTTTCACAATCCAACGGTGGATTCAACTGTATTTTTCACGCGATTCACTTGTTTTTATCCACACTTATTGGGTTCAATGACACGAAAATATACACAGCCGTGGAAAAAGTACAGTGTACGACTCCCTTCGCTGGCAAACCAGCAAACAACAATGCGTGTGCAACAAATCCTACAGAAGCTGGTTGAATTCTCGTTGTACTTACCGACATTTTGGGATGAGACGAGTGTGTTTAATTCTGGCGTCGGGACGGTACTGAAGCGTCGGTTTTCAGCTGTTGGTCTTTATGGTGTGTCTGAGCGGGGGCGTCCACGCACCACTTGTTTCTCGATATCGGGATTTTTCTGTTAAACTTACAAGTCTTGCAGTATCGATCGAAAATAAAAATTTGTAGTGGGCGGGACGCCAATTTTTGGCAGGCCCCAATGTTTGCGAAACAATATTCTTGAGAAATAACAATGATTTATGGGTGTTATTTGCAAGACACATCTGGTGGAATTTGTTATATAATTAAATTATTTAATTCACATTCGTTGTAGTTTTGTAATTTTTCTTCTTGTAAACTGTCTCTGAAGTAAACTGAAGGAAAATGACACTCTGTATAGAACACTTCACTTCTTTTTTTTTATTGGTGCCCCTTTTTACCCATTTCAAGCACGCCTGTGAGCGTGTTTGAATCGAACTTTATATAACGCGCGTTTTTTAAAGTTACCATGGCAACATCAACAAATAAACGAGAAACGTGAAGGCTAAATAACAAATTTTTGATTATTGATCTGACAGGAGTACCTTGTAAACGTCAAATGAAATATAACTGACAGATGCAAAACTTTATTCAAACGTATACTCTAATATACTATTATTCATTCTTAAATTTTTGAACAGAAATTAGTACATAGTTTTATGACTACATCATCAGCTGAATTACCGAATCTAAAATTAACATCAAAATTGAACATAGGCGTAACGAGGAGGGGTTTTGGGGACGTAACCCTCCTTAAATAAAAAAATTGCAACAATTTGGAAAAATGAAATTTTGAGTAAGTGTGGTTGACTAATGAGGGTCGACCCCCCACCGTAGTTACGCCAATGAAAATGGCTGCCTATTATTAGAACCCTCTTCGATTTCAAAACAGGAAACCCACACATCTCTTGTCGTTGTAGGTAGCAGGAAAACGAGACCCCGAGCAGGAACTTGAAGCCCAGGCATGGATCGAAACGGTCACCGGCCAGAAATTCCCGCCTGGTGTACCCTACGAAGATGTCCTCCGTGACGGCGTTCTTCTGTGCCAGCTCATGAACAGGCTATCGCCCGGTATCATCGGCAAAATCAACACTTCTGGCGGTGATTACAAGATGATGGACAATCTCAGCCAGTAAGTTCCTTCGTTTTCACTAGGTTTTCCGTGTTACTCTGTATAATTCGTATATTCGATGCTTTTCCTGTATAGCCCTGAGTTTTCTGCTGTCCTGGTACAGAGAGAATCGACCGTTGTGTTGAATTTCTCTAGCTAACACTCACTAGGTACCCGAATTTTCATGAAAAAAAAAAATAATTTCGTTGTCATTGATTGGATAGAGTCCAATAAAAAAAAATAAACAGGAAATTGCTCCACATAAATCATCTAGTACGAAATTGTCGGATCAGGAGAATATGTCCGGGAAGAGATTAAGCGTTCCGTGTCCAAGCAGTCTTCAACAGTGACGTGACACTATAATTTAATTGTTTTGGAATGCAGAAAGATCAATTTGTTTTTTGTCCTGCCAAGCAAAAAATTATTCGTTGCATTATTTATACAAAAAACAGAGAAAAAACATCTCAGCATCTCAACAACAATCGTTGAACTATTATTGACTTTTATTTATTGAGTTCTCATGACACCGACGCCACTGATTTCGAGCAACTCTCGTGTAGGCTAGTGGTAAGTCGATTTCAATTAGAATGATTAATGTGCGCCTTCTAATATTTATGGGTGTTGATTATCGGCAAACAAAAGAATGGGTATCATCAACTAGTGCATACAGTAAATTCCGTACCAGGAGAGCAGGAGCTGTAAGAGTAATTCGTTCCGATTGTTCCAACGATGCTTCTTTTAAATTATCTGTGGGCAACCAACATTGACCGAACGTGTTTTAGTGGCTACCTAGCAATTATGAACGCTTCAAATAGTGTAGATTCGTAGAGTTTCTGTGAGTTTGATAATAACTGTAGTGGCACAAACTACTGAAATGGAGTTCGACATAATCGTGAACCATTCTATATACAAATATATTGATGTATCGACCATAAAAGTCTGTTCGGGAAAGTGAGGTTATGAACTCTTCGATAGTGTTGTGATGATAGTTAATGAATTTCGGTTTTGGTGAATTTAGGAAGTCAATTCGAACGAAATACCTCTTGAAATCCTCAAATAATGCAATAACAGTTGTATAGATACAATGTGTGAATCATCTTTCGGTCTTTTCATACCGAAAATACGTCACGATATTTTCAGGTTCCAAAAAGCCTGCACAAAGTACGGCGTACCAGACGTGGACCTCTTCCAGACGACCGATCTCTGGGACAAGAAGAACATCGCTTTGGTGACGACGACTATTTTCGCCATCGGCCGTACGGCTCACAAGCACCCCGAGTGGCGCGGCCCCATTTTGGGCCCCAAACCGTCCGAGGAGAACAAAAGGGAGTTCTCGGAACAGCAGCTGAGAGCCGGTGAGGGGATGATAGGGTTGCAGGCAGGGCAGAATAAGGGTGCCACGCAAGCCGGCCAGAACTTTGGGGCTTCCAGGAAGATCATTTTGGGGAAATAGGTGCTCATTTGATTGTTTGAATTGAAAGTGGAAACAATAATAAATGTATGAGGAGAATAGAAGCGTTTTCTTTTTAATAAGGCTACTAGAATGTCGATAATTTTGAAATAGAAATGTGCATGACAGATGTCATTCAATAAATTCTATGACAATCACACTTGTTGATCACGTGACACCATTTTGTTTTGACATGTGGCGTTTGATTGTCAATTTTGGCACTTGACTTTTTGGTTTATTTCAAAAACAACTGGGGTGGTAAATAATACAACACTGTTAATAAACATAACTTTTATTAGTCTGCCTTAATAACAACAAATTAATTATTACAACAGTTGGTTTGATGATATTTAAAAACAACAATAAAATATTTTAGTTCAGGCACTCTTAATGAAAAATCTCATCAGTTATATACTATGTGATGTATAAGGGCACTTATAAGTCATTTTGAACACACCAATATTCATTCATATCGAGAATATGAAGGAAGAAACAACGGAAAATAGAATTCTCAAGCAGTCGTATTAATTAAAATTAATTGAAATAAAAATCGATTGAAATTTGAAATGTAAATAAAACAATCTGAACCAGATTTAAAAAAGTTCAAGGACGATCAGTTGCGAAATGATAAATGAACAGTCATTTTTCAAATAAAAATATTCAATTAAAACGAAATAATCACAGTCTAGACATGAATTTCCGGGAAGATTTTCTCGTGACGTAGCCTCGCTACCCCCTCCCCATTCACTTCCAAGTGATCGTGAAATGTGAGCTGAACATTGTGAAAAAAAAAACAAAAAAAATTTCAACGATAAACCAGGAAATATAACCAAAAACTTTTTGTCAGATTCTGACGCATGAAAATAATGTTTAGACTCCCGAATTGGTGACAAAACAAAAAAAAAAAACAAAAGCCGCACTTTTTGAAAAAAATAGATTTGGAAAACAATTTTTTTCAACATTTCAGATCACTTTTCTATCACAATATATTATTATACTGCTCAAAATAAACAGTACAAAGTAACTATACTGCCTCAATTAAACAGTACGAGATCGTAGAATTGTTTCATTAAATAGTTCCCTGACACCGCACTGTTTAATTGAAACAGTACATGGCCATTATACTGTTCAATTAAACAGTACGAGATCGAAGAATCATTTTATTGAACAATTATGTGACAACATACTGTTTTAATTGAACAGTACAATAACTATGTACTGTTTCAATTAAACAGTACAAAGTCAGTATACTGTCTCAATTGAGCAGTACGAGATCGTAGAATTATTTCATTAAACAATTCTCTGACAACGTACTGGCTTAATTGAACAGTACAACACTTTTGTACTGTTCCAATTAAACAGTACAAGGTCATTATACTGTCTCAATTGAACAGTACGATATCGTAGAATTGTTTCGTTTAAAAATTATCTGACAACGTACTGTTTTAATTGAACAGTACAAGACTTTCGTACTGTTTCAATTAAACAGTGCCGCTCTCGTCGGTGGTGACGCCGTTACAAAACACCCCCTTGTCGCCGTCGTCGCCGCGATGGTGCTCGACGGCGCGCCAAATCCTCAGCTCGACGGCCCCCCTGAGCCCCGCCCGACGCAAGTCGTCGCGCTCCACGTGGTGCAGCACCTCGTCGAGCGTGTACCCTTCGGCGAGCAACGCGTTCCGCGCGCCCTCCCCCACGCCCAACCCCTCCAGCCACCTGGCCAGGTGGGGGTCCTCTTCGAGGTCCAGCTGGACCTGGGGGAGGCGGCGGCGGCACGGGCACTCGATCCTGAGCCCCTCCGACGGCTGGCACGGCAGCTCCAGCAGCTGTTTCAGCTGGAAACACGCGTGGGGGTGTTTTCAAGGACCTGGGGGAGTCGAGAGTCGACGAAAAGGTTGCTTACCGCCGCTTGTATCCGCCTGTCGACGAGCTCGTTGAGCATCTTGGCGTTTTCGTTGGCCCGCAGACGGACGGCGGGGTCGAAACCGCCCCCCTCGTTGGTTTTCTCCGACTTGGAGGAGTTGACGGTGCTGGGGGAGCTGTTGTTGGCGATGTGCTCGCTGAGGTCGGGCGTCAGGACGGTGATGGCCGCCTGGACGCACGAGCGCACCAGCGAGTCCAACGCGAACATCCAGTGCGGTTTTATGGGGTGGAGTCGAAGGACCTCGTTGACGGACTCCTACGAGGGAGAAGGAATTTTTTCACATTCGTAAACTTCTTTCAAAGAAATTCAAAAATTGTCATCCATTCAGGCTCATTTTAGAATCAACTTAACCCCATTAGATATACCGGGTGATTTTCAGTTTCTTCAAAAATCGCCTTTTTCGAAATTAGAAGCCACTTGAAAGTTATAAAAGAATCCAGTAACATTTCGAATGAAATTCTTCTTCAAGAACATTTTTGTTGAAGCTCCTTGAAAAATCCTTTAGTCCAAAGATTAATTTATGATCTTGCAACATCGCATCTGTTAGGAAAATATTCGAAAAATTCCGTGCTGATTCAGAAGACAACCTATGACTATAATAGGGAATCCAAACCACGTGACATCCAATATGGCGGATTTTGCCAATAAAGAAGAAGAATAACCTAAGCTAGCTTAGGGAGTGACTACTACACCAATGGGCGTTGCTAGATAAACGAATAATAAACAAACATCTCAATGATGAAATGCACTTTGAAAATGAGCTGGATCTAAAACAATGGCGATATTTCACTCACCTGGTACAAGTAAATGGCGAACTGGAGTTGATTAATGGCGGCACCATCGAAATCCAGCTCCTCCTTCAACTGTCTAACAGCACTTTCCACCACGCACATCGACTGCTCCGTCAAATAAGCCTTCAAACCATCCATCAGCATCAGCAGATGCTTCTCAGTGAGAACGGTCTCTCCCAAATACTTATCGTGAACCTGAAACGCCAAAATTAAAACCCCACACACGTAAAAACGCTTTTTTATTCATCACCTTTTGCAACCAAACATCGCAAATTTTCGTACCGTCATTGGCTAGCACTTTGGCTAGAGTCGTACGCCGTTGCGAGTCCTTTTTGAGCAAGTAGAATCCGTCGGTCTCTGCGCCGAGGCCGCTGTCCACCTCCGGCGAGAGCAAGGTGCCCGAGGAGTTGCGACGTTCGGTCGTCGTCGTTTCTGAATCGCATTCCAGCGATGGAGTGGATGCCAAACTAGAAAATTCGGCAGAATATTGCACAGGGGGGAATCGAAGTTGGAGAATTTAGAGTTAGTTATAAGCCCACGATAATTATTTTCACAGCTCTTAGCCCACTATGACTACTACTGACAAAGCCACCAACAAACAAAACAAGCGAGAACTATAACAGAACATTACCTGTTGAAAGTGAGGGCACTAGGCATATGGATGGGTGGCAAAAGGGCACTTCTGCATTTCGAGCTGCAAGGGAATCATCAGTATCACAACAAGCACACACACAACAACGTTCGGCCCCCCAGCTTGAAACTCTTCGAAGTTTCCCAATCAAAAAAGGCGCGACAAAAACCGTTGAAAAAACAACAATAACAAACAACGAACGTTGGATTTTTACCTTTGGCTTATGTATTTGATTAACATGTCTTCGATGCTCAAGATGTTGGGAAAAATCATTTTGCATTTGGTGTGATTTGGAACGCATTTGCTTACACTCACTGGCATAATTTGTAAATCGATTGTTGTTTGAGGTTAGACTGTCTTTTCGAAACTGCTTTAGTGACATTTCAGTTCGGAAGTGTCTATTGCACCAGCGGACAGGACGGTTAAAAGGTTAGAATTCGTTTACAACAATACTGTGTAGGAATAATGAAAGTTTGAATTATCTTTTATTTTATTTTCATGTATTTTTAGTGGATTTTAATGCATATGTAACGTGATATAGTACAGTCATTTTGTTTTCCATTTAGAGTTCCCCTTAGAAGCTACACGAATTGAAAATAAAACATGGATGAAGCACCCAAAAATTTGGTAGAGACCAAAAAAAGCAAATTTGAAGTTTTTTTTAGATCTAGACTAGCTAAAAAACAAAACAAAACCCAAGGCAACGAAACGAAAATGGAGAAACCCCACAAAAAACAGTTCTCAAAAAAACTTACTCAGTTTCCGGAGAAGTGGGAGTCTGATTCGGAGCACTATTGTGCCCCGGATGCCTGGCGGACATCTTCTCCGCCGGCACGGACACACTACGATTGAATTCGGTATTCAACCGGATATTTTTCTGCCTCTTTTCGGAACCTGCAACCCAAAAACAACCAAAAAGTATGACAAATGACAGCAAGTCGAAATAAACTCGTACCTAAGAACGGATCTTCGAGCAACTCGGACGCGGTCGCCCTTTTATCGGGATCCGGTTCGAAGCACCGCATGATGAACGACTTGGCGCGATCGGACAGCTCCTTCGGCACTTCGGGGTGCGCCTTGTAGTACCCCACCTTGAACACGGCCGCTTGGGGCGAGTCCAGCTCGATGAAGGGCGGCTTGCCGGTGGCCATTTCCACGATCGTGCATCCCAACGACCAAATATCCGCCGGAGGACCGTATCCTGAAAAAAAAAACACAAAATTCATAGCTCCACGTACATTTTTCACTAGGTGCTGAAGTTATAACAATTTCGTAGACGTTATTTTTTATTATTGTATTTGATTGTGACCTTCTCACCTCTGTGTCCCTTGTCGATGACTTCCGGCGCCATGTACTGGAGGGTGCCCGTGAAGGTGACGGCCGCCGAGCTCCTGCCCAAGCCGGCCAGCCTTTTCGAAGTACCGAAATCGGAAATCTTCACCACCCCACTGTAAGTGTTGACCAAGACGTTGTCGCCTGAAACATTTCAATTCTCCTGAAGGCTGCCAATTTTTTTCTCAAATCACCGACTGACAAATGACAGCTGTCGAAATTTATGACAAATGACAGCAGTCAAACATTTACCAAGAGAAAACTGTCAAAAATTTTCCAAAAGAGAACTGTCAAAAGTTTGACGAATGGCAGCAATCTAAATTTATGACAAATGACAGCAGTCAAACATTTACCAAGAGAAAACTGTCAAAATTTTTCCAAAAGAGAACTGTCAAAAGTTTGACAAATTACAGCAATCAAAATTCTTTACAAATGACAGCTGTCAAACTTTTATCGAATGAGAGCTGTCCAAAGTTTGACAAACGACAGCAATCTAAATTTATGACAAATGACAGCTGTCAAACCTTTTCCGAATGAGAGCTGTCAAAATTTTGACAAATGTCAGCAATCTAAATTTATGACAAATGACAGCTGTCAAACCTTTTCCGAATGAGAGCTGTCAAAATTTTGACAAACGACAGCAATCGAAATTTCTGACAAATGAGAGCTGTCAAAATGTTGACAAATGACAGCAATCTAAATTTCTGACGAATGACAGCTGTCAAAATTTAAACAAATGACAGCAATCTAAATTTCCGATACCTTTGATGTCCCTGTGGACGATTTTCTGGTCGTGCAGGTACTTGAGGCCTTCGAGGATCTGCTTGGTGTAGTAGACGATGGTGTGCTCGTTGGACTTGAGCGGCCCCCACTTGGAGCGCAGCAGCGCGCTGAGCGAGCCGCCCGGCACCTGCTCCATGAATATCTTGAAGTAGTTGTCCTCGGACGCAGAGCCGAGGTACTGCACGATGTTGCGGTGGTGCATGTGCGCGTGCAGACGGATCTCCTCGTGCAGCGGCTGCACGACGCCGAGGTTCTTCTCGGGCACCTCCTAAACAACCGAAAACGAGGTTACGCATTGGCGGTTCGTGCGGTTTTTCGCGAAGCAGCACCTTGACGGCTATCCGGACTTGGGTGTTGAGGTCTCGGGCGGCGTAGACGACCCCGTAGGTGCCCTTGCCGAGGACCAATTTGCGGCCCTGCTCGTCGCGCTCGTACTCGTATTTGATCTCCCGCGGAGGCTCCGATTCCACCAGACCCGCTTGGTAGTTGGTCAGCTCGAGGATCAGCTTGTAGAAAGCCTCCCTGAAACGACGTTCATTTTTATTTTTTCAACCCCGCGAGGCAGTTAGAGCGAAGTTTACCGGCACACTTCCGAGGGCAGAAATATCTGAAAGTCGTCCGAGTTGTAGTGCACGTACAAAATTAGGCAGCGCTCGTCTTTCTTGTAGAAACTGAGGCTCCTGATCTGCCTCGCGGTGAACTCCCAATCGTGGATCTGCGTGCACTCCCCCCTCAGGCTTTTATCGCACAGGTTCGTGACCTGGAAGAAAAACCGTGAGATGCCAAGCAGGCACGATGAAAGCTCGCTTTACAGTCAAGTTCTGAGGCTCCGCGCCCAAATTGACGCACACGTAGCTCGGCATCAGCTCCTTGTTGGGCTCCAAGATCAACACGGGGAACCGAAAAGTCCCCTCCGTCCCCGTCTTGATCGCTTCCAGGAAGAAATCCATCCAGAAATGGAAAATCTGCTCCTCGGGGCTCTCCACCTAACCCACAGAAAAAAAAATCAATCCCAAACACCCTGTATGTTGTCAATTGTCGACTTCAAACCCTCTGTTGAACTTTGACAGCTTACAGAAGTTTGACGAATGACAGCTGCCAAAATAGACAGTCATTATAAGTTTGACGAATGACAGCTGCCAAAATAGACAGTCATTAAAAGTTTGACAAATGACAGCTGTAAAATTTTCAGGAACTGTCGAAAATTCTCACGCTTACCAGATCCGTTTTTTTGCGCACCCTGTCGATCAGCTGTATGTTGTCGATCGTCGACTTCAAATGCCAATTGGGCGGCTTGAGCTTGTACATGTAGGCGGCGGCTTGAATGGCCTTGCTGTACTGCTGGAACAGCACCGATATCTCGAAGAAGGTCGCCACGTCCCAATAATCGCTCAACGACTCCAGACTGCCCTTCTTGCCGATGAGGTTGTTCAGCGTCATGCCGATGTGCTCCAGCTCGTCGGATTTGCCGATCTCGGCGCCTTTGGTGACCAGCAAGGTGGCCAGATTTATACCCGCGTACTCGTTGGGTCGCACCTCGAAGCCTTTCCGGTACCACAAAATCGCGGCGTCCAGGCTCTTGGTATCCGTGTGGTTGGATTCCGTGAAAATATCCTTGTAGATGCGACCGCACAGGCACAGCATGTCGGGAAAGTGGTTTTCTTTCTGTGGACACATAGTATAACCTCAAAATCGCCCATTCTCACATACAACTCACACTTTTGAGCGCTTCTTCGCAGACCGCCAGCGCGTTCTTCCTGTCACCTTCTTTCCTTCTCCTGTTTAAAGCGAACGCGTACAGAAACATGATGTACGAGTTGAGGTATTTCCTCGCCAAAGGCACTCGTTTCAGGTCCTCCACTAGGTGGATCATGTTATCGTACTCTTGGATGTCGCGGAAGCAAAATAACATGTTGAGGATGACCTCCAACGAAAGTATATTGGGATCGTCGAGGCGTTTGCGCATGTGCAGCAAAGCTTCTTTCAGTTCCTCGCCCTTTTTGTTCTCCTTGAGTTTCTTCAAGTCATTCAAGAACTTTTCCTTCAAGTGGGCTCTGAAAACAGAGGTTTACTCTCTATCAGGACTATGATTACAGGAACTAGTGATATAACAGCCTAAATACCATAACATTGATGTATGTTTGAATCATTTTTAATATTCAAAAAGAAACTGCGGTAGTAGGCTTTGGATGTATCGACAATGCATTTAAATACGGTTATATTGACATGTCATGTTTAACGAAAAATTGTAGTAGCAGGCTGTGAACATATCAATAAGTCTCAAGAACAAAATACGTTAGTAGCGAACAATTCAAGTGTCGAGATGTTGGTTAACCGGTTATCGGAGTTTTAATGGATTATATCGTCGGATTAGCTTGAAATTTCGATAGGAACAGTCCTTCGTGGATCCAAGTATCCCACGATTCCAAATTCCGCAGCCGAACGGCACTTTCGTACAAGAAAAAGTCGAAAGTGTCACACAAGCAGTCATCGTGCATACACAAAGATGGCTTCCTTGTTTTTAATTGCGTCTTGACGCTGCAGTTTTGTGAAATGTGTTGAGTGTGGGTGATTTCAAACGAGTTTTTGTGAGATTTAGTTTGTGTTTTGATATTCGCGCATAACCTAACCTCGTTCGTATGTTCGGGAGTGACTACTGTTCAATTGGACCGTGTTATTGAACTTCTGAATCAGGTTTTATGTGAGTACATTTTGTTATTTGGCTACTTACTTTGCTTGTACTTCAACATCTTGTAAGAGTTTCTTTAGTTTCTGATGCAGAAAATCTGTGGGCTCATCAGCTCGTCCACTAGGACAAGTTGTTAGGCAAGAACTTTCAGAGAGATTATATGAAACAAAAGGGTAACTTCCACATGACAACTACAATAGGAAAAAAACTCATTTCACAGTTGAAATTTTATACTAGAGTCTTACTTTCAGTTTGAGAGTGATCTCAGAGTCCATGTCATTGTATATAAGTATGTTTTGCTTCATTTTGAAACTTTCTCTGACTCCAAGGTGGTAGAAAGCTGTTCTGCGTTGCATTGGGAATGATACATCAATGATGACAACATCTGCATTGTAAAAACTGCTCACCACATTTGTCTCTCCAAAATCCAGCTTATCCAACTGGAAGCAGACACTTTTCAAAACCTATGTCAAACTGAATAAAGATTATTTTTTTACCTGAACATGACTCAGATTAGCCCCTATCAAGAGACAAGCCTGTCTCACCTCTTCCAAAGCCTTCTTTCGCTGTTCCAAGTTCTCTGACTGACACACATCTATTACGCAAACCACATCCATCTGGCTCTTTGTCATGGTGCAGCCACTCTGGACTGTCGTGCCAGACAAATCGGAATTTGATCCGACACTGTCGGTGGTGCTGCGACATTCTGCAAAAAAAATTGTTTACGCGGTGACCCATTTTGTTAGTTTTGTGATGAGTCATTACCTGTTTCTGCCTCTGGTATTGGTGGGACTGGCATGATTTGTTTATTTTCGATGTGTCTTGATATAAACTAAAGCCAATACCAGTATTAATTTGGTTCTAGCGAGCGGTTCACCAGGTCTCACAAGCACTCGTGGAAAAATGTTTACACAAATTGGTTAACTGGAGCGGCTTTATTGAATCAATTCTCATTTTATTAGCTTTCAATTACTGTCTGCCAAAGCCTATAACTTGCATAATAGAATACTAAATTGATTCGACCATATCAATGAATATTTTGACTTTTATTTGACATTTGCAAAATGTCATGAGAGTGTAGAGAGCCACGACGGGCGGAAGTTAAACATACTAGGAGTTCGAAGGTGTACGTATAGATGTCGTTACTTGGCTTAGTTTGGATTTAAATGGCTGACAATGCGGAAGTCTTATTTCGATAGGTGCTAAGGACGAATTAATCATTCAGCTTCGACTGTGAGTCATTGTCTCGCGTCTGCGATAGATCAAGAATCAATAATAATTAATTGGAATGAAGTGGATATCGCCTACCCACCTGAATGAGACTTTTTATCGAACAACCTTAATCCAAATTCCAATACAATGGGAACTTGAGGTGAACCGGACGTATCTATGGGAGGAAGGATATATTTCGTTGAATTCTATGCTAAATTTTTCCGATATTTTTGTATCGACGTTTCGTTGATCCATACCAAAATCTATCGCGTTTCGTATTAGGTAATTGTTGCTAACAAACTTCATATGTTTATAACGATTGTGTTATAATTATTTTATCCTGCCCACATTCGCGTCGAATCTGGGTCATGAGTTGAGCTTCTAATTACCGCAATAGGAAGAATATAATGTGGAAATGTGGACGCATGTATATCGTGATAAGTCAGATAAATTGACGTGCGTATCATTAGCACATGGGAATGCGATGCATATTAATATTCATTAACTAAACACGGATTCTTAGATGTGGATACTTATGAGTTAATTTAGAGAAGACAGAAGTAGTGATCACTGGGGTTTTTAGCGCCAAAATTCGACCTTGAAAAATACTCATCGACAAAAGAATGGATCTGCTCAAAATATTGTTGTTTTTCTTAGGAATTTGGCATCAATATTCGATTATTATGACTGTGAGTGTATATTTAGATTCCGAATTTCTCAGTGGTATGTGATTGCATGACCTTTGCGATGAAATTTGAATTTCAAATCGACCACAATAAATGAGAATAGTATCTGTCTTAATTTATTGTCGCAATTAGCGGAGATGCTATTTTTATGAATCGATTAACGAATTGAAACAAAAAATTTATTGCCATTAAAGCGTTTAACCTCAAGATTAATCGATCGTTTCGGATGTAAACGAAAAAATTCGTAAAACCAACGATAAATTCGTGTTTTGATAACATTGACTTTCATGATAAACAAGGCGTTAAGGATTTTTCGACATTGACATGGTTGTCAATTATACCGTTGAAGTGATTTTGTGCGGTTTGACATCGGAGACGATTCTTGAAGACAACCACAACCACTCAACCATTCGAGAAAAACCACCGAAACGGTGCCCGAAGAACTATGGCAAATGATTTGATGAAATAATCATATATATCTTCAAACAGCTCGATTTTTTTGTTACCATTTGATTGATTATCAGAATATGTCACAGCTGTTGTTTGTTTGTACAATAAATAATCTAATTTTACTTTGGAACAAAACACTATTTTCGAACTATTATCAATTAAGTTCCAGATATAATTTATGATATTCTGTGATTTGAATACAGTTCACTTATCGTCTCACTTTCGTTTCACGAACGACGACAGCTGGTCTTGAAATTTTGATCGGCATTGGCATTTTTCCTCATTATCTCAATAGGTGCGGTGATTTAACGATAATAGTAATAGTAATAGTGGCAAAAGCAACATAAACAGTTGTAGTAGTGCACATGCCTCTGGATAAATACGTTAACCATGATCGCCTACTTCAACGTCAATATTTGCTGTCAGTGGCAATGAATTCTATTTCCGGTCTGACTGGGAATTGAACAAATGACCTAGTAAATCTCGAAATTACAGGGTGTTTCTTAAAGACATGCTAATATTTGAAGGGGTGATTCTTTGACATATTTTGAGAAAAAAAAAACTCCTATGAACGTATGTCCTGGAAGTTTTAACTTTTGAGATACAGGGTGATGAAGTTTTGAAGAGAAATTAGTTTTTTTTATAATTGGGATAATATTCTAGACATCTTTAGAAAAATTGGTACATGTTTTCTATGCATCAAGGTGCATTTTGTGATGACATTTTTTATTTTCTCTACCAGTGGCGTCCGTACCGGTTTTGCTTTGAATATTTTTGGAGAAAAAAATACTACGCTACTGCTTATTTTCAAAATGAAAATTACTCCCAAGATCCTTATTCATTATTGAGCAAATTCAATCTTATGGATTTTCTTTGTCCGACGCATGGTTTTCGCTTAAAAAAATAAAAATCGTTGTACTTTAGTATTTTGACACTCTGTGTCTCAAAAGTCAAGACTTCAAGGACATACGTTTTGTTCTCAAAATGTGTGAAAGATTCACCCCTTCAAATATTCGCATTTCTTTAAGGAACACCCTGTATAATATTCGATGACTAAAATAGGCTCTGATAATTGGTAGTTACTACATTCAATTACAGAAAATGCACATATTTATCTAGACAATTCCACGAGAACTACTGGAAAAGCTGACGAAAAGTGCAGTCCATACGCACGAGACATTTTTTTTTATTTGGAATCGTATGGATTTTTGAATATTAATGTCAAAATATCTAGCATTGATTTCGACTTTCATCTCCATGTCTTAATTACCTGGACACTATTTAAAAACGTTCATCCATCCTTCGTATAGTTTTTTTAGTGAAATCACTTTGGAGGAAAAATTAAACTCCATTGAATTTTCAGTTTTCGAAACTCCATTGTCCCATGTGAATCAGAATGGGACCTGACACAAGCCCAATTGTATTGATTCATTTCAATAGTAATCAGCTCTGATATTTATTCAATGGCTTCAAGCAATGCCGCGGAAAATATCTAGTTTTCATGTAAAATCAGCTCGATAACCAACATCACAAAACGCTCTGTCTCGCGCACTCAAAAAACCACAAAAATCACGAAAAACTGCCCGGTATATCGAATGCCGTTACGTTGGAGCCACCACAACCTCCGGTGGTGGTTGGACGTCTTCGCCTAGGCAGTCTCTTCTTCCGCGAGTCCGGCACGGCGGCCGGCCTCGTGACTCCACGGTTCGAGGTTGCCTTTTCGATATAAAATCCTGGGCGGGACGTTTTACCCGCGTCTTTCCTGCCAGCCAGCCATCAACCAGCCCGAAGTCGATAGTCGATAGTGTGGTCGAGTCGATAGATCGATAGAGGTAGACGCGTTTTATTTTCGTTGTGTCGTCGTTTTTGGAGGAGTGATTTTGTTGTGCGATCCGTCGTCCTTAGGATAATATCATGAGATTCGTAAGTGGAAAATTGTTTTGGGCAAGGAATTGTACGAGTCGTATTTTGGAATTGGATTTTTTAATCTCGGAAGTATTTTCGTAATAGTTGAATTTCGAATGAAGCCAACATTTTTGGTTTTATTCTATTTATTTATTTTTTGGAATATCGATTTGAAATTGCCCAATATTTTCAATACGTTTTTAAAAATCTAATATATTGGAAATTATAATGGTTGAAGAAAAAAAATTAGATTCCTAAGAACTTTTATGTTACATTTATTTTCGTGAAATATTTGATGTGAAGTGAAAGTTCCTAAAATACGCCAAAAAGTTTCGTGAATATAAGAGCAATTTACCCATTACATAAACGGAAACTGTGACATACCCAATCGAGAGCATTTAACTACTATTTTTTCACACGAATCCTATCGGAATAGAAAGTGAAAAATACAGTCCAATCACCTCAATTTCATTAGCCTGTATGGAAATCCGATCGAGCATCATCCTATGCACAAATTCAGAACTTTCACTAGGTACTAAGTCTGGACGATAAGCTGGCCTGGTCATACAATAGTAACAGCGTTAATGATGCCGTTTGCGTGTGCTGGGTTAGGAAATCTGTAATATCAATATTTGCATGGGAATGTGGGAAAAATGACAATTAGTACTAATTATAGATTAAATAATATAAAAAGGAGCGAATAATGCTTGGCCACGGAAATGTTATGAAACCAAACTCGAGAGCTGAGAATGAATGCTCGATAGTGGATTCAATGCCAAATGAATTTTACTTTCAAAAGAAAATTGAAGTTTTGAAAAAAAAAAAGAATGAAACGATTATCAGCTGTTTTGAATAAATGGCTATCAGAAACACTTGGAATGACTAATACTTTAATGTATGATGAATTTATCCATTAGTCGATTGTTCTGCATGTAAGCATACTTGTTTAATTGAAATTTCTTGTTTTTCGATATCGAGAATGAACCTAACTGACATTTTAAATTATGTTATTTCATACTTTCAATTTCCTGGATGTTTTTTGTTTTTCTGCTCGCATACGAAATAAAGAATAGGAACGAGATTACGATAATGAATTATGCATGAAATATTTTTGAAAATATTGGATCAATTTCGGTTACATGAATAAACAAATATTTCTCTTCGGGGCGTTCTTTAGGAAAGATGGCAGCAAATAACTAAACATGTAATGGCATCGTAATAAAATACTTTCATCCACCATCTGTTATGTTTTCTCCAATTCCAATTTCCATTTCGTTTGGTCCAATTTCTGTAGCTTAAGCCGTCGCGCCGTTAAACTGAACATTCAAATTACGGCATATACAAAACGTAGCTTTTGAAATATTGCGCTCTTTATGAATATTCATCGAAATAATGAATGATGCCATACGAAACGTAGGAAAGAAACAAATATTATGGTGTGTACCGAGTTCAAATTGAATTGGGGGACCGAAACGGACCTCAAATCCAACACAAGAATTGAATTTGGGTTTCAGGACAGGTTCCAAATACAGGGTGTACATTTTTTTAAGGAATCTTTCGAAATAATAGGCTACTGTGTCTCGTTCGTAATGTTTTTTTTTATAAAAATAACAAGCAGATAGCATATTCGTTGATACTCAACGAAACGGAAATAATTGGATTCTTTATGGTCACATTTGAGATCGTTTAATCAAAACCGAGCACTTGTTCACAGATCGTCAAACAACAATTAGCTGCCCCGTATGGGAATGTGTTAAGTAATTTTAGCTGCAGGCTCACAGGCTTATGGACATGGTCCGTACACACGAATTTTTTCGATAGCAAACTCCGAAAAATGTATTCTCGTCACACTAGAATTCACATCAAAATCAGTGCTTTCGAATGGAATTGCCTCACTGTATGTGTGCGCGTTGCATTATCACCGATAATATGTCACTATTTCGACACGTGCCAACTCGAAACAGCCTAAAATTATACAGAGCCGTTTCGAAATTAGCAACGTGGACGCACTGGAAAATCTTCGGCAAATTCAGATAAAATCAACAATTATTCATTGGCATACAGTGTGCCCATTTTTGATGGAAACACCCCCCTAAAATTTTAAGTTGTAGACAGATTTCAATGTTTTTTTTTTGTCGAGTAGTAAAAGGTCTACCTTGGGATAAAATTTGAAATGTTCATTCCAATTTTCAGGACATACTACGATATTTTTTCTTAGTCCAATTTTTCATTAGCGATTTTTTTATTGAAAAAATCGCTATCCAGTGGCGTAGTAATTTCAATAAAAAAATCGCCAATGAAAAATCTTAATTTTCGACTAAGAAAAAATATCGTAGTATGCCCTGAAGTTGGACCTTTTAGTACTTGGCATTTCGAAAAAAAAAATCAAAATCTGTCTACAACTTCAAATTTTAGGGGGTGTTTCTGTCAAAAATAGGTCACACTGTATATTGTGGTGCCCCGAAAATGTACGCCTCCCTGTAGATGTCGTGGGAGAGAGTGGAATTGCACAGTGCAGGTGTCCGATTTGCATTGTTTGGCAACTTACAATAATTGGGTATTCGATGTTCGTCGTGGTAATGACGTAAAGTGGAATAATATTTATTTTTTACATTCACATTGTTTAATAGAGCATAATTTTATGCGCTCTACAATATAATTTGTTTGATCGCTTATTATGAATGGGGATTGCTTCACTTTAATTTCGAATTGTTTCTTTTATGTTCTGAGGCTCAGTATCACCAGAAGGTTTGATATCTCAAATTACCATCAACAGTTTTTTGGTAGTTTATTTTATCGAGAAACGATACCGAATGTAGTTCAATCGATCTAGATTGGAGCATCGATTCTCGTCAATGGCAAAGTCAATGCCAATTTAGAGAGTTCTCGCGATATGAGATCGAATTCATTAGTTTCCGTCCTTGCTACAGATTTCCTGAGCCTCCGGCCGTTTTCGGAACAGGAAGTCGAATCGAAACTTGCAGATTATCCCAGCTTTCGACACGATTCATTGAGATCATTATGAAGTGATAATATCGAATCCCGCACAGCTCATTTCAGGCTAATTATTTCTTGCAAAATGGACTTTGACAGTCGACACATGACGTTGACGTTTGACAGATGAGTCGTACGTTGTATGGTAGTACGTGTCGTTATTTCTTATGAAACGCTCTTGAATCGTTTGGAATTTCAAAATTGCATCTGATTTGGAATGCGTGATGCAAATAATGGTGCAAATGATGCCTATAATAGATGCATGCGAGTGCGCGTCCAGTCTGATGATTATCTAGTATCTACCTATTTATAGTTGAGCAAGTAGTTCTGAAGTTGAAATCATGATGATGTTTTTTTTATGAAACATGAGAGCTGTATGGCCCCGTTTTGAGTATATCGTTTTGTTTAATATTTTCATCATCACAATAAAGCATAATTTCATTGGAATAATGGGTGGAATTTGGTTAAAAAAACACTTTGAAGGATATGTAAATTTACAATGTGGCTCAATAAGCTTGTAATTTGTTATTCAAAGTTGAAGACGAATTGAAAGAAACCGCGTGCTTCTTTTTTTTTCGAAAGAATTCATATATTAAACATCACCAAGAAACGTTTTGATTTTGGTCCGGAAATACTAATGATTTAGTGTAACTTCCTGTTCAAAATTATATCGAAATCCTCAAACTTATGCCATATTTTTTCTATATGGAAGCAAACAATTGGATCATCCTACACAGGGTGATTCACGACGAATTGTACACAGTGCAACCATAAGTGGACTATGCACAATTCGTCGTGAATCACCCTGTGTACTATTTCATAACACTCATTTCATTCACCTCGAATAAGTCTATGCATGTCCAATTTCGAGCCAATCTCCCGTACTAACAAAGCTCGCAATTTCTTCGTTCGCGTATTTCATTCAAGGGTACGTGAACCATCATACCCGCACATGAGCTGGTTAATTATCGCGAATCTGTCGACCAACAAAGTAATGAGGATGACGGACATGCACACACTCAGACAGACAAATGAACGAACGAAACGTCCGATGATGATTGGTTGAGCAACGGATGCGCGAACAGAAGTGAAATTCAGCAGGTTGTTGTGAGAAATCGCGTCGACATACACATTCCGATCATGACAACATGAAAATCATCGTGATTATGTTGTGTACAGGGTCGATGTTGAAGAAGCTAACGCTCGCTTTGATTTTTCGTTTTATTGCATTGACAGAATTGCGCGTGTTTCTATTTCTAAATTATTTTGGAACCTTCGCCAAAATTTTGCATTGAAAAAATATATTATTACGAATTTTTTTAGTTATTTGAAACATTTCCATTTGCTTTTCAGTTTTGAATTTTATCTACCGAGTAGGGACTTTTTTACGTCCTTTGTTTCATTGGCTTCGTATAATCGATTCGTAAATAATTATATGGATAGCTGTTTGAAAGCGTATAGGAAAGAGTCACGCGTCCAGATTGAGATAAACTTGGCAAAAATGTTGCTAATTTCAATTTTACGATTGTTAAAGCGTGTATATCGAATGTTTGTATGGCTCTCGGCTATGAAAGTCCTAATGAATAGCTTTTTGATATTTATCTGTATCACTGTGTGCAATACGGGATACTATAACTCCGAAAAATCGTGATTTTTTTGCAGAAATAATGGGTGCAAAATTATTTTTATTAAACAACCGAACATATTTCATAACATCAAGGTCATAGAAGAAATAAAATAAAATCATTCCAATTGAACGTAATTTAGTTATAATTTATAAATAATGTGAATGTAAATGTAAATGTTTTCACTTCAAAGTTTGGTTTTCCAACCAAATCCCCATAAGTCGAAACTTGTGCGGGGTGAAAAAGGGCGGGCCCTACAATTTATAGTGGAATCCGAACCACTTCGGGACATTAAAATTGCATCCAATTTTCTGTGCGTTGCTTCCAGGAAAACTGATTTAAAACCTTGTTGCATGCGAATTTCCTGCCTCCAAACTCATCAATGTGACAGCCGTGCCTACTGATTCGTACCTAATTGACCGATTCGAAAATAATCGACAAATTTTTCGAGGCGTTCCAATGTTGGGCAGTGAGTGGCGCTTTACACTTAATACAATCTTTGCGTCCTAATAAATAGACCATATCCAAACTGCGTAATCTCATTAGGTATGTGCGCGGTGTAACTCGTTAAAAATTTTCAGCGGCGCGTTGATAACGTTCGGCTGTTTTTTTATTACGTTAGTGCATGTCACAATCTATCAAGAATATTAAGTCATCATGTCGGACTCGAATTAATTGATAGGATTTATTTTACCATGAAAAAACAAACATTGAGTTGTTGTTTCGTTTGCTCAATCTTCATTTACCAGCTCGAAAAATATACAGGGTGTCCCAGAAGTTATAATAGCCATCAGAAAGATAACGTATTCTAAAAATTAGGGACCTCAAAATAATTCCAACTTGTTTTTTTCTAGTCCGTAGCCGTCTCCATCTTCTTGGCGTACATGCTGACGTTGGCGCGCGCCCAATTCGGCTTCCTGCCCTTCTCCCACCTGGGCGGCGGGGCGTTCGGGGCGGGCTTGGACGCGCCCTTGCAGGCCGCCCGTGATCCCCGCCAGAATCCGGGACCGGTGGTCTTCCCCCCAGCTCCCCCAGACAGCGGGGAGACCAGCGGCGTGGTGGTGGGCGCCTCCGGATACGGCTTCGTACCGCCCCAAAGTGAGTTTCGTTTGTTTTCTTTTTTTCGAGTCGTTCGATTTATTAATTGTGTAGTTAGTTCATCATAATCCTCATGTCATCTGTCAATAGTATTTTGCTTTATACCGGGTGATTCTTCAAATAAAAATTCTTTCATACGTCAAATATTCACAAACAAAGTTTTGTTGGATAGATGATGTCATCCTCGATCGAAATAAGTAAAAATATATAGGGTGTTCCATTTGAAAATCGAAAGTTGAGGTCATTTCCGGTCAAACCGGAAGTACTGCAAAGCAAGTGAACACGTCAAATAATGCGAATTGACAACCCCCGAATTTTGTTCTTCTATCTCCAATAATAAAAAAGTTATAGGGGCGAGCCACCTTGAAGAATCACCCGGTATACAAAAAAATCTTCGAGTATTTTCTGCTAATCATTGGGTATGTCAGACGCTCCAAAACAAACGACACCTCGTGTGTCCGTGGAGTCGAGTTTCTTGGGGGAAAGGGGCGACACGCCACCGAGCAAATTACGGCCGCCCCTTCCCCCCCCCCCCCCCGAGTCGGGGGGGACACACAACAATAGTTGTAAACTATAGTGTAACAAGTGAAGCGGCGCCTAATTCCATTGGCGCGGTCCCTTTGTTTCCTGTCGGCGGTTAATCAGGCTTGCCAACGTGAAACTACTCGAATTGCAAAGTCTAGGACGACGCATGAAGCTATCAGCGTCGTCACGTGATCGCCTCAGAACAATGCAGTGACTTCCAAACGTCTCCGAGAGATAAATCTCCAGTCTTGTCCGAGTTGAGCATTGTTGCTTCTCGTTTTTTCGCACGGTAAAGGGTGGAGCGGATTAATTGGGTTGGCAGAAGGACAAAGGGCGGAAGGGTTGCCCACGGATGGGGTGCGATTTGCGTTATGGGCCCATGACAATCTGAACGCGCAGTGTAATCGATCGGGTGAACGGCACGGAGAATAAATCATGGTTGTTTGTTGGCCAACGACCGCCCACAATATTAAACAAATTATTAAACGGAATGGATGTTTCCGCTTCATCGCATCGTATTACCTTGGGCATGGGCGAGGAATGGGGTCGCCGAATACCATGGATACATTTTCGCTTCAGAAACATCGTAGCTTTAATCATCTCTAACCAAAAAACGAACCTCGATATTAGATACTAAAAAAAATCAAAACGAACTCGTTGTTTTCATGAACGAAGATTTCTTTTCAGATCCTCGCAATGCCAATACCCACTAAACCGATGTAAGTATTCTAGTATCCTACACAGAGTGTTTTTCAACCGCGAAACGATTGATCAGTCGACGAAAATGTATTCTGAGAGAGTGAGATAACGTTCGAAACAATTGAAAATGCAGGAAACCGTGAAGTGCGACTGATAGGCAGCTTTCTAAATCGGAATTATCGAAGATTGGTCTGCCATTACAGTGTTATTCTAATCCACACATTCCTTGTTCCATTAGCACGGCTTGGAGATCGTGTAACGTGCTCCTTCCTAGCCCGATTTGACACCGTGTGATCATTCTCTCGAAAATTCCGCATGCGAACGATTGCAAACGCCGATCGAACGATCGAGAGAAAAAAAAAAGGAGAATTCTATGCGATCGACTCGTTCCGCGTTGGCCTCATTCGTTCATTTCGAAGGCCATTCGAAACGGAAAGCAAGGTTACGGTCGTCGAAGTCTCCGTGGTTTCGGTCGCGTACGCGGATCTGAGGCATTTTTTTTTTCGTCAACGGGTTCCGGGATCAACTGATTCAGTATCGTGTGGTCCGTTTTTTGGGTTGCAGTGTCAAGAAATGAAATTTGAATTTTGAATCATAACCCTGTTCACCCTCCGTAGCTGTTACAGCATCACCCTGTATGTATTATACAGGGTGTTTCTCAAAGACATGCTAATATTTGAAGGAGTGATTCTTTTTGGACACATTTGGAGAAAAAAAGTTCCTATAAACGTACGACCTAAAAGTCTTAAATTTCGAGATACAGGGTGATAGAATTTTGAGAAAAAAACAGTTTTTTGATAATAACGGAGATGATATTTTAGACATCTTTAAAAAATTTGGTACATGTGAATTTTGGAATGAATTTGACCTCGTAATTCCTGTATTGGCGTATTTGGGAATGGGTGCAATTTAAATACCAGAAACGGTTAGAAAGTCGATGGAAAATAAATACGAAAAAGTCTATGCAAAAAGTGACGAGGCGACATTTTCGGATCATGGTCGAACGATTTATTGTAACGTGGAACTGGCACTTGACAGCTCCCAATTTGCGAGCCATTCAATAAATAACGAACGAGATTTTTAGATATAGGAAATGTGAAAAATTCCAACCGTTGTCGAGAACAGAAGTTGATTCGACTCTTATTTTGACAATTCGTATTGGAATTGTCGTAAATATTGCCTTGTTTAGCAGTTGCTACACATGAATATTTCTACAACAATGAAAACCTTGGGTTCGGACTCTCGTTATACATTTTTTCCAAGGTTAGTCGAGTATTTTTTGTAAGTAGTCTCAGTGCAATTAACATATAATTACCGTAATTGCATTACTGTATAGACAAGGATCCACTAAGAACAATATACAGTGCACTCCTAAGACACTGCACACAAAAACACTTTCAGATTAAATGACGTTGCAAATACATTTCTTTGTTGTTTCAGGACCGAAATACCAGTCACTTTACTCTTACTTCTGAGGATCAGATCAAAGAACCCACAATACATCTTTTGTAAACTTAGTATTAATCATACCCGATGCCAATAATTTAGTTGTTAGTTTCTTCTTCCAGCTGTAAATATTTTTGTGCAATACTTTATCGTACTGTGAATTTCACACTGCCATTCAGTATTTCCTTCAATGTCGACCATTGTTCCTAGTGAATATCCGTTTTTTTTTCGTCTTACCCATAAAAATTTGAACAAGCTAACGAGTATTTTTTTGTTAATCGTACTAAAATTTGGGCAATGACCTTGGGTCTTGGGTTGTTAATTTATAGTTTGTGTATTTATTGCATGTGAGTATTGCAATTTATTTATTAAATTTTGTTACTGAAATTGTCTTGTTATTCCCCTCCTGCCCCTCACTTGATGTTATTTACGACCATGTATGAATCAGTTCCGCTTCGTTATTTTACAGTAAAAGAAATGGGAACGTGGAAATGGCATCAAAGCTATAATTATTTTAATCAATATTTATGTCAAGTACGTGACGACTATACAGGGTCATCGTAGGAGATCTGGAAAGTTCCGGAGATAACTGAATACCCTGTATAGCATCTATGTTAAATATCATTAAATAAGGTCGAACAACTTTTTTCACCTTGGCCATTTTTTTTGTTCATGCGAGGTGACAGTAATTATTTTTATTAGAAAAAACTGAAATATTGAGAATGATAAGAAGTGAAATGATTCTTTATAGTATACACATTTTTCCAGATTAGTTTTCCGATGAAGAAATTCTTTCATCATAATAGTCGAATCGACTCAATTTCAGGCCTCACGTATCACATATATTTTAGCTTCAATTTATTACCTATTTAAATTACATAATAAAGGTTGGGAAAATTTTATATATCTATTCAGATAACATTCTATCCATTTTCTAGTTGAGTAAAGACAGGCAATAGTTGGAATATCCATTAGATATAATTTTAAATTCAGAAGTGATTTAGCATTTAGAATAATGTGCTCTGATGTAAGTAGAATATTTTTTCAGGGGAATAATAAAATAATTGTATATTGAAAAAAAATATTCTCACATAACTATTGTTGTTTCAAAATACTAAAATTATGATATAATCTATGGATTCTCCGCCACTGGAAGTGGTCATTTCCCCCTGTTAGTGGACATAAAGGCATTCGGTCATTGAGATACATACATCAAAGAAGAAAAATAATGAATGATGCCAACTAAGGGTCCTCGCATACTCAAACCCGCGTACGTGTGTTTGATGTTTTGCCTTTCCAAATGGAAGAAAAAAACACTGTGATTCTTCCCATTCCTTTCAACCCTCTTTTCCTTCCATCGAAGATAACCTGTCGATCCTTGTTTGCGCAGTTTCCTGTGATGATATCGATATAATACCTTCCAAGTAGAGACAGTATTGGGTAGATTTAATGAGAAAATCAGATAGTTTTGTAGCGGTTTGGGGGAATTAGTAGCTTCCCTTGTATCTGGGATTGATATACCCTGAAAGTAATGTCAGATATTTTCTAGGAGCATTCGCCAAAAATTTATTGAGCGGTGGCATCATATACTGCATTCACATCCACCAAATTTTGGAATAGCAAGGCACATTCGCCAAAACACAAATCGGATAGCGACACAAAACAATGCTTTCGCATCCACCAAATTTTTAAATAGTAAGACGCATCCGGCAAAAATTAAATCCACAAGCATTCTTGCCATCTTCCAAGAGACAAAGTCCCAGTAACGGCTACTACGTTTTCGTTCGAAAACACGTCCATACTAATACCTCATTATCATAAAGCGACACTCGATATTATATCGCGACCCTCATAAACCACCAACTTTATGTTGTATACACACCCCCATAGCCATAACTTCTTCCATCCAAACGAATTTGTATCGATAATTTATGAAATAAGCGTAGACTGGACGCCATAAACATAAAACCGGACCGTGGCCCGCGATCCATCTTTATTCTCGCGAAATTGAAAACTCAGACTATTCGGGAGCGTGAAATGGAGGAATCATCGAGGCAAATTGTTTATTGTCTCTGCAATCTTCCCGGTCTCACATTGATACACAACATGCCGATAAATATCTGGGAGTTTTTATGTGACGGCAGTAAAAATGCAAATGGTGACGGCGTATGAGAAGGAAGCGAAAATGGGTTTTCGCATATTTTTTTTTTGTGGTTCAGTGGAGTGACAAATATGCGCTCACTACTGGCAAATCGATACAGGATTGGGGAGCTAGACGTAGCCCCAGATACTCCCCATCGTGTCCCCATAACTTCTCGAAAATCATAGTAAACTATTCTGTAAATCTCCATGTTGTTACCATGCCATTTTCCGAGTGTACTTAGGGAAGATATACTTGCTTATAGTCTGACGTTACTCGAAATTAAAATCCCTGATTAGAGCGACAAAGATCAAATAAAAAAGAGCACAATGACGTCATAAAATCTCCCCTTGCATAAACTATTGTTATACCGGCAACACATTTACGAGGTTCTCAGTAGCGCTTTTTATTATTTCGCCTTGTTCCTTTTTTACTATGGTTTTTACTGTGTATTCGGTGCTCTTTTTATGACAGAATTTTCAGAGGCGAACAGATAAAATGTCAATCTTCAATGAAAGCGTTGAGGATTAAACGACCAAGACTATTACACTGTTCGAATGAGTGGGAGTTTCCTCAAGGAGTTATATACAGAGAGAATTAAAAAAAAATATATTATATATTTGAGAATACACACAGAAAATTTCATGTCGTTCCAGGGAATATTTTCGAATTTACACGCAAATTTGAAAAGGCAAATATCTTTATTAATACTGAGTCTCAAAATACCCTCGAAAGATTTATGTGTACAAATTATTAGATCAATAATTTCAAGAGTTATCTCAGAAAAAATTCTGGAAAATTCGCTTTTTTAGGTCTTCTATAGTATAATAATAATAATAATAATAATATTCATTCACATTTGAGAAGGAAAAATAACTAACTGTAGATAACCCCTACAGGTTGGTAGTTTTGTGACATGAGCAACAGGTGCAACGTTGCCGCATCATAAATCAATCACTCAACTTCGGGAAATAATTCCCCAACCTAAAATAGAAGCCTACACTCTAAAACCTGCATTCTGCTTGACAACAGATGATCCACTGAGTGTCGCTGTCAACTGCCATCGCATTCTTCAGTTGTTTGTTCCAAGTAACAACGTTACGAGTCCTTTCCCCCCCTAATTCCGCCCTTTTCCGATCCCCAACCGGACCCGCACGTGATGAATACAAGACTCTCGGATTTTCTCCTGCGGTTTCTCATTCGATTAAAAGTTTGATGCGGACTTGACATTTTTGAAAGTCAGGGTCGGTAATCAGGATAACTGTATTACCGACCGACTCGATGAGATGGGTATGCATGTTGAAGGGTAAGGGATGGGGAAAAAGGGGGGCAACGAGTGATGCTGCGAATAAGAAATTGGCCGTCTTTTTCTTTCAAAAATACGTGCATTTGTGTCTTGAGATTGACGAGTGAATATTCAACGTTTATGCAGATTTGTGGTATGGTCGCCTATTCGCAGCGTATTTATAGCAGGACGTTAAAGTCTGGTGAGAATGGTGAGATGCCCCCTCGGAGATTACATCGAACAAAGCACGAGACTATAACTTATTGTCTCGTAAATGTCCTCTAGGTTCGGTTCACATTTTATTGTCACCGAGAACGGTTTGCGGTGTCTCGATACGGGGGCTAGTCGAAGAGAACTTTCCATCCCCAACAAAGAGGGATTTTCGCAGCACTCTCATAACATTCTACGACTGGAAACTCTTCCTAGACTTCTGTTGTATTTCGGCTCGTTAAAAAATGATTGTTCCCATTCGAATAGTGGTTCTTTTACGAGGCTCTCTCGTCCACAATGGCTCTTTTGTGTTTAATTTATGCAAGATTAAATTCGGCCGATGGTTTTCAAGGGACTTATCAAATATACTGGATCTGCATTTTACGTTTGGTACGGTCGTAAAAAACAACTCCCTAGCTGAAATATTGTTCGATAATGATTCGAGCAGAGTTGCGGAAACGTAACCCGTTTTTTTTTCATTGTGATATTAAAAAGAAAGCATTATTGTCATGGAAAAGGCTCGAGGTAAAGTGAGATCCAGCATTGTTTTAATCTGAAGTTTAATTAAGAAAAAAATCGTTCCACAATGATTGACACAATTATAAGGCCGAAAAGAAGCGAATTTTCCAGAATTTCATTCAAAATATTTATTTGCAAAGAAAAAAATCAATTTTTGACGAAAATTTCGACCTTGAATTGTTTATGAAAGAAAAATTTATCGATGAGAAAAAAATCTTCGATTAATAACTGAAAGATATATTCAAGAAGCTCGTGTTAACAATCTGAGACTAATCAGTTTAGCCGTTTTCGAGTAATTTTGGTCACCACTTTGAAAACACCATTTCGAGAAAAACGCTTTTGAATTTTGAAAAGCACTTTTAAGCACTCTGAAACGCCCTTTCAAATTCGCGTGTAACTTTGAAAATATTCACCGGAACATGACATTTTCTGTATGTATTCTTAAATATATGTACATTAAGAAAATAAAATTAAAGAAAAAACGATTTTCCGACAATTCCAACTGTATACAACCGCTTAAATAAATATTCCCCTCGTATATCCTGGAATCCCTCATTACGCTATCCCTCTCAGGTATCCCCGATTATTTTTATTGTGATTCGTTCCCGATCATTGACGTGGAATTAGTCCAGACATGAACGTCATTATCTTGAAGCTACTCATGCTACAGCATAACAAGGACTTCCATCGCGATCGACGACAGAAATTGGAGTCTTTCTCATCCTTCGGGGCATTCGGAGTTGAAGTTGAAACGCGATCACAATATCGAAACAGAACAATAATGATACGGTGAGCTCAGTGCGTCCTCATGATTGACAGAAATTGGAAATTGGAAATCGGATAGCGAGATGGCTGGAGCTGTTTGGGATTCGTCATTTCGAATTTCAACATTTCCAGATTATTTTCACTGGGATGGTAGCTCGATGAGTTCCTTACTCATTATGAGCTTCTGAGTTTCTGTCGCTGTAAATATTTGCGTTCGTCTTGACAAGAAGATACAGGGTGATTCACGGCGAATTGTATGTAGTCCAACCAAAAGTGCTATGGAGTGAGACCATTCCATGTCTGGCATTAAAAAATGCCTTGTTGCGTTTTTGACGGATATACATGGGTGGTTTTTGAAAATATGTTAGTTATTCTACGTTGAATATCTCTAAAAGTGGGAAAACTCAGTGTGTTCCTTAAAGACGTGCTAATATTTGAAATAGTTATTCTTTGACACATTTTGAGAAAAAACTTCCTGTAAACGTATTTCCTGAAAGTCTCAACTTTTGAGATACAGGGTGATATAGATTATTAAACGGTTGGTACTGCGATATGAAGCAATTTCAATTCAATTATTTTAATCAAGAACAGAACATCTGACGAGAAAAATATATTTTTTGGATTCTCATTCATTTTATAACGAATCTAATCTCTTAATTTGCTTTCAGTCGATGCACAAACATTTTCACGCCTGATCAGATTTTTGAGGAATTGACCCTGAAATAAAACGATTTTTATTTTTTTAAGCGAAAACCATGCGTCGGACGGAAAAAAATACATGAGATCAAATTTGCTCAATAATGAATGAGAATCTCAAAATTAATTTTTATTTTGGAAGTAAGCAGTGGCGTAGTATTTTTTTCTCCAAAAATATTCAATGCAAAACCCGCACGGGCGCCACTGGTAGAGAAAATTAAAAAATTCGTACATCACAAAATGCACCTTGATGTATAGAAGACATGTATCAAATTTTCTAGAGATGTCTAGAATATTATCTCAGTTATTATCAAGAAACTGATTTTTTTATCACCCTGTATAGACACCCACATATTTAACGTGCTCCGTCTTCCCGTTCCCGATTATCCCGGTATTAGTTGCTCCTCTAATGGTTTGTATCAGTTCGATATTGTCAGGGGCGGTGAAATAGAGACGTGATAACGACTCATTCTCTTCTTGCTCTTAGGTAAACATCGCTTTTCACTATTAGTATTGTTTCCCGAAGGAAATACAGGACGTTGTCTTTCGAGAAAACCCAATCGCGATGTATGGATTTTTCGCTCGAGAATGAAAATTTCCAGTAGTCGGTTTGATGATGAATAAAGTTTCGATGGAAGTGAATGTCTATCGTTATGAAACTACGAGGGAAAGTTTGTGGAGATGAGCCCTTATCCCTTTTTCATTGTTTGCCATCAGTCTGCATCGGTGAAAATTCTATTTCGCAATTTAATATCGGAAAACCCTGTGTGTATTCGTGTCTTTGAAGCAGTGGCCGAACACTGGGAAGGCCATAGGGGACATTATCGAATTAAGGGTTTTAGGTGGAGATAAAGAAGAAATGGGTGATTTTCAGTTTCATCAAAAATTTTTGAAGTATCTTAGAGGTTATATTTTTCAAAAGATCAGTAACATTCTGGATGAAATCCGTTGGGACAAATTCTTTATTTCTTCAATTAATTATAAATATCATGTATCAGAATTTTTTTTTGGAATTTCATGTACCAAATTATTGAAAACTGTCAATTTCAAACATTCTGTGAATCCGAGAAAAATCCCGATTCTACGCCTCCGTGTTGTCTGGTTTTTTTCTCTGCCCGAGGGAGGTAAGCACATCGGAAATAATCTGGGCTGATGAAAGATTTTTCAATGACATAAGGGAGGATTTCGACACACATGGCTCCTACACACGACTATCTTGTAATCTTTATGGAATAAGAATGTAGTTCGGAAGCGATCGGCATTGAGTTTGGAAAGTTCGCAAGGAATTCGAAGAGTTTCACAGAGAGCGGAATGGGAGAATGGAAAATAAGACGTATCTTGTTGGGGAAAACAAATTTCGTGCCAATAAAGTTTGGATACGGTGCTCCACTATGGTTCTACGAGAAAACGTGGAGTCTGTGTTGAGAATTCAATTTTCGAATAGACGAGGAAACTTTGCCCATTTTCGATATCTACTAATTTCAAAAATCGGGGTAAATCGGGGTTGGATTTAATCAATTGAAAATGTAATCAATTTCATCAATTGGGGCATCAAATTCGTGAATCCGCCTCTGGACGGTATAAACTACCCTAAGATGGCAAAATCACGTGTAAAAATTGTTTTTGAATTTATTTAGGGCAGTTTGTACGCTACCAATAGCGCCAATAGTAAATTCCACCCACTGACTCATGTTGGCATAAATTGCGCCGTAATGTGTAAATATTTCTTTGGATTTCTATGAAATTATCAAACGAGAAGTTTCGAAAAGTTACGAGCAACGTAAAGACACAAAGGCGTCCCTGAATCCCCTTCCACCTATGTCCAATTAGCACAAAACGAATCCGACGTAAATATTCCTCTTCTTTTCTTTTCTTCTCCTCTTTTTTTTTTCTCTTGCTTGTCGAGAAACAAACTCTATTTGTATAAGTATTCCTTTTTTCATAAATCTAATTTGTCGGACGCGTTTTCCTTTTATTAAAACGTCTAGCGTAGTCGTTGGAAATAAACTAGGTGCTTCGTTATCTCGACTCGAGCTACTGGAATAACAAAAACATGTTGAATTCCAGAAAGACCTCGGGCTCGGGAAATTAAACATCAATTCTAGTATTAATCTGCCCGTATAACACAGAGAAAATTCATATATCACCATTATATTTTCTCGATGGAATATTCAAAAGTGTCCACCTGTCACCAACGCCATCTATAGGAGAGCGTGGGAAAATATTTATGCGAAAGTAATTTAGCTATGGGCTTGCCAAGAATTTTTCCGCGTTTTTGCACCATACCGCACGCGATAAGCCCTTCATCTTTTCTGTAAAAAGATACATAATTTCATCTCTACGTTACCCCCCCATATTATTTTCTCGCTAAACTTCTTTCATGTCTGCCGAAAGGGATACGACATGGAAAAATTCATCCTTTGAATTTGCATATCCGTCCATTCGGAAATATCAAACAACTTCTGGAGTTTCTTGTAGCATTTGCTCGGGATTATACAATAGTTTCGCAAGTCAATTGATATTCCGGGACCCTTTGAGGACTTCTCATGCGTGACTAAGGTGACATATTCGAAAAGTTGCGGGTTAGCGTTATTTTAGACAAAGAGGGAATGCGGCTCGTTTTGGAGTGATGAAAAAAGTTTGCTACCGCTGTTGCTTATTCGTTTCTTTGAAGATAAATAAATTGTTGTGGGAAGTTTGACCTCGATTAAAATGTCTTTCCTTTCATTCGGAACTGTTTGAGCCCTATTTCACTATTTAGAAATGTAAAAGTTCGATAAAGTGGAGAAATTATTTCACACTTGGTATACTTTTTTGACTCACCCCATATACAGGGTGTTACAGTATTGCACGGCAATATTCCAGGTACGTATTCTCTGGTTCAAAATAAGGAGAAAAGTTCCTATGAACGTGTGTCCGATCTCGATTATTAGCGGAGTTACAGGGTGTTTAGAAATAAAAAAAATTGTTTTTACTTCATTGTTCGATTCACTGCAGATAGAGCTTTCAAATTTTGCATGAGTATAAAGCAATAGGTGCTGCTCAATATGAGAGTAAATGTTTTTCAAATACCATACAGGGTATTGCATTTTACTACTCAATCCATAAAAGCCTTAAGAAAAACTAGCTCGTACGCCACTGGTGAATTTCAATATTTTTTTCAAGTTCTTCAACCTATTACCTAAATTTTGTCCCTTTTGATTTTTGGTCGAATTCCGTTCAGTTTCCTCAGAAATTAATTAATTTGTAAATTGGCTGAAAGTTACATACTCTGAAATGTTTACTATTTTGATTTTTGATCTTAATTAAAGCATCAAAATTGAATGAAAGAGAAATTCATTTACAAATGTTGAGAGGAACTGTTCAAAGTGGATCAAGCACAATAAAATAAAACTTTTTTTCTTATTTTGTATCAGAGAATATGAATACGAACCTGAAATATTGCTATGCAATTCTGAAACACCCTGTATCAGCACGTATTTGTAAGTCTCATGAATCTTTCATGAATTGTTAATTTTTTTTTTAATTTCAGACGATTCATAAAAAAAGGGACAGCTATAAATGAAATGACAACATGAAAATTGAGAAATTTGTTATGTGTTGTTGATTCCACGTGAAATTCCCAAACACATCGCGCAATATAACACCCCTTTCGTCCAGATACTAATCAAATTTCTTCTAGCAGGATAACTCAAAGCATGCAAAGCTAATCCAGCGAAACTAACTTCCGCCACAGTAGTTAGACAAAGTTGTTGCAGGAAACTGCCCGCAGGACGACGGAGCAGGACAGCTGCCCTTCAATTTCCTGCTGACCATCCTTCGATGACGTCAATTTCTCTCTGTGTGTCCACTCGAAAAGGGCCTGGATTAAAGTGACCGACAAATTAGGTGGAGGAAATCTAGTTAGAGCAAATGAATCGCTAGATTTGATGATGAGGATGGAAAGTTTCGAAATTAGAGGTCACACGTCAGAACTTTTGGTACAAAAATTCACAGAACCATCAAAGTGAATTATTCATCATTCCAACAAAAAAAAAAACTAAAAAAAAACTGTTTGGGATTGATGCAACACCCCGTATAGACGGTCGATCAACCGAAAACGAACCAATTCCGATGGATCTGTCCCCCCTAGTCAATCTCGCGGAGCCCCTTGGGGCACCTTCTCCGATTTATTCAAAACAAGCGACGACTCGACGGATTGGCGGACGCGATCAGCATGGAATATCTAAGTAGGCCGCGGACGATGGACTGCATAACGAAAGATGCCACTCGTTATTGATGAACACCACGAGACGGTTGATTCCTCTATGCTCCTTGATTTGCTCGTGGGAATATTTTTTTCTGCACTTTTCATATCTGCAAACGAAATTTCGTCATACAGGGTGTTGTATTGAACTGATGAAGTTCCTTTAATTTTTTCGAGTCCGTACCTGGATTATTAGTTTCATTCATTCGGAATTCGGTAGCATACAGGATAATGAGTTCATGTTATAAAAATTTACAGAATATACAATGCGAATCGTGAGTTATGAGCCATTGAAGAAATAGGAGAAATACATAAAACACTCTGTATCTCGCTTATACAGGGCGCTGGACCCATCATATGAGGGTTTTTCAGAACCAGCTAGACGACCTCTACCTATCCTTACAGTACGCCCCTTTCCCAATGAATCACCCTGTATATTGCGCCGTAATGTGTAAATATTTCTTTGAATTCCTATAAAATTATAAACCGATAAATTTCGAGAAATTATGCTCGATTCCTTCACGCTCCTTGTTTTGAAGATGAAAAATTCATCGGATTTGTGCGAGAACTACTTCTCACCCCCACCCCTTCATTTGCGTATGCGTCCCCTGTCCGATTACGGGCCGACGCTCGTTTGTCATCTTCGCTTTTGTAGCACATCGGCCAGCTTGATCCCAAAAGGCGTCTAATCTGAATAAGGGCTCACCAAAATATTCTCGATGTGTCGTAGAGGGCAGACCTTTCCGGGGGTTTTTATCGGCGACTTTTCAACCCCTTTCAAAGCGACGTCCGAGGGGGAACGACGAGAACGTGACCGGGGTTTAGGCGAGAGAAAAGACTCAATTTTATCTCACCAAGTATTTAATTTCAAGGTTGGATGGTTCTTTGTTATTATTTATTTCTACCCATTCAAAGTTTCTGTACCATAGATAAGTAATTTTCGATACAGTATAAGTTAATAACAACATCAGGAAACTACTTTTCGATAGGCATGAAAAAATTAATCACTACTCTTTGTTTTGGTGCTCTTGGAAAATTGACAGCTGTCAAACTGGCACGACAAAAAATGGTATATTAAAGTATAAGTGGATAAAAAGATCAGACCAGATTCACGAATACTTTACGCTATTTTTTCTTATTGTTGCCACATTTTACGTTTGAATAAAGTTTTGCATTTGTCAGTAATATTTTATTTGACGTTTACAAGGCAATCCTGTCAGATCAACAATCAAAAATTTGTCATTAGACTTCACGTTTCTTGTTCCTTCGTTGATATTACCATGGTAACTTTAAAAAACGCGCGTTTTTTTAAGTTTGATTTAAACACGCTCAGGCGTGCCTTAAGGGGGTATTCTGGTCTAGAGCCCTACTTTTTGGGTATTTTTCAAACTGGGATAAAATAAAAAATGAAACATTTTCACTATCAATTTGTTTATATAATGTTTATTGATCCTTTATGTGTGTAGAAAAAAATTCAGAAGAAATGTCAAAAATTCGGCAAATGACAGGCCGGTGAAGTGGGGGCTGCCGATCGAACAGAAACACGAAAAACGTTATGGAATGGCTGCAATGTATCACAATCTTTTGGTATGTGTGAAAATCTAATTAGTGGAGACGAATCATCGGATTTGAAGCGATGCTGAAGCTAGCAAGCTTAGCTTCGCCCTTCTTCAAGGGTTGTTATCAGAAATGCACACGCAGTGTTTTCCGTGCCTATTTCGCATTAACATTAACCGTTTCGAATTTGCTACCATCAATACAAATTTCGTTCACAAAGGTTGCTCGTTCTATTGAAACCTCATCAACTGCTCTCTAATTGTTGACAAAATAAGCTACAGCTCCTACTAAACGAAAAGCTGTAGTTTTGATAAAAGTTGTCTCGATATCGTCAAAAAATCCAGACGGAATATTTCGTGTCCCGAATTGCCATCGAGATTTATACGCGCTGTTTCCACCTGTACGTGATTCTCTCAAGAGAAATGTGAAGTAATTAATAGCTACGAAATTATCCAGTCTGGCGGAATATCAGACCCCGTTGCGCATACAAAAATAACAATGAGATTTATTCATAGGGTGGCTCGACTCTAGATCGACCCAAAAAACTGTACGGAGAACAAAGCAAAACACATGCAACATTAATTCGTCTCACCCAGTATAATATAAACAATCATAGAATTAACATTGGGATTGCAACATGCTGAATACTTTCATATAAATAGACTCAGTTGACTTTAATGGAGCACCCTGTAGCTTCGAGGAAACGCACACGTCCGATGAATTTTCTGTAGCGAAAAACATTCAAATTCGGACCACGTCATGTGAACGGACAGCTCCGTACTTTTACGCGTTTTAATTAATTTCCGTCTGGAGGCAAAAGTACAGTTTTCAGAAATATCCACTTCGAATTTCGAGGATAGTCAGCTTAGAGCATACGCCAGATAATTACCCGAAGGACCAGAAGTCGTTTACCTAATGGGCCTCAGACTTATACTGGCCCTTCGGGAGATGGACCTGAGCCAGGACCGTCTCACGCGTGTTCAAAGCATCTCACAGTTATGACATTTTCATCAAGCCAAAGCAATTTATTTGGAATGGTTCACACTTTGCCACTATCAGAATTGACACCCCAAAACCTCATGCACTTCTTGTGATTTATTGTGGGTATCTTTTTGGGTTTCTTCGCCCGAGTCCGGTCCTGTTTTCGGTGCTGACCGGCCCATTAAGATATCGCCTTTCCTTTTCGCCCTCTTATGAATAATAAACAATAAGGCGACCAGGCAAAGTGTGGGGGGACAATCTGCTTGATTGGGGTATCGAGTTGCGGTTTTTGGGGGAAAAGGGTTTTTGATTAGTTCGCGTTCTATTGAACGAGCACGATTGTATTTGTAGTCTATATGGTTACCCTGACAGGACACATTCCCCAGAGGAAAAACACTGAAATGGGAAATGGGTCAGCCGCCGTAAGGTTTCGTTTTCAGCGCATTCACCATTTACAAAAAGTTGCGCATTCGCCAATTCTTCGAAAATTGCGCTATCACCAATTATTGAAATATTAACATCCGCCAAAGTTTCATTTTCCTTTTTGTAACTGCATTTTGAATGCATGCCAAACTCTCAGAACACCATTTATCGGGTCATTGTAGGAATTTCACGGGAAGCTATATAACATTTCGATCGAAAACGAGCAAATATCCATTCGGCTTGGCCCAAAAAATCTTTTTCAGCGCCTTCGCCATTTTCGACAAATGTTGCGCATTCACCAATTCTTCGAAAATTGCGCTTTCACTAATTATTGAAATTTAACATCCGCCAAAGTTTCATCTTCCTTTTTGTTACTGTATTTCGAATGCATTAGTAAAGGAATTTTCCAGGAAGCCATCGAAAACGGGCAAATATCCATTCGGTTCGGCATGGAACGAATGGAAATCTAATTTCTTGTCATCCCCGTTAATATCTGCGTATAATATGGCTTCAAGGCTTGTGTTCGAGTGCCATTCAATAAATCTACATACATTCTAGATAAATTCATCTCGCCTAATTGAAATCTAGTGGGCTGCGACTCACCCTTGGATGCGGTCGATTGATATACGAGACGTGCGGATTAAGGGGGATTCAGTCAAAAAAACGCGGACAAAGGAAGGAGGAACAGTAGTTTGGGAACACTAACAATGGTAAAAAAATCGAGACGTGTAGCTCTAATCAGAGTACCCTCAAAGAATGTGAAAAATCGCCTCCTCCCTGCTGCTTTGTGCTTAAAAATATTGTATCTGCTCGCAGCAAACTTTTAAATGAGTCGCTTTCAGAAACAAACTTCCGGCGACGGCTGATAATGTGAAAGAGAATTTAAAATACGGCGGCGACAAAAGCCTCTGGTCTGGATCTTTGGAGATTATATTCAGGAATATATAAAATATTCAAAATGAATGACTGATGGGGTTCTACGCTAATGACAATGTACTCGAGATTACGAGGAAATTTATACCCGCAGGAGGGAGCCGGAAGATCACGTCGAACTCGAGGAAATGTTTGACAAAGAACGCCAATTTCCTTGATGAGATGTTTTCAACCTACGAGTTGAAGATTGTGTTGAAAACTTCAAGGAGATTATCCTTAAGTTGCCTCTCTGTCATCGTTTCTTGATGCCACATCGAACAAAGTTCCAGAAGAAATCCACAGGATGTTTGCCTATAACGTTTTTTGCTTATTTTCCAAACATTTCTCTTGGTGAATGAATCGGAAAGTGTGCATCCGCGCAGAGTAACTCAATCAACGAAAACACTATTAGTGTATCGCCACAGTCTCGGCAACAACACAGCGCAAATTAATTCGATAAACCGGCTGAAATTGAATGCAGAGTTGAAACATAGTAGACGGTGATACGGAATACGAAATTAATTATTTTTCGCGAGATTTAAAATTTAAAGCGATACTCCTGTGAGTGCGCGCTCCCCGAAAACTTATTAGGCCCAGTTTGCTTTTAGACAAGATTAAAAATGATTTGCATTATGATGCGATGATGGCGCCTCGGCGGGAGAATAACACAGAAAGCAGGGAAATAAAGAAAACATAAGGGAACGAAATTAATTATAAAAAAGGTTTGCCCAGCCTTATACGGATGGGAGAGCCGTATAAAACATATTCTCTGTTTGGATTTCATCCTATTGTAGATGAATTTTTCATCAAAGAGCTTGTCAAGCTACGAAGTTTCATTTAAATTCCGAATAAATCGGATGGAAAGTCATCGGGAAGACAACAGAACAACGAAAAAACTGGAGAGATCCATAATTTGCACGTCTTGCGTTGAAAATCCAAATAATATCTCTCGAAATGAATTCCCAAAATGTTTCAATGCATTTTATATTTTTCTATATATACTTTTTAATATATCTTTATATTTTTATATTTTTATTTTTTTATCTTTTTATATTTTTATAGTTTCGTATTTCTGTATTTTTATATTTTCAAATTGTGTTTCATAATTATTTGAACACAGTCTAGCTTTGGCAAAGTGAACCTATTCATGACACAACTATAAAAAAAAATACGTATACATATCGGCCATTTTGAAATAATGATTTATTCTCGAAATATACTGTACTTATATCTATCTGAACGAAATGAATAAATATTATTATTATTATTAGCCATAAAACAACTGAATCTCCAATTCCATGCCCTCAACAGCAGTCGAACTCCCTTGGGCTGCAAAAACAAAGACTGGAAACTCACCCTATGCACGCTCGTTCTCCATTTCCAGTAGTGCCAACCTGTGGCGTAAAATCCGTAATTAAAACGCCCATCTTATGGGCCTTGTATAGACTTTATAGGGCAATACAGAAGGGAGAAACGGCCGTTTCGGGTATCTATGAAGAGATACCAGTGGGGTAATAACTATTTGGGGTCCTTTTCATATCGGATATGTGCTCGTAGGGTCGGTGCTTACGGGATGCTGAATTTTTCAGAGGAAGGGAATGATTATTTGGGAATTTATATTTTTCGGTGACCCTTTTAACAGTCATTTGGCTTTAAGTCCAGTTGGATGGGTTCTGGAATTTGTCTAGATAAATGAATTTTTTATTGAAATTTCGTGAGAATCATAGAGCATGTAATTATGTACAGGGTGAGTAAATTTCGAAGTTTTTAAGGTGGTTATAATGGTCGCATCCTCATTTTTTTTTCGAGTAGAGTTCATCGTCTCTTGTTTTCGAGTCATAAACAAGAGTTCAAGATTTTGGTTTATTCAATCTGGATAAAATTTCCCCTCTCCCCAAAACAAAGTGGACAAATAACGAAATATCCAGTGAATAAGCCAACCACAAAATAATTCGATTCCCATACAGGGTCCTCATTAAAATTCCCTTTCATCGAGTGAATCACCTTTGAAATAAAAAACTCGTTAAAAGTACAGCCAGGCGGGGAGAAGGGGGGGGGGGGGCGAGTAGATTTTTCGCGCAAAAGGGCACACCGTTTTTCACTCTACTTGTCACATCACGGAATGTTAATTATTCTGTGATATTTATCGTCAGCCCTTTTTGTCGGTATGTGTGTTTGTTTGTTTGGATTGGAAGTCGTAAATTGTTCAACCCTATCGTTAATACATCAGAGCATGTTGTCAACTTTTGGGAAATAAATTGAACAAATTCTAAATAAGACACTCTGTATTTTTTTTTTGGATCCTTCAATGAATATCACTTTTTATTTCCACCGATCGAAATCTTGTTAGGGTTACTTATTATTCATGAGGGCAGACCCAAAATTTCCTCCTCAGGAACGAACCCTTAAGTGAATTGGAAATCACTACAGACGAGGGGTGAGAAATTCAATTGGAAAAAAAGAAAGTGACTGCTGTCCGAGCAACACCCACTAGATTATTCCGGATCAAAGACACGAAGACCTCCTCTTCTTCTCTTTATCCCGTCGCTCCATTCCATTTCCTTTATTGCTGGGCATGTTTTCGACGTTTTGCACACAAAATATATTTAGTTTATGAGCTTCTTCGACCCTAGTTGAAGGCAAATAATCAAGTACGTCAACGTGCTGGAAAACAATGCCCCCAGCACAGACATCTTCACTTTGAACAGCCCTGCTGCTGTGCACTCGGGCGACAATTTCTTGGCGAACTTGGCCAAGTCGACCAAGTCGTTCCTGGCTTTACCAGCTGCCATATCCAGCTGCAGCAGACAACAAGCCTTCACGAAATCACCAGCTCTCCCGTGCAAGTCATCGCAAGACTTCACCACCACGAATACATTCAACTGAAACGAAAGCGCCTCCTGAGCCATTCAGAAACCTCGAGCTTCATACTCACCATTAACAGCAGAGCCTTAGCTAGGCTGTCAAGTCTAGCCATCAAAGGAAGGGGAGCTTCCTTGTCGATTAGAGTGAGCTGGGTGATGTGGATGATGATATGCACCATGCTGGTGGAAAACAGAGCCATGAAGTGGAGCCCCATGAGTTTGTTGAATCTTCCAGCAGCAGAAGACAAAGCGACGATGTAGGATTGGGTTCGATAGCAGATCGAGCTCGTGGCGTTCAAGGAGTCTTTCAAAGCAACGTATTTGCTGGTCAACAAATCCATCCCTTGGTGTATGAGCATGGAGGAGAAGAAGTGGTAAAGTGGGAAGATCGTGTAGTTGAACATTAAGATGACACCTTGAAGATGCTCTTGCTCAGTCTTTGCTGCTTGCAGTGGGATGGAGATGAAGAGGAAAATAGCTATGGAGGTGGTCCCGAAGTGCTTCCTGGTTCTGCCCACGAACTCACCTTCCAGAAGCTGCAAGTCTTTGTGGAAATCCATCCAAGTTTGGTCGTTGCTTATAGTGGATAGGAAATAAAAACAAAAAATAGGGAACTCCCACAGCATAATCGCTACATCCAGCACCCTGAAGGATGTTTTCCAAATCCTTGTAGTAGCATAAAAGGTCACCGCTAAAGACATAGCCATGAGGACCATGACATATAACACTGACGTCACTTTCCCTCGCCTACTGCGTCTGTTCTCGATGCAACGCGGTGTCAAACCCAAGAGTTTGCTTACGGTCAGTAGTTTTTTCATGGCGAGCACATCGCTGTCTTTAGGAAAAGTCATGCTGTGCTGCATACAGAGAGCGACTGGTAACGAATGCTGAAATAGAAAATGAGGATGCCATGGCAGCAGTCCATTTGGGTGATTGATTGACCCAAATGTCATCAATCTCAATTTGTTTTCAGCTAGATGGTGCCTCAAGCGACTGAAAGTATTCTAAAAGAAATGGGTTTTGACTTTTATAGATGATGCGTCCATCAATGCGATTTTGAAGTGTCAGTTTTAGAATTTATTCTCTTGGCTATACAGGTTGTCCTTTTTCTGAGAATCTTGCTTGTGCTGAATGATGATCTTGTGAAGAAACTGCGATGTTGCCAAGCCAAAACAGGTTTTTTTATTTTTGTTTTTCGATTCTTCATGTGATTTTTGAGGATATCAAAAGTTGGTGTGGTAGGAGTGAAATAAAACAGCGATATTAGACAATGGTTATATTTATTACAAAATGTGTAACCCCATTGTAATACATATATAAAAAAGCCGTCAAAAGCTCGATCATTTTATATCATATATTGATATCAAATTTCCACGCATATAAAAACATCTCCACTTATTCACTATGAGCTGTAACGTCCCGTTAAACGACATACAGGGTCGCCCAAAAAAAGTCGTAACGTACACTTTCGAATGAAACTTTCTCACGTTTCAGTGTCACCCTGTATATAAAGGAAGTGGAATTTGGAAAGCGATGATGGTGTGTAACATTCACGAAGGGACGACAGCTATGTGGTAGTAACCTAATATTACAAATAGATATAATCTACGAAGTATTGGGCTCCCTCGTATAGAGGGTGTTCCATGAAGACATGCTAATTTTTGAAGGGGTGATTTTTTGACATATTCTGAGAAAAAAACTTCCTATCAACGTATGTCCTAGAAGTGTTAACTTTTGATATACAGGGTGATATAGATTATTGAACGGTTAGTACTGCGATATGAAGCTATTTTAATTTAATTATTTTAACCAAAACAGAGCATCTGACAAGAAAAATATATAGTTCTTGGATTCTCGTTCATTTTGGAACAAATCTGATCTCTTAATTTGCTTTCAGTCGATGCACAAACATTTTCACGCCACATCAGATTTTTGAGGAATTGACCTTGAAGTAAAACGATTTTTATTTTTTAAGCAAAAACCATGTGTCGGAGAAAAAAATCCACGGGATTAAATTTGCTCAATGATGGATGAGGATCTCAAAAATAATTTTTATTTCAGAAGCAAGCAGTGGCGTAGTATTTTTTTCTCCAAAAATATTCAATGCCAAACCCGTACGGACGCCACTGGTAAAGAAAATAGAAAATTTCGTACATCACAAAATGCACCCTGATGCATAAAAGACATGTACCAAATTTTCTAAGGATATCCATAATATCATCTCAGTTATTATCAAAAAACTGTTTTTTTTTCAAAACTCCATCACCCTGTATCTCAATAGTGAAGACTTTCAGGACACACGTTGATAGGAAGTTTTTTTTCTCCAAATGTGTCCAAAAATAATCATCCCTTCAAATATTAGCAGGTCTTTAAGGAACAGCCTTAATAAACCTCACTCATGTGAGCTGAATCCATCAACAAAGCATGAAACTTGGAATCCACATAAATATTATGTATTCTCAACTAAAAAAAAAAAAACAAACAAACAAATTAACTAAAGTATCGATACAATCAATCAACCAACTAATTCATGAGTGAAGTCGTCAACTCCGAAAGGAGCCCCTTATATTTAATTTTACCAGACTCAATAACAAAACTTTTCCTCTTTCTTCATCATCATAGGTACTCTAGTAGTTCTAACAAATGCCACGCCTGATTTTTTTCTTGACTGTGCAAAATTCCCAGGATGCTACAAACGGAGTTGCGCGGCGAAACTTCCGGTATTCAATCATCCTTTTATGGCACATTATTGCTATGAAATCGCACAACTCCGTTTTCAGCGCGAATTCGACCGCGAAACTCGCACCGAGCTGAGCATACGATGCGCCCTCTATGGGCTATTGCTTTTTTGTTTGTACCGCTGCGAGTTCCGCGTGTCGAAGCTCGAATGAAAATCGAAACGAAAAAACGCGACCGTGATGAAATTGTTCATTGCTAAACTCTGATTCATCAATAATAATAATAATGATAATAATAATGAAGGTTCGGGGCGGGGGGCAGCTTTTTGTACTCGTTCAGTGATCACCATTTGATTTGTAACGTTCTGGGACCCAGCAAAACCCAGGAAATGTACAGGGTGTTCTAGAAATTGTGCCCTAAATGAATGTTTGGTTATCTCTTTTCAATTGTGTTTTTCAATGGGGCTGTTGCTGATTTGTGTTTCAATGAAGTTTTTTGAGGTTCATCCTCACGAATATTCGTGGAAAAAAACCAGTTTAGCTCATGGGTAATCAACGAGAAATGCAATTCGATACAAACAACGGATTTCGGAGGGAATAAAAATGTTTTTGTGGGTTTTGCTGAGGTTTTCTGGATGCTATAGCAACTAGCAACATCTTCACCATCATTATCAACATAACAATCGGCCTGCACCTCACTCTGCTAAAGTAATACCGTGCCTAATCTAGAGTTTGAAGGGACGGCAATGCAGAGATTTGGTTGGACCCTCTGCCCCCCCACGTTACCCGCCCTACTACTACAGTACGCTATAAACATACATAAACTACCTTCTCAATTCTCAACTTTCCAATAATCATAATAAGAATCACCGTAATAATAATATTGTTGTGTTATTATTATGTTTTATACTCGATTGAAAAACACAACACAACACCGAATATTCATATCTATAATAGGTAATCTATTTTATGGAAATTTGTACTTCGATAGGAGAACGAGGGACGATGGCTTCCGGAAAAAATTCCCCCCCCCCATACGTGCTGCGATATCAGCCCAGGTCTTGACGTCACAAGTGGGGGGAGCTTAAAAACCTTTCCAAACAAAGCGTTCGTTTCACGTTTTCGCTTCTTTCAGTTGAGACTAAAAATGAAATTCTCATTCTCATAAAAACTCTTTAATATTTCTTTGTTCGGGGTTCCGCCCATTCGTAATTCAGTTTTCCGGATCCCATCGTGAGAAAAGCGCGCCAAAGCAAGGGGTAACCGCCCAACCATGAGTGGAGACTCTCCAGAGTTAACCTACTTAACCTACAACATCCAAAATCTCGTATAATAATTTTCCTCGTAAAAATATCGATCGATTTTTTTGCGCTTTTTGATTCCAACTTTTTTCCTTTTTTTTATAAAAAATGTATCACCAATTATATCCTTAACAATACGACATCGTGACACTTGAAACACTTTTTGTTGAGCCAATTAGAAAACAGACTTAGCCATGCCTAAGTCTAAAGCTAGTACGATAGGTATAAAAATATATATCACAAAATTCATAGTCCAATTGATTTTTTGTCGGTATATCCTAGTGCCAATTTTAAAACTACTGTTTAAATCACTGAGTCTGACCGCTCTCATGGTTGCTGGTTAAGCGGCGACAACTAGCAGCGAAAAGCAGTAAAAACACGCACACACACGAAATACACATCGTCATCTAGTTAAGTGGTACTCTACCCTGATTCAGCCCCGTTAATATTGTGCATCGACATTCCTACCTAAAAAACCAGCTGTGGTTCTGTAGGGGATGCTCGATTTCAATTCTCACTTTACTTTCCTTAAAACCTTACAATGTAAAATGCGGACGAACGAGTGGATCCAGCATTGGTCCTCGCACCAGCTGGGGTGCCAGCGCCTCTGAACAGAAAGTCTCGCTTTAGCCCCCCCTAGCAGGGGGGGCCTGACCAAGTTGTAGTAAAAAACGCTACACACTAACTTAGACTACTAGAGTTAATAATTGTGGATTTCGTATTTCAATATATACACGGTTTCGTTCACTAGTAGACCGAGTGCTTAATGGGCTAAGTATGGAAAAGCTACAGACACACATTCAGAGCAGGGGAAGTGCGAATGCACTGTCGAAGAAGCGACCCATTACAAACTAGCACTAAAGGGATTAGATAAAGTTAACTCTCGCATACTCAACAATGTCTAGTCGGTCAATGATCAGAATTATCGAAGCTTGGCTAGAACGGAATAGGAATTATTTACCCTCAACAATTGATTATACGTTTTATATTTCGTTATTCTATAAAATTTGCAAAAGTAACGAACGGTTTGTACTTGAAGCAATTTCCTAGGTTGCATGCATCGATTTAGAAACAACACTAACCGCCTGTGACCTTGATTGACCTTGCTTCATGATCTGAAGAGAAAAATTGTTGTTGCTGGTCGTGAAAAGTTGGCAACACTTGCTCGTTCGAGAAGCATCACAAACGTACCTGAGAACGATAAAATCGATCACTCTCTGAGAGTCTATACATAGCTATATAATTATTGGCACCTCTGATAGACTTTGGGAGTTGTCAATAGCAGTTAGTTCCAGCTGATCTATTTATGTAATTCAATTTAACAGTTTGAGGTATTTTCGGATATAATGAGCGGCTGAGTATCATTTTGTACGACCGTTTCTTGAAGGCTATGGGTGCTGATGATGAGGCAGTGCGCTTTTTCCTTTTGGCCGGGACGACCGACAGTCTCTGGATCGAAAGGTCACGTGGGACCCGTCAGAATGACATCGATAACGATTTATCAACAGGAGACACACTCTCTCGCTTTCTCTCTCGCACATTCACGCCGTTTTACCACTAGTTATTGGGACACAGCAATTATTTATGTTATTATTATTATTACTATACCGTTTACTTACTCGCTTACTTAGCTATTTACGACTATTAAGTAGGGGAATTTCGTGAAAACCAACACAGGTGCTAGTCTAACGTGTTAGAAAATCTACCTAAGAAACACGAAAACAGAATTGCTTACAGGTAAAAAATTTTACGGCCTCGCAGGACGTCGTAGGCCATCTTGCGTCACTAATTCGAACTAAAAGATATATATGTATATATATATAACGGTTATAATCACAATTGTCATTTTTTTCATATAAAAGACTCAAGTTTCGAAATATAAATTCACTAAAAACTAACAAACATATTCAATAAACTAATAACATAACGTGTTTTATATGATACAAATATCTAGGGACGTACAATATACAGGGTGTTTCAGAATTGCACGGCGATATTTCAGGTACGTATTCTCTGGTTCAGAATAAGGAAAAAAGTTCCTATGAACGTGTGTACGATCTCAATTATTAGCGGAGTTATAGGGTGTTCGTTATAAAGTGCCAAGGAATCATGGATTCGTCGTGCTCAATTTTGCATTCAAAAAAACGGAGGCCATTTTCAACAACTCCTCTGTTCGTTAATGGATTTCTTTTTATTCAATTTTGATGCTTTAATTAATATCAACAATCAAAATGGTAAACATTTCAGAGTTAGTAACTTTGAGCCGATTTACAAATTAATTAATTTCTGAGGAAACTGAACGGAATTCGACCAGAAGTCAAGAGGGACAAAATTTGGGTAATAAGTTGAAGAACCTAAAAAAATATATTGAAATTTACCAGTGGCGTACGAGCAAATTTTTCTTGAGGCTTTTATGGACTGAGACCTCGGAAAATGCAACACCCTGTACGGTATTTGGAAAACATTTACTTCCAAACTAAGCGGCACCTATTGCTTGACATTCTCACAAAATTTGAAAGCATTATCTGCAGTAGATCGAGTACTATAAAATGAAAACCAATTTTTTTTCCAAACTTCAACACCCTGTAACTCCGCTAATAATCGAGATCGGACACACGTTCATGGGAACTTTTTTCCTTATTTTGTACCAGAGAATACGTACTTGCGACATTGCCGCGCAACACCCTGTATAAACAGAAATTTCGCATTCTTGCAATCAAATTTTTCAATCAATGAATTTTTCCTGTATATTTTAAAAGTTCACCAGCTCTCAGTTCTTGGAGCAACACCCGGTACACGTCCCCAAAATAAATGCAATATAAAAAATGCAACAACATAACAAAGGAAATCGCCCGTTCCGTCACACCCTCCACAACCCCGCACGACCAAAACGCCGAAGCCCCCCCCCCAACCCCCCCAAAAAAAAAATCAAACAACAAACAAAACTAAACCGTCCTCTCGACGGCGTCTACCGCGCCCTGGCCAGCTGCAGCCTGCAGAACTCGTCGAGCCGGATGCCGGCCAGCTCCTGCCACAACAGCCCCAGATCCAGGTCCAAGGGGTCCGGATCGGGCACGCGAGCCGGCGGCGCCTTCGCCGCGGGCTACGGCCACATCTGCAGCGCGCGCACCGCCTGGCGCGAGAAGCAGAACCCCAGCGGCTTGACGAAGTGCGTGTCGAGGGTGCGACAGTGCGGACACGGCACCATGTGGCTGTAGTCGCTGAAGAAGTTGAGGCGCTGCGCCGGGTGCAGCACCGGCTTGTAGCAGGAGTTGCACTGGAAATAACCGGGGGGTCAGTCGGGGGCGATCGCCTGGGGGCACGCGGACTCACCTTTATCCTCTCGGTGCAGCAGGGCATGGCGGCGAAGATGTCGTAGGAGTACATGGTGCCAAGCACCAAGGAGGAGCCGTCCCACTTCTTGCTGCAGAAGCGGCAGGCGATGCCTCGCCCGTTGGAGCCCTCTAGGCAGCCCATGCAGACCACTGTGAGGAATTGGGTGCGCCCTTCCACTTTTACCTGGGGCACAACCTCGAGTTACAGTTCTTCCATTATCAAATGCAGAACAAAGTTATGCCAGGAGTAATCAATATCTAATATACGCCCTGTATGAACGCATGGCACTCGCGCCAAATTAAGGAACTAATAGTATATTAAAGTATAAGTGGATAAAAAGGTCTTTAAAACACGCGCGAGTTTTCGAGCACGACGGCGCAGCCGAAGTGCTCGAAATAGAGCAAGTGTTTTTAAGACCAGTTATCCACGAATACTTTACGCTATTTTTTTTTATTGGTGCACCATGAAATAATATATAATGGTATTATAACTACAAAGAATAGAAATGAAAACTATAATGCAAAATGGTTGACTTCGTGATGTGACATTAAGACACCTTTCGTTGTCTTGGAAATTAGAAAAACAGATATTCATTCACAATTTTATGTTTATTGTTATCGCAGAGTTCAAAAATGAATTATTCCAATATCAATTCATTGAATAGTGAGGCAAAATCGAGGTTAATACCGGAAATATTCAGTGATATAAATAAAAAAGAATATGACAAGTTCATCAAATGAAGCAAGAGGTATCAGAAATAAATGAACTAGTTGTGCTGGCTCACCTTCAGAAAATTTAGGAGCAGTACAAGGCGTCGACTATTATGTACAAAGTACTCCGTCAAATCAATAATCAATAATTTGTCACTTAGACGTCACGTTTCTCGTTTCTTTGTTGATGTTGCCATGGTAACTTTAAAAAACGCGCGTTTTTTAAAGTTCGATTTAAACACGCTGGGGCGTGCTTTGAATGGGTAAAAAGGGGCACCAATAAACAAAAATTATGATTAGTACTCGTACGAAGTCAAAGAAGCCGCCAGGGTCAACGTGAATTCGAGTTGTATGTGTCAACATCCCTTTCGACCAATGAAAACAGTGAATCAGGCAAGCATCTGCACTTTATTGGCCGATTGGGTTATGGACGCTCGGAAGCCATGAATCATCTTTTTTACTTGACAGATTGGATCATCTGGATATCAGTGGAGTAGTGTGGTGTGTTGAATTTAGAAATTTCATTGAATAAATCGAAATATAGCGTTTTGGAGACTGTGGGCGAATGAAAATAATCGAGTGCTAAACAACGGCGTAATAATGATTCGATTGCCTTTCAAGCAAAACTTTCTCGCATACGACTTCAAACGTATTTATAAAAATAATAAATTCATAAAAAAAGGCATCCCCGCCTATGGCAGATCAAACAAAATTGTCGGTAAGGGTTCGGAATGAGTTTCTATATTCCGCAATTGATAATGGAAGAACTATACCACCACAGAGCCCACTAATTTCCCCCAGGTACTCACCTCCGTACAAGTCTTGGCGTGCTGTCTTGGACTAAGGAAGAACGTGCCATCCACCAAGGGGTATCTGTCGAAGACCAGCAGCTGTTCCTCGCAGAGCACGCAGTGCACTTTGGAGCGGCCTTGGGATGCCAAAGTGGACAGGATGAAGCACCTTGTGTCGTCGTTGCCGTGATTGCCTTCGTCCTCGGTCTGCGAGAGAAAAAACCAGTCACTCTTTTCGTTGAGCAGTGTACGTACATACAGCTCTGGAATTTGCTTGTGATATTGCGAGCGAGTTTCTGGATGTAATAAGCTCCGAAGAGGTATTCATTAGAGACTTTTCATATGATTTTTGCGCTGGCTGTCTGGCGAGGTATATCGAAGCGAATAAAGGCTCCATTTCATTAAACGACTTTATTATAAGCAGCGGAAAAGTTATACGTATACTTTGTGCCTTTTTTTTCTTCTCCTCCTCCCGAGACATCTCGAGATTAGTTTCAGCCATTTCAGGTTGTGAATGCTCTGCTAGACATCGAGTTGAAAGGTCGACATAATATACCGTGTGTTACAGGATTATGGTGTACCTACTTTTCTACTTTAGTTTTCAAACTGAAAATTTACAAATTACAAATGGTTTTTTTTTGTACTTCCGGCGAAACCGGAACTACCTGTAACTTTCAATTTTTAAACGGGACACCCTATATTTCATTACATTTTCGGATATTTTACAATTTTTTGAATTCAACGATACCAAGCAAGTGACATTTTGAATATCGATATATTTTTTGATAATTTCTGTTTTTTTCATTCCACCATCCGAATGATTTTTCCCACTTCCGGCTAAACCGGAAGTACCTGTTACTTTCGATTTTTGAACGGGCCAACCTATATTTTATTTCATTTTCGGATTTTTTTTGAATATCGATATTTTTTGATAATTTCTCTATTTTTCATTCCACCATGTGTACCATGATGTTTCTGATCTATTAGAAATATGGTATAGTAATGATCACATTTTTGAGGGTACTAATAAATGGTACCACGTTACCAATATGGTTCCATTTGAAAAAAATTATTTCTTATAAATCGGAACCATCATGGAACACTTAGAAAGAAAAATAAAAAGATTATTTCGAAAAATATCGACATTCAAAATGTCACTGGCTTAGTATCGTTCAATTCAGAAAGTTGTACAGATTTCGAAAATGTAATAAAATACAGGGTGTCCCATTTGGAAAACCGGAAGTGAAAAAAAATCATTTGGATGTCAAAAGTTGCTGTTCATTATGTATATAGGATACCCCAAGTTTGATATTTTTTTTTTCGAAAAATAAACGAGAAAAGTGGGGTATACCATGAATATTGATAAAAATCAGTTGTGAAAGAAGTAGTAGGAAAATAATGAGAACTTGCTATTAACCCTAGCTCCCCCCTACGAACGAAACATTTACCATCCCGAATCCCCCATTTAATAACCGTTCACTTCTCTCCAAACCCACGACATTTCCAGCTACATCTTTGATCATTTTCCGATCGGCAAAGCCGAAAGATAATATCCGGCGACCGTTTAATAAGGTAGCCAAGACCGGACGCAATAAACAGTTGAAGGTAAACAAGTGCAGCGCCCCCTTTAGGCGATGTTAACGTACTGCTCGTGTGGTGCCGGATTTTGACAGGGCAAACAAGTGCCCTTTTCGGTGGTCGATCCTAGATTTTCGTGTGTGCAGTTTATTATCAATAAAGTTAGACATTGAAAACTAAACAGATTTTCGATCTAGTGGTCATGAAAATTCGAAAATTCCAATTTTAATTGAAATGGCAACATGGGGTTTATCAAACTTGTTGTGACATCCATACAGGAAGCATTTATACAGTATCGTGACTGATTTATCTATGGTATTGTGGATTGATGAGACTGCTTATTTTCAATCAACTGATGAGATATTCCATATAAAATGGCTGAGTAGGTAACTTGAACTTGTTGAACCGCATTCATTCCATTTTGAATCCGATATTCTTTACGGCTCCTCATGAAGCATCTTAGAGCGATGAAATTGGCTATTAACTGAAGTGGAGTCTAAGCGAACTCCGCGATAATGGCTTTTTCGAATAAATATTACATTGTTTCCATGTGATCCAGCTCTCGGTTGGGTCTTTCTCAGCAGAATATTCAAGTACCTAGGAGTTTTTTGCTGCGTCTAGAGTTGCAGCTCAGATTCTGCGATGTGATTAATTTCAATTTCCTCTCGCACGAAACGACGTGTGTAAAGCGAAGAAGAAGACATCGAGTCTGAAAACAATCAATTCGTTTTCTCGGTAAATACTTTGGACCCACAAAGGGCACTATCTCAAACACCTAAATTGACCTATCTCGAGGGCATTGTTAAAGAACGCTTCATCTCCGCAGAATAAGAGCAGAAAACCAATAAAAGTCTCTACGGTGTCCAGAATCACCGACGGCCATAAAGGATCTTTTGATCTGGAAGTTATAAATCAATCCGATTCGTCACTAGATGGCAGCAGTGAGGGGTATTGTTTCTGACGACGGAAAATATGTTCATCTCCGCCAATGCAGCTTGGAACATTCCACTTTACCGGAGTAATAGGTCTGGAATTGGATTCCGGATATAGAAACACTTATGATCGGAAATAAATTCTGTTGGGGAAGTGAGGAGCAACTTTTCTACTTCCCAACAGCGATGGGGATATCCTCCACTTTTGATTTTAATTGTTTCACCTTCAGCTACTTCTGGATTCAATGCTCACATCATACATTCAATCAAAAACAAGACCCCCAATTTATTTTAATAATGTTTGAGGGTGTATTCTGGTCTAGAAAATTGAAAAAATATTTTTTTTCGCATATTTTCAAAGCTTGGACTTTCAAAAATATGCTCTCTGAGGGACTTTTCAAAATTCGAATTATTTTGAGAGATACAGTGGATTTTGTGACGCGGCACTTGAACCGGCCGAGCGGAGTGATCATACAATGAATGGCAGATGTTTCCCAGGAATTCTTTTGTATCCGACTTGAGCTCGTAGTATACTCTTTTAATTGAGTTTTTATATATACCTGACTACCAGTACGTACCCAATATACCTGGAACTGTTCAGTTTAGTCTCGATCTTGGAGCTAAGTAGACACGAAACTGGAAATCTTTATCAAACTTCAAACGCGTTTTTCTCAAAACTTCTTTTGTTGAGGTGGTTGACACGATATCTCAAGTTCTATCTGACCGATTCCTTTGAAATTTTGTGAGAATCTTCTTCATACATCTCTTTATCGCAGGAACTAAGGATTTTGAAAAATTTTAATTTGAAGTATTTTTAAAAAATTCGTAAAGGTCGAAAAACATGGGTAAAAATGAATGTTTTTTTTTTTCAAGTAGACGCCATTTTGTGAATTTTTTATATTTTTTTCCTGCCGTAGTTCAAGCGATAGCGACATCTTTACTAATTAAGAATTTCTTTTGTTTGTTCGATTTGGATGACTACAAGGGCGGGAATCATGTCAACCAGCTCTGTTTGATTGGCAGCCCCCACTTCAGCGGCCTGTCATTTGACGAATTTTTGACATTTCTTTCTTCTGAATTTTTTCTACATACATAAAGGATCAATAAACATTGTATAAAGAAATTGATAGTGAAAATGTTTTTATTTATTTTTTATCCTAGTTTGAAAACTACCCAAAAAGTACGGCTCTAGACCAGAATACTCCCTTAATAATTTCTACGCTTATAATTGATTGGTATGAACCCACCCATGAATGGCGTCTAGCTAACATTTGCCCAACGTTCGAGCATTATATTATCGTATACTAGAGGGAACGCTGTCTGCTCGATCAATTCCAGGCAGCCAGTGATTGGGAAACTGTATGGCATTGCCTGCAATTCAGCTGTATTTATTGGACGTTCCAACGATCGAATGGGCGCTATTGAATCGCGGGGATTAGGATTATGCGACGTGGAACGTTCCCACGAATTATTACACGACGTGCCACTGCTGGAGAAGATTCCGTACACACAAAGCTCATTCTCGATATAAATAATTGAAAGAACGAGAGCAGTCGGTGAGTTGGTATGCATGAGAGAGCGAACATTGAAACTTCAAAACGGTTGGCGGGTATCCGTCAAAGGGAAGAGTTTGCCCAGCCTGCGGGTGTTTTCGGTAAGGTCCTGGACCGTGCGCTGTCACAGGATAATTCGCTACGTAAACATTCTCTGCTATCTATACAAGCATCAGTCGGAGAAACATTTAATTACAAAGGAGGGGTGATGTCGAGGAGATTTTTTGCTATGTGTTGTTTTTTGATGCGAGAATGAACTGGTTGATTGATATAAAACGAGGTGAAAATGTGGGGAAAGGAGCTTTGCAACAGGATTTTGGTGTTTTGGAATTTTGGCGAAGGCGCCGATGGTGCATCCACCATTTTTAATACAATAAAAACACCTAAAAAACTATTCACAACTTGTAACATCGAAAAGGCTTGGTTTTTTTGGTACGTACAGACCGAAAGGAGAAGCTCGAATTTCCTGTTTTCCAACCGGTCAGTGGAAATTGTGAGTCCACAACAATAACTGCGAAGTCGTTATAAACTGCAATAAAACTCGGCTTTATTTCTCCGAAGGGTCTCTGAACTGACCACACAAGAGACTATACATCAAACAAATAGCAAATCACCCAAACAATAACGGGGAAACATTTCTCCTTGTTTAATATTCGATGCCCCACTACAACGAAAAAAAAAAAAAGGAGGAAAACATCAATATTTCATCGATCCATTAGCAAGGTTACTGTTTTTCCCATAGTTTCCTGTAGGATTCCATCAGAAAAAGATGTTGGTTAACATTAAGAGCAAAGTTCGTATGACAAGAAGCACTCCCACGTAACGGAGGGGAGGGGAAAACAATCGCCGAATGGAAAAGAAAAGTGTCGAGAGACAGGAAACCGATGAAAAGAAAGAATCTACGACGACAAAAGATGGGACGGGACTTTTTTCCGCTGGAAATGTTCACGATACACTCTGATATTCATTGTGATATTGTTGTCGAGCAATTCTTTGACAGCCAGACACAACAGAAAGAGCTATACAGGGTGATACCTGTTTCCAAACGACTATGGAAATTAATCTGACTTCACAGGGAGTGCTCCAGGATATTCCTGCTTCACGTCTGTGTTTTTTTGTTCATGAGAACGCCTGAACAACCATGAAGGATCGCATTTCATCCATTCAGAAATATCGGATTTTCCTGTGATGGGAATGAAATGCCACTCACAGTCCTGAGGATGGTAAGCAAATGAAACAGGAAGAGAATCCGAATCCTTTTCGTCCACTTTGCACAATGAAAGAGTGGAAATGCTGGAGTCTATGATCTCCGGGATAGCCACTCGAAAAGTCTGGAGAGATTATAGATAGGGACTTTGTTGACTGTTTTCGATCGATAGCTTCAGAGGATTATGCAAATTATTAGCTGACATTTTTGGAAAAACCTGTTTCGTCTTTCACGCTACCTACTCAATTTTTTTCTAAATGAAAATACAAAATATTTGTTTGTTATTTGTATTGAGAAAAAAATAAAATTATGAATTGAATGAAAGACAATTTTTATTTGTATATCTCCATTTGAAAAAAAAAATAAAAAATGAATTCTTTCGAAATATTTTCCGATGTGGAGACAACTTTTTTGTCAAAAAACACCGTTTGAAATTGACGTATCCAGTGTTATTCAATTTTCTCCAAAGAAGATTCGTTTTTCGAGCCCTGTATACTGGTAAAACGAAGCTCAACTACAATTCGGATTACTTCTTCATATTACGAAAAATAATATACGTAATCCCTGGAACTTTTCGAATTTATTCCGGTGAAATCCTCCCGAAGTAGCGGAACCGTGAAATTTTATCCAGTATAAATCTGCGAAAAGGCGAACAAAATAAAGTACGCACCGAACAATTTCGTGTCTGTTTGGGGGCAACAAGGGGGGAGATGCTCTGATCCGGACCCGATTTGGAGGGGAGTGATGGATTGTGTCAACGAAAAAGTGGATTACACTGAGCAGAAACTGGGCTAGTCTCAGGTTTAGGTTTAATTTTTCCGAGGTGCTTAGTGACCTAGCCCAACTCAAAGCCTTTTAGACAGATAACAAAGAAAATGACACTTTATCGGCTGTACAAATACACCGAGCTGACATCAAACACACATTTTTCATGGCTACACAAACATTCGATGTTTCTATTTTTAGAGCAGCCGTGTGTGCGATAAAATTTTACAGTTGTAGGCTTTGTAATTTTTATCTCGCACTGAAGCAGTTCAATGAACCGAAACTCCATCGTGAGTCTTTGCTAATTGAAGCAATAAACAAATAATCACCTAAAATACCCACAAGCTTTATGCCAAGGCAGGATGTTGATATGGCTGTATTGGCAGTATAAACAATTTTTTTGTAATAACACATAACATGAGACTTTACAGCTTCTTCGGAAAATTGTGTTGTTTGGAAATGACGGAAATAGACACAAAAAATTGCCTACAATGTTGAGCCACCCTGTATGCTGCCTCACTGTATCCTATGGAGTCCATTCCATTTTTTTCAAAGTTAAAATTCGAACTTCACTAAAACCGTCTGCCAATTTCGCAAGAATCCAATTCGACGAAACACCTCTCGTAGTGCTTTAACACCTAGTCAGTCACTCATAAAATATGAAACAGTCTCGAAATATATCCAGACAATTTTACGACATATTCCAGAATGTCTATTCGTACTCTCTAGTTGAAGTGCTTTCCGTCCTGTCACACCTGAACGAAGTGGAAGTTATACAGTTTCATTTGGCATTCCCAAGAAGTATAGCAAAAATGTTTGATTCAGTGTTCGAATGATATACAGGGTGATTCACGACGAATGGTGGATAGTCCGACCATGAGTGCTATGGACTGAGACCATTCCATACCATTCTGGTATTAAAAAATGCCTTTCTCAGTGTACCAAATTTCATATGCCAGAGTTTTCCACTTTTAGAGATATTTAACGTAGAATAATTCACATATTTTGAAATACCACCCTGTATATCCGTCAAAAACGCAACAAGGCATTTTTTATCGTTTTCACCATGTACCATTCGTATTGGATCACCCTGTATACTCTGTAAACTCTGTTTTGAGTAAGTATTGGTGACTTCTGGTTTGAAAAATATAACATATGTTGAACTAGAAATATTTCTGACCATTATTTCAGTCCTAAAAATATCAAAACTTCAAGATATATTTGTCAGATTTCATACTGAAAATAACTTTTTATAGCGAATTAATTCAATATGTCATCGTTACTTATTTTGATTTAAACCGAATTGTATTGAGATTCTATGATTTTTCTGGCAATAAGGAAGCATTGTCTTGGTGTTTTTTCCATTTCTTTTTCTGTTAAAACTGACACACATTCCAGTATGTCTCCTTTCGTGGGAAGTTTTATAAAAAAAAACATGTGTTAGAACATTTCGGATATTCCTAAAACTATTCCAGAAAATGTTTCTATGCTCCTTTCTTCCTTGCCTCTTGGCTGAAGCCATTCTAGCTTTATTGGTATTGAATTCAGGACCGTAAATAAAGGATACCCCCGAAATTAATAGTTGAAAAAAAAGCAGGCAGGTAAAATGGCGGACGCGACACTTCTCAACACCTCTTTCGCCAAAGAAAGGATATTACGAGGTCTTTGGCATTGAGAAACCCTCAGAACTGCTTCACATCCCAGACATCCATCCCTTTCACCAGACATTCAAGCTCAGGAAATTTCAAGGACCAAAAAGGATTCAAGCCCTCGAATCAAACTGCGCGACTGATGAGACCTGGTGGGTCGAAACAGTTTGTCTCCAATGCAGCAGATCGCAATGATAATAAATAAGTGGAAGAGTGTTTTACAGGCAACGTTTCGAACCTCCTCGATTCCATCTTCAGTCAGTATATAATTAGCTCGAGACACAAATCGAGTCTATTCGAAATGATTCAATGTGAACAGACAAAACACAGACAGAGCAACAATGGAGAGAGAATTTGCTCGAGCGGGTATCGATTCGTTCGTTGTTCGCTGTTGAATTTCGGTTGTTGGCAGTACAAACAACCCCAAATACATTATTTAATCTGTCAGATAGGCGCAGGCACGAAATAAATTGATCACTCAGTAGTGTCCTCATTTAGTTGTCTGGTGGGACTACAACTAGATTTTTTCTCGGGGTTGTGGGTATGTAACTGCTGCGAAATGTATTATTAAAGCATACACAAGGCAATAAATATTAACAATTTTATTTTTGGAAGCAGCTGTATTTAATTGGGTTCCGGAATTTGATATTCATCACCTTTTCGACTGAGTTATCACTATCCAATGGTCAGATAATCACGAACGAATATCTAACTAATTTAATCTCCGTTAGATCATCGGATATAGCAGGTTTGAATTAATCGTTTGGTAGACGGTATAATATTTCGATTTCCTCTGTAGCCGCACCTTGACAAGTCGCTTTTGAAACCCATAAATCTTCGTAAATTTATACCACATCTAATTTCCCAATGCACGATTCAAATCATTGTCTGATCAGTTAGTTGTTCAATTTTTGGCAGAAAGTTCAGCTAATGGGTCAATGATCGATCGGTTTATTTTTAATCAACCCACTGTCTATCTATAACGACGAATAATTGAGTACGGTCCTGTCGCCAAGTGTCGAAATAGTTTGTTGTTTACCTGCACGCCATTTAGCGGGTACAGTAATTCGTACAGGTGCATTTTGAGGGCTTTTTGAATGGCTGGCATACCATAAAAACATCGTCGGCGCCAAATAATCGGGTCACTGAATGTTAGTCGCGATTTGTATGCCAATACCGAGTGTTATGTAATCAGAAATTCAGCTACAATTAAGTGGTTTGCTATGTTTCGATAACTATTATTGCCAGATGATTAAAACATGAATTTGGAACACTATTGGGATCAGGAAACGTACGAATAAATTTGACACAAGGAAGAGTTCTATCTACAGGGTGTTCCTTGAAGACGTGCTAATATTTGAAGGGGTTATTTTTTGACACATTTTGTGTCAAATAGTAGCATATTAGCCCTGTATCCAGTGTGTGATCAAAGTAAGGCATAGGTTCAATTTGTAGATAAAGACTTGATTGATGTTATGTGACGAAGCTATCAGATAAAAAAATTGAACTGGAACACACCAAGAGCAATTAATCAAGAATTCTCTTGTAGACGATGTCACAACGCTACGTTATTTTTTTCTGCACCTCTGCACATATTCCTGTCCCGTAATCGTACCGTTAGCAGTGTCTGCTGATGCTGTAAAAACTGGTCCACATCAGCTCGGATACAAGAAAGGCTTCTAGGAACACGAGTTCCTACTTGGAAACGTTCGGACGACATTACAGTAACGGATATCGACAGAAATAATGTACCAACTGATGAATTGTCTGTCTGTCCATCTTGATGAATATTCCAATGACATTTCGAAGGTCGATTCGTGATGCATTTCCAATCACTTGTCTACTTTGGATTCTGGCAGTCAAAAGCAAGACGTGATTGCAATTCCAACTCTGGTCCTGGGCAGTAATTTTGATATGTCGTCCCACCTAGTGCGTTCATTCAATCCGCTGAAACCGGTTGGAGAAATGACTCCTGTATAAATTGTTGTAAACAAATAAATTGCCTCATAACCCACAGAAGAAGGCAGAACTCGTTCTCATTATGCAACACCAACTCAACTGATTTGCATAATTCAATAACGGAACCAACAGCACTTTGAGATTGTACCATGGAAAACCGCATCTTGCATTAGATCTCCTCCCAAAGACAACACAGAGCCCCCCTTTTTCCCCCTACACCTGGATGTAAAACTGGAAGATTCAACTGTACGAATTCAATCTTTGTTGCTGCTCGAACTGTAATCTGGCATCGAGATGTAAAGGGTTGCTTACTGGTTACCGATGTAAATGAAAACGAAGCTCCTTTGAATAAATTAGAGAGCTTGAATCCAGCAGATGTTCCGATAAGAGGAGCGAATCAGTGTTCTGTTTTCCAAAGCGTTGGGGAGATTATTTCTGCAGCCAAAGCATCCATCCACTTTGTGCCTGAAGAATATCTGGGATCCAAATGAGAAATGACTCTAGGCTGTGTATTTTTTTCACACACTCCGTTTCTTTCACGCGTCATAAATCCCGTAGTTTTCCGGACGGATTTCTTGATATCCAGTTTCTAGCAGTGGATTTATGGTGTTGAATTCCAAGAGTTTATGACGCATGATGTTGCTGCATATATTTTTCCGCCTTGGAGATAAGCAAACCCTTTGGAAAATCGCTCAGTATCAGGAAACCCTCTGGAGGAGGAGAAGTTGCCGCTTATGCAGATTTTTCCACTCCTCCTAGCGTCTGGAATCGGAGCATCCGTTCGTATAATTCGGGATTACATCGAAACGAGACTGGATGATGATAATTAGGGAAGCGAGGTAAAACGATTGTGAAAAAAATTATACACCCCAGGGGTTCGCTCAAGACTTGGATCTGCAACTGAATCTCGTTTCGAACCACTTTGGGATTCATCAGTCGAAGCTAGGAATTGTGGAGGGGGAAATACCCGAGTCCTAGTCTCGAAATGGCCAACGATATCATCAAATCAACATATATCAACGTTATTTTAGTGGTTAATAGTATGATGGATGCAAATTGCTACTAATAGGACCCTCCCTGGTCCTCTATCATGTACCTACCTGAAGCTTTGCTAAACTTGTGTGGCAAAGTTCCCAACTAATTAGAGATTTGATAAATGCAGTAACATCTCGGTGATGAAGCTCAACTTCTCTTCCTACGATCAATCGATACCACGATCATTTACACAGGGCTGGAATCAACGCCATTTTTGAAGAAAAAGTTGCCATAATTATCCGCTAGAAGGATTCAGAGGTATAATCACGTGATTAATCTCTGACAGTTCGTGTTGTAAATAAAACTAACGGTTAGGACTTTATTGGTGGATAAAATCAATGACAGAAATATTATATCACGCAAAATTCTCTGGGATAAATAAAAATCATTCATACTTTCGAAAAGCTGATCGGGTCTGATTTGTGACAAGTGACAAGGAGATGACAGCGCTGCAGGTGGTAAAACATGAGAACCAATCGTGATGGATACACACTAGTCAACTTGAAGCTGAAGCTGACTTGAACCCACTCTGTTATGAACCAGCAAAAAGTATCAATTCTCTTTTTGTTGTTTGTGATCGGAAATATCGTACGACAGACTCTCAATGAAATATTTCGCTGGCTAGAACATCTACCTCGCAATTGTGTTACCTTGCTTGGTTCAATTGACGTCAGATATAGTCTGTCAGTCTGGAACTGTGTTCGCTGAATGTGACAAGGGTCTGGCAATAATGGAGTCGGTCGTGAAACGGATACAGCCAGTGAGACGAGGTGTATGAGGAAACTTGATAGTGTCGATTCGATGTACCGACCGAGTATGTTGCGTTGGGTAGACAGACGTGTTTTAGAATTACGCCAAGATGAAGAAAATGGTATTTTTTGATTCAAGGTTTGTTGGGCGAGTTTTGGAGCAGGACATTTTTGTTGTTTTGATGAGAAAACATTTTACGGAATAAATTCAAAATAGTTGTGGAGTCTTCAATTTTCGTATGGAGGCTCTCAGAGCATCTATTGTATAGACTCTTCATGGGTTTTTTCGTTGAAATTAAGGGTATTTTGGGAGTTTTCATGGGTTTTTGCGACTTTTTGAGGTTTTTTGGAATCTTCAACATGAAATATCTCGAAAACTATACCAGATATCAAAAAGCGGATTTCAGCACCGTTTTCAGTGTCTCCTTATAGACAGATTTTCAGACAAATTTATAGTCTACAAATTCTATAGCCAAGCCAGGAAGCTATTTAAATCTTTCACATACAGCCTCAGCATACAGCAAACGTTTCAAACCGAATTCAAGAAGGTAATTCATCCCTAAAAAATAACCGTACAAAACTTTTAATGAGAGGTTAAAACTCTGGCCCCATCGCTTACATAAAACTTCCCCAAATTCCTTTATTGCTCCACAGATATTACTTTACAACGTGACGAACACCTCGACAGGGCTCCCCTCTACCGGCCATCCACTACAACTAATTTCCATGCTACGACTATAACAATAATCGCCTCAGAAGGATTGAGTAACGACCCATCAAAGTTGAGAAGTCGCGATTTTCCTACCGCTAATGGCCGGTCTACACGCGATGAAGTGGCGCTGCTGTACGCCCAATGGCAAATTGAGAAAATCCTACATAAATTGCTTGTTAATTTTTACTGCTGTACTTCAACGTGACGGCGACTTTATGTAAATGCGTTTGCCTTTCGAAAACATAAAACGTTTGCGTGCTACTAGAGGGTTTTTTGCTCCGTTGACAGGTGACAGATTCCATGTCCACTCAATCATGTCCAAAAAAGTTCGTATCGGGAATACGTAGCGTAGATCCAAAAAAATTGATTAAAAATGACTAGACTTCCATAAAAATCAATTAAAAACGACCAGATTTCCAAAAAAATGAATAAAAACGACCAGATTTCCATAAAAATTCATTAAAAACGACTAGATTTACAAAAAAATTGATCAAAAATGACTAGACTTCCATAAAAATCAATTAAATAAACCAGATTTAAAAAAAAATTATCAAAAACGACCAGGTTTCCATAAAAATCAATTGAAAAAGACCAGATTTCCAAAAATTTTTATTAAAAATGACCAGATTTCCATAAAAATTAACTAAAAACGACCAGATTTCCAAAAAATTTATCAAAAACGACCAGATTTCCATAAAAATTAACTAAAAACGACCAGATTTCCAAAAAAAAATTATCAAAATCGACCAGATTTCCAAAAAATTTATCAAAAACGTTCTGTGCTTCGCCATAAGCGTCTAACGAAATTCTAAACGCTCACCCCAAAAACACAACCACGAAAATTGATATTCCTATGATATCCACCCATCCAAACTTCCTAATTAAAGATTTCCCTCGAAGTTCTCGCAGACTGTTTCGGTAACGGATTTGTTCTCCTCCGTCGCCGAAACAAGAGACGGGCATTCTTATCAGCAACGAATTTACGTCTTGTTATTCCGTACCACAATAGAACACGTGAAAACCGTGTAGATATTTCACAATGGTTCAGTTAGCTCGCTGTTATGTTACGTTTTAGTTGATGTATCAGCGAGGAAATTCGGGAGGAGCCTCGGAGATTCTCTTGTACTGTGTATCTATCTAACAGAGTCAGGCTACTAGAGTGGGATAGAAAACGAAAAAGTTAATTTATGGGGGTATTCTGGTCTAGAAAATTGAAAAAATCTATTTTTTTTCTTGCATATTTTCAAAGCTTAGACTTTCAAGAATATGCTCTCAAGAGGATTTTTCAAAATTCAAATTATTTTGAGAGATACAGTGGATTTTGTGATTTTGAACCGGCCGAGCGGAGTGATCGCACAATGAATGGCAGATGTTTTCCAGGAATTCTTTGACTTGAGCTCTTAGTATACCCTTTTAATTGAGTTTTTATATATACCTGACTACCAGTACGTACCCAATATTATGGAACTGTTCAGTTTAGTCTCGATCTTGGAGCTAAGTAGACACGAAACTGGAAATCTTTCTCAAACTTCAAACGCGTTTTTCTCAAAACTACTTTTGTTGAGGTGGTTGACACCATATCTCAAGTTCTATCTGACCGATTCCTTTGAAATTTTGTGAGAATCTTCTTCATACATCTCTTTATCGCAGGAACTAAGAATTTTGAAAGATTTTAATTTGAAGTATTTTTAAAAAATTCGTAAAGGTCGAAAAACGGGTAAAAATGAATGTTTTTTTCAAGTAGACGCCATTTTGTGAATTTTCCATATTTTTTTTCGGCCGTAGTTCAAGCGATAGCGACATATTTACTAATTAAGATTTTTTTTGTTTGTTCGATTTGGATGACTACAAGGGCTGGAATCATGTCAACCAGGGAGCCCTGTTCGATTGGCAGCCCCCACTTCACCGGCCTGTCATTTGACGAATTTTTGACATTTCTTTCTTCTGAATTTTTTTTTACATACATAAAGGATCAATAAACATTATATAAAAAAGTGATAGTGAAAATGTTTTTATTTTTTGTATGACTTAAATTGCAAAATAGCTCTTTACATGACATCATTGTTGGATTGTGAAAGCTTGTATGGATCGTATTTTCGGATTTTCATCGATTGATTTTTGTCGACGAGCACGGCATTGACGTTAACCGTGAATTATCCACAGCTCGCGTGCTATAGAAAATCACCAATCGATCGCAATTGAAAAACAAACAAAAACTCGACGGCTGTGATGGATTTCATTTCCCTTTCGCTGTCTGGTTCCTCGACATATTTCATTTTAATGGCGATGATTCTCGGAAGGGGTAGAGTTCAATGATACAGACAGACAAAATCGTGTTCACCACCATTAGATTAGTCGGTAATCGAACTGTGTCGCCTGGAGTAGCTGAAAATCGGACAGCCCACGCAGATATGTTTTTTGGGGGGTTTAATCCCGCGCAATACAAGGGTTGTCTGAAAGATAAGTGAAGATAGAGGCGCTACTGCTGCTGCTGCTGTATATAAATGTCGCAGTTCGTATCCGCCAGACCGTGTTGGGAGATAGCATAACTTAAAGCCGTGGAGTCGCTGCGACACACAAAGTTTCCACGAGTTTTCGAGCAATTTAGGATCACCCGAAACACGTAGTGTCTCTATCATTCCTGGAATGTCGCCGGCGAAATATAATGGGCTGTTGTAGCCATAGATATAGAAATAAATAGATAACGTGGTAGGTGGAGAAAGGTCTAGAACTGGGAGTCGACTGATGCCATGGGAAATTTCCGTCTGTTATTTTATAATTCGAAAATACACCAAATGAAATCTGCTTTTCAACAAGACAACACATTCTACTCCAGTCTATTATTACACGTCTATAGTTTCCATTGACTTTTGAAGACATTACTATACTATACACATACTATGATGAAATATTGTTTGTCTTTCAAAAAAATGTTAACATTGTCGTAAAGATGAATCTAACGTATGATAAGCTCTAGATGTAGTAGCAGTCAATAAAATAACCGAGCTGCGACGTTTTTTTTTTCTTTTTTTGGGGATTTTTGTGAGTTTTAGCGACTTTTTGGGATTATTTGGAATTGTCAACTGCATTCTTACCCAAAACTCTATGAAACTAGTTTCTAATTCATGACAACGTCAAGTCAGTGGTGGAACACAATTACTATTGCGAAGAGAAGAATAAATTCGTTCCAACTTTCATACGACGTTTTAATAAAGCTTTTACCTAGCACGATTAGACTTTAATGGCCCTCCATCGGTCCCGATGTCGAGTCAAATTGTCTCCCGACGAACAATCCCGATGGATATATCTCGAGTGTACCATAATTCAATCTAGGTTATGTCTGCTACATTGCACAGGGTGAATTAATTTTCTTGTTTCGAAAACTGAATTTCTGGGGTAGGGAAAATAAAGTGGAAAAGTGACTATTATTGATCTTTTTTTTTTCAACTACGTCACAAGTATGGGATTCAACACATAAAAATACTTCATTTATTGATCCATTGGGTCATTTTCATTAGTTACAGAGTAAATAAAGTCGATGTCGCCTTCGTTCTGCGTATTAATCACCTAAAAACGTTCAGTTTTCGCCGGCTCACGGATATACAGCTCATATTTCACGAAAAACAAGAGAAATTAAACGTGACGTCGCCTATACTAATAATTCTTTCGCAACTAATAAACTTTGCGGAATTTATCACCGTTTTTCGCACGTTTTCTCGTCGCTTTCTATAGGGTGACGATATTTATTGTTATTCGACGAACAACAAAGCGTAGATAAACACAATAATGTGTGCTTCCGGCGTTGCTAGTTCGATATTCAGATTTTTGAAGGATTTATAGCTTGACAGAGAATGCGAAGAGATAACGACGTAAGCAATAATAAATTCGAAACTAGACACTCCACCATGTTGAGGTGAGAAAATTGACATTTACGGACATTATCGCATTTTTAATTTTAATGTTATTTACAAAACAACTACATTATCATTGCTTATGAATAAATGAATAAATAAAACTCATCAGCTACACTAACTCCAAAATAAACTATTGATCAAACTATAGAAAAAAACGTCACCACTTGTTTTCGGGAGAAATAAAATGCGAAATCGAAAAGGACATCTATTTTTGGTCTCAATGTCGTTGTGTGCAAAGTTTCACTGAACTTTCAAGTTCTATTAGACGATTAGCAAAGAGAGAAAAAACAGCAGACTTCCGTCGAAGTTTCACATGATAAATACCATCTGAATCGTGAAAAAGCTACACAGAGGCGTACCAACTTCTTATCATTTCGTTTCTGTCCATGCTTTTCCATTTGATTTATAATAAGAGATCGAAATCGTGTTGAATTCTTCATCAAATTCGTTCATTTGTTTTCGAGAGATTCAAACTAATGGAATAGAAAAAACGTTTAATTATTCACAAACATTCGTTTTCTTTTCAAGGTTGTTTATTTTGTATCCAGATGATTTTTCATAGATATCTTTTCCACACCATTGTCTTCGTGTTTTGTGTCCATCACGTGATCAAACCAACTGACACGAATAGTTTTTCCATCACGATGAAAAAGTTCAGTGAATTGTTCGAGAAATAACGAATGAATAATGATCCCACTTCTGATTCTCATAACCCCCTATCATCCAATCCTTCACAACCCTTTCTCATCCCTGGTTGTTGAATCGGAAGTCAAATTTTTCCAATGACAAATCACGGCTGTCCGTCACAGTTGGTCACCCAGTCGTTATTCATTTTTTTCCAATTTGCAGCCGTTGCTCGGCTTAATTTTCCGTTGATTCTGGCGACGTAGAAAAATGGTGAAAAATGGACAATGCAACGGAGGACATTCATCGATTAACGCCCACACGCCCTACCACGTGATCGTTTGTCGAGATAGGAAACGTCAAAAGGCTATGCCAGGTGCAATAATTCAGGTTGGATATCAATTAAGTGAGTGGCCACTGAGAAATTCCTAGCAAAAGTTGCACGAAGCAGAGATTTAGTGTGGAATGGAAAATTTATCGAGAAAGAGCATGGAAGCGATAAGCTGCTAGTTTTCCATTTTTAAAACCGTGTAAAAGTAATGAAACATGTCTCATGTTCTTAGTTGAACAACCAATGGAAAAGTTCAGCGCAGAATCCCTGACGAATAAGAAACTGTCCAAAACTAATCACTAACCAATCCATAATTTCCCACTAATACATTGCATAAAATCTCATGAATTCGTTCGCAGCTATCAGATATCCCATTCGCTGCTCCCCTGTCATTCCCCCCTCCCCCCCCACCACTAATGGTCTTTTATATTTGGCATTCGAATGGCTGGAAGAGGATTTATTTATGTCAGGATTAGTGTGTAGAATTTGATTAGGGCCTGAGTTCTCGCTGATGCTTCTGACGCGCCATTGTCGAAAGGATTATGTACGGGGGGAAGCCTCTTAATTAATCCGGAGATGAACGAAAAAAGCGCCACTTTTTCTCGCCCCCCGAATTGGAAATTCGAGAAGTTGATCTGCGTGGAATCGGAAATAATCAAAGAATTTTCATTCATTTGAAAAAAGGTTTTCTCTTAGTAGTGTCAGTGTGTTTTTATTATTATTTTTATTATTATTATCTACTGAAGGGGTCTGCCTTGTTCATATTTTTTATGCAATTCAGGCGACAATTAAAGTCATCAACGCGTGCATGTAGAGAAAAATTTGCATTCCGATCCAGTCAATTTAACAGTTTCACTAGAATCGTGTTTTTTCTTGAATAACAAATTCTACAACGTTCTTGCATTATAAGAAACAACTATTTCTGCGTGTTTCACTTTTTCAATATACCGAAACACGATTTCGTAAATTTATATCACGAAGGTAACAATCCTGAAAAAAAAATTAAACACGAAACTATTAACTTCACAGATTTAAAAAAAAAACTAAGTTCTGAGCTACAATTCAGTACACATAATCAAAAATATATTGGGGAGCAGCAGCAGGGGAGCCAACATTTAATATCCCGCACTAACTCGCAGACTTTAGCATTTAGTGTCCCCCTACCCCTCTAGAGGGTGCTCTCATCTGCCGAGCATAGCACATTAACCTTGTATCAGGGCTGCCAACGCTAGATCGAGTGGAAGTGAACAAGATAAGTGTTATCATTACGTTGGCTGTCATTAGTTTTTGTTCTGCGAGACGGGAAAAATATGCGGTGATTTGCGAAAGAATACAACCGAAATTGGGATTTTCACTTCGTTCCCCCCCCTCTCGTTGCCTTTTTCGAGAGAGAAATGTATGACGTGGAAAATCTTGAGCTATGGGCCTCCTGTATTTATTCATTGGATTTTCTGACAATTTTTACATCGGTTGTCTTCAAAATTCGTTCTAGTACATAATAATAAAATGATAAATTATTGAAAAAGTACAGTTTATATAAAAATCAAGAAGAATTAGAAATATATAAAAATATAGAATAATAAATAATATATCAACTATGAATGATTTGGTTTGGCAAAAATGACAAAGAAAATGGACCGAATTTGGCAAAAATGACAAAGAAAATAGACTGAAATTGGCAAAAATGACAAAGAAAATGATATGTGGATATGTTAACTTTGTTGTTAGTGCTCCCTGGACAGTGAAATAATTGTGAAACGAATCACCTGCTAGTCACCTGTGACTAAAAATTACATCACATCCCCAACATTCCCCCAACCAATCAACCAAATTCGGTCTTCTAATTCGGTTGCTAAACAGCAAACAGCTGAACGTCTACAGCCGGTCTTCTGGGACCGAAAACTTTTCTCGACGAAACAGCAGAGAAAATTTGACTAATGTCTGCGTTTCCTTTTCACGAAGTTCCCTGGGGCGCAGCTAGGAAGCTTGTGCAGGTGTTTGTTAATTAGTCCAGGAAATGGGCGACTATTACGAACTGTGACTCTCTTGATGATGATGATGATGATGCCCTCTTGGATGGCTCTAATAACATCGAAGATGTTATTTTCAAAGTGAAAAGTTCGCAATGCCATTTATGTGGATATTTACGAATTCTCAGTTGTTTATTACGGTATCACCAGATAGAGAAATTAATTTCCTGTTTCACAACGCTCGATCGACAGATGTCAGATATGAGTTGAGAATTTTATTAATTCGTCCATGGGCGTAGCATGCTATGGGCAGAAATGGGCAGCTGCCCAGAGTTTATTCAATGGGGGAATTCAGTTTGATCCAGATTGGATATGGTAATACTGCAATTAAAAGAAAATTAATGAGATGACACTCATAAAAGTAAATTTGGAATCATCACCTAAAATGGGCGTAAATCTTTTTCCCATTCCAAGCAATCCTCTCGGATGACAGTAATAAACGTTTGAATCAACAGTTACCTCTATTCGACTCTATCAAAAATCCTAAAAACGGTTATTATGGCCCAGACACCGAATGGAATTGCCGAGATAGCGTCTAAAACTGTAAGACGAGTCAAAAATGGAAATTCCGAGCTTTTCAAACGAGCTTTATATACTTTCTTATGGTCGCACGATTATCATAACTAGAAAATAGTTGGTCGCTTGCTTGGTTAGGAATAGTTATGTAGATTCATAAAGGCCAAATGAAATTCCAGAGGCAGATAGCTGGGAGTATATTTTCTGATCTGAAGGCGAAATGAACCGTGAATCTGAAGGAGTCCAACGTTTGTAGATATGCAGCCGGAGCATGTAGAGAAAATGGCGAATATTTCGAAAACTATACTAGATATTGAAAAACCGAGCTCAGTGTCATCTTCAGAGCCTCTCAGATACCTTGTAGGCAAATTTTGACTTTAAACTTTTCCAATCCATCGAAGATACACCCAGTGTTAGCTCAGACCTACGTCCAATCAGAGAGAGAGAAAAACAATCGAGAAAAAACATTGATGGCCTACTACGTCCATTCTCAAACCATTTTCTTGGATGACACTTGGCTGAATTCATACGAGCTGTATCCATTTGTGCATGAGATTTCCTTCTTTTCTCGCTTCTCTGATACATCCCAAACGTTCTTTTCCTTATCTGTCCCAGAAGTTTATCCAGACTCCCGAGAGTTCGCTTTGTGTACTCTTCACAGGATCTTTAGAAAAAAATATATTCGATACACTTGAAGGTCTGGAGTCGTCACTACGTCACCAAGTGGATATTACTGGATTCATGATAAGATTATTCACAAACAAATACTCATCCAACATTCAAACAACAACCTAACTCTTTCAGCCAATTCAAACTCTTAATGAGTGAAGTCTCTCGCACGACAGAAATCTGCAATTCACAGTAAATCTTGCTAGTCTCTTTGTTGAACTCCAAACTATATACTCAAAGTTGAGCAACAATGTTGACTTGGAGAACGCGCCGTCTTGATATGACAGCCAGACGTTGAAGCGAGTTGAGGTTATGTTTCAGGACAGGTACTCTTCGATTTCCTGTTTTTTGTTCGAAGTAAATTATGCACCCCACATGAATGGTCTTCTTCAAGGTACTGGCATGGCGTCATGGGCTGTTATTTTCAGGGCCAAAAATAGCAACGCTCGGTTGGTTGCTGATTTTCACACGGTCTCAAATTTTCTTTGTGTTGGTGATGGTTTCCATTCCCATAACGATGAAACGCTGATTTTCTGTTTTTTTTTCAACTCCTAGTGTGTCTTTGGTCTTCCGAAAACTCACAGGAAAACTTCATGGGGTTGTTGGGAAGAGAAATCGTTTGATGGTAATCAGATGGAAGCACTGCTCGTGAATTTTTTGCAGCAATATGAAATAAGAGGAGCGTAAGGAATTATTTTAAAATTCTCCAGACGTTTCAGTGCGTTGCCTAAATGGGCTGTAACTCTGGAAAAACTTCCCTGAAACTTCAATACAAGGTTTCGTTGACTTAAAAGTTGGCGGAAGAAAGAGAGGAAGAAACACGGCCTGCTCATTGTCACTAAATTACCCAAATTGGAATTGAGAAAGGGGCCGGACGAAAAAGGAAAAAAGTCGTAACCGCATTTGGAGCAGGGAGATTAACTCTAATTGTATCTAAAATTCACGACAGATAATCCACGAGGTTTTATCTACAAATCTCTGTGGCGCACAAGCTCGAAGGAATGAAAAAGTTTCGCAGTTTAGATTAAGGCTGGATGGAATTAGCGAATTGTTACCGAATCCGGTGCTGTTTCTCCGGAGAAACTACGCTCAGACGTTTCCCAACTTCTACAATTCTTCATTCGATTCAAAGCAGATAAATCCTTTTTTTTTCCTTTCCTTATTCGAAAACATGTATTCGTTCTTATACCCCAAAGCACACCCAAACAAAAAGGAGCCTTTCAGGCGTATACTGAGTGTTTCAGGTTCACTCCCAACCATGCAAAATGGGGAATTATTTGGGGAAAAATTAATTCCTATACAATACGCAGTCTCCAAGCTCTCTGGGTGTAATTACCGAGAAGTGTCTCAAGGCGTGTGTGTGAGTGTATGAGAGGCGTTGGTAATAAAAAAAGTACCATCGAGCCAGGCATGGGCACAATATCTCCTCATCCAAACACCTCCGGATCGTAACGTATTATTAGAAAACAGTTACTGCCATTGTGGATTATGTCGACTAACGCTAAAGTGGGCGGGCATTAGACAGTTTCTTCGAACTACTCGTGGAACTATCGCTTCGTTCATTAATCAAGTGATTGCGTTGTGACAGAACCGAACATGAGCGAGTGGTGCCAAGTGTGTGCTCACAGTAGGTCGAATGTTCATTGGACTGAAATCGGGATACAGTTTAGTTTCATTGTAACCCACAAACACTTGAAGGAATATTTAGGAGTAGGACCTCTACAGGAAAATACGTGGTTGCCATTTTTACAGTTAGAGTAATTTTTTACGTTCGTAGTTGATTCACTTTAGACGTAACGAATGTTTTACGGTTTTACGGACAAGAAAGGCGAGAAAAACTATTTGTTAGATGTGTAATTCCAAAATAACAATAAAAAATTCACTTGAAGACAATATTGAAGTTCCTGGGCAGTTATGGGCAAAGAAAAGTGGCTTAGAATTGCGAAATCTTCCTTACATGTTCATGCAAAAGGAGCCATCCATAATCCATCCATCCAACAAACACCCTGGGGTCTGAATCATCTAGCATCTGGTCGATTATAATCAACATCTAACATCCATAAAGAACAATAAATATTAACGCGACACTAAATCAGCTACCCATTTACGGTACGCCGCAATAATTGTGGTTTCACAATATCCATCCAAGTGTCTGATTCAGTGGCGTACCAAGTACTACGATTTTATCTCGTATCAACAATTTTTTTGAAAGGGGAGGAAATGATTGCGGTGAACGAAATTTTGAGACGATAGTATATTGTATTCAAGCTCTAAAAAACAATCTTTATAATTACAAATTATTGGAATTTGTCAAAGTTGTAGCTATTTTTCTGGGGCACCTGGAGTGTGCACTCGTGAACCATTTTTTTTTTAGTTTTTATAAGTTCCTTTTTTATATGAACTAAAAAAATACCGAAGGAATGACGAAATTCGAATTTTTTTCGCAGTTTGGAAATAAAAATCACTTTAAGTTGCAGAACAAGTAATTTGAATAGTACTTTTATCCAACTTTTTTAGTTCAAATAGAAGAGGAACTTATAAAAACTAAAAAAAATAGATTCCACTGTTTCAGATGCATCCGATTTTATTCACCACTCAAGTCCTAACCGTTTGTTTTGTTAAATACGAACTGTCAAAGATTAATTACGTGATTACACCCTAGCGGATAATCATGGCAACTATTTCTTCAAAAATGGTGGCACCCCCCACCACTCAAAAATGCCTTAGATTCCAGACCTGTGTATATGATCGTGGTATAATCACCCCATCAATCCAACTCTTTGATAAGCTCCGCGAAAATTGGGTTAGTAATTCTCTCCAAAAGCCTCCTCATGAGTCATCCATCTTTCCTGCAACTGCATTGAGTACAATGAGTCACCGGTTCATGCCGTTCCAATTGCGTGGAATGACGCATACCCAGCTATCGATTTTCCGGGGTCTCCCCCAACGGAATTCCTAGGGGGGGAGCCCTAACCATCGACACGGTGCCTCGTATTGGACAAGAACTGGAGAGCCCTTTTGCAGGAAAAAAAACACACCTGAGGTCGCGTCGTTAGATCGACGAGTTGACAAGTGACGGCTAGACAGTTGATGTGTTTCCGCAATGGGGGTTGTAATTAAGGCAGCGTCTGCGAATGGGGTATTAGTCGGGGTTATACAGTATGAAACTTTGGTAATATCGGGTGAATGGCTGGTCATAAGCGAACTTTATAGACGTACGTACTCAGGTGTATATACAGGGTGTTTCGGAATTGCACGACGATTTAGGTACGTGTTGTCTGGTGCGAAATAAGGAAAAAAGTTCCTATGAACGTGTGTCCGATCTCGATTATTAGCGGAGTTACAGGGTGTTGCAAGTTGGAAAAAAATTTGGTTTTCATTTTATTGTGCTTGATCCACTGCAGATAGAGCTTCCAAATTTTGCATGAGTATCAAGCAATAGGTGCTGCTTAATATGAAAGTAAATGTTTTCCAAATACCGTACAGGGTGTTGCATTTTCCGAGGTCTCAATTCATAAAAGCCTCAAGAAAAACTCGCTCGTGCGCCACTGGTGCATTTTGAAATTTTTCTCAAGTTCTTCAACCCATTACCTAAATTTTGTCCGTCCTGACTTTTGATCGAATTCCGTTCAGTTTCCTCGGAAATTAATCAATTTGTGAATTGGCTCAAAGCCACAAACTCTGAAATGTTTACTATTTGGATTTTTGATATCAATTTAAGCATCAAAATTGAAAAAAAAAAAGGAATTTACCAACAAATGTTGAGAGGAATTGTTTAAAGTGGCCTCCATTCAATTTCGCACGACGAATCCATGACGATTCCTTGGCACTTTTTAGCAACACCCTGTAACTCCGCTAATAACCGAGATCGGACACACGTTCATAGGAACTTTTTTCCTTATTTTGAACCAGAGAATACGTACCTGAAATATTGCCATGCAATTCTGAAACACCTTCAAGAGAGCCAGTGACAAGGGCATGAGCAGTGCATCGTTCACACTCTCGCACCAGATTCTCCATGATGGGACTGAGCGCGCATCCGAAAGTCGCCTCCATTACCATAACAGACAAATAAATTAATTACGAACAATAAAGGTATAACGAATTGCCTGCAAACACAATGCACATGTACCGCACCCATAACCAAACATAAATATACATCGCTATATGGGTGTGCTGTAAATCAAGAGCGCCATGCCAGACAGGGCGACAAACTAGCTCATCTCGACCATACAGGGTGATCCCCGTGCTCATCGATAATCCCCATCTCATCAGCGAGCCCCGTTTCCAGATAAAGGGGTGGAATAACCGCTTCCCCCAACTTTTGAACGGTGAATTACCAGCTAAGCTCCCTGGGGTCGTAAACACTGTCGTTTGCTCATTTCGCTGATGACATGCAAAGACGAAAATCGAGCCGTAGTAATTAGAAACGACTCATGATACTTCCAGAGGAGTTTTCAAGCTGGCAACGTCGCCGTTCATCCTGAACTCTATCACAACCATTGACTTGTAATAATAGACTCGCAGTTTTGTTGTGAATTTGGGTGATCCCGAATAGGCGACAGTTTGGGACTTTTGGGGATGCTGGAATTTGAGTGAAGATAGTCTGAGAATGTGCCATTTCATACCCAATCGAACTATTCGACTATGATGAACCAGAACAATTTGCTACAGCTGATTCCGATGCCTAAATTGGACGAAAATGAGGTGGGAAATTGGAAAGGGTTCCTAATTCGACCCAATTCCTCTCACCCTCCCCAATAAGTCCCCCCTACGGATATAATTTATACTCGAACTATAGATGACGTGATTTTCTTCATCGTTTCACCTTACTGGGAACACTTTGTATACGTTTTTTAATCCAATGCAATCCAGATCACATTTTTATCGGAAATCCAGACGTGTGCCAGACGAACTTATCATTCCGGGATCCTGACCTATCTGGAATCGAATTGGGCACACGCCCAATCCGTTGGATGTATCTAAGAACCAAGAAGATTAACAGAAAAACAGCTTTTGTAAACAAACTATTGATTTTTGAGCACGTTTTAGTGATTGATGTGATTACCTAAAAATGGACCGCCCTGTATATCTAATTTTCACTTGTGGACATAATGGGTCGATTGTAAATTCGTCAGAAATGGAAAGTTTTGTTCGGAAATTAATTTATGATTATACGGTGAAGCAAAAACTTGCTCAGTTTTTTTCATCCTGAAATATTCATCGAAGAATTTGCTGATGAAGAGAATGGGAGTAAAAATTTGCATTCTATTATATTGATTGCCTTCAGACAATCTGAATATTCATCGAAAATAATCCTATCCGAAAAAAGAAGAGTCGGATTTTGTCATGCCTCGTGATTAGTCAATTTGCCTGTAAAATAAATCGAATTTGCTTACTGATACGATATTGAAACAGCTTTTTTCCCAGAGTATCATATTCGGAAACGTGACGAAGCTGAGCATGTGAGCAATGAAATTAAATAAAAAGCGAAATGTATATTGACTATATAATTCGAAACAGTTGAAACGTGACCTCTTGTGGACACTCGGTATAGGCCTAGCACACCACAAGCTTTTATTTTTTGTTACTTTTTTCCACCAAGTTTCTCTGGCTGTTTTCATTTCCAAACTAGACTGAACAACTACAAAACAGTGTGGGCGATATGCCGATTTTTCCGCAGCTTTTTGCTCCGCTGAAAATCCATAAATTTCATCGTCATATGCGACCGCATGAAAAACTGAAATTTTGTCTGCCCGATCCCATAATTCTGCGATATCCACCCTCGCCGTCCCGAAAAACACGGCACGGTCTGGACACTCCAAAACAGAGTGCCGAAGCGCACAAAACATTGCCTTAGACAGAGGCGTACGCACAAAGGGGTATCAGATTTTTTTTTTCGAGAATAATGCAATGTCACCCAAATGCGTGATGGCCCTGTAGAGGACGCTAGGATGATTTACTAAGTGCGTCGAGAGCCACGAAAAATGGTCCAGGTCCGTGATGGATAGCTCCGGAGCCGGCGGTCAAAGATATGTGGGGGGGAACCCTTTTTTCCTACGTATACAGGGTGGCCCACCATGTAGGGTGATCCCTAAAAAATAGACTCTTAATTTTTCGATAAAATGACTTTTAAAAATGCTTTCTTGCTTTTCATTACAATACAGTGTGTTTCATTTTTAAAGTTAAAAAAATTAATCATAATTAAAATATAAAAACGCCTTTTGTGTAAAAAGCAGAAGAGATAGGTATAGGGAACCCTAATATAGTTTTGGAGGGAATCTAATTCTGCGTCAAATTACGCCACTAAATACGGGGCGTTCCATTCAACTTTAGGAAGTTATTTAATTAAATGAGTATCCCAATTTTGAGGTAATTTTTTTCGCCACTCTGTATAATATTGTATTAAAAATTCCATGTAGTAGTTAACTTCAACCTTTGAGCTAAGCAATACATTCAATTACGAGCAGCTCGTTATACGTTACAGGGTGAAAACAATTTTCGAAGTATGATCTGTATTTTTGAATTTCTCAAAATTCCTCAGAAACGGTCAGTTTTAGGTATGGGAAATATAATAGTAACTCACCTTTATTTTGTCTATGGTATCTAAAAATATGAAAAAATATGGGGTTTTCCATAAGAAAATATGTAACTTTGGTGTGTAATTTTTTTGGGGATCACCCTATATATTCCAAAATAATTTTGGAATATGCTCCTCATGGACCCACACATAACTGTGCTCAAAGTTTTCCCTCAACTCCCTTCATTTCCCGTAGAAAAACCGAGGCGAATGTGGTGGGCCACCCTGTATATGTTTTCTTCCGATTGGCAATGCTGGATCCATTAGTTTTTTGTTCGGTCCGCTTTGTCGGTTGACAGTAGAGCTGTCTAGTTTTGTTAGTGATACTTTTGACGTTTGATTTATCGTCGGGACAGCAACAGATTTATCAAAGCAGATTGATTTCCGCCCAATCAGGAAAGCCATCCGGAACGGATAAATAAGAAAACGAGGGTGGAATTGGGGCATGCTCACATCTTACCGTATTAGAAAAGTAGCAGTGCTTACCTGTAACAAAGAAAAACATTGGATTAGTGAATTATTCGAGCGAGTCCACTCTGCTGAATATTTGATCGCAACTTGTCGTCGTATAAAATCCGGTAAAGTAGCCGAAAAATCGTGATGAAAATGACGAGTTACTCCTGCGGTAAATCAGGCACTCGTTTTTCGTTCCGTTTCGCTTCTCAGACGGAATATTTGATGAAGGGCGGGTAAGGAGGGACACATCAAAAAGAATGTCTAATTGCTGCTTTTTCGGACACATTAGCAATTATGCAAATTTTAATGAGGCGGTTGAGGCTTTGTGGTAACGAACAATTCCTGAATCGAAAACAAAAGAACTGATCGAATTAAATCATTCAAGAATTTTTCCCTGGTTTTTCGTCACATTGAAAGGGTCAGAAAGGGCGTGCAATAACCAGCTACAATTATCAGAAACTGTTTTTTGTAGTTGCTCTTCGCAAACACCCTGTAGATACCTACTATTCTCGCTACCTTGGCGAATGAGTGCCACAAAGTATCTCTGCCATATTCAAAAGTTGATTATCCAGCAAATTAGGTTTTCTGAAACGTAACCGACAGACTAATGAAAACCGCGAAGTGCATTCATTCAGTCTGTCTCCGATAAAGCGATAAATTTAATTCTCGATTCGCGTTTTATAGAAAACTTCACTCTTCGACAAATCGAGCGGAGAATTTTAAAAGTCATCCACAGGAATTACAACCGCTGAGCTGATGACAAGTAGGAGAAAAATTAAACATTTATATACCGGGTGTTTCGCAGTGGATGGAATATTAGAAGTAAAACAGAAAGACAGATCATTTCAAACTTGCTCTATCCGTCTGAAATATTTTTATCGATACAGTGTGGCAGGATGACAATGGAGGAATGACGTGTTAGTTCTCTGTCAGAATGAAGTTCATGGCCTACTATCTAAATCACAGTCCAATATTTATTTTATTGAAGACGAATTCTAACATGAATGATCATAAATAAAAAACTATACGAGATAGGTATAGGGAAAGTATATTCAATTGAATTGGAAAATGTTAAAGCTTTTCGAATAAGTGATAATATACAAGGTGTTTCATTTGAAAAAAACGGAGTTTCAGTTCTTTTTCGTGAGTCCCCCGGAAGGCACTCACTTCTGAGCCTCCCTGTATGTTGAAACTGAGATCCAGTTAATCGACAGAATACTTAATGGTCTTATGCAGCTATAACCCAAATTGCAATATTTCGTAAATTTGCATTGGGAAGAAATTGATATTTTTCAATGGTCAGGTTTTGCACAGAAATTGGACAAAACAATTTTTATCTCGAAAACCGTCATAGATAGGTATAGAGAATTATGTGGGAAAGTTGTGAGGAATCTTATAAAGATTCAAAAAATGATATAATATACAGGGTGTTCCATTTGAAATAACAAAGTAGCTACTACTTTCCGATACAAGCGGCAACACTGTATCGATAAAAATATTTTAGACAAATAGAGCAAGTTTGATTATCCACGCCCACAAGTTTTCCAAAAGATCTGTCTTTCCGTTCTCCAGACTCTTCTAATGTTCCATCCACTGTGAAACACCCTGTATGCCACATTTATAATTTAACTAGTAATTCGGAAAGACAATTCCCCGATCCACTCCGATTTTGTGCATTCGATGGAACCGAAACGCAGACTAGATCAATAATAATTAAAATCTGCCAAGGACAGGCATGGCTGGCTTGATTTTCAGTCGTGTCAGCTTCAACCCTGCTAACCGCATCTAGTCGTCGTTTCGCAGTCGTTTGTTTTTGGGAAATCAACTACGGATAACAAAACAAAAAAAGCACGCCAAGATTGCGCAGACTACTCGTCGTGTCTGAATTGAAACCATTGACGGATTAATTACATACAGGGTGGGATTGTAAACAAGTCTGGTATAAGATCGGGAAAATATTTTCATAAAAACTCCACGTTTGGTACATATACAGAGTGTTTCAATGCCAAGAAGCAGAGCAACTGTTTTTCACTTCCTAAATTTATTTTTTGGATTTTTCACAAACCGATCGTTGTTTTGGCGCGATTTGTGTTAACATCCTGTATTCGAATGGTATGATGGCGCGTACTGCGTCGTAATATAACTTCTCGTTGCATCCTCGTCGCTTTTGTTCTATAAATAGTGTGTTTTCGATAAACAGTGCGCCGCTGCAAGTCCGTGCGTTCGAAAATAGAACTAACTACATCACTAATTTACTATTAGCGTTTTGTTTTGACAGCCCCCCGCAATGGGGGACGAGTAGGCTTAGGTCGGGAATATGCTATCGATTCCGTTTCAAGGTTTCGCAAGGTTGTTGATGCATTCTAGCTGCGTGATCAAAAGTCGATGAATGTCAACTGCGTCTCATGCTGGATTTTAGATTGACCTTGACGTTCTGGATTTGATGACGCTTCATTGAATTCAACTGTTTCGGCCTTTTCTACTGCAACCTCTCGTGCATTACATTAGATTTGAAGACGACTTTGAATTTTTCGAATTAAATTCTCATTCTCAAACTGATTCTATTTTTTCACTGGGGCAAATCTCCAATTAGCTCATAATAGCAGGAATCAACATAGTTCAGAGGCACAATAATTGTTATTGTCTAACAGCAACATTGGCGTAGCTAGAGTGCAATAATTTTTCAGTTATTTTTTGAGAATTACAATAATTGACATTCTATTATCTGATTTGGAGCTGTGAGCTTTTCACGTGTTCAACATATACTTTTTATTTCATTCTCAATATTTTTTCTCTTACGTTTGTGTCTATTTACGTCAATTCGAGTGAAAAGGTTCGTTCACCCCCCCTCCCACCCTTAATTAGCCCCCTTGTCGCAGAGTAATGCAAATACACTTTGATTGGCGTTCCAATCTCACAGAAACAGGAACATCTCTATCCAGAATCCACCGAGCCTTGAACGAATCGACTAAAGAGGCGTCGATCTGGAAATAAAAGGTATTACAAGAGATTGCTTCTGTCTAGGTGAGGCGTCTGGATAGGACCGGGTTTCCTGGATGATCCCACGCAGCACGTACGTGGGAGAATTAAAACGACTTTTATGATTATCGAACAGGGATCGTTTCACTTTTATCGAAGCGCTTCGAAAAGAATAACAATCGAATCCAATATGAAAGGAGAGCTATAACTGTAAAAGTATATCTGAAGTGGACAGGAGATATCAAAGGATATTGGGGAAACATGGAGAAAGCTCCAGACAACTACAAAACGAAATAAAACTACCAATACGACATCCTCGGACTGGATTCCCTGAATTCAACAGCAGATACAAAGTATAATCTCTGGGATATTTCCAGGATTCATCGGAAGCTTATTCGGGAATACAAAACAAGTTTCTGTATAGCTCAACAATGGCTGGCAATCAATCAACGTCTAGAGATGTAGATCAGTGAGGATGTGCTGTGATCGTGACATTGTAAAAATTAAATGACGATAATAAAATAATTACTGGAATTATGCTAGGAGGTGTCCGGTTCAACTGCTTGATTGCTGTTCATGGTTTCACTATTCATGGGCGTAACTTACACTTTTTATTTTATTTTCGATATTTTTTCAGTTATTTTTCAAGAATTTTGTTTTTTGTTTTTGATGTACAATGATTGACATTTTAGTGTATTTTGAGGCTGTGAGCTTTTCACATGTTCAACATATACTTTTTGTTTAATTTTCAATATTTTTTTAGTTATTTTTTGAGAATTTTGTTTCTTAATATTGGTTATAAAATAATTGATATTCTATTGATTGATTTGAGGCTATGAGCTTTCCATGTGTTAAACTTACACGTTTTATTTCATTTTCGATATTTTTTCAGTTATTTTTCAGGAATTTTGTTTTTTATTTTTCGTGTTAATAAATTTTTGAAAACTGATGGAATTTTTCATTCCATTATACAGCTCAAAATTTGGAAGTGAGAGGTTGCATTTTTTCATCTCTCTATATTATTATTTTTATTCATTATTATCCCCCCCCAGAAGCAATTCCTGGGCTCCCCTTCGCCCTGCGTTCCAGGACTCCCCAAAATCAACAACACTCGTGTAAAAAAATGACACCCCGAAGCGTTTCGAAACAGTTCTACCCCAGCTCGAAATCCACCGACGTCGAGCCATCGATATTCCCGGCGTCCGCCCCCCGTTTCGGGGGATGCAATGCAGCCACGCGGCGCTGCATATCGCTAGGGGAGACTGACGCAACGCATCGCGGGGATGGAAGCCGTGCGCAACGCGTCCTGCTATGGGGTAGGTCGACCGACAGCAGAATGCACGCCTGGACAGGGAGGGATGAAAGTGAAAGCCGCCCCTATCGATTTTTTCGCAACTCGTTGGGATGGGGTAGGTTTGTTGGTTTGTTTGGTAGGTCGAGCGAGGGGGAGGGGTAGTTTGGGGGTGGTTTACGTGGGGTTTTAAGGGGGTATTCTGGTCTAGAGCCCTATTTTTTGGGTAGTTTTCCAACTAGGATAAAAAATAAATGGAAACATTTTCACTATAAATTTTTTTATATAATGTTTATTGATCCTTTATGTATGTTGAAAAAAATTCAGAAGAAAGAAATGTCAAAAATTCATTAAATGACAGGCTCCCTGGTTGACATAATTCCATCCCTTTTAGTCATCCGAATCGAAGAAACAAAAGAAATTCTCAATCAGTAAAGATGTCGCTATGGCTTGAACTACGGCCGAAAAAAAATATAAAAAATTCACAAAATGGCGTCTACTTGAAAAAAAAACATTAATTTTTACCCCTGTTTTTCGACCTTTACGAATTTTTTGAAAATACTTCAAATTAAAATTTTTCAAAATCCTTAGTTCCTGCGATAAAGAAATGTATGAAGAAGATTCTCACGAAATTTCAAAGGAATCGGTCAGATAGAACTCGAGATATGGTGTCAACCACCTCAACAAAAATAGTTTTGAGAAAAACGCGTTTGAAGTTTGAGAAAGATTTCCAGTTTCGTGTCTACTTAGCTCCAAGATCGAGACTAAACTGAACAGTTCCAGGTATATTGGTATATATAAAAACTTAATTAAAAGGGTATACTACGAGCTCAAGTCGGATACAAGAGAATTCCTGGAAAACATCTGCCATTCATTGTGCGATCACTCCGCTCGGCCGGTTCAAGTGCCGCGTCACAAAATCCACTATATCTCTCAAAATAATTAGAATTTTGAAAAATCCTTCTGGGAGCATATTTTTGAAAGTCTAAGCTTTGAAAATATGCAAAAAAATTGATTTTTTCAATTTTCTAGACCAGAATACCTCCATGAACAGAGACAGTGTCTTGAGGTCGTGGTGGAAATTTTTAGGTTATTTTTCAACAAAGGAATCAGGACTCATGACGTTTGGATGATTTTTTCATTGTGTATGATCAAATATCGCAGAGAAATCGTGAGAAGCCAACAAATTCACACTGTGAGGTCGTAAATCAACATCGTATACCACCCTTTTTCATTTATTTACGTTCGGATGCATTCCACTTCGAGATTATCACGATCACGGCTTAGTTTATTATCAATCAGATTGAAGAACTGTCATTGCCCAATCCAGTCACACCAGGTTTCTCCTTGTATACAATAAACTACTCGAGATAACGATTGGTGCGGTCAAAATACCGGGGGAGGTTGAAAAGTTCAACAACAAAAGCTATAATATTTTCAAAGCTCCCAATCCCACTTCTGATTGTCGATAAATCAAATCGAGACAGCCCTGGACTAGCCATAAGACTACAGTTGGACCCACAGACAAAATTCATCCTGATAACACCCGGTGGGTACGTGACTAATTCTCGACGTCCCCTCGTAGCTGCATAGCCGTGCGTTGTAGTCGTAACTTGTCCATTCTCGTTATGTCTATTTTCACTTCTTATAAGGCGGACTCGACCCAGCCTCTCGAGAAGAACAAATTACAGTTGGCAGGAGCGAATTCACCGTTAAACGGTTCTAATCATCCAGACGTACTTTTTACTTCGAAGTTTCCTTCTTGGAGTCGCAGTTTTTATCCGGACAACACGCCTGGGTTGTGTAGGCGATTTATTACGAGAGCGGACCTTATTTTTGCCCGTAGAGGCGGGTGGACGGTGACCTTGTTGTAACGCAGACAGCGTCTCATTCTGTACGTATAGGCCCAATTGCGTGTAGAAAAAATTGTCTGGGAGATTCATTGATGATTTGGAGTCGCTTCAATTTGCATCTGCTGCCAAGTTTGCGAATGAATAACAAGAGTGCGCTGGCATTCATGAAACAAACGAATGTCAAGGGCTGTATCTCGGAAACTATGCGTCGTAGAGATTTGCTGTGAAAAACTTTATAATCATAGTGGCCAAGAGGAACACCTGGGGAGTATTTTCATGTTTCTAGGATGACCGCTAGGGGGCGTAAAAATCACATGAAATTTCAACCGTTTGTTCGCAAAAACTACTCCAATTTTTTTTTCCATGGAAACGTAGTGGAATAATTCATTGAGTGGGAGACAAAATGGCGGTTGAGCCGTTGAGCCGTAACGCAACGCAAAAGGAACAAAAGATGCAACTCGTGACCGTGACCCAGCTAGCCCGTCCGGACCGGTTATACAGTACGTATTTTCGACAAAGAAAAAAGGTGCGTCGATTTTTACTTGCTCCAAACAATGTCCGATTGAGGCAAGTTGCGAGAAAGCAGTGGCAGCGTCAACGAAAGAGGGGGGGAGGGGTTATATCCGAGCTCGAGGATACCCCAACGACTTATTTGTTGGTCTTTACGCTGCCATAATATTTGTATAGTTTCACAGTTGTTTTCGAAGCAAACTCCGAAAATATCTTGCCTTGTTTACATCGCGTACGCCGTGTTTACACAGACATAAACATTCCAGAAAACATTTTCACCTAATACTACACTGGGTTTCGACTTGCATAACACAATAAAAGTATTGTTAGCTATAGTCTATTTCAGCTGGGTTGATACCTGTGACGCGTCGCCAGATTTAGCCGTGATGCCACATGTTTTCCACTTTTTCACCGATGCTCCGAATTAACTCCGAATTAAAAATTGGGTACATTATCATAATATGAGTGTTGAAAATGTTCTAATCACAATTTGGCATCGTTCATTTCACAACGATGCCAAATTGTTTGGAGCGAAACTTTACAATGGTTTGTTTACATACGAATCGTTCTTTTATTGCGATTTTTCCAAAATTGTTCTTTTGAGAGCTTAATATCGTCGTATTCTCATCAAAATGTCGAGAGGATTGAGTGGAGATGCCCAGAAAATGGTTGCATCTTTATTAGAACATTTCAAACACGAAATGGATAACAGGAGCCCCTTACTTTCATTGGATTTTATTCGAAAGGTGAGTAAAGAATCTTCATGAATATGTATTCACCACGATCTCACAATGGTTCAATGGTTTTTATGAAATATGATTATATACCCAAGTTTCAATTCGGAGTTAATTCGGAGCATCCCTGAAAAAGTGAAAAACACGTGGCATCACGGCAAAATCTGGCGACGCGTCACAGGTATCAACCCAGCTGAAATAGACTATAGCTAGATTTAACCCTACTCGAGATAACACTCGATCACATGTTTTTTGGTGGTTATGGAAAATAGTCCGGCAACACTGTGTAGGTGTGGGGAACACTGAAAAAAGATTTTATTGATTCACGAAAGGCCCAAAAGCGTGGGACAACACGAAAAGGGTCGAGAGCAAAACTGCATCGGGCTAGTAGGCAGGGTTGCCACATGTCAGCACTTACCTTGATCTGATAGGAATTCAATTTATTCTTGGGTAAAGCGTTGAAGGAACTGAAGTCCAGACGTCTGGTGAAGATTCCGTTGGCACCTCCACCAATTCTGCAACAACAACAAAAAATTGTAAAATAATAATAATAATATTTGAAATTGAAACGTGCAAACTCAAACACACAGTGCAGTGCACTCTGGTTCTATTAATAAATCATAATTTTGATGAAGATGCTTTGATCTAGGACTAAACTCGCTTGACAGGATTGGATTCGTGAGAAATCAAGAGAGCAATATTGGATAACAATCACTGTAATTGATGTAATTGTTGCTATTTATTATACGTCGAAATTTACGCGCAATTTCACAACGTAAACACATTCAGAAAACAACAAAATGCTTGCTTTTATAACCGAAACCAAATAATATATAAATAAACAGTCGAATAACAATTGAACGATGCAGCAGGTCAGGAATTTCAGCTGAAATTAATCATTGATTAATGCTGTTGCCAGATTGTCCAACTTTTCAGTAGATTCCCTGAAAAAGCAGTCAACTTATTCGAAGTCTGACTTAACAATGTTTCTATTTTTTCTCCCCAGTGAGATTTTTCTCTGCCTGATTTTCAGAGTTCAAACAATCTACTTTAGAAATTATTCTTCCAAATTGACGGACCAACTCTAGCACCACGACCATCTTTTTCACAAGCTCTTATTCGACTTCGCTTTCAAGGACGCCGAGTCCTCGCTCTAGTGCTTGCATCACGGCCTACTACTATTAATTCACTAGTCCATCGACGAAATTCACGTTGGAAAAAGCGGTTGGTGAAAAAGACGCCGCGGCATTCCTTTGTTTCGTGCCGTGGCCAACTCGATTCGAAGGTCAAACGATTTTTATGTTATGCTTGGGTTATGCAATCTGGCCGGCGGGTATTTCGTCCAAGAATACTATTATTATTGTTGTGGTCGAATATTTTGAACGCGACCAGGGACGAGTAGTATACAGGTTGTCCGTTTTTGGAATGCCACTTCGAGAAAGGATTTTCAGTTTATTTTTTTGGAAGCTATTTCCACGTACGGAAGTTTTGATGCTTTGTTCACACGACTATAATAGTACAGTCGATACCGTGAAAGCGAGAAGCTACGCCACAACTACTAGATTAAGATCTCATTTAACCACGAACCGTGTCAAATCCACTTTGTATTCTGATTCGCTACCACAAAACAACCGGAACCCACAAATCCAACCTTGAGAACCACTGAATCGAATTTTCCCGAATTTTTCGGTACGCCAATGCCTCCCCTGCATGCATAGGGGGTAGGCAGGATGCACGCGGATTTCGGGGGTGCAAAATCGATGATGAAGGGCAAGGTTTTCGGCGGTATGAGGTGTATGTAGCCCTACGCAATGCGGACGGCATTGGGGAACCAGTACTGCCTCACACCAGAGGGCAGCAGCCGCCAACCCTTTTTCCATACGGCCCTTTCGAGGGTCGTTTTGTTGCAAGGGAGCGTATCGATCGCGAAGGGCACCAAGGGGGAGTTTGTGCCCTTGAACTTGGGTTGATGGTTTTTGAATTATTGAGGAGGAAAGATTTTGCATGGATTCGCAGTAGCATTTCACGATTTTTCCTTGACTGGTGCCCTTTTGAACACATTTATTGAAGTGGAATGGTTGTGACAGATCGCCAGAAAGTGCGGTGTTGCCACTTGTCCATTTTTTCAATATATAGTTACGAGCTTCTTAAATATATTTTTCAGTAATTAATCGAAGATTTCTTTCCCACCGATGAATATTTTTGAGGCTGAAATTTTGGTCAAAAGTTCGATTTTTTTCTTAGAGAAACCGCCATTTTGTAAAAAACAAATGTTTTGCTTATTCCTTTGATTAATTACTAGATGTAACATAACTTTAACAAAATCTGTTCGGTTTTTTGATGATCTAGCTCAGAAATATACAGAGTGATCACCGCAAAAAGTCTTACTTGAGAGGAGCGGAGGCTCAGCTGTAGCTCCTTTCCAAATAAATATTTTCACTAATATCAAGTCTTGAAACACTGTTAAAAAATACCATTATATGTGTATAAATTATTAAAAATTCTGGAAAATTCGCCTTTTTTCGGCCTTCTAACTGTATATAACCCCCCAACTATTTTCAAAATTTGTTAGAAAAGTCGCTTTTTTAGCGAATTGGAGATTCCTTTTAAAAAAATTAGGCTCCGTTGTGCAGTGTTGCCAAAACTTTTAATGTCCACCAGAACTATTTTCTTTGAATAAATAGAATATGAAATAAAAAACGAAAAGTGTGGGACTCGTAACATTTCATTAATTCGTAATTTGATGTAGTGGCAAGGTGTCGAGTAGGAAAATCCCTTAGGAGCAACTTTTCTGGAACGATGCGAGTTCTCCCTGCTGCATTTAGTCGAGCCACAGGACAGACAGGACACCGGAATCCTTTTAATAGCCATTTGGGGTCTACAACTCCCTCCCGGCTTTTTGGAAAACGAAACAGCCCGTCTGGAACGATGGTTTTGTTTTATTTTTCCAAAGCAGTCACCACTATATTTCTACGTTGGAATTCTTGAATAACAAAACATCGGTGTTGTGTGAAAAACCTTGTTTATGTATGGTACATCAGTTGGAAAATTGAATTTTTCCATCAAAGCAAACGAATTTGAATTTCAATCGCGTTCCACATTGGCGTATGTACTGGAAAAACATGGCTGCCAACAGAAATATCACTGTAGACGTCAAGAAAATTCGCAGCTTTCCTAGCGTTAAGCATAGGCGTAACGAGGGAGAATATTGGGGTCGTAAGCTCCCCCCCTTTGCTTTTTGCCCTTGGTAGGAAAACGCCCATAGCCTTGACACACGATGAACATGTCAAACGTGCAAATTGAAATCTGTGAAATATACTCGTTCTGCGAGTAAGAGAAATGGCGCATTTTCCAAGCAAAAATTGATAGGGAGAATGATCATGTTAAACGATAACGAAACCGTCACCAAAGACTTGATATGGGTTAACGATAACACAGTGTAGTTATTGTGTTGACAGAGGCTATGAAGGCAGCCCATTGTCTCAACGAAATCGGTTGAGAAAGAACCCAGATCCCCACATTTCTGGATTCATAATTGGAATTTATAAGAACGAGGATGCCGAACAGAAGAATAGTCGCATTCAACTTATCGGTAATATTGCTTGTTTTTATTGTTGCTTTTTTCAATAGGAGAAAAAAAAACAGATAATACTTTCATTGTTCTGTTCTTGACCTTGCGCTGCTGATATCACGAAACGAAGTTATTTATGTTAATAACACTGACAAGGATTTCGTTTTTATTTGCAATGAAACACTCATTTCATTATTGAAGTCTGAACGGGGTAGGTAGATATTAAAATTTTACAGCAACTTTGGAGACGTAGAAAAAATTCAAGAAGCTAATTAATTTTTTCTGGAATTCGTACTAATTAACTCGCAAATTCCGTGAGTTCGCTAATGAGTGTATCGGGAGTTTAATTTCAACAGATCAAGAGACGTTTGAGGCTGGATCGATAAAGTTTTCGTTTGTACCAACTGAAAAGGTGATGAAATCCTTACAAACCTCTCTTAAACAATGGATAATGATTGATTGGTTCAGTGTACGTCCAATATCTAGGATCAAAATCTAAGCAGAAAGATTCTACAGCGTTTTGAAATCAGCATTTTCATTCGAAATTTGAAAACGCTAGAAATAAGTGGGCGGTACTATGAGCGTATGACGTGCTACACCCTAAAAGTCTGTCTTTGTCTGTTTCCGTATATCTTTTGCTCACACCATGTGCAATGTTTTCAAGTTTACTTGTGGATGACTCCTTATTTCTTTGATATATTTTCTCAGAAACGTATCTATTAGTGCTAACTATATCATTTCATGATAATTTGTGGAAAAACTATCATTTATATTGTATTCTTTTACATATTTTATTCCGAGACTAACTTGTGGTATTTTGGGTGGCAACACTGCAAGATTTACCTGTGGAACAATTATCTATGATTGGTCAGCTCAAGGTCGATGAGCTGTAGGGCTAGCACGTCACACTGCATTACACCAATGAGAGCAACCTTTGAAAATGGCGCATGAAATTGTATGTTCGAAATCAATTCCGTTTATTTTATTATTTTATTCATGATATAGACCAAAGAATGGTAGTTTTTGGACTTACAGAGCACGATTATGCTGTTTTGAAAAATTAGTGGTCTCCCCATTGCGTAACAACACGCATTCCTTCAACATTATACCAAATCAAATCAACGTATTATGCGGATCTAAATATTTACATACGAATTTCGAAATATCCTTATCAACAATCAAACATGTCAGTTTTGTAAACATCATCTCTACAAACACCGATGATATGGGAACATCGGTGATTCCTCAGCTATTATGAAGCATCTGGAATTAATTATTCCTGAATGGGGTAGTGATAATTTGGTTGCTTTTTGTTGTGGTTCCCAACTTCAGACAATCGTTATCATAAAAATTTTGCAAAAAGATCTCCTGAAATGTCGAGAATTTTTCTGACGGCAGAAAACGACGTAACATGATCGATTACGATAGACACCTGTCAAAAAATGACATTTGTCATCTGACAAAATATTTTTTTTGCCCATTTCCTAACCTAACCTGGAAAACGGAAGACTCGGTACGACCCAAGAATCTTCAAAATGGCAGAAAATCGAATCCAAATGACAGATGACATCGACAGATGTCGAAAAGTGACAATTGACAGCTGTCAAGAAATGTTTTCGCCTATACGCGTACTTTTTTTTATAGCATAGGAGACGACGATGCGCCGTGTTACGCCACTGTGCGCACATTTATCCATACAGAGCTTCGAGAAATAAGAGTTTCATAGAGAATCGTGCGCTCTAAAAAAAAGTACTCAACACGAAATCTCGTCAGACGTACCCGAGAAAAAAAATATTACAGTTCAAAAATGGACCGAATGTAGGGTATTACTGGATCGAACGTATCTCGATTACTATTCGTACTATCGGATCGAGATTAAACAGGGTTGTGGTACACTAACCAGACAACATTTCAATTTCAGTGACTTTTTCCTCCCAGGCTGATCGTTTAATTATAAAAAAAATGTCGAAACTCGCCAGATTTAATAATTCGTGTTTCAGCAGAGTATAACTGAAGTGGTAATTAGCGAAAACTTCAGTCTACAATTATGAAGTCAAGAGTTTTTGCTCCGAACCGGCCATGGCAAAAAGATTATTAGATATTGATGATCGCGACGAAAAGTTCCAGAGCGCATAACGAGGCGTTCTGTTTGTTATTCAACGATTATAATTGTTGTGTTTGTGGTGAAACCTTCCAAAAGCAATGAGGAAGTCGTTTATAAAGCTGAGCGCAGTCACGTTGTCAAAAAAGTATTTTTCCGAGGCGTCGTGCCAAGTTTGATTCAACAACACATGCCGCTATCACCAAAGAACAAACAAAAATAGCGATTGAATAACAAGGGCTCCGTTTATTCGATACTGCTCAAATAAAAACGGCACGATATTTTTACTCGAAGCCGCACATGCTCGTTTATCGCTCTCAGGAATACAGGGTGCTTCGCAAGTGTCTGGAGAACTGAAAGACAGATCATTGCAAACTTGCTCTATCCGTCTGAAATATTTTTATTGATACAGTGTTGCAGGATGACAATGGAGGAATGACGTGTCAGTTCTCTGTCAGAATGAAGTTCATAGCCTACTATCAAAATGACTATCCAATATTTATTTTATTGAAGACGAATTCTAACATGAGTGATCATAACTGAAAAACTGTACGAGATAGGTAAAGGGAAAGTATACTCAATTGAATTGGAAAATGTTACAGCTTTTCAAATAAGTAATAATATACAGGGTGTTTCATTTGAAAAAACGGAGTTTCAGTCATTTTCGTGAGTCCCCGGAAGGCACTCACTTCTGAGCCTCCCTGTATGTTGAAACTGAGGTCTAGTTAATCGACGGAATACTCAATGGTCTTATGCAGCTATAACCCAAATTTCAATATTTTGTAAGTTTGCATTGGGAAGAAATTGATATTTTTCAATGGTCAGGTTTTGCACAAAAATTGGACAAAATAATTTTTATCTCGGAAATCATCACAGATAGGTATAGGAAATTATGTGGGAAAGTTATGAGGAATCTTATAAGGATTCCAAAAATGATATAATATACGAGGTGTTCCATTTGAAATAACAAAGTAGCTAGTACTTTCTGATACAAGCGGCAACACTGTATTGACAAAACTATTCTTGACGGATAGAACAAGTTCGATCATTCACGCCCCCAAATTTTCGAAATGATCTGTCTTTCCGTTCTCCAGATACTTCTAATGTTCCATCCACTGTGAAACACCCTGTATAGTCCAGAAGTTCCAGAAAAATTCGCCGTATCCTGGTCCAAAATATCGTTGAATGGTTTTTTAGGGGTGAATAAATGAACACAATCAGAGCAACGATTCATTTGTTAATTTTGACCTCAGAAAAATTGTAACAAGGACGAGTCACAATTCAATTACGAACTTAACTAAATCCAAACGTATCAACAGGAAACTCGCTATCTGCGTTGAGCTAGATCATGTCCACATCGTGTGTATTCAACAAGTTTTACGTTGTTACTATCTCACCGACAAATAATTCGTTTGTTTCGTTGCCGGTTACTTAAATAAACCGGCCGGCAAATTTTCTGAGTCAGCGTCGCTTCAAGTTCAAAATAAACGTGACGAATCCAACAAGAACTACATTAGTATAGGCTAGTAAACAAAATGGAAATAGATATTGCATTGGTTGTCTTGTTCCTTATTCGATTTTAATTAAAGTAGGCGTGTGACGTAACCGTGACATTGACAGTGTGAATCGGACAACATGTGATGATTTGCAATCATAGAATGAGCCGCTCTCTTCGTTCCTACACTGCGACGGAACTGGCCGCTCTTGCTTTCATTATTTTCGTTCCTTAATTTGGCGTGAGTGCCATGCGTTTATACAGGGCGAATATTAAATATTGATCACTCCTCGCATAACTGTGTTCTGCAATTGATATTGGAAAGGCTATACCCAACACGAAAATGGCACATCGGTAATTCCTCTCGCGCGATATTTATTTTCGTTTCTGCCCCAATGAACACCGATAAACTAACTCCCCAATTGATCCAGAAACCCTGCTGACGGGCACGATCTGAGAAAGATCGTCCGACGTCACATCGATTCGTAAATCTGGCGAAATCTGCGGTACGTGACGTAGGTGCGGCATGATTAGGTTTAGGTTTCGTTTGTTTTCGCCTTTATGGGATCAGAGTAATGACAGGGGGAGGGGCTGATTCCCAAAGAAAAATACACTTGCACGATGAATTTTCCAGAAATAGCATATTCTACCAAATATTATCAATTGCTGACATAAAATTCCGTAGACCTCCTACAAAGTACAGCTGGCAACATCGCCTCGCTTCTGAATTTGCTCGACGAGAGAATCTATCGAAATGTGAAAAGTTGAACAGAAAGGGGCGTGTCCATTCCTTCCCAATTGAGGAATAGAAATAAAGAAAAAAGCAGGCAGTAGCGGGATTTGAACCCCAAATCATTGCATGGTATTCGAATGCGTTACATATTGAACCACGGACTCATTATACATTTTGACTTAATAATTTGTCAAGGATAGCAAAATTTGTCTAATCGTATTTAGAAATGCTTATTTTCAATTTTGAGCAGAATTTCAAGAAGTAAGTTTGCTGAAAACTCGTCTACAAGGAGTCTAAGAGGCAGTGAAATCCGTAGTGTATATCTGATATAGTTTTCGAGTTATTTTATGTTGAAAATTCCAAAAAGTCATCCAAAAATCCCCCAGTTCCGCAGTTCGTCGAAGTACACAGCGTGTTGTAACGTCACTGCCCATTTATTCGCGTGCAAGATAAACGAAAAACTAATTTAGTTTAAGTAGCCTTGTTGTCTGATTTCCCATTACGACGTCTTTTGCGTCACCTAAAGATATCGGCGTTCGCCGTATCATCTATCTATGCGAAGAGAGGAAACAGCAGGCCGAGCCAGACAAACCAGACTCTCTGGGGTATTGCGAAAAACAGAAGAAAGAGAGTCGCAGCCACCTGGGACCGTATTAAGTAGAAACTACTTATGAGCTAGTAGATATCCTGTTTCTTCGACAACGAGATACTTTATCCATTAGCTGTATTAGACGGCTCAACGTGACACTTTCGAAATATCGATTTTTTGGTCTGGCTTATTTGATTGTTTATACTCCCAAAAATGTCCTGTGAAAGCGGTAAGGTCGTATCTCAAATAGTTTTTGAATGGCACGGTCGATCTTTGAAGGCTTTATTATGGAAATGACATTGCTAACGTCATAACTCGAAGAGGAATTGACCGATCGACTTCAAATTGAAACTGAATATTCTTGAATATATTCACTATACAATGACCTGAGATTTTTTTGATCGGTTGAAAATTGTCAATTTGGCATTGAAAAAGCTCCTAATAAGTTGACAGATCAATCTTACCACAATGCTGTGTTGATATTGTCACGCTCAGTATCTTGTTGATCCCCCCAATCATGAAGAACCCTCTTTAACGCAAATAATACGCGTCTACATAATGGAGTTTTGCCCCAAAATGTCGGCTTGTTAGGAAAGAATTTGAATACATTCACCACAACAGTCGAATAATCCGCTAAAAAGTCGTTATCATAATTGCGTAGTTACGACTCCCTGTGTATGTGACAAACCAGTGAACTTTCTGAAAGGAAATCCACCAATTTAGACGTGGAATCGAGTTCACCCATTCAGATTTCCGAGAATCGAGAATTGCATCACTCTGTATAACACATTGGCGAACTTCTTCATATCCAAAGGTGTGTCGAAGTTTTCCGTTCACAAGTTATTTCGCAAATTCCATCTAGTTTTTTTTTTCATCTACCGGAGGATATGGATTTTCGTTCATAAAAAGGAAATTCCATTCGGTGTTCGATTTGCTTTATGTCCACTGTCGACAGGAGATTGAAGGAGTCTGAGAGAGCTCAGGTAAAAAAAAACGGGAGAAATATTCCTCGCAAAGTTAGATGAATGGAATTGGTATTTGCTCATTGAATAACTCCGGGAAAAATTCGCACAGCACAAGAACGAAAACAGAAATTGGCAATTCAACAATTCGAGTGTCAATTTTTCAATAAAAAATACTGCTACAATAACAACTGTTATTTTTGTAGGAAAAAACAATTAATAATGAATTCTCTTGTGACAGAAAATGGGTAGGAAGCTAACTAATCGATTGTGCAATGATAAGTATCAACAGTGTTGTCTTTTGTCAACTCGTTTCGATGCAATCAGGATGCCCACGTTTGGAGCTCATTTGAATAAATCAGCATAGACAACGTTAGCCTTGGATAAAAGTCCATTACGTCAGGTGTAAAGTTTGGACTAGATCTGAATCTGTATATCTTTCGAAAAATTAAATTCCAATTTGTGAAGAGCTTTTTTTTTCTTCGTAGCTGTTAGCACACAGTACAAATATTCTGCTCACCTTTTTGACATTTGGCATTTGACGATTTAAATGGCTTCGCACTGGACAAGTGACAGTAGGTACTCTATTTTTAGGTAATATATTATAATTTTTTATTTACGATAACTCATTTATCGCAGAACCGAAATATTATTGTGCATTTTGAATATCACAAACCGATTCGTAGATCCAAGGTCGAAAAACAAATAAACTTGCTTACATTAGTTCTACAACATTTTTCTATTTGCCAAATTTTGCAACAATTTCTGTAAACACGACTAAAAATAGTCACAAACTGTATAAGCATTATACAATTAGTACACTTTATGTTATGTTGTGCTATGATTCACGGTGAATACTGAGCGCATTTACTGCTTTTGAACATAACAAGGAAATTATACAGTGTGTTCCTTGTGGAGAAATGCTAATATTTGAAGGAGTGAACTTTTGAGATACAGGGTGATATGAAGCAATTTTAATATAAATATTTTAATCAAGAAGAGAGCATATGACAAGATGATATTTTTTTAATCCTCATTCATTTGGGAACAAATCTGATCTCTTAATTTGCTTTCAGTCGATGCACAAACATTTTCACGCCGCATCATGTTTTTGGGGAATAGACCCTGAAATAAAACGGTTTTTATCTTTTTAAGCGAAAACCATGCATCGGACAAATAAAATCCATGAGACTAATTTTGCTCAATAATGAAGGAGGATATCAAGAGTGATTTTTATTTTGGAAGTAATCAGTGGCGTAGTATTTTTTTCTCCAAAAATATTCAATGCGAAACCCATACGGACGCCACTGGTAGAGAAAATAAAAAATTCCGTGTATCACAAAATGCACATTGATGCATAGAAGATATGTACCAAATTTTCTAAAGATGTCTAGAATATTATCACATTTATTATCAAAAAACTTATTTTTTTTTTCAAAACCCTGTATCTCAAAAGTTTAGACTTTCAGGACAAACGTTTATAGGAAGTCCTTAAGGAACACCCTGTATAACCTCAAAGCGTTCAGGGTATGTTATTTACGCAAATCACTATAATAAAAAATCAAGGAAAGCCCAAATTAAACCCCGAAAAGAAGTTTTATACTTTCCATCAGACTAGCTGAATTCTGCAATTAGATGTTCACCTCCTGATCGTATTTTCATATCGCTGCTCTATTGTTTGTCGCTTACGCCTCCTCCTCCTTTTCCTACTCCGTTACATCTCTTAATTAACGCAGGGATAATTAGATCAGCATCCTAACTGTGTATTAATCTGATAGTTCCAATTAGAGACTAATTAGCGAACGATTCGAGATGCTGATGCTCTCAAAAAATCACCTGTACTCCACCGTATTGTATTGTATTGTACTACTAGGACACCTGGTGTTAGGTTCTGGAACAACAAGGGCAGAAACGATCACGATAAATGAGTAGTATACAGGGGGTTCCAAATTCAATACTCCCCATCGAGCACTAAGAGAGAAAATTTTCATAAACTTTGACATTATTTAATTCCCAAAAACTTTGACATTATTTGCGAAAAAAAATTCACCCTTTTGGAGCATAGGTCGCGGAAATCCAGACAAAACGTGTTTCGTGAGAAATCCATACGCTCGACTATTTTATTATCGTTTTTATTCATGAGCGAAAATTTACGACGAAAAACAAACAGCTTATTACGAATCGAAGTGCGTAAAACAAAGCAGCTTGAAACTACATCCGAAGGCCGTAAAACAAAACAATGCAGCATTGACACGGTCTGGAGAACGTAAAGTTTTTTTTCATTGCATACAGGGCGATGAATTATTATTGCAGTTGCTCCAATAACACGAGAGCGAGCCATCAAGATTAATGTTATTACGGATTGAAAAACAAATTAATTTCCAGTTGGAATATAACGAGAGATTATTGTATGCGTAGGAGTATCATCGAAGCTTGCCATGAAACAAAATGCAGGGATCCAAACGTGTTGGAAGAAACCACGCGTATGGGGAGGGGTAGACTGAAATTCTCCTAATTGATCTCGACTGGATAGGTAGACGTGCTTCATTCGATTGTCGAATCAGTGAACTAACGAGATCACTAATTGATTAGTGAACTAATAAGAGATTGTTAATGAGGCAATCGTTCGAGCGTTTCGCTAGCATTTTCTGCTGCACTCAAAAGTGCTCGGGAACACAGTTTGAAATCTAAAAAAATAAAAGCCATCAACACTCTGTATAGAGATCCCGAATACGCAGCATAAGCACTTGGGCGCAACCCATCGACTATTATTATTATTATTATTATAAGACTGCTGATCTGTCGTTGTAAATTCCTGGAAATCCTGCTCAAAATAATATCATTGCGATGTTTACCAAGCAGGCCATGCCTTCGGTTTTCTCTTGTTTTCGTTGGCATATGCAACCGCGAGGAAGCCAAGACGTGTTCCAACGCCTACTAGGCCAAAAACAAACGAGTATCGCTTTGTAAACTGCTCCACAGTTGAGATGGACCGTAGGCTTTGGAGCTCATTTAAATCTCATTCATAAATTCCTCAAATGGGCTAAGATTGCAAGAGGACTATTTGCTACAGAATTACATCATCAACCAATGATTTGGTTGTCGCTTTACGATGGGAACTTTTCAGTTGTTGAGCAGTGTATTCGTTATGATGTAGCGTAGGCCGAAAAAAAAAAATAGATTTGAAGGTCAAGATAGCGTGCAGATTACAGACTTCCCATACAAAATTCGGAACGCTGTACGAGTGGAATGATATTGGTTAGCATCAGTTGTTTCCATAGATCAGATTTCTCTCTGAATGAATTTGACATTTGATTTTCTATTTATTTCTACCGGGTGTTTCACGGTGGATGGAACATTAAAAGTATCTGGAGAACAGAAAGTCAGATCATTTCGAAAATTTGTGGGCGTGGATAATCAAACTTGCTCTATCCGTCTAAGATATTTTCATCGATACAGTGTTGCCGCTTGTATCAGAAAGTAGTAGCAACTTTGTTATTTCAAATGGAACACCTCGTATATTATATCGTTTTTGGAATCCTTATAAGATTCCTCAAAACTTCTCCACGTAATTCCCTATACCTATATGTGACGATTTCCGAGATAAAAATTGTTTTGTCCATTGTCGATTAACTGGATCTCAGTTTCAACATACAGGGAGGCTCAGAACTGAGTGCCTTGCGGGGACTCACGAAAATGACTGAAACTCCGTTTTTTTTCAAATGAAACACCCTGTATATTATTACTTATTTGAAAAGCTATAACATTTTCCAATTCAATTGAGTATATTGTCCCTGTACGTATCTCGTACAGTTTTTTAGTTATGATTACTCATGTTAGAATTCGTCTTCAATAAAATAAATATTGGACAGTCATTCAGATAGTAGGCCATGAACTTCATTCTGACAGAGAACCAACACGTCATTCATCCATTGTCATCCTGCAACACTGTATCGATGAGAATATTTTAGATGGAGAGCAAGTTTGGAATGATCTGTCTTTCTGTTTTACTTCTAATATTCCATCCACTGCGAAACACCCTGTATATCAATGGTTTTTTCATCGCCTGGTGTACTAAAAATGTTATAGCACGGTTGTAACGACTGTAAATAACGTGTGTCGTATTTAAAAATAATCTGGCAGCATGTTTCAACCGAATTTGGAAGATCGCCACATGTGCCGGCATCTTTTTCTCATTTTTTTCTCTTTCTCGCTGTTTGTATGAAAGCCTCGAGCTTTATTCCACTCTTGCGAGAGTTTCCACCACTTTATTAGGTTTTCTCCGCCAAACATTTACATAATAGAAAAACATACCACTTGTTTCTCGTCTTTCGTTTGACAAATATCGAAAGGTTCATGTTGATATATATATCTATTTTGCATCCAGACGAAATTCGTTCCAGCGAAAAATGCTTCATTGACGCTTTTCCGGCGTTCACGAGGATTTTCTTCCGGTAGGTCAAGATGGGAAAGCGCGTCACAGTGAAAAACAACTTCCCGAAGTTGGAAATGAGAGGCGTGAAAATATACAGCGTTGAAAGTTTCGTTTAGTCTTCTCGGTTTAATGATTCACTAGCCGTTTTAGCAGCAGCCTTCAGACTAACCAAACTGTAAATATTTAAACGGATCGTTCGAATGCAAGCTTGTTTTTTACCGAACACTTTTTATAATATATATGAGTGCCGAGTGTGACTTTAAATATTTATGTGTCGTTGAACCCGCTTTGGAGATATTATGTGCAAATGCAGAGGGAAATTTAGAAATAATTCATCGAACATTTTTGTGGTTGCATGTTTCGCCACCTGCAGCGCCACTTGTCACTTCATCAGCCAATCACAAATCAGATTCGACCAGCTTTTTGAAAGTAGGTGATTTTTATTTAGCCCAGAGAATTTTGCATGATTTTATTCACCACTCAATTCCTAACCGTTTTTTTTTTTTGTTACAATACGAACTGTCAAAGATTAATCACGTGATTACACCCCTAAATCCTCCTAGCGGATAGTTATGGCAACTTTTTCTCTCTCGCTCAAAAATTGCGTAGATTCCAGACCTGTGTGAATGATCGTGGTTTAATATCGTGTTTTATGGCATGTAATCCATTCGATTCTTGAACTGTAATTCCAAAGCGATTATTATTGTGAGTTGGTGGAAACGCAGTTTGTGAACAACTATCCACCTTAGTTTATTTATAGACGAAACGATAAAAATATAAACATGTAGATATACAAGTAGTTGCACTGCATTTACAACTTCAACAACAATTTGTTATTCACCTAGCTCCATTTCATTATTATCACTTATCACACATAACTTAATCGACAATTAATTTTTCTACTTCACATTTTGCGTAATGGGATTGATATACAATGTGTTGCTCACATCAAGGATTTTAAGGATGGTCATCGGAATAATGAGTGCATTGAGTTTTTGTTGTTATCTGCGAGTTATCTTATCAGGAGGTTAAAACCGTAATCGACCGTTTTAATTATTATATTATTTACTAAAAATAACGATTATGTTGGATAGTTCTTATCGCTAGTGCAATTTTTATTTTACTGTCGAAGATTCTGCTTGAGGTGTTGAATTAATAATAATATCATCTCCATTAAGCTAGCAGAACCACTTTCGAATCTTCGAAATTTCCTTTGGCCATGATTTAAGGCTAATTTATTATCCTATTATCGAAATTTTTGGTCTTCATCTTTATTTTGAATCCTGGGTTTTGCTTGTTAAGATAGCAAAACCACCTATTGAAAATAAGATTTTTGCAAGATCCGATTATACCATGATTTAAGGCTCTTTTAAGGCTCATATTTTAGCTCATTACCGATTTTTTTGAATTAGTTTTTTTTAGCTGGCAGAATAAAACGAATACGAGAAAGTTTTTGGAAATTCTGAATACGCCATAATTTAGATTTACGAAAAATTATGGAGACAGCAATGAATATTGAAAAAGGGACTCGCGTATTTTTGTCCTCAAAATAAAAGCAAAAAATTCGAAAGTAGGTTCAAATGAGCCTTAAATTATGGTGTATTCAAAATTTCCATAAATTTTCTCGTATTTGTTGGGTTCTGCTAGGTTGACGGATAAGCACCAAGTATATTTTTCAAGAACGAAGAACAAAAAATTCAGCGATAGGCCAAAATGAGAGCCTTAAATTAGCCTTAAATTATGGTTTAATCAGATCCTGCAAGAATCTTATGTTCAATAGGTGGAGGAGGATTAAAAAAACGAAGAGCAGTAAATTTGGCAATAGAGTAATGAATTAGCCTTAAATTACGGCCAGGAAAATTTTTTGAAAATTCGAGAAGAATGCACCTGCTAGCCTAACGAAGGTAAAAAACCTCGATATGAATTTGACCCATTACAAAACGAAATTTTCGTTGTTCGAAGTCTAATAAACGCGCGATTTCCGAAAGCATCGTCGTCGTAATCGGACCGTCTCCTCAAGGTCATGCAGTCGTAGATCCGAAAACACGCCTTCGAGACTGGCCTCACGCACCCAATCCATCCAAACACTTACCGCATCCTCTCGTTCAGCTCCACCTTGGACGTCTTCCTCTTGCAGTGCCCGTGAACGGGCGAGACGCTGGGCTCGCTGCCGCTCCCCGACGACGGCGGACTGGACGAGCCCGTGCTGGAGCACGACAAGCTGCTCGCTCTAGCTCTCAACTCGCCACCCACCGGCTTCGGCTTGTTCTTGCGTTTCTTCTTCTTGGAGGCCACGGAGGAGGTGTCCACCACCTCCTCGATGCGCCCGTAGATTCTACTAGTGGGCGGCGGCGGCATCCAGTCCAGGTCCTTCTTGAGGTGACCTCTTCCGCAGCGACAAGCGCACGCTTTGTAGGCCAGGTCGTAGCCCTTCTTGGTCCAGAGGTTTTGGTGCCGCTGCCGCTCGGACCAGGAGCGCGCTCTGCCGCAGGTCTTCAGGTAGGCCAGCACCGACTGCTCCCACTGGTCGAAGCACTCCCGGTGCATGTAGCGCCCGTGGGTGCAGGCTTCGTTGTTGCAGGTCACGCGGACGGTGTCGCGGAGATCGTCCAAGGCGATGAGCCCCAGGTCGTTGAGGGGCGCTTGCTGGGCGCGCAGGCACTCGCCGGACGGCACGCAGCACCGCGTCACCGCCGTCTCCTCCATGCCTTCGGAGCCCACCAGGTGTCTTCGGGGCGCCATCGACCCCACGGCGTTCGTTTTCGTGCGATCTAGTCTCACCACGTAGTCTTCGCGTTCGGTGTCGTGTAGTGGCGTTGACTTGACTGACGAGGACTGAGGAGAAAGTTCGGTCGCGGCGCTCGATCGCTGGCGGGAAAACGAAAGGTAGGGGTAAAGTGAGGCGGTGGGGGGACGACGACGACGGAGGCATCGGTTTCACTTTCGCTTCGGGACGCAGGCGTCCGAGTTTCACTCTCCGTCGGCCGTGACCGCGAGGAGCGTCGCGGCGTCCGACGGACGACGCGGCGTCGATAGGAAAGGGGGGGGGTGGATTTTGCCACCATCCAACTTTTCGTCGGTGCAGCTGGCGATTTTTGCTTGTTTTTGTGGATATTTAAAGAAAATTGTGTGAAATTTTCACGGAAAAATATTGATAACGATATACAGGGTGTTCCAAAAAGACATGCTAATATTGGAAGGGGTGATTCTTTTTGGACACATTTGGAGAAAAAAACTTCCTATAAACGTGCGTCCAAAAAGTCTTAACTTTCGAGATACAGGGTGATATAGATTATTAAACGGTTGGTACTGCGATATGAAGCAATTTCAATTCAATTATTTCAATCAAGAACAGAGCATCTGTCAAGAAAAATATATTTCTTGGATTCTCATTCATTTTGGAACAAATCTGATCTCTTAATTTGCTTTCAGTCGATGCACAAACATTTTCACGCCGCATCAGATTTTTGAGAAATAGACCCTGAAGTGAAACATTTTTATTTTTTTACGCGAAAACCATGCGTCGGACAAAGAAAATCCACGAGATTAAATTTGCTCAATAATGAATGAGGATCTCAAAAGTAATTTTTATTTTGGAAGTGCACCTTAATGCATAGAAGACATGTGCCAAATTTTTCAAAGATTTCTGAAATATCATCTCAGTTATTATCGAAAAATGATTTTGTCTTCAAAACTTCATCACCCTGTATCTCCAAAGTTAAGACTTTCAGGACATACGTTTATAGGAAGTTTTTTCCTCAAAACGTGTCAAAGAATCACCCCTTCAAAAATTAGCATGTCTTTAAGGAATACCCTGTATAACTCATATCTAAACTTTGGACAGAACCCACGGCGTCAAAATATTTTCCGCATTTTTCATTAACATGCACATAAGTATACAATACCAGCAGCGAATTGGCGCTATAATAGCATTACAATGAGCAATTGTGTTTATCTATATCGCGTATTTACTAACGCGAGCCGACCAATCAACGAACGATATTCTTGACCTTGGCCTTGTCTATTATTAGAAGCAGCTGTTTACGTTTTCGAGACATATCTGCTGGTTTGAATTGAGTGGATCAGGAATTGGCGAACGAATTTGGGAATGCAGCGCCAAAGTGGGCAGTCACAGAACCTTAAATGTTGACATTGGATAGTTTCATTGCATTTGATTGGCAGGATAGCCCTTGCAGCTTGAGGCTGTAAAACGGAAGAGAAGAAGAATTGCATTAAGTTATGTGTGTTGTTTTGTTATTAAAGTGTGAGTTTATAATGAAAATAAAGACATTTCAGACTTTTGCAGTGAGCTAGGGCATCCATATGTGTGTATTTTCATATTTCTTAAAGTGGTAAGCATTTACAATTGTTTTATTCATTGTATTATATTGAAAAAAATACGAGATTAGAATACTGTTGTGAATGAGAACAATTCGATCAAAATGTATACAGGATTCTGATAATTTGATTTGTTTTTAAATTCGAATGGCAAGATTTAGTTTAGGGTAATTTGAAGGAACAAACACTTTCGGAAGTGTTCATGAAGGTGAAAAAGTTTTGAATGCTAGACATGCAATATCATAAAGAAAATTGAATTTTTCCACTGCTGACAAGATAATGGTTTATGTCATGGAATTAATTATGAGTCTATAGTATTTTTTTCCTGCTGTTTTTTGGGGAAGTGCCAAATAAAATAGATGATGTGAGACCTCCTTTAAATTTTGTTGATACCTGAACAAAACTATGATCGACTGTGACCTTGAATGTAAACAGAACTTCATCAATCTATTCACGATTTTTAAAACACCAGCTCGAGGAAAACATGGGAATCAACATTGGAAATTTGATTGTACCTATTCATATTTCCACAATCTGTCAAATTTTCAAATCCAGTACATAATGAACGAAACATGAGACCAAACACAAGAACCATGTCAACATTACTAGTTATTTTTAGTGCCACCAGGTGGCGTATCGCTCACGTTCAACAAGCAACAAGGAGGTATATTTTATGTAGCTTCGAACCGAATCGTCCTTCTCCTTTTTGGCCTCCATCACCAACAAACAACCCCATGAATAGACCCGGCATTGTTATACAGGGTACGGAGTATTTATTGGGCGGCAGGCGTCGTAAATAGCGACTAATGCGTGCCCTTTTTGCGCCTCACTAAGATCGAGAAGCGATGGCGTTGCTCTTATCGTTCTCGGTAATTATGCTGTTATCGTTGTTAACAGTCGTTGCCGACTCTCTTCACTTGTCTTCGCCTTTGAAGGGAGGAGGTCTTGCGACAGCCAACGGCGTGCCGCGAGGAGTTTGACTGGGGCCCTTTGAGGTGTGGGTTTTGTCTGTAGGGATAGGTGGAAAAGTGGAGAAGAGTCTTTAATGTTCGTATGGAGGCTTCTAGAGCATCGACATGGACTATTCATGGGTTTTTTCGTTGAGAAAATGGGGTTTTTTGCAATTTTTCGAAAAATCGACGAAAGGGTACCCCCTTTGGATTTTTCCAAAAATTCAAAGTCGTCGTAGAGTCTTCAATTTTCGTATGGAGGCTCCCAGAGCATCTATAAGGACTATTCATGGGTTTTTTCGTTGAGAATATTGGTTGTTTGGGGGATTTTCGTGGGTTTTTGCCACTTTTTGAGATTTTTTGGAATTTTCAACATGCAATATCTCGAAAACTATACTAGATATCAAAAAACGGATTTCACCACCGTTTTCAGCGCCTTTTGAACACCTTATAGACACCTTTCAGACGAGTTTTCAAGCAAATCAATTTTTTGCAATTTTTTGAAAAATCGACGAAAGGGTACCCCCTTTGGATTTTTCCAAAAATTCAAAGTCGTCGTAGAGTCTTCAATTTTCGTATGGAGGCTCCCAGAGCATCTATAAGGACTCTTCATGGGTTTTTTCGTTGAAAAACTGGGGAATTTTGGGAGTTTTTGGTGGTTTTTGCGACTTTTTGGGGTTTTTTGGAATTTTCAGCATGAAATATCTCGAAAACTATACTAGATATCAAAAAACGGATTTCACCACCGTTTTCAGCGCCTCTTAATTTTCCTCGAAACATACCCCCTTTTGACTCGTTCGCCACTGTCGACTTTAATTATCATCAACTGGAGTTCATTGGACATTGTTCCGATTTAGAGTAATTCCAACGCTTCTTGCTAAAAGGGTTGCAGTATTTTTGGGACCTCTCCCGGATTGTTCCCAGATCAATTGTTCCTGTAGAACAATTGAAGAGCTGAATTGATTCAGAGAGAAGGAGAGGAAACGTATATGCAATAAGAATGTCACTGTGTGACAGTTTTCTGTGCGAAACCACCGCTCCTAAGCTCTCTTGCCATATTATCGTTTCATACCAATGAGATTAGCAACTGGTCGTTCCATAATTTCAACCACAATATGCATCCATCTTGATTAAACACGATGCATCGAACAATACAAGCGAGTAAATGTTAGTTTAGTCCACTAAGCACTTGATAGATGTACTGGGAGTGTTTGTGACGTCTCCTTTAATGGTTATTTGCACCACGTGACGAGTTGGCAACATTGCAGGCGTCATCGTGAAATGCCCCCTGATCATATAGTTCTTCCATTATCAATTGCAGAACACAGTTATGCGAGGAGTGATCAATATTTAATATACGCCCTATATAAACGCATGGCTCTCACGCCAATTTCTCGCATATGATTTTAAACGTATTTATGAAAATGATAAATTCATAAAATAAGGTATCCCCGCCTATGGCAGATCAAAGAAAATTGTCGGTAAGGGTTCGGAATGAGTTTTTATATTCGCAATTGATAATGGAAGAACTATACCCAGAGAGGATTCCAATGAAAAAAAAATGGATCATCCGAACAATCAATCACCCCCTCCACATTTTTAATTACCGGTGTTTCACGGATCCCAACTAATCCGACTTCCTCGGTGTTAAATTATTTAAGAAGTGATCGTCCTGCATCGGTGATTTTTCATTTTGTCGGACGGGCCTTAATGAAATTAAAAAATCTGTCGCCTCGTACTTTCCTAAGTAATCTCCTTCATATTTAATTACTTTTTTAATCGACTTCCACAGATAATAACTCGCGACGCTAAATTCTTTTTAATGAAATCGGAAAAGTTAATTCCGATTCTCTCGGTCATCAATCCACCAGTCCTAATGGCGTGCGAGAAAGTTTCGACGAGCACCCTGTAGGAAATTCCCGATCGCCGCATCGGAAGCGAAGACGCAACCCGTTCTCGAAAAATTGGGGTGCAAACAAAAGGAACACCTGGAGAAATTGGAGAATGGAATACGCGTACGTGAACGTATGGTTCGAGTGGCGCTGCTTTGTGTCGTTTGAATGAATGAAATTCGCCTCAAAAGAGCCCCCTCTTACTAGTACCACGTTGTGTCAAGGCCAAAACAAGCATCATCCTGTAAAAGTAGGTCGAACACGTGCTCTAGCCACGAGAAAAAAAAACAACGTACAAACCATGTATCAGTAAAACAGTGAGCAATGTTTCGTTGCTATAGCAATAAATTTGCAAATCACGGTAATACGTTTCAGCTCTCCCCTAGTGCAGAAATGGCTAGCCCTTCACATCCCTCAATCGGAGCAATTCCAATTTCACGTAATGACAGTTCGTTCGATGAAAATGCCTGATTTCGATGTATGTGGGCACAGACTAGGAAATTAGTTTGATTTGAGTAAAAACTATTCAGTGACGTAATGAAGTCTACGCAAGTTATCGCCCCAATATACATACAGGTACCTGTATGTTAAGTTTCCAGATATGATTATCAAAAAACGAGCACATTAATGCTAATTGATTTACGTCAACAATGTGAGACTCTGTCAATTTGGGACCGTTCTATTTATATCTATAATAATCTTCATTGGAAATAGGATACCCTAATATACAAACATAAATATTAAATTGACAATTACAAAATTATAATATCAACATAATATTGCAGTGAATTAAAAATCGAGTTGTTTATACAGGGTGATTCACATAAGAACAGACATAGAGCAGGGGCATGTAGGGGGTCCCAAAATATGGCGATTTAACGCAACTCACCTCTATACCAAGTTGCTTCCCTAAGGAGTTATAGGCTTTGAAAGTGAAGTTATGAATTTTGAAAAAAATCAATATCTCCGTTATTCTTGAACTTGAAGCAACCAAATTTGGTACACTTTGTGGATGTATTTAGGGCGTTACTTGACAGTAACTAGAGTTCAATTGAAATTTGTAAAGGGGGTATACCGGGTGGCGCACCATTAATATTCAACAGAATTTTGTTAACCCTTGATGGATTTCAAAAATCTTTGCTTTTGTGGGCAATTCGATTCTAAAACTTTTCTTACTCCAGTAATTTTTCGAAAAATCTCATCATTTTCATCAAAAACTCGAATAACTTGAAGCGCGCGCTCTAGGTGTGTTATTTAAAATCATCGAAAATTCAAAAGTTGGCTATGAAAATAAACGTCAAACAAGAAAGTAGGTCATTTAATGTGATCAGTAGGAATTGGCTGGCAAATTATTATCTAGATACGTAACAAAATACTTAAAGTAAGTACAGATAATTTATAACTTCACTTTCAAAGCCTAGAACTCCTTAGGTAAGCAACTTGGTATAGGGGCGAGTTGCGTTAAATTGCCATATTTTGGGACCCCCTACATGCCCCTGCCCTATGTCGGTTCTTATGTGAATCACCCTGTATAAATATAGGAAGATATTTGGAACGAAATTTGTAATTCAATAATGCAAAGGATTTTGCATCATGAGAAAGCAGCAGAAGCATCAAAGTCTGGATGAAAATAATTTTTTGAGAGCCCCCTTATACTTCCTCTTCCAAACGAAAATGAAACTTATTAATTCATGATGAATCCTTCTCGAATTTTCTAAATACAGTCAAAACCGTGCTTCCTGTTTCAATTTACTCTACATCCCAATCTCGTTGTAATTATTCCAAGGTATTATTCGGATCGACAACACACTCGAGCTCCCGTCGAACAACTCCTTTTCAACTCCTTTTGATCGAGTCCAGAGGAAAAGTTCGCGAAACTTTCCCAACTCCCGTTTCCTTTTCGGGGACCTTTTCGAATTGGAGCCCGAAGACATTCTTATCATTATTTTTGTTATTGAAATTCCTCGTATTGAGTTACCTATTCACGAGGTAGTCTTAATTCGATAATGGCTTTCGGAGTTCATTAAATGATCTTTGCGAGGCATTGTTTCGTTTTCTGAAAGCCCCCCACCAGGCAAATTGGAGAAGGACAGTCCCCCCGAGTCATGAAACTTTATATTCCGCCCGTGACGATAACGAATCGAAAGACGTTCTCATTTTCAGTTCCTTCAACAACGAAAAATTTACATACCCAGCTTGTCAAACGTCAAATGTCGAAGGCTCTTAAGGGGGTATTCTGGTCTAGAAAATTGAAAATATCATTTTTTTTGCATATTTTCAAAGCTTATACTTTCAAGAATATGCTCTCAAGAGGATTTTTCAAAATTCGAATTATTTTGAGAGATACAGTGGATTTTGTGACGCGGCACTTGAACCGGCCGAGCGGAGTGATCACACAATGAATGGCAGGTGTTTTCCAGGAATTCTTTTGTATCCGACTTGAGCTCGTAGTATACCCTTTTAATTGAGTTTTTATATATACCAGACTACCAGTACGTACCCAATATACCTGGAACTGTTCAGTTTAGTCTCGAACTTGGAGCTAAGTAGACACGAAACTGGAAATCTTTCTCAAACTTCAAACGCGTTTTTCTCCAAACTACTTTTGTTGAGGTGGTTGACACGATATCTCAAGTTCTATTTGACCGATTCCTTTGAAATTTCGTGAGAATCTTCTTCATACATCTCTCTATCGCAGGAACTAAGGATTTTGAAAAATTTGATTCGAAGTATTTTGAAAAAATTCGTAAAGGTCGAAAAACAGGGGGAAAATGAATGTTTTTTTTTTCAAGTAGACGCCATTTTGTGAATTTTCTATATTTTTTTTCAGCCGTAGTTCAAGATGTAGCGATATCTTTACTAATTAAGAATTTTCTTTGTTTGTTCGATTTGGATGACTACAAGGGCTGGAATCATGTCAACTAGGGAGCCCTGTTTGATTGGCAGCCCCCACTTCACCGGCCTGTCATTTGACGAATTTTTGACATTTCTTTCTTCTGAATTTTTTTCCACATATATAAAGGATCAATAAACATTATATAAAAAAATTGATAGTGAAAATGTTTTCATTCTTTTCATCCTAGTTTGAAAACTACCCAAAAAGTAGGGCTCTAGACCAGAATACCCCCTTAATGTCTTCCACTATTCGATTTGCAGCCAGAATCAAATGAAAACAGTTTACACTCGGACATCTGCGCTGAATTTCCTGGTACGCCCCAGGGCAAACCCTACGACGTAGTTACGCCCTAGGAGCCCTAATCGAATCTAAGCGCCGGACCTAACCTGTATTTAGCGGCGATAATGTGCGATGAAAGCGGAAATGGGGGTATATCGGGGGAGCATCGAGACGTGCCCCAAAGAGGCTAGTGCGGAGATAATGGAAGCACTTGTGACGTCATAGTAGCATAGAAGCATGATGGGATGTATGCAACAACGTTTTGGCAATATTTCACGTCTATTTTTACTGTCCATGCCGTTATCTCTTGACGGATAGCAGGATTTTACACTCCCCGCCAACCTATAAAGCTGATATATCGTTTTCAATGAGCATTTCCTATGCGTAATATACGCCTTGTATATTCCCGAATAAATATGCTGTCGGCTTTTATTGTTCTTATTTTTCATCTTTATAGTTGCATCATAGCCAGCCGAACATAATATTTTTCGTTTCGATCGACTTGATGTATGTTATGTCGAGCGTGTATCGAATTACAGGCTGGGAACATTTCCATAACAAATGTTTGCAACGAATATTTCACATTGTGTCTCTCGCTTCCTCCCATTCTCTTTTTCATACCGCCCAATTGAATTTTTGGCCGGATTTTCACGTGTATTCGTCCCACTTGAAGGAACCACATCGAGGCAATTGTTGTTGCCTTAAAAAACATTACAATTATGGGGTGAATAGGGGTAAATACGTCACACACCCTACCGTGAATCCCGTGTATTTCATCTCGTTATGAAGGCTCAGGAAAAAGAACACTTTTGTCGTCAGTGATTATTATATTCAAGGGGTTATATACAGTTGAAATTTCCGAAAAAATCTATTTTTTTATTTTCTAAATGTACATATATTTAAAAATACATACAGAAAATTTCATGTCGTTCCGGTGAATATTTTCGAAGTTACACGCGAATTTGAAAAGGCGTTTCAGAGTGCTTGAAAGTGCTTTTCAAACGTTAAACGCTTTTTTCTCAAAATGGTGTTTTTGAAGTGGTGACCAACATTTTTCGAAAACGGCTCAACCGATTAGTCTCAAATTTTAACACGAGCTTCTTAAATATATTGTTCAGTAATTAATCGAAGATTTTTTTCCCACCGATAAATATATTTTTTATAAACAATTTGAGGCTGAAATTTTGGTCAAAAGTCGATTTTTTTCTTTGAGAAACCGCCATTTTGTAAAAAAAAATATTTTGCTTATTCCTTCGATTAATTACTAGATTCAACGTTACTCTAACGAAATCTGTTTGGTTTTTTAATTTCGGATGATCCAGTCCAGAGATATACCGAGTGGTCACCGCAAAACGCCTTTTTTGAGAGGAGCTCCCGGAGCTCAGCTGTAGCTCCTTTCCAAATAAATATTTCCACTAATACCAAGTCTCAAAACACTGTAAAAAATACCATAACATGTGTACAAATTATCAAATCAATAAATCCAAAAATTTCCCCAAAAAAAATCCAAAAAATCCGTTTTTTCGGCCTTTCAACTGCATACAACCCCTCGAAAAAAAAAAACAACATTCCGACATTTCGGAAATCAACCAACCCCCCTCCCTTGCCACCCTTACCCCCCTGGCCTCCCTTGTCGTCCCCCAAATTCGAAACACATTCCCGAAACAATCGCTTCCGTTCCGATTCCGGGACGCAACAGGCATCCTTTCTCATCAACCGGATTACAAGAAGGGGGAGGAGCCGAAAGCGGGGTTAGTGGCAGGCGCGGGGGGGGGGTAAAGGGGGGACGTGTCACATCCGTGTAGACCGAGTTACTCCCGAAGGAACGATGTCGTCGTCGAAATTTACAACAACAGGGTACGTGTAAGGTTTGCCTGGAAGATTTCGGAAAGGGGTAGTTTGGGGGGTATTGTTTGGGGGGTGTCGTGATAGTTTTCGTTGGGAAAACGGGGGGGATTCATCAATTCATCTATGATTGTAGTCATTTTTGGAACTATTTCAACTAGAGATTCATCAAGTCAAGTAGCTTGATATTTTGAGAAACTACTTGACTCGAAAATCAAGCTCGTGAAAATTTATATACTTGACTTGATTTGAGATATTCATTGCTTGACTTGAAAATCAAGCTACTTGATTTTACTCGATCTTGATACGGGAGTTCTCCGACTTCCGAGCTGACTGAATCCATTTTCATAAACGAAAGTTTTTTTCGCAACTTTCATTCTCATTTCATCATTTATTGAAACACAATAAAACTGCTAAAAATCAAGTAGCTTGATAGAAGTACTTGATTTTTCAAGTAGTTGATAGAATACATACTTGAACTTGACTTGACATCAAAAACTACTACTTGACTTTATTTCAAGTCAAGTCAAGTAGCTTGAAAATCAAGTCAAGCCGTGAATCTCTAACTTCAACTGTTTACTATCGATGTGTAGTAATATTTATCTTGACTTTTTAATTGTATTCGATAAAAACACCCTATGCAATCGGAATAAAAGGGTGGCAACCCTTTTCCCTAATTGAAGTGCCTGAATCAAGAGTGCCATGCCGGCTGCAACGCTGCGTCGTGATTGGTCGATACGTCGAACCACTGGGGCACTAGTACCTTCGGCCATTTTTATTTGTAGTTTGTGTTACCCCTGATATACAGGGTGGTTATGAGTTTTTGGTAACGAGAAACGATGCTGGATTTTGTACAATCGATTGGATGATGTCATCCCAAGCACGTGCCAGTTTCTTATGGTCGTAAATTATTTTTTTGTGGTTTGTGTAAACAAGTTTTAAAAGTGGTTTCCAGTGGGCTGACGAAAGACACGGTGATTAAATTCAAATGTTTCACTTTGTCGAAATATTCAATAATACTTAACTTATGTGAATATACAGTGTGTTTCAGAATTCAACAGTTTCTCTAAATATTTTTTCATTAATTTCTCTTCTATTCAATTTTGATGCTCTGACTAATATCAAATATCAAAATAGTATAAACATTTCAGAGTATGTAAGTTTGAGCCAATTAATTAATTTCTGAGGAAACTGAACGGAATTCGACCAAAGGTCAAGAGGGACAAAATACAGGTAATAGGTTGAAGAATTTGAGAAAAATACTAAAATTCACCAGTGGCGTACGAGCAAGTTTTTCTTAAGGCTTTTATGGATTGAGGCCTCTGAAAATGCAACACTCTGTATGGTATTTGGAAAACATTTTCTTCCATACTAAGCAGCACCTAATGCTTGATACTCATACAGAATTTGAAAGCTATCTGCACTAGATCGAGCACAAAAAAATAAAAACCAAATTTTTTCCTAAACTTCAACACCCTGTAACTCTGCTAATAATCAAGATCGGCCACACGTTCATAGGAACTTTTTTCCTTATTTCGTACCAAAGAATACGTACCTGAAATATTGCCGTGCATTTGCGAAACACCCTGTATAATGGGAAATAAACAATAACACGAAATGCGAAGTGGAGAACCAGAAATTGTTTTCAAATACGATAAATCAGTTCGAATTCCATGTAGTTGTTTATAATTAAAAAACAAGCTGAATACCTAGAATCGGCCAGCACGTTTCCCCGACCTGAACCCACTCGAGACGAAAACAATCGTAAGCTAGCGATCGCCGTATGTTTCGTGACTTCAGTGGCCGGTCGTGATTTGTTTTAGAGCTCATCAAACGCGAGAGGGCGGGAATGTTGTAGAAACAGACGTTCCAGACACAATTCACGACCCACCTCTTGCGAGTCGTAAAATAGAAAGCAGTCATTAAATCGGGGATGCAAGTTGGTATAGTTCTTCCATTATCAATTGCAGAACACAGTTATGCGAGGAGTAATCAATATTCAATATACGCCCTGTATAAACGCATGGCCCTCACGCCGAATTAAGAAACAAAAATAAGGATTAGTGCTCGTACGAAGTCAGAGAATCCCTTTCGACCAATGAAAACGGTGAATCAGGCAAGCATCGGCACTTGATTGGTCGAAGGGTTATGGACGCTCGGAAGCCATAAATCATCTTTTTTACTTAGCAGATTGGATTGTCTGGATATCAGTGGCGTAGTGTGGTGTGTGGAATTAAGAAATTTCATTAAATAAATCGAAATATGGCGTTTTGGAGACCGTGGGCGAATGAAAATAATTGAGCGCTAAACAACGGCGTAACAATGATTCGATTGCCTTTTAAGCAAAACTTTCTCGCGTATGATTTCAAACGTATTTATAAAAATAATAAATTCATAAAAAAAGGCATCCCCGCCTATGGCAGGTCGAAGAAAATTGTCGGTAAGGGTTCGGAATGAGTTTTTATATTCTGCAATTGATAATGGAAGAACTATACCTTTACAATGGCCGGCCATTTTCTTGTGGGTGCGCCACAAGACGTCCGAGAATACACCTCATTGCACGTCGAAAAAACAAAATAAAATAATCCACCGAATCCACATCGACCAATCCATGTTTTATGACGTAATCGAAGGGATGCGACCACTCATCAGGCAGTCAATTAAATCTGGTGATTGTTTTCACCCCTCCCGACTAACTTTTTTCCAATTTTGCACCCCGTGGCGGCGAACTTGTTACCGTTCTGTATAGTATAAGGGTGGCGCGGTACAAGGATCCATCGACAACGTCATTAAAAACCGTCATTGTTCCGATTTCCATTTCGCGGTCCGTTGCGTGATTGGGAAAAAGAGAGTCCGCCGAAAAACCGTCGTCGTGATTGATTCGGATCGGTTTTTCGATGGAATTCGACCCGCATACGTGGAGGTCACGTGCTCATCTGGAATTCCATCCCAGACGAAAAGAATTTCAACTGTTTTCAACATTTAAATATAAATCAAAACATTTTGCACTGATGGCGTTGAAAGTTAACCGAATCTGTCAGAGCTATCTTCCTTAAATAAATAGACTATAACTATAGATGTCTTCTTCATCATCTATGCTATAAAAGTGGTTTAAATTGTGAAACTACTACATTTTTTGTTTAACAGGGTTTGTATTATTAATTCCAGAAACGTTCATAAGGTTCCATGGTGTAATGGTTAGCACTCTGGACTTTGAATCCAGCGATCCGAGTTCAAATCTCGGTGGAACCTAGCTTTTTTTTTATTTTTCTTCAAAATCAATGCGAAAACTACATTCATTATCGTTACCACTGCAACGACTTAGAATTCTGTGACCTCTTTTTCTCTCTTTTCCACTCTCTCCCTCTACCGATAACATATCAATATGTACCTTGATATTAAATTCCAAATACGTTAATAATATTTACGATTTTTCCGCCTCAGATGAAGAGGCATCTAATAATCTCCCCTAACCCGAAAATATTCTGGAATATTTCACACATTGTGATTTGAACGTATTCGGGGTTGATCTCGATATTACCTTGGGGTCCCGAATGTAATGGTATATGCTGTGATTCCATTCAAATTGAAAGGTTTCTGTTCAGGTTCACGAAATTTTCATAAAGGCCAAAAATTTCATTTTATTTTTGTAGAAAATTTTGAGAAATAGAATTACTTTTGAGGGTGAGTATACAGAGCTTCTCAAAAGTCCCCTCCCCCCTCTTATCTTCAGAACGATTATACTTAAACAATTGGAATTTGGAAACTGAATATTGAAGTTTGTAAACTACCCTATTAGGGATGATATATGACGTCACAAGGCCATTGTGAACAATGATTTTGAATGGAACCCTACGGCAAGCGACCCCTCTTTCGAAAGGTATCGAAAAAACCTGTTCAATGATACTAATTTTGTTTGTCACAATGGCCTTGTAACGCCATCTTTGACGATTTCGTCATCTATCATCCCTAGTAGGGCAGTTTACAACCTTTAATAATCAGTTCCCAAATTTCACTCGTTTATGTATAATCGTTCCAAAGATAAGAGGGGGGGAGGGGACTTTTGAGAAGCACTGTATGATGTTTTGAATTCTTGCTCGTTTGATGATTTCTGGCGAAGGCGCGACTGCTCGAGTGTTCAATTTTTGGCGAGCTCGCCAGTACGAATAATCAAATTACTCGATTCAATATCATCGCATAAAAATACTTACTCGACCAATACTGCAGATCAGAAATGCAACTATGATCAGTCTTCAAAGATAACATGTCGACCGTAATCTCTACTTTGATTTCCTTTCACTTTCCCCCCTTTTTCCGCCAATCAAAGCCCCAATAATCGGATCCCCTCGACAAAAGAACTCTGACCGTATGAGCCATATCATAATTGATATCTCAGAAAGCTGAGCGAGTGTGCCTGTCACTCGCCCTTCCGCTTGTCCATCTGGATTAGGGCGCGAGACGATGTGTCGACAAGAGTAATTTCAATTAGTTTTTTCTTCGCCCAAAAAAAATCCCTCAATCTCTATCCGAGTAAGATCATCGACAGTGTATTCCGAAATTGAAACAAAGAAATGAGGGCGCATCTGTCGCCCCAAATACTTAAAACTCCACACACAACTCACGAATTTTAAAGACCCAACTTTATCGATGTTAAAATGGAAAGCGATAGTAGGGCTCTAGCGAAATTAAAGTAATAAAATGGGATTATATGCGCGTTTTGAAATAAAAACCGAGCAAACATTCAGACCGAGGCGCAGTGCTCAGATAAACAGTTTATGGATTGGGGAACTGAGGGCGTTTGATGATTTTATGAGTGGTGAAAGTAGGGGGATGCATTCGACATACGTGACTATGATTCTCGTTATATGCCTATTCATGTATTTTCATTTGGTCGTTAAACAACTCGTTGTTGATTGAATTTCTCGTTGTTGTTCCAATTTTGTACTCTATTCACGATGAAGGTTCACCTTGTTTTTCCTATGCTTCTTGGTTATTCTATACGCCTTGATTTTTCTATGTTTCTTGGTCATTCTATACTCCTTGGTTCTCCTATACTTCTTGGTTATTCTGTGCTTCTTGATCCTCCTATGCTTCTTGGTTATTCTATACTCCTCGATTTCTCTATGGTTCTCGGTTCTTTAACAAACAACTGGTTATTGTTTAATTTTTCCTCTACTTATAATGAAGGTCTCATACTTTTCTTCCGAGAAATAATCAAGCTTGGTCTTGTTCTAAAAATTGCATTCTCCGTACCAATTTTCCGCGCTTCACCATCGTCTTACTCAACCCTTTACGTGTCCCTATGGCGCCCTTCTCACCGCTAAATTTTAATCTCGACTCGACTAATTTGTTCCGAATGATCGCTGAAAACCGCCAGGGGCCAAGTATAGATCAGCCAGGACCGTATCGAGGTTCTCGTGAATATGCCAGTTTCTCAATCGATGCTAGTGAATAAGAGATCATCGAAGACGGAGGAGCAGAAGCTTTGGTATTCAATTGTTTTGTAAACATGCTAGACTTTTCCATGAATTATATTGCGGTTGAATGAAATGATGATTTCCCTAGTCCGGTCCTGTCGCTTCTGATAAGATCCTGGTTTATTAATTAGTGACAGGCACTAGCCGATTAATTCGTACTTTAATTAATGGGGGGGAAGGGGCGGCAACGTCACTCCAATCTCGAACCTGGCTCAGATGAAGCGGATGAAGTTCTGAGCATTGTCTCTCCGATAAAGCAATCTTTCTAATAAGTTCTTAGGAACGCGCGGAATGCTATTCAATCCGGTCTATTCCCGAGACTCCATGACATTCGATATTTACTCCCGATATCCCGTGGGATACGTGGATTCTTCGAATTCTCATTGCTTCGAAGTGGGAAGATTTATAAGACGTATACATTACCTTCAGGATTACTTCAATACATACTATTATGTGTAGCGCAGAAAGAGGGAAAAGTAATCGTTATATTTTTATAGTGTCCAAATAATAAAAAGCAATAGGAATGTGGGCATTTGAAAAACATTGCAGACTGCCGTTTGAACTCGGAATATTTCCATAATGGAAACTGTTTGCCTCTCCAAATTTGCTCACTCTTGCAGCCGGTGAATTGCATTTAATTAAATTTCAGAAATTTGAGCACAAAAATATCTTAATTGCCTTTCCTGCGTTCCACTGCATTACGCTTTTGTCTGTTTACATGCCGTTGAGTTTGTATTACACCAGTTTCGAATTCATTAAAAGAATTGAAATGGGAGAATACGCGAGAATGGGTAGTGAACACATTTTTCCATTTGGAAAATCTCATTGGGCAATTTCAACTCCGACAGCGAGTAGTCTAAACAATAATTGGACTTTCCAAGTTTATCGACTCAATTGCAGGAATAAATCAGGCTAAACCGATTTCTAGATTATTCTTTCACTAGCATGCCTCTATTCAGAAAAAGTATGCACCTTGATTTTCCTAGGATTCTTGACTATTCTATGCTTCTTGATTTTTCTATGCTCCTTGGTTATTCTATGCTTCTTGATTTTTCTATGCTTCTTGGTTATTCTATGCTTCTTGATTTTTCCATGCTCCTTGGTTATTCTATGCTTCTTGATTTTTCTATGCTTCTTGGTTATTCTATGCTTCTTGATTTTGCTATACTTCTTGATTTGCGAAAATATTCATGGGATTATCAGACAATCACCTTATTACAATTGAGAGCAGTGAGGAAAAAATAATATCTTCGATCGATGCGCACCCTGCGGGTTTGACCATTCGGAATATCGAATATTAGTCGGCCCATTGCACCAAAATAACGAAAAAAAAAGAAACCTCTCTTTCATGTGTCACCTTTTCGGTTGGATTTTAAAAGGACCGAACAACATCAAACAATTCAATTTGGAAATCCATTTTCGTGATTGTCCTTTATTACGTTTGTGCTCGCTCCTTTTTCCAAAAGCCCCTCTCACCATTGTCCGTCGTCCGCCTCATCGTGTTTCCAATATTTTCCAAGTGACCAAAAAGCAAAGCCCAAAACCCACCCCGCGTTGGGCCGCAGGGTTCTGACATATTGAGAATAAACTATGAGATTACCTTCCTAAAGATTCGCATACGAACATGGGCGGAACATGAGGGTTTTACAAGAAAAATTTAATGTCTCATTTAAGGGGCTATTCTGGTCTAGAATATTGAGAAAATCAATATTTTTTTTTGCATATTTTCAAAGCTTAGACTTTCAAAAATATGCTCTCAGAAGGATTTTTCAAAATTCAAATTATTTTGAGAGATATAGTGGATTTTGTGACGCGGCACTTGAACCGGCCGAGCGGAGTGATCACACAATGAATGGCAGATGTTTTCCAAAAATTCTTTTGTATCCGATTTGAGCTCGTAGTATACCCTTTTAACTAAGTTTTTATATATACCAATATACCTGGAACTGTTCAGTTTAGTCTCGATCTTGGAGCTAAGTAGACACGAAACTGGAAATCTTTCTCAAACTTCAAACGCGTTTTTCTCAAAACTACTTTTGTTGAGGTGGTTGACACCATATCTCAAGTTCTATCTGACCGATTCCTTTGAAATTTTGCGAGAATCTTCTTCATACATCTCTTTATCGCAGGAACTCAGGATTTTGGCAAATTTTAATTCGAAGTATTCTCAAAAAATTCGTAAAGGTCGAAAAACAGGGGTAAAAATTAATGTTTTTATTTCAAGTAGACGCCATTAAGTGAATTTTTTATATATTTTTTCCGGCCGTAGTTCAAGCGATAGCGACATCTTTACTGATCAAGAATTTTTTTTGTTTGTTCGATTTGGATGACTGCAAGGGCTGGAATCATGTCAACCAGGGAGCCCCGTTTGATTGGCAGCCCCCACTTCGCCGGCCTGTCATTCGACGAATTTTTGACATTTCTTTCTTCTGAATTTTTTTCTACATACATAAACATTATATGAAAAATGGTGAAAGTGGTGGATGGTGAAAATGTTTTTATTTTTTTTATCTTAGTTCGAAAACTACCCAAAAAGTAGGGCTCTAGACCAGAATACCCCCTTAACGAGCTTTTATTCCTAGTATTCATCAATAATTCACCATATAAAAGTATCACAATTCCACTCAATAAGCTAAATTCTAAACTTATTCATGTTTCCAATGAAACATATCGCTGCAAATGTGATACTTTCACGAAGAACGTATTAGTTCTGCTCCGTCACTGTGTCGTTCGTGATAAAGTGGAGTCCAATCCAATTTACTACGACTTCCTCACAGCAGGATATTTTTCGAGTAGGTTGCTGCTGCTGCTGCTGCTCCTCCTGTTGAATACCTAAAAAAGTCTCCCCTTATCGAATGTCGACTTCAGTCTGAAAAATCACATGACAATCAAGTTTGAATGATAAATTCAACGCGTTAATAAAAAGTTCTTTTGTTTACAACAGGCTCAGTTGATATTCTTTCAGTTCGAAAAAATACTGCATTGACAATTTCACGCCGAACGACACGTGTAGCTTAGATACGTTTTCGCCGTTGTCGAATAAGAATTCTATTGCCATTGGAAATTCAATAACTGGAATGCCATATTTCACGCGAGCACTCCAGATTTCCGTCTGGATTCTCGTCGAATCACAAAAGATAGTCGGAGCTGCGAGGCTTTTGTTTGAACAGGAAACATTTTCCATCCATCTCGAGCAAATTGCATTGATATTTAGATTGCCCGAATATATCGACGTCACGAATAAAAAACACAATAAAGCCTAATTCACTGGCGATATCGAATATTTGGTAATCTCGATGTCGAATGCGAGTTCGGCATGCCGAACGGGATTTTTCCCTCCTCAACTTCCGAAAGGTTCTGACGCCATGCCGTGAATATACAAACGATGAAATTACAGGGGATCGATCAGGAGATGGTCCAGTATAACTTGACGCGAAATTGGAATGATATGGAGCGATGGATCGATCATTTTCCTGATGTTGGTCATCCATCAAGAATCAATTATTGATTTCGCAACTTCCTTGTTTCTTAAATGGACCACCACCTGAGCCATTGTCTCGAGATGTCGATGCTGTTCCAGCTGGAATAATTTTTTTATGTAAAACTTCCCACGAAAGGAGACATCCTGTAATGTTCAGAGAACATCGTGAGAAGCAAGGGAGAGGAGGTAGGAATTGGTGTTCTTTTTAAATTTCTGAAAGTCATATGCCTCGGGGAACACCTCCCTGGGCAATGTGTTCCAGAGCCTCGCTGTTCGTTGGATGAACGAGTCTTTGAAAAGAGATGTTCTGCAGGTCACCAAATTAACCACGAAGGGGTGTGAACACTAGACTTGACGGGTTAACCTCGAAGAGACCGCCAAAGGAGGAACGATTGTTGATATTTCAGAAGAGCACCGCCCATGAAAATATCTATAGAAAAGAGACAGATCGCCAACCCTTCCACGGTGTTCCAGAGAAGTGAGCGAGTTAGTAAGCGAAGCATCACCGACGAGACGAATTGCCCTTTTTTGGACAGAATCCAACAGCTTCAGGATATGTTTAGGTGCTGCACTCCAAAAATGGGAACAGTATTCCAGGACAGGTCGGATTTGTGCCTCATAGATCGTGAGCAGCTGACTGGAAGCGAAATAGCTCCTGGCACGACACAGAAAACCAAGTTTTTGAGATGCACTTTTAGCAATTGATCTCACATGACTTTCCAAAGAAAGGTTATTGGTGATAGTTATACCAAGCATCGAGATGGATGACTTCAAAGGTATGGTCACCTCTGACGAGCTCATGTTTGGCATTGTGACAAATCCAGGCAATATATGTTGTTGAAAGGGTCTCGACCCATGCACGACCGATTCGAATATCGTCGATGAATGTTTACATTATGTCGACATAATGCCGTCGCTGTAGTGATACGGACCGGCCGAGCCCTCGATGAATTTCGAACTGCATCGGACAGCCAGGAAATACGTTCCTGCTATACATGTCAGCGTTGCCGCACCATGCTAAAAAATAGTAGTAGATTGGAGATTGAAAGTGGAGTAGATACACACCAAAGCGGAGTATTATTTAGTACATATTCAGTCAACATCTTTTACGCATGCGCCAAACACTAATCAGAAGAATCGGCAACTGTCCCTTTCGAACTAAATATCCGTACATTCAACCGGAGTATAAATCAATCTTTTGGAGTAGCGGAGTAGAATGTGATCAAAGGGAGTAGATCTACTCCGAATGGAGTAGCTTCGGCAACCCTGATACATGTCATCTCGATACTCGCTGTCGTTGATCCTGCAGACGTTGCCAGTGACGTTCGTCGTTTCCGATCGCTTTAGCCCTTCTTTGCATGATTTTTTCTATTATTTTTTCCAATAAATCAGGGTGATGTAATTAATGCTCTAGATTGAAGAGAAAATATTTAAAAATATCCTAGTGTAAATAAAAATATGTATTATGTAGAAAACAATATGATGGAAATTTACATCATCATGCATTGTCACATATTTAGCTCAGTACTAAATAAAAAAAATATATTGTTTCCCCAATCTTCTTTATTCTTTATGATAAATTAAAAAACAATAATTCTTTTTATTATAGCACAAATTGACGCCACATTTATTACACAAAATTGTGGAATACCGAATTCATATGGAATTTTCAGTGCAATATTTTTTTGTGGCACCACTGGTTGCCTGCTGGGCGCCCTCTCTAAGCAAAAACTGCTGTGACATTGAAACAAATGCGGAGGAAACGTGTAGGAAATTAGAAAATCTACCAGTAACGTGATTATTTGTTATGTTTATCTCGCTGTCCGCTCGCTGACAACGGAAACGGACTGGACGAACGAAAACTGTTCCGTCATTTAATCGAATAACAAACAACAACGTCGATGATTTCGCGAAAAACTCGAACGAAATTCGCGGAATAGATTATACAGAAAAAAAAAAGTTCTCCTGATTTTTTCTGTGAACGCAACCCATCCAATCATTCCCCCCTCTTCTCGAGTCGAATTTTTCGATTGTGAATCAGGTGGGAAATGAAATTACGACTTGGGCCGCAATAACCCTTTTTATCTGAGGGTCGCATCACTTTTTAATCCGCCCAGAGTTCCCGAGGGAGGGATAAATAGAGGAGGATTTGTAAAAATGCAATATTTCGCCGTTATCAAGGTCATTATCAAAATTACAGGTTCGGAAAGCCCGGGGCTTATTGCTCGAATTAGTCCATTCGTAAAAAGAAGGGTACGTGGTGTGGAATGCCAAGTTTTTTTACGCCCTGCCGTGCAGAAATTCGAGTTCATTTGAACTGGTCCAGGAAAGAGGGTTGAAAGTCCAATCAGTGAAGTGGATGGAACGGACGAGAAGAAACTTTGAAGGCTCTCCGAAAATCTAGCAAACTATTCCTCTCGTTCCTATCGAATACCAAAAATGAAAAAATCCGATAATATATATTTAATCTGAGCATCAGAGTGTTTATGTTGAAAATTGTCATGGTTATTCTATGCATCTTGGCTTTCCTATGCTCCTTAGTTATTCTATACTCCTTGACCATTATATGCTTCTTGGTTATTCTATATTCCTTGATTTCTCTATGCTCCTTGGTTATTCTATACTCCTTGATTTCTCTATGCTCCTTGGTTATTCTATGCTTCTTGATTATCCTATGCTTCTTGGTTATTCTATACTCCTTGATTTTTCTATGCTCCTTGGTTATTCTATACTTCTTGGTTATTCTATGCTCCTTGGTTATTCTATACTTCTTGGTTATTCTATGCTTCTTGATTAGTTTATGCTCCTTGGTTATTTGGCTTTTTAATTATTCTGTACGTCTTGATTTTTCTATGCCCCTCGATTTTCATATGCTTCTTTATGTTTCATTTCAATCAATAACACAAACTGAAATATTTGTTGCTAATCTGAACGTTTCTTCGGTCCACTCAGTATAGTACGCCATATAAACATACCAATTGATTACACTTATCAAGTAAACAAATTGAAGATGGCTCTGTGTCGCGAGATAACGATATTCAATTTGCGTTCGTCGAGAATGAACGAGAGGAAATGATGTTGAAATTTTATTTGTTAGTGACGTTTTCAACTTGTTTCCAGTGTTTTGTTCAGAGTGAAGAAAATGGGACCGATGACGTTATCGAGAGGATATTCAATACAACTACCATCAATTCCACAGCGGAAAGTTTGGAAAATTCTAGGATAAGTTTGAGTAAGGAACAATGAAAAGCTCTTCAAAAATGTATTCACAGGAATTATCAAGTCTGACTAATAAACCGAGTGTTATCAGCTCAATTGCTGAGGTTAAATGAAAACAGGGGTTTCCCTGTTATAGTACACACCCTGTATATCGCATTACGTCACCTCAGAAGACATTTCGAACATTTTTTTTAACCTCAGGAATGGTGACGTCATGTGAAACGCCGAACGGTAACCTAGGCTTGTGCTTGGGCATCAAAAACTGCCCCAGCTTACTAACCAAGCTCGCCGACGAGGCCGCTTGGGGATTCCTCAGAGCCTCCATGTGTCGACCGTACTCAGAAAACACCCAGAACCCGAAAGTGTGCTGCGTCAAAACCACCAGCAACAAAAAGAGTCAACAAGCCACCGACCAAGGTGATGAATAATAGTGATTATAAGTGCTGCCCCAGCTCTGAAGCTTTCAGTTGCAGCCGAAGACAAGATCCTGCCGAAGGGCTGCGGAAAGCAGCGGAGGATGATGAGCGACCGCATTTTGGGGGGCACAGAGGCCGCCCTGGGCGAGTTCCCTTGGATGGCTCGTTTGGAGCACAAGACCAAACGTGGTTTGAGGTCTTTCGGGTGCTCGGGCTTCCTCGTCAGCTCCAAGTACGTGCTGACGGCGGCCCATTGCGTCGACGAGAAGTTCGTCAGGATGAGAGGGCCCTTGTGAGTGCTCACCGAAAGTTTTTTTTTTTTGATGCTGAAGCGGGTTAGCTTGCAGGTACTCGGTGGTTCTAGGCGAGCACGACAGCGAGACCAAGATCGACTGCGATCGCAGGAACAGGAGCTGTGCTGATCCACTTCAGATCAGTCGGGTTTCGAACGTTATTGTCCATCCTCAGTATGACGCTGATTCGAGCTCGCATCACAATGATATCGCTTTGGTTCGTTTGAATAAAGGGGCTCGAATGACAGGTGAGATGACTTCTTCCCTTTTTCAAAGAAATTCTATAGAAAGAGGACAACCGAAGTGAAAAATTCCCAAAAATAGTTTTCGAAGTTTATAGCCATTTTAAAGCTTGAAATAATTTCAAGAATGGGATTAGTTTGATTGAATATTAGATTCAACAAAAACTATCGAATTTTGTCATTGAATTTTTTTTGCAGAATACGTCCAACCAATTTGTTTAACGACAGAACCAAACGTAGACTTCCAGAACTACTGGCTAAGTGGGTGGGGCGTGACATCTGACAGCGGTGAGAGAAAATTCAAATTCTTGCAAAATATCATAAATTTGTTCAACAATCGGCAATCCTGTGAAAAAAATGTTTTTTGGCGCTAGTGAAAAGGATTCAACGTATTTTTCTATCTCTACTGCTTCCACCAAAAAATGAAACAACTATCACTGTTTATGGTCGTTTAGCAGTTGTGACGTCACACCTAAATTTTGAGAGAAAATTTTCGTTTTCCATGAGCACTTTTTCTTCATCTTCGTAGATAATCAAAACACCAATTTGATTAGATATATTTATTCATTTCACAACTCAAGCGAGACCAAAATATCATAAATTTGTTCAACAATCGGCAACCCTGTGAAAAAAATGTTTTTTGGCGCTGGTGATGAGTTTTCAAGAAATAACAATCACTATTCATGGTCGTTTAGCAGTCGTGACGTCACCACACTGCACGCGTTGTCACACCTCAATTTAGTGAATTCACTCTGACCGAACGACTGCGCCAAAAAACCGAAAAACCGAAAAACTGACCACACACGAAAAATCCCCTCCCAGGTGAACCGAGCACGATAAAAATGAAAGTGGACGTGCCTGCCGCCGAGAAAACGGCGTGCACGGAACGCTACTCCGCCGTGGGCATCGACCTGGTGGACACGCAGATCTGCGCCGGCGGCGAAACCGGCAAAGACAGCTGCGCCGGCGATTCGGGCGGCCCTCTGATGGCCTTCTCCGAGAAATGGTTCGCCGCCGGCGTCGTCAGCTTCGGCCTGGGCTGCGGCGTCGAGGAGTGGCCGGGCGTCTACACCAGAGTGAGGGATTTCGTGCCCTGGGTGAGGAGGAGCATCGTCGAGACGGACGCCGTCCAGGTGAAGAGACCTGCGAAGGATAACGTGAAGAAGAAGAGACCGAGGCAGGTGGTCGAGTGAACGACGTGGTTGATTTTTGTACATGAAAAGTTCAAGTCAATAAAAAAAAGTTTCATCAGTACGCAACCTGTGGATTTATTTATTTTTGGCAGCAATGTTTTCATGGTTATTCTATGCATCTTGGCTCTCCTATTCTCCTTAGTTATTCTAAACACCTTGATTATTCTATGCTTCTTGGTTATTCTATACTCCTTGATTTTTCTATGCTTCTCGGTTATTCTATGCTTCTTGGTTATTCTATACTCCTTGATTTTTCTATGCTCCTTGAATATTCTATGCTTCTTGTTTATTCTATGCTTCCTGATCTTTGTATGCTTCTTGGTTATTCTATGCTCCTTGATTATTTATTTTTGTCAGCAATGGAATCACCAAGAAAAGTTGAATAACGTGCACACAAGCATCGGGAAATTTCGAGATAAAAAAAGTCACCACTTCCTCTTGGGAGGATGTGGCTTTTGGGCACTCGTCTCACTTCTTGTTATCGTTATCAAAACGATAAATAATGACGTCATCGACATATACTTATAACAATTTTCTTTTGCATTTGTGGAGGCCATCTTCAAATCGCCAACAGCTATTCAAATCAACAGCCTATCAATTCCTAATTCAATACAAAACATGAAAGATGCCATCACTAATTATAATCTCTGTTTCAACAAATTAATGCGCATTTTATGCACAAATATTCGTTGGCTTCAGACAGCAGCGAGACACCAATTTGGGACGCCCTGTATGCGGGAAAACCAATGCCTAACCTCACGATAGGATTGGTCGATTGATAATCGGCATTCATATAAAAGTCGACTGGTTAGAAAAATGATCAGTGCCGAGTTCAAGGGAATCAAGGCAGACTTGATTATCGAATCATCTTGTGGCAATGACGTGCGAAAGATATCTTTTCGTATGCGCTCTTTTGTTTCTATGTGGGTTTGACGTTGAAGCACGTAAGTTTGATGTGTCAACTTCGAGTATGAATTTTTCGAATTTTTCGCTTGAGAGTGTATACATTGTGAATGTCACGGACTGTATATTTTTAATTTAATTTTTGCAACTGTATATTTCGAATATATAATCTTCGTGACATTTGATCCAAAGTTGTTTATGTATTCTTCAATAACAATATCGATATAATTATTACGATTAATATTACCGAATGAAAGTAAACAAAACATTCCACCATAGAACGTCAAACTGCCTGTCAAACGCCTAACGGAGAATGGGCGCATTGCACCTCGATTTACAACTGCAATCGCCTACTCAACCTAGTCCGCACCAGAGACGACGACCAGCTGAGATTCCTGCGGGAGTCCCAGTGCGGCTACGACAGCGCCCCGCTCGTCTGCTGTGGCAGCACCACCAACTTCAGAACCACCACTCGACGACCGACCAGCGTCGCTGACGCGAACCAGCCGTTCCGCAGGAACCCCGCTCTGCCCAGAAGGGACGCCTGCGGGTTTCAGGTAGTGCAACCGTTTCGCAACTGGTTTGCAACCATTTTGCAACTGTTTCGCAACTATTTAGCAACTGTTAGGCAACTGGTTGAAAACTGGTTTGTAACTATTCAGCAACTGTTTTGCAACTGTTCAACAGCCGGTTCGCAACTCGTTTGAAACCGGTTTGCATTCGTTAAACAACTGTTTCGCAACTATTTAGCAACTGTTTTGCAACAATTTAGCAACTGTTTTGTAACCAGTTTGCTGCAAGTGTTCAGCAACTGTTTAGCAACCGTTCTGCAACTGTTTTGCAACTATTAAGCAACCGGTTTGCAACTGTTCCGTAACTATTCAGCAACTGTTATGCAACCGGTTTGTTGCAAGTGTTCAGCAACTGTTCAGCAACCGGTTTGCAACTGATTAGCAACCGTTCTGCAACTGTTTAGCAACTGTTTTGCGATTTTCAGGAGATCGATAAGATTTTCAATGGCGAAGACACCAAGTTGGATGAGTACCCGTGGATGGCGCTGTTGCAGTACCGCAACAGTACGAACTACGTTAGATGGTCCTGTGGCGGTACTCTCATCAATAGGAGGTACATTTTGACAGCTGCTCATTGTGTCACAGGGTTATCGAGAAAGGCGGGGAATTTGTGAGTGAGCTGAATGAAAAAAGCGTCAGATTTTCATAGATAATTGATTGGTTTTCAGGGTGAAAGTTAGGCTGGGTGAATACGATACTACCAGCCAGGTCGACTGTATTGGTAACAGGAATTGCAATGATCCCCCTGTGGATATCGAGGTCGAAAGTGTGGTCTACCACGAAGGTTACGACACGGACAATTCCAATAGATACAACGACATCGGTCTAGTGAGACTCAGCAGAGACGTTCAATATACAAGTAAGGGCTAGACTCGAAAAAAAAAAACAAAGTTCCAGTTGGTTTCTTCACAGAAATCTTAATTACCAACATACTGGCGCAGATGGTTGGATCGAGAAAACCACCTGGAAATGTGATTTTTTCACAGAAATCTGAATAATCATCATATTGGCGCAGATGGTTGGATCGAGTCCAACAAACAATACAAAGAAAACCACCAAACTCTCTTTCTTTTTGTTGGTATACAGACTTCATCCGGCCCATTTGCCTACCGGAACCCAACGAAGAGGCCCCCGTGGGGCAGTACGCCGTGGTGGCCGGCTGGGGGGCCACCCAAACCGCCAACAGCAGCCCCAAGAAGCAGAAGCTGCAGGTGCCGATCGCGGATAAGATGCAGTGCGCCAGAACGTTCTCCTCGGCTGGTATCCGTCTGAGGGGGTCGCAAATTTGCGCGGGGGGTCAAGACGGGAAAGACTCTTGCAGGGGTAAGGGGTTGGTTTGTTTTTTCCGTTGGGGATGTGGTCAATTGGGTGTTTTTCAGGCGATAGTGGAGGGCCTTTGATGATGACTACGAGGAATGATTCATCGCAATGGTACTTGGAAGGGGTTGTGTCGTTTGGTACTACTTGTGGTACTGCTGGATGGCCTGGGATTTATACCAAAGTGGAGAATTACCTTCAGTGGATTCATAACGCAGTCAGGGGATGAAATCGAATCTTGAAAAAAATTTAAAATCAGAAAAAAATCGTATTTTAAGGAGATACTGTTGGATGTAATTTTTTTCTTGTAAATATAAATATGTTTTTCTTTATTGAATTTTAATTGCGCGCGATTCCATCGATTTTTTTTCAAGAATAATTATAAATGAACTCCATGCTTGATTCTTCACTATACTGGATGTTTTGAATCCATTGGACCTTCGAAAATCATGAAGGAATTCAAAAACTTGTCATTCTCGTCATTTCTTAGCAGCTGATAAACTACCACGGAAAATCCCCAAAGAAATGAGTCATCATTAGCAATGCATTTTCGCAGAACTGTTCAAGGAAAATACCTCAATCATATCTGATCTCCATCCAGCAACTTGAATATCCCCGTATACATCCTATAAATAGTCAGAAGCAGTAATTTTCGCAATAATATTCGTACGGCTACTCGTTGTGTGTGTGTGTGTGTGTGTAATTTTTTTTCAAAGAAATGGGAAGACAGTTGAAAGAGTGCTTGATTATTTTTTTCTGTGTGTCATTTGTCAAACAGAATTGTAAGTATCCTGTTGGAATATCTAATGCAGAATTCACGATTCTCAGTCAATTAAGGCTAATAATATACAGGGTGGGGCACCACATACGACACGGTCTCTGTAAACCAAACCATTGAATATTTCGGGAATTTCTTCTCTTCATCATTCGTATATTCATTGAGGCTGCGAAAGGGAATTATTTTGGAGTATACAGGGTGGCTCAAAAAAGTGTTACATATCAAAGTTGTGTTTTTTTTAATGAAACACCCGGTATTTTGTTGCAGTTTTGGATAGTTCAGGGGAAAATAATACGATTTCATATAAAGTACCATGTACCTAACTATAGCCGTTTTCGAGTTATTGTTTTCTTTTTGAAAATGCTTGGTACAATTGGAGACTGAATAACATCGAAATGTATGGAAACCATCCCTTCCAATTCTGACCAAGCATTAAAGAGGTTTCAGGCTATTGATTCCGATAGAACCCGTTTCCCAACATTATACAGGACGTTCAAAATTAATTGTCACTTTTTTGTAATTTCAAACACAGATAACTTTGTTATTTTGAATAGAACACCCTGTACAATACAAAATTCGATTATCTTTCATTTTATATCAAGGTTCCCTTTACCTAGCTTGAATAGTTTTCAAGATATTGGCATTTTCAATTAGCAGTTATCATTTTAATGCATTCTTTGAATCGAGAGAGCTGTCAAACGACATTTATTTGATTTGGTAACAGAAATATTATTATAAATTAGGTTGAGAAATTTTTGGGGTTGAAATCAACACATGGGTTTGACGATGAAAATAAATTCAATGAAAAATCAAGACTTCTTCCGTAGTTTTGATGAAAAAAATTCCAAGTAAAACCAGTTCATCGTCTGATAAACAAGCATTTCGACAGACCGACTGTTGTGTAAAAGTGAATCCCATATCACCCTAGAGGCGATAACCTTTGCCGCTGGTTCAGTCTCAAGGATAATCCACTGACTCACTAATCAATTTCCGAAATACCAACGAACAACGAATTGCACCAAACGAAAATAATTATCAAATTTCAGACACTCAACAGGTCAAGTTAGAATGTACACCCATCGATGAATGTCCCATCGCTATGAAATTGGTTAGAACGAAAAAATACGCACCGGAAACCGTGGAATTTCTCAGAACATCCCACTGTGGTCACTCCAAGAAATCTGGACCGTTGGTTTGGTGCCCGAATTTGAATTCTTGCCTGACACCAAACGGGGAAAACGGTGAGAATAGCAACTTTGCTAAGATTTTCGACTGTTCTACTTGTTTATTTTCCTTCATTCACTTCAGGAGTTTGTGTTGATTTGACCCAATGTACAAGCTTACTAGGCAGATCGACTACAACTGCTGATCTGCATAAATACAGGTGCAATAAACATTTAGAGAATACGTTCCATGTTTGTTGTACGAACCAAGAACCCCAAAGTATCTCCAATGGATTGAACGATGAAGGTAACAGTAAGTAGAATCTGGAAAACCCCCCAAATGACTAACTATGCCCCTTCAGAAGAAATGCAAAACGACCAACCAAGATTTCTGGACTACCCCTACACTAACCCCAAACCGCTTGGCCCTGGAACCCTGACCAATAGATTCCATGATGATTATCCAAATCGAAACAAGCACGAGTCTGAAAGACCTTGGTTCAGTTTCCAGAATCCAGGAAAAAACAACCATCATCCAACCTACCCGAGACCAGAAGTGAATATCAATCACCATGGAACTACCTCTGAAGTAAATGATCGAGGTTATTGGAAGCCAAGCTACGATGAACCTACCTCTCGCATGGATCCAACAGGGCTTAGAAGCAGTAGCTCTACCTCTAAACGTAAAGGTGACGACGCTACCTCTAAAATTGATGCTGGATGGGAACCAGAAACGCCAGGCACCGGCTATAAAGAAACTACAACCTCTAGACTGACGTCTATGGCTGCCTCTACCTCTAGATATGGAAATGCTACCTCTAAAATTGCTCGATTTGTACTAGAAATGCCAGGCACCGGCCATGAAGAGACTACAGCCTCCAGAATGAGGTCTGTGGCTACCTCTAGCACTACCTCTACCTCTAGATACGAAAATGCCACCTCTAAAATTGCTCGATGGGAACCAGAAATGCCAAGCACCGGCCACGAAGAAACCACAACCTCTAGACTGAAGTCTGTGGCTACCTCTACCTCTAGATATGGAAATGCTACCTCTAAAAACGCAGGCAGTACCTTTGACTACAATATCTCGTCGATTTGTGGTAAACAGACGGCGAACAGTGACAGAATAATTGGGGGTAGTGTCGTAGACCTCGGGCAGTACCCTTGGGCGGCCTTACTGGAGTACAAGGGCAAAAAGGGGAGGAAATTCGGCTGCGGCGGGACGCTGATTAATAAGAGATACGTGCTGACAGCTGCCCATTGGGTGCACGAAGGAATTCTGCAGACCAGGAGCTTGCGCTTGTGAGTTTGATCGAGTGAAATTGTTTTGTAGGTTTTGGTTGATTTTTTTGTGTAGTTACAGGGTGTTGCTGGGTGAATACGACACTAGAAATGCTACCGATTGTATTTTCTCGCCGCTCGGCAACAAGTGTGCGGATCCACCAATTTATTTCGGGGTAGACTCCGTTTCAATACACGAACAATTCGATAATGTCAACGCTCTGAATGATATCGCGCTGATACGATTAGACAGAGATGTCAAATTTACAGGTACAGTGACGCAGTTGGAAAGGAATCCTAACCTAACATTCGATTTCAGATTACATCAAACCAATTTGTCTCCCTGACTCAAACTTCACCATGACAGTCAACGAATCCTTCACAGTGGCAGGATGGGGCGCAACATCTTTCACAGGTACGAAAAAACGCGATGACGCATGTCAAATGTCACATGTCATTTGTTTCTAGACGGAGGCAGTCCCGTGTTGATGAAGGCTCGTTTACCGCTCGTCGTGGATTCCGATTGCGAGAGATACGGAACGGTGGAGGCTTTGAGCGCCGGTCAGGCGTGCGCCGGCGTCGGTAACGGCGTCGACACGTGCACCGGCGATTCGGGCGGGCCGATGATGGTCGAACGCACGAGAAACTTCGAGAATGTCGCCTATTTGGTGGGGGTGGTTTCGTACGGGTTCGTAGGGGGGTGCGGGAGAGCGCCCTCTGTGAATACGTTCGTGCCGTATTACGTCGATTGGATATTCAGGAATGTTCGATACGATAATTAATAAATTATGAGGGTTTCAATGAATTCGAGTTTTATTTGTTCTTCGAGGTAGCTTTTCGTCAACAAATCCAAAAAATTGGGAAGGTTTGCATGAAAAAAAAATAAAAAAATTTTCCTTCGAGCCGGATTTGAACCAGCGACCTATGGATGTCTACTCTGTCTTTCCCACTACAGTCCACCGCTCTACCAACTGAGCTATCGAAGGTATATCTACTGATTTGAAAATAAATGTATGAGGATAATGTAAGTCGTCGTAATAAAATTTCAATTTTTCATCAGGAATAAAGTATTTTCGGGGCAATACAAATTTAATAAACAACCAAAATGAGGCACAGAACAATTCGACAATCACACCCTAGCAAAATGCTTCTGATACTTGGACTTGCCCAAATCCCACGAATACAACTCCTCTTTCCCCAGCCCCATCTCCCCCGCCCCCTTCTTGGCGATGCCGTCCAACAGATCGGTAATCTCCGGCCCGCCGTTCGTCGACTTGTTCACCGACTCACTAGCATGCCGAATCTTCTCGAAAATGGCGTACTTCCGCTCGTCCTGCGGCCGCAGAATATTGTTCCGCTTCATGGAGAAGTACACCAGCTCCAGCAGCCCCTGGCTCCTCACCAGGTAGTCCCTCTGGGCGAGCCGCTGCAGGCGTTCCTTCTCCTCGTACTCCACGATCATCTGCGGGTCGAAAGAGTTGTGGTAGTCGCTCCTGGTGCTCTGCGGCACCGAGGAGGACCTGGAGGAGATGGTCGGGGGGTCGCCCGCCACCGGCTTGGGCTTGGTGGTGACCCGCTTGGAAGCCTCCAGCTTCGCCTTCATCTGCATCTCGTCCCTGAGCGCGTTCTGGGCGGCCTCCCTGGCCCTGCTGCACGCCGTGTCGCAGTACAGCGAGTTCTGACCCTGCTCGAAGTACTTGGAGTAGTTCAGCTCGGTGCCGGAGCAGGGGTACACCAGCCTGAACCCCCCTCGGCAGCACATCTCCTGCCTGAAGTAGTCCGGGAAGCTTTTGAGGTCGTTGCTGGAGGGAAACTCCTTGGGGTTGACGCCGTTCAGCAGCCTCTCGCGCACCCTCTTCCTGTCCTCCCGCATGATCTTCCTCTTGTCGCAGCTCTCCAGGTTCATCATGGCGAACATGTCGCTCAGCAGCGACTCCTTGACCTCGCAATCCAGCTCGGTGTCGGTGTGGAAGCTGGGCGAATGGTTCACCTCGAGCACCTGGGGGCTCAGCCGCTTGTCGAGGAGGATGTCGATGCCGAGCAGCTCGCAGCAGGCCGGCACCACGTCGTGGTTGGGGAAACACGCGGCGTAGCTGTGCTTCAGCACCGGGTAGGCGCTGATGATGGTCTTGATGATGACGTCGTCGATCCTGTACCAGATAGCCTCCACGTCGTGCTTCAAGCTCTTGAGGTAGCTGTTCAGCCAGGTGAGCTTGCGCTTGCTGCCGCCCTCGGCGTCCATATTGTACGTCCTGCTGTGCTTGTTCACCGCGTAGTTGGTCAAGTGCATGAAGACGTTGGTGATGTTGACCCCGTTGGGCTCCTTGTACCTGCTGGTGGCGAACCTCACCAAGCCCTCGTTGTAGATGTACACCCGCAGGGGGTCGCAGCTGGTGATGAGGGTGTACACCCGCAGATCGAACTTGTACCCGTCGATGAGCATGGGCTTGGTGATGTACACCTGGCAAATGCCCCTGTCGCAGGGCCTCACCTCCTTCAGCGACTTGGTGATGATGATGCCGCGCCCCTGGCTGCCAGCCTCCGGCTTCAGGATGAACGTTTTGTTCTTGCGCGTGCGGCTGTAGGTGATGGCATCGCCTAGGTCGGCGGGGAAGCACCAGGTCTTGGGGAAGAAGTTGTAGTCCCTGGGAAACATGCGCAGCATCCTGTTCAGGTTACGCGCCAGGAGGTCCTTCCTGCAGATCTCCAGCATGCCCGGGAAGTGGTTGATCTTCTGGAAGCGCTTCATCTCCTTGCATCTGTCCACGGTGATGGAGAGGTCCGTCCAGTACATGTTCCAGTTCTCGCCTTCCGTGACTTCTTTGTAGCCGAACTTGGAGGCTACTCTTCGGATGACGTCGTACCTGCAATGGGTGAGGCAGACTGAGACGATCCTCTTCCTCTTCTTCTTGCCGGGGAGTTTGGAGGCGGCGCTCTCGTTTTTCGCTACCACTTTTATCAGAGGGGGTTTTTGCTTCTCGTCGCTGCTGTACCATTCGGAGGAGTCGCTGTTGTCGATGGGGAGTATGCTGGAGTTGGAACCGGTAGCCATCGGGAATGGCGATGACTTTGTGGATTATCGGTAGATTTTCTGGACCATGCTGGTGACGTTACGATTTTTGTGGCGTTAGAAAGTGTCAGCGTGCTGTCAGATTGTTTTGTTGTTGTTGTTTTCTACTGGAGCAAGTTCGTTTCTCGTCGCACCCTGTACATCATCCGTTAGCTGATGTACCGATAGCCGATATACTGGGTGATGACCTCTCAGCTTCAAGGTGAGCTACATTTCGGTTGTTTCCTCTCAGTGAACGCTAAGAGAACAGCATTCGTCAGCCGAGCATCGTAGTAGAGATGACTAAATACGAAATTGTGACTCTGTGCTGCGTCTTCATGTGCAGTCAAGCATTAATTGGCCAAGGTGAACATAACCTCAAACTCTATTGAATAGTTGTAACATCCCTCTTTGCTTTCACAGATATTTGCGAGACGCCAGACAACAAATTGGGGCTCTGCGTGCCTTTACAAGAGTGTCCAGTGATTTTGGCGATGGCCTCGGACTTTTACACGCCTCTAACATCGGAGAGACTGCAGTTTCTGATACGATCTCAGTGCGGATTCATCGGAAATGATCCGAAAGTGTGCTGTGCAGCTCAAGAACGAGACCTCGTTCGATAAACCCAAAAACTCGAGGAATTTTCATTGGCTACGTAGGAGGAAAAAAGTTTATGAAAGTAATTAATAAGTTTTTTTTGCACAATTCAGGGTGCTACAAAAATCAGTTTTTATAAAGCACCCCACATATTTTCTAAAATAACAATATTTTTCCTAATTAATTTATTTTTCTACCAAGAAATATTTTTATTTCATTATTGAAGCTTTTTTACAGTTTAGTACATGAAGTTTTATATAGAAAAAATGTGCTACAGGGTGCTACAAAAATCAGTTTTTATAACGCACCCCACATATTTTTCAAAATAACAACATGAAAAAATACCAAAAATTATCTGACGTATTTATTGAGTCGAAAGAGTTTATTTCGAAGATTATAATATTAGTTTGCTTTTTGGAAGATAATTTTAAATTGTGTATTGTTAAGTCTGGATCAAGAAAATTCGTAATCAAAAATCTGATTTCGCAGAGAATAAAAAATAAGGAACAATTTATAAAAGATAACATTGTTTGGAATTAGTGAAACGAGAAAAGATATGAGTTCAAATAAAGCAGCAATAATTTAGTTTTTTTTAGTATAGTTTAGTATATCATATTCGCTCTGCAAGAACACACAGAGCATTGGCGTACCTAGAGTTGACTAATGGGGGGGGGCGACCCCTATCAGTCAGCTAAACTTGCTAAAATTTTTATTTTTCCAAATTGTTCAACTTGCAATTTTTTTTTTATTTCTTCTGAGCAATGGGGGGAAGGGTTAAGACCCCAATAACCCCCCTCCTTAAGCCTATGCTTTGGATGAAAGGTTTCAATAGAATTTTAGATTGTGTTTAACATTTGATTAAATAATTTTAAAATAAAATATTTACCTTTATTTTATAATGTTCCTGAGAACTGTTTCATTTAAATAAAATCAACATTAGGGATATTTAGGGGTATTTCTACAAATTTGATTGAATTTTGATGATGATGATTTTTCAAAAAATGCCATTCAGACAATTGACAAGAAACTCATTAACTTTAGCTAATTTTTCCGGTCCTTTGGCGATGATTGAAAAAAGCATTAGGCCCCGAGCCCATAAGTCATCCCTTCCGTATTATTTATACTTCCACAACCCCTAATTTTCGATAGGGGCATAAATCAGGGATATTCTGTCGGACAATCGGCCGAGAATTAACTCGCCATTATAGTGAGTGGTGTCCGAGCGACGAGCCATAGGCTTTTGTGAAATTAAAAGCTTTCGTTCGGGCTCACGGAAAATTATGAATTAGGTGTCCGCAGGATTTACGCGTGTACGCATGAGGAACCAGGGAACTTTTAGGATTCGATTAGATTGAGTTTGTCGCCGAACAGTGGCGTAACAAATGAGGGGGGGGGTCGACCCCCATAACCCCCCCCCTTCGTGACGCCTCTGCCGTTGAAGGGTCGTTGTCAAAAAGATACCGTGAAAAAAATTAACTCCGCTTATAATCGAGATCGGACACACGTTCGTAAAACTTTTTTCTCATTCTGAAACACCCTGTATATCTGGGGCAATTATTTTTTGTACGTCAACAAAGGATGCAGTGCAGCCAACTGACAATTCGTTGTGAGCCTAAAGTAGGTATTTTTGTATCACTCGCGGAAACGACTCCTAACTTTTTATTTTTCATGTCCGTCATGAAAGTAGTGATTTTTATTGCGGACCGTTCTGGCTTTTAGTGCTTTCACAATACCCCATAAAATCCTCCACAGACAACGACCAATTAAATCCGCAGTAGTTGTAGAGAAAGCACCGGAGGCAATAACCCGCATTTTTCCTCCATCAAACCCGAGCTGCCTTCTCGGGGTTGCAGGTATGCTACTGCTGCGAAACACCAATCCTAGAGTGCGTCCTCGTGTAATTGGGACTGGTTTTCTGAAGACAGCGCGTTGCTAATAAGGAATTCTCCTCAATTTGGGTTATTACGGGAAATGCAAGATTATGAGTTTCATTTATGAATATTCCAAACTCTCTGCAGAAACTATCTAAAATGATTTTTCAAATATGGGGTTTTAAATTTTAAATCGCTTTGTTTCTAGTTCACAAATTGGCAACAGCGCCTAGTAGGCTAGAAAAAGAACAACATATATTCGTTCTTTGTTGTCTGCACATTTACAATCTAGTGTAGAAATTTGTCGGTTGTCATAACCCAACTTTTTGTTTATACTTTGTGGCTGGTAAAGAATACTCGATTGAATTGTTTTCAAGTTATTTGATACCATATTATACATCAATATAATAGTCCAACCCAACCAACAACCTTACTTAGAAGCCAAACCACGCCAAACTTAAACATAACCTTAAAACCTGAGTTCTCTCTCTAACTTGGTCGTTGTCGCCTCCTTTGCGATGCATGGAACGTCATGGAATAGAAATAAGCAGAATGGGTTTCTAATCTGATTAAAATCTATCCATCTTTGTTTACCTAATCAACGTAACGAATTTGTTGTCCTTTTTCATCACTGTAATCCGCAGTCGATGTTGCCAAATGGTGAATTAGAAACGAAGCACTTTAAACTTTGAATTCCCATATTTATTTTTGTTTTTTAAGAACTTGAAATATTTTTTTTGGAAAAAGGTTGAAATGATAAATTTAAAATGCGACATTTTAAAGATATATCATGAAAAATACTTCATTATCGTCTGAAGGAGAATTCCCCATTCGACCAAACGAAAATCCAGAGTGCGTAGACTCGTGCCTAACTTGTTTCGAGTGTCACTGACGTCTTCCAAGGCCTACTTACTAATTGCGGGACGTGTCTTTGACACCCTGTGCTGTCGTCCTCGCTACTAGTCGACCCCATTACCTAAGTTTCGGACTAGCGAGTCGTCGTTAAGGGCCTGCCGTAAGTGTGCTTAATTGAAAAGGAAGAAACGATTAGAGAGGGGGGGTGGGGAGGGGTACCCGGATACACGACGCTGGTGACGACACGGGCGAAAAAATATCGAATCACCGGCTCGATTTTTTTTCGGGTAGTTCCTTTTTTTTTCGTGTCGATGAATTAACTCCTGTATAAAATGTGTCATTTAAAGACGACTGTTTTGTCATTTTAACAGCGATAAATTAACTCCTGTATAAAATATGTCATTTAGAGACGACTGTTTTATCATTTTGACAGCGATAAAAAAGGTGCATCGTTTTTTATCACTGATAAAAACGCCTGTTCCTCTTAAGCGTCCACATCTAGTATGCTTACGTCATTTTAATGTCTGCCCTGTCAGTTATTTTCTTGTTGTTTATTGATATATTCTGTCGTTAATTTATCTTGCCAAAAAACACTCGAGCTTTTTTTTATCGGATAAATTTCTTTTTAACTCAAAATTTTTCCATCAGTAATTTTGCTCGAAAAACTGACATTTGACAAAATCACTTGACCTTCGGTCTCGCGATTTTGTCATGTCAGTTTTTCTCGTAAAATTACTGATTGGCAAAATTATTTCGTTACAAAAAGAAATTTATCCGATAAAAAAAAGCTCTTGTGTTTTTACTGTTGATAAAAAAGGTGCATCGTTTTTTATCACTGATAAAAACGCCTGTTCCTCTGTAGCGCCCACATCTAGTATGCTTACGTCACTTTAATGTCTGTCCTGTCAGTTATTTGAGCATTGTTGATTTAATAACTGTTAATTTAAATAATTTAATTGTATCAATAAAGATAATTATTATTGTTGTTCATTGATAGATTCTGTCGTTAATTTATCTTGCCAAAAAACACTCGAGCTTTTTTTTATCTCATGAATTTCGCTCAAAAAACTGACATTTGACAAAATCTCGAGACCGAAGGTCAGTTTTTCTCGTAAAATTACTGATTGGCAAAATTATTTCGTTACAAAAAGAAATTTATCCGATAAAAAAAGCTCTTGTGTTTTCACTGTCGACGAAAGTTGTTTGGCAGCCTTTTATGCGAAGCATACCTGTCAAAAATCTGTCAATTATAAAACAACCCCGTCGGCTTGAAATCCATACGCGCGAGACAAAGGAAACGTACCCCGTGGGTGCCTCGTATCACATTTTATTGGGGTAATTTCCTAGCTGCTCACGTGACGTAGTACGCAGTATATCATACTATTATATTATTCGTTCGTAGAGAAGTGGGAAACAAAACATTTTTGAGGAGCCCATAAAATATAACGAATTCAACAGTGAGGGCATAAAAATTTGACAGTTCTCAAGCTAATCTCTCTTTTGTGTCGTTCGGCGAACGTATGAGGGGACCGATAGGGAACTCGGGGCTAAAGTAGGATCACACTTTGCTATACATACATTATATATCTACCGTGTTCGGTTGGGAATGATGGTCGTGAGCGGGATTTCCACGGAAATTCCTATTTTACGACGTTTTTCATCTTTCTAACGTCAATAGATCCGTCATAAACAGTTTTGCACAGGTTTTTTGAACGTTATACGAGGTGTTTCAGAATTGCGTGGCGATATATCAGGTACAAAATAAGGAAAAAAGTTCCTATGAACGTGTGTCCGATCTCGATTATTAGCGGAGTTACAGGGTGTTGAAATTTTTAAAACAATGTGGTTTTTATTTTTTTGTGCTTGATCTACTGCAGGTAGAGCTCTCAAATTTGGTATGAGTATCAAGCAATAGGTGCTGCTTAATATGGAAGTAAATGTTTCTCAAATACCAAACAGGGTGTTGCATTTTCCGAGGTCTCGATCCATAAAAGCCTCAAGAAAAACTCGCTCGAACGCCACTGGTGAATTTTAATATTTTTCTTGAGTTCTTCAACCTATTACCTAAGTTTTGTCTCTCTTGACTTTTGGTCGAATTCCGTTTAGTTTCCTCAGAATTAATTAATTTGTACATTGGCTGAAAGTTGGATACCATGAAATTTTTATACTATTTCGATAGTTGATATTAATTGAAATATCAAAATTGAATAAAATGGAAAGTCATTAACAAATGTTTATAGGAATTGTTCAAAGTGAGATCAGACACACGTTCATAGGAACTTTTTTCCTTATTTTGTACCTGAAATATTGCCGTGCAGTTATGAAACACCCTGTATACAGGGTTTTCTTCAAAGACATGCTAATATTCAAAGGGGTTATTCTTTGACACATATCAAGAAAAATACTTTCTATATAAGTATGTCCTAAAATAATGAAATTAAAATTAATTTTCAATAATTATATCACCCTGTATCTCAAAAGTTAAGACTTTTAGGACATACGTTCATAGGAAGTTTTTTTCTCTAAATGTGTCAAAGAATCAGCCCTTCAAATATTAGCACGTCTTCAAGAAACACCCTGTATACAGCCACTCGCAAATTGGAACAATTCTTCAAACGCAAAACCCCAAACCTACTTCTATTTCTCGTTCAATAAAAAACAAACGACTAGCACGAAAAAAATGTAATTCATCTACGACATAGCCAGCAAACAAAAGCATCAAGATCTGAGGACATGAAAAAGAACACAATATCCTTCCCCACCCTTCATAGCTGTTGTCACATGTCATTTACCGTATTAAATCATCACAAAATACACCATGAATGAAAATCGACACCAGCATGGCGGATCTCTCGACGACTTCGTATTAATAACCGGAAAAGAATGCATCAAGAAACGGCCATCGGCAGATATATTATATACTATATATTATTACATCTCTAACCCTCCACAGAAACAATAAAAGAGGTCGCGAGTTACGGCTGACATGACATTTATAACCGTGCGATGTCTGACATGTTGCTTTTGTGGTCTGAACAGGACCGTATCTAGGCGGAATCTGACATCAATTCGAGAAAGATTGGACTGAGAGAGGATTTTATGTGTTCCCAAGGTCATGTCGTGTAACAAGTTGTTGATTTCGAGTGCTCTGTATATGATTGGAATTTGGATTTTATTCAAAATTGTATACACATTCTAGATTGATTTTTTATTTGTTTCACGACACAATTTTAATTTCATTTTCATTGTTCTTCGAGTTCAGACGGTGAAAATTGCTCAGACTTGACGAATTTGAGGTTATGGACAATTTTGAATTTCTGATCATCATGCAATATGAGGAATTTTCAGATTTTTTTCGTACTTTTATTACCAGAACGTCTGTAAACTCTGCTATGAAGAAATCGAATTCAAATGGAAATTTCAGCAACAACTTTGGAAAAAATCGATATTTCTGAGACAGTTGAAGGTTGAAGACATGCATAGAAAATTTCACATGGAACATACTTTCATACTGAGTACTTATTCCAGTGGATGATCTGTACTTCGACGAAAACCACCCACCCAGCGAGAAAACACCCTGGATTCCCTCCTGGCTGCTCCTTCCTTTGTTTTCCCCTTGCGGGTGGCATCAAGGCGTGCCGTGGACGCGAACAATGACGATCTTAACGATGATTGTCGGTCGTCGAGGGTCTCTCCCGAGACCCCGCCACCGTATGATTTTTCTCTCCACTCGAGAGAGCGTAGTGTTAATGACCGTTTTTGCGGAAAGTCCAATCGAATCTGTCAAAATCGCACCGACGTATCATCCGAAGGATTTATTTCTTTCCTTATGCCGTCGTTATTTTCGATTGTTCGATCTCTGATGAGAATCAGACACGCCGTTTTGAGTTCTTCGATCGCATCCAAACCATTAAATAAGTATCAGAGCTCGTTAAGACGTGATATTGTCTATTTATTTAAGCTTGACAGATGTTACAGCTCGCCAGAGATCAAGGATGTCCCTAATCATCAATCAAAGTTAGGTTAGGTTTACTATTCCAATTGTTTTAGACATAATTTATAAAATACAGAATTGTACAGCAATATTTCAGGTTCAAAATAAGGAAAAAAGTTCCTATGAACGTGTGCCCGATCTCGATTATTAGCGGAGTTACAGGGTAATGCTAAAAAGTGCCAAAAAATCATGGATTCGTCGTGCTCAATGTTGAATTTAACAACAACGGAGGCCACTTTCAACAATTCCTCTGAACATTTGTTGATAAATTTCCATTTTATTTAATTTTGATGCTTAAATTAATACCAAAAATAAACATTTCAGAGTTTGTGGCTTTGAGCCAATTCACGAATTAATTAATTTTTGAGGAAACTGAACGGAATTCGACCAAAAGTCAGGAGGGACAAAATTTAGGTAAACGGTTGAAGAACTTGAGAGAAATTTTAAAAATCACCAGTGGCGTACGAGCAAGTTTTTCTCGAGGCTTTTATGGATTGAGACCTCGGGAAATGCAACACCCTGTATGGTATTTGGAAAACATTTACTTCCATACTAAGCAGCACCTATCGCTTGATACTCATACAAAATTTGAAAGCTCCACCTGCAGTAGATCAAGCACAAAAAAATAAAAACCTAATTTTTTTCAAAACTTCAACACCCTGTAACTCGGCTAATAATCGAGATCGGACACACATTTATAGAAACTTTTTTCCTTATTTTGTACCAGAAAATGCGTATTCTGATACACCCTGTATGTACTCCTCAAAATTGGAAAAAACGAAAACTAGGTTAGCCCCAGAGTTCCTCAGTAGTAGTTCTGATTGCTCACGATGACGTTTCAGACGAATTAATTGAGTAATGATAATGAATGGAGCAAAAAATCCCAGCTTCCCCCCATCACCAAACCTTAATTATCGGCAGATACCGAGGAAATAACGAGGAAGCAACCCGATTCGTAAGTTCCACGTCGAGAAGTTCGGCTGTCAGCAGCGCTGAGTATTCATTAGTCTTTATTAATTTGACGCAGGATGAATTGGACTGTCAAGTCGCACGGGAAGTGATTGAGAAAAATTAGGAGGCGGTCCCGATGGTAACGATGGTGGTTTTTTAATTCGATAGATGGGGCTGAAGTACTCTCGAGGGTGCTCGAAGCCTTCGTTGCCGTTCGGGCTACTTTTTTTTATTTTTTCTTTTTTACAGTTCGAGTTTGAAGCCACGTGAAGCCTTCGCTGGTGTTCGAAGCTGACGTTTTGATGAATCTGCTCGTCAGGGCGAAAACGCTGGCTGTTCTTCATGCAGAATAAAGACATCCATTCGAGACCGTGTGCGGGAAACTTTTGACGGCAAGTCATCGCGTCTCACGGAAAGTTAAATAGGAAATTTATACGGGAAGAAAATCTCGTCCCTTGACACGGGAACACGAGGATCTCGCACAAAAGACCGAATTATTTTACATGCATTACGACTGGATATTTCCGAGGAAATTCATCGGGATCGGTCGATCGAATGAATGGAGTGGAAATGCGGAGACTGTGATGGAATTCATACGGTATCAGGAGAATTATACAGGGTTTTCCTTAAAGACAGGCTAATATTTGAAGGGGTGATTCTTTGACACATTTCGAGAAAAAAACTTCCTTCAAACGTATGTCCTTAAAGTCTTAACTTTTGAGATACAGGGTGATATAGATTATTAAACGGTTGGTACTGCGATATGAAGCAATTTTGATTAGATTATTTTAATCAAGAATAGAGCATCTGACCAGAAACATGTATTTTTTGGATTCTCATTCATTTTGGAACAAATCTGATCTCTTAATAAGCTTTCAGTCGATGCACAAACATTATCACGCTGCATCAGATTTTTGAGGAATTGACCCTGAAGTACAACGATTTTTATTTTCTTAGGCGAAAACCATGCGTCGGACAAAAAAAATACACGAGATTAAATTTGTACAATAATGAATGGGGATCTTGAAAGTAATTTTTATTTTGGAAGTAAGCAGTGACGTAGTATTTTTTTCCCAAAAAATATTCAATGCCAAACCCGTACGCCACTGGTAGAGAAAATAAAAAATTTCGTACATCACAAAATGCACCTTGATGCATAGAAGACATGTACCATATTTTCTGAGGATGTCTAAAATATTATTTAAGTTATTATTGAAAAACTGTTTTTATTTTCGAAATTCTATCACCCTGTATCTCGAAAGTTAAGACTTTTGGGACATAAGTTTATAAGAAGTTTTTTCTCAAAATGTGCCAAAGAATCACCCCTTCAAATATTAGAATGTCTTTATGGAACACCCTGTATTTTCTTCAATTCAGTTTTGCGAAATTTGTTATCGAATTGACAATACGACAACTTGGGCTAGTGTCAAAATTGAATGTGTTGACATTGGTGGATATATGAAAGAAAAAAAAATGTTAACCCCAATGTGCCTTCAGTGCATCCTCAAAAGACCTCAACGAAGGGAGTTGCTAGGCTCAGAAAAGGGTGGCGAAGGTATTTCCTTCCTATTTACCTTTGGAAATTCCAAAAAAAAGACGCAGCCATTGCGATGACATGCGGAACGAATTTTCATTTCCTCATATCTTTCTTCATCTGCCTAATACGTTTCATCTGAGAAAGTTAATAAATCCTACGTCGTCGTACGGCGGAACGTTAAATCCGATTCTTGCTAAAAAGTAATACGGTCGCTTTTCATTTTTCTCATCCAGATGTTGGGAGCCATGTCAGAGTTAATAATTTAGATCCGAACCTCAGATTCGAACTGTCTACAGGAACAACTTCGTTCGAGTCGTTTTCGCACAATATTCGATGCTGAATGACGCAGGGGCGTATCCGTTGGGGTTAGAAAAGAACGAAAATGAATTGAAAACTAAACAGACAATTAACATGGGGGTTTAATTTTTTTAACTACCTGAAGAGTAAACAACAACTGAAAATAATATTTCAAAGTGTAGGGAATGCTCTTTTTTGAGAAATCGATGAACACTCACTGCCTACTACGAAATTAAATGCAAAACAACAGAACAGATATTTTTGAAGTTGGCCTAGAAATATAAACCATGTTTTTGATACACTACAGTTGCTCTGTTCGGGGTTAGTAAAAATTAATAATAATAATAATTAAAATATCGTAGTATGCCCAGGAAATTGGAAAAAACATTTCAAATTTTGTCCCAAGGTAGACCTTTTAGTACTTGACATTCCAAAAAAAATGATCAAAATCTGTCTACAACTCAAAATTTTAGGGATAATCTCAGTGAAGTTTTTTGGGAATTTTCCTTGATAATTTCTTGGCGTACGCCTCTGGCTTTTCCCGCACAATTTCGTGAAGGTTAAAAACGGGGATTATCTGTGCGGATATTATTTTTAAAATAAAGACGGGCTTCAGCTGCAGTCGCAAGAATCAGCAGGATTTGTTTTAATGCGTGACGAAAAAGAACGAAAACGACGAGTTGGTAATTGAACACACATAAGACGAAATCTCTTCTGAAAAATCGGATTTTTTAAGTTATCTTGGGTAGATATGACCTGAATTGTTGTACAATTCTAACAAACTAAAAATGTTTGAATAAAGTCACTGGGAAATTCAAGCAAATAAATTTATTATGAAGAGAAAAGACGTCGAAAATTGCGAGAATTGCACTTTTTGGGTTGAAATTATTCACCTCCGATTTCAATGTAGTACATTCGAAAATAAATCATCTGCATATTTTCTGATTATACAGGGTGTCCCGTGAAGACCACGTCAAACCGAGGGAGAATGTAGATCAAAAGATAAATCACCTGCTATGACAAAATTCCCATTATAAAAGTATTACCGTTTTCGAGATATTTTTTTGAAAATAATGAATTTTCACCCCTTTCATTAGTTAAATTTGAAAGAATTAACTAAAAAGGTGAGGAATTGTACCAACCGTAAAGACAAAACTAACGAGAGAGGTAAAAATTTATTATTTTCGAAATAAAAAAAAACTCGAAAACGGTAAGACTTTTATAATGGGAATTTCGTCATAGCAGGTGAGTTTATGTTTGATCTACATTTTCCCTAGGTTTGACGTGGTTTTTACGGGACACCCTGTAAATTCGTCCTATTTCACATCATGATAAATCTCAAACGTATAATATCATAATGAAAGAGACGCAGCGAGGGTGAGTTTGCACCCCCAATTCACGTGTGAATTGTAATCTCCGTTTGCCGGTTCGAATTTCATTTCTGCTCTGGTTCGCGTGTGCTTCAGCGGCCGAAAAAAAAAAGATTTCACTGATCTCATACACCCACTCTCGTATACGTTTTTCAAAAGAACTCCCGATACATGAATTCCTATATAGATACTATAAAATCAAAGACCCGTGAATGTTTAGGGTGTAAAAATGTACTTCCGAATATCGCGACGAACTTTTTACGATACGGCTGTAAAATAAAGTAGAGGAATATGATAATATTCGCTGCGTGTATTCAGGATTTCTATAAAACCAACTCGATATCTGAATAGTGAGTTTTCAACGAATTGTATACAAGGGGAACTTTATTTTCGTTTTGATATTTTGGAATAGATCAGAAGAAATGCAGAGACAAGTATTGGCGAATGAATTTGAGATTGCAGCGACAAAGAGAACCATAAATGTTGACGTTGGATAGTTTCATTGCATTAGGTTAGGTTAAGTTAGGTTAGGTTAGGTTAGGATTAAGTTAGGTTAGGTCAGGATTAAGTTAGGTTAGGTTAGGTTAGGTTAGGTTAGGATTAAGTTAGGTTAGGTTAGGATTGAGTTAGCTTATATTAGGTTAAGTTAGGTTAGGTTAGGTTAAGTGTGAGTTTATATTGGAAATAAAGACATTTCAGACTGTTGCAGTGAGCTAATGCATCAATGTGTGTGCATTTTCGTTTTTCTTGGAGTGGTAATCATTATCATTTGTTTTATTCATTGTATTGAAAATAATACGAGGTTAGAATAATGTTGTGAAAGTGAATGGTTCTGAAACAAACTGAAACAGAAAAATCAGCTACAACCCTTCGAGGTATTTCTGAGGATTCTGATCCTATTAATTAAACTAGTTGTACGAAACGGAATTCGACTTTTTCGAGTGCACACACACACTCCAGACTCCACCCAAACCGGAAGTTAGTCGCCCGTGTGAGTTTTGATGAAATACTCCCATGCCCTACACTTCACCTAGATTCTTGAACACGCACGGTAGATTTCCTTCGAGTACGGTCAAGCTAGGGTTTACTCGAGCTCAGCTTCTTGAGGGCTGAAGCTTAAGCTCTGGGAAGGAGTTCAGGTGGAAATAATCGGTGGGTATTCAAAGTTTCGGTCTCGGAAATGAGACAATTTTGGTCCCGGATAATGAAAATCTGTGTTTGTGTTTTTTCGGGGCTCTGCCAGTGAATCAGCTCGGTCTCGCAGAGCAAACAACAAACATTAATAACAAGGCAGCTTTATTTAATAAATTCAAAAGTAATTTCAATCGAATCCGCTTTGATGTTCATTGCAGTGCTCTTTGTGGCTGCTTTTTCAATACCGCAACCGCTCAGTTTTTTTTGTCATTCACATCCGAAGGAAAATTGGAGAAGCTGAAGCTCGGGGTAGTTTCGAAGCTTCGGGAGAACACATCAAAGATACATGTTCGGTACGTTTGCCATCCTTGTGAATCAAAGAATAAGCTCCATTTACCATCACGAGGAGTTCTCGATGTCAAATATTTGTACTGGAAATTAGTCGGCTTAAAACTACCCGGGTTTCATTTATTATTCATTGTGACGCCTTCTAATTCGGTTAGAGTTCGCGTGTATCCTCTGCTCTATGTAAACGTGTTACATGTTTCGGGTTTCAGATACAAATACAGGATGTCCATTAGGGGGATGCAGCCCTTTTCAAGGGTGCATTTTTTATTTTATTTTTATTTTTTTATTAACTTTTTTCATTTTATTATTTCTTCACCCAACAGGAGAACCCAATTCTAGGGTAAATACATGATGCAATATAGAAAAAAAAATACAATTCTGGGAAAAAAAAGAAAAATATAAAAGAAACAAAACTGCATACACTGACAATTGAAATGATACACTAATCAGACATGAAAGATACAAGAATAACAATGTGTTTACAGAAAACAGCAGCTAAAAAGAAAAAAAAAACAACAAAACTGAAAAAAAAAAATTCAAGTACAGCGATTTGTAACAATTGATCAAAAATTAAATGTTGAAAAGAGGAAAGCAGAAACAATATCCGACCTACTGCTATCGAAGATATCACAGTGATTAGAGATTTAACCAAAGAGTCAAATCAAGCATACAGGTGAAACTAATATAAGAGCGTTGCTCATTGGTGTTCGAAGTTTTGGGTCACGAATCGATTTGAACAGAAACCAATCAGGCTAGGCACACAAAGTGCGTCCAATTAAGGGCCTGCGCCAATTCCAGGACGAAATAAAAACTCGACTGGGATAAATACATTTCGGTTGCTCATCTGCATAAACGACCTCCATTTTCAATAAACGTCCGTCTCGTAAAAGATTATTGCTGTTTTCGGGGTTTTGCATACATACATTCATATATTTTTAATATTCGGTCATTTCCCCACCGAGCGATTGGCTCATAAAACAGTGGATATGACTGGAGGGGAGGGGAGGGGGGTGCTTTTGTGGTGTCGTCACAAAGCCCCGCAGAGAAAAATGACGTTGCCAGTTTCCAAATCCCATCTTCATTGATAACAATTGAATATCAATGAACTTCGAAAACTCTATACGAGTCCCCCTACTTTTAGAAGGGTTCACACGTGTCTTTGAAGTACAAAGCATTCCTTCACTTTGCATACTAAGAACTGCGTTTATAAAGGGTGTCCCCGTTGCACTGGTGTGTACGATGAATGCACGAACTATGCAGTGGCAAGGGTTTTTTGTTTGGGTTTTTTGATTGACTCGATCTAGGTCAGAAGGGACGAGACCTTTAGATTATTTTGCCTATTGTGGGTTGTCTACTTTGTCGTGTGTGATAAGGGTTTTGGGACGTGTTTTTTCAGCTTCAATTCGGAATGACAACAACGAAATCTTTGGCAACGTTTAGGAATTGAGAGATTGAATGTCTGATCTTCTTAGTTCATGAATTCCTTCTATCGAAATAGTAAATCTCAAAAGTAAGGCTTTTAGGGCATACGTTTATAGGAAATTTTCTTCTCAGAATTTTTCAAAGAATAACCCCTTCAGATATTAGCATGTCTTGAAGAAACACCCTGTATACTAGGACCGAGAAAAAATAAAAATCGTTCGACCATAAAATGGTATCTCTCTCGAAAGTACGGCAATTACAACAAAAGAATAGGAATTATGAAAATAATAACCTCCAATTAGCAGGCCTCCAAGTATACAGGGCGTAATCCTATTAAAAAACAAACCGCAGCCAGAAACTTTTATAATAATTTCAGCTTTGCATTCTTATTAGGGCAATTAGAATACTTCACCTCGTTCGCATTACCGGAGATTTGTTTTCGGGAGTTGATTTAGGGGTAGACGCTGCTGCTGCTAGTATATTTAGTCGATTCAAGAGGACGGAAATTTTGCTCTCAATGTACGAAAATTCGAATTTCTACGTGATCGTTAAAAATCATTAAATCGCGTAAATTTAATCAATCAAAATATGTGGATTTCGTCTGTTTTTTATACTCTTATTTCATATTTTCAATCAATCCACTGGAAATCATATGCAAATGCACCCTTCTAACCTTTTTCAAACTGCGCTTCGCCCTATTATTCTGGAAAATATTTGAGATACGTAATCCTTATATTTAATGCGAGCATAAAACGAACATAAAGCAGAAAACTATAAACTATAATACCCTCTATGTGCCCGCTTCCATTGCGCATATTAAACGTCGTCATACTTCAATATTTTTACAACCCATAAAACGAAGGGCTGATGGAACTGTGAGACGTGACCAACATTCACCTCGTGGAATTGCCACTTTTTCCAAACACCCCCTGTACAACATACACGAGCAATTTAATTTCGTAAAGAGAACAAAGTTATATCGAACACCAGAAAGCAATTTTAGCTTGTGAACCCTTTCATATCAAAGTGGCGAATAATCTGACACTTTCGTATGTGTAGCCGCCCTTATTGGGTGTGATCCGAGCCCCCTGAGTGAGTGACGGTTGCTTTCCATCATACAGGGTGCAACAAAATCACTCTACTTGTCAAAATGGAAAAATCGGATCCTTCGCATGACGTGGTGCCACAACTCCGAGTAAACGAACGTCGTAAAACAAAGAAACAACCTGGGTGGGTTACTTCAGCTCTTTCGTACCAAAAGTAACTGCTATTCTTCGGAACTGCACTGAATACGTCGCAAATTTCGTACGTTCGTGAATCACCCTGTATACATTTAATAATTTCACCCTCGCCCAGTATTGGGCCATCGCTGGGCCCAACGTATATGGGGCTTATTAAAATGTGCGTGTTCATTGGGATCTCAAAGGAATAGCACAATCTAAATTCTGAATGCGAAATTGTCTGATATTAGGTGGGTAGGTAGATCGCTCGCTATATTGTATATTTGTGAGGAGGTTTTAATCAAAAATGATGTATCGAATCGTGTGTTCCAGAAGCAATCAAGATAACACGCGATCTGTAGGCTTTGTTTGTGTGTAGACGTTTCTCGAAACAAGATTGATTGTCTTTGTTTCAACACACGTGGAAACAGTGAGGTTAGGAATCTCTGGGAAGTCTTTAGTCCGGTCTATTTACACACTCAAGGTTGCATAAATTCCCAAGAAGCTGAGAATTGGCATTGTTGTTCTGAATATCATTATAGAGAAAACCTCAAAAGTCCTCAAGTTCAGAGGTGTGCCAAAAATTTGGCACGGGGTCAAAGGTGAAAAAAAAGAGTTTTTTTTTTTGCGATTTTTTGGCGAAACGGTGAGTTATTTCGCAAAACTACCCAAGTACAAAATTGTAGACCACGAAATTCTCTACAAAAAATATATCATATATACCTTCGGTCTCGCGATTTTGTCATGTCAGTTTTTCTCGTAAAATTACTGATTGACAAAATTATTTCGTTACAAAAAGAAATTCATCCGATGAAAAAAGCTCTTGTGTTTTTACTGTTGAGAATTTTGTGATCTACAATTTTGTACTCAGGTAGTTTTGCGAAATAACTCATCGTTTCGTCGAAAATCGTAAAAAACTATTTGTGTTTACCTTTGACCCCGTGCCAAATTTTTAGCACACCTCGGAACGATGAGGACTTTTGAGGTTGAATGATATTCCTTTGGCAATTTTCAGCTTCTTGGGAATTTATGTTCATCTTCCTCCTTATTTTAGGCTTAAATTGACCGGATTACTATTTACTTGAGACAGATGGTTAATATTTTTGAATTTTTGACCGATATCGCTCTGATAACAATGGATGCCTGTCGGTCATCACTACAATACACAAATTATGGTACAAATGAGTAGTTTGGGTCCTTTGTTGTACACGTCATATTATATTCAGATCAGTATTGCCAACCCTGTTGCTATAGTAGAACAGCTTAGTCCATTGTTGTCGACCCAGTTCTAATTCCTGAGCCGGTGGGGGAATCACAGAATAGGTAAACTCGACTGGACGAGCTCTGCCAATATGATAGGATTCAAATTATTTCGTAGTACGGGTGATGAGATGCCAAGACTGGATTTAATTCGGTTGGATTCATGTCGATCATTCCACTTATATTTTTATTATATTTTTAGTTTGGTTAATTTGGAGATATTCCACGATTTTTGAGAATTGGGAGTAAAACGGCTTGATATAAACTCAAAAAAATACTGAGGGAGAACAGAAAACAGAATAGGCTAGTTTATATTTATACAGGGTGATCCTTAAAGACATGCTAATATTTGAAGGGGTGATTCTTCGACACTTTTTGAAAAAAAAAAAACTTCCTTTGAACGTATGTCCTCAAAGTCTTAACTTCGGAGATACAGGGTGATAGAATTTCGAAAATGAAAACAGTTTTTCAATAATAACTGAGGTAATATTTTAGACATCCTCAGAAAATTTGGTACATGTCTTCTATGCATCGAGACGCATTTTGTGATGTGCGAAATTTTTCATTTCCTCTACCAGTGGCGTCCGTACGGGTTTTGCATTGACTATTTTTGGAGAAAAAAAACAATACCCTGTATCTCAAGAGTTAAGACTTTTAGGATATACATTTATAAAAAGTTTTTTTCTCAAAATGTGTCAGAGAATAACCCCTCCAAATACTCTGTATTTATATTTATTTATTACACGGGATCACCCTGTTTATAATAGTACGAGCAACAAAAAATATAAGAACTCATGAATATACAGTTGAAACTAAGACTAAAAATTAAAAATAAATTGAAATACGAAAAAATAAGATTCGAGTAAACTGAAACATGTGAAAATGAGCAAAAGATAAACAGAACAACATATATAGAGATAAACGATGTTTTAGAATGATGTAGAAGTGTCGTCTTTTTTTTGGAAGAGCCTACAAATGGTTATGGTTGATGCCAAATGTCATGGCAATTGTTCTTTGTTTGCATTTTCGTAAATCCTTCACCTGGACCAACTTGAGCACCTGGTACGTCACCCCCTTCATAACTTGTCACCTAGCACCCAGACTAAAGAAATCCTGCGAGTCCTAAAAATCCTAGAACGAAATTTAAATATTTTTTGGCGATCACCCGTACTGAGAAGTGAACCAGAAGACTTTCCGTGGCGAGTCCTCGGTGTGTAATTGGCCAGATAAAATCTTGGCATTCGCATGGGGTAACGGGCTTTGTGTTTATCGTAAGGAGATGGTCATGTGACAATGCCCATGTAGGGGAACCAACCGTACCCCGAGGGCGCGTAATACGGTCCATTGTAGGTATCTTTATTATTCAATATCAGGTATTACGAGCCATTCGGTCTTATGATATGATTAAAGTTTGAAGCGGTCGTTGCTTTGCTTATTAATGATAATAATAACTATTTGGGAAATTGTTATGGTTCTCTTGAGTACAGGGTACGTGATTTGAAAGTTTCTATAGCGAAACAGGGATAATTGGCGAATGAGCATAGGCGATACGCCACCTGGTGGCACTTGAAGTAACTAGAAATGTTGACACGGTTCTTGTGTTTGGGGTTATGTTTCGTTTATTTTATACTGAATTTGAATATTTGACAGATGAATAGGTAAAATCAAACATCCAATATTGATTCCCATGCTTTTCCTCGAGCTGGTGATTTAAAAATCGTGAATAGATTGATGAAATTCTGTTTACATTAATAATGGTCACAGTCGAGCATAGTTTTGTTCAGGTATCAACGAAATTTAAAGGAGATTTCACATTATTTATTTTATTTGGCACTTACCAAAAAAAAAACTGCAGGAATAAAATACCATAGACTCATAATTAATTCCATGACATAAACCATTATCTTGTCAGTAGTGGAAAAATTAAATTTTTTTCATGATATTGCATGTTTAGCATTCAAAAATTCTTCACCTTCATGAACACTTCTGAAAGTGTTTGTGTCTTCAAAGTACCCCAAACTGAATCTTGCCATTCGAATTTGAAAACAAAACAAATTATCAGAATCCTGTTTTTATTTCGATCGACCAATTAACATTCACAACAGTATTCTAACCTCGTATTTTTTTCAATATAATACAATGAATAAAACAATTGTTGATGCTTACCACTTTTAGAAAAATGAAAATACCCACACATTGACGCCCTAGCTCACTGCAAAAGTCTGAAATGTCTTTATTTTCATTGTAAACTCACACTTTATCAACGAAAAAACACACATAACCTAATACAATTCTTCTTCTCTTTTGTTTTACGGCCTTGAGCTGCCAAGGCTATCCGGCCAATCCAATGCAATGAAACTATCAAATGTCAACATTTGTGGTTCTGTGACTGCCCACTTTGGCGCTGCATTCTCAAATTCATTCGCCAGTTTATCCCCGTCGAAAATAGGAAAAGAGTTCGGAGAGTTGATCCTGCATAGTCTGCGGCCGAACTCTCCCATTCATTACTTATTGATGAGATCCGAAAAAACGGCATTCTTTTACTTTTTTCGACGCAGGTCATTGGCAAACAAACTGCTCTGCTACGGTGAAACTTTCCTGCTTCGCTCTCGACGTTCGCTAAGCGGGGGAGACGGGGGGAAGATGGGGAAGGGTACTTCTCCTGATTGAAATATGAGCGCTTTTATATACTTTCGTTTCGCCGATTTCATGAGGACCTCCGGTTTAGAATAACCCTGATAAGTAGTCGGATTTGAATGGATATGAGACTGTTTTTCACTTTTCCAAATTGTTATTTTTACGCTCCAAATTATTTCTTGTTTTTCCTATTTTTTTTGTTTTCTCCTCTCTTCTACTATATTTCCATTTTTTTTTTAGGTTTTGTTGTTTTGTTCTGGATTTTCCTATTTATTTAATATTTAATTCTTTTCGTTTTTTGTAGGTCTTACGTGCCCCATCTAATTTTTTCCTATTTTTTTTTCTGTTTCAACTAGTTTTCTCTGATTTTCTATCCTTTTTGTCAAGATTTTCCTATTTATTTATTCATTTATTTATTTATTTATTCATTTATTTATTTATTCATTTATTCATTTATTTATTTATTCATTTGTTTGTTCACGGGCAAGCCCATTTAAAAAAAAAAGTTCACATTATATAAGCAAGATAATTACATTGTATAAGCAAATATAATATAAATTACAAGGCACACTGGTAATATGTCATAATGTGAGAGCTTTACATTTTCAAACATTTTTCAAAATAACCATTCTAGTGTTTAGAAGTTGAAACTATTTAATGATGTACCAAACAATGGAAGCTCCCTGAGAGAATTTGCTAATCTGAGTGTTCGTGAGATGAAGTTATTATTTAATTCAATTTTCTCTCCGTTTTTTGTGAGTTTCGTTCTATTTTTTTCCTATTATTTTTCCTGTTTCAACTAGTTTTCTCCGATTTCCTGTGCCTTTTTTCTAGATTTTCCTATTCACTAAATATTTTATTCAATATTCTACTCGTTTTTTGTAGGTCCCTCGTGCTCCCTTTAATTTTTCCCTATTTTTTTCTATTCCAACTAGTTTTCATCATTGTAAATGAACCAATAATTCCACGATACCTTCTCAGTCATTTAATATTTTTCTTCCCCTCCATCCCCTTCATTCTCCCCCCACTCCTTCCCCCCCCCCGATACCATACCTGGAATTTCCGGCTTCATCATCTTCACCTATTGACCCCCCGAAATCCTCAAAGTAACGGTCTAATTAAATTTCCTAGGGCACCCTTATCGGATAGAATGAGCCCGATGGCCCGTTCCAATTATGACAGATGTCCGAAGTATGGACGGATTTGATCCCGTCAAATTAGCGAGGGGCGGCAGAGAACTTCCAATTAGGGAAGACGACGAGTTGGACCTCCTGGGGCTGACTTCGAGGACGGTCAGTAGGAAGAGATTACTATCTGTATCTTATTGTTGTTGTAAGCAAATCATCGGGAAGGAGGGGGGGCTTTGGGGGGACCAGTATTGTACCGTTTTCATTGTGATTTGTTCTACAATAGTCAGGGAGAGAGTAGAGCATAGGCGTAACGAGGGGGTTGGTTATTGCTTGAAAGAAAAAAAAATTGCAAGTGACAATTCCGAGAAATACAAATTTTAAAGATTTTGTTTTTCCAAATTCATTTTGTGGGAGAGGAAAATAATGCCAAAAACATATGATAGGGTTACTTGTGTTTAAAAGTCATTTCTTTATTGCCCTTTTAAAAATAACAATAATAAAAAAATATATAATATATGTTATTGCAAGAAGTTACTTCAGAATAAATAATTGAAAACCCCTACAATTTAAGAATGACCCCAATTTTTTCTTCAGAAAAAACTGACATGATAAACTCTCAATTTCAACTCTGTATAAACAAATACAATAATATATTTCTCTGTTGATGTTTCATAGTATCAATAATATTTCACTAAACACTGATAACACTAGAGCGATAACCTTTATTATTTCAAAATATTATTTATTTTCGACTCTGGGTGGAAAGTCTGGAATTGATGATGAACTCTCGTTTTGTATTGTCATTTCCAGATTGAACCTTTGGAGATAATAGTGACTCGTATTGAAATATATCTTCAGCAAGGTTAGTACAAAACACACCATTTTTTACTGTAATTTTATCAAAACTTAACGAACATAAGACGAAATGTATTTAAAATTGAAATATCTCAGCTTCAATCCGCGATTTTTCATTTAGCAAAAGTCATTGCTCAACTTTTTAACAAATCAAGTTTTCTAGTTATCTAATATTTTTTGCATATTTTTTTCAAGCATTGATTTGTTTTTTTTTTTGATAAATCGATGTGATGTGGGGGATCTGTAATTTTCCTGATTTTTAATCAATTTATTTTTATTGACCACTAGGTATTTTTTGTAGTTGAATTAATGTGATCTGTAATTTTCTTGATTCTCAATCAATTTATTTTAATTGACCACTAGGTGTTTTTTTTTGTAGTTAAACAAATATAATCTGTAATTTTCCTGATTTTTAATCAATTTATTTTTATCGACCCAAACAAATGGAGTTTTCTAGTTTTCTAATAATTTTTTCGGTAAGCATTTTTTTCTGAATATTGTTCCAGAATGAAGGCACTCCCCATACTGCTCCCCCTTTTGGCCCTGACCCTAGCCCAAGACCCCGTTACCGACCCGACGCGCTGTCACTGTCCCGACCGCTTCGTCGCCAGATTGGACGAGGAAAAAGGCGAATACAAATGTTTCGGGGTCCGTCTGAAGATCGTCAGACCGTGCGGCGTCGTTCAGAGACCTCGCTGTCGATGCACGGACGCCACTGGCGTCCTGACGGACCACACTGGCGTGTGGTGCTCGCAATACGGGGGCGGCAGGGAGGTGAAGAGGTGGGCGTGCGAAAACACCAAGGAGTGGGAGGAGTTTTTCGAGGAGCATCCCGATAAGAGGTTCCAGGATATCACCCTGTGATTTGTTTTTTTTTTTGTTAGATTAATGTGATCTGTAATTTTCCTGATTTCTATTTAATCAATTAATTTCTATTGACCACTAGGTCTTTTGTTTTTCGTCTGTTACAGTCGCAGCAGTAATGACGTCATCAAGGTGACTAAAACGTCAACCGATGCGAATTTTGAAATGAAAGTTAACGAATTGTTAAAAGAAGATTGTGATTTCTTAGATAATGAATTCATTCCTTACTTCATATATACACTTTGTAGACTACTGAATGAGTCTATACCAGGTGTTTCAAATTCGATTTCCACCATCAAAATCTCAATTTCATTTTATCTTCACATTGGATTATTTTCTTTCGAATACCACCTCAATTATTAATCACTTCAGAATCAATAGAACCATTGAAGACATTCCAGGTCACGTGACACACGTACTTCTCTTGATCATTCATCAATATGTTGGTCTCGATTTTTCGCACATGCATACGGACAAACGCCATTATTTTCCGTTATTTCGATCGTCCGATGAATCGTTTATAGCAGAAGGACAAAGCGATCACCAGAGATTGTTGACCAATCGTTATTTGAACCAACACACTTCTTAAACCAGTTGAGGTTATAATCGAACGGTACTCGATACTCGCGGATTATTCTTCAGTCTGTGATTCTCTTCGTGGTGAATAGTGTAGTTCACAATCCAAAAACAGGTGAGCACACTTTGAAGCTTTAAGGGGAATTCTGGTCTAGAGCCGTAATTTTTGGGTAGTTTTAAAATTCAGAAGAAAGAAATGTCAAAAATTCGTCAAATGACAGGCCGGTGAAGTGGGGGCTGCCAATCAAATCCAAATCGTACAAACAAAAAAAATTTTCAATTCTCACTGAGATTTTTTTTTCTTTCAAGGATGAACGCCGTAGTGATTTTCCTCGGTTTGTTCACCATTTCCATCGTTGTGGCTGATGAATTCCAAGACTGCAAATGTCAGGAGGGCTTCTCGCCCCTGAAGGAAGAGAACGGAGAAGTCTTGTGTCACGGGACGGTTTTAAAATCGATCCTACCCTGCAATTTGGTCTTCAAACCGGACTGCCAATGTGGAAGCGAAGCCACGAGTGTGGTTCAGGATTCTTCAGGTAAATTTTCAATATTTTCCCCCCAGCATTTTCCTGATATTAGATGGCTGAGTTGTACAGGGTGAGCGAAATCACTGCGAGAGAACGATGGGGATGAATTTTATTTTCTGTGAAACTCTGTGCTACTGATCTCGTTGGACAACCTGTATAGTAGGATAGTGAGTGATGATATTTCTGATGGTTTGTTCTTCCAACAGGCACTTGGTGCGGGAGATTCATTGAAGGAGTCGAGGATACGCGATGGGAGTGCGAAAATAAAGAGGAATGGGAAGATTTCTACTCGAGGCATCCAGAAGAAAAACCGAAATCTTAGTTGCTAGATAAAAAAAATTGATAACATATCTATTAATGCTGTTTTTATTCAACAATACATAGTGCTTTGTTATATTTATTTTATTCCTGAAGAATATTTCTTCAATATTTAGGATCAAGAAAAAACGATTTAACAATCAATAAAGAAGTATTTTATTTCCGAAATTTTCATTGAACAAAACATGTCAATATTGTTTCTATAATATTCACTGCAAATGAATATATAGTTCTCAAAAAACAAGATTTTCAGTTATTTTAAATCTTTCAGCAACTGAACTCGCACATATCTCGCTTTTTCTCAACCTAACCATCCCCCAATCAAGTAGGCTATGATAGTATTAATATCAGAAATTCCCCAAATTCCTCATACATCTCGAGCACACTCCCAACAGTATCAATTACCACCCAACCATGCCTGATACATAGCATGGCGTCTTCATTTTGACCTAGACTCCTATGTGCCTTTGATCCCACATCAAATTCCCCCCCGGTTATTCCCCCCCTCCCCACGTCCCCACACGTTCTGCCAATAACAATTATTGCGGTATTATGCAGACACTGGTATTAATAGATCGACAATGCGTGCGGATAGATATTCTCCTTTGATGTCTATCACTGACTGAAGGACTTCTTGGTGTTCGCATATTCATCGTGTTCAACTGTTTACACCCCCATTCGATGTGGGGGTGGAATAGGGTAAGTGTTGCCTTGAGAATTAAAAAGGAATTGTGAATTTTATTTCAGCTTCATTGAGACTCAGCTTCACTGGAAATTCTCGTACAAACATCTCCATATATCACATGGTAGCATGGAAAGGAAAATAATGAGTGGAAATCCTTTGGGAAATTGGGAAAATTGATTGAAACAAACAACTATCGTTCATGGGGTTCAACGATTGAAAAGTAATAAATCGTCTGGATGGTCTTTATTCTGGGATATCCAGTCCGTGAGTGCATAAATCAGGAACAGTCCGGCGGTTCAAAAAACTGTCTGGCCATATATATTCAAAATAAACCCTTTCCGAGTGCACGAAATTGAAAGAGTATCTTTGGAAATCCCGGACATTTATATGGAGTCACGTAAAACATGGAATTGGTTGGCCATCAAAGCGTGATCACATGCGATAAACGATAGTTTTTATGAGCAAAACAGCTTTTACTTTTGATAGTCCATGAAGTGGCCCCCTACAGGAAATAATTCGCTCAGTGCAAGGAAAACAGATCTCTTCGATATTGGAATTGATTCCAAGATATACATACATCTGTAATCAAGCAAGATAATTTAATGAAAACACTTGGCAAGAGAAATTGGCAAGAGCAAGGCAATAACAAGGCAAAATAAGCAGAGCAAGAGCAAGGCAATAGCAAGAAAAAACATTTAGTGAAAACACTTGGCAAGAGTAATTGGCAAGAGCGAGGCAATAGCAAGGCAAGGGCAAGGCAAGGGTAAGGCAAGGGCAGGGCAAGGCAAGGGCAGGGCAGGGGCAAGTTAAGAGAATTTGATGGAAACACTTGACAAGATTAATTGGCAAGAGCAAGGCAATAGCAAGGCAAACGAACAAGGCAAGAGCAAAGCAAGGGTAAAGCACTAACCAAAGTTAGTAAACTAAAAGTAATAAATCATCTGGATGGTCTTCATATCCTGGAATATCCAGTCAGTAGGTACATGAATCAGAAACAGTCCGGCAGTTCAAAAAACTGTCTGGCCATATATATTCAAAATAAACCCTTTTCGAGTGCACGACATTGAAGGAATATCTTCAAGATATAATTCGCTCAGTGCAAGGAAATACGTTGCATTCAAACATCCAAACAGATCTCTTTGATATTGAAATTGATTCTAAGACTTACATCTGTAAACATGTACGGTAAAATATGGCCACTGATTCAACGAAACTCCGTATTCACATGGGATAAAAAACATCCTTTTTCTCAAGCTAACAGGATACTATTCCCTTTGGGTCTCTACCTGCAAACTCTTTTGATCTGTGTTCACATCGTGTCATCTTTCAGATACATATTTACTTGGCAAACACAGTGAACCAAACAATTTCTCGTAGCTTGTTGAAAAATTGCTGTATCTCAATGCACAATTGAATTTTGGTATTGTTCAATGTGAGAAGAAGAATGAGTCGCTGTCTGCGTTGCTACTAGTGATCTGAATGTACTGGACTCTCTAAAGTCTAAGCATCTGCTTTCATGGGTCGTCCGGTAGATTCTAGGACCAATTCGGGAATCACATTGAGTAGCTTATACATAAGCTCTTGGCTACCCTCCTATCAACCCTCTATTAGGGGTATTAGGGACTTCGTTATGCTAACAATGGTGTATCGAATAACATGTAATTCTTCCTCCTCGAACTGATGGACAAGCTTCGGATGCATTATTTTTGACGAATATCCACGCAGATCAGAAGGAAACATAGAAATACACCCCCATCTGACCAATAACCCCTGGTCGGCCATCTTGCCCCTCGCACAATGAAAGAACCGCCGAAAAGGTCGCGAACAGATACGGCTCGCTCGATTAATTGAAATTATAACCGAATTAAATGACGGCCGTACATTATTACGTGCGATACGCGCTCAAAGCAAATTGAATCAAAGGTTGCCATGACTTTGACGGGGAGAGCCACCGAAACAAGCGAACGCGCCCATTGTCCGACGATACGAGCAGGCGACTTTTTGAAGTTGATTTTTCACATGAAGTGGACATCGTTAGAACTGGGGGCGACTGACGAGCTTTCATCTTTGTCCGAACATGTCCGACATAAAAGATCAGCCATTCATTTAGGTGAATGATCCTTCAGTCCGGAAAAATAATACGAGAGAGCTTATTGAAAAACATTCGTGGTTCTATGAGTGGAACAATTGGCAATAGCAAGGCGAAAGAGGAAGGCAATGGCAAGGCAATGGAGCAAGGCGAAAGAGCAGGGCAAGAGTAATTGGCAAGCGCAAGGCAAGAGCAAGGCAACAACAAGACGAGAGCATTTAGCAATAACAATTGGCAATATCGAGGCAATAGCAAGGCAAAAGCACGGTAAAAAGTAAGGCAAAGGCAAGGCAAGAGCATTTAGCAAAAACAATTGCCAAGAGTAGTTGGCAAGAGCAAGGCAATATTAAGGCAAAAAAAAGTGGGGCAATAGCAAGGCAAGAGCAAGGCAAAAGCAAGACAAGAGCAAGATCAAAGAACAAGGAAAGAGAAAGGCAAGATGAAGGCAAAAGCAAGACGAGCATTTAGCAAAAGCAATTGGCAATAGCGAGGCGATAGCGAGGCAATAGCAAGGCAATAGCAAGGTAATAGCAAGGCAATAGCAAGGCAGTAGCAAGGCAATAGCAAGGCAATAGCAAGGCAATATCAATATCAAAGAACAAGGAAAGAGAAAGGCAAGATCAAGGCAAAAGCAAGACGAGCATTTAGCAAAAGCAATTGGCAATAGCGAGGCGATAGCGAGGCAATAGCAAGGCAATAGCAAGGTAATAGCAAGGCAATAGCAAGGCAGTAGCAAGGCAATAGCAAGGCAATATCAATATCAAAGAACAAGGAAAGAGAAAGGCAAGATCAAGGCAAAAGCAAGACGAGCATTTAGCAAAAGCAATTGGCAATAGCAAGGCAAGAGCAAGGCAATATCAAGGCAATAGCAAGGCACTAACCAGAATCATGGAAAAGACTATTTTAGAGCTTCGATATCGCCTACATTGATATTTACAGCTAAAAATCATCTTTAGCTCGTCCGGAAACTGTAACTCGGTGCGCCCCGTTCGATTGTCATGGTTACAGGGTACTCGAAAACGTCAGGACAATAGCGGCGTTCGAACGATGAGCAGGAACAATCGGTAATTGACCAAGGCAGAGCCTCGCAGATGGATTCGTGGGGATCTCGAGAACGCGGTCCGCACTTACCGAATCCAAGGATTGTCTTTCGTGGAGGCTTCAGCTAACAATCTCCGCTGGACTTGGAACACTTCTGGATTCAATAGATGGTCGAGCAGAGTGGAAACTCCGACACAATTTCCCTATGGATGTGATTGTACTCGGTCTCGAATTAACCCGCGATTGGAATGGCGTGCCTCAAAGTCGTATCGTGATATACTTTTGTAAGTAAACAGGAGGAATAAATCAAGCAGATAATCTCGTTTCATTGGGCATTCAATTACAAAGCCGCGTTCAGACAGAGTTGTTTCCAAGTCGATGCGAAAGTTTGTGCTAAAGAAATTAAAACTTCTGCCAGAAAATGTTCTGATGAATATCAAGCCCTGAGCGGTACAACGGGGGCTAATAATTTAAATAAGGCTCTGAGAATGAATTCGCGCAAATTGAAAAATGTTGCCGACACGGATTTCGTACAAATGAAAATATGAACTGGAACCAAACGCTCAATTATCCCTCTCTGGGATCTCCAAGGAAAAAACTTCACGTCGAAAACACTGCTCAGAAGAAATTCCGAGAGTATAGACGCCACCTGGTGGTAATGTACTAAACTAGCAGGTGGGAAAATTGACTGAGATGCAATTGGCAGCCGGTATGTAGAAATATCTCATCGGCACTCCTTTAACGGCCCATCGTGCTCATTAAAAGGGCATTATCATTTATTGGTGAGGCGGTGAAATGTGTTGGAGGCTGGCGCCTAGACCCTTAGACTTGATTAAAATTCATTTTCACCACCTATATCATTCGTATTCGCCGACGACGGGTCGTTAAGTTCGGAAATCTACACATTTTCATTTACTTTACGGGGGAAAACACGGATTTATATCTGCTTTAAGGGGTTATACAGTAGGAAGGCTGAAAAAAAAATGAATTTTCCAGAATTTTTTCTGAGAAAACTATTAGAATTATTGATCTGATAATTTGTACACATATTATGGTATCTTTCAACATTATTTTAAGACTTAGTATTAGTAAAAATATTTATTTGGGAAGGAGCTACAGCTGAGCTCCGGGAGCTCCTCTCAAAAAAGGCGTTTTGCGGTGACCACTCGGTATATCTCTGAACTGGATCATCCAAAATTGAAAAACCAAACAGATTTCGTTGAAGTAATGTTAAATCCAGTAATTGATCGGAGGAATAGGCAAAATAATTTTTTTTGCCGAAATGGCGGTTTCTCAAAGAAAACAATCGATTTTTGACCAAAATTTCGGCCATCGGTCAGGAAAAATCTTGGATTGGTTACTAGAAAACATATTTAAGACGCTCGTGTTGAAATTTGAGACTAATAGGTTTGACCGTTTTCGAGTAATTTTGGTCACCAACTTTGAAAACACCATTTCGAGAAAAACGCGTTTAAAGTTTGAAAAGCATTTTCAAGCACTCTGAACCGCCTTTTCAAATTTTCGTGTAACTTCTAATATATTTACCAGAACGATACTAAAAAAAAATATTTCCTGAAAATTCCAACTCTATATAACTCCTAAAATTCAATTGCTCTGAATTGTTTGGAATATTTTTCATAAATTACCCATTTCAAAAGAGTCTATTCACATTGAAACTACAAATGATTCAACATAACATTATTGAAAACTCCTTGAGAATCATTCAACGTTATTCAACGTCATCTTCATTTTCCCAAATTCTAAATTCGTACCTCACAATTTTTCGGTTGGTGCCAATAAACTTCCTGATAATCACGACTCGCTACGAAAAGCCGTAAAATTTTACGACAGATATCTCTTCGGCAATGACTGAATGCCCAGTAGTGTCTGCGACCCCCAGTAATTATGATAGTGTCAAAATTAAAATTTAACGACCCCCCGTAAATCATGGATCGGCCCGAAGGTATGGACTTGCAGTTATTATGACCTAATTGGCCAATAAAACCATATATACGAGTCCTTATATTTACGGCAGGAGCGTTAAATTTTCATGAATCAGCAGCTCAGGCAATTTATGTGTTCGTAACTCCATAGGACCCAAATCTGGTAGCCGCAGAGGCCAAACCTCGCAGCGTCGCTTGTGTAGAGATATTTTCAGCTGGGACTTAATATCGAAATTGATGTGAATTTGTCCCCTGCTGGAAAGCATTCATGAGTTTTTAATTTCGCTTCGGGAACATTAATACACGTCACGTGACTCGTGGACGGCTTGCGCCAGATGGCCCTGTGAATATGTGTATTTATACGGGGGAAGTGGATAGTACATTCGATCAAAATGAAGGTTTCAATTCGAAATCGATTAGTTATATTGCGAAAGCCATCGTAAATCATTCCAAACGAAGTTATGAAATATGGAAATGAACATTGCTCAAAAGCTTGACGTCCAATGGAAAATGGAGATCGTCTTATCGACTCTGTATTTTTCGAGAATTTCGACCCAGACAAGTGGCAGTAGCAGCCACGCCATCTAACGGTAACGAACTCCTGAGAGACAAAACATGTTCAATTACGAACGGGCCATTATGCAAACGGTCCTCTATAATTGGCTCACCGACTTGGATTATTTGAAAGCAATTTCTTGTACTGACCGAACGGATCGACCAAATCGTCTAGACGAAAATGTGAGCGACCAATTTAACAGACGAAGGCCGTTGAGTGGCCATCTGGGTCACCAGATTTGACACCAATTGATTTTTTTTCCGTGTAACTCTTCTGCACACAAGATGATTGCTATTAGACATCATCTGACGATAGTTTGGGGTGTGATTCATACAGGGGATTCCAAAATCTGGTGGTTCTATGAGTGAAAACAAAGGCAAGAGCAAGGCAAAAGCAAGATGGAGGCATTTAGCAAAAATAATTGACAAGAGTAATTGGCAAGAGCAAGGCAATAGCAAGGCAAGATCATTTAGTGAAAACACTTGGCAAGAGTAATTGGCAAGAGCAAGGCAATAGCAAGGTAAAAGAGCAAGGCAAGAGGAAGGCAAGAGCAAGGCAAAAGCAAGACGAGCATTTAGAAAAAACAATTGGCAAGAGTTATTGGCAATGGCAAGGAAAAAGAGCAGCTTGGATTATCTAAAAGCAAACTCTGAGCGACGAATCTGACAGATGAAGGCTATGGAGTGGCCATCTGGGTCACCAGATTTGATTTTTTTCCAAGTAACCCTTCTACACACGAGATGATTGCTATTCGACATCATCTGACGATAGTTTGGGGTGAGATTCGCATAGGGGGTGTCCCAGAATCTGGAACCTCTTGTAACATCCGCCGTTATATGTTTATTCTATCACGATGTTTACATAATTTCATTACAGAGAGGGTCAATAACGATATTGGAAGGGCAGCGAACGAAGAAGTTCCGTAGCAGGGGATGAAATTATCTTTAGTAGCGTCCAATGTCAACTGAAAGGGTAAATACAAGAGGGTCGATGAAATATACTCGATTGAATGTCCATTTCTAGAAGGGTTGATGATGTAATGTATAGTTCGTAAACAGTTGCTGAGAGAACACAACGATTTGTTCTTGTAGAATGAGGCGCTGTCGGCGTTACTGCCACTGATGAAATAATCCAGAATTGTTGGAAAAAATGTCACTGTGGACCTGAAAGAACCAGGTCAGTTCGGAGAGGAATAAAAATGAAGGGGCGGCCCTTATTGACGTATGGAGGTCGTGCATTTTTTATACAACTAAACCGATTTTGTACAGCATAGCTTTTAGCGTGGATTACTATTGATGAGACACAGGATTATTCCGGAGTCCGGAGCTTTTTTTCTCCCTTTGTCCGCTCCATTAACACATTCGCTTCTTTTAGTTCTAATTAATTTTTCATCGTGGCTGCTGATACCACTCAAACACCTCGTATATCAAAAATTAAACACCCGAATTTCTCACGTTTTTTTTTTTCTGCGCTCGCGATCAATTCGCTCAGAACAATGCATACATACTCAGCTATGCATACAAACAGCCACACGCACGGCTTGCTTGATCGAATTTCCCCAAACAAAACAAAACAGAACGCTTTGACGTTTGTCAAACAGTTTGTCTTAATTACGCGTCATCGCGATTCGGTTCTGAGTCGTCGCTGATATTGTTGGTGTCGCTGCTAGATCACGGATTCATAATTTGGGGGAACAGGGGGGAGGTGGGGGCACAGCATATCCGAGAGATGTGGTTGGAAATTTCAATCAAACTTGTATTGATGCATCAGCATTATTATTAGAGATTCATCAAGTCAAATAGCTTGATATTTTGGGAAACTACTTGACTTGACTTGAAAGTCAAGCTCGTGGAAATTTATATACTTGACTTGACTTGATTTGAGATATTCGTTACTTGACTTGAAATCAAGCTACTTGATATTACTTGATCTTGATACGGACGTGTCGATTACTGCACATTTTTCTGCAATTTCGCGCGCGCTCAGACTTGATACGGGGATTCCCCGACTTCCGAGCTGACTGAATTATTTTAAAATTGTGTATATTTCTGTTTTTTTTATATAGTGAGTTTCATAGACAAAAGTTTTTTCCGAAACTTCCCTTTTAATTCCATCATTTATTGAAACACAATAAAACTGCTGAAAGTCAAGTAGCTTGATAGAAGTACTTGATTTTTCTAGTACTTGATGAATACATACCTGAACTTGCCTTGACATCAAAAACTACTACTTGACTTGACTTCATTTCAAGTCAAGTAGCTTGAAAATCGAGTCAAGCCGTGAATCTCTAATTATTATTATCATAATTCTACTAATTTCCCATTGAGAATTTGCTTCCAATTTTGGATGACCGTGTGAAGGGAATAATAATCGACTGATCGTCAATATTTGGCATACCCTACAACCCTTTGTGTATTCTCACAAACACCGTCGAAACGTGCCCTAACCCCGATTCTTGAAGACGCGGCGAAGGGCCCAAGTAAAGGGACAGCATCTGTCCCTTCTGGGCTACCCGGTCAAGCAAACAATTGCCAAATCATTATTAGGTAGTAATGGAAATTTACATGCGGCCCTTTGAAGTCGGTCGAACGGACTAGAATTGCAATTTCGAAGCCCTAACGAGGTATTTTCGATGTGGTCGTGACATTTCGGTTACACGGGAGTAGTTTCGTGGTCTCTGAACTCACAATGGGAACTGCAACAGTTTAAAGAACACCCTGTACAGGGTTTTTCGTTATATTTTGACCCCCCCCCTATCTCCTTTGTTTTTGGTTTTACAGAAAAAAGTTTGAGTGAAAAGTTGACGGGTTACATCAAAACCAATCAAAAATGAAAAAATATACAGGGTGTTCTATAAAAAAAAATTACTTTTAATCCTGTATCACGTGACCTATGCAGTCAATTGTTTTCTTTGCAGCATATAACAAAAGTCCAGATGTAACCCGTCAACTTTTCACTCAAACTTTTTTCTGTAAAACCAAAAATAAAGGAAATAGGGTGGGGGCCAAAATAAAACGAATAACCCTGTACAGTTGCGAAATCGAATGAAAATGAATCCCACCCTGTTTGTTCATCGAGTGTTGTTCTCTTGCCAATACTTCCTTCAATTGACAATTACTCATGAGACGGGCGATGAATATTAAAATATCAAACTTCCCGGATTAGCTATTAAGGGCCGGAATTGCCGGAAGATTGTTCTCGAGCCTCGTTTGTGCCCCCTCCTTTTACGTACGATGAGTTCATTCGATGTAGTTGATGTTTTTCGAAGTGGTTTATGAATTCGGTGGCCCATTGAAGGCGCAATGAACAGAAAATTCATTTAATCTGAAACTCCCTTATAGTGAATTTTTCGTGCGTTCAAAACCCGAAAAAAAAGTCTAGACAATCGTTTCCATACAGCGAATTCTCAAACCTGTTATTTCTTCCCCCCATATGGACCAGACGGATTAAAAGGGCGGCGGTAGAGGGACCAATTAAATCAATTGTTCCAGCATCTATCCTGGTCCGCCAGGGTCTCGATGTGCGTGTCGTACCCTCTTTTTCGCCAATTTAAAAACCCTTTGGATATCCTCGAATCGCCCTTGACCATCCCTTCACGCTGCCTTGCTAATTGGAAGCACGAAAAGGGCGAGAATTTTTCACTACTGATTTAATTCCATACCGAGAATCATGTGTTTTTCATTATCAATTCATCACCACAACTAGAACGAATCCTACTCATGTTGCATGACGTGGTGCCACAACTCCAAGTACGCAAAAGTGCGAATGTGAAGGGAGAAAGTAGTCTTGACATTTTTTTGATAGCTTAGACATCTCGAATATAGTAAATTAATGAGGAAACAATTTCGTTCAAACTATGCAACTCAGTGCAATATTTTTGTGTGACGTCACTCTACCGAGGGTTGTGAATTTTGTATGAAAATATGCCGCACTGGCCGCTGATGTTTATGGTAGTCGTGAAAACGGAGACAGAGCTTATATTTTCTTCTAACGATCCTATTTGTCCAAAACGAGATGAATAATAAATCCAAAGGGTTGTAATGGAATATCGTGAGAAAATTGTGTATCATAGATGAATAAGTGGCCATTTATCACCCTTGTGGGGTTAATTTTATTTCAAACTGTAGCTTCAACTTCGACTTTGAAAATTTGGAAACTGTACACATGCTCTCAGTTGACTAGCAATGGACAGCCTAAGTCTTGACGGCACAAGCTTTAAAATCTTTCCAAACAAAGCGTTCATTTCACGTTTTCGCTTCTTTCAGTTGAAAGTAAGAATAAAATTGTTTGTTTATGGTGATATCAAGTTCTCATTGACTCATTATGATGGAAATTCTTTTTTTAGAGAAAACAATGCAAATATTCCTTTGTTTCCATTTTGACGTCACACTTAGGCTGTCCATTGTGTCTCACCCTGTATCGATGGAACTCATCCCCACTCCTTTCCCCCCTTATCCCCACTCTGTTATTAGACATCACTCATGCAAATTGGAGGCACTTTGCTATCTGGACAAAACGAAAAGCGAAGCGATAGACATATTAGTGTACTTCCGACTCCATTTGGGCAATTTGCATACAATACAGCATCGAATTATGGACCATCGACTAACCCACCCTTCTAGCCCTAAGGGTTGAAAAAAACCACCTTTGTTGAGTACGAAACATCCAGTGTATCTCGAAATAATTCAGCGCGATTTTAACAACTTTTTTTTCGAAAATGCATTCCTTAGTGAGTTATTTTAGTTTCACGTACTAATGGGTCACCCTGTATGTGATGTTGAGCCTATTTCATGTTGTTGGGGGGGTTAAAATATTCAAATTGTTGAATTGGCATCTACGTAGGTGCTTTGTACTTTTCGTTGGATGAGATATTATTCGACAAAGTGTGATGTGAACTCTAGCCAAGTTATATAGTGTTGTGATTCCATTAAAAGGTCTTATCTATTTGAAACACCCTTTTCGGAAAGCTCTTCCTCGAGAAAGAGGCTATGCAAATCACGATTTCTGTTGGGAAACGTGAAAACAGGAACTTGTATCTCACCTACGTCAGACAACTCTTAAAACTCCTCGATATAAAAACGTCAAATCATGGAACTCACCGTCTGTTTTTCATTATTCTGTGCCCTGTAAAATAAGAAAGAAACAGATGAATTAATAATAAACTCGGCTCAGCATTCCTCCTTTCCTAACAATAGCCTTTCAGAGGAAAATTGAAAAGATTTTTAATAATGCGAAACAAATCGGAAGGAAGTACGTTTAGGTCACGTGGGCAAGAGAATATACAGGGTGTTTCTCAAAGACATACTATTATTTAGAGGGGTTATTCTTTGAAGCATTTTGGGAAAACAACTTTTTATGAAAGTATGTCCTAAGAGTCTTAACTTTGGAGATACAGGGTGATAGAATATTGGAAAAAAATAGTTTTTTTGATGATATCTGAGATAATATTTTAGATATCTTTAGAAAATTTGGTACATGTCTTCTATGCATCAAGGTGCATTTTGTGATGTACGGAATTTTTCATTTTCTCCACCAGTGGCGTCCGTACGTGTTTTGCATCGAATATTTTTGGAGAAAAAAATACTTCGCCACTGCTATACTTTCAAAATAAAAATTACTTTGAAGATCCTCATTCATTATTGAGCAAATTCAATCCCATTGATTTTTTTGTCCGACTCATTGTTTTCGCTTGAAAAAATAAAAATCGTTCTACTTCAGGGTCAATTCTTCAAAAATCTGATGCGGCATGAAAATGTTTGTGCATCGACTGAAAGCAAATTGAGAGATCAGATTCATTCCAAAATGGATGAGAATCAAAAAAATATATTTTTCTTGTCAGATGCTCTGTTCTTGATTGAAATAATGAAATTGAAATTGCTTCATATCGCAGTACCAACCGTCTAATAATCTATATCACCCTGTATCTCAAGAGATAAGACTTTTAGGATGTACGTTTATAGCAAATTTTTTTCTCAAAAAGTGTAAAAAAATCACCCTTCAAATATAAGTATGTCTTCAAGAAACACCCGGTATACAGAGGGGGAGAGGCGTCTTGGAATAAAAAGGAATCGAATACAATGCGTTCTGGGCCTTGAGGCTACCCATTCGTTTTTTTTTGTCATGGACTGAAACAGATCTGGAGTCACCTTTTGGCTCAGACAAACAAAAGGGAGTCGAAATTATTTTTTTGGTGTATTCTGCGTCTCGTGCTGAGGGAAATGATTATTTTGCTCGGTACACAGCAGCGATTGGAGCTTTCACTTTGGGCTCTTCTGACTTGGTGTCTATTTTTTTTTATACAGGATGGCCCACAAAAACTGATTTCTCAAATAGTTCCTCGTTCTGAGATCTTTTGTGGACCACCCTGTATGGTTTGGAAAGTGTAATTCAATTTCGCGATGACAAAAAATCCGTTTCGAAGGTGAGGAATAAGCCTAACGAATACTTTTTTCTTGTACACCTACTCAGGATGCATTTGCATCTCTAACTGGGGCTCAAACAGTGATCATGAAAAATGTATGAGATATCCAGCGTTTGCTTCATTTCACATACGTTCCAACTTTTGTGTTTTCTTTGGAAATTATTCCAAGTTTTAATCTACTTACGATATCGTTTGATATTCGAGAGGATATATCATTTTCCTTTTTTCTCTTTTCTTGTAGGGCACACGAAGATGAAGAACACAGTAGGGAGATGAAGCTCGCTCTCAAATTTCATTTAGCTATTCTGGCACTTTGGTAAAAACGCTGGCTTTGTCGCTCCCATATGAGACATTTTCATCTGATATTGAAATGATAGGCAGATTCCCAGAGAGTTTCCTCTCCTTCCTTTCACAGGAAAAAAAATAAACATTTGCTGAAAGCTCTTTGACTCGATGGATTCACTTTATATTTCATTTACTTTTACTAGATATCAGAAACGGAGGACGAAACTCACTCCACATGAAAAAAATTATAATATGAACATTTCTGATCATTCTGAATTACCTGAGAGATAATCCTTTTCTTTGACGTTCTACAGGGTGTTTCAAAATGGCACGGCAATATTTCAGGTACAAAATAAGGTAAAAAGTTTTATTTTATTGTGCCTGATCCATTTTGAACAATTCCTCTAGACATGTGTTGATAAATTTCCATTTCATTCAATTCTGATGCTTTGATTGATATCAAAAAACGAAATAGTATAAACATTTCAGAGTATGTAACTTTGAGCCGATTTACAAATTAATTAATTCTTGAGGAAACTTAACGGAATTCGACCAAAAGGCAAGAAGGACAAAATTTAGGTAATAGGATGGAGAACTTGAAAAAAATATCGAAATTCACCAGTGGCGTACGAGCAAATTTTTCTTGGGGCTTTTATGGATTGAGACCTCGGAAAATGCAACACCCTGTATGGTATTTGGAAAACAGTTAGTTTCATATCAAGCAACACCTATTGCTTGATACTCATACGAAATTTGAAAGCTCTATCTGCAGTAGATCAAGCACAAAAAAATAAAAACCTAATTTTTTTCTAAACTTCAACGCCCTGTAACTCGGCTAATAATCGAGATCGGACACATGTTCATGGAAACTTTTACCCTCATTTCACACCAGAGAACACGTACCTGAAACATTGCCGTGCAACTCCGAAACACCCTGTATATTTACGAAATAACCCATTTCTAGAATGTTCCACCCTGTATATTGTTACAGGTATATCCTGTATACCTCGTCTGGCTCATCTGTTGCGAATTCACGGCCAATTATCGTGGGCTTATAATATCAGAAATATACATCGGAGAGGGCTCTCCAAAAAGGAGATGTTCGAATTAATTGCCGAACATCCGCCATCCGGAGCATACTTATTACATAATTAAAGTGGGAATTGCGAAAAGCCTACGCAACTTAGTACACTTCTCGACTGCGGATCAGCCTCTTCCCAACAATATCTCGAAACTGATATAGGGAGAGTGAGTAATTACGGAAATGAGAAGGGAGAACAGGCATCAACAACAATGAAAGAATCTTCGAAGTAGTCAGTCAGTCGGTTGGCAAGTTTAATCATGAATATTGAGGCAAATTTCCACTTTTCCACTAGAGGTCACCACTTTACCTCATCCTAAAAGTGTGTCATGTGTCAAAATTGCAATCTATGTTGTTGTTGTTGTCTTTTTTTATCCGATGATGTTGCACTGCTTCATTTTTGGAAGCCCTCAAGGGCCTCTCAGCTTCCCCACTGAATCTCTCGAGATCCTTTCGATTACCGCTAGTATTAACAAACAAATTCCGAATTGATATTCGCATTGTTTGCCGCACCACTCACGATAATGGGAAAGCCATACAAGTCAGTCATCCCCTCCATCTATGAGGAACTGCGGATCCAGATTACTCAACCGTTGGCCGGCCGTCTGCTCTGTTTACCCACTTATTTCAAACGCAATCTAACTTTCATTTCTGCATCTTCGAACAAACAAAGCGCCTACAGTCAGTTCACGAGTCTCCACTATACCTTGTTATTCAACTCGAATAATTTCCAGGAACTTCCACAAAGATATAGTAACCAGGAGAATCATGGAAGGGGGTTATACGAGGCGCAATGCAAAAGTAAGCTTAGCAATGCATCGAGAAAAATTGATAATTGTCCTTGTCCCACTTCTGATCCCCCACCTGATTTCCCAAAGATGACCGCAGAGAATCATGAGAGAACGTCAGGGGGTTATACGAGGCGCAATTCGAAAGTAAGCTTCACAATTCATCGAGAAAAATTGATAATTGTCCTTGTCCCACTTCTGATCCCCCACCTGATCCCCCAAAGACGACCGCAGAGAATCATGGGAGAACGTCAGGGGGTTATACGAGGCGCAATTCGAGAGTAAGCTTCACAATGCATCGAGAAAAATTGATAATTGTCCTTGTCCCACTTCTGATCCCCCAAAGATGACCGCAGCGAATCATGGGAGAACGTCAGGGGGTTATACAAGGCGCAAGCGAAAGTAAGCTTCACAATGCATCGAGAAAAATTGATAATTGTCCTTGTCCCACTTCTGATCCCCCACCTGATCCCCCAAAGACGACCGCAGAGAATCATGGGAGAACGTCAGGGGGTTAAACGAGGCGCAATTCGAAAGTAAGCTCCACAATTCATCGAGAAAAATTGATAATTGTCCTTATCCCACTTCTGATCCCCCACCTGTTCCCCCAAAGACGACCGCAGAGCTTCATCCGCGGGTGCTAATTCTTGACATGACAGTTCATCTGAGGTGGGTGAATTACTGTGATGGAATTATGAGTTCGAACGGACGAATTTTGCGGCGCAACTTTGTTTCCATCGGATTCATGAAATTTTCATCGGGGCTCCGACGCTCAGCAGGCCGTGGTCGGAAACTCAATTATTTCGTTAATTCATTTGTTCTACGGCATTCCGAATACCCGTACGGAATGCACAAAAAACGAATAGGTGGGATGCAGCATGAATTACGGCAGTGGCGTACCACCAGACAATGAGTTGTGAGGAACGTTTTGGAAAATTCAATAGACGAATAATAAATGGGTCAAAGCACAAGATGGAGAGAAATATTATGGTCCAAAATAGTTCCGGACTGTTTCTTTGACATCTGAAAACGCAACATGCAAAATAATAATTTTTTCAAATGTTGTATTGATACGCCAATGGTCGCAGCATGGCAGCCATTGTGAATTCATATCGCAGCCAATTTGGACCGTAGTTATTTTCGAAGTTTAATTAAAAGTTACACCACCAACTAATCCACGCTTTATTTTCCTTAATATAACGTAAAAACTCGTCTGAATGCATGTTTTGCTCTTGGCAAAAACCAAACAACAAATCCGAGATGGCGTAGAGGCAATTGACTTTGTTCAGCCCCCCCCCCCCCAGCCCTCCTTGCGGTGTGCCCTTCTCCATCTGGGCAGCACCCGAGGAAACCTCACGCTTTGCGGTCGTCTTTGACGGATCAGGTGGGGGATCAGAAGTGGGATAAGGCAATCAGCTATGGTCGCCGAGAAGGATAAGCCGAGGTCGACGAAGACAAACAATTATCAATTATTCTCGATGGTCAGCAACGCAAGGGGGGTCGGAGGGGGGTAGTTGGGGAAGGTGAATTGTGGAGCTGGGCCGTCCCTCAAAGCAAACGTTGCGCCAAATTACTATTGCTTCGGCACAATGGGCGGACTAATTGATTTTTTGCTGGCTCAATACGAATTCGATCCGACGTACTTTGTGATTTCGTCTCGAAAGCCAGACGTGTTTGCTATTCGAAATTGATATTATGCTGGTGTGAGTCTGGCGAATCAGCTCCGAACGATTCCTGTTGGAATAAAAGGCCTTCATAGGAACGTTGAGGATTGAAAACCGTAGTGAATCGTTTTTCTGGACACGGAAAATTGAGCCTATTAGCCACTCGAAGATGATTAGTTTAGGAGAAAAATCTTATTGACCGCCAAGCCCCACAGTCCTAATTCGATTTGGCGAAGCTCCGGCAAGAAATTATCTCATTATTTCTTCAGATATAATCGTCCGTGATTGGAATCGGAGATGCTCTGGAGGAAATAAAAATATACCATGCGTTTCGTTTCGTTTCGTAGGGTCGATAGGTTGGTGTAGCGGCGCATCCGCCACTTTTTTTAAATTGTTAAATGGTGTTAATAAAACAGCGCATTCGCCAATTTTGAAAACTTTGAGATGTCGATATTTTTGCACTTTCTCGCAAATCAAAAGAAATGTTCCGTCTGCGCCTTCGCCAATTTAGTGAAATTTGGAATGACGTTGGCATTTTACTCTTTCGCCATTTCTTGCAAATCGAAAATAGTGATGTTTTCAAAATCTTCAGCCTTCGCCAATATCACGAACTTAGTAGTGTTGCCAAAAATTGTTTGCCCTTTCGCCATTTCCTACAAATCTCGAGGTGTGTTTATTTTTGCGCAATATTTGTGCTGTTGAGATATTTGTCTTTTCGCCATTTCTCATGAAGAAAAAATGTGTTTTGTCTGCGCCTTTGCCAATTTAGTAAAATTCGGAATGACGTGGGCATTTTGCCCTTTCGCCATTTCTTACAACACGCACGACGTGTTTATGTTTGCACTTTCGCCAAATTTGTGATTTTGGAATATTAGTATTTTTGCGCCTTCACCAATTTTGAAAATTTGTTGAAAAATCTGTTCTTTCTTGTATGTCAAAATGAGATTTAATGTCTACGCATTTGCAAATTCTTGCAAAACAAAAATGTTTTTGTTTTCAAAATTTTCCCGCCTTCGCCAATTTTACGAACTTTAAAGTGTTGCCAGAAAATTTTTGTCCTCTCGCCATTTCTTACAAATCTCAAGGTGTGTCTATGTTTTCGCCTTCGCCAAATTTGTGATGTTTAAATATTAGTATTTTGCGCCTTCACCATCAAATTTGGGCTGCCGTTGATATTCTTGCCCTTTCGCCATTTCTCACAAATTAAAAATGTGTTGAATCTAACCAAGAATTCTAATTCCGATATAAAATCCACCTCCTGCACCCGCTCGACATCGCTCGTGATTCGCATTTCCACCCGAATCGTGATTCTGCTTATGACTGGCTGAAGATGAAGAAGCGGAAAGTGGCTATGAAAAATAAATATACCGCTCGTTTCACGATTGGGTTAACGGAACGTGCGTGTAAATGCCCGTCTTCCGAAATCTCTGGAGGATTACGTAGGTTAGTAGGGGGCGCCACTGTACGACTGGAAAAACTGCCTGATAATGTCAGCATCGTCGATGTATCGGAGATTTTGTGCCGAAGTGACAGCGAGAGCGTGTAGTGTTTGCATTCAATTTGGGGTTATGTCGATGCTGGAGGAAATGGGATGCTTCAGAATTATGGCGAAAGGGGTCGTGACGGGGTGGGGAATTTTATATTTCGTGCCCCGAAAAAAATCTCCGATAGCAATCCTCCGTTTATAAGCTCAAAAGTACGGCTCGAAACACACACTGAAGAAAATTCATCCCTAAACGACGTAATCCAGATTTGGCCCGACGCCGAATTTATCAAGTCATTGTGGCGGATGGAAAAGCATCCGAGAGGCCATTTTGTTGTAATTAAATTTGTTGTTGCCACCCGAAACGTAGCTTTTACGATGATGTTTATCGTACGAGCAGACGCGAATGCAGATTTTACGTTCAGGGAGGTCTTTAGGGAAGTCTCTGAGAATGTTCGCCAAAGTACAGAAACGTTTCAAATGTAAATTATCGACATTTGTCACGAAAATCGATTCTGTATCTTAAGGGGGTATTCTGGTATAGAGCCGTACTTTTTGGGTAGTTTCCAAACTAGGATAAAAAATAAATTAAAACATTTTCGCTATAAATTTTTTTATATAATGTTTATTGGTCCTTTATGTGTGTAGAAAAAAATTCAGAAGAAAGAAATGTCAAAAAGTCGTCAAATGACAGGCCGGTGAAGTGGGGGCTGCCAATCAAACAGGGCTCACTGGTTGACATGATTCCAGCCCTTGTAGTCATCCAAATCGAACAAACAAAAAAAATTCTTAATCAGTAAAGATGTCGCTACATCTTGAACTACGGCCGGAAAAAAATATGAAAAATTCACGAAATGGCGTCTACTTAAAAAAAATTCATTTTCTCCCCTGTTTTTCGACCTTTACGAATTTTTTAGAAACACTTCAAATGAAAATTATTCAAAATCCTCAGTTCCTGCGATAAAGAGATGTATGAAGAAGATTTTCACGAAATTTCAAAGGAATCGGTCAGATAGAACTTGAGATATGGTGTCAACCACCTCAACAAAAGTAGTTTTGAGAAAAACACGTTTGAAGTTTGAGAAAGATTTCCAGTTTCGTGTCTACTTAGCTCCAAGATCGAGACTAAACTGAACAGTTCCAGGTGTATTGGGTACGTAATGGTAGTCAGGTGTACATAAAAACTTAATTTGAAGGGTATACTACGAGCTCAAGTCGGATACGAAAGAGTTCCTGGAAAACATCTGCCATTCATTGTGCGATCACTCCGCTCGGCCGGTTCAAGTGCCGCGTCACAAAATATACTGCTTCTCTCAAAATAATTCGAATTTTGAAAAATCCTTTCGAGAGCATATTTTTGAAAGTATAAGCTTTGAAAATATGCAAAAAAATTATTTTTTCAATTTTCTTGACCAGAAAACCCCCAATAATCGAAACACAGTTAGAAAAAAGAGCTCCAAACATATCAAATGAATAGATAAACACGATTATTTCGTTCTGAGCCTGAAGGCAAAAAACTCCAGAAGGCGTGTAGATCGTCATCTGTCTTCAGTGACGCCCCATTGGAGGGTAATAAAATTACAATTTTTACGATCATTTTGTGGAATTTACGTTCCAAGACCGACTATAATAAAGCTAGGCAATGACTAATATTTTCTTTTGGTGAGTCGAATTCTCCAGTATACAGGGTGACTGCTGGTTATTTTAATATATTTTTAGGTTATGATAAATCGAACTTTTCGTTTCAATTTTCTTGAAACACAAACTGAAACTTGATTCAGGCAGTTTTTGAATATGACATCCTGACACCTGTCAATTTCAGTTTTTCCTATGAACGCCATCTTGAACTTCACATTTCAAAGTTAGTGGTTTCTTCTATTTCTTCATACACTTTGACAACTCGTCGAAAAAAAAACTACGCACCCGAATTTGAAACATAACTAAGAATTGGCCTACTGGACGACCAAACCTGAATCCATCGTGTCCTAAGTGAATTCCCCCTGTATGTTTTTGATGGGGTCGAGTGGATTTATAGTAACTGCATGGTATACAGAGGAAGGAGAAAAAAATTATGCTGTGCAGTCATTTGTCCGATCCTGGATACTATGCGACAGTAAGGGAGGTTAATTTAGGAAAATTAATTAGCCAATTATCAGATATATGGAAGATAGCAATGGGATGGAGGACAGGGTCGGACTCTGAGCGGAAAAAAAAATTGTAGTTGACATCAGCTGCAAGCTATTCGCCCTGTATAACACAGTATAATTGAGGGTATACAGGGTGTTTTGTAAGTAGGTTGAGTAAGAAGGAGAAGCCTCATGATGTTTTTGTTTTGTGCTACCCTTTCGCCATTTCTTGCAAATCCCAAAGTGTGTTTATATTTGGGCATTCGCCAATTTCGTAAAATTTGTGCTGTTGAAATATTTGTCCTTCCGCCATTTCTTGCAAATCAAAAATAGTGTTGTTTTCAAAATAGGGAGTTAATTTAGGAAAATTAATCGTCAGATATATGGAAAATAGCAGCGGGATGGAGGACAGGATCGGACTCTAAGCGGATAAAAAATTGTAAATGTTGACGTCATCTGCAAGCTATTCGCCTTGTATAACACAGTATATGTATTGTATTGAGGGTATACAGGGTGTTTTGTGAGTAGGTTCACATGAGTAGAAGCCTCATAATATTTTTGTTGCAAAATACAACGTTCATATTATGAATTGGAGTCTGAAACACCAATCGTAAATTCTCGATACGGTCCTGTGCCTGAAGAAGCTCCTCTCGCCATAGTCCTAGCAGGATAGTTAGTTCCGCTTCGTCGGTTTTATCGTGCTCCAGGATTTGTCGCTGATGCTTTATTAATTTTCGACAGGAAAATTATTGTGTCCTGCTATTATATCCCTACAGCTCGCGTATCTTCTTCTTCGTCTCCTCCTCCGTTACGGTCCATGATTTCCAATTCGAATTCACGCTTCAATCTCCTGAGATATGATGGCTATAATGTCGAGTTATTTCTTGATTCCATTCGGTGTATTATCGATGTCCGAAATGGGAAAGAAGATTGCATGCCACCAAAGGAGGAGTATAAGGAACCCCTGCATGAAAATAGGCTACAGAAATCACAGCAGGACAGAGAAAAAATTCACAACTGATACCGAAAATGTTCAGTCGATTTCCAATCCAGCAAACACGTCTCAATTCTCGTAATATATTCCGTTCGAGATTAATGAAACTCGGCTATATTTCTCAGTCAGTTCTCCGCTACAAAAATCCATTAGGCACTTGAACAGAAAATCCAAAACTCAACAACTATATACATAAACTTCCCAACGAAATAAATCACCTGGGCTTCACGGCGCCTCCGCCATTTTTAAAGTAATCTTTTGTGATGCCACGACGACTTCTCAGACGTACTTATCATTTATCAAAACGCTGATACGGATCACCATACTGCAAAAATCAGTGGCGGAGAACGCGAGCCCCAAACGTATATCGATATAAAACGAAAACAAAAAAAAATCAAAGTGATATCGTGACATCAAATGTTCTATGTCAACTGTCACCTGTCAAGGGTCGACTGTCACCTGTCAAGATTCGACTGTCACCTGTCAAGTGTCAGCTGCCAACTGTCAAGAGTCATTGGTCACCTGTGGCATGTCATCTGGCAACTGTCTTGTGTCTGATTCGGACACCGAACAGTGTTGTGTTCGAGCGCGTCTTGCCATGTCGCTGGTCGACCGTTTTTCGTGCACTCCGCCAATTTGAATACGTAACTCCGTCAGGAGTTTCGGGAGTTGCCGACGAAAAAAGATTGATTTCTTTCTATACTCCACTTCTTTGTGCGTACACCTCTCGCAACTGACATCTATAGTATATTACGACCGTGAGTGGATTGGGGTAGGGAGGGGGGAAACAGGAGGGGGGTGTATTGGGAATCGGAATTTGAATGGCCCATCGGCTGATGAGAAAAAAATACAATAGAGAAAAGTCGAACGAAACTTCAATTGAGGTCGGTTGAAGATAGAATTCCACGAAACAGTGACAGGTGACAAGTGACAGGTGACGTGTGGTCGTCAGATTCACCCCTAACTTGCCGCTGTCGACCGTCAACAATGAAAACAAACTCCTAGTCAAAGCTTCACCCGAAGTATCGCCTCTGCGAGTTTGGGCACGCCCTCGCGCACCACCCTGTATACTCAGACCTCCTCCTAGAGCTTTGTTCGGTGCGTGAAATCGGATTTTCCTCCGTGGTCCGTTCGTTTGATGCTTTATTGCGGTCCTTCCTAATACGAATATTATTTACGACCTCTCTAATTATTTGTAAATAAGAAGAAAATGGCGAAGGAGCCGGGGAAATTAATAAGGGCGGCAGTACGCCGCGTGAAATCACTCGGAAAGCTGGCGGGAGAGGATAGAAAGAAAATTCCGGAAGTTACGCGTGACTGATGTCGATTTACTTGATATCAGACGCAGGAAAAGTCTTTAATTGGGGTGTGGAAATTTTCGGAACGTTTACAGGGAGAACCAATCGATACGCAGCGGTTATGCATGACGCGGTGCCACAACTCCTGAGAGTATTCAATTCGAGTCCCCGCCATCGCGACCAAAGGACTTCAGATTTGTTTGAGTTATCTGAATCTTTTGATCGTTCTAGCGCAGAGTCTCGAGAGGTTACAAAGTATATTTTCGCGATTATATCGCGAGAGCATCATCTTTTCGTAAAAACACACGTCCTTGACCAAATCTCCCCTCTCACAAGTCCCCTCTGACCTGGAAAGGGGGAGATAGATATAAATGTATCGGGAACTTTTCCATATATCTCTTCCGCATGTCTTAATGACAAATTAGATGTTTGTGCTCATAAACTAGAGATTATTTCGGAACGTCCATTAATATGATGGATGAGCGCTTTTTATACAGGGGTTATAATGTGAAAATATATTTGGGGTATGGAGAAATCAATGAGAGGAACGAGGAGAATACAATTACTGCACGTTATAGGTCAACCAATCGAGTGAAATTGAAACTATCCCCTTCCTATCGTGAAATAAAGGTGGAATCAGCGAAATCGAATGTTCCCTGCGATATTGAGTCGTCTTTATATTTCATAAAACGCCGTCGTATATGATTTTCTTTTAGAGTCTCGAACAGTCTGATAAAAATAAGTTATTGGCCGTATAAGCAGCGAGACATATACCGAATAAGCATTTCTTACTTTGTATGATGCGACAAAAATCAAATCAAGCTGTTTTTGAAGCGCGGTCTCGAGATATTATCCCCTCAACTGCCTCCTCTTTATTCGTACTGCTGTCTAGAAGTATTCATCGGAAATACGAAACATGTGTGAGGAATGACAAAGGAAGACAGGGGTGTACCCCCTTTGGATTTTTTCAAAAATCAAAGTCGTCGTAGAGTCTTCAATCTTCGTATGGAGGCTCCCGGAGCATCTATGTGGACTCTTCATGGGTTTTTTCGTTGGAAAACGGGGAAATTTTGGGAGTTTTCGGTGGTTTTTGCGACTTTTTGGGGTTTTTTGGAATTTCCAAAACTATACTAGATATCGAAAAACGGATTTCACCACCGTTTTCAGCGCCTTTTAAACGTCTTATAGACGCCTTATAGACGAGTTTTCGGGCGATTTTATTTTCCGGAATTTTTCGAAAAATCGACGAAAGGGTACCCCCTTTGGGTTTTTGGAAAAAAAATAAAAGTCGTCTTAGAGTCTTCAATGTTCGTATGGAGGCTTCTAGAGCATCTATGTGGACTCTTCATGGGTTTTTTCGTTGAAAAACGGGGAAATTTTGGGAGTTTTCGGTGGTTTTTGCGACTTTTTGGGGTTTTTTGGAATTTCCAACATGAAATATCTCGAAAACTATACTAGATATCGAAAAACGGATTTCACCACCGTTTTCAGCGCCTTTTAAACGTCTTATAGACGCCTTATAGACGAGTTTTCGGGCGATTTTATTTTCCGGAATTTTTCGAAAAATCGACGAAAGGGTACCCCCTTTGGGTTTTTGGAAAAAAAATAAAAGTCGTCTTAGAGTCTTCAATGTTCGTATGGAGGCTCCCAGAGCATCTATGTGGACTCTTCATGGGTTTTTTCGTTGAAAAACGGGGAAATTTTGGGAGTTTTCGGTGGTTTTTGCGACTTTTTGGGGTTTTTTGGAATTTCCAACATGAAATATCTCGAAAACTATACTAGATATCGAAAAACGGATTTCACCACCGTTTTCAGCGCCTTTTAAACGTCTTATAGACGCCTTATAGACGAGTTTTCGGGCGATTTTATTTTCCGGAATTTTTCGAAAAATCGACGAAAGGGTACCCCCTTTGGGTTTTTGGAAAAAAAATAAAAGTCGTCTTAGAGTCTTCAATGTTCGTATGGAGGCTTCTAGAGCATCTATGTGGACTCTTCATGGGTTTTTTCGTTGAAAAACGGGGAAATTTTGGGAGTTTTCGGTGGTTTTTGCGACTTTTTGGGGTTTTTTGGAATTTCCAACATGAAATATCTCGAAAACTATACTAGATATCGAAAAACGGATTTCACCACCGTTTTCAGCGCCTTTTAAACGTCTTATAGACGCCTTATAGACGAGTTTTCGGGCGATTTTATTTTCCGGAATTTTTCGAAAAATCGACGAAAGGGTACCCCCTTTGGGTTTTTGGAAAAAAAATAAAAGTCGTCTTAGAGTCTTCAATGTTCGTATGGAGGCTCCCAGAGCATCTATGTGGACTCTTCATGGGTTTTTTCGTTGAAAAACGGGGAAATTTTGGGAGTTTTCGGTGGTTTTTGCGACTTTTTGGGGTTTTTTGGAATTTCCAACATGAAATATCTCGAAAACTATACTAGATATCGAAAAACGGATTTCACCACCGTTTTCAGCGCCTTTTAAACGTCTTATAGACGCCTTATAGACGAGTTTTCGGGCGATTTTATTTTCCGGAATTTTTCGAAAAATCGACGAAAGGGTACCCCCTTTGGGTTTTTGGAAAAAAAATAAAAGTCGTCTTAGAGTCTTCAATGTTCGTATGGAGGCTTCTAGAGCATCTATGTGGACTCTTCATGGGTTTTTTCGTTGAAAAACGGGGAAATTTTGGGAGTTTTCGGTGGTTTTTGCGACTTTTTGGGGTTTTTTGGAATTTCCAACATGAAATATCTCGAAAGCTATAATAGATATCGAAAAACGGATTTCACCACCGTTTTCAGCGCCATTTAGACGTCTTATAGACGCCTTATAGACGAGTTTTCAGGCGATTTTATTTTCCGGATTTTTTCGAAAAATCGACGAAAGGGTACCCCCTTTGGGTTTTTGGAAAAAAAATAAAAGTCGTCGTAGAGTCTTCAATCTTCGTATGGAGGCTCCCAGAGCATCTATGTGGACTCTTCATGGGTTTTTTCGTTGAAAAACGGGGAAATTTTGGGAGTTTTCGGTGGTTTTTGCGACTTTTTGGGATTTTTTGTGGATTTTCGAAACAAATCTCCCATGGGTTGTACCAATATCAACCCAAAAATTCAACTCGAAACAGACCCTTATCAGTTAGTCTGACCTTTTATTAAATCATCCTGTTGATGTACACTCGACCCACCTACCTTCGTATCTACCTTTGTCAGGAAAATATGTTTCCTGACGTCAGATACGACTATAATCTTATTAGGGCGCATACATAAATTCCGAATACAGTCCATTAGAGTCGGAAGCCAATAACATTCTCCTGAAGGATGTTCCGTAGTATTAGCCCCAGATAACAGGAACAACTTCTCGATATGATTTAGGGCCGAGAAAAAGGGCTTTGCGATTCGAACGCATCGACTTATTAGGGCAATGCTACGGCGACTGAACTGAGGAAAAATTGCCCTAAATTGTACCAAGATGGGCCAGCTTCAGCTGCAACTACCGCTTTAACTTTAGCTTCAGCTTCAACTACAGCCTCAGCTTCAGCTTTAACTACAGCCCCAGCTTCACCTTCAGCTTCAACTACAGCTTCAGCTTCAGCTTCAGCTTCAGCTTCAGCTTCAACTACAGCTTCAGCTTCAGCTTCAGCTTCAGCTTCAGCTTCAGCTTCAACTACAGCTTCACCTTCAGCTTCAACTACAGCCTCAGCTTCAGCTTCAGCTTCAGCTTCAGCTTCAACTACAGCCCCAGCTTCACCTTCAGCTTCAACTACAGCTTCAGCTTCAGCTTCAGCTTCAGCTTCAACTACAGCCTCAGCTTCAGCTTCAGCGTCAGCTTCAGTCCTCGTCCTAATAAATCACTCGTACTGTAACGGCGTGTGCGTGTCTCGTAATTAAATCGCGTAGACGACGTTTCGGCCTTTTGAGAGGAGTCACTCGGACGGAAAACCACCCCCTTCCGACCCCACCTCCTCCCTCACGCGTCACAAGGATATGAATCGGCGGTCGGTCCGGCTATTCCGGGAAATAATTATAAGCAACTTTGCTGGTCCGATGAGTAGGATAGTCCGGGGATTCATCGAGAGCTCCGTGCGACTGATTCCTGGAGACGATGGAACTCTAGCTAGAAGTACAAGGTGATCAATCTTGCACACCAAATTTTGTGGGGTTTTCTTTTTAGATCGTGGCATTGGAGAAACGTACACTCTGTATGCCAGGTGTTACACAGTGGATGGAACATTAGGAGTGTCTGGAGAACAGAAAGTGAGATTATTTCCAACTTGCTCTATCCGTCTAAAATATTTTCATCGATACAGTGTTGCCGCTTGCATCAGAAAGAAGTAGCTACTTTGTTATTTCAAATGGAACACCTCGTATATTGAATCGTTTTTGGGATCCTTATGAGATTCCTCACAACTTTCCCACATAATTACCTATCTGTGACCCATGCGATTTGATTACAGGATGACAATGGAGGAATGACGTGTTAGTTCTCTGTCAGAATGAAGTTCATGGCCTACTATCTAAATGACTGTCCAATATTTATTTTATTGAAGACGAATTCTAACATGAGTGATCATAACTGAAAAACTGTACGAGATAGGTATAGGGAAAGTATACTCAATTGAATTGGAAAATGTTATAGCTTTTCGAATGAGTAATAATATACAAGGTGTTTCATTTGAAAAAACGGAGTTTCAGTCATTTTCGTGAGTCACCGGAAGGCACTCACTTCTGAGCCTCCCTGTATGTTGAAACTGAGATTTAGTCAATCGACGGAATATTTAATGGTCTTATGCAGCTATATCCCAAATTGCAATATTTTGTGAATTTGCATTGGGAAGAAATTGATATTTTTCAATGGTCATGTTTTGCACAGAAATTGGACAAAATAATTTTTATCTCGGAAATCCTCACAGATAGGTATAGGGAATTATGTGGGAAAGTTGTAAGGAATCTCATGAGGATTCCAAAAATGATATAATATACGAGGTGTTCCATTTGAAATAACAAAGTAGCTACTACTTTCTGCTACAAACGGCAACACTGTATCGATGAAAATATTTTAGACGGATAGAGCAAGTTTTATTATCCACGCCCACGAATTTTCGAAATGGTCTGTCTCTCTGTTTTCCAGATACTTCTAATGTTCCATCCACTGTGAAACACCCTATATTTTCCTCCAATTTCCATGACCAATAAAAAAGGGATTGCTCTAGCAGAGCTAGCGCCGTTATAAACCCATCTCGATTAGCATAGAAACATGAATTTAAATTATAAACCTGCATCCAAACTCCATTCGATTTCATCCCGAACGACTTTTTTTTCTTCAGCGCTTCTTCTCCTCCTTCAAACTAACTAACGCTTCCAGAGGCAATCTCGCTACGTCTCGAACATATTTATATGCTTCTTAGCATCGTATAATCGGCAATTTTCAATGCTCGTCTCTACAACTACATAACTTTTCTAAATCCCGCTATATTGGCGACACTGAGACGTCGTTGGTTTTTGCTTAACGTGGAATCTGCTTGTTTAAATCTATACGCTTACGGCTCTTTCCAATTTTCTCTTTAAGCTGCAGGAAAGATTTTTGAAGGAGCGATGCGGATCGTCGTCAGACGGTTTTCACTACAGTTTTCAGCGCCTCTTGAACGAGTTTTCTGGCGAATTTAATTCTTGGAAATTTTCCAAAAAAAATTGAACCAAAGTCTACCTTTGGATTATTTCGATTCTTATGTAATTGGTGGTGAAGTCCGTTTTTCGATATCTTGTATAGTTTTCGAAATATTTCATGTTGAACATTCCAAAAAAATCGCAAAAAGACACAAAAAAAACCTACGAAAAGTCCAATTCGATGTCCTAGAACATTAAAAACTTCACGTCAACTTCGAATGTATGGAAAAAATCATAATCAACAAAATATATTCAACTGTTTTGTATCCATTCACGCATTTATTCCAACGTTGCAGAAAACTCCGTAGACCTCCCTACAAGAAATAAAACCGGCAACACCGACTTCATGAGAGCACCTGCAAAAGTACAACCGGCAACGCCGCATCGCTACGAAACTCGCCTCGCAGCTCAGCGAGAGAATCCATCGGAAAGTGTAAAGTTGGACGGAAAGGGGCGTGTCTATTCTGGCAACGCATGCTAGCTTTGCCTTATTAGGATAAGAAATAAAGAAAAAAGCAGGCGGCAGCGGGATTTGAACCCCAGATTGGTGCGTGGTAAGCAAATGGGTTACATACTGAACCACGGAGCTATTATGATTTCAGCTTTAATTATTTATTAAGGACACGACAAAAGTTGTCAGGTCGTATTAAAAAATAGATTTCTTCAATTTCGAGCGAAATTTCGGTGAGAAGACTCATTTATAAGATATCTAGAATCCGTTTTGCTCTATGTATGATAGTTTTCGAATTATTCGATGTCGAAAATGACCCCAAAAGTTACAAAAAGCTACACCATGTAAATGACAGTTGACCTGTCACTTTGTACCTCTCGAACCCCTCAAAATGTCCAGTGATTCCTCCAAGAATGCTCTCAATCATCCTCATGTTACTCTTCGTCTACCTACTAGCCATGCTGGTTTACATTAGAACGATTTTCGTCCATCCATGCACCTACGAGGTCAATTGGAAATAAGTAGATAAACCCGCCGAAATCCGAAATCTATGAAGTGGACTGTAATAGCGATAGCCGTCGTGATTTTCCTGGGACTGTGGACATTCCAGGACCGAACCAGGACGAAATGGGAGAAACCTTACCGAAAACTGATCGAAGGAAAATTGTTCACCGTGAGCGAGTTCGATAGGCGTGGCTTCGTTGAGAAGTGGTGGGGGGTAGAGGAGAAAACACCTACTTTCTGGAGCCCCATACTGAATGACGTCATAGGGGTCGCTCGGTTCATTCTACAGAATCTACCGACTTGAGAAACTTTTATTTTATTAATTCTGCTGGAACGTATAGATAAGGTATATCGGAAAGAGGAAGCTGCTGTGGTTTTTCACAAAGAAAATTATGACTCCTCACTAACCAGTTTCCTGTGGAAGAAGCACTGATTGGATAAATCTCACTATAAAACCATTTTTCGTATCAAAGGAGTTCAGTAACAGATTAATTCTTGTCAAGATGGTTGATCTCAAGTTGATTTCAGCTCTGTGCTTCTTTCTAGTGCATGCTCAGGGCGCGCCTTTTATCAACTGGGATAACGTGGTAAGTATGGTGATGATCAAAAATTGTGCAACCCAAAAAAAAAATCGAACCGTGGATTTGTTTCAGAAAACACAAATCAAGAATTTGGAAGAGAAAGTCTCACCAGCTGTCAATCGTGGTTGTGATATTTTCAAATACATTTCACCGCCGAAAACTGTTCCAAATTTTCTAGACGAGCAGCAACCCTTCTCTCGAAGGTTTAACCCCCAACAACGCTTTCCGATCAATCGCAGAAGAATGTGGAGCAAATTTCCACAAGCTTCACGGTTTCCACAATCCAATTGGTCTAGAAGAACCCATTGGTATCCACAAGCTGCGAGATTTCCACAAGCTCCAAGATTTTCACAAGCTCCAAGATATCCACAAGCTCCAAGTTATCCACAAGCTCCAGAATTCCCACAAGCTCCAAGATATCCAGAACTACCCCAAGCCACAGAATCACCAAAAGCTCCAGAACTACCAAATGATCCAGAACCACCACAAACCCCAAAAATGCCACAAGCCACAGAATCGCCTCCATTGCCTCAGGTAAAGCCCAATAAACTTGTCTGAAACTTTTTCACAGCTCCTACCCATCATATCAGAACAATCCATCAACAATTTTCGAACATTCCAGGACCCATCAGACCACTCTCGAGAAGTAGAAGAAGCAGGAGACAAGGAAATCGCCCCTCCCCTCCCTGAGGTCCCCCCATTTATCCCCCCTACCAACGACGTAGACGAAACCTCCATACAAGATGGGGACGAGTCTTTCGATCTGGAACCCATCGAACCCAACCCAGACGAAATCGAAGACGATGAAAATGAAGAAGATAACGACTTTGTCGAAGATGCAGACGTGGCATTGCAGTGAATCCCCGCGAGGTTGTCAATTGTCACTTGAATCTTGAAAGTAATGTTGTCATTTTTGAGCAGTATTAAATTTTCTCTCTGGAAGGACTTTATGAAACCTTTCTTCAATTTAGAGAAACATTTCAAAAAAATTTCAAAAAACTCGTTTATAAGGTGTCTAGAAGGCGCTGGGCACGACACTGACCTCAGTTTTTCGACATCTATTATAGTTTTCGAGTTAGTCAATGTCAAAAATGAGCCAGAACTTCCAAAAAGTTCCAAAAATGTCTCAAAAACGTTCAAAAAACCCCAAAATACCCTATTTTCTAGCTCTGCTTCGTCTTGATTCGTGTTCACTCATACGCGAATTTCAGAATTCTGACAGACGCATCTTGGAGGATTAAAGAGATCCCCCCTCCTGGGGGGGGGCACCCCTCACGAGTAGCTCTAATAGTTTGTGCTGACTGCAAACTGGGGGATACATCTCGAGAAGTCCTTCAGCTTTTAGCAATTTAGCCCGATGCGTAAACACATTAACCGACTGTGCTTACGTGCCTAGAAGATGATTTGCATGTCTTGAGGCAAGATACAGGGTGTCCATCTTTTAGTCACACTAATTGATAAAGAAAGATAAAACAAACCGTTCAAATGTCGATTCAAGAAATAAGTAGATGCACAAATTCTGTTTTTTTTTTTTCGAAAGATTGGAAGAGCAGCTTCGTGGATTGGAACGCGACGGAATGCTCAAAGTTTATACACAGCCGTCGTTTTGTCTAACACTTTCGGATTTATTTTACGAGTTAGCCGAAGAACAGATGCGACCCTTTGGTGAAGGCGCCTTCTGGGTCCTTTATAGTGTCACCTAAATCAGGATTTACTCCTTAATAAAATCCTTATCTAAAGTCGCTGGATGGTCCATAAAAATTTGCCGGGACACTGCGGAAGATTTTAGCGTACAAACAAAACAGGAGTTAATAATGGGATGAACTTTCGACTAATTGGGCCGACCGTTGCAGATGTTCGTTTTAATGAATTTGAGAGAGATGTTCGGAAACGTTTCGGTCTATCTTGAAGAGTTTTCGAATTATTCGAAATCAAAAATTAACCAGGAGTTTCAAAAAATCCCAAAAAAGTCTCAAAAACACTCAAATATTCTCCAAATTCCCCTATTTTTAACGAAAAAAACGTGAAGAGTCCAAATCGATGTTCTGGAAGGACTTTTTGGAAACCTTTCTTCAATTTAGAGAAACATTTGAAAAGAAATCTCAAAAAAACGAAACAAACCGTGAAAAGCATAAGATAATGCTTTGCTACAAACATGGAAGACTAAACGAGTATAAAAACACCCCCAAACAAACCGCAACACCATGAATAATGAAGAAAGCCGAAACATGATGAAATACCGTGGATTGAAAACCATTCCAAAGTCTATTCAAACGCGTGAGGGTTACTTGTAATACCTACGACATCACACAATCGAAGAAGCACAACCGAATTTGAATAATTATACAATAACACGCACTCCGGTTATGAAGTTTCGCAACGAAACAAACTCCGGGGAGTTTCGTTGCATCGCCATCGGGATCCGTCAGTGGGAAAGAGAAACGTTGGCCTCATTAAAATATTTTAATTGTTCTGGAATGGAATGAATATTCAGGCTCTCGACGAAACACATTAACATACGATGAGTCTGCACTTTGACGTCATGAGGTTTTGTGGTAAAGTGGAAACTCACATACGTATCTATCAATTTTAATGAATCAGCTTGGAATGAATTATTCATATCGATAACCGACTGTTTTAAAATGGCGAAACTTCACAAAGGAACAGTCTTCACATGCACACACTGTATATCATTTGACATTGAAGCGTAGATTGACACTGAATTGACACTAATAGCACAATGTGGTTTGTAATTTTACTTATTTGTATTTTTTTCTACTCCTACAGAAAATTATGAAATTTCGCCAACTATGTCTATTTATTCACTGGGCGACGTAAAACTGTACGATTCAACTTCTGTAAAGTAAATCGCACGACATATAACCAGCCTTCAGTTGTTGCCATGGAAACGAATAAAAGCCGCGTCGCCGATAACATTCGGTAAATCGCACGACATATAACCAATAAGATAGAGCTTTCAGTAGTTGCCATGGAAACGAATAACAAGCTACTTTTCATAGCAGTTGTCTCATAAGAGGAATATATAACAGTATAGAAAGTTCTGTTCGTCATAAAAATCACACATTGAGAGCTCTCGTTTTTGAACATTCCATGATCCCAAAAACTCAATCTGAGCCCGTTCGGGTATATCAAACTCACGCAAATTCCGGCGGTACGGATCATACACCCTTCGCTGAAAATTAAATAGCTGTGAATGCAATAAAGCTTTCGTTTTCAGACGAGTTGTCACTCCTTAATTTGTCACTTGTTAACTACGTTGCTTGTGTCGCAAATGACGTGACATATGCAAATGGGGTGCTTCATTTACCCCCTTATAATTCGATCCCTTTCCATCCTACACGTTTTGTATTTGTGAATACGTATATTGTAAAGGTAGATAGGTGAATATGCATGTGTTTATACAGGGTGTTCCTCAACGACATGCTAATATTTGAAGGGGTGATTCTTTGACACATTTCGAGAAAGAAACTTCCCATTCATTATCGAGCAAATTCAATTTCATGGATTTTCTTTGTCCGACGCATGGTTTTCACTTAAAAAAAAATAAAAATCGTTGTACTTCAGGGTGTATTCCCCAAAAATCTGACGCGGCGTGAAAATTATTATTATTAAATTATAAATTATTACTTAGTAGGCACAGATTATTTACAACAGGTTGGTAGAAATAAAATCAATATTTTTGAATGTTTTAAGCCGATTAATCTCCATCCAACTGTCGAACGTGTTGAGTGCGCTGTTGCCGCTCCGTCTAAATGTTTGCTTTCGGCGTTTCACGCATCCGTAGAGGGCGCTCTCGGTCCGATTCATTCCTTAATGGAATCATCTCGACGGGATGTTTGTTTTTTCACGGCACGCTGAGTGAGTGAGAGATATTTCCTTCGGTACACAGTAGCGGCGTTTTGATTAGCCCGATTTTCTTTGCTTCCCGTTATTGATTTAATTAATTTGGGAACGGGTTGCGAAACGGAAATGCTCGTCGATTACTGTTGACATGCTTCGATTGGTAATAGCGAAGTTTGCGTAAAGTTCGTAAGGAGTTCACAAGAAAAATACATACAGGGTGTTTCGGAATTGCACGGCAATATTCCAGGTACGTATTCTCTAGTGCGAAATAAGGTATAAAGTTCCTATGAACATGTGCCCGATCTCGATTATCAGCGGAGTTACAGGGTGTTGAAGTTTAAAAAAAAAATTGTTTTTATTTTATTGTGCTTGATCTACTGCAGATGGATTTCAAATTTGGTATGAGCATCGAGCAATAGGTGCTGCTTAATATGGAAGTAAATGTTTTCCAAATACCATACAGGGTGTTGCATTTTCCCAGGTCTCAATCCATAAAAGCCTTAAGAAAAACTTGCTCGTACGCCACTGGTGAATTTAAAATGTTTTCTTAAGTTCCTCAACCTATTACCTAAATTTTGTCCCCCCTGACTTCTGGTCGAATTCCGTTCAGTTTCCTCAGAATTAATTAATTTGTAAATTGGCTCAAAGTTACATACCATGAAATGTTTATACTATTTTGATATTTGATATTGATTAAAGCATCTAAATTCAATAAAAAAGAAATTTATTAACGAATGTTTAGAGGAATTGTTCAAAGTGATATCGTCGTGCAATTCTGAATCACCCTGTATATCGAAAAAAACAAACATTGATTGATGTAATAAAATCAATAATATCGAAAAATTACATTCTGTTTGATCATTTCCGCACCTGATTCGGATCATATAGAACTCCTCCTCATCCTTTTTCATAAGTAACTCATCGTAAATAGCTAATCTTTGGGAATTCGGGTCATGTGCTCCCTTACCCTGGGGTCTAACATGCGGAAAGTCGTCGTTTTCCATTTCTCTGCGATTCAATCAAGCCCCATTCTGTTCCCTCGCCGATACGCACTTATTATTCTCCGCGAGAGGGCGTTCGTTCCTTCTCCTCGTTCACGACGTTTCGACTCTTTTCTAATCCACCAGCCCAAAAGTAATGCATCTATCCGTCTAACCGTTACGGATGCCCGTCGATTTATTTTTGCTTCACCTCCGAATCTGCTAAAATCTCGAGCATCCCCCCATTTTCCCCCCTGTGCCCCCCCCCCCCCATTGATCCCTCGTCAGACTTGTCAGAGGCATAAGGAAACCCATCGAAAGCGGCCGAAAACTAATTCGTCTGTCAATTTTCGGCAACAACTATATATGTATAATACAGGAGAGCACGCGACGGCTGATCAGAAAACGGAATACATAATCGCGATCGGGCGTCCCGACGGGTTCTCGACGTGCCGTTGACAAGTAATGAGCTCATGACGGGCGCCACCGAATGACGTGTTAGTTTGGCGCAGATATACGTACGCCTCTCTCGGATCGGCAATCCCACACCTGATTCTACAGTTGATTGTCAATTATTCTTGGAATTGGATATTCTGAGACTAATCAAACTTTTCGATGTTATCAATTGCTCATCCCATGTATTGAATGCAAACAAATGTGATGAGTTTTGTGTAAAAGTTATTCTACTTGCAACATAATAAAGCAAAATAATTTCTGGGAAATACGCATCAGGCATCCAGCAGTGACTTATTCATTAAAAGGTGATAAAAAATCGAAATGAATCATAAATTGTTTGTGGTCAAATCGATTATCATCATTAAAAGTAATACTATAAAAGATGGATGAATCGTAAATCGTGGTTATTCATTCCGAAAAAAGCGATCAACGAGTTTTGAAAATTAGCTGTGCATCCATTGAATCCTTCTGAAATGTAAGTTGATTTTTTTCAATCAATAAAATATATCATCAATGTCAAGAAACTACAGTTTGACTATTATAATATCAAATTTTATTTTTCTATACTTTTTAACTATACGATTTGGTATTGTGGCAGTTTCAATTTGTTCTTGTTTTAAAATTCAAACTAGTCTATATTTTTGTGATCTTGCAGGAAATCTAAAAAAAGGCGAAAATAGACGAGAACGTCAACATCTAGCCAGCAGACGAAAATGTAACATTGCAATTGGAGCAGATATCTGTAAACTTGTGCAAAAAATGCATCAGTTATAACTTTGTACGATAAATAATAATGCCCGTTGGCAGCTACCACACTGTATCAAATTATGTTGTATGTATCAATGCATAATATTCCACCTGAAGCTTATCGTAATCCGTCCCAAAAAAAACAATAAAAATTATAACCTACCTTGAATTCTGTTGATTAAAACAGCAACCACAACCACTTATTCCTAGAATGCCTCCACCACATCAAGAACAATCCAATCGCGCGGTTTCTCCGAAATGCATGAACACTTGCAGATAAAACTCGAACCCTCACAGCCGGACGACGAATTTGATCGCGAATGCAGTTCCATACATTGACCTACTTTCGCTCGATAGTGCATCCCCACTGAAAATGCAGCGCACTCCTGATTGTCAAAAACTGACACTTTTTCGGGAATGTTAAATGAATATGTAGGAAGAATAATCATGATCTAACATCATTTGGTGATATAATATGTCAATAGTACAAAATTTGTCAGTTCATTAAAAGGGTTTGGTGAAATAAATTAATAGGTCAGTGTAGGGTGAAATAATATTTATTTGTGAAAGAAAAAGTTGGCACAAGAAAATATGGTATGTAGTATGAAGTATAACCTAACTTTTATGATTGTTTTCCTATTTGTAGTAAATTGCAGCAATTTTGCAGAAACGAATGTTTCTGACTTATCAAAATACATGGTTTCAGTTTCTCGACTAGTAAAATTCAAGTTTAACGGAATAACAATGAAAAAACATAAGAAATACAAATATAGTGAGCATCACAATGAATTCAACAATCTTACATTTTAAACTTATGAATGTGGACTCTATACTTCAGCACATCGGTAATAAGCTCTTTTATTTCAAAAGTTTCCCATGCAATACCAAAATCTTCATCTTCAATAAAAAAAGAGGACACACAAGATTTTCTGAAATAAGCCCTATTCCCTCTCCCAGTACTATCAACCAAATCAATATCAAAGTAATATTGAGAACTTTCTTCAAATGACCCAAACATTTTCATACCCCACCAAAAATTGTCATTATGGTAAGTGTACCACAACCCAAACAACTTCTCGTCGTACTTGAGAAAATAGTACTCTTCCACAGCTTCATCGGCATCAAAAGGAATACACACTGAATCACTTTCCAACAGACACTCGTAATGCTCCTGCCTGCAATGCTCGTACATCTTGTTCAGCATCACTTTAGCCTCGCACTTCAAAAAGGCCTTTAAAGGGCATGGAACGAGGTTGAAAGTGCAGCAAGCCTCGTGCTTCTTGATCTCGGAGGGCTTGGCTTTGAACTTGCACATGTCATTCTTGCATGGGTAGTCTATGAGTTGGACTAGCTGGGCTAGAGCAAAGTTTTGGGTGTTGGCGATTTCGCCTTTGCATGTCGGACATTCTTTTAGTTTGGGTCTGCAGGTGCTGCAGACACTGTGGCCTGTGAGGCATTGATAGATTGGGGGCACCATGTATTCCATGCATATCTGGAAGATTTTCACCTCAGCCAAGTTTTTTTACAGTTAAAAATTTTCACAATATTTGAAAATGTTTCTGTTTCAGTCCAAAAAACAGGAATTTAATAAAAACACCTCAGACAAATCAATATTTTTCAAGATATTTCAATCAAAATACTAAATAATTAAAAAACTTACCAAACATTCCAGTTCCCTTAAAAAGTCCCACTGGATCGAGCTGTCAACATCTTTTTTGTCTTCCTCAATTTGAATTTCCTTCTTGAATATCTCGAGCCTAGCCAATATCGATAAGGGATCTTTCAGAATGTCATTAATGCTTTTTTTGTCTATCACCAAAGAGTCTCCAAGTTTCCCACATAACTCATGAGTGTGAACCCCTCTACCACTTTTCAGCACTATTTTACAAAAATATTCCTCCATAGCAGCATCAGCCCCTTCGTACTTAACTGTACAGGAAAAAACACCTGCCTTTGAGTCGTAGGCCCTTTTCACAATGTACAAACCATCAGCATAAGGCAGCAAATAATTCTCTTCATGGCTATTGACAAAGTCCAACTCGAAATCTCCTTCGTTCAGCAAAAAAGTAGGGTGTTTGTCTTCAAAGTGTTGAAGTAAATCTCTGAAGCCTTTCCACTGACAACTAGTCGTCGCATTTGTAGGACAATCAATCACACGGTAGCTGCACAGTCTTTCATGTTGTGCGATATTCTTGGGAAAACAATTCTCGAGGCATCCGTTTGAGTTGTACGTACATGGAAATTGTTGTCTCTCGGCGATACTTTCGTAAACCTCGTTGTGTAAGGCCCCGTCTAAAGGCTCACAGCGTCCACAAGTAGAACCATGAGAGGCAGTATGGATCGGAAATTGTGATAAGTATTTGTTACATTTGCAGCACAATAGTTTGGGCAAGGATTCCGATTGTACGAAATTCATCACATCGAAATTAACTGCGAAACGATATATTCAATCAATTCCAAGACGCACAACAATTAAAGCTACTTCACATACAATTATCGGTGATTCACAGATTACGTTATCGTTAATAAAGTTGTGTTTACAGCAGTTCGAACTTAGGTTAGTTCTTGACAGATAAAACGTCAAAACAGAACTTGGTGTCACAGAACTGCCAATGTACATTCCAAGATAATAATAATCACGACGAATTTTGTACAGTTTGTATGTAACATAAAACCAATTCCTAGCACGTAATATATGATATGAAAAACTCTGGTTGGAACAAATGTTATAAAAAAGTCAAGTGATATCCACACTGGTCACAGAATACTGTCAATTCGACGTTTGACATTCGTTTTTGTTGACTTTCACGGTTGTTTTGATTAGTTTTACTTTGTTTGCCTCTGTTTTTTAGATTGTTGATTTAGTGTTTGATATTCTGTGTGAAGCTTGTGATACCGTGTGATTCCGGGATTCCCAAAAACCCGGTGACCAGTAAATTTTAACACATCATTTGAATTAATAACGAGCGACATGTCCAAGTTACTCGTTCCATCAGAGGTGATGGAAAAAATAAAGTGCCTCTCATGCAAAAACTATCTCTCCGTGTTTCCTATTTACACAAAAACAGACAGCTCAGGAGGTATTTGCGGCAGGTGCCCCATTCCAAACGCCAGCGGCTACATTCGAGACGAAGCTTTCGAAAACATCGCACAATACCTCGCTTTCCCGTGCACCCATGAAGGATGCAAGCAGGAATTTTTCCCGAAGAGCATGAGAAAGCACGAGAGCTGCTGCTCCAACAGAAAATACGAGTGCCTCAGCAAGAGTTACACTAACTGTGATTGGAAGGCACCTCTGAGAGAGACATCAGACGTCAGGGACATGTTGACTCATTTCAAGGTAAGTTTATTTTGTTTTCAGCTTTTGTCTCTCAAGTTTCACTTCTAGGATAAACACAGTAATTTGTTGTTAACGAGTTGTGCTTTCAAATTGAGCTTCTTGGAAAGTGAGAAAAAAAACATGCTAGTCTTTCAATTCAATGAATATTTTGTGGTCAAGAAGGAAGTAGATGTAGAGAGAGGTTTGTTTTTTTGTACAGTTGAGCATCTAAAAGACAGCAAGAGTAGTGATAACTACTTGTATTATTTCAAATTTGAGAGTGGTGGAGAAGATGATTACTTTTACAGGTATGTCATTAGAAGGATACATTGTAATGTTATAATAATTATAATCCAAAGTTTTATACATAAGATTTTCCACCTTTTTGTTCACACACAATATCACTCGTTTGTAGTAGAGTTGAAAGGTTTCCAAATCTGAAAAAAACACCCAGTACATAGAAATATAAGAAATCACTGAATGAATCCTCATTTTCAAGTCATGTTTTTGGTTATTCAGGTTTCCTGAAAACCCACTCAAAGCAAACTATAGAGTTGAATTGACATTAGATTTCCTCAAAGAACGCTTACATAACCAAGAAGGGGTCATTGTGAATATCAAAATTATTACGAGCATGGGAAGGGTTGAAGCTAAGGTGAGAAGTTTACTAAAAACATGGGTAATTTTTGCATTTATGTGATCAGGAATTCGAGATAAATGTTTGTGTTATTTTCATGGGGAAATCAATACTCTTTGAGAGAATTTCAAAGTCTGAAGTATTGATTTCACCATGATGATATTGAATTTGTAAAAAATCACGCATGATAAGTGTCAGTTTCAATGAACAATACAGGCGCCTGAGCAAGAAAAAACCAACAGCGTCCAATGGCAAATGCTCTCTGAATTAGAGTGCCCTGTGTGTCTAGAATACATGTTGCCACCCATTTACCAGTGCCTCAGAGGCCACAGTATCTGCAGGGCGTGCAAAGCCCGCCTCCATCAAAGCAGAAGCAATTGCCCCACTTGCAAAACCGCCTTTCAAAACACCAGGAACTTCTCGCTGGAACGCCTGTCCCAGGTCTTGGTGTATCCGTGCAAGTACCAAAGAGACGGGTGCACCTTTTCGGCGAAATCCACCGAGCTGGACGCCCACGACGCCCATTGCGAGTTCGGGCCTATCGAGTGCCCTCTGAGGTGGTTGGAAAACCAGTGTTGCATTTGGACAGACAGCGCGTCCAAAGTAGGTGTGATGGTTTGGAGTTGCATGTCATGTACGTGAACTCACTTCAGGTTGTGCAACATGTCAGACAAAAACACGAAGACGCCCTGCTGAAAGAATGTAAAATGGAGGTGCCTTTCAAAAAAGAACAACTGATTGAGGACACACGAGTCATGATTGTGTTCGAGAGGCTCTTTAAAATTTACTACAAGTATAGCTGGGAGAAATTCTACTGGGCGGTGAAACTGATAGGGCCGTACAGTCAGAGCAAAAATTACAAATTCGAAGTCGACGTCGTCGATTTGACCGGTGAAAATAAGAGGTGACAAAACAAATGAGAAATGAGAGTGAAATCAAAAAGTTTTGCTTCAGGTTTTTCCTGATGGGTAACTTGAGTGGTCCCATTACCAGAAGGGAAATTTATCAAACTAAAGGCATGTACTTAGTGGCAACACTGGAGCAGCTGTCAGGTTTCATTAAGGATGATATTTTTTTGTTCAAAATAAAAGTCGTCAAGATTTAATTCGTGGTTTTGTGTAAAAAAAGTTGTGTTTACATTCCTCAAATTCTATTTTCATAAATATAAAGGTGTTAATGTGAAATGTTGTTTCATTTCTTCCTCCCTGATTGATTTTTTATAACGATAATATTTTGACGTTACCTTGAAAATTTCCAGTTTCCAATTGTCTTCCTATTGGTGATTCAACGCTAATTTTTCAATTGAAGTTCAAAAATAACACACATACTTTATATTACGTTATTTCCTTTATTTTTTTCATAACCTATGCACACTTTATCACAAGAGACATGGATTAAAATATTTCATGGGTTAGAAAATCTGACGAACTTGAACCACCGCGTAGTGGTTACTCAAAGCCTGCTGGATTCTTGAATTAAAACATCAGCTAAACACACTTCTTGACTTTGTGCATTGAACACTAATTGATCTTCCTTTTTGCACTTTGAAACCTGCTTTTTGTGGCATTTGGCAATTTGAAAACTCGCTGAACTGCATCTCCCGAATTTAATTAGCACACATTCACTACACCACAACAAACGAAGTTGGCAACGTGCAAACTAGACTCGAGCCGAGTTATGATATTTCGGCACCCTTAAGCCACCACCCCCTACCCTTTGTAGATTAGCAGGCGAAGCCATCAAGTCTGCTAATAGAATGGAAATTGGAAATCGGGTGAAGGGAATCTATGTTGTATTTTACGGGCGATACCGTCTAATGAGACGCGCTTCTAGAATTTCCGGATGCCATTGTGCTACGTCGTCTCGCGAAATGGATTCGTCAATTTCGTCTTCGACAAATTGGGTCAGAAACGATCAATTATTGTGACAGATTATCGGCAAATAATATTAATCCAGAATTTTCACATACAAGAACTCATGAATCATAGCACAGTTTTTTTAGACTATGAATTATATTCCAAATGAATCGAAAATGACATCAACAGTTATGCAACCAACAATACTTGATTTTGTTTGCATGGTTTTGTATACACATTCCCTACTTTCTAAAATTTATCATTGAATTATGCTCAAAGTATGCTATGTCAGAAGAATATATCTGCTACTCATCATAAAGAATCGAGAAACACGAAAAAAAAATGTTTGTTTTGGAATTGTTTCCAATGTGATTATCTGAAACATATTTTACCGTCATTCTTCATTCGAATGAACGAAAAAACCTGATGAGTCATGAGCTGTATCACAAATAGACTTTGATCTAATAAAAAGTCTTTCATATTCGCTCTCATCCGTATTTTCCGGAAAGCGTAACGCAATATATAAGACGTCGTTTTGCTTTGAAGTATGCCTCACGTGCCCCGCAGAGGGATACTCTCTGCATACGATGCCAAATCGAATCAGGAAACAGTTTGCGTTCCATATTTTGTTATTCCCGACGGAATCGGAAGATCCAATTTCGTACAAATCAGCGAAAAAAATACGTTTTCTATATAGCTGTGGAAACGACAGGTATAGTTGGTTGTCTACTTTTAGGTTAATAACAGTCAAAGTCACGTTTTAATATAAAATGAATGCAACCAACATTGCGATTTACCTCATATTTGACAATTGTGTCATAAGATATTGGTAACGTCGTTTTCTGGGTCCTAATTTCAATTTGTGGTCTTAATCATCAATAATATAGAGTGCTGAAGCTGAACCGAACGTAAAACTATCGTAAATTTCTTCGCGCCTACCCACAAATCACCGCGACCGAGTGAACTTCGCCAACTTCGAACTTTAAGCTACTTACCTGCGAAGAAACGAAGCTGCGGCGGCGGGCATAATCCCCCGTAACAAAACTATTCCTCCAGCCCTAGAAGGAGGCCTCGGAGGGCTGAATAATTCAGTGTTTCGCGTTCATCGCGACACTCTAGCTTTTGATAAATAATAGATTAGGCCGCGTAAATCACGGCCTAAGAGTTTGCTACTATTCGTAAATGCACTAGCACTTTGTTACCCGCTTTACCTTAATTGTTTCGCGGGGAATTCGCTGTAATAACTTTCTGGTGTGGAGTTGTTTGGGGCCACAGCGATGGACTCTGTAATTGTTACAGTATTGTGTGGGGTAAGTGTTTTTTGTATTGAAGTAGATGGTACTTTGGAACAAAAATATATTTTTCAACTGGTTATGGGTGAGTGAACAAGATTTATCAGTAAAAGTTACAGCACAGGTTACATAGCCAAAGCAGATGATAGGAATGGGTCAAATCACAATTATCAAATGATTGAATAAATGAGTTATCTGAATATCAACTGTTATGAGTGAATGATTAATTTTCCCAGAATAATTGGGTTTAAATTTTTTTGACTCATCTCAATCAAAACACTATTTTTATTGTCATAATTGTGTGAAATTTAGTTACAGTGGGATTCAGAAATTTCAAATGAACTTACAATCAAATAAAATCAGTTTTTTTTCTCAACAAAGTTTATTGAAACTTTCTATCTAAAGCTGTACACCAGCTAGGAAGAGCAAGTTGTAAAGGTTGGCCATCCGAAAATACTAAACAATTTCACATATACCTATAACAACCATTTTTTGAAGACTCAACATTCATTGTTGCTGTCAATCAAAATAATTCCTGTCTCCAAACTAAGCAAGATCCTGTATATATTAGATTGATTGAACCTATGGTGGTTGTTCAACGATTATAATACTAGATAGGGAATGTTTATAATTTTATTATTCTATAGCAGGTAATTCCATCAATTATCAATATAATAGTACCATTTTCGAAATTATTTCGATTCTGAGGATGATTTGTGTGAACTGTTCCTTAACTAACATTGATATGCAGTTTTTTAGGTATCATACAAATAAACTATAATAAAAGATTTCTGAGAATCAAAGTGACTATTTCTCATTTAGAAAAGAATGCAAGACGACAATTCAGTGTTTTTTTTCATGACAGCTACAGTAAAATTATGAGCGAGTAGTGGAAATGAATATCTTATACTTACTATGTAATATGGCAACTCTGCAATATCCATAAAATTGACTTTATTTTCAACAATACATTCATCATGAAACAATTCATGACTGAAAAATAAAATGAGAGCTAAATACAATATAAAAGAGTAGACTTAAATCGTACTTGTCCAGGAAAACAATTCCATAATTTCAAGATACAGGGTGATTTTCCAATTCTTCAAGGACAAGCTTTATTTAGTAAAAATATGTACATTCAAATAAGATTTTCACAGTTTCCATTTGAATAAAAACAACAACAACATAATGCATATATTTCTTTTGGAATAAAATTTTTCAAATCAGATAAAGGACTATAGGAATTTTTCTACTCCATTCAAGGTGACATCTGACCGAGAAAAGTAGAAGTTACAACAATTCAACACTTAGTTTAGGTGATGATAACCCTGTCCTGAAGACAGGTGAGGTTTTTCAAAAAATACAGAACGAGGTCAGGCTTTTTTTAATCCAAACTCTACTCTTAGGTATCTGAAATGATTGTTTTCTGTTTGTGGAGATTTTTCAGTGAATCAACCTTGTTTCCGACCATAAAAGTTGTGCGTACCGTCGTGAAAAAAATCCACAAAAAAGCACAACCCCCTTCCCATTTGTAGACCACAGAAAAAAAAACAGTTTCCCCTACGATTCAATACCCCTTTCTCGCCTCATCCTGCAATCTATTCAACGCCTTATCCCTAAACCTCCTCCTTGCTAGCTCCGACATCGCTACCGGCCCCAAATGCGCCACCTACAACCCAAAAATGACATTTGACACATGAAACACGACCTCCGACGAATTAAAACAAGTCAACTGAGCGTTTCTCACCTGGGGCGAGGTGGCGATGGCTCTAAAAGTGGCCGCCACCGTCTCTTTGAGGTGCTCCTTGTCCGCCCGCGCCACCTCGGGCGGCTCCGAGCGATGCCCGGCCGCCCTCGACGCCACCCACGGATGTTTGACTAGCTGCGCGGCGGTGGGACGCCGTTGGGGGGCCGTGTGGAGCATCTCCGTCACCAGCGTTTTCGCTTCGTTCGATATTTTCGACCACACGTTGCTCTGAAAGTTGAGTTGAGAAATTTCGTGGCGGGTTAGCGAGGATGAGAAAAAATAAACGCACTTGCAAGTCGAGTTTGCCGGAGCTGATGCGCTGCAGGATTTTCTGCGGGCTGTCCGTCGACCTGTTGCTGAACGGGCTCCTGCCTGACAGCATGATGTAGAGGACGACCCCCAGCGACCAAATGTCGCACGCGGCGTCGTAGCCCTGTCGTTTCAACACCTCCGGGGCCACGAAGTTGGCAGTGTAGCAGGGCGTCATCAACAGCCCGTTCTCCGCCCTCAACTGCAAAAAAAACGACACACACAACAAGACATTTTGTCAGCACCGAGCACGACGAATTTCCTCACTTGTTTGGCAAAGCCCATATCACAGATTGTCACGCTTTCGGCTGAGGCGTCTTCGGCAGCGAACAGAATGTTTTCGGGCTTCAAGTCCCGGTGCACGACGCCGTTCTCGTGCAGGTACGCCAAGGTGGTGGCCAGAGTTTTCAGTATCCCTGCTGCTTCCTGCTCCGGGAGGCACCCCTGGAAAGCACGCACAGATCACTAAACGAAACTTCGCGCACTCAACAATCACCTTGGCCATCACGTAATCCAACAAATCCCCGCCCTTCAGGAACTGCTGCACCATGTAGACTTTGGCGTCGTCTTCGTAGACGCCCTTCAGAGTGACGATGCCCGGGTGCTTGCTGTACCTCTGCAGAATCTCCACCTCCTCCCTGCAGTCGAAGAAGGATTTGTAGACGACCTTGACGGCGTACTGTTGCCCGGTGGTTTTGTGCTTCGCCAACTTGCAGACGCTGTAGCTGCCCCCCCCGATCGCGTCCGTCACGACGTAGTCGTCGAAGAAGTCGCGATCGCACGTCCTCACCGAGTGCATCGGCGTTTCCGCCTTCCTCTGCGCCGCGTCGTCCTCCAACAGGCAGGGCGCCACGAAGCTGAACCTGGAAAAGGGCGCGCGGTCAGTCACCCCGCCCTCGAGGGAGCTCGTGCGGTTTCTCACTGACCCTCGGAAGAGTTCGTGGGCGTTGGCGCTGGCCGGCACCCCGGGGGAGTCCCTGGGCGTTTTGCTGGTGAATTCCGAGTCGAAATGGGCGTCCTCGGGCCCGCTGACGGTGGGCTGGAAGGGCGGGCGCACTCGCCGCGACGCCAGAGCGTCGAAGTCGATCGTGGCGAAGAACTCGTGGTTCTTGAGGTCGTCGATGCCGCCCGCCCCAGCCCCCAACCTACAAATTTCAATGAAACGATGCGATTTAACCGAAAAACTCTTGCACTGACCTGTTGGCGGGGTTCCTCTTGAAGAGCACCCTCAGCAAGCTCTGCGCCTCGGCGCTCAAGTCGCTCGGCATCGTCAGTTTGGCTTTGAGGATCTGCGCCATGGTGTCGCGCCGGTTGGCGCCCTGAAAAGGCAGCGCGCCCGTCAGCATCTCGAACATGAGGACGCCGAACGACCACCAATCCGCGGCGAAGGTGTGCCCTTTGCGGTTCACCACCTCCGGCGCCATGTATTCCACCTTGGAGAAGAAATCACGTTCGAATTCAGGGCTACAATAACGAAACACTCACAGTTCCGCAGAAGCTGTACGTTTTCCCCTCCTCCAGGGGGAGCTTCGACAGCCCGAAGTCCGTCAGGGCGATGTGACCGTCGGCATCCAGGAGCACGTTCTCCGGCTTCAAATCCCTGTAAATAATCCCCAGGGAGTGCAGGTGGTTGAGCGCCAGAGCCAGCTCGGCTAGGTAAAATTTAACATCCTCCTCGGTGAACATGACCTACAAAAACACGGCTTTTGACACCCTATCGGGCCACGTCGCGCCGCTCCCTCTCACTTCCTTGCTCAGCCTCGAGAAGAGATCGCCCCCCCTGAGGAAATCCAGCACTAGATACAGTTTGCCTTCGGTTTGGAAGGCGTAATGGAGCTTGACGATGAATGGGTGCTCGACATCCACGAGGATGTTTCTCTCCATTTTCGTTCGGTGGCGATCCCTCACTCTCAGGGTGGCTTTTTTCAGGACCTTCATGGCATACAAGGTGCCGGCGTCGAAACCTACGACTTTGCGAGCGAGGAACACTTTACCAAAAGAACCTTCACCCAGGACTTTGAGTAGTTCGAATTGGGAGGGGTCAGCTTTTTCGTGCCCGTTTCTAACAACCTATAAAGCAATTGGTTATCACCACTTCAATTATCCATGACTAAAGTTGTTGTATAATTGACAGCCAATCGTTTTTGTATCACCAATTAACACGGTCATTAGCTAAGTGGTTTGAGATATGTGATAAGTGGGTTTTTAGGAATGATTATCACACTGTAAATTAGCTGATAAGGGGTACTCTTCTTAGTTTTTACCTCTTCCAATTCAATTTCATGTTCGCCTTCTGCAAGACCTGCTTCTTCACCACCCATTTGGTCTTCATGATCACCAGATTGAGACTAAAATGATAAATATTCATTTGGAGAGTTTATGAACATCCATTCTCAACATAAAAACTGTTTTCTTCACTGTAAATCAAGATCTTCATGCTCAATTAGGGGTAAATGCAAAATTGGTGGAATAAACTTTACCAAAAAAATTGAATTTTCGAATAAAAACAATTTCAGAAAGTTTCTTGATTTGCTGACGAATCCATTTTCAGAACAACTGCAAGTTCTTTCCATATGAAAACAAATTAACCAAACAACAAACGTTTTCAAATTCTTCACATAATCTATAAAACAGGTGCAGACGTTTTTCTTTTCTTGATAATTCATATTCAGATCAGCCTAGATATGATTGTAAGTGCCTGAACTAGAAAAAGTAAATGTCTATTGTGTTGCCACCCACTGAAAGCATGTTCACAAATTAGATTAGTGCACAATAAGATCATTTTTATGTTGAATTGAGCAGTTATTTCATTAGTTGTTCATGCAAATTGCTTCTGGTGCCACAACAAAAAGTTGCAAAAAATATAACCCCTCTACGTACACACACTATTCTTAGAGATCTGGATACTCCGAACGCTGTAAAATCAATAGAAAGAATAATCCAACTTTATCTAACTGTACTGTAGAAAAAAAATAAATGTAACGTGAAGAACAACAGGTTTTTTGAAAGCAGATAGACAGCAAAATTCAGGAATACGAAAATGATTTCATTGCTAACCTCTGTTTCGGTGTGCTGATTCCATGGCTCACGTAAATTTCCTAACGGCATATTAATTGAAACTTTATTCTCATCAGTTTTCCATCGATAATTAAATACTACAAAAAATATGGCTCAAATTTCTGTTTTCTAATATTTTAATCTATACGATGACATGGAACTTCTTGAAAATCAAAATTCTTATCACAGAACGGTTGTCAACAACGTCAATCGCTACAAATTAAAGATCCTCTATTCCACGTGTGCACATGCGCAATCCAGCGAGTAGGTCGAGTTCATTGTTTTTCGTTGGTGTAGTTTGTGCACTGGGAGTTTCCGGAACGTCGCGTACTTTTTTAATCGCTTTCGTAGAAACACCAAACACAAGTTCGTGCGAGTTTGCCACACAAACTTATTTCTAGTCTAGTCAATATGTCGACCACTGTAGAAACAAACACTGGTTAGTGTTCAATATTTGACGTATTATAAACTTGATTACGTTTAATCAGTCACAGGTCACCACATTCATGATGGAACTTGTAAACATAACATGCGCTTCGGCAATTGAACAGATGTTCTTTCAAGTCCACTCATGAAGAGTTAAAGTAGGTTTAAACTGTTTCCCTTTTCAGCAACATGGAGTAAGAGACTCAGCAACGAGAAACAGCTAGCACAAATGAAAAGAATCAGTAGGAATTATTATTACCGACTGGAAAGCGAAAGTTCCAAAGCCTCGGAGGAAGACTCTGAAAGTGTATACAGCTTACAAGACCAAGAAACCGGTAGGCTACATACTCCACAACGTGTGGCAGATATTAAATCCATTATTTTCAGACCTGTGTAGGGATACAACTGATACGGACACTGATAATAAAGGTGATGAATATGAGCTCTTCGAATATGAAGTAGCTAGTTTAAGTGAAAGTGATGTGGGCATTCAGGATATCACTTCAAGTGACTCAGAGGTTAGTGTTATGTAAAATTAGGGTGTTTGAACAGTTCAACAAAGACAATTTGTTGTCATTCTGTTATGTTAATCTCTTGCTTACTCAAGCATGACAGGCAAGCACGAACATGTCAACATCAAATTATTCATGTAATTAGTCACCATAGTGAATTCGGTTAGTTTTACATGGATTTTAATGACAATTAACAGGACCATGCTTTCCTGGCAGCAGCCGTAGAAGCCATTTGCGATTCCTCTTTAGAAACATGGATAACGGATTGTGAAGAATCAGATAACAGCTCGTTGGATGATTCTTTCATCACCCGTTCGGGCTTCAGCAGATGCGTGCAATGCAAGTCTGAAAACGGCAATCCTCTGTACAGATATTGTGAAAAATGCTTCCAGGTATTTATCTGTTCCAGAAAAGCCCTAAATTTGCATGACATGTCTGATTGGTAGAACATAGTGTGATGTGTGAGAAACAAGTTGAAACTTGTCTGTAACTGTGAGTAATCCCCTTTATTTTTATGTGATTAGCATTTGAATGGGGGTGATTCATACCCTAAATGATTCTGAGAAGAGATTGGTCATTCTTATGAAATTGTAAGGACTTCTCTTATCTCTTTGTACAAGCGGACCTTTTGTGTTGATGAAATCACATCATTTAAATACTATTATGCAATCAAAACTTTATCTTTATATGGTAATTTGCAATGATTCACAAATATTTATGACATTTCAGCAAGTTGAGACTTGTGAACCAAGATATTCCACTCCAAAGTCTGAAATTTTGTCTTATTTTTCTTGAATTCGAATTTCACAGCATGGAACTTAATTTGTCTGTCAAACTTTGACAACTGTCAGACTGTCATACTTGCTACGAAATATCAGTCAGATGTCAAAAAACATATCAATAAAGATAGTGAAAAAAAATTTTCATGTTGGTATGTCTTTCAAAGTCATGCAAATTTTTTAGTGACATTTGAACTACTAATGATTTCAATAAGTGTCGAAACTTTTTCGTGTTGTGTGTGAATTGACTGTTTGCAAAAAAAACTGTGCTATATTTTCGGAGCCACTCAGAAAAATGTATTCAGGATTTTGTAAAAATGTTAGTATGAAGATTGTAATAGGAATGAAGATTGTAAAAAAGCAGTGTTTTAGTTTCTTTCCTGGGAAATAACTTTGTTCCTGCTTGTGGTAAGACTTGTTTTTTATTTTTTTCATATAATTCATGGGAACACATTCACATGTCAGATGTCAGTGTCATAATAATTGAATCAGGGTCAATTGGGTTTCTATGAATTTAGTGGGTTGGTTTTAGTGTTTGTCCTGAGAACTATCTTAGGTGATCGTCAATTTGAGTGAGCAGTGTGACGAAACGAGATACACATTTTTTTGAGGTTATGGTGACAACTAGAGCGAGAGTATTCAATTGTTTTGTTTTATGGTTCAGCAGAGCTGCAGACAATGCAAGATGCGCAAGACTTACAAATGTTTCACCCTATGCATTTCTTGCCATAAGGTGCGTTTTTCTAAATTACGTAACGAGAGTGGGTGATTGAAAAATATCGATATCTTTGATTGAGGTAACAGTTTTGATATTAGTGAGGAAAATTTGACGTACGGAAGCATAATCTGATGCAATTTGGGTCTCAATCAATGATATGATATGCACTGAGGGTGTTGATAGCTTTCTCTTTTTACTACTTGGAAAAATTGATTCATAAATTGAAGTGCTTCAAAAAGTCAATTTTTTTATGAAAAATTGAAATCTAATTTCCCTTTTTGTCTTTTTGCTTTCAAAATTGAGAAAAACTATTGACAAATGAAGTGTACTAAATTATTACTCATACATTTTGCACTTAATCAAAAAGCACACTAGCAAATAACAAATGAACTGTTTTAAGTATCATTAATTTTCAATGTTCGATATTAATAAAAAATTGATCAAAAGTGAAAATCTTCTTTCATTAAATATACAGTGGCAATCAACAATTGGAAAAAATTATATTTTTATTTTTTCGCCCTTTTCTGAATTAAACAAATCTTCCAATTGTTGTGGATTGTATGAATTTCACTGTATATCTCACTAATTCTCCATCATCCAAATGTCAAGTTTTTCACAATTTCGCTCATCCTCATGAAGTTGATCCGTGTTATTGATATAAATGAAATAGATTCGAGCAACATTTTCGTTGCAGGACCGCAAAAAGTTCTTCCCGCCTCGACCGAAAGGCAACAAAAAAACGAGGAAACCGTCGACGAAAAAATCCCATTCCGAGGAACCGCCAGTCAAATTGGACCTCCTGCGCTCGTGCCTAAGCGTTCTGAGCCAAGACTCCGGCATCGGCTCGAGTCAGGAGTGTCCGCCGTTGGGACTGGATCAGATCATCGTCCCCGATGATCATCTCAGAACAGGTATTTTTGTGAAATAACTTTTATCAAAAAAGCATAATCGTGGTTTGTAGGTCCAAAAACTAACATTATTTGGTTTTTTATTTATTTTTTATTCGGTCTATATCGTGAATAAAATGATGAAATAAATGGAATTGATTTCGAACATACAATTTCAGGCGCCATTTTTTAAAGGTATTTATTGTCGTAATATAATACGTTTACAATAATGTTACACAGCAATTATTTTGGTGTAATAAGAACGAATGTTATTTTATTTTATTACATCACTAATTTCATTCTTTATGTTTCAACTTGTTATACAAAACAATTCCTTTGAGCTGTCAAATCATCGATAATGAGGAATTCTCCTCAATTTGGGTTATTACGGGAAATGCAAGTTTAAAGTTAATGATTATGAGTTTCATTCATGAATATTCCAAACTCTCTGCAGAAACTATCTAAAATAATTTTTCAAATATGGGGTTTTAAATTTTAAATCGCTTTGTTTCTAGTTCACAAATTGGCAACAGCGCCTAGTAGACTAGAAAAAAAATGTCTATACATTTACAATCTAGTGTCAAATTTTGTCGGTTGTCATAACCAAAATTTTTGTTTATACTTTGTGGCTGGTAAAGAATACTTGATTGAATTGTTTTTAAGTCCAACCCAAACAACAACCTTACTTAGAAGCCAAACCATGCCAAACTTAAACATAACCTCAAACCCTGAGTTCTCTCTCTAACTTGGTCGTCGCCTCCTTTGCGATGCATGGAACGTCATGATTCATGGAATAGAAATAAGCAGAATGGGTGTCTGATCTGATTAAAATCTAGCCGTCTTTGTTTACCCAATCAACGTAACGAATTTGTTGTCCTTTTTCATCACTGTAATCCGCAGTCGATGTTGCCAAATGGTGAATTAGAAACAAAGCAGTTTAAACCTTAAATTCCCATATTTATTTTTGTTCTTTAAGTACTTGAAATATTTTTTTTAGGAAAAAGGTTGAAATGATAAATTTGAAATGCGACGTTTTAAAGATACATCATGAAAATACTTCATTATCGTCTGAAGGAGAATTCCCCATTGTCCATGGTGAATCTTGCTTTGTTGCCGCGCCAAAATACCACAACTAATTCTCGGAATGAAAGATGTAAAAGGATACAATGTAAATGATTTTTTTCCACAAATTATCATGAAATAATATAATCATCACTTATCGATGCCTTTTTGAGAGAATATATCAAAGGAATAAGGAGTCATCCACAAGTGAACTTGACAACATTGCACATGGTGTGAGCAAAAGATAAACGGAAACAGACAAAAACAGACTTAGGGAGTAGCACGTCATACGCGCATAGCTCCGCCCACTTATTTCTGGCGTTTTTAAATTTCTAATGAAAATGCTATTCGCTTTGATTTCGATCTTTGATATTAGATATCCACTGAACCAATATCAATATTTCATCGATTAAGAGAGGTTCGTGAGGATTCCATCACTCAGTGGCTTGATTTTCGGTCATCAAAAAAAAATTCTCCCCAGACGACCCCTCGCCGGCGTCGACAGTCCCCCCTACGCCGATCTCCACCCCCAGGAAGCGCAAGCGCGACCTCTCCGAGAGCAGCCTGTCCGAGGACGTGGAGCCGCCCAAAAAACCCAAACCGGAACGGCCGACCACCCTCGAGCTCGGCCCGCCGGCGTCGTCGGAGAGCAGCGGCGTCGGTTCGTTCGGCTCCGCCACGTCGACGGAGGGCGGCGGCGCCATCGGCGATCTGTGCATCTTCTGCAACAGCGCGCCCAAGGACAGCATTTTCTTGCATACGAACGTGGCGCATCAGTGTTGTTGTTATCGGTGCGCCAAGAGGATTTTGCATACCATCAAGCGGTGTCCGATTTGCAATCGTTCAGTGAATAAAGTCGTCAGGATTTTCACGTCGTAGAAGTAGAAAAAATTGGAAAATGGATACCGACTATTCCGGCACGATAAATCGAAGTTTTCATTGATGATGAGGGATATTTTTCGTAAAAACTACCCCTCATACTCTTCAATCCATGAAAACGTTATTTAACCCTGGCAAATAACACCTGACAGGTGACGTTATGGTTTGGTCTTCGCGCCAGCTGTCATATTTCCCTGTCGGTCATGTCATAAATCTACAAAAATTTCTGGAACGCGCGCAGATGTTTCAATAGTTATTTTAATTATGATTTGAAAAACGTTTTTTTTTATTTTATTCCATGAATTAGGTGTACAGAAGAAATTTACTTATTTATTGTGGTAGTGTTTATTTTTTTCTAGCGGCTGATATTTTTTTAATTTTCATTTCGAAAGTGGTTTTAGAGTGAATCGAAAATATCGCCGATGCTTTTGAATAAAAAAGCCATTGAATGAAACGAAATAAATTGTGTTGGGAAATGTGGCTAATTTTTGGTTCTTTTTCACAGTTGCATTTCCTGTTTTGTATCAATCAAACGGAGAATTATAGTTTTGTAAATAAGATTATTTATTGATATTTTGACAAAGTGTTGGGGATTTGATTGCTGATAGCATCCCGAAGCAAGAAGTCAGAAACGGGGTTGAAATTTTCAGTGGGTTTTAGACAGAAGAAGAATTGATAGGCTCTTGGAGGGGTGTTTCGGGGTAGAAATTGTCATTGAAACTGATTCTGAAAGATCAATATTTATATTTTGTACATATATTCAGATTTTATATAAACATATTTAATATATTCCTGTATATAAAAAGAGAGAGATGGTCTTTGAGATGAACTACTTTGGTATTTTCTGGGACAGTATTTTGGGAGTTTCCATGGAGTTTGTTGATTCTTCTTCCGGCAATTTTGCACAAATCTCAATCGAAACCCACTTTACCTTCATTTTCTTTCACTTGCCCCTGAAAATGGTCACTTGTAGCCGATATTCTCCTGTTTTCATCAAATATTCTTGTGGTCATGCTATCAGTTTCATGTCTCTCAAATTGGTATATTTATCGTCATTGAGAAGTGATGTTCAATGGCTTTTGGCACTTCGAAAATTTGAGAGTTAGTAAGACCGTGTGAATTCAAGGACACATTCACAATTTAATAATTCGTCCTCGTTGAATTAACACAGATTCGAAAATGGATGAGACTGAACCAAAGTTTATTTTTATAAGTTTGCCGTTTCTCGCTCGCTTTAGTATGTAATTGTAATTTTGTGGATGAAAATTTTAGTGGGAAATATTTTTTTGCCCATCCGTTTTTGCTTCACGGTCTGAAAAACTTTTGAATTTTTGGAACTTTTGGTTATAGGGAGCTTTTCTGTAACAAATATATATCTAATCTAAAAGTACTACGAAAATAGAAATCATGAAATAATACAAGCGAAAAAAGTATCTTTTCTATCGTAATGTTAGAAAAACGATTCTATTTTTGCTTTTCATACTGGAAGGTTTCTTATGTTGGATGTCATGAGAGAAATAATTTCAGTGCAGTTTTGGTGTTATGTTCTTTTATGTGCGATGCAATTCCATATCTATCCGATATTTTTGAATAAAATAATTTTCTCACTATCGTAATCTTTTATTTCACCCAGTAACACTCATCAGACAAATCATAAGAGTCTGATTATCACAAAACATTAACAGTGGATTCACTATTTTGATTAATCCAAATCTAGAGCACACCAAAGTCACCCTGTATTTTCAATCATATATTCGTAAATAACCACGGAGTATAGATATAAGGAGTCCGAACGTAATGTTAAATAAATGGTATCATTTTATGGGACAAAATGTTTTGCCGGTAGAGCGCGCGCGCGTTTGTGTGAACTCGTTTAAATCCTTACGCGGGTAATGTTGTTGATATACTGACAGCTCGGAAAATATTATTTCGAAAAATGTGAAATGAAATTTAAGTTTCAGGAAATTTTTAGGAACTTCAAGCACTTTCATTCCAACGTTACCGATAGTATGAAGGGATAATCTGCAAAGTTAAAAATGTGTGATATTAGGAAATGAATAAGTACAATATTAATCAGCAGCAAACATTTTCCTAGATTTATCGAAGGCATATGACTCGTTGAATCAAGAATATCTGTTGAAAAAACTTGAAACTTATGGAAACCGAGGAAAAGCACACAACTGGTTTCGATCGTACCTATCTTGAAGAGCCCAAAGGGTAACAATCACAATAAAGGGTGGGGTTACAGAAATATCAGATTTGTTGATTAACACAACAGGAATCGCACAGGGGAGTGTAAAGGGGCCGATTTTATTCATAATTTACTTGAATGATGTATATGCACACATGAATGAAAAAACTGTGAAAATTCTGTACCATGCAAATTTTGAGTCAGTGTTGAAATACGGAATTATGTTCTGGGGAACAGAACCTAATCTACAAAAAATATTCATTGCACAAAAAAGAGTTTTGAGAACTATCTACAAAATGCCCTTCAGACAATCCTGTAGAGGTGTATTCAAATAAAAACAAATTTTAACAGTCTCTGCACTATATTTATTCCAATGTCTAACATTTTTACATAAGCACAAGGAGGTTTTCACGGAAAATTACATGAATCCCAACTATAATACACAAACACTTAATATTAACTTCCCTATACACAGACTAACACTCACAGAAAAAAATCCCTCATATATGTGCATCAGAATATTTAATAAATTACCGAACAGTCCTAAGTCTATCACGACACATAGTGTCTTCAAAAATAAAGTGAAACAACTTCTGTTGAATCTGGAACCATATTGAAAGAATATTTTGAAGAAAATTTCTCAGGCTCACTCGTTGCTTCAGGCTCACTCGTTGCTTCAGGCTCACTCTTTGTCTCAGTCTCATTGATTGTCTCAGACTCACTCGTTGTCTCAGTCTCATTGATTATCTCAGGCCCAATTACTTCATTTGATAATTCATTAACAATACTTGTCTCCATAGCATGTAAGCTACAGTCACTAACTTCATCTTCATTAATCATATCAGAAGTATTCAGAGACATATCATCTGATAGCAAGCTGTAATTATTAGTTCTGTTGATCTTCAGGGGTTCAGCTTATTCTTTTCGTAAATGAATTTTCTCATACTCATACACGTATATACTATACCATTCCTTGAAATCTCCCGATTATTTTTAATCACATCTGCAGGATTGAAATGCAATTCGCATATGTAACTAGTAGTTTTTTAAATTTTTATCCACAGCAATGCTCCATTTCTTACGGGTTCCATCATCCTAAAAACAAATAAATACCTTTCAACTTCACAAGATACATAAAATAATAATATTTTTCCAATTATATTTGAATGCAACTCAAATTTATAAATACAATATTTATTATCAACACTGATGTTTCATATTATTTTTAGGTTACTCACTTTCGGCACTTTGAATATACCGACTTTCGTCACATTTCCACTTGCCTTTCGGCCACTGAGGCAACCATGAACAGCACAACACTTTCCCATTTTTTATCAAGACTATTTTCAAGCAATTACATTAATATTCGAACCAGCGCGTATTTACGTGTCATAATAATAATAACATTAATTCGTCATGATTCAGGACTCCCGAATCTTCGCGCAGCTAGTGGCAGAAAAGAGAACTATGATCTTGGGTTAATTTTGTATACCACGAATTCTGCAGAAAAGCCTATACCGTTCGGACTCCTTATATCTATACTCCGTGGTAAATAACGAACAATGACTTGGTACAAGAGTACATAACCTATAATTATGATATCAAAGAAATGATCCACAACATGAGTTGTCATAAAATCTGTGATATGATTGGTGCATTATTATTCAAGTACAGTCATCCCTAAAAACTTCAATTTCTACTTCTTATTTTGTTCATTTGCTCTTGAACCCTCCTTCAAACTCAAAACTATGCGAGTGTGTGTATTTTCAGAAAGATTCCAGTTATTTATAACCGACTTTCACACCATCGAGGGTGAATATACTCTCGAAATTCACACACATACTCGAAAAAAGGCGTAGCCCACCGCTAATCTAAGTACACTTATTATTCAGAGACAGAATGAGTCATCTCGCATTCCCGATTCTAATAGAATTTCCCCACTCAATTTCGGAGCGGAGGGACGATTTGATTCGATAAAACGAGGAACAGTTGAAGCGGATCGTGATCAAGCAAAATTCACCCTTATGTGACTCGCGCTTACGGTGCAGATTCGTATGGGGAGTGGTCGCTCCTCGTATACCACGAACGGATGCGGTGTTGCCGCATTCTCGTACAGGAGTGGATAGAAATTATTGGACAAGTAACGAAGAAATGACTGAATTTATGACACTGGCAGTGAGGTAGTCATGTCATTATTGGAAACATAATTGGTGTTGATTTTCCTAAGGAATGTAAATGTTGAATTTTTGATCCACTTTGATACATTTTCGATGTAACATATTCCAATATTTTCCTCCACGTACCGGCAACACCGCCCAGCCGATATACACATTGCGTTTCTGTTCTTCGCCCGTCAGCCGAACAATTTCTGTTGATGTTCATTCATTTACACATCGAATGTTGCTGTAGAGTGTCGACAGAGCTGAATCAGCTGTGTTACCGGTACAGTTCCAATACAGTTATATCTGCGAAAAGTTCATTTTTACCTTCTAACTAACCGTCAACAGCATATCAAAGGTAAGAAACAACGGAACAGTGGAATTTTTCATTCATTATTCGCTTTATTTGGAGTCGCAACCGTTTCACTTCGTTTTTGCATTTTTGGGTGGGGTTGACTTGGATAAAGTTTTTGTACGTGGACTTAAAAAAAGGTTTGGTTCCGAATGAGATAGTGGATTGTTTTATATCGGAATGTTTATTTCCCTGATACATTGGATAATATTTTCTTGAAAACTTTGGAATTAAATGGGTATTTATGGAAATCAGAAATTATTCATATCGTATAAGCTCAATTCAAAATGAATATGACAATTTATATTAAGAATTCCATACTGGTTAGTAATTTTTTGTTGATGAACTAACGTGAAAATATTTTCCCATCTCATTGGCGTCTCTCTGAATGGTCTTGAAGGCACTTTCAAGAAAAATATAACTGAAAACGGACCAGAAATATTTTTTCCTAGTCCTGAATATATCCAAATAACCAGAAGAAAAATATTGTTATCACGCCCCATCAACCTACCTCAAGCAAATTCCACTAAGTTACTCAATCCAAAAAAACTCGCAAATTGACAGATAGATAATTTATCGAAAGGAAATACTCGCTTTGTGAAACCGGACACCAGCAGGTGCTTGAAGTATTCGTAAATAGTCGTTTTGTTTTCCGCTCAGACATATGGTCAGCTGCCATTTTCGTTCATCGGGGACACGAACGAAAGTCAAGGGCAGCCATGCGTCAGCTGTCAAATATCGATTCGGTCGTCCTACCCCTAGACGTTCGTACGGGGATTGGCCGCATTTGAATACAATAGACTGTGCGTTGACATACGAGGGGAGGTTTGAAAATACAGCATTCGACAAACGCTTTTTGAGGTTGAATTTCTTTGTTTCCTGCGTTTTCAACTCATTTATTTTCATCTGGGTAACCCAAACAGTGTCTGCGGTGCGCAGACAAAAAATCTTATGCAGTTTCTGCTACTGAATACCAAATGAGCGTGTCAAATTGAAATTCTGTTGGAATACAAGTCGTAAATTCCGTGATATTTCTGAATAAAGTATACATTCGAACAAGTCAACAAAGAAGCGTCGTATTGGAGATTATTTCATTACAAAATTATATACTGCAAATTATAATTTTGATGAACATTTTTTGAGGTTGAATTTGATTTCAAGGTCATTGATTTGATTCGTGATTCATACAATAGTTTCGCATGAGAAAAAAATTAATCAGACCAGAAATAAATAATTGGCTTCTATAGCAAAATCAAACAATAGTCTGAAAACTCGTATACAAGGTGTTCTAGAGTGCCCGAACACTAAACTGAACTCTTTTTTTTTCTGAGATGACTGTAATGATTCGAAATTTTCTATAATACGTCAATCCAGTGGCTTACTACTACAAAAACTAGTTCAAAAAACATTCATGTACGCCACTGCGTCTGACATGAAGCGAACAAGTTACTGTATGTGGAAAAATAAGAAGTAGGTTAATATCCACGACCATATATGCGAAATTGCTATTGAAAAATCACCGTATGATACACACTTTAATCTCGTAATATAAGTACGTACGTCTCAGTACGAGAAGAAAGTTTTTCGAAGCCTCCGTTATACTGGGTGCTCGCTTATGCTTGTGCAAACCATTTTCGTCCGGTTAAATTAGGAATCAGGTAGTTTTAATGAAAATTAATTGGGTTGGGTTGAATAGCAGTCGTTAGTATTCTTCAATTTTGCTTCCTTTTTTTTATTTTACAAAAAAAAAATTCAAGTATTACAGGAATTATTACAATATTTTATGATAACATTATCTGCCGTATCCGGGATGTTAAACCCCGTAATGATTCAAGAAAGTATCCATTCATTCTCACAAATAAACATCGAAGATATTTATTTTGTGAAAAGAAAAATGTAGCTTTTATATACAGGGTCACTCAAGGTCGATGGTAGGTTAGACGTATATGAGAAACGGGACGTAGGATTATTCTGAAAATTTGGTTTCTCCAGTAATCAGTCTTGTTCAATCGATCTAAAATATTTTCAGCGTTGCGGCGTTGCCGCTTCTATCAAAAAGTAGCAACAACTTTGTTATTGCAAAAGGAACACCCTGTATTTTATTCCATTTTTCTTTTCTCCGATACTTTCCAATTATTCTCGTATGAACTTCCCTATACCTATCTCGAAAGGCTTTCGAGATATTAATTGATTTCTTTGTTTTTCGTGCAAAACATGGCTTCAATTAAATATTTATTACTGCGGTATTTGGATTCGTAGAATGCTGAAATTTTGGGTGTAGTTCACCAATGTCCTGTGTATCAATTATGTCTGAGGAAATTTGTTCGCCATTGTACAGGGCCGTTGTAATTTGATGACTTTAACGATAAACACAAAAATGGTGAAAAGTGCATTTTTTCAAACGGAATACCCTGTATATTATTTAATATCCTGAAAGTCAATTAAAGTTCCTTTCAAATGATGTATTATGTTCCTATACCTAAATAGTCAGGTTTTCGAAAAAAAAAGTTTATACATGTGTATAAAAATCAGATATATTTTGTGGTACATAGCTATGAAATGTTATGGAGACATGTTATTTTTGAGATTTGAAACGTTCGCACGTTCATTTACGATAACCTGATTTGAAAATAATCCGATTGAATGGAATACGGGGTGTGCTATTTGAAATAACAAAGTTTTTGCTACTTTTCGATAGAAGCGGCAACGCCGCAACGTTGAAAATATTCTATAATTAATCTGTTCTTCAATGTATTATCTTTTCAATCCTGCGTATAGGATGTGACAATATTTCCACTGCAATCGCATTTCATTTTATAGTTTGTTGAAAATATAATAAAAAAATTATATCGATGCATTGTTTAACAATGACTCATTGTTTATCGAAACTTTGCTGATGTCGATCGCAAGGATACACGTTCAAGCATTGTAACAATAAATTCCATTACGATATACAGAGTGTTGAACACTTGCGAGTACAGCCCAGAAGAATTCGGAACAAAAAAAAATTATTTTTCACAGAAACTTCGCCACGTGAACGCCCTGTGTGTTGTCTTGTTGCAGGGACATATACAGGGTGATCCTTGAGCCTGGGGTGATTTCAGGAATGGAAAAAAACAGTCGATACTCGTTTGTTTTTTTTTTCGGTTTGAGAAACTTAGCCCAGTGTAAACACGTCTAATCTTTGTCTGTCTCAAAATCAGATTCGAAAATACTCGAGACATGATTCATCGTCCCCTTATAAGATGATATTTCGTCGCAAATAGCTTGACTCTCATTTGACCCCAACGAAATCGTTTATATCACTTCCATTTCGAGCGAATATAAGAAAGTTATCGCCGAAAATAGACATGGCGAGACATTGTAACAGCTACAGGATGGAACATTCGAAGTATCTCGGGAATGGAAAGACAGATCATTTCGAAAATTTGTGGGCGATAATAATCGAGCTTGCTCTATCCGTCTAAAATATTTTCATCGATACAGTGTTGCCGCTTGTATCAGAAAGTAGTAGCTGCTTTGTTATTTCAAATGGAACACCTCGTATATTATATCATTTTTGGAATCCTTATGAGATTCCTTACAACTTTTCCACGTAATTCCCTATACCTATCTGTGACGATTTCCGAGATAAAAATTATTTTGTAAAATTTTTGTGCAAAACCCGTTACTTCAACTCCGTTTCTTCAAATGAAACACCCTGTATATTATTACTTATTCGAAAAGCTGTAACATTTTCCAATTTAATTGAGTATACTTTCCCTATACCTATCTCGAACAGTTTTTCAGTTATGATCACTCATGTTAGAATTCGTCTTCAATAAAATAAATATTGGACAGTCATTTAGATAGTAGGCCATAAACTTCATTCTGACAGAGAACTAACACGTCATTCCTCCATTGTCATCCTGTAATCAAATCGCATGGGTCACAGATAGGTAATTATGTGGGAAAGTTGTGAGGAATCTCATAAGGATCCCAAAAATGATATAATATACAGAGTGTTCCATTTGAAATAACAAAGTAGCCACTACTTTCTGATACAAGCGGCAACACTGTATCGATGAAAATATTTTAGACGGATAGAAGTTTTTCTGTTCTACTTCTAATGCTCCATCAATTTGAAACGCTCTCTTGACCATATTAGATGATTTAATGATGATTGTTTTCGGCAATCAACTATTAATTAGCATTGTCTAGTAGTAGCTCGTCTTATCCTGTACAGTCTCGAAGGAAGTACACGCGAAGCTTCCTTCCGGTCTGCTGCACAACCGCTAGAATTTTAAAAACTTTTCATCAATAATTCATTTCGAGGAATTACCGAGCGCCGAAAAAAATCAACCGAATATTCATAACCGAAAATAAATTATTTACGGTTGGCAGCATCAGTTCAGGTTGAGGAAATCCTGAAATCACACTGGGCGTTCGTATTTTCGAGTCGTGATTATGTTTACTTTTTGCACCCCCCTCGTAACACTACATTAATTTTTCTCTGGAATTTGCTACTAGCTATTATTTTCTGAAACAATGTTGGTGACAAAAATCGAACCCCGATTTTTTCGACAGATGTCTTGCACGACCGTACCAACCGCCCCCGCCCCACCGGCCCTGAAGGACCTTCCCAAGGTCGCGGGCGATTTCAAGAGCGAGCTGGAGGGCTTCAAGTCGAGCAAACTGAAGAACGCCGACACCGTCGAAAAGGTCGTGCTGCCTTCGGCGGAAGGTGAGCTATTTCGAGTTTCAGGTGGGGGATACAAAACGCGTAAGGGGGGATAACCGGTTTATTTTCGGTGGGGAGTTGGAACAGCTGCGGCAAGACCTTTTTTTTTTTCGATTTGGGTATTTTTCTGTACGTTCGTCCATTTTTTTTGGGAAATGTTCGAGAAAATTTGTTTCACGTTTTTTTTTTTTTTTTTCTAATTTCAATGAAACCTTTCGACGAATTTGGACGCCTAGAAAGCTTCGATAATCACACTCGCATATGGATTATATCATCCATTCACATTGTAACACTTATAATGACAGCTCTAAGTGTGTCATTACAGTATTATTCATCAGGAATTCCTTTTATAGTTCTAAACAACCGAGTCAACATTCTAATGTGATGAAACACCGTACGAATGACCGCAGGTTAGACCATACCGGGTGTTGCAATAAATAGCAACAATTTTTAGTTTCGCTTCTTCGTATTTATCACCTGAAAAAACACCCTGTACATCAATTCTAATAATTGTTTGCTTGGAACCAATTTCCGATGACCTCCGAGAATAGGACACCCTGTACAATCATTACAGAATTCATCTCAGAGTTCGAAATATTCCTTGATTATTGACATTGAGTAAGAAATTATGAATAACGAAAAATGCAGGTGCCTCGCATTAAAATACCAACGTGGGCTTGGAAATTCTGCTCGCCCACTGAATAATTAACGAAAAAGTCGATTGTATATCGAGCACTATCGAAAGCTAGCGTTCCCCTTGTTTTTTTTTGTCTACCTAAGCAACGCTCGAAAAAAATCGCATCTATTTATTTTACGTTGGTAACACGTCACATCACGACGTAGCCAACTTTGAAGACGTTTCATCAGTTTTCGTGGAATAGCCTTCAAAAACTAATTCCTGTAGTCCAAGAATTAATTCACGATCCGGCAACACCGCACCTGTTGCACACGTGACGTCACACCATCTCTCGCCTTTATCTCCTTTTCGCCATCCCGTTACATCTTTCACGTTTTTGCGTAGACCTGGCGCAGGAACGCACCCATAACGCCCTCATGGACGGGGTGGAAAGTTTCCAACCCTCTACCCTCAAAAGGACCGATACCAAAGAGAAGATCGTGTTACCGAATGCGCAAGGTAACGACGGCCGATGAACTTTTGCGGTGCACCCCGTATAACACGGTTGGAGGAGTGTTTACTAACGTATAACACCCTGTATATTGAATGCAAGATGAGGAGTGAGGAGTGTCATTTATTTCGACACTTGAATTTTGCGTTCATTATTTTGACAGTGTGCCTCATGAAAATAACAATCTTAACCTCCCGACCCAATGTAAACAACTCTAACACAGCCCCTTTGTGTACATTTTTCCAATAAACAAGCTTTCCAGTTGCCAGACACGATAAACTGCTGATAAGGCTTGCGCTAAAAATATTTTCGCATTACTTATTGCTGACAGGCCGTTGAACGAAAACAATTGAAATAATACTAATGACACGTGACGTCACAATCAGCTGACTTTCGAACGTTTTCGTTGTTTTAGATGTGGCCGCTGAAAAAACCGAGAAGGCCCTTATCGAAGGGATCGAGAGTTTCGATACCAGCAAACTCAAACACACGTTGACTCAGGAAAAAAATCCGCTTCCAGACAAAGAAGGTACGTGATAGGAATGGGTTGTTTTAAAAATGAATGCATGATAAATGTTTCCCAGCCCATTAACTTCAAGCACCCATTATTTCGTTATCAAATGACCTGGAACGTTTTTAAAATAGTGTTTTTAGCCTGCATTGCATGACGTTATTATCAACAAAAAACATTGATTATTTGTAGCATTACAAAATTTGACAATCATCAGCCATTTTTAATTCACAAACACTGCAATGACACTTACGCAATTCTGCCAATGTGCTAATTTGATTTTGCATGCTGTTTGCTTGTTATACATTTTTTGTTATTGCATGATTTTTGCTTGGTTTGGCAGTTGTGAAACAAGAGAAAACCCATCAAACCCTCCTGAGCGGTGTAGAACATTTCGACAAAACCACCATGAAGCACGCAGAAACAGCAGAAAAAGTTGTATTACCCGACCAACAAGGTAAGGTGTAAAAAATAAGGAACTCTATTTAAGTTCAACTCGGGTTGAAATGAAACCCACATTGAAGTGAACACTTTGATTGACGTTGTTGTCAATTTAATTATTGTTTGTTTACAGTGATCGAACAGGAGAAAGGTCAAAGACAGTTGATTTCGGGTATCGAGAATTTCGACAACAGCAAGTTGAAACATGCAGAGACCCAAGAGAAGAACCCGCTGCCAACCAAGGAAACCATCGACCAAGAAAAAAGTGCTTGAAATTATGTGCTTGTCATTTTTGGAGCTCAATCCAATGCCAAGTTTTGTATAATTTTATACTTTTATATATTTGATAAACCTACTATTTATATTGTAAGATGGATATTAAAGTGGAAGGAGTGTTGATCAGGTTTCTTCCTTCCGACTCATGATGTGAGATGAAACGGGGCATGATTTTTTTTCCTAAAATACTACTGTAATCATTTGTAGGTTAGGTACTTATTTGTTTCGAAATACATCTTTGGATATATTTGTATGACTGAATTAATTTTGCATGAATTATGGTGCTTCAAATAAATTATATATAAAATACAATTTTGTTTCATTCAATTATCTTGAGAAAAATGGTTTTCAAAAGAAACAAAAATCACTTGATGAAATGTTTAATTCATAACTGAGAAATCTTCAAATCGATTTTGCCCCACTATTGAGAAGAAGTTTTCAATGTTCATAATTCCTATTTTGATGAAATATTCATGGTTTAATACATACACGAAAATTTGATTACTGTTGAACAATTCACGTAAATTATTTGTTTTGAATCAAGGAATCATTTGAAATGGCAGACTTATCATCTTTGTGATCGGTCTCGGCCAATGGGAAACTAGGTACATTTAATTTTGCACCAATGGCGATGGAATATTAGCATAGCTGACACACCTCTGTTGGATATGAGTACTTCAAATCTTAATTTCTTCCGAATCACTATTACAACGAATCTAAGAACATTTTTCATTTCCTTGTTTTCATTTCCAAAATGTCATTAACGACAGCTAACTTGTCTCTTGTCTTGTCAGTGAGTTTAATAATTGCGCCAGATGTCAATGTCTTTGGTCAAATACAAAGAAACAATCTCTCCCATTCCCATTTCTCGTGGGTGAAAATTGTAAGGTTTATTCAAAGCGTTTTTCTGAAAAAAATACTCGCAGAATCCACAAAAAATGGCTCTACACGTTCCCAAAGCCCCTGGCTTCTCCCAAATGATGAAAGAAGGTGCTAGGGTAAGCTTAATAACCGAAAATATCCAATACGAATCACTGACATGTGATTCATCCCACACCGGTCCATCATTACGACACTTTTCAGCATTATTCGGGATTAGAAGAAGCTGTTATCAGAAACATAATAGCCTGCAAGGAATTCGCACAATCCGTCAAATCAGCCTACGGTCCCAATGGCATGAACAAAATGGTCATCAATCACATAGAAAAACAATTCGTAACTAGCGACGCTGCAACGATCATCAGAGAGCTGGACGTGGAACACCCAGCCGCCAAGCTCATGATCATGGGCAGCCAAATGCAGGACTCTGAAGTCGGAGACGGCACCAACTTTGTCATCATATTTGCAGGAGCCCTGCTAGGTAAGGCTTAGATTTGTAGCGGCTATGGCTCAGTTGAATTGTCTTCTAGAAAGCTCCGAGGAACTGATTAGACTGGGTGTAACTCCCATCGAAGTAGCTGAAGGCTACGAAGTGGCACTGGAAAAGTGCCTGGAGATACTCCCCACTCTGATTTGCAAGGAGATTAAGGACTGCCGTAACGTTTCGGAAGTCGTGCAAGGAATAACAACTTCCATTCAGTCCAAACAGTTTGGCAACGAAGAGTTCCTGGCTTCGTTAGTAGCGCAAGCTTGTATCTCCATTATCCCAGAGCAAACGACTTTCAATGTGGACAACGTGAGGGTTTGCAAGGTTTTGGGGGCGGGGCTGCACAGCAGCCAAGTGGTGCAAGGGATGGTGTTCAAACGACAAGTGGAAGGAGAGATCACCAAAGTGGAGAAGGCTAAAATAGCTTTGTACAGCTGCGCTGTGGATATACTCCAAACGGAAACCAAAGGTGATGCCTAAACAACGGGGCTTTAGTGGTTGTGAAAGTGTTTTGTGTTTTACAGGCACCGTCTTGATAAAAACCGCTGACGAGCTGATGAACTTCAGTAAAGGAGAGGAGGATTTGTTAGAGCTGCAAATCAAAGTGATAGCTGATACGGGGGTTAAAGTTATCGTGTCCGGGGCCAAATTCGGGGACATGGCTATGCATTACTTGCATAAATACGGAATCATGGCCGTCAAATTGAATTCAAAGTTCGATTTGAGGAGACTCAGCAAAACTGTCGGAGCCACAGTTTTACCAAGACTGACAGCCCCGACGCCCCAAGAAATCGGTTACGCTGATGTCGTGTGCGTAGAGGAACTCGGCGACACGCCTTTGGTGGCTTTCAGGCTGCTTGGCTCGGAATCCAGAATCGCCACCATCGTAATCAGAGGTGCTACTGATAATTACATGGACGATATCGAAAGGGCCATCGATGACGGTGTCAACACTTTCAAGGTAAGTGAATTTTGACATGGAACGCGATAATATTCCCCTGATAGATATAGAAGGGATGCGATGTTGGGGCCAAACAAATGTTTGTTGTTACTCATCTTGTTAAGATCTTTGCTTTGTCTCGTAAAAAATTTCGCTGCTTCCATTTACGGGTCGTTTTTGTGGAATTTCTGCAGTGCATTTCGCGAGACGGGCGTTTCATCCCGGGCGCCGGAGCCACAGAAAGCGAACTCTCGATTCAGCTCCTGAAATACGCCGACACCTTGCCCGGCATCGAGCAGTACGCCGTCCGGAAGTTCGCCGTGGCTTTGGAGACGTTCCCCAAAGTCTTGGCGGAGAACAGCGGCCACCGCTCCTCCGTCGTGCTCGAGAAACTCCTGGTGACCCACCAGGAGGGCAACAAGCACATGGGGGTGGATATCGAGGAGGAGAACCAAATTTGCGATGCGCTCAAGAAGAACATCTTGGATTTGTACAAGTGCAAGTACTGGGGCTTGAAGTATGCTGTGGGGGCGGCCACGACGATTCTGAGGGTGGATCAGATTATTATGGCGAAGAGGGCGGGCGGGCCGAAGCCTCGGGCGCCCCAGGGCAGCGATGATGAATCCTAAGTTTTTTTTTCGCTCTCGAAGATCTTCTCGTTTTATCGTAACACGACTTGTCATTTGTCACTCGAGCTTTGTCTTAACCATCTAGTATTTAATAATTTTTCATTAAAAGTTTATTAACGCGCACAGTGTTTTATTTTTATTATTTTTTTAATTGGGAATCGTTGACATAACTTCAGTTTAGTTTTCAATCAGAAAAAAATTACCAACTCTAGTAAAAATATTTTCTTTTAATCATTCCTTAATATACATACAGTCGGAAAATTGAATAGAAGATGTTTTCAAAATACTTCTAAATGTTTTCCCAATGCGAGAATCGATTGTTTCCGAACGGTTTCGTCCTACGTGAGTAACGACAAAGTAAATTATTGATACTAACTCCAAAAACTAACAAATTACCTTCGGAATTCCATAAAGATGACGACTGACGAGAGACGGTTTCTGCTTGTCCACAAACTATACGAAATTTCATTTCAACTGAAAAACACCACACAGCAAAAAATATACGACTACAAATTCTAAAGTAGGTCAATGAACTAGAGAAATTTGGATTTCCCGCCAGTTCTAACTGACGTGGAATAAAACAATGTTACCGAACACGATTGTGTCGCCATCTCACGACGATTCGATAAGTATCCGTCTAGGATGTATTCCATAAAATTCCCATCGACACTTTGGACCCAGAAACAATTGAAGAGTGGTTTCACCATCATGTAGGAGGTTAAAAAAGGCCTCCGATTACTGTATTTTACGTTTGAATTTCCATCAATTTCAAATGTTTTCGCTTTAAAAATTATAACTTCATGATCGATGTAGAATTAAAAATAAATCTGAGAAATCGCTGAAACTTTTTTTTATTGCGAAATAAACTCAAATAAATTGTAAACTTCTCTATCAAAAACAAGAAAATTAAATAAAAAATTCTTCAAAAATAACACTACACTTATCAACTAATATCAGTCAATTACAATATTGCCTCATTTCCTCAACATATTGCTACTTTTTGGTATGGAAAATACAAAAAACAAATACTAGAAAACATGGGAACAAAAACAAATTCAACATGAAGGATAACATTACGCTAAAAATAATATTTTTAACGAACTCTGAGTAAACATTTTGACATCACAGCCAAGTTATTGAATGTCAAAAAACAGTAGCCCCAATTATGTCATACTAAATGACAGACTGGCCTATTTTGACATTTGGCACTTACAGACAGGCAGTAGTTCATTTGAACCATAACAGTATTAGAGTATTTTTAGGTACAAAAATAAACAACAACTCTGTAAAATAATAATCAAAAAAATAAAAACACGTCGAGGCTTCTCCTGGAAGCCTAGAAAAAAATCAAAAACCAAAAAAACTTCACAAACAATACGGTTTGGCTCAGTCACGTCGAAAAATAGAACATTTAGGTGTGCCTAGGGGGAAAAAAGAACCCCTGGGGGCTGACCCCGGCCGGATACCACGTCGGGGGCGGCGTCGGAGGATAAAAAAACGGGCTGGAAGGCACGTAAGGTATTTCCACGTGCTGCGTATACATCAACGGCGCAGGCGCCATGTCGTGCGGGGCGGCAGCGTACAGCACAGGAGTCCCTAAAAAACCACCCCGACAGCACTAAAAACTCGCCCTCGCAGTCATTCTCACCTGGATGCAGCGACACCATCGGCGGGTACACCTCCACGCCGGGACTCTGCGGGGGGAAGCCGAGCGGGGACGGCGTGTCTTGGGCCTGCTCGCCGCCCCCCGGGCACGCCTCCAGCTTCTCCACCTCGTTCCTCGGGGGCGGCGGCGCTTGCAGCTCGAACGGCGGCGAGGAGGACCACTGGGGGTACGGCTCCACGTGGTAGTTGTAGTAGTAGGGGTAGTTCGGGTCTGCAAGAACCCTTACTTAAGCAGCGGAAACGCATGAAACACACTGAATTACCGTGATAGGGCACGACGTTCGGGGTGACCGGTGCCGAGGCTACCATGGGCTTGAAAGTGAACACGTTCTGCGGCATGACGGGGCTTTGGGGCCACACGAATTGGTCTGAAGTTGGCGTCAAGTAGGGTTGCCAATGGACGGGCTCGTGTGGTGCGTCCGGCTCGGTTTGGGTAAGTTCTTGGGCGGATTGGACCGAATCTGTCGGGGTTTCGATGGGGGTTTCTGGGTGGCAATATGGCGGCGAGTTTTGCATTTGCTGCAATATTTCAGCTAATTCAACAATCTTCTCGTGGTTTTTTCACGATAATATACAGAAATTCGTGTTTTTCAACCAAAACACCCATCGAAAAGTGCCAAACAACCATTTTTCCAAGTTAATTCAACAGTATCTCAATGCCTAGACTCACCAGCGGTATCCCAACGTAGTCCTCCAAGTTCTCAACTTCAGTTTTCATCGGCACGTTGGTGGAAATCACACTACTCTCACTTTTAGTCCTTTTTTTGTACTTTCGCTTTGGTTTCAACGCTAACTTCTCCACTGCAGGCAGAGCAGCAGCCGAACTGCTTATCACACAATTCTTCATGAACCTTGGGGATCACGAAACACAGACCAGGTGCCACTTTCAGTCTCCACACAATACTCACCTGTAGGGTAGGGGCCACGGCTTGGCATCGTCCTCAGGGGACAAGCTGGAATAGTCCACTGTTCTTTTCTCTGCTACTTTCGTGAGGAATATCACGCACTGTTTCTGCTCCTTCAGTATCTCCTGGATGTAGCAATCGTATTTTTTGTCACTGTCGTCAGTGTAAATGCACTTTGTGCCGAGAATCAATTTGTCATCACCGTAGTACCATTCCCCGAGCCGCATTTCTACAAAAACACTGCTGTAGCATGGGGGGAATCGAAGAGAAAGCCTCACCCCTTCTCAGTTCCCCCCACGAGTCGTATTCTATGTTCCTGTAGATGTTGGGATCGAGAGCTTTGGCCACTTTGAATGGGAACGGAGCGATATTGTTGGATTTCTCCTCAGACTCAAAAGAAAAGTGTTTTTCTGCAGGTGATACTTCAGCTTCGTTACACGTTTTGTTCCTCTCCAACTGTACCTCACATGGAGTGAGGATGTTTTTGTCATACAGCATGTTGTTGACGATTTCATCCACATCGGGAATTTTGAACACTTTTTCATAGAGTATTTTGTAAACTATTGCTGTAATTGAACACTAGTCATACTAAAATAGGTGCCCAGTTGGGCTGGGGGATACATACATTGACAAAAACCAGCCACTGTGATATGTTCACGCTTATAAACCACATCAAAGTGGTCTCTATCCATCAGGCACAGTAGAAAAACATTTGGAAGGTTTCTTTTAGTGAAATCAAGTACACTTTGGTTGGCTGCTTCAAACAATACAACATCCCGGCTACAAGAACATAACCCATCACACCAAGGTTTCTAAATGAAACAGCTATACTCACTTGTATTTCCTGCTAATGATATTTAGCTCTATATCCCCACAGAAAACCATGTGCTTTTCTAGTTTATCCAAATGATCAGCCCAATCTGATTCAGACGTTACTAGATCTGCAAACTGTTCGTAATTTTCTCTTGCATAAGATATGCACTCTTTACGAACTCTTTCATGATAAACTTGACAGTCAAACAACTAAAATCAAAAAATGACATAATTCCAGTCGAATTTCCAGTGATAAATGAAACCACCTGTTCGCTAACTGCTCTGAATAAGCAAGTTTCATCGTAAGCGACGTTTTTTCTGTACAATCCGAGTGTGTCAAGCCAGTTATCCACCGCGCCAGGGTTTCTACCCTTTTTGCTGATTTTTGACATTATTCGGTGGTGACTGGAAATTTCAACAACTGTACAACAGAAATAAAAAACAAACAGAACAAGGATTTTATTGATGAAAAGACAACATATAGCATACGGTTACTCGGCGTCTTTAACAAAACATACACCGGCTTCGAAATATCCTTCATTTATACTCACCTGAGAATTTTCAAACTTAAACAACCGTCACTACATTTAACCCAACCACACGTGCTTTCTGTGTAACGAATAAGAAATCGCGCTTGCGCAAAGCTCTGCGCAAATTTCGAATCGTAATCAGTATTCCGAAATTAATTATCCCATTATTAATATCCAAACAAAAACGATAGCTTTATTCCCACAGAAATAAGAGACCAATGAATGCATGATCACGTTGGTATATTTTTTCATCTTAGCTGTTTCAGCAATTTCGTTATATACACATGCACCTGTTAGGCACAGCGCACAGTTGAAAAAATTCTGTGATTTAGGCCTACTGTTTTTTTGAACTACGATATATATTTCAATTCATTGTTCGATTCTCAATCAATAATGATGAATGATAAAACTCGTCATATCTGTTTATTAGACCAAGCTACGAATATATTATAATATGAAAGGATTAGGACAGGTAAATAAAAAAATTACTCTTAAAAAAGCTTCTTCTCTTCTGTTTTACGGCCTTGAGCTGCCACGGCTATGCGGCCGTACTCTCCTAAAGGTTAGGACAGAAAGGAATTGGGTTATGTATTCTTTGTGTACATTTTGTCTACATGCTGGTTTTACTGTAGTTTGACCTAGGATTTCAAATACTCGTTGAATGGATAGTTCACGTGGTTCAAACAATTCTGACAATGTTGAGTCTACTTTTTAGACGAGTCATCTCATTACCACAGTTTCCACTTGCTTGTAAGTAGTGGATTCGTCTCGAAATAAATCGAAAATATCTTCAGTGTGACTTTTTAGTTATGGTGAATGAAAAAAGTACAAGTTCAACTATGGGTGGAACAGGGACAACAAGTGGTTCTCTCGATCAAAAAATGAATAGGTTAGTGTGGATAGATATGGAGGTAAACATATTGAATATTCTTCATGTAACCTTTTTGTACCAAATGCGTATTTCAGATGACTGGGTTGAATGTAGATGAAGACAAAATTCTAGAAATTGCTTGTCTGGTAACAGATTCAGATTTGAATGTGGTTGCAGAAGGACCTGACATCATAATAAACCAGCCTAAAAGTGTTTTGGACAATATGAATGAGTGGTGCATTAAACAACATGGAAAAGTAGGTATGATAGTTGAATAAAGCTTAGAGCTCATTCAAAGTTGAGTTTTCCTGCAGACTGGTCTCACAGAAGCTTGCTTGAAGAGTAGTATTTGCTTGAAAGAAGCTGAAACTTCAGTACTGGACTTTCTGAGAAAACATGTGAATGAAAAAGAATGCCCATTAGCTGGAAATAGTGTTTACATGGATAGACTTTTTTTGTTGAAGCACATGCCTAAAGTAAATGATTTCATCCATTACAGGTAAAAAGCTTTGCAGTTGCTTCAGAAATTGGGGCCTAAATATTGTTTTTTAATGCAGGATTATTGATGTCTCCACAATCAAAGAAGTTTGCAGAAGATTTAACCCAAAAGTTTTCAGTGATGTTCCCAAGAAAGAGTATAGCCACAGAGCTTTACAGGATATAAAGGAGAGTGTGGAAGAATTGAAGTATTACAAAAAACATTTTTTCAAACTTAGTTGATGATAATTCTCATTAGGAAAAAATGTCATTGTAGATCATTGAATTTTTTTTACAATAAACAATATTATACACTGACTGAGGAATTAATTTTTTTCTGGAACTTCACCAAGTACTTGAAATGATATTAGCAAACAAACAATTTTGAAGAATATCTCCTGGTAAAAATATTTGCTGATACACTATTTCTTGGAAATTTTTGATTGTTTTCAATGTGGAAACTGTATTTTTGTAATCCATAGATTTCCAAACAATGATAAAATTTTACTATCTCGATTATTTGTCAATCAGGACCTTCATTTCATCGATATAAGTAATATCCCACTGTAGTGTGTGTGTGGAAGTGACTCAAAATAACATCCAGTAAGTATGTACTATTTTCGAGTGTAATTTCAATGAAAACCTTATCCCTAAGTGTATCATTATGGGAAAGTAAAAACACTTCAATTGTAAAATGGTTTTATTCAGTGATCGAAACTCATTAATTTTAATTGCAATTACAGATTTTTTTTCGATTATTGAAAACGTGAGGTTTAAAAAGTGAAATGAAAATTGTATTCTGAATTGCAGTTATACTTCAAAGATGACACAAATAGCACAAATAACAGCCCTTTTGTTCATTATAAACTTTATTTCAACTGCGAGTGCTACTACTGATGAAGAATTGTGGATAGTATTTAAGGCAAGTACAGCATTACCAAAGAGTACAGTTGCGTAAATATTTCATCAGAAGTAATTTGAAAAGCGCAGGTTATTCTTTTCTTTCTCTATTTGATATTTATTTCATGTTGGTTAGGAAAACCACAGTAAAACATACAAAAGCCTCCTGGAAGAAAAAATCAGATTCATTAATTTCCAAAAGAACTTGATCAAAATCAAACACCACAACGAAAAATACGAGAAAGGGGAAGAATCATACTTTCTCAAAGTCACCCCCAGTGCGGATTTAACCGAACAAGAATTCCGCCAGACACTTATTTTAGACGCACAAAACTTCACAAGCTCCGAAGAACTATTGAAAAGTGAATTCACAGTAAATTCGAGCAGCATTCCCGAGTCCGTTGATTGGGTAAAACGGGGAGCCGTTTTAGGAGTCAAAAGTCAAGGTCGCTGTGGATCGTGCTGGGCTTTCAGCGCTGTAAGTATAAACCACTTCAACTTACCCCGTATATCATTATGCCATTGAAGACCGGCGCACTGGAAGGCCAAAACGCCATCAAGAACAAAAAATCAATTGCATTGAGCGAACAACAGCTTTTGGATTGTTCCTCAAGCTACGGCAACGGGAACTGTCAACGAGGAGGCCTCATGAAGTTTGCTTTCAATTATGTCAAAGACCACGGCATCGTGCCGGGAAAAGACTACCCCTACAAAGCCGTCCAAGGTAACTGTCGCACTGGACAATCGAAGAGTGTTTTAAGGGTTGCGGGTCACAAAACCGTTCCAAAACACGAGAAAGATTTAAAAACTGCGGTCGGTAAGTTAGACACAACACTAGTGTAACCTTGGAAATTCTCAATGACATTATTGAGAAGCATTTTATTTGAATTCGAATATGTTTTTAAGCGACTGTTGGCCCCATATCAGTCGCCCTGGACGCCTCTTACTTTCACCTCTACGGAGGAGGCATATTCGACAACAAATTGTGCTCATCCACCACACCAAATCACGGAGTACTTTTGGTCGGCTATGGTAGGCTGGGTGACAAGGAATATTGGCTGGTGAAAAACTCATGGGGGACTTCTTGGGGAGAAAAGGGCTACATTAAAATGGTTAGGAACAAACGCAACCAGTGTGGAATTGCTAATGGGGCTATTTATCCTGTGATAGAGTAGATGAACTAGCAAAGTTTATACAATATATTTAAGTTTAGAACAATAAGCAAAGTGTTCAGAATAATTGTGAAATATGAGTGACGAAGTATGCAATAAAAAAGATGAAGTTTCATAGTGTTTTCACTTGACGAGACGAAGAGATTAGGTTTACTGTCAATGCAAAATAAAAAGTAGTCCTAAAGCATGTGGCAACACTGCACAACGATGACATCGATATTCTATTGATTTATTGATTGAAAATAGATGAGTCAATTCTTTCTTTTTTTCTTAGAGCACTAACATGACGAGCTGTCATGACTTTAATAAATTGATTATACTCTTTGTATTAACATACGATTTTTATTTCCTGACAAGTTTCCGTTTTTTTTTTCGTTTGAAGCTTCCTGAATTATAGATGCAATGATTAATACTTTGCCCTGAATTTATCGGGCAAACATAATTTGGAATCCACTCAAAAAACGCCTGTAGTTTCTGATTTTTCGTTCAATCATGTTCAAGAGCAACAGCATTTACAGCTCTTTATCTCCAATACATTCTTTTTCGAGATTACTAGCTGTTTCTAGCGTGTCCATTAGTAAATATGGGTTACAAAGGAGCTTTATTGGTACCTTATATCCTCTCTGTAGCGCTTTTTTGTTTCTTTACCACACTTCCCTAGAGATGTACAACAGAAAAAGACACGGTAGTAAGTTGTTTATCATTTTGGACATCGTTCAGACAACCGAAAGCATCTTCTCCACTTTCGTCATTTACTTCTGCGTCATATTCTACACCAACCAGGTAACACTTATGTTTTTTATCGCACATACCTCACACAAGGTGTTTTCCAGATCATACTTTGGACGAACAAAATACACGCATTCGACGAACTGATGAGACACCAATTTAAACACGTAGATTACGACAGGAGCCACAAAAAAATCAGAACCTTCAGTGTCGTCTCTTCTTCTTTCGCATTTCTCCACTGTATTTTCATCCTTGTCGTCGACGTCATCGGTTACCTTCCTGCAGAAGTCAGTCTGGGATATTCGAATGGAGTGGTAACTTACACGGTACCCTCTTTCGCGTCTTGTTTCGTGATGCTGCAATTTTCGGCGGCCATGCTGGTCCTGAGAGAACGATTCCGGTGGATCAACGAAGAACTCAAAGTATTGATACGAGAATGGAAAAAGAGTTGTGAAATGAAAAAGAAGGATTTCATAGTAGGCTATGTGGATTTGCGTTGGAAGTGAGAACAAAGAAGTATACGTTATGCCACTTTCAGTTGACTAAATAATGATAATTTTGTCTTGGTAGAGATGTGACGTTGAGGAAAAAAATCGATTTTGGTGATCGACTTTTTTCTTCTTGAAATAAACTGATACGTGAACAATCTTTCTAGTTGAGAATATTCGATTATGAAAACTATTTGAAAACCTAACTATAGATAAAAAGTAATCAAACTGAAAATGAAAAACAGATCTTTATTTGTCAGTTTGATTATATTTCGTATCGATTATCGAAAATCGATCATCATTCCACATCTCTATACCTTGGCAGCTGATTTTGGTGCTTTGTTCAAGGTCAAATGAAGAAGCTTTCATCGAAGTTTTGGAGAAACTGCGTGCTAAATACTATGACATCCACGATTTAAACATTGAACTCAATGCCATTTTTTCCATCCCAGCAGTTTTGACAATCATGCAATGTTTTCTCAGCTCTTTGGTGAATATTTTGTATTTGGTGCGATCTGTCAAACGAAGGTCATGGTATAAAACAGTGTTGTTCAGATGGTTTGGCGGCAGCATTCTGTCTATAAGCGCTATAAAATTAGTGACGATATCATATACAAGCTCGTTTTTATTCTCAGAGGTAACATACAGTGGAGCTCTCAACATTTTTATTTGAAACGAGTGTTTTTTGTCTGTAGGCGAAAAAAACCGAGGCAATACTTCACCAAATTGACAGCACGTCCGAAGATGTCAACGATTTCGTGAGTAAACTCGCCTTAATCAGCTGCAACAAGTGGAACTTTTTTTCTGTCTAGGTGCAACATTTCTCGTACCAAATCTTGGAACTGAAACCACGTATAACGGCTTGTAACTTGTTTACTATTGACAAATCGCTGATATACGAAGTATGTTTATTGATTTTTGGTTGGCAATATGTTGATGAACTGTTTCAGGTTGTGGCATTACTTACAAGCTATTTAGTTGTTTGTGTGCAATTGGATTTGAAATGAATGACCTTGAATTTGGAACATGCAGCATGACGAAACCACGTGACTAGTGTTTAGTTTTCGAATTTAGCAATTGCAATGTATTTTGACTCAGTTATAGTGTTTGCAAATAAATAATTCATTAGACATATCGTTTGAAATATTTTCACGTCTTTCCCATGATTACTAAAATATTCAATACTCGCTACAATTCTTAGACTATTTTAGAAAGAAAACACAAGGCAACAATCTTTCGATTTTCAAATATCTCTAATAATTTCGAAAAACATATCGTTCTTTTGTCATTTTCTGAGCCTCTCATTATAGACATTTACAATCAAGACATTTTCTCATACGGAATTCGAAAATGGCTTCGTCATCATCAATAATACCAATAAGGTGTCAAAGAAACAAATGATATGCACTACAATTCGTAAATACCTGTCAAACCTTCCTCCTCTAATTTCTCCAACAATTCCCCTGACAAATCTACATTGCTCTTTCGACTCATCGTTACCGCATGAATCTTTAATGACGACCCAAGAAAACAAATGAACAAATCACCGCCGCCTTATTACTGTCAAAAACAACAGCCGTTCCGATCCCACATCGTGGCAGGCCGTGACAATGTCAACAGAGAATATTTACAGATCCTTGTCGCCGATATTTTACTCGTCCAAAATGTTCGCCCTGTGTACTTTCAGGGTGAGCAAACACGGTTACGAAAAGAGCATTTCCGGTTACGTCTATCCGGTGTTTTTTCTCACGTTGTTCGTTTATCAGAGCTTCGTAGATTTCACCACTTTGGAAGTGGAGGGGGACGTACTGTTCGTCGTACTGGACAGAATACAGACGATAGAGAGTGTCGTCAATTCCATTGTCACTTATATCTGTGGGATAATCAACTCCAGACGTGTGAGTGAATTTAATTGAGTCAGAATAGACCACATTAGTGTGACGTCAAAATGTATGCAACCAACAGTGCATTGAGTCACAACGAAATATTTCTGAACGAAGATGCGCTAATATGAACCTTAAGTAACCATTATCTAAGGTTCAGAATCTGTGGTTAGAATTATGATGTTATTTATTGAATTATTTCGCTGTTAAAAGCAATATTTAAGAAAAGTATCTGTTTGAATTCGATAGAAAAAGAATGAACACGTCGTATGGAATGGGTAACGTAAAGAAAGTTTTCTCAAACACTTCTGAATAAATTCCAGAAAATCGTTTTACGAAAATATCGTTACTTCCATCCTTCACATCCAAGGTCCCTTAGATGCAATTCCTTAAATATCAACTTATTTCATGTGAGAGCATAAAACAAAAGAGCCTGTTACAATACTTCTATTATCGTTCTTATGTCATCCGTTCTCAAGGTCGAGTATAAAACATATCATTTCGCGCCAAACGATTCAGGACTCGGTGTAATGTTGGTTGCATATTCGTGATGTCATCACTAATGCGGTCTATTGGGACCCCCTTGGAACGTCTATTTTCCTTGCAGCTCATAGAATGGGCAGACCAGCTTCACGATTTCGACGTGGTGATCCAGGAATCGTTCAAAAACAATCGCTACCAGATGAGCCTCAGAAAACTAAGAATTTCCAGTCTGACGTCATCGTGGTTGACGACACTTTACTGTCTTTCACTACTGACAGCTGACGCCATTTCTTTTATCCCTGCGAGTCCCTCGTTGGGGAATTTGAATGGCATTCTCACCTACACCCTTCCTATTTTCACATCCACCTTGGTGGTTTTGCAATTCTCTGGAGGGATGCTGGCGATGAGGGATAGATTTGAGTGGATCAATGGGGAGCTGGAGACTTTGGCGCGGATTTGGAAGAAAAGGGGGGAAATCGGGGTGGAAATGGGTGGCCCAGATGATGTGATGATTTGGTAAATTCTTGAGGGGGTATTCTGGCTTAGAGGTCTACTTTTTGGGTAGTTTTTAAACCGGGATACAAAAATTATGTAACCATAATTTTTTTCATATAATGGTTATTGATTTTTATGTATGTAAAAAAAATTCAAAAGAAAAAAAAAGTCGAAAATTCGTCAAATGACAGGCCAGAGAAGTCGAAGTTGCCTGTCAAACGATGCTCCCTGGTTGACATGATTCCAACCCTTGTAATGATTCAAATCGAACAAATGAAAAAAATTCTGAATCAGTAAAGATGGCGCTATCGCTTGGACCCCAGCCAGACAAATAAAAAAAATTATTCGCAAAATGGCGTCCACTTGAAAACAAAACATTTTATAACCAGTGTTTTTCGACGTTTACGAATTTTTTTGAAATATTTGGAATGAAAATTTTTCAAAATCCTAGGTCTAGGCGATAAAGGGATGTATAAAGAAGATTCTCATTAAATTTCCAAAGAATCCGTTGGATAGAACTCCAGATATCGTGTCAATCACCTCAAAAAAAAAATGACGCATTTAGATGCCACGTCACAAAATCCGCTGTATCTCCCAAAATAATTCAAATTTTGAAAAATCCGTTGGGGAGCATATTTTTGAAAGTCTGAACTTTGAAAACATGCCCAAAAAAAAAACAATTTTCCCAATTTTCCAGACTGTTTGTTGACTTTAATGTTCCTCAGGTGCAACGAACAAAACGTGGTGGAGATCATGGAAAACCTACGTCACAAGTACTACAACTTGCACTTCCTGACCGAAGACCTCAACGCGATTTTCGGCTTACCAACAGCTTTGACAGTGCTGCAAGCCTTTCTCACTCTCGTAGTCTACACCATGTACTTCCTGAAGAACATCGGGATGAACTCGTGGGTGAAAAACATTCTTTACCGCTATTTCTGCGCGGGGTTGTTGATAATGAGCTTCCTCCAGATTTGCAGTCTTTCCTACACCAGCGATTGGCTGCGCAAGGAGGTGATTCGAACCAGAAATTCTCGAGAGGTCGCATGATGAATTCTGTTTTGGTTTCAGGCAGAGCGAGCTGCTGGTATTCTTCACGGGATCGATCACCTATCCGACACCCTGGACGATTTCGTAAATTGTTTTTGCAGGAACGCAAAGCTGAATGAAAACATAAGTCTGTTTGTTTTTCAGGTGAAGCATTTCTCGAACCAAATTTTGGCATTGCGTGTAGACGTGACGGCTTGTCACTTGTTCAAAATCAACAAAGCATTGATGTACAAGGTGAGCTGGTTTTCTAGAGCATCCTGAACCTAACCTTACCTAATTTAATTTAACCTAACCAAGGGTTTCTTTACAGATCGTTGCTCTGGTGACCAACTACTTGATAGTTTGCATTCAGCTGGATATCTGAAGGAGTTCCAGCTTCGCTTTTCCTTTCAAAATTCACCTCTTCAAAGTGTGTAGAAATAATTGGTACCTTGTACTGTAAGAGTCTAGGATTTTTGTTATAAATAATAAATTATGAATGCTTTCGTTTGTAATACTATTTGGGAAGCTATTATTTGATCTTTGTGAATGTAATCAAAGGAAATGAATTATGAGAATGATATAATAAGGGGCTTTGTAGATCATTCCGAAGGTACAAAAACGAACATTGAATTCCAACTGATTTAATCCTCTGGCTTAGGACAGGATTCAAGCTGTACGAAAGTGAGTTTTTTTAGGATGTTTTAGACAATTTTGTTTTCTGCACAATTAAATTATTTAAGTGATCGATGACGTATACTCTATCGTAAACTTCGTTTTCCATAAGAAGCAGAATGATTTACTGATATTTTATTAGTTATTGGGGTCATAACCGCCCCCAATTGCTCAGAAGAAATGAAAAAAATGGCAAGTAACAATTTGAGAAAATAAAAACTCTAGTTACGCCAATGCATATACTTATACTGCTGTTCAATAAACAGAATTTTAATCAAGTTTCTCATTAAATCACACCTTTTCATTAGTTACTTCACAGCCATATTTTTTGCTGGATATGAACAAATAATGTATGTATTGAATTAAAAGCCTCACAACTCCGTACTTTGAAGTTTATCCTACTTTTTTTTTCACGACAATTAACATTTTTAAATACTCTCACGAGTTGACACTTATTTCTCTTCATTACATCATACACATTTCTATACCGATTCAGACGTGTCAGAAGTTATCTGGTGAGAATATTTTTATTGATATTGTTATTCGTACAAATAATCCCTACTATTGAAACCAAAATTGAAAAATGAAAATTTCAGGTTACCATTGAAAACAATTTGTTATTGTGCTGCTGAGATCTCAGAAAATGTCTTCTGAGTTCCCAATTGGATCGTTGGGTAAAAAGGTGAGTTGAAATGTGAAATCAGTGAGATAAGAAGAAGACGATGCCATAGTGTCCCATTTTCATTTATCTCGAGTGGTTTTGAAATTATTCGATGTCCAAAAGGTCCCCAAAAACAGCGAAAACACTCAAAAACTCACGCAAATGCCCTTTGACTTTCGATTTTTCCCAAGGGCCCCAAGGTCCCAAGGGCCCTAAAGGTCCCAAGGGCCCATAGGTCCCAAGTGCCCATAGGTCCCATAGGTCCCATAGGTCCCATAGGTCCCAATGGCCCATAGCTCCCAAGGGCCCATAGCTCCCAAGGGCCATAGGTCCCATAGGTCCCAAGGGCCCATAGGTCCCAAGAGCCCCAAGGGCCCATAGGTCCCAAAGGTCCCAAGAGCCCCAAGGGCCCATAGGTCCCAAGAGCCCCAAGGGCCCATAGGTCCCAACGGCCCATAGGTCCCAAGGGCCCATAGGTCCCATAGGTCCCAAGGGCCCATAGGTCCCAAGGGCCCATAGGTCCCAAGGGCCCATAGGTCCCATAGGTCCCAAGGGCCCATAGGTCCCAAGGGCCCATAGGTCTCATAGGTCCCATAGGTCCCATGGGCCCATAGGTCCCAAGGGCCCATAGGTGCCATAGGTCCCAAGGGCCCATAGGTGCCATAGGTCCCAAGGGCCCATGGGTCCCAAGGGCCCATAGGTCCCAAGGGCTCATAGGTCCCAAGGGCCCATAGGTCCCAAGGGCCCATAGGTCCCAAGGGCCCATAGGTCCCAAAGGTCCCAAGAGCCCCAAGGGCCCATAGGTCCCAAAGGTCCCAAGAGCCCCAAGGTCCCAAGGGCCCATAGGTCCCAAGGGCCCATAGGTTTCAAGGGCCCATAGGTCCCAAGGGCTCATAGGTCCCAAGGGCCCATAGGTCCCATAGGTCCCAAGGGCCCATAGGTCCCAAAGGTCCCAAGAGCCCCAAGGGCCCATAGGTCCCAAGAGCCCCAAGGGCCCAAGGGCCCATAGGTCCCAAGGGCCCATAGGTCCCAAGGGCCCATAGGTCCCAAGGGCCCATAGGTCCCAAGGGCTCATAGGTCCCAAGGGCCCATAGGTCCCATAGGTCCCAAGGGCCCATAGGTCCCATGGGCCCCAAAGGCCCCTAAGGTCCCCAAAAGTGTTCGAGAAGCCTCCCCCATAACCCACCCTTGGCTTTCCAGGAGTACCACTTCAGAAACACCATCCGCACGGAAGAAAACCTCCTGAACCTCAGTGGACTACATCCCCAAAACCTACCATCACTTCTCAGCCTCGGCGTCCTGAAACCCTTCACCTCCCTGGCCTTGGTCACCTACATGGTCGTCAGCATCTGCATGCCCGTCTTCTTCTACGACTTCGACCTCGTAGTGGAGTCCCTCATGCTCGGCTGCGGCATGGTCAGATTCCTCTTCAAGATCTCCGTTTTCCTTCACCACAGAAGTACCTTCGCAGCCATGATGGAGGACTTCGACGACGAGGTCTTCTACTCGTTCACCGTGGAGGACCTGGGGCATATCAAGGCTGAGGTGAAGAGGACCAGAATCTTGGGGCTGATGCATTTCTCCTCCATTTTGGTCTACACCATTTTCCTGGCCATCAGTCCTCTTATCTTCGACAAGGAGTTTCAGCTGGTGCTGGTGTGGAAGCCCATGGAGATGGGGGTGGTCACTTACACCTGTCATTTGTACGCGTTGTGCTTCGCAGCTGTCAACCACACGTGCATGGATAATGTTTTCATGATGATGAGCACTTTTGTTGGGTTGCAGTTCGATGTGATCGTGAGAAGCTTGGAGAGGATCGATTTCAGGAAGCACCAGGAGGCGGAGGTGGTTCTGAAGCGGCACATCATCAGACACTTGCGCATTTTGGGGTAGGGGCTTCACCTCTCCAAGCACACCGACACGTTTTGTAACCAAAATCTTTTCAGTTTCGTCAATAAGATGAACTGCTTGGTGAGCTACATGGCCTTGATTCAATACCTCATAAGCATCCTGGCGATTTGTGTTACCTTATTCCAAATAATGAAGGTAGGAGCTTCGATTATCCCCCATGCTACACAAGCTAAAACATTTTTTGTCTCAGAACCCGCAAGATGGCAGCAATATCACTTTCCTGCTGTGCATGATAGTCGAGATAATTTTGTACTGCTGGTTCGGCGAAGCCATCAAAGATAAGGTGACACTTTGGGTCTGTGTTTGACAGTGACAACAGACTGTTGACAGTGACAACAGACTTTTGACAGTTTGGTTTCCAGAATACCGATCTCAGCACGACCCTGTATTTGACCAACTGGGAGGAAGCGAATGTGAAGATCAGAAAGCTGATCCTCATCGTAGGAGAGAGGTGCAAAAAACCCATAAAGCTAGACGTCGGTGGTTTCACCAGCATGACCTTGAATTCCTTTTTGAATGTATGTTGGCCATACTTTTAAACAGTTGAAGTCGACTGATTATTGTTTTTTGTTTCAGATAATGAAATCGGCGTATTCTGCGTTCACGGTTTTGAGACAAGTTTATAATTGAATTGTTACGTTCGACTATGGTTCAATTGAAAAAAAGACACTTCACTGAAGCAACAGCAAAGAATGTTCGAAAACTCTTGAATAAATCTATCGCACTGCAATTGTTTTATTAATTAACTTGACAGGCAATGCCACTAGATTAAAACATTTATCCCAACATAATGCACAATTTACTTGAGATTTTCTTTGTCGTATCAGTAGCATACCCACAACCCCAACTTTTTTCTCTGTGTTTTTATTCTGAATATTCTTCCAAGCCTCAAAGAGAATTTTTAATTTCGCAGCTATAATCAGCGAAGCTGTCCTGAATTGCACCTTGCAATTATAATGATTAATGTATTGGCAATTTTAATTGAGGGCAATTAGTTGACGTTCAGTATTATTTGATTGATTTAGATGTAGATTTCTGAGACTGCCAGCAGTTCATTTGGTCAGTTGGTGAAATTCCATTTGGGAAGAAGTTTCATTGATTCTGAGAAAAACAAAATGTTGATAACAAAAGAGGTGAGCCAAGTCACATAAAACCAAAACCAGCTTCAACTCTAATTCATTCCCCAGCATTTCCACTTCAGAAGCATCATCAGCCTGGAAGAAACCCTCCTCCATTTTTCCGGTCTCCACCCCGCGAAACTCCCCAAGCTCCCCAGCTGGAGGCTCCTCAGACCCGCCATCCCTTCAGGCATGATCGTCTACTTGCTGCTCAGCTGCGCCTCAGCTGCGTACTCCTACGACTTCGACCTCGTGGTGGAGTCCATCATGCTGGGGCTCGGCGTGCTGAGGTTCGTCCTCAAGCTCCTGATCTTCCTCCATCAGCGGAGATTTTTCTTCGACATTCTGCAAGCTTTCGAAGAGGAGGTCTTCTACTCGTTCACCAGCGCGGATTTGGAGCACGTCAGGACTGAGACCAGCAAGACCAAGCTGCTCAGAACCATGCACTTTTTGTCGGTGTTCACCTACATAGGCTTCCTGGGGGTTAACCCGTTTATTTTCGGCACCAGGGTGCAGCTGGTGCCAATTTGGGAGCCCCTGGATCTGGGGCTCTTCACGTTCGGCTGCCATTTGTATGCAGCTGTTTTCACAGCGTACAACCACGTTTCTTTGGACACCATCTTCACCATGGCTACCACTTTTGCTTGCTGCCAGTTCGATGTCATCACGAGTAGCCTACAGAGGCTGGACTTCAGACAGGAGGGGTCTGAAGGGGCCCTTAGGGGGCTTGTTATCCGGCACTTGCGTGTGCTGAGGTGGTTGTGGTTATTTTGAAGCTGCCCCCCAGCTGTAATTGGCTCCATTTCAGGTTCATCACAACCATAAACAAGCTGGTCACCTACATGGCTTTAGTTCACTACGTCATAAGTATTTTCGTGATTTGCATAACTCTGTTCCAAATAATGAAGACGCCTCGCAGCGTGAACAACATTGCTTTCCTGATATGCATGGTGGTGGAAGTTATAAGGTACTGCAGCTTCGGCGAAGCTATCAAGCATAAGGTAGAGCAGCTGCAATATACCTTATCACTTCTACTAGTTTGGGTTTTCCAGAACGAACAACTGAGCACTGCTTTGTACTTGACCAACTGGGAGGAAGCCGATTCGAAATCGAGGAAAATGATACTGATGATGAGAGAGAGGTGTCAGAAACCTACGCTGCTTGATGTTGGAGGTTTTACAACGATGTCCTTGAGCTCGTTCGTGAATGTAAATGAGGAAATGTCACCAGTGGTGTTTGTATTGTGAAAGTGTGTTTCAGATTATGAGATCTGCGTATTCTTCCTTCACCGTTCTGAGACAAGCTTATAACTGATGGACTGGCAAACTGGGTTTTTTGATGGAGTACACCGAAAGCACCAAAGAAAAAAGTTCGCAAGCATCGCACGAGATTTTAAACAATAATTTGCTTTGCATAGATTTGGGGTTGCAAGTATGTTACTGATGCGAAACCTGAATTAAATCGATTTATACAGGATGTTGGTGTAGAAAGGAGCAAAATATGAGGATTTAGCGCAACATCGCTTATACAAATGTTGATGGTTGAAAAGATACAGGGCGTTCAAAGTAATTTTTTTTTGCAAATTTCCTAATAGCTTCGTCAGTTTTAATGATATCGGTTTGAAAATTGGTGCATTGGGGGTTTTTAGGACGGCAAACAATAATATTTCATCAGTGTTAACGTAGTTCGTAGAGGGCGCCACTTACCGCGTACAATTATTTAAAAATACGCACAACTTTTTTGTCCGTCAAAAATCAACATTTTCGATTGGACATTCAACAAAAAAGTATTCTAGGAAAAAGTCAAAAACCTCACCGTTTTCACGATAAACCCGATTTTAAGTATTGAGGTCACAAATTCAAATGATTTTATCTAGAAAAACCAAGTAGGCTGCTGTCAGACAAGCAAATGATTTTTTTTTCTGCTTCAACAATGATTTATTTCTGATTTGACAAACAAAGTTTCATTATTTTACCATATTAATGAAATACCCTGTATATTGTGTCGTAGTTTGATATCAATTGGTAGTTTTTCGTCGATGAATGAATTGCGAAATGTTTCAATATTTTGATCGATTTTGGAGTGTCAAGATAAGATTCGATTTAACTAATCAATGATAAAATTGTTCACTTCGTTTCTCACTCACTGTTCAACGGGCCACCAAAATGAAAACCATCCTGCTGATTTCCTTTTCCATTTTCCTCACATCAGAGGCATTTTCCCATACTGAGGAATGGACGCACTTCAAGGTGAGTCTGCAATAGTAGTTTCCAGCACATCAACGAGGATTTGCGATTTTCCAGGAGAAATTCGGACGCACCTACAGAAGCACTGTGGAGGAGCAGGTACGTTCTTCGATTTTCCAGGAAAACTTGAAGAAAATCGAGGCACACAACCAAGAGTACCTCAGCGGAAAAAGCTCCTACTACATGGGCGTCAATCAGTTTGCTGATATGACTCCGGAAGAGTTCACCTCCAGGCTTGCCAGCTCTGCACGTTTGGATGCATGGGGGAGCTTCGAAACCATTGAGGTGTCCAGGAGTGTGGATATTCCAGAACAGTTCGACTGGAGGGAAAAAGGAGCCGTTACACCAGTTAAAGATCAAGGGTTTTGTGGTTGTTGTTATATCTTCGCAGCTGTGAGTCGTTCCACGGAAAAATTGTACAACCGAGAGCATGTTCATCGCATTTCCAGATCGGCAGTATAGAGAGCCAAAACTTCATCAAAACCGGCCAGCTGGTTTCGCTGAGCGAGCAACAAGTCCTGGACTGCGACAACTACAACAACAAATGCAGCTGGGGCTGGCCTCAGAAAGTCTTCCAGCACATCTCAGAAAACGGCGCCGTCACCACCGAAGCTTACCCAGCTTACGCAGCCGCTGTGGAGCTGTGCAGAGCCAACGGCACTTTGTTCAAGGGCATGGGGTACTTGAAGGTACCGAGCGATGAGCACGACTTGGCAACCACGCTTGGTGAGTACCACGCAGCCACTCGCCAAGAACTGCTTCATTTGTTTTTGGTTTGTAGTCACCCACGGGCCAGTGGCTGTCAGCATAGACGCGAGGAATATGGGTTTGTACGCTGGAGGAGTGTATTTCGATCCAGAGTGTAGTACCATGAGTACCAACCACGTGGTCGTTGTGGTGGGGTATGGGAGTGAAAAGGGAGGGGATTATTGGTTGGTGAAGAACTCCTGGGGGACGACTTTCGGGGAAGGAGGTTACATCAAGATGGCGAGGAACAAAAACAATAACTGTGCAATCGCAAGTTATCCTTTCGTTCCTGCTTTGTAGAGTTTGCAACCTCGCAACTTTGTTTATTTGTTTTATCAGTAATGTTACTCAGTAACATGGCTTAGCGTTGTACTTAATTGGCTGTAGATTAAAACAACGAAGATGGAATCACTTTTATTGAAAATAAATCGTTTTCTGAGCAATACTAGAGGTGTATTTCGATCCAGAGTGTAGTACCATGAGTACCAACCACGTGGTTATCGTCGTGGGGCATGGGAGTGAAAATGGGGGGGATTATTGGTTGGTGAAGAACTCTTGGGGGACGACCTTCGGGGAATAACTGTGCAATTGCAAGTTATCCTTTTGTTCCTGCTTTGTAGAGTTTGCAACCTCGCAACTTTGTTTATTTGTTTTATCAGTAATGTTACTCAGTAACATGGCTTAGCGTTGTACTTAATTGGCTGTAGATTAAAACAACGAAGATGGAATCACTTTTATTGAAAATAAATCGTTTTCTGAGCAATACTAGAGGTGTATTTCGATCCAGAGTGTAGTACCATGAGTACCAACCACGTGGTTATCGTCGTGGGGCATGGGAGTGAAAATGGGGGGGATTATTGGTTGGTGAAGAACTCTTGGGGGACGACCTTCGGGGAATAACTGTGCAATTGCAAGTTATCCTTTTGTTCCTGCTTTGTAGAGTTTGCAACCTCGCAACTTTGTTTATTTGTTTTATCAGTAATGTTACTCAGTAACATGGCTTAGCGTTGTACTTAATTGGCTGTAGATTAAAACAACGAAGATGGAATCACTTTTATTGAAAATAAATCGTTTTCTGAGCAATACTAGAGGTGTATTTCGATCCAGAGTGTAGTACCATGAGTACCAACCACGTGGTTATCGTCGTGGGGCATGGGAGTGAAAATGGGGGGGATTATTGGTTGGTGAAGAACTCTTGGGGGACGACCTTCGGGGAATAACTGTGCAATTGCAAGTTATCCTTTTGTTCCTGCTTTGTAGAGTTTGCAACCTCGCAACTTTGTATTTTTGTTTCATCGATAATGTTACTCAGTAACATGGCTTAGCGTTGTACTTTATTGGCTGTAGATTAAAACAACGAAGATGGAATCACTTTTATTGGAAATAAATTGTTTTTTATGAGCAATACTAGGGGTGTCAGTTGGATTTTGCCCCCCAGTAGATGTCATTAGCTTCGTTTCTCTTCATCCTCAGAAAACCCCTGCAAATTCCAACCGACACCCCCTCGTTTCCCCCTCACACCAAGGGGTAGCTAGCCTGGATGGCGATCCCGCATTGATTCCCGTTTTCCTTGGCGATTTTCACGTACCCCCCCAGACCCCAATCGGGGCCGTACGAATTTTTGACCATCCAAAACTTTTGGCCGTCGGGTTCCTGCCCGTACCCCACGATGAGCACGGCGTGGTTCATCTCCTGGGGGGTGTTCCCGCAGTCGGGATCGTCGTACACGCCGCCCCCGTAGAATTGGAACGTCTCTTTGCCGGCGTCGATGGCGGCCGTGACCGGCCCCAGCGTCGCGATGGCTATTTCTATGTTTTTCTCGTCGCCCAGGCCTATCTCGACGTAACCTACAAGTTTTTTGGGGTGGAGGTAGAGTGGTGGGGGTGGCAAACGGGGGATGTACAGGGTGGGCCAAATTGGACAGGTGGACTGACTCACTAAAATGTCCATATTATCTTCAATTATCATGATTTGAGGTTCAATCTCCGCATACACATCAATGAAAGAGTGTTCTATCAGGTACCCATCAAAGTGTTCCAAAATACTCAACAGGGTGTTTGTAAATTTCAGTTTACTTTAAGGAAATTTCAAACTCCAATAACTTCCTCATTTCAAACGGAATGACCATGAAATTTTCACACTATCCGACGCAAAATTTCATTTCCTATCGATTTGGATGGATTGATGTTCATATTATTCGTCAAATATGAAATTTAGAACCATCCAGAGCACACTTGTGAAAATACACATGAGACGAATTAGCGTATTTTCACATTTTCATTGATATTTCTGAAAATATAAATTTCAGCAATATCGTATGCTTATACGAATTGATAGGAAATAGAATTTCGCGTCGGATAGTGTGAAAATTCCATGGTCATTCCGTTTGAAATGAGGAAGTTATTGGAGTTTGAAATTTCCTTAAAGTAAACTGAAATATCTAACACCCTGTTGAATATTTTGGAACACTTTGATGGGTACCTGATAGAACACTCTTTCATTGATGTGTATGCAGAGATTGAACCTCAAAACTTGATAATTGAAGATAATATGGACATTTCAGTGAGTCACTCCATTTGTCAAAATTTTTTGAAAAAATAGAATATCTCGAAAACAAATCACGATAGGAAGAAAATCCAAAATGCAACAGGTCCAGAATTCTTCGTAGAATTTGAAAATATAAAAATAAACAGGGTGTTCATTCCGGTTCAACCGGAAGTGACAGCGTATTGAAAATATTTTAGGAAAATAGAAAACATCGAGTAGTAGCATCCACAAAAAAAATTAATTGATATTTCTATCACTTCTCCATAAACCTCTGATGAACCAAGTAGCTGAATCACCCTGTATACATGAAAAAACCTGAAAGCCCTGTATTTCAAAGATGTATTGAGCAAAATATTGAGTGTGCTATATTTTCGGAATGGTAATTTCAAGTTATATCGAAATATACAGGGTGTCTCATTAGAAAAAATAATTTTTTCATCAATAGCTATTGATATATCGTTTGAAAAAATAAATGAGTTAAACCAATTGAATTCTGCGTAGAAAAGTGCTCTGGAAACGTTTTCATAGAAACAAAAAATTCCCATCAGGGAAAAGCAACTTTTCGAAAATCCACATTTTCGGAGAACACCCTGTAACTCAGAAACGGTTATAGATATCGATGTGCAGTTTTCACCATGAAGTTTGTCATGAAAATTGACCCCCAGACACCGCCATCAGTTTCCACCTATCTAGCTCAGAAACATCAAAAATCCCTTCAAAAGTGTCCAATTTGGACCACCCTGTACCTGTGCAGGTAGCAACGACGTCCTCCCTCTTGAACCTGCACTCGGCCGTGCGCTCCTCGAAGGGGTACGACTGCTCCGAATCCACCCCTTTATTCTCCTGCACGTACTCGAACGCCGGATTCATGAGACCCCCGGAACACCCGGAATTCCCGTACGACCCCGTGCAATCGATGAGATTCTGCACGCTGACATTCACCAAGCGCCCGGTTTTCCGAAAATGGTGCCCTTCCAGCGCCCCGGCCTGCAAAAAAACCACCCCGGTAATCCCAGTCGGGACATTAGGAGGAAATCTCGTACCGCCGCGAAGGCCCAGCAGGCGGCGCACTTGCCCTGGCTCTTCACCTCGGTGACGGCGCCCACGTCCCTCCAGTCCACCGCCTCGGGGAAGACGACGTTGGCGCTGGGGAGGAAGGCCGTGGCCTGGGGCGGCGCCGCCTCGCGCGCTCGCACCGACCTGTTGAAGCCGTTGAGCTCGGAGACGAACTCGTGGAGGAGCATGTCGGCGTACTGGTTGATTTGCTGCGAGAAACTGCGTTTTTTGTCGGCGTACAGCTGGTTGTTGCGCTGGATCTTCATGATGTTCTCGATGAAGATTTCACGACGGAATTGCTCCTCTTCCGCGGTGGAGTACACTTTGTTGTACCTGGTCTGGAAAAGAAGTTTCCAGTAGGGGCTGGGGGGGGGGCTTCATTCACCTCCATTGAGCTAGCAGAACCACTGTCGAATCTTAAAATTTTTTTTGGGAATAATTTAAGGCTAATTTAAGGCTAATTTATTACTTTATTGCCGAATTTTTTGCTCCTGGGTTTTGCTAGCTTAACCGTCAAGCTAGTGATTCTTACGTATTTTGACGCGCTGATTCCGAAAATGGGGTCATTTGAACTTCTCCGGCGAATTTGATTTTCAAAATTTTGCCCGAAATTGAGCAAAGGGTACCCCCTTTGGATAGGTTCAAATGAGAGCCTTAAAATAGCCCTAAATTATGGCGTATTCAAATTTCCAAAAACTTTTTCGTATCTGTTGGGTTCTGCTAGCTTAACCCACGATTTTTCTCATAAAGTTAAGAGCAATAAATTCGGCAATAAAGTAATAAATTAGCCTTGAATTATCGCCGAATTTTTTTTTATTCGAAAGTGGTTCTGCTAGCTTAATGGAGGTGCTTTATTCCCAAGTGAAGCATACCCTATAGTCCCCCCATTCTCTCTGGAAAAACTCCTCGCTAGGTCTACCTATGGGGTTGCTCAAAACTTGAACCAGCGGGACCAAATTAGGCTGTTGAGGTCTCCCGATGGAGCCAGCTCGGAATTGGACTGACGGTGCTCCCAATAACGGTATTGGAACGCGGTTATCCACATTAATACCAAAGATGGAGGCATTGGAAGGGGGGAAAGTGAGGAATCCACGGGGACTGTTTTGCAGTCTAGCACTGTTGTTTCTTATTGTTAGCCCCCCTTGGAAAAACTGGGCTTCGGTTTGGAGAAGGAATGTTGTCAAAGAGAAAAGAATGAACGCCCACATGATGAAAACTGGAAGATAAATTATTCATGATGGTTTCAGGGACATTTACTACATCTTCAGTCGACATTTCAAGTTATTCATGGTTGCAAATTTTCTATGAATGCGAATTAGTCTCCGAAAATGTCAAAGTTTTGAATAAATTATAATAAAATGGGAACATGTATTATTATTTCTACGGCATTTCTTGATATTCAAGTATTCCTCATTGATTAACATACTAATGTTTTATACAGGGTGATTCAGAATTGCACGGCAATATTTCAGGTACAAAATGAGGAAAAAAGTTCCTATGAACGTGTGTCCGATATCACTTTGAACAATTCCTATTAACATTTGTTGATAAATATCCATTTCATTCAATTTTGATGCTTTATTAATATCAAATATCAAAATAGTATGAACATTTCTGAGTTTGTAACTTTGAGCCAATTTACAAATTAATTAATTCTGAGGAAACTGAACGGAATTCGACCAAAAGTCAAGAGAAACAAAATTTAGATAATAGGTTGAGGAACTTGAGAAAAATATTGAAATTCACCAGTAGCGTACGAGCAAATTTTTCTCAAGGCTTTTGTGGATCGAGACCTCGGAAAATGCAACACCTTGTATGGTATTTGGCAAACATTTACTCTCATATTAAGCAGCACCTATTGCTTGATACTCACACAAAATTTGAAAGCTCTATCTGCAGTAGATCAAGCACAATAAAATAGAAACCAAATTTTTTCGGAACTTTCAACACCCTGTAACTCCGCTAATAAGTACTTACGTTAGTTCTTTGCTAGTTGATTTTCATCTAATGCCAGCGGATATTTTGATCTTTGTAACAGAGGAAGGGATACCTCTTATTTTTTACAAAATGCTGAATTCAAATTATTATTGCATATTATTATTATATTTTTAATACTATATCATTATTATTATTTCATATAACCTTGAAGTTACTTGTATTCAGTCATATATTTTATTTATTCATTTTTCATGATCAAGCTTGAAGAAATAATTATTGTATTGTATTTAAGGATATATCCAACCAATGAAGATGTAGTTTTTCAATAATGTTATTTATCGCGCAAATTCCTTAATATCCTAAATGGCACTTAAAAAAAGAACATCTGTATAGTACGAGAATGATTTCACAAGCAAACTAAACGCTTCATTGTAATTCTCAATATCGTAAAATGTTCCATCCAGAATGAATCAAAAAGATACAAACACATCAAGATTATTTAATTCAACAATAACAAATGAATTATTAACTCATTATCAATATATCATAAGCACTCACCTGGCATCCGACTCAAAAGGTAGTAAAGCACTGAATGAGAAGAAAAGATGAGGACTCAATAATTTGTTATTTCTTATTACAGCCATTGGCAGAGGAGATTAGCTCGAAAAATTCATCCTCCACTAAATTGAAAGCCATTACAAAATATTGTCGAATGATTATCCATAATACGAGCTTGGTAGCAATTGAAAATCAGTTGATCAGCATAAAAAACAAATGATATTAGCTCTTTGGAGCTGTTTTCACGTGGAAATGTTGGATTATTCTTCAGCGTCATCGCCCGTACTAATACTAGGCCTAGAGGCGTTCTGCGTAAAAATCCTTCCAGTTATAATGACGTTATTGAATAATGTAATCAGCGAAATCTATAAATTAGACTTAGACTTTTGATATACTTGACATTGAATATTAATTCAAAATCCTACGTTCATGTCCTCTTTGACATCTCAAGTTGATATGAAGTCATTTCTTGCTATTCTTCACACTGTTACGTTATTCGTGGGTTCCGGTAAAGAACAAACTGATTTCTCACAGATGAAACTATTAATTTTCACGTATAAACTAACACTATTTATTGACAACGATATTACTCGTTCTATTCTTCAACTGACGTTGTGTGTTGTGTGGAAGTTCGATATTCATATGTTTCAACATTTGTTCTAGAACTGTCTGTCCTCTGTCACATCTTCTCATCTCTCTTCGTCAGACTGATCGCAGGATCTTCCATCTTCTTCCATTCCAGAGTACCCGAGAGCTTTCAATATAATCGATATTTAGGTGGAAGCATGTGATACAGGGGGATTATTCGAGTTTGCCAGTTCCTCAATGCATCCATCATGACATTGCTGAATTCCATTACAATACTTCAATCACAAGAACAATTTTTGTTTGAATTTCGTAATGAATCTCATCCTGAGTTATTATTGATGCCATAAATTATTCGTAAGAGGCTACAGATGGAATAATTTCTTACTTTCTTTTGTTGAAATGGCGTTCTTGACACTCTCTAATTCAAAAATCGCGTGACGAAATTTGTGTTTCAGTAACTGTGATGTACTCATCATCATAGGCGTAACGAGGGGGGGGGGTTGGGGATGTAACCTCCCCTCATTGCTCAAAATAAATTGAAAAAAATTGCAAGTACCAATTTCAGGAAATAAAAATTTGAGAGGGTGTCGGGGGGGGGGGGTTGACCCCCCACCAGTCAACCAGTTAGTTACTCCAATGCTCATCACAAAAGAAAATATCTTGTATGGAAATTATCTACAGTGCGTTGTTATAAAGGAGAGTTGTGACAGCTGTCAGAATATGCGCAGTTGCCGCTCGTTCGTTTATCTGGAATTTTCTGAAAAAAAAAAATAGAAAGTTGTGTTTTTCCAATGCGTTCAACCTTGTTGTCATTGGCTATAATCTGTGCTAGATCTTCGTGGACAAGATCACATTCTAACAGGCTTCATTGAAAAATTACTTTTATTTTCCAATCAGGATACTATCCATGCAGTCACAATCGAGTGAATGTCTTTCTGTCAAGGTCGCATCGCAGGGTCTAGTCAAACAAATAGTCGATTCATAATGTATATTGTAAAATACATATTTTCAGCGTTATTTTATCTAAGTATTGGTCCACATATTATAATCAAAAAATTTTCTAGTGTAGTCTCAGCGAGGTAAGTGCTAGATTTTTATCAAGAAAAACAACACGAATATATTCATCTCTCTCTCTCTCTCTTTCTCTTATTTCGTCATAGGATATGCAACTCAGTCGTTAAAAGTGAAGTCGATATACAGGGAGTCCCATTCAAGACACAAGATTAAAATATCACACGAAAACAGAGTTGAAATTCGAAATCACAGGAAATGGAAGGTTGTTTTTGCAAATCACAGTGTGGATTTTTTTTTATAAAAAAAATTGATTTTATAAAAAAATCAAACACAATACGAAACAATTCTCCGTCTGTTCGTTGGATCACCCTGTATCCTCAAGTACCCTATTCAAATAAATGTATTTGAAAAAAATTAATAATTCAAAAATTGACTGTTTTGAATAGCACCAAGTACTTAATAAAATACTTTATCGCATTTGACAGGCTCATGTACTCACCTGTCACTTTTTTTAGTACGAAAAATCATCGCCAAATTCATTTCGACGAATTAAAAAAAAATAATAATGAAAAAAAAATAAATTTTATTAAAAAAAAAAAAAAAAATAACAATACAAAACAATTCTCCGCCTGTTCGTTGGTCCACCCTGTATCCTCAAGCTTCCCGTGCACCAAAATAAAATCAATTAATCAATAGCTAGCTCGTTCGACGTTCCGTTCGACCATCATCCGTCCCCCCCTTCCCCAATCGCCAAAACCCCCCACGCAACGCGGTGCGCCTCAAGGCACCGTTTTGGGGCCGTTCTCGTCGGGACTGGGACTGTCCGCTCTCCTAGACCGCACCCTGACCACTTGCCTATGGTCGTCGATGCCGTACTGCAGACTCTGAGCGGACGTAGCGAGTCTCAGCTTTTCTGAGCCCGTCCCGTCGTCCGAGTCCGTCGTGAAGAGCAGGCCGAGGTTCAGTTGCGGGATGTCGTAGAACACGGCCACGGTCAGCATGGTGAAGGCCACGCCCACGAAAAGGTAGCCTGGGGGATTTTTTCTTTATTTTTTTTTATTCAACAAAAGTAATAAAAAAAATCAAAATAGAACGACAGGTTATTTTGTAAAAGGCGAAATTTCACTATGAAAAAGGTTTTTTGGGAACACTCGAAGTCATGAATGACAAAAAATAATTCAGTATACCGGGTGTCCCAAATTATCGAATGCAATATCTCGCTTTTGACAGGATAATTCAAAAATTAAGAAATTTTGAATGGCACCAAAGTACTCATTGAAATACTTTAACGCATTTGACAGGCTCGTGCACCCACCTGTCACTTTTTTTGACATCGACATCGCTTTTTGACATTGACATCTTTTCAGTGACATTTTTATAACCATAGACGGAGGCGATTTATAATTTTTTCAAGGATAATTAGTCACTATAAAAAAGTCTGACGCCGTTATCATTGAGAATATACAGGAAGTTGAAATAACAGCTAGATGCACAAGTCTGTCAAATGCAAAAAAAATTCATAAGTCATTAAGAAGTTACTTTAGTGCCATTCAAAACAATTTTTCAATTTTTAAATTATCTTGTCAAATAAGCGAGATATTGAATGTATACGATGATTTGGGACACCCTGTATATGAACTTGGGAGTAATCAATATAATATAATAAATCTTGTGAAATAATCGGGATTTGTATGTATACGATGATTTGGGACACCTGTTATAATCAAAAAACGTGACGTGATTATTTTCGACTGTGAATTTGGATTTTTGAGTTTGGGGTATGCTTACATGTGGTTGCTATTTTGTAGACTGGACGGTAGGATTGATCAGCGGAGTCTCCAGGTATGTAGTCTCCAAGCCCAATGGAGGTCAAGGATATGAAGCAGTAATATACTGAATCAAGGTAATCCCAGTCTGGCTCAATCGAAGAAAAAATCACAGCTGGTATTAGGATGAAAAACACCACCAAAAGAATTCCTGCGAAAGAACAAGTGTTGAGTATCACCAAAAAAAAACAGCGAAATTAAAAATCGGAATTAATCACTATTTACTTCGTTTACTACTTCACGATAGAAAACACCGTAGATCCCCTACGAAATGAAGCCGGCAACAGCGCCTCTCTGTAGAGCCACTGACAAAGTCGATTAGGCAACACCGCCTCGCATCGAAACTCGATTCGCAGCTCGTCGAGAGAATTCATCGAAACGTGAAAAGTTTAACAGAAAGAGGCATATCTTAATAGGAAGAGAAATAAAGAAAAAAGCTGGCGGGGAGCGGGATTTGAACCCCAGATAATTGCGTGGGAAGCCAACGCGCTGCATACTAAACCACTAAACAATTGTAAATTTTTACTCAGTTATTTATTAAGGCGAAGACAAAAAATGTCAAATGATGTTTTAAAATACGAAAACATTAAAAATCCATTAACATTTGTAAATAACTCAAAGTAAATTTGTTTTGAGCGTACTATCAGTAGATTTGGGAAAGTTAAATATAAACAAGTAAACTATTCGGTAGCTGATTTATCGTACTGTACTCACCCATAATCAACAGATGAAACAGTCGGATGTTCAAAGGTTGAAAAAGATGCCCCAGCTTGGAGTTGAGCCATTTCAGCAACCACACAGTGGGCACCATCAACCTCTCGACGATAGCAGACATCAAAACCACAGTCAAAGGCAGACCAATAGCGGCGTACAGTATACAAAAAGCCTTCCCAGCTTTGCTAAGCGGCGTCACGTGACCATAACCTGCAAAACCACCAAAAAAAAATCAAGTGATGCCAGGTCTGGAGGTTCAGGTGGCCGATGTTGCGAAATCTTCGTCGACAGGGGTTTTGACGTGTTGGGAAGTGAAATTAGTGTGTTGTACTGACCTATTGTAGTCACCACAGTGGTGGCGAAGAAAATTGACTGCCCGAAGCTCCAGTCCGGGGGGCCGGTGACGTTTCCAATGGCGGAAACGCCACGATTATTGGCCTCGACGATTTCTTTGATCAGTTCTTCTAAATCGGTATCTGTAAGAGAGAGAAAAAAAAATTCGATTGGGTTCATGTGGGGGCATTATTATTGTGATATCACGTGACTTTATTTAGACTTAGATTTACTTATCTCGTGCGGTCAATAAATTGTTATCAGTTTGGTTTCTAAGTGTAGCCGATATCGTTGAGAATGTTTGTATTTCAACGGAATGATTTATTTAGGAAAAAAGCGCCATTGAATTGAATTCAGCTACCGAAAAATGACGACAGAGACATCTATCGGAAAAATATCAATGGTTGTAATGCCTATTTGTCAACGAAATGAGAATTCAGCAAAGCATAGGCTAATTATTCGACTTACAAATACCGAAATAATGAGCTATATCATTAGCTGACAACCACAAATATTTGTAGGTTATGTAACAATACAAAAAACAATAAATAATCGCCATATCGTTGAAAACTACAATAACCACACAATCACGGATCCGTTCCGGACCCCCTCGCGCGAGAAACTTGCAAAAAAAATTACTTGTCACTGTTGGATGGGCCGCCAAAAACTTCTGCAAAGCCGTGTTGACTCTCATTTTGACAGCCAGCTCTCCGGGTGTTTCTAAATAGCTGAACATCGCGGCGCTGCTGGCCAAAAACATGAAGTAGATGACCACGAAAACCACAAAACGCCGGTTCTTCTTCTCGCGTAAGGATTTGACAAGTAACGGTTGACGTTCCAGGTCGTTACCACTCTGCTGGACGACGAAAATGTTGCCCATTTTTTCGAATAAGTTGTTCATCATCGAAAAACACTGTTAAGAATTTGCACTGAAGTAGAAGAACGTTTTTTTGCACGAAACCAAGTACGGAAAATCCGGTGTAACTATCAAAAACATATCCACGAATTTCTCAAAAAAAAAACAAAACAATTCCCAATCGCACTGAACTCACTGAAGGGTTTATCTGTACTGACCGAAGGAACGCAAATGTGCCCTGAGTACGTACCTTATCAACCCGTTTCAAGGCATGGGCGTAACCCGGCACTTTCCATTGGGTGAAAGTTACATCAACGTGCAATACAATAGACGAAGTGCTCGCTGATTCGTTGTCTCTCCCCCACTTAGCGCGTTGCTATGGCAACCAGCAAAACAAAACGGGACGTGTGGAAGGATTCTGCGCCGTTGGAAGTTTTATTTGTTCTTGCTTTTGAGAGTCACTGTGTACGATTTTTTTTCAACTGATTGTCTATGTACGTTTCTTAAAAAATGAAGTGAATTATTTATTTATTTATTCATTTATTTATTTATTCATCTATTCATTTATTCGTTTATTCATTCATTTATTTATTTTTTCATTTATTTATTTATTTGAAAAAAAAACACTAGCATGCTTCTTAAGTGAATATGATTTTTTTCAACTGATTGTCTATGTAAGTTTCTTTAAAAATAAAGTGAATTATTCATATATTTATTTATTGATTCATCTATTTATTTATTCGTTTATTCATTCATACATTTATTTATTCATTCATTTTTTATTTATCCGTTCATTTGTTTTTTCATTAATTTTTTTATTCATTTGAAAAAAAAATATCATGCTTCGTAAGTGAATATGATTTTTTTCAACTGACTATCTATGTACGTTTCTTCAAAAATGAAGTGAATTATTCATAAATTTATTTATTGATTCATCTATTTATTTATTCGTTTATTCATTCATTTATTCATTCATTCATTTATTTATTCATTTGAAAAAAAAAACAATATCATGCTTCTTAAGTGAATATAATTTTTGTTTGTTGTTGTCAAAAATAACTTGTCAAAAATGCAGAAATAACTCTTGGTACGCCACTGGACAACAATACCAATTCGATAACTAAATTACCAAGATAAATTGTTGAATTCACCAGAAAGGGTTGCAATAAATACCCTTTGCAGTTTCCACATACAAAAAAAGGGTTAGTCATAAATCATTCTACTAATCACTAGCATAAAATGCATTGTGAATTTGCACACAAAAGACGCAAGTTTGTTGTTTCCAAGAAATTCTACAGAACACTTTTTACTTTCTCTTTTGTGACCCCCTGTATATCACCGAAACTGTCACAGTACTTCAAACACTGCTAGGTTATGAAATTTCGAAAATTGTGGTGACACTTCCTCTCAAAATGCGCTTTTATTCTACTGAAAAATGGTCAAAACCATGCCCAAAATCGTCTACCACGGTTTAAAAATTTTTCTAAAGTCCCTGCAGAGAAGCATCAAAGAAGAAATCGAGCTGAGCAACCAGGCGGCCAAGCTGAGGTACGATCAGAAAACAGTGGCGTCTACTGAGACACAACAGATGAGTCTCGATGAAGCCAAAATGGTGCTGAATTTGGAAAAGTGTACTCCCGAGGAGATCGAGGATCAGTTTCGACGTTTGTTCGAGGTCAACAAGAAGGAAAACGGCGGGAGTTTTTATTTGCAGTCGAAAATTGTCAGGGCCAAAGAAACAATTGATTTGGAGATGAGGAATGGGTTTGTCGGGGTTTCGAAGAAATAAAGAATGATTTGGCAACAGTGTGGATTATTGACGATGATGTCCTACAGTTGACTTCAGATGAAATATAGTGCACGGTAAACATTTACAATTATTGACATTTTATTGAAATTGAGACCCTGTTTGCTCAGTTTATGACCCCGCCACTGGTATCTGTGTTTCGTAGGGTCAATTTTATTTCGATTTTTGACCCCTGCCAGGCAAGCTGTGCGGTTTGATCATCCTCCAATTTTAGTAGCCATGCGGACTAGCAGATGAACTTCTTATCTCAATTTCGTAATTGATATTTTTGTTTAACATTTATATCTACGATAATTTTTCTAGAAACGTGCTTAGTTATTGTTTAGTCACAATATTACGTAGACTGCGAATTTCAAATGAGTCTCGTTATTGAGAAAAATTGCAATTTTTTATTTTCAAAAACCATGGCCAGTGTTCGAAGGCACGCCACTGCAATTGAAAGTAACAATTTGGAAAAATAATTCCAGTTACGCCAATGATTACGAGATAAATCACAAACAAATAATTCACTGAAATTTTGTCGAAATATTCTTCTAACCTGGTACACATTGATGATCCTTAAGGAACCTCGATCGCAGAGACCTCAAACTGCGTACCTTCGCCTCTTCTTCGGGTCTCTCGATTTCTGAGAACACCATAGAACCCAGGATCAGAAACGCCAGATATCCGAACACGAACACAGAGGAACACAAGAAGCCACGGTTGATTAGCCTCATTTTTCACTGAAAAAGAGTTTTTCACCATTGATTTGTTCACTTCAATAACAGGAGAGTCTGTACTGAATGACATTTTTGACAGGTTATAATAATATCGTAAAAAACCGGGAAACAATCATTGAAAAATAACACAGTCAACATGTAGTCTAACCGGAAGTAAAAAAGAAAATAATGAAAGAAAATTTACCTTCTACGTTCCACTATCCTTCATGATGACATATCACCGGAAAGGGCCCGGAAGAAAACATCCAACCTCGCCTAATAACTAATAACCTGTTCGATACGCTCGAAGGAAAATATCAGTGAAACGCCATCTAGTGGGGAACGGGAAAACAACAGCATCGCGGCTCTGTTACAGCGACGCCGATAATCAAAGAGTATAACGTACCGCCAGATGGCGCTGCAAATGACAGATTGAGGTGTGAACAACAATAACACAGGTTCGTTTTGGAAATTTGAAATTCGCGTTTTCGTATCGAAATACGTAAGTACCAACAAACATTTTCATTCGAGTTAGTCGCATGATGAATGTAATTTTATCGATTTAGCGGAGCCCTAGAGGCATCTTTCAATCAGTCAGAGGAGTCCGAGTTCTGACAATCTCCTGATATAGCCAGTAGAATTAATTTGAAAATATTTCAATCATCCTGTACATACATTTCGGTATGGCAGAGATGACGTAAGTTCCGATTATTCAACCCTATTAATCACACATGAAGAAATTGGTAGATTGATAAGACGACACATATGAATCAGTCGATTTTAAACCTCCGTTGGGTTCGGACGTGTGTGACAAAAAGACTTTCTAGTGCGGTGGAAAGTTTTCGCGAATGTGTTTTCGGTGATCTCGTGTGTATGTGAACGTGGTACAATTCCAGTGTGTGTGCTTCAAGGACAGTTTGAGAGTGGGCATGTTGAGAAAAATTAATGGGTGAGTTTTTTTGCACGTCCCTTTTACAACTGAAAGATTTCGAAATTTTCCATACATACATCTGTTTTTTTTATTGAAATTTACTGATTTCTTGGTGGAATTGTTTTCAATGTTTTCTCATGATGAATACATGATAAATGAACCATTTCTTAACATTCAAGATTAGATACAATAAAATAAAATATGCAATTTTATAGATTCATTTTTAATTTTGTTATAGCAGATAGCATGTGACATAAACAGATGATGCACGGTGACGTCTGGAAAACAAAGAACTAGGATAGAAGGTGTAACTACTACTACCAATCGGTGAGTGATTTTTTGATTCCTGTAACTTTTACAACCCCACATTGAGCTTTTGTCTCCCCATTCAAAAATCGTTCAGAAAACCAGTCAACAGACAATTCTGGAAAACATCTATATGACTTAATCAATTGAATTCACTTTCAAATATTTCACATTCCACTTTTTAGCTCCACATAAAACCTATTTCCAACTCACTGATGTAAATTTTTTTGTGTCGATTTGTTATGTTTTATTTTTATTTCTTTTAATTTGTGTACATATTTGAGTATCTCAATGGGCAGAAGGACTTATATAGGACGATAGCCTATTGGATCAGTGTAAATTGTTTCAATAAAGGTCATTTATTATTATTATTGAAATTGTCCATTATGATTTTTCGAATTCAGATATTTATTCTTGATATTTAATGATTTTTTTCATTCTTACAGGTAATAAGTAGTTCTTCTAGAAAAAGGTAAGTGATTTTTGGGTTATGCATGACTTTTTGCACGAATTTCAGCGGGTGCACCCACAATATTCCGACGAACTATGGAATTCGTAGGATTATAGAGAATCCTTACAGCCGGGATATATATACGCTCAGTATGTCCAAATTGCAATTTCTCGATTTCAACCTCATTTTTCCAAATTACACAGGCCTACCTTTTTTTCTGTGAAATAGTGTTTTCAAGTGACAGGTCGTTTAACACACAGTACATCAGAATAATGAATAGAACGTTTATTTTCGAATTGAAATCCTCGACATCGCAGTAGCAAAAGTAACAGTCGTCTTCAGTGCGATGGTACAAATCAAAACTACAATCGAAAATGCGCTCGACGAAATCAAGCATGCCGTCAAGTGATTCACAGCTAGAAGTTCCATCGAAATTCAAATGCGGTGGGTCGAAAAGCGAATTTTCTACCCGATCATTAACGACAGTTGACAACCTCACCCGATAACACGCGCGGTACCCTTACGAGGGGAGAGTATCGACTTTTGGTGGTTGTAAGTTTTCCTCTCTGCAAAAGAGGCCGTCACCTTAAGAAGTCGGTATGAGAGTGTTTTTCGTGGTCGTGGGAGTCTTCCTAGTTCTTGATGTAGGTAGAAATTCGCTTTTCGACCCACCGCATTTGAATTTCGATGGAACTTCTAGCTGTGAATCACTTGACGGCATGCTCGATTTCTTCAAGCGCATTTTCGATTGTAGTTTTGATTTGTACCATCGCACTGGAGACGACTGTTACTTTTGCTACTGCGATGTTGAGGATTTCAACTCGAAAATGAACATTCTTTTCAGTATTTTGATGTACTGTCTGTTAAACGACTTGTTACTTGAAACACTTTTTCATGAAAAAGAAGGTAGGCCGGACGATTAAGATGACAAGTTTCCAAATGAAGTGCATTTCATTTCAGGAATTATTTTATTTCAGAAATCATTCTCTTTCAGGAATTATTTTATTTCAGGAATTATTTCATTTCAGAAATTATTTTATTTCAGGAATTATTCTCTTTCAGGAATTATTTTATTTCAGGAATTATTCTCTTTCAGGAATTATTTTATTTCAGGAATTATTCTCTTTCAGGAATTATTTCATTTCAGGAATTATTCTTTTTCAGGAATTATTCTATTTCAGGAATTATTCTTTTTCAGGAATTATTCTTTTTCAGGAATTATTCTTTCTCAGGAATTATTCTTTCTCAGGAATTATTTCATTTCAGGATTTTTTTTCAGGAATCATTCTCTTTCAGGAATTATTTTATTTCAGGAATTACTTCATTTCAGGAATTGATTTATTTCAGGATTTATTTTTTTCAGGAGTTATTTATTTCAGATATTAAACAATAGAAAGTGCATTTTGCAATTTTGTATAAATGCCAGTAAACGAATTTCAGAAATTATTTTATTTCTGGAAGGGGTAAATGCAGTGAAATAACTGTAAAACGTGAAATAAGTGCCGCGTAGACTTTTCAGACACGAAATCTGAAACAATTAGGTGCGAGTGCATTTTGCAATTTTGTACAAATGCCAATAAACGAATTTCAGGAATTGATTTCAATTTCTGGAAGGGGTAAATGCTGTTCGACTATCATCTGGTTAATTCATTCAGATGATCAGTCCTTAGTGACATAAGTGAAATCGTGAAATAAGTGCCGCGTAGACTTTTCAGAAACGTAATCTGAAACAACATATTATAAAGTGCATTTTGCGAATTCGTACAAATGCCAATAAACGAATTTCAGGAATTAATTTTAATTTCTGGAAGGGGTAAATATTTTCCACATTCATGGTTTGTAGGCCTACTGGGGATGCTTCCATTAAAAAAAGCAACGCATTGAGAACTCTACCTCTTGGGTGATGAAGGAAACGAGTTCAAATGTATTTTATTTTGCAGGCGCCTAAATACCTTTTTCAGATAGTAATCAGCAGACTCTTCTCTATAGTTTTAAAAATATTCGCAATATCACTTGATGCTGTATCGAGAAAGTCCAAATTCCACAACAGATACTCCGAAATAAACCTGTCTCAACATAAAACATACTATAAAACATCAAGAAAATGCTTTAATTGCATTTACTGAAGTTTTAAAAACTCCATTTGAATAATGCACACTTTATTCCTATTCGTTGATAGAAAAGTCCGTAGACCTCATCTACACTAATACTCGTAACGAACCCAACCAATATTCCTATATAGAGTCATTTCATGGTAATTCAAGGGGGCATTTCCCCTTTTCCCTCCTATTTCCTAGTCACGTGCCTGACACCCGCCAACTTCGCGTATCTATCAATTTGCTAACACTCCGAATTGAGAGGCAAAAAGAACCCTTCCGAAAACGAACGATTGATGTGCCGAGAATCACAGCCAACAGTGGCGTACGAAAACTATTTCCCAAGGCAACTTTAACCGAGATCTAAATCCACTAGTTTCAACTTCAAATACGTTTTTTGTGCCAGTTTTTTTTGCGCTGCTGATGTTTTGAGGGCTGCTGACCCCCCTGGGGGCAAAAACAAATCCATAACGTTGAAAATATGGTACGCTTTCAATGTAACGTCTACCCTCGTGTAATCTCAATGAAGACGACTATGTTAGGCGTCGCGTTGAAAACTGTGCGAATCGATGGGGCGTCCCTGACGTCGAGACGCATGCGTCTGGATTTGCAATCGATACTCCGGCATTTCGACGGCATCCCCGGAGTTTTCCCACTGTTTTGAGGGTGGTTTGTCTGTGTAGTGTGGATATTCAACGACAAGTGTCCGTTTTTTGTGGTAAGTCACTTGTTTTCGTTTTTATAAAGAGTATTCAGATGTTTATGATCCAGAGATCGAATAATGATTCTATATATTTCTGCAAACGAGAGAATTTCAAAAATATTTTGTAAATATGATATCCTGAAAATTACCCAGTGGCTTCCATTTCTTTTTTTTTCAGATTGCCATGAGTTGTCTTGGGGACTGCCTTGAAATGGGGCCACCCCCCGACAGCATCCTCTTTTTACCCCCGCCTCCGGCCCCCTCCTTCCTACTACACTCAATTCCCGATCTTCTTCTCAACACGACCCCTTGCTCCGCCGCCGAAATGTGCGAGTCCGAATCTGCCCCCAACAGGGTGCCCATCAGGGGCGACTACGTGGATATGCCCAGAAAAGGTGAGAAGACTTTGTTTGGATAACCACAAAAATTCGCTTGACTCTTTTCACGTTGAGTATGGTCGGCTAACTTCACGTGTTGTTTACGTTGCTATGGTAACGCGTTGAAATGTGTTTCGATTGAGTGAAATAGAGTACGTGTAAGGGGACGTGTTTGAAATGGCCTGATTGGGGAATGAAACGATTTTTTCAGATGTGGAAGCTTGGTCTGGAATAGGAGACACTTGGCTGTTTGTTTTGGTAGCATCTTCGATTGGTGTGTTTATTTTGGGAGCTTTGCTGGCTATGTTTCTTCTGAAATGCAGGGAGTGAGTACCACATAATTATAATTCAGAAGTGTCAAACATTTTCATCGGAATCACAATAGTGCTGAATTACTGAAACAAATGAAGAAAAATCACAACGCGTATACGAATAAATGAACGTTGGATATTTCTGACACTTCCAGGATGAATTTTTTCGCCAGTTCTGACTGCTCATCACACCGGCAGATGAAAAACCACGAATCCAGAGAATGCGCTACCGTTTCTAGCATGTCAGGCTCCAAAATCACGCATCCAACAGAATCAGTGCTCTATCATGGTTAGTACAAGAAAACAAATGGTCGATAAAATATTCATGTAATATTTTTAGGTGGAAATATGCATGACAACAGGATGGTGTGGGCCTCCTTGACACCTAGAGGCACCACGCACCACTTTATTTCAGAAAACTACCCCCCAGACTTGATAGAGTACGGGGAAATCGAAGATCACTATGAAACAATCGATAATATAGGAGCTGTCATTCCGCCAATGAGGATGCCTTTGCCGTCCTATCCAAGAAGTAAGTGATTTTTTTTAAATTCGGCAACATCGCACCTGTTGCTCGTGTGACGTAACCTAACCTAAATGCTGTGTTTTGCTTTTTCGGGATTTTTGCACGCCCCCAGATCACGTGGGGTGCAAAAATCCCCCCCCCCCATTTCACGCCTCCCTAGCAGTAGCCGCTTTTTTTGCAGCCCTAGAAAAATCCAGTTTTGACAATTCTGGCTTCTCAGATTACGAGTACGACGATCCCGTGCCGCTCGTTGAGAGCTATCAACTCGACGGCATGGCGCGCGAAAATTCGTCGCATCTCTACCAGACGATCGGAGGAGGTGGCAACGCCGACATGCGGTGCGCCGGCCTCGGCACGGTGCGCAGGAGCGTGCACGTCGCTCGACCGATGGTCTCGTCGCCTACTCGGATCGAGAATCCGAATTTGCCGCCGCTCAACATGTACCCGCTGCACAAAGGCACGCTCAAGAAGAACGCGACTTTGAGCTACCGGGCGGTAGATGGCGGCACGTTGCCCAAGTACAGTCTGTAATTCGGTGCGGTCGGAAAGTGGTGCCAGAGGGCGTTTTTTTTGAAGGGGGAGCTTTATGTAATCCATGATCGATGATTGAACCACGAAAATGTCTATTTCCAGGCTTCAATACCTATCTATGCTAACTAACAGTGATCTTTAACCTTATTTATATGAATGTCTCCTCAAATATCCTAATGTGAATGTATCATGGCTGTTCTAACGATATGTCTGAAATAATTAATATTCATCATTATCATTGTATATGTATTTCTGTTGTATTTTTTCACGTTGATTTATTCGCAAATTTCAATAAATAATTGTTAATTTCATTCATGAGTTTCTTTCTGTTGATTTTTACAAACTAAAAACCATTAACACGTTGTCAAGTTCAAAAACATATTTCCTAGATACGACCCTGTCTCTCCAAGCCAACAAGATACCGCAATGTTGCCAGTTCGAGCAGAATGACAAACAATGAATAACTTCAATTATTTCGAAGCATATCTATCAAATATTGATTTTGTAATGGACAGCAAAAGAATAATAGACAAACCACATGATATGTATTATGAATAGCATCTTTCAAAGCAGCAAATAATATTTTTTATTCAGAGTAATCACCCGCTTGTAGGATATACGCAGATATATTTTTGGCATCGGCACCACCGCCGCCGTAATCTAATCTGCTCGGATCATAAACAAAACCGTTAGTAGTCGTGCGATGCGCGGAATGTCAGCGAAGTCGTCGTTCCGATCGAAGGTCCTCCCAGCTGATCACACACGTGCACGTGGTAGTCGCAGAATTCGGAAGAGAAATTGTTGGTGATGTGAAGAAGCGTGTCCGGCGCCAAAAGTGAGGTTAGATATGGTCGAGGACATCGATACTTGCCTGTCACCGAAGGCCGTGATAGTGCAGAACGGTACGAAAGGACAAAATGGGGTTGACGGTGACGAGCATTCCCGTCCAGCTGACGGGGGTTCGAGAGCTTGGGTGGTTATGATGGGCTCGTTTTTCTGCAATGGTATTCTTTTCGGGGTGATCAATTCCTACGGGGTGCTTTATAAGGAGTTTCATGACAATTTACAGAGGAAGAATGTGACAGATCCGTCTGGGAAAGCGGGTGAGTACTTGTTTACTGTTTACTCATTTGTTTATCAGGTGTATGAGGTTCACCAATTGCTGCAGTTTCTAACGTATCGAAGTTTATCTAACAAACCACTTCACTTGTTTTTCTCTTCAAATGATCCTATTTATCGAACTTGTGTGGTTTTTAATCCACTGTTTTATCAGTGCTGATATAACTCATTGAGCCTTGAATTAGGCTTTATGCTTCGTGTCATTCAAAGTTAAGATACTATTTCATCTAAATAGCCATATAGAACAAATCTAAAGTTTTATGATGAAAAAGTGTTCATCCGTTCTGTGAATGCCAAGAAATCGTATGATGTTATTTTATGAACATTGCTCAATATATTTCTCTGTTGGAGATAAAAAAATCTTACGATTGTTCAATAGCTATGAAACACTTTCAAAAGGATAGGTAGTACTTATTATATTCATAAAAATACCTTTCAGTTTTTATACATCAATTATTAACTCAGTTGTGTTGTAATCAACTGAATGAGTTTTCATTGAATAGTTATTAAGCGAAGGCAGTATTTTATGAACACGTTTTCGAAAGGAATTTACTTTTAATTTCACCAGAGCTGAGACCAATTGTAATGTTTCGTAGTACAGGATCTCGATATAGCTTTATTGGTTGGCCATTGATGTTTAATAAGAAACCCTTCAGGAAATGTATACATTCAACCTTATTTACTGTTCTAGATTGTTGTTAATATAGGGCTTCCAATATCATATGACATATGACACATATCTACCTACTTATACAACTCCAACATGAAATTTGATAGACGAGTGTAACTTGTTTTTTGATTATGTTCATTGTATTGTGAGTAAACTGATATATGTAATTTATTCTATCTACCATTAAACACTTTTGGTTCTGTTTTATATCGATGCGTTATAAAGAGAAACACTTTATGACATGTTACCACCAAAAATGGATTTGAAAACACATTTTTCGTCAAAAAATCCAATCAAGCAAGAATATTTTGACATGTAACAAGGAGATTGACAGTTGACATGGAAAATCCGAATTGACATTGACAGTTGACATGGAAAATCCGAATAAACGTTGACAGCTGACGTGGACCGCTCTACTTTCAGCTTTGGTGGGCTCCTTCGCCATGGGCACCACTTTTTTCGTGTCGCCCGTATCGGGCGTGCTCACCGACCTGATAGGGCTGCGCAAGACGACCTTCTTGGGCGGCGCCATCGCCTCAAGCGGCATGTTCCTGTCCTCGTTCTTCGTCGACGACGTCGTCGCCCTGTGCGTCACCTACGGCATCATGTACGGTCTGGGCGGGGCGTTGGCGTACACGCCCTCGCTGGCCGTGCTCGGCCACTACTTCCAGCGCTACTTGGGCAAGGTCAATGGCTTCGTGGCTGCCGGCAGCTCGGCTTTCACAATCGCCATGCCGTATTTTATCGATTGGTTGCTCAAACTCTTCGGGGTGGGTATCATCGAGATATTGACGTAATGACAGGAGACATTTGTAGCCGCATGTCGACTCTGTCATTGAAAAAAAGAAGAAGAACCCCCAACTCTTCTTCTTCTTCTATTTTTAGGTGGTCGGGACGCTCAGAATCCTTGCTCTGATCTCCAGCCTCATTATGGGCTGCGCTTTTCTATTCAAGCCGGTGAAATTGAACCGACCGACTAGAAAGGTGTCGTTCAGGGACGTTTTCAACATGTCACTCATTCGGAACAGGAAATACATGGTGTGGGCCGCCGGCATAGCGTTTTGTCTGTTCGGTTATTTCGTGCCGTACGTCTACATGCTGCAATTCGTCGAAATGAATTTTCCTGCCGGATCGGACACCAAGCTGCCCATACTCTGTATCGGGATAACGTCAGGTGAGTGGAGAAATCCGTAGGGAGCAATCTGGCAACGCCGCGCGTAGTGACATTGACGCTGATGACATGGAACACCACTATTAATAGCTGACTGTGCTTGACAGAACGTTCTGTGCTGTGACTCGTTCATTTCAGGCTTAGAATTTTTTTTTATTGGTTTCAAGCAAATTCATTATTTCGTGAAGTTGGAAAAAAAACAAATGAGCTGAGTTATCAATTTTTTCAGGGTTGGGGAGACTGATTTTTGGCTACATAGCTGATTTGCCCAAAGTGAACCGAATTTATATGCAACAGCTGAGCTTTTTCAGCATAGGAGTATTAACAATGCTACTGCCATTCTCAGCCGGTCACTATGGCTGGCTCATAGTGATTGCACTCGGCATGGGCCTAGTGGACGGCTGCTTCATCTCCCTCCTAGGTAAGTCCATAAAAAAACCACCCCAAACCACCCAAAACACAGTTCCAACAAATAAATGATTCATGCACCCCCTCACCCGATGCTGCACGAACCCTCTCCGCCCAATTCCACAAAAAAAACACCCCAAACCACCCAAAACACGGTTCCGACAAATAAATGATTCATGCACCCCCTCACCCGATGCTGCACGAACCCTCTCCGCCCAATTCCACAAAAAAAACACCCCAAACCACCCAAAACACGGTTCCGACAAATAAATGATTCATGCACCCCCTCACCCGATGCTGCACGAACCCTCTCCGCCCAATTCCACAAAAAAAACACCCCAAACTACCCAAAACACAGTTCCAACAAATAAATGATTCATGCACCCCCTCACCCGATGCTGCACGAACCCTCTCCGCCCAATTCCACAAAAAAAACACCCCAAACCACCCAAAACACGGTTCCGACAAATAAATGATTCATGCACCCCCTCACCCGATGCTGCACGAACCCTCTCCGCCCAATTCCACAAAAAAAACACCCCAAACCACCCAAAACACGGTTCCGACAAATAAATGATTCATGCACCCCCTCACCCGATGCTGCACGAACCCTCTCCGCCCAATTCCACAAAAAAAACACCCCAAACCACCCAAAACACGGTTCCGACAAATAAATGATTCATGCACCCCCTCACCCGATGCTGCACGAACCCTCTCCGCCCAATTCCACAAAAAAAACACCCCAAACTACCCAAAACACAGTTCCAACAAATAAATGATTTATGCACCCCCTCACCCGATGCTGCACGAACCCTCTCCGCCCAATTCCACAAAAAAAACACCCCAAACCACCCAAAACACGGTTCCGACAAATAAATGATTCATGCACCCCCTCACCCGATGCTGCACGAACCCTCTCCGCCCAATTCCACAAAAAAAACACCCCAAACTACCCAAAACACAGTTCCAACAAATAAATGATTCATGCACCCCCTCACCCGATGCTGCACGAACCCTCTCCGCCCAATTCCACAAAAAAAACACCCCAAACCACCCAAAACACAGTTCCAACAAATAAATGATTCATGCCCCCCACACCCGATGCTGCACGAACCCTTTCCGCCCGATTCCAGGCCCGATAGCGTTCGACATATGCGGCAGAGAGGGCGCCACCCAAGCCATCGGTTTCCTTCTGGGCCTCTGCGCCGTGCCCCTGACGATCGGCCCCTACGTGGCGGGCGTCATCCTCGACAGGCGGCACGACTACGTGCTGCCCTTGGTGTTGGCGGGCATCCCGCCCACTGTCGGCTCCGTCGCCATGTTCGCCGTCAAGCTGGTGCCGCAGGCGGCCGCCCAGAAGGGCGCGGCGGAGAATGGAGTCGGCGAGCCGCTCAGGGCGGCCAACGAAAAAGGTAGGCTGTTGGGGGGTGTGGGGAAAGGGAGGGGGTATTCGGGGCTGTGATGATTTTTGGCTGAGTTTTTTTGAGAAGTATTTTAAAAGAAATCTTCGAGAGTAGTTTCGGAATTACATTTTATTTTGCTGTGATTTCATAAGAGTTTATTATGAATAGCCATTTCTGTCTGATTCTATTGATCTCAATTATGAGTTTGGAGTGTCAATTGTTGCAATTTTTGTGCAATTTTTTTATCAATTTGTGATTTAGCATTGATATTTAATCGACACAATTTTTTTTTACCAAATATAACCTATCTGTGATAAAAATCACTGCAATTCTGTTTCCCAAGTTGGAACAACTTGTTCAAAACAAATGACTTTGATAAACTCCTTATATTATTTTTTTAAGTAGGGTATTCTGGTCTAGAAATTTTGAAATATTGATTTCCCAAGTCTAGACCTTCAAAAACAAGCTCTTTAAGGTGGAGGATTTTTTTTCTGTATATTCTTTGATTATCAACAAGACCCATGAAAAAAATTTATAGTAATTATTTCTTTTATTTATTTTTATCTTCGTTTGGGAGTTCCTAAAATTTAGACTGGACCAGAGTACCCTTTGAAATGTACTCACAATTTTCATTATATTGTACCCAAGTCAATAAATTATCTTGAATAACTTTTTACAAAGATTCTGTTCATCATTTACATTCTAAAGTTTTCCTCTATGAACTAACAAATGACCTCTCTTTGTGTCATTTTCGAAAAACAACAACGAATCGTCGGCATTCACAAAGGATAATTCAATAAATCGTTAGTTTAATCATCGGATAACCAAGCAATGACCCAATCCAATCGACATTTTTTTTTCTCTATTATTCTACTAGCATCTTGAATAATCGTGCCCCATTAATCTGAGGTCATTGTATTCTGCTTTCGAATGTAATTAGCTGACAATTAGTGTACTACGTTTCGGGAATTGTACAAACGTGGCCGATTCATTGACGGAAATTAAAGGAAAGACCAATTTGAGAGATTGGAAATTAAGAGTCGTCAGTCCAGCGACATAACCTCAAAAATTAAAGTCATCCAGTTTGACCAATATTCGATAGACAGCATCGCTAGTTCAAAGTCGATTGTTTATCTAATTGAACAATAACAATTCGGATGATGCAACAGTCGATCGTGTTGCATACAGTGTGTCTCGATTCGAATGGCTTTCGGGTAAAGCAATGCTAAAATTCGGTCAACTAAATTTTCATGAACAAACAAGTCATTGTTTTCATTCCTACGATTGTCTGTCATTGTTTCACCTACCGTAGCGCCATCTGTTGAAACTTCGGGTAACAAAACCGCTCAGTAAAGAAAAATCACATTCGACTGCCAGCTTTTCAATTTTACTGGAATATAAATCTAGCAGAATAACGGTGGTTTTTGTTTTTTTTTTTGAATTCTTGGGCTTTTGCTTCTTGGACAGAAAACTAATCGAAATTTTGATTTTTTGCAGAGTCGGTGCAGAACGAGGAGGCCGAACTTTAAAAAATAATCGAGATTGGCTGAAAAGATTTCGCTGTCAGTTATTCTGCTGGACGTATATTCAATTTTTTATACTGTTGATTCATCGTCAACGCATTTATTGTGTGATTATCATCCGCAAATAACTTTTTTTATACTTGCACCATTATCTATTCTGTTTGACCGATTAATGCAATATTTGTTAATGAATGTCTACACCCACCAAATAGTTTAATTCTTAAAATCTCAAAAGACAAATAGTCAATTTGAGTATTCGAGTACAAAGGAAATAACGGTTTGACAATAATATCGAAGTTTTCCACTGTTGATGTTGTTAACTTTAATCAAATAGGATTTTAAACCTTCTTGTTACTATAAGAAACATAACCAAAAATAATTTTCAAAAATAAAGCCTTGAAACGAAACAAATCGATGCCATATCAAGTAGTAGTTCAAATGAACAATTCGTCTTTTCGGTTTATTAATTCGAGGAAAAGTGACAGTGACAGATTTGGTTATCTTTCAATACCACAAGTGCAAAAGTTTTTTGACAGCTGTCACAACTATATGTATTCCTTGAATAAATAACCTAAATCGCTTGAAATTAGTGAGAACGATATCAATATACGATTGTTAATAAAAATGAGGCTTTCATTCCCTTACCCACCATTCTCTGGGCGATCGAAACACTGAGGCGTTAAATTTAATAGTTTTTATTGAGCCACTGAGTTGACACGTTGACAAACATTCGATAAAATCTACACTAACAATAATAACACAGGGTGCAATGACGAAATAGTTGAGAATTCAATAATAAATAGGGAGCCAAGTGCGATTTTACAGCTCCTCTTTAGCTTCAGCGGATTCCTGACCCTGCAAAATGCTCACCAAATTGCTAGAGTATGTCGAGTGCACGGAACGTTGAAGCTCGTTCAAGGAATCTTCAGCCTGAAAATGAATTGATTCACTGACTGAAAAAAAAAATGGGTAAAGGGTGGTTGTCGAGTACCTGTCTCAGGAGATTTATTGAAGTTTTGAGTAGCTTCTGCCACTTTTGGGATTCCACTGAATGCAAAGTTTCCTGATGCTTCAGAATCTTTATCCATTCTTCGTGGGTTTTTGGAGGACTACTGAAAAAACAAGCCGTTTGTGTCTTGAAGAATTTGAATTATTGATAAAATATTGTTGATATAGATCAGCAGGAACCCTCATATAAGTGTATCGCTTAGCATGAACCCTACTCGGCGAATTTCCGCGGTTTTATTTTGTTAACATTACCAAACATGGTTTTAGGATGGTTTTTGCACTTACTTTGATAGATGTACGTCTAGAATATTGTAGGGAGAGCCTTCTTCCAGCGACCACAATTTGTAATACAACACTATATTCAAAAGCAGCAGCAATAGTAACACTGAGAATACTATCAGAGTACAAACTTCGGTGCTGAAAATGCCATCGCTACTTTTTCTCCTAATTGGGACACCTACCAAGAGAAAAAAAAACGACAGTGGAATCAATTTTTTTTCTTCAAAAGTGACCTTGACACTCACTTTCTTCCACCACTAGCCTAGGCAAAGTATGCAACCTCCTCTTCCTCCTCGACTTCCTCTTCAGCTCCGGGATATTCTCCTCCCCCTCTGCATGCAAGGCTTTAGCTAAATGAGAGCAAAAATCCTCCAGGCCGGTATAACAGTTCCTCTCGATCATACCTACAAGAAAAACCACTCCAAAACTCTCGCCCCTCTCACCCCACTTCGCCCCCTTACCCTTAACCAACCCCCACACGGACTTTTTGTATTTGATTTGCGCGTACACCTTCAGGGAGGTGTGACTTTCGGAGACCTTTTGCAGGCAGTAGTGCACCTGCACGTAGAAGCTGTCCGCGTAGGGCACCCCCGCGTTTATGGACTCGATGTCGACGGCGTAGAGGAGACCGGCTTTGCTGCACGGCAGCATAACCTAAAAAACAACGAGTGAAATGTCAAACGTCACAATAAAAACTGTGTTCCCACCTGGGTCTCCGTCACTTGGGCCGATTTGGGCCCCATGGTCTGCTCCAAGGCCACGGTGGAGCTCACCACGCGGCTCTTGCTGTTGTCCAGAGGATTGTGCGTCCACGGCGTCTGCGTCAAGTTGGTCGTCTTGCGCACCGCGTGGAAATTCAGATAGAACTTGGAACTGGTGAAGATCAACGTGAATAATTGATCCACGTGGATGGGGAAGGTCTCGTTGACCAGTTGCCGCCCTTCGTGGGCGGACGTGCATTGGGGGCGGACGTCGGACCTGGAACAGCCAGTGCTGACACCTAGTGGAGGGCTTCAATAGCGGATATTTCATGAGTATGTTCGCCAAAGTAGGGCGTACAGTGGGTAATTCCTGTGCATATTTCACGATTCTAACGTTTGTTAGTCTATTCAATTATTGGCGAATGAATTTAAGATGGCAGTGCCAAAGTGGGCAGTCACAGAACCATAAATGTTGACGTTAGATAGATTCATTGCATTAGGTTGGCCGGATAGCCCTGGCAGCTCACGGCCGTAAAACAAAAGAGAAGAAGAATTGTATTAGGTTATGTGTGTTTTTTCGTTGATAAAGTGTGAGTTTATAATGAAAATAAAGACATTTCAGACTTTTGCAGTGAGCTAGAATTGCGTCTATGTGTTTGTATTTCCATATTTCTGAAAGTGGTAAGCATTTTCATTTTGTTTTCACCGATTCATAGTCTTTCAATAATTCAAATTCAGTATGAAATCAACCAAACATAATACCAAACACAAGAACTATGTCAACATTTCTAGTTATTTTTAGTGCCACCAGTTGGCGTATCGCTTACGTTCATTCGCCGATAGTAAGCAAAATTACAATCACGTTTGGATTAGACGGGTTAGAATCATGCCGTACAAGTAAAACACTCGTTTTCCTCGACAACTCCAAGCACAAAACTCACTTGAACCCTTCCAAATTAAATTGGAGATCATCAGAATCCGGGGTGGCCGGCAGGGGCAACAAAGCCTGCCCCGGCAAAGAAAAAGAAAACTTTTTGCTGAAAGAACCAACACAAATACAAGAACCGAAACGAAAAAAAAAAAAACACCCAACCCAACTCACTTCACAGTATGTTCAACATCCGATTCGGAATTATCCGTCACGTCCGTGGGCGAATGAGGCTCAGCAGCGTTCTGAGCTCTGCCCTCCTCCAACTCGGCCCTCTCCGAGTTGCTGATCGATTCCAAGGTCGCTTCCATAGTCGAAGAACACTCCTGGAACGAAACGCTGTGTGTTACGCAAGGCTCTGTCGAGGGGCCAGTAAAACTCACTTCTGAGAAGGATTCCACGGAAAGGCGCGAGAATTTCTCCTCCTCCAGCGTGGGGGAGATGTAGTCCTCGTCGTCGCTGGTCAGCCCCAGCTCAGAGCCGTAGCATTGGTGCACCTGGAGCCAAAAAGGGGGGATTTAATCTCCTGGGCATCGCGAGTCGTTTGGAGGGTTAATTTTATACCCATTGCCACATTTCCTGGGCCGACATCGGCTGGTCCATGAGCGCGTTCTGCCACATCCGAAACAGCATCAGATAAGTCTTGTCTCTGGACACGAAGCTCGTGAAGAAAAACTTGTCCTGCTTGGTGCTGATCATGACGGCGTTGGGGATGACCAGGGCGGTCTTCTCCTTGGTTATGGACGCGACGTCCTTCCATTTCAACGAGATGTTCGTTTCCCAACCGAAGATGTTCGCGTAGAAGCAGAGGAAGTTTTGGGTGACGTACAGCCTGCCCTGGTGCAGGATGTCCTTTTGGATCGCGCACGCGTAATCTGTGGGATTTTAGAGAGAGAGAAGGGGGGATAATTACCTTTGGGTTAGGTGGTGACAGCTTGGAGTTGTTCTCACTACTGAATTCGAGAAGCGAGATTTTTTCTTATCTTTTGTTGGTTCCGCTTAAAAATTGAGTAATCAGCGATAAGCGATGCCTTCGAGATTTCATTATAACGAAAGATAATTCTCGTTTAAATTTTTTTATCTATGCAATAAAATCGATCCAAATGACATGGAACACAATAAAATCGATCCAAATGACATGGAACACAATAAAATCGATACTGATGACATAAATCGCAATAATATCGATACTGATGACATAAAACACAATAAAATCGACACTAATGACATGGAACACAACTTTTAGGTGCCCGACTATGCTTGACAGATCATAAACTCATCAAAAAAACTCACCGACTACCAATCTTTCGTCGTCCGGCACATCCTTGAACAACTTCTTGAAATCCTCCGACTTGTTTTTGTACGACGGATAGAACGAATTGAACCACGAAGACTTTTTCTTGCACCTCGCGTCTCTGCCGTTACCCTTGCCGACGGAGCCGCCCTCTTTGGTGTCTTGCTGCTGTTGGGGCGGGGTCAGTTCCGATCCGCCCCCATAGCGGTCGCTCTTCGTTGAGCCCTCTTGGCTCTGTTGACAGACGAGGTATGGTGAATTTTATTCGAAGCAGTAGTCGTGTGTTCATGGGTTCATTGTTTTTTCTTCGAATCAAAAAGTATTCTTACACAAAACTTCAGATTTAAAGTAGAATAGAACGATTAAATACCATCGACAAAATTACACCTTACCACATCATTAAAAAGGTTCATCAAAACATCTTGAATAGAAAACATTTCCGACAACTTTGTTATTGTTTTATTAGGTCACTGCTGACAATTGAAATAACAACAAAACACGTCAACACGTGTATGAATTTTTTATGTCATTGATATAGGGCAGACTAGTAAGTTATAGATAAGGGAAATTGAAAAAACGTATTAGTGAGCTATCTAAATTATTTTGCAACACAAATATCATGATATTATTTATGTATTTATGTCACACTATGATAATAAAACAGTATACAGTGATTAGGATTTTATTTTTTGTGTTTCTAAACAGTGAATATTAATCTTCATTGTTTTTTTTTCTTTGACAATAGTTTCGATAATAACGTGATTTTTTCTGTATGTTGATTCTAATCAATTGTACACTGAAATGTAATTTGAAACAATATCTTATCAACAGATAACAGCTGTGTAAACTTTGCTCCAATGTTTTGATTTCACTCCACTATCATGAACCTACTTGTTTTATGTGCTTCCTCACAATTCTGGTGACAATGACTTATTTATTCAGTACTTTATTTTTTTATACTTGCCCCAAACCTCAGAAGTCTGAGCATTCCACTTCCATTATTTTTCAACTCATCAGCAAATATTGTTGATTCTGCTTCACAATAATACAATCAAACACATTTTCAAAACAACTAATAATATATAATCACATCACATTTATCAAGATGAGAGTTTTTGCTGATAAGATTAAAACAGCTGTGTGATTGAATAATGAAAAATATTTTGATGAACTCCCCAGGTGATCGACAGACTGGCAAAAAGTATCCATTTCACTCATATCAGAATGTGAAATGGATTTTGAACATGTATTGTGATAAATTGTTTGTACAATACACTTCAAATGACCTAAGTTCACCTTGATGCATAATTCAACATAAAAAACATCATTAAATGTGAATGATGGGTAATTATTTTGATTGCCATGTAATTATGAATGACATTTTTAAGAAGGCACCAATTAAATTGAATAAAAACAACTTGATGTTTGATGCAGTTTCAATTTCAAATACTGTGCACACTATTGGGAATTTTGGGATTGAGATATGAAATAATACCAAGTAGAATTCTAATACATAAGAAAAACAAATGAATTTATCCACTAAATTTGTACTCACTGATGGAGAACCATCTTTCACAGACGACTGTTCCTTGTAATTGACAGTGAGTAATGTCTCAGACTTGGAATGATCTCTCTTATCCTGAGGCCTAGGTGAAGGCCTAGGGCTACTTCTAGGGCTAGAAGATGGAGTTACTGATCTAAAACAATACTCTGATGAAAACTCCAAGTCTTTGCAGTGAACAAGGAATTTTACTTGGTTTCAGTACCAATACACTGTTTTTCATAGGCAGCGATGTTTGATGACGACAGGTTTGATTTCATCGTGTTTCACCGCTCTGCTGCATACTGTTACCTTTGGAAAGGTCCCACTAACAAGAAAAACTGTTCCGAATTGTTTTTATGAGATTGACAAGATTACGTTATTGATCGATTGGGTGGGGAACAATATCTTGAACAACATGGAATGTATTACCAAATAGATGATTGATATGCTACCCCATTATAACAACTTGTATAAACAAAGACAAAATAATGTAATGTTCAATAAAATATGTACCAGTCATCTAATTATTGTTAGCCTGACATTTCTTTGACAAATCCTTCAAACCACAGAATACAGTGGCCCACATGATGTATTTTTTCTTAATTTATGTTTTATGAATGAACATTTTCCTTCATATGTCAACGTCAAAACAGTGTTATCATGTTTCATGGTTACTGCATGCATCTCTCACGGAATCTGTAATTTGACCTACGTATTGCCAAGCGAATACTGTTGTTGAATAGGTGCGTCTTGATTTTACAACAATCTTATAAAGAATTCGTGCAATTGCCGAGAAAATTGAGTCTCTTCCATAATTTCTCGTGCACTAGGACTGATTTTTTCTAAATTGTGAAAAGTTGGAATTGGTATTCAGAAGTGGCAACACTGCGGTTCACAATGATGCATTTAGACGCCATAAGTGAAAAGTGGGTTGTGTTTTAATTTTGGATATTTCTAACTTCAATATGGCATATAGTGAGTATATTAATTGTCGTAGTGTATTTCAGATATTTCAATATCGGGTCGAATATTTATTTGGTTTCGAATGTATCTCTCAAAAACTTGTATTGAAAATGGCTAATCCCAAGCTGTTTGACCCGTAAACAACGAGGGCATTTCTTCGTTTCGTAAAATTCCTGCTCCTTGAGTCAGGAGTATTCAGCCACCGTTTGTGAAATCATTGATACTGCCGTGAGGTGATTAGTGTATTTTTATTATGTGTGCCGTAATAAGAGTTGTTTTGACCGGTAGCCGATGATTTGCGAGTGGAAGTTATTTTGAAAAGCTACAAGAATATTAGCGGAAATTATAAAGTAACTTTCACTTCCAGGTTTGTAAACACAAAAAAACATGAATTCGACCCTACAACCCGTGCTTCAGCCATCCACCCAACCCCCCACCGTCCCAAGCCCCAACAAAACCATGCATCCGCAAGGCTCCCCCGTGACGTACCCTCAACCTTCCGGCCCGGTCACCCAGAACCCCTTTCCCAACACAAACATGGCACACACTCACGCTCCAGCTCAACAGAACCACTTCAACCACAATGTGTCCACGGGAAGCTTCAACATGGGCTCCATCCCATCCAGCAATCACCCCGTCGCTAGTGCGAACCAAGCTGCGGGGACTCTCCCGGCCCAGAAGAACGCTTCGGCAGCTCCAAACAATGTTCCCCCAGTGAGTCAGAGCTTGCCGGCTAGTGGGGCCAGTGCGCAGCAGCAAAGTGTGGCCCAGGTGGGGTGATTTTCGGGGTTTCGCCGAGTGGGGTGTTATTGAAAAGTGTTTTTCTGTGCAGAGCTCGGTTGCTGCTCCCGCAGCGGAGCCCAGTGTAGAAAAGGAGAAGCCACAAGCGAACGGTACCCCGGAAAAAGTCGCCCCCCCTGTACCGTCTTCCCCCCAAGCAGCAGAAGTCCCACAATCGAATTCACAGACGCCTCCGGCGAAGCCGCAAGCCCCCGCCGCCGAGAACCCGGAGACGGTGAAAGTGCTCGTCGAGGACGTCGCCCCGCCTGCGGCGGCGACCGTCGCGGCGCCCGAGGCCGACGTCGCGCCGCTTACCCCGCAGGAGGACGTCCCGGCTGCGACAGAGACGCCGAAGGAAGCGCCGCCGATGGAGAGCGATCCGTTGGCCATCGACACACCGCCCCAGGTAAAAATAATTCAATTTTTCACTGCTGATGGTTCCAGGAAATCGAGGGCGGTCTGGCAACGCCGCTCACGTGACTCGGACGACGGGACACGACTTTCTATGCCTGACTGTGCTCGATAGAACGTTCCGTGTTTGTTTCGTTCATTTCGACCTGACTTGGCAGCTGTCACGGAAATGCCTGCGCTTGCATGAGTTTCTACAGCGTTGCCGAGCTTTTCAATTCTGATTCCATCTAAATATATACAATTTGAATCGACGATTCAATGTTTTCCCGTTGAATTAGGAGGAGGAAATGGAGGAGGAGGAGGAGGAGATCCCCGCGGTGGCCGAGGAAGAGCCCGAAAAGGAGGAACTCAAACAGAGTCCGCCCGTCAAAAGGGAGCCGTCTCCGGCTAAAACGTCAGCCGTCGGGGCTGCGAGGACTCCCACCCGAAAAACGAAAGCTAAAGCGGAGCCCAAGACGCCTCTACAAAAATCTCCCAGCGCGGGGAAGGTGAGTGTCGAAAAATCGACGATCCCGAGCGGTACATTTGAACTACTGCGATGTGTGTGCGCGCAGGTGAAGCGGCAGAGGATAATGACGCAACACTACCAGAGCCCGTTGCCCGAGATCGAAATCATCACGAAGATCAGCTCGTCGACGCCGAGGAACAAGAACGTGGACGACAAGTTGATTTATTTCTACAAGAACGAGTTTTTGGCCGTCCGCAACGCCGAGGGCGGGTTCTACCTCTGCCAAACCGCCCAGAACGTCTACAAGTCCTCGTCCAAGATCAAGATACGCTGGCTGTCGCAAGACAAGGTACGACCTGTCAATTGTCAACTTCACTTTTCAGTTTTCGATCAGCAACTTCACGTTCCGAGCTGTTTTTGTGGGATTTTGAGGGGAATATGGAATTTCGAGGATGCTCACCGCTTGTTTTTCGTGTTTTTTTGACAGGCCGACGGTACCGGCGAGATTTACACGCCCGATTTCTACGACCTGACCGACTTCGACTGCATTCTGACGAGCCTCGACTTGACCAGGGTGGACAAGGGCAGGTACAGGTTGAAGCCGGCGGAGAAGGAGCGGACCGATAGCATCTTGAAGAGGTGCTTGGCCGTCGAAAAGGGCGAAATCGTGTCGCCGTCTTTGTCCGAGGAACACCCCGATGGATGTGAGTTGAAAACGTCTTTTTTTTTGCATTGGACGCGTTTAGATGAAGATGAAAATTTTCTTGGGGCTTCATAAAAAAACAACTTCATGAAAATGCTCGATAGAATGTTTTTTGACCATAAAATGGAATTTTTTCAACTATTTTCAGCTGGAAAAAATCAATTTCTCGAATTTGTCACTTGTTATTTTTTTGTTGGACGCTTATAGATGAAAGTAAAAATTTTCTTGGGGCTTCAAGAAAATACTCAATAGAATGTGTTTTGGTCATAAAAATTATTATTTTCAACTGTTCTCAGCTAAAAAAATCGATTTTTTGAATTTGTTGCTTATTTTTTTGTTGGACGCATTTAGATGAAAGTAAAACAGTTCTTGGGGCTTAAAAAAAAAATAACTTCGAGAAAATTGTCGATAGAACATTATTTGGACATGAAGACAAACATTTTCAACTATTTTCAGTTAAAAAAAAACAATTGTTCGAATTTATCACTTATCACATTATCAATCCTAATTCCCCCGATTCCCTAGTGGACTTGTCGCTCTACAAGGACGAAGAACAACTGAAGAAGAAACGAAAGGGCACGAAACGCAAGGGCCGACCGCGTTCGACGTCCCCCAAGAAGACGCCCGCGACGACGCCGCCGTCGAAAAAGTCGCCGGAAGCGTCGAAAGTGCGTAAAGTCGAGACGAAAGCGAGCGCCGCGACGGCGAAGAAACCGGCGGCCGGGAAGAAGACGACGACGGCCGAGGGCAGCAAAAAGGGAGCAGGTAGGACGGCGAGGGGGAGGAGAAAAGTGGAGTCGAAGAGTCCGGTGATGGATCAGAAAAAGGCCATCGTGTTGGCGAAAATCGGTAGGTCGAACGCGGCTCAGGCTGGGACCAGTAGATCTCTTAGCAAAAGTGAGTAGGCAATCGAAAAAAAGCTTGCTTGAAGTGTGGGTTTTTATGGGGTTTTTCAAAAAAAAATATTGAAAAAAAGTGAGTGAGTGATGGAATTCTTACGAACCTCTTTTAATCCATGAAAAATGATTTCGGTTCAGTTTACATCCAATATCGTGGAGCAAAATCAAAGCAAATAGTTTCTACAGCGTTTTAAAAAAAGCATTTTCATTCAAAATTAAAAAAACGCCAGAAATGATTGGGCGCTGCTACTAATAATAATAATAACAATATACCTTATTTTCCTTTTTGACAATGCAAATTGTATAGGAATAGTCAGAAACACAACACCAAAATTACAAATGATTACATACAAACACGTCAAAACCAAGTTATATAATCGTCAATGTAAAATATACAGGGTGACCCATCACATTCGCCTCGGCAGTTCTGATTATTTCTTTGGGAAACACTCGTTCTCACTAATTGTTAGTGACTCAGCAGATCGTTTATTCAAGGAATACATATAGTTGTGACAGCTGTCAGAAAACTTTTTCTTTTGCGATTGTGGTATTGAAAGACAGCCGAATCTGTCACTGTCACTTTTCCTCTAATTAATAAACCGAAAAGACGAATTGTTCATTTGAACTACTACTCGATATGGCATCGATTTGTTTCGTTTCAAGGCATTTTTTTTGAAAATTATTTTTGGTTTATACAGGGTGGCCCAGGGTCTACGAGAAATTAAGAGAGTTAAGGAAAAACTTCAAGCACAGTTATATGTGGGTCAATGAGAAGCATATTTCAAAATTATTTTGAAGTATATAGATATATATATAAAATAGATTCTTAATTTTTCGATAAACTGACTTCAAAAATGCTTTCTCGCTTTTAATTTCGTTTATTTTATTATATAATTCATGATATAGACCGAATAAAAAATACAAAAAAAAAATTATGAATGTCAGTTTTTGGACGTACACCTCAAGATTGTGCTGTTTTGAAAAAGTAGTGGTCTCCCCCATTGCTTATTTTCGATTGATTAATTTGATTTTCAGACGCGAAATCATCAAAACCCGTACCGTCAACTTCGAAAGCGCCCAAAGTGAGCGCACCGACGGCGAGTTCTTCGAAAATCACCACCTCAAGGAAGACGAAAAGGTCGACGAGAAAGTAACTAACCTTATTTATCTGTAAGAGAAAATAATTAAGTCAAGATTTATTTTGTGTATATTATTTTTTATTTTTAGATATTTCTTGGTAGTTTATCGATATACATATATATATAAAAAAATATCTATATTAACGATTTGGTGAATATTGTCGAGGTGTTTTTCTTTTTTGGACACTCAAATTTTTGTTTTTCGGTGGGGAGGGCCAATTTGATATTCACCTCTCTGTGTGAGTGTGAAGAGTTTATACTTATTTTATTCTCATATATACAGGGTGTTCCTTGAAGACATGCTAATGTTTGAAGGGGTGATTCTTTGACACATTTCGAGAAAAAACTTCCCATAAACGTCCTGAAAGTCTCAACTTTTGGGATACAGGGTGATATAAATTATTAAAATGTTGGTACTGCGATATGAAGTAATTTTAATCTAATTATTTCAATCAAGAACAGAGCATCTGAGAAGAAAAATATATTTTTTGGGTTCTCGTTCATTTTGAAGTTTCGAAGAATAACCCCTTCAAATATTAGCATGTCTTCAAGAAACACCCTGTATAAAATCGCATTGGATATTTCGTGGAAACGGGAAAGTTGACAAGTAATGTTATTGTAATTTGGATATAAATAAATATCATGTCAAACTTCGGACCTCAGAGCGAAAAGTGTGTCATTCAATTTGTGTTTTTTTGGGTATCAACAAAAATTTCCATCGAAACCCAAATCGCATGAAGAGTGCCCCGGAAAAATATCCGGTGCGATTCCTGACGCGTCATTTAATTGTTTCCCCGTTGTCGAACGTTAATTTCACACCGAATTCGCCCTCGCTCTGCTAGTATTATTATCACTCACGACTCATACTTTCTCTCTTGTACATTGGAAACATACAAAATAGGCGTAATGTAAATTCTAATTATACATAACGATAAGGTTGGTATAGTAGATCCCGATCTACGGAGGCTTCGATCGATCGATCGATCATCTGGTTGGTCCGCAAGTGACCAAAACTAGTTGTAACACTCGGTACACACAAGGAACGAGATGCGGATGACGATGATGAGGGCACACGCGAGTTTCGATTTTTTGTTTCCCTAGCGAGTAGTTGTTCTTGTATGTGTTGTGCTTACAGAGGAAAAAAAAAAGGAAGTTAGAAGTAAGATCACGTCGAGTGGATGTTGTGTAGTCTTGTGGAGTTTTGATCTGAAACCTTATTAAATCCTGGAATTATTATTTATAATGATTATAAATGGTTTTTGAATAAAATATGAAGCAAAGTTTACGTTTCCCCGCACCCCCCTCATGGATCTGTCTCGATTTTTCCCAACGTTTTTTAGTGCTATCGGCGAATGAACGTTAGTGATACGCCACCTGGTGGCACTAAAAATAACTAGTAATTTTGACGTAGTTCAAAAAACACACATAACCTAATGTAATTCTTCTTCTCTTCTGTTTTACGGCCGTGAGCTGCAAGGGCTATGCGGCCAACCTAATGCAATGAAACTATCCAATGTCAAAATTATTGCTGCAATCTTAAAATAATTCACCAATCTCTTTGACTGAAGCATTGCAAAAAATTAAAAATAATTGAAAACATTATTTTTTGTTGGGAGGAAGAAAAACTAGACATGCTCTAATACAATAGTTTATTATGAAAATTGATATTTCTCCTTGATGGGAGAACCAGTTCCACTGAATAAAATTACAAGCTCATACTTTATTTCGCTAATATTGACTCACAATAATGTTTCAACAATCCTAATAAAAAATGTTTACGAATCATATAAAACTCCATCTTTGTACAATGACGATATGAAAATATTTTTCTTGTATGTACACATAAAATTGCACACGTATATCTAGAGATCAGAAGAAGAAAAAAAAAGTTCATGCGAAATATTATTACAGCGATAATTACAGCTTCGGAAGGTCAGGAAAGCTTTTTGGTACGAAATCTTAGAGAGCATAATAGAATACCGTACAGGGTGTGAAAATTTAAGTATGTAACTTTGATAGTGATCAATATAAATATCGCCCTGTAGGTGTTGAATTTGTACTTGTATATTTCTCAAACGTCATGATAAAAGGCCACTATCGTTGTTTTAAATTAATAACTAATACTCGACTATCTTTTCAGAGAAAAAATCTCGAAAAAACAGTTTACATGTCATGTAAATATTATGTAAATACATTCTAAACAAAATATCTACTATCTATTGAAAATCAGGAAATCAATTAGTAAACTAAAATATTCTAGTTTCAATCCAAATAACTAGGAAATATTGTGTAATATAACAACATTCCCGATTTTATACAGGGTGTTTCATTGATATGGTGAAAAAATTAAACTGAGAGTAGAGAGGAGCAAAATATGAGGATTGGGCGCAACATCGCTTGTACAAATGTTGATGGTCAAAAATGTACAGGGCTATCAAAGTTGAAATTTTTTTGTAAATTTCTCAATAGCTTCGACAGTTTTTATGATATCAGTTTAGAAATTGGTACATTGGGGGTTTTTAGGACGGCAAACGAGAATATGTCATCAGCATCAACGTAGTTCTTAGAGGGCGCCACTTATTCAAATCCTCATATTTTCGTCCTCTCTACATTCACTTCAATTTTTTTACCATAATAATGAAACATTCTGTATATTGAAAATATACAGAATCATTCCATTTTATATTATCAAAGAACAAAACGGTCCACTTTTCGATATCTTCTAGATAATTACAATTTAATTGAAAATAATACGAATTTTATTTTTCCATCTGCAATATCACTGGATTATTGAGATAAATATATATTTTTTGAGCACTCAATTACATGTACACAACAATATTACGTATTAAAATAGTCGATCTCCAACCGTTTTCTAAACGACCAGACTTCGAATCGAAAATTCCTTCGTTCTCCATAAATTGTCGATACAATAAAATAGTTTCGGTCCAATACCAAACAAAAATATTCCAAAGGCACCAAATTCGCTTTATAACCGCTCATACAAATCCAACATACAAAAAACGTCATAAAATCGTCAAATCCCCTAAAACACCTTCGGCAACAGCGCGTACCTAACCTTACCGCGATACCTGTCCCAGGCGGCGCCATATTGCTTCCTGCATCGCGCGCTATCCCTTACGGTGCGATGGACCAAAATCAGCACGGTCAGCAGGCTGACCAGCAGCGGAGGCGCGGAAAACGCGAACGCGCCCAGAGACACCTGCATGATTACGTCTCCGAGGTAGTTCGGGTGTCTCACGAAGCCCCAGAAGCTCGACGTCAATAATTTGCGGCCTTGGGCGGTCGGCATGGTTTCCAAATCTACGGGGGGGGGGGGAAAGTTCGAGTATACGGTCGTATTTGAAATGACATTTGACTCACGTGACAGGGCTGGATTGTAGGGGTTGTGTCTGAAGGCGTTTTTCTGGTTGTTGCTGGCCCTGTAGAGAACGTACCCGCAAGCAAATACCAGAGAAACGGCTGCCAATTGCCAATGTGGCAGTTCCACTCCGTGATCGACCACGAATTTGACGGGTAGAGCGTTGAAAAACGGCGCCAAACAATAAGACATCGCCAGCAAGTAACCGAAACCTAAAAATTTGCGACAATCAGATGTCTGGCCAATTGATTATAGAGCAGAGGGCATTAGAAAGAAGAAGATAATCCCTGACATCCCTGACTTGCAGCTGTTTTCAAAATGACCAGGCATCCAACACAACTCAAACCGACCGGAGTTCCAAGGAGGAAACTTTATGTTTTGTGTTTCCATGTCAAAAAAAAACCATAGACGTGATACAGGGTGGGACTCACCTTCCTGGCGATTGGTGAACGAGGTGACCCAGGACGACTCGAAAATGAGGGAATCCGTGAAGTAAATGGTACGCAAAAGGACGAGCACCATTAGAGTCGGTTGGGTAGCCAAAAATTTCGGGTCAAAATCGCTTTGGCCCACCTCCATCGCCGCCGTCCAGCGGTGGCTCAACGACTGATACAAAAACGCAAAGTCGATGAGGATCTGTAAGCACACAATTTCGAGCCAAGGAACGACGAGTCGAGTTGATAAACTTACCGATCCGATGACAGCAGCTCGGAAAAACAAAACCTTCAGATCCAGCACGGAAAAACAGCGCGGGTTCACCTCCTGCCCCATGAAGAAGCCATAGACTTTCCCGCGACCCGCAGTGAAGGCGTTCAGGGCGCTCACAGAGGCGTAGAAGCTCCTGACGTAGGCGAAAAGTGAGACCGACAGCCCCATGAGGGTGGAAGCCACCAGCAGTTGGAGCAGGTGGTTGGTTATGTAGGCGAAAACGGCGATTCCTCTGAGTTCCAATGCACAAAGTGTAAGGAACGTTAGACCGAACGCGAAGAGCCCGTTGAGGACATAGTCCAGCTTCTCGTGCTTGTTGGGCAGGCCGCTGACTTTGGCGCCGCCTGCGGGCAGCGCCGAGAGGAGCGCGAGCCACACCACGTAACCCAAAACCCCCAAGCAGGACTTCTCGTCAAACACCCCAGCGCGCTTCCCGAAAGCCTTCGGCACCGCGAACGAGCACTGTCTTTCGTCGCAGATCACGTGGAGATACAAAACGACACAAGGCATGGCGACGAGGGCCAAACACGCGCCCGGAGAACCGCCGAATTCCGACACGGATCTGGCCTCGGCCAGCAGCTTCTCGTTCTGGAGTTGCTTCTCCAGGACGTCGTCTTCGTCGGAGAACTCCCCCAGGCGTTTCGTGACCGTCACCGAGTCGAAGTGCTTCAGGTGGACCACTTTTTCCACTTCGCGGTTCTGAGAAGATCGCGTGAATCTTCTCAGGAGGTACGACGAGGAGGAGGAGGTGTCGTCCGTTTTGAAGTTGAGCTCTTCGGGTTTTACTTCTTCCGTATGGCGCATTCTGCCTCTGATGGTGGCTTTTGGTTTCTCCTTGATTTCGGGGGTGCCATCGGCGGTGTCGGAATCAGTATCGGTGTCGATTATCATTTGTTTTTTCGGCAGTTCTGGAATTGCGAGTGCTATATATCCATTTATTTTCGACTTTCAAGTGGAATATCTCAAAAAGTATCAATTTCCCCACGTGAATATCGCCAAATTTGCATTTCTTGGACAAAAATGCATGGGACCAAAATCTACATATTGTAATACATGCACTTACCAGCAAACATGGCATATTTCTACATCATCAAAACATAGCAAAATGGTCATAAACTAACCTTCTTTATCTACTGACAATTCCTTGCTGGCCCCCCTAGCTGGTGACCTGCGAATCGGAGTCCTTCCCGCAGGAGGCAGTATAGGAGTCAAAGTCATTAAATTAGGAGAAGTTACTTTTCTGGCTGGGCTACTCCTCACCCTGGTGCTCGTTCTCGTAGGAGTCTGAGGCCTAACCACCTCCGATCTAGTCCTACTAGGGCTCTGCCTCGAAGGACTCTGCCTTGCAGGGCTCTTCGACCTACCTGCATTCCAGCTTTATTCACGGAACTTTTGAGAGAAGAATTATTTTACCTGGGCTTTTTGGTCTTCCAGGGCTCTTCGGTCTCACCGGGGCCCGCTTTCTGGTGGGGCTGCTTTGCCTGGTGGGTATTTTGGTCTTGGGAGGTGTTGTAGGGCTCTTCAATCGGCTGGGACTTTTCTGTCTACTCGGACTTTTCGGTCTTTCGCCATCATTTTCGGTCGAGCTTTTGGCACTGGATTTGGTTTTGCCCACCATCCTGTACACCAACGGATAGGCGATTTAATCTCGGGATGTAAACAAGGACCAACGCGGATAGGTTATAAGAGCACTACCCGCCAAATTTTCGAACAACCGAATTCGAGGACACACAAACTATTATTTTCAATAAATAATGAATTTTGACGTACTTACTTGTTGGGTATATTCTCTAATATTAACGCACAATCGGTTTAATATAAGTGAGAAATATTTGACTGAAAGGCGACGCTTCAAAATGACGCTAACTTTCATCAAAAACAAGTACTTGATTGGCTGCCGTTAACTTGATCGAATTGTTAGGGGTGCTGACATCTAGTGGGAAAAACGTGAACCAGACGTTGGCAGAATACTACAGAATCCTATTCCAGCTTTTATCATTCATTAATAGATGGCAGACAATTACAGAATTCTTCATGTCCCTACTATATTTTTGTAGCTTCGGTTATTCATTAGTAGATGGCAAAATAATACAGAATCCTTTTTTCATCTCTATACCATTGTAGCTTTCACCGTTCGTTAATAGATGGCAAAAAGCAATTAACGTTAGTGCGTTGTCAACAATAAACTTCAAACTTCAATAACCCAAACACCAAAAATAATCAAATATGTGAGCCGAATTCTCGATGAATCGAGAAGGCGTAGTTCCAATGATATCAAATTAACAGAAACAGAACCGAAGTTAGCTACACTCCGAAGCTTGTTGTGTGACTCGTCGAATCTAACATTTCGCATTTCCAGTTTCTCAAGATGCCATTCAAATTGAAGTTGAAAAAGTCCAAGCAATACAGTGTGGTATCCAAATCGCTGTTCGTTATTTCTGTAGAGATTCTAGACGGAACAGTAGTAGAATGTACTCTATCTTCGGAAAGCACCGGACAAGACTGCTTGGACGTGGTCTGTCAAAAGCTGAGCTTAAACCAGCCCAAATTCTTTGGCCTACAGTACATTAGTCGAAACAGAGAGAATAATCTTTGCTGGCTGGAGCTCGATAGGCCTATCAAGCGACAGCTTGACAAGTACGCCCGAGGGCTATTTGTGTATCTAAGAGTAATGTACTATGTTATTTCTGGTGTACAACTTTTGAATGATGAAGTTACAAGGTAAGTGTTTGTTGTTGCAAGGAAATGGGTACAAATAAGTCGTTTTCTTTCAGGTACAACTATTTTCTGCAACTCAAACAAGACGTTATAGATGGTAGAATATCATGCAGCCCCCAACAGGCTGTGGAGCTCGCAAGTTTCTCTATGCAAGCAGAGTTTGGGAATTTCGATGTGGAGAGGCACACAGCACCTTATTTGAAAGACTTCCAACTCTTTCCCAAGGTAACTCCCAAGTGATCCATCCCCAAATGCTCTAACACTGTTTTGTTGTAGAATTTCACTGATCCTAACCTATTAGAAACTCTGACAGAGGCAGCTAGTAGGCAACATGCAGCCCTACACAATCTTCCACAGGGCACTGCTGAGGAATACTACATTTGTGCCTGTCAGAGGCTGGATGGGTATGGGCAAGAAGTGTATTCTGTCAAGGATAAAGCAGATTTGGATACTTTGATTGGTATTTGCTTGCAAGGTGTTTTCGTTGGGTATCCTTCCGGAAAGGAAGGGAGGCATTTCAGGTTAGTGTTTTTCAAAGTGAGAAAGTGTCATTTGATGATTGCAGCAGGATATGATTTGTGGTGGAGATAACATGTTATTTGATAATCTTTTAATTGGTATTGTTATGAGTCATCTCAAGGAATTTCTGGGGCCTGTTAGATAAGTTTTATCTGTGTTTGGATGTTTCCTATCTCAATAAAGTGAATTCGTACAAAACACTGAACATTCTCATTGGTTTTCAGTTGGTCCGACATAAAAAATGTAATAAACCACAAACGCGAGTTTATAATCGAATCGGTAGGGGAAACGGGGCGAGTCGAATTTCACTTTGCAGACGTCGAAACGGCCAAAAACGCGTGGCGTTTCTGCGTTTTGCAACACATTTTCTACCGCCAATGGGAAATGAACAGCTTCGCAGAAGAAACCGACAAAGGACCACCGAATTTCCACCAGAACGAAGTACGTGAAAACACTATTCACACGAAAAATTAAATTTTCACCAAACTGCATTCAATCGTAGGACAGGCTGAGACAGATGGACAGCTACGAAGACATGACCAACAACGGTTCCCTACAATGGGACCGCCCCGTCTCCTCAACCCAAGCCCTAGGCCACAGGGCTCAGTCGACTTCCTGCTTGGACTTGAACACGCAGTCCGACATCGAAGCCCTGCGGAGCCTCCTGCCTTCGTACCGACCAGCTCCGGACTACGAAACCGCCATGCAGCAGAAATACAGGAATTCTTCAGGCGAGTTTCACGTTTTTGGGCGCGAACCATTGGAATGAAGGGTTGTTTTCAGGTGCCATAACGAGTCACGAGCCGATCCGACCCGTTTTGTACAGCTCGCAGCCGGAAATTCACCAAGCCGAGTCGTATTCCAGCCATTTGCGTTACCCGGACGTCACTCACAACAATGTCGAGCAGAAAAATGTCGTTTACAACTCGGCGATTCCGAGATCGCAGGTTATAATCGCTCAATTCAATCTCGAAACACAGTTTAATTCCGGCGGTTGTGTCATTTTGCAGTTTTCGTGTTCTGTGCGCATGTCAGGCAGGGCGGGCTTTTAGAGTTTTGAACACGTTTGAAAAGACGCTGTAACATTTATTAGGAGGATATAGGTTGGGAGTGTGCAGCTCATCCCACGCTGTTGTTTGATTGTCATTCGATTCCTGTTGGAAAATTACGATACGTGTATCGATTTTGTGTCTAGAATTGGGTAGGGGCTATAATTTTTTCAAAGCCGGACCTGGTCGCATTTGGATCCGTGAAAATTTGACATTTGGTGGGAGAGCTCGCCATTGGTTGGTTAAATTTCGCGCCGCCAAATTCGTTTTGTGATATCCGCCATTATGATTTTACGATTTACGATGTTTTTTCGACTTTATTTTATTGAAATAACAGAAGTTTGGGTGCTTTTCAATTGTTAACCAGGTCATATTTGTGTTTAGTTTGTATCATTAAAGTGTTGAAATGGGCAATACGTGTTTGGTTTGGGATATAAAGTGGGGGATGGTGGATATTTACCGTTTCATAGGTATGTTCAAAGCTGAGCAGGAGACACAACCGTATTCCTAGGAACCAAACCGTGCTGAAACGATCTACTGAGTGTTTTTCTCTCCAGGTTGGTATGCTCCACGTCTACAAACCGCCTCCGCCTTATCCCACCAACAAAATCAGCTCGAACTCCACCCCCGATCTGGCGGGCATGTCTCAGCAGCTCAAGCCTCATCAGGGCTTCGTCAGCAACGTCGTCAGTGGCTCGAGTCCTGATTTGGTGTCGGGGGGCAACTTTTATCTGAGGCAGTTGTATTCCGAGCATCAAGCTCATCCGATACACAGGTAGGAAACGAGTTGTTCTTCGCGTTGGGTCGAGCTGAGATCGGTTTTTGGTAGGTCTCAGAGTTTTCTGCCCCCGCAGCACGGGACTTACGAGAATTTGGCGTCGATTTTCAATAATAACATGTTGGGGAGGCCCCAGGCTTTGATTGTGGAGAATCCGAATGTTACCAAGCATATTAAGAAGGTGTATGATGAGCACGGGAACATTATTTACTGCATGCCGGCGAATATGAAGCAGATATTGCAGGAGAATCAGCTGCCGAGTACAGGTTGGTCGACCTTTTTCGTTCGTAAATGCTTGGGCATTCAAAAAATCTTGTAGGTTTCGTGGTGACGCGTAACCAAAACGCCGTAGTGGCCCACGATCCGACCCTCAACACCTCGACGGAACCGATTTACGAAAACATACCGCTGCCCTGGCAGAACGAAGGCGAGACGAGGACCCGAACGCAGAGCATCCACTCGGCGCCCCCCGAAATGAGCCAGGTGGTCAACCACACGCTCGTCAACGCCGTGCAATCTCAGATGCAGCAGCTCAGCATCAACAACAGGCAAGGTAAGACTTTCGCGGATTGTCCGAAACGCTTGGCAACGCTGCGGAATACCCTCGCGGTGGAACTCGGGGCGAAACGAAGGAGCCAAGCGAAAAACGTTCCGTGAAGCCCAGACAGTGGTGTTCCGTGTCACCGACACCGAACTCGTGGTGTTCCGTGTCAGAACTCAGCGAGCAGCGTTGCCAGATTGTGCAGCAGCGAGGGAGAACTGCTACAATTACTATTCCTTCGCAGGTAGCAAAGAGAACGTGTACGCGAACGTCGACCGGTTGAAGTCCTCCTCGAAAACCGACCTGAACCTCCGAATCGCCGACGCCGCCCCCCACCAGTTAGACACGACGACCGTCTCGGCCATCACCGGCGATCCGTCCGACCACTCCAAGTCGTCGTTTTTCAGCCGGAGCCCGGCGGACACCTTCCCCGAGGTGAGTTCGAGCTCGGCGGGCAGCACCAAGTCGAAGAAGAAGAGGTGGGGCATCCTGATGGGGAAGAGCAAGTCGGGGGAGAAGGTGAAGAGCGCGACGCTCGGCAGGGAGAAGAAGAAGAAGGAGGAGGCGAGGAACGAGAGCAACGTCAAGCATCGCTGGTCGACGGGGTTGCCGAGGTTCAACCCGTTGCCGCCCTCCATCAGCAAGGAGACTATGGTAGGGGAGTTTTATCGTGTAGTTTTTCGATTTTGCGTGGTTGGAAAACGATCCGGCAACGTCGCACCTGTTGATCGATTGAAACTTGGTGTTTTGTGGCAGTTGATCACGGAACGACGACTTTGTTTCAGTGCCAACTTTTGGAAACCAAGCTGGCCGACAGCCAGCTGTTTTTCGAGTTCGATAAGATACCGAAAAAGAAGCAGAACGCCGATTTCAAAACGGCTCTTCATCCCGACAACGCCGCTTTCAACCGGTTCAAGGACGTCCTCCCGTACGAAGACAACAGATTGAGACTGACGCCGACGAGGAATAACAAGTTCGGCTACATCAACGCTTCGCATATCACGGTGAGTGGCGATTTCGGCATCGAAATTAATCGAGTAGGTGGAATTTTATGTTTTCCGTGGTGGAAATTGGTGTTTTACGGTGATTTTCTGGGCGTGGGGACCTGTCGGAGATTTCTGTGTTCGATTATACTGTGTTTTATGTCATTTGGATCGATTTTATTGTGTTTTATGACATCTGGATCGATATTTTCGTGTTTCATGTCATCAGTATCGATTTTATTGTGTTCCATGTCATTTGGATCAATTTTATTGTGTTTTATGTCATCAGTATCGATTTTATTGTGTTTTACGTCATTAGTATCGATATTTATGTGTTTTATGCCATTTGGATCAATTTTATTATGTTCTATGTCTTCAGTATCGATTTTATTGTATTTTACGTCATTAGTATCGATATTTATGTGTTTCATGTCATCGGGATCGATATTTTCGTGTTTCATGTCATCAGGATCGATATTTTTGTGTTTTATGTCATTTGGATCGATTTTATTGTGTTTTATGTCATCGGGATCGATATTTTAATGTTTCATGTCATTAGGGTCGATTTTATTGTTGTACTCTGATCCAGGCGACCGTGGGCAGCAAACAGCGCTTCTACGTGGCCGCCCAGGGCCCCACCAAACCGACGCTGCCGTCGTTCTGGCAGGGCGTCTGGGAGGCGGAAGTCTACCTCATGGTGCAACTGACCGACGCCTCCGAGGACATGACCTACCTGCCGGACGCGGACGACAGATGCGTCGACATCGAGCACGACTACCAAATCTGGTGGGAGTTCTCCCAAACCACCGGCCATTGCGTCACCAGCAAGGTGCGTCTGTGCCACGTGGCGTCGCGACGCTACCGCACGATATGGCATCTGCACTACACGGATTGGGGCGAGCAGGGTTGCCCGAATTCGGTCGCGCATTTTTTGGGGTTCTTGGAGGAGGCGCAGTCCGTGCACCAGCACTCGATGGGCGAGATCCCGCCCGGGCACAACAAGAATCCGCCCATTTTGGTGCATTGTACGGCCGGGGTGGGGCGGACCGGCCTGGTTATACTCAGCGATTTGCTGCTCTACACCGTCGATCATAACCAGGTGAGAAAAGTCGAGTTTTCATTTTGGAAAATTATTATAATCCTCCAAATTCCGGTTTTAATTAATCATAATTTTGCTTAAATCTATCAAATTTTATTTTTGTTCCATCATTATTCTCAATAGAAAATCTAACAATTAAAAATTGGCGCGACTCAAAATGTTCTCGTGTTATTTAATTTTATCGTTTTAAAAAAAGTCGAAATGTTGAAACTTTTGTTCGAATAAATGACGCAGATGGTTGGATAATGTGTGGAATGAAACTTGCATCAATGTACTTTTTTCTTTTCGAATTCCAGGAGGTGTGTATACCGAGGGTTGTGGGACTTTTGCGACAGCAACGTGCCTACATGATCCAAACGATAGCGCAATATAGATTCGTTTATTCTTTGTTGATTCACTATCTCAAACAGACCAGGCTCATTTAGGGTTGGATCAAGTAACAACGGAGAAGTAGTTTTCAAGTGCCTTTTTGATCTTCACGTGGTTATTTCGAAAAGCAAGATTGTGTTGAGATTGTTTTAATTTTTTTCGAATTCGTATTTAAAAATAGCACGTGAGCGATGTTTCATGTGAACGATGGCTTTAAGATAGCAAAGTATTGTTGATGAATTATCTTTCATGACTATGTTTTTATTGTCATATAAAAAATTGGTCCATCCAAAAAGTATTAGCGACTAAATATACTCGACGTATTCAATGCAGACTGGTTTGGCAGGTTTTTCACTACCAACTTCCTATATTTCTAATGAATTGTTTTGTTTTTAACGTTTTACGAGACTAAACTGACAAAAATGCAGCTGATGTGTTTTCCGAGTAGTTTTTATCAACGGAATGTTGACATTTCAGGTTTTAACTGTTTGATTTGTAACACTTTTATGTGCATTGGGGGACGTCCATAAAAAACGTGAGGCATTTTTTAACTTTGCTTTTACGCAATTTTACATTGTTTTCAACTAGACAAAAAATTACGTGATAATTACTGAAATCCCCCTTCTCCCCCAAGTGAAATTTGAAAAGATAAAGCTTGACCCCCATCCCCTAATTTATGGACGTCCCCTTAGATCGGATAAAGGTTAGTTTAATGTGTGTGAGTGGTTGAAAGGAATTCTTGTTACCGATTAATTAGTTTGGATAATGAAGATAACATATTTGTAATTTGAGAATGTCTTTTGGCGAATTATAACGTTTGATTATGATGAAAAGGCTGTGTAGATGTCCTATTTACAATATGTTTGTTGTTCTCATTATTATTTTTATTGTGATTTCGAAATTGGTGCCTTATTTATGAATATACCACGTTCTTTAGCAATTTTGATGCCTTCTAGCTGTAAATGTATTGAGAGAAATAAATGAAACTTGTATATTTTTTATCGGTTTTCATTTTCCCACCAAACTTTACCGGTTCGAATGAAATCGAAGAAAAATTTTTAGGTAGCAAAATCGTTGAAAATCACGAAGAAATTTTCACTTTTCTGATGAACGGTAGGAAATAGAACAAATCTAAGTCAACCATCTAGTTTTTTTCGGTGGATTTGAGCAAAATTCACTAGAGATTCCGTGAAAATGAGAATTTTTCGGCAGAGAAATCGTTGTAAACCACAAATCCACTTTTCCTGAAATCCCAAAAATAGCAAGAATTCTTGAATTTTTTAGAGAATTTGTGGCAAATGGCACTTATCATTCACCAATGATTCAATAGGCGAGAACACAAACGCGTGAATTTGGTTCAAACGTGCATGTAGTTGTAATACAGTGATGAAATATTACGCATGCACAGTATTTTCTAGAAGACGTTTTGCAATATTCGAATAAACGGCTCTCTAAAATCTTTTAAATTATTGAACTTGTTACGTCACATCCTGGCGCGGTTTCCACAGCATTCAAACAGGCACATTTTTTGGGAAATTATTATGGAAAAACAACTTTGAAAAAAATACAAACAACTTTCCTAATCTTTCTGAAACAGGTGGTATTTTTTTTTTAGAAATTAGTGACCTCGCCTATTGGTCTTCATTGCATAAATAAAAGGAAACGTTTATATATAATACTTTATTCAAAGTATTTCAACCTAACATAGCACATCTATTTCTCTTCGGGCTTAGAGAACACCAAAGTGTACCCACACTTTCCGCAATAGTGACGGTCTTCCATGGCGGCCATGAAAACACCGGCACCGCACTGTTCAGAAGGGCACTCCCTTCTCAACCTGTGGATTTTTCCGTTCTCGTCGACCTGAAAAAAAAAATCAACACAATTTCCCATCACGCATGTCGTGGTGCCGAAATCCCGGCAGAAAGACACCCACCTTGTAAAACCTGAGCACCGAAAGCTTGACCTTCTTCTTCTTGTGCTTGATCTTCTTGGGTGTCGAGTAATTCTTCTTCTTGCGCTTCTTGGCGCCACCGCGAAGCCTCAGCACCAAGTGCAACGTCGACTCCTTCTGGATGTTGTAGTCGGAAAGGGTCCTGCCGTCTTCCAATTGTTTACCAGCGAAGATGAGTCGCTGCTGGTCCGGGGGGATGCCCTCCTTGTCTTGGATCTTGGCCTTCACATTTTCGATGGTGTCGGAAGGTTCGACCTCGAGAGTGATGGTCTTACCAGTCAAAGTTTTAACGAATATCTGCATGGTGGCCAGCTATCTGTAGAGGAGAACACGAGAATCGTTGACGTGTGTTGCACTGGTGGAGGAAACTGGGCATGGGGGGGGGGTTGAGAACGGAAATAAAAGACGTCACGCTGTTTGAAACCACTTTTTAAACACAAACAATACAAATACAGAGTCACACAAGTTAAACCAGAAGCACTGCGTTGATGCACCCATCGTTTTCGGGGTTATTCGTAACCTGTGCGTATTTTCCCCACACCACTTTACCAGCTTGCGTCACCAGCCCCAACTCGGAAATGTTGACTTCTATAACAGTACCCTTGGTTATGACACCCAAAGTCGTGAACATTTGGGAGCTGGGGTTCTTTTTCACCCCGATAATAGGCAGGCAAAACGTAGCTTTCAGCTCGGGGTGAGTCACGTGGGCCTTCTTGAACCTCAGCCCCATCGGCCTGATGAATCTCTCGAATTTGGGGGGTTTCCTCGTGAATCCTTCCCCGACAAAAGTAACTTTGGTGACCATTCGCTTCCAGGCTTTGCGTTTGGTCTTCCCCGATTTGACTATCCTCAGAACTTCAGAGTCTGCTTGTGCTCGCACTTTGGGGATGGGTACGTCCCATTTCCCAGCCTTTTCTTTGCGTTTCTGTTTGATCATGTTGGATAAAACCTTGGCTCTGGATTGGACATCGCGGTCCAACAAGTACACTGGGAGAGCACCTTCAGCAACATTTTCAGTGGTTTTCTTGATTTTCCTCTCTTCGTGAGCTTTGATTTTCTTTTTCATTTGGATCTTCTCATTGCGGCGCTCCTTGTTGAATATCTTGGCCTTGATACCGCGAAGGTTTCTGGCCACTTGAGCCCTCTTGTGGGGCTCGCGAGCCTCACGTTTGCGTTTTCTCTCTTCATAATCGAGACGACGTCCGTACAATTTGCGATGACGTTCAATGTATTCGTTCTGCGGCATTTTGGCGGCTGAAATGACAACGAAAATCAATGGATTTCACTCGACGGGAATAATCATATTCAAATGAAATCCCTTTGAATATGACTATATCACCGCGTGATATAAATAAAACAATTACACATCACTTACCTTAAATCTATAATCAGAATTGTCCAAGATAGCCATATTCAAAGAGAGTTCACTACAAATACACGGAGTAAAATGTAATCACTCGGAATAGATCGCGACCATGTGGTAAAAATGTTTGTAGGCATATAAAGGATGAAATTTTGGAAAATGCGAGACATCCAATATCACAAGAAAACGATAAACACTGTTGATTGTTTTGGAATAGTCAAATCTTATTATATATTTTCATAAAAACACTAAAAATAACTCCAAATATTTAACTCACCGTTTACTCCACCATTCCACGATGCCAAAAGAACTAGTTAAATTTGACGAATGACAATATGAAGAGAGATGAGTTGGTTTTCCGGAAGAGTAGCCAACATAATTTCATTTGCTTGACATTTTGACATAGAACATTTTCAGAATCCTTTCCGGTATTGAATATCGTCACACTAAAAGGATCACATCGCGATATAGGAAATGAATCATTGACACCATACTTTGTCTAGATCGATCGATACGTATCGAAACGCCGTGTGAACGTAGCATTATATATCGCTAGTCAACAAAGACTGACAGAAATTCACAGGTTAGAAATTGGCTCAAGGAAACACCATGTGTTGAGACAACTAATCGTTGTTTGCGTTACCAGGTCATAACATTAATCTGTGATTTCAGATTCATAATGTGTTTTGAACTTAAATATTCAGAATTAGTCGGGGTATGCTTCTTCCTAAAAGTAAAAAACCCTTGTTATTCAAATAATTTTAGGGTCGCGGAATATTCGCAACGAGAGATATTTCCGTAGATTCAACTATATTTGAGGAGGATCCCTTGGTATCGTGTCAGCTTTCGTGGAATGCTGCTTATAAATATTTGGCATGCGATCATTGTTTAAGGTAACTTAATTTCTCCAAACATTTCTTCCCCCACATTGAAATGCATTGCGCTAGGCCCTTGGAAACCGCTCAAGAAAACGTATCGAGATTGCTCGGTCATGAGATTGAGTTGATGTATCCTGAATGCTGTATTACTAATAAAAGCACATACACTTCATGTCAGGAATGTGGGGTACAATACTGCTCGCCTGAGTGCCGAAGCAACGCTTACAATCAATATCACCAAATACTGTGCACTCGCACAACAGACGCAAGCGATCCTCATCCATTGAGAAACTTGAATGAAGCATGGAAGTAAGACTGAGGGGACACAAAACGAGAGTTGGTTTGTGATTGTCATTGGATTTCAGGCAAATGCACTATCCACCCGAGACCAGTTCAATAATTCTCATAGTGAGACTTTTAGCTCGCATCCTACAAGCCCCCAACCGAGAAATAGCCATTGCACAAACTCTAGAATTCTGTCATCACACTGTGAACGAGGAGAAAGCTTTGGCACATCAGTTGTTGGGGGAGAAATTCGCTGATCAAATCTCACTTCTGCACAGTCTCCTTGTCGCTGCTCTTCCCAACAAGGGCATAGAACAGTTTCTGACATTCGAAGGCTTCCAAAGTCTTCTGGCACTGATAGGTGAAGCACCAGCCATTAATCTCTGTGTTTCATTGCAATAACGAGTTTTCTTGAAGGCACCAACGGGCAAGGGATTGGTACCAGTGCCTTCGCCCAGTGGGTCAAAAACGCTGATGAGAAGTATAACATGGAGAACAACAAACAGCTGGATGATTTCGTGAGTGGCTTGTACGATGAGCTGGACGAAACTGTGGGCCAATTCCTGAACGTTGAAGGTGTTGGATTGTACCCACTGCAAAGCGCTTGCAATCACAGCTGCACTCCTAATGCCGAAGCTAGATTCGATCACAATAATCACAGGTGGATTTCGAAGAACCTCGAGCTTCTGGTGGATTTTACGAGTCGACTTTTTTAGGTTGTCGTTGGTAGCAATCGAGAATATAAAGGAAGGCGATGAGATCTTTATATCTTATTTGGATATGTGCGATTTGGGGAAATCGAGGAGGGCCAGAAGGGAGGTACTGATGAGCAACTACATTTTTGAATGCAAATGTAAACGTTGCGAGATGCAGGAGGGCCAACAGGAAAGCGACAGTGATTGTTCAATGGATGATTCTGATTGAAATAAACGTTTTTATTGTTGACCCAACAACGTTTTTTTATTGCAACAGTTGTACAACCCACACTTTTTCTTGTGTTTATTCCATTATCGAGTATCTAATATTATATAATACAGATGAAAACACCCACATTAATCGAAATATATACACAAAGTGGTCTCAGTTCACCACAGTTCCTGCAGTAGGAACCAAATTAATCAGTTTATTGCTGTTTTCTGCCAACTCGGTGATAGACACTCGACCTCGTTGCCTGATGAATTTGGCGACAGCTTCCATTTCCTCCATCGCTACGTAAATAAACTTGCCTCTGTCATCTATAACTCCGGTGAGGATATTGTCGTTTTGGAGATCTTTGATGCGATCGATGGCAGACTGAGTTTTCAACTTGAAGCGAGAAGCCAAGTCTTCAATGACAACTACTTTGTTGTTTTTGATATAGTTGACGAATTCTTGCAGCAGGTTATTTTCATCACCAGCCTCACCTTCCTCGTAGCCCTCTTCCTCGACAGAGAAGGCTTCTTTCATTTTTAAATATTCTTCATACTCCTGTCTTTCTTGTTCCTCTTTTGCCTTTTTAGCTTCCTCCTCTAGTCTCTTTTCCTCTGCCTTTTCTTTCTCTTCTGCTTTTTTTCGTTCTTCCTCAGCTAACTCAGCTCTTTTTTTCTTTTCAGAGCGTAGTTGTTCTTCAACTTCTCTAGCTGCTTTTCGTTCAGCTTTCGCCTCGAGTTTTGCTCTCTTTTTAGCGCCCACTTTGGCATCGAACGGATCTATTTCTTCTTTATCCACTTCATGGTCTTCATCGGATTCCTGAATATCCTGTTGAACCACTGAAAACAATGATTCAATAAGCATAGTCCACTCAAATTGTCAAAGCTTACCGTTTGCTCTCAGACGTACCCCTCTGTTCCTCGCGATTTGGGCTCTTCTGGGGCCTCCATCCCTCGCCCTATTTTGTCCAGGTCTGATTCTTTCTGGTTCTGGAAATGAAAGTTTTCATCGATATCGCTCCATATGGGACATAATTTACCTTCAGCTACTTTGGCTTTCTTCAAGTAAATTGATAAACTTATCAATACTATAATTAATATAGCTGCCAGAGCTACCAGCAAAGACAAATCCATGACTTGTATTTTTCAGTTCACAGTATAAACCACGGTCTAATACATAAGGTCTGGAATCTACGGCATTTTTGAGTGGTGGGGGGTGGCACCAGTTTTGAAGAAAATGTTTCCATGATTATCCGCTAGGAGGACATAGGGGTATAATCACGTGATTAATCTTCGATAACAAAACAAACGATTAGGACTTGAATGGTAAATAAAATCAATGACAGAAATATTATATCTCCCGAAAATCTCTCGAATAAATAAAAATCATTCTTACTTTCAAAAAGCTGATCGGATCTGATTTGTGATTGGCTGACAAAGTGACAATAGAGGACAGCGCTGCAGGTGGCGAAACATGAGAACCACGAAAATTTCCTCAATGTTTGGGTCACCCCCCACCACACGAGTTGCAAGACCTATGTATACGATCGTGGTATAAACATTTTCGAAATTAGAATTGTTAACCTCGATTATTTTTCTGTCAACAGAAGATACGTCACAGCATAAAGGTGTATTTACACACATCATTTTAGCTATCGATACGTATCGAGCTCCATGCAAATTGATACCAGTTTCTTCACTGAAAGAAATTCTGAACTGATGACGTGCGTAAAACATGAAAATGTATGACAAGGACAACTCGTAATACGTAACAAATTTGAATCTTATTTTTTATATCTGCATAATAAAATACTTTCAATTTTTGAGACGTAAATTTGGAGAGTCCAGAGGCTGGAACAGTTTTATTCATACGTTCATTATTGTACCTTGAAAATTCAGTTAATGGAAGGGAAGACACAATGAGAAGGAACGAAATTTATTTAAAGCTAGTTTATGATACAAACTATAAACAAAGAGCAGAGTGGATTTTATACATGTACACGTACTTTAAAAAATTATCTTAATAATTAACTTCTGACAAATCAAAGTCATGCATTAGGTAATAAATTTCCTATAATAAAAATAAGTAATCATTTCATAAAAGCTAATATGAATCGACTCCAGCAGAACACACCAAAACAGAGATAACTTTATTCAGTTGGTAAGCATCAGTAAAATTTTGAAAGCTTGTCATCTGTCATCTTCATAGTTTAAATGAGAAAACAGCAATTTCATTACTACTCAGTTGATCTAACGAATTTCAGGACCAATTATTCAACTGATGATAAAAAAACTGCGCTTTCAAGACAACGCTAAAAGTGAGAATCGTAGAGAAACTGAGCAATTGGCATGAACAAAGCAGTTGATACATATATTTTATTTCTCTACAGAGCCATCATAACACTGAACATGTATAAAATCCTATACACTAGGTATGACTGAATATAAAACAGGGCCGAAATAACAACGTCTGTGTGTACCGAAAACAAAAAAACGCACAATAGGAATATTTTTGAGTATCACCACATGGTCATTCAACGATCAAAGTAGAAAATTTGTTGATCACTTGTTATGTCGTTATTCGTCCACAATTACTATTTGAGGATAATCCTTGTGATACCATAAAGAATTGTGATTTTATTACCTACACAGTATCGAGAAACAACAATTTAAAATAAAACATGGAAATTTTAGTTGGCGCTTCTTCAGCTGCTTTGCGAAAAAAAAAAACATAATGCAAAGAGTATTTTTGTCTCATCTTGAAAGCATCCACCAAATTTCATGATCACAAGAACAATTCCTGCTTAGAAAATACCTCGTCGAACAGAAATGAAGGCAATTTTGCACTTTTCACGCGTCCCATACTTCGATGTGCGTGTTTCAACCAGAAGAACATTGAAAATGTAGTTGTTTTTCGGTTATTCAGATTCCATAATCAAGTAACCACCATGTTTTTTATTAACCAATGACATTAGCATGAATATTATGACAGCTTGAAACGTCACATCAGTGGCTGGTTGCATAATCGAAATTTGCACGAAACAATTCGAACGAAAATTATGACAGCTTGACACGTCGAACGAAGTTAGTTTGAAAACGGAAGAAGAACCTGAAACGAACGAAGAATTCGGTAGAAGCACAGTTCCGTGGTGACAATTTCCATCCATCATCGATCAATATAAAAGCGGTGACAGTTCAAATATCACGATTTTCACGCACGTACTACATTATATAAAACACAGAAAAATCACCGACGCAACAAATGAACTTTTTAGGAATTCGCGAGAGCAGCGCACGGTCAACCCCACCCCTGATAATTTCATCACCCTGTATCGTCGAGAATAAAGACAGTCTCTGCCCGATAATTCAAGTCATGCCCTGTGTGGAGCGTGGAGGCGCGGCCCTCAGAATTGGAAGCCGCCCATCGGCACCGACTGATCCGAGGTGAACTGGTATTGTTGTTGTTCGGCGTCTATCGACGGCGCCACGTTCGCATCCTCCTCCTCCGTGCCGAAAAAGTGCTCGATTATGTCGAACGCTTTCTGGTAGATGTCCATGTTCTCGTGCGATTGCAGGAATTCGATTTTGTCCAGCCCTGTAAATCACCTTGTTGACGACACACTGCGAATGTCATACTCGATGGATCGATCTTACCGTAACATTCCTCGATGATGACGGCGTACGGATTGGTGCCGTTCTGCACTTTGGCGTCCTGCTCGCCCAGTCTGAGTATATTTTCCAAACCGTTGAGCGCCACCTACAACAATCACGACAACGCGGGTAGCGAAACAGGAGGAAACGACAGCCCCAACTCGACTCACCTGCACTATTTTGGTGTCCATGACAGTCAACAGATCGCACAAGGGCTTGATGCAGTTCTGGCCCACCAAATACCGAATCTGATCGGGCGTGCCCCCGCTGGTAGCATTGGTAATAGCCCAGGCGGCCTCTTTGCGAGTCTTGAACTCCGCGTTGCCCAGAATCTCGATCAGAATGGGGAAAATGTTGGCGTCGATGACGGCCTGCAACACGAAACCACCGTCAACACTAGCACACACACTCGTAGCACAGAGAAATCACTTGTATCTGTTGCCTGTTGCCCGCCGTGATATTACTAATGGTCCAGCACGCCTCCTTCTTGACAGCCTCCTTTGGAGATGACAACAGGTGGTGCAGGCAAGGCAGCGCGGAGCAGTTGAGGATCACCTGCGTCTGCACGTCATCGCCTGTAACTATGTTGCCAACTGCACGCAACGCTGCTGAAACGACGTTGGGTTGCTGAGCCATCAGGAGCTCCACGAGTCGCCTGCAAACCCCGGCGTCCACCACCGCCTGGAAAAAATCAGTTAGTCGAGCTGTGCCTTTGAATTCGTTGGAGAGCTTCTCACTTGTATTTTTTCGTTTGGTCCGTCCGACAGGTAGCTCAAGGACCAGCAAGTGTCCGATAGGACGTCTGGGTCTGTGTGGAACAGCAGCCGCGACAGGATAGGCAGACAGGGTGACACTTTGGAGAAGTCCGGGGGCGGACTTTTGCCTCTGCACAGATTCGACACTGCCCAAACTGCGTTCCTGATCATCGTGAGTCGAGTCGATTTGCTCAGTAATCTAAACGTACAAGCGAAAAATTACCGTTTGCCTTGGTACAACGAAATTCTACTTACTGCAACAGCGGCACTAAGATACCAGAATCCAGAACGTGGTCCCTACACTCAGGAGAATCCCCTGCTATATTTCCTAAAGCCCAAACCGCTTGTTCCTGTAAAACAAAAACTGTGACACAGCACTTACTTCTGATAGAAACTAAATACCTGGACATCCTCATAAGAACTCCCCAAAAGGGCTATGAATATAGGCACGGCTCCTGCTTCGATGACCATTCTGGTTTGATGAGAGGTGCCGGAAGCAATGTTTGTCAAAGCCCAGGCTGCCTCGAACTGGAAAGCATCGCAATCATCAATTATATCCTCAGAAAACCACCAACAACTTACCTGCAAAGTACAGTTGACAACGTTTTGCAGGAATTCTACAAATCTTGGTACTATTCCAGTTTGGATGACTTCGTCTATGGGTGGATGGGGCTCCCTGCTGAGTAATTTCCTAAATTTCTGTGTGGCCGCCAACTGCAATTCTGGGTCTGAGCTATACAAGTCTTGGACCATCTGCTGGGTAACACCCGCAGCTAAAGGTGATGACATATCACTTTCCACCTATTACAGATACATCCCACACATGTACAAAAAAAATTGATATCAAGATTCCAACTCACTTGCAGTGGATCTTCATCAGGAAGCAATTGACTGGCATTAACATTTCTCCTCTTGTTGAGCTGCTGGTCTCGTTTGGCTTTCCTCAATTGCACACCTTCTTCTTCTCGCCGTCTCCGCAGCTCCACACTGTCCAGAGCAGTGTTCTTGTATCGGTGTTTATGTCCAGACATCTAAAATATTCGACAGAGTATGTGAAAAAAAAACTATCGGTATAGTCGAAATCGATAACAATTGGTGTTTGATGTTGTGAGAAATGATTCATCAAATGGTTCGACCAGCCAATCGTGCCAGAAAATTAGAAATTGTATAATTATTTGTCATGCTGTCAAAGCAAAGACATAGCGATTATTCAGGTCTTCACAAACATTTAGGAAATATCCCATCGATAAAAAGGGAGTAAAAAGTTCTTACCTTGACCGAGTTGTTTGAGTTATTATATCAAATATATCTTTATAGAATCATTTACCTTGGTTTCCAACAAAATGTATCATGTAGAATTACGAATTCTTTGTACAATACCAGATGTCAACAGTGATCTGTGACAGAGGTTACAATTGACATGGACAGGTCGATTAGAAAACGTGTGTTCCATGACTTTATTCAATGGGATCACTAGTCTGGACCATAGATATATATATATATATGGACAACAGAACTGTAACACTGACATTATGATTACAGTTCTATGATAGGCACATTTTTTTCAGCTTACCAGTTGGTAGACTGATTCATCTATTTCATTAATCTTGAGTTCCATGGCAAAATTAGCAAATATTCGAAATTTCCGCGCATGTTACCAAAAACAAAAAAGTATTTGTCAAAACGGCAATCGATACTCTCGACTACCATGTAACAGTATTTCATAATAGATAATCCAACAACTATAACAGCCATGAAATTGACAACAACTCGATATTCCATAATTCTTTCAATACAAACATTGCTTTTAATAACAGATTGGTGCATTAATATTTCTTCCTTATTTGCAAGAGAAAGTAATGCCGTAATGTTGATATTATTCATGTAAGTATTCTCAAAACACTTGAATAACTCAATACTACTACCAATGATTTCCAGAGTTCAAGACGCTTGTTTGATATTAGCTTTATCTGCCTTATTGCTCACATTTTTCTCCACATACATCTTTCAAGTGAGTTATCGGTACTATTTCTTCGTAATAGATTGCTAGATTGGACGTTTTCAGACTGGCTTAGTGTACCTGCTGTACGAGAGATTCAGAGCAACCCTACTGGTTTGCATGATGTATTTCATCTTGACCACAGTTGTTAATATTTGGTTGCTTGCCTCTCGCTGGAACGATATCAGACACTCCTGGACCAATTCATTCTTGATAGTGTTTATTCTCCAGAGATTTTGTGAGTACGAAAGCGTATTGAGTCAACTTGAAGTTTGACTGTAATATTTTTCTCCAGTATCGTCAGTTTATTATCATTATTACAAGAGAGCTGCCTTGCGAATAAGCGATCCTAGATTCTACGAAGATATCGATGAAGAATTAGACAAACCATCGCAGGCCAACGGAATAGCGTCTCAGTAAGGCATTGAAATAAAATTTGACACATTACTTGCTTTCATTTTATTCTCCCTTCAGTACGGTGTGTGAGTTCTCATCATCATTTTGACAAATGAAATGGGGCGTTCGACAAGTGAAAAAGAAAATTTATCACCAAACAATAGAAATATGTAATTCATTTCAACACGAGTTACAATAAAAGTATCAACAAAAAGAATGTACACATACAAATTTTTTGTAATCGGCAAAAAATTTGATTGATCTAATCACTAAAAAATAATAAATATGTAAAAGTTCCGAGACTATCTCGCAGCTCACGATAAAAAACTATTTATTACAATTTTACCATAATATGTACAGCACTCCGACATATCAAACAATGCTAGTCGGAATTATCGTCCGTTTGCAAAAAAGCAAACTTGTTGTTTGCCGCAAAATTCGGCGGCTCGGGTTCCGCCAGCTTCGGCATATCCTTCTCCTGCCTGTCTCTGCAACGAAAACCCATCAATTACGTCACCCCCACCACAAATTACCTCGCAAATGCTACCTTTTCTCCTCCTTTCTCGGTTTGTGATCCGGCGATTTTTCTTTAGGAACTCGCTTAACATCGTCAACTGCAAAAACACATCGTTAGCGAGTTGAAAACTTTGAGGGTTAATCGAAACTCACCGTCTCTTCGGGACGAGGCGCCGTTGTCTCCTCTGTAGCTCCTCTCTGAATTAGAAGGGTTGTCGTCCATTCTTCGAGGCGGCCTACCACTTTTATCCATCTGCGGGAAAAAAAAATCAGCGTCCACAAAAATCAAACGCAATTTCCGACTGCGCCAAAAACTCACATTTCTCCTATTCCCCCCGTCATCCCCATGATGATTCCTCTCCCTGCTGCCATCCCTCGGCTTGTCCAGCTTCTCCTCAATCTCGCGCTCCCTCGCGCTCGTATCCACCGGCCTGGCGTTGCCGAAGATCGACGCCGAAGCCACCGGCGCCGCCGGGGCGTCCGTTTTGCTGGCGGCCGGAGCGTTCTCCACGGGTTTGGTACGCGGCGCCAACACCAATCGCGGTCGCTCGCGGTTTTCGGCTGCACAAAAAACACACCAAAGTCACGAAAAGTCGGGGGATTTAGGAGAGTGCGGCTCACCAGGCGGCGCGTCGTCTCTCGGAGCGCCTCCTTTCCTGAAACCGTCGTCACGGTCGCGATCACCGTCGTATCGCCGTGACCCGAAACCGCCCCCGCCTCGTCTGTCTTCCCTGTCGTCAAATCTGCCGCCCCTGTCTGAGTCCCTGAAGCTACCACCCCTTTCGGAGTCTCTGTAACTTCCCCTATCGCGATTGTAATTCGAACCTGAAAACTCGAAATTTTCAACAACGTTCTCGACCCAACAACGTATAACTGCATTATTAAACCAAATTTTGAATACTGTGCTTTTCTACCCAATGAAACAGATTCAAACACTCCAAAACCGCGGAATAATGCGTATAATACTAAAACGCAGTCGTTCGTTATACTTCAATTTCTCATATGCTGATTTCTCTTCAATGGTAATAAAAATAAAGAAAGATTATACTTTTTAACAATGGTTTTCATTTTCAAAATTGTCAAAAGGTTTGCAACCAGCATATTTTAATGATTACATGATTCTAAATAGAGGTATTCATAATCATAACACCAGAAACAGTAACAAACAACTTCCATATTAGTCAAACAAATTCAACATGTATGATAATAATGAATAATAAAATCTTATAAAATATAATTATTTTTAAATGTTTGTTAATTAGATTTTATCTATTTCAAATAACTAATCAACTCATTACATATTATAATGAAAATTTATTCTATTATTTTTTTTTTAATTTCCAGTTACGATTATTCATTAGTTTATTGACACGAAAAAAAGAACTGGAAATGTATGAAGCCAATTGCTGGATAGAGATATCAGATATTCACAGAGTGTTGGTTTCTTGTTCCTGAATAAAAATGTTATGGAGTTATTATGAAGAATTATTCATTTGTGCAAAATAAATTTTCCTGAAAACTCGTTATCTGTAAGAACTTTTGTATGTCCTCTTTTGGATATCAATGTATTATTTCAATTATTCACCAATTGTCCAACTCGAATCGCCCAACGAAGTTCTACAGGATCAATAAAGGATTGTTTAAACTCGAAAACTCACCTCGATCTCGATCGTGATCTCTGCTGGGCCCGTCCCTCCAAGCCCCCGGCCTGTCGTCGCTTCTACTGCCGTTCCTCTCGCCGAAATTCCCGCCCCTATCCCTCGAGAACCCGCTATCGCCCCCTCTCATGTTATCCCTGGTGAAGCTGCCCCTGTCGCTGTCCCCGCCCCGCATATTATCCCTGGTGAAGGACCCGCCCCCACCCTCCCTGTCCCTGCCGAAGCCGCCCGGCCGTCTCTCGTTGTCCGAGGGCTCGGGGGCGCGCGACCCCGACCGCCAGTCGCCGAAGGCGTCCGATCTGCCCTCGCCGCCGCGGCCCATGTCCATGCGGCCGCCCCGCCGGCGGTCGTTGTCCGTGTTCGAGGCCAGCTCGATGCGCATGCGCCGGTTTTTCAGCGTCTAAAAATTAGTCCCACATGAAAGAATCACGATGGACGAAGGTGTGGATGAGACTTACTGGATCGCGGAGGACGAGGGCGTCCAACAGACTCTCCCTGTCTTCGAACTCGACGTATCCGTAGCCTCTAGATTTGACCTCTCCGCTTTTGTCGTCCTTCGGGATCCTCATGTTGGCTATCTGCGAAAATCAACCACGACTCGAGAATGTAGAACGGTTTCGGATGCCAAAAACTCACCCTCATGTCCTTGAAGAAATCGGCGATTTCATCCTCGTCGACGTCATAGGGCAAGTTCGACAGATAAGCCATGTAGGGCGGATCTTTCGGCACTTTATCGCTAACATCCTCGTAGTCCATAGAGGCCTTGGGCGCAGTCGGCAGCACCAAATTGACCTGCTTCTTCGCCTCGTACTCCTCTGAAACATCCGCCCAAACGCGCATCAGAAGCGTCCCCAGCACTTCCCGACCGTTTACGCGTGAATCGCGAGCTCTCAGCTGTTCTGGTGACGGAGGAAGGGCAGGTCCGCAACAGACTAGTCTGAATTGAGTTCTGGGCGGTGCCCAGCCCGCAAATTGTACTCAAAAAGCCGGCGGCGGGAGTTTCCAATCGGCCGGGCGCGTCACCTATGCCTCGGCAATCCTCGGCTGCGACGCCCGGCCGACAAATTTCTGGTTCTCCCGCTTCGCGTTGCCGCGAACCCCCTGCTAGAGGGTAGAATCGCCTTTCTCAGACCTTCCCGTAGCCAGGTAAGGGTGTAACTGGGTACACTGTGTGAAAGCGCCAGATGCGGGATTGTTGCGGACCTTGTTCCTCTCACCGGTGAACTAAATCATCATGGAGACGGACTAGAGGTGTGTACCTCAGGTTGTGTTCAAGTTATTTGTTGTCAAAGTCTATACACACGTCAAATTCACAACTTTTCTTCATGACGTCAATAATTTCTGTTATTTACACATATTTAAAAAAAATAATGAATGTAGCAATGCCTGAATGACTTTGGCTTCCACAAGGAAGACTGAACTCAACTGAGAAATTTCAGTAGATCAAAATGAAGCTAACAAAAAGCACTGGTGAACAATCACTTGAAAAATTACACAACTTAGTTCATATTACACAATGTACCTACATATACTCCAATGTTGCTTAGTTCATATGCATACAATAAAACAAATCATGCTTTCATAATCAACAGTATACAAACATTGAAGTTCTGATATCCAATCAATAACTTGATATTCTGGTGAAATTTCGCGGATGCGGTAATTCGAAGTAACTCAGGTGAGAAATTTTATATAGAAAGGAAAAATTAAATACCATTATCTTGCACTTCTTCAGCCCAGTTGTAGGTAGATTTCCTGATGGGTTGTATAGGAATTGACCCAGTGGTTTCTTGCAAAAAATCAGTCAATGCCAAGGTTTTACCCTTGGTCTTCTTTCCCTTTTTACCTATAATTCAGACAATAATTACCGGATAACCGTGTAAGAGTTGTTATAAACACTCCCGAATACACGAGGAAAAATGAGGTTCGGCCAAAAATACACTATTTCATTTTCTGAATGTCTAGGATAGAAATAACGTGATTAATTCGATAGACATAAATAAAAAAATATTTACAATTAATGATTAAAACATGAGTAATAAAATTAAAAATAGAAAATGAGGGAACTAACCTGATGCCATATTTAACACAAGTCGTGTAAATGGCAGATATCAACGTGTATGGGAGGAATTTCCGGCGTTCTGTTGTATAATTGACGTTATTTCAGTGTTGCCAATAGTGATTCCTAGCATAGACTCGCAGAACATGAGAAAACAATCTGCAGCACAGAACCACAGAACATTCATGAGGTCAAAGTGAAAGAAAGTCGTTTAGAGGTGTTCGAACGAAACTTCATTTTCGTTTCAATAACCTTGGCTACAAAAACATTTATTTTACACCACGGAACATTCTTTGAGGACGGTTTTACCGGTCTTTCGAAACAGTTACATGGGTACTAGTGTGAAATAATCAAACGATAGATATATTTTATTTATTCTGTATGCTGTCAAGTGTCATCATATTGTCACAAAAATAGCTATCACATACAAACACATATTCTTCAAATTCATACTAGAAATGTTAACGAATTATTGAAGGTATTAATTATTTCATTACATTTATAGCTATAAGTACCTACATTTGAAAACCGACTGTCTACAATGCATATAACTCAGTAGTATGTTTCCTTTCGGTACCAGCCATCGGGGTTTTTTCTGATGTGCCATTTCCTGAATTCGTCGAAAGCGAATATGAAAATAGCGAAAGGAAACGAATAACACCACCTGCGATAAAAAAAAAGATAAATATGTGAATGAGAATGACTGTTGGGATGGCTCACCATCGGAAAAGTACTGGGTAAAACTTCAGATAGCTCATTTTAGGGATGTACGACAACATGCAAGCGACAACAGTTTCCACAACCAAACTGGCGTTCAATACCATATTCCCCATACCTGGAAAAAATTGTTTTATTCGTATGCATTGGAATTTGACAGTTGTCACCTTGAGTAAAGATCGAATTTATTCTAGTTTTGCAAACAATCAAGTCTGCCCACTGAGTAACCACCACAGAAATCATGAAAGCGGTGTAGCAAGTGTATTCCAGCTCCTTCCTGTGCTCGTAAGTCCACTCTTGCCCGTAGGAATCCACCAAATCGTTCACCGATTCAGAGTCCCAATCCGAACGAAGCCCTGAAATGACACGATCATAACCAACGGCTCAATCTCTACCCTGCGATACGATCCCGCCGAATCGCGTCACCGCGTTGTCTGAATCGAAAAATGCTAACCGAACAGCCGCCTCGGCATGAAACCGTTCTCGGCCATGATGGCGAAGTAGACGAAGAAACCGCCCAGAGCTTCTATCATGCCGATGTGGCCGTACGCCAGGAAATACAGCTTGCCGGTGACGAGTTTGTCCTTTTTGGGGTTCCGTGGCGGACGCATCATGATGTCGCTTTCCGCCCTCTCGTAGGCGAGACTGATGGCGGGCATCATGTCGGTCAGCAGGTCGATGCAAAGGATGGCCATCACACCTGAACCACCGAAAAAAAAAACAAAAAACAAAGTTGGTTTGGGGGGGGGGGGGGAGCGGAGCGAGAATCTCACCCAGAGGCAGCGGAATGTTGAGCACGACGAACGCCAGCGGGGGGAAAATCTCCGGCATGTTGGAGGCGAGAGTGTACGCGATGGACTTTTTGAGGTTATCGAAAATTTTGCGACCCTCCTCGACGCCGGTGATGATGGAAGCGAAGTTGTCGTCCAACAGTATCATATCGGCGGATTGCTGGGACACCTCGGAGCCGGAGATGCCCATGGCGATGCCTATGTCGGCCTTTTTCAGAGCAGGGGCGTCGTTCACCCCGTCCCCCGTGACAGCCACTGGAATCAAAGCGGTGACGAGCGTGCCCGGTAGATGGCGCCACACTTACCGATCTCTCCCAATCTCTGGCAACCCTCGACGATGTGGAGCTTTTGCGTGGGGGACGTCCTCGCGAACACGATTTCCTTGAAGTTGTAGAGGATGTTGTCGAGTTCTTGATTGGTGGCGTCTCGCAGGGCCGAGCCGTGGATGACTATGGCCTTGTCTTTGATGTTCGGCGGCAGCGTTTCGATGATGTTGATGTTGTAGGCGTCGATGACTTCTTTGCTCCTCACTATTCCCACTTGTTTCGCTATGGCTTTGGCGGTGATCTAGATGCATGGAAGTGAACACTAGAATGGGCGATTGAACCATTTTTTGGAAAAAAATGATGTACTGCTACGGATTCAAAAAACATTTTGGCAACGCCGCTCAATCAAGTTGACATGTAACATTGATGACATAGAAAACGACTATTTATGCATGACAGTGCTTGACACAACGTTCGTTGCGTCGTCTTCTTCATTTAGCCCTGATTTGAGATTTCGCTACTATAAACAATAATCATGATAATAGAAAATCTTTCTTACCTCACTCACCTGTGTCAGAATAATATTTCATATTTCTGAACGTCGTCTAATATTCAGAAGTTTTTAACATCGTGTGAAGATCAAGTGCAGATTGTGAAAATATGGATAAAAGAATTGACATTGGATAATTTCACTGCATCAGGTTATGTGTGTTTATTCGTTAATAAAGTGTGTGTTTATAATGAAAATAAAGACATTTACAGTGAGCAGTGCGTCAATATGTATGTATTTTCGTTTTTCTAAAAGTGCTGAGCATTATCATTTGTTTTATTTATTGTATCATATTGAAAATAATACAAGGTTAGAAAACTGATGTGAATGAGTTTGATCAAAATATATACAGGATTCTGATAATTTATTATGTTTTTCGATTCGAATTGCAAGATTTAGTTTAGGATACTATGTAGGCACAAACACTTTCAGAAGTGTTCATGAAGGTGAAGAAGTTTTGAATGCTGGACATGAAATAACATGAAGAAAATTGAATTTTTCCACTGCTGACAAGATAATGGTGTTTGTCATGGAATTAATTATGAGTTTGTAGTTTTTGGTTTTTCCTTTTTTTTTTTTTTTTGGAAGTGTTGAATAAAATAGATGATGTGAGATCTTGTTTTAATTTTGTTGATACCTGAAAAATAATATGCCTGACTGTGACCTTCAATGCAAACAGAATTTCATCTATCTATATCAACGTTATTTATATCACCAGCTTGAGGAATTGTATGAGAATTAATATTAGAAGTTTGATTTTACCAATTCATTGTTTCTCAATCTTTCAAATATTCAAATTCAGTTTGAAATCAACCAAACATAATACCAAACACAAGAACTATGTCAACATTTCTAGTTATTTTTATTGCCACCAGCGAAAGGGCGTGTCTTTCTGGTTTGAAGGATGAACAATCACAAACATTTCTGTTAATTATTAGCTAAAAAAAAGGGAGTATTTTTTCAGTTTGTGTTTTTTTTCCAAACCTTCGCCATTTTAATGCCACGGTTAGCTGTGACGTCACGCGCATATATTCCATCAGATACGGGATCGATCCGAGTCCAACTTACCGGATGATCCCCGGTAACCATGACAACCCGTATCCCGGCGCTCCTGCACCTGTCGAGGGCGTCGGGCACTTGAGGTCTGGGCGGGTCGATGAGCGCCATGAAACCGACGAATCTGAGGTCTTTCCTCGGGAAATTGGGCGGCTCGGCGCGAAACTCGTACTCCTTGGTGTACGGCTCGTCCAACGTCAAATCGGCGAAGCCTAAGCGAAACCAAAACGAGGCGTGAATTCACACGAAAATCGGCGAAGGGGTGGGCGTTTTCACCTAAAACTCTCTCCCCCCTCTCGGCCAGCTCCGTCATGGCTTTGTCGCACTGCATCCGCATGTCATCTGTCATTTGTTTGGTGCCGTCGACGGTGAGCATCTGCGAGCACCTGTCGAGGATGCGCTCGGGCGCGCCCTTCATCACCAGCAGGCACCCGCCCTGCTCCATGGCGTGGATGCTGATCTGGAAAAGTCAGCGACAGTGTTGCCAAGTGCTAGGGGAGGTTGGGTTAGGGGGCCCCCACCTGGTATTTGGTGACGGAGCTGAAAGGGATCTCGAGTAGTTTGGGGTTTTTGTGGCGGAACTCCGACGGATCGCCGTGGATGTGCGTCAGCTCGACGAATTTGAGGATGGCTTCCTCGGAGGCGTCGCCCCTGACTTGCCTGCTCTGGATCGGCTTGTCTTTTTCGCCTTGCACGAATTCCGCGCGGTTGCAGAGAGTGCCGCATCGCATTAAAGTGCGGAAGCCTACGAGAAACGAGCCAAACATTTTTTTTTCATGGTCAAAATCGCGCCATTTCCACAGTTGGCAACACTATTCAGATAATCAATGCGAAATATCTCGTCCATACCTTCGGTTTGGTTGTAGTTTTTGGCTTTTTCCTGCTGCATGGTGGAATCCGCGTCCGTGATTTTATTGTCGCACCAAAAATGACACACCGTCATTTTGTTTTGCGTCAAAGTGCCCGTTTTGTCCGAACAAATGATCGAGGTCGAGCCCAAAGTTTCGACGGCTTCGAGATTCTTCACCAGGCAGTTTTTCGACGCCATCCGTTTGGCCGTCACCGACAGACAGACGGTCACAGTAGCAAGAAGACCTTGGATAGAGAGAGAGAGAGTAACAAGTATTTCAGGATTTTTGAGAAAAAAAAATATAGAAAAACCTAATGAAACAAGAATCTCAATCTAATGAAAAAAAAAACAAAAAATACAAAAACAAGATATAAAACAAAGTACAAAAAGGACAGAGAATTATAGGAATTAACATTAATAAAAATAAAATGAGAGCAAGAAAATTAATTTGGGAACACAGATAACTGAAAGAAAACTCAAAAAAACAAGCAAATATAAAACAGGAATGAAAAGAAAAAATGAAGAGTTTAAATAAAATGAAAACTTGACATTTATAATTCCAATGTGAAATAAAAAATAATAAAAGAAATAATAGAGTCGAAAGTAACAAAAAAAGATAGAACAAAAACAAAAAGAATATAAATAAAAAGGAAACTAAAAATAGGAGGAGCAAAAAATATAAAGCAGAGAATAAAAAAGAATAGTACAAACAGTACTGGAAGAATATCAGCATGAAAAAAAAATAAAAAAACAAAATAGAGAAATTGAGAACAATAAACGAAATATAGAAACTGATACAGAAAAGCAAATGAAAGAAAAACCACACGCAATGTTACTAAAACAATAAACAAAAAAAAAAGGAAAAAATGCAATAAAAAAAAACAGGACGAACGACATGAAAATGGACAAAAAAATATATGAGAAAATACACTGAACAACACGAGAATGAAAAAAAATTATCAAAAAAAATTAAAATAAAAATATGAAAAAAAAAACTAAAATAATGTGATTTAAAAAAAGGATGAACGAAATGAAAATTGTCCAAAAAATATATGAGAATTTATACCGAACAACACGAAAAATAAAAAAAACAAAAAATCGGAAAAAAAAACAAATGAAATAAAAACAAAAGAAAACAAAAAATCGACTGACCTTCTGGTACGTTGGCGACTATGATGCCGATGAGAAAGAGGGAGGCTTCGATCCAGGAGTAGTTTTTGGCGAGCGCCGCCGACCCGAAGACGAAACCCAAAAAACAAGCCCACACGCTGATGATCTTCATGAAGTGCTCCAGCTCCTTGGCGATGGGCGTCTTATTGGGCTGCAAACGCGCCGTCAAACCGGCGATTCGACCCATCACGGTGCGATCGCCAGTCTCGCAAACGATTCCTGGATGGAACGACAAAAATTAAGCGAAACCGAGACCGAAGAGGATTCTTCTCCTGGTCACCTCTGGCGGTTCCCTCGACGGCGTTGGTCGAGAAGAAAACGAAATTCTTGGTCTCCAAGATGTTGTCGCTGCTGCACTCGGGCGCCCTGTACATCGGCTCCGATTCCCCCGTCAACGCAGAGTTGTCCACCTTGAAGCCCTGGCTCTGAATAATCCTGATATCAGCCGGAATCCGATCCCCGAATTTCATCTCCACCAGGTCCCCGACGACGATGTCCTTGGACATGATCGTCACGGTCTCCCCGCCCCGTATGACGGTGGCCTTCGGCGGGACCATGTTAGCGAAGGACTCCATGATCTGCGAGAGGAAAGTGTTGTATTGGCCAGCTGGCGCGCCGGATTCGGCACCCATCGGGGGCTGGTCTTACCTTGCTGCTTTTGTGCTCTTGGAAGTACATGAATATGCCCGTGACTAGGACGACTATGACGAGAACGCAGCCGAGGATGAGGTTGTCTGTGTCCGCCTCGTGGATCGTGAATTTCCTTATGATCACCGCGGCAAAGCACAAGGTCGCCCCGATCCATAGTAATATCGAGAAACCTGGGAAATACACGCGGGTATAACACGGCGGAAGCATTCGAATCTCATTGAAACCCACCTTGTGTGATTGTCTTGAGGAATTTGACGTATTCCGGGACTTTGTGGGAGGGGGTTAGAGTGTTTGTCCCGGTTTTCTCCAAAATGGCTGCGGCTTGGGCTTGGGTCAAGCCGTTTTCCCTGTCAGTCTGGAATTTCCTACATAAATCACCTAGAAGAAAGTTTCCCCATCAACCAGAAAAACAGTGAACTTGGCAACAGCGCTTCGAATGTCGTTAAAGCCACGTTAGATATTCAACCGTTACCAAGCTGTGGTGATAAAAACCCCCAATTATTTTAGTTGGCAGAAAAATAACAGCCAATTCAACACGGGCATAAAAATTTCCATTACAATAAATAAAAAAACGCCCAGTACGTCAATTATTCTCTAAACATCAAGTTCCGTGGTTTCCACTAAGACACATTGTTTGTTGAGCAGTAGCCATACTGTTTAAATTGATGAATTCGAACAGAAAAAGAAGAAGAAGAACAGTTTGTTTGTTGATTTTATAAATGACCCGAATGAAAATCCTAGACCAATAGTCCTGAATCGTTTGGCGCGAAATGATGTTTTATACTCGACCTTAAGTACGGATGACATAATGTTTTATGCTCTCATATGAAATGAGTTGATATTTGAGGAATTGCATCTGAGGGACCTTGGATATGAAGGATGGAAGTAACGATATTTTCGTGAAACGATTTTCTGGAATTTATTCAGAAAACTTTCTTTACGATACCCATTCATACGACGTATTCATTCCTTTTCTATCGAATTTAAACAGATACATTTCTTAAATATTGCTTATAACAGCGAAATAATTCAATAAATAACATCATAATTCCAACCACAGATTCTGAACCTTAGACAATGGTTACTTAAGGTTCACATTAGCGCATTTTCGATCAGAAATATTTCGTTGTGACTCAATGCACTGTTGGTTGCATACATTTTGACGTCACACTAATGTGGTCTATTCTTCTTCTGTTATATTGTCAATACTGCGTATGTACGTTCACCTTGAACGCAGTGGCGTACGCGTTACATTGGCATCCATCGAGAAATACCTCCGCCACTGTTTATGTTATGATTAATTGTTGGTTAGTTATTTCCCTCGGTCTTATATAAATGGAAGCATAACTGAATTGGCCAAACGCCAAGACAACTCATGTTTTATATAAATACAGACGTACTTCACTTGGTTTATTTTTGTGGAAAATTCAATGCAAAGTGATTTTGAACGAATAGCGTTTTTAAACAAGGGGATCGTTAACGTGCTTCGGATTATTGGGAGTATTGGGTCAGGCTTTTTCTTGTAGATAATTGAATTTCAATCTAGGGCGATGGAATTCCTTTGATAAAAGGTGTTTGCTGGTACAGTCATAAAATCGTTGACCTGATTTTCCAAAAATATCTATTCACCTTCCCTTCGGCGCTGGAATCATGAAAAGGTTGCCCATTCCTAGGAAGACAACGCCCACGTTTACATAGACCAGGGAATGTGTAAGAAATTCACTCCATAAAGTTCACAGCAAAAACGTTAATTAGCTGAAAATACGATTGGAAATTTTGGATTATGTATACAGGAAAAAATTACCTATTCCACAATAAATCTAGCGAAAATTATATTGTAATTGATAATAACGAAACTATGAGCTACGACGACTGGTCTATAGTCAACCGAAAATGGAATTTTATCGATTGATTCCTGGCTGAAATATCAATTAATTTACTCTCCCTATCGAATTATTCTGTTGACGAGAACAGCAAATAACAATTATTCTCAGAATTCACTAGAAAGTGACATTTCAGATGGCAAAGAAAATTGACACTGATAGAGAAAAAGAAAAAATACATCTCAAAGCATAGAAGACATGAAATTGAATATTGGCACCCCTTCAAGGAACACCCTGTGTATGAAACATCGAGATTTTCGTTGTTTCCAGAAACCTGGCACAGAGTATACAGCATCCACACACACACGGCATGGAATCGGGAGAAGTACTACGTCATGAATGGGTATTTTTAAAACGTCTAGAAGTTCGCACGTCATTGAAAAGCTACGCCAAAATTACGAGTTTTGCGACAGCTAGACACGATACTATGCTCGAAGGATACTCTAAACCTCGAATAAAACGTGGGAGAATCTATAACTTCGCGTTTTTGGGAAGTGGCCAATGATCCCGATGAATTTTTCGTTCAGTTTCTGCCATCATGGAAAATCAGCTGATTCATATCATTGATTGATTTCTCATTGAATTTGAAAACATAGATATTTGGTGTATGATAGGAAGTATACTTTTTATTTCATATGAAAAGTAACGTTGCACTGAACTATCACAACAATATATCAAAAGTTTTACCTCCTTATGTCTTTATTTGGATAAAATTTCAAATTATGAAGTCAGCTGTGGTCACTAAAACTTCACATACACAAACACATGTTATGTAACCCTGGTAAATATGAAACTGACAGTGACAGATCAAGGTGAATATTTGTTTTGTTACGAGGGGTAGCTGAAAAGTGAAAATTTCTTTGAGTTGAAATATAATCAGGTCATCGTAGATTTGCCATGTTGTTTATTGAGTAGCTTTTTCAAAATGGGGGTCATGCAAAAAGTTATTCATACCTAGTGCTTAATTAGCTTCCAATTATATTTCACTTAGCATTCGAGATTCTGGCCATGATTTGGAATTAGTACTAATTAGGAACTGTTTATCGACTGAAATGGAAGGGAATTTCAGTGACATGACATATCGAATTGACAATTTCAATCTACTAGTCATATTTTTACGAGGAAAGAGCTGGCAATTTCGATAACCTTGATGGATTGAATAAAATTCAAACGAATCACGGAAATTATTCGTAGTTTCAATGGTTTAATCTTAGAAAAACATTGACAATTGACACATACGTGGAATTTCTCGTCATTTTCGTAGCTCAACTCACCGAGCTGTATGGTATGATGGTCGGTGATGACTTCCTTCCGGAAATTCTCCAACCGGGCCAACGAAATGTCCTTCCTACTAAGCGACTTCCGTCTCTCGGCTTTCTTCTTGAACAGCGGCATCTTCACGTTCCTCGCGTCTACCACTCGACGACGTTCAACTATTCCTCACCCGACCAAGTTGGCCGTTGTTCGTCACAAACAATCGAAGAGCGGCGACATTATTTAAGCAATCGAATTATCAAGTATGCGCTAAAACGCGTTAAGTACGGACGCGTGCTCTCGACTAGAAATAACACCCGTTAGGATATCCGAAAATATATCTGGAATGACTGGAGGCGAGGCCGACCGATCACGGTTAAAAAAAGACTCGTGGCAGAGCGTTTTCGCCACTTTCCCGATGGTTTCGATTTTTCCCTTACCACCGGTATATGGGATTAATCCGGTTCTAACAGGATGGAGGGATGCGCAGCATGGCCAACAAAAATTGCTCAATTCATCGTTGAAATACTGTAACATGTATTCGGTTATCCATGCAGATCCTTCACCAAAACGTAGCTTTCCAAATCCAGTAGTGTGTAGCTTGCAATTTCATTTCGAAGCAAAGCTCGCACAGCGCCATCTTGTAGATGACCACACAACTAATAGCGAGCTGATTTTCAAATAACCGAAATTGGGGCAATTGCATATCAAATTGTGCGACTCAATATCACTCAAATAAACAATGGAATCCATATCAATAATTACGAAATACACAATCGAGAATTCGAGATCTTTATGGAATTGGCGTCAATTCACCTTCATAGCTGTGATTGGTGTATGTTTGGTTGCCTATAGCATGGTCGTAATCTGAATTTCAGAAATTAGTACCTGTTTCGAGTAAGAAATGATCGTTTCTTACTACGATTCTAGTTCGACAAATGCCCAAACAGATTTTAAAGAACTAAAGGTGACCTCTTTTGGCGATTTTTCATCATTTTGATAAAAAATAGCTCAGGCTGCAATAATCCAAGTTAAATGGTAGATATGATCTGTTTTAAGGGAAAAAATGTAAACGATAAGGGATAAACGAAAAAATATATTGTGATACTTGATAAATATAAAAAAATATGATAACACTGCGTGTACATGGCATGATAATTTTTTTATCCAGGAAATCGATAAAGTGAATATTCACTGGCGAAAATATTTTAATTCATTTATCACCTCAGAACACTTACTGTGTTCAGGGGCGTAGTCAGGATTCTATAAAGGGGGGACAGAGGAAATGAAAAGAGGAAAATCATAGTACAAGCAGAAATCTTACGTTTCTCCGCCCTTGTTTGTATTCGGATTCCTTTAATTTAATACTTTTCACCAACTGTCAAAATAAATCGAGAATACCCAAAACCAACATTTTGTACTGGGTGATAAATTTATTTATATCGAATTGTAAGTTCCAGAGAAAAATAAAAAGGAATCGTATCCTTCTGAATCTTGATAAATTCATCTGAGGAAAACTTCCAAAGAAAAACTACACCAATTTCCTCAGAAATCAACGCGATTTCAACGTTCTCAGCAGGACCACCCTGTAGGTACTAATTTTATACCTGCCACAGTTAGAAATCGAAATTCGAGGCGGGGGAGACAAGAAGAAAAGCGACTTGGAAGTGCGACCGCGACGACGGGGCGCTGCGTCGACGAGCGGGGGTGCCGCGAGGACCTCTGCTGGGGGCCTCTAGATCCGATTCGAGCGACCGCGTGGTAGACTGCAGCGGCGGGGGAGGGGGGGGGAGAATAGAGGGGAATCAAAGTCGAGTAGCGAAGCCGATGGAACGCCGGCTTTTGTTTACCAGGGGCGTACTGGCCCCATTACCAATTTGTTTTAATTTAATTTTATTCCTTCGGTTATTCGTTTAGAATTTTTTTGATGAGTGTGTGAATGAATGACATCATCACACACGCAACCAGGTGGAAGTTGACGTGATTGGGTACTACCAAATAATTTTTTTTTGACTTTTTCCCCATCCAGCTCCCCGCCACTGGGCCCATTCTTTGTATGGGGTCCATCCTAATCGGTGCACAACGAACCATATGAACGAGGCGGGTTTTTTTTTCGTCCTTCTAAGAGGATCATCCAGATGGACGACTGTATTACATGTGTTTTTTTATAAATTGAAATAAAAAAGGCTAACACCATGGCGGTCAGATGGTACGGGGGCACTCACGAAACGCTTTGACGCGGTGGAACTTCAGTGAGTTGTGGTGGATCGTAAGGGAAGATCGGTGTTGATAGGCCAAGTGGATATTTTCGATTTTTTTATTGGTATGTGATTATTTTTTCGTCAATGTCGAAGTTCAAGTATTTTTTTTATCATGTGCTTATCATACGAGCTAATTTTCCATTGAAATTTGTTTTGGTATTCTTGCATTTATAAAACCCAAAAAATCCGATCAAAACTTTTCCAAATATTTCACTCTAATAAACTGTGCATAATAAATAAAATAAATAATCTCATTTTTATGTTGATGAATTCTAGACTCGAATTTCTTGAGTTTGTTTACAACTGAAACGTTTTTGATTATCCATAATAGTTGTTATTATTATTCTTATATTTCGATAACAAACAAAAATTTTCCTTGATAATTCTTGAACTATTTTGAACGAGTAGAGAATTTAAAAATTGGTACAGTTAATGGTTGGATTCATCATATCGCAATAAGGTCAATACACATCAAATCTGGTCGAATTGGAGGAGCATTTGTAATTTTTTGACATGTTTAGGTAAATTAACTGAGAAAATCAATTCGAATGAATTGAATTATAATAATTATTATTTTATTATATTATCAAGAACCTTTTTCCATTTTTATTTTTTATCTCAATATTTACATGTGTATTCCCGTATTTTGTTTCAATATTTCAAATTTCCTTTCGACATTTTTTTCTATACTTCTATCAGTAAATTCTCATTTTCATTGTCTTCCAACAAGAAATTTTCCATTGACGAAATCTCTCAAATAATCTAATTCTTTTAATTTTGAACCGGTTTTTGGAAATTTCGAAAAATTCAACCTTCACCTCACGACTTGAACTTGGAAATTTTTTAATTTGTCCTTCATTAACAAATTCATACTGTTATCCCGCGATTCCGAATTCCGCTCGAAATGTGCACCCCATAAGCTGTCAAATAATTTCAAAACTGACCATTCTCTGTCGATACCGAACGCTGTATAGCCGTTTAGGCCCCCAGCAGAGCCCGTGGCGCAACTTTGGGGGGTCACCAATGAGAATATCATCTCCGAACCGATTTTAACCGGTAGAGAGAGCAGATAAGACGTGCTTCGAGTTCATCGAGACACAACATTCGATAATACTTAATTACGATGTTAGAATTCGTTATCACATTTTTGCTTGTATGTGTAGATAGTTACAAGGGGGCCGAAATAATGATTTAATTTCCTCATTTTTTCCTTCTCGAGAATTTGATTCAAGAGTCGATATTTATATTTTTATTTCACACTTAGATTAGGTGAGATTATTTTACCAAATTTCAAATATCACAATTGAATAATAATTTTCTCACTCTCCTGTTCGAATTTTTGACTTTCAATTCATGAAATAATCCAACGTTATATTTTCTTGTGACTTTATCCGTAAATTCATCTCGTACCAACCACAAGAAAATCGTTTTCCAATTAATTCCGAATAGTACATATAACGGAAAGAGGACCCCAACCGAGCATTTTCGACCCGTTAATAGATTCCCACACGGAACAAAAATCGATCAAAAATAAACGCGGATCACCTCAAGCGGCGTGATATTTTCACACCACCCCGTTCTAGGCGAGCTAATAAAAAAATAAATGAAAGTCGACCGGTGGCCAACTCCATGGGACTTTCTGTCTGTTTATCGTCGTTCTTTCTACCTGTGTGGCTCTCGCCAGGTAGATTTATCTGTGAACCATCTACCACATTTGTTGGGTGGTGGCGATGTACAGGGTGGTACTAAAAAACACTGATGGAACAAATATTTCACGAAAACTAGATCAAATTTTGTTTATATTTCTCGGTAGATGAAATGAAATTCAGCAAGTAATGTGTATAATGTAATGCATGTGTCGGAGAAGTGATATCGTTATCACGGAAACCGGTTCGAACTGCTTTCCGTGCCAGTTCCTGATAATGCGGATTGTCTTATCAGGCCCCTTTGACCAGAAAAATCTCAACCGGATTTAACCGGTTTCCAATAGCCGTCCAATATCTCACAGCAGCTCTCATTTCATTCATTCGAATTCGAACGATTTAATTTAACTCTGAATAATTATTGTCAATGCCGCAGCAGCAGTTTTTTTCTAAGGGGGAATTCAACGAACAATTTTCGCACTCGTTCACACAAAATGTACCATTTTCTTCTTTTATTTTTTGTTTGTTTGTTTATGGCGTTGTTTCTAAGCAACTGCCAGTGTACGATTTTCATTTTGACATTTTCTTCTTCTGCTTGTTTGTTTGTTTATGGCGTTGTTTCTAGGCAACTGCCAGCGTACCATTATCATTTTGACATTTTCTTCTTCTTCTTGTTTGTTTATGGCATTGTTTCTGGGCAACTGCCATTTTGACAGTTTCACTTAACCTCCATTGGTGACTCATAGAACACATAAATAAACTGACAATCAGAACTATATTTTGACGTTCACGAACGACTTGATGACTTTTTAGTAGCGCCTACTTTGATAAACAGATCCGTGCGAACAGATATCGAATTATCCATGACAATTCGACCTTCTACGCCAATGCACGAAATTTATTATAAATGAAGCCTATTGTAGGAATTACAAGTATTCAAATTTTGTCGTCCCAGACGATCCATTAACGCGACTGTAAAGATAACAATAATAATTGTAACGATGCTGATGTCGCGTTTCGATTATAGAATGGTGGAAGGTCAACCCTTGAGGTACTACTACCCTTTTGCTACAGGGGCGGAAATGAACGAGGATATCCTGATGCCGGCTTCCCCAAACAGTACACTGGTAAGGAGTTGATTCTTTTGATAATTAAAGTGGCATTTTTCGATTTTGAATTCATTGGCAGAGCGACAGTGAGAACTCGCTATCGAGCATCGAAGTGCCCCAAAAAGAGCTCCGTTTGGGTACCAGCAAACCCCACGAGAGCCCCCAATGCAGATGGCGCTCTTGCGGCGTGTTCTTCCCGACTTTAGACCAGCTAGCCACCCACGTGTCTACCTCGCACGCCTCCAGCGGGCTCGGGGGCATGTTCTACTGCGACTGGGAGGGCTGCACCCGCAACCAAAAGGGCTTCAACGCGAGGTACCCGCTCGAAACTTGGCGCAGTCGGCGGGACTAACCCTCTGGGCTTATTCCAGGTACAAAATGCTGGTGCACGTGCGCACCCACACGAACGAGAAGCCGCACAAGTGCTGCCAGTGCGACAAGTCCTTCTCCAGGGCGGAGAACCTGAAGATCCACTCGCGCTCGCACAGCGGCGAGAAGCCGTACGCGTGCCCCGTGCCGGGCTGCGAGAAAGCCTACTCGAACTCCAGCGACCGCTTCAAGCACACCAGGACGCACTTGGTGGACAAGCCGTACCAGTGCAAGGTGGCGGGGTGCCCCAAGCGATACACCGACCCCAGCAGCTTGAGGAAGCACGTCAAGACCTACAAGCACTTTGTTGGGGAAAGTGTGAAGGAGGCGCAGGTTTATAGGGAGAACGTCATCCGGCATCCCTGCGGCTGCAATAGGGTTTGTTGCGTCACCAAGTGCTTGGGGGGGAGGGCTTGGGGGTGTGGGGTAGGTACGTGGGGGATGATATGCATCAGGTGGATGTTCCTTTGGATTTGAGCTTGCATAGGAGGGGGGTGTGAAGTGATGAGGGACCGAAAGGGTTATTGTGGATGTAATAGGTTTTTGTAACAGTATTATTAGTGTTTTTTTGTTTGGTTTGTGTTTATTTATTTGATATTGTTATATTAACATGGAACTTGGCAATGACTGATTGTGATATAGAAGTATATATACATACGTATGTTTAATAAATTTTATAGAATTTTATCGTCTATTAATGTTTATAAACAGATGTGAATCCCAACTACATTTTATCAATCCTCTAATTGATAAACAATTTTCAAAACAGAAAATATTTCTTTATTGGTGCCCCTTTTCACCCATTTAAAGCACGCCACAGCGTGTGTTTAAATCGAACTTAAAAAAAAAACACGCGTTTTTTAAGTTACCATGGCAACATCAACAAAGAAACGTGAAGTCTACAATGACAAATGTTTGAATTAAGGTGTCTACATGATGGTGGAACCAGTCCTTATTTCGACCCGTGACCAAAATCCCTCGATCAAAAAGCATATTTTCGAACCGACACGAACGCTTTTTTAAATCACCACGGATGGCGACACCGTCGGCGCTATAATAATGCGAAATGCAACGTTGCTAATGAAATACATCGGTAGTATGTCTACAAAGTTTTGATTCGACAGTATTTCACGAATCTGTGGGGATAAAAGAACGTAGAATTGTATTTTGAAAATGAAACGTAACTTTCGCTTGGTTGAAAGCGACTATATTTGTTTTGCGCAGAAAACGTGAATTATTCATTTTAGAAGCGGCAACGCTGACATCTATGCTCGTCAGTTCGTCCCATGTTAGTAATGAAAAAGTAAATTATTAATTCCAACTCCAAAAGCTAACAAATTACCTTCGGAATTCCATAAAGATGACGAGAGACGGTTTCTGCTTGTCCACAAACTACACAAAACTTTATTTTAACTAAAAAACATCACACAGCAAAAAATAAACGACTACAAATCCAAAAGTATAGGTCGATGAACTAGAGAAGTTTGGACACGTTTGTCGCCATCTCACGACGATTCGATTAGTATCTGTCTAGGATGTATTCCATGAAATTCCCATCGATATTTTAGACCCACAAGCAACTGAAGAGTGGTTTCACCATTATGTAGATACCTTAGCTTGAATATTGATCTGACAGGAGTACCTTGTAAACGTCAAATAAAATATTACTGACGAATGCAAAACTTTTTTCAAATATCTAAATAGTGTGAAGTATTTGTGGATAACTGGTCTTTAAAACACCTTTTTATCCACTTAAACTTTAATATACTATTAATAATCATTCATAGGAAGTTGCTCAAGCTGTGTTCGAAAATTAAATGTAACAATATTGTTGACATAAACGTCAAACAAAATTGGTCTGGTGACATCTTCGTATGCTGACAAGAGCTTTCTATTTTTAACCATTATACGTTTCACCCCAAAAAATTACAGCTCACCCCCTGAAAACACCCATTATAACAATATCGGGAATATATTAAAAAATATTTTCACTTCAATTTTGTGGCTTTCACCGTTTGGGAATTACGTGGAGAAATTAATCAAATTAATTAATAAAAATACTGTTTCACGGAATAATTGTGGGGCACTTCATAAGAATTGATCCTTTTCAACCATCAATTTTTTTCTGCATTAATTTCTATATTGATATTTTTTTAATCTTTTCATTTCATCATTAAAGTATTTTATAGCTTCAACTCTCACTTACCAGATCGAAAAAGCACCTACGCTCATTGTAGCAGCTAAAACGAAACGAAAACAACAAACAACGCCGCTCCTAGGCTCCGCCCCCTGAGCTCGGTGGGCGGAGCCCACTTACCCCCCGCAAAAATAAATCTTTATTGAAACTAAACGTACAGGATTCATATTGACACCACAACATTTATAAAAAATACGCTGTTTTATTCATTGTCCATAAAAAAAAAAACACTCAAATCAGTCATTATTCCTCAACACTAAAACCCGTTCACACGAAAGCGTGTTGCAACACGTTGCCGTTCTGCATCATCTTCCTCATGCCCTCGTTGATGGTGTTGAGAGCCTCCAAATCCGTCTGCACGATATTTATCAGCTGCGATATGCCGTTCTGTTCCATTCGCAGGAAATCCTTGATGTCGTCCTGCGCGTCCCCGTCCAGCCTGTAGTTGACGCCGTTGTTCGGTTTCGGCACGCCCTCCATCATTTTGACGTTTGACAGAAGCTCGTTCAGCTGGCCCTGCAACGTACGACATCTGTCAGAATTTGCGCGGTTGACGTTCACAAAAGTCAGAGGGCATTTGTTAGTGTTTATTGAACTCTGTTATGCAACATACAGGGTGATTTTTTTGGGGGATTGTGTAAGGGAAGATGAAACGGTGCAAAGTTGGTTTAATTTCGTGTTTTCTTGTAATAATAACTTAATTATGGTTTAGTAATCGCCCATGGATAAGAAAACATTCGTAAATTGCTGTTGAGACACAAATTGCTCTGCTAATTGTTCGAAAAAAAAAAACCATCAGTTATTTATGTCCTCGCTAGTGAAATGAACGTTTTGAAAACTCTACACGATGAAGCCATGCAATCGCTGTGGAAGAACCCGACGATTAAGGTACGTATTTTTTTTTTCACTCTCACCTTGAACTGCTTCGGATTGTTCAGCTGCTGGTGCATGATCTCAAATCTCCCCCTCAGAAGCTCCTCCTCAGGCTGGAGGGCTATCCCCACTTTCCTCGTGCTTTCCTGCTTCACCAGCACCTGAAAGCACGCCAAAACTACACCCTGTCAACGAAAAACCCTTCCAACTCGACTCACCCTCAAAATTCTGTGCTCCAACTCGAGGAACTTGGACTTGAGCTCGGTGATTTGCGCCGTCGAAGAAGAGTGTCTCGTTTTCAGCTGGGATATTTCCTTGTTGACTTTCTCCAGGAATGACTGGTGGAGCCCCGTTTGGCGTTCTTGGTGCAACATTCTCGAACGCAAATCGGAGAAACCGTTGATGGGCACGGGGATGTATTTTTTGGGGTTGGGGTTGTCTTGAATGGCGGCCTGCCACATTTGAGGGTCCACTCCTAGGAGAGTTGGAATATCTCGGAAATGGTGGTTTTTACGGTATAGGGGGCGTTTTTGTAGATAATCATACGATCTACAGTTTTGGTCGGTACAAGTTTTTCGATAAGTTTCACCGTTATCGAGCAAAATCACTTTTTGTTTATTCATCACTAATACATGACAAAAATTTTTTGACTTGTAAATATGAAATATCTCAAAAATGGCGGTTTCTGCATAAAAAAGCATAAGAACTGTTTTTGTAGATAATTTTAAGATCTACAATTTTGGTCGATATAATTTTTTCGATAAATTTCTCCGTTCTCGAGCAATATCATTTTTTGAGGATCCACCACTAATGCATGTCAAAAATTTTCTTCGACTTTCAAAGCTGAAATATCTCAGAAATGGTAACTTTTACATGAAAAAGTGTAAGGATCATTTTTGTAGACAATTCAATGACCTACAAGTTTGGTTGCGACAATTTTTTCGATAAAATGCACCGTTCTCAAGAAAAATCCAAAAGAATCACTCTACCTACCTGCCGGTGGAGTTTTCAGGTACTCTTCCAATTCCGTCTTGCTAGGAGTGACGCACGGCCCGATAGCTATAACTCCGACATTGACCAGCTGTTGTTTCTGCATGGGCTGATTCAGGAAAAACGACAAATCGGACGCGGGGATTTTCCTGCTACTACCCGTAACGCCTTTCTCGGAAACGGTGATCTGCACTTCCGTCTGATTGTCCGACATCGATTTGACCGCGTTTATCTCCACCGACAAGTTGGGCTTGTTTCCCAGAATCCCAGCGATTCCGTTCCTCAGGACCTCCTGTTGGTTCCTGCAATGTCAACGTCACGCGTCAGCTGTCAGGAATACGTCGACACTTACGTCAGATCTTCGATTTTCTTGCTGAACACCAAATTGACGATGCCGTCCGAGGTGTCTTGGTCGGGGATGAGGTTGTAGCCCATGGCCTTGAAGCGGTAGAACGGGTTCTGGGCATCGTAGTCGACGGCCGGCTGCGAGGCGTTGTGGTAGCCCTTGCCGGTGCCCCAGCACGCCTGCAGCATGTTCCATTTCTTCAGAATGTCGTCGCGCTCGTCGTTGAACACGTTGATGGCGTACACCGAGGCGATGGCCTGCTGGCTCTTCGATATTTGTGGGGGAGCTGCAACAGATTTATCATGCCCTAAAAAATCCCAAGGGGGCCACACTGGAAATCACCTGCAGGCTGGACGGTGCCGCCCCCGAAAGCCCCCCCTTGCTGCGTCCCCCCGAAACCAGGAAACGCCGTCGTGTTGGTGCCGAAGCCTCCGAAGCCGGCGGCGGCCGGCTTGGCCCCGAAACCGCCTCCGAAGGGGGCCGTCGTGGAGGCGGTCCCCCCGAACATCCCCCCGCCGAACAGGTTCGTGGCGGGGGCGGAGGCGGCGCCGAACGGGCTCGGAGTCGCAGAAGAAGTACCTGGGGAACGACATTTCCTCGAAAATTTCCTCTAAAAAAAAAATACGAGAAACTAACCGAATAATCCAGTCGTCTGAGTGGTCGCCGTTGACCCGAACAGCCCCCCACCGGTGCCGAACGCCGGAGCAGCCGAAGCTGCTGGGGCTCCGAAGCTACTACCGAACCCAGGTGCAGCTGAAGCTGCCGGAGCCCCGAAACCAGTTCCGAAAGCCGGAGCAGTCGACGCAGCAGGGGCTCCAAAACTAGAGCCAAAACCTGACGCAGCTGAAGCTGCCGGTGTGCCGAAGCTGGAGCCAAAACCTGACGCAGCCGAAGCTGCTGGAGCCCCGAAACTGGAGCCGAAACCCGACGCAGCCGAAGCTGCTGGGGCTCCAAAACTAGAGCCAAAACCTGACGCAGCCGAAGCTGCCGGTGTCCCGAAGCTGGAGCCGAAACCTGAAGCAGCCGAAGCTGCTGGGGCTCCGAAGCTACTACCGAACGCCGGTGCAGCCGAAGCTGCTGGGGCCCCGAAGCTGGAGCCGAATGTTGGCGTGGCTGCAGCTGCTGGGGTGCCGAAGCTGGTGCCGAAAGTGGGCGCGGCTGAAGCTGCTGGGGTGCCGAAGCTGGAGCCGAAGCCGGCGAAGCTCGTGGAAGAGGACGGAGCCGGGGTTGATCCGAAAGTCGAGACTACGATTGTAGGAGTTTTTTTTTTCGTGAGTCTTGAGCTTAATGGGGAGAGCATGGTACTTCGAATGGGTGACAAGAATTGGTGGACGCACGATAGGCAATAACAATACAACTTCACTATTTATTTATCTTTTTTTATATAAAAAAAAACAGGGAATGATTTCACTACTTATGACACCGATTAATCTAAAATTCATCATAAGTTAGAGTAATAACTAAAAACGTTCCAATCCATAACAAACAACACTAAAACAATCGACAACTTCACTTCTATTCATACACGCCTACTGATATAAAAAGAATTGGAAGGACAGATGACCACTGTTTTTCGATGTAGAATAAAACCACGTGAGTGAGTAGACCGATAGCAGTTTCTATTGTTTTGTTATAATTTTATTTCAAATCTACAACCACAAAATGTCATTATTCGAAAATCAAGTGAGTACTATCGATTCTTTATTGGAGGCAATTATTTTTACAAACAAACGAAAAAGATTTAATTCAAGGTGAATTCATATTCGGGACATGTTGTTGAAAAAAAAAATCACAGCTTTTTCACAGTTCTACACAATGTACAATCGAAGTTCCCAGTAAAAAATATTTGAAACAAAAGTTATTCAACTTTCGATTTGTATTTTCACTAACTCACTGCTCATTTTGAAGCTAACAATTTGATTTTTTTTCAGGAAACCGATTTTGATTGGCCCAGTACATTGAGTTCAATTCATAAAACAACACAAAATGTTTACTCCACAACTACATCAATATTATCAACTACCATGGAAGCCACAAAGGAAGAAAAAACCGCAACAACCGATTTCAAAACAAGCACAAAAGGCTTGATGAACACAATGTTGGAAAATGTTATGGATAGAGGTTCACTTGAAACTTCAACAGTACGAAGTTTGTCAGAAACTGCATCAAAAACATTTGAGACGACGATATCTTCAACTACAACGAATTTTGTTGAGGATATGTCAGTGAATATAAATGGAGTGAAGAGCTTATTGGCAGACATGTCAACTGAAAAACCTCTGTTTGAAATCAATAACAATGTGGCTGTAACCAATATAAAAGATTGGTTAATAAATATTACTACTGAAAAAATACAGCCTGTAATAGATTCAGGAGAAAATACTTTCAATGCAACTATTGAAAATATAATCAAAGATGTGAAAGAAGCCACTACAGGAGAATCACTTACAACATCAACTATTACCACTATAAAAGATTGGATATTACATGCTACAAAAGAAAAATTCGAAATTGAGAGTCAAGGAGAAAACTCCACTTCAGCTAGTACTTTAGAAACTAGTTTCAACGAATTTTCGAATAACACAACACAAACATTGCTACAAACTTTCAGCAATGAAGGCACGACAGCTGCATTCACTAGTGACACTGATTTGAGTAACAAGTTTCACACTTCAACAACTGAAAATATGCAAAAGTCATTGTTTAATTTGGATGGAACAACAGAATTTCTTAGCACAGTCTCCGATGATACGATTCTAGGAAAAACTGAAGAATCTACTAGCCTACTAGATCTGGATTTGGATATCATCATTTATATTGCTATTGGCGTGATTTTGGTAGTTTCCATTGTGCTTTTTGTTGGAATATATTTATGTTGTAGAAGGTTTAAAAGAGGAAGAGAAGTTACAGGCGCATATTACATTTCCCAGATGAAGGATTATAGTAATTCTAGTGCAAAATCTCCGGAAATTACGACGGATACTATGGTTAATATAAAATTATGATTACATGAGATAAATTTCTGGATTATGTATCTCTGTTACGCGAAAGTATTTATATGATTGTTTATTATAAAGTAATCCACTTTTTTAATTATGTAAGTCTTGTTCGTATCTGTTAATATAAATAAATGCAAGTATTTCTTGTTAATACAGCTTATGATTTTGAATCATATAGGACCACTAGTGTGAACTACTGAATGAAATAAAAAAGAGATCTTACTTTTTGCGGTATTTCCGAAATTGAATGCCATATTTTTGAATAATCGATGAGAATCTTATTCAAAAATTTGGCCACTTCTATCAAAGGTAAATATTTTCTGATGTACTCACGAACTTAAGAACATCATCATAACCACAAAAATTTTAAAAATGACGTTAATAAAGCTACACCAGTCGTGCATTTAATAACATCTACGGGGGTTCAATTATTTATTGAAACTTTTACCGGAGGTTTTTTCTTTTATACATAATAAGAATCGATGACTGTGTTATATATATAATAAGTGAGGATTTGCTGTGATTGAGGCAAAAATATCGATAGAATAGCATGTATAGTTCAAGTAGACGTTTACTACTAACGTGCTCTTAGTCACATCTTATATCATCTGTGTGTTTGTGTTGTGTATTGTGATTTGACCAATTTTTTGTACTATATTTCCAATTTCGCGATATTATCGTTATCGGAAACACCAATAAGGTAAGGCGATAATTATGGCTGAAAGTAATGGAGAAATCAGCGACGAAGATATCATCATTAACGATCAAGATGGTTTACCTAATGTGCACCCTAATTTGATACCAGAAGCTGACATTGAAAGTCCCGAAAATCATACTGACGATGAATTTGAAGATTTGCCTTGTTCTCTCATAGTAACTAATCTTCACGACAGCGTTTTCACAACTCAAGGTACATGGATTATTGATTTATACCGCTATCGATAACAAGGTTCTTGATTTACAGAGAAGAAATGTGAGTTGGAGAACCTATTCCGAATGTACGACCCTGAGGTAACATTCCAGTGGCTGAAAAGTTTCCGCAGAGTTCGCGTCAATTTCCAGACTCCATTCGCGGCCGCCAGTGCCCGAATTCAACTCCACCAGTACAAAACTAGTAATTCTGTCATTACATGCTACTTTGCTCAGCCAGTGACACCAGTGAAGAACCCAAATCTACAACCACCTGCACCCTACAAACAGTTCCTCATTTCTCCACCAGCATCACCTCCTGTGGACTGGGAGCCACGACCAGAAGGAGAACCCATTATCAACCATGATTTACTAGCAGCTCTGGCCACTTTGACACCAGGAGGTGGGTTCCAAAAATCATAAGAGGGCATGGGGTTGAGGGTTATTTTCGTTGTAGGTACCCACGAATTGCATCCCCCGTCTCCTGGCCAGCCAGCTATTGTGGTTCACACAGCATTGGGTGCAAACAGAATGGAGGATATGAAGCCAAAAGTTGTTCATACAGCTTGTCCTGAACGAAGTTAATTTGGCACCAAATTGGTATGTAAATAATTTGATTAGGTAGTAGGAATATTTTCTTCATTTTATTAAATGGTCAATGTGATGTGGATTTGTGTCCAAAATAATGTTCAACAAACCAAAAATTAAAACCAGGGAATACAACATTTTGTTCTGTTCTATATTTTCAGTTTATATGATTTATAAAGCACCATTCTCACATGTTTTTGTCCAAAAGGAGTTCTCAGTTGATCTGAAATAACACAAAAAAAAAATGTTTAACATGCTATCCATGACAATAGGAACATTTATTTTGGATACAGGATTGTTGTTAATTTCTTGATGTATATTGTTGTTGAATTCCAAGTTTGGAGCAACTGGAGTTGATCCTATTTATTAAAATATTTATATTATTGAACATATCAAGAGAGTGAATTGGATTATTTGGCGCGATTTTGTATATACTGTGGCATAAAAACAGACTGGCTTCAAAAGGTATTATTAATGAATAAGGAATTTTTGCTAGCACATCCTAAATCTCATGTGGAAGCTTTCTAAAATTGAGGATATACTGAAGGAAGTGTATTGAATATACACAATCAATTTCTTTACAGAATGATTCAGATTTTTATATATTTGGCGATTGTCGATTCATTCTTGTTTGATAAGACAACACTAGTATTTTGTTTGCTTGAACTATTACATCAGAACAAACTTTTCTTTCAAAATATCGATTCAATCTGCTTGAATCACCAAATGCATAATTCAATTTTGTGCCTAAAACATTAAGATTCGATAAACATAACCACTTTTTGTGATATAGTTATTAGATTTTTTGCAATGCCAATATGCTTTGACACTTTTAATATTCTGATACATATTCATAAGCTTCTTGATGAACAGGGTACAAGAATCTATCAAAATCTGCTTCCATATTGTCACACTTCAGAAAATATCTACGATTGAGTTTTTTTTTCTAACCTCCAAAGATGTAACTTTTGGCGATTCGTGTTTCAAATGTTAGTACATCGAAATTAAACATTATACACATGCTGTTTATCATTCACTTTCTAATCTAAGTGTATCAGTGTGCCTAAACATATAAGATTTATGTAACTTTGGATGTTTTTCACTGTTTATCATCTATGTCAATGGCTGCATTCTTAGCAGCACTTCTACAACCTCTCAATTTGATGAATATCTGTTTTATTGAATCTCTTTGGACATGTAACTTGTACCTTGATGTTTATATATATGAATGACACCATATTTATTTGCCAAAAATTGAATGTAAATAAAAGTTAACTATTGTTGTTGTTGTTTTATTTATAAAAAAATATAACAATGATTTTCTATCTATAAGGCACTATTGTTGGTAATATTGACACAAAGAGACGTGCCTCACAGCTGTGTATTCAAGTAGAATTTTGAGATCCTAAGCTTGAGAGGTTAGGTTGATTTTTTCAACACTTCAATTGATTGAGATTCGAAATTTAACGAGACTTCCCTCGTTTGACAATCAACAACAGTCCCCAACTGAAAAACCAAACACTTCAGTAGCCCCCACAAAATCACTTCAAAGGCTGCATCTGTTCAACATCGGCCTTCTCCAGCTCTTCCTCTTTGGCCCCCTTGCCGCACCAAGCACTGAACAGCGTATCCCCCTTGCCGAACTGCTCTCCCTCCTGGACAGTCTGCGGCATGGGTTTGTTCAAGGTCTCCGGCAGGAACATGACGAAAAACCCGGACACTATGGCGATGACTGCGAAAATCGTTGCTGGCATCTTTGGGTCGAAAGAGTCCAATAAGGTTATGAGGGGGGTGAGGGCACCGGACGTCCTGGCGCACATGGCGCCTAAGCCCATGGCGAAGCTACGGATCACGGTAGGGAAGAGTTCGGCCGAGTAGTTGTAGATGATGGCGAAGCTGCTCGCTATCAGGAATTTGCCGGCGAAGACGAAGGTGGTGGAGGCGGCGCCCTGAGCGAGGTTGGAGGCTACGATGCAGCAGATGCCGCCGAGGATCATCTCGAAGGAAGTTAGGGAACGTCGGCCCCATCTTGAAATAACACATTTTTGTTGGTTAGAAAATAGGCTATTTGGAACGAACGCAAGTGTTGAGAAATCGATCTGGCAACGCTGTAGGACACTAGGACGACAGTTCAAACGAAGGTGGCGAAATTCGTTGATCGTTGAAATTAATATCAAGTGACTTGTGAACAGTTGTTAGGGAGATAATTATGCATTACCGTTGAATAATCTCATTATGCGTCGATTGCTGTACTTGGAGAAATGCCGCTAGCTGCTAGTTCAAAGTAAGTGAGGTTATAATTATCTAGATTTCTCTTTTAATTGCCCCAATTGAAATCAAAACAATCTCTCGAACTTCAAGTACATGTTAGACAAGTAGGAGGGTTGACAAATATTCGATTTGAAGTCAGATGTTGATTTCATTTTGTTTTACTGTTGCTCGCCAATCGCGGTTTGAAATTTCCACGAATCCAAAACAAATATGCGTTCCTTGGAAGATTTAACGGAATTTGCGAGGTTGCCGGATTGGAAAAAAATACTGAGACCTGCATTTCGGCGTGTAGTGGCTAATTTGGTATCAAAACAAATCTCACCTGTCCATGAAGTAGACCGTAGCTACGTAACTAGGTATCTCCACGAGTCCCATGACGAAGAGCACCACGAACGGGTCTCCCTTGAGGCTGCTGGTGCTCAAAGACAACCCGTAGTAGACTAAAGAATTAGCGAACCAACACAGCATCACGTTGAGTGTCTTTCGCCGCAAATTCGGCGTCCTGAAGAGGTCTCCGATACCTCCACCGCTCTCCTCCTTGGTGCGCACCTCCGACATGCCCTTGCTGACGAACCCCGCGGTGTCGATGTCCACGACGCGGCCGTTCATCTCCAGGGCCTTCCGCACCACCTCGACCGATTCCTTCACCTTGCCGTTGCTCCACAACCACCTAGACACGAAAACCTATGGAGGAGGGGCGTCGCGCGGGGTGTTTTCTTACCTGGGGGACTCGTCCATGAGCCAGAAATGGCCGAGGAGGACCAGGGCGTGGCAGCCGTAGACGATCTGCAGGAGTTGTCTGTCTTTGATGAGCGCCCCCCAGCCGGCTACGAGCATTATGCCGAAGGCGAAGGCTGCTTGGAAGGATATCCCGCACATGGAGCGCTTGCTGGGGCCCACCAGCTCCATGGTCAACACGAAACCTGCGCAAAAACGCAGTTTTGGGCGTATTTTACATTGTAGCAACGCAGACAGCACCTCATTCTGGAAAAAAAATATTGACTCACCTGGTATGTAGCTACCAGCAGATCCGAAGATACCGTACAAATAACGCAACACCAAGAAGGAGAAATACTCCGGGGTGAAGGCAACGGCAACGCCGAAAATTAATTGGAGCACAGCGGACCAACAAAAAACTGGTTTTCGCCCGACTTTGTCCGCCATATTGCCTAGCACTACGGCGCCGGTGAAGACCCCGAACATGTAGACCGATTGACCGATGGCTCCCATCCATCTAGGGAAACAGTTGAACATCATAAGAAAAAACATTTTTTTTAATAGTCAATTGTTTGAAGGTGATTTATTTGATAAAATACAATGCAAAAAATCCATTGAAATTTGAAAAATTCATTAAATATTGATTCAATAATGAAAACAAAATTCCAAGAAAAAATTAAAAAGAAACTGACAATGAAATTTTCGAATAAAACACGAACATTATTCATTTCGATTGCCATATCTTTTATATAATGGCTCCATTGGAGTAGATTAAGAAGTGTTGAGTATCCATTAGGCTTTCATTTATGTATAAATACCGATATCGATATCGCTGAAAGGTAGATAACATTTCGCTGATCTCTGCACCCAAAAATATTCAAACATCGACGTTACTATTATGTAAATAAAGCAGTGAAACGACATATGACAACTCATAACCTCACATATTCTCCTTCTCTTTTTCCAATCGCTGGCTCATCAAGGCCTACTAGGCCTTTGTATTCACGTTTGACAACACGAAAACAATTTCAAACGTACCTTCTGTCGCATACGAGTCCCCATTCTGTGGCTCTGGTATTTCCGTAGTGCGTGTGATCGTAAACGTAAGAATCGCATTCGTACGAAACGTTCGTAGTGAGATTCAGTAAAGAGCAGCTGTCAAATTTACCAGTAGCTAATTTTGGCAGGTATTTTGCTAACATGGTGTCGTTTAAAGGCGTGTAGGTTTGATTCAGGTCGACACTAGGAATTTCGCACCTAAAAAGATTGTTTTAATTATAATTTTATCCTAGCCTATGTACTCTATGATTAAAAAAAAATTAGCGTCAAAGGACTGAAAACTTTTTTTTTTTTAATTTTAATTTTGATTTATTTTCACCTGTACTCTGGTACAGCGGCTACTGTCACCAAAGTCATCATGTTGAGTCCAGCGCATACAGCGGATAAAATGTGTAGGAAGAATTGCCATGCTTGGTATTTTCCAAAATCACCTGCCAAAACGAAGAAAATCTGCATGATTGATTTATTCATCGAAAATACATTGAATCATACTAAGGACATTTGATATATCGCATGATGTGGCGCCACAGCTCCAGAGTTTCCATTGTTTTAACCAGAAGATGTTTTTAGAACGATGTTTTTTGTGGAATATGGCTTAGAATGAAAATTAACTGTTACAATTCTGTCTTCAAGAGCGAAGAAAGAATTTACTGGATTGGTATGCGTGACCGGCTTGAAAGTAAAGCAAATAACATTAAAACCTGTACAAATTTAACACGTCCTCATTTCAATGACTCATTATACAGGGTGTTCCTGAAGGACGTGCTAATATTTGTCCTAAAAGTCTTGACTTTTGAGATACAGGGTGAAAAAAAAAATTGAAAATAACTGAGATAATATTTTAGACATCTTCAAAAAATTTGGTACATGTCTTCTATGCATTAAGGTGCATTTTGTGATGTACGGAATTTTTCATTTTCTCTACCAGTGGCGTCCGTACGGGGTTTGCATTGAATACTTGAGAAAAAAATACTACGCCACTGCTTACTTCCAAAATTTAAATTACTTTCAAGATCCTCTTTAATTATTGAGCAAATTCAATCTCATGGATTTTCTTTGTCCAACGCATGGTTTTCGCTAAAAAAATAAAAATCGTTTTACTTCAGGGTCAATTCCTCAAAAATCTGATGCGGCGTGAAAATGTTTGTGCATCGACTGAAAGCAAATTAAGAGATCAGATTACATGTACATATTTTTTTCACGTTACTTGTCTCCAATTTTTCCACCAACATGACATAAAATTCAACCTTGTTCCTGACTAGATCATTGTCAATATTTTCATTCCTAATTACATATTATATTAATGATTTACGATATATTTTCCATGGCATTTTTTTAATAGTTGCTGTAGGCGTATTTTTGTCGTCACGATCGATAAATAAAATCAATAGTATGTACGTTGCCGGAAAATCTAATAAATAACTTTTGATGTATCACTCTGTATATTACCGAACTATAACTCAACCTGTCAATCTCCTGATGCTGGTTACATCATAATCTTGTCAAAGATAATAAATCTATTTTTATATACGACCTATTATTTATTATTATTATAATAATATACGACCTAAAAAAAGTATACATTAACAATTGGAAAAGGTATACAGGGTGAATTACTGAAGCCAGATCCAAGATCAAATGTTCGAGTCCATTGTACACATTTCACTGCTTATTTTTCTTTGAAGTTCCATGACAATCGAGATCACCCTGTGACATTCTCGGCCTGTCTAGTTATTAGAGCGAAGCGATGTTACTATTTTTGAGAACGGGTCTGTTTCTTACTCTCCTTTGTTTATTTTCGACCAAGCCGAATTCTCTGAGATAAGGTTGGGTAATGTTACTGTATTCACTGCAAAATTTATCGAACAAATGTGAAATGGTTGGGGTTATCTGAGAATTGATAAACATGATCGCTTTCGGTGTCAACAGACTTTGGTTTTCCAATAAAAGTCAATGCAAAACACTAGAAAGATACATCTGGGACACCCTGTATATGTGATTTTTTTTTTGTAGAAAATGTCTCCGAAAAACACGTTGGAACTGTTTTTTTTTTCTTTCTTGAGTCTTAGAATGAATTTTCTATTTTCACAATATGATTCATTGTTTTTTAATAGGATTCTAATTGGTTTAGGCACCTCTCACACGTGACATTCAACATATGGTATGTTGAAAATCAATAATAGAGTGAAATGAGTGATGGAGACTCACAGGGAATCTTACATACCGCGTGGTAATTATATTTGTGTCAGTAGGAAAAAAAATTTATTACAAAAGGTGCGCTTTGAAGGTCCACCCTGTATGGCATTAGCAATGTAACTGGTATGGATAAAAATATACGTGAAACTGTTCGAGAGCTTTTTATTTATATTTAGAGTTTGTTTAATGCCAATTGGTTATCCGTTTAGCTGTTTACAAAATAAAAGTATTTGTGAAAACCAATTTATACGTTTATCACATTTCGGATTACTTGCTTTAATGCTTTTAGGCACCAAAAAAGCCTTGAGATCCACTTAACGACAAATTATCGAAAATAATGTTAACTCAAGTTATTCTTGTTTGGATGTTTCAGATTTGCCCCTACTTTTTGTCGTCCCCTCGTAACAAAGCATAATCTATGGAAAATGCTTGACATACTGAACGACAAAAAAATAGACAATACTATCGCTTTCGTGTTATCGCCGTGTAAATTGTGGTTTAATTATTAAAAAAAGTAATGGTTCGAGTCGAAATTCAGGTTCAGCGTTTGGAAAATTAACCTGAAAAAGCATAATTCAGGAATTGGATTATTCAATCATGATTCTGTGTAGTACAAAAATGCTCGTCGTTTCAATTGAAGAAATGTTATTGTTGGCTAGTTCATTTAAATTTGCATATTTCATGAATGCTCTGTTGAATATTCATGAGCTCAGTTGGAATTGCAGATATCGTATAAAAATACTTTCAACTTGTCAGAAAAATCAATCAAATACAGAACTTATACATGAGGTGTCAAAAAGAATACATTTTACGCTTGAGATACGAGGGAGGTCCCAAAATTTGTGACTACACTGTTGACGATACAACCGCATATGTGAGCTCTAGATATTTTTTTCACACAAATTCTTATGTATTTTCTCACCCAAATAACCCATGAGGGTCTCCAAATCACGCGGCCCATCCGTATTGCCCATTTTCTCACTACTTACAACACAAGTCGTTCTACTTTCATTCACAACTAAAGCACCAAGTCTAATTTTTTTTTCTTTCACTTGGATCGCCGATCACTTGGTACAGATATCGAGGTCCACCTCTCCGCGACGACGTTTGAATCGTGACTTCCACAGCACCACGTGTTTTGAGCATCGGCCATGGCGATGTTGCCAAGTTTGTTAGCGAAACGTTAGGGGGCTTCGATAACGCTGCTTAGATAACGCATGGGTTCGGATATTTACATATATTCTTAGTCTCTGTGGAATTATTGAGTGCGAGATAACAATGCGTGTTATACTGGGTGTCCATTAATTATTTCGTGGTTTTACTGAATGTGTGTGGGTTTGGCAACGTTGCACCAGCCGACTCGTATGCCAAGAAGCGGAAAAATCACATTCGGTTCTTACTTGGACTATTCTCAAGACCAATCATGATTATATGCACAATTTAATATCGAAATAGCGAACTCATCACATAATGAAAATTACTCTTTTCATTGCGATTATTAATTTTCTGCCCACGTTTCATATTTCAAGGTTGTCTATCTGATGAAATATGTGAAATTTCCTCTGTAGAGTTGTTTTTCACCCTGTATAAATGCTTATTTCAAAGACGAATACTTCGGTTGTATATTCGAAAATCACAAAAATTCCACTATAATTCGCAAAACTGTTCCTAGTTATGAACAACGTCAAATCAGGTCAAATGTAACGACTTCAAGTTCGAAGAATGACCAGTAGCGCCATCTCTCTGTGCCTAGTCGAAACCATTAACGTCGATGGAGACCACTAGTGCCATCTCTTGATATTCAACAGGACTTTTGAGGTTGTAACGGACGACTAGCGTCATCTCGTAATAGTTTACAGGAGTAGGTAATAGAACAGATTTGGATTTATTGGAAAAATTCGTAGAGTCTTCAATGTTCGTAAGGAGGCTCCCTGAGCATCGACATGGACTCTTCATGGGTTTTTTCGTTGAGAAAATGGGGTTTTTGGGGGTTTTTCGTGTGTTTTTGCGACTTTTTGAGGTTTTTTGGAATTTTTAACATGAAATATCTCGAAAACTATACTAGATATCAAAAAACGGATTTCACCACCGGTTTCAGCGCATCTTAGACTTATAGAAGAGTTTTCAGGCGAATTTATTTCTCGAAATATTTCGAAAAATCGACGAAAGGGTACCCCCTTTGGATTTTTCAAAAATTCAAAGTCGTCTTAGAGTCTTCAATGTTCGTATGGAGGCTTCTAGAGCTTCGATATAGACTTTTCATGGGTTTTTTGGGGTTTTTCGTGTGTTTTTGCGACTTTTTGAGGTTTTTTGGAATTTTCAACATGAAATATCTCGAAAACTATACCAGATATCGAAAAGCGGATTTCACCACCGTTTTCAGCAACTCTTAGACACCTTGTAGACGAACTTATTTTTCAAAATTTCGCTCCATACCAGTCACAAGCGCCCACTTTCCAGACACGTCCAAATCCCCCCCACCTCCGGCGCCGCTGCGAAGCGTCGCGACGCCCGTCAGCGGCGCAGGTCCGCCGGCGTGCGACCCTCTCTCTCTCTCGTCCCGGCGGCGTGGGAAGCCGTCCAGCACCGTCCAGTAAGTGACATGATATCAAGCGATCGTCGTCGTGAACAAAACCATCGTCGAGGGGAGACATGTATAGCGATGAATTCTCACACAGCAAGATATTTCACGGTAAGCCGCCATTCCTACGTCGTTTCTTTCATTTTTTTATCGGGCGTCGCCACCAGAGAGGCGCCGCGACGCTCTCGGGCGAGGTGGGTCCCACCCCCCAAATCGGGGATGACTTTTATTTATCCTTCAAATTGGGGGGAATTTTTCGTGATTTTCGGTGCTGCTTTCTTCAGTTTTGGGGGGCTCCATTGGGGTAATAATTGGGGATACTTTGATAGGAACCTTGCTAGGCATCGGGAAGGGTTCAACGCAATATATACAGGGTGAAGCGATCGAAAGGTTATGTGATTTGAGGTTATGTTCACTCTTGAAGCTTCCATTATTTTTGGAAATTTTTTACTATCAATTAAATGCCTTTTTCAAGGGGGTACAGTTTTTTTTTCATATACTTTTAATGTATTTGTTCGTATTTTTTTGATAATATTAAAAATTCAAGGCATAACCTCTAAATGTCATTTTAGCAAGGCGTCAAAAAAATTGTATTGTATGAAATCCAAATTCAAAATTGACGATGTTTCGATTCAAAGTTGCTCAAAATATAACTACTCAAATCCCGAAACCCGCCTTCATAGATGTATTAAAATATTCCTCACATAATTTTTTTTGACCTGATTCACAAATCGAACTTTTTGCGAAGTTTTTAAAATTTTTCACAACAATTATAAACTCTCATTCCAGTCGACACTGTTTTGGAATTAATGTTGAGTTTGATATCGATTGAGATCGCTTTAACGTTCTGTATAGAGTTCAGGAGACGCAATCAATTGACTTCAATTAATGGTTGAAATAGCTCGTAATTTTGGTATCTCCATGTATCATAACAATGCGTGAAATTATTCAGTCTACTCGATGTGGAACTAGAAAAAATACAATGCAGATTCACCATTCTTTATTTTTAGATGCGCATTTTTTTCAATAAAAAATAATTATACTGGGTGTGTCATGTGACAGTGGCCCATACCAACTTTCTTATTTTAAATACAACCCCCTGTATATTATTAGTTTTTACGATTCCTCAGAAAATTCTAGACATAATTCATGTATAATGTCCCATACCTATCTTCAACTGTTTGGGAAATACTGAGTGTTTTCAGATGTGTTAAAGAAATTGACATAAAAACAGGAAATTATTCATTTCACAAATAATGTGAAGAAAACGCGGCAAAAAATTTGAACTTCTCTTGCATTGAAATTAATGTTTTTTTGTTTTCTTACATTTTACATTAATTTCAATGTACGAGGTGTTCAAAATGTTCCTTATCGAATTTATTCCATTTGGCTGTTGCACACTGTATATGAATTTCAGTACACACCAAAAAAATGCATTGGTGTTTCAAAATAATATCAATGCGATGGCATGTATTTTATTTGCAGTGCAAGTTTGGTCAATAAAAAAACACATAAATATTCCTGGATTATCTCATTTATTTTGGCACCTCATCCTCGATAACTATTTCAAACTTGAGATATTTTTGTGAGTACGTTACCACGACGCACGATTTTTGACCCGATTCAAGTAATTCTGAAGCGGCGTAACCGAGAAAATATTATTGCTTGTCTTTTGGGGATTTTTCGATGTTATGCCTGGATCACCCTGTACAAATCAATCAGACACACCCTGTATGGAAATGGATGCATCATTGGTTAATCTTTGGACTACGTGCACTTTGTCGGGTATATTTTCTGTTGATCTGCGAATTGAGCAGATTTATTTATAATTTTCTATAGACCGAGACAGAAGAGAGATCACGTAATATATTTTATCTATCTATTCTGGTTTATTAGGAAAACAAAACAGCTCATGATGACAAAGTTTTTCATTGGAAAACAGTGGCAGAGATTTCTATAAAAGTTCACTAGGTCTCCATAATAAAAAATATAATCCTATATTTGTCAATGAGTTTGAAGTCAGGTATTTCGAAGTCAGAAAGCTATCACGGATTTCTAGTAGGAACAACCTTTATGTTTGAAAATTTGCACCACCTGCAAAAATATCTGTTTGCGCACGAAGAACGGTCTACTATACTAGATATTATTTATCCACACTTCGCATATTGCGCTTCATTGTTGTATTTTTGTTCTGAGGAAGATATAAATAGGTTGCAGATTTGACAAAATTAAATTATTAGCTTTGTAATAACGTGTAATACACATTTTGCATTTTATAAGCGGAAGTGAAAAACAACAAAATACTCAAGTAGGTATTTGTCAAATCAAAAATAATTTCCGAAAAGTGGGAAAGTTGCAAAAATGAAAAAAGCTGTAGAAAATAACTCGCAAATTAATTGCACATCAAAAACAAAAAAAAAAACATTAATTTCAATATAAGAGATGTTCAAAATGCCTTTTGAACATTATTTGTGGAATGAAAGAATTTTCTTTTTATGTAAATTTTTGTAATATTTCTGAAAACACTCAATATTTCCGAAACAGTTGAAGATAGGTATGGGACATTATATATAAATTATGTCTAGAATTTCCTGAAGAATTCAAAAAATCAATAACATACAGGGGATTGTATTTAAAATAAGAAAGTTGGTATCGGCCACTGTCACATGACACACCCTGTATAATTAGTTTTTCCCAACACGCTCCCATTTTTTCGTTATCGAATTTATTCCATTTGGCTGTTCCACACTGTATAGAAGAGGTAGTTATAAAAGAACCACTCGAACTAGAATTCACGAGTATATTTTATCGACTGTCAATATCTAATAAAAAATAATCCCAGCATATCATCCGATAAAAAAAGTTCCCTAAAACACCGAATTCAGAAATTATCCACTATGTTTGATGACGAAATATACCATAGCAATCAATTTTCACGGATTACCGTCAAGTTTTTTGCGTAGTACGACATTTCTGGCATGTTTTCACATAAGTATTACAATTTTATTGCTATCAACTACAATGATGTACAATAATGTGAAGCACTCAAAACAAGTTTCATCTTGGCATGATTGAATTTTTGGCGGATTAAATGTAGTCTGAGTTATGATTGAAATCACTCTGATAGTATTTCTATATTAGTAGTTGCTTTATCTTATCAATCGAAGGTGTAAAAATCAATGAGAATGATGAGATTATTCGTTTGATCAGGAATTATTCACGTTCATGGCTGTTACAATGCGGCTTAAAAATATTTCAAAATATTCGTATGGAGACTCTCAGATCATCGATATGGACTATTCATGGGTATTTCCTTTGATTTTTCTTTGAATTTTGATTTTCTTACTAGTTTACTGACGACAATTCATTGTTAATTATTCGATACCTTGCGTTACTTTTATCAAACGGCATTCTTGATAAAAAATAATTGGGCAGTTAAACAACTGATAATTAACATTTCGTAAATACTCATTGAAACAAAAAATACTTTTTCATTAAAACTTCCGAAAAATAATAAATATGAAGCGAATACGAACGAGAAACCGTCCCCAGCAAACCCGAACTGATATACCGGGTGTCCCATTTCAAGCAACGTATCAGCCCACCCTGTATCAGTCTATTTCATGTTTTCGTTTCACAGTAGTGGATATCCCGAGATTTCCTATCTGTCTGATACGCGATCTTTTCCTTAGCAATGCGATTCCGACATCAAAGTGAACAGGTGTGAATGCGACTTTCAAGAAAAGTCATCGATATAATAAATAATGGATCATAAAAGTATTGTGTCTTTTCGTGGTAAGCTAATGACAATTTTACATGATGCAACGGAATTACAGAACGTTTGTTTTTAGTGTTATTATTGTTATGAAAATTATTTCTGTCAATATCGATAATGACGACGTGCAAATGTTTCACTTACATAATAGATTTATTTTCAAGTGGGGCTTTTCGATTTTTATGTCAATAATAATCAACAATTTTATTGATGAACAATTGTATGATGTTTTGATATCATTTATTGCCAAGGTATATTCAAATTATCGATCAATTTCCTTATATTTATTTTATTAAAGTCTTCAGAATTCCTGTGGAAAATAAATCACAATTGAAGTTAGAAAATGGCTATATACAGTAAGGAGGCGCAAAAGTAGTCGAAATAATTATTCACAAGTGTTCATAAGTCCAAAACTATTAACTTTTTTGATAGAAAACCGTTCATCAAACTTGTTCAGAATTCAACGTAGAATGTATAAAAATGCAATGAAATATAGGGTGTCCCATTTCAAAAAATTAACTGCCAAGTCACCGTGCTTATTTGAGACACTCTGTATAAATGTAACCACACTGAAAAAAATTTTGTTCATAATATCAATAAACGGTGGTTATCAACCTGTTATACGTTAATATCATGAATTTTTCATCAATAGAACGAAATAAGCTTTATTAATCAATGATGCTATTCATTGATATTATAAACCTGGTTTATTGATTTTTTATACGTTAATATTACGAATTCTTCATTAATACAACGAAATAATTATCATTAATTGATGACGTTTTTCATTGATATTATCAACCTTCGTTCATTAACATATTATACGTTTATATCATAATTATTTTCATTAATACAACGAAATGATCTTTATTAATTGATAACGCAATACATTGATATTCTTTTATCCATATGTTATATTGAGGAGATCGAATGAAACCCTACAACTTATGTATTCAACATTTTTTTTGTAATATGTAGAATAAAGAAGTTACAGGGGGGGCGACGGACTTTTGGTCGTCACTGTATATATTCTATTTCAATTTCATGAAAAGTCATGATTAATTTCATGAAGCTCAATTGAATTTTATTAATGAAATTTCGTGGAAATTCTCGAACTTTCATGAGTGTTTATAAAGTTTTCACAAATGTTTCTAAATTTCGATAAAAATTTCACGAATATTTCTGAATTTCCATAAAAATTTCATAAATGTTTCTAAATTTTCACAAATGTTTCTAAATTTCCATAAAAATTCCACAAATATTTCTGAATTTCCATAAAAATTTCATAAATGTTTCAAAATTTTTACAAATGTTTCTGAATTTCCATAAAAATTTCATAAATGTTTCTAAATTTTCACAAATGTTTCTAAATTTCCATAAAAATTCCACAAATATTTCTGAATTTCCATAAAAATTTCATAAATGTTTCAAAATTTTTACAAATGTTTCTAAATTTCGATAAAAATTTCACGAATGTTACTAAATTTCCATAAAAATTTCACAAATGTTTCTAAATTTCGATAAAAATTTCACGAATGTTACTAAATTTCCATAAAAATTTCACGAATGTTTCAAAATTCGGGGAAATTCCATAAAATCCTGCATTCCCCCTCTCCAGGAAATAACAATGCGTCCCCTAAAGAGGGCCAAGTCCAGTGGCGCGGCTCCAGGCGCAGCCTGGGCGGCATGGGCGGCGAAGAGGTCGTCGTGGGCGGCCTTCGAAACGGATCAACCGGCTGCCCAGCCAATGGGGGCATCGGCGGCGGAGGTGGCGGGGGGGACGAAGGGGGCGCGGGCGGGGGCGACGGCGCAACTACGGCAACGGGGCCGGACCAGCTGGAGGGGGCGGGCGCAATTGCGGATGACGCTATTCACCTCAAGAGACGGGTGGGACTCGTCAGTGGGGTGGCTCTAATTGTCGGAACGATGATAGGTGAGATCACTAGTTACTGTCTTTTTTTATTTTCATCATTTTTTTATTCCATTATTTTTTCATTTTATCATTTTTTTATTCCATTATTTTTTTTTTATTTATTATTCTCTTTATTTGATTTTTTTGTTATTTTCTTTTATTATTTTTTTATCATTATTTTTTATTTATTTTTTATTTTTTATTTCGTATACAAACAATTTTCAATGCAGTTCGAATAAATTCTAAAAAATAATTTTCGAGTATGCCAAAGCAATATAAAAATAAATACAATAAGTACACAAACAACATATTCTTTTAGACAAGTAGATATCAACAAAAAAATACAGAAAAAAATTAAGAAAGAATAAAAAAAATTGTGAGCACATTCTCAATAAAAAAATCATACAATGAATATAAATGTGCGTAGCGTGGAATAAATTTCCTGGGGGGGATAAATGAATGTTTCTATTTTTTTTCTCGGTTTTCAGGCTCTGGAATTTTCGTTTCCCCGTCTGGACTTCTCGAAAGGACAGGATCAATCGGGATGAGTTTCGTGATATGGATGGCATGTGGATTGTTATCCTTGTTAGGTGAGTATTTGACTAGCAATTGTTTGTCTGTGATTCCATGATTTTGTTCTAATGTCCTGACTAGGATTATCAGGAATGAAAATGAGTTTGATAGAATTTTTCATATCAAATGTGCTTTCTTGTAGATTTTAATTCGTTATTTATTCTAAAAATCAACTTTTAAAACTATTTCCAATAGGGATATATATATATTTTATTGTTGTTCTTTTAGGTATTCCGGAAGAATTCTGAAAATGAAAAAAATATTAAAAATTGAATTTTCATTCAAAGGTACAATCAGAAATGTCGGATTATTTATTTTGAATTTAATTTTATTATATCCAGCAAAATCTCATACTCAAATAGATTAATATCTACACTACTAGGGAGCTAATAAACTCTTCAAAAACAAAAAAAATTTCAAGAAGGAAAACTCCAGAAGTGACTTTCGCACTTTGCGAAAGTTTCCAAGACTTAAGTAAATTGAAAACTATTACAACTGTCTTCCATAACTATACATTATGAAAAACAAATAATATCAAACCAATCGCATTTCCAACTCTTCAAGAGTCTGAAAAGTACTCAGTAGACACGCCTTCTAGAATTTCTTTCCCGTTTTTTGAGATGAGCCTAAATTGGCTCGGCTATCAAAAATAGCTGCTCTTTCTACGTGTTTTTCTCTGTTGGTCTACCAACGAAATATCTGAAGCGTTCGACATTGTTTTCGTTCGTTTCTTTCGGACGTAATTCACGATCAATTCTTTCCCAAACAAATTAGTCGCAAATCGAAAATTTGGTCGGTATTTTCCTACGTCGTATATTGTTTGCTGCAACGTATTTTCGTGTGAAAAATTCCGCCCTGTATAAATCGCATGATCAGTGCAAACATTTTTTTCAACCATAACATGTGGCACAAAATTACGAAATTGTTTATAAGTAAGCTTTAGTGAAAAGAAAACAATCAATTTTTTGGGATCGGACGGATGTTGATATGATAATGGTGTTATACAGGATGTCCCGAAGCTCCCAAGCCAGCAGATAGTCACAGGAAAAAATTATTCACAATAGAAATTGCACATTTTATCGCTACGCCACATTTCCACTGTTTCCAATCCCTGCAAATAACTGACATATCCAAAAACTCAGGGACACCCTGTATACTAAAGTCTACACCACTGGCCGTGATCTGTGGCAGGCAGCACATGACCGGCTGACGTATCCAGTTTTGCCTATGGCAATAAATAGAACTGGAAAATTAATGGATTGTTGTGCCGAAAAAAAAATGGGTTGGCAACTGTTACGTTATTCACTTGTTGATGCCTACGTCACTGGGATCTTGCACGTGGGTTTTTTATAAACGGTTCTCGTTCATTCATCATTCGTTGGAGCATGGGGAATTTTCACCCTGTATACCTTGTATACGTTGAGTAGTTGAATTAGGTTTTTTTTTTGTTTTTTTATTCGAAAATAAACGTATTGGTTTCTTTCTCTGCATTGGTATTAACGTCAATGGTTGTGGGTTTTGGTATAAATAATGTTCATTCATTTTAGGAACCTTGGAATTTTTGGCGAGCATGTTTATTTTTTCACTTAGATTTGATTCAATTAATTTAATGATATTTAGTTGTTTTTAATTTGATTTAGTTCGATTTAGTCTGAATGAATTTTTTATTTAATTCAATCTATTTTGATTCCATTTGATTAATTTGGATTAATTGAATTCAATTTGTTTCAGTTTGATTTAATCGAATTGTATTGGATACAATTTGATTTAATTTGATTCAATTGGATTCAATTTGTTTCAATTCCATTTGATTCGACTTAATTTAATTGATTTGGTTTGATTGAATTCAATTTAATTCAATTGAATTGAATTAGATACAATTAAATTTAATTCGATTTAATTCAATTCGATTTAATTTGCTTTAATTGGATTCAATTTGTTTCAAATCGATTTTATTTGATTTAATTTGATTCAATTTCATCAACTTTGTTTCAATTCGACTTGATTTGATTCAATTCGATTTAATTTTCTTTAATTGGATTCAATTCCTTCCAATTCGATTTGGTAAGATTGAAATAGATACAATTGGATTCAATTTCATTAAATTTATTTCAATTTGACTCGATTCAATTCGATTTAATTTGCTTTATTTAGATTCAATTTCATTGAATTTGTTTCAATTCGAATGAATTTGCTTTAATGGAATTCAATTTGTTTCAATTCGATTTAATTTGCTTTATTTGGATTCAATTCCATTGATCTTGTTTCAATTCGATTCGATTCAATTCGAATTAATTTGCTTTAATGGAATTCAATTTGTTTCAATTCGACTTGATTCGATTCAAATCGATTAAATTTGCTTTAATTGGACTCGATTCGATTTAATTTAATTTAAATTGGTTTCAGTTTGACTAAATTGAATCGAAGTAAATCAAATTCGATCCTGATCTGTTGTAATTAAGATAAAAATTGAGAGTCGTGACTTGGCGTGATTAATTTTTGGTCAGGCGCCCTGGCGTACGCCGAGCTGGGCACGATGAACACCTCCTCGGGGGCGGAGTACGCGTACTTCATGGACGCGTTCGGCGCGCCGCCCGCCTTCCTCTTCTCCTGGGCCAGCACGCTGGTCCTCAAGCCGTCGCAGATGGCCATCATCTGCCTGAGTTTCGGCAAGTACGCCGTCGAGGCGTTCGTCAGCGAGTGCGAGCCGCCGGAGGTCGTCGTCAAGATGGTCGCCCTGCTGGCGATGGGTGAGACTTCCTCTCGTTTCCTCCAGTGGGTTTCGAATTTTCGACTGATATTCTTTCCAGTCGTGATCCTCTACGTCAACTGCTACAGCGTCAATCTCGCCACCAGCGTTCAGAATGTGTTTACGGCAGCCAAACTGGTGGCTGTACTCATAGTGGTGCTCGGGGGTGCTTACAAAATGATAGAAGGTGATTGGGTTGTCGGATTTTTAACCTCGATTCATTTTCAGATTTCTCCGAAACTTCTCCCCACTTCCCCAAAAGTCCTTTTGATATTCCAACCTCTTGAAAAACTCTTCTAAAACTCCTCCCAACTTATTAAACTCCTGAAAAACGTCCCTCAACTCCTCCTAATACCCTTAAAACTATCTCAAACTCCTCCCAACTTTCCCAAAACTCCTGTTGATATTCCTACCTCTTGAAAACTCTTCTAAAACTCCCCCCAACTCATTCAAAACTTCTCCCAACTCATTAAACTCCTGAAAAACGTCTCTCAACTCCTCCTTATGCCCCTAAAACTATCTCAAACTACTCTCAACTTCCCCAAAACTCCTTTTGATATTCCTATCTCTTGAAAAAGTCTTCTAAAACTTCTCCTAACTGCCTCAAAACTCCTTTTAATATTCCCTTCTCTTGAAAAACTTTTCTCAACTCCTTCCAATTCCTCCTTAGTCCTTCAGAACTTCTTTTAACTCTACCTTCTACAAAGCTTCTACTCACTCTTCTCAACTGCTGAAAAACTTCCCTCAACTCCTTCTATGGCTTTCAAAATTATTTCAAACTCCTCCCAACTTCCTCAAAACTCCTTTTGATATTCCTATCTCTTGAAAAAGTCTTCCAAAACTTCTCCTAACGCCTTCAAAACTCCTCTCAACTTTCTCAAAACTCCTTTTAATAATCATACCTCTTGGAAAACTCCTCTAAACTCCTTTCAACTCCTAAAAAATCCTCTAAACTCCTTTCAACTCCTAAAAAACTCCTTTCAACTCCTGAAAATTCTCCTCAACTCCTCCTGATGCCTCTAAAACTATCTCAAACTTCTCCTCGCTTTCTCAAAACTCCTATTAATATTCCCAACTCCTGATAAACTCCACTCAACTCCTCCTAACGACTTCAAAACTCCTCTCAACTTTTCCTAGCGCCTTCAAAACTCCTCTCAACTTCCTCAAAACTCCTTTTAATATTCATACCTCCTGGAAAACCCCTCTAAACTCCTTCCAACTCCTGAAAAACTCCCCTCAACTCCTCCTGATGCCTCTAAAACTATCTCAAACTTCTCCTAACTTTCTCAAAACTCCTTTTAATATCCCCAACTCCTTCAAAAATCCTCCCAACTTCTAATAATGTAGGAATAAAATAATAATAATAATAATGATGATTTTTTTGGCAAGGCAACACCCAACATTTGATGCAACCGTTCAAAAATACCAGATTCTCAATCGGAAACATAGCGACGGCGTTTTACACGGGCCTCTGGGCGTACGACGGTTGGAACAACCTCAATTACGTCACCGAAGAAATAAAAAATCCCTCCAGGTATGCGATAGACCACATTAGTGACGACATGACAAATATGCAACCAACATTACACTGAGTCCTGAATCGTTTGGCGCGAAATGATGTGTTTTATACTCGACCTTAAGTACGGATGACATAAGAACGATAATAGAAGTATCGTAACAGGCCCTTTTGTTTTATGCTCTCACATGAAATAAGTTGATATTTAAGGAATTGCATCTGAGGGAGCTTGGATATAAAGGATGGAAGTAACGATATTTTCGTAAAACGATTTTCTGGAATTTATTCAGAAGTGTTTGAGAAAACTTTCTTTACGTCACCCATTCCATACGACGTATTCATTATTTTTCTATCGAATTCCAACAGATACATTTCTCAAATATTGCTTATAACAGCGAAATACTTCAATAAATAACATCATAATTCCAACCACAGATTCTGAACCTTAGATAATGGTCACTTAAGGTTCATATTAGCGCATCTTCGTTCAGAAATATTTCGTTTTGACTCAATGCACTGTTGGTTGCATACATTTTGACGTCACACTAATGTGGTCTATTCCCTTCGTTCGAAAATCTCGCCCCAACTGAATTTCTCCCCTCTCCCGGTTGCAGGAACCTTCCGCGCAGCATCGTGATCGGCATCCCGCTGGTGACGATCTGCTACGCCCTCATCAACGTCTCCTACCTGACGGTGATGTCGCCCATGGAGATGATGACCAGCGAGGCGGTGGCCGTGGTGTTCGGCAACCGCGTCTTGGGCGCCATGGCGTGGCTGATGCCGCTCTCCGTCACCGTGTCGACGTTCGGCTCCGCCAACGGGACGCTCTTCGCCGCCGGCAGGCTTTGCTTCGCCGCCAGCCGGGAGGGGCATCTGCTGGACATTTTGTCGTACGTGCACGTCAGGCGGTACACGCCGTCGCCCGGCCTCATTTTTCACGTGAGTGGAGTTTTTTTTCTCTTAACATGGGGATTAGAGGGAATTTTGGGGATTTTTCGTGGATTTTTGAATTCAAGGTCGTCTTAGAGTCTTCAATGTTCGTATGGAGGCTTCTAGAGCTTCAATATGGACTTTTTACGCGTTTTTTTTTGTTGAGAAAATGGGGTTTTTGGGGGTTTTTCGTGGATTTTTGCGACTTTTTTAGGTTTTTTGGAATTTTCAACATGAAATATCTCGAAAACTATAATAGATATCGAAAAACGGATTTCACCACCGTTTTCAGCGCCTTTTAGACGTCTTATAGACGCCTTATAGACGAGTTTTCAGGCGATTTTATTTTCCGGATTTTTTCGAAAAATTGACGACCCCCTTTGGATTTTTCATAAAAAACTCAAAGTCGTCTCAGAGTCTTCAACGTTCGTATGGAGACTCCCAGAGCATCTATAAGGACTCTTCATGGGTTTTTTCGTTGAAAATCGAGGGAATTTTGGTAGTTTTTCGTGGTTTTTGCGATTTTTGTTTTTTTTTTGGATTTTCAACATGAAATATCTCGAAAACTATAATAGATATCGAAAAACGGATTTCACCACCGTTTTCAGCGCCATTTAGACGTCTTATAGACGCCTTATAGACGAGTTTTCAGGCGATTTTATTTTCCGGATTTTTTCGAAAAATTGACGAAAGGGTACCCCCTTTGGATTTTTCATAAAAAACTCAAAGTCGTCTCAGAGTCTTCAACGTTCGTATGGAGACTCCCAGAGCATCTATAAGGACTCTTCATGGGTTTTTTCGTTGAAAATCGAGGGAATTTTGGTAGTTTTTCGTGGTTTTTGCGATTTTTGTTTTTTTTTTGGATTTTCAACATGAAATATCTCGAAAACTATAATAGATATCGAAAAACGGATTTCACCACCGTTTTCAGCGCCTTTTAGACGTCTTATAGACGCCTTATAGACGAGTTTTCAGGCGATTTTATTTTCCGGATTTTTTCGAAAAATTGACGAAAGGGTACCCCCTTTGGATTTTTCCAAAAATTCAAAGTCGTCGTAGAGTCTTCAACGTTCGTATGGAGACTCCCAGAGCATCTATAAGGACTCTTCATGGGTTTTTTCGTTGAAAATCGAGGGAATTTTGGTAGTTTTTCGTGGTTTTTGCGATTTTTGTTTTTTTTTTGGATTTTCAACATGAAATATCTCGAAAACTATAATAGATATCGAAAAACGGATTTCACCACCGTTTTCAGCGCCTTTTAGACGTCTTATAGACGCCTTATAGACGAGTTTTCAGGCGATTTTATTTTCCGGATTTTTTCGAAAAATTGACGAAAGGGTACCCCCTTTGGATTTTTCCAAAAATTCAAAGTCGTCGTAGAGTCTTCAACGTTCGTATGGAGACTCCCAGAGCATCTATAAGGACTCTTCATGGGTTTTTTCGTTGAAAAACGGGGAAATTTTGGGAGTTTTCGGTGGTTTTTGCGACTTTTTGGGGTTTTTTGGAATTTCCAACATGAAATATCTCGAAAGCTATACTAGATATCGAAAAACGGATTTCACCACCGTTTTCAGCGCCTTTTAGACGTCTTATAGACGCCTTATAGACGAGTTTTCAGGCGATTTTATTTTCCGGATTTTTTCGAAAAATCGACGAAAGGGTACCCCCTTTGGATTTTTCCAAAAATTCAAAGTCGTCGTAGAGTCTTCAACGTTCGTATGGAGACTCCCAGAGTATCTATGTGGACTCTTCATGGGTTTTTTCGTTGAAAAACGTGGAAATTTTGGGAGTAATTTTTTATAAATTTCAATAGAAATCTGGTTGTTTTGAATTTTTATGGAAATATTTTCGTTTTTAATTGATTCTTATGGAAGTCTAGTCATTTTTTATCAAGTTTTTTGGAAATCTGGTCGTTTTCTATAGATTTTTATGGAAGTCTAGTCGTTTTTGATAATTTTTTTTTGGAATCTGGTCGTTTTTTATTGATTTTTATGGAAGTCTAGTCGTTCATAGGATGTCCAAAAAACGAAATCGTAAATTTTTATTATGAATTTCAACGCACACGCCTGGTCTTGATTTTCAAGTGATTGAATTGTTTCCAAAGTTCTCATACCCCCCACATAGCCCAAAACATCCGTCGGACGTCCATTCAAGGTCCATTCACAGTCCGTTTAAGCGAAAATATTTTCCCAACTGTAGTTCCCCGTGTGTGATCGGTGCATTTTTCCAGTCGATAATCGCCGGCGCCATGGTGATGTACGGCACGATCGATTCCCTCATCGATTTCTTCAGTTTCACCGCCTGGATCTTCTACGGCGGCGCCATGCTGGCCCTGATAGTGATGCGCCACACCAAACCCAACTACCCCAGGCCCTACAAGGTAATTCCAACTCGTCCCCGTCGACGGCGAGCTTTTTCCCAGGGGACCTACCGACTGCGCCAAATTTTCACCGCGTCGCATTTCCGGGCTTTCAGGTGCCGATCATCATTCCCTACTTGGTCCTAGTGATCTCCGTCTATTTGGTGATCGGGCCCATCATCGACAAGCCCACCATCGAGTACCTCTACGCTAGTTTCTTCATTTTGGGGGGGATGGTGTTTTACGTTCCGTTCGTGCACTACAAGCTGCGGATCCCGTTCATGGGTGAGTGTTGTAGGCGCCTTCGCGGTTTTTTTTCTGGACTAGGGTTGTTTGTAGATGGCGTTACGGTGTTCCTGCAGATGCTCCTGGAGGTGGCGCCGACGTCGACCATGTTGGAGGAGTGAGAAAGCTCGAATGTTGAGCTCGAATATCTAGTTGAAGCTTCGATCTCGCGGCTCGAAAGCTCGTAGAAAAATGGCGGTTAAAATAATCCACAATAACTACGAAAATGCTGTTGTCATTCCCTCGTGAATCACTGTTGTTACTTCAATTGGATATTGTTTATTTTTGAATCGACTTTATACATATTTTTTAATAATTTGGTTGACATTTGTGCCGGGCTGGTACCCTGAACTGTCAATTCACAAAGCGACAGGTGACAGAGGTGGCATATGACTCGAGACAGGTGACATGTACGCGGCGTTTTTCCTTGTTTATGCTTGCGCGTTGTAACCATTTCACATGCGCCGAAAACAATGACACATATCCTCGTACCTGCGCGATGCAAATTCAAATCAATCGAACAATATTTTCCGAGAAAGTTGTTGCCTACTGACCCTAGGATGGATTAACTTTATTTAAATAAAACACGATAAAATGGCTGGGTGGTTTTTTCTCATCAACCTTTCCTCAACATTTTTACTTATTGGCCCCCGTGAGGCCTTTATGGATCACCCTGTATTCATCCCAACTTCACGACAGAACTCGTAGATCCCCTACAAAAAATAAAACCGGCAACAGCGATTTCCTGTAGACATCCTAAGAAGTCCATTAGGCAACACCGCCTCGCAATCGAAACTCGCCTCGCAGCTCATCGAGAGAAATCCATCGAAACGCGTAAAATTGAACAGAGAGGGGCGTGTCCGTTAAACAAATGCACAGCTAGCTTTGCCTTATTAGGAAGAGAAATAAAGAAAAAAGCAGGCGACTGCGGGATTTGAACCCCAGATATCGGGATGGTGAGCCTACGCGATACACACTAAACCACGGACTTCTGATAAACTTGTAAGTAATTACTGTATAAAGATGTTACGAGATATGTCAAATCTTATTTTAAACCACTTTAGTTCAATTTTGAGCACAATTCCAAAGAATAAATTTTTCTGAAAACTTGTTAGGAGCCCCATACTAATCAGTTGTACGTGAACGAAAACCCATAGAAAACTCTTGTAGTTTTTATTTAAAAAAATCAACATTTGACATTTGACGGTTGATGCGAGCAGCTGTTGGCTTTCTTGGCTCCCGATATGGAAACCCCCCAGTTCCAATTAGAACAGCCCCCCGAGGCGCACAAAATGTACACCGCCTTCGAATTCGACCCGCTCATCGATCCGGTAACTCCGGTAATACTCAATCCAGTGATGGGAATATTATTCTTTGGTTTCCCGGTCGAGTGCCCGTTCTCGTAGTCCTGCTGAATGTTGACACCAAACTTGGCAATACCTGTTACAGAAAAAAACACTTGGCGATCCAACCGACTGCGCCAAAAAAAAATTCGCGCGTCTTACCCGACAAATGGATGTTTTTGTACGACACGTTATCGATGGTGCCTTTAGCGCCGTCAGCGTGTGTTTTGATGTGGATCCCGTTGTCGGAGTTGGTGACCGTGCAGTCCACGAAATGGACGTCTTTCACGACGTTGGCTTCGGAAGAGGTTTTGCTCATTCCGACGGACAGACTGAGGCCGTGGCCTCCGGAGCATTGCAATTTCGATATGGTCACGTGTTGCGCCTTGTTGACAGCCACGCAGTCGTCCTGGTTCTTCACCACTGAGTTCTCGATCAACAAGTTGGTCGTCGAGGAAATGTCAAAGCCGTCGGTGTTGTGGCCGAGCTTGTTCTGTGGAAAACAAAATGGCGACAGTGCAGGGAAAATTCACAGGGAAAATTGTGTATTAGCCAGCGTTGTTCCTGTCAGTACTTTCGTACTAGATCTAGTACTTTTTGATGAGACCAAGTACCTCAGTACGGTTTTGGGAAAATCTAGCAAAATCTAGTACTTTTAAGTGACACTTTATAAGATATATAATTATGAGTTCTGTCTTCGTAGCTCCTTAAAATGAGGAATATGGTCAAGCTCTAACACTTTCTACTATAAATCTAGTACTTTTTATGAAGACAATCTAGTACGAAGATTTTCACCCTAGGAACAACGCTGGTATTACAATCGTTTGTTTACATACGAATTGTTCTTTTATTGTGATTTTTTACAAATTGTTCTTTTGAGAGTTTGATATCATCGTATTCTCATCAAAATGTCGAGAGGATTGAGTGGAGATGCCCAGAAAATGGTTGCATCATTATCAGAACATTTTAAACACGAAATGGATAACAGGAGCCCTTTACTTTCATTGGATTTCATTCGAAAGGTAAGTGAAGAATCTTCATGAATATTTATCCACCACGATCTCACAATGGTTCAATAGTTTTTATGAAATATGATTGTATACCCAAGTTTTAATTCGGAGTTAATTCAGAGCATCGCTGAAAAAGTGAAAAACATGTGGCATCACGGCAAAATCTGGCGATGCGTCACAGCTGAAATAGACTATACCTTATCTCCAGCAGACACATCGACGTTCCAATTGCTAATGGTCACGTGATCGCAGCTGTTGATCGAGACGCACTGCCTGGGGCAATTCAAAACGTGCAGGCCGCTGAGCACGGAACCTCCGCTAGCTTTGACTTTAACGAACTTCGGTTTTTTGACACCTCCATCTCCCTTGCCGTCCCAATACTTGGCTCCCTCGCCGTCGAGAACGTGGCCTGACAACAGGAAGTGGCCATCAACACCACCCGATTCGACACCACTTCAACTTACCCGAGGCTCCCTTCACGGTGATCTTTTCCCCGCTTATTTGAAGCAGGGGGCCATCCCAGTGGGCTACCCCGAAGGTGGTTTTGCCGACGAAGGTCAAAGTGGTTCCCTTTTTCAGCTGGAGGTCTAGGGTTTTTCCTCCGGGTACGCTCAGGGCGTTGACTATCACGTTGGTGCAGCTGTTGAGCACCGTTTTGACTTGGTCGAAGCTGTTGATTGTGCAGCTGGCTCCTACGGCAGTTTCGTTCTGGGTTGGAAGGGCAGCTGCTGCAGCGAAAGCTGCGGCGATGAGGGTGAGAAGCTCGAGAGAAAACATTTTGGATTTGAAGGGGAAGGATAGGTGATGGGAGTTTTATATGTGGGCTGAAGTGGGCTGAATTTACGTCTGTGATTTTTATCTTGAATAAGATGTCATTGGAAGCTTTGTTTTGAGTGAGTATCTTGATGAATCCTTGATTTTATCTATGAATATCGTGTTTCCAATTTTTTTTCATAAACTTATAAACAAAAACACAAAAGATAACATTTTCTGGAACCTTGAAAACTTATTCAATCAGATAAAATTTTTTGAAGTTGTGAAACAAGATTATGAAACTTTATCACATTACGTGTCACTACATTTATATTATTTCTACACTACACTTGACTATTTACATTAGAAAATAGGTCTCAAGGACTCAAGACTTAATATTTCTATTCGAATTAGTGTTAGACCAATTTTATTGGCCAGAACTTTTTCATTTGGTTGAACTGAAGGTCAGGTAAAGAGTAACAAAGGATGATAGAGCTGTTTTCGTAGAGAATCCACATTGTACCAATTATGGATTCAATAGTCCAATGTCAAGAATGTTAAGGGAAGTTATGCTTCAGACTTTAATTTTTTACCGATTCCTTGAAGGCGTTCAAAAATTGTGCACTTAATTAGGTATTTTTTCTATTAAGTGTGTTTACTGGGTTTTGGCACTTTTCATTTATTTTATTTAGCTCTTGGTTATGTTTTTTTTTTCAATATTTCTACTTTCAGTTTCAAGTATTTTTATATATGTATATTTTACAATGTTGTAATTTAAGGGTTTTCCTGTTTTTGCCAAATAAATAACTATTTGAGCTCAAATCAGCACCAAAAATATGGAAAATCGTCACAAAAGTGATGAAATTCCATTACCAAATGGCTTCGAGATTTTCAAAATTGCCAACACCAAAATAAAAAGAGTATTTTTTATAAAAAGGTCTATTAATTGGGATGAAATGAACCAACGAATAACACAAATAATTGTTTTTATTTCCTCCATGCCGTATTTACATATATTATATTCACATGAAAAACACCTAAAACATCAAACTCCATACTCCAATATCGTATGTATCACAGTGAGTTGTTGATTTTCCCCACTCCTATTTTCCCACTGCTTCAAGCCCTTTCTTGTCCAGGCCTCTTGTACTCATTCGCAATTTTCTTGACAGCCGACAGTTTCTCCTGCAACTCTTCCTTTGCAATTTCAGCCTCATTCCCACCGCCCAACATCAAAGTCACGAGATCTGGAACAATCATTTTAGATGAGGTGTCTGAAATCGTCATTCCAACAACACCTTGACTCATATATAAAGTCAGTCTTTCTATTCCTAATGTATTCAATGACAATTAATCATTTCTGATACAACTCACCATGATAGGAAGTCAGCTGGGCAGCTTGTTCGTCGCTCAAATACTGCCTCAAAAACGCCATCACCCCCGCAACGTGTCTCCCGCTGCAATGCAACATGCACTGCGTCGCCGACGTGAAAATAACCAAAACCCCCAAATGCAGCACCAGCGCCTCGTCCTCGCACCTGAAACCACACCCAAAACATCACAAGCTCCGCCCCCCGAGCTCGACGGGCGGAGCTCACCGGTTCAACTCCTCCAACAGCGTGTGTTTGTGGGCGAGCACGGCGACGCGGTCCTTCTTCTTGTCGATTTTCTTCAGAATCATGCTGCAAGCCGCCAGCGCCCCGTCGACCGTGGCCAAGAAGTCGTCGACGTTTTGCCCCCCCAGGCTCTTGGCTAGCGGCGCCAGCGGGGTTTTGTACTCGGGGGGCAGCTCGTTGACGAACTTGGCGCGCTGGTCCGCGTTGAAAGCCTCCGCCGTCGGGTTGAGGTTGAGTTCCACCGCCACGTAGTTGAGGATTTCGTTGCACAGGTCGGTGCACAGGGTGCGCAGCAGGTACTTGGCCAGCGCGGGCTGCAGGTCGTGGGGGAGCAACTTGAGGCCTTTCTCGAACAGCCTGATTTCCCCCACCAGCAGGTTGAGCTTATTCTGCAGATCGTTGTGGGTTTGACGACGAGTCGCTGTTTTGTCAGTCACAGTCGTGGCGTAAATCTTAGAAGCCATCTCCAAGCCCTTCTCGTTCAGCTTGGGCCACAAGTACGCCACTATCTCGTCGATTATTTCCTCGAGCCCTTCCTCCTCCAGCAGGGCTAAAACACCCCCTCGAATCTCGTCCCAACTGATCACTTCCAGGGTGGATTTTTTTGGGGGCTCCTCGTGCTGTTCCCCCTCGGAGTTGTTTCTGTTGCCGGAGCGGCCGGATTTTTTCGTGGATTTCGTTTTAGTCTCGCGTCCCTGAGTGCCCCCACCGGTTTTCCCCCCGGCTGCTTTCTTCCTCCGTTCCTCTCTTTTATCGACTTTTTCTTCCACTTCCTCCGACTTCTGCGACCTCAGACTCGGTGCCTGCAGGCTGATCTGGTGCTGTTGGTATTTACCAGATTCAACGATACTCTTGGCGTTCTCACTCAAGACGGCTTCACATAAATTGGTTAGATTGTCAACGAAAGCCTTGCTGATGATGAAGCTCTGGATAACCACGATTTGAGCCAGCTTCGGGCCTGTCAATATCAAATCCATAACCATCTCGATATCTTTCTGATTGAAAACAGACGGTAAAACGCCTTGCAAGTCCACAAAGGATTTGCTAGAAATACATTCCTCTACATCGGCTTCAACACGTTCTAGAATACTTTTGGACACTATAAGCGTACTTAGAGTCTTATATTCATCCGTCAACTGCTTTTTTATGTAGCTTTTGTAGTCCGAAATCCCCAAACGAGTCAAAGCATCGAACTCGAGGTAACCGTTTTGTTTGTAGAATTGATTGACCCATTCGTTCTGGAAAATTAATGTTCCCACTTGTTTCTAGAGTGTTATCCAAGTTGCTCACCTGTGTTCTCGCATAAACGTTGGGCACGTACTGAGCACCAGCTTGTCTGCCTGTTAATGTACCAAACATGAATGTCTGATCGAAAAGAGAGAACAATAGTTTCTCGTTCATGTCAATGTGGCTGAGAATCAATGAAACTGGAGTGGGTTTGGTTAAGCCAGCGAGAGCACCTCTGATTTTTGCTTTACTCCTAGCAATAAACGATTCTAGAAAAAAGGATATTTCCATTGTGTTCTGATATGATTTCAAAATGTATACCTGTGAAGAACAATTTAGGATCATTTTTGTCCTGGCTCCCAAGAATTGTTTTGCCCAAGTTCTTCTCAATCACTTGCTGTTGCAAGAACTCTGCAGGTAAGTCATATTGAATTGTCAAATCACTAACATTAATTTGTCCTTGTTGCAACAACTTTTCATTAATTTCACCAGAAATTCTTGTAATGTAGGAACTACAACACAAACATTGAGGAATATTCCTGTTCTTCAATTTCAATATTTGACATTCTGTTGAATTCACCTGTCAATAAGTTGCCCCAAGACAGACTGAATCTCTTTGTTGCCTTTAAGGACTTCATTCATGTGGTTATTGATATGAGCTAGGTCAACTCCAATATTCTTTGCCAACTCTACCAAGTTTATTCTGCCACCACTATCATATAGTTCTCCGTGGATATCACTGACAAGTTGTGTAGGAGTCAGGTATTCTTTTCCATCGCTAGTGAAGATAAGATCAACCATTTTTCTGTCTAGTAACCATGATACTATTTCAATGCAGTTTCTTTCAGATAATCTATAAAATAATTGAGCAATGAGAAGGCATATTTGGAAAGTCCAATATTTCATACTTTTGTGTTGTTGAACTCAATTGGACTTTCTGAAAATCAGCTGCCAATCGTTTAACTTCTTCCCAGTCGGCCATGATTTGTTTTTCAATACTATTCGAATTAGACAAACAAAAATCCCTATGAAAACGTTATTCTCAATTAATCAGCACCATATGTTGACAAAAGAGTATTGTGTATATTAGTTAATTGTCATTGCGATTGATATATGACAGTAGACTATGACACAAAACGATCATCGACAGAACTTACAGAACATAAATTCATAAAACCCTTGGAATAGACATGTTCTATGATTTCGGCAGATGACAAGTGATATCCTTTGATTTTGTGCTTTATCCACTTGTCAATGGAAGTGAAATGTAAAAGGATAAATAAAAATGTGTTAGTCGTGTGATTGTTATTTGTGATTTTAGTGTGAATTTTAATGTAAATTTTAATACTGCTATAGAGAATAAGGTAAGAGACTGTTATCCTACAAGTTCATGATATTTTCCACCAGTCATACATCAAATGAGTCTTTAGAATACATTCCTTTATGCTTGAATAAAGCTAAACGTCTCACGTTTTCTACTGTTCAGTACGGAGTCCATGAAGTTTTCAATAGGGATAATACCCAACGTATGCTATAAACCTCGTCTTAGGGATTACTCATCAACATATTCAATTTTACGAAATAACAAATAGAGCCGTGATGTAGCAATTCTCACATGCATTTGCCATTTTGCCAACCATCTGTAATAGCTAGTGAGTGGAGGTCATGGCTTTTAGAAAACGTCTATTCCTATGCGATGACTCATTCACTTTTGTAATTATTGTTATAATTATGCTAACAGAAATAATTAGGATTACAGCTGAAGAATGTGTGTTGAGATTGAACCCACACTTGCTGATAATTCATTTTCAGTATACAATCGTTTAGGATTCTGAAGACAGAAAAAAAGGTGCGAGTTAAAATCTTAATCAATTTTCAATTGTTTCAAGAAGATTTCGAGAGACTAAGACTAACAATAATCACAACTTTTCGTCTGAGTTCTCTATGATTCTGAAAATATACATTCCATGCCTGGAATTTCAGTTCTAATATTACACAAATCATAGCGAATAATTTATTTTCGCACATCAATGTAATTCTCATTACGGTCAATATATCGACCGATTGGCAATGCTGTCTCCTCTTGGACGCAAGGTAGCGATGACGCATAGACGCCGACGCCGCACTTGACAGCGTTGCCAAATCGTCGATTTCTCCTAATAACCCAGACATCGTCATAAGAATCTCCGAAACACTTCTAGCGTTTTCATGATTTCGATAGCGCAGGAAGTTTGGCAACAACGCCAGCGGAACTGCATTTAGACGCCAGTTGTGTCGCGTTTGCTTTTTGCGTCACATCCCATTTTTCCTTTAGAAAATCCCGATGTAGAAGTGAATTATTGAGATTAATTGATGCAACGTAACAATCAAAAAGGAAACTTGAATCTAGTCCGTATTTAAAATTATGTGCTTTAACGCGTGATATTATTATAAGCTACGGTAATATCTAGGTATTGATCGATTTGGAATTTATCTTAAATACCCTAGGGATTTCATTATCTTCAAGATGATTTCACTTTGTATGAGAATAAAATGTTTACTTGATGCATGAAATTGTTGATTGCTGTCTATTGTCAATAAGTCGATTGTATGAAAGCAATTTTCATTGTACTTTTTTTTACAGATAGAAATAAAAAAAATTCAGTAGAGCTTATACACTCGTTTTGCGTATTTACAAAAATATAGACAATATTTTTGAAACGTCCATTTAAAAGTGACCCTTAAAGCTATTGTAATAGACGAAATTTGAAGTCTACAGTTGTTATGGTAAAAGTGACCGACCAGAAGCAATTTTCAAGACATGTCAAAAACCATCAATGCTTACAGGATGTAAGTTTATTTCAAGCTGTTTTTTTTTTTTCTGTTCTCCTGTCTAACCCACTGTGTTGTTTTCCTTAATATTCGTTGACTCAGCTGCTTTGTAAACACTTTCTAATCAGACAATTTCTCCAATTATATAAAATATATAGCATGCAAGATTATCAGTGATTTTTTGTTACAAAACTACTGAAAAATAAAGGGGTTCTGTGCTGTCTTTATAGGTGCCAAAAAAAAGTTGCGAATATGCCATAAAAAAAATCGATTTTTCGAAATGACAATCTCCACGAAAATTTCTCGTTTTTTGTCACAGTAAGAAGATCGAAACGTTGGGCAGAATGACGGCGATGACGCAAGAAGAAATCGTGGCGGCGGTAAAAACGGTCGCCCAAGGCCTGGACGCGTTGCGATCCGAACACGCGGGCATCCTCCACGGCCTGCACGAGGCCCCCGACCAAGTAGCCGGCGAGAGGGCAGGCCTCGTCCAGCAGAGCGCCGACATGATCGAGCTCGGCCTGGGGGAGGCCCAGGTGATCCTCGCCTTGGCCGCCCACCTCCAGCTGGTCGAGGCCGAGAAGCAGAAGCTGCGCACGCAGGTACGCCGGCTGTGCCAGGAGAACGCCTGGCTGCGCGACGAGCTGGCGGCCAACCAGCAGCGGCTGCAGTCCAGCGAGCAAATGGTCGCTCAGCTGGAAGAAGGCAAACGTCACTTGGAGTTCATGAACTCGATGAGCAAGTACGATCAGGACGTGGAGCAGGAGGGTGGGGCGGAGCACTCGCGGACGGAGAAGACCGATCCCGTCGTGGATTTGTTCCCCGACGACGACAACGACGACAGGCACAGTGAGTTCGAGAACATCCCCAAAAACTCCCCCGACATCATTCGTATTCTCCTCAGATATGTCTCCCACTCCTCCGAATCAGCTGCAGCTGTCGCAGCAGGTGAACGCGGGCTACGAGATTCCGGCGAGGTTGAGAACGTTGCACAACCTCGTCATTCAGTACGCCTCCCAGGGGCGGTACGAGGTGGCGGTGCCGCTTTGCAAACAGGCGTTGGAAGATTTGGAAAAGACCAGCGGACACGATCATCCCGACGTGGCGACCATGTTGAATATATTGGCGTTGGTTTACAGGTGAGAAAACGGGATTTTTGGGCACGCGTGCTTCACTATCAACTTTTTTGTTTGGAGAGTAAAAGTGGTCGAGTGACGGCTCGTTTTAGACGTATTTTGATTCTCTATTCGATGCCGGTGTTTATTTTGAATTTCAGAATTTTTGGGCACGCGTGCTTCGCTATCAACTTTTTTATTTGAAGACTGAAGGTGGTCGAGTGACGGCTCATTTTAGACGTATTTTGATTCTCTATTTGATTCCGGTGTCTATTTTGAATTTCAGAATTTTTGCTTCGTTATCAACTTTTTTATTTAAAGACTAAAAGTGGTCGAGTGACGGCTCATTTTATACGTATTTTGATTCTCTATTTGATGCCGGTGTTTATTTCGAATTTCAGAATTTTTGCTTCGTTATCAACTTTTTTATTTGAAGAGTAAAAGTAGTCGAGTGACGGCTCCTTTTAAACGTATTTCAAATCTCTTCTCGATTCCGGTGTTCATTTTGAATTTCAGTGCTGCGGTATCAACTTTTTTGTTTGGGGAGCTAAAGTGGTCGAGTGACGGCTTCCAATCGACCCTTTCAATAACGCAAATTTTTTTAGAGACCAAAACAAATACAAAGAAGCCGCCAATCTGCTGAACGACGCCCTGGCGATACGAGAAAAGACATTAGGAGAAAATCACCCCGCGGTCGCTGCCACTCTGAACAATTTGGCGGTGCTCTATGGCAAGAGAGGGAAATACAAGGAGGCCGAGCCCCTTTGCAAAAGGGCACTGGACATCAGGGAGAACGTTCTCGGCAAAGAGCACCCCGACGTCGCCAAGCAGCTGAACAACTTGGCGTTGCTGTGTCAAAATCAGGTGAGGAAATCGCTGCGAAATAATTGCCGGTCGAAGTAAACGTTTGACTTTTTTTCCAGGGTAAATACGAGGAAGTGGAAAAGTACTACCAGAGGGCGCTGGAGATCTACGAGAAGCGATTGGGCGCCGACGATCCGAACGTGAGCAAGACGATGAACAATTTGGCCTCGTGCTATTTGAAGCAAGGCAAATACAAGGAGGCGGAGGTGCTTTACAAGCAAATTCTCAACAGGGCCCACGAGCGGGAATTCGGGACCATTGATGGTGAGCAAAAATAGCACCCGATTCTACTTCTATTGTTATTTTTTTAAATTATTATTATTATTATTATCAATAATTTTATCACTACTACTGTGGTCGAGGTTATTCACAAATGACAGCTTTGAGATGTTTTATTGTGGCAGTTAATAAAATGTTATTTTTATTATGGTTTTTTCAGTGGATTTTTCCTTCACTGGGGGCTCGAATCGCATTTTTCATTTTTCTGCATTCAGGGGTGATGAAAAAAATTAATTCGTCCGAATTCAATAATTTTCGTTACGACACGGAAAAAATTAGTTGGGTCAATTTGGGTTGCTAAAAAAATGGTGAACATGCTCTTAGAGCACGATCTCTACTTTGGTAGATTTTTTTGTAACTACTCACGTGTTTTGACCTAGTTTTTGATTGAACAACAAATGAAGCCATTCTGTAAGTACTTTGATCATCAAGGTAAGTTTTTTTTTTTCGATGCAAAAAATGCGTGGATTGATTCATGATTCACATGGCACTTTTTCATCTCGAACAGAAAAATAAATAATACAGTTATCTCCGAAAATGTTTCCTCTTTCAGCATCGCGATTTCAACCCATTTACACCAGAAAAAAAATACCCAAAAATTGCTTCTTGTGGCCGTCGTTATGCATTCCCCGTTTTCCGTTTTATTTTCCAGACGAAAACAAACCGATCTGGCAGGTGGCGGAGGAGCGCGAAGAGAACAAAGCCAAAAACAAAGAAAACGCCCCGTACGGCGAATACGGCGGTTGGCACAAAGCGGCCAAGGTCGATTCGCCCACCGTCACCACGACTCTGAAGAACCTCGGCGCCCTCTACAGGCGACAAGGGAAATACGAGGCCGCGGAGACGCTCGAGGATTGCGCGCTCAGAAGCAGAAAAGAGGTAAGAAATCGTCCATAAAAATTCCTTCTCGCATTGTTTAATCGTGAAATTTCATCTTTTCATGCTGCAGCATTCGCAACAAGTAAGTTTGTAACTCGGGAAAACTTTCGTTCCATGGTCTTTTTGAAGTTGACAGTTGTGTCGAACGTCGGGGTTCGGGAGTGACTCATCGGCCGACCGTCGGTCATAATAATTTAGTCACCAAATGTGACGTAACTGTCAAACTTCACTTTTATTTCAAATGGCTACAATTCGATGTTTGAACGTTTTCGTGTCGTGTTTTATTAGGCTTTGGACATTGTGAAACATTCGAGGAGTATTTTGGGCGAGGACAAGAGAAAGTTGGGCAACCTGAAGGAAAGAACGTCGCGTAGAGGATCGAGAGAGTCTTTGGAAATGTCGTATGACGGGGAAGAGGTGAGTCGTAAACGGGATTAGACTAACTTTGGATTCTTTCAACTCTAGTCTAGTGGTTGCCGGTCCAAGGAAGGTGAAGAATCAACTGAAAAACAATTATTTTTCGTACTTGATCCGCAATTAATTGTATTTGTTGTTTTTTTCGTCCAAATTGGTGTCTTCAAATTTCCTTGGATTGATTTTTCAGTACTATTCAATATTATGTTCATGTTTTTTTTCATGGATTTTTGTGGAAGTCACTAACAATTAGATGAATTGATTTTAGTAGATAGATTCTTCCTTCTTTTTAAATTATAATTAATTTCAAATGACTTGACTCACTAATTTTGGTAGTTTTAATAACTGTAATGAATCTGAACCAGTCAAATTTTAATAACTGTTCATGGATAATCTCTAGGGGGTAGATTTTTCTCCTTAGTTATCCTCATTGTCGACATGCTCATCTGAACTAAATGTTTGCTTAATCAAAATATTCGAAAATGTGCAATAAATTGTATTCCAAGACTTGTACTGTTTGTGGTGTAATGGAATATATAAAGATATATCCGCTTTTGTTAAATAAATAAATAATAATGCTACGCAATGAAATAACAATTTTTATTCTAACGTTGATTGCCCTGGTAATTATCCAAATTTTTGCTCAAGGTAAGTTTTCCCATCACCTTCATTTGGTTGCTTCGTTTTTGATAAGTTTGCATCTTGTGTGTTTTTTTTTTTTCAATAAAACATTCGTCAACTTTTGCCTACTTGCAAGATCATTTGAGATGTCAGTTTTTGTCCCTCGCTAGTTTGAGTTTTCACTGTCAATGTCAATTTTGACACTTGGTTGTCAATTTCAAAGCTTACTTAGTACTAACCCATGTGGTAGTTTTTGTGTAATTGAATGTATTTTTTCTGAACGGTATTATTTTTAACAGCCAGGCACTGCGAGAACCCCAGACACAGAACGGACTGGCCTGAAATCGAAATTGTTCAATGCCCTCGGCATTGTCCAATCTCCCAACACCAAACAACCCAGCACCTAAAAAGCTTACCGGTTGGTCGACGATTTTTTTTCCTCCGTTTTCTAGTTGGTAACACCGTCAGTCCTACAATCTAACAGTAACATTCCATCCTGAAAATCTAGGGCATCGCGTTGAGAAATTGTTTTGGCGTGCACGAAAACCTCGATAGTTTTTCGTGCTGAAAAGGTGTTTGAAAAATATGCGAAAGTCCTACTCGTGGTGTACGAAGTTATGCACCGAAACTTTCATTATTTTTCCATCATCTGTTGGAGTTGGATGTGCATGAAACGCTGGGATAACAACGGAAATATTGCGAAACAGAATGCACACTAAACATTTCGATGTATTGTGACGATGTTTCGTTTTTTTTCCAACGAATTAATTTCACTCTGCGTGCTTCCTCTTTATGTCCAAGATAAATATTCATCGAATGTACCGACTCCTGAATTAGAATGCATCAAAGTTGCTATGTGAATCTTGCAGAAATCAGTGATTACTCATCGAACAAATCGTTCGATGTTTCGTAAGTTTGAGTAACTTTTTAGTATAATTCAACTGATATTTTAATACTTTGACTCAAATTATCAAACTGAAATATTCTCCTAATTTTCACTGAGTTCTGATGGATGTTTTGATGGGCGCTACCATCAAGAGACTATTCACTGCATTTTACTGGAACAATATCCAGTGTGGTCTTCCTTATTATTATACTTTTTGTTTTGCACATCTCTGTAGATAATTTAGGCATAATAAGCTGGGTCTCGAAGCTTCTTTTATTCATACTTGTATTATTTATTTTAGAAATTGATTTTCATATAACACTTTACACTTATATGAAGAGGATATGTTGAAATAACTGATAGACTTTATTATTATTGTTCATAATGAATAAATAAATGCCTGTATTGATTAGCCACTTTTTTTTATTTGAGGCCCCCATTCTGCATGTTAGTTTGTGCTTGTACAACCACAGTCCTTCAAATCGGTTGCTGCGATTGGCTTATTTTATTTATTTTACTCACTATCCTGAACCTTCTGCCGATGTCCTATTGGAGAAGAATTCCACTATCCCAATAATAATATTCAATGGTGCATTGACTAAACTGAAAGGTTGCCCTCTATTTTCCTCCACACGTAAGATTTTCATTCCCGAAATATTGAAAATGAATAATTAATTTGAATTCAAAACATATAACCTTATACCGCTGATAATTATAGCCCGTGGAGCACTTATCTGCATAAGAACTGTAACACGATTTTTGACATTACGGGATGACGTGGTATGAATTCCACGGTTTCGTGAGCTCTGTGCGTAATATTTAGAGGTTAGAAGTCGATATCGTCGTCAGTGTTGCAAATTTGATCGTATGATTTTTTAACAGAAAATGAAAGTGGGATGAAATTATGTGTATCTAACGTGTACCGTCAAATAGACGAATAGCCTAATTGCTAGTACCATTAATTATCCGCGACTACAAATACTTATAAACAGGTTTGTAGTGTCTTTATTTTTTTGCTGTTTTTGCGCCAAATAGTACGTATCGTATCTCAGGATGAAGCTATACAGACAAAAGATCCTATCTGAATCGCAACTGAAAAAGTTGAGTGAACATCAGTATTCTTGCCAAAGTGTCAGTATATTGGATAAACTTTTACAACCGTACTGGAGCTGGTTAGTTTTGAAACTTCCTATCTGGCTCGCTCCAAATTTGATCACAATACTGGGATTGTTGATCAATATCGTAACAGCTTTAATTTTAGTATGGTAATTACATGACTGTCACTTCCAAAATTGGCATTTCTACATGGTTATGTTACTTCCAAAGGTACTCTCCTGATGCTAGATCTGAGCCCCCCAGGTGGGCATTTGCCTTATGTGCCTTTGGCTTATTTGCTTACCAAAGCTTGGATGCAATAGATGGCAAACAAGCTAGAAGAACTGGATCTGCTAACCCCTTAGGGGAATTATTTGATCATGGATGTGATTCCATTTCAACTGTCTTTGTAGCACTGTCTGCATGTATAGCTATTCAATTGGGAAATTATCCTGGTTGGATGTTCTTCCAGGTAGGTTACAATATGTGAGATCATCCGAAACTCATAACTGATGGGGATTTTCTTGTAGTGCTTCTGTGCTATGACTTTATTCTACTGTGCACATTGGCAGACTTATGTCTCTGGAACTTTACGTTTCGGGAGAATAGATGTCACTGAAGCACAGTTCACTATTATGGGGATTTTATTGTTGTCTACATTTTTTGGTCCTAGTATGTGGTCTACCAAGGTAAGTCATTTCTTGTGATTTTGCAAAGACATTTAAATTTTTTTTGCTTGAACTGAATTCAATGAAATAATTTTTTTCTTTTTTTTTTAATTCTCTAATATTGATGATGACCTTCTCTTTCATGAATTTCAATACTGTTAATAGAGTGAGATCCCCTGAATAATTATATAACTGTTTATATGATTTTTATTTTAACAAAGAACAAACAGTTTTTTAGTGATAGTTTTCAATTATGGTATGTCATACCAGCCAGTTCTCTAGCCTGTGGACTAGTTGCTTTATATAGCAACCTCGTAGTCATTTGCACTGGTGGTGTTGGAAAAAATGGATCCACTGTTGCAGTAAGTCAGATTGTGAAATATTTTCATCTACCTTTCCATCATATTTCTCACAAGATTTATTAACATTGGTACATCAGAAAAAAAGGCACATGCACTTTTGAACAGTTATGGATTTGTCATTATTCCTGACTCATTGTGAATATCAGCAACAAATTATTTACATAACAAAATTAGTCATTTCCTTGTGATATTTCAACTCAATGTTATGCAACAAATGAATGTGAATGAAAAGAAAGGAAATCACACTGCCGCAATTTTATCGGGTAAAGCATGAAGATTCCACAAACAATGCTGTTACAATTCATTGAACATTTCCTGTACATAAAATGGGTATTCAGTAATAAACAATTTTCCAAGTTCCTTTTCCTTTCCAAAAGGCGTTCTACTTTGTTCAGAGAACTTGAAAACGATTGCAAATCTAGACGAACTCAAGAGAACATGGGGATCTCATTCTCCGGACCCTTTTTCGTTTATTTTCTCCATACATTCATAACGAAACTCGAAAAAACTAGAAGTAAAACGGGACAGGGATTAGTGGGAAACGTCTGGAGCAGTTTTCATGGTGAATTGTTGAAGGTGCCGACCTTGGACGTGGAGTTGAAATTGGTGCCGATGGCGGTGGCTTGCGGTGTTGCCGTTTTGCTGGCTCAAGCGAGCATTTCGATTATTTTTACGGGAGGAGTCGGCAAGAATGGATCGACGGTTGCCGTAAGAGATCAATTCCCTTTTCGCTAACGTTTACATTATCAAAAACGAAACTTGTCGCAGTTGTTTATTTCATCAATTTTATGAGTGACATTTTCATGTCATTACCACAAGTGTCATCGATGTCAAATGTCATTAGAAGATGAATTGTTTATTGCCTTGCGGGTTTGGTGTTTTCGCAATTGAATACGTTGAATAGGCTTCTGCGACAAATTTTACCTCATTCTAGTCTAGTTAGTTAGCACTTGCCGTGCCTCCATTTGCTTCGAATGGAATGTGGGTTTCTGGAAATTTCACTTACAAGTTGGTTTCGAGTTATTTGAATTGCCTGTCCTTTTCCGTCCATTTTTTTTTTGTTATTTCAGCTTTGCCCTACAGTAAACAAACACTGTCTATCTTTGTCGATTATTCGAATTAAAAAGTAGCTCTAGCTTGACGTTGATTTTTGTTATGTAGTGCCTTGCTCAAAAGTTACTCGATAGTGCATGTGCCGTTCATTTCTCCAGCGTGCTACAATTGTTTGTTTTTCACTTGACGTGACATTGACAGCGCCTCAAATGTCCGACTATTCTTCTTCTTTCCCTCAGGGAACGAGCGTTTTGTCTCCTATAATTCCGTTCATGCTAGTGCTGGTGCCGGCTTTCATAATTTACAAGAAATCCACTCAGGACATCTACCAAAACCACCCGGCATTGTATATTCTCGCGTTCGGCCTGGTGGCTGCCAAGGTCACCAACAGACTAGTGGTGAGTTTGGGATTCATCCTAACCCAACCAAACGTCATTGTCTCGCATCGTTTTCCAGGTGGCCCACATGACGAAAAGTGAGATGGAATACATCGATTTGTCCCTCTTGGGGCCGACGATGTTGTTCCTCAATCAGTACTTCAACACTTTCATCAACGAATATTACATCCTGTGGCTTTGCTTGGTAAGAAACGTGGATTTATGTAAAGGGGGCGGAGCCTAAGAGAACACACCAAAACGTCACCTGTTGCTGTTTGACATTGCGCGCTTTTGTTTTCAGGTTTGGGTGGCAATTGACCTGGTCAGATATTGTTACCAGGTGTGCGAGGAAATTTGCGACCACTTGCACATCAATCTGTTTAGAATTCCGTATCCTGGGGGCCCGCAAAAGTCGCCTCGCACTCCCGAGGGGGCCGACAAAAATGGTACGAGTAACAAAACGAACAAGGTTTCGAAAACGCGCAACAAAACTAAACATTACTGAATAGGATCGCTCTCTTTGTTTGTTTTCGTTGTAGATCTTTTTTGCTCTTGATTTTTTTTTGTGGGTTTCTATTTTTCTAGTCAATAATGTACTCGGATGGAATGCGGAATTCTTTGTGCCAAAATTGGAATGTTGACAAGAAATACTGCATCAAATCGGCAACATCGCAGCTTTGAAGTCGTGAACTTTTCGTAATAAACGGTCTTATTTTATTTCCTCATCTTGTTTGTTTATTTGAATTCGAGGTTATCGCCATTAAACTACAAACTATTTTATCTGTGCGATTGAAATTAAACAGATACTCGAATATTTGAAAGTTTCTTCCATATCTTGGGCAGCGTCTCGTGTGTAACCTCATTGTAAGGACAAATTTCCTAAGGGAAAATGCCAAACAGTTGAAAAAAACGAAGAAGATAACCTCAAAGTGAAATAGCTCAAAAACTGGTTCGCGCAAAAAATGTGAAATGTATATTTTTATACCGGCGTTTAAAGAAAATCCGTGCACAACGCATCACAATAATTTTCTTAACACTTGAGCCAAGCTTTCAAAAATGTAAATAGCTTCTATTAGTACCTGTTTGCTGCTACTTACTCGAGAATAGTGTTACTTTATGGTGTCCCCGAAAATATACTTGATATTCTCAGCTGTGGACGAGACCTTTTGAAATAATTTGCTTAATCAAACTCGTATTTTCTATTAGAGTAGTTGACGATTTCTCAATATCAACAGGGTGTTGATACAAAAATGTGTTTTGGGTTATATAATGATGGGTAAGTTTGAGAATTTCAGACAACAAAAGGATGATACTTTATGAATTGTATGAAAAGCTGTTGTAGTTAGTTGAAAATGGGAAATCAATACAAATTTTGTTGTGTTTCGGGAGTTTGATTTCAAAGTAATCCTGTTAATCACCCACAAAGTAAGAAAATGAAGTCGAAATAGTGGAAATTTAATTTTCATTGAATTTGAGGTTAGGTTTGTGTAACAAACTACACTAACACTTTATCATTGCACTGTTCACATAAAACGTTTTCTCACTCTTCTCTATTTCTTCTACTTGAACTTCTTTGCTTCATTCAATATCTCCTACATTTCCAAGAAGCTTCGACTGATATAAATTTCTCTATGGGATTGACAGTGTTAAATTTGACACATCAAATCCTACTACCCATAATATGTATTTATTTTTTAGGCAGACTAGATAAGAAATTCCAGTCTGACGAAGAAGACGCTGTGCCGCTTTTGCAGAGCACAGACAACTGAGACTTTTCTGTGCCTTTGAAATTTTCAGGGTAAAACACTAATGTACACAGGTCAAGTATTTATTTTTGTATAAAGGTCCAAGGTCTTGATGATTGTAACTGGGAGACACTTATTTTGATACCAGAAATTAAACAGTTTTAATTTATCACTTATGCCACTTTGTTTTACTCAACAACTTCAACATCCCGAATTTTCATCACAGTAAGTCTTCTTCTGCTCTGATGTATTCTCCAATATCGGCTTGATGGAAGCAAACTGTGGTCATGGGATCTGCATGTTTACATTCTGCTGTCGACTTGGCAGCAATTCCGAATCCTAGGGGCAGATCAGACATACTGTAGACAACTACTCCTTGGTATTTCTCAGTGCTTTCGCTTATTCTTCCTAGTCCTGATTTGGCAATGTGATGGCCGTAGAGAAATTGCTGTTCTGCTGTTGGTTTCAACCATATTTTACACTGCAAAAAAATTGTATGATTTAGTTGAGTCATCAGTTGTTAATAAAATCATTTACCTGTGCGTAGGGTGCCAGATAGTGTAATGCAGTTACGTGTAGCCTGAATTTGTTTGATCGGGTGAATTTTCCAAAGCAAGTGCCGACGCATATCAAACTCTCTGGGGGAATGGTGTTTGCAAATTTGAGATTTTTTTCTGAAATATAATAAATCCTGTCTTTCTGCTCTCTGAAACAATATACTCCATCAGGGCGATCTATGAGTAACTTCACGTTTGGACCGATACTGAAAACAAGTAAATTAAAGTTATTGTGATTAATAATTAGTAAACACTCACTATTTCGACAGTTTTTCAAACAAAAGTTTCGTTCTTTCTTCAGAAAGTCGCTTCATTTTGACTCTTACTATATACTCGTATAATCAAATTGGCGTAATCGAACTTTACAAACGCGATGAAGGTACTGAAAACGAGAGGTTATAAAAATAAAGAATGTGGTTATTTTCACATTCTTCTTATTTTTCATCCCATTGTTTTGTAGTTATTCAACCATATTACTCTTTCATCAAGTAAACAGTAGTCACATTTACAGGATGCTGTAAAGAGGTTCGAGTTAATGTCAATAGATGTCACATTCGTGAAAAAAATGTCAAGTCAGGCGTCACATTTGTCAAAATTCGGAGGGTTATTAAACAAAGTAATTGTGGTTTTGTTCATTTAAGTTCGTATTATTTGTATTATTTTTCTGGTGGCGATGATAGTGAGTTAATCAGTTAGATTGAAAACTAACGTAGATAGAATTTTCATTTGTGTTAAAAATGCGTGAGTGATACATGTTTTAAAAGAGCTCAATGGAATCAAATTTATACAAACTGAACAAATACAGAAGTGTTATAGAAGTCGATGATTTTATAGACTTTCTGTATTCTAAAAAATTCATTGACGAGAATCAATGTTTGAGTGTTTGGAAGAAGGTAAGGAATAATTCAAAGCAGTTAATCTTTGCAACATTATTTTCCATATCATTTCAACACAATGACTACCAATTCATCACTTGATAATGAAGTAAACAAATATCTACATCTAACCACTACCATATTCTTCACCATACTAAACAACGTGTTGCTATGAAACAAACAAACGCGATTTCAAAGACGCCAACTTCAAAATTTCAACTTTTAAAAACATTCATCTTGACATGTTGTGACATGTTCAGCAAAGTTGCTCCCACTAGACTCGAACAATTTTTTATATTTCAGTCCGAGAGTTCTCGACTTCATGAAGTTTTCAGCATCATTCAGTCGAATGATGATTTGGATGTTGTTTTTGAATACTTGAAAAACAATCATCCCCACCATGAAAAACATTTAGAAGATGAAAGAACCCTCCATATTGTTTCTGTTAGAGGGGGTTTTCCTACCTTACCTCCTAATTATGTTTCGAGGGAAACCCTGGTGAGTAGTTTATTTTTAAACAATTATCTAGCAATAATATTGCATGATATTTGCATAATCAATATCAATTAAATGTCAATAGGATGTAAACATCAGAATGGTTTGTGCATATATTTGAATTTTGGTTTGTCATATTACTTTTTAAACTCTTGTTTTACTATAATTATTTCTCATCACCAATTTTTTTCATGCTGCTTTCATCAGGAATGGATACATTTGGTAATATTTCAAGATGAATCATTCTTTATCGATAATTAGATTAGATAATTGACTATGTATTGCAAACAAAGAAATTTTTATCAATTGCAGAGTGCAATTTAATCGATTTTATCAAAAAATGAATCACCTGCAATGAAAATTCTAGAATCACCTGATTTTTCCTAGGTCGACAATGTGAGACAAACTCTCTTGAACCTACGATGGGGCCAAAAACTTGTGATACACGGCATGATGGGCTACGGCAAATCATGCCTAGTAAACGAACTTCTCAATAACGAAACAATGATAAAGTACTTCAATAACTGCCTGTTTTGGACCAATCTCGGTGATTGCCATACTGTCGAAAATGTCGCTCAACCCATGTGGAGGTAAGAGCTTCGTCTTACCAAACGAATCACCTTGAGCTTAGTTGAATTTTCTGTAGATTGTACAACGCCGCTAGCTTATTGATTGGATCGAAAATACCTCACTGCCACGATGACATTGAGACTCTAAAAAGGTCTTTGACTGAGTTGTTCCTTGATGAGAGACTGAAAAGCTCTTTGTTGGTGTTGGATGATGCTTGCAGCTCGGAAGTGTTGTCTTATTTCGATATCAAATGTACAGCGGTGATCACAACGCAGAACAAGAATATTCTCGCCAATTGTGATGCCAAATTTATAGAGGTTAGTGGGATAACACAATAAACACTTTTCGGTCCACACTGTATGTTTAATGAATGGAAATTGCGAAGCTGTATCATTTTATTTGCCTCACGTAACGCCTCTGTTTCTCTGCCTTTTCCCCCATTTTATTGCAGTGGAGCTTTTATAGTTCGTGTAATAAAAGCGTTATGACTGTCGTTTCATCCAGGACAAATCTAGATGGAGCTATAAAATGGTACAAGGTAGTCCCCCGACTAGCGGATACAATGGAAAAAGTGTTTTTCAGGTGACTACAGGTTTTTCCAAAACCGAATCTCTCAGACTGTTTAAGAAATCCTTGAAAACGAATCACGATTTACCGGTGGCTGCCGAAGAAATTCACAACATCTGCCAAGGCCATCCGATGCTCATCGCGCTGATCGGCTCGTTTCTGAGCTCCAACATCCATTTGGCGACGAAAAGCAACGGAACAGGCGGCGACCCCATGATCTGGGCGTACATCAAGGACCAGTTTTTGAGCGGAAACTACAGGTAACGACCGCCCAACCCCCATTGGCCCCTCTCTAATGAATCGTCCTCGTCGTGTCTCCAGACTGAACGGCTACAGCAGCGAAGTGGACATTCCGAGGATAATAAAGAGCTGCATCGAGAAACTGCTGCCGGACGAGCAGAAGCCTCTGAGAGACCTCTACCACGACCTGGCCATTTTCCAGCAGGACGTCAACATTCCTCCGGAGGTGCTGCAGATCCTGTGGAACAAGAAGCCGATGGAGGTGCACAACATCATGAACGCTTTCGCTGAGAAGTCGCTCGTCGTGCCGTTCTACCACAAAGACCTGCGCACTTACATCTACGGGATCCACGACATCCATTTGAACTACCTCAAGGTACGCGGAAAACTGGCTTTGTCATCGTATCGCTCATAATTTATTTCGATTTGTATCAATCTCAGTATAATTTTAATTTGATTTTAAATCATTTTTAATTTCATTTTAATTCAATTTCAATATAATTTTAGTTTAAATTCAATTTTGATTCAACTTCAATTCAATTACGATTAAATTTCGATTCGATTTTAATTTAATCTCTATTTAATTTCGATTCAATTATATATTATATTGATTTTATTTCAATTCAAAATTCATTTGAATTTGATTTTAAATCAACTTCTATTTAATTTTAATCTAATTTTGATTCAATTTCAATATCATTTTATTCAATTTTGATTTAATTTGAATTTAATTTTGATTCAATTTTGATATAATTTTAATTCAATTCGATTTTAATTTATCATTATATTAATTTAAATTTAATTTTGATTTCATTTCTATTTAAATTTTAATTCAATTCCCATTTGATTTTAATTTAATTCCAATTCAATTTTGATTCAATTTTAATATAATTTTAATTCAATTCGATTTTAATTTCAATTCAATTTTGATTTAATTTCTACTTAATTTCAATTTAATTTTAATTCAATTTGGAATCAATATTAATTTGGTTTCGATTCAATTTCTATTAAATTTTAATTTAATTTTTATTCAATTTCATTTTAATAGAATTTCAATCAAATTTTAGTTTAATTCTGATTCAATTCGAATATAATTTTAATTTATGTTGATTTAGGTTAATTTATTTTTATTCGATTGTAATTCGATTTCGATTCGAAATTCGATCGAACGTTGAACGAACGATCACGAACGAATTTTCAAGGACGTGACGTCGTCGTGTTCGGTGGAGCTGCACCGCAAACTGATCGCCGGCTACGACAGGGTGACGAGGAACTACGCCGACCTGCCGGCCGACAACTACACGCTGCTCTTCATCGGCTACCACCTGTTCCACGCCGAGAAATTCGACCGGTTCGACGTTTACTTCGACCTCAAGTTCCTCGGCGCCAAACTGAAGGCCGTGGGCAAGGAGGACGTGCTGCGAGACATGTACAAGTACGAGGTGTACATCACCAGAAGGGTAAACAGTTTGGAGATTAGTTTTTCTCTTCACTGTGGAGTGTTTTGGTTTTTTCTTTGGTTTCAGGACAATCACCTGGTGGAGAAATTGAGGCAGTACAGGGAGTTTATCGATAGGTGGGGAGGGCATTTGTACAGCTACGATAGAACGGATATCGTGCAGTACGCGCTGTGCGAGAGCAAGGACAGTTGCGTGTTCAAAGAGGCCTTGCGGCTGGCCAAGAGCTCGCCCCAGCTGTACTTCCAGCTGCAGTAAGTTTTGTTTTTATATTTTCAAGGAAACTTCGCGAGGAATTGGATTATTTCAATTTGAATTCAATTTCATTACAATTTTAATACGATTTTAATTTCTATTTAATTGTAATTCAATTTTAAATCAATTTTAATTTGATTTTAATCTCTATCTAATTGTAATTCAATTTTAAATTAATTTTAATTTGATTTCAATTCAATTTTAAATTAATTTCAATGAAATTTTAATTTGATTTTAATTTCGATTCAATTTAAATCTAATTTTAAATTAATTTCAAAACAATTTCAATGAAATTTTAATTTGATTTCAATTTCGATTCAATTTGATTTCGATTTCGGTTCAATTTTAATTCAATTTCAAATCAAGCTCGCCCCAGTTGTATTTCCAGCTGCAGCAGCTTTTAATTCTGCCTTTTTTCTTTAATTTTTTCCAAGGAAACCTTGCGAGGAACTGGATTATTCCGAAATAATCAACATCCGCGACGACATAACCGCCGCCTGCTTCGTCGATTCCCCCCAGCACATCCTGATCGGCACCACCAACGGAAAAATCAAAGTGAGCGATGACGTCACGGCGCCGCCACCTAACCTCAAAATTTTCAATTTCCTCGTGTTTGCAGCTGTTTTACGAGCAGAGCGTCAAGGAAATCTCGAGCTTCGTGGGCCATCGAGGCCCCATCAAAAGTTTGATCGTCAGCCCTGATAAGAGATATTTTTTGTCCGTCTCCATCGACGGCACAATTTTGCTCTGGAAATTCGCGGCGGACAGTTCGAGGAACAGCAGAGACTACACCAACGAGTTTCCGAGTGAGTACAACCAAAACTAACGTGTTCGAGTCATCAGCAGTGACTGATAAGACAGAAAGAATTTTTTTTTATTAAATTCCAATGCAATTTTAATTTAATATTAATTTCGATTCAATTTAATCTAATTTTAAAACAATTTCAATTCAATTTTAATCTCTATCTAATTGTAATTCAATTTTAATTTGATTTTAATTAAATTTTCAATCAATTTCAATGCAATTTTAATGTTAATTTGATTTCAATTCAATTTTAATCTCTATCTAATTGTAATTCAATTTTAATTTGATTTTAATTAAATTTTCAATCAATTTCAATGCAATTTTAATGTTGATTTGATTTCAATTCAATTTTAATCTCTATCTAATTGTAATTTAATTTTAATTAAATTTTAAATCAATTTCAATGCAATTTTAATTTGATTTCAATTTCGATTCAATTTTAATTTGATTTCAATTCAATTTTAATACAATTTCAATTCAGTTTCGAATCAATTTCAATGCAATTTTAATCTGATTTTAATTTCGATTCAATTTAATCTAATTTTAAAACAATTTCAATTGAATTTCAATTTGATTTCAATTAAATTTTAATCTCAATCTATTTGTAATTCAATTCTAATTTGATTTTAATTAAATTTTAAATTAAATTGAAATTGAGTTTCCGAGTGAGTACAACGCAAACTAACGTGTTCGAGTCATCAGCAGTGACTGATAAGTCAAAATTTATTTTTTTTTCAATTTTTCGTGTTCCGTGTTGGTGATGGGGTGAAAATGGTGGATTGTTCCGTAGTTTCGCCGAAGACCCGTCAGTCCTACTGGCAGGACATCCACACGCCGGACCGCGGCCGCGTTTCGCCCCGCAAAAAATTCCAAGTCCGCAACGAGGAAGGCGACGACGACTTTCTCGTCTCGGCGGCGTTCTGCAGCAACTTTCCCGACACGTTCCGCATCGTGACCGGTTCGAATCGCGGCAACGTCGTCGTGTGGGACTGCCTGGGCGAGACGGAGCTCTACCGCACCGGCCACCGAGGCATGCCGGCGCCCTGCGTCGTCTACCTGGAGGAGGACGGCAGGCATCTGGTCAAGTTCGCCTGCCAGGATTCCGTTTTCGTGTTCGAGATCAAGGACGAAAAGATGTCGTATATTATGCAGGTGAGAGACACGGACGGACGGTCGTCGCATTAGAGATATCCGTGGGGACGGTCGGTGCCTTAGCCACTTCCATTTAACTGTCACTTTTCTTCCGCTTCTACTTGTTTCGTGGTGTTTGGTTCTAGTAGGCTGGGGGCTGTGTTTCACTGTCAAAATGGCGGATAACGAACTTTTTTCAGCTCCGCAACAACGACGAGTGCAAATCGCTCTTCTACGCCGACGACAAACTGATTGCGGTGAGCGACAGGAGCGTCAAACAGTGGAACAATTGCAAGAAAATGAAGGAGTTCCGTTTGGAGGACGAAGTGAAAGTGAACGTGTGCTCCACCATGACGGACGACAAGCAATACTTGGTCATCAGCACCAACCAGAGCACCGTTTATATTTTGGATACGGAAAAGTGGGTGTTGCTCAGGGAATTCGAGAATAGATGGTGAGCATGAAACATGGTAACCATTTCCGAGTTGTTTTACACGAATTCAATAGGTTGGCCAAGTCTCTGGACACGTTTTACGACGAGGACAAGTCGGTGCACATCCTGCTGATTGGTTCCGACAGCAAGACGTTGCAGCAGTGCCAGATCCAGCCGTACGAAAGGGAGCCCCAGATGGAGAACGTGCCAGTGTTCGTGCCGTACTGGAAGACGAAGAACGCGCTCACGGCGATCGTCAGCGACGACAACAAAATACAGGTCTTCAACGGCTACACTCAAATCTCGGAGTCGGAGACGATAAGTTCGCCGGTGACGTGCACCTGTTTCTCGGCGTGCGGCCACAACGTGGTGTACGGCTTGAGGAACGGCGAGATTCGCTCGTTCAACATCAAGACGCGGCTGGAGCAGGCGCTGTCGAAGGGGACGGGCGTGCCGGTCACCTACTTGAAGTGCCACGACGCCAGCAACGAGTACCGCTCGCGGATGGGCTCTTCTAGCAGCAACGACAGTCTGGACCTGCTGGACAGTCCGGACGGTGAGGTTTCGCGTCGAAACGTGGATCGGTGCAGTGAAAAGTGTCGTTTTCTCTCAGGTGTCGTGGTGTGCGTTTTCGGCAACGACGCTCTGGCCGTGTTCAAGCGAGGCGTCAAAGTGGAGAGGCGCATCTCGAAGCCCCTGATTTTCTACGCACACAGCCAGCTGGTGGTGGTGGACGCGCTGTGCGGGGTGTACAAGTGGAGTTTGGAGAGCGACGGTTGCGAGGAAATCGAGAACCGCCACATTTTCGAAGCGGTGGGAGTGGTGACGGCCGCTTTTTGCCCCCACAGAGGTAAGAATTGGTTGTCCGCCTTTGGCGCTTTCCCGATTGACCGATTCGCTGTTGATTTCCAGGATCCCTGGCAATCGTCTACATGCAAGAAACCAACTATTTCCTCGATTTGTACCTGCTGGGCGCCCAGCTTGATGGCTTGGTGTTGGAGAAGCGCCTCGAGCTCTCCGGAAAAGTCAGATCCGCCTGTTTCTCCAGCGACGGGAAACTTTTAGCTCTCGGATTCCTAACTGGGAAGATTAAGGTGACACTCTGAGGAACAAAAAAAACGTTTTTCTCCAGTGATTTTTTTTTTGTTTTCAGGTCTGGAGGACTTTCGATAGCTACGCCTCGGTAACGCTCGAGTTGCACGACGAGCCCGTGGAGGATTTGCTGTTCTCGCCGAATATGGAGCCGATTTTGGTCAGTTTGGGCGAACAAATCGCCTGGTGGAATCTCAAGTCTTTGTTGGAAACGAAGAAGAAGCGCGGAAAGCCGAAAAGGTGAGGTGAAACATTGTCCTGTGCTCGTTTTATGTTCCGTGAATGCGAAGAAAAATTCGTTTCATGTTTTTTTAAAACGAAAAACATGCGTTTTGTGTTCTTTGAATACGATAAAATTGCGTTTTATGATTCGTGAATGCGAAAAAAATTCGTTTTGTGTTCCGTGTCACGGACAAGATCACGGAACGCAACTTCATTTCGCCCTGATTCGATTGATTAAATAATTGAAAGCCTTGATTAAAACTCTGTTTGTCTAAAACGTTTTCGATTTTTTCCCGTTAGCATCGATATCCTGCACCCGATTGGCGGAGGCGGCGGGGGCGACTCCGCCTCGATGAACTTGTCGGTGTGGGGCGGTCGAGAACCGTTGGCCGCCACCGACCACCTGTTGGCGTGCATCAAGCTCAACGGCAAGGCCAAGTACGTGTCGGCGTCGAACGACTTCAACTCCTTCCTCACCATCGACGGCAACGGCAAAGTCTACATCATGGAGATCGTCCTGCCCGATTCGTAACCGGCATCGAAAAAAATATTTGAAAAACGAAAAACAGAAAATGGAGGGGGACGGGGTGGGGCGGGGCTTCGAACGGGGTGCCGATGTTTTAGGTTAGGTTTCTCGTCCGTATCCAGAATTCCCAGCTGGGAATTCTGGTTTATTCTCAGAGGCGTTTTCTTGGCGATTTCACTTTCGAACAACCTTCGAATTGTGATACAGGGTGTCCGGAATAATGCCACAAAAACGCTTTTCTTTTTTGTTAATTTTTTCTCCAATAGTAGTAATTCAACGAAAATTAGATGAGAGTCCCATCGAACTTGTTCGTCAGCCATAAATAAATGATTGTCGCGCTGGATTCCGGCCACCCTGTACATGGGCGCCCCCTCGGAGCGCCGCCCTCGAATTAAGTCTTAGGTAATATTGTTTAGTTTCGCGTTGATCTCGGATAGGAAGAAGGAGGAGAAGGGAAAAGTCGCGCGTGCAATAGCGATCGATGCTCAAGAGGTGCTCAAAACGAACGCATTGAATTTTTATTTAGACTCACAGATTTTGTTGTTTCATTTTTTTATCGGCCCAACACTGTGATTTACATATCGTGATGTATTGATGGTTATTTTTTTTAATATTAATTTTATATACAACAATTTATTCGTGTGTGTGAGGAGGGGAAAGGGGGGAATGGAACAATTTTTCATGCAATTTTATACGTGGCGTAGTTTTTGTTTGTTTTTCGAGCTGTGTGAATATGCAGCTGAATGTTTTTTAGATGAATGTATTTATTACTCTCGTCGTTTTCTCTCTCTCTAATTATAATAATAGTAATAATAGTAATAATGATGATGATAAGGTAGTAGTCAATTGAATATTGAAGAGCGATATGCGATATTTTTTATGTAGTTTTAAGATTTGCACACTCACACTTTTATCGTCATTTTTATTTCATCAATTCTTGTCGATGAAAGAAGAATCTCTTTTCTTTTTGTTTTCAGAGTATGGCGGCGTCTCGTAAAGTGACATTTTTTTTGTTTGTTTTTAGATTTAATTGAGACGCAGTATTTGAAGGAAAGGATTAATCGATTAACTTTTAATCGCGTGGTTGTGTACAAATTATATTTTTTATATAAAAGCTTTACCCCCTAAGAGAAGAGTGGAGTCGGCTTCGATTAATTGAATTTTAAGGAGTTGAGGAGAAAATAATACAATGTTTTATTTTGCATTTGTGAAATTTACGATTAACGTTATCCTAACCAGTTTTTAAATAGTTACAAACAATAGGAATAACATTTAATTGATTAATTAATTAACCGACTAACCTATTATTATTATTATTTTTACCAAATAATTCCGTAGATTGGTGTCAGTAATTGTTGTCGTTTTTTTTTTTCCTTTTTCGCCGCCCATTTGTTGTTTCGTGCCAAATACATTCTCCAGCTTGTATAGGGTGATCTTTTTTTATAAAAAACCTCTTCTACTCAATATTATTTTCACATTATAGGTTAGGTTATGTAATTATAGTGAAACAATTCTTTGATGTTACATGAATATGTACTTTGTTGTTGTCGAGAAGTGGCGATTTTAGAGGGAAAACTAGTCTGTTCCTCGAAGATTTCCGCACGGATCTCATCACGGAGAGCACTCGATGGTACTCGTTCTTGACGTATAAAATTGTTCCTCTCATCTATTTTTACAGACAGTTGAAGTGTCTCGAATATTGAGCGAAAATATTATTCGTTGTTGTTTTTGCATTTTCAATATTCGGCGCACGACTTTATATATTTTTTCTGTATTTATTCGCAATATACGATTTATTTCTACGGTCTGTGAGTATTATTTCGTTTATGAGGTGTTTTTCTGTCAAATCGATAATCAAAAATTTGTCATTTAGACTTCACGTTTCTCGTTCCTTCGTTGATGTTGCCATGGTAACTTTGAAAAACGCGCGTTTAGAAATTAAAAATGACTAGACTTACATGAAAATCTATTGAAAGCGACCAGATTTCCCAATAAATTTGGTAAAAACGAACATATTTCCATAAAAATTTAAAACAACCAGATTTCTATTAAAATTGATCAAAACGACACGATTTCCATGAAAATCCAAAACTACAAGACTTCCATAAAAAATATTTAATAATGACCAGACTCTATAAGGCATCTAAGAGGCGCTGAAAACGGTGGTGAAATCCGTTTTTCGATATTTATTATATATTTTCGAGATGTTTCATGTTGAAAATTCCAAAAAACCTCAAAAAGTCGCAAAAATACACGAAAACCCCCAAAAACCCCATTTTCTCAACGAAAAAACACATGAAGAGTCCTTATAGATGCTCTGGGAGCCTCCTTACGAACATTGAAGACTCTACGAAGTCTTTGAATTCTTCTTAAATGGGTAAAATAAAAATAATAAAAAGGCCGTTTATAATAGATAATCCTTTTATTTTCTAATAAACAAGCTCAGATAAACCTTAATGTTAATTAACAGATAATAACGGTAACTCAAAACGATGTACAGAATACATCCGGTAATCAATCAATCAATCATATAATCTATTTTACGCAGAAAACCATATACTGAGGGATGCGAAATTCCCCTGGAATACAGTCCCGCGCAAACAATAAGTACAACTATAATTTTTTTTTTCATTTGTACAAAAACATATACTGTTACTCAAAATAAATATAAAAAATGTATATCTTTGAATTTACACTCGAAAAGATTAATAGTCTCAAAAAAGGAACGACAATTTGTACACATACTTGGTTGCACTGGTAACTTACGTACAAAATTGGCAGTCATTTTACCTACATTATGGTACAATTATATGGACACAACTATTTACAAAAAAATATACACCAAACGAAAATACGCCAAATGATCGGTCCGTCAAAAAAAAAATCAATCATTAAATACACTTATGGTACACATTTCAATGCGTGTTTCTCATTTCATCACATTTTTGCATTCACAGGAAATAAAAAAAGTATAAATTATCGGTTGAATAATTAAAACAATTGTACAAGAACCTTTTTCGGAGATTCTGTCGAAATCTTTTTGGTCTTTGTCTGTACGCTGTAGGAGTAGTAGAAAAAGAAGAAGAAGAAGAGCTTGGAAAAAATAGAAGAACTGAGGTGAATTCGAGGAAAGTATAGTAGAAGAAGTAGAAGAAATAGGAATGATAAGGTGAAGAAAAAAAAGAGAAATGTGGACGGCTAAGGAACAATTCTGTTAGCTCGGAAAATGTTTATTTTTTGGGATTTATTGGATTTTGTCGATTTCTGAAGATTTTCGAAAACGTATCTGTGGTAATATTTTGAGACCCACAAAAAATGGAAGGCGAAGCGCAATTGCATATAAAAGCAATGGAATTTCATGCCTAATAATATAATTCACAATATCATACAAGGTGAAAGAAAATTTCCATCAGAAATAAGTGAAACAACAATCGAACAAAGTCCACCCACCCGTTAATGTCCATATAATTTCACACATCTCTCTCGTCTAATGTAAATATATAGGATATTTTATTTAGTAACCGAGTGGCCTTGAATCCTCAAAACGGTAGTTCAAATGAACATTCGAAAAACTACTTTCTGTGGCAGTGGGAGAGGAAAAAACGAGCATCAAAGTGGCAGTGCATCATTTCGAATACTCTTGGCAGTGAAATATTAGTCGAAAGTGGAAAATTAAATTCAACTAGACACCCTGTTTACATCTAGCTGATGCCGTGTGATGTGAAAGTAATGAAACCAGCAGAATCGCCGTGAAAGTCATTTTTCTCTTTGATGAGCAATTCTAGTAATGGGCTACCCTGTATAAATAGTCGACGAATACATCAGGAATTTCGTTGGTTCCATAAATTTAAAGAAAAAATCTCGCAACGATAATCGTCTTTAATGAAAAAAAAAAAAACTTTCACGTTCGCCCTGTGTTTTTTTCTCAACGAAATGAATAAAATATTCCGTGCTTTGAGAACCCATGACCACAATTAACCAGGAATAGAAGGCAACTTACTCAGACTTATGTATCGGCATATCCGAACACAAACTCGATACCGAGTACAGATCACTTACTATTCGTCTCATTTACCCAACGCCATCAGTGAAAAAATTAAAAGTGCTCCTAACCCAACTTTCTGTTTCGGAGCATCGGTGAAAAAATGGACGAGCGGCAACATCGCACTTTCCGCCGAGCTGTCACAACTGACTTGGTTGAATAAATAGACTGCGTATTTCGAGATTGGTGTGTCATTAAAAGCAATTCAAAATAAAAAATAATACAAAGTGTCAACAGGTGGCATGAGATCGATGAAAAGTGGTGAAAAAAAAAATATTTAGGCAACATTTTCGTGTTGAAACAGCAAAAGAGTGAATTTAAATTCATCATCTGACATTGACAGGTCTGATAATGAATCAAAAACTCAGCTGAAATGAAAAAAAAGTTGTTACAGTAAAACAAAACTCAATTTTATTTATTTTCAAAAAATTTTATTGTTCAACTTTGACCTTGAAAACTTGATCGAAATTTTCGATAGCGTGGAAAAAATGTTTCGGATAAAGCGAAGAAAATGATTTCCCAACGAAACCGAGCCGGAAACATTGCGATCTGTACTCGTCCTACGTCATCAGTCATCTGTCATTTCTGCGCGATCGAATCCCTTCGTGCCGAACGAAACGATGCAAGACACCAAAAAAGTCTCATAATTATCAGTACACAGTCAACAGACAATAACCCTAACAGACAAATTTTGATACATATATTTTTTCGCGTATATTTTGCGTCGACTTTATATATACATTCGTCTCTCTCTCTCTCTCTCGCGCGCGTGCGGTTTATATATCTGTCGCTCTCTCTCTTTCCCCACAGGAGATATTCGTTCACCTAAGTAGCGCCCCGTCTAGCGGCTACTACCTTTGAATGGCGGAGTTCAGCAGGAAAGGAACGTAGAACATTTTGCTGTCCAAAAGGAGTTTAGCTGCGGACTGGATCTAGGGGAGAGAAACGGCGATTCAATTGAGTTTTCGGAAGGTTCTTTTGGTCGTACTCACTTCTGGTAACCTAATTAGTAAGTCTTGAAGTCTGGTGGATTGTGGTGGGTACATGTGTTGGGTGTAAACGCGCAGGAAGGCCATATACCTTTCGTGGATGATTTCCAATTCAATGATTCCCTCATTGTTTTCATTTTTCACTGAGAACAAAAAAAAAACGTTTTCTACCTACAGGTTTTTCGAACTTTTGGCGGACGCGCCCCGCCATAATTGCGGAAATATTGCAATAATTGGCGGATGCTCATCAACGATTTGAAATGCGAAATCATCAATAACAGTGGATTTCAAGAACACTCCTGGTTGTGAATCATCAAGTTATCATTATTTCTCAGTGTTTTTATTAAATGCCAACAAACACAATGGGACGGAGAAATCGAGGTTTTCGAATTTATGGCGGAGGCGCTTTACCAAAACCACCAATCGATGCAATTATTGGTGGATGCGCGATATTTTGAAACGAGCAATGCTCGTGTAATCTGCAATAACAGTGGAACAGAAACTCCTGGTTCTGAAATAATTGGTGTTCATCATTTGACTTTTTTTTTCAATCGAAAACGAACAAGAAATTGGAAAGATAATGCAGAAATTGAAGCTAACGAAGTTATTCGAACATTTGGCGGACGCGCACCGCAAGAATCACCAAAATATTAGAATAATTGGCGGGAGCGAGATGTCTTTGAATCGACCAATATGAAATGTGAAACCCACAATAACAATGGATTTCAAAGACATTCTCAGTTCAGAAGTATTGGGTTCTCATTATTTCTCAGCTTTTTATCTAAATACGAACACGATAATGTCAATTTTCGAATATTTTGTGAAAGCGCAACACCAAAATTTTTCTGGGCAATTATTGGCGGATGCGCGATATTCTTGAATCGAGCAATATTCGTAAAATCTGCAATATCAATGGAACTTCTGGTTCTGGAATAGTTGATGTTCATTATTTGACTTTTTTTCAATCGAAAACAAACAAGAAAATTGAAACAGAATGCAGAAATTGGAACTAATGAAATTTTAGAATATTTGGCGGACGCGCCTTTATCATGAGCTTCCACTAAAAGTGACGAAATCAGTTTTGTAGTACGAAATTTTCGTCATACCAAATAAGCTTTGTCACGTGACAAAATAAATAAACAACCTACCACAAATTTTTCGGATTCTTATCGAACGAAAACCTTGAAAATAAAATGTTTTGACAATGACATTCCAATTGGCAAATAACAAATTTTCGAGAACCGTTTTTGGAATTGTCGCGAGGCTGAAAATCCAATATTTTTCCACACCTTCGTTCAGCATAGTGATAACTTTAAGGCACACGTATTCTTCCATGGTCAATTTGATTCTTCTGAACACCAACGTCAAATTGGTGATTCTGTCGATCATGAGGCCGACGTCTTGTCGAAGCTGCTCGATGGTTATCTCCCTGCCCATCATGGACATCAGGCAACTCTGGAGCGTACACAGATTCGATTCCACCTACGAGAAAAATCAACAGGAAAAATCATTTCCGGGGTTTTCCAGTGCGAAAAGTGTCAAAAAATCCACAGAGGGAATTTTATTTGGAAAAAAAAATGGAAACCAAAAATTAATGAGAAATAATGTATTTATGGAAAATGTGGTGAGCTGGCAACGTCCCACTGTTTCCCAAAAATCACCCACTGAACAAACAAAAGAGAATAGATGGAAGCGTAGTTCTTATGATTTTTAATGAAAATTGAATTTTTGTCATTGTTCGTATGTAACTATGCGTATCGCTATTGAAATCGTAGGGAAATTGATCTCATAGCGCGATAAAGGTCGTGTCTACAAAGTCGACGACCCAATTTCGCTTTGGTCAATGAACTGGCAAACGATCGGCGATTGCCCCTATAAAATCGTGACGCGAAATTACACGTACATCGTTCGCGCACCGCCAATCACCAAACGAGCATCGGAAACATAAAGAAACTATCGGTAATGCCTTATTTTTATGCGATAACTTACTTCAGAACTGAAAATTCATGAATAATTGCAAGCTCGTTTATAAGAATTTTCGAAAGTTTCTAGCAATTATTTCTACCTTAAAATATTTAAGCGCCTCCACCAAAATTTAAAGCGACGATTTCGATCGAATTTACACTCCTCGGGCGTTTGCAGTGTCCTTGTCAGATTTTTTTGCCGAGTCTAGTGATTACAAATTTTTCTCGAAAATGTACCACGACATCCAGAAAGTGGTGAAATTCACCTGATTTTCGTAAAAATTGCCCTTCTAAAAGTAGTATATCCAAAATAAATTACCAAAGTTGTAAATGCGTTTAGACATCACGGATAACGCACAACATTTAGTCACAAGTTTAGTACCTTCGTACATACAGGGTGATCCATTTTTGTGTCAAAGTAGAATAACAGAAAAATGTTTCAAATAGACATTGTTATATTAAAATCCTAATATATCAAGAGATATACAGGGTGTTCAGTTCATTTTTTCAAATTCGTTCACCATCGAAGTCAGTATAAAATTCTGCGTGAAGGGTCATCTTTTTTTTCTAGTAAATACCACGTTGTCAAACTAGATAAAAAAAGAAACGAAAATTGGACGAATGTATTTTAAATGCTGCCAAAAAAACGTTTCCAGTGATAATTGAGTGAGCTTATTCGGTGGGTACGAACATAAAGGATACCTGAAATGACTGAACCGAGCAGCAGTCTCGTTTTGTATACAGGGTGTTTTTTGGACTAGCACCGAGTCTGGAGATTTCGAGATTTTTTCATGTGGAACACCCAGTATATTCTTTCGCCATCGAATTCGGCGTCGAATTATGCCCCAACAGGTATCGAATTTCTTTTTTCCATCAAATGCGACGTTGTCAAATCAGCGCGAAAAGAATGAAAACACCGAAAGTGCAGCAAAAAAAAACTATTTCAGTGAATCCATTCGGTGAGTACAAAGTTGAAAAATAGCTGAAATGTTTCATTTGAGTATTTTGTATACAGGGTGTTTTTTCTTTTTCTTTTTTTTTTTCATCAAATGCGACGTTGCCAAAGTATAGCAGAAAAAAAAAGAGAACGAAAATACAGAAAAACTATGAATACTGCAAAAAAAAAGAATAGCTGAAATGTCTGAATCGAGTACAGGGTGTTTTTTTATAAGAACCGAGTCAGGAGATTTCAATCAACAAAAATTATTTTTTTCAATGCAACGCCCAGTATATTCTTTCAATATGGAATTCGGCGTCGAACTATGCCCTACATATTCTAACCATCGAATGCGGCGTTGCCAAATCAACGCAAAAAAACGAAAACACCGAAAATGGAGCAGAAAAAAACAATTTCAGTGTTACATGGTGTTTTTTCTTTTTCATCAAATGCAACGTGCCAAATCACCACGAAAACACCAAAAAAGCTGCAGAAAAAAACTATTTCAGTGAATCCAGTCGGTGTTACAGGGTGTTTTTTTCTTTTGATCAAATGCGACGTTGCCAAATCATCATAAAAACAACGAAAACACCGAAAATGCTGCGGAAAAAAAAAACGATTTCAGTGAATTAATTCATCAATTGAGTACTTCGTATACAGGGTGTTCTTTATTAAGAACCGAGTCAGGAGATTTCAATCAGCAAAAAAACATTTTTTTGATATTATTTCTCCATCGAATTCTGCCCCAACGAGTCCTATATTTATTTTAACCATCAAATGCGACGTTGCCAAATCACCACAAAAACAACGAAAACACCGAAAAAGCTGCAGAAAAAAACAATTTTAATGAATCCATTTGGTGTTACAGGGTGTGTTTTTTCTTTTGATCAAATGCGACGTTGCCAAATCACCACGAAAACAACGAAAACACCGAAAAAGCTGCAGAAAAAAACTATTTCAGTGAATCCATTCGGTGTTACAGGGTGTTTTTTCTTTTTAATCAAACGCGACGTTGCCAAATCATCACAAAAACAACGAAAACACCGAAAAAGCTGCAGAAAAAAACTATTTCAGTGAATCCATTCGGTGTTACAGGGTGTTTTTTCTTTTTAATCAAACGCGACGTTGCCAAATCACCACGAAAACGCCGGAAAACCTGCAAAAAAAAAAGAAAAAACCTCCCGCTCACCTCTTGGTTCAAATCAGTCTCGAGGATGGTCGCATCGCCGCCGTGGCCGCCGTCCACCAGCTGCTGCTGGTCCCCGCGCATCTTGTACATGGCCTGATAGGCCGACGTCGTCAGCACCAACAGCTCGTGCCACTTCAACGTCAACAGCTTGGTGTGCGTCTCGACGGGCAGCTCCAGATAGAACGGCAGCCGCTTCGTCCACTGCACCAGCTTGTGCACGATCGAATCGCCGATCTGGCACAGCTTCTCGCCGAGGTCGTGGTGGTTCTCCAGCACCTCGTCGAGGTTCCGCAGCGTCGCGATGTCGGTGAAGTTGTCGCAGTCCACCAGCGTCTTGATCATGGACAGCGAGTACTCCACCGAGTAGTTGCGGTCGCGCGAGCTGCTGACGGCGCTGTCGACGCGCTGCCGGAAGCGCACCACCTCGCTGGGGTTGGTCAGCGCGGTCTTGAGGATGGTGCCGTTCGCCAGGGAGGCGGTGCCGGCGGCGGCGGCGGCGGCGGCGGAGAACGAGGAGGCTTGCTCCTGCTTCAGCTGGAGCTGGAGGGTTTTTTGTTGGTGGTGGTGGTGTTTGGCGGTGGGTTTCTTGTGCTTCTTGTATTTGACTTTGTAGAGGTTGTAGACGGCGCCGCTGTTGCGGCCCCCCGGCATTCGGTCCTCGCGGACGGCTGCGCGAGAACGAAACACGCATTTCTCAGTTTCGGGAAAAATCGGTTTTTGTTTTTTTTTATGGAACTTCGAAGAAATCTACGATTTTTTTTCGAGGAAATATCTTTCTTTGGAAATCATCCAAGTGTTTGCTCAGATCGAATGAATTTTCTATCAATTCAATAATAATAATAATAGTAAAAATCAGAAATAATATAAAATAGATATATCTACACATGATAAACATTGACAACACTCAACTACAAATTAAGGGGGTATTCTGGTCTAGAAAATTGAAGAAATCCATTTTTTTTCTTGCACATTTTCAAAGCTTAGACTTTCAAAAATATGCTCTCGAAAGGATTTTTCAAAATTCCAATTATTTTGAGAGATACAGTGGATTTTGTGACGCGGCACTTGAACCGGCCGAGCGGAGTGATCGCACAATGAATGGCAGATGTTTTCCAGGAATTCCTTTGTATCCGACTTGAGCCCCTTTTAATTGAGTTTTTATATATACCTCACTACCAGTACGTACCCAATATACCTGGAACTGTTCAGTTCAGTCTCGATCTTGGAGCTAAGTAGACACGAAACTGGAGATCTTTCTCAAACTTCAAACGCGTTTTTCTCAAAACTACTTTTGTTGAGGTGGTTGACACGATATCTCGAGTTCTATCTGACCGATTCATTTGAAATTTTGTGAGAATCTTCTTCATACATTTCTTTATCGCAGGAATTGAGGATTCTGAAGAATTTCAATTTGAAGTATTTTTAAAAAATTCGTAAAGGTCGAAAAACAGGGGTGAAAAGGAATGTTTTTTTTTCCAGTAGACGCCATTTTGTGAATTTTTAATATTTTTTTTCGGCCGTAGTTCAAGCGATAGTGACATCTTTACTAATTAAGAATTTTTTTGTTTGTTCGATTCGGATGACTACAAGGGCTGGAATCCTGTCAACCAGGGAGCCCTGTTCGATTGGCAGCCCCCACTACATACATTAAGGACCAATAAACATTATATGAAAAAATCGATATGGGAAATGTTTTCATTCATTTTCGTATCCTAGTTTGAAAGCTACCCATCAAAAAGTAGTAGCAGAATAGCCCCTCGAACAAATCATCACTATCGATAGAAATGAATAAATGTCCGCTCGCTCACCCTGCAAGACCATGCCCTGCTCGATGCACTTCTTGAAGCGGCAGTACTGGCAGCGGTTCCGCTGTGCCTTGGTGATCTCGCAATGGCCGTCGGCGACGCACGTGTAGACGCGCCTGTTCTGCACGGTGCGCTTGAAGAAGCCCTTGCAGCCCTCGCACGTGATGATGCCGTAATGCAGTCCGGTGGCCTTGTCCTCGCAGATCATGCAGATCATCGGCTGCTGCTGCTGCTCCTCCTCCTCCTCCAGCGAGGGGGGCGGCGCCTCCGCGGCGGCCGGGGCGGCCGTCAAGTTCAACGCCTGCGTCTGCTGCAGCTGGCAGAGATCGCCCGCCCACAACCGCTCCATGTTTAGCGGCGTGGCGGGGGAGAAGGGCGAGGCGGCGGCGGAGGAGGGGGGCGGCGGCGGCGGCAGCGCCCGCCCCCCGCCCAGGTTGAGCAGCAGGTGGGCGGCGGTTTCGTCGGTGGGCGGCGCGGGCCACGCCGACGTGGTGGGCTCGACGCCCGGCTGCGACCAGATCATCGTGCGCACGCCGCCCACCTCGCCCATCACGACGGTGGGCGTGGGGCGGGAGGTGGGCGGCTTGAGGTCGACGAACGAGCCGCCGATGATCTCCGCCTTGACGCCGTTGAGGCGCGGGTGAACGCCCACGCCCCCGCCCACCCACTGCCCGTGGCTCATGATGACGCCCTTGGGCGACGTCGACGTTGACGAGGACGCCGACGAGGTGGGCTCCTGCGCCACCACCGCCCCGTGCCGGATGACGTGGGCGGGACGGCCGGGCGAGCTGTGCGGGCGGGGCGGCTGCGAGGGGCTGAAGGGCGGGGCGGGGCGGGTGGGCGGACTGAGCGATCGGATGACCGGCAGGTGTCTGATGACGCTGGTGGCGCCCCAACCGCCGCCGTCGAAGACGCCCGGCTCGCCGCCCGGGGGCAGCATCTCGTGCGACGCCGACCGGTGCAACGAGTGGGGCGTCGAGTCGGGCGAGGGGGGCGGCGGGCAGCGGCTGGCGGCGTCGCCCACGTTCGGGGACGGCGGGCACATGAGGTCGTGCGGGGACGTGCTCGTGTCGGCGATGGACTCGCCTGGAAATCACGAAACGGGGGGCGTTGAATCGCGGGGGCGGGCGGTGGGGGCGGGGTGGTGTTTACGTACCGTCACTGCTGCAGCGAGAGTCTAATTTTCTTCTTTTCAATTTCAAATCTTGAAAGAGGCTCATCTTGTCGAGCTCACACGGAGTCCGCGTTAGGGTCATAATTCCTGGAACAAAAACACAAAAAAATGTAACCAATTCCACCTATTTTGATTAGTTTTTTTTCAAAAAGAGACATTTTCGGAAAAACACTAATAATTGTTTCAGAATTGCACGGCAATATTTCAGGTACGTATTTTCTGTTACAAAATAAGGAAAAAAGTTTCTATGAACGTGTGTCCGATCTCGATTATTAGCGGAGTTACAGGGTGTTGAAAGTTTTGAAACAATTTAGTTTTTATTTTATTGTGCTTGATCTACTGCAGATGGAGTTTTCCAAATTTCGTATGATTATCGAGCAATAGGTGCTGCTTGATATGGAAGTAAATGTTTTCCAAATACCATACAGGGTGTTGCATTTTCCGAGGTCTCGGTACATAGAAGCCCTGAGAAAAACTCGCTCGTACGCCACTGATGAATTTTGATATTTTTCCCAAGTTCTTCAACCTATTACCCAAATTTTGTCCCTCTTTACTTGAAATTTATCAACAAATGTTCAGAGGAATTGTTGAAATTTCATTGAATGCAAAATTGAGCACGACGAATCCATGATTCACCCTGTAACTCCCCTAATAATCGAGATCGGACACACGTTCATAGGAACTTTTTCCTCCTTATACCTTGTACCATAGAATACTTACCCAAAATATTGCCTTGCAATTCCGAAACACCCTGTAGAATAGAAAACCGTACCAGAAAGCACCGAAACTATACCTAGAGAAATATCAATTTCGCGAACAAAACCCGCAAAGCTCTAGCTGTGGGTGAAGATCAAAGTCGGCTCTGGGTCAGTTCTCGTCTGTTTTCACTAGAAAACGGCATTCTAAAAACCGACGAAGCCAGTATAGCGCGTTCGCTCGCACACTCTTTCGCCGTCAAACTTTCACCGTTTCTAACGTTACGTACCCACTAGGAAATAATAATGGTTATTCTGTGCGAGCGTTACGCAATCGGTCTGGCTGTAATAGAAGAAAGAGAGCGACGCAACTATCGAATGTGGTTGCACTTTCATCCTTTTACTTTTCCGATGATGGCGAAGTGTTCGGGATCTGTTCTAGCGCCTAAGCAGAATCGAACGCTTTCGCTCTCGCTTTTTTTATTGCGATTCACGTTCACAGCCTACTTTGTACAAGCTCGCGCGGGATATAACGCGGCTTTATTCGTTCGTTTTCAACCATTTAATGGTATTATCTGTACCATTCAACAATCTTTTAAATACTTTCAATCATTGCAAAATATTTTCACATTTCAAACGTAAAAGCGATACTTTCCAACCAACTCACGTGCATTCACAACCATTCAAAACCATTTAACGATTATGTGCATTCTTCAAATTATTTTGAACCACTTTAATGGCCTCTTTCAGCTAATTTCGAACCATTCAATAGATTATTTGAAATACTGAAACCATTTTTAATTGACTGGGACCATTTAATAACCATTCCGAGCATATTTTTGATACCATAGATGAATTTCCAACCAATTCACGTGAATTCACAGTCATTTTTCAAAATTTTCACGATTTTTTTGATGTTTTCTCTTTCAACCATTTAACGAGCTTTCAGAACCATTTAATCAATCACGATTATTTCAGTTTCATTCAAAAGGCGGATTTTAAACAGTATCACGAGCTTAATTCAATATTTCATAATGTTTTGAACTGCTTAAAATCACTTCTAGAACCGTTGGAACCTTTTAATATTTTGGAAAAGCATTTCGAATGTTTCCATTGTCAAGCAATCTCTCATTGAATAAGTGTTTCAAAATATTTCACCAACGTAACTAAGAATTTCGAAACTCCATCTGAACCATTCTACGAATTTCTCGACCTTTTTCTTGAACCATTTCACTAGTTTTCAGAAATTTCAAACCGTTTTACGAGCATTCGGAAAAGTTGAACTCCATTATGAGACATTGAACCACTGAACATTTCAAAGCAGTAACTTTGGAATGATAATTCACATTTTAAAGGTTTGTAAAATAAGTTCGAACCATTTCAAACCACTTAACCTCCAGATGAACCAACTCCAAACCATTTCAGCAGCAGTTTACTAGTTTTCAAGACATTTCGAACCATTTAAACAATTCCCCAACCATTTTAAACGTTCGAATCGAATTTTGACACATGCCCGAAATGAAATATCTGACAAGGTCGTCCGGAAAAGGTTGGGATCCCGAAGTAGTACAACCATTTCCCAATAGATGGCGGGCTGCGAAGGTCAAGTGTGAGTTTCGAAGAAACCCACTCGAACGAGTACACGGCGTAATTATGAAAGTGAGATTCGTTTTTGGGGAGTGCAACAGCTTGAAAGAGAGATTGTTTAAAGTTCAACAACATTATGCCATACCGAGCGATCGCTGGTGGGTCGCCGAAGATTGCCCAATGGACGATTTGGAAACAGGCAAAGTCAATGCTCAGAATTGACCTTGATATTGCCAAAACGGAGTGTTACGAGAGTCGTTGAAGTGAAAGTAAGAACGGTTGTTTATTTATACAGAATTTCGGTACGTGAAATGGTTTTTCTCGAGGAGGATGGACCAAGTACATTGGAGAATTGACCATGTATGGTTTTTATGGTGATTACAACCATTTAATGAACATTTCAAACCATTCAACTGGTATTTTTGCAACCCTTCTACAAGTTCAATCCATTTCTCAAGTACTCAGCATTATTTTGAAACCATTTACGGAATTTTGAACCATTTAATAACCATTCCGAGCCGATTTTTGATATAATAGATGAATTTCCAACCAATTCACGTGAATTTACCACCATACAAAACCATTTAACGACCATATACATTCTTCAAATTATTTTGAACCAATTCAATGGCCCCTTTCAGCTAATTTCGAACCATTCAAAAAATATTTCAATTGAATATTGAACCACTTGAAAAATATGTTTTTCAGAACTATCCCAGGGGCGATTTTGAACAGAGTCTTCTGAACCATTTAATGGGCATTCCAATGTTTTTGTACTATTCGAAAGACAACAGTTAGAGAACCATTTACAGTTAGATGTTGACGTTCAGAAAAAAAAACTCGAAGATGAAGGAAAAAATGCGATGGATGTTGATAATGTTACAACACGAATTCTATCATCGAATGATGGTTGTTTTCCTCGGAAACGGCAAGCAGAGACCTCGAAATTTGAAAGCTAAAGCGACGCATATTCAGCCACGCGCTTCACTGCTATCGATCACACAGTCAATTGTGACAACGCATTTTAGCAAATATTTTGCGTCTTCCTCGAGTCGAATGATTTTGAATAATATGAGATTTGTCACAGCGAAGAAAAATAAATAACTCAACAGGTGTCACACCTGTAACACCCTGTAGGTCTAGAGTGCGTTGCCAAACATCGAAGTCATGAAACAAAATGTTGCGAAAAAACTGTCAACGGCTGTTCTTGACCCACCGAAAACGTCATCGCTGGCGGCCACGTGACGTCACACGAATTAGCTTGGTTTTTGCACCGACATATCGTAGTAGGCTGGATTCGTCAGTGATTGTTTCTGATACCCTGGACTAGTTGCTAACGAGTGCGAAATGCGCCGGAACTGGTGAATATATTTTTTAGCCATAAAAGGTTTTTGGGATTCCATTTGGCAACACCGCTTGCCTTTCCACGACGTAATTTTCGACATTGGAATGTGGTCGAAATTATGGAATCTTATCAATTTGGAAATACATAGTGAAGTCTCATTGTGCATATCGATTGAAACTTTCGAGATAACAATTCGTCCTGATATTTCATTGAAAAAAATAACAACTGGAACTCACATAACCTGCCCTGTTTGTGAATATCGTGTGTCACGTAGCTTCGTCGTACGAAAACACGTTGAAAAAGGAAAGAAAACCAGCGACAAATATCAACAAGTGGTTGTCGCCATGACGACGTCAAGTCGTCTTCTCTCTTCTCGCACTCACGTTCCGTAAGCTCTTTCTCGCGCGTAACGGGTGCGAGCGAGAAGCCAAACGAACGTAGCTCGATGGTCTTTCCGAGCAACAAGTGTCGTCAGGGGCGCGCGGAAAAAAACACCCCCGAACTTACCTACAGAATACATGTCTTTCCATTGATCACACTCGAAATCCATGCACTCCGACGACGTCTCGACACCGTGGGGGACACACACGAACGAACGACGCGCGCGCCGATTTATCCGAGAGCCGAGCACGTGAGTCGCAGTAGGCTGGGAAACAGGTGAGAGAGAGATAGGCGAGGCAGAGCGAACGACCGTGCGCGGTAACGGTAAGCGTTGTACTACGGAAACAGTTGGGGATCGCTGGCCGATGCAGAAAGTAGGCCGAGCGAGGCGATGCTCTAGTCGGGAACGGACCGCCTAGGGGGGAGGGATAGGGGGGTGGAGAGGGGGGGCGACGCTTCCTGGATTCGATTGTCGCTTTCTGTTTTCTCGGTTCGAACGAGATAATGAGCTCGTGTGTGTGAAAAATCATTTCAGGTCTTCTTTTCGACGATTTTTTTTTCCAAATCGAAAATAAAAATCGAAAAGAATTGGAATTGATTCGAGAAATTGACTCGTTCAAAATGTGATAAATAAATAAAGAAATGCGTGTGGTGCGTCTTCTAATTATTATTTGTTTAGCTTGTCTACGATTTCATATCCACACAAACAAAAATTCCGTGCATGAACATCGACTGGTTTTTATCAATGTCGAGCAAACAAGATTAGAAGTTTTTAACCTAAATTTGATATCACGATGCATAATACTGAATACAGCAATAGTTGAAACTTCAACAACTAACTAAACCAACAAATACAATAACTGTCATTGAATGCAGGAAAATTATAAACATTTATACAGGATGTCGATTTTTATTTCGAAAATATTCGTTCTCCTAGCGCATACACGAATAACATGATTTTGGAACTGTCGAAACGTTGTTGACACTAGGAATGTAATGTTTTTCCAAAGCACTCTACGCGAAAAATTAAAAATTTTACAGGGTGTTTCAGAATTGCACGGCAATATTCCAGGTACGTATTCTCTGGTACGAAACAAGGAAAAAAGTTTCTATGAACGTGTGTCCGATCTCGATTATCAACGGAGTTACAAGGTGTTGAAAGTTACAAAAAAATTAGGTTTTTATTTTATTGTGCTTGATCTACTGCAGATAGAGCTTTCAAATTCGGTATGAGTATCGAGCAATAGGTGCTACTTGAAATGGAAGTAAATGTTTCTCAAATACCACACAGGGTAATGCATTTTCCTAGGTCTCGGTACATAAAAGCCTTGAAAAAAACTAGCTCGTACGCCACTGGTGAATTTCGATATTTTTCTGGAGTTCTACAACCTATTACCCAAATTTTGTCCCTCTTGACTTTTGGTCGAATTCCGTTCAGTTTCCTCAGAAATTAATTAATTCGTAACTGACTCAAAGTAACAAATTCTGAAATGTTCACTATTTTGATTTTTGATATTAATTACAGCGACAAAATTGAATACACGAGAAATTTATCAACGAAAGTTCAGAGGAATCGTTGAAATTTTGTTGATTCCAACATTGAGCACGTCGAATCCATGACGATTCCTTGTCACTTTTTAGCAACACCCTGTAACTCCGCTAATAATCGATATCGGACACACATTCATAGGAACTTTTTTCCTTATTTGGTACCCAAAATAATGCCGCGCAATTCCAAAACACCCTGCATTTGAAAAAACTCAAAAATCATATACAGGGTGATGATCGAAAAAATCCACCAACGAAACGATGTCGTCGTGCCCGAGCCCATTTTTTCCCGCAGATCCGATTCCCATACGGCGTGTTGCACCACCTCGACAATAGACGAACGAAGACTTGACATTTGGAAGGACGTCACGCGACGTTATTGTGGTCGGTTGCGCAATTTTCGATTGCTCCGACGAGAGTTCGTTCACCTCGCTCGATGTGCGAAAAAATCAGAAGGTTTCACTTCTCCGCGGCGAAGAGAAAGTTGACCCACATCGCCAGAGTCTCCTGCTGTTGCTACACCACTACGGCGATGGTGTCCAATTTTTCTCGATGGGGCTCTCAGAGGTTGGACGTTTTTTTTTTATTATTCGGATGTTCAAATTCGAATTGACGTATAGAAAAAAAAATATCAATTGAAGCCTCTCGCTAAAATATCTGAATATTTAATCGAACAACAAACAAACAAAAGAAAACATCGTGACAAACAAAACACTATCGCGTGCAGTGTCCAGTGAAAGTTTCATCTCGGTAGGCCGTTCTTTCCGCGTCCAAACCAATGTCGTGCTTCGTTTTTTTTTTGTTCTTTTCACCGTTAGAGATTCGACTGATGCTCGTTTGTTTCGGCTTCCGCTTTCGTTGAGTTGTAGTTCTAGTTTTCTTTTCACCTTGGAGTTTTTTTTGATTTTTGCCTTTTTGAATTATTTTATGGCTGTTTTTTCAAAATATTCGAAAAGTGAAAAGTTTTTTTACATCAAGAATATATTTGCGTGAAATTTCGAAATAGTTTTCGAGCTGTTCCATGTTGGAAATCACGAAGGATCCCAAAAAAAAAACCCAAAACCCCGAATTTCCAACAAAAAACCCATGAAACGTCTTCGAATTGTTCCAAAAAGTCTTTTGTTCAATTTCGAGTAAAATTTCAGAAAATGAATTCGCCTGCAAGGTGTCTAAGAGGCGCTGTAAAGGGTGGTGAAATCCGTTTTTCGATATCTAGCATGGTTTTCGAGATATTTCATGTTGAAAATTCCAAAAAATTCCAAAAAGTCTCAAAAACCTCCAATTTTCAATAAAAAAAACGTGAAGAGTCCAAATCGATGTTCTGGAAGTCTTCATACGAACAGTGAAGACTCTCCGACGACTTTGAAATTTTCCAAAAAAAAACCAAAAGTTCAATTTCGAGCAAAATTTCAAAAAATCGCCTCAGAAAAGTCCAAGAAACTCCAAAAATGTTCAAAAAATCACCAGTTTTAATATATAATTTACCAAAGAATATTCTAGACATGCAAATTGAATTGAAAATGAATTTTCGAAAAAATCAAAACTATTTCGACGAACACAAAATTCGCCTGAAAACTCGATATTCCCCTCTAAAAAACATCTCCGCCTCTGCGTAGATGCACGTCCACATCGATTCATTGTAACGGTATGGGAAATTTCACTTTCAAAAATGTACAGTTTCCTACTTTCTCTTCACGTAATAGACACACTATGCTCTGTTGAGCACCAATTCACTTTTCAATGCTCGTTCGTTCGTGCCTCATTTTTTCGCGGCACCGCATCGGATGGCAAAAACGTTGTTAGAACGGTAGAAGTTCAATCGAGGTCGTTTTCGATCGCCACGAGAGCGAGAGATCTCCGAAATTGGGGGAAACTTTCGAGATATTGACCTTGAAACCTTCAAAGGTGCTGGATTATACGGGGTGGCCCTGAAAACATTGAGGCTCGATTTGTTCGAGTCGATTCGCACTAAAAACGAAAATTAGGCATGAGAATGAGGCTGCCAGTGGCGTAGAGAAAATTCCAAAACGACTTTTCAATTTCGAGTTACAACATACAGGGTGTTTCGCAGTGGATGGAACATTAGGAGTATCTGGAGAACAGGAAGACGGATCATTTCGAAAATTTGTGGACGTGGATAATCGAACTTGCTCTATCCGTCTGAAATATTTTCATCGATACTGTGTTGCCGCTTGTATCGGAAAGTAGGAGCTACTTTGTTATTTCAAATGAAACACCCTGTATATTATACCATTTTTGGGATCCTTATAAGATTCCTCACAACTTTCCCACACAATTCCCCATACCTATCTGTGGCGATTTCCGAGATAAAAATTGTTTTGTCCAATTTTTGTGCAAAACCTGGCCATTGAAAAATACCATTTTTGTCCCAATGCAAATTCACAAAATTTCGCAATTTGGGCTATAGCTGCATAAGACCATCAAGTATTCCGTCGATAAACTGGATCTCAGTTCCAGCATACAGGGAGGCTCAAAAGTGAATGCCTTCCGGGGACTCACGAAAATGACTGAAACTCCGTTTTTTTTTAATGAAACACCTTGTTTATTATTACTTATCTGAAAAGGATCATTTTTTTTTAAATACAATCCCAATGAACGTGTCTTTTGTATTGTACTTCACGTTCCTAACATTTTTTTTTAAATCTCTGGATTTTTAATTTTGGTGAATGCGCCAAAAATTCCATAAATCAAAAGATATTAAATTCGAACGTAACCACTGTATTTTTTTTATTGAAAAATTGCAGTCGTGTATTGTCACGAGCTCTTGAAGTATGATAATTTTTAATCATATACAGGGTGGTGAAAGGGAAAATCCTCTCGAAAATACTTTCGGCGGGTTCGCCAAAAATTGCAATATTCCAAAACGTCATCCTGTTTGAAAATCTTCACGTTGGACTTCCTTGTTCCGAAACCGTGATCCCGAAGCTGTCGTCCCAAATTTCTCGGCGATTACGATGTTGACTTTACAACAGCAAACAGCGAATAATAAATAGTCGAAGTATAGAGTTATAGTCGCTGCTTTTCGTTATTGGTTGGTTAGTTAGTCGGTGTATTATGGCGTCCGGATTGCAACATTTGTCCTAGATGCGGGTCATTGCTATGCGAGAACAACTCAGCGGTGTTGCCGAGTTCGGGAGTTTTTTCGGGGATCTACGGATTTTTTCAATTTGAACTTGTTACGTTGCGTGAGTTTGTTTTGATAATATTAGAAAGCAGAATCGACTGTTTTTACTTGGTATTTGAGAAAAATACCAACAGAAAATGGCCGATTCTCAACTAAACTCTGTATAAACGACCTCCAAAAATAATTTGAAACCATTTTTTTGGCGCTAATTTGATGCGAATGCATTTTCTGTTGAATTTTCATGTATGATTAACGTTTCATTACTATCCTCCACCATCTACGGACTTTTACTGCTGTGTAGCTGGCAACACCGCATCGCGAAGAGAAAACTTACATAAGGTCGTTGCATGATATAGCAGCGGATAGAAGAATTCCTATTTTTCGTATCTCCTCCATCGAGTTACATGCCCTTGCACTTTCTAGCAATAGGCGAGAACCGTATACAGGGGCCTCAATCACGAGCGGGTACAAAATAATTGATTTTGAATATGACATTCTTGAATATGCACATATAAATGGTGCTATGAAGTTAATAAGGTGTCTAAGAGGCGTTGGAAACGGTGCGGTGAAATCCGTGTATTGATATCTAGTATAATTTTCGAGTTATTTCATGTTGAAAATTCCAACAAACATCCGAAAAGTTGCAAAAATCCACGAAAAACCCCCAAAAACCCCATTTTCTCAACAAAAAACCCATGTTGATGCTCTGGGAGCCTCCATACGAACATTGAAGACTTTACGACGACTTAACGACTTTGAAATTTTCAAAAAAAAAAACAAAAATTCAATTACGAGAAGAAATCGCCTCAAAACTCGTATACAAGATGTCTGAGAGGCCTCAAAAACAGCACTGAAATCCGTTTCTCGATATCTAGTATAGTTTTCGAGTTGAAAATTCCAAAATATCAAAAAAAAATCGCTAAAACATCAAAAAATCACACGAAATGCCAATTTTAAATGGAAAAGAAAACCCAAAACGTCCAAATCGATGCTCTGAGAGCCTTCATACGAAAATTGAAGACTCTACGACGACTTTGAAATAAAAAAAAAAACTTAAAAATTCAATTTTGAGCAGAATTTCAAGAAATCGCCTCAAAACTCGTATACAAGATGTCTGAGAGGCCCCAAAAACAGCACTGAAACACGTTTATAGAATTTTTGTCATTGACTATATCAAAAAAGTCCAAAAATACATTTCTCATCTTGAATTTTGGATCTGACCTCCTCAAATATGCATATTTACATAATAATACAAAGTCATTCCTATACATTGACTCTCTTAAAATAAGGGAATAAAGTGGCCAGTCAACTCACCCGACTCAACACCAACAGACCAATTTAGACATAGAAGTTGAACCAAATGAATGAATATGTTTTTATCGCGATAATTAATATCGCAATAAGATTTCGGGAACGATCAAGCAATTTTTTTAATCATCTCGTACTGTAATCGCCGTTTTTCTATTCCATAACATTGACAAAGCATAGGTCAAGAAAGTTTATACTACAAACACCTAATCGATAGAAGGTTGGTCGACACATAATGAATTATTTCGAGGTCACCCAGGTTTACTTCCAATCAACCGAAACACAGCCAGCTGGTTAGCCCGATCTGAACCCACTCGGCCGCTTCGAAATTATCACAAACCCATCACGAAAACAGAGTTTCCAAGTTGTCTGCCTGAGGATGGAGCCGCGTCTGGTCCGAAACGTCGGTTCGGGTGTATCGAATTCCAAACTGTATTCGAAAATAGAGAATGAACTGAATTCAAACGAGGCTATTTTCGACGCCTACGCAGATGACATAAAGGTCTCGGCATTTGTCATCGAGATAAAATTATTCCGGAGAAAAATCTGGCATTTAGAATACCCCGTTCATAATTTGCTGTCAGCTGTCAATTGTCTGTCAATGGAAGTCCATTCAAGAAAATGGGAGATCGCGTCTGAAATCCATCATGGCCGCCGCTGATTAAATATTAACCAACTCGATATCGGCGATTGAAAAAAAAATGCATTTTGATAAGGCTACCCAGATAGCTGATTGGAGATCGAACTCTACGTAATGGCGACTGATTTCGATTCGCGTTACCTTCGACTAAGTCGTTTCTAACTGGGTCAATGGAAATAAATGACTGCTAATACTAGAGAGAAAAGTTCATGGAAAAACCACACGTCGTTTTTAACGGTGTTTGGCAACAGCCAGCAAGATGCGCTGAGCTGAACCCTGTAGACTTTTTTTCAGGAATATGCCCCAATTATACAACATAGTGTTTGTTTTCGAAAAATTGGGGAAAATTTAATAGTTTTTGTTGTGAAAAGGATCAACTCACCTGGAATTTGTGCTTCTCCCATAGCCTGAAAAAAAAAACGATGGAGTCAACAAAATGGATATTATTTTTGTGATATACAGGGTGTTCCTTTGAAATATTTGAAGGGGTGATTCTTTGATACATTGTGAGAAAAAACTTCCCATAAACGTATATCCTAAAAGTCTTAACTTTTCAGATACAGGGTGATATAGATTATTAAACGGTTGGTACTGCGATATGAAGCAATTTTAATTCAATTATTTCAATCCAGAACAGAGCATCTGACAGGGAAAATATATTTTTTGGATTCCCATTCATTTTGAAACGAATCTGATTTCTTAATTTGCTTTCAGTCGATGCACAAACATTTTCACGCCGCATCAGATTTTTGAGGAATTGACCCTGAAGTCAAACGATTTTTATTTTTTTAAGCGAAAAGCATTCGTCCTTGATGCATAGAAGACATTATCTCATTTATTATCAAAAACCTTTTTTTTTTCAAAATTCTATCACCCTGTATCTCGAAAGTCAAGACTTTTAGGACATACGTTTATGGAGAGTTTTTTTCTCAAAATGCGTCAAATATTAGCACGTCTTTATGGAGCACCCTGTATATAATTTCCTCGAGGCTAAATTGAAAACGAAAGACACGAAAATCTCGAAAACAAATGATAAAGAAGAAAAAAATCACCAATAACTTCCGTAGTTTCTGAAAATACCAAGAAACCAAAAAAATCCAACTTTCCTCGCACCCCCCGTATACGAACCGACGACCGAACGAGCGAAACCCCATCCGCGTTCTTGCCGGGCATTTTTGCGCCGAACGATCGCCGATCGCGCGTCTCGTCTCGGAATCCCGATGAATAACGGGGAAGCGGTCGAGCCTCTCCCGGCACGGCACGGCAATGTTTTGAGGACGATCGTTGACCCCGACCGTTCAGAGCGCTGCTTCACCGGACGCCGCATCGCGTAAAATCGGCGAGGCGCCCCGTTCGAGAGCCATTCATGCGCGGGAGATACGAGGGGCGGGCGGTAAGTACGCATGAATTAATTGGATTTTGGTTATATCGGACTGTGCTGGAAATGTCTGTTATTGGAATACGATAAGAGATTTTTTTCGAAAAACGACGTATCGTCACTTTTTTTGTTTAGAAGGCGTTTGGTAAGGTTATTATTTTTGTTTTGAATGCCAGAATAATTTTTTTGAGACATTTTGAAGCACCATTATCGCTATTAAAGTCGAAACTATTTTCAAACTGTAATATGTAGACCAGAAATTAAGATTATCAATCCTGATTTTGTTATAAATCAACATTTATTTTTCAACATGTGCATAAATAATTAATTCACTGGTCGAATGTGCATCAAATCGTACTAAGGACATTTGATTCTGCACCAATCCCATGAAATAGGCTGTCAAATTCATCCAATTTTGGATACCGTGTAGGCAAACATAACGTTTCACCTTCATTGTCTAATTCGGTGCAAAATAAATATTGCGTCAAAAGCGGGCCATACATTCAGCTCACCGATTTAATCTACCAAGGTCAATAACATATAATTCGACAGCCCAGGCGGCTTGATTTTCGTACCAACTCCCCATAGGCGGCGCACCGCGAAAAAATAAATCAACATACAGGTGGGCGTAATTTGAATCACCCTCGATTACGAGGGGTGCACGAAAATTAGGTTTCTGTTATAATTTAATTGAGCATTAATTTACGTTTCGAGCGAGGATGCATTTATTTCGACTCTCGACACTTTCGCAGCCATTTTAATTCCGATCACGATTAGAAAAGCAGTCTAACCTTTGTTATAACGAGTGAAAGTGACCGGATAACATCATGAGAATCTTTTACTTTTCTGTTACGTAAAATCGCTGAGATATATGCGGAGTGAAAATGTGACCTTGAAACTACCCGAATTGACTAAAAATGTCATAACGACGTAATATTTCAACCACCACTAACGGTCAAAATATTTCAATAGGAATAGGGCTGAAGGGATACTGGAAGACCAGTTTTTTATAAACAGAGGGGCGTAAAGGGGTTGGCACATTACGAGCTACGGTTAATGACCTTTCGAAGAATACACCTTGGAAACTAGATTTGATTTCGTTGGGATAGTGTGAAAAAAAGTGTTCGGTTGGATGCACAAAATATTTGTTAGAAGGTCAGAGGTTTGGTGACCAAAAAAACAAGTGAAAAGCTATTAAATTTCGATTAACAGGTCAATGACTGACGAAGAAAATGAATAACACAGTAAAATTAATTCGAAATTTTTTTTATCATTGCTGATAAGTTATAATCATTGCGTAAGACAAGGTATATGTTAATACACGTTCAAATAAGGATACGGAATTGAATCAAAACAAATAGACGCTAGTACAATATCAGGATTTTCGTTATCTACAACATTACTAGTGATATTTACATCACACGAGCCCACAGGAACAAAAAAATCCGCCCGTCTTAGTAAATTCGAACCTCCCCTCGTAAACGCGATTTTCGTGTGGAAAGTTCCAAATATTGCGGGCACTTTACGAACCGTATCAAGTTCAAGTGTTCGGGCCTCGTCGTAAAGGTCGTCGACCTTCGCGAAAGGGACAGCAAAGTGTTCTCTCGAAAGCTACCTAGCTACTTCAGTTCAGTTTCGAATCTTATCAGCTGCATAGAATAAATTATACAATAAACAATGTCGGCGAGCCTGAGGTCGAGGGTAGAGTGAACGAACCGATATCGGTGGCGAAAACACTACCGAATAATCCATCGAAGCATCGTCGAGAGGAAGAAAATGTGCGCAAGTCTACACCCACCATTACTGACCTACATTAAGCGCGGCGAGTTCAACGACCTCCCGAGTTCACCAGCGACCTTTACATAACGTTTCGCACCCGAGAAAACTAACAAAGCAGCAAAGCGTACTCACATTTTCCTCCCGCCGAATCCCACCTGGCTCACTAGAACAACAGTAATTCCCATCTAAAAGCACGCACCAGTGTCCGGAGGGTTGCCCACATCCACCAACGTCAATCTAAATTGTCATTGTCGACGCACACTTGACTGTCGCGGCCGCGATTTAGGTTATACACACCGAGAACGAACACACACCGCACGCACGCACGATTCTCTTTCGCACCGGGGCGGATTTCGTTGGACGTGCTCGCCGTCGATGGAGCGAGCGACTGTGCAATCGGTCGAGTTGAATGACCTGTGCGGCACACACACACACGTTGGCGCTGCTGCTGCTGCTGCTGCCCGCCGCTGTTGCCGCGACGTGGCGGGAGATTTTCGCTCGCGATTGTTTCCTGCATGGCGCGCGACGGTTCGACAGTGGGGTGGGGGTGGGGGGGATGGTTTCGCGCGGGGCTGTTTCTACGCGCGTTCTATTCCTTGGTTGTGGTGATGCGTTTTTGCTAGGCGGAAGGAGGAGCCACTGAACTTATTTCGTTTGGAGATATTTAAAAAACAAATTTCATTTACTATTTTCGACTTTTTCGATCAATATCTCGATAACGATGCGTGTTACGCAAAAATGTATGAATACATTAATTATAGGGCATGAAAAAAGCTACAAAAAAGCTCGAATATCGCTGGATAGCCGAGTTTTCGACAAAAAACAATTTTATCCCCTTTTTCAAGATGGCGGAAAACCCACATAGTAAATCTTGGGCGACAATTTCAAGTTGAGCTTTTTTAGACACCCCCCACGTCATATCAAAAATTAAGCTTTATCGGTTCATTTGCAATTCCAAATGTATACAGGGTGATTCAAAATTGCACTGCAATATTTCAGGTACGTATTCACTGATATAAAATAAGGAAAAAAGTTCCTATGAATGTGTGTCCGATCTCGATAATTAGCGGAGTTACAGGGTGTTGAAAGTTTTGGAAAAATTAAGTTTTCATTTTATTGTGCTTGATCTACTGCAGATGGAGCTTTCAAATTTCGTATGAGTATCAAGCAATAGGTGCTGCTTGATGAGGAAGTGAATGTTTTCCAAATACCATACAGGGTGTTGCATTTTCCGAGGTCTCGATCAATAAATGCCCTGAGAAAAACTTGCTCGTACGCCACTGGTGAATTTCAATATTTTTTTTTCGGTTCTTCAACCTATTACCTAAATTTTGTCCCTCTTGACTTTTGGTCGAATTTCGTTCAGTTTCCTCGGAAATTAATAAATTTGTAAATTTCCTTGTTTTGTACCTGAAATATTGCCGTGCAATTCTGAAACACCCTGTACTGAATAGAAGTAGGGCAATACACGTTTTGTAAAAAATATGTCTTCACTCTCAAAATCTCGAATATGCCTTGAAAAACAATTAATTAAAAATAAAAACTCAAATTTTCAAAAAAAAATAAATATTTTGGCTCCCGCCCTTTTTCCACCAGCCCGTACGTCACTCTTGCAACGATTCTTCTTCCTCGTCGCCGTGCCATCTGCGCATGGCGGGAAGTGCCTCTGGAATCGGGAGTCCCGCTAAACTCACAGGCGGTGCTCGCTTCACCGGGCGCGCGTTTACGTAAAACGCGCTATACGGGGGTCGTTCGATAAGTGCGCCGGCCCGACGGAACGCGGCGGACAGGCACGGACCGGCCCGAGAGCAATTCAAACAGGTGGTTAGTAGGATTTTTTTCGACAAGTTGTCATAGAAAAGAGTATTACGAGTATTATTTCTGTCATAATTTTTTGCATCGAAATTCGAAGACTATTTTGAGTTTCGGTGACATCACGAAGTATCTGCTGCTCTGTATATTATTTTCGTAAACAGCTCATTAATATTTCGCTGGGACGCCCATAAAAATGTTGCATGTTCGAAATATTCTCAAGAGGAGAGTACATCAGAAAATAATTTGTAAATATTGCGATGGCTTTATGATTTTGAAGCACTCTCGTGCATTAGAACGTTATCTAACTAATCTAAAACGACGCATTTCCTTAAAACCATTCACCTTCATGGTCAAAATCGACGTAAAATATGCATACAGGGTGGTCAAATTCAGGACGCCGTTTCGACACGATTAAGGAAATGAAAATCGAATCGACGAGTGGTGGTTTTTTTAATACAAAATCGTGAATGTACTGACATGGAATCTCGCCACTATTCCACCTTGGGGGCGATGAGAAAAAAAATAAATAAAAAAAAACTAAATTAAAAAAAATAAACTTGTCCACCATGTATACTACCCATCAACAAATTGAAACCCGACCTAGGCCAACTAGATCCAGGGGCCTTATCGAGATTAAGGAACGTTACACAACCGCCCCCTGGCGGATTCAATGTCACCCTTGAATTTTACGTAAGAGGCTTTTAATCAAATGGCACGACCGCCGAAACGGATCATTTCAATGCGTCGGCTCGATCTAGACGGCACGATGCGATTTTTCATCTGTTTTTTGGTTTTGTTGAACGCGCTCGCCGAATCGAAAAATATCACCGAAATCGTACTGAGTTTCGAGAAGCGATGGCCCGTGGGGGGTTGGTACAAATTCGGGTTTTTTCGAGACGGGTATATTTTCGATATCAACGCTCATTGGTTGGAGTTTGCTCCGCCTGTAGATTCGCATTTTTACGCTCTCGGCTGCTTGTATGTTTTTCTCATGATTTTCGGTATAGCTGGCAATTTTCTGGTGCTGTTTCTGTTCTTCAGGTGAGTTTGATGTTTTTCGCGTTCTCCACGAGTCGCATTTGGACGAAAAATAGGGCGTACAGGGTGTCCGAGAGGTGCTGAACTCCGTTTGGAATTTTTTCATGTTAAAAAGGTCCCAAAAAATCCCTATATCTACCAGAAACAATTACAATTTCGGCAATGCGGGGAACCCTTGGTATATTTCGAGCAAAATTTTGAAAAATAATTTTGCCCTAAAAATTCGTCTAAGAGGCGCTGAGTCCGGCACTGAACTTATTACAAGTTGAAAAGATCCCAAAAGTCGCCAAAAAAACCCTAAACTTGCCAAAAACAATTTAAATTACAATTTCCAAAGAAAAATCGATGTCAAGAATGATTCAAAAGTTCCAAGAAGTCACAAAATCCCCCCAAAAAACCGTATTTCCAACAAACAGACCCATGAAGAGTCCTAGTAGATGTTCTGGAGGCAAATTCTTCTGAAATTCAATTAGAAAACCGCCACCTATCGAATTTACACACAAACCCTAACAGTCACAGAGTAGAAACCTGTACAACAACACTGGCATATCTCCCCAACCAACGAGCGCCTTTCATCAGTCCCCACTAGATGGCGTTACACACACCGACTCGAAATGTACGCCCTTCGTTTTAACAGGTGTAAAACCCTGAGAACTCCGGCCAATACGCTGATAGCAAATCTGGCGGTGAGCGACGGTTTGATGATGATCAAAGCTCCGATATTCATCTTCAACTGCTTCAATAAAGGACCCGCCCTAGGCGATATAGGTAAGCAACTAAAACGGCTCGCTAATAGACCGTATTAGTGATGACATCAAGAATATGCAACCAACATTACAGTTACTGAGTCCTGAATCGTTTGGCGCGAAATGATATGTTTTATACTCGACCTTAAGTACGGATGACATAAGAACGATAAAGAAGTATCGTAACAGGCCCTTTTGTTTTATGCTCTCACATGAAATGAGTTGATATTTAAGGAATTGCATCTAAGGGACCTTGGATATGATGGATGTAACGATATTTTCGTAAAACGATTTTCTGGAATTTATTCAGAAGTGTTTGAGAAAACTTTCTTTACGTTACCCATTCCATACGACGTATTCATTCTTTTTCTGTCGAATTCAAACAGATACATTTCTCAAATATTGCTTATAACAGCGAAATAATTCAATAAATAACATCTTAATTCCAACCACATATACTGAACCTTAGATAATGGTTACTTAAGGTTCATATTAGCGCATCTTCGTTCAGAAATATTTCGTTGTAACTCGATGCACTGTTTGTTGCATACATTTTGACGTCACACTGATGTGGTCTATTCCCTTCGATCGAAAAAACAATATGGCGGCTTATGGCACACATTTGTGACTTGAGTAGAAAACTGTTACATTTAGTGATCTCTAGTGCGTTTTTTACGTGTTTCTTCAATTGTGGTTGGTTATTAACTCTTTTCCTGAAGTAAAATGCCTGTCACGTGCATTGCAACTAACACAAGGTAGCGCATTGTGTGCCCTCATCCGCCACATTGAATGTCACGTATTTTGGATTGCCTAATTCTCACGAAACTTTTGCAGGTTGCCAAATTTACGGCTTCCTAGGCGGCCTCACCGGCACCCTTTCCATAGTCACCCTGAGCCTCATCTCCTTCGACAGGTACTTCGTCATCAAGTACCCCTTAAACAGAACCTTCTCGGCCCTTAGAGTGAAGCTGTGCCTCACCATAGCCTGGACGTACGGCTTCCTCTTCTCCGTCATCCCCGTGCTGGACGTCGGCTTCGGGAAATACACCTACGAGGGTTACCTCACGAGCTGCAGCTTCGACTATTTGACGGATGACAGTAGGATCAAGTTTTTCATTCTAGCTTTCTTCGCGGCTGCTTGGGTGGTGCCTTTCAGCCTCATCTCCTTCAGCTACGCCAACATCCTCAAGGTGGTGAGCACCAGGTGGGTTCCCCCCCCCCCACAGCGGGTTTTGAAGTTTTTGTCACAGAGATAGTAAATTCGTGAAGTTGGCCTCCAAATGCCTGTCGTAAAAATCATTTCTGTGGGGGATCAATCAGAATCGGCAACAATGGCAATAGAATCATTTTTGACTGTACTATATGATGTGTATGGATAAATTTAAATCTCAATCAATCAGATTGCTTATTTTGGTCACGTGATTCATGTCATATGGAATGACATCCTCAATTAGGCATGGCATTGGTTGTTTGATTGTTGTCTCTCACGCCAACCAATTTTCAGCCAATCACAAGCATCTACCCATGTGTCATGTACAAAACCAGCTTCATGATATTGTTTACAAAACATGTGAAATTGATGTTGGTAAATTTAGATATTAAATTTTTTTAACTAATTGTAATTTATAAATTTGAATGTGTTTTTTTTAATTCAACCGTTTTAGCTGAGTTATCATTATGGTGATTTCTTTAGCATTTTATTGTGATTTTTTAAATTTCAAATGTTGTTTCTTTAAATTCAATTGCGATTTTTTGAAATCCAATTAATATTTTTTCAGCTTAACGCGATTTTACAGAGTTTTATTCAATTTTTTTCAGCTGAATTATCATTTTGGTGATTTCTTTAACATTTTATTGCAATTTTTTGAATTTCAAATGTTGATTTTTTGAATTCAATTGCGATTTTTTGAAATCCAATTAATATTTTTTCAATTTAACGTGATTTTATAGAGTTTTATTCAATTTTTTTCAGCTGAATTATCATTTTGGTGATTTCTTTAACATTTTATTGCAATTTTTTGAATTTCAAATGTTGATTTTTTTAATTCAATTGCGATTTTTTGAAATCCAACTAATATTTTTTCAATTTAACGCGATTTTATAGTTTTATCAATTTTTTTTTAGCTGGATTACCATTTTGGTGATTTCTTTAACATTTTATTGCAATTTTTTGAATTCAATTGCGATTTTTTGAAATCCAATTAATATTTTTTCAATTTAACGTGATTTTATAGAGTTTTATTAAATTTTTTTTAGCTGAATTATCATTTTGGCGATTTCTTTAACATTTTATTGCAATTTTTTGAATTCAATTGCGATTTTTTGAAATCCAATTAATATTTTTTCAATTTAACGTGATTTTATAGAGTTTTATCAAATTTTTTTTAGCTGGATTACCATTTTGGTGATTTCTTTAACATTTTATTGCAATTTTTTGAATTCAATTGCGATTTTTTGAAATCCAATTAATATTTTTTCAATTTAACGTGATTTTATAGAGTTTTATTAAATTTTTTTTAGCTGAATTATCATTTTGGCGATTTCTTTAACATTTTATTGCAATTTTTTGAATTCAATTGCGATTTTTTGAAATCCAATCAATATTTTTTCAATTTAACGTGATTTTATAGAGTTTTATTAAATTTTTTTTAGCTGAATTATCATTTTGGCGATTTCTTTAACATTTTATTGCAATTTTTTTAATTTCAAATGTTGAATTTTTAAATTCAATTGCGATTTTTTGAAATCCAATCAATATTGAATATCAACACATAATTCTACAGAAAATGTGTCATCAAATGGCTTTTTAGTGTTATAAAATCTCTGTTTTTCATTAGAAATATTGCAGCTGAATAGTTTCGTTATCAATTTGTACGAAAGCATTTATCAACAAGTCGCAGTAAAATATCAAGGTCAACTAGAGATTTCCCGCCATTTTTAGAATGAACCCTCTGGTTCACGTATACTCCGTGCTTTTCCCCCCAGGTCTCTGACGCAACGTAGAGACGACTCGTTCAAACACGTCAAGGACGAGCAGAATAGAAAACAGGAGGTGAAGCTAGCCCTAGTAGTCTTCGGCACCGTCTTGCTGTGGTTCCTCTCGTGGACCCCCTACGCCGTGGTCGCCCTCCTCGGCGTGGGGGGCCACCACCACCTCATAACCCCGACAGCTTCGATGGTGCCGGCGCTGTTCTGCAAAACGGCCAGCTGCGTCAACGCGTACGTGTACGCCCTGTCGCATCCCAAGTTCAGGGCGGAGCTGAGGAAATTCTGCTGCAGCTGCAGCTGCGGCTGCTTGGGGAAGCGCAGGGAGAAGAGTCGCAAGGTTTGGTCGACCGAGAGCACCAGCAGCAAGGCTGGTGCGCCCGGAATGTGTCGTTCGGAGACGAATTTGGAGTTGGACGCCTCTGTCGTGGGCGGGACGTCGAGTGCCCGCCCCTCGAGGAGGCTCAGCAGGCGCGGCACCGTCATAGAGATGATCTGCTTGAGACCGAGCTTCTCCAATAGGAGTTCGAGCTTCAGGAAGCTCGCCAGGAGGTGGAGGAGTGGAGAGGAAGACAACGAGTATGCTTCGTCGAGTGTTGAAGTGGTAGTTTTAGGGCACTTCGAAAAATGCTTGGCGGGATTACAACGCGTTGTTTCAGGTGGATTTCGATTGAGAACGAAGCTGAAGCTAGCGACCACTCGAAAACGTCTGCACACTCATTACTGGTTCACATAGAGGAGGATTTAGATGAAGGAAAACGATAATTGTAACAAAAAAAATCTTCTAGAATGTCTATACCGTGTGTTTCATTTCCCAATGACCTTGAGCGTGACCAGCAAACGCACCTGCTGCTTCATTTTATTTTTTATTTGAATCTGGTGATTGCCTAATTTCTGAGAACAGTGCACGCGAATCGCAATAGACAAGAATATAATTATTCATCGTAAAAACAATTCCATTTACAGTCGATTAAAATTCTAATCTCGCCATCAAAACACGCTGAGAAAAAATTCCTTTCGAAGAAATCTACGCATGAAGTTCGGCAGAAATGTGTCGGTTGTCGGGGCAATATCAGGGCCGACTCAACAGAAATTCATCCCGTGTCATTAATTCACAATTCTTGTTAATTGCATCACGCTCTGTATATTCACTCGAAATATAAACGGGGCTGGTGAAAACCATCGGAAATGTATTGAATTAATTATTATTGCTACCCAAAACATGGTTATACGAAAAAAGTTTGTTGTTTTTGAGGTTGATCTACCGACACAATTGTTTGAAGCCGGTCCTGTCCAATGTTGCAATTCTTGGTGATCGCGGAATCTGAATCGGAATAAAAATCAAGAATCATTTTATCATATTCTAAAAATAAACGTTTTGATTAATGTCAAAGCGGATCGTACATGAATATCGTTATTTAATTAGTATGATTTTGATGACCGTCAACAAAACGTTCATTTGTTTCTGATTCGGGTGGATCGATTGCGTCAATAGCTTTGATTCGATTCGTATTGGTGAGATCGATTCGCATTAGAGTGAGAGATTTTCATGAAATTCACCAGTGAACGTTCAGTGAGACAACAACGTAAAGTGAATATTATGAAGAGCTGCATTTGTTTGGTGTTAATTTCTTTGGGTGAGAACTATTATCGAAAATAAACACAAAATTCTAAGCAACATTATTATTACGTCATACAATTTTTTTGTTTTTTTTTGTAACAAAATTCATGCTCTGTATCATGTATAGATTCTCAGTATCATTCAAGGAATTCGTGAACAAAAGTAAATCCTTTCTGATGCTTGTTTTCTGAGCAAATTCACTTTCTCGTTTTCAAATAAAAAAAAAAACAATTCGAAAATTATATCCACATATTGGCTATTGCGTCATATGAAAAATTTAACTGGACAACTCTTTTCAAGAAAGTTTCAGTCTTTTGCCCCATAAAAGGTTTGGGTCCTTTGAAAGATTCCCAACATTTGTTAATAAAATTTATTATTATTATTCTATTAATAGAAATTATTTATATATCGCCATGTCATTAGCTCCATATTAGATGTGGTATATAATTTCTAGAACTACACTGGAGAAAACAAAACATGTTCCTACTTGTAATTTTTTTGGCTGTCGCCGATAAAAACTAGAAATTATCACTTGAAATACAGACTGTCCCAGTTCTGGGTGTAAAAATAGTAAATCATTCGCCAAAAATAAGTATATCAATAAATTCGCAGATAAACTATAGCGGCTTTTCAACATCTGGATATTGTTTTTATTGAGACTCTTTCGCATTTAGAATGATTGCAATGGACGAGATTTATACCGCATTTTTGACCTCTGAAGGTGATTGACTTTGAACTTAATTCATAAGGTAACAGCTATAATTATTCATCTCTGAAAATACTCAAGTGGAAGAATATATAATGTAAAATATAAAATGTGCTAAATCATACAAGCCACTATCAAAATACGGTTGTGCAATAATGGTGAAATAAATGAATGAAATAAAATACTCAGTCGGTACAACACAAGAACGAGAAAAGATCATTTAGACATAAAGGTTATCTACAAGTCAATTCAAAATATAAACCGTCGTAAACTTCGATCAAATAATACAAACTTACCTTCTGGCATTCGAATGTTTTATTAAAACATTCAGATTGAAAAACGCCAAGATCGAGGAATGCACCATTTCACCCCACAAAACAAGAACCTTTCACAAAACTACACCAAGTTTCCTTAATTTTCAACCACTATTTACCGATTCACAATTTTAAATTTTATTTTGACATTTCGTGAAGGTTATATTTCTTCTTTTCTTTCCACAAATGCCATAATAGCAAACTAATTACTGCATTTGACATATTCCTTTCTATCGATTGTTTGAGAAGAAGAGCTGATTCAATTTTAGTCAGTGGCGGAGATATGGCTTTTTGTGAAGTCGAAATTCTACATTCACAAACACAAAAATGTTTTCTAGGTTTCATATCTATTGGAGCTGCTCCCATCGTAGACGCTATGCCAGCGTGCTTGTCTCAGGAATGTGACCTTGACTCAGGTCCTGTGTGCGCCATTGACGCCTCAGGACTACCCCAGACGTTCGATAATAGGTGCACGGCCATTTTGGCTTTTTGCAGATTCGGGTCATGTGAGTATCAGTATTTCCTACCAGTGATTTTCCACTGTGTAAAAAACAAGATTGATACAATGTCATATTTATGAACGGTGTGATAATTCATATTCAATAATATTGATTGTGGTCTGGGATAAGAGCTGCATATATGAGATTCGATGAAGAAAACATTGATAAACAGTGATAGAGTTGCCATTATCAACCTTTGAGTTACAATGTGTGAAGTTAGGTAGTCAATAAGGTAGTATCCAAATTTTTATGATTTGTTTTTTCAGTTTATGCAGAAGTGAAACCTGGTGAATGCTAGTAACGTTCGAAGAGTAATCAACAAATCCTCTGGTGGTGAAATCAGGAGTTTTTCAGTATTCAACGATGATGTCGTCAAAATTTGTATAAAAATGTATACGATGTAGCTTTAAGTGATGTTATAGCTTAGCCTACGCCAATGAATCAGCTTTAATATTTGTATTTTATTTTGTACTAGACTTTGTTAACGCTTTTCAAACAGGGCATCCGTTATTATTCTGTTACATTTTCTTATTTCTTTATTTATATTTTGCAACTATTAAAATATACGTTTGATGTTCTGAATAAAATGAAGTTTTAATTTTGTAATCAGAAGTTACTCGAATCCAGTTCGGAGTGGTAAATGTGATAAACAGAACGCTTCATTTGAACCAGTCTTCATAATCACCTCACTTACCGGTACATACCAGAGTTTAAAATGCAAAATCTGCATTGACGTGACATGACTTGATGCTAATGTTTTTAAAACGAATTATGAGCATCTGGATTCTGCTGATTTCATACAAACAATAGATATAGGTAGCCACTATCCATATTGAATTCGTGAAACAAAAGAGTTAGTTTATCTAATCTACCTACATCCTGTGTTGCATTTGTGTTTATTACAATGCGAAATCAAAATAGATAGTAGGTGTAAAGAGCTTCTTTGTCGTTTAATTAAATTGAACAGTGCTACAATTGTTGCAAATTTTGTGATAGTCGATGGGCCTACTAATTACTCGATAATTTCAATTGACTTTTGCTTGTTTCATTATAAACATTGAAATGCATGGTAAGTACTTTTCAATATTAAATGTCTCTTGTTATCGAACGATTTTGTCAAAAAACACATTCCGACGGAAATATAGATGGCATGAAAAGTGCAAAAATCCTTGACAGACGACCTGCTTACTCATTTGTTTGTAGACAAAATTGGTTACCATCTCAAATAATCCGCTTATCCAATGACATTCTACTTGATAATACCATAATGACGGCTTCTGAAGGTGTATTTTGCGTGTAATATTTTCTAGTTGTAACTGGCTCCTATACTAAGGATGCCTCCATTGGGGGCTCTGCATATAAAAGTCAACTGGACCACGATCAAGGCACACTCGATTCGAGTTGATAGTGTGAAACGAGTACATCATGAAAAGTTGTGTTTTGTTATTCGTCGTCCTTGGTAAGTTGATTCTGTGATGTCATTCATGCTAATTGGGAATTATTTAATATAGTGCGGGGTAAATAGGAAAATTGTTGTTATTTCACGAATTGGATGATTTTTCGTTGAAATAATGCGAATAATGTTGTCGTAATAAGAAATCCTGAAAGTAAACCCGTTTTTAGTGGCCTTGCTGGCCTTGACAGAGGCCGGCCCTTCGAAAGGCTCCACCAAAGCTTCTCTGAAGAAAAAACCGTGCATCAAGGACTGCTCAGCCATCGCTTATAAACCGGTTTGTGGCGGCGACGGGACCGGAAAGGGAAACAAAAGCTTCGGAAGCGAATGCGTCCTAGCCAACTACAACTGCGAAAACGGGCAAAGTGAGTAAAATCGAAAATATCAACAGGTTTCATTAGTCCGGGAAAATTCCGTCGAAATTTAGACCACACTTGGAAAATAAAAAAAAAAGTATATTGCTGCAGCGTCAGTTGGTGTTGAAGTGAACACAAACAAGGCAGTGACGTAGTCAGATCAACGGTCGCTAGATTCGTCGATGGGCGTTTATCTTTCATTTGTTTTCATTGCAGATTTGAAGGTCGTCAGCACAGGAGAATGCCCCGGAGGTGGTGGAGTGCGTCTACAATAATTTTTTATCAACAATTAATATAACCTATATTGATTTATAATCAGAAATGATCAAATAAAATAATAACCGAACAATTTTTTTTTATTCGTGAATTATAAATATCCAAAACTGCATTTCTGAGTGCTGAAAAAAGACGCCATATGCTTTAGAATATAATTTATTTGCTGTTAGACGAAATATTCTTGGAAAGGTGGTACCTTTTTACAAGAAAATATAGTTTTTCACCCCTCTCAGAAAGTTGAAGCAGATTGAAAACCCACTAACAAAGTATATTCAATTTGAACACTCGGTATAGAGAAAAACAGGTCGGAAAGTTCGGGAATGCTGAGCAAGTGAATAATTTGAGGTTAATATCACCCTGTACAATACATGAGACGTAATTTTTGGCTTCGAAGAACGAAGTACGCCACTGCTTTTTGCAAGTTTCAACCGGAAACGAATTTGAATAGGGCACTTTTTGATATGCTATTCGAAATTAATGATATACGAGGTGTTCTATAAAATAGGATAGAAGGCGTTTTGGCTTAGATAGACTTTTTTAGTTTTGACACATTTTTTTTTTAAGTTTACATATCCAGTCTACGAAAAATGGCAAATATTATTTCAACAATCAATCGAAAATAATTATTTCATATTACCAAAAATAATTTCATCACATTGATAATAACTCAATTTAATTTTCAAAATTTTTTATTTTGCCACGTTCTGATCAAAATCGTTGTAATATTATTTGCCTTTTGAGATCGTACATTGATTTATTGTTATATTCAACATACATTCACAAATATTTAGAATGATTTAATTTAGTTCATTTCTACTTCCTAAATCTAGAACAATCCACCAATAAGCTTACGGTATTCTCGAATTTTGTCCATGATTTTTTTTCTTTCCCCAACATGAAACATTTATTGTACATATAATTTATTCATATATAGAATCTATCGTACAATCTATAATAATAGAATATCACAAGTCCAAAAGCTTCAAAGTAACAATTTCGGAAAAAAATAATAATATTCAAAAGTTTATAATTATTTTTATTGCACGCCAGGGTCCATTGAAAATAAAAAAAACAAAGTTTCTGCAAATAGTCCATTAGAATTGGATTGGTTCGACGTTTTGTACTATAAAAATGAGTCACCCTATATGATTTTCTTGTCTGTTTCGAAAATTATATCCAACTTGAGTATATAAATAAATAATTTCGAGAATTGAATCATTCACTTTGGCCCATTTGGATTATTTTTCCTAAATAGTAATCAAAAATTCAAGATTGCCATTCGAATACAGTCAATGACGTGAAAATTTGCACTATGAAAACGTCTCAAATTGTTCGTCACTCATCATAAGATTATTTAATTAGTGAAATAAAAAATCGTATAAAGATCTACCGAAATAGAAGTAGTTGAATAATTTTTGACACAATTTATTTATATCTAAATACATTTGGATCGTTTTTGACTGTACTATATGATGTGTATGGATAACTTTATATCTCCCCCTGAGTCAAGAAACAAAAGCAGTTCAGTCGAACTCTCGCGATCTCTGCTAGTGACGTAACTTCAAAAACCATACAAATGCCAAGGAAAAAAACTCGACGAACCATAAACATGACTAATCACCCCCAATTTCACCACTATCGCAGCAAACACGAAAAACATAACCACAATCTTATCATAAGGCAACACCACACTGTATATTGCACACGTATAAAGCTAGCCATACACTACACGCAGTCTTATTACGTGAGTTCGTACTGTTTTCGCTGGAGGGCGTTAGCGTCGCCCTGCTGCCCGCCCTTAGGGACCACCGCGATCGTCACGCTGCTCTGGTAGCTCTTGGGCGGCACGCGGTACGACTGGTTCTGCGCCAGCACCTGCTCCCTCGCCTCCTGGTACTGCTGGTACTGGCAGCTGTACACCTTCTTCTGGTACAGATCGCCGTTAGCGTAGGGCGGCCTGTCGCCCACGCTGCCCGGCAGCGCCGCCCCGGGCGGCTTGTAGACGCGGTACTGCCTGGAAGGGGGCGGCGGCGACTGGTAGGCGGTTTGGGCGGCGTACATCGGGCTGAGCGCTTGGTACTGCATCGCCGACGGGTACGCCATCTGGTGGTAGTCGAGATTGGCGTAGGTTTGACGGTAGGGCGTCTGCGCCACGCCGTACGATTGGTGGATGACGCTTTGCGGTATCTAGAAACGTTTACGTGAGCAGTAGTGACGTCATTCGTCGAATTGTAGTTTGACATGTGCGTGACATGAGCAACAGGTGGTTTTTTTCTTACCTGCGACACGTACGCTCTATCGGTGGCCTTGGGAACTAAAGCGATGGGTACTGCCTCCGCAGCCTTGGGCCGCCTCTTGGGGGTGGGCGGCAGCGACCTGGAGCCGATACTGGCGGTTTCCCAATCCCTGAGAAGGGCACGTAACCGAATCGTTTCGGCGGCCTTTTCGGACTCGCTTTCCGAGTTGTAATCTGGACCCTTCAAGAGATATTCTATTATAGGTTGTTTATATCCGAACAGCACGATCTCATGGACGTACAATGGACATCCTATGGACATTCGATGGACGTCCAATGGAAAGTCTATGGACATTCTATGGATGTCTTATGGTCCATGATATGTCCATGAAATGTCCATAGGACGTCCATTGAATGTCCATTAGATGTCCATAGTAAGTCCATGAAATGTCCATAGGACGTCCATTGAATGTCCATTAGACGTCCATAGGACGTCCATTGAATGTCCATAGGACGTCCATTGAATGTCCATTAGATGTCCATAGTAAGTCCATTAGACGTCCATAGGACGTCCATTGAATGTCCATAGGACGTCCATTGAATGTCCATTAGATGTTCATAGTAAGTCCATTAAATGTCCATAGGACGTCCATTGAATGTCCATAGGACGTCCATTGAATGTCCATTAGATGTCCATAGTAAGTCCATTAAATGTCCATAGGACGTCCATTGAATGTCCATAGGACGTCCATTGAATGTCCATTAGATGTCCATAGTAAGTCCATTAAATGTCCATAGGACGTCCATCAGATGTCCATGAAATGTCCATTAGATGTCCATAGGACGTCCATTGAATGTCCATTCTATGGATGACCTTGGAGGAGGAATTGACACTCACGTTTTGTATTTTTTCGTCCAGCATTCTGAAAAAGTCCTGTTGACTAGTGGAAATGTCACTGGAAAAACAGATTTACGTATTGCGTTCGTTGTCAAATCGAATGGAAACATTCTTACGTGTGTGCCAAAAGGGGTCCGCCAAATTGTCTCAGTTTTATCGAGGTTTTTTTCGATTCGCAGTCTTCTACACTCTCCGATTGGTCCGTTTCCACTTCCGCCGTGCCGTCCTCGTCTTCGGACTCGTTTTTTTCGGTGGCCACTGGAAATCAATCAATTGGATCGATAGTTTCCAAATATTTAAACTAGTATCGCAAACAAAAACAAACATCGCTGCTAATATCGACAAATTCCAGTGTGCGGCTGTGCCAGAACTTTGCAAGTCACAGTTCATTGAAAATACAGGGTGTAATTAAATAAGTGTAAAAAATTTGAGGGGGTGCTTTCTCATAAAAAAAAAAGATAAAATATTGAAAAATCTGTAGAAATCATATGGATATTTTATGGACATCATGGGGAAATCCTATGGACATCATAAGGACATTCTATGGACATTCTATGGACGTCCGATGGACATCTTATGGATATTCTATGAATTTATATTTCTTTCGAATGTTTTACACTTATTTGGGTACACCCTGTATACGGCAGAGATCATGAGCACGTTGATCGAATACAAAAATATCGGAGCTCCGATTTTGATAGCGATGAATCCAAAATAAAACAATTCCAGTCTTCATATATGAATCATTTTCCAAAAAGGAGCAATTACTCTATTCATCAGTCCAAAACAATGCTGCGTATGTATCGATGAACAACTCTATTCAATAGTTTTATCAACAATCAACAGGTTTCCTGTGTCGCAAACTCCGGAAGTTTCCAACTCCCAACTCCATTATTCATCCGTCAACTCCCAACCCAATCGATACCAATACGTGGTCGTGAAACCATTTCGATCGCCATATTGTTTATTTCGAATCAACCGACCTGATTTTTTGGAACCGTTTTTGCTTTTCGATTTCCTCGGATAAATGTTGATCTTGCTGTGGCCGCAGCCCATCGCCCTTCCTCGCAAAATGGCCGGCCCTTCGGTGCGAGCAAAGAAAAGGCCTCTCACATGGTCACGTGATCGCCCCGCCCCTTTATCAGCCCGTGTCGGCCGTTTCCGTGGACGGTCGGCTCGCCGGACGGCCTGAGGACGGTGCGGCCATCTGGGTCGAAACGTATCACTGAGGAGAAAGTGGAATTTCCCAATGAAAAAAGTACGTCGAGTTCAAGAAAGTCGATTTTAACGTGTATTTGAGCTAAATCTATTATAATTCATATTTCGGAGTATTGCGGAAAAAAGACAATTGGCAACAGCGCATAACATAACAAGCTATCACAATTCTTTGACGAGAATTTGTGGAACAATTCAAAAGCAACTTGTTACTCATTTATCGACACAGAAATCCATCGGGAGAGCCACGAATAAGCATGAATTCCGAAAATTTCTATATTTAGCAGAGATCGATAAGAGTCTAACCTAATATCATTACAAATACCCTCCAGATAGAGCCGCTTATCTTGTTTATCCTATAAATAGAACGGAAGTCATTACCAACCACTAAATAATAACAACGAGATATTTATTGATTTGTGGAAAAAGAAATGACATCCTTTGTATATCCAACGAGGAGTTATTGGTCGTAAAATTCTACAGAAGAAGATTCTACAAATATGTCTGCTTCATCAAAGATTAATCGAGTCCTGTTGAAGTTAATTCCATCGCCTCTACAGTACCTTCAACTTTATGCCATGAACATAATTTGTGGGGCATGATTCAAACAAATAAAGTGATTCGATATTGACGGCCAAGTTAAAAATAAAGCCGGCTTAGTCTAGTGAGCAGCGAAATAGTTGACTAACGGAATCACGTTGTCATCATTCGTTCTTCTAATTAAAGAGAGAGAGAGAGAGAGCTGTGACATCTTGTCAGGATGTGCGCGCTGTCAGTTTTTTGGAAGTGACTAATACACCGACTATCGTCGACATTGTTTTTCCCGTATGTTTCTTGTTTTCTGCACCTAGAATTGTTACTATTGATAGAGAGTGTGTGTCTGTGAAATATCAAACGGAAATTTATATGTCCAACAGAACGAAATATTATATTTTTCTATTTATAATTTCCGACTTTTACGACGACTCCGAGTTGTTTACGAGCTCGCTGCTAAGTCGATTTATCCGAAAGGAATTGTGGAAGTTATAAAATGGGAAAAAGTATAATCTCTTTCAATCTCACAATAAATGAATATAGAACAAACGGTGTCATAAATTTCTTCAGCGATATGAACTTGATTTTATATGGAATTTACATCGTCCGTAGTTGTTTTTCCTGCCTCCACTGTCACTTGTCATTTGTCACTTCATAATTAGTAGTGTTTGGACGTAAACATAAACAGGAATGAAACGAACTCAATGACTACTACACAGAATTGAAAATAGGTTTCAAAATACGTAACTCAATATAAATATCTGATTATTTTCGTGGCTGTTTGGCTGTCATTTCGTGAATATCAATCAATCAACACTGCACTTGTCGATCCGTGACTAATAATCGTGTTTTCGAAACGAAATTACCGATTGATTCGGGGGCCAAAATCAAATAAGCGAATCGGTGTTTGCGGCCAACGTTTTTTCCGAAACGATAATCCAAAATCGTGTTGGGAAATTATCGACTCGTGTGAAACGAAAAAATATACTGGTAGAAATGTGTTCTGAATGGAATTTGTGACAAGTCTTATGACGTTCTATCCACTTTTTGTTGGTTCCGAATATGTACAGGGTGCTGCGAAGATTTAATACCGATTAATAATTTGTCATTGCACAGCCTACTGTTTATTTCAGTAACACACTGTATATTCGAGTCCAAAACAGGTGAAAGAGGTAGTTTCGATCTCAGAACTCAGCCTTGTCCATTATTTTCACCACATTTTTCTACTCCAACAGGAATAAGTAGACATTTTCGAACCACGACACATTTTTTTTTAAACAAGCACTTACACTGTGATAGCAAAAAATCCAGCAAATAACAACCGAAAATCGCAAAAATCCTCGTGAAAACCACCACTAAAACACCGAGGAATCAATTTTCCCGACGTGAAACGCTTTAACCTTTGACATCCGAACCAACAAGATGTGTGTCGAGGACGTCGTGGGCTGGCGTCGCGGCGCTGCGTCCGTGGTAAACTAGAGGAGAACCGACGCTCTACATCGACCCTCTACCGGGACTTTCAGGGGTCGCCGCCGCCGTCGCGATCACCGAATTCTCCGCTCCACGAAAGGTAACTCCGACTCGCCGGTTCCCTTCACGGCCCTGCATGCATGAAACCCGTTCGAGGTGATCCAGCGACGTGGCAACGTTGTGAAAAAGTCTCGTGATTATACGTGATTCGACAATTCTAAGCACGAAGCCCAGTCTAGTGAAAATCGGAGTTTCCTTATCGATGTGGGTTATTCTGTGCCCGACCCCCCACCCCTCTAGCCCTTTGGCCCTCATGGGGGGGGGGTGATAAGAGGGCGGTAAGAGACGAAGGAAAAGCGTCAGGAACGATGGGCGAGATAGTAGATAGGGTGTTTACGAAAAAATTAATGCGCAATTTCAGTGACAAATTCATCACTGAAATTCATTAATTTTTCTTCCAACGATATTACAACGAGCTATTGACAGTAAATAAAATAGTCGAGTGTAATTCGTGCTTGTCAAACATTTATGTTTCGCTAGATTGACAGCTCCAGACAGCCTTGATGTCTGTGTACGAGAATAAAAGTAAGAAGATTACGTCATCTGACAGAAGAGACAGTCATCGCTGTCAACCCGTTATGGAGTTTTATTGTTTTGTTGTAACGTTGTGTGTGTGAACATTTTATGTGCAGTTACGGTCATTAAAATCGTAGTTTAGTGAACATTTCAGAGGTAAGCGAAATTAAAGACGTGTTTTCCGAGAGTGTGACAGTGTTGGGAAATAAAATGGGACAATCGATGCGCATAGCCTTGACTGCAGAATTAACCCAAGATTTTCGTCTTGTTATTTGTTTTTATTGAAATGTTTTGGAGCTTGAATAAAATGTACTCAGTGTTAGTATATATTTTATTCCATGAATGAAAGAGGAGTAGATGAAACCTGATTATTTTTCTTGTAAATAACCTCTGCTGCAACGTTGTCTTCATTGATTACATCATTACTAACTAGCTTTTCCTCTTTGAATTGCCGATTCCTAGCCAGTATTTTATTGATTTCCTGTTGTTGTTCGATCGTAATATCGGTTTGCCTCATATCCAACCACTTCAGGGTGAAATTCTCGCTCAAGGCATCAATAACTTGCTGAAAAACAACCCCATAACCTCAAAATCAACCGAAAAAACCACCCCTACCCTGCCTCCCTCCTCTCCAAACCAATTATTACTCAGATCCAGCTTCTTGAGAGTATCATTTATCCTTATGGCCTGCCCAATTTTGACGGGAGTATCCCCGTCCAGGTTGCAAGCAGCCAAAGACACCTCCAAGGGTACGGGCGACCTCACCAGCCCCCTCAAGACACCCATGGCGCCCTCTTTCCCCAGCGGATTCAACCGCAAATTCAACGACTCGATCCTAGCGCTGTTGGCCTTCAGAAGCGTGAAACCTATGCCTTCGGCGCCGATTTTCCCGATTCGGTTGTTGGATAAGTTGAGTTTCCTCAAACGGGGATGCTCCCCGAGGAACTTGGCCACGCACAGGGCTCCGCTGTCCCCGATTTCGCAGTTGGACAAGTCGAGTTCTTGCAAGGACGTGTTCCTGATGAGGTTCTGCATCAGCGCTTGGCAGTGCTCGTCCTGCAGCCGGCTGCGGTGGACGCGCAGCACCTGCAGGTGTTTCAGCTCGAGCAGGGCTTTGCCTAGGCGCTGGCAGTCGAGGACCTTCACCTTGAACATGTTCCAGCTGAAGGACTCCGAGACGTTGTTCATGCCTGGAAAATCGTGCAGGATCCATCGGGAGCCATCCACGTCCATTTTACGTCCATTGGACATTCAGTGGACATCCAATGGACGTCCATTTTAGGTCCATTGGACTTTGAATGGACTTTTATTGGACTTGAAATCATTGAATCTTCGATGGACGTCCAATGGACATTCAGTGGACATCCAATGGACGTCCAGTGGACATCCATTGTGCTTTGTGGGGACTCGAACGTACCGAAAATCAATTCGAAATCTGACACCTGTGGAAGCTTTTTCAATATATAAATGAAATTGATATGATCCACTGGATAAATTTCAGGATAATCGTGTTCCTCCATCGTCAAAGGTGGCTTCCAGAGCTGCAGCTGGGTAACCGTTAACCTATAATTAAAAACGTGGGGGCTTTCGAAAAAAAAAACACCAAAGCACGGAAAGTACTAGCTTTTTCACGTAGGGGGAGCACATCTCCAGGATGTCCCCCATGGATTCTTCGTCCGCGTATTGCGGTTGCGCTTCTTCCACCAATTTTCGAACGTGGCGCTCCAGGTAGAGGTTTTTCCATGTCCAATTCTTCGGTTTCCTCCGTATAATCACCTTGAAGTGCGCCTCGTAGCGTCTTTTCCAATAATACTGGTCCTTGAGGTGAAATATTTGTATTGTAAATTCACTAAATAGTTTGCTACTATCAAATTATTCACATCGATAACGGGAATGGCCTGCTCCAAGGACAAATCCGTGGGGATGATCTCCAAAAGGTGGTCCTTGTCTTCGCAAGGCAACTCGTCGAATAAGGGCCTGTCTTGGAAGTTCTTCGCGATGACGGCAACACAAAAGTCGACCAATGAGGGAACGCGGCCTTTATCCCAATCGAAGTTCTCCGACAGAATTTTCCTTTGATTCTCTCCCACCAGGTCGAGGCTTTCCGGGGACGGGCTGTACGCCTCCAAAGTGTTGGGATTGATTGAGTGTGTGATCCTCATGGTGAATCTACTGGTAGGTTCATTAAATGGTGGAGGAGAGGATGATTCGCACTTGAATTCGTCGAAAATGACAGTTGACAACACAACTGACAGTATAGTGATCAGTCATTGTTTCATTCAGATTGAAAAGCCATTTCAAATTAACAATAGACGTAACCATAAAAACGTAAATTTGCTCAAAAACTGCTCCGAGATCTAATGAAATGATGAAAAATAGTGCACATGAATTTTTTCTTATTAAATATTCAATAATATCCGAGAAAACTTCACTTTAATTATTTCATAGCATTCACAGAAATCACAAAACAATCAGGCGTCATCATCGTGACGTCACTTCAGAGTGATTACATAGGCCCATGAGTAATGAGCCATCCCATATCGATTAAAACCATAATAAAAGTACATGCTCTGTGGTTCAAAATTCTATGTTTTAATTGCGTAAATGTCATTCGGTCATTCTACAATAATTTGACATAATCAGTTAGTAATTTCAACTTTTTCTTGGTGGACGCTATCATGAATTTTCAGGTGCTTTTTCAGGCTGGTGGAGTCGCAGAACCCCGCGTAGCAGACCCCGCATTTGTACGGCCTTTCGCCAGTGTGAATCCTCGTGTGCGCCTTAAGGTTCCCGTTTTGAGCAAACTCTTTACCGCAAAACGTACACTTGTACGGCCTCTCGCCACTGTGCGTTTTGAAGTGGCTCTTCAGGTGCCCCAACTGCACGAAAGTTCTCTGGCAAACCTTGAAAACAGCAGCTTATAACAACCGTAATTATACATTGTTGCGATTCTAACCTCACATTTGAAAGACCTCTGGCCTTTGTGGATAAACATGTGGTTTCTCAAAGAGCCCGCCTGCCTGAATCTTTTCTCGCATTCGGAACACTCGAACGGCTTCTCCCCCGTGTGTATCCTGGCGTGCACTTCCAAGTGGCTCTTGCGGACGAACCCCTTACCACACACGTTGCACAAGAAGGACTTTTGTCCCAAGTGGATTTGTTTGTGTATGTTGAGACTGTGTTTGGTGGAGAACATTTTATCGCAGTCTTCGCATTGTAGGTCTTTGGTATCTTTGGGTGGCTTCTTGGGGTATTTTTTCGGCAGTTTCTCCGATTTGGGGAGCTCACCGTTTTTTATTTTGTGTCGCACCTCGTGAGCTCGTCGAGTTGAGTACTTTTTGAAAGCCATGCCGCAGTAGCTACAGACATGGGGTCTTTCACCTGTGTGGACCCTGAGATGTTCTGCTTGTCGTATCAAAGTTCCAAATTCTGCAAGAGATATAATGTTGATAACAGAGAATGTGTGAGTTTTATAAACCACCTACCTTTCCCACAAATATCACATTTGAAAGGTTTCAATCCCTCATGCACCAAACTAACATGTCTTTTCAAATTTGAAGCATGATTGAATTTTTTTGAGCATACCTTGCATTCATATGGTAATTCTTTGGTATGTGTTCTCATGTGATCATTCAGTCTGGTTTTAGTAGCAAATGTTTTATCACAGTTGCTGCATTTGAACTCATTAATAACTGTGCAAGCAGCATTTTCTTGTTGATGATTATAGAGGTTCAGTTTTGAATCAAATTGTTCACCACAAGTTTTGCACTTACAATTTGGCCTAGTTTTTCTTTTTGCTTCAACTTCTGAACCACTATCATACTCTTCTTTAGATATATCATCAACAACATCAAAGGTATCATCTCTAAGAGATTCTCGATCACATTCCGCAACTTCGACTTTACATTTTTTTTCTTGAAGCAAATTCCTGAGGTAGTCGTTTGTTTCTTTTGCTACAGCAATGAAGTTAGACATTTCATTCAACTTTTTCACGCATACATTGCAAATATTTGTCGGGAGTTCATCGTTCAGATCAATCTAAAACCAATGAGTAATTAAACTTGCATTTTTGTCTTCAAATATTGATACCTCTATGTCAGTTAGTTTCGTCAGAAATACTGATATTGGAGATTTACTGATTGGTTCCAATTGTTCATTGTTCAAACATGTTCTGCATATCAAATGAAACTCTGGAAGTATCGTAATTCTATTTATTTTATACATAATTCGAAATCAAAATAACAATTTACATAACCTCTATTATCGATTGAGGCGAACTTCACTATGCTTAGTATGCTTTGCTTGCTATGGTGTCAAAACTTCGTGTACTGTAGTCCTGTCACAGAGTACTCTGTGGTTCTGTGTTCCGTTACTGTTGATAAATAATTATTAATTACTAAGAATTGAGAAAATATTCCAAGCATCAGTATAAGATATCGGGCTATATTTTTGAGAATTTTTCAACAGTGGAATAATAAAATGCCAGGATGGTATTACGACAAGAAAGAACTGAGAAATTCTCCGTCAGCTTTAGACGGAATCGATTACAAAACAGAAATGCGATACCGCAAAGAAGGTAACTGATGTAGTATTCAAAGACCAACTCTCTCAAACTTGAAAAAACATTCCAGGTGCCAGGTTGATCATCAACACTGGCTCAAAAATGGACCTAGGCTACAACACAATGGCCACCGGAGTTGTATACTATCACAGGTTTTACATGTTTCACTCTTTCAAACAGTTCCCAAGATATGTGACGGCATGTTGTTGCCTGTTCCTTGCTGGTAAAGTGGAAGAAACCCCCAAAAAATGCAAAGACATAATCAAAACAGCTCGGAGCCTATTGACTGACCAGAAATTCTCCACTTTTGGAGAAGACCCCAAAGAAGAGGTGATGACATTGGAACGCATCCTTCTCCAGACGATAAAATTCGACTTGCAAGTGGAGCACCCCTACCAGTATTTGTTGAAGTACGCCAAGTGCCTGAAGGGTGACAAGCAAAAGCTGCAGAAGATGGTGCAAATGGCTTGGACTTTTGTCAACGACAGTTTGTGCACCACTCTCGCCCTGCAGTGGGAGCCCGAGATCATCGCAGTGGCTCTCATGTACCTAGCAGGCAAACTCAGCAAATTTGAGGTGGTGGATTGGATTGGCCGCAACCCCAAGCACTGTAGATGGTGGGACATGTTTGTGGAGGACGTGACGATGGATCTCCTGGAGGATATTTGCCATCAGGTGTTGGACTTGTATTCGCAGACAGACACTTCCAATCACCCCGACAGCCCACCCTTGCACTCCAACTCGAAACAGCAGGTGCCTGCGACGCGGGCCTCCAACGGCCAAGAGAAGACCCTGTCCCCAGACAGGCCACCCTCTGTCAACGTGAGAGGGCCACCGTCCTCGGACGTCCCGCTGTTTCCCTACCAGACTTTCACGGGGGCGCCGCCGCCAGTGGGGGCGTACGCCGCCGCTTTTCCCACTAGCATGCCCGGAGGCCCGCCGCCCCTCATGAGCGGGCCTCCGCCACACATCGGTAGGGTTTTCGTAGTCATTCATGGGGATTTTTTATTGATGTGTGTTTTTACAGCAGCTCCTCCTCCTGCGGTGTTTTCCTACGTCAACCACCCGCCGCCGTTCTCGACGGTGGTGCCTCCGGGTGGGGGGCCCCCTTATTTCTCTGCCAACGCGCCGCCGCCTCCGGGACAGCCGCCCCAGCACAGGCCCTACTATCCCCCTCAGTAAAATGTTTTCTTGGAAAGTTTGAAGTTGTTATTATTGTTAATAAACGACACTTTTTTGTGATTTTTTTATTTGTAACATTTCATCTCCTCCCTTTCACATACATTGCACAATATAACTCTGATTCGATAATTCAACAATACATAACCTCAATTCACTGAACTCCTATGTGAGAAGGTGCGAAACAGAACTGCAGCTACAATTCCAACAGAAAAAGGTATCAACCAATACTTCCAATTGCTGAAACACATAAAAAAACACTCATGGGATCATTGAAAAGTGACCTGCTCACCTTTGAGACGATTTGAAATCATCAATGTTGTAGGTCTTCTTTTCTTTCTGTACAAAAACAGTTCGCTCAGATTCAATTAGTTCGCCAATTCTGTATTTCACCATTATTTCCTTAGCGTCACTGGAGTGTCCTACATCTTCGAAATCCTCAGTGGATTCTTGTCCTGCATGCTCTAATAAAACATCTTCACCGCCTGGATGCTGAAAAATGCATACTCACATGACTATTTTATAAGTAGCTGCAACCAGAAGATAAGTTTCATGCGATGTTGGGTGAATAGGGCTGAACACAGGTTTACCTCTAACAAATAGGAGGTTAGATCGTACACATAATTATTGATAACCAACCAGGTGCTGTTTTTGTCGTTGTGTTTCTTAACATCCGCCAAAGAATATTGTGGCAACATTTTCTCCAACGTCTTCGTCTATTTACCAACTTTTGCTAACCTATTAAAAGCGATCGCCTGGTGGTGAACTTGGCAACTACTGATTACATCCTAGCACAGAGCACTGTTACAGAAATTCAGGTCGCAAATAACCATTCTTTCAAATATTGAGCAAAATATTTACCGATGGTGGCGCTGCATCAGCTGTTGTCGAAACGCGACCGCGTCTGTGGTTGTGACAGTTATTGCATACGCTGATCAATAATGATATCGATTTAGACACTGTTCATCTAGTCATTAATTTTCAACGAAAGATTCAACCATTGTTTCAATGCCTCCAATGAAAGAGGCGTCGCCCCCCGTGTCGGCCATGGCCACCCCTACGAATAGTAGCGGAAATCTCGTTGACGAATTTGAAGAAGCGTTTCAAGTGAGTATTCTATGCAAAACAGCGAGACCCAACGAATGTCGTTGCTTTCCTTCAGCACTGTTTGAACGTGCTCACGAAGGAAGAGGCTGTCCCGACGTCAGACAAAGATGAAATTAAAGTCGAAGTCGAACAAACCACCTTACGATTCATAGACTTGGCTCGACAAATGGAGGCGTTTTTCCTCCAGAAAAGATTCCTTTTGTCAGCCTTGAAACCCGAGATGAACGTCAAAGAAGACATTAGCGAGTTGCGCTTGGAATTGGCACGGAAAGAGGAGCTGCTCAAAAGGCACTATGAGAAGATAGCAGTGTGGCAAAACTTGTTGGCTGATATACAGAGCTACTCGAAAAGCCCTGCCCAAGGTATTCACAACCTATAATTCTCTTGGGCAGTTTGTACAATTGCTTATTTTGACTTTTAGGTAGTGGCACTCCTGGTGCAAGCTCGATTCCTCCGTCACCCATACCCATTCCTGGCAATCAGACACCCAATCAGATGATGCCAAATATATCACCTGCGATGCAGCAACAGCTTCAACAGCAGCAGCTGCAGCAGCAACAACAGTTGCAAATGCAGCAACAAATGCAGCAGATGCAGCAGCAGCAGTTGCAGCAAATGCAGGTAGATCGTCGTTAGAGAATAATTTTCTGATGAAAGGTGTATACCAAGATCAATATCGAGAGTATGAGTAGAGAAAAAATAGTTGACAGGTATATATTTTGGTATAACACTGATATTTGTGTATATAAGTATTGTTTAGTGAGTTTTTTCTTTCTAGATTTAGCGTTTTTAGGGAGATTTCAGTGTTTTTCTATTGAACTGTTTCTTCTTGCCAAATAACTCTGCTGACAGACATTACTATGAAATGAGAACTGATTTTTGACTACTTTAGTATCAATTTATCTATTTTGTGAAGATTTTGATTAAACGATTGTTGATTTTGCATTTTTTTCGATGGACATTTTGGTGGGTACTTACATATTTTGTCCCAAACAACACGGATTCGATGGTATTATCTTAAGGAAATCAACACTCTGCGAGATTTTTCACTTCACAGTCCGAAACTTCACTTTCCTTTTTTTCAACATTTCCTTGCAGATTTCTTCGATAATGTGACACACTGTATATTTGAAAAGGACTCATCTTGTCTTTATTCTAAGAACACAAGCACTATTTTTCGAATATTTAGATTCCGCAGCACGTAAACATAATTATTCTGTCAATCACTGTTATGATGACAACCGTGAACTGTCATATTTCATATGCGAATGACGGTTAGATGTAATTTGCATGTTTATGATTTGAAAAATACTGCATTTCTACGAATGATTGTGAATTCTTATATGTGATGTGTCTCGTTATTGAAGGAATTTGTATAGTGTTGTTCGAAAACGTTCCGGAAAAAGAGATGAAATTTCGGATTTTAGTGCAATGGTGTGTTTTAAAACAAAACACGTAAGTACCCACAAAAGTTTACATCGAAATCCATATCGCATGATAGTGCAGGATTAGTAAATATTGTTTTTTTCTGCCAAAATATCAGCAAGTTGAACAAACGACATATTCATAAGGCTGCTCTCCTGTCACTAGTGTATATTTTTGTATACTAACTCTCAGGGTTTTTTAGAAGTGGCAATTTAATTTGATTTTTCGATGATTGATCAACTGAATGTGATATGTAACAAAGTAGCTTGAACAATTGTACTAAATGTATACAATGTCTACTTTTGCTCAAATGTGCCTTCACTATAATATTAGTTCTATTCACGACTATGTAAATTGATCTGATTTATAGTTTTCATGATAAAGAGTGTTGCAGATCTATTTATTATTATTTGAATTATCTTCAATGTGAATGGTTTAGCAAAATAAAAATTCCAAAATTTTTCATCTAGTTTCATTTCCATTAAAATTGTTGCTGCTAAAAATTCGGAGGGTTGGTATTCACAAAAATATATGCTCACTGTAAAAATCACCTGATCTGTGCGTCTATTTGAGTATTTCCTAGGATTTTTGTCAATATTGATTTTCGTTTGTGGCGATTTTTTGTGACGTCAAAAACCCTCCCATTTCATTAGCAGACTTCACTTTCCTCCGCGATGTTCACTAACAGTTTATCAAGGCTTCATACGAACATTGAAGACTATACGACGACTTTTCGAAATCATCGAAATATAAATTTGCCAGAAAACTCGTACTTTCGAGGCCTTTATGGGTGACCCTGTATTCATCCCAATTTCACGACAGAAAACACCGTAGACCCCCTTACGAAAAATAAAACCGGCAACAGCGACTTTCTGTAGACCTCCTAAAAAGTCGATTAGGCAACACCGCTTCGCACCGAAATTCGCCTCGCGTCTCAGCGAAAGAATTTATCCGATCGCGTAAAGTTGAACAGAAGGGGGCGTGTCCGTTAAACAAACCACGTGCTAACATTGCCTTATTAGGAAGAAATAAAGAAAAAAGCAAGCGACGGCGGGAATTGAACCCGAGATTTGTGCGTGGTAAGCAAACGCGGTACATATTAAACCACGGAGTTATAAGAACAAATTGCATTAATTATTAGTGGAGGAAAGAAATTATATTTCAGAATATCTTTATTGTATAGATTACGGGTAGAATTTCAGAAAATTCGCCTGAAAACTCGATTAGGTGTTCTAAAGACACTGAAAAAGACCGTTTTACTCAAACAATGATAGTTTTTTCGATAAAAACACGTGATTGATCAACAAGTGTCTCCGTTGACCAACAGGTGGGCGGGCCCAGCTTGTCGGGGGCGGGTCCAGGCATGCTGTCCCCCCAGCAAGCCATGTTCATGCAACAGCAAGGCATGGGGGGCGCTTCCAGGAGCCCCTTCGGCCAACAGTCGCCGGTGGGCGTCCTTCAAGGGCCCTTGGCCTATCTCGAGAAGACCACGAGTAATATAGGTGAGTAGAAATTTGAACGAAAAGAAAACCATCGATGTTGGGGTTGTTTTTTTTTTTCAGACTTTGCGGGTATGTCGGATGGGCGTAGGTGACGCGGGCGCGGGAGGGGGCGTGGCAGAGGCAGGGGCAGAGGTAGAGGGCGCGGTCGTGGCGGCACCATGCCCCCCGATTACGCGTCCCCCTAGTGCCCCCTCCCCCCCGACGAAGCGGCGCTCGTCGGGGTTTATTTCGACGATCCCTTTTCGGGGTGAATCGAAAGCGATTTCATTATTATTTTTTTCGTCTCTCGTTCTGACGTGACTCAAATTATATAACCTGCAAGATGAGTAAGGAGGCTTCAGAAGAAGTAATAACAAATATGCGGCATTTTTGACTGCGCCAAATTTAATCCCCGCGGACTCTCATCTTGTTATACAGGGTGTTTCAGAATAGCACGGCAATATTTCACAGGTACGTATTCTCTGGTACGAAATAAGGAGAAAAGTTTCTATGAACGTGTGTCGGATCTCGATTATTAGCGGAGTTACAGGGTGTTATTTTATTGTGCTTGATCTACTGCAGATGGAGCTCTCAAATTTCGTATGAGTATCAAGCGATAGGTGCTGCTTGATATGGAAGTAAATGTTTTCCAAATACCATACAGGGTGTTGCATTTTCCGAGGTCTCGATCCATAAAAGCCTCAAGAAAAACTCGCTCGTACGCCACTGGAGAATTTCAATATTTTTCTCGAATTCTTCAACCTATTACCCAGATTTTGTCCCTCTTGACTTTTGGTCGAATTTCGTTCAGTTTCCTCGGAAATTAATGAATTTGTAAATTGGCTCAAAGTTACAAATTCTGAAATGTTCACTATTTTGATTTTTGATATTAATTGAAGCATCAAAATCAAATATAAGAGAAATTTATCAACGAATGTTCAGAGGAATTGTTGAAATTTTGTCGAATTCAACATTGAGCACAACGAATCCATGACGATTCTTTGGCACTTTTTAGCAACACCCTGTAACTCCGCTAATAATCGAGATCGGACACACATTCATAGGAACTTTTTTTCTTATTCCGTACTCAAAATATTGCCGTGCAATTCTGAAACACCCTGTATATTATCTAAGATTTGTCATATCAGAAATTTTACTTTGTGTTGTAGCTGTTTGTTTTTTCAAACTTTGGCGTCTTCAAATTGGCAAGTCAAAACAATTTTTGATTTCGAATATCTACTGGTTAATAAGAAGTATTTATATAATTTATGTTAATGAAAGAGCTTGTTCTATTTTCAAATATTTTTTATGCATATTGATTTTTTTTTTATCAAAGCTTATTTTTATTTTGAGTGAATGTGATTCTTTTTAAACTCTTGAAGTTGTTATTGGTCAGTATTTTAGATTTATGTTAATCTATGGTGGCTGTTGTTTTTTTTTTCTTTCTTATAATATTATAGTCCCAAATGTGAATTATTATGAATCATCTTGATCTTTGCAATTTTCACGATATTGTTGACATATTATTCTTCGCGCACTTCCCCCTATATTTTCACACTAAATGTAGTTGCATTTTTTTGGGCTTGATGACGTAGCACGGTCGGGGACGAAATATGTTTATCCAAACTAAGTGGCAATATAACCGAATTTTTAGATATTTCTGTGATTTTACGATTTTAAGGCACTTGGCATTTTTCAGTCGGTTACCATTTTTTTTATCGATTTTTGATCACGTGTTGATGGTGTGTTGATTTTTCTACGTGTAACGTTACCGAATTTCGAAATTGTGATATATAACTGAAAGATGAATAAAGGTAGTAGTTTCATGAAAACGATTGTTTTATTTCATACATAACAAATTGGCAACGTTATTTCTATAAAAAACAACTCGTGTAGTTCGAGTTTCCTCATTTTTTTTATACTTACGAAACAGGCTCTAGCTTTTTGTATCTAAAAAAAAGCAAATAACGATAAATCAAACCAAACAATTTCTCATTATGAAGTTTGACTTGTGACAGCTGTCAGAAAATGCGCTGTTGCCGCTCGTTCTTTTTCCCAACGTTACCCCGAAAAAAGTGACGTATTTCTGAGAATCCACGATTTGTCAGCTGTTACAACTCCCAAACAAACGAAAAAAAAAAAAAACCCACCTCTCGACGAACTCGATCAACGTCCTCGTCGGCCTGCCCGTCATGCCCTTTTGCAAGTAGGGCGCATCGTCGATCGGGCCCATCACGCCCGCGATATCCAAGTGCATCCAGCCGCGGGCGCCCGCGGGCGCGAACTCCCTGAGGAAGGCGGCGGCCGTGCACGCGCCGCCGCCCTTGCCCTTGCCCACGTTGTTGACGTCGTACGCCGTGTTGTCGGCCACTTGTTTGGTGAAGTGCCGCCAGAGGGGCATGCGCCACACGCGGTCCCCCGTGGCGGAGCCGGCGGCCTGCAGGCCGGCGTAGAGGGCGTCCGACGTGGAGAAGACGCCCGTCGCGGCGTTGCCCAGTGCCACCTAAGGTGATGTTCGATAGCGTACAACGTTTTGTTGCGGTCCGATTGACGTTCGAATGCATCGGACTTGAAATGGACGTTCACTGGACGTCACGTTTTGGTCCAATTGACGTCCAAACTCAAAAAGAACGATCACTGGACGTCCCATTTTGGTCAATTCAACGTTAGAACGTACTGGACTTGAAATGGACGTTCACTGGACGTCCTATTTTGGTCCAATTGACGTCCAAACTCAAAAAGAACGATCACTGGACGTCCCATTTTGGTCAATTCAACGTTATAACGTACTGGACTTGAAATGGACGTTCACTGGACGTCCTATTTTGGTCCAATTAACGTCCAAACTCGAATAAAACGTTTCCCAACTTCCTGTAAAAAAAAAACGCAAATCCTCACCTTCATGGCGCCGGTGAGCGTCGCGACGTCCAGCACCCACTCGGGCTCGTACTCGGCGGCGTAGCAAAGGGCGTCGGCCAAAATAAGCCTGCCCTCGGCGTCGGTATTATCGACGCAGATGGTCTTGCCGTTGCGCGCCGTCACCACGTCCCCCGGCTTGGTCGCCGTCCCCGACGGCATGTTCTCGGTCAACGGCACCAACACGCGCACGTTGGCGGCCACGCCCAACCGCGCCAAGCCGAAAACCGCGCCCACCACGCTCGCCGCCCCGCCCATGTCCGCCCTCATCTCGTCCATCCCCGCGGACGGTTTCAGACTGATCCCGCCCGAGTCGAAGGTCACGCCCTTGCCCACCAGCACGCACGGCGCTCCGCCCCCCTCCCCCGACGCCATCCCCACCTCGAGGAACTTGGGCGGCTCCGCCGAGCCCCTCGAGACGCTGAGGAACGCTCCCATCCTCTGTTGCTCCGCCCACTCGCGATCGTGAACGGTCACGTCGAGGCCGAGCGGGCGCAACAGCTGCCCCACGCGCTCCGCGAATAAAGTGGGCGTGAGGAGGTTGGAGGGCGTGTCCGCGAGGCGGCGCGCCACGTTTTGGGCGTCCGCTTTGATCGCGCCGCGTTGCCACGCAACTGAGGAGGAGGGGGCGGGGTCGAAGAGGGTTATAAGGGGTGGGGGGTCTCGCTCGGTTTTGTAGTCTTGGAATTTCCAGGTGCCGAGGAGGCTGCCCTCTGCGGCGGCTTCGGGGTCGTCCAAGTGCTCCACTTGGATGGTTTTGACGCCCAGGGCGTCCAGGGCTCGGCACCCGGCTGGAAAGAGCGTTAGAAAATCCCCTCACGTGCTTTCCGAGTGCTACTTACCGGACGCAGCTATTCTGACCGCCTCCTTCTCTTGGGAGATCAGTTCCAAAGCGTCAGATTCCTGGCATTTTTTTCCTAACCCTACCACGGTAACGGAGTGAAACGTGCTGTCGACGCCCCAAAACACCAAAGATTTCCCAGCTTTCACCTCGTTTCCAGCTCTGGAATGACACAAACGACCTTGGATAAGTAACGCTTCAAGTTACCCACCTCATCACGTATGACCGCGAAATAAAACACGTTTCAGTGATTTCCATTTATTGCTACATCTCACAACTACTTCACATCAATGAAAATATTTACGATTTCTTACGTCCTGTGACATTTAAAATGACAGCCAGTGTTCGCGAACTAGTCGAAAACGTACACAAGTTCACGGTCGAAAATGTGGCAACGTCAGCTGGTGGCAGTGTTGAAGCAACGTTGCCACGTCGTTTTCGATAGTCAGCCGTTGATGACGGGCTGTACGTTGATCTATCAAGGTTATTTAATCTAAACATCGATCGACATTCTCGGTACGGATATTGCACAGTTTCTCGTCACAAAAAAGCGGTAAATTCTTCGAACATATTTCGCAATTTTTTCATGTACACACATTCATGAATTTTGTTGTTCAACATGCAAAATATATTGAAATCAATTTCTCCAACAACATCAATACAAAATATATATGTATGAATCCTAGAAATGATCAAACATTGGTTTTTGTAAATGAACAACACATTTAATATTTTATTTCTTCAATAATCTCAATGATGGCACATGTTCTCCCATAAAATTAATTCAAGATAAAATAGCTCACACGCTACAAAACAATAAAACGAGACTAACAAAAGAAGGACATTCCCTCGCTTAAAAGTATCACAGTTCAATTCTCACAAATACATTTTTAGAGAGACGAGTACGCTGGCAACCTTGTACAGACCTGCTCCGACGAGCTCTCCCGCCACTGTCAAATTTTCACGGAATCCAAAGCCAGGACCATGTCCGGCTTTACAAAATCATAACATTTACCCAATATCCGACATGAAATTGATACACAATCATCATTTTCTGATTGAAATTGAAAAGGAAATAGAATCACGCCAACAAAACAGTGAGGAATGAAATGCACACATAACCTCCCTATCCCTGTAACAGCGTCTTTTATATTATTCAAAATGTTCTCGAAGCTCTAGGAGCCTGCCCTGCCTAAGCTGACATGCGCACTCCGCACGAGTGACACGACGATATCCGTGGGAATTGAACCGTGTTTCGTGTGCAAATTGTCTTGTAGCTAAATCTTATACGCGCCCTGTTCCAATTTCTACACCAACCACAGTTTTCATGGATCCACAACGTTCACATTTATAGTTACATTTAATACCGTAGGCACTGTATTGGACAAACAAGTAGAGTGTTGATGACATTCTCTCATAACCTCAAAATTAATTAGGAGAGAAGCCGTCAAGATGCAGTTGGAGTCTCGATCTACGCATTAGTCCAGTACTAATAATTTGTTTAGGACTATTATACTAAGTTGTGCGTTATTTTGTGAATGTTTCAAGTATACACTTGGAAGTTTTGGTGGCTAAAACAATTGATGTGTACGGATGTGAAATTAAAATGGACAGTTTTCGTAACGGTAACAGAATTTTTATTAACCGAGGTGAAACAACAAAACAAAACGGCAGGTCTAGTACAAAAGTCGTTGAGTAAAGATCGAACTATTGAATTAAAACGTTGCTTTCGAAATTGATTGATAAAAATGTCGAAAATAAAATAAAAGTTTGATGGTTTTTGTGAGTGGTTTTATTCAGTTTTTTTTTTTTTTAATTTTAATGGCAGGGCAATTTTAAACTAAATAATCGAAGGGGTAGGCGTCCTAGACACCCTACCACTACTCTTTGAATATCGTCTTGTAATCAGACGAACGTCCACAATAAATTACAATGCAAAATAATTCATACTATGACAAGTGATAGTCATCCTTAAAAACGAGTGGCAATCATGCGCTTACCAAACCATCTGGATTTCGGAGGAAATTTTCGAGATATTCCATTTTGAAATTTAGTTGAACATTTTCGAAAATAATTGCAACAAATTCGGTACAATATTGACCATAAATGTCCTAGAAAGGGGGTGAAATTTCAGTGGATGGAGTGGAATAATTCGAAAAGTATCGATTTCTTCAGGATTTTATTGTGAAATTCGTGTTTTTGGTGTCAAACTGTGTGAGTACCGACAAAAACTAGAATCGAAAGTGCGAATAAGCTTTATTTTCACGACTGCGCCAAAAACCCTTCCACCAACTCAAAACCCAGATGGCGCGGCAAGCGCAAAACCACCAACCAAACAATATACAATATATACAGGGAAGAACCGAAGTGAAAAACGACTAAACCAACTCCAAGATATTGATCAAACCCCTGCTGTTGGCAGCCACCACCACATTCGAATTCGGCTTCCAACAAACCGCAGAGACGAACTCGCTCATGTCGTCCTCCCTCCTCTCCTGCTCCAGCACCCCTTCCACGGCCTCGAACTGGTAGCTGAACAGCTTCTTGCTCAGCCCCTTGTAGTAGACGAAGCTGCAAAACCGGAAAATTAATTTCGGGATTTTTTGGGGGGGGGTTGTGGAGACGTACAGGGCGTTCGTTTCCGAGCCGCACGCCACGTAGTCACCGTCGGTGCCCAGACCGACGAAGTTCTTCTCGTTCAAGTGCCCCACGAAGGACCTGGTGCAGTACGGCTGGTTTATGCTCCACATTTTCAGCTGGGAGTCCGTGGACGCCGAAACGATTTCCTCGCTGCAAATCACGGAACAGTCAATTTCGCAAAAAAAGAAGAAGCAGAAGTGGACCACCTGTTGAGGAACTTGACGTAGCTGACGGCCTTTTTGTGCCCCTTGAAGACGTTGAGGGCCTCCTTCATGTTGCGCAGGTCGTAGTAATGGACGCAATGATCGGCGCACCCGAACGCCAGGTGGTGCGAGCTGCGCGGATTGAATTTCACGCAGCACACGTTCGCTTTAGCCTCCAGCGTCGCCACCGAGTGCTCGTCGCTCAGCGAGTAGAGCTTGACGCGGGCGTCGTCGGAGCCTGAAGCGATCAGGCGCGTGTCCACGTTGTTGAAATCGACGCTCCAACAACGCTTCTGGTGCTCCTAAAAAGCGCACTCGCCAAAATCGTACTCGAGCACTTGGCGGGTCACGCGAGCAGGAGCAGTATCGCGTTTGCACTCTCACGATGTCGGCCCAAAAGAATGATACAAAAAATTGATAATCGATAAAAATTTTCAAAAAACTGAACAACACATACTGATGATGAACTAAAAGGGCAAGAATAATTATTAATATGAAAGTAAATTGAAAAAATGGCTTGTTATTGTCGAAAAAGAGGGACGCGCTTTATGAAAACTAATCTTTCTTAATTAATTTCAATATTGATAATTATGTCTGCCTTTTCAGTTGATTATATTTCTTGATTAATTTATGTCTATATATCTATATTTTAACCTTTGTAGTAGAAAATATTTTTACCTTTCCAGTTGGAAATGTTTTTTTAGATTGATTAATTTTTATATTGATTAATTTATTTCAATATTGAAAATTATGTCTGCCTTTTTAGATAAGAATATTTTTCTTAATTAATTTTCTATATTGATAATTATTTTCACATTTCCAGTTGAAAATATTTCTCTAGATTGATTCATTTCTTATCAATAATTATTTTTGAGTTATCACTTAATTTATTTCAATATTAAAAATTATATTTTTCTTAATTGATTTACTTCCATATAAATAATAATTTTTGCCTTTTCAATTGAAAATATTTTCTTGATTGATTTATGTCTATTCTTTATTTTAACCTTTCTACTAGAAAATATTTTTCTTAATTTACTTTCATATTAAAAATTATGTCTGCATTTTTAGATGAGAATATTTTTCTTGATTAATTTTCTATATTGATAATTATTTTCACCTTTCCAGTTGAAAATATTTCTCTAGATTGATTCATTTCTTATCAATAATTATTTTTGAGTTATCACTTAATTTATTTCAATATATAAATAATAATTTTTGCCTTTTCAATTGAAAATATTTTTTCTAATCCATTCATTCCTCAATTAATAATTATTTTTGTCTTACTAGTTGTTAATATTCTTCTTAAACAATTTATTTCTATATAGATAATTATTTTTGCATTTTTAGTTGATGACATATATTTCTTGATTAATTAATTAAATCTATATTACTAATTATTTTGGCTTTCAACTTTACCAACGCGTATTCTTCAGTTTTTTCATTTTGTGAACCCCCCTGATTTGGCAACAGTTTGACATTTTTATTTTCTGGAATCGTCCAAACCAGTCAGATCTACAAGCAGTAGACACTTGGCTGCGAGACGAAAGAAAAACCCCAAAAACAAACAGCACGAGAGCGCGACCGCGACCCTGCTCCTGCCCCTGCTGGAAAACGCATCCCCAGGCCATACTTACCTGGAAGGTCTTGGTCCTCTGCGCCGTGGACGCGTCCCAGATGGCCACCGTGCCTTCGTAGTCGCTCGAGGCGAGCGTGCTCTTGTGGTACGAGTGCCAGCTGACGCACGAGATCTTCGACTTGGACACCATCTCGATGCACGGATAATGCACGCTCACGATCTCCCGCACCACCGCCGCGTACTCGAACACTTTGATCCGCTTCGTGACGCCCGCGATAGCGAACAACTCGTTGTCCTTGTCGAACTCGATGCTCGACACGATGGTGGAGTTGTTGAAGAGGTCGCTGGAGTAGTTGAGAGTGGTGACGACGCGCAACGAGTTGTACGTGGAGAACTTGACGAGGCACTCGCGGAACCCCTCGAGGTCGGCGTCGGGCGCGCCCCGCCGCGCCTCCCCGTCGGCGAACATCACCTCCTTGGAGCGGCGCGCCAAGTAGCACTCGGCGAAGTCGTCGAAGTAGGCGTACATGCGCCGGCGGCGCTTCCCCACCGCCGCGTCCTCCTCCTTGGGCCGCCCCCCCAGGTGGCCCAGCATCTCGATCATCTCCTTCTTCATGGCGGCCACGGCCGTCTGGTCGGAGGCGGCCGCGCCGGCCGCCGCGCGCTCCACCTCCTCCACCGTGGGGCACCGGCTCCGCACCTCCTTCAGCCGCTCGGCCACCTCGTCGACGTCGCGCTCGATCACCGCGATCTCCTGGGCGACGCGCGTCTGCTGCTCCCGCTTCTGCCGCAGCAAGTTCTGCAGGAACTCCAGCAGGAGGCGGTTCTGCGCCGCGCTCGACTCCGCCTCCAGGAGCAGCTTCCGCTGCGTCAGCACCTCCAGCATGACGTTGACGTCGGGCAGGCTGAGGTTCTGCGACTCGCTGGCCACGAAGTCCTTGAACTCGTCGCCGACGGGGGGGGCGGCGAGCCCGCCGTACCGCTTGTGCTTGGCGATGAGCTCGTTGAGGAGGAAGTTGGGGAAGATTTGCTGGTCGGTGAGGGCGGCCGAGCACTTGGGGCAGCGGCGCTGCTGCTCCACCGCCTTGCCGATGCACGCGAAGCAAAAGGTGTGCCCGCACCTGGTGATGTACGCCTCGGCGATGAGGTTGTAGCAGACGGGGCAGAGGAGCTCGTCGTGTTTCTCCGCGTCCGTCGTCGTCGCGGCGGCGGCGGCGCCGGCCACCGGGCGCGGACGCTTCGGGGTGCGTATCGAGGGGCGGTTCGGGGGGATGGCGGGGGCGCTCCCGCTTTGGGAGGGGCCCGAGCTGGGGCCGGCACGGCCGGATGACATTTTCGAAGGGGCGGCGCGCGGTTTACGATGGACCAATCGCAGACCTGAAACAGGCATTTTAGGCATTGTTTCTACGCCCTAATGGTTCGTGTGCATATTACACCTTCTTCCTCAAGAAATATTCTCCATAACGGGAGAAACTTGGCAGATGTCAAATATTTGCCAGGAAGCTGTGAAATCTTGTTCGAAAACATTCAAAAAAGTGAAACTTGCGGCTTTCAAGTAGAAATAAAGATTTCCACAGGATTCATAGTCTTTTGCTCAGAATAAGCTTACATTCCAGTAACAATAAGATGATTGATAACATACAAGATTATATAAGCATGTTTAGCAGTGAAACATAAAAATACCCATTAGGAAATAAAGTAGAAATAATGATCATGAATCATTGACACATCATCTACAATACCCATACACTTATGTAATAGTTTCAGGTCTGCTCTTAATCCAATACATACGAAATTTTGTAGCTTTGAACTTGAATTGTGATTCACACAAATATTCAAGTTCTAACCAATTATGTCATTCAAATGAATTGAGTGGTCACCATCGGTAACTCTTATAACACTAAAACGAGCTGATGATAGTCGAAAAGGTACTTACAATTTGATTTGTTCCATCAATTTTCCATTCGAGCACTCATTGTATTTTTCAGCAGACTGTGTCATCTGTACTCCATTTCCATCACTATCTGTATACACTCCCAACACTAGACCATTCTATAAAACGAGCAGATTAAACGAAATTCAACCTCGTTGATTATTTTTTTATACCCTTGGTGTATTAGAAGAAAATCTCGAAAAAACTCTTGCCTTCGAACTTAACCTAAGAAATGCGTTACAATGTAGGAACGGTGCCATGCTAACTTGAAGAAAAGACTAAATGGGCCTACTCGAATATGAAGTTATATCGGAAACACAGCATGCAAAAGGAAATTTTTGATCAAAAATCAGGTACTGAAATCTTTTTTGTAGGACAACCACCACTAGAAGCAGTGCATAATTCTTGATATGAATGACATTGACAGCTGATGTCGACAACTATCATTACGACTTTTCTAATGACAGGAAATGAACTATGGCGTAGATTTTGAGATAAGGTGAAATAAAACAATAATATCCACAACATCGATATATTACTGTAATAATACAAGTTTCACATTTCTTCCTGGAATCTCTTGGAACCTGGTTTCAGCATATCTATACGTCGCTGAATGAAATTCAAATGAATCGCAAAAAATTATTTGTCACCGTCGGTACCACTAATTTTCATGAACTAATCCATAAAATAACATCAAACGAGTGTATACATACGCTATTGGATCTTGGATTCACGTTAGTCCAGTTACAGACAGGAAGAAACTTTCGTGAAGTGATACTCGATGACCTAACTTTACCCTGTGATAAAAACGACACCGAACATCGTATAGTTATAAACAACAAACTAACACTACTTTACAACGACTATTTTGAAGACTTTGAGCAACAAATTATGGAGAGTGACCTGGTGATAAGCCATGCAGGCGCAGGAACTTGTTTGGAAGTTTTAAAACACCACAAACCTTTGGTTGTGGTTATAAATGAAAGTTTAATGGACAACCATCAGATAGAATTGGCTGAGGAAATGCAGAATCGGGGATATTTGTATTATAGTACGTGTAGCGGTTTGATAAAGGTTCTAAAAAAGGATTTTTCCTTGTTGAAACAATATCCTGAGCCAGATAAGTGCAAGTTTTCCAACTATTTGGACAAATCTATGGGGTTCAGTTAAATTATCATTTATTCAATGTATAAAGCATATGAAATGTCGAAACTTGTAATTGGTAGGTGTAATCAACATGAAACAAATATGGAAGAAATTTTATTAATAAAAAAGAAAAAATGAATTTTTAATCAGTCTCTGTGTTGTTCAGACCAATTTTTTGGCTTCAAAGAAACTTTTCAAGTGCCTTAGTTGCCAGCCTCCCATCAGCAAAAGTGCTCCAACTTGACTAAGAGACCACCACAGAACTCTGGAGTTGGTACTTTCACTTGTTTGTCTGAAGCGTTCCTCACGGTACTAAAAATAAATTCCACAAGTATTATGCAACATCAAAAAACCCAAATACTTACTCTCTGGTAGTTCTGTTCCTTGGTGATTTGCTCAACCTGATCCAGTAACTGCCTCAGTCTCAGCTGCAGCTCGGACAGTTTTTCCTTTTGTACCACTTCCCCATAGTTGATGGCGTGTTCACCAACTTGTATATCCAAGTGGACCCTTAGCTGGGAACCACTGAACCAGGCCGAGCTATTCGAGAACATGCAAATCACATGCTCCCCAGGAATGTGTGAAGTGAAAGAGATTTTGCCTTCGGCGCTGTATACTCTCGATAAAATGACTTTGTCATCTGGGTCTCTTACTTCAACGTGCATTCCTATACCGGCCGACGAAGGCATGAAGCCCCCGCTTCGGGGATCGTACAGTTCTACCTTGTAATTCACTGGAAAAACAAACGTTAGCAGGGAAGTTACGGCGGCCCTGCGTAGACTCACCAATGACGTTCGTTTCATCCGGGATTTCTTCTATGAAACATTTCCTCTCCGTGTCACCGATATGGAAGTACAAGCCGTGCGAGATATCTATCGCCAGGAAGGCTACGAGCAATAAATATGCGTTCCTCAACATTTTTCGCACAATTTTCACGTCTGTCCCAACTACACGTCAACAGCTCACTTTTGTAGGATTAGAAAATCGATACGTCATTGTCGATGTCAACTCTTGACTACTGACAGATATCAGCTGACTACATCAGGAATGTTGTCATGTGTCGCTCTAATCGATTTACTGTCATTAAACTTAATAGCTACTTTGCAGAGGAAAACTCCTTATTCTTTTCAATTGATTTGCCCTCGCGTCCTTAGCGAATAAGGCGAACCTTGGTTTAAATATGTTCCCGATTCACTGAAACCACCATGAACTTGCACCAAATCGTGAGTGGAGCCTGCAATGCAGGCGATAAGTGCTTCGCTGTGGGATCCGTTGAAGGTGTTCCTTTCACGGTAAGCTTCTCGACCCCTTACATTCCCCAACGCGTGATTAATCTTGTAAATGTTCGTAGGCATACGCGGCCGGGTCCAACATTGTAGTTTTAGCATCAACTTTTGAAAGGGTTCAGATCATACCTGGGGCTATTCATGATTACATCAGGATCAGTTCTATCGACTGTTCGAGCGATACAGGGAAAATAGCTGCTTCGTATGATGATGTGGTTTGCATCTTTGAGCCCACTCCACTGATTCATAACACTTCTACCCATGTAAGTGATTGATTTGGTGAAAATAGTGTGAAAGTGAAGTTTATCTTTATGTTTCTCAGACCAAACAACTCAATTCAGGCAGTGAAATGTCGTTTTGAATGCTTCCAAAATCACTTGTATTTGTTGCATTGGCCAAATTTTGATATTTTCTGTGCCTTAAGCTGGCTCATTTTGATCTGGAAATTCTTCGTTGAGAGCTATTTGTAATATTATAGTTATGATTCAAATTGATTGTATCAAATGATTCTATTAATTTCAGAATGCTAAAAAGAAATCAGCAAAAAAGAAGGTATATTTCCATAAATTGTGAGACTAGTTGTTATTTATACAGTGTGAGAGATTGTAACTTGCGTTTTTGATAATGCTAACATTCTTAAATGTATTTTTTTTTCACATAACCACTCAGAAAACTGGATTTCATAAATTACGCCTTTGTTTTTAACCACCCAATGGAATTCTTGAGCAATATCTCATGAATTACAATAAAAACCAGACCTAAAAAAATTACATTAATGACATAATAAATCCAGATAACAAGCAAACGTTATAAATCTTATCGCATCCACCATCTCCTTGTTTGCTTTGACGCTTCTCTAAACAAATCGTCACAAATCTCCGCCTCGACACGACTGAAAATTTCCCCCAATCCCCCCTTTTAGGGCCTGGACTACCGATGGGTCCAAACGGGCACTCTCAAAACGGACTCTCCCATCCGTTCTCTGAGCTGGAACCTGGAGGGCTCCCGCCTCCTGACGGCGGGCGCCCACGTCCAGCTGTGGCATTTAAAATCTCAGGCGCCCACCGTCGAAGAAGAACAGCCCCCCGTCACTTTCACCTTGGGAGGGGGGCATAATGACGGGGCGGATGAAGGGGATGCGCATTACGAGCCTGATAAGCCGCAAGGTGAGAGAGGGTTGGGGATTTTTTTTTTTGGAAAAATAAATGGGCGTTTTGAAAAATGTGTGGTTGCGTTGTAGAGACATTTTCGCATAATTGCTCTGAAATATGGTTGAAAATTAATAAATTACGGAATGGAAAAAATCTTTATTTGAGAAATGATCGATTTCTACAAATATAATAACATGTAACTTTTTTCTAATTTAAAAAAAGCGATTTTCGAAAAGGGTTTTAATCACTCAGTATATCTGATAGGGGCTAATTTGGTTTTGAGACGAGCCTGAGCTCATGACAATCTTCATTTTCATGAAAAAAATACAGAAAAAGATTCTTGAAATTGTTCAGGATCTCACTTGAGATTTTATTTTTTAATTTTTTCAGGATAAACTAGTCGTACTGTTTTTTTTTTGACTAAAACTTTATTCAGGCAGTTTTTGATGGAGTTTTTGAATTTGCCATCGCCTTTCAGTGATTCCCAAAATGGCGGAGAAACACCTGTCAACTATGATTGACAGTCGAACATCTTTATTTTTTGCGATATCTCCAAAACTATCAGAGATATTCTCAATATCTTTCCAGATTATTATTCAGCACAAAAATACGCAACTTTTTCCCATTTCAACCAGCTTTGTATCTCCCAAGATAAGCGGGGAAAAAATATAATTGTGCGAAAAATATTTTTTAAAATTTTTGGAAATGAAGCTAGAATTTTTCGTTGAATTTTTTCGTTGCTGCCTCCAGAGCAGGAACAAACAACATGGCAATGCGTTTGGAAGGCCAACACCGCCATACCCGTCCAACACTTGGCTTTCAGCCCAGACGGCACTCTTTTCGCAACGTGCGGCGAAAACGACCGGCTCGTCAAAATTTGGTACGAAAACAGACACGGTGAGTCTCGCGAGCACCCCGAACGTCCCCACCCCTACTAAAATCCGCCGTCGTTTCCAGTTTTGTTCACCTGCAAGAGCACGGAACGACCTGTCGATCTGGAGTACAGTTTTGTCTACATCGCGCATCCTCGAGCTGTCACTCATCTGTCATGGAGGACGACCAGCAAGTACATGCCTAAGTAGGTGGATAGATTGGATGTAGTGATTGGTTTATTTGTTGTTTTCAACTTGGATGAGTGATACTTACGTGGTACCTTGTGATTTGTCGATTGGAATTATTTTCTGCAATAAGAAAACTCACGAAAATCCCATTTTTCAACGAAAAAACACATGAATAATCCATGTCTGAGAGGCGCTGAAAACGGTGGTGAAATCCGTTTTTCGATATCTAGTATAGTTTCCGAGATATTTCATGTTGAAATTTTCAAAAAAACCCCAAAAAGTCGCAAAAACCACCAAAAACTTCAAAAATTCCCCCGTTTTTCAACGAAAAAACCTATGAAGAGCCCTTTTGGATGCTCTGGAAGCCATACGAAAACTGAAGACTATAAGACGACTTTATTTTTTTTGAAAAATCCAAAAATCGCAAAAATACGCAAAAGTCACGGTGGTGAAAAAAAAATCCAAAGGGGGTTTGTTGAATTTCCAAATATAAATTCGTTACTCATCTTGTGGGATATATAACATAAGGTTTCTGCGTCGTTTTTCCAGGGGCTCAGTATCCAACATGTTGGTAACATCATGCAAAGACAATATCTGTCGATTATGGGTAGAGACAGTGTTGCCGGAGGACGGGCTGGTTAATCTGTCACAGCTCGATCCTCAAGCGCATCATCCGAAATTCAGGACGCACAGGCATAAGCACAGGTTCATGCAGAGATTGAAGCATATGAAGTAAGTTTTCTATCGAATCGAATGCATACTTGATCGAACAAAAAAATTGACAGTTGACTTAATGGATCCTGTTTGTCTCTTGAGGGTGTCGAATGATTGATTTTTTGTCGACTGAATTGAAATGTTGGTAATTCAATTGTTTTCAGAATAATTATGTATTATTTAAATAAAATCTCAAGGATCTTGACCGAACGAGGGTAAGTGGCAACATCGCTGGTTGGTTTCCTTGCAGGTGTAGACATTGATTATAAACGTATTTACTTAGATTGTACAGGGTGCGAGCCTATTTCAACGTCTCCAACTTTGGAATACAATTTACGGTTCTAAAATGTAATATACAGGGTGGCCCAACATTGCGTGACAATTGATTAGCTCGTCTTATAAAAAAAAACGAAAAATGACGTGAATACACAATTTTTAAATATTTCAAGACATACAGGGTGATCAGCCTAGGCCAGGTAACATTGAGTCATTTTTTTTCAAACGGAACACCCAGTATATCATAGTGTACTCTCTAAAATTGATTGTTCTCGAGAAAATTGCGTTTTTATTTGAAGATTCGGAACTAAAAATCCAGGATTTTTATTTGAAGATTCGGAACTGAAAATCCAGGATAATTTTTTTGACTTTCCAATTTTTTTCCTCAAAGTTTGGTACGTTAAAATGCCTCACCCTGTATACCGCCGCATCGGCTGCACCCCTCGCTTGCTGCTGGTCCGTATTTTTTCCGATCGTGCGGTTAACAAGGCTTTTTTTTTTTGACGTTTTTGAAATTTGCGGCGTTCTCTTGAATAATTTTTATTGTCGTTCGACGAGCTGACGAGTTTCGGTGCTCTTCCTTCTAGAACATGCTTTCACATAAGACGCAACGCTAAGCAGCACGTTTACGGACCCGGAGGACCTTCTCCTCCGATCCCGACTCTGCCCTCCACCTACAGCGTGCACGATTTTCATTCGTATGGATATCACGGGACAGGTCAGATGCTTTTTTTTTTCTTACAAAAAATTTAAAAGAAAATGACGAAAAACTTTATTTGCATTTTTTCGAAAAATCAAAAATATACCGGGTGATCGAATAAAAAATTCCAGGAATAACCCCAGGCCTCCATTTCCACCTGGCTGCGTCTGTGAACGCAGAAACTGACATTCCCCTAGTGCCGAGCATCACCTACTGCAACCCCCGGCCGGCTTTCGTGCTGCACTGGTTGGACAACAAGGAAATGCAGTTCAACTTCCAAGCCGAACTATTCCTCGAGGAATTCGCCAGGTGACGTCGAAAATATTCGTCGCGATCTCATTTTATTTTTATTCGAAAATAACCGTTTTTTTTGCAGGCCTGTCGTGGAGCACCCCGAATCAGAGGAGTCTTCGGACGAGCCCCTGATGGAATCGGGGGATGCTAGGATCGAGAGCTTCCTGAGGGACTGGCATCACTCCCCTGATTTGCTTTTCAGCATACACCCGGTGGACGGCAGCTTTTTGATATGGTACGATCACTCGCCTCACTTCAAGGTCGTTTCGTTACAATTCTTTTATTTGAAAACATTTCGGGTTGCTGAAAAAGGGGTTGTGTAGCTGAAGGGTGAAAGAAGAAAACAGTACTCTTTGTGAATTTTCGTCAAGTGGGTCCTTTCGGGTGAAAAAAAATCGCAAAGTGATAGACAGTTGGAGCGCCACCCTGACTTTTGGGAATTAGAGTTTTTTTCCCCGTCACTGATGGTTTTTTCGGGCTGGAAAAAATCGTACTGTATGCAGAATCGTCCTTCCTACAAAAAAGTACCCTTGACTTTTTTTCGTCAGACTTGTAGTTTTTCCGCAAAAAAATGGAGAAGTTTGACTATTTTCGAAAAGCAAGTTTTCAGTTCATCGCTCGTGTCTCAGTTGCTATTTATGTTGTGGAATCGGAAAAATACAGGCTTGTAGTACACGAAACAACGAACAAATAATCTCTCATGACTTTTTCCCCTCCAACCCATCATTTCACCATAATAAAATTTGAAAATCGTCAAAATAAAAATTGATTTTCCTACAATGCGGGCACAAAACCGCTCCCAACTTCCCCTAATTTCGCTCCAATCGTCTCGAAATTCAGTCGAAACCTCCTCGAGACATCCCGCGACCACAAAAAAAACTGAAGAAAAAACTCCACCTACAGGGTGGTGGAATGGCTGGACGAATTCCACCCGGGCTCGTTCAGACAAGCCCAAGTCTCCTTCTCCACCCGAATCCCCTCGGCTTTCCCTCTGGGCGACTCGATGAGCATGTCCACCACCGTCAGCCTGTACCACACGACGCCGCTGCTGAAGCACCTCGTCAGAGAGGCCGTCCACAAAACCGTCGCCAAGGAGGAGGAACAGGAGGAGGAGGTAAGTCGGCGCGCGCGCGATTCGCATCTCAGGACGCGCTTTCCACTGTTGACAGATGGCGCTGGCGGCGCAGGAGGAGCAGAACGACGCCACGCCGATGGTGTCGCTGGTGACGAAGCACGACAACGGCACGTTGAATTTGTGGCAGATCACGTTCGCCGACAAGAGCCGCTTCAGCCAGGTGTTGAGCATCGGCCACAAGAGCCGCGCCTCGGGGCATCGCTTCAGGGTCAACGACATCACCTGCCATCCGGTGTTGCCGTTGCTGCTCACCACCAGCCATCACAACATCGTCGAGAAGACGTCGCAGGCCAACAACTCGAATGTGAGGGACGAAATCCGATTTTCTATTCTATTTTTTTTTTCTCTCGAGAATTTTTTGGCGCAGTCGAGAACGGCTAATAAAATGATGATAAATTCTGGAAAGAGGGGGGCGGGCTTAGGAAACGAGGATAGCGTTGGATTTACTGACTTTTTGATGCGAGAAATAGAGATGGAAAACTTTTTTCTTTTTCCAATTAAATCATCAGATAAATAATATTTTCTCGGAATATCTCGGAACAATTGTTCAACCGGCAACACCGAAATTAGCCTTGTGACGTCACGCGAAACGTCTTTGTTGAAATCTCATGAAATTGGAGCGATTTGAAGTGGCATTTTTTCGAGAAAAGCATAAAATTCACCATTTTTTATTTTAAAGTTTCGAATCAATCGATGCTGCGATTTGTGGAAATAATTCTATAAAAAGTCGACGTTTCACTTCAATCTGAAAGTAAACTCATGGATATACAGGGTGTTCCATTGGGAAATACCGTGTCGCCATCTCGGATTTTTTATAATCGAGATACAGGGTGTTTTATCAATTTTGCCAATTTCTATTTCGGGTCATAACTAGCTAAACACCCAATATACTGTTTCGATATTCGGTATACACGTTCTCCTACTTCTACAAAAGCCTGGGCTAACTGAAATTCAACATATTCTTGGGGCCCCTAAAAAAACACGCACTTTTTTGATTTTCCAGAAACTCGAGGTAAAAAAATGGAAAAACCATTTTTTTTTTTTGGATATTTTGGGAAATTTTTATTTTGAAGTCTTTTTAAAAATTTTTCATCAATCATTATCGAAATAAATAATTGACAGTTTAAATTTGATAACATAGAAAACCGAATTGAACTCCCATTAATTTTCGAATTCGACGTTTTATTGTTTTTTTATTTTTTCCAATTTAAATTTGTTTTTTTCATTCATTATTTTTTTTTAATTTTGGTATCATTAATTATCGAGAAAATTAATTAACAGTTTAACTTTAAAATAGCATAGGAAACCGAACCGAACCGAAGTCCTATTAATTTTCAAAATCGACGTTTTGTTTTTTCTTGAATTTTTTTATAATTCATTTATATATTTGTTTTAAAAGTTTTTCATACATTTTTATATCATCAATTATCGCGAAAAATTATTAAAAAAGCAGATAGCAAACCAATTGAAATTCAAACCAGCATATTAACTCCGACGACGACCCCCCCTCTCCCCCCTCCTAGGGCTTCTGCAGCGAACTCATCCTATGGAAAGTGGACGCCGTGGGGCCGCTATCGAAATCGGGCGGCATCTGCGAGCTGGCGCGCATCAGCTCGCCCGAGCCGTCCGCCTTCAGCAACGTCGCGTGGATCCCGACGCTGCTGCCCTCCAGCACGCTGGGCAACCTCTCCAACTCGCCGAGCGCGTGCTTCGTGGCCTCGGACGGGCGGTGCCTGCGCGTCTACCAGGCCGTCATCGACGCGAGGACGTTGCTGGCCGACCTGTCGTGCAGGGAGAACAGGCGGCTGGACGGCGAGGAGGAGGACGAGAGCGTGTTGTCGGACATGTCGTCGTTGGCGCAGGAGAGCTTGTTGGAGACTATCAATATCGTGTCGCAGCAGAGCACCTCCAGGCCGGGGTGTATTATACAGTTGGAGACCATCTCCGAGGCCATCAAGTGGCAGAACACCACCTTTTTGCATGTTTATCAAGAACAACTCATAACAGGTGATTTTTTTTATTTGCGGTTTAATTGAGAGGGGGTTACAGTGAATTTGAGGTGTCATCTGAGGTAACGTATTCCCACTACGATGATGACAGCACAGGCGATGCATTTTATCACTGAAAAAAAAAATGCAGCAGATTGGGGGGATTTTGACGAAAAGTATTAATTCGTACACGATAAAATTCCCATTTTTTTTTTACCAGGATACGTGGATACAAAAAAAAATTGATAGAAAACCAAATTGCTAAATATGTGCATTTTCACCAAAAAAAAAATGCAACAGTTTGGGGGGTAAAATTGCCATTTTCTTACCAGGATACGTGAATTACAAAAAAAATTAAAATCCAGTTCGCTTAATATGTGCACTTTTTACAAAAAAAATCTGCAGTTTGGGGGTAAAATTGCGCTTGGATTTTGACGAAAAGTATTAATTTGTTCACGATAAAATTCCCATTTTTTTTAACCAGAATACGTAAAAACAGAAGAAAAAATTGATAAAAATCCAGATTGCTCTATATGTGCTCTATTTGCATAAAAAATGCAGCAGTTTGGGGGGATTTTGACGAAAAGTATCAATTTGTTCACGATAAAATTGCCAAATTTTCTTAAACAAACAAAAAAAACATGAAAATCCAGATTTTTATAAAAAAAATGCAGCTCTTAAAAAAAAACAGTTTGACTTACAGCATTTATTGCTCTCCTTCATGGTTATTTTTTTCCTTCTGTATCCCAATTTGGTTTCGAAGCTTCAGTTTTTTGCGAAAAAATCAGGCTCTTCAAATTTCTCGGTGAAATTTCAACGAGTTATCAGACGAATCCCAGTTACCACGAGAAAAACACCAGCTACAATTTTGGTTACTGAAAAACGAAAAGAAATGATGATGATTGACTACATCAATTTTCCACTCACTTTCCACCACATCTCTTGAAGACATTCTTCCGAAGAAGATTGATTTTCACATTGGATTTGGTACTGACACTGAACTGTCAGAAGCTGTCAAATCAACCAAAAATGTACAATACAGAGTCTCGTACATTTTTGTCGTTTTTTCATTTCCACTTTTTATTTTTTTGATTATTTAAAATTCTTAATAACAATTAAGCTTTGTAATTTAAATTGCAGACTCTACGACGACTTTGAATTTTTTGAAGAATCCAAAAAGGGTACCCTTTCGTCAATTTTTCGAAAAATTTCAAAAATTAGATCCTCTACAAGGTGTCTAAAAGGCGCTGAAAACGGTGGTGAAAACCGTTTTTCGATATCTAGTATAGTTTTCGAGATATTTCATGTTGAAAATTCCAAAAAATCCCAAAAAGCCGCAAAAACCACCAAAAACTCCCAAAATTCCCCCGTTTTTCAACGAAAAAACCCATGAAGAGTCCATATAGATGCTCTGGAAGCCTCCATACCAACATCGAAGGCTCTACGACGAATTTCTCGAGAAATCACATTCAGAATTCACAAAAACCCCCCGTCTCAGGTGAAAAATCCCCGCCAGCCGCCAACCTCTCCGGCCACGACGCCATGGTCGACCTGCAGCAGGCGGCCGTCTTCAAGGAGCCCTTCTTCATCGTCCTCCTCGACTGCACCGACCAAAATATCATCGTCCACATGTGGAAGCTGACGATCGCCTCCACAGACAACGAGTGCGCCCTCACCGGCAGCCAGATGTACGTGCCCGACTGCGTGCTCGTCCAGGACGAGAACGACCTCTCCAGGAGGAACAGCATGGAGTCGCTGCACCTCAAGCCGTCCAAAGTCAGCCCGCACATCAACCTCACCGTCAGCCGACAGGTCAAACAGGTGGGTGTCCATGCGACTGCGCCGATTTAATTTCCTCGCTATGTTGGGGGGTTGTATACAGTTGGGATTTCCAAAAAATCGATATTTTTATTTTATTTTCATATTTAAGAATACACACTGAAAATTTCGTATCGTTTCGGTGAACATTTTAGAAGTTACACGTAAATTTGAAAGGGCGTTTCAGAGTGGACGAATTGTTTTTCGAACATTACTCAAAAACGGCTGTACCGATTAGTCTCAAATTTTAACACCAGCTTCTTGAATATATTTGCTAGTGATTAATCGAAGATTTTTTCCAATCGATTGATATTTTTTCAACAATTCAAGGCCAAAGTTTTGGTCAAAAATCGATTTCTTTGAGTAACTGTCATTTTGTCAAAATTAAATTATTCTGCTTATTCCTTCGATTGATTACTGGATTTATCATTACTTAAACGAAATCTGTTGGGTTTTTTGATTTCGGATGATCCAGTTCAGAGATATACCGAGTGGTCACCGAAAAACGTCTTTTTTGAGAGGAGCTCCTTTCCAAATAAATATTTTCACTAATAGCTAGTCTCAAAATGATGTTGAAAGATACCATAATATGTGCACGAATTATTATATATTATTCTGGAAAATTCGCTACCTGCTATGACAAAATTCCCATTGTAAAAGTCTTACCGTTTTCGAGATATTTTTTTTACGGTTGGTACAATTTTACACCTTTTTGGTTAATTTTTTCAGTATAATAATGTAGGTTTGAATAAAAATAAATGTGTCACGCCTATGTTGATTCTTCATCGACAATGTACCTGGGAAATGGTAAACAATCACCAATGTTTTCTGTATAATCACAAACTAAACACTTTTTGCTCATTTTCACACTTGGATAATGTCAAATATGCACGAATATCAACCTCTAACAGCACCCAAACTTTTGTAATATAGTAAACTTAACCTAAAAACTGCGCGTGAGGTATCAGAGAGTCAGTAGTAGACATTTATTGACCAGAATATCACAAGAGGAACAACATCTATTGAATAATCTAAATCAGCATCAGTATCCAATGTGAAAGAATCTAGGTTATTAATAAATCCCAACTTCATTTTATATCTGGAACGAATGCTGTGACAAGCAAGAATGAACTGAATGAATAGTTTCCAGCATACTTTTCACCAACGTCTTTAAATATTCACAACATACCACAAAAACTCCGAGAATAAATAAAATTCACTGTTCACCAGCCAAGGTATCGGATTGTTGGCCCTCATCCGCCATTTCTTGTCACTTTGTTTGGATTGCGTAATGGCGGCTTCGTTTCGACGCACAAAACCACGGAACGCAAATATCAGAACTTGCCGAAGGCGCGTAATTCAAATCGACCAGAGTAGGAGTATCCAAACAGATGGTTGTTGTTACGTGTCTTGTGACGGTATCGAATCTACGAATGTACAGCCCAAGTCTTGACGTCACAAGCTCACAAACCCTTCCGAACGAAGCGTTTATTCCACGTTTTGGCTTCTGTCAGTTGAAACTTGGAATAAAATCGTTCGTATGTGGTGATACCAAGCTTTCTGGAGGTTTTTCGGGCTCCGCCAATTCCGACGCACTTTTCCAGGTGCTCCCCCTGGCGGACGGGGTGGAAATCGTGCACGCCACCCCCGCGGCCGGCCACCTGAGCTCGGCGTCCATCTACCCGGCCTGCCTGGCGCCGTACTGCTTCGCGACGGCGTGCAGCGACGGCGTCATCCGCTTCTGGACGGTGTCGACGCACCCGAGCCGGGTGCGGGAGGCGCGCGCGCTGATGCTGGAGGAGGACGGCGCCGTCGTCGACACCGGCCGGGCGTGGATCGAGTGGAACGCGATCAAGGAGTCGGCCATCGAGATCGACGGGCAGGTGCTGAACATCAGCGTGGCGTATTCGGGGCGGCTGGCGTGCGCCTACAAGTACGGCAGGAGTTTCACGAGGCCGAGCAAGAACGATCAGGATTCGAGGTTCATCAATTTGTGCGTGGCCATTTACGAGTGCGAGTCGACGGGGGGCAGCGAGTGGGTGCTCGAGGACGTCATCCACTTGAAGAACATCCATTTGCCGCGTATCGATATCAACAGGTGAGGGTCCTGCCGACTGCGCCGGAAAATTCCATCCGCTTCGATTTCATTCCAATTCCAAATTGAAGTTATGGAGTTTTTTTCTTGTGAATTTTACAGTTTTTCAAAAATATTCCATTACGGGTCTACTATGAATTGAAATTTCCAAATCCAAAGATTTAGTTCAGTGGAAAATTTAAAAAATCCCAATAAAAATGCTAATCGATTACGAAAATCCCAATGGAAAAATGAATTTTAAGTTATAAATACGTTAATTAATTATGAAAGTTTTTTCCAAGAATTCTCTTACATGTTGAATTTTTATAATTGATTTATAGAAATTTTGAATGAAATTGCATTTCAGGTTTCAAATGGGTAGATTAATTTTCGCTAAATTTCAAAAAGATTCAATTCGACAAATAAAAATCATAAAACGGTGTCTACGTTTTTTTTTTTTTTTTAAATTGGAAATTTTCAGTATCGAAAATATTTAATTTCAACAATGCATTTTAATTTGTTTAAGATTTCAATAAATATTTATTGTGGGTAAACTTTTGGGGTACGATTCGAATAATGTTCTGAGAATCATTTCATTTGAATATTCCGATTCGATGAATATTATCGAGTTGTGAAAATACCTCAACTCGCTGTAATTTCCATGGGGGGGCGGCATCCAGACACCTCGACCTCAGCTACTTGTACGACTCGAAGACGCTGAAGAAGAAGCAGCGCATCAACGAGATGCTGCACACGTTCTCGAACGCCCCCGCCCCCTCCCCCGCCCCCGACGACCACCACCGCCCAACCACCCTATCGGCGGACTCCACCAAGCCGACCCTCCTCGCCGTGCCGAGCTTCACCACCCTCCAGTCCCTGCGCAAGTCCATCTCCGAGATGGGCAACATCTGCCCGCTCACCCAAAAGCACATCGTCCAGCTCGACTGGGTGTCCAACGAGGACGGCTCGCACATCCTCACCGTCGCCGTGGGCAGCCGCATCGTGCTCTACACCCCGCTCTCCACCGATCTGGCGCAGGCCAACGTCAAAGCCATGAAGGAGAGCCTCAACAACGCCCGCCCCATCCTGAGGAAGGCGAGCTCGCTGGCGCAGCCCACCCACGTCGACGACTTCAAGTGGATGACGCTGCGGAAGATCGAGCTGCAGACGGCGGACGGGCTGCCCGCGCTGCCCATGCAGATCAGCTGGGTGCGCGACGGCCTCCTCGTCGTCGGCATGGACTCGGAGATGCACGTGTACACGCAGTGGGCGCCGCGGCGCGCCCCCCCCGCCGAGCCGGACGCCGATTTCCGCACGCTGACGCAGGAGAACCGGCGCCGGCTGGCGGCCGTGCCCACGCTCGGCCGCATCAGCTCCGTCAACCTGCAGATCCTGGATAGGCGGCGCGGGGAGCCGCCCCCCGACTACCTGCCCGACCACGGGCTGTTCGAGGCGGCGCGGACGGCGTGCCCGGTGCTGCCGCAGTACCACCCCAAGCAGCTCATGGAGCTGCTCAACTCGGGGAAGGTGCGCTGGGTGAAGGCCATCCTCGTGCACTTGGTCAAGTGTATCGGGGGGGAGGGTGGGGGGGGGCAGGAGGAGGAGGGGGGCGGGGAGGAGGTGCAGAGTTGGGGGCGCAACCGCGCGCTCTCCGTCAGCTCGCCCGAGCACCGGCCCAGCATCGACTACGACGAGCTGAACGGCGTGCCGCCGCTGCCGCTGTGGACGCTGCTCGCCGCCGACAAGGAGTCGGCGTCGGCCTCGCATCGGGCGACGGTAATTGGCCCTTTTTTTTTTTATTGAAAAAAATCGCAATTTTTATTTTATTATTTTTCCGAAAAAATAAAAACAGTCATCAACTTCGACAATCGCCTTTTTCAAACTAATCATCGAATCGAATCGCCTCGCAGGAGGACAAGAAGAAGGACTACGACGAGCTGTTCGAGCACGCCGCGCCCGACGAGGAATCCCTCGACACCCTCCTCGAGGACCGGCCGGAGCCGTCGGAGCGCCGCCCCGCCGCCACCGGCCTGACGCACTTCACCCCCAAGGAGGGCCGCGTGCTGTCGCGCCTCCTCACCCACACGCACCTCCCGGGGCTGTCCAGCCTCGACCAGATGCACCTGCTCGCCCTCGCCGACACCGTCGCCACGTGCGACAGCCACGAGGCGCGCAAGGAGGCCGACCCGCCCACGGAGCACCTCGACGAGTGCGGGCTGCGCTTCCTCCTCGCCATGAAGCACTACGGCTACCTGGTGCGCTGTTTGCCGCTGGCGCAGCGCGCGCAGTACCAGAAGAACGGCGTCGGCAACGACAATTTGGCGTGGGCGTTCCACTCGGAGACGCAGGAGGAGCTGCTCGAGTTGATACCGAGCTACGCGAAGGGCGAGCCGACGTGGGCGGCGCTGAGGGAGCTCGGCGTCGGGTGGTGGGTGAGGAACAGGAATTTGTTGCAGCGGTGCTTGCAGGTGCTGGCCAAGGCGGCGTTCCAGGCGAATCAGGATCCGATGGACGCCGCGCTCTACTATCTCGCGCTCAACAAGAAGAACCTGCTCTGGGGGCTGTACAGGTACTCGGTCCGCCCATTTTTTATTGTAACCGATCGAAAAAGTCACGGTTTGTCATTGTGTCATTCAATTTCAAGTCGATAGGGTAGGCTAAATTGGACACTTTTAAAGGGAAAGTCCTGTTTCTAAACTAGATAGATGAAAACTGATGGTGAAAACTGCATATCGATATCTATATCCGTTTCCGAGTTACAGCGTGTTTTCCGAATATGTGCATGTTCGAAAAGTTGCTGTAACTTCTTTTTCGAAAAAATGGAATACCTCGAAAACAAATCACGATAGGAAGAGAATTCAAAATGCAAAAGGTCCAGAATTCGTCGTAGAATTCGAAAATCTGAAAATAAACAGGGTGTTCCATTCGAAAAAACAAAGTTGATATCTCTTCCAGTTCTCCATAAACCTCTAATGAACCAAGTAGCTGAATCACCCTGTATACATGAAAAAACCTGAAAGCCCTGTATTTCAAAGATGTATTGAGCAAAACATTGAGTGTGCTATATTTTCGGAATGGTAATTTCAAGTTCTATCGAAATATGCAGAAATATACAGGATGGCTCGTTTGAAAAAATATTTTTTTCATTAATAACTATTGATATACGATTCGAAAAAATAAATGAGTTGAACCATCGAATTCTACGTGAAAAAGTGCTTTGGCAATGTTTTTATAGAAACAAAGAATTTTCAACAGGAAAGAAGTTACAGCAACTTTCCGAAAATGCATTTTTTCGGAAAACACCCTGTAACTCGGAAACGGTTATAGATATCGATGTGCAGTTTTCACCATGAAGTTTGTCATGAAAATTGACCCACAGACACCGCCATCAGTTTCCACCTATCTAGCCCAGTAACAGCAAAAATCCCTTCAAAAGTGTCCAATTTGGTCCACCCTGTACATTTTCCATAGTATAAACTATCGAAAATAGGGGAAAAAATGAGCAAAATGTTTTCAAACCATGTAAACGTCGGCAAAAAACAGTATCGCGACACAATGGCTTCGTCGTTGCAGATCGAAACGCGACGAGCGAATGACGGCGTTCTTCTCGAACAACTTCAGCGAGGACAGATGGCGCAAAGCGGCGTTGAAGAACGCGTACGCCCTGCTGGGCAAGCAGCGCTTCGACCACGCCGCCGCCTTCTTCCTGCTGGCCGGCAACCTCAACGACGCCGTCGAGATCTGCCTGAACCGCCTCCACGATCTCCAGCTGGCCATCGTGATCGTGCGCGTCTACCAAGGCGACGGCGACCACTTGAAGCGGCTGCTCCACAGGGAGATTCTGGGGCGCGACGCCGACGGCGCCCACCAGGACTTGGCGAAAGGTATCGGTGACGGAAATTCATTACCCCGAAAACGATAGATTTAATACCCTGACAGTTGATTGACAGCTGGAGTGAGGTCTATAATACCTCAGATGAATGAGTACGAGATGAGTAACGCCTAGGGGAAGTGGCCCTGAGAGTAACTCGTGAAAATCGGTGGTGGGGGGGATGTTTTTCTTGCGCTCTCTACATTTACAATAATGTTACACAGCAATTATTCTGGTTTGATAAGGACGAATGTTATTCCAGAAAAAGAAATATTCATTGCATCATTTTATTACACCACAAATTTCATACTTTATATTTCAACTTGTTATGCAAAACAATTCCCATTGATGGAATGAAGAGAAATACATAAAAACGAAATGAGTCCTTACATAAATATATCATCAATGTTAACTAAATTAGTTTTTTTTGCTATACCAAAAGGTTTCTTGGCTTCGGATGGACTCTCATCCCCAAAAAAAATTTTCCTTCTATTTTTTATTTTCATGTTTCTTCTTGGTGTGCCAGCTGAAATTATTTTTTAGTGTGCTCTCTTTTAATTGAAGTATGATACGAAAACTCTCCAGATTTTCTTGATGATGTATCAGAAATACTCTCTCTTTTGGGACTCAGACTCGATTTAGAGCTAGCTGGACTTGAACTTGAATTTGGTGAATCATTTTTCCTCCCTTAAATCAGACATCAAATAATGATCAAAATAAAAACGTTGCATGAAAGAACATACTGTATGCTTCCAGCAATTGATAAAATATGTCTTTAGGTTCATTTCCCAGGTCCTCCATAATAAATAGTAGTAGGAAATATCAAATTTCAAAAGCTGTTATTGTGCCATTTTCAGAATCCGAAGCTGTTAGAGTTCTATCTAAAATTTTTGCTGTAAAGATGTTGGGACTAAACAAACATTTGTTGTTACTGATCTTGTTAAGATATTAAATCTATGTATAATACCAAGGAATGTAATCAAAAGTTTAGCATCTTCTTGTGAAGACCTTCTATGATATTTACGATAAATGCTTCCCAATGTCATGCAGAAAAAGTCAGAGAAATAATAAAAAAAATGCTATCAGCAGAGGTCCAAAAAAACTCCAGTGAGAATTTGAAAGATTTGTTCGTTTTACAAAAGCAGCATGCTGGAATTGAAAATCGCTACAAATCAGTGAAAAACTACAAAAAAAAATTACATATTATAGTAGCCTAATGGAGGAATTTGAGAACGAAAACGAAACTTCCTGGGAGATTAGAAACCATCTCGGACTGAATAAACTGATTCGATTTTTGTTGTTATTCGAAAGCGCACCCGGACCCGTTCCTGCGCTCGATGGCCCTGTGGGCCCTGAAGGAGTACCAGCCGTCGCTGGACACCCTCCTCGCGGGCAACGCCGGCCACCTGCACCCCGCCCGCGACGAGGACGCGCGCGAGACCAAGGCGGCCGACCCCAACGTCTTCAATTTCTACGTGTACCTGCGCACGCACCCGCTGCTGGTGCGCCAGCACCTCGCCAGCTACGGCGGGCGGAGGGCGGCGGCGGCGGCGGCCGACGAGCGGATCACGCCGCTGGAGCGCCGGCTGTATTTCGCGACGGCGCACGGGCACTTCCGGGCCGGGTGCCCGGCGCTCGCCTTGGAGGTGTTGTCCAAGCTGCCGTGCGTGGTGTCGGAGCGGCCGACGCAGATTGGCGAAGAGGAGGAGGCGGGTGGGGGGCGGGAGGAGATCGCCACGGGGGCGTTGGAGGTGGATTGGGGCGCCCCGGCGGGCGGGCTGGGCGGCGTTAAGACCGACGATTTCCAGCTCAAGTGGAGCGACGACGAGGAGGAGGAGGAGGAGGGGCTGAAGATGAAGGCCGAGGTGAATATAATTACATTCACATTTAATACCAACGTAATAATAAAAAATATACTCAGGAAAGGAACAATATTCAAGTACGTGTCTACTATGAATTGAAATTTCCAAATTAGAAGATTTAGTTCATTGGAAAATTTGAAAAATCTCAATAAAAAATGCTAATCGATTACGAATGAAAACATTTTTGATGAATTTTACAGCAAAAATCATAATTTCTATGAATTTTCTCACATTGTTTGAGTTTATAGACAGATAGATAGATAGATTACAATAATAATATAATTACAATAATAATATAATGATAATAAACTTCTTTCCACAATTCAATTGCATACAATACATACATAATGCACGCTTAAAAATATAAAAAATTTGGGGACACAACGAAACGACTGTATTAAAAAGTAATTAGTGAACTCATCTATATTGTAAGGACTTATATTCAACATAAGCTCCTTGATTAATAAATTTATATTTCGAAATCGAAAAAAAAAATATTCATTAAAAAATCTTGATGAAAAAAATTCTGTATAAAAAAATTAAAATGGTAATTTCCATAAATATTCTAACAATGTTTAATATTTATAATTGATTTGCATTCTAAATTTGAAAAAATGAATTTTTACTTACGAATAAGTTAACAATAACAAAAAATATCAAATTCGGGGTATTCTGCATACATAACGAACAGCAACTTTTGATATCCGAATTAGTATTTTTCCCATTTCCGGTTTCGCCGGAACTACCTGGAAGTACTTTCGATTTCCAAACGGGACACCCTGTATTTTATTGAATGTTCGTTTTTCGTACAATTTTCTGGATTCAAAAGGATACCAAGCAAGTGACATTTTGGAGGTCATTTTTTTTTAATAACGATCCAATTACACCCGGTATAAGTGCTTATGAGGCATGTTTTAATTTGGAAAGAAGGTGGACGAGGAGTACGAGGACCAGGAGGAGGAGAAGCAGCAGCAGCACATCGACGTGATGGCGCAGCAGCTGAAATTCGTGGCCTGCCTCAAGATCCTCATGGAGGAGCTGTCCACTCTGGCGACGGGCTTCGAAGTGGACGGCGGCCAGCTGCGCTACCAGCTGTACGTGTGGCTGGAGAAGGAGGTGGAGGCGCTGCGCGAGCTCTGCAGCTACGCCACGGCAGAGACGGCGGGCGATTCGGAGCAGGAGAGCACGGAGGCGGCGGCGGCGGCGGAGACGACCGCCAAGCCCACCCTGCACGAGATCCTGCTGCAGGAGAAGCTCGACTTCGAGGCGAAGGTGCGGCGGGCGGCGAAGCGCAAGCGCTGGCTGCGCGCCAACGAGACCCTCCTGCGCACCCTCCTCAGCTACTGCTCGCTGCACGGCGCCACCGGCGGCCTCGCCTCCGTCCGCATGGAGCTGATGCTGCTGCTGCAGGAGCTGCAGCAGGAGAAGATCCACCAGCAGCTCGTCAGCCCGTTGCCGTTCCCCACCAGCCTGCCGCTGCTCGCCGCCGCCGTCGCCAGCAGCAAGACCGTCATCGCCGATCCCCTGCGCTACCTGCAGGGCCTCACCCAGGACATGCTGCACGCGCTGGTGGAGATGCCCCGGCCGCACGCCGACGACGCTCAGCTGCTGGTCGTGCGCGACCTCGCCATCGCCTTGTCGGCGTGCATCTACCAGAGCCTGTGCGACTCGGACACGTTCAAGAACGCGCTGGAGGAGGCGGAGGCGACGCACCTGGTGGGCCGCAGGCGGCGGGTGTCGCTCAACGAGGGCCACGCGGGGGTGGTGACGCCGCCGCCCAAGTGGCCGGGCGTCACCAGCCTCAAATCCCTCCTCGACCGGGAAAAGGACGAGGACACGCCCCGGCTCACCGTCGTCTTGTGCGAGGCCTTCGCCGCCGTCTACTTGGCGCTCCTCCTCTACGGGCTGGTGACGCGCGACTGCGTCATTCTGTTCCACGTCACCGCGCACACTTTCGACGCGGGCGTGTGGGGACGGTTGTTCGGGGGCGGCGTCAAGAAGTTGCTGCGCACGGCCAGTCAGACGGAGGGGGCGGCGGCGGCGGGGGGGCCGTCCACGTGGCTCAACAAGCAGCGGGTGAGGCTGAATGCGAGGCTGTTGGGGCAGCAGCCGTCGACGATGAAGGAGGACAGACCGACGTATCGGGAGCAGGTGAGCAGGGGTCTCTCTCTTTTCGGAACGTGGGGGTTTCGTTTTTTTCGTTCATCAAATTAATATAGAAACAGAGAAAAAAATGAGAAAAATAATGAAGAAAGTAGAAAAGAGAAGAAAGATGGGGCAACATGAATTTTAAACCAAGTATTTTATTGCTAAATATTGACTTTAAAAAAAAAAAACGCTAAACAGTTTTTTTTCAAGAATTATTTCGTTGACAGAATTTTTAGATTAGATTAGATATTTAAAAAAAAAGCTGGACAGTTTTTTTGGTGCAAAAATGTTTTTATTTCGTTGACAGAATTTTTAAACTAGATTCTGTTTTTTTTTTTTTTTCTTTTTTATTTTCTGACAAATTCCTATACAATTTTTTTAATATTGTCTTGGTGAAACAGAGGAAAAAAAATGAGAAAAATAATAGGGAAATAATGAAGAAAATAAAAAAGAGGAAAAAGAATGGGGCAACATGAATTTTACACCAAGTATTTTATTGCTAAATATTGACATTTTCAAAAAAAAAAACGCTAAACAGTTATTTGGTGCAAAAATGTTTTCATTTTTTTATGTTCTGACAAATTCCTATACAATTTTTAGTATTGTCTTGGTGGAAAACGAAATAATAGTAATTGAAGGACGAATTGATATATCTAATAATATACAGGGGTTTACATTAAAAAAATGCAACTTTTGTGTGTCACGACTTTATAACCAACCCTAAAACTTTTGTATTTAACTTTTTTTGATACCTTGTATATTTTACCGAATAATCGACCGTTTCCAGACTTTTCTAAAATAATAATAATAATTAGTTCGTGCCGCCCGAGATGAGCATGCTGGCGTACCTGCTGACGAAGCCGTCCACCGATTACTACATCGAGGAGGCGGACAGCGAGACCGACGACGCCGTCGACGACGACGACGAGGAGGAGGACGTGTTCGAGCCGCCCCCGCCGCCGGCGGCCGTCAACGACGAGCACTCGAACCCCGACAGCTACTCGTGGGCGGTGCTCCGGCTGGCGACGCTCAAAGTGGCGCAGCACAAGATCCACGAGTTCCTCGCCGTCGCCGGTCTGGAGCTCTCCGAACTCCCGGTGGCCAGTCCGTTGATCCACGCCAGTCTGCGGCGGCTGACGGGCTGGCAGGAGGCGGGGCGGAGGGAGTTGGAGGGCAGGCAGACGCCCGCCGAGTACGTGCCCGGGTGTTTCGTGGAGGCGGCGGGGGGGAGTACGGCGTCCAAGTACAGGCAGCTGTTGGAGCCGCAGAACACGCCGTTCAGCGGGAAGAGCTCGGCGGCGGCCGCGAGGCATCTCTGGACGTATCTGGTGCACCAGGAGATGGCGCGCGAGATCTTCATCAGGGCGGTGTTTGGTGAGTGAGAGAATGCCTCCTTTTCGAATCATTCGAGAGTACTCGTCGACCTATTTCCCCTCTTTCTTGAACATTTTCGAATTTTCTTAGAAAAAAATTGCCAAAAATAAGACATGAAATGTCCTCGGCTTGAAAAAATTACCCCCTTTTTTGAACCTTTTCGATTAAAATAAAAACCTGTCGAGGAAATGATATCACAAAATGATTTTCTCCCTTTTGAATAATTTGATAATACTTGCCAAAAAATTCACAAAATAACGTCGACTTCCTGGCTATGTTTTCACAACCACTTGAAATTTCTCGAAAATGCTTGACAAAGGAAAAATCTCCAAAGGACATCGACTTCTGAATAAAATATTTACTCTTTTTATTTTCAATTTGCCAAAAAAACCAAAACAGCGTCGAGTTCAAATAATTTTTCATTCTCATTTGATTTTCTTTCGATTTTTTTTTCATATATTTGTCGAAGAGAAAAAATCACAAAGTGACGCGAACTTGAAAAAAATCGCCCCTCCTCTTTTCAACCCTTTCAAATTATTTAATAATACTTATTATTTCTCTATTTTTACAACGACTTTGAATTTCTTGAAAATACTTGCCAAATAAAGAAAAAATTACATTTTGACATCGACTTCTAAATAAAATATTTACCCTTGTTTCTCATAATTCTCGCTCTTTTTTTTTGAATTTGCCAAAAAAACATTTCTCCCATTTGATTTGAATTTTTTAAAAATACCTGAAATAAAAATTTTCCAATAATAATAATTTGATTTATTGAAGGTCAAAAATTAAATCCTTTTTTTCCGAAAAATTAAAACATGTTTATTATATTTTTTTAATAACTTTTATTGATGTAAGGATATTCGAAAAAACATGAAAAAAACTCAAAAAGTCGTTGAATTCTTTCGATTTTTTACTCAAATCCTCAAAAGAATAATCCAGTCGTAATCGTTATCTATTTATTGGCAAATTTACTTTATTGCATAAAATTAAAACTGCACCATTTTTTCAAAACCCTCGCGTTCCACCATCCCCAGGCAAGAGAAAGTCGTCCGGCGTCCTGGAAGAAGCGCTGCCGCAGCCCGAGCCCGCCGCCGTCGAGCCCGTCCGGATCATCCACAAGGAGCAGGACTCCATCGCCGCCTTCTGCTTGAACCGAGTCAACGCCGGCCTCATCGCCGTCGCCACCCCCAGGTAAAACCCCCCCCACCCCTTTCACCCCTCGAGACCCCTCACCGTGTCGCCTCCTCCTCGGCAGGGAGTTGCAGGAGATGGACATTTCGCTGCTGCTGGAGCTGCCCGCTTGGCTGGAGGACGAGTGCGAGCTGGACATCCTCAATATGAGCGCCCAGGAGTCGGAGCAGAACGTGCCGCCCTTCCTGGTCATTCAAGGGGCGCACGATAAGGGCAAGGAGACGCAGCCGAGCAGCCCCCAGCCGGGGGCGGCCGGCCAGAGCGGCAGGGGCGCCAGCGTGGTGAGATTTCGACTATTTCCCTTTTTTGTTTTTTTTTTTTCGGGGGGCAGGGTAGTGACGGGAGGGGAATGGAAATTTGGTTGTTTTTGGGGTAGTTTTTTTTTGGATGGACGTGAAAACCTTGTGATTTTTTTTTCCTCTGAAACTGTCCAATTCTGATTGATTTTTTTTGTGTTTATATCTCGATCAAAATATTTCATTGTGAATTACGAAACTACCTTGAATCATTCATGGAATTTTATCTGGAGATATGTGACATTTTAATTCGGAGGAATAGTGGAAAAAAAATGAGTGGCAACGGTGCATTTTCTGGCAGCTGTCACAGGTCTGTGCGATGTTGCCAGCAGGGCAGCAACTCGTGTGATTTTTCTTGATTTTTTTCTGGGCAAATTTGACGTTGAAATTCGGTTGTAAATGGATTTTTTTTTTCATTGAAATTGTCCAACAATAATTGACAGTTACATTCATATAGTTATTAATGATCTTTTTTTGTCGAAAAAATATAAATTTTTATCAATCATGCTTCAATTTTTATTGATCGCCTTTTTCAAAATTATTATTGAATTAATTTCGAAATTTCGTCTCGAGTTCTGTGGATTTTTTTTACGGATAAACTATTAAATAAATGACTAGCGGCAACATCGCATATTCCGACAGCTGTCACAAACTGTGCGACATTTCCGCTGCGCATTGAACCAATCACATCGGCGAAATAATGACGATTTGTTCGTAGCCGAAATCGATGTCGAATCGCCTCTCGAATAACATGTTTGTGTATAGATGAAGGGGCTCAGCTTCCCGGGCTGTCACGATGCCACTTTTGTCCACCTCGTTCTGCTTCGGTCGGCGCACTTGCTTCGACCGGTGTGTGTTTTTCTAACCCCCCTCATGTGCATCGCCGCATTTTTTCGATTAAGTGTGTCTGTCTGCCTGTCTGTGTTGCCTGTTGGTTGTGCAGCTACCGAGAATTTTATGATTTTTTAGCTTTCCTTCTAGTGGCAACCTGTGCCTGTGGGGGCTTGTTCAGTTTTTGGTAACTTGGCAACAATGTAGCGTTGCTTACGTGCGATGTTGCCAGCAGGACAGCAACTCTTGTGATTTTTCTTGATTTTCAACTAGGAAAATTCGACGTGAAACTTGATTGACTTGACGTAAAAAAGGAGTTGTGACAAATTCTTTCATTGAAAATGTCCAGCAGTGACGTTGATAAAGTTAGCAACAATCTTCATTGATTTTTTTGGAAAAAATAGAAATTATTATCAACTCATACTTCAGTTTTTGTAAATCGCTTTTTTCAAAACTATTGTTGAATTGAATTCGTAATTTCGTCTCGAGTTCTGTAGACTTTTTCTCGGAGTGACTATTAAAAAAGAATTCGCAATCTCCATTTCGTATTTTATTTTTGAAAAAGGCCTTTTTCAAAACTGATTTTAAATTATCTTCGAAGTATCGCCTCGAGCTCTGTGGATTTTTTCACGGATTAACTATTAGAAAAATAACCAGCGGCAACATCGCATATTCCGACAGCTGCGACATTTCGGCTGCGGAACCACATTAGCGAAAAAAATTGTAGCCGAAATAGATGGTGCAACCTGTGCCTGTTGGGGCTTGTTGATTTTAGGGAAACTTGGCAACAATGTAGCGTTTCTGTAGCTTCACGTACTGAGCCCACTCGGTTAGCTCTAGATTTGTTTTGTTTTTTGCTACTTTTAGCAGTAGCCAGACTTTTAATTTATCGTTTATGAAATAAACCTTGACTTGTTGGGTATTGAGAACGTTGGCATGCCGTGACACTTCCAGGGGGCTTTTCTAACATTTCGACTCCCCCCCAGGTGCTGAAACACAAAATCGACGGCATCAGACGGATCACCGCCCACCCCTTGCTGCCGCTATGTAAGTTGCCGCCCAAACAACCTGTTGACACCAATTGACCCCTCCCCCTTTTTTGACGCTTCAGACTTGACGGGCGGGCAGGACGGGTCCGTCCACCTGTGGGAGTGGGGCCACCAGCAGCCGGTGGCGACGCCCCGCGCGCCCGGCACCTACGCCAAGGTGACGAGGGTGCGTTTCTCGCAGCACGGCAACAAGTTCGGGGTGGCCGACGCCGACGGCAATCTCAGCCTGTTCCAAGTGGGCTTGAGCGCCAACGCTACCCGGCCGTTTTTCGTGAGTCTCGTGGTGGTGGTGGGGGGGGGGTTTGATTTTTTTTTTCGTTCGTTTCAGACGCTGCACTGCCACAACAAGGGGATCAGCGATTTCGTGTTTTTGGGGTCGTGCAGCCTCTTGGCTACCGGTGAGTTGTTTTTTGTTTCCTATTTTTTTCCCAGGTGATTGAAACGTGAATCCTTCCCACCAGCGCCAAAAAAAATTCACAGCGTTTCTTCTCTCTGTTAGGTAACCAAAAAAAAAATAAAACAATTCAGACTCGCGTGTAATTAAAACAACCGTAAAGAACAGAGCTTCAATTTCAGTCACGATTTTTTTTTGTGGACGCAACTGAATGAGATATCCTCGAAACCCCGAAAACAGCACAGCTGGCAACACCGGCACGCGCCCATTGTTAGCAGTTCTGACGCCACAAAGCGTCGTTTTTGAAATTCTGCCAAATTTGAGTGAATTTATTATGGGATATCTTCTAATAAAATTCTATTTATTTTATTTTTCATCTTTGAAGCAAATTTCTGATTATTGATTAATGTCAGTGAAGTTTTGCATTGAGAAATAATTTAATTTAACCAGAATTGACATCAACTTTGGTTTTTCAAATGGAACACCCTGTATATTTTGACATTTTAGAATTCTACGTGGAATTCTGGACATGTTGCTTTTTGAATCGCTCCTCTATCGCGTTTTGTTTTTGAGGTATTCCATTTTTCGAAAAATGTTAACATCAGATGGACTGACGTACTAAAATGTCTGTATTTTCTGCAATTTTCATGGTAGAAAGTTCAAACTTAGCATACACATCAATGAAAGAGTATCCTATCAGGTGCCCCTAACAGGGCTACAAAATATTCAACAGGGTGTTCAAATTTTTAGTTCGAATTTTTGGAAATTTCAAATGTCCATAACTTTCTTATTTCAAATGGAACACCCAGTATATTTCAACATTTTCGATTTCGAAGTGGAATTCTGGATCGGTTGCATTTCGAATCGCTTCTCTATCGCGATTCATTTTTGAGATATTCCATTTTTCCGAAAAATTTTGACAGATTGGCCTGGCGTACTAAAATGTCTGTATTTCCTACAATTTTTATGATAGAAAGTTCAAACTCTGTATACACATCAATGAAAGACTATCCTAGTAGGTACTCCTCAAAGTGTTCCAAAATATTCAACAGGGTGTTCGATATTTTAGTTTGAATTTTTGTAAATTTCAAATGTCAATAACTTTTTTATTTCGTATGGAAATACAATGAAAATTTCAGACTAGTCGAAGCAAAATTTCATTATCTATCGATTTGTATAAGGGTACCATATCGCTAAAACGAATATCTACAGAGATATCGCAAAAAACGTGTTCGATTGAATCCGTAAGACGAATCACCCTGTATAATATATTTTTTCTTCGAAGCCGGTCACAGTTCGGAGAGCAAGAACGTCTGCATCTGGGACTCGATCCTGCCGCACGGCAAGGCGCTGGTGACGGCGTTCGCTTGCCACGAGCAGGGCGCCAGCAGCGTCGTTTTCGCGCCGCAACACCAGACGCTCATTTCGGCGGGCAAGAAGGGCGACGTCTGCATCGTCGACGTGCGCGCCAAGTTGGTGCGGCAGAAGTTCGTCGCGCACGAGGCGGCCGTCAAGTGCGTCGCGGTCGATCCCCACGAAGATTATTTCGCCACCGGCTCGGCCGACGGGGAAATCAAGGTTGGTTTCGTGAAAACACTCGGAAATCACTCGAAAAGCCTTTGAATTTTTTGTATAATTTTTTCGCTTGATAAATTCGCCTGAAAACTCGTCTATATGGTGGGAACCGTTTTTCTATTATAGTTTTCGAGTTCAAATAACCCAAAAAGTCGTGAAAATACCCAAAAACCCCTTAAAATTCCTATTTCGAGCGAAATTTCACTTCCGAGGCCTTTATGGATCACCCTGTATTCATCCCAACTTCACGACAGAAAATACCGTAGATCCCCCTACAAAAAATGACACCGGCAACAGCGACTTTCTGTAGACCTCCTAAAAAGTCGATTAGGCAACACCGCTTCGCTCCGAAATTCGCCTCGCGTCTCAGCGAGAGAATTTATCGGAACGCGTAAAGTTGAACAGAAGGGGGCGTGTCCGTTAAACAAACCACGTGCTTGTATTGCCTTATAAGGAAGAGAAATAAAGAAAAAAGCAGGCGACATCGGGAATTGAACCCCAGATTAGAGCGTGATTAGCCAGCTCGCTACACACCGAACCACGGACTCGTTTTGCAATTAGACTCAATTATTTGACGAGATTATGTCAAAACATGTCAAATTTGCTTGAAAATTAATCCTCTTTCATCATCACTTTCATAGAAAACGTCCGAAAACACCTCTTTCAACACTAAAGCACACAATTGAACATCTACCACATGTAATCATCATCTGAACTAAAACTTCTCACTCTCACCACCCCACAAAACAAAGCATAAAATCATCCCCGACACTGCATGACACATTCCAACGATGATCCCGTCCGACTCGTTCCAGATTTGGGGCGTAACAGTGCCGAACGTGCTGCTTTGTCTGCCCGCCGAGCACGCTCGCAGCAGCTTCTTCAAAAATATCGGCCAAGGAGTGACGCAACTGCACATCGACTCGCACAATCGGCTGTTTTCGTGCGGCGCCGACGGCAGCATGAAGGTCAGACAGTTGCCCGAGAGAGACGCCCTGCTCGGTATCAACCAATAGGCGCGGGGCTGACGTGGTGAGGGATTTAGTGCGGTGCACTGTGAATGGCTGGGTTTCAACTTTTAACGTGTCGTTGTCTTGTTTTGCAGGTTGCAGAGGCGGCAGGGGACATGCATTTTGCCTACTTTGGCTTCGTAGTTGATGTGTTTAGGGCCAGGTTGATGATTATTTACCAAATGTATTGTAATTTTTGTATTATATCGATTGTTGACCTGTTTCAAATATTTATGATATTTTATTGTACCTTTAAGCATTAATTATTATGAAACTGTAGATATAAACACCCTGTAACTATCTACTTTGTTGTTTCACGTATATCAAACCAAATATTGATAAATAAAAATGAATTCATCGGTGTATTTCATTATCCTAACCCTACCAATGTAACAAATGTCAAAGTGAGTTTGATTCTTACGGATACAGTTGTCACTTGTCAAAATGGGACGAGGCATATTCCTGGAAATTCGATTATTTAATTGAAAACTCGTGATTTTCGATCGAAATTGAAAAAAAATGCCTTAAAACTCGTTCATAGTATAGTTTTTGAGTTATTCGATGTCAAAAAGTTGCAAAAACCGCATATTTTCAACAAAAATCCAACACTCATTTTGTGTATTCGTACAAATAAATTAATTTCTTCACGAGATAATTTTATTGCGAACTGACTCTCAAATTTCTGATCGTTCTTGAAATATTTTTCAACACGAGAGCATTTCCATAAATTGAAACTAAATAACATAACAACCAAACCCTCTGTATACTTGTTGGTCTCACCCATAGAAAAAGTATATAATTGTTTTTCCTTTGGAAATTTCACTTGTTCTAAGGTTGGGTATAATTACAGTGTTTTATCCTTCAACATATGCTCTCCTGATAAAAAATTTAGCCACGTGACTGGCTAGAGTCAGTGCAGAGGCAATAAAAATCGATCGATATTCAAATTCCTTGCAGCCCTGTATCCTTCAAACAATTCCACTCACAATAATTCAGCAAACAATTAATCGTCAAACATCTTGCCTCGTATATCCATCCATCCAAACTTAAAAATGATTGATGCTGTAAAGTACTAAAGTCAAAGGCAGATACGATAAATACGATAGATAGGAGGTGTGACATAACCTCACAACCAACCTCAATAATGGGCTAAGCAGCGTATATATAATAGGGCATTCCAACGACCTGTCAAAACAAATTCAATATGGTGGGAGTAGGCACACAATGCTTTGTTTACATTTTGTTATGTTATAAATTGATCTAAAAGTTGTGAGATTTTTGTTTTCGTGACTGCATCAAATGAATTTTTATATTGTTTAGAGCTCATTAGTGGTATTCTCACTAAAAAATGCCTGTTACATGCCTTTTAGTCAACTGTGGAAGTCGTTCCAAGGATGATGTAAAATTCTTTTTAGTGCCTGCGGTTTTAAGCCACAGGTTTCGGATAAACGGATAAAAACGAATTGTCTGAAAGGCTATGGATAGCAGCAATTAAGAGGGACGATCTTACTGAATCGATGCTGAAAAATCAGAGAGTCAGCAGTAAATATTCTATAACTTTTATTGTATTTACATTGTACATTTTATTCAGCTGCAAATAAAAGTGCACCCACATGACTGCAAACTTCACTGTGTCCAGCCATTCATGGGCAATGTGCTGTTAATACACTTTCATCTTTGGCCACAATGCACCAAACGTCTAATGGTTTCTCATTTCCTCTCTCAGAATATTTGACCTAAAAAAATTGCTGAATAAACAAAAGTCAATAGAAATGAACAAACCTTACCTTTCCCACTACAATGTAGAAACCATTCACCACTTTTGTCCCCACATTCACAACAAAGCCTGACTCAAAATACTTGAATGAATGCAAGCTTTTGTAGGCCTTCATTTGTTCTTTGGTGTAATAGCTATTTGTTAGCACTAAATACGAAACAATATCTATATTTGTAATAGGTGGAATTCCATGAATTGAACTATCCAATTCCTGGATGTTCAATGTAAAAGAGTCTACATCATTTATTATCTTCAGCTTCATTCAGTATCTGTAAATAAACATTTCACTTCACATATGGGAAACAAAATGTTGTGTAAACAAAAAACAAATTGGGTTTTCAGCTTACCTTTCACCAATATCAGGATTTTTCAACAATAATGTCCTTAAATATACACTCTGCATCTTAAAACTTCTATCATCAACAACAAACTCACACAACTTCGGAAATAATGCCGTAATGACGTCACTTGAAACAGCTGTGTGCCTACTCTCGCCATATTGAATGTCACGTGATTTGGAATGCCTAATAGAAAAACCAGTGGTTGGCATTCCCATTTCGTTAAAAGTGTCTGACAGTGAAACAATCTCGACCTACAACATGGCCCCTGTGAATGTCAAGGATAATTTGAGTGCCGTTCTATACGGAAAGGGAGATATGAGATTGGTAAGTGATATGCGTTGTGGAATTATATGGGAATACGTAGCGGAAATTTATCACGTTGGATGAATATTTTGTTGGAGTTGTACCGGGTTTTTATCTAGGAGGTTAAAGGAATATGTTAGAATTTGGAACGAGCGTATTTCGGTCGTATACAGGGTGGATTAGTTTCGGCAGTGTTCTTTGTGAAAATTTAACCCTAAAATCGCGAAATTAATGATATTATCGTGGGGATGAATAATTTTCGAGATGGTCAGATATATCACTTTTTTCTTGAGCAACTTTCTGGCAAATTTCTTCAATAATTCTTCAATTATTGGTATGATAGCTTTTCCAAAGTTTATTTGAGAACGAATGTATCGATATTTTTGAATATTTATATTTGCCGATCTTGTCGATGCAAAAATAAGTTTTCTTCGTATAAAATATTTATTGAATCAAATGAAATATTTTGTTATCAAACAGAAAATAATTTGGGAAACCTCAAATGTTTTCATATAATTTTTTTATGAAATATCAATCATCGGTATGTTTTTTTTTTCTATTTATACACTCTAATTAGGAGTACCTATTTCTGTTGAGTACTTTTATCATGCTAAGTAGTACTTTGTACAACAATTCACATGTAGTACAAACAAGTGTTGAAAAATAAGATGAAAAACAAGATTTTTTGTATCGTCGTTTTATCGCGATTGGAGGCTAAAAGTCTATCATTTAGCATTCATTATCACTGGATTCATTTGCAAGAGTAATTACGATAATTTTGACAATTTTAGTTATATACGTTGTGCAACATCTTTGGATGTGGTTAAATTTGCAGTTCTGACTATTTTGCAACCGTTTTGCGTATCGCCTAAAGTTCCTGTGCATAGAAACAGCATTATATCATTAATCCCAAATCTTATTGACAAAGAGCTGAATTCAATTATACTTGATATTTATCGATATTATCGCTTCAGGTTTATGTCAATATTTCAGCGACGACTTGATCCATACGTAAACCTATTTTTGGCATGTTTTGTTCATTATCAGCTGACTGGATTAAAAGGTACTCAAATTTATTACACAATCCTTGTTTGCACAATCCAACTAAAAAACAAGATGTGTTCACTTGAAAAATTATCAGAATATTTCTATTATTTCAATTAATACATACAGTGTGATTATCAAATGCGAAATCAATAGTCCTTTCGTCAGGAGAGAGCTGTGAGGCTGTGCGCTGTTGCTGTTTGTTGCTTTTTTCTGCGATCTCCTGAAAGGGCGCTGTTGCCGTTTGTCGCTTTTTCCTGCGATATCCTGAAAGGGCGCTGTTGCCGTTTGTCGCTTCTTTCTGCGATCTTCTGAAATGGCGTTTTATTTTTGTTGTGCTGGAAGATGATACTGGGTGTCGAATTATATTTGTTCTGTTTTAGGAACAAAGGCCAATTCCTGTTCCTAAGGATAATCGTGAGTACATATTTGCATAAAAATGTGCATGTTTATTGAAAAATATGAATAAATGAATGGTCGTTATTGAAATGAGCTGAATTAATCGAGAATTGTTCTTCTTTCAACAATCTATTTCATAATTTTTTCAATGCAGCGCTCGAAAAACAGTTGATTCCAAGGCTACACGTGATTATTCGTATTCCTTCAACTCTTATCGTATATTTGAATAACAGCCATATTTTATCGAGCCGTCATAAAAATGTAAACGAACCAAAAAAAAAACTGTCGATAAACACGCGCTAGCTCGAACAGTTCCATAAATTGCTCGACCAATCGACGCGTGCGAATACAGGACCGGCTCCACTGACATCACCCCCCCCCCTCCCCTTTTTCAGAGGTCCTCCTCCAGATGGAAGTGGTCGGCATCTGCGGATCGGACGTGCACTACCTGACGAAGGCCGTGTGCGGCCCCTTCGTGGTCAAAGAGCCCATGGTCATCGGTACGCCCATTCACGCCCACCCCCTCGCGCCCCATTCTCACCGATAATTTTCCTTTTCTCAAGGTCACGAGGCATCGGGCACGGTCGTGCAATGCGGCAAAGACGTGAAACACCTCAAAGTGGGCGACAGAGTGGCCATCGAGCCCGGCGTGCCGTGTCGTACTTGTCAGCTGTGCAAGACTGGCCAGTACAATCTTTGCCAGGACATTTTCTTCTGCGCCACGCCCCCGGATGACGGCAACCTGTCGAGATACTACTGTCACGATGCCGATTTCTGTTGGAAGTAATCACTTTGCCTTATTATTACGTCACAACTGCTGCATATCCCAGTTTTTCCCTTTCACGTTGGCAACACTGAGTTTTGGAAATAAAACTACGAAACTTACGAAATATTTCCCTAAAAGTTCCGAGAAATTGTACAACTGGCAACCCCGCAAAATCCCAAATTGAGTACTAGTTACGTCACGAAATCTCGTAAAATGACTACAAAACAACAATTTTTCTTATTATTACGTCACAACTGCTGAATAAATGGTGTTTCGTCGTATTTTTCCCTTTCATGTTGGCATTACTGAGTTTTGAAAAAGAAAATTAAAAATCTCACGAATCATTTCCCTAAAAGTTCCGAGAAATTGTACAACTGGCAACCCCGCAAAATCCCAAATAAAGTCTTGTGACGTCAGGAAATCTCGTAAAACAAGTATAAAATGATTTTTCATCTTAGCTTGCCCAAAAACAATGAGTTTTTTGAAAAAATAAATAACAATACAAAATTACAACCCCGCAAAATCCCAAATAAAGTACTTGTGACGTCACGAAATCTCGTAAAATGACTATAAAACAACGATTTTTCTTATTATTACGTCACGACTGCTGCATTCCCCAATTGTTTCGTTGAATTTTTCCGTTTTATCTTGGCAACACTGAGTTTTGAAAAAATTGCATAAAAAAACTTACGAATTATTAGATAGTACTTATGACGTCACGAAATTTGTGAAACGAATATAAAACAAAGATTCTCCTTCTTAGCTTGCCTGAAAACATGAGTTTAAAAAAAATAACATGACAAAACTCACGAATTATTTCCCTAAAAGTTCCGAGAAATTGTACAATTGGCAACCCCGCCAAATCCCAAATTGAGTACTAGTGACGTCACGAAATCTCGTAAAATGACTACAAAACAACAATTTTTCTTATTATTACGTCACAACTGCTGAATAAATGGTGTTTCGTCGTATCTTTCCCTTTCTTGTTGCCATTACTGAGTTTTGAAAAAGAAAATTAAAAATCTTACGAACCGTTTCCTTAAAAGTTCCGAGAAATTGTACAACTGGCAACCCCGCAAAATCCCAAATTGAGTACTAGTGACGTCACGAAATCTCGTAAAACAAGTATAAAATGATTTCTCATATTAGCTTGCCCAAAAACATGAGTTTTTTTGAAAAAAAAATAACATTACAAAATTACGAATCATTTCTTTAGAAGATCTGAAAAATTGTACAACTGGCAACCCCGCAAAATCCCAAATAAAGTACTAGTGACGTCACGAAATCTCGTAAAACAAGTATAAAATGATTTCTCATCTTAGCTTGCCCAAAAACATGAGTTTTTTTGAAAAAAAAATAACATTACAAAATTACGAATCATTTCTTTAGAAGATCTGAAAAATTGTACAACTGGCAACCCCGCAAAATCCCAAATTGAGTACTAGTGACGTCACGAAATCTCGTAAAATGACTACAAAACAACAATTTTTCTTATTATTACGTCACAACTGCTGAATAAATGGTGTTTCGTCGTATCTTTCCCTTTCTTGTTGGCAATACTGAGTTTTGAAAAAGAAAATTAAAAATCTTACGAACCGTTTCCTTAAAAGTTCCGAGAAATTGTACAACTGGCAACCCCGCAAAATCCCAAATTGAGTACTAGTGACGTCACGAAATCTCGTAAAACAAGTATAAAATGATTTCTCATCTTAGCTTGCCCAAAAACATGAGTTTTTTTGAAAAAAAAATAACATTACAAAATTACGAATCATTTCTTTAGAAGATCTGAAGAATTGTACAACTGGCAACCCCGCCAAATCCCAAATTGAGTACTAGTGACGTCACGAAATCTCGTAAAATGACTACAAAACAACAATTTTTCTTATTATTACGTCACAACTGCTGAATAAATGGTGTTTCGTCGTATCTTTCCCTTTCTTGTTGGCAATACTGAGTTTTGAAAAAGAAAATTAAAAATCTTACGAATCATTTCTTTAGAAGATCTGAAAAATTGTACAACTGGCAACCCCGCCAAATCTCAAATTGAGTACTCGTGACGTCACGAAATCTCGTGAAACGAGTACGAAACACCGAATTTCCTTCTCAGATTGCCGGAAAACATGAGTTTGGAGGAGGGCGCCATAATGGAGCCCCTCTCGGTGGGCGTGCACGCCTGCAAGAGGGCCAACATCAAGATCGGCGACGTGTGTCTGATCACCGGAGCCGGCCCCATCGGCCTGGTGACCTTGATGGCCGCCAAAGCCATGGGAGCATCGAAAATCGTCATCACAGGCACGTGTGACCAAGTTTGAGGTTAGGTATAGCGTTCGACGTTTCGTGATTCGTCGCCTTTTCGCAGATATATTGGACGTGAAACTGAAGATGGCCAAGCAGATGGGAGCCGATTACACCATCAAAATCGAGAAGAATATGACGGAGGACCAGATCGTGAGCAAGGTCGTCGAGCTGCTCGGGCAGGAACCCAACGCTTCGATGGATTGCACCGGAGTGGAGGCGTGCGTCCGGATATGCGTCAGGGTGAGTGAATATGCTTAAACGGCAATGAAAAGTTTTTCCCTAGAAGTCCGCAAAATTTCACAACTGGCAACCCCGCAAAAAACTCAAAGTCGGTATAGTTCTTCCATTATCAATTGCAGAATATAAAAACTCATTCCGAACCCTTACCGACAATTTCGTTCGATCTGTCATAGGCGGGGATGCCTTATTTTATGAATTTATTATTTTCATAAATACGTTTGAAATCATACGCGAGAAAGTTTTACTAAAAAGGCAATCGAATCATTATTACGCCGTTGTTTGGCACTCAATTATTTTGATTCGCCCACGGTCTCCAAAACACCATATTTCGATTTATTTAATTAAGTTTTTAAATTCAACACCCCACACTACGCCACTGATATCCAGACAATCCAATCTGCTGAGTAAGGAGGATGATTTATGGCTTCCGAGCGTCCATAACCCTTCGGCCAATAAAGTGCCGATGCATTGCCTGATTCCCTGTTTTCATTGGTCGAAAGGGATGTTGACACATACAACTCGAATCCACGTCGACCCTGGCGGCCTCTCTGACTTCGTACGAGTACTAATCATTATTTTCGTTCCTTAATTCGATGTGAGTGCCATGCGTTTATACAGGGCGTATATTAAATACTGATTACTCCTCGCATAACTGTGTTCTGCAATTGATAATGGAAAGACTATACTTGAGACGGCACAGAAGCGTCGTTGAGATCTTATCGAATTGGGGGGCATTGAAGTGGAGTTTTTTCAAAAAATATATCGATTTCAACAGTGTCAAAATTTGTAAACAATATTTTTGGAAATTACGCACTAATCATGCGACCTCGATTCCAATGGCAATTTTTATGCTGGCCACATACAGAGTGTGCTACAGTGGATGGTATCTCAGAGAAGTCTATCGGAAACGGGTCATGTCACAATTCTAAAAACTTGGTTACTCCAATAAGCGTTTTTTTTTTTTAATTTCTAAACAAAACAAGAACTCGCTTTTACGGTCATAACTTTGTTATCAAAGTGCCTAGAAACTTCCAATTCGGGGTGTAGCATAACCAAGGTCTGTGTATCAGTTCGGTATAAAGAAGTTTGTTCTACATTATACAGGGTCGCTGAAAATTCGGAATTCAAACGGCGAAAACTAAAGTAGGGAAAGCTATTTTTTTCAAATGGAACGCCCTGTATATTATTCTACTATTTTTGGTCATGACTCTTCGTAGCTGTCTACGACTATTTTTTTTTTCGAAATTTTCAGTCCACTGGCATAGGAGGAGTGGTAGTCCTGGTAGGTTTGGGAAAACTGGAAATGAACCTGCCCTTGGCGAATGCGTTGATAAAAGAAGTTGACGTCAAAGGAGTGTTCAGATATTGCAACGAGTAAGCTTTTATTCTAGTGCACAATGGAGGACAATTAATCCATCGCTTATTTTCAGTTATCCCACTGCTATTGAAATGGTAAGAAGTGGAAAAATCAACGTGAATCCTCTGGTTACCCATCGGTACACTTTGGAGGAAACTCTGAAGGCTTTCCATACTGCCTCGACTCAAGAAGGCGATCCTATCAAAGTTTTGATCTACTGTAATCCAAACAGGAAACCATCGTAGACTTTGAAATGTTATTTTTCCTATCGAACTTTTGAAAAGTTTTTATGTACAAAATAAAAAAAAATTACTGGTGTTTCTTTGAAATAACTACGCAGAATTTCTTAGTTTATGTACATCCTGTGTATTTCCATAAAAAAAAACTTCAATTTATAACTTAGGAACAGCTGATTCAAAAATCTGACTACGCCACTGGAATTCGCCAGAAATATAACTCAAGAAAATTTCACTCCTCCTATAACTTCATGTACCACAAAGCTCCACTTCTAAAACAACATAAATATTCTTGAAAAAACACACCGCAAATTTACCGCATATTGTAACCTTTTTCTAAACAACACAACAATTTTCTAATCGTCCCCAATTCCCCGCCCATGGTGTATCGATATCGCAGAAGCTCGGCTTTCCAATCACGAGCGCGATAGATTCGAAATCGATTGGTCAGGGTCGCAGAAGTGCACAAGAGAAAACCGTTCAGTGCCGATATTTCCTATAATTCGACGTGTTTGTACCAAAATTCCTTCGTCGATATCGTTTCGGATGCGTCCAAGTGCGCCGATACACATCATTTAGGCGCACAATCCATGCCGAAAGTTGAGATATTTGATTTGAATTTTCTGTGTACACCCAGGTAGTTTCATGATTATTACAGTAGTTTTGACAGAATTTGAGTCTTTCAGTTATAATGTTACTGGCTTAGTTTTCAATCGAAGACTAATATTAAACTAGTCAAATATTCGGCGATGAAGAATATATTCCTCTATAAAATACACTGTCCTTGTTAGTGATGTAATACCCATATATAATTAAATGGAAAAGATACACCTCCTTGTGAACATTTGTTCCCATTTGAATCAACCTCTGAAAGATTATTATTTCATTCCAAAGTTATCGTGGAATGCGATACCCGCGATCCTTTCTAACTCATGTTTTCCTGGTATTAGGCGGGCCACATGGAGTCTCCGCATTCTTCTTCGCATTCCTGTCATTCTCCTTAAAATTTCGACAGCGTTAACTGTTCATCATGCGTACACCAGTTATACATACAGGGTACTCATGGAATTCGATGGAAAGTTATAGATTGACTGATTTGCTCTTTGGACAAGACCGAGGATGTTGTTTTGGTTTTCACACGTGAAATGCATTCTTTCGAATTGAAGTATTGAGCAAAACACAACTTTATGCGACTCTAGCGGCCATAATGTGAACTTCCCGAAACGCGTATTGTTTCTTTGTTTTGTTTCGCTATCGTGTGTGATTTGTATAATTATTTCGATTTCAAATACAATTATAGAATGTCTGAAGGAAATATAAATGAAAACGCCAATTGTTGTGATATTGGGTGCCACAGAAAATGAAAATAAAGTATATGTAACCAACAAAATGGGAATTATCGAAGAAATTGATGAACGAAAGGCATGTGATAATAATTTATTGTGCTACATACTAATGTTTAATTATATTGACATCTCCATAGACATTTTTAGACAGATACCTGCAATGTTAATACTGTCCTTCATACTCGACTTATTACCACATCAAATCGAGTGATTGGCCTAAAGTATTTGTTCTTCCTTCACAATACATCCATTGTCGGGTGTTGCTTGTAAATATTTAAAAATTTAGTTTTAGGAACATCTTGCTAGACGATCTGAAATATGAAACAATATGGCTTGATTATGCTTACAAGTAACTTATTATGTCACAACCGTGGTCACAACCACAGTATAATAAGAACCAGTAGTCGCAGTCTGTCAAATTCGTGGTACGAAATTCCAGTGCGCATGATCCACTCCTAGCGGGAGGTATTTGGATGCGCCGTAAATTGCCTTGAGAAATTACACCGTTTCCAGGTCAATCCATTTTCTTGGAATTTACCACTATCAATGCACCGACTCAACAGATGGAGAATTTGTGGCATGTGTAATAATAAGAATTGTGTGAACCAGTATCATTGATCCACCTGAAATCTTCCATATATTGGCATTTTATCTCGTACAGTACATTTGTCATGATTACCTGAATAATTATTCAATGGTAATATTTCACTTCATCGAAATTTTTTCGAGTGGTGGGGGTTGGCACCATTTTTGAAGAAAACGTTGCTATACTTATCCGCTAGGAGGATTTGGGGGTTTGATCACGTGATTAATCTTTGACAACAAAACAAAGAGTTAGGACTTGAATGATGAATAAAATCAATGACAGAAATATTATATCTTGCAAAATTCTCTCGAATAAATAAAAACCATTCCTACTTTCAAAAAGCTGATCGGATCTGATTTGTGATTGGCTGACAAAGTGACAATAGAGGACAGCGCTGCAGGTGGCGAAACATGAGAACTACAAAAAATTCCTCAATGTTTGGGCCACCCCCCACCATACGAGTTGCCAGACCTGTGTATATGATCGTGGGACTACCTAAGTGTGACGTCAAAATGGGCGGAGCCCATAAAACCTTTACAAACAAAGGAATATATGCATTGTTTCCTCCAGACGAATTAGTCAATGATAACTCAATATCACCATATACAAATAATTTTATTCTTAGTTTCAACTGAAAGAAGCAAAAACGTGAAATGAACGCTTCGTTTGGAAAGGTTTTAATGTAAAGCTTGTAACGTCAAGACTTAGGCTGTCCATTGTGATAAAAAATATTCAACCCCGCATACCACTTTTCAATAGAATCAAGAAATGAATATATACTTCCATATCACTTACTATATAAACCCTTTAGTTTTCAATAAAATTTTCATTATTGTTGAGCAGTATATATCTATTATTGACTTGTTGAGCAGTGTATAAAATGTCTAACTCTGACTAATCGACTCCCAGCGGGAAATTCATGATGCGCAGTGGTCCAAAAAAAATGAAAGTGTGGGACACAAACATCAAAGGTTCCGACAGAGCTGCGACTACTGGTTCTTATTATACTGTGTCACAACAGTCGTTTACCTCAATGTCAATTGTTCAGTCTGAGCACAGAACACTAGCGTTGGCTCTGGCGGAACGGCCGCATTTCTATAATACAATGCGATCTCAGCAGCTGACGTAACGTGTTGGTATGGCTGAATCTTCATCGACTAACTTTTGAAAATGTTAAATTTCAAAGACTTCAATAAGTTCGGCGGTTTCTTACGGATTCTTGTAAAGCGATATTACGAAATTGGCGGTTTCTGCCCAATTAATCACGATTTTATTTATAAATATATATCCGTATCATTGCACAGGAAACCATCATCTACTGATAATGACTTTGATATCTCTGAAATGACGAAGTACGTGAATACGAGATAATTTAGCTCGGTGATATTCAGTGTGAATTCCTACATTGTTATTCAAATTGGTTTCTAAATTGTTATGCACACATACGGTGGTATCCTGCAGGATAAACATTCCAAAATGACTCTTGACAGCATAAGGAAGATGACCAACGGACGATTGAGGAAAACTTTAAACGATGTATGTCCATTTTAACCATCTTTCAATGGTTTCCTTCGAGTTGTTATTGTTTCCGTTTCAATTTTCAGAATGGTTTTGATGAAATAGCGAAAATATTGGGAAATTTGGGTTTGAACGGAAGCGAATTATTGGTAAGTTTCAAACAGGATATTGAAAAATCGATGATCGAAAGAGTGTCATAGTGTATTTCGAATCATTATAACCCCACAGGAGAGCACAGAATTCCAAAGCATTAGTTGGAAAGTCACACCGTTACAAAGAAAGCAGTTGCGTTTTTTCATCAAACAGTTGAAAGCAGACCCTTCGATATTGAAGGTATACCAGCCGTCGATACCCACGAAATCCAAACTGCAATCATCTGCACCAGCTCAAAACTCGATAAAAAAAAATCCGAAACCGGATCCAGCCTTCAAAATCCACCTCGAGAAAGCCCTAGGGGAAACTGTGGTCAAACCAAAAATGCCGATTTCTTCGATAAAACCGCTCCAGCACCCCGAGCTGCGGAATAAATCGCCTAAAAGCCAAGAATCCCCCCCGGAAAACGAATACATGAGCATGAGCAATGCGCCCCAGGAATCAGAGACGTACGAAAACGTACTAACAAGAAGCGAGGACTCCTTCGGTGTCTACGAAGTACCGACTCTGCCCAAAAGCGCCGAGAAGAAACCCAAAATCCCCCCCGTGGAGCTGGAGGAGGTCATCTACGAGTCCCCGCCGATAGTGAAGCGCCCCCTGGCGAGGAAAAAAACGCCCGTCGACGGGGAGGATAATTACGAGAGGAACAGGTCGCTGGGAGCGAGAGAGATCACTTTGCCGGTGCCATCGCGAGCGAAGAGTCCGAGGGATCGGTCGGTGTCCCCCGTTTCGGTGATTGCGAATCGGAGGCCTATTCCGACGCCTACCAGGGAGAATAGGGCGGATCAGAAAAGCGGTTCTGTGGTAATTTTAGACGATTTTTCAGCGAGTCTGGTGTGCTACATTGTGATTTGTTGTTTCTAAGTTTCCGTCACCGCAGTTGGACAAACCGGCGAGATTGAGCAAGGTCGATACGTTCAACTCCACTGGTGCCATCAAAAAAGTACCAGTACATGACAGGAAAGTATAGCTAAAGCATACCAAAGTGTCACTTTCTGTTCAACCAGTGATGAGCTCAAAACTTCACGCAATCAAATGCCACCAGCAGGTCTGGTTTCGGAAAATAATAAGCCCTACTCGATATCCGTCATGAAATCTAGACAGAAACACTGCTTAAAATCGACAAAGTCCCTAATCACATACATTATCTGTTGAATAATCAAGCTACATTCGAATAACTTCACAGTTTTCACGTCTTTCGTTGAATTCAAATCGTGGTCGAAACTCGAAGAGCCGGCCCTGCCTGACTAATCCCCTAACTTGACAACATCCATGCTTGACAACGCTGCGAACACTACGAAAATGGTGTCGGTGATTTCAGGTTCCACAACAGTTACGAGAACCATTTGCTGACAGGCACTAAACAGGTTTCCACAGTTGAATCGCCCATAATGAAAAGACCCTTGCCTCCACTCCCAACTGAAACGATTTCAACTCCTAAATCTTCGTTGAATAACAATCACTTTGCTCGCTCCAAACCTAGCGAGTACGTGGAACTAATCAAAAACCACGAAATCGACTATGACAGAAAGGAAGTGGGTGACGAACCGGACGACGTTTACGAAAACTTGAAGCCTGCTTCAAACTCACCAGGTATTAATTAGGCAATCCAGAGATCTGTCAAATCGAAGAAACAATGTGGCGGCTTATGGCACACATTTGGTGTTAACATATGTGACTGTTACATTTAGTGATCTCTAGTACGTTTTTTGTGTTTTTTTTTAATGTGGTTGGTTATTAACTCTTTTCCTGAAGAAAAATGCCTGTCACGTGCATTGCAGAACACAACTAACACAAGGTATCGCATTGTGTGCCATCATCCGCCACATTGAATGTCACGTGGTTTGGATTGCCTAATATAGGGCCGGTATCAGGTATGCTCCGAAATATTCTCGTTCCAGGGGAAGAATTGTACTTGAATTGCCCGAAATTATCACCAAGCCCTCAACGCGAACCCCCGAAGGGCTATAGTGAGTCGAATAAAGAAGCGCTTCGGAATCAATTGGCAATTCAGCTAGCATCGGAACTGTCATTACTAAAAATAAACAATCAACAGGTTGAGGGCAGTCAAAACACGATAAGGTTTGTTGTTACCGCGAAGTGAACGAAACCTTGAACGATGTTTTTCTCTTCAGAAGTGGGTTCCAAAAAGATAACCGACAAAATAATCGAGCCATAAGCCCGCTTCCGGTACTGCCTAAGCCTCCTGCGATTATGGTTGCTCATAATATAGACGATAGAGAAACAGATGAAAGTGATGACGAGTATGTCAAAAGCATATGTGAGTCTAACCTCCGCGGAACCATTCCAATGACATTTTTTGACATTTCATTTCAGTCAACATCAACAACGAGCCGTTCTTCCGCAACACCGACAGAAAAGGCGCGAAAATGTTGTTGAAAAACCTCGGCGACGGTGCTTTCCTTTTCAGGCCCAGCCAAAATTACTTTTTGGTGTTGTCGATCAAATGGAGGAATAAATATTACAATTTGGGGATCGTCCGGACTGAAAACGAGAAAATCACGTTGAGTTCGGACGTTGGAAGTGCGGCCCCAGAATTTTCTTCTTTGGGGGATTTTGTCAACTATTTCACGAAAGAGGAGGTGACTTTCCGAGAAGGAAACGAGCTCATGGGAACTGTTTTGAAGCGGTTTTTGCCTCCTGATCAGTTTTAGTTTACAATACGTATTCATGTATCTATAATAATTAACAATAAACATATTCAAAAACATACTGAGTATACATTTGATCTCAGAGCATCTATGGCGCGTCACAAAATGAAGCTAACGGGAATAGAATTCGTCTCAAATGTCGAATGTCACTTTGGGTAAGACTTGACGTTTGACAAGTTACACTTTTTGTCATCTATATCGCTCGTGCCCCGTGCTCACTCTTTCATTTCGAGACCGTGGGTAGCGGTCACATAAAGTGCGTGAAAGAAGTTAGAGGTATAATTAGTTAAAATGGTGAGTAAAAGCTTGAAAATATCAGCTCATAATTCAAGGTATTGCCGCCCAGGAAACGTCCAACTGAATTTCTCGTCGTATAGTTCCAATTGTCGCGGGATGATTGCAGATTCATCATAACCGTGATCCATATTCTAGGGTTTCGTCAAAGTCGTGAAGAACAAACAGTACTTCAAGAGATTCCAAGTGAAATTCAAGAGGCGTCGCCAGGGAAAAACCGACTACTATGCCCGCAAACGCCTCATCGTCCAAGACAAAAACAAATACAACACCCCGAAGTACAGGCTTATCGTTCGGTTCTCGAACCGTAACATAACCTGCCAGGTGGCGTATTCCCGTATCGAGGGCGACAAAATCGTGTGCGCCGCGTACTCGAACGAATTGCCCAAGTACGGAATCAAAGTCGGGCTGACCAACTACGCTGCCGCGTACAGCACTGGCTTGTTGTTGGCCAGACGGCTGCTGAAGAAATTGGGGCTCGATTCGTTGTACGAAGGCACCACCGAAATTACCGGTGATGAGTACAACGTCGAAGGCGTGGATGACGGCCCGGGAGCTTTCAGGTTAGTGAATTAAAATGAGTTTTAATTCACTAGATTACTGTTTATGGTCTCTTGAGGCTATTTTTGACCCGTTTCGGGTCAGGTGAACTTTAATTCATACCTTTTTGTTGTGTAAATGATTGTTTTTTGAGAGTTGTGAGTCATTTTCGTGAGATTTGGTATGAGTTTAGGGGCACTGGTAATACTGAAGCTCTATTTTGTTGTCTTGGGATGCAAGTCTCAAAAACGTTTTGGTGGGAAATGGTAAGATACTGTTGGTGAGTTTTAGTTTTCACAGTGTGTTTTCATTTGTTCAGTAAATGAGTCACTAAGAATCACACAGAATTATCTTTTGTTTTTATTCCTGTGTTTATAATGGAGGAAATCAAATGCTACTGAAAAAAAAAATGTTTCTGCTTTTACTTTGCATTGGATTTTGATGAAATTTTTGTAATCATGTGCTTTGACCAAAAAAAACTCAGTTTGGTAATTTTAACGTGGGGAAATCGATACTTTTTGAGATATTATGTTGCTTTAAATTTCGAAGTTTCAGCTTCTTCTCAAACTTTTTCAATATTTCTATTCTTAAAAAAACATAAACAATGAAATATTTTTCGAATATTTCGATGTCACAGCGTGTTAATTTGGTTATTTCGTCAACCATTGATATGTTTGACGTCTGTCACTTTTTATGTCAATGTCAAATCGATAACTTGTTGCTTATTCACAATTCGATAAAATATTTCTTTTTTCAATGTTTATCTGAAAATAAAGGCATGGTAAATACTTTTTCGAGATTTAACGTGTCAGATTTTTGAAGGAAATTTTGTTTTCTCCAAGAATTCTCATAATTTGAAGCTATATAAATACTATCGATACACTCCCAGTGAAACAGCCAAACTTGTTCTATGACATCGAAAGTGCCGCTTCAAAAAAAAAACACAAACCGCCATGGAATTTTTCATGATGAATTCAAGACACATGCGCGTCATCTGACCTGCCGAATCGAAGCTCTCCGACGGACTTTCGGCGTGTTTTACGTCGAAAACCCCCCGAGGCCCGCCGACGTTCGGCAACCACACTGACTATATCGTGTCTCTGACCCCCCAACCCCCGAACCCACCCGCGCTACCCCGCCCTCTCGCCGCCCCCTCAAGCGCCCCCTCGTTGCAGATGCTACTTGGACGTCGGGCTGAAGCGCACCAGCACCGGAGCCCGAGTGTTCGCCGCCATGAAGGGGGCCGTCGACGGCGGTCTGAACATTCCCCATTCCACCAAGCGGTTCCCCGGTTTCGACGGGGAAAGCAAGACTTTCAATGCGGAGGTGCACCGGAATCACATTTTCGGTAATCACGTGGCCGATTACATGAAGAGTCTCGAGGAGGAGGATCCGGAGGCGTTCAAGAAGCAGTTCAGCCAGTACATCAAGACCGGCGTCAATGCCGATCAGGTGGGGGATTTTTCTGTTTTGTGTTGATTGTGTTCGTCCAAAATGAATTACTGCCCTTCGTGATGCTTTCGAATTGCAGTGTCGCACTTGGACTACATCGAATCCACGTTTTCCGCCTATTTTTGCCTCCTTCCAGTCACAAATTCGTTGAAAACTTGGTACAATTGACTTTCGACTAAAACCACGTTGAATCGCTCGCGATGTAATGAACGAAATTTACCAACAAAAAAAATATTATTTTAGATCGAGAGTATGTACAAAAATGCTCACGCCGCCATCCGTGCTAATCCGGAGCCGGAGACGAAGGAGGCCAAAGCGCCTCCTACCACGCCTTCAAAGAACAACAAGAGGAGGAAGCTCACTTTGGCCGAGCGCAAGGACCGTGTCGCGCAGAAAAAGAAGTCTTACATTGCCAAGTTGCAGCAAGAGGACTAATTTTGTTGGTTTTTATTGTGTGACAATAAAGTTTCGATGGTCATGAAGCGTCTTGTTTATTTTCGCTTTGTTTTTTTTTATCCAACAGGTAACACTTTTGGGGAATCAAAATGCATAGGAAATGATTCTCATCGAGGTAGGTGGAGATGAAATGATAATAATACACTTTATTTTCCTTGTTGACAACGTAAATTGTACAGGAATAGTTGGAAACACAACAACAAAATTACAAACACGTCAAAACCAAGTTGTATAATCGTCAACGTGAAATTTATAAAGCCTTGAACGGATAAAATCAAATCTCTTGCATCACTGCAAAAAAATAAAATGCTATAATATATTTTTAAAAATCTCTTTAATAATGTAAGAGAAGAACTTCAAATCGTTTACATAAACTCATTTTTTGATAATTCTGTTCATGTAATCTGTATTCCCATGGAAATTCTTGTTGGTACTCACGTATTTCGATACAAAAAATCACCACGAATTTACAATGCTTGTTAGGAGGAAATCAATACTTCTCGAGATATTCCAGTTGGAAGTCCGAAATTTCACCTTTTTATTCAACGTTACCGACCAAGCTTCCTGGCAAATTTCTTCGATAATAAGTAACATGGCCTGTTCAAACGAGATTCACCATGCATTCAATCTCGAATTTATTTTCGAATTGCCGTATTTTTCAAATTTTAAACATGCGAGTTGAATCTGTCAAACATTTGTGAAAATAATTGTGACAATTGACAGATGAAAGTCAAACTAACGGTCGACAAAATAATTATGTTTCCGTCTTATGGTATTTGAAAACTCCCAAAAAAACTGCATTATCAAATATCAATGTTTTCTCAAGATTTAAGATATTGAACAAAGATCGATTTGCCAAATTCGTGTCCTTTGTTTAAGGCATTGAAATACGATGAATTTTATTCTTTGCCATTTACAACACACACAGTGAATCATCAGTGAAGTATGAATAATAAAGCTTTGTGGTGATAATACAAGAATACAAGATCATTAAACAGGTTTTCGTAACAATTTATTTGAAATTCAAATGACATAATGAAATGAAGACAACATGAATCACTCATTACAAGGGGTGAAATTTTGTACGACATTTGGGCAATAATAATCCAAAATAATTCAATCGAAAACTTTATTTTCCGTCAATCTGTCGGATATTGCGATGTCACATAGTATTCGACATACATCTGTCTTTCTTCAGAACTGATAACAAGTTGCAGTCCCAGTAGGCCTGACTCCCCAGTAGAGATTGCTACTTTATCCGCATAAGCCATAACCTTCAAAATGAACCTTATATTCGCGAAACTGTACACGGAACTCGTTGTTTTGGTGCACTGATAAACTGTGATGGATTCCGCACTTTTGTTGATATTCACTTCGGATTCACCCTGGAAAACCACATTTTCAGTACATTTCAGTGAGGTGGGCATCTAACTCTGTGAGCTCACTGCAATTCCGTTGGTTGTTAGTGTTAAATAAGGTGGGTCTGGGCTTAGAGACACCTTCAAATCGTCAGCTGAATTGTCTAGTCTGTTCAGCAGTTCTAAAAAGATGGAAGCACTGATGACGACTTTGTTCAGATTGCATTCTTCCGCCAAGCTGATGTCATCGTGGTTTTCTATATTCATTGTGCGGATCTCACAGTCAATTGTTATATTTTCTTCATTATGACTCATACTATGGAATAACAAAATTACACTTGGAATGTTCATTCACAATCGACTCACACTATACAAAGAGGGGAACCAGGTGATTTGTAGTAGAGTTTCAGATTTGGAGTGCTGTCATCTCCAAAAATATTCAGAATCTCTACTAAAATTTTCAAGCTAATTTTGAAAATAACTGCAGTGCTACTGTCTACTTGATACTTGGAGAACATGCTCGCTGGTATGTAAGCAGAAGTTTCGACACATTTCATATCGTCTAAAGTAGCTTTTATTCCTTCTTCCATAGGTCGAAATATGATATGCTGGAAATTTCAAAAGTTGAGAATGTTCAAACATGGAATTCGTCACAATTACATCTTTTATAGCAATAGATCTAAGGACATTGTATATAATGCGGATATCAGTAATTTCTGCACAAAATAACATAGTTCAAACACAAATTAATGCTATGGATTCAACAAATTCTGAATCTAATGAAAACAAAATTTCAAATTAATGCACCGAGTATTGACAGGCGGTTATGAAAGTGTCTATTAGTCCTAGGGGCGTAAACTAATGAAGTGACATGAAATCTAGGATGACTCATGCATGAGTACATTCCTTTGTGGAAATGTGATTCAGCCGAGTTACGTAATATGTTTCCTAGAATCACGAAAACAGTGGATCTGGCTACTTTCACCAACCCTCCGGCGATTCGACTGTTGATATATTGAGGTTAAGTTCATCGTCCAGATCAAGATACACATGTAGAACGATATAAAAATCGAATCAAAATGATCGATGTTCCTGGATTCAACGATCCAAACGCTACCGTTGAACTAAATAAAGATGACGGTGATGTCGTGAGGAAGAAAAATAAAAAAAGTGGAGGTTTTCAGTCCATGAACCTCAACAACAATGTACTCAGAGGTATCAGTAAAAGGGGCTACAAACAACCCACCCCCATTCAGCGGAAGGTAAGAACTTTTGATACACGTATAGCCCGCGATACGAAGCGATGATTTTCAGACAATTCCACTCATTATGGAGGGCAGGGATGTAGTGGCTATGGCTCGTACTGGTAGTGGCAAAACAGCTGCTTTCCTCATTCCGATGTTCGAAAAGCTGAAAGCTAGAAGCGCTAAAGCAGGTGCCAGGGCTCTGGTACTGTCTCCCACTAGAGAACTAGCACTACAAGTATGTATTCACTCTTATTTTTCAGCATACAACAGTGTGTAATGTTTTTGTAGACGTTGAAATTCATCAAAGAGTTGGGACGTTACACAGGCCTAAAAACAGCTATAATCCTCGGAGGGGATCCGATGGATGAGCAGTTCTTGGCTATCCACGGTAGCCCTGACATCATAGTCGCCACCCCTGGTAGATTCCTACACGTGTGTGTCGAAATGGAGCTGAAACTAAGCAGTGTCGAGTACGTCGTGCTCGACGAAGCCGACAGACTCTTCGAAATGGGGCTGGGGGAGCAACTGACGGAGATAGTTAGGAGACTGCCGGACACGAGACAGTCAGTTTTATTCTCAGCCACGCTCCCCAAAGTGCTCGTGGATTTCGCCAAAGCCGGTCTCACCGACCCGGTGCTTCTAAGGTAGGTTTGCGCAGTGGCAAAGTGCAAAGTGACGTGAAGTGTGGGGGGAATTGCAGGTTGGATGTGGAATCGAAGTTGCCGACCGAGCTGCAGTGCTGGTATTTCCCGGTGAGACCCGAGGAGAAGCTCTCGGCGCTTTTGGTGCTGCTGAGGAGCTGTATCGATGCGCAGCAGCAAACTATTATTTTCGCAGCTACAAAACACCATGTAGAATACTTGCACATGGTAAGTACCTGATTATTTATATTGTTTTTCGAATTTTTTTCATCACGACTCTTCTATTTTGCTATTTTTCATCATAATATATCGATTGCTATTATAAGTGATTGTGCTGGAGTTATAAAATATTAGAGGACGCAGAAGCATCTTGTATAGCTCACTTTTTGCTAATTTCATATGACTTTGTGCCACAACTTCTCAGAATATTCACTGAAATTGCATAAAATCAACCTTTTTTGTGAAATAATCCCTTTCAGATAATTCTTCAACGAGTTTTCATTAAAAGATTTAAAAATTTATCGACTGAATGAACTTCGTAGCTGCACTTTCTCGAAGTTTGAGCTCGACTTTTGTTTTCGTGTTGAAAAATGTTAGATAGCCACGATTCCCAGCCGAAACACCACTAATTCCAGGTGCTGGACCTGGTGGGCATCACCAACAGCTACATCTACTCCAACCTCGACCCCTCCGCTCGAAAAATCCACGCCGCCAAATTCGCTCTCGGCAAAGTGAAAGTTTTAATCGTCACCGACGTGGCGGCGCGCGGAATCGACATCCCCCAGCTCGACAACGTCATCAACTACAATTTCCCCGCCAAACCGAAACTGTTCGTGCACCGCGTGGGCAGGTGCGCGCGCGCCGGGCGGGCCGGCACGGCGTACTCCCTGGTGGCGCCCGAGGAATACGCCTTTTTGTTGGACTTGCACTTGTTCTTGGGGCGGCCGCTGTCGGTGGCGTCCGCCAAGAACAAGGCGGGGGATGTGGGGAGGATGCCGCAGGGGCTGTTGGAGGAGCAGCACGGGTCGCTGCTGGTTTTGCACGAGGCACATAATGATTTGGTGAGTTTTTTTGTTGGCTTTTTAGGGGTGGGAAATTAGGGCTTTTTCAAGATTTTTTTAAAATAAAGTACTCGGTAGAATGTTTTGAAATTTTTTGGACATGATACGGTATATTTCAGCTATATTTTGTGTTTTTTTCGAACAAAAATATCGAAAAACAACAGAGTTATACGCTGTTTTGGAAGGTGACGAAAAAAAAAAGGTTACTCAACTGCTGACATAATTTAGATCGAACGAGTTGCTGAATCGAAAAAAATCTAAAAGTTCATTGAAGTTGAAGGTTTTTTCTATATAAATACCCAGGATTTTTGGAAAATATCAGAAATTACCGAAATGGCGAAGTTCTGAAGAAAAAAGTTGTTTTTTTAATGCCAAATCGAAAATTTTTAACCAATCAAAAAAATCTCTGGTCATTTTCTAGTAAATATATTGAAGAATATTCAGTTTAAATTTGAACTCGATTTGTCAATTCCTCTTCGAGTTATGACGTCAGCAATGTGGAATAATGTTGTTTAGAGAAAAACCTGTTTAAAGTGTAATTCTGGTAGGTGGATGCTAGGAGGGTGTCTGAGAACGGTTACGAACAATACTTGAGGTCTAGACCGATACCGTCATCGGACAGCAGTAGACGTATCAAAGAAATGCCGTTGGCGACGTGTTCGGTGCATCACCTCTTCAAAGGTGTTCAGGATGAAGGGGAGGATGTCAAGGAAGATCTCTTGGAGAAAATGAAGAATTACAGGCCGCAAGGGGTGAGAGAAACAAACAATTATGGCGCAATTTAAACGCAAATCGATCACGTAACCTCAATTTCTGATCATTTTCAAGCAATCTGTATATCGATGGAAACTCTTGTTGTTACTCACGTTTTTTAATGAAAAAATCACGTATTCACAATGGTTGTTAGGAAGAAATCAGTTCTTCTCGAGATATTCCAATTCGAAGTTCGAAATTCACAGATTTATCGAAAACAAACAAACAGTGACAAGTAACGGTGATGGATGAACACAAAACATTTATCAACTGACACGGAACAATACAAATCGATGACGTTTACGCACGGAACAGTCGAATCAAAGACTATGTAGAGAGAGTTCACTGTTAAAAGTACACACGAAATGACTTTTTACGTTTGCTATGATTTCGATTTTTTTTTTTGAAAGTTTGTTTAATACGTGGAATTTCACAATTTTCGACAACGAAATAACGCTTACTGTCAACACAAAACACTATTGGTCCAAAATAGTGAAAATACAGCCGCGAAAAAACCCTAGCCTTTGCACCAAATTCCGCAGACGATTTTCGAGATATGCGGCAAGAACAAATCCCAAGAGTACCAGGTGATGAAAGAGAAGCGAGCTCTGCACAAAGCGCGCATAACCAGCCACCGCCAGCTGGTGCAACAGAAGCAGCAGGCAACGGAGCTCCAGGAGGCGGAGGAGGCGGCCGAGAGCCAGCTGGTGTCGAGCAGCGCGGCAGACATCGAGGACGTCTTCGCCAAGGTGGTGCAGCCGAAGAAACGGAAACTGGAGCTTTTGTACCAGAAGGACAAACGCAGGAAGGTCAAGGACGATAATTATATCCCCTACGTGCCGGCAGATGGACACACCGAGACGGGGTGAGTCGCCAAAAAACGGCACCGAACATATTTAACCCCCCCCCCAACAGGTTGGCTGTCAGTAATTTCCAAAGGGACGCGTCCGGGGCTCAGCTGGATTTGGTTGGGGACTCCTCGGAAACAATGAAGATGAACAAACAGCTCAAGGTGTGGGATAGGAAGAAGAAGAAGATGGTTGCCGTGCCTGTGAGCTCTTATTCTTCTTTTTTTTGTGTTGCACTTGACGTCTAACTTTGTTCAAGGACGCCAAAGTAGGCAAAATCAGGACCGAGTCGGGAGCGTGGATTCCTGCTACGTACAAAAGCAACCGTTATGCTGAGTGGAAGGAGAAAACTAAAGCTGGACAGGACGATGACGACGAAGAGGATGAAGATCGGCCGAAAAGAAGTGAGAAATGATGCGATTTTTTGGGCTGGGTTAATGTTTTTTTGTGTGTTGCAGAAGTTACGTCGAAACCGAATACACATTGGGCTAGGTACAATGAAAAGGTGAAAAATAAGCAGAGGAAATCGGAATTGAAGACTTCTGACCAGATCGTCAAAGCGCGAATGATCGCCGAGAGGAAGAAACAGAAATCGAAGGGGAAGAAAAAAGGGAAGAAATCAACTAAGCGGTTTTGATGCTTGAACAATTCATGTTGTATCAATTTTTCCACCACTTGACAAAATAAACAAACTCCCGCCATGTGTGAAGAATTTATTCAATGAAAAACCTGAATAATTTACCTCCGTATCGATTACACAATTGTAGAAACATTTGCCTTGTTTTTATCCATAATTTGCTTCAACATTTCTTGCCAAGACACGCTTTCAACAGTAACTCTACCTTTGAGGCAACTCACAACAACCGTATTCTCCTCTGTCAACTTGGAATCCATCGAAATAACAGCATTCTGAGCCGCAACATCCGCAACAAACTCTTTCCCTATATCACACTCACTACTCTCGATAACAAATTTACTATGATCTAGACACGATTCAGAAATTTTCAAGTCCAAAGTGCCCTCCTCTATGGTTATTTCGGAATCTTCCGATACCCTTGACAAGTGAATTTTGGCAGCACCTTTCATCAGCAGTGCTGACAACTTACCATCAAAACAAGCTGAAATTTGTGAGATTACGTTATTCTGTCAATTAGGCAATCCAAACCACGTGACATTCAATGTGGCGGATGATGGCACACAATGCGATACCTTGTGTTAGTTGTGTTCTGCAATGCACGTGACAGGCATTTTTCTTCAGGAAAAGAGTTAATAACCAACCACAATTAAAAAAACATAAAAAACACACTAGAGATCACTAAATGTAACAGTTTTCAACTCAAGTCACAAATGTAGGCCATAAGCCGCCATATTGTTTTTCGATTTGACAGGCGGTTGGATTGCCCAATTTGAGCACTTGAACTACTCACTCAGAGACATTTCACCATCCTTTAACGACACTTTACAAGACCTGTGAGCATTGCATAACTCCAGGTTGCCTTTACCTATTTCAAATTCACTTTCATCACAATATGCTGACTCGACTTTTATGTCGCCATTTTGGGTTTTGAGCTTTAATTTCGTGCCTTGCAGTTTCCCACAGTGGATAGACTGGAATTTGAGCACCAAACAATTGTCTTATATTTCCTATGGAGCTTAAATTTACCCCATTTTCAATCACACTTGCTTCAATGGTGGAAGCCAGAAGGGACTCGCTGAGAGTGATGTCCCCATTGTTGGTGGTGAGTTTAACACAGTTGCCTTGGTATTTTCTAAGAGTTATGTTGCCTTCGTTTGATGTAAGAGACACTTTATCACCATTGAAGCATCCCACTGATATATTTCTGAGAGAATTAATATACAAATCTGGAAGTACACACCTGATAAGTATTTGAGTATCTCATGCCCTCAAAGTTATTAACTTGCTTTTACAGGAGCCCTAATATTACAAACATATGAGTCACTTTTCTTGGCAACATCCTCTATTTGAACATGGTTTCCGTCGACGTAACATTTCAATGTATCATCCGATACTTGTCCGTCTTGTTGTATAATTAGTTTGTCACAATTGTGATACCTGTGGACGTTGAGAGGTTTTACGTTAACGCTGTAGGGAAGATTTACGTGAATATCGCAAAAAGTTGGCACATCCAACTCCTTTTCCAACTTAGTGCAATAAGTACGAAGAACTCTGGATATGGAGTTTTTCGAGTAAAAACATAAATTGGAGAATAGAGTCCTGAAATTAACAAACTATTATCATCTAGTTGAAGAATATGGAAGCGATTACATTTTTCGAAAAATCTACGGTTATGTTTACATATTTGACGTTTCTACATGGAACAAATTGAATTAACTGTGAAGCGATGACAGAAAAGTTTATACAATCATTGTATCGATCCTCCGACCATACACGAATTGACACATCATCATGACATTTGATTACTGATAAGGGTGACATTCCTGTTAAAGTGGCAGAATTTACATCAGTTTATGATGGCGTTGTGCGGGCTGAGCAGTTGTGAGAAACCACCTGCCGAATTTTGAATATTAGTGAATATGCGGATTAATTGTTAACCAACTCTAAACATAAAATAAAATGAAGAATGTAAATATTCACATGTTTTTCTATGTGCTCATTCATGTTGTATTCACCGTTTTTGAGAGGATTTGCGCTCTCCTTGTGATTTGTTTCGAGTTTTGTCACGAGTTTCTTCCCACTAAAACGAAAAGTAAATATTTACGAGACAAACTAGAGAGGATAACTAAGAAACCGACTCATTTAACTGTGATATTCGGTGCAGAAGAGCCTCCAATCAAGGAGCTGGCTAACCTAATTTCATGGTGTCTTGCCACCCAAATATCCTTTATCAGTTTTTACGATTACAAAGGTTAGTATAACGCTGACATTGTAACACTGTTTCAATTTGGATTTTCGATGTTTAGGAGGCTTGAAAAAAGTTGAGGAGGAATTGCAATATGAAGTGGATATGTGTAAATCCAAAACAGACCGTGTAATATGGCACAGCAATCCAAAAGTGGTGCATAAAAATGGCTATTCGGGCAGAAGCGTGCACGTAAAAATATTCACAAACGATGATGGCAAAGGCAGCATTGTGAATGTAACCAAAGAACTTGCTGCTTCTGAGAGCAAAGAAGTGATCAGCATTGAAATGTTGAGTGAAAAACTTTTAGAGCTGTACGAATTTCCTGATCCTGATATGGGCTTAGTGTGTGGCCAAATTATTCAATTTCATAATTATCCCCCGTGGCAAATGAGAATTACTGAGTTTTTTAGACTAGATAGCATCCAGGACATCACATTTTCCAAGTTTTTGGATGTTCTAGTGAGGTTTAGTAAATGTGAACAGAGACTGGGAAAATGAATGTAAATATACATATTTATTTATTGATTGTTTTTTATTTACCCTCGATATTAGAATATTGCATCACATTAAATATGGAATGTAGTCAGTTGTTATTTCATCATAACCATAAAAAACCGAAAAGATAGATTATTATATCAGTTGAAAATAGCATTTCTCCATTTGAAATCGAGTCGTTATATTTTGTATGTTCAATAAGCATTTCTAAATATTTTTCTTACAATATTTTTGATCCAGAAGCGCGTTGAGATATTACAGCTACAAAAACCTTCGTATCGATTATTCCAGGTGAAAATTATGATTCGAAAAAGTATTGACTCTTACACTTTTCGAATTATTCTCATTTTCTCGCAATCCCAAGCTGTTGAAAAGTATATGACACTCAATTCGAAATATTAAATCATCTTATGTCAATGTCAATTGTCGAATTCCTTCGAATTCAACTAAGCAGATCCATGATGTCATCATTAGACAACCCAGAATTGTTTTTGTTACTGCTCGCCCCGCTAGGTATCAAAGGCACCTTTTGAGTCTCCATCTTGTTCATCGGAACCTTCACATTACTACCAGGCAAAAGATTATCCAGCGCACTCCAATTCTGATTCCTATTAGTACTCAAACCACCCAACTGTGCATTACTGCTACTGCCCCAAGGGCTCTGATTGAAACCCCCGAAACTACTAGAGTGACTCATCTCACCGCCCTGGCTTTGAAACGACCCGAAATTCTTCGACGAACTCCAAGTGTTTGGCACAGCGCCAGGCGCAGGCGCCGCACTGCCCCACTGCACGCTCTTATTGACGTTGCTAGGCGGCAACCAGTCGTCCAATAGCGACGAGCTGTCAAAGCCACTCGTTGCTTTAACCGGCGCCCTCGCTGTGACGTCACCCGTTGGCACGAGATCACTTGTTGCTTTAACCGGCGGCTTCGCTGTGACGTCACCCCCTGGCACGAAACCGTCTAACCCGAGGCCACAGAACGCGCTGTCGAGCTCGGACCGCCCGATTTTCGGTGCAGGCGCCGTGCTCGACAGAACTTTCTGCTCGTCCTTGACGGAATTCAGCTGCTCCAGCTTCGTTCGGTGCTCCGACTCGACCAACGCGAACATCTCCTTGACCAGCGACGTCAGCGCGTTGAACTGCGCGATCGTCAGCCCGTTCTCGATGCACAGGGGGATGAGAAAGGGCAAGACGCGCGAAGCGATAATCTCCTTGGTGATGCCCAGTTTTTTGTGGTTGAGGGAGAGCTTGTAGATGCCGAGGATGGCCATGAGGACGGCGGGCTCGCGCGAGGGGATCTGCGGCAAGAAGGGCAGCACCTCGTCGAGCACCAGCCACTTGTCGAGGTGCTCCAGGAGGCGGCCGACGCAGAGGAGGCAGTTGACGCGCACGGAGAGCGTGGAGGTGTTGAGGCAGAGTTTTTTGATGCGCGGCAACAGGCTGTTTTTGACGTTGGCATGGTCGAGGAGACCGGCGAAGGTTGGTAGCACTGAGAGGCAGAGCTCGTGGATTTGGGGGGATTCCGAGTCGAGGCCCCTGTAGAGCATCGGGAGGACGTGCTGCTGGATGTCCTCCGCGGGAGTGAGCTTCAGGAGGAGCTCCATTCGTTGGAGCATTATGAGGAGGATCTGAATGGGTTCCATGAGCCTCATTAGTGGTTTGATATGGGGCAGGACGCAACCGCAAAACTCCTCTTTGGTGCAGTTTTGCGCGATATCGAAGATGCTGGGTAGAATAAACGGCACCATGGCTGGTTGCCCCAAATCGTGCGTGAGGCACGCTAAAACCCTCTGCACTTTGACCCTGTGCGGCAACTTATTGAGAGCCTCCGGCAACCCCTTGTAAAACTGCGATTTCTGTAAATTATCCCACTGCAGCAGCGAATCCAAGTAAGTCAAAGTTCTGATGCCGACATCATCAAAAAAGGATATCCTCAAGAACTGATGCGCGTCAGGCCTCGTCCCCGCATTGGCATCCAACAACAACTTGACGTAATCCCTGAGCTCCTCCGGAACGCAGCGGAGCTTCCCAGGATTCAACACTTTCAACTCCTGCATCCTAGCACGGAACTGCTGCAGGTCTTTCACGGGTCTAACACAGCACTTTTCGGGCGAATACAAACAGTAAGCCAGCATTCCGAGCGAAAACATGTCACTAGCACTGGAGTGAGTCAAACTGGACACACACTCGGGGGCTAAATAGTCCAGATCGGGTTGACACACACGCGGAACCGTAGCACTGTACTCTTCGAAGGGGTAGTTTGGGGGGGCGTTGCCAGGGCTGGTGTTGTGCACGCAAAAATCCAGCCCGAAAATCTTCCACGCCCCCTGGGCATTCACGACGATGCTCTCGGGGGTTATATTTTTGTGCAACAGCTTGACGTCGTTGTGTAGGAAGGCCAGGCCTTCGCCAATTTGCAGCAGGCCGTACTTGATTTCGATATCGAAGAGTTTGTACTCGGACATGTTGGCTGGTTGGGGCATGTTGGTGGTTTGCCCTAGGATGTTTGACAAACTGGCAAAGACGGGTTCAGTTGCGAAAGCGAGACTGTCCCTGCTCTCTTCCAGAGGGTGTTGCACAGTGAGAACCTTGGGGTGGCGGATTTTGGTCAGTTGCACCACACCGCGACGTAACACTTCCAAAACGTACTCTCTGTCGTTTTTATTGAATCGCTCCAGTTGCCTCTTCTCGAATAGAAATATGGAAGCTTCTTGTTTCGTGGAACGTTTGGTGCCTTTGTAGATTTTCCATAACAAGCCTGCAATAGATTCAGGGATGATTCATTCTGCTTAGCTTTTTTCGTGAATGAATACCTGGACCTGCTGATGCTATATGGACGGAAGATTCGTATTCTCTAGTGACCGGATTCCCTGGCAGAACCCCAGAGAGCTGTGAGACGGTGCTGCTAACAGAGCTACTAACTTGCGAAAACACCTTGTTAAACACTTCCATCCTGATGAGAATGTCGAATAAAAATACTTGTTATTATGATGTAAAAATCTGTGTTTTGATTTTACATATTTAATTCACTGTCAAAATTAGACTTTGACATTTGACCTCAAATGAATCTTCTTTTTATTTGTGCGTTCCGCTCTTACAGGTTATGTTCTTGTCGAACGCACGATCGTATACATAGGTCTTGCAACTCGTGTGGTGGGGGGTGACCCAAACATTGAGGAAATTTTCGTGGTTCTCATGTTTCGCCACCTGCAGCGCTGTCCTCTATTGTCACTTTGTCAGCCAATCACAAATCAGATCCGATCAGCTTTTTGAAAGTAAGAATGATTTATATTTATTCGAGAGAATTTCGGAAGATATAATATTTCTGTCATTGATTTTATTTACCATTCAAGTCCTAATCGTTTGTTTTGTTGTCAAAGATTAATCACGTGATTATACCCCTATGTCCTCCTAGCGGATAATTATGGAAACATTTTCTTCAAAACTGGTGCCACCCCCCACCACTCAAAAATGCCGTAGATTCCAGACCTTATGTATTAGACCGTGGTCGAACGTTTGGTAAAAAGTTAGGTTAAGTTCATGTTTGTAGTTTTTATCAAGTTAAAAAATCAGAGCTGTGGAGAACGTGAATCGAAACGGCTGTGTTTTTTCCCCGCGCAAAACATACTAACATTCCTAGAATTTTGTTGTTTTGTTGTTGTGTGAAACTATCCTGTGGTAAGTCGATTTATTGGCTTGTTTAAAAAGAAATTTAATAATATTATTATTTTCATCGAGATTTTTACGCTTTCCTCTATATTTCGTTAAAAAAAAAAATAATAAAATATGGAGGTTGGCGAGGACCCCGGAGGGGGTCACTCACCAAAAAAAAAAAATAAAAATCTAGATTGGCTACCAGACTCATCATCAGAGTCGTCGGAAAATGAAATTCTAAATAAAAATACTACAAAACGGTTTAAATCCAATAACAAGAATTCGAATTCAAGTAAAAATGATAACACTGGAACGTCATCATCGACCTTGAACGAAAATCTGCTACATAAAAACATTAAAAATAACGAAAAAATGCCCAAACAATTCAGCCCATCAGATAAGGGACCTTTTGTAGTTTTTATAGAGTCAACAGAAAAATCCGGCAACAATATAGGTAAATTTAATGACCTAAAAATAGCCAAAGAAATTTTTGACTTGAAGCTAGACAATATAAAGAATATCAATAATAAAGGTCTTAATAGATTATCAATCGAATTTAGTGACTATAAATCAGCTAATCAATTTACTGAAAATACAATTCTCAAAGACAGGGGATATTCAATTTATATACCATATAATTTTGTGACATGCAAAGGTATTGTAAGGCAGGTCCATAATGACATTTCATTGGAAAATTTAATGAAAGATATTGACTCTCCATTCGAGATAGTGGACATTGTTAGACTAAACCGTAAAATCCTTACTAATGATAATGAAAATAAAACTTTGGTAAAATACGATCCAACCACCACCATCTTAATTACATTCAAAGGAATAATTCTACCTAAAAACGTTGCCATTTATAAACTAAAAAAGAAAGTTCTACCTTATGTAGCTCCAGTTACACAATGTTATAATTGTTTAATATACGGTCATACGAAGAAATTATGTAAAAATAAAAGAAAAAAATGTTTTAATTGTGGGGAGGAGGACACTCACTCTACAATTAACGAAAACCAAACGATATCTTATTCCTGTCACACAAAATGCATGCATTGCAAAAGTACCGAACATAGATCGACATCGAAAATTTGCCCTGAATTTAATCGCCAAAGGGACATTAAAAGACTCATAGCATATGAAAATATAACCTTTTTTGAAGCTTCTGAACTATGTCCCAAAACATACGCACCAAGTGAGTACATATCTCATCCACAAGAATTTCCAGAACTTCCACAACACCCTAATGGCGGAAAAGATACAAATTCTATCCTCCCATCTCAAAGGAGAAGTGTCAATTTCAAAGAAGGACACAACCCTAAATTTAGCCAAGTACTTACCCCATCCCGGATACAGAATAAAATGAAAACTAAAATAGGATATGACAGAGCAGCTCACAATGAAGCTCTATTATTTCCCAACTCTCGTATACCCAACCTACAAAATAATAAACCACAACCAATAACTTCCCCTCAATCTTCCAATCACTCTAACTTAGAAAACAAATTAGCCTCACCCAACTTCACAACGCCAGATAGTGCCTATTACAACGCTTTTCAAACTTTAGATTCCCTACTTAAAAACATACCCTTGAATACAATTAATCAATTAATTGAACACATTCAAACCATTAGTGACCAAAATTATGGTTCAGGTCCTCAAATGGATTTAGAACATTCACCAATTTAGCATATTCAATAATTCCCAACAAAAAACTTTAAAAAATTTTAAAATCCTTCAATGGAATATTAGAAGCGTTTCTTCAAATAAGGGGGACCTAATCAATTTAATAAAAGAAAATAAACCAAATGTAATCATATTAAACGAAACCTGGCTTAAAGCTAACCAAGCCTTTATACTTAATTCATATAAAATAATTAGACAAGACCGTTCAGATGGATTCGGTGGCATAATCACCTGTGTAAAAAATAACATAAAATTTACAATAATAAATAATCAGGCCTCCATGGTAGATAACCACCTTCAGTTTATTATTATTAAAATAGGAAATATAAATATAATCAATGTTTATTGCCCTCCACAATTTAAACTCGGAAAAAATAATATGGACTTAATTTTCGGTAACCTACAAGGAACTAGCGTGCTTATGGGTGATCTAAATGCGCTGCATCGCTCATGGAACAGCACAAGTACAAATCACAACGGTAAAACCTTGATAGAATTTCTGGACGAAAATGAATATGTGTTAATTAGTAAAGGCACGCCCACTAGCTTTCATAACAATACTCAAAATCCCCTTGATATTACCCTTATTCACCCTGCATTAGCTCCAACATCTACATGGAGCGTTTTACCAGACTGTGCAAACAGTGACCATTTTCCTACACTCCTTGAATTAAATTCCAAAAATGAGATTGAAAATATAAATTTTAAACCATACAAAGTAAAAAATTTCAACAAGGCCGACTGGAATCGATTCTATGACTCAGCAGTTGTAAATGCAGTAGGATTGTCTAAAAATGAAATAGACCACATCAAATTTACACAAATACTAGAGGAATCAGCGTCAGAAACAATCCCGCTTAAAATAATTAACAATAACTCTAAAATAAAGAACCCCTGGTGGGACGACGAATGTTCCTTATTAATCAATAGGAGAAAAGCTACACTACATAATTTTAAAGACAACCCAAATTTAGACAACTACATTCAGGCAAAAAAAATCATAGCTTCTACAAAAAGAGCCCTTAAAAATAAGAAAAAAAAAGGTTTTATTAAATTTTGCGAGACTTTGAATAGAAATTCTGATTTAAGTTATGTCTGGAATAAAGTTAAAGCTTTTGCTGGAACAAAAACAAAACAATTTTCACAGGATATTCCAGATACCTTAAGGCAGAATTTGTTAAATAACATGTCGATAATTTCAGCTAATGTTGACTTTATTCCAATACCACTAACTCGGACTCAGAGTGAAATAAAATGGTTTACAATCGAAGAATTAAAATTGGCATTAAAAAATAAAAAACATTCAGCAACAGGCATGGACGAAGTTTCATACCTTATGCTTAAAAATATCCCTCCGAAACTGCAATTGGCATTAGTGGAAATATTTAACAAAATATTATTGGGAGGAAGCATACCTCAATCTTGGAAAGCTTATAATATTATATTTTTACTAAAACCAAATAAAGACCCGTTATTAATAGATAGTTACCGCCCTATAGTCCTGTCTTCTTGTATACTAAAAACCCTAGAAATAATGATTAAAAATAGAATTGAATGGTTCTTAGAAAACAAACTATACTTTCCCTGGACCCAAACGGGCTTTAGAAAAGCTCAGGGTACCCTAAACGCACAAGCTCTTTTAACAACAGAGATAAATTTAGCTTTTGGAGAAAACCTCTCAATACTTGCTGTATTTCTTGATATTAAGGCCGCCTATGACCATTTGGATATTTATAAACTATATAATAAATTGGTAGAAATTGATACCCCAATCTATTTGACAAATTTAATATTGAAAATTTTATCTGAACGAATTCTCTATTCAAAAAATAGAAACGGTGAGTCTTTGGGCCCATCAACAGCTAACTCGGGCATTCCTCAGGGATCGCCTCTAAGTACGTTATTGTTTAACATATATATAAGAGACATTTTTTTTTTACCACCCCCGAGAGTGAAAATAATCGGTTACGCCGATGACCTAGTCATATATATAAAGGGAAAAGACCCACACGAAATGGCTGTAATTATTAACCAAACGCTAAACTTAATATCAGACTGGCTCAATAAGCATAATTTAAAACTTTCAACTGCAAAATGTGAACCAATTTTTCTCACTAAAAACCCAAGGGTGGTAGAGCTTCCCACAATAAAAATAAATGAATTTAGTTTAAATTTTAAAAATGAAATTAAATATTTGGGCACCATTTTTCACAGAAATTTAAAATGGAATAAATACATAGACTTTTTAATCAAAAAAACCCGCAAAGGAATAAATTTAATGAAAACCTTTTGCAGAGTGTGGTGGGGTGCGGACCCCAAATCACTCCTAATGGTACATAACGGCCTTATCAAATCCCACCTAGACTATGCATCAATTCTTATTAAACCTTGTAGTAAAATTTACCTCAAAAAGTTAGATACAATACAAATGCAAAGTTTGAGAGTGGCATTGGGATGTATGCGCTCCACACCCACCAGTGCACTCTTAGCGGAGGCGACAGAAATTGATTTAGAACATCGTAGAAAATTATTGGCAGTTAAATTTCTTAGCAAAATTATTATTATTAGTGGACATCCTTTAACTTATTTAATACGAAAACTAAGAAACATCTGGGCCAAAAATGTTAACTTTTGGAAAAACAAAGAGCCCCCATATCTAATCCAGGCTTATAACTACCTTCTTCCTTACATAAAATGTTTATATAAATCAAACAATTACCCCATCTTTGAAGTAAGCAACGAATATTTAATAAACCAGACGAAAATCATTAAACTAGATGTAAAAAAAGACATAAATCCTCAAAATCAAAACTTTCTGTCCGCAACTTTTCCTTATAAAAATTCCCATATCTTTGTATATACAGATGCGTCAAAAACAAACTCAAGGGTAGGAATTGGAATACATATTCCCCAAATAAATTTCAACTTTTCATCTAGACTTCAAAATAACCTTTGCATATGTACAGCAGAAATAATTGCGATACATGAAGCTCTAAAAATCATTATGAAAAAAAAACTTACTAATGTTATTATATTTTCAGACTCTCAAGGAGCTATAGACAAAATAAAAAAAACCGACTTAAACCCAAATAGAGATTATCTATCACTACAAACTAAAAGACTACTCCTAACTGAAAATAACTACGGCTCGAATATATCCCTAGCCTGGATACCAGGGCACTCACAAATAGAGGGTAATGAAAGGGTAGACAAACTGGCTAAAATAGGTGCAGATTTAAATATTCCAATAAAACATTACTGGGACAAATCTGATATAGTAAATATTATCAAAAACACAATTTTTCAAGAACACAACGATGTTTGGCAAAAATCATTAAAAAATAAAGGTACTTTTTACGCAAGAATAGTGTCTTCCTTCCCCAAAAAGAAGTGGTTTGCAGAATTTGAATTTGTTGATCGTAAACACATTACAACAATTATAAGAATGCGAACAGGCCATTGCCTAACCTCTTCACATTTACATAAAATAAAAATTAAAGAATCACCAAACTGTGAATGTGGTTTGGTGGAAACGTTGGATCATATTTTCCTAGAATGCCCAATTAATATCATTCCAAACTTTGACGTTTACAATGAAATGGTCTCCACGAGTCTTCAACCCCCTCTCAATATGTCAATTATTTTGTCAAAAATCACAGAAACACGCATTAAAATTTTACTAAAATTTCTGATTTACAATAAAATTAACCTATAAAATTTCTTATTTTTTCAGCAAGCTTAAATCGATTGTGACGTCTACACCATATCTGTGTCAACTGTATGTACCTACCCTTTATGTCTATAACACCTCAAACCCCATAAAACAATAATACACAGCTTAACATTCATTCATAATCATCAAGATTAAAACCAAGATCGGGTAACCAACCCCGGTGGAGGTTATATCATTTTTGCTCCACAGCTTCATTTCATTAAAACCAATCGTGGGGCTGACATGGCGTAAAGCCAGACAAGTTCACCCCACCCCGAATGTGCTGGCAAATTGCCCTTACAGGAGCAAAGCCAATAACGAAGAAGAAGAAGAAGAAGAAGTTAAAAAATGAGTTTTGATGGCTACAAAGATCAAATCAGTGAAGGTGACACTGTGATCCTTTATCTTACCATCACCCAAGTTTATTCCATCAAAGCCCAACCAAAAATAGTCAACAAAAAAGGCAATGAAGTAGAAAACGTGTTCCAAACCCCGTACGGTGCGCTAAAATGCGGTGAACTCATCGGTAAAAGCTACGGTAGCAAAATATCCCTCAGCAAAGGATGGGGCTACGCTTTACAGCCCACCCCAGAGCTATGGACGATAACTCTACCCCACAGGACTCAAATAATCTACACCCCCGACATAAGTATGATCGTATTGCAATTGGAGCTCCGTCCTGGAAGTGTCGTGATAGAAAGTGGAACAGGCAGCGGGAGCCTTTCGCATGCCCTAATCAGAGCTGTCAAGCCCCACGGACACCTCTACACATTCGACTTCCATGAAGCGAGGGCCGAGACAGCTAGAGAGGAGTTTACAGAGCACGGCCTAGCTAGTTATGTCAGTGTCGGTCACAGGGATGTTTGTGAGAGTGGTTTTGGGGATGAAATGAGGGGGAAGGCTGATGCAGTGTTCTTGGATCTACCACATCCCTGGCAGGCTATTCCTCATGCTTCGATGTCACTGAAAAACACTGGGGGGAGGATATGCTCCTTCTCCCCGTGCATTGAACAAGTGCAGAAAAGCTGTTTGACGCTGCTCAAGCTCGGTTTTCAGGATATACAAACGCTGGAAGTGTTGCAAACTCAGTATTCTGTGCAGCAAAGGTCGGTACCTGTGGTGAATTTGGACTTTGTCAGGACTGAGAAAACTGGTGGTGAGGTGGAGAAAAAAGAGAGGGAAGTGACGAAAATGGTGGCTAGTCTACCTCCTGCTAGTTCCCCTGGACATACAGGGTATTTGACATTTGCTACACTGCCCCCAATATGGAGTAGGAGTCTGCAAATCAGTTTGAATCAAGATGACATACTAGCGAATAGTGACTAAGAAGCTTTCGTTGTAATGTGAAAATAAATTGTTACTTTTATATGGAATATAAAAAAACAAACATTATTAGAAGTTTCGATTGTTTTTTATTTCATTTCTACAGCCCCTTATACACGCTACTGGTTGAATTGACAGTTGGGTTAACTTTGGGAGCCAAGTTCATGTTAGTACGAGTGATTACGGCGAAATGGAAAGTTCTGTTGTTATTTCTCTTGAAGAATTTTCAGAAATATGTCGTGTTTGCCTAGTCAAAGGGCGACTTCAACCATTCACGGCGAATTTGTTAGAGTTTTACACTTTCTTGGCTAACCTCAAGGTTATTAGAGGATAACATGTTACGAATTTCCATCAAATTCAATTCAATTTTCAGGAACACACAGCAGACTTGCCCCAAAATATCTGCACGAAATGTGCTTCCTACTTGGAAAGTATACTAACTTTTGTAGAAAAGTGCAAATCTAATGAATTCTTCCTCAAAAGAACTGTTGAAGTACAACGAACAACTAAAGTTGATACATTAGATGGTAACTATAATGACGATAGTAGTTACAGCATTTTGAAATCACAACAGTGTTTGGATGAGAATGAATCGTCAGAATTACATGACAGCTCTACACATCTCGATAAATCTCTGCATTGTGTAATCTGTGATAAAAGTTTCGACGCTAGACTTCCATTCACCAACCACATGCGCGTACACAAAACCCACAGGGATCGCAAACAATACCTCTGCTACTTTTGCGGTAAAAACTTCACCAAAAACTCCCATCTAGAACGTCACATACTGAGCCACACCGGCACTAAACCCCACAAGTGCCAAAACTGCGACAAAAGTTTCGCTCAGAGCAACGACTTGAAACGACACCTGCTGACTCATACGCGCGAAAAAGTCTTCCAATGCCTGCACTGCGACAAAGCGTTCCACCAAAAGTCCTGCTTGAACAACCACCTCCAAACGCACAACAACGAACGTAGTTTCCAGTGTTTCGAGTGCGAGAAACGCTTCGCCAAAAAAGCCTACTTGGCGGTGCACACCCGAACCCACACCGGCCACAAGCCTTATCGTTGTCAGACCTGCGATAAAAGGTTCCACAAGAAGAGCAGCTTGAATAACCACCTGTTGACGCATGACGGCGAGAAACGTCATGAATGTATCGTGTGTTCCAAGAAATTCGTTCAGTCGAATCATTTGAAGGAGCATTTGAGGATCCACAGCGGCGAAAAGCCGTTTGTGTGCTCGTATTGCGGTAAGAAGTTTGCGTACAGCAGCACGCTCAAAGTACATTCGAGGCAGCACACGGGGGAAATGCCTTTCGTTTGCTCGTTGTGTAATAGAGGTTTCCATGACAACAGTAATTGGCGGAGACATGTCAGGAGGCACAGCAGAAGTGGGATTGTTTTGGGGGAAAGGGGGGATGAAGAGACAACAAAACAAAGTTGAGTTTATTTTGTAACTACAGCGTCAGTTTTTTATTTTCTCAATAAAAACAATCGAAACTACAATTTTGTTTTTTGATTCCGATACCGTAAAAAAATGACAAGTGACAAATAATGACGTGTTACGTATTTGAATTTTCCGTTTCCAATGCTTCTTTCTTGATTGCCAGTGTGGCATGCACTTTATCTAAATGCCGCTTCAAATCGAAGCCATCGTAAAAATGTTTCTGGCAAATCACACAAACGTGCACATTTTCCTCGGTGTGGTTCCTCGCCACGTGACGCCTCAACAACGTCGCAGTTACGTACTTCTAAAACAAACGAAAGCTAGAAAACTAAACGACCGTTTCCCGTGCGATTTTCACCTTCTCGCAGCTCGGACAGTGAAACAGCGAATCGCCGCCTGTATGCAACCTGTTATGCACGACCAGAGAGCCCAAGTAGCCGAACGACTTGCCGCAAACGGTGCACAAGTGACGCTTGACGGGTTTCTCTTTTTTTTTCGGTTCGTGCGTCCGCATGTGACCGCTCAGGGCGGCGTTGCAGAAGAAGCGCTTGCCGCAATGTTGGCATTGAAATCTCCTCTCGCCAGTGTGCTGGGCTACGTGCCTTTTGAGATCGGTGTCTTGCATGAAGGTTCTGTCGCAGTAAACGCAAGCGTACGGACGTTCTCCTGGAAATTTTACGTGACCGTCAGGTCGTGGTAGTATGCACTCCTATTAACTGTCACTGTACTAGCGAGGATCACATTGCAGTATAGGAATTGAGCCGTTCATCACAGACAAACATTTCTGCCCAACAACTTCGACAACTGGCATTTAAATTTCGAAATAATTGATAAAAACAGTAAACAGACGCTAGATTCATGGTTTTTATTTCACGATAACTGACCTGTATGTATTCTAACGTGCCTTATTAAATGCGAGTTTTTTTTAAACTCCTTGTTGCAAACTTCACACACGATTTTCTTCTTTTCAATTGAATGTACCCTCATGTGAGTACCAAAGCCATGCTGATTGAGCATTTTATGACAGATTTTGCACTCCATTGTTTCTTCTTTCTTAGTTTTGGGTTTATCTCCACTTTCGATATCAAAATGTGCTCTGTGTTGATGTCTTTTGAGGCTAGCCAAGCTTTTGTAACTTTTTTTACAATTTTCACAAGAAAATGGAGTTTCTCCTGCAAGACATGTTATAAACAGACAAACAAACTTTGAAACAATTTCATCCATACCAGTGTGTGACCTAGTGTGTATAGTAAGACTACTGAGGTAAGCAAACTTTTTATCGCAGAATGAACAAGAAAATGGCTTCTCCCCGGTATGAGTCCTCATGTGGATAGTGAGAGCACCAAGAGAAGTTACCACTCTGTCACATTTTCCACAAGAAAATTTATCATTCACAAAATATTTGTGCTCAGATCTTTGATGTTGAAGCTTTGCATTAGCATTGTTGAATCCTGTGGGAAAGTTTGAATGTCACTCAGAGCTACCTGGAGATCAATAACTCACACCTACCTTTACCGCAGATATGACAATCGAATGAATTTGATGTGTCCCCATGTACAACACTGTGACTTTGCAAGTCCTGCTCGGTTTTGAATTTCATATCACAAGACTCGCATTTATACTTCAATGCTTTACAGTGCCATCTTGTATGCCTTAACAGGTATTTCTTCAAAGCAAATGCACTTTCACAATCGTGACATGAAAATTTATTTTTTACACAACCCCGAGTTGGATTATCAGGTTCATCATGAGTTTCATCGTCACTTTCCGTTTTTATAAATTCTAAACGAATGAATTCCACAGGAGAGTTGTCAAGGTATTCATTTGTTTTTCTCTGTAGGGCCAAAACAAGCAATGCATGATTATCTCTGCTTTTCTCTATGAACGCCCCGACTTCTCTCAACTGTTTTATACACTTGTGGCACAGTTTTTGAGGTAGATCGTCATCTTTTTTTATCTACGAAATTATGGTAAACCTAAAATAGTTTCACTAAAGTAGGACTCACCTCAATGTCAGTAATAGTCTTGAACAAATTGGACAGGTCTTCGGGTATCAATGTTAATGGAGAATCGGAGAGCAAACATATCCTGCATAGTTTACTAAAATTATCGAAATCAATTTCATTATCCTCCATTTTTTTTATTATTTCGGAAACGAAAATAGCAACACGCACGTTCGACAGTTACATGAACAAGCTACAACTGACGTATGTCAATTCGAAATGACAGTTTCTGTGTCCAAAAGAAAACCAAACCACAGAGTACATGTACTCTGTGACCAAACGTACTTTGCCAGAATGCCACTACCAACGAGTTTTGTTGAATAAAACAAAGAATAAGAAGAAATGACATATTGGTTGTGGTTAAATGACAGATATTGTGTTTATTAATTTTTGTTTTGAAATGAACTCAAATCTCAGTTCGACAGATTTTTCTGGTATTTGTCGACTATGTCTAGGCCTGGGACCTTTACAGCCGATCGAAAAAGCGGGAGTGATGAATTCTTTCCATACGCTAGTCAACATCGAGGTTCGAATTTATCACAGGAATGATTTCACAGTTGAGTAATGAACATGTCTTTCAGGTCACGAGAAACGATAAACTGCCACAAAACGTATGTAGCGTTTGCATTAACTTATTAGAAACGATGTTCAGTTTTATAGAAACGTGTAAAAGCAATGATGAATTGTTGAGAATGATTGTAGTGAAGGAACAATTGATACGAGAAAATGATGACGAAAGTTTCGATAACGACGATTATTACAGTGATGATAAGGGGGAATGCGACAAAGATTTTTACTTCAAACAAGGACTGAAGGAGGAAATCGTCACAGAGCCCGATATTCAGGTTGATTTAGGCACGGAAGCCTCCAACTGTTGCCAAAGCTGTGGGGAAACTTTCTCATCCAAAGAATCCCTCTTGGAGCACCACAACGAGATCATTCTCTGTAGACCAGAAGATTTCGGAGTCACCGAAGTCTACATAGACTACTTGGAAAAGAGCAAAGGTAGGAGGAAAAATAAAGAAGAGGACGCTAAACCGGAATACGTCAACGGGCGATTGCTGAAGGGCCAACGACAGTTTTTGTGCAACCATTGCGGGAAGAACTACACCAGAAAAAACGGGCTGGAGCGTCACATGCTGACGCACACAGGCTCGAAGCCTTTTCAGTGTCGGGAATGCGGCAAAGCCTTCATCACCAAAGACATTCTCAAGACTCACATGCTGACGCATTTGGGCATAAAGGAGCACAAGTGTCAGGTCTGTCAGAAACAGTTTACGCAGTCCAGTCACTTGGGGTACCACATGCGGAGGCACGCTGGGGAGAAACCTCACACCTGCTCGTTTTGCTCCAAAGCCTTTTTGTCCAGCTACCATCTGGAGCGCCACAAACTCATGCACACCGGAGTTAAACCTTACAGGTGACGAATCATCACGAAAACTAGAGATGTGTAATGATTATCGATTATTTTAATATCAAAATCGATCTTTAATTGTCGATTCCCCAAGTTAGAGATGTGAAATTACTATCGATTATTCTAATCGCGTTATCGATCTTTTTAATAATCGATTCCGAAGACTAGAGATGCGGAATCACTATCGATTTTCATCTGAATCGACATTTCCATTCCCTAAATCGATCATATCCCTCCTCAACGTCACATCCTTACCGAAAACGATTTTTTGCAGTTGCGAGCAGTGCGGCAAACAGTTCGTTCGAAGCACCACCCTGCGCGACCACTTGCTCATTCACTCGGGCGAGAAACCCTTTCAGTGTCAGCACTGCGGCAAACAGTTCAACCGGAAACAATCGCTGACCAATCACGTGTCGATTCACGGCGCCGGCAAATCCGCTGCGCAGGTCGACCGCAAGAGGCGCTCCTCGGAGACGATAGAGGGCGCTGCTACGTGTGAGATTTTCACCAATTGTACATAGTCGAGGGAAATTAATTGTATGGAGTTTGCGATTTGATTTATTTAATTGAGAATATTTATTTATATGATATTTTAATAATTTGTTGTAGAACATTGGTGTTTTATTTAAAAAATCGTTCATTTCCTTCATTACTTTCAGAAACATTTTCTCAACAATAACAACGAAATATCTTTTTAATACTATATCACATTATTCGTCTTCAAAGTTGGCATCAACATAAAATAACAATTTATTTTTCATGATTTCTTAGCACAATATTTCAATAAATACTCTCTCCTTCCAAATTTAAATCTTCTACAAAGAATACCACCCCTAAATCACCATTCTCAACCTCTAAATCTTCCCGAACACTCTCTAAATCACCTGGATCGACCTCTAATCCATTACGATCTACCCCTGAATCCACCTGATCAACCTCTAAATCATTACGATTAACGCGACCAATTCTTAAATCGTTTTGCTCGACCCCTAAACTGTCCTGCTCAATCTCTATGCCGTTCTGATCAACCTCAAAATCGTCCAGATCAACATCTAAATCAACTCCTACTTCGTACTCAATCTCTATGTTGTTTTGATTTCCCTCAAAACTATCTTGCTCAACCTCTAAAACGCCCTGCTCAACCTCTAAACAGCCTTCATCGACCCCTACGTCGCCCTGCCCAACCTCTAAAACGTCCCGCTCAACCTCCAAATCTTCCCGAACAAACTTCAAATCGCCCTGCTCAACCTCTAAACCGTCTTTATCAGCCCCTAAAACATCCTGCTCACCCTCTAAACATCCCATATCAACCTCTAAACCGTCTTCATTAACCCCTAAAACGCTCTGCTCAACCTCTAAAACGTCCCGCTCAACCTCTAAAACATCCTGTTCAACCTCTAAATCGCCCATCTCGACCTCTAAACCGCCTTCATCGACCCCTAAAACGCCCCGCTCAACCTCTAAATCGTTCTGCGCGTGCGCCGTTTTCACGTGGAGAAGCATCAGCGACTCGCTGACCAACCCCTTGTCGCACTCGGGACACGAATGGGGCCCGTCGTGGGACAGCATGTGGACGCGCATGTTGTACGATTTGGCGAACGATTTTCGACAGACGGAGCACCGGTAGGGACGCAGGCCGGTATGGGTGAGCTCGTGGTTTTTCGCTTCGCCGTGCGATCGGAATTTCCGCTCGCAATATCGGCACCTGTAAACGTTCGAATGTAGGGGGGCAGCTTTGGGGGGGCGGGAATGTGTGGGGGACTCACTCGTACGGTCGTTCGTCGGTGTGCGTTCTTCTGTGTCTGATGGAGGCGCCGCTCGTGCGGAACGATTTGTGGCAGAATTCGCATTTGTATTTTTTTTCGCTGGTGTGCAGGCGCGAGTGGTAAAGCAGGGCGTTGGGATAGTTGAATCCCGCCCCGCACGTTCGGCACTGGTGCTTGCGCCTGTCGGCGTGCACCTCTTTGTGGATTTTCAGCAGGTTTTTGGTGAAGTAGGATTTGTTGCACTGGTCACACTTGTGGCGCTTTTCACTGTGTTTCAGTTTGTGGTTGACGAAAGCTGGAAGAATTAATGGAAACACAGGAAATTGGCTACTTGACCGAAACATTCCACTCACCTGATGTGCTCCTACATACTATTCCACAAATTTCACAGGTAAAAGTCCTCGTTTTGGTGAAATGGACTCTGCTTTTATGAATGCTGAGCTTTCGCTTGGAATCATACACAATATCACAGATTTCACATTGAAATGATTCAGCTCTAGCCTTTTCAACAGCACTATCACCATTTCCTGACCAATTTTCTTCATTCACTCTCTTTGATTTATCAATTATGAAACTATTTATCACATCTTTCAGTGAATCAGGTTCAACATTGTCTTCGTCACACTCAAACTTTGATTCATTCTCAGCACAGTTATTCTCTGATATCAAATTAATATCACTGTCAATTAAAAAATCACTATCTTCAATGACAAACTCCAACTGGTTGAAAGAAGAGTCAATTTGAACATTTTCTCCCACTTCTATTGAAACTACATTTGTATCTTCTGATTCACAATTCTTATTCAATTTTTGACCATTGGCAAATGTTGCAGTGACTTCTGTGCCAAGGTTGTTCAAGAACCCCCTGAAATCATGGGTTTTTGGTGCATCTTCTTCAATAACAACAAGTTCTTGTACATCAAACTTCTTATTTTTATAAATCAATTCAACAGATGGCTTTGTACTGGTTTCCTCACTTTCTTCCCTTGTGATTACATTTTCTGATTCATCACAGCTGTTATCAAAGATCTCTTTCAACTTCGAGTCCGTCGATTTGAACTGCACTATAAATCTCAAAGCAATTTTCAGGAGACTAGCACATACAGGGCAAATACTGGAGGGGTAAAATTCACAGGATCTGATCTGGAATACAACTTGATTGGTTATATTCTGGAACTAAATTCGGCTCATTTACTTACTTTGGATGATGTTATTCGTTGTAATGCTTCCAAATACGATAATTTCGTACCTACGTCCAGTTCAAGTTCATCTTTTAAATCAAACATAACGTTATTACTTTGGGTGAGACAAACTCGACACTGCAACTGCATTCGCAGCTTCTTATTATAGCTTGTTCTTGAGCGTTTCAGTTTTTCATCCATTATCATAGTTTTTGAGTAATTATATCTCGAATTACGGTTATTTTATTATGATATGATCACAATGTTTATCTACATGTATTCAAACTGTCATACGTCAAATGCGATAAATTCTTCTTCTTCAATTTGGCCTTCTATTATTGAACGTTAACCAGTTCTTCCAAAGATCTGTTTGATACTTTCTTTTTCCATGATCCATTTCTGTACGTGAACCGTGTTGTTAGTAGAAAATGAGGTTATGGAAAAAGACATCCTTTGTTATTAAAGTTCAATATCAACAGTGAAAATGTTGGAGATTAAAGATTTCCGTGACTTTTCAGTTTGTAATTGGTACGAAATATTCAGGCACGTTTCGTTGGACACAATCATCATTGATCTTCCAGACGAATTATTGAAAAGAATTCAAGCTGATGTAATCGATGATGATTCAGAGGAAGAACAGGATGAAGACAGTCAAAATGAAGATTTCTCGGAACCGTTATCAGCAGAATTCGTTGAAACATTAAAAAACGCGTTGAACCACTTTAATAACAGTGCATTTGTGAAAAATAACTGGCATGCTCCATTAGATGCAAGAGTATTCAGTTTCGGAAATGATTTGAAAGTGTCCAATGTAGACGATTTAAAATTGTATTTCACTAATTCTGTGGTGCTTCAAGAAGACTTCTCGAACGTTAAAGGTGTCCCGTTTTGTATAGCAGTGAGAAAATGGCTGAACATCCATCCTGCAGCAGAATTTCGGTGCATAGTGATAAACAATATATTAAGAGGTATCACCCCCAGAGATTGGCCGACATATTATGCGCATTTCAAGGAGGACGGCCCCCAAATAATAGAAGACTTGACCAACTTTTTTAGTGAAAACATCAAAACCAAGTTCCCTCGCAAACATTTCACTTTTGATGTGATTTTTCAGTACCCAGACAGACCTGTCATTGTTGATTTTGGTCCGCTGAATTCGAAAACTAACTTTTATGCATTCAACTGGAAGGAAATCCAGCCACTGATGCGGAAAAGCGTTCCGGAAGATTTACCCCCTGTTTTCAGGTATTTGGAGAATGATATTGGGATAATGAGGAAAACTGACGCTTTGATTAAATTCGCCAAGTTTCAATCCTGAGATTCGGACAAGAAAAATGTACAATCAATTCTTTATTTGTATAATTAAAAATGCGATACACGAGAAATGTATAAAATATATAAAATTTAAATGCAGCACTCCCAGGGTTTTTTATTTTAGTTCAACTACTGCATCATCTTTGGCAATGACTCATTTTTGTTGTCTTACATAACTAATGTGGCTATTTCTCCTGTAATTTCGCACTAATAAAGCGATTTCTTCAATATCGTAACACACTGTATGTTTGAAAAATGTTCAGGTTGAGAAAACGTTGAAAACGCAAAATCGACAGCATGGAACATTTTTCTGTCAAACATTGTTATAATTGACAACTGTCAATGTCGGATGACTTCAACGTGCGTTTCTTGAGTGAAATATTTCGATAAATTTGTGATTAAAAACAATAAAAAAGACATGGAGATCGCATAACAAGTGGAAAATCACCAATATATTTTATAGAATGAGTAAAACCTATCATGTAATAAGATGAACTGATTCTTCTCCCGTGAGTGTATCTGTCAAGTAAGTAGTTTTAAGATTACGTGAAATATGCTGTTTTTCTATGAGCGAGTTGACACTCCAAGCCATAACTCTCACACCTTTTCTTCGCCAATTCAAAATGACCTCCCTGAAAACAAAAAATATCACTACCTGAAGATTTATAACCCTCATTAAACATCGGAACTGAATAATCACCCGCTAACTGTGTCCTTTTGTAACAGAATAACCGAAAGCCCCACCAAATAATAAGTGATTTTCGACAACGCCCATTCGTGCAACTTGTCGCACAAAAGGAGCAGGTTATACTTGAAAAAGTTACTGTCTTTGAATTCACCCCTTCCTTCGGGGTACCTGAAAGATTCGTGAGAGAAACAAAAAGGCCTCCAAGCCACGCAGCCCACGATTTTCGGGTTTTTCCTTCTGATCTGAAAGCAATGGGCTCACGATTTGTCAGTTTAGCTTCAATGTGCTTACCATGTAGATGATGTTCGGGAAAAATGAGGTTACTACGGCTCTTGATAGCAGCTCTGGGTACTTTGTGAATAAATCTAATATAACGGGGACCATCTAGAAGTGATTTTTATGAAAAGAAATCGGCAGTTTTGCACTCACGCGATCTGGATTTCAAGGAAAACCAAATCAACGATAAATGCAAAATAACCAAAAAATTCGACAAATTCTCAATTATACCTTTCTATTATTATCTTTAATGTCTATGAACATTCTTTGACCATCAACGAGAAGCTGGTATACTGTTTCGTTTAATGTGGGAATTCTCGTGAGGTTCAAATCCCCTGTATCAAACCTATCCCTATTCAAAAGGCGAAATTTAAAATGACACATTGTTTTTATTTTCGTAACTAACCTGAAAGGGTGATTGACAGATATATCAATGGCAGACAATTCTTCCCAATTTGACTCATTCACATTAACAGTTGAATTTGCCATCCTTTCTAATGTTTTATCATGGAAAACAATCGGTACCTCATCCTTTGTTAGAGTCACATCGAATTCAATCACCTTACAGTTTTTTTCTTTGCACTAAAATACACCAAAACACAAGTTTTTGCACAAAAACTGAACAAACATTTGATGTCAACAGCGATAACACACTGATAAGCACACATTTTCCAAGGTGACGCAGAATACACTCGAGAAACAAATAAAATCTCACCAATTTGAATGCTCCGAGAGTATTTTCTGGTGCGTCGAAACCAGCTCCTCTATGCGCCACGGTTTTCATGAAATAATCATCATTATTGGCATTCTCGGAAAATAAGTCTCTGCCTAAAACAGCTTCCACAGCAGCACTATCAGGTGGAGGAACTCTCAGAGCTACTATGAGACACACTAGCACTATCAGGAATAAAATTGTTAAGGGGAAAAAGCTGCAAAATATCTCTTTCACCAGAAACCAGCTGCCGTAGGTGACGTATATTATGGTTAGGGAACTGGGAATTATTCTCAGGAAATCAGTATTCATCATTATTTTATTGCTGTTCGACTATACGAATAAAACTACGAATCAACTTGCACTTTGAATTTCCAGCTAACCCCCCCAGAGGTAATTCTAGTTTTGACATCTTTGACATCTGTCACCTCAACAAAATGACGTACGTAATCACATGAAGGATGACATCTAGCCATCTCGTACTCGTTACAGATCGTTAGACTTTTCCGCTGTAGATACTTCCTGCCCGCACCACTAGATGTCGCTAGTAATACCCTTTCGCAAAATTCAAATATTGAATTGTATGTGTTTTCATTTGATAGTTATACATTAACGTGCAATAAATTATTAATATTTTCAAACAATTCTATGCAACCTGCACTGGTTTCGTAACAATATTAATCATCATTAGGTTATTTGAACGACCACACTTGTTTTGCCCACTTCCTGTTTTTATAGTATTTCAAACTCATGATAAGAGATTCGCATAGAAGAAAAACCACTTCAATTAAAGTTATAAAACTGATTCCTAGAAATAAATTGTATGTTCCTCCAAGTGAAACTGAAAAAAAAAACAACAAGATTCGAATTATCGATATTGTAACGTATCATAGCACATAACCTATAAAATCGCCGAATCCAAAAATAATATTCCTTCGATATTTCGTGGTTGGATGAAGCAGCCCCCATCTGAACGTTATTCTCGAATCGAAATAGCCTCCAATTTCCCTAAAATCGCAATAACAGAGAAAACAACAATTTCTCCCCAATGCTTTCTCACCATTTCGTAAATTTAGGGTTCATTGGTAAATAAGTGATAATACGACAAGGCTGTTGACAATCACAGCCAACTTCAGCTGCTGGTTTCGTCAATTTATCAACGTATTTCGACAGACAAAGTAGGCCACCAATCGTACATACCTGGCCATCTACAAATTATACTTTCAACTAGTTCAATTCCGTTACCATTCAATAGGTGGCGTACCCAAGAAATGATAGAAGTGTGGTTTGCATCCGCACAACTGCATTGCTAATTGCTTTCTGCAAGCCATTTGACAGGTGGCGCTACTGTATATCCCCATATCGGCCGTTAGCAGTTCATTTTCGAAGCGGCAGTTTCTTTGGGAGGGACTCAAGGATTTTATATCGGGAGAGAAATCAGTTTCGATCATTTTGAAGTCGACTTCGAGTTCTTGGCTCTGACCTATTTCGAAAGTGAATTTTGAAATGATCTGCGGAGCTTCTATGTGTGAATGAATGTAATACTGGAAATAGGTAGATTTTGAATTAGCTAGAAATAGGGTTTGTAGAAGCAAACCTTTAGAGGTCGTTCAGGGTCAGAATCGAATCTTGCATAACAAAGACCGTTGAGATAATGACATCGCAATGTATCGGATTTTTCTTCGAGTTCATTATCGATGTTTCTGCAGAAAACATACGAATATCAGCCCTGCACTGTTAATTTGTAATTTTATACTTACTTTACTGATAACAGAGAAGTCAATTTGGAGTTGAAAGTGAAACAAACACCCATTTCTGTCAAAATCAAGTGCCAAGCCGTCTTTTGTTTCTTCTCAACCGTCACCAAACTTCCCGATACCGTCGGATGAATCTGAGAGGCAAACGCAACGTATTTTTGTTTTCAAAACATTTGAATATCACCTTAGTAACCAAATCGACAAAATCAATATTCTGCAATGACATGTCATCTCTGTAATCCTCAAACTGTTTGAAGTTGTGATAAGTGACGTTTGACACGAAATACAAAAACCTCAAATAATACTGGAACCTGTCATGATTCGCGCCTATATTCCACGTACTGAAAAGAAAACGTAAACAAAACGAAGCACTGTATCGTCGCTGTTACTTCAAGATGTACTTCTCGGCTTTTTGGACATCGACTTTGTCGTCGAAGCAAGCTGTAGCTGCTGGGAAAATGTTCTCCCAGTTCCTGTAGTCTTTTTCGATGGAGATGACGGTGGGATTCGCCGAGAATCTCGTCAAGTTGGAGTTGCAGACAGTGACAGCGGCCCAGGTTGCTGTGATTATCACCGATAGCCAGAATAATCTGATTTAGACATAGTGAGTGTGTGATGAAAATGCGAAGGTATGTACGAAATCAAGTTATTTTGCTTTCATAATGCGATAATTAACGTCGTGCTGAATGAATTCTCCCGGAGTGTTGTGAGTTGCTCAAATTGAGGGTGTGGCTTTGAAAATCAGTTGAAGAAAATCCGAATACCTTTCTAGAACATGCAATTTGGGCAGCCCCACTATATTCATGCCATGAATGGTAGTTTCGTTGCAAAAATGTTGGAAATACTGCCATAACAATCTCTTTCCCTTCTGGTGATTAAAGCAAGTGATTTTCTTCTTTTTCAAAACCTTCATCGTTTCTGCCACAAAGCTTATTGAAAAATGACAGAGAATTCGTTTTCTATTGATGAAAATGCCATTTGATTCCTTTTAAGATACCGCCTGGTCGCATTAGTACTTCTTTTGTATTCACTGCACAATGAACCTAGAAAGGGATAATGCAAACATACTGGGTGTATCTAAAATAGGACAAAGTGTAGATACGGGTAGCATCTGGATGAAAATAACGAGATAAAATTCGATTGATGGCTTTGACGAATGTATTCTTTTGTTGAGACGTGGAATGATACCCCCCACTTCTACCGAGATGCCCTGTGGGGAGACATAACCTTGCATGGTCGACGACAAAATCAATTTACGAGCCGCGTGCCGTTGTTTGTTCGACATTTCACGACCGAACGATAATTTTTCCGTGTTAAATAGCCACACGACTACCTGGCATAGTGTAAACATCATCGTAATCATCATGCGGTGCCTAGTCGGTTTGTTATTTCTCGTTTCATTTGTTCCTGGAAATTATGTAAGTCGCTTTTAATTACTGCCTTTATGGTCGAGTTATTTTTTGCACGGGGTGTACGTCGTATCGTGACTGATGATTTTAGGTTTGTTCAATAGAAAATGGGATAGTCGTTTACAGGGTGTTTTGTTATGACTCAGGGCAGTAGTGATTATTTCTATAAATACGTATTGAAAACGCTTTCGTTTCAAGATACTGAGTGTTAATTGCTAGACTTTTGGGTAATTTCGCATTTTCAGCTCGAATTTCGTGTACAGGTCAGGCCTCAGGGGTGACAATGCTTGCTGAATGGTCTCGATGATATACAGGGAGATATTTTTTTCAGAGGCCACACCCCTTTTTTGTTGCACTGTTTATGGATTTCAATCAAAAATGTTTGTATAAAAAATGTTGGGGACACCCTGTAGTGAAAAGCGATAAAATTCCGACATGTTTACCGATTTTTTCGTAATGTTGCGTTGACAAGCTCGGAAAAAATGTCGAAATCGGCGTAATAACATTCTATGCATTCAAATTCGTGATTTATCAGCCATGACTGACGTTCCATGAGTCATTAGTTTTGCGATAGAATACGTTTATTACGGGATGCTCATTACGAACTTATAATTAGGCATGTACCACAGAAATTTCACCAACAAATCGATAATTCACGATGACAAGTTGACTTCCGGTTGAAGCAACAAGTGTTAGCATTTCCCCCCCAATTTTCCAGGCGAAAAACCTGACCGTGTCGATTTACTACGAGGCCCTCTGCCCGGACAGCGTGAACTTCCTGGTGAACCAATTCGACAGGGCGTACGCCACCCTCAAGGAGAACCTCACCGTCGAATTGGTGCCGTTCGGAAAGGCTACAGTAAGCAACTCGCGAGACGAAAAAAAAAACTCCCCGAACTTTGACGTTTGACGTTTACAGGCGAAGAGGTCGAACGGAACGTGGACCTTCACCTGTCAACATGGCGCTAGCGAGTGCTACGGCAACATGGTGCACGCCTGCGCGATAGGCTTGGCACCTGTTGAGCGCAGTATCGAGTTTGTCGTTTGCGCCATGCAGTCTGGCAACGCCAGCCACGATGCGTTCTTGGAACAGGTAAAATCCGGCACCACGAAATATATTCGTACGCTGAGTTATGACAGCTTGTCAAAAAATTTGATTTTTTTTTCAGTAATTATCCGAAAAGTAAGTTTATGATGCGAATAATTATTATTATTACTATTATTTTATTATTATTATTGTTATTATTATTATTATCGAATGAAAAATATTCCCTTTTGATAATTTAGCATGAATAAAATATTCAACACCCTGTATGATAAAAATCTACAAGATTTACAATACGCGGAATTGATGTTTCACCCTGTATACCCAATTTTTGAATGACAGGCTATTGTTGTGTGTAAAAAAATGGCTGAAAAATCAATTGTTTTATTTGGAGATGGAGATTTCAGATAATTAATAATCGATATCAATTTGATGATCATTCGATGATGCATTATTTAAAAATCACGATGATTCTGTAAATTTCTCGAAACGTTAGTTTTGTGCCATCTCTCTTTATCTGCTTTCTTATTTTCTGTCTCGAATCATTCAAAATTATATAAACTTCTCCCATCTCTCTCAATCCAACTGGTCCTCGCATTTCCTTTCCTTTTTTTCCCTTTTAGGATCGTCTGAAATGATTGTCAATTGTCTTCCATCTCTCTTCGTCCAATTGCTCACGCATTTTCCCTCCTTTTTCCCTCCCGAGTATTGTGTAAAATAGTCGAAACTTCCTCCGTCTCACTCTATCCAATTGCTTAGGCATTTCCCCTCCTTTTTCCCTCCCGAGTATCGCGTACAATGGCCGAAACCCCATCCGTCTCTCTCCATCCAATTGTTTCGCGCATTTCCCTTCCTTCTCCTTCGAGCCTCGTTTGAAATAAACGAATCTTCATTGAATTCTCCGTGTTTGTTTGTCTTATCTAGTGTGCCATCGACTCTGAAATCGACTGGTCGAAACTGCGACGTTGCGCGACGTCCGGTCAAGGCGGCGACTTTTTGGCCGCCAACGGCAACTTGACGGCGGCCGTCAAACCGAACATAACCTTCATTCCGACCGTGGTTTTCGATCACCAGTACAAGGAGGCGTTGCAAAACATAGCCCTCAAGAATTTCTTCGAGATCGCCGATTTTCTCATCCACGAGAGCGACTGCGAGAGGTGCAAGAGCAGTGGCGCCCCCTCGGCGGTGTCGTCCGTTCTTCTTTTGTTTTCGGCCTCGGTGTGGTTGGTCGGCAGATTTTAGCCAGTGAAATAATTTGACGTGTATAATAAAGTGTTTTCGATACGATATACGTGTTTTAATCGAAGATGTTCCTGTAGAATGTTCATAGATGGCGCCACGTGCACAAAAAACAACACAGATGAGTTTGAAGATTTTGAACTGTGTTAAAAATTTCACTTTATGCATCGAAAGATTCCGAAATTTCCAAAAACTATATTTCCATCGGAATAAAATGAATATTTTCAGAGTCTCAACCAATAAAAGTAATTTTGCAACCTTAAGCATCAGCTTAGTAGTAAATTTGCCTTTTCCTGCATTTATCTTGACATTATGACATAATTCTGTAGACTTGCTACAAAGTACACTTGACACAGTCGCTTATTGTTTTGATTTGATATTTGTGAAATGAACATCTGTAGAACTGAATACGAAGACCCGCGATCGCTTGCATAGCAACAGAAAACCTGAGCATCGTTGCCACCCGACTATCGACCTTAAAGCACTCTACTATAAAGTCTAAATTCGATTGGCATGCTCCACCACATAGATGCCTTGCGACTGTCATTTGTTGCCGCCAAGAGGGTGATCTTCAGTTAATCAGTTGGCACGCAGATTTACGTTGGAGTTTAAACGATGGAATTTGATGTATTTGAATTGTTTGTGGGATTATTTGTGTCTACATAATTGTTTCGTGGAATTCTGTCTGGTGTGGGATATCGTGTGAAACAAGTAACATCTTAATTGTTGCATGGATTTATTGTGATTGAACCCAACAGTGTTTTCGAGCATGTTTAATGGGCATTTCGATTGTTTTATCCGAATCTCCCTATCATTAACTCGCTCAAATCCGGTAATGACCTGTCCTTGCAAATATCAGGTTTGTCGCCTTTTATTTTACCGCACACCACTCCTACGAAATCTAGCAGAGATTGATCCTGTGCTTCTTGATCGTATACACCGTCGTACACTATTGTAGGGACGAAAGAAAGGGCAGGATGGAGACGGGAAGTTTTATCACCGTTCAGGGCCAGTAGTTTGTCGCCTTCATCACTCTCTGAGCATGCCTTGATTCTTGTTACGTTGAAATGGCTGGCACACTGAAAATTGTTTTCGTATTAAAGGTTAAAAATTGTGTATTTAGTTTGATTCTAGATAGAAGTACTCACTAATTTGACAGTTTTGAAGTTCGTAGGTTCTAACGCACCCATTATACAATTAACGAACAAAACGTTTTCAAGTTGGCTATTATTTTGGGCCAGTACGCACGATTGGTATTTGTTTCCCAAGCATTCTCTCTGCCCGTGTTGGCAAGAGAATTGATACCGCCCATTATTCTCTACGTGCTAAAACAAAGACAAAAGAACGGTGATTTATTCAGATCAATTTCTGTGCTACGATTTTATCTTACGTTAGCTTTGCCATATGGAACAAACTCGATATCCACGTATTGTTCTATCTCTCCGTAATTAGGACGGAGTTGGTTGGTGATAAAACTGACGCTATCTCCACAGAGTGTTTCGTAATATATTGCCACTTTGATAGGCTGAAATTATTAATCAAAATTGAGATATTTTCCTGCAGTTTACTTTTTTGTCAACTCTAAAAACGATATTACTTACCACACATTCTAGTAAAGTGAAAAACAATAAGAAACTCGCTAAAATAAGCACTTTCATCGTGATAATTTGTAACCAACTGTCCACACTGATAATGGTCAAGTAATTGCTGATTCGAGCTACATCTTTTATTCTTTATTTAACATTCAACAACTCAAATCAAATGCTACAGAGATAAGTTGCCAGTGGCGTCACAAAAATGAAATAGATGAAATAAAATGGATTGGGAAGTTGGTTTTCAAGGTCAATTCAATATCACACGCTAATTTGATATTTTGTCGTTTAGGTATATTGATAGAGCATATGAATCAAAATAACAATGGAATGAGAATAAAAAAAAGAGTTTATATAGATTCATTAACCAAAAACGACCTTTAGCTAAGTCATTGCAGTGTGTCTGATCAACGTTGTTCCTTCTCAAATGGGACACCCTGTATATTTTCGTTAATTCTGATTCGTTACACCACCTGTTGCTCAACGGCAGTGTTGCCAAGTTACCAGTACACGTCTCAGGTTCAGCTATGAACTTGAAAATATACAGGGTGTCCCATTTGAGAAGGAACAACGTTGATCAGCCACATTGCAATGATCCACCCTGTATTAAAATTGGAATATACGAAATTAGTCGATGTTGTCGGTTCATCTCAACTCCACGACTTCAATTTCTGAGTCGATCCATTTTCGACAACCTTCCGGCTCGTATTTCAACATCTCGCACACAACTTCCAATAAATTTTCTAGGGCTGCGTCCTGATTGGTCTGGCTGTATCGGCCGTCAAAAGTGATTGTAGGGACGAAAAAGAGAGGGGGTTTCAAGGCCGATGTTTTTTTGGCGTTCTTCAGTAGGAGCATGTCGGCTTTACCGCTTTCGTAGCATTTCCGCAGAGATTTCCAAGCGATGCCACTGGAATTGCTGCACTGTGAAAGCAAAAATGAACTTTTAATCTCTCCGCAAAGGACACAATGTCCCTTGGACGTCCAGTTTTGGTCCAATTAACGTCCGAATGTACTGGACTCGAATTGGACGTTCATAGGACGTCCTATTCTGGTCCAATGGATGCTCAAATGTACTGGACTGGATTTGGACGTTCACTGGACGTCTTATTTAGGTCCAATGCATGTCCAAATGTACTGGACTGGATTTGGACGTTCACTGGACGTCTTATTTAGGTCCAATGCATGTCCAAATGTACTGGACTGGATTTGGACGTTCACTGGACGTCTTATTTAGGTCCAATGCATGTCCAAATGTACTGGACTCGAATTTAGGATGTCTTATTTTGGTCCAATGGAAGTCCAAATGTACTGGATTCGAATTGGACGTTCATAGGACGTCCTATTCTGGTCCAATGGATGCTCAAATGTACTGGACTGGATTTGGACGTTCACTGGACGTCTTATTTAGGTCCAATGCATGTCCAAATGTACTGGACTGGATTTGGACGTTCACTGGACGTCTTATTTAGGTCCAATGCATGTCCAAATGTACTGGACTGGATTTGGACGTTCACTGGACGTCTTATTTAGGTCCAATGCATGTCCAAATGTACTGGACTCGAATTTAGGATGTCTTATTTTGGTCCAATGGAAGTCCAAATGTACTGGATTCGAATTGGACGTTCATAGGACGTCCTATTTTGGTCCAATGGATGTCCAAATGTACTGGACTCGAATTGGACGTTCATAGGATGTCCTATTTTGGTCCAATTGACGTCCAAATGAACCTATGGACGTCCATACGTCGCATGTAGATGCCAAAACGTGTCTTTAGTCACTTTTATACAGTTTCCAACCTTACCTTTTCGAAAACCGTATCTGAATCAATGGAAACGTTGGTATTTTTCATGGAACAGTAGACGAATTCTGTGCTTTCCTCCACCGAATTCTGGCTGACAGCGCACGCATGGATTTTGTTTCCATAGCACTCTTTGGGGCCGTGTTGGCACGTGAAAACCAGTTTTCCAGACTCGTTACTCGACTACAACAGAAGAAATCACGAGTTTGGAGAGTTTTTTTGTTTCTCTTGTTCCCAATGGGGTTAGTTTTAGCTTTGAACGTTTTTCACTCACACTCGCTTTGCCGTAGGGAACTAAGTCGAGTTGGAAAACGTTTCCCAGTCGTTTGTAGACAGGAAAAAGTTGATTCTCCACGAAGTTAACGCTGTCCGGGCACAGAGACTCATAGTAGACAGAGATTTTGAGAGGCTGAACCTGAAATCGATGCGATTCCAATCGAGCTTACGCATCAGTATCATACCCGCAACCCCGACTATTATTTCATGAAAAATCATTTCCATACTCACTTGACACACGAAGATTAGAGCAAGCAACACTCTCCACATGATGACGAACTTTGAAACGGAAAGAGTTGGAATTCACTGACTAAAAAACGAATTTGATACTTACTTTTGATGGGAGGAACTGGGAGTCATCGTATATCATTTCAATCGACACCTGGTTGTTGTTTTGAACTATTTTCGGTTTTTTGGTGTCAACAATTATTCACTCGTAGAGATTAGACAATGTATACAGGGTGTCTTTGTGTCGAATTGTTATTATTGTTATCACCATTATTAAAACAGCATCTTTTTTCGATTACTGTTAACCACATTTTTGATGATTGTGAGGATTTATTTCTGGTTATATTCCTGATACAATTTCATAGAGTCAGCATCCATTTTAATCTCTTATTTCTCAATAATCAAACAACAAATTTTTTCGACAAGAGTTTATTTTTTCGCGATAACTTGTATAAATAGCCATTAGAATGACTTTGGAGCGATAACAATAACAGTAATTCGATAATATCAAATAAACAACTGACTAAGTATTATACAGGGTGTCCCATAGCTTGATACTTGGATGTTGAGCATGATTTCGGCCTGAAAGCTTCGGAAACCGCAGTACGATTCACCCTATTCAATGCAATAAACCGAACTCATACATTTAATATACAGGGAAGACCAAAAATTCTTCGTATAACGAGAATGGTGCGAAAACATGTGCGCCCAATTTTGAGCATCGAAAAAATTCAAAATATGGGAACGTGCGATGCGGGCAGCTGAGCAATTTTGTTCATCGGTATCAAACTGAGCACTTGATCGACGGGCACTCTGGTGTCGTATAAAGAAGGTGCTTGAAATATTATACCGCATGTTCCCCCGATGCAGGCCAACGTGAAGACCCATAGGAAAAAGCGGTCTAGAACCATCGACACGAATTTCCAGTCTTCCACAATCTACAACAAAATGAATAAAAAAAATAGTATATGGGATTTAATATGAGAATGAGAACGTAAAGTTGCCATATACGCGACGCGCTCAACTTTACGTATACCTTCGATAGCTCAGTTGGTAGAGCGGTGGACTGTAGTGGAAGAGACAGAGTAGACATCCATAGGTCGCTGGTTCAAATCCGGCTCGAAGGAAACTTTTTTTTTTTTCAATCACAAATGGGTACAGTGCTGTTCAGGCACCACTGAAATTCGTTCAGTACGAGTGATACTTACCTCATTGTCTTTATCTGCGTCTCGAATATGCTGAGCTATGAATCTCACTCCTTGGAAGGCAGCTAGAACGTTAGCAGAAGGAGTTCTAGGTGTAAAATTCGATGACCCAGTCACTAAAACCAAAACGCCATGTTGGAAAAAATTGTGACGGTAATATTCGACTCACTAGAAGAATGAGCATTCATTTTCCTATCGTCTTCCTCGATATTTTGCAAAATGAAACTCGGCTCTCGCGTAGTTATCTTGAAGTCCGTCGTGAACGGTTCAGCCATATTCAACCTTGAAAATATCACATTTTAATATACAGGGTGTCTCATTATCGAATCACAAAAAAAAATCTTGACAATCCCCCTTTCGCGAAAAAAATCCCCCACCTGAAAAGCACTTACTGCATGTCCAAATCGCTCGTGTAGCCCCTCGGAGGCTGTGAATCATCGTATTCTGGGATGGAATAAGTGGTTCTTCGCATTATCAACAGTTTGGGCATGAAATGGAGGAAGATTTTCCTAAAAGTCGGTGACATTTTGTGCGTGGAAGGGGACCTGAAAAATATCGTTTCGTTCAATTAAGGGTAGACATACCGTACGATCCTACTAATTAACCGTGACGGACAATTTGAGAGCCTAGCATTAAAACTCCATTAAAAAACTACACCGATTGTTATTTATCCATTCCTTCTGATTTGAAAGGCGACCCTAATGATGAATTATAGTTCATTTATTCACACACGACAAGATGGATCGCTTTATTTTTTTTCTGACACGCGAAAGTAGTTTCGAAGCAAGAAATGTCTTGACACTGAAATTATAGGTAATCCGAAATAGAAAACAGAAATTCAGGAGTGGTTGATGAATGAGATTATGATGTGCTACCTAGGGTTGTTTCGTGACTGGAGTATAATAGAGCACTAGAAGTGACGTCACGCGTCCACCATTAATATCTCAAGTCAATTGAAACTGAATTCTAAAAAGTATTCTTGAAAAATACCCCCTTCTAAAAAAATCCCCCACCTGAAACTTGCTTATCGTCATGTCTCAATTCAATTGAAAATGAATTAAAATGAAAAAAACGAAAATCCCCCTTCGAAAAAAAAATCCCCCACCTGAAACTTGTTTTTTTTCACATCCCAATTCAATCGAAACTGATTTAAGAAAATAAAAACGAAAATCCCCCTTTGAGAAAAAAATCCCCCACCTGAAACTCGCTTTTTTTCACATCCCAATGCAATCGAAACTGATAAAAAAACGAATATCCCCTTTGAGAAAAAAATCCCCCACCTGAAACTCGCTTTTTTTCACATCCCAATGCAATCGAAACTGATTCAAGAAAAAAAAAAACGAAAATCCCCCTTGGAGAAAGAAAATCCCCCACCTGAAATGCACGTTGAGCACGCACACCGTCACCCAAATGGACGACGTCACCAGGATCATGGTGAAGAGCAGGTACTTTCCCAAGAGCGGCACCGCCAGCGAAGTGGGCGGGATGATTTCTGCCAGCAACAAGAAGAAGACGGTGAGCGACAGCAAGATGGAGACACACAGGGTGACCTTTTCGCCGGAGTCCGAAGGCAGGTAGAACACCAGCACGGTGAGGAAGGTGATGCCCACGCAGGGGATGATGAGGTTCACCGTGTAGAAGAGGGTTTTGCGACGCATGGTTATCTTGAAGGTTATGTCTGAAAAAAAAAGAGTTTAGTTGGAAATCTCGAAATCCCATGAAATCCGCGTATCCGGATCGAGTGTATGAAATTTGAATACAAATCTATTTTGTCGAAGCGGCTATACGGAGAGGCTCGTTTCCGTCAGGATTGTTTCTCGGATTTCTGATACGAGTGAGGGGGATGAAAATATTTGTAGAGGTGGGAGTCCCAGGATAATATTACCGAGTATAAAACAAAGGCACTGTTCGATTTACAGCTTTTCTTTAGAGTAAGGTGAGTCTTCAATGTTCGTTTGGAGGCGTCTAGAGCACTGACCTGGACTTTTCATAGTTTTTTTGTGATTTTTTGGATTTCATACCTGAAATGACTCGAAAATTATACTGAATACCGAAAAACGGATTTCACCACCGTTTTCAACGTCTTTTAGACACCTTATATACGAGTTTTTAGGCGTATTCATCCTCAGAAATTCCATTTAAGATGAATGAAGGTAATATGAAATACAATTCGACATATTTTGCCATATCCTCAACACATAAATAATTCTTAAATGATCGTAACTTCGTGGTTATGTTTGTAGCGCGTGGACTTCTCACGCGCCAATTTGGGGTTCAATTCCCGCTTCGCCAGCTTTTTTTATTTCTTTCTTCCTAATAAGGCAGTGCTAGCACGTGGTTTGATTAACGGACACGCCCCCTTCTGTTCAACTTTTCGCGTTTCGCTAGATTCTCTCGAAGAGCTGCGAGGACGATTTTGATGCGTGGCGGTGTTGCCTAATCGACTTATTAGGAGGTCTACTGGAAGTCGCTGTTGCCGGCTTTATTTTTTGTAAGGGGGTCTACGGTGTTTTCTGTCGTGAAATTGGGATGAATACAGGGTGATCCATAAAGGCCTCGGAAGTGTTTGAGAATACTTCATATACGAGTTTTCTAGCAAATTTATATTTTGAAATTCCGTATTGGATTTCTTACTGTTTTAAAATTCAAAATCGTCGTGGAGTCGTAGTTTTTCGTTGGAAATAAATTGATATTGATTGATTCAACTATTTGATGATCGCATTTCCGTTGGAAACATTTCGTAACTGGCGAGAGCAAATATTTTCGTTGGAAATTACATGGATTGATCGTAATCCGAAATGTTTCGCATCCATCAGACTGTCGACGAATAAATAGTCGTATTATCAATCCACTTTTCACCCATTCAGGTAATTTAACGAGTGCTTGAAATTCCACCGACGGATTAGTTTGTCCGCATGAACATTCCAAACATTTCTCGTTTCATCCGAACCGAATTATTACAGTCTCTCTCCATGAAAAAAACAAATGTCTGCCGCCTCTCTTGCTACCTTATAGACGAGTTACCATAATGAACAAAGATGTTTTGAAATGTGATTCGAAAATATACAGTCATATCCTTAACAAATAATTGATTCGGAATGTAACATGACTTCGTGGTTCTGTATGCAGAGCGTTTGCATATCACACACTAATTTGGGGTTCGATTCCCGCTGTCGCCAGCTTTTTTTCTTTATTTCTTCCTAATAAGGTAATGCTAGCACGTGGTTTGTTTAACGGACACGCCCCTTTTCGTCCAACTTTTCGCGTTTCGATGGATTTCTCTCGATGAGCTGCGAGGCGAATTTCGGTGCGAAGCGGTGTTGCCTAATGGACTTTTTAGGAGGTTAAATGATAATCGCTGTTGCCGGTTTTATTTTTAGTAAGGGGGTCTACGGTTTTTCTGTCGTTTGATTACTTTTCATGGTTTTTTTTTTATTGAAAATAGCGAGTTTATCGTGGGTTTACAATATTAAATAGCTCGAAAACTATACTAGTTATCGAGAAACGGTTTTCACCACCATTTTTAGTGCCTCTTGGACAGTTTTCAGAAAATTTTCGAATTGTTTTTTCCACTCTAATTCAGAAACGGAACGCAGTTGTCTCTTGGGCATCGTTCAAAAAAGCAACCGAAAAGAAATTGAATGCGGGAGCTTGTTAAGTCAGTCTGATCCAATGCCACGGAATCACGTATTTTCGCGACTCGAGTCGCACGAAGAATATAGCCGGAATATTCGTTGTTATTCCCTCGCGTCTTCCCGGAACAGGAACAACTTGATTTAAATTCAAATTTCTTCTTTCACGCTTCCCCCCTTCCCCCCAATCTGTCTATTTTCCAACACTAGACATGGCTCCCCGCCGAAATAACAATGACGCATCAATCGCAGAATTTTATTTCACAGCCGTGTTCATTCAATCCTACTTTCCTCTCGGCTGCGTCTAATTTTCGTTTCCCGATGTACAGGGTGTGCGAATTTCAATGTAGATCAAGTAGAGTTGAAAATCGAAAATAAAATTCACCTGAATACGGTTCTGCGCAGCATGGATAATATTCCTCGTTTCTTGTAGCTGGTACAGCCAGGATGTCCCATTCGACTGACAGATAGAATTCTGACAGATCGATCCCTACTTTCACTATGTTGCTTCCGGAAAGTTGGTCCATGTGTTTTAAGTCGATCTGCGAAAAAAAAAACAAAATCTCATTCATCAATTGATCATTTAGTTGACGCAATTTCGTAATTGGATTTTTTTTGAAAATCTTTTTGAAGTATTTTGAAAATCAAACATCGGAAATGTCCTTCGGGAAAGAGAAAATTAACGTCTATACGACGACCCCTTGAAATCGGTCCGATGAAGTTGGCACGTCAGATCGACTTCTCAAGTTTTAGTGTGATGAAGTTTCCGCTTTCCGGTGTGCTAATAAGGCCGATGCCACTGCTCTCGGTTTGCTTTCCCTGATGCTTGGTCGAAATTCGAATTGCTAATTTACGAAGCCGCGATTGTTTGCTAACTTTCAGTTTGTGTCACGTGACACGGCCGGGTTTCTGCTTTGAAGATGTGCCACTGTGATCGGGAAGTAAGATGAACTGGTTTGTGAAAAAAAATCCCCCACCTGAAACTTGCTTTTTTTTCACGTTCCTATTCAATCGAAAATGAATTGAAAAAAGAAAATGTGACGTAGAATAGAATTTTTGTTTATTTAATTTTGATGCTTTAATTGATATCGAATATCAAAATAGTATAAAAAATTCAGAGTTTGTGACTTTAAGTCAAATTACAAATTAATTGATTTCTGTGGAGACTGAACGGAATTCGACTAAAAGTCAAGAGGGACAAAATTTAGGTAATAGGTTGAAGAACTCGAGAAAACTATCAAAATTCACCAGTGGCGTACGAGTGAGTTTTCCTCAGGGCTTTTATGGATCGAGACCTCGGAAAATGCAACACCCTGTGTGGTAATTGGAAAACATTCATTTCCATATCGAGCAGCACCTATTGCTTGATACTCATACGAAATTTGAGAGCTCCATCTGCAGTAGATCAAGCACAAAAAAATAAAAACCAAATTTTCAAAAACGTTCAACACCCTGTAACTCCGTTAATAATCGAGACGGACAAGTATAATTCGTAGTAAGTCGAATATTTCAACAAGTAGACGCTTGGCAAATGTTATAGACAGCCTACTAACCTAGGGAAATAAATTGAGCTACCTTCTTGATGCCCAAGACTTTCAAAGGACAATTCCACTTTACTTTTTGATTACAGTGACGAAAAAATATAGTGGTAAATGTCGTTGTTGCTGTTGTAAAACGTATCAACACTTTTTTGTTTCATCTCCTGAGAGCAAAGTCAACTGGAAAATTCCCATATCTCTCCCGAATGGCCAATCTTCGCTGCGAAAATAAAACTTCCCTCATTATTACGGGATCACAGTGTTACGACGCAGGGAAAAAGACTGTAAAAACTGGCCGGAGAATCTAATATTGCTTTATTTTACGGCAAACTCCACGTTCACTGTATGACTTTATCACGTACTATTAAATTTTTTATTCCGCTTAATAATCTGGATATGTCTGTCTGGTTATGGGGAATGGTATAAACAACGGAAATGGTCATCGTCGCCATTAGGCGGGCCATAGGCGTAACGGAGGGGGGGGGGGCTATTGGGGTCGTACCCCCCCATTGCTCAGAAAAGAAGTGAGAAGTTTTATATAAAAAAAAATTAACTGGACTCCCTCCAGATATGTCGAATCATCAGCCAATAAAGAGTATCCCAAAATCAGCGTAATCTTCAACGTTTTTATTTATTTTTATGGAAATCTGGTCGTTTTTAATGAATATTTTTGGAAATCTGACCGTTTTCAATAGATTTTTATGGAAGTCTAGTCATTTTTAATGAATTTTAATGGAAATCTGGTCGTTTTCAATAAATTTTTTGGAAATTTGGTCTTTTTTAATCAATTTTTATGGAAATCTGGTCGTTTTTAATTGATTTTTATGGAAGTCTAGTCATTTTCAATCAATTTTTATGGAAATATGGTCGTTTTCAATCAATTTTATGGATATCTGGTCGTTTTTAATTGATTTTTATGGAAGTCTAGTAATTTTTAATGAATTTTTATGAAAATCTGGTCGTTTTCAATCAATATTATGGATATCTGGTCATTTTTAATTGATTTTTATGGAAGTCTAGTCGTTTTTGATTGATTTTTCAAAAAATTAAAAGTCTTAGAGTCTTCAATCTTCGTATGGAGACTCCCAGAGCATCTATAAGGACTCTTCATGGGTTTTTTCGTTGGAAAAATGAGGATTTTGGGAGTTCTTGTGGGTTTTTGCGTATTTTCAGAAAAAATTAAAAAATGCAAATAACTGGCCTCCCTCCAGATATCAGTCGACTCATCAGCCAATAAAGGGTGTCCAAAATCAACGTAACCTTCGAATTGGCTACTGTCTGGCCTTGGAAAACTAGGAAAAACCAACGAACGAATCACCGAATCTCACCTGAAGGCCGTTGTAAGTCCACGACCCGAACTTCATGAGACAACTTTGCTCGTCGAACGGAAAATACTGCACGTTTATTTCGCACGACGACTTGTAGATGGAGGGCGGTTTCCATATAACCTCCCCCGTATACGAAAGGGTGGCTTTCGTCATCAAGGTCACCTCGTAGTTTCCATCCGCGCTGAAACAATTCAACAATTTCGATGAGGACACTGTCGAATATAAAGATGCGTTAAAGTAGCTGAAAGGATGGACGGAAACTCTCGGTGTTTATTGGGAAAACGAAATGTCCGATAATGCGAGAATGGGGGGACCTGGAAGAAATATACTTTCCGTGTTGGACAAATATTGGAAGACTATTTGCTTTCTCTTTCGACACAAGAATAATGTGTTTCTTGTCTAGAAGAGGATGGAGTTTTGTGGTGCGTTGATTGAGGCAAAAAATTCGTTCGAAATTGGAATCTTATAATTTTTTTGAAGAATTCGTAGTCTTCAATGTCTTTTTTTAGAAATCTGGTCGTTTTTAATTGATTTTCATGGAAGTCTAGTCGTTTTTAATCAATTTTTATGAAAATATGGTCGTTTTTGATAAATTTTTTGGAAATCTGGTCGTTTTAAATTGATTTTTATGGAAGTCTAGTCGTTTTTAATTAATTTTTATGGAAGTATAGTCGTTTTTAATCAATTTTTCGGAAATCTGGTCGTTTTCAATTGATTCTTATGGAAGTCTAGTCGTTTTTAATTAATTTTTATGGAAATATGGTCTCTTTTAATCAATTTTTCAGAAATCTGGTCGTTTTTAATAAATTTTTATGGAAGTCTAGTCGTTTTTAATCAATTTTTATGGAAATATTGTCGTTTTTGATCAATTCTTTGGAAATCTGGTCGTTTTCAATCGATTTTTATGGAAGTCTAGTCGTTTTTAATTAATTTTTATGGAAATATGGTCGTTTTTAATAAATTTTTTAGAAATCTGGTCGTTTTTAATTGATTCTTATAGAAGTCTAGTCATTTTTAATACATTTTTTTGGAAATCTGGTAGTTTTCAATTGATTCTTATGGAAGTCTAGTCATTTTTAATACATTTTTTGGAAATCTGGTCGTTTTTAATTGATTTTTATGGAAGTCCAGTCTAGAAATGATTATAGAATGTCTTACTTATTGAAGAGTACGATGTCCGGCAACCAAATATGCTCAGATGGTACATACAGCATCTCGACCCCGCCGTACTCCTCCGGATCCCATCTCAATTTGTAATCGTTCCATTTCTGATGCCAAAAAACCAACAAGAATCATAAACCACCACACTAAACAACGAAAACCAAAATCTAACCTGCACCACCCACAAATTGGTCGTCATGATCTGGTTCTTGAGATTCATCTCGATCAGCTGAGACAGCTTGAGACTGAGCCACACCGTGACAGCTTCAGTGTGATTGATGACAGGTCGAATGAGCCGGTTGTAATTGCTGAGCAAGTCATCGTACAGTCTCTTCGCATCGGGGTTAGCTTCGATGTGTTTGATGGCTGGAAACGATCGTAACACCCTTCGATCCATTTTTTTCACTGAGTTGAATGAGTCGGTGCTTACCTGAGACGTTACTCAGCGTGCAGATCAGAAAGAGGCCGAGACACACTTCACATTTCGATAATCTCATGGTGTTTGCTTGTATATGTGGTTTGTTACACCCACATTTTGGGGGGTTTTCTGTGATGCTGCGTCTGGACCGCGGTGGGTCTGGCAGAGTCGATAATCGAGCGCATGCGCGATGATAGGTCGCGTGAGATGCATTGAATTGTGGCCCGAAACACGATTTTGGTGTTGACTCAATTTTTGTCGATGTTTGAGAGCATTTTCTGCTGAATTTATACTACCGAAAATTGCGACATAATGCATAATAGCACCGCTGAAGGCGCTTCATCGCATCATCAGAGTATTTTTCCTGGATATTCATTTCTAATATCGATATTTTTAGAAAAAATACAAATTATCATCTTGTTTTTGGGATATACTGGGTGATTTAAGATTCCTTGAAAAAGTTATAAACTCCGTAAAGTAAATAATAAAACAACTTCGATGAAGCTCACTGAGAATGTCCAAAATATTACTAATTTTACGAAAACTATAGCTTTTTAGATTTTTCTAATTTTGAAAAAGGTGATTTTATAAGAAACTGAAAATCAATCAGTATATCTGATAGAGGATAAGTTGGATACGAGACGAGATTGATTTTTATTTTCAAAAAAAAAATAATGAATTGAGATGTTTTTTTTTGCTTTGTAAATGTCACTGTATACCAAGTGATTGGAAATACACCGCATTATTTCCATTGTGTATTTGTTTTATTCTCATTACCGTTATAATTGAAGCAAAACACAAGATTGCATGATCGAATACCGAGGAAGCAGCAACTCGATTTCGAAATACCCGAAATTACTTTTTCATCGATTCCCAATCGTACAATCGCAGCGCCAGATTGGAGTTTTTAATTAATGTAAAAGCTCATTTCTGCGTTCAAGCCCCACAAATCAACTCAATTCAGCCGTAAGAATAATAAAAAGAGTAATGAAAACCGAGACAAAGGAATTCTTGATGCCCCTACAACTCGAAATATTTGGATGAATTGTTCGTTTCGAGAGATTACCAAGTTTTACAATGACTCGAGTGGGATTCGCTCCGAGTCGATTAGGTATCGGACCCAGAGCGGCACCTCGCAGCACCCCACTCACGATTTTAATGAAGTCGAGAGGGTGCAATTGGCCATAAATACAGGGTGTTCCTTGAAGACGTGCTAATATTTGAAAGGGTGATTCTTTGACACATTTCGAGAAAAAAACTTCCTATAAACGTATGTCCTAAAAGTCTTGACTTTCTAGATACAGGGTGATATATATTATTTAACGGTTGGTACTGCCATATGAAGCGCATCTGACGAGAAAATGATATTATTTGGATTTTGATTCATTTTGGAATGAATCTGATCTCTTAATTTGCTTTCAGTCGATGCACAAACATTTTCACGCTACATCAGATTTTTGAGGAATTGAGCCTGAAGTGAAACGATTTCAATTTATTTAAGCGGAAACCATGCGTCCGACAAAGAAAATCCATGAGATCGAATTTGCTCAATAATGAATGAGGACATAGGTTTATAGGAAGTTTCTTTCTCAAAATGTGTCAAAGAATCACCCCTTCAAATATTAGCATGTCTTCAAGGAACACCCTGTATATCTCTGTTTGGTCGTTTAATATCGCTGGAAACCCAATTTACATGTCATAAAGTCCTTTCTGTGGACGGACGAGAATGGAACTCGGTTATTAATAAATATTATTCGCTACATCTCGCTGCATTTGTATAATGAGGCCAAATGAAACAAATGTATCGCAGAGAGCTTTTCGTTTTGCAGGCTGCCACGATAATATCACTTAGTCATTCTGCTGCACGGCACTTCCAAAAGGGAGAATAATTTGTAAGGATAACATTAACGAAGGAAAAGTCAGTCAGTCTGTACCGTCCGACAATTAGATCACTAGGAAAAATTGGACCGAATTCGTGAATCTTGGTGCCTCACAAATAAAACGAACGAACGTTTATGATACGAATAAAATTATCTTCGGGGCTCGGGGTTATCTATCCAGTAATCCCTCATTCTTTATTGGGCATTCCAATGACGATGGCTCGCTGGCGGCCGGCCGTAGCAGATCCAGAAAAACTCGTCAATCGTTTTGATGGTGCTCATTTTTCGCCCAAAAATCAGGCAAGAGGTAGAGGACCTACAGGGTGTCCCAAAACGGAAGAAAATTCGAGAGAACGAAAAATGCCCTCCAGTAGAAAACCCCTTGTATAACTGACAGCCCGGCGATCTGTCAAAAGTTCAACTGTCGTTTGGCATGCAAGAAGCCAAAAATTGCGACATAATGCATAGTAACACCGCTGAAGGCGTTTCATCGCATCATCACTGTATTTTTCCTTTAATATTGACATTCAAAAAATCCGCAACAAATGAGAAAAATATATTTATTTGCATTAATTTTGGGAAAAAAAAATTACAAATTGTCATCGTGTCTATCACAACATACTGGATGATTTTAGATTCCCTCGAAAAGTTATATTCTCCGGGAAATAAAAATAAATGATTAAACAACTTCGATGAAGTTCACTGGGAATGTCCAGAATGTGGCAATATTTTTGAAAACTATAGCTGTTTAGATTTTTATAATTCCGAAACCCCCCGTGTAACTGACAGCCCTGCGATCTGTCAAATTTCCATCTGTCATTTGGCATGCGAGAAGCAAAGTAATGCACGTCATCGCTCCGAAAGATGTCAAAGAAATCATCGGCGAGAACAGGCAGTGAAGGTGATGCTGATTCTCTCATCGGCGAAGTCTTCCCCAATGCTCGTTCCCGTTCCTCTTCCCACCAAAGCAAGCGAGGAGGACTAGAAGCCGGCCCGTACGGAGACTCGCCCTCAGACCGGCAAACGTACAAAGACTGCTTTTTCTACATGCTCCGAGACGATGATTCCTCCGATTCGTCAGGCGATGAAGCCAGCTCCGAGCTGTACAGCCTCAGGACCGACTACCTGGAGAAGCTGAACGACCTCAGGAAGAAGCTGGACTTGATTGAGCTGAAGGACGAGCGTGGGGGCTGCACCATCACGGAGATTATAGAGGAGGAACCGGAACCCCTTGGGGAAGGCTCCCAGAAACCATCCACCAGTGAGTCGGAGAGCGTGGAGATCAAAACGCTGCACCCCTTCTCGGTGTGCTACAACCTGGAGGCGCAATCCATCACCAACGTGCTGGAGCTGGAGTACAACCCGCCGAAGAAGAAGTCGTGCTTCCGGCTGCGCACCCCCAAGCTGCCCTCGGCCTCGGAGAGCAACCTCCCCTACCACACCAAGGTGGGGCTGCGCGAGGACCTCTTCCAGAAGCCGTCGGAAGCCCAGGGCATCCCCAGGGAGTGCTACGACAAGTTCACCAGGACGCAGGAGACGCAAGTGGAGGCGCACGAGGTGGGGGAGACCGCCAACCTCTTCCCCACGGTCGTCGTGGAGGAGAAGCCCCTCGAGTGCCCCCCCAGCAGCAGCTACAACAGCAGGAGCACCAGCAGCACCGCAGTGGACGCCCCCCCCGAGCCCGGGAGGATGGGGAAACGGCTGCGGCCGCTCAAGGAGGTGATGCAGCAGCAGCAGAGCCTCAACCAGTACCTCACGTACCGCAAGGAGAGGCGTCGCGCCAAGTCCTCGCCGATCAAGAGGCGAAAGTGCGTCGTGCCCTTCGGGCCCGTTCTTCTCAACAACGCCGATAAGGACCAGAACTTGGATTCGAGGTACTACCTCTTCAATTCGAGCTCTGCTTCGGAGGTGGAGGCGAAGTACCTCGACGAGATCTCCAGGAGGTTCGGATCGGGGGGTTCGGAGAGGAGGGAGGAGGAGGAGGTTGGGCTATGGGGGAGGTTGTTTGGATGTTTCAGACCTGTTTTTAGTTTCATCGCAAGGAGGTGATATTTTTAAGGAAAAACGGGGTTGTCTTGTAGCGGTAGGTGTAATATATACGATGTGTTGTGTATATTGTGGTGTTTTTTTTAATTTCATTGACTGAGAGAGTTGTCAATTCGTCGTAGAGTCTTCAATTTTCGTATGGAGGCTTCCAGAGCTTCGATATGGACTTTTTACGCGTTTTTTCGTTGAGAAAATGGGAGAATTTTGGAGGGTTTTCGTGATTTTTGCGTATTTTCGCGTTTTTTTGGAATTGTCAACATAAAATATCTCGAAAATTATACCAGATATCGAAAAACGGATTTCACCACCGTTTTCAGCACCTTTCAGACGTCTTATAGACGCCTTATAGACGGGTTTTCAGGCGATTTTATTTTCCGGATTTTTTCGAAAAATCGACGAAAGGGTACCCCCTTTGGGTTTTTGGAAAAAATTAAAAGTCTTTGTAGAGTCTTCAATGTTTGTATGAAGACTCCTGAAGCATCTATATAGACTCTGCATAGGTTTTTTTGGTTGAAAAACGGGGGAATTTTGGGAGTTTTTGGTGGTTTTTGCGACTTTTTGGGTTTTTTTTTTTGGAATTTTCAACATGAAATATCTCGAAAACTATACTAGATATCGAAAAACGGATTTCACCACCGTTTTCAGCACCTTTCAGACGTCTTATACACGCCTTATAGACGAGTTTTCAGGCGATTTTATTTTCCGGAATTTTTCGAAAAATCGACGAAAGGGTACCCCCTTTGGGTTTTTGGAAAAAATTAAAAGTCTTTGTAGAGTCTTCAATGTTCGTATGAAGACTCCTAGAGCATCTATATAGACTCTGCATAGGTTTTTTTGGTTGAAAAACGGGGGAAATTTGGGAGTTTTTGGTGGTTTTTGCGACTTTTTGGGGTTTTTTTTTGGAATTTTCAACATGAAATATCTCGAAAACTATACTAGATATCGAAAAACGGATTTCACCACCGTTTTCAGCACCTTTCAGACGTCTTATACACGCCTTATAGACGAGTTTTCAGGCGATTTTATTTTCCGGAATTTTTCGAAAAATCGACGAAAGGGTACCCCCTTTGGGTTTTTGGAAAAAATTAAAAGTCTTTGTAGAGTCTTCAATGTTCGTATGAAGACTCCTGGAGCATCTATATAGAATCTGTATATGTTTTTTTGGTTGAAAAACGGGGAATTTTGGGAGTTTTTGGTGGTTTTTGCGACTTTTTGGGGTTTTTTGTAATTTTCGACATGAAATATCTCGAAAACTGTGCCAGATATCGAAAAACGGATTTCACCACCGTTTTCAGCACCTTTCAGACGTCTTATACACGCCTTATAGACGAGTTTTCAGGCGATTTTATTTTCCGGAATTTTTCGAAAAATCGACGAAAGGGTACCCCCTTTGGGTTTTTGGAAAAAATTAAAAGTCTTTGTAGAGTCTTCAATGTTCGTATGAAGACTCCTAGAGCATCTATATAGACTCTGCATAGGTTTTTTTGGTTGAAAAACGGGGGAAATTTGGGAGTTTTTGGTGGTTTTTGCGACTTTTTGGGGTTTTTTGGGGATTTTCAACATAAAATATCTCGAAAATTATACCAGATATCGAAAAACGGATTTCACCACCGTTTTCAGCGCCTCTTAGATGCCTTATAGACAAATTTTGAGGCAATTCTTCTTCAATGTTCGTTGTGGAGGCTTCTAGAGCTTCGGTATGGACTTTTTACGCGTTTTTTTCGTTGAGAAAATGGGGTTTTTGGGGGTTTTTCGTGGATTTTTGCAACTCTTTGAGATTTTTTGGAATTGTCAAAATAAAATATCTCGAAAAAATGACGAAAGTTGAGAAAATTACGAAAAACCCCTCTCTTATTATCATGACTTTTTCCTGAATATCACTAATAATCCTACAACGATATCTCGAAACACCATGACGATATCTTGTTCCGTCCTTGACTCTCTCTCTCTGTCTCGCACATTGACGACGTCGACCCAGAAATCAGCGACCGCACGATTTCCGCTCCTGCGGTCTGTGTGCCGTACCAACCGCAAAACAATTGCCGTACCGACTCGGCGAGCCATTAATCAGCTGGGAGTTATTCGAAAATCTTGAACGGTCACGTCTAGATTACGGCCCGTACCAGATGCCACACCGGGCAGATTCCCAAACGCGGGCGGTCCTAGATCTCGTAATGGGGATAGTTGGAATTTCGAGGACAGCGCCCGTGCTATTATTAGTACGGGAGATTGAATCGACGAAATTATGGATTATAATGATAGTTTGCAAAAAACAGACATCGTGTAGAGTTCACTGAGCTGGTTCAGAAAATACCATGTATGTGGGGTCTCAGAATTTGTATAACCGAGCTACAGGGTGTTTTATCGATCTTAGCGATTTAATATCTGGGTCATAACTAGCAGAATACCCAGTATATGCTTTCGAAATTTAGTTCACACGTTCTCTTAATTCTTTAGAAGCAACTGACCAATGAATCGTAGGAAAATTCCAGGTCCGGACTAACAGAAATTGAAAATATGAAAACTGAAATTCAAATGTGCTTTTTTCGAACGTTTCATCATATTCTGAAAAACCGAACATACAGGGTGATTCTCCGAGGACTCGTGTACCTAATTTATTTATAGACTGAAATATGAATAGTTGCTGAAAAACTGTTTCAGTTGAAATGTAAACATGTAATATTTCCGGTTATACAAGATCGTGACGAGTCTTTCTCAATTCTGCAGACTATTTCGTATAACTGTTATTCGATTCCTGGTATGAATACGCCATTTTCCTTTCTGTATATCGAGGAATCTTCCTCTAGGCACAACTAAAAATAATAATAATAATAATAAAAGAGAGTAAATTGGTTGGGTTAGGAAAAAGCGTAATGGACTGCCATTCGCAGTTCACCCGTTTTATGCCACACAATGGGAAGATGCAAGATGGCTGAATCAGTGGCGTAACAAGTAATATCACAAAATAAAACGTTGTCCAAGTATTCGTTTTTTTTTGGTCGAAATTGAACAAAAGAAGAAACATTGAAGAGGCGTTTTATTTCTGAATAGTAAAGTGAACAAATTAGAGCGATATATTTGTGATCCATCTTTCATACCTGATCTGGCACCATGTGAGTTCTGACAAAACAAAAGTTTGCACCGATGAAGCATTTATTGAACGAGAATAACACTTTGATATGCTTTCATTCGAAAGAAATTTCGTTGAATTTTTTAAACTTTGTTTGTGGACGCCACTGGCTGAAAAATAAATATTTTTAATGGTCCTCGTATAAAGTAGTGAATCGAGATATCTGTTGAAGACGTAATTGATTTTGTTTACAATACCAGAAACTGCAATGCTTTATTTTTATATTCTCTTTGTCTTGAACTCTGTTCGTTTTAATGAATCGTTATTTACGATTCTCTGCACGGAAAGACGCGCTTAAAAATGCACCAAGCTACTCATAGAAAACTAGCTAACGATAATTGATTCAGCAACGGCAATGCCACTGAATTTTTCGATTTTCATACTGCCATTTCCTCACCGATTCCAATAAAAATAACCTTCATAGACGGTAGTTGAGCATTAAACCATGCTTACGGGCAGTAATAATTCAAAAATCCCAAATACCCACTCAAAAACGCACCCGTAATAAAATTCAGTAGACCCGCGGACGAAACTGTGGATCCGGCAACGCCGCCAGCCTACCCGCAGCGCCATCTCTCGGCCACGGCGGCCTGATAGCAGACGGAAGTGGCGTTCGTTCGTCAGTTCGCAGCCGTCTTCGACTCGGTGATGACGCTTTCGGTCTGTCGTTGCTAGGGAGATGTTTTCGTGATTTTTCCGTACACCCAAGACGTCATGTCTCGCTTTTTCTAGTGTCTGCTCTGATTGTTCCGTGCTAGTCTTGTCGTATTCCAGCAGTGCTCGATAGAAAGTGGATTTTTGGCAGTGATAGGTAGGTGAATTACCCCTTTTACTTATCGCGAGTTCTTCGCAGTGAGACTGACATACTTTCTCGGTGACAAAATAATTGAACGAGGATTACCTTGCGCGGTTTCTAGGCGAGAAAAATGTACGGCATTACGACATGCGAGCTCTTTACAAGGGAAAGTTAAATATTACAAGGACAGTGTAGATATCATGTCGGAAAGTAAAACACAATCGTTGCGGCTCTTTCTGACTCGCCACAATCTAGTAATGACGCTGATATCTCGATTCCCTGGTAAAAAAAACAAGTCAGACTTGAAAAGTACCGTGTGTTGCACCAAAAAAAAAACACACTCACCCTGTGAAAACACCTCAGAAATGTAAAAGTGTGTTTCAACAAAAAAACATTCGGGCAGTAAATTTCAATGAGGTGGCTCTCACCCTGTACATCAGTCGACGATAAAGATGCTTTATTTAATCGCTGTTTGCGAATAGTGCATCAGTCAGCTGATTATTGTTGTTTGTTGAATTACAAGTCAATGATCTGTCGTCAATGCTATCACCGAAATTGTTATCGTTTATTGATTTGATAGAAATGTTGAATAGCCAGCAAGATTAGCAGATTTAGTTCCTCTGTCACTAAAATTGCTTCGGTATAATAATGCGAAACATTGAGATCTAGAAAACAACGATTTCAATTGGGAAATATTAACGTTTTTCATATCTCAAAAGTATCCAGTTGACACCAATTGTTGTGGCGACGATAATAAATCAATATTTAAAATGATATGACATCAATTGAACAACACACTATCTATCCCATATCTATTTCTAAATTCTCAACATTGTTTCTTGTTTTTCGGAGAACCCCTGAAAAGTAAAGAACGGCAACACTGCATTTTCTGATACCTTCTAGGAAGTACCAAAAACTCGTACCTGAGCCATAGCAATTCCGTTTGGAATGATTCCTAGAAAGGTAACTACGTCAGATGTATGTAACGCTGTCACAAAATTCAAAAGGTTTTATATCGAGATTTAGTGCTCTTTTGTTGCTAATTTGTTCCCTTTTCCAAAACTTTTTTTTGTATTGGCACGAGCAACAAATTTTTGGAAAAAGGAACAAATTAGCAACAAAAGAGCACTTAAGCGGTCGTTCCACTGTAACATACATATTCGTCAGGAATGTATAATTTCATTCACGTTTCGATACCAAGCTCACTCGTAGTCTGTCTATAATTCGAAACACTCGAGACGAATTTCGAGTCATTAGGAGGAAATCTGTCCAAATTGAAACGTGCGTGCTTAATCCTCATAAATTACCCCTCTAAGCATAATCCGGAACGCTAATTGTTGCTAAAACAGATGCGATCTTATGAATAATAAATTCCCAAACTGTCTGATGACGGCTCCGATACAGAAAATCCGTTCGTTCGAAGGGGAGACAGAGAGGATGTCTCTCCATTTTCGGTCGTGGCTTTGCGAGGAGGAAAAGTCGCGGGAAAATTCTTCGAGAAAAGCCAATAAACAATTTCCGAAGAAAGAAGCGCATCATCTAATAACACATTTCGTAACACATTTTCCGTTCGGTATGGACTCGAACACAGTTTTCCAACAGAGTTATTATACTTTATGAAACTCCACGGCGCCATAGGCGTACGCTGAATATTTCCCAAGTATTTTGTAGTGGGTTAGGTTTGCACGGAAAATCGGGGAAACGAAACACCCTGTAAATGTCCCGATATCTCGATAAATAAATAAAAAAACATATAATTGTGGGATGCTTTATAGAAACTGTAACTATAATATTTTTCTTAATTGTCCGCTTTTGTCCTTCCACCGTCTCCGACTATGCGCCATACCCGGTGGATCCCGATGGATATCTGGCCCCGTTGGTCGCAGATTGCTCGGTGGGGAAAAAGGGGGGAACTAGCGGGGACACGGAATCGAAAAAGGGAAGAGATATACGCACGCCGGATATTGGATTCCAAGTTGTTGGAACTTCTTTTAATCTGAGGATAAGATAACCTTTTATGTTTCGGCGAAATTGGTGCGGGTGTGTTTTCACGCTTATACCAACATTGAAAAAGTCCTCCTGATGGCGTCCCCACTGCTTTGTGTGGTTTATTAAACGAGCTGTGCGTTATTCATGTCGGTATTTAAGCAATCAGTTTTCATTTTTTATTTTAATACCTCGCACCTGTATGCGACCGAGAGCGGAAAACGACGGGGAAGATGGCGGTGAATTTTCCGTTTTTCTCACCGCTTTTCCTGCAGAGATATTTCACGGCCTCATGACTATTTGATTATCTAAAAGGGACGACTTCCTACGCCCATGGGCGTCCGTGCGTGAGGGGGGAACAACTTTTGTATTTTTCAAAAAAATCGTATTATTATTATTATCATTATTATGTTCGTATGGAGGCTTCTAGAGCTTCGATATGGACTATTCAGAGGATTTTACGTTGAGAAAATGGGGTTTTGGAGGTTTTTCGTGGATTTTTGCGACTTTTTGGGTTTTTCTGGATTATTCAACATTAAATATCTCGAAAACTATACTAGATATCGAAAAACGGATTTCACCACCGCTTTCAGCGCCTCTTAGACACCTTGTAGGCGAATCTATTCTTTGAAATTTTGCTCAAAATTATACCAAAGGATGATCCTTTGGATTTTTCAAAAATCAAAGTCGTCGTAATTCATTCAAATTCCGTATGTCATCATTTTGCCATCAAAAACTCTCAGAGCTACCACTGTCAGAACTGGCTTTGTCTCTTCGAGTGCAATTTTCCAAGTTTCCGCAGGTGGAAAGTCACGGAAAAGGCCGCGACCCAATTTGTCGCCGACGTTCTTGAGTTATTTGTCGTCACTTCCTTTTTTTTCTTCTTTAAAATCCTCGTTTCCCAAACCACATTTCGCCGTGTTCAAAAAGAGCATGATCGATTGGAGTCAGCTCCGATGAACGAGCTGGCTACACTTTGCATTTCCTCGATCACATACTGAGGATAATGAATTCATTAGGAATATGAAGCCCCGCATAGAGCATTAGAAAGTCGGAGTTGTAGATAGAAATTGTTGCACAATCAGGTATAGTCTATTTCAGCTGGGTTGATGCCTGTGACGCGTCGCCAGATTTTGCCGTGATGCCACATGTTTTTCACTTTTTCAGCGATGCTCCGAATTAAAACTTGGGTATATAATCATATTTCATAAACTAACTATTGAACCGTTGTGAGATCGTGGTGAATAAATATCCATGAAGATTCTTTACTTACCTTATTTCGAATAAAATCCAATGAAAGTAAGGGTTTGCTGTTATCCATTTCGTGTTTAAAATGTTCTAATAAAGATGCAACCATTTTCTGGGCATCTTCACTCAATCCTCTCAACATTTCGCGCAATTTCAAAAAATCGCAATAAAAGAACAATTCGTATGTAAACAAACGATTGTGTGGATTCGCTCCAAACAATTTTGCATCGTTGTGAAGTGAACGATGCCAAGTCCTTACAATCGTTTGTTTATATACGAATTATTATTTCATTGCGATTTTTTTAAATTGTTCTTTTGATAGCTTAATATCATCGTATTCTCATCAAAATGTCGAGAGGATTGAGTGGAGATGCCCAGAAAATGGTTGCATCTTTATTAGAACTTTTTAAACACCCGAGTTTCAATTCGGAGTTGATTCGGAACATCGCTGAAAAAGTGAAAAACATGTGGCACCACGGCTAAATCTGGCGACGCGTCACAGGTATCAACCCAGCTGAAATAGACTATAAACATCCTCAAACTTTTTCAACCAAGCCGTCGAAAAATCGCTCGGAAAGTTTGCAAAAGCAGTTACGCAACAGCAATCGTAATAATATACTTGTCTCATTAACTTCCGATAGTTTGGTTGTTTTTTTCGCGCGAAGGTGAAAGTGACTTGTCAATGAATGTGAATTTGCGATCAGCTGACCGATTCGAGTTTTCATTACTCTTATTTCAGTTTCTTTGTTTGTTTGTTCCGCCGGATAGGAAACGCGATTCGTGTCTTCGGCACTCGCCTCGTTTCAGAACCTTGAGAAAATTGGTACAGGGTGGGCAAAAATGCAAAAAAAAGTAGGAAAGTTGTTCATGGAAAGTAATACTGAATGTAATAAACAAATCAAATGGAATTAGTAGTTATGCAATTAATGTGATACACTTCCAAAAACAAACAAACGAACGAAAATTTACAATAAATGTTCAAATTGTTCTCCATTGGCCGTTAGACAATGACTGAACCGGGCATTACTTTCGTCTCTAACATTCTGTGGCATAGCGGGTGTTGTGCTCTGTATTTCTTGTCTGATTCGGTCTTGTAGTTGAGGGATATTTCCAGGTCTGTTCAAGTAGACTTTAGATTTTAAATAACCCCATAAAAAGAAGTCTAATAGGCTCAGATCAGGTGATCTAGCAGGCCATTCCACTGAATTTGAAACAACATATTATACATTTCTGGAATCAGCTCAGCAAAGGCAATTTGGAATTTGAAAAAGAAGGGGGGAGGGTTCCATTCGAAATGTTGATGACGTTATTACACGAAAGTGGTTCACCCTGTATATCAGATTATGATTTGAAACAATAGTTAATTGAAATAAAAAATCGACCTGTTTTGGGAATTCCTAATTTTATTGTTCATTTAGCCAATAAAGAATTTATGCGTTACTTTATGGACGCACTGTATACAATAATCGTCGCAAGTAATCGCCATGTTACGATGAGGAAATTCATGCTAATCAACACGAGACACCGACCTCCACTTTCTTCCATGAACTATTAAACGGCAAAGTTCATGTTTTGCCAACACAAAAAAAAAAACACACACTATTAGAGGAGAAATTATACGGCGCGTTTCGATATTGACCCCGATACAAAACATTGCAAAAATAAGCACTCGCTTCATGAATAGTGATTTTCTAGGGTGCACAATTGTATAGGGAGGTCACGTGGAAGAGTAACAGGTGCGGTGTTGCCGGATCAACAATTAATCACCGAACCCACTGACAATTTTATTTTTTTTTTAATTTTTTAGTTGGACACAAATAATTCGGCACTCGGTTTTGAAACAACAAATTTCCAATGCGTTTGAAAACGTTTGGCAGTGTTGCCAACTGTCAAGTACGAGATTCGGTGATGGTGATGCTTTTTTTATTGAGTGGGTCAAAATAATCGTAACTGTAAAATGAATATTCCTTCCCAATTGACTTCATTGTGTTTGGAATTGTTTTATTTATGGTTGAGCAGCGTCGCTTGTTAATTTGGATCAGTGTTTCAGCTTTAATTCAATTGTTTCAGATTAAATACCAGAAGGTTGATAATCTCTTTCTGTTATTCCATTCCGTTTGCCGATGTTGTTATTACTTTTGTAATCAACGAAATATGCTTTGTGAATCCGAAATAATTACGTACTTTATTTGCATAATTGAATCCTCTCTATCTGTCTGTCTGTCTGTCTGTCTGTTTGTCTGTCTATCTACATGTAATTCGAATGTTTATGAAACGTTTGGAAAGTTGAATGATGTTTCATCGGATGTTATTTCGACCCGGATTATGTAAATGAACGAAATTTTATGTTTCACGTTTCCCACGTTAATACGAGATTAAATTCTGCGTGCTTTTTTTTCCACTCACTCGTACGGACAGTGACAGTTTTTATACCGAGGATTTTGCATAACGATACATCGCCTAGCTTCGTTCTATGCTGCGGTGAATTCGATACTGTGTGTATGTACGCATAGAAAGAGAAGTTTATGTGTCGCATGAAAAGAAAAGGGGTTCCACCTCGCATCCGCCTAGACGGATCAAATTCCCCGCATCCGAATGAAAATATCGAAAGCTGATGGATTTGCCTGCAAAGCCAACTACACACACAATGGAATGTGTGAAAGAATAAGTTAAAGGGAAGAAGGAGAAGAAGAAGAAATATCATATGTTGGAATTGTTCGATAGGAAACACAAATAAAAATCTCGTTGATGACGCATCCTTGCGATAAAATTTCCACTCTGTTGCTCGAGTACTGAGTTGGGTATTCCCTGGTTTGATATTTCGTACACGAAATGAAATATGAACAGTGCGAAGTGTATTCTGTGAATATAATTGTAGAGGAACCACAGGAGATATTTCGGTATTCCCAAACGTGTCGTGGTTTCAGTTCGAAACTATTTTTCGATTTTAATTCATTTGTTTTGGGGAGTATTTTCAGATTTCAGTCGTTGTAGAGTCTTTAATGTTCGTATGGAGGCTTCTAGAGCTTCGATATGGACATTTCGAGGATTTTTTCGTTGAGAGACGGGGGAATTTTGGGAGTTTTCAGTGGTTTTGCGACTTTTTGAGTGTTTTTGGTATTTTCAACATGAAATATCTCGAAAACTATACTAGATATCGTAAAACGGATTTCACCGCCGTTTTCAGCGCCTCTTAGACACCTTGTTTTCAGGCGATTTGAAATTTCATGGAAGTCTGGTCATTATTAAAAAATTTAATTGATTTTTATGGAAATCTACTCATTTTCAATAAATTCTTTTTGGAGTCTGGTCGTTTTTAGTTGATTTTTATGGAAGTCTAGTCGGTTTTAATCAATTTTTATGAAAATCTGGTCGTTTTTAATTGATTTTTATGGAAATCTAGTCATTTTCAATCATTTTTCTTTGGAATCTGGTCGTTTTTAATTGATTTTTATGGAAGTCTAGTCGTTTTGATCAATTTTTATTGAAATCTGGTCGTTTTCAATTGATTTTTATGGAAATCTAGTCATTTTCATTCAATTTTTCTTGGAATCTGGTCGTTTTTAATTGATTTTTATGGAAGTCTAGTCGTTTTGATCAATTTTTATTCAAATCTGGTCGTTTTCAATTGATTTTTATGGAAATCTAGTCATTTTCATTCAATTTTTCTTGGAATCTGGTCGTTTTTTATCGATTTTTATGGAAGTCTAGTCGTTTTGATAAATTTTCATTGAAATCTGGTCGTTTTCAATTGATTTTTATGGAAATCTAGTCATTTTCATTCAATTTTTCTTGGAATCTGGTCGTTTTTTATTGATTTTTATGGAAGTCTAGTCGTTTCAATCAATTTTTATTGAAATCTTGTAGCTACCTTTTTTCAAAAATTCAACATTAAATATCTCGAAAACTATACTATAGATATCGCAAAACGGAAAAATTGTCGTGAATTCTCCAATCCTCTGCTCATTTGTACGTCGGTAGAAGACAAGATCATTCGTTCGCCACCAAATCACCGCTGCCAAACGCATAAATTCCCCAATTTATCGCGCACTCACAGCTGAGAGCCGAAAACGCCGATGGAAAAGCACGCCAAAAATCCAACGAGTCGGAATAACTCCTCTAAAATATAACAATAGAGTTCGTTTTAGCGCACCGAGCACATCTCTGATTTATAAGAATCCGATAAGGACCATCCCACCTTTGCCGAGAAAGAAAATTATGCTAAAATATTCGGCAACGTGAAAAATAGAATGTTATTCTTGCCTCCTCCTCCCCCTCGTATGATTTATCGCGGATCTCTGCCAGCTCCGAAGATGCCCTTCCTGCGATCTACGGCAGCGCTATTCTCGCCCAAAAGGCGTCAACGGCAAAGACTTTTTTCGTTCAGTCTTCCGTCCGACCGACGGCGATTCTCGTGCGCGGAGCCGCTTTTTAATAGCCCAGTGGCTGGGAATGAAAGTTCGTGCCACCAAACAAATCATCTCGCTTTGATTTACGGTCCACCGGCCCTTTCTGTCTGCCTCAGTCTCGATCACTTTTCACCAAAAATCTTCGATTTCCTTCCTATTGCAGTTTGATTTTTTCGAGTCGAGTCGATTACTGAGAAATCAGCAATTTTACGCCAAGACCTACACGTTCGGAAAAATGTGACTTTCATAAAGGAATTCAATGAGAGCGAAAAGGACAGCCTGCATAAAAGCGAGATAGCGTTAGTTTCCTACCTCCTATAGTAACCAAGTTGCCTTATACAACCATCGAAAGTTGCTCACCCTGTACATCACCTGTAGTTGTATAACTAGTTGCCATCACTGTCAATGAAAAACCGCCTCCCTAAGCTTTCCCGTCGTATTGTGTCTGGCATAGCGACGAGTGGGTAAGGTGGGGATAGTGGAAGGGAAGCAATTCAGAGGAAGAGCTGTATTTTTATAGTTCTAACATTGAAAACGCCCTGTATAACAGTGTTTGCACGTTTCGGTATCGTTTATTAGTGGAAATCACTGTTGCGGAGGAATCAACGAAACGAAATCGGAATAGACATTGACGGAGCATCGGGGAAAAATGCGAAAAATCACTATATGGGGCGCAACAGTTTGAATTATGCTTCGTCGGACCGAGTTTATCGTGAAAAGAATACATACAGCTAGCTATAAGGGTAGTTTCGCTATTGATCCTCTGATTTACGGCTGGTCGTGGTGAAATATTGAAGCAGAATGTTTCTTGCGGCTGCTACGTGGATTTTAAACGTTCTTCCGTCTAGCCACAGTGAAAAAAAAATACTGTTCTCACCTCGAGCATTGCGATCTCAAATTCTGAACTTGCGTTAATTTCGGAACACCCTTTATCAGTTTCCATTTAGAATTCCCCAACTCGGTAATGGGACAAAGGTATTCAATGGCAGTTTTCTCGCGGACACAAACGGCGACAACTCCCTACAGCGAAAATTTCGTTATTGGCACCCCAATGTCACGACAGAATATTGAATTCGACCCCCTGCAGTCGAAGCTTATGCAGGAATTATTGCGAATTATTACGAAGCGTGGTGTTTCCAACAAAAAACGTATCCTAGCAACAGCTATTGTAGGTGTCAACAGGGAACGATTGTTGCTATGATACGTATTTTGTTTGTTCGTAAGCTGTCTTTGTCTTTCGAATGGAAAACTTACAAAAAGCATTGTTTTACGTTTCACATGAATAAGCATAAGAGGGACCTCAATAGCAGTGAGAAAACATACAGGGTGTCTCATAAAAAACTCTAAAGATGACATTGTGTAATAAATGAGTAATTATAGCCTACTATACCATACCCATAGTTATTATTTCAGCGCACACTACACCAAAACGTTCGATCATTAATAAAAACAATTTTTTTTTCGTTTTTAAAATCGGAGAATCATATCGTGTCATACATTGTTGTATAAGTAATAAAATATGCTATTCAATACAGGGTATTTTTTTCCACGGGTCATGTAAAAAAATAAAGTTGATGGTGGTTTCTCCGGAACGAAACATCGTACGGAAAACCTCTTAACGCTGTTTTGTAGGGATTCAAAAATGGCAATGAGAAAGTGTCTTTTGTTTTTCTGTATCTCTTCAAATAACGTCAGAAAAAAATTAAAACGAAATCGGCAAATTTCGTTTTTTCAGGCATATCTCCGGAACTAATTGGAATTTCAAAACTTTCTGAACGGCACATTGTTAGACTTGGAAATGCGCAACTTTTCTCTTATTTAACCATCTCCGTATCTCTTATGGTTTCCGAGATCTCCATGATAGACATCCTTATCTGGGACACCCGGTATACTGGTTGAAACCTCGTGGGACACCCTGTACATCACAAAAGAATCGCTTCGTCCATATCGAAATAAAAAATGGAATAAAACATTTCCATCCATCGATCAATCAAACGCGTCGACTTGAGAGGCCGCGGCCCAATTTTGAATATTCCATTACTCGCGGGAATTTTTTCCGAAACGTAGAGAAGGCGAGAGATTCATGGGCCTTCCTGCCACCTTTTGTGGTCCGGGAAACTTGTCTGGTTGGTGTTCGGCGAAAGTTTGATTGTTCCGGGACTTTTTCACAAGCACGCACGCGGATGGAAACTCGAGATATTGGAAAGGAACGCATAAAAAAAAATGCAAATAGCAAATGAACATAAGCGATACGCCATCTGGTGGCACTGAATATAACTAGACGTGCGGACATGGTTCTTGTGTTTGGTATTGTGTTTTGTTGATTCTTTACTGAATTTGAATATTTGAAAGATTATAAAACTCTGAATCGGTAAAATCAAACTCCCAATATTAGCTTTTCCTCAAGCTGGTGATAGAAATTGAGTGAGTAGATAGACGAAATTCTGTTTGCATTAAAGGTCACATTCGAGCATTGTATTGTTCAGGTATCAACAAAATTGAAACGAGATCTCACATTATCCATTTTATTCAGCACTTCTCACCAAAAAACACCGGAAGAAACAAATACTATTAATTCATAATTCGTTCCAGTACAAAAACAATTTTCTTGTCATCGTGATATTTTGATGTCCAGCACTCAAAACTTCTTCACCTTCATGAACACTTCTAGAAGTATTTGTGTCTTTGAAGTGCCCCAAACAAAATCTTGCCATTCGAATCTAAAAACAAAACAAATCATCAAAAATCTGTATTCATTTCGATCGAACCATTCACAACACTTTTCTAACCTCGTATAATTTTCCAAATAAGTCAATGAATAAAACAAACGATAATGCTTACCACCTTTAGAAATATGAAAAAACATACACGTGGACGCCCTTATAGCTCACTGCAAAAGTCCGAAATGTCTTTATTTTCATTATAAACTCACACTTTATCAACGAGAAATCACACGTAAACAAATACAACTACTCCATTCAATGCCCGTTTGTATGGTTCTCTGACTGCTCACTTTGGCGATGCAATCTCAAATTCATTCGCCTACCGCGGAAATTTCCAAAAATCAGCACTCGCTTCAACGTTTGAATGATTTATTACAGTGTTGCCACTGTGCAATTTCAAAGAAAAACCCCCCGTGCGTCGCGACGCCTCCCGATCGAATTATGGTCGTCACCATCGCGAATCCTTCATCCCTCGCCGAACAATGGCAACCTCTTCGTGTACGTACGACGTCTTCTCCGTCGTCTTTTGTGCCGCACGCGCCGCGACAAAGAGTTGCGTTCTCGCGAAGAAAATGAACGCTTCATTTTCCGGTAACAAAGGGTGGAACAACGGCGGTCGGGATTAGCATTCCAGATGAATGATGGAGGGGGGGGGGGAGGGGGCGGTTCATCGAAGGGTGAATCGAATTTGTTTTGGTCGTGACGTGTCATCGTGGAAGGGAGGGGGATTTTTAGAATACGGCACTGAACTCTGGGATTGTTCATGTTCAGGGCCTCTGAGACGTCTTATTTACGAATCTGGGACTCCTCGTGCCTTTTTTTTCGTCATGAAAATAATGTGCATGTGTAACTGTTGAATTTTAACTTTTAATTGAAGTGTTTGTAAACGTTGTAATTTTAGTTCTGTGACAACTTTCAATGCAAATGTTTAATTGTCAAACTAGAAGGAATAAAGAATTATTATTATTATAATTATTATAAAAAATAGGGGATTTTGGGGATTTTCGCGATTTTTTGAATTTTCAACATAAAATATCTCGAAAACTATACTAGATAGAGTCTTCAATTTTCGTTTGGAAGCTCCTAGAGCATCTATATAGACTCTGCATAGGTTTTTTTGGTTGAAAAACGGGGGAATTTTGGGAGTTTTTGTGGTTTTTGCGACAATTTGGGGTTTTTTGGAATTCTTAACATGAAATATCTCGAAAACTATACTAGATATCGAAAAACGGATTTCACCACCGTTTTCAGCACCTTTCAGACGTCTTATAGACGCCTTATAGACGAGTTTTCAGGCGATTTTATTTTCCGGATTTTTTCGAAAAATCGACGAAAGGGTACCCCCTTTGGGTTTTTGGAAAAAATTAAAAGTCTTTGTAGAGTCTTCAATGTTCGTATGAAGACTCCTGGAGCATCTACATAGACTCTGCATAGGTTTTTTTGGTTGAAAAACGGGGGAATTTTGGGAGTTTTCGGTGGTTTTGCGACTTTTTGGGGGTTTTTGGGGATTTTCAACATAAAATATCTCGAAAATTATACAAGATATCGAAAAACGGATTTCACCACCGTTTTCAGCACCTTTCAGACGTCTTATAGACGCCTTATAGACGAGTTTTCAGGCGATTTTATTTTCCGGATTTTTTCGAAAAATCGACGAAAGGGTACCCCCTTTGGGTTTTTGGAAAAAATTAAAAGTCTTTGTAGAGTCTTCAATGTTCGTATGAAGACTCCTGGAGCATCTATATAGACTCTGCATAGGTTTTTTTGGTTGAAAAACGGGGAAATTTTGGGAGTTTTCGGTGGTTTTGCGACTTTTTGGGGGTTTTTGGGGATTTTCAACATAAAATATCTCGAAAATTATACAAGATATCGAAAAACGGATTTCACCACCGTTTTCAGCACCTTTCAGACGTCTTATAGACGCCTTATAGACGAGTTTTCAGGCGATTTTATTTTCCGGATTTTTTCGAAAAATCGACGAAAGGGTACCCCCTTTGGGTTTTTGGAAAAAATTAAAAGTCTTTGTAGAGTCTTCAATGTTCGTATGAAGACTCCTGGAGCATCTATATAGACTCTGCATAGGTTTTTTTGGTTGAAAAACGGGGAAATTTTGGGAGTTTTCGGTGGTTTTGCGACTTTTTGGGGGTTTTTGGGGATTTTCAACATAAAATATCTCGAAAATTATACAAGATATCGAAAAACGGATTTCACCACCGTTTTCAGCACCTTTCAGACGTCTTATAGACGCCTTATAGACGAGTTTTCAGGCGATTTTATTTTCCGGATTTTTTCGAAAAATCGACGAAAGGGTACCCCCTTTGGGTTTTTGGAAAAAATTAAAAGTCTTTGTAGAGTCTTCAATGTTCGTATGAAGACTCCTGGAGCATCTATATAGACTCTGCATAGGTTTTTTTGGTTGAAAAACGGGGAAATTTTGGGAGTTTTCGGTGGTTTTGCGACTTTTTGGGGGTTTTTGGGGATTTTCAACATAAAATATCTCGAAAATTATACAAGATATCGAAAAACGGATTTCACCACCGTTTTCAGCACCTTTCAGACGTCTTATAGACGCCTTATAGACGAGTTTTCAGGCGATTTTATTTTCCGGATTTTTTCGAAAAATCGACGAAAGGGTACCCCCTTTGGGTTTTTGGAAAAAATTAAAAGTCTTTGTAGAGTCTTCAATGTTCGTATGAAGACTCCTGGAGCATCTACATAGACTCTGCATAGGTTTTTTTGGTTGAAAAACGGGGGAATTTTGGGAGTTTTCGGTGGTTTTGCGACTTTTTGGGGGTTTTTGGGGATTTTCAACATAAAATATCTCGAAAATTATACAAGATATCGAAAAACGGATTTCACCACCGTTTTCAGCACCTTTCAGACGTCTTATAGACGCCTTATAGACGAGTTTTCAGGCGATTTTATTTTCCGGATTTTTTCGAAAAATCGACGAAAGGGTACCCCCTTTGGGTTTTTGGAAAAAATTAAAAGTCTTTGTAGAGTCTTCAATGTTCGTATGAAGACTCCTGGAGCATCTATATAGACTCTGCATAGGTTTTTTTGGTTGAAAAACGGGGAAATTTTGGGAGTTTTCGGTGGTTTTGCGACTTTTTGGGGGTTTTTGGGGATTTTCAACATAAAATATCTCGAAAATTATACAAGATATCGAAAAACGGATTTCACCACCGTTTTCAGCACCTTTCAGACGTCTTATAGACGCCTTATAGACGAGTTTTCAGGCGAATCTATTTTTAGAAATTTTTCGAAAAATTGACGAAAGGGTACCCCCTTAGGGTTTTTTGAGAAAAATTAAAAGTCTTTGTAGAGTCTTCAACGTTCGTATGGAGACTCCCAGAGCATCCACAAGGACTCTTCATAGGTTTTTTCGTTGAAAAACGGGGAAATTTTGGGAGTTTTTGGTGGTTTTTGCGATTTTTGAGGGTTTTTTGGAATTTTCAACATGAAATATCTCGAAAACTATACTAGATATCGAAAAACGGATTTCACCACCGTTTTCAGCGTCTCTTAGACGCCTCAGGCGAATCTAATATTCATCCAAATTCTGGAAAATCACCCCTTACTTCTACTCTTCAATCGCACCTTCAGATGAACTATTGAGAATCGAACATTGTCTAGAAGGCGCACCCAGCAATTACCCGAAGCAACCGTAGCAACCATTCGAAGTCGACGTTAATTAATAACGAATCCACTTCGAAATATGTGCTAGTTAGCACTGCCTGTAACTTCCACATAAAATGCAACTCGGCGTTTTGTAAAGTTAAATTAGTTGCCGTGCATCGTTCAACACGCTCCAGGACGTGCTGCGTTCATGTTAACGAACAAAAATGACCATACAGGGTGCTCCACGCACTGTCCTCACCTGAAGATGACCGAATCGAAACGTCGTGCTAGTTTCCTGCTGATTACTTGACAGACTAATTTCGATACTGCGTTTATAGTCTTTCCAATATCAATTTCTCAATTCGGCGTGAATGCCATGCGTTCATACAGGGCGTATATTAAATATTGATTACTCCTCGCATAACTGTGTTCTGCAATTGATATTGGAAAGACTATACCTACGTAAAGAGAAAAAATTATGTCGATGTCTGATTGAATCAGGTCTCTTCGTGTTGGCAATTCTTCTGGCATGAACGGGACGGAGAGAGTTAATTCATTATCTGGCCAGCTCCGTGCTCTGAATCCGCGTAATTGGTTTATGCATTGGATGGCTAGGAAGGGGGTTAGAGGCAAGGGGTGGGGCAGGGTAGGGGGTGTTATTAAGCACGGTGAAGGCGAGTCGCATTTTTAAGAGGTTAGGTTAGGTTGGAAGGCCGACACAGAGCGAATTTTCCAGATTTTTTTCTGAGAAAACTTTTGAATTTGTTGATGTGATAATTTGTACACGTATCATGGCATCTTTTGACTGTATTTTGAGATTTAGTGTTAGTGAAAATATTCATTTGGAAAGGAGCTACAGCTGAGCTCCGGGAGCTCCTCTCAAAAAAGTGAATACAAATATTTCTCACAGCTCCCCTTCAAAATGTTCGGAGAATGTTTTCAATGTAAACGTTAAAATCATTCTTCAGCAATATTTTGAAAAAAAAAAAAAATCAGCCAAAAAGGTGTGAAATTGTACCAACCGTAAAGCCAGAGCTGTTGAAATTCCAACTTCAAAGTGTCACAATGAAACGGTAATAATTATTATTATAAATCTATGATTGTTTTGTAACTTTCAGATGCCATCATGGATCATTTATTTCAAAAAAGAAATCGGCATCCGTTATTGCAAGTTTGGAATTCATTAATTGGTATTACATTTATTAAAAACGAAGGAATTATTCAATATTTAATTGTGAAATTATAGCCTCATTTCAATTATATCTAAAACTCTCGTAATAAATATTATATGTAATATAATCGAGAACGGTTCTAGTTTTCTTTTTGAAACTTGAGTTCTATTGATGCTTCCGAATTTTTTCGCATGAAAACAACACAACACTGAATATTTCGAAAGATGCTCCAGGCCACTCGAAACCAAATCCTCGAACAAACCGTTTTCTCATCCGTGCCCAAACTAAAATCTCCACGACGTACTTTGTATGTTGTTGGGAATAAAAATAAACATGAAAAACTCGAGACCTGTTGAGAAAGAATTCGCAAAAGAGCAAAGAGGGATGGCCCAGTGAGAGGGGAAAGGGGGGAGGGGGGGAATAAGGACTCTTTCCCAAATAGATATTGGGACCTCAATCTTTTCTAGCGAGTTTTACGTGTGTTTAAGGAATGGGATTACGTCGGCTTATACGCTGCTTCTTGGAATATTAAAATAACGATTCTGGGACGGAAGTCTGGAGAACAAAACGGCTTCGAGTGGAGACAAGATGCTGGTGGAGTTTATGGTGGAATTAAGGAAATTTCTGCGGTTTTCTTAGTAGCGTTACTACCATGTTCAACATTTGTTCTACATGGGTGGGGATAAAAGCCACTGTATTTATTCAGATAAGTGGATGTACTTGAAACTTGTGGTTTTGGAAAGGGTTCGGACTTTTTAGGCATAGAAGTGGAGGGGTTTGGGAGTTTTTTTGAGTGTTTTGAGATTTTTTTGGAACATTGACACATTCTCGATATTGATTATTTGAAAACTATTCTGGATATCGAAAAACGGATTTCACCACCGTTTTCGGCGCCTCTTAGACTACTTATAGACGAATTTATCAATAGATAATTTTCCCGGAATTTAATGAATGTATTTTGAAATACGATTTGACATATTTTGTCATATCCTTAACAAACAATTAATTCAAAACTTGAAATGAGTTCATGGTTATGTATGTAGCGCGTTTGCCTATCACGCACTAATCTGTGGTTCAATTCCCGCTGTCGCCAGCATTTTTTCTTTATTTCTTCCTAATAAGACAATGTTTAGCACGTGGTTTTCTTAAAGGACACACCCCTATAGGTTCAACTTTTCGCGTTTCGATGGATTTCTCTCGATGAGCTGCGAGGCGGTGTTGCCTAATCGACTTTTTAGGAGGTCTACAGGAAGTCGCTGTTGCCGGTTTAATTTTTTGTAAGGGGGTCTACGGTGTGAACAAGTAATTTAGGGTGTTTTCACGACTTTTTGGAACATATTTGACATCGAATAACTCGAAAACTATGCTAGATATCGAAAAACGGTTTTCACCAGCGCTTTCAGCACCTGTCAAACACCTTGTAGAAGAGTTTTTTGACAATCTTCTCAATCAAAATACTCTTAAAACACTAGTTCGTAGTTAAATTGTGCACACTTCTCGCAGAAAACGTCAATATTCTCAAATGTGTAATCACCATGAGAAAAAACGAGTGAAAATGAGAGCGTCTACACACCTGAGGAAGAGCGCACAGTTTTCCCTTGCAATTTCGTATTTCTACACTTGACAACACCGCAACCTACCTAACCTAACCTCAACCATTATGTTTTACTAATATCGCGCGAAGAGTGTCTTTATGGATGTTCATGAATTACGATCTGTAGGCGGGTAGTCGGTTGCTTTTGTTATCATATTACGGAAAAGGTGAATTATGAGTTGACAGGTCTCATTTCCACCACATAATTCACACGTTCCGCTGCCTTCTCGGCTTTCTTTGCGCAACACGAAAATTATATCGTTGAATTTTAATCAACAAAACTGATGACGTGCCAGGTAACAGCAATCAGATCTGATTTTTTTTGTACTTGAAAAAATAATACGGTGTGTTTTCTTTGTTGGATTGAAATAATCACGTATTGTTAGAGACGTGATGAAAATTCCCAGGACCCCCTCGCTTCGAGGAAATAATAATTGCATTAAACACGCGGGATAAGATGTGAAGAATGTTATTTCGTCCCAAGGTGAGTGGCGTATTTACGATTCGGAAACGCCGGGGGAAATTTACTTGAACGATGTAAAGAGGAAACTTTGCCAAATATCGTTCATGTCGAACGAGCTCTCAATAAATATTTATTTCCCGAGCAATCCCGATCGATCGCTGTTTCTTTCCCTTCGATTCACTTCGTATATTTTAATTAGCGAGATTAACGCAGCATCAATTACTTCATCCGTCGTCTCATTATTCAGGTGCATCCTTTTGATGAATAATGAAACGGTTTTCGTTTGACTGCGAAGATTGCACCGATTTTCCCGAATTTAATTTCGAGCCAAGGAAAGCCAAGGGTACGTGCATGCTTCCATCATTTACCTGCCGGTTTTATCTATTTTTCATTAATGTCCTATCACGCTACGCTTGATTAAACCTCCGATGATGAATGTCTACAACGAAGAAGGATTCGTGGGGCGAGCATTATTCTTCGAACATGCTCGTCGGGTTAGATTTTCATAAAGTTTATTCGAATTTTCTCGGGATGGGTGGGTGTAGCGTTGATTCGTACAGGATACATTATTTTTTTGTGAATTTGTCGAATGAAACTGAAATAATTTGAGAGATATTGCAGTTGGAAAACAAAACGGAGGTCAGTGTCGTGTTCAGCGCTTTCCAACACCTCGTGTACACCCTTTATGATTTTTAAGATGAATTCAAAGTTGTTGTGGAGTCTCTTTGTAAGATGTTTCGTTAAAAAAAATGGGATTTTCGGCGATTTTCGTGAGTTTCTGCAACTTTTTGGGGTTTTTTAGAATTTACAAGTCTTCAATTTTCGTATGGAGGTTTCCAGAACATCTATATAGACTCTGCATAGGTTTTTTCGTTGAAAAACGGGGAAATTTTGGGAGTTTTTGGTGGTTGTTGCGATTTTTGGGGGTTTTTTGGAATTTTCAACATGAAATATCTCGAAAACTATACTAGATAGAGTCTTCAATTTTCGTATGGAAGCTCCTAGAGCATCTATATAGACTCTGCATACGTTTTTTCGTTGAAAATCGGGGGAATTTTGGGAGTTTTCAGTGGTTTTGCGACTTTTTGGGGTTTTTTAGAATTGTCAACATGAAATATCTCGAAAACTATACTAGATATCGAAAAACGGATTTCACCACCGTTTTCAGCGCCTTTCAGACGCCTTATAGACGCCTTATGGACGAGTTTTGAGGCGATTCTATTTTTGGACATTTTTCGAAAAATCGACGAAAGGGTACCCCCTTTGGGGTTTTTGGAAAAAATTAAAAGTCTTTGTAGAGTCTTCAATGTTCGTATGAAGACTCCTGGAGCATCTATAAGGACTCTTCAAAGGTTTTTTCGTTGAAAAACGGGGGAATTTTTCGAGTTTTTGGTGGTTTTTGCGACTTTTTGGGGTTTTTTGGAATTTTCAACATGAAATATCTCGAAAACTATACTAGATATCGAAAAACGGATTTCACCACCGTTTTCAGCGCCTTTCAGACGCCTTATAGACGCCTTATGGACGAGTTTTGAGGCGATTCTATTTTTGGACATTTTTCGAAAAATCGACGAAAGGGTACCCCCTTTGGGGTTTTTGGAAAAAATTAAAAGTCTTTGTAGAGTCTTCAATGTTCGTATGAAGACTCCTGGAGCATCTATAAGGACTCTTCAAAGGTTTTTTCGTTGAAAAACGGGGAAATTTTGGGAGTTTTTGGTGGTTGTTGCGATTTTTGGGGGTTTTTTGGAATTTTCAACATGAAATATCTCGAAAACTATACTAGATAGAGTCTTCAATTTTCGTATGGAAGCTCCTAGAGCATCTATATAGACTCTGCATACGTTTTTTCGTTGAAAATCGGGGGAATTTTGGGAGTTTTCAGTGGTTTTGCGACTTTTTGGGGTTTTTTAGAATTGTCAACATGAAATATCTCGAAAACTATACTAGATATCGAAAAACGGATTTCACCACCGTTTTCAGCGCCTTTCAGACGCCTTATAGACGCCTTATGGACGAGTTTTGAGGCGATTCTATTTTTGGACATTTTTCGAAAAATCGACGAAAGGGTACCCCCTTTGGGGTTTTTGGAAAAAATTAAAAGTCTTTGTAGAGTCTTCAATGTTCGTATGAAGACTCCTGGAGCATCTATAAGGACTCTTCAAAGGTTTTTTCGTTGAAAAACGGGGGAATTTTTCGAGTTTTTGGTGGTTTTTGCGACTTTTTGGGGTTTTTTGGAATTTTCAACATGAAATATCTCGAAAACTATACTAGATATCGAAAAACTGATGTCACCACCGTTTTCAGCGCCTCTCAGATGCCTTATAGACGAGTTTTCGCATTAAGCCTCCATATTCATACTAAAAAAACACATCATATATGAATTATTCTTAGTGATTCATCACATTTCTTTCTCATTGAGAGTAATAAACAGTCCGCACTGAAGAAACCCTGAAACCCGCCCGAGACAACGTTGAACTTTTCGATAGCACGAACGTACCGCGAAAAACTAATCCAAATAGCGAATATTCATCAGACGAACGTGGAAACCGAGAAGCTTCACAAACAGAATAATTACCGTGCTCGGTGCAATTGTTACGTGGTTTTTTTCTGTTCTGAGGGGAGGGAAATACATTAAACAATCTGACTGTATAAATTAATGGAACGGCCGATGGCTCCGTTACAACTGGAAATTTATTCGACGAGCTCGTTTTTGCTTTTGCACCGCTCACGAAAGAGTTTGTTGTTGCTTCGTATAGTCTTTCCATTATCAATTGCAGAACACAGTTATGCGAGGAGTGATCAATGTTTAATTTACGCCCTGTATAAACGCATGGCACTCGCGCCAAATTAAGAAACAAAAATAATGATTAGTACTCGTGCGAAGTCAGAGAGGCCGCCAGGGTCCACGTGGATTCGAGTTGTATGTGTCAACTTCCCTTTCGACCAATGAAAACGGTGAATCAGGCAATGCATCGGCATTTTATTGGTCAAAGGGTTAAGGACACTCGGAAGCCATACATCATTTTTTTTTACTCAACAGATTGGATTGTCTGGATATCAGTGGCGTAGTGTGGGGTGTTGAATTTAGAAATTTCATTAAATAATCCGAAATATGGCGTTTTGGAGACCGTGCGCGAATGAAAATAATTGAGTGCTGAACAATGGCGTAATAATGATTCGATTGCCTTTTTAGTGAAACTTTCTCGCATATGATTTCAAACGTATTTATAAAAACAATAAATTCATAAAATAAGGCATTCCCGCCTATGAAAGATCAAACAAAATTGTCGGCAAGGGTTCGGAATGAGTTTTTATATTCTGCAATTGATAATGGAAGAACTATAAATCCACGACGCTCCAAAGTCAAAGCCAACAGGCTGTTGACTACAAGTTGCACATGCTTGACACATTATTTCCGTAGAATACGAATGCTAAATACATTTTAAACGCGTTTTAACGGCGAAACTACCAAGTCGAACCCATTAAAATTTGATTATTTACAATGCCGTGCTCTCTGCACCCTTCCGAATCCTATTAGCAACTCTTCTGGTGGAAACCATTAGCGCTCAGTATACTGGGCGCTCTAATTCAATCAACAAACCACACCCATGATTCTATTTCGTGACCCAAACAACACGAAACGGTCCGTAGGTGGCAGCTCCGGAGACCTAGCAGGCCTTTCGATTGCTCCTCCAAGAATCACCCTGTATATTTTCACGAGCGTGTTTTCCTCGAAGTATTCTTGGGAAAGTCATCACGAATGTCACAAAAGAAATCCAATTTCAATCTCAGCGATAAGAAAAGTACCTCCACCCATACCTTGTCGGTGTCAATTAAAAATCAATTTATGAACTACGTCGGTAACTTTTCCAATTTATTTTCGGGGCCTTGTATAAACTCAGATTAAAGAGGTTTGTTGTATGCGAGATGATATCTTTTTATGAGACAACGTCCGATATGCACTCGGAATTTTGTCTGACGGAGAATCCGGGAATGCAGTGAGAGGGAAAATTTACCGGATTCTTAGAGAATCCTTTTTAATTAGTTGAAACATCAATTTTCTGTGATGTTTCGAATGGAGTTTCTGAACTATTTTACGAGCATTTTTTTTTGGTTGAGTTCTGTTATGATTTCCATGATTGTTTCAGAAAAAGTGATACTCTTCATAAGATGGGTTCTTGAGACTTTTCAATATGGAATATCTCGAAAACTATGCTAGATATCGAAAAACGGATTTCACCACCGTTTTCAGCGCCTTTTAGACGAGTTTTGAGGCAATTCTATTTTTTGAAATTTTCGAAAAACCGACGAAAGGGTACCCCCTTTGGATTTTCGAAAAAATTAAAAGTCTTTGTAGAGTCTTCAATGTTCGCATGGAGACTCCTAGAGCATCTATATAGACTCTTCATGGGTTTTTTCGTTGAAAAACGGGGGAATTTTGGGAGTTTTTCGTGGTTTTTGCGACTTTTCGTTTTTTTTTGACATTTTCAACATGAAATATCTCGAAAACTATACTATATATCGAAAAACGGATTTCACCACCTTTTTCAGCACGTCTCAGACACCCTATAGACGTTCAAGCGAATTCATTTCTTGAAGATATTAAAAAATTCAACAAATTCAACTTACGTTTGGATTTTTCAAAAAATTCGTCGTAAATTCTCCTACTGTTAGTACATAAACAGAAAAATCCTGTTAATACATCAGCTCGTCCTTCTCCATTTCCAGAATACACTCCACGCCAAATTCTCGACCGTAACATCGAGTCGATTAAAATTCACGTGAAACCCGATTCTCGCTTGTTTTGCCGCCGACTTCATCCCGCATGCATTCCCGATGAATTCGGTCGGGGTCGGTCAGCGAGCAAGATTGTCTGAAATTCGGCTGAAAAATATCTATCGGATGGCGTTCACGTATTCCAATGCGAGCGAGAGAAAACTTTACTGGAATTTCGAATATACCCGCATATACACGGTAATTACTTACCGCAGGGGGGCACGGCTCGGGATGGGGGCGGGGGCGGGGGCGGTCGGATAGTCGATCGAATATTCATTTGTCGATGAATAACGTATCGGGCGTGTGGGTCCTGGATTTCCTTTTTTCGCAAGATCCTCGCCATGTCGATAGCGAAAAATGGACATCCTGTATAGAAAATGATTCATTTCAAATCGCTATCGAAGTCTTTTAGGCTATGAAAGTATTCAATGTTATGTTTTTTTTCCATTTGGCCTGTTTCTTTTGAACACAAAATTAGTTCAATGAATTTTCCATTGTTTTTTTGTTAGTGTTACATTTCTTTTGGATAAGATATAGGCGAATGAATGAATTTAAGATTGCAGCGCCAAAGTGAGCAATCAGAGAACTATACAAACGGACATTGCCATTGAATAGTGTAGTTGTATTTGTTTACGTGTGATTTTTCGTTGATGAAGTGTGAGTTTATATTGAGAATAAAGACATTTCAGACTTTTGCAGTGAGCTAGAAGGGCATCCATGTGTGTTTATTTTCATATTTCTGAAGGTGGTGAGCATTATCGTTTGTTTTATTCATTGAATTATTTGGAAAATAATACGAGGTTGGAAGAGTGTTGTGAATGTGAATGGTTCGAACGAAATGTATACAGGATTCTGATAGTTTGTTTTGTTTTTAGATTCGAATGTCAAGATTCATTTTAGGGTTCTTTGAAGGCACAAACACTTTCCGAAGTTTTCATGAAGGTGAAGAAGTTTTGAGTGCTGGACATCAAAATGTCATGATGACAAGACAATTGTTTTCATAATGGAACGAATTATGAATTTATAGTATTTGTTTCTTCCGGTGTTTTTTGGTGAAAAGTGCTAAATAAAATGGATAATGTGAGATCTCGTTTCAATTCTGTTGATACCTGAAAAATACAATGCTCGATTGTAACCTTCAATGTAAACAGAATTTCGTCTATCTACTCACTCAATTTCTATCACCAGCTCGAGGAAAAGCATGGGAATCAATATTGGAAGTTTGATTTTACCGATTCAGAGTTTTAGAACCTTTCAAATATTCAAATTCAGTAAAAAATCAACAGAACACAATACCAAACACAAGAACCATGCCCGCACGTCTAGTTATTTTCAGTGCCACCAGGTGGCGCATCGCCTATGTTCTTTCCTCAAAAGTAGATCGCATGTAGACTAAGCTAGTAGGTACGTAACAACTCAGACAAACTTCTAAAAATGTTAGATCGATAAAGCAAACATCAGAATAGAACGAAAGTTTACCGAAGATTCCCTCCCAACAAAAGTTTCGACCGTAAAACTTGATATTCACAAACTCCTCCGGCATATTCTTCGTCGTCGTCAGCATTAGCCGTAGTAAACGTTCATCGTATTCCGACCATAACCCATTTTCGGTCAACATTAGAATTGGCAATTCGACTGTCGTCACGCGACCCGAATTTCAAACGCCCAATTCTTGTTGGTAAACACCAAAGAACTCTTGATTTATCATCGACGCGGCGTCGGACAGAGAAACGATTCAACCGCGATCGTCACTCGTTCTCCGTAGATCCCCGGAAATTTCTCTACGTTTGGCAACGCGCCGAAACACCTGCCGCCTTGATTCGGCTCGCGTGTCTTGGTTGCGGAACGAGAAAATATGCCGACGATCTTCGCCATTCTCCGATTGCCGACCGAGTGCTCCTACTAATTACGTCATCGTTAGTGCGGTTTCGCACCGGAACGGAAAAAATCACGGAGCCGACCGTTTCCTAGTTTGAGGGCTCGTTTTTTGGTTCACCCTTCAACAACCATTGCGTGAGAAATGTTAGAGAAGTTCCACGTTTGAAACAGAAATTTAACGAAACGCAGCCATACAGGGTGACAATTTGAAAATTATCGATGGGCAAACGCTCAGAAATCCCTTTTTTGAAATAAATCGATAGTGACTTCATGAAATGGAGCAGTTTTTTCCCTCTGATTGTGACTTATGCCCATTAATAATTTCCGAATTGTCACCCTGTATATCTTACCTCTAGGATTTCTCACCTGTTGCCTCGAAATCATGCTCCGTTTCTCCAGTATCCGTTGCCTCGGCTGCATTTCCCGTTGGGGCTTCTCGCTAGGCTTCAATATCTTAATTGAAACCATGTCCTAGCACGAGAAAAACATTTTTTTCCATCGACTTTACTAACCCATACATTTAGGTATAGTTCTTCCATTATCAATTGCAGAATATAAATTCATTCCGAACCCTTACCGACAATAATTTCGTTTGATCAGCCAAGGGCGGGGATACCTTATTTTATGAGTTTATTATTTTTATAAATACGTTTGAAATCATATGCGAAAAAGTTTTACTAAAAAGGCAATCGAATCATTAATACGCCGTTGTTTAGCGCTCAATTATGTTCATTCGCCCACGGTCTCCAAAACGCCATATTTCGATTTATTTAATAAAATTTCCAAATTCAACACCCCACACTACGCCCTGATATCCATACAATCCAATCTGCTGAGTTAAAAAGATGATTTAAGGCTTTCGAGCGTCCATAACCCTCCGACCAATAAAATGCCGATGCATTGCCTGATTCTCTGTTTTCATTGGTCGAAAGGGATGTTGACACATACAACTCGAATCCACGATGACCCTGGCGGCTTCTTCGACTTCATACGAGTACTAATCATTATTTTTGTTTCTTAATTCGGCGTGAGTGCCATGCGTATATTAAATATTGATTACTCCTAGCATAACTGTGTTTTGCAATTGATAATGGAAGAACTATACCACTCCATTGTTCTCTCGTGCTTATTTACAGCGTTGTTCACATGCCCTTCGCAATGGTGCGGCCATTCTCATGGAAACATTTTCGTTATTCGTTATTCACAGTCGAATTCGTTTTCCAGATGTGCGTGTACTCGTTGGCAAACCGTTCCTGATTATGTCTCTCGTTTATGTAGAGGCCATTTAACATTTGTTTGCTGCCCGCGCTCTTTTAAAATTACACTTCTGACCTGTTACTGTCCTTCTTGCTCCTATGAGGCCACTAGAGATTCACTTTCATGCTACTTGACTTGGCTTGACTTGAAATCAAGTCAAGTTCAAGTCAAGTAGTTTCTCAAATCAAGTCAAGTATATAAATTTTCACGAACTTGATTTTCAAGTCCAGTCAGGTAGTTTTTCAAAATATCAAGCTACTTGACTTGAGGAAGCTGTACTCGTGCCTCATGATGATAATAATAATAATTTTCGAGGAGCACCCCTGAGAAGTGTCTGGCAAATTGGGTCGAACTGCGGCAACATTGATGTGACCACGACCCTTCATGGTTAGGCCGTACCATTCCAACTAATTTCGGTCCGAAACTCTCTCGAGACCAACTCTGTTTACGGCGCCACACCATCTCGATCTTTCCATTAGGAGGAAGAGGAAGAAAAACAGTCGGGAAAACAAAAGAGTTACGTCGTCTGAGCACTCCGGCTGCACGGATGTAAATCCAAGATTTCGGAAATTTCGTTGGGGGTACGTACTGAAGAAGCGAATGAACTTGGCGTAGTCTCGTTCATTACTGTAATTGGGTTTTCCGTTTTTAATTTCGCCCAATTACGTTCGTTGCTTCTTGCGGCCATAAAAAGGCGCGAATCAAGATTATTAAGCAAGTGAAGGCAAAACTAGATCTAGACAAGGCAGAATTACACATTTCAGAGTTGCTCGAAGAGATAAGCTTTATCTTGGGTACGTACAGTCGCTGGCCCCTAGAGATTCATCAAGTCAAGTAGCTTGATATTTTGAGAAACTACTTGACTTGACTCGAAAATCAAGCTCGTGACAATTTATGTACTTGACTCGACTTGATTTGAGATATTCATTACTTGACTTGAAGTCAAGCTACTTGATATTACTTGATCTTGATACGGACGTGTCGATTACTGCACATTTTTCTGCAATTTCGCTTGCGCTCAGACTTGATACGGGGCTTCCCCGACTTCCGAGCTGACTGAATTCATTTCAAAATAGTTTACATTTCTGTTTTTTATTAAAGCAGTTTCATAAACGAAAGTTTTTTTCGGCACTTTTATTCTCATTTCATTATTTATTAAAACACAATAAAACTGCTGAAAGTCAAGTAGCTTGATGAAGTACTTGATAAAATACATACTTGAACTTGACTTGATATCAAAATCTTCTACTTGACTTGACTCGATTTCAAAAACTTCTACTTGACTTGAACTTGACTTGATATCAAGTCAAGTAGCTTGAATATCAAGTCAATCCGTGAATCTCTAGGCACGAGGCCCCCCAAAAATGCGTTAGTTTCCTGTAGATTCCATCACGATGGGCATCGAAAGAGGTCGTTAAGGGACGTCGTATCATCGTTTTCGGCATAATATTCACTATACCACAAAAGCATCTCGACTTTCAATATCATCCATTATGGCGGGCAGACAAGTGGGAATTCACGTCGACGAAGAGCTCCATTATCGGTATGGGAGGGGGCGGAAAAGTGCATACAGCAGATCCTGTTGTATACAGGGTGTCCAAATGGAACGAGGCTAGAGAGGTTGTTACTAGTGAAACAACACAAGAACTACGTCAACATCAACATGTCTAGTTATTTTCAGTGCCACCAGGTGGCGTATCGCTTATGTTCATTCGCCACTAGTCGAGTTCCACAAAGAATACTCACGCGTTATGGAGTGTTCAGTAGTTCTTTGTAGTGTGTTCCATTAGACTTTGTCCTACTGTGAAAATGCGGAGACGTACAAGAAGCTTCAAAGCTCCATCGACTTTCGTATGTTAATACGAGCCGTTTTTTCATCGTTCAACTTGAGGCTTACGTGACCACCTAAAAACAATATTCCACCTTCATTAGTTGCATTAAATTCAGTATGCATTTGCGAGTTTAGTAGTGGCAAGTTCAATAAGAACGGTGCAATCAAGAATTCAGAATTCATAATTGAATTTCAAGAGTAGACTATCGCACTACACCTTAATTAATTTTCTTCTAATTAAGTCATCAACTGGCTACATCTCGAAACTTCGATATTTCCTTCGTTACCCGTGTAAAAGAAATAAATTAGGCACTTGGTGATGTCATCGATATGACCTTAGATTCGAGAGACTTCATTATACAACAAACAACATACAATTCGAGGTTAGGTAACGATTTTTTTTTCGACTGTCAATTATCTGCTCGATGAGATGCGTGGCCTTGAAATTGTTGCAAACAATTCTTGATTTCGAGATTCGTTATACGATAGGTATACAGGGTGTTACAGAACTTACAGAGGCCAACAGACATTCGTTGTTTTTTTTTTTCTTGAATACGTATTGAAATAACTGCTGGCTACGAAAATCGGAGACACCCTGTGTGTAGTATATTTTTGGGTGTCGATAAAACAGTATTCGTCAAGGTGGATTTGATAGTCGAATCAATAATTACCATAGTGGCTCATCGTAAACAAAAAATAGTCCAGTTTGCTTTCATGATTATCATTCCTTTACGACGAAAAATCTGGCGATGTTATTCTCGTCCATATTTTGGTTTTCCCACTCGAAACGAATATTTTCCCGATCCCCAAACAGCTTTCTTGAATTTGTTATTCAAGACCGTCGAGGAATTTACATAAAATAATTTGCAGGGAAAAATTAGAGGAATATGTAAATCGGGCCGGCATTCAATTATTTAGGAATCGGTCCGGAAATGCTACGAATGAACTCGCTCATTCTGTCGGATGCGAGAAAATTAAATGTACAGGATGTTCCGATTTATTTTATGAACCCGCATTAGAAAACTGTTTTGAATCGCAATGTGTAGAGGCAGAGAGAGATAAACCCTGTATATGTGAGCTGATATGGGTAGAATCAATTTAATGATATTTGCGTATCATTTTGATGGGTTTCATATCACACACAAATATCTGAATGGTGTGTGATAATAGAGGCGATTTTGCTGACGGCTCATTTAGAATTAAGCCATTGAAATTATCATTTCGCGTGAGTATAGTCTTTCCAATATCAATTGCAGAATATAAAAACTCATCCCTGCGTCCCTGCATTGGCTTTCTGAGTTTTCTGGACAGCCAGAAGTCGCACGGTGCCAAATCAGGCAAATACGGTGGTTGGGGAACGATACGACTCTAGTTTTTGGCAAAAAAATCACCAAACCAATGCAGTATGACGTGCTGATGAGACTTTGAGCCACAAAACATTCCTCGAAATAATTTGGGCTGAGCAAAATGATATCCCGACACAACCAACGAGGTTTTCAGTTGTCAATCGACGATTCTCAAGCACTATCTTTGATTTCTTGGACGTCATTCGTCTTCAACGCGTTCTCGACCCTCTTCTAACTCGCTGTACCACCAATACTAATTTTTTTGTAGCCCAGTTGGATCACCGAAACCTCCCCAACGTATCCGAATGAAAACTACTGGGCGAAACGACTTTTCTAGACACACCCTGTACCTAAACAAATACACACGAATGCCGAGATGATAATCCGAGTCTCGTCATCGCCTCGGAGAAGTTTCGAGACAAAGAGTTGTTGCTCGAACTTCCGATATATTAGCGGTATGGGGACGACTGGGGGGGGCTGGGGGGACTCGGGGGGAAGGGGGGGGATGATGACGAGCCGGAGGAGGAACAGGAGACAACAACTAACACCTAACTAACAGGAGCCGGTCGCGAGATAACAACTTGATATGTGCTGAGAACTTGGGGGTTCGGTTGCCATCTTGTTGGGGGGGAAAGGGGTGGGGTAGGGAGTTCGTCTGATTATTATAATTGATAATTAGAGACGAAACTTCGATATCGTGCGTTTTGTTGCCGGTTCCTTGGATATATAGGTTGTCACCAAATTAATTTGTATTGAATGGGAAACAGAGTTTGTATTCTTTCGATTGTAATTTCCTCATTTTGTATCAAAGTCTAATAATAATGATAATAGTCGACTGCACCCTACTGTTTAATTGTATATTCAAACACTGCATTCAGATTGTAGTGGTCAATCGAAACAGCAATCATTTAATCGCGTGTCAATCAAACTGTTATTTGATTGTTGAAATACATTCGCTAAAATCTCCACGTTTCAATAATGATCCGTTAAATTTCAACAAAACAAGTGGCTTTCATGTATTTAATCATCGAATCACGATGACTCTATTGGCAGATGAACATAGGCGATACGCCACCTGGTGGCATTGAAAATAACTAGAAATGTTGACATGGTTCTTGTGTTTGGTATCAAGATTTGTTGATTTTAAACTGAATCGGTGAAATCAAACTTGCAATATCGATTCCCCAGCTTTTCCTCAAGCTGGTGATAGAAATTGAGTGGGTAGATAGACGAAATTCTATTTACATTGAAGGTCACATTCGAGCATTGTATTGTTCAGGTATCAACAAAATTAAAACGAGATCTCACATTATCCATTTTATTCAGCACTTCTCACCAAAAAACACCGGAAGAAACAAATACTATAAATTCATAATTCGTTCCAGTACAAAAACAATTTTCTTGTCATCATGACATTTTGTTGTCCAGCACTCAAAACTTCTTCACCTTCATGAACACTTCTAGAAGTATTTGTGTCTTTGAAGTGCCCCAAACTAAATCTTGCCATTCGAATCTAAAAAACAAAACAAATTATCAGAAATCTGTATTCATTTCGATCGAACCATTCACAACACTTTTCTAACCTCGTATAATTTTCCAAATAAGTCAATGAATAAAACAAACGATAATGCTTACCACCTTTAGAAATATGAAAATACACACACATGGACGCCTTTCTAGCTCACTGCAAAAGTCTGAAATGTCTTTATTCTCAATATAAAGTCACACTTTATCAACGAGAAATCACACGTTAACAAATACAACTATTTCATTCAATGTCCGTTTGTATGGTTCTCTGACTGTCCACCTTGGCGCTGCAATCCTAAATTCATTTGCCTATCATTCATTTCTTTTCGAGTTGTTTTTCTGCTCTGCACGGATCATTAAAATACTTGGAGAAAAATGCAAGAAAGCTTTTAAACGATTTTCCGAAAGCTGTGCCCGAACATAATGAGTTTTAAATTACGAAATCTGGAAAGATATCGCCTTGTTCATAAACAAATCAGCTACATCTCAAGGTACGACAAGACGACGCGTTCAAAGAGCGTGTGTACACGATACTGCTCATGCCCCTGCTGCTGCTCCTATGGGAGTTGAAAAGCGGTTCAATTTCCCGTCGGGAGACTTTGATTTAGTTGATCGCTGAGCTAATGGCGACCGGAATCGCGGATACCAAAGCCGCAAGTCGAGTAGAGAGAAGTTGGAGGATTGGAAAACGACCGCAACATACGTTTGTGGCACGGAAGTCGCCGGATCTTTGTTGCTCGTTGCATTTCCAGCCCCCGGAAACATCACAATCGTTGGCGTGGTGTCGAAAATTAAGGAAAATTTGATGATTATGACGAGGTGTTGTTATGCTTATTGACGGTGTTCCACAAGGATGCAGTTTAACCCGTTTTATTCCCCTGAAGAATAATTATTGCTGTCTGCTTTCCAATGAATATAATAATTGTATTTCGCGTAGTTGAAGCATGATTCAATTTTTGTTGAGGTTATTTGCATCTAGAGGCAAACAAAGAAAACCAAGTAAACATATTTATAATTCAGCTCGAAATGAGAAGCACAGTGGAAAGATATGCTCGACGGTCTTTCCAAATTTTAATTCCATAATTTGTCGAGGCTCCTTTGTGTAGTAACGAGGTGGCATTCCCCTTAATGATATTTCAACAAACGGAATAAAGAAGATCCCGTCCTGTTTGTTGAAAAGAGATCAAATTAAAATCCAGACGTACGTACGTACGTAGTGAATGAATAAGAAATTCCTTTCTCCCTTGATTGATGGCGTAATTTGGGAATTTTTCAAAAGTATTTGTTTGGTAAATTGAAAAACAGATTGGCTGTTATCGTAATGATGTCGAGTCGAGTCGAGTTCGTTGTCTAATCTGCGCTGCTCCGTAATTGTTGATTTGTGTGTTTGTCGAGAATAACTCTGTGTTTCTGGATTTCCCCCATTTTTGTGCCCGATTCCGACACGCTAAAGTAATATTAATTGCCGGAAAACAAACAAACGACCGACTGGCGTGTCAAATTTTATACTCGCGAATATTTATTCGACGGTCTGGACCGTTTGTAATTAACGAATCGGTTATTTCGGCGAAAATTCTGCAAACTAGACGTGATTGGTCTGCTAGTGACACACCAACATTGTTCAATGAACAACAACAGCGAAAAAAAATCATAATTTTACAATGCGTGCGAAACTATGGTCTTTCCATTATCAATTGCAGAACACAGTTATGCGAGGAGTTATCAATGTTTAATTTACGCCCTGTATGAACGCATGGCACTCACGCCAAATTGAGAAACAAAAATAATGATTAGTACTCGTGCGAAGTCAGAGAAGCCGCCAGGGTCAACGTGGATTCGAGTTGTATGTGTCAACATCCCTTTCGACCAATGAAAACGGTGAATCAGGCAATGCATCGGCACTTTATTGGCCGAAGGGTTGTGGACGCTCGAAAGCATTAAATCATCTTTTTAACTCAGCAGATTGGATTGTCTGGATATCAGTGGCGTAGTGTGGGGTGTTGAATTTAGGAATTCCATTCCTATTGCCTATGGCAGATCAAACGAAATTGTCGGTAAGGGTTCGGAATGAGTTTTTATATTCTGCAATTGATAATGGAAGAACTATACCACTCCCAATTTGTTTATAAAATGTAAATTCTTCATTTATTCTTCCGAATCAATTTCACTCTCATAACCTCCATTCTCACATGCAAATGGGGGCATTTCGTACACAAACGTATACAGTGTGTACGATTCCGATGTGCACGGCGATGCTTTTCATAAAAAAAAACCGTCACAGACTCATGCACACTTTCATCTAGGAGAGAGAGCTCTCGAAGGCAGCGCTAAGAGAAGACAAAAAAAAAGTCCGTTCCGGAGACGGAAAACTGGCATCTGGGAAAACATTCATAATTCACACTGGACTACAGAGACACAAACGAATGATAAAGAGCCAGTGTCTATGGCGGATATCGCCGTGCCGAGCAGGTAATTTGCTGCGAAGCTTGGACACTTTGCTCGCACGGAAATTCGATATTGTTGCACGAGACTTTCCGGGAACTTGTTGTGTGGGTATATTTAGAGATTCATCAAGTCAAGTAGCTTGATATTTTGAGAAAGTGCTTGACTTGACTCGAAAATCAAGCTCGTGACAATTCATGTACTTGACTCGACTTGATTTGAGATATTCATTACTTGACTTGAAGTCAAGCTACTTGATATTACTTGATCTTGATACGGACGTGTCGAACACTCTATATATTTCTGCGAGCTCGCTCGTGCTAAGACTTAATACGGGGCTTCCCGGACTTCCGAGCTGACTGAATCCATTTTAAAATTGTTTATATCTCTGTTTATTTTTACATAGTGAGTTTCATAAACGAAAGTTTTTTTCGAAACTTTCATTCTCATTCAAGTACTTGATTTTCCAAGTATTTGATAGAATACATACTTGAACTTGACTTGATTTCAAGTCAAGTAGCTTGAATATCAAGTCAAGCCGTGATTCTCTAGGTATATTGAATATGGAATAATATTCTGGGAAAGTGACATCTCCGTACAGAAAGTTTCTTTGTGTCAAAAAAGAATACTACGGGTCATAAAGAAAAAGGATTTTAACCAAAGCTGCAAATCATTGTTTAGATCCGAAGGAATAATGACAGTTTTTGTGGTGTATAATAATAATAATAATAATTTTTATTGATCCATTCAGACATCTATAAATATATGCATATGAATGCCTGATATTTTTCTTCAAAAATAAAAAAAAGCATACAACACAAGAACATTGAATATAAACTACCCTGTACATCGGTTGTTGACCTTAACAGAGAAATTTTCGACGTGTTGCCAATATGGATTGAGTCTATAAAACGTGAAAAAACTTTCAAGATGGAAATAAAGAAAATGCTGGTCCAACAATATTGCAGATTTTTCTGAATGATGTTAATTTTGTCTATTGACGTCTTTTCTTTAGTCTGATTTACCAGGATTGATTTTTTCGTATTCCCACAATATGAAATAAATTCATTATTATTATATTTTCCGAAAGTTCGCTCTTCTTGTCTGTGGTAACTTATGAACGTGATTTGATATTCGGAATTCATCGAGACACAACAACTTATCAAGTAGCAATCACAACGGATTGAATTTCACTTGATAATGTATGCCTCGGGAGGTAATTAAAAGAGACATAAAAGCGAGTCGAATTTTGGATAGTTTGGCGTAGCAACCGAGTGGAGGTTGCTCAGCAAGGCAATCTTCTAGTCGATGCAAACGAGATAACTCGAAGATAATCAAAACGGTGAATTTTTCCACTGTTCCGATCGGGAATCGTTGCGGATACTCCACAGTGTGTTGCATTGTTTCGCCAGCGATATAAACTATTGAATTATTCTATTGTTACACAGTCCGGTCGGTACATAAACAGCACATGAATCGAGCGGAACGATTTGTCCGAGTACGTATAGTTTATGCACCTAATCTAAACAATACAAAGTTTATTCTACGTACTCATGAATAAACTATGATTGATTATTGTAGCAGTTGCGGTTGGAAATACCGGTTTATGGAAATATTTGAGGCTGATTGGTAATGGGAAGTTGTCCTTCGCTTCAATTAATTCCCATCATTCAATGCAAATGTTTTTCGCTATTTTTTTTATCACGATTGTTATTCGATACATAGTAGAACAAAATCAGACGGCTATTTTCCATTGGAAAATGACATTGACATGACGTTTTGGTGTCAATACAAAGTTGAAAAGATATCAGTATGTAAGAAATCGAATTTTTTTGACTTGTACGAGATAATATCATCGAGACACGAGTAATACGGTGTTCTGCTAAATTGAAAAGATCAATCACTCACGTATATTTTGTGAGAAAATCCTGCTTCATCCCGGACTTAAACATCAATCTTGTAAAGGAAAGCGTTCGGTTAGTGTTGCAGATAATGAAACGAACGAAATGATGCTGTTTCAATTACAAAAACTGATTGCTTTCTTCTCCATCGGATTCAATTCGATTCAAAATATACTTTATTGGCAGAAATAAAAAACTTGTTGACAAAGCATAATTATTTCTTAAGTTTACTGTATATACAAGGTGGCCCACCACATTCGCCTCGGTAGTTCTACGAGAAATGAAGAGAGGTTTATGTGGGTCCATGAGGAGCATATTCCAAAATTATTTCGAAATATATAGGGTGCTCCCCGAATAAATTACATAACAAAGTTAATTTTTTCTTATGGAGAGAGTGGCGAAAAAAATTGCCTCAAAATTGGGACACACATTTAATTGAATAACTTCTTAAAGTTGAATGGAACACCCCGTTTGTAGTGGCGTATTTTGACACAGAATTAGATTCCCTTCAAAAGTATATTAGGGTTCCCTATACCTATCCCTTCTGCTTTTTACACAAAAGGCGTTTTAATTATTTTAATTATGAATAATTTTGTTATCTTAAAAGTGAAACACACTGTATTGTAATGACAAGCAAGTAAGCATTTTTGAAGTCATTTCATCGAAAAATTAAGAATCTTACAATGTATATGAGCAAAGACGTACTACGTTTAACAGTATCTGTACTGGAAAAAAAAATGAAGAAAGAACACGTGACCAACATAATGAATCTAACAACAATCTTTCTCTTTCTGTTTCAGTAATCTCTCGCGAACAATTCAACCCTATGTTCCTGACGTCGTACCGTCCCCAATCCTAGTCGTACCACCTCCATTCCTTTCTTCTCCTCCTCCTCCTCTCTTCTTCCGCTCGCATGCCGTTCGTACGAGCGTCGGTCACATGGGCCGTCTTGGTCGCCGTCGCCGCCGCGACACAGTCGCACCGATCGCCGCCGCTCTACTCCAACGAGTTCGCCGTGCACGTTCCAGAGGGCTCAGCAGCGGCAGACTCGGTGGCTGCCAAGCACGGCTTCCTCAACCGCGGTCAGGTAAGAGGAGTTTCATTTTCGTTTTGAATTTCGTTGAATTTTCGACAAATAAAAAGCTTGACAAACGTTTTCACGTTCGCACATCGATTCTTGGTGTCGCAAATCGGACACTCTGTATGCGGTAACCTCTTCGGATTCACGTCGTTTGTTTGGGAAGGGGAAGAGACGTGGAAAGACAGTATCTGGAAATGGATACGTCGACTGAGTTATACGTTTTCGACGAGGAGGAGACGGGACGATGTCTGGGGGTGCTTTAAGGGGCGGAGAAAATCCTCTTATACTCGTGACAAGTCACCGGCCTGCATGCCAAACAGGAGAATTGGCAAATGAACATAAGCGAGACGCCATCTGGTGGCACTGAAAATAACTAGACGTGTGCGGACATGGTTCTTGTGTTTGGTATTGTGTTTTGTTGAGTTTTTACTGAATTTGAATATTTGAAAGATTGTAAAACTCTGAATCGGTAAAATCAAACTTCCAATATTAATTCCCATGCTTTTCCTCCAGCTGGTGATAGAAATTGAGTGAGTAATGCCCCAAACTGAATCTTGCCATTCGAATCTAAAAACAAAACAAATTATCAGAATCCTGTATACATTTCGTTCGAACCATTCACATTCACAACACTCTTCCAACCTCGTATTATTTTCCAAATAATTCAATGAATAAAACAAATGATAATGCTCACCACCTTTAGAAATATGGAAATACAAACACATGGACGCGATTCTAGCTCACTGCAAAAGTTCGAAATGTCTTTATTTTCATGATAAACTCACACTTTATCAACGGAAAATCACACGCAAACAAATACAACTACACCATTCAATGTCCGTTTGTATGGTTCTCTGACTACTCACTTAGGCGCTGCAATCTCAAATTCATTCGCCTATAAGATAGGCGTTTTTGATATCCTCTCAAGAAACATTGTAACATGGTCTTCAAGGAGGTACCAAAGAATTCCTGTCTGAATTGAATAGAAAACCTCCCTGAGATCGAGAGCCATATACCCTGATTATGGTAACAGTTCCCCCCTCCCCCTTCCTCCCCTTTCCCCAGTTTGTTTATGTATGGGAAAGGAGATTCGTCGGTCGTTCGTTTCGTCTCTCGCAGCAATCTGGCCGGCTATAATGCGGCGATATTTCTCAATTCGCTTCGACACCAGCAAAAAGTCGAGAGGGCTCAGGCTAGGGGTAGGGGGTCGTAATCGAGTTTGGCGGGATAAATCTTTTTCGGCGACCCGCCAAAAGAAGACTGGAGAGCGGGAGGCCCGCCTTGATTATTTCGATTCGCCAAGAAGTATGCGAAGATTAAGTGGGGAAGAGTGATTCCTAGAAGACGCACTGGAAATTCTCGTCGATACAAATGAGTTGCTGGATCAGAAGGTGATTTCCCTGGAGTAGTGGCTCAGAATTACAATGTCGTTGGTCGGTCAGCTCGAGTGGAAATTAGGAAATGTTCGACGAAGTAATTTTCGAATGGGCAAAGTTCGAATAAGCTCGACGCCATGTTGACATCTAGCGGTGTAGATTAGAACAGAACATTTCCAAAGTAGGAGAGGAGTTGCTGATAGCTAGGAAGTATAGTAAAGCACTCCCCATCCCCCCAAACCTATTAAAATAATGTTAATACAAACGGCGTCCGTCAATAAAATGCTAATTAATAAAAAATAAATCACAGACACTTTACTATCGTAGAATGTTCGAATGCATCCTTCGAGAGAGCATCGCTTTTGTTGTTTTGTTTTTCGTTCGTAGGAATTCACCACCAACAAAACATTCAATTAAAGCCGAACAAAAAATCCATGACGAATTGCCTGCGATTCTCTTTTGTCCAATAAAAGTGCTAATAACGAAGAGGAAAACCCATCGCAATAAAAGGTTTTCACCTCCGCCCACTTCGTGTACAAGTTTTTATCCGTGAATTGCTGCGTTAATGGAGTGGTTATTACCCACACCGATACGTTTCCATGATAGATTGCATCTAAAAGTATTGCAAAACAGAACAACGCAAAATTAAACTTTCAGAGCCTTCGCCAATAATTAGGTTGGTGTGAATTCGCCAAAAATTCAAATGGCGTCACTGAATCTACTCCATTTATATTATTTATCGTAGGTTCTGATGGTTTTTCAATCTAAATATGCGATAGATTGAAAAAGTAACGCAATAAAACCGAGTGAGTCCCCTGTCGGTTCGTTATTTTGCGCTGTGCTTTGACCTCATAAATTTCAATATCCTTTCAACGAATAATGATGGATGTGAGACAGCGCCGTATTGGAAGGCCCTCGTCATTTCTAGATACGAATTCCAATTTGAAAAATGTGCATTATAACTGGAACGACAATATCTACAAGTGAATAACCGAATTGACGACAAAATTGAGTTTATTTCCGCGGATGTAGAAAGCGGATTTGATAAGAGTGGTTCAAGAGTACGATTTCAAATCAAGGTTGAAAAATAATACAGCCGAGTGAATGTTATTTTTCTTCTTCTGGAGAAGCCAATTATTTCTTGATCCAATTACGACTCTCCTCGTATACACGATCATTGTTCGAACGCTTTCCGCATATAACCGAGCTTCCGGATGATCCCCCTCCCGGATTTTTCCTGCCTCAAATCCTCCCAGCGCGTTTATTCAAGATTTCTGTGGCCTTTTCCGGTTTTTTCCTCTCGCCTTGTCACGGTTGATCCTGCGAAAATACCGCAATCTCGCACAATTTCCTCCTAGTAGTTTTCTTCTTCGCACACAAATATTTTCCTTCCATACCGATGATTTATTTGGGAATTTTGCGCTCTCTGATTCCCACTCGGTTTTTACCGATTTAATTCCGGCTTTGGCTTACTCATGAATTATAACTGGAAAAAAGGAACTTCCGCTGCTAAAATATGATAAGAGTGGCAAGTAATGGGGGGATTTGGTGGCAAACGGCGTGATTCAGAGTGGATCTGGAAGGGAAAAAACAGTAGGAAACGAATACTTCACACACACCTACGCTAGGAATTGCCACAAGTAAAACATCATCGGCCATGTTGAATATTCGGATAATGCTACTGAAATGAGGGGAACTCAATTTCGTGAAACTGAAATTCACGGCTCAGCTATTCTATACGGAATTCCACTCAGGTATAGAACTACAATCGTTCGTTTACCATTATTTATTATCAAACTTTTACGCGCCTCAACTGAGCTAATTTCTATTCGTTTCCGTGAACTGCTTTATTAATTTTACATGTAGATGAAACCACGAAAAGTTGTTACAGTTAGATATAACTGTATGGAACAGAGTTTGCCGACTGCAAATCCACACTTCGACACAGGGGAGTTTTATGGCACGGAACTTTTCTTTCTACTCTCAGAGTTCGAATGCAAACAAAAAGAATATTCCAATATTGTGCCCGAAGCATCCGCCATTACTTGAAAACAACACCCGCAAATACGAGGCGCATTCGCCATTTATCACAAGCGCATCCGCCAATACTTTAAATGCCGATAATAACGAAACACCCTATGTAATCGAATAGTCGAAATTAGTTGTTGATGAGAAAATAGTAGAGGAGACTCCCCAGCATCGAATAAGGACCGAATTGTAGTGGCGAGTGGAAAGTACGTCGGCGAAACGAATGCGTCTCGAGAGTATTTTCGTTGGGTAGAGTGGAAAAAGGAAAAGGCGTCGGACTCGGGAGACACTGGTGTCGAAGAAATTTGAAAATATGCATCCATTTATGCGCGGCCTCGAAATTTGTATCTCCGAGGGAACCATTTTTCATCCGAATATATTATACGAAGTGATATTTGATGCATGTTTATTGATATTAATAGTCGAGGGAATCTATTTTGCGCAACAAAATTCAGATTTTCACTTTTCTCAATAATTTTCTCACGATATAAATGCCAAATGTATTCGGAACTTTCCCGAAATATTATAAAATATCCGAAAAAGCTTTACTTTGCCAACAGGCAACGCTGTAAAACGTTAATTTGGCGCTGGTGAGCAGGATCCATAACCTACATCAGAATGTTTTTTCCTGTGATGTCAATCCTACAATTAGTAGATATAATAAATGAATCGAGTTTGAGAAGGATCATCTCGAATATCCATCCATATTCACTGGGCTGTCCAGTCTTGAGTTTCTCTGGAGAATTTGGGTCAGTCGAAAATGATATTCCGGAAGCGATACATCAAGCGAGCAGGCAGCAAGCCATAAAGGTCGACGACATCAGACAGATGAGCAGTCCCTAAACCTTCGGCACTAATCTGGACCGTGGAACTTTGCCATGAATCACTTTGATGGCCTCCACTACTAATATGTCAAAGAATTTACAAGGAAACGCAATCAAGTAGGGGTCGATGCTGATTTACTTTGAGACTGGCAGCTCCTTTGAAAAACAAAAGACACCCAGTTGATTAACCGTGAGAACGACGCAAAGTGGCTCTCGAAAGTTTTTTTCAGTCGATCGAAGCAAAATAAAAGAGGTGTGGCAAGTGTTTTCCGAATATACTTCGGCGGCACGCTTTTTCCCAAATTCAATAATCGAAAGCACTATCTCGCAGAAAGCACATAACTCATATCCGTTTTCGGTGATATCGTTCCAATGTTTTATGTGAAAGTGGCCCATAATTCCTTCAGTCGAACCTTACGTGGCGAAAATTCCTCTCGAGAAAAATCCTCGCGATCATTGTTTCAAGTGTATGGAGAATTCGATTATCCAGTTTGGCGGAATGAAGTTTCGGACGGCTTCTATCCGAAAAAGCCGATTGATTGATTATGTAATTTCTCCACCGCTTTCGACAGGTCAATTTTGCTAAACTTCGCCCTCATTATGCGCCCTTATTCCACCCTCCGTTTGGCTTTCATCGCTCGCTGTACTCATTTCGCATAGGACTCACAAATTAGTGTGAAATTTTTCACTTGATAAACGTCAAATCATTTATACCAGCTGCGAATTTTCTCCATCACTTTTTTTCGTGTTCACCAGGAAACGCTGAAGGGTTTGAGAACAAATATATACGATCGTGAGTGTCAGCTGTCAATTCCTTCGAGCTGGACGTCAAACGGGAAGAGTCTGAATTGCACCTGTACGTATAAAAATATATCTGCGGGTGAATACACGTACCGCGTGCAGAAGAAGCGATCCCCGCACGATATACGATCGATCCCATGTCGGAATCGTTTAAATCCACCAGAAAATCCGAAAGGCTGTCGAATCCCCGGCGAACTAGAAATACGATTTCGGCAGTTTGACGTTTTGCATGGCACCGAGAGAGGTCGGACGACGAAAAGTAATAGGTACGGGTTAGCTATCGCTATTTCTCGAAGAACGAAACGATGTTCGTGACGTTGCATACCGTGGAAGACGATGCACACGAGAATTACGAGCGGTCGGCCGAGCAGACAGATCGGAATTGATGGAATTCACGTTTAAAAATGGCGAAAGCGCTCGAAACAAAACATATGTCGTATCGGGGAAATGGCGAAGGCGCCCAAAATCCGGGAATTCTTTTGTATCCGACTTGAACTCATAGTATACCCTTTTAATTGAGTTTTTATATTATATACCTGACTACCAGTGCGTACCCAATATACCTGGAAATGTTCAGTTTAGTCTCGATCTTGGAGCTTAGTAGACACGAAACTGAAAATCTTTCTCCAACTTCAAACGCATTTTTCTTGACTTTTGTTGAGGTGGTTGACACGATATCTCAAGTTCTATCTGACCGATTCCTTTGAAATTTTGTGAGAATCTTCTTCATACATCTCTTAATCGCAGGAACTAAGGATTTTGACATTTCAATCTGAAGTATTTTTAAAAAATTCGTAAAGGTCGAAAAACAGGGGTAAAAATGAATGTTTTTTTTTTCAAGTAGACGCCATTTTGTGATTTTTTTTTGTTTTTTTTTCGGCCGTAGTTCAAGCGATAGCGACATCTTTACTGATTAAGAATGTCTTTTGTTTGTTCGATTCGGAAGACTACAAGGGCTGGAATCATGTCAACCAGGGAGCCCTGTTCGATTGGCAGCCCCCCCCCCACTTCACCGGCCTGTCATTTGACGAATGTTTGATATTTCTCTCTTCTGAATTTTTTTCTACATACATAAAGGATCAATAAACATTACATAAAAAAATTTATAGTGAAAACTACCCAAAAAGTACGGCTGTACACCAGAAAACCCCCCTAACCCGTGACTCTAAAAACGAGTATGCGACATTGTAGTTCAAATAAGCGAGTAGTTCAACAATAGTAAATCACTTGGTACGAGTATAAAATCCTGCTCCAGTAAATGAGAGTGTATATAGTTCGATGGCGCTGCCGCCAAATTATCGAGTTGATACCCATTTTCGCGAGATATTATTTTGCTCACGTCTGAACTAAACCACAGTTTAGCTGGTAGATTTTGATCCGGATGGTGGAAAAAAGTCGTCTCTTTCGACGTTTCGTACTTATTATTCAAAGGCGCGCCGCATACCGATACGAGACTTCACTTTTTCAGTGGATCAAAACGAAAATTCGACGACGACTTTGACGTCGCGATAACTGAATGAATCGGAATTTACAGCGTCGCCATCTAATCCACTGCTATACAGGGTGTAGGCACAAATGGCACTACATCACCTAGAAGTTGGTCCATTTGTTACAGTGAAACACCTTGCAAAGAAATTAGTTTTCTTTTCGAAACAAAATGGCGCGCCTCTGAACGAAATTCGTGCACCAGCAAGAAAAGCATTTCGGCGAGTAATTAGTAGGAGAAAACGGGCATCTCACATCCAATCCTGGCCATCAATCGAGCCCTTTTCCAATTGGACTGGAGAGAATAGTGCGACGACGTGGAGTTGGAGAGGCCGCAACAAAAACAAGAGAGGCCCGTCCGTCCTAACGCATTTTCCGACCGAGTTTCCGTTTCCGAATCTCTAATGGATTTTCCATCAGGCCGACCTGCTCTCGACTAAGAACGAATCCAGATAATTAATTTAGAAAAAGTCTAGTGTAAATCGGATTACTGAAGGCGAGGTCGATGTCTCACTCTTATTCCTTTTCTGTTTTGTTGAAAATGTATTGAACATTTCGATATTTCTTCGTGAAAATCTACAGTGGTTGTTTGAACGTTCTACATATAATTTTAATTTTCCATCAAACTAGCGGAAGAATTCTCACAGCGGTGTTTCGATTTTTTGTTCCGAACCCCGTTTACTGGAATTCGATTTTTCGGCTAACCAGAAGGCTGCGCTCCCAATTCGGTGTTCCCTAAGGAGAATATCCCGTAAATACGTCGGTCGACAATTTCGCGATGTTGCGAATAACCCCTCGAAGTAAATACCACGTTTCAGGACGCATTAGTCGGATGCGAACTTTTCCAATGTTCGATTGAATAGGAGTTCGTCGGCCATACACTCAGCAATTCACGCCGAAACTCCATTTGGCCGGGACCGGAAACTTCGGGCATTTCCACTTATTTCCCGTTCCCAGCAATATTTACTCGGCTACCCCTCCCCCGCGCCGGACGGTGTAGCCGAAAGGGTTGATTCGATGATGATGATGACGTCACTTTCTATCCCCTCTACCAGCTGTCTGTACAGGGGCGTGGAAATTCCACCGAATGGAACGGACAACTCCAACAGATAAACTTTTTTTTTATCAGGGGTTTCAACCGTTCAATGTTATCGATAATTTAGAGCAGAAAAAACACTTTTCCCGTTTCCTTGATCAGGATATTTGAAAAATTTCTGTCGCGAGTTTCATTATAGAGTTATACCAGAAATTGGGCGACTTTCGCGTTTTTTTTTTCAAAAGAAAGTACTCGATAGAATGTTTTGAATTTTTTTCGACATCAAATTGGTATATTTTCAGCTATTTCAATATTTTTTCCAAGGTTGGATGAGTAGCTGAAATAAAAAAATATCGAATAATATCAAAATGAAGAATTGTGAGAAAAGGTATAGTTTTTGGCGTGTAAATGATCGATTTTTCATTGCCAAATCGCCAATTTGCAACCAATCAAGAAGATCGTAGGTCACTGTATAGTGAACACATCCAAGAAGCCAAAACGAATGAGGAAAATGACTTCCACCAAGCAGCTTCTAGTTGTGAGCCCAGTTACGATCTTGATCCTGCCTCGTAGCCGCATACCCCTGGGGTTTCGCCCGAAATCCTGGGGCGATCCTTCCTCTCGCGTCCTTCCACCAATGCAATTTGAGCTAGTCACGTTTATTGTCGCCAGACAGTGTTTACTCGCGTATACGTACGGCGAATCCTCTGGGAGAAATGCAAGGAAAACAGTCGCCGATGCAGCTCCGTGTTCATTTAATATCGCGGCGTACCAGCTTGGACTCTACTACGTGATCAACGGAGTCCATTCGGAGTAGATGCGAGGTGATTAAGTGAAATAAGCATCGATTCCACCGTGTGTTTCGGATGAAGAATCCGCAGTAGCTAACCGAGGTAGAGAGAAAAAGGATGTCTCGTCGTAAATTGTGGAATGCAACGTTGATAAAGACAAATCACATCTGATCACCGGACGGGAACTGAATTTTCATTCCGGATGGAACGACACGGGAATTCCAAATCCGTTCATCGTGAATTATAGCGAATCGCGAATGTGTAAAAATGCGACATCTTTAACTTATATGAAACACATGTCGTCGTAAATTCAGGATAAGAAAATAGGGAAGAGTATAATGTGAGAAGATTTATTAGGCGAGATGCCCATTCGCAATTTTTCATCTCGCGCACACGAAAATTCCATTTTCCCATTCTTTTCACATTCACAAGACACATCCGTGCGGGCGATTTCCTGTATACAGAGTGCTTGAATTATTGTTGAATCCCTTTGACACCAATCTGTTGATTGAGTTCAACAGCCTCGTAATTTTTTCTCAATTCAAAGAATTTGAATGTGAAATATTGAAGGCTAAACAGGAAAACTAGAATCGAATTGCGCTCATAATCGAATTAATTCGGATCGTTGATTCGTCTTTGATGACAACCATCTGTCAGAAAAAGTCAAACGATCCGTTATTTATGGATTGGCATGCAATTGAGTTGGAGACGCGATTCGCTACACCGTTTTCATCGATATTTCCCAACAACGAGTTTCTATTTTAGCGAGATTTATTGTTTCCCATCCCGAGTCGTATATTTCGAACGGATTCTTATTGGGAACACAATCGATATCCAGCGTTTTATATATTTCCTTACGCTCCCGAATTATCTATCGACGGTAACTTCGTGGAAATATCAAATATTCGTCTGGCTTCTTCTTCTCCTTCTGCTTCGTGCAATATAAATAAGGTTCTATGAAGAGAAATAATTGAATATGTCATAATCGTTTCCTCAGAACTGGATGGATTGGGTAGTCGATCGGATATGCTATTGGCAAATGAACATAAACGATACGCCATCTGGTGGCACTGACAGTAACTACGGTATTATGTTTTGTTGATTTTACACTGAATTTGAATATTTGAAAGGTTCTAAAACCCTGAATCGGTGAAATCAAACTTCCAATATCAATTTCCATGCTTTTCCTCAAGCTGGTGATAGAAATTGAGTGAGTAGATTGGCGAAATTCTGTTTACATTGATAGTCACAATCGAGCATTGTATTTTTCAGGTATCAACAGAATTGAAACGAGATCTCACATTATCCATTTTATTTAGCACTTTTCACCAAAAAAACACCGGAAGAAACAAATACTATTAATTCATAATTCGTTCCATTACGAAAACAATTGTCATGTCATCATGACATTTTGATGTCCAGCACTCAAAACTTCTTCACCTTCACGAAGTGTTTGTGCCTTCAAAGTACTCTAAAATAAATTTTGCAATTCGAATCTAAAAACAAAACAAATAATCAGAATTCTGTATACATTTCGTTCGAACCATTCACATTCACAACACTTTTCCAACCTCGTATTATTTTCCAAATAATTCAATGAATAAAACAAACGATAATGCTTACCACCTTTAGAAATATGAAAAAACATACACATGGACGCCCTTCTAGCTCACTGCAAAAGTCTGAAATGTCTTTATTTTCATTATAAACTCACACTTTATCAACGAGAAATTACACGTAGACAAATACAACTACTCCATTCAATGTCCATTTGTGTGGTTCTCTGACTGTCCACTTTGGCGCTGCAATCTCTGCAATTCATTCGCCTATAGTATACCGAGTTTACATGACAACGTCGTAGTGAGTGAATTCATAAAGAAGAAAGCGTAGTCGAGAAAATAAAAGCGGGACTCTTTGACGATTCCTCAGATCAGCGTGCCAGTCCAAAGATCCCATCAGATCTCGATCGAAATAAGCATCAACTCGATTAATCCCCATTCTCTTCCGTTTCCGATCCCGAAACGAATTGTTCGTTCATCCGACCGAGGCGTAATCGAACGATCGAGAGCGCGTCTTCGACTACTTCTGTTTTGCCTTCGCTGAAAGCCTTCCCGTGTCGATCGGACTGAATTAAAGAAACGGCCCGTACGGGACGAGCATCGGATGGAATCGGATGGAATGGCTCCCTCGTCTCCATCTCGGCTAGACGAAGTGCAAAGACTTTTCTAACGGGCCGTCCGCCACATTATCGCTATTACTATTTCCGTCCTCGTAATTTTCCTACACGAACATCGCAAGGGGATTCTGGGGGTTGATTCGGAGAGACAAAGTTATGGGGCTCTTCTGGAAATCATTCTAATAAACAACTGGACCAAGACACTGACTAGTTTTCTTGATGTTTCAACGTTGATTAAGGGGGTATTCTGGTCTAGAAAATTGAAAAAATCATTTTTTTCCTTGCATATTTTCAAAGCTTAGACTTTCAAGAATATGCTCTCGGAAGGATTTTTCAAAATTCGAATTATTTCGAGAGATACAGTGGATTTTGTGACGCGGCACTTGAACCGGCCGAGCGGAGTAATCGCACAATGAATGGCAGAAGTTTTCCAGGAATTCCTTTGTATCCGAGCTCGTAGTATACCCTTTTGATTGAGTTTTTATATATACCGGACTACCAGTACGTACTCAATATACCTGGAACTGTTCAGTTCAGTCTCGATCTTGGAGCTAAGTAGACACGAAACGGGAAATCTTTCTCAAACTTCAAACGCGTTTTTCTCAAAACTACTTTCGTTGAGGTGGTTGACACGATATCTCGAGTTCTATCTGACCGATTCTTTCGAAATTTTTTGAGAATCTTCTTCATACATCTCTTTATCGCAGGAACTATGGATTTTGAAAAAGTTCAATTTGAAGTATTTTCAAAAAATTCGTAAAGGTCGAAAAACAGGGGTGAAAATGAATGTTTTTTTTTTTCAAGTAGACGCCATTTTGTGAATTTTTAATATTTTTTTTCGGCCGTAGTTCAAGCGATAGTGACATCTTTACTAATTAAGAATTTTTTTGTTTGTTCGATTCGGATGAGTACAAGGGCTGGAATCATGTCAACCAGGGAGCCCTGTTCGATTGGCAGCCCTCACCGGCCTGTCATTTGACGAATTCTCGACATTTCTCTCTTCTGATTTTTTTTTCTACATACATAAAGGATCAATAAACGTGAAAATGTTTTTATTTTTTTATCCTAGTTCGAAAATTACCCAAAAAGTAGGGCTCTAGACCAGAATACCCCCTTGATTTGATGTCAAGTCAAGTCAAGTAGCTTGAATATCACGTTAAGCCGTGAATCTCTAGCTGGTATCTGTCTTGTTTCACTACTCCAAGTCCTCAAAATCAAAGAAATTCAAATTTATGCTGATAAATAACGAGCTTGGGTCTGCCGTTGATGCTGAAAAGGTCGAAAAGAGAAAATAATCAAATTGCATTTCAATTTCAGAAGATATCGATAAAGGGATCCATTAAGCATCACTGCATCGGAAATTAAAACGAGATACTGTGAGATTATCATCATTTCTGGACATATTTCAACATAATCATACAGGGCGTATCACGAAAACTGCCAATGTTGTATTTCTCTTAATTTGCACGAGAATTGCCTACGCGTGAAAACTTCGCCTGTCCATTTGCATATTTATTATGAAAAGATTCACTTGAGGCCACACATTTCTGTTGTAGGAGGAAGCAGCAGGCTCCGCCGTTTCCCCATAAAAATTCATCACGGCAATTTTCATAAATATGTATTGTTTTCGGTGCTTTCGGCTCCCTTTCTCGTTTCCGACAAATAACTTTATTATTCGGGATTTTGTTTTCGAAATCGAACCCATTCGAATCCAATGGATATTGATTGTCCACCAGTGCCGCGTATTTCAACAACTCCCTCAGTCACACCCCGCCCATTCCGCCCCAAAAATCACATAAATACAGTGCGTCCATAAAGTAACGCATAAATTCATTATTGGCTAAATGAACAATAAAATTAGGAATTCCCAAGACAGGTCGATTTTTTATTTCAATTTACTATTGTTTCAAATCATAATCTAATATACAGGGTGAACCATTTTCGTGTAATGACGTCATCACCATTTTTTTTTCAAATGGAACCCCCCCCATTTTTTTCAATTTCCGAATTTATGCGTTACTTTATGGACGCACTGTATATAAATCTGCTAATATGCCCATCATCGCGGCAAGCAACAAATGGAGACGCATGTGTAGGATTTCGTGACGACCCTGGTCAACTTTAATCCACAAAAGCAAACAGAAAAAGGAGAGCGATTGTGCGATAAAAAAATGGCGGGGACAGACTGACCGAATGGCTCGTCCGAATAGATAAGATCGACACGAATGGCAACAATTTCCAAGTAGATTTCCGAGGAGTAGCCTTGGAGGATATACAATATGTATGTTTATACATGAATCGATGTTTTGAGTGGTCGGATATAGGACGATGCAGGAGAGATTGCCGATAAGGCAGAAGGTCGACAAATAACTTTTATTCTTTATCGTATCGAATTGCCCAGAAAGTTGCGCTGAATGTTATTTACAGCACTGATAAGATAATTTAATCGAGCAAACAAAAAACTTTCAAATGCAATACTCTCTCTATGTTATTTTGGTGTTTTTCGTATAAACTTTCGTCTTGCAGTAAATCTACTATGAAAAAGGAGGGGTTTCCACCAGCTCACGTATTCATACGTTATCAAAACTTTCCCGAAACTTTTGACGTTAATACACGAAAATTTGTCATTTTTATTCGTGTCGAGTGCATGAAATTCACCGTGAAAATGGAATAAATGCGGCTTTTCAAGGAAAGCTGTAAAACGATTTTGATGATGCGAATGAAATGTTTCGTGGAACATTTCCCCCACAATTCTTCAACAATTCCAAATTTCAATTCACCGTATCGTTCGTCGTATCGCATTTGGATCATTCACCATCTACTATTCCCCAACATTTGTCGATATTTTCCAAAGATATTAACTGAAACGCTAAAAGCACGTCTCGGATTTTATGTTGGCATTATTTTTCCTCTTCTGCTGGAGATATAGGTGAACCGACGATTGGGGCGTCGTTGCGATAAAAAATGTCTTTCGAAACAATATGGGGATACGCACGTTCTTCATTTCATTTCGTTATCTGCTTCGGAAAAATTCGCAAACGATATTTTTTCATTTGCTGTGAACGAATGACTCCACCAAACTCGAGAAATATGTACTCTTCGCCGAGATAACGATTTCACGAATTATCCCTCATCTTTTAGTGCATTTTGATCGAGAAATTGTCTCGATTTCCCCGTACTATTAAATAAAACAGTCGAAATTGTTTATGAGGACTTTTTTTTTCCCGGATCATTAATTCCTTTACCGTTCGCTTCTTTTAAAATGCTGTTCGTTCTTCCTCAAGAATTTCTAGGCGGATCCATTTTATTAACAGATGACTGAAAATGACAAATCTTCGAATTCCCGTCTGAAGTTTGGGACGCTTTACGAACAAGAAATATGTGAACTGTCCTATAATTTATTGAAACAGTTCCTTTTCTCCGAGAGTATTTATACAGTCTCTTGAGGGAGAGTTTGAAATGCTGCCAAGTCAATCGATATTCGTGAATGAACTGGATATCTACTTTTTATTTGGCAAATGTGCGAATTTGTGCGTGGAAATAATTGGAATTTCCGCGATATTCATTCATTTCGTGACACACACATGCACGCACAAAGAGGAGAAGATGATCGCGACACGCCCCACGATGTGGCTTATAAGAGCTAATCCAATTTTCTGGTACGTAGCGCCCAACAGCCGTGGGCGTGAAATAATTTCCTACGCTCAAATTAAATAACTTAATGAAATTGTGTTACACCTTAATCTGCAACGGGTGGCAGTCGGGCGTTAAATCGAATTTCCCCCTCATCGCCAACGAAGAAACAACAATGAGCACCCCGTATATACCTATCGATAGGAAAAACTTCCTCGCAGAACCATCACACGAGAAGACCGTTAACGATGAAAGTTTTCTCGTTGGTTCATTCGGCGGGTCGCGTGACTCCCCGTCGAACAATGGGGAGCCTCCAATAATGTCGTAATAATATTTTTTTTATTTTCTCGTCCGTACTTCGTTTTATGGGGTGATAAATTAAGTTTGGAAGTTGCTAACTCAATTTTATGGAAGCAATAGCGATCAGGGGTCAGGTGATGTACCGACATCTTAACGAAACTTTCTTTTTTTCGATGAGCATTGTTTCTTCATCATGATTCTTTTTGGATCTTGGAAATCACAGGGGATTTTATTATTTTCCCACACACCCTGTATCGAGAATTGGTTTTCCTTCAAAAAAAAAACAACGTTCTGCACGTTTTACGCCCATTATTTTTTCATCGAACGCTTCGAAATTGCCCTGTGTTTCTATTTCCCCGGTAATTTATGTGATTTGGCGCGGTTTTTCCGCGATTATCCCTAATCCGGATGTTATTTGTATGGAAATGTCTGGGGAAATCTTTATGGCCGACCGACTGCTACCATAATAAATGTAAATCACTATAGAAAAGTTCGGGGAGTCGGTCGAACAGCAATTTGCATGAAATTAAGTGAATTCAGTGATGCCAGCCACTTCACATCCGTACACCGAGCTATTTCCTCGATGATCGCCTTCATCGAAACGATGAATTCGGTCGGCCATGCGAACTTGTCACTTCCATGTAGGTGTCGTGTGTCCACTCTGGAGGCAATTAATTGCTCTGGTGGCGCCTCCATAGTCTGAGAACAAAGGCATCACGCCAGTTTCACAACACCTGCTCCTATTATGATGAGAGACATCTCGATGGTAATGCAGGGATGCTAGTTTTTTTTCTCAGCCTCCTCTCAGTTTCAAAAGAAGGGAATTGACCATCATATGAATGTATAATATGGTATCGAATAACTTGAAAACAATGCAATCGAGTATTCTTCACCAGCCACAAAGTATAATAACAAAAAGTTGGGTTATGACAACCGACAAATTTCGACACTGGATTGTAAATGTACAGACAACAAAGAACAAATATATGTTGTTCTTTTTCTAGCTTACTGGCGCTGTTGCCAATTCGTGAACTAGAAACAAAGCGATTTAAAATTTTAAACCCCATATTCGAAAAATTATTCTAGACAGTTTCTGCATAGAGTTTGGAACATTCATGAATGAAACTCATAATCATCAACTTTAAACTTGCATTTCCAGTAATAACCCAAATTGAGGAGAATTCCTCATTACCCCAAGTCGGAAATGGGTAACGCTCCGAGCTATTGCCTTTCCGGTCCGACCCTTCGGGGAGGGTCCCCACAGCCGCCAGAAAACAATCGAGATCGCCTTTGGGGCGGCACGTACGCCAATGCCCGCTCTAAAAGAGACTCTATCCAAAGCTAATCCGAGATCGGGCGCTCACCCCCTGTCCGTGTCGACGGTTAATAGGAAATTTGATCCGATGACCGGAACAGGAAACCTGCATTGTCGAAGAAAAAGGCCATCCGAGTCGGTCACAAAGGCCGGTGGTTGCGTAGCTCCTTTTTTCCTCCGAGATGAAACCGTTCTCTATCAGCTCAAAGCGAAACGTTCGTCAGGTGTCGCGTATCGTACATTTCGAATGCACGTTGGTGAATCGATTTTCGTTGGATAGGGGGATCACTTGAGGCGGCGCGGAGTTTTTACGAGAAAACACTGCTCAGCACGGGAACTGCCCCCTGGCGGGTTATAATTAGATCAGTTCATACGTACGCACTTCCTAGTGGATCTTTATATGCCCTACGTTGTTTTCATTGCTAACACAGCTGTTTGTTTAGCTCATACCCCCAAAGGGATTGTTTGAATCATTTCAATGAGGAACTTCCATTCAGCGAGCTGGTAGAAAAAAATAAAGAAAGCTTTTCGCTCGTGATGGCAACTTTCTCGTATCTCGACGTCGAATCAAATAGGTTCATCGCATGAAATTTGGAACTTCGTTTAAAACTGTCTTCGTAGGAAATTCAATAGCGCAACTTTGGCGAAACTTCGTAAGTATCAAAAATTTGTATCGCCCGTCAGAACGTCACAAGTTATTCTCTCGGAAAGTTAGCCAAGTTTATTCCTTCCCGAAATGATAAAAGGTGTGACATAAAGTTTGGGTTATAAAAGGAAGAGGACCCGACGCACGAGGCAAAAGGGGGGGGGGGGAGGCGACAAACTTTTCAGATAAACATGTCACTCCACTGGAATTCCCATTATGTTTGCGGCTACAACAAAAATAAATCACTCGCTGCTGGAATTTACGAATCAAATGTTTTGGTACTACTGAAAACCAAATTTGTCTGTTGGAACAAAATTCTACAGAATCAAATTAACAACAGCACAACTGTCTATTTTATCGACGGAGCGTCTGCAAACATTGAAAATTCAATCATTGTAGACGAATCAATAATAATTCCGATTTTGTAAATAATGCCAGGTAATAATAGATAATATCCAAATGAACAAACGCATCAAAATACAGACAATGCAAACGTGCTATTTCCGGAATTACTTGATGAATTCATGGCGATACAACAGCAGAGATGAATGCTCATCCCTAATTCATATGAAAAGTTAAGTAATAAAAATGACAAAGTGGAACGGTACACAAATTGAATTGAGCCCAAGAGAAGTCCTTTAGTCGTTCGTCTGCGCTAAACGCGTACAAAGATACAAAACCTTTTTGTAAATTAAAACGGAGAGGAACATGGAAAGGTAATAAAACTACCCAGTCAGAGAATTTTATCAGTCGCCTCTTTGGTGGGGACTTTATTATGACCGGCCGGAATTAATGATGGGGGTTCTTCTTGTATCGCCGGACGTGATGCTCCAACTATTTCGACTCGAAATCGCCGTTCACATTAATCTCTCGGCTCAAAGAACATCTCCCAAAACAACCACTCCATTGAATTTGGTACTCTTACAGTTGGCAACACTTTGCGACGACGCCAAACGTATTCAAACGATCTATGCCAATTGTTATCTGTTCATTCTGTGGGTTTTCTTCTATTTCGACATTTTTTCTTTCAGTTCTTGAATCGGCAACAGCGCACCTGTTGCTCTCGTGACGTAACCTAACCTAAGATACGAGACGCCCTCTAACGACGAAACGATGCTTAGTTGGTTAGTTGTTACGGTTCGGGCAGATGTAATTATCGATAATTCGCAACAGTGCAAGCGCCATAATCGAGATTTTGATCTGTTTCCGCATTAATTATGGGTTATCAGCAGACGATGCTGTCTATCAGTGTAATTGCGAGTGTAATCATGTTAACTGATAGAAACGCTTCGAGCGCTCCGTCTGTCATTCGGAGGTGTTGACTTCAGTCAAATACATTTCGAGAATTTCGCTTTATGAATAATTAATTCGATTCAGCCGGTGGGACATTGATGAATTTAGCATTCTGTTAGTGTCCGCTGATTGTGATAGTGACTAAACAAAACAGATCGACAATCCATTTCCATATTCGCTGAAGATAATTCACTCATCGAACTGAAATCGAGTGTTTTTGGAAACTGTTTTGATAATGTTGTTTGCGACGTGTTGAACTCGACCTCCCTGTATATTAATACAACGCGAGACATTCCAGGACAAATTGAGAGACATACTGAAATTTAAATGCGAAATTTCCGCCCCTTCCAATTTCTAACTGAAATGAATCGCGTATCATCATAACCGGCATAATTTTCGGAATAGTTGTAGCCCAGCACTCGCTACAAGATCGATAAGTGACGTCGAGAACAACCTAACCTATTTGATCAGCCCAATTACACCATCTAGACTCGTCTAGTTAACCAAGTTTGGAAGTTACCCGCTTCCATCTTGACTGCGTCTGATTTGTTTGGCTTCATTGGCGTATGCACAGGTTTATTGTCGTTGCCTCACAATTCCCTCTTGTCAGTGGAAGTTTCTCTCTAATTGTTCCGGTGAGCTGGTCCGGTTTTTCCTCCTTGCTCTTGGACTGGTACCAGGAAGATGTAAATGGCAACTTTTTGCACAGGAAAAACCACACTAATCGATAATTCCGAGTAAGGAACGATCGGAAATCGGAGATGTTTTCATCTCATTATTTCGAATGGCTTCAGAGTTCAGCCTGTGCATTCATAATAAATGATGGTTCTTTACTGTTCTCGTTTCAATTCTGGCTACTGATGGATACCACCAGATCTGTCGTCGAAAATTCGAATTCGATAATCCCGCCATTTAACTAGAATTACTTGGTGGTAGCGATAAATAGAGCCCAATTTCAGGAATTTCCTCATGAACGTTTGTTTTTGGTTTCAGATTGGCAGCCTGGAAGGCTTCTACCTGTTCGAACACAGCCACGTCCGCAAGAGGTCGCTGAGCTCTGCCGATGAACATCACAAGAAGCTGGAAGACGAGCCCCAGGTGAGTCCCGATTCCAAAGTGTTTCCCCTGTATACAGGGTGACCCACCACATTCGCTTCGGTAGATCTACGAGAAATGAAGGGAGTTAAGGAAAAACTTTGAGAACAGTTATGTGTGAGTCCATGAGGAGCATATTCCAGAATTATTTTGGAATATATAGGGTGATCCCCAAAAAATTACATACCAAAGTTACATTTTTTTTTACGGAACACCCTATATTTTTCTATATTTTTAGATACTGTAGACAAAATAAAGGTGAGTTTCTATTATATTTCCCATACTTGAAACTGACCGTTTCTGAGAAATTTTGAGAAATTAGAAAATACAGACCATACTTCGAAAATTGTTTTCACCCTGTAACGTGTAACGAGCTGCTCGTGATTAAATGTACTGCTTAGCTCAAAGGTTAAAGTTAACTACTACATGGAATTTTCAATGCAAGAGTGTCGAAAAAAATTGCCTCAAAATTGGGACACACATTCAATTGAATAACTTCTTGAAGTTGAATGGAACACCCCGTATTTAGTAGCGTATTTGGCGCAGAATTAGATTCCCTTCAAGAGTATATTAGGGTTCCCTATACCTCTTCTGCTTTTTACACAAAAGGCGTTTTTATATTTTAATTATGAATAATTTTGTTATCTTAAAAGTGAAACACACTGTATTTGTAATGAAAAGCAAGTAAGCATTTTTGAAGTTATTTAATCGGAAAATTAAGATATAGAAATTATTCATCAGTAAAATATAAAAACGCCTCTTGCGTATAGTATCTGAAAATATAAAAAAATATATAGGGTGTTCCGTAAGAAAAAATGTAACTTTGGTATGTACTCTTTTTGGGGAATCACCCTATACATTTCGAAATAATTTTGGAATATGCTCCTCACGGACCCACACATAACTGTGCTCAAAGTTTTCCCCCAACTCCCTTCATTTCTCGTAGAACTACCTCGCCTCGAATGTGGTGGGCCACCCTGTATATAATTGACCGCCCACGCATAGATTATCCCCCGACTACGACAGAGCAGAGCAGAGTATCGGATGAACAACAAGACCCAATTAAAAGTTGTGCATTAATTAATGACGACACCGAGCTAGAGGGCGCTTAATCAAAATGTTTGATAAAGGGCTGTGGGGTTAAGCGACGCGCAGATATATCCGAATCAAAACACCGAAGGGTGGGAGGACGGCGACGTCATCCCCTCTACGACCCAACGGCCAGCTTTGATGAGGATTCGATTGAACGCCAAGAGATCGGAGGAAGTTTTCTGTGACGGAACTTTGGCAATTTTTACGATTTTTTTTTTAAGTAATAGATAGAATATTTTGAAGTTTTTTGGATTATTAAGGTAGATTTTCAACTATATTTTCAGATTCTTTTGAAAAAGTATCGAAAAACATCGAAGTTTATTTGAAAAAAAATGGTATAATCAGTTAATTCGCTTCTAGATGTCGTATTTGCGAGACAGTGCAATTTATACTGATTTTTTTGTTACAAGAGATTGGCTCGTCGCTTTTTTCACGACCATCCATAATTTCACGTGTCCGGAAATTCGTTCTGTAATCAACGATATTCACGTTCAATTCCATACCTATTTACCTCGTTGATACGAAAAACATGTTCAGAATCGATGAATAAATTAAAACTGCGGAGCGTCCCAATAAAAGAATTTCCAATTTTTCACAGAAACAACACCCACCGGTGTTGATGGTGATGTTTTCCTGGAAATCCTTGACCCGGTCGTCTTATCCGTTCCATGGATCTTCCTGGTTGACGTCGAAGCAATTTCATTATAAACATTTAATTAATACTAGTGGAGCTGGAGCGAAAAAATCTTGTAGTGCACGTCCAGACACGCACCGTTTACCTTTTCACGACCTGAAAAAAGCTGACGTGGTTATGGATTGGTTGAAAATTGGTTGCAATCTGAATATACAATGCACGCAAAGTGTCATTTCCATTAGGCTGGCAAAACTACTTTCGAATCCTTTTCCCTTTTGCCATAATTCGAGACTCTCCTTCTGGCCTGTCAGTCATTTTTTCTCCCAAAAAACTGGCATGCGTGTCGATCGGGACGGCGCGAGTTTTCGGATCGTTAGAATTTCAGCTCGGGAATAAAATATGGAGCATTAGAAAAAGTGGAAATTCCCGAGAAAATGGTGGATCGTGATCGAATCCATCATGCTGAAAATACACCATAAAACTCGATAGAACATCTTTATTGCAAATATTGAGGCATTTACGAATAACGAATGAGGCGAAGGAACGTGATGTTGTACTGCAAAGTATTTTCAGATGTTTATTCTCACGTCGTCCGTTCCTCCAAACCTTTTTTTTTTTCGCCCCCAAGATAAGTACTGATTTATAATATTCCCCTTTGGAGAATTATCGGCGCGATACGCAATTTACACGACGTGTTTGGAGTTAAATGAACACAATGAAAAGTATCAGACAGTGTTGGCCCGTGGAAATATTTATGTTCAACAGAAGAGGCAAGCTAATGAGATCGGCAACTTTCAAAAGAGCATTTCTCGATGGAAAAGTTCGGCCGGAGAGTTATGAGGGGATTTTTTTTTTTTCGGTTGAGAATTTTCAATTCGTTTATAAGTCGAGCGATGGAGAATTTCAGACGACTAATAATTGGAAATTCTCTCTGGTGATTATCAGTGAATTAAGCGAGTTAAATTGGGACAATGACTAATAGACTTTTATAGGGTATGGAAAGTTTAGAAAAGAAAACTTTGCGGAAACTTGCCAATGAGGAAAATTATCCGCGTTATCAGGTTATTCAATAATGAGCCATTCGACGAACTTTTCCGCAGAGGATTTCAATAAGGAACCGGCCGAGAAAATAATTATTCTCCGAGAATTATTCCAGGGCTTCGGGAAACTTCAATATTGATGGTGATGAAAATTAATTCCGTTCGGATTTACCATTCGCGTAATCGAATGAATATTAACCGGCGTGAGGAATTTTCGAAGAAAAGTACCCTGTCAAATCAGACCGTCAGAGGCGTTCGTTAGAGGAATCGAATTTTTTAATAACCTTTGGCGTTTCACTTTGATGACTGCCCATTAAAAACCGAACGAGAAATGGCGGGCTGGTGTAAATTCAGGGAATTCTTCCGGTCTGTCGGAGAAATTCCGGAGCATCGAAACGAACGGACGGACGGACGATGGATAGTCTGCTCTCGACTGTGTTATTTCACACTTCCATTTGTTTCGATAGCAAATTGAAGCGATAGACGAATAGGGCATTTAAAAAGATAATTGTAGTCGGCAGATGAATTCGACCGTCAGACCAAGTTTCAAGATTCAATTATAGCAAAACTTCATCACAGAATATCATTTCTTGTATTGGCCATTCGAGAAACTCCACACCCGGTATCGGCGAAAGCCATTCATCCACATTTCCTTCTCAACATGAATTCCCGATGAAATTGTACAAAGGCTTCATCTACGAATATTGCTCGTTTCGATAATATACAAATTGATTCGCGATATTGCGATCGCGAATTACCTCGAAAGATATACGACCGTGTTCTTGTCGTATATATTGACGATGCTCATGAACCGAGATTGTCGTTTACACATCGGCCAATATCAAACGAGGTATGAATCGATGCCACAATCCACATTAATATTATCGGCTGTTGAAATGTCAAACGTCATTCAGTATAAAGTGATAACCATAGACGTGCTGCTATGGGGAGGTGTCTACATGATGGTGAAACTACTCTTCAATTGTTTGTGGGTCCAAAGTGTCCAAATGGGGATTTCATGGAGCACATCCTAGACGGATACTTATCGAATCGTCGTGAGATGGCGACAAAATCGTGTTCGGTAACATTGTTTTCTACTACTCTAGTTCATTAAGCTAATTTTCAATTTGTAGTCGTTTATTTTTTGCTGTGTGGTGTTTTTCAGTCAAAATGAAGTTTCGTATAAATTGTGGATAAGTAGAAACCGTTTCACGTTATCTTTATGGAATTCCGAAGGTAATTTTTTTGTTTTTGGAGTTGGAATCAATAATTTACTTTTTCATTACTCACAGAGGACGAAACCGTTGGGAAACAATGGATTCTCGCATTCACAAGTATTTTGAAAACATCTTCTATTCAATTTTCCGACTGTATGTATATTCAGGAATGAATAAAAGATAATTTTTTGACGAGAATTTGTCATTTCTCAATCTGATTGACAACTAAACTGACGAGCATAGAAGTCAGCGTTGCCGCTTCTAAAATGAATAATTCACGTTTCCTGCGCAAAACAAATAGTCGCTTTCAACAAAGTCAAAGTTACATTTCTTCTTCAGAACACAATTCTACGCTTTTTTGTCCCTAAAGATGCGTGAAATACTGTTGAATCAAAACTTTGTAGACAAACTACTGGGGTGTATTTCATTAACAATTAGCAACGTTGCATTTTGCATTATTATAGCGCCGACGGTGTCGCCATCCGTGGCGATTTAAAAAAGCGTTCGTGTCGGTTCGAAAATATGCGTTTTGATCGAGGGATTTCGGTTACGGGTCGAGATAGGGACTGGTTTCACCATAGTTTTAGGCATCTTTCTGCAACGTCATAATCGTGCGTGAGACAAAAATGTCCACCTCCAATTTCCTGGTACTAACGAGATGTCCGAACGTTAGATGGATGGGGGTGTATAGTTGGGTGTTTACAAGAAAGGCGTCAACGAGGAAAGACGGATACCTGAAAGTTTCCGTGCGTGGGATTTTCCATCATAAGCCCAACAGGGATGATGACGACTTGATGACATGTCAATTCCTCCATTTCGAGTAATGTTTTCGTCGCGATAACACGATCGAGTTAGCGAGCAGGCGTCTGAAGTACTGGGTAGGTGTGAAATACAATTCGCATATGTCAAATTTATGTGTCTCAGTCGGAGTTCTGAGGAGCTACTAATTTCGGTAATGTGATAATTAATTCGAAAGCAACGTCGACGACACATTCGTTCCTTCAGTCTGTGCAAACAAATTCAATTTCGCATCAGCAAGGAACATTCGCTTCACTCCAGCACTCCATTTCGGTTATAATTCAATCTAATGAACAGTCACCATCATCGCATCGACTATTCCTATTTGATTTTCCAACGAAAACCATTCAGCGAGCCGACTTGCAGAGATGAAGAACGAACGAGTGTTTTCGGGCACTGTTCGTGATATTTGAAGAGGCAATTAAGCAACGAACGAATATCTTATTTAGTTGTTCGGAAACACAAAGGAAAATGTCTTGTATTTCACCAGTTGAGTGCAGTTTCCGCTCAGCAGGTTTCACTGAATCACGAAAACGTGCTTTCTGATGTTTGCCGGCATGCCGAATAATTAAGAATTGTGAAACGCAGCTGAAACTCTCGAATGGAAGGAAACATCTGCTCGAATTAAGGAGTGTAACATCCAATTGTTACACCCACGTATAACAAAACTACGGATGAGATATACGATGTCTACAGGGCGGTCCATAAGTATTCCTTTATACGGTTATCGTATATTTTTTCTTGATAACAATGAATGAGTCTGAGAGGCACAGAGAACGGACGTGAAATCTGTCTATGATAGAAATATATGATGTCGAAAACCTTCGAAACCCCTGTATTTTCAACGAAACTCTACAACGACCCTGAATCAAAAAACAGAAAATAATACAAAGTATGAAACAGAATTTCAGAATATAAATTTGCTAAAAAACTCGGATATGAGGTCTTCTCAAACACTTACTAGGCCTTCATGGATGACCCTGTATTTATTTAAATTTCAAGACAGAAAATACCGTAGACCCCCTTACTAAAAATAAAACCGGCAACAGCGACTTCCTGTAGACCTCCTAAAAAGTTAATTAGGCAACACCGCGAAACTCGCCTCGCATCTCAGCGAGAGAAATGCGTTAAGTTGGTTCGAAAGGGGCGTGTCCGTTAAACAAACCACGTGCTAGCATTGCCTTATTAGGAAGAAATAAAGAAAAAAGCTGGTGACATCGGGAATCGAACCCCTAATTAGTGCGTGATAGACCAACCCTCTACATACAGAACCACTAAGTCATGATACAATTTGAATCAATTATTTGTTGAGGATATGACAGAATATTCTTGAATCGTATTTCAAGATATCTTTGTTCAATTTGAAAACTCGTTCACAAGGTGTCTAAGAGGCGTTGAAAGCAGCGAGTGCTGAAATCCGTTTCTCGATATCCAACTTGTTCCATGCGTGTATCCACAAAAAGACATCGATATAGTGATATTCCAGAAGCTTGTTACCAGACACTAAACCAATTAAATTTCACCGAAGTACATGCTCGTTTGTTTCGACTTTTAACGAGGACAAATCAGTACCATCCACTCATGTAGTATCGAATTTCTTTGTTGTACTAGAAACTAACCCCCTTCCCTCCACCACAAGCCTCCCCCAATCCCATAATTATGTACTAACGAGAGCGCGAGCGAGATCAAAGAAGATCGTTACATCAAACGACCAGCAATACCTTTTCCTATACCGGACCGAAAGGGCCTGTCTCGATATATCGCGCGGCTACAAATCGTCGAAAATCTACCTTATTAGTCCAACAATCCTCAAAACATCCTATCGAATAGTTTATTCCAACGATCTAATAATACAGTGCGTCCATAAAGTAACGCATAAATTCGTTATTGGCTAAATGAACGATAAAATTAGGAATTCCCGAAACAAGTCGATTTTTGATTTCAATTTACTATTGTTTCAAATCATAATCTAATATACAGGGTGAACCACTTTCGTGTAATGACGTCATCACCATTTTTTTCAAATGGAACCCCCCCTTTTTATTCAATTTTCAAATTGCCTTTGCTGAGCTGATTCCAAAAATGTCGATCAAATGTTGCTTCAAATTGGTACATTGAAACAATAGTAAATTGAAATCAAAAATCGACCTGTTTCGGGAATTCCTAATTTCATTGTTCATTTAGCCGATAATGAATTTATGCGTTACTTTATGGACGCACTGTATAATAATAGATCATTGGTTTATTCGAAAATAAAAACGCGAATCTCGCCGTGTGAGAGCCCCTTAACCGCCGAACAAGTGATTTTCTCGGCGCCCTCGCAGTAGGCCGCGCCGCAAGAATACTAATTCACATGAATCGTATAATGCGGCGTAAGAATTCGTGTATCCAAAAGTTATTCAATTCTCTTGCCGCCTGCTCATCCGCACCGAATTAGATTGCGTTAGAGACACGCCGCCTCAGAGGCATTCCTCGAATTTCGGGCCGCCGCCGCCGCCCCCCCCCCCTGATGGGGCAGCGAGTGAGTAATCCACTCTGGGAACTTGCCGCTTTGACCTGCCATGTAGGGTGGGAGGCGGCGGACATTTGTTTTTTTTATGGAGAGAGACTGTAATAATTCAGTTCGGATGAAACGAGAAATGTTGGGAAGGAAAAACGGCTTCGATTGTCCGTCCACCCTGTACGTGGACATTGTACGGTCGATTCGGTTCGATGGCGAAAACATTTCCATTCAATTCAAACGGACAAACAAATCCGTCGGTGGAATTTCAAGCACTCGTCAAATTACCTGAATGGGTGAAAAGTGGATTATACGACTATCCATTCGTCGACAGTCTGATGGATGCGAAACATTCGGATTACGATCAATCCATGTAATTTCCAACGAAAATATTTGCTCTCGCCAGTTACGAAATGTTTCCAACGGAAATGCGATCATCGAATAGTTGAATCAATCAATATCACTTTATTTCCAACGAAAAACTACGACTCCATGAGGATTTTTAATTGAAAAACAATAAGGAATCCAAAACGGAATTTCAAAATATAAATTTGCTAGAAAACTCGTATATGAAGTCTTCTCAAACACTTCCGAGGCCTTTATGGATCACCCTGTATTCATCCCAACTTCACGACAGAAAATACCGTAGACCCCCTTACTAAAAATAAAACCGGCAACAGCGACTTCCTGTAGACCTCCTAAAAAGTCGATTAGGCAACACCGCCTCGCACCGAAATTCGCCTCGCAGCTCAGCGAGAGAAACAAACCACGTGCTAGCATTACCTTATTAGGAAGAAATAAAGAAAAAAGGTGGCGACAGCGGGAATCGAACCCCAGATTAGTGCGCGATTAGCAAACGCGCTACATACATAGCCACAAAGTCATGATACTAATTGAATCAATTATTCGTTCACGATATGACAAAATATTTTCGAATAAATTCTTTCACACCCTCCCATGTCAATTCCGTTTCAACAATGGAACAGCGACTATGAAACAGTTCTACCCCGAATCCGTAGCTGGGCATCGTCTCTGCCGATATTAACGACACTCGGTCGTTCGTCTAGCCAACAAAAACTCGACGAACGAATCCCCAACGTCACGAAAGGGGGGCAAAACACGGCGCGCGGAGCATTCAAGGTTAGGAGACGAAGGGCTTCTTTTGTGGGACGAGACAAAAAGTCGAGAGTGGCGCTCATTATACGCGTGTGTGTACTCATCGGAGGGCCAGCAGTAAGAACTGCCGGTGAAAATCGAGTCGTTTTCGTGACCACTTTATTAATGAGAATTAGTGGGAGATGCTACGAACGACGAGTGACGTAATCTGGAAAGGAAAGTCCAGAAGAGGAAAGCATGTCGATAGATCGATGTGTGTGTGTAGCGGATCTCGCCTAGGGTCAGGAAATATTTCCTTTGTCGTATTCCACAAAGAAACGACATCGATTTGGCATGCTTTCGTCAAATGCGAGAAAAAATATCTCTGTCGAATTTGCATGGGGAATGTATGGAGGAATTTTGTACCATTCATTTTATTCTTCCATTTCTGAGTACCATTAGACGTAGAGATTCACGGCTTGACTTGATTTTCAAGCTACTTGACTTGAACTTGACTTGATTCAAGCATGTATTCTATCAAGTACTTCTATCAAGCTACTTGACGTTCAGCAGTTTTATTGTGTTTAGATGATTGATGAAATGAGGATGGTAGTTGCGAAAAAAACTTTTGTTTATGAAACTTACTATGTAAAAAAACAGAGATATAAACAATTTCAAAATGGATTCAGTCAGCTCGGAAGTCCGGGAAGCCCCGTATCAAGTCTGAGCGCACGCCAAATTGCAGAAATATATAGAGTGTTCGACACGTCCGTATCAAGATCAAGTAATATCAAGTAGTTTGATTTCAAGTCAAGTAATGAATATATCGAATCAAATCAAGTACATAAATTGTCACGAGCTTGATTTCCGAGTCAAGTCAAGTAGTTTCTCAAAATATCAAGCTACTTGACTTGATGAATCTATAATTAGAAGGTAAATTCGTTAAAACTAATTATCTTTCATACGTTTCTTCCACAATAAAATAAATTCACTGGGACTGTGAGTTCATCATGGCTTGAAGTTTACAAAAAGTGTTCTCATTACCATATTCCAGTGGAATCCATTGAAAAATCAGGTCAGTAGTAATTATAATTTTATTTACATATTTCAGAGATCGCTATCCTGACCAATCACGTCAGAGTATTCGAATTGAATGCACGCTATTGTTCATAATAAATTTGATTCCCGATAAAAGGATGCAAATTAAATTAAATCGGACATGCATTGCCAATATACATGACATTTTTGGCATTGACAAAAGCCTAATAAAAAAAATCACCATTGAACTATGCGTATACCGTGTGAAATTACGTTTCAAAGTAAATAGACAGTTCGATGTAGCATTGACGCATCGAATTATTGATAAGCGCAATCGCATTAATTTGATCACTCAAGCATTATCCTAAATCCCCCCCAGGACGGTGGAGGGGGAGGGGGGGGGTCCTGAAGGGCTTCGCTTTGTCCCCTCACGAAATCCATCAGCTCAAGTTGTTGGGGAGTGGATTATATCAGTGGATATACCGAGAGTTCGGATGTTTGGGGTTTATAGTGCGAAACAGAGCTGGGAGTAAAATCGCATGCAAATATTTGCATGTCGCCAACGAGATTAAGCTGTTCGCTCGAATGGCCTTCGTAAATGTCGTCTCCCTTTGTGCCGATCTTATAGAACGTCTTACTGTTATGTCGAGGGTACGTATTCACGTATTTTCCACACCCGTTATCGCGAATATTGAATTCATTATTCCAGTAGGAGTGAAGCAATACTAAAGAAACTAGCTAAGCTACACACGAATTACGACTGGGGATTAGTCTCATGATTTTAGGCTCATTTTAGGCTAATTTATTACCCTGATCCCGTTTTTTTTTCTCTTGTCCTTCATAGAAAAATTTGTGGCTTTGCTAGCTTTTTTCAAAATCGAGCTTTTCTCCACGATTCGATGCTCCATGCGTTTTGGAGAAAATCGGAGAAAAACTTGGTGAAAGCCACAGGGTTTAAAAAAAAACTTGATGGTATGAATTTTCAACATGTTTTCTGCGAATTCCTTGTCAGTTTCGTCAGTTTGAACTGAAGTGGAATCCCCAAAAAGTCATATTTTGAAATGATTACGTCACTCATATACGAAAATCAGAAAGTACCGATTTTCTCCAAAACGCGTGGAGCAATTTTTCTATGAAGCAGCAGAGCAAAAAATTAGGGCAATAAATTAGCCTAAAATGAGCCTAAAATGATGAGACTAATCCCCAGTCGTAATTCGTGTGTGGCTTTGCTAGCTTCTTTAGTATCGTGCAGCAACATCTTTGGTACGTGAGCTGAAATCGATGTCACTTCAAATAATACAGGGTGTAGAAGAAGAATACCAAAAAGATTCAAGTCTGCTGGTTCTTCCGCCAAAACCTCGATTGGCATCGTTTCTTCGGCACGGCGATGGATTCGGGACCCACCCAGTACACACGAACCGATTAACCATAACGGCATTCGGCGAGTTGACAAGAACATGCGGTTCTGGCGCTGAATCCGACTAAATTGTCTGAACTTTATGCGCTGTAAGGGGTCGAATTCCCTGGCGAGCCGATTATTTATGGTGACTTCATTAATGTATGCTCTCGCTGGGATTATTCCGACGACTCCAAAGTCTGTGCTGCCATTTCCTCGACACACACACACACACAGTCGTAAAGTCATTGGAATTATTCGTTAGTCGTCTCGGAAGTGCGTGCGTTAGCTAGCGAGAATCGGCTGTCGCTCGCCCGGAGTATTTGTTTTTATCCGGGACGACTATAAAACTTTCCGAGTCACGACTAGAGGGGAGCAAACAACAGAGTCGCGTCTCGCAATCGACTGCGCCACGTACGGAGATGGAGAACGAAAGACCGTCATCAATATCACTAAGTCACGATAATCCCGACGAATGAAAACAAATCGCCATCTCCTCCGACACGTGTACCAGATTTTTCTGCGACTGGAAGACTGAAAACTGTGTTTGCTTCAATTTCGAGACGCCCTTCACAAATCCCTCTATGCTGTGCCTTCGGCGAGGATATCCCCAGTAATTAGTGGAGAAACCATCATCTCCAGCCCTTCTCCTGACGTTCCGTCAGCGCGAGGAAATTGATTAATTTCCATTAGATGCGGGAGATGTTTTCCTTTCACTGTATCGGAATTCGCATCTATAGCTGTATAGCCTGTCATTTGTAGTGCGTGGCAATCAGACAGCGGAAATGCAATATTCCCTCTGCTTCGCGTTTAATGAATTGTTACAGCAGCGAAAATACGTGGAATTTGTGAGACAGCGCATTTTTTTATTGGCTTTTTCGATAGTTTATACTCTCAAAAAATATGCTGTGGAAGTGGCAAGGTCGTGTGTTGAATAGTTTTTGAATGGCGATTTATACCCGCTAGAGGGCGCTCTTTAGAACGATGCTATTTGAAAATTATTCAAGACACGACTTTGCCGCTTTCACGGTACATTTTTAACACTTTAAACTGTCGGTTAAGCCACAAAAAAATAATTCTTGTTCAGTTTTGACGGTTGCTATAGCCAATAATGCCTACAACTATGGTGAAACCAGTCCTTATCTCGACTCGTGACCGAAATCCCTCGATGAAAACGCATATTTTCGATCCGAGAAGTATGTTTTATTAAATCGCCACAGATGGCGACACCGTCGGCGCTATAATGATGCGAAATGCAACGTTGCTCATTGTTTATGAAATACACCAGTAGTTCGTCTACAAAGTTTTGATTCGACAGTGTTTCACGAATCTGTGGGAACAAAAGTACGTAGAATTGTGTTTTGAAGAAGAAATGTAACTTTGACTTTGTTGGAAGCGACTATTTGTTTTGCGCAGAAAACGTGAATCATTTATTTAAGAAGCGGCAACGCTGACTTTTATGCTCGTCAGTTTAGTTGTCAATCAGATTGAGAAATGACAAATTCTCGTCAAAAAATGATCTTTTATTCATTCCTGAATATACATACAGTCGGAAAATTGAATAGAAGATGTTTTCAAAATACTTGTAAATGTTTTCCCAATGCGAGAATCCATTGTTTCCGAACGATTTCGTCTTATGTGAGTAACGACAAAGTAAATTATTGATTCCAACTCCAAAAACTAACAAATTACCTTCGGAATTCCATAAAGATGACGAGAGACGGTTTCTGCTTGTCCACAAACTATACGAAACTTCATTTTAACTAAAATAAACACCACACAGCAAAAAATAAACGACTATAAATTCAAAAGTAGCTTAATGAACTAGAGAAGTTTGAATTTCCCGCCAGTTTTGACTGACGTGGAAGAAAACAATGTTACCGAACACGATTGTGTCGCCATCTCACGACGATTCGATAAGTATCCGTCTAGGATTTACTCCATGAAATTCCCATCGACAGTTTTGACCCACAAACAATTGAAGAGTGGTTTTACCATCATGTAGACACCTTCCGTTGCAGCCACGTCAGTCGTGTTTTGCAGTCCAGCCTGCGATGTGATTGAACGGCCTAGAAAAGGGCCACACAAACACACACATCAGAATCAAACGATATCCCTGAACGCTGCACCTCATTTGCGAGTCGGTGTTTGAACGTGTTGGCAGACACGCGTCCAATTTGGCCGGAAATGAATTGGCGTGCGTCCCTATTGTAGCACCTAGGCGACCGCATTCAATCAACCCCGTGACATTTCCGGCTCGGGAAGATTCCTTCTTGCTTCGTGATATCCCAGGCTCGCCAGCATCCCTTCATTAGTACGTGTTTGATTGAATAACTCGGCTAATTTGTATTCTTTGTTTGGAGGGAGGCCTTTTCCCTTTCGAGTAATCTCCCAAGGCTTTCGCTGGCACTTTATTCCACCGCGACAAATCTTCCGAGTGATGAATAATCCACGTCTAATTGGAGATCTAACCGACGGTGTAGAACGGATACTACGAACGTTATTCAGATATTGATGATGAGTGTTTTTCCCGCAAGCACCATTCGAGTGTCGGATCATTAATTACCTGCGGTCCACGTCGCTTTCATTTATCCGTCGGTGAAGCTACGAGTATGCCTCGAAATTTCGAAATGTTTCGTTGCGATAAATGATTATAATTTGGGATTCAATAAGGTATATTTTTCAACCACATTTTGAGATATGTCGTCACAAAAATATTGAAAAATACTGGATTTATGTGCTGTCTTTGGAGGTGCGAAAAAAACTATTCAAGATACGAGCTTGCCGCTTTCACAGAACATTTTTGAAAGCATAAACTATCGAAAACGCCCCAAAAAATCGTTTTTTCGAAAGCGCCTCAATGGCAGAGCCCCTCAATAACGAGATGGCCGAATTTAAAATTCAAAATGGGGCAAAGACGGAGAGCAGTGAGCCTCCGGACCAGATTCGTGTTTACATTCTTATTACTCGAGTCTTTGAATTGTGCCAGCGGAAATTATTAGTGTTGTTTGCCATCAGAGCTTTTCGTGATACGCTCACACGGAGCGATGCTCATTCTCCGTCGTCTCTCATTATAAAAATGCACGCAGACACAGACAAAGAACGAGCAGTGTATATCGTGTACGTCATGATGCGGATGACGTGGACACGGAAGATGAAACGACCTCTTCTGCTCCACTATCATACATTTTCTAGATTGGATATTAACTCTATTACGCTTTAGCAACGGCCATTTCTTGATGACAAGGGCGTAGCGAGAGGGACGGGCAGGAGGAGGCAGATGCCCCTTCAGATAAACAACGAAATATCAAGTATTGCGCGTTTCATTCCTTGAACATGCTGCTGAGTCATCAATCCCCTTTCTGAGGGAGCAATCGGAGAAAATCGACCTTCAATGTTCGTATGGAGGCTTCTAGAGCTTCGATATGGACTTTTTACGCGTTTTTTTGTTGTGAAAATGGGGTTTTTGCGAGTTTTTGGTGGTTTTTGCGACTTTTTGAGTGTTTTTTGGAATTTTCAACGTTAAATATCTCGAAAACTATACCAGATAGAGTCTTCAATGTTCGTATGGAGGCTTCTAGAGCTTCGATATGGGCTTTTTACGCGTTTTTTCTTTGAGAAAATGGGGTTTTTGGGAGTTTTTGGTGGTTTTTGCGACTTTTTGAGTGTTTTTTGGAATTTCCAACATTAAATATCTCGAAAACCATACTAGATATCGAAAAACGGATTTCACCACCGTTTCCAGCGCCCCTTAGACACCTTGTAGACGAATCGAGCTAATGAAGCGTATTCGCATGCGGTCATCCTCGAAGTCTTCCGTAAGATGTGGGGCGGATGTTGCGATGTAAACATCGTCATAAATCTTGGGGCGAATATTCATTGGGCGACGGCTGGAAATTAATCGGTCCACTTCTTTGTCTCCCAGCTAATTGCTATTTCGCAACCATGAACTTTCCTCGCCTCGACCTACAGGAATCCCCTACAATATACCGGGTGATGTTCCGAGATCTGGTTTCAGCCTAAGCGACGTCGAAAGATGCGATGAAGCGGAATGCCAACGGGGAGACGTTGAGTTTTTTCGGGGCCATCAGGACGAACGAAAAGGACATCTCACGCATCCGATGTTTGTCGTTTGATGAAAAAGCAGATATTAAATTTTTTTCCGGAGGATGGAAAGTATCATGTTTCCATTAAATTCGAGACTGTGTTGATGGTTTGGTGTAATATATTTCGTCTCGTGTATCGAGGAAAATACGAGTTTTATGTCTACAGGGTGTCCAATGTAATGTCCCTCATCATTTCGATTTTTAAAGGATGAAAATAAATTCCACGTTCTTCCAGATTCCATTCGACTCTGCCGAAATCACATCACATTTCAACTTTATCCCCGGTTATTTTTATGAAAGATATTCTTGGAACGACTCAATTTCCATGAAACTCGAAGAAATGGAGTGCACTCCCAGCAGAAGGCTGCCTTAAAACATTATCATTACAGTAAAAATGTTCGCTTATGAAAGGAATTTCCTGCACTTTATCGCCGCCACACCACACAATCGTCCGTCGTTGGAATTCGAAAAGTTGGACACGTCGCGCAATCGAAAAGGCATACCCATAAAGATGGCGCGCTTTTCTTCTCTCTCTCGATGTAATGTAATTCTCATTTCCGTCTGGCGAAAGAGCGCGCGGAAAGCAGTTCATAGATTTCCAATGTTCGAATTGGCCGCCATTACTTTTACGAGTACGGCGAGTACGATGTGCCGAGGAAATGCTTAGTTCGGTGCCAGAAGCGCCACTTTTCCGTGAAATCATCGCTTCTTTATCGAGCCATCAACAGGTTCGTTTGTGTCCTGCTTCATAATTCCACGTTTCGAACGGGGAATGCACGAGAACAGCAGCAAATTCTGTGGCGAACAAAATCCAATGAAAAAGGAAGAAACGGTGAAATCTATTGGCTGAATGCGGCGCAGCTTCGTGATTAATTTGCAAAATAATTTGTTCGGGCTTGTTCGGCGTCCCAATTACCCCCGTTCTTATTAAATTAGGGAAGCAGGGAAGTGCTGGGCATTTTAATTTTTGTTTTCGTCTCATTTTCTTCCTTCACTAGCGCACCGCCACGTTTTCCCACTCTCGTTTTCTCCGCTGCAAAAATACGAACATCCTGTACATCGCATCGTTCCATCTGTACCATAGATATAAAATGCGCATTCGAAATATCGTGTACCCAGCTTCGTAGCCATCCGGAACAAAGAAGTCTTTGAGAATTCCACTTTCCGAAGGAATTATTCTTGACATAGTGAAAGAGTGCCTCGAGCAACATACGAAATTGGTGCCGCGAAATCCCTAAAATATGAATGGTGAGCAAACATAAAACTTCGAAACCTTTGATTTACTCGACTTTGTTAAACGGATTTGGAACGTTCGTTCTCCGGCAAGTCGATGAAGTATGCAGTCAGCAATTGTACGTTGAAGCCGTTACGGTTTCACGAAAAACAGATCATTGGGAATCATTCCGTATTTCAGTGATTCATTTGAATGTTCTCGATGTGTTTTTCGGGAAGTCGAGAAGAGGAAATACTCAACGTCTAGTGCTGCTGAAGTTGTTCTGAATTTATATTCATCAGAAATTCGAAATGAACTGTAAGAGACTTTCCTTCAATTTGATCTTTTCCTACTCGGGTCGACACGACTTTGGAGAGGCTAATTCAGAGTTCGCTTTGGAAAGTTTCGAGTCGGACGAAACTTTTTAATTCCGACCGGTTTAACTAAGAGGAGCACGTGAAATATTCTTTGTCGGATTGTCGATTAATTTTTCAAATGATAGAATGGAGTGATATGGAAATAATAACTTCCGATGATGAACTGTTAAGGGGGTATTCTGGTCTAGAGCCGTACTTTTTGGGTAGTTTTCAAACTAGGTTAAAAAAAAAATAAAAACATTTTCACTATCAATTTTTTTATATAATGTTTATTGATCCTTTATGTATGTAGAAAAAAATTCAGAAGAGAGAAATGTCGAGAATTCGTCAAATGACAGGCCGGTGAAGTGGGGGCTGCCAATCGAACAGGGCTCCCTGGTTGACATGATTCCAGCCCTTGTAGTCATCCAAATCGAACGAACAAAAAAAATTCTCAATTAGTAAAGATGTCGCTATCGCTTGAACCACGGCCGAAAAAAAAATATGAAAAATTCACAAAATGGCGTCTACTGGAAAAAAAAACATTAATTTTTACCCCTGTTTTTCGACCTTTACGAATTTTTTTAAAATACTTCAAATTATAATTTTTCAAAATCCTTAGTTCCTGCCATAAAGAGATGTATGAAGAAGATTCTCACGAAATTTTGAAGGAATAGAACTGGAGATATCGTGTCAACCACCTCAACAAAAGGAGTTTTGAGATCGAGAAGATCGATACTAAACAGTTCTAGGTATATTAGGTACGTACTGGTCTAAACTTTGAAAATATGCAAGAAAGAAAATTGATTTTTCCAATTTTCCAGACCAGAATACCCCCTTAATATCGTGCATAGAACGTGCAATGTGTTCGGCGCCTTCGCCAAAATCTATCTTCGCCACCCATTTGCTCTGATGAACGTTGTCCGAAATAATCCCATTCATCACGAGGTATTTGAGTTGAATCCTGATTGGCTGATACTAAGGTGTATGTATGCATGCATAGAAATCCTTGCGTCTATCTAACTCGCTGTTGATAAATTACAAGCACTATCTAACCGACAGGGTGTTGACAGTCGTGTACTAGTTTAACGAGTAATTGAGACGGAATCGGCTCTGATTAGTTATCGATTGTGAATGGATGCGGATGATGAATAACGAAATTCGCGTTATTGAAAATCATTTCCGAGTGATGTTGCATCGCTGGCTAATTTTATTGGGAAAAGCTGCAGCGCAGGTCTCTACGCTCCTTGCCTGTTTTTTTTTTTCTTTCTTAATTAATCTTTCAAAGGATTCCACTCGGACGAACTTTTCTAATTTGCCTTATTATTATTCGATCTCGTGTGCTCGTGATTGTTAATCGATTCCTTAATTTCTCTTCGATTCTTCGAGAGTTGTGTACATCTCGAATTGCAATCGGGAGTAATTTTAATCGAGGCGATTCAGCAATTCCAATCTCTTCTCTGATTCGGCATTCGGGAAGTTTCCGAACCGACTTTTGTTTTCCGGCGATGGAATCATTTCCCATTTGATCATCGACATTTTCGCCCATAATAAATAAACCTCCGCCCAAACATAACAAAGGACTTTGGAGAAACTTGCAGGAGTTGTTTGATTGGATAAAGAAGCCATTGTAAAGTAGCAACGGCCCATTAAAGGGCCACTCGAGCTGGCGAAAGGGCCGCTTTTGCCGCTACACGATCCGGGCCTCTGCGGACTCCGGTCTCGCTTACTTTATGCGGGATCACGGTCTCCTGTGAAGACGGAATCGGTGCATAATGACATTTTCGCATGTACGTTCGTGTCTCGTTGATGCCCTCAAGTCACTCTTTCTCCCATTTTCATATACGTAGAAAATGGAACAGTCGAAATGGGAACGGTTCTTTGTGTCCCGCACGTTTCCAACTTTCCGAATGCGCTTCACATGTATGTATTGTTCCACATTCGCCGGCCGGCCTCGTTTCGTGGTGGAAATAACACTCACCAAATTGGGTTTTTCTTCCGCCACGTGGAGCATATCTGCTGGTGGAACTGCCAACTTTCGTGTGCAGTTATCGTTGTAGGGCCCGATGATGTAAACTGAAATGATTTTAATTGGTAGCTACGCATCTATTTGCTTTGCAATTTGGGGAAATACGAAGGCGGCATTGTAGAGGTCTGAAACCGCGCCAAATAACGCCGAATAAATCCTCATGAAAGCGAGAACATGGTAGAGGAACTATATTTTATGAGGGTTATGAAGTTTTGCGCCAAGTTTATATAAAGCGAAATTAACCCCAACTAACAGCTCATATTTCCTCATTATTTCTGTCAACTTTGCGAGCTGAAACTCCATTCGTAATATTTTCGAGTCATTATCCTGATCGCTTTGAAGTACGTAAAGACAGTTTCTGATCGAAAATGTCGCTCCATTTATTCTCCTCTGAGTTAACAAGCAAAAGTAGGAAAGTAGGTAGAGGTATCCAGCTCAAACGAAGATTTTTTTGTTGCCATAAAGTAAAATACCTTCCTTCAAACGAAACAATCCAACATCGGATTTATTTTAATGACGTAGTTTCCGTCCAATAAAGCGCATCCTCCCGTATCAGCGCAGAGTGAAAGGAAAACGTAGTAGTAAAGCGAAACATCACAAAGGAGACAGACATTAATTCGATATAGCTACAATTACATTTTCTCCAGATACAAACCAATTTTCCGTTTATCCTGACAAATAACGACAACGGACGACAACAATGGCCGAAGAATTTCCGCTATATCTATGTCTGTTCGGTTGCGCTTTTCATCACCAACAAACCTGACAGCAGGAGGGGGAGGAGGGAAAAAGATTCCACAGATATATCCCCAGAATAAAACAACGCTGTCTTAATTTTATTTTCTTCCCCAGGCCTTGTCAGCTCTCCAAGCATGGTCTTTTCGTGATTGTATGTGTTTGTTATGAGCTACTTTTACGTTGATTTCGACTCGTTCTGACGTCGTTCTCATGACAAAAAAGAGACAAGTTCTTTTTGCGTAGATGCTAGTTCGTACTTCATTCTTTTATGTGAACGGATGCAAAGAATAATATATAGAGGGAGTGACTGCTGCCAGGCATGTCTTTTATGCTACAAATTGAAAAAAGAAGTTGGAAATATCAACGAAATGTTATTTGAAATACCTCGAGACAAACAAAATAATTAAGCAAAAACGTACAGGACGCCAAAATAAATTACTACCGTTTTTCAAAGGCAGAATTGTTGTTAGGAATGTAGGTCGACTGTTGAATACATTTCATTTTCATTATTCATCAAATTAGCGGTTACTTGACTTTACTCTTGTACTTACACTACACGCCAATTATTTGAAAGTTCAAATGGTAGCAGATCCATTCTCGAGGAAAACTGGAATTTTAATTCCACAGAGAAAATGAATATCATAACGGAGAAATACCACTGTGGTGGATTTGATACTCGAAATTTTTCGCTCGAGAAAAAAACAACCCAATAACCGTTATTTTTGTTGCAGGTTCTGTGGGTCCAACAGCAACACGAGAAGCGTCGCAAAAAACGCGATTTCTCGCCAGACCCCTCCTCGTTGCCTTTCAGCCAATTCGTCAGCGAAATCACGTCGTCCGCTTCGTCGGATTTCCACGGGCAGCCCCGATACAGGGCCGTTCCGTCCCTGTCCTTTCCTGACCCGCTATTCAGAGAGCAGTGGTATTTGGTGAGTATCCGTTTCTATTTATTTTCTGGAACGAAAACGGCCGCCATTGTGCTTCGGCTAATTTCACGAATCGAAACCGACACGCCGATTGTAAAGGTGGGCGGTTGTGTGTGAAATAATAGGATTCACTTGGGATTCGCCCTCTTTCACGATGTGCTCGACGATGGATTCTTCTCGTCTGTAGCGCCTAATGAGTTGTTTCCTAATCCAGAATGACAGCGTCCCATTAGTCACAGAGAGATTATAAATTACAGGAAAATCAAACAAAGTCAGTACAAAAATGTCCGTACGAATGCAAAGTGCAGTAAGCTTGATGTACGTGTGGAATAATTCACGTTGAACATGGATCTAGTATCGTAAATCTCGATTTAGCCAATCAACAATCCGTTGACAGCACGCAGAGAAATAATTATTAGCGAATGCACATCGTAATTTATTATAGTTTGATCCTTCGACGCATCATCGCATCATCGCCAGCGTACAGAGTGCTTTTGCGATTTTCTCATTCGCCAATAATTACTCTTTTCTAGCCGAGTATATCGACTACGTGTCAGCTTCAATTAACAAGAAATCATGCACCACAAATTAATATCATTCAATTTATGCCACGATCTCTGCCTCCCTTGCATACCAATTATTCTGCGCGGATATATATATATTTGTACTGATTTATTTCGTTCATATAAAATACGATTGATGTATCGTTATCGTCCTACCCTGAATTATATTCTCTTTTTTTGCTGCGTTGCCACCGGTTACATCGATATGAATATTCAGTGGAGCATTTTTACGATTGGTCGTGATTCCCGATTCGTTTTGCATTCGCGATGACCAATTAAAAATTGGAGAGTCTTTTATTAGATGACGGATATTTCGATCTGCTGGAATACCGTGTAAAGTGACGCACGAAAATTCAGCAGCTATCCGAGAAAGTAGATCTCATTCGCATAACACTTTGAATATGGTAAAAAGGCAGTCGACTGTAAAATTTTATCTCTTCGAAATATGTCCGACCGTCTCGATAATCTATTTTACATCTTTTCCATTTCGTGCTTTTCCCATCCTGAACGAAACTTTTCCTCCACGCAAGAATGAGACACGAACCGAATCGGAAAAGTGGCTCGTTCGATCAACACACACACACACACGCGTCTATTTAACTCGAAATTTCACTTGATAATACGATCATCGCTTCCCCTCCGTCGAATGAACGAGCTTCGAAATGAATCGTTTTCACGGGGTGTCTTGGAAATCACCGTTCAAATGACATGGCATATTTCCTCCGTCCGACATTGTTCGGTAATATCCTCATTTTCATGAAATACTTGAAAAGTGTCAACAAACTCACCAATGAAATTCACAGCGAATCGGTAGACGGAAAAGCCGGCGAGTTGATTCCATTTGAACGGGCCGTCGATATTTCCATTACGGATGTGTACGTATCTACGTATACTAGTCGTGTCAGTTTATGGGAGCTCATAAAAAATTCAGGCATGAGATAGTGAGTATATAAAATGTTTTATGCCGGGCTGTAAAGTATGTTGGGGCTGAAAAATCTCGAAGAATAAAGTGAGTGTCAAATTAGAGGCGCCGCCGAAAAGAACAAGTGGCAATTTCGCGAGACAGACAAGACGTCCTAATAAAGATATGAGATGATAAAACGAAGCTATTCCATGATTTCATGAGAGTACGTACCTACGTATGGACGGATACGATTACGTTTTCATTTTACGTTCCGCGCGGCGACACTTTGCATAAAGAAGAGTGAACGAGGGTTCGAACCTTTTGTTCCTCCTCGCACTGTAATTGATATTTGCAATAAATTCCCTGACATGGCACATTACACGTGGAACGGCCATTACACGGCCCCATGAATATGTATCCACTCCACGGCCGACAAATAACCTTTCAGTCCTCCCCTAAACGCGGATATTTCGACGATAAAACCGAGGCGCGGTTATGCTTTGTGAAAAATGGAATTATTCGCCGGCGTCCGTGCTGTCCGTCCGCAGATACGATTACGGAAACCAGGAAGAGCGGAAAGTCTTTGTGCTATTCTAATGCAACTAACTTGTACTTTCGTGCAACTTCAAAGAATCGGAGTGGCTGCCTATGCCGTGTGTAGTGTCGGTTTCGTGAGAGATGCGAGATGAATACATTTCCTCATGTCAGATGTTGCATGAATTATGCATCGCGGAAATTTCGTACGGCCAGTGCCTTTCCTACATTGCACAAACGGAAAATATTTAGTCCACATCGACCGAATTATTTCGTAATTGTGCGTGGAATTTCAGACTCTAGAGTGAAAAATCCTCTCGATTACGTTCGATTGTCCTGAAGAAAGTTTATCGAGAGCCAATAATGGACGAAATCCACAAACTCACACTGACAGTTTCGACATGAATGCACTCGAAACGGTGCGCTGTATTGATTTTCATATACGGTTTATCTCTATACTATCCATCACGTGAGCTGTATTATACACATTCATGCACGTGGTGCTGAAAGATTCGAATGAACGCAAACAGATAGCAACCTGCCTCTGCCGCATCGTACACCGCCAATTATTCATCAAGGAAATGAATTTCCCGCGTGGAATATGGGAAGTTGGGGACGTTGACAGCACCACAAAAACCATGAAATAATTGTGAGGTAGTGTGTAGTTTCGATGAAAGAATGCGCGATTCGAGAGAAGCTCCCCCGCTCGCGAGTCTTTGGATTGAATTACCGCCGCCCTGATGATGGTGCCCTTTAAACGAAACGCACCCTTCCATCGAGTTAATCCGACCATCAAACTGAAAAGTTTCATCAGTGTTCCGAGCCTCTCTGCGAGCGGTCTGTCTGTCCTCTGCGAATGTGACAAATACAGGCATTATGAACTCGTTCTCTCAGCTACATTATACGACCTGAATGCGTTCTGAACTTTGCAGATTAATTTAACCATTTATGGCAGTAAATCAACATATTACCGGTACGCGAATGGGGATTTATAGTCGACGCTCGCCTACCGTTTTGCTTTTCTACGTTCGCTGAATACGCCGCAGACTTCACAACTGCGATTCATGTAACAATGACGACATTTGCCTGATGAATCAATCCATTTATTTGGCATCTTCGGGGTGGGGCGTAAACTTTACCGATCTCCCATTGCTCTTTACGTACGTACACCCGCTTCGTTTCCTCTTTTTTTTTTCATTGCTATATTCTCTGTAGAATCTCTCGAAACACATCGGGCTAATTGAATTTGCAAAGGAAATTACACCCGTATCTCTCTGGAGAGGGAAAATTCAATTGGAATAACTTTTTCCGACGATATCCTCGTTATTTAGCTTCGCGCTATCTGCATAATGAAACGTGGAATTGTAGTAACTGAGATTCCATTGCTTATTGCCCTTGTATGTGTACGATAGAAAAAGTGGCCGTCCTTAATGGATTTTTCCACGTTCAGGCTAACCACTCAACGACGAATTGTTGGCGGGATGAATGAATAATAAATGTTTGGATCTCGAAATGCACGGACGGATTCTATCGAAGAACATCCTTTCACGATGATGGATCTACTAGCAGGCATTCTCATTTTATTTTCGATAAACACCCGTTCGTAAAGTAAACATCTACCAAGATCTCCAACGAAACATGGAAGGCAAAAACATGTTTTGGGACACCAACTTTGAAGTTTCAGACATACATAAAACTACAAAACCAGATCAGCATAACGCGTCTGGAGCAATCGACATAACGCTAAATGGCGTCTAGAATGCCAACCGTCATTCCACTTCTATTGTGATCCTAGAGATAAAACAGACACTTTTGACGGATGCCTCGTGAAATTCCATCCGGAGAGAACGTTCCATACCGACCAATCAGTTGGTGTACGTCTCTTTATTCGCTCGTCCCTGTCTAAGTTCAATCTAAATGCATGGAGTGCAATTTCCATAGTGCACAATTTTCGTCTGTGTTTTCAATTTCGGGAAATGGATTATTCGACAATGGCAGACCGGGAAAACGTTCTCTGTTCAGGCAGGGCGTACGTCGTGTACGTTAGTTAGTTAACAGTCGGATGAAAAATAAAAACCGAAGCTCTCTCTTTGTAGTGTAGAGATGGACGTGGCGCTTTTTACAACATGCCATTGATGAATATTCAGCGAGTTCGAACCGAATCGAAAATCATTCCTCCGTCTGCAGCAATTCCGCGCAATTTTCCGCCCAAACTTGGAGTGCGTTCCCCAAATGTTTGCGTTCACCTACGCCAGAAATTCAAGCGGTTGCAAACTATGGGATGTTCGTCAAAGTTGTCAAAAATTGTCGCGTACATTATAAGGCAAACACATCCGTAAAGCGAGCGCCGAGCAGCACAAATTAATTTCTTATCGCGCCATTATTATTTCATCCCTAATGAATTCATGTCCGTGTCGGTGTAATTAATGCTGAAAGCAAGCAAGAAGTTGCGGGACACGAAACTCCACTATTACAACTCCATCGCCAACTTTTCATATAATAAACTTGTCAAAAACGAAATGGTTTATCGTGCTTTTCCGAGGGATGTACAAACATTGTTCGTGGACGACTCTTTTTTGTTTGTGTAATCTCGCACTGAACTTTCCATTGACTAAATCTCCTGGCAAACAATTATGATGGAATCCAACGTGTAGGAAGCGATTGCGCCTGAAAATAAAATGACGACTCGAGTGGATCGCATCTGGAAGCGATATTTCCAGACGCCTTTGGCGCAGTTACACAATCGAATTATGAAGTTGGACGGCCTGCCGTACACAACCGTCTCGCTCACCTGCAAACGCCAATTATCGAACTGCTCTCAGGTGGTGATGCTGCTGCGAAAAAGTCGCCGGAAAGAAAATAAGACAGCTACTTCTATTCGTTTACAGTGTGTACCTCACCATGTGCTCTAATTTCTGGTGCATGGAGGCCGAAAATCGGTAGATATTCTCGAAACGACTCCCTCCCAACTTATTAGCCGTCTCTTCTCGCCTTTTCTGTCGGTGGCTACGAACACAATCGAATTATGGAAGTTGAAGTTTGTTAGCGATTCCCTTGTGCTCGTCTGTCTCGAGGCCGCGCCGCGCCACCTGATTAGGTTAATAACAATTAGCGAGCGAGGACGAGCCAACTTCCGGAGTGGCTTCGGACGAAGATTAGCACAAGACGGATGGACTAGCTCGATGCCCTTGTCGTTTGTCTCTAGCCCTATCATCCCTTGCTGTTCTGACTAATTATATCGGCAGGGGGAGGCAGGGTGAATTTTTTCGAAAGAAAGTACTCGATGTTCAACTCTCAATTCTGTTGACACATGTGGACAATGGAGGCGTCGTAAATGGTGGACGTGCCACGACAGTTGGACACCGAAACGATATTAAAGACCACCATAAATAATGTATTTTACTGTGTGATGCGTCCACTGCTCAAAGCACTGTGACGCGACAAAGATGAAGAAGAAAGGCTTTATCGTCCGGCTCTCGAGAAGTTCGTCTCGGTATCTTAAATTCTGATTTATTTTCCGGAGGAGCCGCGACATGCATTTTGCATTGTCTCCAGATCACTCGTACCGTTTTTTGCGTCTCCCTTAATAACAATAAATATGCAATCGACATGATTTCATGGAGGCGAACATCGAGATATGGTGCAATTTCATTAAATGTGGTGATTTTATGCATTGGCTTTTTTAAATGTTTGCTCTGTAAATATGCAGGGGAATCGAATAGTATCGAATGGAATTTACATTACTTTCGATACACATATTCCGATTCCAAATAAACGGAATGAACTGCCGACCTTCAATAAATAAAACATTGCATGTTATTCAAATTCCATGTGGTGGTTGGTAGATATTCATGAATGAAAAACGAGATAATAAAATGATATCAGTAACTAAAAAACGAAGCTACAATTTCAAGAATAACTGAATAACAAGTATTTACCGTGAACGTTACTATTGCTTCCTTAGAGGAAAACAAACGGGATCTAGTATATTATGTCAGCAGTCAATCATTTCCGGAATGGCACGTTCGGAGATTTTCCCGAAGGAAATTGGCTCATAAAAAAAGGAAACGACCCGACTATATTCAACCGGCCATAAAAATGTACAACATTTCAGGAAGCCCTGATGAAGAAGATATGAAGTCGTAAAAAAATGTAATTGTGTCTCGTAATTAGGTATAGCTCGAATTGAAATCGGCGGAGAGATGAAAGAATTCCCGAAGCGTTCAAAGCGTTAGGAATAGTCGTGAGTGGAGTTGCCTCCGCATATTTGTGTCTCGAATTTATTTTTCTTTGGAACAAATTCCACAAACTGGTATGGCAGAGAAAGTAATCGAAGGTTTTCGTGCAAAGCGGCACGCGAATATAGACTGTCTCTTTGTGTGACGCCTCTCAAAAGAGATATTGGAGTCTTTTCAGTCGACGATCATGTGAGAGGTTTCCTTCATTTCGAAACATCGCCTTCGGAATGAACATTCGATACGCTTCTTCTTCCTCCGCTCCACCTCGAATATACCGATATAATATTTATTTACTAGATTCCTCGAGAATAAGGTGTCGTCTGGAATCAAATGTTATGTTGTTATGGAGCCTGGAGCAAATTTTGAACTCGTAATATTTCCGATTTCAGAATGGGGGCGCCAAAGACGGCCTAGACATGAACCTCGCACCAGCCTGGCAGAAAGGATACACCGGAAAAGGAGTAGTTGTTTCCATTTTGGACGACGGAATCCAAACCAATCACCCTGACCTCGCTCAAAACTACGTAAGTCATTCTTATTTTTTTATGTATCGTCAATTACTGAGGAATTGAACTCGAAACGCTCGAGTCTGGCACTGCAAGTGACGTTGATACATCGTTGCATGGGGTGGTGATACGCAAAAGTCCAATAAAATGTTCAACAGTCCGTGCGGATGTAGCGCACAGTGCTCGATTTCCATATCGAAGCAGTTTCCACTAGTTTCTAGACGTCCTAATATCGTTTCGGCAACATTTTCGAGTGCTATATGTGTCGGCAATAACGTATGCAAATGCCGCCGCCATAACCGCATCATCACAATGTGCTTACCATTCGCCATCTACTCGAATCGATACGTGTCATAAGAGAGAGGACATGCTTAACATTCACCGCATACGCAACCAAATATACTCTTTTCGCACGGTCGCATTACTGCTGGAAAAAGGTGCGAATTTCTCTTCTAATATTTCGCCCAAATTAAGTTGAAACCGTAAGAGGATTTGCAAAGAGCCGCCACCCTTTTGGGGAGGGCGGATATTAATTAGCCGGAAGGACGAGAAAGGGTCGCGTACAGTTTACTTTTTCGTCAAACCGTAACGAAAAAAAAAGCGCAAAAGTATAATTGGTTCGTTGGTAGGGGAAAGTAAGGTACGCTCAATGACATTTGCCAAAGCAATTCATTCCATTATCGATATGAACGGGGTTCACAAAAGTACCTTTTAAACGTGGTACAGAGAGAGAGAGAGGGAGAGTTCTCCATTATCTAGATTCTGTTCCATCGGAAAGTTTCGTTGGCGAAATTAGGGTCATCGTCTCCTCCCCCGTTTTACGAGCGAGACGGGATCGTCGCAAAGCTCTATCGGACTAAGACGACGACCGCGAAAATGGGTTTATGCATGAGGAAATAACCTTCCTTGATGCCCCACGTACGTTATCGTCCCCCGAAGGATTACACGGCACGGCGCGTTTACTTTCTGACACGGCGATGGTGTTTTGCAGGACCCGTTGGCGAGCACCGACATCAACGGCAACGACGACGACCCCATGCCCCAGGACAACGGCGACAACAAGCACGGCACCAGGTGCGCCGGGGAAGTGGCCGCCGTGGCCTACAACCAATTCTGCGGCATCGGCGTGGCTTACAACGCCAGCATCGGCGGTAAGTGGATCGACAGGGAGGCTGACCCGTGGGGAATCGATCGTCCCCCGTCCCGCAAATGTCCGAATTCGTTTTGCGGTTCGTTCCCTGTCTTGTCATCGAACGGGACACGTCGATGAATAATATCGAGCATCTCCCGTGAGAGATTCGGCGCGTAAATGAATCAGAATGGAGGTTTTTCGATTCCATAAATCACGAAATAAAAATTGGGTCTCTCTGCGTAGCGACAGATTTTGATTTATCGCTCGTTCGTTCGTATCATTTCGAACTGTCACAGTATCAACGGAATTATCCCATTACTCGATTAATGAATAATTGATAGCTGCCGCCGCCGCCGTCGCGTTCGATGGGGGTGGGTCGGTGACCCCCCCCCACGCCCCTCCTTCTTGTTCGTCGAAAGTTGTTATTTTTCGATTCACAACTACACGTTCGTATAGTTCTTTCTTCCATTATCAATTGCAGAATACGGTTATGCGAGGAGTAATCAATGTTTAATACACGCCCTGTATAAACGCATGGCACTCACGCCGAATTAAGAAACAAAAATAATGATTAGTACTCGTACGAAGTCAGAGAAGCCGCCAGGGTCAACGTGGATTCGAGTTATATGTGTCAACATTCCTTTAGACCAATGAAAACAGTGAATCAGGCAAGCTTTGGCACTTTATTGGTCGAAGGGTTAAGGACACTCGGAAGCCATAAATAATATTTTTTACCCAACAGATTGGATTGTCTGGATATCAGTGGCGTAGTGTGGGGTGTTGAATTTAGAAATTCTATTGAATAAATCGAAATATGGCGTTTTGGAGACCGTTGGCGAATGAAAATAATTGAGTACTAAACAACGGCGTAATAATGATTCGATTGCCTTTTTAGTAAAACTTTCTAGTACATGATATAAAACGTATTTATGAAAATAATAAATTCATAAAATAGGGTATCCCCGCCTATGGCAGATCAAACAAAATTGTCGGCAAGGGTTCGGAATGAGTTTTTATATTCTGCAATTGATAATGGAAGAACTATACCAAGTCTGTTTGTGTGAAACGATTGAATTATCTTCGAGTTACATGCAGTTCGACAAAAGTGGATTGTAGAGTACCCTTTAGGTACAGTATCGGTTGATTGATATTAATGTCGGTATGGCGGAAACGCACACACGCACGGATATTCTGGTGCGCTGCACATCACACAAGAACATGGAAGTATGGATGGATGGATTGATAGATGGATGAATGGATAGGAAATGTGGCGCGGATACGGGGAATATCTTGATCGCAACGAGCATCGTATCTCTCGACATAATGGCGGAAATGTGATTGTGCAGTTCGAGCGCATTGTAATGACATCACCGTTCTCTCTGTGTGTGTGGGTGAAGTTTGTCGTGGATATGGGCGCCGAGGAGGAGGAGTTCAATATCTCCTCCTCCTCCTCCTCCTGGCGGTATTGTTTTCCTCCTAATATAATCTACGTAAGCATCGCTTTGTGTGAGTTGGCAGTATAACGTGAGACATTTCCAAACACACGTTCGTTGGTTCGTTTGTTCGTTATCAATTGCGGGAGCGACGAATGATTTAGGTGCCGCCGACCGCTAACGGAAACAAAGAAAACAAAGAGTAGGGTGTATATCCACCACGGTGGGGAGGATAAATTTGCCGACACGTTTCGTGAAAGCGGCGCTTCCTCTAGCAACACTTAATTTTCGGCGAAACGGCCATTTTGCGCGGCTCCCAACGACTCCTTGTTATGGAAATAAATCTCTTTTATCGTCCACACACACACACACGCAGACAGACCGAAACGATATCGTTCGTGACCGCCAAACGACCGCACTCGGTGGTCGGCCCATACGTTACGGCTAGTTAACAACGCTCGCTCGTCCGTTATCCGAATGTCACGTCTAATCCGCTCTAATGCGCTCGGTGCAGGCGTCCGCATGCTGGACGGCGTGGTGAACGACGCCGTGGAGGCGCGCGCCCTGGCGCTCAACCCCGAGCACATCGACATCTACAGCGCGTCGTGGGGCCCGGAGGACGACGGCAAGACGGTGGACGGGCCGGGCCCGCTGGCGCGCCGAGCCTTCATCTACGGCGTGACGAGCGGCCGCAAGGGCAAGGGCTCGATCTTCGTGTGGGCGTCGGGCAACGGCGGCCGCCACACCGACTCGTGCAACTGCGACGGCTACACCAACAGCATCTTCACGCTGAGCATCTCGAGCGCCACCCAGGGCGGCTACAAGCCCTGGTACCTGGAGGAGTGCTCGTCGACGCTGGCGACGACGTACAGCTCGGGCACGCCCGGCCACGACAAGAGCGTCGCCACCGTCGACATGGACGCCCGTCTGCGCCCCGACCACATCTGCACCGTCGAGCACACGGGCACGTCGGCGTCGGCGCCGCTGGCCGCCGGCATTTGCGCGCTGGCGCTCGAGGCCGACCCGACGCTCACCTGGCGGGACATGCAGTACCTGGTGGTGTTGACGAGCCGGCCGGGCCCGCTGGAGAAGGAGGCCGGCTGGATCGTGAACGGCGTGCGCAGGAAGGTGTCGCACAAGTTCGGGTACGGCCTCATGGACGCCGGCGCTCTGGTCGCGCTCGCCGAAAAGTGGACGACCGTGCCGCCGCAGCACATCTGCAAGAGCCGCGAGCTCAACGAGGAGCGGCAGATCAGCGACTCGTACGGTGAGGAGCGTTCGGAATTTTTCGTTCGTTCGTTGTCGACGCTTCTATCTCTCCTCCTTCTCGCAGGCACGACGCTCGACTTTTACATGGACGTGGACGCGTGCGGCGGCACCCTCAACGAGGTGCGCTTCCTCGAGCACGTCCAGTGCAAGATATCGCTGCGCTTCTTCCCCAGAGGCAACCTCCGCATCTCCCTCACCTCCCCGATGGGCACCACCTCGACGCTGCTGTTCGAGCGCCCGCGAGACGTCATCAACTCCAACTTCGACGACTGGCCCTTCCTCAGCGTCCACTTTTGGGGCGAGAAGGCCGAAGGCCGCTGGCACTTGCAGGTGATCAACGCCGGCAACCGGCACGTCCAGCAGCCGGGCGTGCTCAAAAAGTGGCAGCTCGTCTTCTACGGCACGTCGGTGAACCCGGTGCGTTTGCGGCCGACGAACGGCGCGCGATCCACGCCCTGGAAGTCGCCGCTCGACACGTTCGCCCTCCCGACGCGGCGGCAGCCGCACGACGACTTTTTCGACGACGAGGTCATCGGGAACTTTCAGGATTTGCCGGCGGTGTACTCGTTCGCCGGGTCGAGTCGGGAGGAGGTGACGGCGCCGGTGGAGGCGAAGCAGACGCGCGGCGACGACGCCGCTCGGAAGGCGGAGTGCGACGAGCAGTGCGACGTGCAGGGCTGCTTCGGCGACGGCCCCTCCAAGTGCATCGCCTGCAGGAACAACCGCATGGACAGGTGAGTCGCACCGTGAGTTCAGTGTTTTCTCTCAATCGGCGCGTCGTGCAGGACGTGCGTGTCGACGTGCCCGCCCCGCAGCTACGAGGACTCGCAGAAGGTGTGCCAGCCGTGCCACGAGGCGTGCGACACGTGCACCGGCCCCAACCAGAAGAGCTGCACCACGTGCTCCCCCGGACACGTCCGGCTCACCGATCTCGATATTTGTCTGCAGCAGTGCCCCGAAGGCTACTACGAAGGTGAGTGCCCTTCGATGTATTCTCGCCGTATTCCCCCGTCCTCCATCTCCTGCCGCAGATTTCCAAGAGAAAACGTGCGTGCCCTGCCAGACGAACTGCGCCGGCTGCCGCGACCGACCCGACCGCTGCACCAGCTGCGACCACCACCTGCTGCTCTACCAGAACAAATGCCTGGCCTCGTGCCCGATGTACACCTACGAAACGGACGATTACAGGTGAGAAACCGAAAAAACAAGAAAAACAAACCTAACCAACCTCTACCCTCGTAGCTGCGGCTCCTGCCACGAATCCTGCGAGACGTGCTCGGGCTCGAACAGCTCCCAGTGCGTCTCCTGCCCGGCGGGCAAGTTCTGGCGCGAGGGGCGGTGCGTCGCCGAATGCCCCGCCCACCACTACGCCGACGTGCCGCAACGCGAGTGCGTCGAATGCCCGCCGGGGTGCGGCGAGTGTAACAAAACCACGTGCACCACCTGCCTCGACGACTGGCGCGTCAACTCCAAGGGCAGGTGCGTGTCCAAGGACAGTCGGCGGTGCGACGTCGGTGAGTGGAAATTCCCGGTGGTAGTAGGTATAGTCTTTCCGTTATCGATTGCAGAACACGGTTATGCGAGGAGCAATCGATATTTAATACACGCCCTGTATGAACGCACGGCACTCGCGCCGAATTAAGGAACGAAAATGATGATTAGTACTCGTACGAAGTCAGAGAGGCCGCCAGGGTCAACGTGGACTCGAGTTGTATGTGTCAACATCCCTTTCGACCAATGAAAACAGGGAATCAGGCAATGCATCGGCACTTTATTGGCCGAAGGGTTTTGGACGCTCGAAAGCCTTAAATCATCTTTTTAACTCAGCAGATTGGATTGTCTGGATATCAGTGGCGTAGTGTGGGGTGTTGAATTTAGGAATTCCATTAAATAAATCGAAATATGACGTTTTGGAGACAGTGGACGAATGAAAATAATTGAGCGCTAAACAACGGCGTGATAATGATTCGATTGCCTATTTAGTAAAACTTTCTCGCGTATGATTTCAAACGTATTTATGAAAATAATAAATTCATGAAATGAGGTATCCCCGGCTATTCTGCAATTGATATTGGAAGAACCATAGTAGTTTCGATGTTATCGATGTTTTATTTTTCTCTTTCCCGCCCGCCTCAGACCAATACTTCGACGCGGGCAACTGCAAGCCGTGCCACTCGACGTGCGAGTCGTGCGACGGCCCCACCGAGTCGGCGTGCATCTCCTGCGCGAGCCCGCTGCTGCTGCAGGGCACGCGGTGCGTCGGCCGCTGCGAGCGCGGCTTCTTCAACGCGCGCGACTCTCGCCTGTGCGAGCCGTGCCTGCACACGTGCGCGCGCTGCCACGGCAAGTCCAACTGCACCGAGTGCGAGGGCGGGTTGCAGCTGCAGAGCGGCGAGTGTCTGACGGCGTGCTCGGCCGGCTTCTACAGCGACAAGGGCGTCTGCGCGCGCTGCTACATGAGCTGCAAGACGTGCAGCGGCCCGGGACAGGACCGCTGCGTCAGCTGCCCCCACGGCTGGCAGCTGGTGGCGGGCGAGTGTCTGCCCGACTGCCCGGAGCGGTGGTACAAGACCGAGTCGGGCTGCCGGAAGTGCACGCCGGGCTGCCGCGACTGTCCCGGTAGGGGAGATTTTCTTGTTTTTGCTGACTTTCCTTGGACAAATTAATTTATGACATCCCGAAATGACCTCCAAAAAGTGATAGCATCGAAAATGTCTTCTAAAATCCGTCAGTTTTTCCTGAAAAGTCCAATTTTCTTGTTTTTGGTGATTTTTCGATGTTTCTCCTGCAAATAAAGAGTTTCTCTGTTGAAATTTTCGTACAAATTAATTTATGACATCCCAAAATGACCCTCCAAAACCGATAGCATTCAAAATTTCTTTTAAAATCCGTCAGTTTTTCCTGAAAAGTCCAATTTTCTTGTTTTTGGTGACTTTTCGACATTTCTCCTGCAAATAAAAAGTTTCTCTGTTGAAATTTTTGTGCGAATTAATTAATGACATCCCAAAATGACCTCCAAAAAGTGATGGCATTCAAAATTTCTTCTAAATTCCGTCAGTTTTTCCTGAAAAGTCCAATTTTCTTGTTTTTGGTGTTTTTTTTAACGTTTCTCTCTTGAATAAAAAGTTATTTCTAGGAAATTTGATACAAATTCATTCTCGATGACCCGAAACGATCCTCCCACAAAAGAATCTCAGACCCACAACAAGCAACTGTTCAGTATGAAAACCTAACCATAAACGTAATTGACAGTGACATTCGACAATGGCACACAAAATAGGACAATTGGATGCGTGCTCGATGCGTGCGTCTAATGTTGGCGTGTTTGTGTTGCAGGTTGCGAGACGCACGGAGAAAACGCCAAACTGAACGTAGGAACGTTTTTGCTGTCGGCCCAACCGGTGTCGACTCTGCAAATCGTCAATCCCTTCAACTTCGTGACGGGCTTGGCCCTCATCGCCTGCTTGTGCGTCATCGTCCTCTTCGTCGCCATCTTCATCATCCTACAGGTGAGTCTCCTTTTTCTCTCTCTCTCTCGGTGGCTTCCATAACGACTTTTCGTTATTGTTGTTGCAGCAGCGAGGAGGCCTGCCCAGCTACCAGCGAGCCTACAGCAAAGTGTCGATAACGAAGCCGAAAGTCACGTGCAATTACAATGTCGTTTCAGTCAGTGACGGGGAATCGAGCGATTCGGATAGTTGCGAAGGGGGCAATTTAATTGCGCCGCCCAAACCCGAACGAACTGCTTGTTGAACGAAATTCGATGAATTTCACGCAGTTCGCATAGTGTAAATATTTTATATAAATATCTAATATTGTCTTCATTGTCTCAATGTTGTGTAATATACAGAATGTTTTCCAAGTGATCGGATACGAAATGAAAATCTCGACACCCTATGTATGCAGCATCGCAAACAACACAATTACATTCAATTACAGCGTATCGAAATGTGTGTATATATAGGGTGTTTGAAAATAGCAAGGCACATTTTCGCACATCCGCAGCGTCCGTTGATGTGAATGTCGAGTAGAGAGGTGTTTTTAGATTACGAACATTATTATTTACTACGCGCTACGCTACGCTACAAGAATCCTACATTAATACCACCAAACGAAATCGTTAGCGAATTTCATTCTTGTACGTGCTCATCGATGATGAAGACAGGTCAATGTTGATGTTTCGGTATTCGGTGAAGTTGCACTCATCGTGCGATCTCAAGAAATCCCCTTCTGGATCGCATAATTAGTGCACGATCATCATATTAATTATATTGAAAAATGCAAAACTCAAGTGCTCTTTGATAAATTGAAAATGGTGAATATATATATATATATATATTATTATTACTATTGTAGTTAATTTGAAATGTACACACACTGTATATAATCGGATAAAATAATTGTCGTTTGTGAAATTCAACATTACATTGACGTAATTAATCTAATCTAATGTAATCTACTCGTACGCAGTTGATACCCTAATATTGGACGTTTTCGTGATACAGAGGTGGTCCAAAAGTTCTTGTCGTCGTTGTCGTCAACGTTTTATCATCACTGTCCACTTTGATTTCCATTCCAATGAATAAATAAAGCTAATATTTTTGTTCCTGAAGCAGCAAGCACAGTATCGCCCTGTAGGTACTGCTGCTGTCTAAAATATCTACGATAAGTATACTACGCGTTCATTTGTACTTCGAATAATCGATGATTTACCGTGTGTACATGTACCTAAAGTTTAATGAATGTCTGTCTGTTTGTCGTCTGTAAACGAGACGGGAACGAGGAAGTGTGAAATTCGACACTTCTTCTTCTTCTTCCTCCAATTATGTTTCAAATGATTTAGAATATTATCAATAAATTTATTTTCAATACTCGTTTGACTTTCTATTCCCAATAATACCCATATAAACAGCATCAGAAAGTATAGTTCTTCCATTATCAATTGCAGAATATAAAAACTCATTCCGAACCCTTGCCGACAATTTTGTTTGATCTGCCATAGGCGGGGATGCCTTATTTCATGAATTTATTATTTTTATAAATACGTTTGATATGCGAGAAAGTTTTCCTCAAAAGGCAATCGAATCATTATTACGCCGTTGTTTAGCACTCAATTATTTTCCTTCGCCCACGGTCTATAGAACGCCATATTTCGATTTATTCAATACAATTTCTAAATTCAACACCCCACACTACGCCACTGATATCCAGACAATCCAATCTGTTGAAAAAAAAAGATGATTTATGGCTTCCGAGTGTCCATAACCCTTCGGCCAATCAACTGCCGATGCATTGCCTGATTCACTGTTTCCATTGGTCGAAAGGGATGTTGACACATACAACTCGAATCCACGTTGACCCTGGCGGCTTCTTTGACTTCGTACGAGTACTAATCATTATTTTCGTTTCTTAATTTGGCGTGAGTGCCATGCGTTTATATAGGGCGTACATTAAATATTGATTACTCCTCGCATAACTGTTTTCTGCAATTGATAATGGAAGGACTATAAGTATGAATGTATACAGGGCGTAATTTTTAATCGGTGTTAGCGTCAAAGCAATATCGTGATGGTACGGCGAGAACGGGTGGGAATCGATGGATCGATAAATTTGCACAAATCCTTCGGAAACGTTGTGTGCAGCTTCAACCAACAACAGACGTGCACATAATTCGAGCGCCGCATAACTCACAATGTAAACTCCCAAACTCCGGTTACTAATTTGATTGCAGTTGTTGTAATCGGCGCAAGTTTGATTCTCGACGTGCAATAGACTAGGATTAAGATGGGAATTGTTCGGGATTACCGTCTATACGGACCGTTACGCGATTCCCCAAACAAACATTCGCCTGTCTACTGTCACTTGTCGACGTTTCACCCGTATGCGTGATGGATAATCAGTCTCTAACGAGCAGCGATGAGTCTTCTTGATGATCGTCTCGCTCTCGAGTGCATCGTTATTCGAATTCAACATGTCTTACCAATTAAATTCGCGATCTATACTTGATTTTGATTACTTTCGAACTCATCATCACCTTTTCCTACTTAGTATGCCTGCGCTGATTTCTTCCGAGAGCATTTCGTTTGTCGAAATGATGTTTGAGTGCGAAAGCAAGGCGAGCGTATATGATATGAAAGGAAATTTTACGGCCTCTAAAACATTTTACGATATCGGCGGATAGGTGAGTCTGAATCTCATTACCCATTCGATTTCTAATTTGGTTTGGGAAAAATTGAAGTGTAAAATTTACGGTCCCGCTCGCCGCGTCATGTTCCGCGTTATTATATCCTCAGATTTGTTCGGCTCACGAATTTATGACGCAATCGTATTCACATCGAATCGAAGATTGATTCTTCGGAATTGCACCGAGACTCTTATAAATTTTCATGGATTCGTTGCATTGGGGAGCCCTTCGTAGAAAAGATAACTGAAAGCAGAATAGCGAGATTCAAAAATGCATATTACTTTATTTGTGTACGAATAAAGCAATTATTAGTATGCAAAGCACGAGCACCGAGATAACAAATTAACTTTTGTTCTACTTTCCAACCGACAAGATGGGAGAGGCTACTTCGGAACTGGCAGAAATTGCTATTATAATTTCGTTCCCGAACTGGAGCGGAAAACCTGTTGAGAGGAAAATCTCCTGTGTAGGTATGAATAAACAGAAATGGAGTCGCGCGAAATGAAATTCGCTTCGAATTCATCTCAACCGACTGACGCTTAATTGTAATCTACCGAAACTCAATGATTCAGACGATTCCGACTTTATCGCTCGGGGTCGCAAAATAATCTCCACACTCGACGACATCGAGAAAAGTTCATGCGAGTGCTTGGGAGGAAATGGAGAAAATGGCGTTTAGCGAACACACAAAGGCCGATACGTGTTCGCGCCATCGATCACCGACCAACTTTTCAACGACATGCACGAAAGCGCTTTCTCGTTTCGCGTTGCCCAACTTTTCCGGCGCGTCCGGATCTGATAACCGCGTGCTCTTCAAAAAATACTTTTCTTGCCAAACGGACGGAAAGTTGGTCGCGCGCCCGCGGAATTATCAAACGCAACGAATTGCATCTGTCATATGCAAGCAGCGTTTTATCGGTAAGGCGGTCGTACCCTCTCTCTTTCCCTTTAGTTTCTCTCTCTCTCTCGCGAGCACCGAAAAGCGACATCAAAAATACATTTGTCATGCATCGGAAGTGAAGGATATCGAATTGGTCGCAATGCCAACGGATATCTCTGTTATTTTGCTCGCGAATTCCATGGAAACATATAGATGAATCATGAAGAAAACATGTATTCAAAGATATTATCAAATCGTCGTGTTCAAGAAATCGCACACCCTGAAGAATCGATCGGTACACCTGCATGATGGCAACACCGCATTATCCATTCGCATTTCATTGACAACCGTTGGGAAATTTATATTAATGGGAAATTTTATAGTATAGGCCATCCTGTCGTTCACATTCTAAGCGTGCAGATATAAAATTGATGTGGAAATCAACATAAAACCGGCGGTACGGTGAAAAATGTACGATTGATACTGCGCTGGGTGAAAATAAAATGGCGATGCTTGACGAGATACACATCACACTTTTTATGTTCGCGACCATAAAGAGTTCTCTCCTCCTCTTCTACGATGAGACAAGTTGGAAATGGTGTGTAGGTTTACGCCACACCGAAAGTCGAATAATCGTTCATCCGAACCAGCTACTTCATCACTTGTCGCACTAAGGAATTATTCTATCCTGCGGCAACAATTTCTCAAAGTGGCAATCATTCCTTTCGGAATTAAAGATGCCGACGACGCGACTCGATGTGATTTAAATTTTTCCTGACTTTGTTACGGATCATTTGACTTCCTCTTTCGGAGGCGGCTTGTGCTGCCGGAAGATCCTAATTTCCAATTTACGTATATAAACGTAGGACCTTATTTTGTCACATACACTATGTGGAATATACAATAACAACAAATATTCCCAATCTTCGTAAAGTCTGAAACGAGATAGCCGCACTCGGACAAAAGAATAAACGTAACGAAATGAAGAAGATCAGACGTCGTGACACACATCTCGTTTTCCGTAGCTGCAGCTTTTATTTTCCACCTGACACGTGCTGTATTTCATCCGAACATCTGGAATGGATGTTTCATATCACAAAGGACATCGGCATTCGGGAAATACATCGTCTTTACGATGATATCCCCAGCGATCCTTACTCCGAAATGTGTTTGCATGTCACTTTTAATTCATTCCGCATATCCTCGTCTATACATATACAGGGTGATTCACATAAGAACCGACATAGAGCAGGGGCATGTAGGGGGTCCCAAAATATGGCAATTCAACGCAAGTTATAAATTTTTAAAAAAATCAATATCTCCGTTATTCTTGAACTTGAAGCAACCAAATTTGGTACACTTTGTGGATGTATTTAGGGCGTTACTTGACAGTAACTAGAGTTTAATTGAAATTTGTAAAGGGGCGGTATACCGGGTGGCGCACCATTAATATTCAACAGAATTTTGTTAACCCTTGATGGATTTCAAAAATCTTTGCTTTGTTTTGTGGGCAATTCAATTCTTAAACTTTTCTTGCTCTAGTAATTTTTCGAAAAACCTCATCATTTCCATCAAAAACTTGAATAACTTAAAAGGCGCGCTCTAGGTGTGTTATTTAAAATCATCGAAAATTCAAAAGTTTGATATGAAAATAAACGTCAAACAAGAAAGTAGGTCTTTTAATGTGGTCAGTAGGAATTGGCTGGCAAATTATCATTTAGATACGTAACAAAATACTTAAAGTGAGTACAGATAATTTATAACTTCACTTTCAAAGCCTATAACTCCTTAGGGAAGCAACTTGGTATAGAGGTGAGTTGCGTTGAATTGCCATATTTCGTGACCCCCTACATGCCTCTGCTCTATGTCGGTTCTTATGTGAATCACCCTGTATATGTATGTAGAGAGAGCCATCAAAAAGACAAAATTTGTTCGTCGACAAAGCCGAGCCTAATCAAAGACACAATTAACTCGAGAGAGTACATTCCGGTAATTTATGCTGACCATTATTGCCATTATTCGGCGGGCGAATTTTGATTATGATTGCGGGAGAGCATGAATGGAATGATTAACGTCGAAGCGTGCACTACAACAACAAACAAAAACAATCAACTGCTAGTCTTCCAGGGGGATTAAAATTGTGAACGAGGGGGGTGGGGGGGGTGTGGCAGCAGCGAATTATTATTATCATCGCTCTTGTGAATTGAATTCGGATTTCAATTTCAATCATGATTACATCAACGACCTACATACCGTGTGTGTGTGTGTGTATGGTCATTGTTTCGGAATTCTCCCCATCCCGTCGCGCCGTGCCATTTAAAATTATAACCTACTGCATTTCTCTGACGGGACGTCGAATGATTCGACCTATTTTATGTTTCCCAAACGAATCGATAAGACTGGAAAATTTCCTCAATCTGCATCGTTTCATCATGAGCTTCGGAAAATCCAATTATTCTTCCGGGAACAATGGAGTGTATTGTTGTATACATTTCAGCGTCTTCAACCTGTCCTTTTTTATTACGGAATTTTATGACAAGGTTCTTATATTTATCTGGGATCGATTTTCTTAACGTCCCTAGCAGAATACACAACAGTATCCAATGCGTATACGCTTCGAGAAACTCTTGATTGATCACTTTTACAAAGGACTTTGAAGATGACTCGTTTCGATATTTTTTCAAGTCCTATTCGATGAAACGAGTCGATGAAGTTCAGGGTATTCATGTTTATAATGTTACAGGGGAAATATTATATTCAAAAAGTCGAATATGGCAAAAGGACGATATCGATTTGAGCGAGATGGAAATGAAAAACGCAATCATCCGAAAAACAAATCAATGATTCACATTTTATTACAATAACAATTCGGCTCTTTGATCCAAATAAACATGAATATTTATAGCGATTCCATTGGAATTGATGAATGCAAAACTAATACTTATACACCGAAGCTGGAATAATATCCATAACCGCATAATTTCAGTTTTTGGAATTTTCCAATTATCTTTTCAATACCAATTCGAAGATGATGATGCGTTGCGTAATACTCGTAATAAAAGTAATAAAAAAGGTCATCACCTACCATACCTAATAATCGAAAATACATAATTATGAGTCATAATATAGTCTTTCCAATATCAATTGCAGAACACAGTTATGCGAGGAGTTATCAATATTTAATATACGACCTATATAAACGCATGGCTCTCACGCCAAAATTAAGAAACAAAAATATTGATTAGTACTCGTACGAAGTCAAAGAAGCCGCCAGGGTCAACGTGGACTCGAGTTGTATGTGTCAACATCCCTTTCGACCAATGAAAACAGGGAATCAGGCAATGCATCGGCATTTCATTGGTCGATGGGTTTTGGACACTCGGAAGCCATAAATCATCTTTTTTACTCAACAGATTGGATTGTCACGATATCAGTGGCGTAGTGTGGGGTGTGGAATTTAGAAATTTCATTGAATAAATCGAAATATGGCGTTTTGGAGACCGTGGACGAATGAAAATAATTGAGTGCTAAACAACGGCGTAATAATGATTCGATTGCCTTTTAAGGAAAACTTTCTGGCATACGATTTCAAACGTATTCATAAAAATAATAAATTCATAAAATAAGGTATCCCCGCCTATGGCAAATCAAACAAAATTGTCGGTAAGGGTTCGGAATGAGTTCTTATATTCTGCAATTGACATTGGAAAGACTATACGTACATATTGTATGGATATATGCGGATAAGCCGCATCGTGAACATAATTATTAATGCCTCTAAATATGTAACAACAATAACTGTGTGTGTGTTATTATTATTGTTGTTCGCTCAATATCAAACTCGCTCGACTCGATACAGATTCATGGATATTGCAGGATGCAAAACGTTTGCTAATTGCCATTCAATTATCTCTCTCTATAACTATAGATATGTCTAGATTTTCAAAAGTAGAGATAGAGATATATCATCAAATTCCTCGACTCGGTGTTTCCTCGCAATGCAAATACGACGCGCCGGAAGAAGTGCACGTAAACTAACTAGGACTAAAAGGTGAAACTGCCGGAGGACGGTTCGAGGTGGAAGGAAGGCGAATTAACCTTATATACCTACTTACTCTGTGTTGACGACAAATTGCCGACGCTGGCCTGATTCATAGCCGAATCAGCGTACACCGGCGCATAAAGGACGAATCTACACACCTCTCCTTCCTGTGTAGTCCTAGCCAGGCATAATTATACGTACTTGCACCGAGTGCAAGTCGGATTGTTCGAGAACGCGTTGCAGATATAGATTTGAATACGGGATTAGAGCTCGGTGGTCCTCGTGTATTCGATGTATTCTTACACCATCCTGCCTGTTATTATATAAACATCGCACTTCTAAATGGCGTTTTCATTCCCATCACAGATTCCCATCTCCCTGTTGGCATTCAGTAAAAATCCTGAATAGAGTTCCTATATATCTGACAAACTGACATCTTTGGGTGTGTTTGGCGGCCATTCCATGATGTCTAAGACATGTGACGTAAATTGCGCGCTGTACTGCGGGTTGTGGCCAAAAAATTAGCATGGCCGACTTTGTTAAGAGGTGAAAATATACAAACGTGAAGAATATAATGATATAGATATAGATTGCTTTAATGCTGGATTTAATTTATTTCTGAACTAGCCAGTTATGATAGTTCTCGATGATCTAAATAAGGTAATCATATATTGAATAAACTTACACGGGCCAGTAAATGACTTTCTGTCTGGTTTTGACATTTTCCTTTCACTGCAGTCATGAGTTGTTCTTCTAATATGCTTTATATTTATAAAACAGTTGAATCAGTATTATATGATTGTTTCAAAGGACTACTCGGATGAAATTTTCTTATCAATGATTTTGATTTTCAACTTATAGTGGAACAAAAAACATTATTTACATAGTCGACTTTTACAAATTATTCATTGACAAGCCTATATTTAAGAAATGAAGTCATAGATGATTTCGCTCGACCTCTATTATGATTTATAGGTAAAAGAAGCTGATAAATACTCGGGCTCCCTTTAGAATCTGTGATAATGTAGTTGTGAATTTTGAACTTGCACAGTGAATTATCTCAAATAGCCATGTCTTTTTTCAACAATATAAAAAAAGTGCTCCACTTTGGGGGTAACGATGCGAAAAAGAAAAAAGTATATAACAATGTACGAATGGAATGTGATCCCGAGGAATTCTGGGATATGATAGGAGAACTAGGTGATGGAGCATATGGAAAAGTGTATAAAGCTCAACACAGACACACAGGACAATTGGCTGCTGCCAAGATGTGCAGACTGGATGGCGAGGATGATCTTGCAGATTTCATGATTGAAATTGACATTTTATCGGAAATTAAGCACCAGAATATTGTGGAACTGCATGAAGCATTCCAAAAGGAACAGCAACTGTGGCTACTCATTGAGTATTGTGACGGAGGTGCCCTGGATAGCATAATGACGGAACTAGAAAAACCTCTCAATGAACTACAGATTGCTTACGTGTGCCAAAACATGTGCAAGGGACTGCAGTTCCTGCACAAATCCCACATTATTCATAGAGATTTGAAAGCTGGAAACGTGCTGCTCACCATGGCCGGTGGGGTGAAACTAGGTGAGTCTTTATTCGTTTTTTCAATAATCGAAACTGAACCGTGTGGAAAACATCGAATTCCAGCCGACTTTGGAGTATCTGCCAAAAATAAAAACACCCTGCAAAAGCACGACACCTTCATCGGTACCCCCTACTGGATGGCTCCCGAGGTGGTGCTGTGCGAAACATTCCGTGACAACCCGTATGACTACAAGGTGGACATCTGGTCCATGGGCATAACTCTGATTGAGTTTGCTCAAATGGAGCCGCCCAATCACGAAATGTCGCCCATGCGGGTGCTGCTCAAAATCCAAAAGTCTGAGCCTCCCAAGTTGGAGCAGCCGTCCAAGTGGTCGAAGGAGTTTAACGATTTTCTATTGAAGGCTCTAATCAAAGTGAGAGAATCAGTTGAAACGTGACGTTTTGGTTGTAACACGGGTTTTTTTTGTAGGATCCACAAAAAAGACCAAACTGTGAGGAGCTGCTGAAGCATCCTTTTATAAACTGCACTTTGGATTCTAAACCTGTTAAGGATTTGTTGCTGGAATATAAAGCTGAAGTTGTGGAAGAAGAACTCACAGATGACGATCCCGAGGTAAATTGTTTTTTTTTTTTCGTTCGTTTCGGAAATTTTGCACTTGTGATAGTGCGAAACGATCGCAAGTGCGAAATTACTTGTTCCCTGCTTCAGAAAACGGCACCGTGCACACTTTATATTTGATTTATTTCATGCATAGCGTGGTAGGAAACACCGAAAGCACAAAGAACTTTATCATCGGATCGGTAAGTCCAATTTCGTGTCGAGTTGAAATTTCGTGTCCTTCCGAACTTTTAATTGTCTCATTGAAAATCGATGAGTTGACACTCGATAAACAACACCCTGTACATGTGTGCCATTATGATGGCTTGATTTTTCCTGTGCATGCGGCTCTCCCGGTCCTCCTTCACCTGTCATTACTGCTCAGGTGAGATTTTCCGATGAGATGATTTTTCGTTTCACATTCGCCTGCCGCGCTCTATCGTTTTTTTTTTTTGGCATTTTCACGTCGACGTGTGTGTGTTTTTCGTAGGACAACCGCACTTCCCAAGTGCCTCTTGACATCGAAGATGATTCTGCTTCGGTTCGAAGCAACGAAGCAGCAGACAGTAAAGGTAATTATTCCGTATCATCTGCTGCGCGTCTCGATAAATACGATCGTCGTGTCGATACCTCAGTTGTGCCGAAAACTCCATCGCCTGTACCGCCAGAAGCCCCCATCTTACCGGAAAAAGAAGAAAAAGTCAAAGAAACCGTGTCGGACGAGGTGAAATCGCCGGAGAATGCGACAACGAAAACGGTGAGTGACCGAAAACATTCGTTACGAATTCAGCGGACTGTATTTTTTTCCCTCGAAATCCCATTGCAGCAGGTCGAGAAAAAAGAGGAGATCCAACGAAAAACTTCCCGCGACAAAGGCAAAGCCCCCCCACCGCCGCCGCTGCTCCAAACTCAACAGTCCACGTCGACGGAGAAAGACAAGGCCCCCGCGCCGCCGCCACCCCCCGCTCCCGTCTTGCCCGTCCCGGCCGCCCTTCCCACCCCTCCCTCGTCCCCGATGACGCCGCCCGATTCGCCTCCCGTGCCGCCGCCACCCCCACCCCTCCTCGTCCCGGACGAAACGGACGAGGTCTTCAAGCACGCCAAGCAACGGGAATTCCCCGCCGACGTGGTGACGGTCAGCGGCGGCCCCGCCTCCGCCTCGCAGTCGGACAAGAAGAACACGTCGACCGTCACCATCACCAATTCCAACAGCTTGTCGGACGACGCCTCCAACAGTTTGGCCTCCAACATCAGTCAGGTGAGTGGCCAATGTCAACTGTCCAATTATAACAGTCATGGATTTCTTCGTATAGTATAGCAGCATCGAACACATTGAAATATCTGCATAACGATAAACAAAAGTTTAAATAGAAAGATTCTTTAAGAAAAAAATTGTATTGGTAGGTGACGGTGGTGACGACCCATCCCCCCGTCATAATCGACAACTCGTTGCCGCCGCCGCCCGACGAGGTCGTCATCGTCTCGAACGAGACCAACAAAACGACGACGACGACGCGCGTCGGCTCGTCGTCGTCGTCCTCCGAGGCCGACGACGACTTTTGTCCCTCCTTGGACTCGCTCGAATACCACCACCTGCCGCCGACGGAGTTCCGAGACCAACCCGCTCACGGCCACGCCAAGAAACTGGACGAGAGCGAGGTGATGATCACCGACTCGAGCTGCTACGTCATCGACGATTCGGGGCTCGGCGCCGGCGACGACGACGACGCGTCGCGGCTGTTGGACACCAGCCACGTGTCCGTCGTCAAGATCGACGAGGAGAAGGTGCAGGTGCGCGACTCCACCTCCTACCTGAGCGAGAAGTCCGGCTCGACGAGCGACCTGTCGAACGCCTCCTCCTCGGCGAAGAGCAGCGAGTACGGCACGCACATCGTGCTCGACGGCGGCGGCGGCGGCGGCCACGCCTACCAGCTGGTGAACGGCGGCGGGGCTGGGGGGCCGCAGAGTCGCCTCAACAACAACAACAACGGCAAAGCGTATTCGGACAGGTCGTCGGACAGGTGAGGGGAGGAGAAAGCGATTGGATTGGCGAGGCTCGACGCCGTTGTTTTTTCTGTTGCAGGTCGCACAGCGATTGCGGCTCGGTGCGGAGCACGGACTCGCGCACGGGCAGGCCGATTTCGGGCGCCGGCAAGAGTCTGCTGGAGCAGTCGTCGGACGTGGAGAGCATCTCGTTGGCGAGCCAAGGGAGCCGCGGCAGCGGCAGCGGCGACAAAAGGAACGTCTCGGGTGAGCATGTCTAATCGAATTCAACGAGTCGGGGGGTGATTGATCGATAATCGATGGACAGATGGCGGCGGGGAGGCGGAGGCGGTGGTGGTGCTGCGCAAGCCGCCCAAGACCAAGGCCGAGACGGCGGCCATGCAGATCCGCAAGACGCGCAAGCGCACGCGCAAGTTCGTCATCGACGGCGTGCTCATCACCACGACGACGAGCAAAGTGATTTACGGCGACGGCGACGAGGACTACAACGTGGCGAGCGACCCGCAGTCGGACAGGAAGCAGGAGCTGCGCGAGCTCAAGTACCTGCAGAAGCAGGAGCAGAAGCAGTTCCAGGACTTGGCGGCCAAGGAGCAGCTGGCGATCGAGCAGCAGGAGAGGAAGTTCGAGCAGGAGCGCGCCACCCTCGAGCGCACCTTCGAGAACGACCTGGAGATGCTGAGCCGGCAGCAGCGCGCGCAGATCGAGCGCGCCGAGGCGCACCAGGACGCCGACCTGCGCGCCACCTCGAAGAAGATCCGCGGCGAGCAGGAGCGCGACCTCAAGCAGTTCCGCGACGGCCTCAAGGCCGAGGTGCGGCTGCTCAAGTACGAGGTGGACATGCTGGCCAAGGAGCGGCGCAAGGCGGAGTTCAAGCAGCGCAAGGACAAGATGGACGCGGAGCATCTGGAGCGCGAGAAGCGCTTCCTGGAGAAGCTCAACGAGAACCACGAGAGCAGCCTGCGGCGGCTGAGCGACGCGCACCGCGAGAAGATCGCGCTGATGGAGCGGCAGTTCTTGCAGCAGAAGCAGCAGCTGACGCGCACGAGGGAGGCGGCGCTGTGGGAGATCGAGGAGCGGCACATCCACGAGAAGCACCAGCTCATCCGGCGCCAGATCAAGGAGATCTTCATCCTGCAGCGGCACCAGATGCTGACGCGCCACGAGAAGGAGAAGGAGCAGATCAAGAGGCGGGCCGGCCGCAAGGAGGAGGAGCTGCTCAAGAAGCAGCAGATCGAGAGGCGGTCGCTGCCGAAGCGGATCCGCGCCGAGATGAAGGCGCGCGAGGCCATGTTCAGGGAGTCGATGCGCATCTCGGTGTCGGGGGGTGGCGGGGGCGGCGCCGCCGATCCCGACCTCGAGAAGAACCGCTTCAGGGAGTTCCAGGACAAGGAGAAGAAACGCTACCAGGCCGAGCAGCAGCGCTTCGAACTGAAACACCAGCGGCAGCTGGAGGAGTTGCGCGCCATGAGCGACGCCACCATCAAGGAGTTGGAGCAGTTGCAGAACGAGAAGAGGAAAATGCTGTTGGAGCACGAGGCGCTCAAGTTGAAGCAGCGCGACGAGGCGTTCGCCGGCGAGTTCAAAGAGTGGAAGGCCAAGTTGAAGCCGAGGAAGCAGGTAACGTTTCTCTCTTTTTTCTTAATCGCCTCTACTACTACTACTACTTTTTCACCGAGCAGCGTTCGGTTAGGTCGTCGCCCGTCCTTCGCACCGAAATTATCCAACGTACTAATGAACCTTTTTTTTTTTTTTCACTACCTACACACACACTTTTGCCGTCGTCGCCCCCCGCACCGGCTAACGAAACTAACACACGCCCACCTTTATATTATGTCGCAGAAACTGGAAGAAGAGCTATTCCGGGCGATGCGTTCCGCCAAATACACGCCCTATTTGCCGAAAGTGTCGTTTCCGGATCAGGGCTCCTCCTCCACCGACGTTTTTCCATCGTCGTCTTCATCTTCTGCCGACGCGCCGTCGTCGTCCGTGCCCTCGAGCCCGATGGCCGGGGACGATGGAGGTGGGGGTGGGGGGTCGCCCAGGCCGAGTTGGGGCCACCATCGCACGTGGAGTACGGGAGTCATGCCGCCCGGAAGGAGTTTCGCTTTTTCCTCCTCCTCCAAACACGATGATTCCAATGCTTAGTGCCGTTCCTTACCCGTCCCTCTTGTGGTGTCTCGTTTGTGTTCGTTCGTTCGTTCGTTTTCTCTTCGTTTGTTTGGATGGTGGATATAAACGAATTCTTCTTCCAAACAAACCCATCCCTATTCGTTCTTCCCATTGTTTGTGTCGTTATAATCCATTTCGTTCGTTTTGTTTTTGTTTGTTTCTCGTTTCTCCGTTCGTTTTTACATCACACCTCTTCTCGTGATATCTACGAGGTCTATCGACATAACCACACTCAGGTGCGTACACTAACCCAACCTAATATTTCTGCTTGTGTTTCTCGCCCAAAAACAAGATTACTGAATTCGACATATTATAATTCAGTCGTCGTGAAATGTTTGCAGACAAATCGAATGTTGGTGTTGATTGTTTACTGTAAACTTGTAGAAATTGGAAGAAGCGTTCGCTCAACAGCTGGACGAGCAGGAGAGAATTTACGGACCGATCACGCCGCTGGTGTTGCCGCCCGATTTGGTCGATCTGCCTGCCGGAGAATCGTCGACCAGGAGCAGTTTCTCCTCCGACGGCTGACGACCGTCACCTGTCTGTCTGTCTGTCACAACTGACTAACAAGTGCCTATTTTCGGTGTCGAAAAGTGAGATGATTATATTATAGAGGAGAAAAATACGTCAAGTGTGTACATATTCCTATCGTTTACACAGACTGAATATCTTAATATATATACATATAGATAGATAGATAGATGAATCAATATTGTTAACACTAATTATGATGATGAAATAAAGGTAAAATTGCGCATACTCGACATGCACGCGTTCTGCGTTTCGGTGGAAATTTTTGTGCTGGGGATACTCTTTCGATAATTCGATAACATTATCCTGGAGAAATTGATATTTTTCCTCAACATTTCCTTCTTTATTTCTCAATTCAGAAATACACTTCGACAAACGATTGGCCGAAAATGTCCGAATTACGGAGCTACAAGAGTACCAATAAAAATTTCCATCGAACTAAGTGCAAAAATACCGAAACAACTAACCCAATATTTTACAAATCCGTCTCGGTACGTCGTGCGAAACGAATATTTTCATCACTCTTGAATAATTTGGGCTAGTGCTATGCAAATTTCGAGTGATTGTGAATGAACCAATATGCCAATAAGAAAAAAAAAGTTGTTATTTTCGCATTTCACTGTACAGTAATTTGTTTTTGATGATTTGATCCAAAGATTCGACCAATATCTACTTAATATTAATAAATCGATCAATCAATATCGACGATTCTCGGTGTGTTTATCGCATATTCTGTATTATATCGTACCAACAGCGGAGCGAGCTGCTTTTTATTCGTCGATTGTCTACTTAATTTTTCGAGGTACATCTGAAGAAACCCGAAGCATTCGAAATTTGGTTTATTCATTCTTTTTTTCCCCTTCTTTTTGTTGCATTTGAATTTTTGTTTCTTTATTAATTATTATTGTAAGAATATTTTCATTAAACTATACACTCACACACCGACTGTGCATTTTTGGAGAAATGATTGAACTACATAATTCCTGCAGATACAACAATATTTGGTCAGTCGTCACACGCGAAAACGATGACAATTCGATCCGGTTGAACGTGTTATTTATTTCACCTTCGAGAGATTATACGATGCCGTTTTAAGATTTTGAATCGCTTGTTGAATCTCGAGAAACATGAAGTGAATTTGTTATTGAGAACGTGTAGACCGAGATCGATTAGAAAAAACAAAAAGAATGTACATACATAGGTAGACTAGGGACAATTCAAAATGAACGCGATATTTTTTATTTTGTCTCGAGTGTGATATATTTTATTCAATTTATTCTACAGCCCATCCCATGGTGTTCTTTCTGTGTCATGTACAGTCAGTGTATTTTAGTATCATGTGAATATTACCATTAATATTTTTAGAATAAAAAGTATGGATATACACAATAGAATTCGTTTTATTTTTTTTATTATTTTTTGGTTCACACTATTCGATTCCTACAAAATAATACTAGGAGTTACGCTGGAATTTCGATGGTAGTTCGCAATTATTATGCCTGAGCAGGTTACGAAACAGATTATGCAGATCTTTGCTCATAAATATTTCCTTATCCACTAAATAATCGTACAATTCCAAAGCCGATTGACAGTCGTTGTTTTTACCTGAAAAAAAAAAACACAAAAAAACGGAATATTTCGTAAAACGCGAACTCACTGTGAATTTTCATGACGAATTCGTAAATCAGGGATGCGTCGATAACTTCTTTGGGCAACCTTTCGCAACACCTAGCCAGAAGAGTCAGCGGCTCGCTTTTACCTTCCTTGGCCAATCGCTCGCATCTCTTTCTCAGGTCGTTTTTCACCGGTAACGTATTCGTCTGCAACGGCGAGAAGAAAAAATGCCAAACGAAATAACGATCGGATTGCTTACGGTTAAAATCTTCCTCAAAACGTTCTCTTTGCCCGTTTCGGCGAGCGCGATCATCAGCACAGATTGCGTCGAAGTTTTCCCGTGGATTTTCATCGTAGCGTCCAGCATCGTCTGGAGTAACTGTTCGTTGTTGGAGCTCACCACCGCCTTCATCAATTCCAATTGTAGCGGAGTACAACGATATTTCGAAATGAGGCTCGTGTAAACGTAAACAGCTCTATCCAAATTATTTCTACGAATCGATACACAAGATACGAATCAGGATCGATCGATCGATCGCGCGCGTGCGTGCGTTTACCGATTCAAATGGATCTTCACCAGAGGCCCCAAAATGACGTTCGTCACTTTGCTGAAACCTTCTTCGATGAGGTAATCGAACATTTTCGTTTGTTCTTCTTCGTTTTCGTAGGCTCTCAAAAGTTCCAGGCAGTTTCTCTGCATTTCCAGTCCCCCCACAATTCGACTGGAATAGAAAAAAGCTACTTCAGAAAATACTGAATTGGCGTTTTTTTGTTGTTGTTGTTGTTGTTCCAGTAAAGTGAAAACTCCAGAAATCCAACTATTGAACTTTGAGATATTTTCTCATCATACATTAATAACAATGACCCTACCTCGATCTCTTTTGTTCCTTCAAAATGTCCATGGCGCGGCCAAATTCACCGGATTTCACCAGGAGCGTGGCCAAATCGATGATTTTGAAAGTGTCCACGGTGAAAGCGGGATCTTTCTCCTTCAGTTCATCGTAAACATCCAAGGCCGGTCGAAGATGTCCGCCCTTGATGAAACTGTGCATAACCATGGCTTTCATGCCACTCGTCTCCGTGTAGCCTGCTTCCAAGAATCGTTCCAACAACTCTTTCACTCTCTGGTTATTTCCCGAATTGGCGTGACACTGGATCAATCTCTTCAACACTCCTCTCGTCTCCATGTTTTTCTCGTCCAATTCTATCAGATGACATTCCAGTTCCTCCACACTCATATCTCTCTGAAATGAATTGTTTGTTCGCAATTGATTGATTGAATCTAACCTCTTGAATAATAATTCAAACACCTACAGGATGCGGAATGTACTGCTCTTCCGGTTTCGATTTGAAATCGAGCAGAGCGTTCATGGTTTGTTTTATCCGTCCAGACATTTCGACATCCTCGCATCCCTTATCGAGAACGCCACGAAGTGTGTCTGCCGATGAAACTGTCATTTTCAGCTTCTTTTCGTTTATATCCTGCAGAAAACATTCGAACGTTGAAAATGCACTATTTTTAAAATTATACAATGTCGCGCAAATATGTACCTTGAGTAGCTCACTAAAACTTGCGTAATCCTCGATATTTCTACAGTGCTCCAACGACATGATGAGAAATTCGCCCACAATATCACTATCTCTGCCTCGATGAGATTCGCAAAACCTTTGCAAAAGAACGGCCGTTGATTCTCCATCCCTGGATGAATGCCAAGACGATGACATTATTCGGAATAGTTTCTGACCACCAATCAACACCTTGTACAAAGAGCCTGTGGATTTAATCATTAACAAACAAACTGTTAACGCACTGTGTGAACTCACATAATTCAGCAGCTGTTTTCGTCTCCCCGTTTTGCAATAAAACTATCAGAACGGGATTCAAAACTTCTCTCACACTCAATCCCAAATCGTAGAATTTATCCACCAGCGAACGTGGATCACTTAAATTACAAAGTGGGACCACAAAACTCTCCAACGTTTCTTGATCAGGTCTGACCTTCCTTTGTAGCATCTTCTTCAACATTTCCATTACCCCTAGATTATTTTTTTTTTAAGGAAATGAATAGAAATCGATAGCCTATTGGATCAGTGTAAATTGATTCAATAAAGGACATTTATTATTATTATTTTAAATAGAAACAGGACTATGGTCGAATGGATGGACTCACCAAATTCTCCGAATTGTCGGTGGTTTTTCAAAAGTAACGGCCAAAAGTAATGCGGTTTCAAATCAGTAAGACTTTCGAATAATTTCAAAGCAGCCTCAACGTACTGAAATTGCAGAGCCACTCCTGCTGAATTTTCGAATACACGTTCATTTTCACCTTTATCTCTGATATATTGTGCGATAGATATAATTTCATCTATATTCTGCCAACGAATAATGCAATTAAAACAAATTTACACACCACATCACCCTGTAAGCAACTCACCATTTCACAGCGAAGCATCTCTTCCACTATGAAAAACCCGAAATTTTCACTTCCTAACATGAAATGTTCCACAATCTTTAGGGCATTCAGTGATCTATCCATGTGCACCAGATGTATGCATACATTTCTTAGTTGATTTGGAAATTCTTTTGACAAATCCAATTTATCATGAAGAATTTTGATCTGAAGGTATCCAACACTCAATAATTTTTTAGAACATATCATTCAAACACCCTTCCTACCTCTGACAGCCACGAGATATTTTCACACAATCCCAACTCCCTCATAATAATCAAAAGATGGTTTTCATCAAGTTGGAAAGGAAAATTCATCAAAAATGATTTCAAATCATCAATATTCCCTCTTTTAATGATCCCTCTCAGAATAGATACTTTAGTTTGATTGGTTACTTCAACATGAGCAGTTTTCATTGTACGCAATATTGTTTCTGCACTCTCTAAACCACTAAAATAATCAAATTCAAAACTATCAATTCCAAGTGAACATTTTCAGTACTCACATATTTGATGCATGAACAAGTGCTAAACAATTGAAAATATGTTCATCAGCAGAAAAACCTTCATTTTTCATTCTTTCTAACAAACTATAAGCTCCTTCTAAATTCCCATTCTGACATAAATTCTCCATCAAATTCTCATAAAGTGTTTGGTCAGGCTCACATTTCCTATTAACCATATCATCTAATAAGTCTTTTATGTAAACAGGAATTCTGTTGTCCGTACAAACTTTAATGTATGTTTGGTATATACTTAAATTGATTTTGCCACTTTCCAAAAGATCTTGGAAAATAGTCTTGCAAATTTTATTTCGTTCATCAGATGTCACATCAACGATGAATTGCCCACAACATTGCAACAATATAGTGTCTTCTTCAGGAGTTGTATTTCCTTCAAAAATACAAATGATGATTATACATGAAATAGTTGCTTCCATAGATTTGAATACTACCAAAATCAGTTGTAGCGAGAATATCAGTCAATAATTTTGCAGAAATGCTTTTATTTTTCACCATCAACTCAGGCAAGTTCCTTATACTCGAGGCACGTCGGTATTGAGCACTCACTGAACAATTTCGAAAGCTACAAATAAGAGCATTAATGTAATTTTCAAATGAAATTACGTCATTATACTCTGTGATCCGTGTCGGATGACGAATATGAATTATAGGTCCAGGTTTGTTGCATATCCTCAATGTTAATTTGAAGAATCTTTGCATTTTTTTAAATTCAAATCCGTAGTTGACGAATCTTATATGAGGTTAGAATTTCTTCTTCTTTATGATGTCATCTCTGATCATTACCTAATATCACACACGAAATAAATGAAATAATTGGACCGTATCTCATCGGAGTCATCGGTCATTATACAAAACATATTATTACTCATGAAAGATCTCGGAAATTAAATAATCAAATAAACACTATAGCATATATTTTCTCTCATGATATATTCTGATAATTTTCTACAAGAAGAACAGGGTTAATGTCCAATATCAACATTCACGGTATGATAAAACCATTTCAAATAAATAACAATACTGATGACCCAAAATGAAATCCATCCATGAATCCTTCATCTTTGTTCGTTATTTTGTCCAGGTATCATTTCATACTCCGGTCTCTTCGGAAATGTTTCTATGCCTTTTGTCATAGGAGTCATTTTACCTGCCTTTTGCTCAACTTCAATCGCATTTTTCTTTTTCAATTGCATTATTGCGAGATTCCGCATAACTTCTTGTTCTTCTGGTGGCTCTTTTCTACGACCTCTCAGCCAAGCTTCCCATTCTGCTGGCATTTCCTGCATAAAATCATCCTTCTTTGGTGGATCGAACCATCTATTAGCCTTTCTTTTTCCTATAGAAGGATCAGCAGGAATTTCGTAATACTTATTTCCAAAGTAGTCGGATCCGACCAAAGTCCCACGTATTTGTCGAGGTCTCAATGAATTCAGGAAATTACGAATTATCATTGCCCAAATACTACGGCTCGGAGGTTGAGCCATTTCAGTTTGTTGAAATTCTGATCACATTCTGATAAGGATAAGTGTGTCTACTTCGTATCTTTCTCGTATGTGGTTCGGGAGTACTTTGTTGAATGAGTACAAATACAGGATAATTAACCATAGTTGGTTGTTCTGTGGCAAAGATACGCTACGGCCTTGATGTGTCCGTGTGCTAGACTAGAAAGTCAGATTGAGTTGAAAGCAAGGACTCTTGTCAATTTTGGTAACGCCACTTCATTTGTTTTTGTTGTTGTTGATTGTGTTACTAAACCTTCAGAATCATATGTGTGTACATATAATCTGTGTTGTAAGATTGAATAATTGTTTATTGAGTGAAATTCGGATGAAATTATTGAACTGAAATTATTTATTGGTGGCTCCAAAACAAAATGAATACCGTGAATCCAACGAAAAAGAAAACTTACTATAACCCTGTCCCTTCCTTGTTGGATATGTGAGTGCGATTTCCTTGAAAATAAGTAACTCATTATCATATGTGTTTCATTTTAGTTCCATCATGAGGGTGGTCGCAAACTTCGATAAATATATGGACGAAGATATAGAATCCTTGAAGTGCCTACCATCTATGATTAAAAACACAATTTTGAAGAAATTCACTAGTGCATTGTCCTATTCTAAGATATTCAACATTAAACAGGTTTTGTCAGCAACAATTGATGATAAAACTTGTAGTGTGAATTTGACCCTCCTGAAGGTGGATGATGAAATGCTGGATATATTGGGACACAGTAAGAATATAAAAAGATTGTTTGTATCTGCACATGAAGGAAATTCTTTCACAAGTGAAGGTAATCAATAATATTATGAAGTGTGTATGTCAATTGAACAGGTTCTGCTGTAGGTATGCTGCTAAAATTGTTAAATTTCAGGTTTGATTAAACTCCTAATGCAAACGAATCATTTGGATACTCTATTGATTGACAATTGTAGACAAGTTAACGATGACGTACTTGAGTGCTTAGCCAAACATTGTCCAAACATAAGTACTTTGGATTTATCTGGATGTGTGAATATAAGTGATGCGGGCATAGAGAAATTAGCAGAATTGAAAAGGTTATATAGGTTGAGTCTTTCTAGAACAGGGGTAATGTAAACGTCTCATTTGCTGACCTCAATAATTCCATCATCATATATTCGTAATTCAGATTACCAATAAGGGTGTCCACTACTTGGCCCAAGGCCCCAGCAATACCAACTTGAGACATTTCAAATTGGAAAACTGCAAAAATGTTAGCGGACAAGGTCTGCTAGAAGTGGTCGACAATTGTCCGAATATCTTGAATCTCATGTTCCATAATTGCTCCCTCACAAGTAAGATTGTCGTGTCTATTTATTGCCTACCGTTGGGTTGATGAACTCTCGAATATTTGTTTGTTGCAGAGGATGTGGCGACCACAGTGCTGGACAAGTACGAGCTGAGAAAACTGAGAAACGTCACGTTCGCGTGTTCTCTATAATTAATTTCATTAATTAATTAATTGATTGGTCCGTATTCCACAAAGAACTGATGTACTTATTATAGTCTAGATGCGTAATTTTCTACAGTAATGTATTTTTCACATTCTCCTGTTGTTGATGGTAAAAAATAATTTACTATATACAATAAATTTAAATATTTATATCATCTCGGTGGATTTATTTTCTTTCAATCGGAAATGCATTTTATTACAATACATCCTACATCATAATATTTACAAATTAAAAAAATATACATGACAAATGATGATCAATGTACAATTAGTAGACCCATTTCATATACGTAATTTAGGCTAATAATAATGAATGAATCAATGAATGTACGACTGATGGAAAAGGAGAGAAAAAAAAAATCAACCAGAAAAATCGCTGTGATCGAATAAGGTTTGATCGTAGAGAGCGGCCAAAACTGTTCGACCACCAAAGTATCTTCCGTTGAGAGCGTCCCTCGCCATTTCCGCTTCTGAAAAGATAACATTGAAATAAAGAAAGAATAACAAACTTGACTCGTCCACTTACCACGAGTTTCGGTGAATTCAACGAATATTTTGACGACGACATCGGAATCGTCGTCGTCGACCTCTTCGGATTGTTTCTCATTGTAAATAATGACCCTTTCGACTGCCCCGTATTTACCGCATTCCTCCTGGATCTCCTCTTGCAGAGTCTCGTCCACTTCCTCCGGCCCGACCATATTCCTAATTTAATTCAATTTTTATTCAATCCATAGAGCTGTGTAGCTATCGGACAAGTCGGATAAAAACAAGGTTTACATAAAGTGCGTAACATATAGGCAAACGACACATTTTACTTAAATCTATCAAAAAATTCATTAATATTACAGGGGCAGAGGTCGAGGAGAAGTATTTTCATCTCTTTTTCGAATGTGTGCACACTTTCGATCAATTTTAGTTCTTCGGAAGAACGTAATACAGTCTTAGTCCAAGTATATCTGCAGATTTCTGAGACAGTGTTAAACGAATCTCGGGCAGATGGAAATTATTCTTTGATCTTGTATTATGATCGTGAAGTGAGTTATTCTTGGCCAAAGTTTTGCGTTGCTTGTGTATATATGTTGAAAGTTCCAAAATATGTAGGCCATAGAGAGGAAGAATTTGAAATTGTTTGAATAGATTCCTACACGAGGTATCATTGGGAACATTAGCAAGACATCGCACAATCCTCTTCTGCACCAGAAAAACCTCATTAACCGCAGATGAACTGCCCCAGATGCTTATTCCGTATGTTAATCTGGATTGGATTTCCCCGGAATAGAAGAGTAAGAGTCCCTGAATGTCAATTATTGATTTGAGAGATCTCAATTGAAAACATTTGATACTACGTGGAAACGACGCGACGACGTGAAATCAAAGTGAAAGGGAAGGGAAAAAGGGGAAAACGTGATCGCTCACCTCAAAATCACCACTTTCGAGTCGACCTTCCGCATCAGCTTCTGCATGACGAAATGGCGCGCGTTCTGCCCCTTGATCGACATGCTCTCCTGCTGCTGCAACGTTTGCGGCTCGCTCTGGTCCAGCAGCTTCTTCTGCAACTGCTCCTGTTGCTTCAACTGCGCCGCCGCCACCGCCGCCGCCGCCTCCCTCTTCATCGAATCCGTGGGGGCGGTCGGTTCGGCGACGACCGGCACGATTTGCGGCACGGCAGTCACGATGGGCGTGGTCACGATGGGCGGCGCGGCCATTTGCGGTATCGCGATGCCGGGAGGCGGGATGACCGGCATCGCGACGATCGGATGCTGGGGGTGGTCGGTCTTGCCGCCCGCCAGGCTCGACAGGCCGAGGGCGGCCGCGTTGCTCGCCACCGCGTCCATCGCTTGGATCTTGGCCGTCGCTGCCGCCGCCGCCACTGCGCGCAACGAAATAAAATCATCATCATGATGAAGAGAAGAATTAGAATTATGTCATTCAAACCTTACAGTTATTCTTGTAAAAAATTATTCCCTGTGTTAAATCTACTCACATTTCCCTCCCTGTTCATTCTTGCGTCAATAATTCATGTTAAAAATACCATAACTGACCATCCAGTTGCTAGAAACAATCGATATTGTCGTAGAGTGAGCATGAATTTGGCCTTACCCAGGCACAAATTGACTAAGGTAGCTAATAGTCCTATCGTGCTACCTACTAAATTATACAACAAACTGCCAATTGACTTGAAGAAGATATCAAATAATGCTAAATTTAGGGATACTCTGAAGGTTATTTTGATTAAAAATTCATTTTGTTCTATCCACGATTTTTTTAATTGCAACGTCTCTGACCTCGCGTTTATTACTTTGTTGTGATGTATTTTTTGTTTGGTTGTAAAACTTTTTTGTTTTATTTATATTTTACTAATTATCTGTGTTTATATTCACTGTAAACTTTTTTTTTTCGAGTTTCCTAAACTTATTCTTGGCATTATCCAATACTGCAAAGTCTATGGAAATAAAGATTTGATGTCACTCGACTCGAGACTCACCTGCCGCCGCCGTGGGAAGCACGCTCGAGCCCGACGACGGCCCCAACAGCGCGTTGGGCGGCGTGATGGCTCTGCCCACTCTCAAATACTGGCCGCCCAAGTCGAACAGGTTCATGCTGGCGATGGCCTCGTTGGCCGCCTGCGCCAGCTCGTACTCGATGAAGCCGTACCCCTTGTGCTTGGTGCCCGAACTGCCCTGCGCCAGCTTGCAGTAGATGATCGAGCCGAACGCCTCGAACACGCTCTTGATGTCCTCCTCGTTGAGATCCGGATGGACGGACGCCACGTAGATCCTGTTGTACTGCTTCGCCTCCTCCTGGATCTCGTCGATGACGTTCTGCGCCTGAGGCATGTTGCTCGGTCTACCCACCACCTGCGAACACGCACGATCGCCGTTCTTTTTTCACCATCACACGTCGACAGAGAGCCCACCACCGAGCCACCGACCTTGATGTTTCGCCCTCCGATCATGACGCCGTTCATCTGCTCGAGGGCCAGTTGAGCCGCCTCGGGAATCTCGTATTCCACGAAGGCGAAGCCCTTGTGCTTCTGCGTCACCGGGTCCCAAGACATGTTGATCGACTTGATGGGCCCGAACGGTAGGAACGACTGCCGAATCGTGTCCTCCTTCAACTCGAAACTGATGCTGCCCACGTACACCCTGTAGTATACCGACCCAGAAGAAAATACAAGTTACCTATCGATACGACGTGTGTCGTGTCTGTGTGTTCGATGATGTGTTAGTACAGCTACGATACGAGTTCGATAGATTACTCCGATCGTCCGATTTGAAGAACAGGTCGTTTTTCGGTGCACGAACAATAAAAATAAGAAAAAAAAAACAACCACCATAAACAACCTGTACCCAAAGTCTGGAAGTATACCGAATAACCCCATAAAAATCAGATCTTATCAGCAAAGAATCACGAGTCGGAGAAAAAAAAATTCCTCAACAACTTCGATACATTAGTGTGAGTCATCATTTTATAAGGGTCAATATTGGTGTACTTTGTTGCCCCGAAAAATAAAACAAAACCAAACCATGAAGAAAGAAAACAAACATAAATACCATCGATGGAGGTCGTTCGGGAGGGGCAACAAAGTAAGAGAGAGAGAGAGAACGTACGTATGTATCTATTGCGTGCTAACCTGCACATGAGAGCGAGAGCCTGTTGCCTCTGGATTAGATTCCTCTGACTAGCCTCTTGCTGCAACAGAGGACAATAGCCAAGTCACAATCGAGTGATGAAATTTCAACCCTTTCGACCCTAGGCACACATCTCGGCACTCTAATTCCGAAGCGAGCCGTTTTTTTTAGAGTTCCCGAAGAAAAAGAAAATATCAGACTCATTTACGGATATACAAAAGTCTGCCAGACTGACTGACTGACTTGTATCCATAGGAATCCGCATATTTTTCTCGTTCCGTCACTGCTAGAAGTGCATTTCGCGTATCGAGCAACAAACACCCTCTACATCTGACAATTCGAGTTGTTCGAATGACGTATCGCGACAATAAATAATCGATGCGGCGGCTGCGTTAGAGCGGAGAGTTTGTGCGAAGGGGACTACTAGCGGGCGGGTGCGTGTCTGTCTGTCTGTACGTGAAAGTTACATGAAAAGGGGGGGCGAGCTCTCGCCCCCTGGCGGGCGTGTGCGATAAAATCAGCCCACTAACCTGCACATTAAAACTAATACTTGATGTCTCTGGAACGTCTTATTTTTCTGTGAAGTAAAATGCCGTTAGTCCATTACAGTAATTGTGAAAAGCTGAGCGAGAAAATTTGTAGGACGCCAAACCGATAGTTCTGTATTAAAAATTCAACTACGTTACATGATGAATTATTCATTGTCATAAAATTATCCAATTATGAAACACTCGACTGAAATAAGAACCAGAAGAAGAAGAGAAATAATAAATCAACGATACCTGTTGTTGGTAGGCTATCGTCTGTTTCATGAGCACCATTCTGATGCTCTGCTCCATCGCGTATTTCTTCGCTTTGTTGACGGCATCCGAATCGTCAGAAGAGAGTTTAGGAAGGGGACTCAAAATGCCGGCCACCGTTGTACTGCGGGCGCCTGGACCTGACACGAAAACACGCCCTTCTTATTACCCTACTACGCTCTCGCGTCGTCGGCTCATCAACACTAGCCCCGCCCCAATCTCGTCGAATGGGCCGACTTACATCAACAACAATCACATTTTTCTCACCTGTAATTACTTCTCCGGTTTGCGTCAAATTAAACATATATTTATATTCCTCGCATAAACCTAAAACAAAATTGCACTTTTTAGAATGACTATCGCTAAATAAGTAAAACAAAGTGATAGACAGTATTCACATTTTTTGATTTTGATGTATTGTATGTAACAGAAACCATGAAATACCAATTGGTATTTTTTTTATCGTGAATCAATTTTATCACGGTCATCCAACGAATGCGCGTGTTTTTCCCCGGTCGGTCAACAAACCCCATCGCGAAATTGGTATTGTATTTTTTGGGGTAATCGGAATATTTATCCGAGTTTTGTTGTTCCTAACCACAAAAGTCTGCGAATGAGTGATGTCAAGATAAGAATATTGAAATTAATATACCCAAATATGCGGTAGGGGAAACAAGTTATCAAACATTCTGAATCAAAGCTTCGTAAATGTCAAATATAATCCCTCCAATTTAATTTTGCACTTATCATCTGAAGACGATGGGAATTCTTGTGCTCACGTATTTTTTCAGCACAAAAAGTTCCATTGAAATTCAGATCACGAGTTGAAAACAACCTAAAATAATAACATTCACGATCGATAGCTGCAGGAGATGGGGAAAGAGTCTTAATCTAGAATAACCCAAATGATGAAATGAATATGTACATTCTCAATTCTCTGGCAAGTAGTTTTATCCATTCGGTGGTTCAACACACACACACCCGCCTCTAGAAATCGAAAATCTCGCAAAATGTTGCACCTATTAGCTAGCATCTGGAAACACAAAACAAAATAGAGATGTCTCAAACAACCGGGTATCTATCCTTCGGGAAATTTCATCAAAATCATGCATGAGTATGAGTTGGCGGGCTGGCTGGCTGACCATTCTGCTTTCTACTTTATCAAACAGAAATTAATAGGTACGTCATTTTCAGAATCCATCATTCTACAAAATAATTTTGATATTCTCAATCCAAATAACCAATTTCTGGAAAGACTGCAAGTATTTCAAAAAGTGTACGTAATAAATTGTTCTTTTTGAAACTGCCACAAATTCATTGGAATGAACTCATACTCAAACACTGGGTATTTACATATTTTGTCTCCTACCGTGTAGCGTAGGGCTACAGTAAGGTCAGTACAGCTTTGCCATAGTCCATGAGTCTACCAGGCCGATCTTTCTGGAACATCTCAAGCAAGACATCTCACATTAAAATTTCATCCCCATCTGAAGGCCAACACATACCAGTATCAAAATTAATACTTACGGGCTGGATCTACTTGCACAGCAGGGTCCTCAGTTCCCGGCACCGGTGGCTCACTCTCTGTGCACTCGGGTTCCATTTCAGTCTCGTGCTCCACATTCTGATACTCTTGATCCATTTCTGTGCCGGGAGCAGGGTCCAACTGCAAAGGAGGCCCGGCCGATGATTGGACGACCATCGGAGGCGTCGGTAGTGGAGGAATTGAAGGTACCATGAGAGGAGACATACCTGAAGGTAGCAACACTGTTGGGACGGCTGAGGGTGAGACGTTAGAAGGAAGTATTCCTAGTGGAGATTGTGAATTTGTGGTTGGTAACGTGTCGTCGGTCGCAGGGATCTGCATACAATCACATAATCAATGATTTTTTTCCTTCAACGATAACGCGACAAATACTCACAGGTGTTTCAGCAGCATTAAGTAATAGACGTTGCTGTTGAAATGATGTCATCATATTCAGGCAGTTCGATAGAGCGATAAACTCTTCGGATTGCTCCGTATTCACTGACCATACAATATATACATATAATTACTGTAACATTACCACCAAACATCAAATAAAGTACAAAACAGAATACAAAAAGCAGTATGGCGACTGCGAATATAAACGAGTCGTGAAATTACTCGTTACGAATAAACCACAAACGAATAACGAACGAAATTGTCACTTGACAACATCAAATGTCTGTGGAACGCATGAACAAGAACTGTAGCGAATGCTTTCTCAAAACATTCAATAAAGTATCGGTGCCAAACGAAATATAACAAATTATCGACTTGAACGTTTGAAAAACACGATACAAATAAACAGAATCAGTTTTGTTATTACCGGATCTGAAAGACACACCGATTTTGAGACGCGCCGCAGATGCACGATTGAAAGTGAAACAAGAAAACTTTTGTTTGTTGGTAATAGCATTCCCTGATTTGGCAATACTGCTGAATTTAACTAGAAAATGAAAATGAAGATAAAATATGTGATAGGATAGGATAGAATAAAAAAGCAGTTTTTGTTCACATAATCGCCATGAAAAATTGTTCGGTTTAGTTTGTGCATTCTGAAAAATGATTTTATTTTCTTAAATTATTCGCACTTGATTCGGTATAGAATAAAATATCTAGATTGAAATTCAATATCAGATTCGATACAATCGGATACGTGAAAACAAGACGTATTTTGTGAAGAAGTTAACATATTTGATTGGAAGATAAAGAAGAATCGTTACGTTAAGAAAACGTTATATAAAATTTAAGAAAGACTCTCTGATGGGTAAGTAATTGTATACTGATTTTGAGTATTCATCGTTATGTGACTGTTGATACTGATGCTATTATGTATTATGGAGAACGTATAATAAATAAACAGGTTGTAACAATAAATTATTCAAACTTTATTTGGTTACGGTTGGAACAAGTTCAATGTATTTTAGTTCTAATGCTACAATTGTGATAAAATTCTGGACGAAAAATGGTGTCCACCAGGCAAATGACAATAGGAAATAATGGGATAGTGGAAGGAAACCAATCTCCTAGTGAAGGCCCAGCCAGATTTACTAGGAATAGCAGTATTGCTACTACTAGTGGAATTGTGCAATCTTGCAAGACTCCACATGTGCAATCTGTGTTTTTACTCAATCTACCACAAGAAGTGATTGAAAAAATATTAAGTTATTTACCGTTCAAGAATATCTGCCACTTGAGACTGGTGAGTGTGCATTGTTGGTGCTTGCTTTGTCTATTAGTTGAATAAGATGAATTTGCATGTATTCATATGTACGAATTTGTTTTCATCAGGTTAGTCGCACAATGGATCACATTTGCAGTCAAATGCTGAACTCGACATTTCTCAAACTACAAAATCAAATGCTCGCCAGATTCCAAGAGATCAAGGCCAAGATGCCTCGGAGAGAATCAGCTAGACGTAGCCACCATCTGGCATGCGAGAGTGACATAATCGAAACATTGCATATGCGTCTCACCCTCTTACAAATGTCCTTTGGCAAGCACATTGAAAGGAAGCATATTTGCTTCTTTCCCGGAGAAATTCTCGACGAGGTTCATCATATTTTGTATTATATCAAAGTAACCCCCAAGCTGGATTTGCCCTACAAGGTCACAGATGAATTGTTCGATTTGTCCACCATGGCGATGGAATACTTCAAGGAGAAAATCGAGCCCTTTCTGCCGGATATTGCGTATTTCAGCACCGATTTCCTCAACTTTTCCGGAAGCTTTGCCAGTAAGTTTGTATTTGTTAACGAGTTTCATCAGTTTTTTCCCACCTTCGAAGCACTTTGTTATTTTTAATGTAGAAATAGTTCAACTAACGAAACTAGAGGAAATTATTTATTTATTTTTCCATTTTTCGGAAATTGTCATTGTTGATTTTCCCACAGATTCGTCGACTTTGACGTCCGACGTGTCGAAGGACAGCGGCCACGCGTCCACCGACGAGATAGAGAGCGGGGAGGACGCGGTGGAGCACATTCCCCAATCCAATATGGTGCTGCGGAAGCGCATCCGCAAGATCAAGCAGGTTGGCGGTTGAAAAACTCGTTCGTACCTTTTCATTTATTCGTCGATGACTCGTTCGTTCGCAGGGCATGAAACGCTACAACAGCCAGCTGAGTTTGCTCAGGCAGGATTTGCGGTCGTGTAAAAAGAAAACGTCGGATCAGCAAAAACAAATCTCTGAGCAACAGAAACTCCTGGCCGACCAACAGAAGCAGACTCTCGAGTACGCTACCCGCTTGGACGAGTACGATAAGAAGAATGAAGAGATATCCAGGAAGTTCAGTGAGTGATTGATCCATTGATTGAATAATAATGATAATAATTCCCATTTCTACTATAAACGAACCGAAAGCACAATCGCGAATTGAACAAAAAAAAATAAATATCTCGATCCCGCTGTGCATCGTCCTGTATAATAATTCGGAAAACCTACAGCAAAGGGAAGCAACTCCGATCTCATTTGACATTGACAGCAATTATTATATATTGTTTTGGGTCGAGAATATACGAATATAAAAACACGAAAATATCTTATTCCAAAGCTTCTCATCATGAAATTTCTTGTGAAATTTGATTCAAGGACATGTTAATTATGTTTTAGTGTAATAAACATTCTCTCAAACCATAACGTGAGTACAATATCAATCAAATTCTCAGTAGGTCTTACCGTGATCGATTTTCAGAAACTTTCCTGAAAAAAAAGTATGTTAGAGGTGTTTCCGCGGAAAAATTTTTATCACTGGGTGTTTGTATTAGTGTTCCGAAGCTTTTGTGAAAATTTCATCGAAATCGGAGTGGCTTCCCTTTGCTGTAGGTGTACCAATAATTCTCGAGTGATGATCGTTCGTTCGCTCGCTCAGGTACTTTGTTGCAAGAGTTGAACAAGTGCAAGACGGAATTGCAGTACTGGCGATGCCGGTCACCTGCCAGTCCGCCCTTCTGTCAAACGTGCGGAATCGCCATTCCGCCCCAATCGGACGAGTTGCAGGCGCTCATCAATCAGGGCGTCCATCCCGAAGGACTGGGTGAGTCACGTTGGGGTTTCTTGTTTTTGGAACGGTAGAGATCTCGAAAATGTTTTTTTTTCATTCGTTTGACATCCAACGATATTTTCCAGAGGCAAATTTGATGTACTTGTTATGTTGACGTATTTTTCGTGAGTGCAGGCGCGGAATTACTTGTCGAGCCGTCTTCCCCCCCGGCGGTCGCCGGCTCGTTATCGCCCGGCCGTCCAGCGGAAGTCGCCGCCGCCGTCAGCGCCGCCGATCCGAAACACTCGGAAAGGACGACGGAGGCGGAGAAAAGCACAAACGAGCCGGGCCCGTCGTCGTCGGAGCCGGTCGCCGCCGCCGTCAACAAGGGCAAGAGGAAAGCGGAAGGGGGGGCCGCCCCCGCCCCCGTCGCTTCTCCTCTCAAAGACGATCCGCCGAAAAAGAAGAAGAAGAAGACGGGCCGTTTCGTGCAAATACGAGCGAAACGCATCGCCAGACTTTAGGCGGATGTCGTCGAGGGGTGCGTCCCCCTTTTTACCCCCCCTGCCGCCAGTTGAGTAGCTTTCTAACCCCCTTCACCCCCTTTCCTCCTTTTCCACTTCTTCGCAGGATGTGACACGAAATGTTTCCGGTATTATTTATCGAATCGGTGGCGGAATTCATCGGGCCGGGCCATTTCATTCTACTCTTTTTTTTTTTTTTCGTTCCTTGCGACATAACGTGAGAGGGAAGCCGCCGGAGGAAGAATAACTCGTAACGTTTCTTACAAGCTTCACGTGGCAAAAAATAACGCATATAATAATATCGGACGATGAATATTTCATCCGTCCATCTGAAAAATATTTCAAAGACGTTCTACGAGTGTCCATGCATACAAATATAATTTCATTTCCAGCTGATTTTCAACACGAAATTAAGCTAAAATTTATACCTATTGAACGATTATTTTTAGATAACACACGCCTCACAAAAAAACTGCACACACTTTTGCGAACGAAGAAACATTGAAGATCAATTGATGAAGCGAAATTTCTAGTTTTCTTACTAGTAGACTCTGCTATCTCCTTCAAAAACAGAAACGAGTGATTTGATTAATTTTTTCAAGCGTTTCACGTGACTGTGGAAAACAGGAAAATCTTTCACAAGGCATAATAAAATGAATTGTCGAATTAATGACGCCACCCCCACGCCGCCACGCCACGACTACTAACCGCATATTGTGTAATTTTTCTAATGCGTCAAAGCATTTCACCTGAAAAGGATATTTTCGAGTAACGGAATAATATTTTTATGACGAAAATTGAGTTATCCAAGTCTCCGAGTGAGGGATAGTGTCATTACGTTGAAGTTTAACTCTTCTTAGAAATAGTCCTAATAGTAATAATAGTGATATACGAGAGAATGGAAAATATAAAGTTTGGTTCAATTTCAAATTTATTGTCATCATGTTCTTTTTTTATTTACTCATTAAATTATGTGTGTGACTCTTGTGGTGTGAATTATCTGTTCGTCCCACCTCCCTTCCCCGCCCCCCAACTCACTCCGTGGTCGAGATATCGCACGAAAATTTCAAACCAAACGATATTAATATGAATTTTTTATTCAAAGTCATGATTTCAACAGATACACTGTTTTGAAAAAAAAAAAAAAAAAGGAAATGGATATAGATATTGTTATAACAATAATATTTCAAACTTGAACATATATTATTTACTAGATGAAATTCTAGAATAATGCCCTGTAGTTTCAGTCCAACTCTACCTACATATTATTCGCCACCACTAAATTACTATCACATTTAGGACACGTCAAGTTATTTTCTTTCGAGAGTCTGTACCTTTCCAATTTGAAATCTTCGGCACACTTCATGCACTGAAAAGAAACCTCGTCTTTTTTACGAGGGTATGCACTCGACCGTTCTTGCAGTTTGTCGAAGAACACATCGACGTCACTCGCTTCCAGTCCGTACACTCTCTGTTTCCTATCCCTCCGCAGAGTATCGAAATTGATTCGCACGTCGTTGCCTCCTGCGCATTTCTCGCACGACATCACGGTGTTGATGTGCCACCTCGATCTCTCCTTGCTGGTGGTGCAATCGCGCTCCGAAATGTGTGCGTCGGTCACGACCACGAACACTTCCATGCCGTTGGCTTTATTCACCGCTAAAAATAGGCATTCCTCGCCGCCCATGTACACGTCCTCGCCGTCCGACAAGTCCGACGACGAAGCATCGTCGTCGAGGGGAAGATTCGTGTCGTCCTCATCGCCAGCGGAAATTTCTTGGTGCTTCTCGGCGATCGAGTCGACACGAGCCTCGGCCGCGTACAAACTGTCGATGACAGTCTCGTGAGGAGTGGACGATGTTACGCCGCCGGTGCCGGTGGTGGTTTGGAAGCCCAGCACGTTCTGCACCATCAACCCGGAGTGTTTGTACAGCCAAGAGTCTCCGTGTTCCTCCCGCAACTGCTCCAATTGCCTTTTGATTTCCAAGTGCCGAGTGGACGACACCTTCGCCACGCACACCTCTTCCACCGCTTCCTTAACGACACTCTCGTCTTCTATAACGACGTTCCTCACCCGGCGTGGCCTCTCCTGCTGCAGCGACCCCGACGACGAGTCGAGGGAGGTGCTGGAGGAGGACGATGCTCGCAGAACTACAGGGTGAAAAGAGCCAGTGAGGTTCTTCTCCGTCTTGTCTAGGAGCACTCCGTTCAATGAAAATTTCACAGTCGAGATGTTCTTGTTCAGGTAACTACTCGCTAGGTTTCTGTGTTGCGGGTGGAAAGTCAACGGATTGCCATGCAAGTTGAGCCACTGGAGTGAAGCAAGGTGGGATATGGGAAGGAGGGATTCGTGGTTCAACAAGCAATTACTAGCCAGGTCCAGCTGAGAGATGTTGGATAGCGTAGTGAGACCAACAAGGTCTTCAATGAAATTGTTATTGAGAATCAAAACTTGAAGTCTTTTGTTTATTTGTCCTTTGAAACTCGGCACGACTGCCAATTTGTTGTAGGATAAATTCAATTGCTTCAAATTGGGTAGTAAGTGTGAAATGTTCAGTTCTTTCAAGTCGTTGTGACTCAGATTCAACGTGTGTAATGATAGAGTGTATTCGAAGCTGTTGTCCACTTCTACAAAACTATTATGAGAAAAGTTGGCGACACGTAGCTCATTCCAGTTGAATGGCTGGCTGTTGTCGCCTCCGCATTTTTCAATAATATCACTGACACTTTTCAAACTCTTGCAACAGGAGAGCTCCTGAACTTGTGATCTCAGCTTCTGTAAGCCAATTACATTATCAATGTTCAGCTTGTGAATTTCCAATACTTTTATATTCTTGAATCTTTCAATGTTCAAGCAATTCTCGCTGTTGTTATTGTCCACGTCTGGTATTATACGTAGGTTGATGGTGTTTTCGACGAGTTCTACTAGAAACTGCAAATCCCTCGCATTATTTTTCGCGTTGAAAGATCCCATAGAAGGGCATGTTTCTATAACATCGCATAATTTGCTCAAATAATTTGAAGACAAACATAATTTGCCTTTGCCACTAGATATGCTTTTCAGTACAGGACGTAAAACATTCGCCAAATGAGAAATGTCCATGGATTCCATTCTTCTTCGAACTTCGACTCCTCCTAGTCTATCCTCTCACTCTAGAACACTCGAAAGCACACTATTATGCATACACTTTTCACGTATAATTATTTTGTCGATTTTTCATTATACTTACAACACGTATATAAATATTATTTGTTGATATCCAACACATTTCAACCGCAAAATAAGAACATCCGCGTCATAGCATCACATAAACAATGAATAGGGAAACAAAGGTTAACTTTGTTGTTGTTCCTACTAGAAATCCGTGACTGTTTCTGACGTCCAGATTATGCGCACGTGGAACGTTTACAAGACGATTCTATTTCGTGACGCGTGCAGATGCTTCATTGTTTGAATTCTTCGTGTTCATATCACGAACTGCTAACACGTAATAAGGAATCACCACTCAACGGAATGGATCGTGCAATTACTTGTCGGAACAGTAATAGATTCTTAGTTGAACGATCAACGATGAGAATTTAAAAAATATCTACTGTAAATGGATTAAAGTTGATTAACATTATTTCAATTATATAACCTTTCTTATTGAATCAGCAGTCAAATTTAATCAACTATAATTTGATTCACTTGTGCTATTCACTTTTTAAGTACTCATCCGAGAAAACTCATAACAATACCTATTCCAACTTCAATAATTTATTAAATTACATAAAACTGATAGATACATAAAGGGTGAAGGAATCGTGAAATTAGTCATTCACAACATGGAAATGGCTATAGCGGATGCTAAAGCTAGAGATAACATAATATATCCTGTAGCATAAACCTCCCTAATGGTAAGAAATTTTCCAGAGTCCCAAATGAGATGACGAATGCCATTCCAAAAGTGATAAGTCAAAGGAAAAGCTAAAGTGAATTTCAATGCACTTATGGCAGCTTCTCCAAGTTGCAAGCATTCCAGACTTTCGATAGCATTCGAGATCAGCTCGGGTGATGCTGCTGCTGTCAACCCAAAAGCAACTGTATATGCTGATAAAGCAATGCCTGTGAATCTATGCGTTATCGATAACATGGTTGTCAATTGAGGAGCATATATGGTTAGATGTGGGGATTGTGGTCGTCCCAATTTCATGTTCCTTTCATCGTGTCCTTCTTCTCTCAAAACTTGCACATCCTTGGCTTTCAGCGTGACTGGTCGCGCGAAAGAGATTAGGTCGTTATTATTGCATCTCAAAATTTTATTCACACATCCATTCCTGGTGAGCCTGAAAGTTACATAATTTAATTTGGACTTGGAGAAATTAATAATAAAGATTTACAATTGGCAACCATTTCACCTTACCTGAATATCAGAGACATATTCCAAAGATATTTAGTTAAGAATCAAAGTTATACGTAACTTATTTGGAAATTTTTCTAGACAATAATTTTTTGACAAACGAGAATAACAACAGTCACGAAATCTACGTTCGAAAAGTTACTCCGTCTGACGAGTAAGGTTAACAGAGTAAGAGCGAACAGGGGACGCAATAGACCGCATTAGTGATGACATCACGAATATGCAATAAGTCCTGAATCGTTTGGCGCGAAATGATATGTTTTATACTCGACCTTAAGTACGGGTGGCATAAGAACGATAATAGAAGTATCGTAACAGGCCCTTTCGTTTTATATTCAAAGAATTGCATCTAAGGGACCTTGGATATGAAGGATGGAAGTAACGATATTTTCGTAAAACGATTTTCTGGAATTTATTCAGAAGTGTTTGAGAAAACTTTCTTTACGTCACCCATTCCATACGACGTATTCATTCTTTTTCTATCGAATTCAAACAGATACATTTCCTAAATATTGCTTATAACAGCGAAATAATTCAATAAATAACATCATAATTCTAACCACAGATTCTGAACCTTAGATAATGGTTACTTAAGGATCATATTAACGCATCTTCGTTCAGAAATATTTCGTTGTGACTCAATGCACTGTTGGTTGAATACATTTAGACGTCACACTAATGTGGTCTATTCTTGATCGTCAATGTTAATCAGTGTGGCGCTATCCAGCGGAAGAAAACACAAGTAGCAACAGCTGCTTCCCAATCACTGTACAGTGTTCGTCTATTCTAGTTTATTTGAGCAAAACACAACTTTATGCGACTCTATCGTGTGTGATTTGTATAGTTATTTCGATTTCAAATCCAATTATAAAATGTCTGAAGAAAATAAAAATGAAAACGCCAATTGTTGTGATATTGGGTGCCACAGAAAATGAAAATAAAATATATGTAACCAACAAAATGGGAATTATCGAAGAAATTGATGAACGAAAGGCATATCATAATAATTCATTGTGCTTGGTTTTATACATATTAATGTTTATTTATAATATCATAATCATATAGAGCCAACAATAATCCTGAAACCCAGACCCAAAACTTGACAATAAATTTGATACTAGGATCAGTAAAATTGCAACGTTATATAATGTTATATAATACTGTCCTTCATACTCGATTTCTTACCACATCAAATTAAGTGATTGGCATGAAGTATTTGCTCTTCCTTCACAATACATCCATTGTCGGGTGTTGCTTGTAAATATTTAAAAATTTCTGATAGTTTTAGGAACATCTTGCTAGATGATCTAAAATATGAAATAATATGGCTTGATTATGCTTAAAAGTATCTTATTTCTGTACTTACATAAGAAGTCCAATTACTGAAGAAAAATCAAACACAAAAAAGCCTTTCCACACAAAATTTCGAATATTAACAACCACTATTCGCGTTTTCGACTACCGTTGAGGGCGCTGCGAGATGTAAACAAATATGGTGGACTGTGAGTATTAATTTACTGTCAGTGCGTGGTTGTTTGTGGATTCTATTACGAAAAAAGTGTTTTGGAATTGTGTTTGGATTTTTTGAAAGTGTGTTATTGTTTTTATTGAACTATAGAAATGTAGGATTGTCAAAATGTGATAATATTCGAATTTAATAATTAAATTTTCACCAGTGAATCATGTAGAACCCAGAAATATTCTTGAATTTGTCCACTGTTTTTGGATATCTAGAAGCTACCCATAACAGTATCATTTCTCAATATACATGTACCATTCGATGAAGATTTTGCCAAACAGATGATAGAAACCATCACATTTAATTACTTCACTCACATGTTATATGTGAAAATAAACAAGATATTATGTACTTTGAGTTTTTTTATTACAAAACAGCTATATTACAAACTTATAGAATATTTATATCAATTCAAATTAGACAGATCATTTGAAAATGAGTAATAATAATAAAATTGAATAATAATGATGAAAATGAACATAGAAAATCTGAGATTGATGATAGGTCAAACCAAAGAAGTGCAGTGCATTATAATAATTAAGAACACTTGAAAACACAGCAGTTTGTATTGTATACCCCCTTTCTCCCAGTTTTTCTATTACTCTGATCTTCATCCATCCTTTCTTCAAGAGCTTCTAACCTCAAATTCAGATCGTCAATATGCTTCAACAATCTTATTAATTTCCATGAATACTCACCTTATAATTATTTATTTGTGAAGTGGAATATTCAATAACTCTTCAATAATATTCCTGTTACGCAGTTGAGACACAAAACACAATTATCAATATTTATCTGCTGACATAAACATAAGCAATCGCCATAAGAAGCACTTGCAATGCACGAAGGAATACTCACAAACTAGCTTCACAATTTCGCCACCAGAGAGCGTTTAGACTTTTGAAAACGCGAATAAACACGTAAGAACCATATGAAACAGCGTTGCCGCACCAGGCTGAAAAATAGTAGTAGATTGGAGATTGAAAGTGGAGTAGATACACATCAAAGCGGAGTGTAATATCTAGTACATATTCAGTCAACATCTTTTACGCATGCGCTAAACACTAATCAGAAGAATCGGCAACTGTCCCTTTCGAACTAAATATCCGTACATTCAACCGGAGTATAAATCAATCTTTTGGAGTAGCGGAGTAGAATGCGATCAAAGGGAGTAGATCTACTCCGAATGGAGTAGCTTCGGCAACCCTGCTGCTGAAGAATACGCGTTTCAGGAACAGCTGATGCAGGGAATGCACCGCCACCATCGGTAAATATTTTGCTCATCGTGTGCGGTGTGCGTGTTTTGTTTTGTTATTATTGTGGAAGGTAAGTCAAAAAGATATTTACATTATTTAGTCACTGTTTTTCACCGCGAGATGTTTTGATTTGTTTATACGTATGTTCTGATGAACCGAACGAGATTTACTCCTGAATATTAACTGAGAATTCGAAACGCGAAAAATCATATCGGTCTGCAGTGAGGAGTCACTACGTATTCATAATAATCTCCGTTGTTACTAATATATAGTATAATAATAGTATAATAGTATATATTATCGAAATATTTTTTATATTTCACTTGATGCTGATAAGTCACAATTGGTTGTTTTGTTCCGATGTTCGTCATTAGTTTCAACGTACATATTTCGTTTTGTTGACCTTCGAAAGGTGCTCGAAATATGTATATTTTTCGTGTGAATCGTGATATCAGCTAAAGCATGATGTCAGCGGTGGATTTATACTAGGGGCAATTTGGAAAGTTTACAATTTCATCGTTAGTGCAAAATTTGTGATTCTTAGATAAAACAAACATTATTTTATATTTTCGAAGTGTATAATATACATTGAATTTTCTGCAATAGATTAGGTATTTCGATGAAAAAAATTATAGACATATAAACTATAAGTTTCAATGAAACAAGGCGGCATAAAGTTTAAATCTGGCCCTGCATGATCTACAATATTAAAATCTGATAAAAGACTGTGGAATAGAATAGAGCATTGAAACGAAACTTTGCACACTTTATCGAAGCAGGTCTGGGTCAGGAAGTCTTTAGCCATACATTTTATTATCGAACATTATTATTATCATCATCCGGATTACGTGCCCTGAAATTCGAAAATACGACGCACCTTCAATATAATAATAAACGTATCACCATTGAAATTGTTTATGCATGTCATTAAAACCAAAATAACTCTATGGTAGAATGTTTGGAAATTGATAAGAATGAAGAGTTGACAAACAAAGTGGAATTCGCGATAAAAGTATCATAATATATCATCATATCCATTGTTTCCGTGTCAAGGTCAAAACCGTATCTTCCAATTTCCTCCGATGGTTCGGCCCCAGCAAATTTTTTCTGCTCCAATCGGAGTTCTGGAAATTGTCGAGGGAATTCTTGATGGCACCCCTTTCCGTGCAGATCGGCTTCAACATCATCAGAATGTGACAAGCCTCGATACGCCCAGCGGTATCCACTTCTTTCGCGAACGATTCCCGACCGTACGCACCATTCGTATCGATTCCATAATACTTCAACGTTTCGATGAATCGATCGTGATACGCTTTCAAGAAATCGTCGAAAAACTCATCGAGCACCCCGCTCGCTACGCTGGTGAGCAGGAAGAACACCAAATCCGTCAAGGCTGTGGAATAAACGGCCAGCTGAAGATCGAAAATTTTGCACCCGATCGGCCTTCCGGTGTCCGATTTCAGCAGCACGGTGTTGCTCAGCCAGAAATCGCCGTGGCATATGGTCGCCCACGTTTCGTCGGGCACGGGTCGGGCGATTCCGCGCGAGCACACTTCTTCGATTCTCTTCAAGTACGGTCGCAGACTCGTCGTTTTCCTCACGCCATCCAAGACGGCGTCTCGAAGGGCCGCCAGAAACTCCTCGGGCAAATCGTAAGCATCGTTTCCGATCCGAGTGTAAGCCATCACTTTCTCCTCGAACAATTGGGGTCGGAGTTTTCTGAGAGCGACCGTCGTGCCATGGAACTCGGCCAAGTCTCTCAGAATCACCTGCGATTCGAGAAAATCCAATCCCACCAGCCTATCGGCCGTTCGATATCCTCGTGCCTTGAGATTTTCGAAGAGGATGACGGCTCCATCGTCCACCCAGTCGCTCCTCTCCTCGTCCGAATTCAGTCTGGCACCGACGAATTTCGGGAACATGCGAGCGATCGATTCTTCTTCGGGCACGCCGCACTCTTTCTGGAAATCCACGATGGCCGGGAGCATTTCGGTGTACGCGAAAATCTCCTTTCTGAAAGTCGATTGTACGTCGAAGGCCTGTCTCAACATTTCGTTGGCAGGTGGCAGTTTGGCAGCCAAATTCAACAACTTCTCGCTGCCGTCCTTCGCCAACTTTATCTTTACGTCGATCGCCAACATTATGGAGCCGTAGTGCTCTCCTGGGGTTGTCAACATTCCCGATTCCTCGTACACGATCTCGAAGGGTTCATCGATAGATTTCTTCAACACTTGCTCTATATCGATCACTTTCGATCCTGCCATTTTTTCCTTGGTTTTTCTCTAGGACAGACACACGCGCTAACTTGGCAACCAGCAGGTATGTGAATACCTATTAGACTACATCAACGATGCGATTACACGCTAGCATTTGTACCAGTGGGGATAAGATTAGAGTGCGACAATTAGAAATGCTATTTCCCTCTTATGAAAGTCGTTAATATGGTTGATATCCTTAGCGAAATTATGCGGCTGTGAACCTCGGTTTATATTCAATTCGGCACTCCGACTCTTATCATTGCCAACTTTTTTTATCTGAAATTCTTGATATTTTTTTATACTCTTGTGTTGTAAACTGACAGGAAATTGATATCCTTTGATGTGAAGTATACTAATTTTCGGATGTCAGAAAACTGTCATAATTGGAGTATTCAGTATTAGCTAACGTATTTTGACGTGCTGATTCCGAAAATGGGGTCATTCGAACTCGTAGAGCTTCCGGCAGGTCCCCATAGGTCCCAAGGGCCCCAAAGGTCCCATGGGCCTCAATGTCCTAAGAGCCCCGAAAGTCCCAAGGGCCCCATAGGTCCCATAGGTCCCAAGGGCCCCAAAGGTCCCATGAGCCTCAATGTCCTAAGAGCCCCGAAGGTCCCAAGGGCCCCATAGGTCCCATAGGTCCCAAGGGTTCTATAGGTCCCAGGGGCCCCAGAGGTCCCAAGGGCCCCATAGGTCCCAAGGGCTCCTTAGGTCCCAAGAGCCCCAAAGGTCCCAAGGGCCCCATAGGTCCCAAGGGCCCCATAGGTCCCATAGGTCCCAAGGGTTCTATAGGTCCCAAGGGCCCCAGAGGTCCCAAGAGCCCCATAGGTCCCAAGGACTCCATAGGTCCCAAGGGCCCCATAGGTCCCAAAGGCCCTATAGGTCCCAGGGGCCCCATAGGTCCCAAGGGCCCCATAGGTCCCAAGGGCCCTATAGGTCCCAAGGGCCCCAAAGGTCCCCAAAGGTCCCATAGGTCCCAAATTCCCAAGGGCTCCATAGGTCCGAAGGGCACCAGACTTCCCATAACACACAATATACTCATAAATAATACCAAATCTAAGTACTATGCTAACAAATTGCAAGAATCTACGAACATTAATAAAACTGCTTGGAGTCTCATCTCAAAATTTAGCAAACAGAACAGTAAATCTACTGAAAATATAACAATCAAACAGGAAGGTGAAATCATTTCAAATCCAGAAGAAATTTCTGAAGTCTTCAACGAATTCTTCATGAATGCCCCATATGAAACTATTCGAAAAATAAAAAAGCCCAATGAGACAAATGAAATCCCAACATTAACAAACGGAAGTTCCATCAATAGCATATTCATTTCCCATATATCGGAGGAACAGGTGCTATACATCATAAAACATAAACTGAAAAATAAGCACACCTGTGGCCCAGATGATATATCAGGTTTCATTATAAAAAAAAATCGCGAATCAGATTATCAAGCCATTAACTCATCTCATTAACTTATCGCTGCAAGTGGGGATATTCCCCACTAGAATGAAAACCGCCTATGTGTCACAAATATTAAAAAAAGGAAATCCACAAATTTTGAAAAATTATCGACCAATCACTATTTCCCCAGTACTTTCAAAAATCTTTGAATATGCGATATTGGAACAACTGTTAAGTTTTATGAATAAAAACAACACAATTGTAGAAAATCAACATGGTTTTCGTAGGGCACATTCTACAATCACAGCTATTCACAGCTTCTATGAAAGAATTCTATTTTCCCTGGAGGCAGGCGAAGGAGCGGTTGGAGTGTTCTGCGACCTCAGCCGTGCTTTTGACTGTGTCCAGCATAACATTTTATTGGATAACTTTCGATAAACTTGAACTTTTTTTGTAAATCTTTCATGTTGTACGTGTATTATGCATATTTGTTGTACCTGACTTGTCTGATAGCTTCACAGCTCAATGGATGAAATAAAATTGAAATTGAGGTCCCAAGGGCCCATAGGTCCCAAGGGCCCATAGGTCCCAAGGGCCCATAGGTCCCAAGGGCTCATAGGTCCCAAGGGCACCAAAGGTCCCAAAGGTCTCAAGGGCTCATAGGTCCCAAGGGTCCATAGGTCCCAAGGGCCCATAGGTCCCAAGGGCCCTATAGGTCCCATAGGTCCCAAGTTCCCTGTGGCCGCAAGGGTCCCAAGGGCCCCATAGGCCCCATAGGTTCTTAGGGGTCTTAGGGGTCATTTGGACTCGTAGAGCTTCGGAAAGCTGAAAAAATCGCGAAAAACCAATCGGAAAATTTCAAAATCGGTTTTTCGACTTTAATATATAGTGATGCTTACGTATTTTGACGCGCTGATTCCGAAAATGGGGTCATTTGAACTCGTAGAGCTTCAGGAAGCTGAGAAAATCGCAAAAAACCGATCGGAAAATTTCAAAATCGGTTTTTCGACCTCAGTATATAGTGATTCTTACGTATTTTGACGCGCTGATTCCGAAAATGGGGTCATTTGAACTCGTAGAGCTTCAGGAAGCTGAGAAAATCGCGAAAAACCGATCGAAAAATTTCAAAATCGGTTTTTCGACTTTAATATATAGTGATTCTTACGTATTTTGACGCGCTGATTCCGAAAATGGTGTTATTTGAACTCGTAGAGCTTCAGGAAGCTGAGAAAATCGCGAAAAACCGATCGGAAAATTCAAAAATCAGTTTTTCGACTTTAATATCTAGTGATTCTTACGTATTTTGACGCGCTGATTCCGAAAATGGTGTTATTTGAACTCGTAGAGCTTCAGGAAGCTGAGAAAATCGTGAAAAACGGATCGGAAAATTTCAAAATCGGTTTTTCGACTTAAATATATAGTGATTCTTTCGTATTTTGACGCGCTGATTCCGAAAATGGGGTCATTTGTCCTTTTCCGTTGAATTTGATTTTCAAAATTTTGCCAGAAATTGAGCAAAGGGTACCCCCTTTCGATTTTTTCGAAAATTTCAATGTTCATTTTTTGACTTCAGGATATAGTGATTCTTATGTATTTTGACGCGCTGATTCCGAAAATGGTGTTATTTGAACTCGTAGAGCTTCAGGAAGCTGAGAAAATCGCGAAAAACCGATCGGAAAATTCAAAAATCGGTTTTTCGACTTTAATATATAGTGATTCTTACGTATTTTGACGCGCTGATTCCGAAAATGGTGTTATTTGAACTCGTAGAGCTTCAGGAAGCTGAGAAAATCGCGAAAAACCGATCGGAAAATTCAAAAATCGGTTTTTCGACTTTAATATATAGTGATTCTTACGTATTTTGACGCGCTGATTCCGAAAATGGTGTTATTTGAACTCGTAGAGCTTCAGGAAGCTGAGAAAATCGCGAAAAACCGATCGGAAAATTCAAAAATCGGTTTTTCGACTTCAATATATAGTGATTCTTACGTATTTTGACGCGCTGATTCCGAAAATGGTGTTATTTGAACTCGTAGAGCTTCAGGAAGCTGAGAAAATCGCGAAAAACCGATCGGAAAATTCAAAAATCGGTTTTTCGACTTTAATATATAGTGATTCTTACGTATTTTGACGCGCTGATTCCGAAAATGGTGTTATTTGAACTCGTAGAGCTTCAGGGAGCTGAGGAGATCGCGAAAAACCGATCGGAAAATTTAAAAATCGGTTTTTCGACTTTAATATATAGTGATTCTTACGTATTTTGACGCGCTGATTCCAAAAATGGTGTTATTTGAACTCGTAGAGCTTCAGGAAGCTGAGAAAATCGTGAAAAACCGATCGGAAAATTTCAAAATCGGTTTTTCGACTTAAATATATAGTGATTCTTTCGTATTTTGACGCGCTGATTCCGAAAATGGGGTCATTTGTACTTTTCCGTTGAATTTGATTTTCAACATTTTGCCAGAAATTGAGCAAAGGGTACCCCCTTTCGATTTTTTCGAAAATTTCAATGTTCATTTTCTGACTTCAGGATATAGTGATTCTTATGTATTTTGACGCGCTGATTCCGAAAATGGTGTTATTTGAACTCGTAGAGCTTCAGGAAGCTGAGAAAATCGCGAAAAACCGATCGGAAAATTCAAAAATCGGTTTTTCGACTTTAATATATAGTGATTCTTACGTATTTTGACGCGCTGATTCCGAAAATGGGGTCATTTGTCCTTTTCCGTTGAATTTGATTTTCAAAATTTTGCCAGAAATTGAGCAAAGGGTACCCCCTTTCGATTTTTTCGAAAATTTCAATGCTCATTTTTTGACTTCAAGATATAGTGATTCTTATGTATTTTGACTCGCTGATTCCGAAAATGGTGTTATTTGAACTCGTAGAGCTTCAGGAAGCTGAGAAAATCGCAAAAAACCGATCGGAAAATTCAAAAATCGGTTTTTCGACTTCAATATATAGTGATTCTTACGTATTTTGACGCGCTGATTCCGAAAATGGTGTTATTTGAACTCGTAGAGCTTCAGGAAGCTGAGAAAATCGCGAAAAACCGATCGGAAAATTCAAAAATCGGTTTTTCGACTTTAATATATAGTGATTCTTACGTATTTTGACGCGCTGATTCCGAAAATGGTGTTATTTGAACTCGTAGAGCTTCAGGAAGCTGAGAAAATCGCGAAAAACCGATCGGAAAATTCAAAAATCGGTTTTTCGACTTCAATATATAGTGATTCTTACGTATTTTGACGCGCTGATTCCGAAAATGGTGTTATTTGAACTCGTAGAGCTTCAGGAAGCTGAGAAAATCGCGAAAAACCGATCGGAAAATTCAAAAATCGGTTTTTCGACTTCAATATATAGTGATTCTTACGTATTTTGACGCGCTGATTCCGAAAATGGTGTTATTTGAACTCGTAGAGCTTCAGGAAGCTGAGAAAATCGCGAAAAACCGATCGGAAAATTCAAAAATCGGTTTTTCGACTTTAATATATAGTGATTCTTACGTATTTTGACGCGCTGATTCCGAAAATGGTGTTATTTGAACTCGTAGAGCTTCAGGGAGCTGAAGAGATCGCGAAAAACCGATCGGAAAATTTAAAAATCGGTTTTTCGACTTTAATATATAGTGATTCTTACGTATTTTGACGCGCTGATTCCAAAAATGGTGTTATTTGAACTCGTAGAGCTTCAGGAAGCTGAGAAAATCGTGAAAAACCGATCGGAAAATTTCAAAATCGGTTTTTCGACTTAAATATATAGTGATTCTTTCGTATTTTGACGCGCTGATTCCGAAAATGGGGTCATTTGTACTTTTCCGTTGAATTTGATTTTCAAAATTTTGCCAGAAAATGAGCAAAGGGTACCCCCTTTCGATTTTTTCGAAAATTTCAATGTTCATTTTCTGACTTCAGGATATAGTGATTCTTATGTATTTTGACGCGCTGATTCCGAAAATGGTGTTATTTGAACTCGTAGAGCTTCAGGAAGCTGAGAAAATCGCGAAAAACCGATCGGAAAATTCAAAAATCGGTTTTTCGACTTCAATATATAGTGATTCTTACGTATTTTGACGCGCTGATTCCAAAAATGGTGTTATTTGAACTAGTAGAGCTTCAGGAAGCTGAGAAAATCGCGAAAAACCGATCGGAAAATTCAAAAATCGGTTTTTCGACTTTAATATATAGTGATTCTTACGTATTTTGACGCGCTGATTCCGAAAATGGGGTCATTTGTCCTTTTCCGTTGAAATTGATTTTCAAAATTTTGCCAGAAATTGAGCAAAGGGTACCCCCTTTCGATTTTTTCGAAAATTTCAATGTTCATTTTTTGACTTCAGGATATAGTGATTCCTATTTATTTTGACGCGCTGATTCCGAAAATGGTGTTATTTGAACTCGTAGAGCTTCAGGAAGCTGAGAAAATCGCAAAAAACCGATCGGAAAATTCAAAAATCGGTTTTTCGACTTCAATATATAGTGATTCTTACGTATTTTGACGCGCTGATTCCGAAAATGGTGTTATTTGAACTCGTAGAGCTTCAGGAAGCTGAGAAAATCGCGAAAAACCGATCGGAAAATTCAAAAATCGGTTTTTCGACTTTAATATATAGTGATTCTTACGTATTTTGACGCGCTGATTCCGAAAATGGGGTCATTTGTCCTTTTCCGTTGAATTTGATTTTCAAAATTTTGCCAGAAATTGAGCAAAGGGTACCCCCTTTCGATTTTTTCGAAAATTTCAATGTTCATTTTTTGACTTCAGGATATAGTGATTTTTATGTATTTTGACGCGCTGATTCCGAAAATGGTGTTATTTGAACTCGTAGAGCTTCAGGAAGCTGAGAAAATCGCGAAAAACCGATCGGAAAATTCAAAAATCGGTTTTTCGACTTCAATATATAGTGATTCTTACGTATTTTGACGCGCTGATTCCAAAAATGGTGTTATTTGAACTAGTAGAGCTTCAGGAAGCTGAGAAAATCGCGAAAAACCGATCGGAAAATTCAAAAATCGGTTTTTCGACTTTAATATATAGTGATTCTTACGTATTTTGACGCGCTGATTCCGAAAATGGGGTCATTTGTCCTTTTCCGTTGAAATTGATTTTCAAAATTCTGCCAGAAATTGAGCAAAGGGTACCCCCTTTCGATTTTTTCGAAAATTTCAATGTTCATTTTTTGACTTCAGGATATAGTGATTCTTATGTATTTTGACGCGCTGATTCCGAAAATGGTGTTATTTGAACTCGTAGAGCTTCAGGAAGCTGAGAAAATCGCAAAAAACCGATCGGAAAATTCAAAAATCGGTTTTTCGACTTCAATATATACTGATTCTTACGTATTTTGACGCGCTGATTCCGAAAATGGTGTTATTTGAACTCGTAGAGCTTCAGGAAGCTGAGAAAATCGCGAAAAACCGATCGGAAAATTCAAAAATCGGTTTTTCGACTTTAATATATAGTGATTCTTACGTATTTTGACGCGCTGATTCCGAAAATGGTGTTATTTGAACTCGTAGAGCTTCAGGAAGCTGAGAAAATCGCGAAAAACCGATCGGAAAATTCAAAAATCGGTTTTTCGACTTCAATAAATAGTGATTCTTACGTATTTTGACGCGCTGATTCCGAAAATGGTGTTATTTGAACTCGTAGAGCTTCAGGAAGCTGAGAAAATCGCGAAAAACCGATCGGAAAATTCAAAAATCGGTTTTTCGACATCAATATAAAGTGATTCTTACGTATTTTGACGCGCTGATTCCGAAAATGGTGTTATTTGAACTCGTAGAGCTTCAGGAAGCTGAGAAAATCGCGAAAAACCGATCGGAAAATTCAAAAATCGGTTTTTCGACTTTAATATATAGTGATTCTTACGTATTTTGACGCGCTGATTCCGAAAATGGTGTTATTTGAACTCGTAGAGCTTCAGGGAGCTGAAGAGATCGCGAAAAATCGATCGGAAAATTTAAAAATCGGTTTTTCGACTTTAATATATAGTGATTCTTACGTATTTTGACGCGCTGATTCCAAAAATGGTGTTATTTGAACTCGTAGAGCTTCAGGAAGCTGAGAAAATCGTGAAAAACCGATCGGAAAATTTCAAAATCGGTTTTTCGACTTAAATATATAGTGATTCTTTCGTATTTTGACGCGCTGATTCCGAAAATGGGGTCATTTGTACTTTTCCGTTGAATTTGATTTTCAAAATTTTGCCAGAAATTGAGCAAAGGGTACCCCCTTTCGATTTTTTCGAAAATTTCAATGTTCATTTTCTGACTTCAGGATATAGTGATTCTTATGTATGATGCGCTGATTCCGAAAATGGTGTTATTTGAACTCGTAGAGCTTCAGGAAGCTGAGAAAATCGCGAAAAACCGATCGGAAAATTCAAAAATCGGTTTTTCGACTTTAATATATAGTGATTTTACGTATTTTGATGCGCTGATTCCGAAAATGGTGTTATTTGAACTCGTAGAGCTTCAGGAAGCTGAGAAAATCGCGAAAAACCGATCGGAAAATTCAAAAATCGGTTTTTCGACTTTAATATATAGTGATTCTTACGTATTTTGACGCGCTGATTCCGAAAATGGGGTCATTTGTCCTTTTCCGTTGAATTTGATTTTCAAAATTTTGCCAGAAATTGAGCAAAGGGTACCCCCTTTCGATTTTTTCGAAAATTTCAATGTTCATTTTCTGACTTCAGGATATAGTGATTCTTATGTATTTTGACGCGCTGATTCCGAAAATGGTGTTATTTGAACTCGTAGAGCTTCAGGAAGCTGAGAAAATCGCGAAAAACCGATCGGAAAATTCAAAAATCGGTTTTTCGACTTTAATATATAGTGATTCTTACGTATTTTGACGCGCTGATTCCGAAAATGGTGTTATTTGAACTCGTAGAGCTTCAGGAAGCTGAGAAAATCGCGAAAAACCGATCGGAAAATTCAAAAATCGGTTTTTCGACTTTAATATATAGTGATTCTTACGTATTTTGACGCGCTGATTCCGAAAATGGGGTCATTTGTCCTTTTCCGTTGAATTTGATTTTCAAAATTTTGCCAGAAATTGAGCAAAGGGTACCCCCTTTCGATTTTTTCGAAAATTTCAATGTTCATTTTTTGACTTCAGGATATAGTGATTCTTATGTATTTTGACGCGCTGATTCCGAAAATGGTGTTATTTGAACTCGTAGAGCTTCAGGAAGCTGAGAAAATCGCGAAAAACCGATCGGAAAATTCAAAAATCGGTTTTTCGACTTCAATATATAGTGATTCTTACGTATTTTGACGCGCTGATTCCGAAAATGGTGTTATTTGAACTAGTAGAGCTTCAGGAAGCTGAGAAAATCGCGAAAAACCGATCGGAAAATTCAAAAATCGGTTTTTCGACTTTAATATATAGTGATTCTTACGTATTTTGACGCGCTGATTCCGAAAATGGTGTTATTTGAACTCGTAGAGCTTCAGGAAGCTGAGAAAATCGCGAAAAACCGATCGGAAAATTCAAAAATCGGTTTTTCGACTTTAATATATAGTGATTCTAACGTATTTTGACGCGCTGATTCCGAAAATGGTGTTATTTGAACTCGTAGAGCTTCAGGAAGCTGAGGAGATCGCGAAAAACCGATCGGAAAATTTAAAAATCGGTTTTTCGACTTTAATATATAGTGATTCTTACGTATTTTGACGCGCTGATTCCGAAAATGGTGTTATTTGAACTCGTAGAGCTTCAGGAAGCTGAGAAAATCGCGAAAAACCGATCGGAAAATTCAAAAATCGGTTTTTCGACTTCAATATATAGTGATTCTTACGTATTTTGACGCGCTGATTCCGAAAATGGTGTTATTTGAACTCGTAGAGCTTCAGGAAGCTGAGAAAATCGCGAAAAACCGATCGGAAAATTCAAAAATCGGTTTTTCGACTTTAATATATAGTGATTCTTACGTATTTTGACGCGCTGATTCCGAAAATGGTGTTATTTGAACTCGTAGAGCTTCAGGGAGCTGAAGAGATCGCGAAAAACCGATCGGAAAATTTAAAAATCGGTTTTTCGACTTTAATATATAGTGATTCTTACGTATTTTGACGCGCTGATTCCAAAAATGGTGTTATTTGAACTCGTAGAGCTTCAGGAAGCTGAGAAAATCGTGAAAAACCGATCGGAAAATTTCAAAATCGGTTTTTCGACTTAAATATATAGTGATTCTTTCGTATTTTGACGCGCTGATTCCGAAAATGGGGTCATTTGTACTTTTCCGTTGAATTTGATTTTCAAAATTTTGCCAGAAATTGAGCAAAGGGTACCCCCTTTCGATTTTTTCGAAAATTTCAATGTTCATTTTCTGACTTCAGGATATAGTGATTCTTATGTATTTTGACGCGCTGATTCCGAAAATGGTGTTATTTGAACTCGTAGAGCTTCAGGAAGCTGAGAAAATCGCGAAAAACCGATCGGAAAATTCAAAAATCGGTTTTTCGACTTTAATATATAGTGATTCTTACGTATTTTGACGCGCTGATTCCGAAAATGGTGTTATTTGAACTCGTAGAGCTTCAGGAAGCTGAGAAAATCGCGAAAAACCGATCGGAAAATTCAAAAATCGGTTTTTCGACTTTAATATATAGTGATTCTTACGTATTTTGACGCGCTGATTCCGAAAATGGTGTTATTTGAACTCGTAGAGCTTCAGGAAGCTGAGAAAATCGCGAAATACCGATCGGAAAATTCAAAAATCGGTTTTTCGACTTTAATATATAGTGATTCTTACGTATTTTGACGCGCTGATTCCGAAAATGGGGTCATTTGTCCTTTTCCGTTGAATTTGATTTTCAAAATTTTGCCAGAAATTGAGCAAAGGGTACCCCCTTTTGATTTTTTCGAAAATTTCAATGTTCATTTTTTGACTTCAGGATATAGTGATTCTTATGTATTTTGACGCGCTGATTCCGAAAATGGTGTTATTTGAACTCGTAACTCGAAATTGCGAAAAACCGATCGGAAAATTCAAAAATCGGTTTTTCGACTTTAATATATAGTGATTCTTACGTATTTTGACGCGCTGATTCCGAAAATGGTGTTATTTGAACTCGTAGAGCTTCAGGAAGCTGAGAAAATCGCAAAAAACCGATCGGAAAATTCAAAAATCGGTTTTTCGACTTTAATATATAGTGATTCTTACGTATTTTGACGCGCTGATTCCGAAAATGGTGTTATTTGAACTCGTAGAGCTTCAGGAAGCTGAGAAAATCGCGAAAAACCGATCGGAAAATTCAAAAATCGGTTTTTCGACTTTAATATATAGTGATTCTTACGTATTTTGACGCGCTGATTCCGAAAATGGTGTTATTTGAACTCGTAGAGCTTCAGGAAGCTGAGAAAATCGCGAAAAACCGATCGGAAAATTCAAAAATCGGTTTTTTGACTTTAATATATAGTGATTCTTACGTATTTTGACGCGCTGATTCCGAAAATGGGGTAATTTGTCCTTTTCCGTTGAATTTGATTCTCAAAATTTTGCCAGAAATTGAGCAAAGGGTACCCCCTTTCGATTTTTTCGAAAATTTCAATGTTCATTTTTTGACTTCAGGATATAGTGATTCTTATGTATTTTGACGCGCTGATTCCGAAAATGGTGTTATTTGAACTCGTAGAGCTTCAGGAAGCTGAGAAAATCGCGAAAAACCGATCGGAAAATTCAAAAATCGGTTTTTCGACTTCAATATATAGTGATTCTTACGTATTTTGACGCGCTGATTCCGAAAATGGTGTTATTTGAACTAGTAGAGCTTCAGGAAGCTGAGAAAATCGCGAAAAACCGATCGGAAAATTCAAAAATCGGTTTTTCGACTTTAATATATAGTGATTCTTACGTATTTTGACGCGCTGATTCCGAAAATGGTGTTATTTGAACTCGTAGAGCTTCAGGAAGCTGAGAAAATCGCGAAAAACCGATCGGAAAATTCAAAAATCGGTTTTTCGACTTTAATATATAGTGATTCTTACGTATTTTGACGCGCTGATTCCGAAAATGGGGTCATTTGTCCTTTTCCGTTGAATTTGATTTTCAAAATTTTGCCAGAAATTGAGCAAAGGGTACCCCCTTTCGATTTTTTCGAAAATTTCAATGTTCATTTTTTGACTTCAGGATATAGTGATTCTTATGTATTTTGACGCGCTGATTCCGAAAATGGTGTTATTTGAACTCGTAGAGCTTCAGGAAGCTGAGAAAATCGCGAAAAACCGATCGGAAAATTCAAAAATCGGTTTTTCGACTTTAATATATAGTGATTCTTACGTATCTTGACGCGCTGATTCCGAAAATGGTGTTATTTGAACTCGTAGAGCTTCAGGAAGCTGAGAAAATCGCGAAAAACCGATCGGAAAATTCAAAAATCGGTTTTTCGACTTTAATATATAGTGATTCTTACGTATTTTGACGCGCTGATTCCGAAAATGGTGTTATTTGAACTCGTAGAGCTTCAGGAAGCTGAGAAAATCGCGAAAAACCGATCGGAAAATTCAAAAATCGGTTTTTCGACTTTAATATATAGTGATTCTTACGTATTTTGACGCGCTGATTCCGAAAATGGTGTTATTTGAACTCGTAGAGCTTCAGGAAGCTGAGAAAATCGCGAAAAACCGATCGGAAAATTCAAAAATCGGTTTTTCGACTTTAATATATAGTGATTCTTACGAATTTTGACGCGCTGATTCCGAAAATGGGGTCATTTGTCCTTTTCCGTTGAATTTGATTCTCAAAATTTTGCCAGAAATTGAGCAAAGGGTACCCCCTTTCGATTTTTTCGAAAATTTCAATGTTCATTTTTTGACTTCAGGATATAGTGATTCTTATGTATTTTGACGCGCTGATTCCGAAAATGGTGTTATTTGAACTCGTAGAGCTTCAGGAAGCTGAGAAAATCGCGAAAAACCGATCGGAAAATTCAAAAATCGGTTTTTCGACTTCAATATATAGTGATTCTTACGTATTTTGACGCGCTGATTCCGAAAATGGTGTTATTTGAACTCGTAGAGCTTCAGGAAGCTGAGAAAATCGCGAAAAACCGATCGGAAAATTCAAAAATCGGTTTTTCGACTTTAATATATAGTGATTCTTACGTATTTTGACGCGCTGATTCCGAAAATGGGGTCATTTGTCCTTTTCCGTTGAATTTGATTTTCAAAATTTTGCCAGAAATTGAGCAAAGGGTACCCCCTTTCGATTTTATCGAAAATTTCAATGTTCATTTTTTGACTTCAGGATATAGTGATTCTTATGTATTTTGACGCGCTGATTCCGAAAATGGTGTTATTTGAACTCGTAGAGCTTCAGGAAGCTGAGAAAATCGCGAAAAACCGATCGGAAAATTCAAAAATCGGTTTTTCGACTTTAATATATAGTGATTCTTACGTATCTTGACGCGCTGATTCCGAAAATGGTGTTATTTGAACTCGTAGAGCTTCAGGAAGCTGAGAAAATCGCGAAAAACCGATCGGAAAATTCAAAAATCGGTTTTTCGACTTTAATATATAGTGATTCTTACGTATTTTGACGCGCTGATTCCAAAAATGGTGTTATTTGAACTCGTAGAGCTTCAGGAAGCTGAGAAAATCGCGAAAAACCGATCGGAAAATTCAAAAATCGGTTTTTCGCCTTTAATATATAGTGATTCTTACGTATTTTGACGCGCTGATTCCGAAAATGGTGTTATTTGAACTTGTAGAGCTTCAGGAAGCTGAGAAAATCGCGAAAAACCGATCGGAAAATTCAAAAATCGGTTTTTCGACTTTAATATATAGTGATTCTTACGTATTTTGACGCGCTGATTCCGAAAATGGGGTCATTTGTCCTTTTCCGTTGAATTTGATTTTCAAAATTTTGCCAGAAATTGAGCAAAGGGTACCCCCTTTCGATTTTTTCGAAAATTTCAATGTTCATTTTTTGACTTCAGGATATAGTGATTCTGATGTATTTTGACGCGCTGATTCCGAAAATGGTGTTATTTGAACTCGTAGAGCTTCAGGAAGCTGAGAAAATCGCGAAAAACCGATCGGAAAATTCAAAAATCGGTTTTTCGACTTTAATATATAGTGATTCTTACGTATTTTGACGCGCTGATTCCGAAAATGGTGTTATTTGAACTCGTAGAGCTTCAGGAAGCTGAGAAAATCGCGAAAAACCGATCGGAAAATTCAAAAATCAGTTTTTCGACTTTAATATATAGTGATTCTTACGTATTTTGACGCGCTGATTCCGAAAATGGGGTCATTTGTCCTTTTCCGTTGAATTTGATTTTTAAAATTTTGCCAGAAATTGAGCAAAGGGTACCCCCTTTCGATTTTTTCGAAAATTTCGATGTTCATTTTTTTACTTCAGGATATAGTGATTCTTATGTATTTTGACGCGCTGATTCCGAAAATGGTGTTATTTGAATTCGTAGAGCTTCAGGAAGCTGAGAAAATCGCGAAAAACCGATCGGAAAATTCAAAAATCGGTTTTTCGACTTTAATATATAGTGATTCTTACGTATTTTGACGCGCTGATTCCGAAAATGGTGTTATTTGAACTCGTAGAGCTTCAGGAAGCTGAGAAAATCGCGAAAAACCGATCGGAAAATTCAAAAATCGGTTTTTCGACTTTAATATATAGTGATTCTTACGTATTTTGACGCGCTGATTCCGAAAATGGTGAATCGCGAAAAACCGATCGGAAAATTCAAAAATCGGTTTTTTGACTTTAATATATAGTGATTCTTACGTATTTTGACGCGCTGATTCCGAAAATGGGGTAATTTGTCCTTTTCCGTTGAATTTGATTCTCAAAATTTTGCCAGAAATTGAGCAAAGGGTACCCCCTTTCGATTTTTTCGAAAATTTCAATGTTCATTTTTTGACTTCAGGATATAGTGATTCTTATGTATTTTGACGCGCTGATTCCGAAAATGGTGTTATTTGAACTCGTAGAGCTTCAGGAAGCTGAGAAAATCGCGAAAAACCGATCGGAAAATTCAAAAATCGGTTTTTCGACTTCAATATATAGTGATTCTTACGTATTTTGACGCGCTGATTCCGAAAATGGTGTTATTTGAACTAGTAGAGCTTCAGGAAGCTGAGAAAATCGCGAAAAACCGATCGGAAAATTCAAAAATCGGTTTTTCGACTTTAATATATAGTGATTCTTACGTATTTTGACGCGCTGATTCCGAAAATGGTGTTATTTGAACTCGTAGAGCTTCAGGAAGCTGAGAAAATCGCGAAAAACCGATCGGAAAATTCAAAAATCGGTTTTTCGACTTTAATATATAGTGATTCTTACGTATTTTGACGCGCTGATTCCGAAAATGGGGTCATTTGTCCTTTTCCGTTGAATTTGATTTTCAAAATTTTGCCAGAAATTGAGCAAAGGGTACCCCCTTTCGATTTTTTCGAAAATTTCAATGTTCATTTTTTGACTTCAGGATATAGTGATTCTTATGTATTTTGACGCGCTGATTCCGAAAATGGTGTTATTTGAACTCGTAGAGCTTCAGGAAGCTGAGAAAATCGCGAAAAACCGATCGGAAAATTCAAAAATCGGTTTTTCGACTTTAATATATAGTGATTCTTACGTATCTTGACGCGCTGATTCCGAAAATGGTGTTATTTGAACTCGTAGAGCTTCAGGAAGCTGAGAAAATCGCGAAAAACCGATCGGAAAATTCAAAAATCGGTTTTTCGACTTTAATATATAGTGATTCTTACGTATTTTGACGCGCTGATTCCGAAAATGGTGTTATTTGAACTCGTAGAGCTTCAGGAAGCTGAGAAAATCGCGAAAAACCGATCGGAAAATTCAAAAATCGGTTTTTCGACTTTAATATATAGTGATTCTTACGAATTTTGACGCGCTGATTCCGAAAATGGGGTCATTTGTCCTTTTCCGTTGAATTTGATTCTCAAAATTTTGCCAGAAATTGAGCAAAGGGTACCCCCTTTCGATTTTTTCGAAAATTTCAATGTTCATTTTTTGACTTCAGGATATAGTGATTCTTATGTATTTTGACGCGCTGATTCCGAAAATGGTGTTATTTGAACTCGTAGAGCTTCAGGAAGCTGAGAAAATCGCGAAAAACCGATCGGAAAATTCAAAAATCGGTTTTTCGACTTCAATATATAGTGATTCTTACGTATTTTGACGCGCTGATTCCGAAAATGGTGTTATTTGAACTCGTAGAGCTTCAGGAAGCTGAGAAAATCGCGAAAAACCGATCGGAAAATTCAAAAATCGGTTTTTCGACTTTAATATATAGTGATTCTTACGTATTTTGACGCGCTGATTCCGAAAATGGGGTCATTTGTCCTTTTCCGTTGAATTTGATTTTCAAAATTTTGCCAGAAATTGAGCAAAGGGTACCCCCTTTCGATTTTATCGAAAATTTCAATGTTCATTTTTTGACTTCAGGATATAGTGATTCTTATGTATTTTGACGCGCTGATTCCGAAAATGGTGTTATTTGAACTCGTAGAGCTTCAGGAAGCTGAGAAAATCGCGAAAAACCGATCGGAAAATTCAAAAATCGGTTTTTCGACTTTAATATATAGTGATTCTTACGTATCTTGACGCGCTGATTCCGAAAATGGTGTTATTTGAACTCGTAGAGCTTCAGGAAGCTGAGAAAATCGCGAAAAACCGATCGGAAAATTCAAAAATCGGTTTTTCGACTTTAATATATAGTGATTCTTACGTATTTTGACGCGCTGATTCCAAAAATGGTGTTATTTGAACTCGTAGAGCTTCAGGAAGCTGAGAAAATCGCGAAAAACCGATCGGAAAATTCAAAAATCGGTTTTTCGCCTTTAATATATAGTGATTCTTACGTATTTTGACGCGCTGATTCCGAAAATGGGGTCATTTGTCCTTTTCCGTTGAATTTGATTTTCAAAATTTTGCCAGAAATTGAGCAAAGGGTACCCCCTTTCGATTTTTTCGAAAATTTCAATGTTCATTTTTTGACTTCAGGATATAGTGATTCTTATGTATTTTGACGCGCTGATTCCGAAAATGGTGTTATTTGAACTCGTAGAGCTTCAGGAAGCTGAGAAAATCGCGAAAAACCGATCGGAAAATTCAAAAATCGGTTTTTCGACTTCAATATATAGTGATTCTCACGTATTTTGACGCGCTGATTCCGAAAATGGTGTTATTTGAACTCGTAGAGCTTCAGGAAGCTGAGAAAATCGCGAAAAACCGATCGGAAAATTTAAAAATCGGTTTTTCGACTTTAATATATAGTGATTCTTACGTATTTTGACGCGCTGATTCCAAAAATGGTGTTATTTGAACTCGTAGAGCTTCAGGATGCTGAGAAAATCGCGAAAAACCGATCGGAAAATTCAAAAATCGGTTTTTCGACTTTAATATATAGTGATTCTTACGTATTTTGACGCGCTGATTCCGAAAATGGGGTCATTTGTCCTTTTCCGTTGAATTTGATTTTCAAAATTTTGCCAGAAATTGAGCAAAGAGTACCCCCTTTCGATTTTTTCGAAAATTTCAATGTTCATTTTTTGACTCCAGGATATAGTGATTCTTATGTATTTTGACGCGCTGATTCCGAAAATGGTGTTATTTGAACTCGTAGAGCTTCAGGAAGCTTAGAAAATCGCGAAAAACCGATCGGAAAATTCAAAAATCGGTTTTTCGACTTTAATATATAGTGATTCTTACGTATTTTGACGCGCTGATTCCGAAAATGGTGTTATTTGAACTTGTAGAGCTTCAGGAAGCTGAGAAAATCGCGAAAAACCGATCGGAAAATTCAAAAATCGGTTTTTCGACTTTAATATATAGTGATTCTTACGTATTTTGACGCGCTGATTCCGAAAATGGGGTCATTTGTCCTTTTCCGTTGAATTTGATTTTCAAAATTTTGCCAGAAATTGAGCAAAGGGTACCCCCTTTCGATTTTTTCGAAAATTTCAATGTTCATTTTTTGACTTCAGGATATAGTGATTCTGATGTATTTTGACGCGCTGATTCCGAAAATGGTGTTATTTGAACTCGTAGAGCTTCAGGAAGCTGAGAAAATCGCGAAAAACCGATCGGAAAATTCAAAAATCGGTTTTTCGACTTTAATATATAGTGATTCTTACGTATTTTGACGCGCTGATTCCGAAAATGGTGTTATTTGAACTCGTAGAGCTTCAGGAAGCTGAGAAAATCGCGAAAAACCGATCGGAAAATTCAAAAATCAGTTTTTCGACTTTAATATATAGTGATTCTTACGTATTTTGACGCGCTGATTCCGAAAATGGGGTCATTTGTCCTTTTCCGTTGAATTTGATTTTTAAAATTTTGCCAGAAATTGAGCAAAGGGTACCCCCTTTCGATTTTTTCGAAAATTTCGATGTTCATTTTTTTACTTCAGGATATAGTGATTCTTATGTATTTTGACGCGCTGATTCCGAAAATGGTGTTATTTGAATTCGTAGAGCTTCAGGAAGCTGAGAAAATCGCGAAAAACCGATCGGAAAATTCAAAAATCGGTTTTTCGACTTTAATATATAGTGATTCTTACGTATTTTGACGCGCTGATTCCGAAAATGGTGTTATTTGAACTCGTAGAGCTTCAGGAAGCTGAGAAAATCGCGAAAAACCGATCGGAAAATTCAAAAATCGGTTTTTCGACTTTAATATATAGTGATTCTTACGTATTTTGACGCGCTGATTCCGAAAATGGTGAATCGCGAAAAACCGATCGGAAAATTCGAAAATCGGTTTTTCGACTTTAATATATAGTGATTCTTACGTATTTTGACGCGCTGATTCCGAAAATGGTGTTATTTGAACTCGTAGAGCTTCAGGAAGCTGAGAAAATCGCGAAAAACCGATCGGAAAATTCAAAAATCGGTTTTTCGAATTTAATATATAGTGATTCTTACGTATTTTGACGCGCTGATTCCGAAAATGGTGTTATTTGAACTCGTAGAGCTTCAGGAAGCTGAGAAAATCGCGAAAAACCGATCGGAAAATTCAAAAATCGGTTTTTCGACTTTAATATATAGTGATTCTTACGTATTTTGACGCGCTGATTCCGAAAATGGTGTTATTTGAACTCGTAGAGCTTCAGGAAGCTGAGAAAATCGCGAAAAACCGATCGGAAAATTCAAAAATCGGTTTTTCGACTTTAATATATAGTGATTCTTACGTATTTTGACGCGCTGATTCCGAAAATGGTGTTATTTGAACTCGTAGAGCTTCAGGAAGCTGAGAAAATCGCGAAAAACCGATCGGAAAATTCAAAAATCGGTTTTTCGACTTCAATATATAGTGATTCTTACGTATTTTGACGCGCTGATTCCGAAAATGGTGTTATTTGAACTCGTAGAGCTTCAGGAAGCTGAGAAAATCGCGAAATACCGATCGGAAAATTCAAAAATCGGTTTTTCGACTTTAATATATAGTGATTCTTACGTATTTTGACGCGCTGATTCCGAAAATGGGGTCATTTGTCCTTTTCCGTTGAATTTGATTTTCAAAATTTTGCCAGAAATTGAGCAAAGGGTACCCCCTTTTGATTTTTTGGAAAATTTCAATGTTCATTTTTTGACTTCAGGATATAGTGATTCTTATGTATTTTGACGCGCTGATTCCGAAAATGGTGTTATTTGAACTCGTAACTTGAAATTGCGAAAAACCGATCGGAAAATTCAAAAATCGGTTTTTCGACTTTAATATATAGTGATTCTTACGTATTTTGACGCGCTGATTCCGAAAATGGTGTTATTTGAACTCGTAGAGCTTCAGGAAGCTGAGAAAATCGCAAAAAACCGATCGGAAAATTCAAAAATCGGTTTTTCGACTTTAATATATAGTGATTCTTACGTATTTTGACGCGCTGATTCCGAAAATGGTGTTATTTGAACTCGTAGAGCTTCAGGAAGCTGAGAAAATCGCGAAAAACCGATCGGAAAATTCAAAAATCGGTTTTTCGACTTTAATATATAGTGATTCTTACGAATTTTGACGCGCTGATTCCGAAAATGGGGTCATTTGTCCTTTTCCGTTGAATTTGATTTTCAAAATTTTGCCAGAAATTGAGCAAAGGGTACCCCCTTTCGATTTTTTCGAAAATTTCAATGTTCATTTTTTGACTTCAGGATATAGTGATTCTTATGTATTTTGACGCGCTGATTCCGAAAATGGTGTTATTTGAACTCGTAGAGCTTCAGGAAGCTGAGAAAATCGCGAAATACCGATCGGAAAATTCAGAAATCGGTTTTTCGACTTTAATATATAGTGATTCTTACGTATTTTGACGCGCTGATTCCGAAAATGGTGAATCGCGAAAAACCGATCGGAAAATTCGAAAATCGGTTTTTCGACTTTAATATATAGTGATTCTTACGTATTTTGACGCGCTGATTCCGAAAATGGTGTTATTTGAACTCGTAGAGCTTCAGGAAGCTGAGAAAATCGCGAAAAACCGATCGGAAAATTCAAAAATCGGTTTTTCGAATTTAATATATAGTGATTCTTACGTATTTTGACGCGCTGATTCCGAAAATGGTGTTATTTGAACTCGTAGAGCTTCAGGAAGCTGAGAAAATCGCGAAAAACCGATCGGAAAATTCAAAAATCGGTTTTTCGACTTTAATATATAGTGATTCTTACGTATTTTGACGCGCTGATTCCGAAAATGGTGTTATTTGAACTCGTAGAGCTTCAGGAAGCTGAGAAAATCGCGAAAAACCGATCGGAAAATTCAAAAATCGGTTTTTCGACTTTAATATATAGTGATTCTTACGTATTTTGACGCGCTGATTCCGAAAATGGTGTTATTTGAACTCGTAGAGCTTCAGGAAGCTGAGAAAATCGCGAAAAACCGATCGGAAAATTCAAAAATCGGTTTTTCGACTTCAATATATAGTGATTCTTACGTATTTTGACGCGCTGATTCCGAAAATGGTGTTATTTGAACTCGTAGAGCTTCAGGAAGCTGAGAAAATCGCGAAATACCGATCGGAAAATTCAAAAATCGGTTTTTCGACTTTAATATATAGTGATTCTTACGTATTTTGACGCGCTGATTCCGAAAATGGGGTCATTTGTCCTTTTCCGTTGAATTTGATTTTCAAAATTTTGCCAGAAATTGAGCAAAGGGTACCCCCTTTTGATTTTTTGGAAAATTTCAATGTTCATTTTTTGACTTCAGGATATAGTGATTCTTATGTATTTTGACGCGCTGATTCCGAAAATGGTGTTATTTGAACTCGTAACTCGAAATTGCGAAAAACCGATCGGAAAATTCAAAAATCGGTTTTTCGACTTTAATATATAGTGATTCTTACGTATTTTGACGCGCTGATTCCGAAAATGGTGTTATTTGAACTCGTAGAGCTTCAGGAAGCTGAGAAAATCGCAAAAAACCGATCGGAAAATTCAAAAATCGGTTTTTCGACTTTAATATATAGTGATTCTTACGTATTTTGACGCGCTGATTCCGAAAATGGTGTTATTTGAACTCGTAGAGCTTCAGGAAGCTGAGAAAATCGCGAAAAACCGATCGGAAAATTCAAAAATCGGTTTTTCGACTTTAATATATAGTGATTCTTACGAATTTTGACGCGCTGATTCCGAAAATGGGGTCATTTGTCCTTTTCCGTTGAATTTGATTTTCAAAATTTTGCCAGAAATTGAGCAAAGGGTACCCCCTTTCGATTTTTTCGAAAATTTCAATGTTCATTTTTTGACTTCAGGATATAGTGATTCTTATGTATTATGACGCGCTGATTCCGAAAATGGTGTTATTTGAACTCGTAGAGCTTCAGGAAGCTGAGAAAATCGCGAAATACCGATCGGAAAATTCAAAAATCGGTTTTTCGACTTTAATATATAGTGATTCTTACGTATTTTGACGCGCTGATTCCGAAAATGGGGTCATTTTTCCTTTTCCGTTGAATTTGATTTTCAAAATTTTGCCAGAAATTGAGCAAAGGGTACCCCCTTTTGATTTTTTCGAAAATTTCAATGTTCATTTTTTGACTTCAGGATATAGTGATTCTCATGTATTTTGACGCGCTGATTCCGAAAATGGTGTTATTTGAACTCGTAACTCGAAATTGCGAAAAACCGATCGGAAAATTCAAAAATCGGTTTTTCGACTTCAATATATAGTGATTCTTACGTATTTTGACGCGCTGATTCCGAAAATGGTGTTATTTGAACTCGCAGAGCTTCAGGAAGCTGAGAAAATCGCGAAATACCGATCGGAAAATTCAAAAATCGGTTTTTCGACTTTAATATATAGTGATTCTTACGTATTTTGACGCGCTGATTCCGAAAATGGTGTTATTTGAACTCGTAGAGCTTCAGGAAGCTGAGAAAATCGCGAAAAACCGATCGGAAAATTCAAAAATCGGTTTTTCGACTTTAATATATAGTGATTCTTACGTATTTTGACGCGCTGATTCCGAAAATGGTGTTATTTGAACTCGTAGAGCTTCAGGAAGCTGAGAAAATCGCGAAAAACCGATCGGAAAATTCAAAAATCGGTTTTTCGACTTCAATATATAGTGATTCTTACGTATTTTGACGCGCTGATTCCGAAAATGGTGTTATTTGAACTCGTAGAGCATCAGGAAGCTGAGAAAATCGCGAAATACCGATCGGAAAATTCAAAAATCGGTTTTTCGACTTTAATATATAGTGATTCTTACGTATTTTGACGCGCTGATTCCGAAAATGGGGTCATTTGTCCTTTTCCGTTGAATTTGATTTTCAAAATTTTGCCAGAAATTGAGCAAAGGGTACCCCCTTTTGATTTTTTGGAAAATTTCAATGTTCATTTTTTGACTTCAGGATATAGTGATTCTTATGTATTTTGACGCGCTGATTCCGAAAATGGTGTTATTTGAACTCGTAACTCGAAATTGCGAAAAACCGATCGGAAAATTCAAAAATCGGTTTTTCGACTTTAATATATAGTGATTCTTACGTATTTTGACGCGCTGATTCCGAAAATGGTGTTATTTGAACTCGTAGAGCTTCAGGAAGCTGAGAAAATCGCAAAAAACCGATCGGAAAATTCAAAAATCGGTTTTTCGACTTTAATATATAGTGATTCTTACGTATTTTGACGCGCTGATTCCGAAAATGGTGTTATTTGAACTCGTAGAGCTTCAGGAAGCTGAGAAAATCGCGAAAAACCGATCGGAAAATTCAAAAATCGGTTTTTCGACTTTAATATATAGTGATTCTTACGTATTTTGACGCGCTGATTCCGAAAATGGGGTCATTTGTCCTTTTCCGTTGAATTTGATTTTCAAAATTTTGCCAGAAATTGAGCAAAGGGTACCCCCTTTCGATTTTTTCGAAAATTTCAATGTTCATTTTTTGACTTCAGGATATAGTGATTCTTATGTATTATGACGCGCTGATTCCGAAAATGGTGTTATTTGAACTCGTAGAGCTTCAGGAAGCTGAGAAAATCGCGAAATACCGATCGGAAAATTCAAAAATCGGTTTTTCGACTTTAATATATAGTGATTCTTACGTATTTTGACGCGCTGATTCCGAAAATGGGGTCATTTTTCCTTTTCCGTTGAATTTGATTTTCAAAATTTTGCCAGAAATTGAGCAAAGGGTACCCCCTTTTGATTTTTTCGAAAATTTCAATGTTCATTTTTTGACTTCAGGATATAGTGATTCTCATGTATTTTGACGCGCTGATTCCGAAAATGGTGTTATTTGAACTCGTAACTCGAAATTGCGAAAAACCGATCGGAAAATTCAAAAATCGGTTTTTCGACTTCAATATATAGTGATTCTTACGTATTTTGACGCGCTGATTCCGAAAATGGTGTTATTTGAACTCGCAGAGCTTCAGGAAGCTGAGAAAATCGCGAAATACCGATCGGAAAATTCAAAAATCGGTTTTTCGACTTTAATATATAGTGATTCTTACGTATTTTGACGCGCTGATTCCGAAAATGGTGTTATTTGAACTCGTAGAGCTTCAGGAAGCTGAGAAAATCGCAAAAAACCGATCGGAAAATTCAAAAATCGGTTTTTCGACTTTAATATATAGTGATTCTTACGTATTTTGACGCGCTGATTCCGAAAATGGTGTTATTTGAACTCGTAGAGCTTCAGGAAGCTGAGGAGATCGCGAAAAACCGATCGGAAAATTTAAAAATCGGTTTTTCGACTTTAATATATAGTGATTCTTACGTATTTTGACGCGCTGATTCCAAAAATGGTGTTATTTGAACTCGTAGAGCTTCAGGAAGCTGAGAAAATCGTGAAAAACCGATCGGAAAATTTCAAAATCGGTTTTTCGACTTAAATATATAGTGATTCTTTCGTATTTTGACGCGCTGATTCCGAAAATGGTGTTATTTGAACTCGTAGAGCTTCAGGAAGCTGAGAAAATCGCGAAAAACCGATCGGAAAATTCAAAAATCGGTTTTTCGACTTCAATATATAGTGATTCTTACGTATTTTGACGCGCTGATTCCGAAAATGGTGTTATTTGAACTCGTAGAGCTTCAGGAAGCTGAGAAAATCGCGAAATACCGATCGGAAAATTCAAAAATCGGTTTTTCGACTTTAATATATAGTGATTCTTACGTATTTTGACGCGCTGATTCCGAAAATGGGGTCATTTGTCCTTTTCCGTTGAATTTGATTTTCAAAATTTTGCCAGAAATTGAGCAAAGGGTACCCCCTTTTGATTTTTTCGAAAATTTCAATGTTCATTCTTTGACTTCAGGATATAGTGATTCTTATGTATTTTGACGCGCTGATTCCGAAAATGGTGTTATTTGAACTCGTAACTCGAAATTGCGAAAAACCGATCGGAAAATTCAAAAATCGGTTTTTCGACTTTAATATATAGTGATTCTTACGTATTTTGACGCGCTGATTCCGAAAATGGTGTTATTTGAACTCGTAGAGCTTCAGGAAGCTGAGAAAATCGCAAAAAACCGATCGGAAAATTCAAAAATCGGTTTTTCGACTTTAATATATAGTGATTCTTACGTATTTAGACGCGCTGATTTCGAAAATGGTGTTATTTGAACTCGTAGAGCTTCAGGAAGCTGAGAAAATCGCGAAAAACCGATCGGAAAATTCAAAAATCGGTTTTTCGACTTTAATATATAGTGATTCTTACGTATTTTGACGCGCTGATTCCGAAAATGGTGTTATTTGAACTCGTAGAGCTTCAGGAAGCTGAGAAAATCGCGAAAAACCGATCGGAAAATTCAAAAATCGGTTTTTTGACTTTAATATATAGTGATTCTTACGTATTTTGACGCGCTGATTCCGAAAATGGGGTAATTTGTCCTTTTCCGTTGAATTTGATTCTCAAAATTTTGCCAGAAATTGAGCAAAGGGTACCCCCTTTCGATTTTTTCGAAAATTTCAATGTTAATTTTTTGACTTCAGGATATAGTGATTCTTATGTATTTTGACGCGCTGATTCCGAAAATGGTGTTATTTGAACTCGTAGAGCTTCAGGAAGCTGAGAAAATCGCGAAAAACCGATCGGAAAATTCAAAAATCGGTTTTTCGACTTCAATATATAGTGATTCTTACGTATTTTGACGCGCTGATTCCGAAAATGGTGTTATTTGAACTCGTAGAGCTTCAGGAAGCTGAGAAAATCGCGAAAAACCGATCGGAAAATTCAAAAATCGGTTTTTCGACTTTAATATATAGTGATTCTTACGTATTTTGACGCGCTGATTCCGAAAATGGTGTTATTTGAACTCGTAGAGCTTTAGGAAGCTGAGAAAATCGCGAAAAACCGATCGGAAAATTCAAAAATCGGTTTTTCGACTTTAATATATAGTGATTCTTACGTATTTTGACGCGCTGATTCCGAAAACGGTGTTATTTGAACTCGTAGAGCTTCAGGAAGCTGAGAAAATCGCGAAAAACCGATCGGAAAATTTAAAAATCGGTTTTTCGACTTTAATATATAGTGATTCTTACGTATTTTGACGCGCTGATTCCGAAAATGGGGTCATTTGTCCTTTTCCGTTGAATTTGATTTTCAAAATTTTGCCAGAAATTGAGCAAAGGGTACCCCCTTTCGATTTTTTCGAAAATTTCGATGTTCATTTTTTTACTTCAGGATATAGTGATTCTTATGTATTTTGACGCGCTGATTCCGAAAATGGTGTTATTTGAATTCGTAGAGCTTCAGGAAGCTGAGAAAATCGCGAAAAACCGATCGGAAAATTCAAAAATCGGTTTTTCGACTTTAATATATAGTGATTCTTACGTATTTTGACGCGCTGATTCCGAAAATGGTGTTATTTGAACTCGTAGAGCTTCAGGAAGCTGAGAAAATCGCGAAAAACCGATTGGAAAATTCAAAAATCGGTTTTTCGACTTTAATATATAGTGATTCTTACGTATTTTGACGCGCTGATTCCGAAAATGGTGTTATTTGAACTCGTAGAGCTTCAGGAAGCTGAGAAAATCGCGAAAAACCGATCGGAAAATTCAAAAATCGGTTTTTCGACTTTAATATATAGTGATTCTTACGTATTTTGACGCGCTGATTCCGAAAATGGTGTTATTTGAACTCGTAGAGCTTCAGGAAGCTGAGAAAATCGCGAAAAACCGATCGGAAAATTCAAAAATCGGTTTTTCGACTTTAATATATAGTGATTCTTACGTATTTTGACGCGCTGATTCCGAAAATGGTGTTATTTGAACTCGTAGAGCTTCAGGAAGCTGAGAAAATCGCGAAAAACCGATCGGAAAATTCAAAAATCGGTTTTTCGACTTTAATATATAGTGATTCTTACGTATTTTGACGCGCTGATTCCGAAAATGGTGTTATTTGAACTCGTAGAGCTTCAGGAAGCTGAGAAAATCGCGAAAAACCGATCGGAAAATTCAAAAATCGGTTTTTCGACTTAAATATATAGTGATTCTTTCGTATTTTGACGCGCTGATTCCGAAAATGGTGTTATTTGAACTCGTAGAGCTTCAGGAAGCTGAGGAGATCGCGAAAAACCGATCGGAAAATTTAAAAATCGGTTTTTCGTTTTTAATATATAGTGATTCTTACGTATTTTGACGCGCTGATTCCGAAAATGGGGTCATTTGTCCTTTTCCGTTGAATTTGATTTTCAAAATTTTGCCAGAAATTGAGCAAAGGGTACCCCCTTTCGATTTTTTCGAAAATTTCAATGTTCATTTTTTGACTTCAGGATATAGTGATTCTTATGTATTTTGACGCGCTGATTCCGAAAATGGTGTTATTTGAACTCGTAGAGCTTCAGGAAGCTGAGAAAATCGCGAAAAACCGATCGGAAAATTCAAAAATCGGTTTTTCGACTTTAATATATAGTGATTCTTACGTATTTTGACGCGCTGATTCCGAAAATGGTGTTATTTGAACTCGTAGAGCTTCAGGAAGCTGAGAAAATCGCGAAAAACCGATCGGAAAATTCAAAAATCGGTTTTTCGACTTTAATATATAGTGATTCTTACGTATTTTGACGCGCTGATTCCGAAAATGGGGTCATTTGCCTTTTTCCGTTGAATTTGATTTTCAAAATTTTGCCAGAAATTGAGCAAAGGGTACCCCCTTTCGATTTTTTCGAAAATTTCAATGTTCATTTTTTGACTTCAGGATATAGTGATTCTTATGTATTTTGACGCGCTGATTCCGAAAATGGTGTTATTTGAATTCGTAGAGCTTCAGGAAGCTGAGAAAATCGCGAAAAACCGATCGGAAAATTCAAAAATCGGTTTTTCGACTTTAATATATAGTGATTCTTACGTATTTTGACGCGCTGATTCCGAAAATGGTGTTATTTGAACTCGTAGAGCTTCAGGAAGCTGAGAAAATCGCGAAAAACCGATCGGAAAATTTAAAAATCGGTTTTTCGACTTTAATATATAGTGATTCTTACGTATTTTGACGCGCTGATTCCGAAAATGGTGTTATTTGAACTCGTAGAGCTTCAGGAAGCTGAGGAGATCGCGAAAAACCGATCGGAAAATTTAAAAATCGGTTTTTCGTTTTTAATATATAGTGATTCTTACGTATTTTGACGCGCTGATTCCGAAAATGGGGTCATTTGTCCTTTTCCGTTGAATTTGATTTTCAAAATTTTGCCAGAAATTGAGCAAAGGGTACCCCCTTTCGATTTTTTCGAAAATTTCAATGTTCATTTTTTGACTTCAGGATATAGTGATTCTTATGTATTTTGACGCGCTGATTCCGAAAATGGTGTTATTTGAACTCGTAGAGCTTCAGGAAGCTGAGAAAATCGCGAAAAACCGATCGGAAAATTCAAAAATCGGTTTTTCGACTTTAATATATAGTGATTCTTACGTATTTTGACGCGCTGATTCCGAAAATGGTGTTATTTGAACTCGTAGAGCTTCAGGAAGCTGAGAAAATCGCGAAAAACCGATCGGAAAATTCAAAAATCGGTTTTTCGACTTTAATATATAGTGATTCTTACGTATTTTGACGCGCTGATTCCGAAAATGGGGTCATTTGCCTTTTTCCGTTGAATTTGATTTTCAAAATTTTGCCAGAAATTGAGCAAAGGGTACCTCCTTTCGATTTTTTCGAAAATTTCAATGTTCATTTTTTTACTTCAGGATATAGTGATTCTTATGTATTTTGACGCGCTGATTCCGAAAATGGTGTTATTTGAATTCGTAGAGCTTCAGGAAGCTGAGAAAATCGCGAAAAACCGATCGGAAAATTCAAAAATCGGTTTTTCGACTTTAATATATAGTGATTCTTACGTATTTTGACGCGCTGATTCCGAAAATGGTGTTATTTGAACTCGTAGAGCTTCAGGAAGCTGAGAAAATCGCGAAAAACCGATCGGAAAATTTAAAAATCGGTTTTTCGACTTTAATATATAGTGATTCTTACGTATTTTGAAGCGCTGATTCCGAAAATGGTGTTATTTGAACTCGTAGAGCTTCAGGAAGCTGAGAAAATCGCGAAAAACCGATCGGAAAATTCAAAAATCGGTTTTTCGACTTTAATATATAGTGATTCTTACGTATTTTGACGCGCTGATTCCGAAAATGGGGTCATTTGTCCTTTTCCGTTGAATTTGATTTTCAAAATTTTGCCAGAAATTGAGCAAAGGGTACCCCCTTTCGATTTTTTCGAAAATTTCAATGTTCATTTTTTGACTTCAGGATATAGTGATTCTTATGTATTTTGACGCGCTGATTCCGAAAATGGTGTTATTTGAACTCGTAGAGCTTCAGGAAGCTGAGAAAATCGCGAAAAACCGATCGGAAAATTCAAAAATCGGTTTTTCGACTTTAATATATAGTGATTCTTACGTATCTTGACGCGCTGATTCCGAAAATGGTGTTATTTGAACTCGTAGAGCTTCAGGAAGCTGAGAAAATCGCGAAAAACCGATCGGAAAATTTAAAAATCGGTTTTTCGACTTTAATATATAGTGATTCTTACGTATTTTGACGCGCTGATTCCGAAAATGGTGTTATTTGAACTCGTAGAGCTTCAGGAAGCTGAGAAAATCGCGAAAAACCGATCGGAAAATTCAAAAATCGGTTTTTCGACTTTAATATATAGTGATTCTTACGTATTTTGACGCGCTGATTCCGAAAATGGTGTTATTTGAACTCGTAGAGCTTCAGGAAGCTGAGGAGATCGCGAAAAACCGATCGGAAAATTTAAAAATCGGTTTTTCGTTTTTAATATATAGTGATTCTTACGTATTTTGACGCGCTGATTCCGAAAATGGGGTCATTTGTCCTTTTCCGTTGAATTTGATTTTCAAAATTTTGCCAGAAATTGAGCAAAGGGTACCCCCTTTCGATTTTTTCGAAAATTTCAATGTTCATTTTTTGACTTCAGGATATAGTGATTCTTATGTATTTTGACGCGCTGATTCCGAAAATGGTGTTATTTGAACTCGTAGAGCTTCAGGAAGCTGAGAAAATCGCGAAAAACCGATCGGAAAATTCAAAAATCGGTTTTTCGACTTTAATATATAGTGATTCTTACGTATTTTGACGCGCTGATTCCGAAAATGGGGTCATTTGTCCTTTTCCGTTGAATTTGATTTTCAAAATTTTGCCAGAAATTGAGCAAAGGGTACCCCCTTTCGATTTCTTCGAAAATTTCAATGTTCATTTTTTGACTTCAGGATATAGTGATTCTTATGTATTTTGACGCGCTGATTCCGAAAATGGTGTTATTTGAACTCGTAGAGCTTCAGGAAGCTGAGAAAATCGCGAAAAACCGATCGGAAAATTCAAAAATCGGTTTTTCGACTTTAATATATAGTGATTCTTACGTATTTTGACGCGCTGATTCCGAAAATGGTGTTATTTGAACTCGTAGAGCTTCAGGAAGCTGAGAAAATCGCGAAAAACCGATCGGAAAATTCAAAACTCGGTTTTTGGACTTTAATATATAGTGATTCTTACGTATTTTGACGCGCTGATTCCGAAAATGGTGTTATTTGAACTCGTTGAGCTCCAGGAAGCTGAGAAAATCGCGAAAAACCGATCGGAAAATTCAAAAATCGGTTTTTCGACTTTAATATATAGTGATTCTTACGTATTTTGACGCGCTGATTCCGAAAATGGTGTTATTTGAACTCGTAGAGCTTCAGGAAGCTGAGAAAATCGCGAAAAACCGATCGGAAAATTCGAAAATCGGTTTTTCGACTTTAATATATAGTGATTCTTACGTATTTTGACGCGCTGATTCCGAAAATGGTGTTATTTGAACTCGTAGAGCTTCAGGAAGCTGAGAAAATCGCGAAAAACCGATCGGAAAATTCAAAAATCGGTTTTTCGACTTTAATATATAGTGATTCTTACGTATTTTGACGCGCTGATTCCGAAAATGGTGTTATTTGAACTCGTAGAGCTTCAGGAAGCTGAGAAAATCGCGAAAAACCGATCGGAAAATTCAAAAATCGGTTTTTCGACTTTAATATATAGTGATTCTTACGTATTTTGACGCGCTGATTCCGAAAATGGTGTTATTTGAACTCGTAGAGCTTCAGGAAGCTGAGAAAATCGCGAAAAACCGATCGAAAAATTCAAAAATCGGTTTTTCGACTTTAATATATAGTGATTCTTACGTATTTTGACGCGCTGATTCCGAAAATGGTGTTATTTGAACTCGTAGAGCTTCAGGAAGCTGAGAAAATCGCGAAAAATCGATCGGAAAATTCAAAAATCGGTTTTTCGACTTTAATATATAGTGATTCTTACGTATTTTGACGCGCTGATTCCGAAAATGGTGTTATTTGAACTCGTAGAGCTTCAGGAAGCTGAGAAAATCGCGAAAAACCGATCGGAAAATTCAAAAATCGGTTTTTCGACTTTGATATATAGTGATTCTTACGTATTTTGACGCGCTGATTCCGAAAATGGTGTTATTTGAACTCGTAGAGCTTCAGGAAGCTGAGAAAATCGCGAAAAACCGATCGGAAAATTCAAAAATCGGTTTTTCGACTTTAATATATAGTGATTCTTACGTATTTTGACGCGCTGATTCCGAAAATGGTGTTATTTGAACTCGTAGAGCTTCAGGAAGCTGAGAAAATCGCGAAAAACCGATCGGAAAATTCAAAAATCGGTTTTTCGACTTTAATATATAGTGATTCTTACGTATTTTGACGCGCTGATTCCGAAAATGGGGTCATTTGTCCTTTTCCGTTGAATTTGATTTTCAAAATTTTGCCAGAAATTGAGCAAAGGGTACCCCCTTTCGATTTTTTCGAAAATTTCAATGTTCATTTTTTGACTTCAGGATATAGTGATTCTTATGTATTATGACGCGCTGATTCCGAAAATGGTGTTATTTGAACTCGTAGAGCTTCAGGAAGCTGAGAAAATCGCGAAATACCGATCGGAAAATTCAAAAATCGGTTTTTCGACTTTAATATATAGTGATTCTTACGTATTTTGACGCGCTGATTCCGAAAATGGGGTCATTTGTCCTTTTCCGTTGAATTTGATTTTCAAAATTTTGCCAGAAATTGAGCAAAGGGTACCCCCTTTCGATTTTTTCGAAAATTTCAATGTTCATTTTTTGACTTCAGGATATAGTGATTCTTATGTATTTTGACGCGCTGATTCCGAAAATGGTGTTATTTGAACTCGTAGAGCTTCAGGAAGCTGAGAAAATCGTGAAAAACCGATCGGAAAATTTCAAAATCGGTTTTTCGACTTAAATATATAGTGATTCTTACGTATTTTGACGCGCTGATTCCGAAAATGGTGTTATTTGAACTCGTAGAGCTTCAGGAAGCTGAGAAAATCGCGAAAAACCGATCGGAAAATTCGAAAATCGGTTTTTCGACTTTAATATATAGTGATTCTTACGTATTTTGACGCGCTGATTCCGAAAATGGTGTTATTTGAACTCGTAGAGCTTCAGGAAGCTGAGAAAATCGCGAAAAACCGATCGGAAAATTCAAAAATCGGTTTTTCGACTTTAATATATAGTGATTCTTACGTATTTTGACGCGCTGATTCCGAAAATGGTGTTATTTGAACTCGTAGAGCTTCAGGAAGCTGAGAAAATCGCGAAAAACCGATCGGAAAATTCAAAAATCGGTTTTTCGACTTTAATATATAGTGATTCTTACGTATTTTGACGCGCTGATTCCGAAAATGGTGTTATTTGAACTCGTAGAGCTTCAGGAAGCTGAGAAAATCGCGAAAAACCGATCGGAAAATTCAAAAATCGGTTTTTCGACTTTAATATATAGTGATTCTTACGTATTTTGACGCGCTGATTCCGAAAATGGTGTTATTTGAACTCGTAGAGCTTCAGGAAGCTGAGAAAATCGCGAAAAATCGATCGGAAAATTCAAAAATCGGTTTTTCGACTTTAATATATAGTGATTCTTACGTATTTTGACGCGCTGATTCCGAAAATGGTGTTATTTGAACTCGTAGAGCTTCAGGAAGCTGAGAAAATCGCGAAAAACCGATCGGAAAATTCAAAAATCGGTTTTTCGACTTTGATATATAGTGATTCTTACGTATTTTGACGCGCTGATTCCGAAAATGGTGTTATTTGAACTCGTAGAGCTTCAGGAAGCTGAGAAAATCGCGAAAAACCGATCGGAAAATTCAAAAATCGGTTTTTCGACTTTAATATATAGTGATTCTTACGTATTTTGACGCGCTGATTCCGAAAATGGTGTTATTTGAACTCGTAGAGCTTCAGGAAGCTGAGAAAATCGCGAAAAACCGATCGGAAAATTCAAAAATCGGTTTTTCGACTTTAATATATAGTGATTCTTACGTATTTTGACGCGCTGATTCCGAAAATGGGGTCATTTGTCCTTTTCCGTTGAATTTGATTTTCAAAATTTTGCCAGAAATTGAGCAAAGGGTACCCCCTTTCGATTTTTTCGAAAATTTCAATGTTCATTTTTTGACTTCAGGATATAGTGATTCTTATGTATTTTGACGCGCTGATTCCGAAAATGGTGTTATTTGAACTCGTAGAGCTTCAGGAAGCTGAGAAAATCGTGAAAAACCGATCGGAAAATTTCAAAATCGGTTTTTCGACTTAAATATATAGTGATTCTTTCGTATTTTGACGCGCTGATTCCGAAAATGGGGTCATTTGTCCTTTTCCGTTGAATTTGATTTTCAAAATTTTGCCAGAAATTGAGCAAAGGGTACCCCCTTTCGATTTTTTCGAAAATTTCAATGTTCATTTTTTGACTTCAGGATATAGTGATTCTTATGTATTTTGACGCGCTGATTCCGAAAATGGTGTTATTTGAATTCGTAGAGCTTCAGGAAGCTGAGAAAATCGCGAAAAACCGATCGGAAAATTTAAAAATCGGTTTTTCGACTTTAATATATAGTGATTCTTACGTATTTTGACGCGCTGATTCCGAAAATGGTGTTATTTGAACTCGTAGAGCTTCAGGAAGCTGAGAAAATCGCGAAAAACCGATCGGAAAATTCAAAAATCGGTTTTTCGACTTCAATATATAGTGATTCTTACGTATTTTGACGCGCTGATTCCGAAAATGGTGTTATTTGAACTCGTAGAGCTTCAGGAAGCTGAGAAAATCGCGAAATACCGATCGGAAAATTCAAAAATCGGTTTTTCGACTTTAATATATAGTGATTCTTACGTATTTTGACGCGCTGATTCCGAAAATGGGGTCATTTGTCCTTTTCCGTTGAATTTGATTTTCAAAATTTTGCCAGAAATTGAGCAAAGGGTACCCCCTTTTGATTTTTTCGAAAATTTCAATGTTCATTTTTTGACTTCAGGATATAGTGATTCTTATGTATTTTGACGCGCTGATTCCGAAAATGGTGTTATTTGACTCGTAACTCGAAATTGCGAAAAACCGATCGGAAAATTCAAAAATCGGTTTTTCGACTTTAATATATAGTGATTCTTACGTATTTTGACGCGCTGATTCCGAAAATGGTGTTATTTGAACTCGTAGAGCTTCAGGAAGCTGAGAAAATCGCAAAAAACCGATCGGAAAATTCAAAAATCGGTTTTTCGACTTTAATATATAGTGATTCTTACGTATTTTGACGCGCTGATTCCGAAAATGGTGTTATTTGAACTCGTAGAGCTTCAGGAAGCTGAGAAAATCGCGAAAAACCGATCGGAAAATTCAAAAATAGGTTTTTCGACTTCAATATATAGTGATTCTTACGTATTTTGACGCGCTGATTCCGAAAATGGTGTTATTTGAACTCGTAGAGCTTCAGGAAGCTGAGAAAATCGCGAAAAACCGATCGGAAAATTCAAAAATCGGTTTTTTGACTTTAATATATAGTGATTCTTACGTATTTTGACGCGCTGATTCCGAAAATGGGGTCATTTGTCCTTTTCCGTTGAATTTGATTCTCAAAATTTTGCCAGAAATTGAGCAAAGGGTACCCCCTTTCGATTTTTTCGAAAATTTCAATGTTCATTTTTTGACTTCAGGATATAGTGATTCTTATGTATTTTGACGCGCTGATTCCGAAAATGGTGTTATTTGAACTCGTAGAGCTTCAGGAAGCTGAGAAAATCGCGAAAAACCGATCGGAAAATTCGAAAATCGGTTTTTCGACTTTAATATATAGTGATTCTTACGTATTTTGACGCGCTGATTCCGAAAATGGTGTTATTTGAACTCGTAGAGCTTCAGGAAGCTGAGAAAATCGCGAAAAACCGATCGGAAAATTCAAAAATCGGTTTTTCGACTTTAATATATAGTGATTCTTACGTATTTTGACGCGCTGATTCCGAAAATGGTGTTATTTGAACTCGTAGAGCTTCAGGAAGCTGAGAAAATCGCGAAAAACCGATCGGAAAATTCAAAAATCGGTTTTTCGACTTTAATATATAGTGATTCTTACGTATTTTGACGCGCTGATTCCGAAAATGGTGTTATTTGAACTCGTAGAGCTTCAGGAAGCTGAGAAAATCGCGAAAAACCGATCGGAAAATTCAAAAATCGGTTTTTCGACTTTAATATATAGTGATTCTTACGTATTTTGACGCGCTGATTCCGAAAATGGTGTTATTTGAACTCGTAGAGCTTCAGGAAGCTGAGGAGATCGCGAAAAACCGATCGGAAAATTTAAAAATCGGTTTTTCGTTTTTAATATATAGTGATTCTTACGTATTTTGACGCGCTGATTCCGAAAATGGGGTCATTTGTCCTTTTCCGTTGAATTTGATTTTCAAAATTTTGCCAGAAATTGAGCAAAGGGTACCCCCTTTCGATTTTTTCGAAAATTTCAATGTTCATTTTTTGACTTCAGGATATAGTGATTCTTATGTATTTTGACGCGCTGATTCCGAAAATGGTGTTATTTGAACTCGTAGAGCTTCAGGAAGCTGAGAAAATCGCGAAAAACCGATCGGAAAATTCAAAAATCGGTTTTTCGACTTTAATATATAGTGATTCTTACGTATTTTGACGCGCTGATTCCGAAAATGGTGTTATTTGAACTCGTAGAGCTTCAGGAAGCTGAGAAAATCGCGAAAAACCGATCGGAAAATTCAAAAATCGGTTTTTCGACTTTAATATATAGTGATTCTTACGTATTTTGACGCGCTGATTCCGAAAATGGGGTCATTTGCCTTTTTCTGTTGAATTTGATTTTCAAAATTTTGCCAGAAATTGAGCAAAGGGTACCCCCTTTCGATTTTTTCGAAAATTTCAATGTTCATTTTTTTACTTCAGGATATAGTGATTCTTATGTATTTTGACGCGCTGATTCCGAAAATGGTGTTATTTGAATTCGTAGAGCTTCAGGAAGCTGAGAAAATCGCGAAAAACCGATCGGAAAATTCAAAAATCGGTTTTTCGACTTTAATATATAGTGATTCTTACGTATTTTGACGCGCTGATTCCGAAAATGGTGTTATTTGAACTCGTAGAGCTTCAGGAAGCTGAGAAAATCGCGAAAAACCGATCGGAAAATTTAAAAATCGGTTTTTCGACTTTAATATATAGTGATTCTTACGTATTTTGACGCGCTGATTCCGAAAATGGTGTTATTTGAACTCGTAGAGCTTCAGGAAGCTGAGGAGATCGCGAAAAACCGATCGGAAAATTTAAAAATCGGTTTTTCGTTTTTAATATATAGTGATTCTTACGTATTTTGACGCGCTGATTCCGAAAATGGGGTCATTTGTCCTTTTCCGTTGAATTTGATTTTCAAAATTTTGCCAGAAATTGAGCAAAGGGTACCCCCTTTCGATTTTTTCGAAAATTTCAATGTTCATTTTTTGACTTCAGGATATAGTGATTCTTATGTATTTTGACGCGCTGATTCCGAAAATGGTGTTATTTGAACTCGTAGAGCTTCAGGAAGCTGAGAAAATCGCGAAAAACCGATCGGAAAATTCAAAAATCGGTTTTTCGACTTTAATATATAGTGATTCTTACGTATTTTGACGCGCTGATTCCAAAAATGGTGTTATTTGAACTCGTAGAGCTTCAGGAAGCTGAGAAAATCGCGAAAAACCGATCGGAAAATTCAAAAATCGGTTTTTCGACTTTAATATATAGTGATTCTTACGTATTTTGACGCGCTGATTCCGAAAATGGGGTCATTTGTCCTTTTCCGTTGAATTTGATTTTCAAAATTTTGCCAGAAATTGAGCAAAGGGTACCCCCTTTCGATTTTTTCGAAAATTTCAATGTTCATTTTTTGACTTCAGGATATAGTGATTCTTATGTATTTTGACGCGCTGATTCCGAAAATGGTGTTATTTGAACTCGTAGAGCTTCAGGAAGCTGAGAAAATCGCGAAAAACCGATCGGAAAATTCAAAAATCGGTTTTTCGACTTTAATATATAGTGATTCTTACGTATTTTGACGCGCTGATTCCGAAAATGGTGTTATTTGAACTCGTAGAGCTTCAGGAAGCGGAGAAAATCGCGAAAAACCGATCGGAAAATTTAAAAATCGGTTTTTCGACTTTAATATATAGTGATTCTTACGTATTTTGACGCGCTGATTCCAAAAATGGTGTTATTTGAACTCGTAGAGCTTCAGGAAGCTGAGAAAATCGCGAAAAACCGATCGGAAAATTCAAAAATCGGTTTTTCGACTTTAATATATAGTGATTCTTACGTATTTTGACGCGCTGATTCCGAAAATGGTGTTATTTGAACTCGTAGAGCTTCAGGAAGCTGAGAAAATCGCGAAAAACCGATCGGAAAATTCAAAAATCGGTTTTTCGACTTTAATATATAGTGATTCTTACGTATTTTGACGCGCTGATTCCGAAAATGGGGTCATTTGTCCTTTTCCGTTGAATTTGATTTCCAAAATTTTGCCAGAAATTGAGCAATGTTCATTTTTTGACTTCAGGATATAGTGATTCTTATGTATTTTGACGCGATGATTCCGAAAATGGTGTTATTTGAACTCGTAGAGCTTCAGGAAGCTGAGAAAATCGCGAAAAACCGATCGGAAAATTCAAAAATCGGTTTTTCGACTTCAATATATAGTGATTCTTACGTATTTTGACGCGCTGATTCCGAAAATGGTGTTATTTGAACTCGTAGAGCTTCAGGAAGCTGAGAAAATCGCGAAAAACCGATCGGAAAATTCAAAAATCGGTTTTTCGACTTTAATATATAGTGATTCTTACGTATTTTGACGCGCTGATTCCGAAAATGGTGTTATTTGAACTCGTAGAGCTTCAGGAAGCTGAGAAAATCGCGAAAAACCGATCGGAAAATTCAAAAATCGGTTTTTCGACTTTAATATATAGTGATTCTTACGTATTTTGACGCGCTGATTACGAAAATGGTGTTATTTGAACTCGTAGAGCTTCAGGAAGCTGAGAAAATCGCGAAAAACCGATCGGAAAATTTAAAAATCGGTTTTTCGACTTTAATATATAGTGATTCTTACGTATTTTGACGCGCTGATTCCGAAAATGGGGTCATTTGTCCTTTTCCGTTGAATTTGATTTTCAAAATTTTGCCAGAAATTGAGCAAAGGGTACCCCCTTTCGATTTTTTCGAAAATTTCGATGTTCATTTTTTTACTTCAGGATATAGTGATTCTTATGTATTTTGACGCGCTGATTCCGAAAATGGTGTTATTTGAATTCGTAGAGCTTCAGGAAGCTGAGAAAATCGCGAAAAACCGATCGGAAAATTCAAAAATCGGTTTTTCGACTTTAATATATAGTGATTCTCACGTATTTTGACGCGCTGATTCCGAAAATGGTGTTATTTGAACTCGTAGAGCTTCAGGAAGCTGAGAAAATCGCGAAAAACCGATCGGAAAATTCAAAAATCGGTTTTTCGACTTCAATATATAGTGATTCTTACGTATTTTGACGCGCTGATTCCGAAAATGGTGTTATTTGAACTCGTAGAGCTTCAGGAAGCTGAGAAAATCGCGAAAAACCGATCGGAAAATTCAAAAATCGGTTTTTCGACTTTAATATATAGTGATTCTTACGTATTTTGACGCGCTGATTCCGAAAATGGTGTTATTTGAACTCGTAGAGCTTCAGGAAGCTGAGAAAATCGCGAAAAACCGATCGGAAAATTCAAAAATCGGTTTTTCGACTTTAATATATAGTGATTCTTACGTATTTTGACGCGCTGATTCCGAAAATGGTGTTATTTGAACTCGTAGAGCTTCAGGAAGCTGAGAAAATCGCGAAAAACCGATCGGAAAATTCAAAAATCGGTTTTTCGACTTTAATATATAGTGATTCTTACGTATTTTGACGCGCTGATTCCGAAAATGGTGTTATTTGAACTCGTAGAGCTTCAGGAAGCTGAGAAAATCGCGAAAAACCGATCGGAAAATTCAAAAATCGGTTTTTCGACTTTAATATATAGTGATTCTTACGTATTTTGACGCGCTGATTCCGAAAATGGTGTTATTTGAACTCGTAGAGCTTCAGGAAGCTGAGAAAATCGCGAAAAACCGATCGGAAAATTCAAAAATCGGTTTTTCGACTTCAATATATAGTGATTCTTACGTATTTTGACGCGCTGATTCCGAAAATGGTGTTATTTGAACTCGTAGAGCTTCAGGAAGCTGAGAAAATCGCGAAAAACCGATCGGAAAATTCAAAAATCGGTTTTTCGACTTTAATATATAGTGATTCTTACGTATTTTGACGCGCTGATTCCGAAAATGGTGTTATTTGAACTCGTAGAGCTTCAGGAAGCTGAGAAAATCGCGAAAAACCGATCGGAAAATTTAAAAATCGGTTTTTCGACTTTAATATATAGTGATTCTTACGTATTTTGACGCGCTGATTCCGAAAATGGGGTCATTTGTCCTTTTCCGTTGAATTTGATTTTCAAAATTTTGCCAGAAATTGAGCAAAGGGTACCCCCTTTCGATTTTTTCGAAAATTTCGATGTTCATTTTTTTACTTCAGGATATAGTGATTCTTATGTATTTTGACGCGCTGATTCCGAAAATGGTGTTATTTGAATTCGTAGAGCTTCAGGAAGCTGAGAAAATCGCGAAAAACCGATCGGAAAATTCAAAAATCGGTTTTTCGACTTTAATATATAGTGATTCTTACGTATTTTGACGCGCTGATTCCGAAAATGGTGTTATTTGAACTCGTAGAGCTTCAGGAAGCTGAGAAAATCGCGAAAAACCGATCGGAAAATTCAAAAATCGGTTTTTCGACTTTAATATATAGTGATTCTTACGTATTTTGACGCGCTGATTCCGAAAATGGTGTTATTTGAACTCGTAGAGCTTCAGGAAGCTGAGAAAATCGCGAAAAACCGATCGGAAAATTCAAAAATCGGTTTTTCGACTTTAATATATAGTGATTCTTACGTATTTTGACGCGCTGATTCCGAAAATGGTGTTATTTGAACTCGTAGAGCTTCAGGAAGCTGAGAAAATCGCGAAAAACCGATCGGAAAATTCAAAAATCGGTTTTTCGACTTTAATATATAGTGATTCTTACGTATTTTGACGCGCTGATTCCGAAAATGGTGTTATTTGAACTCGTAGAGCTTCAGGAAGCTGAGAAAATCGCGAAAAACCGATCGGAAAATTCAAAAATCGGTTTTTCGACTTTAATATATAGTGATTCTTACGTATTTTGACGCGCTGATTCCGAAAATGGTGTTATTTGAACTCGTAGAGCTTCAGGAAGCTGAGAAAATCGCGAAAAACCGATCGGAAAATTCAAAAATCGGTTTTTCGACTTTAATATATAGTGATTCTTACGTATTTTGACGCGCTGATTCCGAAAATGGTGTTATTTGAACTCGTAGAGCTTCAGGAAGCTGAGGAGATCGCGAAAAACCGATCGGAAAATTTAAAAATCGGTTTTTCGTTTTTAATATATAGTGATTCTTACGTATTTTGACGCGCTGATTCCGAAAATGGGGTCATTTGTCCTTTTCCGTTGAATTTGATTTTCAAAATTTTGCCAGAAATTGAGCAAAGGGTACCCCCTTTCGATTTTTTCGAAAATTTCAATGTTCATTTTTTGACTTCAGGATATAGTGATTCTTATGTATTTTGACGCGCTGATTCCGAAAATGGTGTTATTTGAACTCGTAGAGCTTCAGGAAGCTGAGAAAATCGCGAAAAACCGATCGGAAAATTCAAAAATCGGTTTTTCGACTTTTATATATAGTGATTCTTACGTATTTTGACGCGCTGATTCCGAAAATGGTGTTATTTGAACTCGTAGAGCTTCAGGAAGCTGAGAAAATCGCGAAAAACCGATCGGAAAATTCAAAAATCGGTTTTTCGACTTTAATATATAGTGATTCCTACGTATTTTGACGCGCTGATTCCGAAAATGGGGTCATTTGCCTTTTTCCGTTGAATTTGATTTTCAAAATTTTGCCAGAAATTGAGCAAAGGGTACCCCCTTTCGATTTTTTCGAAAATTTCAATGTTCATTTTTTTACTTCAGGATATAGTGATTCTTATGTATTTTGACGCGCTGATTCCGAAAATGGTGTTATTTGAATTCGTAGAGCTTCAGGAAGCTGAGAAAATCGCGAAAAACCGATCGGAAAATTCAAAAATCGGTTTTTCGACTTTAATATATAGTGATTCTTACGTATTTTGACGCGCTGATTCCGAAAATGGTGTTATTTGAACTCGTAGAGCTTCAGGAAGCTGAGAAAATCGCGAAAAACCGATCGGAAAATTCAAAAATCGGTTTTTCGACTTTAATATATAGTGATTCTTACGTATTTTGACGCGCTGATTCCGAAAATGGTGTTATTTGAACTCGTAGAGCTTCAGGAAGCTGAGAAAATCGCGAAAAACCGATCGGAAAATTTAAAAATCGGTTTTTCGACTTTAATATATAGTGATTCTTACGTATTTTGACGCGCTGATTCCGAAAATGGGGTCATTTGTCCTTTTCCGTTGAATTTGATTTTCAAAATTTTGCCAGAAATTGAGCAAAGGGTACCCCCTTTCGATTTTTTCGAAAATTTCGATGTTCATTTTTTTACTTCAGGATATAGTGATTCTTATGTATTTTGACGCGCTGATTCCGAAAATGGTGTTATTTGAATTCGTAGAGCTTCAGGAAGCTGAGAAAATCGCGAAAAACCGATCGGAAAATTCAAAAATCGGTTTTTCGACTTTAATATATAGTGATTCTTACGTATTTTGACGCGCTGATTCCGAAAATGGTGTTATTTGAACTCGTAGAGCTTCAGGAAGCTGAGAAAATCGCGAAAAACCGATCGGAAAATTCAAAAATCGGTTTTTCGACTTTAATATATAGTGATTCTTACGTATTTTGACGCGCTGATTCCGAAAATGGTGTTATTTGAACTCGTAGAGCTTCAGGAAGCTGAGAAAATCGCGAAAAACCGATCGGAAAATTCAAAAATCGGTTTTTCGACTTTAATATATAGTGATTCTTACGTATTTTGACGCGCTGATTCCGAAAATGGTGTTATTTGAACTCGTAGAGCTTCAGGAAGCTGAGAAAATCGCGAAAAACCGATCGGAAAATTCAAAAATCGGTTTTTCGACTTTAATATATAGTGATTCTTACGTATTTTGACGCGCTGATTCCGAAAATGGTGTTATTTGAACTCGTAGAGCTTCAGGAAGCTGAGAAAATCGCGAAAAACCGATCGGAAAATTCAAAAATCGGTTTTTCGACTTTAATATATAGTGATTCTTACGTATTTTGACGCGCTGATTCCGAAAATGGTGTTATTTGAACTCGTAGAGCTTCAGGAAGCTGAGAAAATCGCGAAAAACCGATCGGAAAATTCAAAAATCGGTTTTTCGACTTTAATATATAGTGATTCTTACGTATTTTGACGCGCTGATTCCGAAAATGGTGTTATTTGAACTCGTAGAGCTTCAGGAAGCTGAGGAGATCGCGAAAAACCGATCGGAAAATTTAAAAATCGGTTTTTCGTTTTTAATATATAGTGATTCTTACGTATTTTGACGCGCTGATTCCGAAAATGGGGTCATTTGTCCTTTTCCGTTGAATTTGATTTTCAAAATTTTGCCAGAAATTGAGCAAAGGGTACCCCCTTTCGATTTTTTCGAAAATTTCAATGTTCATTTTTTGACTTCAGGATATAGTGATTCTTATGTATTTTGACGCGCTGATTCCGAAAATGGTGTTATTTGAACTCGTAGAGCTTCAGGAAGCTGAGAAAATCGCGAAAAACCGATCGGAAAATTCAAAAATCGGTTTTTCGACTTTTATATATAGTGATTCTTACGTATTTTGACGCGCTGATTCCGAAAATGGTGTTATTTGAACTCGTAGAGCTTCAGGAAGCTGAGAAAATCGCGAAAAACCGATCGGAAAATTCAAAAATCGGTTTTTCGACTTTAATATATAGTGATTCCTACGTATTTTGACGCGCTGATTCCGAAAATGGGGTCATTTGCCTTTTTCCGTTGAATTTGATTTTCAAAATTTTGCCAGAAATTGAGCAAAGGGTACCCCCTTTCGATTTTTTCGAAAATTTCAATGTTCATTTTTTTACTTCAGGATATAGTGATTCTTATGTATTTTGACGCGCTGATTCCGAAAATGGTGTTATTTGAATTCGTAGAGCTTCAGGAAGCTGAGAAAATCGCGAAAAACCGATCGGAAAATTCAAAAATCGGTTTTTCGACTTTAATATATAGTGATTCTTACGTATTTTGACGCGCTGATTCCGAAAATGGTGTTATTTGAACTCGTAGAGCTTCAGGAAGCTGAGAAAATCGCGAAAAACCGATCGGAAAATTCAAAAATCGGTTTTTCGACTTTAATATATAGTGATTCTTACGTATTTTGACGCGCTGATTCCGAAAATGGTGTTATTTGAACTCGTAGAGCTTCAGGAAGCTGAGAAAATCGCGAAAAACCGATCGGAAAATTTAAAAATCGGTTTTTCGACTTTAATATATAGTGATTCTTACGTATTTTGACGCGCTGATTCCGAAAATGGGGTCATTTGTCCTTTTCCGTTGAATTTGATTTTCAAAATTTTGCCAGAAATTGAGCAAAGGGTACCCCCTTTCGATTTTTTCGAAAATTTCGATGTTCATTTTTTTACTTCAGGATATAGTGATTCTTATGTATTTTGACGCGCTGATTCCGAAAATGGTGTTATTTGAATTCGTAGAGCTTCAGGAAGCTGAGAAAATCGCGAAAAACCGATCGGAAAATTCAAAAATCGGTTTTTCGACTTTAATATATAGTGATTCTTACGTATTTTGACGCGCTGATTCCGAAAATGGTGTTATTTGAACTCGTAGAGCTTCAGGAAGCTGAGAAAATCGCGAAAAACCGATCGGAAAATTCAAAAATCGGTTTTTCGACTTTAATATATAGTGATTCTTACGTATTTTGACGCGCTGATTCCGAAAATGGTGTTATTTGAACTCGTAGAGCTTCAGGAAGCTGAGAAAATCGCGAAAAACCGATCGGAAAATTCAAAAATCGGTTTTTCGACTTTAATATATAGTGATTCTTACGTATTTTGACGCGCTGATTCCGAAAATGGTGTTATTTGAACTCGTAGAGCTTCAGGAAGCTGAGAAAATCGCGAAAAACCGATCGGAAAATTCAAAAATCGGTTTTTCGACTTTAATATATAGTGATTCTTACGTATTTTGACGCGCTGATTCCGAAAATGGTGTTATTTGAACTCGTAGAGCTTCAGGAAGCTGAGGAGATCGCGAAAAACCGATCGGAAAATTTAAAAATCGGTTTTTCGTTTTTAATATATAGTGATTCTTACGTATTTTGACGCGCTGATTCCGAAAATGGGGTCATTTGTCCTTTTCCGTTGAATTTGATTTTCAAAATTTTGCCAGAAATTGAGCAAAGGGTACCCCCTTTCGATTTTTTCGAAAATTTCAATGTTCATTTTTTGACTTCAGGATATAGTGATTCTTATGTATTTTGACGCGCTGATTCCGAAAATGGTGTTATTTGAACTCGTAGAGCTTCAGGAAGCTGAGAAAATCGCGAAAAACCGATCGGAAAATTCAAAAATCGGTTTTTCGACTTTTATATATGGTGATTCTTACGTATTTTGACGCGCTGATTCCGAAAATGGTGTTATTTGAACTCGTAGAGCTTCAGGAAGCTGAGAAAATCGCGAAAAACCGATCGGAAAATTCAAAAATCGGTTTTTCGACTTTAATATATAGTGATTCTTACGTATTTTGACGCGCTGATTCCGAAAATGGGGTCATTTGCCTTTTTCCGTTGAATTTGATTTTCAAAATTTTGCCAGAAATTGAGCAAAGGGTACCCCCTTTCGATTTTTTCGAAAATTTCAATGTTCATTTTTTTACTTCAGGATATAGTGATTCTTATGTATTTTGACGCGCTGATTCCGAAAATGGTGTTATTTGAATTCGTAGAGCTTCAGGAAGCTGAGAAAATCGCGAAAAACCGATCGGAAAATTCAAAAATCGGTTTTTCGACTTCAATATATAGTGATTCTTACGTATTTTGACGCGCTGATTCCGAAAATGGTGTTATTTGAACTCGTAGAGCTTCAGGAAGCTGAGAAAATCGCGAAAAACCGATCGGAAAATTCAAAAATCGGTTTTTCGACTTTAATATATAGTGATTCTTACGTATTTTGACGCGCTGATTCCGAAAATGGTGTTATTTGAACTCGTAGAGCTTCAGGAAGCTGAGGAGATCGCGAAAAACCGATCGGAAAATTTAAAAATCGGTTTTTCGTTTTTAATATATAGTGATTCTTACGTATTTTGACGCGCTGATTCCGAAAATGGGGTCATTTGTCCTTTTCCGTTGAATTTGATTTTCAAAATTTTGCCAGAAATTGAGCAAAGGGTACCCCCTTTCGATTTTTTCGAAAATTTCAATGTTCATTTTTTGACTTCAGGATATAGTGATTCTTATGTATTTTGACGCGCTGATTCCGAAAATGGTGTTATTTGAACTCGTAGAGCTTCAGGAAGCTGAGAAAATCGCGAAAAACCGATCGGAAAATTCAAAAATCGGTTTTTCGACTTTTATATATAGTGATTCTTACGTATTTTGACGCGCTGATTCCGAAAATGGTGTTATTTGAACTCGTAGAGCTTCAGGAAGCTGAGAAAATCGCGAAAAACCGATCGGAAAATTCAAAAATCGGTTTTTCGACTTTAATATATAGTGATTCTTACGTATTTTGACGCGCTGATTCCGAAAATGGTGTTATTTGAACTCGTAGAGCTTCAGGAAGCTGAGAAAATCGCGAAAAACCGATCGGAAAATTCAAAAATCGGTTTTTCGACTTTAATATATAGTGATTCTTACGTATTTTGACGCGCTGATTCCGAAAATGGGGTCATTTGTCCTTTTCCGTTGAATTTGATTTTCAAAATTTTGCCAGAAATTGAGCAAAGGGTACCCCCTTTCGATTTTTTCGAAAATTTCAATGTTCATTTTTTGACTTCAGGATATAGTGATTCTTATGTATTTTGACGCGCTGATTCCGAAAATGGTGTTATTTGAACTCGTAGAGCTTCAGGAAGCTGAGAAAATCGCGAAAAACCGATCGGAAAATTTAAAAATCGGTTTTTCGACTTTAATATATAGTGATTCTTACGTATTTTGACGCGCTGATTCCGAAAATGGTGTTATTTGAACTCGTAGAGCTTCAGGAAGATGAGAAAATCGCGAAAAACCGATCGGAAAATTCAAAAATCGGTTTTTCGACTTTAATATATAGTGATTCTTACGTATTTTGACGCGCTGATTCCGAAAATGGTGTTATTTGAACTCGTAGAGCTTCAGGAAGCTGAGAAAATCGCGAAAAACCGATCGGAAAATTCAAAAATCGGTTTTTCGACTTTAATATATAGTGATTCTTACGTATTTTGACGCGCTGATTCCGAAAATGGGGTCATTTGTCCTTTTCCGTTGAATTTGATTTTCAAAATTTTGCCAGAAATTGAGCAAAGGGTACCCCCTTTCGATTTTTTCGAAAATTTCAATGTTCATTTTTTGACTTCAGGATATAGTGATTCTTACGTATTTTGACGCGCTGATTCCGAAAATGGTGTTTTTTGAACTCGTAGAGCTTCAGGAAGCTGAGAAAATCGCGAAAAACCGATCGGAAAATTCAAAAATCGGTTTTTCGACTTTAATATATAGTGATTCTTACGTATTTTGACGCGCTGATTCCGAAAATGGTGTTATTTGAACTCGTAGAGCTTCAGGAAGATGAGAAAATCGCGAAAAACCGATCGGAAAATTCAAAAATCGGTTTTTCGACTTTAATATATAGTGATTCTTACGTATTTTGACGCGCTGATTCCGAAAATGGTGTTATTTGAACTCGTAGAGCTTCAGGAAGCTGAGAAAATCGCGAAAAACCGATCGGAAAATTCAAAAGTCGGTTTTTCGACTTTAATATATAGTGATTCTTACGTATTTTGACGCGCTGATTCCGAAAATGGTGTTATTTGAACTCGTAGAGCTTCAGGAAGCTGAGAAAATCGCGAAAAACCGATCGGAAAATTCAAAAATCGGTTTTTCGACTTTAATATATAGTGATTCTTACGTATTTTGACGCGCTGATTCCGAAAATGGTGTTATTTGAACTCGTAGGGCTTCAGGAAGCTGAGAAAATCGCGAAAAACCGATCGGAAAATTCAAAAATCGGTTTTTCGACTTTAATATATAGTGATTCTTACGTATTTTGACGCGCTGATTCCGAAAATGGTGTTATTTGAACTCGTAGAGCTTCAGGAAGCTGAGAAAATCGCAAAAAACCGATCGGAAAATTCAAAAATCGGTTTTTCGACTTTAATATATAGTGATTCTTACGTATTTTGACGCGCTGATTCCGAAAATGGTGTTATTTGAACTCGTAGAGCTTCAGGAAGCTGAGAAAATCGCGAAAAACCGATCGGAAAATTCAAAAATCGGTTTTTCGACTTTAATATATAGTGATTCTTACGTATTTTGACGCGCTGATTCCGAAAATGGGGTCATTTGTCCTTTTCCGTTGAATTTGATTTTCAAAATTTTGCCAGAAATTGAGCAAAGGGTACCCCCTTTCGATTTTTTCGAAAATTTCAATGTTCATTTTTTGACTTCAGGATATAGTGATTCTTATGTATTTTGACGCGCTGATTCCGAAAATGGTGTTATTTGAACTCGTAGAGCTTCAGGAAGCTTAGAAAATCGCGAAAAACCGATCGGAAAATTCAAAAATCGGTTTTTCGACTTTAATATATAGTGATTCTTACGTATTTTGACGCGCTGATTCCGAAAATGGTGTTATTTGAACTCGTAGAGCTTCAGGAAGCTGAGAAAATCGCGAAAAACCGATCGGAAAATTCAAAAATCGGTTTTTCGACTTTAATATATAGTGATTCTTACGTATTTTGACGCGCTGATTCCGAAAATGGGGTCATTTGTCCTTTTCCGTTGAATTTGATTTCCAAAATTTTGCCAGAAATTGAGCAATGTTCATTTTTTGACTTCAGGATATAGTGATTCTTATGTATTTTGACGCGCTGATTCCGAAAATGGTGTTATTTGAACTCGTAGAGCTTCAGGAAGCTGAGAAAATCGCGAAAAACCGATCGGAAAATTCAAAAATCGGTTTTTCGACTTTAATATATAGTGATTCTTACGTATTTTGACGCGCTGATTCCGAAAATGGTGTTATTTGAACTCGTAGAGCTTCAGGAAGCTGAGAAAATCGCGAAAAACCGATCGGAAAATTCAAAAATCGGTTTTTCGACTTTAATATATAGTGATTCTTACGTATTTTGACGCGCTGATTCCGAAAATGGTGTTATTTGAACTCGTAGAGCTTCAGGAAGCTGAGAAAATCGCGAAAAACCGATCGGAAAATTCAAAAATCGGTTTTTCGACTTTAATATATAGTGATTCTCACGTATTTTGACGCGCTGATTCCGGAAATGGGGTCATTTGTCCTTTTCCGTTGAATTTGATTTTCAAAATTTTGCCAGAAATTGAGCAAAGGGTACCCCCTTTCGATTTTTTCGAAAATTTCAATGTTCATTTTTTGACTTCAGGATATAGTGATTCTTATGTATTTTGACGCGCTGATTCCGAAAATGGTGTTATTTGAACTCGTAGAGCTTCAGGAAGCTGAGAAAATCGCGAAAAACCGATCGGAAAATTCAAAAATCGGTTTTTCGACTTTAATATATAGTGATTCTTACGTATTTTGACGCGCTGATTCCGAAAATGGTGTTATTTGAACTCGTAGAGCTTCAGGAAGCTGAGAAAATCGCGAAAAACCGATCGGAAAATTCAAAAGTCGGTTTTTCGACTTTAATATATAGTGATTCTTACGTATTTTGACGCGCTGATTCCGAAAATGGTGTTATTTGAACTCGTAGAGCTTCAGGAAGCTGAGAAAATCGCGAAAAACCGATCGGAAAATTCAAAAATCGGTTTTTCGACTTTAATATATAGTGATTCTTACGTATTTTGACGCGCTGATTCCGAAAATGGTGTTATTTGAACTCGTAGAGCTTCAGGAAGCTGAGAAAATCGCGAAAAACCGATCGGAAAATTCAAAAATCGGTTTTTCGACTTTAATATATAGTGATTCTTACGTATTTTGACGCGCTGATTCCGAAAATGGTGTTATTTGAACTCGTAGAGCTTCAGGAAGCTGAGAAAATCGCAAAAAACCGATCGGAAAATTCAAAAATCGGTTTTTCGACTTTAATATATAGTGATTCTTACGTATTTTGACGCGCTGATTCCGAAAATGGTGTTATTTGAACTCGTAGAGCTTCAGGAAGCTGAGAAAATCGCGAAAAACCGATCGGAAAATTCAAAAATCGGTTTTTCGACTTTAATATATAGTGATTCTTACGTATTTTGACGCGCTGATTCCGAAAATGGTGTTATTTGAACTCGTAGAGCTTCAGGAAGCTGAGAAAATCGCGAAAAACCGATCGGAAAATTCAAAAGTCGGTTTTTCGACTTTAATATATAGTGATTCTTACGTATTTTGACGCGCTGATTCCGAAAATGGTGTTATTTGAACTCGTAGAGCTTCAGGAAGCTGAGAAAATCGCGAAAAACCGATCGGAAAATTCAAAAATCGGTTTTTCGACTTTAATATATAGTGATTCTTACGTATTTTGACGCGCTGATTCCGAAAATGGTGTTATTTGAACTCGTAGAGCTTCAGGAAGCTGAGAAAATCGCGAAAAACCGATCGGAAAATTCAAAAATCGGTTTTTCGACTTTAATATATAGTGATTCTTACGTATTTTGACGCGCTGATTCCGAAAATGGTGTTATTTGAACTCGTAGAGCTTCAGGAAGCTGAGAAAATCGCAAAAAACCGATCGGAAAATTCAAAAATCGGTTTTTCGACTTTAATATATAGTGATTCTTACGTATTTTGACGCGCTGATTCCGAAAATGGTGTTATTTGAACTCGTAGAGCTTCAGGAAGCTGAGAAAATCGCGAAAAACCGATCGGAAAATTCAAAAATCGGTTTTTCGACTTTAATATATAGTGATTCTTACGTATTTTGACGCGCTGATTCCGAAAATGGTGTTATTTGAACACGTAGAGCTTCAGGAAGATGAGAAAATCGCGAAAAACCGATCGGAAAATTCAAAAATCGGTTTTTCGACTTTAATATATAGTGATTCTTACGTATTTTGACGCGCTGATTCCGAAAATGGTGTTATTTGAATTCGTAGAGCTTCAGGAAGCTGAGAAAATCGCGAATCACCGATCGGAAAATTCAAAAATCGGTTTTTCGACTTTAATATATAGTGATTCTTACGTATTTTGACGCGCTGATTCCGAAAATGGTGTTATTTGAACTCGTAGAGCTTCAGGAAGCTGAGAAAATCGCGAAAAACCGATCTGAAAATTCAAAAATCGGTTTTTCGACTTTAATATATAGTGATTCTTACGTATTTTGACGCGCTGATTCCGAAAATGGTGTTATTTGAACTCGTAGAGCTTCAGGAAGCTGAGAAAATCGCGAAAAACCGATCGGAAAATTCAAAAATCGGTTTTTCGACTTTAATATATAGTGATTCTTACGTATTTTGACGCGCTGATTCCGAAAATGGGGTCATTTGTCCTTTTCCGTTGAATTTGATTTTCAAAATTTTGCCAGAAATTGAGCAAAGGGTACCCCCTTTCGATTTTTTCGAAAATTTCAATGTTCATTTTTTGACTTCAGGATATAGTGATTCTTATGTATTTTGACGCGCTGATTCCGAAAATGGTGTTATTTGAACTCGTAGAGCTTCAGGAAGCTGAGAAAATCGCGAAAAACCGATCGGAAAATTCAAAAATCGGTTTTTCGACTTCAATATATAGTGATTCTTACGTATTTTGACGCGCTGATTCCGAAAATGGTGTTATTTGAACTCGTAGAGCTTCAGGAAGCTGAGAAAATCGCGAAAAACCGATCGGAAAATTCAAAAATCGGTTTTTCGACTTTAATATATAGTGATTCTTACGTATTTTGACGCGCTGATTCCGAAAATGGTGTTATTTGAACTCGTAGAGCTTCAGGAAGCTGAGAAAATCGCGAAAAACCGATCGGAAAATTCAAAAATCGGTTTTTCGACTTTAATATATAGTGATTCTAACGTATTTTGACGCGCTGATTCCGAAAATGGTGTTATTTGAACTCGTAGAGCTTCAGGAAGCTGAGGAGATCGCGAAAAACCGATCGGAAAATTTAAAAATCGGTTTTTCGACTTTAATATATAGTGATTCTTACGTATTTTGACGCGCTGATTCCAAAAATGGTGTTATTTGAACTCGTAGAGCTTCAGGAAGCTGAGAAAATCGTGAAAAACCGATCGGAAAATTTCAAAATCGGTTTTTCGACTTAAATATATAGTGATTCTTTCGTATTTTGACGCGCTGATTCCGAAAATGGGGTCATTTGTCCTTTTCCGTTGAATTTGATTTTCAAAATTTTGCCAGAAATTGAGCAAAGGGTACCCCCTTTCGATTTTTTCGAAAATTTCAATGTTCATTTTTTGACTTCAGGATATAGTGATTCTTATGTATTTTGACGCGCTGATTCCGAAAATGGTGTTATTTGAATTCGTAGAGCTTCAGGAAGCTGAGTAAATCGCGAAAAACCGATCGGAAAATTCAAAAATCGGTTTTTCGACTTTAATATATAGTGATTCTTACGTATTTTGACGCGCTGATTCCGAAAATGGTGTTATTTGAACTCGTAGAGCTTCAGGAAGCTGAGAAAATCGCGAAAAACCGATCGGAAAATTCAAAAATCGGTTTTTCGACTTTAATATATAGTGATTCTTACGTATTTTGACGCGCTGATTCCGAAAATGGGGTCATTTGTCCTTTTCCGTTGAATTTGATTTTCAAAATTTTGCCAGAAATTGAGCAAAGGGTACCCCCTTTCGATTTTTTCGAAAATTTCAATGTTCATTTTTTGACTTCAGGATATAGTGATTCTTATGTATTTTGACGCGCTGATTCCGAAAATGGTGTTATTTGAACTCGTAGAGCTTCAGGAAGCTGAGAAAATCGCGAAAAACCGATCGGAAAATTCAAAAATCGGTTTTTCGACTTTAATATATAGTGATTCTTACGTATTTTGACGCGCTGATTCCGAAAATGGTGTTATTTGAACTCGTAGAGCTTCAGGAAGCTGAGAAAATCGCGAAAAACCGATCGGAAAATTCAAAAATCGGTTTTTCGACTTTAATATATAGTGATTCTAACGTATTTTGACGCGCTGATTCCGAAAATGGTGTTATTTGAACTCGTAGAGCTTCAGGAAGCTGAGGAGATCGCGAAAAACCGATCGGAAAATTTAAAAATCGGTTTTTCGACTTTAATATATAGTGATTCTTACGTATTTTGACGCGCTGATTCCAAAAATGGTGTTATTTGAACTCGTAGAGCTTCAGGAAGCTGAGAAAATCGTGAAAAACCGATCGGAAAATTTCAAAATCGGTTTTTCGACTTAAATATATAGTGATTCTTTCGTATTTTGACGCGCTGATTCCGAAAATGGGGTCATTTGTCCTTTTCCGTTGAATTTGATTTTCAAAATTTTGCCAGAAATTGAGCAAAGGGTACCCCCTTTCGATTTTTTCGAAAATTTCAATGTTCATTTTTTGACTTCAGGATATAGTGATTCTTATGTATTTTGACGCGCTGATTCCGAAAATGGTGTTATTTGAATTCGTAGAGCTTCAGGAAGCTGAGTAAATCGCGAAAAACCGATCGGAAAATTCAAAAATCGGTTTTTCGACTTCAATATATAGTGATTCTTACGTATTTTGACGCGCTGATTCCGAAAATGGTGTTATTTGAACTCGTAGAGCTTCAGGAAGCTGAGAAAATCGCGAAAAACCGATCGGAAAATTCAAAAATCGGTTTTTCGACTTTAATATATAGTGATTCTTACGTATTTTGACGCGCTGATTCCGAAAATGGGGTCATTTGTCCTTTTCCGTTGAATTTGATTTTCAAAATTTTGCCAGAAATTGAGCAAAGGGTACCCCCTTTCGATTTTTTCGAAAATTTCAATGTTCATTTTTTGACTTCAGGATATAGTGATTCTTATGTATTTTGACGCGCTGATTCCGAAAATGGTGTTATTTGAACTCGTAGAGCTTCAGGAAGCTGAGAAAATCGCGAAAAACCGATCGGAAAATTCAAAAATCGGTTTTTTGACTTCAATATATAGTGATTCTTACGTATTTTGACGCGCTGATTCCGAAAATGGTGTTATTTGAACTCGTAGAGCTTCAGGAAGCTGAGAAAATCGCGAAAAACCGATCGGAAAATTTAAAAATCGGTTTTTCGACTTTAATATATAGTGATTCTTACGTATTTTGACGCGCTGATTCCGAAAATGGTGTTATTTGAACTCGTAGAGCTTCAGGAAGCTGAGAAAATCGCGAAAAACCGATCGGAAAATTCAAAAATCGGTTTTTCGACTTTAATATATAGTGATTCTAACGTATTTTGACGCGCTGATTCCGAAAATGGTGTTATTTGAACTCGTAGAGCTTCAGGAAGCTGAGGAGATCGCGAAAAACCGATCGGAAAATTTAAAAATCGGTTTTTCGACTTTAATATATAGTGATTCTTACGTATTTTGACGCGCTGATTCCAAAAATGGTGTTATTTGAACTCGTAGAGCTTCAGGAAGCTGAGAAAATCGTGAAAAACCGATCGGAAAATTTCAAAATCGGTTTTTCGACTTAAATATATAGTGATTCTTTCGTATTTTGACGCGCTGATTCCGAAAATGGGGTCATTTGTCCTTTTCCGTTGAATTTGATTTTCAAAATTTTGCCAGAAATTGAGCAAAGGGTACCCCCTTTCGATTTTTTCGAAAATTTCAATGTTCATTTTTTGACTTCAGGATATAGTGATTCTTATGTATTTTGACGCGCTGATTCCGAAAATGGTGTTATTTGAATTCGTAGAGCTTCAGGAAGCTGAGTAAATCGCGAAAAACCGATCGGAAAATTCAAAAATCGGTTTTTCGACTTTAATATATAGTGATTCTTACGTATTTTGACGCGCTGATTCCGAAAATGGTGTTATTTGAACTCGTAGAGCTTCAGGAAGCTGAGAAAATCGCGAAAAACCGATCGGAAAATTCAAAAATCGGTTTTTCGACTTTAATATATAGTGATTCTTACGTATTTTGACGCGCTGATTCCGAAAATGGGGTCATTTGTCCTTTTCCGTTGAATTTGATTTTCAAAATTTTGCCAGAAATTGAGCAAAGGGTACCCCCTTTCGATTTTTTCGAAAATTTCAATGTTCATTTTTTGACTTCAGGATATAGTGATTCTTATGTATTTTGACGCGCTGATTCCGAAAATGGTGTTATTTGAACTCGTAGAGCTTCAGGAAGCTGAGAAAATCGCGAAAAACCGATCGGAAAATTCAAAAATCGGTTTTTCGACTTCAATATATAGTGATTCTTACGTATTTTGACGCGCTGATTCCGAAAATGGTGTTATTTGAACTCGTAGAGCTTCAGGAAGCTGAGAAAATCGCGAAAAACCGATCGGAAAATTCAAAAATCGGTTTTTCGACTTTAATATATAGTGATTCTTACGTATTTTGACGCGCTGATTCCGAAAATGGTGTTATTTGAACTCGTAGAGCTTCAGGAAGCTGAGAAAATCGCGAAAAACCGATCGGAAAATTCAAAAATCGGTTTTTCGACTTTAATATATAGTGATTCTTACGTATTTTGACGCGCTGATTCCGAAAATGGTGTTATTTGAACTCGTAGAGCTTCAGGAAGCTGAGAAAATCGCGAAAAACCGATCGGAAAATTCAAAAATCGGTTTTTCGACTTTAATATATAGTGATTCTAACGTATTTTGACGCGCTGATTCCGAAAATGGTGTTATTTGAACTCGTAGAGCTTCAGGAAGCTGAGGAGATCGCGAAAAACCGATCGGAAAATTTAAAAATCGGTTTTTCGACTTTAATATATAGTGATTCTTACGTATTTTGACGCGCTGATTCCGAAAATGGTGTTATTTGAACTCGTAGAGCTTCAGGAAGCTGAGAAAATCGCGAAAAACCGATCGGAAAATTCAAAAATCGGTTTTTCGACTTTAATATATAGTGATTCTTACGTATTTTGACGCGCTGATTCCGAAAATGGGGTCATTTGTCCTTTTCCGTTGAATTTGATTTTCAAAATTTTGCCAGAAATTGAGCAAAGGGTACCCCCTTTCGATTTTTTCGAAAATTTCAATGTTCATTTTTTGACTTCAGGATATAGTGATTCTTATGTATTTTGACGCGCTGATTCCGAAAATGGTGTTATTTGAACTCGTAGAGCTTCAGGAAGCTGAGAAAATCGCGAAAAACCGATCGGAAAATTCAAAAATCGGTTTTTCGACTTTAATATATAGTGATTCTTACGTATTTTGACGCGCTGATTCCGAAAATGGGGTCATTTGTCCTTTTCCGTTGAATTTGATTTTCAAAATCTTGCCAGAAATTGAGCAAAGGGTACCCCCTTTCGATTTTTTCGAAAATTTCAATGTTCATTTTTTGACTCCAGGATATAGTGATTCTTATGTATTTTGACGCGCTGATTCCGAAAATGGTGTTATTTGAATTCGTAGAGCTTCGGGAAGCTGAGAAAATCGCGAAAAACCGATCGGAAAATTCAAAAATCGGTTTTTCGACTTCAATATATAGTGATTCTCAGGTATTTTGACGCGCTGATTCCGAAAATGGTGTTATTTGAACTCGTAGAGCTTCAGGAAGCTGAGAAAATCGCGAAAAACCGATCGGAAAATTCAAAAATCGGTTTTTCGACTTTAATATATAGTGATTCTTACGTATTTTGATGCGCTGATTCCGAAAATGGTGTTATTTGAACTCGTAGAGCTTCAGGAAGCTGAGAAAATCGCGAAAAACCGATCGGAAAATTCAAAAATCGGTTTTTCGACTTTAATATATAGTGATTCTTACGTATTTTGACGCGCTGATTCCGAAAATGGTGTTATTTGAACTCGTAGAGCTTCAGGAAGCTGAGAAAATCGCGAAAAACCGATCGGAAAATTCAAAAATCGGTTTTTCGACTCCTATATATAGTGATTCTTACGTATTTTGACGCGCTGATTCCGAAAATGGTGTCATTTGAACTCGTAGAGCTTCAGGAAGCTGAGAAAATCGCGAAAAACCGATCGGAAAATTCAAAAATCGGTTTTTCGACTTTAATATATAGTGATTCTCACGTATTTTGACGCGCTGATTCCGAAAATGGTGTTATTTGAACTCGTAGAGCTTCAGGAAGCTGAGAAAATCGCGAAAAACCGATCGGAAAATTCAAAAATCAGTTTTTCGACTTTAATATATAGTGATTCTTACGTATTTTGACGCGCTGATTCCGAAAATGGTGTTATTTGAACTCGTAGAGCTTCAGGAAGCTGAGAAAATCGCGAAAAACCGATCGGAAAATTTAAAAATCGGTTTTTCGACTTTAATATATAGTGATTCTTACGTATTTTGACGCGCTGATTCCGAAAATGGTGTTATTTGAACTCGTAGAGCTTCAGGAAGCTGAGAAAATCGCGAAAAACCGATCGGAAAATTCAAAAATCGGTTTTTCGACTTTAATATATAGTGATTCTAACGTATTTTGACGCGCTGATTCCGAAAATGGTGTTATTTGAACTCGTAGAGCTTCAGGAAGCTGAGGAGATCGCGAAAAACCGATCGGAAAATTTAAAAATCGGTTTTTCGACTTTAATATATAGTGATTCTTACGTATTTTGACGCGCTGATTCCAAAAATGGTGTTATTTGAACTCGTAGAGCTTCAGGAAGCTGAGAAAATCGTGAAAAACCGATCGGAAAATTTCAAAATCGGTTTTTCGACTTAAATATATAGTGATTCTTTCGTATTTTGACGCGCTGATTCCGAAAATGGGGTCATTTGTCCTTTTCCGTTGAATTTGATTTTCAAAATTTTGCCAGAAATTGAGCAAAGGGTACCCCCTTTCGATTTTTTCGAAAATTTCAATGTTCATTTTTTGACTTCAGGATATAGTGATTCTTACGTATTTTGACGCGCTGATTCCGAAAATGGTGTTATTTGAACTCGTAGAGCTTCAGGAAGCTGAGAAAATCGCGAAAAACCGATCGGAAAATTCAAAAATCGGTTTTTCGACTTCAATATATAGTGATTCTTACGTATTTTGACGCGCTGATTCCGAAAATGGTGTTATTTGAACTCGTAGAGCTTCAGGAAGCTGAGAAAATCGCGAAAAACCGATCGGAAAATTCAAAAATCGGTTTTTCGACTTTAATATATAGTGATTCTTACGTATTTTGACGCGCTGATTCCGAAAATGGTGTTATTTGAACTCGTAGAGCTTCAGGAAGCTGAGAAAATCGCGAAAAACCGATCGGAAAATTCAAAAATCGGTTTTTCGACTTTAATATATAGTGATTCTTACGTATTTTGACGCGCTGATTCCGAAAATGGTGTTATTTGAACTCGTAGAGCTTCAGGAAGCTGAGAAAATCGCGAAAAACCGATCGGAAAATTCAAAAATCGGTTTTTCGACTTTAATATATAGTGATTCTAACGTATTTTGACGCGCTGATTCCGAAAATGGTGTTATTTGAACTCGTAGAGCTTCAGGAAGCTGAGGAGATCGCGAAAAACCGATCGGAAAATTTAAAAATCGGTTTTTCGACTTTAATATATAGTGATTCTCACGTATTTTGACGCGCTGATTCCGAAATTGGTGTTATTTGAACTCATAGAGCTTCAGGAAGCTGAGAAAATCGCGAAAAACCGATCGGAAAATTCAAAAATCGGTTTTTCGACTTTAATATATAGTGATTCTTACGTATTTTGACGCGCTGATTCCGAAAATGGGGTCATTTGTCCTTTTCCGTTGAATTTGATTTTCAAAATTTTGCCAGAAATTGAGCAAAGGGTACCCCCTTTCGATTTTTTCGAAAATTTCAATGTTCATTTTTTGACTTCAGGATATAGTGATTCTTATGTATTTTGACGCGCTGATTCCGAAAATGGTGTTATTTGAACTCGTAGAGCTTCAGGAAGCTGAGAAAATCGCGAAAAACCGATCGGAAAATTCAAAAATCGGTTTTTCGACTTTAATATATAGTGATTCTTACGTATTTTGACGCGCTGATTCCGAAAATGGGGTCATTTGTCCTTTTCCGTTGAATTTGATTTTCAAAATCTTGCCAGAAATTGAGCAAAGGGTACCCCCTTTCGATTTTTTCGAAAATTTCAATGTTCATTTTTTGACTCCAGGATATAGTGATTCTTATGTATTTTGACGCGCTGATTCCGAAAATGGTGTTATTTGAATTCGTAGAGCTTCAGGAAGCTGAGAAAATCGCGAAAAACCGATCGGAAAATTCAAAAATCGGTTTTTCGACTTCAATATATAGTGATTCTCAGGTATTTTGACGCGCTGATTCCGAAAATGGTGTTATTTGAACTCGTAGAGCTTCAGGAAGCTGAGAAAATCGCGAAAAACCGATCGGAAAATTTAAAAATCGGTTTTTCGACTTTAATATATAGTGATTCTTACGTATTTTGACGCGCTGATTCCGAAAATGGTGTTATTTGAACTCGTAGAGCTTCAGGAAGCTGAGAAAATCGCGAAAAACCGATCGGAAAATTCAAAAATCGGTTTTTCGACTTTAATATATAGTGATTCTTACGTATTTTGACGCGCTGATTCCGAAAATGGTGTTATTTGAACTCGTAGAGCTTCAGGAAGCTGAGAAAATCGCGAAAAACCGATCGGAAAATTCAAAAATCGGTTTTTCGACTCCTATATATAGTGATTCTTACGTATTTTGACGCGCTGATTCCGAAAATGGTGTCATTTGAACTCGTAGAGCTTCAGGAAGCTGAGAAAATCGCGAAAAACCGATCGGAAAATTCAAAAATCGGTTTTTCGACTTTAATATATAGTGATTCTCACGTATTTTGACGCGCTGATTCCGAAAATGGTGTTATTTGAACTCGTAGAGCTTCAGGAAGCTGAGAAAATCGCGAAAAACCGATCGGAAAATTCAAAAATCAGTTTTTCGACTTTAATATATAGTGATTCTTACGTATTTTGACGCGCTGATTCCGAAAATGGTGTTATTTGAACTCGTAGAGCTTCAGGAAGCTGAGAAAATCGCGAAAAACCGATCGGAAAATTTAAAAATCGGTTTTTCGACTTTAATATATAGTGATTCTTACGTATTTTGACGCGCTGATTCCGAAAATGGTGTTATTTGAACTCGTAGAGCTTCAGGAAGCTGAGAAAATCGCGAAAAACCGATCGGAAAATTCAAAAATCGGTTTTTCGACTTTAATATATAGTGATTCTCACGTATTTTGACGCGCTGATTCCGAAAATGGTGTTATTTGAACTCGTAGAGCTTCAGGAAGCTGAGAAAATCGCGAAAAACCGATCGGAAAATTCAAAAATCAGTTTTTCGACTTTAATATATAGTGATTCTTACGTATTTTGACGCGCTGATTCCGAAAATGGTGTTATTTGAACTCGTAGAGCTTCAGGAAGCTGAGAAAATCGCGAAAAACCGATCGGAAAATTCAAAAATCAGTTTTTCGACTTTAATATATAGTGATTCTTACGTATTTTGACGCGCTGATTCCGAAAATGGTGTTATTTGAACTCGTAGAGCTTCAGGAAGCTGAGAAAATCGCGAAAAACCGATCGGAAAATTCAAAAATCGGTTTTTCGACTTTAATATATAGTGATTCTTACGTATTTTGACGCGCTGATTCCGAAAATGGGGTCATTTGTCCTTTTCCGTTGAATTTGATTTTCAAAATTTTGCCAGAAATTGAGCAAAGGGTACCCCCTTTCGATTTTTTCAAAAATTTCGATGTTCATTTTTTTACTTCAGGATATAGTGATTCTTATGTATTTTGACGCGCTGATTCCGAAAATGGTGTTATTTGAATTCGTAGAGCTTCAGGAAGCTGAGAAAATCGCGAAAAACCGATCGGAAAATTCAAAAATCGGTTTTTCGACTTTAATATATAGTGATTCTTACGTATTTTGACGCGCTGATTCCGAAAATGGTGTTATTTGAACTCGTAGAGCTTCAGGAAGCTGAGAAATTCGCGAAAAACCGATCAGAAAATTCAAAAATCGGTTTTTCGACTTTAATATATAGTGATTCTTACGTATTTTGACGCGCTGATTCCGAAAATGGTGTTATTTGAACTCGTAGAGCTTCAGGAAGCTGAGAAAATCGCGAAAAACCGATCGGAAAATTCAAAAATCGGTTTTTCGACTTTAATATATAGTGATTCTTACGTATTTTGACGCGCTGATTCCGAAAATGGTGTTATTTGAACTCGTAGAGCTTCAGGAAGCTGAGAAAATCGCGAAAAACCGATCGGAAAATTTAAAAATCGGTTTTTCGACTTTAATATATAGTGATTCTCACGTATTTTGACGCGCTGATTCCGAAAATGGTGTTATTTGAACTCGTAGAGCTTCAGGAAGCTGAGAAAATCGCGAAAAACCGATCGGAAAATTCAAAAATCGGTTTTTCGACTTTAATATATAGTGATTCTTACGTATTTTGACGCGCTGATTCCGAAAATGGTGTTATTTGAACTCGTTGAGCTTCAGGAAGATGAGAAAATCGCGAAAAACCGATCGGAAAATTCAAAAATCGGTTTTTCGACTTTAATATATAGTGATTCTTACGTATTTTGACGCGCTGATTCCGAAAATGGTGTTATTTGAACTCGTAGAGCTTCAGGAAGCTGAGAAAATCGCGAAAAACCGATCGGAAAATTCAAAAATCGGTTTTTCGACTTTAATATATAGTGATTCTTACGTATTTTGACGCGCTGATTCCGAAAATGGGGTCATTTGTCCTTTTCCGTTGAATTTGATTTTCAAAATTTTGCCAGAAATTGAGCAATGGGTACCCCCTTTCGATTTTTTCGAAAATTTCAATGTTCATTTTTTTACTTCAGGATATAGTGATTCTTATGTATTTTGACGCGCTGATTCCGAAAATGGTGTCATTTGAATTCGTAGAGCTTCAGGAAGCTGAGAAAATCGCGAAAAACCGATCAGAAAATTCAAAAATCGGTTTTTCGACTTTAATATATAGTGATTCTTACGTATTTTGACGCGCTGATTCCGAAAATGGTGTTATTTGAACTCGTAGAGCTTCAGGAAGCTGAGAAAATCGCGAAAAACCGATCGGAAAATTCAAAAATCGGTTTTTCGACTTTAATATATAGTGATTCTTACGTATTTTGACGCGCTGATTTCGAAAATGGTGTTATTTGAACTCGTAGAGCTTCAGGAAGCTGAGAAAATCGCGAAAAACCGATCGGAAAATTCAAAAATCGGTTTTTCGACTTTAATATATAGTGATTCTTACGTATTTTGACGCGCTGATTCCGAAAATGGTGTTATTTGAACTCGTAGAGCTTCAGGAAGCTGAGAAAATCGCGAAAAACCGATCGGAAAATTCAAAAATCGGTTTTTCGACTTTAATATATAGTGATTCTTACGTATTTTGACGCGCTGATTCCGAAAATGGGGTCATTTGTCCTTTTCCGTTGAATTTGATTTTCAAAATTTTGCCAGAAATTGAGCAAAGGGTACCCCCTTTCGATTTTTTCGAAAATTTCAATGTTCATTTTTTTACTTCAGGATATAGTGATTCTTATGTATTTTGACGCGCTGATTCCGAAAATGGTGTCATTTGAATTCGTAGAGCTTCAGGAAGCTGAGAAAATCGCGAAAAACCGATCGGAAAATTCAAAAATCAGTTTTTCGACTTTAATATATAGTGATTCTTACGTATTTTGACGCGCTGATTCCGAAAATGGTGTTATTTGAACTCGTAGAGCTTCAGGAAGCTGAGAAAATCGCGAAAAACCGATCGGAAAATTCAAAAATCAGTTTTTCGACTTTAATATATAGTGATTCTTACGTATTTTGACGCGCTGATTCCGAAAATGGTGTTATTTGAACTCGTAGAGCTTCAGGAAGCTGAGAAAATCGCGAAAAACCGATCGGAAAATTCAAAAATCGGTTTTTCGACTTTAATATATAGTGATTCTTACGTATTTTGACGCGCTGATTCCGAAAATGGGGTCATTTGTCCTTTTCCGTTGAATTTGATTTTCAAAATTTTGCCAGAAATTGAGCAAAGGGTACCCCCTTTCGATTTTTTCAAAAATTTCGATGTTCATTTTTTTACTTCAGGATATAGTGATTCTTATGTATTTTGACGCGCTGATTCCGAAAATGGTGTTATTTGAATTCGTAGAGCTTCAGGAAGCTGAGAAAATCGCGAAAAACCGATCGGAAAATTCAAAAATCGGTTTTTCGACTTTAATATATAGTGATTCTTACGTATTTTGACGCGCTGATTCCGAAAATGGTGTTATTTGAACTCGTAGAGCTTCAGGAAGCTGAGAAATTCGCGAAAAACCGATCAGAAAATTCAAAAATCGGTTTTTCGACTTTAATATATAGTGATTCTTACGTATTTTGACGCGCTGATTCCGAAAATGGTGTTATTTGAACTCGTAGAGCTTCAGGAAGCTGAGAAAATCGCGAAAAACCGATCGGAAAATTCAAAAATCGGTTTTTCGACTTTAATATATAGTGATTCTTACGTATTTTGACGCGCTGATTCCGAAAATGGTGTTATTTGAACTCGTAGAGCTTCAGGAAGCTGAGAAAATCGCGAAAAACCGATCGGAAAATTTAAAAATCGGTTTTTCGACTTTAATATATAGTGATTCTCACGTATTTTGACGCGCTGATTCCGAAAATGGTGTTATTTGAACTCGTAGAGCTTCAGGAAGCTGAGAAAATCGCGAAAAACCGATCGGAAAATTCAAAAATCGGTTTTTCGACTTTAATATATAGTGATTCTTACGTATTTTGACGCGCTGATTCCGAAAATGGTGTTATTTGAACTCGTTGAGCTTCAGGAAGATGAGAAAATCGCGAAAAACCGATCGGAAAATTCAAAAATCGGTTTTTCGACTTTAATATATAGTGATTCTTACGTATTTTGACGCGCTGATTCCGAAAATGGTGTTATTTGAACTCGTAGAGCTTCAGGAAGCTGAGAAAATCGCGAAAAACCGATCGGAAAATTCAAAAATCGGTTTTTCGACTTTAATATATAGTGATTCTTACGTATTTTGACGCGCTGATTCCGAAAATGGGGTCATTTGTCCTTTTCCGTTGAATTTGATTTTCAAAATTTTGCCAGAAATTGAGCAATGGGTACCCCCTTTCGATTTTTTCGAAAATTTCAATGTTCATTTTTTTACTTCAGGATATAGTGATTCTTATGTATTTTGACGCGCTGATTCCGAAAATGGTGTCATTTGAATTCGTAGAGCTTCAGGAAGCTGAGAAAATCGCGAAAAACCGATCAGAAAATTCAAAAATCGGTTTTTCGACTTTAATATATAGTGATTCTTACGTATTTTGACGCGCTGATTCCGAAAATGGTGTTATTTGAACTCGTAGAGCTTCGGGAAGCTGAGAAAATCGCGAAAAACCGATCGGAAAATTCAAAAATCGGTTTTTCGACTTTAATATATAGTGATTCTTACGTATTTTGACGCGCTGATTCCGAAAATGGTGTTATTTGAACTCGTAGAGCTTCAGGAAGCTGAGAAAATCGCGAAAAACCGATCGGAAAATTCAAAAATCGGTTTTTCGACTTTAATATATAGTGATTCTTACGTATTTTGACGCGCTGATTCCGAAAATGGTGTTATTTGAACTCGTAGAGCTTCAGGAAGCTGAGAAAATCGCGAAAAACCGATCGGAAAATTCAAAAATCGGTTTTTCGACTTTAATATATAGTGATTCTTACGTATTTTGACGCGCTGATTCCGAAAATGGGGTCATTTGTCCTTTTCCGTTGAATTTGATTTTCAAAATTTTGCCAGAAATTGAGCAAAGGGTACCCCCTTTCGATTTTTTCGAAAATTTCAATGTTCATTTTTTTACTTCAGGATATAGTGATTCTTATGTATTTTGACGCGCTGATTCCGAAAATGGTGTCATTTGAATTCGTAGAGCTTCAGGAAGCTGAGAAAATCGCGAAAAACCGATCAGAAAATTCAAAAATCGGTTTTTCGACTTTAATATATAGTGATTCTTACGTATTTTGACGCGCTGATTCCGAAAATGGTGTTATTTGAACTCGTAGAGCTTCAGGAAGCTGAGAAAATCGCGAAAAACCGATCGGAAAATTCAAAAATCGGTTTTTCGACTTTAATATATAGTGATTCTTACGTATTTTGACGCGCTGATTCCGAAAATGGTGTTATTTGAACTCGTAGAGCTTCAGGAAGCTGAGAAAATCGCGAAAAACCGATCGGAAAATTCAAAAATCGGTTTTTCGACTTTAATATATAGTGATTCTTACGTATTTTGACGCGCTGATTCCGAAAATGGTGTTATTTGAACTCGTAGAGCTTCAGGAAGCTGAGAAAATCGCGAAAAATCGATCGGAAAATTTAAAAATCGGTTTTTCGACTTTAATATATAGTGATTCTTACGTATTTTGACGCGCTGATTCCGAAAATGGTGTTATTTGAACTCGTAGAGCTTCAGGAAGCTGAGAAAATCGCGAAAAACCGATCGAAAAATTCAAAAATCGGTTTTTCGACTTTAATATATAGTGATTCTCACGTATTTTGACGCGCTGATTCCGAAAATGGTGTTATTTGAACTCGTAGAGCTTCAGGAAGCTGAGAAAATCGCGAAAAACCGATCGGAAAATTCAAAAATCAGTTTTTCGACTTTAATATATAGTGATTCTTACGTATTTTGACGCGCTGATTCCGAAAATGGGGTCATTTGTCCTTTTCCGTTGAATTTGATTTTCAAAATTTTGCCAGAAATTGAGCAAAGGGTACCCCCTTTCGATTTTTTCGAAAATTTCAATGTTCATTTTTTTACTTCAGGATATAGTGATTCTTATGTATTTTGACGCGCTGATTCCGAAAATGGTGTTATTTGAATTCGTAGAGCTTCAGGAAGCTGAGAAAATCGCGAAAAACCGATCGGAAAATTCAAAAATCGGTTTTTCGACTTTAATATATAGTGATTCTTACGTATTTTGACGCGCTGATTCCGAAAATGGTGTTATTTGAACTCGTAGAGCTTCAGGAAGCTGAGAAATTCGCGAAAAACCGATCAGAAAATTCAAAAATCGGTTTTTCGACTTTAATATATAGTGATTCTTACGTATTTTGACGCGCTGATTCCGAAAATGGTGTTATTTGAACTCGTAGAGCTTCAGGAAGCTGAGAAAATCGCGAAAAACCGATCGGAAAATTCAAAAATCGGTTTTTCGACTTTAATATATAGTGATTCTTACGTATTTTGACGCGCTGATTCCGAAAATGGGGTCATTTGTCCTTTTCCGTTGAATTTGATTTTCAAAATTTTGCCAGAAATTGAGCAAAGGGTACCCCCTTTCGATTTTTTCGAAAATTTCAATGTTCATTTTTTGACTTCAGGATATAGTGATTCTTATGTATTTTGACGCGCTGATTCCGAAAATGGTGTTATTTGAACTCGTAGAGCTTCAGGAAGCTGAGAAAATCGCGAAAAACCGATCGGAAAATTCAAAAATCGGTTTTTCGACTTTAATATATAGTGATTCTTACGTATTTTGACGCGCTGATTCCGAAAATGGTGTTTTTTGAACTCGTAGAGCTTCAGGAAGCTGAGAAAATCGCGAAAAACCGATCGGAAAATTCAAAAATCGGTTTTTCGACTTTAATATATAGTGATTCTTACGTATTTTGACGCGCTGATTCCGAAAATGGTGTTATTTGAACTCGTAGAGCTTCAGGAAGATAAGAAAATCGCGAAAAACCGATCGGAAAATTCAAAAATCGGTTTTTCGACTTTAATATATAGTGATTCTTACGTATTTTGACGCGCTGATTCCGAAAATGGTGTTATTTGAACTCGTAGAGCTTCAGGAAGCTGAGAAAATCGCGAAAAACCGATCGGAAAATTCAAAAATCGGTTTTTCGACTTTAATATATAGTGATTCTTACGTATTTTGACGCGCTGATTCCGAAAATGGGGTCATTTGTCCTTTTTCGTTGAATTTGATTTTCAAAATTTTGCCAGAAATTGAGCAAAGGGTACCCCCTTTCGATTTTTTCGAAAATTTCAATGTTCATTTTTTGACTTCAGGATATAGTGATTCTTATGTATTTTGACGCGCTGATTCCGAAAATGGTGTTATTTGAATTCGTAGAGCTTCAGGAAGCTGAGAAAATCGCGAAAAACCGATCGGAAAATTCAAAAATCGGTTTTTCGACTTTAATATATAGTGATTCTTACGTATTTTGACGCGCTGATTCCGAAAATGGTGTTATTTGAACTCGTAGAGCTTCAGGAAGCTGAGAAAATCGTGAAAAACCGATCGGAAGATTTCAAAATCGGTTTTTCGACTTAAATATATAGTGATTCTTTCGTATTTTGACGCGCTGATTCCGAAAATGGGGTCATTTGTCCTTTTCCGTTGAATTTGATTTTCAAAATTTTGCCAGAAATTGAGCAAAGGGTACCCCCTTTCGATTTTTTCGAAAATTTCAATGTTCATTTTTTGACTTCAGGATATAGTGATTCTTACGTATTTTGACGCGCTGATTCCGAAAATGGTGTTATTTGAACTCGTAGAGCTTCAGGAAGCTGAGAAAATCGCGAAAAACCGATCGGAAAATTCAAAAATCGGTTTTTCGACTTTAATATATAGTGATTCTTACGTATTTTGACGCGCTGATTCCGAAAATGGTGTTATTTGAACTCGTAGAGCTTCAGGATGCTGAGAAAATCGCGAAAAACCGATCGGAAAATTTAAAAATCGGTTTTTCGACTTTAATATATAGTGATTCTTACGTATTTTGACGCGCTGATTCCGAAAATGGTGTTATTCGAACTCGTAGAGCTTCAGGAAGCTGAGAAAATCGTGAAAAACCGATCGGAAGATTTCAAAATCGGTTTTTCGACTTTAATATATAGTGATTCTTACGTATTTTGACGCGCTGATTCCGAAAATGGTGTTATTTGAACTCGTAGAGCTTCAGGAAGATGAGAAAATCGCGAAAAACCGATCGGAAAATTCAAAAATCGGTTTTTCGACTTTAATATATAGTGATTCTTACGTATTTTGACGCGCTGATTCCGAAAATGGTGTTATTCGAACTCGTAGAGCTTCAGGAAGCTGAGAAAATCGCGAAAAACCGATCGGAAAATTCAAAAATCGGTTTTTCGACTTTAATATATAGTGATTCTTACGTATTTTGACGCGCTGATTCCGAAAATGGGGTCATTTGTCCTTTTCCGTTGAATTTGATTTTCAAAATTTTGCCAGAAATTGAGCAAAGGGTACCCCCTTTCGATTTTTTCGAAAATTTCAATGTTCATTTTTTTACTTCAGGATATAGTGATTCTTATGTATTTTGACGCGCTGATTCCGAAAATGGTGTCATTCGAATTCGTAGAGCTTCAGGAAGCTGAGAAAATCGCGAAAAACCGATCAGAAAATTCAAAAATCGGTTTTTTGACTTTAATATATAGTGATTCTTACGTATTTTGACGCGCTGATTCCGAAAATGGTGTTATTTGAACTCGTAGAGCTTCAGGAAGCTGAGAAAATCGCGAAAAACCGATCGGAAAATTCAAAAATCGGTTTTTCGACTTTAATATATAGTGATTCTTACGTATTTTGACGCGCTGATTCCGAAAATGGTGTTATTTGAACTCGTAGAGCTTCAGGAAGCTGAGAAAATCGCGAAAAACCGATCGGAAAATTTAAAAATCGGTTTTTCGACTTTAATATATAGTGATTCTTACGTATTTTGACGCGCTGATTCCGAAAATGGGGTCATTTGTCCTTTTCCGTTGAATTTGATTCTCAAAATTTTGCCAGAAATTGAGCAAAGGGTACCCCCTTTCGATTTTTTCGAAAATTTCAATGTTCATTTTTTGACTTCAGGATATAGTGATTCTTATGTATTTTGACGCGCTGATTCCGAAAATGGTGTTATTTGAACTCGTAGAGCTTCAGGAAGCTGAGAAAATCGCGAAAAACCGATCGGAAAATTCAAAAATCGGTTTTTCGACTTTAATATATAGTGATTCTTACGTATTTTGACGCGCTGATTCCGAAAATGGGGTCATTTGTCCTTTTCCGTTGAATTTGATTTTCAAAATTTTGCCAGAAATTGAGCAAAGGGTACCCCCTTTCGATTTTTTCGAAAATTTCAATGTTCATTTTTTGACTTCAGGATATAGTGATTCTTATGTATTTTGACGCGCTGATTCCGAAAATGGTGTTATTTGAACTCGTAGAGCTTCAGGAAGCTGAGAAAATCGCGAAAAACCGATCGGAAAATTCAAAAATCGGTTTTTCGACTTTAATATATAGTGATTCTTACGTATTTTGACGCGCTGATTTCGAAAATGGTGTTTTTTGAACTCGTAGAGCTTCAGGAAGCTGAGAAAATCGCGAAAAACCGATCGGAAAATTCAAAAATCGGTTTTTCGACTTTAATATATAGTGATTCTTACGTATTTTGACGCGCTGATTCCGAAAATGGTGTTATTTGAACTCGTAGAGCTTCAGGAAGCTGAGAAAATCGCGAAAAACCGATCGGAAAATTTAAAAATCGGTTTTTCGACTTTAATATATAGTGATTCTTACGTATTTTGACGCGCTGATTCCGAAAATGGTGTTATTTGAACTCGTAGAGCTTCAGGAAGCTGAGAAAATCGCGAAAAACCGATCGGAAAATTCAAAAATCGGTTTTTCGACTTTAATATATAGTGATTCTCACGTATTTTGACGCGCTGATTCCGAAAATGGTGTTATTTGAACTCGTAGAGCTTCAGGAAGCTGAGAAAATCGCGAAAAACCGATCGGAAAATTCAAAAATCAGTTTTTCGACTTTAATATATAGTGATTCTTACGTATTTTGACGCGCTGATTCCGAAAATGGGGTCATTTGTCCTTTTCCGTTGAATTTGATTTTCAAAATTTTGCCAGAAATTGAGCAAAGGGTACCCCCTTTCGATTTTTTCGAAAATTTCGATGTTCATTTTTATACTTCAGGATATAGTGATTCTTATGTATTTTGACGCGCTGATTCCGAAAATGGTGTTATTTGAATTCGTAGAGCTTCAGGAAGCTGAGAAAATCGCGAAAAACCGATCGGAAAATTCAAAAATCGGTTTTTCGACTTTAATATATAGTGATTCTTACGTATTTTGACGCGCTGATTCCGAAAATGGTGTTATTTGAACTCGTAGAGCTTCAGGAAGCTGAGAAAATCGCGAAAAACCGATCGAAAAATTCAAAAATCGGTTTTTCGACTTTAATATATAGTGATTCTTACGTATTTTGACGCGCTGATTCCGAAAATGGTGTTATTTGAACTCGTAGAGCTTCAGGAAGCTGAGAAATTCGCGAAAAACCGATCAGAAAATTCAAAAATCGGTTTTTCGACTTTAATATATAGTGATTCTTACGTATTTTGACGCGCTGATTCCGAAAATGGTGTTATTTGAACTCGTAGAGCTTCAGGAAGCTGAGAAAATCGCGAAAAACCGATCGGAAAATTCAAAAATCGGTTTTTCGACTTTAATATATAGTGATTCTTACGTATTTTGACGCGCTGATTCCGAAAATGGTGTTATTTGAACTCGTAGAGCTTCAGGAAGCTGAGAAAATCGCGAAAAACCGATCGGAAAATTTAAAAATCGGTTTTTCGACTTTAATATATAGTGATTCTCACGTATTTTGACGCGCTGATTCCGAAAATGGTGTTATTTGAACTCGTAGAGCTTCAGGAAGCTGAGAAAATCGCGAAAAACCGATCGGAAAATTCAAAAATCGGTTTTTCGACTTTAATATATAGTGATTCTTACGTATTTTGACGCGCTGATTCCGAAAATGGTGTTATTTGAACTCGTAGAGCTTCAGGAAGATGAGAAAATCGCGAAAAACCGATCGGAAAATTCAAAAATCGGTTTTTCGACTTTAATATATAGTGATTCTTACGTATTTTGACGCGCTGATTCCGAAAATGGTGTTATTTGAACTCGTAGAGCTTCAGGAAGCTGAGAAAATCGCGAAAAACCGATCGGAAAATTCAAAAATCGGTTTTTCGACTTTAATATATAGTGATTCTTACGTATTTTGACGCGCTGATTCCGAAAATGGGGTCATTTGTCCTTTTCCGTTGAATTTGATTTTCAAAATTTTGCCAGAAATTGAGCAAAGGGTACCCCCTTTCGATTTTTTCGAAAATTTCAATGTTCATTTTTTTACTTCAGGATATGGTGATTCTTATGTATTTTGACGCGCTGATTCCGAAAATGGTGTCATTTGAATTCGTAGAGCTTCAGGAAGCTGAGAAAATCGCGAAAAACCGATCAGAAAATTCAAAAATCGGTTTTTCGACTTTAATATATGGTGATTCTCACGTATTTTGACGCGCTGATTCCGAAAATGGTGTTATTTGAACTCGTAGAGCTTCAGGAAGCTGAGAAAATCGCGAAAAACCGATCGGAAAATTCAAAAATCGGTTTTTCGACTTTAATATATAGTGATTCTTACGTATTTTGACGCGCTGATTCCGAAAATGGTGTTATTTGAACTCGTAGAGCTTCAGGAAGCTGAGAAAATCGCGAAAAACCGATCGGAAAATTCAAAAATCGGTTTTTCGACTTTAATATATAGTGATTCTTACGTATTTTGACGCGCTGATTCCGAAAATGGTGTTATTTGAACTCGTAGAGCTTCAGGAAGCTGAGAAAATCGCGAAAAACCGATCGGAAAATTTAAAAATCGGTTTTTCGACTTTAATATATAGTGATTCTTACGTATTTTGACGCGCTGATTCCGAAAATGGTGTTATTCGAACTCGTAGAGCTTCAGGAAGCTGAGAAAATCGTGAAAAACCGATCGGAAGATTTCAAAATCGGTTTTTCGACTTAAATATATAGTGATTCTTTCGTATTTTGACGCGCTGATTCCGAAAATGGGGTCATTTGTCCTTTTCCGTTGAATTTGATTTTCAAAATTTTGCCAGAAATTGAGCAAAGGGTACCCCCTTTCGATTTTTTCGAAAATTTCAATGTTCATTTTTTGACTTCAGGATATAGTGATTCTTATGTATTTTGACGCGCTGATTCCGAAAATGGTGTTATTTGAACTCGTAGAGCTTCAGGAAGCTGAGAAAATCGCGAAAAACCGATCGGAAAATTTAAAAATCGGTTTTTCGACTTTAATATATAGTGATTCTTACGTATTTTGACGCGCTGATTCCGAAAATGGTGTTATTTGAACTCGTAGAGCTTCAGGAAGTTGAGAAAATCGCGAAAAACCGATCGGAAAATTCAAAAATCGGTTTTTCGACTTTAATATATAGTGATTCTTACGTATTTTGACGCGCTGATTCCGAAAATGGTGTTATTTGAACTCGTAGAGCTTCAGGAAGCTGAGAAAATCGCGAAAAACCGATCGGAAAATTCAAAAATCGGTTTTTCGACTTTAATATATAGTGATTCTTACGTATTTTGACGCGCTGATTCCGAAAATGGTGTTTTTTGAACTCGTAGAGCTTCAGGAAGCTGAGAAAATCGCGAAAAACCGATCGGAAAATTCAAAAATCGGTTTTTCGACTTTAATATATAGTGATTCTTACGTATTTTGACGCGCTGATTCCGAAAATGGTGTTATTTGAACTCGTAGAGCTTCAGGAAGATGAGAAAATCGCGAAAAACCGATCGGAAAATTCAAAAATCGGTTTTTCGACTTTAATATATAGTGATTCTTACGTATTTTGACGCGCTGATTCCGAAAATGGTGTTATTTGAACTCGTAGAGCTTCAGGAAGCTGAGAAAATCGCGAAAAACCGATCGGAAAATTCAAAAATCGGTTTTTCGACTTTAATATATAGTGATTCTTACGTATTTTGACGCGCTGATTCCGAAAATGGGGTCATTTGTCCTTTTCCGTTGAATTTGATTTTCAAAATTTTGCCAGAAATTGAGCAAAGGGTACCCCCTTTCGATTTTTTCGAAAATTTCAATGTTCATTTTTTTACTTCGGGATATAGTGATTCTTATGTATTTTGACGCGCTGATTCCGAAAATGGTGTTATTTGAATTCGTAGAGCTTCAGGAAGCTGAGAAAATCGCGAAAAACCGATCGGAAAATTCAAAAATCGGTTTTTCGACTTTAATATATAGTGATTCTTACGTATTTTGACGCGCTGATTCCGAAAATGGTGTTATTTGAACTCGTAGAGCTTCAGGAAGCTGAGAAAATCGTGAAAAACCGATCGGAAGATTTCAAAATCGGTTTTTCGACTTAAATATATAGTGATTCTTTCGTATTTTGACGCGCTGATTCCGAAAATGGGGTCATTTGTCCTTTTCCGTTGAATTTGATTTTCAAAATTTTGCCAGAAATTGAGCAAAGGGTACCCCCTTTCGATTTTTTCGAAAATTTCAATGTTCATTTTTTGACTTCAGGATATAGTGATTCTTACGTATTTTGACGCGCTGATTCCGAAAATGGTGTTATTTGAACTCGTAGAGCTTCAGGAAGCTGAGAAAATCGCGAAAAACCGATCGGAAAATTCAAAAATCGGTTTTTCGACTTTAATATATAGTGATTCTTACGTATTTTGACGCGCTGATTCCGAAAATGGTGTTATTTGAACTCGTAGAGCTTCAGGATGCTGAGAAAATCGCGAAAAACCGATCGGAAAATTTAAAAATCGGTTTTTCGACTTTAATATATAGTGATTCTTACGTATTTTGACGCGCTGATTCCGAAAATGGTGTTATTCGAACTCGTAGAGCTTCAGGAAGCTGAGAAAATCGTGAAAAACCGATCGGAAGATTTCAAAATCGGTTTTTCGACTTTAATATATAGTGATTCTTACGTATTTTGACGCGCTGATTCCGAAAATGGTGTTATTTGAACTCGTAGAGCTTCAGGAAGATGAGAAAATCGCGAAAAACCGATCGGAAAATTCAAAAATCGGTTTTTCGACTTTAATATATAGTGATTCTTACGTATTTTGACGCGCTGATTCCGAAAATGGTGTTATTCGAACTCGTAGAGCTTCAGGAAGCTGAGAAAATCGCGAAAAACCGATCGGAAAATTCAAAAATCGGTTTTTCGACTTTAATATATAGTGATTCTTACGTATTTTGACGCGCTGATTCCGAAAATGGGGTCATTTGTCCTTTTCCGTTGAATTTGATTTTCAAAATTTTGCCAGAAATTGAGCAAAGGGTACCCCCTTTCGATTTTTTCGAAAATTTCAATGTTCATTTTTTTACTTCAGGATATAGTGATTCTTATGTATTTTGACGCGCTGATTCCGAAAATGGTGTCATTTGAATTCGTAGAGCTTCAGGAAGCTGAGAAAATCGCGAAAAACCGATCAGAAAATTCAAAAATCGGTTTTTCGACTTTAATATATAGTGATTCTCACGTATTTTGACGCGCTGATTCCGAAAATGGTGTTATTTGAACTCGTAGAGCTTCAGGAAGCTGAGAAAATCGCGAAAAACCGATCGGAAAATTCAAAAATCGGTTTTTCGACTTTAATATATAGTGATTCTTACGTATTTTGACGCGCTGATTCCGAAAATGGTGTTATTTGAACTCGTAGAGCTTCAGGAAGCTGAGAAAATCGCGAAAAACCGATCGGAAAATTCAAAAATCGGTTTTTCGACTTTAATATATAGTGATTCTTACGTATTTTGACGCGCTGATTCCGAAAATGGTGTTATTTGAACTCGTAGAGCTTCAGGAAGTTGAGAAAATCGCGAAAAACCGATCGGAAAATTCAAAAATCGGTTTTTCGACTTTAATATATAGTGATTCTTACGTATTTTGACGCGCTGATTCCGAAAATGGTGTTTTTTGAACTCGTAGAGCTTCAGGAAGCTGAGAAAATCGCGAAAAACCGATCGGAAAATTCAAAAATCGGTTTTTCGACTTTAATATATAGTGATTCTTACGTATTTTGACGCGCTGATTCCGAAAATGGTGTTATTTGAACTCGTAGAGCTTCAGGAAGATGAGAAAATCGCGAAAAACCGATCGGAAAATTCAAAAATCGGTTTTTCGACTTTAATATATAGTGATTCTTACGTATTTTGACGCGCTGATTCCGAAAATGGTGTTATTTGAACTCGTAGAGCTTCAGGAAGCTGAGAAAATCGCGAAAAACCGATCGGAAAATTCAAAAATCGGTTTTTCGACTTTAATATATAGTGATTCTTACGTATTTTGACGCGCTGATTCCGAAAATGGGGTCATTTGTCCTTTTCCGTTGAATTTGATTTTCAAAATTTTGCCAGAAATTGAGCAAAGGGTACCCCCTTTCGATTTTTTCGAAAATTTCAATGTTCATTTTTTTACTTCGGGATATAGTGATTCTTATGTATTTTGACGCGCTGATTCCGAAAATGGTGTTATTTGAATTCGTAGAGCTTCAGGAAGCTGAGAAAATCGCGAAAAACCGATCGGAAAATTCAAAAATCGGTTTTTCGACTTTAATATATAGTGATTCTTACGTATTTTGACGCGCTGATTCCGAAAATGGTGTTATTTGAACTCGTAGAGCTTCAGGAAGCTGAGAAAATCGTGAAAAACCGATCGGAAGATTTCAAAATCGGTTTTTCGACTTAAATATATAGTGATTCTTTCGTATTTTGACGCGCTGATTCCGAAAATGGGGTCATTTGTCCTTTTCCGTTGAATTTGATTTTCAAAATTTTGCCAGAAATTGAGCAAAGGGTACCCCCTTTCGATTTTTTCGAAAATTTCAATGTTCATTTTTTGACTTCAGGATATAGTGATTCTTACGTATTTTGACGCGCTGATTCCGAAAATGGTGTTATTTGAACTCGTAGAGCTTCAGGAAGCTGAGAAAATCGCGAAAAACCGATCGGAAAATTCAAAAATCGGTTTTTCGACTTTAATATATAGTGATTCTTACGTATTTTGACGCGCTGATTCCGAAAATGGTGTTATTTGAACTCGTAGAGCTTCAGGATGCTGAGAAAATCGCGAAAAACCGATCGGAAAATTTAAAAATCGGTTTTTCGACTTTAATATATAGTGATTCTTACGTATTTTGACGCGCTGATTCCGAAAATGGTGTTATTCGAACTCGTAGAGCTTCAGGAAGCTGAGAAAATCGTGAAAAACCGATCGGAAGATTTCAAAATCGGTTTTTCGACTTTAATATATAGTGATTCTTACGTATTTTGACGCGCTGATTCCGAAAATGGTGTTATTTGAACTCGTAGAGCTTCAGGAAGCTGAGAAAATCGCGAAAAACCGATCGGAAAATTCAAAAATCGGTTTTTCGACTTTAATATATAGTGATTCTTACGTATTTTGACGCGCTGATTCCGAAAATGGGGTCATTTGTCCTTTTCCGTTGAATTTGATTTTCAAAATTTTGCCAGAAATTGAGCAAAGGGTACCCCCTTTCGATTTTTTCGAAAATTTCAATGTTCATTTTTTTACTTCAGGATATGGTGATTCTTATGTATTTTGACGCGCTGATTCCGAAAATGGTGTCATTTGAATTCGTAGAGCTTCAGGAAGCTGAGAAAATCGCGAAAAACCGATCAGAAAATTCAAAAATCGGTTTTTCGACTTTAATATATGGTGATTCTCACGTATTTTGACGCGCTGATTCCGAAAATGGTGTTATTTGAACTCGTAGAGCTTCAGGAAGCTGAGAAAATCGCGAAAAACCGATCGGAAAATTCAAAAATCGGTTTTTCGACTTTAATATATAGTGATTCTTACGTATTTTGACGCGCTGATTCCGAAAATGGTGTTATTTGAACTCGTAGAGCTTCAGGAAGCTGAGAAAATCGCGAAAAACCGATCGGAAAATTCAAAAATCGGTTTTTCGACTTTAATATATAGTGATTCTTACGTATTTTGACGCGCTGATTCCGAAAATGGTGTTATTTGAACTCGTAGAGCTTCAGGAAGCTGAGAAAATCGCGAAAAACCGATCGGAAAATTTAAAAATCGGTTTTTCGACTTTAATATATAGTGATTCTTACGTATTTTGACGCGCTGATTCCGAAAATGGTGTTATTCGAACTCGTAGAGCTTCAGGAAGCTGAGAAAATCGTGAAAAACCGATCGGAAGATTTCAAAATCGGTTTTTCGACTTAAATATATAGTGATTCTTTCGTATTTTGACGCGCTGATTCCGAAAATGGGGTCATTTGTCCTTTTCCGTTGAATTTGATTTTCAAAATTTTGCCAGAAATTGAGCAAAGGGTACCCCCTTTCGATTTTTTCGAAAATTTCAATGTTCATTTTTTGACTTCAGGATATAGTGATTCTTATGTATTTTGACGCGCTGATTCCGAAAATGGTGTTATTTGAACTCGTAGAGCTTCAGGAAGCTGAGAAAATCGCGAAAATTTAAAAATCGGTTTTTCGACTTTAATATATAGTGATTCTTACGTATTTTGACGCGCTGATTCCGAAAATGGTGTTATTTGAACTCGTAGAGCTTCAGGAAGTTGAGAAAATCGCGAAAAACCGATCGGAAAATTCAAAAATCGGTTTTTCGACTTTAATATATAGTGATTCTTACGTATTTTGACGCGCTGATTCCGAAAATGGTGTTATTTGAACTCGTAGAGCTTCAGGAAGCTGAGAAAATCGCGAAAAACCGATCGGAAAATTCAAAAATCGGTTTTTCGACTTAAATATATAGTGATTCTTTCGTATTTTGACGCGCTGATTCCGAAAATGGGGTCATTTGTCCTTTTCCGTTGAATTTGATTTTCAAAATTTTGCCAGAAATTGAGCAAAGGGTACCCCCTTTCGATTTTTTCGAAAATTTCAATGTTCATTTTTTGACTTCAGGATATAGTGATTCTTACGTATTTTGACGCGCTGATTCCGAAAATGGTGTTATTTGAACTCGTAGAGCTTCAGGAAGCTGAGAAAATCGCGAAAAACCGATCGGAAAATTCAAAAATCGGTTTTTCGACTTTAATATATAGTGATTCTTACGTATTTTGACGCGCTGATTCCGAAAATGGTGTTATTTGAACTCGTAGAGCTTCAGGATGCTGAGAAAATCGCGAAAAACCGATCGGAAAATTTAAAAATCGGTTTTTCGACTTTAATATATAGTGATTCTTACGTATTTTGACGCGCTGATTCCGAAAATGGTGTTATTCGAACTCGTAGAGCTTCAGGAAGCTGAGAAAATCGTGAAAAACCGATCGGAAGATTTCAAAATCGGTTTTTCGACTTTAATATATAGTGATTCTTACGTATTTTGACGCGCTGATTCCGAAAATGGTGTTATTTGAACTCGTAGAGCTTCAGGAAGATGAGAAAATCGCGAAAAACCGATCGGAAAATTCAAAAATCGGTTTTTCGACTTTAATATATAGTGATTCTTACGTATTTTGACGCGCTGATTCCGAAAATGGTGTTATTCGAACTCGTAGAGCTTCAGGAAGCTGAGAAAATCGCGAAAAACCGATCGGAAAATTCAAAAATCGGTTTTTCGACTTTAATATATAGTGATTCTTACGTATTTTGACGCGCTGATTCCGAAAATGGGGTCATTTGTCCTTTTCCGTTGAATTTGATTTTCAAAATTTTGCCAGAAATTGAGCAAAGGGTACCCCCTTTCGATTTTTTCGAAAATTTCAATGTTCATTTTTTTACTTCAGGATATAGTGATTCTTATGTATTTTGACGCGCTGATTCCGAAAATGGTGTCATTTGAATTCGTAGAGCTTCAGGAAGCTGAGAAAATCGCGAAAAACCGATCAGAAAATTCAAAAATCGGTTTTTTGACTTTAATATATAGTGATTCTTACGTATTTTGACGCGCTGATTCCGAAAATGGTGTTATTTGAACTCGTAGAGCTTCAGGAAGCTGAGAAAATCGCGAAAAACCGATCGGAAAATTCAAAAATCGGTTTTTCGACTTTAATATATAGTGATTCTTACGTATTTTGACGCGCTGATTCCGAAAATGGTGTTATTTGAACTCGTAGAGCTTCAGGAAGCTGAGAAATTCGCGAAAAACCGATCAGAAAATTCAAAAATCGGTTTTTCGACTTTAATATATAGTGATTCTTACGTATTTTGACGCGCTGATTCCGAAAATGGTGTTATTTGAACTCGTAGAGCTTCAGGAAGCTGAGAAAATCGCGAAAAACCGATCGGAAAATTCAAAAATCGGTTTTTCGACTTTAATATATAGTGATTCTTACGTATTTTGACGCGCTGATTCCGAAAATGGTGTTATTTGAACTCGTAGAGCTTCAGGAAGCTGAGAAAATCGCGAAAAACCGATCGGAAAATTTAAAAATCGGTTTTTCGACTTTAATATATAGTGATTCTCACGTATTTTGACGCGCTGATTCCGAAAATGGTGTTATTTGAACTCGTAGAGCTTCAGGAAGCTAAGAAAATCGCGAAAATCCGATCGGAAAATTCAAAAATCGGTTTTTCGACTTTAATATATAGTGATTCTTACGTATTTTGACGCGCTGATTCCGAAAATGGGGTCATTTGTCCTTTTCCGTTGAATTTGATTTTCAAAATCTTGCCAGAAATTGAGCAAAGGGTACCCCCTTTCGATTTTTTCGAAAATTTCAATGTTCATTTTTTGACTCCAGGATATAGTGATTCTTATGTATTTTGACGCGCTGATTCCGAAAATGGTGTTATTTGAATTCGTAGAGCTTCAGGAAGCTGAGAAAATCGCGAAAAACCGATCGGAAAATTCAAAAATCGGTTTTTCGACTTTAATATATAGTGATTCTTACGTATTTTGACGCGCTGATTCCGAAAATGGTGTTATTTGAACTCGTAGAGCTTCAGGAAGCTGAGAAAATCGCGAAAAACCGATCGGAAAATTCAAAAATCGGTTTTTCGACTTTAATATATAGTGATTCTTACGTATTTTGACGCGCTGATTCCGAAAATGGGGTCATTTGTCCTTTTCCGTTGAATTTGATTTTCAAAATTTTGCCAGAAATTGAGCAAATGGTACCCCCTTTCGATTTTTTCGAAAATTTCAATGTTCATTTTTTTACTTCAGGATATAGTGATTCTTATGTATTTTGACGCGCTGATTCCGAAAATGGTGTTATTTGAACTCGTAGAGCTTCAGGAAGCTGAGAAAATCGCGAAAAACCGATCGGAAAATTTAAAAATCGGTTTTTCGACTTTAATATATAGTGATTCTTACGTATTTTGACGCGCTGATTCCGAAAATGGTGTTATTTGAACTCGTAGAGCTTCAGGAAGCTGAGAAAATCGCGAAAAACCGATCGGAAAATTCAAAAATCGGTTTTTCGACTTTAATATATAGTGATTCTTACGTATTTTGACGCGCTGATTCCGAAAATGGTGTTATTTGAACTCGTAGAGCTTCAGGAAGATGAGAAAATCGCGAAAAACCGATCGGAAAATTCAAAAATCGGTTTTTCGACTTTAATATATAGTGATTCTTACGTATTTTGACGCGCTGATTCCGAAAATGGTGTTATTTGAACTCGTAGAGCTTCAGGAAGCTGAGAAAATCGCGAAAAACCGATCGGAAAATTCAAAAATCGGTTTTTCGACTTTAATATATAGTGATTCTTACGTATTTTGACGCGCTGATTCCGAAAATGGGGTCATTTGTCCTTTTCCGTTGAATTTGATTTTCAAAATTTTGCCAGAAATTGAGCAAAGGGTACCCCCTTTCGATTTTTCCGAAAATTTCAATGTTCATTTTTTGACTTCAGGATATAGTGATTCTTATGTATTTTGACGCGCTGATTCCGAAAATGGTGTTATTTGAACTCGTAGAGCTTCAGGAAGCTGAGAAAATCGCGAAAAACCGATCGGAAAATTCAAAAATCGGTTTTTCGACTTTAATATATAGTGATTCTTACGTATTTTGACGCGCTGATTCCGAAAATGGTGTTATTTGAACTCGTAGAGCTTCAGGAAGATGAGAAAATCGCGAAAAACCGATCGGAAAATTCAAAAATCGGTTTTTCGACTTTAATATATAGTGATTCTTACGTATTTTGACGCGCTGATTCCGAAAATGGTGTTATTTGAACTCGTAGAGCTTCAGGAAGCTGAGAAAATCGCGAAAAACCGATCGGAAAATTCAAAAATCGGTTTTTCGACTTTAATATATAGTGATTCTTACGTATTTTGACGCGCTGATTCCGAAAATGGGGTCATTTGTCCTTTTCCGTTGAATTTGATTTTCAAAATTTTGCCAGAAATTGAGCAAAGGGTACCCCCTTTCGATTTTTTCGAAAATTACGATGTTCATTTTTTTACTTCAGGATATAGTGATTCTTATGTATTTTGACGCGCTGATTCCGAAAATGGTGTTATTTGAATTCGTAGAGCTTCAGGAAGCTGAGAAAATCGCGAAAAACCGATCGGAAAATTCAAAAATCGGTTTTTCGACTTTAATATATAGTGATTCTTACGTATTTTGACGCGCTGATTCCGAAAATGGTGTTATTTGAACTCGTAGAGCTTCAGGAAGCTGAGAAAATCGCGAAAAACCGATCGGAAAATTCAAAAATCGGTTTTTCGACTTTAATATATAGTGATTCTTACGTATTTTGACGCGCTGATTCCGAAAATGGGGTCATTTGTCCTTTTCCGTTGAATTTGATTTTCAAAATTTTGCCAGAAATTGAGCAAAGGGTACCCCCTTTCGATTTTTTCGAAAATTTCAATGTTCATTTTTTTACTTCAGGATATAGTGATTCTTATGTATTTTGACGCGCTGATTCCGAAAATGGTGTTATTTGAATTCGTAGAGCTTCAGGAAGCTGAGAAAATCGCGAAAAACCGAGCGGAAAATTCAAAAATCGGTTTTTCGACTTTAATATATAGTGATTCTTACGTATTTTGACGCGCTGATTCCGAAAATGGTGTTATTTGAACTCGTAGAGCTTCAGGAAGCTGAGAAATTCGCGAAAAACCGATCAGAAAATTCAAAAATCGGTTTTTCGACTTTAATATATAGTGATTCTTACGTATTTTGACGCGCTGATTCCGAAAATGGTGTTATTTGAACTCGTAGAGCTTCAGGAAGCTGAGAAAATCGCGAAAAACCGATCGGAAAATTCAAAAATCGGTTTTTCGACTTTAATATATAGTGATTCTTACGTATTTTGACGCGCTGATTCCGAAAATGGTGTTATTTGAACTCGTAGAGCTTCAGGAAGCTGAGAAAATCGCGAAAAACCGATCGGAAAATTTAAAAATCGGTTTTTCGACTTTAATATATAGTGATTCTCACGTATTTTGACGCGCTGATTCCGAAAATGGTGTTATTTGAACTCGTAGAGCTTCAGGAAGCTGAGAAAATCGCGAAAAACCGATCGGAAAATTCAAAAATCGGTTTTTCGACTTTAATATATAGTGATTCTTACGTATTTTGACGCGCTGATTCCGAAAATGGTGTTATTTGAACTCGTAGAGCTTCAGGAAGATGAGAAAATCGCGAAAAACCGATCGGAAAATTCAAAAATCGGTTTTTCGACTTTAATATATAGTGATTCTTACGTATTTTGACGCGCTGATTCCGAAAATGGTGTTATTTGAACTCGTAGAGCTTCAGGAAGCTGAGAAAATCGCGAAAAACCGATCGGAAAATTCAAAAATCGGTTTTTCGACTTTAATATATAGTGATTCTTACGTATTTTGACGCGCTGATTCCGAAAATGGGGTCATTTGTCCTTTTCCGTTGAATTTGATTTTCAAAATTTTGCCAGAAATTGAGCAAAGGGTACCCCCTTTCGATTTTTTCGAAAATTTCAATGTTCATTTTTTTACTTCAGGATATAGTGATTCTTATGTATTTTGACGCGCTGATTCCGAAAATGGTGTCATTTGAATTCGTAGAGCTTCAGGAAGCTGAGAAAATCGCGAAAAACCGATCAGAAAATTCAAAAATCGGTTTTTCGACTTTAATATATAGTGATTCTTACGTATTTTGACGCGCTGATTCCGAAAATGGTGTTATTTGAACTCGTAGAGCTTCAGGAAGCTGAGAAAATCGCGAAAAACCGATCGGAAAATTCAAAAATCGGTTTTTCGACTTTAATATATAGTGATTCTTACGTATTTTGACGCGCTGATTCCGAAAATGGTGTTATTTGAACTCGTAGAGCTTCAGGAAGCTGAGAAAATCGCGAAAAACCGATCGGAAAATTCAAAAATCGGTTTTTCGACTTTAATATATAGTGATTCTTACGTATTTTGACGCGCTGATTCCGAAAATGGTGTTATTTGAACTCGTAGAGCTTCAGGAAGCTGAGAAAATCGCGAAAAACCGATCGGAAAATTTAAAAATCGGTTTTTCGACTTTAATATATAGTGATTCTTACGTATTTTGACGCGCTGATTCCGAAAATGGTGTTATTTGAACTCGTAGAGCTTCAGGAAGCTGAGAAAATCGCGAAAAACCGACCGGAAAATTCAAAAATCGGTTTTTCGACTTTAATATATAGTGATTCTCACGTATTTTGACGCGCTGATTCCGAAAATGGTGTTATTTGAACTCGTAGAGCTTCAGGAAGCTGAGAAAATCGCGAAAAACCGATCGGAAAATTCAAAAATCAGTTTTTCGACTTTAATATATAGTGATTCTTACGTATTTTGACGCGCTGATTCCGAAAATGGGGTCATTTGTCCTTTTCCGTTGAATTTGATTTTCAAAATTTTGCCAGAAATTGAGCAAAGGGTACCCCCTTTCGATTTTTTCGAAAATTTCAATGTTCATTTTTTTACTTCAGGATATAGTGATTCTTATGTATTTTGACGCGCTGATTCCGAAAATGGTGTTATTTGAATTCGTAGAGCTTCAGGAAGCTGAGAAAATCGCGAAAAACCGATCGGAAAATTCAAAAATCGGTTTTTCGACTTTAATATATAGTGATTCTTACGTATTTTGACGCGCTGATTCCGAAAATGGTGTTATTTGAACTCGTAGAGCTTCAGGAAGCTGAGAAATTCGCGAAAAACCGATCAGAAAATTCAAAAATCGGTTTTTCGACTTTAATATATAGTGATTCTTACGTATTTTGACGCGCTGATTCCGAAAATGGTGTTATTTGAACTCGTAGAGCTTCAGGAAGCTGAGAAAATCGCGAAAAACCGATCGGAAAATTCAAAAATCGGTTTTTCGACTTTAATATATAGTGATTCTTACGTATTTTGACGCGCTGATCCCGAAAATGGTGTTATTTGAACTCGTAGAGCTTCAGGAAGCTGAGAAAATCGCGAAAAACCGATCGGAAAATTCAAAAATCGGTTTTTCGACTTTAATATATAGTGATTCTTACGTATTTTGACGCGCTGATTCCGAAAATGGGGTCATTTGTCCTTTTCCGTTGAATTTGATTTTCAAAATTTTGCCAGAAATTGAGCAAAGGGTACCCCCTTTCGATTTTTTCGAAAATTTCAATGTTCATTTTTTTACTTCAGGATATAGTGATTCTTATGTATTTTGACGCGCTGATTCCGAAAATGGTGTTATTTGAATTCGTAGAGCTTCAGGAAGCTGAGAAAATCGCGAAAAACCGATCGGAAAATTCAAAAATCGGTTTTTCGACTTTAATATATAGTGATTCTTACGTATTTTGACGCGCTGATTCCGAAAATGGTGTTATTTGAACTCGTGGAGCTTCAGGAAGCTGAGAAATTCGCGAAAAACCGATCAGAAAATTCAAAAATCGGTTTTTCGACTTTAATATATAGTGATTCTTACGTATTTTGACGCGCTGATTCCGAAAATGGTGTTATTTGAACTCGTAGAGCTTCAGGAAGCTGAGAAAATCGCGAAAAACCGATCGGAAAATTCAAAAATCGGTTTTTCGACTTTAATATATAGTGATTCTTACGTATTTTGACGCGCTGATTCCGAAAATGGTGTTATTTGAACTCGTAGAGCTTCAGGAAGCTGAGAAAATCGCGAAAAACCGATCGGAAAATTTAAAAATCGGTTTTTCGACTTTAATATATAGTGATTCTCACGTATTTTGTTGCGCTGATTCCGAAAATGGTGTTATTTGAACTCGTAGAGCTTCAGGAAGCTGAGAAAATCGCGAAAAACCGATCGGAAAATTCAAAAATCGGTTTTTCGACTTTAATATATAGTGATTCTTACGTATTTTGACGCGCTGATTCCGAAAATGGTGTTATTTGAACTCGTAGAGCTTCAGGAAGATGAGAAAATCGCGAAAAACCGATCGGAAAATTCAAAAATCGGTTTTTCGACTTTAATATATAGTGATTCTTACGTATTTTGACGCGCTGATTCCGAAAATGGTGTTATTTGAACTCGTAGAGCTTCAGGAAGCTGAGAAAATCGCGAAAAACCGATCGGAAAATTCAAAAATCGGTTTTTCGACTTTAATATATAGTGATTCTTACGTATTTTGACGCGCTGATTCCGAAAATGGTGTTATTTGAACTCGTAGAGCTTCAGGAAGCTGAGAAAATCGCGAAAAACCGATCGGAAAATTTAAAAATCGGTTTTTCGACTTTAATATATAGTGATTCTTACGTATTTTGACGCGCTGATTCCGAAAATGGTGTTATTTGAACTCGTAGAGCTTCAGGAAGCTGAGAAAATCGCGAAAAACCGATCGGAAAATTCAAAAATCGGTTTTTCGACTTTAATATATAGTGATTCTTACGTATTTTGACGCGCTGATTCCGAAAATGGGGTCATTTGTCCTTTTCCGTTGAATTTGATTTTCAAAATTTTGCCAGAAATTGAGCAAAGGGTACCCCCTTTCGATTTTTTCGAAAATTTCAATGTTCATTTTTTTACTTCAGGATATAGTGATTCTTATGTATTTTGACGCGCTGATTCCGAAAATGGTGTTATTTGAATTCGTAGAGCTTCAGGAAGCTGAGAAAATCGCGAAAAACCGATCGGAAAATTCAAAAATCGGTTTTTCGACTTTAATATATAGTGATTCTTACGTATTTTGACGCGCTGATTCCGAAAATGGTGTTATTTGAACTCGTAGAGCTTCAGGAAGCTGAGAAATTCGCGAAAAACCGATCAGAAAATTCAAAAATCGGTTTTTCGACTTTAATATATAGTGATTCTTACGTATTTTGACGCGCTGATTCCGAAAATGGTGTTATTTGAACTCGTAGAGCTTCAGGAAGCTGAGAAAATCGCGAAAAACCGATCGGAAAATTCAAAAATCGGTTTTTCGACTTTAATATATAGTGATTCTTACGTATTTTGACGCGCTGATTCCGAAAATGGTGTTATTTGAACTCGTAGAGCTTCAGGAAGCTGAGAAAATCGCGAAAAACCGATCGGAAAATTTAAAAATCGGTTTTTCGACTTTAATATATAGTGATTCTCACGTATTTTGACGCGCTGATTCCGAAAATGGTGTTATTTGAACTCGTAGAGCTTCAGGAAGCTGAGAAAATCGCGAAAAACCGATCGGAAAATTCAAAAATCGGTTTTTCGACTTTAATATATAGTGATTCTTACGTATTTTGACGCGCTGATTCCGAAAATGGTGTTATTTGAACTCGTAGAGCTTCAGGAAGATGAGAAAATCGCGAAAAACCGATCGGAAAATTCAAAAATCGGTTTTTCGACTTTAATATATAGTGATTCTTACGTATTTTGACGCGCTGATTCCGAAAATGGTGTTATTTGAACTCGTAGAGCTTCAGGAAGCTGAGAAAATCGCGAAAAACCGATCGGAAAATTCAAAAATCGGTTTTTCGACTTTAATATATAGTGATTCTTACGTATTTTGACGCGCTGATTCCGAAAATGGGGTCATTTGTCCTTTTCCGTTGAATTTGATTTTCAAAATTTTGCCAGAAATTGAGCAAAGGGTACCCCCTTTCGATTTTTTCGAAAATTTCAATGTTCATTTTTTTACTTCAGGATATAGTGATTCTTATGTATTTTGACGCGCTGATTCCGAAAATGGTGTTATTTGAATTCGTAGAGCTTCAGGAAGCTGAGAAAATCGCGAAAAACCGATCGGAAAATTCAAAAATCGGTTTTTCGACTTTAATATATAGTGATTCTTACGTATTTTGACGCGCTGATTCCGAAAATGGTGTTATTTGAACTCGTAGAGCTTCAGGAAGCTGAGAAAATCGCGAAAAACCGATCGGAAAATTCAAAAATCGGTTTTTCGACTTTAATATATAGTGATTCTTACGTATTTTGACGCGCTGATTCCGAAAATGGTGTTATTTGAACTCGTAGAGCTTCAGGAAACTGAGAAAATCGCGAAAAACCGATCGGAAAATTCAAAAATCGGTTTTTCGACTTAAATATATAGTGATTCTTACGTATTTTGACGCGCTGATTCCGAAAATGGTGTTATTTGAACTCGTAGAGCTTCAGGAAGCTGAGAAAATCGCGAAAAACCGATCGGAAAATTCAAAAATCGGTTTTTCGACTTTAATATATAGTGATTCTTACGTATTTTGACGCGCTGATTCCGAAAATGGTGTTATTTGAACTCGTAGAGCTTCAGGAAGCTGAGAAAATCGCGAAAAACCGATCGGAAAATTCAAAAATCGGTTTTTCGACTTTAATATATAGTGATTCTTACGTATTTTGACGCGCTGATTCCGAAAATGGGGTCATTTGTCCTTTTCCGTTGAATTTGATTTTCAAAATTTTGCCAGAAATTGAGCAAAGGGTACCCCCTTTCGATTTTTTCGAAAATTTCAATGTTCATTTTTTTACTTCAGGATATAGTGATTCTTATGTATTTTGACGCGCTGATTCCGAAAATGGTGTCATTTGAATTCGTAGAGCTTCAGGAAGCTGAGAAAATCGCGAAAAACCGATCAGAAAATTCAAAAATCGGTTTTTCGACTTTAATATATAGTGATTCTTACGTATTTTGACGCGCTGATTCCGAAAATGGTGTTATTTGAACTCGTAGAGCTTCAGGAAGCTGAGAAAATCGCGAAAAACCGATCGGAATATTCAAAAATCGGTTTTTCGACTTTAATATATAGTGATTCTTACGTATTTTGACGCGCTGATTCCGAAAATGGTGTTATTTGAACTCGTAGAGCTTCAGGAAGCTGAGAAAATCGCGAAAAACCGATCGGAAAATTCAAAAATCGGTTTTTCGACTTTAATATATAGTGATTCTTACGTATTTTGACGCGCTGATTCCGAAAATGGTGTTATTTGAACTCGTAGAGCTTCAGGAAGCTGAGAAAATCGCGAAAAACCGATCGGAAAATTTAAAAATCGGTTTTTCGACTTTAATATATAGTGATTCTTACGTATTTTGACGCGCTGATTCCGAAAATGGTGTTATTCGAACTCGTAGAGCTTCAGGAAGCTGAGAAAATCGTGAAAAACCGATCGGAAGATTTCAAAATCGGTTTTTCGACTTAAATATATAGTGATTCTTTCGTATTTTGACGCGCTGATTCCGAAAATGGGGTCATTTGTCCTTTTCCGTTGAATTTGATTTTCAAAATTTTGCCAGAAATTGAGCAAAGGGTACCCCCTTTCGATTTTTTCGAAAATTTCAATGTTCATTTTTTGACTTCAGGATATAGTGATTCTTATGTATTTTGACGCGCTGATTCCGAAAATGGTGTTATTTGAACTCGTAGAGCTTCAGGAAGCTGAGAAAATCGCGAAAAACCGATCGGAAAATTTAAAAATCGGTTTTTCGACTTTAATATATAGTGATTCTTACGTATTTTGACGCGCTGATTCCGAAAATGGTGTTATTTGAACTCGTAGAGCTTCAGGAAGATGAGAAAATCGCGAAAAACCGATCGGAAAATTCAAAAATCGGTTTTTCGACTTTAATATATAGTGATTCTTACGTATTTTGACGCGCTGATTCCGAAAATGGTGTTATTTGAACTCGTAGAGCTTCAGGAAGCTGAGAAAATCGCGAAAAACCGATCGGAAAATTTAAAAATCGGTTTTTCGACTTTAATATATAGTGATTCTTACGTATTTTGACGCGCTGATTCCGAAAATGGGGTCATTTGTCCTTTTCCGTTGAATTTGATTCTCAAAATTTTGCCAGAAATTGAGCAAAGGGTACCCCCTTTCGATTTTTTCGAAAATTTCAATGTTCATTTTTTGACTTCAGGATATAGTGATTCTTATGTATTTTGACGCGCTGATTCCGAAAATGGTGTTATTTGAACTCGTAGAGCTTCAGGAAGCTGAGAAAATCGCGAAAAACCGATCGGAAAATTCAAAAATCGGTTTTTCGACTTTAATATATAGTGATTCTTACGTATTTTGACGCGCTGATTCCGAAAATGGGGTCATTTGTCCTTTTCCGTTGAATTTGATTTTCAAAATTTTGCCAGAAATTGAGCAAAGGGTACCCCCTTTCGATTTTTTCGAAAATTTCAATGTTCATTTTTTGACTTCAGGATATAGTGATTCTTATGTATTTTGACGCGCTGATTCCGAAAATGGTGTTATTTGAACTCGTAGAGCTTCAGGAAGCTGAGAAAATCGCGAAAAACCGATCGGAAAATTCAAAAATCGGTTTTTCGACTTTAATATATAGTGATTCTTACGTATTTTGACGCGCTGATTTCGAAAATGGTGTTTTTTGAACTCGTAGAGCTTCAGGAAGCTGAGAAAATCGCGAAAAACCGATCGGAAAATTCAAAAATCGGTTTTTCGACTTTAATATATAGTGATTCTTACGTATTTTGACGCGCTGATTCCGAAAATGGTGTTATTTGAACTCGTAGAGCTTCAGGAAGATGAGAAAATCGCGAAAAACCGATCGGAAAATTCAAAAATCGGTTTTTCGACTTTAATATATAGTGATTCTTACGTATTTTGACGCGCTGATTCCGAAAATGGTGTTATTTGAACTCGTAGAGCTTCAGGAAGCTGAGAAAATCGCGAAAAACCGATCGGAAAATTCAAAAATCGGTTTTTCGACTTTAATATATAGTGATTCTTACGTATTTTGACGCGCTGATTCCGAAAATGGGGTCATTTGTCCTTTTCCGTTGAATTTGATTTTCAAAATTTTGCCAGAAATTGAGCAAAGGGTACCCCCTTTCGATTTTTTCGAAAATTTCAATGTTCATTTTTTTACTTCAGGATATAGTGATTCTTATGTATTTTGACGCGCTGATTCCGAAAATGGTGTTATTTGAATTCGTAGAGCTTCAGGAAGCTGAGAAAATCGCGAAAAACCGATCGGAAAATTCAAAAATCGGTTTTTCGACTTTAATATATAGTGATTCTTACGTATTTTGACGCGCTGATTCCGAAAATGGTGTTATTTGAACTCGTAGAGCTTCAGGAAGCTGAGAAAATCGTGAAAAACCGATCGGAAGATTTCAAAATCGGTTTTTCGACTTAAATATATAGTGATTCTTTCGTATTTTGACGCGCTGATTCCGAAAATGGGGTCATTTGTCCTTTTCCGTTGAATTTGATTTTCAAAATTTTGCCAGAAATTGAGCAAAGGGTACCCCCTTTCGATTTTTTCGAAAATTTCAATGTTCATTTTTTGACTTCAGGATATAGTGATTCTTACGTATTTTGACGCGCTGATTCCGAAAATGGTGTTATTTGAACTCGTAGAGCTTCAGGAAGCTGAGAAAATCGCGAAAAACCGATCGGAAAATTCAAAAATCGGTTTTTCGACTTTAATATATAGTGATTCTTACGTATTTTGACGCGCTGATTCCGAAAATGGTGTTATTTGAACTCGTAGAGCTTCAGGATGCTGAGAAAATCGCGAAAAACCGATCGGAAAATTTAAAAATCGGTTTTTCGACTTTAATATATAGTGATTCTTACGTATTTTGACGCGCTGATTCCGAAAATGGTGTTATTCGAACTCGTAGAGCTTCAGGAAGCTGAGAAAATCGTGAAAAACCGATCGGAAGATTTCAAAATCGGTTTTTCGACTTAAATATATAGTGATTCTTTCGTATTTTGACGCGCTGATTCCGAAAATGGTGTTATTTGAACTCGTAGAGCTTCAGGAAGCTGAGAAAATCGCGAAAAACCGATCGGAAAATTCAAAAATCGGTTTTTCGACTTTAATATATAGTGATTCTTACGTATTTTGACGCGCTGATTCCGAAAATGGGGTCATTTGTCCTTTTCCGTTAAATTTGATTTTCAAAATTTTGCCAGAAATTGAGCAAAGGGTACCCCCTTTCGATTTTTTCGAAAATTTCAATGTTCATTTTTTGACTTCAGGATATAGTGATTCTTATGTATTTTGACGCGCTGATTCCGAAAATGGTGTTATTTGAACTCGTAGAGCTTCAGGAAGCTGAGAAAATCGCGAAAAACCGATCGGAAAATTTAAAAATCGGTTTTTCGACTTTAATATATAGTGATTCTTACGTATTTTGACGCGCTGATTCCGAAAATGGTGTTATTTGAACTCGTAGAGCTTCAGGAAGATGAGAAAATCGCGAAAAACCGATCGGAAAATTCAAAAATCGGTTTTTCGACTTTAATATATAGTGATTCTTACGTATTTTGACGCGCTGATTCCGAAAATGGTGTTATTTGAACTCGTAGAGCTTCAGGAAGCTGAGAAAATCGCGAAAAACCGATCGGAAAATTTAAAAATCGGTTTTTCGACTTTAATATATAGTGATTCTTACGTATTTTGACGCGCTGAGTCCGAAAATGGGGTCATTTGTCCTTTTCCGTTGAATTTGATTTTCAAAATTTTGCCAGAAATTGAGCAAAGGGTACCCCCTTTCGATTTTTTCGAAAATTTCAATGTTCATTTTTTGACTTCAGGATATAGTGATTCTTATGTATTTTGACGCGCTGATTCCGAAAATGGTGTTATTTGAACTCGTAGAGCTTCAGGAAGCTGAGAAAATCGCGAAAAACCGATCGGAAAATTTAAAAATCGGTTTTTCGACTTTAATATATAGTGATTCTTACGTATTTTGACGCGCTGATTCCGAATTATTTGAACTCGTAGAGCTTCAGGAAGATGAGAAAATCGCGAAAAACCGATCGGAAAATTCAAAAATCGGTTTTTCGACTTTAATATATAGTGATTCTTACGTATTTTGACGCGCTGATTCCGAAAATGGTGTTATTTGAACTCGTAGAGCTTCAGGAAGCTGAGAAAATCGCGAAAAACCGATCGGAAAATTCAAAAATCGGTTTTTCGACTTTAATATATAGTGATTCTTACGTATTTTGACGCGCTGATTCCGAAAATGGGGTCATTTGTCCTTTTCCGTTGAATTTGATTTTCAAAATTTTGCCAGAAATTGAGCAAAGGGTACCCCCTTTCGATTTTTTCGAAAATTTCAATGTTCATTTTTTGACTTCAGGATATAGTGATTCTTATGTATTTTGACGCGCTGATTCCGAAAATGGTGTTATTTGAACTCGTAGAGCTTCAGGAAGCTGAGAAAATCGCGAAAAACCGATCGGAAAATTCAAAAATCGGTTTTTCGACTTTAATATATAGTGATTCTTACGTATTTTGACGCGCTGATTCCGAAAATGGTGTTTTTTGAACTCGTAGAGCTTCAGGAAGCTGAGAAAATCGCGAAAAACCGATCGGAAAATTCAAAAATCGGTTTTTCGACTTTAATATATAGTGATTCTTACGTATTTTGACGCGCTGATTCCGAAAATGGTGTTATTTGAACTCGTAGAGCTTCAGGAAGATGAGAAAATCGCGAAAAACCGATCGGAAAATTCAAAAATCGGTTTTTCGACTTTAATATATAGTGATTCTTACGTATTTTGACGCGCTGATTCCGAAAATGGTGTTATTTGAACTCGTAGAGCTTCAGGAAGCTGAGAAAATCGCGAAAAACCGATCGGAAAATTCAAAAATCGGTTTTTCGACTTTAATATATAGTGATTCTTACGTATTTTGACGCGCTGATTCCGAAAATGGGGTCATTTGTCCTTTTCCGTTGAATTTGATTTTCAAAATTTTGCCAGAAATTGAGCAAAGGGTACCCCCTTTCGATTTTTTCGAAAATTTCAATGTTCATTTTTTTACTTCAGGATATAGTGATTCTTATGTATTTTGACGCGCTGATTCCGAAAATGGTGTTATTTGAATTCGTAGAGCTTCAGGAAGCTGAGAAAATCGCGAAAAACCGATCGGAAAATTCAAAAATCGGTTTTTCGACTTTAATATATAGTGATTCTTACGTATTTTGACGCGCTGATTCCGAAAATGGTGTTATTTGAACTCGTAGAGCTTCAGGAAGCTGAGAAAATCGCGAAAAACCGATCGGAAAATTCAAAAATCGGTTTTTCGACTTTAATATATAGTGATTCTTACGTATTTTGACGCGCTGATTCCGAAAATGGTGTTATTTGAACTCGTAGAGCTTCAGGAAGCTGAGAAAATCGCGAAAAACCGATCGGAAAATTTAAAAATCGGTTTTTCGACTTTAATATATAGTGATTCTCACGTATTTTGACGCGCTGATTCCGAAAATGGTGTTATTTGAACTCGTAGAGCTTCAGGAAGCTGAGAAAATCGCGAAAAACCGATCGGAAAATTCAAAAATCGGTTTTTCGACTTTAATATATAGTGATTCTTACGTATTTTGACGCGCTGATTCCGAAAATGGTGTTATTTGAACTCGTAGAGCTTCAGGAAGATGAGAAAATCGCGAAAAACCGATCGGAAAATTCAAAAATCGGTTTTTCGACTTTAATATATAGTGATTCTTACGTATTTTGACGCGCTGATTCCGAAAATGGTGTTATTTGAACTCGTAGAGCTTCAGGAAGCTGAGAAAATCGCGAAAAACCGATCGGAAAATTCAAAAATCGGTTTTTCGACTTTAATATATAGTGATGCTTACGTATTTTGACGCGCTGATTCCGAAAATGGGGTCATTTGTCCTTTTCCGTTGAATTTGATTTTCAAAATTTTGCCAGAAATTGAGCAAAGGGTACCCCCTTGTTGAAGTACAATGCACACCTTTCCTATTTATCACTTTCATGGTTGATATACCCCATCTAGCGTGTATATTCTTGTTGTATGTTAGATCAAGAACGGCAACACTGTTCTAGATAGTGTGTCAAGTGTCAAGTAGTAAGTAATTATAATAAATAGAAGAAGTCATGTTCTTGTATGTTTCTTGTGAAATAAAAGCAAAGAAGGAAATAGGAGTTTTAATGGTAGTAGAGAAGAATATAAAAGATTAAGAAATATCAACAGTGGTAGCAGAGCGTGGTTTAAAATTATAAGCATATACGAGAATGTCGAATCTACGAGAAAGATTCCCAATTGTACCATTCGCCGGCGTGGACTTCAGCACGTGGTCGTTTAGGATAAAAAGTATACTAAAAGAAAATGGAGCGTTAAAAGCAATTGAAGATGAAACATATAGTGCGGATGCTCAGAACTCGAAGGACGAGGCGAAAGCCCAGGCGATATTGATAGCTGGTGTGGCAGATAGCCATATTGAATATTTGAAAAAGGAATCCGCATTTAAGATGTTTAAGAACCTGGAGGAAAATTTCATGAAGAAGGGAGTACGTTCCAAGTTGTTTCTACGCCGAAAATTATCGGAGATGAAATATTCAGAAAATTGTTCACTGATTGAACATTTTATAAATGTTGAAAGAATTTTCACAGAGTTGAAAGAAGCTGATACAGAATTGGGTGAAGAAGAGAAGGTTAACTATATATTATTGTCCATGCCTCAGTCATATGACGGCATTATAACAGCGTTGGAAACGATGGAGAACTTAAAACTAGATTTTGTGAAGAATAGATTACTTGGAGAAGAAGAAAAGAGAAAGAGAGATTTGAATGGACTTGGTGTCAGATCACACACAACTGCTTTCTCATGTTTTGTGTGTGGTAAACCTGGCCACAAGAAATTCCAATGTACTATGAGAGACAGAAGTCAATCACAAGAAAATTATCAAAGGGGTCCTGGAAATTATCAAGGGCTAGAACGTGGGCACTATAGAGGCTTTAGACAAGGAAGAGAACAGAGTCGAGGATATGGACGAGGACAGATACAAGGATATGGACGAGGACAGAGTCAAGGATATAGACGAGGACAGAGTCAAGGATATGGACGAGGACAAAGTCAAGGATATGAAAGAGGACGAAGTCAAGGATATGGACAAGAAAGAAGACATCAGTCATATGCAGCGGAGAACTGTGAGTCACAAGATATTGCTTTTTTATGTGAAAAAAATTTAAACGAAGCACACAATTGTAATGATATTTTCAACAAAAATTGTCTGATATGGTACATAGACTCTGGATGCTCTGATCATCTGGTAAACAATAAAGATATTTTTATAGATTATATAGAACTCAAAATACCTAAAAATATAGCTGCTGCCAAAGAAGGTGTAATGTTGAAAGCAGTAGGAATTGGTAATATTAAAGCGAAATGTTGTGTAGGCAAACATATTACTAACTGTACTATTAAAAATGTTTATTATGTACCAGATCTTAGAAAAAACTTATTATCAGTACCTAAAATGGAATCTAATGGATTGAAAGTTACTTTCTATAGAGGTAAAGTTAAAATTTATAATAATGATCAAATAATAATGATAGGTAGTGCAAATGGTAATTTGTATACTATTGAAATGGAAGTAGATGAACAAAGTTGTAGCTATCATGTAACAAAAAATTGTAACACATCACAGTTATGGCATAGACGCTTCGGTCACTTGGGAATGAGAAATATTAATATTCTAGTGCAGAAGAACCTAGTGAATGGCATACATGATTTTCAAAACAATGAAACAGATAATACATTATGTGAACCATGTTTATTAGGAAAAATGACAAGACAACCTTTCAATAAGCCTGGATATAGGGCAAATAAACCGCTAGAGTTGGTGCATACAGACATTTGTGGGCCGATTACCCCAATCAGTAGAGAAGGTCATAAATATTTGTTAACATTCATTGATGATTACTCTCATTTTGTTATAGTATATTTGATAACACAAAAATCAGAAGTTTTCGAAAAATTTAAAGATTATTACTTTTATGCAACTAAACATTTCAATACAAATCTGTTGAAACTTCGTTCAGATAATGGTGGGGAATATGTGTCAGGGGAATTTCAAAGATTTTGTTCTCAAGAAGGGATATTATTGCAATATACAGTACCATATAATCCAGAGATGAACGGTGTAGCCGAACGTATGAACCGAACTTTAATTGAGAAAGCCAGAACAATATTACTAGAGTCAGATCTAGGAAAAGAATTTTGGGGAGATGCTGTATTATATTCTGCCTATGTTACAAATAGAAGTCCCTCAGCTGGGAGAGAGGTAACAGCAAGTGAATTATGGGCCGGAAGAAAACCAGATGTTTCAAATATGAGAGTTTTTGGTTGTATCGCATATAATCATGTACCTAAAGAACAAAGACAAAAATTAGACAATCCTGGTAAGAAAATGATTATGATAGGGTACAGTTCTTCAGGATACAGACTTTTTGATACAGAAACCAATAGAGTAGTAAATGCAAGAAATGTTGTATTTGATGAGAGATTGAAAGATCAAATTAAATATTTTGCGAGTAGTGAAGAAACCTCTACACAAGAAGTGAGAACTGAACAAGACGAGGTAAAGCAAAGAACAGAAGAGCACGAAATTGAGAGAATAGAAAATGAAGTACCTAAAAATATTCTAAGAGAGCCAGTATTAGATGAACAGGCTGAAGGGAGACAGAAGAGAAAAACTAGGAAACCAAAATGGCAAGAAGATTATGAAATAAATTTCAGTGAGGAAAGTGATGAAGCTTTATTTGCACTGTTTACTAACCAAGATGTACCATTGAATTATCAAGATATAGAAGAAAGAGCAGACAAACATGATTGGAAAAAGGCAGTAAATGAAGAACTTGAAATTCTAGAAGAGAGTCACACTTGGAAAATTGTGACGAAACCGGAAAAGGAAAAATTATTGGATAGCAAATGGGTTTTCACAAAGAAAAATATAAGAGAGGAAGAAATATGTAAAGCTAGACTAGTAGTACGTGGATATCAGCAGAAAGAACATTTGGGAAATATTTATTCACCTGTTTTAAAATTAGAAACTTTAAGAGTACTTTTATCCGTGGCTGCTCACAGAGGATACCATATTCACCAAATGGACGTGAAGGGAGCATTCTTATACGGTGAAATAAATGAAATTGTGTATCTTAAACCACCGGACGGATTAGAATTACCGGAAGGTCAAGTTTTAAAATTAAATAAATCATTATACGGGTTAAAAAAATCTCCCAAGTATTGGTATGAAAAATTTAATAGCACTATAACAGGATATGGGTTTAAAAGATCAGAAAATGACTATTGTCTTTATAGTTTAAGGGATATGTACTTATCACTATATGTTGATGACCTCTTAATACTAGGAAATGACTTGAAGGAAATAAATAAGGTTAAAATATTTTTATCAACAAAATTTAGGATGAAAGACATGGGTTGTGAAAATTTAACGTATTTGGGGATTTCAATTATTCAACAGCCAGGACAAATTCACATCAATCAAACAAAATATCTGCAAAGTATTTTGAAAAAATATAATATGGAAAATTGTAATGGTAGTAATACTCCAATGGATGTAAACTTCAAATTAGATGAAAAGTCAGTAATTGATATGAAATATGAATTGCAATGTAGATCACTGATAGGGTCTTTAATGTATGCTACAGTAGGTTCAAGGCCAGATTTAGCTACTTCTGTATGTTATTTAAGCAGATACCAATCAAACCCAAGTGACGATTTGTGGAAAGCGTTGAAGCGAATACTCAGATATGTAAAACAAACCATTAATTATTCTTTGATATATTCTAAGACTTATGATAATACATTATCACCATTGATAGGATATGCTGATGCCGACTGGGCTAGAGATAATGATAGGAAGTCTACTAGTGGATATGTATTTAAATTGTATAATAATACTATAGCATGGAGATCTAAGAAACAAACAACTGTAGCACTTAGTACAACTGAGGCTGAATTGATCTCTTTGTGTGAATCTGTTGTAGAAGCATGTTGGTTAGTTAAATTACTGTTAGATTTGAATGTAAATGTTAAAAATGTAACTGTTTATGAAGATAACCAGAGTACTATTAAAACTGTACAGAACCCAGATCAAAAGAGACTGAAACATATGGATATTAAGTTTAATTTTGTGAAACAAAAGGTAGAAGAAGGTTTAATTAATGTAGAGTATATTAATACTAAATCTCAGTTAGCTGATATGTTCACAAAGCCTTTATCTAAAAATCAGTTGTTACCGTATACATTAGAATTAGGTTTGAAAGATGTGCATTGAGGGAGAGTGTTGAAGTACAATGCACACCTTTCCTATTTATCACTTTCATGGTTGATATACCCCATCTAGCGTGTATATTCTTGTTGTATGTTAGATCAAGAACGGCAACACTGTTCTAGATAGTGTGTCAAGTGTCAAGTAGTAAGTAATTATAATAAATAGAAGAAGTCATGTTCTTGTATGTTTCTTGTGAAATAAAAGCAAAGAAGGAAATAGGAGTTTTAATGGTAGTAGAGAAGAATATAAAAGATTAAGAAATATCAACACCCCTTTCGATTTTTTCGAAAATTTCAATGTTCATTTTTTTACTTCAGGATATAGTGATTCTTATGTATTTTGACGCGCTGATTCCGAAAATGGTGTCATTTGAATTCGTAGAGCTTCAGGAAGCTGAGAAAATCGCGAAAAACCGATCAGAAAATTCAAAAATCGGTTTTTCGACTTTAATATATAGTGATTCTTACGTATTTTGACGCGCTGATTCCGAAAATGGTGTTATTTGAACTCGTAGAGCTTCAGGAAGCTGAGAAAATCGCGAAAAACCGATCGGAAAATTCAAAAATCGGTTTTTCGACTTTAATATATAGTGATTCTTACGTATTTTGACGCGCTGATTCCGAAAATGGTGTTATTTGAACTCGTAGAGCTTCAGGAAGCTGAGAAAATCGCGAAAAACCGATCGGAAAATTCAAAAATCGGTTTTTCGACTCTAATATATAGTGATTCTTACGTATTTTGACGCGCTGATTCCGAAAATGGTGTTATTTGAACTCGTAGAGCTTCAGGAAGCTGAGAAAATCGCGAAAAACCGATCGGAAAATTTAAAAATCGGTTTTTCGACTTTAATATATAGTGATTCTTACGTATTTTGACGCGCTGATTCCGAAAATGGTGTTATTCGAACTCGTAGAGCTTCAGGAAGCTGAGAAAATCGTGAAAAACCGATCGGAAGATTTCAAAATCGGTTTTTCGACTTAAATATATAGTGATTCTTTCGTATTTTGACGCGCTGATTCCGAAAATGGGGTCATTTGTCCTTTTCCGTTGAATTTGATTTTCAAAATTTTGCCAGAAATTGAGCAAAGGGTACCCCCTTTCGATTTTTTCGAAAATTTCAATGTTCATTTTTTGACTTCAGGATATAGTGATTCTTATGTATTTTGACGCGCTGATTCCGAAAATGGTGTTATTTGAACTCGTAGAGCTTCAGGAAGCTGAGAAAATCGCGAAAAACCGATCGGAAAATTTAAAAATCGGTTTTTCGACTTTAATATATAGTGATTCTTACGTATTTTGACGCGCTGATTCCGAAAATGGTGTTATTTGAACTCGTAGAGCTTCAGGAAGATGAGAAAATCGCGAAAAACCGATCGGAAAATTCAAAAATCGGTTTTTCGACTTTAATATATAGTGATTCTTACGTATTTTGACGCGCTGATTCCGAAAATGGTGTTATTTGAACTCGTAGAGCTTCAGGAAGCTGAGAAAATCGCGAAAAACCGATCGGAAAATTTAAAAATCGGTTTTTCGACTTTAATATATAGTGATTCTTACGTATTTTGACGCGCTGATTCCGAAAATGGGGTCATTTGTCCTTTTCCGTTGAATTTGATTTTCAAAATTTTGCCAGAAATTGAGCAAAGGGTACCCCCTTTCGATTTTTTCGAAAATTTCAATGTTCATTTTTTGACTTCAGGATATAGTGATTCTTATGTATTTTGACGCGCTGATTCCGAAAATGGTGTTATTTGAACTCGTAGAGCTTCAGGAAGCTGAGAAAATCGCGAAAAACCGATCGGAAAATTTAAAAATCGGTTTTTCGACTTTAATATATAGTGATTCTTACGTATTTTGACGCGCTGATTCCGAAAATGGTGTTATTTGAACTCGTAGAGCTTCAGGAAGATGAGAAAATCGCGAAAAACCGATCGGAAAATTCAAAAATCGGTTTTTCGACTTTAATATATAGTGATTCTTACGTATTTTGACGCGCTGATTCCGAAAATGGTGTTATTTGAACTCGTAGAGCTTCAGGAAGCTGAGAAAATCGCGAAAAACCGATCGGAAAATTCAAAAATCGGTTTTTCGACTTTAATATATAGTGATTCTTACGTATTTTGACGCGCTGATTCCGAAAATGGGGTCATTTGTCCTTTTCCGTTGAATTTGATTTTCAAAATTTTGCCAGAAATTGAGCAAAGGGTACCCCCTTTCGATTTTTTCGAAAATTTCAATGTTCATTTTTTGACTTCAGGATATAGTGATTCTTATGTATTTTGACGCGCTGATTCCGAAAATGGTGTTATTTGAACTCGTAGAGCTTCAGGAAGCTGAGAAAATCGCGAAAAACCGATCGGAAAATTTAAAAATCGGTTTTTCGACTTTAATATATAGTGATTCTTACGTATTTTGACGCGCTGATTCCGAAAATGGTGTTATTTGAACTCGTAGAGCTTCAGGAAGCTGAGAAAATCGCGAAAAACCGATCGGAAAATTCAAAAATCGGTTTTTCGACTTTAATATATAGTGATTCTTACGTATTTTGACGCGCTGATTCCGAAAATGGTGTTATTTGAACTCGTAGAGCTTCAGGAAGCTGAGAAAATCGCGAAAAACCGATCGGAAAATTCAAAAATCGGTTTTTCGACTCTAATATATAGTGATTCTTACGTATTTTGACGCGCTGATTCCGAAAATGGTGTTATTTGAACTCGTAGAGCTTCAGGAAGCTGAGAAAATCGCGAAAAACCGATCGGAAAATTTAAAAATCGGTTTTTCGACTTTAATATATAGTGATTCTTACGTATTTTGACGCGCTGATTCCGAAAATGGTGTTATTTGAACTCGTAGAGCTTCAGGAAGCTGAGAAAATCGCGAAAAACCGACCGGAAAATTCAAAAATCGGTTTTTCGACTTTAATATATAGTGATTCTCACGTATTTTGACGCGCTGATTCCGAAAATGGTGTTATTTGAACTCGTAGAGCTTCAGGAAGCTGAGAAAATCGCGAAAAACCGATCGGAAAATTCAAAAATCAGTTTTTCGACTTTAATATATAGTGATTCTTACGTATTTTGACGCGCTGATTCCGAAAATGGGGTCATTTGTCCTTTTCCGTTGAATTTGATTTTCAAAATTTTGCCAGAAATTGAGCAAAGGGTACCCCCTTTCGATTTTTTCGAAAATTTCAATGTTCATTTTTTTACTTCAGGATATAGTGATTCTTATGTATTTTGACGCGCTGATTCCGAAAATGGTGTTATTTGAATTCGTAGAGCTTCAGGAAGCTGAGAAAATCGCGAAAAACCGATCGGAAAATTCAAAAATCGGTTTTTCGACTTTAATATATAGTGATTCTTACGTATTTTGACGCGCTGATTCCGAAAATGGTGTTATTTGAACTCGTAGAGCTTCAGGAAGCTGAGAAATTCGCGAAAAACCGATCAGAAAATTCAAAAATCGGTTTTTCGACTTTAATATATAGTGATTCTTACGTATTTTGACGCGCTGATTCCGAAAATGGTGTTATTTGAACTCGTAGAGCTTCAGGAAGCTGAGAAAATCGCGAAAAACCGATCGGAAAATTCAAAAATCGGTTTTTCGACTTTAATATATAGTGATTCTTACGTATTTTGACGCGCTGATCCCGAAAATGGTGTTATTTGAACTCGTAGAGCTTCAGGAAGCTGAGAAAATCGCGAAAAACCGATCGGAAAATTCAAAAATCGGTTTTTCGACTTTAATATATAGTGATTCTTACGTATTTTGACGCGCTGATTCCGAAAATGGGGTCATTTGTCCTTTTCCGTTGAATTTGATTTTCAAAATTTTGCCAGAAATTGAGCAAAGGGTACCCCCTTTCGATTTTTTCGAAAATTTCAATGTTCATTTTTTTACTTCAGGATATAGTGATTCTTATGTATTTTGACGCGCTGATTCCGAAAATGGTGTTATTTGAATTCGTAGAGCTTCAGGAAGCTGAGAAAATCGCGAAAAACCGATCGGAAAATTCAAAAATCGGTTTTTCGACTTTAATATATAGTGATTCTTACGTATTTTGACGCGCTGATTCCGAAAATGGTGTTATTTGAACTCGTGGAGCTTCAGGAAGCTGAGAAATTCGCGAAAAACCGATCAGAAAATTCAAAAATCGGTTTTTCGACTTTAATATATAGTGATTCTTACGTATTTTGACGCGCTGATTCCGAAAATGGTGTTATTTGAACTCGTAGAGCTTCAGGAAGCTGAGAAAATCGCGAAAAACCGATCGGAAAATTCAAAAATCGGTTTTTCGACTTTAATATATAGTGATTCTTACGTATTTTGACGCGCTGATTCCGAAAATGGTGTTATTTGAACTCGTAGAGCTTCAGGAAGCTGAGAAAATCGCGAAAAACCGATCGGAAAATTTAAAAATCGGTTTTTCGACTTTAATATATAGTGATTCTCACGTATTTTGTTGCGCTGATTCCGAAAATGGTGTTATTTGAACTCGTAGAGCTTCAGGAAGCTGAGAAAATCGCGAAAAACCGATCGGAAAATTCAAAAATCGGTTTTTCGACTTTAATATATAGTGATTCTTACGTATTTTGACGCGCTGATTCCGAAAATGGTGTTATTTGAACTCGTAGAGCTTCAGGAAGATGAGAAAATCGCGAAAAACCGATCGGAAAATTCAAAAATCGGTTTTTCGACTTTAATATATAGTGATTCTTACGTATTTTGACGCGCTGATTCCGAAAATGGTGTTATTTGAACTCGTAGAGCTTCAGGAAGCTGAGAAAATCGCGAAAAACCGATCGGAAAATTCAAAAATCGGTTTTTCGACTTTAATATATAGTGATTCTTACGTATTTTGACGCGCTGATTCCGAAAATGGTGTTATTTGAACTCGTAGAGCTTCAGGAAGCTGAGAAAATCGCGAAAAACCGATCGGAAAATTTAAAAATCGGTTTTTCGACTTTAATATATAGTGATTCTTACGTATTTTGACGCGCTGATTCCGAAAATGGTGTTATTTGAACTCGTAGAGCTTCAGGAAGCTGAGAAAATCGCGAAAAACCGATCGGAAAATTCAAAAATCGGTTTTTCGACTTTAATATATAGTGATTCTTACGTATTTTGACGCGCTGATTCCGAAAATGGGGTCATTTGTCCTTTTCCGTTGAATTTGATTTTCAAAATTTTGCCAGAAATTGAGCAAAGGGTACCCCCTTTCGATTTTTTCGAAAATTTCAATGTTCATTTTTTTACTTCAGGATATAGTGATTCTTATGTATTTTGACGCGCTGATTCCGAAAATGGTGTTATTTGAATTCGTAGAGCTTCAGGAAGCTGAGAAAATCGCGAAAAACCGATCGGAAAATTCAAAAATCGGTTTTTCGACTTTAATATATAGTGATTCTTACGTATTTTGACGCGCTGATTCCGAAAATGGTGTTATTTGAACTCGTAGAGCTTCAGGAAGCTGAGAAATTCGCGAAAAACCGATCAGAAAATTCAAAAATCGGTTTTTCGACTTTAATATATAGTGATTCTTACGTATTTTGACGCGCTGATTCCGAAAATGGTGTTATTTGAACTCGTAGAGCTTCAGGAAGCTGAGAAAATCGCGAAAAACCGATCGGAAAATTCAAAAATCGGTTTTTCGACTTTAATATATAGTGATTCTTACGTATTTTGACGCGCTGATTCCGAAAATGGTGTTATTTGAACTCGTAGAGCTTCAGGAAGCTGAGAAAATCGCGAAAAACCGATCGGAAAATTTAAAAATCGGTTTTTCGACTTTAATATATAGTGATTCTCACGTATTTTGACGCGCTGATTCCGAAAATGGTGTTATTTGAACTCGTAGAGCTTCAGGAAGCTGAGAAAATCGCGAAAAACCGATCGGAAAATTCAAAAATCGGTTTTTCGACTTTAATATATAGTGATTCTTACGTATTTTGACGCGCTGATTCCGAAAATGGTGTTATTTGAACTCGTAGAGCTTCAGGAAGATGAGAAAATCGCGAAAAACCGATCGGAAAATTCAAAAATCGGTTTTTCGACTTTAATATATAGTGATTCTTACGTATTTTGACGCGCTGATTCCGAAAATGGTGTTATTTGAACTCGTAGAGCTTCAGGAAGCTGAGAAAATCGCGAAAAACCGATCGGAAAATTCAAAAATCGGTTTTTCGACTTTAATATATAGTGATTCTTACGTATTTTGACGCGCTGATTCCGAAAATGGGGTCATTTGTCCTTTTCCGTTGAATTTGATTTTCAAAATTTTGCCAGAAATTGAGCAAAGGGTACCCCCTTTCGATTTTTTCGAAAATTTCAATGTTCATTTTTTTACTTCAGGATATAGTGATTCTTATGTATTTTGACGCGCTGATTCCGAAAATGGTGTTATTTGAATTCGTAGAGCTTCAGGAAGCTGAGAAAATCGCGAAAAACCGATCGGAAAATTCAAAAATCGGTTTTTCGACTTTAATATATAGTGATTCTTACGTATTTTGACGCGCTGATTCCGAAAATGGTGTTATTTGAACTCGTAGAGCTTCAGGAAGCTGAGAAAATCGCGAAAAACCGATCGGAAAATTCAAAAATCGGTTTTTGGACTTTAATATATAGTGATTCTTACGTATTTTGACGCGCTGATTCCGAAAATGGTGTTATTTGAACTCGTAGAGCTTCAGGAAACTGAGAAAATCGCGAAAAACCGATCGGAAAATTCAAAAATCGGTTTTTCGACTTAAATATATAGTGATTCTTACGTATTTTGACGCGCTGATTCCGAAAATGGTGTTATTTGAACTCGTAGAGCTTCAGGAAGCTGAGAAAATCGCGAAAAACCGATCGGAAAATTCAAAAATCGGTTTTTCGACTTTAATATATAGTGATTCTTACGTATTTTGACGCGCTGATTCCGAAAATGGTGTTATTTGAACTCGTAGAGCTTCAGGAAGCTGAGAAAATCGCGAAAAACCGATCGGAAAATTCAAAAATCGGTTTTTCGACTTTAATATATAGTGATTCTTACGTATTTTGACGCGCTGATTCCGAAAATGGGGTCATTTGTCCTTTTCCGTTGAATTTGATTTTCAAAATTTTGCCAGAAATTGAGCAAAGGGTACCCCCTTTCGATTTTTTCGAAAATTTCAATGTTCATTTTTTTACTTCAGGATATAGTGATTCTTATGTATTTTGACGCGCTGATTCCGAAAATGGTGTCATTTGAATTCGTAGAGCTTCAGGAAGCTGAGAAAATCGCGAAAAACCGATCAGAAAATTCAAAAATCGGTTTTTCGACTTTAATATATAGTGATTCTTACGTATTTTGACGCGCTGATTCCGAAAATGGTGTTATTTGAACTCGTAGAGCTTCAGGAAGCTGAGAAAATCGCGAAAAACCGATCGGAATATTCAAAAATCGGTTTTTCGACTTTAATATATAGTGATTCTTACGTATTTTGACGCGCTGATTCCGAAAATGGTGTTATTTGAACTCGTAGAGCTTCAGGAAGCTGAGAAAATCGCGAAAAACCGATCGGAAAATTCAAAAATCGGTTTTTCGACTTTAATATATAGTGATTCTTACGTATTTTGACGCGCTGATTCCGAAAATGGTGTTATTTGAACTCGTAGAGCTTCAGGAAGCTGAGAAAATCGCGAAAAACCGATCGGAAAATTTAAAAATCGGTTTTTCGACTTTAATATATAGTGATTCTTACGTATTTTGACGCGCTGATTCCGAAAATGGTGTTATTCGAACTCGTAGAGCTTCAGGAAGCTGAGAAAATCGTGAAAAACCGATCGGAAGATTTCAAAATCGGTTTTTCGACTTAAATATATAGTGATTCTTTCGTATTTTGACGCGCTGATTCCGAAAATGGGGTCATTTGTCCTTTTCCGTTGAATTTGATTTTCAAAATTTTGCCAGAAATTGAGCAAAGGGTACCCCCTTTCGATTTTTTCGAAAATTTCAATGTTCATTTTTTGACTTCAGGATATAGTGATTCTTATGTATTTTGACGCGCTGATTCCGAAAATGGTGTTATTTGAACTCGTAGAGCTTCAGGAAGCTGAGAAAATCGCGAAAAACCGATCGGAAAATTTAAAAATCGGTTTTTCGACTTTAATATATAGTGATTCTTACGTATTTTGACGCGCTGATTCCGAAAATGGTGTTATTTGAACTCGTAGAGCTTCAGGAAGATGAGAAAATCGCGAAAAACCGATCGGAAAATTCAAAAATCGGTTTTTCGACTTTAATATATAGTGATTCTTACGTATTTTGACGCGCTGATTCCGAAAATGGTGTTATTTGAACTCGTAGAGCTTCAGGAAGCTGAGAAAATCGCGAAAAACCGATCGGAAAATTTAAAAATCGGTTTTTCGACTTTAATATATAGTGATTCTTACGTATTTTGACGCGCTGATTCCGAAAATGGGGTCATTTGTCCTTTTCCGTTGAATTTGATTCTCAAAATTTTGCCAGAAATTGAGCAAAGGGTACCCCCTTTCGATTTTTTCGAAAATTTCAATGTTCATTTTTTGACTTCAGGATATAGTGATTCTTATGTATTTTGACGCGCTGATTCCGAAAATGGTGTTATTTGAACTCGTAGAGCTTCAGGAAGCTGAGAAAATCGCGAAAAACCGATCGGAAAATTCAAAAATCGGTTTTTCGACTTTAATATATAGTGATTCTTACGTATTTTGACGCGCTGATTCCGAAAATGGGGTCATTTGTCCTTTTCCGTTGAATTTGATTTTCAAAATTTTGCCAGAAATTGAGCAAAGGGTACCCCCTTTCGATTTTTTCGAAAATTTCAATGTTCATTTTTTGACTTCAGGATATAGTGATTCTTATGTATTTTGACGCGCTGATTCCGAAAATGGTGTTATTTGAACTCGTAGAGCTTCAGGAAGCTGAGAAAATCGCGAAAAACCGATCGGAAAATTCAAAAATCGGTTTTTCGACTTTAATATATAGTGATTCTTACGTATTTTGACGCGCTGATTTCGAAAATGGTGTTTTTTGAACTCGTAGAGCTTCAGGAAGCTGAGAAAATCGCGAAAAACCGATCGGAAAATTCAAAAATCGGTTTTTCGACTTTAATATATAGTGATTCTTACGTATTTTGACGCGCTGATTCCGAAAATGGTGTTATTTGAACTCGTAGAGCTTCAGGAAGATGAGAAAATCGCGAAAAACCGATCGGAAAATTCAAAAATCGGTTTTTCGACTTTAATATATAGTGATTCTTACGTATTTTGACGCGCTGATTCCGAAAATGGTGTTATTTGAACTCGTAGAGCTTCAGGAAGCTGAGAAAATCGCGAAAAACCGATCGGAAAATTCAAAAATCGGTTTTTCGACTTTAATATATAGTGATTCTTACGTATTTTGACGCGCTGATTCCGAAAATGGGGTCATTTGTCCTTTTCCGTTGAATTTGATTTTCAAAATTTTGCCAGAAATTGAGCAAAGGGTACCCCCTTTCGATTTTTTCGAAAATTTCAATGTTCATTTTTTTACTTCAGGATATAGTGATTCTTATGTATTTTGACGCGCTGATTCCGAAAATGGTGTTATTTGAATTCGTAGAGCTTCAGGAAGCTGAGAAAATCGCGAAAAACCGATCGGAAAATTCAAAAATCGGTTTTTCGACTTTAATATATAGTGATTCTTACGTATTTTGACGCGCTGATTCCGAAAATGGTGTTATTTGAACTCGTAGAGCTTCAGGAAGCTGAGAAAATCGTGAAAAACCGATCGGAAGATTTCAAAATCGGTTTTTCGACTTAAATATATAGTGATTCTTTCGTATTTTGACGCGCTGATTCCGAAAATGGGGTCATTTGTCCTTTTCCGTTGAATTTGATTTTCAAAATTTTGCCAGAAATTGAGCAAAGGGTACCCCCTTTCGATTTTTTCGAAAATTTCAATGTTCATTTTTTGACTTCAGGATATAGTGATTCTTACGTATTTTGACGCGCTGATTCCGAAAATGGTGTTATTTGAACTCGTAGAGCTTCAGGAAGCTGAGAAAATCGCGAAAAACCGATCGGAAAATTCAAAAATCGGTTTTTCGACTTTAATATATAGTGATTCTTACGTATTTTGACGCGCTGATTCCGAAAATGGTGTTATTTGAACTCGTAGAGCTTCAGGATGCTGAGAAAATCGCGAAAAACCGATCGGAAAATTTAAAAATCGGTTTTTCGACTTTAATATATAGTGATTCTTACGTATTTTGACGCGCTGATTCCGAAAATGGTGTTATTCGAACTCGTAGAGCTTCAGGAAGCTGAGAAAATCGTGAAAAACCGATCGGAAGATTTCAAAATCGGTTTTTCGACTTAAATATATAGTGATTCTTTCGTATTTTGACGCGCTGATTCCGAAAATGGTGTTATTTGAACTCGTAGAGCTTCAGGAAGCTGAGAAAATCGCGAAAAACCGATCGGAAAATTCAAAAATCGGTTTTTCGACTTTAATATATAGTGATTCTTACGTATTTTGACGCGCTGATTCCGAAAATGGGGTCATTTGTCCTTTTCCGTTAAATTTGATTTTCAAAATTTTGCCAGAAATTGAGCAAAGGGTACCCCCTTTCGATTTTTTCGAAAATTTCAATGTTCATTTTTTGACTTCAGGATATAGTGATTCTTATGTATTTTGACGCGCTGATTCCGAAAATGGTGTTATTTGAACTCGTAGAGCTTCAGGAAGCTGAGAAAATCGCGAAAAACCGATCGGAAAATTTAAAAATCGGTTTTTCGACTTTAATATATAGTGATTCTTACGTATTTTGACGCGCTGATTCCGAAAATGGTGTTATTTGAACTCGTAGAGCTTCAGGAAGATGAGAAAATCGCGAAAAACCGATCGGAAAATTCAAAAATCGGTTTTTCGACTTTAATATATAGTGATTCTTACGTATTTTGACGCGCTGATTCCGAAAATGGTGTTATTTGAACTCGTAGAGCTTCAGGAAGCTGAGAAAATCGCGAAAAACCGATCGGAAAATTTAAAAATCGGTTTTTCGACTTTAATATATAGTGATTCTTACGTATTTTGACGCGCTGAGTCCGAAAATGGGGTCATTTGTCCTTTTCCGTTGAATTTGATTTTCAAAATTTTGCCAGAAATTGAGCAAAGGGTACCCCCTTTCGATTTTTTCGAAAATTTCAATGTTCATTTTTTGACTTCAGGATATAGTGATTCTTATGTATTTTGACGCGCTGATTCCGAAAATGGTGTTATTTGAACTCGTAGAGCTTCAGGAAGCTGAGAAAATCGCGAAAAACCGATCGGAAAATTTAAAAATCGGTTTTTCGACTTTAATATATAGTGATTCTTACGTATTTTGACGCGCTGATTCCGAATTATTTGAACTCGTAGAGCTTCAGGAAGATGAGAAAATCGCGAAAAACCGATCGGAAAATTCAAAAATCGGTTTTTCGACTTTAATATATAGTGATTCTTACGTATTTTGACGCGCTGATTCCGAAAATGGTGTTATTTGAACTCGTAGAGCTTCAGGAAGCTGAGAAAATCGCGAAAAACCGATCGGAAAATTCAAAAATCGGTTTTTCGACTTTAATATATAGTGATTCTTACGTATTTTGACGCGCTGATTCCGAAAATGGGGTCATTTGTCCTTTTCCGTTGAATTTGATTTTCAAAATTTTGCCAGAAATTGAGCAAAGGGTACCCCCTTTCGATTTTTTCGAAAATTTCAATGTTCATTTTTTGACTTCAGGATATAGTGATTCTTATGTATTTTGACGCGCTGATTCCGAAAATGGTGTTATTTGAACTCGTAGAGCTTCAGGAAGCTGAGAAAATCGCGAAAAACCGATCGGAAAATTCAAAAATCGGTTTTTCGACTTTAATATATAGTGATTCTTACGTATTTTGACGCGCTGATTCCGAAAATGGTGTTTTTTGAACTCGTAGAGCTTCAGGAAGCTGAGAAAATCGCGAAAAACCGATCGGAAAATTCAAAAATCGGTTTTTCGACTTTAATATATAGTGATTCTTACGTATTTTGACGCGCTGATTCCGAAAATGGTGTTATTTGAACTCGTAGAGCTTCAGGAAGATGAGAAAATCGCGAAAAACCGATCGGAAAATTCAAAAATCGGTTTTTCGACTTTAATATATAGTGATTCTTACGTATTTTGACGCGCTGATTCCGAAAATGGTGTTATTTGAACTCGTAGAGCTTCAGGAAGCTGAGAAAATCGCGAAAAACCGATCGGAAAATTCAAAAATCGGTTTTTCGACTTTAATATATAGTGATTCTTACGTATTTTGACGCGCTGATTCCGAAAATGGGGTCATTTGTCCTTTTCCGTTGAATTTGATTTTCAAAATTTTGCCAGAAATTGAGCAAAGGGTACCCCCTTTCGATTTTTTCGAAAATTTCAATGTTCATTTTTTTACTTCAGGATATAGTGATTCTTATGTATTTTGACGCGCTGATTCCGAAAATGGTGTTATTTGAATTCGTAGAGCTTCAGGAAGCTGAGAAAATCGCGAAAAACCGATCGGAAAATTCAAAAATCGGTTTTTCGACTTTAATATATAGTGATTCTTACGTATTTTGACGCGCTGATTCCGAAAATGGTGTTATTTGAACTCGTAGAGCTTCAGGAAGCTGAGAAAATCGCGAAAAACCGATCGGAAAATTCAAAAATCGGTTTTTCGACTTTAATATATAGTGATTCTTACGTATTTTGACGCGCTGATTCCGAAAATGGTGTTATTTGAACTCGTAGAGCTTCAGGAAGCTGAGAAAATCGCGAAAAACCGATCGGAAAATTTAAAAATCGGTTTTTCGACTTTAATATATAGTGATTCTCACGTATTTTGACGCGCTGATTCCGAAAATGGTGTTATTTGAACTCGTAGAGCTTCAGGAAGCTGAGAAAATCGCGAAAAACCGATCGGAAAATTCAAAAATCGGTTTTTCGACTTTAATATATAGTGATTCTTACGTATTTTGACGCGCTGATTCCGAAAATGGTGTTATTTGAACTCGTAGAGCTTCAGGAAGATGAGAAAATCGCGAAAAACCGATCGGAAAATTCAAAAATCGGTTTTTCGACTTTAATATATAGTGATTCTTACGTATTTTGACGCGCTGATTCCGAAAATGGTGTTATTTGAACTCGTAGAGCTTCAGGAAGCTGAGAAAATCGCGAAAAACCGATCGGAAAATTCAAAAATCGGTTTTTCGACTTTAATATATAGTGATGCTTACGTATTTTGACGCGCTGATTCCGAAAATGGGGTCATTTGTCCTTTTCCGTTGAATTTGATTTTCAAAATTTTGCCAGAAATTGAGCAAAGGGTACCCCCTTTCGATTTTTTCGAAAATTTCAATGTTCATTTTTTTACTTCAGGATATAGTGATTCTTATGTATTTTGACGCGCTGATTCCGAAAATGGTGTCATTTGAATTCGTAGAGCTTCAGGAAGCTGAGAAAATCGCGAAAAACCGATCAGAAAATTCAAAAATCGGTTTTTCGACTTTAATATATAGTGATTCTTACGTATTTTGACGCGCTGATTCCGAAAATGGTGTTATTTGAACTCGTAGAGCTTCAGGAAGCTGAGAAAATCGCGAAAAACCGATCGGAAAATTCAAAAATCGGTTTTTCGACTTTAATATATAGTGATTCTTACGTATTTTGACGCGCTGATTCCGAAAATGGTGTTATTTGAACTCGTAGAGCTTCAGGAAGCTGAGAAAATCGCGAAAAACCGATCGGAAAATTCAAAAATCGGTTTTTCGACTCTAATATATAGTGATTCTTACGTATTTTGACGCGCTGATTCCGAAAATGGTGTTATTTGAACTCGTAGAGCTTCAGGAAGCTGAGAAAATCGCGAAAAACCGATCGGAAAATTTAAAAATCGGTTTTTCGACTTTAATATATAGTGATTCTTACGTATTTTGACGCGCTGATTCCGAAAATGGTGTTATTCGAACTCGTAGAGCTTCAGGAAGCTGAGAAAATCGTGAAAAACCGATCGGAAGATTTCAAAATCGGTTTTTCGACTTAAATATATAGTGATTCTTTCGTATTTTGACGCGCTGATTCCGAAAATGGGGTCATTTGTCCTTTTCCGTTGAATTTGATTTTCAAAATTTTGCCAGAAATTGAGCAAAGGGTACCCCCTTTCGATTTTTTCGAAAATTTCAATGTTCATTTTTTGACTTCAGGATATAGTGATTCTTATGTATTTTGACGCGCTGATTCCGAAAATGGTGTTATTTGAACTCGTAGAGCTTCAGGAAGATGAGAAAATCGCGAAAAACCGATCGGAAAATTCAAAAATCGGTTTTTCGACTTTAATATATAGTGATTCTTACGTATTTTGACGCGCTGATTCCGAAAATGGTGTTATTTGAACTCGTAGAGCTTCAGGAAGATGAGAAAATCGCGAAAAACCGATCGGAAAATTCAAAAATCGGTTTTTCGACTTTAATATATAGTGATGCTTACGTATTTTGACGCGCTGATTCCGAAAATGGGGTCATTTGTCCTTTTCCGTTGAATTTGATTTTCAAAATTTTGCCAGAAATTGAGCAAAGGGTACCCCCTTTCGATTTTTTCGAAAATTTCAATGTTCATTTTTTTACTTCAGGATATAGTGATTCTTATGTATTTTGACGCGCTGATTCCGAAAATGGTGTCATTTGAATTCGTAGAGCTTCAGGAAGCTGAGAAAATCGCGAAAAACCGATCAGAAAATTCAAAAATCGGTTTTTCGACTTTAATATATAGTGATTCTTACGTATTTTGACGCGCTGATTCCGAAAATGGTGTTATTTGAACTCGTAGAGCTTCAGGAAGCTGAGAAAATCGCGAAAAACCGATCGGAAAATTCAAAAATCGGTTTTTCGACTTTAATATATAGTGATTCTTACGTATTTTGACGCGCTGATTCCGAAAATGGTGTTATTTGAACTCGTAGAGCTTCAGGAAGCTGAGAAAATCGCGAAAAACCGATCGGAAAATTCAAAAATCGGTTTTTCGACTCTAATATATAGTGATTCTTACGTATTTTGACGCGCTGATTCCGAAAATGGTGTTATTTGAACTCGTAGAGCTTCAGGAAGCTGAGAAAATCGCGAAAAACCGATCGGAAAATTTAAAAATCGGTTTTTCGACTTTAATATATAGTGATTCTTACGTATTTTGACGCGCTGATTCCGAAAATGGTGTTATTCGAACTCGTAGAGCTTCAGGAAGCTGAGAAAATCGTGAAAAACCGATCGGAAGATTTCAAAATCGGTTTTTCGACTTAAATATATAGTGATTCTTTCGTATTTTGACGCGCTGATTCCGAAAATGGGGTCATTTGTCCTTTTCCGTTGAATTTGATTTTCAAAATTTTGCCAGAAATTGAGCAAAGGGTACCCCCTTTCGATTTTTTCGAAAATTTCAATGTTCATTTTTTGACTTCAGGATATAGTGATTCTTATGTATTTTGACGCGCTGATTCCGAAAATGGTGTTATTTGAACTCGTAGAGCTTCAGGAAGCTGAGAAAATCGCGAAAAACCGATCGGAAAATTTAAAAATCGGTTTTTCGACTTTAATATATAGTGATTCTTACGTATTTTGACGCGCTGATTCCGAAAATGGTGTTATTTGAACTCGTAGAGCTTCAGGAAGATGAGAAAATCGCGAAAAACCGATCGGAAAATTCAAAAATCGGTTTTTCGACTTTAATATATAGTGATTCTTACGTATTTTGACGCGCTGATTCCGAAAATGGTGTTATTTGAACTCGTAGAGCTTCAGGAAGCTGAGAAAATCGCGAAAAACCGATCGGAAAATTTAAAAATCGGTTTTTCGACTTTAATATATAGTGATTCTTACGTATTTTGACGCGCTGATTCCGAAAATGGGGTCATTTGTCCTTTTCCGTTGAATTTGATTTTCAAAATTTTGCCAGAAATTGAGCAAAGGGTACCCCCTTTCGATTTTTTCGAAAATTTCAATGTTCATTTTTTGACTTCAGGATATAGTGATTCTTATGTATTTTGACGCGCTGATTCCGAAAATGGTGTTATTTGAACTCGTAGAGCTTCAGGAAGCTGAGAAAATCGCGAAAAACCGATCGGAAAATTTAAAAATCGGTTTTTCGACTTTAATATATAGTGATTCTTACGTATTTTGACGCGCTGATTCCGAAAATGGTGTTATTTGAACTCGTAGAGCTTCAGGAAGATGAGAAAATCGCGAAAAACCGATCGGAAAATTCAAAAATCGGTTTTTCGACTTTAATATATAGTGATTCTTACGTATTTTGACGCGCTGATTCCGAAAATGGTGTTATTTGAACTCGTAGAGCTTCAGGAAGCTGAGAAAATCGCGAAAAACCGATCGGAAAATTCAAAAATCGGTTTTTCGACTTTAATATATAGTGATTCTTACGTATTTTGACGCGCTGATTCCGAAAATGGGGTCATTTGTCCTTTTCCGTTGAATTTGATTTTCAAAATTTTGCCAGAAATTGAGCAAAGGGTACCCCCTTTCGATTTTTTCGAAAATTTCAATGTTCATTTTTTGACTTCAGGATATAGTGATTCTTATGTATTTTGACGCGCTGATTCCGAAAATGGTGTTATTTGAACTCGTAGAGCTTCAGGAAGCTGAGAAAATCGCGAAAAACCGATCGGAAAATTTAAAAATCGGTTTTTCGACTTTAATATATAGTGATTCTTACGTATTTTGACGCGCTGATTCCGAAAATGGTGTTATTTGAACTCGTAGAGCTTCAGGAAGATGAGAAAATCGCGAAAAACCGATCGGAAAATTCAAAAATCGGTTTTTCGACTTTAATATATAGTGATTCTTACGTATTTTGACGCGCTGATTCCGAAAATGGTGTTATTTGAACTCGTAGAGCTTCAGGAAGCTGAGAAAATCGCGAAAAACCGATCGGAAAATTCAAAAATCGGTTTTTCGACTTTAATATATAGTGATTCTTACGTATTTTGATGCGCTGATTCCGAAAATGGGGTCATTTGTCCTTTTCCGTTGAATTTGATTTTCAAAATTTTGCCAGAAATTGAGCAAAGGGTACCCCCTTTCGATTTTTTCGAAAATTTCAATGTTCATTTTTTGACTTCAGGATATAGTGATTCTTATGTATTTTGACGCGCTGATTCCGAAAATGGTGTTATTTGAACTCGTAGAGCTTCAGGAAGCTGAGAAAATCGCGAAAAACCGATCGGAAAATTCAAAAATCGGTTTTTCGACTTTAATATATAGTGATTCTTACGTATTTTGACGCGCTGATTTCGAAAATGGTGTTTTTTGAACTCGTAGAGCTTCAGGAAGCTGAGAAAATCGCGAAAAACCGATCGGAAAATTCAAAAATCGGTTTTTCGACTTTAATATATAGTGATTCTTACGTATTTTGACGCGCTGATTCCGAAAATGGTGTTATTTGAACTCGTAGAGCTTCAGGAAGATGAGAAAATCGCGAAAAACCGATCGGAAAATTCAAAAATCGGTTTTTCGACTTTAATATATAGTGATTCTTACGTATTTTGACGCGCTGATTCCGAAAATGGTGTTATTTGAACTCGTAGAGCTTCAGGAAGCTGAGAAAATCGCGAAAAACCGATCGGAAAATTCAAAAATCGGTTTTTCGACTTTAATATATAGTGATTCTTACGTATTTTGACGCGCTGATTCCGAAAATGGGGTCATTTGTCCTTTTCCGTTGAATTTGATTTTCAAAATTTTGCCAGAAATTGAGCAAAGGGTACCCCCTTTCGATTTTTTCGAAAATTTCAATGTTCATTTTTTTACTTCAGGATATAGTGATTCTTATGTATTTTGACGCGCTGATTCCGAAAATGGTGTTATTTGAATTCGTAGAGCTTCAGGAAGCTGAGAAAATCGCGAAAAACCGATCGGAAAATTCAAAAATCGGTTTTTCGACTTTAATATATAGTGATTCTTACGTATTTTGACGCGCTGATTCCGAAAATGGTGTTATTTGAACTCGTAGAGCTTCAGGAAGCTGAGAAAATCGTGAAAAACCGATCGGAAGATTTCAAAATCGGTTTTTCGACTTAAATATATAGTGATTCTTTCGTATTTTGACGCGCTGATTCCGAAAATGGGGTCATTTGTCCTTTTCCGTTGAATTTGATTTTCAAAATTTTGCCAGAAATTGAGCAAAGGGTACCCCCTTTCGATTTTTTCGAAAATTTCAATGTTCATTTTTTGACTTCAGGATATAGTGATTCTTACGTATTTTGACGCGCTGATTCCGAAAATGGTGTTATTTGAACTCGTAGAGCTTCAGGAAGCTGAGAAAATCGCGAAAAACCGATCGGAAAATTCAAAAATCGGTTTTTCGACTTTAATATATAGTGATTCTTACGTATTTTGACGCGCTGATTCCGAAAATGGTGTTATTTGAACTCGTAGAGCTTCAGGATGCTGAGAAAATCGCGAAAAACCGATCGGAAAATTTAAAAATCGGTTTTTCGACTTTAATATATAGTGATTCTTACGTATTTTGACGCGCTGATTCCGAAAATGGTGTTATTCGAACTCGTAGAGCTTCAGGAAGCTGAGAAAATCGTGAAAAACCGATCGGAAGATTTCAAAATCGGTTTTTCGACTTAAATATATAGTGATTCTTTCGTATTTTGACGCGCTGATTCCGAAAATGGTGTTATTTGAACTCGTAGAGCTTCAGGAAGCTGAGAAAATCGCGAAAAACCGATCGGAAAATTCAAAAATCGGTTTTTCGACTTTAATATATAGTGATTCTTACGTATTTTGACGCGCTGATTCCGAAAATGGGGTCATTTGTCCTTTTCCGTTAAATTTGATTTTCAAAATTTTGCCAGAAATTGAGCAAAGGGTACCCCCTTTCGATTTTTTCGAAAATTTCAATGTTCATTTTTTGACTTCAGGATATAGTGATTCTTATGTATTTTGACGCGCTGATTCCGAAAATGGTGTTATTTGAACTCGTAGAGCTTCAGGAAGCTGAGAAAATCGCGAAAAACCGATCGGAAAATTTAAAAATCGGTTTTTCGACTTTAATATATAGTGATTCTTACGTATTTTGACGCGCTGATTCCGAAAATGGTGTTATTTGAACTCGTAGAGCTTCAGGAAGATGAGAAAATCGCGAAAAACCGATCGGAAAATTCAAAAATCGGTTTTTCGACTTTAATATATAGTGATTCTTACGTATTTTGACGCGCTGATTCCGAAAATGGTGTTATTTGAACTCGTAGAGCTTCAGGAAGCTGAGAAAATCGCGAAAAACCGATCGGAAAATTTAAAAATCGGTTTTTCGACTTTAATATATAGTGATTCTTACGTATTTTGACGCGCTGAGTCCGAAAATGGGGTCATTTGTCCTTTTCCGTTGAATTTGATTTTCAAAATTTTGCCAGAAATTGAGCAAAGGGTACCCCCTTTCGATTTTTTCGAAAATTTCAATGTTCATTTTTTGACTTCAGGATATAGTGATTCTTATGTATTTTGACGCGCTGATTCCGAAAATGGTGTTATTTGAACTCGTAGAGCTTCAGGAAGCTGAGAAAATCGCGAAAAACCGATCGGAAAATTTAAAAATCGGTTTTTCGACTTTAATATATAGTGATTCTTACGTATTTTGACGCGCTGATTCCGAATTATTTGAACTCGTAGAGCTTCAGGAAGATGAGAAAATCGCGAAAAACCGATCGGAAAATTCAAAAATCGGTTTTTCGACTTTAATATATAGTGATTCTTACGTATTTTGACGCGCTGATTCCGAAAATGGTGTTATTTGAACTCGTAGAGCTTCAGGAAGCTGAGAAAATCGCGAAAAACCGATCGGAAAATTCAAAAATCGGTTTTTCGACTTTAATATATAGTGATTCTTACGTATTTTGACGCGCTGATTCCGAAAATGGGGTCATTTGTCCTTTTCCGTTGAATTTGATTTTCAAAATTTTGCCAGAAATTGAGCAAAGGGTACCCCCTTTCGATTTTTTCGAAAATTTCAATGTTCATTTTTTGACTTCAGGATATAGTGATTCTTATGTATTTTGACGCGCTGATTCCGAAAATGGTGTTATTTGAACTCGTAGAGCTTCAGGAAGCTGAGAAAATCGCGAAAAACCGATCGGAAAATTCAAAAATCGGTTTTTCGACTTTAATATATAGTGATTCTTACGTATTTTGACGCGCTGATTCCGAAAATGGTGTTTTTTGAACTCGTAGAGCTTCAGGAAGCTGAGAAAATCGCGAAAAACCGATCGGAAAATTCAAAAATCGGTTTTTCGACTTTAATATATAGTGATTCTTACGTATTTTGACGCGCTGATTCCGAAAATGGTGTTATTTGAACTCGTAGAGCTTCAGGAAGATGAGAAAATCGCGAAAAACCGATCGGAAAATTCAAAAATCGGTTTTTCGACTTTAATATATAGTGATTCTTACGTATTTTGACGCGCTGATTCCGAAAATGGTGTTATTTGAACTCGTAGAGCTTCAGGAAGCTGAGAAAATCGCGAAAAACCGATCGGAAAATTCAAAAATCGGTTTTTCGACTTTAATATATAGTGATTCTTACGTATTTTGACGCGCTGATTCCGAAAATGGGGTCATTTGTCCTTTTCCGTTGAATTTGATTTTCAAAATTTTGCCAGAAATTGAGCAAAGGGTACCCCCTTTCGATTTTTTCGAAAATTTCAATGTTCATTTTTTTACTTCAGGATATAGTGATTCTTATGTATTTTGACGCGCTGATTCCGAAAATGGTGTTATTTGAATTCGTAGAGCTTCAGGAAGCTGAGAAAATCGCGAAAAACCGATCGGAAAATTCAAAAATCGGTTTTTCGACTTTAATATATAGTGATTCTTACGTATTTTGACGCGCTGATTCCGAAAATGGTGTTATTTGAACTCGTAGAGCTTCAGGAAGCTGAGAAAATCGCGAAAAACCGATCGGAAAATTCAAAAATCGGTTTTTCGACTTTAATATATAGTGATTCTTACGTATTTTGACGCGCTGATTCCGAAAATGGTGTTATTTGAACTCGTAGAGCTTCAGGAAGCTGAGAAAATCGCGAAAAACCGATCGGAAAATTTAAAAATCGGTTTTTCGACTTTAATATATAGTGATTCTCACGTATTTTGACGCGCTGATTCCGAAAATGGTGTTATTTGAACTCGTAGAGCTTCAGGAAGCTGAGAAAATCGCGAAAAACCGATCGGAAAATTCAAAAATCGGTTTTTCGACTTTAATATATAGTGATTCTTACGTATTTTGACGCGCTGATTCCGAAAATGGTGTTATTTGAACTCGTAGAGCTTCAGGAAGATGAGAAAATCGCGAAAAACCGATCGGAAAATTCAAAAATCGGTTTTTCGACTTTAATATATAGTGATTCTTACGTATTTTGACGCGCTGATTCCGAAAATGGTGTTATTTGAACTCGTAGAGCTTCAGGAAGCTGAGAAAATCGCGAAAAACCGATCGGAAAATTCAAAAATCGGTTTTTCGACTTTAATATATAGTGATGCTTACGTATTTTGACGCGCTGATTCCGAAAATGGGGTCATTTGTCCTTTTCCGTTGAATTTGATTTTCAAAATTTTGCCAGAAATTGAGCAAAGGGTACCCCCTTTCGATTTTTTCGAAAATTTCAATGTTCATTTTTTTACTTCAGGATATAGTGATTCTTATGTATTTTGACGCGCTGATTCCGAAAATGGTGTCATTTGAATTCGTAGAGCTTCAGGAAGCTGAGAAAATCGCGAAAAACCGATCAGAAAATTCAAAAATCGGTTTTTCGACTTTAATATATAGTGATTCTTACGTATTTTGACGCGCTGATTCCGAAAATGGTGTTATTTGAACTCGTAGAGCTTCAGGAAGCTGAGAAAATCGCGAAAAACCGATCGGAAAATTCAAAAATCGGTTTTTCGACTTTAATATATAGTGATTCTTACGTATTTTGACGCGCTGATTCCGAAAATGGTGTTATTTGAACTCGTAGAGCTTCAGGAAGCTGAGAAAATCGCGAAAAACCGATCGGAAAATTCAAAAATCGGTTTTTCGACTCTAATATATAGTGATTCTTACGTATTTTGACGCGCTGATTCCGAAAATGGTGTTATTTGAACTCGTAGAGCTTCAGGAAGCTGAGAAAATCGCGAAAAACCGATCGGAAAATTTAAAAATCGGTTTTTCGACTTTAATATATAGTGATTCTTACGTATTTTGACGCGCTGATTCCGAAAATGGTGTTATTCGAACTCGTAGAGCTTCAGGAAGCTGAGAAAATCGTGAAAAACCGATCGGAAGATTTCAAAATCGGTTTTTCGACTTAAATATATAGTGATTCTTTCGTATTTTGACGCGCTGATTCCGAAAATGGGGTCATTTGTCCTTTTCCGTTGAATTTGATTTTCAAAATTTTGCCAGAAATTGAGCAAAGGGTACCCCCTTTCGATTTTTTCGAAAATTTCAATGTTCATTTTTTGACTTCAGGATATAGTGATTCTTATGTATTTTGACGCGCTGATTCCGAAAATGGTGTTATTTGAACTCGTAGAGCTTCAGGAAGCTGAGAAAATCGCGAAAAACCGATCGGAAAATTTAAAAATCGGTTTTTCGACTTTAATATATAGTGATTCTTACGTATTTTGACGCGCTGATTCCGAAAATGGTGTTATTTGAACTCGTAGAGCTTCAGGAAGATGAGAAAATCGCGAAAAACCGATCGGAAAATTCAAAAATCGGTTTTTCGACTTTAATATATAGTGATTCTTACGTATTTTGACGCGCTGATTCCGAAAATGGTGTTATTTGAACTCGTAGAGCTTCAGGAAGCTGAGAAAATCGCGAAAAACCGATCGGAAAATTTAAAAATCGGTTTTTCGACTTTAATATATAGTGATTCTTACGTATTTTGACGCGCTGATTCCGAAAATGGGGTCATTTGTCCTTTTCCGTTGAATTTGATTTTCAAAATTTTGCCAGAAATTGAGCAAAGGGTACCCCCTTTCGATTTTTTCGAAAATTTCAATGTTCATTTTTTGACTTCAGGATATAGTGATTCTTATGTATTTTGACGCGCTGATTCCGAAAATGGTGTTATTTGAACTCGTAGAGCTTCAGGAAGCTGAGAAAATCGCGAAAAACCGATCGGAAAATTTAAAAATCGGTTTTTCGACTTTAATATATAGTGATTCTTACGTATTTTGACGCGCTGATTCCGAAAATGGTGTTATTTGAACTCGTAGAGCTTCAGGAAGATGAGAAAATCGCGAAAAACCGATCGGAAAATTCAAAAATCGGTTTTTCGACTTTAATATATAGTGATTCTTACGTATTTTGACGCGCTGATTCCGAAAATGGTGTTATTTGAACTCGTAGAGCTTCAGGAAGCTGAGAAAATCGCGAAAAACCGATCGGAAAATTCAAAAATCGGTTTTTCGACTTTAATATATAGTGATTCTTACGTATTTTGACGCGCTGATTCCGAAAATGGGGTCATTTGTCCTTTTCCGTTGAATTTGATTTTCAAAATTTTGCCAGAAATTGAGCAAAGGGTACCCCCTTTCGATTTTTTCGAAAATTTCAATGTTCATTTTTTGACTTCAGGATATAGTGATTCTTATGTATTTTGACGCGCTGATTCCGAAAATGGTGTTATTTGAACTCGTAGAGCTTCAGGAAGCTGAGAAAATCGCGAAAAACCGATCGGAAAATTTAAAAATCGGTTTTTCGACTTTAATATATAGTGATTCTTACGTATTTTGACGCGCTGATTCCGAAAATGGTGTTATTTGAACTCGTAGAGCTTCAGGAAGATGAGAAAATCGCGAAAAACCGATCGGAAAATTCAAAAATCGGTTTTTCGACTTTAATATATAGTGATTCTTACGTATTTTGACGCGCTGATTCCGAAAATGGTGTTATTTGAACTCGTAGAGCTTCAGGAAGCTGAGAAAATCGCGAAAAACCGATCGGAAAATTCAAAAATCGGTTTTTCGACTTTAATATATAGTGATTCTTACGTATTTTGATGCGCTGATTCCGAAAATGGGGTCATTTGTCCTTTTCCGTTGAATTTGATTTTCAAAATTTTGCCAGAAATTGAGCAAAGGGTACCCCCTTTCGATTTTTTCGAAAATTTCAATGTTCATTTTTTGACTTCAGGATATAGTGATTCTTATGTATTTTGACGCGCTGATTCCGAAAATGGTGTTATTTGAACTCGTAGAGCTTCAGGAAGCTGAGAAAATCGCGAAAAACCGATCGGAAAATTCAAAAATCGGTTTTTCGACTTTAATATATAGTGATTCTTACGTATTTTGACGCGCTGATTCCGAAAATGGTGTTTTTTGAACTCGTAGAGCTTCAGGAAGCTGAGAAAATCGCGAAAAACCGATCGGAAAATTCAAAAATCGGTTTTTCGACTTTAATATATAGTGATTCTTACGTATTTTGACGCGCTGATTCCGAAAATGGTGTTATTTGAACTCGTAGAGCTTCAGGAAGATGAGAAAATCGCGAAAAACCGATCGGAAAATTCAAAAATCGGTTTTTCGACTTTAATATATAGTGATTCTTACGTATTTTGACGCGCTGATTCCGAAAATGGTGTTATTTGAACTCGTAGAGCTTCAGGAAGCTGAGAAAATCGCGAAAAACCGATCGGAAAATTCAAAAATCGGTTTTTCGACTTTAATATATAGTGATTCTTACGTATTTTGACGCGCTGATTCCGAAAATGGGGTCATTTGTCCTTTTCCGTTGAATTTGATTTTCAAAATTTTGCCAGAAATTGAGCAAAGGGTACCCCCTTTCGATTTTTTCGAAAATTTCAATGTTCATTTTTTTACTTCAGGATATAGTGATTCTTATGTATTTTGACGCGCTGATTCCGAAAATGGTGTTATTTGAATTCGTAGAGCTTCAGGAAGCTGAGAAAATCGCGAAAAACCGATCGGAAAATTCAAAAATCGGTTTTTCGACTTTAATATATAGTGATTCTTACGTATTTTGACGCGCTGATTCCGAAAATGGTGTTATTTGAACTCGTAGAGCTTCAGGAAGCTGAGAAAATCGTGAAAAACCGATCGGAAGATTTCAAAATCGGTTTTTCGACTTAAATATATAGTGATTCTTTCGTATTTTGACGCGCTGATTCCGAAAATGGGGTCATTTGTCCTTTTCCGTTGAATTTGATTTTCAAAATTTTGCCAGAAATTGAGCAAAGGGTACCCCCTTTCGATTTTTTCGAAAATTTCAATTTTCATTTTTTGACTTCAGGATATAGTGATTCTTACGTATTTTGACGCGCTGATTCCGAAAATGGTGTTATTTGAACTCGTAGAGCTTCAGGAAGCTGAGAAAATCGCGAAAAACCGATCGGAAAATTCAAAAATCGGTTTTTCGACTTTAATATATAGTGATTCTTACGTATTTTGACGCGCTGATTCCGAAAATGGTGTTATTTGAACTCGTAGAGCTTCAGGATGCTGAGAAAATCGCGAAAAACCGATCGGAAAATTTAAAAATCGGTTTTTCGACTTTAATATATAGTGATTCTTACGTATTTTGACGCGCTGATTCCGAAAATGGTGTTATTCGAACTCGTAGAGCTTCAGGAAGCTGAGAAAATCGTGAAAAACCGATCGGAAGATTTCAAAATCGGTTTTTCGACTTAAATATATAGTGATTCTTTCGTATTTTGACGCGCTGATTCCGAAAATGGTGTTATTTGAACTCGTAGAGCTTCAGGAAGCTGAGAAAATCGCGAAAAACCGATCGGAAAATTCAAAAATCGGTTTTTCGACTTTAATATATAGTGATTCTTACGTATTTTGACGCGCTGATTCCGAAAATGGGGTCATTTGTCCTTTTCCGTTGAATTTGATTTTCAAAATTTTGCCAGAAATTGAGCAAAGGGTACCCCCTTTCGATTTTATCGAAAATTTCAATGTTCATTTTTTGACTTCAGGATATAGTGATTCTTATGTATTTTGACGCGCTGATTCCGAAAATGGTGTTATTTGAACTCGTAGAGCTTCAGGAAGCTGAGAAAATCGCGAAAAACCGATCGGAAAATTCAAAAATCGGTTTTTCGACTTTAATATATAGTGATTCTTACGTATCTTGACGCGCTGATTCCGAAAATGGTGTTATTTGAACTCGTAGAGCTTCAGGAAGCTGAGAAAATCGCGAAAAACCGATCGGAAAATTCAAAAATCGGTTTTTCGACTTTAATATATAGTGATTCTTACGTATTTTGACGCGCTGATTCCAAAAATGGTGTTATTTGAACTCGTAGAGCTTCAGGAAGCTGAGAAAATCGCGAAAAACCGATCGGAAAATTCAAAAATCGGTTTTTCGCCTTCAATATATAGTGATTCTTACGTATTTTGACGCGCTGATTCCGAAAATGGGGTCATTTGTCCTTTTCCGTTGAATTTGATTCTCAAAATTTTGCCAGAAATTGAGCAAAGGGTACCCCCTTTCGATTTTTTCGAAAATTTCAATGTTCATTTTTTGACTTCAGGATATAGTGATTCTTATGTATTTTGACGCGCTGATTCCGAAAATGGTGTTATTTGAACTCGTAGAGCTTCAGGAAGCTGAGAAAATCGCGAAAAAACCGATCGGAAAATTCAAAAATCGGTTTTTCGACTTCAATATATAGTGATTCTCACGTATTTTGACGCGCTGATTCCGAAAATGGTGTTATTTGAACTCGTAGAGCTTCAGGAAGCTGAGAAAATCGCGAAAAACCGATCGGAAAATTTAAAAATCGGTTTTTCGACTTTAATATATAGTGATTCTTACGTATTTTGACGCGCTGATTCCAAAAATGGTGTTATTTGAACTCGTAGAGCTTCAGGATGCTGAGAAAATCGCGAAAAACCGATCGGAAAATTCAAAAATCGGTTTTTCGACTTTAATATATAGTGATTCTTACGTATTTTGACGCGCTGATTCCGAAAATGGGGTCATTTGTCCTTTTCCGTTGAATTTGATTTTCAAAATTTTGCCAGAAATTGAGCAAAGAGTACCCCCTTTCGATTTTTTCGAAAATTTCAATGTTCATTTTTTGACTCCAGGATATAGTGATTCTTATGTATTTTGACGCGCTGATTCCGAAAATGGTGTTATTTGAACTCGTAGAGCTTCAGGAAGCTTAGAAAATCGCGAAAAACCGATCGGAAAATTCAAAAATCGGTTTTTCGACTTTAATATATAGTGATTCTTACGTATTTTGACGCGCTGATTCCGAAAATGGGGTCATTTGTCCTTTTCCGTTGAATTTGATTTTCAAAATTTTGCCAGAAATTGAGCAAAGGGTACCCCCTTTCGATTTTTTCGAAAATTTCAATGTTCATTTTTTTACTTCAGGATATAGTGATTCTTATGTATTTTGACGCGCTGATTCCGAAAATGGTGTTATTTGAATTCGTAGAGCTTCAGGAAGCTGAGAAAATCGCGAAAAACCGATCGGAAAATTCAAAAATCGGTTTTTCGACTTTAATATATAGTGATTCTTACGTATTTTGACGCGCTGATTCCGAAAATGGTGTTATTTGAACTCGTAGAGCTTCAGGAAGCTGAGAAAATCGCGAAAAACCGATCGGAAAATTCAAAAATCGGTTTTTCGACTTTAATATATAGTGATTCTTACGTATTTTGACGCGCTGATTCCGAAAATGGTGTTATTTGAACTCGTAGAGCTTCAGGAAGCTGAGAAAATCGCGAAAAACCGATCGGAAAATTTAAAAATCGGTTTTTCGACTTTAATATATAGTGATTCTCACGTATTTTGACGCGCTGATTCCGAAAATGGTGTTATTTGAACTCGTAGAGCTTCAGGAAGCTGAGAAAATCGCGAAAAACCGATCGGAAAATTCAAAAATCGGTTTTTCGACTTTAATATATAGTGATTCTTACGTATTTTGACGCGCTGATTCCGAAAATGGTGTTATTTGAACTCGTAGAGCTTCAGGAAGATGAGAAAATCGCGAAAAACCGATCGGAAAATTCAAAAATCGGTTTTTCGACTTTAATATATAGTGATTCTTACGTATTTTGACGCGCTGATTCCGAAAATGGTGTTATTTGAACTCGTAGAGCTTCAGGAAGCTGAGAAAATCGCGAAAAACCGATCGGAAAATTCAAAAATCGGTTTTTCGACTTTAATATATAGTGATGCTTACGTATTTTGACGCGCTGATTCCGAAAATGGGGTCATTTGTCCTTTTCCGTTGAATTTGATTTTCAAAATTTTGCCAGAAATTGAGCAAAGGGTACCCCCTTTCGATTTTTTCGAAAATTTCAATGTTCATTTTTTTACTTCAGGATATAGTGATTCTTATGTATTTTGACGCGCTGATTCCGAAAATGGTGTCATTTGAATTCGTAGAGCTTCAGGAAGCTGAGAAAATCGCGAAAAACCGATCAGAAAATTCAAAAATCGGTTTTTCGACTTTAATATATAGTGATTCTTACGTATTTTGACGCGCTGATTCCGAAAATGGTGTTATTTGAACTCGTAGAGCTTCAGGAAGCTGAGAAAATCGCGAAAAACCGATCGGAAAATTCAAAAATCGGTTTTTCGACTTTAATATATAGTGATTCTTACGTATTTTGACGCGCTGATTCCGAAAATGGTGTTATTTGAACTCGTAGAGCTTCAGGAAGCTGAGAAAATCGCGAAAAACCGATCGGAAAATTCAAAAATCGGTTTTTCGACTCTAATATATAGTGATTCTTACGTATTTTGACGCGCTGATTCCGAAAATGGTGTTATTTGAACTCGTAGAGCTTCAGGAAGCTGAGAAAATCGCGAAAAACCGATCGGAAAATTTAAAAATCGGTTTTTCGACTTTAATATATAGTGATTCTTACGTATTTTGACGCGCTGATTCCGAAAATGGTGTTATTCGAACTCGTAGAGCTTCAGGAAGCTGAGAAAATCGTGAAAAACCGATCGGAAGATTTCAAAATCGGTTTTTCGACTTAAATATATAGTGATTCTTTCGTATTTTGACGCGCTGATTCCGAAAATGGGGTCATTTGTCCTTTTCCGTTGAATTTGATTTTCAAAATTTTGCCAGAAATTGAGCAAAGGGTACCCCCTTTCGATTTTTTCGAAAATTTCAATGTTCATTTTTTGACTTCAGGATATAGTGATTCTTATGTATTTTGACGCGCTGATTCCGAAAATGGTGTTATTTGAACTCGTAGAGCTTCAGGAAGCTGAGAAAATCGCGAAAAACCGATCGGAAAATTTAAAAATCGGTTTTTCGACTTTAATATATAGTGATTCTTACGTATTTTGACGCGCTGATTCCGAAAATGGTGTTATTTGAACTCGTAGAGCTTCAGGAAGATGAGAAAATCGCGAAAAACCGATCGGAAAATTCAAAAATCGGTTTTTCGACTTTAATATATAGTGATTCTTACGTATTTTGACGCGCTGATTCCGAAAATGGTGTTATTTGAACTCGTAGAGCTTCAGGAAGCTGAGAAAATCGCGAAAAACCGATCGGAAAATTTAAAAATCGGTTTTTCGACTTTAATATATAGTGATTCTTACGTATTTTGACGCGCTGATTCCGAAAATGGGGTCATTTGTCCTTTTCCGTTGAATTTGATTTTCAAAATTTTGCCAGAAATTGAGCAAAGGGTACCCCCTTTCGATTTTTTCGAAAATTTCAATGTTTATTTTTTGACTTCAGGATATAGTGATTCTTATGTATTTTGACGCGCTGATTCCGAAAATGGTGTTATTTGAACTCGTAGAGCTTCAGGAAGCTGAGAAAATCGCGAAAAACCGATCGGAAAATTTAAAAATCGGTTTTTCGACTTTAATATATAGTGATTCTTACGTATTTTGACGCGCTGATTCCGAAAATGGTGTTATTTGAACTCGTAGAGCTTCAGGAAGATGAGAAAATCGCGAAAAACCGATCGGAAAATTCAAAAATCGGTTTTTCGACTTTAATATATAGTGATTCTTACGTATTTTGACGCGCTGATTCCGAAAATGGTGTTATTTGAACTCGTAGAGCTTCAGGAAGCTGAGAAAATCGCGAAAAACCGATCGGAAAATTCAAAAATCGGTTTTTCGACTTTAATATATAGTGATTCTTACGTATTTTGACGCGCTGATTCCGAAAATGGGGTCATTTGTCCTTTTCCGTTGAATTTGATTTTCAAAATTTTGCCAGAAATTGAGCAAAGGGTACCCCCTTTCGATTTTTTCGAAAATTTCAATGTTCATTTTTTGACTTCAGGATATAGTGATTCTTATGTATTTTGACGCGCTGATTCCGAAAATGGTGTTATTTGAACTCGTAGAGCTTCAGGAAGCTGAGAAAATCGCGAAAAACCGATCGGAAAATTTAAAAATCGGTTTTTCGACTTTAATATATAGTGATTCTTACGTATTTTGACGCGCTGATTCCGAAAATGGTGTTATTTGAACTCGTAGAGCTTCAGGAAGCTGAGAAAATCGCGAAAAACCGATCGGAAAATTCAAAAATCGGTTTTTCGACTTTAATATATAGTGATTCTTACGTATTTTGACGCGCTGATTCCGAAAATGGTGTTATTTGAACTCGTAGAGCTTCAGGAAGCTGAGAAAATCGCGAAAAACCGATCGGAAAATTCAAAAATCGGTTTTTCGACTCTAATATATAGTGATTCTTACGTATTTTGACGCGCTGATTCCGAAAATGGTGTTATTTGAACTCGTAGAGCTTCAGGAAGCTGAGAAAATCGCGAAAAACCGATCGGAAAATTTAAAAATCGGTTTTTCGACTTTAATATATAGTGATTCTTACGTATTTTGACGCGCTGATTCCGAAAATGGTGTTATTTGAACTCGTAGAGCTTCAGGAAGCTGAGAAAATCGCGAAAAACCGACCGGAAAATTCAAAAATCGGTTTTTCGACTTTAATATATAGTGATTCTCACGTATTTTGACGCGCTGATTCCGAAAATGGTGTTATTTGAACTCGTAGAGCTTCAGGAAGCTGAGAAAATCGCGAAAAACCGATCGGAAAATTCAAAAATCAGTTTTTCGACTTTAATATATAGTGATTCTTACGTATTTTGACGCGCTGATTCCGAAAATGGGGTCATTTGTCCTTTTCCGTTGAATTTGATTTTCAAAATTTTGCCAGAAATTGAGCAAAGGGTACCCCCTTTCGATTTTTTCGAAAATTTCAATGTTCATTTTTTTACTTCAGGATATAGTGATTCTTATGTATTTTGACGCGCTGATTCCGAAAATGGTGTTATTTGAATTCGTAGAGCTTCAGGAAGCTGAGAAAATCGCGAAAAACCGATCGGAAAATTCAAAAATCGGTTTTTCGACTTTAATATATAGTGATTCTTACGTATTTTGACGCGCTGATTCCGAAAATGGTGTTATTTGAACTCGTAGAGCTTCAGGAAGCTGAGAAATTCGCGAAAAACCGATCAGAAAATTCAAAAATCGGTTTTTCGACTTTAATATATAGTGATTCTTACGTATTTTGACGCGCTGATTCCGAAAATGGTGTTATTTGAACTCGTAGAGCTTCAGGAAGCTGAGAAAATCGCGAAAAACCGATCGGAAAATTCAAAAATCGGTTTTTCGACTTTAATATATAGTGATTCTTACGTATTTTGACGCGCTGATCCCGAAAATGGTGTTATTTGAACTCGTAGAGCTTCAGGAAGCTGAGAAAATCGCGAAAAACCGATCGGAAAATTCAAAAATCGGTTTTTCGACTTTAATATATAGTGATTCTTACGTATTTTGACGCGCTGATTCCGAAAATGGGGTCATTTGTCCTTTTCCGTTGAATTTGATTTTCAAAATTTTGCCAGAAATTGAGCAAAGGGTACCCCCTTTCGATTTTTTCGAAAATTTCAATGTTCATTTTTTCACTTCAGGATATAGTGATTCTTATGTATTTTGACGCGCTGATTCCGAAAATGGTGTTATTTGAATTCGTAGAGCTTCAGGAAGCTGAGAAAATCGCGAAAAACCGATCGGAAAATTCAAAAATCGGTTTTTCGACTTTAATATATAGTGATTCTTACGTATTTTGACGCGCTGATTCCGAAAATGGTGTTATTTGAACTCGTGGAGCTTCAGGAAGCTGAGAAATTCGCGAAAAACCGATCAGAAAATTCAAAAATCGGTTTTTCGACTTTAATATATAGTGATTCTTACGTATTTTGACGCGCTGATTCCGAAAATGGTGTTATTTGAACTCGTAGAGCTTCAGGAAGCTGAGAAAATCGCGAAAAACCGATCGGAAAATTCAAAAATCGGTTTTTCGACTTTAATATATAGTGATTCTTACGTATTTTGACGCGCTGATTCCGAAAATGGTGTTATTTGAACTCGTAGAGCTTCAGGAAGCTGAGAAAATCGCGAAAAACCGATCGGAAAATTTAAAAATCGGTTTTTCGACTTTAATATATAGTGATTCTCACGTATTTTGTTGCGCTGATTCCGAAAATGGTGTTATTTGAACTCGTAGAGCTTCAGGAAGCTGAGAAAATCGCGAAAAACCGATCGGAAAATTCAAAAATCGGTTTTTCGACTTTAATATATAGTGATTCTTACGTATTTTGACGCGCTGATTCCGAAAATGGTGTTATTTGAACTCGTAGAGCTTCAGGAAGATGAGAAAATCGCGAAAAACCGATCGGAAAATTCAAAAATCGGTTTTTCGACTTTAATATATAGTGATTCTTACGTATTTTGACGCGCTGATTCCGAAAATGGTGTTATTTGAACTCGTAGAGCTTCAGGAAGCTGAGAAAATCGCGAAAAACCGATCGGAAAATTCAAAAATCGGTTTTTCGACTTTAATATATAGTGATTCTTACGTATTTTGACGCGCTGATTCCGAAAATGGTGTTATTTGAACTCGTAGAGCTTCAGGAAGCTGAGAAAATCGCGAAAAACCGATCGGAAAATTTAAAAATCGGTTTTTCGACTTTAATATATAGTGATTCTTACGTATTTTGACGCGCTGATTCCGAAAATGGTGTTATTTGAACTCGTAGAGCTTCAGGAAGCTGAGAAAATCGCGAAAAACCGATCGGAAAATTCAAAAATCGGTTTTTCGACTTTAATATATAGTGATTCTTACGTATTTTGACGCGCTGATTCCGAAAATGGGGTCATTTGTCCTTTTCCGTTGAATTTGATTTTCAAAATTTTGCCAGAAATTGAGCAAAGGGTACCCCCTTTCGATTTTTTCGAAAATTTCAATGTTCATTTTTTTACTTCAGGATATAGTGATTCTTATGTATTTTGACGCGCTGATTCCGAAAATGGTGTTATTTGAATTCGTAGAGCTTCAGGAAGCTGAGAAAATCGCGAAAAACCGATCGGAAAATTCAAAAATCGGTTTTTCGACTTTAATATATAGTGATTCTTACGTATTTTGACGCGCTGATTCCGAAAATGGTGTTATTTGAACTCGTAGAGCTTCAGGAAGCTGAGAAATTCGCGAAAAACCGATCAGAAAATTCAAAAATCGGTTTTTCGACTTTAATATATAGTGATTCTTACGTATTTTGACGCGCTGATTCCGAAAATGGTGTTATTTGAACTCGTAGAGCTTCAGGAAGCTGAGAAAATCGCGAAAAACCGATCGGAAAATTCAAAAATCGGTTTTTCGACTTTAATATATAGTGATTCTTACGTATTTTGACGCGCTGATTCCGAAAATGGTGTTATTTGAACTCGTAGAGCTTCAGGAAGCTGAGAAAATCGCGAAAAACCGATCGGAAAATTTAAAAATCGGTTTTTCGACTTTAATATATAGTGATTCTCACGTATTTTGACGCGCTGATTCCGAAAATGGTGTTATTTGAACTCGTAGAGCTTCAGGAAGCTGAGAAAATCGCGAAAAACCGATCGGAAAATTCAAAAATCGGTTTTTCGACTTTAATATATAGTGATTCTTACGTATTTTGACGCGCTGATTCCGAAAATGGTGTTATTTGAACTCGTAGAGCTTCAGGAAGATGAGAAAATCGCGAAAAACCGATCGGAAAATTCAAAAATCGGTTTTTCGACTTTAATATATAGTGATTCTTACGTATTTTGACGCGCTGATTCCGAAAATGGTGTTATTTGAACTCGTAGAGCTTCAGGAAGCTGAGAAAATCGCGAAAAACCGATCGGAAAATTCAAAAATCGGTTTTTCGACTTTAATATATAGTGATTCTTACGTATTTTGACGCGCTGATTCCGAAAATGGGGTCATTTGTCCTTTTCCGTTGAATTTGATTTTCAAAATTTTGCCAGAAATTGAGCAAAGGGTACCCCCTTTCGATTTTTTCGAAAATTTCAATGTTCATTTTTTTACTTCAGGATATAGTGATTCTTATGTATTTTGACGCGCTGATTCCGAAAATGGTGTTATTTGAATTCGTAGAGCTTCAGGAAGCTGAGAAAATCGCGAAAAACCGATCGGAAAATTCAAAAATCGGTTTTTCGACTTTAATATATAGTGATTCTTACGTATTTTGACGCGCTGATTCCGAAAATGGTGTTATTTGAACTCGTAGAGCTTCAGGAAGCTGAGAAAATCGCGAAAAACCGATCGGAAAATTCAAAAATCGGTTTTTGGACTTTAATATATAGTGATTCTTACGTATTTTGACGCGCTGATTCCGAAAATGGTGTTATTTGAACTCGTAGAGCTTCAGGAAACTGAGAAAATCGCGAAAAACCGATCGGAAAATTCAAAAATCGGTTTTTCGACTTAAATATATAGTGATTCTTACGTATTTTGACGCGCTGATTCCGAAAATGGTGTTATTTGAACTCGTAGAGCTTCAGGAAGCTGAGAAAATCGCGAAAAACCGATCGGAAAATTCAAAAATCGGTTTTTCGACTTTAATATATAGTGATTCTTACGTATTTTGACGCGCTGATTCCGAAAATGGTGTTATTTGAACTCGTAGAGCTTCAGGAAGCTGAGAAAATCGCGAAAAACCGATCGGAAAATTCAAAAATCGGTTTTTCGACTTTAATATATAGTGATTCTTACGTATTTTGACGCGCTGATTCCGAAAATGGGGTCATTTGTCCTTTTCCGTTGAATTTGATTTTCAAAATTTTGCCAGAAATTGAGCAAAGGGTACCCCCTTTCGATTTTTTCGAAAATTTCAATGTTCATTTTTTTACTTCAGGATATAGTGATTCTTATGTATTTTGACGCGCTGATTCCGAAAATGGTGTCATTTGAATTCGTAGAGCTTCAGGAAGCTGAGAAAATCGCGAAAAACCGATCAGAAAATTCAAAAATCGGTTTTTCGACTTTAATATATAGTGATTCTTACGTATTTTGACGCGCTGATTCCGAAAATGGTGTTATTTGAACTCGTAGAGCTTCAGGAAGCTGAGAAAATCGCGAAAAACCGATCGGAATATTCAAAAATCGGTTTTTCGACTTTAATATATAGTGATTCTTACGTATTTTGACGCGCTGATTCCGAAAATGGTGTTATTTGAACTCGTAGAGCTTCAGGAAGCTGAGAAAATCGCGAAAAACCGATCGGAAAATTCAAAAATCGGTTTTTCGACTTTAATATATAGTGATTCTTACGTATTTTGACGCGCTGATTCCGAAAATGGTGTTATTTGAACTCGTAGAGCTTCAGGAAGCTGAGAAAATCGCGAAAAACCGATCGGAAAATTTAAAAATCGGTTTTTCGACTTTAATATATAGTGATTCTTACGTATTTTGACGCGCTGATTCCGAAAATGGTGTTATTCGAACTCGTAGAGCTTCAGGAAGCTGAGAAAATCGTGAAAAACCGATCGGAAGATTTCAAAATCGGTTTTTCGACTTAAATATATAGTGATTCTTTCGTATTTTGACGCGCTGATTCCGAAAATGGGGTCATTTGTCCTTTTCCGTTGAATTTGATTTTCAAAATTTTGCCAGAAATTGAGCAAAGGGTACCCCCTTTCGATTTTTTCGAAAATTTCAATGTTCATTTTTTGACTTCAGGATATAGTGATTCTTATGTATTTTGACGCGCTGATTCCGAAAATGGTGTTATTTGAACTCGTAGAGCTTCAGGAAGCTGAGAAAATCGCGAAAAACCGATCGGAAAATTTAAAAATCGGTTTTTCGACTTTAATATATAGTGATTCTTACGTATTTTGACGCGCTGATTCCGAAAATGGTGTTATTTGAACTCGTAGAGCTTCAGGAAGATGAGAAAATCGCGAAAAACCGATCGGAAAATTCAAAAATCGGTTTTTCGACTTTAATATATAGTGATTCTTACGTATTTTGACGCGCTGATTCCGAAAATGGTGTTATTTGAACTCGTAGAGCTTCAGGAAGCTGAGAAAATCGCGAAAAACCGATCGGAAAATTTAAAAATCGGTTTTTCGACTTTAATATATAGTGATTCTTACGTATTTTGACGCGCTGATTCCGAAAATGGGGTCATTTGTCCTTTTCCGTTGAATTTGATTCTCAAAATTTTGCCAGAAATTGAGCAAAGGGTACCCCCTTTCGATTTTTTCGAAAATTTCAATGTTCATTTTTTGACTTCAGGATATAGTGATTCTTATGTATTTTGACGCGCTGATTCCGAAAATGGTGTTATTTGAACTCGTAGAGCTTCAGGAAGCTGAGAAAATCGCGAAAAACCGATCGGAAAATTCAAAAATCGGTTTTTCGACTTTAATATATAGTGATTCTTACGTATTTTGACGCGCTGATTCCGAAAATGGGGTCATTTGTCCTTTTCCGTTGAATTTGATTTTCAAAATTTTGCCAGAAATTGAGCAAAGGGTACCCCCTTTCGATTTTTTCGAAAATTTCAATGTTCATTTTTTGACTTCAGGATATAGTGATTCTTATGTATTTTGACGCGCTGATTCCGAAAATGGTGTTATTTGAACTCGTAGAGCTTCAGGAAGCTGAGAAAATCGCGAAAAACCGATCGGAAAATTCAAAAATCGGTTTTTCGACTTTAATATATAGTGATTCTTACGTATTTTGACGCGCTGATTTCGAAAATGGTGTTTTTTGAACTCGTAGAGCTTCAGGAAGCTGAGAAAATCGCGAAAAACCGATCGGAAAATTCAAAAATCGGTTTTTCGACTTTAATATATAGTGATTCTTACGTATTTTGACGCGCTGATTCCGAAAATGGTGTTATTTGAACTCGTAGAGCTTCAGGAAGATGAGAAAATCGCGAAAAACCGATCGGAAAATTCAAAAATCGGTTTTTCGACTTTAATATATAGTGATTCTTACGTATTTTGACGCGCTGATTCCGAAAATGGTGTTATTTGAACTCGTAGAGCTTCAGGAAGCTGAGAAAATCGCGAAAAACCGATCGGAAAATTCAAAAATCGGTTTTTCGACTTTAATATATAGTGATTCTTACGTATTTTGACGCGCTGATTCCGAAAATGGGGTCATTTGTCCTTTTCCGTTGAATTTGATTTTCAAAATTTTGCCAGAAATTGAGCAAAGGGTACCCCCTTTCGATTTTTTCGAAAATTTCAATGTTCATTTTTTTACTTCAGGATATAGTGATTCTTATGTATTTTGACGCGCTGATTCCGAAAATGGTGTTATTTGAATTCGTAGAGCTTCAGGAAGCTGAGAAAATCGCGAAAAACCGATCGGAAAATTCAAAAATCGGTTTTTCGACTTTAATATATAGTGATTCTTACGTATTTTGACGCGCTGATTCCGAAAATGGTGTTATTTGAACTCGTAGAGCTTCAGGAAGCTGAGAAAATCGTGAAAAACCGATCGGAAGATTTCAAAATCGGTTTTTCGACTTAAATATATAGTGATTCTTTCGTATTTTGACGCGCTGATTCCGAAAATGGGGTCATTTGTCCTTTTCCGTTGAATTTGATTTTCAAAATTTTGCCAGAAATTGAGCAAAGGGTACCCCCTTTCGATTTTTTCGAAAATTTCAATGTTCATTTTTTGACTTCAGGATATAGTGATTCTTACGTATTTTGACGCGCTGATTCCGAAAATGGTGTTATTTGAACTCGTAGAGCTTCAGGAAGCTGAGAAAATCGCGAAAAACCGATCGGAAAATTCAAAAATCGGTTTTTCGACTTTAATATATAGTGATTCTTACGTATTTTGACGCGCTGATTCCGAAAATGGTGTTATTTGAACTCGTAGAGCTTCAGGATGCTGAGAAAATCGCGAAAAACCGATCGGAAAATTTAAAAATCGGTTTTTCGACTTTAATATATAGTGATTCTTACGTATTTTGACGCGCTGATTCCGAAAATGGTGTTATTCGAACTCGTAGAGCTTCAGGAAGCTGAGAAAATCGTGAAAAACCGATCGGAAGATTTCAAAATCGGTTTTTCGACTTAAATATATAGTGATTCTTTCGTATTTTGACGCGCTGATTCCGAAAATGGTGTTATTTGAACTCGTAGAGCTTCAGGAAGCTGAGAAAATCGCGAAAAACCGATCGGAAAATTCAAAAATCGGTTTTTCGACTTTAATATATAGTGATTCTTACGTATTTTGACGCGCTGATTCCGAAAATGGGGTCATTTGTCCTTTTCCGTTAAATTTGATTTTCAAAATTTTGCCAGAAATTGAGCAAAGGGTACCCCCTTTCGATTTTTTCGAAAATTTCAATGTTCATTTTTTGACTTCAGGATATAGTGATTCTTATGTATTTTGACGCGCTGATTCCGAAAATGGTGTTATTTGAACTCGTAGAGCTTCAGGAAGCTGAGAAAATCGCGAAAAACCGATCGGAAAATTTAAAAATCGGTTTTTCGACTTTAATATATAGTGATTCTTACGTATTTTGACGCGCTGATTCCGAAAATGGTGTTATTTGAACTCGTAGAGCTTCAGGAAGATGAGAAAATCGCGAAAAACCGATCGGAAAATTCAAAAATCGGTTTTTCGACTTTAATATATAGTGATTCTTACGTATTTTGACGCGCTGATTCCGAAAATGGTGTTATTTGAACTCGTAGAGCTTCAGGAAGCTGAGAAAATCGCGAAAAACCGATCGGAAAATTTAAAAATCGGTTTTTCGACTTTAATATATAGTGATTCTTACGTATTTTGACGCGCTGAGTCCGAAAATGGGGTCATTTGTCCTTTTCCGTTGAATTTGATTTTCAAAATTTTGCCAGAAATTGAGCAAAGGGTACCCCCTTTCGATTTTTTCGAAAATTTCAATGTTCATTTTTTGACTTCAGGATATAGTGATTCTTATGTATTTTGACGCGCTGATTCCGAAAATGGTGTTATTTGAACTCGTAGAGCTTCAGGAAGCTGAGAAAATCGCGAAAAACCGATCGGAAAATTTAAAAATCGGTTTTTCGACTTTAATATATAGTGATTCTTACGTATTTTGACGCGCTGATTCCGAATTATTTGAACTCGTAGAGCTTCAGGAAGATGAGAAAATCGCGAAAAACCGATCGGAAAATTCAAAAATCGGTTTTTCGACTTTAATATATAGTGATTCTTACGTATTTTGACGCGCTGATTCCGAAAATGGTGTTATTTGAACTCGTAGAGCTTCAGGAAGCTGAGAAAATCGCGAAAAACCGATCGGAAAATTCAAAAATCGGTTTTTCGACTTTAATATATAGTGATTCTTACGTATTTTGACGCGCTGATTCCGAAAATGGGGTCATTTGTCCTTTTCCGTTGAATTTGATTTTCAAAATTTTGCCAGAAATTGAGCAAAGGGTACCCCCTTTCGATTTTTTCGAAAATTTCAATGTTCATTTTTTGACTTCAGGATATAGTGATTCTTATGTATTTTGACGCGCTGATTCCGAAAATGGTGTTATTTGAACTCGTAGAGCTTCAGGAAGCTGAGAAAATCGCGAAAAACCGATCGGAAAATTCAAAAATCGGTTTTTCGACTTTAATATATAGTGATTCTTACGTATTTTGACGCGCTGATTCCGAAAATGGTGTTTTTTGAACTCGTAGAGCTTCAGGAAGCTGAGAAAATCGCGAAAAACCGATCGGAAAATTCAAAAATCGGTTTTTCGACTTTAATATATAGTGATTCTTACGTATTTTGACGCGCTGATTCCGAAAATGGTGTTATTTGAACTCGTAGAGCTTCAGGAAGATGAGAAAATCGCGAAAAACCGATCGGAAAATTCAAAAATCGGTTTTTCGACTTTAATATATAGTGATTCTTACGTATTTTGACGCGCTGATTCCGAAAATGGTGTTATTTGAACTCGTAGAGCTTCAGGAAGCTGAGAAAATCGCGAAAAACCGATCGGAAAATTCAAAAATCGGTTTTTCGACTTTAATATATAGTGATTCTTACGTATTTTGACGCGCTGATTCCGAAAATGGGGTCATTTGTCCTTTTCCGTTGAATTTGATTTTCAAAATTTTGCCAGAAATTGAGCAAAGGGTACCCCCTTTCGATTTTTTCGAAAATTTCAATGTTCATTTTTTTACTTCAGGATATAGTGATTCTTATGTATTTTGACGCGCTGATTCCGAAAATGGTGTTATTTGAATTCGTAGAGCTTCAGGAAGCTGAGAAAATCGCGAAAAACCGATCGGAAAATTCAAAAATCGGTTTTTCGACTTTAATATATAGTGATTCTTACGTATTTTGACGCGCTGATTCCGAAAATGGTGTTATTTGAACTCGTAGAGCTTCAGGAAGCTGAGAAAATCGCGAAAAACCGATCGGAAAATTCAAAAATCGGTTTTTCGACTTTAATATATAGTGATTCTTACGTATTTTGACGCGCTGATTCCGAAAATGGTGTTATTTGAACTCGTAGAGCTTCAGGAAGCTGAGAAAATCGCGAAAAACCGATCGGAAAATTTAAAAATCGGTTTTTCGACTTTAATATATAGTGATTCTCACGTATTTTGACGCGCTGATTCCGAAAATGGTGTTATTTGAACTCGTAGAGCTTCAGGAAGCTGAGAAAATCGCGAAAAACCGATCGGAAAATTCAAAAATCGGTTTTTCGACTTTAATATATAGTGATTCTTACGTATTTTGACGCGCTGATTCCGAAAATGGTGTTATTTGAACTCGTAGAGCTTCAGGAAGATGAGAAAATCGCGAAAAACCGATCGGAAAATTCAAAAATCGGTTTTTCGACTTTAATATATAGTGATTCTTACGTATTTTGACGCGCTGATTCCGAAAATGGTGTTATTTGAACTCGTAGAGCTTCAGGAAGCTGAGAAAATCGCGAAAAACCGATCGGAAAATTCAAAAATCGGTTTTTCGACTTTAATATATAGTGATGCTTACGTATTTTGACGCGCTGATTCCGAAAATGGGGTCATTTGTCCTTTTCCGTTGAATTTGATTTTCAAAATTTTGCCAGAAATTGAGCAAAGGGTACCCCCTTTCGATTTTTTCGAAAATTTCAATGTTCATTTTTTTACTTCAGGATATAGTGATTCTTATGTATTTTGACGCGCTGATTCCGAAAATGGTGTCATTTGAATTCGTAGAGCTTCAGGAAGCTGAGAAAATCGCGAAAAACCGATCAGAAAATTCAAAAATCGGTTTTTCGACTTTAATATATAGTGATTCTTACGTATTTTGACGCGCTGATTCCGAAAATGGTGTTATTTGAACTCGTAGAGCTTCAGGAAGCTGAGAAAATCGCGAAAAACCGATCGGAAAATTCAAAAATCGGTTTTTCGACTTTAATATATAGTGATTCTTACGTATTTTGACGCGCTGATTCCGAAAATGGTGTTATTTGAACTCGTAGAGCTTCAGGAAGCTGAGAAAATCGCGAAAAACCGATCGGAAAATTCAAAAATCGGTTTTTCGACTCTAATATATAGTGATTCTTACGTATTTTGACGCGCTGATTCCGAAAATGGTGTTATTTGAACTCGTAGAGCTTCAGGAAGCTGAGAAAATCGCGAAAAACCGATCGGAAAATTTAAAAATCGGTTTTTCGACTTTAATATATAGTGATTCTTACGTATTTTGACGCGCTGATTCCGAAAATGGTGTTATTCGAACTCGTAGAGCTTCAGGAAGCTGAGAAAATCGTGAAAAACCGATCGGAAGATTTCAAAATCGGTTTTTCGACTTAAATATATAGTGATTCTTTCGTATTTTGACGCGCTGATTCCGAAAATGGGGTCATTTGTCCTTTTCCGTTGAATTTGATTTTCAAAATTTTGCCAGAAATTGAGCAAAGGGTACCCCCTTTCGATTTTTTCGAAAATTTCAATGTTCATTTTTTGACTTCAGGATATAGTGATTCTTATGTATTTTGACGCGCTGATTCCGAAAATGGTGTTATTTGAACTCGTAGAGCTTCAGGAAGATGAGAAAATCGCGAAAAACCGATCGGAAAATTCAAAAATCGGTTTTTCGACTTTAATATATAGTGATTCTTACGTATTTTGACGCGCTGATTCCGAAAATGGTGTTATTTGAACTCGTAGAGCTTCAGGAAGATGAGAAAATCGCGAAAAACCGATCGGAAAATTCAAAAATCGGTTTTTCGACTTTAATATATAGTGATGCTTACGTATTTTGACGCGCTGATTCCGAAAATGGGGTCATTTGTCCTTTTCCGTTGAATTTGATTTTCAAAATTTTGCCAGAAATTGAGCAAAGGGTACCCCCTTTCGATTTTTTCGAAAATTTCAATGTTCATTTTTTTACTTCAGGATATAGTGATTCTTATGTATTTTGACGCGCTGATTCCGAAAATGGTGTCATTTGAATTCGTAGAGCTTCAGGAAGCTGAGAAAATCGCGAAAAACCGATCAGAAAATTCAAAAATCGGTTTTTCGACTTTAATATATAGTGATTCTTACGTATTTTGACGCGCTGATTCCGAAAATGGTGTTATTTGAACTCGTAGAGCTTCAGGAAGCTGAGAAAATCGCGAAAAACCGATCGGAAAATTCAAAAATCGGTTTTTCGACTTTAATATATAGTGATTCTTACGTATTTTGACGCGCTGATTCCGAAAATGGTGTTATTTGAACTCGTAGAGCTTCAGGAAGCTGAGAAAATCGCGAAAAACCGATCGGAAAATTCAAAAATCGGTTTTTCGACTCTAATATATAGTGATTCTTACGTATTTTGACGCGCTGATTCCGAAAATGGTGTTATTTGAACTCGTAGAGCTTCAGGAAGCTGAGAAAATCGCGAAAAACCGATCGGAAAATTTAAAAATCGGTTTTTCGACTTTAATATATAGTGATTCTTACGTATTTTGACGCGCTGATTCCGAAAATGGTGTTATTCGAACTCGTAGAGCTTCAGGAAGCTGAGAAAATCGTGAAAAACCGATCGGAAGATTTCAAAATCGGTTTTTCGACTTAAATATATAGTGATTCTTTCGTATTTTGACGCGCTGATTCCGAAAATGGGGTCATTTGTCCTTTTCCGTTGAATTTGATTTTCAAAATTTTGCCAGAAATTGAGCAAAGGGTACCCCCTTTCGATTTTTTCGAAAATTTCAATGTTCATTTTTTGACTTCAGGATATAGTGATTCTTATGTATTTTGACGCGCTGATTCCGAAAATGGTGTTATTTGAACTCGTAGAGCTTCAGGAAGCTGAGAAAATCGCGAAAAACCGATCGGAAAATTTAAAAATCGGTTTTTCGACTTTAATATATAGTGATTCTTACGTATTTTGACGCGCTGATTCCGAAAATGGTGTTATTTGAACTCGTAGAGCTTCAGGAAGATGAGAAAATCGCGAAAAACCGATCGGAAAATTCAAAAATCGGTTTTTCGACTTTAATATATAGTGATTCTTACGTATTTTGACGCGCTGATTCCGAAAATGGTGTTATTTGAACTCGTAGAGCTTCAGGAAGCTGAGAAAATCGCGAAAAACCGATCGGAAAATTTAAAAATCGGTTTTTCGACTTTAATATATAGTGATTCTTACGTATTTTGACGCGCTGATTCCGAAAATGGGGTCATTTGTCCTTTTCCGTTGAATTTGATTTTCAAAATTTTGCCAGAAATTGAGCAAAGGGTACCCCCTTTCGATTTTTTCGAAAATTTCAATGTTCATTTTTTGACTTCAGGATATAGTGATTCTTATGTATTTTGACGCGCTGATTCCGAAAATGGTGTTATTTGAACTCGTAGAGCTTCAGGAAGCTGAGAAAATCGCGAAAAACCGATCGGAAAATTTAAAAATCGGTTTTTCGACTTTAATATATAGTGATTCTTACGTATTTTGACGCGCTGATTCCGAAAATGGTGTTATTTGAACTCGTAGAGCTTCAGGAAGATGAGAAAATCGCGAAAAACCGATCGGAAAATTCAAAAATCGGTTTTTCGACTTTAATATATAGTGATTCTTACGTATTTTGACGCGCTGATTCCGAAAATGGTGTTATTTGAACTCGTAGAGCTTCAGGAAGCTGAGAAAATCGCGAAAAACCGATCGGAAAATTCAAAAATCGGTTTTTCGACTTTAATATATAGTGATTCTTACGTATTTTGACGCGCTGATTCCGAAAATGGGGTCATTTGTCCTTTTCCGTTGAATTTGATTTTCAAAATTTTGCCAGAAATTGAGCAAAGGGTACCCCCTTTCGATTTTTTCGAAAATTTCAATGTTCATTTTTTGACTTCAGGATATAGTGATTCTTATGTATTTTGACGCGCTGATTCCGAAAATGGTGTTATTTGAACTCGTAGAGCTTCAGGAAGCTGAGAAAATCGCGAAAAACCGATCGGAAAATTTAAAAATCGGTTTTTCGACTTTAATATATAGTGATTCTTACGTATTTTGACGCGCTGATTCCGAAAATGGTGTTATTTGAACTCGTAGAGCTTCAGGAAGATGAGAAAATCGCGAAAAACCGATCGGAAAATTCAAAAATCGGTTTTTCGACTTTAATATATAGTGATTCTTACGTATTTTGACGCGCTGATTCCGAAAATGGTGTTATTTGAACTCGTAGAGCTTCAGGAAGCTGAGAAAATCGCGAAAAACCGATCGGAAAATTCAAAAATCGGTTTTTCGACTTTAATATATAGTGATTCTTACGTATTTTGATGCGCTGATTCCGAAAATGGGGTCATTTGTCCTTTTCCGTTGAATTTGATTTTCAAAATTTTGCCAGAAATTGAGCAAAGGGTACCCCCTTTCGATTTTTTCGAAAATTTCAATGTTCATTTTTTGACTTCAGGATATAGTGATTCTTATGTATTTTGACGCGCTGATTCCGAAAATGGTGTTATTTGAACTCGTAGAGCTTCAGGAAGCTGAGAAAATCGCGAAAAACCGATCGGAAAATTCAAAAATCGGTTTTTCGACTTTAATATATAGTGATTCTTACGTATTTTGACGCGCTGATTTCGAAAATGGTGTTTTTTGAACTCGTAGAGCTTCAGGAAGCTGAGAAAATCGCGAAAAACCGATCGGAAAATTCAAAAATCGGTTTTTCGACTTTAATATATAGTGATTCTTACGTATTTTGACGCGCTGATTCCGAAAATGGTGTTATTTGAACTCGTAGAGCTTCAGGAAGATGAGAAAATCGCGAAAAACCGATCGGAAAATTCAAAAATCGGTTTTTCGACTTTAATATATAGTGATTCTTACGTATTTTGACGCGCTGATTCCGAAAATGGTGTTATTTGAACTCGTAGAGCTTCAGGAAGCTGAGAAAATCGCGAAAAACCGATCGGAAAATTCAAAAATCGGTTTTTCGACTTTAATATATAGTGATTCTTACGTATTTTGACGCGCTGATTCCGAAAATGGGGTCATTTGTCCTTTTCCGTTGAATTTGATTTTCAAAATTTTGCCAGAAATTGAGCAAAGGGTACCCCCTTTCGATTTTTTCGAAAATTTCAATGTTCATTTTTTTACTTCAGGATATAGTGATTCTTATGTATTTTGACGCGCTGATTCCGAAAATGGTGTTATTTGAATTCGTAGAGCTTCAGGAAGCTGAGAAAATCGCGAAAAACCGATCGGAAAATTCAAAAATCGGTTTTTCGACTTTAATATATAGTGATTCTTACGTATTTTGACGCGCTGATTCCGAAAATGGTGTTATTTGAACTCGTAGAGCTTCAGGAAGCTGAGAAAATCGTGAAAAACCGATCGGAAGATTTCAAAATCGGTTTTTCGACTTAAATATATAGTGATTCTTTCGTATTTTGACGCGCTGATTCCGAAAATGGGGTCATTTGTCCTTTTCCGTTGAATTTGATTTTCAAAATTTTGCCAGAAATTGAGCAAAGGGTACCCCCTTTCGATTTTTTCGAAAATTTCAATGTTCATTTTTTGACTTCAGGATATAGTGATTCTTATGTATTTTGACGCGCTGATTCCGAAAATGGTGTTATTTGAACTCGTAGAGCTTCAGGAAGCTGAGAAAATCGCGAAAAACCGATCGGAAAATTTAAAAATCGGTTTTTCGACTTTAATATATAGTGATTCTTACGTATTTTGACGCGCTGATTCCGAAAATGGTGTTATTTGAACTCGTAGAGCTTCAGGAAGCTGAGAAAATCGCGAAAAACCGATCGGAAAATTCAAAAATCGGTTTTTCGACTTTAATATATAGTGATTCTTACGTATTTTGACGCGCTGATTCCGAAAATGGTGTTATTTGAACTCGTAGAGCTTCAGGATGCTGAGAAAATCGCGAAAAACCGATCGGAAAATTTAAAAATCGGTTTTTCGACTTTAATATATAGTGATTCTTACGTATTTTGACGCGCTGATTCCGAAAATGGTGTTATTCGAACTCGTAGAGCTTCAGGAAGCTGAGAAAATCGTGAAAAACCGATCGGAAGATTTCAAAATCGGTTTTTCGACTTAAATATATAGTGATTCTTTCGTATTTTGACGCGCTGATTCCGAAAATGGTGTTATTTGAACTCGTAGAGCTTCAGGAAGCTGAGAAAATCGCGAAAAACCGATCGGAAAATTCAAAAATCGGTTTTTCGACTTTAATATATAGTGATTCTTACGTATTTTGACGCGCTGATTCCGAAAATGGGGTCATTTGTCCTTTTCCGTTAAATTTGATTTTCAAAATTTTGCCAGAAATTGAGCAAAGGGTACCCCCTTTCGATTTTTTCGAAAATTTCAATGTTCATTTTTTGACTTCAGGATATAGTGATTCTTATGTATTTTGACGCGCTGATTCCGAAAATGGTGTTATTTGAACTCGTAGAGCTTCAGGAAGCTGAGAAAATCGCGAAAAACCGATCGGAAAATTTAAAAATCGGTTTTTCGACTTTAATATATAGTGATTCTTACGTATTTTGACGCGCTGATTCCGAAAATGGTGTTATTTGAACTCGTAGAGCTTCAGGAAGATGAGAAAATCGCGAAAAACCGATCGGAAAATTCAAAAATCGGTTTTTCGACTTTAATATATAGTGATTCTTACGTATTTTGACGCGCTGATTCCGAAAATGGTGTTATTTGAACTCGTAGAGCTTCAGGAAGCTGAGAAAATCGCGAAAAACCGATCGGAAAATTTAAAAATCGGTTTTTCGACTTTAATATATAGTGATTCTTACGTATTTTGACGCGCTGAGTCCGAAAATGGGGTCATTTGTCCTTTTCCGTTGAATTTGATTTTCAAAATTTTGCCAGAAATTGAGCAAAGGGTACCCCCTTTCGATTTTTTCGAAAATTTCAATGTTCATTTTTTGACTTCAGGATATAGTGATTCTTATGTATTTTGACGCGCTGATTCCGAAAATGGTGTTATTTGAACTCGTAGAGCTTCAGGAAGCTGAGAAAATCGCGAAAAACCGATCGGAAAATTTAAAAATCGGTTTTTCGACTTTAATATATAGTGATTCTTACGTATTTTGACGCGCTGATTCCGAATTATTTGAACTCGTAGAGCTTCAGGAAGATGAGAAAATCGCGAAAAACCGATCGGAAAATTCAAAAATCGGTTTTTCGACTTTAATATATAGTGATTCTTACGTATTTTGACGCGCTGATTCCGAAAATGGTGTTATTTGAACTCGTAGAGCTTCAGGAAGCTGAGAAAATCGCGAAAAACCGATCGGAAAATTCAAAAATCGGTTTTTCGACTTTAATATATAGTGATTCTTACGTATTTTGACGCGCTGATTCCGAAAATGGGGTCATTTGTCCTTTTCCGTTGAATTTGATTTTCAAAATTTTGCCAGAAATTGAGCAAAGGGTACCCCCTTTCGATTTTTTCGAAAATTTCAATGTTCATTTTTTGACTTCAGGATATAGTGATTCTTATGTATTTTGACGCGCTGATTCCGAAAATGGTGTTATTTGAACTCGTAGAGCTTCAGGAAGCTGAGAAAATCGCGAAAAACCGATCGGAAAATTCAAAAATCGGTTTTTCGACTTTAATATATAGTGATTCTTACGTATTTTGACGCGCTGATTCCGAAAATGGTGTTTTTTGAACTCGTAGAGCTTCAGGAAGCTGAGAAAATCGCGAAAAACCGATCGGAAAATTCAAAAATCGGTTTTTCGACTTTAATATATAGTGATTCTTACGTATTTTGACGCGCTGATTCCGAAAATGGTGTTATTTGAACTCGTAGAGCTTCAGGAAGATGAGAAAATCGCGAAAAACCGATCGGAAAATTCAAAAATCGGTTTTTCGACTTTAATATATAGTGATTCTTACGTATTTTGACGCGCTGATTCCGAAAATGGTGTTATTTGAACTCGTAGAGCTTCAGGAAGCTGAGAAAATCGCGAAAAACCGATCGGAAAATTCAAAAATCGGTTTTTCGACTTTAATATATAGTGATTCTTACGTATTTTGACGCGCTGATTCCGAAAATGGGGTCATTTGTCCTTTTCCGTTGAATTTGATTTTCAAAATTTTGCCAGAAATTGAGCAAAGGGTACCCCCTTTCGATTTTTTCGAAAATTTCAATGTTCATTTTTTTACTTCAGGATATAGTGATTCTTATGTATTTTGACGCGCTGATTCCGAAAATGGTGTTATTTGAATTCGTAGAGCTTCAGGAAGCTGAGAAAATCGCGAAAAACCGATCGGAAAATTCAAAAATCGGTTTTTCGACTTTAATATATAGTGATTCTTACGTATTTTGACGCGCTGATTCCGAAAATGGTGTTATTTGAACTCGTAGAGCTTCAGGAAGCTGAGAAAATCGCGAAAAACCGATCGGAAAATTCAAAAATCGGTTTTTCGACTTTAATATATAGTGATTCTTACGTATTTTGACGCGCTGATTCCGAAAATGGTGTTATTTGAACTCGTAGAGCTTCAGGAAGCTGAGAAAATCGCGAAAAACCGATCGGAAAATTTAAAAATCGGTTTTTCGACTTTAATATATAGTGATTCTCACGTATTTTGACGCGCTGATTCCGAAAATGGTGTTATTTGAACTCGTAGAGCTTCAGGAAGCTGAGAAAATCGCGAAAAACCGATCGGAAAATTCAAAAATCGGTTTTTCGACTTTAATATATAGTGATTCTTACGTATTTTGACGCGCTGATTCCGAAAATGGTGTTATTTGAACTCGTAGAGCTTCAGGAAGATGAGAAAATCGCGAAAAACCGATCGGAAAATTCAAAAATCGGTTTTTCGACTTTAATATATAGTGATTCTTACGTATTTTGACGCGCTGATTCCGAAAATGGTGTTATTTGAACTCGTAGAGCTTCAGGAAGCTGAGAAAATCGCGAAAAACCGATCGGAAAATTCAAAAATCGGTTTTTCGACTTTAATATATAGTGATGCTTACGTATTTTGACGCGCTGATTCCGAAAATGGGGTCATTTGTCCTTTTCCGTTGAATTTGATTTTCAAAATTTTGCCAGAAATTGAGCAAAGGGTACCCCCTTTCGATTTTTTCGAAAATTTCAATGTTCATTTTTTTACTTCAGGATATAGTGATTCTTATGTATTTTGACGCGCTGATTCCGAAAATGGTGTCATTTGAATTCGTAGAGCTTCAGGAAGCTGAGAAAATCGCGAAAAACCGATCAGAAAATTCAAAAATCGGTTTTTCGACTTTAATATATAGTGATTCTTACGTATTTTGACGCGCTGATTCCGAAAATGGTGTTATTTGAACTCGTAGAGCTTCAGGAAGCTGAGAAAATCGCGAAAAACCGATCGGAAAATTCAAAAATCGGTTTTTCGACTTTAATATATAGTGATTCTTACGTATTTTGACGCGCTGATTCCGAAAATGGTGTTATTTGAACTCGTAGAGCTTCAGGAAGCTGAGAAAATCGCGAAAAACCGATCGGAAAATTCAAAAATCGGTTTTTCGACTCTAATATATAGTGATTCTTACGTATTTTGACGCGCTGATTCCGAAAATGGTGTTATTTGAACTCGTAGAGCTTCAGGAAGCTGAGAAAATCGCGAAAAACCGATCGGAAAATTTAAAAATCGGTTTTTCGACTTTAATATATAGTGATTCTTACGTATTTTGACGCGCTGATTCCGAAAATGGTGTTATTCGAACTCGTAGAGCTTCAGGAAGCTGAGAAAATCGTGAAAAACCGATCGGAAGATTTCAAAATCGGTTTTTCGACTTAAATATATAGTGATTCTTTCGTATTTTGACGCGCTGATTCCGAAAATGGGGTCATTTGTCCTTTTCCGTTGAATTTGATTTTCAAAATTTTGCCAGAAATTGAGCAAAGGGTACCCCCTTTCGATTTTTTCGAAAATTTCAATGTTCATTTTTTGACTTCAGGATATAGTGATTCTTATGTATTTTGACGCGCTGATTCCGAAAATGGTGTTATTTGAACTCGTAGAGCTTCAGGAAGCTGAGAAAATCGCGAAAAACCGATCGGAAAATTTAAAAATCGGTTTTTCGACTTTAATATATAGTGATTCTTACGTATTTTGACGCGCTGATTCCGAAAATGGTGTTATTTGAACTCGTAGAGCTTCAGGAAGATGAGAAAATCGCGAAAAACCGATCGGAAAATTCAAAAATCGGTTTTTCGACTTTAATATATAGTGATTCTTACGTATTTTGACGCGCTGATTCCGAAAATGGTGTTATTTGAACTCGTAGAGCTTCAGGAAGCTGAGAAAATCGCGAAAAACCGATCGGAAAATTTAAAAATCGGTTTTTCGACTTTAATATATAGTGATTCTTACGTATTTTGACGCGCTGATTCCGAAAATGGGGTCATTTGTCCTTTTCCGTTGAATTTGATTTTCAAAATTTTGCCAGAAATTGAGCAAAGGGTACCCCCTTTCGATTTTTTCGAAAATTTCAATGTTCATTTTTTGACTTCAGGATATAGTGATTCTTATGTATTTTGACGCGCTGATTCCGAAAATGGTGTTATTTGAACTCGTAGAGCTTCAGGAAGCTGAGAAAATCGCGAAAAACCGATCGGAAAATTTAAAAATCGGTTTTTCGACTTTAATATATAGTGATTCTTACGTATTTTGACGCGCTGATTCCGAAAATGGTGTTATTTGAACTCGTAGAGCTTCAGGAAGATGAGAAAATCGCGAAAAACCGATCGGAAAATTCAAAAATCGGTTTTTCGACTTTAATATATAGTGATTCTTACGTATTTTGACGCGCTGATTCCGAAAATGGTGTTATTTGAACTCGTAGAGCTTCAGGAAGCTGAGAAAATCGCGAAAAACCGATCGGAAAATTCAAAAATCGGTTTTTCGACTTTAATATATAGTGATTCTTACGTATTTTGACGCGCTGATTCCGAAAATGGGGTCATTTGTCCTTTTCCGTTGAATTTGATTTTCAAAATTTTGCCAGAAATTGAGCAAAGGGTACCCCCTTTCGATTTTTTCGAAAATTTCAATGTTCATTTTTTGACTTCAGGATATAGTGATTCTTATGTATTTTGACGCGCTGATTCCGAAAATGGTGTTATTTGAACTCGTAGAGCTTCAGGAAGCTGAGAAAATCGCGAAAAACCGATCGGAAAATTTAAAAATCGGTTTTTCGACTTTAATATATAGTGATTCTTACGTATTTTGACGCGCTGATTCCGAAAATGGTGTTATTTGAACTCGTAGAGCTTCAGGAAGATGAGAAAATCGCGAAAAACCGATCGGAAAATTCAAAAATCGGTTTTTCGACTTTAATATATAGTGATTCTTACGTATTTTGACGCGCTGATTCCGAAAATGGTGTTATTTGAACTCGTAGAGCTTCAGGAAGCTGAGAAAATCGCGAAAAACCGATCGGAAAATTCAAAAATCGGTTTTTCGACTTTAATATATAGTGATTCTTACGTATTTTGATGCGCTGATTCCGAAAATGGGGTCATTTGTCCTTTTCCGTTGAATTTGATTTTCAAAATTTTGCCAGAAATTGAGCAAAGGGTACCCCCTTTCGATTTTTTCGAAAATTTCAATGTTCATTTTTTGACTTCAGGATATAGTGATTCTTATGTATTTTGACGCGCTGATTCCGAAAATGGTGTTATTTGAACTCGTAGAGCTTCAGGAAGCTGAGAAAATCGCGAAAAACCGATCGGAAAATTCAAAAATCGGTTTTTCGACTTTAATATATAGTGATTCTTACGTATTTTGACGCGCTGATTCCGAAAATGGTGTTTTTTGAACTCGTAGAGCTTCAGGAAGCTGAGAAAATCGCGAAAAACCGATCGGAAAATTCAAAAATCGGTTTTTCGACTTTAATATATAGTGATTCTTACGTATTTTGACGCGCTGATTCCGAAAATGGTGTTATTTGAACTCGTAGAGCTTCAGGAAGATGAGAAAATCGCGAAAAACCGATCGGAAAATTCAAAAATCGGTTTTTCGACTTTAATATATAGTGATTCTTACGTATTTTGACGCGCTGATTCCGAAAATGGTGTTATTTGAACTCGTAGAGCTTCAGGAAGCTGAGAAAATCGCGAAAAACCGATCGGAAAATTCAAAAATCGGTTTTTCGACTTTAATATATAGTGATTCTTACGTATTTTGACGCGCTGATTCCGAAAATGGGGTCATTTGTCCTTTTCCGTTGAATTTGATTTTCAAAATTTTGCCAGAAATTGAGCAAAGGGTACCCCCTTTCGATTTTTTCGAAAATTTCAATGTTCATTTTTTTACTTCAGGATATAGTGATTCTTATGTATTTTGACGCGCTGATTCCGAAAATGGTGTTATTTGAATTCGTAGAGCTTCAGGAAGCTGAGAAAATCGCGAAAAACCGATCGGAAAATTCAAAAATCGGTTTTTCGACTTTAATATATAGTGATTCTTACGTATTTTGACGCGCTGATTCCGAAAATGGTGTTATTTGAACTCGTAGAGCTTCAGGAAGCTGAGAAAATCGTGAAAAACCGATCGGAAGATTTCAAAATCGGTTTTTCGACTTAAATATATAGTGATTCTTTCGTATTTTGACGCGCTGATTCCGAAAATGGGGTCATTTGTCCTTTTCCGTTGAATTTGATTTTCAAAATTTTGCCAGAAATTGAGCAAAGGGTACCCCCTTTCGATTTTTTCGAAAATTTCAATTTTCATTTTTTGACTTCAGGATATAGTGATTCTTACGTATTTTGACGCGCTGATTCCGAAAATGGTGTTATTTGAACTCGTAGAGCTTCAGGAAGCTGAGAAAATCGCGAAAAACCGATCGGAAAATTCAAAAATCGGTTTTTCGACTTTAATATATAGTGATTCTTACGTATTTTGACGCGCTGATTCCGAAAATGGTGTTATTTGAACTCGTAGAGCTTCAGGATGCTGAGAAAATCGCGAAAAACCGATCGGAAAATTTAAAAATCGGTTTTTCGACTTTAATATATAGTGATTCTTACGTATTTTGACGCGCTGATTCCGAAAATGGTGTTATTCGAACTCGTAGAGCTTCAGGAAGCTGAGAAAATCGTGAAAAACCGATCGGAAGATTTCAAAATCGGTTTTTCGACTTAAATATATAGTGATTCTTTCGTATTTTGACGCGCTGATTCCGAAAATGGTGTTATTTGAACTCGTAGAGCTTCAGGAAGCTGAGAAAATCGCGAAAAACCGATCGGAAAATTCAAAAATCGGTTTTTCGACTTTAATATATAGTGATTCTTACGTATTTTGACGCGCTGATTCCGAAAATGGGGTCATTTGTCCTTTTCCGTTGAATTTGATTTTCAAAATTTTGCCAGAAATTGAGCAAAGGGTACCCCCTTTCGATTTTATCGAAAATTTCAATGTTCATTTTTTGACTTCAGGATATAGTGATTCTTATGTATTTTGACGCGCTGATTCCGAAAATGGTGTTATTTGAACTCGTAGAGCTTCAGGAAGCTGAGAAAATCGCGAAAAACCGATCGGAAAATTCAAAAATCGGTTTTTCGACTTTAATATATAGTGATTCTTACGTATCTTGACGCGCTGATTCCGAAAATGGTGTTATTTGAACTCGTAGAGCTTCAGGAAGCTGAGAAAATCGCGAAAAACCGATCGGAAAATTCAAAAATCGGTTTTTCGACTTTAATATATAGTGATTCTTACGTATTTTGACGCGCTGATTCCAAAAATGGTGTTATTTGAACTCGTAGAGCTTCAGGAAGCTGAGAAAATCGCGAAAAACCGATCGGAAAATTCAAAAATCGGTTTTTCGCCTTCAATATATAGTGATTCTTACGTATTTTGACGCGCTGATTCCGAAAATGGGGTCATTTGTCCTTTTCCGTTGAATTTGATTCTCAAAATTTTGCCAGAAATTGAGCAAAGGGTACCCCCTTTCGATTTTTTCGAAAATTTCAATGTTCATTTTTTGACTTCAGGATATAGTGATTCTTATGTATTTTGACGCGCTGATTCCGAAAATGGTGTTATTTGAACTCGTAGAGCTTCAGGAAGCTGAGAAAATCGCGAAAAAACCGATCGGAAAATTCAAAAATCGGTTTTTCGACTTCAATATATAGTGATTCTCACGTATTTTGACGCGCTGATTCCGAAAATGGTGTTATTTGAACTCGTAGAGCTTCAGGAAGCTGAGAAAATCGCGAAAAACCGATCGGAAAATTTAAAAATCGGTTTTTCGACTTTAATATATAGTGATTCTTACGTATTTTGACGCGCTGATTCCAAAAATGGTGTTATTTGAACTCGTAGAGCTTCAGGATGCTGAGAAAATCGCGAAAAACCGATCGGAAAATTCAAAAATCGGTTTTTCGACTTTAATATATAGTGATTCTTACGTATTTTGACGCGCTGATTCCGAAAATGGGGTCATTTGTCCTTTTCCGTTGAATTTGATTTTCAAAATTTTGCCAGAAATTGAGCAAAGAGTACCCCCTTTCGATTTTTTCGAAAATTTCAATGTTCATTTTTTGACTCCAGGATATAGTGATTCTTATGTATTTTGACGCGCTGATTCCGAAAATGGTGTTATTTGAACTCGTAGAGCTTCAGGAAGCTTAGAAAATCGCGAAAAACCGATCGGAAAATTCAAAAATCGGTTTTTCGACTTTAATATATAGTGATTCTTACGTATTTTGACGCGCTGATTCCGAAAATGGTGTTATTTGAACTTGTAGAGCTTCAGGAAGCTGAGAAAATCGCGAAAAACCGATCGGAAAATTCAAAAATCGGTTTTTCGACTTTAATATATAGTGATTCTTACGTATTTTGACGCGCTGATTCCGAAAATGGGGTCATTTGTCCTTTTCCGTTGAATTTGATTTTCAAAATTTTGCCAGAAATTGAGCAAAGGGTACCCCCTTTCGATTTTTTCGAAAATTTCAATGTTCATTTTTTGACTTCAGGATATAGTGATTCTGATGTATTTTGACGCGCTGATTCCGAAAATGGTGTTATTTGAACTCGTAGAGCTTCAGGAAGCTGAGAAAATCGCGAAAAACCGATCGGAAAATTCAAAAATCGGTTTTTCGACTTTAATATATAGTGATTCTTACGTATTTTGATGCGCTGATTCCGAAAATGGGGTCATTTGTCCTTTTCCGTTGAATTTGATTTTCAAAATTTTGCCAGAAATTGAGCAAAGGGTACCCCCTTTCGATTTTTTCGAAAATTTCAATGTTCATTTTTTGACTTCAGGATATAGTGATTCTTATGTATTTTGACGCGCTGATTCCGAAAATGGTGTTATTTGAACTCGTAGAGCTTCAGGAAGCTGAGAAAATCGCGAAAAACCGATCGGAAAATTCAAAAATCGGTTTTTCGACTTTAATATATAGTGATTCTTACGTATTTTGACGCGCTGATTCCGAAAATGGTGTTATTTGAACTCGTAGAGCTTCAGGAAGATGAGAAAATCGCGAAAAACCGATCGGAAAATTCAAAAATCGGTTTTTCGACTTTAATATATAGTGATTCTTACGTATTTTGACGCGCTGATTCCGAAAATGGTGTTATTTGAACTCGTAGAGCTTCAGGAAGCTGAGAAAATCGCGAAAAACCGATCGGAAAATTCAAAAATCGGTTTTTCGACTTTAATATATAGTGATTCTTACGTATTTTGACGCGCTGATTCCGAAAATGGGGTCATTTGTCCTTTTCCGTTGAATTTGATTTTCAAAATTTTGCCAGAAATTGAGCAAAGGGTACCCCCTTTCGATTTTTTCGAAAATTTCAATGTTCATTTTTTGACTTCAGGATATAGTGATTCTTATGTATTTTGACGCGCTGATTCCGAAAATGGTGTTATTTAAACTCGTAGAGCTTCAGGAAGCTGAGAAAATCGCGAAAAACCGATCGGAAAATTCAAAAATCGGTTTTTCGACTTTAATATATAGTGATTCTTACGTATTTTGACGCGCTGATTCCGAAAATGGTGTTTTTTGAACTCGTAGAGCTTCAGGAAGCTGAGAAAATCGCGAAAAACCGATCGGAAAATTCAAAAATCGGTTTTTCGACTTTAATATATAGTGATTCTTACGTATTTTGACGCGCTGATTCCGAAAATGGTGTTATTTGAACTCGTAGAGCTTCAGGAAGATGAGAAAATCGCGAAAAACCGATCGGAAAATTCAAAAATCGGTTTTTCGACTTTAATATATAGTGATTCTTACGTATTTTGACGCGCTGATTCCGAAAATGGTGTTATTTGAACTCGTAGAGCTTCAGGAAGCTGAGAAAATCGCGAAAAACCGATCGGAAAATTCAAAAATCGGTTTTTCGACCTAAATATATAGTGATTCTTTCGTATTTTGACGCGCTGATTCCGAAAATGGGGTCATTTGTCCTTTTCCGTTGAATTTGATTTTCAAAATTTTGCCAGAAATTGAGCAAAGGGTACCCCCTTTCGATTTTTTCGAAAATTTCAATGTTCATTTTTTGACTTCAGGATATAGTGATTCTTATGTATTTTGACGCGCTGATTCCGAAAATGGTGTTATTTGAACTCGTAGAGCTTCAGGAAGCTGAGAAAATCGCGAAAAACCGATCGGAAAATTTAAAAATCGGTTTTTCGACTTTAATATATAGTGATTCTTACGTATTTTGACGCGCTGATTCCGAAAATGGTGTTATTTGAACTCGTAGAGCTTCAGGAAGCTGAGAAAATCGCGAAAAACCGATCGGAAAATTCAAAAATCGGTTTTTCGACTTTAATATATAGTGATTCTTACGTATTTTGACGCGCTGATTCCGAAAATGGTGTTTTTTGAACTCGTAGAGCTTCAGGAAGCTGAGAAAATCGCGAAAAACCGATCGGAAAATTCAAAAATCGGTTTTTCGACTTTAATATATAGTGATTCTTACGTATTTTGACGCGCTGATTCCGAAAATGGTGTTATTTGAACTCGTAGAGCTTCAGGAAGATGAGAAAATCGCGAAAAACCGATCGGAAAATTCAAAAATCGGTTTTTCGACTTTAATATATAGTGATTCTTACGTATTTTGACGCGCTGATTCCGAAAATGGTGTTATTTGAACTCGTAGAGCTTCAGGAAGCTGAGAAAATCGCGAAAAACCGATCGGAAAATTCAAAAATCGGTTTTTCGACTTTAATATATAGTGATTCTTACGTATTTTGACGCGCTGATTCCGAAAATGGGGTCATTTGTCCTTTTCCGTTGAATTTGATTTTCAAAATTTTGCCAGAAATTGAGCAAAGGGTACCCCCTTTCGATTTTTTCGAAAATTTCAATGTTCATTTTTTTACTTCAGGATATAGTGATTCTTATGTATTTTGACGCGCTGATTCCGAAAATGGTGTTATTTGAATTCGTAGAGCTTCAGGAAGCTGAGAAAATCGCGAAAAACCGATCGGAAAATTCAAAAATCGGTTTTTCGACTTTAATATATAGTGATTCTTACGTATTTTGACGCGCTGATTCCGAAAATGGTGTTATTTGAACTCGTAGAGCTTCAGGAAGCTGAGAAAATCGCGAAAAACCGATCGGAAAATTCAAAAATCGGTTTTTCGACTTTAATATATAGTGATTCTTACGTATTTTGACGCGCTGATTCCGAAAATGGTGTTATTTGAACTCGTAGAGCTTCAGGAAACTGAGAAAATCGCGAAAAACCGATCGGAAAATTCAAAAATCGGTTTTTCGACTTAAATATATAGTGATTCTTACGTATTTTGACGCGCTGATTCCGAAAATGGTGTTATTTGAACTCGTAGAGCTTCAGGAAGCTGAGAAAATCGCGAAAAACCGATCGGAAAATTCAAAAATCGGTTTTTTGACTTTAATATATAGTGATTCTTACGTATTTTGACGCGCTGATTCCGAAAATGGTGTTATTTGAACTCGTAGAGCTTCAGGAAGCTGAGAAAATCGCGAAAAACCGATCGGCAAATTCAAAAATCGGTTTTTCGACTTTAATATATAGTGATTCTCACGTATTTTGACGCGCTGATTCCGAAAATGGTGTTATTTGAACACGTAGAGCTTCAGGAAGCTGAGAAAATCGCGAAAAACCGATCGGAAAATTCAAAAATCAGTTTTTCGACTTTAATATATAGTGATTCTTACGTATTTTGACGCGCTGATTCCGAAAATGGGGTCATTTGTCCTTTTCCGTTGAATTTGATTTTCAAAATTTTGCCAGAAATTGAGCAAAGGGTACCCCCTTTCGATTTTTTCGAAAATTTCGATGTTCATTTTTTTACTTCAGGATATAGTGATTCTTATGTATTTTGACGCGCTGATTCCGAAAATGGTGTTATTTGAATTCGTAGAGCTTCAGGAAGCTGAGAAAATCGCGAAAAACCGATCGGAAAATTCAAAAATCGGTTTTTCGACTTTAATATATAGTGATTCTTACGTATTTTGACGCGCTGATTCCGAAAATGGTGTTATTTGAACTCGTAGAGCTTCAGGAAGCTGAGAAAATCGCGAAAAACCGATCGGAAAATTCAAAAATCGGTTTTTCGACTTTAATATATAGTGATTCTTACGTATTTTGACGCGCTGATTCCGAAAATGGTGTTATTCGAACTCGTAGAGCTTCAGGAAGCTGAGAAAATCGTGAAAAACCGATCGGAAGATTTCAAAATCGGTTTTTCGACTTAAATATATAGTGATTCTTTCGTATTTTGACGCGCTGATTCCGAAAATGGTGTTATTTGAACTCGTAGAGCTTCAGGAAGCTGAGAAAATCGCGAAAAACCGATCGGAAAATTCAAAAATCGGTTTTTCGACTTTAATATATAGTGATTCTTACGTATTTTGACGCGCTGATTCCGAAAATGGGGTCATTTGTCCTTTTCCGTTGAATTTGATTTTCAAAATTTTGCCAGAAATTGAGCAAAGGGTACCCCCTTTCGATTTTATCGAAAATTTCAATGTTCATTTTTTGACTTCAGGATATAGTGATTCTTATGTATTTTGACGCGCTGATTCCGAAAATGGTGTTATTTGAACTCGTAGAGCTTCAGGAAGCTGAGAAAATCGCGAAAAACCGATCAAAAATTCAAAAATCGGTTTTTCGACTTTAATATATAGTGATTCTTACGTATCTTGACGCGCTGATTCCGAAAATGGTGTTATTTGAACTCGTAGAGCTTCAGGAAGCTGAGAAAATCGCGAAAAACCGATCGGAAAATTCAAAAATCGGTTTTTCGACTTTAATATATAGTGATTCTTACGTATTTTGACGCGCTGATTCCAAAAATGGTGTTATTTGAACTCGTAGAGCTTCAGGAAGCTGAGAAAATCGCGAAAAACCGATCGGAAAATTCAAAAATCGGTTTTTCGCCTTCAATATATAGTGATTCTTACGTATTTTGACGCGCTGATTCCGAAAATGGGGTCATTTGTCCTTTTCCGTTGAATTTGATTCTCAAAATTTTGCCAGAAATTGAGCAAAGGGTACCCCCTTTCGATTTTTTCGAAAATTTCAATGTTCATTTTTTGACTTCAGGATATAGTGATTCTTATGTATTTTGACGCGCTGATTCCGAAAATGGTGTTATTTGAACTCGTAGAGCTTCAGGAAGCTGAGAAAATCGCGAAAAAACCGATCGGAAAATTCAAAAATCGGTTTTTCGACTTCAATATATAGTGATTCTCACGTATTTTGACGCGCTGATTCCGAAAATGGTGTTATTTGAACTCGTAGAGCTTCAGGAAGCTGAGAAAATCGCGAAAAACCGATCGGAAAATTTAAAAATCGGTTTTTCGACTTTAATATATAGTGATTCTTACGTATTTTGACGCGCTGATTCCAAAAATGGTGTTATTTGAACTCGTAGAGCTTCAGGATGCTGAGAAAATCGCGAAAAACCGATCGGAAAATTCAAAAATCGGTTTTTCGACTTTAATATATAGTGATTCTTACGTATTTTGACGCGCTGATTCCGAAAATGGGGTCATTTGTCCTTTTCCGTTGAATTTGATTTTCAAAATTTTGCCAGAAATTGAGCAAAGAGTACCCCCTTTCGATTTTTTCGAAAATTTCAATGTTCATTTTTTGACTCCAGGATATAGTGATTCTTATGTATTTTGACGCGCTGATTCCGAAAATGGTGTTATTTGAACTCGTAGAGCTTCAGGAAGCTTAGAAAATCGCGAAAAACCGATCGGAAAATTCAAAAATCGGTTTTTCGACTTTAATATATAGTGATTCTTACGTATTTTGACGCGCTGATTCCGAAAATGGTGTTATTTGAACTTGTAGAGCTTCAGGAAGCTGAGAAAATCGCGAAAAACCGATCGGAAAATTCAAAAATCGGTTTTTCGACTTTAATATATAGTGATTCTTACGTATTTTGACGCGCTGATTCCGAAAATGGGGTCATTTGTCCTTTTCCGTTGAATTTGATTTTCAAAATTTTGCCAGAAATTGAGCAAAGGGTACCCCCTTTCGATTTTTTCGAAAATTTCAATGTTCATTTTTTGACTTCAGGATATAGTGATTCTGATGTATTTTGACGCGCTGATTCCGAAAATGGTGTTATTTGAACTCGTAGAGCTTCAGGAAGCTGAGAAAATCGCGAAAAACCGATCGGAAAATTCAAAAATCGGTTTTTCGACTTTAATATATAGTGATTCTTACGTATTTTGATGCGCTGATTCCGAAAATGGGGTCATTTGTCCTTTTCCGTTGAATTTGATTTTCAAAATTTTGCCAGAAATTGAGCAAAGGGTACCCCCTTTCGATTTTTTCGAAAATTTCAATGTTCATTTTTTGACTTCAGGATATAGTGATTCTTATGTATTTTGACGCGCTGATTCCGAAAATGGTGTTATTTGAACTCGTAGAGCTTCAGGAAGCTGAGAAAATCGCGAAAAACCGATCGGAAAATTCAAAAATCGGTTTTTCGACTTTAATATATAGTGATTCTTACGTATTTTGACGCGCTGATTCCGAAAATGGTGTTATTTGAACTCGTAGAGCTTCAGGAAGATGAGAAAATCGCGAAAAACCGATCGGAAAATTCAAAAATCGGTTTTTCGACTTTAATATATAGTGATTCTTACGTATTTTGACGCGCTGATTCCGAAAATGGTGTTATTTGAACTCGTAGAGCTTCAGGAAGCTGAGAAAATCGCGAAAAACCGATCGGAAAATTCAAAAATCGGTTTTTCGACTTTAATATATAGTGATTCTTACGTATTTTGACGCGCTGATTCCGAAAATGGGGTCATTTGTCCTTTTCCGTTGAATTTGATTTTCAAAATTTTGCCAGAAATTGAGCAAAGGGTACCCCCTTTCGATTTTTTCGAAAATTTCAATGTTCATTTTTTGACTTCAGGATATAGTGATTCTTATGTATTTTGACGCGCTGATTCCGAAAATGGTGTTATTTAAACTCGTAGAGCTTCAGGAAGCTGAGAAAATCGCGAAAAACCGATCGGAAAATTCAAAAATCGGTTTTTCGACTTTAATATATAGTGATTCTTACGTATTTTGACGCGCTGATTCCGAAAATGGTGTTTTTTGAACTCGTAGAGCTTCAGGAAGCTGAGAAAATCGCGAAAAACCGATCGGAAAATTCAAAAATCGGTTTTTCGACTTTAATATATAGTGATTCTTACGTATTTTGACGCGCTGATTCCGAAAATGGTGTTATTTGAACTCGTAGAGCTTCAGGAAGATGAGAAAATCGCGAAAAACCGATCGGAAAATTCAAAAATCGGTTTTTCGACTTTAATATATAGTGATTCTTACGTATTTTGACGCGCTGATTCCGAAAATGGTGTTATTTGAACTCGTAGAGCTTCAGGAAGCTGAGAAAATCGCGAAAAACCGATCGGAAAATTCAAAAATCGGTTTTTCGACCTAAATATATAGTGATTCTTTCGTATTTTGACGCGCTGATTCCGAAAATGGGGTCATTTGTCCTTTTCCGTTGAATTTGATTTTCAAAATTTTGCCAGAAATTGAGCAAAGGGTACCCCCTTTCGATTTTTTCGAAAATTTCAATGTTCATTTTTTGACTTCAGGATATAGTGATTCTTATGTATTTTGACGCGCTGATTCCGAAAATGGTGTTATTTGAACTCGTAGAGCTTCAGGAAGCTGAGAAAATCGCGAAAAACCGATCGGAAAATTTAAAAATCGGTTTTTCGACTTTAATATATAGTGATTCTTACGTATTTTGACGCGCTGATTCCGAAAATGGTGTTATTTGAACTCGTAGAGCTTCAGGAAGCTGAGAAAATCGCGAAAAACCGATCGGAAAATTCAAAAATCGGTTTTTCGACTTTAATATATAGTGATTCTTACGTATTTTGACGCGCTGATTCCGAAAATGGTGTTTTTTGAACTCGTAGAGCTTCAGGAAGCTGAGAAAATCGCGAAAAACCGATCGGAAAATTCAAAAATCGGTTTTTCGACTTTAATATATAGTGATTCTTACGTATTTTGACGCGCTGATTCCGAAAATGGTGTTATTTGAACTCGTAGAGCTTCAGGAAGATGAGAAAATCGCGAAAAACCGATCGGAAAATTCAAAAATCGGTTTTTCGACTTTAATATATAGTGATTCTTACGTATTTTGACGCGCTGATTCCGAAAATGGTGTTATTTGAACTCGTAGAGCTTCAGGAAGCTGAGAAAATCGCGAAAAACCGATCGGAAAATTCAAAAATCGGTTTTTCGACTTTAATATATAGTGATTCTTACGTATTTTGACGCGCTGATTCCGAAAATGGGGTCATTTGTCCTTTTCCGTTGAATTTGATTTTCAAAATTTTGCCAGAAATTGAGCAAAGGGTACCCCCTTTCGATTTTTTCGAAAATTTCAATGTTCATTTTTTTACTTCAGGATATAGTGATTCTTATGTATTTTGACGCGCTGATTCCGAAAATGGTGTTATTTGAATTCGTAGAGCTTCAGGAAGCTGAGAAAATCGCGAAAAACCGATCGGAAAATTCAAAAATCGGTTTTTCGACTTTAATATATAGTGATTCTTACGTATTTTGACGCGCTGATTCCGAAAATGGTGTTATTTGAACTCGTAGAGCTTCAGGAAGCTGAGAAAATCGCGAAAAACCGATCGGAAAATTCAAAAATCGGTTTTTCGACTTTAATATATAGTGATTCTTACGTATTTTGACGCGCTGATTCCGAAAATGGTGTTATTTGAACTCGTAGAGCTTCAGGAAACTGAGAAAATCGCGAAAAACCGATCGGAAAATTCAAAAATCGGTTTTTCGACTTAAATATATAGTGATTCTTACGTATTTTGACGCGCTGATTCCGAAAATGGTGTTATTTGAACTCGTAGAGCTTCAGGAAGCTGAGAAAATCGCGAAAAACCGATCGGAAAATTCAAAAATCGGTTTTTTGACTTTAATATATAGTGATTCTTACGTATTTTGACGCGCTGATTCCGAAAATGGTGTTATTTGAACTCGTAGAGCTTCAGGAAGCTGAGAAAATCGCGAAAAACCGATCGGCAAATTCAAAAATCGGTTTTTCGACTTTAATATATAGTGATTCTCACGTATTTTGACGCGCTGATTCCGAAAATGGTGTTATTTGAACACGTAGAGCTTCAGGAAGCTGAGAAAATCGCGAAAAACCGATCGGAAAATTCAAAAATCAGTTTTTCGACTTTAATATATAGTGATTCTTACGTATTTTGACGCGCTGATTCCGAAAATGGGGTCATTTGTCCTTTTCCGTTGAATTTGATTTTCAAAATTTTGCCAGAAATTGAGCAAAGGGTACCCCCTTTCGATTTTTTCGAAAATTTCGATGTTCATTTTTTTACTTCAGGATATAGTGATTCTTATGTATTTTGACGCGCTGATTCCGAAAATGGTGTTATTTGAATTCGTAGAGCTTCAGGAAGCTGAGAAAATCGCGAAAAACCGATCGGAAAATTCAAAAATCGGTTTTTCGACTTTAATATATAGTGATTCTTACGTATTTTGACGCGCTGATTCCGAAAATGGTGTTATTTGAACTCGTAGAGCTTCAGGAAGCTGAGAAAATCGCGAAAAACCGATCGGAAAATTCAAAAATCGGTTTTTCGACTTTAATATATAGTGATTCTTACGTATTTTGACGCGCTGATTCCGAAAATGGTGTTATTTGAACTCGTAGAGCTTCAGGAAACTGAGAAAATCGCGAAAAACCGATCGGAAAATTCAAAAATCGGTTTTTCGACTTAAATATATAGTGATTCTTACGTATTTTGACGCGCTGATTCCGAAAATGGTGTTATTTGAACTCGTAGAGCTTCAGGAAGCTGAGAAAATCGCGAAAAACCGATCGGAAAATTCAAAAATCGGTTTTTTGACTTTAATATATAGTGATTCTTACGTATTTTGACGCGCTGATTCCGAAAATGGTGTTATTTGAACTCGTAGAGCTTCAGGAAGCTGAGAAAATCGCGAAAAACCGATCGGAAAATTCAAAAATCGGTTTTTCGACTTTAATATATAGTGATTCTTACGTATTTTGACGCGCTGATTCCGAAAATGGTGTTTTTTGAACTCGTAGAGCTTCAGGAAGCTGAGAAAATCGCGAAAAACCGATCGGAAAATTCAAAAATCGGTTTTTCGACTCTAATATATAGTGATTCTTACGTATTTTGACGCGCTGATTCCGAAAATGGTGTTATTTGAACTCGTAGAGCTTCAGGAAGATGAGAAAATCGCGAAAAACCGATCGGAAAATTCAAAAATCGGTTTTTCGACTTAAATATATAGTGATTCTTTCGTATTTTGACGCGCTGATTCCGAAAATGGGGTCATTTGTCCTTTTCCGTTGAATTTGATTTTCAAAATTTTGCCAGAAATTGAGCAAAGGGTACCCCCTTTCGATTTTTTCGAAAATTTCAATGTTCATTTTTTGACTTCAGGATATAGTGATTCTTATGTATTTTGACGCGCTGATTCCGAAAATGGTGTTATTTGAACTCGTAGAGCTTCAGGAAGCTGAGAAAATCGCGAAAAACCGATCGGAAAATTTAAAAATCGGTTTTTCGACTTTAATATATAGTGATTCTTACGTATTTTGACGCGCTGATTCCGAAAATGGTGTTATTTGAACTCGTAGAGCTTCAGGAAGCTGAGAAAATCGCGAAGAACCGATCGGAAAATTCAAAAATCGGTTTTTCGACTTTAATATATAGTGATTCTTACGTATTTTGACGCGCTGATTCCGAAAAAGGTGTTATTTGAACTCGTAGAGCTTCAGGAAGATGAGAAAATCGCGAAAAACCGATCGGAAAATTCAAAAATCGGTTTTTCGACTTTAATATATAGTGATTCTTACGTATTTTGACGCGCTGATTCCGAAAATGGTGTTATTTGAACTCGTAGAGCTTCAGGAAGCTGAGAAAATCGCGAAAAACCGATCGGAAAATTCAAAAATCGGTTTTTCGACTTTAATATATAGTGATTCTTACGTATTTTGACGCGCTGATTCCGAAAATGGGGTCATTTGTCCTTTTCCGTTGAATTTGATTTTCAAAATTTTGCCAGAAATTGAGCAAAGGGTACCCCCTTTCGATTTTTTCGAAAATTTCAATGTTCATTTTTTGACTTCAGGATATAGTGATTCTTATGTATTTTGACGCGCTGATTCCGAAAATGGTGTTATTTGAACTCGTAGAGCTTCAGGAAGCTGAGAAAATCGCGAAAAACCGATCGGAAAATTCAAAAATCGGTTTTTCGACTTTAATATATAGTGATTCTTACGTATTTTGACGCGCTGATTCCGAAAATGGTGTTTTTTGAACTCGTAGAGCTTCAGGAAGCTGAGAAAATCGCGAAAAACCGATCGGAAAATTCAAAAATCGGTTTTTCGACTTTAATATATAGTGATTCTTACGTATTTTGACGCGCTGATTCCGAAAATGGTGTTATTTGAACTCGTAGAGCTTCAGGAAGATGAGAAAATCGCGAAAAACCGATCGGAAAATTCAAAAATCGGTTTTTCGACTTTAATATATAGTGATTCTTACGTATTTTGACGCGCTGATTCCGAAAATGGTGTTATTTGAACTCGTAGAGCTTCAGGAAGCTGAGAAAATCGCGAAAAACCGATCGGAAAATTCAAAAATCGGTTTTTCGACTTTAATATATAGTGATTCTTACGTATTTTGACGCGCTGATTCCGAAAATGGGGTCATTTGTCCTTTTCCGTTGAATTTGATTTTCAAAATTTTGCCAGAAATTGAGCAAAGGGTACCCCCTTTCGATTTTTTCGAAAATTTCAATGTTCATTTTTTTACTTCAGGATATAGTGATTCTTATGTATTTTGACGCGCTGATTCCGAAAATGGTGTTATTTGAATTCGTAGAGCTTCAGGAAGCTGAGAAAATCGCGAAAAACCGATCGGAAAATTCAAAAATCGGTTTTTCGACTTTAATATATAGTGATTCTTACGTATTTTGACGCGCTGATTCCGAAAATGGTGTTATTTGAACTCGTAGAGCTTCAGGAAGCTGAGAAAATCGCGAAAAACCGATCGGAAAATTCAAAAATCGGTTTTTCGACTTTAATATATAGTGATTCTTACGTATTTTGACGCGCTGATTCCGAAAATGGTGTTATTTGAACTCGTAGAGCTTCAGGAAACTGAGAAAATCGCGAAAAACCGATCGGAAAATTCAAAAATCGGTTTTTCGACTTAATATATAGTGATTCTTACGTATTTTGACGCGCTGATTCCGAAAATGGTGTTATTTGAATTCGTAGAGCTTCAGGAAGCTGAGAAAATCGCGAAAAACCGATCGGAAAATTCAAAAATCGGTTTTTCGACTTTAATATATAGTGATTCTTACGTATTTTGACGCGCTGATTCCGAAAATGGTGTTATTTGAACTCGTAGAGCTTCAGGAAGCTGAGAAAATCGCGAAAAACCGATCGGAAAATTCAAAAATCGGTTTTTCGACTTTAATATATAGTGATTCTTACGTATTTTGACGCGCTGATTCCGAAAATGGTGTTATTTGAACTCGTAGAGCTTCAGGAAACTGAGAAAATCGCGAAAAACCGATCGGAAAATTCAAAAATCGGTTTTTCGACTTAAATATATAGTGATTCTTACGTATTTTGACGCGCTGATTCCGAAAATGGTGTTATTTGAACTCGTAGAGCTTCAGGAAGCTGAGAAAATCGCGAAAAACCGATCGGAAAATTCAAAAATCGGTTTTTTGACTTTAATATATAGTGATTCTTACGTATTTTGACGCGCTGATTCCGAAAATGGTGTTATTTGAACTCGTAGAGCTTCAGGAAGCTGAGAAAATCGCGAAAAACCGATCGGAAAATTCAAAAATCGGTTTTTCGACTTTAATATATAGTGATTCTTACGTATTTTGACGCGCTGATTCCGAAAATGGTGTTTTTTGAACTCGTAGAGCTTCAGGAAGCTGAGAAAATCGCGAAAAACCGATCGGAAAATTCAAAAATCGGTTTTTCGACTCTAATATATAGTGATTCTTACGTATTTTGACGCGCTGATTCCGAAAATGGTGTTATTTGAACTCGTAGAGCTTCAGGAAGATGAGAAAATCGCGAAAAACCGATCGGAAAATTCAAAAATCGGTTTTTCGACTTAAATATATAGTGATTCTTTCGTATTTTGACGCGCTGATTCCGAAAATGGGGTCATTTGTCCTTTTCCGTTGAATTTGATTTTCAAAATTTTGCCAGAAATTGAGCAAAGGGTACCCCCTTTCGATTTTTTCGAAAATTTCAATGTTCATTTTTTGACTTCAGGATATAGTGATTCTTATGTATTTTGACGCGCTGATTCCGAAAATGGTGTTATTTGAACTCGTAGAGCTTCAGGAAGCTGAGAAAATCGCGAAAAACCGATCGGAAAATTTAAAAATCGGTTTTTCGACTTTAATATATAGTGATTCTTACGTATTTTGACGCGCTGATTCCGAAAATGGTGTTATTTGAACTCGTAGAGCTTCAGGAAGCTGAGAAAATCGCGAAAAACCGATCGGAAAATTCAAAAATCGGTTTTTCGACTTTAATATATAGTGATTCTTACGTATTTTGACGCGCTGATTCCGAAAAAGGTGTTATTTGAACTCGTAGAGCTTCAGGAAGATGAGAAAATCGCGAAAAACCGATCGGAAAATTCAAAAATCGGTTTTTCGACTTTAATATATAGTGATTCTTACGTATTTTGACGCGCTGATTCCGAAAATGGTGTTATTTGAACTCGTAGAGCTTCAGGAAGCTGAGAAAATCGCGAAAAACCGATCGGAAAATTCAAAAATCGGTTTTTCGACTTTAATATATAGTGATTCTTACGTATTTTGACGCGCTGATTCCGAAAATGGGGTCATTTGTCCTTTTCCGTTGAATTTGATTTTCAAAATTTTGCCAGAAATTGAGCAAAGGGTACCCCCTTTCGATTTTTTCGAAAATTTCAATGTTCATTTTTTGACTTCAGGATATAGTGATTCTTATGTATTTTGACGCGCTGATTCCGAAAATGGTGTTATTTGAACTCGTAGAGCTTCAGGAAGCTGAGAAAATCGCGAAAAACCGATCGGAAAATTCAAAAATCGGTTTTTCGACTTTAATATATAGTGATTCTTACGTATTTTGACGCGCTGATTCCGAAAATGGTGTTTTTTGAACTCGTAGAGCTTCAGGAAGCTGAGAAAATCGCGAAAAACCGATCGGAAAATTCAAAAATCGGTTTTTCGACTTTAATATATAGTGATTCTTACGTATTTTGACGCGCTGATTCCGAAAATGGTGTTATTTGAACTCGTAGAGCTTCAGGAAAATGAGAAAATCGCGAAAAACCGATCGGAAAATTCAAAAATCGGTTTTTCGACTTTAATATATAGTGATTCTTACGTATTTTGACGCGCTGATTCCGAAAATGGTGTTATTTGAACTCGTAGAGCTTCAGGAAGCTGAGAAAATCGCGAAAAACCGATCGGAAAATTCAAAAATCGGTTTTTCGACTTTAATATATAGTGATTCTTACGTATTTTGACGCGCTGATTCCGAAAATGGGGTCATTTGTCCTTTTCCGTTGAATTTGATTTTCAAAATTTTGCCAGAAATTGAGCAAAGGGTACCCCCTTTCGATTTTTTCGAAAATTTCAATGTTCATTTTTTTACTTCAGGATATAGTGATTCTTATGTATTTTGACGCGCTGATTCCGAAAATGGTGTTATTTGAATTCGTAGAGCTTCAGGAAGCTGAGAAAATCGCGAAAAACCGATCGGAAAATTCAAAAATCGGTTTTTCGACTTTAATATATAGTGATTCTTACGTATTTTGACGCGCTGATTCCGAAAATGGTGTTATTTGAACTCGTAGAGCTTCAGGAAGCTGAGAAAATCGCGAAAAACCGATCGGAAAATTCAAAAATCGGTTTTTCGACTTTAATATATAGTGATTCTTACGTATTTTGACGCGCTGATTCCGAAAATGGTGTTATTTGAACTCGTAGAGCTTCAGGAAACTGAGAAAATCGCGAAAAACCGATCGGAAAATTCAAAAATCGGTTTTTCGACTTAATATATAGTGATTCTTACGTATTTTGACGCGCTGATTCCGAAAATGGTGTTATTTGAATTCGTAGAGCTTCAGGAAGCTGAGAAAATCGCGAAAAACCGATCGGAAAATTCAAAAATCGGTTTTTCGACTTTAATATATAGTGATTCTTACGTATTTTGACGCGCTGATTCCGAAAATGGTGTTATTTGAACTCGTAGAGCTTCAGGAAGCTGAGAAATTCGCGAAAAACCGATCAGAAAATTCAAAAATCGGTTTTTCGACTTTAATATATAGTGATTCTTAAGTATTTTGACGCGCTGATTCCGAAAATGGTGTTATTTGAACTCGTAGAGCTTCAGGAAGCTGAGAAAATCGCGAAAAACCGATCGGAAAATTCAAAAATCGGTTTTTCGACTTTAATATATAGTGATTCTTACGTATTTTGACGCGCTGATTCCGAAAATGGTGTTATTTGAACTCGTAGAGCTTCAGGAAGCTGAGAAAATCGCGAAAAACCGATCGGAAAATTCAAAACTCGGTTTTTCGACTTTAATATTTAGTGATTCTTACGTATTTTGACGCGCTGATTCCGAAAATGGTGTTATTTGAACTCGTAGAGCTTCAGGAAGCTGAGAAAATCGCGAAAAACCGATCGGAAAATTTAAAAATCGGTTTTTCGACTTTAATATATAGTGATTCTTACGTATTTTGACGCGCTGATTCCGAAAATGGTGTTATTCGAACTCGTAGAGCTTCAGGAAGCTGAGAAAATCGTGAAAAACCGATCGGAAGATTTCAAAATCGGTTTTTCGACTTAAATATATAGTGATTCTTTCGTATTTTGACGCGCTGATTCCGAAAATGGGGTCATTTGTCCTTTTCCGTTGAATTTGATTTTCAAAATTTTGCCAGAAATTGAGCAAAGGGTACCTCCTTTCGATTTTTTCGAAAATTTCAATGTTCATTTTTTGACTTCAGGATATAGTGATTCTTATGTATTTTGACGCGCTGATTCCGAAAATGGTGTTATTTGAACTCGTAGAGCTTCAGGAAGCTGAGAAAATCGCGAAAAACCGATCGGAAAATTTAAAAATCGGTTTTTCGACTTTAATATATAGTGATTCTTACGTATTTTGACGCGCTGATTCCGAAAATGGTGTTATTTGAACTCGTAGAGCTTCAGGAAGCTGAGAAAATCGCGAAAAACCGATCGGAAAATTCAAAAATCGGTTCTTCGACTTTAATATATAGTGATTCTTACGTATTTTGACGCGCTGATTCCGAAAATGGTGTTATTTGAACTCGTAGAGCTTCAGGAAGATGAGAAAATCGCGAAAAACCGATCGGAAAATTCAAAAATCGGTTTTTCGACTTCAATATATAGTGATTCTTATGTATTTTGACGCGCTGATTCCGAAAATGGTGTTATTTGAACTCGTAGAGCTTCAGGAAGCTGAGAAAATCGCGAAAAACCGATCGGAAAATTTAAAAATCGGTTTTTCGACTTTAATATATAGTGATTCTTACGTATTTTGACGCGCTGATTCCGAAAATGGTGTTTTTTGAACTCGTAGAGCTTCAGGAAGCTGAGAAAATCGCGAAAAACCGATCGGAAAATTCAAAAATCGGTTTTTTGACTTTAATATATAGTGATTCTTACGTATTTTGACGCGCTGATTCCGAAAATGGGGTCATTTGTCCTTTTCCGTTGAATTTGATTTTCAAAATTTTGCCAGAAATTGAGCAAAGGGTACCCCCTTTCGATTTTTTCGAAAATTTCAATGTTCATTTTTTGACTTCAGGATATAGTGATTCTTATGTATTTTGACGCGCTGATTCCGAAAATGGTGTTATTTGAACTCGTAGAGCTTCAGGAAGCTGAGAAAATCGCGAAAAACCGATCGGAAAATTCAAAAATCGGTTTTTCGACTTTAATATATAGTGATTCTTACGTATTTTGACGCGCTGATTCCGAAAATGGTGTTATTTGAACTCGTAGAGCTTCAGGAAGCTGAGAAAATCGCGAAAAACCGATCGGAAAATTCAAAAATCGGTTTTTCGACTTTAATATATAGTGATTCTTACGTATTTTGACGCGCTGATTCCGAAAATGGGGTCATTTGTCCTTTTCCGTTGAATTTGATTTTCAAAATTTTGCCAGAAATTGAGCAAAGGGTACCCCCTTTCGATTTTTTCGAAAATTTCAATGTTCATTTTTTGACTTCAGGATATAGTGATTCTTATGTATCTTGACGCGCTGATTCCGAAAATGGTGTTATTTGAATTCGTAGAGCTTCAGGAAGCTGAGAAAATCGCGAAAAACCGATCGGAAAATTCAAAAATCGGTTTTTCGACTTTAATATATAGTGATTCTCACGTATTTTGACGCGCTGATTCCGAAAATGGTGTTATTTGAACTCGTAGAGCTTCAGGAAGCTGAGAAAATCGCGAAAAACCGATCGGAAAATTCAAAAATCGGTTTTTCGACTTTAATATATAGTGATTCTTACGTATTTTGACGCGCTGATTCCGAAAATGGTGTTATTTGAACTCGTAGAGCTTCAGGAAGCTGAGAAAATCGCGAAAAACCGATCGGAAAATTCAAAAATCGGTTTTTCGACTTTAATATATAGTGATTCTTACGTATTTTGACGCGCTGATTCCGAAAATGGTGTTATTTGAACTCGTAGAGCTTCAGGAAGATGAGAAAATCGCGAAAAACCGATCGGAAATTTCAAAAATCGGTTTTTCGACTTTAATATATAGTGATTCTCACGTATTTTGACGCGCTGATTCCGAAAATGGTGTTATTTGAACTCGTAGAGCTTCAGGAAGCTGAGAAAATCGCAAAAAACCGATCGGAAAATTCAAAAATCGGTTTTTCGACTTTAATATATAGTGATTCTTACGTATTTTGACGCGCTGATTCCGAAAATGGTGTTATTTGAACTCGTAGAGCTTCAGGAAGCTGAGAAAATCGCGAAAAACCGATTGGAAAATTCAAAAATCGGTTTTTCGACTTTAATATATAGTGATTCTTACGTATTTTGACGCGCTGATTCCGAAAAAGGTGTTATTTGAACTCGTAGAGCTTCAGGAAGCTGAGGAGATCGCGAAAAACCGATCGGAAAATTTCAAAATCGGTTTTTCGACTTTATTATATAATGATTCTGGCGTAATTTGACACGCTGATTCCGAAAATGGTGTCATTTGAACTCGTAGAGCTCCAGGAACCTGAGAAAATCGCGAAAACCCAATCGGAAATTTGCAGTCTATTATTCAGTGAAATTACCAGTATTTAGTGAGATTTTTCAACTCACTGAAATAAATCATATACTTCCATAAAATTTGTTGCTGCTAACTTCACATTGCTCAAAATAGAAATTGATACATTATGTGACATCTATGATACCACGTTTGAGCGTCACGTTACTCGACTTGAGGTCAGAGAACTACATAATGTTAATCCGTGTGGCGCCATCCAGCGGAAGGAAGCACAAGTAGCATTAGCCGCTTCCCAATCACTGTACAGTTTTCGTCTTTCGTCCATTCTAGTTTATTGATCGATCATTTGACCTTCGAAAGGTGCTCGAAATATGTATATTTTTCGTGTGAATCGTGAAATTAGCTAAAACATGATGTCTGCAGTGGTTTTATACTAGGGGCAATTTGGAAAGTTTACAATCTCTCCGTGAGTGCAAAATTCATAATTCTTGGAAGAAACAAACAATATTTTATATTTTTGAAGTATATAATATACACTTTTTCCCTCTTATGAAAGTCGTTAATATGGTTGATATTCTTAGCAAAATTTTGCAGCTGTGAACCTCGGTTGATATTGAATTCGGCACTCCAACTATTATTATTGCCAACTTTGTATTTCTGAAATTCTTGATATTTTTTTAATACTTTATTGTCGTAAAGTGACAGGAGTCTCCTATTATGTGAAGTATATTTATTTTCTGATGTCAGGAAACTGTCATAATTGAAGTATTCAGTATTAGCTTACGTATTTTGACGTGCTGATTCCGAAAATATGGTTATTTGAACTCGTAGACTCGTATTCGACTTGAATTCATTGTGATTCTCACGTATTTTAATTTGTAGCATGTCATTATGTGCTTACACGTCGTATGGGGGGTATATAAATCGGTTCCTTCGTATTCTCGAGCACAGAACGATTGCAACAGTAAACGGAAAAGAAAGCTCAAGATGTCGTTCTATCCGACAATCAACCAATATCGGTCCTTTTCAGGATCACAAAATACTTAGAAAATATTCGTTTGAGATACTCAGCCCACATCCTCTATATCTATTTTTTCGTCACTGTCTCAGCTGAAAAAAATGTCCGATAACGTACGACGAATTCGAAAGAGTTATCTCGTCTGTCTTCTGAAACGAAAACAAGAAGGGAAAAACATAAGCACAAGGAATTCACGTTTTCTCGAGTGAATGAATTAATTTCACGAAATTACAAATCGAATAATGAAAAACACTCTCGTTTTTTTTCTTCTTTTTCGTCGTACCATGTACACCTATAGATACGAATCAGCAAAATGTATACGATATACGACTAACGCGAAACGCGAAAGCAGCGATTCGATTTCGTCTCGACGAAAGATACGAAATCGCAGTGTTTTCGTTTAATTGTCAATTGACTGCTCGGTATTTCCGAATTCGTTTGGATCTATGTCGGAGCTTGTTGGACGTAAGGCGTGTCGTCGTCGTTTTGCTGTCTCCTTTGGATTCAGTAGGCGAAGACGACGCGGCGTTTCGAAACGCGAAAGCAGCGATTCGTTTTCGTCTCGACGAAAGATACGAAATCGCAGTGTTTTCGTTAGATTGTCAATTGACTGCTCGGTATTTCCGAATCGGATGTACGTCGGAGCGATTTGGACGTTAGGCGTGCCGTCGTCGTTGTGCTGTCTCCTTTGGATTCAGTAGGCGAAGACGACGCGAAAGCAGCGATTCGTCTCGACGAGAGATACGAAATCGCACGACGTGTGTATGTCGAGCATAAAACGAAAGCGAGCCCGCCACACAACTGTAGGTCGTAGTCAATGTGTCCGCGAGTAACGCGTGGTACACACAGCGACGCCCCAGTTTATGGCGTCGCAATGCAAGACTGATGAAAGAAGCAGCGAGTCTTATTTTTTAGACAGCTGGCACGTGAGCATAGTATTGTTCAGGAGAAAATGAATTCATTAGGGAAACAATATTCATCATATTATGATATCCAGCATTCAAACCTTCTGAAAATGACTTGAAAGATCTCTAAACTCATTCGAATTGAAAAACAAATGAATATGATATAAAGTCACATTAACGAAAAAACACATACAGAGTGGAACAAAAAATGCTGGAAACGCTAATTTATCAATGGGCGAAAAATTGTATTTTGTGGAGGAATGATTTTTTATAACATCACTAACTTTTTCGATCACCCCGTATATTAATGGAATGTCATCTGAGTTGAGCACTCGATATTTTATGAATTAATGAAACAGAAGACTTATTGATATAATTAATGACCATAGTACCAAATGAATGTCCACTAAATGAGCCCCGTTGTTGATTGAATCACGCGTTTCCAGAGATTAGTTCCACTGTGTATAATTTGGCGGCGGCACCGCAATCTTGGCGCATTCGCCAATAAGGGCAAAAATCAATACTAGGATAGATGACGATCATATACACAGGTCTGGCAATTGGTAGCCCAAACATTGATTTCGCCCTTTTGTCACTTTGTCAGTTCAGTATTCAGAAAGTATGTTTTTCATTTTGCAAGATATTTCTGCCATTGATTTTATATTTCAAGAACAAGACACGTGATTGAACTTCCTCTTGACAGATAATTATAGCAACGTTTTCTTCCACCAAATGCGATATCAGACCTGTGTTTATGATCATTTCTAATCATTCGTTTTAATTGGCTATGAACTGCTTCTCAAAAGTTTCTCGGACTGCTATCAAACGTCATGTTCATTTCGACGATCATATACACAGGTCTGACAACTCGTTTGGAGGGCTAAACATTTTGTGGCTGTTTCGCCGTCCTCTTTTGTCACTTTGTCAGTTTTTTGAAAGTGGTTTTTATTGATTTTGCAAGACATTTCTGTTATTGATTTTATTTACCATTCAAATCCTAACGTTTACTTTACGATTGTTAACTAGATCTCTAATACCTCCTGACAAATAAATATGGCAAAATAATCTTCCACCCCAGTCAAAATTGATTCCAGTCCTGTGTATATGATCGTGGTATTTTCTCATCGATAATTCATTATTCGCCTGCCGCTTCTCAAAAGTTTCTTGGACTGCTATCAAACGTCATCTTTCATGTTCATTTCGACGATCATATACACAGGTCTGACAACTGGCTGTTTCGCCAACTGCAGCGCTTTCCTCTGTCGTTACTTTGTCAATTCCGATCAGTTTTTTTTTTTAATTGATTCAGTAAGATATCTCTGTCATAGATTTTTCATTCAAATGTTCACAAAACGAAATATTGATCACGTGACTAAACTACGCCATAAATTCAAAATGGTTTCACCCCCCCCCCCCAGTCAAAAATGTCGTATATTCCAGACCTTTGATTGTGGATTAGACGATTAAGAGAATGAGTTACGACAATTCAGGCAAAAATCAATACTAGGATAGATCACGATCATATACACAGGTCTGGCAACTGGTAGCCCAAACATTGATTTTTGTGGTTGCTTCGCCGTTTTGTCACTTTGTCAGTTCCGATCAGAGAATGGTTTTTCATTATTTCATTTCGCAATATTTTTCTGTCATTGATTTTATATACGTTCAAGTCGTTTTGTTTAAAATTCGAACAAGAAACGTGAATAAACCTGCCTCATAACAGATAATAATAGCAACGTTTTCTTCCACCCCTCACCAAATGCCGTAGATTCCAGACCTGTGTATATGATCGTGGTCATTTCTAATCGATATCTCATCACAGAGTACCAGAGAAGTCATTCCAAAAATGGCGCGAAATGTCTAAATGACCTTGATATTTTACTACGATTTGTTGACAAATATTTTTCGTACAAATTGATAACAAAATATTCACCTGCAATATTTCAAATGAAAAAAGAGATTTCATAACACCAAATAGCCATATGATGATATATTTTCTGTGGAATTATCTGTTTCCAGGATCTTGGTAATATTTATTTCTGTAATATTTCTAGCACATTAACTTATATATTAATAACTTTTTATAGAATTTAGTATATTAGAAAAAATACTACACTGCCAAAAATGACCCAGTTTTGATGGCTAGAGCTATCTACAATCCTCAGCTTTCTTCTTTCTACACACTAAGTACTTATGAAATGAATCACTTGATGAAGATGCAGAAAATGAATCAAAGAGGAATGTGTGTTGGAACTCCAATATCTGATTGGGCTTGAAGTTCATGAAGTTATTCAAGCATTTGGACACAAATACTGATGATTCCATGTCAGGTTGATGAAAAAAACTTCCATTTATTTGTTGCATGCACCAAATTCAATGAGAACAATATTCAAATTGAAAATACAGAGGTATTTTATGGTTAAGAAGCAAATTGAAAAGACATAGAGAAGATATACCTTTGAATGGAAAAGCATGACATAAACAAGATTCACAATTCCAATAATTCCCCAAGAATAAACAAATATTCAATATGAAAAATGAAGAATAACTATGTAACCATACAGGAGATCTGACAGTTGATAGAAATTGGAGTTGAAAATAAGCAGTTCATAGATACTATCAAGAAATTCAATGGCTTAGATTCGCTGGAATGTTCTGAATTATTCAACTGTGAAGCAGATAGTAACGTCTTATCAACTTATATGTGATTGTGAAGATTTTCTAGAAGACCTTATCAATATATATATGATGACATGATTTATATATATAATATAATAATACATTAAAATCTGTAGTTCAAGTGAAGCTCTTTATATATATTTATATATAATTTTGAATGCTGTTAGTTTTATATTCAACTTCCTAATAATTTTGATAATCACTCCTAGCTGTTTCTTAACTCACCTATAGCTTGTGAAATTAGGTTTTGCATATATTTCAATCTATAATTTTTTTGTTTAAGCTCTGTCCCTCAACTGGATAGTGAATATCGAGTACATGACACTCTTTCAATTAGTTTGCCCCAGAATAATATATGCATCAACTCTTTGCATGGGTTTCCAGAGTATTTTAAAACTTACCAAAGTGGTCTAAACTATGGAAAACTATTAAAACCTCTACATTTTATACATTCTGCAACTGCAATGTGAAACTCAAATAGAATATCCAAATGTACTAAACTTTGTTATGCTATTGTCTTCTTTTGCATATTTTTGCTGGAAACCCCTGAGAAAACCCATAATGCCAAATACCAGAAAATCCAAAAGGTATCTCAAAATAACAGATTTTTATTATTATATTCCCACATTAATTTGTTGAATTAATTCATTTCACACATCACAGATGTCTATTTAATTTCGAGTATATGGAAAATATGTCAGTTCAGCCTTCTTGAATTATTTTCATTTCAATTTGGAACTTCATTTTCAGTTAGAAGAATACTTTCGAGATATAATAAATATTCCTATACATACTGTTTACATTAATATCAATTCAATTAAAGCTCAATACATGTCGTAATCCGTTTGTGATGAGAGCGATATATGATTGGTTGCAGGGACTGACATCAAGCTAATATCCAATCGAAATTCGTATAACCAAAGCGTAACTAACGTTGTATTGTGTACCAAGCTTTAGCACTGACACATACAAACGTCAGATCTTGATGGTTAATATTGACCAATCAGAAACGGTACCGGTTCATTCATACCGGTTACCATTCCACCACTACCTTCCTCTTCACGGCCATCTTTACTATTTTACTATTTCATTCATAAATAGGGCAAGTGGTGACTCTGGTAATCTCATCATTCGTTTTAATTGGCAAGTGAGC